>OV281079.1:5000-5005000 GCA_923060345.2 Erebia aethiops | reverse complement strand
TACACTTATTTTCGTCTAAAAATTACTTAAGTACTTAAAAAGCATGATGGTGATAATGGGTAACAGTATCTTAAAACTAAAGCTACGAGGGTTCCAAACGCGCCCTGGTCTGAGAAGAGCCCACAACAAACTCGCGTAAGCGTGAGTGCAACAAACGACAGAATCAATGCTCGGTAATGCTGAGTGTGCTACCAATTGTTTATTATTAGGTTTTAATTTAGTCTTAAGCTAAGTGCATTGTAGGTATAAGTATGTAAACTATAAAGCTTTTATTTATTAAATTTATTAAAAAAACTTGTCTGACATACAAAAAGTCTACACTAACCGACCGTACAAAGCAATGGGTCCTTCCAACGCGGACGTTTCGCGTGTACTTTCTACTCCGTAGTGTGTCTTGGCTCTATTATTCACGGTAGAGCAAAGTACAGGTGATGAGGCATACCTGTCTGCATGTGCTAATTAGGATGTTGACTATGTCAAAAATAAATTATTAGTGTTTATTACTTATGACATGCGAAAAGACGTAATATCCACATCTCTTGTTAATTTTATTTTTCACAACAATTTTAAATTATAATTTAATCGATAACTATTGATTAAAGCTAAAAAGTTCGTTGTCTTTTGATGACGTCACAATTCAGTATTTTTTACCAAATCCTATACCTAAGTTAAAAAAAAGTTCCTGATTTGAGTAGTTGTCAAATAACCAATTAATTGAAGTAGGCGCTATAAAACCGTTTCGATTGCATCACCGTCAACGAAACGAGGAGGAGGAGGAATCAGAGGCCGGGGAATATTTCATGTCACATATCGTTGATTGGACATTTTTTAGAGTTCCATAATCCACAATCCCCATTATAGTTTTGTCATGTCCGTCCGTCCGGCCGGCCGCGGCTTAGCTCAGAGGCCATTAGTACTAGAAAGGTTTAATTTGTATGGGGAATAAATTATAATTACGCCGACAAAGTGGTAAAATTATATTTTGAAAAAAATGATTCAAGTTTAAAGATACCTCCCCTACACGTTAAAAGGGGATGATATTTTTTTCTCGCTTATACCATGGTGTGGTGTGTCGATGGACCTAACTACCGTACGTTCAAATATTGTTGGTGTGGGAAGACCATTTTTTGAGTCAGGGACCCGTTTGTGAAATATTAAGCTGTAAAGTGCTTATTTTTGTTAGTGTCAAGTGTATCGAGGTCAATCATATGTAAGTCGAAGTTAAAAAAAACTGTCACAGTTAAGAACGCTTTACAAGATAACAACTAAAAGTCGACCAACTTATACATACTAGTGGTTCGCCCCGAACTGAGACCTCGCGGCGCCATCTATTGACATAAATGTGAAGTTCTGTTAAAAATACTGATGCTCATTAAATAATTTCGTTTCCTTACAATATTTATCTAATTTTAGTATTTGTTGTTCAAGTACGGGATATAATTGAAATAATTGATCAAGTTTCAGGCTCATCCTTTCAGAAAATTTAGAGTTCTGAGGTCATCTTTGGACATTAGAAAATCACCACTTTGAAAGTCCCCCATTTCGTCAATTTTGGGGGAAAAAATTTAAAAAAAAATATTTTCCGACTCTATTCCTAATTATCTTTAAAATGATATCCCGCAACCCTATGTAACTTTATAAAAAATATTTTACTTCGCATTCGCTTCTATGAGAGCCCCCTGAAATAAATATTTTTATTATTTTTTAAGCCATATTCGGCGGGAGGCCATTGGTTTACATATTATATTTAAAGCTGAAGTAATTGCGTTCAGTAATTCAGAAGTTATAATGCTCTGACAGACGGACGGACGGACGGACGGACGGACGGACGGACGGACAAGTGCCAATTCACCCAAGTAGACTCAGAGACCTTCGCTTCGCTCGGTCAAAAATGTCCGCATATTGTGACGGGCAACTATAATATAAAACCCTACACTATGCGTGGTCCGACACATACTTGGCCGGTTTTTATTTTGGTAGCAAACATAGTCATTTGACATAGGTTCCTACATCACACTATACTCAGGATTTAAAAGCCCACGAGTTGCGTTATTTAAGCCGAGTTAAAATTGAATAGAATTGCTAATTTTAAAATACTCTCAAACGTGCATGACTCTTCGAGCTTAAAAACACTCATGACAACGAAATAAATTATCCTTCCATTGTATTGCTTCAAAGTTATTTGAACAAAAGAAAGATCACATCACAAATAATATTTTAATATTAACAAACAGCTGCTTTTAAAACCTTGAATAAGTAATGAATAAGAAAGCCACCGTGAAGGTACCTACTTCGTAACTGGGATATTTAACTATCTTATGACATGACCAGGGATTGAAAAACAGATTCATAAAGGTTACAGAATTATAAGTGTTACAAGTTGAATTTATAACAGAATCAAATCTGTAACTGTTCTCTGTCAATCAATGTGTTTTTAAATCTGTTAACCCAAAACACTTATATTTCTGTAACAGAAATTAAAGTGTTTAACACTGTTTTAAAGTGTAACCGGAATAGCGACGTTGCCAAATCACTGTTGACGCGTATTCAAATTTGAACCTAAGGGGAAAGCAACTATGGTTGCAATTATTGTTTTAAGAAAAACATGGTTAATGTCACGGAATAATATTGTGTCAGTGTGTGTAAAGTCCAATGAAGTGAGAAGACCGCGTATTCACACCGTGCAATTTGTTAGGACAATCCCCGTTAGAGTACAGATAAAAACACTTAGTAACCGAAATAAATGGTTACAGATTGATTGGGTTACAGTATCGTTTCTGTTTCTGTTATAAGTGTTTTTGTTCTATAACAGTTTCAAGAAACAGTGTTTGAAACACTTATTTCGATGACTGTTTCAGTCCTTAGCCATGACGAACAAACCACAACAACAAAATATGGTTTACATAAGATTAAAGACATCTATATTTTAAGTACGTGTTCGATTTTACAATTCAAATATAGTGAAGTTATTCCCAGCTGAAATGCATAGCACTAGTTATACCACAGAATACTAACTAAGTCTGTGCTACCATTGGCGAATAAATTGTTTTTCTTTCTTCGTCTATATACAAAAGAAAAACGTCTACCGTTTTGTTGTAACCTAACGAATTGAACTTATATTCTTAGGTAGTTATTATAAGTAAAATTGTTTCTAGTGTTCTGTCTTGGTTTATAAAATTATTTGATTTGTTTTTGTCCACAGCTTGTCGGTCATGTTATAAAGGGTGGTGGCAGTATTATCACTGGACAAGAGCAATCTTTATTATACACAAAAGACGGATCGGAGCCAATTTTAAGTATGTATTCTGCCTTGTATTTATTGATTTGTATATTCATTTTAGTATCATCATTATTATCGAATGTGATTGTTGACTTGCAGATCAATCAGGGTTTGTCGGAGAAATCACTATGCTTCAATTGTATAACGTTGCGCTAACGGCTGGGAAAGCCCATAGGGATCACAAGCATCATCACGCGCACCACTTTAAGCACGACGGTACACCTTTCGAGGCTTCAACCCCAGCTCCCACTGAACCACCACCGCCTGTACCAATTCCAATCGGGAATGGAAACTTTTTGATCGCAGGACAACTGCAAAAACCAACCAACCTCAACCTGGCACGGCCTGCGCAACAAATGGTGCCTGTAAAACTTCCGAACGGTCTTCAGCTACAACAGGAATACGCCAATGGTCAACTAGGAAACCGATTAGTATCTGAACAGCTTCTTAACAGCATACAACCAGTGTCAACTAATAATCAAATTAATGGAAACATTCCCCCTCCTCAAGTACCATACGGGGTAACTTTGAGTCAAATTGACCAAGGTCAAAGATATGACAATAGGCCTTTTGGACAATCAAAGGGAACTACTGTTGTTCTTTCGGGATCTCTAATAAACCCGGCTAATGTTCAATACATTGATGATACAACAGGGCATAATGTTTTCAAAAGAGACTCGAAAAAACGCGATAAGAGAGATAATCCTGAAATAGAACTTGCAGAAGAATTAAGTGGCTGTGAGTATATTATTTTTTTTTTGCTTTTTAGACATAACACCTATTTTTGTAAATCTATAAAACAAATAGATTAGAGAGAAATACTGAACATATCTACTGTAAATTTATTTACAGCTAAAAAAGAAAAACGTGGCCTCGTCGCTCTGTCGGATGGCTCTATCGTCGACGAAGCTCTACTAACTCCTGATCTAAACGATGAAACAGAAGACGATATTCTATTCCAACAATCTCTGCTAGATGGACTGGCTGGCGTCGTTGGAAATCAACCCATTCAAAATATGCAAAGAGCAAATGTAAGTAAAACATAATTCCTAAACTGCAATAAATTGTCTTATAGGATCGAAATAGACATGGAAATGATACAGGTTACAGTGAACTTCTAAATGCTATTCAATCCACTGATGGAACCGAACTTTAGATCCTAATGGAGTTGATGAGTAAGTGGATATACCAAGGAATAAGGCCGGGTTTCTCGAAGTTATGGCAGTCGCTAGTTTAAGGACTAGATGACTAGCTCACTCGCAATTTTGACAAGTCAAGCGGAAATATTCAAATAACTTTCTTAGTTAATTTGTGCACCAGGGTTCCAATATTGCAATTTGCAACTTGATTTAAGTCAATTAATATGAATATTAACAGGTTAGGATCTGCATTACAGAGAGAGACGAAGTGCTAAGTACATTTGTAGACTAGCTGGCTCCTTTAGGCTTGGATGGCTTATTAACCTATTGTATAATGTACTAGAGGACGCCCGCTACTTCGTTCGCGTGGCTTAAGTTTTTTAATTCCCACTGGCACGCCTTAATTTTCCGGGCTAAAAAGAAGCATGTGTCACTCTCCAAGTACTCAACTATACCCATGCAAAAAAATCACGTCGATCCGTTGCTCTTTTGCGGCGTGATTGAAGGACAGACTCTCTATTTGACGTCCTTGGGGATAGAAATTTCAAAAACTGTAAAATCCATATTTTCATCATTAGCGGAAGCCCAAGTACCAAGTTACATGGCTATAGCAGCTTGAAAAACGACGGACTTTCATACAAACTTTCAACCCCTATTTTACCCCTTTGGGGGTAGAATTTTGAAAAACTGTGCCAAACGTACTTCTTTATTTTTTACCGAAAGCCAAAATACCAAGTTTCGTTTATATAACTTAAAAAATATTTTGAGAAATGAAGGCCTTGCATACCAATTTTAATCCCCTATTTCATCCCTTTGGGGGTCGAATTTTCAAAATCTGTGAAAACACGTATTTCATCATTTTTAACCCGTAGCTCATAACCCGTTTCATGGCTAAGACTTGAAAAACGACGGACTTTCATACAAACTTTCAACCCCTATTTTAACCCTTTGGGGATGGAATTTCGGAAAACCCTTTCTTAGTGGATACCTAGTCTTCACAAAGAACACACTCACTAAATTTCATGTCTCTAGGACCAGCGGTTTAGGCTGTGCGTTGATATATAAGTCAGTCAGGACTTTGAATTTTATATATTTAGATAGATTTAATGTGTTCTAGGTATGAAGTGAACTTACCAACTTTGTATGGGTTGGGAACTGAATGTTTAAAAGCTTTTCAAAGCTTGTCGAGCTTTCCTCGTGAAAACATGTCGTATATGATGGTGAAAATCGAAATGAAATTCACTACGAAGTTCAGACGTTACCAACGAATAAGTGCACACAGTTACAGCCGTTTGGTGACTTTATTTATTTTTCCATCGATAAATGTTTTTTTTTTCACATTTAATTATCAAATGGAAATGTACTTAAAGGAAAGCTCGGAAAATATCAGAGAGAAATAATTTCATGAAAAATATAATATTAAATAAATAATAAAGCCTTTTATTCCGTTTTAAAACATGATTACATTAACATGATTTTTGTTATAAAATGTCCCTTAAAACGGAGTGCCTGTTGGCATAGGCCTCCTCCAACTCTCTCCACTGTTGCCTGTCTAGCGCCACTCTGGTCCAGTGTGGCCCCAGAGTTAGTCGGAGGTCGTCCTCCCAGCGTCTAGCTTGGCGACCTTTTTTCCTTTTGCTATCTCTGGGGTACCAGTTTGTCACTAGCTTGCTCCACTTCTCTTCTTTCCCTCTCAGCATGTGGCCAGTCCATCTCCATTTCTGCTGGTCAATACGTTTCAATATGTCCGTGACCCTGGTTCTTGATCTTATATCACAGTTCAGAACTTTGTCCTGTAACCTCACACCCAGCATGCTTCTCTCCATTGCACGTTGGCATTTCGCTAGCTTGTCTCTGTGATGTGAAGTTAGTGACCAGGTTTCACATCCATATGTTATGCATGGGAGAATGCAAGTGTCAAAAGTCTTTTTCTTTATTTGTATGCTCAACTCTTTACTTTTCATTATTTCTCTCAGAGACCAATATTTACCCCATCCATATGCTATTCTTTTGTCTATTTCTTTGGCCATTTGGTCTCTGGGAGATATAATCTGGCCCAAGTTCACATACTTGTCGACAAATTCAAAATTGATGCCATCTATTATTATGTCCACCTTTACTGAGTTGGTCATCATTTTTGTTTTGTTGGCATTCATCTCCAGTCCCACTAGTCTACTCTCTTCCCCTAAATTTTGGACCATAAATTCTAGTTTTTTGGGGTCTTCTTCTAACAAAACTAAATCATCTGCAAACCTTAGGTTGTTGAGACGTCTGCCGTTTATATTAAGACCATACTCTTCCCAATCCATTTTTCTGAAGACTGTCTCAAGTACAGCTGCAAAAAGTTTAGGCGATAAGGGGTCCCCCTGTCTTACTCCTCTCTCTATGGGGAATGATTTACCCGTAGATTCCAACTTTATGCTTGCCTTACTTTTTTGGTAGATACTTCGGATGATGTTGATGTAGACCTCGTTGATTCCTTGTTCCTTTAAGCTCCACCATATGTGTTTGTGGTATAAACTGTCAAATGCCTTAGAATAATCGATGAACGCCATGTATAATGGTTTTTGGAATTCATTGTACTTCTCCAATAGTTGTTTGAGTGTGTGAATATGGTCTATAGTGCTGAAATTTTTCCTAAAACCTGCTTGCTCAACTGGTTGATTCTCATCTAGGACATTTGACACTCTGTCTAATATTATTTTTGCAAACACCTTATAAATGTTAGACATCAAGCTTATCGGCCTATAATTACCTATGTCATCCATTGCCCCTTTTTTGTACAGGAGAATAATGTGTGCTTCTCCCCATTGATCTGGAATTAACCCTGTGAGCAGAATATCGTTAAAAATTCTTGCTAAAGTTGGACTTAGTTCTTCAATTGTACCTCTCATCAATTCATTTGGAATTTTGTCCGGGCCAGGTGCTTTTTCTAGTTTTTGTTGCTTGATGGCTTTCTCGACTTCTGATACCAGGATATGGGGTATAGATTCACTAACCTTCTCTGGTTGAGGTGTTTCTTGTTGAGTTGCATGCAGTAGGTTTGAATTTGTATTCAAAATAGAATTAGAATTAGAATAGAGTGTTTTATAGTAATTTGTTGCTATTTTTTGTATCTCACTCCTTTTTGTGGTAGTATTTTGTTTGTGCCTTAATTTGGGAATCCACTCCTTGCCCTTTTCCCTCAGTTCTTTCAGAGCTTTTTTAGTGCCGCCTGTTTTTTCAATACGTTCTTTTAGTTTTTGGATTCTTCTCGTTTTTCTGTCATTCCTTAAGCTTTCTCTTATTCTTTTACTTATATTATTTAATTTCATTTGGTTTTCTTTATTCTTTGCATTGGGGATTAATAACCTTCTTTCTTCTAACAGTTTCATTGTTCTTTCACTAAGCTTGTTTTCCTTTGTGCTATTTGTTATTCTTTTGATCATTCCTATGAGCATGGATTCCATATTTTTGTATTTTTCCATTACGTTTAGTTCAGAGTTAGCAACATCTTTGATAGTTACTATTTCAGATTTCTCCAGCTTGCTGAATTGTTGTTCTGTTGGTTTTATTCCTTTGGGTTGTATATTTATCCTAGATAATTTTGGCGGGAGGAGATCTAAACTGCAGCGTACCATTCGGTGGTTTGTATTAAAGTTTAGATTTTGTACTATATGTGTGTCGCTGAAAGATTTGACTTTGTTGGTAATGATATAGTCAATCTCATTTTTATACCTCCCATCTGGGGATATCCAGGTCCATTTCGTTTTGGGATTTTTTTTGAAGACAGAGTTGAGTAACGTTAAATTATTTTCTAGTAGGAAACCAATTAATTTATAACCGTTCTTACTTCTCTTTCCTTTCCCAAATTTCCCCATTACAAATTCTTCCCCTGATTCCCTCGCGCCGACCTGGGCGTTGAAGTCGCCCATGACGACCAGATGGTTACTGGCATACTTTCCTACAACTTCCGAAAGACTGTTGTAGAATCGATCTATATCACACTTATCGGCCTGTTCAGTAGGTGCATACGTTTGTATTATTGTCCAGTCTTTCTTGTAACTAGGGATGTTCATGTGCAGCACCGCTATTCTATCATTTATTCCTTCAAATCCCTTAATTTTGCTTTTTAGTTTTATGTTAATCAAGAATCCGACTCCTTTATGGCCAGCAGTCTCGCCTTTGTGGAACATAATGTAGTCTTTATATTCTTCTATTCCTTCCCCTTCTCTTCTCATCTCACTTATTCCTACTATATCCCATTTCAAGCTTGATAGTGCCAATTCTAGCTCTTGTAAGCTTTCAAGTGTTCGGAGTGTTCTGGTGTTTAGAGTACATATGTATAGAGAGTTATTCTTAGTTTTGGGTTGTTTGAACTGGTAATAGTTTGCACTTTGGCGTTGGTATGTTTTCTTAGTTGGAGGGTGTTGGTCATACTTCTCCGCGGGGACCAGCCGTATTGGAGAAGAATTTTCTATGCTAATATTTGTTTGTTGTTGCTTTTTCTGTGTTAGGTTTCGTTCCAGGCTAGTTGTTGAGATAAGTGTTCTTGTCGGACATGGAGTATGATCGCTCACGCATAAGTTGAAATGCGTTTGTTCTTTGAATTTTTTTAGTAGAGGTGTTATTCTTGTATTTGGGGCTTGGTGTCTCAGCGTTTCTTTTCCTCTTTTCGTTCTCGCGAAAGTTATTAGTTTTTGCCTTACGTTTCTCTATGGTTTCCTTTGTGTAATCGTGTGTTATGTAGGTATTTTCTCTCATTTTCTTTTTGTTCCTTAGTATTTGTACTTTCTTTAGCAGAGTTGTTGTTGTAAGCAAAATAGGTCTTATTTTTTCGTTGTCTATTTTTTTGCCGAGGCGTTGCACCTTATTAATCTCACTGCTCTCCAATGGCACATCTAATTCTTTTATGGTTTTAATCACTAAAGTATTCAGTTCTTCCATATTCTCGCCACTGGTTTCTGGGATTCCATGTATGACAACGTTATTTTTTCTGGCGTTTACGTCTAGATTCTGCAACTTCTTGTTCAATTTTTCCACTTCGATTTTAAGTTTTTCATTTTCGGCTATTATTGGTTGTATCTTTTCGTCTAACGTTTTTAACACTGATGCTGTTATGTTTTCCGTTAATTGTGTTGTTTGTTTTTGTAACTCTTCCTTCATTTTGTCCAAAAGCAATGACATCTCCCCTGACAGTTGAGTAGCCATCTTTACCAGCGCGCGATTTCTTTATTAAACTTGGTGATGTTTACGTTCGCACACAAAATCGTCAAAGAGCGCAATGTACATCAAAGTCCAGCACGCAATGTACTACGAAGTTGCTTCCTTGTGCCAAAGAGCGCAATGCACCCCGAAGTTCAGCGGGTAGTGTACTACGAACGGAAGTTGTTTCTGAGTCAATGTTGGTAGCCTTGATTTCTTCCTACTGGTGTTTTGACAGCTAATTCAAAACACCGACATAACCTCGAATTTCACACGATGTAAAATTGCTTTTCACTTCGCTATTTTCCTTGTTTCGTGAGAACTGATAGCAATTATTATTTTTTGGTTCTTCGCGAATACGGTTTAGTGTTTACTGTCACTGCTTAACTGGATTAACACACGGATAACATTTAATAACATGAGAGCGACTGACAACACGTCCTTACTGTTATGCACCGGAAACGGAAACGGATAATATTAATCTGTCTTGAACAATAGCCCCGGGCACAGCTAGAAAATTATTTTTCAAGACAAAAAGTCTAGTTCATTAATTTTATAGGTATTTTATAAATATTGGTAATTTTGTTTGTTTTGTTATGAATATTTATTATGCAAAGTATTAAATTTACTTTGTAATAACTGCAGTTCAGGGCACAATATCAGCTTTACCAAACAAACTTACGAACACAACATAAATGTTATTTGAAGCCTTTTGTAACTTTCATTTTACATATGTTTTGTTGTTGTAGGCGAGTTTACTTTATCTATAAATGATATAGTCCGATGCCGAAATGCTTGCTATATTGGCTTAGGCTTCAGAAACCCTTTGCAATACTCAGTTAGCTTTGGACTAATCGCTTTTGGCATTTTGGATCGCCTGGTTCAATATTTGCGATGTGCTAGGCTTTGACGATATACCTACCTGTAGGTATATAAAAGGATACACTGACTGGCATATATCTAGATGAAACCGCTCAATTCTAGAAAATAAATAATGTATATTGCAGTTCTCTATAACATACATTCCCGCTAAAAATGGATTGCACGGCAAAATACTTAGGTACCTCAAAATAGTTTTTCCAAACAACGATTAGTAATAATAATTAATAAAATTAGTAAAAGTAATTAATACGAAAGTGTGTTTGTTTGTCCTTCAATCACGCAACAGAGCAACGGATAAAGGTGATTTTTTGCATGGGTATATGGGTAGGCCCTGGAGAGTGACATAGGCTTTTTATCGGAGTTCCCGTGGGAATAGAAAAACTTATTCCACGCAGACAAAATCGCGGGCTTCAGTTAAATCGATATAATTTTAACTTAAAGTTAGGTGGTATATTAGCCACTAGAACCTAAGTGCCTTGAATATTTATGTTCTAAACTAAACTAACTTTAGATCTTGGCAAATAATATAGTACTTATCAAACAAGATGTGGTAAACAAGTACCTATTATGGCTGCATGTGCTGGTAAATTAGATGTGCAATCAATATTTTTGATATAAAAACATATTATTTTTTGACTAGCTGATGCCGCGACTTCTTCGGCGTGGTTTAAGATCCAGCGGGAACTCCCTAATTTTCCCGGATAGAAAGTAGCCTATGTCACTCTCCAGGTCCTCAACTATTCTCATGCCAAATATCACGTCAATCTATTGCTCCGTTGCCGTATGATTGACGGACAAACCAACAAAAAAACACTTTCGAACCAAGAAACAAACAACAAACCAACAAACAAACATTTATAATATCAGTATGATTATAATAAAGGGTTATATATCAGATGAGCAATTTAAAACAATCCAGAAATTATTTCATTCATTCATCATTAATTACATTCACAGGTTGAGGACAGAGAGCCAGCGGAGGCCGAAGTCAAGGCGGTCATGCAAGTGTGCAGCGGATGTACGCCAGAGCCTTTTAAGAAGGCACTTGTTCTTTCCTGGAGAAGTACATCCAAAAAACTTTACAGCGGCGCTCATTATTATAAAGGTCTGCCGATATGTCGAGCGTTTTAATAAAGTGAAGTTAGGCTTCGGTCTGATTGAGGCGGATTGCGCGCGGAATTCGGGGAGCGATTCGCTCGCATCGTAACTAAGTATAATTTTGGAACGCTTGAAGTGGCGCGGGTAGTCGCAATCGGGCATTTGTGATTCACCTCAGTTTGACAGGAGCCTCTATAAATGAATAATAGGGAATATGCACTTTTTTACATTTTTAATTAATTTTCTTAACTTTAAAGGATGACTCACGCTAGGCCGTGTCGGGTCCGGGCCGAGCGTCGGCCGTAGCACGTTGCATTGTCCAATGCTCGGCTGTCACTCGGTTGCCGCTCGGTATAGCGTGAGTGTGTCCATACAAAATATACGTAATATTAAGTTAACCGTGCTACGGCCGACGCTCGGGTCGGGCCCGGCACGGTCTGGCGTGAGTCATCCTTTACTCATCGAAATGTTTTTAAATTACGTAATTGTAAAACTTATTATCTAAAATTGCATTCAAATTCGAACGATTTTAACGCGGCCACTTTATTTAACGACCTTAATCATGTATGTTGATGTCACGTATCGGAATATACGATTCTGATTGGTTGCTGACGACTTTTTATGATGTAGTGACGTCACTTTTTATTTTGCCGCTTTGAGAATATCCCGCGCATACTGCTAAAAGTATGAGAATAAAACATGGATGCTTTGGATAGGACTCTCTATCGAAAAATAATATTTGAACTGAAATACTACACGCATATTCCCTATGTTTGCAGAGGAGTGAATTGTACAAAGAGCTTTTAATCCTCACGGTTGATAACATTATATAACTTTTTGTATAAATAAGTATTGAAAAACACTTATATTGACTCAAAAATACTTGTTTACGCCAATTACTAAGAAAAATATTAAATTTTGTATAAAGTGATTAAATTGTAAGTATAGTTAAGTAAAGAGCTTTTAATTATTGCATATTAAATTAAAGGTCGTGCATAAATTTGTATAAAATCTTATTCGGTTATTATGTGGAATTCAAGCGTATTCATTCACCTTGCCATTTCGTGTTATTTTTATTTATTGTAGCCCTAAGATAGTTAGCGTTGCCTACTATCGTTGTATTTTTTTATAGATAGTTATTTTTAAGATTGACGCGATTTTTGTTACCATTAAAGTTAATAAATAACTTAAAATACTCATGTTTTTTACTTTACATTTTAAAAATTAGTTTTAACTCTTCAGACATCTCAGACAGGCGTTGGGTGGGAAAAACAAGAATGAAGAAAAATATGAAAGTTAAAATAGGTATTAGAAGATAGAGGAAAGTACAAATTTAATTAAAAAACAAAAAAAAACACTGCAATGAGATAATTAAAAGTTACGCTGGAAGGCTGCCGTACTTTCTTTAGCCGAACCTTAGATTCGTTTGGCTAAAAGCGTGTACTTATATTTAACTTCGATTCGACTTCGATTCGATTTAACTTCGATAAAATAAATTACATTTATGCGCCGGCATAAAGTTATGCTGAAGTCTTGCTGAAGTGCTATCTTGCTATTTTTATTAACTTTGAAACCAGAGTTGTTGGTGTTGTGCTAAAGTTTTTCAACATAACTTTATACTCGTACATATTATAAAATGTGATTTATTTACTACAACTCTCTATCGGATAATCCCATCCTCTCACTATCAGACAAATCATGCTGCTTTATATACATATACTGTACATCTATACAGAGTAAATAGGCATCTTCTAGGTCTAGATGGATCGCAGCCAAATCCATACTGTGTAAACCACTGAAATACTGCATGCAACATTTTTATACCCACGTACAATTTCATAAATAGCAATTACGACTCAGCCTAATTTTAATACTACCACCTAAAAGTCAATAAGTACCACTTAATTTTTTTTTTTTTTTAAATTTATTTAGTACCAAAAAGTTATAAAATACGAAGAAAAACAGATACATAGTGGACAAGGAAGCACTTATCTCTAAGTATAAGAGATCTCTACCAGTGACCCTTGGCAGTGAGAAAGGTTGTGGAGGAAGAATAGGTACAACAAGATATGAGCTATTTGCAATAGGGATAATTGCCATGTACAAGTAGATAAGTGACGAATAATACACTGAAAGTGATTTTTATTAGCTATCATTTTATTTTTCAAAAAATATATCACCTTAGAAAACTTTATACCAAATTTCAAGACTTAATGTTAAGTAGAACATGAAATGAACATGTTTGAATCTTTAAAGCGCACTCCTGAAAAATTTGTCATTTGTAGTTAGGGGATTGTACGTAGGGACCGTCGGATTACATACTAGAATATAATATTATAAATGAGAAAGTGTGCCTGTCTGTCTATCTGCTATGCTTTTATAGCCCATCTTTTTAACCAATTTTATATTTAAAATTAAGTAACATAGAAAATTTTATAACTCTACTGAGTGCTGTAAATTTTTTATTCCGAGCAATCTATTAGAGTTTTTCCCGTACCTATAATTGGTCTCCAATCGAACTAACAGTCTAACAGATCGTACGTTCTAGTTAACTTCCGATCTGTTAACCCGCGTAGTCTAGCAGACCCGGGGGCTGATTCTGTAAAACACAATCTCTAAACTAAACTAAAATGGCAGCTTTAAATCTAGTTCTGTCCCTTTCCGTGGGAAGTATTATGAAAGGGTTAGCAATATTTGTAATGCTCTAATTTTAGTTTAGTTTAGAGATTGTGCACTACAGAATCAGCCCCCGGGTTTTTATTCCAGATGGTTCGATCAATCGAACTAATCGTCTAATGCTGGGGCCTCATTCATCGCGTTGATTATTCTTACGATAAAACATCGTCTTCGGCCTACGGCAAATGTGTATGCCATGGCTACATATTATAATTGCGAAGATATCCGTGCAAGAAAATTTCGTCATTGGCTACGAATACCGTTGACGTAGGTAGATATACCTATTCACATCAACAACCGCGTAAACTAAATGGACGAAACGGTGGCCTTAAACTTAATGGCGACCAAAATATTTTTTTTTTACATATTTTGTTTCTGTTTTGTTTTTGTTCACTAGAATTCTTATAATACGAGTTTGTAAGATTTTTTATTTTAATTAAAACACTTAAAAACAAAAATATCATTAAACCTAAATTACGCAAGGAAATAGCGAGGAAAAGGCGATTGTGGATGACAAATATCCATAAATAGTTATGCCACTCATTACTACACCTCTGGCGTTTGCCCCGGCGCCGCCACAGTCCACCATCACCAACAATAATGAGCTAAATTGCCAAGATGACAGATGCGCCGGAAGAAAAGGTGTGGCACAACCCGAAAAAAGGTCCCAACCCAGCATAATGCTACATATGCTTTGTATACGTACCACTAGTGTTGACACGTTCTAACCGCACAGTGTAGCAGCAAGAAAAAATTATCGCGATAAGATATTTTGATGCGTGGGAGTATTCCAACCGCCGAGCGAAGGGATTTTGGCTTGACCCGAAGTGCCTGCGAAGGATTTGGCTTCGCAATGTGAACAGGCGAAATATATTCGCATTGTATCGCGATAAGTGCAACCTAAGGTTAACAATATGTAATAGACGGACGATTGCTTACATCGAGCTTATTGAATAAACTTACCTTATTCTTGTTGTGAACGTGCTGGTGATGATAGTCAGAATCTATTTCCGGTTCGCTGAAGTAGTTCTGGTCCTGTTGAAAAAAACAAATAATTTACAGATGCACTATTCCATACCATTTAAATAGATAACATGTTATCGCGCCCATGTTCGCGTCAATGTATTTTTAGGAAATCCCGTGGCCAACTCTTTGACAGATGTAGCAAATTTTAGAAGTCATTTTCATTTGATTAACCACATACATATCGTTCAAAACATCTAACCCTCCTTTTTTCTTCTGCCCGTCTTTGACATGAATTGAATAAACAAATTTAAGAAATCCATTAAAAGTATGCTCCTGATAAAAGCTTATTATACTGTTGAAGATTATGTAAATGATAGAGGAGCATGGATTTGATCGCTCCAGCAATGCTGGGGACAGCGGTTACTTATGTACACATTGATATAGTAATTGTAAATGAATTATTTAAAAAGAGCAACCACCGAGTTTCTTGCTGGTTCTTCTCGGTAGGAATGGCATTCCGAACCAGTGGTAGATTCACTTGACGATTCAAAAGTACTTGTAAAAGTTTATTTGAATAAAAAATATTTGATTTGATTTGATTTGACTTCGCCGTAGTCGGGTAAATAAGCAATTACCTACAGCGATGGATTGACAAAGTCAAGGGTCCCTTTTCACCATATTGGCACGAAACCAATTTTTGCGACCGATATTTATAATTGGCAAACACCGTATGCAATTTGTGAGCTCCTGAGTACATATTTACGATCTAAAGCAAGTATTTTTGTATTTTGGTGACAAAACTACGGACTTCAAATTTAAAAATTAACTTGGCTAGGTAATTTTGACATATATGTAATAATAACCAATCTGTTTTTACTAATTAATAATTTGTACCAATTATAATTTGATTATCGAATCAAAAGTTAAAATGAAGTATGACTTTAACATCGTATGCCTGTTAGAGGTAGACTGTTGTTACTATGGTTGTTACTCTGTAAAATTAATAAGAAATCTTAATTAAACTATGTAACAGTCAAACTATTAAATAAATGAACGAATGAATGAATGAATACAAAAGTTGTTTTATATGGAAGTCACACTGCAAACTGAGTTTGGCAGACTCAAAGCATTTATTATTTGCTACAAAGTTTCTACACATACATTTTCTAAATAAGTCATTCGGAAAATATGTCGTTTGACCCGCGAAGGAAACTAAGTTAAACAACTGTTGAATTCTAGAGTATACTAACTCCTGAAACAATTATCCTGAACGATAAGGGCTTCTGAACAATACGGGCCTCGTTTCGAGCGGAAGTTAGGAAAAAAAACATAGGAAATATGAAACACGTGTAAGTATACGTAATCAGAAATGTATGAAAAATTAGGAATTTTAAATAATTCCTAGGAAATGTTTAAAATCATTTACTTCACTTTCTTTAAATATGTAAAGTTGCACAGCTGCAGTTGTACAGAAAGTTGGGGCAGGTGAGCAGGCATTGGTGGTTATTTTTTTGATCACCCAATACTTGAACTTCCCGAATTGCTGGTTAGGACATGTTTAGGTAATGTGTGTACTAAATCGTGTGAAGCCGGGTCGAGTAGCTAGTTAAAAATACACCAAAAATCACGTTAAACAGTATATATAGTTATCTATACTAATATTATAAATGCGAAAGTTTGGAATGGATGTTTGTTACTCAATCACACCAGAACGGCTGAACGGATCTGGATGAAATTTTGCACAGAGAGAGATTATAATCTAGAATAACATATAGGCCACTTTTTATTCCGGAAAATTAAAGAGTTCCCGCGGTGTTATGGATGTAGATTGGCGGGACACCTTACTTAATTGTCTGCTGCAACCGCGGCACTCAGCTTTCCACACTCGAAGTGTTTTTGAAGCAATCACTTGTTTGTTACTATTAATATTGAAATTAAAACTCGAGAGCACTTTATACACGCCTTTATTGTCTTGCATCCATACAGAGAGAGAGGGAGGGAGCGAGTGAACGAAACAGATATACATTAATAACAGTTTAGGAACAAATACTAAACACGCGGGAACAAAAAACATCAACCCACGACGAACGAAGTCGCGGTCATCAGATAGTTAAATATAATGCTTAATAAGTAATAAGATATTAGGACAAACCTGGTCCCAGCAAGTGGAAGACAAGCAGCCGTCAGCGACCGGTGGCATTGGGACAGAGCCTACGCCGACCGCTCCTGGGAACGCTCCTCCGCCGATGTCAGTGGCTTCGAACAGTCGTAGCACTGACCTGTCCCGAATATCCCGTAAATGCGCCCTGTTGGAAAAAAATACAGTCTAATAAGTACAAATTGAACCTTTTCGATCAAAATGGAACCTAGCGATTGGACACTATTGGATTGTGACCATAGAACCAGGTAGCTTATCGTACAAAAGTTCATACTAAGTATAAGATAAGCTAAAGAAATTGGGATGTTGTGTTGCCTATGTCAAAACTAATTTTTTTTTTGTGTTTATAGAGGAGAGGATCTTCTAAAAGACGTTTTTTAACCTGATAGTTTTATGTTTCATAAACACTTCTTTACGTATAATATCGTATAAATCGAAAATAAATTCTTTCACTTTTAATAAGTGCTTGTGACACTTACATTGTATTGTTCAACCCTATAAAACCGCGCAATATGAACTTTTTGACTAATGGCGCGTTTACATCAGGTCGGTGACTGAATGCATCGACCGTTTTTTAGGGTTCCGTAGTCAGCAACACCCTTATTCCCAACCCTTTTCAGGGATCAAAAGAAAAACTATCACAACTAAGTGGACTTTACAAGTTTACGAGTAATGCGACTGAAATGCGAATGTTGAGATGTATGTGTGGTGTGACTAGAATGGATAAGATTAGGAATGAATATATAAGGGAAAGTTTGAAAGTAGCACCATTGATAGAAAAGATGAGGAGTAATAGGCTAGCATGGTATGGACATGTAATGCGGAGGGAAGAAAGGCATATTACGAGAAGA
This sequence comes from Erebia aethiops, assembly GCA_923060345.2. Classification (NCBI taxonomy): domain Eukaryota; kingdom Metazoa; phylum Arthropoda; class Insecta; order Lepidoptera; family Nymphalidae; genus Erebia; species Erebia aethiops. The sequence continues at coordinate 4,986,766 of OV281079.1, read as the reverse complement.
ATGATAGATATGCATGTGGAAGGAAAAACGAGGAGAGGATGACCAAAGAAAAGATGGATGGATTGTGTGAACGAGGATATGCGTATAAAAGGGGTGAATGATAGGTTGACGGATAACAGAAGTGAGTGGAAGAAGAAAGCATGTTGTGCCGACCCCACGTAGCGTGGGACAAGTACAGGAAGAAGAAGAAGAAGAAAAGTCGACCAACTTATAAAAGTATATTCGTATAATTGTAACGGGCAGCTACGGAACCCGACACTGTGCGTGGCTCGACACACACTTAGCCGGTTTTTGTTTTTCGGCCAACAGGAAGTTACCATAAGTCGGTTATGACCGAATACAGCACACCGTAACATCTTTTACACTGGGTCGGTTACCTACCGCACACGGGCTGCGATCAAATGCGCAGTTTAAGTACATTAGTCGGTGACCGAAAACGTAGAATACGGCCAAACCGATTTAATGTAAACGCGCTATACGAGCCCCAAGTCAAGATTACGACCAATTAAGTCCCGACCGCAACACCAGGGTATCTTTACACCCAACCCTTTATACAGGGTATTTGAAATGGCTATCGTGGAAAACTTTTGAGTCCGAAAAGAAAATTGCTTTCAAACAGAATATCTGTATAGAGGTCGCAATCTTTGAGGAGTCCCATGATCTGAATAATTTTGCCGACATATTTTCAAAAAGTTAATCCCGCTTGTTTGTTGTTACTCTAACCACACGTTAAGGTCATTGACATCATCATCGTCATCATCATCATTATCATCATCAACAACACAACAACCCATTGTTGTTCCACTGCTGAGAACGAGTGTTCCCTCAGATTGAAAAGGGTTTTGGTCTTAATGAACCACGCTCGCCAAATGCGGATTTTCCGACTTCACACGTCTTTGAAAACATTAAAAAGCTTCTTCAACTCTTCATCTCTAAACCAAGTGTTATTAATTGCTCAAAACGCGATAGTATCTAAAAAATGCGAGGTGCATGAATACTTAGCCCGGGGATTTGCCATGCATATAATACCTATTAGGCTGAGGTCCTATAACAACTAGCCCATTACAACGTACTATCCTGTGCTATTCCCGCTTCAGATAAACGCGTAAAGGTTACACGCCAATATTTTTGGTTAACAAAGTTTTGCAGCGCGTATCTATTTAATTTCATTAGCGCTTCACGTAGCGCCCATTGATTCTATAAAAGGTTGGATAGCTGGTAAATTGAATCAATTTCGTTTGGGAAGAACTCGCAAAAAGGTTAAAATTCTATAAAATGGACGTTTCCGATATTTTATTTTAGCTAAATCCATATATTGATGGATGGGCCCGTACAATAGTACTTCAATGGGCCCAAAAATATCCCAGAAATAAAAGTATCTGGACGTCGATTGCTGAATTTAACAAATGAGAAAACAGTAGAGACGTAATGGTAATAATTCATTAGAATTACAATGAACTTACAACTAAAGCAATGATATGGTTCCAAACATGCCTTAGTCGGAAAAGTTAAGTCTGAGAAACTTACTATAGAAATAATCCTGACAGTTGTTTTAATGTAGCAAAAACCGGTTTTTAACTAAAACTTCTTTACTTGAGGCATGAATTGAGAGTAGATCAAAATGGCCGCCAGACAGAACAGAACTGTGTAAGGTAATCAATATTCTTATTACTTAAGGTCCAATACCCGCTGTTAAAATACCTCTTTAGATAATAATATAAAGTAAAGAAATCTCGTAAAGAATCTCAACAAAAGATAGTACCTAACTGTATCAACTGAGAACAAATATGGTGAGCGCACTAGCGCATTGGTACATGATTCGTCGCTTAGTAAATATGTAGTCTTGATAATAATAAAACAAATAACAATTGGACTAACTAAGGATAATTTAATATATAACTTAAAATCTTATTTCTTAAACAAATGATGGATAGTTTAATATTTTTTCATGTATTTGCAATAATTAGCATTGTATAGTTTAAAATAATAACAGAAGACGGAAGAGCACGCAATTTAAACCTACGTAATTTTTTGCAGTGCTACCCACCAAAACGGTACCTATAAATTTTTATTTTGATATTAAATAAATAAAAAGTTAATGTTTTTAAAGGAGGTGTTTTAAAATAGGTACTAGGTGCAGTAGGTTCTAGTTTTTATACGTTATAAAAAAACTCAACGCTTACGTTAATGGCTAATTCTTAAAAAATGGAATTTCCCCTCATCTCACTAGACCGCTTTTTTTACTGTATTAAAATAATTTGTATGATATAATAAGTGTAACGATTCTTTTTTTAATTTAAAACAATACAATGGAACTAAAAGCTAGGTAGCCTAACCTAACTTCTTTAAACAGGTTGGTCCGTCCCTTAGTTGGTGACGTTCAAAGAAAAAAATTTGATTCCTCGTATTATTAGAAAATACCCCATGTATGTTCAGAGATTTTTGGTACTTTTCGAGTTATAATTTTTTTTTAAGTTTTTTCGTGACATTTCTGAGGGAGTAAATTTTTCTTTTTTTTCTTTTAATTTAGTGCTTATTCCGATATTTTTTTGTTAACATGCTTACCATGATGTGTACCACTTTGCTTATAATACTTACCATCTTAACATTAACACAAGTCGGAAAATTTTTGGTTCGACGTGAAAAGTTTACGTTCGCCAGAGGTAGAGTCGAATTATCAACTTGACTTTTCAATTTTCTACAAAAATAATGGTCATTTTTGGATTAAGTGACATCAAGGTCACGTAAAAGTTATTTGGCTTTTTTTAGTTTTTTAAAGTCAGTAAGCAAAAAAACAGAATTTCATTCGGGTACTAAAATAACTTTATCGTATTATCCTTCTGGCGAATTCTTTTCTTTGGACGTCACTATTTGGACCAACCTGTACATATAAATCATGCCCGCGTGGATTGGTGGCAAGAATGCTGGCTGCATTACCGCGTTGGATCTGATCTTCTGCGCAGAAGATCAGATCACAGAAGAAGCCCTTCTGTCACCAGATGAGGCAATTAACAGCGGTGTAACAACTCAAAATTAACTAAGTGGCCAAAAGTCAAGCTCATCTCTCTAATAGATTCAACTTTTCTCGAAAGTAAGTGAGGTGAAAATTTATTCAACCGCACGTAAAGCTACGCTCATTTTATTTTCTAAATGTCATTTTAAGTTATTGTAATGTAAAAGTTGTAGAGCATAAAATACCTACTATATTTTGGTCTGAGACAATCTATAGTAGTAGTATATATAAAAACCCGTTTTCCTTGGTCACGGCATCACGCGTGAATGGCTGGACCGATTTCACTAATTCTTTTTTTGTTGTATTTGTTATTATTAGGAGAAGGTTCTTACGGAAAAAAATATTAAGAAAATCTCTCAGAAATATTGAAAAATATACATTTAATTTTGCATACTAAGGCGGTACGAAGTTCGCCAGGTCAGCTAGTATTTCATATAATTAAAATATTCTCGAGATAGAGCGCAAAGCCTATATTGCCTATATCAGCAGATCGGCAGAAAGTAGTGACCGGAATTGCCCCTTCCTGTATCCTAAGAGCGAAAACACACTATGAACTGGACAGGATAGAAGTTGGAACGCGACACGTCCGCGTACGTCGGAGGGAAACGACGTTTATTTCTGTCGCGTAGTGTGCAGGCTCCATACAAATGACGTGACACAGCTATTTTCCGCAGAGTATTAAGATTCAAAAAAAAAAGCAACAAATGAATATTTTATACCTGTGTTAAGATTTATTAGGCTCACTTGCACAAGGCAGTTAAATGTGTTTAAGTAAAATTTTCTATATCAACCCTAGACTAAACTTAGCAGAAATTATAGCATCAAAAATTAAACTAAATCAGTTTAGGCAGTGTTGAAAAAATCGGCCTTCTATACTGTGAAATATATGACAATAAAAAACAAAGTCCAAACATCACAATGTGTCCCCCTGTGTATGTGGACTATAAGTTATTTATTTTTAATGATGTGAACCAAGATACATTTTTAATAAATAATAACCATACTTAACGTAGAAAATAAAGGTACATAATAATCAAAGCTAACAGTTACTTAAATATTTGTGAATGCAAGTGTTTCATTTTCATTTAAATATAATTAAGTTTATTCATGTTCTCATAAAGTCAAACGTATTACTCATTGTAAAGTTGTTTTTTCACTGTTGGTATCCTTGCAAACATGCAAGTCTATAAAGTTTGCGTTTGAAAATAACTTTGAACTCGTTAAAAACTTTATGTGTTCGTGGAAAAATTAAAAAAAATTCTACTTACGGGCATCGTTCATCATGTATATGAAATATGCCTTCTTTTTTCGGTTTCGAATACGACATTTTTACTTTCGAACGAGTCGGTAAATTTCGAACTTGCAAAGTTTACGCGAGATCCCTACGATAGGAACACCGACGAGAGTCTGCACTGAAATGTTTGTTTCGCCGACGGAGCTGGCATCTACCGCGCAACGCCGACACCGCCCTCATCCCCATAATTATTACACCTTCCCCCATAATATTTATAAGTTACGAGCGATGTGATTAATTGGGCTGTACACAAAGTGCCCTGACTGTCCATTAAAAAAACACCGAGTGAAAATGTAACAAAAATCTGGAAGGTAATAATTATTACTAAAATACGAGAACCAACAATTTATAAAACTTCTATAATGTATAGTATAAAATGACACTTAAAAAATGAAATTCAAAAGGAACCCTTCCAAATACTAAACTTTAGGCAACAGATTAATGTTTGTTGTTAATACATCAATGGTTAATTAAGTTTTATAGTCGTCGTCTCAACCTATAGACGTCCACTGCTGGACGAAGGTCTCCTGCGTGGATCATCGTCTTGTGCCGCTTGCTTCCAGCGGCTCCCATCTGTTCGCTTGAGATCGTCCGACTATCTAGTGGGGGGTCATACAACGCTGCGCTTTAGGGACACTCTGAGCCTTCTTATCAGCAGTTTTATCACGAATACAACTCAGTGATTTTTGTTTTTTTCTTGGTACGTATTTTATAGGCATCTTTACATAACAAAATATATATTCTTTTATTTACATAAATTGTTTTTTTATTTGTATAAATTGTATTTTTAATACAACATAACATCATATCTTTATTATGATATTCTGTTACGGTACATTAAAGGTACAATTCGCGCGCGAGTTGAATGCACAGTAAATGTATGTGTCACCATACATTTACTCTGCATTCAACTCACCAGCAGTAATAAAGTAGGTACCAAAAGTCCCCATTGAAACCATGTGTGCTAAACACCGTCAACTTTTAGAATCGCGATATTGTAGGAATGGTAATTGTTAGGAAAAAAGTATAAGGGCCTTTTTGTAGATAATTTTATGACCTACAATTTTTAACTGGAGGACTATATTTTTGATAAAACTTACCATTTTCGAGAAAAATCCAAAAGACCGAAAATTTTTACCTTTGACCTTGAATAACTTTTTTAGCACACATGGTTTCAATAATAGAAAAAGTAAATAAAGCTAGAAGGAAAATGCAGACGTTTCATGCGTGTCACACTTATGAATAGTCAACGATTAAAGATTTATCTCCTACGAGTAGATTGATGTCGAGAATAACTTAATAGTTGACCTTGAACACTGAATAGTCGAATAACAATAATATAAGTATTTATTTGACTTAAAAACGAAAATATCATAAAAATTTATCACATATTATACTTAATAATAATAGGATAATATTATACGGTTACTTTCATAAATTATTAATTAAAATAATAATGAAGAAATACTATAGTAATCTGTGGTGTTGGTGCGGGCAAAAGGCCCTGTATTTATTATTCATTTATGGCTCTAATGTAGCGTCCAGAGTCAAGACTAGCAACACGTAGACAGAACAGATTCAACATAAGCTCGTGAAGCTCAACTTGTCTTATGTTTATTACGTCCATGCTCTCAAAACACAATGGTACACCAGCCAACCACCGTGCTAGTATAATAACTCAAACTCAGACTATATTTATTCTAACTACACAAGTACACCTTCTGAACGTCACGTTTACAAAGTATAAGACGTGATGTGATACGGTGATGGTGATTAAGAACCACTGTATCTTAAAACGGTAGTACCAAATTGTGTATTTTTGTTAATTGTAAGCAAGTATATTAAGTTTTTATTTATTTATTGTCACTCTAATTCTGTAGCCCGGAGAGTCGCATTGGGCAACTGTAAGGTCTCTTCGAGTATGTTATATAATAAAAAATAATAATAAAAACTACTACAGCTACGAGGGATCCAAACGCGCCTTGGTCTGAGAAGAGCCGACAACAAACAAGCCGGGTTTTTCTTTTATTATTACCATCTCAGTTTTAAGTAATACCAGTTTAAAGTTTCATAATACGAGTTATGTTTCTCTTTTTCAGAGTTAAGTATATTTTAACTTTTTAAGCAATTATAATTAATGGTCAAGAAAAACATCTTGCGGAACCACGCATGCCTGAGAGATCTCCTTAATGTTCTCAAGGGTGGGTGAAGTCTACCAATCTGCACTGGTCCAACGTGGTGGACCATTGGCTTTAATCCTTCTTATTCGGCCAGTACTCGGTTGAGATGATGATATGTTTACCTTAAAAAAAGCTTCGAACCTTTAACCAACAGGAGTGAAGCGGACGTGTCTGTACTGCCCCTCTACCAAATGTAAACTTTTTTCAGTTTCAGTTTCAGTTTCTTTATTATTGCAATTCCATAGTTACATTATTTCTTAATTAACATAATATTATTATAGTCATTAGTAAATAAAGCATGCTATGGATACCCAGTTTGGGTGTGGCAACAGAATAGTACATGGTGGTAGGGAGACCGATTTAATTAGTGTTTGTCAGTATCATTTAGAAATTCATCAATATTGTAGTAACATTTTTCAATCAGATAGTTTTTTAGCGTGTTATTAAACTCTTTTTCCTTTCCGATGTTCCTAATGCAGTCTGGCAGATTGTTAAATATTTTTATTGACATTGAATAGGGGCTTGAGCTGTGCAGTGCCAATTTTGACGGTGGGAGAATCAGTTTGTTTGCGTGTCTCTCGGGGAACCGGCGAGCTTTGTCTTCTTTCTTGGTGTAAAAGTTTATATTTTTCCTTACAAATTTACACATTTCAAATATATAAATAGAAGGTAAGGTCAAGATTTTTAACTCTTTAAAGTGAGGTAGGCACGACTCTGTAGTTTTTATATTTACTAAGATGCGAATGCATTTTTTTTGTAATATAAAAAGATCCTGAACATTTGTGCTGTTTCCCCAGAGGATAATGCCGTATCGCAAAAATGCGTATCCATAGGCGTAATACGCGGCTAATGCAGTTTTTAAGTTAGTAGTTTTCTTTAACTCTCTGAGGCCGTATATAAATTTAGATAATTTCGTTTTTGTTTTATTTATATGACTTTTCCAATTTAAATTAGTGTCAATGTCGATGCCTAAGAATGTTAAACTTTCAACGCATTCTATTTCCGAGTTATTATAGGTAAATTTTATATTTAATGGTGTTTTTTGGTACGGTCGAAATTGAATTAGTTTAGTTTTATTGCAATTTATTTCTAATTTATGGTCATTCATCCAATTATTAATGTCACTTTCCTTTGTACTTGCATTTTCATATTATTCAAGGTATATTAAAACTGAGAACAACAACTAACAACTACAAAATTATGACCAAATTACATTGTATTCAGATAGGATAGCACATCCTTATTAGTAAGTACATTCTGATTTTGCACGTATAGTTCAACGCAGTGTTTGGTAATTTTGTTGTGTACCTACTTTGACTAACATTATTATTTAATTTGTTAGCCGACTTCCAAAAAAGGAAGAGGTTCTCAATTCGGCGCGTATTTTTTTTGATGTCTCATAAAAATTTCTGACTCCAAATCCTCAATCCTGATGCTGTAGGTAATGAAATCTTCAAAACTAGGGAGTTAGAAAATTTTGATGGTGAATTCATATAGTAGGTATCAAGTCACGTGTATACGATTCAACTCTGAGTCCCAACTCCTCAATCCTGATGCTGCAGGGTACAGAACTCCTTAAAAATAGCCATTTAGGATTTGTTTATGGTGAATGTATATTGTAGGTGTCAAGCAACGACTTCATACTTAAACTCAACTCCCAATTCCTGAACTCTGATGCTGTAGGGTAGGTACTGCACTTCTAAGCCGTGGGGATTAAGAGTACACTAAAAAGTTAAAAATAAATTTTTTTTCCAAAAAACCGACTTCCAAAGCCACTGTAAAGTAAAAAATAATTTTGATTTCTACACACTATGTTGAAGTCAGGCGAGTCTATCAAAGATAGGCAAAGTTGACGCGTGAGGCTCGCCCGACTTTAAAATCCCGAAATCAAAATTATTTTTTACTTTACAAGTTTACAGGGGCTTTGGAAGTCGGTTTTTTGGAAAGAATTGTTATCATAGAGAAATTAGTTTAGCTATTTGACTCTAGGTTAAATGCTCGAAGAAAAAGAGTAATGAAATAATATAGTTACCTGACATCTTCTAATTCATAAAACATATCCTTTGACGAATCATGGATGTAGATCTTGACATGTGCGCTGTCCATATACTGCATCGTCAATTGCTTCGGGAAGCTTCGTACAAAAAGTGCCTTTACAGTGTCTATTGAGGTAATTTCGTTGGGCAACAGTGCTCGCTTGGTTTCGCTTCTGTACTGGAGAAACACTAAACCTGCCGAAAAACAGCCATATTTTACTAATATAAAAAAATATAGCGCCTTTTGTCGGAGCGTGTCCGACTACTGTAGTGCGTATTGCCGCTCGCGAAGCACGCAGTTTGCTTTACGCCACGTCACGTAAATAGGCTCATGATTAAGACCCCAGGACGGGTTCAAAACTAGTCGGGCATACTCCAACAAAAACCGAGTTATTAATGTGTACAATAAATAATTATACACAATTTAAAATTTAGCTAGAACCCAATTTTTCACCACATTTATATCCATGACCAGATTAGTTAAAATGCTTTTGACTAACGTATCTAAAATTTAGGAACTAGCTCCTAAATTTATGATACCGAATACGTGAGTATGTACTAATTTATTTTATTTGAAAATATAACATATGCAATTTCTTAAAAAATCCATTTTAAATCTAAATTGAAAACTAAAAACTAAAAACTAAACATTAAAAATATAATCTATGCCGCTGCAATGAGGCAATGTGCATGTAATACGTGAGTTGAGCCTTGTACTAGTTATTATTCTGTGGTTGAGCATAAGAGATTTGCCTGGTGGGAGGCTTCGGCCGAGGCTAGTTACCACCCTACCGGCAAAGACGTGCCGCCAAGCGATTTAGCGTTCCGGTACGATGCCGTGTAGAAACAGAAGGGGTATGGGTTTAATATAACTGCCATGCCCCTAACAGGCTAGCCCGCTACCATCTTAGACTGCATCATCACTTACCATCAGGTGAGATCGCATTCAAGGGCTAGCTTGTAGTGGATAAAAAAAAAAATAAGAATTTTTCATCCATTTCATTGTGGTTACCACAAGGTACTCAGGAGTTGTGCTGAGCTTGCATGGCTCTCTAGCCCCATTAACTAAATACTCGTATAGCCGCGATATCAATAGAGATGCGAATTCATATCCCGCCTTCCTAATTTTCGTTATTTATAGAAACCTATTTGACCTCTGTTAAAACACCAATTTCTACCATGTAAGAGAAAACAATAAAAATACAAACTTGTTAGTTTAAAATACTTAATAAACTACTGATCTAATAGCTGATGTTTATGTTTTTAGAAAAGTTCAACAGCGATATTATCTAACTCGAGAGTTTTTATCTCAACTGCATACTGCTAGTAGAATCTCTGTAAAGATATAGATATTGTTTCAGCCAAGTATCTACCTATTTAAAGAATCCGACAACAGAATCATGTGTTACACAATAAAAAGTTTATAGTTTTATCATAGTGCTCTAAATGGTACCAATGCGCCAACGCCATCGGTACCAACGCGCAATGTGCGTTTTTCCTATTTACTTCCATTGGGATAATTGGAAATATATTATCGTTACACCATTAATATTTAATAATAGTAACAAAAAGTACTAAAGGCGGCTAAAGTAAAACAAGTCATTTTTTTACTCATGCTATTATAACAAACGTGTTACATAAATGCTTATACTTAAGTCCTGGAGTAATCACGACGCCTCCCAAAGAGACATCATCAAGGTAAAATAAGTTTAGATATGAAATTATTGGGTTTAAAGCGAAACTGAAAATTGCGGGATTGAGTCAATCAACCTGCTGAAAATCTACAATAGAAACCACACTGGACAAATTACACTGGACAAAAAATAGGTAATCCCTCTGATTTCAGTAGAAGTATTAAATATTAATTATTCGCAGTAAGTCTGGCAACACGCGCCGCACGACCGAATGTAAATTCAGTTAGTACATAAAAGGCGAATGATTTACATAGTTATTGACCAGCTGCATGCTCCGTAGAAACGCAATTAATTATTTTCTTACAACGTGATTTGTTACTCTTTCACTACGTATCTATTTGAAGCAGCGGCAGGAAAAGGAAAAGGCAGAGACTTCAGTACGGCATCTCATACTGGGATAGGTTCAATTTACCTTAATAACATTGCATACAAGGCACGCTCCGTCATAATGAAAATTTCTCCGAACAAAATAAAATTATCTTTCCGTGCATTCAGAGGAGCAGAGCCCGAAATATGCTTTAAGGGAGACAGACTCATTGCGACAATACTGAAGAAAATAAACGATGGCGAACTTTTCTGCACGTGCCAATGCACGAAGGAGTATAGAGCCTTATGAAAATTGTTTATAAAAAATTATAACGTGCACACTTATTCGATGCGCAAAAGTCTAGCTAGCTTGTGGCAGTAAACTCAGTCAAATATAAACTCAATTCGTACATATTGATTAAATGTATGGTGAAACACAAACATTTACTATGCATTCAACTCTCACGCGAACGTTAGGTTAATGTTTTCATTAAAGATTATCCGGTTTTTTTTTTTTTCAAGTTGATAAACAATACATGATATCATAAGTAGACCGTTAAGAAAACAACTCTATTTTAACTGTCTTATTTATTTCTTTCTCGTATACCCTAATTATGTTACAGTCACTAACACATGAACTTCTCTCATTCTGGCCCTGACAGAATAACAGCGTCGTGGTTACATTGTGCCCACAACATTCAGCTAAGTTCGGAGACACATTTTAGCCGCTAATTTTAGTACTATGTTTCTATGTTTACTATGCGTTGGGTCAGCTAATAATTTATATTATATTCTATTCTATGTTCCGAATCCAATTAAGCTTGCGCTGCGCTGGTAATCGGGGAACACCCAACGTAGGTCTAAGAACGTAATTATTTGTGACTTTATAACTCGAACTGTTTAAGGAGTCAAACCTGTTTTTCGACACGCGGTCATCTATGAACTACTTAAACAGGTCGAATTATCCGTTTGACAAACGATTTCGATTACGATTTAGTTACAGATTCGAGAGGCAGAAGCCCAGAACAAATGATATCGTACTCACCCAAAGGTCTTTCAAGTGTTTTGCTAGGCGTCCTCACTACCGGCAATGAGGATCTTTGTTTACCCCCGCGTCGAAATCCAGTAGACGACGTTTCCACCTCCGACATAACACCAGGGTCGTCGTCGAATAGAGCATTGTTCGTTTGTGGGTAGTGTGCCATGTGGGGCTACAAACAAATAAACCCATCTATAGATACATACATATTATATAAATGCGAAAGTTTGGATGGATGGATGGATGTTTGTTACTCAATCACGCGAGCGCAGCTGAACGGATCTGGATGAAATTTGGCACAGAGATGGTTTATAGTCTGGAATAACACATATAAGGCTACTTTTTATCCCGGAAGTTCCCGTGGAAACCAAAATACTTCAATGCACGTGGACGAAGTCGCGGGCATCAGCTAGTAGTACATATTATAAATGCGAAAGTTTGGATGGATGTTTGGTACTCAATCACGCCAGAACAGCTGAACGAATCTGGATGAAATTTGGCACAGAGATGGTTTATAGTCTGGAATAACACATAAAAGGCTACATTTTATCCCGGAAAATTAAAGTTCCCGCGGAAACCAAAAAACTTCAATGCACGCGGACGAAGTCGTGGACATCAAAAATCTGTGTTAACTTTTAGATGTCTACGTTTTAAGTGAAAAACAGCTAAAAAATTGCTACTAGAGCGACAACAAAGTTGGCTAACACTTCCGTCTCGCGTCGTTTCCTCTACTTTGAGGATCGTGGCTCCCTCGAGACATTACTGCTATGTATTACCCTATCGGACGCCGTGCGAAAGACATTGCTGAATGAAGTGTCGGCCCCTTTTTTTAACTGGTTAGACCAATGCGTTGGTGGCCCGTCAGTGGGGTAAAGACCCTGTAGACCTAGCCCAGTCTTGCCAATGATACAGAACCTTATACCAAAATATAGATATCAGAATATTATATATTATAATCATGGTCGTACTATCAGTATACGATGACATTACAATTATATTTTTATTATAATTTGTTCCTTATTTCTTAATTTTTAGTTAGATTCGTTTAAATTGTGTAATTAAAAGTCTGGTTTGAATTAACTGCTTTTATTTTTTAAATAAACCAGAACCAACCAACCAGAAGTGGATTTACCACTTCTGGTTGCTTATAATAGGTACATTTTTGTTGCATTACAATCATTGTACAAATGTATTATTTTGTAAAATATTATGTATACTTTTAATAGATTTACCTTTTTCATTCGTGGATCAAAACTGCGGTTCGTTTTCATGTCGCGTTCGTTTTCGCGATATTTGTTAACTGTCGCATACTCTGGCATATTCACCATCGCCTGTGCTTTGTTGTAACGCTGGAGATTTTTGTAAAAAATAAAAAAAAATAAAAATTAACATAAAAATCTATGGGAAGCCATGCCTAAAAGTATGATGACAAATAAATATCAAAAATAATGTAATAATCTTTACTAAGAGATTAAAGAAAACTTAATTTAAATTGGAAAACGTTGTTCTACTTAACTACCATAATAATTCTAGTATTCTAATATAACCTAGAACATAGATGTAATACATATATAAATATAAGCATTTAGATAGAACCACTATAACCTAGATACCGATTATGTTAAAGTGCGTAGGTAGGTTTTAAAAAGCATTATAATATTATGAGGCCACACTCCAGTTAAAATATTTTCTGAACATTAACTATTTTTTTTTTTAATTAACTGCAGTGGGCAGTTAAAATTTTTTTGAGGGCGTTGGGCGCCTTCCAGGGGCGACAATATCCGTAGGGTGACTGACATATTGGATCCGATGAACCAATTATAGAGCTTAATAAGTTGGCGCTACAAAATAGGGTTCTACATCCATCAGTATTTGATAAAAGTTTGGATGGATGAAACCTTCTCCACCTTCTCCATCTCTGTGCAATGTGCTACTGCCCCGCTGGTCTGAATGATGCATGTAGATATTGTGGTTGCCGGCCAATGCGTATCGTGGGTGGTGTGTATATACTTAAAACAGGCCTATATCCAACAGTAATTCATAAAAGTTGAGGATGGATGAAGCTTTTACCTCGATCTCGATTGTGCTCATATGTGCAGATGGATGGTGATGATGCATGTAGATATTGTGGTTGCCAGCCAGTGTGTGTCGGCGTGGGTCCTCTCGCCGGCTAGGACGACCGCGTGTCGGCCCTCTGCCTGTTTCTCCATCGGATAACCCCCCTGGTAAACAAGGGCTGATTTAAAAAGTAAAAAAAACGACTGCAGACTACACTGCATAATGTCAGGCCTTATTAAATAACAAGAAATATTATTTACTAGCGGATACCTGGCGTTTGCTACTACGTTAAAAAAAATAATGTGTGTGTGCAATTACGGCACGGCAGAAGGGAAACTTCAGAAAAGTAGCTTATGAAAGAATGAGACAAATATAACATTCTCTGGCAGGTTAAATTCTACAAGAGAATGAGACAAATATAACTTGTATTCCTTCTCATTCTCTTGCAGGCTAAATCCTATTACGAAAATGTTTATCTCTTATTACTGTCGCTTTTTCGTTTCATCGAATTTTCAAATCACAACGATTCTACCGAAGTTTCACTTCAAAAGTCTTAAAACCATCTTGCCTATATTGCCTTTCTAATGAAACCTACGGACCTTTTTTTACGTTAAGTTGAGTGCTATTAAAAATTATGAAGGAGTAAGAATTTATTTAACAGCAATCAACGTGACGACATAATAATTGCTAATATTTTTTACAGTTTGTACAGTTCATAACGTCTTTCAGAGGTGATATCTAGTGAAAGGCCCGATATATAGCGTCAGTTCTTATACTGTTTACATAGGTATTGCGTATACTTTAATACTGTACAAGAATCAGCTTTCCTAGTTATGGTTCATTTTTGGTAACGATAACACGTCTTTGACCGGCCATATCTAGTGAAAGACCCATCAGCATGCGGTCAGACTTTCACTAGCATCATCAGTGGAGAGTGTAGCACCCAGCTATTACTGAATCAGCTTTTCTGGGGATGGTAACAAAAAGTGCAGCTATCTCTTAGTCTATAAATTAGTCTAGGAAATTCATGTTGCATGCCACTCAATATCGTATGATCTACTGCCATTTTATAATTAATGGCGGCCATTTTGGTTAATAAAACCCCAGTCACTCCACGTATGGCTTAGACGATTAGATAGAGACCTTATCTCTAATCCATCCAGTCATTGGAATACTTCGAGGGTACACAGAATCCGGAATCCCACATATTATCTACATGTACATAAAAACGTAAAACATAGCCCTGTGTTTGCTGTCAGATTAAAATTTTAAGAAGATGTGGTGTGTAACCTTTATCCTAAATCTAAACGGGAGATGACATTATGAAAATGATCCAACAAAGAGTCTTCTAACATTTGTGTGGTAAACAAAAAATAGTTATAATTTATGGCACGTATTTGATACTTTAAAATAACCCAATTAAAGATAGCAGCTGCAAGAATTATAAAAGCTGTTTCGCTGCTGCTGCTTTGCTGTTTTCGGCCATTCCCAACGTAAATGACGTTTGAATGTTACCTCCGTCCGAAGAAAGCAAAAATAATGCACTGAAAAAACTATTTGAGAACAACAGACTTCATTTGCTAATAGAGACCGATACCTAAATCTGTACAGCAGATTAATATAATAACATGCACTAAGCTTTATGCACCGACCGCCCTAGCGCCTTCCACAGAAATAGGATGTAACATGCTACACATTTAGCTAAGTAAAAGCGAATACACAAAGGGTCACCATCGATTTTACACCTCACAAACTGTGACAGATTTCAACACAATGACGTCAGATAAAAATGGACCTAAACAGAACTGATTTATAGTCAAAATTTCGATGTTGAAGTGTCTCCTCCACTGACCTAAGTAATCGTGTAGAAATTTGACCGCGCATTTCCTCACGAGTATAGCATAAACCTGAATCATATCATGTGTATAATTACCATCAATTCTCGGATCTCCTTGCCAGTCCTCTTCTGAAACAATAGAGAAACATAATATAACTATTTATTGTTATCTCTGAACATTTGCTGCACCAGATGAACAAAATTCCGAGACTCAACTTCATGATAAATCTATCCTACTAAAGTAACCGACATTATCCGCTAAATTAACTCGAGGGGTTGTACTGAAGTGGCGGGCGGGAATAGTTCGAAGATGTGATTGATGTTGGGGTTCGAAAGGTGCCGAAATGGCGACCCCGTACTGAGAAGCGCGGTTTCAGTAGACCCCGCTAGGAGGATAGAAGACATCAAGAGAATCGCAGGGAGCCGCTGGATCTAGGCAGCTGAAGTTCCTGTGGGGAATTTAAAAGTCCTTTTCAATGACATAGGTATGTCCAGCGGTGGACGTCTGTCGATACTCGAATATTCTTAATTTTAGCTGATGCTCGTTATTTCATCCGTGAGAATTTTGGTTGAATTTAGGTGTATAACAATACCATACGAACTTCTACTTTTCTGAAATAAAAATAGCCATGTTGGTATCCGGGACTCTCACAAAATTTTGCCTGAATTGATTGAAAGGTCTATCCGTTTTCCTTGAAAAAGTAACAAAACAGAACCGTAACGCATTTTTACATTTATAATAATATTAGTATGGACAGTTGGGAGTTTTGCCTAGATTGGACAGAGCGCATCGTTTCGATTGTGCTGGTACAAAGTCGACCCAAGCTGGTAACTGGATGGATGACCAACACAAGTGGTCTGTTGTTGTTCATGCATTATCTGAAGAGGTAACTGTCAATAGCGCGTGACAATAATCTACTTATAAGGGTTAGTGCTCGTGCAGCGTGTCGGCCATATTGAGCGACTGAGGGCTGTTTCAGATTAGCGTTTTTTTTTGGCGCGTAAAAGATTTTATTTTGAAAGCGCATGTAGGCGCGCATAGGCACGGCTTTTGCCACATGCGCAACTGTTACGAGCAGGGACTGAAAAACAGATTCATAAAGGTTACAGAAATGTTAGATAATGAAAGTGTAACAGAATCGAATCTGTAACCTTTTTGAATGTGTTTTCAATTCTGTTAACCCGAAATACTTATATTTCTGAAACAGAAACGAATCTGTAACAGAAATGAAAGTGTTTTAATCTGTAACCGAAATAGCGACGTTGCCAAATTTACTGTAGGCGCGTATTCAAATTTGAACCTAAGGTCTAGCACCGTTGGTTGCAATTGTTTTAAGAAAAACATGGGTATGTTGTGTCAGTATGCGTGAAGTCCGATGAAGTGAGAAGAACGCGTTGTCACACCATGCAGTTTGTTAGGGCCTGTACCTATTAGGTTTACAGTAAAAAAACTTATTAACACAGATTACGGGTACACGGGTACAGACTGATTGGGTTACAGTATCGTTTCTGTTTCCGTTATAGGTGTTTCTGTTTTATAACAGTTTCAAAAAACAGTGTTTAAACCCCTTGTTTCGGTTACGGTTTCAGTTCTTAGTTATGAGCGTTGACGCCCTTGACGGGCTTATAAGCTCGTATACTACTGACTGCCTATGGGTTCGAGTGAACGCGCGTAAGCCAATACGAGCAAAACACGCTAGTCTGAAACCACCATAGGTCGTAGCAACTAATCACAGGGCAGTGTGATTCGACGCGCGATGTTGCCGGCATGCTGCATGAGCCCTAGCGTAAGTGGACACGTGCTGCCGTAAAAGGAAACCCTTCACGCGAAGCCAGTTTATACCACTACCACCACTACATCCCATTAACGTCCCACTGCTAGGCACAAGCCTCCACTCTCATAGGTGAGAGGGAATTAGAGTTTAGACCCACCACGCTGCTCCAATGTTCGCGGGCTTTGACGACTATCATCATGTTAGTGATAATAACCGGGACTGGCGGCTTAACGTGCTCTTCGAGACACGGGGGTGAACACCGCCATCTTCCTAACTCCGGGCTAGTACTGAGAATTTCTAGTCAGAAAAACCCAATAATTAACTACGGCCCGTCCCAAGAATCGAACCCGGCCGCAGTCCAACATGCTAACTTAGTCGAACATGCTAACCAACGAGACCAGTATATACGCGACCCGGCAATGCAGTGTGAAGTCTCAACATTAAATATTATGTCTTGATAATGAACTTGTCTTGACAACTATGCAAATCAGCAACTTTTCACTAAATTTTTACTTTATGCCAAGCGATGAAAAGCGAGCTTAGTATGGAATTTTGTTTGAAATATAATATGCTTGTGACTTCATCAAAATTCGACGCACTTTTTTATATTTTAAAATGATTATTCAACATAAAACTAACAAATGTGGATAATTTTGTCTGTTCGGAAATCCTTTAACAATCTGTCAGCAAGTAGTGAGTATTCGCCCTTATGACCCTCAGTAGTGAGGGATAAGACGCAATGAAATGTTAGAATAAAATATAAAAGTTGTAGGAAAATAGCAAAAGGAAATAGGTTTTACATTTCCACGTACATGTTACTAGATAATAGATTCAAAATACAATACCAGGAGTTATCCGGATTTATCAGTATGTTTCCGTTGTATATTATGTAGGAGGTATGAATAGGCAGCTTCCCTGTTCTATGGTCGTATCTTATTCAAAGGATTTACAGGACTAAAGACCATACACACAGCTCCTTTGAAGATAAAACTAATTGTATTCCGCTAACAGAAATGTGAAGGAGAACACATAGAGTTCTCAGAGAATTCTATTTTAAATTATTTACTATGTATTAAATAAAATAAATAATATTCTCTGGTATTATTGCACTATTATCTTAATAAATATAAAAATTTGTTTGAACATATTATAACTCTAAAACGGCTGGACCGATTTTCATGGTTTTTGATTTTTTGTTTATGTCTCCGTCCCGAATAGCAGAATAACTATTAAAAACATTGGAAAATTTACGAAAATTAAAAACTTATTCCATGTGGACGAAGTCGGGGGCATCAGCTAGTGGGTTCATAAAGAACACTAAATGTTGAAATAAAGACAATTAGCTAAAGCTAGATATTATAGTGTAACGTAGGTATTATGATGGAGAAGGAACTTAGATTTTAGATATAAAATCTCTTATAATATATATATATATAATATATATATATATATATATATATATATATATATATGTATATTATATCCCTTTAATTGTTTTCCGATTGGGTAATTAATACAAATATAATATAATTACTAACTGATGCCCGCGACTTCGTGCGTGTGGATTAAGGTTTTTGATTCCCGCAGGAAATCTTTAATATTCCGGGATGAAAAGTAGCTTATGTCCTTCCCCGAGATATAACCATACCTTTCATCAAAATCGGTTAAACAGATGAGCCGTGAAAACGTAGCAGATAGACTGACACACTCTCGCATTTATAATATTAGTACGGATTATTATTGGTATTGGCAATAGCCAATCCCAAATTTGTGTAAACACATCACATAGGTATCTCCATCGCTGAGGCAAGATATAGGTTATATACTCGTATCTTGTATAGGTATACGCTTGGCTAACTACAGCCTTGTTAAGTAAATACCTGCCATGTTATGTAAATATGCTAAAATGTGTTGTGACTTGTGACGGTGCGTATTGCTTCCTTGGTTGTTTGCTTTTCCTGCATGTTTAGAAGTGGCAGGGTGGGCGGTGCACATCGCATGCTGCACGCATAGAGTACAGGCACGAAATGAGCGGCGGCGGAGCGACGGCGGCAGCGGGGCGATGCGATTAGTCGGAGACGGCGATGAATTTCCCCGCAATTTTGTCGAACTCATTTGAAAACTTTATTCACGTTTAAAACCGCAAAATTTGTCTGGCGATTTGCAGGTATTAATGTAACAAGTTAGCCCTTGGCTGCAATCTCACCTGATTGGTAAGTGATAATCCAGTCTAAGATGGTAGCGGGCTAACCTATCAGGGACATCGCTATTAAACCCATACCCCTAATCGGTTTCTACACGGCATCTTACCGGAACGCGTAATCGCTTGGTGGCACTCTTTGCCGGTAGGGTGGCATCTAGCCACGGCCGAAGCCTCACACCAGACAAGACCAGGGAAAATTCAGAAATCGTACCTGGGATCTTCGCGCGTTGAGACAACAGCGCTCAAAACTGCGCCAGAGAGATCGTCAGCAAAATATTTTTCTGTAAAATATCTTCGAAACCATCCTTCAGTACCTACCACGCTGATGTTTTTGAAATTATGAATGAATGAATATGTGTAAATGAATACACTTTTATTGTACACCACATACCTAAACACGTAGGTACAATGAAAAACAAACATAATAGGCATAATAAAAAACACAGTAAGTACCTATACAATTTGGAGGCCTTATCGCTATTCGTTACCTAGCGATTTATTCTAAAGAATATTCTTCAAGATGTAACAAGTAACAACCCATCGACATTAAAAAAAGATACGCCACGTCGTCTTATTTTACTAGGTCCGTAAACTTACCATTATCGCGCCCTTTCCTCTTCTTCTTTCCGCTTGTACTTGAAGACTTGCCGGATTTCTCCGACTTGTCTTTGCTTTTCCATCGGCTTAACATTTTTGTAACGCCTACAGTCAACGCCACATATACATTTTAAAACACCCAGTTTTATCTTTTTATAAATTCACAGCACATTTTTTATTTATTATTTCACTAACACATTAATGTTTATAGATTTGTACTTTTTAATCGTTCTAAATGCATGTTTATACACCTAATTTTTAACACTTTCTCACTATAATTCTTTATATACATTTGCTCTAGTAGATATGTACGATTAAGTTATTCTATTTATATGTTGATAAGGTACTGCGGCTGTAAAGGAGGCTAAAGAAACAAATTATTTTATTATTGTGTATTTAAGAGGATAAATACGCATATCAAAATTTTTTGGGTAGACTCTGAATATATATTGTTTTCCAAACGATATAGCTATACTCAGTTATAATTTAATTGACCGTTTTTATTTTTATGCGAAACTAAACTTAAAATCTATTGAATCTAGTAAGCGGTTTGGTTTATTAAATTTTGAGATGAGATCAAAGAATGTCATCTACAAAACATTCCAAACATGGTCTCCGAACAAACGTGGACAAAATCGAATAGTGGAATTCAATTAAGTTAACCTCTATCGTAAAATGAATATCATATTATTGAATACCTATTCAATGCAAAGAATTTCGGTAACTTACATTAGGCAAGTAATCCTGTAGGTATGCTGTGTTTAGGTACCTATAGCTACTCTACTTATCAATTTTTTTATCGACGTTAAAAACGATCATAATAACTATTTTTTAAATATGGTCGACAGCATTCAAAATATTGCTAACCCTTTCATAATATTCCCTGCGGAAAGGGAAAGAACTAGATTTAAAGCTGTCGTTTAGTTTAGAGATTGTGCTATACAGAATATTGGCCACAATATCTTGGAGATCTTGGGCTTGTCACAACTTATTACGTAAATATAATTATTGTTTGATTAAAAAAATATATTGGGTGCTGACTGCTGAATATTATATTAAAATTTAGAGAAGGTTCAATTTTGGTGGACTCTTTGTACACTCTACCACGAATATAGGAAAATACATAATTGTATTAAAAATATACTAATTTAGAATATTAAAGTAAATAACATGAAAAAAAATAAAAATGTATTTCAAGTTATCGATACGTGCATAGACACGTGTTTCGAAGATGGCCTTCAGCCATAGAGAAGGCAATAGGCGCGAAATGTATCAAATGTAATTTCTGACAGTCACTGTCAAAATAACGTGTTTTTCTTTTGAAAAAGACAAATAATATGAATCTGCCATTGTTACCCACTTGTTTAGTGTTGCTTATCATGGAAAGATTAAATAATTCCACCACTGAAATGACGACGAATTCATTGATCAAAACTAATCTAAAAATGGTCTAGTATTTTTTTTCTTATATTTCTCTACTTGTAAAAGAACCGATCCATTAAAAATCCGAACCGTTTCTTTTATGATAAAGTAATGTAAGACACCGAAAAAGAGATGATGATGGAGTTGATCGACTTTTTCAAATACTCTATGCCAATGTTTAAAAATTTTACTGGTTTCAGATCGAGAAGAAACACAATCTCTGGCATCACATAGCGCATTGTAATAAAAACTCGAGCTGCGAGGTTCAGATCAACGACCTCTATGCACTTAGTAATAGACTTCAGTTAGACTTAGTAATAGACTTCCCGATGCACCGAAAGTTTCAGGAGTGCACACATAAACGAAATTTACGAACAACCCGATAGATGGCTCTGAATTGGGATACGTATACATATATTGGATATATTTATGGGATACATTGGTAAATGCAACCACACGGGCGCTGCATTTCGCGCAGAGTACAGACCCTGCGCAAAATGCAAATCAATAGAGCTGGTTATGCTCTAAATATAGGAAGTTTGTGTTTACCTGTTGCACGCAAAGCTTTGTTATTCATTTAAAAACGGGATTAAAACTGCTTTTAGGTAGAATTTGTGAGTGCCGTTCGTTGAACTGTATCTAAAATACCATCGGCTCAAAGTAAGTACTTACTCTAAGAGTTTATTATTATGAGTACTTAAATATTTATTTCACTTCTTGTTACATAATTTTAATTTTTTTATCTAACGTTTAGGTAAGTTGATAATTTTGACAGCGGTACTTTTATTGATTAAATACGAACTCACATGTACCTAAGTGAAGTTCTATCATAATACATAATTATCACTCGAAGATATAAAGCTCCCAGATTTTATTTTACTTATTTTCTAAGATATTGGTACTGCCACACTGCAATTATAAAATTCTTTTAAACTTTATTGCACATTTACTAACTTTTACAATATTAATTTTTGTATGTAACATTTTTACCTTCGCGTTGCGCGACTACATTCGCGTGGATTGAGGTTTTTTTTATTTCCCGCGGGAACTCCTTAGTTTTCCAGGATAAAAATTAGCCTATGTGTTACTTCAAACTACTATTATCTATCTCTGTGCCAAATTTCATCCAGATCCGTTCAGCCGTTGGGGCGTGATTAAATAACAAACATCCACACATCCATCCAAACTTTCGCATTAATAATATTTATATTAGGTACCTATATATTATTTGATTGATTGATATTTGATTTTATAACATTAATTTATTTCCTTTAAATTTTTAATACTTTTTTTAAATTTTTTTTTTTTTTTATCCACTACAAGCTAGCCCTTGACTGCGATCTCACCTGATGGTAAGTGATGATGCAGTCTAAGATGGTAGCGGGCTAACCTGTTAGGGGCATGGCAGTTATATTAAACCCATACCCCTTCGGTTTCTACACGGCATCGTACCGGAACGCTAAATCGCTTAGCGGCACGTCTTTGCCGGTAGGGTGGTAACTAGCCACGGCCGAAGCCTCCCACCAGGCCAAATTTAAATTCTTTTGGCAACGAAAAATAACATTATATTTTGTCCAATTTTATTTAAAACAACACTCCAGAGCAATTGGGAGTGGGCGTACACGACCTCATGGTATTATTTTGGAATCGTATTTTTGATACTTGCCTATAAAACCGATTACCTTTGTAATTTCAGATGCTGAGGAAACATTTTTCAGTAGTTAAAGAAAGAAGAAATCCAAATCCGGGCCTTCCATATTAGGTATGTACTTAGGTATGACGATACAAATATTATAGTCTGGTACAAAAATCACTGTCTAAATAAGTAAGTTTTTTTTTGTTAAGATTGGGATAGATAAGTTTGAGGAAAATCGAAATCTTATGTAGGTACTTATAAAAATTTAAGTTTGTATGGTTGTTTTCTTGTTACCTGTGTTATAGGGAGGGTAGAGGTAAGGAGTGTTATCCCTGTATGTAAAAAGTGTCCGTCGAAATGAACACATTGGGCCTCTGCCTCTGCCTCGTTGGTCTAGCGGCTATCATAGTCGACTACGGATCACGAGGTCCTGGGTTCGATTCCCGGTCGGGCATAAAAATTGTTAGGTATTGGGTTTTTATTAAGAAATTCTCAGTGCCAGCCCGGAGTTGGAAGTTGGCGGTCCCACCCCCGTGCCTCGGTCTCGCTAAGCCGACGGTCCCAATTATTATCACTAACATGATAATAGTCGTTAAAGCCCGCCAACACGCATATGGAGCAGCGTGGAGGGTCTAAGCTCTAATTCCCTCTCTCCTATGAGAGTGGATGCCTGTGCCCAGCAGTGGGACATTAATGGGCTGTAGTGAGAGTGGGGGCGCCACATTAGCATCAAGGTAAATTGAAAAGGAAGCGCCAAATATTATTAGAGTAGGTTTGAGAAATAAACAAGGAAAGAAAACATTCATCATTATTTTTTACAACGTAAGTTGTTGATGTTTTCAATAATTAACTATTTTAGTTGAATTCATACCATACCCTTTGCTACACCAGCGCCACTGTGGAAGGTTTTTGAACTGTTATTTTCAGCAACCACTGGACACTTTTTCAACTTTTCTCCCATAAGAGATAACACTCCTTACCTCTACGCTCCATACTGTGTTTGCACAGTGTTATTAATCTAATAGTTGTTACAACTTTGTTTGCTACAGTTGTGTCACAGAAATCTTCACGCAAGTTAGAACACTTGCGTGCAGACTTCTGTGTTACTACTATAAATGTGCGATAGTTGGTGCAAGAGTCGTTCAAACTAAATAATAAGGTACTTACTTATTTCATAACCCATACTTAATATTATAAATGCGAAAGTGCGTCTGTCTGTCTGTCTGCTACGCTTTTCCCCATCTTTTCAACCAATTTAGTATAGAGGTAGTTTATATACCGGAGAAGGATTATCCCGGAAAACTAAAGAGTTCCCGCGGGAACACTTAATCGGGAAAGCTTAATCCATGCGGACGAAGTCGCGGGCATCATCTAGTATTTAAATAAAGTGGTCTAAGAGTATACAGGTTACAACCTTGTATAAAACTAACGTTCAAAGAAAAAATTTGGATTCCTCGTACCATGTTCAGCGATTTTTCGTAGTTTTCGAGTTATATTTTTTTACCTGCCTTGGCCGGCAGCATTGTAAACTTTTGCTCGCAAAAGCAGGTTAAAAACTTATGGGAGCGGAAAAGCTATGCTTTATTGCCAGAAAGATACTAGGATAAAGCTATTTAAATAACTGAGTGGCAATTCTGTTTTGCCTAATGACTGTTAAAAACTAAAAAAGCGTTACCTTTACCGTCACTTAATCAAAAAATACCGATTATTTTTGTAGTAAATAATTAACCATAAAATATATATAATAATTAGCCATAAAATTGACAAAAATGGGAAAAAACAATTTTAAGAATCAAATTGTAAGTTCAAAAATTTCCGCCTTACCACGTTTGAAGTTCGATTTCTGAACCTTAGGAACCCAAAAAGTTTATAAATTTCGTATTTTTGATCTAAAGTTTAAAGAAAAATTCGACTCTATACCTGTGTTTAACGTAAACTTTTCAATTACGACCAAAAGTTTTCCGACTTATATGTTAGTTTTAAATTGGTAATTATTTTATGCAAAGCAGTACACTTCATAGCAAGCATGTTCAAAAAAATATTTGGAAAGAAGCACTAAATAAGAAGAAAAAAAATTAACACTCCCTCAGAAAACTCACGATAAAACTAAAGAAAATTATAACTCGAATACCTAGGTACTACTAAAAATCGCTGAACATACCTACATGGAATATTTTCTGATAGGTACAAGGAATTAAATTTTTTTCTTTGGACGTCACTATTTGGACCAACCTGTATATTATAATATAGCTGGTGACATGATGAAATTTCTGAGGATGCGCCAGCCATTAAATTCCAAGCGTTAGCTGCGATGCTACTCCAATTTTCTGCAAGCTCTGCTAGTTTCTAAGTCTTATTCTTTTTCAATCAACAAAACAAAAAAAATGCCTAGTGCCTAAAAACCATAATATTATCATGCAGTGCAGCATATTACATGCCGGTAGCTTAGAGTTTATCTATCTGCCAAGAGAAACAACTGTGTCTTTCTCGCTCATCTCACTACAATTACTATTTTCCCGATTCTAGGTTTGAGTCTTCCAGTCTTCTAAGTACTAACGTGCTGACTTTCTTGAACTAATTATTTATCAGTAGAGCCAAAAAGCTGTTATAGGCTAGTAAGTATAATGGGCCGTCAAAAACCCGGGGGAAACTGCCAACGTAAAGCGTTGGCAGTTTCCCCCGGGGGTTCCCCCCATATTGTTTCATTATTGCTGAGTTTCGTGTTTTAGAATTATAATCTTTATTTTAGGAACGTCAAGGTACGTGACACCAAACTGTCATTTTGAGTAATATTGCTGAAGTATTACTTTATGCGTTGGCAGCATGGCCTCAGGCTCAAGATCATGACAAGTGTATAACAGCTTCTTGATCATTCCACTACCAAATTGTTTAATGCAACGTAGTATACTTAATTTGAGTAATCTGTAGAATTGTAAAACCTCTCTGTAGATCTGTGTTTACTCTAAAGTACCTATGAACGTGCAAATTGCATTCTTATTTCTTATGTAATATGATTAAAAACACATTGTTTTTAAATGATCGTTATTTTATTTGTAAAAATAACTTCGCAATTGCAGATAATTTATTTACTAAACTATATTATAATAAGTGCATTTTTGAACCCATAAGCACATATTGCGTATTAGTATAATAATTAATAATATACATGCAGCATAAGTATTGAAATATACTGTATGTTATGAACACCTACCTTTCTTAGTCAATTAAACATTATGTATCCAAGACTCCTAGAATTAGTAACACGCAATCACAAGTCAATCTTAAAGTGTACGAAACATTATAATTTTATTAAATACCTATCAATACAATCGTTCGCGTGAAAATGATAACACGGTACTGTATTTTCAGTAATATTCACATGTGCAGTAGAAAAACATTGTACACCAACTAACTATCAACAAATGAACTAAAATACAACGCGTTCTATTAATACAGATGATCCAGTCGGGATGGTGAGCTAACTGGGAGGCAGCACTAATCTGCTACGGAAGCGGAACCAGTTTTCAGGACTACGTGCAGCTTTCGTGAAGTTCCGATAGATGGCGTTGCATCAAAATGCCGTGGCCTAGGAGGTGGGGCTACAGGTAGAGTCCAATTTTTCAGGTACCTAATAGTCCATCAAACTTAACTGGCCCGGTGGCGAAAATTGGAACTAATTTTTTAACCTGATAGGTTTTTGTTTGTTTTGTGTATTTTATTTTCAATTTAAACTAGCGACGCTTTCACCGGGTCAGATAAGTTGGACAGACTATTTTTATTTTTTTTAGGATCCATAGTTTACATTATTAGAAAACATAACGCCCGAATAATATATTATTATATGCCAAACTTGCAAGATCGAAAAAAGTTTTTCCTCAACGGTCGTGTAAAGTTTTGAAAAGTTACACTTGGGCACAATTTTCAGAAAAAAGGAAAGTAGAGTATGGAATATGAACTATATAATTTATTAAGATAGTTTCAAAACGTTTTACGTATATAAAACAAAGAAAATATACCTACTGATGTAGGTATATAGACAAAGATAAGGCAATGCGAGCGTGTAATTCCATTAATTAAATATAATGTAGAGCCATCGATTTAGCATTGGTCTTCGTAAAGACCAATCCTAAATCTATGTGTAGAGCAAAAACACTACAGACTGGAAAGGAATATTATCGACAGCACGAAAATTCGTTCTGCCCGTAATGTGATTTCACCCTTACCAATTTAGACCAATTAATACTTACCAATATTTTAGTGAAACTCAGTAATTTACAAAGGTAGTAGGATCATTTTGGATGGATTGGTTTGACCAATAATAATGGCATCCCATATTAAAATCAAATCAGGGCCACTTGCAGAGACGCCGGGTAATGTTGAACCTAGGAATAAATTTGAAATTTTGACAGAAGTGTCAGGTGTCAAACACGAAACTAGCGACGGCAGAGCCGCAGAGCGACGGCGACAGCGGGGCGATGTGGTACGAGAGCTAGCGACGAATTTCGGGAAGGCCCTCTAGGCAAACTGAGATTGTGAAAAAATATAATTTCGTCAACTGGCTAATCCAGTCCTGCCAGTCTAGTAGAGCGTTTGCGGTTATTTCTCTTCAAAAATATTTTATTAAAATTCCCAAAAAATATACTTTTGGCAATCTGAAATTTTAATCACGTATTTATTCAGTAATTTCAATAATACCTGCAAAACGCCAGACACATTTTGCGGTTTTAAACGTGAATAAAGTTTTCAAATGAGTACGAAAAAATTACTGCGAAATTCGTCGCCAGTTCTCCGACTAATGGTATCGCCCCGTTGCCGCCGTCGCTCATTTCGTGCCCGTACACTTATATTTTATGAAATATTTATTGTTTTTACGTTTTCTTGTCTCTTTCTTGTACAGTTCGCGCGCGAGTTGAATGCAGAGTCAATGTAAGTGTCACCATACATTTACTCTGCATTCAACTCGCGCGCGAACTATAGGTTAGGTTAGGGTTTGACATGAACACTTAGGTTCTATCGGGTTAATATACCTAATATATTACAATTTACCGAAAAATAACGCGTTAAATTGTAAGCAGTATGTTACGGTTCACAATCTGTCGACAGTTTATAATCTATCGAGATAAAAAACGTTATAGGATTATAATCTAACGGTTTTTACAATCTTACGGTGACATATATAATTCAAATAACGATTCGTGTAAATTGGTTGAAATATGACGATGATTGTCGAAAATGTTGGGAAAATCAAGCCGACTGGAAGCTTTCATATAAAACGCTGCCTAATCCCTTTGAGACACTCGTAATATAACAAAACAATGTATGTTGGAATTGTTCCTCTTTTACAGCACCAGAGGAGCCGCCAATGCGTTGCTGGCTTTTGAGATATTTGTTTATCGGCCGCTTGAAGAGTCCCATATTATAATCATGAGGGAACACAAAAGATGGGAGCTGGTTCCATAATTTGCAGGTACGTGGCAGAAATGACCTGGAATAACGGGTGGTGGAAGAAGACCAGGCATCCAGGTGGTGAGGATGAAATTTGTTTCTGCGACGTAGGGTGCACCTGGAGAACACGGGGTGGTATTAGATTGAATAACTCTTCAGAGCACTCCCTATTGTAGAGACGGTAGAACACACAAAGAGAACTAACGTCTCTTCGGTGCTCTAGGGACTCCAGCGTGCAAGTAATTTTGGGATTGTCGACTATCTTAGAAGGATATCTTTCTATACCCATTTTAAAGTTTAAACTGCCCAATATCGCTCGCGTCAGCTAGTAGAATCGACTGTGTGACGTCACGTTAAAAAACCTTTCACTAGGTTTCTTTATATTTTAAAGTTAAAATAAAAAATTGGAAAATTCCTCGTTCTTCAATAGGCGCAGGAGAATCTGTATCCAAATGTTGTAGGCAGATTATCATAGTTCATATACGAAAAAATTACATGATTTCAACGAAATCACGCAACCGTATCGCAAAACGAAATAGCACAGAGAAATAGTGAGTGACTGGCCTTAGTTTTCTTCATAGACATAGGATTTTTTCGCTGTACATTCTAAGTCTATGGTTTTCTTCGTAAAAAAAAATTAACGCACCAGGTCATAGAGCATTAGACTAAGGTACTTATCACCTCATTGCACTCTTATATTCTTAGGTTGTATTTCAGCGCCACCTATGATGTTTCTAAGGAATATAGGCTGGAAAGTTCCTTATTGGTTGGAAATCACTGTTTTAAAACATGTGCAAGATTATACCTAAACAAACATAGGCTCAAAGTACAAACATTGCGAGTAGCAAAAAGCTTATAAAAATATAGCAACTTTTTCAGTCTAAAATAAAATAAGACTAATATATGTATTTTATTTTATTTTAGTGTCTGTATTTTCTAGTTTATTTTATGCAAACGATTGAGAACTGTTGACCTAGAATAGTAGGTACCTATGTGAATACTGTTAAATAATTTGGTTCTCTAAAGCGCGACTGCAAATTTTCAAGTAGCAGCCTAGACAAAAGGCTTGAAGCTTGAAAACTATGACCTAAAAACACTTCTGCTTTCAACGTGTATTTATAATTTAATATTTTCAAGATTCCTATATAAAATTAAAAAAGTGTGTGTGCGCAATTCACACACGGCAGAAGTAAAACTTCAGAAAAGTAGTCTACGAGAGAATGAGATAAATATAACTTCTGTTCTATCTCATTCTCTCGCAGACTAAATCTTATTTTACTAATATTATACATGCCAAAGTTTGGATGGATGTATAGATGTATGTTACTCAATCACGCCAGAACGGCTGAACGGATCTGGGAAAAATTTGGCACAGAGATAGATGGAACATCACATAGGCCACTTTTTATCCCGGAAAATTAAAGAGTTCCCGCGGGAACCAAATAGCTCAATCCACGCAGACGAAGTCGCAGGCATCGGCTAGTAAGTATATAAGTATGAGTATGGAAAGTATGGATGTGAGTCACATCCATACTTTTATTTTAGAGTTTACATGATTAAATTAAAATATAAACAAAATTGTTAACTCAAACATTTATTTAGAGGGATATTGCGAAGAAAAACATATTTCTAACAATAATACAGTAAGAACTAAGAAGCCAGTACAATATATTTTTAGAAATAAATTGTATCTGTGTCATTTTTCATAATGAAAGTATCTGGTTTTACAGATATCTGCAGTTTCTCAATAAAATTTTCTGGCACAGTATCAATATCTTTCCTTTTAAGTAACATAAATTTTATGTTTTCTTTTGTTATTATAATAAGACTAGCGGATGCTCGCGACTTCGTTCGCGTGGTCGTTTTTTTAATTCCCACAGGCACTCCTTAATTTTCCGGGATAAAAAGTAGCCTAAATCACTCTCCAGGTCCTCAACTATACCCATGCAATAAATCACGTTGATCCGTTGCTCTGATGTGGCGTGATTGAAGGACAAACTCTCTATTTAACATCCTTAGGAATAAAATTTTCAAAAACTGCGAAATACATATTTCTTTATTTTAGACCAGAAGCCCAAATACCAAGTTTCATGGCTATAACTTGAGAAATGAAGGACTTTCATACAAACTTTCAACCCCTAATTTTACCCCTTTGGGGTGGAATTCGAAAAACTGTGACACACGTACTTCTTGATTTTTTGTCGAAAGTCAAAATACCAAGTTTCGACGATATGACTTGAAAAATATCTTGAGAAATTAAGGTTTTTCTTACCAACTTTCATGCCCTATTTCACCCCTTTGGGGGTCGAATTTTCAAAAATGGCTAAATACGTACTTCTTTATATTTAACTGAAAGCCCAAATGCCAAGTTTCAAAATGAAGGACTTTCATACAAATTTTCAAACCATATTTTACCACTTTAGGGTTTGAATTCTGAAAAACTGTGACACACGTAATTCTTAATTTTTGAACGAAAGTCAAAATATCAAGTTTCGTTGATATAACTTGAGAATATCTTGAGCAATGAACCACTTTCATGCAAACTCTCATCCCCGGTTTTACCCCTTCGGGGTAGAATTTTTAAAAACTGTGAAACACATATTTCTTCATTTTCAATGCGTAGCTCGTTTCATAGATATAACTTGAGAAATGTCAGACTTTTATACAAACTTTCACCCCCTCTTTCACCCCCTTAGGAGTGGAATTTCGAAAAATCTTTCCTTAGTGAGCGCCTACGTCATAAAAGTAACCTATTATCAAAATTTCAAGTTTCTAACCCCAGTGGTTTAGGCTATACCCTTAACGATTTTATATATAAATAAATAGAATATAGAATAGATAGATAGATAAAAATAATAAACATTAGGTATAAGAAATTCTGGGATGCGCTTACCGCTCGATTGAAGTAAACAAGAGATCACCACTTATATCATTGCCTACTGGGTATTTACCTAATCAATTCATTTGTTTGCTCGTGGAATGTGCGTGGCACACGGAACCATGCACGGTAATGTTTCTATATTATAGTACCTATTGTGACTCAGCTCTGCCCTTGAAATAAACTAAACACGCGATAGGGCGGCCTGCCTACAGTATTTTAATTTCATCTTCCTACTTGAGTTTCTTTCTAGTCCTATATTATATAAATGTTTTTCTCTTTTTGGTGCAGCTTTTTGTTTAAGTGACGCCTAGGGATATTTTTTCAGGAAACACATTTTTTTTAAATAATTAATTTATATTCAATATATAATATTTTTTCAATATTAGACAGAAGGTGACAAACAATATAATAATAAACAATAATAATAAAAAAATTGGCAGTCATAGGGACTGCCGATAAAGTGAAAAAGAATACCTATTTTTTTTTTAAATATTATTTTATTTTTAATAAAAAAATAAACATTAAATAGTAGTTTATACACCAAGGGGATAAAGCACTGTTTTATGTCACGGGCGCTACATTGAATCCTGAACGTAACGAAGGACTCCAAATTTAACTCCCGAGCGCAGCGAGGGTGTTATAAGTTAATTCCCGACCAAAGGGAGGGAATTAAGATTGAGTCCTGAGTGCAGTGAGGGATTCAAGCGCCCAAGAAAAAAACTGCTTTATCCCGGTGGTGTATACTCTACTTTATACTTCTACCATAACAGTAAAATAAACTGTAACGGTTAGATATTTATTGCAAATCATAGTAAGTAGGATACATAGGTCTAGTAAATAATAAAAAGAAAAGACAAATTAAAAGTGAATGTTCACGTTCGATAGAGTCACATTTGTCCATTTGTCATTTTGCTTTTCATGCTGCCAGTGTTTATGCAGGTACACATACTCCTTGGTTTAAAAACTTTTATGTCAAATGGTACGATCGTTTGGTCGACCAGTCTGGAGCCTAGACTCTGTTGTTTACAGTATGGGGTTGGTCAACTAGTTGGGCGATCGATCGACTAGATTACGGCCCTAGGGCATAAAGACTGACTTTAGACCCGCAAAAGTATGATTAAAACAGTAGTAAAGGTATGGTAGAAGTATAAAAGTACTTTAAAATATATACGTTAAAACTAAATAGTGTCCGACCGAAAGTTCGGTTCTGTTTCGGTTTCGGTCGAGTTTCGGCAAAAAAACGAGTTTCGAGCCGCTGAAACTACGACCGAAACCGAAACTGCATTCGGGAGTTCTCGCGCTGTGATCGGTCATGTTCGGCGCGTTAAATTCCATCCAAGCGAGTAATAAGCGACGAAGACATTTCGCTGCGCCTAATCATGTCGTGACTGGCTTGTGTTTGCAGTTTGTTTTGTTTTTTGCGAGTTTTCGTGTGATTTATTTTGAATTTGGTATGTTTTATTAAGAATACTGCTCTATGTGATATAAAGATAAAAAAATAAAGACTGACTGATAATAATAACGTTTTCTTTATTTTTACCTCAAAACATGATCCTTGTAAGGAATTTTCGGTATCGGTTTCGGCCGAAACTGAGACTGTTGCCGAAATTCGGTTTCGGTTTCGGTCGTAAAAACCAGTTTCGGTCGGACACTAAAACTAAGGCATTAAAGTTTAATTAGGAATGTAGTATATTTGTATTTAAGACCTTTTGTCTTCGTAACAACGCGGTGACGGTGTCGGTGTCGGTGTCGGTGACCGGAATCCACAATTTTACCCCCTACCAAAAAGTGTTCAACACGGCTAAAGAAGTTTTCACTTCAAAAACTAAATACAAAACGAACTATTTTCTTTATAACTTTTCGCTTCCTTTTTTCGTTTCATCGAATTTTTAAATCCCAACAATTTAAAAAAGTTTCACTTCAAAAAGATACTCATCATACCTATTAACATTAATAAAGTAACAGAACACAATTAATGTTAAATGTTGTTTGCTCTTATTCGATCGTTAAAAACTTATAGGAGCCTCGGGAAATCATTAAAATCGTATCATGTAGAACACAGTATTGCAAATAATTGTATTATATCCGTCTGGCTGGCTTACATATTATGCGACGGAATACTTATCCATAATATGCACTAATGGATTGCCTGCAGCGTTATGTCTGATTAATATATGTATTATGAAAATATTCTGAGTGGTTTGTTTGTCATTCCGTCTCTATATAATAATTAGTTATTCTATAAACTCGAACTCATATTTTTTTATTCAAGTAAACTTATTAAAAGTGTTTTCGAATCGTCGAGTGAATCTACCACTGGATTGGAATGCCATTCCTACTGAGAAGAAAAAGCAAGAAACTCGGAAGTTGCTCTTTTTAAATAATCATTTACAATTTACATCAATGTGTATCAACAGTTTCTATTAGTACCTATTATGTTATTTACAAAATATTTTACGTGTCTCTCTCTGCGTCGTATTCCGCAGTGCTGAGGATCTTTTTTTATTTTTTATCCACTACAAGCTAGCCCTTGACTGCGATCTCACCTGATGGTAAGTGATGATGCAGTCTAAGATGGTAGCGGGCTAACCTGTTAGGGGCATGGCAGTTATATTAAACCCATACCCCTTCGGTTTCTACACGGCATCGTACCGGAACGCTAAATCGCTTGGTGGCACGTCTTTGCCGGTAGGGTGGTAACTAGCCACGGCCGAAGCCTCCCACCAGGCCAGACCAGGGAAAATTCAGAATTTATAAATTCCTAAATTGACCCTGCCGGGGATCGAACCCCGGACCTCCGCACGTTAAGGCAACAGCGCTACACACAGCCATTTCCACTATCCGCTTGATGGCAGGAGTTTTCGTTTTTCTTTCATAATAATGGTTTCCCAGGTCCGTATAAGATTCGACTAAGAGTACTATTTCAACTCTTAGGTAACTAACGATTATTAGTGATTAAACGAACTTACAAAGTGAAGTTCTATCACAATTACATGAGTCGCTTCATTCGAAGATATAATTTATTAACGAAGTTAGATGTTACCTAGTTATAATAAACGTGACCGACTGACGGCTTAGCGTGCCCTCCGACGCACGTAGGAAACGAAAAGGGCAAATTTGAACATCCAAATTCGGTCACCCATCCAGTTACCGACTCGGGTCATGGTTGCGTAACAAATGCAATCGACTGATATGAGTTGTCGCAACTAGACCACTCGTCCTTCAGTATTTTACGTAAATAAAATAATATTTATAGAAACTGGATGTGCGTAGGAAAAGAATTTTTACGATGTTACGTAAAAGTTCTTTTACCTACAAAATAATACGCAGGCTTTCATAATGTTTTTAAGAGCCTCCCCCGGCCCCGAGTACGAAGTTAAAAATAACATAAAATAACCTAACCTAACCTCCCTTTAAGTAGGGAAGCCGGCGTAAGGTTTGTGTAAATAAGAGCTGCCTACTTACTAATTGAAGAGCAAACATATAAATATTGGATGTTATTCCGAGAAGACTTGAACTCTAAAGGTCAGACAAAGGTTTTTCTATTTACCTAATGTATTTATAATGTATATTATATATTTTAGTGTTTAGATGTTGCACTATCCCGCGCTCTTGTTTGATAATCTCCTCTCCCCAAAGGTTGTCTGGAAGAGATTGCTTTAGCAATAAGACCGCCTTTGCACCCTTCTGTGTTATCTTTTAACCTTTTGTTTATTGTCTTTGTTTTAAGTGTGTGCAATAAAGGGTATCTATCTATCTAATTATGATATCCAGTCATAATATTCAAACAAGCTTCTTCTAAATCAATATTTTAACTAACTCCGACTAGGTACTTAGACTAAATGAAAGCGACATCGTCTCGGCTTTTATGGTTATTCTCGCTGCAATAATGAATTTAGTCGTAGCGGAATAGTGTTAACCAATCAGAGGTGTTTGTTATTGTTACCTACACTATAGGAATCAATTTTACGTAATAAGGCCCCTGTAAAATTTTCGGGGCAGTACTCGAAACTACATTACAGCCGTTAGGTATAATATGGCGGCATCGCCCTCTTGTACGCAAAAGCTGTGATTGTCAGAGCCACAAATGCACTTATAGTTAGTATATAACGTACTTTTACCTATTCTGTGGTTAGGATTGTAGGGGATTGG
Source organism: Erebia aethiops (assembly GCA_923060345.2). Lineage (NCBI taxonomy): Eukaryota > Metazoa > Arthropoda > Insecta > Lepidoptera > Nymphalidae > Erebia > Erebia aethiops. The sequence continues at coordinate 4,951,198 of OV281079.1, read as the reverse complement.
TTGATCATAGAGAATTTGCTCTGTACAAATAAAATGTAATTTCCTGTACAACATTTTACTATTGGAGCGTCGCGTCGCCTCGTGTCAATGAGTGATGTTATAACTTTATAAGATTGAGTCCCTTAGACAATAGGCATGATGACAGTAACCAAGAATCAATGAAATTATGAATTTATCTAATGAAATAGGATTTACGGATTTAAAAAAACGTATTTATTTTTCTATTTCGAGTGAGATTGCTATTTATTTTGATAAAATAAAACTATAAAATACAGCAATCCGCCATAATGGATTAAACACCAAGAAGCGAATGACGTCACAATTATTTGTTTTCTAGCTTTGACAATCACACTATTGTTTACTGCACACTGATTACATTGGTAAATACAATAGTGACGTCACAAACGACGCCATGACACCGGCGAACGTTTTGGCGTGAATTTTAAAATTTAAATTTCAAATGCCAATATTATCTACCAAACCTTATTTTTCTGCTGAAATAAGATATATTTTCGAAATAGTAGATACTTCCGAACATAATCTGACCATTTTTCAAAATCAGTCATCATGCCTATTGTACCTATACGAAATACTACGTGCTCTAATACTATAGCTAAGGAAATCGAACTACTGAGCACTCCCTACGGAAATAATAGCGCTATTTTTACGTCTTTCAAACAACGCATCGGCTAGATGATACAACAAACGTATTCTGTACATACTACATAGGTATACACTGTAGTCAATTTATTTATAGACGTAACCCAATTCGAGTTTTAAGATTGAAATATATCGAGAAAAGAAAACGAACGAAACCAATGGGGTCATGCAATTTTAATGTTCTGGAATGGGTATACGTCTTCTTAAATGTATGTGGTACTTTAACTACATTTTTGATACCATAGCATCTATGTATTTATAAGCAGGTCTATCTTAATTTTTAAATATAAGCTACAAGCTTTTGCCCGCGGCCTCGCTCACGTTAGGTTTGATATTCATACAAATTTCAAAGCTCTATTTTGTCCCTTAGGAGTTGAATTTTCAAATATCCTTTCTTAGCGGATGCTATCTGTTAGCTAAATTTCAGCTCGATCCGTCCAATGGTTTGGGCTGTGCGTTTCTAGATCAGTCAGTCACCTTTTCCTTGATAACACCAATAATTTTCAACTATAATTAAGTATTGTCACTCAATAAATGAGGGATACGTATAGATACCCCTATAGGTATCCCTCATTTGTATTACAAACCTAATACAAACCTTTTATAATACAAACCTTATTCCTAATTTTGATTGAAGCCAAGCGCTAGTCTACCCCCCAGTGGTGGTATTCCCAAAAATCCCTTCTGTGTGCTTACTACAATAATTTCTATTTTCTAACCCCAGTGGTTGTGCGCTGATATAACATCAGTCAGTTAGCTGTCTAGCTAGCAGGACAAGGAATTAGTATGTATGTATAGATAGCTGGAAAGAGACTTTGAACTGAAGAGTGGACAACGAAAGTAAAGGTTAATGATCATCCCGATAAATTTTGATTAAGTTGAATGTAAAGTTAATGAAAGGAAATCTGATATCACCGAAATTGTACGAAGTCTTGTCTCGCCTACGCATCGTGATTTGTAAACGTGATTCCAGATGCTTGTAAAGATTTTTTCTGAATGAAACTAAGCAAAAAATGCGTTCTAGTAAGCGAAATGTAAACAAGTAGTAGGTAAGTAAACAAAAAATGGTAGTATTATACGACCTTTCCTCAAGATATTTTGTTAAAATCATACTAAGTAATATTATAAATGCGAAAGTGTGTTTGTTTGTTAATTGGTTTGTCTTTCAATCACACCGCAACAGAGCAACGGATCGGATTGATATTTTCCATGGGTAGTCACCATGGGTGTCACCTGGAGAGTGACATAGGCTACTTTTTATCCCGGAAAACTAAAGAGTTCCCGTGGGAATTGCATAAACTTATTCCACGCGGGAGAAGTCGTGGGCATTAGCTAGTATAATATAAATAAAAAACCGGCCAAGTGCATGTCGGGCACGGACAGTGTAGGGTTCCATTGCAGTTGCCCGTTACAATAGGTATGCAGACATTTTATACGTTGGTCGCAACATCTTGAATAACCTATCCAACTACACCCCACAATGGGATGGACGAGATAAAACATCATCCCCACTTTACATGTACCCAAGAAAAACATTTAAGAAAATTTTATTTTACCACTTTGTCTGCGTGACTACTATAATAACCCATGCCAAATTAAGGCTTTCTAGTACTAAAGTCTCTGAGCTAAGCCGCAGACGGCAGGACGGACGGGCAATCAATAAAGGTTCCTTGTTGACTACGGAACCCTAAACGGGTAAAAAAAAACACAATTAAAAAGGGTCTATTTCAATAGGTACTATGAACAAAAGTTCAAAATAAATATTCTTAATTTTTTAACTTCCATTATATTTTTTGTGGTAAATACCTGTTATATAATTACTTTCATAATAATATTATATATTATGAGAGAAGTTACATAATATTATTATCAACATGCACATTCGCCAGCAAATTGAGTACTATAAAGATACATACCTGTCACTAATGTCTAATTATGAAACTTAACAGGAAGATTAGGTACCTATTTCAGTAGGTACGTTTCAGTTTTTACGTCGTTACTAATAATTTGCGAATGACTTAACTTTAATAGCTTCTTTACAGGTTTTGTCCACGTTTCCGAAACCCCGTTTCCTTAGCAGAATCGCATATTGAAGGCTTCTGTCATCATGAAAATCTTATTTAGCTATATAAATTTGATGAAATAAAGAAAACAATATCACGTGAAAAGTAATTAGCAATTTTTTCTTTTTTCTTTCTATATCTATTTAGATACTTAAAATCAAATTTTTGTATTATTCATTTCTGTATCTTTATCTATATCCTTTATCTTTATTTATCTATATTACTTAATATCTTCTCTTTAGTACACCCCTTCCGCTTTCTATTTCAATGTGTCCTTTGCCCTTTAGTTGCCTAGAAGTGAAAGAGATCGCTGGTGTGCCATGTCCTTTAGATTATTATTTTCTTGTATTTTTTATGGTGTACAATGGGGCTGATTCTGTAGTGCACAATCTCTAAACTAAACTAAAATTAGAGCATTATGAATATTGCTAACCCTTTCATAGTACTTCCGACGGAAAGGGACAGAACTAGATTTAAAGCTGCCATTTTAGTTTAGTTTAGAGATTGTGTTATACAGAATCAGCCCCAATGAAGTATATTTTACTTTAACTTGTACTTTAATTACTGCAATTTAAAACTATTACTCTCTCTAGTAATAGTTTAAAACTGTTACTCTCTCTAGTAATAGTTTTATTGCAGTATAGTAATTTAGAGCAAAAATACTTCTTCAGGTAGAGCTGATGAAGTCAGCAGAAAATATTAGTATAATATTATGTGCAAGGTAAGTTACCTATTTTCATTCTGTTTTTACCTGACTACGGCAAAGCCAAAAAGAAGGGTTATGACTTTAGCAGTCTATGTATGTACCTACGTATATATTATGTATGTATGCCTGTATGTATGATTGTATTTTATGTATGTTTCACCGTACCGCCTAAACTATACTGGGCCGATTTTAATAAATCAATCAATGTCAGTCGATTCGTCATAATAGGTCGGGTGACATAGGCTATATTACAATAACAAAATTGATATGATGGATATTACATCCAAACCCCAATTTTGCAATGTTATTTCCGTAGTCGGATTAAAGTTTTTAAAACTTTTTTATATATTTTTGTTTTTTTGACACAATGATGGTCCGTGACGTCTCGGCCCTCGGGCTCCCCCGGCAAATCAGCATTGCGGTATGTTACCTAAAATGCTGTGGCACAGGCTGAGGAGGTGACCCATTGACCACATCTATAGTTTTAAATTAAGTAAAGTACATAGATACTTTATGTTAAATTATACTTAGATAATATGTTGGGCAGTAAGGATTTATTTATTTACTACCTGATGCCCGCGACTTCGTCCGCGTGGTTTTAGTTTTTTGTTATTCCCGCGGGAAATCCTTAATTTTCCGGGATAAAAAGTAGCCTATGTCACTCTCCAGGTTCTCAACTACTCAACCCGTGCCAAAAATCACGTCGATCCGTTTCTCCGTTGCGGCGTGATTGAAGGACAAACCGACAAACTAACAAACCAACAAACAAACACACTTTCACAATATTAGTATGATTTACAAAATATAATATTACAACATTTGTAGAATTATTTTACAATTAATTTACAAAATAATTGTGACCCCGACCCTGCATGAACCAGCTGATAGTTCTGGTTCAGTTCAGTGAACTAAGGTGAATGACCCTGATTTCATTCGCTCGTTGTTTGGTAGAGTTGCGGACGGTAGTGCCCACTGCCCACAACAGCATACCTTTAGTCCGTTTCCAGGTTGGCAAGTAGAACAACGGACGTTTATTTTTTGCTCACAAACTTGAAACGTATACTAAATCTTAGTATACTTTTCAACAAACATTGAAAGGATTTAAGATTTTCTACAACTTTTGTAAGTATTCAAAATTTTACCGTGCAATTTATATTTTTAAATTAAATAATACTTACTCAATATTATAAATGCGAAAGTGTGTTTGTTTGTTGGTTTGTCCTTCAATCACGCCGCAACTGAGCAACGAATCAACGTGATTTTTTGCATGAGTGTAGATTTTAATCCATTTCGCGCGTAGTATTCCGAATTTATCACAAAAATATTTGCATCAGTTTATTATTGTACTGTGTAATGCACAATACAATAATAACAGTTTATAGTACCCGATAATAATGTAAACATCAAAAAAATATCATAAACTGTGCGTATAATTATGAATGAAACTCGTCGTCCATCACCGTTGAAAATAACAAATGTCACAGAGCTGTCAAAACATTCGGATCCCGCAAAATGAAATAATGAGGCTGTAGGTAAATGTTGGGGACCTATGAAAGGGTAGATCGCACCCTCTAGACATGTCTAGTCACTCAATTGAGATCTGTTTTCAAGTGCACTACCACGTGTTCCGATCGTAGGAGTTTTACGCTAAAAGTTTTAAGATGCAACGCGCAGAATCAATGGATGCACCGTGGTCATAGGGTTGTGCTTCTACTGGAGTAATAAATCACGTGGAGCGGCCACCCCTCCCCCTACGTCCCGACGACGGGCATTTTAACGTAACTGACTTCGAACCACACCCATAAGTCCAAAACAGGCGAGAACCGCCACTAATTCAGCCGGTAAGAAGATCATGAGCAACGCACGTGAGTTTAGAGTCTACCTAAAAGTTTTTTTTTTGGTGTTTGTTATCACAGTTATCGGTGTTTGGAAGCCGGTAAGTCGACGTCGGCGCAATATGCTGGTGCGATCGCGACGTTCGGGGCGCCGTCTGCGCCCTCGGACGCCCTCTTTGAAACTGAACATTGCGAGTTTTTACTCAGCAGTCAGCACAGTGCAGGTTACACAGGCCTGTTGCTCGCTCTATGCGATCCCGCACAGGCGCGCGTTTTGTCCACCGCGATCGATGCGGCCATCGACCTTGCGCCGTAGCTATACCGAAATGCTGGAGTCAATCCCATAATCCGCAACCCTCAACACCGTCTCAATTTTAGTTCTACGCAAAGCGGTCATGCTAGGCGTGACTTTCTACAAACTGCATAAACACTGCAACCCTAGCAGCAGATCCCGTAGCTCTAGTATAATCTCAAATCCTACAACTAGTTTCAAACATTACCAGTAACATCAGAAAAATTCCTGAAAAGCTAACTTTGTATAACAACAAAATGAAAATAAACGTAACAACAACGAGTACAAAGTTCACATCAAAGGTGAAAGGAGCTTTACTGCACTGAAAATCGATTAGGTACTCAACTTTACACCGGGAATTCAAAGCGCCCGGCAATTCCGCTCAGCCTCACCGCATGATGCAATTAGAAAATTTCACGTTACACCTGCAGCACTTTTTTCATTAATCTTGTTAGCATTTCACGCCTGAACCGATTTTTGACAAAATTTTACATTAATGACTTGCCTCCTGGAAATTAACTAAGTATATTTTTATTTATTGATAAGTAAGGATAAGATAAGACTCGGAAGTAAGCTCGGAAAATGACAGGCATAACCGTGAACACAAAAAGAACTTCAAACTAAAGATAAATTTTAATAAAATACCTAAGCAGGAAATACTACATAATTATTGATTACGTAGGTACATAAATAATTACTATTGATATTATAAGCAATATCGTGATATTTTAAGTAATAAATCATGTATAGAAAACAAGCAAAAATAGCAACGTTTAAAACTTAGCTATGTATTAAACAGATCAGCTAAAAATTGCAGGAGAGCTTATACCCGATACGCTATAAACATTTTACTATAAAAAAATTAGGGTATTTTCACAGCGGGTAAGTAATTGGGAAAAAACTCTTACCTCGTAAAGGTCAGCTCAAAATCCCTCAATAAGACCGCGTGAGAAAATTAGTAGTTTATGAAAAAAAATGCGGTATAAGATAAGCAGAGCAAGCTCTAAAGAGAAATGGAATATCATTCTCATGTACCACAAGTACTCTGGTTGGTATGTCTAGGTATGCTATGTGACATGTAAGTTTAAGCAACGATCGCTACTCATACAAACGAATTCTGTTTCTTATTTTAAATATTTTATGGTCGATTGCACAGTCGATGGTAATGGTTATCCTTGAATTTTACCACCTAAAAACAAGCACTTTGGTCCCTTGGAGCTGTAAAAAAATCAAGCTTTTAAGTCAATGCAATCAAAAGATACGGCCGATTATGTCGCATATTTTGACACTCGCCAATAAATCGAAACAACAACTACAAGTTGGGTACTTCCCCTAGAATCATGAAATTTGGCAAGAAGCAAGGTCTCACAGCACAAGTATAGGAAAAAATCCGAAGATCGTTACTTAGGGTTCTATACTCATAGTGTGTCGAATTGTTTGTCAGGCGCTACCAGTTTAGCGCCATAATATGTAAACTAATTATTTCACAGCTGATTACGTGTTCTTACAACATATTTCTTGTTATTTACTAAAATAATTTATATTGGTTGTACGGAACCCTTTGTGCGCGAGCCTGACTCGCACTTGATCGGTTATTTAATAAAATTACCACAATGTTGGTTAGTCTTTCCCACGCAGATAAAGACGTTTCACGTCTAGAACGGGAAAATAACCGGGAATTTCCTTCGAGAAAAATGTTTGAAAGGGGAAATTATCCTATTTATCTCGCTACGGAGGATCTAAGAAGACAGCTGGCTGTACCGTTAGTCACAGTTTTGATATTGCAATTTCGATTGATCGTATTAGAGCGTCAAGTAAAATGCACTTTAACATCATTCATTTAGAGCTCAATTTCGTGTCATGCATTCACAGCCAGTGGTCGAAACTGAAACGTTTCGAAATTAAAATCGGTTGTACTGATTTTATATCAAATTGTTTTGGGTCTATTTTACTTTGACGCCAATGTCTTCGACCGCTCGAATACGATCAATCGATATTACCATGTTAAAATTGGTACTAAGTTTTTACTTTTCGCAGCCGTTTGCGTCGCGTAGCTACTTACTACGGCGTAGTAGGACGCGTAAACGTAACCTGAATGGCTGATTCCGGGAAATTACAGAGTATTTCGAGAAAAATAAATAACGAGTTCATGTCAAGGGCGTCTCGTATAAACGGTGTAAAAATTATAAATGGTTTATTTATGTGATAGAATCAGGCGTTACTTGGCGGAAGTCCATAATGTAAAGACTTTAAGCAATCAATCTGAGTAATAAAACTATTGTATAATTTTAAAGTTAAACCTGACTCAATGATTTGTTTGTAAATCTTTAAGCAAATAGTTTCCAAAGTAGTTTCTTTAAAGTTTCATTTATTGCTTACTTCGATGGCGAAACTGTGCTTGTCGGTCTGTCTGTCCGCTACGTTTTCAATGTCTATATTTACCTATTTTGACGGAGGGAGAGTGAGTAGAGAGATGGCTTGCGTGCTGGGGAAGGAAATAGGCTACTTTTTATCCCGGACGAAGTCGTGCAGGGCATCATCTAATATTCAAATAAGATCCACTCTACACTTGTGTGGAGTGCTCTTTGACTATACGGCTTCTCCCAATGTCATGAAACGTGTACCTATAACTGTACTTGATGTAGGCACAGAATAAGTTATATAGTGTGTAGGTACAGCACACCGAGAATATGTGCAACATTACACATTACAACACCTTATTGCTCTCACTTGCTTCCACATTATTTTTACGAATCTCATACAGTTTTTAACTCGCGACGCAAAAAGAGGGATGTGATAAGTTTTACGTGTGTATCTATCTATCTATGTGTCTATGATTCACGAAAATCGATGAAATCGTTTGCAGATCATCATTTATTTTCTAGTTAATAAAATCGATATTTCAAATAATAATACACACCCTCTAAGAAAACAGTTTCCCAATTCGTCTTTTCAGGTAACAATATAGAAAAAGAGGACAATAAATTAACAAACTGAATTAAAAGTACCTATTTTCTAACAATAATTACATTTTCGTGAGCTGGATCAGTGGGGTGTGGAAAACGTCCAGTCAGGGATTTTTACTAACTTACTTTAGAAGCGTAGTGCAGTTTTCGTGCCAATTAAAAATTTCCGAAAGCACAGTCTGAATCCGAACGTGTTAACTGTTAACTAACAAATAATTGTGCGGTCATTAGAACGTGTCTGAATTGCCGCTTTGCTATTTGGACGTGGTGAAGTTTGCTGGTAAATTAGTGAGCGCAATACAACCGAATAGTGACTAAAACTTAATATTTACTATCGAAAAGTGAATTCAGTATTCTGGCACCTATTCACCGCCATATTTTTTTAATATGTATAGCGAGCAAACGAGCAGACGAGTCACCTGATGGTAAGTGATTACCGCCGCCCATGAACATTTGCAGCACCAGAGGAACCGCCAATGCGTTGCTGGCTTTTAAGATATTTGTTTGCCCGCCCTTTGAAGAGCCCCATATTATAATCATGATGGAACACAGTAGATGGAAGCTGGTTCCACAATTTGCGGGTACGTGGCAGAAAAGACCTGGAATAACGGGTGGTGGATGAGGACCAGGCATCCAGGTGGTGAGGATGAAATTTGTTTCTGCGACGTAGGGTGCGACTGGAGAACACGGAAGGTGGTATTAGATTGAATAACTCCTCAGAGCACTCCCCATTGTAGAGACGATAGAACACACAAAGAGAACTAACGTCTCTTCGGTGCTCTAGGGACTCCAACGTGCAAGTAATTTTGGGATCATCTACGAGTCGAACTGCCCGCCTTTGTATCCGGTCAAGTGGAAGGAGCTGGTACTGGGGTGCTCCGGCCCAGAGGTGAGAGCAGTACTCCATGTGGGGCCGAACTTGCGCTTTATACAGCAGAAGCCTGTGTTTAGGCGCAAAGTAGATGTTTTTATTTTGAAATTTTATTCTCACTATTTATTTCCTATCCTCAGAGTAAGAAATATAAACTCTATGTATCTTTCCCTTTTGGTATTGGCGTTCTGCATTTTATAGGCTATGGCGTCATGTTATATTTATTAGAGCGAATATCAAACTAAAGAGTTGCAAATGGATGGAGTTTTGCATGAAACTTTTAAATCAGGCGTGTAGAAGTTCCTCTTTGTTTTTCGGAATAAAAGTTGTCTACCCTGCCCAGGGTTTTATCTACACGTATGCACGCAAAAAATCACGTCATTCAATTCCTTCGTTGCAGCGTAATTGAAGAACAAACGAACACAATTTCGCATTAAATATATGGGCAAAGATGTAATTTCAAATCATATGTTTAACGTCTGTTTCAGTTTTTACAGAATTAGTCAGGAGCTTTACTCTAGTTAAGTTACGGTATACGGTATGTTATGGTATACGGTATACGTACGTTGAATACGGTAGAGGTTGATAATAATAAAAACAAAATGGGTGGCATGATTTATGTACTTAGTAAATAGGTTAGGCTAGTTAGCTTTTGAGGGACGAGTGGCCTAATTGCGACATCATTCGAATGCGATTGTTAAGCAACGTTGACCCAAGTCGGTGACTGGATGGGTGACCAAATTTGGTGGTTAAAATTTGGCCTCTTCGTTTTCTCTGTGTCTCGGAGAGCACGTTAAGCCGTCGGTCTCGGTTATTATCACTAACATTTATCGTTAATAAAATCGTTACAAAAACCTAAGTGTTTAATCTTAGTCTCTAAAGTCGAATCGTATGCGAAAAGACGTGGAAACCCACCGCATTATTATCCCAAGAAAACTCCTACTATTATTTAATTAATGGAAAGGGGTCACGACCCTCAGTAATGAGGAATGCGACGCAGAGAGAGAGAGAGAGCTAGCTTCTATTATAATGTTTTCAATAAAGACATGAAAAACGGGAGGAACTCAAATCTTATTATTTAAGTACTACAAAACTAAATTAGTTTGCAGTCTGTCAAAAATAGCCTGCGCAATTCAATAGAATTCGTTAATAAAAGTTCAGGCTGATTCCTGGATAGCGTTTTTTTTTTGACGCTTCAAACGATCTCTCTATTTGCGAAGCAATCGAAAGGCGTTTGGTTACTCTTTGAGCTAGATATATATATCGGTCCTTTTGGATCACTCCTCCAGCTTTAATGGAATATTTTATGTCGCTTATTTACTTTGCAGAGATGTTTTGAGAAAGGTAATTTCCTTCATCGAGTATACCTACTCTAAGCTCTAGCTCTAGTGACTAAGCTTGATCATTTTTTTTTAAATTGGATGTGGTTTTCCAAAAATAGTGAATTAGGTCTATTTCATGGTAGTACGGAACTAATCGTGCGCGAGTCTGACTCGCACTTGACCGGTATTTTTGTTTTTTGTATTTTGTGTGTTGTGTAATGAACACCCTCAGGCCCAAAGGTGAGCGATCTGTTCTTAAGTGAAAAGTCTCCAATCCTATTCCCGACAAGAGAATTATGGTAATATAAAAATGCGACACTGGCTCTGGTGTGGTTCGGTGGGAGATTTCGGACGTGGTTATTTACCAATTTACTTGCGAATCCGTTCCGATTCGGCTTCGAGAGGAGTCAACTAACAATATATTATTTTGCGTAGATATTGTTTGTGTGTAATGTGTAGGGCAACCCCTGCGGAGACCTGGCTTAAGGGTTCCTTTTTTTACGGCGGGACCCAATTCATGAGCCAAGTCAAATTTAAATCATGATATAAAAAGTGTATCTCAATACATTTCGCTGACGGCTTAATATCGCCAGAATACTTAATTTAACGCAAAGAATAAAAACGTTACTAAGAGAGCCTGACCTTTTCACTTTATGAAATCGTAAAAGCGCTTTTGTGTATTTCAGACAAGATCATGATAAATTAGCTTTTCATTATCTACAGCTATGTTAAACTGCTTTATTGGATGATGTTTTCCATAATGTTTATGGAAGCGATCTCATTTTATATTAGTACCTACTTTAAATAATATACTTAATTATTGTTTTATATATTAGGGCGGAAACACACTTTGAACAAAATATTTTTGTTAAACCCCACGTCCGCACTTTTGAGTTGCACAGACGCGCGACAGAACGAAACGAGTTTCCCATAGGTCGATGATGTTTTGCGCGTAGTGTTTTCGCCTTTAGATACTATTAGGACAAGACATGTTTAGGTATTTTATTAACGCTCAGTTTTAGTTTCAATGTATTTAAGAACGTACCTACTACTTTTCCATATAAATTTACTAGATGATGCCCGCGACTTCGTCCGCGTGGATTAATGCTTTTCGATTCACGCGGTAACTTCCCCGGGATGCAATCTACCTCTGTACGAAGTTTCGTCAAAATCGGTTGAAAAGATGGGCCTTGAAAACGTAGCAGACAGACAGACAGATACACTTTCGCATTTATAATATTAGTATGGATTCTAAATATTTAGATGTACTTAGTTTTTTAAAATATGCCATTGTTACCTTTATACATTTCATAGTTGCATATTGTTGGTATGTTAGATAAAAAATTATTTCCAAAAAACCGACAAGTCCAAAACCAAAAAAAAATTTCAAATCGATTCAGAAGCCACGGAGATATGCGGTAACATAATAATAATTTTAAAAAAAATACGCGCCGAATTGAGAACCTCCTCCTTATTTGGAAGTCGGTTAATAAATGCAGCGCACCGTGTACTGCAGCAGCTACAAGCAAAATCAATCTTGGACGGTACACACACATATATATACCTATAGTATATTATGTATTCTTGCAGCTACGAGCACAAAGGCCATACTGCAAACTATTGAAGCCGTATTGTTTCATTATTGTTCACTTTCGTGTTTTGGAATTATAATCCTTATTTTCGGAACGTTTTTCCGTACCATGGTACGTGACATCAAACTGTCACTTTGAGTAATATTGCTTCAGTATTGCTTTAAACGTTGACACAAAAAAACTCAACGAAAATCGGTCCATCCGTTTGGGAGCTACGAGATATGAGAGCTATGAGATACACAAACAGACACGTTAAACTTATAACACCCCTCTCTTTATGCGTCGGGGGTTAAAAACAAACAACGGTCGTTCTATCTTAACGGATAAAAGTCATTCACATTTATATGGACACACTAGGCGACAGAACAACACGTCGTTTCTCTACAGTGTTTCAGACGTGACATAAAATGGTCGTGGTCAAGCGTGTGCCAACTGAAGCTCCAGCCACGCACAGTGAAAATCCTAATCTGTTGCAGAACGTTTTAATTTAAAGCATGTTCATAATTATTATTTTATTTTATTTAATAACAACTAGTAGAGCACACGCAGTATCAATTTTTGAAGTGAAAACTTCAATAGGCGCGTTGAGCACTTTTTGGTCGGGGGTAAAAAGGTGGAACACGCGAGACCGACACTGTTCTTCTTAAGACAAAAGGTCTCTTTTTCTTAAGTATAAATATAGTACACTTTAGTTTTAAGGTTTATATTTGTTTTTTTTTTTAATTTAAATATTCGTTTTCACTTCTATCGGCGGTCCCTATGACTGCCAATTTTTTTTAAATTAAATTATTGTTACTAGCTGCTTTCCAATCCGGTGGTAGATTCCCAGATCTGCTTTTTCCGCACTGCATCCGATCCGAATCCGAACCGAACCCGCGAATTCTCGATGCGAAGTAACCGTATTACCATTTGTTTGAGTTTTCCGAATGCGAATATCCGGATCTAGTGCTCAAGTCTCAACTCTCAACCCCTTATACAAATAGTAATAAGGCTACTTCAGATCGAGGATTCTCGGAATCGGATCGGATGCAGTGCGAAAAGAGCCTTTTCATAAGTGACACAAGTTGACCTACATGAAACTGAGTGTAAATTTAAATTAAAATAACTTATTTTATATACTTAAACTACATTTAGTTTTGCAAACTATTATGAGTTTAAGTCCTAAGTGCGTTGAAAATGCATACTCACCGTAAGCTCGTTCTGAAATGAGAACAAAAGATGTGCAAAGTAAGCTTTACTGCTTTAAACTTGTAAATTGAAGCGCTTCTGTTTAGGTTTGAGTAGACGTTGATGAATTAGGTCGTTGTTTAATTTTGCTTTACGCCATTTTTATAGAGGAAAATTGGAACACAATGACTTTTACATTTACCTAGATTATAATGCTAGAATTATTTTTGGTCAGCATCGTCATCTCATCTCCAACCACAGTTGATACTTTACACACCTTTGAAAAAGTTTATGAAGAACTCTCAGGCATACAGGTTCACTCACGTTCACCCCGTTTAATCAAATTACACCTATTTTGTTTAAAACGCATATAAATCCGAAAAGTTACAGGTTACCCGGTATTTTACCCCCTAATACCCCTAATCTTCGCTATCTTCGGATCGCTAAATCGCTTTGTTTAGTTTTGCGTCAAACAGCAGACACTCTACCAATTTACCGACCGATGATAAAAATCACGTTTGTTCCTCACCTTGGGTAGGTACTTACTGCCCTTGTTTGGAGGCAATTTTGCAGGACAACACCACCTCTAGTAATCCATGACATCTCTAGCTCTTTGCCTACAATGGATACAATTTATATTTTGTTACAAAAAGCTTTTAAAGAACGATCCACGCTAATGGATCCTTAAATTTAATAATGCCACGAAACTAGGTTAGGCTTTCAACATGAAGTATTGAGTAATTAAAGAGCCTGTTGACCTAAATATTTATATTAAAACCCACATAATGAAAGAGTTGAGAAACAACATTTTATACACTGCAGAAGTGCAGAACATACTTCACATAACACAATGGAGACTGAGTGAATGCAACACAATAGAAAATTGTAGTGGGCTACTAGGAATCTTGAACGCAAACGTTGTTCAAAAAATGAGAATGAAAATTCTGTTGCTGAACAATATTTCCTCTGCGGAAGTTTTACGCTCTTACGAAATAAACAATGGAAAACGGTCAAGAACGGGCCGGATAAAATAATTGAAAATTAAGTAAGTAAATAGAATACTTGGCACGTGTGCAAATAAAGAAAATAGACTACGGCAGTTCGCCATTCTATTCGTTATTATACCATTTTATCGATAAAACATTGTTAGCAGAAGATTGGAAAATTAAAAAAATATATAAACTGATTATGTTAGAAAAAACATACGTAAAATTGAAAGGAGACAGTTCAGATTTGTATGGGGCGTAGGCCAAGTCTTGTACAAGTAGAGAGATGAAGGAAAATAAAATACTAGACCAGTTTTTGAATTCGTCATAATTTCAGTGATAAAATTATTTCATCTTTCCAAGTTATGGAATACTAAACATGAGTGGGTAACAATGGCGGATTCGAATTTTGACGTTTTCAAAAGAAAAACACGTTATTTTGACAGTGACTGTCAGAAATGACATTTGATACATTTCGCGCCTTCTGCCTTCTCTATGGCTGAAGGTTGCCATCTTGAAAACGTATCGAAAACTTGAAATACATTTTAATTGTTTTGCTCGTTATTGACTTTACTGTTATAAATTATTATATTTTTAATACGATCTATGTATTTTCCTCTATTCATGGTAGAGTGTACATGAGTAAGCCTAAAATGACGCTTTTCCTTTTGCACAGAGGTTTCCTTTTTAATATAGACAAGTAATACCGGCAGATTTTTCAAAATTCTCACGTGAGGCCTAGTATGCAGCAATCATTGTCAACCTCTGCTAAGTAGATACCATAAGTACCTACTAAGAGTACCTACTATAAGTATATAAGAAGCTATATTAGATTTTGTTTTTGGCCAACAGCGAAAGAGTATTAACCAATCCATTATGATCGTTATACAGTGGCTTGTGGCAATCATTTTTTCATAATAAGGCCCCTGATGAGTTTCTATCACAGTATTGATTAAAAAGTTCTACTCAAGTAACGCTTGTACAATCAGTTTTCTTCCCCCATTTGACTCACCGCCAATTACATTTTATTGGCTCTCTCCTCGTGTGGGTGGAGAGGCGGTTCAAGGGGGGCAGTTACAGAACTAAGTACCCACTAAGTGAGGAAACGTGTTTCTAATATCTGCACGGCAGCCTACATCTTGCAACTTCTGTACTCCCCGGCTGCCTGTGCCTGTCGCCTGACAACCTCTGTTGTAAATTTCAACTTTGAAAATAGGTTTAAAGTATAGATTTATTATCTATACGGTTTCGCTGGCAGCGATGCGATGTTAGTAAGCGGCAAGCGCTGAGCTAAACTTTTTGTAGATTACCCATGTCTAAACTATATAAATACGGTGCACAGTAAAACCGACTGTAGTTTTTGGGGCACTGTTTGCAACACAATTTCATGTAAAATTTATAAGATTAATATAAATAAATAAATAAATAAAACACTATACCATATACCTATTATCAAAGTTAGTTATTTCATTTAGTTAGTATTCGTTATACGGACCTATACATATATTATATTGTATAGGTCCGTATAGCTAATATGTTGTAATTGATAAAGTAAAAGGTACTTTGGAGTTTGCTTGTTTGATATTTTTTTGATTCTGATACTGTGAACAACATAAAGTTGAAGCAACACAGTTTTTTTCAGCTTTTTTTATGTGACTTCGTATTTTTTACGTACAAAAGCATACTTTACCTGAGGGTAGAGTCAAGCATAGTTATTATTGAATACATAATGATACGTAGGTACTTAGAAATGTATAATGAGGCTTAGCAAGAACTCTTAGCAATTGAAATATAATAATTATGTCGAAGCTTTGGTTTCAAATATGTTCAAAAGAATGTGCTCATAAAATCGAGTACCTACATGGAATATTAATGTTTCATGAGTAAGTATATTTTATAAAAAGATTTTTCGCAGCATCAATAGACGGAATTGAATATCTGATACAATCACGATCGGATGAAGTTCCCTCGTAATCGAATTTTAGATGAATGTTCATGTAATATTATATTGCGTATTATTGACTCAATATTTTATGAACGAGTCAAATTTAATCTAGGTACACTAGGTATGCATATTATATAAACGTACGAGTTTAAAAAAAGTTGTTGTAACTGACTGATTGATGGTAGGAAAGTTACTATTTGTTTTTTACCGAAGTACCTATTTAAATCTAACTAGATGATGCCCGCGACTTCATCTGACATCTGCGTTGATTTTTTTTAATTCCCGCTAGAATTTATTAATTTTCCGGAGTAAAAAATAGTCTATGTCCTTCCCCTAGAAGAAATTAGAGATAGGATGCACGGGATGCATCCTATCTCTATACCAAATTTCATTAAAATCCGTTCAAAAGATGGATCGTTAAAGTGTAACAGACAGACAGACTGGTTGGACAGATAGATTGGTTTTTAGGTATGTACTTAAATAAAAGATAGATAAGTACAGCGAGTTGAAGTATACTCGTAAGTCAATGACATCAAGAACTCTTGCGGGTTCTTCCGACTTTTATTTGCTGAAAAAGACTTTAATATAAACAGGATTCGTTTCAATTCGCAGGATTGTACGTATATAAGGAGTTTCACATAACCTTGTGAACTCTGTAAGTCTACAGACTAGTCGCTATACACACAAGTAGAGAGGAGTGGAGCTGAGGCGCGGTGGTTTTCTAACTCTTACTAACATTTATTTTGAGCGAAATTTAAATACTGAACAAAATTCAAAGAACTCACTTTAATAGGGAGCTGCAAAAAATTAGCGCGACAAGAAAAAACTTCCTTGCCCTCTTACGTAGAGGATTCGTGTTGTCCGACGGCTCGCTTATTCGCACTGAAGCCTTTGAGTTTATAGCTAGACCTGACGTTTGCCATACGTTGAGTATTCTCCATGTTTTCAGTAAGCAAGTATATAAATTTCAACAGTGTCGTGCAGTTCCTAAAGGCCTAAAAGTTGTTACTTGTTATAGCTCGAGCTAATTTTCGTACCTTCGCTACCTGGCTTCAAACCCTAGGCGCGCCACTGAATTTTAACCGTATATAAGCTGTTTTAAGCTGTTTAAAAAACATAACTGCCTCCACACTGGCTGTATGCGCTAGCCCTTACACGGCTCAGTGGAAACCAATTTAAACTCTCCCAACTTGAAATTGGTTTCAACTTTTATTCTCTTCATGAATTGAAATTCATCGTTAAAAGTGAAGAAAGCATTCTTTATAAGAGTTCCATTGTTTTAAAAGAAGTCTATTCTTTAAGGATTCCGCAGTGCTTAAGTAGGTACTTTTATAAAGCTTTAAAACTTCACCACTGGCTGATTCGCATTGGCTTTGCTTTATCACCGTCATGATTTAAACCCATTGTCGGCCCACTACTGAGCACTCGGCATGTGTAGGGTTTGGCCATAGTTCACCACGCCGGCTAAGTGCGTATGGGCACTTGGCAGACTTCATAAACCTTCGAGCAAATTATGATGCTCGTGTTCGTAGTTCGCTATGTAACACGATTTGAATTTGAACTTTAGTATAGAGCCGACCGTCTGGGAATAATATTTTGTGGTAGGTAGGTATACACTATGCAATAGGGATGTTTCGGAGGTGGCTAATAATGGAACCGGAGTCCGAGTCGGAGTTTTAAAATTCGTTTAGCGGAGTTGGAACCGGAATTGGAATCAGAGTCGTAGACGAAGTCGGAGGTGGTGGCAAAAGAGAGATGTCAGGGCAGGCCTGATAAAATAAAATAGCACGTGGGGAGAGAGGTTCCCCGCGCGCTTCGCCTCTATCCACTACCTATGCTTCGACCTCCGGTAAAACATCCCATTTAAGTGTCAGAACCGGAGGTGAAGGTGACAAAAATTTAGATAATTTTAAAACAAATTATTATGACCGTCACAATATTAACACACGCAGCAAAAACAAATTGAAAGACCCAGAGGCCAGAGGTTCAGATTTTGTAAGTTAGTGCATCATTTCTGGGCAGTGGTGTCAGCAGTGCGATTGTGCAACTTCTGCATCAATCATTGTTACAGTATCAATTGTTGTGATTGGCTGAATTTATGGTATTCTTGCTGCGTCAGTGGATTTTGTCCAATAGTGGAAGAGTGTTAACCAATCAGAGGTCATTTTTAGCCGGTCGCCCTGCAGTTATCATAACAAAATTCCAACTGATGTTCTAAATTTACCAGAAAGGAGGTTTTAAAAATCACATTAAAAGACGCATGGACAATCTCTAAAGTCTAATACAATGAATTAATTGTTAATTTTGTTATTTATTTTTTGATATTATTTAAGTTTTTTAATTATTTCTTAACATAATATATTAATGATCAATTTGGAAGACGACGAAATGCACAATTTGTACCTACTTTGAATAAAATCTTTGACTTGACTTGACTTGACAATCGGAAGTTACGACTTATCGGAGTCGAAGTAACATCCCTAGTATGCAAATATCGTTCAGGTTCGTTACCCATGCGACGTGCGCTAGACTATAAATTATTTACGTCAAAGCAAGTTGCTGATCAGTATTCCCATCGAAATTTTCACATGTTAACAAACAAGTACAGTTCGCGCGCGAGTTGAATGCAGAGTAAATGAATGTGTCACCATACATTTACTTGAATTGAATAATTTAATGTCATTATAATAATGTTTATTTAGCACTGCCTTCAAAAACTACCTACAATATGAGTTTGGTTTTTTGTTTATTGCCTATTACTAAATTGGCTGAACGTTATTAAATATAATATATTGACTTAAATAATACCGTAATGCTTTTCATGCTTTTGAAGTCGGTTCAGTTTTTTTATTTTTAACAGTTATTTATATGCTTCTGAAACAAATAAATCATACTAATACTAAGTAATAATATAAATGCGAAAGTGTGTTTGTTTGTAATTGGTTTGTCCTTCAATCACGCTGCAACGGAGCAAAGGATCGTCGTAATGTTTGGCATGGGTATAGTGAGAACCAGGTGAGTGACATTGGCTACTTTTTATCCCTGAAAATTATTTAAGGAGTTCGGGAATACAAAAATCTTAAAGCACGCGGACGAAGTCGCGGTCATCAGTTAGTAGCTTATACAATTAGTTTTTATGACTTTTCGTAGGTAATTGCAGAACTAACAATTTTTTAATAATATTTCCCGATTTTTTTTTCTCTTTATTGGAATACATACATCGTCTTACATTACAAATAACAACTTAAATATAGTTTGCACATTTGCCTATAAAGTATTCACTAATTAAATATAAATGTAGTGGTTATTGCGGGAGTAATTTGTTCCCGGAAATTTCGTGAAAACTAAAATAAAATGTTTGATAGGAAAAAGGTCGTTCGGTGAACGAAACCGTACTATACAACGTGAAGTAGTTAATGGGCTCTATCTAATAAACTGCCGTGCCTACGCTTCAATCAATTGATCAATGCTCGCTCGTTCGCTATTCCTAGTTCTACGGCAATATAATTCGATCTCGGAGTAGGTAACATCGTCTGACGTCTCTTTCCATCAGATGAAATTGTCAAACGAGCACCAACACGCACATAGAGTCCTAGAGAGGGATCTAATGGGGATCTACTGCAAAGTTTCCCATTTGCATATATTTAATATTAACTATCGCAAACTTAAGGCGCTGTGAGCTCACGAGATCAAAATACAGCAAGCGCATGTCGCAAAAAATGCAAGAAATCATTTGTAAAAAAATAAATATTTACTGTTCAATACAAATTAATCCGACAATGTGTTTGATTGAGAAATGTAAATTTTATCTTATATTTCTACAGCAAATTATTAGTTTCAATAAGGAAAAAAACTGCTTTAAAAGGTAAACTAAGAGGTATGTTTAAAATAAATTTCAATGCAGAGATTTTTTTAAATTGTGTTTTGAGATGCGTCAATGGCTGCCTATATATCTTGAAAACAGCAAACTATTTTTACAAGCATACATTATGTCACCGTTTGATGGATACACTGCTTTTAAAAACCCCCTTTTACGTTACACAGGGCCTTAAGGCCTAAACACACTCGAAGTCCGACGGCAGCACGGCGTTTAAGAAACGGCAATAGATAAACTACTACGCCAAACTGCACGCTTGTACGATTTGTTGAGCCCGCGTCCCGCTCTTCAACCGCGCGCGAAACTCGGCATGGAAATCGCGAAACAACCATCTCCATTTTAAACCATTTAGGGGTATTGCACTGTGAATTGCACGGGAAGAGGAAGGAGACGAGAGGGTTTACACAAAAGAGCTATCCTAACAAGCACGTCTGTCTTACAGCAGCGACCTACGTCAACCCTTCGCGGATGCAGCAGAACTGCTTGTCATGTGCGTTGAAATGAAATGATTGAAATGAAATTAAACTTTTTTCCACTTGTGTCACTTGTGATATTACGCAAAGGCTCTACCACCGTTGTTGCCATCGTCATGAGCAGTTGAAGCGTGTCAGACGCAATTAAAACGCACTACTAGCGTGGGCCTTATTACGGTAAAGGTGATTGCTACAAGGTAACGATCGCAATCACCTCTGATTTTCTATACTCGCTCTTTTGCTATTGGCCAACATCTCGGATGAATAGTTGTCGCAGCAAAAATACCATAAATTTAATCAATTGAATACTTGTTCCAAACAGGGCTACGGAATACAGTTAAATTTTTTTAATCTTTATTTTTAGAGGTTTTTGTTCCCAGTTCAATTTGTTAACATGCAATTGCAATGCCAGCTGTGCATGAAAACTTTTCATGTGCAAAGGCCCTTACACACGACTCCTGCTCTCATGATATTAATGTATAAGCTGGGGCGATGTTGCGGAGTTGTGCTATTATAACAAACTTGAACTATGCCAACTTTTGCCCCGTTGGGTCGCGCGGTACTTTAAAGTTTCGATTATTATAATCAAATAGTTCTTAAATTAATGAGCTTTAAGTTATAAAGTATGCAAAACGGCCAAGGCTCATAAAACTACTCGTAGGTACCATATTATATTTTTTACGTAACGAGCTAATGTCCACGACTTTGTCCACGTGGTTTAAGTTTTTTTATGCCCACTCCTCGGAATAAAAAGCCTATGCCACTCTCCAGGTCCTCAACAATACCCATGCAAATAATCTCTATTGCAGCGTGATTGAAGAACAACCAACAAACAAACACACTTTCACATTTCACCAGCTTCCAACCGTAATCACTAAGCACCTAGTAGCCTATGTCCTTCCTCGGGATGTAACCTATCTCTGTAACAAATTTCATCAAAATCGGTTGAGTAGTTGGACCGTGAAAGCGTAGCAGACAGACAGACAGCCAGACAGACGGGCAGTCCCGGAAAATGCAGGAGCGTCCGCGGGAGTTAAAAAAATGAAACCACGCGACGTAGTCCCGGGCATCAGCTAGTTAGTACTTTTAATGTCGTTCCGTTTCTTGTGTTTTGACTCATCAAATTTTGAAATTAGTCTTATATCTGACTCGAAACTCATCTCTGAAATCAATATGGGTACCTACCTACTTACTTTGATCGTGATAATATTTGGTTGATTGCAAATTGCAATAGCAATTCTGCCTGGATCAAATCATATGCTTAGCCGAGTGCAATAATTAACTATTAATTAATCAGATTATTCTCCCGTGAAGCCTTAACGCGTTGGACCTTGCGCAAGCATTAGGGCCATGTTCAGTGATGAGAGTACAATAGGTAGGTATGAGTACCCACAAGATTCCTTGTCCCTTGAGCTTAATTACTATCAATATTATTATTTTTTTTAAAACGTGATTTTCGTGAGTGGGATTCGAACCTGTGTCACCTTGCTTACGATGCGCCTCTTTCCGCTGAGTTATTCAGATCTACTTGGAAGTGATCATGATAATCTTTTACACCAACTAAAATAATTACATGCAGGTAGGAGAGACAGTAGTCCCTCTCTATATTCTTTACTAGAGGGCGACAGATTAGTCTTACGCTTTTTTGTTACTAGTTTTAGATCCGGATATACCTCGACCTTCACCGATCTGTTTAAACCTACCTAGATGAAACCTACTTTTTATTTTTATTTAATAATAGGTAAATACGTTACCTAAAATAGGTTGCCTATCAAAATCCGGATCCGCCGGACCGGATTTTGATAGGCAACCTATTTCCTTTTTGACTTTTGTTAATGCAATTATTGGTGCGCCTCTTTAGTATTTGTATTCCGTGCGTGTTGATCGTACGCTTAAACGAGTAGTTCAGTTCGCTCTCTTATAAGTTTCCCCAGTTTGTAAAGCTGCTTTTCAACTGCATTCAGACAGGGTTACTGCCTACTGCGCCAGCGCATTTAACGCGCGGCGCGTGCGGCTCAGGAGCAGCGCGTAAACAGATCGCACTGTGTAATGCACGCGTACAGCTCGTGAAACTTGCACAACCAGGCGCACCCGCGGCGTATTCGCCAGGTGTATACGCACCCTTATGCTCGTAAAACCATTAATTATAATAGACGTTTGCTTGATTTTGAAGGAAGCAACCCAATTTACTTGGTACGACTCGCGCTCGCTCTTAATTTAGACGTTCAGGCTCGTAATTAAGTTACTCTGTGCATGAAAATTCGCTGCAGACAATCGCTGCGATTTACATTTTGGTGTCTATTGTTTGAGAAATGGTAGGAAGGTAGGTAGGGGAGCGGGATCAAATGAATATTCCTCTATATCTAGGTAAAAAATGCTTGTAAAAAAGGTAGACAAGTACGTGGTCTTAATGAATATTAATATTCATACTTAATATTTAAAAAATACTTAGATATAAATGAGAAATTCCTCTACATTTTCACGGCAAAACCAATTTTTTGACAACCAATTTGGTAGATTTACCGAGAGAGCCTGCATTAAGAATGCTTGAAAGATAGACAAGCGCGGAAGACATTGGCTGAAAATTAATTAATTTCGAGAGGACTTATTTTGAAAAATAAGTTTTTATTTTCTCTTATCTTATTTTAAAATATAAAAAATATTTTCATACCATGCAATCAGGAGGTAGGTACCTACTTCCATGTTTCATACTTAAAGAAAGAAGATCTTCGAAGATGAAGGACCGCATAAACACTCGACGTTATCAGTGCAATAATAAAACATCTCAAAAATAATCACAAGGCAGCTTATATTTAAATGCTATGATACGATACATGAATTGAATAAACAAATTTAAGAAATCCATTAAAAGTATGCTCCTGAAAAAAGCTTATTATACTGTTGAAGATTATGTAAATGATAGAGGAGCATGGATTTGATCGCTCCAGCAATGCTGGGGACAGCGGTTACTTATGTACACATTGATATAGTAATTGTAAATGAATTATTTAAAAAGAGCAACCACCGAGTTTCTTGCTGGTTCTTCTCGGTAGGAATGGCATTCCGAACCAGTGATAGATTCACTTGACGATTCAAAAGTACTTGTAAAAGTTTATTTGAATAAAAAATATTTGATTTGATTTGATTTGATTTGATTTGCTATAAAGTTTATAAGTACGTTTCAAGGAAGGCGGGGCCCAACTACGCTCAACTTCAGAGAGCATTCCAAACCTATTCCATATTCATCAGGATCATCAACATGTTAATTGATCCGTTAAAAGGCTGCTTTCATCGTGAGTAAATCTTCTAAATATTATTTTGATCTATCCTTTAGTCCACAACAAATCCCTACTATCCCTACTATACACATTAATTAGATGAACTCCTCAAGAAAACTCGACGAATGGTTAATTTCCTTTGCTTAGATTTTTTTTCAATTAATGAATGAATTTATTAAGACTTCAGTGCGGCAATACCGATAAAATAGGAAGAATCTAAGTTTTATGGCGGATTTTATTAAACTCAGTTTTATGGTGAAATAAATGAGACCACTGGTACTATTTAAATAGAAATAAATAACTTGATGTGCTTAGTTAAGACATTATTAGTTTTTGCAATAATTAATATTTTAGAAGCGTTTCTCAGATGATACCTACGAACGGAACGTGACACATCGACTTTTTCCCAATCCCAATTTTTGCGGATAGGGTATAAAATGGTATTTAACAATAAAAAAATCTCTTGCGCACTCACTCGCTAACAAATTGTTGTCTGTGGTTCCATTAGTACCATTAAAAAAAAACATGAATTTCCTCTGTCCTTCAAAAATGTTATGGAAATGTTAATTATTATACCTACTCAATATTAGCTGACCCAATAAATCAATGTGCTCATACATACTTAGTGACCATAGAAAAAAGATCGAATTATTCAATTTACAGGTAACTTTTCCAAGTTTACTTACCTTAGAACCTTTATTCGGATTATTACGTACATTAAAAATAAACGATTACCTAGCCAAATTGGTCCAGGCGCTTATCAACGAGAAACTCATTTCATTTTTATTTACTTACTAAATGATGCCAGCGACTTCGTCCGCTTGGATTAAGGTTTATGATTCCCGCGGAAACTCCTTAATTTTCCGGAGATTATTACCTCAGCAAAAAGTAAGGACGTGTTCACAATGACGCCGGTAAGGTTAGTGTCAAGTATAGAGCGCAGTAGGGTAGAAATAAGTTTAGGTAAGTATGCAGATGAAGCAGTGGTAGTCTAATGGTTTATATACCAGACCTAAACGGGATCGCAGATTCGATCCCCGGGTATGCATTTCTGACTTTTCGGTGTTGTGTGTTTTAAGACATTTAATATGAGGTCATTAATTTCGAAATTCGACGACCTCCGTGGCGCAGTGTGTAGCGCTGTTGCCTTAACGTGCGGAGGTCCCGGGTTCGATCCCCGGCAGGGTCAATTTAGGAATGTATAATTTCTGAATTTTCCCTGGTCTGGCCTGGTGGGAGGCTTTGGCCGTGGCTAGTTACCACCCTACTGGCAAATACGTGCCGCCAAGCGATTTAGCGTTCCGGTACGATGCCGTGTAGAAACCAAAGGGGTGTGGGTTTAATATAACTGCCATGCCCCTAACAGGTTAGCCCGCTACCATCTTAGACTGCATCATCACTTACCATCAGGTGTGATCGCAGTCAAGGGCTAGCTTGTAGTGGATAAAAAAAAAAAAGGAAACCGGCAAGCCCGAGAGTTCTGCATAATGTCCTCGTGTGTGAAGTCTAAAAATGCCAAACACTTGGCCAGCGTGGTAGTACGGCCAAACCCTTCTCATTCCTAGGAGACTCGGGCGCAGTAGTGAGCCGGCAATGGGTAGAACTGATGAGGTGTTAAATAAATCTTTCGACTTTGACTTTGATAAAGTGATAAGATTGGTTTCAGTATTCAGTCGTAGGTATATAAATATACGGTTGCGGGTGAAACCAATGAAATATTTAAGTAAACAAAAAAGGCAATGGATTCGCTGGAAATTGTTGAGAGAAAAACTTTTTTAAGCTTTTTACAGCTCGGTTCGGAGTACCTACTCGAAGTTTGGCGGTGAAAAATGGAGCGCGCATTTTCAACACTCGCGTGGTTTATGTTCGACTTTTTACTTTAAAAGGTAATTCAATATTCATTTACTATTTACGTTGTAGGGGTACTATAACAAGCATTTTCATGAGTTTACTTTGTCAGTAGGGTTTATGTGGAGGTTAGTACCTAACTAAAAAATAATAAATCATGTAAATGGCTTGTAAGTATTTAGGTACCTATCTGATTGATTAGATGTTGATATTTCTTGTGTTTTGTCTTAATACTCCTACCAAGTTGCTCTGCAGTAGGTACCACGGGCAGTACCTTACAGTGTGATAATTATATTATTTAGATACCTACCTACAGGTAAATAAAATAAGAATAATTTCAACCGTCTATCTACTATGCTTTTGAATTGTAAAAGTTAAAAAAAACACAAAAATGTATATTAAGTTATAAAAAATATGTAGGTACATAGATTTTAAACATAACGCTGATAAATTAATACTTAATTACTTACGTATTCAATCAAAAATACCAAAATATGTAAGTATGACGTGAGACCCCTACACTGGCTGGGAAAAGAGCTGATAATCCATAATAACGCTGAACAGATTTTCATCAAACAGAAACCGCCTTCGAATGAAAAACGCATTTAAATTGGTCTATTCGTTTGAGCTTATTACGTTGGCACGCACACTCAGTGGTCAATTTTATACCACAGAACCTACTTACTTTTACCTGTACCTACTTTATGTAAGTTATAACCTATACTGTGCTATTACCCTTCTTTTTGGGTCGGGGGTTAAAATACACGATTTTAGCGACAGCAAAGCATGGAACCAAATGGAACTACATACTTATAACATATGTCACCATAAAATTGCAAAAATCCTTAGATTGTAATCTAACTAGCGATATTGTAAACTTTCGACAGATTGTAAACCGTTCAATGTTCTAAGTGTAAATTTTTGAAATATTCATTGTACATATTTATGTTTTCTTGTCTCTTTCTTGTAAGTTAGGTTAGGGTTCGACAAAAATTGCGGCCGGGCACTTCGGTTTTATCGGGTTAATATACCTAACAGATTACAATCTACCGAAAAATAATGCGTTACTTAAATTGTAATCTGTCGCCAGTTTTTGACATAGGTATACAAGGCCCAAGGGGTTTAAACAGGGGTAACAATGCAATGATCCCCATCAAACAGATCATTATAACATTATAACTTCTTTTTCAGGTACAGATGCTTTTATTTGGTATGGTTTCGCGCACGAGTTGAATGCAGAGCAAATGTATGGTGACACATACATTTACTCTACATTCAACTCGCGCGCGAACTGTAGGTACATAGTAATTTTACTTATCTAGCACATTTCGCTCCTGGCTGGTTCGGCGCGGAAATGCAGACACTATTATTTGCAGTTGGCAACGTTCCACGCGGGCATGATTTGTACATAGTAAGTAGATTAGGCATGCTAGCTATAAGTTTCATTGTAGTACGAGTTAAGCTGGGTGGGAACCTGGCTTAGCTCGAGTGGGATTTTTGAAAATGAGAAAGTCAGGAAGGAATGGCCAAAAGCCCAGAGATGTAAGTAAGTATATTATGTTAAATTTTAACAGAAAGCTCTTTGTCTACCTTCCAACTTGACCTTGGCGGTTCCAACTGACCTGACCTGACGGTTTTGTGATATATTGGATATACCTACACACTTTCATCCCTTTTAACCGTAAAAGCATACCTAGGTATTTCTTAAATTTTTACTATCGAAAGCCAATAAAATAAATTTCATAGGTATTTGATAAACTAGCTGATGCCCGCGACTTCGTCTGCGTGGAATAAGTTTTTTTGGATTCCCGCGGGAACTCCTCAATTTTCCGGGATAAAAAGTAGCCTATGTCACTCTCCAGGTCCTCAACTATACCCATGCCAAAAATCACGTCGATCCGTTGCTCCATTGCAGCGTGATTGAAGGAAAAACCAACAAACAAACAAACTGACTTTCGCATTTATAATATTAGTATGATGACGGACTTTCTTACAGTCTGTACTGCCACTGTAGTCTGCCACACACACAGCACTGCCACACAGTACTGCCAACGCATAAAGCCATAGGTAATTATTGTTTCATTATATGCTTAAAGTAATACTTAAGCAATATTACTTACTCAAAATGACTGATGTGACGTACCTACCTTGATGTTTCTAAACGAATATCCATACTTAATATTATTAATGCGAAAGTGTTTCTGTCTGTCTGTCTGCTACGCTTTCCCGGCACATCTTTTCAACCGATTTTGCTGAAATTTGGTACAGGAGTAGATTGTGTGCCGAGGAAGGACATAGGCTACTTTTTATCCCGGAAAATTAAAGAGTTCCCGCGGGAATTAAAAAAACAGGCTCTTCATCCGATTTTGATGAAATTTGGTACAGGGGTAGATGGTATCCCGGGGAAGGACATAGGCTACTTTTTATCCCGGAAAATTAAAGAGTTTCCGAGGGAAACAAAAATATTAATCCACGCGGACGAAGTCGCGGAAATCATCTAGTATGTATATAATTCAAAAAACGAAAGTCATAATGAAGCAAGATGGCTTTAATAGTTGTTAGTAGGTACGGCCTGTACTTATATATTTTCAGTGACATGAAAATAACATTATTATGTTTGCCTCGCCAATATTATTACGCTCCGCTTCCCACAATTTACCTTTAATTGTACAATGCTAAGGCTTTTACGTGAAAACGGAAAACGTAGATCGAGCGTAGGTATTTAAAAGAGCAAGTGGCTACATTAAAATAGAATCCAGGTCTCGCCATACTAATATTATAAATGCGAAAGTGTGTCTGTCTGTCTGCTACGCTTTCATGGCCCATCTGTTCAACCGATTTGAAATTTGGTACAGGGATAGGTTGTATCCCGGGGAAGGACATAGGCTACTTTATATCCCGGAAAATTCAAAGGTTCCCGCGGAATCAAAAGAAAAATCTGTTCAACCGATTTTAATAACATTTGGTACAAGGATAGGTTGTATCCCGGGGAAGAGAGTTCACACGGGAATCAAAACCTAAATCCACGCGGACGAAGTCGCGGGTATCATCTAGTACCTATTGAATAAACGGAAATTATTAACGTATAATCTATCTACTATATTATCTAACGTATAATCTATATTACATCTGGTATTGATTAATACCTGTTTGTGTATTTATATTTTGGTCTAGCAGATGCCGCGACTTCATCCGCTATGATACAAATGTAGGTACCTAAGGATGTCATTCGAAAAATAGCGTGAATGAAATGACCCTGTAAAATCCCTGGTAAAATTAATGGGAAATGCCCTTATAAATAATAATTAATGTTACTGTTTTTGGAGATTGTTCCGGATGGATACAGACAAACAGGTCACAGTATTAAAAAAAATAAAAAATATTGAGTAATTATACCTCTTATCCAATTGTACAGTATTCCCCGAAGTACAATTTTTTTATTCTACTACAAGTTAGCCCTTGACTGGAAGCTCACCTGATGGTAAGTGATGATGCAGTCTAATATGGTAGCGTACTCACCTGTTGGGGGTATGGATGTAATATTAAACCCATACACCTAGTCGATTTCTACACGGTTTCCACACCAGCCCAGACCAGAAAAATCTGAAATTATAAATTCCCAAAAATGGCTTTGCCGGGAATCGAACCCACGTTAAGGCAACAGCGCAACACTGCACCAGGAAGGTCGACACTACTACTACCACAATACTACCTACTCTGTGCTACTACTACAATAATATTAAACTTCTATATTATTTTGACGACCTCCGTGGCGCTGAGCGCAGTGTGTAGCGCTGTTGCCTTAACGTGCGGAGGTCCCGGGTTCGATCCCCGGCAGGGTCAATTTGGAAATTTATAATTTCTGAATTTTCCCTGGTCTGGCCTGGTGGGAGGCTTCGGCCGTGGCTAGTTACCACCCTACCGGCAAAGACATGCCGCCAAACGATTTAGCGTTCCGGTACGATGCCGTGTCGAAACCGAAGGGGTATGGGTTTAATATAACTGCCATGCCCCTAACAGGTTAGCCCGCTACCATCGTAGACTGCATCATCACTTACCATCAGGTGAGATCGCAGTCAAGGGCTAGCTTGTAGTGGATAAAAAAAAAGGCTCAAAAGTTATACCTATTAGCTTTATACATTTAGCTCTAAGTACCAACTTACAGCTTGAATAAAAAGCAAAAAAAAATGTAATAAGTAGGTAGGTAATTACTCAGCCTCATACAAGAATCAACTAACAACTTCGTAAACAAATTCATTCAAAGCGACAGGCAAACATTTTAATTAAACTTGCGTTAGGCTGTGCTTGACAGGCTGAAAGTTTTCTTACCCAAAAAGTTCTGTTTTTACTCCCTCGCAGTTCAGTACGCTTACTCTGAGATTTTACATTTAATAATTGTAAATACGATTGATCGACGTGAGAGCTCACCACGCCAAGTGTAAGCGAACGTTAAAGTAAAAAAAAAACCGCCTTCAAAAACTAAAAAGCAAAAAATAATTGGATATATTTACATATTATTATTTCTACCCACTATGTAGAAGTCGGGCGAGCCTTGCGTCAACTTTGCTTATCCTTGTTATACCCGCCCGACTTCAACATAGTGGGTAGAAATAATAATATGTAAATATATCCAATTATTTTTTGGCCTTTATTTTTTGAAGGCGGTTTTTTTTTATTTAAAAATAATTTTATTGTTTGCTTTTTAGTGCTGTAAATATATAAAAAAAAAAGAAAAATAGGTTCTCGAAAGGTAGACAGACCTGTACCTAATAACTATCTGGGTTCGTGTCCTTATAAAATTCAAGTTCCTTTGATTTCCCCAGGATTCCATCATCAGACCTAATGACCACCTGGAAAGTATACCCTTTAAAAAAAAAAAAGAATTTTCCAAATCGGTCCAAGCGTCTTCGAGTAATCGGGGAACATCTGTCTTCGAAGATCTCGGGGAACATCTTTCGTCGAAGATCTTCATCAGATCTTCACCAAATTTATATGGGACCACCTTGGAAGTATACCCTTTCAAACAAAAAAAGAATTTTCAAAATCGGTCCAGGCGTCTTCGAGTAATCGAGGCACATACATAAAATAAAAAAAATAAAAAAGATTCCGACGAATTGAGAACCTCCTGCTTTTTAATGGTGTATGAATATTTGTTATAAAATAAGTGGCAGTTTAAAACCCCTTTTGACCCTTTCCTATAGGTATAAGGAAGGACATAATATATTTTTAACTGAAACAATATCAGCTGTGCCTGTGACGATCAGTAAAAATAGAAAACGCAACGTCTCCAAGAA
The DNA here is from genome assembly GCA_923060345.2 of Erebia aethiops. Taxonomy (NCBI): domain Eukaryota; kingdom Metazoa; phylum Arthropoda; class Insecta; order Lepidoptera; family Nymphalidae; genus Erebia; species Erebia aethiops. Next base: position 4,920,023 of record OV281079.1, on the reverse strand, counting down.
AATTGACTGCAAAGAAAAAGTAGTTGCGGCAAACGGCTTTTAAAAATATTTTGCTTTTATTATGAAACAAGGCGCGCGCCGGGAACAAAGAGCTTAAAAGCTTGATACACACAATGCACGACAATTAACAGCTGAGGGTGAAAAGGAAAACTCAAAACATACTAGGACTAAAAAGCCGGTCAAGTGCGAGTCAGACTCGCGCACAAAGGGTTCCGTACTACCACACAATATAAATTCTTTTAGTACTTAAATAACAAGAAAGATGTCATAACAACACGTAATCAGCTGTTAAATAACTTGCAAAATAACTGGAAATAATTTAAAAAAATGAAAATATGCAGGCACTTAACAGTTAGAGCCTGACTAACAATTCGACACCCGAGCACGGAACCCAAATTACGATTTTCTGATTTTTTCCTGACCTTGCTTCTTGTCAAATTTCATAGTTCTAGGTCGACGGGAAGGTTATGATTTTTTGGCGAATGATATTTAACGTACTTGATACCCGTTCCAAGAAAAAGGTGGTTGACAGACAGGCAGACAACGAAATGATCCTATAAGTGTTCCTTTTTCCTCATGAGGTACAGAACCCTAAAAGTTGTCAGGCGGTTTATACGGAGCTGCACAAACTACCGCGACAGGAAGAAATGTGTTACGCCATCGACACGGGCGTTTCGCGCGGACTTTTTGTCTTGTCCAGTCCGTAGTGGGTTTTCCCATAAACAGATTCCCAGTTCCATTGTTTTCCTTATATCTGCATTTCACAGTTCGAACGCCTTCGTTGTTTCTTGTACCTACGTAGATAACATCTAGACCCTCCAAAGTGCGGGCTTTGCTGTCGGCATTGGAAACTTTGCCGACAGAAAAGCGTTCTGTTTGTTTCAGCCTTATGCAACTTACTTAACGGTAAACAATGACATGCACTCAAGGGAAAGCAATTTGCTTGCTGACGCGGAGAATTTAAATTTAAATTTGATCGAAGTGGACGTCAGAATAGGTACCTTAGTAGGAACTTTATATAATATGAGTATATATATCGACTTTTCCTCAACTAATAGGGGGATAATGGATTTTCCTACAGCCCAAGCACCAGCAATGCCATGCAATTTTGCGTAAAAACGTCTCTCTCTGTCTCTGTTCCCATTGCCGGCTCACTACTGAGCACGAGTCTCCTCTCGGAGTGAAAAGGGTTTGGCAATAGTCCACCACACTGGCCAAATGCGGATCGACGCAAGTGATATTTAATTTCTTTAAACGCACTTAAGGTGAGGTGTGCTCACGCATTGAAAAATATGAGCAAGCGCTTTTCGAAAAACCGGCATAAATTCGAAAACAAAAATATATTCCCTTTTTGATAAGAATTAATGATACAACGGATGTGATTTAGAATTTAAAATTAAATGTTAATTTTTTACGGTAAGTAAAATAAACTTTTCAGTGCAGAAGAAACACTGCTTTGAAAGGATAAGAGGTACTTATGTTTGAATTTCACTTTTAGTGCAGCGAAGTTGTTTAAATTGTGTTTTTCATTTTAGATACAAGTTTGTGAAAACATCACAGATTTATCTCAATCATACATTAAGCCACCGTTTAAGAGCAATGCGAATGAACGGGCAAAGTTGAGAGTAGGTATTCAGGTAGGTATATTGCCGTCGCGCTGCTCCCGGAGAAGACCGAACGCTTATTCAATGCGCATGTATGCGTACGCACGCCGCTCGCTCGAACGAGTTCCTAAATAAAATTAAAATATGTGTTTGAGCTACTCGCAGTCGGCAAAATGATATACCTAGATGTGTTTTGTGTTTTGTATATTTTTTGCTTTCTAATAACTCTGACCCTGGACTTATTTGACTTATTTCTCTGTTTTTGATTCCTTTTTTAATGTTTTTAATGCACTAACAGTTACCTAGCTTTAGAATGCGATCTTAGCTGACGGTAAGTGATGATGCAGTCTAAGATGGTATCGGACTAACCTGTCAGGCATAAAGCAGTTAGTAACATTAAAGCCCTAAGTAGCCTTCATCGGTTAGTTGCTACCGGAACGTCTAATCGTTCGGCAGTACGTCTTTGCCGTTAGGGTGGTAACTAGTCACGGCCGAAGCCTGCCACAAGACCAGAACTGAGAAAATTCAGATATATAAACTTCCAAATTGACCCTGCCGGGAATTGAACCCGTGACCTTGCGCTTACATTACAGCACACCTCACACCACTGCGCCAGGGAGGTCATTTACTCAGTTGGGAACTATTTTTATATGTTTTTTTTATTCTACTACAAGTTAGCTCTTGACTGCGATCTTACCTGATGTTAGACAAAGTCAAAGTCAAAAAACGTTTATTCAATATAAACTACACTTATTAACGTCCGGTTATTAATAACATATAACATAATATAATGGTGATAATCAGTACGATATCTTAAACTAAAGTAACGAGGGTTCCAAAGTCCAAACGCGCCCTGGTCTGAGAAGAGCCCACAACAAACTCAGCCGGGATTTTTTTTTCACTATCACCATTTCACAATCATCTTGGAACTATCAGAGCCATTATAGAGAACGATGATACAGTCTAAGATGGTAGCAGGCTAACTTGTTAGGGTTAGTTATATTAAACCCATATCCCTAACGGTTTCTACACGGCATGACGTATCTACACGGCATGACGTATCTACACGCATCTACCGTAACGCTAAATCGCTTGGAGGTACGTCTTTGTCGGTAGGGTGGTTACTAGCCACGGCTGAACCCTCCTACCAGATCAGACCACAGAAAATTTAAAAATGATAAATTCCCATTTGGACCATGTTGGGAATCGTACCCGGAACCTCCCACAATATGACCACAGCGTTCAGGATTGCTATAATGTCCTCTCAACCGAATTTCGGCCACGGCAGCCTATCTCCAAAGAGCCATCTGCGCAGGAGATATTATAGTGCACAAGTGTGGGCGCATACACTGGAGCACTCTCTGTTCCTTTACTCTCATAGCCCGATGGGACGGAAAATCCGACAGTACCGGAGAGAGATCAGGCGCAGGACCGATGGCTTTACATGCTCTTGGAGGCACGGGGGTAAAACACCGCCATCTTCCTTACTCCGGGCTAGTACTGAGAATTTCTTGTCAGAAAAACCCAATACTTGTTATGGCCCGACCCGGGAATCGAACCCTCGTCGGCCGCAGTCGAATATGCTAACCACTAGACCAACGAGGCAGTCAAGAAATAAATTAACGCGCAATAGAAATAGGGGGGGCGGCCGGCAGTGCGGAGATATCGCAGTGTTAATATAACTGCCATGCCCCTAACAGGTTAGCCCGCTATCATCTTAGACTGCATCATCACCTACCATCAGGTGAGATCGCAGTCAAGAGCTAACTTGTAGTGGATAAAAAAAACCTGACAGGTGCTGCCCACTGCCGACTGGCAATTATTGGGTATGGACTATATACTCACAGAATAAGTAAAAAGTTAAATATCGATGTCGATAAACAACACTAGATTATCGATACTATAATTATATCGACTACGCTTGAACTCACTAACTATGTACATATGTGTGTGTGTATACGTATTTAACCTCCCCGAATAGAGTCCGATAAAACCCGATAGGGACAATGTTAGAGACAAAAAATATATCTATGTCTTATTGTCGGTGACAGCCATTTTTATGTTCTGTGATTTTAACTGTCAGCTGTCACCTACTATAATTTCCCTTCTTTCGATCAACTTTACAAAATTAACATGTCCTTCCGTGCTCATTAAAATAAATATTTAAATAATTCAATATTAATCGTTTAATTTCAACTTATAATAACCCTAACTTCAACATTGGTGCCGAAAATATAGAAATTCAGTTTAATATGTGCAAAATTAGTATTTCGACGTAGATTCAAATCTCGCGAGCACGTGTCTCCACATAAATTTTTTTGTACAAGAGCACGGAAGGACCCTTAGAAGCACCGGAGACCATCATTCAGCAGCCGGGGGGCCAACTTATTAAGGATTAGCAGCCACAAAGACGGTTTTAGGCGTAGTTGTACGCTGGCAACCACGCGGTTGGTTAGCCAAGCAGTTCTGCGCCACACATCCTACACATTCGCCACAGGCGCGAACAGGTGTCCACGATGCCGCTGGATGACATCAAACGGCTCCGAAGTGCAAGAGGTCAGTGCAAAGGGGCAATTACACGGTTAGAAGCCTACTTCAATCTAGAAAAAGACTTTGAACTGAGTGACATAGAAGTACGCGAAGCCAACCTCACTAGCAATTACCAAAGGTTTCTACAAATACAACTAGACATTCTCTGCCAAGGCGGAGGAGAAGAGGATGACGAGACATGCATCATCGAAGAGCGATACCTAGCGCTCTGCTCCAAGCTGAGGAAACTTAAACGTGCAGCGGAGCAGGAGGGACAGTGTGCTAGTTCTTCATGTGTTAAGCAGCGAGTGCACCTTCCTCCCATTAATATCAAGCCCTACGATGGGAAGGACATAAGTGGATACAAGCAGTTCATAGATTTGTTCAGTGCAGTGATTGATAAAGATAGCAAATTAACAAGCGTTGAAAAATTCTATTATTTAAAAACTTTGTTAGTCGCTGAACCACTTCAACTTATAGAAGGTTTGCCGGTGTGCAACGAATCTTACAGATCTGCAATTGACCTACTGAATAAGAGGTATGATAACATCTCATTGTTAATAAATAATCACATAAATATTTTGTTGGATTTACCTGCTGTTCAAAAGGGCACAGCTACCAATTTGCGTGACATTGTAAGCCGTATTAGGCAGCATACATCAGCTTTAGAAAACTTGAAGCAACCCGTTGAGCAGTGGGGACCTCTACTAGTGTGTATTATTATTAGAAAACTTGATCCATTAACAGTTAGATTGTTTCATGCCGAGCGAGATACCTCAACAATAGCAACTTTAGAGAATTTATTAGATTTTGTTTCAAAGAGGGCTGCTGCAATGGAAGCGACCTCCTCGCATAGTGTGGACAAACCCAAATCAAAATCTGTTAACCTTGCAGGAGTTCAGCAGTTAGTCAATCAAAACAAATCATGCCAGCTATGTGGCAGAGGTCAAATCCACAAGTTATTTAAATGTCCTAAATTTAATTTACTGCCTATTGATAAAAGGTTAGAGTATGTCAATAATAATAATTACTGTAAACTTTGTTTGAACAGCCACAAACAAAAGTGCCGTTTCTATATGCGTTTTCGTTGCAGTGAGTGTAAAGATTATAAGCATAATTCCTTACTATGTCAAAAGGGATTTAAGGTCAATGTTCCAGAGTCAGACAATTCTGATTGCAGTCCGGAGGTAAATTTGCATGCACATAAGCCATTGGGTAATAAGGTTTTACTGCCAACTGTGAAGGTACTGGTTAACAACTCAGCCGGGGACAGGCTTGTTGTCCGGGGGATACTTGACTCAGGGAGTCAAAGTTCATTTTGCACTTCCAGTCTTGCTGATAAGCTAGGTTTAAAGCAGTTTGATCTTCAAAACAATGTAGCTACCATAGGTAACAATATAAATACAACCCATAAGGCAATCAATCTTACCATCCATTCTATGACTGAAAATTATAATTGTTATGTAACTTGCTCCATCATTAATAAAATATCACAACCACTGCCTCAAAGAAAATTCAACTTAAATAATCTCTTAATTCCTAAATCTGTACCGTTAGCTGATCCTGAATTCAACATTCCAGGTGAAATAAATATACTGCTTGGAGCTGACATCTTCTTTCAAGTTATACAAGATGGGAAAATTGAAGGAGGACCTTCGGACCCTATACTGGTTAAAACGAGGTTTGGATACGTCATCTCAGGTGATTCTTTTCCATCTTCTCCTAGTTGCAATTTTAATGTCTCCTTGCATACAGTGTTAGGTACTGATCTGGATTCCGTAGTGAAAAGGTTCTGGGACACCGAAAAGGTGCCTGAGATTTACCAAGAAACTTTACCAGAGAATGAACAAAGTGAGATTATATTCAAGGAATCAGTCCAATTACAAGATAATACATTTTCTGTTAAGTATCCCTTAAAGGTGAGTTTAACAGATATTAATACAAATGATTCATTTGCAATCGCATTGCAGCGATTTTATAATTTAGAGAAGCGTTTCTCAAAAGATTCTACATTTTATAATTTATACAAGGATTTTATAAATGAATACATTAGGTTAGGTCATGCCAAGGTAATACCTATTGATATACATAATAATGCAGACCAACCACTTTATTATCTTTCCCACCATGCAGTATTGCGCATGGATAAATTGACAAACCAATTGCGTGCCGTATTTGACGGTACTGCCAGGTGTCAAAATAAACATAATAGTAGTCCCAGTTTAAATGACATGTTATGTAATGGACCAGTTGTCCAAAAGCAATTATTTGACATATTGTTGCAGTTTCGCACATTTAAGTTTGTACTAATGTGTGATATACGCCATATGTACAGATGTATATTGATTCATCCAGAGCACAGAGTATTACAAAATATTCTCTGGAGAGAAAGTCCAAATTTAACACTCCAATGTTTACAATTGCAGACCATAACTTATGGTTTAAAAAGTTCTGCTTATTTAGCCACAAGATGCTTAGTAGAACTAGCTTTAAGATTTGGTAATACATTTCCACTTGCCAGCAAGGCAATATTACAAAATTCATATATTGATGACATTCTATGCGGAGCTTCTACTCTGCAGGAAGCTCTAATACTAAAAACTCAGCTTATAGAACTCTTAAAACTTGGCAATTTTCAGTTGCACAAATGGTGCTCAAACAGTTCAGATTTAATATCAGATATACCTAAGGAAAAACTAGGCTTCTCACAACGGGATCTAGATCAGGAATCACTGGTAGTAAAGACACTAGGTTTGTCTTTTGACACTAGGGATGACGTGTTCAAAATTAGTGGCAGCACAGTTGATTCTCCCAAAGTACCTACAAAAAGAAGTGTGTTAAGCTCCATAAGTAGATTTTTTGATCCTTTAGGCTTTGCAGGTCCAATTATTGTTAAGGCCAAATTAATATTGCAACAGATTTGGCAGCGTAACCTGGACTGGGATGCCTCTTTACCCAATGATTTAGCTGAAATTTGGTATTCATTTCAAAATGAAATAAGTAATATGAAAGAATTGTTGATTCCCCGCAATGTGCAATTGTCTGACTGTGATGAATCTGAACTAATAGGCTTTTGTGATGCAAGCAATGATGCTTATGGTTGCTGCATTTATATAAAAGTTAAAGTAGGTGATCAATATAAAATTTATTTACTTTGTTCAAAGTCCAGAATAGCAACATTGAATTCAAAGTTGACAATCCCAAAACTTGAGTTAAATGGAGCTCTATTACTGAGTAACCTGATGACCAAGGTTTCTTCCATATTTCCAGATATTAAAAACATCAGCTTATTTACTGACTCCAACATTGTATTGGGATGGTTAAACTCACTTCCTATCAAACTTCCAGCTTATATTGGCAATAGAGTAAAAGAAATAACTAAATTGACATCAGATATGAAATGGTTTCATACACCAGGTTTATTAAATCCAGCTGATATTTTGTCCAGAGGTTCAGATGCAAACACCATTCACACAAATCAATTATGGTGGCATGGGCCAGATTATTTACAAAATAAGAGTCCATATAATCTATATTTGTCTATAATTGAAATTCCATTACAACAAAACTGTGAAAGTGCAGATTTAAATGTTTGTTCCAGTAATATTGATAGTCTTGATGTTTTACCTATCTATACAAATTATTCAAGTTTATATAAATTGCAGCGTGTAGTCTGTTACATGTTGAGATTTGTAAACAAATGTAAAGGAAATTCCATCAATACAGGTTTTTTCTCTGCGATGGAAATGAAGAATTCATTACATACCACTATAAAAGGACTGCAACATATTTACTTCAGTGATGAAATAAGATGCTTGCAGAAAGGTCAAAATGTAACTTCTCACTTAAAATCCTTACATCCTTTTTTAGATAAAGATGGCTTGTTAAGAGTAGGTGGGCGGTTGCAAAATTCTTCACTTTCATTTGAAAAGAAGTTTCCTATAATATTACCTAGTAAGACTCATGTAACAAGGCTCATAATCAGAAATGAACATTTGACTTTCCTTCATGCTGGTTTAAAGTTAGTCTCTAGTAGTTTATCACAGAGATATCATTTAATTAACTCAACAAGAGAAATTAAAAGTGTAATTAATAAATGTGTAATTTGTCAAAGATTTAAGGCAGAAAGTGCCAAACAGTTAATGGGTTCCTTGCCTAAAGATAGAGTCACTCCTGGTAGAGTATTTCAAAATGTTGGTTTAGATTATTGCAGACCATTTAGCATCAAAGTTTCAACTTTAAGACGGGCTACTTCAACCAAAGGATATGTTGTCGTATTTGTTTGTATGGCAACTAAGGCTGTACACATGGAAGTAGTTTCAGATATGTCTACTGAAAGTTTTTTGGCCGCATTCAAACGCTTTATATCAAGAAAATCAGTTCCATCAGTTATTTACAGTGATAATGCCTCTACCCTAAAAGGAGCAAACAATCAATTAAAGGCTCTATATGAATTACAAAATTCTAATGACTTTCAAGATAAATTTCAAAATATGCTGTCGACAAAAGGCATAACATTCAAGTTCATTCCCAGTTACAGTCCAAATCATGGTGGGCTCTGGGAGCGGTCAATCCGTTCGGCCAAGCATCACTTGAAGAGAGTAGCAGGCTCTACCAAGTACACTTTTGAACAATTCAATACAATAATCTGTCAGATTGAGGCTATATTAAATTCAAGACCTTTGATGCCGCTATCTCAAGACACTAATGACTACTCATATTTAACACCAGGTCACTTTTTAGTAGGGTGTCCATTAAATTCATTTCCTGAAGAAAACCTTGAAAGTATTCCTACACATAGGCTCCGGCTATGGAGGTCATGCGAACAGATACGACAGCATTTCTGGCGGGCCTGGTCAAATGAATATTTATCAACATTAAATAGTCGAACCAAATGGATGAAAGAATATCCTAATTTAAAAGTAGGAATGATTGTGTTATTGAGAGATCAAAATACTTCACCTTTGTATTGGCCCCTAGGTATAATATCTAAGGTATATGTAGGCTCTGATTCTAAAGTCAGAGTGGTCCAAGTGAGGACCTGTAATGGTAAGCTCCATGATAGGGCTATATCCAAGGTGGTAGTGCTGCCAGTTGATGATGACACTACCTTATATAATGTAGTTAGCACCTCGTAGGACTTCTTCTGAAGTGTAGGTCCAGCTTCACTGGTCTACGATGCCAAGAGAGCAACTACTTACTTGTTAAATTTTATTCTTCCTATATTATATTATCCTAAGGTTTTGGTTAGATTAAAAAGGACTTAAGCATAATATCTATGTAATGTATTATTTAGTTAATTTACTAAGGTTTTTTACATGTTTTTGATAGGTTAAGTTTAACTAACTTCTACAACTTATATATACATTGATTTCTAGTGTGAGCTAACTTTCACAATTTATGTATCCATTCATTTCTTTATTGAATTGGCAATAAAGCCAACTATAAATTTAGTACATAATTGTTTTTTAAAATATTTATTAAGCAATGCCTAATAATACTTTGTCTCATCAACCAAAAAAGGGCTTTTAATGTAATTTTAGTTAAATGTAACTTCATATTAGATTTTATACAGAATTTATTTATATACTTGCTCAATTTAACATTTCATACATGTAAGTACATAATTCAATATCATTGTAGTAACTATAAGTTTATTCATCAGCGCATTCTGCCCGGCGCAATTTATGTTAGAGACAAAAAATATATCTATGTCTTATTGTCGGTGACAGCCATTTTTATGTTCTGTGATTTTAACTGTCAGCTGTCACCTACTATAATTTCCCTTCTTTCGATCAACTTTACAAAATTAACATGTCCTTCCGTGCTCATTAAAATAAATATTTAAATAATTCAATATTAATCGTTTAATTTCAACTTATAATAACCCTAACTTCAACAGACAACTGCAGCTTGGACCGATTATACCTATGAAAAACAGTAGAATTCTCACTCTCGTATTTTTCTGTTTCCACCTTCAAAACTGAACCGATTTTAATTCTGTTTTTACGAATAATTTAACAAGGACTCAGGCTATGTCGGTATGTTTTTCTTTTTTTTATTATATCCGTTAAATTTATTTGCGGGATGTCTGATGATGGAACGAAAACTGGGCCATTTTTTGCAGGTTGTGAAGGTTCCATGTTCTTAAAATTATTAATTTATCGAAAAAAGGAAAACATAGGGGCATGGCACGGATACATGTAAATTTTATGGTGCAAGAATATTTTCAATATTGTAATTATCCACGGAGGAAACAGACAAATGTTTTTGTATGGAGAAATCGCCGGGAGAATTCCTCTTAATAGATAAACTCCTTTAGAAACCGCTTTTTTAACGATTTTACCCTACGACAGAAACTTAACTCGGTCGAACGCGTGCCCGGGGTTCGAACCCCTGACTACCCGAATAGTTAGCCGGGCCTCTAATATACTAGGCCGTCACGGCTATAAATATATAGAAAGTTGTGTACCGCTGATCAATTGCTGCAGCTGGTATACTTACCAACTAAAATATCTATTGAATATATTCTATTCACGTCTTACATACGCAATATACCTGCCTACCTAGGTAGGTACTCACTATACGTTTAACATTTCCTTGATAAAAAACTAGTCCCTACTCCCTACCCAATATAAATCATCAAGAACATGTTATCTTTTACGATTCAGTGAGTAAAAAGAGCGTCTACATAAATTTTCCGAGCCTATCATAAATAATCGGAAAAATTACCCGATACAGTCCCTGAGTTTTCCAAGGAAGGTTTCACATGAATAAGTGAATTCAAGACAAAACAAATATTGGGTTTTGTGCCGTCAAGGGACGTGAAAAACAGCCATAACGTATCTGCTTCTTGTCGTTTACCCCCCTATATTACCTAAATGGAATAGACTAGGCACAAATCGGCCGCTATCATCTAGAGTCTAGAGATTAGCGTATTTTTGTAATAAGAAGTACTTAGCTCAAGCTTATTTATAGTAGCTTTGTTATACTGAAAAACCTTTGAACACCCGAGCATCTCAATGAAAACCGAATAAAGCCTATTGATAAAAAGATGATCGATCAGGTGATAGAAACATAAAGCCATCCACCAATTAAATATTTAAATTGTGGAAGCCTGGCGATGTCAGAGATGATGTGACACGACATCTAAAGAGTCGCAAGAGAGGCGGTGGATCTAGGCGGGGCAAGATCGCGCCGTATTATAAAAGATACTTACGTAGGTACATATACATCAAGCAGTGGATGTGTAGCGTTTAACGACGATGTTTCTAGCAATGGAGACATCCAAGGCTAGAAACATCGTCGTTAAACGCTTTCGTCAGTCTTTTTTTTTTATTCCACTACAAGTTAGCCCTTGACTGCGATCGCACCTGATAGTAGGTGACGATGCAGATTAAGGTGGTAGCGGAGTGCGGACTAACCTGTTAGGGGTATGGCAGTTTTTTTTTTTTAATCCACTACAAGCTAACCCTTGACTCCGATCTCACCTGATGGTAAGTGATGATGCAGTCTAAGATGGTAGCGGGCTTACCTGTTAGGGGCATGGCAGTCATATTAAACCCATACCCCTTCGGTTTCTACACGGCATCGTACCGGAACGCTAAATCGCTTGGCGGCACGTCTTTGCCGGCAGGGTTGACCCTGCCGAGAATCGATGACGGAACCTCCCACGTTAAGATAACAGCGCTCAACACTGTGTCATCGAAACCTCTAGCAAATCAATAATACCTATTATTAAATAAATGTTTTGATCTAACAACTAGACACTTACCTTTTCGTGAGTTGTTATGCATTATTCTTTGGATTTCACCAGCTTCAGATCCACTTTCTGATTCCGAACACATCGAACGAGTTCCACCGGCAATGGTAACCACATTTTTCTTTATTGGCAGTCTATTATTTTTTACACCACCCGAAACACTCGTTGTGCGTATCGGCGGTAGCGGAGGGTGGGTTTTTTGGTCCTTTGGCCCTAAATTCACTGTATATTCACTGTTGTGTTCAATTTTACACTTATTGTTTTTACACTGAACGTTCAAAGTTCTTACGTCGTGTTGCACCGGACTTACAGGCAAGTTGTTTCCTTCAAAGCTTACTCGTTTTGGTGGCTGAACGACGCTTCTCGCTTCTGTGGTCAATGAACCACGTTGAAAAATTGGCAAGTGATTCCTAGTATTACCGTATAGCTTTTCAGGATGTCTGTACTGTACTAGGTCATTGCCTACATGATAACCGGATGGCTTAATATAAGAATCAGTCCGCCGTTCAGGGGCGCCTCTAGTGAAAGGAGATGAACTCACTGATTGATTTGTAAAGCTTAAATCTCTACCACGTGGCAAACTGCAGCTCCTAGAGTCGGCTATAAAAGAGGTTGGAGTACTACAGTTAGAATTAGAATAAGAAGCGTATTGTGTTCTTGATCCTCCTAAAGAATTTCCTAATGATTGCCTCAAGAGATATTCATCTTCTTTCTGTTTGAGCTCTTTAATTTTTTGCCAATAAAAAGCCTCAACCCTTTGACGGGTTTTTTCTTTTTTTAAATCTTCTGCTTTGGAATTATTTGACAATGTAGGGGATTTTGATAAATCGTGGTAGAACGATCTTGGTGACGGTATTGATTTATTGCGATAGCTGGACCTACTCATTGAATTTCGTTTATCTTCTGCTTCTATCATATTTTGCTTAACACGTTCATACGGAGACACCGTAGTGGGCATGTTTGGAATTTTGTGTCCTACAGATATCGGAGATGTCGGAGCAGAATAATTGTATGGTTTTTCGATATATTTTTCTATTTTCGTTTGTGTTGAATTCTCTACGCCTTTTGGGCTGTTTTTGTCAAGTGATAAACTTCGCGCTCGAATTGGTTGAATCGTACGCACTTCCGCTTCCTTTTTTGGGGATATGAGGAATTTTGTGCTTACCTTTTTAATTTCAGCTCCTACTGATGCCGGATGGGCCTGTGCTTGTGATGCTCTGTAAATTTCAATTTCATCTAAGGCGGATATTTTGTCCGTTAGTTTCTCCACAGAATGATAATAAACGTCTGAATACGGCGCTCTTGTATAACTCTTCTGATGTTTATCTGACACTGGAGAAGCGTATAATATTTCATGGTTTGGCTTTGGAGGCACTTGGGGTCTCGCCATATATTTAACATCTTTTTCGTTTGAAGTTGCATTTAATAGCTGATTCATATTTCTGGCGTTCTCTGATACTAACGTACTGCTAGAAGAATGAGTACTGATAAAGTCGTTACTATTCGAATCATTAGCGTTTCTATCGATAAATGCAGCTGTCGAAAGATTTTCGTAGATTCGTTCGTCATTTTCTTTCGTTTGATCAGGACAATCGTACTTGTCGATCACAAGCTTAGGATTTTGATATTGATTACTCTTGCTGGTACTACCTGCCTTTATTTTTAAACCAGAAGCATCTTTTATTGATGACTTGTCTTTGTTCTTGTTTGAAAAAAAAATGCCAGGGAAAATTTTGCGAAAACTATTTCCTCTTTTTTTGTTATTCTCAGTCATCTTGTATTATAACGTTTACTATCTGAAACAATAAAAACTCTGAGTTGACAATGTCCTTTTTTATCCACAGCAAATTAGCCCTTGACTGCGATCTCAACTGATGGTAAGTGATGATGCAGTCTAAGATGGTAGCGGGCTAACCTGTTAGGGCATGACAACCCATATGACCCATATGACATATTTAACCCTTAGATTATTATTTAGATAGGTGTTCACGTAGATAAGGTAACTACGTTCGACTGAGGAGTGAGGACGTCATATTTAGGTACCTACCTAAGTACCGGACTGCTCTATACTCGATAACCTTAATCTTATCACACTTACTTAAGCGTGGTAGATTCAGATAAGACTTAATATACCTACTTACCTTTAGTAAAATAAAAACAGTGAGAGACGTGCTATATTATGATGCGACTAGTTACCTATTTACTACATTATTAATGTTTTTTTACATTATTAATGTTTATTTGACGACCTCCGTGGCGCAGTGTGTAGCGCTGTTGCCTTAATGTGCGGAGGTCCCGGGTTCGATCCCCGGCAGGGTCAATTTGGGAATTTATAATTTCTGAATTTTCCCTGGTCTGGCCTGGTGGGAGGCTTCGGCCGTGGCTAGTTACCACCCTACCGGCAAAAACGTCCCGCCAAGCGATTTAGCGTTCCGGTACGATGCCGTGTAGAAATCGAAGGGGTATGAGTTTAATATAACTGCCATGCCCCTAACAGGTTAGCCCACTACCATCTTAGACTGCATCATCACTTACCATCAGGTGAGATCGCAGTCAAGGGCTAGTTTGTAGTGGATAAAAAAAAAAAAAGTTTTAGTTTTACTCTCGTAAGTTGTACTATATTATTTTACTTAATTTCGGTTAGATAACAATGCTAATTAACACTCTGCTATACCTACCTACCTACTATTAGCTAATTGTTTAGGTACTTATATTAGCTGAGCGCCTGAGCGATAGCCTCTTTTGGAGCAACTGGATTTATTAGCCGTCTGTGGTTTCCAGAGCTTGACTTCGAGAGTATAGAGACGCTTGGGTGGCCGAATGATACAGATTGACCCATTCTACGATATTATGCGCGTACTTAGTTATTCGTATACATAAAAACAATGTTAAAAGACGCCATTGAATCAACTGATGGGCCACAAACAAAGGCCCTTTTTGTTTTATTAGTAAGTAGGTACGTACCACACGATAAGCGCTCATTATGGCTACTAATACCTAAAAGAATATCTTTGACTCATCACATCTGGGCCCGTTTAAGATATTTCTTCGTAAGAATTGTGTAATTAAGTACTTACTTAACTGGGACGTAAGGTATACCTAGGTATGAAACAATATTATCGTCCGAAGCTCGAACACCTACTTAAATAACCTGCGGAGGTTAGCATACTGGCATACTTTTCTCATTCAATATAACGAAAAGTCCTGACCACAGACCAACCAGAGCCTGACTCATTCTCTCACTGACTAATGTTGATGAGTCAGTAAGCCCAACCCAAGTCACTGGTCCTAAAATAGAAAGCTGAAACTTGGCATAGAGTTTCCCTTTACTTAATATTACAATGTACCTACCTATGATACGTAGGTACGAGACTTGATTTCCCGAAATTCCCTCGTGAGCGAAGTCGCGGTATAGTAGGTAATAATTAGGTAAGTACTTACTTACTATTTTATTTTTAAATTAAATACAAAACGCGTATATACTGAGCTGCTTATGTCCAAGAACATACTATTGGGAGTCTCTTGAGGTTTACGTATTCAAAATAGGAACCTATTATGAATGGCCTCCAATTCGAGGATTTAAGGTATTATCGATCCTAATGCGGGTGATAATACTTAGTCTTTCTATGAATACGCTATCATCACTTATGTACCAAATAAACAATAAAGTTAACGAGACAACTACATGAGAGTCATATTATGTAATTGTGTCTTTATCAAACATGCTGTTGTTTGTTCTTAAATTTGCCGCACTTTACGAAGTTCTAAATCGACAAGTACAAACTAACCAAAGTCACAACTTATTATTACTAAAATTACTTAGGTACTTATAAACTTACCAATTCATAATTATTAAAGAATAATTAAAATCTAACAATAATTTATTGTAATATCACAAAAAATTTAACTGGGAGTAATTCAAAGTTACCCCATTTTATTATGACTAAGTTAGTGAACAAGTACTTTAGTTGGCTATTTTCACTAAGTTTCAAGGTGTGAATCGTAATTTTATTATTTTCACGTGTAAACACTCATCCGAAAGTGGCGTGATATTTTTTTTATGAAACAGTACCAGTCAATTGGATTATAACAACATAAAAATAACCCTAACCTGAATATAACTACATAACTCTACATTTTTTTTATTAAGTTTGAAGGCCACGACCTCGATAGCGAAGGCTTTTTGTTTAATATCATAGAGTTGCTTTTCCCATAAAATAATTACTCTGTTCCGTTTTACGTAATAATTTTCGCGCTACGATTAATGTTAATCGAAAACGGATTTTTTTTTGGTTTGATTGTGGTTTGAGCTTAGAACTGAGTAACTTGTAGTATCGGGAACTGCACGAGAAAATCTTCAGTATTGGATTTGCATATTATACTCTTGTTCTCATTCCCCCCATGGACCGTAGCGGTTGTAGCAGTATGTACGCTAAGATAAGTAAACAAGATCGTAATTCGTAATTATTCTAAATTAGGCAGTACCTAGGCATTTCATAATGTACCTACTGAAGCTGAAGGTACTTATAGTAAATTTAATTAGGAGGATATTATTTGATCGCTGACTTAATTTCGCTTGTAAAGCTTTACGATCGTGCATTATTGAGTCAACATTTCCTGAAGATGCTCCGGTTTCGGAGTGAAACGTACCTAAGTTGAGAGTGACTTGGAGGATTTGTGTGGTGTGGTGCTGTGCCGGCGCGAATTGCTGGGTGGTGGGTGTTCGCATGCTGTTGGTGAAAGACACGCACTGTACCGCATAGATTTGTCTGTCTGTCTGCTAGTAATTGCTAGCAGTTTGTTGAGTACCTATTTTAAAATAATGAGGTAAGTAGACATTGGAAGGCGACATACCACTGGAAGGCGTAGCGTCGGCAGACCCCCCCCCACACGGTGGACGGGCGACTTCAAGAGAGTCCTACTCGCAGGGAGTCACTGGATCCAGGCGGCGCAAGACCGTGGCTTGTGGAGGACCCTACAGGAGACCTATGTCCAGCGGTGGACGTCTATCAGTTGACGACGGCGAAGTGGACATAAAAATAATATATGGGTCCCTGTGGGTTGCTTAGTGATTTACATTATTATATTGGGTGCATAAACCTAGTACCTATATTAATTTTACTACCGTAGTTAATTAAATGGTACGTACGTGTCTACTGGCGTCTAACATCAGCTTTGGATGGGCGGTTCTTAATGTCCGACACGTTTCTAAAGTTACCCGTCGTCTCTTTGTTGCTGACTGCGTCAAATTGGATGACATCTTTTATTTTTATTCTGTAATGTTTTGCGTCAGACCACACGTCAGACGCACGTCTGACGTCTGTCACCTATGATTATCTTATTCATTGTCTGTTAGGGATGGGCAAATGAAAAAAAAATATCGATATATATCGTATCGATATTTTTCAAATGATATGATATATATCGACAAAAAAATATCGATATATCGATATATCGATATTTTCTGCCCAATAAGCGATCATCTTTAAACATTGTCAAAATTGAAAATATTCGAGATTTGAAAGTAAATACACATCTGGCTGTCTGTTTTGATCGGTTTTATTATTCAGAATAAGTACCTACATAAATTACGTACATTACGTAGTAGTAGTACGTATTATTAACAATTAATCGTGATGACGATTTCTTGGCTTTAGAAGCCAAGAAAAATTCATCATCATTACATTATTCAAACCAGTATTTGTCTGATATCGACATCAGGAGCACTCTTTGTTTGATGTGCTCCCCTGTTAATCTGCTCCTATCATTCGGCACAGCCAAATTTACCACTGAAGCTACCCTTTCAGATTGTGTTTGAAGCAAACTAAACCCATAGACACAGAGCATAGCTACTGCTTTTCGAATTTTTCGATTCGATTCGAGATCGGATTGGTCGAATGTGACGGCAGACAGCATAGCTATAAAAAATATATCGATTTTGATACGAATTTTGATATCCGAAAATAAATATCGAAAGTTCGATATATCGCGGAAAAAATATCGTTGATTTATATCGATTATTTTCTGAAAAAATATCGATATTTTGATATATCGATTTTTTTTGCGCAAGCCTATTGTCTGTCACTTTTTTTTCTGGTCGGTGGTCTCAGGTCTGTCACACAAACATATGCATAACTAAATGATAGAATGTAACATAGATTTTAATATTAAAATCTATGGAATGTAATCTTAAATCTGGACAGTTGAGTGAGTTGACACACGGTCTGACGTTACTAAGTTTCCGCGGTGGTATCGTGGTTTCCGTCCAACGGTACTTGTTTACCTCAGGATTTTTCGGTGTACGTGTAATTTTTGTATTCGATATTCATTCAATATGGATAGATGAGTGGTTACTTTCAATGTAAGAAATAAATCCACACATTACGTGTCTTTATAACTAAGGAATAGGGTCGTCGACATAAGTTACTTTACATAAAACAACAGCTTTAAATATACTGAGTACACCGCTTTATTTTACACCGCTTTATTTTTTAATTGTTTTAATAAAAAGTGAAAGTATTCTAAGCAAAATGTTTATGGTCAAGAGTGAAATAAGATTTATATTTTACGCAAGTTCAATATTCATATGCTACTTCGTATTTGGGATGTTACAAGAAAAAATAACAAGAGGAAAGTATGGTGTCAGCGACAAGTATACATGTTCGCTCACCCTCGTGTTAATTCAATGTGTGGTGAACTACATATTCGCGCAAATATTAATGGTATGTCATTATTTTATATATTATGTAAGTACATATTACTAGATTTCCACCTGAGCCTTGGTACTCTTGTACTAAGGTTATTTAAAATCTCCTGGGAAGTTTTTTATTTCCTGAAATTCGATTTCTATGTCATTCTCCAGGTCTTTTACTTTATCAAAAGTAAAACGTAAAAATATTACAAGTAAGAAGTAAGTCTAAAGATATTACATTAATCTGTTAATCCTTTGCTTCATGGTTGAAGGACACTAACAAATCCTACTATATCCAGAATTTTAATTTGATTCCAGATTTGACAATTTCAGTGTTGCAACGTTATGACAAGTACTAAATAGTGACGTTGCGAAATGATTCGATATGGAAATAGAATATTTCAAGATCGATTCCTCTCGTTTATAGTAGTATATCTAAACAACTACTACTTTAATAGAAACTAAGTAGGTATATCAGGAAATAAAATATTTCTGAACGGATAATTTAGTTATGACGATTAATTTTATTAAGGATCTGAGAGTTTTCTTTAATAATTGTGTGTGAAATAAATAAAAAAATGTGATCATGAAGGAACATGAGAAATAAAACAAATAGATGTATTATGGTAATATTTTATTTTATAAATCTATCGCTATCGCTGTCACTTTCTGTATCATTTATTATAAATGTGTCTGTGATATTGTCAATTAACATAATTATCTAGCCTACTCATTTTTTCCTCTTCTTTGAATACATGGGATACTCATTTAGACCATTTCGTGGACAGTTTTTTCTTGGGGACAAGAAAACATCCACATCTTTTTGTGATGTACTTGGGCTGAGGATCTATTTTGATGGAAAACCAAAACAAATAGATTCACTCAAAGTTCACAAAAAACTATAAACGTAACAACAAACACAACATAACAAAACTTTAACAAAAACCCAACAAAATATTGATTCGCAATGAAACAAGATATTCGTGCAGTCAGACTGGGATAATGAAGCCGAATGACAAGATAAACAAAATGGCGATAGCTGCACGGGTTGTCAATACAGAAAACTATCTGGGCTCTTTTATTAAGTTTTGGTTTTAATATAAAAAACAAAAATATAAACTTTTTATAAAATAAAGCAGCGGTTACTAATTAATAAATAATTATTATGAATAATTATGTATTTTTTTAAATAAAAATCAATAATTTAGTCTTTAATTGGCACACCAATATTATGATTACATAAACATAAATCGCGATTGTTTATCGATTTTTGTGTTCATCACTACACTATTATATGTGGTATCATTATTTTACAAAATGACAGTAGCTAATGTCAAATGTGGAATCGAATTATAATTCCCACTTTAGTATTAAAATAATAGGTCTTTACCTATGAAATTGCCGTTTTGTATGGAATAAATGGCAAGGCAGGTCTCGACGCATGTTGCGCTGGCGATCGTTAAGGTCGTGGGGCACCCATCTATCAAGCTTTTTTACCTTGCCAATTTGTCGCAAATGGATCAATATTGTTTTGATGCTTACATCAAAAGCTGCTGCTAGCTCAGCTGTATAATATTGAGTTTCGTCAGCTTCCACAATCGCCTTTAATTCATTATTGTTGACCAAAGTCTCCGGACGACCACGAGCTTCATTTTTCAAGTCAAAATTTCCAGAACGGAACCGGGAAAACCAATAACGGGTTCTGCGCTCGTTTGTACAGTTCTCTCGGTAAACGTTTTTAATGTTACGTGCCGTTTGTGTCGCGTTGGTGCCACGACGGAACTCATATTCCATAATTACACGAATTTTTAAAGTATCCATTATGACGAAAAATGTTGAAATGTAATGAAAATACAAAGCTAATCAAAAAACAAAAGACTGAGTTTGTAAAAAGAAAGTCATGGTTTTAAAACAAAATTAATTTGAATTTAGAATACAGAGCCATTACAAACTTTTTTTATTTGAAATGACCAGGACTGAAGAAAGGCAATTTCATAGGTAAAGACCTTTGGGTGTTTCTTACTCACTCTACCCAAATCACTGAACCTATTTGCTTAAAATTTGGAATATAGATAGTACTTTTATTCCTTGAATTGTCAGATAGGCTACCATTTGGCTTTTTATCCCAAAAAACGAACTGAAAAACTTTGATCCAAGTGGATGAAGTCGCTGGCATCGTATATTGCTTACATATTTATTTTTTAATATGGGTAGTGAGTAATGACTAGATGACACCTAAGCCCAAGTAGTTGGCATAAAGAGTAGCCTTTCTCTGTCTTCAGGATGAATGAATGAAATATCTCTTATTGTACACCAAAGACATACATAACATAAATAATCAGAAACAATCAGGATGTACTCTCTGTACCAATTGGTCAAAATCCATTCAGTACATAAGCTGTAATAATTGGGTATTTGACAACTATTCAAATAAGTAGTATTAATTAAATAGAGGATCTCCCAAAAGTCATAATATCCACATCCCCTGTTAGTTTTATGTTGAATAACTATTTTATTTAGCGATTAAAGTAAAAAAGTGTGTCGAACTTTGATGATGTCACTATTCAATATTTCATACAAAATCCCATACTAACCACGAGTTTTGACATTTGAAAAAAAGTTGCTGATTTGACTAGTTGTCAAATACTCAATTAAAAAGAGAGACTCACTTGCATTTGCAATATAATACACTAGCTGATGCTGGCAACTTTGTCTGCGTGGATTAAGGTTTTTGTTTCCGCAGGACCTCTTTAATTTTTAGAGTAAAAAGTAGCCTATGTGTCATTCTAGACTATTATCAGTTATCACTATATATATTCATCTAAACTTTGTCATATTTTGTTATATTAGTATAGATAATATTTACTTATGTAATTAGGCCTAACCCTTTGGGTGGAATTTCAGATCACAAAAATCAGAAAGTATGTTATATGTTTATTAAATAAGAAGAAGTATGTTACAGAAAACTGGGCCACAATGTATAAATTTTTTTTATACATTGAGAGTAGCATACATTGAGACATTTTATTTTTTAGAGATAGGTAGTCAGTTTCTCCTTAAGTTTTGCTCAGACAGAATGTTTGAAAATACATTAAAAAATTAATCACCTCTCTTTACTTGAATTTTCAGCTGTCATGGAGTCATGAAAAGGACACTACAAGAAAGGTGTACTACTTTGCCTCAGCATTGACATACTTATTAGCAATGGTCTGTTCGGTGATGGCTCTGCAATATATTAACTACCCCACTCAGGTAATAACTTACTCTTTTAAGTTGAATATAGATAGCACATAGGTTAAAAGATTATTGGCAAAGTGGGCGGAAAGAGACCTTGGGGACGTAGCCCGATGTGTTGGTCAGATCAAATCCCCACTGCTCTCGACAGCAAGGTCCACCAAGCCCTGCATGTTGCAAAAACCGAACTAAATGGCGAGCCTATTGGTAGAACGGAACACGACCCTTATGTGTCACCATACATTTACTCTGCATTTAACTCGCTCGCGAACTGTAGATGTAGAGGTAAGCTACGAATATAATATAATAGAGTACCTATAGCATGTAACATGGCAGTCGTAGTTTAGTCGAAGGTTAGCCCGCTACCATCTTAGACTGCATCATCACTTACCATCAGGTGTGATCGCAGTCAAGGGCTAACTTGTAGTGGATAAAAAAAAAACTTGTTTCTCACACCAATGCTCGCAGTACTGTCAGTAATAATTAGTAAGAAGTGTATTTTGTATAATTGAAGTCACCCCACTTCCTCTAAAGTCGATGATATATATGGAATGATAAGCTAAATAGCTATGATGCTAACTCAAAATAGCAACACATCATCAAACATCAAAATGTGTGTTTAGTTATACTTAGGAGTTTGTATGAAATATTTGTGACGTCAACAACTTTAGGCACACTTTTTTCTTAATTGGTTTGAAATGGTTTTTAAACTTAAAATTAACAGAAGACATGTATAGTACGGATTTTAGTTCTTTTGAAGGACCCCATTTAAAATTAGTTTTTTTTTTGTTTCGCACTTAAATTATCCTCTGACTAGGTGTCAGGGAACTTTTTGCTCCGAGTTTTGCTCTGAAAGAAGGTGCCAACTTACGATAGTCGTGAAGTAGGTTTGTGTGCGTGCTTTTTTTTATTTGTTTTTTTTTTCTTATGTATAATATGTGTATGATTGTGAGTGACCCTATCTCAGTTAGATTAGTTATGTATATTAGTATTATTATTATTATATATAAATTATACATTATCAATAATATAAAGATTATTATTTATTAATATTATTATTATATATTATTGAGAAAAATTTATATTAGAAAATTATCATGTCAATTATTAATTTGTTATTTTTTTTTTAAATTAGTAACATATAATTTACTAGCTAATGCCCGCGACTTTGTCCGCGTGGATTTAGGTTTTTCCGTTCCCGCGGGTACTCTTTTATTTTCCGGGATAAAAAGTAACCTATGTGTTATTCCTGACTATAATCAATTTTTGTGCCAAATTTCATCCAGATCCGTTCAGCCGTTGGGGCGTGATTGAGTAACAAACATCCATGCATACATCCATACATCCATCCAAACTTTCGCATTTATAATATTAGTATTAGTATTGATTTTTGACATAGGCATTATCCATTGTTATTTACTTGTCCAAAACTGAGTGCTACTTTGTTTTAAGATGCCTTTCATCATTTTATGTTTCATTCCAAAACTGATCATCCTTGGGAGGGGCTAATTATTCTGCAATGCACACATTTGTCAACATCTGAGAATGCTGCCTTTTGATCTAAATATAAGAAAATTTCATGGATAATTGCATTTTTTAAATGCAATAATTTGTTGGATAAAAAGTAGCGAATCTGTTTTTTAAAATAAAACTTATAAACATCTGATTTCAGGTTGTGGGTAAAGCTGCAAAACCTATCCCGGTCATGATTTTAGGAGTTCTAATAGGACGCAAAGTGTATCCACTGAAGAAGTATTTATTTGTCTTCCTCATCGTTGTCGGGATAGTCATGTTTATGTACAAGGACCAAGGAAAGAAAGCAATTAATGAAGATTCACAAGGAGTGGGCATTGGAGAAGTGTTACTGATTCTGTCCTTGACCATGGATGGCTTAACTGGAGCTGTTCAGGTAAAACGGTCATTTAATACTCTTGGGCTTTTCCATATGGCCAGTGATAAGGATCTATTAGCTTTACAACAACATCTATGTTGTTTAGAGGAACTCCTTAATTTCCGGGATAAAATAGGCTTTTCCTTCCCTATTATGTTTAATCTAAAAATGTTTAAATTATAAAATATTTTTGCACACCAAGCTTGGCAGGATATGTAGATACTATATCTCAATCCTAACCCCTATAAATGTATGAATGTGTGGTATGTACCATATCCTGGTAAGAAAGAAAGAAAAATCATTTATTCAACTTGTGCCTCATAAAATCAAACTTTAAAATTAAGCTATGGCTTTTCCACCCACTTTTTTATTTTTATGGTATAATAAATAAATGATTAGCAAATAGGGGATTCTGTCAGTGGACGGGGATACCTTGCTCCAAAATACAGGAAAAAAAAAACTAGTGAAAACTGTTTGAATTTCTGGGATAAAAATTAGCCTATATCAATATCCCCAGGATAGCAACTATTACCACCACATTTTGCCAAAATTGACTAAACAGAGGCCCAATCGTCTGAGCATATTATCGTAATCATTTGACAGCTTAAAACGTATTACTCGAACTGTTTTAGGAATTCATACATGCTTTTTGACGTGGAGTCTATGAACTCCTTAAACAGGTCGAATCTTTTTGCGATCTTTTTGCATTTATAATATTAGTATGTATTTTGTATTTGCTTATCTATACTTCTATTATAAATGCGAACATTTGGATGGATGAATAGAGAGTGGATGTTTGTTACTCAATCGCGCCGGAACAGCTGAACGGATCTGGATGAAATTTGGCACAGAGATAGATTACATACATAGCCTACTTTTTATCATGCATAATTGAAGAGTTCCTGCAAGAACCAAAAAACCTCAATCGATGCGGACGAAGTCGCGGGCCTCAGCTAGTGCAGAGTAGTTAAGAAGACTGCACTTTATGTTAAGTGGGCATACTTACTTGACCTGTTGAACCACACTAATGTTTTCCTTTCTTTCTTTCTAGGAAAGAATAAAAAGTGAATCTGCGCCTACTGCATATTCTATGATGCTCAACACTAATTGGTGGTATGTATAGAATGTTGGTATCTCTTATTACTGTTATAAAAGAATAGCATTGCAATGGTATTGTTGTTACTGTATTGTTTGGCTATTGTACAGTTTACATCAAAAGTCCATAAAGAATAACCAAACAAGACAGCTTGTCGGTAAAAAAATTATCCTCAAACTAACAGAAATAATATTCATCTTGTAGGTTGATATTGTTGACAATTTATGCGAAAAAGAAGGTACTATAGAATAAAGGTACTAATTGTTAATTTAAGGTTAATATTATTATGAACAGTTTATGTTGTTTAAACAGTGGTTTTTTCTTGTAAACTATGTATGGACTTTTAATGTTGACTACTGCGGAACGCAAAGGGTTGTGTGTTCATCAGTCTATGTATGTTTGTATGTTCCTGGCAGGACAGCTACAGCCTAATTTAGACAAGTTGGTTGGTATCACTTAGTGGTTTAACATATGCCGATAAATGAAAGAATCGAAAAAAAAATGGCGTTAATTAATTATTAAAGCTTACTTAGTAGGTCCTGATGTACATTTCTTTATGGTGTTTGAGTGAGATGGCATGATTAACGTTGCACTGTTTCACTTCCTTTCTCGATTGGCATAGGGCCTCATAAGTTATTTAAGGGATGCAGTGTAATATAGAAGATAAGAGAATATACATGTTCTTCAGCCATAGCTTAGGTACTGGTAAAGACGTGCTGCAAAGCGAATGAGAGTACTGGTATGATTCTGGTATGGTTTAGTTTCCTAAAATATTTCATAAGTGTATTTTTCTTGTATTCGGTCTTCAGTAAATTCTATTTTATGCATTCATTTAAAATTCTATGTCCCTTCCAGTTATTACCACTAGTTAAACGGTTGAACTAATCAGTTGAACTAGTGGGAAGTAAAGACTGCATTATGACTTAGTATGGCAGCGCGAATGACAGAATGGTTGTTTTTGTGCACTATTAAAACAAAAATCGTTTAATTTCAGGTCATCAATGATAATAACAATAGGCGTGATTCTAAGTGGCGAAATCTTGGAATTTATCACTTTTGTCAGCAAATATCCGGAAGTTATTGTCTATATCGCAAGCTTCGCCCTCACTGGTGCACTGGGGCAGCTCTTTATATTTTACATGGTAAGTTATATCCGGATATCCGTAGTACATACTAATATTATAAATGCGAAAGTGTGTTTATTTCAATTTCAATTCAATTTACTTATTTAACACGTAAAAAAATATTAAAAATATTAAACGTAAAAAAGTATATTGATGCCTTTTTTTAAAGTATTAAGCAGTACTAGAAAAATTAAAATCAACCACGGTGTGTCTTATATTTAATCCAGTACAAGCTAGCCCTTGACTGCGATCTCACCTGATGGTAAGTGATGATGCAGTCTAAGATGGTAGCGGGCTAACCTGTTAGGGGCATATCTTCTAGATCTATACTTAATATTATAAATACGAAAGTTTTGATGGATGGATGGATGGATGTTTGTTCCTCCATGACGCCAGAACGACTGAACGGGTCTGGGTAAAATTTGGCAAAGAGATGATTATAGTCCAGAATAAAACATAGATTACTTTTTACCTCTAAAAACCCGCAATCCATGCGAGAAGTGGCGGGCAACAGCTAGTTACCTATAATATATTTTTTGTGGAAGAATGTGCTAAATAAATACGGAATAAAGGACGCAACGCATTTTTTCGAGTTTTCAGTTAATACCGCACCCTAAGAAAGATATGTTTTTACAGGTGGCAGAGTTTGGCCCTCTCCCATGTGCCGTAGTAACGACGACTAGAAAATTCTTTACAGTCCTCGCGTCTGTTATTATATTTGGAAATGTCTTATTAACGCGGCAGTGGCTTGGAGCCATTTTAGTATTTTCCGGTAAGTTAAAATTATTAAATAAACTTTTACAAGTGGTTTTGAATGAGGTTCTTTCCAGCCTACATTCCTTAAAAACATCATAGGTAGCGCTGAATTGCTACCTACCTGAGGATATAACAGTGCAATGAGGTGATAAGTACTTTAATGCTCTAATGGCCTGACGCTATTTGCTTGGATTTTTTACGAAGAAAACTAAAGCCAGTTACTTACTATTTCGTTTTGCGATACGGTTGCGTGATTTCGTTGAATTCATCTAATTTTATCTGCTTTGCATCTAATTTGGACTCCGATTACCATTGTATTTGAAGACCTTCCTACGACATTTGGATACCGATTCTCCTGCGTAATGAAGGCCTGGATGTGACATTTGGATAGCAATAGGCATGATGACTGATTTTGAAAAATGGTCAGATTATGTTCGGAAGTATCTACTATTTAGAAAAAATATCTTATTTCAGCAGAAAAATAAGGTTCGGTAGATAATATTGGCATTTTTTTTTTTTTTTTTTTTTTAATCTGATTTATTTTGGGGCTTTTCTTCACAAAACAAAGAACGTCAGCCCCATCGTTCCCTGTGACAAACTTATACCTATCTATACATTATATCTATTAATAATTATCTTAATTTAAAATCAAAAAGCATTCTGGCTGCCTCTGAAGCAGGGTCAGCCAGTATGCTTTGAAACACCCCCACATCATTGGTATTCAAATCAAACTTATGAAAAATTTCGCGTCTCTTTACTCCGTTCCGGACACATTCACTCAACAAATGTTGGGTATCTTCTTCAACGTTGCATAAATCACATTTCGGGGAATTTACTTTTTTCATCATGAACCCAAACTTGTTAATTTGAAATTTAAATTTTAAAATTCACGCTAAAACGCTCCCCGGTGTCATGGCGTCGTTTGTGACGTCACTATTATTTTTACCAATGTACTCTGTGCAGTGTGCAGTAGGGAACAGTGTGATTGTCAAAGCTCGAAAACAAACCATTGTGACGTCATTCGCTTCTTGGTGTTTAATCCATTATGGCGGATTGCTGTATTTTATTATTTTATTTTATCAAATTAAATAGCAATCTCACTCGAAATAGAAAAATAAATACGATTTTTATAATCTATGAATCCTATTTCATTAGAGAAATTCATAATTTCATTGATTCTTGGTTAGTGTCAACATGCCTATTCAGCGCCACTTATGATGTTTTTAAGGAACGTAGGTTGGAAAGTTCTTCATTATGAAGTACCACGGGTTCGGAAAGCCATTCCTACCGATTACTTGGAAGTTAAAACGTTCAACACTAACTAAAATTATTATATACAAGTACTCCGTCTCGACTGCCTCGTTGGTCTAGCGGTTAGCATAGTCGACTGCGGATCACGAGGTCCTGGGTTCGATTCGCGGTCGGGCACAGAAATTGCTAGGTATTGGGTTTTTCAATTAAGAAATTCTCAGTGCCAGCCCGGAGTTGGAAGTTGGCGGTGTTTCACCCCCGTGCCTCGGAGAGCACGTTAAGCCGTCGGTCCCGGTTATTATCACTAACATGATAATAGTCGTCCAAGCCCGCCAACCCGCATTGGAGTAGCGTGGTGGGTCTAAGCTCTAATTCCCTCTCTCCTATGAGACGGGAGGCCTGTGCCCAGCAGTGGGACGTTAATGGGCTGTAGTGGTGGTGGTGGTACTCCGTCTCTCTCCATCTGTACTAGAGGGAGAGAGTATAGAGTTTAACGCTCTTTTGTCACGTACGTGTTTTCCAGGGCGTTTCATAAACTAGAAATAAGTATACTTATTGTTTGTTTGCAGGTCTATTTTTAGATATCTTCTATAGTAAAGGAAAAACTCAGCCAGCAAAGAAAGTACAAATAAAATGACTAGAGGATGGCGGCGAACACATACCTAGTCTACCGACAGACGAACCGCAAAAGGCGTTAGAGCCGGAAAGTGCGCACGTAACGAAACGGAATGAAATGCGAATAACAAATGCAGTTGACTAAGTTTCCCTCTCTCTCGCACATCCAATTATTGTAGAAGTCTCTACACTTGACACATGTGACATTTTAATATCTATGACTTGGTTAATAATACAACAGAACTTATAGCTAGCTAGCCTAACCTTATTACTATATAAATCATGCCCGTATGGAATGTTGGCTGCATTCCGCACTGGACAGCCAGGCTGATCCTTTGCGCAAGAAATGAGCCAGCCCTTCTGTCACTTGGTTTGGTTACATTTCGCCAAGTCATAGATCATAAAATTACGGACATTTTAGTTTTTTTTTGTAATATTCATATTATTATTTAATTTTAGAAGTTGATTGACAAAACTGGCGCAGAAAAATACTAGTTGTTTTCGCCATTTTCTCTATCAAAGACTAGAGAGAAAAGGAGAGGGAAAGTTACCTTTGATTACTACGTAACCGATGCGGCCGACTTTTTCTACTGACGTTATTCCCTTTTAATAGGGCTAGTATAAGATTTTACATCTCACCAACGTTGGCAGAATTTTTCAAATTAACATATTACTGAGTTTTCGACTTTGAAATAAATAAGTCCATTTCACTCTGATGTTTCAACTATCGAATTATATTATCGTTGGTGTGATGTAATAATATCCCTAACCCTATCCTACAAAACTTCCTGCAAAATGCGCTGCATCAGTCGCATACATTTTGTGATACGCCTTTCATGGTAACGTAACATTTAAGTTTAAAATTAATTTAATTTTAAGCAATTTATTTAATTTACAGCGAGCATAATCTATGCCCTGACTTCATCCGCGTACATTTAGGTTCCTCAAGACCCTAACATATTACAGTTTGGTTTGAAACAATTCTATTCGCGTGAATTTGGGTTCTTTTAAAATCCCACGGGAACTCTGAATTTCCTGGATAATAATATGCATATTTTATGAATAACTAGATTTTCATTCAACTGTTTCCGATTTCGTTTTCTTAATAATGTGAAAGCAGCGCTTGTTAATTTGGGTGTAGTCTAATGATTATGTTCATAGAACAGGTTCATACTAACCCTACTATGAGATTTTACAGCTCGCAGAACATTGTTAGAATTTGACATTTAAAAAACAATAACGTCTAAAGTAAAATGGTCCATAAATTACGTGATTAAGTCCTGCAAACAGTACCACACAACAAAAAACGGAAACCTTTACGAATTCATCGTAAGGAGTAAACGAAAAGGCCCTTGGAGATCGGGCAGTACATACATCATTAATGAATTTCAGGTTTAAAATAAGCTGATCCAATTTAAGTACTTTGGAGTCAAAGTGTTATAACGCTCGAATTCTATCAACGCTGGCGAGATGTAAAATCTCATACTCACCTTGCTGATACTCATATTTCACTGTTTAAACATTTACTTTATAATTATATTGAAAATATGAAAAATAAATTATTTTCTGTAATAGTAATAAAAAGCTATTTTATTTGATTTGAAACCACCCCACGTTCGCTCAGATGTAATATTTCAGTGACACTTTGAGAGTGCAATTTTTAGAAATTCCTTGATACAATCTATACTAATATTATAAATGCGAAAGTTTGGATGTATGGATGGATGTTTGTTACTCAATCACGCCCGAACGGCTGTACGGATCTGGATGGAATTTGGCACAGAGATAGATTATAGACTAACACATAGGCTACTTTTTATCCCGGAAAACGAAGGAGTTCCCGCAGGAACCAAAAAATCCACGCGGATGTAGTCGCGGGCATCAGCTAGTATTCACATAAATGCTGAATTTTCATGTTCACGTTTTCTTGATTTTTTCTTTAATTTTTACCGGAAGCGAAAATTCAGATTTTCTAAATAAGTAGATATTATATCTTTATTTGACGTAGGTATATTTATAATATTACAAACATCCATCCCCTATTTAACGCCCTTGGGAGTAGTATTTCTTTAATAAAACAAAATTCAATTGCCACATAAGACGGAGCATCACTACAGAGCGGCTCGACCGATTAGGCTTATTTCGTTCCTGTTTGCCAGGGCAAGGTTTGTGGGAAAGAAATTCAAAAATCTCCACGCGGTCGTATTCGCGGGCCTCAGCTAGTTAAAATACCAAATAACGTGCGTCTTGCTATGCGGTGTCGTTGAATGAGTGCAGAGCTGGCCATAGAAAAAATAGGTATGGCGCTCGGACTTGTCACCGCATTTTATCCTACCGGCCACCGGGGCTTCTGTAACTGTCTGTAATGACATTATTGACAACACGACACGCTAAAAAGAACAGGCGTTTTCCAGTTTGAAATGTGCCGCCAAGAGATTTAGCTTTTCGGTGCGACGTTATGTAGAAACCAAGTAGGGGTACAGGTTAAGGCGCTGTCAGCTCTTAAAATCAAAACACAAATCGAGAGGTTGACTCTCCTCAGTCCTCACCCCTGACGTCAGTTATGCCCACTTCGGCCGGGTGGCGCTCCCGTCGCGGTTTTCTTTATTTTCGCGCGCTTGTCATAGCATGTCACGGATGCCCTCGGATGACAAAACACGGTAACTCAAAATTTGTGAAATTGATAGAATAACGTAAGTGAGTAAATCACGTACCAAAGTCTCTTACATGAGTAGGTAATTGACAAAATACCTATTGTAAATCGCATATCGTGTGCAAATCCATTTTAATACTTAATATTATAAATGCGAAAGTGTGATTGTTAATTGAATTGCCCGTCAATCACGCCGCAACGGAGCAATGGTTCGACGTTATTTTTAGCGTGGGTATAGTTGAGGGAGAGTGACTTTTTATCCCGAAAAATTAAGGAGTTCCCGCGGGAATAAAAAAAACTTCAACCACGAAGACGAAGTCGCGGGCATTAGTTAGCCCAGCATACTAATATCCATACAAAATATAATAAATGCGAAAGTGTGTCTGTCTGTCTGCTACGCTTGCACGGCCCAACTACTCAAACGATTTTGATGAAATTTGGTACAAAGATAGATTACATCCCGGAGAAGGACATAGGCTACCCGGAACCATTATCCTGGAAAATTAAACAGTTACCGCGGGAGTCAAAAAATCTTAATCCATGTGGACGAAGTCGAGGGCATCATCTAGAGTTACATAAGTATCTTATTTACATAAACTACTTACGTGAGTTAATTACAAGTATAATTGTGGCATAAATCAATATCATACGTATATACAATGTACTTACCGACTAAGAGTCTGATATTCATTTTTTGTCAGAAACAAGAAATACAGATGTTATTTCAAAAATTTAAATAGCAAAAAGATGTTGGAAATTGATCATTGAAATCAATTTCTAGTCTTTTGCAGACATATAGTATTATTTACAGTGTTTGAAAAATACTCAAAAATAAAAAACGAAGAAAATCATACAATTTTGGTGTCATGATTTTTTATCTTTACATACAGAATTATCTATATATGGTAGAACTTCGTAAGAGCCAAAACCGCAAATTAGCCAATTTATGTAAAATTTCAAATTTGTACGTTGTTTCCGTACTCTAAAATTATAAGTTTGATTGACAATATTATGTCCGAAGCAAAACCTATTATATTAATTAACTGGACTTAGGTTGGGTGAAACTAAACAAATTAACTTTTTAAAAATCCCACTCAATCAAAATTAAAAATAAATCTCGGGAACGGCAAATTTTCAACTCAAGGAAACGGGAATAAAATTGGCCGATTCCCGGGAATTCCCGAGAATCGGGATTTTTAAAAAAATAGTTATTGCTACTTTTATGTACCTTATATCCAGTTTTTTTTAAATTAAATACAAGTTAGCCCTTGACTGCGATCTCACCTGATGGTAAGTGATGATGCAGTCTAAGATGGTAGCGGGCTAACCTGTTTGGGGTATGGCAGTTATATTAAACCCTAGTCCATATCCCTAATCGGTTTCTACACGACATCCTACCGGAACGCTAAATAGCTTGGCTGCACGTCTTTGGCGGTAGGGTGGTAATTGGTAACTAGCCACGGCTGAAGCCTCCTACCAGGCCAGACCAGAGAAAATTCAGAATATTTAAATTCTTGAAATACAATGCAAGAAAATATTGTTGCCGTGAATTCATTACGGTCCTTTAAGTAACTCTTTCGAAATTGTCAGTCAATTGAACAAATTGGTACTCAATGGATTTCTAAAGGTTTGTACACGGTTAAGCTTTTACGGCCCCGAGTTTTGCATTGGAAACGAGTATTGTATATATTAAATTATTCAGGTGTAACAATGGCGCTGACATCTGGTGAAATAACAAGGCGGCATATAGAGAAATTAAAGAGGGACTCTTAAAAGTTCAAACAATAATATATAAGAAAATAACACTTGGAGCTCGTAAAATCTAGAACAAGAAAAATATCCGAGGTGAGATAAAATATCAGAAAGGGAGAATCGAAGAAGACAAAACGCAAAAAAAAATTGTTACTTATAATCATTCTTACAATGTGATTTAACATACTATACATTGGTTGGAAGTTCTACTTATATTTTATAGACGACATTTTACATAATTTAAGTACAAAATAAATAATAAAGAGTTTAAAATACTCAAAAGTACCTACTACGACTATTATAGTTTTATGGTAAGAAAGTACAATAATTCTTAACATTGTGATCAGTGCCCTTACTTTTCCTTTGAGTAATTGTCAAGGTTCCACTGACAAATTGTCCTCTCAAAAATGGATGTATGGATGTATGAATGGATGTATGGATGTTTGTTACTCAATCACGCCCCAACGGCTGAACGGATCTGGCCGAAATTTGGCACAGATATAGATTGTAGTCTGGAATAGCACATAGGCTACTTTTTATCCCGAAAAATTAAAGAGTTCTCGCGGGAACCACAAAACTTCGATCCACGCGTACGAAGTCGCGGGCATCGGCTAGTATTGCATAAATACTTATAATATTGACAATTTATCATTAATATAAGTTATTGTTATGTTATATTTAAATGTATATTTTTTATCATAAACTAACTTACTTGCAAAAACAAAAATAAAAAGCATTGTCTATTTCAGAAGTTATATAATAAATTATGACATAAATTTGCCTTTACGTTAGTCAAAAGAACTAAAATTATCAAATTTTGATAGTGTTTCTGTTATTTTATGTTTGCTGTCCTATTTTTGTGATTGGCGTGATTGGTAAGACTAGTAAAACACTTCTGTGAATCTTATCTAAAGTTGTTTTTTTAAGTGCCTTTTGTGAGATAAAGTTTAGTTACTCAATGGAATAATTCTCCGTCACTTAATTTTAAAATGATTGTTTTTTTTACTATAATTTAACATTATATTTGTAAACAGTGCTACTGCTCATAAAGATAAATAACTAAGAAACACAAATTTATCAATAAAATAACAAAACATGATGAAAAAAAAACATCGATTTTATTTCATGTACAATTTTACAAAAATACGCCCAATTCCCAAATTCACTCTGCTGGGGATTAAACCCGGTACATCCCACG
The DNA here is from genome assembly GCA_923060345.2 of Erebia aethiops. Classification (NCBI taxonomy): domain Eukaryota; kingdom Metazoa; phylum Arthropoda; class Insecta; order Lepidoptera; family Nymphalidae; genus Erebia; species Erebia aethiops. Next base: position 4,885,867 of record OV281079.1, on the reverse strand, counting down.
TTAAGACAATAGTGCTCAGCACTGCGCGAGTGAGGTACCTAGTCAATAGGGCATGCTCCCGATAATTCCTGGTACCAAAAATTCCCGGTACTTCTGAATAATTTTCAGTCCCGGTTCTCCACACCATAAAACCGGTACTTTTGATACTTTTGAGACTCGAAGTACATACATTCTGTCGATTCTTCTCTAATTAAGTGTGGATATTTCTGCATGTAACAATAATTTAATTCACTATACTGTATTTTATGCTCACAAATTCGAGGTATTAGTTTAAAAACCCCTATTTTTACTTTGGCTATAACGATTATTTTACTGCCACTTCGTACATTTTCGTATGTTAGTCTTTCTGGTAAGTATTATTTACCAGCAGAGAAGAGCTTTTTTGAAGATCAATGAATTGATGGATCTGTCACTGGAATAAAATTTGTTCAGCCATAATAAATTACAGTAGATTATGCTATATTCTGTTAATTGTATCGTTACTTTCATAAATTTCACATGAAGATTGACTGGAAAATATTGATAGACTGTAATATAAAATATACCTCATAAGCCCGAGGCTACTAAATTTTGATTTTTGACTCCACTGTCAATTATACCAATAGCAGAGGGAAAGAAAATATGGATATCCGTATCCATAATTCCCTAAGATGCTCAGGAGTTCTCCATACAATGTTATGTAAAAACCAAGACTGTGAACAGTCCAATCTTTATGTATGGATGTGAATCCTGGACAGTAACGCAGCAGTAACGAGGCTCTTTATGGCTGATAGGAAACGTCTTTAGAAAATCCTAGGGTCCTCGATCCTAGGATCCTCCATACGTACGGGGAGGACGGTGAATGGATACCAAAAATACTAAGAGGTACCATATCCAATATAATTGTAGAGACCAAATCAGCGTGCGGCAAAACCAAAAAACGGCACAGAATAGGAGAGAGTAACATCTTCACGAGATTCTCTTGGGAATACTGAGTATGGGTTGGAAAATATTGTTGATTTAGATTAACATTTGTAATTCTTTGAGGTGAGGTTACTACGTACGCCTGTCTATAAAAAAAGACCCGTAAAGGATCACTTTGTTGTCCGTGTATCCAAGCCTCAAGGCTTGTTTCTCATAAACTGCTTGATGTAGTAAATTTATATTTGCACTGGCTTCTAATTGCTATAAAAGTAGTTACATATGAGCGTATCACGATAAAAAAAGTTTCAACTTTTCAAAGTGTATTTTCATACAAGACGCAATCACTGTAAAACCTATGAACTACAATAAAACTTTGAAATTTGTAACGAAGCGAGTTATGGTACAAGTACATGAAAAAATCATGAATTTACAGTCCTGTGTGAAATATTATGCGATAAATTTTTGTATAATGCCTAATGAATAGTAATATTCAGTATATTCCTGTGTGAAATATTATGCGATAAATTTTTGTATAACGCCTAATGAACAGTAATATTTGGTCTATTTCATACTTTCTGTAATGTCTTAGCCGTGTTTTTGTGATAATTTAAGGTAGTATCGAAAGTATCGAAAGTCCCGGGAATTCCCGGTTCCGTGCCAATATCGGTCCAAAATTTCCCGGTACTCAAACACAGCACCGAATGCATGCCCTAGTAGTCAGGGAGAATTATAATAAACAAGTTAAGAGATCAACTTGTTCTCAAATATTTCTCAAGAGATAAGTTAAAAAAATACTCTGTACACAAAAACGGGAAATCACAAAAAAAAACCAACGACGTATTTCCCGGAAATTTCTAACTCCCGAGTCCCAGAAACGAAACCCTAAGGGTATCTAATATCCAATCAATTAGTAATAAAACTTGCAATAGGCACTTATTTGAAGTATTTGAGACACTACTAGGTCCTTACTCAGCAAGCTTTCGATATAATAATATTATCTGGTCGGTCTGGTCCAATGAGAGCGGACGAGTAGGCAGTAGCAAGCTGAAGTAGCAATGCTTGATTTTCAGTTTTCCTTTCTGTCTTACCACTGTTTTGTTATTTTCCATTCATATCAAAAATTGCACTGGAGGCATACTACTATCGCTTAAATCCGTATTGTTTTAATATTGTTGACGTTCGTGTTTTTAGAATTATAATCCTTATTTTAGGACCTTCAAGGTACGTGACATAAAACTGACATTTTTAAGTAATACTGCTTTAAGCGATGGCAGTGAACCCTCTGACAGTAATTGGATGTTTGACAACTTACCTACTTCTTGGAAATATTAAAAGACGTCATTGTTACAACCAGCAGGAGTTTTTTTTTTAAATAGTGAAGCGACGTGCCTTTTTATGCGATATTTCGCAACTCGTATGTCAATCTAGTAATTACTAGTACGATTTTAATTTTGAAAATAGTTTTCAAAATAATTACGAAGCTGCAACACAAGCTCACTTTAACACATTTAAGTAGCGTCATCTTTGGCGTTGGATGGTTTCTATGACCTGCCTTATTGATGTTGCCAAATAATAAAATATACATTTACAGCATTGCTTCACCAAAAATATTTATTTTAATACATAAAAAAGACATTTAGACGCCTGGGTATGTTTATAAAACAATACAAAAAGTTGTAATATCAATGTGTCAAATCGATTAAAACTTCTTCGTAAATGAAGTCGATTGTTGTCAAAAATCGAATGGATAGCGCATTACGGCATCATTATTTCGAGCTGTCAAAAGTTTGGTCAGAGAACACATATTCATACTTTATTTGATTATGTATTTTTAGTTATATAAAAGAAGATAGCTCACGAAAATTGTAATATCCACGTCTTCTGTCAATTCATGTTGAATAAACATTAGTCTTATTCATGTTATGTTTGAAAACCATTTTAAAATATCGATTTAAACGCTGGAACAAAGGAGCACAGATCCATCGTCTGTGAAGTTCTTTCGAACACTGGCGGAGGTGAAAATGAGCTAGCGTTTCTCGAAAAACCGGAATACAATGGAAAACAGAAAATATGTGTACATTTTAATAAATATTAATAAATCAATGGATGTCATTTAGAATTTGGAAATTAATGATATATTTTTCAAGTAAATTGAGGTTTTCAATTTGGAGATGTGTTGATTTGAAAACTGAAATAAGAGGTATGTTTGAATTTATTTTTTATGCAGCGAAGTTGTTTAAATCGTGTTTTGGGATAAAACAATATCTGAGTTAAGGTCTTGAAAACATCATATATTTTTTTCAATCTTCCATATGCCACCATTTAATGGATACACTGCTTTGGAGACCCCCCCCCTGACCACACACAGCGCCTTAAATACAACTGCCAAATTCATTGGCCAAACCCTTAAAAAGCTAACGTACCGTACCATCTTACTCTTCATCAAGGAACATATTTACTACGGGGAGCATATTTGCTCTGCATCGTCACAATATCACCGACCAGAAAAAAGGTCACAATAATATGACCAAGGAACTTAAGGGGAGAATATGACCTGAATATGACACCCTGAGGCCTGAAGCCCAATAATTAATAAATAAATAATAAATAATTAATCATTTGACAGCTTGAGCTAACGTATGACTCGAACTCCTTAAAGACACTGTGGTCTTTGCTCGAACCGAACTGACATAAGGACTTAAGGAGTTCCTACCAAAGAGTATAATATAATCACTTGGTTCCTTCTTTTTCTGGTCGGTGGTTCCTACATGCTTTTTGACGTGCAGGCATCTATGAACCAGTCGAATTATCCGTTTGACGAACGATTAAGATTCCCTTATATAATTGGGGGGGGGCAGTCGAATCATCACAATCACTCTGGCATGCTAACAAATAACAATGTAACAATATTTTGATATTATTAATAGTGACAGCATGTATCAACATTGTGTCTTTGAATATAGAACGCATTTTTGAATTTTGAATTATTTATTATGAAAAATAAAAACCGGTTATGTGCGACTGCGAGTCAGCTTGCCGGGTTCCGTAGCTAAGAAAGAGACTTAAATAGATATTATACTATGTCATACCTAGTATTTTTGCATTGAAACTTCTATAAAATCATTGTGATATGAAAGTTCATCGAAACGAAAAAAATAAACTAAAAACCGACACCAAAAAGAGACAAACATACCTATATAGGATTTAGCGTGCGAGCGAATGAGACAGAATACAAATTATAATTTTTTTATTCTCTCGTAAGTAGGCTACTTTTCTGAAGTTTTTTTTTGGTTAATGTTGACTAAGTCAATCTAGCCTTGAGCAAAATGAATTTTGATTGGGACTGCAAAACAAAGTTGGTTTAGATTAGTGCTTTCTAAAAACTGCACTAAGTAGTTAGACTTTAGTTTACATAAACCTTTATCAACACTAATATTACAGAGTTTTGCATTTAAGTAGGTGTTTTGTAATGTACATTTTGTTCGTTGAGAATATTGGAGTCTATGGTTACTAAATTGTCGGGCAATAACGCTAGAAATACCCTACGACGCGTCACATCGTGATTTTCTGTGTCGTGTCTAATGTATGAAACGGATAACTCGGTACGGATAACGTTAACTGTAAATAGTTCGCCGTTATAATGGAACTTTTAATTAAGGTTGTAAGGGAAGCTCGCCTCCGCCTCCGTAAGTGCGGAACTTTAGCAAGAATTCGTACGTCCGCTTCCGCATCCGCCCCCGCCGTTTTTTTATTTACGTTGATTTACAATGCAAGAGGTACGAATCGAAGCAGGTCAGTTACACCATAACAATAAGCAACTGTCCTTAGAAGAATCCCCAAAAAAAATCACAAGGGGGATTCATCGCATCCTAAAGCAAAGAAAATGAACGATGTGATCGGAGAAATCCACCTCCGCCTCCGCCTCCGTTAACCTCCGCTTCCGCGGAGCCAAAGCCCCTTCACCTCCGTATCCGCCTCTGCTTCCACTAAGAACGCCTCCGTTCCAACCCAACTTTTAATGTCAAGTCCTGTGTTTCTGAATTAGCAAATTAGAGAAAAGTACCTACTACACAAGTCTCGGCCGTAATGGCAATTCACGGCCTAGTTTACCTAAAAGAGCCTCAGCTGGGGCCTCATCCTTTTTATCCTTAGCCGTGAATTGCTTTATTTCCAGCCTGGGCAGTAATTGTACAATTAATTCCCACAGGATCTCCTTAAATTTCTGGGAAAGTTATCTATGTCACGTTTTCAACTCGTACAAAATATCACGTCAATCCCGTTGCTCTGTTGCGGCGTGAAAAGCGGCTTTTTCTTGTCCAATTCTACACTTAATTTCTTCCATATGATCTAGATCCGTTGTAAAAAATCGGCCTAAATACTTAAATTTATCTACAGCTGCTGCGACTACAGCACCGCGAAGTTTTATTTTAGGCATAGTGGGTTTTGGACCAGATTAGTACGGAACCCTAAAATTCAATAATGTCGAGTTGGCATTCGATTTTTAATCCATAGACAAAATAATTTATAACTTAAACCCTCAGGTTAAACCTAATGCATTTTTAACATTCGACAGTTGAATTTTAATATTTTATTCGCCCAAAAATATGTCGTAAGAAACATTTTAAAAATCTAAATAGGTAATGATTTAGCTTATTAAAACTTGTTAGGTATTTTTAAGCTGTCAATGATTTTATTAAAACATCATTGACAGTTCAAAATAACATATAATAATGTGGGTAGTAAGTAGATTTAAAACACTAAGTAACTACTTTCATTCTTCTTAGGCATTCGGCGTCAGTCAGTGCACACATCATTATATAATACGCTTTATTATTATTACGCTGTATTAGATCCGGCATTTTCTTATCTTCTTATGTGTTATTAATGATTGTACATTTTTAGTTCCTTAAAATTAGTTATTTTTCATCAAAAACATGGAGGTAGCAGGGCCATCCAAGGAACACGTGCCGGCGGACGTACCGGGTTGGTTATCCATTTTGCTTCAGGATAGTTTACGAGAAGGTATTTTTTTTAATTTATCTATTACTAAATGATGCCCGCAACTTCCACGTTATTTAAGTTTTTTTATTATAGCTTTACATCATCAAAATACGTTTAGATTTTATGGTTTTCTCTATATTTTGCCGGTCGCAATCTGACGTTTAAATTAACCATACATAATAGGATGTCAAGAAACAATAAAATTTGCGCTAATAATAATTAGCAGCATGTTAGAAAAGCTCAAAAATGATCCGTTAGAAACCGCTAGTTTACGATCATGTGTTCGTAAACGGGAGGAAGCTAAGTTTTAGTCAGCCTATTAGCGACCACCATTTATTTAAATAAAGACGCATTTTATGGACAAAATATGTACCTACTTATATTCTAAATTTTAATTTAATCTTATTATTCTGACACCTCAAGCACAAAATGTATGCATAAACTTAAATATAACATGTTTTAGGTAGGTACTCACGGTTTAAGTTACTTGTACTCACTATTTTTTTAATAGCATTTTTCTCCAAAATCAATGTGTGTGCTCCGGCTCAGATTCATCAGCTCACTGATTTATATACTGAAATATATTGGGTTGGCCAATTTTGACCCGAGGGTAAGGGATGGATAGAGCTTGATCGTCAAGAAAAAAGAGTGATCGTTGCGCTGATATTACAACTGTTTATGCTTGTTTTCGGAAAAACGGTCGTGAAAGGGAGGTGGTCGGCGAACTGGCATGTTCTTTATTCTGTACTCTTTATTCTTTATTCTTTATTTGTGAAACATGCCTGGGGAGACATTACAGTTGCCCAATTCGTCTCCCCAGGCTTAAATAAAATTAGACAAGATAAAACAAACTAAACTAATAAATTACTTAGACTTAATAAAAATAAAAAATAAAACTCTAATAAAAAAAATCATTAAAAACACTAAAACAAACGAATATCACTTACATTCTAACAAAGGTTTTATTTTATTTACGAGTTTGAGCGGTGGGGTATGAAAAATGTCTTCCCAATTCTTTTCCACTAAATCATTGAGCAAACGTAGTGCACGAACCAGTGGAGCTTACCCAGCCATTACTTACTGTTCTACAATACGGTAATGCAAATAATTTAGGTACGGCGACGCGCAGTTACGTAGTCATCTGGTACATTCAGGTTTACAGAACTCAATATGACTGGATTACTAGTTTTGCCCTGTATCAGGTTAACCACGTATAGAAGTAGAGCTATGTTGCGCCTCACTTCCAACCTATCATAGCCTATCATTCCAAGGAGGAAGAGACTTGGATATATAGTAGGATAACCAACTGAATAGCCATACTGTTTCCTGTATAACCATCTAATAAACTTCTGTATTTTTTCGAGCATATCTATAGGTATATTTGGCTTCATATGGATTCCAATTAATAGCATTGCTCTCGAGTTTACTTCTCACGTACGTAAGCGTTGTAGAGCTCTAAACCCGTAAATAACGGCACTCGCACATCGCCTCGAACGCGCCTACAAACAGCTTTCTGCAGGTAATTTTATTTTCTAAAAAATGATACGAAATGTGCACATTTCATACCCTGTAAATGAGTTCGAAAGTTAAACTTCCCGGCCTAGGCCAGTAAAGAATGTATTTATTTTCATTAGTCATAAGTTTACGAGTTCAGCACTCACAGCGCAAAAAAAATATTAAAAGTATAAATATAACTAATTTAACTTTTAATATTTCAAGTAGGTAATATATAATATAATATATTAAAAAAAAGTCACTTGTTTCATTTTTTAGAAAAGCACTATACACACCTCGACCGGGAGAGCATTTCTGGTCTCGTATATAGCCGGCCTCGCGTAGTTCGGCCGTCTAACACTCGGCCAGAAAACGCGTACTTCCCGGTCTCGCGATGCAATGTACTATAAAATGCTGCGCCTGACGGAGCACAAACCCTAATATTCTATATGCTTTAGAACTGATCTCTTGTATGTGTCCACGGAATGTCAGATCTTCTGACAAATTCGTGCCTAAAACCCCTAGTCACGCGCGATATATTCGATCCACCTAGACAAAAATTCGCAACTATCGGTGCTGCTTTCCGAGTAAAGGTGATGACAGCGCATTTACCCTGTTGACCCTAATCATTTTATCTATTCCGTGACCCTAATTATGAAACTAGGAAAGTGCATCATCGCGTAAGTTACTTAAACGAAGTTAGGTTTGATTAATTATTCTTCTGGTATTTAGGTATATATTTTGGTACCTATTTCAGTTTTGAGTGTGAACTACCTACAAAATAGGTAAGTATTAATATCTATACGTCACCGTAATATTGCAAAAACCGTGATTGTAATCTACCTAACTAGCGAAATTGTAAACCGTCGACAGATTGCGAACTGTTAAATGTTCTGAATCTGAGTGTCAATTTTTGAAATAAGTATTCATTGTATTTACGTTTTTTTGTCTCTTTCTTGTAGGTTAGGATTGGGTATATTAGTAGGTACCTACAGATTATAAATTCTTACTTTTCAGAGTCTTTGCCATGATGACTAAGTCATCGCAAACCGAAGATGAGTTAGGTACCTATGTAATAATATGTACCTACCCACGCGTCGTTTATGTTGATGCCAAGCTCCAATCCTAAACTCCCCAAAATCTATATATCTTCTATCTATATATATAAAAATGAAACCCGTTTTCCTTGGTCACGGCATCACGCGTGAATGGCTGGACCGATTTCACTAATTCTTTTTTTGTTGTATTTGTTATTATTAGGAGAAGGTTCTTACGGAAAAAAATATTAAGAAAATCTCTCAGAAATATTGAAAAATATACATTTAATTTTGCATACTAAGGCGGTACGAAGTTCGCCGGGTCAGCTAGTACCTAATATAAAATTTTCAAACGCCAATATAAATACGAAGATTTAAAACTATGAAAAAAATTAAAATATAAATAATCACAGAAAATGTAATACCTAGTAGTAACAGAAATGTTACTCCGCGACGACCTTTTATCAATCAGCGACTCAGATTACGTCGTAATAAAGCCCAATTCAGTTTGCATAGCGCTGCGAGTGAAAATAATTAAATATCTAACTCTATATCTCTTTCTATCGCGTAACTCTTATCCCTTCAGACGCGGCGCGTGCAGCCTTAGGGTTGACTTCTAAATTCTTGTAATTACTATGGGTTGGTAATCGGTTGTAATATGGTTGTAATAATGACTTTAAAAATAAATAAAAGATACTTATATTATTATTAATAGATTTGTTGCAACCGAATAAGGGTATAATGGACAAATCATCATAACCTCATCGGCGGCTCACTAGTCCCACTACTAATCACGACTCACGAGGCTCTTCTCAGAATGAGAAGGGTTTAAGCCTTAAATTCCTCCACGCTGGCCAATTTCTTCTGTTCAGACATAAATTAGAGTGTTTTTTACCCTCGACGAAAGACGGTATATGTGTTTGCCCTAAGAGGTTGTGTGTTTGTTTGTTTGTTTTTATGTTTGTTTGTGCACTTTTTTGTTACCGTTTTCCTGGAAAACTACTGGACCGATTAATATGCGGTTTTTTGCATTAGCTATGTATAGCTTGTGAGAAGGTTCTTAGATACATTTTAGGACCAAAGACAACCAAGCTGAGCTGTAGTCTATGATTTTAATTTTTCAATATATTACCATTTATCTCAAAAAGTACTGGGCCGATTAAGATGCGGTTTTTTGCATTAGATATGGATATCTCGTGAGAAGGTTCTTAGATATATTTTAGGACCATAGACAACCAAGCTGAGCTGTAGTCTATGATTTTAATTTTTTCAATATGTAACTATTTTTCTCAAAAAGTACTGGGCCGATTGAGATGCGGTTTTTTGCATTAGATATGTATAGCTTGTGAGAAGGTTTTTAGATATATTTTAGGACCATAGACAACCAAGCTGAGCTAGTGATTTGGTAAGTGGTAGGAACTCCTTAAGATCTCATCGTAAACCCGTCGTGTTTAGACTCTTTTGGTTTGTCTTGACTAGCATTTTGTACCTAGATGCTGCCCAGGGTCTCATGATGGAGCCAGGATTTGGTCATAGGAACTCCTTAAGTTTTTATCGTAAACCCGTCGTGTTTGGACTCTTTTGATTTGTCTTGACTAGCACTTTATACCTAGATGCTGCCCAGGGTCTCATGATGGAGCCAGGAGGTGGTCATAGGAACTCCTTAAGTTCTTATCGTAAACCCGTCGTGTTTGGACTCTTTTGATTTGTCTTGACTAGCACTTTGTACCTAGATGCTACTCAGGGTCTCATGGTGGAGCTAGGAGGTGGTCATGGGAACTCCTTAAGTTCTCATCGTAAACCCATCGTGTTTGGACGGACTCTTTTGATTTGTCTTAACTAGCACTTTGTACCTAGATGCTGCTCAGGGTCTTATGATGGAGCCAGGAGGTGGTCATGGGAACTCCTTAAGTGATCACATTTTTTTAAACAATTTCTATCAGAATTTTTAAATTTAACACTATTTGACACTCATTACTAAGCCCAAGTTTTATCTCGGAATGAGAAGGTTTTGGCCATAGTCCACCACGCTGGTCAAAAGAACTACTGAGCCGGCAAATATGCAGTTTTGTGTTTAAGATATTATTTTATATATGTAGATAGGCAAATATTACAAACTTACCTTTCAGAGGCCTTAAGAAGTGCAAAGAGCGATAAGTTAGATCTTAAAAATTAGAGTTTAAACGACCTAATGCAATACGATATCGTTTACTGTTTTTTTTGTTTATCCATAACGAGAACTTGAGTAAAAGTCAAACGTATAACTACGGTTCGCGCGCAACACTCGACTGATACGAGTGCCGTCGCCCGTCCACGCAGCTGTAGTTAAATATCTGAGGTCACGTGACAACTGACAAGTGAGCCAGGCCTGGTTTAATTACGATTGTATATTTATATTTAAGACCTTTTGTCTTCGTAACAACGCGACCTTGTCGGTGACGCGGAGCATGTCAGTGACGCGAATCCACAAGTTTACCCCGTACGAAAAAGTGCTCAACGCGGCTAAAGAAGTTTCCACTTCTATAAAACGTTTTCATTTTACTTGTTTGTTTTGTTAGCGAACGATGCACTGGTGATGACTAGCTTGTTGGACAAGACAGGCAGATCCATAGTGTGGACCATGTGTGAGAAGTTCCACTGCGTCAAATCTGGTGTGCCGGGGCAGACATGCCGCGTGTTCGAGCTTTACTTAGCGAATCTGGTTCGCGTCGGCTTCAATGGTGAGATCTTAGAATATGGTGATGGTTCAAGGCATGTTGGGCAAGACGAAAAATTTATTAGGCCTATTTCTTCGAAGTTCAACTAGATACGAGGTCTTTTATACAATTTATTGAATTTTCGAATGGATGGCGTTGAACTTAAATTAGGTGAAAGCTTGAAGGTTCTTGGCCTCAATCTGGACAGAAACCTGAACTTTTCTAAACACCTGGATCAGATAACACAAAAGGTGGCTAAGCTGTACAAAATCATCTCAAGATCAGCAAGAGCTCAGTGGGGTCTAAACTCTGAAATCATGGCAACAATTTACAGTGCCACGAACCCACGGTCTTATACGCAGCAAATGTTTACGGGGGTAAAGAGCCATAAAGCATAATATATGCGCAAAAAGCTCGACAAGATAACTCGCATGTTTGGCCTCATGATATACAAAGCACACCGCACCGTATCACTTATGTCGTGCGTTGTCTTGGCAGGTATTCTGCCCCTTGACCTCAGGGCAGCCGAACAAAGGGACATATTATTATACGAGATGAAGAGAGGCAAGCTTCTACTACAACTACCACGATGTCAGATGGAAATGGCGATTAGCCCCTTTAGCTTACCTCACCCAGCTTAAAGGCAACGCTTTACGTTTGACTCCATCAACAACGGTGAAGAATTAAAGGCGGTAGAGGATAGTTGGCCTCAAATATACACTGACGGGAGCAAGATCGGGGGGAGAGTTGGAGCAGCTGCAACCATATGGAAAAATAACGCAGAAATGCATTTTATTACCATCACTCTTGCTGATTATTGTTCAGTGTACCAGGCTGAGCTAGTCGCCATACAGGGGGCGTTGGAAGCCATGGCACGAAACAACGTAGTGCTTAAGGCCCATATCTTTTCAGATTCCAGGTCCTCTTTGGAGAGCATAATAAACCCAAATAAACTGCACCCGCTTGCGGCTGACCTCCACACTCGCATTTGCAAAATAAGGCAAAAGGGGGGGAAGTAAGACTTCATTGGACTCGGGCACACGTAGGTATTCCAGGGAATGAGCGTGCCGACGAACTAGCTAAATAGTCCAGGCAAATTACACTTTTACAAAGAAAAAATTGTTAACAGGATGGGAACAGTTGGAAATGGTAAAGTGACGTATAATAAACGTAAAAAAAAAATGCGTGAGCAGGGGTGTGTCACGAAGTTCTGTCAAAATAAAATTATTTTTGTGTGAATGAAAAATAAAAAATGAAAAAAGCGGGTTTTCACATTTTACTCGGAGATTTTGAGGTTATGTGAAAAAATCATTTTTGCAATAGTTGTAGATCTTTTTATGATCTACAACTTTTCCATGGTACACTTTTCTCTCCGAAGTCAACTTTCGCCGGAAATCGCAATAACCACAAATTCTCCCTCTTTTCATCCCCCAAATAAATCTGGTAACACCCCTGGTCACGCATTTTTTTTTTTTACGTTTATTATACGTCACTTTACCATTTCCAACTGTTCCCGTCCTGTTAACAATTTTTTTTTTCGTTTCAATAATATAAGCTAATTCGACTGGTCTAAAAGGCGCAGCTCTGAACCGCAAGTACGCACCCACCTACGATCGACTCCCTCTGTCCTCAGCCAAGCGGCTCATCAGGGGCCCAACACTCAAAGCCTGGCAAGAAAGATACAGCACAGCAGCAACTGGAGCCGTCACGAAATTGTTCTTTCCAGAAGTCCAAGAAGCTTTCAAGACTATAAAAAAGATTAGGCTTAATAATACCATGTCTCAGCTTTTCACGGGTCAAAAAAAAAATACAATTTATTGAAAGAAAAATAACGAAGTGTAGTACGCACGCGAGCTCTGAGGAATCGGGGGCTCAGGTAGCGGGCGGGTGGCGGGTCCGATCGTCGTTTCATAGTTGCAGTTGCCCGCTCCCATTGCGCTGACCTTGACGCATGAGGTACGCTTTATCAAGTCATGTATTTAATTTGGCGATAGCAGATACTGCACTATCAATAGGTAGTAAGACTAAACTTTTCAATTTTTAAATTCACTAAATTATTAAATGAATTTATTTATTGCTTATAATATACCTACTTATGATTATTCTGATTGCGACAGTGATTAATTAGATTTTACGTCGATTTTGTACCTACAGTTCATTATAATAAAATTTTATGATAGGTACAATTTGTTTTTTCTTCCTTATTGCACATACTATCTTCATAGAATTATTATTTCATAATTAATTCAATGCACGCGCACAGATACTACAGATGTGTTAGTATCGATAACGTTATATCGACTAAATCACAACTCTATCTCATTACGTCAATATTCCCTAAGATTCCTCGGACCTGAATAATGAACTCCAAAGTGGCTGTTTCATGAACGAAATCTGATCTTCTATTTCTAAGCTTGCTGTAACTATAGAGTAGGTATGGTCTATTAACTGATGCGATCTGTCCTCTATGTTTTCAGGCAACGACCAACAAGGTATACATAACTATATTGTTCCGCGACTGATGCTAGCACTCGCGTGCAGCTTCCAAATCGCTATGAAGGCCACCAGCTCCACAGTCCTAGTGTGTCCAAAGTCCATACGCGCTTACCTCGCGTCGTATGGCATGAATTACACCATTGTCGAGATTATGAACATGGAGAGGGAAATTTTCAAGGGTATAGGTAATCCACACTTCCATATACCTACTTACTTTAAAATATTGTTTAAGATAAGCCGCTATGTTTGTGGCCCTACATCCATTTTCGGTTTCTGCTAATCGCGCCGGTCCTACAGTTTAAGTTCCACCACACTGCCAATTTCAATGGCTACCTGGCTCGCAGTGATGTTACTTTGTTGTCTTCATAACCTATAATTTAGAATTTGGTTCCCAGGTTACCGCCTGCCGCTATACAACAGTGTAGAGATGGCGGAGCTTTTGGCCGAACATTTAAATGTGGACCGTAAAGCGCTGGAGCTGATCGGTTTGTTCGTTGGGCTGGCGGAGCTACAACGTCACGAAATAGAGGAAAAAGTGCGCTGGATCGCCGGCGTGCACCGTATGCCATACAGTGAGTCTGCGTTTCAATTGTGTATTTAGCTATAGGTATACTGCTACAGCATCTTCGGAGGATTGGGCGGGCGCCCGCATGCAGTGTCTTTTTTCTCCGATTGTGTTCAGGTACCGCTACAACGTCACCGAGGATGAGCGTAGCAGCTCTGCCTAGACTGAGATCCCTCGGGGACAGCATCCTCCTAGTTCGGACCGCGGCTGCTTGTAAATTGATGACCACAGCTAACTTTGACAGCTTCTTATAACGTTCGGAATAGCCGTTCTATAAATTAATAATAAATTCAATGTGTTTAGACCTTGATGACATAGATGTACGAAAAAATAGTCTTGACGCTTTTTTTTGCGTACTTTATATGCGTAAGTTTAATACCCACGGATTAATTACAACCTATCCCTGTAACAAATTTCATTAAAATCGGTCGAACGAATGTGTTGATAATGCTTATAGCAACCCAGAATTTCTATGTTGTCTATGTCTCTGTGGTGTCCGGCCCGGTGTGCGGCCATTGTTGATTTGAGGCGTGTGACTAAATAAGTAACAGAAATTAAAGAAGTGTTTGAAGAAGCTGTGCTGCAGTCTTTCATTCACCAGAATCTCCCCAAGTATACCTAACATGGTTATGGGCCCAGGGTCACGCCAGAAGAAATAAGAATAGAAAATAAAAAGAAAATCGTCCCACGCCCAAAATGGAGGAACAAGACAAAAAGAACAAGTATGGCGTCATGCCATTTGCAGGATCTAATTATAGTAACTGGCTATTTAGAATTAAAATTGTGTTACAAGCACAGAACTTGTACAGTTACGTATTTGAACCAGAAACAGAACAGAACAAGCCTGATCCAAGCAAGGAGGCAAAATGTATGGACATTTTGGTCCAATGTATCAGCGACACTCACCTTGAAGTCGTAAAAGAATGCAAAACATCCAAAGAAATTTTAAAGAAACTGGATGATACTTTTGCTAGAAAAGGTATAGCATCACAATTGATAACCAGAAAACGCCTGCTGACTCAAAAATATGATGGGGTGCAAGGCCTCGAAAATTATTTCATCAGTTTTGACAAGTTAGTCAGAGAACTAAAAGAATCGGGTGCTCAACCGAGTGAAAGTGAAATTTGCTGCTATATTCTCTTGGCTATGCCTTCGTCCTTCCAGCATGTGATCACGGCCATAGAAACTTTAAGTAGTTCCGATATTACCTTGGAATTTATCAAGAAACGTTTATTGGATGAAGAAATCAAAAGAAAAGGTTTTGGCACACAAGAAGAGAGCGATGCTTTCATGTCTAATCAAAGAAAGAAGCAGAATAATAAGAAATTTCATAATTTACCTAATAGCGGCAGCAGTAGTTTTCCTTTCAATTGTTATAATTGTGGAAAGCGAGGTCACCGGAAAAGTCAGTGCAAATTTAGAAAACCACAAGGTTCAGCAAACGTGGCTCAAGAACAAGAAGAAAATGAGTTTTCTTTTATGACAACATCAGAAGCATTTTTAACACATGAAAGTTCCACAAAAATTGAGTTTATAGTTGATTCCGGGGCTACGGATCATCTAGTTAACAAGAGAGAATATTTTAGTAAGATTGAGAAATTAGAGAAACCTATTAAAATTAACATTGCGAAGGATGGTGAGGTGTTAAATGCATACGAGTCAGGTGTTATAGCTACAAAGAGTGGTACCTTAAATGACGTGCTGTTTGTGCCAGAACTGAGGTGTAATCTGCTGTCAGTAAATAAAATTGAAAATGCCGGATATGGTATAACCTTTGAGAAGAATAGATTAACTATTCATAAGAATAAGAAGACAATATTAGAAGGATATAAGATAAATAAATTATATAAATTAACTTTAGTTTTGAAAGATGAAGAATTAAATGCACAGAAAGCTTACAGTGTATCAGATACTCAGAATGATTGGCATAGAAAACTTGGACATGCTTCAAAGGGAAAAATAGAGCAACTGAAGTCAAGAGAATTGATATCTTATGATAGTTCAAATAAAGAAATATTATGTGAACCTTGTTTAAAGGGAAGACAGACTAGATTGCCATTTACAGAATACAATCACAAAAGTAAGAGAATTTTAGAAGTTGTTCATTCAGATTTGTGCGGTCCAATTAATCCAGTAACATATGGTAATAAGAAATATATTTTGAGTTTTGTCGATGATTACAGCCATTTTACAACAGTCTATTTGTTAGAAAGCAAAACTGAGGTGTTACAGTGTTTCAAGAAATATGTAAGTTCAGTAGAAGCCCAATTTAATAGTAAAATATCAAGATTTAGATGCGATAATGGAAAAGAATATGATAACATAGAATTTAGAAGCTATTGTGAAGAAAAGGGAATAAAAATTGAATTTACAATAAGTTACACTCCACAGCAAAACGGAAAGTCAGAAAGATTCAATAGAACTGTTATAGAAAAGGCAAGAACTTTATTGGCCGACACAAGTTTTGAAAAGCAATTATGGGGAGAAGCAGTGTACTGCGCTACCTACATAATTAACAGGCTACCAACTAGCAAGGGTGTCATTCCTGCTGAGATTTGGTATGGTAGAAGTCCAGATTATTCTAAGATGAAAGCTTTTGGTACAGAGGCATATGTACACATTGGCAAAGAACACAGAAATGGAAAGTTTGATGTGAAATCCAAGAAGTATTATATGGTTGGATATTGTAATAATGGATATAGACTCTGGGATTCAGAGCTAAAGAAAGTTATTAGAAGTAGAGATATAATATTTAATGAAAAACCAAGAAGTAATGTAGAAACTTTTACATATATAGAAGAAGATAGCTTACCATCAAACTTGCCATTGCCTTGTAGAGATATGAATCAACAAGATAGTACTGAGAAAGAAAATAGAGAAAAGACATCTATAGAAAGTAATCGAGAAACAAATGACATGGAAAAAGAAGGAAGAGAACAGAGACAAAGAAAACGACCGGTATGGTTAGAAGATTATGAGACATTCCATGCTGCATACATTTCTCAAGAATTTATAAATGATGAACCAAGGACATTACAAGAAGCAATGGAAAGCGTAGACAGTGACAGGTGGAAAGTAGCAATGGATAGCGAATTGAAGTCGCATGAAAAACATCAAACATGGACTTTTGTAGAAAGACCAAAGGACAAGGAAGTTATAGAAAGTCGATGGGTATTTAGAAAGAAATCAGAAAATAACTTCAAAGCGAGGTTAGTTGCAAAAGGCTTCCAGACGACACAGTATGAAGAAACATATGCTCCTGTTGGAAGACTCACTACATTGCGGTCATTACTTGTAATTGCAAATCATGACAGTCTAAAGATAGAACAGATGGATGTGAAAACCGCCTTTCTCCATGGTATACTTAAGGAGGAGATATACATGAGTCTGCCAGGTCAACATAAAAGTGATAAAGTGTGTAAACTAAACAAGTCAATTTATGGGTTGAAACAAAGCCCAAGGTGTTGGAATAAAGTATTCCATGAGTTTATGTGTGAAAATAACTTTAAGTGTTCAGATTATGATAACTGTTTATACTTATTACAAGATGAAACTGATGTAATATGTGTGTATGTGTTTCTATATGTCGATGACATTCTAATTATGAGTGCCAGTGAAGAGAAAATTAAAGACCTTAAGTGTAAGTTAGAAAAACAATTTGAAATGGTTAGCTTGGGTCAAGTTCATAAGTTTTTAGGGATAGAAATAGAAAGGGACTTCTCTAAAGGTGTGATTAAAATTCATCAGAAAAGTTATATTGAAAAAGTTCTTACAAAGTTTAACATGAAAGACTGTAAAAGTGTAGCTACTCCGTGTGAAGTTGGGCTGAAACTAGAAAAACCAGAAAATTATACTTGTACCCAGCCTTACCGTGAGTTAATTGGTTGTTTGATATATTTAGTTATTTGTACTAGGCCTGATTTGTCTTTTGCAGTCAGTTATTTTAGTAGATATCAGAATAATGCATCTGATGAACACTATACTTACCTGAAAAGAGTTCTCAGATACTTAAAGTCGACTGCAAATTGTGGTTTAGTGTATAAGAATAAACAATGTAAGAATATAGCAGAGGGTTATTGTGACTCAGACTGGGCAGCTGATGTTGATAGAAAGTCAGTGTCAGGATACTGTTTACTGTTATATGGAAATATTGTACAATGGTCAACTCAAAAACAGAAAACAGTCTCTCTCTCAACTGCTGAGTCAGAATATATGGCTCTTAGTATGATAGCACGGGAATCAGTGTGGTTTAAAGGACTCTTGAATAATCTTGGAATTCAATGTAACAGTATAATTGTTTTTGAGGATAATCAGTCTTGTATCCATATAGCTAAAAATAGAGAAAATAGCAAGAGAGTAAAACACATTGATATAAAGCATCATTTTATTAGAAACTTAGTAGAACAGAATATTATTGTATTGGTTTATATTGAAACCTCAAAGCAAATTGCAGATGTTTTGACGAAGCCACTGCATAAAAATCTTTTTAATTATTTTAGAACCTGTATGGGGATAGAAGAATGTTAGTAATATTTAATTAAAGTAGAAATGATATTGTTTGGATTGTTTACAATTAGAGGTTGTTTTTTAGTTGTCAAAACTTATGTCAAAGAAATTGTCAAAGATTAAGTAAAGTATATACAGAGTAACAGTAGGTTAGAAAAAGTTGTCATAGACTAAAAAAGGTCATAGTAGTAGAAGTTAGATAAAAAAATGTTAGAAGTTAAATATAGAAGTAAGCGACTGAAGAAATTCAGGGTTGAGGAGGAGTGTTGATAATGCTTATAGCAACCCAGAATTTCTATGTTGTCTATGTCTCTGTGGTGTCCGGCCCGGTGTGCGGCCATTGTTGATTTGAGGCGTGTGACTAAATAAGTAACAGAAATTAAAGAAGTGTTTGAAGAAGCTGTGCTGCAGTCTTTCATTCACCAGAATCTCCCCAAGTATACCTAACAGAATGGGCCGTGAAAGCGTAGTAGACAGACAGACAGACACACTTTCGCATTTATAATATTAGTATGGATATAGATTATTATGATATGGTAGTGGTGGTGGTGGTGGTAGTCTTAATGGTCTTAACGTATCTTAAGTGACACAAGTTGTCCTACATGAATTAGTTATCATTTATATTATGGTAGGTACTTACTGCACAGTCTCAGGAGACAGGTACATTATCCATACTAATATTATAAATGCGAAAGTGTTTCTGTCTGTCTGTCTGCTACGCTTTCCCGGCCCATCTTTTCGACCGATTTTGCTGAAATTTGGTACAGGGGTAGATGGTACCCGGGGAAGGACAAAGGCTATCCCGGAAAATTAAAGAGTTCCCTCAGAGTTCCCTCAGAGGAATCAAAAATCTTAAACCACGCGGACGCAGTCGCGGGAATCATCTAGTATTATATACTTACGCTGTGCTATGACTACGGTGCAGGTAGCCCGCGGGTACGGACATTACACCTCGCCGCTGGCTGCGTGGCCGCAGCCGTCAAGAAAGCTTGCCTCCAGGCGTCATACAACGTAGCAGTGAGCCTCGCACCCATGCTACGAGTCAGCGCCACCTACATCATGGTACTCCGTGATGTTATAATTGAGCGGGTCGCGGCCCACGAGCCCCCGACCCCGAAGCCTCAACACCGCCCCAACATTCTCAGAATGGAGAGGTTCGTCGCTCATGCTGGACATAGCGAGCCCCAACCTGGCACCTCCAAGTCCACACTCATTTAGGCACAGCCTAAAGATAAGCAGCTTTTTTGTATTCGTTTCATTACTTAGTCCATTTTTTTACAAACTATTAGATAGTTCAATCCAGGATGACGTGTCCCACAATTTTTTGTCTTATCAAGAAAATTGCTTTACAATGTTTACATACCTACGTACTTAGGTACTAAACGTACCTACCTACGTAAAAAAAATTATGTTTGGAGCGCACCTATATGGATCCAACGATCTAAATATACCTACCAACCTACGATAAAATAGGTCTATTTTAATATTACGGCTTGATTGATGATTTAAAAATTGAAAAATAATGAAGTTAACTTAGAATTTTTTTTCTAAAATAAAAATAAAGATACTTAATTAAAAGACTTCAAAAATTCTGATGATGAAATAAGTTAAAAGTGGCCCTACCTATACTTAATACTACGAATGAATATGAATGAATACGCGCGCGCGGAAGCGCGAAGTAAATGTAGTTAGGTAGGTATGTATCACCATACGTGACCATACATTTGCTCTGCATTCAACTATTGTTAAGTTTTATAATCGCCAATTATTTTTTTGGTATTAACAATAACGTGATAAATTGGATGAACAAATGCCCAATTTAAACATTAAGTAGTACATATATAACTATGGCTTGATTGATCATTGAAAAATAATCTTTTCTAAGTTATATTATGCTTGTAATGAAGTAAAAAAAGCTACGATTGAGTATTTTTATACATAATGGTGATTGGTAAAGTAACAATTATGTTCAGAATATCACGGTCAAATTAATGTCTTGAAATTAAAGACATTATTTTCACCGTGATATTCTAGTTATAGGTACCTAGTTAGCTACATCTTGATCTACAAACTAGCTAACTTAGTAGGTACTCGTTCCTAACTAAAATATTATAGGTAGGTAGGTATTTTGATATTTTACATAATTTCAAATGTAAAATACTTAGGTATGGTTCGATCATTTACAATCATTCCAAAAACGTTAACTGAAAATCAAAAGATTATATATATACGATCTACGATTACCTTTATAGGTTTATCTTTATCGGTAGGTACAGTTAGAGATAGGTACAAATTACGAATTAAGTACCTATTGGTTATCAGTAAGTTAATCTGAGGAACGAATTTTCGCACTTTAGCGGATTTAGCCAGTGAATAAGACTAGATAAATGTTAAAGTCACTTGTTGTAAATTGTAATAGTTACGTAATAGTACGTAGGTAGGTAGGTAGTTAAGTATTTTACTTTGTGGTGATACCTAACGTTTTTATCCACCATTTATATTTACTTTGTTTTTCTTTGGAAAGTTTATTTAGATATAAGTTTTTCATTATTTAAGTATAAATAGGTATGGTCTCATGCCAAAAATCCCATGTTTGGTAAATTTTAATTACCTTCTCGTACCTAGAAAGCATTGTTTCGTTTGTGTATCGCAGTATTTTAGATACCACATTTTGTTCTTCAATAATTACCTAATAAGTTATTAATTACTTAAGTAAATCTAAATTCTCAATTATATAAATTATTTTTATTTGCTTCATCCAAAAATGAATGAACATCCTACCTATTCCCCAAAATCCCATATTTTCTAATTAGTGGAGTGCCTGGGGTTAAAAACATGAAAACCTCGTATTTCAGTTACAGTGAATAAAATTTTTAATAGGTAATTCAAAGTTTTTTAGCTTATACCTAATATAATATGAGAGATAACTCATCCAATGAACGAACTGGTTGCTGCCTTGGAACCACGAAGGAACAGTTAATGCAGTTCGGCGTGGTGGTGGTTGATGGTGGAATGTTAAGGGCAACAACATTTTAAGAGTCTTAGAATGATCACGTCTTGTAGTAATTAAAGAGTCCTGTCTCGGTTCACAAAACGTGCTGTTAGTCAACGGATTACCTACTCGACTCAACGTTAAAGTCTAATAAATATCTAAAAAAAAACCGCCTTCAAAAATTAAAAAGCAAAAAATAATTGGATATATTATTTACATATTATTATTTCTACCCACTATGTAGAAGTCGGGCGAGCCTTGCGTCAACTTTGCTTATCCTTGTTGTTTACTAAGCTATTACACTGATCGCGAGCAATGTAGGTACTCTTATCCGTTGAGGATTTCCATTATCTGTCTTCTTCGAAGATCTTCATCAGATCTTCACCAAATTTATATGGGACCACCCTTTCAAACAAAAAAAGAATTTTCAAAATCGGTCCAGGCGTCTTCGAGGAATCGGGGAACATACATAAAAATAAATAAAAAAAAAGATTCCGACGAATTGAGAACCTCCTCCTTTTTTTTGAAGTCGGTTTAAAAAGGTTAAGGACGCATTTCCGAAACGAAATCGCACTACTACCCATGCTTCATTCCCACGCACACACGTGCACGGATAAGCTGCGTTAAATCAACTTGTATCGATACTTCGGTAAATTATTATTTATTGTTTTATCTATTTTTTATTTCCGGACTTTGGGCTAGTTTTATTAGTTATAACTTATAATGAGATCTTAGCTCAAGACTTGGTGGAGTGACCTGAAGGTATACTTTGACGACTACTACTGGAACTCCTAGACACGTAGAGCTACGTGTATCGAATTTGGTCTTGTTTAATTATTAATTATGAGATCTTAGCGCTACACATGGTGGAGTGACCTGAAGGTATACTTCGACGACTACAGTGTTATGTCGTACGGCATTTTATTGTGGGGCAGAACAGCTGATATCCAATCAATTTTTATATTGCAGAAATTGAAGAAAGAATATTGCGTTCCTGTAGGCTTATATTCGAAATCATCATTTACCCTAGTCCTTGTCATAAGACGCCTTACTTGAATCACGTTGCTTGTACTGGCCAAGAGAGAAAATATTGTTTTGTTCGATAATCCAAGAGGAACTCCCCGTAGGACTCCGGTGATTTCTGTGGCAGTAGCCGGGATACTTGGTGTCATATTCACATTTTTATGGAATTTCTCATTACTTAAGAATACGTTCGCGTTATTTGCAAGGTCGAAAACAATGCCGATTTTGTATTTATTTACTAGCTGACTCGGCGAACTTCGTACCGCCTTAGTATGCAAAATTAAATGTATATTTTTCAATATTTCTGAGAGATTTTCTTAATATTTTTTTCCGTAAGAACCTTCTCCTAATAATAACAAATACAACAAAAAAAGAATTAGTGAAATCGGTCCAGCCATTCACGCGTGATGCCGTGACCAAGGAAAACGGGTTTCATTTTTATATATATAGATTGCTTTCAGGTATTTCACTCCGTTAACACAATATTGTTTAATAGCTGACGAAATTTCCAATTTGTCTTTCTCTCCGATAGGTTTTTCTGCAATATTACTTGAGAGAAACAAAATAAATTCCTCTCCGCGGCTATTTTCGGAATATTTTCTCGAGTAATTGTGAATTTTATAAGGTAAATATTTATTGTCCTCGCTTTCCAAGTCACTTGAAGATCTGGATTCATCACTCATCGATGTCTCTTGTTTTTTCCGTTTTGCCTTGGCGAAATGCAGGACGTAAAAACATAAATATACCTATATCGATATCGACTTTTTTTCGCTTTCGTCATCTCTTAAATATTGATAATAGACAATAATAGAATACTTGTGGAGTGTGGTCGTTTCGTCTTTCATTTTATGATACTGATAAAGATAGCATGATACATGTTTAACGTGAATGAAAGAGATACTTATATTTTTACGCTGTTTTGTTTAAATATGCTGACATGTGGGTAGCAAAGCAAATCGAACTTTGGTCTGTGTAGTATTTACTATTGTCACAATAATTGTCAGTAAATTGAACTTGGATTACGGTCGTGCTTGCATTTCTTTTTTAATTAGTTACTTTAATATTACTTATAGTTCTGGTTCTGATCGATCTACTCTTACAAGATTACAAATGACATGTGTAAGAAAATGAAAAGTAAAGAAAAATATTCATTGCATAAAAAAGATAGTGAGGTTTTCGAATCTATTAAAAACCTATACGGTGAAGATATTACAGATAATAATATTATGTAACATATTTTCTAATTACTCGTAGAAATAAGGTATTTGCGGCAATTTCATGTATTTTTTTTCATAAATACGGCAATTTTAGTTCTTAGTTATTGGAAGAAAGCAACGTCGAGGGCCGGTGACACATTCTAGGAGTAATAAGTGTTCTGTGACACATTCACTCGAGATCACAGAGTACATTGACTCGAGATACGCGAACAAGCGTGGACCTTTAGCAGTACTGCTAGATCCACCTTTCTTTTACCATATACCTATACAGTGTTGATATACAATATGTCGCTATTATCTTAATATATTATCGTGTTAGTCATCATCGAGTGTATCATTTCAACGCCTACACTTAGGAAGTAATGTTTGTAGCAGGCAATGAAGTCATAACGCCCTACAAAGTAACTTAAAGGATATCATAAACAAAACAACCATTTATCAACTGACTGAACTGACGTCTGACGCTTCTGACACAATATGAAGTACGTTCCATTTCTCTATCGCGGTAACTTAGAATCAAACCTACATCAGTTTTATGAGATAAAAGCCTGAAATATTTGAAATTCTATAAAATTTATTTTTTGGAATTATATTTAATAATAAAATTTAACAAGATTATAAATATATATTATTTTCGGTCAATACCGGGTTTTTTCAAAGGGTCAATTTCATCCTATATAATACTTGTCTCTGGTCAATTTGACAAATAGGTACTTAGACCTTAGTTAATTACAGTTTCTAATTTTATCGTGTGAAACATAAAAAACTTATATATGTCTTATTCAAATATTTGAGCAAAACTTAGTTGATTGTTTTGTTGCTTGTCACAAAAAACCGGTCCTTAGTCACAAAATGTACTGAAAACTCCAATATTTTAAGGGATTTGCAAATGCGTCCTATTTTTCACAACTGAATGATGAACGCAAGCGTTACGATCGCAGGGGCATCAATCATAAATAGTCAACGACCTCAATTTACATAGACGGGCCCTGTCAAACAAATAATGTGGGCGTATGTCTAGTAACGCCATCTAGTCTGAAAAGCGGGAACTTGCTTGCAACTTATGCCCCATCTTGAATGAAAGCTTGAAAACGTATGACTCGGTCATAGATAATATAGGTCATAGCCGTACTAAGTCGTAAGGCCAGTTATGTAAAAAAAAATACACAGTTTGCCGCGGAAATCAAATGATTGCGTAATGGATAAAAATATTAAATAGGAAGATTAAATAACGTTTTGTTGGCAATGCATTATTGTGAATTGAAACACTTACCTTAAAATAAAAATTATACAGTGCCAAACTAATAAGATTTTAGATGTTAACTTATAATAACAAATTATCTACACGACGAGCGACCGTGACAGCGGTACTACGACGGGGACAAAGACAGGTGAGGAACGTGTTCAGCAAGTCGGACGTCCGCCATTTTTCTATGAGAGGGCCCATCTAGTACCTACATATATATCGATGTATATAGTACAAAACAGTCTGTACAGTCCTTTCGTTTAGTAACAAAAGGCAAATATCAGATGGCGCTATCGTACCTATTGTGCTAAAAAAAACTACTATATTAGTAGTTTAGTTCTCACAAATATCTTCTTATAATAAATTCTTGTTCTTTCTTAATATGTCTTATCTCTTTCATATTATTTTTATTTAATAAACTTTTTTGTAAAATGATATTCTAATAGTAAAATTATTTACGACTTATTTTTATATTTTTAGATAGGTAGAAATTCACCAAATAACTATGGCAACATCATGTCAATTGTCAAATTAATTTGAAACATATTAAATAACCTCTGCATTGCCGGTTGTGTTGTTTTTCTGATTGCTGTTTTTAATACTTTTCATTTTGTGTTTTGGTGCTTTTCACGCTACGTTTGTTGAGTTGAGCATTCTCCTCCAAACCAGTGAACCTACGCTTTGAGATTTGTATACTAAATATGTCTTAATAAAGGTGCTGTATCCCAGGCTGTCCAGGAGCTGCAGGTTTGTATTCGCTCGCAATTATAATAACGATACCTATTTTTATCTTTGAATACTGTCTTTATTTTTTTATAACTGCAACATGTTTGCTCATACAGAATTGTAAACATTTCAGGTTCGGAAAACGTCCTGCATGAATTCCCAAATCCCGCAAAGGATTTAGATCGCTTTATGATCTGGGTCCATAGCATTGGTGGAGATATCTTGAAACTAACCAACAAATTCATTTACAAGAAACGGAGAGTTTGTCGTTTACATTTTGAAGCAAAGTATCATTGCCGATTTAATAGACTCAGCAACATAGCTGTGCCTACTATTAACATGCATTGTAAGTTGAACAATAGATTTTTAAAGTATATTCAAAATTATCTTGTAGTCTAGAATAGTGATAATATGTTATATTGTGCTATTTTTGTATTTTCAGACCTGCATTCTTCTGTCCCAATGGTGCAGAAGCCGTCCAGGCAATTACAGAATCTCTTGGAGAATATGCCATTGGTATCATCTGCGTCAACAGATCATACTTCTGCGATTTCAACAGAGGAACCATTAAGGAACTTACAGAATTTGTCTTTGAACAGGCCATCATCTTCAACTAAATGTAACTATTTTTTTCACTTTACAAACCATAATATACACATATCCATACTTAAATTATAAATGAGAGAGTGTTTCTGTCTGTCTGTTACACTTTCAAGGCTCATTTTTTCAACTGATTTTGATGAAATTTGGAATTAAAAAAACCTTAATCTATGCAGATGAAGTTGCTGGCATCAGCTAGTTCTTCGTAAATATCTGGGCTATTTTGTAATTGTACACATTCATCTGTTATAGAAAGAGTCTTATAGGTTTAATTTGTGTTGTTTTATTCTCTTTTTCAGCTGATAATTTACCCATTGAGCCGGAAGTGACAATGCAATATGAACTTTTGAGTGAAGAAAAAGAAAATATTGGTGGGTAAAAAATATACTAAGAGCCCTATGTAATATCCATATTAATATTATTATAAATGCAAAAGTGGGTCTGTCTGTCAAGTGCTTGCTATTGTTATAGGTTTCATAATTTTTTTTTGATGTTACTATACTATTATTAGCCCAGGCTACTTGTGCAAGCTATGTATGGGAACCCTAAAATAAAAAATGTAAAGCTGATTTTTGGCACAAGCGTTCCTTGGGGTCTGAGAAGTACTTCTTAAAAATTCCCCCCCCCTAGGCCGCGGGCTTAACCCCCCACCCCCCCAAACGTCTCCCCAACCGCAGTTTTTTCTAATTTTCTCAAAAAATATTAGTGCTAGAAAAAAACCATCTATGGCGAAAATAATTAACATTAAATAATCTACCATATGGCACTTAAATCATTATGATCGGATAAATAGTTTTGCAAATATGCCGGCTTATTTGACGCATTTGTTTTTTTTTTTTTTAAATCGTGTAAGTTTCTTGTGATTTGCACAAAATGTATAAGAGCTAGGAAAAAAGCGACAAGAATAAAATGAAAGTTCATAAAATCTTCTACAAAATGCTTTTTATTTTATTTCAATCGACCGAATACTTTCGGAAATATGACGATCGAAAACGTGCATGACAGAAAAATATTTTGCAATAATTTTGACTTTGTACCTACACATTCTATTTGATAATGATCGATGCTATATTACAATAAATTAATAGTAGATAATAATCATGATATCTTTATCTACAAAACAACACTACACTCAGTAAATAATATATTAAATATTATTATTTATATTTGTTCAAAGTTCTAACAAAGACAAGGCGTCGCGTCAGCCGAAGAATAACGAATAGAAAAAATGCAAAGGAAATGCGGGTGGAATGACATGGTTCGTGTGCAAATGTTACCATTGATGGGGAAGAAGGTGATGATGACGTCCATGATGATGTGCTTTAATAATACCTACAGCAAGGTATATTTCGAAAACTATTTGTCCTATCATAATAAACTAAACACTATTTTATAGGTAAATTAATAATCTTTGTACTAAGTCCTGACAGCTTTTTTCCTAACTCTAATACTTTTTCTTGAAATTACAATAAACATTTACGGATTTTAAAAATGTTTAGTCTTTTATTCCAGTTAGGCAGCCATATTTCCGAAATTATTAGTTCTATCAAAATAAACTAAAAATTATTTTGAAGATAATTTAATGAAGTTCATTTTTGCTCATTATGTTTTTTTTCCTAGTTCTAGTAGTTTCTGAGAAAATTAAAAATTATACGAACAGTTGTCGATAAAAAATAAATTTCTTGGAATATAGGTTGCCATATTTCTCGAACTATTGGTCCTATCTAAATTCACCATAAGACTTTTTTGTGGGTAATTTAGTGAAATTAATTAATCTTCCGAGGAATTTTTTCCAGCTCTAATAGTTTTTGTGGAAATTGCAAATAACATAGGATTCTAGCAATTTTTTTATTTTTTTTCGTACACTATACATGGATATATATTCGAAATTATTAGTCCTATCTTTATGAACTAATTTTTTTTAATAAGTGGTTAAATGGTGTTTATTTTTACTTCTGCGAGTTTTTTGCCTAGCTCTAATAGTTTTCTAGAAATTACAGAAAACATATAAAATTTTGAAAAATATTGCTTTTATGTTAACTATGACAGGTATATTATCGAAATTATTAGTGCTATCAAAATTAACTAAATACTATTTTGTAGGTAATTTAACTATGTTTCTTACTGCTTCAATCAGTTTTTCCTAATTCTGTTATTTTTTTTTCGAAAATTAAAAACAACGTACACGATATTTGCATATTATTTTCTTTATCTTACACAATAGGTAGGCATATCTCCAAAACTATTACTCTTATCAAAATAAACTAAATATCATTTTATAGCTAATTTAATAGCCTTTTATTTTGCTTCAGACAATACTTTTGTAGCTCTATCAGTTTTTATGGAAATTACAAGAAACTACATTACAAAAAGCCATACATGCAAAATATTTTCTTTTCATGCACAAAGGGTTAACATATCTCCGAAACTATTAGTCTTATGGAAATGAACTACTATTTATTTTGTAGATAATTTAATGAAGATAATTTTCACCATTGAAAGTTTTTTTCTAGCACTAATATTTTTTGAGAAAATTACAAAAAACTGCAGTTGGGGAGACGTTTGGGGGGGTGGGGGGTTAAGCCCGCGGCCTAGGGGGGGGGAATTTTTAAGAGGTACTTCTCAGACTCCAAGGAACACTTGTGCCAAAAATCAGCTTTACATTTTTTATTTTAGGGTCAATGTTTATTAGTCCCGTACTATATTACATAATGAAATTTTCTGTTACAGCACCAAGCTCCAAGTATATGCTAGACCTCATATCTATCCCAGATATTAAAGAAAAGATTTATAGAAATCAGCAGAAAGGTAAGTCTTAAAACTTATTTTATTTATTAACATCTAATTAGAATGTCAGTGCCCATTACACTAACTAGATGGTAATAAAAATATAAAAAGGCAGACATAAAATTATGATCTTAATTGGTTGCATAGCTTGAGTTACTACTACAAAAATTCAAACAAAATTATCTATTTAATATTAGTTTGCCTGGTGGGAGGCTTCGGCCGTGGCTAGTTACCACTCTACCGGCAAAGACGTGCCGCCAAACGATTTAGCGTTCCGGTATGATGCCGTGTAGAAACCGACTTGGGGTATGGGTTTAATATAACTGCCTTACCCCTTACAGGTTAGCCCGCTACCATCTTAGACTGCATCGTCACTTACCATCAGGTGAGATCGCAGGGGCTAACTTGTAGTGGAATAAAAATAAAATACTAGATGAGTCTGAGATTTCTTCTGCATGGATTAAGATTTTTGGATAAAAGCCCTTCCCCGAAAACAGACAGAGACTTTAGCATTATTAATATTAGCTAAGACATAGTAGTAGATACTAGAGACTAGAGACGATAGATACTAGAGACATAGTAGTTGCAGACAAACAGACACACTTAATAATATTAGTATGGATTTTTAGTTTGAATGTGAAGAATTGACCCATTTCTTATTTATGTTTCAGACAAGAAAATTCTTCCTGAAGAATGTAAGGAAACAGCAGATCTACTTCTGTTCTTTGATAACCTGTTCGATTCAGTCAACGGCAGCTTTGCAAAAAGGAATAGGTTTGCAAAGCCTCTTTCAGGTCCTTGTACATAATAAGATATGGACTGAGGGGAAAAAGATTTTAAAATCGATGAAATTTGTAGACAAAACTGGGAAAAAAGAAAGTGTGCCAACCCTAACTAATTGGGTGTGGACACTGGAAGGAATCGAGATTTTACTGAAAAAATTGGAAACAGATCATAAGATTACCTCAGTGTGGATGCGACATTTTAATCAAGATCCATTGGAGAACTTTTTTGGGTCTATTCTTTCCCATGGTTGCCGCAACACAAACCCTACGCCTGAGCGTTTTGAATCAGCATTCACCACATTGTTAATAAATAGCCTTACCAGTGTCCACACTCCAGGGGGAAATTGTGAGCGTGATTTTGGAGAGGCATTAATTACCCTGATTGACGAAGACTTTAAAGCCAACGACGATGCTAATTGTGAAACTGTTTTAAATGATATTTTAAGTATCGAACTGGAGTCACTGGAAAATAAATGTGATCCAAAAATATTGGCTCCTTTGCAATACATAAGTGGATATTTTATAAAAAAAGATATATTATAGGTCATGTGAAACATGCAAGAAAGCATTAGTGGCATCACAAGAAACTGAATATATAAAATATAGGGAATATATTCAGATCGTCGTTGGCTTTGCAGCCCTAGTGACTCAATTGTAACTTTAATATCCAATATACAAGATGTTGCAATATCTATATTAAAAACAAATTTTGAAATTAATAATTTGAAGCAATATATAAAAACTGTTATTTACATATTAGTAGATTTCGCAACAATTTCATGTTCTAACCACAAGGATAATTTAAACAAGTTTTTAATTAATGCTGTCTGCCGCTTTTTCATTTTCAACTATTGTAAGTCTAATAATAAGATTTTGTATGGACTAAAAGATGTTGATGGATGATGACAATGACAAATATCAAATATTGGAAAGGAAATGCTTTCAAAAGTGTCATAAGGTTAACAAAAATTAACTATATAGCTTCCCTGTTCTCAGTAGGTAATTTGGTATTTGTCGTTGTCATCTTCATCATCTTATAGGCCAACGAATATCTTATTAAAATGAAGCGGCCGACAGCATTAATCAAGTTATCCTTGTGGTAAATTTTTGTGAAATCTACTAATATGTAAATAACAGTTTGTTCGAGTATATATTCTTTCAAATTATTAATTTCTTTTGATGTTATAGTTTTGACTTTCGTTTTTCGAAGTATCTAAAAGTGGTGGTTGTAATATGACGTAGTAAAACGAATGTATATAGAAAATAAAGAATAAAAGTCAACAAATTGTATTATTTAAAATGTATTCAGATTTTATTGTTACTTAATTGTGAACAAAAATTTTAACATTTAATATAAATAATCTGAATGCATAATCCTTTCCTGCGTTGCACTGCTAAAAAAGCAGTCAAATAGGCGCCCGGTACACAGTCAATCTGGATTGCGGATTGAGATCCAGAGATTGACTGGGAACCAGGCGCACAGCAGGCGCCATAAGAAAATAAAAACGTAAATAATAGGTATAGCTATTAAGTAGCTATCTATATGCAGTCATTAAGGTGGAAGACAAGGGTCTGCCCGCGAAATTCAAATTTAATTTGGATTTTCGCAATTTGTAAACTAATACGACAAAGTAGGCATAAGGCATTCAAATTGCGCCCCTAGGAATATCAACTTCACAGGTTTATATAAAAATCTTTACTTGAAAGTGTCCAGTTTAAGAAATTAGTCAAAATAATGAGTTTGACGTGAGTTACTCACAAATTAGTCATTATTTTGACTAATTTCTTAAACTGGGCACTTTCAAGTAAAGATTTTTATATAAACCTGTGAAGATGATATTCCTAGGGGCGCATTTTAAATGCCATAAGCCTACTTTGTCGTATTAGTTTACAAATTGTGAAAAACCAAATTAAATTTGAATTTTGCGGGCAGACCCTTGTCTTCCACCTTAATAGAGGTATGTATATATTATATGATAAGTTCCAAAAGGCGAATACAGATGGCGCCACTAGGCTGTTACCACTATTCTATGGCGAGATAGATCTCTATTCCCATAAAAAGTACTCTGTGCGATCACTCATCATAGGCAATGACTAAGGAATATTCATTGATCATAGGTCATAGGGTAAACAATCAGAGACAAGTTAACCAGAGCTATCACGCAATAAAAAAAAGTTGACACAGGGTTGCAGGTGCAATAAAAATACGTAACCCTAAATATTTGAATTATAGGACGCCATGTTTGTGACGTGGTAGGCCGTCACAAAATAATTAGGTATAGGTAAAGAAGTAAAGAAAACCGTGGCGTAGGTTCTAAGCCGTATAATTTTTCACCACCTATCCACACTGTAGTTTTTAAATGAGAAAGCGGGCCTGAACGGTAGGCCGAAATCCGGGGTCCAGCTCCAGGGCTCCTGATGCAGTGTTGCGCTGCAGCAAACCGGACGCAGTAGGGCGGTGCTGACCGAGCGACGCGGCGTCCAGAGTGCTCAGTATTTATATACAGCCTTTGCAGAAGACTCTCGAAGGATGATCGATGAGGCGTCTTCTCAACTCCCCGTCTGAAGCGGATCCAAACTTCTAAATTAGGTAGCAGTCCACGAAAGCAGATCCTAGCCAGTTCTCGAAAACCTGGAACCCCATAGCGGTAGGCGTTAGGGACGTGGGATAGAACCTCGTCCGCTGTAGAAGTCCTTGTCCAAGCCCAGCGACCGTGACAAAGCACTACAGCGGCACAGGACAGCCTACAGTTAAAGATAAGCTACTTAAGCAACACTAATAATTCTATCTAGGTACCTAAGCAGTCTTGTTCCGCTGGAAACAAGCGGCACAAGACCGTACTCTGTGGCGATCCATGCAGGAGACCTTCGTCCAGCGGTGGACGTCTATAGGTTGAGACGACGACGACGACGACCTCAGCAGTTACAATTAGAATAGGCAATTAGATAACTCACCCCAGCGGGTTTAATAGGCAGCCAAGAAGGACGGATGTCCACGTAGTAGAAGAAAATTCGGAGACACTATTAATAATTAACACCGTCCACTAGCAAGCGTAGATATGGAATGATCTAGTCGGGCGGCGTGCATAGAATCTTCGCGACTTGAGCGAGGCGAGCGGCCGAACCGAAGGCGCTTGTATGCAAAATGCGATGGTCAACGAAGTCACTTAGCCGCAAGGAATACGTGCGGTTCCATAGCATTTATTTTAATAGTTTTTTAAGTGTTACTGATTTAATTAGTTTTATTTATGTATTAGGTATTTATCTATTTTTTCTTATTCTTTATTTAGTCTTAAGATACTTACAACGTTACGTCATGTTCCATGTACTTCTCATAACTTGCCTATTTTTGAATCTGGAAGTGATATCTATCATAAAAATGATTTAATGAAATAATATTTGACCAATCATAATATGTAAAGGTAAATGGTATTTGAGTTTTCATTCATTTTATTCCATAATATGTAATTCTCCCCTTTTTCCCATCACAAAGGGAATTCGTAATAAACTGGTATCATACAGCAACAGTGGCAGTTCAAGGACAAAATAATATGGCGTTTCCGCATATTTCAAAACAATACAATACTTTTTTAAATCAACTTTTAAACCCACATTCGCTTTTGATTAAAATTAATTTATGTGAAATTATAATTCACAATAAGATTTTTTATAAATAAATAGTTTAGACGCAAAAGTGGCCCACTTTTGTTCATTCTCCTTGGTTGTCCTTGTCCAATTCTACACCATAGATTTAGCATTGAAGCGCGCGAGCCCAATACTAAATCTATGTTTTACACTTAATTTCTTCCATATTATGATCTAGATCCGTTGTAAAGAATCGGCCTAAATACTTAAATTTATCTACAGCTGCGACAACAGCACCGCGAAGTTTTATTTTAGGAGATGGCATGATCTGGGTTTTGGACCATTTTAGTACGGAACCCTAAAATTCAATAATGTCGAATTGGCATTCGATTTTTAATCCATAGACAAAAAAAATATAACTAGCTAAACCTAATGCATTTTTAACATTCGACGCTTGAATTCGCTAAATAGGTAATGATTTAGCTTATTAAATCTTGTTAAGTAAGTATTTTTAAGCTGTCAATGATTTTATTAAATTAACATTGACAGTTCAAAATAACATTTAATAATGTGGGTAGTAGGTAGATTTAAAACACCACGTAGTTACACCGTCTACTTTCATTCTTGCAAGGCATTCGGCGTCACTCAGTGCACTCATCATTATTTAGTACGCTTTACGGTATTAGATCCGGCATTTTCTTATTTTCTGTTTTATAAATAATTGTACATTTTTAGTTCCATTTAATTAGTTATTTTTCATCAAAAACATGGAGGTAGCAGGGCCATCCAAGGAACACGTGCCGGCGGACGTACCGGTTTGGTTATGCATATTGCTTCAGGATAGTTTACGAGAAGGTATTTTTTAAATTTATCTATTACTAGATGAACTTGGTCCACGTTATTTAAGTTTTTTTATTCTAGCTAACACATTCACTTAGACCAATCACGTCCTTCTTACCTACCTACTAAACTATGTCGTGAGCGTCGGATGTAAGCAGTGGCAGTCACGGCCATCCTGCCCCAAGCTTTGACAAATTTCATCACGATCGTTTGAAAAGATGAGTCGTTAAAGTGCAGCAGACAGACACACAGACAGACGGACAGACAGATCAACTTCCGCATTTATAATATTACCTAGTATGGATTTTATACATAGCGTAGGTACTTACCTATTACCTACCTTATAACTTTATTATTTGTTGAGATATTTTAATGATTCTTTCATATTAGTGTTATATTTTACCTTATTTTTTATAATTAATAGTATTCTAAGTCTTAGATACGTATTGGAAACTTCTCCATTCGTACCTACATACACACTTAATATTTCGTGTCGTGCCAGTGGAGAGGTTAATACCTAGGTACATCAAAATGGCGGAATGATTGAAGCTCCAGACAATAAAGGAATAGATTGAAGTTTGTGTACCTATGTAAAATTCATGCACTAGTTTGGATTTGGACAAATTAGATGAAAGTAACTACTTTATTAAAATTTAAGTATTGCTTTTCAACAGTGCTTTTGAAGTCGGGACACTTTTTTAAAAGGTTTTTAACTGACTTCCAAAAAAGGAGGAGGTTCTCAATTCGGCGCGTATGTTTTTTTTTTAAATGTTTGTCGGTGCATATAACCGTGGTTTCTGAACCGATTTGAAAAAAAATAATTTTCAGTGGTTAGAGGAAGCTCCCAGGTGGTCCCATAAAAAATCTGACTCCAAATCCTCAATCCTGATGCTGTAGGTGTACCGTACTACATGAAATCTTCAAAACTAGGGAGTTAAGAAATTTTGATGGTGAATTCATATAGTAGGTATCAAGTCACGTATATACATTCGACTCTGAGTCCCAAATCCTCAACCATGATGCTGCAGGGTACAGAACTCCTTAAAAATAGCGATTTAGGATTTTTTTGTGGTGAAGTCATAGGTGTCAAGCAACGACTTCATACTTAAACTCAAGTCCCAACTCCTCAACTCTGATGCTGCAGGGTACTACATTCTGAAGTTGTGGGGATTTGGAGTACACTAAAAAGTTTAAAATAAAAATTCTTTCCAAAAAACCGACTGTAAAGTTAAAAATAATTTTGATTTCTACACACTATGTTGAAGTCGGGCGAGTATACAAAGATAGGCAAAGTTGATGTGTCAGGCTCGCCCGACTTCAACATAATGTGTAGAAATCAAAATTATTTTTTACTTTACAGTGGCTTTGGAAGTCGGTTTTTTGGAAATAATTTTTATGACATGAATGTTTGGCATCGAAAGATTCAAACGTCGATCAAGAACGTCGTTATTTTGTTGTTATTTTTCATTATATTTATTTCAATGACCTCCTTTCTCATTTAAATTTATTAAATAAGGTAGGTAATACATTATTGGGAATGCAAAAATCAGAGATTAGTAGCTAGTTAGTTAGTTACCTACTCGTATCCGAAAGTATCTTTGTTAAGTAGCTATGTAGGTAGGTACATAAGTACCTAGGTATTAAAAATTTATTAGTTACTAGCTGATGCCCGTGACTTCGTCCGCGTGGATTGAGGTTTTTCGGTTCCCGTGGGAACTCTTTAGTTTTCCGGGATAAAAAGTGGCCTATGTGTTATTCCAGACTATAATTTATCTCTGTGCTAAATTTCATCCAGACCGTTCAGCCGATGGAGCGTGATTGAGTAACAAACATCCATCCATACATCCATCCATCCAAACTTTCGCATTTATATTTATTTGATTGATTGATTTGATTTCATTATTTGTGAACCCCAGACTTGGAGGTTGAAGTCGACCCATTAGGCTATCACTATAATATTGGATACTTCATACTACCTATGGTCTAGACAAGATACAGTTTTAAACTAAAGTATTTATATTACTTTATTACAACTGTATCTTGTCTAGATGTAAAATAAATCTACCCAGTTAGTTTTGTTTAGAACTCTAAGACGTAGGTATATGGATATATACCTACCTACAATATACAAATACTTTATTTCCAAAAATGTTCTTAAAAGGTAACGAGGTGCATATTAACAAACAAGTAAAATCTTAAAACTAATAAAAAATTTGGTTTAGCTGTTTCCGTTTCAACTCATGTACCCCTTATATGCTTAGCTGTGGACCTCACACTAGGGGACCTGTATTGGCTGTATTGTCCGGGAAAAAAGCCCGAAAAAAGTCCGGGATCCCGGTATTAGCCAATACCGGGATCCCGGACTTTTTTCGTCCGTTTTCAATACCGATATTGAAATGTCTAATACTTACCGGGATACCGGTATTGGTGACGAAACAGTGACTATTGCATATATTTCTTGGTACATGCCTCTGTTTTTATTCGGCTAAGTTTAAAATTGCACATTAGCTCAATAAGAGCATCTATAATGCTAAAAACCAGTGAAGGAAAGTCATTTTTGATCACTCAGAGGGAAAAATTTGTGTTTGAATTTAGAACCCTGTGGCTTGGCATTTCTATTTCATGGACTCATGAAACGTTCAGAAATCTGTTTTTTATCCAATGAATTTTTTTTATTATGATTTATTTTCTTTTAAAAAATAACTTTTGAATTTTTAATTAATTTGTGTTTCGACTAAACTATGTATTTTTTCGAGTAAAATAATAGCATTTCTTCATTGAATTTAAGCAGAAAAGTGCTCTTTTTGAGTTAAAAAAGGTGAAAAAAGATTTTTATGGAAAACTGCTTTTAAATGGTGCAGTTTCCTTCAGAAAAGACTAGTTTTAAGTTAAAAACAATCTATCTAATTTTAAGTTTTTCCCAATACTTGAAATTATTCTTGGTATTGAAAAAAATCTTTCCGGTATTAATACCGGTATTGAAATAAACCGGTATTCGAAAGCCCTAATCGTGAGGTCCTGATATAGGAATTACAGTGCGATATACTCGGCCGGGGTTTGATTACATAATACAGAGAATTGCATAAATCAAATCAAATCAAGACAATAAGACATTGAGGTATTATGTACTAATGCAATAAGATAGACAAATATTACAAACTTACAAATATTGCAAAGAGCGATAAGTTAGATCTTAAAAATTAAAGTTTAAACTTTAAACGACCTAATGCGATACGATATCGTTTACTGTTTTTTTTTGTTTATCCATAACGAGAACTTGAGTAAAAGTCAAACTACGGTTCGCGCGCAACACTCGACTGATACGAGTGCCGTCGCCCGTCCACGCACCATTGTTAAATATCTCAGGTCACGTGACAACTGACAAGTGACAAGTGAGCCAGGCCTGGTTTAATTACGAATATATATTTATATTTATGACCTTTTGTCTTCGTAACAACGCGACCTTGTAGGTGACGCGGGCGGCGGAGCATGTCGGTGACGCGAATCCACAAGTTTACCCCCTACGAAAAACTGCTCAACGCGGCTAAAGAAGTTTCCACTTGAATAAAACTTTCATTTTTCTTGTTTGTTTTGTTAGCTGACGATGCACGGGTGACGTCTGGATTGTTGGGCAACACAGGCAGATCCATAGTGTGGAACATGTGTGAGAAGTTCCACTGCGTCAAGTCTGGTGTGCCAGGACAGACGTGCCGCGTGTTTGAGCGGTACTTAGCGAATCTGGTTCGCTTCGGCTTCAATGGTGAGATCTTAGAATATGGTGATGGTTCAAGGCATGTTGGGCAAGACGAAAAAATTATTAGGCCTATTTATTCGAAGTTCAACTAGATACGAGGTTTTTTATACGATTTATTGAAAGAAAAATAACGAAGTATAGTCCGCACGCGAGCTCTGAGGAATCGGGGGCTCAGCCGCTCAGGTAGCGGGCGGGTGGCGGGTGCGCGCCACCGCGCCCAGTCGTCGCGACTCGCGAGATGGAATGGCCCTTATACAAACTTTACTCGGGGACCGATGCAATGTCGCCGCACTCACACATTGTAAAATCAATCGTATTTTATTACACAACAAAGATTCACTGTAATAGGTTTTTTGGTTTGAAATCAAAAGAAGTTTATACTTAATCCAAACATCGTAAAGCAATGATTTATAGAGATTAACAATTTTAGATTGTAAATTATAAAGTAATTAGATATAATTTCGACTCATCGGTGAAAAGAAATACCTCCTCGATTGATACTTGATATACTTCTTTTTCTGCACGATAAAATTGCACAACTCGGGATTTCTCTTAATTTTTATCGCATCTGATGTTGCCGACACACTCTCAAAAGAACTACGCGTAGTGATAGGAAGTGAACTACTCGGTCAACCGGGAATATGAACATTTGATTGACATGGGATTTGACACGCATGAAAGGTCTGCATTTCCCATGGAACTAATAAGTATTAAGTACTACGTACAACTATTAGTTCCATGGCATTTCCCTTCTAGCTTTATTTATTTTTTCTATATTTTTTCTATGCATTGCGCTGACCTTGACGCAAGAGTACCTACGCTTTATCGAGTCATGTTTTTAATTTGGCGATAGCAGATACTTGTATTATAAATAGGGAGTAAGACTAAACTTAAAAGTTTCTTTGTGTGTGCAAATAGCTATTTAATTTTTAAATCCATTAAATTAATAAATGAATTTATTTATTGCTTATATTATTCTGATTGCGACAGTGATTAATTAGATTTTACGTCCATTTTGTACCTACAGTTCATTATAATAAAATTGTATGATAGGTACAATTTGTTTTTTCTTCCTTATTGCACATACTAAGTATCTTCATTGAATTATTATTTTATAATTCAATGCACGCGCACAGATACTACAGATGTATTAGTATCGACAACGTTATATCGACTAAATTACAACTCTATCTCATTAGGTACGTCAATATTCCTTAAGATTCCTCGGACCTGAATAATGAACTCCAAAGTGGCTGTTTCATGAGCTGTTCAGCTCATGAAACAGCCACTTGAACGAATCTTTAATATAAGTAGGTACCTATCTATACCTAGAGTAGGTATGGTCTATTAACTGATGCGATCTGTCCTCTATGTTTTCAGGCAAAGACCAACAAGGTTTAGTTACCTATATTGTTCCGCGACTGCTGCTAGCACTCGCGTGCAGCTTCCAAATCGCTATGAGGACCGCCAAGTCCACAGTCCAAGTGTGTCCAAAGGCCATACGCGCTTACCTCGCGTCGTATGGCTTGGATTATACCATTATCGAGATTATGAACATGGAGAGGGAAATTTTCAGGGGTATAGGTAATCCACACATCCATATACCTACTTACTTTAAAATATTGTTTTAGTTAAGCCGCTATGTTTGTGGCCCTACATCTATTTTTGGTTTCTGCTAATCGCGCCGGTCCTACAGTTTGCTGTAAAGTTTATGAGTTAAAACCCAGCACGCCACGAAGTTCCACCTCACTGCCAATTTCAACAGCTATCTGGCTCGCAGTGATGTTACTTTGTTGTCTTCATAACCTATAATTTAGAATTTGGTTCCCAGGTTACCGCGTGCCGCTATACAACGGTGTAGAGATGGCGGAGCTTTTGGCCGACCATATAAATGTGGACCGTAATGCGCTGGAGCTGATCGGTTTGTTCGTTGGGCAGGCGGAGCTGCAACGTCACGAAATAGAGGCACAAGTGCGCTGGATCGCCGGCCTGCACCGTATTGCATACCGTGAGTCTGCTTTTCAATTGTGTATACAATAACTATAGTTATACTGCTACAGCATCTTCGGAGGATTGGGCGGGCGCCCGCATGCAGTGTCTTTTTTCTCCGATTGTGTTGGTACCGCTACAACGTCACCGAGGATGAGCGTAGCAGCTCTGCCTAGACTGAGATCCCTCGGGGACAGCATCCTCCTAGTTCGGACCGCGGCTGCTTGTAACTTGATGAACTTCTTATAACGATCGGAATAGCCGTTCTATAAATTATTAATAAATTCAATGTGTTTAGACCTTGATGATATAGATGTACGAAAAAATGATCTTGACGCTTTTTTTGCGTACTTTATATGCGTAAGGCCAATATATTACACTATACTATACACAGGATCCTATAACGATGACTACTAGAAATATGATAGTGTAATGGCTGAAATTCTCGATGATCATAATAATATATCTAGGATACTTTTTGTCAACATGTTGTTAAATAGGATCCTAATAATTAATAGGAAACTATTTGAGTACACAGATAAGGACAACTATTTTCAATAATCAAGAATGATAAAAAAATGGCGTCAACAAACAAAACTCGTGTTGCATTTGAGTGGGACACAGAAACTACAAAACTATTAACCCCTTACCGCATGGATTTTTTATTTAGCTTAAATTAATTTAGATGATATAAAACATTATAAAATACCCCAGTTTTTTTATTTAATTTATTTTCCAATAATAACAGAGATAATAAAAAAAACTATAGTGTCATATTTGGAAAAAAATTAAATAAAAAAAAATGGGATATTTTATAATTTTTAAATATCCCCTAAATTAATTTAAGTTAAATAAAAAATCCATGTGGTAAAGGGTTAATAGTTTTGTATTAATAGTTTGACAGAATGTAAAGGTCATTGCACTCAGATATGAGCAACTAGGACCTTATAGTGTAATACATTCATAGTATCCAGTATATCATATTTCTAGGATGATGAATGATGATCTATGGTGCGAAATAGGATCCTTTTTATATAGTATAGGGTAATATGGGCCTTAGTTTAATTCCCACGGTTTAATAACAACCTATCTCTGTAACAAATTTCATCAATATCGGTCGAACTGATGGGCCGTAAAGCGTAGCATACAGACACACTTTCGCATTTATAATATTAGTATGGATTAGTATGATATGGTAGTGGTCGTGGTGGTGGAGTCTTAACGTACGTATCTTATGTGACACAAGTTGTCCTACATGAAATTAATAAATCATTTATCATTTATATGGTACTTACTGTTACCACAGTCTAAGGAGACAGGTACGTTAACGTTATCCATACTAATATTATGAATCCGAAAGTGTTTCTGTCTGTCAGTCTGCTACGCTTTCCCGGCCCATCTTTTCAATCGATTTTGATGAAATTTGGTACAGGGGTAGACGGTATCCCGGGGAAGGACATAGGCTACTTTTTATACCGGAAAATTAAAGAATTCCCGCGGGAATCAAAAATGTTAAGCCACGCGGACGAAGTTACGGGAATCATCTAGTATTATATACTTACGCTGTGCTATGCCTACGGTGCAGGTAGCCCGCGGATACGGACATTACACCTCGCCGCTGGCTGCGTGGCCGCAGCCGTCAAGAAAGCTTGCCTCCAGGCGTCAAACAACGTAGCAATGAGCCTCGCACCCATGCTACGAGTCTCCGCCACCTACATCATGGTACTCCGTGATGTTATAATTGACCGGGTCGCGGTCCACGAGCCCCCGACCCCGAAGCCTAAACACCGCCCCAACATTCTCAAAAGGAAGAGGTCCGCCGCTGATGCTGGACATAGCGAGCCCCAACCTGGCACCTCCAAGTCCAAACTCAATTAGGCACAGCCACGGAATAGATAATTTATTTTTTCTATGGGCACAGCCTAAAGATAAGCTTTTTTGTATTCGCTTCATTACTTAGTCCTTTTTTTACAAACTATTAGATAGTTCAATCCAGGGATGACGCGTCCCACAATTATTTTTTGTCTTATCAAGAAAATTGGTTTACAATGTTTACATACCTACGTACTTAGGAACTAAACGTACCTACCTATACGTAAAAAAAATTAAGTTTGGAGCGCACCTTTATGGATTCAACGATCTAAATATACCTTAACCTACGATAAAATAGGTCTATTTCAATATTTGGGCTTGATAAATGATTTAAAAATTGAAAAATAATGAAGCTAAGTTCGACATTTTTTTTCTAAAATAAAAATAAAAGTACTTAATTAAAAGACTTCAAAAATTCTGATAAATATGTTAAAAGCGGCCCTACCTTTACCTATTAACTAAGTAAAGCCAGTTTTATTTTGGAATACTAGGTACAGTTCGCGCGCGAAGTAAATGCAGAGTAAATGTATGTGTCATCATACATTTGCTCTGCATTCAAGTATTGTTAAGTTTTATAATCGTATCGCCAATTATTTTTTTGGTATTATCAATAACGTGATAAATTGGATGAACAAATGCCGAATTTAAACATTAAGTACTTATATAACTATGGCTTGATTGATCATTGAAAAATAATCTTTTCTAAGTTATATTATGTGTTAGGTACTTGTAATGAAGTAAAAAAAGCTACGATTGAGTATTTTTATACATAATGGTGATTGGTAAAGTAACAATAATTATGTTCAGAATATCACGGTCAAATTAATGTCTTGACTCTTGATCTACAAACTAGCTAACTTAGTAGGTCCTCGTTCCTAACTAAAATATTATAGGTAGGTATTTTGATATTTTACATTTCAAATGTAAAATAGGTAGGTATGGCTCGATCATTTACAATCATTCCAAAAACGTTAACTGAAAATCAAAAGATTATAGGTAGATCTGCGATTACCTAATAAAGGTTTATCTTTATAGGTGGGTACAGTTAGAGACACAAATTACGAATTATTATTTAATGGTTATCAGTTAATCTGAGGAACGAATTTTCGCACTTTAGCGGATTTAGCCAGTGAATAAAACTAGATAAATGTTAAAGTCACTTGTTGTAATAGTTACCTAATGAGTACGTAGGTAGTTAACTAAGTACGTACTTTGTGGTGGTAACGTATATCCATCATTTATATTTATTTTGTTTTTCTTTGGAAAGTTTATTTAGATATAAGTTTTTCATTATTTGAGTAAGTATATAACTATAGAAGGGTAAATATAGTGTGCTGTGTGATATAGTATCATGCCAAAAA
Source organism: Erebia aethiops (assembly GCA_923060345.2). NCBI lineage: Eukaryota > Metazoa > Arthropoda > Insecta > Lepidoptera > Nymphalidae > Erebia > Erebia aethiops. The sequence goes on along the minus strand of OV281079.1, from coordinate 4,842,392 downwards.
TCACATGTTTGGTAAATTTTAATAACCTACTCGTAGAAAGCATTGTGTGGCATTGTTTCGTTTGTTTATCGCAGTATTTTAGATATCACATTTTGTTCTTCAATAATTACCTAATAAGTTATTAATTAAGTAAATCTAAATTCTCAATTATATAAATTGTTTTTATTTGCTTCATCCAAAAATGAATGAACATACCTACTTACCTATTTCCCAAAATCCCATATTTTCTAATTAGTGGAGTGTCTGGGAGGTTAAAAACATGAAAACCTCGGATTTCAGTTAGGTCTACAGTGAATAAAATTTTTAATAATTCAAAGTTTTTTAGCAATACATATTATACAAAAAAGTTCCCATAAAAAGATTGTGATCTCGATTAAAAATATATAGTTACCTCTATATATGTATATATAATATCGATGCATTCATAATATTAGGCTATAGGTAGTAGGTACCTACTTAGAACATTTTTATATATGTACCAAAATTAAGTTAATGTATGCACACTAATATTATAAATATGTGAAAGTGTGTCTGTCTGTCTGCTATGCTTTCAACTTGAAATTGTGATTTTGATGAAATTTGGTACAGGGATAGATTTCTTAGTGATTCACGTGGACCCAAGATGTAAATAGCGCGAACTGCTCTTTTTTGTAATAAAAATATACTCTTGATATCGGCTGCTCGACCCCAAAGCAAGATACCGTATGACATCAGACTATGGAGCTAAAATAAACAACTGGGTATTGGACTACAAGTGAAATAAATTATTTTATAGTGATTATTAAATATAGGATCTCCCAAAAGTCGTAATAACTATCCACGTCCCCTGACAGTGTTATTTTGAATAACCATTTTAAACTATCTATACTATCTAACTATATTAAAAAAGTGCGTCGAACTTGGATGACGTCACAACTTAAAATTTCATACAAAATCCATACTAAGCACGCGTTTTGACGTTTGAAAAAAAATAGTTGTCAAATACCCAATTTTAGCAGTGCATACATCCGTTAGCTGTCTAATTGTTCTAATACTACTAATAGCATACCATAGATTTAAAGGTCGCGCGCGCTTCAGCGCTTAATCTTTAAACCTAAGACCTTTTAACCTAAAGACCTTTAAACCTTTAAATCTATGTAGCATACACAGCTGAACTTAGTTTTTTAGAAAGTTTTCGTAGTAGGTATATGACTTCCCCACTGAAGTTTACAGTCAATACCTATACCTAGAAATACTGTTTCGTTCACAAAAGCTAACTTGTGATGGCCTAAAATAATTTAAGTGTCCACCTGCCGAACGTACCGTTTCATACAAACTTTCATCCCCTATTTCAGCCCTTTGGGGGTAGAAGTACCAAAAATGGCGAAACACGTATTTCTTCATTTTAAACCGGTAGCTCAAATACCTACCAAGTTTCATGGATATTATAACTTGAAAAATGACGGACTTTCCTTTGCCTTTGACTTTGCCCCTTTGGCGATTTTCGAAAAACCCTTTCTTAGTGCATACCTACTCGTCACAAAGAACACACCTTCCAAATTTCATTTATCTCAACAGTGGTTTAGTCTGTGCGTTGATATATAAGTCAGTCAGTCAGTCAGGACTTTGAATTTTATATCTAAGTATTTATAGATAATATTAATTAAACATCCATCATCCATGGATAATAAACTATGGAGGTAGGAAGTTAGTAGGCATAATACCTTTGTTTCCTTTGTCATTGTAATAAAGTTTAAAACTATGTTGGTCGCCCCAGTGTCCCGTTTGTACTTTGTATCTTAGCAACCACAAACACAGTCGAGAAGAATAATTATTTCCCGTTTATTCAATGTAGGTATACTCGAGTAGGAATAGAATTACTATAATGCATTGTTTACTAGTTTATTTGAATTTATTAACTTCTCTGTACCTAGTTAAGTCATAATAGGTATGTTTTGAGACCATCTCATGCGGCGCACTACACCACCGACGCAGCGGGAACATTATTCGGAGCACGCAGCTTCTAAATATAATATTATATTGCTCCAAGCCATCCCGTGGCGGGCGTATGGTTATCCGTTATTGGCAGTTAGGTACCTATGCCATAGAATGTTGCGAAAAAATGCGACTTGACGTTTGACATCGGTTGCCATGTTTATCATAATAATATGATATACCTATCTGTTTAATATCGATTGCACAGTACTTACAACTTTTAAGTACTGTGCAATGGATTTTCTTTTTTTTATACCTGTAAAATTACATTTATACCTGTAAAATTTTCTATCGCCGATGTTTGGTCGTTGATTTTGATCTCTGAAACGTACGAAATAAGTAGCCTGCGATATTTCCCTCTCAAGTTCATTACTTCAGTCAACGACGACGACGAAACTCGACGGTTGAAAGCATCTCCAAGCTGGCAGAATTTTAATAATAGGTAAAGCATAAATAAATTAATTACATTTAAATCAGTAGGTATGCACTATGCAGCTTTGAGGGTATACGAAGGTGTAGATGTGAATGGGTCTGCTATTAGTACCCTCAAGTACTATAGTACTAAAGTACTCAAGTAGTCGTCACTCGTCCCTCATATTAACGATTTGAATTCTAGGATAAAACCCGAATATGGGAGAAGAAGAACCAGCTACTCTCGACGGGCAGTTTTATGAGTTCGCCAAGATGATGGACAAAAAGAGGGACGGAACAACAATCACGCTGTACTTCTCGGACTTCTGGTTCAGACAGGCCAAGTTATTGGACGATAGGAAGTTAACAATGACCGATACTGGTATTGCGTTTAATAAATTTAGGTGAGTTACACGGGAACCTACCTGTTGACGAATGTACTGTGGACAGACTAACTAGCTCCTGCCTGCGACCCCGTTTATTTAGTTTAAAACGTCTCGTGCTTGTTTGCTCTGTTTGTTTTTGTGGGATAAAAATCATACTTATGTATCCTAGGACAGTCTCGTCGTATCTATCGTATGTCAATCTCTTTATTATGCTTTGTTAGTTCCATGGTTGAGGACGCGAGAGTGTTATTAGTTATCTTTTACTTTTTATCCCGTGAAAAAACCCAGTATTTTTATAGCCTAAATAATTCAAGCGGATAAAGATGTCTGTGTGAACATTCCCGTCCTGAACAGAGTCTAAGTTTTAATTCAATTGATCGTTTATGCATTCGGCGAAATTAGTGTCAAAGTAAAATGAACCTTAAAACCATTAATTTTAATTACATTAATCAATTTCGTATACAAAACGTTTCCAAATTAAAATCGGTTATACTGAATTTGAAACTTATCATTTTCATTTTACTTTGACGCTTAGGTATGCCATCGAATGCATAAACGATCAATCGAATTAAAACTTAGGGCAAGGGTACTGAACGTTGGATTATTGATCATTTAGTCTTGTCACGCTAGAGAGTGCAGCTATATAAAACAAATATAGGTAGGTATGGTATAGACCGTGGTATAGACTCATGAACCTTCAGCCCTGTGCGTTCTGTACCTAGTCGGGTAAAAACTAAAATGAGTAACGAGGACTTGGTCCAATAGTAATTTTTTTGTCAATAGTTTTTCGCAAGGTATCCAAGTAAGTATAATTAATTAGCTAAGTAATCGTTTGAATTATTTTAGTAAAACCGAACTAGACTGGGACGAATGGAATGAATATCTCACAGATGTATGTGAAACCAAAGAGCTGGATGAGGAAAAAGTCCGCGAGACTCTTACCAACTGTGGACTACCCGGCCAGACGCCGGTTCAAGTGCCTCAGTACAGAGACTTCTTCCTAACTTACAAACCGAAAGAGAAGATGCTGTTTTAATTATATCAATTATTTTATTACTATTTATGTATTAATACTTTGATTATTTAACTTATGTTAACCAGATACCTACTTAGTATGTTTTTATGACGCATAAACTAGCTTCACCTATAATTAACTACTTATGATTGTTGAATAGCTATGGCGAAGACAATCCTCCCTGTCTCGCATCGCACCTCATTCCATACTTATCAGTAAGCGCATTCTTCCACTCGATCTGGTTAGCCTGATAGTCGGACCGAAATTTCAAAATATTATTAATCACCTGTACCTACCTATCTGTTAATATAGACCATTGAAATGAAATGAAATTTATTTGCTGAATATGAGTAGGTATGTACAGATGTTTACAATATTAAGGCGTCCTTCATATTCTACTATAAATTAGTATGCAAATATTTAATGTAAGTACTCATTAGGAATAGTATTATATTTAAAGATTATTCTAATGAGATTATATAGAGATTATATATAGATCTAAACATATTATGATCTTGATTACAAAAAAATTAAAAAAGTCCATATAAAAAAAAAATTCACATTTAAATATACAGTTACATTAAGTCAATTTAAATAAATAATAATATGTCAATTAATTGTTAAAAAAATCTGATTAGATTTTTATTAGGTATACCTTACTAAGTCAAATGCCTTAGTGAGGTCAATTAAAGCGTAAAGAGGAAGAGACGTAGGTAATGCAGATTTGGATTTCTTTTTATTTGTCCGTAAAGTAAATTAATTACTATCTACCCAGATCTTGTTCTGCCAGAATCTGATTTTCCTTCATCCCTATAGTAAGTAGTTGTATGAGTTAATTAAATAAGTAAACAACGAGATTGATTTTGATGCCAGGTACCTATGTATGTGCAATGTGCCTGGCGTTCATCAGAGTTGAGAATTGAAACTCATCGCGTCAGTTGTCGCTTGGCAAGTATGAAATACCCGTAGGTACGTGGAGTTAGTTATCTGCCAATACTCTTAGTATTATTCGCACCTGAGTTGAATGCAGAGCTTAGGAATGTGCTAGTGCTGTGACCTTATTACTGCGAGTCATATCGATAAATTACAAAAACAAGCAATGGTTGTAATATTTTAAAAACATTTCAAATATTGATTGAAACACAATAATAAAGTCCAAAATTTACTTCTTTTCTTATGTAAAGAAAATAAAATCATCCGGATAAGTAGGAACGATTGTTTTAGTCAGGTAAAAGTAAATAGTTCTGTGAATTACACTAGGTACGATTAAAATCATCTCTTTTACGAAGATTACCTCTTCGACCTCTTCGTTCTTCGTAAGCTTCTTTAGCTTCTTTTTGTATTTCAGATAATGTTCTTTTTGATACTCCGGTATAACGACTCGGTCTGCCGTTAAAGGCGAGGTCAATAAGTTATAAATAAATGGGTAGTAAAAATTTATAATCTGTGGTTAACATCAAAAGCCTAAGCTAACTCACAGACACAGTCTAACTCTTAAAATCAAAGGTCTAACTCAAAGGTCTAGTCAAAGCAGTCTAAGAAGATACGTTCTTTCCTCCCAGTCATTCAACGGAGGCATCTAGACAAAGCAAAGCTGCGGAGCGACCTAGGCGTAACGAATGAAACTAGCAGAATTTTTATAACACAAAATTCTATCACTCTAATTTCTTTCATGCAGTACCGTACATCTAGGACTGCTAAAACTGTCATGGTATGACGGTAGCTCAATCTGAGGATGGTAGTCAGGTCTGACATATTTAAGTGGCGTACTGTATGAAATGAACAAATAGTTACGCTATGTTAATCGGATCCACACAGAATCTACTTTCTTATGTTCCATTTTTGAAATAAAATTATTTAAAAAATGGAACATATTATTTTGCACGCAATCCTTGATTGAATGTAATGTAAGTTACATGCGTCAATGTGTTAATGTTACCCATCGTCACCTTCATACAGCTCAATGTCTATAGTTCTTATTGTATTTTTTAAAAATTCCTTCTTATTTAATCACTAAGGAGAAAAATAAAGTTGGTATTGCGGATTGCCGTGAAATCTCTAGAATTTTTGTTGTAACTAACTAACTACTTACTACTTTGAAAAAATAATTATCCAGGGACCTAGATAAATAGAAGTTCAATCTTAATAATCGCATGTTATGGTGAAAATATTCTCGAATTACAAATTATTTTGGTATTAGGTACGTTTGTATGGGCAATTCCCCCTCCGCTGGCACCTTAATGTGAACATAAACGGTTTAAACAACTATAACATATAAATCACTCCGTACGTCCATCTATCGTACGATATATAAGTATATTATGTATATCGTACGATATATGCCAAAGACAGTACTTGACAACACTATCCGCGGGGGTGAGGGCGGACGGGGGAGGGAGATGCTACTGCATTCAACTCGAGTGCGTACACTGACGTATACTTTATTTAATTTTATGATAGACAAGTGGTGCAGAATGGCATTGACACATGTCGCACATACATAATATATTCCATAAGACCATAACTATATTATTAAGATGCCTGCGACTTCGTCTTCTTGGATTTAGATTTTTTATTCCCGCAGGAACTCGTAAATTCGTCGTCGATAAAAAGTCTATCTAGCCTAAGTTATGTACCTATAAGTACCTACTGAATTTCATCGAAATCGGTTGAAAAGATGGAACGTTGAAAGCGGAGCAGACAGGCACACTTTTAAGCTGTGCTTTTATGCATGGATGATTTTTGTAATGTAATGATGATAACTAACTATTTTATCACTGACGAAAAAAATAAAATAAACCTACTTTACCCAAGAAAATTTAATAAAGCAAGCATGGCTGTGATTAAAAATCCCTCTAATTTTACTTACTACTTATTTTGATTGAATTTTACGCATGGTTAGTTTATCAAATGAGAATACTTGCAGCTAATATAATTTTAGTTGCGTATTTTATACGATTAGATCGAGGCAAAAAATATAGTTATTTATATATTTTTTTAAATTAAGATACCATGCGGCGTTTTCAATTGATTGCAATATTGGTTGTTTCAGAGTTAATTAATTTTTTAGTACTCTGTAAAAGTGTAAATTTCCAAGATTCAGACAAAGAAGACATTGAGAACGAGTACCTATCAAAACTGTTTGGTGCCATTTCACGCGCTACCGAGAATATACAATCGAATCGCAGAAGGGACGATAGAAATAGCGATCCAATGAGATATTTTTATAAGACTTTGTCGAATACTGTAGATGTTGAACAATTTAAGAATTGGTTACGACAGGAAGCTACAGGACCGAATGATGAAACTCCTGTAGGGAATACGAAAGATGATTTAGCCGGATTGGTGGAAGTTGAACTTTTAAACGCCTTGTCTAAAAAGTCATCGGCTATTCTACACAAGCCGTACGTGCAAAGAAAGGGTAGGAATGACTTTTTAGTAATACGATCAGATCGCACAGATCCTTTCGTGACAGTTGTGCCCAACGATATCTATTACAATGTTGAAAAGAAGTGTGTTAATTGGTTGGACGATTGCAACCAAAAGGGGTTAAGGGACAGACTGCTGCAAAGAGTCCACGGACCTTATAAATAAACTTGCCCAATGCCTAATGATTTTAATAGATAAGTATTTTGAAATAGAAATACAGGCAGACCTAAAGGAGGTAAATAATAAAAAAACAAGTTGCTCAATGATAGTTTTTATTTCTATGGATATTATTTTGCATTTGCTCACTTAGCTGTAGTACAGTAAACATTGAACATGAAATCTACTATTACAATAATTATTCGACATTATTATTGAAGCACTGGTAAACTCTTGAATTAAATATATATTTTTTTATAATAATAGTAATCCCAATTAAAAGTTGTTACAATATAGTACCCCATTATTCCTCTTAGGCAAGCTAAATACGAACATAATTCCATGTAGGAAGTGGATTTAATTATTACATAAATTATTATATAAATATCTGTAAAAAGAGGATAAATAAACAAATCACTGACGATATATTTAAGTTAAATGCGACCGCAGTTGATTTGGATAAAACAATGTACATTCTTGAAAAATATTACAAATAATAATTACATTATCTAAGTACTTAAACGTAGAATATTCGTTGCCTTAAAAAAGGTGAGCACTACCTACTTATGAATAAGGATAAAAAATGCAAATTAAATTATGGCACTGGCAGAAACTAAATTAAGATCAAACCAGTTTTGGCACATGGTGTTAAAGCCTAAGATCCCTGTGTAGAACGACCTTCACCGAGCTGGTTAATGGATGAAACCTACTTTTTATTTTTATTTAATAATAGATAAATACGCCTAAAATAGGTTGACTATCAAAATCCGGTCCAAGCTATTTTTAAATTAATTAATATTAATTAATTATTTTTTTGACAAGTTTATTGTAGCCTCGCGTTTGTTATAAAATTACCTATATTTTGATAAATAACTCAAGCGGTTCCGATTCGTGAAGTTACCTATGGATTATGGTAAGTTGATAAGTTTAACCATTGTCCATTTATATGTAACTTCACGGATCTGTTAACTTAAGTTATATATCAAAATATAGGTAATTTTATAACAAACGCGATGGTGTAGCATTGGCTACAATAAACTTGACAAAAAAAATAAATTAAAAAATAGCCTGGACCTATGAACCTATTTTAGGCGTATTTATCAATTATTAAATAAAATAAAAAGTAGGTTTCATCCATTAACCAGCTCGGTGAAGGTCGCGGTATATCCGGATCTAAGACTAACATAGAAGATTGCGTAACAAACACTTTTCAAGTGATTTGTTTGAAATCTATGGTCAAATTATCAATTGATTAGTTAAATAAGAAACTAAGATATCATAATCTGTAATCCGCTGTAAGAAAAGCTCAGTAAGCAGAACAAAATAAACACATGGTAAATAGATTCCTAACTACAACAATTACATTTAAATTTTATGGCACCATATAATATTATATTTTAACGCTCCGAAGAGGAAATCTTCATCTGGTATGCGAGAGATATAAATTTTACTATCAGTTACTTTTTTTTTCAATGAAGTGTCTCGTCTTAATTATTCCAGTTATTTAATAATTAGTCTAAGCTAAGAAGTATTGTCTCGAACGTTGAAATTACCTTAATACTAATGAAGACGGTACATCGTAATTATATCTCTACCAATGGTTTGAAAACCGTATAATTCCCGTAGAACCAGAACAAACAACATTTATTAATGAGACGGAATTTCAAACAACATGCAATAACTACTTATATATACTAATATTTTTTTTATCATTTTGACATTTTTGCTTGGAACTTTTAAATTACGTAGAGAGATTACGGCATAATATGCATTCGTAGAAGTGACTTCATAGTAGACTGGACTAAGCAGATTATTATCTGAAAAATAAAAAAAACACGCATCAAATAATTATAATATTATTATCAAATTTTATTTCTCATAATTTTGCTTTATTATGTACTAGCGAATGCCCGCGACTTCGTCTGCGTGGTTTGAGGTTTTCTGGTTCCTCCTCCTTACTTTTTTAACTCCTCTTAACTTTTTGAACTCCTTAATTTTCCGGGATAAAAAGTAGCCCATGTGCTATTCCAGAATAAAATCTATCTCTGTGCCAAATTTCAGCCAGATCCGTTCAGAAGTTGGCGCGTGATTGAGTAACATCCATCTCTTATAACTTTCTCATTTATAATATTAGTAAGATTTTATTTTCTTTATTACGTCTTTTATTTAACGGACTTTTATTACGCGCCATCGAAGTTCACCAGTACCAGGTATTATACCTATTATTTAACTATAACTAACTATTATTTTTATTAAAATAATAATAATTGGAGGCTGTTACTGGGATATATTATGTTATGCTAAATTATGTTTGCAATAGTTTATTTAATGTGCGATAGTAATGAATCACTAGTCTAAAACTATCTGAAATGCGCTGCTCAAAGAGGGCAATAATTAATCTAAGCTAACAATTAAATTTTAAGTGACCAAATTAAGAACTAAAGCTAGCGAAAAAAATACCGAGTTAGCGAATTTTATACTAAATGAGTGGGTAACTATATAACTGGTTAGAGCTAATACATGAAGTGCTTAAAAATATACTTTTTAGTACTATAAAATTGTTCGAGTTTTTTTTTCTATGAAAGCACAGTATTCTTTTGAAACCAGTTTCAGTTATTTTTGTGAATACTTGGTTCATAGTCCAACATGATCATTAAAATTCCTCTCGATTGGGATATAATATATAATATGAACCGATAAAACAGAAAATTCATCATTTCATAATTATTACACTGAATAACTTGTAACTTAAAGAATTTTCAATTCGCCAATTTCCCTTTTTTCCGCAGTCTTTTGCCAACTTAGTATTTCAGTAAGCTATATTCAGTATTTTTGGCTCCTTTTAATTTAGATTTATATTAGCTCGTTTTATTTTTTCCTCCGTTCGATTACATACTACCTATATTTAATGCTGAGGTTCTTTTACCAATCGCCTAGTTACCTAATACATTACATTAAAATTAGCTTTTAGAATAACAAAGTTTGAATTAGTATTAGTTACAACTTACAAACCTTAAGTCATGTAGATGTCTCGATTTACTTAGTTGACTTAGTACCCCCATTGCGTCCTAAGAAAATAGTAAAATTCAATTAATCTATATTTAAATACTTAAATAAAAATACTTGCTAGTATAATAAACCTACTCATATTAAAGTAATTCCTTAAAATCCAAGCAAGTATTTTACTACAAAAATAATACTGGAAGTAAATATTAAATAAATATATATAATGATATTCAACAAATTAAAATTTATATTTGATAAATTTTTATATACTCTCTAAAATAATACATTTCGCGTTCAGAAATCATTGAAAAATCCTTGTCAATATATTCGAAATCAAAACTGAAACTAATATTGAAAATAAAATAAAACATGCTAAAATTTTTAACCAAACAACGTTTTAACAGAGTGAGATTTTCAGGTTCCATCAATTAGGTCAAAACTGTTAACAAAACATTAGTCACGGTGGAAAGGAAAACTGCACTGAAAAATTTCACCCTGCATATAAATAAACAGTCTAGAGAAAGTACTGATTACGTACCACTTTCAATTGAAAGATATCGTAAAGGTTATTATGGAGGACATTAGAACAACTAGAGGATTGCCTGAGGGAGTAACTCTACTGTTAGCATTGAAATGATGTCTAGGTGGGGGTGATTTAAAAACTTCGAACTCTTCGAAGAATGGGTAAACGTCGGGAAACATGGGGCTGAAGAATCCAAGCAGCATGGAATAAACGGTTAGTATTGTTAGTGACACGTAATATGAAAATGAGTTCAGAATTCAGTCCATCTGGTGTTTGTAATTTGGTGTAAGTAGGTATCTTGGAAGTAGCTAGTAAATATTATGAATAAAGTATGTGTTGTTAATTCACTACTGAAAATCACTGCAGACTATATTGTATTTAATCTGTGTTTTCAACCGACTTCAAAAAAGGTTCTCAATTCAACTGTATGTTTTTTTTGTATGTATGTTACGCGATCATTTCGCCAAATAAGATTCAATCTTGATGATTCTTTTTGTTTGGTAGATCATACCGAGGTGGTCCCATGTAAATTTTATCAAAATTGATTTCGCGCTTTTTGAGAAAATCAACAAAAACAAAATATATACCATATATTATATATATATAATGTTTTTTTTTTAGTTTAAGTTGGTAAGTATTATTGGAATAGTTTTTGAAGTCAGGTTTTTTAGATGAAAGCGAATAATTATTGTCAACCAAAGTGTTAGTTTCACTAAAATGTTATTCCAAAATGACTTCGATATTAGCAATGATTGTAACACAACGTTAACATTGGTGTTTAAAGAATGATTGAATGATATTTAATTATCCATAAAAATACGAGCTTACTTCTTGCATCGCACTGTATTCTTTCCTCCAACAGCAGCGTCTCGTAGGTTGATACTGCGTCCTCCACTGAACTCTACCTGTTCTACGCAACCTCTAAAACCAGGATAATTTTGCTCAGTGTTCAGATGATCAGGGATGCCACCTAAAAAGAAAAAAAAAAGCATATTATCAGAACCAAGTTTTACAAAGGCATTATTTGGTTTCTCTATCCAGCTCCACTGCGAATTAGTTATAGATATGGAATTCCAACGGATCCTATTGTCATATTTGATTACCAGGGAGTCTCAAGTCTTTGCAAGAGATCTTCGTCAAGCAGTGGACGTGTAGGTACAGGTTGAATAGGGACGATGACAACTCAATCAAATCAGCAACTCTTTATCAAACTTAAAAACGTCATCGTCAACGTTGTGACGTCATCAAATTTCAACGCCATTTTTTTTCTTTAATCTATGTTTTAAAATGGTTATCAAACTTAAAACTAACCGAGGATGTAAATTTAAGGTGTTTTGGAAGACCCTCTATTTAATAATCAGTTAGAAATAATTTATTTTTGATATAGGTATCATCCCTATTAGAACACCTAAGCCCTTGTTTCGGCAGTGTATTAATAATACCTATACTCGTACGCTAAGATTCTGAGCATAAACAGTGTAACACAGTTTTCTCGCGGCTTTAACAACGCCCACTGTCACATTTTTTGTATTAAAGGTGCAGATCTTTAACAGTTTAATCAATTAATATAATGTGTAATATGTATATAGTATCTTTAAACAATAATAATGTCCTCCCGACCGAATTTCGGCCACGGCGGCCAATCTCCAGACTCAGAGAGATTAGCCATATGCGCGGGAGATATTGTAGTGCACAAGTGTGTGCGCAAACACAGGTGCACTCTCTGTTCCTTTACTCTCATAGCCCGATGGGACGGAAAATCCGACACGACCGGAGAGAGATCAGGCGTAGGACCGACGGCTTGACGTGCTCTCCGAGGCACGGGGGTGAAACTCCACCAACTTCCTAACTCCGGGCTAGTAGTGAGAATATCCCGACCAGATTTGGGTCTCGCACCCGGGGCCTCGTCGGCCGCAGTGGAACATGCTAACCACTACACCAACGAGGCAGATGGTGTAGTGATTAGCAATAACAATACTAATACTATAACAGTACTATTGTGTACATCCATACTTAATACAAAATATAATTACTTAATAATATTATAAATGCGAAAGTGTGTCTGTCTGTCTGCTATGCTTTCACGGCCCATTTGTTCAACCGATTTTGATAAAATTAGTTACAGGGATAGTCTGTATCCCGGGGAAGCACATGGGCTACTTCTTATCCCGGAAAATTAAAGAGTTTAATCCACGCGAACAACGTCACGGGCATCATCTAGTAAGTAATGTGTGTTTATGGTTGATAAACTTTCGCTTTAGGAATTTCATATATTCAATTCGTGGAGATGAGCTATGGTCTTACCTATATAGACTGCGGAGTCAGCGTTCATGACATAGGAAATTCCGCTGCTGGCTGCGGACCGAGTGTCTTTGTCGACTGTCAACTCCAAGAGACCATTGTCATACAGCTTCACAATTATCTGCAAGAGACACAGTATTACACAAATGACACAATACATCAAAGCATTGTAAATAGTTCTCCGAGGCAAGGCGACCTCCGCGGCGCAGTGTGTAGCGCTGTTGCCTTAACGTGCGGAGGTCCTGGGTTCGATCCCCGGCAGGGTCAATTTGGGAATGTATAATTTCTGAATTTTCCCTGGTCTGGTCTGGTGGGAGGCTTCGGCCGTGGCTAGTTACCACCCTACCGGCAAAGACGTGCCGCCAAGCGATTTAGCGTTCTGGTACGATGCCGTGTAGAAACCGAAGGGGTATGGGTTTAATATAACTGCCATATGCCCCTAACAGGTTAGCCCGCTACCATCTTAGACTGCATCATCACTTACCATCAGGTGAGATCGCAGTCAAGGGCTAGCTTGTAGTGGATTAAAAAAAAGGCGAGGCGTAAAGGGTAAATTCTGATATTATCCAAATTTGGTCAACCTCACGGCCAGTTGCTTTAGAAATTCAGAATTGCTAGGTAGGTATACTACGAGGTTATTTTAGACCATGACACCTGGGAAGAGTCTGTTTAACATTCCCAGTTAGTTTATAAGTTTTATGTATACTTTACTGTATGTAGATAGGTACTTTTTATTTTATTCTGTCAAACCGTGTATAACTGGGCAACATTAAAAAATCTTATAATAATACTTAGAAATAGCAATGCAAATAGGTAATTATTATACAAATGTACGTTTAGTCAAAACGAAACAGTACTATTAGCAGATGCTGATTCTGTATTTAAACACAATCTCTAAACTGAACTAAAATGGCAGCTTTAAATCTAGTTCTGTCCCTTTCCGTACGAAGTATTATGAAAGGGTTAGCAATATTTGTTATGCTCTAATTTTAGTTTAGTTTAGAGATCGTGCACTACAGAATCAGCCCCAGTGTGCTTTCGATTAATCGAATTGCAACTTGAACATCGTCGGCGAGATATTGCTCCGGTCATTAAGACATCATTTATAACTTTTTAATTGTTTTCCAACCAGATTGCAGTGGAGTCAAGGGTAAATAGGAATACCCTCTCGCCGAACTAGTAAGGCAAGCTTGGAGTGGGGCGAGGTCGCGACCAACTTTAATTGCCCTTACAAATAAAATTAATGTAATTGTAATTTTTTTTTCGAAAGAGCAACCACCTGGTTTCTTGCTGGTTCTTCTCGGTAGGAACGGCATTCCGGACCAGTGGAAGACTTGAATAAAAATATTTGATATGATTTGAAAAAATCTACCGATCCACGCTAACCAATACGTCTCTCTACTGCGAAAAGCGTACTATGCTCTCTCCAATAGTTATTTTACTTTTGGCAGATGGAAACGCGTTACTGATTAGATTTTTGATAACAATCGACTTTCTTTATGAAGAAGTTTTAATCGATTTGACACATTTATATTTATCTTTGCTCAACATTATTCATTGTTTTATAAACATACCCAAAGCGATTAAATGACTAAGTATAATACATTAAAGTATGTAAGTATTAGAATAAATCATTTATATACAACAGAACATATATGAATCCGTCAGGTCATAGAAACCATCTATCGCCAAAGAAGTATGGTGCCTAAAAAACTATCAAGAAAGCTAGTGTTGAAGCTCTGTGACTATTTTGAAAAGGAAAGTTGTACTTGTAATTACTAGACGAGTATACGAGTTACGAAATATCGGATAAAAGGGCACGTCGCTTCAATATTGAAAAAAAACGATATGCGTCTATGGAGTATTGCATTTTTTTGTCGATGGTTGCCAGTTAATAATTATGTCACTTCATAGACGTGCCTATGCCAAAAGTTAAATAAACCGTTGGACAAGGTTTATTCAACTAAACCTTGTCCAAAGATTTAATAGATAGTGGTAATTTTTATACAAACCTGGTGCCTTTCTTCATCGGTAACGAGGACAGGTATGGAGAGGCTGTTCTTTCCGCCGCCCAAGTCCCAATCGACGACCACAACGCTATTATTCACTAAAACAATAATAGTTTTCTATTAATAAAAATAGCGTAGGGTAGATAGAAAATAAAATCAAGCTATCAGAACATCTGTCGGCTACTTTTGGAAAAGTTATTATAGGTCTCAAGAAAAACTGAAGACTTTAAAACAGTAAACATGGAATTAAAATTCTTGAGGCCATTTTACGCCAGAGTAGTATAGTGCGATATTGAGGTGTACCACAGGGCAGGCTTTCGTACCGTAATAATATTCCAATTCTACAGTACAATGTTGTCTCGGCTTATATTCCATACCTGGCCCAATTGTCTAAGCAAATGTTAATAATTTGACAGCTTAAAACGTATTATTCGAACTGTTTATGTAGTTCGTACATGCTTGTTGACGTGTAAGCATCTATGAACTCCTTAAACAGGTCAAATTATCCGTTTGACAATCGATTAAATAAATGATATTTAATATTTTCAACCAATTTTGATAGAAAGGTACGACGATAGTTTTCAACCCGGGAAAGGCGATAGGATACTGTGCATCCCGGGAAATTAAAAAAAACCCATGGGTATCAAAAAACCTTAGTCCACGCGGCTGAAGTCGCGGGCACCATCATTATTAATGTTATAAATGCAAAAGTACGTCTGTATGTTCGTCTGTTTATCTACTACGCTTTCACGGTTCATCTGTTCAACTGATTTTGACGAAATTTGGTACAGAGATAGGTTGATCATAATCATCAGGTGAGATCGTAGTCAAGGGCTAGAGCTTGTACTGGATTAAAAAAAAAAACCCGGGAAATTAAAAATCATTATTACAATAGGATGTCGATACTTCTTCCTCCGGCGTAAAACAGCCTTATTTTTTTAATCCAATACAAGCTAGCCCTTGACTGCGATCTCACCTGATGTTAAGTGATGATGCAGTCTAAGATGGTAGCGGGCTAACCTGTTAGGGGCATGGCAGTTATATTAAACCCATACCCCTTCGGATTCTAAACAGCATCGTACCGGAACGCTAAATCGCTTGCCGGTAGGGTGGTAACTAGCCACGGCCGAAGCCTCCCACCAGGCCAGACCAGGGAAAATTCAGAAATTATAAATTCCCAAATTGACCCTGCCGGGGATCGAACCCAGGACCTCCGCACGTTAAGGCAACAGCGCTACACACTGCGCCGCGGAGGTCGTCAAAGTGAATGGTTGTATGCAGCTTTAACAGAGTAAGTAGCTAATGTCTAATCTTTTAATCCATAACAAGAGTAAGTAGAAGTTGATTGTTTAGCTCAGGGGTTGGCAACCTTTTGTGTCAGAAGAGTCAAAAGTTACAATTTAAAAAATTCAAAGTTTTTAAAGAGCCGCAAAAACAATTCTTGCCATCAATAAAAAGTACAGTTTGCATAAATAAAGTTTTTTGATAAAAAAACTAATCTATTTATTCATATGTAAGTAGTGTCTTTTCACAACAATTTAGATAATATTATGATAATGGTATTATTAGATAATCATTTATTATTTAAGTAAAAAATTAAAACAAGTAAACATTTACTTACAACACTAACTTGTACTTGAATAACAAACAATTGGCTTTTGATGGTTTTAAAAAGTTTGGATAAATTTGGCTCATAACTTGTTGTTTTGATTTTCAAACACGACTCTAAATTTACATTTGTTAGTTGGCTTCTTACTTTACTTTTAATTATATTCATGCAAGAGAACGCTTGCTCGCACGAATATGTCGATCCGAAGATAGTCAGCAAAGCTAAAGAGCCGCAGCTTCACATCCAAAGAGCCGCATGTGACTCGCGAGTCGCAGGTTGCCGACCCCTGGTCTAACTGGTTATTACTTGTTTTGTAGCTCGCTAGCTGATACCCGTAATGAATTTAAAAGGAAAATCTTTTCTATAATCGACTAAAGCGCAAAATACACAGGGAACGGGCGCGGGTAGGGCGCGGGCGGGTTGAATTCCTCGTATTTATATGGACGACATCACACAGAACGCGGGCGCTTGGCGGGTGACGCTGTGTGATGTCGTCCATATAAATACAAGAAATTCAACCCGCCTGACACCCGACCCGCGCCCGTCTTCTGTGTTTTTCCCTTTAAGGTATCGGCTAAGGCTTTGAGAAAATCTTACCTCGGATCAAGATGTAGTCGCCGCCATAGGTCAGTTTCTCTTCGTGCTGGTACAAAAGCACACCGTCGTCTCTCGTGTTGAAAGCGAGTGCTATCACTACAGGTTCCATTCTTATTTGGTCGTATTGCAGGTAGTCGGCGGACAGAGCCAGGTATCCGTTGCCTTCAAACGCGACGCTTTGGAGCAGTTGCAATGCTGTAAATAATTATACGTGTTGAACTACGAAGTCTTGACTTACGCCAATTTTGCCCACTCCAACTCAAACTTGATTGAAGTGAAAACTTCTTTAGGCGCGTTGTGAACTTTTTTGGTAGGGGGTAAAAATGTGGGAACGCGTGACCGACACCTCGCGTTGTTACGAAGACAAAAGGTCTTAAATATAAATATAGTACATTCGTAATTAAACTTTAATGGCTTAGTTTTAAGGTTTATATTTTAAGTATTTTTATATTATTTTACTTGTAGTTATTATTATTATTATTATTTTAATTATTTTAAATATTCGTTCTCACTTCTATCGGTAGTCCCTATGACTGCCAATTTTTTTTTATTGTAAACGTGGCTTTATATGGGTCTTGCAATAATAGTAGATTACACATCAAGGGATTAAAATGAGCCATTTCATACGAGATGTTTAGCTTACCGAGCGTAGCGAGGTATGCTGTAGAATCGAGTAAATTTCGAAAATAGGATTAACTATATTATCATCATCTAGAAAATGATGAGCAGGTTCCAAAAATATATAACACTACATTTCAATATCCAGTGCTCATAAAGTGGCTCTAATTTCCCCGCAATTAGGCACGTAATGACACCTATAATCAAACTGTGACTTTTTCATTACTATTATTCACAAGTGAGTTATAGAGTTTTCATTTTACTTTATCTACTAAATAAAATTGTTTTTTAGTATTATTTTCTTCACAAGTGTGTTGAAAAACGTCGTATGATCCACGTGTGTTTTGATGATTACTGTCCTCGGCCATCTCAATGGCGCCTCGGCGGTAATCACCAACATTACACACTCGTACCATAATGTACTATTAATAAAAATGTGAATAAGATTCCAAAGGTAAAGGTAATTCCACTTACGTTGCACACAGTTATTGCCGGTGTAGCCGAGCGGACAGTCGCAGCTGTATCTCAGGGTTGAGGATCGGTCCATTCTGCATGTGCCCCCGTTCTGGCAGGGCTGTGCCGCGCAAGGGTCGCCCAGCAGCCGGCCGCCGGGCGCGCGCCTCTCGCAGTACACCCCTGTGTAGCCGGGCTGGCATGTGCATGCCGTCGAGTCGGCGTTCGAGCAGTAACCGCCGTTGCGGCATTCCGAGCAGAAGCTTTCCATCTGCATGGAAACAGTGTTCACAGTTTTTTTTGAAGTGAAACTACTTTAGAGTCGTTGCGATTTGGAAAAGCTACAAACATATTCATAAATAGGATTTAGCCTGCGAGAGAATGAGATAGAATACAAGTTATATATTTATCTTATCATTTTTTTTAAAGTGAAACTTCTTTAGAGTCGTTGCGATTTGGAAATTCAACGAACCGAAAAAGCTACAGACATATTCATAAATAGGATTTAGCCTGCGAGAGAATGAGATAGCAAGTTATATTTATCTTATCATTTTTTAAAAAGTGAAACTTCTTTAGAGTCGTTGTGATTTGGAAATTCAACGAAACGAAAAAGCGACACCAAAATGAGACAAACATATTTTTTCGTTCCCCGGCAGAGTCAATTTGGAAATTTATAATTTCTGAATTTTTGCTGAAAAACTTGCAAGTTGGAATTTGGAACTGAATGAATTACCCATACTGTTTATCTTTTTGTAAGTCTGTTCGATACAATTTTGCATTGATTTTATACTAACCCCTTTATACAACATTCCGCTTCGCTAGAGATTGGAAATTTTAAGGTAGGTTCAAAGTAAGATGACGATGCAATAATAACACGATGCACTTTCTTTATTGGCTGTTTGTCTTTTCACCCTTTTCGGTAAAAGTTTCGTAATCGATTTGCAAAACAAATTTTCCTCAAGTTTTCAGATGATATTACATAAACAAATTAAATAATCTTCATTGGTGATAATGATGTTACAATGAGCCCGCCATCCCGCATTGGAGCAGCGTGGTGGGTCTATGCTCTAATTCCCTCTCTCCTATGAGAGTGGAGGCCTGTGCCCAGCAGAGGGACGTTAATGGGGTAATGATGTTATGTTTTATTGTTGCTATATTACCTCAGGTATGTCTCCACGAAGTATGTTGTCACACTCCTGTACATTTGCAGATTGAATTGAATCGTTTATGAGGTCCAACCGGTCGCCATGAAGCGTAACCTAAAATAAAAATGTAAAAATTAAAGAAATATTCCTGCGGATAATAGCGGTAGTTCTATGAAATATTCTGGATCTGTAATAGTGCAGTCTTAACACCTTTCAACTCAGTGCCCGAATACATTAAATGCAATCAATCAATCAATATTTATTTATTCAAATTAGGTACCTACACTGTCCACTTATTGACGTCCAATTACTTATAAAACATGCTGGTGATAATCAGTTACGGTATCTTAAAACTAAAGCTACGAGGGTTCCAAACGCGCCCTGGTCTGAAAAAGAGCCCACAACCAACTCAGCCAGGGTTTTTTATTATTATCTACATCTCACAAAAGGAACTATCAGAGCCATTAGAGCAAATTATTGCCAAGCTTCCTTGTCCTTTAATTAATCCTTTACACGGTTACAAGATTTTTCAATGAGTTTATGTTTTACACTTATTCTGAGACATCTTCAACATGTCTTCTGGAAGCTTATTGTAGAAGCGGACACTGTTTCCAACAAATGAATTGCTAGTTTTAATAAGCCTAGAAGCAGCCATTACAAGTTTATTTTTATTGAAGTGAAAACTTCTTTAGCCGCGTTGAGCACTTTTTGTCAGGGGGTAAACTTGTGGATTCGCGTCACCGACATGCTCGCGTTGTTACGAAGACAAAAGGTCTTAAATATAAATATACTACATTCGAAATTAAACTTTAATGCCGAAGTGTTGAGGTTTATATTTTAATTTTTAACTAGTCAAATCAGCAAGTTTTTTTCAAACGTCAAAACGCGTGCTTAGTATGAGATTTGTATGAAATATTTAATAGTGACGTCATCAAAGCTCGACGCACTTTTTTAATTTAATCGATAGTTTAAAATAGTAATTATTGAAAATAAAACTAACGTGGATATTACGACTTTTGGGAGATCCTTTATTTAATAATCACAAAAAAAAAATTTGAATAATTTGGAGAATGATTCTCCTCCTCCTCCGTGGCGCAGTGTGTAGCGCTGTTGCCTTAACGTGCGGAGGTCCCGGGTTCGATCCCCGGCAGGGTCAATTTGGGAATTTATAATTTCTGAATTTTCCATGGTCTGGTCTGGTGGGAGGCTTCGGCCGTGGCTAGTTACTACCCTACCGGCAAAGACGTGCCGCCAAGCGATTTAGCGTTCCGGTACGATGCCGTGTAGAAACCGAAGGGGTATGGGTTTAATATAACTGCCATGCCCCTAACAAGTTAGCCCGCTACCATCTTAGACTGCATCATCACTTACAATCGGGTGAGATCGCAGTCAAGGGCTAGCTTGTAGTGGATTAAAAGAAAAAAAATGAGAAGACTTGTCCTTCATTTGGATATCATATTATGATAATGGGCAACCCGAGTGGAGTCACACACCATAAGGCATCTTCGAAGTATGGAAATGTTGTCAAAACTTACATCCTTGATACATCCGCTGAAGCCTCCAGTAACACCTGTGTTGTTATTGAGGATGATCGAGTCATCTACTCCTCCCACGAACATTGGAGTCTCCAAGTTGAGTTCCTGTAATAAGACAACAGTTTTAGGAACATCTTCAGGGATATGGGTATTTCTTTTTTAATTCAAACATTGACTGTAATTATATATATTCTCACTGCAAGATGAGTTTAAATTGTTGTATGACAATGGGATTTCACAACAACATATAGTTTGTCTGGTAGGAGGCTTCGGCCGTGGCTAGTTACCACCTACCGGCAAAGACGTGCCGCCAAGCGATTTAGCGTTCCGGTACGATGCCGTGTAGAAACCGAAGGGGTATGGGTTTAATATAACTGCCATGCCCCTAACAGGTTAGCCCGCTACCATCTTAGACTGCATCATCACTTACCATCAGGTGAGAGCGCAGTCAAGGACTAGCTTGTAGTGGATAAAAAAAAATCTCCAGTACGGCTAGCATGGCCACAACGAGTAAAAATGTCTACCCGTTATCTTTATTTGTCTACCGAAGCTAACATGGTTACACATATTATGACTTGTCTCGTTATGTCAATAGTAGAGATAAACGTAATATTTCTTATCTGTGGTATTTTTCTCTACGAACCCTTACATGCCGACTATTTTTTCTTGTAATGTACCGGATTTTGTGCATGTTAGGGTAAACGAGAAATTTGCCGGCAACGACAACATCTCGCTCTCTCTCGTCGCGAGATATCTCGTTGTGCGCATGCTAAGCCTGCTGAACAATCCTTTATTTAAAGTACCAACGAATCATCCTATCTGAAAAATTTACACAAAATTTACCTTGGGGGATGCCAAAGTGGCTTCGTACTTGTGGATCATGTCAATCCTCAAAGAAACCTCATGTCCCACTCGGGTGATACGAACATCGGTCCATTCATTGGGTTGTAGTATCTCATTGCTGGTTAGTATAATTGGGGCGTTACCTAAAATAAAATATTTCAATAATTATTAAACGTCTTCTTATTATGAATCCTCTCCTGAGATTCGTGGTTTTTCTCGCAGGGCATTCTGAACTTTAAACACTGTATCTCGACTGAATAAGGCCCCGGTCTTTTTAACTAACGCAGTTTCTTCAGCCAGTTATGTACAGTTTAAGTACAACTTGCCTCCTCCTAGGGAAGCACGCAATGAATCCCGGAGAGGCAAAGAATATACCGGCCAAGAAGCTGCTAGTATTCCTAGTAGCAAGTAGTATTGACCAGGAACTTTAGATGGTGGTGATCACAATAGATCTTATAATATTTTGTATAAAGAAAAAATATCTTGTAATATGTATGGTGTCATATAACAACTATTGCGACTGAATTTCTTATAGGACATAACTGATAAGACACAAGAAAGGAAAGGGTTTATTTTAGGCCTACTCTTGTACACTCTACCATGAATAGAGGAAAATACATAGATTGTATTAAAAATATAATAATTTTGAACAGTAAAGTAATTAATAACGAGCAAAAAATAAAAATGTATTTCAAGTTTTCGATACGTTTCCAAGATGGCAACCTTCAGCCATAGAGAAAGCAGTAGGCGCAATGTATCAAATGTCATTTCTGACAGTCACTGTCAAAATAACGTGTTTTCCTTTGAAAACGTCAAATTCATGAATCCGCCATTGTTACCCACTCATGTATTAGTGTTCCATAACTTGGAAGGATTAAATAATTTTACCACTGAAATTACGACGAATTCGTACATTTGACCAATAAAAACTGGTGTAGTATTTTATTTTCCTTCATTTCTCTGGTTGTACAAGACTTGACTTGAAATCTGAATGTTTCCTTTAGCCTAATGGATCATGTATTTCTCAAAAAATGACTCACCATCACCGACGTCGTAACGGAACTCCAAACGGCTATCGCGTACCGCCAAGGAAGTGAAACCTCCGTAGCCGCGCGGCGACTGGGCGCAATACATAATGATACCATCAGCGACCGGCGCCTTTGCTTTAACCTTCATGGACATCCGCAGGAATCGGGACGTGTTCGGTGGTTTGATGGCCAGATACGCGCTCCCAGTGAAGGCCGGGTAATCGATGTTCTGTTTTACGTCGCAGCTAAAACAAACATTGACATTTTTCGCAAAATGGCACATGAGCGCAAACAGTGGCGTGCAGTTCATAGAGGCATAAACGCACTGCTTGCCCAAATGGAAATACGTCAGTGCGTGTTCACCAAAACAGATAGTAAATAGGTATTCTGACCAACTAATGCGTCCCCAGCTTCAAACCCTGTGCACGCCGCTGAGCACGAACTGTTTTATACTCAGCATTCATATATTAAAAACAAACTGATGCACGCGATTTCATCCGCGTGGTTTTAAGTTTTTTTGATTCCCGCGGGAACTCCTTAATGTTCCGGGATGAAAAGTAGCCTATGTCACTCTGACTTCTCAACTATACCCATGCCAAAAATCACGTTACGAATCCCATGAACATGTTGTAATGGGAAAATCAAGGAATAAATGTTTTTTCTTTTATTTTATTTTTTCGTCAATTTTCCAATGTTTTTTCAACAAATTAAAAACCATGAAAATCGGCCCAGTCGTTCTAGAGTTATAAGTGTTCGAACAAACCCGACTTTGTTAAAAATTAAAATGTTGATAATCATTATACTGAATCGGGGGAACATGTAATAAGATACTTTACTGGCGAAACCCGAATTATCAGAGACGTCAAGTTATATTAAATAATAGGGAGCAAAAATTTTGCTCAAAATAGCCATTGGATAGTGTGTAGTAGGTAGGTACATAAAGATCGTTGGTTGTTGGTTCACTTACTTCTTGCCGGTAAAAGTAACGGGGCATGCGCACTTATACCCTTCAAGGGTGTCAGTGCACTTCCCGGGTCCACAGAGTCCTGGGCGGCAGGCTTCTCCCGGGCGGTCACAGTTGAGCCCAGCAAAGCCGGTTGCGCATAGACAAGTGTATCCGCGCTCGTTACGGGCCTCCTATGTAGCAACAAATTACACCATGACAATTCTTTTGAAGTGAAACTTCTTTAGAATCGTTGCGATTTGAAAATTCGATGAAACGAAACGAAAAAGGGACAACATATTCATAAATAGGATTTAGCCTGCGAGAGAACGAGATAGATAACAAGTTATATTTATCTCGGGCGATCACAGTTGAGCCCCGCGAAGCCAGTTGCGCATAGACATGTGTATCCGCGCTCGTTACGGGCCTCCCATGTAGCAACAAATTACACCATGACAATTTTTTTGAAGTGAAACTTCTTTCGAATAGTTGAGATTTGAAAATTCGATGAAACGATACAAAAAAGCGACACCAGAAAGAGACAAACATATTCATAAATAGGATTTAGCCTGCGAGAGAATGAGATAGAATACATGTTATATTTATCTCATTCTCTCGTAGGCTACTTTTCTGAAGTATCACTTCTGCCGTGTGTGAAGTGCACACACACTTTTTGAAGTGAAAACTTATTTAGACGCGTTGAGCATTTTTTGGTAGGGGGGTAAAATGTGGATTCGCGTGACCGACATGCTCGCAAATTTATATATTAATCTGCCGCGCTGGAGTAAATCCAAAAATCTCCTCTTGGGCACTCCTACTATTAAGATTGTAGAAGACAGTTTGAACGAAATAGATTTATGGCTGCCATAAATCTGTCTTGTTTTAACTATAGTAAGATCCAGATACATGACAAGCGGTTAAACTTGTTTCGCGGAAAACATTACATTTTACCCATTAAAAGTGGGTTGCACAAGTGAGTAGTCTTATTATTAATTCATTATGCAACGCATTGAGCCGATAATGTAATCTTTATTATTTTTTATTGTGAGATAGGATTGCCCTTGACGACAATCATGCTTAGTGCAAAGCAGTGATGAGGTCTAGGTTGGAACGCGCTTGCCTAGAAGATGCCTATTCACTCTTGCCTTGAAGGTACCTAAGTTGTATGTGGCAGGAAACACGTGCGCTGCAGGGAGAGTGCCTTATAGAAAATTACCAAATATTGAAGTTGTAATTACCTGACAGACACCACCGTTGAGGCATTGATTGGGATTGCAGGAATCGCAGTCGAACACGTTATGCACCAGGTTTCTGTTATCCATTATTACTTTTTCTTCTTTGCCCAATATCAGCATGCTTACGCAGCCAACGAAACTAAGGAAAGACAGTAAAGATCAAATTTAGAGTGGTTGTAGACGAGAAAAATAATAGGTACAGCGGAAGAAATCTAGGAAAGGATTTATTTTCAAAACTCAAGATTTAATGCGTATTTCTTTGAATCCATACAGAGAAAAATAAGAATGTCAGTGTGGTCTATTCTGTATAACACAATCTATAAACTAAACTAAAATGACACCTCTAAATCTAGTTCTGTCCGTTTCTGAAGAGTGTAAGGGAAAGTGTGAGTAATATTTTGAATGCTGCCATTTTAGTTAAGTTTAGAGATTGTATACAAGAGAATCAGCCCCATTAAAAGGTAATGGTCTTAACAGCTTGAAGAGTTGCACATGGTTTAAACAAAAGAGATAATTAATGGTGAATATGGACTTCATTATGGTGACGATTTTATAAATATGAGAGAGTACAAAGTATTGTAAACGACCTCCCTGGCGTAGTGGTGTGTGCTGTGGTCTGAAGTTGGAGGTACTGGCTTCGATCTCCGGCAGGGTCATTCAGGAATTTATAATTTCTGAATTTTTCTCTGGCTAGGTACCACCCTACTGCCAAGCGATTTAGCGTTACGGTACGATGCCGTGTAGAAACCGGTAGGGGGTTTAATATAACTGCCGTACCCCTAACAAGTAATCTCGCTACCATCTTAGACTGCATCATCACTTACCATCGCAGTGAAGGGCTAACTTGTAGTGGTTAAAAAAAATTGACGGTTGTCAGTTGTGTCGGTTTATGGATGACAGCTTTACGTGATAACTAGAAGTGCACACGCGCGCTCGCGTGGCGGCGTTCCAGTAGCAGAACTATTCGAACTGCTAGCTCTGACGTCACGCGATCGTGCCTCTCTATCGCTTGTTCCGCGCTCTCACTTGCACGCTCAGGCTCCGTGGCGGCGTTCAAGTAGCAGAACTATTCGAACTGCTAGCTCTGACGTCACGCGATCGTGCCTCTCTATCGCTTGTTCCGCGCTCTCACTTGCACGCTCAGGCTCCGTGGCGGCGTTCAAGTAGCAGAACTATTCGAACTGCTAGCTCTGACGTCACGCGATCGTGCCTCTCTATCGCTTGTTCCGCGCTCTCACTTGCACGCTCAGGCTCAGGCGGAACGTGACACTTTTTTGTGCGTGCAGCCGGTGTTCATCGATTTATAGCATCGTTATCACGTCAAAAAAGTATTGTAAAAATGCTTACCCAGTAGCCTGTGCAAGTTCAGGGGGACGCTGATCCGGGGCACCACCGATGTACAGAGGTGCGTTCAAGTCCAGAACAGCATATGGATTGGATAATTCAGCTATAAACGGTCCAGTGTTGTCCACGTCCATTGTTACTAGTTAAAAGAAATATGACAATCAGTCCAGAGACAAATTTTGATTTTCAAAACATAAATGGAAAAAGGGAAATTATTATTGATTCTAATCACAGTAAATATTCTAAGTTCATTCAGTAAGTATTAGTAGCTTAGTAATACTTAGTTAACTTAATGGTTTAATAGATTTTCAAGAACCATCCATCTATAATTTTATTTTATTTTAAATTCATGTCAGAATTGTCTTTTAGGTAAAAGAAAAACCCTAACTGTATCCTATTCCATTATTCATATAATATACACAGCTCGTTATTAATCTGGTAGCATTACATTTTCACTATTATCACGTTGTATTATTTAGTTAACTGCCTCGTTGGTCTAGCGGTTGGCATGTTGGAGCAGCGTGGTTGGTCTTAGCTCTAATTCCCTCTCTCCAATGAGAGTGGAGGCCTATGCCCACTGCTGGGCACAGGACGTTAATGGGCTGTAGTGGTGGTGGTGGTGGATTATTTAGTTACCTTTAGAGCCGCTCCTGCTCAAACGGATTGTATGCCACACGTTAAGCTGTAGAGGTCTATCGCCGGTCACCGTCAGGGGTGTTGCTGAATCAAACTTGAGAGTCAGCTCCGGAGCACCCTCAACGAGCTGGAGAAGCAAGTAGTCGCCTGATCCGTTGTTGCTCTGAGCGTTGTACAGGATTACTCCGTTTTGATCTGGAATTGAAGGGAAAACATTACTGAATTGCACCACATAGCATTTCTCCATTTATGTAATTAATCCTTAATTCCCTATGGTGCTCTTTCAAACTATAATGGATCATATGCGTAATTGTGCGCTTGAAATAGTTAACGAGGACTGGCATCACCTGAAATCTGAAATCGTGTTTCATCCCGTGGCGCACACTATTTACCGCTATTTCACTATTTTGATCAATTAGTACGTAAGAATGATATCATTTATGTCGTAAAAACATGCAAAACTCAATGCGTTTCCATTTGATTTTGGGAAAGTATTTTGAAAACATAATTATCCAGGGACCTATAAATAAATACAAGTTCAACCTTAATAATCGCATAATATGGTGGAAATGTTCTGGAATTACAAATTATTTTGGTATTACGTTTGTATGGGCAATTCGCCCCCCGGAGCCACCTTAATAATCACTAAAAAAAATTTTTTTAATAGTGGTCAAAGGGATTTCCTTACCAGAGGGTTTGAACGAAATTTCGATGTCAAAGTGCAAGTAAGCATCCCTCAAAGTTGGTAGAGCAACCCATCCATCACCGTTGAACTTGGGCACCAGCCCAATCACACGCAGAGTCGCCCTCGTCTCAACACGCGCCCGGTTGTTGGTCACTCGACATACGTAGGTGCCTGCGTCAGCTTCCGTCACTCCATTAAAGTGGAGGTTGCGCTGAAATACATATGTTTATTATAATAAATAATCCTTTATTGCGTTATATTGAATGAATGAATGAATGAATGAATATATATATTGTTGCAGACATAAAAATATAAAGAAATAAATAAAAAAATCTACGACTAGCAACAACACAACAGGTCGCAAACTCAGCCTAGTGCTGGGCATTGGCTACCAATACCCAAATAATTTTTTTTTTCACTATTTCAGCTTGCCAGCTCTCGGACCACATCGCCCCGCTGACGCCGTCGCTAGTTTAGTTATTTAATCGTATGGCGTTTGGTACATAATAACCGTTTTTATAAAAAGAACGCTTATTTCGCCTGCAAGTTCGTCGCTCGTTTAGCACCACCCAGGGGACACGTGCAGGGAGGTAGAAGGTAGCTCCTGCGGACGTGAGCGACGGGGCATCCCCCTAGTTAGTAGCTAGTTTAGTGCCTGACGCCTTAAACTTACATCGTTCTGTCTCATATCCGACGGAAGTTGCGAGTATTCTCGTTTCCATTCGTAAGACACTGGCTCTTCCAAATTGTGGTTGCAAGGCAAGTCCACAATATCGCCCAAGTGAACGGTGAATGTTGTGTCTCTTTCACTAGTTGGATACATTGGTCTAGATTGTCCTAAAATTCAACAAAATTGTATAATATAATATTATGATATATACTTATAAATTAAAATAAATTGTGTGTCAGCTCCAACGCACGACTGGAGTTTACCCTTTACGAACGATTATAAAATATAAAGATTAGTAAATGAGGGTAAATAAACGCATTTTTTATACTTATTACTGAAAGCGTACTAAATGTATCAAACATTTATATATATTAATTATATAATTTACATTCATCAAAATACATTACATAGTCACAGAAACAAGTCAATAACGGACAGAGTTTGATTTTACACCCCATAAATGTTCATACCCCACGCGTATATATGAAAATCTATTCTAAAGAAGGTCCAAGGTAAGCTCTAAAAATCTAAAATAAACATCTCTAGAATGGAACAAGTATGATATTTTTAATCTAGAATCTCTGGTTATGAGAGCTATTTTGTCTAGCTCCATACCTGGTACAACTTCAAGGTTGAAATCGTCGTATGATGTCAGTCCGTAGCGGTCTTCACCTGTACATCTGTACAAGCCGGCATCTACTACTTGAATTTCAGGTATGTGCAGAAGTGCCCCGTCGCCGTATGTCTGTGAAAAATTACGGAAATAAATATGGGTCTTTCTCTGCGTCGTATCCCTCATAACTGAGGGTCGTGACCACTCAACAAACGAATACTTACTAATTTTTATTACTGCTTAATACGCTTGTGCTTGACGACAATCATCCTCAGAGAAAAGCTATGATAATGTCTAGAATGGAACGCGCTAGCTTAGGAGATGCCTCTTGCTTATAGGATACCTATGCTATACAAGGCAGACAGAAAAATGTGCCCTGGAAGGAGATTTCACACCTTCTCTCCCTGCGTCCTATTCCTCATTGCTGAGGTTCCCACGACCTTCCGCATACGACTTGACTAACTCTTAGGTTTTTGTAACCATTATTATCAGATGTTAGTGATCATAACCGGGACCGCTTAAGGCGAGTCACCTGCAAGATTTTAGGAGGTGAGGTGTGGGGTGCCGCCCGCGCGTCTCGCGGTACATTTCTCGTAGAGACTGGCGGGGAAGCGGGCAGCGCGGTATATTCTGAAACCGCTTGGCAACGTTCAAGTTCTGGGATTAATTTGAATTAAATAGATATAGGACTTCAGTTTGAAATAAATTTTAGCAGGTTCTCATTAATACTTCAAGAGGAATTTATCCATATAAAAATGATGAGCAAAGTCGAAAATTTTATTAATAAAAAATTAGTTTTAAACTTTTAATTTAGCCTGTTTCAAGATTTTTTTTGATCGAGTAAAGTACATCCTATCGTGTAACAAATTAGCACATTCTTTAGACAATATCTTTAAGAGTATCGGATATTTTTTTAGCCGTCGGTTCCGGTTATTATCACTAACATGATAATAGTAGTTAAATCCCGCCAACCCGCATTGGAGCAGCGTGGTGGGCCTAAGCTCTAATTCCCTCTCTCCTATGAGAGCGGAGGCCTGTGCCCAGCAGTGGGACGTTAATGGGCTATAGTGGTGGTGGCATAATTGTAAGTTACATAAAAATATGTTACATAAATATGGTACATATCACAATCTGCCAAATAGGTAATGGTGTGCAATATAGACCGTACAAGAAATATTCACAATATTATTACAGATAATTATTTACTACTAATCATTTATTTGGGACAGATAACAATCTACAGGTTCCATTTCTGAAACCTAAAGTGGTCTGAGGTCCAACAATAATCATTACAGTGGACCCCCGGTAATCCGACAAACGTTTTACAGGGCAGTGTCGAACTATCGAATTTGTCGGATTATAGAGTACTGCCTAAGACTATATTCCGGATTTTTTTACAAAAGAGTACCTTGTAATCAGACAAATTACAGATCCAATGATAATATTCTATATGATAAACTCTGAAGTACAAATCGTACTTCACAAATTTAATAAATTAACGAACACAATAGAGAGCTTACGTTTTATTATAAAACTCAGAATCAAAACAATACCTACGCGTTGAACACAATAGTGGTGGCGCGTACAAGTTGTAACCTTGTCAATCATGCATTATCTACATTAGCGAAGATTGTCAAATAAAATCCATAATAATAGACATGTCGGATTACAGGGGGTGCCGGATTAGTTAGGGGCCGGATTATCGGGGGTAGGTACAATGTATTTGTGTTCATGGTAAAAGGATATTAAAGTAGTTGATTTTATAATCTTTTCATAAGATCTGAATAAGTTTAAATCATCTACGTATAGATTACTTACTCTAGAGTCGACAAATTGTTTTGTTCCATATCTTTCCCATTTCACTTTAATGTCCCTAGATTTTCCTCTACATAGAACTTCTACCCTGTCTCCAACTCTGTATGTCCTCCGAGGTTGATCTATTGTTACCAAGGTCTCTGCGAGATCACGGGGTCCTAAAATTGTGTAATAGGTATATTAAATAAAGCTATTAACGTAATGGAAAAACAGGCTCTGTATTGAAAAAAAACGTAGTAGGTACTATAAAATCTGAAAACACACATATATACCAACAATTACAAACACAAGGTATGCCATTACAAATAACACCATTCTTTTTAATAAAACTCGCTACAAAAACGCCCGAGCATGCAAAAGCAGAGATTATTAGTAGAAAAAGATGGTTATAAACATATAAGGTACATGGAATTTACATGTTCTTTCAATTCACCATAATAGCTTTGATAAATACCCATATTATATAACTTATTATACCGTAAGGTTAAAATTTCCTGTAACCATTGCTGCAATGAAAGTATACCACACACTGACTAATTACTACACCAGGAACGTAATCTTAGTGAATACATATTAATATATACAATCCCGGGGAGACAGCACATAACCCGAGACACACAACTCCACTCCCCCATATTAAATTTACCAGTTGGTATTCTATTGGGATCCAGAAGCGTCTTAGAAAGGCGCTTCTTTCTCTGTATGCAATTGTTTTCATCACTAGAGTCCAAACAATCGTTGAATCCATCGCATAAAAGGTCTTCATCGATACAACCGCTGTCATCATAGCAGTGAAACTGCGTATCCAAGCATTCAATACCTTCATATCAAATAAAAACATGTCAGCGTTTTCTGTTACATACGAGTAGATATTAAATACCTAAGTACTTTACTTACGTTTGGCGACAACTTGTAAAAAATGACAAATAACTTTAGATTTAATTTAGGTAGAAAAATTAATAGAGAAGGAATAAAAAGATACTAATTCAAATCCGCTAAGCATGCCAGGGTTAAAACTTGTGAAATCAACACGGCATCCAAGCAAGAAGAAAGTTTTAGTAGTGTCAAAATAATATGGTAACGGTAATAGACTACTGGACGACAATATTAGGAAA
This sequence comes from Erebia aethiops, assembly GCA_923060345.2. NCBI lineage: Eukaryota > Metazoa > Arthropoda > Insecta > Lepidoptera > Nymphalidae > Erebia > Erebia aethiops. Next base: position 4,810,298 of record OV281079.1, on the reverse strand, counting down.
ACGTTATGCTATAGCGACTCGCACTGACCCTCGATGTGGAGATTGATGTAATTGGTGGTCTGTCTTCCGTAAACGTCTCTAATATGACAGACGTAGCGACCGCTGTCGGATTTCTGGGCGAGTCGAATGAAAAGGGAGCCATCGTTCTTCTGGTTGACGGTTTTGGGCACAGGCCTGCCGTTCTTCGTCCAGCGGATGCGCACGTTGGGTTGAGAGACGTTGCAGCGCAAGTGCACAGCGGCGCCGAGGTGCGCAATTTGCTCGTTGTCGTACGACTCCGACGTTGCTCGATCGGTATCTTCTATGAATGGTTATTATAACATGCAGTCAAGTATAAACACATTCTCATTACACAAACATTCACTTGATAGTGTGTGGGTAGAGATTGATGTGAGGTTTCATGAAATTCGAAACATTTTCTAACAGTTTTCTTGAAAAGCGTAGCAAATCATTATAACGGGTGCTTTTAAAATTAAAGTCGATATAAGTGTGAACTTGTACAGTCGACGTCAAAAGTCCATATAGAATAAGCAAACAAGGTGTTTTGCATGCGGTCGGACACCCACACATTTGCAGTAGTATAATATAAGTCGTTCAGCTTGTAGGTATTGTAATAGCTGAGTAATATCGATAATTTCACACCCCAAGTAAGTGAGTTCAATGGCGAGGCGTGTTACTGCTCGGATTGCAGGTTCAAATCTACTCGACCAAAATACTAAATCTACTGTTTTTATTTGACGAGTGATATTTTTATTCCAGCAATAGCATATGCGGGTAGTGTAAATAATCACTGACACATTTGACAATCGTTAGTCGTTACTAGCAAATACTACAAAATTATTATACTTTACAACATTTTGCTGATTCTTATCTTCAACAATAATGCAGGCTAATATTAATATGCACAAGAGGATGCATATTACTAATGAGGTAAATAATATCGGCTACAATATAGCTCAAATTTGCAATGAAACTGGTTTAACCGTGAGTATTGTTTTTATTGTTAAAATATGTGTGTTCATAAACTTTGGATTAGTTACATAACGTTTAATAAGTAAATATTTATAAAATTTAGACAAGATACTTAGTAGTTTCAGTGTTTATTTTAATCTCGCTGTTTGGTTTTTAGTGGACAACCAAGCGTTGGGGATCGCATCCCGAAGAAGAGAGTAATGCTTCACAACGGAGACATAATATTATGGTTGAACAATATGAGAACAATAGCTTAATACCAACTGTCGAGTTCGCGAAAATGTTCAATACTTCAACACAGCTGCACATTATCACTAATTTTGACTAACACATGGAAGTGTTGTCCAGCTGTGGATGTGCCACTAATAGCATCTATGCATGATATGTTTTCCTGTGCATCGAGCACATATATAGTGCGTGATTGTTTTAATCAAAACCCAGACAACAGTTATTCCCTGGCCAGCAAGATCACCAGACTTAAATCCTATAGAAAATTATGAGGTTTGATGGTGCAAAGGTGGAATATGGGAAATGAAAGGACTGCATAGGAATAATTAGAGGCTCACTGTATGAAAGTGTGGGAGAATATTAGAGGAACAGATATTTGTTCTAATATAGTAGGATCCATGCGGCGGCGTTTGCTTGCTGTTATTGAAAATAGTGGAGGTTCTATTAAGTACTAATACTTACATAAAAAGATATATAAATTTTTGCTTTTAAACTCTTCAAACATAAAACATAACGTTTTTTCTTTTCCTAACTTGTATTAAATATTATTAGTATATCTTATCAAAATTAACAGACAAAAGCAGCGCCGCCCATTGGTTACTAGATTTTTAAGGCTAAGCTTCAATTTTCTTTTCTTTATGAAAACGATTACTAAAGCTATAACCTTAAAAATGATACAAAAAGTAGCTGAAGTTATTTATTACCTTTGAGAAAATGTAACATGATAACAATAAAAATAAACTCGATAATATAAAATATAAAGTGTTTCTTCCAATTTATTTTGTTTGTTTTATTACTTATTTAGTCATAATAAGCAACAATTAACCCCACTAACATAGTTACAACTTTCCTACCAACATAACTAACTTTATCGGTATTAACGTGTAATTAATGTTTGTGTTTATAAATGGATGTTATGTCTGTAAATAAAGATCTATTATAATAAAAAATAACAAACAGTCATTTAATCAAAACGAAATAAAAACTGCATTAAAAGATTCGAACCAAGGTCATATATGAATATGATGCATCGTATACTAATTGACTATCGCGACACAGGGAGTGGTTACACAACAACAATCACAATAGACAAGGTTATTGAATATAAATGTTTTGAACCTAATGCTAATGTCTTACGGTTAATATTGTTGACAGTTTATGGTAATAGGCAGGTAGTATTGAACTGAAATCGTTTAAACCTTATGTTGTTGATTTAAGGTTGATAATATTATTGACAGTTTATATTTATCTGTGTGAGTGAGCACGTGAGTGATTCACAGCAAATGCTTGCACGCGGTTTTAGCCTTAGAGCTATGTATGGACTTTTGCCGTCGACCGTACATTGGTGATTGGTGATTGGCGAGTTCCATAACATTGTACCTATGTGGGTGCTTTATTTTCAATAAATTGACTACGTGCCCTTTTGGTGAATATAGAGGTGATCAAGCAATCAGTGATGAGTGAATTGGAAATTCTTACCGCTAACGATGACCTCAGCAATTCCACTAGCATTCGCTATACTATTAAGAGCAATGCACTCATACTGTCCGGCGTCTTCTACTTCGATTTGACGGAATATCAGAGTAGAACCTCGGTATTCAGCTCGGCTAAAATGATAATTTTTTTATTGAGAATTGTTAAACAAAACAAATCAACAATCTTGCAACATTTGATCGAAACTTTTGATCATTTTATTACTGTTGTTAGTGAGGCAGCTTAAATAGCAGTAGATAATACCCACGACTTCATCCACGTGGATTTAAGTTTTTCGATTCCCGCGGGAACTCTTTAATTTTCGGGACAAAAAGTAGCCTTATGTCCTTCCCCAGGATACAACCAACCTCTGTACCAAATTTCGTCGAAATCGGTTGAAAAGATGAGCCAGGAAAGCTTACGAGGCAGACAGACAGACACACTTTCACATTTAAAATATTGCATTAGTGCATAAAAACCAATAATCAGAGAGTGTCAGCTCACTTAACACAGGTACACTTTTATACATAAACTAAAAGGTGTAGACTAGCAAGTTCTACTGACCCTACCAATAAATTCTATAATACTTAACAAGGTACAAAATCCTTAAGAAAATTACCTGGAAGGTGAGGTGTAGTTGTAAGGTCTCCAGAAGATCTGAGTAATATCATCTCCTTCAACGAGGCACTCTACAGTGGGAGACTGTCCAGGATGTACGGTCTGTGTCGGAGGTCTCAGGGTGATTTTCGGGGGAGCAATGACTTGCAGACTAGTATATGCTGACTGTTGGACTTCTTCAGTGCGTCGGTTGATTAGAGCGCATTCATATTTGCCGGAGTCACTCTTCGAAGTCTATATTAACAGATTTAATTCAATCGGTTTGTTGAAAACAGTCCTTTACTTGTTTTGAGACAACAGGGAAAATGGCGAAGGAGATGAAATCGGGAGCATAATTTGAAAAATTCACATAAAATATACTTCATTTATACTTAATATACTTACGTTATAGATTACTAGCTCATGTCCGATTTGCCTTGCGTTGGGCTGCAATGATTTGCGATCAGCACGACCCCAGACTACATAAAACTCATTGGAAGCATTGCACCTAAAAAAACATTAGGTTATGATTCTTTTCAAAATTCATAATCCATCATACAGCTTCAAATGGGTCAGGTCATCAATTTTAGACTGAAGCAACTAAATACTCTTAGAAAATGAGAAAAATTGTGTTTTAATTCTTTATTTCTATAGATATAAGGAATAAACTGGGGACAGTGAAGGTCGAAGTGCGTTTTTCTGTTCGTTGTTTTGTCAGAATGGACACTTAGTAGTAGCAGGTTGTGCTTTAATTCAAATTACTCACCCAATGCGTGTTTCCTTGCCTTCAATGGCTCTTAGAACAGTAGGTGTGTTTCCAATATCTGAAATTAACATGGTCTTATAAATAATGGTTAAGTGGTGTCAGAACAAGCATAAGGTGTCATAGTCTAGCTAAGTTTTGCCAAAATTTAAATAAATACACCTAGAATTTAAATATACCAAAAAAAATCTGTGTCAATCTTCCTCGAGTCAATATAGTGATATTTGTTCACTAAAAACATTATCTTGCGTTCAACCTTTACACATGGCTGAAGTAAAATTTCTTTGAAGTTGTAGCAGTTGTAGTTTTTAAACAACTACTAAAGAGTAGGACTTAAAACAACTGCTCTGTTTGGTAGTCATTTCATTTTAGGCGAATTTGTCTTTCGCAATTCTTCTGTCTGAAAAACGACTGTCTATTCTCTTAAAGTATAAAAGTTCTGTTCCATTCTTAGATATATCTCATATAGAAAAAATACTTCAAAAACATAGAATCAATGCTACCACAATATTATTATCGAAAATTACAAGCGTTAATTAAATTTGTGATCCTCTTGAAAAATATAAAAAAAAAACTAGATATTTTTCTTAATTTGAGACAAGTAAAACCTAAAAATTATACAAACCAGGTTCTTCGCTTGCATCGCCTCTTTCAACACGGATGGCGAATTGCTCTTCGATTGTGCCAGCAGCTGATGTAGCGGTACAGAGGTAGATTCCATCGTCGCTGTCACTCAAACTTGGTATGGATAATGAGGCGATTCTTGGTTTAGGTGGCACCAGCATACGTAGGTCTGAGCTCGCTGAAAACATACAAGTCATTCAAGTCAATGCCTAAGGCCCAGGTTCACAATATTGCGAGAATGTTTGTTTTACAGGTTCCATTCATCAACTAGCTTGTGTCATTATAGTTACAAATACAAACTTACATTTGATTGAAACTTGCGGCTCAGGATACCCATCGGCGCGACAGTCAACATTAACACTTTCTCCCCTGTAGGCCTTGATGAAGTTGTCTGGTAGGATTCTGATTGCCGGTGGAGATCTCACTCTAAGTACTGCACTTGCACTGACAGACCCAGCTGAGTTTGTGGCTGTGCATGTGTATTCGCCTTCATCATTCACTTCTACATTGCTGAATCTGAAAATGTTAAAAAAATCTGAATTACTGTGTTCTCGACAAGTCTGTATTCGTGCTGTACATTATTGCTTGCTTGGGAGATCCTCGAGTACTTTATCATGCATTGAGCGTGATTACAGAGTTTAGGGGCAAAGTTATCGACACATATTATACTGAAAAACGACATACAACTACCTTGTATTGTTTGGTATTATCACGACTTATCACCTTTTTATAAAATACTAGCTGAAACTTCATCCGCGTGGATAGAACTCTTTAATTTTTCAGGACCAAAAAGTTGCCTATGTGTTATTCTAGACTATATCTCTGTGCCAAATTTCATCCAGATCCGTTCAGCTGTTCTGACATGATCGAGTTGTTATTGGATTGATGTTTGTTATCATTCAACAAATCTTTCGCATTTATAATATTAGTATCTTTGTTAGATAGAATCGAGTAGAATGACTTTTAGTTACGGGGTAAACACTCTACTTTTCACTTCAATTGCGAGAAAATAAAAGAAATGGTTGGGTTAGGTATACTGACGGTGACGGAGGGGGATGAGGATCCCTCCTCATCCTCCCGGAGGGGGGAGGGGATATAAACCCCCTCAAAGTAAGATGTTCCGAATTTTAGTAGTTTCCGAGATATTGATTGTTTAAAATATTGAGGTTAGTTTTACCTTTATACCTTTTAATTAAATACATATACCTACTTTAGCCTACCCTTATACCTTTTGTTTTAGGTAGTGGAAGAGGTTAATTTCTTAATTAGAATGGGCTACGCCAGAAGACTCGCTTCGTCGCCCCTGAATGAAGCTTCGCCTACTCGACCTACGTTTCGCTGCGGAGGTCGCCGCTCGCTTCATTCAGGACCTCCTACGCGAGCTTCTGGCTTCGCGCTTAAAAAAAGCACTCTAGGGGTAGGGCAGACAAGACTGCGTGGAGTCGGGGTGTGCCGATTCGGTTTTGTGAATCATAACCTAATTATACATAGGTACATGTAATAACCTACCTTAGTTATACCTTTTTAGTTAATTATACCTATAACCTTTAAACGTTTTTTTATAACCTTATAACCTTTAAACCGGTGATTTAAACTGAAAAGCGCGTAAAACGATGACTCCTAAAATTGAATTCAATAATAACATTTGGACACTTTGGCGCCATCGCACGCGTTCCGTTTTTCCATTAATCGGTATTCGGTAAACCGTGCGGTCCCGGTATAAGAATAGGAGTTAGGGCCGCTCCATATCTTCCCGAGGATGTCGTAGAAGGCGACTAAGGGACTTTTGCGAGTAAAAAGGGTGTACCAACTAAATCGAACCCTTTCGAACCTTTCGGAAGGTGGCGGTTAAATACAAGTATACCACCAACAAAAGCATTCCCAAGGAGGGTTGACGTCAGGCAGGCGGCCGGTCATAAAATTAAATGCCAAAACACTTTACAACATGAACAGCATGAAAAGAGTGATTGACAAGGTTAGGGCGTACCCCCGAGGCGACGCGCAGGGGCAGCACCCGGCACCTGTGGGAAATGGACAAGGGTTGTTGCATCAGGGACGGGTGCAACGTAAGAAGCAAGTCCGAGAGGTAAGAATGAGAATGTTAGGCTGGAATGTAGGAACGATGACTGGAAGAGGAAGAGAGTTAGCAGACGTTTTAGAAAGGAGAAGAATAAATGTTGCCTGTTTGCAAGAAACGAGGTGGAAGGGTACGAAAGCAAGAGAGATTGGGGCGGGATATAAATTTTTCTACAGTGGGAGTGATGGTAGGAAGAATGGGGTGGGAATTGTTTTAGATAATGAGCTGAAAAAATGTGTGACGGATGTAAGAAGAATGAATGACCGGATTATAGTTGTTAAGCTAATTCTACAAAATTCAGTTGTGAACATAATGAGTGTGTATGCGCCGCAGGTAGGATGTGATGATGCAACGAAAGAGAAGTTTTGGGAATATTTTGATATGGTTGTTATGGGTCTCCCACAAAACGAAAACATTTATATAGGAGGGGATTTTAACTGTCATGTCGGAAGAATGAATGGAAGTTTTGAGAGAGTGCATTGTAGGTTGGGGCTTTGGTACCCGTAATAGAGAGAGGGATACACTTACAAGTGGCATCCTCTTTTGACATGGCCATAGTTAATACATTTTTTGAAAATCAGGATGAACACTTAATTACATACAAAAGCGGTTCCCACAGGACCCAAATAGATTATTTCCTGATTAGAAGAAGCAACATTAACACAGTTAAAGACTGCAAAGTTATACCAGGGGAACCATTAGCACCACAACACAGATTATTATTAATGGAAATAAAAATAAAGGTACAGATTTATAAATAAAAATAAAAATAAAGGTCAGTCGATTTCGTCCAATAGCGGAAGAGTGTTAACCAATTAAAGGTGATTGCGATGTAGCAATGATTGATGCAAAAGATACGCGGTCGTCCTGGTGGTCAAAATTTGCGAATTTAAAAATTTTATTTCTCGATTAGAATAGGCATGATGACTGATTTTGAAAATTGGTCAGATTATGTTCGGAAGTATCTACTATTTCGAAAAAATATCTTATTTTAGCAGAAAAATAAGGTTTCTTCTAAATATTTTTAGAGCATGAGAGGTGAAAACCTAGATAACTTACTTCAACACGTTGTTTTGGAGGATCTCTACTGCAGGTGATAACGCCCTTCCGCCAGCCCTATTCCAAGTGACGACTGGAGGTGGATGTCCACCAGTGACATAACAGTTTAGTTGGAATTCACTGCCGAGGGTAGCAAAATTCTCAGCTTGCGGGTATATTGCAATTTGTGCCTTTTCACGTTCTAAAAAAAATTCATGCATGATTTACTACTGAAGTACTAGTTGGTTAAATAGTGATACAACACACGCAAAAATATTTAGCTATTGCAGAAATATGGAACGGCAACGGAGTTGACTGAGATACAAAAGTCACCGGATTGAGATATTATCTGCTGCAGGAGTCACATGTAGGATAAGTAGAAATATACCAAAAAATCATTCGAAGGAGGGCCCTTCTTATATGAACAAATTAATTTAATCACTGAGATTTCTCAGTGATTATAGTAATACGATGACAAAAGAGAGAAGGAGAGGGAAAGTTGAAAATGTTTGAAGCTAAACAATTATTAATTCGTTGTTATTAATACATACTTTCAATATCTACATATACGTAGTGCTTGACGACGGGGTTGCCATTAATGTTTCCTTCGCAGAGGTAATACCCGAGGTCGCTTTCTTGTGCGTTCGTTATGATCAAAGTGTTGTCCCTTTGAGTTGTCCCTGGTCCGAATGTACCGAGATGCTAAAAATAGATGACAATATAATATTATTTCTGATTAGTACCTAGTACCTACTAAACAACTAGCTGACCAAAGTGGCAGCATTTTTGTAATAATCCCTCTTCACCCATTACGCGTACCTACGCTCGTTTCGTACGAAAGTACATCGACAAACTGATGACTGCTAACGGTTTTTTTTTAATTTTTTTATTATTCACTACAAGTTAGCCCTTGACTGCGATCTCATCTGATGGTACGAGTACGTGATGATGCAACTTAAGAGCGGTAGCGGGCTAACCTATTATGGGCATGGCAGATAAATTAAGCCCATGCCCCCATTTTTCTACACGGCATCGTACCGGAATGCTTTAAATCGCTTGGCGGCGCCTCTTTGCCTGCAGGGTGGTAACTAACCACGGCCAAAACCTCCCACCAGGCAAATTATTTATTTTATTTAAAATTTGTGGATGTATGCGAAGTTAAATAGGGTCACAGCGTGATTTTGTTGGGCCTGGCGTGCTTCAAATATACGTAAAAAATAATTTAATTTAATTGCATTTCAGATAATAGTTGAAATGATCCGTACCATTATTTCTAAGCCTCGGTTTCTCGAATCTGATACCTATTTTCAAACGGACAGAGTTTCACTCAAGCTTACGTGGAACTGCCTCTTTGGTCTAGCGGTTAGCATAGTCGACTGCGGATCACGAGGTCCTGGGTTCCATTCCCGATCGGGCATAAAAATTGGTATTGGGTTCTTCAATTCAGAAATTCTCAGTGCCAGCACGGAGTCGGAAGTTGGCGGTGTTTCACCCCCGTGCCTCGGAGAGCACGTTAAGCCGTCGGTCCCGGTTATTATGACTAACTAATAGTCGTTAAAGCCCGCCAACCCGCATTGGAGCAGCGTGGTTGGTCTATGCTCTAATTCCCTCTCTCCTATGAGAGTGGAGGCCTATGCCCAGCAGTTGGACGTTAATAGGCTGTAGTGGTGGTGGTGGGTATGTGCAAACAAAAGTTAATTTTGCTAGTACCTTCGTCCATTTTGCGAGTGGCATCGGGTCGCCATTCAGGAAGCACTCAACTTCTCCCCTTCCACCAGTGGGTATCCTTATTGCGTTAGCAGACAGTGTTATGGTCGGCGCTATTCTTTCCTGCGGTATGACGCTCAACACGACGAGAACTGGCTTTACGCCTGGGGCAGCGGTCTGGCAGACGTAGACGCCTTCATTCTCCATACGAGCGACGTCGATGTAAAGCACTCCGCTATCGGCCCTTACGTTGGTTGAGAAATTCGTGCCGTCTTGTCTGGATAAAATAACATGTAACATTAGAAGTTGGTTAATAATAAGGATAAATACTATTAAAATTCGAATAAGTACCTATACCAAAATATCTTTAGCATTTTTTTAATTCCACTACAAGTTAGCCCTTGACTGCGATTTCACTTGATGGTAAGTGATGATGCAGTCTAAGATGGTAGCAGGCAAACCTGTCAGGGGTATGGCAGTTATATTAAACCTATATCCCTAGTCGGTTTCTACACCTAAACCGGAACGCTAAATCGCTTGGCGGTACGTCTTTGCCGGTAGGGTGGTAACTAGCCACGGCCGAAGCCTCCCACCAGACCAGACCAGAGAAAACTCAGAAATTATAAATTCCCAAATTAACCCTACCGGGAATCAAACCCAGAACCTCCCTCGTTAAGAAAACAGCGCTCAACTCTGAGTCATGGAGGTCGCCATCATCGTGTCAGCATCGTGGATCTCATATGAAGGACCAGCTTCAAAATAGTAACTTAACTGAGAACTATACGAAAATTGAGCCCCTCATCCGGATTTACAAAAATTTAGTTTTCATATCTCATACGGAATTCATCCTAACATTCTTTATTCAAACTGCGGGTGGAAAGCACTACATTTCCGCCTCGTGGGAGGTAATGAAATAACAGAGGATTTAAATGCCAATATTTTTCTGCCGTTGTTTTAACACGTCATATTTTAGTAGGTATATCGGTATATTTTTCAACTTTATTTATATATTGGTATTTATTTATTTTCCTTAAATACGATATGAAAAGCATGTTCAACTCGGTATAAATACCCAACCCAATCACACCCTCAGCCTATGTATCTATGCCCTCACTACGCTCCTGTATACGTCACCGTATATATTATATTATAGTCATTCTTTGTAAATATATACCATAGTGTATCATTTTTTACTACTAATTTCATGTAATTTCTGTCTTACTTATCGTTCTGTATAAAAAAATAGGCTATTACTTGGAGATCCCGCTGCATGATTGCTACTACTCTGTTAAACTCTAGCTCGCGTTTAACGCGTTGTACAAGTAGGTAGTGTTTAGTACAAGTGGTGCCATCTGGATGGCACAAAGTAAACTAAATTACTTAGACGCAAACAAATATTCCCCGTGTCTGTACGCGGTGTACACGGACGATATCCCTACCCTCGCCGACCACCTGCGCGAGGGGGAGGAAGACGTGCTGTTGTCGCTCTACGCTGATGACAGCGCGTACTTCGCGTCGTCGTACCATCAAATCGTCGCTTCAAATCGCATGCAACGTCTGCTGGACTTGCTTCCGGAATGGCTGGACAAGTGGAGAATGGCCGTCAACGTGGGGAAGACGGCCGCCATTTTGTTCGGCGCCCGGAAGCACATGCGTCAGCTCAAACTGCGAGGCCAGGACATAGAGTGGCAGACTTCGGTGCGCTACTTGGGGTGCCACATTGACGCCCGCCTGGCCATGGTTCCCATGAGTGATAATGTCGTGAACCACGCCACGGCTGCCGCGTCGATGCTGCACCAGGTCCACACCTCAAGCCTCTCATCGAAGACCAAGCTCCGGATCTACGGAGCCTATGTCCGCTCGCGGCTGACGTACGCGGCCCCCGCCTGGTATGAGCTGTGTTCAGCATACCAGAGGAGCCGCCTACAAGTCCGGCAGAACAAGTGCCTGCGCCAAATCGTGGGAGCTCCGAGGTAGGTACGTGCGAAATGACGTCATTCATCGCGACCTCAAGACGCCCACCGTGGAGGGGTACGTCCGTACACTCGCGCGGCGCATGTTTTCGCGCGCGGACAACGGACCGTACGAACACCTCCACGGGATCGCACCGCCGACCACCCGACCTCCGACCGGGCGTCCACTACCTCGTGAGCTCCTACGATCGCCATCACCTGCGCGGCACGCAGGCGACCGTAGCGACGACGACGACGCGACATTCACCGGATTTGAAACCGACTCTGCGCGCAGCGGCGACCTTATCGCCCGCGACGCAGAGTCCACCGGATATGACGCGTGACGTCATCACCGGACATGACACCCGACCTAGGGGCCCGTAGCCTACAAGGCAGGTCCTAGCCGGTTTCACTCGGCTCAAGACACCCACCGGGGCACAGAGTTGCCCCGCGCCCCGCCCGGGTAAGGAGGCCCAGCCTCGAGGCCCGTACCCCCGCTTGGCCCTCACGGGCCAAACGGAGAAGATCATTTGACGGGACAAATATTATTTTAGTAATTAAAAATACTAGCGGCCATTTTTGGATAGGCAACGTAGCAGATTTATATATTCCCCCATTTATAATAATACCTAAAAATTTGTTTTTGATCACGTACTCGATTCATGTAGGTATATAGTAGCAATTATGCAGCGGCATCTCGGGAGCTATGGTCAAAGTACAAACACAGCGCAGCAAAGTTCAATTACCTAAACCAATCAAGACTGCCCGCTGGCACGTCTGTGGTGCCAGTGCAAACAACTCGTGTGCTTTGTCCTTCATTGAGGGTTGGAGCCTGGGACGAAACGGTCAGATTTCCCGTCTGTGCTGGTTCCCTTGCGCGAACAGTTATAACGGCAGTGCGGTCTGTGGTTCCGGCAGGATTTGCTGCTATGCACCTGTAAGCAAAATTAAAAAATAATTTGCAGTCATAGGGACTGCCGATAGAAGTGAAAACAAATATTTAAAATATCAACACAGCACTTTTAAAATAATTAAAGTATAAACCACAAAACTAAATCACTTTTAAATATAAACCTTAAAACAAAGGTATTTAAGTTTAATTATGAACGTACTATATTATTTATACTTCAGACCTTTTGTCTTAAGAAGAACGGTGTCGGTGCGGGTTTCTAAATTTTTACCCCCTACCAAAAAGTGCTCAACGCGCCTAAAGAAGTTTTCACTTCAAAAACATTTGATTACAATAGCTAACAGAATTTCCTACGAGTTGACCCAACGAAAGTGTGTAAATGTATTTCCAATCTCAATTCAATGTTGGGAACAACAAAGTTACACAATGAGGTAAATTTCTCCAAACCATATCTTTTTTAGTTAATGTCGCACTTAAGGAAGCGATACTAAGCCGAGTGTTAAGAGCAAACGCGTGAAGCAAACTTTTACCTATAATCTCCTGAATCCTCAAGGTCGGCGTTTTCAATTATCAGCAGCGATTCATAAACTTGACTATTGCGCGGTAAGGCTCGGTTGGAGGCCCTCTGCCAAGTTATACTTGGCGCAGGATTTCCGGTAGCCGTGCATGTTATTTCTATCCTACTTCCTTGAAGATATTCCTTCATGGATGGACTTACTGACACAGTTGGTACGGTCATATCGTTGCCTACAAATATAATTAGTATTTAGTACTCATAATTATAAAGCATTCGGTGATAAATAGCGTATAATGTAATGGCGTATTCCGAAGGATATAATCATAATTTATGTTTCAACCTCACCTCTTGCGTAAAAGACCCAGTCAGGTACAACTAATCCATTAATGTTTGCATGAAATATGATAATTTCAACTGTTATTAAGAAATAAAACAAGACCACAGAATAGGTTATACTTAGTTGCTAAGACTTAAAACACAAATACTACAGCCTTATTTTGTTTTCGACAGCTGTTATTAAATTGACTGCTGTTACTGTCAGCAAATTAGGCAAGGGTTCATAAATAAATTATAATACGAAGTGTTAGGGTTCCGTAGTTGCCAGTAACAGCGAACATTAATTTATAAGTTGGTCGACTATAACTTGCTTGATTAACAAAAATTAGCAATAAAGCCAAATATTCCGCAAACGGATCTCTGAATTGAAAAATGGTGTTCCCACACTCACAATATTTTTCACCATGGAATAGACGAGAAAATCTTCCTCACATTACGTGTAAATTTTGTTTTACCACTTCAACGTGATTAATATGTATATCTATGCCAAATACAGCTTTCTAGTACAACAGCCTATGAGCTAAGCTGCAGAAGAATAGACGTACGGACGAAAATGATCTTCTTTATTGACTACGGAACTCTAAAAACAGAATGGCTGTTCTAGAATACCATATTCAAAGAAAGAAGTGAGTACTTCCTCAAGAAATAGCAAATCGCCTTTGTAGCCAATCCCTGATATTCGAAACATTGGTAATGTCTTGGGTTACTGCACCTAGATTTTATCGATAAAAGTATGAAGCTGATATTAAATACCTGGTACTTTAAGGGTGGCGATATCTTGTTGTGTAGAAACGCCGTCAGTTGTTTGACAGATGTATATTCCACTATCTGATATTTGTAGGTTGGTAATAAGCAGTAATCCGGTTGTTGAATCCACTTGAGACCTGCCCTGTGGCAAATTTCCATTAGCCTTGTACCAGTTAATTTGTAAGGGCGCGCGGACCATTCGGCTACTGGCCTGGCAGGTGAAGTTGACTGTGCCTCCCACTTCCTGGATTTGAATCTTGGGTTGCCTAATCCTGACTACAACAGTGCTTTCTGGAGTTGGACCTATTGTAGTTGACTCATCCACTTCAGTTACAGTGCCTGAAATTAAACGGAGGCGTTAAATATATATTTTGAATAAGTGCACCTTTGGCAATATTTTAATATTGAAACTACCAAATTTTTCTCAACGCACGTTTCACTTCGACACCGGAGCATCGTCAGGAGACGTTGACAGGAGAAGGCACGATTGTAAAGTCAACAAAAATCTTACAATCTCACAACAGTCAACAATCTTTACAAAGACTTGTAAGACAGTTTTGAGATTTGCAAGCTACACGCTGTACCAGACAAATCTATGTAGATTTGTCTGCTTTGGTGAATTATAGCGAATAAGTTTCTTGTTCTTTGATTATCATGAACTTCCGCAAAGTAATGTCTGCTTCAGATATCCAAAGATACTTTAACTAGTAGTCTAAGTCCTAACAATGGTGGACGCAAGGCGTTCGAAGACAACCACTAAATTTGGTAACATTACAACACTTTGTTAGATACAAAACAAACTCATTAACTTTATTATGATTCACGTAACAACACATAACCTACTCGCAACTAACAAATGGAAAGGTAGGACATACAATTTTGACGGCTTCACATTTTATGAATGAATCTCTGAAGCATGACGAGTATTAGACGAGACAAGTGACGGGACACAACAATGCTACGGATCTTTGAAGATTATGGCTACCTTTTTCTGGTAAAGTAGTAGACAATATCCCTAATAGGAATCCATTTTTAGTGATTGTTCGACATTCGTAAACTTCTTCTTGCTGTTGAGTATTCCACAGTGTGCGCCACGTGTGTTCGCCCCGCCAACCATCTTTATAAAGTTTCGACTCCGTATAAGGCTTAGCTGGCACCATTTCCCGTCCAGCGAAGTAAAATTTAATGGAGAGTGGTTCAGGCGCACGATACTTGCAAGTGAAAGAGACTCCAATCACCGAGGAGTTCGATTGTTCCTCGTGTATATGAGGATGTAGTTCCATGATCAAGCCTAGTGGTCATTTTATAACATTGGTTACTGTTGAATTTTACAACAATTAAATGTCCGAAAATCATTATTCTATTGGAAATATCTGAGACTTTTGTGAACATTTTCCATGCAGTAAGAGCTTGGAAAAAATCTGTGAATAGCATTAGAATTAGAAAAAAATAATTGAATAAGTATAATGCGACAGAGAGAGTTTTCGTACTCACCAACAGTGGAACAGTCGGAGCCAGTGTAAGGTGGTCTGCAGTTACAAACAATTTCATCGTAGGTACCCAACTGGCAGTCATGACCGTTGCAGTTACATTGTCTGCAGTAACCACTCCTGTCCTTGTAATATCCAAATGTACAGCTCTCGCAACTAGTTCCGGTATAGCCTTCAGGGCACATGCACTCCTAGATTCAGATAAACGTTTTATTGTTACAAGGAAAACATCAATAATTTGTATCAGTATTTTACGAGGAAGTAACCCCCAAAATATTCTTAAATTAAAAAAAAATTAATAATTTTTGATATAATATTTGACCCTGTTTTTGGACACGTTCAAATTTTAACTTAGATGACCGACTGACGACTTATATTAATATCATTTCAATCAAGTATTTTTCTTGCAATTTCTAGATATTTATGATAAGGTAGACTTAGGAGCTTTAGTTACCTAGTTAGTAGTAGTAACCAAATTGTTTTAGTACTTACTGAATAGTTAATTATTTCCACATAGCTTTTAAGGTTGTTGGATAGTAATCAATACCAACAGGAATCATCGATCAATATATATTAAAAAAAAACATAGAGTCAGAGACCAGCTTTTGTTACTCACCTCAATACCTTTGGCTGCACGAGAAGAAGGATCATAGCTTACTACAGCAGTTTCCATGGATACGTCAGCGATTGAAGTAGTCATTATGTTCTGTTGCACCAGTGTAGCCCGAACCAATACCCTCTTCAAGTTCTTAAGTACTGACATGAAAGCTTCCCGGGACGTTGGTTCGAATGAATTTAGATTGGACCATTCATTTTCTCTTAGAGGAACTTGGTAACTCTGAAACATTAATTTATTTTCATATTAGCGCGCTCCACCTTAGGCTGCATCACCTCTTGCATGCAAGTCTGATTGCAGCCAAGCGCTAGCCTATATATTATTATTTAAAAAAAAAAAATTCAGCTTGATAATAGGTAATTAGAGATTTTTAGTAGGTAATACCATCTCAATATTCATTTTCTATATACATATATATCTCTGCTTAAAGCGCGCAGTGCGTAATGCTTCTCGCGTAGTACATATAGTTTGCTTTGAGTCGCAGCACTTAAACCGTCTCATTGAAAAGAGGCTCAAAACAAGGACTGGATAGGTTTGAAGCTAGTTTGACACACTCAGCAAAGAGACACACACACACAGAGAGAGAGAGACACGCTCAGTTTTTTCACACCGTAAATAAGTTATTAGTTTTTAGTTGTATTTTCATGTATCACTCGAAGGAACTACCCTCTGCAATACAGGCTATCCTAGCGCAGAGGGTAGGGACCGCTATTTAGTCATGTCACTTTTTTATAAAAATAAATATTATTCTTATTCTTTTTACATTTACTGTATGGATCAACTCACGATAGTAATTGACAACGCTAAAATGTGCGTGTCATCAACAATTTTTTTAAAAAGCTTACCAATGCTTCGCCAGATCTAATTGGTGTGGGGTTTGACCAGAAAATAGATTGTCTGTCACCAACTAAGACAACGTCTGTTCCAGGCACAGACTCATCTGGGTAACCGTCAGACTGAGGGTAGCCGGACAGATTAGGGTCTACTTCGAACTCTTGGGTCAAAGATAGGGTTCCATTGTATGACAGAATTCGGTTGCCTGAAATTTTTGTTTCTCGTTACATAAATTCACATTATAATTATTTAATCTCTTACCACACTTTATTAAATGCACAAACATTCAAGATTCAAGCATGTTTTGAATATCTCTATAGGGTGAATAATTACGAACATACCTGGGAAGACCGGTAACGACCAATACAATTCTCCAATAGGTTGATCAGAGAAGACATACATAAGTTCGCTTTCATTGACTACTGGCACGAACTGGTCATTGATAACTCTTTCAGCGTTTATGTCCATCAGTGTGTACCCTCCGTAATTCTCACCAATGATGGATGCTGGTAAGGTTATTCGAGCGTAGTGAGTAGCCTGAAAAATACCGACAGTGTCAGAAACGACCAGTTTCATGCAAACATAATAATATTTTACCACGACAGCTATAGACAAAGTTCAGAATAAGAATTGTTCTTATCGCTGTACACAAGTGATGTATAATTATAGCTGCTTATAAACAGTGAATGACTTACTTCGTGACAATCGGTTGATACTCCAGAGCAGTAACAAGCAGAGCAGCCCAGAGGGTTGCCTGCGTCGAGACCAAATGTTCCAGCTCTACAACGGTCGCAAGCCTCACCCTCAACGTTTTGTTTGCATATGCAATATCCTGATTCGTCACAGGGCATTTCTAAACCACGCGAATCGCAGCTAAAATATTCAATTTTGAATTAACAATTAATTGTAAATATTATTTTTGTATAAATTTTTTGCAGTTAGCACAGGAAATGGCAGTAATATATAACGTACTGCCACCTTAAGAGGTATGATTGCGACCAAGAGCTTGGAAAACAAACCAGGCATTTGAGGCTACCTCGCGTGAATTCAGTACCTAAATAATAAGTGCTGCCTAAAAGTGTAATAAACTTACTTGCAATCTCGTGGGCGGGGTGTTGGGCTGGAAGGAACGCAGTTATTAGCTTCATCTTGCTCGTAACCAGCCCGACAATATTCACAGCTCAGTCCTTGGGTGTTATCGTTGCACTCCTATCAAAAAACATCAGGATATTATAAATTTTATTGATGAAGATTTATCTACGTTAGACAATAATTGTAGTTAATTTTTCTCCATCACTTACAAAGCATTCTCCTGTTTCTGGGTGGCATTTATTCGAATGTCCGTTACAGTCGCAAGGGACGCATTGACGTAAGTACAGACCGCTCAAACTCCTGCAAATTTAATTTTTTGATTTGTAGTCAATTATTACAACTTTTGGTAAGCCCATTTCTGTAATATTATGATTACTTGCCTCGTGTAACCAGGGGCACAGTCTTCACAGGAGGTTCCAACGTAGCCCGGAGGACACATACATTGTTCAACATGTTGAGCCATGGGGCCGTCGCCATACTGATCTGCAGTTTCAATGCTAGCACTATCTATTGAAGCAATGTCAGTTTCACTGGAGTAGGTAGCTTTGATCAAAATAGTCTTCACATCGGCCAAGGCAAGAAGAAAATGTTCTCGAGTGACTGGTCTGCCATCGGATCTGTTGATTGATAGGTTGGAATAAAATTTTAATCTGACAACATAGTTAATTAATAATATCACGGTATACTTAGTCTGGGGTTTGAATTTAGTCCTCCTTAATAATAGTACCTAGAGACTATACTCATCTTCTGGAGTACCAATAAATTAATAAATATCATAAACAACAAAAATAAGTTCTTAAAATTATCTTACCTTTGCCATTCAGAACTTTCAATGAATTGCACGCTGGCGTTCAAGTATCCATCTCTGGTTGGCATAGCTTTTCCAAAGTAGAGGAATGTCAAGCTGTTATCCTACAAAAGATCCACAGGTTGAAAAATACTATATTTACAATGTATTTAAGTTTATTCATTTATTTTTATTTCGTTTTACTTACGCTAACAAGCTGAATATCAGGGGCTGTGTTTCTATAACTTGGGTTGGGTTGAACATTGCGCAGTTGGTACGTTAGGTATCCACCATAAGATGTTACTTTATTTCCAGCGAAACTTGAAGCAAAAAATGTTTAAGTTGTAGTGAAAATGTAAATAGGGTTGAAATAAAAAACGGTTTATTAAATTATTAAAAAGTGAATTTTCTGTACCTATCTTGTAGACCCCAGTAGAAGATGGATGGTTCTGAGCGTGTGACACTGTTTAAGTTCACTTCTCCTCTAACAAGAGCGGGGCGCAGGCCTGTATCTACAGGAGTATTGTATTGCACATCCCCAGCGGGGCCGATTGGCGCACTGTTGTACACCTTCAGCTGATCTACTACTGTGGGCACATTGAAGCGGACTGTAGTTGTTCTCCGACGCAAAGTACTGCTCACACAATTTTGTGGAGGTATTCCCGAACAGAAGCATCCAGCGCATCCATTTTTGAAGTCGTTAGATAAAAAGAAAGACCCATTCTTGCACTGGTCACAGTAGCGACCTTGAACATTTTCTTTACAGACACACTCGTCTGGGACACGGACTTGGGCAGTTCCAAACGGGTTGCAGTTGTCTTGTGGCTTCGGTTTACAAGAATCACCAGGGACCAACGGATTACCCAAATAGTTGGATGCGCAGTAGCTGCAGTCTGATCCTTCGTACCTGCGGTATAATTATTTTTGAGAAAAACAGTACACTTTTGTATTCTACTTTCTTCTTCTTGGTATTTTATTTGTATTTGTGTTATTTAAATTGCTGTGTTGTGTACAATTAAAGAGTATAATAATGCTCTTCTAGAATTCATCGTAAGCCTTTGTAAACATTCAATTCTATTAGGATAAGTTTCTTTAAACGAAACAGAGACAGGCAAGGGCAGAAATATATAATGTAACAGATCAAGTATTGTCAAGTAACCAAAGTGAATGTTAAGTTATAAATATAAAGCATACCCTGGTAGGCAATCGCATACAACGTTTCCACTGGGGCCGATTGAACATCCACTAGCAAACTGGTTTCCTGGGTTAGTTAATGGGCACGGGCATGGACGGCACTCGCCACCGTTGTTAGGATCACCGTATGTCATAGGGGGGCAAATGGGGGCTTTTGGTACACATACACCGTTCCATGGACCAGAGTTCTGTAACTCGAAACCATCCGCACATTTCTGAAAACATTAGTATATATAAATTAATGCTGTCGATATCGACGAGGATAAATTAATAATGATAGAGGCCGGAATTGACGATAACTACCTTGTCAGCCCGATTCAGTGCCGAGTGGTCATGATGTTTTGACTATCTCCCTGGCGCAATGTTGAGCGCTGTTGTCTTAACGTGGGAGGTCTCGTGTTCGATCCACGGTAGCCGGAATTTTCTCTGCTCTAGCCTTGTTGGAGGCTTCGGTCGTGGCTAGTTACCATCCTACTAGCTAAGACGTTCCACCAAGCGATTAAGCGTTCCAGTTCGATGCCGTGTAGAAACCGATTAGGGGTATGGGTTTTACATAAGTAACTGCCATACTCCTAACAGGTTGGCCCGCTATCATCGTAAACTGCATCATTACTTACCAGATGAGATCGCAGTCAAGGCTAACTTGTTATTGGATAAAAAAAACGATTAGGTAAAAATTTGTACGTTGCGCAAAATTCTTGGTGTGTTATCACAGTCACGCGATCGAAGCGCAATTGGACCAGCCGTTCGTTGGTGAGAATGTTTGTTGGGGTTTAGAATTCTTATTTTCAAAAGTATAGAACTAGAATGTTAGATTTTATACATTTAAATACCTCGCATGATCGTCCCTTGTATCCTTTAGGACATTCGCATTCTTCCACGAGACTGGCAGCACCAAGCCCTACATTCAACAGTTGCGCTGATACCATGGTGAATTCAGTAATATTAGCACCGGCGTTGTTTAAGTCAGCTCTCAGGAGGATCATTTCAATGGCGTCCAAACTGTAAAACGAATATTTTTGTAGTCATAAGAATATAGAATGACTTTAATTATTAGTAACGTTACTCTAATTAAAAACAGGTAGCAGAGAAAGAGCGACCATATTATGGTCGATCGTAGTATTTTAAAAGCAGGGATTTTAAAACCCATAAACAAATTTCTTTAGCCACTTTTTTAATTTTTTTTTTAAAATTATGAATATAAAAGTCGATACAGCTTTGTTGGGTAGCACTGCGAAAAACCACGAAGGTTATCACTTACGTCATCATAATATCTTCTCTTGATGCTGGTATGAATCCATCTGTGGACGGTTTTTGCCAGTATTCAGGTGTTAAATGAGCATCAATATATAACTCTCTGGTTCGTTCTGCTCGACTGAAGTGGACCAGATCTTGGTATTTACCCTGTGAATTTGTGGCCGAATGAATAATTGTATCAAAATATTGGAACTATAATTTACATTTTGGGTTTATTTAGTCGACTCGAACCATGAATCTAATATAGGAATCAATCTAAAATCGAGATTCCTGCAGCTCAATGGCCCAAATGTAGAACATTATGGTTGATATCCAAATTTTTCATCAGAACTTACCAAAATAATAATATCAGGAACACTTTCTCGTTCAGCATATGGTTGGAAGGTGTGTGGCGACAGGCGGTATTTGATGCTTCCACCGTATGATGTCAATTGATTGCCATTGTAGGTTTCCGGAAGGGTAAGATAGGCGTGAGACTGACTGTTCCTTGTCCAAGAAGAACCGTACTGGTCAAGTTTTGTTACCTGCGAATATTTCACATATTATAACAAAATAATTAGCTATTTTGTATGGTATTTTTAGGTAAAAGAAATATTAAATTTTATATTCCCGATAAGATCAGCAGAACTACAAATAAGTATTTTTTTAAAAATGCTAACCGTAGCGCCATTCCTTAGTGGTTGGTAATAATACTGATTGTTGATGTCTTCATCTTTCCGGATGGCCCCATTGTATCCGATATTGATTCCTATGAGTCTAGTACCTCCTTCCCCGAGAGGTGTCGGCATGTTGAAGATGAAAAGATCTGCACTCTGACATTGCGTAGACTTTCCGAAGCAGAAACACCGGATACACTCGCTTTCCGATCGCGCCTCACTGAAAATGTAATTTCCCAGTTTAGCAGTTCAGCTACTATATTTTTCTCTCCTCTATTATCTGTTATAAAATGAAAAACCAGGACCAAATGGTTCTTTACTTGACTATTCTTAGCTTGGTCTTAAGATAGACATCCTAAAGATTTATGTAAAACATAGTATTTATGTTTTTTTTTATCCACTACAAATTAGCCCTTGGCTTTGATCTCACCTGATGGTAAGTGATGATGCAGTCTAAGATGGTAGCGGGCTAACCTGTTAGGGGCACCATTATATTAAACCCATACCCCTATTCTATTCGGTTTCTACACGGCATCGTACCGGAACGCTAAATCTCTTGGCGGCACGTCTTTGCCGATAGGGTGGTAACTAGCCACGGCAGAAGCCGAAAATTCAGAAATTATAAATTCCCAAATTGAGCCTGCCGGGGATCGAACTCGGGACCTCCGCACGTTAAGACAACAGCGCTACACACTGCGCCACGGAGGTCGTCAAAAGAGGAGGAGTGTTTATGTTTACTACGGATATTGAATTCTGTGATGTTGTTTTTATCCATAGTACATACCTGTTGAAATACCCTGATGGGCAGACATCTGCGGTTCTGTTGACGTAGACGATAGCATCAGGCGCCGCGAAAATCGTACCCTTGTTGTTGATTGCTTCGCAGGAATACGCGCCGCTATCCTGAGACTGCGGATAACATATAAAATATTAAGTACTAGACGATACCCGCGACTTCGTCCGCGTGGATTAAGGTTTTTTGATTCCCGCGGGAACTCCTTAATTTTCCGGGATATAACCTACCTCCATACCAAATTTCAGCAAAATCGGTTGAAAAGATCGGTAGCAGACAGACAGACACACTTTCGCATTTATAATATTAGTATGGATTTTCAGGTAATTGGCCTTTTGTGTATAGCGGAAAATAAACGAAAGAGACCTGATGAGGTCCGCCTTTACGCTTACTCACAATGAGGATGCAAAAAAAATGGATGTGGTTATGGTTGCATGACTTCAATCTTGTACAGGGAGATTCAGAATAAGATTTTACATTGAAGAGCACTACGAAATATTTAAGCACAATTAAATAGTAACTCACTTGCATGTTGGGGCAAGTCAATACTCCAGTACCGTTGCTGCTGGTGGAAGTACATTTTTCAGGCACATTGCCCCAGTTTAGACGCCAGGATATGAGGGGCATGGGGACTCCCACAGCTTCACACCTCAAAGTTAGAGTATCACCAGGATTCAGTTTCAGGTTTGAAGGAGACGGTGGCCTTGTTACGTATACCGGTGCTACAACAATTCAGAATTTTTGGATAAAACCAAGCAAGGGTAATTTTCACAAAATGTTGTTAAGGCGCTGTGAGGTCACGAGATGAAAAACACAGGCGCGCGGGGGTGAAATCGAGCAAGCGCATGTCGCAAAAATGCATGAAATAATTTGTAAAAAAAATAATATTTACTTTTCAATACAAATGAATCCGACAATGTGTGTTAGTTAGAAATATGAATTTTATGTTATATTTCTAGAGCTAATTATTGGTTTCAATAAGGAGAAAAATTGCTTCAAAAGGTAAATTAAGAGGTATGTTTAAAATAAATTTCAATGCAGACATTTTTTTTTAAATTGTGTTTTGAGATGCGTCATTGGCTGCTCAAAGGTCTTGAAAACAGCACATTATTTTTACAAGCATTAATTATATCACCGTTTGATGGATACACTGCTTTTAAAAACCCCCTTTTACGCTACACAGGGCCTTAATTTTCTCAATGTAAAATGCTTTTAACTTTTTGCTGCAATGTCAAATCCAAAATTTATGAAAATTCAAAGATTGTAATGTAATTTCTCCAATCTGCATACGATTGAAAGCAGTTTAAGTTTTGAAGCATCTCTGAATCACCAAAAGCTGGTAAAGCTATAATTATATAAAATGAATAATTTGTTAGTAACATAAGCCTTAGTTTAAAGAGCATACCGCATCCTATTTCATCAGACTTGTCGAAACAGTCACTCTGTCCATCGCAGTGGAAAGTCTTGGGTATACACTGGTTCTTCGTTGCACAGGCGTACTCCACCGGAAGACATTGTTGGCCAGGGACAGCTTGACCACAGTTCTGTTCATCGGATTCGTCACCACAGTCGTCTTCAGCATCGCAGAGCCAAGTCTTTAGGACGCACTTGCGATTCGCGCATTGATATTCATTCGGTTCACACATCCCGTTGTGATCTAATAAATTATATTATTTTCTCTATATATATAAAATTCATTTGCTGTTCGTTTGTCTCGCTAAAACTTGAGAACGGCTTGACCGATTTAGATGGAATTTTTTGTGTATGTTTGAGTGGTTCCAGGGATGGTTTATATTTATAACTAGATGATTCCCGCGACTTCGTCCGCGTGGGTTAAGATTTTTGATTCCCGCGGGAACTCTTTAATTTTCCGGGATAAAAAGTAGCCTATGTCCTTCCCCGGGAAACCATCTACCCCTGTACCAAATTTTATCAAAATCGGGTGAAGAGACAGTTTTTTTTTATTCCCGCGGGAACTCTTTATTTTTCCGGGATAAAAAGTAGCCTATGTCCTTCCCCGGGATACCATCTACCCCTGTACCAAATTTCATCAAAATCGGTTCAACAGGTGGGCCGTGAAAGCGTAGCAGACAGACAGACAGACAGACAGACAGACAGACAGACACACTTTCGCATTTATAATATTAGTATGGTATTTATAATTGGACCCGGTAGGGGGCGCTGCAATCGGGTTTAAGGTTCAGGGCAGGACAACGTCTGCCGGGCCCACTAGTATATTAATACAACAACAAAACAGTGGAATTTAATATAAAAAAACACTTCATCTTAAGCCATAAATGAGTTTTCGTCATTAATTATGTTTTTCTTACTAATATCAGCGTAAGCAGTGCTTTACTGCTTCTATGAAGTTTAATTTGAAAATTGAAGGTCAGTGAACTGTAGTCAAAATATACTTACAACAAGATTCCTCGTCGGAGCCATCAGCGCAGTCTTGATTTCCATCACATATGGCTGTTCTCGAGATGCATTGACCGTTGGCGCAAGTCGCCTGGTTTGGTGGACATGCTATGTATGGTGGTCTGGATGTTACTGCTATAGAAGACAAAATAAAAACACGTAAAAAGTCAAGTACTAGTTTGCATGTTAATGGTCTACGAGTAGATATTTCAATTACACTTACGAGATCTTTCCACAGTCAATACTACTTGTATCTGAGATCTGGGATGGCCTGAGTATCGTGGCGCTTGGCAAATATAGATACCGCTGTCGGCTGGCTGTAATGATCAAACACACAACATTATGTCCAAGAAAACTTGCAAAATACCTATGTGGATACTTTCCGAGGAAGTTGCTGTACAAAACTCATACCGTTACTCCACTAATTTCGAGGCGTCCCTTTCTGTCAGTGGAGCCAGGTTTGAGAGGTTTGCCACCCTCCCGGATCCAACGCACGGCTGCACGAATAGGTCCCTCGTCACGACACGAAAATACCACATCACCGCCTAGAATAATATATGCCAAAATTAATATACATTTCTAGATTAATATATCCTTTTCCCAAAAGCTTTGTCGGCAGCCGTAAAAGCTTCTGTAAAAAAATTATTAATACCGCCAGTTTTTGTTTTTTTTTAATATAAGTCTAATTTATTATACCTACTTAATATACTAAATGATGCCAAACTATGAAAACTTCAAAAAATCTAGTCTTGGTTGTTTGTACTAGCGTGTTTTTTTTTCTGTAAATGAAATGATGATGTTAGTTTAGATAAAACGAAACTATGGATTTAATTTTAGCACTGTTTTAATATATTCATGAAATGTCACCAGTAATATTTTAGTTCATGTTAGTTCAAATATTATGCGTAGTTATTCCGGTTAGACTATTATTCTGGTTTTACAATTACTAAGTAAAATTCTGAACCTTTAAATACTTTTTTCACGCAATCTTGTATACCTCAATAATAATTCAAATTCTCCCTGATTTTATTCAAAACGTGCAGATTAAATTTTATTCAAAAAGAGCATTTCAATGTAAGTGCACCCGAAAGTAATCATTATGGAAAACCAAAATCTGTTAACTCTAATTTTAACTTTTAATAAATATTATTATTCGAACCCAAGTTATTAAGAAGTCATTCCATTTATAATAGTTAATAGAAACCCTTTTAGGCACCCAAGTAAAGGCATACCAACTCACCAGTGTTGACTGTTCCACCACCATGAAAGAAATATAAAACTTATTACATATGTTATTGTAGAATATCTATATATTAATATTATTTTTTCTCCTACTTGCTCGGAAATTGCTTTATATTTAAAAAAACAAACGCACATTGGCTCTTGACCGGTAGAACCTACTTCAATAGGAAATCAGATCATTTCGATACAACGCGACGCAAGCGTCGTTAAACATTAGCGTGAGTTGAGGTAAGTTAACGGCATCTATCGGCAACGAAGAAAAGCCTTCTTAACAAATTCTGTCTATTTCCTCGCAAAGAAGAGAAAAGTACTATACAAGTCTCGGCCGAAATAGCAATTCACGGCCAGGATTACTTAAAAAAGGCTCGGCTGGGGCCTCGTATTTTTAAAATCACTTGTGAAGTCCTAGGCTTCGCGTCGTTCTTCCAATATTACTGAACCGTGAATTACTTTATTTCCGGCCTGGGCAGTTATTTACTATATTCAGTCAAGGTAGCATATTATTATTAATATAACCCCCTCCACCTTATAATACAGCTGGAAAGTAGTATTTCTTCACAAAGTCCTACCTTAACCTTGGCTTGCTGAGTAATGTCATCACTAATACAAAAATTTAATTTAATTTTTTTCTTAAATAATATTTCATTAAATATATTAGCTAACATATCAAAATGATCTAATACTATTTACCTTACGCCATAATACGCTCACTTTTATAATACAAAGATACTATTAAAATGAATAAAATGTTTATCAAACATAACAATATACCTACCTTTAGCAGAAGAGTACCAATATTATTTTCCATTCCTGCTAGAGGTTAGTAACATATTGATAATAATACCCTATTTTACCAATAGAAACTTAATTTTAGGTAACACCTAAGACCAGTAACATTGACAGTTTTCGTGTACAAGAACGGTCACTTAATGAGTTAAGGTGCTCCCTAAAATTTAGGCATGGTTGGTGAAAACTGCTTTTTATTTAATTTCCTATCATGATGCACTCTCAGGTTCCTTTATACAGAAAAATAAAGTATGGACATCATAGAGATTTAATATATGATGGACATAATATTAAATCAGGACTTTTCCCTTCCACACTAAATTACTAAAGGAATAGTTTCCGACATCATTTAAAAGGCATCTGGTGTAAAAAATGTTTTCATTAGAGCTGTTAACTTTCCGCTTCTTCTCCAGGATATTAAATACCGTATTATCATTATGAATGTCAATTACTTATAACTAATCAGCTGTAGAGTTAAATTAGTAAGTGAAGGCACAGTGTCCTTTCAAACGTACGCCAATGTAAATAAAGCCGAGTTTGTTTTTATAATAAGATTAACTATATAATCATCATCTAGAAAAATAATAATAGTTTAAAAATCCTAAAAAACACGCTTTTGACGCAGACACTCCGGGTCTCATTTTTAAAGGGGGTCAAAATCATGTTCAAAGATTCCATTACATACTAACATACATACGTCTGAAGCTAATAAAAAGCGTGTAAAAAAAGAAGCTGTGCCTCAACGCTACTCCGTAGTTATGGTCCTAAGGCTTAACTGGTATGAGGTCTCCTACTATAAGCTCACCTGTCTTCCATGCCTTTCGTTGGGTTGTAGAAATATTTACAAATCATTATTATTTTACTAGTTAGAGGTCGATCCTATTACCTCTAGCCTAGAGTCTAAACGTTGTTCATAAAATCACCAGATACTCATATTATGAATGCGAAAGTGAGTTTTTTATCCTTCAAGTGCCCCGCAACGGAGCAGCGGAACGAAAGGAATTTTTGCATGAATAATATAGGTACCTATGTAGTTTAAGACTCGGAATATCAAAGAGTTTCCGCGGGATATTCAAAAACCTAAATCATTATTTAATTAAAGCATAAAATCAATTTAACTTAGTAGGAAGTTTATTAAGCCAATATGCGCATTAATAGTAATAGCCAAAGTATGCTATTTAATTTGCTCTTTTGTGTTGAGCCTATGTTAAGATACATACTCGTCGAACCTATATAAATAAGGTTAATTTAAAAAAGATAGGCGCTAAATTGAGAACCTCCCCCTTTTTTGGAAGTCGGTTAAAAATACTAATTACCTCTTAGGTGTAACATCTCTATATAAATATTTTTCTAATACCTACTGTAAACCTTTTGTTCTACTTTCAAAAACTTAATATTATATTCACCTAAATCAATATTTCAAGATTTTTATTACACTCTAGAGTCTAGACAATATAGGACGCCCGTCTAGCATTAGAGTCTTGCTGTTTTAGACCAGCCAATTTAAAATTATATTTGTATGTTTTTTTATCAGAATTGTTGAAGTAGAACAAAAGTTTTAATAATTAAATAAAAATACATTAATACTACACACAACTCACCGTATCTAACAGTTTGCTCCTCAGGGTAAGTCTTAAGATTCAGAGCATTGGGACCTGAAAAAGTAAACATTTTTTCAACACACTTGCTCATAAAGTGGCTCTAATTTCACCGCAGTTAGGTACATAATGACCTCCTTAAGGGGTGCTTGCACAAGGACTTTTAATCTGATTAAGTTAAATTTTGTAATGCTGTCCCTTTTTGGCAAATGCATATTGTAGTTGTCAAAAAGGGACAGCATTAAAATATTTAACTAAATCAATTTAAGAGTCCTTGTACAAGTGGGCATAATAGTTCGCGTAATACGTTTTAAGCTATCAAATGATTACGTTTTGCATAGACAATTGGGCCTCAGAAGAACTAATTGGAAATCGTATCAGGATCGTCATCTACAGTCGAATATGCCAAACACTTGGCCAATAGCTGTCCCGGTACTGAGTATGGAGGAGTGGTTAAAGCAGTCAGTTAGTCAACTTGGAATACTATATAACCACAATTTTGAATATTTTAGTGGCATCCATGTCCTTAGTAATGTTATTGCGTCATTCCCACAAGTGCAACCAATTTATTAGTAAAATCATACAGTGGGCCATTCAGTTGTAGTCTGTAGACAATCTCTAAATTAAACAAAAACAACAGGTCGGAAATATTAATATCGCTTTTATAGTAATAAAGGGAGCATTCCCTGCGTTGAATGACACAGTATGCTTAGTCTAAGTTTTAATTCGATTGATCGTATGAGAATTCAATGATATTAGTGTCAAAGTAAAATGAACCCAAAAACCCTTGATTGAAAGCAAATTCAGTACAACTGATTTTAATTTGGAGACGTATCATTTGGAGCGCTCGTTATGAATGCGCGACATTGAGCATGGTCGGTTAGTTCAATTGACTTTGACGCTAATGTCATCGAATACGATCAATCGAATTAAAAGTAAAACTAAGCGTTAATTGTAATAAATTTAGACCTGTCAATTAAGTTTAGAGATACCCAGCTCACAACAGAATCGCGACATTGTTGAACTATAATACAATACGATATAAATTATTATTTACAGACGTTTATGTTAATTCACATTGCTAATTAAATTATTTACTTAATTTTTATTATTATTCAAATATATATTTTTGTTATTGATAATAGGTGGATTTTTTAATTACAATGTTTAATTACATTTTCATAAATTATAATATGATGTATGTACATTTTGGTTAATTCCTTACGAATTACCTAGTTATTATTTTAGTCACATTAATAAAGTCGGACTATTGGCAAATAATTTGATTAGACCATTTAAGATTAAAACTATATAATCTACCTCAATTTAGGTATATTTCACTATACCTAAAGAGCTCTCTAAAGAAGAAATTTTATAGTGGTTTTTGATAAAACTTATTTGCCACTAAATCCTTAAATCATTTGCTAACTGTTAGGTCAGAGTATATTAAAGGAGGGCGTGCGTCCACGCCGTTTGCCTCTCCTAAATACGTGTCTCTTAAAAAGGGTTATTATTGGTGTCGGGGAAATCTCTTACTGCCAGCAGGACAATCGAACTCGTCGCTTCCATCCCGAGAGCAGTCGATATTTCCATCACAACGTCGACTCACATCGATACAAGGTCCGTTTTCACACCGCCATTCATTTTTTCCACATCCTAATGTAGATCAACCTTTATTATTTACGAGAGTAATTATTAAGCCTCTCCGCAATTGAAATTGGACAAACATCTATTTTAGGTACCCTTCTTCATTGCCACAAAACATCACGGGTACTTAGAAAGTCGTTCAAATAAGTTAAATCTAGGTAAAATAAATAAATTATAGCAATAGTCTATCTGTATTCTATGGCTTTCCTACATACCTTTATTTTTATTGACTTATTAATTTCTAGCCTGATATTGAGGCCAATTCTTTGTGTCTTAATGCAAACCAAAGGTCTCACTTTTCTGTTACCGTTTATCACAGTCTTTATACTCTATATTTATATATATGTAATAAAAATAGTGGTTACCTCCTTCGTAGGGGCTTGACGTAGTTGTAAATATCGGCCGTTGGGTCGTGGTAGGGGGGTATGGGTAGGCTGGAAAGGCGGTGGTAAACGGTCGGTAAGTGGTGGGGCAGTCCCGTTCATCGGAGGCGTCGGTACAGTCAACTACACCGTCGCAGTAACCGTTCACGGGGATGCATTGTCCGGATACGCACTGCCATTCGCCTTCGTTACATGCTAAAGAAAAAATTACCCCTTAGTAAGAAGTGTACACAAAACATTATTATCTAGATAACACGTAACGTTTATTTAATTTAAAATGAGCAAAAGACGTTTACGTTGTTCAAACAGTTTCATTTAACTAGGTACTCGTACATAATTATTAAGTAGAAATTTTCTCTCCTATTTCGAATTTGATCATGTAGTTGGACAAAATATTGTTTATCGATACAAAAATTAAGTAAGTACAATTGGTAGATCCTCTACAGCATCGGGATTTTGGAATTGGAACCTGAAGCTCACGCAATGTTTAGGAACGAGTTTTGTTTGCTAGTAACCATACCTAGTTAATTCAGTAGAAATTATTGAACTATCCCGCAAAATTTGAAACAATTAACATTGAAAAGTGAAGCTAAATAAAACTGTTTGGAACAACTATTTTTCAAATCAGCGGGTCTTGTAAAAATTATAATTATTAATTATTTAGCTTAGATGCAGGAATTTATAGGAGCTGGTTTCAATCACACGGCGATCTACTGAAATAAAATAGAAATAAAGTACCTAATCGACCTTTTCATACCAGTTTACATAATATATTCTTTATGGAACAATAATTATTATAATAATAATTTATAAAAGCACATCATGCAAAAGCTCAAAGGCGTATTTTTGTATCAAAATCATCGAAGTAGAATAAAGAATAAGTTATCAATACATAATAGCGGGTACAATTTTAATCATAATATACAAAATAAGCATGCTAAAGTTCAAGGCAAGTTGGTGCGCGAAATGAAAAGAAATTCAATGAAATTATTATCAACGTAGCCAGAAAGGGATCTTCATTTCTAAGGATCGGTTAAATTCCGCTATGGAATACCGATGTAGGTCTATTTATACAGTATTGTGCAGTACCAAAAATGCAGTTGAACAGAACGTGTTGAGAGACTCTGGTTTTATTTTTCAAGTTAAAAAGTAACGTTGCAGGTAGGGTACGTTTATTTAAAACTAGATACTATCGGATCTTTTTCTTAGAACTTTTTGACAGGAACAATTGCACCATACACTGTGTTCGTGTAACTTTAACTATGTACGCAGCGCATGCAATGGAAGCTCTCAGATGAGACGACTTTTTCGACTTAATACATGGCAATGGCATGGCATTCATTATGGCAATTTTCGTAGGTATCTCTAATTTTGTTCAAAATAAAATATAGCCTATGTTTCTCGCAGATGAAATGGCTTTCTATTGGTAAAAGAATTTTTAAAATCCATTGAGTAGTCCATTATAAACAAACATTCAAACAAATATTTTCTATTTATAATATTAGTTTAGATATTTTCTTGTCGATGTCAAATCAGATCAGGAGTGTTCCGAAAAATAATACAAAATTAGAGTACCTCTTATTGCACAATTATTAACGATAATAGTTAATTTTGTCGAATCAATCACAATCTCTGTATAGACGTAGAGTACCCGGCAGATCTACGAGTAGTTGTGGCTCTCTCACTGTTCACCAAATGGCGTAAAATGTGATTTTTGACTAACCACGGCCCGGCGACGTCCCTTGAGCACTGCACGATTCTGTGTAAATAGTCCTCTGAACGTTCGAACACGCATTCTGCATTCAATCAACGGGTGGGGTTTTGGGGTTTACAATACGCTTTTAATACCAGAGTTGTAACAGTTTTGCTCGTCAGAGAAGTCCGAACAGTCATAGAAATTGTCGCATCGCCTTATGTGCGGGATGCAGCGACCGTCGTAACAGGTAAACTCAGATTCGTGGCACGGCGTCATCTCTATCCGCTTTCGTGATGACCTCGCCATGAACCATGCTGTATATCAGCTCTTTTTAATTCTCAAATTATCTCATGTTACGAGGAATCTATTACATTGGAAAACGTTGATAGAACTATTTTAAATATAGATTTCTGAATTTAATATTTTAAATATCTCCGTTTTCGAAAAGCGTGGGTTTTATTGTCAGTAGCGTGCAGATCATAGAGGTATGAAAGCTCTGCTTACCCTAGTTAAAATATCTCAATCACGGAGGAGAGTTGGTCCGTGGGGTCAATGCTTAATTTCCACTGCCCATTTAGGCAGTCAGGTAATGGCCTGCCATTAATGCCTCAATATGCTTATCCTAGCTTAGGACCTTGTGCACGGAAGTTTAATTTTATTTTGGATTGAAAAGTGATAAATAATAACTATAAACATAAAGATACAGTGAAATGTTAGTGAAACATAATAAATCATTGTAATTTTTATTAAATTACCCATTTTGACGAGATAACGATATTATTAAATGTATGCAAATCACTCAACGTGTTCCAATGCAAAGTAGATTTGTTTTTAATTATGGGCCTAAATATAATATACTATATCTACACTGTCCCTAGCTATGTATATTTTTTAAAAATCATTTGATAATTTGACCGTCTAACATGTTTTACTTGCTAAACTTGAAAAGTGATAATATCTAGAGTGTGCAATAATTTTGGTGCTATAAAGTGTGTAGATGCAAATGCGAACTGAGAAGTAATTATGGCTATAATATAATATTAAAATACGTATAGAGTAATGTGTGAGTGAGGTGCTTTATCATATGCTTCTTCATTAAGCGTGGTATGTGCGTATTGCCACATGGTAGAATAGAATATATTTAGTATATTATTATATCTTTCACACCTTCATGATGAAAGGAATTCAAATTAGTAGACTGAATTTCTCGTAATCATTTACGTATCTATAAATATATTTATGGGATCTCTTTAAAGGCCAAAGGCAGCAATATTTGAATAAAATATTCTCTAAAGATATAATATATAATATACATATTACATACATAAATATTCGTATATTTATATCGTTAAGTATTGCTAACTACGCAAATAGGTTTTTGATGAAATTATTATATGCTGTTATCTTTATTAATACTATTTTTTATGCTTTCAACCTGAGGATGCGAATGATATATCAAAAATAATATAGTGTTGTATTAGAAAGCATAGTAAATATTTTTATTAAATAAATATATCTTAACACATTCCTAGTAACAATCGTGGTTATGTATGAATGTATCTGCGTATTGATCAACAAATAGGTATACTTACGGCAATTCTCTTCGTCAGAGTTGTCATTGCAGTCAGTGTGGCCATCGCAGAAGAATTGGTTGTTAACACAATTACCATCACGACATTGGAATTGGTTGTCGAGACAGCCATCTAAATAGATATAAATGTAGTTCATAGTAATTCACACCAATACGATTATTATAATTAATAATATGAAAGGGTTTCTGTTTGGCCGATGGTGTTGGGAAGCAGGTGAAGAGGTACCAATGCGGAGGACCGTATTTGATGGATCATATTATCGAGAGAAAACATGAGACGTTCATTCGTTGGACAGAAGAAATGTATCAGAACAGTGCCGGTGTTTTCATTATGGAGCCATGACTTGGAGGGATTTCTTACAATTCGTGGTCTATTTTAAGCAAAATTGGTAAGAGCATGCATGAGAAGAAGGCCATGTGTACAGGCTTCTTCTCATTCAAGCTTAATTAAAGAGTCCCTGAGTGACTTTTAAGAACCTAGATAAACGTTTTTTTTTAATCCACTGCAAGCTAGCCCTTGACTGCGATCGTGGAGGAAGTCATGGGCATAATTAACCTGACGACCTCCCTGGCGCGCTGTGGTCTTATAAATCAAAATACTTAATATTATAAATGAGAAAGTATAGTTCGCACGCGAGTTGAATGCAGAGTAAATGTATGGTGACACATACATTTACTCTGCATTCAACTCGCGCGCGAGCTGTATGTCTGTCTGTCTGCTACGTTTTCACGGGCCATCTGTTCAGCCCGATTTTAATAAAATTTGGTACAGGGATAGGTTGTATCCCGGGGAAGGACAATAGGCTACTTTTTATCCCGGAAAATTAAACAGTTCCCGCGGGTATCAAAAAACCTTAATCCACGTGGATGAAGTCGCGGGCATCATCTAGTCATAAATATAATAGAGCCGGGAGTTCGATACGCGGAACGGTTAATTTGGAAAATTATAAAATCGGAATAATCTGTGACTGGTGAAAGGCTTCGGTCACGTCTAGTTACCATCCTACTGGCAAAGACGTGCCACCTACTGATTTAGCGTTCGGGTACGATGCAGTGTAGGTACTTAGAAACCGATTAAATGAGCCGATAATAACCGATTTAACCGATGGGTTCAATTTAAACTTCTTTAGTTCAGTTAATTTTAATTTCATTTTTAAAGTTCCGTAAGAAACGTGTTGTCTGGAGAAGATCACTTTTAAGGATAAGACGCACACGTTGTTTTCTATATCTTGTTTATTTAGTTGTAGGTTTTGTGTGGCAATTAAGAATTATCTAACTATATAGGTTAGCCCGCTACCAACAGGCTGCATCATGTGGTACCATTAGAGATCTGAGTCAAGGGCTAACTTGTTAACTAGAATTTAATTATACTTACACGGCTCTGAAATCATAGTGACATTACAATTGAGTTCGTCGCTACCATCATCACATTCTGGCTCGCCATTGCAGTGCTGGGCAGCATTAATGCAATCACCGCTGTTACATCTATTAACAAAGAAAGAGTCCGTAAAATACCCTGCCAGCAGAAAACCTACCTGTTTATAAAGAAGAAAATGTACAGTATGCATAAATTCGTATGTTTTTTTTAAATTACAATAATAATCGTATTGAATAAAAAAATATATTAAGTACTTTCTTATATAAATAATATTACTAATGTTGTACATGATGTTTATTAGGTTATAAGATAAACCTAATAAACAGGAATAAAAAATCAACCAGCATTATTGCGTCTTCCATGATAAAAGTCGTGTAAAATAAATAAAATCAATACATTTTAGCAATAAATTAAATCGCAGCATTGCCAAATCGCGGCTCACTTAAGTATAAATTTTTATTCGCATAGCATGTAATAGAAATAAGCAAATAAATTAATAGAAGAACCCAGTCAATAGATTACAATCGCCAGGCACTTAGCAATAAACGTTAATAATATAAGTTATTATAAATACCACGTACAAAACATTCTCGGTTACCTGAAGTCATTTGGCCCATCGCAATCATTGCACTGAAGTTCATCAGAGCCATCAGCGCAGTCTATGTTGCCATCACAAATCTGAACGTCTTGCAGACATCTGCCGTCGCACTTATGGTTGCATTCATCTTTAACAAAAATATCAATTATGTTCTTGACTATTCATAAAATACCATCAAAATAATATCAAGGCAAGAAACTGTACGATAAAATATTTGAAACCGAATGCATCACATAAAATTTGAAGTCTCAAGAATAAGTAATTTGGGATTCCCTATTATGGAATTTTAATAATTGGAATAAATTAATATATTGTTTATTTTATTTTAAATATTTAATTAGGTTTTTCAAAACTTATTGGGTCAATATTGAAATACTAGATAAAAATTGTAGAGGTGAAAGTGTGTCTATCTGTATGTTTGTCTGTCAGTCTGCTACGTTATTACGCTACAAATTTTGACGAAGTTTGGTACAGGTTGCATCCTGGAAAATCAAAAAGTTCCCACATGGTTTTCAAAAACCTAAATACATGCGAATGAAAACTATAATAATATTAAAATTATAATATAAAAAATATGATAATAGATATATGAATGAAAATGACAGTAAATATACCATAATAAAAGGCAAGTAATAAATAAAAGTGAATTAGATTCCCGAAGTACTCCAAGAAAATTCGCCAAGCCTCTTAAATTATAAACACTCGCATTTGCTAAACTGTATACCTCAAGACAAATTGAAATGAGGAATAGAGATCACATAACGCATCAAATATATTATGAAGGAAGTTGCATTACCTAGAAAAACATTGGTCGGTGAAAATATATCTAAGCTTTGGAATGCAATAATATGTTTAGTTGTATTGCACCTTCAATTTGTAAGAAAAAATATTAATCAAAACGTAGTAAACATAAAAAATCTGTATCCACGATAAAGATCACTAAATGAAGTACTTCTTTTGTTCAATATTCTATTTTATTAATCTAAGTACAATTATTAACTAACTAGATTCAACGTTGTTTCCAGCGTCGTCAATCAATATAGGTAATTAATTATTTTGCAACCAAGGGTCTACTTTCTTATACTTGAGGTATAAGGTATTCTTGAATGATGATTCAAATCCCTTTTCATAAACATTTTACAATTTTAGATAATTACTTACCAAAGCAACCGTCCTCGTCTTCGCCATTGTCGCATTCTGGCCTGCCATCGCATTTGATAGCGCAAGGAACGCTGGATCCAGCATCACAAGTGAAACTGTCGGGCCCGCAAGCTGTACTACCTGAAATATGATTTATATTAACTACTTCTTATCAATTATTTACAACCCATTAAAACATCTCCCTTTTATGAATCCAAAGGTACAAACAAGTTATATTAGCCACTTTTTTACCGAATAAAATAAAAAGAAAATATTTTTATTTCGCCCTTTCAAATTAAATACAACCCTCATTAGAACAATAGTCATGAAAAAAATTAAAAGAAGAAATCGTCATAAAGTAGTTTCTAAAACGTAGATCATTAGAGTAGATTAATTTATTATTAAAAAAAAATTCTACACGTGTTAAACAAAGTTAGTTACCTTTGAAGCATAAAATGCAGCCATTTAAACCATGCACGAGCTTGAAGTGTACACACTTAATATAGTACATTGTAGAGATTCTCAAACACAATATTTGAAAAAGGATACCTAGAGACTACAGAAAAATCAACCCCCTATTTACAACAGTTCCACTTACCACAATTCATTTCGTCTTCCCCGAGCAGTTGACAATCGATCTGACCATTACACCGTTTGGAGAAATTAATACAAGTTCCATCGTGACAATAAAACTGCCCTCTTTTACAAGGACAATTTGTTTCATCCGAGCCATCTAGGCATTCCTCAGTCTCATTACAGCGCGATTCCGCCGAAACGCACTGTCCACTCGAGCACTTATATTGATAAGCCATGCAAACTGAGCCTGCCATGATAATATAATGTACACCGTAACCGTTATAAAAAGTTACATAAATAAATTCAAGTTTATTGGGTGAATGCGAAATCTTTGTTTAGTCATAGTGGCTGACCGAACAGTTTTGGGATTATTGATTAAAGTTAAAATTATACTTATCTCGTATAAAAATGCAACAGAAGTTTTTTAAACAACAAAAAAAATTAACAAAAACTTTATGTTGTAAAATATGCATCGAACAAATCTTTCAATCAATCATTTTTTTTAAAAGTCTGCAGTCGGGCACTAAGTCCACACAAAAATTGCTGATGAAAAATCTTCATTTTTGTATAATTCAATTGTAAATTAAGTTTACAGGCATGTATTTGATTAATAATTGCTTTTTATTATCATATTATTATTTTCATGCTTTGCTTATATGGGCATACTTTATGTAACCATCACCGATATTGAATAATATAGAATTATCTACAAAAATGTGTACGATGCAATTGAAATGAGAATTGAATTGGAAACAGCCAAACCATAAGTGCAATTTCGTTCATCAGAACCATCTTGGCAGTCATGCGTTCTATCACATTTTTTGTTTGCAGGAATGCAGTAGCCATTGTCACATTTGAAGTCGCCGTCACCACATGCTGACCGGTAAAAAAAAAACTACATTCTCAACTGTCACTACAAAATCTCAGTCGAAACGTTATCGATATAATGAATGAGAATAAATAATTAAAATCAAGAGCTATGTTTGATTTGCTAAGACAAAATATAAAAGGGCACTTCTCCTATTTCGTGTCAAAAACGGCCGATGGTTAATTTTGTTTTACGTTATTGATTTTTAAATATGCTTTGACAAAGGCTTAACAGAGATAACTTTAGTGATAAGGTCACCTTTTTTTGTACTTTTATTATATTGTCCTTTGTAATGGTTCTTTTTTATGCAAATAGGTTGTTTAATAATAATAATAATCATAAATTATGACGTCGTTATGAGCTATGGTGTATGGTGATTAGAATTAAGGTTATGGTAATGAGAAATTCTAGAAATCCATAGAATG
This sequence comes from Erebia aethiops, assembly GCA_923060345.2. Taxonomy (NCBI): domain Eukaryota; kingdom Metazoa; phylum Arthropoda; class Insecta; order Lepidoptera; family Nymphalidae; genus Erebia; species Erebia aethiops. The sequence goes on along the minus strand of OV281079.1, from coordinate 4,771,292 downwards.
AGAATCTAAGATCTTTGCACAGTCTAGGAAGTTACTAACTCATAAGAATTAGATAAGAGCTAAATTTATCACCACTAAGATCATGATACTCACTGAGATATATAGGATCTTTATAAAACAAGAAATATTTTGAATGGCCTGAAGCGTGTGATGACGTGCAAAACAAACCTGCTGTAATGACAATTAGCTGAATTCTTGAAGAAGAAGCTTAAGAAGTTGCCAAACAGAAAATTTATTTGAGTGATCTAAATGGTTCCACAACAAATAAGATGAATTCACCAAGAATTTTCACCACAATATTGAAGAATGATTTCATCATGTTGACCAAGTGGCAAATACGTAAGGATTTCTTTGTAAGCAACAGTGTGAAAATAGAGGTCAATCATCGTGTGGTAAGAGGTGCATCGAATCTTTACAAAAGGCTGGGAAGGTCAAGTCTGGTGAAGGCCCCGACCTTCTTGTCCAAAACCCCTAAAACTTTCAACTTGAACTACAAAGCCTTTAAAATTGCCTAGCAGATTGTGATTCTCAGATCATAATTTCAACCTTAGAGAATAGAGACAAGGACCAAAGACTGCAGTGCTCAGCAGATGTATTTGCGGCAGATTAAGTGACAGATCCAAGCACAAATGTAATTATTATGAAACTTTCAAGCCAGGCGTACTAAAGAGGTATCTATCGGAATATGAGATCAGTAATGGTACCGAGAGTTCTGTCTCTCCAACAAAGCTACCTGACATGACTGAAAACTGAGGTTGATAGCATCCTACATCTAAATCTAAGATCTTGGGAGAAGGGAAAAGTGCTATGATCAGATATAAAAGCCTGATAAGGATAATATCGATAGAAATCCCATAGGCAGAAATTGACCTAATCACCCAAAAAAAACTACCAAAATCTAGTCAAAAATAAGCCATAATGCCAGACGCACAAGAATTTTATTCTTGTAAATATAATATATCTATTATAATTTGTTCTCGAGAGGAATAAATTACAAATGTCACTAACAAGTCGAATTCTGAATGACCCTATTATACAAAATCCGCTGCTGAAGGTATAGAAGACCGAGCAGCATCCCAGGCTACGTTGCTTAGTGTTTGTGGACAATATGGATGGAAACTGGAAACTTTTTAAGTCGTTGCAGAGTGGCCGGATGGACTACCATTATGTCCAAGGTTTTATTTGTTCGAGAATGTTATACTTGGGCTTAGCCTGTTATAATAAGATCTTCAAACTTAAAAGCTCTATGTATTAATGCTATAACGATGGCTGCAGTACGTATATTATGATAGTGTTTGCATCGGGTCATTTAAATTAGAAAAAAGTCGTGGGACAGACTTTAATATTTTGTATTTTTTTCATTTTTCGTTATTTTATTACATGTTACTATACATTTTAAAGGGATATTATTTATTAACAATATATATATTTTTAGTATTTGTTGAATCGATAGTTCTTGAGAAATAAGAATAATGTTCCTAACAACTTAGGAAGTGGGTCAGTCATGGTAGTGAGAAACTCGAGGTTTAAATTTTTTTAAGAGGAGTCTCACGGCTTATATCTTCTTTTTCTAGATGGATGATATCGTCTATCTATATATGTCATACACATCTAGTTACATCTATATATGAAATCTATGTATAAAAAAAGTGTGGTGTCGTGGGACACCAAATAGGAACGAAGTTCCTTATTACATAAATATTAATTTCAAATTCTAGTCGAGCTAAAAAGAAAATAATTATTCAAGTATAATTTTTTTAATGATTTTTGAAGTGAAAACTCTTTACCCGCGTTGGTAGGGGGTAAAGGTCTTAAATATAAATATATCATATTTGAAATTAAAGTTTAATTCTTTATTGTTAAGGTTTTATTTCGAATAATCTATACATAAAAATCTTAGTCCACGCAATTACGTTACAGACGTTTTTTGCCGGCTAGGGTACCCCTCTGCATCGTCCCAAAAGGAACTTCGTTCCAAACAATGACATAAGCCTGAGTTAGTTTTAACCTACGTTTTTCAGCTTGGGACCTTTCTTGGGACATGCCTTTGACAACAATTGGAAGAAGTGCCCAAAAAGGAAAAATGCCATATTGACAAAGGCAAAAGATAATTAAGTGAATTGAGGAAGGATAATGTGAAGATAGAGACAAGATGCAAACAAAATGCATTTATGATGATCGCAAACTTACGACAATTTTGCTCGTCTGAATAATCTCCAAGGTCACAATCATAATGTCGATCACACCTTTGTTTTTCTGGTATTATTTTGCCGGTTCTGCATTTAAAGTATCCAATTGCTGGAAATACATGCAAAGCTGATATGTAGTTAATATTCATTATACCAAAGTTAATGATTAATGTTAAATATGCCTGCGTTTCTTTTTCTGGTCTTGATTCTGTATCTACTTATAAAATAAGTTTGACATAATAATCATGGATGTGTGCTAATGATGTATGTGCCTTACTTTATCCTTCTCTTACCTATGCAATTTCTTTCATCCGACCTGTCAGTTGGGCAATCCACACGACCGTTGCAACGCTCAGTGCGCTTAATACAAAAGCCGTAATCACACTGCCATTGATCCAATGTGCATGCTTTTAAATTACATTAAAAGTGTTAGTATTTAAATGGTCTTCACAGAACGCCTCAATTTTATTTTGTTAGTAAGAATTTCGATACTTACGACACTCCAACTCATCGCTATTGTCTCTAGGACAGTCTCGAAAGCCATCACATCGTAAAAGAGTAGATATGCAGGAGCCGTCCTTGCATCGAAATTTGCCACTGTCATTGCAGACATGATTACCGGACCAGTAAATTTCTCGTTTCACTTACCATTCCAATGTAATGAAGGAAGGAAGCATGCAAAAACATGCACTTTTTCAAATGATGATCTTAAAACTTATAACATAATATAAGTAGATTTAATATCCATCCTAAAGCTTGAAACCAATATAAAAATTTGGAAATCAGTTATTGAAGTTTCATAGCTCATGGACGGATTAGAAGCAAGTGGTTTGTAGTCATTTTCAACTTACCACAGTTAAGCTCATCGGAGCCGTCCCTGCACTCGTTGTTACCATTACACCGTTTTCTATCCTCAATGCAGGAGCCATCGTCTTCGCACCGGAATTCATCAGACCTACAATCTATAAAAAGGAAACAGAATGATTAATCCAATCAAGTGAGACACAGGCTCCCCCTCTAAGGGTTCCGTTCGGCTTGGTAACACAATTGGTTATTTGGTTGAGTCAAGTCTAAAATACAATAATATATCTCTTCTAATTATTGATACCACAAAACTAAGTTTCTTTGTAAAGGTTTATTGCTATTTTCTAAGTTAAACACCTCGTTTTACTTTTCCGTAGGTAAAAATTTTATAAATACGAAAGTGTAATCTGTCTGTCTATTACGCAGTTTAATGAATTTAGGGCCGCTTTCACAAGGACATTTAAACTGATTTAGTTACATTTTGTGTTACTGTAATATGCATGTGCCAAAAAAAACAGCCTTAAGGTGCATGACACGGGTCTGCCCGCGAAATTCAAATTTAATTTGGTTTTTCACAATTTGTAAACTAATACGACAAAGTAGGCTTATGGCATTCAAATTGCGAGCGTAGGAATATCATCTTCACAGGTTTATATAAAAATCTTTACTTGAAAGTGCCCAGTTTACGAAATTAGTCAAATTAATGACTAATTTGTGAGTAACTCACGTCAAACTCATTATTTTGACTAATTTCTTAAACTGGACACTTTCAAGTAAAGATTTTTATATAAACCTGTGAAGATGATATTCCTACGCTCGCAATTTGAATGCCAAAAGCCTACTTTGTCGTATTAGTTTACAAATTGTGAAAAACCAAATTAAATTTGAATTTCGCGGGCAGACCCTTGTCATGCACCTTAAAATATTTAACTAAATCAATTGAAGAGTCCTTGTGCAAGTGGGCCTTAGGTACGGAAATATAGCCTGCATCCCAGAGATGGACACAATGGACATTGTTCAGGACACTAATAGCCGTGGGAAAAATGATAGGCAGTTAACCCCGAACGTATGAGCATTTATTCAGCACATATTGTAACATATATCTTTAAAGAAACTACAAATAATACCGCGAGATAAAAGTAGGCAGCGCCATCTATTATAGAAATGAACAACTGTCCTATCAGACATACAATTTTTACATAGGAAATTGTACAGACATATAATCGGAAGATCAAACCTTTTTAGTATCATAATTTAATTCTCGTAATCATATATACACTTACCGCAATTCATTTCATCCTCTCCACTAGGGCAATCAACTTGCCTGTTACAGCGACGTGTGTTTTCGATGCATTTTCCATTGTTGCAGCGGAAGTCGTCAGCATCACATAATTCTGTTAACAAGATTAAAGATTTGTGAAATGTCTTTTTAAATAAATCTTGCTTGGTTCTGAAACCTCAAACTTGGGTCCTAGAAATTTTGCTTTGTTTGCGAGATATACTCGTATTGAAAATACTAAAAGGGATGCTTTTCATCCCTATCCTCAATTTCCACCCTCTAATTTAATAGCACTGTGCGGTTTTTCTTCATTTAACGATTCCTGCAATAAAACCCGTGAACGTCAGTTCCTTTCTATAATATGTTATAATCAATAGCCTTTAAGTTCAAATGTTTTTATTCAAATAAAATTTTCAAAAAAAAAATCACTAGTTGGAATGCTATTCCTAATACCTAGCTTTACTATATCCACAAAACCGATTTCCAAAGCCACTGTAAATAAAAAATTTAAAAATTTAAAATTTCTTCACATTATGTTGAAAACGGCAAGCCTCACGCGTTAACTTTGCCTATCTTCATTAAACTCACCCGCCGCCAACAGTGTTTAGAAATCAAAACTATTTTTGAAGTGAAAACTTCTTTCGCCGCTTTGAACACTTTTTGGTAGGGGGTAAACTTGTGGATTCGCGTGACCGACATGCTAACGAACAGCGGCATGCTCGCGTTGTTACGAAGACAAAAGGTCTTAAATATAAATACTACTACATTCGTAATTAAACTTTAATGCCTTAGTATTTTGGTTTATGTTTTAATTATTCCATTTGTTTTATTTAAAAAGAAATTCGTTTTCACTTCTATCGGCAGTCCCTATGACTGCCAATTTTGCTTTTTTACAGTGGCTTTGGAAGTCGGTTGTTTGAAAATAATTTTTATTTTCTTTTTAGTGTACTCATTAGTTCAATAATGAAGTCCATGCTCGATGCCTTTTATCAACTCACAATCAATAGTCCCTAAATCTCCACGGCTTAGGAGTGCAGTACCAGGGTACCAGTATCAGGGTTGAGGAGTTTTGACTTGAGGTTAAGCATGATGTCGAAGTCTACAATATGGATTCGCAATCAAAAGTTCTTGAACTTCAATGGTGACTTAAGGAGCCCTGTACCCTGCAGCATCAGGGTTGAGGAGTTGGGACTCGAAGTTTAATCGTGTACTCGTTGCTTGGTAGCTACTATACCAGTTTCCCATTCACCATCAAAATTTCCTAACTCCTTAACCATAGAGTTCTGTACATTGCAGCATCAGAATTTAGAGGTTAGTGTCAGAATTTTTTACGAAAGCAACTCGCGAGCTTCCTCTAACCACTGAAAAAAACTGGTTCAGGAACCTCCGAGAAATCGGAGTACATACATTTTAAAAAAAACGCGCTGAATTGAGACTCTCCTGCATTTTCGGAAGTCGGGTAAAAATATATAGAATTGGGTGAATTTTTACTTTATATCTACTTTTATGGTCAATAGCGATGATGACAACTGAATCAAATCAGCAACTCTTTATCAACGCACTTCTTTTCTTTAATCGATAGTTTATAATGATTAAGTAAAAAAAAATAAAAAAATCACGCCTATAAAATATGCGCAGCCAAAGTTTTAAGTTGGCTTCTTTGTTCGCTGCCACTGTCTGAAAATAAATTTTTGTGGCCACAAATCACTAAATATTAGCGATGTGGTCAACCATTTGAATATCGATTGGTTTCGTTTGAGGTCGCTATGTTATCAGTTTTGGCCACATTTGCGATAGCCAAAAACGTTTCGTAGACATAATATTTGCCGCTGAGGTATATTTGGGGTACGTCAAAGGACCAAAGCTTTGGCGTAACTTCAAAACTAGCTGGCGTAAGTCAATATGTAGTTTGCTATGTGCTATCTAGTCGAGTAAACTAGATAGCACAAAGCAGACTATTTAAATAAGTATCTACAGATGAGAAGCGGTGCAAAATGCTTGAAACATCAACAACTATTATAAAGTGATATTTGCACAGTTACTTAATTAGCAAGTCAACACTCAAGTGCCGTCTGAAATCAAATAGCTGCTGCAGTAATTAAGTACGACGTTACCGAACAAAGGCTAACAATATTATGTACATACTTACAAGGTAGTCAAATAATTGACCAGCTCTAAATCTGAAACTAGAAGCGGGAAAACACCGGATTTTTGAGCTTAGAACCCGTACATGTCAACAGTGTGTTTTTATAAAAGTTACAATAAAAAACAGTAATATAATCAACTTTTTATTTTATTTATTCCCGACCGGTGACTTGAAAACTTTAAAACCCATACCAAATGAAACCCGACGCTCCCGGGTGCCTTTTAAACTAGGATAAATCCAGGGAATTCCGGATGGATGGCAACCCTATCTGAGACTGACTTAATGTTCGTTATTTGACAAGGATCATATATAATCGTATAATGTGAACCGATCGTTATATACATCGTTTGTATACAGTGAACTTTACTAGATGTCAGTAATACTTAATAAATCGTTTTATTCCTAGGGTGGTCCTACTAAAAATGACCTATCAGAAAACAGGATTCTTCATAAAAAAATCAAAAATGTATCCAAAAAAGTGTCATCAGCTCGGAATTTATTACCAAGATCGACATGAGCTATTGTCAACAGAATGTGGTCACGTAACACTCATACAAACATGTTTGCATAAATCGACAGTAAAATGTAAGAAAAAAGCGGCGTTACACAGAGATTTTCATGCCATTTCTTGCCGCATAAATATTTTCAGAAACACCTTTACATAGTTAACATTCCGTGAGCGGAGACAGGCCTACGTGCTAAACTTAGCGTTGTATACTAAATAGGGCCCAACTTCGGGATAGCTTATGATGCTCACCCTGAAAGCTTTCATTTTTAACTTTTATATTATCAGAATATTTTATTTTTTTAAATAAAATATACTGGCCCCGGCTTCGCACGGTTGCAATGCTGATGCTAAATATAAATACTACAGAATGTCTATAAGGTACTTAATTGGATAAGGATTAATGCTGTACTACTTAAAGTCGCTTCGTAAATAAGCCATTATTTCTCGTAAAAAGTAAAGGATAAAAAATGGATATTGTGGGTTATCCCTATGAGATAGACATATACTCTCGCGGATTTTTTGTAGACCTTTTTAAGGTGTACAATACTGTAGTAGGTACATTATTTTGATCTATCTCGTAAGATTCAGCTAGCGTTTGCAATGTAAGCGCAAAAAAATGTGTGTATTTACGACATCACATTAGAACCTCTAAAATAATCAATATTTCTCTACTATATTATGTATGTATTATATCTACATATAAACCTTCCGCTTGAATCACTATCTATAAAAAAACCGCATCAAAATCCGTTGCGTAGTTTTAACTTTAAAAGATCTAAGCATACATAGGGACAGACAGCGGGAAGCGACTTTGTTTTATACTATGTGATACTCACAATCGATATACTAGAAACCGCCATAAGCCAGTAACAGCGTCGTGTCGTGTGCGTAAGGTGCAGAAATCCTTTGTGGGGTCGAGTGTACGCTTTTATAACATGGTTCCCAAAGAGTTTCTGGATTTGCCATTACGTAAATTTAAAGAATGTGTTAAACAGCATTTGTTAAGTCGAGGTTTTTACAGTATTGATGATTTTCTGAATGACAAACTGCCTGCCGCGGTTGCATGGAAGCAACCGCGGCCTCGCATCCAGTGACCCACATGTCAGTTTATTACTTGTAACATAACGTACCTATGTGTTGTATTGTTTTCTTATTGTAACCTTTTTCTTTTTTGAGAAAAGAGCAACTGCTGAGTTTCTTGCCGGCTCTTCTCAGTAGAATCAGTTTTCCGAACCGGTGGTAGAGAGTCTTAACGTATCATAAGTGGGACAAGTTGTCCTACATGAAATAAATAAATCATTTATCATTTATCATTTATGTAGTGATGATGTAGGTTTTAAAGCCTACATTTTCTATTACAACTTGGTACTTATTATTATTTGTTAAAATTTGTATTAACATTTATTAATCTTATCCACCTCATTCGACTTTAGCGCCGACAATACATAATAATTGCTTCTTTCCCTCTCTTCTCTAATGTATCTTCTTTGGTAGAGTCTATATTATTAGTATTTAGTTCACCATATTATGCAACTTACTGAATTTATTGATAAAGAATATAATTATGATTTACACCAGCAACATAGAATTTCTTATTGCAAATGTCTGTCTGGTGTCATTCTCAAATTCACAGCTTATAATCTTTGTATTCTACAGGATTAAGAACTTTGTGCCAGTTTGGCCGGCCATACACGGACTGCTCGAGCAGTTAGTCAGTGATCAACATACACGGACCGCTCTTGCAGTCATAGTCAACAGCTTGAAGCTACCATTGAAAACTGCTGCCAACCGACCTAAGCAGTCGCAACTGCTCGAGCGGTTCCACGTATGTGTATACGTAGAAGACTGCAGTTCACTATGCAGTCGCAGCTTGAAGCAGTCCATCTTGACTGCTTCATGCTGTCCGTGTATGGCCGGCCTTAGTCAAACGATTCGTTTTTGCTATGCAACCTTTGTTTATGCGTGAGTATTATCAAAGGTTTATGTAATTTTATTCAGTTTACCCAGCAGTTTGTTATTCTCAAAAGTGGTACTGAGCAGTCTTTACTCAGGTATTAATTTCAAGGCAAATCATTTAAGCCACCATGACGCAAGCTCTAAACAATTTAGGCCGGAGCTACCTAGACCAGTCGAGAATGCATATCTGAATGTTTATATTAATGCTAACAATCTTTATGTTGTTTGGTTTTGATTATAATTATTAAATTGCATACAACATACGATTGAAATTACAAAATCAGCAACAAAATTTTAATCGTTTTACGATTTTAAAATGGCTTAAACGACTGTTGACAGGTTACTAAGGTTGTCAAATGGTTAATTCGTTGGTTTCTGATATTTTGTTTAAACTATTTACACTGTTGTAAATTAGAACCGTTTAAGTATTTAATAGGACATATGCTTTTGAATTTGTAAACATCTACGAAGCCATTTTAACAATTTCAAATTAGCCGTTTGACAAACGTAATTTATTAACTTTTTCTAACACAATCGCACTAATGCTTTTAATCTAGTTTTCTGATGTTTATTGCTTCTCTAAAACTGTAAGACACATTGTGCATTGTGGTATTGGTGAAAATATGTCTGTTTAGCACTTTTGACGCAGTCGGCTTGCTTGGAGTGATTGTCTGCAATTGGTAACTTGGTTCTCATAATTATAGAATTTACCTACAGCAGTGCTGTAATTATGAGAAAGTTTAAATAATGATTACGTGTTTAACAAAATGCGCAGTACAACAAACGTTTAGTGAAAGCTCTATGATAATCGATATTCATTAGCGATACATTATTCATCATGATTAGGTATAATATTTTTTTTTGCAGTCTAAGCGGGCTAACCTGTTAGGGGCATGGCAGTTATATTAAACCCATACCCCTTCGGTTTCTACACCAGACCAGAAAATTCAGAAATTATAAATTCCCAAATTGACCCTGCCGGGGATCTGACCCAGGACCTCCGCAAGTTAAGGCAACAGCGCTACACACTGCGCCACGGAGGTCGTCAAAATATTATCATCCCATTATATTATAGGCAGCCCACTATAGAGCACGTATCGATAGAGCACGTGTCTCCACTTAGAATGGGAACACGCTAATAATTCAACCGCACGCTACCTAGGTTATTATAGTGTGGTGTGTGTGTGGGACGAGTGGCCTAGTTGAGACACCGCATATCAGTCGATTGCGAATGTTAAGCAACGTTGACCCAAGTCGGTAACTTGATGGATGACCGAATTTGGAGGTGCAAATTTGGCCTTTTCGTTTCCTCCGTACCTCGGAGAACACGGTAAGCCGTTGGCCCCGGTTATTCTCACTAATATCTGATAATAATCGTTACAAAAACCTAAGAGTTTAAATACTCTTAGTTGAGTCGTAAGTATGCGGAAGGGCGAGGGAATCTAACGCATAATTATTATCCCAAGAAAACTCCTAACATTAAATAATTGATTCTCGACCCTCAGTAATGAGGAATACGACGCAGAGACTCAGAGAAGGTGTGAAATCTCCATCGGGGGCACATTTTTATGACTGCCTTGTATAACATATACCCTATAAGCAAGAGGCATCTTCTAAATTAGCGCGTTCCTTTCTCGATATTATCATAGCTTTTCTCTAAGCATGATTGTCGTCAAGCGCTAGCCTATTAAACAGTAATAAAAAGTAGTGTGTTCGTTTGTCCGTTACCGATGTGTTCGCGCATAGTTCATCTGGTTGAGTTCAGTTGTTGGCGACACTTGCGTGAACACACACTTTTTAACTTTGCACTATCAACGTACAATAGACGCTTGTCACATTGCAATTTGCAACGCATGCTAAATAGCAACTTGACAGTTTTCGAAATGTCGTAATATTGTAGCAGTTACAGTGAAATGTATAAAGTTGGTGTATCAAGGTTAGACTGGCTTCGGAAGAGCACGGCATTGATCATTAAGGAACAAAAATATTCATAATGGATACGCCATTTAATTAATAAGTTAATTTGGAAAATAAGGGTAATAGGTATATTGAAAAACCTCGGCACTAAAAATTAACTTGCTGACTTTGTTACTTAAATACTAGTAATATTTAAACAGGCCCATTAACCACTTCAATTTGCTCTGTCACCTCACTCATACTCGAAACTGCATAAATTGAGCAATTACTACTTCTGTTTTACTCTTAAAAATCACGAATGGTATTATTTTTGTTCGGTCAGCTGCATAATGCATCTTATTAATAATAAGAATCATTCACACCATCTATGATTGTATTATTATTTGATGTTTCATGCATATATTATTTTTACCAGCATATGTCAAAATTGTTAGGAAAGTACTTGAGTTATCTAAAGTCCTAAAACTAAGTTTATTGTCTTTTTATTGATGTAGAACCTCTGTAAGACAACTTGTGTGACAAAGTAAAATAAGTTTGGACCATGTTAAGCCTCTACCACCCGTTCGGAAAAAGATTCTGCTGCAAAGAGCCGGCTATCATATTTACTTAATAACCGATGAACCGAAAAGAAAGGAAATAAATGTTGGGAATACCTTATTTGGGAAATACCTTAGTTGGGAAACAAACTACTTATTTCAAAATAAATTCATTTCAAGAACAAGTTATAATAATTAATGCAGTATTCCATAATACTCGTATATTTTACGACTAGCTTGAGTTCAAAATACTTAAACCCACCTAAAATACATCAGAAATAATAGTTCTGCTAACAAATTAATAAAATATGCCGTATCAATTATATCCATTTCTCGTATATCAGTAGCACTAACGTAATGGGTCCCAAACAAGGTAGAATCGACAAATAAATTAAACTGTGTCATAAGTAGTCAACCTGCACCAGGCACAGGGTTCCCCTTATTACCAAATTGTCCCCGAGGTTTTACGGAGGCCACTTTAGGGTATCGCAGGCAAATGTATGACAACCCGTATTTTTTTTTGCTGAAATTGCTGATTGCTCTGAAATTTTGCATACTCGTTTAGTTTGGACGACAATGCATGTTTAGCTAAGTGACGTCATTCCAAGTCCATTATGGCGGACTCCCAAAGATGGCGGACAAGTTATTTTTTACGCACTCACATGATTGGGTATCAATTAAAAGAGCTGAGAATACAAAAAATAAAATGACGTCACACACCTGGCAGAAATTTCTTCAAGAGATAAGTTGTCCTTATGCATGTCCTTATTTATGTTTATGTTTATTTAAACTTTCGTACAGAATAAATAAATAAAAAATAACAGCCAGGGGCTATAAATTCGGTGAAATGATTGCTTTATTGTAACGACCACACCCCTGATCTGCTAACACTTTTTTTTGCTCTACCTCTAAAATTCAATGTCGTAAGATGAATACCACAAATTCAGCCTATCGCAACAATTAAGATTTAACAATGCAGCTTTTTCAGAGTAGCGCTACAGGTTTTTGTTTTTTGACGTTTCAAAGGCACTTGTAATGAATATTTGAATAGTTTGTCCATTATTTTATTTATATCAGTATCCTTATAAAATAATATTATGAATCCGAATGTCTTTCTATATTAGGTTCTTCTTCAATCACGTTGCAACGGTCAACGGATTGACGTAATTTTATATGCATAGAGTTAGTTTACAAGTCGGAGGAGTAGGGTAGCATAGAAGGGTACAAACTTTCTATCCCGGAAAATTTAGTGTCATAGTTACATCTTAATATAAGCGGAAATATAATATAATAGAAAAATAAAAAGGAATCTCCCAAATGATGTATTATTCCAGTTATCTCTACGTCCCAAATCGGTATGTTAATCATTAGATATATAAGCAAAAACTCAATTGAAGAGATATCTGCGGAACCTTTTTAGCAAGAAAAACTTCGACTTATCAATTTTTAGTCCATAACAATATTAGTCCGCCGGCCGATAACTTAACCATGATTGCTTTTTTTTGTTCATCTATTTTAACATTACCTATACCGAAATATTTCAAAAGCCTTGTGTTAGTGTATTGGCGAAAGTAGTAATAGTAATAGTAAAAAATTAAACCGGATTCAATTCCGCGGGAATTTCGACAAAATACGATATTATTCCTTGTATTCTGTACCGCTGTGCTAAGTTTCAGCTTTCTAGGTTTTGGGCTGAGCTTTGATGAGTCAGTTAGTGATTGAGTGACTCAGTAGAATCCGCTTGCCCGCCAACCCGCATTGGAGCAGCGTGGTGGGTCTAAGCTCTAATTCCCTCTCTCCTATGAGACTGGAGGCTTGTGCCCAGCAGTGGGACGTTAATGGGCTGCAGTAGTAGCAGTAGAATCCCCTTTTCAAACCGGCGTTAGAGTCAAAACATGACTTAACATAAGATAAGTATTGAGTATTGTATGAGACTGAAGAAATATAAGTCTGAGCGCAGTTAACGTTTCCATCCTGCTTAAGAATGATACGAGTATTAGCCGCTCTGTGGGGTCACGACTGCTTAAGTTTAAACAAACACACGTCACAATGGAGGTTCTTAATAAATAAAGACCAACCCGTCAAAGTGAGACGGGTATAATCAGCCGGAGATATTTATTTGTATATCGTTAGTGAAAGGAAACAGGCACAATAGTTATTTATAAAATATGCAAAGCGAGTGTATTAGGCGACCCGATTTGAAAAATGTTTTATGTATGTTATTATGCATCTTAATTCGGTCAATAGAGATTTGTTACTATGGTATTATGTTCAAGTCTAAGCGTAGATGCAGACGTCATTCTCTACGGCCGATAGATGTCCACATATGTCTCTTGTGTGGTCATCCACATCCATGCATCCAGCGGCTCCCTACGACTCGCTTGATGTCAACCGTTCACCGAATTAGGGGTCTACCAAGTACCAACGCTGTACCATTTCCAGTGCATGGTCGCAATTTCAGGACCTTTGGACCCCAACGTCTATCTGTCCTTTGAACACGTCAGTTACTTTAGTTTTTCTACGAATATTCTCATTTCTGATCATATTAATATGATCCCGTAGAGAAATCCCGAGCATAGCTCTCTCCATCGCCCGCTGAGTGATTCTGAGCTTTCCGACGAGGCCCATAAATACCGACCATTGTAATCACTGGCAACACGTACAATTCGAAGACATTGGTCTTCAAGGCACTGATAATTTTGGACGAGAATGGCTCTCGAAGATTTCCGAGTGCTAGCTAAAGTGGAAAGGCTAGAATTTGTATTACTTCTAACCTTTTCTAACTCTCTACATTCTATATTTTACTGTTGAATGTCGCAACCTTTTCAATTTTATTAAGGATACTTTGTAGAGGGGATGAAGGGGTTTAAAGTAGTCAAGAAAGCAGAAGAGTACCATTTCGAATCACACGTAGGTAGGTACTTAGCTACGAACATGGGTCGGACGTTTTTTATTTTTATTTTAATCCACTACCTGGCAGTGAAGGTGGAGAAGCATACTCAAACAAAGCTCTGCATTTATGACCACCGTTCTGCCAAAAGCGTTACGTCCAAAAAGAGACCTAGAGCCAGGTAATAAATGATGACGCAGAAGATAAAGATGGTAGCAGGCTAACTTGGTAGGTAAGTATAGCAGTTATATTAAATCTATACCCCTTAACAGTTTTTAAGCCGCACTAAACACTAAATCGCATATTGGCAAGTTTTTCGGTTACCCCATCCGGTTACCAAATTGGTTCAACGTTGCTTAACCGACACAGTCTATTAAGTGCACACAGCTGCATACTGTGCTACCTAACCTTTAGCACAGAAATAGTACAAGCCTCGCAGCCTTCAGTTGTCAATTATCAGGACTGACAGTTCTTATTCTAAGTCCAAAACATTCAACCAAACATTGCATGACCGAGTTAAGTAAGTCAAAGGTGAAAACATATCAAAGACTGAAGTTTCTCTTTGACGTTTGAATATATAGTCCTATTTTAGGCGTATTTATCTATTATTAAATAAAAATAAAAAGTAAGTTTCATCTGGTAAACAGAACGGTGAAGGTCGTGGTATATCCGTCTCTATACCATAAATTTAGGCATTCCCTTGTACGTAGGTACCGATAGGTTCTGATTTTGGTAACATTTACAAATTTGTTTGAGTCCTATAATATAAGAAATAAGATCGATGTTCGATACCAATCTTATAAATGAAAAAAAGTACTTCTGTCTGTGTATCTGTCCGCCTATGTGTCTGTCTGCATATATATTATCGTTCATGGCCTCAGTAATGGGGAATACGACGCAAGGAAAAGGTGTCTGTCTGCTACGTTTTCAGGACACATTCTGTTCAATTGATTTTTACGACACTAGTTACAGAAATAGATTTGATTCTGGGGGAAAACCACAGAATACTTAATAGTGAAGAGTAGGTTATTCTTTTTATCGCGGAAAATCAAGGAGTAACGCAGGATTTTCTAAAAAAGTCCGTTAACAATAAGTCGCGTTCGTCATCTACTTAGTTTATTATTCATATACCTAATAATATCATTGTAGAAAGCAGATTTAAACATACTCAACAAAAAAGCTTACATAAGAGTTCGCAAACCGTAACGCTAAGACTCTGCCAATTAAATAATGTATTGTTTCGTATGAATTTTGAAATAGAAAATATCGAAGATATATACCGAAATATCGAAGAGAGCAAATTTTAGTAAAGATTTTAAAAATAAAAATCAATCAAGTATGTAAAAGTGATTAGAAATTATAACAATCAAAATGGAATTTTTGCAATTAAGTTTTCTAGATGATAATGCTCCTCGCCTTTACGCACCAAGTGCGCAAAAATAGCTTCAGGGGGCACTCTCTCTGCTCACTGTCATGCTAATAACATCATCCCCCTGTGGTTAATCTTTCGTGAACCCGACTGGGGGTCGTTTGACAAATATTACAATAGATGTAAATGCACCCATTACCATTACCAAACGTCTATGCTTACTTTTTGGTAAAGAAAAACTGTATAGTGAATCTTTAGGGTGAAAACACACAACGATAAAAGTTCTTATCATTGGCATTAATATGGTGTGCGCTCATCACAAAATGACATACGTTTTGTCCTGAGCGCACACCATATTAATGCCCATATCATTAATTAACAGTTATTAGATTAATTAATTATTTATTAGATTCACTTAACAGTTTTTAGTAGGAAAACCTGTCCTGCAGGACTGCGTTTTTCTGACTTGTAATTTATTATTGTTCTTATTTAAAAGCTAAAGACCAACGCACCCTCGTGCGTCGTCTTTACTGGCGGGCGTTTATTGCTGGACATATATATTTTCTCTCAGAGATTGTCAATCTCTACTCTAAAAATGTATATGCTCATCTTGGTTGGAGCACTACCGTGCCCCGCAATTTTTCCATACAAATTTTATAAATGCGAAAGTGGGTTTGTCTGTCTGTATCTTTTCAACCGCGATCTTAACGAAAGTTAGATAGCATCCCGGGGAAGGAGGGCTACATTTTATCCCGGAAAATCGAAGAATTCCCGTGGGAATCGAAAATACACGCGGACGTCATCTAGGTACAATATAAATTAAAAAAATTATAAACATAAATAAATCGAATGCCAAAAATAAATTATAATGATAAACCTCGGATCCATTAAGTACTCTTTTAGCAAAAGGTAAGCATTTAGGTACACTTTTACAAATTTTTAGTTTTTTTCTGAAAATGACACCACAATATTACGATCGGGTCCCAGTGCGACTGATTTTCGCAGCTTCAGCGAGGGTGCTTCACACTTTAAAGGCGTTTCAAACCTCTTTGCGCCAAACATGACGCTGGCTACAAAGGGCCATGAATATTAAATAGCTTTAACTTATTCGATCAATTACCTCATCATCAGGGTTTGTTACTGAAGTGAGGTAAGCTACGAGTATGCAGTGACGACGTCGCAGTTCACCTAGATTTTCAAGAGAAGGTGTAAGGTAACCTACTCTATTTAATGAGTGGGAAATAAAAAAGGCTATATTATGTAGACGATGTAGGTACGATGGGGATACTTAAAAGCCTTTAGGTAACTCGTTAACTACAAGTTACGACCTTCCCAGGCGCAGTGTTGAGCGCTGTTGCCTTAACGTGATCGGTCCCGAGTTCGATTCCGGGCCAGGAATTTATAATTTCTGAATTTTTCTGGTCTGGTCTGTAGGGAGGCTTCGGCCGTGGCTAGTTACCACCCTAGTGGCAAAGACGTACAGCCAAGCAATTTAGCGTTCGTACGATGCCGTGTAAGAGTTTAATATAACTCCTAACAGGTAAGCCCGCTACCATCTTAGACTGCATCATCACTAACTATCAAGTGAGATCACAGTCAAGGGCTGACTTGTAGTGGAATAAAAATAAAATAATAATAAAGGAAAACCCTGTTCTGTTTGTTATGACTTGCGAGCGTCTTCTCAGTTCCAGGCGCGTTTGGAACATAGGATGCTTTAAATTGAGGTTTCTTACGGCTGAGTCGAATCGAATCGCAATACTTAAGTACTATGAAACTGTGTCGATTAGTGACGTGCCGAAGTGCGCCAAGTCGAGACTTTACGCACACCTACGGAACGAATGCGACTCGATTCGATTTGGCGATAGTTGACTGAAGACATTAGAATAAAAATTCTTATTTTTAACTTTTTAGTTTCAGGGTTGAGGATTTGGAGTCAGATTTTTTTATGGGATCACCTAGAGAGCTTCCTCCAACGACTGATAGAAAAAAAAAATCAAATCAGTTCAGAAACCACGGATATATGCACCGAAATAGATTTAAAAAAAAATACGTGCCGAATTGAGAACCTCCTCCTTTTTTGAAAGTCGCTTAAAAATCTAAAATTTTCGTACTAAATTATTATAGAATACATGGAAGTTTATTAAAGGTAAATAAAAACTACCCGTGTAAATTTAAAATTTATAATGCATCCACTACCACTACAGTCCATTAACGTCCCACTACTGGGCACAGGCCTCCACTCTCGTATTAGAGAGGGAATTATCCACCACGCTGCTCCAATGCGGGTTGGCGGGCTTTAACGACTATTATCATGTCAGTGATAATAACCGGGACCGACGGCTTAACGTGCTCTCCGAGGCACGGGGGTGAAACACCACCAACTTCCTAACTCCGGGCTAGTATTGAGAATTTCTAGTCAGAAAAGTCCAATACTTAATTATGACCTGATCCGGGACTCGAACCCGGGACCTCGTCGGCAGCACTTGAACGTGCTAACCACTAGACCAACGAGGCGGATAAACAAGTATGCAATGCATGCAAGCAATGCATCCGATACCTCAATATTATGTTAGTTTTCATTGAAATTTGTAAGTACGGAAACAAATTAAAATATTAGTAGACAATTCGGGGTACAATGATCTATTAATTGTTGTTTTTGCGGGAAGCTGGCAACACCGCAGCCTGATTGTGACCCGCCCCTTTTGCCTAAACAACAGACTGTATAGAGGCGAACTGATTAAAACATTTTCTGCTATAGTACTTACTGATATCCAAAGTTATTCGCCCGATTCAGTTTCTATTACGATATTTTTTTTATTTATCAGCTACAAGTTAGCCCTTGACTGCGACCTTTTGGTAAGTTATGGTGCAGTCTAAGATGATAGCGTGCTAACCTGTTAGGGGTCTGTACCTACCCCTAATAGATTTCTATACGTTATCGTACCAGAACGCTAAATCGCTTGGCAGCAAGTAATTGCCAGTAGGGATGTAACTAGCCACGGCCGAAGTCTTCCACCTGACCAAACCAGAAAAAAAATCCCGAATTGACCGTGCTTGGGATCGAATACTGGACCTCCCACTTGTAAGACCACAGCACTCACACTGTGCCAGGGAGGTATCAAAAATAATAAAGGTTTGTCGCTTTTCCCCATAAGATTACAGTAACTCGACAGAAAAGGATAAAATGCTAACTGTCATCCTGGAAATGATTATAGTAACAGCCAACAGGTATTGTACGTAGAGTTATAAATAGATAGAGCTTGGTTGGATAAACTTATGTCAAATGGGATTAAGATACCCTGTTTATTATAATTACTGAGCCATTGATAAAAACCGCAAAATATTACGATTGAATAAATTCATTTGAAAATAAGAATATCCTTATATTTTATTTTATTTTATTTTAAAGAATTATAACTCAAAACTAAAAATTATACTAAATGAAAATAAAAGAAAAAGCTAATTTAAATGACAGTTACAATAAATTTATCCAAGGCCTTAGTATAATAATAATCAGTCAAATATAATTTTTGTTCATGCAAAATGCGACTTATTAATATTACTTCGTTAGGTTAACGCTTTTTCTTTTTCAATGCTGAGGCCACTAAATCCCTATGTACTCAATTACTCTTATTATCTGATAACTTTAGTATTAAAAAAAACTTTATCAGTCCGTATATGAAATCCCGGCTGAGTTTGTTGTGGGCTCTTCTCAGACCAGGGCGCGTTTGGAACCCTCGTAGCTTTAGTTTTAAGATACCGTAGCTAATTATCACCATCAAGTCTTATTCCTTGTAAACATGACGTTTAAAAGTTGTACTTCGTAGGTACCTATTTTGAATAAAGATGCTTTGAGATTGAGTTTGAATCATTACCACTTCAAATCTTAATAGAAAGATGTTTAATGGTTCAGGGTATTTTGTTAAACTAGTAAAAATATGTTCGAGACCTGTCTAAACATTATCAAAGCTTGCAAACAGTGTGAACAGTGAATTGACCGAAAGGAATGATTAAAAACGCCTTTTGAACCCTTTTTGTATCATAGTTTATGTGCTCAGGAACTTCACAACCTTGTTCCTCCTTCCCCGTTCTACCACAGAACAGGGAGAAACCGTCTGCATTGGCATCCTTATGTGGTTGATGTCCAATCTGCCCGCACAAAACGTTTTTGCTCGACGTTTCTGATCCGAACCGCTAGGGTGTGGAACACCCTCCCAGCGCACGTGTTTCCTGCCACGTATAACTTAGGTCCCTTCAAGGCAAGAGTGAATAGGCATCTTCTAGGCAAGCGCGTTCCAACCTAGACCTCATCATTGCTTTGCACTAAGCATGATTGTCGTCAAGCGCAAGCCTATCTCACAATAAAAAAAAAATTAGTATATATTATATTAATACACAAAATAATATTATAAATATATACGTAATAATGAATTATTGAAACATCATAATTATCACATCACAACATCAACCCATTCTCGGCTCACTACGTGCATCTCAAGTGGGGCTAGACCTTTATACCCTCTGTGCCCCGTAAGAACATTGAACCGGTAATCATCATGCAGTTCATCTATAATGTCTGCCAATCGGTATAACATTATCAACAAACTGAGGCAATTGAGGGCATTTTACTGTTCGAAATCTGTGCTACTCGGTCGTTAAAGGTTGAAGAAGTCAGATTACAATCGCTATAAAGCTAGTTTAGAATAACCAAATATAAATTGGCCAGATCTTCGGGGTTAGGGCAGTAATTAAAGTATTGACACTAAAATATACTTATGTTATATGCATGTGTCACCATACATTTGCTCTGCATTCAACTCGTGCGCGAACTATACGTATCCATTCCATACTAATATTATAAATGCGAAAGTGTGTCTGTCTGTCTGTCTGTCTGTCTGCTACGTTTTCACGGCCCAACTGTTCAAAGATTTTGCTGAAATTTGGTACAGGGGTAGGTTGTATCCCGGGGAAGGACATAGGCTTAATTTTTTCCCGGAAAATTAAAGAGTTCCCGCGGGAAACAAAAAAAATTATCTGTTCAACCAATTTTGACGAAATTTGGTACAGGGGTAGGTTGTATCCCGGGGAATGACATAGGCTATTATCTCGGAAAATTAAAGAGTTCCCGCGGGAATCAAAAAAACTTAATCCACGCGGACGAAGTCGCGGGCATCATCTAGTCTATTATAAATGCGAAAGTTTGGATAGATGGATGTTTGTTACTCAATCACGCCAGAAGGGCTAAATGGATCTGGATGAAATTTGGCACAGAGATAGATTATATGTGGAACAACACATAGGCTAATTTTAGTCCCTGAAAAATAAACCTAAAGAGTATCCGCGGGAACCAAAATCATCAATCCACACGCCAAAAAAACACACACACAATAAAAAAAGCGAAAATGTGTCTGTCTTTCCAGTTGGCTGTTATACCCGCTAATATATTCAATACTCGAATAACGAAGATTTTGGTGTTTAAATTAAATCCGTGGAAACTCTTTGATTTTATAAAATAAAAAGTAGTCTATGTCGTTTTCAGAGATGCAGTCTACCAAACATCAAAATCGGTTGAACGACAATCCATGGGAACGTAGCAGTAGCAGCTTTGGCATTTAATATTTGTATGGATGATGGATCTTGACCAATTAGAGTTTGCATCCTTTAGACGAGCATAGAATATTTTTTATCACAGAAAATTTGCGCTACTGGCTTGATGGATGGATGGCTTGATGAATGGATGGTTTTCGGTTGGATTTTAAAAAATTCAAAATTGAAATCGAATTAGCTGTGATAGAGAGCGAAGACCGAAGTCGCCTTAGTGGATAATGGAAGTTCCATGTTTTGAATCCCAGGCCTTTTTGGTATATAGATACTTACAGTGCGTTTTATCAGCTTTTACCTATTCTGTGCTTTTATGCAATTATTTTATCAACTTGCTTTAATGATAGGAAACCATCACGAGGAAACATGCGTGCCTGAGTTCCGATATTTTTATCAAAAGTGAGTAAAGTCGGCCATTCCAACGTTAGCCAACGTGGTGGTCTATGGTCTAAACCCTCTTAATCTGAGAGTACACCCGTACAGTAGAATGCCGGAGATAAATGGAGATGATTAATTTTATCTACGCTGAATACAATATTATGCAACTCTCGGGCATTACTTAACTTCTTTTTCCACTACACGTTAGCCCTTGATTGCGATCTCACCCGATGGTAAGTGATGATGCAGTCTAAGATGGGAGCAGGCTAACCTGATAGGGGCAGGGCAGGGCAGTTATAATATTAAACACATATACCCCTAATCGGTTTCTACACGGCATCGTACTGGAACGCTAAATCGCTTGGCGGCTCGATTTCACCGAGGGTGGTAACTAGCCACGGCCGAAGCCTCCAGGTCAGCCAGGGAAAATTCAGAAATTATAAATAGACCTTCCCGGTGATCGAACCCGGGAACTCCTCACGTTGACAACAGCGCTCAGCACTGCGCCAGGAAGGTCGTCAAATATAGTAGTGTAACAATAATAAGAAAAAAACTGGGTACTTACGGTAGATTTGTGCTCGAACGATTGTTAAAATTGCGAAGAGGCCCAACGCGGCTCCTCTATGGATGATCATTTTAATCCCCGAGCAGTCGCATTGATTTCGTTTTCACCTGATCCTGAACACAATTCAATGGTTTTGCAACACTTTCCCGGCTGTTTTCTTACAGTCGCTTATCGGTTCCTCCACACTCCAGGCTTGAAATGTAACGTAACGCGATTTCTTAAGATTTCGCTTTAATTGTACCTATCCAGACCACATTTTTCGTCGTCAGGGTGGGGCTCAAAAAATTTGTACCTTTAGAAAAAAAATCGCTGTTATCTGTTTACCCCTAAATTTTTAAAATAATAAAAAAAATGTGGATTTTTTAAATTAAAATTTAGATAAGATCTAAAGATGAATAACTTTCCTTTAATTTAATATCAAGATATCCCTACGGCTGTTTCTTTAAATGGTACCGGAAAGCCCCGCTTAATATTTTATTGTATTGTCCAATGAAATAATAATTACATTCTTCATAATAGTTTTATAGCGACCCCATTCAAAGCGGACTACGGATTAGACTTTAAAATGTATATCAATATTAATTACTATATAAAATGTTCGTTATACAGATTATAGATACTTTTTGAAGGCTAATTGTTAATTAATTGGGATTGCAAAAATTATAATAAGTCAGTTTATTATTGGTTTATCAGGTTTTTATTTATGGAGTCAGGTTATTAAAAGTACCTATATTATTGGGAATTGGGATTACACCAATTTCATAATTCGTGCGAAAGTCTCATGACTTTTATGTGTAAGTTTAATATCTTTTAAGATCAATATTTTCGGGGAATAGCAACAGGAGGCGTCTTAAAATTAGTTTAACGACTGAAATCTGGGTTAATGTAAATCATTACATTTAACAACATTTCAATAGCAAACGTGTTGATAAAAATAAAACCTCGATGACTAATCGGTTTATTTAAAAGCTGATCGCATATTTTCTCTGTAGTAAAATGGCCGCTCCATATTAACCTATACGATAAATGACCACCCACTAATATTATAAATGCGAAAATGTTTGTTTGCACCTTCAATCACACCGCAATAGAGCATTATTTAGATCGACATAATTTTTAACAACCTGGATCTTTATAGTCTACATACCATCGCGTATGTTATAAAATTACCTATATTTTGATGTATAACTCAAGCAGGTAACAGATCCGTGAAGTTACCTATGGACTATGGTAACCATTGGTCGATGATCGTAACTTACCAACTCACCATAGTCCATAGGTAACTTCACGGATCTGTTAAAGTTTGATCTATTATTAAATAAAAATAAAAAGAAGGAGGAGAGATCGGTGAAGGTCGTGGTATATCTGGCTCTAAATTCATTATATCCTTAGAGAATATTATTCATTCCAGAAAATAAAAGTTCCAATACAATTTTTTTATAAAAAAATTTGCTCATTATAGTTACCTAAGTGTATTTGTAGTA
The DNA here is from genome assembly GCA_923060345.2 of Erebia aethiops. Lineage (NCBI taxonomy): Eukaryota > Metazoa > Arthropoda > Insecta > Lepidoptera > Nymphalidae > Erebia > Erebia aethiops. Next base: position 4,747,670 of record OV281079.1, on the reverse strand, counting down.
CCTACCTACGTATAAAACATTGAAGTCAGTTTGTTTTTTTATAAATACTAGAGAAATATTCCTTATTCCTTTCTTATATTCCTTTTCTTTTGAAGCAGAATTGAAATAAAATAAATAAAGTTACTTATGACGGAAGAAATAGTATTTGTTATGAAAAATATTATGCACTCCAATCGGGATTTCAATCAATCGCATTTTCCATTTCGAAGATATTCTGAAAAACCTTTTTTTGTTTTCCTTTTGAAAGAAAAGCTAGTTCAAAGCTGAATCTTTTATCAGTGTTATTTCTCTTGATTAAAATACTAAAAGTGATTAATCAGAACGGACTATATTCCCTCTTTATACTGAATAAAAAAGAGACTCGTGCTTTGTCGTTGTACTCGCGTTATAAATATAGTTTTTTAAGTCGTGTATCGTTTCGAAATGTTAGTTATGTAAGTTATTTATTAATCTACTTACGTAAGCACTTACAAGTGTAACTCTGGCCTTACGTTAAGAGCGCATAGACTACTGAGTCAAGGTTGTAAGGGATTTAGGCGTTATCAGTTAGATAAAAATACACTAAAGATTGTACTGAAAAATATTTACCGGACAAATTCCGACATTAGTGGCAAGAATCGCGTTTTCTCTACCATCCTAATGGCACAGAACATAGATATATTTACTACCGATTAACTATTACTAAATGGTATGTTTGTCATCAAAGCTTAAGATGTCACAATTAAAATAAAATTGTTTGATATTTTTTAAACATTTATTGAAAATAATACAATAGAACTTAATGTTAGCTAGCCTAACCTAATTACTATATAAAATATCATGCCCGCGTGGAATGGTGGCAAGAATGCTGGCTGCATTTCCGCGCTGGACAGCCAGGCTGATCCTTTGCGCAAATGAAATAAGCCAGCCCTTCTGTCACAGATGAGGCAATTAACCGGTGAAATATCTCGTAAAATTTTTTTGGCACTTTGACTGATTATTGACTATTGTTTGACTGTCGATAAATAATTATGAACTAGCTTCGCATCCCCGGTTTCGCTCACGCCATTTTTTTTAAAGAGTGAGGGGAATGGCATTGCTAATATTCATTAAACGAGTAATTCTTTTTTTATCAGAGAGGTTGAAAATTCACGGAAATAATCTTTACAAATAACATACATAATATCATAAATTCATTAATATCAATTTTCACGATTTAAAAATTAAATCATAAATTTTATCTTCCATAGTAAAATCGACCAACATTAGGCTGTGTGTTGGTAGAGTAGAATATCAGTCAGGACAATTATTTTTTATAAATATTATTATAGCTTTTTGTATCCGTACAATACTCGTATATGACGTGATGTTCACTGACAGCACGATAAAGCTCAACATGAAATATGCATTCTAAACTAATACCTAACTAAACCCGTAGTTAGGTATAGCATTAAAGTCGTGTTAAAAACAAACTATTCAAATTGAAACAATATCAAATTTTTACTATAAATTATTTCAATTTTCAAGTAAGCATCTAAATGCAGCTTCGCTCGTGTGGGTGTTTCAGAAAATCAGGCCTTATTTCTTGTCTACGTTATAAAGGGAACATCTATGTACAGAGCTTCCCTTTGAGATTTCTAGGTCCAACGGTGTGCGTCAGGATTTATGCTTTATATATTTTAAAAAAAACATGAAGTTTCCTGGCAGAGATGGCTACTAAGCGATAAGGCCGCCTTTTTTATTCTTCTTTTTCTTTTCCCTTTGTCTGTAATCTTTGCTATTTGTAGTGGTGGAAGTACTAATAAAAAGTGTAATATAAACATTTCCATACATTAAATACATACATAGTTCATCAAAATAGATATTACAAGGCACCATGTTATTCTTGTAACCAAATTGAAACATCTGGTTTTTCTATTAGTCGTCATACCAATACGTTAAGGTCTAGCCCCACATAGAGGCGCGAGGCGGTGCGGCACGTAGCGGCAAGTATTCTTTGTATGAGGTTGCATGGAGCTTGGCCCACTTAAGGCCCTGTGTAGCGTAAAAGGGGGTTTTTAAAAGCAGTGTATCCATCAAACGGTGCCATAATGTATGCTTATGAAAATAATGTGCTGTTTTCAAGACCTTTGAGCAGCCATTGACGCATCTCAAAACACAATTTAAAAAAATCTCTGCATTGAAATTCATTTTAAACATATCTCTTGATTTACCTTTTAAAGCAATTTTTCTCCTTATTGAAACCAATAATTAGCTCTAGAAAGATAAAAAGATAAAATAGATTCATATTTCTAAATCAAACACATTGTAGGATTCATTTGTATTGAAAAGTAAATATTAATTTTTTTACAAATTATTTCATGCATTTTTTGCGACATGCGCTTGCTCGATTTCACCCCCGCACGCCTGTGTTTTTCATCTCGGCACGGAGATGCACTGCGCGACGCGACCACGTACAAGGTCATACAAATAATATTTGCCGCTAAGTGCCGCGCCGTTCCGTGCATCTCAAGTAGGGCTATCCCTTTGTAGGTATTTATAGTTTTGTATTGGCATGCTCGGCAAACCTACCCGGCTCGAGAGTTTTTTTTCATTCGATTGAAATTACATTTTGTAAAAAAAGAAAATATTTTATTTAAAAAAAATCCTATCGGTTCAGCTAGAGTGAAACGTATGTTAGAATCATCGACTATTCAGATCACATTCCGCTTCTTCACGCTTGATCTATTAAGGTTCAGTTACACCGTTATACGGCGAGAATAAAATAATGTGTTTAATTTTTACTCACACTCAAAACCAAATTCGAAAAGATTTAGTTTAATATGTAAACGTGTTTTGCTTACCACCGTTCATTAAGGACCCGTAATATTAAATGGAAACTCTTTTGAAATGCCTAGGACTCTAGCACCACGACTGATGTTTATTTTTTTAGAATTTTTTAAAATGAAATCACGCTTTTTCTATAACGTCTTGAAGCAGGTGTTATTTCTTTTTATTTTATGATATTTTTTTATAGTAAATTCATTCATAAAGACAAAGATCTAATGAATTAATGAATGAATTATTATAATCGCACTCTATTGTATGCAGTTGTGTTTCACGATAAAAAGAATTAAATGTTACAACAGAGGTTTATGCTAATTGGCCGGACTGATTAACTAATTTAACGCACAATCTAAGCTGCTGGTTTTACAACTTGAATTCTGACACTACGTCCCTTTTATGACGTAGGGCCTCAATGACAGGGATTTTTGGAAATTCCTCCGGAAGGGGTATTTAGTAGGGGATGATAATTTGTAAGAAACACTCAACTTTTTTCAACTTATATTCATGAAAAATAGTATTAGGGCTTTCGATTAAAATTCAGAAATACAATATGTTTTCCTCTCCCGAAGGATTTCCATCACATGAGCGAAGCGAGGAGCTTTAGTTGCTCTGTATTACGATTTGAATAAGTTTAGTAACAAATGAGCTACATATTAGGTGTCTTTTAAACATTAATAACTTAACTCTCCTTGACACATAATATTATAGCTAGTCGTTAGCCTGCTTTGAAAATTCGATCGTAAAAACTGCAAGTCAATAAAATAACACTGTTTGGGTTCAACACTCCGTCTTTTCCGAAGCTATACTACGAAAATTAAATTACTGTTACTAGTCAGTTATATCTTACTTATTTGACTCTATCTGGGGTTTAATATATTGGGATTTCTTGGCTCCCGCGGGAACTCTTTAATTTTCCGGGATAAAAAGTAGCCTATGTGTTATTCCAGACTATAATCTATCTCTTGATTGGGCAACAAACATCCATCCATCCAAACTTTCGCATTTATAATATTTGTATAGATAAAAATAATAATAAAATTAATTCATAATATTAGAATGGACGTATGGACAGCGGCGTGCACATGTTATGAAGTTAGGGTAGGCATTAGATAGTCAGAATACCTATTTGCTAGCTTTTTTGACGAAATATTAGCATTGACGTGTTTTTATTTGGGTAAGCAGTGCTTTTATGCCTCCATGAACTGCACGCCACTGCGTATGGAGTTCGCGTAATCTAATTAATAATATCATAAAGGATTTATTAAACAAAGCTACTGTACGTAAGGACTAAAGATGTCTATCACCATTTCCTATCAAAACAAAGAGGTTGGTAGCCACCCATATATGAAGACTGCGAAGTATGTCATTCTTTACAAAGACAGCACTATAATCATGGCACACCATTTCTCCTGGATACAAGCCTTTCTATAAAGTATAGTAAGTATAGTATATATCATACACCGTCCTCAGTTCCTATCTCTTAGAAGTCAATAATTATATTTTAATTGTAACGTTTAAAAGATCCAAAAACCACAAGTTGGCCAGCGTGGTGGACTATGGCCAAAACCTCTCTCATTTAGAGACCCATGCTTAGAAGAGATAATTTTGTGAAGAATCTTACGCAATTTAGAAGTCTAAGGCTTGCACAAGGCTGTTTTTATATTACAAGTTAAATTGTATATACTCCGCTGTCCTCTTCAAGTCAATCCCGCAACAAACTTATCAAAAAGTGAAAGCATCAAAAATTTTACTATATACATCATTAGGCCTTCTTGCACAAGTTAAATTTGGTTATGCTATTCACTTTTCGGCAAGAGCTTATTGCAGTTGTCAAAAAGTTTAACTAAATTAATTCAACAGCATTAAAAAAATTACTTAATCAATTTAAGAGTCCATGTGTGCAAGTGGGATAAAGGCCGATTTTCCAATATATATTAGTAAGTGACATGTATATTTAAGTCACCGTAAGATTGTAAAAACCGTTAGATTATAATCCAACTAGCGACATTGTAAACTGTCGACAGATTGTGAACCGTTCAATTTTCTGAGTGTCAATTTTTGAATAATTCATTGTATTTACGTTTTCTTGTCTCTTTCTTGTATCGACATAAATAATCGGGTAGGAGCACTTAGGTTTTATCGGGTTAATGTACCTAACAGATTACAATCTACCGAAAAATAATGCGTTAAATTGTAATCTGTCGACAGTTTACAATTTCACTAGTTAGATTACAATCTAACGGTTTTTGCAATCTTATGGTGACTCATACATGAAAGCTATTTGTAGTACTTAGTGACGTAGATACGTACTGTAGTAGGTAACAAAGTTACTACGTCAGAGATCCACTTTAGACTGGAAATAAAATTAGAACTTATATTACCCATAGTCCATACCCATAACATATTATGTCTTTATTATAATTGTTATTGTAAATGTATGTCGTCCAGAGTTATTTACGTGTTTTTATACTTTCGGATGTCCGATACAGTTATAATCAGTCTAATTGGATCATGACGGACGCGTCAGTCGGTGGACTAACAGGCTATTATTGGAATAAGATGTAAAATCGGAGAGTGCTTTTTAAAATTGGATAAAAGAGATCTGCGAGTAACAAATACTGTCAAATCCTTTGCCGACACAAATGGGATTGAAAGTTTTTGTTTGGAGGCTGATGGTGTTATTTTTAATTTCAAAATGCAATATTATTTTTGATGTGGAAAATATTAAGTATAAAAGTACAAAAAATATTATGGATATGACTCTTATTTTATTCAATACTAATACGATGCTCTTAGTCTGGGGTTTTTAAATCTAGTGATTTAGCTCTTTGATATTTTATTCTCATTGAATCTGTGATAAAATAAACCAATGTAACTCTCCAGCTTTTTAGCTATATCCATGAAAATAATCACGTAGATCCGCTGCGGCTTTATTGAAGAACAATTTTGTAATATTATTTATCAGTGTGCGTCAACGAATTATTATTTTAAAATTGTATTTAAAAAGAAAAAATGTTGCAATACTATGCTAAGACTTCAAAGCTATACAGGTAGATACATACAGCAAAACCAATTGCCTAGCAATCTAATGTCCTATAAATTGGCCATGGAAAATTGCCTACGCAACTATTATTGTACGCTGAGTAAAAACATAATCAAATAGATTGGTTGGCTGAGGTTCTCGGGCTTTTAGTAGTTGTAGATGCATACTTTTTTTTTTAAATTATATAGGCTAGCGCTTGGCTTAATTAGGTGCAGTCAACTGATGTTAAGTATTCGTCATGATAATTAAATTATAAATATTCGTCAAATTAATAATAGTCATCACAAAGACAAGGATCTTTTGGCGCGTGGCCAAAATCGGTACTGATGCTGCTATCTCACTATTACTTGACTTTTACCTAACTTGTTTGTACACTCCCCCTTTTCTATGTCCAAAAATAAAAAAAATGTAAATATTATTATTCTCATGAAACTTTTTTATATCAGCCTCTCAACGCGGAAATGCAGCTTACTTAAAACGAATAGTTTTTTTAAAGCCTAAGCCTAAGGATAAAGCCATGATTTATCGTTCTTATGCATTGAACAAGTAAAGTTTACCTTCAACAGGGAAGCGCTCGCATTTTGCTATTCATGGTATTACTAAGTATGGTATCTGATATCTCATAATATTAAGTGTGTTTCTAGCTAAGGAAACCCAATTGTGGCTTTGTTTAGTAGGTACATATTCACCTTAGAATTGTAAAGCCGTATAAAAATTTATTATGGGAGTTCGTGTCATTTTCTAAATACCTATCAGTGTGAATTGACTAATTTGTGCTAATAAAGATTTTCCGCTGCATGACAGACAGAAGTCTGGCGTTTGCTCGTTGCGATGTTACTCGAGGGTAAGCGTGCACTCCTAGGTGTTTTACGCTAACAATTATTACTTACTTATGTAATTGATTATATATAATTAATGTAGGTATTTGTATTGTATTATCACTCGTCATCTGTATTAAAGTTATGTTAACTTAGTTGCATCTTAGACTGCATCATCACTTAGCATCAAGTGAGATCACAGTCAAGGGCTAGCTTGTAAGTTGTAGTGGATAAAAAAAAAAGTTGTTTAGGAAGAATGTGCAACGTCCACATAAACTCTCGTGAGTTTCAAGACGTGAAACTAATACTAATATGTAAACATTATTCTGTAAAAATACATATTAAAAACAGACAGACAGACATATTTTTGCATAACTTATAATATGTACCTACTAGGGCTTTCGAATACCGGTATTAATACCGGAAAGATTTTTTTCAATACCGGGATCCCGGTATTGGGAAAATCTTAAAATTAGATAGAGTGTTTTTAACTTAAAACTAATCTTTTCTGAAGGAAACTGCACCATAAAAAACAGTTTTTTCATAAAAAATATTTTTTCACCACATTAGCTTCAAAAGAGCTCTTTTCTGCTTAAATTCAATGAAGAAATGCCATTTTTTTACTCGTAAAGATACATAGTTTAGTCAAAACAAATTAAATAAAAATTCAATAGTTATTTTTTAAAAGAAAATAAATCATAATAAAATTTAATAAAAAACAGATTTCTGAACGTTTCGTGGGTCAATTAAATAGAAATACCGGTATTGAAAACGGACGAAAAAAGTCATCCCGGTATTGGAAGCCCTAGTACCTACTTACCTATTACCTGCTTTGGTTTTTCAAGCAGTATGTATAAAATAAGTATGTAGTAGGTAAGTGTGTACTGTAGGCAAAGATAAAAAGGGTATTGAAGCTTTTCCGCCGAATATGATACTATTGTGCCAGCGTTGACTACGCGACAATGCGTATAGGAATGACACCTATTGTTTCGATCTCTGAATGATAAGAATAGCATCTCATATCTACGTCAAATCGTCTGGTAGGCAAATGATACTGTGTCCAGTCCCTGACTGGTGCCTTAGAGTTACTTTAATCAGTTCTAGGTACTGCCAGGTCCAATGACAATTTATAATTTAAAACCGCGTGAATCCCTTAGAGAGAAATTCAAGGAAATAGGTATTCTTACAGTAGCCTCGCAATAATATATTTACAGTAATTTAATCTTCGTAAAACAGCACATTCACATTTACAAAAAATATGCGATCAGCACGATAGGCAAACTAGAGGCCGCAATAAGCGCGTTACTGCATCGCTCTGCCTCAAGAAAGTCCAAAGGTCGTTCGTGGGAATGAGCATTCTATTCTATAACAAAATTCTATAACCTATTTTAAACTTGCCTTTACACAAGTTTAAGAAATCCATTAAAAGTATGCTCCTGAAAAAAGCTTATTATACTGTTGAACATTATGTAAACGATAAAAGAGCATGGATTTGACTCGCTCCAGCAATGCTATGGACAGCGGTTACTTCACATTGATGAAATTGTAAATTATTTTTTTCAAAAGAGCAACCGCCGAGTAGCTCGTAGGAATTTCATTCCAAACCAGTGTTAGATTCACTCGTCGATTCAAAAGCACTTGTAAAAGTTTATTTGAATTTAAAAAAATTGAATTTTGAATTTTTTTGAGGACTAGGACAGTATATATCTTAGAGTAATCGATACATTATAAGTGAACATAAAAAAAATTTTTTATTTGACTTAACCCATTTCGTGTGAAATGGATCAATTAAACCGTATAGTTAGTACGGTCCTTTGTTAAAACGATCATTAAGTGTAACTATGAAACTAATATCTAGTAAAGGAGTAATAGATTAGCAAAGCGATACAATTCCAAATTGTTCCGAACGCAAATGTTACGAGCAGTATTCCTAAAACAGTTTTATTATAATTAACAGGCAAAGTTTAGTAAAAAACGACATAAACGAATGGCAAATTGCTAAAACTCTAAATTATCAGATACATTTTGTCAGGACGTTATTTCGGGACACTTATTTCGAACTGATATTAATTTCATGATGAGCGGGCATCGCGTGCGTTTAGTACGATGTCGTACACCTCGCCCCAAGCCACACGCTCTGGCGTGTAGAATAGTCGGCGTAATAGTAATACTTTACCTTCTTCATCTCTAAGTTGTAATCCTTACTTTTAACAGACAATACTCGTGGACTTTAATGATGATGATGATTTTATGATGATGACATATAACAAAAATGTACGAAACATATTTTATTCCTCGGTTAAACATTATTCGACCATTGGAAAATCGGCCCTCACAGGTATGTTTGTAACACATATTTAAAACTAGATGATGCCCGTGACTTGAGGCGAGGCGAACTGAGGCGCAGACGTTTTTGCATTGAGGTCAAACCTCTGTGGTTTTTTTCAATGTGTAATAACTATGTGTTTATTGTATTGTAAAATAATAAATAAATTAAAAAAAAAAAAAAAAAATAGTATGGATAGTAAAGTTGTCGAAAATTTTATAAACGCATTATTGTTACAGTAGAGTAAAATTATTGAATTTGTTATTTAATAAATTGAAGAAATAGAACCTCCTAGAACTAGAATAGTTTCAAACCTTATGTGAATCTTATATCATAAATATATACAGGATTACTTAAGTTATTAGACGATATAAACAACTATCACATGTTTTTCTTTGCAGGAAATGGATTTTGAATGAATGTTTATGTTCTAATAAGAAAAAAATATGTAGTTTTAAGTCATATTTGGTAATTTAAATTTATGCACAACTTTAAGCGTAAAGCTATCTGGAACATCACTACAGAACAAGTCTATAATATAATCAGCTGTGGTATGAAACAGTAAAGTATTAGTAGATAATTACTATGCACCTCCTAAACAACAATGACAAGCCTTTAGGGCATAAAGGTACGCTATAACTCGAGTTATACGTTATTTAGAGTAATATGTACCTATACGAAAACGAAACGTACTCGTAGTAAGACAACCATCTCGCTGGACTGACGACATCATCAAGCTCGGGGGGAAATCTTGGAGGAGCCTTGTCCAGCATCGGGAAGCGTGGCGTGCACACGAGGAGGCCTATATCAAACAATGGATGAAAAACGTTCTTAAAGAAGATGTACCTATACTCACACATATTTTTTTTATCCACTACAAGCTAACCCTTGACTGCGCTCTCACCTGATGGTAAGTGATGATGCAGTCTAAGATGGTAGCGGGCTAGCCTGTAGACAAAATAGCCTGTTTGTATTGCAGACAAATAAATAATATAAATAAGTAGTTCGAAATAGCTGTCTCTTATCGCTTGTTTCGTGGCATGCGGCAATCGGGGAATAGTTGCTCTTTATGCAAATCTGTACAACGTCACGACATCTTCGGTGTTTTGTCTTTTTAAATTGTGAAATATTTTACTTGCTTACTTTAATAGTTCACGAAGAAACTTTAGCTTTAAATAACCACTTTTCATTACGGCAATAAAAATAAACTTAATCAGAATTCTAGCAAATGAATTTATTTATACTTTACAAAAAATGTGAACGGTTTTGTTTTATAAACAAAATTATTTTTTTATGAAGGATATAATTTTATAAGCACAGGAGAACAACTAACTAATACTATAGGTACGCTATATGTAATAAGAAAATTAGGTGTTTCAGAATTCACAAAATATCAAAGAACATGGATTTCATCAAATTTGTAACTCTAGGGAAAACTGATCAATATTATTTAATTACTAACTGATGCCCGCGACTTTAGTTATTTTTTTATCCCGCGGGAACTCCTTCATTTTCCGGGATAAAAAATAGCCTATGTCACTCTCCAGGTAATCAACTATACCCATGCCAAAAATCACATCGATCCGTTGCTCCGACAAACCAACAAACAAACACACTTTCGCATTTATAATATTAGTATGATATCAAAACAGAATAGATACTTATATCCCACTTTGAAACAATTAAAATTGTCTTGGAAGCACACTGCTTTAAAGCAGTAGGCTCAACATGACATTCTAAAAGTTATGCAGTTAAGAATACTAACTAGGTATTGAAGACTGCTTTGTTTAGTTTCTTGAACAATAGCTAACATGTTTAATGTACTCATTTGCTGGTAACCGAGAACAGGTGGGTTTTGCTTTAATTGAGTTCCAAACAAGATTGTTAATAGTTTAAAAGCTATAACCCGACTTCGGTATAGTTTTATTTCCTTCGCTTGGTATATTTTAATATTATACTATGTTCATATTAATATGAATTCAAAATTTTTGAAGAAGTCGATGCAATAGCAAAATAAAATTTAGAGACCCTCCACTTTTTCGGATGTAACATCTGTCATATCGATTTTCTTCGTACAAAATGTAGCCTGTTACCCGGACCATAATTACGAATCGATTGACAACTCTTTTATATAATAAGTACATAGACTGCTAAAAACTTAACCCTTCCTTTGGCTTTCTCGGGTAAAAATAAGGTTCTCATGCATGTATTTTTTTCAGCATCCGTTGGAAATCTGTCCGACGATTCAAAAGCACGATAAAACTTTATTCAAATAAAAACATTTGAATTCAATATACTAAGTATCTATTTTAAAGATCATGATTAAATGAGCTAGTGTGTTTGCTTGTCTGTCTTTCACTTATCCGTGCAATCAATTTTTACGTTTGGAACCGATAAAGCTTGTATCCTCGGATATAGATACCTATAGACGACGGCCGCCCAGGTATTAAAAATTTTTTTTTTTAAATTTTAAATTTTTTTTAAAAACTTAATTAGCTTCAAAGCCGCGGGCATCATCTAGTGTAAGTACAATTAAATCATAATGATGTACCGCAGACTACCTTAAAATCTTAAGATTGTTCATCTTTAAGGCCTAATCGTCATAAAAGTTACAAATATGTCGTCGGTCATATTATCTGCGTTGATAAATCGATGTGAGCACATCATAAGTGGAATCAGATATTCAGTGATGTTCATTAGAACCATCCGTGAACCACCTATTGACACGTCACTCACCATTAGTAGACTACACTGTCGGTTTAATTTGTTGGGTTGACTGATGACAGGCAATGACGATTGTCACAACGGCCATTAACATTGTGCACTGTTTGTTGTTTTATTATGACCACGAGATAAAGGCGAGATAGTTTCTCAGAATCGTTTGTTCTATTTGGGGTATTCTAAAATTCTACATCAATGATTTGGGGCATAGTGTTAATGATTTGGGGTCATCAGGGCGTTCATTCATCGAGCGCATTGAGGTAGAATGATAATGATAATATTGTGCTGACATACAGGAACTCATAACGTATCGGCGACGAAATATCGGTATCGCATCGGTGAGCATAAAAAGGCTTCAAAGATAACTCCATACATTTTTATTTTATTTTTTTAATGTGAGATAGGCTTGCGCTTGACGGCAATCATGCTTAGTGCAAAGCAATGATGAGGTCTAGGTTGGAACGCGTTTCCCTAGAAGATGCCTATTGACTCTTGCCTCGAAGGTACCTTAGTTATACGTGGCAGGAACCACGTGCGCTGGGACCCCAACGTGTGCAACCCCAGCACCCTAAAAACGTTTCGTGCGGGCAGATTGGACATCAACCACACAAGGATGCCAACGCTGAGGTTTATTTATTTCAGCGTCTTGATTAGTCTACATCGGCAAATCTTTGAGTACAATAAATGTTGTAAGGGTAATTCATTAACGCGTAGTCCGATTTCATTAATTCATTTTTGTTAAGTACTTTAAATAAATATTTCCAGGTCATTGATTTTATAGTTCAGAAGTTACAGACACTACAACCCTCAGTATTAGGTCCAATGAACTTGAAATCCGGTATGTACTGGATCCTTTGAACGTACCTACGGCGTCTTAAGCTGGCGTGCGCACTTTACCGTCTATGCCTAATGGATAGGCTGAGTGGATAGGCTTATTTAATTATCAAAGTCAGATCACTCCAAAGGAGTCAGATATTGTCAAGCGATCATTATACGCTGTATGGACGAACGCCACCCTGAAAGTATCATTTAGAAAGCTGATACCTATTACCTGATACCATGGACCATTACGTAAAAATGCCATCTTTTTGCAGTTTTGAATTCCACCCCCAAAGGCGTTAAATAGGGGATGAACATTTGTGGGAAAGTCCTTTATTTTTTTTTAAGTTCTTTTAAATTTATTTTTCAAAGGGGATTTTTGAAATAGGCGACGAAAGTATGGAATTTTTAAAAATCTAATTTCACGCGGACGAAGCCGCGAGCAAAAACTAGTGATAAATGGTAACTAAAACTAGGATAACGAACTCTTTTAGCATGGATACGTCAAGTCCACAGCAGCACAATTATTCCTGCATTAATTTTTCAGTACGTTTTCCTCAGGTCAGCTCGTCTTTTTGCTCTAATTATGTGTCTCCTTTGTAATAGTTTCGACTATATATGTAGGTGTGATAAACAGAAAATAAAATTTCATAGAGAAAGAAATTTGTTGAAATTTTGTTGAGGTCCTAATATGATTGAATGGCGGCTTCGAACTGGAAAAGGTAGCAATGGAAGACCTCTCACCAGGCGGATAGACTGTCTCAAGTAAGCAACTAGGAGTCGCTGGACGAAAGCGGTAGAAGATACAAGACCTTGTTCTGTGGAGATTCTTTGTCAGGCAACATTCGTAAAGTGCGAACATCTGCCGTTAAAGAAGACAAGAGACGATGACGACATATTAAATAATTACCTACTTTTCCGATTTGAAAATTTATTTAGCCTTTCTTGTATGCAAACAATGGAAAGGGCGGGCGAGAAAATGAATGAATCATACATGGTAGGTTAGATAATGCATTAAGGTGAAGAATAACAAAGGTTTCAAGTAATATTATGTTTATTAAAAATCTGGAGGGGTAGGTATCATTTATCAATTGATAGTCGGTAGTAGGTGTGTTGAACTACTTTATGGGTTAGCAAGAATGTTAAAGGGAGCTCATGTCTCTCAAAACCGAATTAAGGAGTTTATTTTATTTGTACGTCTTGGGTGTCGTCAAGTGGTGTTGTTCTCAACATTTAAATTCGCTTTGATGTGCGATCGCTATGTTTGTCTGCGAAATACGATACTTAAGTGTTCACGAAATAACATCGGTATAGTAACTTTCCTGTTATAAAGAGAAAGCGTATAAAGCTATTATCAACTAAATAGATTGGTATTTTTATAACGTTAAGTTTTGCCTCCTTGTTTGAAAAAGATTATTATGTTTGCTTAGATGCTATAGATGCTTTTAAATGTTTTTTTAGTTTGTCTTAAATCTGTCTACTTATTTATTTTATTTTTGTATTTATTGCGTATTGAATTATTGTTATTTTTTCATTTAGTACTATAGCTGTAAATCTACCTACCGAAATTAATTTTCATTTGTCAACTAAGTATAATTAATTGTTTGTTTATAGAGTGGGAAGACACTGTCTCCAGGGTTTCACACTATATTCTCTCTGTCTTATAATCTGTGCCAAATTACATCAAAATCTGTTAAAAAGGTGGGCCGTGAAAGCGAAACTAATAAACAAACAAACTCACATTCTTATTTATAATACTTATCAGTAAGGATTACGTATCATCAATAGTTTTCGCAGAGCACGCCAAGTAATGACTTTTAATTTAGATTTCTTGGGTTACATAATTGCAATTTTTGGATTGATATCTAATTTTTTGAAAATAAAATACATATAACTAGTGTCTCATGTAATATTCATAGATTCAGTATTGGGTTCACGCGGTCGTAAAGACTAATGCTAAATCTATTGTAATATTATTGTCAAAGCAAAAATATCTGTCAGTCACAAAGAGACTTTACACCTTTTGATGGAATTTAACTCCCGTAAATCAAAGGGTTTCCTGTACGTCACGAGTGCAGTAAACTTTCTATTGTAGATAACTTTTATAGTGATAAAAGAGAGTTTTTCTCACATGCTCAGGATCGCGCAACTTTTTATTCTAAAAAATTATTAAAGAGTTTTCAATGAAGTTACTCATAAAATGCATACTTAAAAAGGCAGCAAAGGGGGCTTTATGTTAAATTTAATGTTGTAGCGCTATTTTTTGCCGTTTATTTAAAATTTTAGTAAAATCCGTCATGCCATGTAAAAAGTACCCTAGAGGTGGCGCTAGTAGATAAGCAACATCGATATAATATATGTCCTGTACTAGATGGGCCCTTTTATAGAAAAAAATTGGGCGACCAACCCTTAGAGCACGCTCCTAACCTGTATAGCGCTGTCCTTGTCCCCGCCATAGCGCTGTCCCGCTTTTCAGGCTAGATGGCGTTAGTAAAATAGATCCACATTCTTTGTTTGACAGGGCCCGTTTATGTAAATTGAGATGGTTGTGCAACTATTAGATGTATGTAATCGAAATTAATTCATGAAATTAAATTATTTATTTATTAATTATATTTAATATTTAAATAACGAATTTAAAGATAAGTTAGCCACGATCGCAATCATCTTTTATTCGATTCGTTCGATTAAAAAATTCAGGCAATGTTTGACTGTACCAATAATTGATTCAAGTTTTACGTAATAGGCTATATAGGTGCCGCTGAAAGAACGAACATGAAGCGTTCTAATACCCGCAAGACATAATATGATAGGTACTTAATATAGATCATAGTGTGCACTCTGCAGTATCGGATGCCATCGGATGAAATTATTCTACTTTCATCACCCATTTTGTACTTTTCAAAGCACAGTAAATTATTATCACCAGGGACTGAAAAACAGATTCATAAAGGTTACAGAAATATAAGTGTTACAGAATCGAATCTGTAACCCTTTTGAATGCGTTTATAATTCTGTTAACACGAAACACTTATATTTCTGTAACAGAAACGAATCTGTAACAGAAATGATAGTGTTTTAAAGTGATTTAATGTGTAACCGAAATAGTGACGTTGCCAAATTTACTGTTGACGCGTATTCAAATTTGAACCTAAGGTCTAGCACCGTTGGTTGCAATTGTTTTAAGAAAAACATGGCCATGTTGTGTCAGTCTGTGTGAAGTCCGATGAAGTGAGAAGAACGCATTGTCACACCGTGCAGTTTGTTATGGCATGTACCTATTAGGGTTACAGATAAAACACTTATTAACAGAAATAAACGGTTACAGATTGATTGGGTTACAGTATCGTTTCTGTTTCCGTTATAAGTGTTTCTGTTTTATAACAGTTTCAAAAAACAGTGTTTAAACTGAAACAGTAACCGAAATAAGGGGTTTATTTCGGTTACTGTTTCAGTCCTTAAATTTGTCACGTAAAAACGATTGTTACAGTGTTTTTTTTTAAATCTTTATTTTTAGAGATTATTCGCTTGGCGAATATGCCTTTCTGTAGAATAACAAAATTAATTATTAAGTAAACAATAATTATAGATAAATTATCCACTAATCATAATCGCCTCTAATTGGTTGCCACTCTTCCGCTAGTGATCAAAATCCACTGTTGCAGTAAGAATACCATCAGCCCATCGCAACAATTGAGATTTTAACAGTGATGCAGGTCGTTTTTGTGAAATGTTGACTCAACGATTATGTACCGATGGTTGTATCAGTTAACGGTCTTATTACGAAAAGTTCCAAAACCTCAAGAAGATTTCAATTGGTTGTTGGAATAAGGGTTGGATACAGAAAGCGGTTATCTTTGAGAGGGCGCGAATTGTGAGGAAGTTCCTCTCTCTGGAGCCTGAACACCGGTTGCCGCGCAGCGAGTGGAAGTTTCGAAGGATTAATATTTAATTTTAAATATGTTTTGTGAAGTTATATATTTATGTGAAACGTGTTTAGAAATAATTTTATAAAAATCAGTATACAAATAAATGGGAGATAATCTAAAAATAATGCAGGTTTAACATAATGGGGCTATTGCATTACCTGCCAAGTCCCTGTCAATACCCGATTCTATCCGAGTTCCTGTGAATAGAACTATAAAAAAACGCGGACAAAAACATTTTAACCAACAACGGGGATTGAATAATTTATCATTCAGTTTACTCCACACGGATACATAAAAGACAATGTGTTTTGAATTAATTGAGAACGCAAAAGGAATGCTACATTTCTAAAACTGTCTGCGGGACTGTTATCGCATGCCGCATAAGATTTGCAGCACTCAACTGTGGGTACTTATTACTTTTAATGAACCTTTAAGAACTTACTTTTTTTTGAGGGACGAGCCTTTGGGAACTTAATTTAAGGGTCGGGTGGCCTAGTTGTGACAACGCATAGCAGTAGATTGCGAATGTTAAGCAACGTTGACCCAAGTCGGTAACTGGATGGGTGACCGAATTTGGACGTTCAAAGGCGTTTTCGTTTCCTCCATGCCTCGAAAAGCGCGTAAAGCCATCCCGGTTATTATCACCAACATCTGATAATCCTTACAAAAACCTAAGAGTTTAATTACTGTATGGCTGTCACTGGCACATGATGGTAAGTGATGATGCAGTCTAAGATGGTAGCGGACTAACCTGTTAGGGGCATGGCAGTTATATTAAACCCATACCCCTTCATACATACATGATTACCATCTTAGACCTTTAGAGCCTATGCACACGAAGTATGGCGTATTATATTATACACCGCGGCTCTTAGAACTAATATAAGCTTAATTAATAAGATCTGTTGACAGAAAACTTAATCTTTAGACGAGTCTCCTAGTCTTAAATAGTAGGTAAACAATCTACCTATTGAAAACATAGGTTTTAATCAATAAACCCATACGATTCAGTTAGATAGTAGGCTAGTGTAATTTCAAAGTTCCGCTATTTAACGAGCGTGAACTCAGTGCATATCTTAAGACAGACCAAGAATTTTGCCCAGCCGTGCACTTACCCAGGCATGTCTAATGTCTATGGCTAGAGAGCTATTAATTCACCCGCTTCAAAATACCAGTTAACATTTGCATTCTCAGGGTATTTCCACTGGACGTTTTATAAAGAGAACGGTAATTTTACGTATGTTTTTCAGGAGAACGTTTCGCGTCAGTATTGTAGACTCCAAATCGAAAAAAAGTCGTTATTTTTCTACTATCTCAACGAGATGCTTGTTATTAATATCTTTATGCTTTCAACTTCTGTGCATAACTAACAGTGTATATACTGCATAACATACCTACTATTAACATAACAGTGTGGATTTAGGTTTCTAATATGCCTGGAGTCCGAGTGGGAGTGGGAGTTTTTTTACGTATTTGATAGCGACAACGTCAACTACCATTTATATGGAACTAGCTGATGCCCGCGACTTCGTCCGCGTGGAATAAGTTTTTTTGGATTCCCGCGGGAACTTCTCAATTTTCCAGGATAAAAAGTAGCCTATGTCACTCTCTAGGTCCTCAACTATACCCATGCCAAAAATCACGTCGATCCGTTGCTCCGTTGCAGCGTGATTGAAGGACAAACCAACAAACCAACAAACAAACTGACTTTCGCATTTATAATATTAAGTATGATTGATCCAGCGACAGCTGTCATCCGCTTGACAATTCCATAAAATTCGTAGTTTACGTCACAATCGAATGGGAAGAAATTCTATCACTTTAGTGATAGTGCCTATAGGCACTCTGATAGAAATTAAGCAGAACGCATTCTTCTTCGAGTACGTTTTATTTATACGAAAATTTTCAATAATTCTAAGAGAATTTCTGGGGCGGCAACATCTACCTAGTGACTACTAATGCAAGTTGAAATAACTAAACAAGTTTTGACGACCTACCCAACAAAGGTGGGTAGTTGATAAAAAAAAAGGTGGACGGCGTGGAATTTTAAGTGGGATTGGGAGTGGGTAATTTCTAAATTATGTCTGGTCCGGTATAGTCCGGCTTCAGCCGTGTCTAGTTTTCCACTGTGATGCCGCGAACAAACCGATAAAGGACGTGGGTTTTATGAAACTGTCATTTCCTTTCTAGGTTATTACGCGTCCATCTGACAGCAGTGCCACCAGTTCAGATCAAGCAAGGGCGAATTTGTCATCCTTAATGTTAAAAAGATAACACTAGAATCAATGTACTTTGTTGCCAATTTTTTTTCTAAAGAACAATCACCAAGTTTTTTGTTGGTTCTTCTTGGTAGGAATGGCATTCGATTTCCGAAGCAGTGGTAGAGTTACGCGACAGTTAAAAAGCACTTATAAAATTTTATTTCAATAAAAATACATTTGAGTTTGAGTGGTAAGGCACCGTTGCATTTCTGGCAAACGCGAAGTCGCGGTCGTCTCCTTTCTTAATAAAACGGTAGGATGCATAATGCAGTTCTGTTTTGCATACACTGCCTATACTAATGTGTATTTCCTATTACTTACAGACTTGACTCAAATGTCCTACTTAGCTCAGGTAAGAAATGACACCTTGAACTTTGTAACATCGTTCATGTGTTAAGCTAATTCGCTTTACTTCGAACACTTTTATTTTTCTAATGGGGTGGTCTTAATGGAATTTTCATAGTGATTTTTCAATGTCCGCTTTAAATTGTTTAGCCTCTTTAATATCTTTAAATCATTTACATACAAATCTTATTAAAAAAATCTTATTAAAACTTTATTTTCAGGTGCTCACATCATGTTTTCATTGTTATTTTCTCCTATAGTACTCACTTCAAATTAATTTTGCAAAACCTATATCAAAATCACCCAATAGTAATGGAGAATGAGAGAGATATTAGTCGGCGCGTCTTTTTTGAAAACGTTATTTATCAAAACAAAGTTTTCCCGTAACTAGTTTTCAACGTTCACTTAGATGCTTCTCGAAAATGTGTGGACTAAGAAAATATTATTATCAATTAGTACCGTAAAAAGCTGAGTCTGTTTCTACTATTATTGGTAGACAAGTCTTACTGTTACTACAAAAGATCTCTTTGTACTCAATTATTATTATAGTATGCATTAGTAAGAACAAGACACTTTATTGTATCCAGCCACGGGATATGAGATCGGGATGTAAGTGCATTGCCCTGTAATTTTTGTGTTCTATGGAACAATAACTTCGCACTTTACCTATCGCCTATCTTTAACAGTACAAAAGCTGTTTATCAAACTAATAGATACGATACTTATGCGTCGCTAAGCTAATAACAATAAAAATAGCAGAAAATGCATAATATTTTTTCCTAGTTCCAAATAAGATGAGGTTCTTAACTGAGCGTGTACATTTCAGATTGTTTTGTTGGTTTATTTTGATTTCACTTCTTAAATGTCTATAATTTAATTTAAGTTGAAAATGGAAGATGAGCAACGATGTGAATTTAATTTAAAATTCAACTTAGAATAAGCATTAAGGGGAGGCGCCGCCCTGAGACGAGCTTGAAACTTGTGGTCAGTCGCAGAAGAAGCCTAGAAAGTACAAACTCAGCGAGAATTCGTGCAACCAATCTACCTGGGCATGATTGCTACAGAAATAAGTTTAGACTAGTTCATAGCGAGATACGAGATTGATTGTTGGTACCTAACTTTTTCAATAAAAATATGTGTATTGTTGTATTATTAATATAAGAAAACGTCGGAAGTATATTAACTTGTATAAAAGACATTTGATGGAGTTATGGGTA
The DNA here is from genome assembly GCA_923060345.2 of Erebia aethiops. NCBI lineage: Eukaryota > Metazoa > Arthropoda > Insecta > Lepidoptera > Nymphalidae > Erebia > Erebia aethiops. Next base: position 4,727,386 of record OV281079.1, on the reverse strand, counting down.
AATGGGTAAGTATATCCATCTCAATAGAGATAAAGCAAAGTAAAACTGTGGACTAAGTCCTCTTTTGTAAGGCACGTTTGACTTTAAACCACTCACATTGTACCATATATAGATCGTTGTATTGTAACTCTATTGTAGCATGTCAATATAATGGATTAACAATCACTCTACTAGAAAATATTAGAAAACTAACTGATACCCACGACTTTGTCCGCGTGCAATATTTTTTTTATTCCCACGGGATTTCCTTTACTTTCCGGGATAACAAGTAGCCTAAGTCCTTTCAGGGGATACAACCTAACGTTATACAGAATTTCATCAAAATCAATTGAAAAGACGGGCCGGGAAAGCGTAGCAGACAGGCATACACTTTCACGTTTAAAATATGAGTATCGACAATAATAGTAAGTCCCCTGGATAGTTACATATACTACTTTATAACGGAAAATTAAAAGTTCCCCTTGAGATTTTCAAAAGCGTAAATCCACGCGAATGAAGTCACGGAAATCATCTAGATGACGATAAAAGTAAAATAGGTTCCGTAAGTCAAGGCTTGTTAACTTTGGACCAACAGTTTCCCTTCGACCTTAATCATGGTGATTTGAACGACTTTTGCAGCACAGTGCTTTTTGAAAGGTCAGAATTAAACGGTACCTAACTGAAACGTACCTACCCACACGAGGCTTTTACCCGAAGGGGCTCCATACAAAATAGTAATTTACCATTACATGGATAATTTATATCTAACAGTATGCCTCTCTCATAGAGGGTTACATATTTGTTCCGTTTGCCGTGGAGACCCTGGGGCCATGGAGTCTTAGTGCCAAAAAATTTTTACGAGCTATTTCACCGCGGTTAATTGCCTCATCTGGTGACAGAAGGGCTGGCTCATTTATGCGCAAAGGATCAGCCTGGCTGTCCAGCGCGGAAATGCAGCCAGCATTCTTGCCACCATTCCACGCGGGCATGATTTATATAGTAATTAGGTTAGGCTAGCTAGCATTAAGTTCTATTGTATTATTTTCACATTACGACTATCTAATCAAAATTATGTTTAAAAATTATAATTTTACTATTAATAACTTTGTATGGAATTAAATAGAGAGTAATTCTTTGATACAACTGAAACGTAACTCTGTGATGCAACTGGACCTAAGTGAAAAGTCTGAGAAAATTTAAAATTCATATCTATTCAAATAACTTTTACAAGTATTAATTTAAAAAAAAAAGTGCTTTAGAATGATCAATTGAATCTACCACCTGGTTCGGAATACCATTCTTACTGAGAATAAACGACTAAACAACAACAGCCACGGCGTGTTCATGGTTTGATACCAGGGTAGGGTGGAAGTAGATAGATATAATTTAAATACACTAGTGGTTCGCCCCGAACTGAGACCTCGCGGCGCCATCTATTGACATCATTGTGAAGTTCTGTTAAAAATACTGAAGCTCATTAAAAATTAAATAATTTCGTTTCCTTACAATATTTATCTAATTTTAGTAATTGTTGTTCAAGTACAGGATATAATTCAAATAATTGATCAAGTTTCAGGCTCAGCCTTTCAGAAAATTTAGAGTTCTGAGGTCCACTTTTGACGAAAATCTCCACTTTGAAAGCCCCCCATTTCGTCAATTTCAGGGGAAAAATTAAAAAAAAAAATTTTTGGACTCTATTCCTAATTATCTTTAAAATCATATATCGCACCTTATGTAACGCTATAAAAATATTTTACTTCGCATTCGCTTCTATGAGAGCCCCCCTGAAATAAAGCTGTAGTAATAATGTTCAGTAATTCAGAAGTTATAATGCTCTGACAGACAGACGGACGGACGGAGGGACGGACGTACGAACGGACAAGTGCAAATTTACTCAAGTAGACTGAGAGACCTTCGCTTCGCTCGGTCAATAAAAGGAAAATGTGACTGACTGATCTACCAAGTACCAACGCACAGCTGAAACCGCTGCACGAATCGGACTGAAATGTGGCATGCAGCTACGAGTATATGACGTAGACATCCGCTAAGAAAGGATTTTATGAAATTCAAGGGGGTAAAATAGGGGATAGAAATTTGCGCAGTCCACGCGGACGAAATCGCGGGCAATAGCTAGTAGGTTATATTACAGAGAATGCGGAAAGGTACAGAAGTACTCGCGTCTATTAAAAAAAGGAAGTTGGAATATTTTGGACACGTCCTATGAACTTCTTCAACTGATTATGCAAGGAGAAGTGGCTACCGTGGCTAAAGTGGTGATATCGAGGCTTAAAAACTTGCGCCAGTGGCACAAGGTCCTTGTTTAGAGCAGAGGTCTCAAAAGTTAGAAGCGCCCTACCACTACCACCACTACAGCCTATTAACGTCTCAGTGCTTTGCACAGGCCTCCACTCTCATAGGAGAGAGGGAATTAGAGCTTATACCCACCACGCTGCTCCATTGCAGCTTTAACGACTATTATCATGTTAGTGCTAATAACCGGGACCGACAGCTTAACGTGCTCTCCGAGGCACAGGGGTGAAACACCGCCAACTTCCATCTCCGGGCTGGCACTGAGAATTTCTCAATTGAAAAACCCAATACCTAACAATTTTTATGCCTGACCGGGAATCGAAGCCAGGACCTCGTGATCCGCAGTGGACTATGCTAACCGCTAGACCAACGAGGCAGTTATCGAGGAGAATCGCCCTAATGATTGCCAACCTTCGGCACAGTAAGAAGAAGAAGGTCAAAATAAGCATTGAGTTACGTCTATGATCTGCGCACCTCTGACAACAACAGAACGAAATCAAATACGATAGTAATATTATATTTCTCAGCCTTAGCTGTTTATGTGGCACATAATCGCTGTCGCATGTTTGAATATCTGTTCTGGGAACCTAATTGTTTTGTTTAAGTCCATCTTGTCGATCAACTTTAAAATAGTTTATCTTATCCAATCGAGAATCTTTAAAACAAACATGTAACGCGTTAGCTAAGTACAATAATATTATTATTTCCAGCATTGTGATATACTGACTTCTTTTTCAGTTCCCATGTCAATAAGAAATATCAATTGTATCACTCAGATTCCTACATGTGCTGTGAAAAAGGTTGATATTAAGAACCCCTTTTTTTTAAAATGATGATGCAGTGTAAGATGGTAGCGGGCTAACCTGTTAGGGGCATGGCAGTTATATTAAACCCATACCCCTTCGGTTTCTACACGGCATCGTACCGGAACGCTAAATCGCTTGGCGGCATGTCTTCACCTATTCGTCGCCACCTATTATCAAAACAAAGCCCTAACCAAATGCAATAAGTTTACCTCTTTTCCTCTTAAGGTTACAGTCACTCGAGAGGTGAAAGGATAGAATGCTAATTTACCGTCATCCTAATATCATATGTGGATATGATAGTAAAGAGTGTTATGCTGATAGCCTAGTGGTTGAGACGTTTGACCTCCTATTAGGATACTGGGGAAAGGGAACACAATTCTAACTTTACTGATTTATAATAATTATGCTTTAATGGTTAAGGAAAACATCAACATAAGAGTTGTTAGTGCAATTTTAAAGAGGCCTATGTCCAGCAGTGGATGCATATTGGCTGATGATGAAGAGTTGTTAGTGATGTTCTCAAAGTTCGCATATTTCACCTCATTCTTCACACGTTGTCTGTGGATCGATTACACGCAAAACAGTATAAATTTTACCGTCGCGTCGTCGGGTTAGAGATATAATATAATTATATTATATCCATACTAATATTATAAATGTGTAAGTGTGTCTGTCTGTCTGCTACTACTGCTGATTTTGATGAAATTTTGTTCAGCGTTAGATTGTGTTCCGGGGAAGGACATAACCTAATTTTTATTCCGGAAAATTGAGGAGTTCTCGCGGGGTCGAAAGAACACGGACAAAGTCGCGGGCATCATTTCTAGTTCATTATATTACTGCTTGTTAAGCTCACCTTTCATAATTATTACATTTACAAAACAAATGTGGACTGTCTTAGCGAGGCATATATATTTTAGTTAATCGATAAAATCCATTGATATAATATAATTGTATAGTAATGATAAAATCCTATTGAAATACGTATCAATCATTGACCATTGTTCGTTAAATATCACTAATTAATTAAGTAGAGCTTTGTGGAATTTCAGAATATATATATATATATATATATATATATATATATATTCAGAATATTTTAAGCCATAAGGTGATTTGCAGTCGGCTACATCAACTATTATTTAGTCTACAATAGTTAAATGCGAAGCAGGGTATTTGGCTTAGTGGTTAAAAGTCTTCGGCTTTCCTAGTAGCCCGGCTATGGAGTTATGTGACTTTGAACGAAAAATCTTTTTTAAATAAGCTAGAGGATCTAATATAATAAGTCTGTGGTTTTAACCAATTATATATAACTCATTAGTTCATTACGTCTTTTGAGAGATCTTCTTTTTAATAATCATAAATTAAAAGTAAAAAAACTTTTTTTAAAACAAGCTTTTATTTAAATACGCTAAAAAGAATAAAATAAACTTTTCCTTTAAAACTTTTACTATCTAAGTTGATATAACGTAATTACACAATTTATATGATATAAAAGCTTGTGTACACACACTCACACGCACACACACGCACATGCACACACCATAAAACTCTCACGTAATATTTTAAATACATTGCTATAATACAGTGGGAATAGCTGTGCTAGCTCATAGCACAACTATTCCCACTCATCTTTGTCTTGTATAGCAACAATTAAGTAAATTTAAATAATTGATAAGCAAATCTCGAAATTTTTGTTTCTAAATCTTTATTTCTAAATTTTTGTTTCTAAACTTTTGTTTTTTAGATATTAGAAAATTTTGTGAATATTTTAGTTTAGTTTTTGTAACCATTGTCTTAGATCTAACATGAAACACTGTAAAATGTCTGAGCAGGGCGATAACCACTGCAACGCAGTTTTTAACTTTTGCAGGATTATCGTTCATTTATGTTTTTAAGTCCTTGGTTAATGTTTCTGAATAAACTTTTTTTATTAAAAAAAATAAAATAAAAATATGTACTTAGGTACTCGTATTTACTTTGTTTGAAATTTTTGAAAATTAAAATCAATCAGATCAAGTTTTTTATTTTAGTTGTTTAGCTACATAGGTAAATCCCGCGACAAGCTTTTTTTTTGAAAAAAAAGCATAAAAATCTTCGTCCGCCATCCTTAGAAGTCCGCCATATTGGATTTAGAGTGACGTAACTTTATTTTTAGAGTTATTCTCAGCAAGCCCTTTCATTTGATTCCCATATTGTAGGAGTGCATTAAAAATAACTAGTCCGCCATCTTGGACGTTCCGCCATGTTGGATTTAGAATTACGTCACACAGCTAACCATGCATTGTCATCCAAACTAAATGTGTATACAAAATTTCAGCTCAATCGGTTGAAGATATCTGGTTCAAAATTGAGTTGCAAGATTCCACCCAAACAAACATACATTACACACATTACAAACCTAAATACATTGCAAGTTTCAACAAAAAAAAAAGCTTTTAAAAAATCGTTTATTTGACTACTGTTGTCAAATACCCAATTATTACGTTAACTTTGAGTAGTCAAAGCTAATAAGTAGTTTATCCCTAATATGATAAATGCGAAAGTATGTCTATCTGCTACGCTTTAACGGCCCATCTTTTCAATCAATTTTAACGGATAGAGAATTGTGTCCCGGTAAAGGACGGAGGCTACTTTTTATCCAGGAAAATTGAAGAGTTCTCGCGGAAATCAGAAAAAACCTTAATCCACGCGGACGAAGTCGTGGGCATCATCACTAACTAGCTCATGCTGGTTTCACATTAATTAACCTGAGACCGCGTGATTAAAATATATTCTAGCCAATAAATAGGCAGCAGCCGTAATATACTTAGGCCCACTTGCACAAGGCCGATAAAGATGCTTAAGTTTTCTATACCTACCTGACCTTTTCATGTCAACCTCGGAATTAACTAATCAAAAACTGACAGCATCGCAAAATTTAACTACCTAAATCAGTTTAGGTTGTTAAGTGCAAGACGGCCGATGTAGTCATAGTTGTGAACTAAAAACTAGATCCCATTGGTTTTCTACAGAGAACAAACAGAAGTTATGAATAAAAAAACTGGATTATGGATGTAACATCCGACACATAGATTTTGTTTGTACGAGTATATAATGTAGCCTATGTCACCTGGACTATAATAACGAATCGATTGACACCTTAATCATCAAAATCGGCTTAGTAGTTTAGGCGCTACGGTGGAATATACATAAATACAAACATACATACAGATATACACTGCTAAAATCATTACTTTTAATCGTTAATAATGGGACTGGCCAGCGCACCGCGCAAGCGAACGGAGTGTTTTTATAACCGATAGCAAATAAACGCAAAATAAATTGACAAAGAATGTGGTTTACGGTGAAATAGGTGTAATTAAGTGTTACATTTGTGCATTTTGTTGAGTATAACAACAAATCACATAGAAGTTTTACTGTTTAGTTGTCTTGGCCGATTCAATACGAACTTGAAAATTTTATGACACGAAAACAATAGGCATCATATGAAATATCTAAGCCGTGAAAATCGCCGTAGTGACAAAACTCTTAGTTTTAGATACCTACCATAACTTAAAATCCTCACTTATATATTTAAAATCGATAAAGTATCGTGTTTGATGGAAGTGTTAAAATTTTATCTGAGGGTGGTTAATAAATAATTTACAATTCTTCAAAATAACGCAACTTATCAAACAATACTCTTCAGAGTGGCTACAATACTAAACATTAAGTGATAATAAGGACTTAGAGAGGCCAAAGACCAACTTAAAGAGGTGCGCCTATTCTGGGTAAAAGCGCACGTTGGGGTGGAAGGCAACGAAAGAGCCGACTATCTGGCAAAAGAGGCAGCAAGGGAAAATACAACGGCAGATTACGACGGATGCCCAATTTCCCACATTAAGCGATCAATAAGAAGAGCATCGACTCAGGTGTGGAATCAAAGGTACATGGAAAGCACAAACGCAGCTCTGACAAAGTTCTTCTTTCCGGATATAAACAGCGCTTATCAGATACTGAACAAAATTAAACTTACACCAACCCTAGTGCAGACATTAACAGGACACGGTGGCTTCAGTCAGTATCTACACCGATTCAAGTGTAAAGACAGCCCCACCTGTGACTGTGATGATGAGGCAGAGGAATCGGTTTTACATATCCTCATAGAATGTCCTAAATTTGGTAGAAAACGAATGGAACTGGAACAGTTTATAGACATTAAGATAAATAGAGAAACCATACCCGCCATTGTAACCAACAAGCTGGCAAGAAAAAAGTTCTTAGAATTTTGCGAAGAAGTAACAAAAGCAGTTAGACTAAGAAATAACACTAGGTAGGTAATACTCAAATATGTAATTCATACCTAGATGAGTATTAAACACTAAAAGTAATTATAGCAAATAAGAAAATAAATGTATAAATTAAAGTAACTAAAAATAGAAGTAAGAAATATGTATACTTATATTATATGAGATAATATATACTTATACATACATGTAAAATATGTTATAGATAATAATGATAAATGAATTGCTAAAAAAAAAAAAAAACATAGCAGCTCATTCTCGTCCAACAGAGCAAGGCAAAAAAAAAAAAAAAAACATAAAGCCATGTCAGCTATCAAAGGTCTCCGATCATCATGTCGGAGGACAAATAGAGGACACACATTAAAAAAAAAAAAAAAAAAATCGTTAATAATCTTAATCGTTTTAATCTTAAATTTGGCTTTGCCGTAGCCGGGTAAAAAATTATTAATGACCCGTACCATTTAAAATGCTAATATAATAATTGTGAAAGAGAGATAGAGAGTCTGTTTGTTTCTTTTTTCACGACCCATACATTTAACCGATTTTGACAGAGATGGGATGCATCCCAAAAAAAACCTAAAATCTATGCGTCCGAAGGCTGTGGTGGTCATATAAACCTTCACGTCATATTATGTTACTAGCTGATATCCGATGTGTGCTACTACCCTAAAAAAAGAAGAAGAAAAACATCTTCGCATTATTGCCGTTCTAATGAAATCGGTTTGACGGTTTCAAAGTCTATAACGGATATAGGTAGAAACAATTTTTGTGTTTTATAAATACAGATTTTAATAGGTAATTAATTATGTAATGATTGCGTAAAAATATCACCCACTTAGATACTATTTTAGTGTCAAAAGGGCAAACGTTGTCATATTGTGCTCAACGATCGGCGCTATCTTTCTAAATAGACCACAATTAAGTTAAAATAGATACTGTTTATTTTAAAAGTGATAATAATAATTATTGACTAAGCGAATTGAGGTCTCCGGGCCAGATTGATTGAGTAGGGTATTTGAAAATAAGTCAGATTAGCAACTTTTTTAAAAAAAGCGGCAAAACGCGCGCTAAGTATGGGATTTTGTTATTTTTTCTATGGGATTTTGTATGAAATACTTGCTTGTGACGTCATCTAAATTCGACGCACTTTTTTACTTTAATGGATAGTTTAAAATGGTTATTCAACATAAAATTAACAGGGGTTGTGTATATTATTGGCAGATCCTCTATTTAATAATCACAAAAATAATTTATTTTTTACTTTACAGTGGCTTTGGAAGTCGGTATTTTGGAAATAATTTTTATTTTTAACTTCTTAGTATCAGGGTTGGGGATTTGGAATCAGAATTTTTATAGGACCACCTCGAGAGCTTCTTCTAACGACTGAAAACATTTTTCAAATCGGTTCGTTTCAAATAGGAAATATGGACCGACATACATTAAAAAAAAAACGCGCCGAATTGAGAACCTCCTCCTTTTTTGGAAGTCGGTTAAAATACAATATTATGTATTTGTTCGCTTCGCTTCTTTATTTCTGTGTAAAAGAATGTACAAATCTAGCAGTCTTATAAAAAAAAAATTGTTATTACTTGTTTTGGTAATGATGATCTGGCTATCACATAAACTGTATTTAACTATTTTGCCCCGAAGGCTAACATATGAGAGAGCCTCATATTATTAAGCTCTCGTTTTCTACGTAAAATATTGTCATATCAAATTTTTATGACTCAAAGTTTTAAAAATTTCATTAACTAAAAATTGTGCGCGAACCACCTTATTATTTTGGTATATGTATATTCTTAGATAAAACAAAAAATAAAAAGGTAGGTACAATCTGCAAATACCACCAACTTAATTGCTACATTAAGTGAATAACAATATATTTTGATTTTCTGCCTCAATTAGGGGTTCTAAAGACACCGTTTAAGGTAACAAGAAAAATGTATGTAACCAAAATTTGAGCAAAATAACAAAGGATATTTATTAAACAGGTATGAAGTAAGAATGAACTCACCATTAAGTTTGAAGTCAATCACTTAACAATAAAGCAGTTAGTTACAAATATTTTTTATAAGTTTCTTTATCTAATTCGGTCCACGGCTTCCTTTATCTTTTCTTTAAGTTCATAAAATCGCGAGTATAAGTAGTTATTGCTTTTAAAACAGATAAGTACCTAATGGTTTCCAGTTCAAGAAGCGCAAAACGTGATCTTTACTTTTCTTCCACTAATATTTTAAAACACTCATGGAACTTACTTAGAAGCAACGGAAAACTTATTTGAAACTATTTTTTTAATAATTATTCACGTAGGTACTTAATTTGCTTATAATTTATGAAAACTGTTAAAAAAGCTTTTAGGTTTATGTTGATACAATAATATTGTGTTTATATTATTTATAAAAAGAAAATTTATTTATTTAAAATAATTAACTATTAATTTATTTAAATTAATATGACAGTATCTTGATCATATTTTTTCAAAAAATTGAGACTGAATAGGTAATCCGTAAACTTTTACTTACGTAAACTCGAAGAGTGTGGCGCGACGGTAAAAAGTTGGTAATCACAATCAATTGAATTCATTTAAGTTTTAAAATATGAATAGCCCAAATAACATTTATGGCAATATTCACCGCTTGCCTTTTGTATTATTTAAGTCAACTGCAGTGTGCATTGATAACGGATTACGCGCGAAACTTTAAATTTTTCGCTCCAATATTATCCAAATTCACCGTTTGAATTTGAACGGTATCAGAACTCGAATCAACGAAAAAAATAATAAATAAAAACCGCCCGAAATTCGTAGAGCACGAAATCCAGGAATGGTACAAATTAGCCTTCAAAAAAGTAGGAAAGATTTTTCAGTGCGACATTTCAGCGCAAATCGGCTAAATGCCAATTTTAAGTTCCAAACTGTTAATGTAACTAAGGAAATGTTTGAAAGTTTCCTCTCGTTAAAGCCTCACGTTGGCGTGGGATACGTGGGCATGGATACGACGATACGAACGCGTTTGCCGTTACAACGTATGGAGTGCGGAGGATACGATGGGAATCTGTCACAAAACTTACGGATGTCGTAACTCGTATGTCGGGTGCACCGCGCGTTGTCAGAGCGTGCGAACGGTCGCCCGTGCTGAGAGCAACTGAATGCTTCGCGATAGTCCAACCCAAAGGCTCTGTATGCACCACCTAGCACCGAGCACGGAACGCGTAGGACGAGCCTTTAGCCTGTTGGCCTACGGAAATCTGATTACAAGCTATATGGCATTATTACTTTGATAATAACACCGTAAGCAAGATAATGAGAGACAGGTTGTAAGTTCGTTTGGCCTAAGCATCTAGCTGGACTATAATAGATATATTTAAATTTTTTTTGGTTTTCAACCCGCTGATCAATTATGCTTTTTGACACGGAAACATTACGTACGTACGTATAGGTACATTTACATTTATTTAATTTTACCAAAAATTCTTTCTAACAAATTCTTTCTAACAAATAAAAAATAATTTTTATTTCTACCCTCTATGTTGAAGTCGGGCGAGCCTGAGGCGTCAACTTTGCTTATCCTTTACTTTTTAGTGTCAGGGTTGAGGATTTGGAGTCAGAATTTTTTATGGGACCACCTCGAGAGCTTCCTCTAACGATTGAAAAAAACATTTTTCAAATCGACTTAGAAACCACGGAGATATGCGGTAACATACATAAAAAAAAATAAAAAAATATATACGCGCCGAATTGAGAACCTCCTCCTTTTTTGGAAGTCGGTTAAAATAGCTTAAATTAACTATAATAATAATAATAGGTTATTTTTAAATGTGTTTTGTATAGTATTTTATATATTTATGTAAAACGTGTTTAGAAATAATTTTATAAATTTGTACAAATAAATGAGAGAAAAATAATAATAAATATATAAGTTGATAAAGTATATAATAATTAATAAAGAAATATCAATGAATTAGAAATATCAATAAATACTTATAAGTCATAAGTCCGACCGCCGAAGCAGAATTGATTAATAGTTATTTGTTAGAAAAGAGTTAAAAGTTGTTTTTTAACTGCGTGCTCAATTTTTATGACCGAGTAAGCGAAGGATTCTAAAATTGAATTTTATTCAAAAATTAGAATCCTGAGCGTCAGCGAGGGAATCAAAAGAGCACGAGGTGAAAAATCTTTTCACTCGAGTGCAACACGTAACTTTTTATCCCACCTCAGCGAGGAAATGACAGGTTACGAGTGTGAGTTTTTAACAAATTAAAAGCGGTTGTATGGAAATTCGGCACCATAGAGGTAGAAGTAAATAGCTTTTAATAATGTTTTGAATTCACAAACTTCATAGACGAGTGATTGCACACGATGTTCTAAATTCAATTTACTTTATCCTCAAGAGGATAATAACGGCTTTTGCATTCAGATAACGAGAAGTAAAAATACTCTTTCCGAGATGGTGGGATGAAAATGTAGTTTAGGTACAACTTTTACATTCGCCATTGACAATAAGTCATTTCGCATAAGTTTAGAAAAATGCCTTACGCCACAAAAAATGCCCACTCGGTCCAAAAGACATTCGAATTTCAAATTCTCGATCTACCATATGGGACACCTTACGACTATGCCGTGAGTCATGACCCATGTATTTCGCAATCATGGTTAAAATTTCATGGCACCATTTAATTGGGTATTTGAATACTAGTCAAATTTTTTTTGTGATTATTTAATAGAGGATCCCCTAAAAGTCGCAATATCCAGGTCCCTTCTTAGTTTTATATTGAATTACCATTTTAAACTATCGATTTAAGTAAAAAAAAGTGCGTCGAGCTTTGATGACGTCACTATTTAATATTTCATATAATATCCCATACTAAACATGCGTTTTGATGTTTGGAAAAAAGTTGCTGATTTGACTAGTGGTCAAATTCTGTGTCCATTACTGTGATTTGGCATGACGCCAAAATTTCCATGACAATCATGATCAAATTTTGGTTTGGAAGTCATTTGACTGAAGTCGCGTTGACAGTGAAATGACTAAATATTATCGTCATTAACGAGCACTATAGAATGAACCTTGACATATAGTTTTATGCTGTTCAATTTAAGCAATCCTGAGCCCTGGTGCCTAGGATACTCAAGGTTCACCAGTATTTCAGCTTTGGACTATAACATAATATGAAATCCCAAAACAATGACACTGGCCAAGCGAAAGAATAATTATACTCTGGCCTACATTTTTTTGTTAATGAAAATAAATCACAAAGCTTTAGCGGATCTTTTGTAAATCCTGTAAAACGCCGCAACTGTGCCTTCTTCCACCTGTTGTCTAGTGGAATAATCTCCACGCAGAAACATAACAGAGTGCTTTATATATTATCATGACAGTACAAAAATACTACACACACTAAATAAGATACGTATTTTTTAAAAGAAACCTACAAATTCGTATATAACGGTGTGCTACGTGAGTTTGGTGGCGCGCTCTCGAAAAGGCCTAGGTCCAGCAGTGGATGCATACCTACCAATGAATACAGACTGATGGATGGATGGATGTTGTGTCACGTCGGTGAAAGGCTAGCGGTTTTAGACGTTCGGTCTCCAGAGTGCCTAGTGAGTATTTTCCCATTCGAGCACGTCAATGTTAACTTAGTTTTGCATGGAATTGTCAAGCGCTTAACAGCTGACGCTCGATCATTACCATATAAATGGTAGTACAAAATTAACTAGTAAAAAAACTTCTACTCAGCCTAACTTTAACTAGTAAAAAAGCTCTTCTGAATTCTAATGTGCATGGATTATATATGCGAAAGTGTGTTTGTTTGTTGGTTTGTCCTTCAATCACGCCGTACCGCAGCAACGGACTGACGTGATTATTGGCATGGGAATCGTTGAGGACCTGGAGAGTGACATAGGCTACTTTTTATCTCGGGTATAAGCAATATTCTTGATGAGACGAAAAAGGGTGGGGCGCGTTTTCATGGGCTGCGAACAGACTATAGTTCTCGTGGAAATTAAAAAAAACTTAGTCCACGCGGACGAAGTCGCGCACATCAGGTAGTGTATTAATTAATAAATAGGTACATAAACCTAAACGTGAAATCAATGGCTGATGTAATTCAACTTCTCGCTGTAACATTAAGGTACTGCTATTGTAAACTCCAACTTACTTTCCTTTAATCTGTGTCAGTGTCTGAGATATTTTCCAAACTGTTAGAAAAGCTTGTTTAGCTGAACTAAATAAGCCAAATATCAGTTAAGGACCATCTTTGAGTTTAAGTTAAGGTGCGTTTCCACCAGAACTGTATAAACGCGGTGCGAGGATGCATGCGTTACGAGATTAGGGCAGGGGCGCAGGAACCACTGAGCCATGTCTATTGACCGTTTACACGTCTGCCGCTAGCAAATATACGAGTAGTCTTATAATTTGCAGTTTTGGCAATGATTGGGGGATTTCGAGAACCCTTGGGGTTTGATATTTTCCACGTCTTTTCATAATATTTTGACATTGTGGTTTATTTTCGTACAGTGTATGGTTTTGATGGTTGTCAGGACACTTTTTGGTGGTATCTTTCTAGACCCACCGTAACCTTATCACCGATGGATCAGCCATACTACACAAGTGGCATGGCCGATGGTGCGGTTGGTCACTGACTGCTCACCCACGCGCCTGTTGCACACATCTCGCTTGTTTTGTAAGTACAAAGACCTTAGTCTTTTTTACTATGCTAGCTATGCTGAGCGAGGCTAGAAAAAGGAGTAATCCTATTGGTGGATTTTTTCCTCGCACACCTACTGCTGCACCATCCTCGCACCCCGCATATCTCTGGTGGAAACGCACTTTAAATTGTTAACGCTGTTAAATTATTACTGCTGTAATTATTCACGCGGCTTTACGTTAATAATTACAGCTGCATGCAAAACATTCATCAATTTGGCATCACGTCCATCTTAAAGCTATAAATGAGTACATCATAATATCATACTAAAATTATAAATGTAAAAGTGTGTTTGCTTGTTGGTTTGTCCTTCAATCACGCCGCAATGGAGCAACGGATCAACGTGATTTTGGCATGGGTATAGTTGAGGACCTGGAAAGTGACATACGCTACTTTTTATCCCGGAAAATTAAGGAGTTCCCTCGGGAATAAAAAAAAACTTAAACCACGCGGACGAAGTTGCGGGCATCAGCTAGTACTTTATATAGCCATTCGTGATTATTACCAATAATTTCAATTAATAAAACTGATAAAACAGTTACTTATCCATTAATCGGCTGAAATCCATGAAAGAAAATATAGGTAAAAATCCTACCAATATTATTAATATAAAAGTGTGTCGGCTTGACTGGCTAGTGTGTTCCTTTCACGGCCCCATTGAATCGATTTTGATGAAATTTGCAGCAGAGGTAGGTAGCTTGAATCCTAGGGATAGTTATAGGAATACTCTTTATTCCAGAAGATTAAAGACATAGACTTTAAGAGTCTACAAATAACAATGCAATTTTCATCACCGTAAATCTATAATATTATTATTATAAATGCGTAAGTGTTCCTGTTTTTCTATCTTTCTCTTGTCTGTCTGTCTGTGTGCTATGCTTTAACGGCCCAGATTTTGATGAAATTTAAGCATACAGACATACTTTGTAACCCGTATAAATAAGAAATTCCCCCGAGAACTATAAAAACTCATTCCACGCGGACGTGGTCACGGACATCACCTAGTACCTAGACAAATCAAATCAAAGCTATTAGGTACCTAATAGTAAAACGCATCTATTCAATAATAATTGATTTTCAATAATATAATCGATCTACATTCACTTTGAAGTAATAATTATTTCCTAGGGATTATCTGTAAAAGGGCCGCATGGAGCAGCTTGGTTCATCGGTCCGATTCAATTCGTATTATAAGATATTTTCTAGGGATGCAATATTAATTTCTGTGAATAAGGCGACGAGGAGAAGGTTTAATAAAATGCTCTATGGATTATTTGGAATCGGAAAGCGAACAGACTAGGAGCAGAAGAAAATTGAAAAAAAGAAATTAAGCCGCCCATATTACTAGCGCAACAGACCCTTTTTGAAAAGCGGACGTTTCATACTATGAAATATACTATATACTACTACATTTACTTTAAACTATAATATACACTACTATACTATCTACTTTCATACTAACAAGTATTCTGTGGTTTTATATCGCAGACGTTTTATTCTGTTCGGTCTCTAATATAGGTATCATTAATTTATTATTACCTATAGATTTTATTTCCTTACGATACATTATTTATCTATCTAATTACTGAACAAAGTACGCCTGCGTGGAATGGTGGCAAGAATGCTGCATGCTGGCTGCATATCTCCACTGAAATGCCAGGCTGTTCCATTACGAAACAAATGAGTCAATATTTCTGTCACAACTCACAAAAATAATACTATTACATCTGTGCGAAATAGAGCGAAAGTGTGGGGAGGATTTTTAATAGACTACTTCTTTTCCAAAAAATTATAGTATTTTTCAAAAACAAAATCAATACGGTCGAAGTCACGCTCAGTAATGGTATATGAGTCAAAGCGTGATTAAAAATTTAACAACTAGTAGATTAAATTCTTCAGTGTTACTTCAAACATTTTAAGTGTTCAAGTAACACTCGCAAAGTTAATTTTAATCCTAATGCAATTCGACCGGCAGTCCGGCATCCGAAGGACAAAGAACACTATGTTTTCAAGCTTCTCGCTCTATTAATGAAGTTGATACCTAGAGACTTAAATGAAACATGCCACCTTTGTGAAAAGATACCTACATACAATTAAATCGGACAGCGAAACTGTTTCTCTGATTCATTTTGTTTGAAACGGCTGCAGCGGAATCAAACAGTAGTTACATAATGAAGAATTAAAGTATAATATTACATATTATAATACAATACTTAGTAATATATAGTATAATAGTAGTAGTAGTAATAGTAGCGCTATTGCCTTAACGTGCGGAGGTCCTGGGTTCGATCCCCGGCAGGGTCAATTTGGGAATTTATAATTTCTGAATTTTCCCTGGTCTGGTCTAGTGGGAGTCTTCGGAAGTGGCAAGTTACCACCCTACCGGCAAAGACGTGCACCAAGCGATTTAGCGTTCCGGTACGATGCCGCGTAGAAACCGAAGGGGTATGGGTTTAATATAACTACCATGCCCCTAACAGGTTAGCCCGCTACCAGCTTAGACTGCATCATCATTTACCATCAGGTGAGATCGCAGTCAAGGGCGAGCTTGTAGTAGATAAAAAAAACATCTAGTTACCAATAAACGCCCAACCGTGGTTGAGCTGATATCTTATAAGCTCATCATCTTCATCATCCTAATATTATAAATACGAAAGTGTGAATGTTTGTTGGTTTGTTTGTTGGTTTGTTGGTTTGTCCATTAATCAGGCCGCAACGGATCAACGGCCCGACGTGATTTTTGGCATGGGTATAGTTGAGGACCTGGAGAGTAACATAGACTACTTTTTATCCCGGAAAATTAAGGAGTTCCCGAAGGAATCAAAAAATCTCTAACCACTCGGACGAAGTCGCGGGCATCAGCTAGTTATTAATCAAAGTTTCAAGTCAAGTTTCGTTGCGCACTTGTTAGAAAAGGACTGTAAGTTCGAGAGTCGTTCTAAAGTAGTAAGTGCGGCATGTCACCGCAGAAACCCTGCTGAAAACTTCCCCAACTAGGCACCTGTACAACCTGAGCGACGATAAGGTTTAAAATCTGATTAATCTTAAAGGGTCTATATCATGTTGCAAGGGGTCATCCATAAAGTACATCACACTAATTTCGTGATTTTTTGACCGCTCCCACGTCCATGTCACAGTTAGTCACATTTGTGAGACCCCCTCCCTAGTGTGACGTCACATATCTTTCAATTATACATCTAGAAAACATGCCAACAAATCAATTTAAATCTTACAGATACAGATAGAGTTGGAAATATTTTTAAGATTTTCGTTAATAGTTCAAATTTGACATTTTAACATGTATAAGATTTTGAAATGTGACGTAACGAAAATTAGGACCCTTCCCACCCCTTGGCACACTATGTCACACTTCGTCGACCCCTTCTCCCCCCTTGACCTTTGACCTTGAATATCTTTTTTAGCACACATGGATGAGGACTTTTGGCACTTTATTTCTACAGGTGTGCCCAAGGTCTCTAGCAAAATTCAGCTCTGTCGGAGTTTTTATTATTTAATCACTATTTTTATGTCTAATTTGACCGGACTATATTGGTAATGTATTAGCTTTTCTATACACGACTTGTCATGTCATGTCAGAAAACGGATAAAAAGTAGCCTGTCCCTGAGGAATAATCTCTTTTTTTAAGGCCACCACAATACCGCGTGGATCTTAGTGCATTTCTTCTAAACTGATTAGCGGCGAAGTTCAAGTATGTTAAGCATAGATGTGAAAAGACATTGACCGTTAATGCCTCGACACAAGGACCAGTTGCATGACGGGCGGTTAAAGTTACGTTACAATTAGCGTTATTTATTTAAAAACAAAGTAAAAACAAACAAAAAAAAGTCCTTCTCCGGGTTGCAAATTAACTCGTTTTTTTCAAGTAACAAATTTCATCAAAATAGGTTGAAAAGATGAACCGTGAAAGCGTACCAGAAAGACAGACACACTTTCGCATTTATAATATTGGTAAAGATAAATATGTATTTTATTTAGACCGACTTGGAGTTAATAATAATGGAATTAGAAAATATTATGTTAGTTACTCTATTTTTATCGTTATACAACTATACGGTATTATTTATAGCATAATATTTTGCCAATTTTTTCGCTGAAAAATTATTTTCATTATAATTGGCTAGGACTAAAAAGGAAAAATAAATATCACCCTTTTTTTGTTTCTTGAAATATACGATGCTAAGTAACAAAAAGTGTACCCTATCTACTAAAGGAGACCTCGAGGTTGTCTTTGAGTAACATTAATCGGTTTCATCGCGTCCCGACCCTTGTTAGAATAGGTCCTATGTCGTAAAAAGTGGACTCAACAAAAACATATCGTATTGTCTTCGACATAAAGTGCAATAATAACTTATGATCAATGTCATGCTGTGAAAGAAAACTAAACACATTCTTTAGGAACGTCAAGTTCCACCAGCTCTTCTATAAAATACCTAATAAAATCGAGTGTTAAACAAAGGAAGTGGAAAAGACTATGGGGAGCGTAGAGGCAGAATGTCTTTTGGTAAAGGAGAGACGGTACTATGTACGAAATAGTACCTACGTATTAAAACCTTGATAATTTTTACTATAACAAGAGTACTAAATCGGAAATAAATAAATAAGTAAATTTTTGTCCACTTATCCTTACTCGTAGGGATAACTTGGTAGGGATAGGTGTAGGTACTAGGCAGTTGTACATACAGAATAGCTGTTTTGAGCTATTCTGTATATCGAAAAAAAAATGCGAAATTATGTCTACCCAACTGTTGCGTTTTCATGGAACATCAGCTGTTCGACTGATTTTGGCGTTTGGATAATGAGTATAACCTACTCACTATCCAAATTTAATAGTATAGGTTCTATTGAACTTTTTCCTTAGATACGTAGCTTTCTAACCCGAAAAATTAAAGACTCCTCGCGGAATTTTTCAAAAACCTTAATCAACATGGACAAAGTAGTGGGCATAACTTAGTTACCTACTTAATAATATTTATTAGTACCCAGAAGAATATCACCTACCCTCCTACCTTATACGACTATACTTTATAAAATTATACCGGCTTAGTAACTAGAATGCATTTCAATCTCAGAGTACCTGCGGGTTATCCTCACTTTGAGATTTCAATCAAACAGAATGGAAACATATTGATGTTTATGTAACAGTTTCCGCCTGAGTTCCGAAGTTTCATGAAACGAGAAAGTCTCTCTATACCGCTCCATGTAGTCTTTACACTGCACGCATGAACAAGGAAGCAAAGCAAAGCCCTTTGCACGGCGCAAAGCCAAAGCGGAATAGCCAAACCAAATAGTAGGTGGGTAAATATCATAAACCCAAACTGTCACTGTTCAAACCATACCAAAATTCTACATCAATGGTTCAAACTATATCCGTAGTGACGTCTACAGACAAATCTAGCTGGCTCCGCACGATTTGAATTGAGATGTTGCCTTAACAAAATGAAATTATTTTTTAGTGATCCTTAATTTCTCATTATCCTAAGGTTACCTGGCAGAAATCACAATCATGCGATAAGGCTGCCTTTTGTATTCTACTTCCGTCCTCTTTTTTTCTTTATATCTGTACTAGATGATTCCCGCGACTTCGTCCGCGTGGATTAAGATTTTTGATTCCCGTGGGAATTCTTTAATTTTCCGGGATAAAAAGTAGCCTATGTCCTTCTCCGGGATACCATCTACCCCTGTACCAAATTTCGGCAAAATCGGTGGAAAAGATGAGCCAGGAAAGCGTAGCAGACAGACAGACAGACAGACAGACAGACAGACAGAAACACTTTCGCATTTATAATATTAGTATGGATTCTTTGCTTTTTGTTTTGGTGTACAAATATAATAATTATAAAATAGAGGATCTCCAAAAGACGTAATATTCTCGTCGGCAGTTAATTATTTTAAATTATAATCCATATCCATACTAATATTATAAATGCGAAAGTGTGTCTGTCTGTCTATCTGTCTGTCTGTCTGCTACGCTTTCACGGCCCATCTATTCAACCGATTTTAATGAAATTTGGTACAGGGATAGGTTGTATCCCGGGGAAGGACATAGGCTACTTTTATCTCGGAAAATTCAAGAGTTCCCGCGGGAATAAAAAAAACTATCTCTTCAACTGATTTTGATGAAATTTGGCATAGGGATAGTTTGTATCCAGGGGAAGGATAAAGGTTACTTTTTATCCCGGAAAATTAAAGAGTTCCTGCGGGAATCAAAAAACCTTAATCCATGCGGACGAAGTCGCGGGCATTATCTAGTAAGTTATAAATCATTATGACATTTTTGAATATAAGGGTTTTTTGTCCGCCATTATGAATTTAGTGTGACGTGTTTTATTTTTCATATATAATTTCATTTATCAGCAAACCCTTTAAAACGATACCCATTTCATGGTAGAGCATAAATATAACTAGTCCGCCATCTTTAGGCGTCCGCCACATTGGATTTAAAATGACCTCACTGCTAACCATGCATTATCACCCAAAGTAAACGTGTATGAAAAATTTGAGTGCAATCGGTGAGGAATAACTGACTTTAAGAAACGTACAATTATTGCTTTCAAGTTAATTTAGATAAAAGCTTGTAACAAAAATACGTTGCTTAAACTTAGCTGTCGCTCAAAACAAAGACCAAGGTTTTTTTAAGATTCGAACAGATATCAAAAACGGAAACCGATACGTAAAGCGATGAAACTGAATTAACTGTAGTTGCGCAGTGTATGGCTAGTCCTGGCAAGTCCAATGGCTGACATTGGTCAATGTTTTATATAGCACGCAGATATAGATAACGATTTCCTGGGCTCATTTAATTAGTCTCACGAGGTAAAGCAGTTTGTACGGCGCAAAGGCCGGGTTTTGTCTGGTGGGAGGCTTCGGCCGTGGCTAGTTACCACCCTACCGGCAAAGACGTGCCGCCAAGCGATTTAGCGTTCCGGTACGATGCCGTGTAGAAACAGAAGGGGTTGGGTTCAACATAACTGCCATGCCCCTAACAGGTTAGCCCGCTACCATCTTAGACTGCATCATCACTTACCATCAGGTGAGATCGCAATCAAGGGCTAGCTTGTAGTGGATTAAAAAAAAAAAAAAAAAAAAGGCACAGCAAACTGCATCCGCATTTTCCGTAATGACGCCATCAGACGAAAACAACAGAGTATCTTCGCATACAAATTTGTTTTATGGTTTTACAAATAAACGATGTGCTATCCCAGCTGTCACTCAAAGCAAAGACGAACGTTTTATTTTATGAGCCGATAGTATCAGTAACAGAAACCGATACGCAAAACGATGGAACTGATATTGACGCGTAGTGTATGAAATGTGTGTCGACCGTAAACTAAAGCTGTTGACCGTACAGTAAAGATGGGACCCGAATTTGAAAGGTTATGAGTTTTCTGTTTAAAAAGTCAGTGCTAGCATAGAGGAAACAGGCCAGATGTACGTGTAAAGCCTTCGGTGTCAGATCTCTCTTCAATCATATTATTAGACTAGCTGATGCCCGCGACTTCGTACGCGTGGATCGAAGTTTTGGGTTCCCGCGGGAACTCTTTAATTTTCCGGGATAAAAAGTAGCATATGTGCTATTCCTGACTATAATCTATCTCTGTGCCAAATTTCAGCCAGATCCGTTCAGCCGTTGGGGCGTGATTGAGTAACAAACATCTATCCATACATCCATACATCCAAATTTTCGCATTTATAATATTTATTTGATTGATTGCTGTGGACTTAAGTGGAGAGTGCACCTAAGTTTGCGGGCACACTTGTGCCTTATGTACTATATTTCCTGCAAATGGCAAATCTCTGTAGAGATTGGGCGCTGTGGTGATAATCCGGTCGAGAGTCGGATCGGGTCGGTTCAGTTTTTTTTTTAAAGTGGTATAGTAAAACTTATAGCTATATCATACTGTATAATTATTTATTGTGCAAATCATGATTACATAACACAGAATAATGGCAAGAATGCTAGCTGTATTTCCGCGGTGAATAACCAAGCTGATCCTCAAAGAGATGTTTAATTGAAACATGATTTTCAGTTGCGTAGAGTTATTGACCAGTGCAGCTCTAACAGTGGAACAGTAATTTAATGCGGCATCCCACTATTATAACACAATGAATTCTGATCAAAGAACAATTATTACTTAGTTTGTATCTCAAAGCCTTAATTTGGTATTTCGGTTGACTTCGAACAATAGTTTATTGCGGTTGCACACTACCAAAGGACATTGAATTCTGATCAAATAACAATTATTTGAGTTTGTATTTGAAAGCCAATTTGGTAGTTCGGTTGACTTAGATTTTAAAACTGCGACTGGTAATGAAACCTAACTATCACAAAGAGAACGCAGTCAATTTGAAAATAATATCGTCAAAGACTGCATCCGTAAGTTTTCGCATTCCACGGTTCATCTTTAGGCTACATTATCTGTGTCTGTAATTAAATTATAATAGTTATAAAAAAAACTAAAAAACACGCTTTTGACGCAGACACTCCGGGTCCCAGGAAAACAAAAAATCGCTAATCCTGATTATCCTAGTAAGGATAACGGGTCAAATTGTTTAAAATATAGAATTGTCATCGGTTCTTAATAAGTATGCTTAATTTCGAGTTAATCCGACGTTTTAAAGGGGGTCAAAATCATGTTCAAAGATTCAATTACATACTAACATCTGAAGCTATAATAAAAAGCGTGTAAAAAAAATCTCGACAAGACGCAAAACATTAATTTGTTTGTAGTTCCACCTTTAGAGTCGATCTTCCTGAGGTGTTATCTTAAGGGTCTGTAGACTGTAAAAAAAAGTTGATAACAAACTTTTTTTTACAATTACAATCCATACTAATATTATAAATGCGCAAGTGTGTATGTCTGTCTATCTGTCTACGTCTTAACGGCTCATTCTTTAAACTGATTTTAGATTTATACCGGAAAATTAAGGAGTTCCTACGGGAATTGAAAACCAAAATAATAGGTAGGTACATCTAGTCTTTAATATTTTTAAAGTGCTTAGAAATAGACGAAGCCACTGGCAAAATTATGTTCATATTTCATAACGTATTCTTAACATTGAGGTTAATAGTACAGTCAACCTATATTTTATCAGTAAATACAAAAGGGTTAATGGGTTACGAGGAATAGGTATTTTGAGGATGTTATGACGAGGTTACAGCATGACCAATAATAATTATTTTGACGCTCTCTCTTGGCTGAGGCCGCTCGCTCGTTAGCCGGTGCAGTACCATTTCATTAATACGCTTTGTGAAGGTTTGGTACGAGTAATTTACCTATTACTTTACGGGTTCTATACCTATTACTATGGTAGGGGAGCCCAAGAGGGGATTTTTGGATTTACTCCAGCGCGGCAGATTAATATACAGGGGGATTCTTTGGACCCTGTATAGTACCTTCACCATATCAAATTATGAAATGAAATAAATAAAATCGATCATCAACAAGTAATAAAATTAAAAATTTTAAAATCCCACGACGAACTGCAGAGCTCCATCTAGGTACAAAGTGCTTGTTAAGACAAATCAAAAGAGTCCCAACACGACGGGCTTACGATGAGAATTTAAGGAGTTCCCATGATCGCCTCCTGACTCCATCATGAGACCCTGGACTGCATCTAGGTACAAACTAAATATATATAATGCAAAAAACCGCATTTCAATCAGCCCAGTACTATTTGTGAAAAATGGTTACATATTGAAGAATTAAAATCATAGACTACAGCTCAGCTCGGTTGTCTATGGTCCTAAAATATATCTAAGAACCTTCTCACAAGCTATACGTTTCTAATGCAAAAAACCGCATCTCAATCGACCCAGTAATTTTTGTGAAAAATGGTAACATAATATTGAAAAATTAAAATCATAGACTACAGCTCAGCTCGGTTGTCTATGGTCCTAAAATATATCTAAGAACCTTCTCACAAGCTATACACATCTAATGCAAAAAACCGCATCTCAATCGGCCCAGTACTTTTTGAGAAAAATTGTAACAAAAAAGTGCACAAACAAACATACAAACACACAACCTCTTAGGGCAAACACATATACCGTCTCCGTATCGTCGAGATTCAAATAGTCTGCAGATTTGAGCGAGACCTAAAGGAGTTAGAGAGTAACTCTCCAACTCCTTTAGTCGCCGCACTCGCAGGCACGCCGAAGATTGTCAAGGATGAGTGACTTAGAAGTGAGGGAGTGAAGTTTTTTGACCGTTTTTTTTTAAATATTTTTTTTTTATCCACTACAAGTTAGCTCTTGACTGCGATCTCACCTGATGGTAAATGATGATGCAGTCTAAGATGGCAGCGGGCTAACCTTTTAGGGGCATGGCAGTATATCTAAATAAAAAAAATAAAAATACATATATAATATATATGTGGCAGTAAAGCTAGCTGTCGTCTGCAATCCTCAGGTTGCATTCCGGGGAAGGACATAAGCTACTTAATATCCCGGAAACTCAAAACGTTCTAACCGGATTTTGTATAATCCTAAATCTATGCGGACGAAGTCGCGGGAATAATTTAGTAAGTAACTAATAAAGTAGTGGATTCCTAACAAATGAAAAAAATCTGCTTTTTTTACGAAAACTGAATGAAAGTCTTGTCGCTTAGCAACTAATATTGACCTAACTCGTAACTTCTAGGGTCTTATTGCCAAATCAGTTTAACAAATTTTTTTGTAATGATATTTTTTTCTTGTTTTATGAAAATATTAAGTTGATACTTTGCAGAAGAAATTATATCAAGTCATATATTTTATGTTTTGCATATTAATATTAATAATAATAAATGATGCCCGCAACTTGGTCCGCGTGTATTGAGGTTATTAATTTTGCGAGATAAAAAGTAGCTTTTGTTATTCCATGCTATAATCTATATCTGTGCCAATTTTCATCCAAATCCGTTCAGCCTATTCCTCGATAGCAGTTCAGATTGATTAACAAACATCCACACAAACTTTCGCATTTATAATATTTGTATGGATAGATACAACAATTATCATAGTTTAGGTACAAAGAGTAAATTCGAAATGCATTATATTTAATATTATTATCTTGATTTTTGATAATTTCAGGATTGTTCAATATGTATTATGCGGTGTTTAAACAATTACGTACTTTATGGTTTCTGTATTATAATTAATGGTCGAAGGGACACTTTTTCAGTCCAATTTTAAATGTGAATAACGTATTTTTTCACTTATATCACTACTCACTTTATCTAAAGAGTTATAAGGTATATTCAAATTAAGACATCAAAGTCTCCATCAGCGTAAAGGACAATATATTATTATAACACTTTACAGCCAATAATACCGGCACATTTAGATTTATACATAAAATATGGTAGAGACGTCGTGCAATCAAATGAAAACAACAAACAAACATTTATCAAAACATCGCAATTCGACATACAACTACCTATTTAACACTAACTTCTTTATCAGAATTTCATAAAATCCAGTTAGGTAACTGGTATTAATGAATCGGTATTGTTCAATATAACAGGGTGACGGACAGACTGGCAAAATGTAATTCGATAACGCTGTCCAAACACCGTCCAAACATTTTGCGCGATTTGGATTCGATACTATTTCAATAACAATAGGCACCAATGATCATACTGTTTATTCGGAGCTCTAATGCGATTTGACTGCTTAATTAATGCACTATATCAAGAACAGTATTTTTTTTTAAATTGGCACTCATAGGTGCGGCCGATAGAAGTGAAAACGAACATTTTTTTTTAATTTTAATGAAAATTATCAAAATATAATCCTTAACACTTAGGCCACCACCACCACCACTACAGCCTATTAACGTCCCACTGCTGGGCACAGGCCTCCACTCTCATAGGAGAGAGGGAATAAGAGCTTAGACCCACCACGCTGCTCCAATGCGGGTTGGTGGGCTTTAACGACTATTATCATGTTAGTGATAATAACCGGGACCGACTGCTTAACGTGCTCTCCGAGGCACGGGGGTGAAACACCGCCAACTTCCAACTCCGGGCTGGCACTGAGAATTTCTTAATTGAAAAACCCAATACCTAACAATTTTTATGCCCGACCGGGAATCGAACCCAGGACCTCGTGATCCGCAGTCGACTATGCTAACCGCTAGACCAACGAGGCAGTTACACTTAGGCATTTAAGTTTAATTTCGAATGGAGTTTATTCATATGTTCGCGAGGATGTCGCTGATCGCGAGCATGTCGGTCACGCGAATTTATATTTTTACCCCCTACCGAAAAGTGCTCAACGCGCCAATAGAAGTTTTCACTTCAAAAATTCAAATCCTTCAGCTGTTTTCATTACATCTTGTCAGGTGCTAATTACATAACCGATTAATTACATTGCTAAATTCTAATTCGAACTGCTAGGATAGGTATGTGACGCCCTTCCGGCTTCCGTTTTGACATCTACATAAAATATTGGTATCTTCCAATCAAGAGTGAATAGGCATCTCCTAAACAAGCGCGCTCCACCTTAGGCTGCATCACTACTTCCAGCAAGTCTAATTGCAGCCAAGCGCTACACTATAAATTAAAAATTACTTTTCATAATATTTTTTCATTGTTTTAAAAGTCGTTCTTTATCGCGCTTATAGTCTACTAGGTACTTGTTTATATGTTTAAAGAATTTATTTCAAATTCTGTCTTTATACCCTTAATAATTTTGATACCCCGTAATATTATGACCATGTTATTTAATAAAATAAAACATGACAACATCTTGACGTGTTATGGCGTATTTTTTTATGGCGATATTTCGATAATCCATTCTGCCTGAAACTCTAGTTAAAACGTTACGCGCGGCACGACGAAAAGCTTATTTACGCCAGAGCTACATATTGCCATTGACTTATATGTATTATAAGTCAATGCATATTGCAATATGGAGGCATGCCGGGACCTATGCCGTCATCGATTTAAAATGTAACGAGAATCGTCTGTCTGTTACTTTCAACCACCTTGATTACTTTATCCCATTTATTATTCTGTGCTATGTGTAAGGGCAGATGCGAAAAAACACTAAAGACAAAATATCTGGCTGTTATAAGTACGCACAACAGACCTCCAACTGGGGTTTAAGTGCGGAAACCTGTCCAGTAGGGAGAAGAAGAAGTAAGCTCGCGGACTTTTCCAACCTGACGACTTCCGTGGCGCAGTGTGTAGCTAGTTACCACCCTACCGGCAGCAACGTGCCGCCAAGCGATTTAGCGTTCCGGTACGATGCCGTGTAGAAACCGAAGGGGTATGGGTTTAATATAACTGCCATGCCCCTATAACAGGTTAGCCCGCTATCATCTGAGACTGCATCATCACTTACCATCAGGTGAGATCGCAGTCAAGGGCTGAAAGTAGTGGATAAAAAAAAACCTCAGAATACGAACTATATTCTCTATGATTCTAACATTTTGCCCAGACTTACTGTCCTGTTCATAGGGTATTTTCGCCCAAATATTCGAATTTCAAAGCACTATTGACGTCACGTCTAAATATATTGCCAGTGCCTATGGCTGAAATGTTACATTATTGTAGCATGTTGTTCCCGTGTAACATAGCCTTAATTCATGTCACAAGAATTTTGTTGAATTTTGACTTGAAAAAAGATTTTCTGTGAACGTTGTCTATACTTCTATACTAAATT
Source organism: Erebia aethiops (assembly GCA_923060345.2). Classification (NCBI taxonomy): domain Eukaryota; kingdom Metazoa; phylum Arthropoda; class Insecta; order Lepidoptera; family Nymphalidae; genus Erebia; species Erebia aethiops. Next base: position 4,699,627 of record OV281079.1, on the reverse strand, counting down.
ATAAATGCTAATGTATGGATGGATGTATGGATGGATGTTTGTTACTCAAACACGCCCCAAAGGCTGAACGGATCTGGATGAAATTTGGCATAGAGATAGATTATAGTCTGGAATAGCACATAAGCTATTTTTATCCCGGTAAATTAAAGAGTTCCCGTGGGAACCATAAAACCTCAATTCACGCGAACGAAGTCACGGGCATTAGCTAGTAGTGTAATAATTGAATATTGGAAACGCTCGATTCAGTGGTTGCAAGCCATAAATAGCTATATTAGCGTTGAAGTGTCTTCATTACGCGTTATTAATGTAATGTCGTAGAATTGAAATAATTTAGCTGAAAACGGCGGAAAGGGAATCATAAATATATAAACTGGAATGCAGAATGGAAGATGAGATAAAACTGTTGCTTCATGTATAAATGTAAAATGTTATATTTTTTTTTTCGACAACATGCATTTACCAAAAGTTCCTTTGCCCGTTAGTATGTGCTTAAGCGTTTATTAGTTTTCCTAATAATTAATTTGATTTGATTCGGCATTCCGAACCAGTGGTAGATTCATTCGACTATTCATAAGCACTTGTAAAAAGTCTATTTGAATAAAAAACATTTTTTTTTTGATACGTAAGAATGATGTCCTTTTAGCGCTGGTTCAGGCCTTTAGCTAGCTAGGAATTGGTACTAAATAGTCAAACTATCATAATTTACAGACTTTTGAATTAAGTTGAAAACAAAGTGCCCACTGTTATATTTTAATCTGTCAAAAAAGAGAATGCCTTACCCTTCAGTTGAGTTTAAAATTATCATTCGATCCAAACGGCTGCAGATTTTGTTACTATAGACAAAGAGCATAAAGAACCATACTAGTAAATTTACATTTCCATATTATATTATGTTTCTAACAATGCCATGACAATACCGCAGATAATACTTAGTTCTAATTTCACGCAGTTAATAAGCATGTAACAAGCTCTTATTAGTCAAAGCAACGGAAAAGCCTGCAAGAAAGAAAATGTTCAATCTAATACAGGTGAAGTAAAATCGAATTTTGAAGCTTAAAATAGACACACATCACATCCGCTTTCAAAAAGTTGAGTATCTTTCAGCACGAGTATACGTTAGCACAGACTAAATCAGTCTATCATTCTGATTAAAGTCTCAATATATCTAAACGGCTGTTCTCTGTGAGAGTATATGTATGTATGTATGTATATACTTTATTGTACACCACGAATATACAAAAACAACATGTTACAAACAAGAAAACAACAATAAGTAGGTACAATAAGTATACTAAGTATGATAAACTATTGTTTCATAAATCATACCATACTAATTATGAATGCAAAAGTGTGTTTGTTTGTTGTTGCCGCAACGGAGCAACGGATCGATGTGATTTTTGGCATGGGTATCTAAGAAATTAAAAAAAAATCAAATGTATTTTATTCATATAAACTTTTACTAGTGCTTTTGAATCGTCGAGTGAATCTACGACTGGTTCGGAATGCCATCCTACCGAGAAGAACCAGCAGGACACTCGGTGGTTGCTTTTTTGAAAGAAAAAATAAATTACAATTTCATTAATGTGTAGATAGATACACAAGTAACCGCTGTAAAAATTACGGAATTCCCGCGGGAATAAAAAAACTTAAAACACGCGGACGAAGCCGCGGGCCGCAGCTAGTTGATAACATAATTTTACTGTTCTATTTTATTGCTCTTGATTCCCGCGGCAAGTCCTTAATCGTCCCGAATAAAAAGTAGCCTATGTCCTTTCGCTGGATGCAACCTACCTTAGCACCACACATCAAAATCAGATGAAAAGATGAGTCGGGAAAGCGTAGCAGACACACTTAGAAATGTGTGAAAATGTATGAGCGGTTACGTGAGCGGTTTCAGCTGTGTGTGTGTTTCAGTGCCTAATGTCGAAATAAATCCTATCAAGTTTATCTATTATCAAATAAATCAAATATCAAATCATCATATCAAATTAATCATATAAAATATAATATAATATATTATAATAACAATAAATATTATAAATGCGAAAGTTTGGATGGATGTATGGATGGATATTTGTTATGCAATCACGCCCGAACGGCTGAACGAATTGGGATGAAATTCGGCACAGAGATAGATTATAGTCTGGAATAACATATAAGCTACTTTTTATTCCGGAAAACTAAGGAGTTCCCGCGGGAACCAAAAAAACCTCAATCCACGCGGACGTAGTCGCGGGCATCAGCTAGTTTTTAAATAAATTATTATTTAATACTAGTGGGCCCGGCAGACGTTGTCCTGCCTTGAACCTAGAACCCGATTGCAGCGCCCCCTACCGAGTCCAATTATGAATATAAACCATCCTTGGACAAACTCAATCATGCACAAAAAATTTCATCAAAATCGGTCAAGCCGTTCTCGAGTTTTAGCGAGACAAACGAACAGCAATTGATTTTTATACATATATAATTATGGAGATTATAATAGGTATTTTATGGTATGAATAATTTAATAATTTAATGAATAATATTATATAGGACGAATCGCGATAATTTCTAACCTTTTTGCACGGTCGCTATAGGCGCATGGACCTATAAAAGAATTCTGGCGTCGAACCACTGTATGTATAAAATAGTTTACGCGGTGCCACTGCGGTGTGATGTTTCAAGCAAATGGCTGCTATGTACATTCCTTCACACTTGTGTTTATATATTGGCACCTGCAATTATTGATAAGAATGAAATGTGATTACTGTTGGTTCCGCTAATTCAGACAAGTTTGGTCATACAATGATACAATGCTAAATTAGCAAACTACAGATACCTAGCATTGTGAGATGGTGATAATAATAAAAAAAACTCGGCTGAGTTTGTTGTGGGCTCTTCTCAGACCAGGGCGCGTTTGGAACCCTCGTAGCTTTAGTTTTAAGATACCGTTACCGATTATCAGCATCATGTTTTTTAAGTAAGTAATTTTTAACGATATTAAGTGTACCTACAGTTTACCTATATTGAATTAATTGAATTTGAATAGCAACAAACTACGCGTAAAAACGCTATCAAACGAATGCATATGGCTCAGTATGGATTGACAACACGTTATAAAATGTGTCAAATCCATAAACGGGAAATTTGCTCTATGTCCGATCCCACTATTATTCACAAAAGAATTTCATATTTCAGATCGCTTTGTAATATACATGATATTATTACTTTAGCGTCAAGGCAATTTTAGCTAAGTCTTTTGGAAAATATGTAAATCTAATATAATTAGAATATACATTGTTTCATAATAACACTTTATTGATGCCCGCAACTGAGTCCGCGTGGTTTTAGGTTTTTGAAAAATTCCGTGGGAAGGAAAATATTAATATTTCCTTCCCCGGGATGTCGTTATATCGAATCTAATAAGTCCTACACCATTAGAGAATATTAATTAAAAAAAAAGATTTTATCGCCCGTTGTATTGAATTTAGTGTTACACATTTTTATTAGTCGTATTCTTTACAGCAAACCGTTTTTTTTTATTGATACAATACAATATTAAAAATAATAGTGTTACAAATAAACATGGTGTGAACATAAACTTTGCAAGTTTTACCGCACACCTTCAGAATACAGAAGCGCACACCATGCATCACCGCCACCGTCGACAATCAGTATGTACCTATTATATTAAACTATATTTAAATAAACAAACAATAAATTATACCTAGACACGTAATAGATTAATATGCTATATACAATTTTTATAACATATATTTGCAAAAGTGGATAGGTCGACAAAAACATATTGGATACGTCAAGTACACAAGTCTTCGTGATACAGAATGATTCTTGAATAACAGACTCTTTGGTAATAAACAATATTGTTTTATCAATGTTTTGATGAATATATATTGTAGTATATAATCATACTTATATGATGTATTATAGTATATAATTTTGTATTAAGGTATTAGAATATTAAATATTGTAATTATTAAGGTAATATGATATATAATTATTGATTAGGGTTATTTAGGTTAGAATAAGTGTGGACTTTAAGCGTTTAATTGTATTTTTCAGTTATTATTTGGTGATATAATTGATACATCAGCGTGCATAAAAAATAACTAGTGCGCCACCTTAGGTGTCAGGACAACGTCTGTCGGGGCAGCTAGTTTATAATATTAGTATGATTTATGTTATTGAATTTCTGTAAGTTCCATTAAAATTGGTCCTACTGATATACTTAATTACTTACACAATATATTATTATAGAACGTGTATTAATATGTAGAGGCTCTACGAAACGAAACCACTAACGGTTTGCTTGCATAAACCAGTGTCATAAGCATATTATGTTTCTTGCTAAAAACATGATACGGCATGCATTAGAATTGGTAGACAGTTTAAACAAAAAGTGCAATACTAAGTCGGAAGATTGTCATAAAATTTGCTAAACGAGGATAGCGCACGCAAAGCCAACTGGCCGTCCTAGGCGCGATATTCGACCTACAATAGCATGACACCACTTTCTGACGCCTTAAGGCCCTGTGTAGCGTAAAAGGGGGTTTTTAAAAGCAGTGTATCCATCAAACGGTGACATAATGTATGCTTGTAAAAATAATCTGCTGTTTTCAAGACCTTTGAGCAGCCATTGACGCATCTCAAAACACAATTAAAAAAATCTCTACATTGAAATTTATTTTAAACATACCTTTTAATTTACCTTTCAAAGCAATTTTTCTCCTTATTGAAACAAATAATTAGCTCTAGAAATATAAGATAAAATTCATATTTCTAAATTAAACACATTGTCGGATTCATTTGTATTGAAAAGTAAATATTATTTTTTTTACAAATTATTTCATGCATTTTTTGCAACATACGCTTGCTCGATTTCACCCCCGCGCGCCTGTGTTTTTCATCTAGTGAGCTCACAGCGCCTTAAGATACCTAGTTAAAATTATTAAGCTTCCCATCATCTTCAACCTATTTTTAACCAAGAATCTAGTTTTCATATGAGTGTCTATGTTAATACTATTTAATTATTAATGTTTTTATGAACAAGAATTTATAATAAATTAATGTCACCGGTAGATAAATTTACGGATTTTACGGTTGATGTAAAATTTTGGCATTTTGGCAGATACCTATGCGATATCTAATAAGTTATGTTAGATTTCCATATTTCTGATGTTTCTTATCATACTCGTAAGTGTGTTTTCGCCCTTAGAATTATATCAAAAGATTCAAACATAATTTGATGCATCATACTAGTTCATGTCTAGTTACCACCCTACCGGCAAAGACGTGCCGCCAAGCGATTTAGCGCTCCGGCACGATGCCGTGTAGTAACCGAAGGGGTATGTATGGGTTTAATGTAACTGCCCTAACAGGTTAGCCCGCTACCATCTTAGACTGCATCATCACTTACCATCAGGTGCGATCGTAGTCAAGAGCTACCTTGTAGTGGATTAAAAAAAAACAGCTAAGTACCATAAACCATTAGCTTAGAACGGTGCTGTAGTATCTACTATTATCTATAGTGTTCCACTCCAACTCATCGATTATTATTTCAGCGATCTACTTCCTATTCCGTTCTTTCTTTCTTTCTTACTACTGCACTATTTATTATAATTCTGATAAATTTATTACCTAATTCTACCTAATACTAAAATTCCATCATAATAATTATCAACTAGAAAATTGTCGGGGATTAACTACAAGAATGCTTTGAGCTTTCGACTTTGTGCATGACAGCACACAAAACAAAGTTTTACATGTGCTCGTATTTGATAGTCATGCTTTTTCATAACTCAAAGTTTGTACCTTTGAGATATTAAGGAATGTTCTCCTTTTAATTAATGTGCTTGACGACTGATGCATACAATCAAATTCAAGGGAAATATTTCAGAAATCTGTTCAAACTTTGTAATGAGCTTTATTTAACCCTACCCTGAGGAGCTACCGGGTAACAAATACCAGACATATAAAATTACGTCATATTTTTTTCTCCCATTTACTTGGGAACTTCGTCCTTTTAGTAGCTTCCTGTTAATTAATCAGGAACGTGTTCCCCAAGTGCACTTCATTATGCACTTTGCACCATGCAATTTGACGAGTAAAGTGAGTATGGCTATTTTTTACCCACTAAATATTTGATTGAATGAGCCTGTTATACTAGAAGTTAACAAAAAATATATTTTTTTTAATTTGTATGTGAGATTAAATAATCTACTTTTTTAATTGATCTTAATTGAGTAGTATTCTAGAATTAAAAAAAAATGTTAAGTTAAAAGATATCTGATAAAATTACCTGTTTTAGTGATATATAAGTTATTATTATTTACCTACAATAAGAGACTACATAATTAATAAGTATATAATAAAATAATATTACCCTATTATTTTATAACTTATTACCATTAGTATTCAAAAATTAAATTTAATATAAATATATATACCTAAACTATAAACTGTTGAAAAAAGTAAAAGAACCCTAATTAACGATTTTCGGATTTGTTTCTATGCTTGTGCTGCCTTGCTTTTTACCAAATTTCATGATTCTAGGTCGACGGGAAGTACCCTATTAGATATTTACCCGGTTTTGATTTATTGGCGAGTGTCAAAATATGGAAAATATGCGGCATAAACGGCCGTATCTTTTGATTGCATTGACTATAAAGCTTGTTTTTTTACAGCTCTAAGGGACCGTAGACCTTAGTATTTAATATTAATTTCAAGTTACGCGTTCCCGAAAAAACGGTGGTTGACAGAAAAACAGCCGGACATTCGGACAACAGGTTGTCCGAATGTCCGTCTGGTAGGGTATGGAACCCTAAAAACAGCAAAAAATAGCGCTAGAGCATTAAATTTATCATAAAGCCCTCTTTACTGCCTTTGTAAGTGCATTTTGACGAGCAATTCTTTAGAAAACTGTTTCATAATTTTTCGGACTAAAAAGTTGGATAGGTATATGTCCAGGTATTCAAGCGATCCTGAGCGAGTGAGAAAAACCCTCTTTTATCACTATAAAAGTTATCTACATACAGTAGAAAGTTTACTGCACACGTGACATAGGTACAGGAAACCTTTTGATTTACGGGGATTAAAATCCGTGAAAAGGTGTAAAGTCTCTTTGTTAGACAGACGGACATTTTTGTTTTGACATTAATACTTAATATGAGACACGAGCTGATGCCCGCGATTTTATCCGGAATACCCCTTAATTTTCCAAGCCCTTTATCAGTAACTAGCTGATGCCCGCGACTTCGTCCGCGTGGAATAAGTTTTTTGGATTCCCATGGGAACTCCTCAATTTTCCGGGATAAAAATTAGCCTATGTCACTCTCCAGGTCCTCAACTAGGTATACCCATGCCAAATATCACGTCGATCCGTTGCTCCGTTGCAGCGTGATTGAAGGACAAATCAACAAACCAACAAACAAACTGACTTTCGTATTTATAATATTAGTATGATGACTACCTGTTGTCGCGGACTTCATCGGCGGATTGCCTATCTTTATCTATCTAACTAAAAATTCTCAATACTAGCCCGGAGTTAGGAAATTGGCGGTGTTTCACCCCCGTGCCTCGCAGAGCATTTTAAGCCGACGGCTGGTTTTTTTTTTAAATCCACTACAAGCTAGCCCTTGACTGCGATCTCATCTGATGGTAAGTGATGATGGAGTCTAAGATGGTAGCGGGCTAACCTGTTAGGGGCATGGCATTATCACTAATATGATAATAGTCGTTAAAGCCCGCCAACCCGCATTGGAGCAGCGTGGTGGGTCGTGATCGGGACGTTATTTAGCTGTAGTGGTAAGATCTTCCAATTATTTAATATTAATTCTTCGCGACGAATGATTGCGAAGAAATATTCGATATTTTTAACCGACTTCCGAAAAAAGAGGAGGTTCTCGATTCGGCGCGTATTTTTTTTATATATGTTACCGCATATCTCCGTGGTTTCTGAACAGATTTGATTTTTTTCTATCAGTCGTTAGAGGAAGCTCTCGAGGTGGTCCTATAAACAATTCTGACTCCAAATCCCAACCCTGACCCTAAAAAGTTAAAAATAAGAATTCTTTCCAAAAAAGGCGTTCCAACGCCACTGTAAAGTAAAAAATATTTTTTATTTCTATGCTAACTTTGCCTTGTTCAAAGTAAAAAATATTTTTTATTTCTATACTAACTTTACCCGACTTCAACATAGTAAGTGAAAATAAAAATTATTTTTTACTTTACAGTGGCGTTGGAAGTCGGCGTTTTGGAAAGAATTTTTTTACTCAGAACTAGTCATCTGTAAGGCAATAGTCATGATTTTAATTCTTATTTGACTCGTTTGCGACATGTTTGCGACCCATCATCTGTTACCATAACAACGCTGATGTCATTGCTGTAATTGAAGTAAGTATCATACAGGATAATTACTTCGCTGTGAATTGTCAACACCAATAATAAACAGTGGCGTGTGCCTACTGTCTTTGATTTCCTTTAACCTCTGGTCTGATTTTTATTGGATTGTTTACATGTTGCGTCATTTTAAATTACTGTCCTGTCCTACAAATAAAATGCGTTATCTCAACCTAGTAACGACTTAGATATTTGATTCAAAATTTTATTGATAGCTACACTACTAGATATCTTTTTACGCAACTGCAAGTTAACTCTGGACTGCTATCTCACCTGATGGTAAGTGATGATGCAGTCTATAAGATGGTAGCTGACTATCCTGTTGGGGGTATGGCAGTTATATCAAACCCATAGGTACACAAAATCAGTTTTAAGAAGAAAATATGAAATTTTAAATTCCCTAACCCTAAGTGGAGATCGAACCCGGGAACTCCCACTCGTAAGGCCCCAGCACATACCATTGCGCTAGGGTCATCAAAAAGGTATTTATTTCACACGAAATACATTCGCCCAAGTGAACCACTATTAAAACATAAGAGTGCCTAGTGGGAGATTTTCTTCCCATTCGATCGCGACAACTAACTACGATTTGTTATACTTTGTATGAAATTGTCAAGCTTTTGACAGCGGGCACTCTATCGATCATACTAATGTATACTTCTATACTATTATTATTATATTATAAATGCGAAAGTTTGGATGTATGGATGGATGGTTGTTACTCAATCACGCCCCAACTTCTGAACGAAATTCTTGAAATTTGGCACAGAGATAGACATAGACTACTTTTGATCCCGGAAAATTAAGGAATTCCCGCGGGAACCAAAAAACCTTAATCCATGCGGACGGAGTCGCGGGCATCAGCTAGTAAATTATAAATGCGAAAGTGTGTTTGATTGTTGGTTTGCTGCAACAGAGCAACGGATCGACATGATTTTTGGCATGGGTTTAGTTGAGGACCTGGAGAGTGACATAGGCATAGGCGACTTTTTATCCCGGAAAAATAAGGATTTCCCGTGAGCTCATCAGCTAGTTTCATATAAATAGGAGTTAACGTTACGTCGAATAGGTACGTAAAAAAAGCTCCCACTCGGCCTGCAAGTGATAATTTACTCCCGCGTACTGGATGTCAGACGGTTGTGTTTCCGACATGTCGCGACGACCCTGGCAGTATCAGGCGCATCTGATTTACAACCAACTACGACTCCAAAGTCCCAACTTAGACCCATTCAGAACAAAGACGACTAGTTATCAGAATAACTAACTACTTAAACCACATACAGACAGACATTAAGAAAACCCTAGCAATGTTCTTTGAGGGATTCTATATAAATATCATATACGTATAATCGCCTATAATATTTATATTATTTGTATTAGCCTAGTGGTTAAGATTCCTGAGGCCTTCGAAAGTTCTGCGGTTCTATCCTCGGGCATATTTTTTTCCAGGTAAGTATCTTTTCGGAGTTTAATGTACGTTTTGAGTAATTAACTAAACATGACTTGGAAACCTGGCTGGAACTTCTCTATAATGTTCTCAAAGTTACGTGTAGCCTGCCAGTCTACATTTGGCCAACGTGGTAGACTACGGCCTAAGCCCTTCATGTTCTAAATGGAGACTCGTGATTCAGCATCGGGCGATAGTGTTTTTTAATTTTATTTGTTTTTGGGCAAAAAGCTTTTGACGATAGATGATGACGATAATAGGAGTTTTAAAAAAAAATCTACCTTTTTCAATGACCTCCGTGGCGCAGTGGTGAGTTCTGTGGTCTTTACCACTAATAATTGTAGTAGTGTTAGTTTAGTTTTAATTAATAATTATTAATTGTTTGTTTGTTTGTATCGGTGACTGCATCGTTGGTCTAGCGGTTAGCATAGTCGACTGCGGATCACGAGGTCCTGGGTTCGATTACCGGTCGGACATAAAAATCGTTAGGTATTGGGTTTTTCAATTATGAAATTCTCAGTGCCAGCCCGTAGATGGAAGTTGGCGGTGTTTCACCCCCGTGCCTCGGAGAACACGTTAAGCCGTCGGTCCCGGTTATTATCACTAACATGATAGATAATAGTTCGTTAAAGCCCGCCAACCCGTTTTGGAGCAGCGTGGTGGGTCTAAGCTCTAATTCCCTGTCTCCTATGAGAGTGGAGGCCTGTGCCCAGCAGTGGGAGGTTAATAGGCTGTAGTGGTGGGGGTGGGTGGGTGTATCGGTTTAGTTTTGAGATAAAAAATTACAATGTCAGCTACGTGTTTAGTTTTAATTTAGATTTTAGTTTATTTTATGTAATAGATAAAAGTATCTATATAAAAAATTACAATTTAACATTAATTGACATCACAAGCGGCATGCGTAAGGAGCGTGTGGTTATCAGCGTTTCACAACAACAAACAGCCTTCATGATGGGGTTATCTAGGTTCAATAGTATACAGATACTAAGTACGGTAAACGAAGGGTTACCTACGAGTACATTAGATCTATTCTGTAGATTCTTAATAAGAATTTACAATGTAAGTAGGTTATCTAAAAGGGAAACCACTATTCGACTCATCTGTAAAATTAATAAAAACTCTAGTTGATATACATATTGAATACCGTATGATTTGTTCACGTGGATTTAAGTTTTTTCAAGTTCAGGAATTATTTGATTTTCCGAGTTAAAAAGTAGCCAGTAAACTAATTACACTCTCCAAGTCTTTAAACAGGTATGTCCAATAAATCACGTCAATAGATTGCTCTCCTACGATTTAATTTGAACTTAAAATAGACCTTATCGCGTATCAAACCCGGGACCTCTTACAACAACAGCACTCAACACTGCGCCAGGGAGGTCGACATAACGTCGCCGAAACTTAAAACTTGCATAGATCAACATCATACAGATACACGTCAATGCAGAGCTGCTGTGCCGTCGCCATCGAAGTTATTTCAGCCAATAGAAAACCTCGCTGGACGAAGGTCTCTTACACAGATCTCTATAAAATAGGGTCTTGTGCCGCTTGTGTCTCTGAGGTCTCTAAGGGGTCTCCAACGCTGCGCTTGCTGACGTGAGGTCGCCATTCAAAAGCCTGGGACCCCACAGCCTTATGATGTAGATTGTAGAACAATGCAAGTTCCAGGTTTGAAAGGGGATGATTACTCATAAAAAAGTATTTTTATTCAATTAAGTTAAAATATCTGAAGATTGCCTACTCACATTATAAAAAACATTATTACGTAAGCTTATTAACCAGGTAAATGCATGCACGAAAGGTCAAAATGTACTACACTTATTGGTACTTAATCGAAGCAATATCAGCAATTTAATATAACCCATTATGGATGAGAGAGACATTGGTTGCGGGTGGATCGAAAATGAACCGAAGCACGCTATCGCTCCTATATTCAATTTCATAGAAAAACTTATTTTTATGTCAGCGAATTTGCTTGATCACGAATAGCTTGGATTGATCACCAACGATAAAAAGAACAGGGGGCCTAGTGTAACTTTTCAAGTTAACGTTAACGATAAACTAGATTTCGCCTCTGTATAGGTTACTTCCTAGTACTCGCCTATTTAAAGCCTCAGTGGCCTATATGAATCCGAGAAGCTTCAAATTATATATTCTATTGAATTAATCATCTATATTATTTATTGGCAATGCAGACCTACTTTTTAAAATGTTGGCCAGATTTAGTACCTCCCACACGCAGTCCAACAATAGTGGGCAGTACCTATTAATAGCTTTAATGAAATTTATGTCGTGTTATTATTATATTTCCCAACCACCTCACTTAAGGCTGCAATAACCGCAGACCACATTTTTTTAAATCCAATATAAGTTAGCCCTAGACGTGTGCCTAGACTGTGATCTCACCTGATGGTAAGTGATGATGCAGTGTAAGATGGTAGCGGGCTAACCAGTTAGGGGTATGTCACTTACCACTCCAATAATATTGTTCTATTGGATCGACCATGGACATATATTTACTTCCGTACCGTATTAATTGAAACTTGCACAAGAACATTTAAACGGATTTAGTTTGTAATGCTGTCAGGTATTGGTATATGCATATTGCAATTGCCAAAGTCGAGTTATTACCGATTGGATATAATATAAGGAAAGATCCTATCTTGGATGCCCACGACTTCATTCACGTGTTTAGAGGTGGAATCTTTTTGATTTTTGGAATAAAAAGTAAAATCCTTGTAAAGGTAACAGACCGACCAACTTTTCCATAAAGTTATTAGTGGGTTATGGGTATAATTAACACATTTTCACATTTATAAAATTATTAGGTCAATTAGTGAATGATTATGACTATGAACTGACAGTTAATCAATCTAGTAATTGCACTACTAATTTAAATTTATAGTATCAAGTATGCCTAGTAAATAATTATATCCGAATTTAATAAGCAAGATTTTTTAAAAGAATAGAAGGCATAATATTTACCGAAAGCGTAAAGCATGCTTACATTGAAATAGCAATGTCACCAATGCTAAAAATTTTAAACGCCGCAATATGGAAAGAATCGTGTAATAGCTCAGTTAGGTATCGGTTTTAAACACAGTAGAGACATGCAATTATAATGAATACAGAATATCGATTTGTCAAAACACGCTAGAGGTTAGCCATTTATAGATGCCCAGTAAAACTGCAGCGTAGAAAATACCAGTGTTAGCTTAGTGGTTAAGACTACGGTCCCCCATTTGGAAAGTCTAGGGTTCGAATCCCAAGCATGCAGCAGCGGGCTAGAAATATCTAATGATGATGAAAAATAGAGATGATGACAAAAAAGCTTGGCCTAAGCACTAACGAGTCTGATAATTGTGTAATATGGTGAAATAAAACCGCGTTGAGTTTGTTGTGTGTCTTCTCAGGCCAGAGAACGTATGGAATTCTGACTTTCAGAAAGTGTAAGTGACTTTATATTTGAAATGATAGACGATAACAATAAAATCTTAAGTAGGTACTTAATACGATATTTTAGCATTCTTTTAATTAAATGAAAAGTTTAAACCGTCGCTACATAAAATATTTTTATGAAGGTACTTAAAATAGGTATGGATTTAAAAATAAATATGTAATATAGTGTTATGGAGGTAGGTGAGAACAATTATCTTTGTTTTAAGAATGAAATTCTAATTAAAGTGGCACGGATCCATTGTGTTATTTATATTATTATTTTAGGGTGACCTCTGATCTGTGATCTTTATCAAAAAAGCGTTCAGATTACATGTTGGATAAATAATAAACGATTGCGTAAATTTATATAGGTACTTAATACACGTGTATAATATAAATTGTGTTAGTTTTCTTGTGTATTCCGTAGTGAATGTGATAGGTATTATAATATCGATCTGCTTTGAACGATATAGAGGGATTATAGCATAAAATAAATAAGACTGATTGCCGCACACAGAGTCGCTTAAGGCGAGTCACCTCCAAGATTTTAGGAGGTGAGGTGTGGGGTGCCGCCCGCGCGTCTCGCGGTACATTTCTCGTAGAGACTAGCGGGGAAGCGGGCAGCGCGGTATATTCTGAAACCGCTTGGCAACGTTCAAATTCTGGGATTAATTTGAATTAAATAGATATAGGACTTCAGTTTGAAATAAATTTTAGCAGGTTCTCATTAATACTTCAAGAGGAATTTATCCATATAAAAATGATGAGCAAAGTCGAAAATTTTATTAATAAAAAATTCGTTTTAAACTTTTAATTTAGCCTGTTTCAAGATTTTTTTTGATCGAGCAAAGTACATCCTATCGTGTAACAAATTAGCACATTCTTTAGACAATATCTTTAAGTGTATCGGATATTTTTTGTAAGACCATTATTTAATAGTAAATACCGAAAAAATTTGATCTAGCAAACCAGTTTTCACCGCTGAGCTGAGGTGACTCGCCTTAATCTTCACATAAGGAACTCCTAAATGTAGGTATGAGTTTTTAAGTACAAGCTGTATTACTTTTTCTGTGGTATAAGCGACTCAGAGTGCGGCAGTTTGTTACTTCGTTTCTTTTTTGGATATAATTTTGGTATGAACTAATTTAAATTATAATAAGAAAAAGGTACCTAACCGGCTAAAGTGCATACAATATTATAAATGGAAGTTAGCGACGTAAAGAGAAAAGCTAGCCAAATATGCCACCCTGTGCTGCCCTTCCCTACCCCGGCTCGTTTCAACCCTCTGTATGAGTGGATACATGTAAATACGTGGTCCAGTGACGATATTTGCTTGAGGTTGTCAACATTCATTGCTTTTTAAAATAAACTTGCCTGGTGATATTTATTTAAAATCCTTTGACTGCATTTTTTGTGGGCAGCTGTAAGCGATATTAAATTCACAACGTTTCGCAGTTGTGTTTTCGGTGACCGGACGCCACCCATGTCAACTACCCTACATGTGCGATCAACGGTAAGTAACTTGTTTGCGATGTTGGGATCCGCTTTACGACACTCGCTCCTCTCGCCACGATTTTCGCTCGTACAAAAAATGGTTCGAGCGTTAACCGCGGATCCGCCGCCGCGCCGCCCCGCTGGCTTTTACACTTTTTTATTAGGCACGTATAAAACTATTGACACAATAAAGATTACTTGCTTGGTGTATCGCCGAACGGTGTTTCACCCCCGTGCCTCGGAGAGCACGTTAAGCCGTCGGTCCCGGTTATTATCACTAACATGATAGTAGTCGTTAAAGCCCGCCAACCCGCATTGGAGCAGCGTGGTGGGTCTAAGCTCTAATTCCCTCTCACATATGAGAGCGGAGGCCTGTGCCCAGTGGGCTGTTGTGGTGGTGGTGGTGGTATCGCCAAAGCATTGTACCGGTTTGGCGCTAATAATCCATAAAACAAAATACGAAATCACCGGAAGCCAGAGCTGGGCTTCAGTACAAACCTGCGAATTCATTCCATTCTATTACTTTAATTAAATCAAACCACACAATGCACGTGTAGGTAACATAACACTATTTCGTCGCTCTTCTGAGTTCGCAGGAAACGTACATTCGCCGTACAGCACTATTGTGTTACACGACTACATCGTAATAAACGCCCACTGTCCTGGATATCTCGTATTGCCAAAAGAAAGCCATCTAGTTGTGTTCGATTTAATAAAACTTTTAAAATAAAGGCGGATAATGGAATATTGAGTTAAAACTTGTCAAGAGAGCCTGTGAGGATACGCTTATCCGTTATCATAGGATTCCGTAGAGAACTTAAAACACATACTTAGGTTAGGTACGTTCATAGAGGGTTCCTTAGCAAAGCAATGTTACTAATTGTCAAAAAGTAATTATAGACCTAAAATTCACATCCTCGGTTAGTTTTAAGTTTGATAACCATTTTAAACAATAGATTAAGGAAAAAAAATGCGTTGATAATGACGTCACAACTATGTAATTCATACAGACTTCCATGCTAGAAGTTTAAAATTTTGATAAAGAGTTCCTGATTTGATTGAGTTGTCATCATCCCTATTAGGAATATAATAGCTAGACGCAAAAGCGGTAATAACCTAGTCGTTCCGGCCTAGGTGTTTAGAGATTCGGCCACCTATTCGGGTGGTCGGGATTTAGATTCTCAGGCACGCATTTCTAACTTTTCTGCATTCAATCTATCTAAATATATATAAATCACGTGTCATGTTGTTTGTCCGCGATGGACTCCTAAACTACTTATCCGATTTTAAATTAAATTTGCACATCGTGTGCAGTTTGATCCAACTTGAAACATAGGATAGCTTACATCTTAATTTATAGCCGCAATATTATTTTATGTCGGATTTGCAATGTAAGACGGAGAAAAAACGGTCGAACGGAAACGTTTCTTACGAAAAGCTCATTCCATGCGGACGAAGGCTCGGGAATCAGCTAGTCTTCTAAATATATATAAATCACGTGTCACGTTGTTTGTCCGCGATGGACTCCTAAACTACTTATCCGATTTTAAATTAAATTTGCACACAGTGTGCAGTTTGATCCAACTTGAAGGATAGGATAGCTTACATATTAATTTATAGCCGCAATATTATTTTATGTCGGATTTGCAATGTAAGACGGAGAAATAACGGTCGAATATATTTGAAACGGACGACGAACGGACATATATTTGAAAAATTAGTACACGTGCATAAGCACATTGATAAATTCAAAAAGAAAAGTGATTGTCATAATGTCAATACTAGACATAAAAATAAACTTATAATGCCTGTTTCTAGGCTTAGTAAAACTAGCAATTCATTTGTTGGAAACAGTGTCCGCTTCTACAATAAGCTCCCAATAGACATGTTGAAGATGTCTCTGAATAAGTTAATGTAAAACTTAAACTCATTGAAAAATCTTATTACCATGTAAAGGACTACTTAAACGACAAGGAAGCCTGGCAATAATTTGCTCTAATGTCTCTGATAGTTCCTTAGTAAGAATATTTGTGAGATGGTGATAATAAAAAAAAAAAAAAAACCCGGCTGAGTTTGTTGTGGGCTCTTCTCAGACCAGGGCGCGTTTGGAACCCTCGTAGCTTTAGTTTTAAGATACCGTTACCCATTATCACCATCATGCTTTTAAAGTAACTAATTTTTAGACGAAAATAAGTGTACCTACAGTGTACCCATATTTAATAAATAAATGACTATGACTATGACTATGACAATCACGCCCGAAAGGCTGAACGGCTCTGGATGAAATTTGGCACAGAGATAGATTATAGAATAACACATACCAGGGCTACTTTTTATCCTTAAAAATTAAAGAGTTTCCTCATGAACCAATAGACCTTAATCTACGCAGACAAAGTCGCGGGCATTAGCTAGTAATGTATAAAAAAAAACTCTCAGAATTCAATCAAAATATATAGGTAAGTATGTACTTGTAAAAAGGGTCATGTAATAGGGGTCAAGTCCGTTTCCATCCGTACGTACTTTCCATTGAATAAATTGGATGTAATTCGCTAGTAGGCAGGGTCCAACACAAATCCTTCAAACAATTGGTGCTAATGGATTTGCTCCCTTGTAGGCTGTAGCTTATCAATTTACTGGCGCCGACTGCAGATTACGGAGATGTCACACGTATTGGGTCCACAAAGACCTGCCGCCAAGCGATTTAGCGTCCCGGCATGATGCCGCGTAGAAACAAACCGATTTGGAGTTTGGGTATAACTGCCATACCTTGAGCAAGTTAGTTCGCTACAATCTTCTTCTTCTGTTTTACCATTGAATGGTTATCAGATGCAAATCGCCTGAGACGTATTTTTGCCCATAACTCCGAGGATTTTGGGAAGATCGAGATGGGAATAGTACTAGTAGACACGTGTAATAATAGTAGTAGACACGTGTGAGCGTTTGAATTTTGAAAATCGGTTTTTTGGGGGGTGTTTGTTTACTAAATTGAAAATATTTCGATAAAAAAACCGACTTAAGAAAACATTTAAAAAACCGTCCTAGGGTAATAGTTTAGGTACAAAATAGCGAAAATTTTTTGAAAATAGGTTAATAATTGTGAACTGTAGGTGGTCCCTTTAGATTTGGAATTGTAGAAAAATGGCATTTCCGTATATAAACAGTGATGTAGCTTCTAAGATTATTGACCGATCGTCATGGTAATGGTGTTAAAAAGATGCGGATGCAGGCGAGAAGTGCATTCGAGTTGAAATTTTGAAAATAGGTTAATACATTTTGAAGAAGAGATTTTTATTTCAGTTTTTTTTTCGTAAATTCTTGTATTCATTTTCAATGCTCCGATTCTTGCGGGGACTGCGAAATCTGTGTTTTTTTTAAAATATTATATTATAGTCTAACGCCTGGCTGCAATCAGACCTGCTTGCAAGTGGTGATGCAGCCTAAGGTGGAACGCGCTTGCCTATATTCTGTCCAACCATTTATTTTCCTTTTGACTTGAGCACGCCTATGAAGTTTCATAATTATTGATCAACCATCGACAAAAAAAACAATACTTCATAGACGCAGATTTTTTTATAATAGTGAAGCGACGAAATATCGGATAAATGGAATTATCCGATATTTCGTAACTCGTATACTCGTGTAATTACTAGTACGAATTTCCTTTGCAAAATACTTAGTCACGAAGTTGCAACTTGCAACACAAGCTCTCTTGATTGTCCTTGCACCACACATCTTTGGCGATGGATGATTGATGATATGATTCACTTTCATAAAGATAGTCGATTGTTACCAAAAAAGGGCTAAATTGTAGCGGCTAAAATAGAATTGCATATTGCGCCAGGTTCAGCGATATATATCAATGCACGGAATTTAACGTAGCGGACTCGCATACATTTCGCGCGCGAACCCAATACTAAATCTATGCGGACTCGATGAAAGAGTCTGTTCACAAATTTGATCACGAATTACTTTCGGCATTACAAATGTTCGTTACAACGAAAGTCTTTAAACCAAACTATGATGCGTCGAAATAATAAAAGCCCGTTCTAAACATGAGAAAACATTCACATCCGGTGTAGAGATTAGAAATCTTCTCTAATTGGATATCTGCTGTCTACGCCGAAATAATAGATATCATTTTACATACACAAGCACTCAACGCTTTGTTTATTTGTTGGCGTGGATGAGCCTTGAGGTTTGTAATGGTTGATTTATTCACTAGGATTCCTAGCAATATATAAATAAAATATTTTCGAGTATAGTTCGAGTCGAGCATGTACGCGCGCGAGTTGAATGCAGAGTAAATGTATGAGTCACCATACATTTACTCTGCATTCAACTAGCGCGTGAACTTATGTCTTATACCTACCCATTCTATGTTACACGAACCACGGAAATTCCAGGATTTACTAAGGTACAAGGAAAACCTAAGATTTACCAAGTTTTTCTTTCACACGTCTGTAAAGGAATGACTCTGAAGTTAGCCCTAGGATTTACCGAGCGAACGCTAGTTAAAGGCTGATATTAACTATTATCTCAGATTAGTTCAGACCCTTACCATTAAAACTTGGTTAATCTCAGGTTTTACCTGCAAATCCCCTGATTTATCACATTTCGGATTTTTACAGTACCATAGTTATATGCATATTTTGGATAATTCTCTATTTCTATAAATGATGATCGCGACTTCGTTTTTAGAATTTTCCGGTAGTCGTCCGTCCGTCCTTCCCAGTTCCCGGGGATATAACATAGCCTTTGACTCAATTTTTGGGGTAAAAAGTAGACAGAAATACGTTTATATAATATTACGTAGTACTAGCCACGACGAGCTAGCCAAATCTGCTTAAAAGACCGTGGTTAAATCTTTGTTACTTAATTACCCACAGGGAAATTGCTTAACTTAGCTTGACATGGTAAAAGACGTCATAATGTTTCGTAAAACACCATGAGAATAGGTACTTGTTTTATTTTGAAGAACATTTCATTTGCCCCAAACACCCTGTTAACCGGACAATTCTCTTTTGCCAAACTTAATTTGACTTTTCAGGATTAGTACAGACCGTAGACCGACGCGACATATCTTTAGGTTACGTCACTCCACATCTATCGCTGAATTCTTTGAGAGGGTTAACTTTGAGTTTCAGGGGGCATCGTTTAAACCCGTATTGTTTTAAAATTGTTTTAAAACTTTCGTGTTTTAGAATTATAATCTTTATTTTAGAGAGGTAAAGGTACTGACATTTAACTGTTATTTTGAATGATAGAAACCCCCCAGATCATGAGTGTGGACGCCTTTTATCCCCATTTACTTTTAATAATAGTCATGTTTGTGTATATAAAATTGAAATGTTACCATTCATAATTTACTACAGTTCTTAAGGTACTACTCTTTTACGAAACATGCCAAAAATTTCGATTATAATTTGTAGTGCATCAAAAGAATTCCTCCTAAGAGAGTATTATAAAATATATTAAATATTTTTTTCTTTTAAACCATTTTTTTCAGTAACAAACATCATTATTGAAAAATAAATCAAAAAGATCGGTGACCAATTTTACCAAACCCTACTCCCTACGGCCAAAAGATAAAAGCTGTTGTTGAGTCTGATGTTTGCGCTTGCCGCAATAAGTGCCGAATTATGATATTGCACCCGGATTGGGAAACTCATCATCATAAACACGAAGCTGTTTCACTCATAACGAACGTAAACGGTTTAACAGCATCCCATTCAAATGTGTTTTTTTGCATTTACGACATCCATATGGCAGTGCGATCTGAAAAACCAGACCGTGAGTTCGATTCCAAGTTTATAAAATTCAGGAAATTAGGTCGTTGCAATTTATTATGAGTAGAGGATTTTGGTCGTATTCCCTTCAAGGACCAACATTGTTATATGCTCCAATAGGCAAAAGGGGTGTTGGAAGAAAGAAAGAAAGAAAGAAATATTTATTCGGGGATACAAGTACAAGAAATAGTTAGTTAAAAATAAAATAAGACTTTATAAATAAAAAAACGCGAAATGTGACTTGGTACCCAAAATTGTCTTCACTCAGCATGTGCTATATCTGTCAGGATATAGCGCAAATCTTCCGTGAAGCCAGTTTGCTTGGACGGCTCCAATAAAACCAAGAAAACACGCATGTGTTTGAAAGTGTGTTTGTTTGTTGGATTTTCTTTCGAATCACGTCGCAACGGATTCCAGATCGACGAAGAATGAAGATCTATTTGCACGAAAACTATTTGTAACATTGATGTAGAATTACTTATAGTATGATTTATAAAGAGTAATTTTATTTGCTTTGGCTACTTTTATCTTGGAAAAACAAACAATTTTCAGCGAAATTTTGAAAACCTGAGTCCAAGCAGATGCTGTCATCATACAGTAAATAAAAAAGGAATATCGGATAGACAAAATACCGATATCGGATCGGATAATGCAAAAACGCTCTCAGAACAATAGAATGTGGAACTTTGTGTTAGTTTATCATTACGACTATTCTTCACTTGCACTTTACTTAGAATAGAGGCTAGGACATAGTTTCGCTTAGATGTGCAAAAGTCGCTTTCTGTAACCTGACACACACTTACACAGTTTAAGGAGTTACGTTCTTTCCAACCAGTCGTTCGACGTAGACGTCTCGACAGCAACGCTGCGTGGTGACAGGTGCATTACAGAATGAAATACCTGGCAGAATTTTCAATGCAAAACTCTCCCACTTTACCTAATATCAGATTAGTATACATACCAAAACCTGTAATTGCCTGTGAAGATGACAATATTACTATTCAAATGATGTATTCCATGTATCATTAATGACGATTGTCATTGAACTCTGCAATATTGCGAAACAATAATACAGCGTATGACAGCTTTGACAATTACCCTGCAACATAAATACAATTCCCACAATACTAAGTAGCGAATTGAAACTTTCAATTGCTTAGATAATTCATTATAATTACCGCACTTGAGCAGTTTCATGTGTACGTACTCGACATTCCTATCTTTGAGAACATTGTACCCATACAAACAATACGGTGGCCATTGTTACAAAAATAAATAGGACAATGACAAAAAATATATATATTACATGACGCGTGGATTAAGAAGTGAAGTTTTTGAAGTGAAAACTTCTTTAGGCTGGTTGAGTACTTTTTGGTAGGGGGTAAAAATGTGGAAACGCGTGACCGACACCTCGCGTTGTTACGAAGACAAAAGGTCTTAAATATAAATACATAATATATTTAAGTTTTATTACATTCGTAATAAAACTTTAATGAATTAGCTTTAAGGTTTATATTTCAAATATTTTTATTAAAATTATTATACTTGGTGTTTTTTTTTACCCCTTCGTTTTCTACACGGCATCGTACCGGAACGCGAAATCGCTTGGCGGCACGTCGTTGCCGGTAGGGTGGTAACTAGCCACGGCAGAAGCCTCCCACCAGGCCAGACCAGGGAAAATTCAGACATTATAAATTCCCAAATTGACCCTGCCCGGGATCGAACCCAGGACCTCCGCACGTTAAGGCAACAGCGCTACACACTGCGCCACGGAGGTCGTCAAAATGTATTAGATTTTAGCGGTAGGACAAAACCGTATCATGGTAACCCTCTACATGGAATACAGCGACTGATTCTTGAAACGTTATTGATACTCGTGTTACTTAATATCCGATCGTGAACCGTTCCAGAGGCTAAACGTCTGTTCTGTGATGTAATAAGGCCGCTCAATGGAACATAAAATTCCACACATACTTGATGACCTGAGTGTCTAGTGGGAGATTTCTTCACATTCGATCGCGAAAACGTTTGCTATGATTTGTATGGAATTGTCAAGCGTTTGACATTTGACGCTCGATTAATCCTAATGATATGGATTAGGATTAGTCGAGCGTCAAATATTATAAATGCAAAAGTGTGTCTGTGCGTCTGCTCAACCATGGCCCATCAACTGGGTTTTTATGAAACTTGGTATATGGATAGTTTGTATGCCGGGGAAAGTCTTTCCTCCGGATTTTTTGTCTTGGAAAATTAAGGAGTTAACGCAGGATTAACGCAGGATCCACACGGACGAAGTCGCGGGCATCATCTAGTGGCATAATAATTTTTATAACTGCCTCGTTGGTCTATTGGTTAGCATGTTCGACTGCGGCCGACGAGGTACCGGGTTCGATTCCCGGGTCGGGCCATAGCAAGTATTGGGGTTTTCTGACAAAAAATTCTTAGTACTAGCCCGGAGTAAGGAAGTTGGCGGTGTTTTACCCCCCTACCTGCACACGTAACGCCGTCGGTCCTGCGCCTGATCTCTCTCCGGTCGTGTCGGATTTTCCGTCCCATCGGGCTATGAGAGTAAAGTAACAGAGAGTGCACCTGTGTATACGCACACACTTGTGCACTATAATATCTCCAGGGCAGATGGCTAATCTCACTGGAGATAGGCCGCCGTGGCCGAGATGCGGTCGAAAGGACATTTAATTATTATAAATGATAGTTAACGTTTTCGTAATCGAACACGTAAAAAATCTCTAACTCGGCCCGCTGACTACTCTTTCAACGACCTCCGTGGCACAGTGTTGAGCGCAGTTGGCTGGTCAACTGCACTCAACACTGGTCTGGGGAAGTCCTCTATTGAATCTTAGACTGCATCGTCAGAGAATTTTGAAATCAGTGAAGGGATGGAATTTCCAAAAATACCCTAGCCCAATTGGCAGTTTTCAGGGAAATAACTTGAAAAATGACGGTTTCGTACAAACCTACATCGCCATTTTACTATTAAACCGCTAAAAATGAAAAGTTTCCAAAAATCCATTCTGAGTGCTTACTTATTATTGTATTTGTTACTGACTGTTTCTAGCCCATGGAAATAATAAGCAGATTTCTCGCCAGTAGAGTGAGGTACTTATCCATTACTCTATGTTAGCCATAGATTTTATTCAAAGCTTTATATATCTACTAGCTGATGCCCACGACTTCGTCCGCTTGGTTTAAGTTTTTTGATTCCCGCGGGAACTCTTTTATTTTCCGGGATAAAAAGTAGCCTATGTCACTCTCCAGGTCTTCAACTATACCCATACCTACCAAAAATCACGTGAATCTATTGCTCCGTTACGGCGTGATTGAAAGACAAACCAACAAACCAATATACCAACAAACAAACACACTTTCGCATTTATAATATTAGTTTAAGCTCTTTTTCCTTCCTTTCCTTGGTATTTTTAGTGACTTGACCAATAAAACTATTGTGTAGCCAAGTTACACAAATAAATTCAACGGTACAGGCAATAATATTTTATATGTACAGGTGAACACCGCATTGCAGCGAGTTGCCGTGGGGGAATAACGCGGCATTAAATCAAAGGACTTACGGCCACCAGTCGCCTCGATGACCCTATATATGTTTGCATTATCTGCTATCTTATAACATTTACTGGTGATGAAGCCACAGTCATATTATGCCGTTTCATAAACTACCTCAAGCTCTTGGTTGTATGGTATGTACAGACATCTTCCAGTTACAGTTTTATTATAAGTACAGATAGCGAGTAAACGACTATGGGGTCACCGGATGTCAAGTGATTTGATTACCGTCCGCACCGAGAGGAACCGCAAACGCAAATGCGTTGCCGGCTTTTGAGTTATCCCTTTGTAGAGCCCCATATTAAGGAACACAGAAGATGGAAGCTGGTTCCATAATTAGTAGGTACGTGGCAGAAAACACCTGGAATAATGGGAGATGGAAGAAGACCGGGCATCCAGGTGTTGAGGATCAAAGCTTCTATTGTGCGTTATTAGCATATTATTAGTTGCTTATTTAGCTTTTTATAGAATTAGTAAGCTGAAGTGGCAGTGGGCAGGCCATGTCAGTCTGTCTGGGCAGACGCGTTCTGGAATGCTCTGGCAAACGCAGTTCGGGACGACGACACTAAAAAGTAGCGGGCAGTGGGTGGATGAGGAAGGCGGAGGATCGTTTCCAGTGGCGCGCTCTCCAAAAGGCCTTTGTCCAGCAGTAGATGAATCGGTGTAGGGTGAAATCATCTAAATAGTTGCGTCAGCACATATTATATACCTGGATTGTGCTTAATGTAATGTAATGTAATGGCTTTTATCTTTCCGTCGTGACTTGGAGTGAACGTTAGGTGGTCCGTTATCATCAGTAAAACCTGATTAAAATTGCAAATCAGCCAAATTTCCGGTATATATATCTACACTCATAATCAAGTAAATTGTGAATACTAGAATGGCATTGCGCCGAAAATGCTCCTTACCAAGATAAACTCTCATTCCATGTGTTTTGACTCTACCAAAGGAAAGCAATTCTACTGAGAAGAACTGGCAAGAAACTCAGCAGTTGTTCCTTATAAAAAGCAAATTATTAAATTACGTAGGCAAGTATATAATTATAATATACAGTAGATTATAAGTTATTATACTTCTGGCCCGTGGGGCGCTGTTCGCAATTTCGATTGCTTCCATAAAACTGTCACTAAGTTAGGCTAGGGTAACCCACATACAACCTCAGCATAGCGTCTTCGCCGATAAGACCGACTCTTGGCAGAGCTTTGAATGCTATATTACTCATTAAAAAACCGAAAACTCTGACTCCTCATCTGAGATAGCAAAACGATTGGTAGGTTGTTTTGTTTTATCGTCTTATTCCGTAGATATTTGTTTTAATTTTATACATTTTTACACAGGTACACCAAATTATCAAGTAGATGTAACAATGTTCCGGCAGTGCAAAACTGAATCGTAATTCTGTCACCGTTACTCGTCCATCCCTAGGGCAAAAAGAAATGTATTTACTGTCAGGGCATCCCATCTCGTCAGCTCCATCGTCGCAGTCCCGACGGTCGTCGCACCGCTGACTCAGAGGCACGCATCGCGTTTCGTCGCAACTCATGAAATCGTCTGGACAAGCTGTTGACAAAGCAAGTAAGATAATGTCATAACTTGAACATAACATAACATAAGTTAAGCAGCATAACTTGAATTGTGTCAGCTTTGCTTATACGAGTATTTTGACTTTGTTGAGTTAGTCTGTTGCCGACAGACTCAGTGATTATTGAATACTTTTGTGTTTAGATCTCAATTTGTTTTAGAGCTTAGCAGTAGCAACTGCAGCCTGATCAAATGATTAATTTATTGTTGTTGTGATGCTTTGGCCAAGTTTTTATAATTAACTGTTTACATTAAATCTCTCGCGAAACCGCTACATGTTTAACCATTTATTCGTGCACGTTTTAAAGAGAGTACAAACATATTTTAAAAGTAATTTTAATTATTCACCCACTTCTGGAATTATGCTTACAATTGAAAATTCAAAATTAAATGACAAATTTTCTATCATCCTCATGTCTCATATTATTTTAGGTATGGATTGAAGGTTTTATGGCTATGTCAATTCTACGCTACAGACGCGCTTCAAGACTAGAAGAGAAGTAAACATCCTTTTAGAATCTTAGGCCCACTTGTACAAGGACTCTTAAATTGATTTAGTGAAATATTTGAATGCTGTCCCTTTTTTGCAACTACAATATGCATTTGCCAAAAAAGGGACGGCATTATAAAATTTAACTAAATCAGTTTAAATGTCCGTATGTAAGCGGCCCTTAAAGTTGTGACCTATGCAAATATTATTTGAATTCACAATCGTGAATACGTAGACGTAACCATAGACAAGATGATATTATAAGTCTTAAATAAATAAAAGATAGCCCAGAAGTAAAAAGTAATAAGATGAGGCACGAAATTCGCGGAATTCTCAATCAATCAAATACTCAAATCAAATCTAGCCGTTGATCTAACACAAACTTATCGCACCCGGTGACAGCGTCGCTAGAAAAAAAATTATATACATTAGCAGTCATAGGGACTGTCGATAGAAGTGAAAAACGAAAAGTTTTTTTTTTAATCTTTAATTAAATTAATTATTCTTATTTTTATTAAAGTTTAATTTCGAATGTAGTATATTTGTAGTTCGCGAGCATATCGCTGTTCGCGAGCATGTCGGTCACATCAACATTTTCACCCCCTACCAAAAAGTGCTCGACGCGCCTTTAGAAGTTTTACACTTCAATATAAATTACCAAAAAGTGCTCAACGTGCCGTCAAAGAAGTTTTCACTTCAAAAACAAAAAATGAACACTCATTTCCAAAGGGTCAGATAAGTTTGACGGACTATTTGATTTGATAGAAATAGAAATTGTCAAAATCTCAATTGAAAATTATAAATTTTTGAAAACATATGCGTCTCCGGGATGTACCGAATTTAGTCAAAATTGGTATTGACTGTCTGTAATTTATAATATAAAATATTAATTTATTAAATCGTATCAATCAAAAGTCATAAAATATATCCAATCCATGGAAAAACATAAATTAGGTGTGGCAGCTTATACACTTGGTATGAAATATATAAATAATTCTCACTGTTATTTCTCCATCCTCCAGGTATTTCAGTATAAGGTTCGTATCCTCCCTGTTCTCTGTTGTCTGGTCTTCCCTCAGTGGGCCTGTCGTAGTCAGGTCTTCCCTCAGTGGCACTGCCGTAGTCATGTCTCCCCTCAGTGGACCTACCGTAGTCAGGTCTTCCCTCAGTAGGCCTGCCGTAGTTAGGTATCTCCTCAGTGGACCTGCCGTAGTCAGGTCTCCCCTCAGTGGGCCTGCCGTAGTCAGGTCTCCCCTCAGTGGGCCTGCCGTAGTCAGGTCGCCCTTCAGTGGGTCTGCCGTAGTTAGGTCTCCCCTCAGTGGGCCTGCCGTAGTCAGGTCTCTCAGTGGGTCTGCCATAGTAGTCATAGTAGTTTCTTCCATCGTCAGACCTCCTCTCGCCGGCATATATATTTCCTGTATCAGGCCTTGGCTCGTCGGGTCTTCTATAGCCGTTTCTTCCTTCGTTAGGTCTACCCTCGGTGGGTCTGTCATAGTCGTATCTACCATCGGTTGTCTTTCCATAGTCAGGTCTGCCTTCAGTGGTTCTACCGTAATCGTCTGTACCATCTCCAGGTCCAGAAAGGGGTGTGTCTTCAGTAGGTCTTTCATAGTCATTTCCATTTTCATAGGGTATTCCTTCAGTTGTTTCACTTTCGTAAACTCCTATGTCCCTTTCTCCGAAAGTATTGTTTCCATCAGGTTCTAATAGATCTGGTAATTCGGTAGTTTCGGGAATCCCATCACCTCTTTCTGGTACATTATGATCTTCACTTTGACTTATCGTTTCGGTGTCCACATATCCTATGAAAAAAATTAAAAGGAACATAAAAGTAAAAAAATAAAAATGGGAAAATAAAACAAAAAGGGATAAAATATATTTGAACAAAACCTTTTCAAAATTCATTTGGATAGAATGAACTAGTTACAGAAATAAAATATTGTAAGAATTAGGATTCTGGTTTATTTACTAGGGTGAAAAATGGAACGTTATAAAAATTAATAGAAAATAACTAAATAAACTTTTACTAAGTTAATCAAACAATATTATTACTAAAACAAACCTGAATCAATGACCGTGGCGCTGTAGTCCTCGTCGTTGACTGCTACATTGCCCAGCATCCTCCTATTCCTGATGTAATCGCGCAATGTCTCAGATATTCTGTCTGTGTCATCCTCAGTGACAACGATGTCCAACGTTACTTTACAAGAGAATTCGTCCGCAGGGCGCGATCTGGAAAGAAGAACATTTTTAGTAGCATATTTTTGATAGGGTAATTAAATTGACATTAGTAAGAAATTAATTATAACTTTTCTATCACTGTAGTTGAAAAAAGTAATATAAGTAAAAGTAATATAAGAACATCTCATAAAGCATATTTTTATTACGGTAAATTGACAGTAAAGTGAGAAATTAATTAAGTCTATCTTTTCTAGCACTCGAGTTAAAAAAAAGTAATCTAAGTAAAATATAAATTAATGATCAATTATGGCTTTTGACCTCCACTGCCAATGTCTGGGAACTTAAATTTGGTGAAACTTGATAGTTCAATGTTATTTTTTGGTGACGCAACACATTAATCGCGTCGTAATTAAAAATTTTGGGTCTATGTTTTCTTTTCAGGTAGGTACTATATTAATTCTGTACTGTATCAGCCTAGATCCATTCACAGCAGCAACTCACTTCTCAGCCGCTATAAAGATTGAAGGTCTAGCCCCACTTGAGATGCACGGAGTGTCGCGGCACGTAGCGGTAAATATAATTTGTATGAGTTCGTACGGGGCCATGTTACGCAGTGCTTCTCTGTGCTGCATCGTTTAAGTGGGTCCAGCTCCATACCTCATAATACAAAGTATAGGCACTTGCCGCTACATGCCGCACTAGAAGTGCGTGGGGCTAGACCTGAGGTAAAATCATGTAAGGATTGCCGATGAAATCGTTAAAGCTCAGCTTCAAAGTAAAATAAACCATAACAGCATTGAATTAGAGCTCAATTTCGTGTATCCATTCTCATACGTCTAGGGTATCGTACATACCTAAACGTATGAAAATGGATACACGAAAAAGCTCTAATTCAATGCTGTTATGGTTTATTTTACTTTGAAGCCGAACTTTAACGATTTGATGGGCAATCCTTACATGATTGCACCTCTGAAATCGTATCATAGCCAACCTAATCGACTACGACTACGCTCTACAAAACTCAGCGCTCTCTTGTTACATAGGTTACCGGAACCAAACCCGTATTAGTCTATTTAAGTTAATAAAAGTTTCAATACTTACTGTATCCTTACTAGGCTTGCCCGATGGGTTCCTGGAAGATCTCGGAATACCGTGTTGACAGCCTCAGCGAGTGACTTGGAAAAGTTCTGGAACTGGGGTGAATCTCTGTTGGAGTATTTCACTCGATACGGCTCCATAACCACGAAGGTCACTCGGAGTGTCTCTGAAATAACAAATTATACTTGTTGTTGTACAGTGTTGACATACGGTTTCAATACATGAAACAAAAACAATGACTTTACATGGCACTCACTGTGGGGAGAGCAATGCTAGTAGTTTCTCTACCCAAATAATAAGTGATATAGGAGTAATAAAATATGTGGCGCCAATCATTTAGTCGCGTCTGAAGTTGACCGCAAGACGCGTCGCAATACCTATCATATTTTCGCACGTAGTATGTACGGTGACTGGGTGACTTCGACAGTTTGTGTGAGAGCTCCGCAAACAAGCACTCTCACCTCAGCTCAGGGACGACTATTTGATTGGCGCTAACTATACCACGGAAGAAGTAACTGACACAACCTAACACAGCTGAAGAAACAATGGATAGAGCCCTTATTTCTTTCCATTTAGCGGTGCATAATCAATTAACCGATAAAATATGTTTGGGTCAGAGATAATTTCGGAATAATTCTAAGAAAAGCGATAAGTTTGCTTCAAACAGGTTTTAGGAGTTTTTGAACCGTATTTATCAATGACCTAAATTTACATAGACAGGCCCTGTCAAACAAAGAATGTGGACTAATTTTACTAACGCCATCTAGTCTGAAAAGCGGGACAGCGCTATGGCGGGGATAAGGACAGGTTTATAAAGGTAAGGGACATGCCCCACAAGTCGGACGCCCAACTTTTTTCTATGAAAGGGAAAACACCTACATATATATATCGATGGTATTTATGTGTACAATCGTGAGTGAGAGCAGTGAGTTTGATGCCGTTCAAAAACTGATTTTGAACATGGGATTTTGAACAACAAGTATAGCACTAAGTGCTATCCTTTTTTCAAGTTAGTCAAAGTTAAAGAACGTTTATTCAAGATAGGTATACCGTATACTACACTTATTGACGTCCGGTTATTTATAACATATACCTACGAGTAATAATGGTGATAATCAGTACATCTTAAATTAAAGCTACGAGGGTTCACAAACGCGCCCTTGGCGCGTTTACATCTTAGACCGAGCTTAAAACACACAAAAAACTTGTCTATATATATATCTTGATATAGATCGAATATATACACTTGTGCAACGGTTCAACATCTCCAGTGAGGTTGCTCCGGTATTGGAGTGAAACGTAGGTACGTTGAGAGGAATTTGGGAGATTTGTGTGGTGTGGTGTGGTGTGGTGTGGTGTGGTGGCGGTGCAAATTGCTGGATTATTGGGCGGTGAATATCGCAAACTACTGGTGGAAGCTATACGTAGTACCACGAATATTTGTCTATTTTGGCGGATTATAGCGAATTAAGCTCTTTTTTCCTTGATTATCACGGACTTCCGCAAACTTACGCCTGCTTCTATCCACTACAATATAGGAGAATTATCGATATTCTGGAGAGCGTTTTGGATATCACTGTATACCTAGGTGGATTTTTAATATTTGTTGTCTACATGGTAAAAATATGTAAGAAAAGAAAGAAAGGAAAAACATTAATTACTAGCTGACCCGGCGAACTTCGTACCGCCTTAGTATGCAAAATTAAATGTATATTTTTCAATATTTCTGAGAGATTTTCTTAATATTTTTTTCCGTAAGAACCTCCTCCTAATAATAACAAATACAACAAAAAAAGAATTAGTGAAATCGGTCCAGCCATTCACGCGTGATGCCGTGACCAAGGAAAACGGGTTTCATTTTTATATATATCGATTTCCTAACTAGCTGATGCCCGCATCTACGTCCGCGTAAAATGAGGTTTTTTGATTCCAGCGGGAACTCCTTAGTTGTCCGGGATAAAAATTAACCTATGTGTTATTCCAGACTATATTCTATCTCTGTGCCAAATTTCATCCAGATCCGTTCAGCCGTTCAGGCGTGATTGAGTAACAAACATCCATCCATACATCCATACATCCATCCAAACTTACGCATTTATAATATTTATTTGATTTGATATATTTGATTTGATTTGATTTGATTTATTGTGCCACACATAACAAGCATACCTAAAGAGGTAGATCACCCCTGCACCTCAACGATCTAAACAACAACGATGAGGCGCAGGGATGAACTATATCACGTATGCCAACAAGCAGACAAAATAAGTCCATAAACAACTTCGATATTCGGCAGAAATTATTATAAATTTAACTTTTGGAAACTTACTTTCTTTTTCGGGCTCCAATTCTGTCTCTGCGGCACCCGATCCACCGTTGGGGTCGTTGTCGTCATCCCTGCGAACAGAAGCAATACAGAATGATGAGTTTCATACATTTTAACAAGTAAATAATCTGGTACGCAGGTCTTCAGGGGTGTGCAACAGTACTTTTTTTTTTTATTATTGAGTCTGAAACTACTCTGACCGATTCGGTTCTGCCAACTTAGGCTTTCCTTATGTCAATGATCTTCCTTTGTTAATTGATTATAATATCATCAAAAAGTGTGGTTTTTGGGTTTTAGATCATAGTTGTGATCCGGATATACCACGACCTTCACCGATCTGTTTACCAGATGAAACCTACTTTTTATTTTTATTTAATAATCGATAAATACCTTTGTATTTATCGATTATTAAATATATCGGTTGCCTGTCAAAATCCGGTCCAGGCTATTTTTAAATATTTTTTTGGCAAGTTTATTGTAGCCAATGCTATAACATCGCGTTTTTTATAAAAATACCTATATTTTGATACATAACTCAAGCGGTTAACAGATCCGTGAAGTTACCTATGGATGGTAACTTACCATAGTCCATCGGTAACTTCACGGATTGAAGAAACGTTAGTAATATAAAACTTATCTCACATATTTTCGTCATCTTCTGTGGCAGTTTCCTCAGGCCTTGGGGATGAGGGTTGGAACCAATCTGAAATGTTCAAAGAATAATTGGATTAGTTTAGCTAGATACGAATGAAAAGCAAAAGCTTAACTGCACTCCTATATCCTATACGGGAGAGGGATAATCTGATTAGACACAAAAAATACCCTAATGTGTGTTGTAAACTTGCAGTTCATGCATGATTGAAGATGATTAGAATAGGTGTAGTATCTTCTAAAGTATATTGATTAGTATGGATTATGAACTCACTCCAAAAGCCGTCTCGTTTCATTCGTCGCAAGTGGCCGCCGATGCCTGTGTCCCGGTCAACTTCAAGGAATTCATTCGCCTCATCCTCACCCTCCAAGTATAGGTCCTCGGCTGCAGAAGCCTGGAAGTGATAAATTATAAATAATTTATTTTATTTCATGTAGGACAACTTGTGAAAGAAATAAACATTTTAAAACAATACAGAAAATAATCACTACGGAGCAGACCTCAAAAAACTCAATCTTTTTATCGTCTAAATGCTCTTTCCAACTTTATAGATACCTAGTACGTATTGCGCCATTTTTTCAGGATAATTAGAAAATACTAATAGATTTACAATAAAACCGGATTGATTTTTGAACGTATTACTTAAAATAGGTATAACAAGTGATAGGTATCACTCTCTGTCTGTCTCTCTGTCTCGCACTCTGGTCTGAAAAGAGCCGACAGTAAACAACTTTTATTTTTTATTTACAGCATCTCACAAATAATTTCAAAGTATCGAGCCATTAAAGCAAGTCATTCCTAGGTTCTCTTTATCATTTAGTCAGTAAGCTCGCGCTCACTATCTTTACGTAAGTGCGAATTTTCAACGCTCATTCTTTCCTCTTCTTGTTAATAATATTATTATATCAATGCTGTATACAAAAGTAAATAATGTGCTAAGTTTATACAATTAGAAGGAGGTTTTGGGATGTCTCCATGAATAGGCACTTATTGGGATTGGTCTGCGCAAAACCCCGCCCCGCCCGAGTAACGATTTCGATTATAGCCCTCCCTCTCAGAACAAGCCGTTTGACCTTCTTATATTATGATCCGAAGTCAAACATACTTTTGACTCTTTCACCTACTCGAGTATCTTTCTCTCTGAAACAAGCGACAAGGGCGTAAGGCCGACCACACACGTTAGGGCAAAACCCTTAGGGCGAAATAAATTTTTTGACGATTATACCTATTACAATTAATATAATTATCAAGCTGATATCCGTGACTTCGTCGACGTGGAATAAGTATTTTATTTATTCCCACGGGAACTCCTTAATATTCCGGGATAAAAAGTAACCCATAGTGACATAGGCTATTTCATCCATACAAGCAACAGAGCAACAGATCCACGTGATAGACTCCAACGAACCAACAAACAAACACACTTTCGCATTTATAATATTAGTATGATAGTATGCCTTCTTGCCTCTTGCTAGCGGTTAGCATGTTTGACTGCGGATAACGAGTTCCCAGGTTCGATTCCTTATGAACTCATGTGAAATACCGCAAGAATTCCTTCGGGTTCTAAAGGCGTGCCGTGGTCAGCTCAAGCCTTCAACATTAGACTGCATCATCACTTACCATCAGGTGAGCCGTGAGATCGCAGTCAAAGGCTAGCTTGTAGTGGATAAAAAAAAATTGATATGGAGTATGGATGAGAATTTGGTTAATATTTATATTGGGTATTTGACTACTAGTCATATTAGCGGCTATAAATTATTTTTGAATATCTCCGTCTCCTGCTAGTTTTATGATGAATAACAATTTTAAACTATCTAAAAAAGTGCGTCGATCTTTGATGACATCACAATTCAGTATTCCATTTAAAATCCCATAATGAGCACGTATTTTGACGTTTGAAAAAAAGTTTACAAGACAAAAAGATTACAATTATTTTGCTATAATCCGCCAATTATGTTGGCGGATTATAGCAAAATAATAATTGTAATCTTTTCTTGCTGATTCATTTAATGTTAGGCAATAGACTAAGAGACAGCTGTGCTTTTGGTAACTATCACTAGGAAGGCTGATTCAGTATTTGGTGTTAGTAGGGCGCTTCACTTGTGGGAAAAGTGACAGTCTGCCCGCATGCGGCTGGGCAACTGATTACTTAATGCCGCTCAAAGACGCGTTATGGTAACCAGAAATGAACAATAACTAGGAAGGCTGATACTGGTATAGTATTAAAGTATGCGCAGTACCTATGTAAACAGTATAACTGAGATTTGTGTCGTCTGAGGGTGTCCCATTTCGTATTTTCAGCAAGAATACCGGATATGTTTTTTCTCTATCTCTTATAACCCTAAACGTTTCGCTATAATTGTAATTATCAAGCACCCAAAAATTCCCACGATATAAGCTCTGACGCAATATTTTATCGCACCAATATACAAAAGACCAAACAAATAAAGTTAAACGTTCTTGACAGACGAAAACGTAAACACAGGCGGGCCACAGGACGGATCTTACTAAATTTTAAAAAAATCAGTCGAGTCAGTCAATACGATATTCGGCAAAGTATGCAAATAAATAATAAAGACCTTCTTTTTGGGACGATAAAACGCACCTAGCCTGATAAAAATCGTACGTAATAAACAAGTAGTAAGTATTAATAAAAAATCTAGGTAACCCGACTACGGAAAAAACATCAGAGACGCCCACTTTTTGATGTAGTAAATTCCGGTATATCGTTTTTGTTAGTGTAAAATGTACCTTATTTCGCCCGGTCCAACATACATAAATACAAACAAATATACCCTACATGGTACATAGGTAGGTACATGCGTACATACATAATATTTACACCATACAAAGAGATGCGTCGAAAGCGGATATTGCAACCTGCAAGTTCGAATCCCACTTCCGAAATTCGCGAATGCTTCCATTTTTTAAAAATAGAATAGCGAAAGTAACTATTTACATACGGGGCGTCCAACGACATCAAAAGGCTTTTTTTATTTTACATATATGGTTTTTTATATGGTTTACGATTGGTAGGGCGTCTGATTTTGCGATTTTCCGATTTACAGTGGTATAGCATCTTCTTTTTTTATCCCCTACAAGTTTGTTCTTGACTGCGATCTCACCTGATGGTAACTCAGTGGCGTGCAGTTCATAGAGGCATAAAAGCACTGCTTACCCAAGTGGAAATACGTCAATGCTCATTTTTCATCAAAACAGTTAGTAAATAGGTATTCTGACTAACTAATGCCTACCCTAGCTTCAAAATCTGTGCACGCCACTGTGGTAACTGATGCAAATGCAATCTAATGCTAGATCGACAAGGAAGCCTGGCAATAATTTGCTCTAATGTCTCTGATAGTTTAGTTAGTTTAGTCTAGTAAAATATTTGTGAGATGGTGATAATAAAACAAAAAAAAAACCCCGGCTGAGTTTGTTGTGGGCTCTTCTCAGACCAGGGCGCGTTTGGAACCCTCGTAGCTTTAGTTTTAAGATAACGTTACCCATTATCACCATCATGCTTTTTAAGTAAATTTTTTAGACGAAAATAAGTGTACCTACAGTGTGCCGATATTTAATAAATAAATGACTATGACTATGACTATGACTATGATCTATAGATCAATAGAGCGTACTATGACTTGGCTCAGACTTTACTCAGAATTAAAACGAGATGGACTTACTTATGTGAGTAACATAAATCTGTCTCGTTTTAACCATGTCTTATGTCTAAGCACAGTCAAAGTTCGCTCTATAGATCTCACAAAGATGGTAGCGAGCTAACCTATTAAGGGTATGGTAGTTATATTAAACCCATACCCCTATTCGGATTCTACACGATATCGTACCGGAACGCTAAATTGCTTGGCGGTACGTCTTTGTTGGTAGGGTGTTAACTAGCTACGGCCGAAGCCTCCCACCAGATCAAACCAGAGAAAATTCAGAAATTATAAATTCAAAAATTAACCTTGCCGGGAATCGAATCCGGGACTTCCCACGTTAAGACTAAGGTGCTCATCACTGCGCCAGGGAGGTCGTCACCTCCCTGGAAACTCTTTGGATTTCGGGGATAAAAAATATTTCTGTCTGATGTCTAAGTAATGTATGTGTGTGTATCCACTTATTTTTTCTATGGGTGTATCTATGCCGTCTAGATTCCAGTGGGAGATTTTCTTGTTATTCGATCGCGACAACGTTTCCTAAGATTTGTATGAAATCGTCAAACGCTTGACAGCTGACGCTCGATCAATCCAAACTTAATATTACAAATGTGAAAATTCTAAATATCTGTCTGTCTGTCTGCTTCGCTTTCTTGGCCCATCTTTTTTAACGAATTTTAGGTCCCGCGGGAATAAAAACTTATCGAACGCGAAGTCGCGGGTATCATCTAGTTCCATATAAATGGTAGTTAACGTTGTCGCAATCGAATACGTAAAAGAACTGAACTCGGCCTGCTGTTAAGCGGAAAAGCTCTCTTCTCCTAGGACCCATGAGCCGTACGTTTATGCCTTTCATCAAAAATCAAACAAACCTACGCATCCAAAGATAAAAATGAGCTCGCAATGAATCCTTTTCATAAACGAGTATCTGTGCGGATCTGTTAAGCCGTACAGGTCTCATACACATCTCAGCTAGACCTTTAAGCTCCTTTTCTCCTAAGATCCGTAAACCGTAATGTTTATACCGTAAGGCCTATTACGCATTAAAAGAAAATTTCTTGTGTCTTGTCTAGAAATGTCTTATAAGATATGAGACCATACATATTAGGTACAAGATATTTTTTTGTGTCTTATCAGACAGGCGCATACAAAATATAAGACATAAGTTATAAGACACAAGACATTTTCTTATAATGTGCAATAGGGCTAAGCCATGCGCCCAAAACCAAACAAACCTACGCACACGAAAAAAATAATTGCGCTCGCAATTAATCCTTAAACGAGTATTAACAAGAGTTAAAGAGGGCAAATAAAAGGGCTCATTAGCTACACACAACAGCCAGCGATTCGCAAATAAATCGACCCTCAAGCCGCAATTAGAGGGGGGAGGCCGCGAACTGAGGATTTCTTTGCAATTTTACTTAGTCCTACATGATCCGCAGACGAGTGCGCGGGACGCGACAAGCAAGATAATGGCCCGACGACAGGGGCGATGTTTGCACACGATTATTTTTACTCTCTTGCTTTTTGTCGCCATTTTTGCTGCAAAGGTGAGTGATGTTTAAGACGACCTTCCTTGCGAAGTGTTGAGCGCTGTTGTCTTAACATGGGAGGTCAAGAATCAAACATTTTTGAATTTTCTCTGGTGCCTGGTGGGAGGCTTCGACTGTAGGTAAACTCCCACTCTACCGGAAAAGACGTACAATAAGCGATTAAGTGTTCCGGTACAATGCCTTGTAGATGTCACCGTTTAATTGCAAAAACCGTTAGATTGTAATCTAACTAACGATATTGTAAACTGTCGACAGATTACAATTTAACGCATTATTTTTCGGTAAATTGTAATCTGTTAGGTATATTAACCCGTGCCCGTTAAAGTGCCCTGATTATTTATGTCGAACCCTAACCTAACCTACAAGAGACAAGAAAACGTAAATACAATGAAAATTTCAAAAATTGTCACGGTTCACAATCTGTCGTCAGTTTACAATATCGCTAGTTAGATTACAATCTAACGGTATTTGCAATTTTACGATGACATAGAAACCGATAAGTGGTTTGAGATTTTTGTTATATATACCTAACTGCCATACCCCTAACAGGTTAACCCGCACCTACTCGCATACCTACGTATCTTATACTGGGTTATCCTTACCACCAGATGAGATAGCAGTCAAGTTTTGGTCTTTTGTTTTGCGATAGTCTTATTATACCTACATAAAAAGGGTGAAGACACGCTAAAGACAGGATATGATAAATGGTCCGCGTGAAACGCTTGCGTCGTTTAGGAAAACGTTTTGTCGTGATGCGCTTATCTGCGCTGCAGCTCCATGTAAAATTGAATGCGGTGACATATTTTTTTGTTCTGTCTGTAAACAGTTATCGCCCTAAGTTGGATATGTCACCGTAAGATTGCAAAAACCGTTAGATTGTAATCTAACTAGCGAAATTGTAAACTGCCGACAGATTACAATTTAACGCATTATTTTTCGGTAGATTGTAATCTGTTAGGTATA
Organism: Erebia aethiops; assembly: GCA_923060345.2. Taxonomy (NCBI): domain Eukaryota; kingdom Metazoa; phylum Arthropoda; class Insecta; order Lepidoptera; family Nymphalidae; genus Erebia; species Erebia aethiops. The sequence goes on along the minus strand of OV281079.1, from coordinate 4,660,983 downwards.
TTCACTCGATAAAACCTAAGTGCCCTTACTAGGGCTAGCCGGGCACTAACTGATTATTTATATCGATCCCTAACATAACCTACAAGAAAGAGACAAGAAAAAGTAAATACAATGAATATTTCAAAAATTGACACTCTTAACATTGAACGGTTCACAATCTGTCGACAGTTTACAATTTCGCTAGTTAGATTATAATCTAACGGATTTTGCAATCTTACGGTGACAGAAATAAAATATAACTATATAATAAAATATTTCACGAACAATAAAAATAATTGTCCTGAATCCTTGTATTTTGGACTAGCCACGCCTTGAGAAAAGAAAAAAGCGTTTTGCTGGCTTAGTTTTGTTAACTAAAACAAAAGACCGCCCCAGCGTTCACCATGCGTTAACTCTGGCACACTTGTATGCACGTTCGTACATGTCTAGATAAACCAGAAGAACTGCAAAGAAATGCACGCCATTACATACGTTCTCCAAGTAAATTACCAATTAAAATAGAGAATGGCGTTCTCTCGTAATACTCTCTCTCCAAAGGTTGACTGGGAGAGATCGCTTTAGCGATAAGATCGCCTTTGCGCGCTTCACAATTAGGTAAGCTTATGTTTTTCTATTTACTTTTACGTTTCTTATGTAGTTGTGTGCAATAAAGAGTTCAATAATTTAAATTTCAATGTCACGAAAGCAATAATAACTAATTGAGGCCCAAAAACACGGGTCGGCTTATCTATACTAAATAGGTACTCGAAAATATTATAATATGAAAATGATTTATACATTAGAACTTTCCACATAGACTGTTCAAATTAATGGTAGGTGTATAACGCATTGAAAGTAAGAAAATACAAAGAGAAAAGCCAAATGCGATTTTAATTTAATGTACAAAATAGAGCGTTATTAAAATTAGGGCGTACCTAAACCAAATGTTAACTGTGTTATAATATGAGTTCATATGAGACTAGCTTAAAATATGACATTCATCCATATTATACCCAGACAAATAAAGTTTTTGCCATGAACTTAATGAATTTAACGAGTGACGAGCCCCAAAAAGCGATATGCTGACGAGAGAATACGAAAGAAAAATAAAACGCCGATATAAAAAAATGCTCGCCTCGTTAATATTTTGTGAAAATAACTTAATTTTAATAAAGCTGTTTTCATTTCATGGGATACGCACCATATGCACCCTAGTACAAGTTTTATAGTTTCAAAAAAATCGGTGAAAAGTTTATTAATTTCATCGATGCAGTCCTGTTATCCTTTTGTGTATTCAAAAGCTGTAGGAGAATTAATTACCATAGCAGTAAAGCAAGTATGTAATTTTAAATCTCGTCACTGTCCTACCGTCGCGTCGTCGTCGCGTCGCGTCGATGGAATTCGAGCGTGGAAACAAATTTACGTTACAACAAGATACATAAAACAGTGGGGTTATTTTTGTTAAATTTAAAGCAGTATAATATTAAAATTCACGTTTAATATGACGAATCTTGACGTCCCTAAAATAAGCATTATAATTCTGAAACAGGAGAGTCAACAAGATTAAAATAATACTGCTATAGGCGATGACCCTAGGTAAGTACTTAAAGAAACTTAAGTTGTGAAGTTTAAGAAGATTTCACTTCGACGCTTTGTCCAATCAACTTTTGCGAGACGTTTTAAATCTCATACTAACTCATGAGGGTCAATGTTGCTTTATTATACGACTGCCTGAAAAAAGGAGTATATTACTTTCAGGGTTCATGTATGTAGGTACGTATGTATGTATGTATGTGAGTTTGTATATTCCACCATAACTTCTATACGCCTGAACTGATTTCGATAAATGAGGTATCGTTAGAATTCCTAGCTTATTCCGGGTGACATAGGCTAGTAAAATTTTTAAAAAATTTGATGGGGTGACCATGGTCCCGCATTAAAGACTAAAGTTGAAAAAAATAATTCGAAAATAAGATTAACTATGTAATCATCATCTAGAAAATGATGAGTAGATTCCAAAAATATATAACACTATAGTTCAACCAGTGATTCACAAAAAATATCATTTAATAAAAATGTGAATAAAATTCCAAAGGTTCAATACGGGCTACGGCAGAGAGCAGTCGTATTTTTTAATAATTTTAATTATATTTACTTGTCGAAATTTCGAAAACGCATCGCGGATATCGAGACGTGCAATCTCATGTTACGGGTCAACACAACGAGATAAAACGACAGCGAGAACTTTTTGTAAATCAGGCATATTTAATAATCATTCAGTTTATTGTAAAATAATATCTGTGTTATTTTAAAAAGCTTCGTTCATCAATGTACAAATGGGTTTTATGAGCATCCACAAACCACATATCGATATAAGAGCTACGCCCACGTCTTCGTTGTTCAATGTTTCAAAAATATACGTATTTTACTAAAAATATACGTATTTGACTGCCTCGTTGATCTAGCGTTTAGCATAGTCGACCGCGGATCACGAGGTCCTGGGTTCGGTTCCCGGTCGGGCATAAAAATTGGTCGGTATTGGGTTTTTCATCTCAGTGCCAGCCCGGAGGTGGAAGTTTGCGGAGAGCACGTTAAGCCGTCGGTCCCGGTTATTATCTCTAACATGACAATAGTCGTTAAAGCCCACTTACTCGCTTTGGAGCAGCGTGGTGGCGCAGCTCTAACTCCGTCTCCCCTATATAAGAGTGGAGCCCAGCAGAGGGACGTTAATGGGCTGTAGTGGTGGATACTTATTTCAATGAAAATAAGAATGAAACTTTCGTTTGTTTGAATCAGGCTCCGCTCATAACCTTGAAGTATTTCTCCCAAAATTCACGTCAAAATAATGCGATACAACTTTTGATAGCAGCTTAGCACTTGGGGTGAGTGGCGGAAGGGTTCATTAAAGCCTCTAATGAAGGCGCGCCTCTAATTGTTTTCTCAATTAGTGAACGATATTATAACATAAGCTGAAATCAGAAGCGGCGGAATTTTTTACAAAAATTATATTTAATCTACTATTGGAAAAATTGCTAGTTAAGCCGAATTTAAGTGGATATAATCCATACTAAAACGCTGGGAGAAAATAATGAGTTAATTAACCTAATCTACAATTTGAGGGTCTTAGTGCCATAGCGATCTCTTCGGGGCAAATAGAAAAATGTCGAAATTATACACCATTATGGAACATTGAATTATATAAAGCTAACCATGAGATCGCAGAAAGGGACTAACTTGTAGTGATAAAAAAAACATTACTTTGCCAACTCAAGCAACGGTCCCATACAATGTATACTTGAAGGGCCCCATAGAAATTCTAAGTTGATAGCAACCAACTTATATTACCAACTTATTGACAGCCGATGTCAAAGTGACAGTACGTACTTTTTAACGCTCCGCGAAATTAATGTGAAATAATTTGAATTAAGTAATAATAAAACACTATTTATCGAAGAAAAGTTATAAAAGTCACTTTAAATACGCTATACATTGTTTTTACCGTAATATTTCGGCAAAATGAGCACCGAAATGTCGCAAGAAATGACACAACTTTTCTCCATGTTTAAGTGTGAATTAGACAATCAAACTAAGATTATAACGGAAAAAATTACTAAAAATGTTCTTCAAAGCATTGATGAGAAGATAAAACCGTTAGTGGAAGAAAATTTGGTGTTAAAATCGGAAATTGAAAGACTGAACAACAAACTAAGTAAGTTGGAAACACAATCACGAAAAAACAACCTTATATTTCATGGTGTCTCGGAATCAGAAAACAGTGACAAGGAACTTATTGAGTGCACCATAGAATTACTGAAAAAAATTGATGTCCAGATAGAAGTGTCAGAAATAAACAAAATTTATAGAATAGGAAAAAAAATACAAGGAAAAGGTAATGTTAGGCCTATATTACTAGTAACAACAACATGGCAACGGAAAATCGAAATTCTGAAAAACAAAAAGAAAATGACGGATAACACCTACATTACGGAGGACTTTAGTAAGGAAGAACTAGAAATAAGAAAGAAGTTACAAGAGCAACTAAAGCAAGAACGTGAAAATGGTAATATTGCCTATATCCGCCATAATAAAATTGTAATTAAAGGAAAGAAAAATGATAAAGATAAAAGGAAGAGGTCTGAGTCAATTTCTCCCATCGATAACTCGCAAAAGCAGGCAAGTGAGCGAAACAGTAGTACAAAATTATCTAGGACCAATGCGTTTGATGTTATGCGAGCAAAGGCCTATTTAATGTCACATAATTAGCAATCAATGAACATCGGCAATCAAACAAGACAAATTATAAAGACAACTGACAACATAGGTCCCAACCCGGCTGGTCCCCGTGGGACTGTAGACCAACACCCTTCAGAGATCATGCACAGAAAAGTTGGAAAGAATACAAGGAAGGAACTAAACTCAAATAATATATATATTGTCACCCTAAATGTAAGATCACTGAAATCCCAGGAAAGGCAAGATGAATTAGAATATGCGCTCAACAACATAAAATGGGACATTTTGGGAATCAGCGAGGTACGAAGAATGGGCGAAGAAATCATAGAGGTACCTAACAAATATGTTATGTATTATAAAGGACAGACTGGGGGAAGAAACGGCGTTGGTTTCCTAGTAAAGTCACATTTAAAGGACAGAATTGAAGAGTTTATTGGAAAATCAGATAGAATAGCTATTCTAAACATACACCTTCCTGGATATAGAGAAAAATGGTCAATAATTCAAATTTATGCACCGCATGAAGCAACAATGCCTGAAGACAAAGACAACTTTTATGAAGAATTAACTTTAGCCATGCAGGATACCTACAAAAACAAAATTATTATGGGAGACTACAACAGCCAAATAGGAGAGATGATTATAAATGAAAATAATGTCAGAGGAAAATATAGTACAGGTAAAAGAAATGATAATGGTAACCGATTAATTAACTTTGCACTTGAAAATAACTTAGTCATCATGAACAGCTTATTTAAAAAGAAAAAAAACAGAAAGTGGACCTGGAGGTCACCAGATGGGAAAACTTTTAATGAACTAGATTTCATTCTCACTAATAAACCAAAGGTATTCCAAGACATTGACGTCATTAATACAATAAACTTTAGCACGGATCATCGTCCAATAAGAGGCATAATGACTAGTAAGGAACCTAAAAAAATAAGACAGACCCGACAAAGCCACAGTCGCTGTGTAAAAATTCCTGACTACATAATCAAAGAACGAAAGGAGAACTTGCAGAACAGAATTAATAAAGTAATTTCAGTTCAAGAAAAATACAATATACTAGAACAAGAACTTAAAGAACTCCAAGAAAAATTCACTGCAAAACTGAATAAAACAAACAAAATTGGGGAGGAAGCTACTAAACTACTCGATACCAGAAAAAAATTACTTACAAATAAGAAATTGTTTAGACAAGAAATAGTTGATATAAGTAAGCAAATAAATGAAAGTATCAGGAAATATAGAAAGGAAAACAGATTCAAAACTATTCTAGAATACATAAAGAAATCAGGGGGTGTAAGAAAGGCAGAAAAAGAGTTAAAAGAAAAGACTAATTGGATACCAAATATGAGAGATAAGTCAGGAGTAGTAACAACCAAAAGGGAATCCATTCTTCAAATCGCCACAGATTTCTACCAAGATTTATACAATGATGTGGACCATATTTGGAATCCAGAAATAAGTAATGACCACATAAATGAACCTGTGCCCTCTATTATGAGTAGCGAAGTAATCAAGGCAGTAGAAACTCAAAAAGACAACAAAGCACCTGGAGATGATAACATAAACAATGAACTCCTAAAGGAAACTCTCAAAATTACACTTGACACTCTTACTAACATATTCAACGAAATCCTAGAAAAAGAATATATACCATATCAGTGGACGAGGTCTACAATAATTTTATTACACAAAAAAGGAGACAAAAACGTAATTGGCAACTATCGACCTATAAGTCTTACTTCAAATATATATAAAATCTTCTCAAAAGTGATACTTGGTAGAATAACAAAGGTACTTGATCAATGCCAACCAAAAGAACAAGCAGGATTCAGATGCAATTACTCCACAACTGATCATATACATACTATTAAACAAATAATTGAAAAATGCAATGAATATAACAAAAAATACTACCTAGGCTTTGTCGACTATAACAAAGCCTTTGACTCAATAAGACACTACCACCTATGGCAAGCACTCGAAGAACAGGGAGTACCAACTAAGTTCATTAGATTAATAAAAGAGATATATAGAAAATGTACAGCACGAGTCAGACTAGAGAAAGAAGGAGAAGAGTTCCAAATAAAAAAGGGAGTCAGACAGGGAGACCCTCTATCCCCAAAACTGTTCTCAGCTATTTTAGAGAAGGTTTTTCAAAATCTGGATTGGGATAACTATGGACTTAATATAAATGGGAAAAAATTAAACCATCTACGGTTTGCTGATGACCTTATTCTAATATCCAACAATCCTAACACACTAGAAATAATGTTACAACAACTGGAAAAAGAGAGTGCTGTGGTAGGTCTGACTATGAATACAGAGAAAACCAAATTGATGACAAATGGAGACCAAATTACTATAAAAGTCAATAACAAACCAATAGAATATGTTGCAGATTATATGTACCTGGGACAAGTTATCTCTCCACACAATCAGATGACTAAAGAAGTTAACCAAAGAGTAATTAACGCATGGAAACGATACTGGTCTTTAAAGGAAATTATGAAAAGTAAAGAACTTCCAGTAAGTGCAAAGCAAAAAGTATTTGATACATGCATAATACCATGTATAACTTACGGATGCCAAACTTGGTCACTTACGAAAGCAAACACACAGAAACTAGAAACTTGTCAACATAGTATGGAGAGAAGTATGATAAACATAAAAAAGAAAGACAGAGTAAACCTAAAAACTATAAGAAAACGCAGCAAAGTGAAAGATGTAACAGAGCATATAAGAAGGCTAAAATGGCGTTGGACTGGACACATGATGAGGGACAGTAGTGGAAAATGGACAAAGGAAGTGACCGAGTGGTATCCGAGGGATGGGAAAAGGTGTAAAGGAAGGCAAAGGAAAAGATGGGAAGATGATTTAAGAATGGTGGCTGGTGCTACATGGCGCCGAACAACACAGGAGAGGAAGATCTGGAAGGCTCTGGAGGAGGCCTATGTCGCAGGACAAGCTGATGTTCAGCAATAAATTTGTTAATAAAAAAAAAAAAAAAAACATAAATTATTGTAAAAAAAAAAAAAAAAAAAGAATTTACTCAGCAATAAAGGCTATGATTATGATTATGATTATTAACTTATATTAGACTATAACTTATCAAAAGGTAAGATTGCATTCAAGGGCTAACTTGTAGTGAAAAAGAAAAAATACCTGTGCAAACTCAAGCAGCAGTCCCATACAATGTATGCTTGAAAGACTCCATAGAACTACTAATTAATAATAAAGTTAAATCTATTACAATAAAATTATACAATGGAAATTCACCGTTCGACCGAATACCAGGTGCCTGCCGACGACGCCTAATTGCTAGGGCTGATCCGTAGATACCAAAGTGAAGAACAAATTGTAATAATTTCATTTTTTTTTTCATAGGTGCATAATAATTATGAGATTGTAGCATACTTTAATTTGCTTTTCGAAAAAAAGCTCAAGCAAAGCATCAGCTAGCACAACATAAAAATTATTCATATTTTGATATTGCAAAATTTTCTGGTAAGTTTACTCGTGAACTACCCTACGGGTAGGTGAGCGACGAGAACAATGCGATGCGATGCGACTCCAAAGAAAATGAAAAACTTTCACTAGGTGGCAATTCACTAGGTGGCTTTAATCCATCTAATGAATTGCTACTATTTGATATTTTCGCCTTGCGTCGCGCAATTGACGTAGGACAACCCGTTATTTTTTTTCCTTTTCCCAGGTTATTCTCGTAGTAAATATGGTCAGTGATAATGGATAAAATGGGTTATTTTAAACTTTTAGGTTAGGATTAGGGGTATTAGGAGGAATTAGGGATAATTAACAACCCTAATGGCAAAAAAAATATTGATATAAAATAAAGAAGACCGTGCATATAATATAATAAAGTGTAAGAAGAAAAAAAAAGCATACAAATAGCAATTTCTTTTTTGCCTTACCTTGGGCTTCGTCGGTGTCAGCCCTTTGAAAAACAAACACGCCTAATCTTATTTTCAGTCCATTACACAAGCGTATACAAAGTTCGAACTAAACTGTAATGAGAAATTGCCTTGGGCACACCGCACATTGCAATGTTACAAATTACAATCACAGACAACGTGCGGTCTTAAACGAGTTAGTAGTTACTTGAATGCATGTACAATGTTTTAAACATGCATTTTCAAAACTCTCGTAACACGATTGTCATGTGAACCGAGTGGCACAAAAATCGCACGTTGGCAGCGCCAGCACATGTATAGGTAAACGCAAATTCAAATCCAAGTCGCCGTAGGCGTCATCGACATTTAGATAATCTTAGTCAAAAGTTTATTCAAAGTGGCTATTACTGTACCTGCAAGAAAACTCGAACCATAATTTGTCATTATTTGAATAATGGAAAGGGGCCACGAGTCACGACCCTCAGCAATGAGGCATACGACCCAGAGAAGGAAAGTACTGTACACATTTTGAAGTGAATAACTTTAATTGTTAAATTATACCTACAGCCAGTGTGGAAAGGTTCGTAATAGCGAAATAACGGTATGTAAACAAAAATCGAGGGTTCCCAGCGCACCGTGGTGTGAGACGAAGCGCGCGCGACCAAACTGTTCGTGAAAATATCGCAATGTGTAAAGAGTAAGACACTAATTATAGCACGGGTATATGCTCTAACTAGCTGATGCCCGCGACTTCGTCGACGTAGGTTAAGGTTTTTTGGTTCCCGCGGGAACTGTTTAATTTTTCGGGATAAAAATTCCGTTCATGAGTTAGGTACATAATATAGTTCTGAGCTCCTCATACAACCCTACAACCCTTGGACCTAGAAAGCTGAAATTTTTCACAGATAATGTAGGCAAATATTCACAAAGGAGTGATGCCGCGGGCGGGCGGTAGTGAGGGCAAAAAAAGAAAAATAATGTATTGAAATGGCATCATCAAATCACCACTTAAAGATATTATACACTAGTGCTTTGATAATCGAACCAATCTTTATAAATCAACATAATAACGTGATTGCCTTAGTACCTACTGTGATCATACAAATTGTTTGTATGTAAGTATAATAATTATTTGTATTGACCATCAACAGTTTCATGTGCATGCTCATAATGTTGTAGTGTTCTTTGTAACATGATTGCTTAAATTGGACGTTTTTTTATGTTAAGGTATAGAAAAAGTTTAATAAGTTGAAAAATTATCTTTGGACTCTTAATAAAAATATTAAAATGGAATAAATAGCCCGTAGAACAAGGCAGTACATAAGTACCTATAGTTCGCACGCGAGTTGAATGCAGAGTAAATGTATGGTGACACATACATTTATTCTGCATTCAATTCGCGCGCGAACTGTAGTTTATATACATTCCTCGTATACATACGTTTATATTCGTAGTCCACTACATTCTGCATAAAGTCAAGAGATCGGCTTAGAAAAATAGGCAAAAGTTTTGAAATTGGTGTTTAGCAAAGTAATTTCAAAATCACAGGCAGAAACTTCAATTTTATTTAATCGTAAACATAGATAAACAATATTAAGCTCCCTCAGCAAATATAAGACGCTGATAAAATATTTATTTTCGGGTACACACATTCAGTACAAAGTACAACCTTGACAAATGTGAATCGCGTTTTTTAAAACTCTAACCGAATCCGCATTCAGTTTATTTTTGCGTAAATCCAGCATATCAATTAGTTGTAGTAGTAGTAGTTAGTTTTGACGACCTCCGTGGCGCAGTGTGTAGCGCTGTTGCCTTAACGTGCGGAGGTCCTGGGTTCGATCCCCAGCAGGGTCAATTTGGGAATTTATAATTTCTGAATTTTCCCTGGTCTGGTCTGGTGGGAGGCTTCGGCCGTGGCTAGTTACCACCCTACCGGCAAAGCCGTGCCGCCAAGCGATTTAGAGTTCCGGTACGATGCCGTGTAGAAACCGAAGGGGTATGGGTTTAATATAACTGCCATGCCCCTAACAGGTTAGCCCGCTACCATCTTAGACTGCATCATCGCTTACCATCAGGTGAGATCGCAGTCAAGTGCTAGCTTGTAGTGGATTAAAAAAAAATTGTTATCAACGCGACGATGTTAATAGTGCGTTATTATATGTAAATTGTTGCCCCTACTATGAAACTTCGACATGTAATAGAAAAGTCCCGACTAAGGACGATATCTTAAAACTAAAGCTACGAGGGTTCCAAACGCGCCCTGGTCTGGCCCACAGAAAACTCAGCTGGGGTTTTTTATTATTTAAATGTACCTAATTATATCGATTAATTCTGTTTTCTAACAGAATCCTCTCGATCTATCGCATACCTACTATATAATAATATAGTATAGAATAGTATATAATATATAATTTAGTATATGTGTATAGTCTATAGTGATAAGGCCGCCTTTACACCGTATAACAAGTTGTAAATTCTGTCACGATTCGTTTTACCTCTGTTTTTTTTATTTGTTTGTGTGTAATAAAGTGTTTTTTACTTACTTAAAACTAAATAGCTTTAAGAAGAAACTTTATTCGATGACATAAACCAATTACTGTAACTGTAACTTTGTGGATGAAATGTTTTTTCTTTCTTTTTTTATTAAATTAAATAAAATTTGCCGACTTTTTGTATTGTATTGTATAGTTGATCTAATTTAATTGTAATTATTAATTTTATTTTATTGTACCTACCTAATTTATTAATTTAATTGAAATTAATTCTATAATATTATTATTCATTCCCTTATTTAATTGTTATTTTAATAATGTGAATCCATTAGCTGTAGGTATTCTTGATTTGTACTTAAACATTTGAAAAAAAAAAAATAAAAAAAAATATTGACCGGATAATCTTTAATGCTACATATGCCTATAATTAAGTATTGTGTTAGAACTTGACAATTGTACTATTTTAACATTATTAATTGTTTGTACAATATTTGTTGGCATATCAATAAACAAATAAATAAATAAATAAATACTTACTTACCTACTACTAAATGTCATGTCAGAATGATATCTCAGAATTATTATGGTTTAGGTTAAAAGATGTTTTATTTCCTCATAAAAGAACAAAGTTCACTTAAATGGGAAACTTACAACTAACATATTATACTTAAATTTAATGTTTAGAGTAACAAGGTGACCTATATATATTAATCTTATTAATACACTTCACTCTGAAAATGCTTAAGTAATTTTTTCTTAAATCTTAAGAAGGATTTTTCACTATAAAATTTGTTTGGTAAATCATTGTAAAGTAGCGCTCCTTCAAACTGTATAGTTTTAGAACCATAAGTTTTAGTCCTGGCTTTTGGTAATTGTAATTTATGTTTGTCTCTTGTACAATGTTTATGTGATTTCGTTTTAAAAGTAATTTGTGTGTGAACCGAATTTAAAATATTTTTTCTCACTAAAATGCATGTTTTGTATTTGTAAAGTTGATTTATAGATAATATATTAGTTTTTCTATAAAGTTCTTTAGTCGGGAAGCGATAGTCAAGTTGAAATAAAGTTTTTAACAGTTTGTTTTGGTATATTTGCAGATCTTGTAAATTAGTTTTAGCCGCACTTCCCCATATCTCTATTAAATATTCGAGTAGAGGCTTAAATAATGAATTGTAAATAATAGATCGTACTTTAGGCGGTATACATCGTGTAGATCTGCGCAAAGCCCCTGTTAAAGATGAGAATATTGACTGTAGGTAATCTAAGTGAGCTCACCATGTTAATTTAGAATCCAAAACTAAACCAAGATATTTTTCGGTATCTGATTGTTTCAGTTCTTGGTTATTTATTATTAAAGGATCGAATTTAGGACCAATTTTGTTTTTTGCCGTAAAAAGCATATAAGAGGTTTTAGAAACATTTACAGTGAGTTATTTAAACTATAAACCACCGCGCTGACCAAGTACGGATTGGCAGACCTGAAAATACTATGCTGAATTCTCAAGCATACAGTTTTAATCATGATATTTTCCTTTAATGATAAAATAAGTAGGTTCTTCTTAAAAAGCCGAAATTTATCCGAAAAGCTATAAGTGGAATTTTTTCAGTTAGAAACAAGACACATTTTAAGCTAATTAATTTTGTATTTAAAACTAGATAATGTCCGTTACTTAGTCTGCGTGGATCAAGTTTTTTAATTCCCGTAGGAACTCTTTAAATTTCCGACATAAAACGTAGCCTTTAGCGTAGGCGTAGCATTGCCGGGATACATCCTATCTTTGTACCAAATTTCATCAAAATCGGTCGAAAAGATGGACCGTTTAAACCGTCACAGACAAACAGACATTCTTACGCATTCATAATAATAGTAATTAGAAGAGACCCTCATGCCCCTGTCCCCCGCAGACGTCTCTGTCTGGTAGAAAAGAATGCATCTTCATAAACTGAGGTACTATTTATCATAATACCTAACAAAGATAATATTTTAATGAGAAGAAAGATAAAATTCGTGGTAGGGGTAGTTGTTTATTTTAACACACAGATTAGGCACATCGTTCCTAGAAGCCAGTGATGACGTTAGTTTATGCCATATTTGTGCACGTATTTTGGTGCCACGACAATCTAAGTAAGTATGTCATTTTAATTAGGCCGTAAGGGCCAACGCACACAGACGGCGTTTAGTGGCTAGTGAGAAAGTGTGTTTGTAATTGTACTTCAATCACGCCGCAACAAAGCGACGACGAGATTTTTTGCACAGATAACATATTATGTATTCCCGATAGAATTTCTGTCACGGCACCTAATATCCACAGAGTTAAATATGCTACCTGGGCGGGAGTTAATATTACATTAAATGTATGTCGATGCAGAGATGTGTTCGCACACGCTTGTAAAATTTTTACAAGCGTGTGCGAACACATCTCTACATCGAAGTACTAAAGTACTTTAGTACCTACATTATACCACAATACTCTCATAGCCCTATGGGAAATACGACACGACCGGAGAAAGATCTGTCGCAACTCGCAGGACCGAGTTCATATTATTATGATACGAACTCATCGTAACTAACTACTATTGTAATATTATTATGTACCTAGGTTGAAATTTGAATGATAAATCGTTGTAGGTATATTTGTTACCAACCAAGCGACACTACTTATCTAACTTATCTTACTTATCTAACTCACAATTATACACTGCAAGTTAGCTCTTGACTGCGATACACCTCAGATGGTAAGAGAAGATGCAGTCTAAGATGGTAGCGGGCTAACCTATTAGGGGCATGGCAGTTATATATGAGTTTGTCATACCCCTAATTGGTTTCTACACGGCATCGTACGGCGTACCGGAACGCGAAATCTCCTGGCCACACGTCTTTGCCAGTAGGGTGGTAACGGTGTGGTCACGGCCACAATTTACAACAAACAAACCATTAATAAACCAACAAATAATAAAATTTTGCATAAAGAACCCAAATAATTACCTAATAAACCAACACATTCTACAATTAATAATAAACAAATAATCAATAAACAAACAAATAATAAAATTAAGAGTGGAGAACGCAAAAATAAATAAATAAATAACAAAAAAATCAACAAACCAGCAAACTATAAAATTAGGCAAAATGAACTCTTGCTGAAATAAATGCTCCTAGAGCAAGAGGAATTTAAAAAAAACAACTAGCGACGCCGCAACCTCCCACCAGCCCAGACCAGGGAAAATTCGTAAATTATAAATTATAAATTCCCAAATTGACCCTGCCGGAGATCGAACCCGCGACCTCCGCATGTTAAGACAGCAGCGCTCAACACTGCGCCAGGGAGGTCGTCAAAATGTATGTAAGTATAATTATGTAAAGCGAATGCCCGCGACTTCGTCTGCGTGGTTAGAGGTTTTTTAGTTCCCGCGGGAACTCTTTATTTTTCCGGGCTAAAAGGTAGCATATGTGCTATTCCAGACTATAATCAATCTCTGTGCCAAATTTCAGCCAGATCCGTTCAGCCGTTGGGGCGTGATTGAGTAACAAACATCCATACATCCATACATCCATACATCCATACATCCATACATCCATCCAAACTTTCGCATTTATAATAGTATAATAAGATTGTACAACTAATGCAACTGCCGATGACGTTAGATAGTATAATCACAAAAGGGCACCGTTTAATTTCCAGCTGGTAATTATAATTATTATGGTGGAGGTGATCAAAACATAATAGTAGCTAAACAATAGGTAAAGCCATAAAATACATTAACCGCGTAACGTAGGTGTACGGGCTATACCGGTATTAATATCTATGTCACCGTAAGATTGCAAAAACCGTTAGATTGTAATTTAACTAGCGAAATTGTAAACTGTCGACAGATTATAATTTAACGTATTATTTTTCGATAGATTGTAATCTGTTAGGTATATTAACCTGATAAAACCTAAGTGCCCTAAGCAACCCTAAGCACTACCTGATTATTTATGTCGAACCTTAACCTTAAAATACAAAGAATATTTCAAAAATTGACACTGGGAACATTGAACAGTTGAGACAGTTTACAATTTCGCTAGTTAGATTACAATCTTACGGTTTTTACAATCTTACGGTTACATCATTGATGTAGAATTTTTTTAGTACCTCATTCTATTTCAATGGGTTACATCTACAAAAATGGCTCTCAGGAATTAAACAAAAGTACACGGTTTGAATTAGTTCTCAATATTACCGCTCAAACTCATTAGACATATACTCGTAATATAATTTCCATATAATATTTATCTAATTTTAGTATTTGTTGTTCAAGTACCTACAGGATATAATTCAAATAATAGTTTCAGGTTCAGCCTTTCAGAAAATTGAGAGTTCTGAGGTCAACTTTGGACGTAAGAAAGTCTCCACTTTGAAAGCCCCCCATTTCGTCAGTTTTAAGGGAAAAATAAAAATAAAAAATATTTTTGGACTCTATTCGTAATTATCTTTAAAATATACCGCAACCCTATGTAACGCTATAAAAATATTTTACTTCACATTCGCTTCTATGAGAGCCCCCCCCCCCCTGAAATAAAGATTTTTATAACTTTTTAAGCCATTTTCGACTGGAGGCCATCGGTTTACATATTATATTTAAATTTGAAGTAATTACGTTCAATAATTCAGAAGTTATAAGGCTCTGACAAACGGACGGACGGACGGATTGACGGACAATTGCAAATTCACTCAAGTAGACTCAGAGACCTTCGCTTCGCTCGGTCAAAACGAATAAATAATGAACGATTCAACGAACTTTGATAAACTAAACCAAGTATTTAAACTATGATAGCATATAATAAGAAATGTGCTCTCGTATTTGAAATAAGGTTAGCACGTTATTCGATTTCGTATCGAGGCGCAGTAATCTCGTGTGCTTGTCATGTTATTATGATATTTTATACTAGCTGATGCCCGCGACTTCGTCCGCGTGGATTGAAGTTTTGTGTTTTCCCGCGGGAACTTTTCAATTTTCCGGGATTTAAAGTAGCAGCTTATGTGTTATGCTAGCAGCCAGACTTCATCCAGATCCGTTCAGCCGTTCTGGCGTGATTGAGTAACAAACATTCATCCATACATCCATCCATACCTATAGTTTAATATGGTTGGCATATTTAAACTGAAGTGTAGAAGCATCAGGTTCATACACTTACTTAATATTTTAGGTACTTAATTAAATAATGTAAATCTTCTAAAGAGGATTATCCGAAAGAACGGTTCTTCTCAGTATAATTTCTTACCGAACCGATGGTAGAGTCAAAACATGACGTAGCTTATGCTACACCTGTACGTAATACATGAAATAAATAGAGTAGGTATTGAGAAATACTTGAAAACCCTGGAATGTAATGTTTTAGTTGAATTGTTTTTTTAATAATAAATAGCACTCAGATATTCATCGAAGTCGATAACGATTTGCTAGTGAAAAGAGCAACTGCTCAGTTTCTAGCCGGCTCCTGTCAGTATCAGCTGCATTCCGAAGCGGCGCCATGGTAGAGTCAAAACAAAACGTGTCATAAGATACACGTGTATAACGTAATACTAGGTACTTGTATGTCTTATATGAAATAAACTTGTTTGAGTTTTTGGTCAAATTACATTTAAATAGGTGTTACATGCTAACCCGGCGGGAGACGCGCCGCCAGTTAGGCCACAAACGGTCGCTACGGGGTAAAAAATATCACGTATGTGTATATTGTGATATTTTTTAGTGTACAGTTTTATTAATTAACTGTATAATTTATGTATTCTTTAGGTATATATGCTTTTAAATACGAATAAGAATAAGGTAATTATGTATTTTCAATGAAATAAAAAGGCGATAAATATGTTATTAAAATTTTTATTTTTACTTATTAAATTAGATCACTAAAAACAGGCATTTTTTCTAATATCTATGTACTTTGTAACATTATTTTTACTTCTAGAATACTGGAATTACTTTTAGAATACGAAACGAATAGATCGATTATAAAAGTACTTACATAGTATAATTTCACACACAAATTAAAACAAAATCATTATTTCTTGATAACTTCTTAAAATCGGCTCATTCTATAAAATAATATATCTACACTACAGTACACTTTAGCCCAATAACTTCCCACGGCTGGGCACAGGCCTCCTCTGTCATAAGAGAGAGGGAATTAGAGTTCGGACCCAACACACCGCTCCAATGCGGGTTGGCGGGCCTTGACGACTATTATCAGGTTAGTGATAATAACCGGGACCGACGGCTTTAATAATATATCTGCTGGATAAAAAATACTCGTACACACTGTATACATCCGCAGCATCGATATAATTATAGATATCCACATATTATGTCCACAGCGTCCAATTGCATGGTGCAAATTAAAGTGCACACTTTGGGGAACAATTATTAAACACGCTTATTATTTATCAGGAAGCTACTAAGAAAGACGATATTCGTAAGTGAGAAAAAATGATGAAGTAATTTTATATGTCTGTGGTACCTTTTACCCGGTAGCGCATCCCGGTAGGGTTAAACAAAGCTCATTCAAATTAAGTTTGAACATAGTTTTGAAATATTTCCCTTGAATTTGATTAAATGCACAGTCGTCGAGCATGTTTAAAAGGAGAAAATTCCATCATATGTCAAAAGGTACAAACTTTGAGTCCTGAAAAAGGGACCTACCGAATACGAGACACGTGACACGAGTTCGTAGCTATTGTAAAACTTTGTTTTGTGTGCTGTCTGCATGCACAGAGTTGAACTTTCAAAGCATTCTTGTAATTGGTCCCAGACTTTTTGCTGACAATTATAAATGTTAGGATTAGGTTATTAAATTTTCATATTTATAATAATTTATAGTGCAGTATTAAGAAAAAAATAACGCAAAACAAAGGAGCTTGAAAAAATCATCGATGAATTTTTTGATATAATTATTATAAGGGCAAAAACAAACGAAGTATAAAAAACTTCCCCGTTGGAGGGATCGTATCGTGTTAGACTGTACTAACCTCCTGCTGCATAATACTTTATTTTTTATTTTTATTGTTAGATAGGCTTGCGCTTGACGACAATCATGCTTAGTGCAAAGCAATGATGAGGTCTTGGTTGGAACGCGCTTGCCTAGAAGATTCCTATTCACTCTTGCCTTGAAGGTACCTAAGTTATACGTGGCAGGAAACACGTGCGCTGGGAGGGTGTTCCACACCCTAGCGGTTCGGATCAGAAACGTCGAGCAAAAACGTTTTGTGCGGGCAGATTGGACATCAACCACATAAGGATGCCAACGCAGACGGTTTCTCGCTGTTCTGTGGTAGAACGGGGAAGGAGGAACAAGGAACAATACAAATACAACAATACTAATATTATAAATGCGAAAGTGTGTCTGTCTGTCTGTCTGCTACGCTTTCACGGCCCATCTGTTCAACAGATTTGGATGAAATTCAGTATAGTGGTAGGTTACATCCCGAGGAAGAACACAGGCTTTATACTTTTTAGCCCGGAAAATTAAAGAGTTCCCGCGGGAGTTAAAAAACCTTAATCCACGCGGATGAAGTCGCGGGCATCATCTAAAACACATTACAGGACAAAACTATATATTAACATATTATATAGTTTTGTCCTGTAGTGTATTTTCACCGTTATAAGCAGATGGTTCGCTATGAAGAAAATGGATTTTAATGAAATAGATTTTATTTTATTTGCTTATAGAACTTGTCGTACCTACTTGTAGAAAAAAAGTCGTTCAGTAGTAGAAGGTACCCTTACCCTTAAGAGGCATATTAGTAGTTTTAAATTTACTTTTTATTTAAAAAAGAAAAAAATTTTGATGGGCATGCAAAGTTAAGGAACACGGCGTCCTATAATGTAGTGAAGTCTGAATCATACCTTTGTGCCGGCTCGTGTGCGAGGAGACGTGCAGAAAATATGATTATGAACTTCCAATACGCATTGTGTCAGATACAGTGTGCCGTGCCGTATAATTGAATGTAAAGTTCGCATACACGCGGAACACCTATCATTTATTATAAAGCTCCGACAGGCGTTATAAGTTTGACCGCTGAATGTGTGTGTGTTTTGTCCACAATACTCTTTGGCTTGACGACAATCATGCTTAATACAAAGCAATGATGAGGTCTATGTGGGAGCCTAGAAGATGCCTCTTAACTCTTGCCTTGAAGGTACTTAAGGCTCTGTGTAGCATAAAAGGGGGTTTTTAAAAGCAGTGTATCCATGAAACGGTATCATTATGTATGCTTGCAAAAATAATATGCTGTTTTCAAGCCCTTTGAGCAGCTATTGACGAATCTCAAAACACAATTAAAATAAATCTCTGCATTAAAATTTATTTTAAACATACCTCTTAATTTTCCTTTTAAAGCAATTTTTTTCCGTATTGAAACAAATAATTAGCTCTAGAAATATAAGATAAAATTCATATTTCTAAATCAAACACATTGTCGAATTCATTTGTATTGAAAAGTAAATATTAATTATTTTACAAATTATTTCATGCATTTTTTGCAATATGCGCTTGCTCGATTTCACCCCCGCGCGCCTGTGTTTTTCATCTCGTGAACACAAAGCGCCTTAAGTTAAATACGTAGCAAAAATGCATGCGCTGGAAGAGCATTTCACACCTATATACTTAGTATGTGTGTGTATGTGAGTGTATCGTAAAGTTTAAACGAATAAACCGATTTAAGGCTGCTGGCTACTCGAGCCGAAATTTCATTTTGAGATCAAGGTTACAGCTACAGTAGCCGACGTCTGTTACCTGTTGCAAATCGCCACAGTGCAGAATAATAACAAAGCGACGCACCGCATTTGTATTTCTTAACTTTGTAGTTCTATTTTTTTTTTTATCCACCACAAGCTAGCCCTTGACTGAGATCTCACCTGATGGTAAGTGATGATACAGTCTAAGAGGGTAGCGGGCATGGCAGTTATATTAATCCCATACCCCTTCGGTTTCTACACGGCATCGTATCGTGTCTTTGCCGGTAGGGTGGTAACTAGCCACGGCCGAAGTTCAACTTCAACTTGAGTGCCGAAGGCATTCAAGTTTGCTCTGTTAGTTTGCGCGAACTTAATAATTATGTTTATTAATCATACCTAATAATATATGATATTGATTACCTTTAATCTTTATAGTCTAAAATAGTAGACAAAAGTAGCCTATGTCCTTCCCCGGGATAAAAACTTTCTCTATGCCAAATAATCAAAATTGGTTGAGCAGATGGGCCGTAAAAGCGTAGCAAATGAACAGACAGACAAGTAATATTAATTTCACTATACGTTTATTTCATTAATTTTATACAAGTAAAACAACTGTGATGTGAGTTGATAGTAGTGTAAGATCGAAACAATGCTAATTGTAATATTTTTCTTATTGAATTATACGCGGCATCGACTCGATTTTGAATCAAAGGTGTGTTTATCTAAAGCAGTGATAGCCTAAGGGTTAGACCCCGACCTCTTATTAGGACGGTCGCGGATTCGGACCTTTAACTTTTCGTAGTTATGTGCATATCATTTGCTTCAAACGGCGAAGAAGAACTTCGTGAGAAAATCTGCATGCTCGAGAGTTCTCCATAATGTTCTCGAAGGTGTGTTAAGTCTGCCAATCCGCACTTGGTCGACTATGGCTAAACCCTTCTGCTTCTTCAACTATAATATAAATAAATATAAATATGTATATCTTATTTTTTTTTTGTATTAAGTTATAAATTTATTTAAGTATATTTATATTATTACAAGATATAATAAAAACTTATAGACTAAACGTTAATCTAAAATCCTTATATACCTACTAACAAAAATAAAAATAAAACCCTAATCAAAAAGACCACCCCTGGTTGCCTCTGGGCCAAAGGTACCCATCAAACTTGCAGCATTGCCGCGCTGAATGGCGATGGATAACCTTTGAACCAGGTAGGAACCAGATATATATATTTATAATTATATCTTATAAGTATAAATATATTCTTAGACTAGACTCATGATCAGGTTGACGTGATGGTATGATTAAGATAATAAAAGATGATAAAAGGTAAATAGTCCTATAGTGTGCAAATGAATGATTTTTATAACCAAACAAATATCATGCAGGTCGCATTGAACTTGAAACTGACCCGCTTAACCGCAAGGCTGAGAAATGTCGATATAAAACTGTACCGCGAGGATTAAAAAAGGATTAAAACGAAACAAAGAACCGGTCGAACTACTTTCTTCCCCTTAAAGTATGTCGCCTGTTAGTTGTTAACTTTTATGATACACACCTACCTTTGTATTTTTAAAATACAGATATTTAACATAAGTTAATCGGCACTGAAGCGGTACCTAATATATATGTATAAAAGCGAAAATCGGCATTTGGGTTATTAGTTCTAAACCTTTATACTTAAGCAATTTTACGAGAATTTGCCCCAAAGAGGGTGAAATGGGGGTTGGAAGTTTATATGAAAGTTTGACTTTGAAGTAAAATCATAGAACTTAAGCATAAAAAAATGAAATTTAGCATTTAGGTTATAAGTTTTAAATAATAAAAACCTGCTTAAATATATATAAGTCCTCAATAGATGGCTTTATGCGGCGGGAAATTTTATAACTTCATAAGAAATCAGAAATTGTACGCGGGCGACCTCTACCACACTACCACTGCCCATAAACGTCCCACTGCTGGGCACAGGCCTCCACTCTCATAGGGGAGAGGGGGAATTAGAGCTTAGACCCTTAGCCCCACCACGCTGCTCCACGATTTATTTATCGTGGATTATTAACATGTTAGTGATAATAGCCGGGACCGACCGCTTAACGTGCTCTCCGAGGTACGGGGGTTAGACACCGCCAACTTCCTAACTCCAGGCTAGTACTGAGAATTGCTAGTCAGAAAATCCCAAAATTTAATTATGGCCCGACCCGGGACTCGAACCCGGACCTCATCGGCCGCAGTCGAACATGCCAACCACTTGACCAACGAGGCACTAAAGAGGCAGGGCGACCTATAGTAATACCTTAACTAAATATAAACCTCAGTACACAATAAAGTCTTTATTTATTTGTTTTAAATCACTGCGTTAGCAAATCAAAAAAAAATTAGGTACGAGTAAATATTAAAACTTATGCAACTGCGGAAGTTCGTTTGTCTTTCAATCATGCTGCAACGTAGCAACTAGCAACACATCAAAGTGGTTTTTGCATAAATAGGTATATTTTCAAAGACTTACAATACGACAAGGCGCTAAAACCAAGATTATGTGTGACTATGAATAACTCTAGTTGCTAAGACATTATAAGGCTACGTGCACACGGGTACAATTTACGACGATCTGTTTAAGGCATTGATGTAGAATTTTGTACTCATTTTATCTCGATGGTCTAAGGGCGGAAACCCAGTAGTTACCTGCGGACAATAAAAATGCCTGATGGTTATGGAGCTGCACAGACTATCGCGACACGACGGAACGCATTCCCTGTACGAGGCGGGCGTTGAACCTTGGTTTTCTCGAGCTATTTTGGCCCATTATGTTAGTTAATAAAAGCTATGTACTAGAAACCTCCATAAGCTAGTAACAGCGTCATATCGTAATGTTCGCGCAAGGTGCAGATATCCTTTGTGGGGTCCAGTGTACGTTTTTATAACATGGTTCCAAAAGAGTTTCTAGATTTGCCATTACATAAATTTAAAGACATTGTCAAACAGCATTTGTTAAGTCGAGGTTATTATACTATCGACGATTTTATTAACGACAAAGTTGCATGGAAGCAACCGGCCTCGCATCCAGTGACCCACAACTCAGTGTATCTCACAACTTGTAATAATATTACGTATGTATATTGTAACCTCTTTCTTTTTTGAGAAAAGAGCAACTGCTTAGTTTCTTGCCGGCTCTTCTCAGTAGAAACAGCTTTCCGAACCGGTGGTAGAGTCTTGACGTATCATAAGTAACACAAGTTGCCCTATGTGAAATAAATAAGTCATTTCATTTCATTTCATTTATTATTTTGTGAACTGTACAACTCGCGATTCACTGTGTGGCCCTAAGATTCCATGTAGTAGGAAAAAATTCAAGGAGCCGCCATTCCGTCGCGCGATTCGAACCAAATCGGTAACGGCTGGCCGAATTTGGAGGTCCGAATTTTGTCTGTTCGGCTTCTCCATGCCATATGCACGATAAGCGTATTTGAGTTGAAATAATCTTCATAGTAGGCGGAAGGATAGGGAAACAAGAAGGGACAAATGGGTCCATTATGTATTTATGAAAAGAGCTCACGACCCTAAGCAATGAGAAATATGACGCAGAGATAGAAATTTTTGCGTATCCACTAGAAATTACAACTTGCACAACTCGCTGGACTGTTGTCATTTCAATGTCCATTTCTGCAAGGTTTAGTTTAAGTACATAACTTGCTGCAAGTAACATGCACGCATTACTTATCTACTTATATGAATAAACTTCTGCAAGTATTTTGCGAGTGGAGGTTCAGCAACGCGCGACGTATTCATAGGTGCCTCTCAGTAGACTCAGTCATTATTTGATGAATGCCATTTTAAGCGCGGTTTTTAAGAACACGTCTTTATGTCAATTCATCAGATATGGTTCAAGGTACGCGATGACGTCATAAATGATGTAATCAGTAATGTTAATCAAGATAGCATTGAAATATCCATAAACTGTTTTTCGTCGCTTGTGAGTTACGACTTACGACCTCTCGTGACAATACAGGCTAAGGCTCAAGGCGAATTGGCGGAGAATCAATGCAACGCGCTGAATCAAATTCACTAAGATCCAGGGTTCGTAATATGCCTGTATTATATTATGTTTGCCTATGTTGTTGTTATGCCTTGAGAGTATGTTTTTCAAGTTAAAATAAAAACACATTTAATAACATAGATTTAGTAACAAATTACTTCATTAAAGAAATTGATTTATACCACCACTACAGCCTAATAACGTCCCACTGCTGGGCACAGGCCTCCACTCTCATATGAGAGAGGGAATTAGAGCTTAGACCCACCACGCTGCTCCAATGCGGGTTGGCGGGCTATATTTTGCGGCGGGCGGGCGGGATTTATACGTAATAAATGAATTTCTTGCTACGAACAAGTTCTATAAGCTGATCAAAGTATTATTGTGTATTTTATATAATAAGTATTCATTACTTGGTACTCGAAAAGGCTTGTCGGCTTATATTCTGAGCTTGCGTAGGTACATAATATTTGTATAATAGAAATAGTAATAAAAATAAAACAGGACGAAGTGATGCCTGCGATTTCGTACGCGTGATTTATACCAGGTATATCCTTGCAAAAAATTATGTTAATTCTTTGCTCCGTTGCGGAGTGATTGAAGGACAAACCAACAAACTTTCTAGCAAAACCACTCTAGTTTTTACGACCATGTAACCTAACACGATCGTGCAAAGAGTAAATGTACATAACTGCATTGTTAGTCTAATGATTGAAATGTTTAGCTACGGGTTAAGAGGTCCTGTATCTGCTTTGTTAGTCTAATAGGTGATATGTTCGATGATATGAAGAAGGCCTGGGTTCAATTTCAGGCTCGTGTCATAAACTGTGATGTTTTTCTGACAAGAAAGTCTCAGTTTACTAGCCTGGAGTTAGGAAGTTGTCACCGCCATGCTTCGAAGAGATCGGGATGTCGTTCTGTACCCGATGTCTCCTCTGTTGTATCTGTCACCGTAAGATTGTAAAAACCGTTAGATTGTAATCTAACGGTTATATTGTATACATTGTAAACGATATTGTAAACTGTCGACAGATTGTGAACCTTCAATGTTCTGAGTGTCAATTTTTGAAATATTCGTTGTATTTACGTTTTCTCGTCTCTTTCTTGTAGGTTAGGTTAGGGTTCGACATAATTTATCAGGTTATTATACCTAACAGATTACAATCTACCGAAAAATAATGCGTTAAATTTAATTTGACAGTTTACAATATCGCTAGTTAGATTACAATCTAACGGTTTTTACAATCTTACGGTGACATATCCAAATATTGCCCTCCCATCGGGCTAGGAGAGCAAGGGAATAAAGAGTGAACACGTGTGCCAACACTCTTCATTTGTGCACCATATAGCTTGCGCAGAAGGCTACTCTTATCTTCGCGTCGTATTGTCGTTTAATTCTAAAATCGTTACCGCAATGTGCTTTGAGCGTAAGTCAGTTTTTGTTTGGTTTGGTGGTTTGGTTGGGTTAAATAACAAAAGAAAAACGTCTTTATATTGTAGGATTCTAGGTACCTACGAGTAATTCTGATGTATGAAAGTCTACTCTGCCTGTGTAGCGTTGGCTTTGCACAGAACCTCCTAATTTCCCGGATATCTATAAAAATAACCTTTTACTGAGCTGACTATTTCAAATTTTTTTTATAATATTTTGAAAATTAAATGCGGTCCCCTGTGATCGAGGGTTTGGATTCTCGGACGCGCAATTCAAAATTTTCTGAGCATGTTTGTTTTAGCTTTAAAATGTCACTTGGTGTAACGGTGAAGGAAAGCATCGTGTGGAAATGCATGAGAGTTCTTCATAATGTTCACAAAGGTGTGTGAGCCGACCAGTAATTGGCTAGCGTGGTAAGTCATCACCTGGTGGAAGCGATTTACCAGCTCTATTTATGTTACTTGTCAAGACAAATCCATGGAAGTCAAACAAGATTGAGTTGATGATGTTGAGTCTTTGAGTGATTCCTATGGCCACCTTCCAGTTCCATCATGATATAACCTCCATCGTACCATGTTATTACATTGTCATCGAAGTTACATAATATACCTAAGGTTTTCTAATTTCGAATGGCGAGGAAATAAAAGCTTGTAAATATAAAATAAAAATTATCTGAACCTTCAACGGACTTAAAAGAATGCATTCATTATTTTATTTGCAAACGGAACGAGAACTGTTCTGTTGTACCTAATGTGCTCTAGAGAACTCACAGAAGCTTATGGATCTTTAGTATTTCCTATTATAATCACGTAAACAAGAAAATATTTTTCTGTTAGAAAATATTGTTTTGTTTGTTGGATTTAAATGAGTTTTTCAACACATGTTGGGATACATAATATGTCACCGTAAGATTGTAAAAACCGTTAGATTGTAATCTAACTAGTGATTTTGTAAACTTTCGACAGATTACAATTTAACTCATTATTTTTCGGTAAATTGTAATCTGTTAGTTATATCAGACGCTAAACCTATTATGCGATTGTAATATTTTTTATGGACAATAATTGATTTATTTATTTATTAACCCGATAAAACCTAAGTGCCCATTAACCTAAGGGCATGACCTGATTATCAATGTCGAACCCTAACCTAACCTACAAGAAAGAAACAAGAAAACGTAAACACAATGAATATTTCCAAAATTAACACTCAGAACACGGTTCACGATCTGTCGACAGTTTACAATATCGCTAGTTAGATTACAATCTAACGGTTTTTACAATCTTACGGTGACATAATATAGATACAAGAAGTTGCCGATGCCTTCATTCTTGTGAATTTTATTTTAATTCCGGGAAACTGTTTCGATACCTATCCAGTAAGTCTAGCTTACGCGTGGATTTATAGTTTTTTTTAAATCTCGAGGGATTTTTTTGATTTTCAAGGAAAGTAGCCGATTTCACTCCACTACTTACCTGAATATTTATTTAAAATCCTAATCTAACCTATAATCGCGCGCGAGTTGAATGCAGAGTAAATGTATGATGACACATACATTTTCTCTGCATTCAACTCGCGCGCGAACTGTACCAGAAAGAGACAAGAAAACGTAAATACAATAAATATTTAAAAAATTAATACTCAGAACATTGAACGGTTCACAATCTTTCGACAGTTTACAATCCATCGAGATAAAAAGCGTAAGATTACAATCTAACGGTTTTTACAATTGTACGGTGACATATCTATCAATATATATATCCCGTTGTGAGAATGACTCCATCGAGCGCCTCGCTGTGCAAGGCAAGGTAGAGGGAACCAGAGGGCGAGGAATGTCGCCCATGGGATGGACCGACCAAATTAAGTTAGCTGTTGGCGGTTCATTACACGAGTGTACCAGGCTGTCAGCCAGCAGGGAGAAGTGACAGATACTTGTGAGGCGCATTACATTTGCCACTAAAGCCTTCACATTAATTAAGTTATTTCTATGTTATATGTGGCAATAAAACAATTATCTATCTATCTTCACTTCGTGATTACCACGAGTCACGACCACTCTGTCAAGAGTTTAACGAAGAAAAAGCTTTTTACTTTTTAAAATCACGTTAATCCGTTGCTCCGTTGCGACGGATTAACGGACAAACCAATAAACAAATAGGTACACTTTCGTATCCTATCTTAAGTTTAGAAATGTGAATGTTAGTGAGTTGTGAGATTGGATGTTTCATACTCATTTAATTGAATTTTTATAATAATTGTTAGATAACCTTAGCCAATATTGCAAAAATAGCGCCCTATGTAATAGGGAAGGCGCTAACTCCCATAACACAGTCTTTACTTTTTTGGGAATTAGAGGCCAAATTATAATTTTGAACCTTGTAATTTTGCAAAATATAAAGATTTTATTTATTTATTTATTTTATTTATTTATACTCTTTCATGCACTTAGAGGTATTTTTGATTACCTTTACAGTAGGTAATAGCTGACATATAGACAAAATAACATAAAGCTTACAATCTTTAAGGATATTATGTACCTATAGGAAATTCCCTCATGAGCGAAGCAGCGGGCGTTCACTACTTTATTATATAGGTACTGACACAGTGATGAGTACACAATTAATTATATTACTAATAAATCGTAATAAATTACGTTTAACCCTAATAAACAAGTGTACTGTGTAACCTAGTAAGATAAAAGCGTGAAGTACCCAAGTTTTCGACCGTGGTAAAGCTAGACATTTTTTTTAAATCTAGATCTCGCGCGCTGCCGAGGGTCCTTTGTCATGGCGCTCTTCTCCTAAGCAATTCTTAAATAGTCCCACACCCGCCCGCCTTACATGCACGGATGGAAGCTTTGTGAGTGTCTTGCACCGAGACTATACATTGATTTACTCTGCATCATTTCCATCTAAGCACAGTTTAGATACTTCTAACTTGGGAGGTTTTAAGCTCACCTGTCTTACATTCGGTAGGTTACTATATTCATCAGTATTATTGATTCCAAATGGCAGTACCATGTCACGTATTTTGATGTTCCTAAAATAAGAATTATTATAATTCTAAAACGCGAACGTCGAAAACAATATACGGCTTTAGGCGATTTTAGTATGCCGACTGTTTGCCTCTACTATTTAAAGGTATCTATTCTTATGTAATATGTATTCAGTTCGAAGTTTGAAATCAATGCTCCTCAATAAATAGTTGTTGGTTGTATACTCACCGATTTGGAAGAAAGGTGTATTGAAAATTTGAGTGGGTTAGATTAGGAAATAATAATAGCAAGTAAGATTTCGTTCTTCTTTCTGTTAGTTAGTAAAGAGTAGATACTAAGACACCACAGAATCAAGACGTCTTCACCAGCATCTTATCATTTAATATGAACCAACCAAAGCTACATTACTTCAGTACTTATTCGATCAGAATGGGATTTTGGAAAATCTTTACCTTTTACTTTTTAGCAAACGTTAGGGTTACAATAATTAATGATAGTATTATATAGAACATACGCGTTTTACACATTACATAGATACAATATTACATACCATAGATTTTTAGACCAAATCAGTCTAGATCATAAAGGGCAATTATATCATGTCCGCGTGGATTTAGGATGTTGAAATCTATTTATTTAGGAACTCTATGATTCGGAATATTAGTCTATGCCAATCTGCAGGATGCAAGATTTATTTCTGTACAAAAGTTTTACAAGATCGGTTGAACAAACGGATTGTCAAAAATTAACACACAGACAGACAGGCATAAGGTTTTTTCCTCTTATTATTACAGTCACTCGAGAGAAAAGGATAGAATGATAACTGTGATCCTAATAGCATCTAGATGTGAAAGTATGAGTCATGGATAAAAAACACAGATTTATTTTCCTAGAAAATCAAATTATTTAAAATGTAACCATTTTTAAGAGGAATGTACTTCGCGGATCGTGACGGGAGAGAAAATCGAGCATTAATTTCATCGAGTTTGCAATCCTACGTCGTATGTCCTTTACGTTGATTGATGATGATAGTTAATAACTCTGCAGTTTTTGAAAATGGATCCAGACGAAAGAGTTTGGTACTTAGGGGCGATTCGTGAGAGCTTCGTGAATTTGCATTTGCTTCATCTTAATTAATATTCATTAAATTTATCTAAAACTTGTAATATTATAACGTACCTACCTATACTCAACCTAGGACCGTCTTTAAGAAAAATCTAGAGCTATGAATAATTTTTGAAATAAACTTGGGAAGTCATAAACCCTTACCAACTCAACCTCCAACCCCAGAAAAACCCCTACGGTCTTCTCCGAGAGTTACGTACTATTGAAAAAATAAAATAAAAAAACATTGCTCGTGAGTCGTGACCCCTTACCAACTTAAAAGCCAAATCCCAAAAAAACACAAATTATCCATATCCATACTTAATATCATAAATCGACCGATTTTGATGAAATTTGGTACAGGGATATGTTACACCCAGGTAAGGATATAGGCTACTTTTTATACCGGAAAAATGAAGCGTTCCCGGGGGAATCAAAAACATCAATTCACGCGGACGAAGTCGCGGGCATCATCTAGTAATATTATATAAGCATCAAATATCAATAAATACATCGCTAACATATCGATTTTATCAATATCTATTAATTATTCACTAAGAAGTGCACGTGCACTCATCACGTAAACTATTACGTAAACCTTGTTCTATAAATGACGAATGTTTGACATTAATTATAGTGTGTAGGTTTTTATTTGTCTTATAAAACCAGAGCAGATTGATCAAGGTCTTGTTATTTGGCAATAATATTATTTTAATATTAGTTTCCAAAAAAGATACAACCTACTCATACTCATTTTGAATAACATTCTATTCATAGAGCTTAATTTACGAGTTAGATAATGAATTGTCCACATTCTTTCAACTTTCAGACGGACAATAAATTGTTGTTGTTAAACACACAGACGGATATACGGACAGACATACTTTTGCATTAATTATATTAGTATGGATTAGGTTTGAACTACCTAAATTATAATATGCGCTTCACAATAGCGTACAGTAGCTGTGCCTGCCATGAGCCATCCTTTGGAAGTGAATTCATAATCCTACTGAAGTGTTCAGGATTATCTTACCCGCAACACCGGTGGGCAAGAATGGAGAAGCATATGCAAAGATTTCAGATTTAAAATAAAAAATATATTTCTTATAGTTTTAAATGATAATATTAGAGTCAAGTCTTAATGCAAGTAAGTAGTTAAAATAGCTTTAAATTTAAAAAATGTAATCAAGCTTTTGTTCATTAAGTTTCACCCACGTGAAATATAGCAAGATGTATATAGCCCTAGATGTATGTAGAGTAACCTACATACATCTAGGGCTTTATCTTCTAAGCCATAGGCAATTTTTAATCGCAACTGGCCCAAATTAAAGATCCAACAATAATAATATTATGCTTGTAAAAAATATTTTAAACTACAATAGTAAGTCTAAATTGACTTATAATTTATTAACCAAAGCTCATTGTAAAGCGAGCATAAATTAACAAACAAACATTTAAAGATTTATGATATTAGATATAGTTCTGAAATTACTCATTACTCAAAATATATAGAGACTAAGACTAAATAGATTAACATGCAGACAAAGACCTATTTGTATAAACGTTCCAACAATACATAATTAAGTCACAAAATTTATCTACTAATGTTGCTTTGTCACAGCGAGAAACATCGACTAATTTCACAAGTTCACAGTTAAATCCCGCTGTATTGTGGATAAATATTATCTACTTGAGCTGTTGCGCCCCAAAAATTTTCTTCTTCTTTTTATCAGCATTTTAAAAATTGTAAGTAGTAGTGATTAACTTTAATATGCAAGTGTAAGATTTATCTAAACTTCATGCTGTAGCTGCCTTTATATTGAATTATGTATGCACTTAGCGCCTGAATCATAACACTGTACACTGTTGATAGATGTAATCAAATAAAATAGAAATAATTTCGGCTCAACGCCGGCTTACTAAGTACGGAATCTTCGATCATAAGGCTTTAGTCAAACACGATGGCTAGGTGCAAATAGTGAGTGAATTAAGGCAACAACAGAGTTCTTCATAACTCTCGCGAATGCTGGTTTCCACAAGATGTTTTTCTTTACCGTTATAGCAAGTGTCATTGAATTAAAAATTTAGAAGTGTTAAGAAATTAGCTCATAATAAGTGGCCAATTTTTGATTACAAATTTTGAATTTTCGTTACAGCACCTCCAAGTTTGTACCAGATAGCATCCATACAGTCTAATAGCTCATAAAATTATAGAAGAATATCTCAAGCAAAAAAAGAAGACTTTTGAGTTCAATAATTTACGTTGTAGCAGCTCCAAGTTTATACGATATCCACACAGTCTATAGGGCGGTGTGTAATAGCCCATGAAATGTATGTAAGCGAGAGGAGTCTGCCACTCGAAGCGACCGGCGAAAAGTAAATAGGTATAGCTTCGGAACTCATTGTCAACGCTTCCCGTAATCCCTTTTTGACTTTTCCAAAACGTTTTTTATCTTTGACTTTGGAAGTTGATTTTAATGACACTGTGTTTCGATGTTGGGGTCTTGGGGACAGCTTTTATATTGTTATGCATGTTTGAACCACCCTGACAATATAAAACTTGTAAAGAAAAATTTAATGTTAAAATCGATTTTGTACTTCTTAATATATTTCCGGCATTACTAAAGCAATCTTTAGGTTGCTTTAGTCGTACCTACTACTTTTAGTGATAAGACCGCCCTTGCGCACTTTGTTTTTATGTCTTGTGTAGCAAAATAGCAATAAAGAATTCTATCTACTTACAGCCTAAGGCGTACAACAACAGTATCGCTTAATAAACGAGGTATTGAACAGAATCAAATTAAACTATTTAGTCGTCCGAGAATATAAAAAAAGTGGATGGTGCACCGGCTTTCATGATCCAGAAAAGAGAACAGTGTTTTTTTCTAAAGAACAGTGAGATAAAAAAAGACTTTTTTATTTCGCTTCATTCGAGCTAGAACAATCACACGGCACACCTAGCTTCCTGAATTCATGTCTAAACACTGATGGCAAATAATTTAATAGATGACGCTTCGTCCCTTTCGGGACGGGCCTATGTTAATTCAGGATAGCTTTCTCTATTCGAAATGTCATGCAATCAGTCGTTGTAGAGTGAAGAAGTACTCGTAACAAGCATATAATCAAACAGTACTAACGAATATCTAAACTTTCAAATTTATAATATTAGTAGGATAAAACACTCTTTGCCTGTACGTAATTGTTTTTTATTTATATCCCATGTTCAACGTAGACATGCGATTATGAGAGGAACCCGTATGTGAAAAACATGTGCTCCTGTGAACAAGCTTGTAATCCACCCTGATCGTTCGACGTTGTAGACTTACAAAGTTTCCCTCTAAAATATAGCACGTATTTTTCACTTTAATTCCTTTATTGAAAGCGTTTTTACTAACCTGCTGTAGAGATTTAGTCAAGGAATTGATTGTTAACTGACTTTTAAATAGATGGAGGATCTCAATTTTCAGGCATAACAAGTTAAAAATGTTAGCGAAATGGGAAAATCTTGTTCGTTGTACAAAACCTGCTGTCTTGGCGTCTCAAAGAATATAACAGGTAAGTATTTCACGCTTTAACTCCTTTATTGTAAGCTTTGTTTTAACCAGCTATAGGGATTCAGTAAAGGAATCGACTGTTTTTGACTAACTTTTATAAAGGAGAACGATTTCTATTTTTAGTCATAAAAAGTTGAAAATGTTCGCGAAGAGAGAAAATCTTGTTCTTCGTAACTGTCTCGATTTTCGCCCTCTCAATTTTATAAAAATTGTGAATATTACTGTTATGAACTTAATAGATAGATGGATAAATGCTTTATTGCCACACACAACATTAAAAATAAATAAATAAGTTAACAAAGTAAAAAAAGTTAATAAGTATTAAATTTAGCTAGTGATAACATGTACATTTTAAAAGATCGAATACCTCGAATTCAATATCAAATCACGCCAATTCGCGGGTTATAAATATTATAAGTCTGAGCGGACCGAACTATAGTTCGTTTTTAGGGCAGGTGGAAATGTGTGGTCAGTGGTGGTCAGTCATAGACATGAAAGTATTACGTTCTATTTTCTTCTAAAATATAATTGAAGGGTGAAAATTTAAAGACTGAATTATTAAGGTGTAGAATTGTAGATGTTGTTTCGTTGAAAAGTTAGAAGTCACTAAGCAAAAACAATCCTTCACTACCTATTCCTTGCCTTAGATACGGACTCGTGATGAGGTCTACTATAATACTTAATACTAATATTATAAATGCGAAAGTGTGTTTGTTTGTTGGTTTATTGGTTTGTTGGTTTGTCCTTCAATCACGCCGAAACGGAGCAACGGATCGACGTGATTTTTGGCATAGGTATAGCTGAGGACCTGGAGAGTGACATAGGGCACTTTTTATCCCGGAAAATTAAGGAGTTCCCGCAGGAATCAAAAAACTTAAACCACGCGGACGAAGTCGCGGGCATCAGCTAGTATAAATAAACGGCATTGCAACTTTAATAATAATATTATAAAGCAATACATTGCAAGAATATTAAAGCACGTAAAATAAAGGCGTCTGAAATGTAATACATAAATTCATACGCTAATGGTATGTCCGTGTCATCTGAAATGCCCGGAATAGCTTTTTGTTATTCAATGTATAACCCTGGATCAATGGTCAAACTATATTATTGGTTTTGCAAGTATAATAAATATCTCGTATTGTGGTAACTATGAAAGTCTTTATAAACTTTGAATATTATTTTGCGGTATTTCGTCCTATTAGAATTTATTTATTAAACTTCGTTACATTGAGGTAATTAATAAGTTGCTAAATAAAATATTAAATTGAATTAAATCTTCAAGGTTTAAGTAATTCTAAAGTCCATTGAAATTAATATAAATGATACGTAGTTAACTACGACTTTAAATATTTGGAGAATTAAAAAAACTAAAGTGTACTTCGATAGTATTTATTCGTTATAGGACCTATGTGTATCCTCTACCTCTACTTTCGATAGAAAATAAAACATGGCTGAAAGCTGAGAATTATTTCCAATTTTTACAAAAATCTGCAATTGAGCCGTGCGGGAGTTTCCATTAACAGTTTTGCGTTCCATTTGTTTACTTCATGCTGAAAGTCAAACTTTAGTGATCCGTAGTAAACCGATGTAACCCTAAAATTTAGTTTAAACCGGCCTGCATCAAAGCTATTTAAAATGAAACTAGTAGAGCTTGTAAAGTTTATGTGGAAAGTTTCTTAAGTTTTAACACAGGTTTAAAACCCGTTTACTTATTAGATTGATGTGTATTCAGATTTCAGATTTCAGATTAATATTTCAGGGCACCTACATATTTAAAGCGATTGTCAAAAACTACTTGGGCTGCCGATATGATTTTAATCAAGTTTTAATCAAACCCAAGTTGAACACATTAAACACTGATTTGTTTTGAATAAGTACTTTTAGAACAAAATTATACTAGACAAATCGTTTGTGCAAAATGTCGGCGACGGAAAGGAACGTTTTTCCCTATCGCACTAGTGTGTATGGCTCCATAAACAACATTTTATAGTTGTGCTTGTGTGCTTTAAATAAATATGTGATGAAATTTTTTATCACCTATTTATTTGTTATAAACTACATAAGCCGTGAAAAATAGGTTTAAATTTTTAAAGTGTGTGGTAATGGCTACAAATTTTAACGCGAAGGTCCAACAAGGAAACAAAATGTTAAATTACAAACTAATTGGAATAGTTTGTGATGCAGTTAGAGTTTGCAACAACTTTTATTGGTCATAGAGGTTGTAAGCCATCATTATCTATAGGCAAACTAAACGTCGGCGTATGAAAGTACAACATTGTTCTCTCGCATTATGTCCTGTCGCGCAAGTGGGTGTGACTTACATGGAAAAAATATATAAATTACTTTGACCGCCACTAATTTTTTCCGTGTTGTGTTTATTTAAAAACCCTAACTTGTGTTTGTTTCAAAAAGTATCAAGCGTAAACTGGTTTTGAATGGCTACAAAATATACTGACGGAAACAAAATGGAATATTGGTTGGCATAGTTTGTAATGCAATTAGAGTTTGCAACAACTTTTGTCGGTCACAGAGGTTGTAAGCCGTCATGATCGGGGCATTTAAAGTATGAACTACAAAAGGATCAATCAAAGTGTCCCGTTTCCAGCAGCGGTCAAGACGCTAAGAGGGGTTCCTTGTTGGCGCACAGGCTTTCCGCCGCGCCGTCATCTTCGCCGTATTGAGATTGATGTCCCGAACGCCCGGCTCCTCGGGCTGCCCCGGACAGAATACTAAGAGGGTGGCGGCCATTCTTCGCTCAATTAGCCTCGATCCGAGCGGGTTTTGTCTCGGCCGACTATGACGCCCTCTCGACACTTCGTCGCATACCAAATTATACTCGTATTTTTCAAGTAAGCCCGGCTATCGAAGTATTGCAATCAACCGAGCTCGGGGCGCTTTGCCGCCAGATTTTTAGATTCTGGATATGACTTTTTAGGTTCGTTGTGTTTTGTATCCCCCATGAATATCGCTGTACAGTATTTATGAGTTACTAGTTGCGATGCCCGGGACTTCGTTCGCGTGGAATAAGTTTTTTTAAATCCCATGACAACTTCTTAATTTCCCGGGATAAAAAGTAGAATAGCATGCGCACGGCGCACGGGTAGACATACTGGTAAGTAAAATTATGTCTACCCGTTATCTCTCTCTGTCTACCGAAGCTAACATGGTTACTTGTCTCGTTACATCAAAAGCAGAGATAAAAGTAATCTGCGGTATTTTTCTCTACGAACCCTTACATGCCGACTATTTTTTTCTCGTAATATACCGGATTTTGTGCATGTTAGGGTAAGC
The DNA here is from genome assembly GCA_923060345.2 of Erebia aethiops. NCBI lineage: Eukaryota > Metazoa > Arthropoda > Insecta > Lepidoptera > Nymphalidae > Erebia > Erebia aethiops. Next base: position 4,625,231 of record OV281079.1, on the reverse strand, counting down.
GAGAAATTGCCGGCAACGACAACATCTCTCTCTCTCGTCGCGAGATAATCTCGTTATGCGCATGCTAAACACACATGTCCTCAACTATACCCATGACAAAAGTCACGTCGATCCGTTGCTCCATTGCGGCATGATTGAAGGACAAAACACATACCAATGTACCAACGAACCAACAAACTAACACACTTTCAGTTATAATATTAGTATTAAGTATGAAGTATGATTTGTTTAACACTATTAGAAGCTAATACAGGTATATTTGGTTTATCTACATACTTAACTCAAGTTGATCGATATTCGATATGAAACTTTGCAAATGACGTATGATATACTGATGAAATTGTACAGGAAGGTTCTCTTGGGCTGATATGATGTTTGAACTAGGGGATACATAATATTTACTCGTCATAGTACCTATGTATGACAGTACAGTGTACACCCTACTGTTGATACAAACTAAAACATGGCTGGAAAGCTCAAAATCATTTCCAAAGATCTGGGATTGAGCCGTGCGGAGATTTCGACGTTTCTTTTTGTTTAATATTCGTTTTGTAGAAAGTCAAACTGTAGAGATCTTTAGTAATTCGTAGTAAAGTTAAAAAGAAACTAATAGAGTTTTATTATATAGGTAGGTACTACATATTGATGTAGGTATTATATTCAGTTTTTTTTTTTTTTTTTGAAATAAAAAAACCTTTATTGAAAATAATACAATAGAACTTAATGCTAGCTAGCCCAACCTAATTACTATATAAATCATGCCCGCGTGGAATGGTGGCAAGAATGCTAGCTGCATTTCCGCGCTGGACAGCCAGGCTGATCCTTTGCGCAAAAAATGAGCCAGCCCTTCTGTCACCAGAAAATTTCAGATTTTGAAAATTAATATTTCAGGGCACCTAGATAAGCGACTGTCAAAAATTACTTGGGCTGCCAATATGATTTTAATCAAGTTTTAATCAAACCTAAGCTAAGTTGACGACCTCCGTGGGGCAGTGTGTAGCGCTTGTAACATGCGGAGGTCCTGGGTTCGATCCCCGGCAGGGTCAATTTGGGAATTCATAATTTCTGAATTTTCCGGTCTGGTGGGAGGCTTCGGCCGTGGCTAGTTACCACCCTACCAGCAAAGACGTGCCGTCACGCGATTTAGCGTTCAGGTACGATGCCGTGTAGAAACCGAAGGGGTATGGGTCTAATATAACTGCCATGCCCCTAACAGGTTAGCCCGCTACCATCTTAGACTGCATCATCACTTACCATCAGGTGAGATTGCAGTCAAGGGCCAGCTTGTAGTGGATAAAAAAAAATGAACATATTAAACACTGACTTGTTATAAGTACCTACAATATACGTACATTATTTACGTTACTTTAGTGTACGGGCACGAAATTAGCGACGGCGGGAGATCCCCTAATTAATAATCACTAAAAATAATGTATTTGACTATTAGTCAATAGTAGAAATACCCATCATATCTGGTAATATCTGGTAATATTGCACGTAAAATATTAATTTTAACGTCTCTTCAAATGATATGACAAATTTAAAATATATATTTTGTTCAATGAAAGTCGCAGATGAAAGGTTTGTATTCACATGCCTGTTTTAATTTACCTTTTGATTTTGTGGTGTATTAAATACTAAATATATTATTTAAAATATTATATTCGAGGAAAATTATTTCCCAAAATTGCAGCAATGATGTCATTATTTTGTGGTTTATTGTTTATTATTTACTATAAAATGAATACATAATATATTGAATATGACTTCATTCCTCTAAAAAGCAAGTAGGTAAATAAACTTGAAGGCGTAAACTTCCAGTCACTTTTCACAGTAGGGCTAGCATGCGTTATCTATATTTGTCTACCGAAGCTAACATGGTTACTTGTCTCATTACGTCAAAAGTCGAGATAAAAGTACTATTTCTTATCTGTGGTATTTTTCTCTACGAACCCTGTTACATGCCTACTATTTTGTTCTTGTAATAGACCGCATTCTGTGCATGTTAGGGTAAACAAAAAGTATGCCGGCATCGACAACATCTCTCTCCTCGTCGCGAGATAATCTCGTAGTGCGCATGCTAAGCCTGCTGCTCTGTAACTATTTATAAATTATCCGTGCAAAAAGGCAACGATTACGTAAGTTTTTACGTAAGTAGCGCCCGTAAGTAGCTTACATAACTTAGATTGACAATTTGCATACGATACGCAACTTACAAGTCTGTTTCGTAAATTACTCATATTAGCGACTTACGTGAGTAAAACGTAAGTTTTACTCACGTAAGTCGCTAAATAACACTTGTAAAAGTGTAAACGTGGCCTAAGATTAATTATCTATTCCCCCAATATTTTATTATCATGAACTTGAACATGTTAGTGTCATGGACGTTTAAGAAGTTCACCCATGGAACACATTTGATTATTACCTATACAGAAATGCATTATGTACAGCATAGATGTACAGCAAAACCAGAATTAGGTATATCGTATATCGTATGCCTATCAAGTCAATTTATTCTTATTTCTTACGACAAATATTATACTTATAATGATGACCCCTTAAGGTCGTTAACACTAAGTATTTTAATATTGTTCATGTAATCATTTTATATTTAAACTATACGTGAACTCTAGTCTCTAACGGACATTTATTATTGTCTTTTACCTACATATCGTAGATATGCGTTCTTTAGTTATCATACTAATATTATAAATGCGAAAGTGTGTTTGTTTGTTGGTTTATTGGTCTGTTGGTTTGTCCTTCAATCACGCTGCAATGGAGCAGCGGATTGGCGTGATTTTTAGTATGGGTATAGTTGAGGACCTGGAGAGTGACGTAGTCTACTTTTTATCCCGGAAAATTAAGGAGTTCCCGCGGGAATCAAAACACTTAAACCACGCGGACGAAGTCGCGGGCATCAATATCCTTATGCCAAAAATCACGTCGATCCGTTGCTCCGTTGCGGCGTGATTGAAGTACAAACCAACAAACCAATAACCCAACAAACAAACACACTTTCGCATTTATAATATTAGTATGATAATTTTATTTATGTACTTATACGATTATTTATATCATTTAATTTGAACATTCTAAGTAGATATTTAATATTATAGGTAGATTGTAAGATTTCAGGCAGGGACCTACCATATACAAAAACACAATATTAAATGTAATAACATTTAATGTTTGTTTTTGTATACGGTAGGTACACTATACAGGCATCAAATAGCACGCAAAAAAATCTAGTTCTCATCTAATTCTCGTACAAAGAGTTTTTAAAATATTATGACCTAAATTTTTTTTAAGACAACCCATAAAAAAATGAAATGATGGCGTGATAATTATTAATTATTATTTCCCAATAATCACATTATTACGTAGGCTACGATAAAATGTCATTATCTAACTCAGTGGCTATCAAAAATAAAAGCCACTAATATATTTTTTTTTATCCATTGAAAGATTCAGCCCATTCACGTCTCACTGCTATTTAGGCACAGGCCTCCACTCTCATAGGAGAGAGGGAGTAAGAGCTTAGAGCCACCACGCTGCTCCAATGCGGTTTGGCGGGCTTTAATATCATGTTAGTGATAAAAATGATAATAAACGGGACCGAAGGCTTACGTGCTCTTCGAGGCACGGTGGTGAAACACCGCCAACTTCCTAACTCCGGACTAGTACTGAATTAGTCAGAAAACCCCAACACATAATTATGGCCCGACCCAGGACTCGAACCCGGGACCTCGACGGCCGCAGTCGAACATGTTAACCACTAGACCAACAAGGCAGTCATTAAAATATTGAAGAATTGCTATAAAATAATAGTGTCATTTGTAATTATTCACTTCGTAGTTATTTATTATGTTATGTCTAAAACAAACATAATATGATGAAATAGATGACACAGCGGAGTGTAATGTAATACTGAAATCGAGTTAATCAAGCCTATGACCCGCCAATTGAAGTGTACGCAGCGAAAATTGTCTGTTGCAATACATTGGTATATTTTTTATGGGCCCGTCACATAAATCAAATTTAAACAGTTTAAAAATGAGCTCAGTATAATTGATTGGTAACGCGGACTGACGGCGCGTCTAAATTGGTTCAATGAATGTATATGTTGAACAATGGTCAATCGCAGACGCATTTGTGCATCTGATAAGCTTTAATAAGAAGAAAATGACCGTGTATCCACTAAAGCGCAATGGTTCATGGGCGTTTATGTATGGCGTGGGCGTATATGTACAATATTAAGCGCTCCAAATCGTAATAAGCTTTTGAAATGTTTTTGAGGGTTAAGTTTGTTAATGGTTTGTTCATTTTAAATACTTGAGGGAATAAACTTTACCTAAAAAACGCCAATTCTCATTTTTGAGAACATTTTGAGCCGGCAAGCAGAGGCGTCTTTACCTAATCTAGATTTTGAAATGGGGCAGCCGTCTGCAGAATCGCCAAGTTTAAGTATTGCTATTCGTAAAGTAAGCAGTAGGTAGGTATGTAATATACGTAGTTATGTAGATACCCACGTAACTAAGGGCGAAAACTAAGGTACAATGAAATCAGCGCGATTGAGCGATATGCGATATGCGCGCATACTAGGCAACTTAAAAATAGTGTGTGTGTGCAATTCACACAGTCGGCAGAAGTGAAACTTCAGAAAAGACGGACGAGAGAATGAGATAAATATAACAATATATAAATAATAATTCTATCTCATTCTCTCGCAGACTAAATCCTATTATGATTAAGTTTGTCTCTATTTGGTGTCGCTTTTTCATTTCATCGAATTTTAAAATCACAACGACTCTAAAGAAGATTCACTTCAACAACGTCGTTTCCCGTCACAGACGGGACGGTTTGTCCTGCCCAGTCCGTAGTGTGTTTTGACTCTTGAATCTCTAGTGTTTTTTTTAATGATTCGCACCCAATTACCTATCCTCTGACAATATTGTGTCAGAGACCTTATTGTTGCAAGTTTTGAAAAGGCTCTAGTGCAACGTAGCTATTGTAACTGTAAACTTGTAACACTATCACGTGCGTTTTAGTGAATCTGAGCTTCAGGGAAAAAACATAGAGGAACGAACAGGGCAACGGCAAGACTGCTATCTTTATTCGCATTATAAATCATTCAATCCACGAAGACGCTCTCCACTTTTATTTATTGTTATGATGGCGCCATTTAGCAAGCAGTAATTGGAATGTAATATGTCTATAATCTATATTGCTATACAATCTGTCTTTCTATTATATCTATTTAGATACTTATAATTATATTTTTATTTAACACATTTCTGTATCTTTTTCTTTTTGTATATTACTTAACTTCTCTTTAGTACACCCCTTCCGCTTTCTATGTTAATGTATCCTTTGCCCTAAGGTTGCCTGGAAGACATCGCTGTTTGAGCGTGAAGGCCGCGTGTTGTGCCATGTCTATTAGATTATTATATCTGTTGTATTAAATTTATATGGTGTACAATAATGTATATTTTACTTTACTTTACCTATTTTACTAATAACGGCCATGATGAAACACACGAGTTTTAACATAATGTATGTAGAGCAAACTCTATTGATGCGACGAATAATAGTGGGGCTGTTGGGGTTCGATAAGTATTCAGGACCAAAATATTTTAGAGTTCGCGTGAAAATCAATCGCGTCCGGTGCTGCCTTGGCCCGTACTGCCCCAATCATCGCCCATTGAGAGCTCACCCAATTACCGTACATAACATGTTTTGACGCGCCCGTTCGATCCAATCACAACATTGGCCGATTGACATTGAAAATCCTCTGAAACTTTTAGTTGCTGGTTGATCCTATTTTTACGGTTCCGTAGTCAACAAGGAACCCTTATTTATAGTTACGTCATGTCCGTCCGTCTGTCCGTCCGCGGGTTTAGCTCAGAGGCTGTTAGTAGGGACTAGAACCCTGTAATCTATACTTACTTTAATATTATAAATGCGAATGTACGGATGTATGGATGGATGTTTGTTACTCAATCACGCCCCAACGGCTGAACGGATCTGGGATGAAATTTGCCGAAATTTGGCACCGAGATAGATTATAGTGTGGAATAGCATATAGGCTACTTTTTATCCCGGAAAATTAAGGATTTCTCGCGGGAACGAAAAAACCCGAACGAAAATACACGCGGACGGAGTCGCGGGCATTAGCTAGTTTGGGCATAGATATACAATTAATCACGCCGACAAAGTGGTAAAATAAAATTGAAAATAAATGTATGGTACACGTAAACTCAAGATGTTTTTATTGTCTCTTCTATCTATCTATTATCTCTTCTTCTATATTGTGGGATGTCATCGAATAAATCGTTCAATAGTCAATGCTCAATTTATTTTTTACATGTAGGACATACAGGTGGTGTATGTTACGTCAGGTTTTGACTCTACCACTGGTTCGGAAAAAATATTATACCGAGAAGAGCAGGCAAGAAAATATTGTGGGTGTGAAATACTTTTTTTCGCTTCAGGGTTCTGTTTCCGAAAAATTTTGCTTTAAAGTGCTAATTTTTTTAGAGCCAATTAGTGTCGTCGTCTCCCTGCAAGCTAAACGGTTGTTTTTGTAAAAAATCGTGGCAGTAGGTAATAAATATGTAATATTATAACGAATTTTTGACGACCTCCGTGGCGCAGTGTGTAGCGCTGTTGCCTTAACGTGCGGAGGTCCCGGGTTCGATCCCCGGCTGGGTCAATTTAGGAATTTAAAATTTCTGAATTTTCCCTGGTCTGGCCTGGTGGGAGGCTTCGGCCGTGGCTAGTTACCGGCAAAGACGTGTCGCCAAGCGATTTAGCGTTCCGGTACGATGCCGTGTAGAAACCGAAGGGGTGTGGGTTTAATATAACTGCCACGCCCCTAACACGTTAGCCCGCTACCATCTTAGACTGCATCATCACTTACCATCAGGTGTGATCGCAGTCAAGGGCTAGGGCAGGAAAACTGTCACAGCAGTAGGTTTTACAAGTTAAGGAGTAATAGTCGACCAACTTGTTCGCATGTTGTAACCGGCTACTACGGAACACTACAATACGCAAACACACTTGGCCGGTTTTTTATAAGCACTTTTGCACTATCGTATTCGTATGCTATTTCGAATACTGTGACAAATTAAAATTTTGATTTATTTATGGAAAAATCATTTTTTTTTACATTACATTTACATTTTAACTATAAGTATATTTTTAGTAAATTGGTGGAAATTATCTGAACATTTCTTTATAGAAATCTACTATGAATAAATTAAAATCTAAATTAAAAACTAAAAACTAATCATTAAAAATATCATCTAGGCCGCTGCAATAAGGCAATGTGCCCAGAACGCTGGCTGCGTTACCTCGTTGAATAGCCAAGCTTATATTAGGTTGGCCGAGATAACTGAAAAATCATTGAGTTCCCAAAAGATTTTTCGAAACCTTAATCCAAGCGGGCGTATCAATAATTAGATTAGTATTTTATTAATAGTAGGTAGGTCGGTATTTTATTTAAAAAATTTGAATCAGTATTTTCGGTATGTGAACTTTATGTAAGTATATCTGCTATCTAAATACTACTATGAGTATATTTTTCAGTAGCTATTTTCAACAGATGCCTGTACTTTTGATTACGGATGTTATCGGAACTCTAAACATGTACTATATACTTATAGTATAGTAGTGTGCAATAATAATAAACAATTATTTCACTTTGTAAGAAAACTATTTCCCGCTACTATAACCTACTACTTCCGCCGCGATTTTCAATATTAAAATAATCAGGTAGGCACTAGGCACGTACCTGTTTTAACACTGTTAATTATCATCGATACTTAATATCATTTATTAACTGCAATACCCTAACATGTACGCCCACTACCTAAATAAGCAACTATGACGGAGAGATGTATGAAGTCGCACCAAGGGTCCCTTTTTACCATTTTGAAAGAGAACCCTAAAAACAGAATAAATTGGTTTTCCTCTAAGCAAAAAAAGTCGCAGGCCATCATCTAATTAGCTGAATTGCGGCCACGGCGGCCAATCTCCAGAGAGATAAGCCATCTGCGCGGAAGATATTGTAGTGCACAAGTGTGTGCGCATACACAGGTGCACACCTGTTCCTTTACTTGAATAGCTCGATGGGATGGAAAATTCGACACGACCGGAGAGAGAACAGGCGCAGAGCCGACGACTTTCGTGCTCTTCGAGGCACGGGGATGAAACACCGCCAACTTCCTATCTCCGGGCTAGTACTGAGAATTTCTTTTCAGAAAAACCCAATACTTGATATGGCCCGAAAGGAAACTCGAACCCGGAACCTCGTCAGCCGCAGTCGAACATGCTTACCACTAGACCAAAGAGGCAGTCAGTAAAATTAATTATAGTTTTATAAATAGCCTTACTAACTGTTTATGTTTCATTTGTATAGATTTGGACTTTGAACGATGAGCAACCATGACGCCAGCGCAAGCGCAGACGGTGATGACTGTAGACTTCCAACTTTATTAAGATTTGTGCGTCACTTCTTTAAAATATAGCTTTACAGATAGGCCAGGGTCTCGCTGTACAAAACCCGAATTGAGCTACCATGTAGTGAAAGTAAATACTTATGAACTTAGAGACACTGAATGATTGTAAATAACTAAATACCTGTGTGGTTGTTATTCCGTAACTTGGAAGATGGAAGTCCCATAAAAATTACGCCATATACCTACCATATAATATGATATGGTACCATACCAAATCCATACACATATATTATAGTAGATGTACTATATTATTTTTATATAATACCTAATAGGTTTTAATATCATTGGTTGTTAAATAATTTTAAAAAGAACTATACCAGTTTCTTGCAGTGTCTTCTGGAATAGAATGGCTTGCCGAAACTGTGGTAGCTTCATTTAATGATGAATAGATTAGATTACATTAACATTAGGTAAGATTAATTACAATGTAATGTGAAATGAAATGATTTATTTATATCACATAGGACAACTTGTGTCACTTATGATACGTCAAGACTCTACCACCGGTTCGGAAAGCTGATTCTACTGAGAAGAGCCGGCAAGAAACTTAGAAGTTGCTCTTTTCATAAAAATAAAAATGTTACACTATGTAAAAAATATACAATGCATACGTAACGTAACAAGTATTACACTGACTTGTGGGTCACTGGATGCAAGGCCGGTTGCTTCCATGTAACTTTGTCGTTAATAAAATCGTCGATAGTATAATAGGCTCGGCTTAACAAATGCTGTTTGACACAGTCTTTAAATTTATGTAACGGCAAATCTAGAAACTCTTATGGAACCATGTGCAACAAACTCGACCCCACAAAGGATTTCTGCACCTTGCGCACACGATATGACGCTGTTACTAGTTTATGGCGGTTTCTAGTACATAGATTGTGAGTATCACTTATTTGCTTACAATGATTAATGTTCTACCTAACAAAGACTATATTATTGTATATGTATTGTGAAGGTACCGTAAGAACGCCAACCTCTTTAAATTTTTCACGAAGTGATTTGTGTGATCCGATTTTATAAATAGAAACGGATGGCTCTTTTCTGCAATATAAAATAGATTGGATATCAGCTACTCTGCCCCACAATAAAATGACGTACGACATAACACTGTGGAAGTAAGCAAAGTAGACAAGCCTAGCCGTTTCAATATCGGTAAACTGTCTAATTTTCCTGACAGCAAAAGCAGCCGAGCTAAGTTTTCATTGAAGCTTATTGTTCGAGGTCACCCCCAAAAAACTGTGGAGTTCTCCATTTTTAGTGTTTCTCCATTTATCATTATGTATATAGTTTTATCAATATTCTTTACATCAGGTAGAACAAACTCTAAGCACTTGGTTTTCTTAGCATTCAATAATAAATTATTGATAGTAAACCAGAGTGATACGTGTGATAATGCATTGTTTTCTAACATACACAATAAACTGGAAAGAACGGAAATGAAAATCTATTCATGGTTAACTTATGTTTATGTCTAACGTACTTACTGGCGGTATGGTAATACCATAAGGTGAAAGATATTGTATCACACACAATATCTTTCACATTATGGTATTACCATAATATAACTACCATGGCTGGTATTTGGTGATTGGAATATTTCGACAGTGTCCCTGCTTGTAAGTACGAGTATATTCTTTATCCCTTTGCATGAATAACATATTTCCCATTTGCGATCTTGCAATACGTTTAGCGGTCACTCCAGTCGTGGCTCGTGTGTCGTGACTCGTGACTCATTCAATCCAGAACTCGTCGATTTTGCTTCCATGCATCGCAGCTATTGCGTGCTCAAACCCACCCACGCTCCATACATCTCTACATAATCTGCTATGGAACCGCTCCAACGCGTCCTATAAACATAACCGGTTCTCAGCCCAACCGTTTATTAAGTTTTGTGATTCCAAGAAGCCATTGGGATGTCGCGACAGTGCGAAAAATTGTTAGCTCATTCGTTACTATGCTTGCTAAATGCTAAGCGCCCTATTGTATTGTATCAAGGCCCTGTATGTTTATTGTGGTAGTGTTTACAGAAATGATATTTAATCTTAATCTACGAGATGATAACTTAATCATTTATTAACGTTTTCTGAGTATTTTTTTAAATTTTGGTAGTTTTATCTTGTGTCCTAAATTTCATTCCATACTATAAAAACCTGACAGCTTGGTTTGAAAATCAAGGCGATTTCGGACGCAGCCGCGAGAATCCGCTAGTGTCTCATGTTATAATATTATTGTCAAAGCAAAAATTTCCGTCTGTCTAACAAAGAGACTTTACACCTTTTCACGGATTTTTTTTCCCGTAAATGAAAGGGTTTCCTGTATGTCACGTGTGCAGTAAACTTTCTATTGTAGATAATTTTTATAGCGACAAAAGAGAGTTTTCCTCACGCGCTCAGGATCGCTTGAATACCTACCTGGACTTATGCAACTTATTATTCTGAAAAATTGTGGAAAATTTCAATGAAGTTGCTCGTAAAAATGCACCAATGACCGTTTTTCGGGTTCCGTACGTCAAGAGGATGGATGACAGGTGGCGCTCGATCAATCCCATACCTACAAATGACATTTAATTAACGCGATCGAAAAGGGGAAAAAAAATCCCACTCGGCCTGCAGTTGCGTTAATGAAACGTATAATTCGAACTGTAATAATAGTGATGACAACTCAATCAAATCGACACTCTTTAACAAACATAAAAACGCACTTCTGGTATGGAAGCTGTATGAAATTCACAATTGTGACGTCATAAAATTTCAACGCACTTTTTTTAAAATCTAATAAGTATTTTAAAATAGTTATCAAACTTAAAAATAACCGAGAATGTGAATTTTAGGTATTTTGGAAGACCCTCTATTTAATAACCTGTTAGAAATAATTTATTTTTGATAAAGGCATCTTCCCTATTACGGTTTTCTCAAAAATTGGGTTTCCGATTTTATTTATACATGATGTATGACCGTTGCGATTCGTCGCGACTTGCGTCATTAGCTTCAGTTAAAATTCCAGTTGGCCAATTATGTCAAGCCTGCATCAATCATTGTTACAGTCTCAATTGTTTTGATTGGCTGAATTTATGGCTGGATTTAGGCTAATAGCGAAATGTCCTTTCCCAAAAGTTGGTCCGCGCCGGTGATCCAAGAGCTGGCGCTTATTTAGCCCAACGGCTTAGGCTGGCAATTCAGAGAGGCAATGGGCTGATTCTATAGTGCACAATCTGTAGACTAAACTAAAATTAGAGCATTACAAATATTGCTAACCCTTTCATAATACTTCCTACGGAAAGGGACAGAACTAGATTTAAAGCTGCCATTTTAGTTTAGTTTAGAGATTGTGTTATACAGAATCAGCCCCTATAGCGCCAGTGGGTTGGGTATGGAACCCATGAACGATCATTTGGATGGTGTAGGTATATTTTTTGTTTAAATAAATGTTATAAATTTTTGTAGTAGGTTATTGTTTGAATTAATTTGATTTGGGTGGGTTTGACCCTGGTGGGAGGCTTTTGCCGTGGCTAGTTACCACCCTACCGGCCAAGACGTGCCGCCAAGCGATTTAGCGTTCCGGTACGATGCCGTGTAGAAACCGAATAGGGGTATAGGTTTAATTTAATTGCCATGCCCCTGACAGGTTAGCCCGCTACCATCTTAGACTGCGTCATCACTTACCATCAGGTGAGACGGCAGTCAAGGGCTAACTTGTAGTTAATAAAAAAAAAGTTCAGCTAACCATATTTTGTGAATAGCGGAAGAGTATTGACTATTAGGAACTGTAGCAATAACTTTTACATAATATAAGGCCCTCGTATATGCAAGCCATAGCGAAGTGATATTATGTCTGTTTATTCCACTCGTTTGCACTGTGACGCGATGTGTTTGTCGCATACAAGGTCTTTAGCGGCGCGGCTTTATTACGGAAACCAATTGCAATCGCTTGAAGCCTGAAAGCGACCGATTGTATAAAAAAAATTACTCGGAAGATTGGAGGGAAGGGACAGTACACGTAGCCCCAGCTCCCGAGTCCCAGCTCCCAGTCGAGCCGAGCCACCTTTGGCACTGTGAATACCGAAGCTTCGATTTGCGCGGTAGATATTTGTGCCTCAATACTATTGGGCTCGGCGCAAATGGGCCACCGACCACAGCCACCGGAGGCTAGTGACAAGACGTTAATCCACTACAAGCTAGCCCTTGACTGCGATCTCAACTAATGGTAAGTGATGATGCAGTCTAAATTGGTAACCGGGCTAACCTGTTAGGGGCATGGCAGTTATATTAAACCCCCTTCCCCCCTTTCACCCTTCCCCCCCCCCTTCCCCTCCCCTTCCCCCGTTCGGTTTCTACACGGCATCGTACCGGAACGCTAAATTGCTTGGCGGCACGGTCTTTGCCGATAGGGTGGTAACTAGCCACAGCCAAAGCCTCCCACCAGACCAGACCAGAGAAAATTCAGAAATTATAAATTCCCAAGTTGACCCTGCCGGGGATCGAACCCAGGACCTCCGCACGTTAAGGCAACAGCGTTACACTGCGCCACGGAGGTCGTCAAATTTTGTTTTTCATACATTTTGTATAGACTTGCCGCATACGTGTGGTCATGTGGCTGCCGCCGGCCACGCGTTTCTGTAGTGTTAAATTAGCGTGACACTCGCTGGTGGCTGTGGTCGGTGGCCTGTTTGCGAGTTCATTTTACATTGACGCCATGAAATCAAATATTTTTTATTCAAGTAGACTTTTAACAAGTGCGTTTGAATAGTCGATCGAATCTACCACTGGTTCGAAATGCCGTTCTTACCGACAGGAACCAGCAGGAAACTCAGTGGTTGCTCTTTTATTTTATATTATGAAGTACTAACAACAGTTAATACCCTACTAAAGTTACGATCAAAGCTAATGAGTAACATTATTTTAACCTAAACTTATACTTTAACTTAGTTATCGCTAGATTTTACTATGAGACACTGTGTTCTTGTGATCTTTGTATTGCACTTAGCACTACACTTTCACTTCACTACACTAACTCGAAGCGCTTAGTCCTTTTAAGTGGTTGCTCTTTTGAAAAAATAATTCAAAATTACATCACGGTGTAACCGCAGTCCTAAGCATTGCTGGAGCGAGTCAAATCCATGCTCTTTTCTCATTTATATAATCTTCAACAGTATAATAAGCTTTTTTTTATCGAATGCATAAATACGATCGATAGAATTAAAACTTAGAATAAGCGTACCTACTGGTCGCATATCATATCAACGTACATTGTAAAGACCACGGGATCAGCTTCCTCTTGTGCGTTTTCTTTATAAAGGCACGAGTCCAAGATGGCTGGCATACTGCGAAATGCAACCGCAAACCGCGGCCGAACCACAAAAATGTAAAGAATACGCTCGGAATCAATTTCATAGAATTTCATTTAAACTAATAGAGAAAAAAAAGTTGGTCCATGCTACTGGTGACGGTGTATAATGTATATTTTTTGTAAATATATTTTTATATATTATTGTATATTTTTTGTAATAAATATTAAGTAAGTATAGATTTTTTGTAGTAGTTATTTTTTGAGAATATTTTAATTATTGTTTCTAAATAATTGTTTAAACAATTACTTAATAACTAATAGTAAAACCAAAACAGGCTAGTTAAATGTGTGACTAATAGAGTCACTCGTGATTTTTTGCCCTGATATTGCCCTGATATATGGTTTGAGGTCGCAATTTGTAGTCTGCCGATCAGCTCCGACCAAAATTATCATTACATCGTACATTTTTAAAACTTTTATTACACCAAAAAGTTAAAAAATACGTATAAAAAGAAACAGTGGACATTGGACAAGGAAGCACCTCTATCTCTACAAGACATATCTACCGGTGACCCTTGACAGTTTTAAATCGTAGAGCAATGGGTAGGTATTACTTACAGAAGCTACACTTTAGAGATAATAAGTATTTAATTAAACCTGTTGGTATTTGTAATATTGTTAATTCCTTAGCAAAATCAAAGCGAAAGGTAAAGAGGACGAGTTTTATTACAATACCTACCAAGTACTGAGATCACTAATACAGGTATGTAATATCTACGATCTACCTACCTACTATATAACTGCGATAGAATAAAATCTTACGTAAGTGTCGAAAAACGTAATCACATCCGATGAGTTCAAAGGTGCATTTTTTTGGTTTACTTTTAATAAAAAATATGCAAAGCTAAATCTGCCAATTATTATTAATCTTTCTTGTACATTTATATAAAGTGTACTAGTACGATGAAAAATTTAAAATGAAATTTTAAAAAATACGAGATCGGTTATCTAGACTAGAGGTGTTAGTATATCGCTAAACGGTTAAACGGTTAACGGTAACGTTAGTAAAAAAAAGATTGTTTACTAATATTTTCAACCATTAGCCGTTAACTGTTTAACCGTCCTCTAATCTAAACCCCAAGGTTATTTTCGTAAATCACCGAGATTGTAAGTACGCGGATATGATATGGTAAATATATAATAAATCTATGGTATGGCCATTGCATACAAAAATATGATAGAAAGGAACAGCATTAGTTTTAGTTCTGTCTATTCAGGTAGTCTAGTTTAGGGATCGTGTGCAATAGAAAGCCACAATATCTTTATAACGCACTCTGTACATATTATACGGTCGCTACGCTAAGATTGAGCAAGCTCATATCAAAATAGGCCAACCGACTTATCACAACAGTCTCATGTACGCTCTTAGCAGCTCTATTGTATTTTTAACCGACTTTCAAAAAAGGAGGAGGTTCTAAATTTGGCGCGTATTTTTTTAAATGTATGTCGGTGCATATCTCCATGGTTTCTGGACCGATTTGAAAATATATTTTTCTCAGTCGTTGGAGGAAGCTCTCGAGGTGGTCCCATAAAAATTCTGACTCCAAATCTTCAACCGCGCATCAGGCTTGCCCGACTTCAACATAGTGCGTAGAAATCAAAATAATTTTTTACTTTACAGTGGCCTTGGAATTCGGTTTTTTGGAAATATTTTTTTTTGACTCATTCATTTCCTTAACAGAGAATAGGTATATACATCAACCCTTTTTTGATTCGACGACTAAGCCTGATAAGTGAGCCCTCGACTATGATCTCAACTGGTGATAACTAATTATTGGAGTCTAAGATGGAAGTGGGCTAACTTGGTTGGTTTTTTAAACCCTTATACTCGGTATTTATACCCTATCGTACCTGAACACTAAATCACTAAATTGAAACCTATTTTGGAAAACTGTCGAGAGAACCAGCTGATTAAATGATTTTAATTAAATAATTTACTAGGATTAACCCTACCCAAGCGAACTCCGCTCAGGGGTTAACCTACAAAATAAAGTTTTTGCTTACTCACTCTTGAATTTCTTTTAAAACCAGCTCCTTATTCATGTAGTGTACATCTGACCAATTATTAACGATTATTTTAACGAGACCGACGATATTCTATTAAAATCTAACAACCCGTTTAGGCTGCAAGTGGCGACAGATTCTGTTTTTGATGACTGAAGAAAATTAATTAACCATCCTATAAAATTCTACATCAATGGTACTGCACGCACTAACGGGACACAACGAAACCTGTTCTGTTTCCCAAACGACTCGGACGAATTTTCAGTTTTTAAAATATCTCGAAAAATAAAAGATTTCCTACAGGATTTTAATGACATAATGTTATATCCATGTGGACGAACTCGCAGGAATCGTCTACTTGTCAAATGTACCTACTATATTCATCGTGCAAGCTCAATTCCACATAATAGGCGCCTCATGTAAAATCTTTCACATCGGAAGCACATCGCTATTAGCTATGTTGAGTACTTTACTTGATGAACTATTCAACTCATTGATCTATTAATATAATATTTTCGAGGCCAGTAATGTATATTACAGATATTGATTTGATTCACATCTGCGTAATTATAGTAGCTACCTATCTCAGTAACAACATTATAATGTGAAAGTATATGGCCAACTTCACATCAAAAATAGTGACCAATTCAAATACTGAGATCATTATTTTATGACAAATTTCTTTGCTAGGCTTTTGTTGGCTATGCGTCATTTATACCCCTTTGAATAATTATGAATGAATCTTTTATTGATAGACAACAAAGGTCCATAATGGTTAGTAAAAGACTTATCCTATGTTAGTTAATATAATTAATATACTTACAAACTAAAGCTGACATCCTGTGCGCTTTAAAAGCGTTGTCCTGTCTGTCAGCTATCACCTTCAGAATAATGTTGGAACTACTCTCCAATCTACTTTTGGTCGAAAAAACCGTCCACACAATTTTCCGCAAACATACCGGACGCACTGCAGTACCGAGGCAGTCCCAACATTATCCCGAAGTTTATTATACTGGACTTGGAGGGCGCTTAGAGATTTTTGGGTATAGTCAACCCACAGACTGCAAGTGTAGAAGCTCTGGCAAAAGGCCTTAAAAAGTGTGACCTTAACTTCTTTTGTGCAACGAGCAAATCTGCGAGCTAACGTATTCCCTCTAACCGCCAACGCCCTCCGTTCCCTATCTATATCTCCATTGTGCTTCATGTCTGCTGTATCCACGTGACCGAGGTAAATGAATTGGTGCACTCTGATCAGTACACCCTGATAATGTGGATTCAAAATTTCGAAGATGTAATTATTATTGCAGTTTATTTAATCTATACTAATATTATAAATGTGAAATTTTGGATGGATGGATGTTTTTTACTCAATCACGCCAGAACGGCTAAACGGATCTGGATGAAATTTGGCACAGAGATAAATTATATTCTGGAATAATACATAATATGCTAGTTTTTATCTCGGAAAATCAGTACACGCAGATGAAGTCGCGGGCGTAAGTACGGGCGGGTAGTAATATAAAGTGAAGAGTAAATAAGGATTAGAAGATTTTGTATTGAAATCTGTACTAAGGAGTTCCCTTAGTAATGATCAATGACTTTGAATGCGACCGCAATTACTTCTATAAAATTAAGCAGGTAAAAAATGACATAAAGTAAATATGGTAGATACTATATAGATAGTATGAATGGATGGAAGAGGGTAGTTATATTTTTGTGTTAGGCCAGACCTAGACCAGAGTTTGACCCACAGTTAGACGTCGCAGAAAACGATGATTTTGTCTAAGATGAAACGTGTTTGACTAGAAAATGCCTATTCACTCTCGCCATAAAGGTAGCGCATGAAAAGAAATGGAGAATGACAGTTGTAAGCGGCTCTGCATTTCAGACTAATTGCAGAGAGCAATACAGACACTACCTATTTAAAGTACCTACCTATAATACGCTGTGACGACCTTTCAGACGTACTAATAACTGTGATGTTAAAATTTGGGCATTCTGGACCCGATTCCCGGCATTTTTTAAATTGATATTTTCAAAATCATACTAATTTTATAAATGCGGAGTCTGTTTGTTTGTCCTTTAATCACGTCGCAACAGAGCAACGAATCGACGTGATTTTATGCATAGGTATAGTTGAGGACCTGGAGAGTGAACTACGAGTAGGCTACTTTCCTCCCCTGAAAAATAAGGAGTTCCCGTGGTAATTAAAAAACCTATTCCACGCGGATGAAGTCGCGGGCATCAGCCAGTTTGCTATATTATAGTTCCCTAAGTAACCTTTAATTTTTCGGAGTTATTCAGAGTGTTTTAATAAATTAATTATCACAAATTCGGAGGAGGCTGGTGCTCAGTACGCTTACTCTGAGTTTTTACATTGCAAATACGGTTGATCGACGTGAGAACTCACCTCGCCAAGTGTAACGAACGGTCAAAGTAAAATGGACCCAAAGCTCTTGCTTTAAAGTCACAAATTCAGCGTTTGGAGCGCTGGCTGTAAATAAATACACGAAATGATGAAATTAGCTCTAAATCAATGAAGTTAAGGTTCATTTTACTTTAACGTTCGTTTACACTTGGTGAGGTGAGCTCTCACGTCGATCAATCGTATTTGCAATGTAAAAACTCGGAGTAAGCGTTCAGTAGTGACACAGTAAACAGATACAACTAGTATGGAAACTACCTTCGAAACGTTCGAAACAGCTCTCTCACACGAACGTGCGCATCGACGAGACCCCAAGAGCTCGTCGCAGTGCCGTCGGTAGTGAGTGCCGCGTCATCGCATGTTCGATGCGCACGTTTGAGTGAGTGAGCTGTTTCGAACATTTCTAGGTAGTTTCCATACTGGTTGTATCTGTTTACTGTGTCAATAGTGAGCCAGCAATGGGTAGAAATTATGATAATTATCATAATTAAACATATTCCGAAAGATTATTTAAGTTTATAATTATTTTATTACTAATCGATGCAAAATTGACCATAAATACACTATTTCGAAAGAAAATTCGATAATTAAGAATAAAAGGAAGCTTGGCAATGATTTTCTCTAATGGCTCTGATAGTTCCTTCGCTAAGATGATTGTGAAATGGTGATAATGAAAAAGAAACCCGGCTGAGTTTGTTGTGGGCTCTTCTCAGACCAGGGCGCGTTTGGAACCCTCGTAGCTTTAGTTTAAGATGTCGCACGATTATCACCATTATATGTTATAAATAATTAACCGGACGACAATAAGTGCAGTATACCTACCTAAATTGAATAAACGTTCTTTGACTTTGACTTTGACAATCATGTAATGTCCGGCGGACCGAATTTTCGGCCACTGCGGCCTTTAACCAGAGAGATCTGTTCGGAAGATACGCAAGTCACGTGCGTTTACACGGTTTGTCTGTGTCTTTACTCTCATAGCCCAATAGGACGGAAAATGCGACACGACCGGTGAGAGGTCAGGCCAAGTCAGGCGCAGGAGTCAGGACCGACGGCTTAACGCGCTATCCGAGGCACGGGGGTGAAACACCACCAACTTTCCAACTCCGGGCTAATACTGACAATTTCTTGCCAGAAAAATTAAATACATGTTATGGCCCGACCCGGGACTCGAACCCGGGGCCTCGAACATTCTTACCCACCGAGTAGTAATGATCTGTGTGCTTACCACTAAACCAACGAGGTAGTAATCACGTAATAGTACTAGGTCCATAAAACTAAAAACTTTAATACTTGAACTGTTGTTAAATAATTTCATAAAAGAATAACACAAAGACCTTTCTATGTCGATATTTGTTGACAATATTGTGTATATTATTTCCAATGTATTTTTTTGATTCATTCAGCCAATTTATAATTTATACAGTTTAATTTTACATCATTCCTTTAAAAATACTAGGCCCGTTCATTAAAACGGGATGTTGTCTGTAACCTCTGCAGGTTATTGTTCGATAATTATGTAGGTTAATATATTATGTTATTATAATAATAGTAGCTATGTCGTCCGTAATTAAAGCACGATTCTCATCTGTCGCGATGTTAAAATACAGGGTGTTTTATTATGGCCATGCTTATATTTGAAATACAGAATTGTTTCCGTCTGTATGTTCGTTATTGAGGGAAAAACTTATAAATTTACTTTTAAAGGGGAAATATCCATACTTAAATTATAATAATATTAACATAATATATTATAAAAAAATATATTCGGTACATACGCTGCAGGCATGTATTTAAGAATAGTTTAGAAACTAACCTAAGTGAATCAATTAAACATCGTTTTCATTTGATATTTATGTTATAATATAACTGATTGTTCCTAAAATATATATCTATATAGGTAGCATAATATCATGATTCTGGATTGTTTATTGGATGTGTTTTTGTGTATGTTTTTGTTTTTTTTTTAATTAAAAAATTACGATTAAGAATTTTCGGGAAAAGCCATCTTGCAGTCGTAGTTCTTAAGAAAGACTTTTCTCGGGCTTTTGAATCCATTTTTTTTTTGGAAGTAGTAATAATATATTCGTATTAATATTTCCAAGCTACGGTATACATTTACAAATAATTTTATGACATAATTTTCTCTTTTTTAAAAATTTTGTGGTTTAAAATATATCACGCCGTATAAATCATAGTATGATATTATTATGTACCAACAATTGTTCTTATCAGTATAATATAATTGTGCAAGTCGGGTTGGGTCACTCTCGATAAACTGGACCCGATAACCGTTCCAAAAAACCAAGAGAGAAAAAAATGTTTCTTACAATTATCGAGAACTAAAATTGGAAAATTGACATAGTGCGCCAGGCGTGATAACACTACATGGATAACCTCGGTACAATCTTGCGCGCGGTCACTTACAATAAAAACTGTGCCTACAAACAGATGTGCCGATTCTTTTTATATTATTACGAAACATTGTACAAACTTCAATTACTATTAATTTTTTACCTACGTCTATTTTTAAACACTTGCTGACTCTTGTCGCTTATCTCACATGACATTTCGTTTCCATGACAATTAGGCATATAATAATGATCGACAGTTTCCAAATAGTATTTTTCGCTTTATGCTGATAATTATAGTTATAACGGCGGAAAAACGACGAAATATGTATTGATGACACAACTTTTTAAAAATTAGTTCGAATTTGATGTTTTTTTTAAAATTGATAAGTTAAAATAAGTATCTCAATTTTGTTCTCATTTAAAGAAAAAATCCACCCCTAAAAAGGAAAATAGATGTTTACTTGCTCACGAATTTGCCGATTCCTTATAACGGTAGATGACATGTTTGCAGCAGACGCTTCGTGTATGAGCTTAAATTAAGTAAAATTTTGTAATTAATCAAATAAGAGATACAGAAAGACAAATAATTTATTCACCAAGGGTGTCACAGACAATACGTAGATACAAATGTAATAGCCCAGAGTGGGTGTTGATACAGCTCAGCGATAAGCCCTGCTTTGTATGCCAACACGCATTCAAAGCAAGGCGCTGGATTTCAGCAGTGACCCACGTGACGTCACTGATCAATCTAAGATTAACCAAAGATTAGACTCGCACATGATATTAGATAGTAGGCAATATTGTGTACAAGAAGAATTTACCTAAACATAAAAGATATAAATACAAAAAAATATACTGAAAACCAAATAATTATAGGCCGACCGTTTAACTCGCGTATCGCCTGCGCGGTAAGAAGGAAGCGGGGGGAGATGTTAGCGGATGGATGTTAAGATACTTATTATTTTATTCTTTACCAACAATGTCTATCTCGAGATAAATCCTTGGATTATTGACTCCGTGTGTAGCGTTATCCGCCCCGCTCTCTTCTTACCGCGCAGGCGATACGCGAGTTAAACGGTCAGCCTATAGGTATTAATATGTGAGTGTCCATGTACTAATTTTATAGTGTCAAATTATTGCATGAAAATTGAATACGTCAACAAAGTCATCACCAAATTTGCAGAAATCCATTATCATCGGCTTCACTATCACTTTAACGTTGAGGCAATCCAGTTACTTGACGTTACGCAATTAGTGAGAAGACTAAAAAAGCGTGTAAAAAGGACAAAACCCTTTGAGTTAGTGAATAGTGACTAGTGATAGTGTAGTGATAGTGCTGTCTGAAAGAACACATGAACAAAGTGTTTATTTGTAACAAGAAATACTAAGATACGTCATTGGAAAAATTCTTAGCACATAAGATAATTTATAAGCTTAGGTTAAAGAAAAATTACTCATTAGTCACATAGTCTGGTTAGATTGTAATTATATTGAGCACCCTTAATTGGTACTCGTCGTCGTCAACCGATGGACATAAGTCTCCTGTAGGGTCCTCCACAAGCCACGGTCTTGCGCCGCCTGGATCCAGCGACTCCCTGCGACTCTCTTGATGTCGTCCGTGCATTTGGGACCCCATCGGTTCTCCGAACTATGTGCTCCGCCCATTGCCACTTCAGCTTCGCAACTCTTCTTCATTTCTGATTTGATCACGTAGGGACACTCCCAGCATAGCCCTCTCCATCGGCCGCTAAGTGACCCTGAGCCTTCTTATCAGGCCCATAGTCAGCGACCATGTCTCGGATCCGATTGTCATCACTGGCAACACGCACTGTTCGAAGACTTTGGTTTTCAGACACTGTGGGATTTTGGACGAAATGACATCTCGAAGCTCACCGAACGCAGCCCAGCCGGACCTACCCAGCTGCACTGTTTGCCCCAGGTATACGTACTCGTCTACAATCTCGAGCGCAGAGCTCTCAACGATCCGAATCCAAATTGGTACTAAATAATAGTAAAAAAAATGCATCTGTGGCATTGTTCTTTGCTCCAGTGTAAGAATTGTAATCACATTTGACTGGCTAACACTTTTGCTATAGCAAATCCAAATCCATCGTATCAGCAAGATTACCATAAATTCAGCTAATCACAACAAATATTGAGAACTAGCTGATGCCCGCGATGTCGTCCGCGTGGATTGAGGTTTATGGTCCTTTCCTTATCCAGGCTAAAAAGTACCTACGTGTTATTCCAGACTATAGTCTGGAAACACATAGTCTTTTTCTGTGCGAGACGACTTCACCAGTCTGCAGCTAATCAGCTTTAATCAAATACCTCACCGACTTGCTTTGGGGCCATAACAACAGTTTAACATAATAAATGTTTATTTAACCAAAATAACCTACGCCTCGAAGGTAAAATTGTATGTTTGAATATTATTATGAGTTTTGAAAACAATTTAAACCACGTAGAGTTCTATTATTACATTGTATTGGAACTTTTGAGGGAAAACGTTTTAATTGGGCTTTGGTTAATTTATCATCACATCTGAATGCACAGATTGCAAATTGCAATAGATATTTTGAATGAGGTTGGTATGATTGAAATATTCTGATGTAAAAATAATGTTGTTGGAATATTGTTGGAATAAACGTTCAGTTGAGTGCTTTTACTATAGGTTTTCACACACATATTATATCGTTACCTAATATTTTCAAAAAATATTTCTTATACTGGAATCTTCCAGTGACAGTTTGATTTATAATCAAACTGCACAGTTTTTTTTTACTTGTACAGGTAAATGAGTAGGTGAAAATAGAATTTAATTGTAGAATTAGTAACGTAATATCTAATTTTATTATAACTAGCTGATTTCCCAGACTTTGTCTGCGTGTTTTATGTTTAATTCCCGCGGAAACCTTTAATAAGAAGTAGCATTTGTCCATACCCGGGACAAAAATAATGACTGTACCAAATTTCATTAAACTTGGTAGACGACTAACAGTGACGACATCACGGGGAAAACATGGAGGAGGCTTGCCCAACATCGGGAAGAGTTAAGTGCATATGAGGAGGCCTATGTCCAACAATGGATGAAAAAAGGCTCATAAAGAACAAGTAAAATTATAGAAGTTAGGATTATAAAAGAGGAACGAAAGAATATAATACATAGGTAAGTACCTATCACAATTTTTATCTTACACTTTTGACCCTTCGACAGTAAAAAAAAGACGTTTCCTGACATCGGGAAATGACCTGAATCATCATGAAATTTTATCATTATAACAAAGAATTAATTTTGAATTCATGGTAAATGATAATAATATAAAAATATTCATTTGCATAAAAATTTATCTAATTATTAAATATCAGCTGGTTCTCACTATACATTACCACATTAAAATAATGATTTCAAATAATACCGCACGTCTTATATTTTATTGAAGTTCAAAAAGTGTACAGTGTTCCAAATTTCAATAAAGATCCATTGTTTGATTATCAAACTTTTTTCAGCTCAATTTATGTTCCGCTAAATCGGCAGCTGAATAGATGCGTAGGTATGCATGCACCATAGGAAACACAAGTTTTGTAAAGACAAAAGCTAAATCATGAGTTTATCTTGGTTTTCATATTAAAAAATAGATACCCTCTCGACTAGAATCGGCCTGGGCGCCCAATCTCCCACTGGAAATTAGCCGTCTGCGCGGGAGATATTAAAAGCTTCGTAGCTTTAAGATACCGTAACTGATTATCACCATCATGTTTTATTAGTAAATAATTTTTAACGTCAATAAGTGTACCCACAGTGTACCTATCATACTAATATTATAAATGTGAAAGTTTCTTTGTTTGTTGGTTTATTGGTTTGTTGGTTTGTCCTTCAATCACGCCGCAACGGAGCAACGGATCGACTTGATTATTGGCATAGGACCTGGAGAGTGACATAGGCTACTTTTATTTTTATCCCAAAAAATTAAGGAGTTCCCGCGGGAATATCAAAAAACTTAAACCACGCGAACGAAGTCGCGGGCATCAGCTAGTATTGAATAAATGAGGTGATTAATTGATTGATTGACAAGTGTGTACTATAATGTAACATACACATTACACAGGTGCACTCTCATAACTCTTACTTTAATAGCCCGATTGGACGGAAAATCTGACACGAGCGAAGATACGCCATCGACGGCTTTACGTGCTCTCCAAAGTATGGGGTGAAACACCGCCAACGGCCTAACTATGAATTTTTGGTCAGAAAAACGCAATCATATGGCCCGAACCGGGATTGAATCCAGGGGCTCGTCATGTGGATAACGACTAGACCAACGAGGCAGATAAAAGTAGTAAGTAGTTTCTTTGCACGTTACATAATAACACCAGTTCCCGTGGCCCAATTTGTAAAATAATCTATAAGATAAAAGATTACATAGTGATTAATTGAAAATTATCTCTTATCAAAATTTACTCACCACTTTCTAATACTGATAAGTATAGTATAAAAAAACTTTATAATTTTGCCGATATCCTCTTTATTATTATTTAATCAACTCGTTCTCATCTCTCTCTCAGTCGTGTTTCGTCGGATTGAGTCGGATATTGCATCCCATCAGGCTATGACATTGAGGAAATACAGAGTGCACCAGTGTCTGCGCAAACACTTAAGCACTATAATATTATATCCCGTGCAGACGGCTTAAATCTGATAATCTCTGTGGAGATTGGCCGCCGCGCCTAACATTCGGTACAGAGGACATTATTTAGTTTAAGACATTACAAGTTTGGTACCCACTGAGTTAAAATCCCAGGCTACATTTTATCTCGGAAAATAAACATGTTGTTTTGAATATATTGACTGTAATGTCAACATATGTAAAGAAAGTCTCCGACCACCACGTCGAGGGTATTTGAATAAAAAAATTAATTAAAAAAAAGCTTTAACGGCCAGCGAGCTAATTTTTAATATGTTTTAGTGCTTTTGACCACAAATCAATCAGGATCTATTTTTTTCAAGCCTTTCAATTCGAAGGAAAAAATTTAAATGACAAAATTGAATGAAAGTTTTAAAGAAGTACCAGTTATGTAAGAATGATTTCTGTAGCCGCGAATGAGTTTTTTTTTAATCCTCTACAAGCTAGCCCTTGACTACGATCATACCTGATGGTAAGTTATGATGCAGTCTAAGATGGTAACGGGCTAACCTGTTAGGGGCATGACAGTTATATTAAACCCACACCCCTTCGGTTTCTACACGGCATCGTACCGGAACGCTAAATCGCTTGGCGGCACGTCTTTGTCGGTAGGGTGGTAACTAGCCACGGCCGAAGCCTCCCACCAGGCAAACTAACTTGTCTCTTTTACTATTCCTGTATAGCCCGAAGTTGACCACTCTGTTGGTCAAACAATACCGAATAATTTGTAAGTTATGCGAACTCATAGTAGTATCTGTGCCTATATAAAAAAATGCTAAAAATCTCTAGAAACTAATAATATGTTTACATAAAGCGATATTTGTGCACGTAAATTAATATTATTTGAATGGAAACCAGCAGATTATATTGGTTCATTTAAAAATTTAGTATAAACTAAATCACATTACATTAGTTAAATGGAATTTCATCAGCCCTAGGCTAGGACTATATAATTTTATTCACGCTTGTTCACACACCAGTAGTATGAATAGCGCGGTAAATTAATTAATTGAATTATAAATATCCCCTTATAATATATATACCCACATATATTTGGGAATATACATCCGATATCCCCACAAGCGTGTATAGCCACCAAAACTGAAAAAGGGGCTAAAAAATGGTATGATAAGAAACTGTCGATAGCATACCACATGCGAAATTCTGAGAAACACACATACGAGTATTTTAACAGATTCAGCCTTTTTAACAATGGCGACGACAAACAGGATAAAATATATGTAAAATATGGTCTCTTATACTAACTAATGCCCATGACTCTATGACGTTGAACGTCTGGAATTTGTACTCATAAAAACTTACTATCAATAAACTTTTCTTATTAAAATAGGTATAATCAAAAATTATTTTATGTTTATGCAACTTTACATAGAACACAAAATCCTAAATACTGTTTAATTTAAAATTTGTACCAAAAACACTGCCTAAATAAAAAAAATAACCCTTACAACTACACAAAATAATTATTATATGTGAACAATATTTTACTTTGTTTAAAAATATAATAATGTTTAACTAGCCACATTTGAGTATATCAATGGACGTATTTGTTTTTTAATCTACTACAAGTTAGCCCTTGACTGCGATCTCACCCGATGGTAAGTGATGATGCAGTCTAGGATGGTAGCGGGCTAACCTGTTAGGGGCATGGCAGTTATGTTAAACCCATACCTTTTCGGTTTCTACACAGCATCGTACCGGAACGCTAAGTCACTTGGCGGCACGTCTTTGCCGGTAGGGTGGTAACTAGCCACGGCCGAAGCCTCCCACCAAGCCAGACCAGGGAAAATTCAGAAATTATTAATTCAAGATTGACCCTGCCGGGGATCGAACCCGGGACCTCCGCACGTGAAGACAACAGCGCTACACACTGCGCCACGGAGGTCATCAAAAGGCTTTCAAGTGGTTACCAATCCAGAACTATCGACACTTCAACTTCCCATCACGTGAAGCTATGTCGGTTGTTTAGTTCTTCTACAGATCTCCTCATTTCCAAATTGCTCGCCTAAAGAAACTCCAAGCATAACACTCTGAATCACAGATGAAATAATAGTTACTTCGGCTGTGTTCATCTGACCACTCCCAAAACAATCAGCGCGAAAATGTCTTCTCACGATTTTTACATATTATTTAAATCAACATCTAAGTCGCGATTAGACATGTAAATTGTAAGTATTGATATACTTAATTATTTCTGTGCTGGGGCCTCAAACACCAGCCTAACACAGCGTCTTCGCCGGCGAAGACGAGGACCCCGATATCTTACGTCACCCGGACGTGATCTTAACCCACGGCCTCGGGGGCGTGTGGACTAATCTAGTTCAACCGACCTCCCTTTCGTCCCAACGTCATCCTAAGCCGAGGTCCGAGCCTCACACGAGGCGCCCTCCCCCGATGTCATCGAGCCCTAGGGCTCTTCTCTCGGCGACGCCTAGCGCTCGCCCAACCCCCCGGTGACGCTGTAGCGGCCAGTAGAGCCACGCAGCATACTCCATCCGAAAAAAAAATGGGGACTCAGTTGTTGCAAATTAATGGTGATTTAAGTAAATTGATTGTGAAAATATTCAATTTAAAATTGTTAAGTGAAATGTAGTAATATTTTCGTTATTATTGGCGATTGGAATACTTGAAGCACTTCAGCCCTATCCGTTGAACATTCAAATAGATACGGAATAAACGTTTTCTCTGCAATTGAAGAGAATCGTTTCATTTCATTTAACTTAGCAATCGAATTTCAATTATATTTCATTTATGTTTTATTGCAAAATTTTATATAATTTTTAAGTCAGCGATTTATTTAAAACTGCAGAACTACCTACAAAAATTATAAAATATGTCCTTATAGAATCTGTGTGTGTTTTTCATTATGTAAGTAAATAGTAAAAACGTGACCTACAAGATCTTCAACTATCATATTAGTTAAACAACGTAAGTACAAGCTTTCTTTAGAACTCTATCTAGTGTTTAAATAATTAAAAAAACAGGTCGACGAAATTATTTGAAAATAAATGAGTTCCTTGGTATTTTTTAGGTATTTTTCTGGGAAAACTGAAAATTCATCCAAAAATGGAAAATAATAATAATAATATAGACAAAACAGTGTTAATTTTCAATACATATTGTGGCAAAAAGTGGTTAATGCACCTACCACCAACACATTGAACGTAAAAAGCTTTTAAGACGTTGTTCTATTTTAAGGAAAATTGAGTTTTCCGGTTCGAAGACAGTAGGTATATTTTGTCCAAATTTTACCGGGCTATGGCACAAGCCATAAATCTAACTACTCACTGAATTATATTGGAATGGGGAAGTTTGGATGTTTGTTGCTCATTCCCAAATTAGAAATAATTATAAATCCCCAAATTGCCCATTGCAAATTCATCCATTGCACCCATTGCATTTGACCCAGGAGTTCCCACATAAAAGACCGCAGCGCTCACAACTGCGCCAGCATCTTGATTGTAGTTATAGTAAGGTAAGCAGATTTGAAAAAAAGGAAAAGTCATCTTTAAAATGAAGGAAATTATGAGGAGATCCTCATAATTTCCTACAATCTCTCGTAGAGCCAAGAGTAGTATTCCTTCCTCGATTTTCGACGAATCGTCCGATTGGTACCTACATGTGATATTGTTTTAATATCGGTTCTATAGTCTATATTAGCGCGTGGACAGTGGTGGGCACGTTTGAAACACTAACCCAGTATTACGTGCGAGTATAGTTAGACTGCCTCGTTGGTCTAGTGGTTAGCATGTTTGACTGCTGCTGACGAGATCCCGGGTTCGAGTCCCGGGTCGGGCCATAATAAGTGTTGGGTTTTTCTGACTAGAAATTGAAATTGAAGCTCGTGCTAAGCGCGAAGTTTAAGCATTTAAGCCCGATGGCTTACGCACGTCACATTTTGCGCTGTAAAAAACCGAATGCACGTACACTGAACCCGTGGGTCAGTCAGTAGTACTAGTTAGTAGGATAAGTTAATATAAGCGCATCAATGCTCCTAAGAGTTGCCGCGTGTGGTAATGGGTGCACCTACACGCACTTCCAAATACGAGCTTGTACTATTACTTATTCTATGCTTAAGCGCGCCGAAAAAACGCAAATCTGACTAACTAGGATCTGTCAAACTAAGATTAATCAATGGCGATGGGGAAACTCATTGATGTAGAATTTTTTTAGTGTACTCATTCTATTTCAATGGGGAAACTGATATTATAAATGACTGACGAACCTGAAATTATAAATCCATACTGTGATTGTAAATGCGAAAGGGTGTCTCGTGTATGCGAAAGCCTTTCTGTCTATCTGACTGACTGCTATGCTTTCACGGTCTATCCATTCTACCGATTTTGACTTATACAAAGATATAGTATTTGACGGGCGGGAGCATCTCCCTCCCCCTTTCGCCCTCACCCCCGTAGATAGTGTTGTCAAGTGCTGTCTTTGATATCTATCGTACGATATACATACGTATACGGAGTGATTTATATTTTAAAGTTGTTAAAACCGCTTATGTTCACATCAACGCTGTGATGTCAACATTAACGTATCAAATCCGTTAGAGTTTAATTGTTTTCTTGCTCATACTACCTAGGTTATGTAAGTTGACATTTCTTAGATAATACGGAGTAAACGCATATGGATAATACGGAGTACGGGAATTTTTGTCTAAAGGCCAAGCATTCGTTAGAGTTGAGATAATAAGTTCAGTAACAAAAAAACGTGTTTGTATTCATCGCCAAGCACTCGAAATAGCGAAAAAAGCTTTGGATACGTGTACTGAAGAAAGGCAAAATAACTTTTTGACCTTGCCTTTAACGGCAGACCGAGTCGATATACCGGAGTATCAAAAAGAACATTCTGTATCTGTAATACAAAAAGAAGCTAAAGAAGCTTACGACGAACGAAAAGGTCCTTACCTCTTCGTTCTTCGTAAAAAAGATGATTTTAATCGTAGTGTAATTCACAGAACTATAGAAGACTTTTATCTGACTAAAACAATCGTTCCTACTTGTCCGAATGAGTTTATTTTCTTTAAGAAACGAAGTAAATTTTGGACTTTATTGACCGAACGAAGCGAAGGTCTCTGAGTCTACTTGAGTGAATTTGCACTTGTCCGTCCGTCCGTCCATCCATCTGTCAGAGCCAGAGAGAGAGTCTGTCTTCTGAATTACTGAACGTAATTACTTCAAATTTAAATATAATATGTAAACTGATGGCCTCCCGCCGAAAATGGCTTAAAATTTATAAAAATCTTTATTTCAGGGGGGCTCTCATAGAAGCGAATGTGAAGTAAAATATTTTTTATAGCGTTACATAGGGTTGTGGAAGATAATTAGAAATAGAGTTCAAAAAAAATTTTTTTTTAATTTTTCTCTTTAAATTGACGAAGACTCTAAACGCCCAAAGTTGACCTCAGAACTCTCAATTTTCTCAAAGGTTGAGCCTGAAACTTGATCAATTATTTGAATTATACCCTGTACTTGAACAAAAAATACTAAAATTAGATAAATATTTTATGGAAACAAAATTATTTAATTTTTAATGAGCCTCAGTAATTTTAACACAACTTCACAATGATGTCAATAGATGGCGCTAATGTTAAAAGTTAAATATTACAAAATATAGTTAAAACTATAATATGGATACCGCGAGGTCTCAGTTCTCAGACACAGGCTACTTTTTTTTCGGGCAAAAGAGTTCACATTTCGGATTGTCATCTAGTTCTTACCAACACAACTATATACACATTATTTTGGCACCTGTCCTTAATTTAGTTTTCACAGATTTATTATTATAATGGTCTAGTGGTTGAGACCGTTGGGTGGTCGGTGGTTCCTCAGGCACTTTTTGGAGCTGTGTGTTTTGTACAATTTAATATAGTTTATGCCCAGTAGTTCTGGTGGATCACTTCTGTAGATAGAACTACTAGGAATAATATCATTTGCTTTTCAGATGAAGGATAAATATCAATTTCACATATTAATGCAAATAAATCATTCCATTTCAAGGGGGAACCTGCATTCCTGAGAGGTTTTATAATTTTATCAAAGGTGTGTGAAGTCTGCAAATCTACACTTGACCAGCGGGGTGTACTTTGGCCATAACCCTTCTTACTGTCAGAGGAAACACATGCTCAGTAGTTGGCCTAAGATGATGGATTAAGTTTAACAGTTAGAGTTACTAGAGTGAATGTGACTTTTGTTTCATTTTTAACAAAAAAATAACTATTAAGATGATTTAAAACTCATAGGTACTAAAAAAATTCTACATCAATGCCTAAAAGATATGGCGAGAAATACATCTGAGTTCCCCGAAACGATCATTATCAAATAGCCATACTTAGTAGAATCAAGGACACCTTAGTATGCATTCCCACAATACAATGTTTTTCTTTATTTTTTAAGCTGTGTCAAGTTAAGTTACTACCAAATTCAAAGTAAATTTAATAAAAATTTGTACCTACACAGTACACTTTATAACGTCGAAATTCGAAGTGATGGTCGGGATGATAGTTAACGACGATATTTTAAAACTGAAGCTACGAGGATTCCAAGCCCGTAATGGTCTGAGAAGAGCCCACAACAAACTCAGCCAGGTTTTTTAAATTATTATCGCCATCTCACAAACATCAAATTAAATTACCTAAGATAAAGATCATCTTCTAGCGAAATACCACTCATTCACTCACTGACTGACTGACTGACTAATCACAATATCTCAAAAACTATATGCTGTATAGTTTGGAAGGCTTGAAATTTGGAAGGTAAGTTCCATCTATACTGTAGACATCAGCTAATAAATGGTTTTGAGAAAATTCGCCCCTAAGAGGTTGAAATGGAGGTGGGAACGTGAAAGTCTTTCGTTTTTGAAGTTAGTTAGTTTAATTTCACAAATAAAATGTACATTAGTTGGTTTCTTTGTGCTCGTAAACGCTTGACAAAAAAAGTAGCAATTACCTAAGTTATTACTTATAAATAATAATAAAATAAATAATAAAAACCTATAATATATTTTATGAAATCTACCTCAAAAGGGCAAATTAGTAAATTTTTTCTGCAATTGGTATTTAGTACCTATCTAGTTTTTTTTTTAGAAGAATCTTTCTGTGCCTTAATTAATAAATAAATAACCAATCCTGGAACAATATATTACAAAGGAGAAGTGCTGCGACTTAAGAATAACGATCACTCTATATAGGCACAAATGCATTAAATAAGCTGCTCGTCGATTTTCTTTTTTGACTTTTTAATTCTGTATTTGTAGAGAATAAAACATTGTAGAGCATTTGCTCTACAATATTTTATTAAAATTAATGTTGCGAATTAAAATTTATTAAAAGAAAATAATGGTTTCTCCATTATAACCTGGGAATTGTTTTTTGTAAATTAAGTATATAATAATATAGCCATATATTTAAGACATCGATAATATGTTTTATATTTCTGAATAAAAATAAAATAAAATAAAATAAAATATATATTTATTGCCAAATACATAGTTACAGTCAATTTTAACTTTAGTCTCCGCACTAGGGAACCTGTATCGCGGGACAATAAATAAATCTATAATAATTATTGCGTAAAAAAATGTAAAGGCAAGATGAAAAAAAAGTAAAGTACTGCAACTGAAAATTGTAAAGACGCGAAAAAATACTCTACAGTGAATAAGTACAGCTATACGTTTTAGCTACTACCCTGCCATCCTTCCCTCCTATCAGTGCATTATCTACTGATAATATCCTGTAGACATCCTGTGTATTTAACTTTACTATCTTCAAAATATCAAGGGCTCGTGATTCCTAAATATGTAGGACCTTAAAATTATAATACAAAAAATACCTATATACCTAAAGTACAAATAATATTCATTTCTAAATTAAATTACCCCAGCCACTTTTACGCAAATAAACCTAATTCCTTTATTATAGTTATACGATTGTAAATGACGACGTGATTTAATCATTTGCAGCTATATTTGAAGTATGAGCTGCCTAGGTAGTTTCTAGTTTTAGTGCTTCTGTAAACGTATAAAATACTTATATCTAATTTCGCTTGCATACGATTTTTAACACACGCGTGTTTTATATTATATACCTACATAGGTATTGTGCCTAATTTGAAAGTGATATTTAAAAACTCGTGTTGTTTAAGTATGATGATAAATTTGAAAACTTAGAGTTTTATTTTAAAAAAACTACTACGAGATAAAATTCTGCGTTTATAGCATCGAAAACAGGTTTTTAATATAATAGATTCCTGGCTATTACTATTGTAGCTATTATTTGTGAGCTATTCATAATTATAGCTATTATTATCTTGGAGGTATATTTGTAGTAACAACATTTCAAAAATTAAAACATAATTTTTTTTTAATTTTTTTTTTTTGCAGACTCTATACACAATTATTGACAAAACAACAGACCTTATTACAATAACCTATTAATAATTAAATAATAAAATAAAATAAATATATTGACAAAGAATTAGTCTAGCGTGGTCTAGCTATTCAAAGGGGGGAAAGCTGGCAGTATTTTCGGAACCTTGCCTAAAGGGACTCCTTTTAATCATATATTTTAGTTATTATTTTTATGTAAATATTTTTTATTTAAATATAATTTCCAAAAACACGAATTACCTATTTTTACTCAAGCGTTTTTCAATTATTATAAAGTATGACGACGAAGCTAAAGTAAGAATAAAAACTTTTGGCAAAGTATCTTACGAGTAATAGCATTGACGATAGAATTTAAAACACTTAAATTTTCCAATATTAAAGCTAAGGCTGTAATTAGATACAATATATATAAAACAATATCGTAGGAAGAGCATCGGATAAGTTTCAAAACTGTTCAACTATCAGTCCCTTACAGAAACCGGCTTTAGGGCCGGTGTTGTTTATTTTCGATACGCGAAAAAGTTAAGCGCTCCAAACATTTTTGTATTTCTTTTGAAACTTCACAAGATTCGTATCACGTAAAAGAATTAATTTCTTTTAAAGTTTTTAATTGTCAAAGTTTTTGCGTAACTTTGAGTGAAAACTTAAATTTAGCGCATTCGCAAAAAGGCAAAATAATAATCACTTACCTTGGCCAGGAGAGTGACGAAGAAGAGCAGGAGGGTCGTATTGACCCTCATGGTGTTTTTTTAGTTTTTATTGTGATGGTGTGAAGTAAAGTCCGACCGAAGACATACGCGCAGGCACCAACCGGGCCTCGCAAGCGTCAAACTGCGAATGGTTTGGAATCGCCGCGTTAGCGCTCCACAACTTTTCGTCCCAACTTTAGAAGTGCACGCATCGCTTACATCTTGCATTCGGCTCGGCCTACGCGCGACGGGCATGCGCTTTGCTGTAGAAACAAACAATTAATCTCTCCCACCTACATCTCAATATTAAACGCTTAGGTATTGTCTATAATAGATCAATCCGTTAGTTACCAATTCATGGCCCATATCTACATTTAAACATGTTAAAAACTCAAAAAAGCTAAATTTACTAATTTATTTGTTTAAGATTACTTCTTACTTTACATGTTATCGTAGGTACTTACGGTCGTCTCTCTACTACCAAAATTTTTCTGCGCCCCACAGGTTACAATATTGCAATATGATCATCTACGTATTATCATTTACGTATTAAATAATTGTATGGATATGAATGCAAAAATAATAATATTATGAATGATACGAACAAGTCGATGATACTTGGTCCAGACTCCAGAAATAGCTCTTATTCCGGAGGCAAAAAATGCTTCTTTATAAGGCGGAAAATCAAAGATTTTCCCCTGGATTATAAATATAAAACTGAATCCAGGCGAGTCGCGGAGATATAATATTTTAACAAAGAGCATAAGTAATAAATGGAGCTCTCAGGTAATGGCGTTTGCATGTCCAGACTCGATAAAAAAAATAGCGAAAAGCACTGAAGTATCGTTAGCAAAACTTACGCTACCTACGCTAACTTAAAAAAAACACGTTTTTTTTAAAAAGTATTTGAGCAAAAGTATTTGATTGGTATTTACAATGATATATATATATATATATATATATATATATACATATATATATCTATCATTGTAGTAAATTACGCTTTATTTCAGCTCCTTGAGTTTAAGACATATTGATGAATTTAAAGCACAATGTTAAAAGACAACTTTGATATCGAAATTAACCTACACCTATTATACCTAACTAGCTGATGCCCACCAGTTTCCGGGATAAAAAGAAGCCTATGTCACTATCCAGCTCCTCAACTATACCCATGCCAAAAAATCATGTCGACCCGTTCCTCCGTTGCGGCATGATTGAAGGACATACCAACATACTTTCGCATTTACCTTTAATACTAGTATGACGTATGGCTGGTCCATAAAACGGAATAATAATAAGGTTTTGACGAACTCCATGGCGCATGGTATTTGATGTGGTCTTGTAAGTGGGAGGTCTCGGGTTCGATTCCCGGTTCAATTCCTCATTTTTTTTCTGGTCCCCTGATGGCTAGTTACAAGTTACCGCCCTTCGATCACCTAAATTAACCAATCATCCAAATATAAAATAACTATTTATGTCTCGTTTCCGTAGCTTACCACGGAACCCTTGGAGGGCGAGACTGACTCTCACTTGGCCGGTTTTTTCTGAGACGTCTGCGTTTATTCCGGCTGATTATTAACAGCTGTCTGCGATATCATGCCATTGGATTACAATCTATATATATAAAAATCAATTGCTGTTCGTTTGTCTCGCTAAAACTCGAGAACGGCTGGGCCGATTTAGCTGATTTTTAAATGTTTGTCGTAGTCCGGAAGGTTTATACGGTGAGAAAATATGGAAAAATTAGTTAGTTTCGACGCGCGGACGAAGTCGCGGGCATCAGCTAGTGATGAATATAACTTATGAGATATCCAATTGGACGAAGTCGTATATTCGTCCAAGGTTTGTCGAAATATAGAAGAGTCTTTTTAACGACTTTTTAATAAGGCTACCTGTTGCCAATACCCAAAACGCTACTGTTAAACCTAACGAAACTTAACAAGCTCGTCGCAAGATTATGAATCTTGCGACGAGCTTGTTAAGTAAGTGTTGGCTACTAGCCGATTAATGCGACTTCGTCCGCGTGGCCGTGGATTGAGGATATTTGGTAATTGGTTCCCGTGAAAAATAAAAAACCGGCCAAGTGCGAGTCGGACTCGTGCACCGAGGGTTCCGTACTGAAAACTGTAACGACCAAAGATGTAAAACGGAAATAATTACCTTTGTTAATGAACCGCAAAACTAACTTTGTTTGTAGAGGTTTACTGTTAATATCAAAAAAACTATGCTAGTTAGAGCATTGGCTATAGTTTTCCTGTAAAATACACATAAATTCCTATTGACTATAATTATTTCAGATTTTTCGATTGGTAAACTCCGGAGATAAGGGGGGGGGAACGGTATTTATTTAGACTTTTTCCCCGATAAATCAAAAACTATCATGACTAAAAATAATTAAAAATCTGTTTTAGAATGTACAAAGTAAACCCTTTCATATGATACCCCACACAGTACAGTTATCTCACTTTTAAATTTCAACCCTCCGATTTTCCCCCCTTTTTAAATAAGAACAAAAATAATTTCCAATTTTTTTTAATTCCAGTGTCTTTGGGCCACTAATATACACAACTATTCCAAATTTCATGTCGATAGCTTCGGTAGTTACTGAAATAATCGAGTGTGACGGACGGACAGACAGACAGACGGACAGACAGACGGAGAAAGTCGCACCATAAGGGTTCCATTTTACCATTTTGGTACGGAACCCTAAAAAGTAGCATATATTATGTGTTCTATGTTTGTGCCGCATTTCATCCAGATCCGTTCGGCCGTTGTGGCACTGGCGTGATTGAGTAGGTACCAAACATATCCAAATTCCAAACTTACGCATTTATAATAATACTAGCGAATGCCCGCGACTTCTTCTGCGTGGTATGAGGTTTTTTGGTTCTCGCAGGAACTCTTTAATTTTCCGGGATAAAAAGTAGCCTATGTGCTATTCCAGAGTAAAATCTATTTCTGTGCCACATTTCATCCAAATCCATTTAGCTCTGGTGTGATTGAGTAACAAACATCCATCCATCCATACATTCATACATCCAAACAATCGCATTTATGATATTAGTATAGATTAGTATATTAGTACATATTAGATTAGGTAGTATTAGTTTAATGTATACCTAGCTGATTATCTACCATAAATAATATTCAATTTTATTTATCACTACTCACTAGCCAATGCTCGGCATACATTGCAACTTGCAATACCATTCGCCTACAACCCATTAAACGTCGATAGTATTGAGAGACCTTTCCGCAAGTCCCAAAAAAACTGTACAAAGTTAAAACTAAATCGGATGAACGATAGACAGACAAACATTTAAGTACTTATTTTTGTCATAATACCTAATTATCTACTAATCTATAGATAGATATACTAATATTATAAATGCGAAGTGTCAGTCTGTGTGCTTACGTTTCTGGCCCATCTGATCAACCGATTTTGACGAAATTTGGTACAGAGGTAGCCATATCAACTTATATATACTCGCTTTCATTTTTTGTATTTAATGCATTTATATAAATCGATTGTCATGCGGACCAAGTCGCGGGAATATTCTAATACACTTTAAAAATATAATATCGATATATTATGTATTAACGAGATCCATCGATCCTATCGATAAAATTATTTCTCAAGTCCGTTTTTCCGATTAACTTAGGCCTAGTCAATATTTTTAGCACCGTGTTTAATCTTGCATACCAACGGAAAATAGGCTGTAAGAAAAGTATTGCATCTCTTTCTCGCGTCTTCCTTCCCAGTCGAGCCTCAGCCCCGCAAAGTTCCATGACCCGTCTCTTGCGCTTATCGCGACAACGGCCAAAGGCTGAAAGAGCGCAACTGAAACTCAGTGTTTCTGAACATTCACTCTTATTTCCCACACTTAACACCCTAAATTGTATTTCAAGAAAATCGTGATTCAAAAGATGATAAAATTTATTTACTTACACGTCGTACCCAATTCCTTTGCAGCGCCAACTAAGACATGTAATTTAAATTTGTTTATAGGTAAGTACCTACCAAGTAAAAAATTCGATCAGGACTAAAATTTGAAAAAAACCGGCCAAGTGCGAGTCGGACTCGCGCACCGAGGGTTCCGTAAAAACCTGTAGGTATTTAAGTAAAAGTTATGGTATTTTTATTGCTAAATGAAATCTTTAACATTAGTAAATTTAAAATAATAAAAATATTTTTGTAACAAAAAATTTATGCTTTTCGCAATTTTTCCTTTATCTGTGTTATAAGACGTTGCTTCGTACCAAATTTCAAGATTCTGAGTTCACGGGAAGTACCCTGTAGTTAGGTTATGAATTTGATTCCCTTGCGAGTGTCGAAAATTTGCAGCGTAAACGGCTGTATCTTTTGATTGCGTTGGCTTAGAAGTTTGATTTTTCACAGCTCCAAGGGATAGTAGACATGAGTATTTGATATGAATTTCGGCTTGATAACTCCATGCGTTCCTGAGAAGAAGGGTATTGACAGACAGACGGACGGACAACAAAGTGATCCTATAAAGGTTCAGGTTTTTTCTTTTTGAGGTACGGAACCCTAATAACTGATAGTATGTACCTAGTGTTTTAGCTAGTTCTAATAGCTACTTAAATAGATAATGGTACATAGATTCTCTTGACGAAATAAAATCATTTTTAGGTAGGTAGGTATAAAGTATAAACCTATTTCCTCCTTTTTGACGACCTCCGTGGCGTATAGTGTGTAGCACTGTTGCCTTAACTGGCGGATGTCCTGGGTTCGATCCCCGGCAGGGTCAATTTTGGAATTTATAATTTCTGAATTTTCTTTGGTCGGGTCTGGTGAGAGGCTTCGGCCGTGGCTAGTTACCACCCTACTGGTAAAGAGGTGCCGCTAAGCGATTTAGCGTCCCGGTGCGATGCCGTGAACTGAAGCAAAGGGGATATGGGTTTAATATAACTGCCATGCCCCTAACATGGTTAGCCCGTTACCATCTTAGACTGCTTCATCACTTACCATCAGGTGAGATCGCAGTCAAGAGCTAGCTTGTAGTGGATAAAAAAAAATCTTCGAAGAGTGTACAGCGTGGGCCCTCAAAGAGTGTCTGCGTGGGATGTTCAACGTTCCGCCTTAGCCAACTGACCTCTCCCCACCGTCTATAATAGCGGCTATGCTGGAAGAAGAAGCTTGGAGAGCAGTGCAGTCTCTTTCTGTGAAATCGTAATGTTTGAGAAGGAGCCCGCTGAATAGAATTTCCAAATTATCGGGAATAATGCCGGGAATCGAACCCTCTGCCTTCCAATAAGCCTCTACCTATACCTACTTATATTATGCTACCTATAGCAGAACATACTGTATTTCAGTTTTCTACTAACTACTACATGATAGCAGTACCTACTTAATGCAATTAATTTTGTCTTGATTTAGTTGTCTATTCTCACAACTTGTCTTCAGCTCAATCATACAACTCGTAACTAGTTATTATCAGAGCTAAAATACACTAGCTACGTACATAAAAATTAGTCTGGCAGACAAAAAGGCCGTGCGCGCTTTTTTATATGGATAACACAAACTAATGAAAATTGTTTCCTATACGATGCGGGCGTCTCGCGCGTTTATCCTGTCCTGTCCGTAGTGTGTTTTCACCTTTACGCAACTTTTACGGTCAAGGCGCCCGCTCCCTTCATAAATCATGTAGCATCACAACCGGACGTTATTGTGCCTTAAAGCTACAATCATCGTAGCGCCATCTAGTAAAAGACGTGGAAACTGCAACATTAATTAGAGAGGGCGCTGGTAGCTATCTAAAGGCTCTAATAATGCTAATAGGGGGTGCTTCACAACCACAAACATCACAAAGCTATTAGTTCTGTCTGGTCTTCGTGATGGGACTTAAATCTTAAAATCACAGAGTACATTGAATATAGGGGTACTTAAAATGCTCCGAACTCTTGGATTTGGCAATTCGTGCCAGCGTTGCATGTCAAAGACTCTTTTGTATACCTATGGGCTTAAATTATTTATGTAGTTTATTTATTATTTACTAATTTGTCCCCCGACTGTGTAAGAAAATCGTAATCGTAAAAATTTGTCAAACGTATAATTCGAACTGTTTAAGGAGGTCATAGGTGCCTGCGTGTCAAAATGTATGAATTAACTTCATTAAAAAGTTCGAGTAATACGTTTTGAACTGACAAATGATTTACTATTACAAATTGGGCCTTGGTCTGATCCTCTTTTCGCATACGGACAGATTCTCAAGAGGACGAAGTACGTATACCTAACTGGAGACATCAAGCACGGATTGGTATACGTACCAACGTACGTAACGTACGTATTTACATTCTGCATCAATGGTCTTAATTTAAAGTTCCAAATTTAAAGTTCATCAAAGAGATTGTTCATTATTCATTCGCTTAGTAATAAGCGGATTCCTTTTTCTGTGCTCGTCGGCATCATTCTTATGACAAACAGAAAGACAGACACACTAGAAATTGTATATATAGTATAGGTAGGTATATACAATTTCTAGTGTGTCTGTCTTTCTGTTTGTCATAAGAATGATGCCGATCATATTATGGATCACAGGATTTTTAAATAAGTATGCGATAGTTTTTCGACGTTTACAATTTTTTATTTTATCACATCACAAGTACCTTACACGTTTATACATATTTCCCAAGCAGAAGACCGAATTTGTATTGAATCTTGTGAACGTAAACCTCGCCCGGATTCAGCACGGAGTTGGGGAAGTTTTTCTGAAACAAAGGTAAATAAAAACGCAATATTATTACCTATTTGGCAAATTTTTTTTTGAGGAATGGGTGGTTTTTTTTTTCGTTCATTAAAACCTATCACCGGCTCACTAATAAACACGAGATTCCTCTCAGAATTAGAAAGGTTTTTGTCTACCACGCTCGCCTCGTAAGGATTGGCAGACTTGATAGACCTCTGAGAACGTCCTCATGAAAAACTCTCAGTGCGTGCAGCAAACTGTGAGGTGCGTGTTCGTGCATCGAACCTCCGACCACCTGAATAGGAAACCGGACGTCTGAACCACAAAGCCATCGCCGCTTTTTATTTTTACTTTATACAAAATCTATTTACATGATTCACTGCATCCGGGTAGTTTTGCGGCATAAGGCAGAAAAGGCCATGTTTTTTGTAATGAGTCCCTTGCTTCCCCACTAGTGGAACATAACCGTAGCTTTTCTTGCCCTGGAAAAAACAAAAGATTAC
Source organism: Erebia aethiops (assembly GCA_923060345.2). NCBI lineage: Eukaryota > Metazoa > Arthropoda > Insecta > Lepidoptera > Nymphalidae > Erebia > Erebia aethiops. The sequence continues at coordinate 4,583,581 of OV281079.1, read as the reverse complement.
ATTACAAATTACAATTCATATTATTACGATTACATTACAATACATAATACATAGTAAGTATTGTAATGTAATCTTATCTCTAATATACCACGGGTATAGTTGAGGACTTGGAAAGTGACATAGGCTACTTTTTATCCCGAAAAATTAAGGATTTTCCGCAGGAACCAAAAAACCTTAAAACACGCGGACAAAGTCACGGGCATCAGCTAGTTTATAATATTATAAGTATTTTCTGGGCCGTATTTGTTGACATAAACACTTTCATCCCCTATTTTTACCCCCTATATGGTAAAATTTTTACAAACTTCGAATGTCGTATTTATTTATATCTAATCAAAATTTCAGCTCTTTACATCCCTTTTTTCGCATTAAAAAGCCTATGTCCTTTCTCAGGCTTTAGTTAGACTATCTCTGTATCAAATTTCATTTAAATCGGTTCAGTAGTTTAGCCGTGATTGCGTAACACACAGACAGACAGAGATACTTCGCATTTATAATATTAGTATTAGTATGGATATGGATAGTACATACTCTGACAGAAAAATAATACGTCGCTATGAAAGAACCTACCTACAAGAAGTCAATTATCAACTCAACCGTCACAATAATTTTTAAAAATGCAACTAAGTTAAAGCAACTAAGCCAACCACTTACGCATTCGTATTATTCATGTTATGTATATTTTTACATCTTTGTCATATTATAACATATCATTCACCTTGCTTTCCTCGCCAGCCTCTTCTTCGCCTTTTGCACTCGATTCGTCACTGCTCTCACTCTCACTTCCACTGTCAGACTCCACCTTTACTTCATCTTCATGTGCTTCTTCTTCCTCTGACGGTTCCTACACATACCAACAGACGAATTTTTAAAGACTAATCTTTACTGTCAAAGATTAATTTTATGTAATATTTTGACTAGCCAAACTTGAATTGAGGGTTTGAATATTCGCGTCTACACAACTTTTTTTTAAACGCTTGATTTTTGCTATAATTTTACTTATTGTATGTACCTACCTCGACAATTTTATCAGGATCTGGCAGGAGATTGCCCGTATAGAACTGCAGCCCGGGTTGATTGCTGTACACTTCAACAACCCTTCCGGTCATAGGATGGAGTGCTCTGTGTATAAAGAAAAGTAAGCATAATATGAAAGCTGTCATCTCATCTGTAATTCAGGTATAGCCCCACAAACTTAACTGACCCGGTGACAGCGTCGCTAGCATATTATTTTTTTTTAAAATGGCAGTCATTCTCATAGGGACTGCCGATAGAAGTTAAAACGATTTTTTATAAGTAGGTAAGTAATAGTAACTTATACAATCGTGCATTGTAGAGTCAACATCTTCTGAAGATGCTCCGGTATCGGAGTGAAACGTACGTTGAGGGTATTTTCGAGGGTTTATGTGGTGTGGTGAATATCGCGGTCAGCATTTGAAGATACGTACTGTACCACATAGATTTGCCTTCTGTGACGGATTATAGCGAATTAAACTTCTAGTTTTTTCATTAAAATATAAACCTTAACAATAAGGGATTAAAGTTTAATTTCGAATGTAGTATATAATTTTATATTTAAGACCTTTTGTCTTCGTAACAACGCGAGCATCTCGCTGTTCGCGAGCATGTCGCTCACGCGAATCCACATTTACTCCCTATCAAAAAGTGCTCAACGCGGCTAAGGAAGTTTTCACTTCAAAACCCGTTGACGGACGAGATTGCGGTTTACAGTCACCTTTATAAAGGTTCTTACAGAGGTATTCTCTTTGAAGATGCCTTCGAGCATCAACATTGAAAATAAGGTGTTTCCAAGAGACAGAAAAAGAAGTTGGGTTTGACGATCAAAAGAATACGAATAGATTATAGAATACGTTTAGAGGAATACGTTTGACGTATCAAGAATGTTCGTGTACACTGTACAATGTACACGAATAATGCACTTACACGATTTTTAAAGACAGTAATACACTTTTTACCCTTAATAGTTTATACAGATATTTACTTGATACCTAGCTACTGACCTGGCTTGAAAAGCTAAATCTTGTTCAGTGCCTTGCGTTATACAATAGTTGATATCAAATCCTCCCATAGGTATTCTGGGTAGCATAGCACGCAGAACGCGCGGCACTCTGAAATCGTACGCTGTACCTCCTACTACGTTCTTCTCTCCTGAAATCAATCAATGAACTTGTCGTTATAATATTTCTAAAATATAAAATACAGCAGTTACTACTATTTTTACAACGACCTCAATTAACATAGAAGGGCCCTGTCAAACAAAGAATGTGGACCTATTTTAATAACGCCATCTAGTCTGAAAAGCGGGACAGCGCTATGGCGGGGACAAGGACATAATAAGGAAGAACTTAATAATACATACAACGCATTTGTTAAAACATTAGACGGAATAGGGATGATGACAACACAGTCAAATCAGCAACTCTTTTTCAAACTTATAAACGCACTTGTAGTATGTATGTAATTCACAGGTGACGCACTTTTTAAAGTGAAAACTTCTTTAGCTGCGTTGAGCACTTTTCGGTAGGGGGTAAACTTGTGGTGGTGAACACTTCTATCAGCAGTCTCTTTTTTTTCTCTAATCTATATTTTAAAATGGTTATCAAACTTAAAACCAACCGAAGATATGAATTTTAGATCTTTTGGAAGACCTGATATTAATTAATAATAACTTAGAAATAATTTATTTTTGATAATATAGGCATCATCCCTATTGTATTTTTACCTGTTACAAGCCCATCATCATCCACTGCTGTGTACTTATCGGCATTGATAGTAATAATGTGCTCATACATTTGTTCAGGACCCGCGTGCTGTAAAAAGAAATCACATTTAAACATTAAGTCAATAATAGCAGTGTTTTAATATTTTTTTGCATCTCACAGGCGGTTTGATTAGGACTTCGTACTTTCTTTTAATTATGAAAAACGTATTTCTTAGAGTAACTCACATGCCCAGCCAAATTGAAGTAGGGAGAATTGCTCAAGTTGACAATAGTAGGTTCACTGGTAGTGCATTTCATTTCCATTTTGAGAGTGTTGTCACATGTTACTTCAAAGGTAATTTGTGCCATCACGGTTCCAGGGTAGCCTTCATGAAACCTCTCGGAGATATGACTCATAATCACTTTATTTCCATTAACGTAGGATCGCCAATTGACCTAGGGAAAGTTGGTTTGTGTGTATTAATTATAATAATATATATAATAAAGTAGTAAAGCTTCGATTTGCTTTGCTAATGATACATGATATCACCGCTACGTTTTATGATAATCATCGTCCACCGACAGACGTCCACTGCAGGACATAGGTCTCTTATAGGGTGTTCACAAGCCATGGTCTTGTGCTGCCTGGATCCAGCGACTCAATGCGACTCACTTGATATCGCCCGTACGCGTACTGAAAAGTAGCGTTAGTAGACCCCCCAGGTCTACTAACGCTACTTTTCAGTACGGGGTTACCATTCCAGCACCTTGGGACCCCAATGTCCATCGGTTCTCCGAACTATGTGCCCCACTTATTGCCACTTCAGCTTCGCAACTGTTGGAGCTATATCGGTGACTATGGTTCTCCTACGTATCTCTTCATTTCTGATTTGATCACGTAGGGATACTTCCAGCATATCTCCATCGCCTACTGAGTGACCCTGAGTTAGCACTAGAAATTCGTAATGCTTATACTAGAAATATCATTTGTGTAACCCATAATAGTGCACAGAATTGCACTTTCTACCATTTCTGCGTACTTCCGTTTCCTTAAAAAGTAAAATAATAAAGCTTTTTATACCTTATCAAATCCAACGCGTCCTCCATTATAATGATTGTGTCCCCGATTATTGCTCAGCATGTACATTCTTCCGGAAGGTTTAACTACTATAGTTCCTTCACGGATATAGTTTGCGTAACGTCCTATAGTGGCTCCGAAATATGGGTTTCTTGGTTGAAAGTATTCTGTATTCAAATGTATGTTAGCTAAGCATTAGTTTTGAGGTTCAATTAATGTATGAAAAATAATAAGAAATGTTACGAGATTCCGTATGAAATCTTTCATTGCTCAGAAAATAGTTTCAATTTACATGTTTAACATGTTTTACCTTCTAATGTATCAAATCCAGCTATGACATCATCAGGAACTCCTTTCTTGTCAGGAACTTGAATCGTTGTTATGGTAGCGCCAAAAGTTATAATCTATGCAAGACAAAGTGACACTTTTTGAACTACCATATTTTAATACGCTTTAATACTAGAATAAATCTACTATTATTCACACTACACTTAATTTTTGCAATATGCTTCTATGTTTTACTAGAAAAAATATTTAAAATCGACAAAATTACCTGCACTGTCATTCTGTTCTTTGTTTTCCAAGTATATCTTCTTACGATGTCGATATTTGTACTTGATGCGCAAGGACTTTGGCTAGATGATGTTGATTTGATTTCTTTTATAGCTTTTGAAGATTTTCTTTGTTCAGCTGCTGTCATTTTACTTTTAGACTTAAACTGAGTTTCACTATCTTCTGGCATAAACCCAAACCCATCCACAATCAACTCTACATCAGGAACTTTCGGTGGAGCAATCTCAGATTCCGCTTTGGCTATGGATACGGTGTCACCACTTGCTTTTTCTTCGGCTTCTTCAGCCATTGTTTAAAATTACCACTAAAATTTTTCTTTATCCCAAATTTGCTATTTTTACTAATTCATTAAAATGTTTACTATAAAAAATTATTTACAAAAATTTTGGTTTCTAAAAATATTTTATAAATTTTGTTTAACAAATAATTTATGACATTAAAAATGTCATTTGATTTTTGTTTCCTTTCAACCAACTTGGCAGTTGATAAGTTCAAAAGAGGGCTTAAAAAGTTTTATGTGGTCAAAATAGAAAAAAGGTGGGTTCTATATAAAAAAGTACCAATTCAGGCACAGCGATAGCTGGCTTAGTCTGCGAATTAAGGTCATCTGGTCAGAAAATAATAATATGGTCTGCCCATTTGTCTGCTCGTTACCTATCCGTTTGCGCATCCTCCGTGAAATTGTCTATCATTTTTTTGGTTTTTGGTAGTACTTGAGGGAAGTTTTCTGACATCAAAATACAAATTATCTAGCTCGGTGTCTAAAATTGGAACTAATTTATATGCCTGTTAAGTTTTTGTTTTTATTTTATTTTTAATATCTTCTAGCGACGCTGTCACGGTCACAAGTTTGTGGGACTATCAAATGACATTGCAACGTATACCGAGCATTAACTTGTATCCTAAGATGTAATAAAAATAAAACGCTTACAGAAACTCTTTATTTATAAATATGAACGGCATCGGTACCATAGCGCGCTAAACAACTTAATAATTAAATAATGACAAACATAATGGCTAAAAGCAAATGATATCGGCACTTTTTGCAACTGATTGGCATCACAACGTTGGGAAATCAAACCCAAAACACTTTGACACTCTGCTTGTCCAGTTCAATGGCATCCGCTTTCCACTTCTCAGTTTCATCGGATTTCACTTCAAAATATTCTACTTCTTTGCACGGTGACGGTGGTATTATGCTTATGATAGGTATGCCAATCTCCTGAAATGAACTCATCGATGAAAATCCACTTTCATCTTCAATGAAATGAGATGAGACATTGAATTCATTTCGTTTGTCTAGTTTCTGTACTTCGTTTACACACGATGCGACAAACCCATTTTCCGAACTAGAATGCTCTTGGTCATATAACTTTATACCAGAAAATTCATTTTCCAATTCGCGGCCAAGCGGAGATTGCGAAACAATAAAGTCACTCAAGATCCTATTGTTTACGTCTTCGAGATTGTTAGTTATGCCATTGTAAGTTTCATTACTGCAATTTGTGTTCAGTACAATAGTTTCGGTAACATTTTCTTCAATGAAATCCAAAGATTTTGATATTATTTGTGCACTTATTTGATCGTTTGTCAAAGGTGGTAAAGTTGGTTCCACTCGGCCACTGGCACAGGAACACGCAAGGTCTGGAAGTTTTGTACTAAGAACAGTATTGGCAAGAGTTATTAGTCTCGTCATCTCTTCTGTTAACTTTTGTCCAGTTTCATTCTCAGATACTAAAGACAGTTTTGACTGATTCCTGAAAACAGAAAAATCGAAGATTTACATTCTAATAGCATTTAATTTTGAGATACGCTAAATCTCTTGCTAAATAAATGCATAAATAGAATATCAAATTGGAACTCAATAAAGATATGACAAAGAATATAAGAGGTAACTAATGAAGCATAATCTTAGAGGTAACTAATCGTTAAACTTGTACAAATCCACTTACCAATAACTGCTGCAATCTTTATATCCATTAACATTACTAATCGATTTACTGATTTTCCTTGTACTAATTTTCTTAGTAGGACTCAGAGTATAATCAAGATTTTTGCTGACATGAAAAACAGAGCGGGATCTAGGCAAGTCAGTCATATTTAAAGTCTTCGGGAAGATCATCGGTGACATAGTATCTAGTTGTACTGTTGCTTCAGTTTTCTGACTTTCTATGTGTTCTTTGACTCTATTCAAAAAGGTTACTATTTGCTGGAGTAAAGCTATGTGCATCTGCCTGTTGGCTTCAGTCTGAAAATAATCACTCAAGAATTGGCATTTCATAAGTTAACCACTTCGAACTGTTAAATACCATATCACATCCATACGCATAGCTTAAATAATTATAGAAATTCGCTTAGAGCAAGAAATCAATAATGATTGAGCTTAGCATTTCGCAGTGCATAATATTATAATAGATAAAGCGTACAACAGAAATCATAACATTTTACCAGATCTTAATATTCAATAAAAACATTGGTGCACAAATTAATCGGAAATATATTTTGATTAAACTATTAAAACATAAATAAAAATTGATATTCACCTGTGAGAGTTGCCACCGCAAAGTCTCCACCTCTATGTTTAGGGCATTTACTTCAGTATGGTGTATGTCAGCGTTATTCCTCACTGCCAAATCCGGTGGTTTACCAATTTCTCCGTTCTGCTCTAAATTATCACTCTTCGAAAGTTGAGGACACTGCTCAATTCTTTCTGGAACCTGGAACAATTTTATTGTATTTTTTAATAATATTCACCCAACAAGTAAACACACTAATCATTAATGGGACCAATAATAACTCATGTTCCTTTTCCAAAACGCTACTCAAATCATGAGAAACGCTCTTTTGAAAGTCGGAAGCTAGACTTCTCATCACCATCTATTCATATTTACCTATCATTTGTCTAGACGAAAGAAAATATAATTTTACGGCAACGGAACACATTTTGCCGCATGTGAGTATATCGAGAGACAGTTTTTTTCAAAACTTGCAGTTTTCGCGCCATTAAGCATCCACAATGGTTCTAGAATGCTTTGTGCACCGTGAGATATTATAGCAGTTGGTTTATATAACAGAATATGGCTAACAAAAACGGATCAAGTAACGGAATCTACGCATTATGGTGTTTGTTGACACGCAGCAAAAACCTGGGAGCTGAAGCTAAGACAGTTAACACTTTGAACTGATGAACTCTCAAAGACATACCACGCTGTGGTTCTCTAGAGTTCTCTATGACCTAACAACTACTAAAACCATAAAAAACTAGATTCCCATCACTTGATTAATTATTTTCATTAACAGTAACTTTGATATTAACTAATTAGTGTGTCACTATGCGAGAGCGACGAGTGGCCTAGTTGCAACAAAGCATATCGCATATATATTGCTATTCTTAAGCAACGTTCACCCAAGTCGGTAACTGGATGGGTGACTGAATTTGGTATTCCGAATTCAGCCTTTTCGTTTTTTTTTTATCCACTACAAGCTAGCCCTTGACTGCAATCTCACCTGATGGTAAGTGATGATGCAGTCTAAGATGGTAGAGGGCTAGCTTGTTAGGGGCATGGCAGTTATATTAAACCCATACCCCTTCGGTTTCTACAAGGCATCGTACCGGAACGCTAAATCGCTTGGCGGCACGTCTTTGCCGGTAGGGTGATAACTAGCCACGGCCGAAGCCTCCCACCAGGCAGGCGTTTCCTCCGTACCGCGGAGAGCACATTGAGCCGTCGGTCCCGGTTATTATCACTAACATCTGATAGTAATCGTTAGTAACCTAAGAGTTTAAATAGTACTCTTATGCGAAAGGACCTGGGAGCCCACCGCATTATTTCAAGAAAACCCCTACCATTATGTGATTAATGGAATCCATTAATCACATAATCTCTTATATCTTATTATAAGGGTGCCTTATAATCACATTATGACCCTCAGCAATGAGAAATATGACGCAAAAACTAGGCAAATTATTGCATTCAGTTAATGCGACTTATTATTATCAGTCATTTTTATTATCTAAAATGTATTAAATATTAGGTATGTAGGAAAATGATATTATGTAATGATTTCTACCATAATATCTAATTATTATTTAAACATTCGCCAGTTAAATCAGAAGGTAAGTAAATTAAAGGTGTCTCTAAAGTATATGAAGTTATTTAACGTTCTACTTGCATACATTACGTATATGGAGATTATAATGGCGTTGGGTAAAGAGTAACGCAATAGGCAAGCTTTCACCTAGCTTTAACTGTAAGCAAGGAATTAAGGAACCAGAAAAATAAATTTCTCCATACGAATGAAAAAAACACCTATAAGTTGTCGATACGTTTACATTTATGGCTAAAGAAAATATAAAATCACGGTTATAAATGACTGCAAATGGTGAACGTTGACATGAATTAAACTTCTGAGCAACATCCGTTGACCCAGTGCGGGAGAATCGAATAGGCACAACATAAAAACAATACACCAACTGTGTATACAAAACACGATATTGAGTAATTATTTAAATATATGATAACAAAACTTTGTCCACGTGAATTACAAAATCTATATACATTATATATAAAGTGAAGTTGCTAAAGAACATCATGTGATCAAATAAATAGAATATAAGATAGGGCGACCCCTTACTGGGATAACACTACGTACTTGATTTGAACATCATCTAGGAGCCTAATTCAATTATTAAATTATTTGAATGTAGTACACGTTCCGGTATTAGCTAACCTATATTGCCAGTTAGTACATATTACTTACATCGTGTAAGTTTCAAAGTACTTAGTTACGATTCTCGGGTATCAGTATACAGATGCATCAGGACGGAACCACTAACCAAGGCTAGTAGGCTAAGATTGGGTTACAAGTTACAACTTACAATGAAATCGGTCATTGGTAATTGAAGTGTAAGGTATAATTTCACCGAGGTTACTTAAAATGAGTCATGGCTAGCTTGTGAATTGGGATGGTAGTTAAGTTTGTTTCAAGGCTCTAATCCAGTAAAACCGATACGATGTAGCAACGGCACGAATCTCCTGACTCGTAACGATGGTGTGCCTATTCTGTACAGATGCAAAGTAAAGAAATTAAATTCATCATAGTAAGTAGAACATAATTAGGCTCAGTCCTACGTCCTTTCAGGATCACTAATAAAGTACCCTCACATAGTACTCTTGAGGGTACTGGCATCGATAAACGAGACAACGCGACTACATTATTTATTACATTATAATTAGACACTATTATTATTTACATTATTATTAGACACTAACGGTCCGCCCCGGCTTCGCACGGGTAGCACTAATCATCATAATAGTCCATACCCAATAATAGCCAGTCGGCACTGGGAAGCACATCGGGTTTTACATTAGCACTGCGATATATTTTCACCCCACCTGCCATTGCCGGTCGCTGTCCCTATTTTTATTGCGCGTGACATTATTTCTATGATATCTTCTAAGATATTCATCTGAATTAAATGGTGTGAAGAACGAATTTGGTCTATATGAAATATTTGAGATGACAAACTTTTTTATTTTGATAAGGATCAACAATACAATGTCAGTAAAAACACAAAGCTTTGTTTTAGACCAAATTTTAAAATCATTAAAATGGTTATTGTGAGTCAACCTTAAAAGATAGATATATGCTATCCGAGATTTTATTCTAGAACTTTTTAGGAAGCACAATTCCACCATACATTGTTTTCGTGTAACTTTTACTATTTACGCCATGGAAGCGCTCAGATTTTACGATTTTTTCCAACTTCATTCACATTATTGCAATTTTCATAGGGATTTCAACGTTTTGTGAAAGTAAAATATAGCCTATGTTACTCGCTTATAAAGAAGCTTTCTATAAGTGAAAGAATTTTTAAAATCAGTTGAGTAGTTTTTGAGTTTATCCATTACAAACAAACAAACAAATCTTTCCTCTTTATAATATTAAAGTATAGAAGTATAGATTTATCAAACAGTACAGCTGCAGGCCCTTCACATGGCATGCGTTGTCGAGTAGATAATTTTATCCCCCTTTTAACCCTCTTATGGTTATAATTTATAATACTGTCAAACTTTCATATTTCTAACCCCAATATCGTGAATCGTGCTCACCCACTGAGTGACTGAGCTTTTCTTCTGAGATCCATACATAACAACTCGCATCCGTAAGTCAGGTACCGCTATCAACACGAGTCTTTGGTCTTCGGCAGTGCCCGTATGGGTATAAGACAAGGATTAAAGATATAGTCGAAACAAAATCGTGTCGTCCGTAGTAAACCAAAGCAGGTAAGTAGAGGGGGCTTAGTACGGCCTGTACGCTTACTCTGAGTTTTTACATTGCAAATACGATTGATCGACGTGAGAGCTCACCACGCCAAGTTTAAGCGAACGTTATAGTAAAATAACGTTCCTTTTTAACTGCATTGGTTTAGAGCTCATTTCATAATTTCGTGTATTTATATAACCACAGCCAGCGCTCCAAACGCTGAATTTGTGACTTTAAAGCAAGAGCTTTTGGGTCCATTTTACTTTGACGTTCGCTTACACTTAGCGTGGTGAGCTCTCACGTCGATCAATCTTCTTCTTCAAATCAAATCTTGTAAAGTTTATGTTCACACCATTTGTAACACAATAATTGTAATCTAAATTAAAAACTAAAAACTAAAAATTAAAAATATAATCTATGCCGCTGCAATGAGGCAATGTGCCCAGAACGCTGGCTGCGTTACCCCGCTGAATAGCCAAACTTATATGTTGGCCGAGGTAACTGCCAGCCCTCCGGTCACCTGTGGACTCTGTGAGACGAGAAGATAGATCCTTAAAAAAGGATCTAGCATCTTCGCCCCACGACCCCATGGTTTAATTGTAATTAAAAAAAATCGTATTTGCAATGTAAAAACTCAGAGTAAGCGTACTGAGGCGTGAGGCAAGCCCGTCGACGCGGCGGCGCGTGACGCGAACATCCGGCCCGAACCCTCGGAAGCAGGCGCCCAGCCCGCGTCCTGACAAGTGCACTGATGAACAAGTCACGCCAATGTGCGCTGTGAATACGTTATTTTGGAAACAGGTAGGTAGCGTCATGTTTTTCAAATCAAATCAAATCAAATCAAATCTTCTTTATTCAAATAAACTTTTACAAGTACTTTTGAATCGTCAAGTGAATCTACCACTGGTTCGGAATGCCATTCCTACCGAGAAGAACCAGCAAGAAACTCGGTGGTTGCTTTTTTTAAATAATTCATTTACAATTATTATATCAATGTGTACATAAGTAACCGCTGTCCCCAGCATTGCTGGAGCGATCAAATCCATGCTCCTCTATCATTTACATAATCTTCAACAGTATAATAAGCTTTTTGCTTTTTTTGCTTTTGAACGTGACATTGGATGGGCGGAATGGCTGTGGTATTTCCATTTTAAATTATTTTACGGACCACAGGTATAGACTGATGTACCTGGGCTACTTCTACATACTTTTTTTTTTTTTTTTTTTTTATTACTTATTTTTATTTTTACTTATCTAAGTAATAAAAGTCGCCCTTAGGAAAACTCAACTCAAAAGCCAACTAATTAATATAAGATATAAGCCCACCCGTGTGAAAACTGATGACTTTATTTATCTGTTTTTTTTTTTTAATTCTGGTGAATTTTCATTCTAATCACAGCATTAGCATAGTAAGAAAAGCGGATACACATAATATACCTAGGTACGATTGCGACGTTGTCATAATATTGTTAAATAGATATGTACCTGCTTATCTAATGTACCAACCAGCTGATTCGACCCTTCATGCTTCCCTCAAATGGAATCACTAAAACCCCTAAAATTTAACTAATTTTCCTTGATAAAACTTGTAATTTGATGGATTTTCAAACTTTTATCCCCCATATTTATCCTACAAAAAATAATGTCACTTGATACTAATTCCAACCCCAGCCGTTCAGGCTGTGTGTTAAATGTGGATTGATGATGTAGTAGGAATAGTCAGTCAACTTTGACAAGTATTTTCTATACCTACTTTACTCAGTACTTGTATATAAGGTTTTAGATAAAATATTGGGTTTAAATATCTAGATAACTCATAAGATTTGTCATGCATTTATCGCTTATCATTTCGTCAAAATCGGCTATCATTATTAAGTATGAAGAACAAGTCCGATGAGATTATAAAAATAATACTGTGAGCTATTATCGAAAAAAAGTTGTTAACCTTCGATTCCGCGACATCAAGTAAAACTGCTTCGAAATGTTTTCGCGTGGAAGCTATTTAAAGATAACGGGTTAAAGTGATCCCTAATAGTAAACAAAGTGTTTTGTGTTGAGATTGATTGCAAGTTTCGGTATTCGTAGAGCTACTCTAATTATTTTATATGTATATTTTACCGACCAAGTCAGAAGAAAAAATATGTTACCTCCAATTCTTACAACGAAGTTAACAATCATTTATCATAATGTTACGTCATGTTTTCACAAGAGCAATTCTTACAATACCTAGGTTTACTATTAAACCTACTCATTGTGTTTACAAAAACATATTTTCTTATAACACAATCAGCACAATCAGTGTTTTCCTACACACAACGTTGTTAGAAATTCAAATGCAGTCCACGGCTTCACTGTTTATGTCGACTTACGTAACGTAAGACGCTTGTATTATAACAATTAAGCTTGAAACAAACAAATCGCGTGACGTCAACGCTCAAGTCACGATATGCAACGACGTCGATAAAACATACGCGTATGAGTGGAAGAAAATCCTGAAACACAATATAATATACCTTCATTTTTAACCGAAATGTCCAAATAGAAATACTAATATTATTATACTTACAGCCCAAATACCATATACTTTAGTGTTAAGACCGCACGTGCGCACTTTGTTTACTGTATTTTGTTTATACACAGTTGTATGTTTTGCGTGGCAATAAAGATTTCATTTATTTATCTATGTACTAAATAATTTTCATGGCTTAATAACTTAAAAAATTATATCGCGTGAAATTTCAAGTCACCTAACTCAGCGGCCTTGATTAATCAGTCAGCCAGTCGGGAAAATGTTTAGAACAATAGTGTTAAAGGTCACGTTAAATACGTTTCAGCCAGGCGGCGTTGTCGTTGCGCGTTGTTTTTGATTCAAGCTTTAACGGATTTTACCTTATTTGGAAAGGATTATATTATTATAATATTGTTATTTTAGCAGTCTATGGTTTCCAATTTGTTACATAAATCTGTCTTGTCTGAATAAGATACTTCTATAATAATAATAAAAAATCAATAGATAGTTCACCAAAGCCAATGAAATGAAATGACATCGAAACTAGCATAACATTAATATGGATTTCTATTTTAACATTTTACGTATCCACTCTTTGTCTCTATGAACTGTGTGACCAAAATGTTTTCATAGTTCAAAAAGAAATCGCGCGAAAAAAAATTGTCGTCATGCACACGCACTTAGAAAAGTAACTCTTGAGCGAGAAAATAGAATAACGAAAAGCGTTAAAGCCAAGGAGCTTAAAGGTAACAAGCAAATCGAAATATCAAAACTTGTAAAGGACAATAACCTTTCAACCCTTTTCCAACCTTCTAAGTTAAACAACAAGTGAAGTTGCGTTAACGTGTGGATTTTCGTCACGTCGCGAGTTCGTGTCGGTTGTGCTTTATCTACTTACATTGGATCCGGCACTTGATTCGTATTTACGATGCGTCGCGGACATTAGGGTGACGGAACTTCTACGACACTGTGTGTACGTAACTTTATACGAAGTGTGACTTAATCTATACTCTATACTACTAATTTTTTTTATCCACTACAAGTTAGCCTTTGCCTGCGATCTCACCTGATGGTAAGTGATGATGCAGTCTAAGATGGTAGCGGGCTAGCCTGTTAGGGGCATTAGAGAGTTTGTTTGTAAAAAGTCTGTAAATACTGTATTTATATTATTTTCACGTAGGAATTTACTAGTGGTTCGCCCCGAACTAAGACCTCGCGGCGCCATCTATTGACATAAATGTGAAGTTCTGTTAAAAATACTGAAGCTCATTAAAAATTAAATAATTCCGTTTCCTTACAATATTTATCTAATTTTAGTATTTGTTGTTCAAGTACAGGATATAATTGAAATAATTGATCAAGTTTCAGGCTCATCCTTTCAGAAAATTTAGAGTTCTGAGGTCATCTTTGGACGTTAGAAAATCACCACTTTGAAAGCCCCCCATTTCGTCAATTTTGGGGGAAAAATTAAAAAAAAAATATTTTTGGACTCTATTCCTAATTATCTTTAAAATGATATACCGCAACCCTATGTAACTTTATAAAAAATATTTTACTTCGCATTCGCTTCTATGAGAGCCCCCCTGAAATAAAGATTTTTATTATTTTTTAAGCCATATTCGGCGGGAGGCCATTGGTTTACATATTATATTTAAAGCTGAAGTAATTGCGTTCAGTAATTCAGAAGTTATAATGCTCTGACAGACGGACGGACGGACGGACGGACGGACAAGTGCCAATTCACCCAAGTAGACTCAGAGACCTTCGCTTCGCTCGGTCAAAAAAGTGTCACAGTAATTATTATTAAATAATAGGAGTTAATGAAAGCTTACTTAGGCTCAGCACACATAGTGGCAGAGACGGAACGCAGCAACGCGTCTATAACAAATGCCTGTCGTAACGAATAAAGGGAAATTTGTCGTAACGAATCGAGGGAAATTTTCTCTACACAAGTCGGTACGTAGGATGAAAAAAAATTGTTAATTAATGCTAAGCGTACTATGCCTACCTATTACAAGGAGACTACCACCGCTCGAAAAACAAATTGTGCAGACACTTCAAGAGCCGGCCATACCGGCCGGCGTGAAACTTTGCAATCACTCTTTTCATTGAGTTCATAAAATTAAATTTTCTTTGAAAAATTCAGACGCGTCGTTGAGCTTCGTCTCTATCGCAATGTGCCTTGGACCTCACAGTTGCAAAATGGAAAGTGCAATAAAAAGTGCCACTAAAAATAACTATATTTTTTGCTTGAGAGTATTCTTTGAAATTAAAAGCCGGGGACCATTGGAGCGTTTCATACCAAATTACAACTAGCTACGTATCTGTGATCCACTTTGATTGTTACTGATGTTATGGTACTTTAGGAAACAATAAAAACAATATTCCGACTTTTTGCCCTTTTAAGCTATTACATCGCGGGCCCTGATTGGTTCACGTATTCGCAATACTACAATATCCAGTGGGAACTTTATCATTTTCCAGGATTAAAAGTCCTTCCCCGGGATGCAATCTATCTTTGTTAACCTAAGTTTCGTCAAAATAGGTCTGCGTGGCAGCGTAGCAGACCGACAAACACACTATCGGATAATAGATAGATATTAGCATGGATTCGTAAGCTCAAAGTTCAAAATATGTCAAGTAGTCCACCTGAAATTTTTTCGAAACCTTTTAGGTATGTAGCCTTCGCTTTTGTTAAACTTATACCAAAATGTTATTAAAAAGTTTAGCATATTGTAGCATTCAATTTCAAGTGCAAACACTTTTGCTTAAGAAAAATTTTACAACTAAATAATAATTTTGCCTGCATTATTCCCACATCAAACACACAACTGTTATACACTGAATAATGTATTAAATCATACATAAAATACATTATTATAGTAATTATTAAGCTCATTATGTAATTGTGTCAACTTTAGTTACATAAAAACAAAAATAATGGCAAAACCTCCGGTTTATACTATTTTGTTATCATCATCTACGACGCGTTTTTCAAAGAAGATATCGCGAATGAAGAAACCTATACGTAGCGACTAGCTAACTAATGTAGTCAGGTTTAAAAGCAAATATAAGGAAGAAGCCAACCGCAATTTTATTATTCCCTTCAAAGATAAGAACCACCACGGTTGGGTGCCCCATGTGAAGCGAACCATACATTTTACTTTAAATTGTTTTGACCCAGGAGGAATGAGTCAGGTGTATTGTTACCTATGTGTAAGCTTACGGTAATACTTAGATCTACGAACACGCCAAATAATGTCCGCCATTATCGCATGTTAATCGCAAAGGTAGGTAAGCTTTAAGCTCAGAGGCCCAGATTATTTTTTATTTCTGAAGAAACCGGCATGCCTGGGTGTTCTCCATATGAGCAGGCAGGCATCACATGAGCAACAACGTCAACGTCTTCCTCAGGGAGCTCCGACTATGGCTAAGAATGACGTTGGGGCGGACGGGAGGTCTAGACTAGACTAACCCATACGCTCCCGAGGCCTTGGGTTGAATCCATCTTGGGTTCGGGTTACGTAAGAAATCGGAGACCTCGTCTTCGCCGGCGAAGACGCTGTGCTTGATTGGTGTGTGGCCACACAAGATTGAGAGAAGGGAGGATTGTCGGTCACAATTTGGTAACCCGGATAGATAAGGGGTAAAAAGATTTTTTAAAATGAATAGACCCCAATAATACGATCAATTAAATTCAATTTAATATAAAAATATGTTTATTAATATCTGAAATATTGTTATTACTACTATATTATTAAGTATATCATATATTTTTATGCAAAGATAAATTAATATGTAAAAAGATAAATAATTTGACATAATTATAATATATATTAATTATAATTATGTTTACATGTACCAACGCCCTGACAGGGCCTCATGTCCATGCATGCTAATAGCTAATTGTATAATGTATTAGTAAGTAAGACATGAAAGCTATCAATAAATAAATGACTAAAAAAAAATGACTAAGGATGTGTTTGGGGCGTCGCTCCTTTGTAGGGGGGTTCATTTCTAGACCCGTACTAACTCAATTGTAGATCGGCGAGGCGGACGACGATTGGTTATTTTATTGCCGGCCAACTTCTAAACATGGATCTCCTTCCAGAATGAGAAGTGTTCAGGCCATAGTCTCCCACGCTAGCCAAGTGCGGATTGGCAGACTTCACTCTCTTCATGTTGCTCGACAACGAAACTTTATAGCATGTGATGTTTAATTGCTTTAAACGCGAAAAGTTGGATATGCGTTCCCGGCGATCGAAGCCCGGCCCACATCTTAGCCATGACCATGTGAGTATCTTGTAAACTTAACCAAGCAACAGCACGCTTGGTTGCCTGTTGTGTAGCCGAGCATGTATTTACTTAAATTGCCGGGATCCGGACAGGATGAGTCAAATGTCTTTTTTATGCGTTCACAGTAAAGCTATTACGCAATTTCTTCAACTGTAACTGCGTGCTGCGACGATACAAAATTGTAACTAGTATAAGTAAGTATAACTGTGTAAATGTATAAGAAATTAAACTATCTTTAGGCTGTGAATTTCTGGTACCATCCACCACCACTAGTCCGCCATCTTAGGGAGTCCGCCATATTGGATTTCGAATGATGTCACCATGCATTGTCATCCAAACTACTTAATTAAATGTGTATTGCGAAATTTCAGCTCAATCGGTTGGGTATCCCCTAACTATTTTATAAATATTTTTGACGACCTCCGTGGCGCAGTGTGTAGCGCTGTTGCCTTAACGTGCGGAGGTCCTGGGTTCGATCCCCGGCAGGGTCAATTTAGGAATTTATAATTTCTGAATTTTCCCTGGTCTGGTCTGGTGGGAGGCTTCGGCCGTGGCTAGTTACCACCCTACCGGCAAAGACGTGCCGCCAAGCGATTTAGCGTTCCGGTACGATGCCGTGTAGAAACCGAAGGGGTATAATATAACTGCCATGCCCCTAACAGGTTAGCCCGCTACCATCTTAGACTGCATCATCACTTACCATCAGGTGAGATCGCAGTCAAGGGCGAGCTTGTAGTGGATTAAAAAAAAAAAAAAAAAAAAAAAATATTTGACCTAAGCAAACCGACAAACATTGCAAGTTAAATAAAAGCTTGTAATTTTATCTAAGGGACGAATAAAACTTAGAAAAGCAAATAGCTCTATTATCTCTGCTATGTTATTTCTTGTTACTTTAAATTTTATCCTATGACACGGTAATATTATCCGTGCCTGTGAGATGGACGTAGTAGTAAAAGAAATACACCCTTCCCTCCTTACTTTGATGTGGACTTTTTTCAAATCAAGCGCGGTAAGAACTTTTATGCTTTAGTTATTAAGTTTTTTTTATAAATTTATCACCACTGATATATCTTTTTTTTATTTGTTACAATAATTTATTTTATTGTATATAACTTTCTAACTAAAATTGAAAATAAATACAAGTAACAAGTACAACAGACATCACCACTGATCAAACGTCAAATAAAGTTATGGAACCGATAAACGGCACATATTGGTCAGTTAAGATAACGATAATTTAAGCGGAGTTTAACTTGCATAGCGTTGTTCAAAAACGCATTTTCATGGGTTATCGGACCAATAGCGCTAATGAATGAACCTTCGTTAAAAGTACCTCAGAAACCGGGCATTATATTATAATGCTAGATGATATGCCCGCAACTACGTCCGCGTGAATTCAACATTATCATTTCAATGGAAATCAAGTTTTATAAAAGCGGACAGTCCCTGATTTTTCGGGATAAAGTAGCCTTTATGTGTATGCTTTTTCCCGGAGTGCATCCTTTCTCTAGGTATACCTATCAAATTTCGTCAAAGTCGGTAGAACAGATGGGCCGTGTGAGCGTGGCAAACAAACCTAAAAGACTTTCGCAAATAATATGGATTATTCAATAAGCTAGTTTGATTTACTACCTTTGTTTAAGTGTTTTATCCTTACTTTGTGTGCACCCTCATTCAAATATTCTGTCATTATTTCCTTTTCTAGGTTGCCTGGAAGAGATTGCTTGTTATTGATGAGGCCGCCTATTGTGCAGTTTATTTTATATTCTTGTTTTTGTTAAATGAGTTTTGTGTATGGTGTACAATAAAGTATATTTCATTCATTTCATTAAGCGCACAATGCACTACATTAATTTAAGTAATATAAAATTGAAATTTGGTTATGTACAGCTGACTGAATTGTAGTTTTCGCAATAAATAATGCTAAATTGCGAAAGCCCCTACAAAATGTGCATTATTATAATATTATTATTTTCATGGCTTCTTATGAAACTGTTTCATTCATATCCACTGCTTAATGTGGCATAATTTTAAATTCGTAACAAACTCTCTCTGGTTTAAATGCAAACAAAATATTATTATTTTAATATAATGACTTGATTGTTACGCCATTTTCACACGATGCATCTTGCGTAACTTGGCATATCCGAGGTCCCAAAAATTTTATCTTTAGATTATGTATTTAATTATTTAAGCTTCAATGGTTCAACGGCACATTTGTATATAGTAAGGAGCTTAATAAGTATAGTTTACCTACAAGGAAATTATTAAAAGAGGTAAAGTATTATTATAGTAGACTTGTTTGAACCATGTACCTATTTTATAGAACCGATTAAACTCTTATCAATTATATCCTCTCTGAACTAATTCCGTGTTAATTTTTTTCCCAAGCGAAACACTTTTGTATTTTGCGTTTGACTGTACATAAACATCTTGACCATCAAAAAAATTTAAAAGGCTGTTCGGCCAAATTTCTTTCGCTCCAGATTTCTCCCAAGTCGACGCATGGCTTCAACACCAGCTGAAGCCCTTGAAAACTACCTATTTTTTCAATGACTTACGAAAGTTTATCAATAAAATATTTTTCCATCTGTTATCAATAGATTTTACTGCAAAGGTAGAGACTTTAAGATGTACCTAACAGTTTTGGGACAGCACAAGGTGCGAAATATTTTGTTGTTGTCTGTACGTTATTGGTCCGTAGTAAAACAAAACAATGGAATCTGATTTGAGCCTCTACGTTTCTTTAGTGTCTCTGTTATAGTCCAAAACCTCAGAAAATATGGGCAGAGCGCTTGGTAAAAAGCTAAAACTTTGGTTTTTGCGTCAGCAAAAGTGTTTTGAAATGGGATTAAAATTTTACTTTTAAATTGATATGGAGATATGATGGTGCTTGGTGCTACTGACTTGCTTATGCTTTTCACTTTGCTTTAAATGGTGGTCAAACTTTAACGGTAGCCGATGGGTAGCACTGATATTACTTTGATCGTCTAATGCAGGGATTCCCAAACTATTTTGGGCAAGAGACCCCTTTTCCAAAATGAACTGATAGCTCAGACCCCTGAGACTTAGATGGTCAAATTACTTTAAAAGTCTCTAGTTTTTTTCTATTGATACAAAATAATTACCAATTTAAAAACTTTGCGGTTTTAACCTAATAAATAGAAATAAAATTCAATAAAAATCAAGTATGACTAATAATTATTAATACAAATTACGTAAAAATACTTAAGTGATTATTTTTTGAAAAAAAAAACAATAACTTAGGGGTCGATTTTTAGACCTCGTGGACCCCCAAAATCAGTTTTCGTTTATGTCGACCCCTGGGAAACCAAAATCGACCCCAAGGGGTCGAAATCGACCACTTTGGGAATACCTGGTCTAATGAATACTTCAATTATGTATATCGTAAACATATATTAAGGAGTTATGTACATAGAGATGATACATACCATAGATTGATCTATGTCTTGTTTCCCACAAACGCACGCTACTTATTACTTCATAATCTACCGTGCCCCGTATACAAATGAACACTATAAATGGTATGCGGTGCTCCTCCCACGTCGCAACGGTACCATTCACCATTGTCTGTTGTACCAACACGAATAACTGTGATACAATTATTGAAATGTCGGACGCAATTGGCCATTTCTACCCTACCATGGGAGTGTTACGCGTTGAGCGGGTTTCGACGACCTCCGTATGCAATGTTGAACACTGCGCCTAATAAATGGGATTTCCCGGGTTAAATTTCCCTCAGGGAATTGGAATTTGGGAATTATTAATTTCTTAAGTAACTAGCTGATGGTCGCGACTTCGTCCGGATGGATTGAGGTTTTTTGGTTCCTGCGGGAACTCCCTAATTATCTAAGATAAAAAGTAGCCTATGTGTTATTCCAGACTATAATCTATCTCTGTGCCAAATTACATCCAGATCCGTTCAGCTGGTGTGATTGAGTAACAAACATTCATCCATACATCCAAACTTGCATAGATAGTATAGATTTTCTCTAGTTTGGCCTAGCTTTGGCCGTGGATTGTTACCCACCCTACAGGCAAAGACGGGCTATTACTAACCTTTTGTCCTAGGTGAGCTACAGAAGGTAGGTATGTAACGCAATAATATGAGGCGACATGACTCCATAGAAAATGACAAACAACTACGCGACAACGCTGGGCCACGAAAAGGGCCAGCTACTGTTTGATTGACTATCGCGTCGCGTCATATCGAATCGCGTAGTCGCGTTTTTGTGACTTAAAGCGTTCCGATAATATGATGCCACGTAGAAGCCGCTAAAGGGCACACTGTACATATGGTCCCCTTATTTTTATCTTCACTTCATTTCATTAAACAACGGTTTCTTCATTAGGTAAGTATTTTTGGCTTTTTTCTTTCACCCGGTTGTAAATTAAATTTCATTAAAATAATTTTATAATTTTAATTACTTACTATCGACGTATTGGTACGACAAAAATTAATTACGTACTCGAATGGGCTTGACTTTTCTGAGTGCAGTTATTCAATTTAATAGGTAAAAACATTGATATGAGCCGGTTATTTATAGAAATCATTTTATTTGTCACATTATATTTTTTGTATATGTTAATTTTATTTGATTAAAAATAAATTCAACATTAAAGTCAAAGTCAAAGAACGTTTATTAAATTTAGGTAGGTATACTACACTGACGTCCGGTTATTTATAACATATACGAGTAACAATATAATGGTGATAATCAGTACGACATCTTATTATTACGTGTTATAATCAAGTTGTAAACGTTCAAGAATTTAGATTAGTTCATTCAGATTTAGTTTTGAAGAAAGTTAAATTTTGAACTAAATGGTACAATAATAAAAAAACTGTATGTACTTATATAGAAAAACGAATACATGAAAACATTGAAACTTGCATTGAAAGTATCTAATTCTAAATTTCTACGCTCCTATGAAATGTTATTCTTTAGTGTCTTTTTTTTCGTACTTTCTAATGTAGGTAAAGTAAGTCAACTGCTGACTTGCTGAGGCCTCTGACATTATTCGTTTTCGCTTTTTACACGACTGCCCAAAAAAAGGAGTGTAATGTTTTCAAGGTTAATGTATGTATGTTTGTATGTATGTGAGTTTCTTTATTCCACCATAACTTCTAGATGATGTATCGGATATCGTTCGAATTCTTACATCCTCCCGGATGGAAATGGCTATAATTTTTTTGAAGTCGTGTTTTTTTTTTAAATTATGTTTACTTGTAATCATGCTTATGACTAACTGCAGTAGGTATAATCAGGTTACAGGGTCTTCTATAATCTGCCTTGTTTGATTCAGTGCTAGAACCTTTTATCTTTACTTATCCCTAGCGCACTTATCCCATACCTGCATACTATAGAGTATGCAGGCGCATGCTATATTATGAAATCGATTTTATGAGTTTGAATTTCTTTGTACTTGATTTCCGTTGTACTTTGTGAAAGAAAGTTTTGAAAGGCTCAAAAGAGCCTAGAAAGTTTTTTTTAAAATTTAATCATTTAAACGCTTATAACGTATTACTTGAACTGTTTAATGAGTTCAGACATGCATTTTGACACGAATCTATGAACTAAGTACTTAAACAGTTCGAGTTATACGTTTGACATACGTTTACGATTACGATTTTGTTACACAATCGGGGGGCAGACTTGCAAGCAAGTGGTAATGCAGTCTAAGGTGTAGCGCACTTGCTTAGTTTCTTGTAATTGAAGGACAAACAAACACTTTCGCATTCATAATATCGAGCGATCGTTTCCGATTTTTAAATAAATTTCACGCTCGATTTTCACGATTTCTTCAAAATCGGTTGAGTGAAACATAATAGATACGAGTACGCCAAAGTATTTCCGTTAACCTCCACCAACATAAAGATCTCACTAACTCAGAAGTTTCGAAACCGATTCATAAATAATCAACACGCAAATTTATGTAAAATATTCATTATAATATTATGTAAGTAACATCAATAAAGAAACAATCAAATCATGTTCGAGATTCCAGTTTCAAACCAGTTTCGTCCATTTACAAATGCATTGCCAAAATAATACAATATCACATAGCTTTTTTAACTAAACATGCCCGAACAATTTATATACACGTGACGACCTCCGTGGCGCAGTGTTGATCGCTGTTGTCTTAACGTGCGGATGTCCCGGGTTCGATCCCCGGCAGGGTCAATTTAGGAATTTATTATGCCTGAATTTTCCCTGGTCTGGCCTGGTGGATGGCTTCGGCCGTGGCTATAGTTACCACCGGCAAAGACGTTCAGCGATTCAGCGTTCCGGTAGATACGATTGTGTAGAAATCGAATAGGGGTATATGGGTTTAATAATTAACAGGTTAGGCCGCTACCATCCTAGACTGCATTATCACTTACCATCAGGTGAGATCGCAGTCAAGAGCTAACTTGTATTTAAAAAAAAGTAAATTTATTGGTTGGTTGATTTTATAAATTCTTTATTGTCACTAACGTTGTAACAGTGTAGTTGTACCAGCGAACGAAAAAAGTTGTACTTAGAGGCTCCTATTAAAATTTGTAACAGACAGAATTTAAGGCAATATGTAAGTACCTACTTTCAATCGTAAGATTATTTTTAAAATACTATAAACTTAAATAAATAGGTATTACGTAATACTTGTGTCAATTAATAAATATAGTATTCATTAATTTACACAAGTATTTCGCAATACCTATTTATTAAGTTTCAACTATCTGTAAAATATAGATTTTCATTATAATTTTAAGGCCTTTGGACTTGGAGTCGAAAAGTTCTTGAATGGAAATCACATACTGCGTAGTATCTCCATAGAGGCGCCATCCATGACTGGCATCCATTTTATTATACATACCCATCGAAATAGAGTAATAAACTACTAAAATTACCTAACCATAATAATATTACTAACGCGAAAGTTTATGAATATGGATGAGTCGATGGATATTCTTTCACGCAAAAGTCTAAGTCTAAGCTCTAATTCCCTCTCTCCTAGATGAGAGTGGAGGCCTGTGTCCAGCTATGGGATGTTAATGGGCTGTAGTGGATTGTGTATTCCCTCGAGAGTGAAGCCGCAGACGTTCGTTAGTATCATAATTTTATAAATTTAATCATAATGCCCTTCCGGCTTCCGTTTTCCCATCCTCTTTTAATATAGGTACCTTCAAATCAAGAGTGAATAGGCCTTCTAGGCAAGCGCGCTCCACCTTACGCTGCATCATCACTTGCATGCAAGTCTGATTGCAGCCAAGCGCTAGATTTAAAAAAATAAAATAATAATAATACAATTTGGCGGAAAACGGCTGGATGCCGATTGCGGAAGGCATATTGGATAACGCTCTCGATAATGAAAGATCTAGGTCTAACATGTCCCTTGTAGGTTGTACTGCAATACATGACAACACTGGAACCTTCTTTGAAAGGTACTAAATACTAATCAACGAGTTTAAACTCGAATTAAGTAAATCCTTTCATCACTTTTAACGCTTTCTATTTTATACTAGTTGATGCCCGCGACTTCGTCCGCGTGGATGGAGGTTTTGGTTCCCGCGGTAAATCTTTGATTTTCCGGGATCAAAAGAAGCCTTTGTGTTATTCCAGACTATAATCTACATCTGTACCAAATTTCATCCAGAGCCGTTCAGCTGTTCAGGCGTGATCGAGTGACAAACATCCATCCATCCATCCTTCATCATTTTTTCTTTTAGCTTATTAGAACTTTCTATGAAAAACCTTCGACCTTGCGATTTGTTAATATTGCTGATAAGCTTTATCACCGAACTCGGAACATTTTAGTTCCGCCCGCAGGTTAAGCCGCATGTAAGTCGTAAAATTCCTCTAACCTTGTGTACTTATCATGTTTTGTATTTTACTCACGTTCAAACGTGTACCAACTTTGAGTGAATAACTTGAACTTGAAATTCCCCAAGTCTGAATAGCCAAGGATATGCTTTTCCACTAATGCAAGAGGAAATCTACACTAATACTATAAATGCGAAAGTTTGGATGGATGGATGGATAAACATCCATCCATCCCAAAAACATCTAACAGGTTTACTAACTGTCTTTGCCGGTAGCGTGGGTAACAAGCCACGGCCAAAGCTAGGCCAAACTAGAGACAATCTATACATCTAAATATATAAAAGTTTAGATGGATGTATGGATGGATGTCTGTTACTCAATCACATCAGAACGGCTGAACGGATCTCGATAAAATTTGGCATAGAGATAGAATATAGTCTGGAATAACACGTACGCTACTTTTTATCCCGGAAAATTAACGAAATCGCGAGTACGAAGTCGCGGGCATTAGCTAGCTACCAGAGTACCTACTCGACTTATACTCCTCATGCAAGATGTATACACAGATTATATCTCATATCTTGTTGTAGGTGCCTTTTCTTCCTTCACAACCTTTCTCACTGCCAAGGGTCAATAGTAGAGATCTCATAAAGAGATAAGTGCTTCCTTGGCCACTATGTTTCCGTTTTTCTTCATATTTTATAAATTTTTGGTATTAATTTAAAAAAATTATAAAACATTGTATCGTAGTTACTAATGTGCAACGGAAACAGTAAGTACCTACTAACCTATTTCCCAGTGAAATTACAAAATGCCGAACATTTTGAATTCCTGTCAATGTCCATTAAAGGCGAAATCACATTTTTAAGATTTTTATTGCAAAAGATCCTTTGAATTGGCACGAAACACATTTTTGGCGACAACGCTACGGTAAACATTCTTAAAGTTAAATTTTAAGGTTTATATGTGTATAACGAGTAAGACCTTTGTCTTACTCGTTATTTTAGCTCCTTCTAATAATGTAAAAAAAGAAACGCAAGACGACAACCATATTATTACAGTTGGTCCAATAACATTCCCAAGCTTGCGGAGAAAACTTGAGGAGACTTGTTCAAC
Organism: Erebia aethiops; assembly: GCA_923060345.2. Classification (NCBI taxonomy): domain Eukaryota; kingdom Metazoa; phylum Arthropoda; class Insecta; order Lepidoptera; family Nymphalidae; genus Erebia; species Erebia aethiops. Next base: position 4,557,194 of record OV281079.1, on the reverse strand, counting down.
TCTATGGGAAGAATGGCGTGTAGTTTTCGTCCAATAATTCACACTGATATTATATGAGTATTTCGTCTGTCTGATATGTTTTATCCATCCATCTGGTCAACCAGGTTTGATAAAATTTGGGTTAGGTAATTTTTTTTATCCACTACTAGCCAGCCCTTGTAGTGTATAAAATCATAAAAGAAAAATAACTTTATCTATTCCGTGTATAAATGCAGTCTAAGATAGTAACGGGCTAACTAGTTAGGGGTATGGAAGTTATATTAAACCCATACCCCTAATCGGTTTCTACACGGCATCGTACCGGAACGCTAAATCGCTTGGCTGCACGTCTTTGACGGCAGGGTGGTAACTAGCCACAGCCGCTGCCTCCCACCAGGCCAGACCAGAGAAAATTCAGAAATTATTAATTCCCAAAAGGACTCTGTCTGGAATCGAACCCGGGACCTCCCACGTTAAGAAAACAGCGCTCAAGACGGTGCCAGGGAGGTCGTCAATACATCCCGGGGAAGTACATAAATATTCGTCGAATATTCCGCTATTTGGTTTGTTTAATTTTGTCGGACAGAAATTAGACAATAATAATTCGTTTTCATCTAAAACAAAAACCGACTTCATAACTCCTATAAGTACCAACTTAAACTAAAAAGTAAAAGACATTTTATTAGAGTATATATTTTGTTTTTTGTTGATTTTCTCAAAAAGCGCTAAATCAATTTCGATAAAGAAAAGAAAAGATTTATAGAGGACCACCTCTGAAGTATGATCTACCAAACAAAAAAAAGAATCATCAAAAATACAGTCGAATTGAGAACGTCCACCTTTTTTGAAGTCGTTTAAAAATGGTTGGAATTAGTAATTTCGCAAATTGCTCAATGGATTTGGCTCGTGTTTGATACAGTTCACGCAGCCGCATCGCTACAATTCACGGAAATATGTAGTCTGCGTCTGCGCAATGGCACTGTGACGGCGTCGGCATGTTCACACGTACTTAATTTTCGACACAGTTTCAACTTTCAACCAAATCTCAAGCATCTCACTCGCATCAACCTATTGCCGGCTCTGTATTTAACATGAGTCTCCTTTTAGACCGGGAAGGGTTTGGCGACAGTCACTATTTAAACGGGTCCTCATGCATATTTATAAATGTGTTCCTCCCTTTTTCCTTCGACATGGGGGTCGAAGACTGTTCTAGGTCGGTACTTAGTTCAGCTATCTACAGTTCGCGCGCGAGTTGAATACCGAGTAAATGTAGGTATCACTATACATTTACTCTGCATTCAACTCGCGCACGATCTATAGGTTGCTTTCTATTTAAGCAGAGATTTTGACGTTAAATACTACATTATATCTATATTCTATGCACATAACATTTTACTATACATATAAACACACGTATTTTAAAACATACCTATTTAAATTTCCTTACAGTACATTCTTATCCTCATGCATTTGAAACTGAACAACTCAAACAAAATCATCATCATCCCAACTGGACAAACCGGAATCTTCGATCCGGTATATCCCCTTGTCGGTAACAGACAACAGAACAGGGGGGCAGATCGAACTTTTTATTCCTATCTGTCCCCCTGAGGGGACCGAGCAAGGGACAGACCGGGATAATTCCAAAAAGTATCATAAACACCACAAAGCACCGTCTGAAATCAAGAAATTTCTACCAATTTTGAGGTGGTAGGTAATGTACACGTACGTAACTATCGCAGTTATGGTAGGTGTGCCATATACGGGCTCACCACTTGCTACCTCTACAGGTCAAGATGAACAAGAGACTCGAGTCTAGAGCTCGATAAGGCGCGACGGGCATTCCTGTTAAAACATCACCTCCAAGGTGGAACCGTTATTCTAACTTACTCGTAATTTAAATTTGGACCGAAAAATCGTTGCAAAATTATTCTAGAGAACCATTCCCATGAGCAATGTTTTTGAGACGTTAAAAAATTTCTATACTTACGTATTATAAGCACACTAGGGTCAACTAGATTACAATCTACCGAAAGATAATGCGTTAAATTGTAATCTGTCGACAGTTTACAATTTCGCTACTTAGATTACAATCTAATGGTTTTTGCAATCTTATGGTGACGTACACTTTGTACAGTATGTAATAGAATAACATGAAAAACTATATTATTAGATACTGTCTGTTGACTGTGCAATGTGCAGGACAATGGAAATGACTGATGGACAAAAAATAGGTAAAACGGCAATGTTGAATAGTTACATGATACACTTGAACTTACATTACACAGTATTAATACAATGCATTGTGGACATCGTGTAATTTAACTCTTTTATGCAAGCCTAATATAATCAACTAGATAATGTCCGCAACTTCATCTGCGTGGATTAAGATTTTTTGGATCCCGCGGGAACTCTTGAATATCCTTCCCCAGGATACAACCTACCCCTGTACCAAATTTCATCAAAATCGGTTGAACAGATGGGCCGTGCAAGCGTAGCAGACAGACAGACATACTTTCGTATTTATAATATTAGTATAGAACCAATAGAGATAAAAAAAGTAAATTCGTTTTATGCAAACTGCGCCAAGATAGATACTTGTGGCACTGTATTCATTGCGAGGATGCTGCCGCTAAACAATCCACGAAAGTCGTCATAGAAGTTCAAACTCCAACTAGAGTATTGAAATTGGCTGAATATTGATAGAGCACAATGGGTCGTGCTCACAGACCGTGATGCAGCAGGGCGCTAATTAAACATACGCAGTACCTGGCGGAAGTACACCCGCAGCATGGCATTGTGAGTGGAAACGCTGATATGAAAGGCAGATAGCGATACCCCATTGTTCCCTGGTCTTCGTATCTCCTTGACTGTTAGCTCACGTGAGAATCGAACACAATCATATATACCTAGGTTTATTGCTGGTTTCGAAAATTTAATTAGATTCGCGTTCGAATCACAGACATCCATCTACTTCATCATGAATCATGATATACCTACGTGTAACTGGCATCTTATTTCTTTTATAATATTACCTGACTAGTTATCGCTCCCGTGGGAATTTTGAAAAACCCGTCCTTATTTCTTCCTCGACGTTTCACCCCCGTGCCTCGGAGAGCACGTTAAGCCGTCCGTCCCGGTTATTATCACTAACATGATAATAGCCGCATTGGGGCAGCATGATGGGTCTAAGCTCTAATTTCCCTCTCTCCTATGAGAATGGAGGACTGTACCCAGCAGTAGGAGGTCAATGGGCTGTAGACTTTAGTGGTGGTCCAGGACCACCAAGAATAAGAATAAGGACCACTGGTCCTTATTCCTTGCCTACATTCTAAAAGGAACCCCTCTGCATTATTTTGTGCACAGGGACTGATTCTGATTCTGATTGTTTTTTTTCTTTTTAATGTATGAGATGTATCGACTGAATAACTGCTATGGCGGCTAATCTCCACAGAAATAAGCCATCTGCATCACATATATTATAGAAGTGCACTCGTTATTCCCCTCTGCCAACTATGATAGCACGGCAATCCCACATGAGCGGAAAGGATCGGGACCAACAGCTTTACGTGTTCACCAAGACACGGGGGTTGAATACTGCAAACTTCCTAACTCCGGGAGAGCACCGATAATTTATTGACAGAGAATCCCATTTTCTATGGGTCTACCGTAGTCGTAGTAACCACTACACCAACCAGGCAACTTCAACAAACTGCATCATGAGCACACATATAAGGGTAAAACCACTAACTACAGAAGGCCTTTTTAAGAAGTTGCTATAGACGAAAACAGGCTGCAGGAAGAAATCATACAATACTTATTGGGTGTATAATTTATGTAAAAGCTTTCCTACTGAAGAGAAAACTAGTAGGAAATTAAACATTAATACGCTGCATATAATTATCATCGTGAAAGGAAGTAAGTTTTGAATAGTTTTGCTTATTTTCCCATGTTAGCACAGACAGGTGCGCAGGCGATGGGTCGAAAGGTATTAAAGGTACAAACGTACAGTCGCTGTCTAAAAGGTTTAGATAATATGTATGTATTTTGACAAAAATAGTGGCTATTAATTACTTTTTCTCTATCTCCAAAAATCCATAATTTGTAGCTAAATAAATCACATAGCGATCTTGTAAGTTATAACGGTAAGACAGATGTGTGCAATGCGAGTTTCCGACCCTACGTCGTCGACGTTCCATCCACACGTATACGAAATTCTTTGCGTCTTGATTCCTCATTCGCATTTGAAATACTCTACCAAAACTGTGTTTCCCACCCATTAAAATCCGAGGATCTTTAAATCAAGAGTGAATAGGCATCTTCTAGGCATCAGGTGTGATTGTAGTCAAAATATGAATCTTGAAGTGGTTCACTTTGACCGCGACTGTACTTTCCTCGTTGTAGCTCGTTTGCATTGCCTAACCATAGTTTTCGGACCTAGGACGCGTTTTGCCGGACATAGCTATAGTGAAATCGCTGACCGGTTCTTTATATTTTATGCTGCGAGTATTTAAAACCATTTATGGGGATCTCAGAATTTTTTTAATGCAGTTTTACCCTCAACGCAAACATCTTTGGCTGCAATTTATAAAGCCGAAAAAAAAATAGAAATGAAAACAAATCAGCTGTGAATGGCAATTTCTAGGCAAGCAACTTCCAGCTGCTTTTTAAAATATTTAGCTTGTTTTAATATGTTTTAATGATGTTATTTGTATTAAAAACAGGATTGCAGCTATTATGCCTAAGTCTATAAATTAAAACCAAGGGGTTGAATTTGGCCTCTTACCCTATCGTAGAATGTCTCCATGATCTTCCCATTGAAGAGCCCAGTTTTGATTTACACCAAATAAAACTTGACATCAGCAGTGAGTTAAATCCATATTACTTAAATTTACTTAAATTTACTTATGGTCGGCTATACCATCTCCATGCTGATTTGGTAGATTAGTAATCTTGCAGTGCAAGGTAGGTAATCTAAGATTGCACTTGCACTGCAAGGAGCTTTAAATTACCACTGATTGGTAAAGTAATATAGAGCTCCACCATGGAACTAAGTACGTAGTACTTATTAGTTCCATGAGCTCCACAAACTTATCTGACAGCGTCGCTAGTTTATATGAAAAATAAAATAAAAACAAAAACTAAACAGGCATAAAAATTAGTTCAATATTCAAATTTTGGCCACCGGGCCAGGTAAGTTTGTGGTGCTATACTTACCAAGTAAATCAAAGAAAAACTGAAATTTTATTAAATCAGGTAGTCACGGTTATTCTCGTGTAATGGTACAACGTGACAATAATGGAAACAGACATAGGTAGGTACTCCCTGCATAATGGGAAGGGCGCACCGTTTTAAGGCTAGTCAAGCGTTACGCAACATCCGGGAGTAAATGTCAAATACAGGGGTTACGGCGTTGTGGCCATGTTTTAACCGACTTCCATTAATGGAGGAGGTTCTCAATTAGACGCGTATCATTTTTTTTCCAACTTACAACCCATAACATCCATATTTTTGTTATAAATGCGAAAGTGTGTGATTCTGTCTGCTTCGCATTCACGGCCCGGCTGTTCAACCGATTTTGATGAAATTTAAATCAAAAAGTTTTATCAGAATTTCCAAAAATTAAACTTATATCGACAAATCAACATAAGTAACTACTGTAAAACCTTACCCTGGTCTTTTTGCACATTTTTCTACCCCGTGTCATCTGTCTGTCTGCTAAGCTTTCACGGCCCATCTTTTCAGCCAATTTAGACAAATTTCGGTAAAGAGGTATGTTGCATTCCGGGGAAAGACCATAGGCTACTTTTTATCCCGGAAAATTAAAAAGTTCCCGCGGAAATAAAAACCTTAATCCACGCGGACGATGTCGTGCGCATCATCTAGTAATAAGCTAATTTTGTATCGGCCAACTCATGCGCATAATTTAATTTTAGCCAATTCTCTGAATTTCATGTTAGGAATCATTGTGTCTCATATTAGAAGAAGAACGAAGACGAGATGATGCCCACGACCTATGTCCACGTGTATTTTTATCTTTGAAAAATCCCGGGGGCAATCCTTGATTTTCCGGTACAAAACGATAGCCAAGATCTACCCCGGTAAACTATCTCTGCACCTTCCGTAAACTTGATAATTCTCTCTCTCTTTTTCCTTCGATAGTATCTAGAATCTATAAGATTATGAAATATTGATAAAGCATCAAGGTTTTCGATTTGTCTATGTATAATTCATACACATACATTTTCTTACTCACTGGAGTCTCGACAATATTGTCGTAATATCGTTGTGCTTCGGAACAATTCCATACAATATTTAAAAATATATATATACGGCAAGTAATTGATATTCAGATTATAACATAACATTTCTGCTATTTAAAAATAGGTAACAACAGTGTAATCATGAAAACGAGTAAGTTTTGTATCTTCACTGTGACTTTGGTAATTCAAAATAAAGATTTTATTCATTTATTTATTTATTTAAAACGTTATTTTGTAGAAGGTAAACGCCAAATCAAATTAATACAAATCTTTTGGATACAGTGAAAGATCCTTTTTTTCAACACAACACAATTCCTTTTTTATCAATTTTTTCCCTATTTGTAATGAATTGTTTAAATTGAAAATGAAATGATTGTAATTTGGTAAAATTAACTTAAAATTAAAGGCAACTTTACGACGTTACATACTCATATATAAACTTAAATACGGGAATTATACTACAAGTACACTAAGTAATGTGTAGGTATAGTACGGTATACTTAGCAACACTAACTCATAGTAATGTTACGGTCGTACGGATATGGTACGACCCGCCTCTATTATAATACTGATATATTATACAAAACTGTAACTTTATTGCTATAGAAAGCTATAAAGACGTCTTTATGGCAAACATATCTAGTTATAACACAAAAAATACTTGATTTTCTCGCGCCTACGTAGATATAACTGGATTTAGGTTTTATTGGAATCACGTAGCCTTTACATAATAGTCTAAGATATTATTTTATTTATCTATATTTATTAAGAACTTAATGCTAGCTAGCGTAACCTAATTACTATATAAATCATGCCCGCGTGGAATGGTGGCGAGAATGCTGGCTGCATTTCCGCGCTGGACAGCCAGAATGATCCTTTGCGCAAAAAAAATACTAAGATCATTTAATTTACCATAAATTATTTAGAATTTTAAAACATCCATACAAATATTATTAATGCGAAAGTTAGTCTGTCTGTCTATCTGCCATCTTAAAAAACTTTAAAGGCCCATCTTTTCAATTGATTTTGATGAAATTTGGTATATAGAGCGAACGGAAGGAAGCGATTTTCTTCCTCGTTTCTAATTCGAACCGCTAGGATATGGAATGCCCTTCCGGCTTCCGTTTCCCCTCCTCTAATAATATATAGGTACCTTCAAATCAAGAATGAATAGGCATCTTCTAGGCAAGCGCGCTCCCCCTTAGGCCGCGTCACCACTTGCAGCAAGACTGATTGCAGCCCAAGCGTTTGTCTTGTATATATTTTAAAAAAGTACATAATATGCTACTTTATGTCCCGGAAAAATGAGGAGATCCCCCGGGAATTAACAAACTTAATTCACACGGACAAAATTGCTGGTATCATCTAGTGTAGGAATATGGTTTACGAGTAAATTTGTTAAACCATCGTTTGACCATCAACCTGTCCATAACTTTGAGATTCACACGAAATTTCTTATCTTACACATTTTTGTTAAGATAAAATTTACAGATATCACTACCCAGCATTGTACTGTACGTATGGTATATACTCGTAATATATATATTATTTTGATACCTCAACAGTTAAGTAGCTAGGTAACTTTCAATGGCGTGCACAGGGCTTGAAGCTAGGGCAGGAATTAATTCGTCGGAATTCTTTACTGACTCTTATATTGAAAATGAATATTGACGACTGACGTATCGGAAATACGCAATAAGTTTTTGATAAGCAGTGCTTTTATGCTTCTATGAACTGCATGCCACTGGTCGTGATGTACGTATAGTAACTCAATTAAGTACCTGCTAACGTATAATGTGGCTTTAAGAGACTCAGACTATAGCCCACTGAAGTTTTCATAGGTAGGTAGGAAAGAAAAACACTAGGTGGTAATTTCATCCGTCCCATAATAAGCCCGTTTTTTGCAGGGACTTTACAACACACAGCGTAAGTCCATGACAATATTATAAATGCGAAGGTGTGTCTGTATATCTGACCGTCTGTCTGTCTGCTACGCTTTCACGGCTCATCTATTTAACCGATTTTGAAGAAATTTGGTATGGAGATAGGTTGCGTCCCGGGGAAGGATATATAGTCTACTTTTTGACCCGGAAAATTGGGGAGTTCCTGTGGGAATGAAAAAAACTTAATCCACGCGGACGAAGTCGCGCGCATCATCTAGTTTGCATATGTCACCGTAAGATTGTAAAATCCGTTAGATTATAATCTAACGGTTTCTATCCCGCTAGATTATAAACTGTCGAAAGATTGGGAACCGTTCAATGTTCTGAGTATTAATTTATGAAATATTTATTGTTTTTACGTTTTCTTGTCTATTTCTTGTACAGTTCCCGCGCGAGTTGAATGCAGAGTAAATGTGTCACCATACATTTACTCTGCATTCAACTCGCGTGCGAACTATAGGTTAGGTTAGGGTTTGACATGAACATTCAGGTAGTGCACTTAGGTTCTATCGGGTTGATATACGTAATATATTACAATTTACCGAAAAATAACGCGTTAAATCGTAAGCAGTATGTTACGGTTCACAATCTGTCGACAGTTTATAATCTATCGAGATAAAAAACGTTATATTATAATCTAACGGTTTTTACAATCTTACGGTGACATATATAAATCCTCACAATGGACTAATGTCCATTCTTATTATAATTGCCTCGTTGGTCTAGTGGTTAGCATGTTCCACTGCGGCTGATGTGGGCCCGGATTCGAATCACGGGTCGGGCCATAATTCAGTATTGGGTTTTCTGACGAGAAATGTCGTGGCCGAAATTTGGCCAATAGTGGTTCATCATGGTTGGAGGTTTGCGATCGTTACACTGTAGTCATTTTTCGCCAATCGCCCTGCTGTGTGATGCTGATGACTTATCTTGAAATTCGTTACAGAGGAAATTACCAAACGGAAGTCACTTATCAAGCTTTTTCTTACATAAAAGTGATTGTCAGGATTTAGAGTTTACCTAACATGTATCCAATATACTGTGCCACATACCCACCTAATGTATTAATTATGAATTTTAAATTATTATTTAGACGGAAAAAGGAAACAGTATTACCAATGTAATTGCTCACTATTATTTTTACCTAATTCTAGTTTAACGACTTTCATTAATACAAAGTTGATAATAAAATAAAGAATTAGTTAACATCCGTTGTTAGGTTATAAATTATTCCGCAACATTTAGTGGCCAATGTATCGTCAAAACTCAAATCACGTAATTATTGAATGTAGACACCGAATACAAACTACCTAGGTAACTACTAACTAGGTACCTATCTATTTTAGTATATTTTCTTTTTTGACTGCTACATTTTGTTTTCTATCCCGTGGATATTCTTTGATTTTCGGGGATAGCCATACCGGAATGCCCACTATCCGTAATCGGAATGCAATCGGTCCCTCTGTATCAGTAAAGACATTTAAGCATTTTTTTACATTTATTAGGTTACTAGGTAGTGGTCGCTTCGTCGGCGTATATGAAATTTTCCCGCTGCAGGCCTATCTAAAGAGGCTATATAATAAAGCCTAAGCAGGTTTTTTTACTATTTCAAACTATGATTTTCATGTCTATACTTTAAAGACATAGAACCTTCACGCAAGCTTCCAACCCCCATTTTACCCCCTTAAGTGTGAATTTTTCAAAAATGTTTCTTAACTGATATCCTACGCCATAGAAGGAACCTACCTTCCAAATCAAAAGTTAGTATGCTTTATAGTTTTTTGAGTGTGATTAGTGCTTTGATTATGTATTAGAGAGTGAGTGAGTGCTATTTCATATATTATAATAGGTACGTTATAATTCCATGGTTAGCAAGGACAACATATAAATCGGTTCAGCAGATTTAACGTGAAACAAAATATTTTAAAAAGTTAGGTTGGGAAATAAAGACTTTTATCCAATCAATAATTAAACGTCTCGCAGGCAAAATCTCAAAACTAAAACGATTTCAGTTTATAGAAATTACAATAGTACCTATACTAGGGCTACCAATTTGATTTCCTTTTAAGGATTTTCTTATTATTTTACAAAAAACAAGTAAATTAATAATATTGTAGTAATATTAATAATATTGTTGTACTTAGTTGTAGTAGATAAATTAGTCAGTAAGTATCAGAACATAAAAATAATTACAAAGAAAAGAGATGTTCTTACGTATGGAGAAGTCTCTAAATTCATTAATTTAAATGAATTTATGTACATAACTAATATTATTGTGGAAATAAAGTAGCCAGCTAACAGCTAGTAAGTAGGTAACTAAGTAGTAAATAAATATGATCGGTTTATAGAACAGCTTTTAAATTATAATATTATTTTTTATGCAATACTAATTCTATTGTAGAAACAAATTAAAAAACTTTTTATATAATATTTTCATGGGGCTATAACAATAATATTAATATTAGCTAGATACTCATATTGTAAGTAATTTAAAATTATAATTTTTTTTTAAATTTTAAATTACTTACCACCACACCACCAAATATTTGTAATGAAAGATCGAAATCTAACAGAACCTACATACGAGTATTATAACATTTCAAGTAACAAAACAAATAATATTTCATTAGAGTGCGTATTATTAAAAATCTTGCAACTTCCTTATTAATGTTCATTGATCATCATTACTGCAATAAGTGGGTAAATTCGGAACTTATGACATTATTATATTATAATCAATATTTACTAAACGGACAGGTATAAAATCGTCATAGAAGATTTCTTAACCATAGCTCCTAATAGCGTAGTTTAATGTTGCAATTACCCATTATTATAAATTGCTACCACTTTCACTGACATTAGTGGTATCCATGCAGTGCATTCTCGAGTAGTTGCACAAAAAAATCAACTTCAAAATAAACCGTTATGTATGCCACCTAATGTTTACTTACTAGACGTACGAAATGAGAACATAAAAGTGTATTTTCTTTATAGAAGAAAAGTAAATACAAGTAGTAATTACTCACATTATTCGGCATTTCCTGTGTGTCAGCTGTCAGGCGCAATTTCAAAACATTATCCTGCCTTGAACCAGATATTGGGGATTTGGAGATATATCTGTTCGAAAGCCTCCTCGCAAAATTGCTTTTGAAATCCTCACATCGCATTATAGATTCGACTGGCCTCCCGAATTCATCGTCTAATGTGTCTCGGGACTGCGAAAACATTTTGAATTCAAAACCGGCGCCGGTGCTTTCAAGCGCAAGTTCATTGACGGATAAATTTTATCAGGTTTAAAATGGTAATAGTCGACACGACCGTTAACCGTCGGAGTAAACATTATACTAAAGGTGCGTGTGTGAACTCCAAATCAGTTGCACACACCTGCCGGCTTACGAAGAGGGGAAGATTTCAGATATCGTTAAAAAAATAATCAAAATGCCGATTTAACATATTCTATCAGTATTTTATTCATGGTTTAGAAAGGCAAGGCAATGGATATTTAAAAAGCGCTACTATGAATGAGGTAAATATCGGATATCTAAATTTAATTAAAGCGCCATCTGTTGCAAACTTAATAAACTAGATGTAGAAAGGTTTGCAGAACCACGGACTTGTCTGTGAAAGACCAATTAAATTGTCTTCCTACCGCTAGAGAGAGATACTCTAGAAATAGGTTTTATTAGAAATATGAAATTATCTTAGATAAACGCAAAAAGAGGTTTTAATAGCACAGAAAATTTAAAATGACACTGACTTCCCTTCATTTATAACAAGTTCACATTCATCCATGATCCATCAAAACAACTTAGGTGTAGAGTGTTTTAATTTACATTTTTTTGTGAAGAAATAACCAAACTCAAACATGTCATAGGAACAAATATCTCAAATAGAAACATGTTTTCGTTTCAAAAATTAGTATGTAAGCTGTATATAATTTTTATGGTACTTCATCATTATATTTCACTGACAAATTTTTCCTTGAAAAACTTTTCAGTTTTCAAGCCACTAAAACAGGAAAAAAACAATAACTTACCTGAACTACTTCGAATAGGTTCAATCGCATCCTGTTACAACCTCAGTAAGTATTTGTATACCACCACCACCACTACAGCCTATTAACGTCCCACTGCTGGGCACAGGCCTCCACTCTCATAGGAGAGAGGGAATTAGAGCTTAGACCCACCACGCTGCTCCAATGCGAGTTGGCGGGCTATTTGTATACGAGAGGTGTCAATTTCCATATCTATCTACCGTTTCCATTCCATGGTACAACTGACTAATAATAAGTACTTACCTACTGTGATTTCATAGGATCATTCTTCGCTTTGGTATACACCTCCAAGCTACTAATTTTGTTTTAGAATGACTGAATTTCGTAAGGAAAATTCTGCAAGCTTGGAGATAGATCCTCCCCCGTTACATCCTTGTCATCCCCCAACGTTAGAAATTACTCCTTACACTGTGCTAATACGCCTTTGTAATTTTTATAATATGCTTACCTAAAAAATAGGAGACGCATTGATTTTTAGATTAATTCTACCTATACCTATTTAGTAATTCTACCTTATAATATTACTAGCTGATGCCTGTGTCTTCGCTTGGATTGAGGGTTTTTGTTCCCGCGGGAACTCTTTAATTTCCCGGGATAAAAACCTAGGTATGTGTAAACCCAGATTATATCTATCTCTGTGCCAAAGTGATTGAGCAACAAACACCCATCCATCCAAACTTACGCGTTTATTAGGTATATTAGTTATACATAATAATATGTATACAATTATTTTTTATAAAATATTCATTTACAGATTAAATAATGGGCGGAGAGTTATCACAATGTGCAAAGTTCGACCTCATCGAGATTGTGTTCGTTTGTGTTGCTTTTACTTTCATCCTGATTATGCTATCACAAGCTAGCCGCATCATTAATTCTGGATTCATGAGTTGCTAGGAAAAAAGGTACCTACTCTTGCTTATTCAGAGGTGCAATCATGTAAGGATTGCCGATGAAATCGTTAAAGCTCGGCTTCAAAGTAAAATAAACCAAAATAGCATTGAATTAGAGCTCAATTTCGTGTATCCATTCTCATACGTTTGGGGTATCGACTATCGTACATACCTAAACGTATAAGAATGGATACACGAAATTGAGCTCTAATTCAATTCTGATATAGTTTATTTTACTTTGAAGCCGAGCTTTAACGATTTCATCGGCAATCCGTACATGATTGCACCTCTGGTATACTACTATGACAGATCGGGGGATGCCCCGTCGCTCACGTCCGCAGGAGCTACCTTCTACCTCCCTGCACGTGTCCCCTGGGTGGTGCTAAACGAGCGACGAACTTGCAGGCGAAATAAGCGTTCTTTTTATAAAAACGCTTATTATGTACCAAACGCCATACGATTAAATAAAACTATGACAGAAGTGAGTTAAAGAAGAAGATATGTTGCGCCGGCCCCACATACCGTGGGATAAAGACAGGTAGAAAGAAGATATAGGTTTAATCTAGAAATCTATAGAGTAACGTCTGTACCTCTACATGTACTAATATGTATTATGTGATCATACTGAACAACTTTCTTCTAAGACTATTAAAAATTCGAATATAAAAATATTATTTAATTTGGCTGCTCTAAGATTTATTCCATGCGACACACAGTCGTTGCGGCGATCAGGTTATCTCTGGACTACTGCTACTACTACTTCACCAAAAAAAAAAAAAACCGGCCAAGTGCGAGTCGGACTCGCGCACCGAGGGTTCCGTACTGAAAACTGTAACGACCAAAGATGTAAAACGGTAATAATTACCTTTGTTAATGAACCGCAAAACTAACTTTGTTTGTAGAGGTTTACTGTTAATATCAAAAAAACTATGCTAGTTAGAGCATTGGCTATAGTTTTCCTGTAAAATATACATAAATTCCTATTGACCATAATTATTTCAGATTTTTCGATTGGTAAACTCCGGAGATAAGGGGGGGAACGGTATTTTTTTAAACTTTTTCCCCGATAAATCAAAAACTATCATGACTAAAAATAATTAAAAATCTGTTTTAGAATGTACAAAGTAAACCCTTTCATATGATACCCCACACAGTACAGTTAGCTCACTTTTAAATTTCAACCCTCCGATTTTCCTCCCTTTTTAAATCAGAACAAAAACAATTTCCAATTTTTTTTAATTTCAGTGTCTTTGGGCCACTAATATACACAACTATTCCAAATTTCATGTCGATAGCTTCGGTAGTTACTGAAATAATCGAGTGTGACGGACGGACAGACAGACAGACGGAGAAAGTCGCACCATAAGGGTTCCATTTTACCATTTTGGTACGGAACCCTAATATAGCTTTTGTCTGTATACACTCTAGACACTGCAACTCAGTGTATATAGTACTACTGTCTACTATATACACTGAGTTGCAGTGTCTAGAGTGTATACAGACAAAAGTTATATATATTTTTTTTGGTGAATATATTAAATTTTTAAAAAGTTCCAGAACAAAAATTGTTCAGTAATATGTAGAGAAGTTGTCCTTCATTAGGATTTTTAAATTAAACCTTGGCCAATCTAGTACTTGCAATAAGTTTGATACTTGCAACATTCATCACTAATGATAATTTTTAAATACAGATGGAACTTTGGACACCAAACTTCATCGTGAACTTAAAAAAAATTAAAGCCGCTATTTCTTTTGGATTTTTGAATTATTGCTAGTACATATAATGGATAAAGGTTTGTTTTGCTGCCCAAATTATTACCATCATATTCATGTTTTCGAAACCTTTGATAATTTCTTAGGTATATTATTGTCTCGGCTGACCCACTTTCTATCTTATCAATAAGACCATTCAGCCAGTCACAATAATCGTGGTAGCCCGTAGCATCAATGTGATAACAACAACTTTCCGGAACTGTACAACAACAATAAAATAAATGTACAGGAATCGTCCAGTTACAGTTTTTATTATAAGTATTTAAGATAGATGACTGTACCATGTCAATTCGCTCAAAGGTCGGTCTAGTAATCACGGTATAATAATAGGATAAATATGAAAATTTCAATGTATGGATGTTCGTTACTCAATCACGCCAGAACGGCTGAATGGATCTGGATGAGATTTGGCACAGATATAAAGTACTCGCGGGAATTAAAAACCCTAAAACCACACGGACGTAGTCGCGGGCATCAGCTATATTATGACATACTGCTCATAGGGCAATTTGTGTTGCTAACAGACCGTTTCGATAAAAGGTATTTTTACTCTAAGGTCAATTAGCTTTTAGGACCTTATGATATGTAGCGACTTTATCACAACTCTTTTTTTCAGCTGCTAACCCTGCGAGCGGCGGTTCATCCATAACAGATGCCTGCTTAAATTTTAACCTTTTCGATATAGTGTATTTCTGCGTTATCTTCACTTTCGTCCTCATATTTCTGTCGCAAGCATGCCATATTATTCATACACTATTCATGGGCTCCTAGACAATTAGGTAAGAAAGAGCTTGTTTGTTATGATTCTATTTATGTACAGGGTCACTAGTTTTCTTATGAATGAATAAATTAATGAATTTCTTTATTTGTCCATATTACTTTACATGCAAGCACTTACAGTGAAATTTCTATTAGCTATTTGTCAGTCCCGATAAACGCATTCTAAACAATTATTAAATTAAAGACCCGTTTAACAAAATCTTTCTAAATCTGTGTGACCATACGTTTTAAGTAGGGTTGTATTGTAACGGAGGCGTTCTTAGTGAGAGCAGAGGCGGAAGCGGAGGTGAAGGGGTTTACCTCTGCGGATGCGGAGGTTAACGGAGGCGGAGGCGGAGGTGGATTTCTCCGATCACATCGTACATTTTCTGTGCTTTAGGATGCAATGAATCCTACATTTGTTTTTTTAGGATTCTTCTAAGGACAGTTGCCTTTTTGCTACTTGTAATGGTGTAACTGACGTCACCTGCTTCAATTTGTACCTCTCGCATTGTGAGTCAACGTAAATAAACCTCCGTTACAACTCCACAAAAAAATGGTGGAGGCGGATGCGGAAGCGGAGGTACGATTTCTTGCGGAAGTTCCGCACTTACGGAGGCGGAGGCGAGGTTCCGTTACATCCTTAGTTTTAAGCTGTCAAATGAATACGATTTTCATACACAATCACTCTTCAGATTTATTGAAGTGAAACTTCTTTAGAATCGTTGTGATTTGAAGATTCGATGAAACGAAAAAGCGACAAACATATTCTAGGATTTAGCCTGCGAGATAATTTAATCTCCATAACTTCTCCTAATCTTAAGCTTGCCTGGCAGAGATCGCTGCTAAGCGATAAGGCCGCCTTTTTGTATTCTACTTCCTTCTGTGTATTTGTGTTCCTTAATTATTATTTTTCTTTTTTGTGATGTGGTAAATAAAGTGTAAAATAAATAAATAATGAGATAAAATACAAGTTATATTTATCTCATTCTCAGGTAGGCTACTTTTCTGAAGTTTCACTTCTGCCGTGTGTGAATTGCACACACACACACACACATTTTATTTTTTTATAGTAAAATTATCGTTCAGTATATTCATCTAATATACGTAATTCAAATTCAAATTATTTTCGTGTTTAAAAGGAAAATACTGGTTATCCACATATATTTTTTTATCCACTACAAGCTACTTAGTCCTTGACTGCGATCTCACCTGATGGTAAGATCATATACCTGGTATATGATGGTATATGATATAGATGGTAGACATTGGGGCTGATTCTGTAGTGCACAATCTCTAAACTAAACTAAAATTAGAGCATTACAAATATTGCTAACCCTTTCATAATACTTCCTACAGAAAGGGACAGAACTAGATTTAAAGCTGCCATTTCAGTTTAGTTTAGAGATTGTGTTATACAGAATCAGCCCCATTATCTATTTATTACTTTAATTTAGCAATTTACACGAATAAGGCAGCCGGCGCCATTAAAGAGTGTACCATAGACCAGTGTTGCCACCGTAGCCCATGCAGGCAGTAATACCATGTTCAGCTCGCATTTAGTTTCCATCTAACAATACCTACTACCTAGTAACTGTTAGCATAGTTGGGTATAAGATCCTCAAGATCTAAATTAATTATGTAACTTCAAGACAAAGCAACATGTCTTGTGTTATATTACTTATGTAAGTAAGTAATTTAAAAAAATTGAGCAACTTTTGTCGGCGCAGTTTTTAATAGCTGTTTTGCAACCATTTCTAATGTACCTAATTATTTTGCTCGGCGCACAATGTACATTGATTCTAATGAAGATTGTTATGGGTATGTATAATAATATAACTATAGCTGATGCCCGCGACTTCATCCGCGTGGATTTACGTTCTTAATTTTCCGGGATAAAAAGTAGCCTATGTCCTACCCCGGGATGTAACCTTAAACCTACTTATAGTCCGGTCAAAATAGATATTCACCCTTGCATAAATTAGGAAGAAGAAGAAGCTTAAAATGTACATGAACGTTAGGGATACCATTTTAATGTATAATCTTCAATAATATACGACGTGGAGGGTGATGTGAATAGGCATGATGACACAGTAACCAAGAATCAATGAAATTATGAATTTATCTAATGAAATAGGATTCATTTGGATTATAAAAACGTATTTATTTTTCTATTTCGTGCGAGATTGCTATTTATTTTGATAAAATAAAACTATAAAATACAGCAATCCGCCATAATGGATTAAACACCAACAAGCGAATGACGTCACATTTGTTCGTTTTCGAGCTTTGACGATCACACTATTGTTTACTGCACACTGCACAGAGTACATAGGTAAAAATAGTGACGCCACAAACTTAACGCCATGACACCGGCGAGCGTTTTGGCGTGAATTTTTAAATTTAAATTTCAAATGCCAATTTTATCTACCAGACCTTATTTTTCTTCTGAAATAAGATATTTTTATAGTAGATACTTCCGAACTTAATAAATATGTTCCACCATTTCTGATCATTTTTCAAAATCAGTCATCATGCCTATTAACGATGACTACCGACTGAATATCTTCCCGTTACAAAACGTTACGGTCACGATGTAGCATTAAAACTTTTGATCAACCTCTTATTGCAAAGGCTCGAGAAATTGTATCAGCTGCAACTGAAGGGTCCGAATTATCGAAGATCATAGTCAAGTTAGGAGGATTTCATCTTCTCATGTCTTTTTTGGTGCAATTGGTTACATCTTGCAAGGAAGTGGTATGAAGGGAGGTTCGTTTGATTTGTGCAAAGTTTATGGAATAAAACTTTAATAAATTTTAGAATCGCTTTTTCTCTGAAATAGTGAATCTTAGAGGAAAAAAGTAAGCACAATTTTTGTAGATAATTACATGATCTACACGTCTTATTGTCTTAGCTATTTTTATCATAAAACTAACCGTTTCGCTAAAAATCCAAAAAAGCCCATATTTGCGAACTTTGACCTTTGAATAAAAAAATTTGTGGGGATCGATTGGGACTTTTCGAATGGTATCCCTAACATTCATGTAAATTTTCAGCTTCTTGGGAATTTATGAAGGGTTTAGGGTACCCCTATTTTTCGCGCTAACTTGACCGGCCCACTATATTAAAATCGGTGGAAAAGATGGGCCGTTTAAGCATAGCAGACAGACAAACAGACAGACACACTTTCGCATTATTTTGTAATATTAGTATGCATAGTAAGGATTATAGAATAAGTTCTTGTTTGCAGAATGACAAGCCGAAATCATCAGCCTGGGCATCACACAAATCTTCAAGAGGAACATTTTCTCATAGTCCTAGTCAGTCTCTCCCTACTCTTCCTCGCCGCTACGGAAAATACAATGAAATAAATGAGAATAATAATTAATTACTTATATTATAAAATAAACAATAAATATGTAACAAACATACGTACGTATTTTTAAATAGTTGATGCCCGTATATTCGTCTACGTGGATTAAGGTTTTGATTCCCGCGGGAACTCTTTAATTTTCCGGGATAAAATATAGCCCTTGTATTATTCTAGACTATAATCTATATCTGTGCATATTTTCATCCAGATCTCTTCAACACTAGTACCTATATATAGATAATATAAAGCTTGTAAGAATCAAACACGTCAAAAAGAGTAAGTATATTTTAATTTGTCTGTATCTCTAGGTAGGTACATGAATCACGTTCAATTCACGTTCACATTAATTTCAAAAGGGACCAAATTTTGTAGAACAGACTCATCTTTCGAAATAGGTCTGCAGGTAATTTGTATCCTGGGCAATAGAGTAATATACACTCTTTTTATTCCACGGGCAATCGACTGATATCCACTATTGTATTCCACTACAAGTTACCTAGACTACGATCTAACCTGATGCCTGATGGTAAGTGATGATGCAGTCTAAGATAGTAGCAGTTTAACTTGTTAGGGTTACAGACGCAACTAGGTCATTCGTCCCTCAAAGTTACCTTGACTATGTAGATTTAACTGCCACCTGTTTTCAAAAGTCTACAAAATCGCCGCAGGGCAAAGGATCTGAAGATGAGTAGGTGAAGGCCGTTCTTAAACATACATTTCATATAAACACTTTGTTCCAAACCAGTTTCTGTTTTTTAACCCAGACAGATATTAAACACGTACACCCTTATTAATAAAAAATGCATACTTCAAGCTTAATCGGAAACTAAACTCGGACTAGTTAATCCCAGAGTAATCATGTATTAACTTCGTCTTAACAATGCTATTAATAAACATAGAGTAAACTTGGAACAACAATACACTCCTTACGCCGAGATTTACGCTTGTCTTATGGCCAACCCACATAATTTAAATGTAAAAAGAGCGAGTCAACGAATGAATACAAAGCCTGAGCCTGTGGTTTGCACGATATTTTGAATTTGACAAATGACAAGTTGGGACGTGGTTTTATTTTTTCGCTAAATTTGTTGTAGTGCTTGGTGGAAAATTAAAATTAGTTTACGGTTTTGGAGAATTTAAAGTTTTTTCTTTTAATCCACTACAAGCTAGCCCTTGACTGCGATCTCACCTGATGCTAAGTGATGATGCAGTCTAAGTGGTAGCGTAACTTGTTAATCTCGCTCTAGTCTAAGTTTATTAATTACAGTGATAGTGTATATGACTCGTTTAAATCCGTTCATCGTCGTCGTGCCACCAACTCGTTCCACCAGTGGCACGAGAAGGAATTGACATTCCTTGTCCACTATATCTCACCCCGGCCTCGCTCGGAAATTCTACAATTATTTGTTCGGTTGACCAAATAAACAGAATAGAACCGTTATAAAGAAAATCTATAGTATCTAGACCCTGTAGTTATACCACAGAATACTTAATACTGTCTTTAAGGTTATACGTTGATAGCTTATCAGTCATATTTTGGACATTTTGAAATTGCGTATAAGACCAAGGGCTAACAAATCGTTTTTATCACGTGGTACTCTCCCGACCACGGCGGCCATCCTCTAGAGAGATTAGCCATCTGCGCGGTAGATATTATAGTGCACAAGTGTGTATTCGAACACAGGTACACTCCCTGTTTCTTTACTCTCATAGCCCGATGGGACGGAAAATCCGACACGACCGGAGATAGATCAGGCGTAGGACCGACGGCTTTACGTGATCTTGCAGACACGGGGGTGAAGCACCACCAACTTCTAGTCAGAAAACCCAATTCTTAATTATGGCCCGACCCGGAAACCGAACCAGAGTCATCGTCGGCCGCAGCCGAACATGCTGACCACTAGAATAGACGAACGAAGCATTACAGCCATACTAACCAAGTAAGTTGCGAGCATACTTACGAAACACTTCCTTATTTCAACGCAGACAGCACATCACTATGTGCCCTTTGGATACCAACAACCTTGGCCCGATAGCTCCTTTCATCTCGTCCATGTCTCAAGCCGTTGACTCATAATATGTCTTCTCACTATGTCGAAATCGCGGGACACCTTGCAATAGTCGGTGCAATCATACTATATTGAACTGAAGTGTCTTGAAAATTTATTATCACTGCATATCTTAGTAATCTATACAATACAGAAGCGAAATACCACTCACTCACTAATCACGATATATCTGAAAGAAAGAAAGAAAGAAAGAAATCTTTATTCAGGGATACAAATAACTAATAATAAAATAAGACTTTATAAAATGAAACAGAAAAAACGCGAAATGTGACCTGATCCCCAAAATGGTCTTCACTCAGCATGTGCTATACCTGTTAGGATACAGCGCTGATCTTCCGTGAAGCCAGTATGCCTGGACGGCGCCCAAAAACACATCATTAACAAAAAAGAAGAAAAAATCTGTTAGCCTATGATTAAATAATGTGTTATATATGTCACCGTAAGATTGTAAAAACTGTTAGATTATAATATAACGTTTTTTATCTCGATAGATTATAAACTTTCGGCAGATTGTGAACCGTAACAAACTGCTTACAATTTTTTTTTTTTTTTTTTTTTTTTTTTCCTATTATTGAGAACCAGCGAGGTACTCATTTAACTACGATCTAGCCTAACTAATTGGCTAATGAGCAGTTTTGCTTTAACCTAAACTTATAATTTATCTTATGTACTAAGAAGTTGTCCATTGACGCATCTTAGTCTTTCTTGATAATCTTAGACACTGTGTTCATGTGTTCTATTAGCACTACACTTTACACTGTCACTTATCACTATACACTAACTCAAAAGGCTTAGTCCTTTTTAGTCTTCTCACTAGTTTCGTTACGTCGAGCAGCTGGATTGCCTCAACGTTAACGTGGTGATGAAGCCGATGGTCGTGGGCTTTGGCAAATTTGGTAATAATTTGTTCGACGTATTCAATATTGAGGTCCCGATGAATATCGTCATTTCTGATGTACCAGGGCGCATTTACTATACTCCTTAGTACTTTATTTTGGAACCGCTGTATAATTTGGATGTTACTCTTTTTGGTACAGCCCCATAGCTGTATGCCGTAGGTCCAAATGGGCATCAGGACTTGTCTGTATAACAGGATCTTGTTGTGTATTGACAGCGAGGAATGTCTACCAAGTAGCCAATACATCTGTTTATACTTTATGTCAAGTTCTTTTCTTTTTTTCTTGACATGAGCTCTCCAGCGTAGCTTCACGTCAAGGGTCATCCCAAGATATTTGGCTGTATCCACGTAGGGAATTTTTTGTCCATTGATGAAAACAGCGTGGTATTTCTTTGTTTTATTTGTAAAGTCAATATGAATTGACTTTGCTTCATTTAGCTTGATTCTCCATTTTTTAGTCCAGTCATATACTTTATTTAGCGCTGTTTGTACTTTACCCACTGCCTCTTCGTGTGTTACTCCTACAGCCATAATGGCTGTATCATCAGCAAAAGTGGCAATGGTGTTACTTTCGAGTTCTGGAATGTCGCAGGTATATAATAGGTACAGGACCGGACCTAAAACACTCCCTTGCGGAACTCCAGCTTTTATACATTTTAGCTCTGAGTAAGCATCTTCTTGTCTTACTCTAAATGCTCTATTAGTAATATATGATACCAGGATATCTGCGTATGCTTTGGGTAGCAGTTTTCTAATTTTATAAATGAGACCTTCATGCCAGACTTTATCAAAAGCTTTTTCAATGTCTAGGAACACCGTAGAGCATACTTTCTTTTCTTCAATTGTTTTTTCTATGGTAGTGACGATTCTATGTACTTGATCAATAGTTGAATGTTTCTGTCTGAATCCAAACTGATGATCTGGTATGAGATTTTTGCTTTCTAATATTGGTTTCATCCTCTTGAGTAAGAGCTTTTCAAATAATTTTGACATAATAGGCAATAAAGATATAGGCCTATATGATGTCGCTTCGTGGGGAGGTTTTCCTGGCTTTGCTATCATTATGACCTCAGCTATTTTCCACAGATTAGGCACATACTTAAGCCTAAAGGCAGCATTTATTAATGTGGTGAGCTTAACTAAGGCTTTTCTTGGAAGGTTTAATAAAATTTCTCTCGTGATCAAATCGTATCCTGGAGCTTTCTTAGGGCCTAACTTAAATTTAATTTCTCTGAGCAATTCTTTGGGTGTCACAAGCCTGATATCTAAATCTTCTTGTATTTCTTTAATGGTTTCGAAATCAATTGCTTGTCCCGCGGGTGGCTGAAATATATTTTCTAAGTGGTCAGCAAATCGTTTGGCTTTTTGATCGTTGCTTATCGCCCACTCTCCATTTTCTTTTTTAATTGGCGGAATATGATTCAGTGTTTTGTCCATATTCTTTGTCGCTTTCCAGAGTGAATAGTCTGTACTCCGATCATTCGTTAACTTTTGAAGATAATTGTCTGTAGTTATTTTCTCATACTTTTTGATTTCGCGCTTGATTTTTTTAGTAAGGTTGTTCAAAATTCTTTTATCTAATGGAGATCTAGTCTGATGCCATCTTTTTCTTTTCTTTCTCTTTTCAGTTATTAGGCTTAAGATGTGTTTCGGGTATGCTGTTCCTCTCTCTCTATATTTATATGATGGAGTATTTTTCCAGGCCGCCTGTTGTAAGTCTATAACAAACTGATTGACCTCTTCGTTTAGTTGTTCTGGAAATTTTAGTGGCACTTTTAAATTTATATTATCATTTAATTCTTGTCTAAAGCTTTCCCAGTCAGTATTTTTATTTGCAAGGGTTGGAAAAGATTCTTTAGACAAAATTTTTTCGCTCAATGTCAATAATATTGGAGAATGATCAGAGCTCATATCATGTCTTTCTTCGATTCTTATATATTTTGATGATATATTTTTGTAGATGAAGAAGTCTATGAGGTCTGGAATTTTGTTTGGGTCAGTCGGCCAATATGTTGGCTTTCCAGTGCTGGCTACATTGCATTTCAGTTCTTTGATTGCTTCTAAAAGTTCTTTTCCTTTAGTTGTAGTTAATCTAGATCCCCAATAGGTGTTCTTAGCGTTGAAGTCACCCCCTATGATGAACTTATTTCCATATTGTTTAAGAAAACTAACATATTTTTCCTTTTTTATTGAGTGCCTCGGGGGACAATATATGGCTGCTACTGTGATTGGGTACATCTTTGTTTGTACACATAAAGCTACAGCTTGAAATTCGTGTTCTTCACATTTACTTTCTTGAAAATGGTACAGATTTTCTTTAATAATGATAGCACTGCCACCCCTAGCTGTATTATTAGGATGTAAGGCATGGTATAATTTATATCCTCTAAGTCTCATATATGACTCTTTAGTGAAGTGTGTCTCAGATATTAGGCACACATCAATATTTTCTGTATTCAGGACCACTTCTAGTTCATGTTTATGTTGTAGTAGCCCGTTGGAATTCCAAGCCATAATTTTTAGAATATTATTCATTGTTGCGATTTCCATGTAGCTTTTTTGGTGCTACCCTCAAGTTTTTTGAGTCGTTCATCAAAGGAAGACATATACTTCAAAATTGAATCTAATTTATTTTCAAGATTGTTGCCCTTTTGGGATGTGTTAGCGTTCGCTGTAACAGTTGCATATGTCATTTTTTTCGATGAAGCTTTATTCAGGTTATCCTGGCTTTTAGTCCTAAAACTATTAGCTGTTGATTTCTCTTCAGGACCTTGCTGCTGTCGGTGTGACACTGAAGATTTTTTTGTATTATTATTCTTTATGTTTTGCATTTCCTTCGCTATCATACACCCTCTATAATTTGCCGGGTGTGAGCCGCCACAATGCACGCACTTTGGTTTCTCATCAGCTGGTTTTTGGCAGTCTTTCGTGAGGTGTTTTCCGGTGCATTTTACACACCGTGGTTCCCGAGAACAGTATTTTTGAGTATGCCCATAAGATTGACATCTTTTACATTGAGGTACTAACTTGGATGTTTTTAATGGTTGTATTTCTACCTTGCATCCTAGGATAGAATTGATGTTGTGGATCTTGTTAATATCCTCATCATGATTAAATGTAAGCATGAACATATTGAGAGGCTCCTTAGTCTGCCATCTTAATTTGTTTGCCACATCTTCTATTTTAAAGCCTTTATTTACGAGGTCTTCCATAATTCTGTTAGGCTGGCATGAATGATGCAATTTTTTTGCCATGACCCTTATTGGTCTTTCCTGCTTATTTTCATAGGAGTGCCATATGAAATTATTTTGTGTTAGGTACTTGCTTATAGTTCTATAGATGTCTTCATTTATAGCATTAATTTTAACCGTATCCTTGCCCATCATCTTAACGGTAAATTTATCGTTAAATTGGCTGTCACTAGGCAGACTTTTAGTTATTAAACGCTTACAATTTAACGCGTTATTTTTCGGTAAATTGTAATATATTAGGTATATTAACCCGATAGAACCTAAGTGCCCTACCTGAATATTCATGTCAAACCCTAACCTAACCTATAGTTCGCGCGCGAGTTGAATGCAGAGTAAATGTATGGTGACACTTACATTTACTCTGCATTCAACTCGCGCGCGAACTGTACAAGAAAGAGACAAGAAAACGTAAAAACAATAAATATTTCATAAATTAATACCCAGACCATTGAACGGTTTTAACGGAATCTAGCGGGATAGAAACCGTTAGATTATAATCTAACGGATTTTACAATCTTACGGTGACATATATACTAAAATAATATGTAAATAATTTAAAATACAATATTTTTGCAAAACAAGGCGTACTATAACAGCAGTCAATAGAGTGCAGGGTATAAGACCATACATAGAAAAAGCGGCAACAAACGACCCTTTAAGTTTTTGTTGTTTTTTTAATAAAAAATCTTTTAATTTATTTTTATCTCAGGAAATATAAAGCATAAAAACTTAAAATTTGGAAGGTAGGTTCCTTTTATGGCGTAGACATCCAAGAACCTTTTTGAGAAAATTCACTCCTAAGGGGGTGGAACGGACGTTGGAAGTTTGTATGAAAGTCCTTTGTTTTGAAGTTAGAGACATGAAAATTGGTAATTAAGTTACTAGTTATAAATAATAAAAACCTTAATTAAGTAATTTAACGAGAATATTGGTACCTACCCCAAAAGGAGTGAAATGGGGGTTGGAAGCTTACATGAGGGTTCTAAGTTTTTGTACTTAGAGACTTGAAAATCGGGATTTAGGTTATTAGTTTTAAATAAATAATAAAAAACTGCATAAGCTATACGATGTATACGTACGGGAAAATTTCATAATCTCTTATGAAAAATCAAACAATTAAGTCGCTGAAAAAGACAGATTTAAGAGAAATTAGGTGAAGCTCTAATAGCCCAGTGGTTTAGGTGTTCGACTTACTACCCAGAAATCAGGGAGTACATATCTCGGGTACAACTTCTAAATTTTCTGAGTTATCTTGCTTTAACCTCGCGATGTTTTCCTGAAGGAAACAGCATGGTATGGCCCTTCTCAATCTGAAAGGAGATTCAGACCAATGGGAAATACTGGAAAATCAACATCAAGCATAGGTATAAATGAAACGCATAGATATATAGCGAGAGATCTAGCTGTGTAATGTATATCACTTAATAGCAAGCTATGTATAGAGTTCGGGGTTACCAGGTTATTTAATAAAGTAGTTACCTACGAGAAAAAATGACCAAGAGCGAGTCGGACTCGCGCACCGAGGGTTCCGTACAAACCTGTAGGTATATAAGTAAAAGTTATGGTATTTTTATTGCTAAATGAAATCTATAACATTAGAAAGTTTAAAATTATTAAAAATATTTTTATTATAATATGATGTAACTAAAAGTTTTCAATTTTTCCTTTAACTGTGCTATAAGACATTGCTTCGTACCAAATTTCAAGATTCTGAGTTCACGGGAAGTACCCTGTAGGTTTTGATTCCCTTGCGAGTGTCGAAAATTTGCAGCTTAAAGGGCTGTATCTTTTGATTGCGTCAGCTTAGAAGTTTAATTTTTCACAGCTCCAAGGGACAGTAGACTTGAGTATTTGATATGAATTTCAGCTTGATACCTCCATTCGTTCCTCAGAAATAGGGTCTTGACAGACAGACGGACGGTCAACAAAGTGATCCTATAAGGGTTCCGTTTTTTCCTTTTGAGGTACGGGACCCTAAAAATAAAACTACAAAAGTATACATTTTGTAGGTCGCCGGTCTCTCAAACATGAGGTAATTTACTTGCGAGTAATGTTGCAACAATGCGTACGGTCTTGCTCGCTCTAACGCGTGCGAGGTGAATATTGTCGTTCCAGTTCCACTGAGACTGCGCAAACGCACTATTTTCGTGGCTGCGCAATGTTTGACTTGCTGTTTTCCACGACTTCGGGTTAAGGAGGTATTGAGGTGACTGAATTTCACGAGGGACTTCTTTGACGACCCCCCCCCCCAGGCGCAGTGTGCTCTTACTCGTACAAGTGGAAGATCCCAAATCGATCCTGCTCGAGACTTGCAGGAGTCATGTCTTGCTGCTTGCTGCAATCGAGACGTGCTGCCAAGCGCATGTTCCTGTATACGATCTAACATAATATGCTTTACTCCTAATAACAGGTTAATCTGCTACCATCTTACACTGGAGAAGCTTTGCAATGCCCTGACAGTACCTCATGCCAATGTAGACATGAACGCAAATACAATGCCGTGTAGAAACCGACTATGGGTTTAAAATAACTGTCATGTCCCTAACAGGTTAGCCCGCTACCATCTTAGACTGCATCATCACTTCACCATCAGGCGAGATCGCAGTCAAGGGCTAACTTGTAATAACTATTAAAAAAAATCCATATCCATAATATCCATACTTCCATACTAACAGTGCTGAGCGCTTTAGTGTTGAGCGCTGTTGTCTTAACGTGCGGAGGTCCCGGGTTCGATCCCCGGCAGGGTCGATTTGGGAATTTATAATTGCTGAATTTTCCCTGGCCTGGTGGGAGGCTTCGGCCGTGGCTAGTTACAACCCTAGCGGCAAACACGTACGTACCGCTAAGCGATTTAGCGTTCCGGTACGATGCCGCTTAGAAACCGAATAGGGGTATGGGTTTAATATAACTGCCATACGTCTAACAGGTTAGCCCGATACCATCTTAGACTGCATCATCACTTACTATCAGGTGAGATCGCAGTCAAGGGCTAACTGGAATAAAAATAATCCATATCCATACTTCCATACTAACATTATAAATGCGAAAGTGTCTGTCTGTCTGCTACGCTTTCACGGCCCATGCGTTCAACCGATTTTGATGAAATTTGGTACAGGGATAGTTTATATCAAGGGAAACCACATAGGCTACTTTTATCCCGGAGCTTTTATCCCCGATACTTTTATTATTAAATTAAGGAGCTCCCACGGAAATTTATAATCGAATAATAAATGTCAATGCCCGTTTTAAGGGTGCAAGCTTTTTCCAGCAGCGGAAATAGCAAACGGAAATAATACTAAATAATTGATCCATAAATCTAAATAATAATAATCTCTCCTACAATATGAATGAATGAAACTTGTGGCACAAGTCTAATTTTCCATCGTTGTCTTACTAGAGCTTTACGGAAACTATTGTTATCTAACATTTGCAACAGTTTTCAACTAAAGATTCAAATAGTGCCGACCTTAATCTTATTTGCAATGGCTGCTATAATTTGATTTATGTAATGGTCACAGTAAGTACCTAGGTAAGTACAGAAAATTCAGATGTAACAAACATTGAAGATTTTCTTTATCAAGACTGCTTTTAGTAACATATGTACCTATAGCTGATGCCCGCGACTTCGTCCGCGTGGATTGAGGTATTTTGGTTCCCGCGGGAACTTTTAATTTTACGGAATAATATTCCAGACTATCTCTGTGCCAAATTTCATCCAGATCCGTTCAGCCGTTCGGGCGTGATTGAGTAACTAATCCATCCATATATCCATCCATCCAAACTTTAGCATTTATAGTATTTAAGTATAATATTGTCTTTTGCCTGTAGTATCACTGCCTTATTAGCGTCAAAAAGTCATAGGATTTATGACTTCATGACGAATCCAATATGGCGGTTATAGGTTCAGTAGTTCCACGGAAAGAAAATACATCTTCTTTAAAATATAAAAATCAATTGCTGTTCGTTTGTCTCGCTAAAACTCGAGAACGGCTGGGCCGATTTAGGTGATTTTGGTTTTGAAATGTTTGTCGTAATCCAGGGAAGGTTTAAACGGTGAGAAAATATGGAAACATTAGTTAGTTACGACGCGCGGACGAAGTCGCGCGCATCAGCTAGTTAGTAATAAGAAAGAAAGAAAATTTTTTTTATTTGATCACCACATTAGACTAATTATAATTAATATTAAGTATATAGCGATACGTGACCAAATAAAGGTTTCCATCTCAGCATTATGCTGCAGCAGACTGCAGCGCTTAAAAATGAGATGAATTTGGTTCCATACTATCTTCGTTATTTTATTTTTCTTTATTCTCATTTTGTTTAAAAGTTTGGTTTAAATAACTACAAATGTGTATTTTTTATTGCTTTTCTTTTATTATTTTAGAGGAAAATGTTTTTCACAACTATACGTTCCCTACGTCATAACTACTCATACCTACATCCTCTCGTTGAATACCAAATTACTTAAATTGGCACAATTACTAGGTAATACTCATAGACTGACGCAAATCCCACGTGCCATTGTTTTACTTATCGTACACTTTACTAAGTTATTGCGGGTAGGTACTGAGTAAAGCTAGGTAAAAGCAATTAGTGACTTATTAACATGCAAGTTGTAAATTGCAAAAACATTACGGCTAAGTATAGCACTTTTGCATCTAGGTATTACTTACTTAAGAGTAATAGTTCAATTAGGAAGTTGAGATTATTTTCTTGACGATCTCCCTGGCGCAGTGGTGGTGGCGTTTTATTAGTGGGAGTTTCCGGGCTCGATCCCCGGCAGGGTTAATTTGGACTTTGGATTTTCAGTAGGGCTAGCACGCGCACAACGAGTAAAATTATGTCTACCCGCTATCTCTATTTGTCTACCGAAGCTAACATGGTTACATATATGACTTGTCTCGTTAAGTCAAAAGTAGAGATAAAAGTAATATTTCTCTACGAAATTAAATGCCGACTATTTTTCTCTCGTAATATACCGGATTTCATCACGGAATAGATAAAGGGAGATTATATATATATAAATATATGCATGAAATATATTTATTTTTTCTGTATTTATTTTTTCTATGGATTTCGTGCATGTCACGGTAAACCAAAAATTAGCCCACAACGACAACATCTCTCTCTCTCTTCGCGAGATATCTGATTGTGTGCATGCTAAGCCGGCTGGAAGGCTTCGGCCATGGCTATTGGCTATAGTTACCACCCAACGGCCAACCGTCAAAGACGTGGCACCAATCGATTTAGTGAAAACGATAAGGAACAGGTAGGTATGAGTTTAATATGTAAACTGCCACACGCCTAACAGGTAAACCCGCTACCAAATTAAACTGCATCATCAACACCACCATATTATGAATTATAGTCAAATGCTTATTTGTAGTAAAAAAGTTTTACTATTAGGAAGAGTAGAATCGTTTTCTCAATCGATAGACATTTTCTGCTGGAGGAAGGTCTCTTGCAAGGATTTGTAAGGAATAATTTTCATATTTTTCTTAATATGACAATATAAATATTGTATAAATAGACAAATATAAAAAATTAAAAAATATGTAAATAAATAAATTTATACTTGTTGAAATAATAGAATAATAATATTTTAATTGGATCGTCATTAGATATAATATGTTCAATTTTGCAATAATTAATTTTAAACGCCTCAATTAAAATAAATATAGGTAAAGGCACATATTTTACTTACATATAAAATATATATACCTCTATATATACATTTATATAGGTAATTGAAACTCCACCATAAAGGTCGGTTACGAGTGCAGTTAACATTCGGACAAAATGTTGCCAATCCCTGCAACCATTCACTGGCAATGTCTTAACTTGTTACTGTAATAGTCAAGGAGCTATGGAATGCCTTCATCATCTAAGAGGCTGAGGAAAAGAAGGCGAGCCATTTCACAAGCATACAGTGCGGTCCGGGTCGTTGTGAAGTGAGCACGTTTTTTGGAACTCTTTTTTGGAGGTTTTAACACGTGAGTTTGTATACATGAAATTTTATTTATTTATTTATTTCAAGCTGTGCGAATAAAATAATTAAATTATTTTTTGTAGTGAAATACTAATAGAGCTTAGCGATTTTGTGCTTTCTTTGTAGGTACGTAATATAGGAAATGTGTGCTTTACCCATTTTCAAAATTTCGCAAAAATAATATTTAATTTGGTAAATCTTAGGCTTGATATTTGTTTACATAACAAATCAAATTAGTTTTTTTTTGGATATCTTGGGATTTTAGTTCTTTTTAAGTTTCGTGGATTCATATGATGACTTTGTGAGAGTTGTAACTAAATAATGTTTAGTCAAGATTTGGCACATGTGATTTCCTAATTTCTTTTTAAACGTAGTTTAATGTCTAGTCAGGTAACGATTACATACTATTTAAATAATAATTTTGCCTGCAGTTGTAAACTAGGTACCTCTATGAAGTAGGTTATTAATTAATTCAATACTTTTTTATCCACTACAAGTTAGCCCTCGACTGAAATCTCAAATGATGGTTAGGATGTTAGGGGCATGGTAGTTATATTAAACCCATGCCCCTAATCGGTTTCTACACGGCATCGTACCGGAACGCTAAAACGCTCGGCGGCACGTCTTTGTCGGCACCAGGCCAGACCAGGGAAAATTCAGAAATTATAAATTCCCAAATTGAGCCTGCCAGGGATCGAACCCGGGGCGTCCGCAAGTTAACACAACAGCGCTTAACACTGTGCCAGGGAGGTCGTCAAAACCTTACCAAAGACCTGCAGTGACTAAGACATACGCTATAGTCTTCTTTTATAACTAATCATCATAATAATTTTCATTAATTTATTGACTATTTATACTTCTTTTTTTATAAACTTACTAGCTGATGCCCGCGACTTTGTCCGCGAGAAATCCGGTATAAATAAGTAACCTTTGTCAGTCTCCAGGTCCTCAACTATACCCATACAAAAAATCACGTCAATCCGTTGCTCTGTTGCGGCGTGATTGAAGGACAAACCAACAAATCAACAAATAAACACACTTTCACATTTATAGTACTTATTGACATAACTGCCTCGTTGGTCTAGCGGTTAGCATAGTCGACTGCGGATTACGAGGTCCTGGGTTCGATTCCCGGTCGGGCAAAAAAATTGGTATTGGGTTTTTCAATTCAGAAACCCTCAGTGCCAGCACGGAGTTGGAAGTTGGCGGTGTTTCACCCCGTGCGTCGGAAGAGCACGTTAAGCCGTCGGTCCCGGTTATTATCACAAACATGATAATAGTCGTTAAAGTCAACCAATCGCCAAACCGCATTGGAGCAGCGTGGTGGGTCTAAGCTCTATTTCCCTCTCTCATATGAGAGTGGAGGCCGGTGCCCAGCAGTGGGGCGTTAATAGGCTGTAGAGGAGGAGGATGATATGACATAGCTGTATTAAGTAGGTAAGTAGCGCTAGTTGTAAAAAAAAAACAGCTGCAATCGGTGGTTGAGGTAATAAATACGAAAAGTTCATATGCAAAATTGTTTACCAATAAAATAAATTATGAGGTTACAAAACAGGTGCTAAGTAGGTATAATGTTCTTACCACAGATGTTTGTGAAGGTCAGTCGGTGCCCAGCAGTGAACTTTGTGTCACTTTGACTACCACTCTGGTGCAGTGGTGAGCTCTTAATATTTTAATTATTAATTCAATATTAATAATTAAATATTAATAATTAATTTGGACACCTTATTCGGGCGTTCGATTTCTGACAGGGGCAATTTTAAATTGGGTATTTGACTACTAGTCAAATAAATTTAGTGTACCTATCCCAATAGTCGTAATTTCGACGTCCCATATTAGTTTTATGTTGATTAATTAAAGTGAAAAAGTGCGTCGAACATTTACACAAAACATTTAAAGACGGTGTCATTCGGGATAATGTAACGATTCTACATCCAAATTGGTCCAGGTATTTAGAAGTTATGGTGCAATAAAGAAACTTACACACATACAAACATACATATTATATGAAACCTGAAATATTACACTCCTTTTTTTGGGCAGTCGTGTAAGAGCCACACTTCCCTGACTCCACTGCAATGCTCTCTGGATGACCAATCGATCTCTAACGATTAGATAACAACTCGTTTTGAAAGTTCTCAGCTTGACTTGCAATTGCAAATGCTCAAAATAGACCGCAATCAATTCACTAGCTATCAGTCTAATGCAATCTCTGAGCTGCCCAAGCACAATCAATTCGACAACGATTTGTCGCTGTTTATTGGTAGTTTGTCTGTTTCAGGATCCACCTGTTCAATGGAATTTGACAACATTTTGTACAGATTACAACACCGGGCAGAACCTGTCGGTCAATTTTGTTAAACGCAATCTCTAAATGACACCTCTAAATCTAGTGCTGCCCCTTTCCTCAGGGAGAATAATTATAATTAAAAGGGATAGCTGTACAAATAGAGCTGTCATTTTAGTTTAGTTTAAAGCAAGGTTTGGAACCCTCGTAGCTTTAGTTTTAAGATACCGTTACTGATTATCACCATTATATTTTATAAATAACTGGACATCAATAAGTGTAGTGTACCTACCTATATTACAGCAACCTACCTATATTATAATAAACATTATTTGAATTTGAATTCAAGTAAATGGAATAAATCTATGGTTTAGAGATGGCGTATAGTCCTACAAACTTAACTGGCCAGGAAAAATAAATAATATGAAAAATAAACTAAAAACAAAAACTAAACAGGCATAAAAATTAGTTCCAATTTTGGCCACCAAGTTTGACGGAGGCAACAACAGAATTGGCATAGGCTAATTTGTACTTTTTATTTCAGAAAGTTAAAGAATTTCCTCGGGATTTTTAAAAAACCTGAATCCGAGAATCCGCTAGCATTTTTTAGTACCTAAATAAATAAGTGTTTAGTATACCTGTTTACCAAAACCAAATTGTATTTTTAAAAAAAGTGTGGTGTCGTGGGACACCAGATAGGAAAGAAATTCCTTATTACATAAATATTAATTTCAAGTTCTAGTCGAGGTAAAAAAAAAATATTCAGGTTTAAATTTTTTATTATGATTTTTGAAGTGAAAACTTCTTTAGCCGGGTTGAGCACTTTTTGGTATGGGGTAAAAATATGGATTCGCGGCGTCATCGACATGCTCGCGTTGTTTCGAAGACATAAGGTCTTAAATATAAATAAACTACATTCGAAATTAAATTTTAATGATTTTTTGTTAAGGTTTAACTTCGAATAAACTATACATAAAAATCTTACTCCACGCATTTTTGTTACGAACGTTTTTTGCCGGCTAGGGTACCAGTGAAACGTTGAATTAGCCCAGTTAGAGATGGGCCCCAACATGGTGTCCCATTGATTATTCTCGGGCTAGAAGCCGAGCTTGAGTGATATTGTGGTTTAGTTACTTCACTGTTTCTTATCCAACTCGAGATTTTTAATCTAGGTATGGCATTTATACGCTTGACTGGCTGTAATCGTTGCCTGACTGTGGTTATTACCGAGTTATTAGGATATCTCTGTATCTCTCAGATAAATCTATCTTCTTATACATTTATTTTTATCTTTATACTAATTAAAAAATAAATTGTGCCGAATGATCTGCTTTTGAGTGCTTGGATATTCTACGTAAACCCATTTAACTTAACCCAGAGATAATCTATCTTTAAGGTATCTTAAGAGACAGCAGCTGATCCCGAACTTCGCCCGAACGTGGATTGAGATTTAATCATTTTATGGTTCCCGCGAGAACTCTTTAATTTTCCGGGATATAAAGTAGCCTATGTGTTATTCCAAACCAAAATCTAAACTGACTAACTAATAAAAACTCTCTTTGCCAAATTTCATCCATTCGCTCTTCTGTTCTGGCGTGATAGAGTAACAAATATCCACCCATCCATCCATCCATGCAAACTTTTACATTTGTAATATCAGTAAGATCGCAACACCGGTACACCATATTATGACCCTCTTATTTCAATCTGAGGTGCAATCATGTAAGGATTGTCGATCAAATCGTTAAAGTTTGGCTTCAAAGTAAAATAAACCATAACATCATTGACTTAGAGCTCAATTTCGTGTATCCATTCTCACACGTCTAGGGTATCGTACATACCTAAACGTATGAGAATGGATACACGAAATTGAGCTCTAATTCAATGCTGTTATGGTTTATTTTACTTTGAAGGCGAACTTTAACGATTTGCCCTCGTAATTGGCATCTCGCTATTAGATACAAGCAGGCACCGAATTTTGCTTATGTAACGACGAAAAATTATACCGTTGCCCAAGCAACAGATGTGGCGGTCCGTTGCCCAACGTTGCACAAAGCGTGTAGCCTCTACATACACGCCAACTTCCAAGTCCAACTTTTCAGACAAGTAATCTAGTTATGAAAACCTGTTATTGCTATAAGTTTTTTTTTTTTGACGACTTCCGTGGCGCAGTGTGTAGCGCTGTTGTCTTAACGTGCGGAGATCCCGGGTTCCATCCCCGGCAGGGTCAATTAGGGAATTTATAATTTCTGAATTTTCCCTGGTCGGGCCTGGTGGGAGGCTTCGGCCGTGGCTTGTTACCACCCTACCCGTAAAAAGGTGCCGCCAAGAGATTTATCGTTCCGGTACGATACCGTGTAGAAACCGAATAGGGGTATGGGTTTAATATAACTGCCATGCCCCTAACAGGTTAGCCCGCTACCATCTTAGACTGCATCATCACTTACCATGAGGTGAGATCGCAGTCAAGGGCTAACTTGTAGTGGATAAAAAAAGTTACTTTTTAAGACTAACTATTTATAAAAATAAGCTGTTGATTTTCAATAAATAAAATAAAATAATAATTTGTAGGTACTTTATCCTCTTGTATCTAGTCATGTTCTTTTAAAAGAGATCTTACTTAGTAAAAATCTGTTAGGCCATATTTTTTGGTAATTATTGGTGATATAGCCAAGCAGCCTTACCTACTCGAGAAACACGCATCTCCTACCGCCATCTTACAAGCTATGGATCGAGCGAACTAAATTATTTCAAACGTAGATTGTTTCTGGTTGGTCCTATTCACTTAATACCTATACCTAATAATTATTTTACAATTAGACTGGAAAGTTTATTTAAACAGTCCGCCTTCAATTTGTTGGCACATCTACATAAACTTTAATTAGAATATCTGATATATTCTCGCTTGTTGCTTGCTAGACAGATGCAGGCGTAAATAAATATTTTTCAAGTACAATATACGTAATCTTATGCACTCAAACTACGAGTGGCTTATGAAATTGGAGAGGAGCATATAATATGGCGTACGATTAGGTTAAAATTGCAAGTAGAAATTTGCACGTTTCCTCAATACTACGTACATACGTCATTTATGTACCTACGTAGAAAAATCGTTGATGGTTCAGAGTTCAGATGGTCGGCCTCCTGTTTAGGTGGTAGCGGGTTCGAATTTAGATCCGCGGGCATCTATGTAACTTTTTATCTACGCGGACGAAGTCGCGGGCATCAGTTAGTACTGAATAGAAACGGTAGGTAGTAGATAGCCACCGGGATAAGCCCAGCGAGCATCGCGCAAGGGAGTCACCAATGCGTTCTTTAACAGATCTCTTCCTTAACGTATATTCGGTGGCCAACCAGGGGACTTTAGCAGCCGACTTATAGTCTTTTCTATTTTAAGAAAAGAGCAACTACTGAGTTTCTTGCTAGCTCTTCTCAGTAGAATCAGCTTTGCGAACCGGTAGTAGATTCTTAACGTATCATCAGTGGCACAAGTTGTCCTTGATGAAATAAATAAATCATTTATCATTTATATTATTTGTGTAAATGGTTTATGTATTAGTATGTTGGTATTTGTTTGTATATTTATATTAATACACCACCCGCAGGTTAATCTCCTCAACTTCTCCTAATCCTAAAGGTTGCCTAGCAGAGATCGCTACTAATCGATAAGGCCGCCTTTTGTTTTCTACTTCTGAGAATTTTCTGCGTATTTGTCAAATAAAGAGATAAATAATATTAAGTCGGTATCTTATGAAGACCCCCCCCCCCCCTCTCTTCGTAAATAAAAAAAAGATGGTAGGTAGTAGGTACCATAAACTTAGAATATTTGTCAACGAGCGAAGTTGCAGTCACAAATGTGCAAATGTGTGACATTCTCGTTTACGAAACCAGTGACCATTTTGTAACTTTCGTTGCAACATTGATGTGACGGTATATTATTATTTTTTCATATGTTTGTGATGAAAGTGTTTATGTGTGTTTATAAAAAAGCACTAGGGTCAACGTAAACATGACCACCTAAGTACTGTTTGCGTCAAGGTTTTTTGTAATCGGTAAGCCTCTGCCAGTGTGCGTTGCATCTAAGGCCAAGGTGAAAGATTTTCTCCGATCCTCCACTGATTTCTTAATTCATCTGCAAAACTAATAGATTAGATAATAGGTAAATGTCCGGTGCCTAGCAAGGATCTTGATGCACAAAGAAATATACTGAAAGTAGCTAGGAATGTCTGTAATAGATACAGTTAAATAGTAAAAGGCAGAGGGAGTTTTAGTAAGAAGAAAGCTCAGGAAATCCATCACAAATAGAACGAAAATAACCACCACCACTACATCTATATCACACTGCTGGGCTCAGGCCTCCAGGTTGGCGGGCTTTAACTATACGACTATTATCATGTTAGTGATAATAACTGGGACCGACGGCTTAACGTGCTCTCCGAGGCACGGGGGTGAAACACCGCCAACTTCCTAACTCCGGGCTGAGTACTGAGAATTTGTAGTCAGAAAAACCTAGTCCTTAATCATGGGCCGACCCGGGGCTCGAACCCGGGACCTCGTCGGCTGCAGTCGAATATATGCTGACCACATGACCAACGAGGCAACGTAAACAAACTGCGGACAAAAATTCCGCGTCACAGCGCAGACCCTTGGACCAATTTTACACAGAGGTTCCCTTTAGACCAGGAATATGGCAGGGCAGGTCCAAGGGCTGGACTTTTCAAAATTTCTACGAGAGCGACCCTTCGCTAATCAATTTTAAAAAAACATTTTTTTTTGTTTCAGTACTATGTCGCGAAGGCTCACAAAGAGGATTTTAACACCAGCAGACGAATACAAGTGTCCACTATCAGAAGAAACGCAAGCAATAGCGGAAGCTGAACTCAGAGAAACGGAAAGTTCTAGATGCCAAGCCCTTGATGCCTTGAGGAAATGGATGGAACAGAATCCTAAGTTTTCGGCAGTCAGAATGGGTAAGCCCTTTTTTAAGTTAGATAACTGTATGTTTAAAGCGGTATAGATCAGCGCGCTTACTTACTAAGGTCCTCTCGAGCGAATTTCGGGCACGGCGGCCAATCTCCAGAGATTTTAATCATCGTGGGAATTAATAAAGTTTGTTCTTTTTTATCAGTACAAATTAGCCCTCGACTCTCACCTGATGGTAAGTGATGTAGCAGTCTAAAATGGTAGCGGGCTTACCTGTTAGGGGTATGGGTTTAATATAACTGCCTAACCCCTAATCGGTTTCTAAACACACGTATTTGCCGGTAGTGTGGAAAAATTCAGAAATTATAAATTCTAAAATTTACGTTAGTCTTAGTTAATCTTAGTTAAGACAACAGCGCTCAACAATGTGCCAGATACGTCGTCAAAAAGTGCACAAGTGTATACGCAAACACTGACTCCCTTCCCTCTCATAGCCTGATAAGATGGCAAATCTGACACGACAGGAGAGAGATCAGCTGCAGGGCCGACGACTTTTCGTGCTCTCCTCCTACTATAAAGACCACAGCTTACACCACTGCACCACATTATTTTTGACAGTACATCTTTTATCTAGCAATATACGTAATACCTAAAATTACAAATATGACTGCACTCGAAGCTGCCGAAAGGAAGTTCTCTTCCTTTGACAATTGTTCAAAGTCCACAGAACCAACCTTGACCCTAAGCGGTATTTCCGTTAGACTAATGAAGAATGTCGAACGTCGAAGTCTGCTGCCGAAATATCAAATATTAGAAATTTTTTGTGACGAAAGAGTAACCTGAGCCCTGCCTCCCTCTCTACTCCATTCAATACCATCGAGGTAGCAATTTTTTAAAAAAATTTGGTCCATTAGCGAATCTGACCAATCTTAAATTAGGTATGATTACATGTATAAAAGGTAACATTTTAACCAAATGCGAATTGTTCCAAGTTAGTAAATCCTTACATGTGCAACTTTATATTGCGTATATAATATAATGGTGGCCAAAGTTTAACAATACAAACTGTCATGCGATTTGACTTAATTTGTCCAAGCCTGGCAGCTACCAAAAGTTAAAACACTCCCCCAATATATTGCGAAGTAGTTTCCAGACCATAAGTAGTTCACTGGGCTGAATTAATTGCATAAGATCTGAAATATAACTCGAGAAAAGGTCTAATAATTACAGGTCATTCCGTAATCCTTAAATAAATGAGTTAATAGCGGATGCCCGCGACTTCGTTCGTGTAAAAAAACTTAAGGACTTTCGTACAAACTTTAATCCCATCAGCCCTTTAGGGGTAGAATTTTCAAAAATGGCGAAACACGTGTATTTCTTCTATTTAAAAACCGGTAGTTCAAATACCAAATTTCATGGATATAATATTATCTACCTACTTGAAAAATAATAGACTTTCATAAAAACATTCAACTCCTATTTTACCTACCTCTTTGGGGGTGGAATTTTTAAGAACCGTTGTGCCTACTAAAACTAAAATTATCAAAAATCTACATTCACAGACGCTGCCTACCTGCTTCGCTTCCTGAGGACCAAGAAATTCAGTGTCCCCATGGCTCAAGAAGCGATAGAGCGATACATACTGCTCCGACAGTCTTGGGGCATAGCCTTCAACCAGCTCGACTACATGCTGCCCGTTATGACAGAGATCATCGACTTGGGGTGAGTGAAGTTGTGGTCGTAATGGACATTCTCAGTGTAGACGGTTTTTCTGACACTGTGGCCGAACTGTGTTCACAATCTTTAAACTAAACTAAATGTGCAGCCGGCTAGCAGCAGCTAGCTTTAAGTTCTATTGTATTTTTTTCAATAAATATACCGGTGTACGGATAAACCTGATTAAGTTTTTGATACACCGTAGTGGAAATTATGCTATGTAGGTATAGTTAATGTATAGATGTTTTAAAATAAATAATAAAAAATAAATGGTAAAAAAATGACAGGTTGATATCTTAGTGCTATTCTTTTAAGCTTGCAATTTTAGCTTAGCTAAGAGATTGCATACAATCGCAATGTGGCTAATTTTGTATGCACGAACTAAATTGACGGGACCAGTAAGAGCATATTGTAAGGAGAACCAGTTTTCCACAAGGAGCAATAATATTAAAGCGATAGGAACTCTAGAGCTGTCGGAGATTGTGTACCTCCCAACACCCAACAATGTGTGTGTATGTCAGGAATTGTGTGTGTTTTGTGTGAATTAGCCACAATGTGGGCTTGACATGAACATCTTTTTCAACTCAATTAGTTAGTATCCTAATAATTAAGAGTTAAAGTTGATATTATCGTGACTTTCAGATACATATTCGTGAGCCCTTACAAAGACAAAATGGGACGGCGAGTTGTTATATACAGACCTGGTACGTATATCGTACCTACTAATAATATAAATACAAATGTGTGGTACGAGTAGGTAGATATGTTTTTGGTTTGTCCTTTAAACACGCCGCAACAGAGCAACGGTATCGATGTGATTTTTTCCATGGGTTTATGCAGATTAAAGAGAGTATTTGAATAATTGATAAGTAAAGATAAATAAATAAGTAGTAGATAATTTAAGTAGCTATAGCATAAGTTTTGCACATCAATAAGTTTACAGTGTACCGAAATTGAATAAATAAATATTGATTGAGTACCTACCTACCTTAAGTATTCAAAAATGTAAAAGACAGAGCAGAGGGAACTTAGTATTCTGTGGTCGTTAGAGTCATGGAAGTATACCTAGGTACCTACTTATAACTTATAACCTACCTTCTAATTCCTTTGTAGATAAGTGTAGAAGAGAAAGTCCAGACTCACAATATCTGCATTAAAAAATTAACGTGTAAATATAGCTTCGTCATCTTCATAATTAAATAAGTAGATATTATTTACGATCAATATGTAATGAAATGTAATTACGGTCATAATAGTAGGTATGGTTATAGTTTATGTAATGGAGAATGCGATTATCTACTAATCAACCGAGCGTTTTTTTTTCGGATTGTGTTTCGGTGAGTGGGACCTAAATATGGCCGCTACAGTGTCACTGGGTGGTTAGGCCGTAGGCGAGCGTAGCGGAGATCTGCCAATAGGGGTGAGCCCTAGAGCTCGAAGGAGATCGGGGGAAACGTCCTTCAGAGGGCGCCGTACTGTGAGGATCGGATCGCTCAGAATAACGTATAATAATAATATCGCAGTCAAGAGCTAACTTCTAATGGATAAAAAAAAAAGAACGTTGGGGCACGGGTTTGTTGGATCTGAGGATCAATTGTCTGAGCAAACCGTAATCATTTGACAGCTAAAACGTATTACTCGAACTGTTTAAGAAGTTCATACTTGCTTTTTGACGTGCAGGCATCTATGAACTCCTTGAACAGGTCGGATTATCCATTTGACAAATGATTACGATAAAGAAGTCCTTATCTTTACACATTTGGGGGTCGCTCCCCGATTGTTTAATCGTAACTGTTTGTCAACCGGATAATTCGACCTGTTCAAGGTGTTCATAAATAGATGCCTGCACGTCAAAAATCATGTATGAACTCCTAAAACAATATGAGTAGGTATCTACTTAATACGTTTTAGCTGTCAAATGATTAGGTACCATTTTAGACAATAATTGGGCCTCTGTACACCTCTGAGACCCTGATATGGAGTAGGTAATTGACGCGGACGTAAGAAATCGAGGACCGAGCGTTTCGAACTTTACTATGAATCTGTCTTATCTTACAAAATGCACTTTTCTCCAGGTGTATTCGACCCGTACAGGTACACAAATCAGGATATGTGCCGAGTCATGGGGATATGCTACGAGACCCTGATGGAGGACGAAGAGACCCAGGTTCGAGGACTGGTCCACTACGCAGACGGTTCAGGAGTCAGCTTCCCACACCTCACACTGTTCACTCCGAAGGAGGCTGTGAGAATAGTTAAAAATGGAGAAGTAAGAACTTACATGAAAAGCTTTCGCCCGATAGTTACTTTCTTGGTTTTATGTTTGAAAACTCATTTAAAAAAGTCATTCCGGGATGATGGTCATAAGTACTACTCTGCCCTACCAGTTGGATTACGGGCCTTCGGTAGAGGCGAATTATTACTCTAAGTAGCTAGTTGAAACACTCGACCTAGCATAGTATTTACCTGTATGTGAAGTTTCATCAAAATTGATTCAGCTGATGACGAACCTGGGTTATAATGACAAAATGGGAGGTACCTAGTGAGGTAAAAAAAATTTTCAAAAAAAAAACCGACTTCAAAAACCACAAACACTAAAAAGTAAAAAATAATGTAATTTATTATGTATATGTCACCGTAAGATTGTAAAATCCGTTAGATTATAATCTAACGGTTTCTATCCCGCTAGATTATAAACTGTCGAAAGATTGTGAACCGTTCAATGTTCTGAGTATTAATTAATGAAATATTTATTGTTTTTACATTTTCTTGTCTCTTTCTTGTACAGTTCGCGCGCGAGTTGAATGCAGAGTAAATGTAAGTGTCACCATACATTTACTCTGCATTCAACTCGCTCGCGAACTATAGGTTAGGTTAGGGTTTGACATGAATATTCCATAAATTATTACATGATTAGGTTCTATCAAATCAAATCAAATCAAATATCTTTTTATTCAAATAAACTTTTACAAGTACTTTTGAATCGTCAAGTGAATCTACCACTGGTTCGGAATGCCATTCCTACCGAGAAGAACCAGCAAGAAACTCGGTGGTTGCTCTTTTTAAATAATTCATTTACAATTACTATATCAATGTGTACATAAGTAACCGCTGTCCCCAGCATTGTTGGAGCGATCAAATCCATGCTCCTCTATCATTTACATAATCTTCAACAGTATAATAAGCTTTTTTCAGGAGCATACTTTTAATGGATTTCTTAAATTTGTTTATTCAATTCATGTCAAAGACGGGCAGACAGAAAGTAGCCCCATTCCCGCCGGTGGCACCCGTTCACGAGCATGACGCATGATCCAGCCATTGCTTCGCTCGACCATATTTGAGGGAACGTAACAACCCGCACCACACGACACCACCACAGAAATGTTTAAAGAGAGCGTGACATACTCAGTCTACCCGTATCAAAGCATCGAATTGAATACTAATATTCAAACACTAATTTATAATAAGTAACCGCTGTCCCCAGCATTGCTGGAGCGATCAAATCCATGCTCCTCTATCATTTACATAATC
The DNA here is from genome assembly GCA_923060345.2 of Erebia aethiops. Lineage (NCBI taxonomy): Eukaryota > Metazoa > Arthropoda > Insecta > Lepidoptera > Nymphalidae > Erebia > Erebia aethiops. Next base: position 4,513,496 of record OV281079.1, on the reverse strand, counting down.
TTCAACTGTATAATAAGCTTTTTTCAGGAGCATACTTTTAATGGATTTCTTAAATTTATTTATTGGCAAGTCCAAAATAGGTTGTGGAACTTTGTTATAGAAAATAATGCCCATTCCCACGAATGACCTTCTGACTTTTTTGAGGCGGAGCGATGGAGTCACGAGCTTATTACGGCCTCTAGTTGGCCTATCGTGCAGATCGCATTTTTTTTTATAATTATGGATGTGCTGTTTTACAAAAATTATATTACTGTAAATATATTGCGAGGCTACTGTTAGAATACCAATTTCTTTAAATTTCTCTCTAAGTGAATCACGCGGTTTTAAATTATAAATTGCTCGTATAGCACTTTTTTGTAGTACAAAAATTTTTTGAATATCTGCCGCTTTACCCCACAGTAAGATTCCGTAAGACATAATGCTATGGAAATAAGCAAAATATACGATCCTGGCAGTTTCGATGTCAGTTAACTGTCGAATCTTTCTGACAGCGTAAGCAGCAGAACTAAGCTTGCCAGCAAGTGTTGATATATGGGTGCCCCATTGAAGCTTTGCGTCCAAGGTCACCCCCAGGAACACAGTAGTATCTTCTATTTTCAACATGTCATTATTTACCATTAGTTTTATATCACTTGTGGATCTGGCATTCGGCAATGCGAACTCGACACATTTAGTTTTTTTTGTGTTTAAAAGTAGATTGTTAACCGTAAACCAGTTCGTGACTTGAGAAATTGCAGTATTTACGTCGTCAAAGTTGTCCTTATGTCTATCGACTTTAAAAATCAAGGACGTATCATCAGCAAATAGTACAATATCGCAAGTGTTACGGACAAAATATGGCAAATCATTGATGTACACTAGGAACATGAAGGGACCCAAAATGGAGCCTTGAGGGACACCCATTAGTGAGGCTGATCCGGATGACTTCACATCGTTGACACATACTGTTTGAATGCGATTACTGAGGTAGGATGCAATGAGGCCAAGCGCAGTGTCTTTGACTCCATAGTAGCTCAACTTAACTAAAAGCGTCTCGTTAAGCTATCGGGTTAATATACCTAATATATTACAATTTACCGAAAAATAACGCGTTAAATTGTAAGCAGTATGTTACGTTTCACAATCTGTCAAAAGTTTATAATCTACCGAGATAAAAAACGTTATATTATAATCTAACGGTTTTTACAATCTTACGGTGACATATACAATGTACCTAGTTCTATACTTAATAACATTTTTTGGAGTAGGTACCAATTAGCCGCATGAACCGTCTACCTATGTACTCTTCATTATTGTTGACGTGACTCCTCATTCCACATTGGCACCGACTCCAAAAAATGTTATTATAGAACTACATTACCTAACTCTTTGTATACATAATAAATTAAATTATTTTTTACTTTTTAGTGTTTGTGGTTTTTGAAGTCGGTTTTTTTTTTGATTTTTTTTATTTCACAATTTTTAGTGGCCCCACTGTTTTAAAATACAGGGTGTAACCAGAACGTTAGTAAAAACTTAGCGTTATTAAGAATAACGTCGTTTAATCGTTACTCGTCGACTTAGACAAGTCAAGTACAAAGTTCTTTCATAATATGATACCCCACTTGGTATAGTTATCCTACTTTAAAATTTCAAACCCCTGATTTTCCCCACTTTTTTAATTAAACTAAAAATAATTTTCAATTTTTTTGATTTCCATGATATTGGGCCACTATTATATACAACTATTCCAAATTTCATGTCAATAGCTTTAATATTCACTGAAATAATCGACTGTGACAGACGGACGGAGAAAGTCGCACCATAAGGGTTCCATTTTTACCATTTTGGTACGGAACCCTAAAAAAAAAAGATATGCTATGCATGGTTAAAACATACTGTTTACAAAACTATCACACTGATCGCGAGCAATTTACTCTTATCCATTGAGGAGTTCCGTTCTCCATCTCCGGAGATATTCATCAGATCTTCACCAAATTAAAATGGGACCACCTCTGAAGTATGACCTACCAAACAAAAAAAGAAATATCAAAATCGGTTCATAATTGGCGGAGAAATCGCGTAACAAACATACAAAAAAAAAACATACAGTCGAATTGAGAACCTCCTCCTTTTTTTGAATTCGGTTAAAAACCCCTTTACACTGATTGCTATGACTTTACTTAGACGGTTCTAAATTTTTAAAACTGTTGATTCAGCGCCTCCTGACTTGGTGGCCGAACTGTTTAACCGCAGTCCCCACCGGTTCAGTCAACAAGCACCCTAACATAAGATTGTTTGCATTTCAGCGCACAATACCGCTAAGACACAAAGAAATCTACGGAGTAAACGTCCATCCCACAATAAAGTTCGCTCTAGACTTTGGCATGGGTCTGATTTCCGAAAAGATAAGAAAACGAGTGAAACTGTACACGTCCATTGACGATGTTGAGATCGACAAGAAACTGTTGCCCCAGGAGTATGGTGGTGTGATGCCTATGAATGAAATGATACGTAAGTTGACAAGTTTCTAAATACTCGTAAATTTACTCTTATTATAAAGTACTCGGACTTTTTCCACCCTTGGGTGACAAAAATACTATCGCAAAGTAGTGCGGTAATATATTAACTACCTTTCGCGCTTTTCATCATGCTGCACTAACTAGTATCATAAATAACTAATAGTTAATACGCTTGGACTTTGTTTTTACTCATATACGCATAACTTTTGCTCACAGAGCTATGGAAAGCTGAGTTGGCGGCAAAACGCAATATCCTACTGCTAAACGACAAGATATCGGTTCGTCTGGAGATGTACAGTGAGGCCGCAAGGGAGGGCGCCATTTCCGCTCTGCGTACCGGCGCTAACACCTGCGCAGGCGCCGACGCTGTGGGGGACGCTATGAGAGGACTCACTGGCAACTTTAGAAAATTAGAAGTCGACTGAGCTCGGGCGAAACACAACGAAAAAACATTATGCCAAAACACTGCCGTAGTAATTGATAGAACAGTTAGAAAAGCCGGTTTAAAAAAATGGCGCTTTAAGTTCTGATTTTAAGCACCATTTTCCCGAACCCGTCTTCTCTGACTTACTGCTCTATCAATTACCACAGCAAAACAAACTATTGCTCCCCTCCGAGACAGACGTTTCACGCGCTTCGTCTTCATGTACATAAAGCCGGAGCTGCACCAGCGCCGGACCGGAAGCTACTTAGGCCGGCCATACACGGACTGCTCGAGCAGTTATCTAGTGATCAACATACACGGACCGCTCTTGCAGTCATAGTCAACAGCTTGAAGCTACCATTGATAACTGCTGCCAACCGCCCGAAGCAGTCGCAACTGCTCGAGCGGTTCCATGTATGTGTGTTCTTAGAAGACTGTAGTTCACTATATGCAGTCGCAGCTTAAAGCAGTTCATCTTGACTGCTTCTAGCCCTCCGTGTAAGACCAGCCTTAGTGTAATATAGGGTTCAGCTTAGGTTCTTATTAATACAGACAGACAGCTGGCTCACATTTCGATATTATATTAAGTTAGGTTGTATCCATCGATGCCGACGATGATATCCATGCACTGGCGTGCACGGGGTTTGATGATAGGGTAGGCATTAATTAGTCGGAATTCCTATTTACTCTGACTGTCATGATGAAAAATGAGCATTGACTTTGGGTAAACAGTGCATTTATGCCTCTATGAACTGCACGCCACTGTTAATCCATGTGGTATCCAATCGATGTTAGCAACTCATAAAATATTTTTTTCACGTGGTAAATATAGACGGCCTCCGAGTTTAGCTTTAGTCAATTAGAATAGAATTAATATCAGGTTTTAGAAGTTCTTGAATTTCATCTAGATCTAAAAATCATGTGATCATAAATAATTCAAATGCTATAGATATTGAAGTTTTGCTATTTACCTATATGCAAATAATTTTGACCAGTGTTATATAGCTTGAAAACACTGAAAATGTTGTAAAACCTAGGTATGCTATATAATAGGTATGAGTATTTTTATAAGACTATAAACTGACACGATACTATTAGATATATCTAGTGATAATTAATATTATGTTACTTGTAATAATTCTGATTCTAAAAAGGCTCTCTTATTTTTAAGCAATTAGAAATAAAAATATTTTACATATACCATAAATTTTTATACAATTTTTTGACGTAACCCTGGCGCACTGCCAAATAACGTTTAACTATCGATAGGCGATTCACATCAAACGCGCCGCATCGAATCGCACCGCATCGCATTTTATATGCGGTAAAGGAAATAGAGTATATATTCGCATGGAAATGCGGCGGCACGCGATAGCAGCCGAACAAGTGTTCCTCGGTATGCGCATTCCATGCAAATGTATAGACATTTTAATTTCCTTTGCCGCATGTAAAATGTGAATCGTCTTTTAGGTGGTTAAAAAACACTAAAATAAAAATCCTTAATTTTGATAAGTTATTTATTAAAAACTCGATAATCTACCTAATGCTCCACACTGTCACTTATCAAACGAAGTTTCGTACAAATATTTTACCAACGTCACAGTTTCTATACATGAAATGGCACGTAGCAAGTTTGGCTTGAGTTTAAGTTTAGAGTAAGAGACGAAACAAGATTTCCTACGGATAGAATACAAGGCTTACCACCAGATAGTGTAAATTAATTAAAGGTATTAAACAGATAGGAAATCTTTAGCCTGTCCCTGGGAGTTCTTTACAAATACAGCTTAGGCACTAGCTAACTTAGAGAAGGGCCGAAGAGAGCGTACACATCAGGTAACGTAAATTATAAAAATTATTGGAAACTGAAAAGTTATTCACAAATCGTGTCACAGTTATATATTTACTTTCCGTCACGAGAGTGTCAGAAAGATCTGGGTACAGTATGGAATTTTCGGCCTGTTCCACTTGATCCTACCAAGAGCTAATGCTGCGAGGTTGCAAGTACAAAAACCGCTCCTGATGAAATAGCAATAAAATAAGTAGAGCTACATTATTCTAATTAGGTAAAAAATATACTTAATTGTTTTAAACACTGTGCTATGATACAGACTCCTGGTATAAAAAGCAAAAACGTAGAATTAAAACAGTATTTTTAATGTGTACGCCCACTTTTAAGGACTTAATAACAAAAACATCAATATCGTTTTGGCATATGTTTAGGAACTTTGTCGTTAAATCAATACCTAAGATTTTGTTTCAAAGCTACAACATTGACAGACGATTTTATTCTTACAATTCGGTATTTGAAAAGGCCTTGCGCATTATTCATAAAAATTTAAATCGTCTCACAAACCTCCGATCGTCGAGAGATAAAACTCGCAATTTTAATAACATGACAAAATAATAAACACAAGGGACAGCAATTACTAATGGTGCATGTCCAATGAAACGGAGGGGAATGGTGATGAGCAGACCAATCAGATTAAAGATAGATGACGTGACAATTTTATCACGACACCTATAAAAATTCTGATTTGTCGACTAACTACATCTCCGCTGCGTTTCTCTCAGCTTCAGTAGGGTTGTCAATAATTGCTAGCGGTTTGTTTTCGACAGTTCCTTTTACTCTTTTTGAAAAGTTTTTGAAAAGACGTTCCAAGAATTGAAGGTTTATAAAACGACTAGAACTTTTACGAATAAGAGTGTGTGTAAATACTGTGATAGAGTGAGATATCTAAGAGATTTACAGTTAGTACCTATGTTTATATAAAAGTCATAGCTATCAGGGTTGGCAGTTGGTATTTGTACTATTTCAGTAGATCCTACTCAATGGAATACAGTTTTTTTTTCCGAAACTATACATATAATTTATGTAATTGACAACAATTGAAACTGAACAAGTGGAATTGGGTATTTGACAACTAGTCAAATCAGCAACTTTTTTTCAAACGTCAAAACGCGTGCTTAGTATGGATTTTGTATGAAATTTTAAGTTGTGACGTCATCAAAGTTCGACACACTTTTTTTACTTTAATCGATAGTTTAAAATGGTTATTCAAAATAAAACTATCAGGGGACGTGGATATTACGATTTTGGGAGATCCTTTATTTAATAATCACTATAAAATAATTTATTTAACTATACCTAGTAGTCAAATACTCAATTATTGATTTCGGACCGCAATTTCACGTGCTAGATTTACGTAAGCAACTTACATAGAATTTGCAAACGATACACGACTTACAAGACATTTAAATTTCGTAAGTTAAGCGCAAAACACACAGGGAGCGGGCGCGGGTCGGGCGCGGACCGGGTCGGGTGTCCAGCCGCCCCGCCCTCGACCCGCGCCCGCTTCCTGTGTGATGTCGTCCATATAAATACAAGGAATACAAAGTTTTGCCCTTAAATCATGTAAGCAACCTACGTGTAAAACATACAAGTGTACGGCCTCACATCAGTTTCGTCTACTATGTTTCGTTGCGCAAGTTAAGTCTAGAATTTAAAAAAAAAAAACACATATTCATTAGACCTCAATTTGTAGGTGATTATGACATATCTTGAAGACTAAGTCCCCACAAACTTATCTGACCCGGTGACCGGGAAGCTAGGAGATATGAAAAAAAGTGTGTGTGCAATTCACACACGGCAGAAGTGAAACTTCAGAGAGGTAGAGTACGAGAGAATGAGATAAATACAATACAATACAAGTTATATTTATCTCACTCTCTCGTAGGCTAAATCCTGTTTATATGAATATTTTTGTCCCTTTTTGGTGTCGCTTTTTCGTTGAATTTCTTCGTTTCGTTGAATTTTCAAATCACGATTCTAAAGAAGTGTCACTTCAATAAAAAACGAAAACTAAACAGGCATAAAAAGTTCCAATGTTGACCACCGGGCCAGATAAGTTTCTAAGAGAATAGCCGGCATCGGAGGCGAAGAAAATGGCAATGAATATTTTCAGTGAAAACAACAGTCAAAAGATTTACATTCGATTACAAAGTATAGTACTACCACGTCATACTAAATTAATTAAGTATTAATTCACTAATAACTAAATGTGCTAGCGATTCGTGTTGTACGTTTAGTATATTACATTTAAAGCTCTTTGGTACAGAAATAAGTACAGAAAATTGCAGTCAGCGACGTATTTATTAACATTAAAAAATGCAAGATAGACTAAAGCTTTTCTACGAACTTCTTTTGACTTAGGTGCATAAAAATTAAGAAAATTAAAGAACTATTAATATAATAAAATGTATCAAATAACTACTTTAAATATCCCTGCCAAACGGAAGTTGAAACGCAAAGTCTAGCATTCTAGCATTCGATTCCCGCATTTTGTACTAAATTTGAGAAAACGTCTGAATGATCTGATCTGAGTCATGAAAACAAAACACTTTACCGTTTTAATTTTGAAGTTGAAATAATGTGGCCAATTCTGTTTAATACAATCTCTAAACTAAGTGACAGCTTTAAATCTAGTGCTGCCCTTTTCCACATGGAGTATTATGAAAGGGATAGCAAAAAAATAAAGCTGTCATTTTAGGTTAGAGACAACAACAGAATTGGCCCCATTCGTTTCCCATTTGCCCCATTTGTTTCGGTTGAACTATGTTCTCTAAACTGAACTAAATTTAGAGGTCTAAAATTAATACCTTCCTTTCACAACTCAATCAAATCAACAACTCTTCATCAAACTTAAAAAGTATGGAAGTTTGTCATCAAATTTCACTTTTTTTCCCAGCGATTAAAATGGTTATCAAACTTAAAATTAACCGAGGAATATTTTAGGTCTTTTGGAAGACCCTCTTAGTAATTTATTTTTGACATAGGCATCATTCCTATTATAAATACTGCAGAATAAATATAATTTTAGTTAAGTTAAAGTTTTCATAAGTTGTTAAATTTATTACAGTATAAAGAAAATGATATCTTTACTTTTAGACCTGTCAATTTAGTTTAGGTTCGTGTACAACCAATAAGCACCAATAGAAGCTAGTTTATTTAAGTTAACAGCTATTGATTTATCTTAAGTGTGCAGTGTACAAAATGTCTAGGTATGAATTACGGACTTGAAACGCCGAAATAAGGGTGCCTGTCAACTGAAGCGGAGCGGAGCGCTAGCCTGTTTAGACATTTTACAACGTCATCTCTGCTATCCGATTGGTTTGCTGAATATGCCTCAGCTCCGCTCCACTTCAGTGGACATTCACCCTTAGCCTTGCTCTTGTCAAGAGATATACCGAAAGTCCACTACGACTTAATTTACTTCTTTTTCTCAAATGAATATAAAAATCGACTATATAAATATTAACATTACTGGAAATGCTCAATACATAACCTTAATCAGTGTTTCTAGCTTCTATGGAAAAGATCGTAACGTTTGTCTATATATTATATTTATAGCTATATGCTCCAGGCATATTGAGTTATCAAGCGCAACGGACGCCTTTTTTATCTAAATTATTACAGAAACTGAACTGAAAATCCACCACTATTTAAATATATATACTTAACATTGCTCCACACAAATTTGTACATTATAAAATGGAGTTAAAGTTCAGTTTAGATTGACAAAAATTAAAAAGGCACGTCACCGTGTTTCTTAGGCGTCAAACACGAAACTAGCGACGGCCGAGCGACGGCGACAGCGGGTTGATGTGGTCCGAGAGCTAGCGACGAATTTCGAGAAGGCCCTTTAGGCAAACTGAAATTGTGAAAAAATATAATTTCGTCAACTGGCGAATCCAGTCCTGCCAGACTGGTAGAGCGTTTACGGTTATGTCTCTTCAAAAATATTTTATTAAAATTGCCAAAAAATATACTTTTGGCAATCTGTAATTTTATTCACGTATTTATTGAGTGATTTCAATAATACCTGCAAATCGCCAGACAAATTTTGGGGTTTTAAACGTGAATAAAGTTTTCAAATGAGTACGACAAAATTGCGGCGAAATTCGTCGCCAGCTCTCCGACTAATCGTATCGCCCCGCTGCCGCCGTCGCCCCGCCGCCGCTCATTTCGTGCCCGTACACTTATTTACCACAATATGCCTTGAGCTCAAAGGATGCATGAATTTCATCATCATGTCAAATTCTATATTTATAATAATATTATCAGAATTACAAACACGATAACAATGTGTATGAAGCCGCTACAACAATAGTTTAATCACGATTTAACGTTTATGATAAAAAATAACGTTTTGAAATACCTTTCAGCTCACGTATACTTATTTCTATGAATCAATTCCTTATTTCAAATGTTATCGTTGATATTCGTTAACTATATACCTAGTTCATTATAAAAAAAGTTCAGTGAATGTTCTGCAATGCAAGAAGCATTTAAAAGTTAGATATAATTATGATTTGCTATTAGTTAATACCCATTTAAAATATTGTTACTTATAACGGAGCAATGATGGCGTAATATGAAAACTTGAAATACAATATTTGTTACAGAATATTGTAACACATAATTATTATGTTATTGTCCAAATTTTCCTTTTCTGATTTAAGATGATTCTATTAACTATCTATTTTTAGCACTTGTTTCTTAATTTAAACGCGTCGCCTTTCTTAACAATAATTTTAAACACTATTCATAAATGTAACATTACATTTTATCAACTTAACATTAAAAAATAATGAATGCTAAATCTGTATAAAAATTTCAGACTATTGTTTTGTTCACTAGCGTAATATTATTATTATTAGCTAATACGAAAAAAATATTATTACTAAAGATTTAAACCAGTTTTAATCACAAAACACTTATTTACATTGGCACTAACAATAATTTGAGTTGGCATCTAGATACTAAATATAGAATTAATTAAAAAAAAATATCATCATGAATAAAATGGCAACTTTAAAATTCGAAATGATAACATTTTTAATACTTACATAACATTTGGCACTATCTATTGGCATGAATTTCGGTATATTTAAGTAACAACTTCGCAATTAAACTATATTTCATAAGTACATTTTTTTTTAAATACATTGGCACGTGATTTGGTACATATATAATATGAATTACAGAGATTTAACTATAGAAATCTTGAATGTAAAAAAAATGCAATAATCATAATAAGGTAGATAAAAACAATATTTTTCTTAAATTTTCTAACCTTTTCTTTTTCCTATGAATTAATTAAGCTAAAGTAAGTTATTATTCAGTTACTGGGCAAACTCTTTATATCGTGCGATATTAAATTACAACGAATAAGTATCAAGACCACACTTTTATGTGGTGATGTGACGCTATATTTTTTATTCTCTCGATATTTCTCTACCTGAAATCTTACAACGTCATAATGTGCCTATTTTGTTCACACCTGCGACAAAATACTTTTCATCGGTCCCCTAGCATAAAATGTGTTTCTTATAAAAGTTCCATAATTCTAAACAACCCACGTTGGAACTGACATCCACTGGCCTTGCTTATCTAAGTTTCGCTACACTACAACGCGACTCGACGCGACATTATCAAACAGTAGCAGTGGCTTACATTGTCGCGTAGATAAGTTTGTCATTTTCTATTCGTATCGCATCTCGTTGCGTCGCTTTCATCGTTCACCTAGGACAACGGGTCAGACGCAGCTAAAGCGCTTTACAAATCCGTTGCATACACAGCCGTTTTACAACAACTTATATACATAAATCTAGTACGCAGCATAATCGACACTATCGTCATACTGTGTAAACCCACTAACGTTAGTGTGGACCAACAAATACTGGTGGGGACATGAAAGGGGTCCGAATATTTTTGTATGTCCTGCCACAATTTTTTTTTGTAATAATGACCACTCTTAAAACCTGTATTAATCGACAGCTGGCATCAATACAAGCAAGTATAATAATATGAGACAAAATCTTCTAAACTAAAGCGTCAGGTTTCCGAGACATAAGTTATCAAAGCTGTGCTGATGGCGGCATCATCAAGTAGACTATAACTACAGTAAACAGATGCCATCAACCAGTATGGAAACTAGCTAGAAACGTTCGAATCGGGCTCACTCACACAAACGTGCGCATAGACGAGACCCCAAGCGCTCGTCGCAGTGCCGGCAGTAGTGAGTGCCGCGTCATCGCATGTTCGATGCGCACGTTTGTGTGAGTGAGCTGTTTCGAACGTTTCTAGGTAGTTTCTATACTGGTTGTATCTGTTTACTGTGCTATAACTTTGATAGCTTATATCTTGGAAACCTGACACTTAAGAAGATGATGTTGTAATATTAATCTGTGGTAGATAGCCTGTGGTTGTGTGTTGTCTATAAGATTGAACAGTCAAGTAAGCGTCTCTTGCAATAAAAATGATGAAACGGAAAGTGCAATAAAAATGACAGTAATTGTAAAATGGAAAAGTGGTTTAAAACACTAAAACAAGTCTGAGTTAATACATCAATAGATGAATCAAAGCAAAGCTCAAATAATACTGCTTGTATTGATGCCAGCTACTGATGGCCGTTATTTTGGAAAATAAAAAGATGGCGGAACGGTAGGTAAGTCAAAATATTCAAATCCTTTTGATATAGTCCGCGTCACGAAAGAAGTCCCCTAGAGGCGTAGACAATAGTCGCATGAAAAATTTAATACTTCACTTATTGCCCCGTGACTTCTTTCGTGACTATACCATCAATTCCCTTAATTTACAATATGTACCTACCCCCAAATATGATAACAATATTTCTAATTAATCGGAGCGTATTGTAACGTAATTAAAGTGTAACTTCACAATTTGCGTACTTTGTCACCTTATAGTTGCTTAGTAGGAAGGGCGTTGGAACGAAGTCCATGCCGCGTCTTGTCAGTCGACGGTCAAGCGTTACGAAGTTCTCATGGGTCGTTAGTGTAACTGAAACAAGCAGTAAATATAAAAAAAAACTATAACCTGACTATGATGAATTAGAGACCCCCACTTTTTTGGATGTTACATCCGCCATATTATCGAGTAGCTGATGGCCGCGGCTTCGTCCGCGTGGTTTAAGTTTTTTATATTCCTGCGAGAACTTAATTTTCTGGTATAAAAAGTAGCCTATGTCACTCTCCAGTTATATTTATATTTAAGACCTTTTATCTTCGTAACGACGCGAGCATGTCGGTGACGCGAATCCACAAGTTCACCCCCTAGCAAAAAGTGCTCAAAGCGGCTAAAGAATTTTCACTTCAACACTAATCGATTCAACATAATCGGCCCGTAGTTAAGGCGATACGGTGGAACATACATAAATACATGCATAGACTGTTAAAATCATAACTCTTCCTTTTTCACGCACAACGGGCACTTGTGCTTAAGTGCGGAAAAGCCCAGTGAGAGAAGAAGAACCCTTCCTTTTGGTATTGCCGCTATCTGGTAAAAAATAAAATAAAATAGGACGCGCTTTAAATGTGAGACGTGACTGCCATCACGGGCATCTGCTTATTTACAGTCTAAAGGCGTCGTTTGGTCGGAGTAATGTGAGATCCGCAGTCGTTGCATTTTGAAATTATTTTCAAAAATTCTATGATCTTGATCCCTTTCAAACTTGGGTAAAAACGAAAATGGTAGTCAAGGACACAGTAGGAATTTTTCTGGGACCCTACTCCATGAAATAAATCTATGGGTAGAAATTTCGTCCGAGGACGACGACTTGTAATTTTTTTTTTTTTGGTTTTTGTTCTTGTGTGAGAAATATGGAAAAGAGTCTTTGTTTCGTGTGTATATGTCACCGTAAGATTGTAAAATCCGTTAGATTATAATCTAACGGTTTCTATCCCGCTAGATTATAAACTGTCGAAAGATTGTGAACCGTTCAATGTTCTGAGTATTAATTTATGAAATATTTATTGTTTTTACGTTTTCTTGTCTCTTTCTTGTACAGTTCTCGCGCGGGAGTTGAATGCAGAGTAAATGTAAGTGTCACCATACATTTACTCTGCATTCAACTCGCGCGCGAAATATAGGTTAGGTTAGGGTTTGACATGAATATTCAGGTAGTTAGGTATATAAATATAAATGTGTATGGGTAATTTGGCCAATGTTACCTTGTCTAGGCACCCTGGGAAGGGTAACGGGGTCCGCGGGTCAGACCCAGTATTGGTTGCGTCTGAGCATTGGATTGGAAGGCGCGGCGCCCGGCGCTCGGATGGGGTAAGCGGACTCGCTTGCTTCGTAACTGCTCCAGTCTTCAGCCTACAATAAATTGAATTACGAATTTAAAACATGGATGACGACCTCCCTGGTGTTGAGCGATGTTGTCTTAACGCGCGGAGGCCCCGGTACCGACGGCTTAAGGATGACTCACGCTAGGCCGTGCGTCGGCCGTAGCACGTTACATTGTCCAATGCTCGGCTGTTCCGGGTTCGATCCCCGGCAGGGTCAATTTGGGAATTTATAATTTCCGAATTTTCCCTGGTGTGGCCTGGTGGGAGGCTTCGGCCGTGGCTAGTTACCACCCTAACGGCAAAGACGTGCCGCCAAGCGATTTAGCGTTCCGGTACGATGCCGTGTAGAAACCGAAAGGGTATGGGTTTAATATAACTGCCATGCCCCTAACAGGTTAGCCCGCTACCATCTACTGCATCATCACTTGAGACTTACCATCAGGTGAGATCGCAGTCAAGGGCCTAGCTTGTAGTGGAATAAAAAAAAAAATTCTTACGTCAGTATGGTCTTCCGTGCCATAGGGGTAGCGCGCGTTGAGGTCAGGCAGCCCGTCGGCCAAGGGGGTCACTTTACACGCCACGCTACCCCCAGACGGGAGGGGCGTGCTTGCGCCCGTATGCACAGACTGCTCCGACGATACGTATCTGTGGAGAGAGGGTGGAAAACTGATGGTTTAGGGCTAATTTCTCAATCTCCGAGTAAAGTTTAAAGGGCAAAACACACAGGGAGCGGACGCGGGTCGGGCGCGCGGCTGGTTGAATCCCTTGATGCCTATATCAAAAATAAATTATTTCCAACTGATTATTAATTAAAGGGTCTTCCAAAAGACCTAAAATTCACATCCTCGGTTAGTTTTAAGTTTGATAACTATTTTAAAATATAGATTAAAGAAAAAAAGTGCGTTGAAATTTGATGACGTCACTATTGCGATTTTCATACAACTTCCATACTAGAAGTGCGTTTTTAAGTTTGATAAAGAGTTGCTGATTTGATTGAGTTGTCATCATCCATATTCTTTATATTTATACGGACGACATCACACGCCACGCGCCCGGCCCGCGGCCTCGTTCTGTGTGATGTCGTCCGTATAAATGCAAGGAATTCAACCCGCCGCGTACCTGACCTACCCGCGCCCGCTCCAAATATAAATAGTCACATTCACTTTACTTGCCTTAACCATTTACTTATTACGTATTGTGCATTGAAATTTGAAATCATCCATAAAACATCCATTTAAATAAATGTAATAATTACAACTAAAAAATCTGTGACTTCGCGGCAAACTGCAATACCAACTTTATTTTTATCAAGATGGAATTTTAAAAAAATACAATAGCACCATAGACATAGATCTGTAGGATAATGGTAGGATACGATGGGTGACATTGACATTCAACTAAGTGACATAAATTGGTTGGCTGTTGATAAGTAACCAGACTAAAAATTTTTGATAACCGAATGAGGATATCACGTATACCGATATGAGAATAGTACAGCAAAAATTACCTTAATCCCTAGACGCTAAATGCTAACTTTAGTCCGCCTACGCTAAGCTATAATGACCTATTTTTAGAGCATGAGAGGTGAAAAACATAGTATAGCCATAGCATAAAGGGGGTTACCTTTTAATTGGCGGTGTTGCTTGAGTGGGCGAAGGCATCAAATGATCTGGTGGCCGAGGCAACGGTATGGGAGCCACTGCGCCCTGGCTTTGCCCGTGAATCTTGACCAGAGCATTCTGATCCCGCATGAAGTATCGGCGACATTTGACCAGACCGAATATAAAAATTATCGCCAAAACAGTTCCCAATAGTGCCATGACGACCATCATGTAGTACGACGCCGATTCGCCGTTCGCAACCTGGTTTGAAAATAGTACATTATGGTACTAGTGTGTAATGTTGGTGATTACCGCTGAGGCGCCATTGAGTCTTAAGATAGCCGAGGACGGTAATCATCAATACACACGTGTATCATACGACATTTTTCAACACACTTGTGAAGAAAAAAATACTAAAAAATAATTTTATTTAGTAGATAAAATAATAAAAAAACTATAACTCACTTGTGAATAATAATAATACTAAAAAATAATTTTATTTAGTAGATGAAATTAAAAAAAAAAACTATAACTCACTTGTGAATAATAGTAATGAAAAAGTCACAGTTTGATCATAGGTGTCATTATGTGCCTAACTGCGGTGAAATTAGAGCCACTTTATGAGCAAGTGTGTTGAAAAGGTTTTATTTGAATATAACCCATTTGTAATTTGGTATTTTCAAAAAAATAACACGTTTACTAAATTATTGCATTGATTATGAGTGAAAAGCTAGTGTCCGATAAGTTTTAAGATATAACCTTAAAAAAATACAAAAATACCCAAAAAAAGTTGTGTGAACTATTACGTAAACATGGGTCGAAGTTATTACAGCAACTTCTATTCAACCCGCAAATATAAAATTGCCGGTATATTGCTATCTCTATTTGCCTGATATGAACGTTCAGAATTAGTTATATTATATTTAGTCTTGTTCCGTTAATACCAAAAATGATGAATGAAAACTTGTTGTGATTTTAACTTCACGTTGTTATTCTGTGACTTGACAATATAGGCTATGTTCCTGATCAATTAGTACGTCAGATATCGTTGGTTTTAATATGAAACAAATAAGGAGAAAACATGTCATTAATGTCGTAAAAACATGCAAAACGCAATGCGCTTACATTTAATTTTGGGAAAGTATTTTGAAAATATAATTATCCAGGGACCTATATAAAAACAAGTTCAATCGAAATGATCGCATGATATGGTGGAAATATTTTCGAATTACAAATTATTATGTTATTACGTTTGTATGGGCAATTCACCCTCCGCTGGCACCTTAAGTCATGTGCAACATCATATAGTATACTATAATAAATATTAAAAAGTCTTACCGGTATACCCTCGTGACTCTCGGGGTCATTAGGTCCTGGTAGATTTTTCTTTTTCCCACTGCCAATAAATATTTTAACGTCGCCAGCGGCTGGCTGAAATATTGTAGCTGCTAGCAAAAACCTGAAGCTATCCTCCAACCCGTTCAAATCACTCAATTTTTTCTTTGGCACATAATATATCACACCAGCTTTAACATCTTCGTGTGTGAAGTAAGCAATTTCTCGTTCTCTGGCGCTCGTTTTTTCACCGGAACTTCGAATGATCTTTTTCAAAGTTCCATATTTTGGTTTCTTGATTAATGTGTACACGGGAACACTGGCCGTAAGCTTGGCCAATTCAGTGGCATCTAAGTTTGAAAGCGTTAATTTTGCTTTATCTGCCTCTACTTTCAGATCTCCTAGTACCATCAAAGGCTGCACTATAACTTCAATTTTAAAAGGCATAGTCGAATTACTGTTATGCACGTATGCTATAAGGTCAAAACTGTCGTTTGCGACGGTCATATCATTCTGCATGTAAATAACAACCTTATCCATCAAATCCTTATGCGAAAAGTACGTCACAGGATTTCTGCCGAGATAAATCATTCCGTGTACAGGCTGCCCAGTTATATTATACCAAACTTTCGACTTCTTTGCGTTGGTTTCTATGTATATTTGATCGGTCGTCACTGTGGCTACATTAGAACCCTGTTGCAAGTATATCGGATGTAATGACGTAGCATTCAATATTACAGGTAAGACGTCTATGGTGAAAACTGTGTATGTCGGTTTAAATTGACCATCCCATACTCTGAAATAGAAGGTCGCCGTTTGGAGTAGACCTGCATGTTCGTAGATAATTTTCCCATTATTAATATCTTCTTGGGTGAATTTGTTTATTGATTGGGCCTCATCAATGGTTTGGTTTTTCTCCCAAATAACAAGTCTACCTTGAGTCGGTCCACTGATTATATCGTATAGAATACCAGACGGGGGCGTGTCTGCATCTTCAGTGAGTAAATCATTCTTTGTCAATGTATAGTTTTCTCCTTGAACGACTTGTATCTGGGGCGAATCCGTGAGCAATCTAAACGGTTGATCGTTCACTGGTATGACGTCGATAGTTATCGTTACGTTGCAAAGTAGCACGTAATCTGGTAGCAAATAAAGGGCCATGTCGATTTTATCCTGTAATGTATCCGAGCCATCGTGTTCGAATGTCACAACACCACTTTCTAACTGCGCTTGTGTCAGAGAAGATAAGAATGGTTTTAGTTCACCGTGTGACGGTTGAGACCACTGAGCCTCAATTTGAGGTTGTCTGACGCCCGCTTGGGTTTCCAAATACGTTATAACATTCGTAACGTTAACTTTAATAGGAACTTTTTCTCCTTCTTGAACTTTAGTAACTGGGACGTGCACATATTTAGCTAAACCCCCTGAGGAGACGGATATGTCGATATTGAATATTTGATCGGTAATCGGTTTGGCTAGTGCGGTTTCCACGGTAAAGATGAATGAGTCGTTTGTATGTAAGTCGGAGAATGGGTGCGTGTGCTCATAGTAAACTATGGTGTTATTAATGTCTTGTTGTGTGAATTGCTTTATTGATCTGTGATGGTTTTCGCCGTTAAGCATTATAAGTCTACCCAGAGCTGGAGCTCTATCAACTTTGTACACTATATTCCTAGTATAGTCTGAACATTTCGACATAAGGTGATAGTTGTTGAGAGGTTCCCTCATCAAAGGGAAAACGCGTAAGGTATGCTTCCTCACTAGCTTTAGCGACACCGATTTTGTCGTTATAAGAAAAGTTATTTTAGACAGTTCGTGAAGACCATCTGTCACATTGAATATCATCTTGCCTTTGGAGCCGTCTGTAAAAAACATTTTTCATCTTAAAATGCAAAATTTCCTGTATCAATTCAATAACTAAAGTATATGGAATTGAAACAAAATAATTATACAAATCTCAAAACTTAATTTTTAAATTCAGCTTAGCGACGTACAGATTCATTTTTCCACAGGGTAAATTATTTATAGGAAAACCAAAATTTAGGAGGAATTAAGCTTTTGAACAATAATTTAGCTTGGAGATTTGGGCACACCCAAAAAGTCATCAATAATTAATTATAAATTCAAATGGTTTTTATTCAAATAAACTTTTACAAGTACTTTTGAATCGTCGAGTGAATCTACCACTGGTTCGGAATGCCATTCCTATTTCCTACCGAGAAGAACCAGAAAGAAACTCGGCGGTTGCTCTTTTGAAAAAAAATTACAATTTCATTAATTTGTAGAATACATAAGTAGCAGCTGTCCTTAGAATTGCTGGAGCGAGTCAAATCCATGCTCCATAAGAATTAAGAAATACTCACTTTTATGAACAAAAAGGACCTGTCTACTATCAATGTCGGCTTGTGTGAAATGGTCCACCGGATTGTCGACATCGCCCTTAAATGCGATGTAACCAGACACTATATCCACGACTCGGATTGTAACATTCTTAAGTGGAGTGTCGATGTCGTTTACATCTGTAATAGAACAACAGGTAAGTTTTTAAACGTACCTACCTCAAAATAAAACTTTTACAAATAGTGGAAGAGCCTTCAAGAGCATTTAACGCATTAAAATATAATCATATCATACTAATATTATAAATGCGAAATTGTGTTTGTTTGTTGGTTTATCCTTCAATCACGCCGCAACGGAGCAACGGATCGACGTGATTTTTGGCATGGGGATAGTTGAGGACCTGGAGAGTGACATAGGCTACTTTTTATCCTGGAAAATTAAGGAGTTACCGCGGGAATCAAAAAAACTTAAACCACGCGGACGGAGTCGCGGGCATCAGCTAGTTTTAACATAATATTAAAGATTTTACGAAGTCAGTTAAAAAAAACCTCGATATTCAAAAGCAATTAAAAATTTGTCTGTGTATTCAAAATTATATAATTACTACATTGAATTTGTCGCTTTCTTGAGGTTTATGTATAATATATATGTCACCGTAAGATTGTTAAATCCGATAGATTATAATCTAACGGTTTCTATCCCGCTAGATTATAAACTGTCGAAAGATTGTGAACCGTTCAATGTTCTGAGTATTAATTTATGAAATATTTATTGTATTTACGTTTTCTTGTCTCTTTCATCCACAAGCTTCTTTCATCAGAATTAGAACATCATAGAGTTTGTTAGAGGAAAAAATTAAAAAAGTATCAACACTTACACAGCTCATTTCTGGTGAAGGTGAATGTGCCTCCTTCCCAAACACAGAGGCCGGTATTAGCCGCTACAATTGGGGGTTCATCGTTAACCGGGACAATGTTTATCCTAACGTAGAATGGTTCGCTTTCCTTACCCCCATCCGTTAGTGCTGTTAGTTTTATCGAATCAGAAGATTCTTCAGAACCGTCGTTTACATACTAGAATACAAACCATTTTAGTTAAAGACTTTATATACTGTTGGAAATAAGACTGCTTTCAGGTAAAATTAGACAACTGCAGCACAAGACAAGTATCTGAGTAGCAGGCAATTACTAAAAAGTGACATAGTGAAGGATAGATAAAGTTGCTGCCCCTTGTGGATAATTTCTAGCCAGTTCAAGAAAACAGTATTGTATGATTATTTCAGAGAAAAAATTAATATGTGACACATGCTCTGATAATTGGCTTCTAGTCAAATAGCCAAACAATGAATGTGTTTAGGGACACCAAACAAAGTTAGGGACTTGCAGCAACCTGTTAAACTTTCTATTGCTGTCCTTTTCTCGTCAAGCCTGGAATTAACTTGAC
Source organism: Erebia aethiops (assembly GCA_923060345.2). Taxonomy (NCBI): domain Eukaryota; kingdom Metazoa; phylum Arthropoda; class Insecta; order Lepidoptera; family Nymphalidae; genus Erebia; species Erebia aethiops. The sequence goes on along the minus strand of OV281079.1, from coordinate 4,493,703 downwards.
AAAAAAACAGCATAACAAAATTAAAATTTCAGTTTCAGCAGTTTGGTGGTGGTCCCTCTGTACTATTTGATTTTACCAAAATAAGTATCTTATTTTTGACACGTGCCCATATAACATATTGTCAAAAATGCCAATGCCCATTTGGAATGCTCATATTATATTGTTTCAGGTAATATGTGTACGCTTAGTGTGAGATCTATAGAGCGAACTTTGACTTTGCTCAGACTTAAGACATGGTTAAAACGAGACAAATTTATGGTACATACTCACATAAGTCCATCTCGTTTTAACTCTGAGTAAAGTCTGAGCCAAGTCAAAGTACGCTCTATAGATCTCTGCATTAGACTATAAGTGGATAATTATTGGCCTTATAGACTTACCAATATATTGCCAGAATTAAGTTTCAAAACTGGCAACAAACTGAGCTCCTGATCAGCCATCACAATTTTCCCGTACTTCGGTTTCTGTAGCACTTTGTAAGAAATCACTTTACCACGATAATAATCCGTCACTATCCTAAATAAGTCTTGTTTCACACTGACCGATTCACCTTCAACCACACTCAAATTCGAGGAAACTACATAGAAATGTTCAGGTATTATTATTACTGTTAATTCGAGACTTCTAAGCCAAACTATTCCATTTGTGACGTCCATTTTGATTTTATCTCTCGTCCTATTTACCCCTGATTGGACGTACACTAATCTATTCAAGTTTATAATGGATTGGTCGAACACTTTAGTGTGAACGGGCTCTTCATAGTTTTCTACTTCAACGGTCCCCGGTGTTGAAGATATTTCAAGCCAACCATGGTAGGGGCCTTCTAATACTTGGTAAACTATATTTGAAGGCTCAATTTGAGGGTGCATGACCTACAAACAAATAAAAACAGTTTAATTAATAGCAGTGAAGATTTAGAAACAATCAAAGTCAAAGCATCTTTATTCAAACTAGGTACCTACAAAGTACACCTTCTGAACGTCATGTTTACAAGGAATAAGACTTGATGGTGATAATTAACTACGGTATCTTAAAACTAAAGCTACGAGGGTTCCAAACGCGCTGGTCTGAGAAGAGCCCACAACAAACTCAGCTGGGGTTTTTTTATTTTTATTATCACCATCTCACAAATATAGGATTACTTAATTATATTTAAATTATAACATAATTAGCCGCTGGAACAATTCATACCCATGGCTGCCTATCATTCAAATAATCTTTTACACTATAATAAGACTTCTAATTTACGTTTTACAAAAACTTTGACCTTGTTGAGAGACATATACCCATGGCTGCCTATCATTCAAATAATCTTTTACACTATAATAAGACTTCTAATTTACGTTTTACAAAAACTTTGACCTTGTTGAGAGACATCTCCAATATGTCTTATGGGAGTTCATTATAAAAACTGCTATAATCAGTTATAATACATTTCGAGAAGACCATTGGCAAGAACAATAAAATATTGTATGAATGTGGTCTCAAACAGGTGCTTACTTGTTTGTATTTAAAGTAATCAAGAACAACAGTCTTCTTTTGTTTCCAAAACATAAATATTTGAGTTTATATAAGGAATTATGATTCAAATAAGACTATAGGGTTGTGAAAATACTTGCCTCCAAAATGTCCTTGGTGATGTTAACGCTGGTTGACTCTTCAACGATGAGTGGTTTATTGGTAGTAATCCTCAAGGATTCCCAGTAACTAGACGGGAATATCTTTATGGGAAAGATGCCTTCACCCCACGCCTCCAAACACATTACTTTGAACCTGACAAGATAATTTAAATTAGGTCAATATTTAGGTCAAAATATGTAACACTAGCTAGCCCACCCATGCTTTGCTGAGGTGGAATTTCTGAAAATGTAGTAGGAATATAAAAGCAACATCAATCATTTTTGTCATCTCAATTGTTGTAACTAGCTGAACTTATGGTATACTTGATGCGGACTTTGAAAAGTTACACGCGATTTGAAGATATGTAGTCAAGTGGTATACGCTAAAATTCTGAAGGTCGAGTGGGAGATTTTTTACGTATTCGATAGCGACAAAGTTAACTACCATTTATATGGAGTCGATCGAGCGCCAGCTGTCAAGCACTTGACAATTCCATATACAAATCGTAGTTAACGTTGTCACGATCGAATGGGAATCTCCCACTAGGCACTCTGTTTCTTACCTGAATAGATCAGTGGGAGTCTTCGGTTCCCTATGCCTGTACGCAACTCTGCCTGCCGCAATGTCCAATTGAGTGAAGATAATAGCTCCTTGGCCTTCACCAACTTCTATGGAACCGTGTTTCGGCTCTTGCGTCACTTCGTAGCGAATGTCCTCTTCCAAGCAATTCATGTTTGTGTCCACCTAAAACAAGAATTATTGTAACTTTTTGTAGCTTTTTTAAGAACTTTAGGTCTCCGCTCGAATCGGGAATTAAGTCATGGTCACGTTAAAAATGTCGTGTGAAAACCCTGAGACATACAAGATCAACTTTAGATTTTACTAGATTTTTTTTACTTCTTTGTATTTTATAAGAAGAAAATAACTTTTTATAGCTTTTTTAAGAACTTTAGGTCTCCGCTCGAGTTGGGTATTAAAAGTCATGGTCACGTTACAAAATGTCTTGTGAAAACCCTGAGACGTACGAGTACAAGATCAACTTTAGATTTTACTTCTTTTTTTAAATAATAAAATTAAGGATGTTCTGCGGGAAACAAAAAACGTAAATAAACGCGGGCGTATCATCTAGTTAAAAAAATATAGATAAGAATATCTATAAACAATAGAAATAAAAGCTATAAATATAACTAAATAGGTCTTGTTAACTCACTTGCATGTCCCTAGTGGTAATAACGACCGCTTTACCATTCTCAACGATAGAACCATTCGTTGGGTACATCCTTATGAAAGGCGGTGACGCTTGTATTTCCAGATTTCCGTTCACATCGAACAAACCATCCGATATCCAAAACGCCATCTTCCCATACTCTTTCCCTTGGTGTTTGAAAAGTACGAGGTTCTTATTGATATCGTCTTGAGTGAATTGGGCGATTTGTTCTGATGGATTGTCAGCCCTGAATATACCCCCATTTGGAGGGTCCTTAGTAAATCTTTGCACCGTATATATTATATCGGACGGCTTAGTATCCAAATCAGCGTCCGTGTAACTCAAATCTCGAGCAGTGATAAGCCTTGCACCACCATGGACTATGTGGAAGACCTTTTCATTCGTCCTCACTGGGCTGTTATCATTCTTCAGTATAATATCTATGTGGAATACTCCAACGTATTGAAAGTCCTCCGGTTCAGGGCTCAACGCCATAAAATGGAACGAATCGTGTCTACTTTCCGAATCATCGTGCGAATAGTACACTCTATCAGAATTTAGCTCTTGCAGCGTAAAGTATGTTGTGTTGTCTCTGACTATCTTCAAATTTTCGCTGATGACTTCTATCTTTCCATGTTTAGGTAAATGGGTGATATTAAATACGAGATTGGTGATGACATCTGTCCGGAAGTTCAGATGCGTGGCAGGTATTGCCATTCTGGAACCTTCAATCACTTGTAACCTTTCCAAAGTGGTGTGAACCCGGCCTGACAAATGATCAGAGGTAAGAGATCCCGGGACATGTCTTATTGTCATTACACCAGTGATGTTTTCACATTCTGTAGCCCCAACGACAAATGTGAATTCATCTTGTATATGCGAATATGCCCGTCTATGCAACCTGTACCATAGTAGATCCAATTCTATATCCTGTTGTGTGAAAGTGCTATACACTTGCAAGTGATGTTTCCCTGAGGATAAGTGTAGGATGCCATATTTGGGAGGTTTCAACAACGTGAAGATTATGCGATCGCCAGACAATTCCAGCGGCCTCGTCTTAAACCTGAGGTGTTGAGACGATATGAATGCTTCTCTTGTATTGTTCAGCACTAACTCTTCGTTCGTCGATTGGTACAGTTCGAGTTTTATAAAAGTAAGTCGAAAGTCGTATAGCGTGTTCGTTCTTACAGTCCCCACGGATGCCTTGAACTGCATAGATAAAATCATTTAAAAAGTGAGAAAAATATAAGAATTTTAATCCATGTAGCTTAACAATACAATTTCGATGATTACCTTAATCTATATAAATTATTTATTTTATTGCATTATGCATGCATGTTTATGCATTCACAGAGTGGATCACAGAGAGTAGTCTCCACAGACAAATAGTCCATACTTATTTGATAAAATATGATGCAAAGTGTGTTTGCCTGTCCGCTTTGCTGCAATTCAACCGATTTTGACGTTTGGTACAGAGATATCTTGACAAGGGCTATTTTTTATCCTGTAACATCACAGAGTTCCCACGGAAAGTTTCAAAACCTAAATCCACGCAGACAATGGCTTATAGTAGTTTACTTATAGTTCAAATAAAATTGACCCTGGATACTTTTATTATATTATATTTATTTATATTATTTATTTTTACTGGATATTAATTTTTAAATAAATCCTGTCTCTATCAGGTTGACGGATAACAGAAGTGAGTAGAAGAAGAAATCATGTTGTGGCGACCCCACATACGAGTAGCGTGGGACAAGGGCAAGAAGAAGTATATGTCACAGTAAGATTGCAAAAACCGTTAGAATGTAATCTAACTAGCAAAATTGTAAACTGTTGACAGATTACAATGTAACGCATTATTTTTCGGTAGATTGTAATCTGTTAGGTATATTAACCCAATAAAACCTAAGTGCCCTGATTATTTATGTCTTAACCTACCTTAACCTACAAGAAAGAGACAAGGAAACGCAAATACAATGAATATATCAAAAATTGACACTCAGAACATTGAACGGTTCAAAATCTGTGGACAATTTACAATTTCGCTAGTTAGATTGCAATCTAACGGTTTTTATAATGTTACGGTGAACATATATACTTATGATAAATGGTCCAAATCTCACCTTAAACTCATCATGCGTGGGGTTCCCAAGTATATGCATGTACCGTACGCGGCCAAAGTTGACCATCTCGCTCGTAAACGAATCGACCGTTTGCCAAGTGTCGTCTAACACCCGGAGGCGTTCCACCACGCCGAACTGCGGTGGTTTTACTATGTCGTACCTGTAAATATTCTTCTACCTTATTATTCTGCCTTTATAAGTTTCCGCCAATCATTTTATATGCTATTTTTTATCATATACTATGCCAGTGACGTTCGCAAAAAGGCGGCCACTGAAAATGGCTTTTTTTTATTATTCCACTACAATTTAGCCCTTGACTGCGATCTCCCGTGATTGTAATTAGTGACGATGCAGTCTAAGATGGTAGCGGGCTAATCTGTTAGGAGTATAGCAGTTATATTAAACCCATTCCCCTAGACGGTTTTCACACGGCCTCGTACTGGAACGCTAAATCGCTTGGCGGAACGTCTTTGCCGGTAGAGTGGTAACTAACCACAGCCGAAGCCTCCCACCAGACCAGACTAGAGAAAATTCAGAAATTATAAATTCCCAAATTGACCCTGCCGGGAACCCAGGACCTCCCACATTAAGACAACAGCGCTCAACACTGCGCCACAGAGGTAGTCGAATCAAACCTAAAGCTAATAAACTCATAGTCCCGTAAAAAAGTATACTCACTTGACATGTACGTTCGTTTCATCCGCGTTCGTCGCAAAGGTAAGATTCTCTGCTGTGATCAAGGCGTACGAGTTGTGTACAAGAAAGACGCCGGTATTGTTGACCAGGCGAACTTGTAACGGTACTACTGAAATGCGGAGTACACCTGGCCCGCTTGTTTCTATGCCGTCTGATACCTGGGGACAATGACCGTTTAAATTAATAACGCTGGCCACATGTCATTTATAGAACTTAAACTCATGTTCAAACTCATATAATTTTTATTCAAGTTTTTGACAAGTGCTTTTGAATCGTCGTGTAAACCTATCACAGTATACACACCGCCACATTCCTACCAAGAAGAAACAGCAAGAAACTCGATGGTTGCTTATATTATAAACTAGATGATACCCGCGACTTCGTCCGCGTGGATTACGGTTTTTTAATTCCCGCGCGAACTCTTTAATTTGACTTTGACAAGATTTTGACTTTTTTACTCAATCGGTGTCGGTGCGCGTGACTTTGAAACTCACTACGATAAATTTTAGCAATATCAAGGAGCCAAATATTTGATTTTAAGAAATAAAAAGTAATATGTATGGAATTTAATCGTTTTTCATTGCTACCTAATCACCTATATATAGAATTTCATCTTTGTATTGAAAAGTAATAAGGTAAAAGATCCGTCAAACAATTAACGGATACGGAAACGGATACGGATCTTTCTTTACCCGCGGATATCCGCGGATACGGATATCCGGCACATCACTAGTTGTCACACAGGGGCCACTATATAGTGTCTATAGAAACCAAAACATATATTGAAACAAGATCAGTACCTGTAAAGTGAGACGAAGGGAAGTTTTGTTGAGCTGTTTATCACTACTGGTGCCATGGACGTACGATATGACACCAGCGTCTATGTCCTGTTGCGTGAACGAGTCTACTGGTTGCCCGGACATTTCTATTTGGCCGCTGTTGAAAATAAACATAATATTATAATTTATAACACAAACTTAGATTAATAATATTTTCTGTGAAATTATAGATAACTTAAAATAATCGTTTACATACTGATTCGTTTAGGCCACCGACTGCTAATTTAACTTACAAAATGTAATAATTCAGCCAACATAAAGAAGTTAGCAGGTGGCGCAAAACTCTACCTATGAGCTTTTGAATCAAAATGTTGCGTCATCGCAAATGAAATAGAGTCTATAAAAAAAAATAGGCAGTCATAGGAACTGCCGATAGAAGTGAAAACTTATAACTTAGAATTTTAGTATTAAATTTTCAAATGCCAATATAAATACGAATATTAAAAAAAATACAATATAAAAACCTGATAAAAAGGCATTAAAGTTTAATTACGAATGTAGTATATTAATATTTAAGACCTGTCTTCGTAACAACGCGAACATGTCGGCGCGGAGCATGTCGGTGACGCGAATCCACAAGTTTACCCCCTACTAAAGTTTTCACTTCAAAAACTCAAAAAGCTCTTCAAATCCGGTAATAGGGACGTACTTGTCATAAGACAACTATGTACGACGTAAGGCTACATTTTCGGTGGACAGCGGGGCGGATCTGTGGAGAAAACACAACTGCAGAACGCTGAATATTTCGTTCCGCTACCGCTCTCTGCTACCCATCGAAAATGCAGCCTAAGGCAAAGCGTCATAGTAATTACAAAGCAGGCGTGTAAGAAAGACAGTGGAAAGTCCTCTCTTCTCTTTCTCTTACACGCATCAAAGTATAAACATTTATTACAATTAATTTTGGTTCAGTTTTCACAAAGAAATACACATATAAACCACATGTATATATATATGACCACATAGACGTACCTGTTAGCTTCATTTTTTCCGTGCAATACTGTGTACAGGAGATCTCCCGGTGGAGTATCTGGGTCTTCGGCCTTCAGTATGTCAGAAGTGATGACTTTTCGTGTACCCTTTAAATAATTATTTGACTATAAAGTACATAATAAATAAATGAGGAGATGCAATATTAAAACATTTGATACTTGCGTAGAAGTATGAATATAATGAATATAAGTTAGTAATATTAATATGTAAGCTTTACAACCTATTTAGCTTTTACCTATCTCGTAGAAAATAATAATTTTGATAACCAAACAGTTAAGTTAAATCTAACGGTTATAAATTATAGTAAGTAAAAAAACAGTAACCATTAAAATAGCTTGTAAACTTTAACTTGTTGATTTAACTGTCATGCATGTTATCATTAATCTACAATATTAACTATCAAACATTGGGATTCAATGCAGAGCTGTTATTACTGGTTCACACAACTGTGGTTATAACATATTTTCAAAGGTCTAAGCTGACGAAAGAAACTAGTTTTAAAGGGCGGCCAAAGTTGCAAGATTCCCGCCTTGCATCCAATTTAAGGATATTTTAGTTTCTGACTGCAAATTACTCTTAAAATTCAATAGAAACTTATAATTCAAATTGACGTTTCACACATTCTTTTAAATATTTAGATGAATATAATATAACTTATAACATTGGTTATATATAAGAATTCTGTGAAGGTTCACTTAAATTTAATTTGTTTTCTGTCCTAAAAGACAGCATGATAATATGCTGAGTGAAGCCCCCATTTTGACGACCAAATCCGTATTGAACTTTAGGTTTCACTAGGATATTGATCAAGTAGGATTTCGTAACTCTGCCTACTCTACGTACTCTCAACATGCAGTAGAGACATCAGTAATTGTTAGACTGAAACGATCGAAGTTTAAGAAATTATTTCTTAAGTTCTCCTTCGTATTATTTTGTATTTGAACTGGAAATAAGGCTTTACCCGGGATACACCCTATATCTGTACCAAATTTCATCAAAATCGGTTCAAAAGGGCTGATAAAGCATGGCAGACAGACACACTTTCACATCTTAAATATTAGTATGGATTAAGTGGTGCCAGCTATTGCAAGGATGCCCGGACAAATATTAGCGTATCTAGATTGTTATACTCACACATTTTTTTTAATGTTCATGTTATTCGCGTGCCAGGTTAGCATGCAAACTACTCAAAAGCAACTCAAAAAAAATAACTGAAGTACATAGGTCACTCTGAAAAGAAATAAAAATAAACAATAATGAAACAAAAAATAAAAACAGTGGTCCAATATACAGTTTCGGGTTTTCAGCCAATACGGTATATTGACCTAAAATAATTGATGCAGCAGTACATAAGTCCATTTACAGTTTTCATGTGCTTTTAAAGTCAATATGCGGACCATGCAATAAGAAATCAACCTTTAAAGACATTTTAAAGATGATCTTGTTTTAAATACATAGCACAGCTTAACAAATTACACAAAAAATTGTTTGAATTAGTCCAACTTTTTTAGGTATAAAAATATTTAAAGACTTGAAGTCGGATAGCAAGAAAAATGTATTTAGTTCAAATAGGTATTAGGCTTGGTCCTTACACTTGCAAGTTATAAGTGTCTCACATTATGTAAGTTACATAATGTGAGACATAATTACACAACTAGCAATTATAAAATCATAGCATTATAGACGTTTAACGACGTTTAACTAAACTATGTGACCGATTATACACTTGCAAGTTAGCTCACGAAATTTAAACAGTCGCATCATTTGCAAAATATATAAATTACGTAATTTATTTAAGTAAGCTACTTACAGAACTATGTACTTATAAACCAATCCAGATGCTATTTCTTTTCCTCTTATGATAACACTAGCTGATGTCCGCGACTTCATCCACGTGGATTGAGGTATTTCGGTTACCGTGGGAACTCATTAATTTTCTGTGATAAAAAGTAGCCATGTGCTATTCCAGACTATAACCTATCTCTGTGCCAAATTTCATCCAGATCCGTTCAGCAGTTCCTGCGTGATTGAGTAACAAACATCCATCCATACATCCAAACTTTCGTATTTATAATATTAGTATAGTACTTCTATACTAATATTATACGAGAGAAAAGGATAGAATGCTAACTGTCATCCAAATAGTATCTGGATATGAAAGAACATGTGTAAATCCGGCCTAGCATCGTATTAGCATCCTATGCTCCCAATTTTTTTTTATATATACTCACCTGAGTAAGCCTCAGCACTTTCCCCGGTAGTAGGTTGAGTACAGGCGGGTCATTGACCGGGGTGACATTGACGTGAAGAACGAACGAATTCCGTCCTTGAAGATAACTGGGGAGGGTGAACTTGGTCTCCGGGATCAGTTCCATTTCTATCACTATCGCATCTTGGTGGTTCTCTGACCCATCGTGGACGTAACGGACCTAAAATTATTATTTTTTATATACTCTACCATAATAGCCCTTACCAAACCGGTGGTAGACTAATGACATTTCTTTAGTGGTATAAGTAATTATTCTATGTGAAATAAATCATTTCTTTTCATTTCATTTCCTTGACTGCAATCTCACCTGGGTGGTAAGTGATGATGCAAGAACGATAGCGGGCTAGCAGGGTAACTAAAGATAGTAAGGGTATAGCAGTTGTACTAAACCCATATTCCTAAACGATTTCACACAGCATCGTACAAGAACGTCTCTGCAGGTCAACAGTAATCCTGCCGTGTTGAAGTATTCTGTTATTTCTTGCAAGTGTTGGTTTTAAGTAAAATATAAACGAACCTTATCTCTAGACAAGTCCATCAACGTAAAGAACTGCTTAGACTTCTCGCCTTCAACATAATTCGTGTACTGGGGTACATTCCTCTGCAGCGATAGGTCCACAGCAATCCTGCCGTGTTGAGGCGACTGTGCCACGTGGAGGAGAACTCCGGACGGTCGAACTCCATACTTGTGGTGGTCTAACACTATGTCGATGTTTTGTGTGGTGATCACTGCCACACCACCTTCTTGTACCGTCAGCGGATATAGAGACACGAGTTCTAGTTCGCTGCTCGATTTTGAGAAAACCTGAAAAGATAGTCAATTTTGTTGAATTATTTGATCGTTTTTGCACAAACCAGAGCCCAATTGACTCAGAAACTCGTTATGATTTCAGAGCTTAAAACGTATTAGTCAAATTATGTAAGGAGTTCATACATGGTTTTTTTGACATGCAGGCATTTTATGAATATTTTTTATTTTGTCGGAACGATCTTCGGGGGTCAGATTTGTGTAACATTTCAAGGTGTCAATCAATGAGATAGGAGCTTTAAATTAAAGTGACTCTCACTTCAGTCCCTTGAATTATTAGATGATGAATTGGATTAGAGTGGAGCTAAAAGGTCGCCTTTTTTATAGAAAATTAAACATTTTTTTCATTTTTGACATACAAGCTGAGGTAGCACAAACAGGCTCATTTCGAATTTCAGCCTGTGGACGTCCACAGCTGAATATTTACGAAGGATCGCCACTTCACCTAGTTTTCAGCCTTACTTATCCAGACCCTTATTATCGGAGGGTGCCCCACACTAGGTAAGCAATACGATTACTCGCAATCAAGACAAGGACTCTACAACTTGATCCCATCACATACTTCTGGCTCATTTCAAGCGACTCTATTCGCCACTGTATTTGTCAAAGATCTAACTCTATCAAGCAACAAAGTTGAGTTATTGTTCAGAAAGTTGGGCCAAAGAGTGTCAAGGTCTTACCTTATATTTCTCAGCGTAGTCCGGGTTAATACATAAGTCAGTGTCACACTTGCAAGTGAAGTGGTCCACGCCGTGTTGCTCGCAAGTGGCGCGGGGCACACAGGGCGGACTCGGCCCCGCGTGGCAGGGGTACCACCACACACACCTAGGGCTCACTCCGTATGTCACTACTGCGTTTGGCAACCCTATCATCTTGTCGTCCACCTCGATCGGTCTGATACAACCCTGAGGATTGAGAACATTTTTGTATGATTCATTACTATACTAATAAAGGGACGAGAGGACTAATAAAGGGAAGAGACTAGTTGTGACTACGTATATCAGTCGATTGCGAATGTTATGCAACTTTGACCCAAGAGTTTAAATCCTCTTAGTCGAGTCGAATGCTGAAGGACGTGGGACTGGGAACTCACCGCATTATTGTCCCAAGAAAACTCCTACCATTATAAGATTAATGGAAAAGGGTCACGACCCTCAGTAACGAGGAATACGATGCAGAGTGAGATATACTAAAGGAGACATTGACTGATATATCAACGTATAAGTCAAACTGTAGGGCTTAGAAAGCCATTTTACAGGGTTAAATAAATTTTGAGTTATTTAAGTACAACGGTTTGGGCCGGGCAATTGACGAGTTTGTCAATGCCCAGACTAATGCTATAAAGTCAGAACTTTTTAAAGAGAAAGGTATAGCTTGAGCCTATCATGGAAACTACCGTCAAATTTATAACATATTAAGACTTACCATAATACTAGAATCAGCAGCCTTGATTCCTCTGGAAAAAGCCCGCTGTCTTTTCTCACTCTCTATGCCACCAAGATAGAAGGAGTCCGATAGATCGAGGTATCTTGTACCGCCACTTTCTATGCGTGTACTCATTGCTATGTTGTCAATGGAAAGCTGAAAGTACGAAATAAATAGTTTATAGTTTTATTTTCATATATTAGCATACTACACAATACTAATATTATAAATGCGAAAGTTTGAAGGGTTTCCGCTCCACTGGCAAACCATAGAACCATGCGGCTCAAGTGTTTCCGCTCCATTAGCAAACCATAGAACCATGCAGCTCATTTTTCGTAAAGAAAGTAATAAAGCAATAAAGCTTTTATATAGAACTCCCATTATTCTTCGAGGTTATCGTGTCCCATACTAGACTGCAATATCCGTTACCATGTCAGATTGTAGTAGGAAATTTCAGGCAAAAGTATCTAGAATAATTTGTCATTTTTCCAACATAAGAATAAAATTACTTTATTGTTAAGGAGAGAAAAAAATTCGCAAAACAAAGCATTTTATTAAATTTAATGGACACCAGATGAAATCTTAACCCACTGCGCTGTAATGCCTATCTTGCAACATTGTAAGTATGAGTATATTCTTTTGTAACCATACGGTTCGCTAAACATTTCAATTTAAAAGTAACAGTTTCATATCTCAAGTGCCGATACAAAAGTAAAGAGCAATGCATCAGACAGTTAAATTGAAGCTATTAGATTTCGAATCGTGACCTCGCTACATGCTTGAATAAGAATAAGGTCAAATACATTGAAATAATGGGGCTGATTCTGTAGTGCACAATCTCTAAACTAAAATTACAGCAAAATATTGCTTACTCTTTAATAATCCCTGCGGAAAGGGAGAACTAGATTTAAAGCTGTCATTTTAGATTAGAGATTGTGTTATACAGAATTGGCTACAATAACTGTATAGATTTAAGATACCGTAACTGATTATCACCATCATATTTTATAAGTAATCGGACGTCAATAAGTGTACCTAATTTGAATATAGCTATTTATGCAACTGTATCGTAATGAGGGTCTGTACTGTCGAGAGTACGAGAATTAAAATGACTAATTACGTACAGTTGCATACAAGATTTTATCTACGACAAGGACGTCTTTATAATTTTTTACTTTGTAAATTAATAAAAAAGTCAAATCAATACAAATTTCACAAGTTGCAAAAGTAATCCGTTTACCTTTTTTTTTTAATATTGGCAGTAAGAGTGGCAGTACCAACCATAGAGTGGGTTGGCTAAATAGAGTATAGAGTAGGTGGAGATGAAATATATAATATGTACATATTCAATGACGGGTGCCACCATCCGCCATGATGTAGGTATGGCTCCTCTACATACTAAGAACTCTGTGGTTGGGAAAGTGCCAGAACCCAGAGCCGCTAAGCTATAGGTATCCTATTTATGAAGATAACCATATCGATACAGCTACGACTCATAACGATACAGCTCCCATGCAACGAACTGTATCGTTATGAGAAGCAAACACGAAAGAGGGTTCAATTCGATATAGTTGTCAAATTCGAAATTGGAACTTTTCGATGCTGGAGTAGATAAAATAAATATTGATTGATAGAACCGTACCACCAAGTGAAGCATTTTTGGCACCTGCAAATTGGGCATACGAAACAAAACTACGTTTTACACCCTAAACTTTTGTAATAGCGAAACAATGATAGAAGAAAAATATGTTTTTATTAAAATTAATTTATTATTATAAAAATATCTATATTATATATTATGGATTAAGCGATAAACTACCACATTTCTTATAAGTTGACATGATAATATAAGTTTTAACTCAATTTAGTATCAGTAGTCCAATAAAATTGATTACTGTTGCCGTAAAAGTTTACGACCAAGTATCAAAAACGTATTTTCTCGGTGGCCGTACTATAGAGAATAACTATAAGTAATACTAATAATATATAAAACTAAAATAATACTATAACTAATAAGAAAAACATAATTATGCAAAATACATAGAACAAAAATCGCAATTGCATACTTAAAGACTGAAGAAATACATCAAGTACTATTTGCTACTAAAAATATTTAAAGTGTCAATTTCGCTTCGGCTATAAAATAAACTCAATATATTTATAACCTGCAGGACATTCAGGTGTATCTTATTTTACATCATGTTTTGACTCTACCACCGGTTCGGAAAGAAGTTTCTGCTGAGAACTATCTATTAACAAGAGCCGAGGTAAGAAACGTTGACGCACACAATAACATTTCTATCTTTTAGGATGGGGTTTGACATTGGGGCTGATTCTGTATAACACAATTTCTAAACTAAACGAAAATGGCAGTTTTAAATCTAGTTCTGTCCCTTTCCGTATGAAGTATTATGAAAGGGTTAGCAATATTTGTAATGCTCTAATTTTAGTTTAGTTTAGAGATTGTGCACTACAGAATCAGCCACATTATCTTAATAAAACAAAATTTCAACATTTATCAATGACATGCAATCGATCCGATCCCCCGATCGTCGCTCCATATCCAGCTCGCTCCCAGCACTAGTTTCGAGCTTGACGCGTGTAATTTTGCGATAGCAGTATTGTATTGCACTTTAAACAACTCTAGATCATTACTTTAACATTCCATAGGATTCCTCGGAGCTCGCGGACTATACATATGTGCTATTAGTGCACAATGTCATCAGGTTATTTCATGTTACGTACGTAATTATTCAATGGACACATATCCAAAGGAATAAAGGCTTGCAGTAAGATACTTACCTCAATGAGAGAAGGGTTGAAAAGCAGATGCATCTTATGCCACTGGCCATCGTTGACTATCTCGGTGTGCACAATCTGTCCACGGGCCATCTTAACCCTCACGGCTCCATCCAAGATCTCAACGGCCAAATAGTCGGAACCACGACCACCGCCAGGGTTGTATATGATGATTGCGTTTGGCGTTATGGTCTTGAATTCTATCTGCCATCTAAAAATATACGACGTGACGTTTTCTATTATACTTGTTACTTTTTTTTTATCCACTACAAGCTAGCCCTTGACTACGATCTCACCTGATAGTAAGTGATGATGCAGTCTAAGATGGTAGCGGGCTAACCTGTTAGGGGCATGGCAGTTATATTAAACCCATACCCCTTCGGTTTCTACATGGTTTCGTACCATGTAGAAACCGACGACCACCAGGCCAGACCAGGGAAAATTCAGTAATTACAAATTCCCAAATTGACCCTGCCGGGGATCGAACCCGTCAAGGCATACAGCGCTACACACTGCGCCACGGAGGTCGTCAAACTTTTTACTAGTTTACTTTTACTAGTTTGTTGCACGCTGTTATTTGATCGGAAGTATCGGTCTGCAATTCTCGATTAATTTCAGTTCAAAATATTTGCTAGGTCGAGGTGTTTACACTGATTAATTCCTTAGTGCATTGAAAAAAGAATGGCGCAAATTGCATGGAAGCAATTGGCTTTGCATTCCACCACAAGGCAGTGTCATAACTTTTATTATATCTAAGTAATTATTGTAAAAAAAAAAAACAAAAAAAAAAGTGAAGTGAACTTACAACCTACGTGAAACTTTTCATATCGTGGTACATTATTATTATGAAATACAAACCTTCCTCCCGCTCTGGAATTAATTTTGGGTAAGATCATATAGGCTCCTTCATCAATGAAACTAATTTCGGAATTCACATCGGCATCAAACTCCGGAGCACAGTTCCACGTGACCCCCTCAACATGAACGGAACCGCTGCGGCTTCGAGCTTTCTCGATTATTTTTACTCCGTTGTAGTACACCTGCATACAAAATCTATATTTAGTGTCCTTGCTAATTATACACTTAAACACAGCTTCTGTACGTTGAATGTTTCACTATAATGTATACGTGCGTGTAAACTGTAAATAGTAGGTAGTATTAGAGAAGGCCTGCCTCGTTGGTCTAGAATAGAAATTCTCAGTACTAGTCCGGAGTCAGGAAGTTAGCGGTGTTTCACCCCCGTGCCTTATAAGCACGTTAAGCCGTCGGTCCCGGTTATTATCACTGACATGATAATAGTCGTTAAAGCCCGCCAACCCGCATTAGAGCAGCGTGGTGGGTCCAAGCTCTAATTCCCTCTCTCCTATGAGAGTGGAGGCCTGTGCCCAGCAGTGGGACGATATCAGTGAAGGCCTTAAAATTAACACTTTCAAACTTTAACGTTCGTCTTGAAAGTACTTAATACAGATAGTTGATATAATAAATATCAAAATGTTTTAACTTTATTATCGATTTCCTCAGTTACTCATTTTCAATCTACGTATATAAATGAATATTCAGACTAGAATTGAGATATTCAAACATTTGCTTAGCTATTATGAAATTTTACATACATCCTCCATACATCCGCGAAAATTCTCCATATGACCAAGGAAAAGTTCCGAAAAATCGCCTTGCCCTCCGAGAAATACACCGAAATGGATGTTCAGCTCGAAGAAACGTCCGGGCAATCGCTTCTTCACTACGTTGTCGTCAACCTAAAAATAATGGGGAAAGTCATTGACTTAATCAACCGACTGTGTCGGCTGACTCATACACTTGAAAACATGTATTATGCATGGCCGGAGATGCCGTAGGGAGTATTGAAGTGATTTTGTACATGTTCACCTACATATAACCCATCTGAACAAAATGAACTGCCTACTACAAATGCAAGTGGAAGTGGATGTCAGTCAAAATATGTTTATTCAAAATTAGTACACGTTAACTTATTGAACATTAATAAAATGTAAGACGTGACGGTATCTTTAAACTCAAGCTAAACGGAGTTCAAAACGCACGCGCCCAGGGTCTAAGAATAGCCCACAACAAACTTGGCGTTTTTAGGGTTCCGTACCTCAGGAGAAAAATGGAACCCTTTTGGGATCACTTCGTTGTCCGTCTGACTGTCTGTCTATCAATGTCTATTTTCTCGGAAAATTGGCCGATCATGCCGCATATTTTAACACTCGCCAATAAATTAAAACCTTAAGTGCCGATGTGCTTTATGATGTATGACTATGACTAAAATTTACTTAAATAACGAAATTTGATTTTGCCGGAAGTCGGAACATTATTGGTGACAGCATTTATCTATTCCGTGGGTGACAGCGTGTTTAAATTTTTCGGCAATGTGCCAGGTAAGGTAATTAATATTAAGTTAAAACTTTATAAGTTGAATATTCACAGCACGTGTTTCAAACGCTGCTATAGATCTATATTATGTTTTTCATGCATTCGTCAGCAAATAAAATACTGGACTTCTTATTCTTCAGATGATACTTATCTTCTATTGGAGGTTGGCTAATATTAGGGCTAACTTGATTTTGGTATGGCGTAAACGATGAAGTCGAAATTTCTCATAAACCTTTCTTAAACCAAGATGTTCATGATTGGCCAAGACTTCGTTTGAACTTTATTGCCTTGTATAAGTTGGAGCATGTATGAAGTATGAACTAATCAGCTGGATGGTCTAGTTTGCCATAGTAAGTCAGTCAGTGGCATTTAGCTTTGATCAATTATCCCCACAAAATTACCACACGGCCTCTCGTCTTCACACGTCGGCCTCTTTGAAGATATATATGTCACCGTAAGATTGTAAAAACCGTTAGATTATAATATAACGTTTTTTATCTCGATAGATTATAAACTGTCGACAGATTGTGAACCGTAACATACTGCTTACAATTTAACGCGTTATTTTTCGGTAAATTGTAATATATTAGGTATATTAACCCGATAGAACCTAACCGGTAGTTCTAGGTACAAAATGCTAGTCAAGACAAATCAATAGAGTCTAAACACGACGGGTTTACGATGAGAACTTAAGGAGTTCCTATGACCACTTACCAAATCACGATTGCAGCTCAACTTGATTGTCTATGGTCCTAAAACCTGGAACCTTCTCACAAGCTATACATATCTAATGCAAAAAACCTCATCTCAATCGGTCCAGTACTTTTTGAGAAAAATAGTAACATATTGAAAAAATTAAATCATAGACTACAGCTCAGATTGATTGTCTATGGTCCTAATATATATCTAAGAACCTTCTCACAAGCTATACATATCCAATGCAAAAAACCGCATCTCAATCGGCCCAGTACTTTTTGAGAAAAATGGTAACATATTGAAAAATTAAAATCATAGACTACAGCTCAGCTTGGTTGTCTATGGTCCTAAAATATATCTAAGTACCTTCTCACAAGCTATACATATCTAATGCAAAAAACCGCATCTTAATCGGCCCAGTGCTTTTTGAGAAAAATTGTAACATATTGAAAAATTAAAATCATACACTACAGCTCAGCTTGGTTGTCTATGGTCCTAAAATATATCTAAGAACCTTCTCACAAGCTATACATATCCAATGCAAAAAACCGCATCTCAATCGGCCCAGTACTTTTTGAGAAAAATGGTAACATATTGAAAAATTAAAATCATAGACTACAGCTCAGCTTGGTTGTCTATGGTCCTAAAATATATCTAAGAACCTTCTCACAAGCTATACATATGCATAATGCAAAAAACCGCATATTAATCGGTCCAGTAGTTTTCCAGAAAAACGGTAACAAAAAAGTGCACAAACAAACAAACAAACACACAACCTCTTAGGGCAAACACATATACCGTCTCCGTTTCGTCGAGGGTAAAAAGAGCGAGTTGCAAGATTAACAATATACCTATATAAACAAATCGATGCACGAATAGACGTGCATATTTATAAACTGAGAGTAATTTGGTACAAATGGCAAGAAAAAGCTGTACGATGTCTTAGATAACCACCACCACCACCAACTGACTAAAATATAAAAGTTTTTCAAATATATTCAAGTCATACAAGGCAGAGAAAATTTAAACCCCAAGATTAATGCGAACGCACGTAGGTACTCTATTACCATACACTTCAACTTGGCATGTTCCCAAAACTGCATTAAATATTTTTCATTAGGTACATCCAGGTAAACTCATAGTTTAATTATCCATACTAATTTTAAAAATGCGAAAGTGTTTCTGTCTGTCTGCTACGCTTTCACGGCCCATCTGTTCAACCGATTTGGATGAAATTTGGTACAGGGATAGGTTGTATCCCGAAGAAGGACATTATTATACTACTTTTTATCCCGGAAAATTAAGTAGTTCCCGCGGGAATCGAAAAATCTTAACCAACGCGGACGAAATCGCGGGCATAATCTAGTAAAGAATATAGAAGAGCATAGAAAGAACATAAATACTAGTTAATAATGGGTATATTTACTAGACAAAAGGTATATATTTAATATGGTAAGAGGCACTTAAAATACGCAGTCCATACAGTAGGTAGGACTACATGTTTATTGCACAATAATTCCATAATTTGATGTAGTTAATCAATTGATTTTTTTGTTATCAGTAAAAGCAGTTTTATAACTAAAAATTTTGACTAACTATATTTAAACTGATTTTCTCACATCTTCCTTCATTTTCATTTTCCTTGCTTATAGTGAGATGCCCAGGGCCCCAAGTTAATTGGTGTGCAACACGATTAAATTGTTCGCTAAATTGAAAAACTGGATACAGTGCTGCCTTAATCTAAATTGAAAAACTGGATACCATGCCGCCTTAATCTACATACCTTCATAGTGAGATTAGCTTCTCTTCTGATGATGCTGACATGATGCCACTGTGTGTCATTAAGATTAATCCCTTTGGAAGATGATAACTCGCTCTCCCCAGCACCAAGGTTAATGTGAAGTTTCAATCTACCACTTTCAAGTCTTATCTAAAACAATACAATAACTATTTACTTTTTGTGATTGTAACAATAAAAACAAAAGGTAGTACATAGTAAAAAAACACATAGTATTTAAATGAGCGAAAATAAATTTAAATTATAGATGTCAAAAAAACAGAACATAGCATACTGAAATACTAAGTTAGCAACAGGCTGTGGGCGACTACAAATATCGAAAATGTCGACTTGAAAATACGAATTTGTGTTACTGGTCAGAACGATCAGTTTAATAATTCTTAAGGGAACACTTTTCTATTTTAGGGACAATTTTATGGCTCACAATATATTCAACATTATGCATATATTTTATATCAAGAATAAGTAATTTATTTGTCTAATGCGCGATTTTACAAAATGTCGGTACCTTTTACAAATTTTAGTGCTTCTGAAAATACATTTTTTTATACTTAAGTTAGGTATACCTATTAACCCGATAGAACCTGGCCGGGCAGCACGGGCACGGGACACTTAATCAAATTAAAATTTAGAATAAGTAAATAAACAAATAATTGCAAGCAACTAAGAGGCTCGACCCGTCACCCGAATGCGCATGAATTCACTCGAACTACTAAAACAGAAAAACAAATGTCTCAAATAGTATTACAGTACCTAACAATATTAATAGACCATCCTAAAAGGTATATTTTTGAAGCACTCAGTGTATTAACTCAAACAGTTACTTACTTAGTTTAGTAGTTGCTAACTCAGTATTTTTGTCAGTAGCTTTAGTATTTTATTAGGTCACGTACAGTCGTCAGTAAATTTTTTAGTTGCTTGATTAATAATATCCCAAAACAAAATACAGAATCATTTACAACATCATTTGGAATTAATTTCTTATATTATTAATGGAAAAGGGTGTTTATTGGTTGGTTTGTCCTTTGTGTTTGCATGGATATATTTTAATATCTGAAGAGTGTCATAACTAGGCTACTAGGCTCCCACAGGATTTTAAAAAAACCTACATCCATGGTGATGAAATCAGGGATATCAACTTGATTTATGATAAAATAGTTCGCTTATATTTCACTACTTACCATACAGTAATCTGTTTTGCCAGCAGCGAGTAACAAAAGTGCATCAGATAAATGAGTTCGGAAACTAAAACTTATGTCCGTGACACCCTTAGCTTCTTGCAGAGGGTATGAAATGTAGCTGGCACCGTAGAATGAGGCTAAAATAGACAAATCGTTTATGAATGAACAGAGGTCTAATCATAAACATTTGACAGCTTAAAACATATTACTCAGACTGTTTTAAAGGCAAGTCAGTAAAATACAAATTCCAGTATGATACAACATACAAAATTACAAACCCATTAAGGGTATGGATTCAAAATAATAGCTATTATGTTGGTAGGGAGGGTTTTCTTACCAACATCTTAGACTGCATCATTACAACATGACGTGTGATCTCAGTCAACAACTAATTTGTTAAATATGGTGGTGATGGCAAAAAGGTTGAGACACCGACCTCCCAATTAGAAGTCTGAGCTGCAAGTCCTGAGCGCTGGGCCTACACCTCTTTTATTCCTTTTTAAGTGTTATGTGTATTTCTAAATAATAATAATATTATAAATGCGAAAGTGTGTTTATTTGTTGGTTTACTGGTTTGTCCTTCGATCACGCTGCAACGGAGCAACAGATCCACATGTTTTTTGGTATGGGCATAGTTGAGGACCTGGAGAGTGACATAGGCTTCATATCCCGGAAATTTGAGGAGTTCCCGCAGGAATCCAAAAAACTTACACCACACGGATGAAGTCGCGGGCATCAGCTAGTGGCTAAATATCATTAGATTACATGATGAACCAAAATGCAGTGAGGATACGTCTTGATATCTACATAATGGTGCGATACCACCAAAATTGAGTGCAGTATATTTGTGCACATTTTCATGGACAGAAAAGCATGCATGCTTGCTAGTGTGAGTCTACTGCAAGAAACATTTGTGCCACACACTTTACAGCACAATACGGCACAATATACTGGCGGAGTTGCACCTTAATGCTATCAATTAAAGTGCCAGTCTGCCAACTTGCACCTGGGTCCCTATTCACTATTTAATCATTGAAGGTTTGCTATGAAATAATAATAACCTTTTCATAGCAAACCTTCAATGGATACTAAGTTTAAGAATAGGGGGGCTTGTGGCCTAAACCTGGCTAATAATATGGAGACCCGTGCTCAGTAATGAGCGGCAACAGATGGAGATAATGATGATGATGATGATGATGAATAAACGGTAAAGAACTGTCAAACTTACCTTTATCGAAAGCCAGCCCAAAAGAAACAAGACACAAAATAAACAAAAGTTCCATTTTAACAATTATTCATACGTTCACATTTAACTTAAACGTCGCTGAATACATTTTTTAAGAAAATCGCTCGTAATTATTTCGATAATCCATAGAATACAAAAGATATTCCAACATCCTTAGTTAGAATCAACAGAGATTGCAGGTATGGCGTCTCAGAGGAAAAGTCCCATTTTGAACTAAAATGATTAGCACCTTTTCTAATTTTAGTTGTAACAAATTACCGAATTTGCGAGAAACTGTCTTTCGATTTTTAACGCATAAATCAAAATAAATGTTAGAATTTTTAGAAACCCCAATTCCACCCCCGCCTGTGTCCCCCGCATCAATAAACAATAGAACGTAGTGATTATATACTCTTTGTAAACAATTAAACACAGCACAGAAACACAGAGACAGAGACATCAGACCAATCATCAGACATGTACATGACAACTGACAAGTAACATCACAGAGACATCTGTGTAGTACAATGTGTAGTATAACTATCCGTGACCTATCCTTTGAATCATAGACGTAGGATTTTTTCGCTACGCTCCTTTGAATACAATGAATAATAAGGAAACTAAATATGTTTAATATGCTTTTAAGTCAAAAAATCGTTAGATAGTCTATAGGCAAATCATAGATTTATTCTTGGGTTCGCGCGCTTCACCCGCGCGCGCGAACCCAAGAGTAAATCTATGAGGCAAATATTCAAACAGTCCTCTCCTTCACGATTCTCGTAGTACCGTCTTCTATATACCTACAACTGGTATGTATGTGTTCGTCATGGTCTCTAGAACACGAAACTGTCGGTCGTAGATGATAGATCGCGGAAGCGTGCACACGCTTAGCTATGACGTCACAAAGATGGCGGCCGACCGTTGTAGATTATTGATGATTTCTCGAGTTATAATTGTACAAATGGGTTTATTTATTTATTTAATAAATTCTAACACAACAATCAATATAGAACTTATTCTAATGTGGTGTTATCATAAATTCATATGAATTTTACCGAACACCACAGTGCCGCCGACAATAGGTTTATTCTTACAAACTAAAAAACTACAAATTGTTTCATATACCTAGCTATAAATACACACTATACGATTATATTATTATAAACTATAACATCCTAATACTACAATTAATCATAATCTAACTGCACAATATAGTATAATTAATCTAAAAGCTAAAAAGTGGGTAAGTTAATAAAAAAAATGACAGTTATTCGCTCTGTCTTCTAAAGATTGTGTGATACAGGATGTGTAGTTGGTGTCCAAAGTAAATCATTTGGTTGTGTGAGGTGTCTTTGGAAAGCATATTTAATGACCGATAATTGCTTCTTCGAGACCTATTACGTAAATACTAAATATAATAATAATTATAAATATATTCGAAAAAGATTGAATTTTTTACCTTACTTCTTTAGCTTGCTAAATATATAAATAACATTTTCATACGATAGTAAACAAATAAATTATGAAGAATTCCGTAAAGAAACTGCCACCGCGCGCTTGAGTTACGCTTACGCTACAAAGAACTTCGGGCCACGCCACGCGCCCGCGCTGCTCGTAGTTTTTGAAGATTTTATTTTAGGAGCCCCTTGTTTTACAATGTAATCATAAAAACGATGCAGATATTCAAGAAAAATATCATCTTTATTTTGAATCACTAGCTATTACTACGCAAAAAGCCATTTTACTTTTGTTTACTACCAAGATTTGATCATTTGATAACAGACACGGCCTGTCAGCGTCAAACATCTGTTGCTAAGAGACCAAGTACGCTAGCTTCGGCCGATCATAAATTGCCGCAATTTACTAGTATGCTGACGGTATCTAGATGAAGCGCGCGAGCCGCGAACCATTGAAATAGAATGAGTACTAGAAGCAGGGTCACGAACAAAAAATATCGCAAAAATGTCCCAATTTGCACACACATAAACATTTGTATGCTGAGTGGGAAATGTAGAAAAAGGTATTATATTAGCAACAACTTCAGTTAATTATGCACCTTAAGTTTAACACATAAAGCTACATTACGATTAGAAAATATTAATTTTTAAGACGTTCTGTCATCAGAGAAAAGGTAGGAATAACCTTTCAATCCAAAACAAAAAGTAATTTTTAAAATAAGTACAAAAATATTTATTATTAAAATAAAACTTAATATGTACGCAATAAGGTACTTCATACGTTGCCAAATTGATACCTTTACACTATTTTGGAACAAGACGCAACTCTTGGCATCACATTGTCAATATCAACAACGTCAATTTATTATAAACCTTAAAACTTAGATTTTAAGTTGAATTACGAATGTAGTATGTTTATATTTAAGACCTTTTGTCTTTGTAAAAAGGCAAAAACAAAAAATTCAATGGAACGAAATTCAAATAGAACAATGGAGACATGGAGTTGCTGATTTTTTTAAAGTTGTATATCGTGGTGGTATGTGGTCGTGTATATTTATTACTACCTTACACGCCCCAGCAACTCACTTATGTGTTATACTTGTACAGTATGTTTTATTTATCAAAATAAATATTGATACAGTTTTGGTGGGTAGCACTGCGAAAAACCACGTAGGTTTAAATGGCGTACTCTCTCCTCTTCTATCAATATTTATAACTATACAATGTTATGATATGCATAAGTATCTGTGTAAAAACATGAGGAAACTAAAACTAAACTAGCTAACATTTGTTTAAGAAGTAAGATTTTAACTTAAAATTAAATTTTCCTTACTTAGTTTCATTTTAAAATTAATATCAAGGTTAAAAATCTACGTTTTATTGACGTATTACACGTAAACTTAAAAAGTACCAAGTAAACTTTATTCAGATTTAGCCTTTGCGGCTTTTATTACTTTTTACTACATTTTTTTATAAAATATTTATGTAAAGTATATAATATCTTTATGTACCCATGTATTTTATGTGTATTTATGTAACTAAGGTATGTGTGTTTCCAGTAATATCAATTTTATCAAAATGAATTTGAACATAATTAAGGTTATCTGTATATTTTAGATGGCTTAAACAACTCTACTGCATAACGAAATGGATTACCAGGGAATCACTAAGCAACAATACTTTTAAAACACCAACACTACTCCATGCATCCCGTCTATCCAGAACAGTCAATGTTTGTTACAATATTTGACGCATTGTCACAAACATTGGCCAAAGGATATTAGCACACTTTTTATAAGAGCACTGCAGCATTTTGACGCATCGTTATGTTGGCTAAGGTTGGCTCATACTAGTGGCAAATAAGAGCACTTTCGTATTTGTGCTGTAATTTGTCGGGGACATTTTTGAAGCGCTAATCTAATCCTACATCTAGTATAGGTATTAGGTACTAAAAAAATTCTACATCAATGCCGCGAACCCAAGAATAAATCTATGACGATTGACGAAAGCGTCTATTTCACTTCACGCATGGATTTTTATCGAACAAGTTACAAGACGTCAATATGTCAATTATATTTAATTTAGAAACCAAAGAGAATATAACCACTATTGTTAGAAACAAAGCGTGCTAGAATAGTTGAATTATTCAAAGAATATAAGGCCTATAGCAAACAAATAAAAAACTTGCCCCTTGTAGCAGATAGTCATGATGAGGCTATCAGGCTTCTCGATGAGAGGTTTAACCATAGGTTTAAAATTATTAATGAGCATATTAATTCCTTGCTTGATAGGAATGCATGGATAAAATGTTCTCCAATTATCCTTAGAGATTTTGTGTCCAAAGTTGCAATGCTTATCAGCCTTAAAAAATCTCAGTGTAAAAACAGACACTTGGGATCCTATCATTTTATCCATTTTATATCGAAAATTAGATACCTACACATCCCGGCATTACCAATTTGAGAGAAGCGATGAAGACGAACCAACGGTGAATGATTTCCTGATGTTCCTGGAAAAGAGGGCCTTGGCATTAGAGAATGCGGAACCTTCAACTTCAGGCAAGGCTCGCAATGCAGCGGTGAACATTACCACCAAACCAAGCGCTGGCTCGTGCTCACACTGTAAGTCTGAACAACATAAATTATTTAATTGTAGTAAATTTAAAATCTTGCCTTTCACTGAGAAGATTAAGTTTTGTAAGGATAATAGCTTATGTAATAGTTGTTTAAATAAGCATACAGGAAAGTGTAGATTTCATTTCCGCTGTAAAATATGCAAGAACCCAGCTCATAGTACCGTCCTTCATGACAATACAGCCTCAGAGCAGCCAGTATCATTGATGTCCAACGTTAGTTCGGACAGAGTCTTATTACCTACAGTCAAGGTAAAGTTGTATGCGCAGAATGGTAGGGAAATTCATCTGAAGGCGATCTTGGATTCTGCATCGCAGATATCCATTGTTACAAGGAAGGTTATTGAAATCTTAGGGATTACCCTTAAGCGAGACAACACCAATATATCGGCAATTCCAAGAATGCTGCAAATTATTCAGTTCCCCTTGAAGTGTTTTCATTAGTCACACCTTATATGGTGACAATAAATTGTCATGTGCTAAATAAAATCACATGCATATCCCTCAATATAAAATAGATGCTTCGTCTATTGTAATCCCTCCCGATGTGGAGCTAGCTGATGTGGACTTTAACATTCCATCTTCTATGAAAAATGAAACCCGTTTTCCTTGGTCACTTCATCACGCGTGAATGGCTGGACCGATTTCACTAATTCTTTTTTGTTATATTTGTTATTATTAGGAGAAGGTTCTTACGGAAAAAAATATTAAGAAAATCTCTCAGAAATATTGAAAAATATATATTTATTTTTGCATACTAAGGCGGTACGAAGTTCGCCGGGTCAGCTAGTCAGAAATAAATATGCTAATTGGAGCTGACATATTTTTCCAGATGCTGACCCGGGAGCCGCTGGCGTCTTTGCAGCAACAAGCTCTGCAATCTGCAGAGAACCAGCATCTGCAACCCCTCTTCATCAGTACAAGGTTTGGCCATGTAATAGCTGGCGCTTTACCACCACAGTCTATATCAAATAAAAGTAAGGTTTCTCTCTGTACAATTAATAGTAAATCAGATATTGATGAAACTTTACAAAAATTTTGGGCTACTGAAACAATACCAGAAACTTTCAGCGAAAATATCCCAGAACATGAATTATGTGAAAATATTTTTAAGCAAACAACCATTCATGAAAACAATAAATTTCAAGTTGATTTGCCATTAAAGTTACCTTTGAGTCAAGTTAAAGATACTCTAGGTAATTCATTTGATTTCGCATTATATAGGTTTTTAAACCTCGAAAAGAAATTGCATAAAAATATCAATTTACTGTCAGAGTATGATAAATTTATAAATGAATACATTTCATTAGGGCATGGTCACTATATTGATTTCAATTCATTAGATTTCAGTAAAGACCCTTTATATTTTATGCCACATCATGCAGTATATAATGAGCAAAGTAAGAGTACTCGGTTAAGGGTGGTATACGATTGTTCAATGCTCACAGATAGGAAAGTTTCTCTAAATAATCTTTTACTTAATGGGCTTTCTATACAAAAGGATTTGTTTGATATTATGCTTTTATGTCGTTTTGGTGAATATACATTTTCAACTGATATCCGCCGCATGTTCAGATGTGTCAATGTTAATCCAAAACATGCTAGCTTGCAAAATATTTTATGGCGGAGCAATGTTAATGAACAAATAAAGTATATACAGTTAGATACTGTCACATATGGGCAAAAAAGCTCAGGTTTCTTAGCTACTAGATGTTTGCATGAGCTTGCTACCAAATATAAGGAAGAGTTTCCTTTAGCATCACATATTTTAAACAATTGCACCTATGTGGATGATGCTTGCTATTCACATGCTGATCTAAACACTATGTTAGAGGCTAAGGAGCAATTATGTAAATTGCTTAATAAAGGTGGCTTTACCACACTTAATGGGCATCAAATTGTCAGCAAATTTTAGATGGCATCCCTCCAAACGAGCAGCACTTTGATGATTTTGACCTACAAAAGAATAACCTATATTTACAAACACTAGGGCTGACTCTTAACATTAGAAAGGATAGTTTTGTATTATCTTGTCCAGAAGCCTTTGATATTAAAAACACTACCAAAAGACAAATTTTTGATCCATTGGGTTTCATATCACCTGTGATAGTCAGAGCTACGGCATTTATGCAAAAATTATGGTCAGAAAAAATTGGGTGGGATGAGGTACCATCAAAAGGTTTATTGGCAGAATGGCAATGCTTTGCTGAAAGCTTATCTAATATGCAACCCATATATATTGATAGAAATATAAATATTACTAAAGATGCAAAAGCTGTGCAGCTCATCGGATTCTCTGATGCTTCAAGTTCTGTCGGCTATGGATGCTGTGTTTATCTACGGGTGGTCGATCAATCAGGTAAGGCTTCACTGTCTTTACTTTGCTCTAAATCGCGAATTAACCCCCGCAGCGATCAGGCACTCAGCATTCCACGCTTGGAGTTAAATGCTATGCTCCTACTTACAAGGCTTATCAATAGAGTTTATCAAACCTTAAGCCTTAAAATAAATATAGAGAATATTTATTTATATTCAGATTCGCAAATTTCGCTTGCATGGATAGCAACTGAGCCCATGAAACTCCAAGCATATGTAGCTAATCGGGTTAAGTTAATTCGGGAACAAACTGCTAGGTGGCGCTGGTTGCATGTAGCTAGCGAGGAAAATCCTGCAGATTGTGTTAGCAGAGGAGCTGATCCTGAACAACTCAGACACTGCAAGCTGTGGTGGTATGGACCAGAATTTTAAGCAAACAGTGAGTATAAAGAGCAAAATACACCTACCTTGACAGCCCAGGATGATTTGCCTGAAACAAAGAAAGGTATTCCGCTCTCTGATGCCAAGGTAACCTTAATTACTAAATCGGAAAATGAGTTTTTTCAATTTCTTGATAGATTTTCAGACATAAATAAAATGACACGGGTTATGGCTTAAATACTTAGGTTCTGTAGTAATTTAAAAAATAAAGCTGCGCGAAAATCGGGCACGCTGTCTCCCCTCGAGTTAGAAAATGCTTTACATAAAATAATAAAACACGAACAGAGCATTCATTTCAAGCAGGAGATTAATGATTTAATGTCCAATAAACAAAACATAAAAGGTAATTTAAAACCTTTCCTTTACAGTACCCGGCAATAAATATTGCACATCGACCTTTATAAAGAAACAATCGGTTATTTCGGCTTCGTATAGCGTTATCTCTGTCGCACACTACCGATAGGTATATTATTATTATAGGTAGGTAATATTTATTGCCGGGTACTGTACATCCTTTTATCGACAAGGAAGGTATAATAAGAGTAGGTGGTAGGATAGAGAATGCAAATGTTTCATTTTCACAAAAGCATCCTATTATTTTGGCCAAACAGTCTAGAATCACAGATTTAATTATTCGTAGTGAGCATATCATGCAGGAGCTAAATTATTATTAGCTAATTTTAATCAAAAATACTGGCTAGTAAATGGCCATAGACATGTTAAGGCGCTGTGTGTGGTCAGGGGGGGGGTCTCCAAAGCAGTGTATCTAATAAATGGTGGCATATGGAAGATTGAAAAAAATATATGATGTTTTCAAGACCTTAACTCAGATATTGTTTTATCCCAAAACACGATTTAAACAACTTCGCTGCATAAAAAATAAATTCAAACATACCTCTTATTTCAGTTTTCAAATCAACACATCTCCAAATTGAAAACCTCAATTTACTTGAAAAATATATCATTAAATTCCAAATTCTAAATGACACCCATTGATTTATTAATATTTATTAAAATGTACACATATTTTCTGTTTTCCATTGTATTCCGGTTTTTCGAGAAGCGCTAGCTCATTTTCACCTCCGCCAGTGTTCGAAAGAACTTCACAGACGATGGATCTGTGCTCCTTTGCTCCAGCGTTTAAATCGATATTTTAAAATGGTTTTCAAACATAACATGAATAAGACTAATGTTTATTCAACATGAATTGACAGAAGACGTGGATATTACAACTTTCGTGAGCTATCTTCTTTTATATAACTAAAAATACATAATCAAATAAAGTATGAATATGTGTTCTCTGACCAAACTTTTGACAGCTCGAAATAATGATGCCGTAATGCGCTATCCATTCGATTTTTGACAACAATCGACTTCATTTACGAAGAAGTTTTAATCGATTTGACACATTGATATTACAACTTTTTGTATTGTTTTATAAACATACCCAGGCGTCTAAATGTCTTTTTTATGTATTAAAATAAATATTTTTGGTGAAGCAATGCTGTAAATGTATATTTTATTATTTGGCAACATCAATAAGGCAGGTCATAGAAACCATCCAACGCCAAAGATGACGCTACTTAAATGACAATCAAGTGAGCTTGTGTTGCAGCTTCGTAATTATTTTGAAAACTATTTTCAAAATTAAAATCGTACTAGTAATTACTAGATTGACATACGAGTTGCGAAATATCGCATAAAAAGGCACGTCGCTTCACTATTTAAAAAAAAAACTCCTGCTGGTTGTAACAATGACGTCTTTTATTATTTCCAAGAAGTAGGTAAGTTGTCAAACGTCCAATTACTGTCAGAGGGTTCACTGCCATCGCTTAAAGCAGTATTACTTAAAAATGTCAGTTTTATGTCACGTACCTTGAAGGTCCTAAAATAAGGATTATAATTCTAAAAACACGAACGTCAACAATATTAAAACAATACGGATTTAAGCGATAGTAGTATGCCTCCAGTGCAATTTTTGATATGAATGGAAAATAACAAAACAGTGGTAAGACAGAAAGGAAAACTGAAAATCAAGCATTGCCACTTCAGCTTGCTACTGCCTACTCGTCCGCTCTCATTGGACCAGACCGACCAGATAATATTATTATATCGAAAGCTTGCTGAGTAAGGACCTAGTAGTGTCTCAAATACTTCAAATAAGTGCCTATTGCAAGTTTTATTACTAATTGATTGGATATTAGATACCCTTAGGGTTTCGTTTCTGGCACCCGTGAGTTAGAAATTTCCGGGAAATACGTCGTTGGTTTTTTTTGTGATTTCCCGTTTTTGTGTACAGAGTATTTTTTTAACTTATCTCTTGAGAAATATTTGAGAACAAGTTGATCTCTTAACTTGTTTATTATAATTCTCCCTGACTACTAGGGCATGCATTCGGTGCTGTGTTTGAGTACCGGGAAATTTTGGACCGATATTGGCACGGAACCGGGAATTCCCGGGACTTTCGATACTTTCGATACTACCTTAAATCATCACAAAAACACGGCTAAGACATTACAGAAAGTATGAAATAGACCAAATATTACTGTTCATTAGGCGTTATACAAAAATTTATCGCATAATATTTCACACAGGAATATACTGAATATTACTATTCATTAGGCATTATACAAAAATTTATCGCATAATATTTCACACAGGACTGTAAATTCATGATTTTTTCATGTACTTGTACCATAACTCGCTTCGTTACAAATTTCAAAGTTTTATTGTAGTTCATAGGTTTTACAGAGATTGCGTTATGAAAATACACTTTGAAAAGTTGATTTTTTTTTTATCGTGATACGCTCATATGTAACTACTTTTATAGCAATTAGAAGCCAGTGCAAATATAAATTTACTACATCAAGCAGTTTATGAGAAACAATCCTTGAGGCTTGGATACACGGACAACAAAGTGATCCTTTACGGGTCTTTTTTTATAGACAGGCGTACGTAGTAACCTCACCTCAAAGAATTACAAACGTTAATCTAAATCAACAATATTTTCCAACCCATACTCAGTATTCCCAAGAGAATCTCGTGAAGATGTTACTCTCTCCTATTCTGTGCCGTTTTTTGGTTTTGCCGCACGCTGATTTGGTCTCTACAATTATATTGGATATGGTACCTCTTAGTATTTTTGGTATCCATTCACCGTCCTCCCCGTACGTATGGAGGATCCTAGGATCGAGGACCCTAGGATTTTCTAAAGACGTTTCCTATCAGCCATAAAGAGCCTCGTTACTGCTGCGTTACTGTCCAGGATTCACATCCATACATAAAGATTGGACTGTTCATAGTCTTGGTTTTTACATAACATTGTATGGAGAACTCCTGAGCATCTTAGGGAATTATGGATACGGATATCCATATTTTCTTTCCCTCTGCTATTGGTATAATTGACAGTGGAGTCAAAAATCAAAATTTAGTAGCCTCGGGCTTATGAGGTATATTTTATATTACAGTCTATCAATATTTTCCTGTCAATCTTCATGTGAAATTTATGAAAGTAACGATACAATTAACAGAATATAGCATAATCTACTGTAATTTATTATGGCTGAACAAATTTTATTCCAGTGACAGATCCATCAATTCATTGATCTTCAAAAAAGCTCTTCTCTGCTGGTAAATAATACTTACCAGAAAGACTAACATACGAAACTGTACGAAGTGGCAGTAAAATAATCGTTATAGCCAAAGTAAAAATAGGGGTTTTTAAACTAATACCTCGAATTTGTGAGCATAAAATACAGTATAGTGAAGTGAATCGACAGAATGTATGTACTTCGAGTCTCAAAAGTATCAAAAGTACCGGTTTTATGGTGTGGAGAACCGGGACTGAAAATTATTCAGAAGTACCGGGAATTTTTGGTACCAGGAATTATCGGGAGCATGCCCTATTGACTAGGTACCTCACTCGCGCAGTGCTGAGCACTATTGTCTTAACGTGGGATGTACCGGGTTTAATCCCCAGCAGAGTGAATTTGGGAATTGGGCGTATTTTTGTAAAATTGTACATGAAATAAAATCGATGTTTTTTTTTCATCATGTTTTGTTATTTTATTGATAAATTTGTGTCTCTTAGTTATTTATTTTTATGAGCAGTAGCACTGTTTACAAATATTATGTTAAATTATAGTAAAAACAATCATTTTAAAATTAAGTGACGGAGAATTATTCCATTGAGTAACTAAACTTTATCTCACAAAAGGCACTTAAAAAAACAACTTTAGATAAGATTCACAGAAGTGTTTTACTAGTCTTACCAATCATGCCAATCACAAAAATAGGACAGCAAACATAAAATAACAGAAACACTATCAAAATTTGATAATTTTAGTTCTTTTGACTAACGTAAAGGCAAATTTATGTCATAATTTATTATATAACTTCTGAAATAGACAATGCTTTTTATTTTTGTTTTTGCAAGTAAGTTAGTTTACGATAAAAAATATACATTTAAATATAACATAACAATAACTTATATTAATGATAAATTGTCAATATTATAAGCATTTATGCAATACTAGCCGATGCCCGCGACTTCGTACGCGTGGATCGAAGTTTTGTGGTTCCCGCGAGAACTCTTTAATTTTTCGGGATAAAAAGTAGCCTATGTGCTATTCCAGACTATAATCTATATCTGTGCCAAATTTCGGCCAGATCCGTTCAGCCGTTGGGGCGTGATTGAGTAACAAACATCCATACAGCCATTCATACATCCATACATCCATCTGTCCAAACTTTTTGGAGGATTTTTTGAGAAGACAATTTGTCAGTGGAACCTTGACAATTACTCAAAGGAAAAGTAAGGGCACTGATCACAATGTTAAGAATTATTGTACTTTCTTACCATAAAACTATAATAGTCGTAGTAGGTACTTTTGAGTATTTTAAACTCTTTATTCTTTATTTTGTACTTAAATTATGTAAAATGTCGTCTATAAAATATAAGTAGAACTTCCAACCAATGTATAGTATGTTAAATCACATTGTAAGAATGATTATAAGTAACAATTTTTTTTTGCGTTTTGTCTTCTTCGATTCTCCCTTTCTGATATTTTATCTCACCTCGGATATTTTTCTTGTTCTAGATTTTACGAGCTCCAAGTGTTATTTTCTTATATATTATTGTTTGAACTTTTAAGAGTCCCTCTTTAATTTCTCTATATGCCGCCTTGTTATTTCACCAGATGTCAGCGCCATTGTTACACCTGAATAATTTAATATATACAATACTCGTTTCCAATGCAAAACTCGGGGCCGTAAAAGCTTAACCGTGTACAAACCTTTAGAAATCCATTGAGTACCAATTTGTTCAATTGACTGACAATTTCGAAAGAGTTACTTAAAGGACCGTAATGAATTCACGGCAACAATATTTTCTTGCATTGTATTTCAAGAATTTAAATATTCTGAATTTTCTCTGGTCTGGCCTGGTAGGAGGCTTCAGCCGTGGCTAGTTACCAATTACCACCCTACCGCCAAAGACGTGCAGCCAAGCTATTTAGCGTTCCGGTAGGATGTCGTGTAGAAACCGATTAGGGATATGGACTAGGGTTTAATATAACTGCCATACCTCAAACAGGTTAGCCCGCTACCATCTTAGACTGCATCATCACTTACCATTAGGTGAGATCGCAGTCAAGGGCTAACTTGTATTTAATTAAAAAAAAACTGGATATAAGGTACATAAAAGTAGCAATAACTATTTTTTAAAAAATCCCGATTCTCGGGAATTCCCGGGAATCGGCCAATTTTATTCCCGTTTCCTTGAGTTGAAAATTTGCCGTTCCCGAGATTTATTTAATTTTGATTGAGTGGGATTTTTAAAAAGTTAATTTGTTTAGTTTCACCCAACCTAAGTCCAGTTAATTAATATAATAGGTTTTGCTTCGGACATAATATTGTCAATCAAACTTATAATTTTAGAGTACGGAAACAACGTACAAATTTGAAATTTTACATAAATTGGCTAATTTGCGGTTTTGGCTCTTACGAAGTTCTACCATATAGATAATTCTGTATGTAAAGATAAAAAATCATGACACCAAAATTGTATGATTTTCTTCGTTTTTTATTTTTGAGTATTTTTCAAACACTGTAAATAATACTATATGTCTGCAAAAGACTAGAAATTGATTTCAATGATCAATTTCCAACATCTTTATGCTATTTAAATTTTTGAAATAACATCTGTATTTCTTGTTTCTGACAAAAAATGAATATCAGACTCTTAGTCGGTAAGTACATTGTATATACGTATGATATTGATTTATGCCACAATTATTTATACTTGTAATTAACTCACGTAAGTAGTTTATGTAAATAAGATACTTATGTAACTCTAGATGATGCCCTCGACTTCGTCCACATGGATTAAGATTTTTTGACTCCCGCGGTAACTGTTTAATTTTCCAGGATAATGGTTCCGGGTAGCCTATGTCCGGGATGTAATCTATCTTTGTACCAAATTTCATCAAAATCGTTTGAGTAGTTGGGCCGTGCAAGCGTAGCAGACAGACAGACACACTTTCGCATTTATTATATTTTGTATGGATATTAGTATGCTGGGCTAACTAATGCCCGCGACTTCGTCCGCGTGGTTGAAGTTTTTTTTATTCCCGCGGGAACTCCTTAATTTTTCGGGATAAAAAGTCACTCTCCCTCAACTATACCCACGCTAAAAATAACGTCGAACCATTGCTCCGTTGCGGCGTGATTGACGGGCAATTCAATTAACAATCACACTTTCGCATTTATAATATTAAGTATTAAAATGGATTTGCACACGGTATGCGATTTACAATAGGTATTTTGTCAATTACCTACTCATGTAAGAGACTTTGGTACGTGATTTACTCACTTACGTTATTCTATCAATTTCACAAATTTTGAGTTACCGTGTTTTGTCATCCGAGGGCATCCGTGACATGCTATGACAAGCGCGCGAAAATAAGGAAAACCGCGACGGGAGCGCCCACCCGGCCGAAGTGGGCATAACTGGCGTGAGGGGTGAGGACTGAGGAGAGCCAACCTCTCGATTTGTGTTTTGATTTTAAGAGCTGACAGCGCCTTAAAAAGATAATTTATAAATGTTTAAAACTTGTTTCAGAATGAAGGCTCAATGTGCAAAACAGCTAATGGGTTCATTGCCCTCTCAAAGAGTAACAGCTTGCAGACCCTTTCAGAAAATAGGTATAGATTTTGCAGGGCCTATTCAAGTAAAAAATGCACGTATACGACGCGCTTTATATACAAAGGGATATATAAATGTATCTTTGTCTTATTTGTAACAAAGGCTATACACCTTGAGCTTTCTTCTGATTTATGCACTGATAGTTTTCTTTCTTGCTTTAAGCGTTTCATAGCCAGAAGAATGGCACCAATAGAGGTTTTTTGCGACAACGCTGGTTGTTTTTAAAAGGGCAAGCAAGGAATTAGAATCTTTGTATAAATTACACAGCTCACAAGAACATCAAACACTGGTGCAAGAGTATGCAGCTCAAAAAGGTATTACTTTTCATTTTGTACCAAGTTACTCGCCAGTTTTTGCTGGTCTTGCCAAAGCAGCTGTTAAGAGCATGAAATTTCACTTAAAGAGAATCATACAGAACTATGTATTAACATACGAACAGCTTAATACAGTGTTATGTCAGATAGAAGCTGTTCTAAATTCAAGACCATTGTTACCGGTCACAGCTGATGATGTAAATGATTTGTTATTTGACACCAGGCCATTTCTTAGTAGGTAACGCTCTAACAGCTTTCCCTGATGAAAATGTCCAATCGATGCCTATAAATAGGTTAAAATATTGGGAAATATGTAGTAAAGTTAGGAGTCATTTCTGGAATAGTATATGGCATAAATATTATTTAAATATTTTGCAGTCACGACCTAAATGGCACGACGATTTACCTAATGTTAAGGTAGGATCTTTAGTTATATTAAGAGAACCTAATACGCCGCCCCTAACATGGCCCATGGCCAGAGTTATAAAAGTGTACCCGGGCCAAGACCAAAAGGTTCGCGTTGTTGATGTTAAAACACCTAATAAAAAGGTCTATAAGCGGTCATTATCTGGTATCTCTGTATTACCTTTAGAATAAGTCTATACTATCCGGTATATCTGTACTATCTATAGAATAAGTTTTCAGTTTTTGTTTATTCTTTTTTAATAGAATTTTTCATTTCTCATATATAATAGAATTACTTAGTATGGTTTTTTCTACAATGTTTCTTAGAATAAGTATTGTGGCACATGCATTGCAATTCATTAAATATTATATTATACTAGCTGACCCGGCGAACTTCGTACCGCCTTAGTATGCAAAATTAAATGTATATTTTTCAATATTTCTGAGAGATTTTCTTAATATTTTTTTCCGTAAAAACCTTCTCCTAATAATAACAAATACAACAAAAAAAGAATTAGTGAAATCGGTCCAGCCATTCACGCGTGATGCCGTGACCAAGGAAAACGGGTTTCATTTTTATATATATAGGTAGATTAAGATTATTATTGAAATTAATTCTTAGAAGCATATTGTTATAGCTAAAATTAATTAAATAAGCTATGTGATGCTTAAATATTGTTGTATCTGTACTCTATGATTGCAACTTTTCAATGTTTGTACATTATAATAAAGGCCTTGTTAAGGGTTTAGAGCAAACAAGTATAGGGTTATTTATTTGCAGAAAATTTTGTTATAATACCTATTAAGCTATTGGTATATAAACCTTGGTATATTATGTAATCTAAAAGATTAGTTTTTCAAAATTGGTTTTGCAAGTCAATTATATTGTCTAGTGATTCTTACAGGATAAAATAAAACAAATTAATTAATAATATTATATAAAGTTAAATTTATTCTTTTCATTTAATTATTGTTACATAAATAAGTATAACTTGTAAACCAGGATGCTGTGAGCTAATTTAGCGTTGCATTTTAGACATTTTAATAATGATAGTAGAAATTTATTCATGCAAGCATCGCCACCCCCAGCATGTTGGAAACACAACATAAGATGTCTATAGTCTATGACGTTCACTGCTCATTCACCGGTCATATGTACTAAATAGACCAACGATCTGCCTCTTTCCTCAAGAACTGCCACAGGGCTAAGACGCATAAAATATACGCTTCCTTTGTGCCTAATTATAAAATTATTAAAATCACTGTGCCACGAGTCGTGTTTTTCTATATCAAGCATACCTACAGTCCACATAGTCTTCCACAAGAAAGAAAGAAATTCAGGGATACAAGATTTATTTATGGATGATGTAAGGATTCTAAAGATTTAAATAGCATATATTCAAATCTGTCCAGGCATTTACAAGTTATGGTGAAATTAAAAAACTAACGTACATAATATATTATACATGAACCCTGAAAACATTACGCTGCTTTTTCTTTTTTAAGAAAAGAGCAACTGCTGCGTTTCATGCCGGCTCTTCTCAGGAGAATCAGCTTTCCGAACCGGTGGTAGAGTCTTGTGAAATAAATAAATCATTTATCATCGCGTTACCGGGTTTTATAAGGCCAGCCATTTTAATAGGAAACAAACGACATACAAACTTGTTAACCAACGACCGCCATATTTGTCTCAGTCGCGTTTATATAGTAACCTTCTTTATTTATTACTGCCTCTATGGCTTAAATACAATATTATAATAATAACAAGCTAAATGTGTAAAAAGAGAAAAAAAAAAGAAAAATGTAAAAGTGCTAATTTTATCATCTTTAAAACATAATACCTACACGATGTTAAAGTAAACTTCTTTGACGACAGGTATTACGATTAAATTAAAAATAAATAAAAGAACAAAGTATGTAGTTTAAGAATGAGTAATGTCAAACAGGTAAAAACCACTGTACAACTTGATCATGAGGAATTAGATTTAGTGGATACCGCTGTTTTTCTCGGAATACTCCAATGGGGCAATCACATAAATGACTTATCGAACAGGCTTAGTTCTGCTGCATACGCGGTTAAAAAGATTCGCCAGTTGACAGATATAGAAACGGCTACAACTAACAGATATAGAAACTACACTTTTTGGGTAATCGACTTTATTGCATTTCCAGAAAGTCCAATTAAAACCGCATCTTTCTGTATTTCTAATTTTTCTTAGTTAGTTTTAATTAAAAAGATAATAATAAATGAATCTCGCAAGGTGCCAAAGGTGGAAAAATAAATATTGAAAAATTGATAAAAAAGTAGCGAACGAAAGTTAAATAACTTATCAAAAAATAAATAAGTTCTCTCATGCATCACTTCGAGAGCGAATAAAATGCATAAAGTTCGATATTTAGTTTTCCCTCGACACGTATATTCAGTTGGGAAAAATTAAACAAAGTCAGTTATCCCATGAATTTTATAAGCACATTCATTCAATTATCAAAAAAATAGTTGTCAAACTATTTATAATTTCAGTAAAAATATTTTATTCAACATTATTAGAGCAACCAAAAAATAAATTATAAGATATTTAGTTGTCAATATTTTAATGAAATAAATTTGGAGCGAAATCCATGAAATAACTTGCAATCCGGAAATGATTCCCAATAGCCAATTAATAAATGATAGTAAATTAAAAAGTTGATTAATAAATGATTGGACTGAATGGTTTATAGAACTGTACGTGAATTAGGCTAACTTAGAGGCATAGTAAATTTTTAGCATACCTATCTACATTGAAATCAGTTCAATCGTACTAGTTTTATAATTAAACCTTTCTCAGTTACTTAATTATAATATTTATAATTGATAGTTTTCATTTTAGTGAACGTTACATAAGCTTAGTTCGTTCGAACTGATCTGATTTAAAATGTAAAATTTAAATTTATAAAGGTAAAACTAAAGGAGAGTTGATAGCTGTTATAATTTCAATAGATACTTAGCTTAAAATTTAATGGACGTATGCACCTTTTTGATTTTGATGTCTAATAACTAAATAAATGCGAAAGTTTGTGAGAGTGGATGGATGAATGTTTGTTACACTTTAATGCAAAAACTACACGACGGATTTTGATAAAACTTCATGATGTAAAAGCTTATGTACATCAGAATAGCATATTTTATCCCGGAAAGTTAAAGAACTTCCGCGGGAATCAATCATCAGCTAGTCTTTAATCGCTGTGTTCTACGAACTGTTTAAATTTTTATTATTTTATGTAGAGTCGTTATTATAACAAATACAAGCTTCACTTACATAATCCTAGTTCGATTAAACCATTCTTAGTTAATTCTATCTTTAAATACATAATTTTGATAATACTGTACGTTAATCATAAATTATTAAGCTATTTGGTTTGAAAAGGCTGATATATATTGTTAAATTATACTATATATAGCTCGATTACCACTCACTCACTGACTCACTGACTGACTCATTGACATAATTGATCTCCTAGAAAGAGACAGAAAACGATACAATGATGTACGGGAGATGAAATGAGATGAGAGAAATTTATAAAGGTAAAACTGAAGAAAAGTTGATAGTTATAAGTATAGTTGTTATATTGTTAAAAGTGAAATTTTGTTGATTTTATGAGTAGAGTTGATTAATAGATTGTTACTTGGTTTTATTTTTTTATATTTAATTTTGTACGTCTGGTAGAAGAATCTAACAAGTGTTTCAGTAGTTTTGTTGATTACTTTTCACAGTTCTAATAAAAAAAAACTTCCTATTTTTAGTTATAATGAATGAAGTCATAGTAAAATAAGTAAATAATAGGTCAATTAATCATCTCACTAAAGAGGAAAAATTAAATAAAGGTAGTCCGCGAGGCGTAAGCTGAGCTTTGCATTTGTGTGAGTGTACATAGATAGTGTAGGTGTAACATTGGCCTAAAGCGCGGCGCGTCCCTTGCTTGGTATAAACCGGTTTTTACTGCTTTTTAACAATCGGCCTGAGGCGCGGTGCGTCCATCGCTTGACGCAACTTCACCTCTTGTACTGGTAGCAGCGTGACGTGTTTCTTAATATTTTATTTTATTTTATTTTTATTTTATATTAAAACATTTGGGCTATGATAAAAGGCTACGTTGCGAAAAAAAACGTGTCAATGAATATGGATGTAATAATGAGGTTAGTGACAGAAAAAGTTGGCAGTATCACTGCACAAGAATGGAAAAATGTATGCGATCACGCAGTAAAAGAAGAAAATAAGTTTAAAGGCCACGACGCTGTTCTTGATGATTTATCGGAACGATTCATTATTAACACAGACGACACATCAGACGAGAGTGAAAATGATGATAAGGAAAATGATGAAGATGCAATGTCCGATGTAGAAGAATTTTAATATTTTTTCATATTTGAATTGTATTTATCTTTTACGAATAAAATTTATTTTTAAAAGTTTTTTGTCTGACTCTACTTCAGCTTACGCCTCGCGGACTGTACTTATATCGTCAATTTTTCGAACGTCAACGCAATATTGACGAAGAACTAATCTCATCTAACTAATCCATCTATTCACACATTTAAACTTCGTCATAAATTATAAATTAACAATTTTCCCAATCGCGTTTTACTCGCGATATTGGTCATTTCTCCACACCAGATCCTCGTCAGCCATCGTCGCTGGTTGGACTGAAATCGCTGGCCGTGTCCATATTGAACAATTTGAATGATACCTTCTTGCAGACTTTAGTTGCCGTGTTGTTGTTTGATTTTATGATACTCTTTCCGGGGGGCATATCCAAGTTTACTGGCCTGAGGGGAGCTATGTCGGCCTGGAAAGAAACAAATAAAAAAATTATAGATAAACAAAGCAAGGTCAATAACTTCATCATACCACTCATACCAGTAGTGTACCCCTACCATAAGATTTTAAATAAGTCACAAATTGATTACTAGCAATTTTATAGCTGGCTGTGGGTGTATATATCAGCTTAAAATTGTAAATACCGTTAGATTATAATCTATCTCGCGATATTGTGAACCGTTCAAAGTTCTGAGTGTCAATTTTTGAAATATTTATTGTATTTACGTTTTCTCTATCTTTTAGGCTAGGCTAGGGTTAGACATAAATATTCAGGTAGTACTTAGGTTCTATCGGATTAATATCTAATAGATTATAATCACACGGTTACGGTTCACAATCTATCGACAGCTTACAATCTCGCGAAGATAGATTGCTCACGGTCATAATTGCATTAAGTTTCATTCTGATACTACAGAAAAATTAACGCTACAATAATAAATAGGGAATTTACATGATTTAAAGGGTGTGGTAATGCAGTTAACTGCCTCGTTGGTCTAGCGGTTAGCATAGTCGACTGCGGATCACGAGGTCCTGGGTTCGACTCCCGGTCGGGCATAAAAATTGTTAGGTATTGGGTTTTTCCACGACCTCCAGCTCGCTGGTCCGATGACCTAAAGAAGGTGGCAGGAAGCGGGTGGATGAGGAAGGCGGAGGACCGTGTTTGGTGGCGCGCTCTCGAAAAGGCCTATGTCCAGCAGTGGATGCATACAGGTTGATGGATGGGTAGATGGATGGGTTTTTCAATTAAGACATTCTCAGCGCCAGCCCGGAATTGGAAGTTGGCGGTGTTTCACCCGGTTATTATCACTAACATGATAATAGTCGTTAAAGCTCGCCAACCCGCATTGGAGCAGCGTGGTGGGTCTAAGCTCTAATTCCCTCTCTCCTATGAGAGTGGAGGCCTGTGCCCAGCAGTGGGACGTTAACAGGCTGTAGTGGTGGTGGTGGTGGTGGTAATGCAGCAGAGATTTAAACTTCTTTCACTTGGTACTTTACATGCACAACACCTCTCAAAGATGGCTGCCTTAAAATAGCTGTTCTGTTCTCCGGCCAGTTTAAGTAACATCCGAGTTTCAAGCCAAAGAAGGTATGTAAGTAAGTAAAGTCAAGTAAGCTCTTCTTGAGGCATCTAAAGAAGTATTCCTTCATAAATGCTAATATTAGGATGTAAAGGTACCCTCCTTTTTTAATATAGGTCAACCTTCAAATCAAGAGTGAATAGGCATCTTCTAGGCAAGCGCGCTCCCCCTTAGGCTGTATCACCACTTGCAAGCAAGTCTGATTGCAGCCAAGCACTAGCCTATATATAAAAAAAAGGTATAAATCAACAACTTACTTCACAAACTTCTCCATCTTCACTGTCGACATTATTGCCAATCAGTGAAGCGCGCATCATAGCATCGGAGCTCTGTGAAGAGAAAATAAATATTAAAGGTGTTTGAATATTTTTTGGCTTAATTACCGTTCCACCATTTTATTTTATTTCTGAAATATCGGCCACTCATAAAACCTGTATTAATCAATAGCTGGCAATAACACAAGACGAAATCATATAAAGCGTCAGCTTTCCGAGGTATAATTACTATGTAACCCAACAGTGGCGTGCAGTCATAGTGATTGCGTTCATGGAGCCATAAATGCACTGCTTACCCAAATGGAAATACGTCAATGCTCATTTTTCATCAAAAGAAAGAAGAATGGACGAAAAAATGGCGTATAAGACTTAACGATTCTAAGTCTACCCATATTGATTTTGCAAATAAAAAAGCAAGTTACTATCCTATTTATATTGGCACACAAAAGATACCCCATGCTGCTACAGCGAAATATCTTGGAATGACCCTTGATAGTAAGCTACGCTGGAAAGCTCACGTCAAGAAGAAAAGAGAAGACCTAGACATGAGGTACAAAAAAATGTACTGGCTCTTAGGAAGAAACTCATCGTTATCAATACAAAATAAGATACTCTTGTATAAACAAGTCCTGATGCCAGTGTGGACTTATGGTTGTCAGCTGTGGGGCTGTACCAGAAAAAGCAATATCCCAATAATTCAGCGATTTCAAAATAAAGTACTCAGGGGTATCGTCAATGCACCCTGGTACGTCAGAAACGAAGATTTTTTTTTTTTTTTTTTATCCACTACAAGCTAGCCCTTGACTGCGATCTCACCTGATGGTAAGTGATGATGCAGTCTAAGATGGTAGCGGGCTAACCTGTTAGGGGCATGGCAGTT
Source organism: Erebia aethiops (assembly GCA_923060345.2). NCBI lineage: Eukaryota > Metazoa > Arthropoda > Insecta > Lepidoptera > Nymphalidae > Erebia > Erebia aethiops. The sequence goes on along the minus strand of OV281079.1, from coordinate 4,449,768 downwards.
ATATCAAACCCATACCCCTTCGGTTTCTACACGACATCGTACCGGAACGCTAAGATAATCATTCATCGCGATCTGAAAATGGACTTCGTAGATATATCATAAGGAGACAAGCGCAATCCCACGAAAACAGGCTTCATCATCACGTAAACGTCGCGTCGAGGCCATCCAGCTCCTCGACAATACAGACTTAGTGTGTAGACTTAAAAGGACTAAGCCCTTCGAGTTAGTGTAGTGCTAAGTGCAATGCAAAGAACACAGTGGGGCTGCTTCTGTATAACACAATCTCTAAACTAAACTAAAATGGCAGCTTTAAATCTAGTTCTGTCCCTTTCCGTAGGAAGTATTATGAAAGGGTTAGCAATATTTGTAATGCTCTAATTTTAGTTTAGTTTAGAGATTGTGCATTACAGAATCAGCCCCAGTGTCTCGTAATAATAATGTAGCGTAAACTAAGATAAGTCAATGGACCAATTCTTAGATATAATTTTATGGTATAAGTTCAGGTTAAAATAATGTTACTCATTAGCTTTATTTACTCATAGGCTAGATCGTAACTTTAGTAGGGTATTAACTTTTGTTAGTACATTATGATTTTTAAAAAAAAAAACAGATATAGATAGAGTTGGAAAAATTTTTAAGTTTCGTCGACCCATGTAATCTGTTAGTTGTATTAACCCGATAAAACCTAATTATATGCTTACTAGCTGACCCGGCGAACTTCGTACCGCCTTAGTATGCAAAATTAAATGTATGGTTCACTAATGTTTCGCAAAAAACATTTAACAAATGATCATTTCACAAAAAACGTTTCAAAAACTAATCATTTCACAAACGTCGTATTCCGCAAACATATAATTTATTAAAAGATCATTTGACAAATACTCAATTCACAAATACTTTACTTTGCAAACGTGCTGAATGTAAAATTGTCATTTACTAATTTATTATTTCATAAAATAATTCATTCTTCAAATTCATAATTTTACAAAATATTAAAATATAAATTGTTATTTGAAAAATAAAACTAACTATAGGTCGCCCGCAACGTCATCCGCGTACAATCTCTGATTTTTTATGAGATTGAGATTTTTTATGATATGAATTCAATATATATAATATGTTACGGGTAAGGCCAGAAGATGTTGTAAACCTAGGTTAACGGGTTTACTTAGTTTTGGGTAAAGTTCGAATAATAAGTAAAATAAATTTAATTCGGAATTTACCCATACCTACTCACCTAGGTCTACCCAACTCTGGCTGGATAATGTTAGGGATATGGATTCTCTCCCTCTCCCCCTCACCCCCTCCAAGGCCCGGTCGACGGAGCCCCGCTTGGTGGGGCTCCTTCTTTCTGGGTGGTATAAAAAGGAAATAACCACGAAGAGGATGGATCCTCTTCGTCACCTAAACCATCCGAGTCGGAGTGCCCCCAGTCCCGAGCTCGCTTCGCTCGCTCTTGCATGAGTAGGAGTGGTGCCTAAAAAGCAAGTGGAGAAGCTAGGAAAACCACTCGACCTTCGTTTCGCTACGGAGGTCGCCGGTTCGCTTCGCTCGCCCGCTCCTCCCTTCGCTCCACTCGGCCTCGTAGGCTCGCTTCATTCAGGACCTCCTTCGCGAGCTTCTGCCTACGCGCTTTACAAAAACACTCTAGGAGTAGGACAGACAAGACTGCGTAGAGTCTGAGTGCTCAGATTTCGACCCAAGAATGTCAACTTTTTAAAACGGGCTACGCCAGAAGACTCTTACAGTATTTATCAAACAATTCATTTTATCAAAAAATAAATACGCTTTACGTTGTTTTATTATATAACACGATTAATAAATCAATAGTTTGTCAAATTATATTTTATGAAATGATAATTTATCTGTTAATTGTTTTATCAATTGAATTATTTATAGGACCAAAAGTTTTATAACGATTAATATATGATTCATAATTTTGCGAAACGTTGTTTGTGAAATGAAAATTTGTAATTTGTTTTTTATGAAATGATCGGTCACCGTCGACAGTTTACAATTTCGCTAGTAAGATTATAAACTGACGGTTTTTGCAATATAACGGTGACACATACATACACGTGCGCTATGGTAAAATAGCGTGCTATAATGTTGAGCTAGGTGCTATATTGACCCCCTCTGACCTCCAGAAACACCATGTCCCAGAAGCCCTGCAGGTCTGTAAGGGTGAGCAGCGCCTGTCCGGTCTCGGGCCGCTCGCAGCGCTTCAGCAGAGAAGTGAACTGCTGCAGCTTTTGCGACATCAGCAGCTGCGTCTGACCCACCACCGCCGCCAGTATTGCTTCCTGACAACACACGTCACGTGACAAACTATCAAATACTAATATTCCAATAAATATTATAAATGCGAAAGTTTGGATGGATCATTGGATGTATGGATGTATGGATGTTTGTTACTCAATCGCGACCGAACGGCTGAACGGATTTGGATGAAATTTGGCACAGATATAAATTGTACTCTGGAATAACACATAGGCTACTTTTTATCCCGGAAAATTAAGGAGTTCCCGCCGGAACCAAAATTTTTTGCCACGTTTTTCGGTCTTTTGCCACCGGAATCCAATTTTCTCCAGCAATCTACACAAATATTATAAATGCAAAAGTTTGGATAGATGGATAAGCCGTGCTAACCTGCATTGGAGCAGTGCGATGGGTCTAAGCTCTAATTCCCTTTCTGTGAGTGTGGACGCCTGTGCCCAGCAGTGGGACATTAAAGGGCTTTAGTGAATAGTGGATCGATGGATGTTTGTTACTAAATCACAGCAGAACAGCTGAACAGGTAATATGTATGAAATTGCTACTTTTATCCCGGAAAATTAAAGAATTCCTGCGGGAACCCAAAAACCTCAATCCATGCAGGCAATGTCAGTCAGACATCAGGTAGGTTTGCAATTTAAAATAAAAAGTTTGCCAGTCAGACATCAGGTAGTCTTTAATTTGTAATGGCTTTTCACCAACCTGAATCTCATCTAGTAGTGTTGTCTGTTTCAGAATCTTGTTCCATACTTCACACATGTCTGTCATTCGCTTGATCTCAGAGTCTAGCTGCCTCTGGAAGAAGTGCTCCACGCTCATATCACATACATCCTCATCCAGTAAACCTGGAAAGATGCAATATGAATCAATATTTTGTAATTTTTACTATAGGTGGTGTTTACCCACACTGATGGAAGTTTCTAAAAACTAGATGATCGCTGCATTAGATAGTGACAGTTTTTATACACAAAAAACCGACACCTATTAGTCCCTAATTAATAGGCATTGTTGGTGAAATCGAGCATCAATTTACTGTTTGTAAATGTTACATCTAGTGATGTTATAGAGGTTGAAAGATGTTGGCAGCAAACAATCTGCTATCTTACCCTCATCTGTTGTATCTGCCAACATTTCTGAATATAGTTCACGGGACGGTTTGTCTTCATCAGTTTCCATATAAGTTGAACAATTAGACAGATCCACAAGCCTCTCAGTTTTTGTAGATGCAGTACTTTTAGAATTATCTTCCTTCTTTGTAGTATTAGCTGTTTTTCTTCCTTTTCTTGTAGTTTTAGTTTTTTTAACACTTGTTTTCTTAGTATATGTATCACCATCACTCAATGAAGAGCTGGTTTTAGAACTAAAGATTATTTTTGATTTCCTGATCTTTGGATTCTTTAATGGTTGGTTTGCAAGTGGTTTGCTCTTTGGTATAGGCTTTTTCTGTGCCTTCAATTCGTTTCGTGTTAGTTGCACTGTATCTTTCAATTTACTTTGATTACGTAAGCATCTTGGTTGTTGGCTCGGGACATTAGCACTTTGTTTCTGGTGAGTTTCATATTTTATATCTTCATATGTAGATAATGTTGGCTTATCGAGGCCTTTTAGTGATGGATTAAACCCTGCATTTTGTGTTACTTTTTGTGTTTTCTTATTACTAGTCAGGTTACTTCTGGCTGCCTGGGACCTGGTCACACTGCCTGATGTGCTGGGTAAAGGCCGCAATATAGAAGGTGGAGGTTCAAAATTCTTAGAGCTCTTTGGTATTCCGGGGGGCATACCCAATTTTACGGGCGTGAGGGGAGCTATGTCGGCCTGGAAAGAAACAAATAAAAAAATTATAGATAAACAAAGCAAGGTCAATAACTTCATCATACCACTCATACCAGTAGTGTACCCCTACCATAAGATTTTAAATAAGTCACAAATTGATTACTAGCAATTTTATAGCTGGCTGTGGGTGTATATATCAGCTTAAAATTGTAAATACCGTTAGATTATAATCTATCTCGCGATATTGTGAACCGTTCAACGTTCTGAGTGTCAATTTTTGAAATATTTATTGTATTTACGTTTTCTCGATCTTTTAGGCTAGGTTAGGGTTAGACATAAATATTCAGGTAGTACTTAGGTTCTATCGGATTAATATCTAATAGATTATAATCACACGGTTACGGTTCACAATCTATCGACAGCTTACAATCTCGCGAAGATAGATTGCTAACGGTAATAATTGCATTAAGTTTCAATCTGATACTACAGAAATATTAACGCTACAATAATAAATAGGGAATTTACATGATTTAAAGGGTGTGGTAATGCAGTTAACTGCCTCGTTGGTCTAGCGGTTAGCATAGTTGACTGCGGATCACGAGGTCTTGGGTTCGATTCCCGGTCGGGCATAAAAATTGTTAGGTATTGGGTTTTTCCACGACCTCCAGCTCGCTGGTCCGATGACCTAAAGAAGGTCAGGAAGCGGGTGGATGAGGAAGGCGGAGGACCGTGTTTGGTGGCGCGCTCTCGAAAAGGCCTATGTCCAGCAGTGGATGCATACAGGTTGATGGATGGGTGGATGGATGGGTTTTTCAATTAAGACATTCTCAGCGCCAGCCCGGAATTGGAAGTTGGCGGTGTTTCACCCGGTTATTATCACTAACATGATAATAGTCGTTAAAGCTCGCCAACCCGCATTGGATCAGCGTGGTGGGTCTAAGCTCTAATTCCCTCTCTCCTATGAGAGTGGAGGCCTGTGCCCAGCAGTGGGACGTTAACAGGCTGTAGTGGTGGTGGTGGTGGTGGTGGTAATGCTGCAGAGATTTAAACTTCTTTCACTTGGTACTTTACATGCACAACACCTCTAAAAGATGGCTGCCTTAAGGGTCGATATACTCAAAACATAGTTTTCTGTTCCGACTATTTAGGATAGTAAAAATTAAAATTTAATTACCAAATAAATACCATTCGCTACTCAGTGAAATGAAGTATGACGTAATTAAAAAAAATGGTCAAAAACTCGTATAGTAACAGCAGAAAATTATCGGGAAATTCATCGAAATCTCAAAAAAGGCGTTATCGCGTTCCGACTTTTGTGATTTAATTTGAGACATTATTGAAACAAAAGTTATTTTAAATTAATCGTAAAAGATCAAGGAACACTTTAAAAAAACAATATTTTGAATAAAACAAAGTTTTTTTACAATCTGGTTCCAAACATCCCACATTTTACAGCACGAGTTTTTCATACAAATTTAGTACGGACGCGCGCATCTCGAAATTCCATTATATATTCATGAAATTCGGCAGTCATTCTCCATACGCCTGAGGGCCGTCAGGGCAGAAGGTGTGCCGTCCTGTACGAAATGACGTTTAAATCACTGTTCCATTGTTTATCCTTGCAGCCCCTACCATTGTACCATTGGTCGTGCGGAGGTCCGGGGTTCGATCACCGGGTCAATTTAGGAATTTATAATTTCTGAATTTTCCATGGTCTGGTCTGGTTTCGGCCGTGACTGCCATCACGGGCATCTGCTTATTTACAGTCTAAAGCATAGACTTAGAATGTACAAGACCAACAGTGACAGATTACGGTGTTACAAAAAATGAAATGTAACTGTGTGCGTGAAATAGTGTTGTCTTGACTCTAGCATAGTATTATCGATAGACTTACTGGTGAAATCATAGGACTCTAATGAGTTAGTTTAACGAAGTAAAATATAACTATCTTTTAATTTTAAAAAATCAAATACACAAATAGCAACAAAGCTACAGCTAGGTACAAATTATTTATTGATGAGATGACCATGTTTTCTTTAAAAAGTTTTTCAGCGTTACAACACAATGCAACATCATTAGCTGGATATATCAAATACTTATTGTATGTTTTCGAATAGTCTCTCTTAATAATTAACGAATTATTACATAGAGCTGTTGGGTCCGATAATAAACTATGTACCTACACAGTCTTCACACTTAACTCTTTTAATAATCCTTTTAATACATACAAATAATTAAGAAAAAAAGAATGTCCATTCATACATTAGTTTTCTAATTAATTCATTCAATTATTTATTATTCAGACTAATATCTATTTTTTTACGCATAGCCCATGATGCTACACCACTGGGGACGGGGTCCATACAATTTTGCCCACTGTTCCTTGTAGAGTATTTTTGGGGATCTCATTATTTTCGTGCTAACTCAATATTTATTGAGTTAGTTAAAGTCATAGCTAATGACCTCCCCGATAAGCACTTAAATACATAATGTACTGAATTACCAGTATGTACAGTATACCCTGTATATATATTTCATGTACATATGAAATCTAAGACACGCCAAATAAAACAAAAATTAAGGAAAATATTTATTTCGTTCTTTTCTTTTACAGGAAAGTAGTGTTTAATATTGTACTCTACACAACTAAGCTTATGAGCATTGAGCAATCACGTCAAACCTACCGGCAGACACGATTATCGACTATCGATACTTATGACGTCATCACTTTGTCAATCCCTATCGTAACGAAACATTTTTAAGTTTTACACAAGCATTGAGCAATCACGTCAAACCTACCGGCAGACACGATTATCGACTATCGATACTTATGACGTCATCACTTTGTCAATCCCTATCGTAACGAAACATTTTTATGTTTTACACAAAATATCCAAAAATTCTTTATTTAGCAATGTAATTTGATGAAAAGTCTTAAGGGAACCCTATTATCTAAGCTTTCAATAGTTATTTTGCCTCATTTTCAAACAACAAGTGACGAAATAATGATTATGAATAATTCAGAAAAATATTCAGTAATTACCTGTGAAACGTGTATTTATGCGGGTTATTACGTCTTGTAACGTCACATTCATTCACTGAACAGGACACCATGGTGGCAGAACAAAGATTTTAAGTTTTAATCGTAAGATTATTAATTAAATACACAAAATTCACCTCGACTTGGAAAAGGCCGGGACGCTATGGCCTCTTACTCGCGTAAACAATGACATACTGGCCTTTTGTTTCGCTATCTCTTTTTCGCTCGCGGCAGTGTTTATTAACTAAATACCTCTCGCTCCCACGCTTTGTCAGTCTATTGAGCGTAGCGAAAAAATCCTATGTCTATGGTCTAAAGGCGTCGTTTGGTCGGAGTAACGTGAGATCCGCAGTCGTTGCATTTTGAAATTATTTTCAAAAATTCTATGATCTTGATCCCTTTCAAACTTGGGTAAAAACGAAAATGGTAGTCAAGGACACAGTAGGAATTTTTCTGGGGCCCTACTCCATGAAATAAATCTATGGGTAGAAATTTCGTCCGAGGACGACGACTTGTAATTTTTTTTTTTTTTGGTTTTTGTTCTTGTGTGAGAAATATGGAAAAGAGTCTTTGTTTCGTGTGTATATGTCACCGTAAGATTGTAAAATCCGTTAGATTATAATCTAACGGTTTCTATCCCGCTAGATTATAAACTGTCGAAAGATTGTGAACCGTTCAATGTTCTGAGTATTAATTTATGAAATATTTATTGTTTTTACGTTTTCTTGTCTCTTTCTTGTACAGTTCTCGCGCGGGAGTTGAATGCAGAGTAAATGTAAGTGTCACCATACATTTACTCTGCATTCAACTCGCGCGCGAACTATAGGTTAGGTTAGGGTTTGACATGGTCGACAATTGATGACATGGTTGACAATGTCGTGTACTGTGACTTTTTTTTTTTTAATTCACTATTTGCTTACGCTTGACCACGATCACCCCTGTGGGAAGTGATGATGTGGCCTAAGATGGGACGCGCTTGCCTAGAAGATACCTATCACTCTTGATTTAAAAATACCCGGATTGTAATTGGTTGGAAACACAGTTTTTGGTAGTGTTCCAGACTCTAGCCATGCGAATAAGGAATGAAGACGCAAAGCGCTTCGTACGTGTGGATGGAAAGGGGTGAAATAGAGGTCATCCACTAGTTTGTATGTGATTTCTAACAACCTAATTCCACGCGGAGAAGTCGCGGGCTAAAGCTATTATTATATTATATAGTTGATCGCATATTGAGTGTACCCATGGTAGGGGCTGAATACTTTTAATAGAATAGGAGCTAGCCGTACTTTTGGTAGCTATAGCTAGTAAGTATTTGGTGGGTAAAGGGCTCTCCACTGATGGGAAAACTGACAGTCTGGCCGCATGTGACTGCGGGAAACTAATTACTTATTACGCCGCTAAAAGACGCGTTATGGTTACTAAAAATCATACTCATCTTACTAATAATAGAAATGTGAGAGGTTGGATGGATGTTTATTTTATTTGTTTACATCAGGCAACTAGGCCCAATATACATAAAACAACATATAACACAATAAAATAATATTAATACATATGAAAATAATTATGAAACAGTAGGGATTCTGGATCTGGCTTCCCTGAAGCGACGGTAAACTATGCCCTTAGGCCAAAAGTCTGAGCTGAGGAACACGTCTTTGCACTCTTTGAGTTTTTCTTTGGATGTATGGATGTTTGTTACTCAATAACGCGCCAACGGCTGAACGGATCTGGCTTAAATTTGGCACAGAGATAGATTATAGTCTGGAATAGCACATAGGCTACTTTTTATCCCAAAATATTAAGGAGTTCCCGAGGGAACCAAAAAACTTAAACCACGCGGACGACGTCGCCGGCATCAGGTGGTAAACAATGACTAGGAAGGCTGATTCTTATATTGTATTAAAGTATGCGCAGTACCAATGTGAACAGTATAAAAACTGACGCTATTCATTGGGCCATTCACTAGATATGGCCGCTCAAAATGTGTTATGGTTACCAAAAATGAACAATAACTAGCAACATTGTCTGGAAATAATTATTTTTTTCTTTAATTATTTTTTGCTTTCTTTCTATAGTACGAAATTATTTTAAAATATACTAATATGTTTAGTAAACTTTGGTGTATTAGTATAGTAATTAATTGTAAAGTAGGAGATAGATTAGTAAGCAGAGTTTAAGTCTTAGTTGATATGTTACTTGTCTCTGGTTGCAATATATATGTTACCAGAGATGCCGGGTTAGAGGGCGGCCCGGGTGGGCCCGTGGTGCGAAGATTTCTCAGAGGTCACCTGAAAATCAGCGCTGTTATGGTGTATCTACACCATAACAGCATCACGCTGAGGCGATGCCCTTTTCGGAATTGTTTTTGTCACAGTGTAGTTTCTAAGTTGTGTCCTAGTAATCTTATGTTTTGTATTGTACCCACAGAATACTTTTTTATATATTATACCTTATTATATTGTACCTTATCTGTGTCATCGATAGTTCCGAATAAATTTTTATTTTTATTTAAATAATATTTCAAAGTTTCACTAACTTTGCCACCACAGGGCTAAATTTGTGAATATAGTCAGTTTTTATAGTTTTCACATAGATACTGCGCATACTTTATATTACTACTAATATTATAAAGAGGAAAGATTTGTTTGTTTGTTTGTAATGGATATACTCAAAAACTACTCCACCGATTTTAAAAATCCTTTCACTTATAGAAAGCTACTTTATCAGCGAGTAACCTAGGCTATATTTTATTTTCAAAAAAGAAAAAATTGTCTCATCGTCAGATGAGACAATTCATATCAATTTATATATCAATTCAATAGTTCATATCTAGTGAACGGCCCGATGAATATAGATAGTTTATGCACTGGTTACATAAACTATCTATATTCATCGGGCAGGTACAGCTCATACTTGAATACTATACTAGAATCCTTCCTAGCCTTCTTCCTATAGTTACCAAAAGTACAGCTATCTCTTAGTCTATGTGTATGCCTGCGTAGATTGTGGCCGTATGTGCATAGAAACAATTGACAGCGGGTGACAGCTATGCCAAGAAATCGTACAACGCTTGGGCCCTTAAAATAGCTGTTCTGTTTGCCGGCCAGTTTAAGTAACATCCGAGTTTCAAGCCAAAGAAGGTATGTAAGTAAGTAAAGTCAAGTAAGCTCTTCTTGAGGCATCTAAAGAAGTATTCCTTCATAAATGCTAATATTAGGATGTAAAGGTACCCTCCTTTTTTAATATAGGTCAACCTTCAAATCAAGAGTGAATAGGCATCTTCTAGGCAAGCGCGCTCCCCCTTAGGCTGTATCACCACTTGCAAGCAAGTCTGATTGCAGCCAAGCACTAGCCTATATATAAAAAAAAGGTATAAATCAACAACTTACTTCACAAACTTCTCCATCTTCACTGTCGACATTATTGCCAATCAGTGAAGCGCGCATCATAGCATCGGAGCTCTGTGAAGAGAAAATAAATATTAAAGGTGTTTGAATATTTTTTGGCTTAATTACCGTTCCACCATTTTATTTTATTTCTGAAATATCGGCCACTCATAAAACCTGTATTAATCAATAGCTGGCAATAACACAAGACGAAATCATATAAAGCGTCAGCTTTCCGAGGTATAATTACTATGTAACCCAACAGTGGCGTGCAGTCATAGTGATTGCGTTCATGGAGCCATAAATGCACTGCTTACCCAAATGGAAATACGTCAATGCTCATTTTTCATCAAAACAGCTAGTAAATAGGTGTTCTGACTAACTAATGCCGTTAGTTACTTTCTATGAGGTTTTCAAACATTGTTATCGAGTAGACACGCAACGTTCATAAGAATAGTCACGATATTTTGATTTTAAAAGCTCTGACTCTCTGTATAATAAATTCAAAACTGCGGTGCTGTACATGAGAGTGTAAAACACAGTCTCGCATATAGCACACTGCTGCAAGTGTACTACTTTGTTAGGCAGAATATAGCAATATAGCATATAGGCTACTTTTTATCCCGGAAAATTAAAGAGTTCCCGCAGGAAACAAAAAACCTCAATCCACGCTGACGAAGTCGCGGGCAACAGCTAATAGTAACTATTATTTAAACAGCTGCTTAGGGGTCATCCATAATGTACGTCACACTAATTTCGTGATTTTTTGACCCCTCCCTCCTCCTTGTCACAGTTGGTCACCTTTATGAGACACCCCTCCCTAGTGACGTCACCTATCTTGCAATGAGGGCTACCGTTTTTATGCTCACTAATTGGCGCCACTTGCGAGTAAGGTCCTAAAGTATAGCTGTAAATTCGGTAAACAAGCATATTTCTGAAAAAAAACACCTTACCTTACCTTAACCTTTATGTAAATAGTAAACATACAGGAACCAGGAAAATACTAACCTATGAATTAGCTGTTCTTTCAGTCCGCTTATTTTCGTACCTCTTTTTCTTAGCTCCGCTTTCAAAGTACAGAGCACTGGCATTCATCGACACCAAAGAGCATAAAGAACCAGGGGTAGAGGTACAACTCCATACTTAAGCAAAAAGCATTAAAAAATCTGCTTATCATCGCTGATACCCTGTAGTTCTTCTGCTTAGCTCTAGATGGCGTTAAAACGAAAGCTTTTAGCGCCATCTAATGACCATCTGATGAAACTTCAGGCTATATACAGTGCAATCTATCAAACCTTTGAAAAAACTTCGCGGTTAATGCAACACGACCAAAGATTTGACAGAAAAATCTTTGGTTTAGTTTAGCTAAAGATTAAATAATGATTGTATTGGTTTAGCCATGAACAAAAAGCATAGAGTAGGTACGTATATAATACAAACAGGACGGGGGTCATATTCTGTAAAATTGACACTTGCAGTGACAATGAGCATTAAATGCTCCTTGGCAGTGATGATCACTGTTGTCTAAGGTTCTTTCTACATTGCTGCTCTATTATTTAAAAGAAAATAAGATTTTATGGCAAACCTTCAATGTATGTATGTAATGTAAAAAGAAAATGAAGATCACTGAGATATACTTGGACATAGGTATGTACTTAAACAGTACGATTATTTCCACTTTTTCGGTCTCGGTTTAAATCGTAAAGGTTCGTGTTTTCACAAAGAGTATAATTAAAATCCTAGAATTTACTGACATAAAATATTTAAATCTGTGTAATTTAATATTTCTTATTATATTTATTTATTTATTTATAGTTTCCATTTCTGTCTTTTCTAATAAAATACAATATTTAAAAAAATACAATAAATAAAATATTTTGCGTACAATCCGACCACCCAACCCATCATTATTATTTTTTTATTTGTATTAAACATTTTTTTTACAAATACTCTGACAAAACATAAAAATAAAGATCAAAACAAGTAGAATTAATAACATGTAATGCCATCTAGCGCAATTTAGTGTAACAACTTGGCGGAATCAGCTACTATTTCGAAAAAGTTTAATAAGTTCAACTCTAATTCGAAATAAACTTTTTGCTATCGGATTTTATGAAAATTTTATATTTAATAGTTAATTAAACTTAATAAATAAATAGGTAAAATAAAGTAAAACAACAAAATACATGTTTTCATTGAGTTTCGGTTGATTTAAACAAAATTTATACTTATTCGAGACAAGTAACGCCATCTAGAATTTATTTTAGAACTATCGTACTCGTTGTATGGAGTTGTACCTCTACCCCTGGTTCTTTATGCTCTTTGTCGACACGTATCTTACATCTTCCATAATTAACCGGTTTAAATCGCTAAATATTCATAATTAGACTCGCGATATAATCATAAGGAGACCATCCAGCTCCTCGACAATACAGACTTAATAAAAAATGCACACTTCAAGCTTAATCGGAAACTAAACTCGGACTAGTTAATCCGGACTATTAATTTTATAAAGTTTCATACACCTCATTAATGAAACCTTGTTTCTAACCTCATGAATATCATCTGTCGCCCTCAAATCATCAATAAAATAATATGTATCCATTCTAATTGCACCCCACAAAACTAAAACGTAGGTTACAAACTGACTATATCTGAACAAAAGAAAGTACCTGGGTCCATTGTACAGTGTATACGGAAATACAAAACAAAAAAAAGGTTCATAAAAAAAGGGCAATCTTTGAGGCATGCTCATGGTCAAAATCGTCAGAAGCACACTTTGTCTATGCCTAATCGGTCGTTAAACCATATTGTAGTGGCTGCCAAGGATTAAAAATTTTAAAATTTACTCCAAGAGTAGATTCAGATTATGCTACTCACTCCTTACTCTGTATTTATTAATACCGAATTTAGTTATACGAAACTAAAACCTTGGATCAAAATAAATCTCGCTCTAGTCTAAGTTTATTAATAACAGTGAAAAGGACTAAGCCCTTCGAGTTAGTGTAGTGAAGTGAAAGTGTAGTGCTAAGTGCAATGCAAAGAACACAAGAACACAGTGTGTCGTAATAATATCTAGCGTAAACTACGATAAGTCAATGGACCAATTCTTAGATATAATTTTATGGTAAAGTTTAGGTTAAAATAATGTTACTTTAAAAATTAGCTTTATTTACTCATAGGCTAGATCGTAACTTTAGTAGGGTATTAACTTTTGTTAGTACTTTATGATATTAAAAAAAAAAAAAAAACAGATATAGATAGAGTTGGAAATATTTTTAAGTTTCGTCGACCCCTCGATCGATAAGTTTTGTGGACGCCTGTGCATTAAAGGGCTGTAGTGAATAGTGGATCAATGGATGTTTGTTACTAAATAACAGCAGAACAGCTGAACAGGTAATATGTATCAAATTGCTACTTTTTATCCCGGAAAATTAAAGAATTCCTGCGGGAACCCAAAAACCTCAATCCATGCAGGCAATGTCAGTCAGACATCAGGTAGGTTTGCAATTTAAAATAAAAAGTTTGCCAGTCAGATTCAGCTTTTAATTTGTACTGGCATTTCACCAACCTGAATCTCATCTGGTAGTGTTGTCTGTTCCAGAATCTTGTCCCATACTTCACACATGTCTGTCATTCGCTTGATCTCAGAGTCTAGCTGCCTCTGGAAGTGCTCCACGCTCATATCACATACATCCTCATCCAGTAAACCTGGAAAGATGCAATATGAATCAATATTTTGTAATTTTTACTATAGGTGGTGTTTACCCACACTGATGGAAGTTTCTAAAAACTAGATGATCGCCGCATTAGATAGTGACAGTTTTTATACACATAAAACAGACACCTATTAGTCCCTAAATAAAAAAATTTCAAAAAAAAATAAAAACCGACTTCAAAAACCACAAACACTAAAAAGTAAAAAATAATTTAATTTATTATGTATACAAGAGTTAATGTAGTTCTATAATAACATTTTTTGGAGTCGGTACCAATTAGCCGCATGAACCGTCTACCTACAATATTGATGACGTGACTCCACATTGGCACCGACTCCAAAAAATGTTATTATAGAACTACATTAACTCTTGTATACATAATAAATTAAATTATTTTTTACTTTTTAGTGTTTGTGGTTTTTGAAGTCGGTTTTTATTTTTTTTTGAAAAATTTTTATTTCACAATTTTTAGTAGCCCCATACTGCTTTAAAATACAGGGTGTAACCAGAACGCTAGTAAAAACTTAGCGTTATTAAGAATAACGTCGTTTAATCGTTACTCGTCGACTTGTCTAACTTAGACAAGTCAAGTACAAAGTCCTTTCATATGATACCCCACTTGGTATAGTTATCCTACTTTGAAATTTCAAACCCCTGATTTTCCCCACTTTTTTAATTAAACTAAAAATAATTTTCAATTTTTTTGATTTCCATGATATTGGGCTACTATTATATACAACTATTCCAAATTTCATGTCAATAGCTTTAATAGTTACTGAAATAATCGACAGTGACAGACAGACGGAGAAAGTCGCACCATAAGGGTTCCATTTTTACCATTTTGGTACGGAACCCTAAAAAAAAAAAGATATGCTATGCATGGTTAAAACATACTGTTTACAAAACTATCACACTGATCGCGGAGCAATTTACTCTTATCCATTGAGGAGTTCCGTTCTCCATCTCCGGAGATATTCATCAGATCTTCACCAAATTAAAATGGGACCACCTCTGAAGTATGACTTACCAAACAAAAAAAGAATTATCAAAAACGGTTCATAATTGGCGGAGAAATCGCGTAACAAACATACAAAAAAAAAAACATACAGTCGAATTGAGAACCTCCTCCTTGGTTGGTGAAATCAAGCATCAATTTACTGTTTGTAAATGTTACATCTAGTGATGTTATAGAGGTTGAAAGGTGTTGGCAGCAAATAATCTGGTATCTTACCCTCATCTATGTCTTTTCTTGTATTTTCTTTCCCTCGGGACAAGTAAACACGTGGACTGATCTTTTTCACCTCCTCCTTTATTTGTTGAGGTGTCATCTGTACATTTGCAGCTTTGGGTGATCGCAATTTTTCTTCAGAACTTGACTCACTTTTGGGTACAGTATCCTTTGGTGTGCAAGTTATGAAATCTTTTATGGGAGCATTTTGTTTATGTGCATTTACTGTTGCATCTGCCAACATGTCTTCATCAGTTTCCATATAAGTTGAACAATTAGACAGATCCACAAGCCTTTCAGTTTTTGTAGATGCAGTACTTTTAGAATTATCTTCCTTCTTTGTAGTATTAGCTGTTTTACTTCCTTTTCTTGGAGTTTTAGTTTTTTTAACACTTGTTTTCTTAGTATATGTATCACCATCACTCAATGAAGAGCTGGTTGTAGAACTAAAGATTATTTTTGATTTCCTGATCTTTGGATCCTTTAATGGTTGGTTTGCAAGTGGTTTGCTCCTTGATATAGTCTCTTTCTGTGCATTCAATTTGTTTTGTGTTAATTTCACTGTAGTTTCATCTTTCAATTTACTTTGACTTGGTTGTTTGTTCGGGACATTAGCACTTTGTTTTTGGTGAGTTTCATATATTTTCTCTTCATATGTAGATATTGTTGGCTTATCGAGGCCTTTTAGTGATGGATTAAAACCTGCATTTTGGGGTGCAAATTCATATACTTTTTGTGTTTCCTTATTACTAGTCAGGTTACTTCTGGCTGCCTGGGACCTGGTCACACTGCCTGATGTGCTGGGTAAAGGCCGCAATATAGAAGGTGGAGGTTTAAAATACTTAGAGCTCTTTGGTATACCGACCACAAATGGAATTATCTTCTTTTTTAATGCTTCAATTTTTTTTTTCTCGTTTTCTTCCTTCCATTTTTGCAACTGCAGCCGTCTTTGTTCTATTTTGTTCAATGATTCTTGTACTGGAGGCTCAGGTAAATTTCGGGAGGTATAAAAATGAGTTAACCTTGTCTTCCTTTTGTTTTTTATGTCAGACTCCAACCGTTTCTTTACCTGAGAACAGTTAATTAAATGAAATAAACGACTTCCATAGCACTACACCACCAAATGTAGGTACCACTAGAAGATTGTGATATGTTATACATACAGTGGTGGTCATATAATTAAGAACGCTTATATAAAGGGAAGATTTTTTCAAACTAACAAGTGTAACTTATTGCACGTATTTTTTTGTATTTATCTCAGTATCGTAAAACTTTCCCATACTAGTGGTACATTCGTTGATACTAATGATTGGCTATAAAATAAATAGATAAACTTTATACATTATAGTATAAGATCCCGTTATAAAACAACCTTCACCGAGATGCTTATTTAATGAAACGTATTTTATATTTAATTTAATATGTCAATAAATATAATCCATATGGGTTGCCTAGCAAATTTCAGTCCAGAGTATGTTTAATTAATAATTTAAAAAAAATATTTTTTTTAAACATTTCACCGGTATGATTATTAGATAAATTCTATACCAATCGAAAGTATGAAGCCCATAGAATATGCAAACGTTAGGTTGCCTATTCTTTTCCGGTCACATCTATCGGGTTGCCAGGTATAAACAGGTAAATCTGTACTAGCATTTTGCAACGGTCTGTTTATTAAATGAAATTTAAATGAAATTAAAGATTATTTTATTCTGAACACGGTGGTATAGGGTTGCCTGCGAAAAATCAGTCCAGAATTGCGGTTGTCGAATTTTAAAAAGTAAAATATTGCTCCGAGTGAATGTGTGCGACTGAGAGGTCCAACCGACCATCCCATGCGATAGAAGAGGACACAGCATAGCAGCTGTTTAAAGTCCGCCCACTTAAAGAAAGAGAGTGCGCATGCTATTTGGGCTTGGAAAAGAAAAGGATAGCGATAGACTCGTTTATACTATGCATCATTTTGGAGTAGAGTGTCGCTATAAATACAATTGAAAAAACGTGCTACTATTTATTGTTGGAAAAAATGGCAAAAAAGTGTTTTTTGTGTGGATCGGATGATGAAATAATTGATTTTAATGATGAAACTTTTAAAAACTGTGTATTAAAGTTAGCTTTTCGTAAAAAAAACACTTTAAATACAATTTTGTTGAGCTACCCAGTGCGTCTCTTCAATTTGTAGGTTATCATACCACGTGCTACAAAAAAGTGACCGTTTTGAATAAAAAATATAACGAAGAATTTCTTAATTTTAGTGCTGAATATACAGTAAGTACATAATAATTGAATCTTTAAAATTATCTTAGCTAATACATCTTCTATATTTTTTTCATGTTTAAATAATTGTTTGGAAAATTCACCTATGGTTTTGTTAATTTTCGACACACATAATTTTTTTGTAATTTACTTTAAAACGGTAATTTATAAATTAAACAAGAAAATGATCTGATTTCCTTTTTTTTTTGTGACAATTAATGAGGATGTTTTCAATCAACTATTCTTATCAAGAAGTTTATAAAATTTATATATCAAACATTTTCATTTAATCGCAAAAATTATTATTTTTACCCTCGACGAAACGGAGACGGTATATGTGTTTGCCCTAAGAGGTTGTGTGTTTGTATGTTTGTTTGTTTGTTTGTTTGTTTGTTTGTGCACTTTTTTGTTACCGTTTTCCTGGAAAACTACTGGACCGATTGAGATGCGGTTTTTTGCAATAGATATGTATTGCTTGTGAGAAGGTTCTTAGATATATTTTAGGACCATAGACAACCAAGCTGAGCTGTAGTCTATGATTTTAATTTTTCAATATGTTACCATTTTTCTCAAACAGTACTGGGCCGATAGAGATGCGGTTTTTGGCATTAGATATGGATAGCTTGTGACAAGGTTCTTGGATATATTTTAGGACCATAGACAACCAAGCTGAGCTGTAGTCTATAATTTTAATTTTTCAATATGTTACCATTTTTCTCAAAAAGTACTGGGCCGATTGAGATGCGGTTTTTTGCATTAGCTATGGATAGCTTGTGACAAGGTTCTTAGATATATTTTAGGACAATAGACAACCAAGCTGAGCTGTAGTCTATAATTTTAATTTTTCAATATGTTACCATTTTTCTCAAAAGTACTGGGCCGATTGAGATGCGGTTTTTTGCATTAGATATGTATAGCTTGTGAGAAGGTTTTTAGATATATTTTAGGACCATAGACAACCAAGCTGAACTATAGTCTATGATTTTAATTTTTCAATATGTTACCATTTTTCTCAAAAAGTACTGGGCTTAAATAATAAACTAAATAATAAACTACTCCAAAATGATGCATAGTATATACGAGTCTATCGCTATCCTTTTCTTTTCCAAGCCCAAATAGCATGCGCACTCTCTTTCTTTAAGTGGGCGGACTATATACAGCTGCTATGCTGTGTCCTCTTCTATCGCATGGGATGGTCGGTTGGGACCTCTCAGTCGCACACATTCACTCGGAGCAATATTTTACTTTTTAAAATTCGACAACCGCAATTCTGGACTGATTTTTCGCAGGCAACCCTATACCACCGTGTTCAGAATAAAATAATCTTTAATTTCATTTAAATTTCATTCAATAAACAGACCGTTGCAAAATGCTAGTACAGATTTACCTGTTTATACCTGGCAACCCTATAGATGTGACCGGAAAAGAATAGGCAACCTAACGTTTGCATATTCTATGGGCTTCATACTTTCGATTGGTATAGAATTTATCTAATAATCATACCGGTGAAATGTTTAAAAAAATAATTTTTTTAAATTATTAATTAAACATACTCTGGACTGAAATTTGCTAGGCAACCCATATGGATTATATTTATTGACATATTAAATTAAATATAAAATACGTTTCATTAAATAAGCATCTCGGTGAAGGTCGTTTTATATCGGGATCTTAGACCATTAGATCTGAACCTAGTATTACTACTTACTGGCTGGTCACATAATTAAGAACGCTGAATAGTTTATTTTTTTATTCAAATTTAAATAGAGAACACTCTGTGGCTCTGTGGTTGTAGGTCACTATTCGTACAATTTTGGCGCCATTTACTGCTGTAAAGGTGATCATAAGAAAACAATAGGGAAAAATAAAAGTTGTGATAAATCTACAAGGGAAGTAATAATGAAACTTCGCGAGAAGAATTGGTCGTATAAAAAGATAGCCGACCATCTGCAATGCTCAAAACCTATGGTTTTCCACGCTGTGAAGCATTTTGCTACGTATCAAACTACTTCAAATGTTCCGAGTGTACCTAAACAGAGAAAGTCATATAGTCGAGATGATCGAAATATCGTTCATTTGGCAAAACAAAATCCTTTTAAAGGGTCTAATGAGCTGAGAAAAGAATATTTTGGTGAAAACAACCCTTCAGCAATCTCGGCACACACTATTCGAAGGCGTTTGATAGAAAAAAAGTAGCACGGAAGGATAGGATAGGAAGGTGCCCATGTTGAAACGGTGCCATAGGCAAGCCCGGCTTGCTTTTGCGAGAAGGTATGAAAATTGGACAGTTAGACAGTGGAAAAATGTTCCTTTTTCTGACGAGACAAAAATAAACAGGGTATTTTCTGATGGAAAACTATATGTACGACGCCTTCCGAATAAAACATTCGACCCTGAGTACACAAAAGTGATATTAAAGCATGGTGAGGGAAATGTGAAAATTTGGGGGTGTTTTCTGGACATGGTATTTGACCTGTTAAGCTGATAGAAGCAAACATGGATCAATGATCATGGATCATGGATTCCAATACAAAAATATACTGGCAGAAACAATGTTACCTTATGCTGAAGACGTTCTTCCAGTTATTTGGACATTCCAGCACGAAAATGATCCAAAGCATACTGCACGCACCGTTAAGGAATTTCTCACATCGCAATCAGTTTCTGTCTTAGATTGGCCAGCTAACAGCCCAGATCTAAACCAAATCGTTCTTAATTATATGGCCACAACTGTATGTGTGGTGTTTTGGTACATCACATAGGAAAGTTGACCACTGCACAAAGGGCATGTTTAAGGCATCTCTCTGGGGGCTGTGAAGAAAGCTGCGAGAGCGGATCCGCCACGCAGCTACGGTATTTATTTATGTATTGTGTGTAAAGATGTTATACATTACCCCTTCCGCTACGCTTATAAACTGCATAGGTTTCACTTTGTGTTTGTTCTCGTGCGTCTGCATCCTCA
The DNA here is from genome assembly GCA_923060345.2 of Erebia aethiops. Taxonomy (NCBI): domain Eukaryota; kingdom Metazoa; phylum Arthropoda; class Insecta; order Lepidoptera; family Nymphalidae; genus Erebia; species Erebia aethiops. The sequence goes on along the minus strand of OV281079.1, from coordinate 4,429,130 downwards.
AAAGAGCGCTGAAGCTGAAGTTTCTCTCGGAACCTGAAATATTGTCTTCATTTGTAATTATTTCTACCGAATATAAATTCGTATCATCCAAAAGTTGACTCAGAAAAAACTCTTTCTTTGGATGTACCTAATCAAACAAGTTATTTAATGTATTTTCTTACCCATATCTCATTTGCTTGGACCTGAAAATGGAATGGAAAAGAAACTACAAAACAAATTAGCAAAACGGACACCACTATTGATTGAAATTCAAATTAAAACCGTGAACTATCATGGCCACCACCGACCAGAAAAAGAAGATGGACACGCATGCCACGTGCCACGTCCTGGCATCCAGAGACAAGTACAAACATTGTTTTTTTTTTTTTAATTTATTTTACGGCCCTGGATACAAGTCTTTTAGGCCTCAAACATTGTTTGTACTTGTCAAACAATGAGTCAAACAAGGACCAATGACTAAGGAATATGTAACAAGGACCCATAACATCACCATAATTTTTTTTTTACTTTTTTATAATCAGTTTCACGGCACTGGGATCCAGCTGGGATCTTACGTAAACGTTATGTCATAGACAAATACATACTACCACAAGTTCACAACCTTTAAAGTCAATGACTGAGGAAACCATTCTTTATTCATTGCTTAAAGTAGATGGAGAGCGCACATTTGCAGCCAATCCCATATTTTATCGCTATCCCACTTCAACTGCTGATTAAAAGCAATTTATTTTATTTTATTTTAATAAGGTATGAGTAGCTTCAAGTAGATATTATGAGTTAGCACTGCAGTGTTTACATAAAGCTTCGTGTTTAGTCCATCTCCGTTTAATCTAATAATTATTATCAAAACATTTTGAATAAATAATGTAAACTGTCTGAACTCAGAGCTTTTTCTAATCCAGGTAAGATTTTAAAAATACATAGTTATTCAAAGGATTATAACCTACCGCCCCTTCACATCTATTTGGAAAAGGAGGCGAAGGCTAGCATGTACAGGATTGTCAGCCAGAGGGAGGTGAACTGGCTATCTCAAGCAATGAGATCTCTCCATGACTCAGTGCTTGAGATACCAATTTTGGGAATGCCGTCTGACAGCATGATCCCAAAATATCACTTCCAGAGGAACTACTCTGTGGAAATTCCTGAAAGGGATAAATGGTTGAAAAACCAAATGACTTGGAGACAGGGCAGCCAAAAATGGTATACCGATGGATCCAAGTCAGGCAGTGACGTGGGCTGCGGAATATATGGCGAGCGACCCAAGGTGCGACTTCGTCGGAACCTAGGGAAGCATGCCTCCATATTCCAAGCAGAGGTGTATGCCATAATTGAATGTGTGGAAACCCTACTGCAAAGCAACACTGTCAACAAAACAATTTACATCCATTCGGATAGCCAAGCAGCTCTTTCAGCACTGTCCTCAGTGATCTTCAACTCGAGGCTGGTTGAAAACTGCTGGCAACTTTTGAACACCTTAGCCAATGCTAATAAGGTGATCCTCCGTTGGGTCCCAGGGCATGCGGGTATTGACGGCAATGAAAGAGCTGACGAACTCGCAAAGCTAGGAGCTAGGGAGCGGCAAACTGGACCTGAGCCTGTGTGCGGCATACCTAGGAGCCTGGCCAACCTCACCCTGTTGACCTATTGTTATTACGAAACACTGATTCGCTGGCGAAATCTACCAGGAATGAAACACTCTAAAGCGCTAGTCAAATCCTTCAACAAGAAGGCCGCCGAAGCGGCACTAGCGCTTAGCAGGAAAAATTTGTGCATACTAGCGCGGGCAGTGACGGGGCATTGCGGGCTGAACAGACATATGTTCAATCTAAAGCTCCGAGAAACGGACAAGTGCAGGCTTTGCTGTGAGGCGGAGGAAACGCCTCTGCACCTTGTCTGTTACTGCCCCGCGTTAATGCACAAACGCAGCCTCCTCCTAGGGAAACACCTTGTAGACCCTGAAGAGGCAAAAAACATCCCGGCCAAAAAGTTGCTGCTGTTTCTAGCGGCAAGCAACATTGGTCAGGAACTTTAGATAGTGGCGATCACAATAGATCGGCGACGGTCAAAGTGATACTGGGTCTCGCTACAGAGCCCTGCAAAGCCGCATCACCAAGAAGAAGAAGAAGAAGGATTATAACTGAATGGCTTACACAAATTGCGTTTGAAGTTGATTTGTTGGTCTTATCGCTTTATGTCATACATCATTAAATAAGAATTACTAAATCACATTGTAGTACGGACCTTTATTATTTTTTAAACAATAATTGTATAATTATTTTAATAAATGATATTATACAGTTCCATAAATCAAATAAAATATGGCAATTATATTTTCAGTTTCCGGCTGTCAGCTGATCGTCGACCTAATCAAATAAAATTACTAAATTGTCTCCAATGAATAAAGAAATCTATTGTTTTGTACATAAGATTTACTTCTTACAGCCATCTTCCTGCTACAACAGCTGCTTATAGAAGACCAATGTGCATCGAGTTCGGCACTTAGGTGATTTTTTGTCCATGTCCCACCGTGCGAAGCAGGGGTGAGGGCCGGGTCAACTGGTGATTAGTAAATGTTTAAAAAAAGTTGTACTAATTCAAAAGCCTACGATAATTTTTAATATTCATAAACATGTTTTAACATTTTCTACATACCTACTTTTAAATATTGTTAAAAAAACGACATGAAAATAAATGAGAGAAAAAATGTTTTGTTCAGTGATTTGTAAGTTTTGTTTCATTGCTCCTTAATTCAACACAACAGTATATTTGTTTCCAATAGTCTAGTTGTTGTTGTTGAGTCCATATTCCTACCAATGTGTCCTACAAGAGGTTTTTTGGTTCCGACTACCACGAAAAAGTATTTTCGTCTTTTTGTGACTTAAATATGAAAGTTAGAAATACATATATGCTGTCGCTGACTTTTTTGTAGACATCAAACTCTACGACTTTTCTCTAGAAATATAATTTAATATAATATATACGTGAAATACACAAATTAATAACATACATACAAAATAAAGTACTAGTATACATACATAACAGTATATTATACATATCATACATATTATACAATCATAAATATAATATAAAAATAAAATATTATTGAAAATATAAAAGCTAATAAAATAGCTAAGAAAATAGAAGAAAGATAATGCTGCTTCAGTCTCGATTTAACTTAGAATGTAATAAACCACATCGATAAATATTATCGATAGTCATCAGGGCCGCACTTTGGTAAGTCGCCATTTTAGTCACCAGTTAATGTTTAGGTATACAGCTCAGATGTATACAGCTTTGTTTCGTAGGTATGACAAGTCCTTAGTTTCCTTAGTCATTGATTGTCTCTGATCAGGGCTATGACAGCTTAGTTCCAAAATGTGCCGTTTTGGCGCTGCAATCGCTATCTTGGGCCACAGAATGCATCGTTTGTACCATAGATTTTAATTAAAATCTATGGTTTGTACGTAAGTACTTTTTTTTTTTTTTACATCCATGATCACCTATCTATATCTTGGACTCACTATCGCTAGTGCAGAGACAAGAGTGTACTGTAAATCACCGCTGTAAAACGCTGTTTTCTGTGGTGTGTCATCTTGTGTCGCTTTTTCACTCAGAAGGACTGGAATCCACAACCGTTAAACCAGTTAAATAAAAAAAAATGTCGCTTTTTCAATTTTCAACTGCCGAGTTGAGTGTCTCTTCCATAGACATAGGATTTTTTCGCTGTACATTCGAAGTCTATGGTCTCTTCGTTCTCTGGTTAACTTGTCTCTGGTCTTCGTCATAGATAAATATGTACAACCTGTCTTCGTCTTGTGTATTTCCTTGCATTTGCTGAGATATTGATAATGTCCAAATTCTCCTCCGCTATTTGATACGTTAATCTTTCGTTGCGATACGGGAATCGATCTTCATGGGTTGTTGTGTTGTATTGTGTCGGTGGTTGCACCTCAACTACCTTGTGAGATGCAGCTTTTCAGTTTTCCCAGGAACGATTCTTTAAGAAATTTGTGGATGTCTTTCCTAGTGCCTATCAGGGGCCCAAGTCTGCTATTTTACATCATTTGCCATTATGACACAATGCCATTGCAATCCAATTACCATTGTTCCAAAATGTTCTAGTCTGCTAAATTGGTCAATGGTCGGTCTATGGTCTTGTAAGTTAAAATTGTGTTGTAAATTGTAATGGCATTGTAGTTGAAAGGGAATCGCCCGGTATTACCATTAGCGTATTACCATTAAACGTCAAAAATAACTTCAATTCAATTCTTGGTTTTATGGCTTGCGTTTGTACCAAATGGGTACAATAACTTAATAAGTTTATTTTATCTGTAACTATCGAATTGACTTTAAACGTCAATGTCATTTTACTCATTTGACATCTAAATTGGAAAATGGAAAGTGGATTTTGGATTTGAAAATCAAATTTGTTTGTGCCCAGTGCTAAGTTGTTACTGGATATAAAAATGGTCCTTTTGGAGCAAATTGCGGCGTTGATAGATTTTCTCGAGAGGCACACCGAGCTTGCGCTTGGCCACTGCAGCCGCTCAAGTGAGGGGCGCAGCCTGGCAAAGCGGCGCTGGGTGGAGTGCGCTCAAATTTTAAATTCGGTTGCGGCAGACTGTCCTACCAAATCTGCTACAGAATGGAGATCAGTAAATAATGAAAGCTTTATATTAATTAAGATAAAACTTCTCAGCATATTAACAAACCTAGCTTTTGCCCATGGCTTCGCCCGCGCAAATGTCACTTTTTTCCCGCGGGAATCCTTCACTTTCCCGGAATAAAAGGTATCCTATGTGCATAACGTAATAAACTATCTGCGTGTCAGCATCCAATTCGTTCCGCCGTTGAGTAAACATGTAAACTTATACATTTATATTATTACCTAGTAGGATTCTATGCCTGAGTTTAATGCTATTTTTTTTAACTAGTTCTACAATGAATATAAATGCAAGTTGACAAAGAAGATAAAACTTCAAAAGCGTGAGATGAGTGCTACAGGTAGGTTATTTATTTTTGGCAGTTTATATTATATTAGCAGTTTATATTTTATTATTATTTATTTCTAACCGTTGTTTCCACCGATATTCCATCATTCCGACGTGGTCTGGGAATGAATGGAGTGAGCTCCTGCACTAGTCCCCTTACAGTCTCCTTCCCAAGCCGAAACGTTTTCACAAATTCCACCTCGGGAATATCCTGAAAGGGGTCTATAGAGCTCCGCAAGTGGCGGCGGGCTCGACGGCGGCTTCTTCGCTCCAAACGATCGCGTTGGTTAACATCAACCGCGTTAGCCAACTCCAGAACATTCCACCTTAATCTCAGCATGGTACTTAACAATATTTCCCAATGGGACGACAGAGGAATACGCTAAAACCTTTGAATATTAGAGCTAAATTTCACGACAACCGGCATAGAAGCAATGACCGCACAATGCCTTTTCAATTGCAGTTCGATGTTAGTACAATGATCATAGAACTGTCAAAATAATAGCAGACTAGAACATACATTCGATCATTGACTTGTCAATGACTACGAGACTAGCAATGTTCCAATGAAGTGTCAGTGGTACACCATCAGGAAACCATAATGACGCCATTGAATTAGCAGACTAGAAAATTTGGCAAAAGTAGCAATTCTGAAGTCAGTGATCGACAATTGTGACACCATTGCAATAGCAGACTTGAGCCCCTGCTCTCTCCTCATCGGACTCTCGAAAGATCTGTTTCTAAGAAGTCATCTAGAAATTCTCCAGAGATTTCAAAACAAAGTCCTCAAAAACATAGCAAATGCCCCATGGTTTACTAAGATGTCAGAACTCCATGAACATCTTGACATAAAAACTATAAAAGAAGAAGTTGAACACAGAGCAAAGAGCTATAAAGAGCGAATAAACGCCCACAACAACAAGCTAGCTTCGTCACTCAGCATCCCAATGGAGACCAGAAGGCTGAAACGCTGTTCTATTTGGGACTTCATCCACTAAAGTAAAAGGAGGGAAAAAATTAAAATAAGAGGTAGAGCCTTCAATGGAAGGACAACTTCACACGCCATGAAAACTCATAAAATCTGCTCATAGCTCTCGTAGCTGATCGCATGATGGAAGGGATAAAAAAAAAAAAAACTATTATTTTAATTAATATCTAAATTTTCTTAAAAATTTCAGGTGAGAATTATCATGAACATCCTTCATGCTCATATTCTCAATCAATCTCATCAGTTACAGAAGGTCAAAGAGGTTTGTAAAACATTTATGGCTTCTGAACTATGTTTCAATTTATATATAGACATTATATAAAAATATAGAAAAAGAAAATTATTTTTTTATCGTAGTAGTGCATGTGATTCAATGTGAGAGTATCAAAAATTTACCTGTAACGGGTGGATGTGAACAATCAAATATAACAATTGTGTTCGCAATTTCAGATGAAGTCTCAGAGCAACCATCATGTTCTTTTACTCAAATATGGTCGAGCGAAGCAATGGCTGGATCATGCGTCATGCTCGTGAACGGGTGCCACCGGCGGGAATGGGGCTACTTTCTGTCTGCCCGTCTTTGACATGAATTGAATAAACAAATTTAAGAAATCCATTAAAAGTATGCTCCTGAAAAAAGCTTATTATACTGTTGAAGATTATGTAAATGATAGAGGAGCATGGATTTGATCGCTCCAGCAATGCTAGGGACAGCGGTTACTTATGTACACATTGATATAGTAATTGTAAATGAATTATTTAAAAAGAGCAACCACCGAGTTTCTTGCTGGTTCTTCTCGGTAGGAATGGCATTCCGAACCAGTGGTAGATTCACTTGACGATTCAAAAGTACTTGTAAAAGTTTATTTGAATAAAAAAATATTTGATTTGATTTGATTTACCAAAAAAAATGAAGTTCTTGCTACCTCTGAACATACAGGTTACTAATTGAAATTTCATACTTTACCAATATTATATCAACCTGTACTAACTAGTGACTATTCAGCATATTTTATAGACTATAATTTAGTGACTGATAATTTTATTCATTTCATTACTTTAATTTAGTGACTTATCAGCGACTAGTCTGAAAATATCACTTATCCTGTTTTTTTTCTGTTTTTCTAAAACATGTCTTGGTTATTTTTTGTTTTTGTTCGCTGGACAACTCAAACAGAATCTGGTTAAGAAATTGTTTATGTATTGTTAAGTATAAATAATATTAATTTTTTCCTATTGTTTTCAGCAATTAAATTCAAGCCCGTACTGAAGTTAAAACTGTTCAAGAAAAAAAGAAGTATGTTACAAAGAGCCACCAAGGTAGTGGATTGCACTTGTTGTTAAAGTAGAAAACTTTGCAAGCTCTAACTAAAATTAAGGGACCCACACATACACTGGCCTTTAGTGTGGCCAGCCGGTCATAACAGCCAAGTGGGTGATGCATATTAACCCTTAACTACCTACTCGGAATCGGATTCACGGTCTTCAACCTGAACAAAATCCTTGGCCAAATCGGGTTCCACGTCACTACAAACCTCGTCTGGCATCTCTTGATGCAACCATCTTTCTATCATTTCGTCGTTTTTATTAATTTTTCAAAATCGTGCAAGTGAAAACACGTAACGTAACCACCTTCGAGTGGTCACACAGACCTGTGGTGAAAGATTTTTACTTGGTCCCCTGGTCTAACGCACTTACGTCTACCCTGGCCGAGCTCAAGCGCGTAGTTGCGTGGTACCAAGGGTGGTAGGTGGTTAAGTGGAACAACAATACTTTGCCTGGTTGCTGGTGCACTGGCTGTAGTTGTGGCAGTGTAGTGTGTGAAGTCCCTTAGACTTGTTACGTAATAATCTTAACTTCTCTTCTTTTTTAGATTCTATGATGAAAAAGCTTAAATCAAGCAAAAAGAAATTTATCAAACATGTAACAAAAATTGCATCGAAAAATTTGGATCAACCAGCCATACAAAGAATAGAAAAAGCTGTATTGTATGGTAGTAATGAGAAATCATTTAAAAAAATTAATTATCTTCCCAAAAAGGCTCAGACACTTTCATTGATGCAGTTAAGACTCTGTAGAGTAAACAAAATGTCTAGAAGATTCACATTTGATGAAAAAGTACTTGCTTTAGTTTTAATGTCCTTTTTCAGTCCAAAATCATACAAATTATTACAAAATATGTGTGGTTTGCCTAGTAAGAGAACATTACATCGACTCTCTGAAAAGATTAAAATTGAACCTGGATTGAATACAAGTTTTTGAATTTATATAAAAAAAACCAAAAATTGGAAGACAGATCAAAAATTATGTACCATTGTTTTTGACGAAATTTCATTAACACCACATCTAACATATAATGAAACAAAGGATGAAATTCATGGCTTTGTGGACGTAGCTGGCGAGAGAAAAATGGCGATTTTGTGACCACGCCTTGGTATTTATGTTAAGAGGAATATGTTCGTCATGGCGTCAAAGTGTGGCATTTTATTATTGTCAAGGAACTGTATCGGCAGTTGCACTTCAAAATATTTTGAAGCAACTAGTGTCCCAAGTAGCACAAACTGGTTTGATACCTTTAGGACTCGTGTGTGACCAAGGGTCCACATTTAGAACAGCTATCAAAGCTTTTAGGGAGAACACAGTACGAGAACGAATCATTCAGAACATCAAAGACGGTAAGTGTTTCATTTATACCATTCTCTTTTTAAAGATCTTTTGAAGGTTTTAGTAGAAGGTGGTCTTAATGGTACACCCATTTAGGGCCTGTATTAAAAAGCTTATAATAAATAGAATGCCAATATTAAGCAACTTTTTTTTTCAGATGGTACCATTAGTATTGCTGGGCATGATCTCAATATATTTTTTGACCCACCTCATCTTTTGAAAGGGTTAAGGAATAACTTCCTTAGTAAAAACATTATTCTGGAAGGAAAGACAGCAACCTGGAAGGATATATTATTCATTTACGATTTGGACAGTAAATTAGGGCATACCAGGGCATTGCCGAAATTAACTGAACATCACGTCAACCCAGACAAAATAAAGAAAATGAAAGTCAGTGTTGCTGCTCAGGTGTTTAGTGCTCGAACTGCTGCAATGCTAAAATATACCAACGCACTCAGTAAGTATATAAATAAATCACTAGCTGATGCCCGCTACTTCGTCCGCGTGGATTTTGTTTTTAAAATACCTCTGGAATTCTTTGATTTTACGGGATAAAAAGTAGCCTATGTCACTCTCCAGGTCCTCAACTATACCCATGCTAAAAATCACGTCGATCCATTGCTCTGTTGCAGCGTGATTGAAGGACAAGCCAGTCAAACAGTGTTATTAATTTAGCTAGTTAATAAGAGCCTAATCATACAAATTTACTAATACCATCAACCTACATACTTTACTTACTATATATGTTTAATATTTTTCAGATAACTTTCACACGGGAAAGACAAGTACCATGGAGACAATAGCAGAAGTTGACGAATTTTACGATAAACTATTTGACAGTGTCAATTGCTATCCAGGTGGTGCAGCCAAAGGAAAACTGCGTAAAGCAGTTAAAATTAACTCCACACATAAAACCTTTTCGACAGAAGCTATAAAAAAAAATTAAAGATTTAAAATTTGAAGACAGTACTAGCAAACTTGCTATACAATCAGGAAAACCTCGACTTGTGCGTGTTCCATCCCTAGAAGGTTGGATCACAACCTTAGAGAGCTTTATAAGGATATCTAAGTTATTATTCGAAAAGTACAGCATAGAGTATTTTTATCCAAGATTTATAAATCAAGACCCATTAGACATTTTTTTTGGAAGAATAAGGGCTCTAAATTATCGGAATATTAATCCAGACACAAACACATTTCTTTATTCATTTAAGTCATTAATTTTATCAAACTTTTTAAGCCATCACTCAAAATTCGCAAACTGTGAAGTGGATAATGGTGATACATTATTAGATGCAATTTTTTTTATTTCAAGACGCATTAGATGAAAAAAAAAAAATTATGATTGTAATATTGTAATCCCATCCACTTCACAGGAAAAAGAACGAGATTGTCCACGTAGTTCAACTGAGTCTATATCGAGAGACCAAGTTATTTTAGAGAAAATTAAAGTACAATGCTCAGCATATACTGCTGGCTTCATAATATGTCGAAAATGACAAAAAAAAAATCCAGTGTAAGAATTGCTTAAAAACTTACACAAGCAGCTCTACGGATCATAATAATTTAGCATATCCTAGCGAACATTTTGTAATTATGTACAGGAATGCGAGAACATATTATATACATAATTATTTAAATGAAAATGGTCATAAAAAAATTGGCAGAAATATAAAAGCTGCATTCAACACTCGTTTGAGGTTTTTCTGGTTGGGGTGTTGTTCCACCCATAAATAATTATTAAAAAATATATTTTTAAAACATGTAATAAGATTACATGTGCACAATTGGTGCAATATCATAAATAAAATATTAAAAGGGGACATCGAAGAAAAATACGTAGCAAAAATGGCTGAAATTCAACAAATAGCTTATATAAAATATAAGTGCTTTAAATTAAGGAAAAAAGTTTTAAATAAATAAGTTTTAGATTTATCTTGTTTGATTTTTATTTTTAATTTCAAGTATTTAGGAAATCCCTACATTATTTGGTTGTCGATAGAAGTACATCACTAAAGTATCGATAGCGAGTTATCGTCTGGGGTATCCTATCTGTCAACTGAGCTGCAACGCTACAGCAGCGCTGAAACGGAACAATGGGAATCTCCACGCAAAACTAATGTAGGTGGCAGCACAGGCGCAATGACCAAAACAATAACAAAACATTCATAGCATCCTTTTGAAAGTGTGTGGGTTTTTCTGTTTTTTGCGTTTTGTGTGATATCTTGTAATGTAATGTCTCATGTCTGTTAGTTACAGTATGTATTCTTCTTTGAGTGTGCCACAGCTCAAAGCAGAATTAAGGAAAAGAGGTGCAGCTTTAACGGGAAAGAAAGCTAACCTCATCGAAAGGTAATGGTTAAATTTTACTTTACTATCTAGGTATATTTTTCGTGTAATTTACATTGAATTGTGAGTGTGCTTGGTAAAACAGAAACCACAAATTATGAAGCCATTATCAGTACTTGGGTTTCACAGATACTTGTACTATTGTTATTATATTGAAAGAAACTCGTAACATTTATCTTATTGCAGATTGGAGGCTTATGACCGCAATTTCAACTTTGGTCAAGTTGACACTCAAAGTTTATCTTCAACGCAATTCGAGATTCCTAGTGCAGCTGCTTACCGGGACATTAATGCTTCCTCTGTTTTGCCAGATATAACAAAGCACCACATTCAAGCCTTCTTTGACCGGCAAGTTCGTCATATAATACCGCTCTATATAGTTGCTATACATTGTGTTTAACGAAGAGCTGAATCAATAATTTTGTTACGACAAATACTGAGTAAAGCTGTAAGCAGACATCCCTAAAAATCTCACCCCAATGTTATCCTTAAGAACTAAAGATAGAACCATGACTGAATTAATAGAGCTTTTTTTTAATTATTTGTTTTGTTGCAGATTTGAAAAAAGTATGAGTGAATCCAATAAATTATATGAGAACCGTTATTTGCTTGTACTAAGATACTGCAAAACTGAAGAGGCCTATACTTTTATTAAAGGTCAGCTCTATGTTAAGTGCTTTGATTGTCAGGGCTAAAATTTTTAATGTGTTATTATTAATTTAATGTAAAATTTGTGTTGGTTCTAGGATTCTGCAAAGCTCAAATGAAGCAACTTCAGTATGAAGTAAATATTAAACTTGCTCAAGACGGAGAGATATTGGAATCACAGTGTGAATGTGCAGCTGGTGAGGGCAATGAAGCCCATTGCAAACATGTTGGTGTTGTGTTACTTGGTGTAGCAAATATGGCACAACAAAAGTTTTTAATTTTGAATGAGGCACCAACCCAAAAGTTGCAAACATTCCACCAACCTACCAAGAAATATATAGCTACACCCTTAAAAGCAGGAAAATTACCAACAAAGAGGAATATAAGAAACATCATATTTTCTCCATACCCCATAGAACAAATAAATAAACAGGAATATAATATACAGCTCAGAAATAAAATCATTAACTTCCAGAACTCTTCGATGCCTCTGAAGCAATTATTTGTGCCAGCAAATCCAATGGCTATTCAAAATGACCATTTTTATGAAGAGGATAGTCCTATAGATAAAATTTTAAAAATAAATGATTTAGTTAACATTACAAAAGAGAAAGCCATTGAGATTGAAAAAGCCACCAGAGGTCAACATAAAAATAAAGAATGGCATGATCGAAGAAAAATAAGAATAACAGGTAGCATTTTCCACACAATTTGTCACTTAAGGCAAACAACAATGCCCACATATGCCAAGCAAATTTTAAATAAAGTGGACTTCAAGTCTAAGGCCACAACTCATGGCATTATTAATGAAACTGTGGCAATAAAAAAATATGAAGAATTCACAGGTTTGATAGTAGAGAAATGTGGTTTATTCATTTCAGTAGAAAGACCTTATCTGGGTGCATCTCCTGATGGTCTCTTGGGTCCCGAAACCATAATAGAAGTAAAGTGTCCCTACACAGTAAGGTACAGGGAAGTGACGCCAGAAACTGTGCCATACCTTTGCAATGTAAATGGTGTTCTAACTTTAAAAAAAAACAATATTTATTACTCTCAAATTCAGGGGCAGCTATATGTGGCAGAGAGAAAATTCTGCAATTTAATTGTATTTACTTTTAAATCAATGCAAGTTATTTTTATAGAGCGGGATGACAGTTTTATTCAGGAGATGCTGCAAAAGCTGGACATTTTTTATTTAAATCATTTTAAAAATGCTTTTTTAGATAAGGTGTACTATAGGAACTACACTGAATTAATTATTAAATAAACCAATTTATGCATAAAAAATTATTTTATTGTATTATTTTTTCCCTAAAATTACATAACATTGCACAAACAAACATAATCTTAGAACCTAGTGGAGTATAATAAGGGCTTAATTCTGACTTTAATATTTTAAATGTTTTTGCTAGTCCAATGATGCGCTCAATATGCACCCTTTTACTTGCAAGCTTACGATCTTGCATTAGTTGCAATCCAAGTAATTGAGATCTTCCTCTTAAAAAAGCAGGAATATTTATTTTAATGTTTTTTTGTGCAAAAATATCCTGTACATTAAAACCCCTATCGGCCATTATTGAATCCCCATCATTACATTTTTGTAGCAGATCACTTCTTTCAATTATTTGGCGATCACTAACAGATCCACCATAAGCTTCTGAAATATGTGATATGAGGCCACCTGGTGTTGATCCTAACATGACTTTCAGAGTATTTCTGTTTTTATAAGTACTAAATGTTGCTTGCTGGGCTATAGGATTGCTAGGTTTACATATAGGAAACTCTGTTGTATCAATGATGATTCTAGTAGACATGAAATCCTTTTTAAACTGATCTGGCATATAATATTGTACAAGGTTTTTACTAGGCCATAAGTCTATGCATGACCACACATCATGCATAAAATTAATCCATGTCACAAATATATTTGATATATTGGATTGTGATATGTCGAACATGAAAGATAGTTCTATGTCGGGTTTATTACACCTCAACTTAATTAATGTTATTAAAAGTTGATCTGGAATGCTCACATTAACAACCTTGCTTTCTCTATAATTCAAATCATTGCACATAGGACTCAATGTACTCAAAACAAGCTTGAATTTGTAGTAACTTTCCAGTCCTGTATAATAGTGAACCATTTGGGGAAAACGTTGAATGTTTTCCATAGAGAAATTGGGCTGCGCATAAATAGTTTGTGTTGCAGTTGTCATAACAATATTCTCTAAAATTTCTTTTTCAGGTGATATACTTAAAACAATTTCATCATGTACATCAGGTATATCATTAAAATACAGTTCTTCCCTGGTGGAAGTATAATCTAACCGACGTCTAGTTCTTCTTTGGTAACGTTGTGCTCTGTTGGAAGTGGATGTGCTACTAGAGTTTGTCCAAGGGAAAATACTCGGAACTGTTTCTTCTTTCAAGTACTTGCGTTGCTGTAAGCGTCCTGAAAAAACAACAATATGTACTATATGAATAGTATTATAGGTACTTACCTACAGAAAATTATATTATTTTAATTAGTTATGAAATACGTAACAATTCACCTGTGTAAGCGGATTCCCCAACATAATCAGTATTTTCGAAGTGATTACGACATAACCTAGAATTTACAGTGGCCACAAAATTCTTTCGTCGTATAGCGTTCTCCCATTGTTTTTTTAATGCAGCGTTTTTAGGAAACAAATGCACACCACTTATATTACATCCTGGTACAGAACAAAGTGGCATGGTAGTTATAAAAATAAAAATATTGTTATGTAAACAAAAGGAACTATGAAGATGACAGCTTCCATTGGCCATTGCGACGATGCGCCCTCTGTAGTGATAAAAGCGCAGTGGACATCCCCATTCGGAAACTGGGTGGAAAAAGTCACTGTCGCATCTGTTACGTAGTAACTAGTAGGTACTTAATCTGCTGCACCTCATGGTAACCTCAATGTACAAGCTGGCGACCAGAAGGCTTTTAGAAAGAAGAGTCGAATCGAATCGAACCGTATATAAATTTCTTACTACGAAGGGCTCCGCTCAGGTCAGACAATCGGTGGCCGATTTTTTGTCGGCAATATATTACATAATATGAAACGCTCACGTCCTACAAAATTTCGGTCAAACATAATCGGCCGATTGGATTGTCGTTGTAAAATGAAAGTATCGACCCCGATTATTATCTGGCCGACCTTGTCCGCTGACACGATTCAGTAATCAGTTGTAGTGGACTCCGGGCTTAATTCGGCTGTATTCTAGTCGACTCCGGGCCTATAGAGATTAGATAGAATAAAGAGAATAGATTTCGTCGGAAAAACCAAAAATTAAAACAAATAAAAATTGTGATAAGATTAATTTTATTTTAGACATTATTTTATTCAAGATCTACATTGTTCCCTTGGCCATTGAGTACCATACAATAACGAAGGGTGCCCACAAACCTGTTCCAAAAAAGAATGCGAATGCAAAGGTTAACGCATATCTGAAACAAGACATGGATGCCATGAGACCTGTGGTTATTAATCACCAAAGTGGAGCGGATAAGAGCGAACTCGATTGATTTGCAGTGAGTTGCTGCGAGTAATATGCAGTGGAAAATTATAATAAAGATCATCATCATCATTACAAAATTATCATCACCTAAGTGACATCTCTTTGCACAATAAGCTTGAGCGCGTTCATAATCTTTGCATACGGTTCATATTTGGACTTAGGAAATATGACCACATTTCTGAATTTCGCGAAAAACTCAAGTGGCTTCCGATCCGCCTTCGCAGGGATACTCATATTCTTTCTCTTCTATTTTGTATTCTATTCAATCCTACTAGATACTCCCCTTTATCTCAAAGAGCGATTTGAGTTCCTTAGTGACACTCACGGTCGCTCTCTTCGCTCTGTTGACAACCTTATCCTAAGAATTCCTTCCCATAGCACTTATATCATTATTAATTCCTACCTTGCGTCTTGTTGGCTTTTTTTTACTCTTTTTTATATACCTATATTGTATATAAGTATATATATATATTTGTATGTATATATATTGCTATCTATTTATATAATTATTTTATGTGTATAATATACATATATGTATATATATATGGTGTGTAGGTATACTTGTATTATTGTATATGATATTTTATATTGGCTAGGATTAGTTTATTAGTTTAGAACTAATTATTAGTATTCCTTTTAATAGTACGGGACTAATAAACATTGACCCTAAAATAAAAAATGTAAAGCTGATTTTTGGCACAAGTGTTCCTTGGGGTCTGAGAAGTACCTCTTAAAAATTCCCCCCCTCTAGGCCGCGGGCTTAACCCCCACCCCCCCAAACGTCTCCCCAACCGCAGTTTTTTGTAATTTTCTCAAAAAATATTAGTGCTAGAAAAAAACTTTCTATGGTGAAAATTATCTTCATTAAATTACCTACAAAATAATATTTTAGTTCATTTCCATAAGACTAATAGTTTCGGAGATATGTTAACCCTTTGTGCATGAAAAGAAAATATTTTGCATGTATGGCTTTTTCTAATGTAGTTTCTTGTAATTCCATAAAAACTGATAGAGCTACAAAAATATTGTCTGAAGCAAAATGAAAGGCTGTTAAATTAGCTATAAAATGATATTTAGTTTATTTTGATAAGAGTAATAGTTTTGGAGATATGCCTACCTATTGTGTAAGACCCGCGCATCGCGCTCTTGGTGCACGGGCGTGTTAATTGCTGTCACATTAAACCTACTTATTTGTTACGCTTGTAAAATGGCGAATTGCAAAAAGTGTAAAACTTTTCTGTCTAAAGCAAAAGACGATGTTATTAAATGTAAAGGATCTTGCGGATCGTATTTTCATAAAAAATGTGCAAAGAAGGTGCAAATGGAGAATGGAAGATGTGAAGAATGTGCTCAAACGCAGGAATTCCGCGAACCGTCCTTAGTGAATACCGATTCTGCTCCAGTAAATGCAGAGTCAGCATTAGCAGAGATAAATAAGAAATTGGATATTATATACAACATGCAAAAAACACTAGATGACTTGGCGGAATCCGTTGACTTCTATGCTGAAAAGTATCAAGAACTTATGCAAAAACAGGAGAAAACAGAAAAGAAATTAACAGCCGTTGAACAAAAAAATATTTACTTAGAAAAATATACAAAATCATTGGAGGAACGTATAGTAGTGTTGGAAGCAAAGGAATACGAGAATAAAGTGGAGATTGCGGGGTTGGAGAAGCTAGAAGGTGAAAATATTGAAAAAATTGTGCTAAACATTGCCAAGAAACTAGATCTATAGTACGGCCATTTTAAGCGCGGACAAAAGTTCATTGACGCACCTTCACTATGAAACCCTCACGAAACTAACTAACTACGCCAAAACTATAACTGTCTCTTTCGCGCATATGAATAGACGCGCTTACGTAGTCGACAGTGGATTTCATAATAAAAGTCGTGACGTCTCACCACCGAAACATAGGTGTAAGTAACATTTTACGCGTCGTAACATCATGATTCATAATGTACTATAGTAGTACTAACGTATGTAAATATATCATGTACTTAGTAGTTCAGTAATCAACGATCAATTAATGTTGCGAATAATTACACAATTGCTACGTGAACCTTAAGAATTTGTGAAAAAAAAATTAATAAAAACATGAATAATTACTTCATTTGTTTGTTTTCTTTGCCTTTGAATTAAACATAATATAATAAACATAAACTCGCTGGCATATTTAGTGGAACATAAAAAAAAAGGTCCATAATTAAAAAAATATGGTTTTATTTTAAAATCTACTTACTATACTTCTTTTGTTATTTAAAGTTTCATTTGTTTTACTTAAAATGAGATCACATTAAGAACAGATTTTGCGAGTAAAGGCTATTGGTGAAAAATGGTACATTTTTGAACTTTTCATGTAACCGGGAAAAGTGAAATTTAATATTAAAATAACAATTAATTAAATTAGAAAAATGGTGATTAATATCGCGTATTTCCTCCACGTGCTCTTATTAAAGTTTCTACCCGTCTAGGCATACTGAGAATGATGTTATCGATGGTCTCCTGGGATAGTCTCCGCCATTCCTCAACTACGGCGATTCGCAGTTCTCCCACGTTGGCAGGAGCTGGAATTCTGGACTTAACTTTTCTTTTCAGCAAGTCCCAAACGTGCTCTATTGGGTTCATATCCGGTGATCTCGCCGGCCACTCCATAACAGTGATATTCATATCATTAAGAATGATAAGCTTGAGTTACCCGAGCGGTATGCGGCCGAGCATAAGTTAGAACTCATGTCGGGCTTGGACGGCCGTCAAACGGGGGTTCCTACGTACACGAAGCCGAATGAAATGATCATCCCTACTCGAAGTGCGTCTTTTTCTTCCTTGTCTTGCTCTTCTCACATAAGTACCGGCCTCCCTGAACCGTTGGATACTGCGATGGATCGTTGAAACTGGTCGACGAAGATCTCTGGATATCACTCTGTAGGTTTGACCATTTCTTCGCATTTCGAGTGCCTCGGCAATCTCCGTTGGGGCTAAGTCAGGCATAATTCAGTCATGAACTCCAGAAAGATACGCGATTAAAAAAAACTAACAAAAAAAGTATTTCAATGAAATTTTAAATCAAACTCAGAAGGAAGAAATACTCGAAGTTCGCTCCAGATAAGGTGTATTTGAATAAAATTAAATCAATTGCATACAATGTGATGTTCAGTTGTTTTCTTAATTTGAAAATATTTCTTTTTAAATTATATGACGTATAAACCAGCCAGCAACCTTTATATGATACTGATATCAAACCTTTTTTTTATGTTCCGCTAAATATGCCGGCGAGTGTATCTATCGACTTTCCAAATCACAGAGTTGCTCAGATTGGAAGCAAAACTAAACCGAATTCTGCTACTAATGACTGAAAAATAGCTTCTGTTTGTGTTTACTAAACTACAACGGCTACGAGTCCGGGCTTTATCTTCAAACATATTAATAAATACGTAAACGTGGCCCTTGACGGTACCTCAATACATACATAGGTACATCTGGGTCAAATTGCTTATACCTCCTCCTTTTTTTAAAGTTGATTACAAATGAATCAATTATTACAATACAAGAATAAAAAGATAGACTCCGTACAAGGAGCCGATAGATTATATTATTTTTTACAGAAGACCAAAGTGTTGTTTACCCCTTCATTAGGCGAACGACCTCTCATTTGTTTGTTTACATTTTGTCCGCGCTTAAAATGGCCGTACTTTAGACTCCGAAAGTATAGAAACAGCACAGAGGGTAGATAGTAAACAGAACAACGCGCAGCCGAATCCCGTTATTGTGACGTTGAAATCCAAAACTGCACGTAATCAGTGGATTATACAAAGAAAAAACCGGATATCTAATAACGACATTTACAATAATGGAAGCAATAAGCCTGTATATATAAATGAAGTATTACCAAAATCTGTGAGGCAGCTATTATGGATTACTAAAAAAGAATTAAAAGGGGTATATAAATATATATGGGTGCAAAACGGCAAAATTCTGGTGAGAAAAGGAGATTCGGAAAGAAAAATCTTTACAGTTCGGTCTGAGGATTTCTTAAAGAAATTAAAAAACGATAATTAATTATAGCCCTTAAGCAAACAGTGAAAAACGTGCCTATTTTATAACATCTCATAATGGAGCAAGTCTTACAAACTGACCTACAATATAATACTTATGAAAGTATATCAGAGTGGTCTCAAAATATTAATAACACATTCCAGGGATTAAATATCGTTCATTTAAATATTCGATCTATGCGTAAAAATTTTAATGAACTCCTCGTAATGATAAATAGCTGTTATGAAAACTTGGACCTTATTATATTGTCTGAAATCAACATAAAGCAGGAAGAGCATTATACAAAATAGA
This sequence comes from Erebia aethiops, assembly GCA_923060345.2. NCBI lineage: Eukaryota > Metazoa > Arthropoda > Insecta > Lepidoptera > Nymphalidae > Erebia > Erebia aethiops. The sequence continues at coordinate 4,409,596 of OV281079.1, read as the reverse complement.
TGGTTTTGAAATGTATAGTATGACGAGAGAAAATCGCCGAGGCGGCGGAATAGTAATATATTCAAAAACAAATATTACTTTTAGTGCGAGTTACCCACTGCGCAGCTCAATGGAATTGATTCACGGAATAATTAGAATAAAAGATTCTTTAGCGAGCGAGATACATATATTGGCTGTGTATAGGCCACCGAAAACAAACAAAATGTTATTCGTAGAAGAACTAAAAAGTATTATTAAGAGTATTCCTAAATGCTGCGATATTGTATTGATAGGTGACACGAACATAAACTTGACGGACCTAAATAGAAGCTACGCGGTAGTGCAGTATGAAAATATGTTACACGAGTGTGGGCTCGAATGTGCTATAAGAGATACTACGCGAGAAGAGGTTATGAGCGGTAAGATCGTGACGTCTTGCATTGACCACTTGTGGGTTCGTACTAGGCGGCAGCCGACGAGAGCCTACATTCATAAATGTAAGTTATCTGACCATTATATGATAGGAGTTGCGATGCCGATAAAGGCGTGCGCAGATCGTGGCCCAACTAATAGTGAAATATATACATTGTGTAATAAAATAGTGAGAGAAGGTTTAGACAGTTATAAATGGAAGGAGTTGGAAAATATTGACTGTCCGATCCTATTATATGAAAAGTTATACTGTATTTTTGGCAATATTTATGATAAATCGCGGCGAATGCATTATATGCATGATAAAAAAAGGATTTCTAAACCTTGGGTAACTAAAAAAATAATTAATATGATAAGATGCAGAGATAAACTTTTTAAAAAATGCAGATCAACCCCTAATAACATGAATTATAGACTAATTTACACGAAGTACAGAAATAAGGTTAATAAATTTATAAATACTGCCAAAAATGCACACAGAAGGCAAGAAATCGCTGGGTGTATTAATAATATTAGAAAAATATGGGAATGCATTAACAACTGGCTAGGTAGAAAAAAGAATAGTTTAGATTCAGTTATTTTAAAGTACTTGGGTCAAACAAATAGTGTAGAATATATTTGCGATCAATTTGCTAAAACATTTACAGAAGAAATTCAGAGTATCAAACATCAATGTAATACAAAATTCTTAGACAGATCAACATACGTAACACCTAACAATGTGTCCATGCGCTTTAAAAATACGACTTCACGTGAGATAGAAAAGATTATTGATGCACTTAGTGACAAAAAGGCCCCTGGGGCTGATAAAATAAGAGTCATAGATGTTAAGTATATTAAGAAAAGATTGTCACCTTTATTATCTAAGTTTATTAATATGTGTGTGCATAGGGGCGTTTACCCTGATATATTAAAATTATCTTTAATTCGGCCCATATATAAGCAGGGTAGTCACTATGACTACACAAATTATAGACCTATAGCAATATTATCCGTGATTAATAAAATAATGGAAAAAGCAGTCGTATCACAGGTATCCAATTTCTTAGAAAATCACGATATCTTATCCCCAGCACAGCATGGGTTCCGGCGAGGACGTAATACATGCACGGCCTTAACGCAGTTTGCAGATGACGTCAACAACAGCCTTAACGAGAAAAAACAAGTTGTAGTTGTATTCATTGATTTTAAAAAGGCCTTTGATACTCTTGATTTTAATCAATTATTACAGGCGATGGAAGAATGTGGTATTAGAGGACCTTTGAATAAATGGTTTCAGGCATACTTAACAAACCGCAAAATTAAGACGGTTGTTGACGGCGTAGCAGGGAAAACTGCTGATGTGTTGTCCGGTGTTCCGACCGGCTCTGTTTTTGGACCCCTGGGGTACGTGATGCATGTGAATGCAATATCTAAAGTCGTTAAAAAATGTCATATTTATATGTATGCAGATGATACTTGTTTACTTTATGCAGATAGAGATATAATTGGCTACTTGACAGCTGTAACTATAAAATATGAAATATGTTAGATTTGGTAGCTTGTGGGTTAACAATAATTATACAATATGTATTTTGCATTAAAATAAATTGTAAATATTTTATTTTTGCAAAACAAATTTGAGATTTTTTTTCTGTGGATTACAAGAAGCAAAACGCGGGCGGTCATGATAGAGCCCCGTGTGACGTCACATTTCAAAAAAAAAAAACGTCGTGTGTACTAACGTTTGCGTATTGTTGAGAAAATTAACAGTAATATACTTCGATTTGTGATTGTGAGCGGTTAAATGAAATGGGATTATATATGCTTTACAGCTGATACCTAGTACAAATCTGCCTAAAGTAGATTCATTTATGGTTGCAAATTTATTTGCGTGTAAACTTTTGCACTGCCGAATTTCGTAATGTATTATAACTTCCATGTAAGTACCGAAATAAACAAAGTAAGTAATAGTACTTAGGTCTCGTGTTTAAGACCTAAGAAAGTGCTGCTGTAAAGTGACAGAAATATAATTTATTTTAATTTTGTCATGTTTTATGAAGAAAATGTCAGGTTAGGTTAATTCATTTTTGGTAGATCAGAGTTTTAAGTTGATTTCTTCAAAACACGAACATCAAAGTGGTCTTCACAAAGTAATACCGCAGATAGCCCTTCCTCTGCGTATAATATTATTTATTGTATTGTATTGTTCTACACACGTCTTGTAGCTTGTAATTTCCACAATTGCATTAAAGAAGCTGTAAACTTTCCACTTAAAATTAAATGAAACTTGGAGCGTCGTATAGTTAACTTTGTTTTATTTTGAGCTGAGCTGTGACGTCACAGCTAGCAAATGTCACGTGACCGGCTGTTTTCGCGCGAATTTAAAATTAATGTATTAAAAATGTATTTTTTTCTAATAAATAACGCTTTTTTTGAGAAAAAGTTAATTGTAAGAGGTATAAAATGAACCTACGTACATTTTTAAGTATTTTTCCGAAAACTGTCAAATAGCCAATTTGTATAGAAAAGCAAATTCAACAGGATTTTATAAATATAATTAAGTGGTCGCACGACAATGGCATAATATTGAACATTAGCAAAACAAAGTGTATGCGAATATATTCGCCTTACAATCGGAATATTAATAACTCTAATATAAAAATTATTGGACATGATTATTCGTGCTTACACAGTAACCTTGCAAACTGCAGTTGCTCAAAATTAGAAGTAGTTGATCGATATAGGTATTTAGGATTAACTGTTGACTCAAACATGAATTGGAAGCTTCATATTAACGATGTATGCGCCAGATTAAGATCAGTGCTCGGTAAATTTTATCATCTTAAAGGCATAGTCAGCATAGGCACCTTATATACGGTATATTATGCATTGGTAGAATCACTTATTACGTACGGACTTAGTATATATGGACGAACTTTTAAAACAAATTTAAATAAAATAAAGGAAATACAAGTTAGATTTTTAAAATATTTGGTCAGCCCAGAAGTGAAGGGGAGTTGTAAGGGTGAATATGATAAACTTTTCAAAATATGTAAAATATTACCCGTTCAACACCAATTTAAACTACTGCTATTGCTGGAGCAAGCATTCACTGATGAGCATAAGAAACGTACACAGGGCAAGGTGGTAACTAGAAAGATAGCTAATAAAAAATTGGTAGTTCCTCGTACGAAGAACTATTTTGGTAGCTGGACTACACGATTTCTTGTTCCCACCTTGCTTAATGAGTTGCCTAGCGAGTTCAGGGACACAAGTGTCCCAACACTAGTGTCACTGAGCTCGGGGGGCAATAAGGCATTTATAAGGGTTTTAAGAAAAAAAATTAGGGATGTTTATATGAGGGAGCTGTAGATGCTTAAACATTTCCGGGTCCTTCATGTGAGCATCCTTAAATCCTTAAATTGTATGGAATGATTATGAGACGGTACTTAATTTTTAATTAAATAAGAGCATGATCCCGTCAACAAACTGCCATGCAGTTTGACGGAATAATGTAAGAAATAGTTTGTATGAATGTTTATTATGGTTAATAAATAAATTAAAAAAAAAAAAAAAAAAAAGATAAAGAAAATAATATGCAAATATCGTGTACCTACGTTGTTTTTAATTTTCGAAAAAAAAATAACAGAGTTAGGAAAAACTGATTGAAGCAGTAAGAAACATAGTTAAATTACCTACAAAATAGTATTTAGTTAATTTTGATAGCACTAATAATTTCGAAAATATACCTGTCATAGTTAACATAAAAGCAATATTTTTCAAAATTTTATATGTTTTCTGTAATTTCTAGAAAACTATTAGAGCTAGGCAAAAAACTCCCAGAAGTAAAAATAAATACCATTTAACCACTTATTTAAAAAAAATTAGTTCATAAAGATAGGACTAATAATTTCGAATATATATCCATGTATAATGTACGAAAAAAAATAAAAAAATTGCTAGAATCCTATGTTATTTGCAATTTCCACAAAAACAATTAGAGCTGGAAAAAATCCTCGGAAGAGTAATTAATTTCACTAAATTACCCACAAAAAAGTCTTATGGTGAATTTAGATAGGACCAATAGTTCGAGAAATATGGCAACCTATATTCCAAGTTTTTTTTTTTTTTCGACAACCGTTGGTATATTTTTGAATTTTCACAGAAACTACTAGAACTAGGAAAAAAAACAAATGTGAAAAAAGCAAAAATGAACTTCATTAAATTATCTTCAAAATAATTTTTAGTTTATTTTGATAGAACTAATAGTTACGGAAATATGGCTGCCTAACTGGAATAAAAGACTAAACTTTTGTAAAATCCGTAGGTAAATGTTTATTGTAATTTCAAGAAAAAGTATTAGAGTTAGGAAAAAAGCTGTCAGGACTTAGTACAAAGATTATTAATTAACCTATAAAATAGTGTTTAGTTTATTTTGATAGGACAAATAGTTTTCGAAATATACCTTGCTGTTGTGTAAGAACCGGTGGTAGTCATGTAGACTTAGCATAGTACTATGGAATAAATAGAAATTAACCTCTTTTCTCCCCACTCCCACAACTCCCCTCCCACCTTCCACCTCCCCCCTACCACGACCCCCCTCCCCCTCGCAAATATCTAGCCGATTGTGCTTTTTTGTAATCGTATTACAATTCAAGTATCAAATGAAATGTTTTTACTCAAGTAAACTTTTACAAGTGCTTTTGAATCGTCCAGTGAATCTACCATTGGTTCGGAATGCCGTTAACAGTTAAAAGTTAATCTGATAAAATTATCTGCAAGATAGCTGTTGGATGTTGGTGGTTCATTTACATTGTTTTTAGATAAATGCATATTGCATACCTACATATAGTTGAAAGGACTTCGAGACGTAGGTATTTATTATTATTATATTAGTAGGTATTATTAAAGCACATCATCATGGTCGTCATCATCACCTTCTTCCCCATGAATGGTAACATTTGCACACGAACCATGTCATTCCACCCGCATTTCCTTTGCAATCCTATTCGTTATTCTTCGGCCGACGCGACGCCTTGTCTTTGTTAGAACTTTGAACGAATATAAATAATAATATTTAATATATTATTTATTGAGTGTGGTGTTGTTTTGTAGATAAAGATATCATGATTATTACCTACTATTAATTTATTGTAATATAGCATCGATCATTATCAAATAGAATGTGTAGGTAGGTACAAAGTCAAAATTATTGCAAAATATTTTTCTGTCATGCACGTTTTCGATCGTCATATTTCCGAAAGTATTCGGTCGATTGAAATGAAATAAAAAGCATTTTGTAGAAGATTTTATGAACTTTCATTTTGTTCCTGTCGTTTTTTTCCTAGCTCTTATACATTTTGTGCAAATCACAAGAAACTTACACGATTTAAAAAAAAAAAAAAGCGTCAAATAAGCCGGCATATTTGCAAAACTATTTATCCGATCATAATGATTGAAGTGCCATATGGTAGATTATTTAATGTTAATTATTTTTGCCATAGATGGTTTTATTCTAGCACTAATATTTTTAGAGAAAATTACAAAATACTGCGGTTGGGGAGACATTTGGGGGGGTGGGGGCACAGATCACGGAAACAATTCCGTGATCTGTGGGTGGGGGGTTAAGCCCGCGGCCTAGGGGGGGGAATTTTTAAGAAGTACTTCTCAGACCCCAAGGAACGCTTGTGCCAAAAATCAGCTTTACATTTTTTATTTTAGGGTTCCCATACATAGCTTGCACAAGTAGCCTGGGCTATAAATAACGTGCACCCTGAATCTTTCTCACTGGGTTAATCCGTTGTGTGCATGGTTGCCTGGTAGAGATCGCTTTAAAGCGATAAGGCCGCCATTTGTACCATAGCTTAGTTTTACTGTAATTGTTTATAAGTATGTTTCGTGGTGTACAATAAATAATTTTTAATTAATTAATTAATTAATTCATTCATCTCTATGTCGCTTTGGTGGATCCTCCACAGCACCCGCTGCACCCAACTGCACCGCTCTAATTCCACTCCAGACATGTCCCGATTTGAAGGATAGAGATCCGAGCAAAGATATTAAGGGTGTCTGCATATTAAAGAGCGGAGCTTATAATATATAATTATACCTAGGTACTTAATGTGTTCAGCAGATCAATCCCCCGTTTCAGATAACAGGCACCCTATTGTTATTCAAACTATCCATAATACTAATATTACCTATAGATGCGAAAGCGTGTCTGTCCGTCTGTATGTCTGTCTGCTACGCTATAACGGCTTATCTTTTCAACCGATTTCGATTAAAATTGGTATTTAAATAAATGTTGTGCTTTGTTGTTGTTGTTGTTGTCTCTATAGAAGGGAAAAGTAGGTAGCTTGTCCTAGGGAAGGACTAGGCTACTTTTAATCCCCAAAAAATTAAAGAGTTCCCGCGGGAACCAATAAACCTCAGTCCACGCGGACGAAGTCGCGGGCATCAGCTAGTATTATTATAAGTACTAATATTATTATGTATTTTAATTTTTACATAGATTTAGTATTGGGTTCGCGCGCTTCAAGACCAATGCTAAATCTATGGTATTTTATTGGTACTTTACCTGCTTCTCACTTTAAAGGGTAAATTGTCGAACGGCTGAGTCGGTTCATCGTAGTGATAAAAATTTGCATATTTTCTTTGATGGCGATCGAGAGAATTCCGATTGCGCAAGGCGCCGAAAATCATAGGACGAAATCGAAGCATTTTATTAATTACCTATTCTATTTAATCTATTCGATAAGAATTGTTTTTTCTGGATTTCTGGAAAGCTTGTGGTTTTGTTTTCAATCCTTTGACAGTTAGTTATGACGTTTGTAATAAGTATTTCAATAACAATTTTCACTTGAATCTATAAACTAAAAAGGTTAATCATCATAATTCCTTGGAGAAAATAAAATATGCCAACTTACACAAAAATTTACTAAGACAAAGATGTAAGTAGTCCTACTCACAATCAGTCTTTTTTTAGTAGGTACGGGATTCTTAATATTTCTACATCCATGCAAAGTTTTTTTCGTATATCAACGCAAAATAGTACATTACATCGCGAGACCGGGAAGTACGCGTTTTCTGGTCGAGTGTTAGTTAGACCTTAGGGCTTAGGCTATAGAGACGAAATGCTCTCCCGGTCGAGGTGTGTAGGTATAGTGCTTTTCTAAAAAATGAAACAAGTGACTTTTTTTCAATATATTATATATAAGGTGAAACACTAGTATATTATATATAATTAAAAGAAATTAAATAAAAAAGCAACCTACTTAAGGCCTAGGCCGCACTACGGCTAAACCGCCGTGGTTTTTAACCGTGTGATTTTGTGAGTCAAGCAAACGAATACAAGCGGCCTCACTTGCGGTTCTTTTCCGCGTTTGATTTTAAAACCGCGAATTGTTACAAAATGCTCGCGGGTAAAAACCGCGCTAAAATTTGTAATCTATTGAACTTAAGTAAGTAGTTAGCGCGCACGCGCTCTATCGCGTTAACCGCGGGCGGTATTGCCAGTATTCGGCAGACCGCCGTAAAGAGTGGTTGTATTGTCTCGCCATTTGCAAATTTTTATCGAAACTCAAGATGTTCTCATAAATCTTAATATTTCATAGGATAGAAACCTTTCATAAATCTACGGCTAGTGAGTGGATGGACCCATCATTTGCGAAATATGCGTTGACGTCTTTTTATATTTCTTAGTATTAGAGTAACAATACATAATGTCCTTCCGACCGAATTTCGGCCATAGCCATCTGCGCAGGAGATATTATAGTGCACAAGTGTGTGCGCAAACACAGGTGCACTCTCTGTTCCTTTACTCTCATAGCCCGATGGGACGGAAAATCCGATACAACCGGAGACAGATCAGGCGCAGGACCGACGGCCAACTTCCTAACTCCGGGCTAGTACTGAGAATTTCTTGTCAAAAAAACCCAATACTTGTTTTAACTCGAACCCGGGACCTCGTCGGCCGCAGTCGAACATGCTAACCACTAGACCGACGAGGCAGTTAACTGCAACAATACATACCTACTGCTCTCTTGAAATCCATCTTCAATACTGTGAAAATCGAGGTCAATTTCGCGGTTTTTAATCGTAGTGTGTGCTTTTCGAGCGGTTTTGCGGTTATAGCGGTTAACCGCTCGCTGGAAAAAACCGCAATGCGGCCTAGGCCTAAGAAATAATAAAAGTTAAATTAGTTATATTTATACTTTTAATTTTTTTTTTGTAATGAAAATACATACATTCTTTACTGGCCTAGGCCGGGAAGTTTAACTTTCGAACTCATTTTGTGCACATTTCATATCATTTTTTTTAGAAATAATCTATGTTTTATATTTATTTAATCTATGTTCTTTATGAGGGACGAGTGGCCTAGACCCTAGTTGTGACAACACATAAATATCAGTCGATTGCGAAGGCTAAGCAACGTTGACAAAAGTCGGTTACTGGATGGGTGACTGAATTTAGAGGTTCAAATTTGGCTTTTCCGTTTCCTCTGTGCCTCGAAGAGCACGTTAAGCCGTCGGTCCCGGTTATTATCACTAACACCCATCGATATCATTTAATTTCCGCGGCAAACAGCCTACAAGGCAGGCCCTAGCCGAGTTTTGACTCGGCTTAAAGAAACCCACCGGGGAACAGTGTTGCCCCGCGCCCCGCCCGGGTAAAGAGGCTCCGCCTCGAGGCCCGTATCCCCGCTTGGCCCTGACGGGCCAAACGAGAAGACCCTCACGACGCATTTCGACGGACACTTTTTATTACTCTCGACGAAACGGAGACGGTAGGTACCTATATGTGTTTTCCCTAAGAGGTTGTGTGTTTGTTTGTTTGTTTGTTTGTATACAGAGATAACACTCTTACCACAGAGTATTTGAATTGATGAATAATAATATACTCTTACTCTACACTCCATAGTAAATTGACGCAGACAGACAGAGGAGGTTTAATTATTCTAAGTATATGTAAATTGAGGTCGTTGCTATCACAGGATAGTAATTATTACAAAAACCTAAGAGTTTAAATACTCATAGTAGAGTCGTATGCGGAAGGACGTGAGAGTCACGGAAAGGGGTCACGATCCTCAGTAATGAGGAATACGACGCAGACGGACGTTCACTACAGCTTTCTTAAATCTGGCCAGACGATTACGGCGGATGTCTATTGTCAGCAACTGCAAACCATGATGGAAAAGCTAGCTGCTAAACAACCGAGGCTGGTCAATCGCTCTAGGCCACTGCTGATTCAGGACAACGCTAGACCACACACAGCACAACAGACATCTACCAAATTAAAGAAGCTTCAATTAGTACCTATGTCTAAGACTAAGACATCCACCGTACTCCCCGGACCTTGCTCCAATAGATTACCATTTTTTTTGAAATTTGGATAACAGCAAGGGAAAAAATTCAACTCCGATGGGGCAGTCCAAAGCGCCTTCAATTTTATTGATTGCCGTCCGAATGGTTTTTTTAGTAAAGGGATCAATGAACTACCTATGATTTGGCAAAAGTGCATAGATAGCAATGGTGCATATACTTTGATTAACGGCCGAAATTAATAATCAATCTATCTGTGGTCTGTCGGTTTGTTGCCAAGCAACGTTGTTATTTGTATTGTGCTTTTCGTCATAAAACAATGTTGCTAAGCAACTTATCGACAGACTACAGATGGATTGATTATTAATTTCGGCCGTAAATAAATATATTATATTTTTAAAAAATCGACTGTATGTTCCTCCCTTACAAAACGTCATTTTCGTAAATCCATAGATAAATATGTGGCCATTTATTATTAAATATATATATTAAAATATATTAAAATATATAATAAAATCTATGATTTATTTCCGCAAGGTTTTCTTTAAGGTTCTGCTGTCACAAAAACAAAATTTTAGTGACAGCGCCATCTATTGTAGACAACTTTGAGAAAAAGTAAGGTAGTGCCACCTGTTGACATATCTACAGTGCCACCTGTTGACATATCGCAGAGTCGGTGTCAAATCCGGTGAATGTCGCGTCGTCGTCGTCGCTACGGTCGCCTGCGTGCCGCGCAGGTGATGGCGATCGTAGGAGCTCACGGGGTAGTGGACGCCCGGTCGGAGGTCGGGTGGTCGGCGGTGCGATCCCGTGGAGGTGTTCGTACGGTCCGTTGTCCGCGCGCGCAAACATGCGCCGCGCGAGTGTACGGACGTTCCCCTCCACGGTGGGCGTCTTGAGGTTGCGATGGATGACGTCATTCCTCACGTACCTCGGAGCTCCCACGATTTGGCGCAGGCACTTATTCTGCCGGACTTGTAGGCGGCTCCTCTGGTATTCTGAACACAGCGCATACCAGGCGGGGGCCGCGTACGTCAGCCGCGAGCGGACATAGGCTCCGTAGATCCGGAGCTTGGTCTTCGATGAGAGGCTTGAGGTGAGGACCTGGTGCAGCATCGACGCGGCAGCCGTGGCGTGGTTCACGACATGATCAATCATGGGAACCATGGCCAGGCCGGCGTCAATGTGGCACCCCAAGTAGCGTGTGTTCTCGTCTCGAACCAAATCTAAGTATTGACGACAGATGGCGTAATATTTCGCCAAGCAAATGGCGGGCAGCGACATTTCTATTTGTAAGCGCGGCCTATTTCGCCGGCCGCCGCGCGCTGCCGCGAAATACGGCACGCGGTTTGACGCGACTGTGGGATTCTCCTGTCTGTTAGCCAATGAATAAAGAAAGAAACATCCTTAGTTATTGATGTTAGATATAGGTAGATGGCGCTGTAGCCATGTAAACATTAGCTCCGGCAATCTTTCTTGTTAAATATTATTTAAGTTGCAAATTCTAGTGTAAAATCCTGTGAAAATATAGAACATGAAGTGATTCTTAAGTGGAAGTGTTATCTAAGCAAATGTTCTCCTATAAACTGAATAATTTACGATTATACCTCAAGACATTAAACAGTGGACGATCCAAGTAAAATTTTACTTTTTCCAAGTATAACCGAGTGATTTGTCAATATATTGGAACCAATTTTATACTTTATCAAAGAGCGGACTCCAAAAACTGTGTGTATTGTGATTTATACTCAAAACAATACAAAAGTGATTCATTAATTTCGGAATTTCTTGTAACGGTCACGGTAACATTGAACATTATCGCCACCTAACGAGCGCGACTCAAACTACGACCTTGACTTCGACAAAGTTGGTGTCGTCTTCCAGTCGCGCTGCACAAACCAGTGTATCAAAGTTCCGGTAGATGGAACCACAGGACTAAAATTCTACATATTACGACCACGATCGCGGTGTCATTGGCAATAAGTATCGCCACCTATCGAGCACGACTACGCCCTCGACATCAATAAATATCATTCCATTTTTCACCTCAAGATTACATGACCGCTTGGCGTAGTGGGCGAGTATCCGAGATATAATCGCAAGCTTCGGGTTCAAATCCTACCAGGGCCGGGTCCGTCGTCTAGTTGGCATTTATGAATTTTTAATTTTCTCTTGCAACAATAGAAATGGCTAACAAGCCTACAACTACGATATGTGCAGGGTGTCCAAACGTTATTAAAGGCCGGGAATTTCTCCTATGCACAACGTGCAAACAAACATTTGATTTGCTATGTGCAAATGTATCTGAGAAAAAATTCAGCCTTATGACCAAAGAAATTAAGCGTGCTTGGATATGTCATAGCTGCCGTAGTAAACAACCAAAGACTGACAACTCAAATACACCTATAAGACCGCCAACTGCTCACAACGCTTCTCCCCTAGACAGCGAAAATAATGCGTCATGTTCGAATGTTACACAGCGTAACAAAAATCTAAGAAAACGACGCAATCACCTGTAAATACGTCGATAATAGACCCCGTTGTAATGTTAGCAATCAAAAACGAAATCCAGCTCGCAGTTAAAGATTCTGTGAAAGCCGCCATCGACTCTTTTTTCTGTAAGGAATTTGATGAAATTAAAACAGAATTGAAAAAATTGAGCGACACGAAGGCGTCGGTAGAGTTCTTAAACGCCGAATATGACCGAATCCAAACAAATATAAAAGAATCGGAAGAACAAATAATAAAATTAACCAAGGAGAACTCGAGTCTTAATAAAACCATAGAGTCCCTGTCAACCAGACTAAACCTTTTGGAACAGCATTCCCGGGAAAATAACATAGAAATCAACGGTATTCCGGAAAACAAAGCAGAGAACCTTTACTCCGTTATGAATCAACTCGGCACTGCCATCGCTTTACCGATTCAAGAAACTGACATATTATTTTGCACTAGAGTCCGTAGAATGGATGACTCCAACAAAAGACCCCGTACCGTAGTTGTTAAACTACGAAACACCAAGGTCAGGGATTCCATAATTGCTGCTGTATCCAAATTCAACAAGAATAAGTCGAATGATCGGCTGAACTCGAGCCACTTAGGATATAGTGTAAATAAATCATACATCTTCGTATCTGAGCATCTTTCACCATACTATAAATCATTGCATGCGCGTACCAGACAAATTGCAAAAGAAAAAAGTATTCGATACGTTTGGGTAAGAAATGGACGAATTTTTATCAGAAGAAATGACCATTCGCCTGCTAAGCAAATAAAGTGCTATGAATCATTAAATCACGTCTAACATACAATACCACCATACAAGTCCGGATACTTATCCTTAATTAATATGTTTAATATATACTATCAAAATTTACGTGGAATGAACACTAAAATCGACGATATTCGCTTAGCGACTCTACAGTCAAACTACGATATGATAGCGGCAACTGAAACCTGGTTGAACAGCTCAGTTATGGACAGTGAACTATTTTCCAACAATTTCATCGTACACAGAAGAGATCGCCAATCCACAACGTTATCATCCAAAGCTGGTGGAGGAGTTCTGCTTGCGGTTTCTAATAAATATGAATCGCGCCGAATAGAACACTACGAAAGTAGATACGAAGATTTGTGGATTAATATAAAGTTCAATACAAATGGAGTATGCAAGAACATCTTAATCTGTATATTATACCTACCGCCTCCCGTAGCTCTCGACACCCTCAATTCGGTCTTAGACAACATCAGCTCAGTTATGCAGTCCCATCAAGGCGATGTCTTGATCCTTGGTGATTTTAACTTAGGTTTTATAAACTGGACGTATGATGCTAATAACGCTCATCAAACTACCCCACTCAATTATAAAAATGCACTAGGTTTTTCATTGATTGACTTTCTATCACTAAATAATCTTACTCAATATAATACTATACAAAATCACAATGGACGCGTCTTAGACCTTGTTTTGGCAAATTTCAGCAATTTGAAGGTAACAAACTCTCTAGAGCTGCTAAGTAAATTGGACCCACATCATCCAGTCTTGGATATTGAAATTAAACAAGAATCCAATACTCTTTTAAGCAGCAAAATATTTGCAACACATTGTTTTAGAAAAGCAGATTATAATAAAGTGAATTCTGAACTAGGACGAGTCAATTGGGATCTTGAATTGAATACTTGTACCGATGTCAATGTCATGGTTGATAGATTTTATAACATACTTAACCGAATTATCGACGCTTCAGTCCCTAAATTTAAACCAAAACTCTGGCGGCATCCTGTCTGGTTTACACAAAACTTGGTAAAGCTAATCGCAGAGAAAGAAAGGATAAGACGGAGATTGAAAACTTATAAAAATCCTAGAGACGAGTTGGAGTTTACACTAGCCAAAACCAGGGTTGAATCCTCAATGAAATCCTGTTACTCCAACTACATTTCGGGCACAGAACAATCCATCTTGCGCGCCCCCAAAAAGTTTTGGTCTTTTGTGAAGGAACGGAAGGTCTGTACCACCGAAATCCCCTCCGATATGATCCTTGATGACAAAACGGCAAACTCTGGAAAAGACATATGTAATCTATTTGCCAAGCAATTCTCTTCCTTATTTACCATTTCAGCTCCTAATCAGACGCCAACTATTGTTGATGCCTCTCCCCAGATGTCTCTTTCCAAGATTTACATATCAGAACGTGAGGTTGGCAAAATTCTGAAATCATTGGACCCAAGTAAGGGTGCTGGACCCGATGGTATACCACCGTTTTTTATCAAAAAGACCCAAAAAAATCTTACGTTGCCTTTAAAAATTATCTTCAACCGATCTCTGGAAACCTCTACTTTTCCCGATGTCTGGAAATCCGCCAATATTCTCCCCATATTTAAAAAAGGAGCCAAGAACGACGTTCGAAATTATCGACCAATATCCCTGTTAAATACATTCTCCAAAATCTTTGAAAGTATAATATGTCCAATTCTCTCAAACTATTCGAAAAATATTATATCAGTCGACCAACATGGATTCTGTCGGAACAGATCTACTGTCTCTAATCTGGTCAATTATATTTCATTTATATCTAAATGTGTTGACAATAGAAATCAAGTGGACTCAATATACACTGACTTTAGCAGTGCCTTCGACAAAGTTGACCATAGCCTCTTAATATTAAAACTATGTGGGTACGGAGTCCATAATCCCTTGCTCTCATGGTTCAGATCATACCTTGCAAATAGAGTTCAAAGAGTAGCATTAAAGGGCTACACCTCAGATCCTTTTATAGCCACGTCGGGAGTGCCGCAAGGATCTCATCTCGGACCTATCCTTTTTCCCTGTTTATAAACGATATTACTTGTAACATTCACTACAGCAAGTGCTCCATATATGCTGATGATCTTAAGCTTTATCGGGAAATCAGATCAATTGAGGATAGTCGTCTATTACAAGAGGATCTCAACTCTATTCAAGAGTGGTGTACCAAGAATAGAATGATCCTCAATGCCACTAAATGCGCACACATAAAATTCACCCGCAAAAAGAACAAAATAAATACTGAGTATTTTATACACAGTCAGCTGCTCCACGAGGTGTCAATCATTCGGGATCTCGGGGTTATGATTGATGATAAACTAACATTCAAGGAACATCAGAACCAAATAGTCTCTAGAGCGTGGAAGTTGTTGGGTTTCATCAAGCGTAACACTACTGATTTTAGAAGAACCGACTGTATTATAACATTATTTAACGCGCTGACTCGAAGTATCCTTGAATATGCAGTCTCGGCATGGAACCCGCACTATAAATCACATATCACACGAATAGAGCGAGTCCAACGCTCCTTCACGAGGTACCTCGCTTTTAAGGACAAATCCTGCCCTTATAGAGCTGACTACGAAACGCGTCTAAAACATTTTAAAATTCAACCCCTTGAAAAACGAAGGCTTGTGGCTGATCTAACAGCATTGTACAAAATTGTCCACTGCACATTAGACTCTCCCGACTTATTGAACCAGATTAACATACATGTTCCTCGCCGTCCTCCCAGATTTCCTCTAAAAAACACGTTTATACCAAGCTTTTCCAAAAGTAACCTTGGCAAAAACAAAATACAAATTAGTCGATTTATTAATTATTATAACAATTTGACCCACCTTGACATTGACATTTTTCACGATACATTAAATAGCTTTAAGAAGAAACTTTATTCGATGACATAAACCTATTACTGTAACTGTAACTTTGTGGATGAAATGTTTTTTCTTTCTTTTTTTATTAAATTAAATAAAATTTGCCGACTCTTTCTATTGTATTGTATAGTTGATCTAATTTAATTGTAATTATTAATTTTATTTTATTGTACCTACCTAATTTATTAATTTAATTGAAATTAATTGTATAATATTATTATTCATTCCCTTATTTAATTGTTATTTTAATAATGTGAATCCATTAGCTGTAGGTATTCTTGATTTGTACTTAAACATTTGAAAAAAAAAAAAATATTGACCGGATAATCTTTAATGCTGTATATGCCTATAATTAAGTATTGTGTTAGAACTTGACAATTGTACTATTTTAACATTATTAATTGTTTGTACAATATTTGTTGGCATATCAATAAACAAATAAAAATAAATGTTAGCTGAAAAATCCTTGATTTCATGGGAACTCCTTGATTTTCCCGGGTAAAAAGTAGCATATTAGCTACCTTCCTACCTGAGTAGACCGTATGACAATTATTATGATATAATTATTACTAGATAATGCCCGCGACTTTGTCCGCGTGTTTGATTCCCGTGAGAACTCTTTATTTTTCCTTGACCTTTAAATGACCTTCCCCGGGAGGACCCTACCTATCCCTGTACCAAATTTCTTCAAAATCGGTTGAACAGAAAGCGTAGCAGACAGACAGAAAGACACACTTTCGCATTTATATACCTACTAGCTGATGCCCGCAACATCGTCTGCGTGGATTGAGGTTTTTGGTTCCCGCGGGAACTCCTTAATTTCCCGGGATAAAAAGTATCCTAAGTACTATTCCAGATTCTATCTCTGTGCCTTACATCCAGATCCGTTCAGCCGGTCTGGTGTGATTGAGTAACAAACATACATCTATCCAAACTTTCGCATTTATAATATTAGTATAGACTAGTGGTTCGCCCCGAACTAAGACCTCGCGGCGCCATCTATTGACATAAATGTGAAGTTCTGTTAAAAATACTGAAGCTCATTAAAAATTAAATAATTCAGTTTCCTTACAATATTTATCTAATTTTAGTATTTGTTGTTCAAGTACAGGATATAATTGAAATAATTGATCAAGTTTCAGGCTCATCCTTTCAGAAAATTTAGAGTTCTGAGGTCATCTTTGGACGTTAGAAAATCACCACTTTGAAAGCCCCCCATTTCGTCAATTTTGGGGGAAAAATTAAAAAAAATATATTTTTGGACTCCATTCCTAATTATCTTTAAAATGATATACCGCAACCCTATGTAACTTTATAAAAAATATTTTACTTCGCATTCGCTTCTATGAGAGCCCCCCTGAAATAAAGATTTTTATTATTTTTTAAGCCATATTCCGCGGGAGGCCATTGGTTTACATATTATATTTAAAGCTGAAGTAATTGCGTTCAGTAATTCAGAAGTTATAATGCTCTGACAGACGGACGGACGGACGGACGGACGGACGGACAAGTGCCAATTCACCCAAGTAGACTCAGAGACCTTCGCTTCGCTCGGTCAATTAATATTATATTGATCAAAAATATAATTAGGCACCTGGGTGCAATAAAAAACAGTACTATCTTTTCGTATGTTTTATTCCTTCAAATACAATAACATCTATACAATGGGCTACGACTAAATGGATTTATATTTCCTCCTCATGCATAAAATAAACAAACTAAAAATAAGTAAAAACAACATTTGTGTAAATAGGTCTATCTATTATTTGTATAATTAAATGAAAATTGCTTTATAAATAAAAATCTAACATTCACTGATTTGGTAACTAGGTAAAGTAATTATAATTTTAATTGGAGAAAGATCTATTACAAAAATATAGCTCTAAAATAAAATTAAAATAAACAAACACCCTAAAAACTTTATCCACCTTTTAGTTCAGTTGGGTAAATAGGCTAATTAAGAACGCAAGCTTATGTAGTTTGGTACAAAATATGTATTACAAAATTAAATCGTCCCGACTCCCGACGACAACGTCTCTGACTGGTAAACATAGTGATCCTGTGTGTGTGATCAAGTGATCTGAGTTTAATTCTGAGCTGTGGTCATTGGTACTTATTATATAATTTTCTGGTGGAAGGCATTGCCTATGGCTAGGTAGTCCGGTAGTACCTAGTAGGTACCCGTACCACTCTATTGCCGGAAAGTCGTAACTCGAACCGCCATGTATTCCATCATCCTAACTGTCTCATCTTCCGGTACGATGTTGCGTTGATGAAACCAGTCAGTCCGGACTCTAATTACTTAATGTAAAGTATATTAACTTATGGACGTCTACTTCCATTTTAGACTGCATCGATACCATATTCGCTGATCAGTGTTTCAAAATAAAGTTTTGGGTAGGTACTCGTATGTTCCAAATAGACTTAAAGCTATTTTAGAACCGAAAAAAATGTTTAATCTACCAAAATATGAACGAAATTTGGGATCGAGTATAAAGAGATCAGGAAAGCCATGTAAACCAAGTTTCAACGACCTGTTCAAAAATATTGCGTTTAATATATAAAACCTAAGCTTTAAATTTAAATAATAGAAATTTTTGGAAATATTTGTTAGAGTAAAGTGCGACAAACGGTTGTTTTTGGATATGTGAAAAAAATATGGAAGTAGGTAGTATACCTACCTTAGAGGAAAACTAGCACAGATAAGTAGGTTTTACAATTATTATAGTCGACCAACTTATAAATATGTCCGCATTGTGTGACGGGTATCTACGGAACCCCACTTTGCGCATGACCTGACACGCACTTGGCTGGATATTTGGTATTTTTCTTAAAGTTACATTCTTTTTAGGTCTTTCGCATTCATAACGCACTCCCAGAGTAAAAAAGCATAAGTCGTGTTATTTAGAATTTTAGACTAGTGGTTCGCCCCGAACTAAGACCTCGCGGCGCCATCTATTGACATAAATGTGAAGTTCTGTTAAAAATACTGAAGCTCATTAAAAATTAAATAATTCCGTTTCCTTACAATATTTATCTAATTTTAGTATTTGTTGTTCAAGTACAGGATATAATTGAAATAATTGATCAAGTTTCAGGCTCATCCTTTCAGAAAATTTAGAGTTCTGAGGTCATCTTTGGACGTTAGAAAATCACCACTTTGAAAGCCCCCCATTTCGTCAATTTTGGGGGAAAAATTAAAAAAAAATATTTTTGGACTCTATTTCTAATTATCTTTAAATTGATATACCGCAACCCTATGTAACTTTATAAAAAATATTTTACTTCGCATTCGCTTCTATGAGAGCCCCCCTGAAATAAAGATTTTTATTATTTTTTAAGCCATATTCGGCGGGAGGCCATTGGTTTACATATTATATTTAAAGCTGAAGTAATTGCGTTCAGTAATTCAGAAGTTATAATGCTCTGACAGACGGACGGACGGACGGACGGACGGACAAGTGCCAATTCACCCAAGTAGACTCAGAGACCTTCGCTTCGCTCGGTCAATTAATATGATTGGAAAGAGCGACTAAAGTTACATATTATGCTCAATTCTTTTCAGATTTTTGTCGGCGTTTTTATGCTAGAAATAATAATTTACATCATTTGACAAATCAGATTTTTTAATTTCTAAATAACGGAATAAGCGAATCTACGCGAAAATATTAATGTTTGATTAAACGTTAAAACACATATGATCGATATCTGTACCATAACTTATAAAGAAAAATAAAATAAATATGATAATGGTCTTTATCCACTTTCCCTTTTTCTTTCCTACTTATTAACACGCGATTACTTCTTTTAACTATGAAAATTATATTAAATAAAAACGATTACTGCGTTCTTTCGTTCGAAAAAAATACATGTTCATCAATGCTCTCGATTGGTATGGATTTTAGACTAAGAGATAGCTGCACTTTTTGTAACTATCGCCTGAAAAGCTGATTCAGTATTAATTGGGTGTAGGGCTCTCTACTGGTGTCAAAGTGAAAGTCTGCCCGCATTCGGATAGGCCTTTCACTAGATATGGCCATTTAAAGACGGTTTATGATTACCAAAAATGAACCATAACTAGAAAAGCTGATTCTTGTACAGTATTAATGTATGCGCAATATCTATTTAAACAGTATTAAAACTGACGCTATTCATTGGGCCTTTCACTAGATATCATCTCTCAAAGACGTTATGAACATATATTTACTGTAAAAAATATAAGCAATTATTATGTCGTCACGTTAATAAATTCAATAGTGTTGTTAAAGGATTTACTTTTTTTACAGTAATTTAATTGTAGGAGAATAAGTACATAAACGCTATTTTTTTATTTTTTTATTCCATTACAAGTTAGCCCATGACTGCGATCTCACCTGATGGTAAGTGATGATGCAGTCTAAGATGGTAGCGGGATAACCTGTAAGGGGCATGGCAGTTATATTCAACCCATACCCCTATTCGGTTTCTACGCGATATCGTACCGGAACGCTAAATTGCTTGGCGGCACGTCTTTTGCCGGTAGGGTGGTAACTAGTCACGGCCGAAGCCTCCCACCAGACCGACTATATTTATAACGGGGCATTCAGAGTTAATTAGGAAAAGTAAGCACAACATATTCATTTCTCTTTATTTAGGAACTCTTAAAACCTAAGAATAAACCAATTTATTCATGCTGTGCTGTATTTTTTAATCTTTTTAAGGATGTATAAAACATGCTTTTGCGTATACAGAAAAAAGTTATTGAGTTTTTAACAGTTTTTTTGCTCCCCTGTAAAATTATGCTTTTTTTCCCTGGGGGTGCGGTAAGTCGTAAGTAAAAGGCGCCGCGTACTTACGACTCTTGGATTTCTATTTATTCGATCAAATTTATAAGTTTAGGCTTCAGAGGTGTGATTATATAAGAATTGTCGATCAAATCGTCAAAGTTCGGCGTCAAAGTAAAATAAACCATAACAGCATTGAATTAGAGCTCAATTTCGTGTATCCATTCTTTGACGATTTGATCGGCAATTCTTACATAATAGCACCTCAGATCTTATTCCGTCCTAATCACTTCATCTAAATTATCACAGTTTTCAAGCCTCCCTTTTAAGAGTTATTTAAGTCAGAAAAAATAGAACAAATGCTAAAATGGTAAGATTCTAATAAGTTACTGGTTTTTTTGCTTATTAATTATCTTACTTTTCAGTCTCACCAGTGTAATACTCAATAATATGGTGTTTATGAAAATCGCTATAATTATGACCTATCGAAAATAAATAATAAAATGATAGTAATAAATACTTAGTAGGGTAGAATAAATTATTTTACTTACCTAATTGTAAACTATGCACAGGAAATTCCATTATCTAATTATATTTTCTACATTTTTTTATGGATAATAATATAGGTACGATTGCACTTTAAAAATAACAACTACAAATTACAATTTATGTACAAATCCTCGCAAACATTATTTGATAGTATTTATGTATTTACAATCTATTTTGCCTTAATCTCGAAGAAAAGCGTAAACGACATGTTATTGCTATCGAGTATCGACGGATATAGGACGTTCTTGAATTGGTAATGAAAGTGTGGCAGGTGGAAACTTTTAAGAGATCTTTGGTAACAAAACAAATGTAAGTTGTAGAGAAAAGGCCTATTGGGATTTGAATTTTTCTTTATACTTTATGTGTTTATTTTTATTTTCCAAAAACTAGTAATTAATTATAAAGATACCTTCCACGCAAATTGACAAATTTTCCGATTCATATATGGAACTCATTTCATTTACAATTGACTTAATAACCTTTTAGAGGTGTTGCGTTAGAGAGGTGGTCTTGACGTATCATAAATTACACACTAGGTTCTTCTACGAGAAATTTGTATAATTTCGTTTCATTAGACAAGATCCACAGAGCGTCTATTTTTCGGTACCATTTTGGCAGTTGTCCATTAAATAATGTCTGAAAGGTCGAGCAAAGAACATCGCTTACGCGTTTCTCCGAAAAGTTTTCTTTACCTTGAAAGACAAAAGGAAAAATAGATTAGACATTGAGGCTCACACACTGAGACTTGAGAGAGCTAAACGCAGCGACTGCGCTCAGGGCGCGATCACCAGTTTTTACATTTCTTATCAGTCATAAGACTGCAAACAGACAAAATTAGTTTGTATATTTTGTTCATATTAAGAGGTAAAAAAAAACATAATTTTTTTTGAAAATTTTTCATTTACATTTTCAAATAAGTGTAAAATTAATTTTCACGTTGGAACGTATCTGTGTAAAATTATTTTTAATTTTAATTATAATATTTAAAAGAAATAGGCGAATGAGTATAATATTTCAAAGTTATTATAAAGGTGTAAATAAATTAATATAAATATTACAAATAAATTACAATAAAATTTTATTTGCCGCCTCGTTTTTTATAACCGCATCGACTTTATTACTACATCTTAAATAAGTATGTTTCTATACAAATAATACTGAAATATTCATCACTTCCATCTGAGGCCAATAAATTAATTTAGATAATTGAGAATGACAAATAAAATAAAAACCATTAGGTACACTACATTAGGTATGATTTTTATTTTATTTACAGAATTAGACAGAAAATTCGGAATGTAAAAAAGTACTGATAATAAAAGGAAAAGTGAGTGAACATGAGCAGTTCATTGGGAAGTTGATAATGAAGATGATGCTTTTATTCAGGTCTTGACCAATTTTAATGAGTTAATATTTTCAATTTAAAAAAGAATCAACATTGTGAACCTTATTTTGCTAAAACAAGGTCAAATAGAAGGTACTCGTAAGTACAGGCTATGCACTGTAACATAATATCTAAAAAAAAATACAATCGGTATTGTTATTATGTATTATGTGTTTTTATCATTCTTAATAATGATAAAAATTTTATTGAAAAAAAAAAACTTATTTATAAAATGACTTTTTAAAAGAGTTCTTATTTGGTATACAATATTTTTTATATTTTGATTACATTATACAATGAATAAAATTTCAATAGGTGTTCGATATCCTAAGTATTTAACATACCTACATCTACTTAATTAATGACTATTATTTACATTTCTTTGATAAAAGACTAGTCTCGCTTCACATGTACGTTCTTTGATAAATAATAACGCTAGATTCGTACTAACGTAGGTATTGTAGAGGAGAATAAAATTATATAAGGGTAGTGGTTTAATTTGTTTACAGTAAACCCAAAAAATAAACGCATGAATACAGTTTCCTTCAAAAACATTTATACTTCAGTAATTTAATCCTTGTTTAAAAGGTGCTAAATACAACTTCGTTGTGTCTTAATTTACGAGTAACTTAGAATTTAAATACCTGAGTATTTTAACGTATTGCAAAACTTACCTTATATTCAGACAATATTAGGTATATTATAATTCCAACCGATAATCTTAAACTCGCCATAATGGATGCGAGGAGGCTATTTTCACGGACACTGCCAGTTAGTTCATCTTGTCTTATTATTTATCTAAGTCTACGTAGGTAGGTCTATATATTTATATCATTAATTTCCTTTACTTGTATTATATATTATTTAATACTTTAATTAATGTATTTTCTGTTTGAATAAATAACAGAAGTCAATTTTTTTTTGCCGAGATGTGACAACAGCTATTTTCAAGATTTGAGCTCTATATTAGTACTGTTCGCGCACGAGTTGAATGCAGAGTAAATGTCTGTGTCACCATACATTTACTCTGCATTCAACTCGCGCGCGAACTATAGATGAGTTACGCGGACAATAATTTTGTACGCCAGATGAAAGTTTTTATCCGCGGTTTAAGATTTTTCTGAATGATACGCATGATACTTCATAATATTTTGAAAGATACGCAGTCAGGTGCTGCATTATACTTCTAAGTCAAACTTAGCAGTTCGTTAAAGGTAATGTCAAAGTAGAGGTCACGAAATTTCGTGCTTAGTCAGGTGCAGTTAAAAGATACGCGCCGAATTGAGAACCTCCTCCTTTTTTGGAAGTCGCTTAAAAATTAACGCCTCCAGTCTGTACCACAAAACATACTTATGGTACCTAGTTCTCTATTTCAAGGTGTTAAGTTTTTGTTATTTATTAGCAATACACACAAATTGGAACTTAGTTGTTCAATCATCGGCTTACTTGATTTTACTGCCAGGCCCCTATTTAATGAACGTTACAAATACAATCCGACTTTGTAAAAACGTCACAGAATTGTTAAGTCGTGCAATTTTACAATTTTTATGTCACTTTTTTACAAATATGTCGAATTGTAACTTTTATAATGGGTCAGATATGTTAGCCAATTAACGCATAAATGATGCAAAATTAGTGAGCCATGTTCATTTTTAGTTAAGGCAACTTCTACAGTCGCAATCGCAATCGCAATAATTCTTCTTATAGCTCTAGGTCTGCGCAGTAATTTGTAATTTGTGCTATAATGCGCAGGTTTGTCGAGTGACTGACAAAAGTCTGAGAATATTTGAGACTAAGTATAACACTAGTTACAACTCAACTCCGAAAAACTCGAATAGGTACTAATGCTGAGATCTTAGCGTACTTACTTTGACTTTGCTCAGACTTTACTCAGAGTTAAAACGAGACGGACTTATGTGAATAACGTAAATCTGTCTCGTTTTAACCATGTCTTAAGTCTAAGCAAAGTCAAAGTTCGCTCTATAGATCTCACACGTAGAGTAAACTGCACCATCGATGATTATGGTTAACGTTTGATTTCACAACCAAAACGCTAGCATATCAATTACAAGTCAGTATTAATTAATAGTAGAAGAACTGACATTTGCACCCTTATTTTTAGGTGGTCAAATTTAACGTTACATCTAACCATCGATTGTGCAATCGACCCAATAGGTGCGGAATCCACGGCGGCGGTCACTCATAAGAAATCAGAGGTGCAATTATGTAAGGATTGCTGATCAAATCGTCAAAGTTCGGCTTCAAAGTAAAATAAACCATAACATCATTGAATTAGAGCTCAATTTCGTGTATCCATTATCCATGTAGGTATGTACGATACCCTAAACTTATGAGAATGGATACACGAAATATGCTATGCTGAAGCTCTAATTCAATGCTGTTATGGTTTTTTCTACTTTGACGCCGAACTTTGACGATTTGATCGACAGTTCTTACATAATCGCACCTCAGAGATACCACAGTAAACTGATACAACCAGTAGGTATGGAAACTACCTTGAAACGTTCGAAACAGCCTCACTCACACAAACGTGCGCATCGAACATGCTATGACGCGGCACTCACTACTGACGGCACTGCGACGAGCGCTCGGGGTCTCGTCGATGCGCACGTTTGTGTGAGTGAGCCTGTTTCGAACGTTTCTAGGTAGTTTCCATACTGGTTGCATCTGTTTACTGTGGAGATACGCAGCTATAGAATTTCGCAAGTTCACGACCTGGTCATCAAATTGGGTAATTGGGAACATCATAGTATCGTCTTGATAAGCCCGTCGCGCTGCCGGCCTCTTCTCCGCCAATATTGTATTGCGGATGTTCTGCCGCTCAGTAGGCCGGTCATGCGTAATGCGGGTAGGAGCCCAAGTGTGACGTCACATGGGGAGGAGCCATGGAATGGGGGGAGTAGAGGTTACCCCCACCCCCTCCCCAATTACTCCACGACGGTGACGGGAATATTGATGCTGTAACAAAGTGGTTTGCTAACCTAAGTTAATATAAATAAATCTTAAGTAAACCGAAGATAATATTATCTACTATATAAGTACCATTTATCATTTTTCCATCGTTAAACCGATCGCACATCTAGCAGAAGCAATGATGTCATTAAAAGAGTACCTATCTGGGAGCATACTACACGTATTATAACGTATTCTGTGATACTACTAAAGTAGTCTTATTTTCAAATGTCAGTTATAAGTGACATAAACCTTGACATCCAATATTAAAATAATACTGCTTTAAGCGATGGTAGTATAATCCAGATCAGTCCTTCTAAGAACAAAGTGCCTTGATCGGTTCTACGAGGTACGATCACATAAAATACAATTTAGAGCACATAAAATACAATGCATTTAACATACCTAACAACCCTATGGGCTTATTATTACACGACTCATTTCAAGTTGGTTACAAAATATCTAGACAATGACGCGAATTAAGACACTAGAGCAACAACATGCGACAATGCAGCACGCTACAAATGGAAACATTATTTTTTCAATACACTTGCTCGAAAAATGCACTTACAGAGGCAGTAAACAGGGCTTGTAAGTTAAATTTACTGTCCTCGTGCAGTAAATATTTACCGCCCTCATGCAGTTTTTTTTTAATTTTTGTAAGTCCACGTTACTTCTAAATAAAAAGTTTTCTTGCAAGAAGGTTCATAAGGATATTGACTTGGTATGTTAAGAAAACCTAAAAAATAATGACATTTAGATGTGAATTGATGAAATTAATTCATAAAATAAAAAATTGTATTTAATATGATTAAATAAAATTGTTTTAGGTTTTATAAATCAAAAAAGTAAAGGCTGAATAGTTCAGGCTGTTACTGAGTTAAGAAATAGAACCTAGAGCCATGAAGCCAATTTAAAAAAAAAGCAATTACAACAACGCGCCGTAGATACAATTCATACAAATCTTTAATTTGTGCGCGCTATTTTTAAAAGTTTCATTGAGTATTTCGTGAGTATTTCTTATAAATTATTAAATAATTTATGTGGTTTAAGTGATGTGGGATCATAAAATTAAATCAACAATTAGGTATTTTAGCTGTGAGAAAAAAATCTCGACTAAGTATGGGCGTGAAAAGCCATTTTCTAGTGAGTACCTTCCTACTCGACTTTTATTTTCAAGTTTTCGCACAAATGTATTGAAAAATATCGTGTGATACACGGGCGTTAAGGTTTCTACATACTCGTGACGATGGTCAGCCCTCGACTGGCGTCATCGGGCTGACATTAGTCAACTCGTATGTAAAAACCTATTTACCGCCCTTATATCACAAACTACTATTGCGGCCTTGAGCAGCATGCCGTCTCTTTCATGCCGAGACAACATCGTGTTGTAAAAGTTTTTTAATAATATAATGGCAGGAGCAGGGACTGAAAAACAGATTCGTAAAGGATAAAGAATTAACAGAATCAAATCTGTATCCGTTTTCAATGTGTTTTTAAATTTTTAAATCTGTTACGCCAAAACACTTATATTTCTGTAACATAAATGAATCTGTAACAGAAATGAAAGTGTTTAACACTATTTTAAAGTGTAACCGGAATAGCGACGATACAAAATTTACTGCTGACGTGTTTTCAAATTTGAACCTAAGGTGAAAGCACCGATGGTTGCAATTTTTTTAAGAAAAACATGACCAATGTTGTGTCTGTGTGTGTAAAGTCTAATGAAGTGAGAAGATCGCGTTGTCACAGCGTGCAATTTGTTAGTGCAAGTACCTATTAGGGTTACAGATAAAAACACTTTTTAACAGAAATAAAGGATTACAGATTGATTGGGTTACAGTATCGTTTCTGTTATAAGTGAAAATGAAAAAATGAAAATGAAAAATGATTTATTTCCATATACAATATTAACAAGTTATTGTGGCTGAGGCCTTCTGTTAAGCATAAGAATACCTGTGTCAGAAGGCCTAGCTCTGTCAATTTTAACAATAATTAAATATTGGTACAATTTTGATACAGTGTTTCTGTTCTATAACAGTTTCAAAAATCTGTGTTTATGACACTTATTTCGGTTACTGTTTCAGTTCTTAGGCAGGAGAGACAGTCTACCAAGAATTCTAGCACCGTTTTAATTAATTTAACATGCGGCCCTATGGAAATAGTATTATCTGCGTATGGCATGCCGCAATGTCGCATTGAAGATGATCAGATTTCAAATTCGTAAAAAAGACATGCAAGTGGCCTTTTAATAATGGTAATAGTGTAATTAAAATAGACTTTTTTAAAAATTGGTATAGCATGGGTTGGCAGCATTGAGTTTGCCATTTAATTATTGATTCAATTTTGGCTTCAATGGCTCATATGCTACGAGTAACTAAGTAATGGCTACCAGCGCGGCGGTTCGAAGAGCAGAATCTACTGAATGAATAAGTTTCCTAACGGTAAAAGTATCTGACGTTTTCAAATCAGTTATTTTTAATTGATTGCATGCTTGACGATGACGCCGGAAGGGCATTCCACGAGGCATTCCAAGGGTCTTAGAGGTTCAATTAAATTAAAATGTCGTCAACACTTATACTTATCAAGGAATATTGTCTTGGTATTGTCTAGATATTTTATAGTTTGATGAAAATTAAGTATAATTATCTTTGAGAAGTTTATTCTTTTAATTGTTGAATAACTTTCGCAAATGCATTAATTAATTATTAATGAATTATTGTTTCCGTCGCTTCATTTGACTAATACTTATTATAATTACAAATAAATATTTTTTTGGTATCTAACTATTTATTCTGCTGCGTTCAACTATGGTATTGGCACTGTGCCATGTACAAACACAATTATGGTGTATTGCATATCGAACATTTTAAATGAACGTTTGTTCATTTAAAATGTTGGATATTTTCTTAAAATATATTGAAAAAAAAAAACACTTAGACCTTTTTATTTTATTTTATAGCAGACATCTCATTCTAAAACGGGTTCGTGAGCGCAAAGACAAAAATAATCTTTACAAATTTCTATTCGGGCTCCAAGATCCTATTTTGGGCTATATCAATTTTGCTTTAATGTTAAAAATGCTTGTTTTTTTCTATAAATGACAGAGAAAGACATGCATCTGCCGATGCAGAATTCTGGAAAACATCTACATATTTGTATTTGTAAGATATCTAAGGTAACTATAGAAAATAGCTGACAAACTAAACTACTTAATGTATCGACTATCGACGTCATATTTCACATAGGTACCTATCAATTGATGGATGGTGATCATTCTAAGATTCAGCAGATTCCACAGAGAAGAGCCGGCAAAAATAATGTATACATACCTTTAGGAAAGGCTTTATCCAACAGGCAGTTTACGAGAATGAATGTTTATTCCATTAAGTCAAGAGCGCGAACGAGCCTTGCCGGTGACATCCCGCCTCGAGTACTGAGTCAATGTTTGAACAGAAAGTGGATGCAGATTACACTTTGCTCTGCGCATGAAGGGTGCATGATATTAGCGTACTACTAGCTGACCCGCCCCGAATCCACTTGTGTGGAATTTCCCCATTACAACTGAAGATTTACTCGACTTTATGTGTACCATATTATACGACGAGTTTATTTGGTAACCAACCCGAACCAAGAACTCTTTGCGAAAATCAGAGATGGTCTGGCTCAGTAATGGAGAACTCCGTGAGTGACTATTGAGTACTCAGTACTTACTAAAAAAAACTAAAAAAACGCTGGTTTTAATTTAATAGAATCCACATAAACCCCTATTTTGCATCCTGATAGAATTTGCCATAGTTTATAATGGTTTTACAATAGTTGTTATTAATATATATATTAATACCTAGGCCATTTTTTTAACTTGATAAATATCCAAAAACGCGGTCTTAATAAAACATCCAAAAATACAGATTAATAGTTTCTGTCTTTGGATCCTCCACTCCTGGTCTGTTTTACAATTTCAAAAAATTCAAACCCGAGGACCGGTAGCTAAGCTATACTAATTGAACAGCAGCAGAATACAAGTTTATAAAATGCCGCAAAACTTTCGCATCAAAAGCAGATCGTTAGTATGTTAATAATAATAAAAAATCCTTACCTGTAGAGGTCGGCATAGCTGCGTGTGGGGCCATGAAAGATGAGAGCTTAGCCGAATGGTGATATGAACTCATGAAGAGATCGCTCTGGTATTTGTATGCAGGATCGCTGGCTGCTGGCTGCGTAGCTGCAGCTAGGCCTTGAAAGTCGAATTTGTACGCATATCTTTTCCCATGCACCTTCGTCATTATATTTTTGTCGTAGTAGTATCTGTGGCAATAAATTTTAGTTAAAAACAATGTAAAAACACCAACATCATGGCTTCCCACCCTTCCCTTCCCATTTAAAAAGTTAATTTCTTAAATCATTAAGTTCCTTTCACTTTATTAGGTACTTAAAAAAACATAAAGAGTCTGTACCAAAGAAAAAAAAACTTACAAACAGAATTGTTAATACAAGGAATAAAATTAATTAGGAATCTCTAAGAACTGCATAACAGAACTTTATAGCATTTAATTGAAAATAACTCACCGTAAATATTATAAAGCACAACATGAATAATTCCAAATGTAATATTCCTCGCATTTAATAATGCCTACAGATTAATTAACAGCTCCTAAGAAATTAAATGAAAATACACAAGAGGTATTGATACATTTTCGCATCTGCTCCGCGTAGCAAAGTGGGTACCCATACATCGCAATGCGGTAAAAAAACTCTGCATTTCACCAATGTTACCTCAAAGCTCTGCTCAGTTTGTCGTAGTTCATATTTGGCTTGGACTTCCTTTCACCCCAACGCCGAGCCACTTCGTCTGGGTCGGTGAGCTTGAACTCCCCGTTGGTGCCTTCCCAGGTGATGCAGCCAGCGTTACTGGAGTCACTTAGCAACTCTAGGAGGAACTGCCATAGTTGTATCTGCCCTGAACCTGGAACGAAGAAGAATTATGTATCTGAACAAATATCCAGTAAACCTACCTACTCATTGCTATACAGGCTGTTTTACGCTAAAACAACACAGTACAACGTTGATGGGCCTGTGCCACAGGGATGCATGCTACAATAAAAGATAAAATGTTTATAGTAGGCAGGCTATCGTATATTAATACGTATTAAATGATGTATTAGATGATGTCATGGCATAAACGGCATGCATATTAAGTCCGCAAAATTATTTTTTCATTTGTGGCATGCCACATTGTAGCATTTTGTAGCATCGGCATGGAACAGCCTTAAGGCCATCAATAAATATTTGAAGATTGTTTTCAATCCATATTTAGAGCAGCGGTCTCATAAGATTATAATGATTGCGAAACTTCATAAGCTATCCAGCTTCTCTCGAAAGCTCGAACTTAACGCAGTTTTACGATGCAGTCTTAAAAAAGAAAAAAGCTGATCCATGAAAGTAGAAATAATTCGACGCCAATCCATCTACGTGTGGGGGTGTATCGCAAGGAATAATGGGCAGGGTCGTTCCCACATGTTGTGATATTGGGCGGCTGTGTTACGAACACGCACGACTTGAGTCGAACGCGCCCGTCTGTAACCGAGTACCGTCAGCAGGACAAGTTACAATTTTAGCTGGATACACAGGTAAGTACATACTATTAAGTTTTCTATAATTTTGGATTTGATTATTATCTCTCAGGGCAAAAGAGCTCTTAAGAGCCCATTTTTATAACATCACAACGACAAAAGAAGCACTGTGTCCTCGTATGGATACTATTCTTTGCGCGTAACAAGGATGCTTTACTAGCACGATGGTACAGACACCATCGCTATTGCACCTTGCACTATAATATCGAAAAATCACCCATAACGCTGGATCAATGTCAAACTACCTAACGCTGCTGTTCCTATAGCACCACCATCTCATTCTCAACCTATAGCAGGCTTACTGCCGAGAGTTCAAGTCAAAGTTAAATAACAGTCCGAGCAGAACAAGTGCGGATTAGCTGACTTAACACACCTGTGAGGACAATATGGAGAAGTATACAGGTATTCGAAAATATTCAAAATGTCTGCAAATCCCATCTTAGTGAAAACTCAAGATTCTGAAGCTTCAATCCATTTATATTAATGTAATTATTGATATAGCTTTTATGTAGTTTATATAAACAGTGTATCAGCAAAATTAAAACAAACAAATTTAACTTTCATAAAATGTTTTAAAATGTTATTGTAGGTCATTGATGTATAATTTTAGTACCTCTTTGTTTGTAGTCGTTTTCCCCCTACGCTTATGCCGACCCTACTTGCATAAAGGCCGGCGCACACGAGCATGGCATCTCGTGATTTATCCGCAATCGATTATGTTAGAGTCATAACGTTGCGCCTCACCCTGCTGGGTAGCTTGAGGCATTGTCTGGTATGCCTCATCAGTTTTACGACTCCTGATTAATCGCCGATCACTGCGACTATTAAAACCCCAGAAGCTTAATCCAGCAATAAATATAAATACTTCCACTTTATACATCTCGTCTCCTCCTAGTAGGTATATGGAGAGAGCTTACCTGTCACTATGTAATCATTTTAGTTAGTGGTGAATATTTGGAACAGCTTAAGTAGGCCTCAGTAGATCAGCGGGAAAAAAGCGATGTCAAAAGCAAGTTGCCGCAGGTAAAAGGGTATTTTTTAAATTTATTTTTAATTTTCCTTTATTTTTTTAAATAGGATATTGAAAGTGACTATGTTCTTTTAGGGTGTCCAACGACACCATAAGGCTCGTTTTAGATTTTTTTCAGTTTAACGATGTACTTAATGGAACAAAAATAATTAATTATTGTTCCATGGAAGGTTCTGTTCCGTTAGTTCCGTTTCGACACTGTCCGTAACAGACAGAGAGATGGGAGATCTTTACCCCGTTCCCTGAATTGCTGCAGATTGACGGCTGTAGTTCTGCAGTGCCCAACCTCTATTGGACCGGGCTAGGGTTCTGTTACAGCTGAACAAGTACGAGTGTCGTGACAACTCATAAAATAAAGATTTAAAAAATCTTTACCTACTACACACTATTTCAGTCTACACTATTTCATTTCAGAATATGCCCCGACGCTAAACGACTGTGTGGATAGAGCTTTATTAATAAGTACAGGCTTGGGACTAAAGTCACGAGCACAGTTTCTAGTCGGCTCTACAGCTGTACCTACAGATTCGGCTGAGGCCTGCTCAGCTGAATCTGCTCTTAAGGCGAGTCACCTCAGCTCAGCGGTGAAAACTGGTTTGCTAGATCAAATTTTTTCGGTATTTACTATTAAATAACGGTCTTACAAAAAATACCCGATACACTTAAAGATATTGTCTAAAGAATGTGCTAATTTGTTACACGATAGGATGTACTTTACTCGATCAAAAAAAAACTTGAAACAGGCTAAATTAAAAGTTTAAAACGAATTTTTTATTAATAAAATTTTCGACTTTGCTCATCATTTTTATATGGATAAATTCCTCTTGAAGTATTAATGAGAACCTACTAAAATTTATTTCAAAGTGAAGTCCTATATCTATTTAATTCAAATTAATCCCAGAATTTGAACGTTGCCAAGCGGTTTCAGAATATACCGCGCTGCCCGCTTCCCCGCCAGTCTCTACGAGAAATGTACCGCGAGACGCGCGGGCGGCACCCCACACCTCACCTCCTAAAATCTTGGAGGTGACTCGCCTTAAGATCCGGTGGTAGATTCTTAGATATAGATTTACATTACAGTCACAGTTAAGTTAGGCGTGTGAACACAGCGTAATACGCGTAATAACGACCGGCTACGTGCCACGTGCCGAGGCCCGTGACTGTCTCACGAACGGCACGCAGCACGTGCCGTTTCGTAATGTTACGTAATTATATGCTTTGATTTAAAGGTGTAACATTGGGCAAGGTAATTTATTTTAATTTGTATACCACGCTTCCAATTTATAATACGTAGCAAAATAAAACATACTGCCGTTTGCAGCTAAGGTGGATGACGGGTGTAGAGGCGTTCTCTATAGGAAAGGTCTATGCCCATCTATGGCTAGCCACAGGCTAATGCTAATGTTGAATTTTAAATAGAGTAACTGATTGACTGATGGTCACTATGGGCTTGATAAAAAGGCTCAGGGTCACTTAGCGGGCGATGGAGAGGGCTATGCTGGGAGTATCCCTACGTGATCAAATTAGGAATGAAGAGATCCGTAGGAGAACCAGAGTCACCGATATAGCTCGAAGGGTTGTGAAGCTGATGCGGCAATGGGCGGGCACATAGTTCGGAGAATCGATGGACGTTGGGGTCACAAGGTGCTGGAATGGCGACCCCGCACTAGGCGGACGGATGACATTAAGCGAGTCGTAGGGAGCCGCTGGATCTAGGCGGCGCAAGATCGTGGTTTGTATGGAAGACCCTACAAGAGACCTTACCTTTTCATAATTATTAGGTATAGGTCGTTATATTTGATTAGATCATTATTTAATTAATCAATATAGGAAAAAGTTGGACACACTTGGAAAATAGCTAGAAAGAAATCTCAGGTATAAAAAATGTGAAAAGATCAATGTTTCCAACCCCCTGTGCCGTGATAAGTGAGTGGCGTGACCCTTTCGACCCAGCGTTGTTAGAACATTAACTTTTCGACTTACCAACCGAGGGGTTGATCAGACAGATAATAGTAGGTACACGTATACCCATGAACTCTCTAACTTTCCCACATGATAATATCAGTGTGGAGTGGTGGGATATTGCCACCAAGTATCAATGTACTGATAAAAAATCCGCTATTGCTTTTTTTTGATGACCGGTATTTTTTTTGATAAATCGTGTTTTTTAGAAATTATATTTAAACAAGATGATGCCCACGACTTCGTCCGCGTGGAATAAGTTTTTTTAAATTACCATGAGAACTCCCTAATTGTGAATGTCAAATAATAGACAAATAATTTGCAATAAAATAATATTGCGGCTATAAATTAAGATGTAAGCTATCCTATCTTTCAAGTTGGATAAAACTGCACATGGTGTGCAAATTTAATTTAAAATCGGTTAAGTAAGTAGTTTAGGAGTCCATCGCGGCAAACAACGTGACACGTGATTTATATATATTAAGAAGATAATATTTTTTTTAAATAAAATATTAAATTATATTTAAAAAAATCGGACTGGAGATATCTGGACTTGAACCTAAGCTGAATGTTTAAGCTGGTGAATCCTAGCTAGCTAGATCGATCTATCGCACCCTTCCACACTAAATTTCATGAAAATCGTTAGAGCCGTTTTCAATATATACATATATATATATATATAAACTGAATCTCTGAGTTATAAACTGAGTTTAAAGGTATTAGATATAGTCGTACTAGCTGATGCCCGCGACTTCGTTTTTTTGATTCCCGCGGGAACTTTGCCACTGTCACTCTCCAGGTCCTCAACTATATACATGCCAAAAAACACGTCGTTGTGGTCAAGTGGTGGTCTGTCCGGGGTTCGATCCTAGGCACACAGCTCTTACTTTTCGCAATTTAGTGCGTTAGCATGGACGTATCATTAAGAAATTACTTAAATAGGTATCTCTTACTTTAACTATGCTACCCGTGCTCTAGAGATAACAATGGATAATATTTTAAAACATATTATTTTATTCGCAGACGTGTTCTAAAATAAAGACCACATATTATAGGTAAGCTCAGTGTGGGCCGACCTCCAGTTCGCTGGACCGATTACCTAAAGAAAGTGACGGGAAAGCGGGTGGAAGAGGACCGTGTTTGGTGGAGCGCTCTCGAAAAGGCCCATGTCCAGCAGTGGATTGTTACGTTCCCTCAAATATGGTCGAGCGAAGCAATGGCTGGATCATGCGTCATGCTCGTGAACGGGTGCCACCGGCGGGAATGGGGCTACTTTCTGTCTGCCCGTCTTTGACATGAATTGAATAAACAAATTTAAGAAATCCATTAAAAGTATGCTCCTGAAAAAAGCTTATTATACTGTTGAAGATTATGTAAATGATAGAGGAGCATGGATTTGATCGCTCCAGCAATGCTGGGGACAGCGGTTACTTATGTACACATTGATATAGTAATTGTAAATGAATTATTTAAAAAGAGCAACCACCGAGTTTCTTGCTGGTTCTTCTCGGTAGGAATGGCATTCCGAACCAGTGGTAGATTCACTTGACGATTCAAAAGTACTTGTAAAAGTTTATTTGAATAAAAAATATTTGATTTGATTTGATTTGATTTGATTTGATGCATAGTGCATACAGGCTGATGGATGGATGGAAATTTGTTCTAGTATGAATCTACAGAAATACTTATACAGGTACCTGAGTTAGCGAGACGACTGCTTGTCGGTCCAAACATTTGGTACGGGTCTGAAACAAAGATATCAAGGTTTACATGTAGGAAAAAATTAAAAAACAACATGTTAGTTTTTTGTTCTGTTTTGGGTTTTATTCGACATGTATGATCAACGGCATTACAGCACAGTCAAAAGGATGGGTGGTTATGATTCTAGCAATGTTTGTTTGGATGTATATAATTATGTATGTTTGTACATGTATGTAATATATTATGTACCAGGTGGTGCCGCGATGTCGTAGGCGTGGATTGAGATTTTTTGGTTTTCTGGGGAACTCTTTAATTTTCCGGTATAAAAAGTAACCTATGTGTTGCTCCAGACTACAATCTTTGTATATGTGCCAAATGTCATCCAGATCCGTTCAGCCATTCTGGCGTGATTGTGTAACAAACATCCATCCATACATGCATCCATAAATCCATACAAACTTTCGCATTTATTATATTGCTTAGTATAGAAAGTAGATATAGATGTATTGAGGCGATTTTAATGAATGAGGTATCAATCAATTCGTTATAGTAGTTTAAGTGTACATCATGACAAAATCACTGGGTTTGGAATAAAACTTTCTTAGTTCGAAACCATAAAACCTCACTTAATTTTGCCTTAATTACTCACTGCTTCTTCTATCTTTGATTTGGTTACCCGTTATCTTCTAATATCTGATAAGGTTTGATGGTAGATTCAGGGAGAAACAATTCGAAAATCGAAAACCATAAAAAGTGCAAGATAAACTAAAAATTAATTGCTTGAAATTAAAAGATTGCTAAAATTTGTCAAAGGTACTCTTTCCGAGTAGGAGTAGATAATGCCAAGCTATACCCGGGAGCTTACTACCATCGCTTAAAACCGTATTGTTTTAATATTGTTGACGTTCGTTTTTTAGAATTATAATCCTTATTTTAATCATGTCAAGGTACGTGACATAAAATAAAACTGTCATTCTTCTTTTTTTTTATTCACTATAAGCTAGCCCTTGACAACGATCTCACCTGATGGTAAGTGATGATGCAGTCTAAGATGGTAGCGGGCTAACCTGTTAGGGGCATGGCAGTTATATTGAACCCATACCCCTTCGGTTTCTACACGGCATCGTACCGGAACGCTAAATCGCTTGGCGGCACGTCTTTGCCGGTCGGGTGGTAACTATAGAAACGGCCGAAGCCTCCCACCAGGCCAGACCAGGGAAAATTCAGAAATTATAAATTCCCAAAATGACCCTGCCGGGGATGGAACCCAGTACTTCCGCACGTTAAGGCAACAGCGCTACACACTGCGCCACCGAGGTCGTCAAGATTCTGAGATAATATTGCTAATATATATCTATGCGATGGCAGTCAGTAAGTATAGCCTGTTTCTAAGAACTGCCACTGCGGTGTCGTGGTAACAGAGATTAATTTGATCTGACTCTCAAGTATGCGTGGAAACGACTTAGTTAAACCAATCTCGCTAGGTTTATTCTTGGCTGGACCAATTTATCCTAGGGTTTATTATATCGTAATGAACCTTACAAAATTCTGTTGAAATAATTAGGGTAACATTATGATCGCCTAAGGAAATACGTTCTTTTCTACCAGTCTTCTGACTGAGTCGAGATGTCTAATAGAGCAACGCTGCGGGGTGACAAGGAAGGGAGCTGAAAATTCTGACTTTTCAGCACTGAAAGACTTGAATTTTCAGCACAAAATTTAGTCATTCTAGCACACAATTTGTATGCAGCTTAATACTATGGTCATTGGTCATAATAATACTCAGAGCCGGTTTCTGAATTTAGAATTTCATGTTGAGGCTGCTTCAAAGACTACTCAAGTCTACATAGGCAAATTATCATTTCTGTATTAATAGGTATTCAGTAAAGTTTGACAGTTGGAGCTGGAGTTTGGAGTTTGAATCCATATAGCTTTGAATTATTTTGAGCATTGCATAGTAGCTCGCTCATTGCGTTTCGACCCTGCTGTTCAATGGTTTGTCATTCAAGACGCGAGACGTAAGCGTACTATGTGCTTGGGCTGTTGATCCCATATCAGCGGACCGTTAATATCTATACCTACATGATCAATACTTATTCAAGGTTCGCCTAGACTGTAGATAGTTGTATCCATGACGACAGGTCAACAACAATACCGAAAAAATCAGATTCAGTGCATAGATTGCATTTAAAGCAGGCGTAATGAGGCCAACGTGCACCTTTCTGAATTAGCATAGATAACTGGCTACCCTTGGTGGTTTGCCGATGACCGTATTGGCTGTAAAATTAAATAGGTATTTTTTTAAGTTTTATGTCTCCCTGGCATGTTGTTAAGTCCTGTGCCCTGATGCCACCTCCTAAAATAAAACTTCGTGGTGCCTGATGCTGTAGATTTTAAGTATTTAGGGCGATTCTTCACAATATATCTTAAAGGGCAGATAGAAGAAATCAAATGTAGAATTGGACAAGCAAAAGCCGCTTTTTGTTTTGTTTTCGTATATTGTGCGACCCCAAAATCGTCTCGGATAGGTACCTACGATTGCAGAGAAAAGAAATTAATACTTTCTAGATTGTGTCTCGTTTGTTATGTTGGATCAACGTGACTTTTTGCATGGGTAGAGTTGAGGATCCGGAGAGTGACATAGGCTTTTTATCCCGAAAAATTAAGGAGTTCCCGTGGGAATTTAAAAATCTTATTTCACGCGTACGAATCAGTTAGTGATAATTATAACAGAAATAAAAAATAAAAAATTATAGGGAAGTGTATTTTATTACAAGATTTTACCGTATTATTATTTTTTGTGTGTGTGTGTGTGTGATTTCTGTTGCCATATTTCAACAATAAAATTACCCTCTCGTTTGTTAGTTACTCACAAAACCCATTTATGGAATCGACAGTAGGTAACTATGCAAATTATCGTAATAATTCTCAAGTGCATCTCTGTAAAACTCGAAAAAAGGTTTGAAGCAAAATTAGTCCTATTGAGTCCAAAATAAATGTCAGAATCCCATATCGTAGCGATGGTCGCCACATAGAAATTGAAACAATGGCGCCCCCTTTTCGCAGCTTTGTTAATATTATAATCGAGTAATAATTGTTAATGACACTCGAGCTATGTCGGGCTATAAAGCAGGGAGCTGTGACGAATCGACCCTACGAGGTCCTTATCAACTGTAAAAAGTGCCGATAGCTTTGTGGTTAAGAGTTCGTTCGAGGGTTCCGTATCGAAAACCGGCCACAAGTCTAATTTTTCAGAGTTATATGTGTTTTAAGCACGTATAAATAAGTTTTTATTGAAAATTTTACGATAATTCAGTGGGACCACGGGTAAACTAGAATATGCCCGGTCCCGGAGAAACAAGCCAGTAGTGCGACGGGTCGCGACTCAAAAATACTTGTAATTAGCAAGCCTAATCTTGTTTAGATATATTATATAGTGGATTAGTAGTAAGAATGTTAACCTGGGGCATTTATATTAAATCCGTACCCCTAATCGCAGTGTACCGGAACGCTCAATCGCATGGCGGTACGTCTTTACCTACCGGTAGAATTATTTGGTAACTAGCTATACGGTCAAAGCTTGGTAGCAGACCAGACCAGAGAAAATTCTGGAATTTTACCCTGCCCAGGATCAAACCTGGGACATCCCACGTCTTATAAGACCACAACGTTTACCACCATGCCACAGAGGTCGTCAATGGTTTAAAATGATAGTGATTCCTCAAATTATGAAAAGCGTAGGTATTTTATTAAAACAAATCTCAAAGCTTTATTCTTTAATGAGTATAAGGTAGGTAAGTTTTAATCCATACTAATATTATAAATGCGAAAGTGTGTCTGTCTGTCTGTCTGTCTGTCTGTCTGTCTGTCTGCTACGCTTTCACGGCCCACCTGTTGAACCGATTTTGATGAAATTTGGTACAGGGGTAGATGGTATCCCGGGGAAGGACATAGGCTACTTTTTATCCCGGAAAAATAAAGAGTTCCCGCGGGAATAAAAAAAAACTGTCTCTTCACCCGATTTTGATAAAATTTGGTACAGGGGTAGATGGTTTCCCGGGGAAGGACATAGGCTACTTTTTATCCCGGAAAATTAAAGAGTTCCCGCGGGAATCAAAAATCTTAACCCACGCGGACGAAGTCGCGGGAATCATCTAGTTAATCATAAGTCACTCTGTCCGGACCGTAGAAATATATATCCCAATTCATTCCACCAGTCATATCATCCGGTAAATACCATTCGTAGTAGAAATATTTGAATCTCCTCTGTGAATGGCAGTAGGTAATACGAGGCACACATATTTGGAAGGCGTATGCCGTGCTGCGGAACATGTCCTCTTCGTACGAAGTAGCTCTTAGTACAATGCACGTTGGTATTCTAGGTATTTTTAACCAACCCTGAAAAGTTCGGGTATTTATAATTATTATCGTTTCTTACCGTTTAACAGTAGCGGTCCGAGGCCTAAGTCGGCATCACCGAAATGAGGCCCTCATACTATTTTGAAGTACTTTTTCGGGGGTTTTGGGAAAACGGACGATTTCTAGGCGATATGTGTAACCACGGTAAAAAAATAATTATAAATTGAGTTTTGCAGTATATTTTCGGCTGAGTCCCAAAACCAAACAGAAAATAATAATTGGAGGGAATGTAAGTGCGAGAGACCAGAGCCTGAATTAGGGCCCACAATAACAAACAGGGTCGTATTTATTGAAAATATTAATTGGACTTTGACTAATGAAGATTTTCCAACGTTCTGAGGCCCCCCAATACATGAGGCTCGGTGCTCACCGCTCCGTCTACCCCACCCTTAATCAAGGCTGTTTGTTATTTTTAAAGCCCAAACGCTGAAGACGAGGACTTATAGCTAAATAGATAGATAATAATACAGTATTTGTAAGTGAGATAAGGAAAACTTACTCTAATTATAATTTTCCCGACCACTTCCATGTGATTCAAATGCACGTGTGCATAGAATATTGTATTGGGCTTCAAAGGCTTGCAGTAGCCGTAATGGTATTCGCTGTGTATCACTTCTAAAAGGTGCAAAGAAATTGGCGAATGAAACTTCCTGACAGAACTTTGAGGAATTGATAGGTAAGTATACCGTATAATAGGTATAGATAATATAATTCTTAACAATTCAATAGTCCAGAACTCAGAAGTAAACAAACAAGTTAATTAATATACCTGGATCAGGTTCAGAGCCATGTAGAGTTAATTCATCTAAGCGTGTGAAATATTGCCAGCAACATGCGTCTGTAACTGTAAAAGCTTTGAGTCAAATTTTGAGATTACAAACTCAAAGCGCGGCAATAATGTAGGGCATGACACTACAATATTTAAGCCACGTGTAAGCACGTTTTGAATGAATTATAATAATAATTTCCTCTCTAAGATCTGGGAAATAAGTATTATACCAATACGGGCCGTATTAATAAATCAGCAGGTAAGAACAAGTTCTTAAGTAATGGGCAATCTATACTTAAAACCGGTCTTAGTTTTTAAGCGTGTTCGCAATCAGAGGTGCACACTCTATTCCCTTGCTCTCACTGTCAGGGGACGGCAATTAAACACGATCGGGGAGATATCTGTCCGGTCCTTAGAGTGTTTCTCTTTTGGATGAGAAAAACATCACTTCACTATAAAGCCATTTCCAAATAAATATTAATATTAATTTCACAGAAAAAGTCAGGAGTAAATATTTGTTAAGTACCTAGAACAAGAAAAACGATCAATCGTATTTGTATGCGACGCATCATTTTGTTCCATATATAAATTTTATTTTATTTTGTACATAAGTATTGCTGTTCACTGATGCACAGTTCAACTGATTACGAATATTGTTTTAAAAAACTTTCTCTTTGCAGCTTCTTGTTTATACCTAATTAAGAAAACAATAATAAAATAAAATATTTTAGAGTCGTAACAGACGATTCCATTTTTACGCGCGGTTTATTGGCATATAATATACCAATTCGTGTGGGCAGCGATGTTAGTTTACAGTTTTGAGAAGTCTAGCACAAGTTTTTTTGAAATCTCGTGTCAATGTCAATTTTTATATGAACTAGGGATTAGGAGGACTAGTTCAGATTGTCAAATCAAAAAGTGACTAACACGATCATTGTGCCATTAGCTTTTAGATTAAATTGAATTGAGTCTCTGATAATAATCAATAATTTATGCTCTATTTATTTCTTATAGGACTAAAAAGTATCTACGTCTTACATTGACACTGCCTGATCATTGCGATCATCACACTGCAGCTGTCAAATTACTTTGTGGTAGGCTAGCCGCACAATAAATCCAAGTACATATGTTGTAATATTAACATTGCAATAAATCACATAAAATTACGATATAGTGTCGTATTTGTTGCCATGGAGTAGTTTGAAGCGCGGTTGTCGCGCGTTCGTGCATCGCGCGTGGATACTCATCGTGTGTGAAAGGTACTTAATACTTGCCAATGTATGATTAAGAAAACTGAATTCGAAAACAGTTTGACTAATATCATAGAACAGGGAATCATTTTATCTTTTGGTCTGTGAATGGATCGGTGGAATTAATAGTTATCTTGCTTAGAAGTCCTAAATTATCAGGTGGAATTCAAGTAAAATTAGTAGTGTATCATTACCAGCATTTCTATCTTCTGCTTATGGTACGTTTAAGCTCTTTGGGAATATTATAAACCATTCATTAGGTTCCATAGAGCCGTCGTATTTGGCAGAAGCTAGAGTTGCTTTCAATGTGGCATGTCCTAGTAAGGAACCGGTATCTTTGTTCTCTCAAAGACAATGGGACGACGCACTGTGTTCGGATGTTTTGCAGGAACTTATAAATTCATCAACTACTGCAAGCGACCGTGCTCGCCTTCTTGCGGTGTCTACGAGGGAATCAAGTTACTGGCTTCAAGCTCTCCCCTCTAAGCATTTAGGCACTCTGTTGGACCACCTCACTCTGACGATTGCGGTTGGTCTTAGACTTGGCGCCAAGTTACAACAGCCACATCTATGCCACTGTGGTGGGTCAGTGGACGCGTATGGTCATCACGGGCTTTCTTGCATTAAAAGTGCCGGTCGTCTATCGCGTCATGCTTCCCTGAACGACATCATTCGTAGGTCTCTTGCCACCGCTAAAGTGCCTGCAGTATTAGAGCCAAATGGCTTGGCACGCAGTGATGGTAAGAGACCAGACGGGATGACTCTGGTTCCGTGGAAGCTAGGAAGGTCGCTTGTTTGGGATGCCACATGCGTGGATACGCTGGCGTTGTCACACTTGCAGGCGACCTCCATGACGGCTGGGGCGGCGGCCACTAATGCAGAAAGAGCCAAAAGGCGCAAATATGAAACTATAGAAAATAATTTCATATTTGTGCCTTTTGGTGTTGAAACCATGGGGTCGTGGGGCGAAGATGCTAGATCCTTTTTTAAGGATCTATCTTCTCGTCTCACAGAGTCCACAGGTGACCGGAGGGCTGGCAGTTACCTCGGCCAACATATAAGTTTGGCTATTCAGCGGGGTAACGCAGCCAGCGTTCTGGGCACATTGCCTCATTGCAGCGGCATAGATTATATTTTTAATTTTTAGTTTTTAGTTTTTAATTTAGATTTTAAAGATATTTTAAGAAATTGTATATATTATTATATGTTTTATTAAGTAAAATTGTACTATTATTTAGATCATTGTACCAGAAAGTTGTAATTAGGTATGTATAAAGTATTTCTATAATCTATAGAATTGATAAGCCTACTCGAACACATTAAAATCCCGCTAGTCACTAAAGAAATTTCACTGTTACTGCCTGAAAGGGCTAATCCCAAAATGAAATCTAAATGAAATCCATAACAGTACCTAGTAAGTTTAGAAAGAAAGAAAAATATTTTTATAGTATGATGTAACTAAAAATTTATGCTTTTCGCAAATTTTCCTTTATCTTTGCTATAAGACGTTGCTTCATAGCAAATTTCAAGATTCTGAGTTCACGGGAAGTACCCTGTAGGTTTTGATTCCCTTGCGAGTGTCGAAAATTTGCAGCATAACGGCTGTATCTTTTGATTGTGTTGGCTTAGAAGTTTGATTTTTTCCCAGCTCCAAGGAACGGATACGCTCCAAAAGGATATGAATTTCATGCGTTCCTGAGAAGAAGAATCTTGACAGACAGACGGACAACAAAGTGATCTTATAAGGGTTCCGTTTTTTCCTTTAGAGGTACGGAACCCTAAAAATATAATAGATACGTTAGCTAGGTAAAAGGGAGAAATTCAATTATTGCTTGTATACCTTGGTTCAATCGTGCTGACTTCAAAATAAAAATCTTTGTAACTAACAGCTTTATCCATCTTGTAAATATTCGTAAAATAGCAAAATTTCAGCAAACGCAGGTACCAGCAGCTAAGTGCCAGTTTTCTTGTCTAACCAATGTACCTAGGTGTTTACCTACAGTTTACGACTTAGAAG
The DNA here is from genome assembly GCA_923060345.2 of Erebia aethiops. NCBI lineage: Eukaryota > Metazoa > Arthropoda > Insecta > Lepidoptera > Nymphalidae > Erebia > Erebia aethiops. The sequence goes on along the minus strand of OV281079.1, from coordinate 4,365,253 downwards.
ATATTTCAACTATTAAGGATATAAGCACCAAAATAAACAGCATTTGTGATCACAAACAGGTGACCAAGTTGCAATAACAACTAACGCAATTTGGTAAACAAGTGCGGATAGTTTCGTTGCAACTCTTTATTATTTTTGTAATGGCATTGCTTCTAGTTGCATTGCTTCTCTGTTATTCGACAGTGTTTCAAGCATTTAACAAATAGATTTGTTCTTCTTAAAATGGTTCACTGTTCAAAAAGCTTAATTTTGATTATTTTATATTATGGTAAATTGTAATTATAATATTTTTTTTAAGACACTTTTTTACCATTTCGCCGCAGGCCATTTTTCTACATGACAAACGCGACTCGATACGACGCGACGCGATAGTATCAAACAGTAGCTGATCAAGTTGTTGCGTAGATATAAGGTTGTACACTTATTGAACGTACATTTTTGCACCAAACTGCTGAAACTGTAGTTAAATTTTGTTAATGTTCTATCTGTTACACTAAGAATGGACAAGAAAAGGATTGGTATATTTTTTAACGTGAACACTAAGCAGGTTACTGAACCTAAACCTAAGGTGCGAGTCAACCTAAACCTAATAATGTCTATTGTGTCATAATAGTTCTGAAATTTTTCAGTTGCGGTATGCGGCGGTTGGAAAGCTATCCCTGCAAACCAGGCCATGTACGCACTGAGGGCTTCTAATTTAGCAGATACTTTTATAGATTCAAGCGGAATACCAGACGTGGAATTGCCTCGAGGTAAGGTAAAACATGCTGCGTAGTTATTTATTGTATTAAGTGAACAGACTCTTTTAAGTTTTAATGTCCTTTTTCTTCAAGGATATTCTGTATTCAACCCGTACGTATGTATGTTGTTTATATGTATGTATGTTTGTTTTTTAAAGATTTTCTCGGAAACGAATGGACTGATGTTGATGTTTTTTCAGTATCGTAATGTAGCTACTTTCAGAAAGGTTTTAGTATATAATACATCTAGGCTTCTTCCTAATGTACGATGTAATATACATAAATGTAGAGTCATTTCACAAATATTTTGTAGGCAACCCTGATGGCACGCTGTTTCAGGCTTGAATTATATTATTGAAGTGAAAACTTCTATAGGCGCGTTGAGCACTTTTTGATAGGGGGTAAAAATGTGGAACGGTGTCGGTCTAGCGTGACCGACTCCGTTCTGCTTAAGACAAAAGGTCATAAGTATAAAAATATAGTACATTCGTAATTAAACTTTAATGCCTTAGTTTTTGTTGTTCTCAGACAAGCTAAATTTTATTTACAAATTTGGTAACTGCGAGCACGACGTCACAAGACCGCAATTCTTGCGGAAATCAGTCAACTTCACGTTGCCGACATGGCAGTCGACGCAAGCGCGGTACATTTATGTGAGTATAACAAGAGTTCATATATTAACTAACAGCTAGGTATTGTTTAGACATGCCTCTGTCGAAAAGGCGACAAAAATATTGGTTTTTACAGGAGTTTAAACCAGCTTGTCAATTATTTTAAATTAATTACTAGATTCGAATTTAACAAGACATATTTCATTTAATTGTTGTCATTAAAATTACTCCAATAATACGAAAGACCTTTTGATTGAAAGGTAAAGGACTGTACTCGTACTAAGTACTAATCTGTTTTATAACCAATGCAATATTTTATTATGATTTACTTTTCCTTTTGAAAAACAACTATTGAATTTTTTACTAATTTGTGTTTTGACTCAACTATGTATTTTTACGAGTGAAAAAATGGCATTTCTTCATTGAGTTTAAGCAAAAAAGTGCTTTTTTGCAGTCAATGTGGGGAAAAATATTTTTTATGGAAAAACAGTTTTTATGGTGCAGTTTCCTTCAGAAAAGACTAGTTTTAAGTTCAAAACAATCTATCCAAAAAAAAACCGGTATTCGAAAGCCCTAGTACTAACCAACCAGTAATGGTCCAAAGAGGGCTGAAAATTTAAAAGCAATGCCACCTGAGAACTACGTTACATAAAACCGGTTCTGTATAAAACTTCTTCACTTACTAACAAAAGTTATTCTTTTATAGCTCTTGGCAAAAAAACACACCATTAATAGTGAGATGCAGTGTATTGTGATGAAGACCTTTACAGCGCAGAAGTTTCTTTTTAAGAAGAGTCGACTTCCTCTCTACTATTGTCAAGGGACCGTCTTATTACTGATGCTTAACACTGTCAACAGATATGAGATACACGAGTTCTACTTGCACCACAGGTTAAATGTGCCACTTGACTTCAACTTCGAGTTCTATCATCCTATAAAGTCTAATCTATAATAAATTGGCAGGTCTAAATGCCAAACTCTACCAGGTTTTTTTTAACCGACTTCAAAAAAGAAGGAGGTTCTCAATTCGACTGTATGTTTTTTTGGTGTGTAGGTTACGCGGTCATTTCACCAATTATGAATCAATTTTGATGATTCTTTTTTGTTTGGTAGATCATACGTCAGAGGTGGTCCCATAAAAATTATATCGAAATTGATTAAGCGCTTTTTGAGACAAAACAAGAAAAAACAACATTAATTGAGAACAAAATTACTTTTTCTTTTAAAAAGGTTTAAATAGTTTTGTACCTAGTCGGTTTTTGTTTTACATGAGAGCGAATACTTATTAAAATGATATCTCAAGTCAAATTTTTTAATAATTTAACCTATTTACGCAAATTGGACCAAGTTACGGTAGTATTTTTTTTATTGGCTAATTAAATATATTACGACTTTAAAATTAAAAAACGTCTTTCCCTTGTATGCAAACTATTTATGTACCAAACATCAAAATCGGTTGAAAGAAGCCATAAAATCATAGCAGACAGACACACTCTCTCATTAACAATATTATTATCTATTATATTAACGTAAACATTACAATAGCTTTCAAATAAGTCGAAGTATGGTAAATAAAGGTTTTACCTACTGTAGTACCTAAAGCTCAAAATTAAAATTTCAGTTGATTGATTTTACGTCCAGTTATAATTTATTATTTTACCATATTTGGCTTTACCAAACCTTTTGAATGTGCATACATTTGGTCGTAAGAAAAGGCTCAGTAAAGCATACCCAAGTTATACTGGAACTAGTTAGAACTTAGATTAGATGATCCATATTATAATATTAAAAAAAAAAACTGGCTACTATATGACTTTCAATACGTCCTAACTACATAACTGTACCATTTATATACCAAATAACTGAGACCAAAACAATATGTCAAGGTTTCGCCTTATACCAGTACTGTTACCTATTCTGTGCTTATACTATTTCTTTTAACTCTAGAGTATTTTTAAGCGTGGAACTAGAAGCTTGCAAAGGAACAATCCCAGAAGATTGACAAGGTAAAGCTTCTAGTAGACCTAGTTCAGAAGTTTATGAACCGACAAGACTACATTTCCATAGTAATTTCATCAGAGATTTAAGAGAGATGAATGAATCACAGCTCGCAGGCAACATAGGTGACTAAGCAATAACAAAAGGCACGTTCCGAATAAAAAACGTTGAAAATAACTGTTAAATGGAGGGTAGTTAAGCGCCCCTTGTAGGGCGAGGCGCGATATAATCGAGATGATTATGATAAATGACTACTTGTGTTGTGGGTCGATTCTCGGGCCGGTTATGATTTAACAACGTTTCATTGCACTTTCTATCAACATAGATAGAGAGAATACGTACAGTATAGTTTTAAGACGCCCTAGGGGCTTTCTACCTAGGTAACACTGAAAATGTTTAGAAAATGAAAAACGGCTTAATGTAGAAAGTTGCCAATACTTTTATTGTAAGTAATCTCCGTTCCTCTCTACACATCGTCGCGTTCGATGGAACCACTGAGAAAAGCAGTGGGCCCATTCTTCCTTAGGGGTCTCTTCTATGGCATTTTCGTACGCTTTCACCGCATCTTCAGGGCTCGTAAAGCGAATACCTCGAATTTTATCTTTAGTTCTTGGGAATAAATGAAAGTCGCAGGGCGCCAGGTCAGGACTGTATGGCGGATGACTCATTATCTCGACACCTGCCATAGTCAAATATTCAACAGTCCGTTTTGCGGAGTGTGCTGAAGCATTGTCGTGGTGAAGGAGGATACTGCTTCGAGGGCGCTGCTGTCGATTTTTTTCCAAGACAACAGGCAAACAGCGATTGACATACCAGTCTGCAGTAACTGTCCTTCTATCTTCTAGCACAACTGTCGCGAAATGACCTTTCCGACCAAAGAATAAGGCAATCATCTTTTTTCCTTGACTTCTTCCTTTCTTTACCTTAGTTGGTCGATCCTCGAAAGGAAACACCCACTGAGCCGATTGTCTTTTGGTTTCGGGTTCGTAGCAATATATCCAGCTTTCATCACCTGTGACGATGTCAAATACAGCATTTGAGTCACCGCCGTTGAACTTATCTAACATTTGGTCGTCGGTTAAAGTATGGGGAATCCATCTGGTACAAAGCTTCCTGACGCCTAAATGTTCGTGTAATATTTTTTGAACTTGACTCAAAACAATGCCCAGGTTTGCGTCTGTATCATGCGTCGCACAGCACTGATGTTATCTTCAGTAGTCGCTGTTAAAGGACGTCCCTCACGCGGATCATCATTGAGATTGCTACGTCCACGCTTAAACTCGTTAAACCAATTATAAATAGTGGCACGAGATGGGGCTTCATTATGAAATGCTAATCGCAGCCTATCATAGCTTTGTTGTTGAGTAAGCCCACAACGAAAGTCATAATAAATCATTGACCGAAAATTTTCTCGCGTTAGGTTCATTTTCATGTATAACAAGAGCTTTAGATTTGCCGCCAATTCACAAAAACAAATAACAAATGAATGCAATATACTACATTAGGTTACCAAAGAGTTCTAAAATTGAAATTCAAAAAAAGTTTTCATTAGAAATGTTTCTAACTGGCCAGTTCTAAACATTTTCAGTGCGTACCATCGTTTAAAGTAGTATTATTTTAATATTGCTGACTGTTGTTGACACTCTTTTTTCAGGATTATAATCTTTATTTTAGGGACGTCGAGCTACGTCGTATAAAACTGTTATTTTAAAAATAAAATAGCAGTTTTATATGAGAAGTTTTCGGAGCTAAAGATATTTAAGGAAATAGGTATTCTTACAGTAGCCTCGCAATATATTTATAGTAATTTAATATTCATAAAACAGCACATTCACAATTACAAAAAAATATGCGATCTGCATGATAGGCAGACTAGAGGCCGCCATAAGCTCGTGACTCCATCACTCCGCCTTAAGAAGGACCGTTTTTAGGAGCATACTTTTAATGGACCTCTTAAACTTGTGTAAAGGCAAGTTTAAAAAAAGCTTATTATACTGTTGAAGATTACGTAAATGACAAAGGAGCATGGATTTGACTCGCTCCAGCAATAAACGACGAACTAAGGACAGCTGTTACTTATGTATTCTACAAATTAATGAAATTGTAATTATTTTTTTCAAAATAGCAAAGGCCGAGTTTCTTGTTGGTTCTTCTCGGTAGGAATGTCATTCCGAACCAGTGGTAGATTCACTCGACGATTCAAAAGTACCTACTTGTAAAAGTTTATTTGAATAAAAACCATTTGAATTTGAATACTTTATAAGCAATGGTAGTAAGCCCACTGTACACGGCCAATTTATATACGGTATTTAGATTCAATATTACTGCCATTATTAACCCGGTACCTAGAAACTGTATAATAAATAAAGAAATAAATTAGAACATAGTAAATAAAGAAATAGATTAAGACTCTACTTGTATATTAAACAATAGTACTGCATATTTTAATAAAGAAAACTATGACCCTGCTTTAGAGATAATCTAGAGACATTAGTTAGATGGGAAACCCCCCAACAGTGATACGAAAGATGACGAATTATAGAAAGAATACCTACTATGATGAATAAAAAAATACGAGAGCCATAAATGCGAGAACTGGTCTGCCGTCATAAGGAAAAAAGACGTTTCTGACATTTTTTTCGAAATTGAGTTAGATACATATTCAGAATCAGTAAAAAAAGACGCATCTACCAGTATTTTTCTATTTGGCTTAAAATTAACACAACCCACAGATGTAGTACTAACAGATACCGCGCTAGGAACACGGCAGGCGCGCCAACAAAGCAAATACAAAACGAAAAGCAAATACAAATCTCATTTAGTTGGATGCGACGCGTCGAGAAGTTTCGACGTAACGTGTGTTTAAACAAGTTTCTCAAAATAATGCCTTCTTGTGTCTTGAAACACTGTAAAAATTGTTCCCAAAAATTAAAAAAGGATAATGGTGTTTCTTTTCATAGGTAAGAATTTATATTTTCATTATGTAAGTTTTTTTTCCCTTTTTATTTAATTGCTGATGACTTGAAACACAAAACCTCAACGATATCTATCAGTGTTGCTAATTTACGTTGTAATATTTTCCCTTAAATTAAAGAAGGTGTAAATGAGCTGTTAGTAGATAGTTTTTTTTTTTGTGAAACAGCTACGCTGCCGGCGTATTTCGAGGTACGCCGATTAGCTTATAGGTACGCCAGCTGCTTTTGAGGTACGTCAGCTACTTTGATGGTACGTAGGCTACTTTTAAGGTACGCCAGCTTCTTTAGAGGTACGCCAGCTACTTTAGAGGTACGTAGGCTACTTTGGTGGTACGCAGGCTACTTTGCTGGTACGCAGGCTACTTTTAAGGTACGCCAGCTACTTTAGAGGTACGCAGGCTACTTTAGAGGTACGCAGGCTACTTTTAAGGTACGCCAGCTACTTTAGAGGTACGCAGGCTACTTTGGAGGTACGTAGGCTACTTTGGTGGTACGCAGGCTACTTTGCTGGTACGCAGGCTACTTTTAAGGTACGCCAGCTACTTTAGAGGTACGCAGGCTACTTTAGAGGTACGCAGGCTACTTTGGAGGTACGTAGGCTACTTTGGTGGTACGCAGGCTACTTTGCTGGTACGCAGGCTACTTTTAAGGTACGCCAGCTACTTTAGAGGTACGCAGGCTACTTTGGAGGTACGCCAGCTACTTTAGAGGTACGCAGGCTACTTTGCTGGTACGCAGGCTACTTTTAAGGTACGCCAGCTACTTTAGAGGTACGCAGGCTACTTTAGAGGTACGCAGGCTACTTTGGAGGTACGTAGGCTACTTTGGTGGTACGCAGGCTACTTTGCTGGTACGCAGGCTACTTTTAAGGTACGCCAGCTACTTTAGAGGTACGCAGGCTACTTTGGAGGTACGCCAGCTACTTTAGAGGTACGCAGGCTACTTTGGTGGTACGCAGGCTACTTTTAAGGTACGCCAGCTACTTTAGAGGTACGCAGGCTACTTTAGAGGTACGCAGGCAACTTTGGAGGTACGCAGGCTACTTTGGTAGTACGTAGGCTACTTTTAAGGTACACCAGCTACTTAGGAGGTACGTAGACTACTTTAGTGGTACGCAGGCCACTTTGGTGGTACGCAGGCTAATTTTAAGGTACGCCAGCTACTTTAGAGGTACGCAGGCTACTTTGGTGGTACGTAGGCTACTTTTAAGGTACGTCAGCTACCTCTACCTCTAAAGTAGCCGGCGTACCTCTTAAGTAGCTGACGTACCTTAAAAGTAGCCTACGTACCTCCAAAGTAGCCTGCGTACCTCTAAAGTAGCCGGCGTACCTCTTAAGTAGCTGACGTACCTTAAAAGTAGCCTACGTACCTCCAAAGTAGCCTGCGTACCTCTAAAGTAGCCGGCGTACCTCTAAAGTAGCTGACGTACCTTAAAAGTAGCCTACGTACCACCAAAGTAGCCTGCGTACCTCTAAAGTAGCCGGCGTACCTCTAAAGTAGCTGGCGTACCACCAAAATAGCCTACGTACCTCCTAAGTAGCCTGCGTACCTCTAAAGTAGCCGGCGTACCTCTAAAGTAGCTGACGTACCTTAAAAGTAGCCTACGTACCACCAAAGTAGCCTGCGTACCTCTAAAGTAGCCGGCGTACCTCTAAAGTAGCTGGCGTACCACCAAAATAGCCTACGTACCTCCTAAGTAGCCTGCGTACCTCTAAAGTAGCTGGCGTACCTCTAAAGAAGCTGGCGAACCTTAAAAGTAGCCTACGTACCATCAAAGTAGCTGACGTACCTCAAAAGCAGCTGGCGTACCTACGTACCACCAAAGTAGTCGGCGTATCTCTAAAGTAGTCGGCCTACCTCCAAAGTAGTCTCCGTACCTCCAATTTAACTGGCATATCTTGAAAGTATTCGACGTACCGCTAAATTACTCAGCGTAGCTCCAAAGTAGCCAGCGTACCACCACAGTAATATGCGAATCTCCTTTTCCAGGATACAAGCTATTCTCCTACCATATGTCGTTGAAATCGGTTAAGTAGTTAAGGTCTAAAGATAGAACAAACAATTAAAATTTCTTACATTAATTTGGCATTTTTTCATTAATGTGGCAACATTTCACGCACACTGATGCATGTGTCCAGACAGTGCTGTCACGCACACTAGAATAAATTTTGGCCGCACTGTCGTGTTCCGAGCGCGGTATCTGTTAGTACTACATCTGTGACACAACCCTATAAATCTTACTTTTAAATAGGACACATCTGCGATATGACCTAAATATTACTAAATAAGAAAGACATTAATGGCATATACTAAGTTAAAAAGACGCATTTAAGTAGAAGCGTTTTATTTATTAAGAAAATATGTATTTGATCATAAAATGAAAAGACATTTTTGCATGGTCATAAGAAAAAAAGACAGTTCTGCGTAAATATGTGCCTTTTCATCTTAGTATTACGAAAACTAGTCAGGCGCAAGTGGCTTTAGCGTCTTTTCTACTTAGTATAATGCTGTGTGCGGGATGAGTGGGGATCACGGTTGGAAATATTTCACAATCAGTTGCGCCTAGACGTTACCACGCGCGCGGCTCTCCGGGCAACGACTACGGAAAAGTCGTAAGATAAATTTCCTTACTTTTTGATTATTTTAAGTCTATATACCGTAGATTCCTGATAATTTGTACTCCATTTTTTGTTACTTGTCTTATAATGTTAACTATCTTTTCATTAATTTTTAGAGTAAAGTTTGTTTTAAAAATAGAAAAAAACATGTGTGTTAAAATAAAAAGAGATTATATGTAAAAACATACATACGTAAAAATATTTTTAAATATCTTTAAAGCTAATTTTACAATAAAAAGTAATAAAAAGATTGTTTACCGTATAAGAGAAGTAAGAAAAAATAGACTTTACGTAAAAGGTATGTGTATAATGTTAATTGCACATAATTTTTAATTGTTTTTTAAGTACATATGTTTCACTACTCATTTAATTTATTTGTTCTTGTTTCAGTGTGACAAAATGAGCCGAGAGATTAGTACAAATTGTTTTTGATTTTTTTCTGAAAAATATAATCGATTTTATCGTTTTATTTTATTTAGTAAATGATAACCATTTTAAAACGTATTTCAGTTTATATGGTGTAAAGGGTGTTAAGGAGCTAACAACCTACAGGTAGTAGATGGAAGCAGGTGTTAATTTGCAGATGTGCAACTTACAAGAAAATAAACAAGAACAGTGAACAATAATATTAATTTACTATTTTCTGCCAAAACCAGATAAATCTGTATGGCCGGTACATAATGAATGTCGCATACTTATACTGTACAGATTGACCGAGTTTTTGCGGATAATAGCAAATTAAGGTTTGTGTTCATTGTAAATATGCAGGTTATTTTTTAAGTTAAGCATTGAGTAGGGTTACTACGTTGCTGTTAAAGTAGAAAATGGTTAAAAACGTCTTTTTTATTAAGTTTTTATTTAGTTAACAAGAACCTGGTAACACATACGTTTCATAAATTACTAAATTGATAGGACGTATCTAGCCAGAAACGTCTATTCATTGCAGTATAAAGTATTTTCTGGTATTTTTTTTACTAAGAAGAAAAAGAAAAATTAATTTATTTATTACTTTATATATATTTTATTATTATTTGCATATATATTCCGATAGATTGAACTTAAATACATACTTTTGCACTACAAAATTATTATTTTGTGCATTGTCTTTCACACAGCGAATTTTTTAATTTAAAAAATACTAACTATTTTTTTTCTCCGTTTTGAACTTTATGTAGAAATGTCTTTTTTCTTTATGACGGCAGTGGTATGAAGAGACAGCAGCTAGCATAGGCTCCGATCATGTTGGAGGTATTATATGTATATACATATTATATTTTTTTTTAAAAACTGTATCACCACTTACCATAACATTCAGGGGAGTTTGAAGTCTAAGGCTAAATTGTAGTAGAATTTCAAAAATCTAAAAAAAAAACTAAACTGAAATGACGAATCTAATAATTGATTTCTATCTCTTCCTGCAGATATAGAAATACAATCAGTAGAGTGTAGAAACCGGTCACATACATCTTATCAGTCTACTTGGCATCGAACCGGATCTCTAACTAGCTACTACCGACGCCTCCCACCAGGATTAAGAATCTAATAATACAGAATATGTTGTTCTACCTACCTATTTTTATTTTAAAATGTTCAGGTCCATAACTTATTACTTTAATAATAACTGCCTCGTTGGTCTAGTGGTTAGCGTGTTCGACTGCGGCCGACGAGGTCTCGGGTTCGAGTCCCGGGTCGGGCCATAACAAGTGTTGGGTTTTTCTGACAAGAAATTCTCAGTAGGTACTAGCCCGGAGTTTGGAAGTTGGCGGTGTTTCACCCCCGTGCCTCGGAGAGCACGTTAAGCCGTCGGTCCTGCGCCTGATCTCTCTACGGTCGTGTCGGATCTTCCGTCCCATCGGGCTATGAGAGTAAAGGAACAGAGAGTGCACCTGTGTATGCGCACACACTTGTGCACTATAATATTTACCGCGCAGATGGCTAATCTCTGTGGAGATTGGCCGCCGTGGTCGATCGGGAGGACATTATTACTTCAATAATATTTTAGGTTAAACAGTGCTTATTAGTTAGTTTTTTAGTTATTGCGGCGCTTGCGTTTGAGAATCTGGGCCGATGGTCATCGGACACGAAGAATTTTGTAAAGGTCATGTCCCAAAAGCTGATCCACGCCCCAAGTTACCCAAGAGCGGACGCTTATTAAACACAACGAGCCTTGCTATTCAATAATTCAACTAGGTAATAGCGCCAGTGTTCTGGGCACCATACCCATTACCGATCATTTGGACGGCGTGTACTTTTTGTAAATACAATTAGTAGTAGTGTTTAATTTATTTTCTTTTTTGGATTAAACAGAGGTGGACTGGGGGTCCGGCCTACAGGAATTTTGAATACAGAAACTGCCCCCCGATTGTCTAAAAGTTGCCTATCAAATCGTCAAAGTTCGGCGTCAAAGTAAAATAAACCTTAACAGCATTGAATTAGAGCTCAATTTCGTGTATCCATTCTCATGCGTTTAGGTATGTACGATACCCTAGGTATGTGCGAACTTGAGCTGTAATTCAATGCTGTTATGGTTTATTTTACTTCGACGCCGAACTTTGACGATTTGATAGGCAACTTTTAGACAATCGGGGGGCAGTTTCTGTATTCAAAATTCCTGTAGGCCGGACCCCCAGTGGCACAGGAGTGTCTGGCTCTATCTGATTTAAAATATTGATTAGGGGAGAATAAATTGAACCTCAAGCAAGTAAATAATTAGGTAGATTGTTACTTGTTTAGTGTTTTTTTATAGATGATCAGTTGTGATAATTACCTATCTAAACTAATATTATAGAGAGGACAGATTTGTTTGTTTGTTTGTAATGGATAAATTCAAAAGCTACTCAACCGATTTTAAAAATTATTTAACAAAAAGAAAGCTCCTTTATGAGCGAGTAACATTATAAATTTAATATTTTCAAAAAAAATTGGGGATCCCTACGAAAATTGCAATAATGTGAATTAAGTCGGAAAAAATCATCTGATCTAAGAGCTTCCGTTGCGTGCGCTGCGTAAATAGTAAAACTGCAATTGTTCCTCTCAAAAAGTTCTAAAACAAAGTCCGTAAACCGTTTACCTTTCCAACCAAGCAAGAAAGAAAAGTTCCCAAGCAAGCAATGCCACCACCACTCACATGCACCACCACACAAGACTTTTATACTATTCTCGACGCACGTTTCGCCCCGACACCGGAGCATCTTCAAGAGGTGTCGACTTTACAATGTAAGATTGATTAGACAATCTTACATTGTGGTGGTGCATGTGAGTGGTGGTGGCATTGCTTGCTTGGGAACTTGGCTTTCTTGCTTGGTTGGGAAGGTAAGCGATGCTTCGCTTATAATTGCATGCTTGACCATACAGATTATTTTTTTGGCGGATTATAGCAAAATAACTGTAATCTTTTCTTGCTAAATCATGAACTTCCGCAAAGTAACGTCTGGTTCTATCCAAAATTTGGTCTAAAACAAAGCTTTACTTTCGAAGGTGTTTAATTACTGACATAGTATTAATCCTTCTATGTTCAGCAGTGGACGTCTATCGGTTGATAATGATGATGATGATGATGATTAATCCTTATCAAAATAAAATTACTGGTCATCTCAAGAATTTCATATAGACCAAATTCGCTCTTTACACCATTTAATTTAGAAGAATTTCTTAGAAGATAGCATAGAAATAAAGTAACGCGCAACAGAAATACTTAGGGGCGGCCGCGACCTGCAGTGGCAGTAGGTGATATCGCATTGCTAATGTAAAACCCGATGTGCTTCCCAGTGCCGACTGGCCATTATTAGGTATCGACTATTAGGATGATTAGTGCTACCCGTGCGAAGCCGGGGCGGACCGCTAGTCTTCCATATTTCAATAAAATGCTGCGCAAACTTGAAAACGGTTGTACTGATTTGTTTTTTTAATGTTCTTGATAATAATGTTGAATAAGAAAAAGGAAAATTGGGAAACTTTCCTTTAAGATTGGAAAATTCAGAAAAAACTGAAAATGATTTTTTCTATAGGATTTCTATATTTATTGGGACGTCTGCCAGGTCAGCTAGCTTATAATTCTTGCGTGGTTTGAGGGTTTTCGGTTCCCCCGGGAACTTTTTAATTTCCGGGGTAAAAAGTAGCTTATGTATTATTCCAGCCAGATATAATATATCTCTGTGCCAATTTTCATCCATATCCGATCAGCCAATCTGGCATGATTGAGTAACAAACATCCATCCATCCAAACATCCATAAATAATTTTAGTATATTGGCTTTATGAGCGGGGTTTTATACGTGCTTAAGTGGCAAATGCCTATAATATACAGCGTAGCAGAGTTTCTCACCTGCATCAAAACGAAGTTATGCACCAAATAGATTCGTAAAACCCGATTACATTTTCCATTTGCGACGAATTGGTGGGCCGACCTGTATCCCGGACTGCGGCGTGATTGTCTCGTTACGCACAGAATTTCATATTTGCTTGATTGGAAATCGAATTTCGGGAGGTGATTTATTTGTGAAATGTGTTTTTGGTTCAGTGTTTTGTGTTTCGAACGCAGTTTTACATTTAATATATAATACCCTACTTAATATCCATATCCATACCTACTAATATTATAAATGCGAAAGTGTGTCTGTCTGCTACGCTTTCACGGCCCATCTGTTCAACCGATTTTGATGAAATTTGGTATAGAGGTAGGTTACATCCCGGGGAAGGACATAGGCTTCTTCTTCTTCTCGTACTTTTATCCCTGAAAGTTAAAGAGTTCCCGCAGGAATCAAACGAAGTCATGGGCATCATCTAGTATTTATACCTAACCCCTTCCCCGAACATATTTTAATCAGTCGAATATGTAGCTGGATGTCTAAACAACTAGGCTATCACACAGCTTCAATAAAAAGTACCTAATAAAAACTTTGCGATAGGAGTGAAAAATAATATTTTAAAAAATAAATTAAAATATAAACTTTAAAACTAAGATTTTAAAGTTTAATTACGAATGTATTAAATTTATATTTATAACCTTTTATCTTCGTAACAACACGAGGTGTCGGTCACGCGTTTCCACATTTTTACCCCCTACCAAAAAGTGCTCAACGCGAATAAAGAAGTTTTCATTTCAATTATATTTTGCAAGCGGTATGGCGATAAAATAGGACAAGATTGCGAGAAGTTTTTCGTATCTGAGGGACAACAATATGTGTCCCCTGCGGTGTAGACAGCCGCTCTGACGCTCTCCCGCGACGGTCAACAACACATTCCCGGAGCAAACAAACCATCCCCTATATGAAGTTTATTGAGCCACTGCTGCGAAATGGACCGCTTTATGCCGATGGAGATTTGATTTAGAACCTTACTAGCTGATACCCGCGACTTCGTCCGTGTGGATTGAGGTTTTACGATTTCCGCGGAAATCCTTTGATTTTCCGGGATAAAAAGTATCCTGTGTGTTATTCCAGACTGTTATCTATCTTTCTGCCAAATTTCATCCAGATCCGTTGAGCCGTTCTGGTGTGATTGAGTAACAAACGTCCATCCAAACTTTGGCATTCATAATATTAGTATAGTATAGATTTTTGCTTTTGATATTTAGGCTGGTATTTGACTTGGATTAATCCATGCCATTATAAATGCGAAATTGTTACTGTCTGTAGGTCTGCTATGATTTAACGGCTCAACTTTTTAAATTTTGATGACATTTGGTATAGAGATAGGGTGCATCCTGGGGAAGGAGAGAGGTTACTTTTTAATCCGGAAAATTTATGAGTTCCCGCGGGACTCAAAAAAACTTACCAATACGGACGAAATCACGGGCATCATTTAGTACCTACAGATATAATTTGGAGGCTGTATTATATAATGCTTTGTTGAGCATGCATTCCAAATTTAAAATTACTTATTTCTAAGTTCCATAGCACGTAATTTCTTATCACGGAACAAATGAATAAGCAGATTCCTATTTCTATGGATCTTAAAAATTATTAGCAAATGCCAAGATACGTTATGATATTAAATACTCACATTCATTTGTATTTTAAGGAGATTTGATATGGATACAGCAACAGCAGCAGCAGTAGTAATTTTCCCTCCTCAGGAATGAAATTTGCTGTTGCGCTGCCGTTATGGTAATTCGTAAATTAAATATGAACGAGCAAAATAGCCCTCCAATGAAATAAGGAAAAAACTAGAGTGAGCAAGTCTTAATTGCTCGGAATCGCCGGCAAGTGGTTCTGGAAGAGCACCTCTAGTGTCACGTACGATGTTTGCAGTTTAATGAAATCAGTGCCGGGCTAATTCCCAAAGCACTTGGAACCCCTTCGAGCGATCGCTGCTCGCCAAATGAACCTCGTAATGTCCGCTTTTCTACTGTAATTACGTACCCATTACCAACACTAATCTTTATACCACTGTGCATCAATATTAATCAAAATTCAACCTTAACCAAAAGAGACTACGGCTAATTTTCTTTATTGGCCGCAGGTCTGTCAGCACCGAAGGTATTTTTTTACAAACTCAAAACAGTTCTTATTGCTTTAGCAGTAAATCTAAATTCGTTGATCATGCGTAAGAGCGGAGCAATCTAAACTTTGGATAAAATAAAATAAGGTTTATATTTGATGGACACAAGCTGCACAGAGTAGGGTGTAGCCAGAGGCTCGAAGGAGTTAATGCGTGACGCACAAAAGACCAAATCACGACCCTCCCGACGTGGCCGCGGCGTCAAAGAAGAAATTTGTATTCCAATTATGACACCACAGACACCCGTCGATCAATATTGTTGGCCATTTTAAGGCTCTATAAATCTTGTTTTATTACCTACCTAAGTAATAATAATGGGTAAGTAGGTAAAATCCAAAACAACTTGTATGCATCCGAAGGAAGCTACGGTGCTACGGCTACGGTTACTTGTATAGGTGATCTGCCTCGTTGGTCTAGTGGTTAGCATGTACCCCCGTGCCTTTGAGAGCACGTACAGCTGCCGGTCCTGTGCCTGAACTCTCTCAGAGCCCCAATGGCCTATGAGAGTAAAGGAAGAGAGAGTGTACCTGTGTCGCTTGTGCACTATAATATTATCTTCCGCGCAGATGGCTTATCGCACTCTTTCTAGAATCATCCTGCCTATGTTACCAATATGTAGGTACCTACTTATTTGAATGAATCAATGGATGAAATATTCTTTATTGTACACCAAATCAAGAAACACAATATACTTGTAAACAATAACAATAAAACTAATCAATGGTACAATAATTGGCGGTCTTATCGCTTTGAAGCGATTTTTCAAAATTTCAAGGGATTATACGTTATTTAAAAGGAAAAATTATAAAATACTTTTTTCTCAAGAAAGATATTTGCTTAGAAATACTTTTAAAACGAGACTATGCTTGTTCAATCACCTAGAATCTAGATGGACGGATAGATTTTTTTTTTTTTTAAATCATGAGGGAATCATCTGGTATACAAAGTAGCATATGTTACTGTTTAAGTCTTTGACTGTATCCATGCAAAAAATCACATCAATCCTTTGCTCAGCAGCAGCGTGATTGAAGAACAAACCAAAATATCTAATAAATTAATAATTATAAATAGAGATCTCCAACAATGTGCAACCTTTCTGTAGTAGAGAAACTTCAAACTGAAGATCTAAGCTATAAGAAGCTATAAGAAGTAGGATTATGTCTATTCTACAGGTTCAAAGTGTGTTTTTCCCTCGAGATGTTGTTTCGAATAAAATATGTGATCCTAGACAAAAGAAGAGCATCCACAGCGGCAATAAAATAATAATAAATGGATAATTACTCCATTCCACTGCATTACCGTGCACAGGATAGGGAAGTAGCTATTCCAGTGCGTGTTTGCGGTATTATAACCCTTATTTCTAGTTGATTAAGAATTACTAGAAAATGCTTGTATTGAGTCCAGTAAGGACCCTCTACTATTAGCAGTTTGATTGCAATTCCAGCCCCAATCTCGGATTCAATAAAGCGCACCCTGTAGATAAATTCTGACATTTCTATTTGTTAAGACATCGTCGATTATTGGTTGGTAATTGTTTCGGATCGTCTTGGGGATAATTTAACATCAAACGGTTTTTTGCCGAAATCATTTTATCATTTTATCCGCAAACTAGCGTTTGTAGCTCGTATGGCTGAAGGGTAGAGATGAAATTATGATTAATGAAACGATTTTGTGAAGCCAAGACGTTGGTTTTAGGTACTTGTTTTTACCATTGATGAGTGTTATTTATACTTACCAGTTTTTTTTAAATTAGATAAATGCAACTATCTACTAAAACTGTTAATTTTTTCTTAATATTATACTCATTGCAGGGGATTTCTTTATTCGGTTTCAAAAAAATCTGTAAGATTTGGGATTAATTAATAATAATTAAGTAACAAAACACCCATACTTATAACTTTAAGAACCTTTACTAATAGAGATAGATTATAGTCCGGGAATAACACATAGGCTACTTTTTATCAAGGCAAATTAAAGAGTTCCCACGGCAACCGAAAAACTTCAATCCACGCGGACGAAGTCGCGGGCATTAGCTAATTAACAAAAGACCTCTATACGTTTTAGAATTACCTAATATTATTAACGAGAGACCTATATAAGTTTTAAGATAAATTAACACATATTTTTAAAGATACTAAAGCATAAATAACAAAGTGTTCCCCTAACACCGTTTTCTCTAGCAAACAGAAAAGCTAGTCGAGTTTTATATTTGCCCGACTTTTTTATAAGTTTACCCCCTGTTTGCACAGCGTGTTTGAGCAACGCGGTTTGTCTTTGGGTGGGACCGATCAAACGTCGAACAAACACCCTGTAATAACATTGTTTTATTGAGGCACAATTAAACGCATGTCACGGAGCACATCTTGCGTGACGCGTGACGTCACTGATTGTGTCACGTCAACTATTAATGGCGTATAAATTGATGACGGTAGTATGAAAAATTATTGACTTGGATTAAAAGCCAATGTTGCCAAAACGTTCAACTATTTAGACTTTAGAGGTTGGATCGAACCCCCAATCAACTTATATCGTATCTCCTCTTTCTGAGGAGATTTTTTTCTGATTTTTTATTCCACTACAAGTTAGCCCTTGACTGCGATCTCACCTGATGGTAAGTGATGATGCAGTCTAAGACGGTAACGGGATAATCTGTTAGGGGTATGGCAGTTATATTAAACCCATATCCCTAATCGGTTTCTACGCGGCATAGTACCGGAACGCTTAATCGCTTGGCGGCACGTTTTTGCCGGTAGGGTAGTAACTATAGCCACGGCCGAAACCTCCCACCAGGTCAAACCAGACAAAATTCAGAAATTATAAATTCCCAAATTGACCCTGCCGGGGATCGAGCTGGGACGGTCGATTGAGGAGTTCTTTCTTCCATCTCCGAAAAATCTTATCATCACGTGAGATCTCTGTCAAGGGCTAACGTATAATGAAATAAAAAAATAAAGTTATCTATTAGAGTCTATGTAATTATGTTTTTTTTTTTATTCCAAGCAATTTGCCCGTCTCACAGCAAGTACGGTCCATTCATGTAGGTTGCCTGGCAGAGATCACTTTAGTAATAAGGCGAAATGTCCATTTATTTATGCAATAAAGAATTTAATAATAATAATAACTAGTGGTTCGCCCCGACATTTGACATAAATGTGAAGTTCTGTTAAAAATACTGAAGCTCATTAAAAATTAAATAATTCCGTTTCCTTACAATATTTATCTAATTTTGGTATTTGTTGTTCAAGTACAGGATATAATTCAAATAATTGATCAAGTTTCAGGCTCAGCCTTTCAGAAAATTTAGAGTTCTGAGGTCAACTTTGGACGTTAGAAAATCTCCACTTTGAAAGCCCCCCATTTCGTCAATTTTAGGGGAAAAATTAAAAAAAAAAATTTTTTGGACTCTATTCCTAATTATCTTTAAAATGATATATTACCGCAACCCTATGTAACTTTATAAAAAATATTTTACTTCGCATTCGCTTCTATGAGAGCCCCCCTGAAATAAAGATTTTTATTATTGTTTAAGCCATATTCGGCGGGAGGCCATTGGTTTACATATTATATTTAAAGCTGAAGTAATTACGTTCAGTAATTCAGAAGTTATAATGCTCTGACAGACGGACGGACGGACGGACAAGTGCCAATTCACTCAAGTAGACTCAGAGACCTTCGCTTCGCTCGGTCAATAATAAAGTTTTCTTTGGATTGAAAGTCTGATCTTTTTGTACCAATTTTGAATAAATATACTTTGGCTTTTACTTTGAAATGTGAAATATATCGAGATTTGTTCAGCCAGCAATTCCTTGGCACTATGCAGTCGCGTGACAAAATGTCGCGTGGTTGATATTGTCTTGTGAACAGAATTCCTAGGCGCCTTGGTTTCGTGTGAACTCGCGCTCATGAATATTAATAGAAAGCTCTATTGATCTGTTTCACGATTTATTATAATATACCTAAGTACAACTGCTATTTGATATTACGGGGATGTTTAGACAGCCTTTGATCTCAAGTATTTTGTCTGTGATTTTCTAATCTTACTAATACTCGTATTATAAATGTGAAAGTTTGGATGGATGTATGGATGTATGGATGTTTGTTACTCAATCACGCGCCAACGGCTGAACGGATCTGGATGATATTTGGCACAGAGATAGATTATAGTCTGGAATAACACATACTTTTATCCCGGAAAATTAAAGAGTTCCCGCGGGAACCAAAAAAGCTCAATCCACGCGGACGAAACGAAGTCGCGAGCATCAGCAAGTCTCCTATACTTCGAACTTTAATGTTTTTCTATTCAAATGAACTTTTACAAGTACTTTTGAATCGTCGAGTGAATCTCGACGCCCGATGGTTCGGAGTACCATTCGTACCGAAAAGAGCCAGCAAGAAACTAGGTGGTTGCTCTTTTCAATCAAAAATTACACTCATTATTAGGCAGTCCCAAGCACAGCTGCAGCGAGCCAAATCCATCTATCTCCTTCTTTCTTATTCATATAAATAAAAATATTTGATTTTTAGTTTAGTCGTTAGTCTCTCTCGAAAATGGCTGGACCGATTTTGATGAAATTTTATGTGTGTGTGTTTGAGTGGGCTCTTGGATGGTTTAGACTTTGGATTCGCAATAGGACCCGGTAGGTGGCACTTCAATCGGGTTTTAGTCTAGGTTCAGGGCAGGACAACGACTGCCGGGCTTGTTAATGAAATAAGTGTAAAGCAGTCTATGGAAATAAGCAGGTATGACAACTGGAAGGGCTTCCAGCATAGATCAAATAGTAGATTGCTGTCAGATTTAAACAGCTGCTGAATGGATGCGAATGCATCTCAACAGAAAACACTTCTTACGACGTCAGTTTTGTATAGACACAAGCTGAATCGAGCGAAATAATACACTTTAGTTTATTAGTCCTTTATTCTGTAGTAAGGAAAAGGCAAAAGCTAGAACCCTACAGTTTGGCCGCATGTAATCCGACCCCGGCGTCAAGAGTCACGCGGCTGACACGCGCTAACACACGGATTTGCTACGAAATAGAGAAGTGACGCCTGTCACCGTCCGCTGTCAAAACTAAAATGGTTTCTCGGCAGTATCAATATCCATACTAACATTATAAATGCGAGAGTCCTCCCTTGTTACCATACCTCAACCACAAAATTCATTAATCATTCATCAAACTATCACAGGACGAGTCTCTTCCCAGAATGAAAAGGCTAGGCTAATGACAATGGTCAAGAACCATTGAAAAGAAGGTCAAGTACGGATTGGCAGAATTCACAAAACCTTGAGAATATTATGGAGAAAAAGCATGCAGGCTTCCTTT
Source organism: Erebia aethiops (assembly GCA_923060345.2). Classification (NCBI taxonomy): domain Eukaryota; kingdom Metazoa; phylum Arthropoda; class Insecta; order Lepidoptera; family Nymphalidae; genus Erebia; species Erebia aethiops. Next base: position 4,344,490 of record OV281079.1, on the reverse strand, counting down.
TTTTTATCCACTACAAGCTAGCCCTTGACTGCGATCTCACCTGATAGTAAGTGATGAGGCAGTCTAAGATGGTAGCGGGCTAACCTGTTAGGGGCATGGCAGTTATATTAAATCCATACCCCTTCGGTTTCTACACGGCATCTTACCGGAACGCTAAATCGCTTAGCGGCACGTCTTTGCCAGTAGGGTGGTAACTAGCCACGACCGAAGCTTCCCACCAGGCCAGACCAAGAAACATTCAGAAATTATAAATTCCCAAATTGACCCTGTCGGGGATCGAACCCGGGACCTCCGCACGTTAAGGCAACAGCGCTACACAGTTACACACTGCGCCACGGAGGTCGTCAAAAATCGTCGTTCCTCAATATGTTTTCCTTCCCGTGATGTAGCTAGTCTTCTTAAGGCGCTCTCAGTTCACGAGACCAAAATACTGGCGCACGGGTGTGAAATCGAGCAAGCGGATGCTGCCAAAAATGGAAGAAATATTAACAAAATAAATATTTACTGTTCCGTATAAAGTGTACAATGTACTTGATTTAAGAATTGAAATATTATGTAATATATTTAGAACAAATTATTATTGTTTAGATACCTCCATTGCACACACAAAATATACAGTATACAGCTAAAAAGCAGTAGTAAGACTACCTAGAAAGGTGCAAAAGCGGTCTTATTGCTAAAACAATTTCTTACAGACAACCTTTGGTGAAAGGATAAATAAACCGGAGCGCGGGATGGTGCTGTATTTAAAAATAAATAAATATGTAATGTATACACAATAAAGTACATTTTTTTACCAATAAATAAATAGATATTAGTTTCAATAAGGAAAAAATTACCTTTATAAGGTAAACTAAGGGGTATGTTTAAAGATTTTTTCTATACGGAGAATTATTTTTAATTGTGTTTTGAGATGCGACAATGTTTGCATATTATTATTATTATGTCTGTCTCTTCCATCTCGGGACCATGGGATCCCGGATCTTTGGAAGGCATACGAGGGGCCGAAAACAACTCGCAGAGGCCCGTTAGACAATTTTACTCTAAAGGAAATGTGACACCAATCAGCGAATATCCCTATATGCACTATGCGAGTGCACCCAAGAACAATCCCTGGTTAGTGCAGGACTATTGCAAAACATGGACACAAATGATAGGTATGGGTCTACGGGTTTGGGTTGCTATAATGGACTGGTGAAATGGCTCTATGGAAGTACTATGGCCCCTGCCTGACCAATGTTATTTTACACGGATAAAATGGCAGGGGGTGACTCGCACACTCAGTAAATGGGCCCCCGGAAACAGCCGCTGGCACATAGTGACGTAGCAACAAGGAGGCAACATAACCTGAGGTGCTTGAGGAGTGGAGAGGTATTCCACGGCTCTCAGGACAATCCTGGTAGTCCCTTCAAGATCCCTACAAGCATCTTACTGAAATACTTCCTTCCTCCGAGCATCTTTGCAGATGCTCTTGCGAATCTCCACTCAAGCCGGCCAATGAAGGCAAGCAAGAGGTGGGAGTTCTGTTCCTCGTCAGTGTTCACTCCAGCCGACCGATAAAGGCAAGCCAGAGATGAGGAACAAGACTTCTCCCGGGAGCGATCAGGTCCGTGGGGTCGCTACTGCCCAACAGTACTACTGTACTCACACACACACACACACACACGCATGCATACAAGCAGACAACATACATACAGACTAAAACATTATACTTATCATTCAACATGTCGTAAGTTTGTTACACTTACTTTCTTAAAATTTCTTTAAACTCACTCTCATTTATTGTAATTAATTTATGTTTGAGAAAATCTGTAATTGACCATACTGATCCTGTTAGTGTTTAAGTATTATTGTTTATCAGAATCGCTGTTGATTTTCCTATGATAATAAAAATAAAAATAAAAATAAATAAAATAAACAGCTCGCCACAAGCTGTATTATTATTATTTTTTAAGCATATTATATATGTTACATACACTGCTGCAAAAAACTCCGTTTGCAGGCTTTACGTTATGACAGAGCCTTAACTAAGCAAAGTTAGATTTGCATACCCGGGGATCGAACTCACAACTCCCGAGTAAGAGGCGTAGGCAATGAAAGCCTAGTTTTCATTGCCTAACTACGTAATACTAATGTTTGTTCAACTTATGTGTAAAGTCAGTTTATCGAGTTAACGTGAAAATATAATGTTATATGTAAGCCCGAGAGCAATTTATATACAGAGCAGATTTTATTTAAATAGCCCATTCTATACGTTACCCTCCAAAGAATATGTTTTTACACAAACGGGTCCGGGGAACAAATAAATGTCCGCCCAGGGTAACTGACCGTGGACGATAAACAGTCAGAGTGTTTGCCAGGGACTCTTGCAAACGTATGAAAGAAAATATTTTAGTTCGTTAGACAATTCTTTTATTTTCTCCCTTTACTTCAATTTTTTATAGGTACAATAGAAAAATTGCAAATGAAAATAGTAAACTTAAAAATCCAATTACTTAAAGTAAGGAGATGTGACCTGGATTTAAATATCAATTCAGGAAATAAATTTATAATAAATAAATTAATTAATTATTAAATAAATAAATATTTTTATAATAATAATTATTTTTTAAATAAATTTTTAGATTAACGTTTAGTCTATAAGTTTTTATTATATCTTGTAATTTTGTTTTAAATGAATAAATTGTATCTATTCAGGAAAAGGTAAAATTGAAAAAATAAATATCGATATTATCGAATAAATTATAGCTATATATTTTCAGAAAAATCGCGCATTTCAATTTCAAATCATTTATTTTTTGATTTAGGCTTATATAAAGTTCTTACGAATGTCAATAAATAAAATTACAAGTTAACAAAGAAATCAATAATTAAATATAACAATTTGAATAAGATTATAAAATTGAACTGAATCAAAATAATAATTTATAAATAAACAAACGTCATAAAATCATTGGTAGGTAACTTTAAAAAGAAAACTCCAAGTTCTTCAAACCAAAAGATCTAGCAAGATTACCGTTTCCGCGCAAAAGTTTTATTTTTCAAACTCACGTCGACATCACAGAAATCCATTCATCGCCGAACTGGCAATTTTGTATGTTATAAAATAAATCCTTATCAATTTTGTAAGATAAATACTTTGAATAAAAGTTTTCAAACAACACCATTTGTTTATTCCACTACAAGTTAGCCCTTGACTCTAACCGATGCATGGTAAGTGATGATGCCAGTCTAACCCGTTGTCCTAGGGAGCGACAGAAGCGAAGCGATACGACGCGATAGAAAATGACAAACTCGCATCGCGTTGGCGCATTTGTCGCTCAAGTAGGACAACGGGTACTTAGATGGCATTGGGCTAACATGTTAGGGGGTCTAATCGGCTTCTACACGGCATTGTACCGGAACGCTAAATCGCCTGGCGGTACATCTTTGCCGGTAGGACTATTCTAGTCACGGTTGAAGCCGGCCGGCCGGCGGCTACTACAAAATTCGGAAATTATAATTTCCCAAATTGACCGTGCTGATAATCGAACCCGGGGCCTCCCAATATAAGACCACAGCTGACAGCACTCATCACTGCGCTCACCACTGCGCCAGGGAGGTCGTCAAGAATCGCCATTATTTTTAATGGAAACGTAAAGTTAAATAAGATACACACAATATTATATTTTAATTAATATAATAATGCATCAATTAAAAATATCCAAAAAATGCACTCACCCGGTTGGCGAAGGTGTGTGTGCGCTTCTAGTGGTGACTTTGCCATCGCCGATAAAGTGTTCCCGCCATAGCCTGAAAGGACGAAACATTTTAGAAACTGAAAAAAAAATTGCCCATGATTCTATTAAAACCGACATCTATGTGTATAATAATAGAAACGATAATGTTTGAATGTTTTTATGTTTCTAAGTTTGTCTGGATGCTTGTTACTTCACGCTGCAATAGCTGAACCGATTTGGGAAAATTGAAGAGTTCCCGCGGGAATCAGAAACCACAATCTATGCGGAATATCGTCCGCATAGATAATATGATATGATATGATAGATGTCCGCGATATCTCGCGGGCATCGTCTAGTAAATAAATATATTTCTCTATAAAACTCTTTCTGACTACTGTCAAACTCTTTAAAAGTTACTGATAAGAAAGAAAAGAAGAAATGTGATAAGAGAGACAGATGTGCCTAGTGGGAGATTATCTTCCCATTCGATATCGAGTTGGGACAACGTTTGTTGGTTTTGTATGGAAATGTCAAACGCTTGACCGCTGGCGCTCGATCAATATTTAAAATGGTACTTAACGTTGTCGCGACAGAATACGTAAAAAAAACTCCCACTCGGCCTGCAGATGTCATCAACGATCTGCCATGTAATGAGAAACTGGATATCAAATATTCCCAAGACACTGAGGTAAATACCTTAGCTCAGGTAGCTTCCCTCCAGTATAAGTGGCATCGTACGTAAATTAGTTATCGCTTTACATCAACAGATTAGCTATCAGAAGAATTAACTAATATTGTATGGTGGAAACTAAATGTTACATAAGTATGTATGTGTGTATATTCTTTATTGTACACCACAAAAACACAAGAGAAACAGATAACAAACATGAAAACTTAAAACGTACGTACAATAAGGCGGTCTTATCGCGATCTAGCGATCTCTTCCAGACAACCTTATCGATACGGAATGAACAAGTGGACAGTGGAAGGTGGTGCATAAAAATAAACTTATTAAATACTAATTGAATATTGAATAAATATTATAAATGCGAAAGTTTGGATGTATGGATGTTTTTTACTCAATCACGCCCCAATGGCTGAACGGATCTGGATGAAATCTGGCACAGGGATAGATTATAGTCTGGAATAACACATAGGCTACTTTTTATCCCGAAAAATTAAAGAGTTCCCGCGGGAACCGAAAAACCTCAATCCACGCGGACTAAGGGCATTCGCTAGTAGATACATAAACCAATATCATAAAATTATAATGTAAGAATATACTCGTATGTCACCGTAAGATTGTAAAACTGTTAGATTGTAATCTAACTAGCTATATTGTAAACTGTCGGCAGATTACAATTTAACGCATTATTTTTCGGTAGATTGTACTCTTTTAGGTATATTAACCTGGCACTACCTGGTTAATTATGTCGAACCCTAACCTAATCTACAAGAAAGAGACAAGAAAACGTAAATACAATGAATATTTTAAAAATTGACACTCAGAACATTAAACGGTTCTAGTTTGATTACAAATGTAACGGTTTTTACAACCTTACGGTGACATATACAAAAAGTTCCAAGGTGCTGGAATGGCGACCCCACACTGGAAGACCGTGGCTTGAGGAGACCTACGTCCAGCAGTGGACGTCCATCGGTCGACGACGATATCATACTTCATACTAATATTATAAATGCGAAAGTGTGTTTGTTTGTTGGATTGTTGGTTGAATGGAATCACGCCGCAATGGAGCAACGGATCGACGTGATTTTTGGCATGGGTATAGTTGAGGACCTGGAGAGTGACATAAGCTACTTTTTATCCCGGAAAATTAAGGAGTTCCCGCGGAAATAAAAAAAAACTTAAACCACGCGGACGAAGTCGCAGGCATCAGCTAGTAAAAATAAATACATAAATACACAAATATATAATGGACAAATTATACATGTCGCTATTGATGATTACAGAGAGACATGTAATGGTTTTAAAGTCAATTTTAAACTTATTAAGAGTTTTAGCTGGATCTATTTGCGAGGGCAGTTCATTCCACAAGCTAATAATGGCCTTGAACATAAATGAATGTTTGAAATATTTAGTCCGATATATAGGCACTGCAAGAATGAGTTTTCCGGCTGACCGAAGAATTCTTTCTGGTCTCTCATGACCAAGATATTTAAAGTTTTCCTTTACATAGCTTGGAGTCATAGAATAGAACAAATACACAGTACAGAAGGCAAACAATATGTAGATTCCGGCGAAAGCGAATGGGTAACCACTTGAGCTTTGAAGGAAATACAGAGAAATGGTCATATTTGCGCAAACCAAATATGAACCTTATTAGGTTAGCTAAACTTTGAATTCGCTCAAGTTTATTAAGCTAGTCCTCAGTTAAAACAAGCTTGCGTCCGTATAATCGGGAATGGAGAGAAGTAGAGATTGTGCTAACATAATCTTAGTAGGAATAGGCAGAAAAGAACGCAGACGCCTAAGTGAACCCATAGCAGCAAAAGTCTTTCTACTAACTTCTTTTAATTGAGTAGACCATGAGAGAGTATTATCAAAGTAGACACCAAGATTTTTAACAGTAGTACTGTAAGGTATTATAACGTTATTTAAAGTGACAGGCGGAAAATTATCCCAATCAAGTCTTGAAATCATACCTACATAAGTATATTACGGACACCTTTATTCCTTCATCAAGAACAATTAAAGCTCACAAACTTGTTGTATAATTAGAGCCACCACCTCCGCACCTCATCAGCAGGCCTGAGGCTATCAAATCTGTGTAGATAATATTGCCCATTTTACCCCACGGGGGATGGCATCGAAGTGAACCATCCACTTACGAATGCCATTAAAATATCAACTTTATTCTTCACAACCCAGATTACATTTTCAATTGAACGGTGCAGATCAAGGATTATAGTCTCTTTGAAGCTCTCAATAGGATTTCACGCGTTGTTAGTGTTAGAGCAACATTGTGGAAACTCCTTTTGATTTCGGGTATATTTTTGATTCCATGTTCTATGGCTCTTTGATTTTTGGGGCGCTGATAGTGACATTGTTAGGGGATGTTTTATCGAGGCACAGGCTGAATTTTTCTCTTGTAAGAATAGTTGGGATATTTCCTTTTTCAAATATTTATTATTAGATGATGTCCATGACTTCGTCTAGCCGCGAGGAATAAAGGTCTAGCCCCACTACAGAGACGCGGCGCGGTGCGGGGCGGCGCGGAACGTAGCGGCAAGTATTCTTTGTACAATTATATCGGAGTGCAGCTCTATACAAAGTCATACACAGAATATTTGCCTCTACGTGCCGTGCCGCGCCGTACTTCTGTAGTGGGGCTCAACATTTAGATTTTTAAAAATCCCATGAGAACTCTTTGATTTTACGGAATAAAAAGTAGCCTATTGCCTTCCCCAGGAATGTACCAAATATACGGTTCTGGTTCCTCCGTCACCTTTTTAATTGACATTGTCAAAGTCTGCACGCATTCGCAGATTTGTTTCCTCGTTTCTAGTTCCAACCGCTAGAATATGGAATACCATCTCGGCTTGCAGGGTTTTACCTTCCACTTTTAATGAAGGTGTGTAAAAAAGTGCGCTACGACTAGTTTGCATCACCACTCGCAAGCATATCTAATATAGGTTTAATATAACTGCCATGCCCCTAACAGGTTAGCCCGCTACCATCTTAGACTGCATCATCACTTACCATCAGGTGAGATCGCAGTCAAGGGCTAGCTTGTAGTGGATTAAAAAAAATCTAATATAGGAGTGATCTATCACTCCTATATTAGATTTTTTATTATTAGATTTTACTGATTATTAAATAGAGTGTCTTCCAAAAGAAATAAAATTCACATCCTTGGTTAGTTTTAAGTTTGATAACCATTTAAAACTATAGATTTAAAAAAAAAAGTGCGATTGTGTAAAACTGGAAGATTTATATTTTCATACAAACTTCCATACTAAAGTGGCGGGTTTTTAAGTTTCATACAGAGTTGCTGATTTGTATGAGTTGTCATTATCCCTATAGTTGCAGCCAAGCGCGGAACTTTAAATTTAACAAAAAATATGCCACTTGTAGCATGAGTATAAGATACGGAATACAGCTTCGCTTATTTTTTAACCAAATGTAAATGAAGCCTTAGCGTCCTTCATTTATTTGAACTTACCGCGCCGTGCACGTTACATACATAGCTGAGCTGTCCATAATCTGTGACTTGGCTCTGTGGCCGTCTTGGGCCTGTCAAGTTTGACACTTGTCTTTGTACGGGATTTCGAAGATTTGTAATTTAAACGGTCCGAATTGATATAATTTTAATAATTAGTGAAATAATAGCTTTTATTGTTGTTTCTCTTTTAATTTCAGAGCAACTCAAACTAGTTTTTATTTCACCAGTACAAAACACATTATAAAACAACAATATATAGAGATGCATCCTTGAGGCACTGAGGAAATGAAAAGGCCATTTTAATAAGGACCTCAAAACTCGCTTACCGACTTTGGTCCACGTAGATTACATTCGCAATTATATAAACTGATTTGCGTTGTCACTAGGACACTCGTCCCTTTTAAAAGGTATGATCAAAAACTCGTAATCTTTCTCGTAAATCAAGCCGTATGTATGAACTAGTGTTATAGTAGGTATATCATGTTATATTTTATTTTCTGTCCCTTGTTTGTACATCGCGCACTATCGCCGTCGGCATCAATCACTGGAAACACGATATTCGAGTCCATCGTTTCTAAGCCACTATTCACATATACGTACAACTATGTATATGACACCGTAAGATCGCAAAAACCGTTAGATTATAAGCCAAGGAACATTATGGAGAACTTTCAGACATGCAGGTTTCCTCATGATGTTCTCTTCAAAACTCTGTAAAGTTAGAGTTCTGAGGTATGTAGGTACTCAGGGATCGAACCCCCGATCATCGTACAGGATTATCACCGCTAATAGGATCACACCACGCTCAAAATCTAATATTACAAATGTGAAAGTGTGTCTTGCCTGTCTGTCTGTCTGTTTTTCTGCTAGGTATGCTTTGACGGCCAATCTTTTCAATCGATTTCGACAACATTCGGTATAGTGATTATCATTCGTATTCCGGGGAAGGACATTGGCTATATTTTATCTCGGATAATCAAGGAGTTCCCGCGGGTATAAAACCTAATCCACGCGGACAAAGTCGCTGGTATCGTCTGGTAAGTAACTGTTTAAGTAGGTATATCCAAGCGGCGAAAACATGACGATTTTCATTTCAAATTTCAATCACCCATCTAGTATATACTCAGTATACGTATAGCGCTGGTTTTCGCTTCGTGGCACACAAAACAATAGGGCGCTTCTGGTTTCCCTCGCCCAAAGCGAGTTTTCCACCGTTCCCCGTCTCTCTCACACTTATTGCGGGTCACTTCAAATAGAAACGAAAGGCAAATACCACTCTCAGTTAATTTTCGGAGCCGCCGCTAGCTTCGTCTCCTTTCAGCACACCCCGTTTTAAAGTATCGGTTTATTTTTTAAATCTCTTCATGCTCCAATCTTTTGCTCTGAGCGTAAAGGAATCTTATTAATCAGACGCTTCTTTATTGAATTTGTCTTCGAGTTTTTCTTATATTGGAAATGTTTTTTAATCATTTTGCCATTTTTTAACCTATTTGTAACTTGACACTAATTCTTCCTAGTAGATTTAAGTTTAAATAAATCCGGGACCAGCTGTGGTGCGTTTTAAAGAAAAACCAGCATATACACTTTCACTTATTTATGAGACAGGGATTTGACAGTTATTAAGTTACTATTTATCCCGGGAAATTAAAGATATTTCTTGGGATTTAAAATGTCTTAATCCACTCGGACGAGGTCACGGGCATCATTTAAGCAGGCCAAACGCGCTAGGTTATAACTTCAGGGTTTGTCTGCATAGTTGAGTTGTGCAGGTAAACTTGAACGTGTGTGTGACACAAGAGAACACTTTTCTTTGTGTCTTGGTTGCGGCTGACGAGGTCCCGGGTTCGAGTCCTGGGTAGGGCCATAATTAAGTATTGGGTTTTTTGACTATAAATTCTCAGTACTAGCCCGGAGTTAGGAAGTTGGCGGTGTTTCATCCCCGTGCCTCGAAGCCGCACGTTTAGCCGTCGGTCCCGGTTACTATCACTAACATGATATTAATCATCAAAGCCAACCAACCTCGAGCAGCGCGGAGCAGCGCGGGTTAAGCCTTAATTACCTGTCTCCTATGAGAGTGGATGCCTGTACCCAGCTGTGGGACGTTAATGGGCTGTAGTGGTGGTAGGCTCTATGAAACTTGGTTATGCCAGTTTCATACCCAGTGTAACAGTTTTGCTTGCACATTTAAAATCGTCATGCATGGCCTAGCGTGTGTGGCCTGCTATAAAGAAATCTAACTTCTGTTTTGAAATCAAACAAAAACTTAAAGAGCTGACAAGTGTAACTTCAAAATAGTATATTCATTTCATGTCTGCTGGACAAATCGACTTATAAACTATGCAAATGAGAGTTATTAATAAGCATTACGAATCCAGGGAGCGATTAGGGGCGTCACCTCACAAATCTCGCTTAATGAGTATTGCTCGCTTTAAATAAAGTTGTAGGTTAAGTTATTTATAATTCATTTGAAAATAGTCACAAGGGACGCTAGGGCTGTGCTAGGGGCGGCAGGTCGCGGGGGTTATTGAATACCGTTCGATAAATGGTATGATATAATATTAGGGGTGTTACGTTTGAGTTTGTCTGTCTGTGCCATAGCAGCGCATTAAACGGATGGACAGATTTGTGTACGAGTTTTTTTTCAAAAGCTACTTTAATTGGGATGGTTTTTGGCTATGTTTATAAAGTCTGTTGAATTCAATTAAAACTTTGAAGATTACCCTCTAGGCACGTTCAAAGATTACTAGGTGTTTTGAAGGTGAAATTCTCAGCCATACAATAGAGAATTTATTTTGGTAGAGTTCGTGTCAAGAAAGGTCTCGCGGCAGTGGAATAAATTAATAATTATCTACCACATAATTCAAAACTTTTTAAATTTAATCCACGATGGAAAGAGACGCAAGATAATGCTTTTGGCGTTAGTGATGTATTTATTTGTTTGCTTACCTGTATGTACTTACATTTATGTTACCATTTTCCTAAATATGAAGAACTGGTAAAATTTACAAGGTTCAATTCTTTATATATTTTAATGTATAGGACTATATTTTGATATACCTAGTATGTAAGTAAAGAAACAATGTTTTTTTTATTGAATTATTCGTAAGTATTAGTTATGAGTGGAGTAGGTAATTAATTCTGCGATATAATCTGTGAATATTTCTAGCCGGCCTATTATCGGGTGGATTGATAATGGGGGAGAATATTACTCCCAGGGGTGAGTTTAAATCGTTTGTAACTATTGTCCGGGGGCATTAAGTCGTCACGGCGGCGAAGCGGCGACGCGCGACGAGTTTGTACGCCAAGTTTATTATATTGCTAAGGCTCAATTATGAGATTCAATTCCAGCACGCTAGAAACGTATGAATTGGCAGACATTCCTCACCTTGGAGATCATGCAATAAAGACAACATGGTGAATGAATATAAATTCAATAGACCTATCAATCACAGGCTGTCTTCACACATGTTCAGTTTCCTTATTAACGGCAATCGTTCAAACGGACGAGGAACTTTTTTGACGTACACTGTACGAAACCGTACCTATAGGTAGGTAATAGGTATATGTGAAAGGAGCCTTAGTGTACGGCACGAAATGAGCAGCGGCGAGGCGACGGCGGCAGCGGGGCGATGCGATTAGTCGGAGAGCTGGCGACGAACTTCGCCGCAATTTTATCGTACTCATTCGAAATCTTTATTCACGATTAAAACCGCAAAATTTTTCTGGCGATTTGCAGATATTATTAAAATTACTCAATAAATACGTGATTAAAATTTCAGATTGCCAAAAGTATATTTTTTGGAAATTTTAATAAAATATTTTTGAAGAGAAATAACCGCAAACGCTCTACCAGACTGGCAGGACCGGATTCGCCAGTTGACATAGTTATATTTTTTCACAATTTCAGTTTGCCTAAATAGCCTTCCCGAAATTCGTCGCTAACTCTCGTACCTCATCGCCCCGCTGTCGCCGTCGCTCGGCCGTCGATAGTTTCGTGTTAGACGCCTTAGAGTTGCAATATTTAGCTAAAAAATTCGAAGCAATTCGCGAATTCGAAATTATTTGACATTAGCCCATATTGTCGAGAGATTGGCTTCGCAACAGCGGAGATGTGCAGTCAAGCGTGCCAATGATAATAATCCCCGATCCCTCGCTCCTCGCTGCGCGGCATAACGATAATCATCACAATATTGCATCACTTACCGAAATATTGTAAGTGTCAATCAAAGAATTAAGTTTGCATTGTCGACAGTCGCGCGGCGCGTGGCGAACGCGCGTCGCACGCTCCCTTCCATTGCACAATTTCGCGACACGCTAGGTGCTGGGTAGGTTTATATATTTTTAGGGCGCCATTTGTTTTGTTTTGATTTTGAGGCGCAAAAAATGTACGTAACGCAATATGCAGTGCGGCAATTTTTAACTGCCTCGTTGGAGTCGCTGTTCTAGTTTTAGTGGTTACCATATTTGAACCCGGCTGACGAGTTTCTGGACTCGATCCCAGGTACGTTACGTTATTTACGTTAGTTACGTTATTGTAAGGCCCATTTTGTGCCTTACAATAACGTAATTGCCGATCGATACGGTTTGTTACCGTACGATACATTTTCAGTTAATAGTACAATTCAGAATAATAGTACCTATCAGTGAAATTGGCGTAATCGACACCGAACCGTACCAACGTTGTTTTTGTTCGATAATTTCGTTATAAAACGCTGTTCACAACAATTAAGAATTACCGAAAGGCCGAATAATGCATGGCACTTATCGAAAGCTTCCGTAAAAACAAGGTAAAAATAAAAACCATGCATGTACAAGACTATATGTAATTGTATGTGATTGTATGCAATTTTTGATTTTATCCCAGTGTAAGCTTTTTATTTTTTTACATTTAGTCATTTAAGGCGCATGTTGTGACACCTGTCATAGATTGTACATTTAACAATTTGTGTAATTAGCATTTAGTTTGTATTTTTTTCAATGTAGGTATCAATTTCTTGATCGTAGTAATAAATATAAAGATATAAATATATCAAAATGCTTAGAGCAGATGTCATGAATAAAGGGACTTTTATCCTACAAGTCACCGTTCCAGATTAATGATGGAGTTTAATTGGCAATTTTTTTATCATACTTTGTTTTATCTTAGAGGAAGCTGCATGGACGAAAGAAATAAGTACCTATTTTAGTAGCTATCAGGTATTTAATTACGTCCAATAGGAGAGGCACTAGGCGGTTACAAATTCCCACCAAATTCCTTCATTGCAAAGCATTTTATTTGTTTGACAGAGGGTAGCGTTTACGAAGAAAGCTTTATAAAAACTAAATTTAATCGTTAACTTAGGTGTTTTTATATTATAATAAATCAATAAATTATCATTTTAGATAATGAATTATGTAGCCCTCAAAAATGATTCAAAAATGTTTTTTCATTGCTCTTAATGAATTTAATAATAAGTACAATTTTAACCTAATAAAAGTCCACGTAAACTTTACATAGAATCGTATCCTGAAAGCGATTGTTCTGAATGGTCCTGAGGCCCAAATGTCTAAGCGAACCGTAATCATTAGACAGCTTAAAACGTATTATTCGAACTTTTTAAGGAGTTCATACATGCTTTTTGACGTGCAGGCATCTATAACCTCCTTAAACAGGTCGAATTATCCGTTTGACAAAAGATTACGATTACGATTTCCTTACACTAAATTACACGACAAAAAATTTATACGACATCGATAGGTTTTTTTTTTAATTTTATCCACTACAAGCTAGCCCTTGACTACGATCTCTCCTGATGGTAAGTGATGATGCAGTCTAAGATAGTAGCGGGCTAGCCTGTTAGGGGCATGGCAGTTATATTACACCCTTTCGGCTTCTACACGGCATCGTACCGGAATGCTAAATCACTTGGCGGCACGTTTTTGCCGGTAGGGTGGTAACTAGCCACGGCCGAAGCCTCCAACCAGGTAATCGTAACGATACGGTATGTTATTTAATTTTCAAGAAATTCAAATAAAACTCAATCCCTTAGGTTCAGAAGATGGTTAAGTTGCCCAGAGAACACGTAAAGCCGTCGGTTCTGCACCTGATCTATACCACAGATGAAATAATAGCTACACCATACATCAGACTATGAGAATAAGGGAATAGATAAAGTGCATGAGCACCTGTGTTTCTTCACAAGGACATTATGCTAGATACAGTGAATACCTATTTTTCTTCTTCATTTGTTTAGTGGCTCCGCGCGTCGAGCGTTTGAGCCATAGTCATTTTTTTTAAACGGAGAAACTGCACTGATCCACTTTTTCAAGTAATCTACCTATTTTTATGACAATAAAGATCATCTTGCATCACGGTAGTAAATATTATAAGTCTGAAACGAAGGAACAGAACACGTCATGTTTTAACGGGCTTAGTGCAAGTGGGTCTATATTTATATTTTTAGGGCGCGATTGTTTTGTTTTTATTTTGAGGCTTAAAACATGTAACGCAATATAGTGCGGTAAATATCAGCACGCTATCGAATTCCCGAGTGGGAATGCAATGTTTACATGTTAATTGAAATGGTTCGAATAGGTAAATGTGTTCGAAATAGGTTAAATAAGCTACAAAGGCTAATTAAACACACAAATATTTGTGACGGAAGCTGTGTGTAGTGTTACTAATTTTTTGAACAAACTGAAAATCCTATGTACACAGGTTAAATAACAGTTAATTATATAGTATTCCGTATAGTTTCATCCAGTCCCTCTTATTTTTTATATTTTTTAGTTTTTCTCAAATGTCAAATCTAAAGGGACCACCGACAGGTCACAATTATTAACCGATTTTCAAAAAAATTTAGCCATTTTGTAGCTAAACTAATACCCTAGGACCCCTTTTTTCATCTTTTGTTAAATCGGTTTTTTTTCCGAAATATTTACAATTTAGTAAACAAACACCCCCCGAAAAACCCGATTCTTTTTACATTTATCAAAATTAAAAAAAAAGTTAACAGTCGATATTCCAAATTCAAACACTCACACGTGTCTCGAAAAATTACTCAACTTGTGGTACTATTCATATATCAATCCTCCCAACATCCTCATACACAACATCATTTCTTCGTTTCTTTGGCATCATTTTAATTTATTTTTATATATATTATGTATCTATTGCCAGGCGTACCAGCGTCAACCCACCAACTAAAATATAGTCTAGCTTATCTTTGTCTTAACTCGATTTTTTAATTTTTTAATTACCAAAAAAGTAACTCACCGGAGGCACCCTGAGCGCCCGAATGTGAAGACCACGATGATGTTGATTTGTACGAGGCATCTGAAAATTCAAATAAATATCCATACAACCATACAAAAAATTCAAATCTACGTAGACTTCGAGATTACTAATTATTGCAAACTAGATGATACCCGCTACTTTGTCTGCGTGGATTAAGGATAGTGTCAACATTTCGTGGGAACTTGATTGGTTTTCTCACTTATGGGATCTCACATCTAAGAGAAAGCGTCGAATAAACTCAATCAGGTAATTCAATATAATAATCTATATATGTTTTCGCAGCGAATTAAATTTAAGCTACCATCCCATAAACGGATATCTAGGCTACTTTTTATCCAGCAAAACCTAAAAGTTCTTATATAAATAAAAAATAAATAAATAAATAGTCATTTATTTCAGGCATTATCCACCCATTACAAATTAAAATTAAATTACAAGTAAACATTTAAAAAACAAAAATAGTCAAAATATAAATACATACAAAATGATACAATAATAATGACAGAAAATCAATTGATTATTTTAGGCCTGCGCGAGTCTGTCCTTCTCTGTATCTTCGGTAAACTAATCCTGTAGGCCAAAAATTGGCATCTAGAAATGTATTTATATTGCTCGCTCGTATCTTGACCTTAAATGAGTTAAAAGAGGAATAAAAACACCATTATCCTCGCAATCGGGGTCGCGAGTATCATCTAGGATTGCAGGATAAAAGGTAGCCTGTGTTCTTCGGATCTCGTCAATCTCTATACCAAATTTCATCAAAATCGGTGGAACATATAAGTCACCAAATAAAATACCATAAAATAAAATAAAAATCGTAGCAAACAGACAGAGTTAGTCTATTAGGCAGACACACTTTCGCATTTATATTAGTATCGAATTATCAATAATATTATACTACAGTGTGTTTGTTGGTTAGTCCTTCAACCACGCTACAACAGAGCAACCGATCGACGTGATATTTTGCATGGGACCATGGGTATAGTTGAGAAATGAGAACATAGAGAATGAAACAGGCTACTTTTTATCCTGCAAAATAAAGGACGCCTTGTGGAAATTAAAAAAAAAAACTTATTCCACGCGAACGAAGTAAATGGATGATGATGATAAAAATGATGATAATATAGCTAGTTTGTAAATACTAGTATATACTGTTTTTTCAAACTCAAGAGGGTTGTATTTGACCCATGACGGCAATACAGGCAAAGGCCGACGTAAGTGCCCACCGCCCGACTTCACGCTGTTTCTCACAAAGGGCGACCTCGCCTTATTGCCGACTTCCAAAACTTCTCTATCATACTATACGTATTGTACGTATGATAGAGATGTGTGTTAATACCTGCGTATTTTTTTATTTGTAGTAAGGTATGGTGGTTTTTGGACGTAAGTTCCTTTTATAGTGTAGACATCAGTTAAGAAACAGTTTTGAGAAAATTCACCCCTAAATGGCGGTTGGAAGTTTGTATGAAAGTCCTGTATTTGAAATTAGAGACATGAAATGCAATTGCATTTACGAAAATCTACCCAAAATGAAATGGGAGTTGTAAGTTTGTATGAAAGTCCTATTTTTGAAGTAATTAGTTTCAAATAATAAAATCCTACATAAGCTATATAAAGCCACTATAGATAAGCTTTTTGCAGCAGGAAAATTTCTTATTTACCTACTTAGTTGTAGTGTGATAAAAACAGACAAGTGCAAGTTCTTATTTATTACAGTTTTAAAAACTAAAACTTCTCATCACGAACCAAAATCTCGTGGATTTTGGCTACTACTCGGGCAACGCCGATCTCTGCAAGCCTTAACGTCCCATCGAAAGTATCGCCTTCAGCTAGCACCAAGGTATCATCTGCATAGCATACCAAATTGACTCCAGTGGGAAGATTTACTCGCAAAACAGCGTCGTAGGCCCGATTATGGAATCTAGCCTACGACGCTGTTATGGAGGAGGGGCCCTTATACCGAGCCCTGAGGAACTCCGCAGCTTATCTCCCTTGTATGTTTACGGCCATCCCAGGTTAATATACCTGCGCGACGTAGTCGGTGCATACCTATGCACCGACTACGTCGCGCAGGTATGGAGGCAGATTATGGTGAGTCAGTGCTTCCTTGATGACCGCCCAAGGTTCCGAACATGTAGGATAGTATCACCTGTCGATCTGCCTTTTTCGGAAACCGAATTGGCTTCCCGACAGATCGGGTCCCATACGCGACAAGTGTTCGATCAGGCAGGCTGAGACAATACGCTCGAAGATCTTACCCACCTCATCCAGCAAGCATATTGGTCGGTAAGCAGATGGGAAATCTGCAGGTCTTCCTTCTTTTTTCAGTAGTATTAATCTCGTCACTTTCCAGTCTCTAGGGAAATGCCTAATCGTAGGCAACTGTCAAACAGTCATCTTAGCTTATTCCTTAGGCCCTCTAGGGCTAGCACCCATGCGCGACCTGGTATTCCATCCGGTATGGTGAGTTGTTAAACGCCTAACCGCTTTTATAAGCTCATCGCCCGAAACTTCTAGCTCGCTAAACCTGGCGGTGTGTTCCGGTGATGCCACGGCGCTTAAAGTGTAGACCTGGACCCTGGGGAAGAAAGTATTGACCACTATCTCTACGAGGTTGGAATCCAAGGTTTCCGTCAATGGGGGAATCCACGGTCTGAGTTTACCCAGAACCATTTAGAAAAGAAAGCCTAAGAGACAAGGAGATAAATATAACTTGTATTCTATCTCATTCTCTCAGGTTAAATCCTATTATGAATATGTTTGTCTCTTTTTAGTATTGCTCGTTCATTTCACCGAATTTCAAATCACAACGATTCTAAAGAAGTTTCACTTCAAAAATACCTTAAAGTTGGATTGTAACCCCGTTCCTCATACTGTTGTGCATTTCAATATTCTGCAAGAAATGCTTTGCTTTGATACAGTAATGAATCCAGTGGCTCTGGTGGCGGTGTCAGTTGTGGTAATTTGACCTTTCTGCTCACACAATACAATCCTGGCGGTTCGAGTCGTAACCTCTACGCATTGCAATATTGACAAATGGAGCTCATTGTTCCGAAGTCTACCGGTTTATCGGTGACGTATATATCGACTGCTGACCATCTGTTGATGGACTGTTGGATCATTATTAGATCGTATCTAAACGCCAAATATTCATAGATAGGTAATTGTCACGTTGACCGTTTGTTTTGTCGGCTCTCGGCTGAACTCAACTGTATGGGTTATGTCGGAGGTCGTGCTTGAGAAATTCCATTATGTTAGCCTCTAAACGGTTTGATACGGGTAGACTGGGTATGTCACGCTCTCTTTAAACATTTCTGTGGTGGTGTCGTGTGGTGCGGGTTGTTACGTTCCCTCAAATATGGTCGAGCGAAGCAATGGCTGGATCATGCGTCATGCTCGTGAACGGGTGCCACCGGCGGGAATGGGGCTACTTTCTGTCTGCCCGTCTTTGACATGAATTGAATAAACAAATTTAAGAAATCCATTAAAAGTATGCTCCTGAAAAAGCTTATTATACTGTTGAAGATTATGTAAATGATAGAGGAGCATGGATTTGATCGCTCCAGCAATGCTAGGGACAGCGGTTACTTATGTACACATTGATATAGTAATTGTAAATGAATTATTTAAAAAAGAGCAACCACCGAGTTTCTTGCTGGTTCTTCTCGGTAGGAATGGCATTCCGAACCAGTGGTAGATTCACTTGACGATTCAAAAGTACTTGTAAAAGTTTATTTGAATAAAAAATATTTGATTTGATTTGATTTGATTTGATTTGAAACACTGCCGACGCTTTCATGACTCTCTCCTTCAGTATCATTGACTCGACGATTATAAACTCGGCTTGCGTTACGCGTACGCGTTATTATGTATGATGTTGCTTGTTTTCCTTTAGATTACTTTTTGTTTACTGTTATTTAATACGTGATTATATGTCTGCGTAGTACTTGTATCAATTTACTAGATTTAAGAGGAAAGTGCAGCCCCCATACAAGTCGACAAGGCTTAATGGGTGCTAAGAAACCATATAAATGTAAAAAAACATATAATGTAAATTGGAAATTGGTACGCCGACCGATATTTTGACGCTTCACTGGTAGCATTATATTAACAACGAGGAAACCATGACTGAAGGCAATTGAGTGAATTATCACTCAATTGCCTTCAGTCATGGTTAATATTAATAGTTAATATTAATTAACAAAAAGATAACACTGAGTTCTAGAAACATAAAAATTAAAGTCTGTCTTTAAATTAAAATTCAAGAGCACAATAAAATTAAAAAGTTTAAGTTTATTACACTAATCTATACCTAGTAATAAATAATAAAAATGTAAAAGTTTGGATGGATGTTTGTTACTGGATCACGCCTGAATAGCTAAACGGATAGATGGATAGATTAATTATACTCTGAAGTAACACATAGGCTATATTTTATCCCGAAAAATTAAAGAGTTCCCGTGGTAGCCAAAAAACCTCAATCCACGTGGACGAAGTCGCGGGCATCAGCTAGTATTTTTTAAGGCAGGTACGTATTATAAAAGGCCTTAAATTAAGACCCAGTCCTATTTAAAATAGGTTAAAAGTGCCACTGACTAGTGACAACTGAATGGTGCATTCAGTGAATTGGTATCCGCTGGCAGACGGGAAATGAGGCGGAAAGTCAGAGTGACTGGAGATTCGTGGAATTAGGTATTCAGGGATATAGACATTTCGGGAGTTGGGCGTACCTGCTGTGAAATTTGAGGAATTGGACACTCTTGGCCCAATTCCAGATAAGGCTTTAGCGCTAATCGCGTATTCAGGCATCATGTTTGAAAAACTGAAGAAACTTTTTATAGTGATTGCATACAACATTTCCTCGGAAAGGTGTGTTAAAACAGAAAACTGAATTTTTCCCACTCCATGGTGATAAAATATTACCGGTAGTTATAAGCCAAACAATAAGTGCTGTAATATTCATTGCAGTCATAGAAGAAGCAAGAATATAATATCTGTAACGGATACGTAGCACCAGGCTGCACCCACACACACCTGCACAAGCAAGAAATAATAATTTAATTAAATAAAAGTAGCTGATGCTCGCGACTTCGTCCACGTGGTTTGAGGTTTTTGGTTCCCGCGGGAACTCATTAATTTTCCAAGATATCCAAGATAGAATATAATCTATCTCTGTGCCTAATTTAATCCAGATCCGTTCAGCCGTTCTGGCATGATTGAGTAACAAACATCCATCCGTCCATCTAAATTTTCGCATTTATAATATTAGTATAGATACAATAAAAAATCGATTTGAACATAAGACGAAAAATTCGACAGTCAACTTTTCACGTCTTTCAGTCTTTTTATGTCACTACCACCAAATAAGTATAAAATTGCAAGTTATACCTACTTTGAAGCAAAATTTAAAAAGTGTTATAAAATATAGCACAAAATAATTATCAGGCATTGAAATCCTACACTTTTTTGAAGTCGGGTAATAAATAGCGTAAAACAATGGCTAGTCACGGTGAAATGCCTTAGGCACACGAGTACTGTGCCTTAGGGTTGCAAAGGGAGGCGTGAAGAGACAGTGATTAAAGGATGAAGCTATAACAGCATCATTAAGCTCTCTTAAAGTGCTATAAGCTGTAAAGTTGCTAAGGGTGTCGCTTCATAAGAGCAATTGTAGTTTGACGGAAGTAAATACAGACGTGTGATGAATTTCACGCCTGGGATTTAAATAGGGATGTTTGCTACGTCACAGGTAAATTATTTTTTAGTGATAATTAAATAGGTCTTCCAAAAGACGCAAAATCCACGTCCTCAATTCGTTTTATATCGAGTTGCACGAAAAATTTTAAAATGTGTCTGATGTAAAACCGAAGGGGTATGGGTTTAATATAACTGCCATGCCCCTAACAGGTTAGCCCGCTACCATCTTAGACTGCATCATCACTTACCATCAGGTGAGATCGCAGTCAAGGGCTAGCTTGTAGTAGATTAAAAAAAAATGTTTAAACTAATTTAATCACAAGACTTCATACAATTCTTGCGAATAAATTAGTTTAATCTGTATTAAAATTTTTGGATTTGTTGTAACTCAGCGTTAAGTTCCATAGTGTGTAAAAAATGTCATATTATGTCAGTATTTAGGTATATAAGCTCCCAAGAAGGCAAAAAAACTAAGCGCGCGCTGTGCGCTAGTATATGTATATGTATACTACGTTTATTACGGTACACGGACGCACTCACACGCTATCGCAGTAAAAGCGTTCACAATCACATAAGAAAAATTAGCTGATAATAATTGTATCAGCTGGTAAGGATATTGTATCTGGCGGTCAAAAACTTCCAACTAGTTCAACTGATTAGTACAAGTAATAATTTTTGTATGTAGTGCGCACACTAGGCGACCGGGCAAAACATAATTTAGTATAAGTCTCACGTGGATGTATTATACTCTCCCGCCCTAATGAGTTTTCGCTCTTCGCAACGCGGCGGTCGCAATTAGGCCTCGTAGCCGTAGCATACAGTGTAGACCCTTACCACCTACGTGCTACGAATGAATAACTTTGTTTAGTAGTTTTATTTCGTTCCAAGTTTGAAATCTTTAAAATGATGCAAAATGTTAAAGTCAGGATTGTATTACATCTTCGGGTTTATTATCTTTCCGCATCCGACCGAATCCGATCCGATTCCGAATTCTCGATCCGAAGTAACCGCACTAGTTCCGAATTTCGTGTTTCGAATCCGAATCCAAAAATCCGGATCTAGTGCACAACAAACCTCTTCCTCTAACCAACCTCATACAAATAGTTCTACGGCTTCTTCAGATCGAGAATTCTCGGATTCGGATTGGATGCAGAACGAAAAGAGCCTAACCTATTTCGAAAGTATTTGTCTCTACTTGCAATGTTAGGCTTGTCTGTGTAATGGCTGAACCAATTTCAACGGAACTTCCATAGATACGAGACTAAGATGAGGTAGCGCAAAGATTGATCTAGGCCACCTTTGATCCTAGGAAAGCAAAGCTCCTATTAGATTTATAAATACTAAATCAGCAAAATTTATTTAAAATTGAAAATCAACACTGAATAAGAAGGTTTGGCCTTAGTCCACCGCACTAGCCAATTGCGGCATAGCAGACCTCACATACTTTTGAAAATATTATGAAGAACTCTTGGGCATTCAGGTTTCCTTACGTTTTCCTTAAACGTTATATCTATGTTTAATTGCTTGAAACGTATATAACAGAAAAGTTAGAAAGGAGGAAAACTTAATAGCCGGGGCAAAAGCTAGTTAACCAAGAGATACAATATTTTCATTCTATTGGAGGCTACGTCGTTGATTCTTTCGCGTATAAGTAGTAAAGCAGGTATAACTTATAACTAACATTATAAACGTGAAAGTGTGTCCTTTAATCACACCGGAACAGTGTAACGGATCGACGAGATACTTTTTATCGCGGAAAATCAAAGAGTTCTCTCGGAATTTTTGAAATGAAATCCACGCGGACGAAGTCGTGTATCATATCATTTTTTTTTCTATATTCTATATATATCTAGTTTGTTCATAATATTAATCAAAGAATAAGTACTGAATTGATTTTGTAAAGGACTTAACGAAGGTGTCCTTTTATTGATTTTCTTCACTGGAGCACTGAAATAAACTCTAGACCCTAAGGGTTAAATGTTATGTACAGCAAATACTTATTTGTCTGGAGGACAAAAAATGATTGTAGTGCGAACTTTTATTTGAAGCTGCACAGGCAAGCACGATATGATGAAAAGTGTACCCAAACGAAGCCGGCGTTGTGTCTTGCCCAGTCCGTAGTGCGTTTTCACCCTAACCTGTCAATCTGCTATGAGTACATACGTGCTAAGATGTGTGTCTAAACCTTATCAAAATATGTTCAGCCTTTAAGACTTGGATATGTTGATGTTATCCATCCATGCAACTAACTACACAATCACCTAATCCACGTTAATTTTGGTTGAATTTCTTGAAATCTCGATCAGAAAACTCAGGTGATTATAAGTAAACTGTACTTACGGCAGATGAATCGATTAAAATAAAATAAATGAATATAAATTAGACTCTTGTCACTGCACACCACAATCACACGCAAAAATAGGCATATATGTAAATATTCACCGGCGAAAAGCATCGAGAAGTTGGTAAAGGTGCCCGTCCGACTGAGGTAGTCGGCGGAGCCTTTGATGTCGAGCATGGCGCGATCAAGACGGACGCATTGCACGGGCACACATGGCATCCGACAGCCTCGGAGACCAGAGATCGACTCAGTGGCTCCCGGCAAGGGCGGGGCCCGGGAACCCGCCCCGAAACCGCCCCACGCGCACTCGCTGCACGCCCCGCCAATGGGGAAACACTCCGGCTAATCTTTATCAGAGAAAAATAAACAGGGTGGGAGATAATGACGAGGTGCTTCGACGGCGCTGGTAATCACTGCGCTTTGTGGCTCGCGACAGCCTGTTAGCGAGCTTATCCGACGATGGTTTGGCGAAAATTGAATGCTTTGTGTCGCTTTCAGGTCTTTTTTGTTCGTGATATTACGTCGACGGGAATCGAAGCTGGCAAGCCTTTATGATTTTAAAGCTAGGAATACGTTGCGCTTGCTACGTTGTCAGGGAGGATATTTCAATAGACGAGCGACTTGGAAATAGATTGGATTTTGGATTGGCATTTTATGAACATGCGGTATATTTTTATTTTCTATACGCTAGATTTACAACGAAAACATATTAGCTAGAGACTGAATATGACAAAATGTCTGCACGAACAGAGGGTAACGTCATATGTACCAATTTTTTTTATTATGAGCATACGTGCGGCAATGGTTTTGTTAGAGAGACCTCCGTGATATTTATGTAGGTACAGCTGTTTTCTCGTAGATAGTTATAGGTCGTTGGCCTAGCTACGTACGATGTGATACTTAGCTACGAGTACATTGAGGATAGGCAGGACTGACGATATTGATATTGCAATCGTATTGCAAGCGTATAAACACTCACATTAATAATTATGAAATAAGTAGCTGATGCCCCCGACTTTTCCGCGTGATTTTCCCTTGGATACTCTTTAATTTTCCGGGATAAAAAGTAGCCAGAGTCACTCTCATGTTTAAGTAGATAGTAGATACCTAAATACATGCTAAAAATAACGGTTCACTAATGTTTCACAAAAAACGTTTAAAAACTATTCAGATGACAAACAACGTATTCCGCAAAAATATCATTTTATGAAAGATCTTTTGACAAATATTCAATTCGCAAATGTTTTCCTTTGCAAAATTGCTGAATGTTAAAGTATCATTTACAAATTGATTATTTCACCAAATAATCTATTTGTTAAATGCGCGATTTTATAACATGTCGGTACATTTTACAAACTTTAGTGCTTCTGAAAATACTTTTTTTTAACCTAAGTTAGGTATATTAACGCGATAGAACCTAAGCGCCCGGCCTGAGGCCGGGCGCTACCTGGATATTTAAGTCTAACCCTAACCTAACACGACATTTTGACAGATAAAGTACTTATCAAACGTTTTTATGAGATGTGTCTTTTTAATAATTAATGTGAATAATAAATGATTTGTTTGACAAATAATGTTTTGTGAGATAAAAATTTGTTTGCCAAAAAATTGTCGTAATAATCATTATTTTATAGAACCAGTCGTTTGCCAAACGTTGGTTGTGAAATGAAAATTTGTCATTTGTTTTTTATGAAATGATAGGTCACCAAAAATTAATAACACCGATACGTTGCTAGTTTGAGGCATGATTAAACGAGAAAACTCAATTTGTGTAAGTAAACATCGTACCTAAAGGAACTTTGCATGCCTCCGACTTTTCCAGACCGTTTTTAAAGGTGTGTGAAGCCAATCTGTACTTGGCTAACGTAGTGAACTTGGCCTTAGCCCTTCTCATTCTGGGAGGCAAACTTGTAAGTTTGCCTCTCAGAATGAGAACTCAGCAATGGATCAGCGATAGGTAAGGTTATATGCTAAGATGATAATGTTATACTAGTACCTATAAAACACTTACTGAAATACAAGAGTTTCGAAACAAGTAAGCTTCTCAAAAGTATTTTGTAAGAACGACAATTTGTCGTACATGTCATAAGAAAATAGGAACGAAATGGACAAAAGCACGAATAGAACCGAACATGGTCCCAAGCATTTATGAACGAAAAATTCGACAGCGGACCGTGAAAAGGTGAATGCGACAATACGTCTAAAATTCAAACAATTATATGGACAATCATCTAGATAGGCGACACAATGGCGCAATTTATAAAGAATAAAGCCTACGCAATTCCGACACGGTTTGTTTAAAAAAATTCGAATACAACTGAATACGGAAAATTAAAGAGCATAAAAACAATTCGACCCATCCTTCAATAAAGAGACTGTACAATAAATATATATACGAGTATATCACAGAAATAGGAATATTTTTTATTGTAAATTCTTTATTGAAAACATAAAGGTACAATAGAACTTAATGCTAGCTAGCCTAATCTAATTACTATATAAATCATGCCCGCGTGGCAAGAATGCTGGCTGCATACCCGTGTTGGACAGCCAGGCTCTTTTGCGATCTTTTGCGCAAAAAATTAGCCTACCCTTCTATCACCAGATTCAGAGGCAATTTTTTAAAAATGTTTTTTTAAACAATAGTTATCTTATAAAGATATATATTCTGTTACTTATGAAGCGGTAACCGTCCACCGATATACGCCCACTGCTGGACTACACGCCCCCAGTCTTGCACCGTCTGTGGCTAACTGCGACCCGCTTGATGTCATCAGTTTATCTAGTGGGGACCTAGTAGATCACCTAGTAGACCTGGGTCTACTATTATATTTAATAATAAAAAGTATTAGGTACTTGTATGAGTTTGTACGGGGCCGCGTCGCGCAGTACATCTTTGTGCCTACTAAATTACCAATAAAGACGCCGCACATCAGCTCTGCCGGTATGCGTAAACGCCTTATAGGCATAAATATATTATGTACAAGCGTGCAAACCTGAACAACACACGTGGATTGTCACCTCGAAACTTAATATCATTCCGAATACGTAAAAGATACTTTTTATCACGTAACAGATAAAACGTAACATAAACTCGGAAAATCTAGTAAAGTTCAAGCGATCCCCTCGCGTTGTTTGCATGGTGTTTAATACGAAACACCGCTACAAGCGCTATCCATCCCCTCTTGACACCCTTTACCATTGAGTAAGATCATGGAGTAGCAGACTTCGTACATCTGTGTACGTCTACGTAGTCATCACTCATTGCCGGCTCACTTTGAAGCAGAAGTTTGAGGACATCATTAAGAACTCTCGAAGCATGTAGATTTCTTTACGATGTTTTCCACGTTCAATTGAAGTTCTATCGTTCAGCCACGCACAAGTGTTTGCGGCGCTTTCACGGCCGTTCTTTTCAAACGATTTTGAAGAAACGTTTGGAAATAGGATGCATTCTGGGGAGGAATAATAGTAGATTGTATTATAAGGGAGCAAAATAATATTTTTACGGCGAGGGCGCTTTTTTGAATCCAGAGCGAAGTGAGCGATTCTAGAGTAGAATCCTGAACGTAGCGAGGGATTCAAAGTACGTCGCCCGAGCCAAAAAATTTTGCGCCCGAATGATACACTACTTTTCATCAGCCTGTATGAGAAAATAAAAGGCGCCTCATATTTTATTGTAATATTATTATTTAATAAAACATAGAGTAATTCTATACTTTCACTGTCACTTGAAGAACTCATTTTTCAAAACAAAACTATGATTTTTTAACAATCCGTGAAAATTGACGATAACACGGGCTGTAGTTTGCGCGTTTTTAATTAGATTTCTTTTTGTTTATTCAGCAGGCGCGGCGGTGCGAGTATGGGCCGTCGTACCAGAGAGTCTTTATTCAAGCAATATTTGCGTTCGATTTCTTTGGCGCTGAACACTAAGATGATCCAAATTCAAAAAGTGCGCGGCAAAGATAATTGCGGCGCACTTTTTGAAATAAAGAGGATTAAAAACTCATTTCTGCGCGTTAAAAGTTTCTTATAGAAAACACCAGCTTTGGGTGCACTTAAAGGCGAACCAAGTCGTCCTTTTCGAATACATGGCATGAAAAAGCCTTTTTATTCCAGAATATCAAAGAGTTCCCTCCTATTTCCTTATTACCCTAGTCGAAAAAAAACTTGCATTTGCTACTTTCAGCCTTTCAGCTTCCGGGCGTGTCGAATGAATCGTGAATCTAATTGCGCTGAAATGAAAACTGGACGTAATGAAAAATTCTCTCTTGGACAGCTCTTTTTTCCTTTCTCTCTTTTCTACTATCAAATATGAATTTGACAAGTCGAAATGTTTACCAAATGCATAGAAATGAACCGCTTATAGTACCACGTTTTATTAGGGTTCAAACAAGAGGTTTGCTGTGGACTCTTCTCAGAACAGGGCGCGTTTGGAATCCTCGAAGCTTTGGTTTTAAGATACCGTCTTTAATTATCACCATCACGTATAAGATTTTGAAAACTTGACGATCAGGAGGTGTACTGTATAGGTACCAATTTTGAATAATTACTTTGAGAGTTTGAACCGTACAGTTTCAATTAGTCCGTCTGTCTGACTGTCTGTGTGTCCCATTCATATCAAAATCAACTATGAGCTGTAATGTTGAATTTGAGTAAAGGCAAGGCTGCATAGCGCATCATCTGGCTCTGGTAAATTGGCGTACCTATGCGTTTGGAACTAGTTTGGTTGGAAAGAAACGTACGTAAAAGCTATATAAGTATATAAGTGCTATTCTCCAAACTTTGAGGCCTGGCTGGGGAGAAAGCATGGTAGGTAACGTTACCTAAACCTACCTAACCAAAAAAGGTTTTTACCGGGTATGGTTGCTTCGGTGAGTACCTGTGCCTGATCACGAGGTACCTATGTGTACCTCCTGGCTCCTGAATAGGAGATACGCACGCCAAACTACAAATTTTGATTTCATCCGAGAATAATACATTACATAGGCGCATTGAAATAGAAGTATAGGTACTAAAAAAATTCTACATCAATGCATAGGCGTTTGAAAATCATTATGGGGCTTGTGACAGTTTTAGAAAAAAACTACTTGACCAGTTTATATATAAAATAGTATTCATGAAAATTGGTATTTGGAGTTAAAAAGTGCGTGTGGGACTCGCGCACCGAGGGTTCCGTACAAACCTGTAGGTATATAAGTAAAAGTTAGGGTATTTTTATTGCTAAATGAAATCCTTAACATTAGTAAGTTTAAAATTATTAAAATTATTTTTATCATATGATGATTAACTAAAAATTTATGCATTTCGCAATTTTTCCTTTATCTGTGCTATTAGACGTTGCTTCGTACCAAATTTGAAGATTCTGAGTTCACGGGAAGTACCCTGTAGGTTTTGATTTCCTTGCGAGTGCCGAAAATTTGCAGCATAAACGGCTGTATCTTTTGATTGCGTTGGCTTAGAAGTTTGATTTTTTCACAGCTCCAAGCGACAGTCGCTTGATACCTCCATGCGTTCCTGAGAAGAAGAGTCTTTTCAGACAGACAGACGGACAATAAAGTGATCCTATAAGGGTTCCGTTTTTTTCTGGTACGGAACCCTAAAAATGGAGAAATGCTTACGTGTTTCAATAGAATTTATCCTCTTTGGTTTTTAGAATCAACTTTATTAAGTAAATTGCACAAATCTATGAAACATGACAAAATCTCAGGTTATTACTGTGAAAACCAGGTATTTTCTCAGAACTTTTAAATTTTCCGGTAACCCTAGCTGTGTTACGTATAAGCATAGAATACTTAATAGTACGTTACGTATAAGGACGGGCTTAAGGCATTTCAAAAGTGCTAAGGGCCGGAATTAGTAGAATTCGCAATTACGCCACGCCACCCTCGTCTAAATCTCTATTATTTCAAAGATGAAAACGTTTTTTTAAACTTTTGTACTGCAAGAAAGCTCTTGACTGCGGTCTCACTATTGTAGGTGACATTTTATCGTAAAGTCTAAAATAAAAGAGGGCCTGGATGGATATGAGTTTTAACTAAAAACTAACAGGATTCGAACTGGAGTTTAATAAATCTGCCATATTATGTACTCTAGATTAATCAACTTCCATTGCATCTTATAGTTCTCTAAGATTACTGTCATCATTGAATTAGAATACTAAAATTCTACATCAATGACTGTCATGGACTAATTTAAAAAAAACAAGTTAATGTCTGCGATTTCGTCCGCGTGATTTAGGTTATACCATAGACATAGAATTTTTTCGCTACGCTCTTATACAAAATCCTTATATTATATAGTATATATATCTCATGGAAGGATTTAGACTTAAAATAAAGCCTGGGTACCTAACTCTTTGATTTTACAGGGTAAAAAGTAGCCTAATCCTTCCCGCGGCTACAACTATTAGCTAAGGGAAATGGGTTATAAATCCGATACCCCTGTATATAGTAATAGGTTAGCCCGCTACCATTTTAGACTGCTTCTTATGTTACCATCAGGTGCTATTAACTTGTAGTAGAAAAAGAAGAAAAGACCAAAACACACAACGACCAAAACAAACAACGTGACACGTGATTTATATAATATTAAGAAGAAGATAAGAAGATAAGTATGAATACCGGCTCACAAATACCGAAATTCCATATTTATAATATAATTTTAAGTATTTACTTAGTTCGACAGCTAGACGACTTGGTCCGCACTTAATTTAAAATTAATTCAGGCAGACGGCGTTCAGGAAATGAGCTTAGAGCCCGGGGTAAAGGGTGAGGGGCGGAGTTGGGCCGTTTTGAATTAGTCCCGACGTATTACGGGCTCTGTAGTTACAGCCTGCTGGATGTTTGCGAATTTTGTGTGTAATAAACTCAGGCAAATGTACTGTACTAACTTACTGAAGCTGGATATATATACTAACGTGTCGTGTTGTGTCGTGAGTCATGACGCGTCCGTAGACGGTTACATTTTTTTTATCGACTACAAGCTAGACCTTGACTGCGATCTCACCTGATGATAAGTGATGATGCAGTCTAAGATGATAGCGGGCTAACCTGTTAGGGGCATGGCAGTACATAAGTATTAAGTCTTGTACATTTACTATGGTTACTGCCGCACTCAGAGTGGCTTAAGGAACTCCTTAGTCCTTAGCATAGATTTTAATACAAACTACTAAGGAGCTCCTTAAGTAATGTTTCCCTAAGTTAGAGAGAGACACGACACAACGCGTCAATTGCGCCTTTAGTATGATTATAGGCGCACTATACAGTGTGCCTATAATCATACTAAAGGTACGAAGTAATAGTTGTATTTGATTACTAGTCAAATAAATATTTTTTTATTGATGATTAAATAGAGGATATCCCAACAGTCGTAATACCCACGTCACTTGTTAGTTTTATGTTGAATAACCATTTTAAACTATTTATTTAAATAAATAAGTGCGTCGCAATTTGATGACATCACAATTCAGTATTTCATACAAAATTCCATGCTAAGCAAGCGTTCTGACGTTCAAAAAATTGCTGATTGGTCTAGTTATCAAATTGTAAATGTATGAAGCCGATATGATTATGATGCACCACAACGCAACAACTCAATATATTTCCTGCTTAAGGCTTGCCAGGCGCAAAGCGAGACGATATTCGAAATGAATTGCCGGGTAGGTTTGTATCTGCCTGATAACAGACCCGTCCTCGTTTTATCATAATTATTTCAGCCTGTAGACGTCCACAGCTGAACATAGGCCTTTCCCAAAGAACGTCACATACCTAGTCCTCAGTCTTCCTCATCCAGCCACATCTCGCCACCCGTTTTATGACATCGTCGGGCCATCGCGCTGCACGGCGCGGCGCCCCACACTACGTTTACTTGTTCGAGTAGGTACGCAAAAGTTTGGATGTATGGATGTTTGTTACTCAGTCACGCCAGAACGGCTGAACGGATCTGGATGAAATTTGGCAAAGAGATGGATTATAGTCTGGAATAACACATAAGCTACTTTTTATTACCTGAAAATTAAAGACTTCCCGCGGAAACCTAAAACCTCTATACACGCGAACGTTGTCACGGGCATCAGCTGGTATAGGTACATTATTTTACTAAATATCGTTTATTGTATACCCTTCGGCAGTACAAAGTGTGTAGGAGTTTCTTTAAAGGTATTTACTGCTACTTCATAATAATAGCAGTGATTCCGTATCTACGCTGATGATATTGGGGGCTATGTGAAATCATGAAGACGTATGCACGTTTAAAATAAAAATATGTACCTACATCTGTGTTACTCGAGATTCTAAGTGGAACATTCCGTTTCATGGTAGACTTCCAACAATAGCGCGAGAGTCCTATTGAAAAACTTTGTTCGTGGACGTTTTAATTAGTTTACAGGGGCGTTGGGTGAGGAGGGGGAAGGGGGGACGGGTGGGCCCCAGTTTACCCCTCTCAGGACCCTTTTTAACGCACACACAAAACGAAAATTTCTCCAGGCTCTGCTTAGAATGGAATCTGATTTGTGATGGATTCGTGACTTACCAGTCTCATCGGCACGCTGGCTTATGGTAGGTAGAAGATAGATAGATAGATACATAAACTCTTTATTGCTACACAGGACATATAAATACAAAGAAAAGAAAACAAAACAAAGTGCGCAAGGGCGGTCTTATCACTAAAAGTGATCTCCTCCAGACAACCCATTAATTAAAAACCTTTATGATAGGAGCGTGATAGTGCAACAATATAGACAGCCATACAATATACTACATAAACCTTACATACTAATAATACATAAATAATTTTATAAATACATATAAACATAAATATATATACCTATAAACCTACATATACAATACTTAAATATTCTATAGCATACTAGCATTAGTGAGGTAATAATCCTTTAAACGATTCTTGAACATATTTAAAGATTTAAGATAGAAGATTATCATTAACATTGTCTTCTGCACAAGGTATACAAGGTGCTCACAGAAGGTGGTATTTTGAAAGTGATTATAGTAAAGAGATAATTGAATGTTTTGATAAAAATTTTGCTCTTAACTGAGATCTCATTGCAATGATGCACGAAATTCAAGGGCCCAAAATAAGGAATATCTGGCGATTCATAAAAAAGACTACGATGTCATATTATGGTGGCAGTGACGTTTTGATGGGCCTCGGCTACTACTACCACTAACAATAGTTACTAGACTTGAGGGTCTAGATAAACGGAGAAGGTAACCGTTATTTCATCTGTGCTAGAGGTACCTCCAAACCTTCACAGCCAGCCAGTTAGACGGGGAAATAGCTACACATAACGCTTCCAGGCGATGTCGATGCAGCAATCGGTGTTTCAGCTCCATTCCAGTCCGGGATACGCAGTTCACACCAATGTTGCCATTGATTAGTTGGAACAAGTCAACTATTACTCGATCTGTGACCGAGCCGAGTCCATTAACACTTTCGGTTCCGTAGATTGTCCGAACAATAGTCTCTGTTGCACCTACTCCCGCTAACTTCACCTCCGGAAGCGGGTGTCTCCGCTCCCCGCCGCCATATCCGCACCGGCAGGCGCGGGGGGGGGGGGGGGGGAGACCGGCTTCCGAGCGCGCCCGCAACTACAATGGCCCCTTTATATCTTCCTACCGCTAATCTAACTGCTGATAATATGATTTAAACTACCTTTGCGAATGCTATAAGATTATTTTATTAGAAACTTATTTAAAAATTCAAAATCGAACTAGATGCCCACGACTTCGTCAGTGAAACTCTTTTATTTTCTACTCATAAAAGACGTAACAAGGCTGTCACTCTCCAAGTCTTCAACTAAATCCTTCACCGATCTGTTAACCAGATGAAACATATAATTTTTTATTTTTATTTAATAATAGATAAATACGCCTAAAATAGCTTGCCTATCAAAATCCGGACCAGGCTATTTTAAAATTAATTAATCAAAATTAATTTTTTTGACAGGTTCATTGTAGGCAATAAACTTAAAAACCCATCTATAAAAAACCATCATCGCGTTTGTTATAAAATTACCTATATTTTGATTTAAAACTCAAACGGTTAACAGATCCGTGAAGTTACATATACCTATGGACTAATTGGTAACTTACCCGCTTGCCAGGTAGTGTGGTCAAAAAAATGAGCAGGCAAGGCTACCTCGGCATATTCTGTATAATATTATTAACTGTCGGTTAGAATAAAATTCGGCTGGTTAACAGAACGGCGAAAAAGATAATTAAATTTTTTAATTAAAAAATAGCCTGCTCAGGATTTTGATAGGCTTGTATTTTAGGCGTATTTATCTAGTATTCATAAATAAAAAAATGTGATTCACCTGGTTAACAGATCGGTGAAGGTCGTGGTGTATCCGGCTCTTAGTGAGATCTATAGAACGAACTTTGACTATGCTTAGACTTAAGACATGGTTAAAACGAGACAGATTTATGTTACTCGCATAATATGTCCATCTCGTTTTATTTATATTAAAGTAAAGTCTGAGTCAACTCAAAGTACGCTCTCTAAAGATCTTAGCATTAGACCACTTGGCATCAAAAATACGTGAAAACTCAACGGGCGCCATCTATCATCCCCCTAAGAAAAAACTAAGCGACATCTAGAAAAATTCTATTGCACTAAGTGAATATTTCCTTCGTCCTACGCCCTCTATCGTTATAAAGAGAAACTAGGTCGTAATAGAATGGTTTGTTTCTACGCATTGAGTAGATTTATGACCGAGCGAAAAACCTTACTGCACACTCAATCTGTTGCATCACAGCCAGAAAAGGTCTTCGCATATTGCACAGATTCTACTGCAATAAATAAAATTTTAGAATAGTATGTGTTTAAATTCAACACCGTCCCAACGCCAAGTTTGATGGTCATAACTCATCTGAACTATTTATTTTTTAATATTATAAAGCTGAAGAGTTTGTTTGTTTGAACGCGCTAATCTCAGGAACTACTGGACCGATTTCAAAAATTCTTTCACCGTTGGATATGTACGTGATCCCTGAGTGCTATAGGCTATATATGTACCACTGGCGAAGCCGGGGCGGACTGTTAGTAATTCATAATGATTATACTTGTGTATATTTAGTTAGTCGCACAAATCTGGCCCGGTGGCCAAAATTGGAACTAATTTTTGTGCCTGTTTAGTTTTTTTTTTTTTTTTTTCATATTATATACCAGCGACACTGTCACCGAGTCAGATAAGTTTGTGGGGCTATACGACAGGTAGCATGTGGTCTACGGTACGCTTCGTAATCTTCTTTTTTTTATTGTGAGGTAGGCTTGCGCTTGACGACAATCATGCTTAGTGCAAAGCAATGATGAGGTCTAGGTTAGGTCTTCTATAGTCAGAGCGTGAAATCAAAACACAAATCATGAGTTTGGCTCTCCTCACCCCTCACGCCAGACATGCCTGGCAACAATGAAAATAACGGAGAGAAGGAACAAGGTCCAACGTCCATCAAGTCCGATAACTCTCGAAATAATAATAATAGTAATATATATAATAGGTAATAATAAATAATAGGTAGGGTACCTAACTTAAATCGAATTCAAAAGTATAAAACTTTTCAATTCGATTCAGGTTTGGCCCAACAATCTTGTTTTAGTAATCTTAATAATTTCCTAATGTAAACTTATGTTATTTATGTACGACATCTCTTAAGTGAACTACCTACCTATAATTTACCTAGTGCCTAAGCCATTGATGATTTTGTATACCTACTACCTACTTGTAATTCTGTTGGTGGTTCAAATAAATAAACTCATACAATAACAGTACGGTCAAGGAACACGGGTTTACTACGGGTACGGTTAGTCTCAGATTTAATTCGATTGACCGCCTATGAATTCAATGACATTACAGTCAAAGAAAAATGAACTTTAATTGTATTTTAATGGAGCTTAATTCAGTGTATGTTTTATATTTACAGTACCGTAACAATTGGTTGTACTAAATTTTTACTTTGACGTTCTGAGAATAACCGTACTAGTACTATTACCTATTCTGTGATAGTATGGTGTTTTCTATGAGGATCTTACTGGGTGGCATAGTGCATCCATTCAGCTTTATCGCAGCTAAGCAATTGGGGTATGGTAGGTATGTACCATACCTATGTTGTTGGCCACTCACTTAGCTCACCTGCTGATCTTGTCTAGTGTAGAATCCGACTAATAAAGGGGTGTCGCAACTATTTTTTGCTATATGTTATGTTTGTGTACCTAGGTATTTCTCATACTAATATTATAAATGCGAAAGTGTGTTTTTGTCGGTTCGTCCTTCAATCACGCCCCACACGGATTGACATGATTTTTATGTATATGTATAGTTTAGGGCCTGGGGAGTGACAAAGGTTACTTTTTATCCCGACAAATTCAGGAGTTCCCGTGGGCATAAAAAACTTAATTCACGCGGATCAAGTCGCAGGCATCATCTAGTAAGCAAATAAAACAACTAAGTAAATGAGAACAGACAGTTTGATTTTATTTTCACTGTCAAGATTAATTTTTCTTTTTCTCTGCTTTCAATTTGTAATTGAGCTGGGATTCTAACATAAACATATAATCCAGGTACTTTTGTCCCCATGGTGAATAGGACACGTACCACTCTTTAAACATTTCATAGTCGTTCTCACCAGTGTACAAGGTGGTTGGATTTTCCAGAACCGCGTCGATAACTTCCTTTGGCTGTAATGGTTTGTACGGTAGTTTGGCTATACGGTCACCGGACATTAAAGATGCTAAAGATTTCTTGATACTGTTTATATCATACCCTCTCAAAACCTGGGCCAAACTATGAACATTGAAGTCTCGGTCCACGCCATGATACTTCATTAGCGATTTAGTTAGAACGTATGATATACTCCCATAGTCAGATCTTGGCATGAGAATCAACGAAGGGAACACTTTGTACATTTGAGGACCCTTTGCCAACCATGGCTCTGCAGCTGTACCCAAAACCAAAATCTTATCAGTACTAGGGTTTATAGGTTTGATTATTTCTTTGAAAAAGTCTTTCTGAAGTCGCTTAGGATCAAACATCTTCTCTTCTTTCGCTACTTTCTTGCAAAAAATCTTGTCAGCATTGTCAACAAAAATAATTGTCGGTTGCATCATTCTACTTATTTTGTTAACATAAGTAAACATGGTTTTTAAATTTTTAGGACCTGGAAACTTATCATATACATTCATAGGAGATAAGTCAATCAGAATTGAGTTTGTTTCTGTTGCTATTGCGTATATTAATGTTCTCTTACCAGAGCCTTTAGGTCCAACTATGAGTTGGTTTCTAACGGCATTAGGACATGAAGATCCAAGTGTAAGGAGACATCGAATTCTTACTTGTTCCTTAACATCACCTAAACAAGGGGGTGAAAAACTGGGTGTCCAAGGTATAGCACGTGTATCAGCGGCAGCATAGTTTTGGTCTGCCCAGAAATCATCAAGGGTTGTATGGGGATATTTTCTGATAATACCTTCATCTACTAACGCTTGAAACATAGTGGCTGGTGGTATTTTTTCTGGCTTAGGTGGTTTGGCTTTTCTCGGTTTTTTTCTTTTTTTAACCAATGGTATATTTGCACCTGCTACTTGATAGTCTGCTTTTAGAGCAGTCTTAAGAATATTTAATTCGATCCTCATTAGTTCGTCTACAACCGGACGCAGCTTAAGTTGTATATCTTTATATACATTTTCAGTAATAAGACTCTTTATAAATCCTTTTAAAACTTCAAATGGTGCGTCTTTTGTATCTATACCTTTCCATTGATTCTCGTATAAATTCCAAGCCTCACGAAATGGTTCCAAATTTTTACCGATTGTAAAATAAACTCCAGGGTCATTATCTGGATTAAGCCTTTGTTTTTTATAGTCAAGTAAACGTTTTTCTTCTCTTAATTTAGCTTCCAGTTTTAATCTCTTTTCTTCTTCACGAGCAGCTAGTTTCTCAGCTTTAATTTCCTCCTTAGATTTTTGTTGTCCTTCCATTGCTTTTAATCTCTTTTCCTCTGCTAGGCGCCACTCAATATACTCATCTAATGTAAATGTTTCTCCTTTTACTATTAGTATAGAACCTCCTTCATCGGGGTAAGGGAACTCATCAAAAACACGTACTTCTTGGTACCAAGCTTGTAGCCAATCCCTAATTTCTGCGGATATATCCTCCATGATATCCCCTTCTCTTAACCTTAACACGCGACTATTTTCTTTTAGATTTTCTTGTAGCCATTTTTCATAGTACTTACGTCTAAAATTTCGACGCACCTCTTTAACATTTTCTAATTGCACTTTGGCAGATGGTTCTGGACAAGATGTTATTATCATATCTAATATATATTTTACTTTATTTTCTTTTATATGTTCTCTTTTAAGTTCTTGAAATCGTCTATAAATGGTTTGTATTAGTATTGCTGCCTTTTTTCTAAGATATTCGCTAGCTGGTGGTGCTTTAAGTCCAGCAAGTTCAAGATATAAATCAGTGTTTTTATTGAATAAATGTGTTTTTTCTCTAACGGTATATCTTGATCGCTCCATTCGTTGAATATTCCATATGTGTTCATTATATTCTTGTTGCAATCTCAATTCCTCTTGTTCTTCCGGTGATAATTGAATGGACTCGGATTCAGAAATATCTTCACCCATGGCCAACTTTCTTTTAACTTCCGCTTCTTTTTCTGCGCGTATTCTTTCCTCCTCCTCTAGCCTTTCTTGTTCACGGCGTTCAATTTCAGACGGTGTTGGTTCTGGATCTCCTATTCGATTACCGGCAAAAATTTGATCTATTATATACTGCATTTCTTCCTGCCTTATTTCAAATGGATAATGAAATGGGCAAAGTATTTGGATATCCTGAGGAACCATGAGCATTTGCTGTAGAGCGTTTTCAGGATAGGTATATTCAAAAACTTCTACTTCTTCTAAAGTACATTTAAGTTCCAGAAGTCGGCATGTTATTGCATCGATTAAATTTCGTATGAAAGGCCGCCTCTGGACTTGTTCCATTTGATCATAACAGTCACACAGTTGGTTATATAGTTCACCATATTTACAATAGGCTCGTGCAACAATTTCAACTGCAGTTGCTTGCGGCTTGATTCCTACAAACGCAACTGCTAACTCTTGTAAACGCTCATCTTCAGAGATTGCGATTTGTATCTTCTCTTTAATTTTGAGCCATTGCTCATAGTAAGTTTTATTGGCCATTTTAAATAATTAACGCTTTTAAAAGATGTGCAATAAGGGTTCTAGCTTCTTACATATAATTTTTTCACATGTAATATTGATATCAAATTATTTTCAATTCAAAATACAACAACAAAAAATAAATTATCAAAATATAAATATTTGTAATTCTGACAATACTGACAGCAGAGCCAGTAGAATTAAAAAAAATACCACAAGTCATCCAGAAGTTCATAAGTTATGGTAAAAATTTTGAATTAGCCTAATAGGCCTATTACACTGCACTTTTCACAGGGACCCTTAACACGAATCAGTGTAGTGTAATATGATTTAGGAAGAAAGGGTCCCTAATTTCGTCCTTATTGCTTTGTAATAAGCGACGCCAATACTAGTGGCCACGCTCACACTTACCACAGGGCCCTGTGAAAAGTGCAGTGTAATAGGCCTATAAGAAGAGGGGGGGGGTATATTAAAAAATAAGATGTCGTACTGTCGTTATCACCATTATATTGTTAATCGTATATGTTACAAATAACCGAACGTCAATAAGTGTAGTATACCTACCTAAATTGAATAAACGTTCTTTGAGTTTGAGTTTGAGTTTAAAGAAGTATGTGAGTCACAGTTTTCAAAATTCCACCCCCAAAGGAGTAAAATAGGGGTTGAAAGTTTGTATGAAT
The DNA here is from genome assembly GCA_923060345.2 of Erebia aethiops. Taxonomy (NCBI): domain Eukaryota; kingdom Metazoa; phylum Arthropoda; class Insecta; order Lepidoptera; family Nymphalidae; genus Erebia; species Erebia aethiops. The sequence goes on along the minus strand of OV281079.1, from coordinate 4,305,407 downwards.
GTCCTTCATTTTTTTTTCAAGTTATGGCCATGAAAGTTGGTATTTGGGCTTCTGGTTTAAAATAAAGAAATACGTGTTTGACAGCTTCGAAAAATTTGTCCTTCAATTACGCCACAATATAGCAACGGATCAACGTAATTTTTTTCATGAGTAGGTATAGTTGAAGACCTGAAGAGTAATATAGGTTACGTTTTACCAAGGAAAATTCAGGAATGCCTGTGGGAATTTAAAAAAAAAATACAACGCGAACGAAGTCGCGAGCATCCGCTAGTCCGTAAATAAAAATAGCTATTGTACAATACGTAGTACGTACTGAAAATATGAAGTATTATGCATAAATGCACCTTTAATGTTGAAATTTAATTTAATTGAGATCGGTTGCATTGAGCATAGCGTCCGTATGGTATGTTGTTAATTATAACTATAGATGAGTAGGTATAGATAGCGTAGTCTCTCGAGCAATTTATTCCTTAGATCTTGTTCTTTAAAACGTGGGGGGACTAACAATGCCGGTGTGGCCCTCAGCGCTGGTTACAATAAAAATGTTTCAAGTGAGCCTCCGTACGTTCCATTGAACATTAGAATCGGTGCACGCGCTCGTCTCCCGCTTCCGGACTATGACGCGTGCCACTTTTCTAGACGGCTGCTCAACTTATGAGCGGTAGCGATTTTAATATTAATGATAATTTTATTTGTCAAGTTGTAGGTTACAACTTACAACTGTAGGTGTTAGTTATAAATATACCTATCTACAACAAACTAACCTATCTACATCAAAATAAAATAAAATGTAACCATTGCATCGCAATTGACTCAAAAAATGTTATAACTGCCTGTCAATAGACCCTAGGGGACCAGATTTTGTTCATCATCTTCATATCAATCCATCGCCATCGCATCGCGTTTCTAGCCAACCGCTAGGATATGCAATGCTCTTTCGCCTTCCGTGTTCCCCTCCCCATTTACCAATGGTATTTTCAAATCTAGAGCGAATAGGCATCATCTAGGAAAGCGTGCTCCACCTATAAAGTGTGCATCACCACTTGCCAGCAAGTCTTATTGCAGCCAAGCGCCTAGTCTATAAATTAAAAATATATTTATATAAAAATTGCCGTGATACCCAGATAAATGGACAGACATTAGGAATATAGATACTTTGAAAGACAGACAATTTAATAATAAACCTTAAGTACCAAGCCCTCAATCTTGATCAATCTTGATCTGCGAGGTGTCCAAATCAATGAGATCTACAATTATTTTAGTTGACCGAGCGAAGCGAAGGTCTCTGAGTCTACTTGGGTGACTTGGCACTTGTCCGTCCGTCCGTCCGTCCGTCCGTCCGTCCGTCCGTCTGTCAGAGCATTATAACATCTGAATTACTGAACGCAATTACTTCAGCTTTAAATATAATATGTAAACCAATGGCCTCCCGCCGAATATGGCTTAAATAATAATAAAAATCTTTATTTCAGGGGGGCTCTCATAGAAGCGAATGCGAAGTTAAATATTTTTTATAAAGTTACATAGGGTTGCGGTATATCATTTTAAAGATAATTAGGAATAGAGTCCAAAAATTTTTTTTTTTAATTTTTCCCCCAAAATTGACAAAATGGGGGGCTTTCAAAGTGGTGATTTTCTAACGTCCAAAGATGACCTCAGAACTCTAAATTTTCTGAAAAGATGAGCCTGAAACTTGATCAATTATTTCAATTATATCCTGTACTTGAACAACAAATACTAAAATTAGATAAATATTGTAAGGAAACGGAATTATTTAATTTTTAATGAGCTTCAGTATTGTTACGGGCTGGGGTTATGTTAACCAGAGAGAGATGCTGTATGTTTCACAATAATTTATTGGTCTTACATAGTTGAGGGCAACTGGTACACTGTACACTTTTCTTCTCTTGTCACGACTTCTTCCATCATCTCGAGGTTGTCGCTTCGTTGACTGCTGATTTGTAACTCTATCAATGTCTGGACGCAGCGCCTTTTTATACCCCTCAGGCCGATATTCCAGAATATAAAACTGTTCAAATTCAAATACCACATGATTTCTTCTTAATTTCAGTTGACCGGTAACATTTCAAAAGAGGTATTACTGGCTAAATCCCCATTAAAAACATTAACACCATTCTGTCCCTTTTTCTCATTTGCCAAACCCATTCTTTCCTTATCTCTGTCACTAGACAGCTGGCTTGTCGTAGAACGTTAATTTTGACTGATAATTACTTGACATAATGGTTGTTTACTTAGTTACGCGTAAATTCACCTAGTTACGCGACACTGCCCCCTTCTAAAAGAAATGCTCGTCCCGAGCATTATTACTGCCTTGCCAGACGATCTACATGTTCAAACTAAGCTTGACTTCGTAAGGGGTGTAGTACCCGGCAGATGACATCTTCCTTAACAGCCATGAACCTGCACCGTCCCTGTTCAAGTGACCCCGATCTCAATCTGTGGCCTTTTGCATAGACCACATGCCATGAGCATGTAGTTTTAGGTGAAGGTTCACCTATTTCATAAACGAACCAAACGAACTTCTCTTTCAAACTTAATTCAATCTTAATGTCTACTGTCTCCATTTCTACCGCCTCCACCGTCTCCTCCATCTCTACCGTCTCCTCCATCTCTACCGTTTCCTCCATCTCTACCGTCTCCTCCATCTCTACCGTCACCTCCATCTCTACCGTCTCCCCCATCTCTACCATCTCCTCCATCTCTACCGTCTCCTCCATCTCTACCGTCTTCTTCTCCTCAGTAACCTTCTCCACGGCAACTTCTGCCACCACCTTCTTCACGGCAACCTCTGCCGCCACCTTCTCCACGGCAACCTCTGCCGCCACCTTCTCCACGACAACCTCCTCTGCCACCACCTTCTCCACGGCAACCTCCTCTGCCACCACCTTCTCCACGGCAACCTCCTCTGCTGCCAACACTTTCTCCACGGCAACCTCCTCTGCCGCCAACTGCTCCACGGCAACCTCCTCTGCCGCCACCTTCTCCACGGCAACCGCCTCTGCCACCACCTTCTCCACGGCAACCTCCACTGCCACCACCTTCTCCATGGCAACTTCTGCCGCCACCTTCTCCACGACAACTTCTACGGCCACCTTCTCCACGGCAACCTCTGCCGTAACCTTCTCTACCGCCACCATCTTCTCTAATGCTGCCCACTCTAGCGCCGCCTTCTCTCGTCTTCTCCGCCTCCTCTCCTCAACTTCCTCCTTCGTCTTCCGCAAACTTTCACAACAACTGTGCAATTTCTCGCCCAGTTGTCCTAATCGTGCATCAAAGTTGACTAGCCAATGCACAATAGCCTTGTTGTCGGAAGGACGCGAGTGGTCTCCTGCAGATTCCGCCATTGCACGTATGGTGACACCCTCTTTTGTTGCCCTCGGTACCACAGGCATCTCTCTCGATCCCACTTCTGACACCAATTGTTACGGGCTGGGGTTATGTTAACCAGAGAGAGATGCTGTATGTTTCACAATAATTTATTGGTCTTACATAGTTGAGGGCAACTGGTACACTGTACACTTTTCTTCTCTTGTCACGACTTCTTCCATCATCTCGAGGTTGTCGCTTCGTTGACTGCTGATTTGTAACTCTATCAATGTCTGGACGCAGCGCCTTTTTATACCCCTCAGGCCGATATTCCAGAATATAAAACTGTTCAAATTCAAATACCACATGATTTCTTCTTAATTTCAGTTGACCGGTAACATTTCAAAAGAGGTATTACTGGCTAAATCCCCATTAAAAACATTAACACCATTCTGTCCCTTTTTCTCATTTGCCAAACCCATTCTTTCCTTATCTCTGTCACTAGACAGCTGGCTTGTCGTAGAACGTTAATTTTGACTGATAATTACTTGACATAATGGTTGTTTACTTAGTTACGCGTAAATTCACCTAGTTACGCGACAGTATTTTTAACAGAACTTCACATTTATGTCAATAGATGGCGCCGCGAGGTCTTAGTTCGGGGCGAACCACTAGTATATGAATGTTAGAATGTTAGGAAGTTTGTTTTGTTGAATTCTTCTTCATCAAGAGTCGCAATTATTTGGTGATTTGAATTATCTCTTAATCAATCGCTCACGCTTACTTCTTGAGGCGGACGGATCAAAACAGCAACGTCCGAAATGCAACGTAACAATGATTTATTCAGTATCCCTACGATGTATTCATTTCGGGTGTAGAAAATTTAGCCATTAATTTTGTTAACTCTGTCTCGGGCAATAAAGCCGGTTTTGGGAGGGTTAAAAGGGATCACGATATTAGTTTGTAAACTAAATGCTTGGTGGCGATTGCCTTTCCCATTTTAATCGTAACCAAACATTAGATTTTGATGTTATTGTATTTGCTTATGGCTAGTGCCTATAGCCTAGTGGTTAAGACGCTCAGCCTCCTATTTATGTAGTAGGGAGTTTGATTACTAGACACGTACTTCTGACATCTGATTTATGTGCGTTTTCAGCAATTAAATACCACTTGCTATAACAGCGAAGGAAAACATCGTGGAAACATGCTCTCAAAGGTGTTTGAAGTATGCTAATTCGTATTGCACTTGGCCAGCGTGGTGGACTATGACCAAGCCCCGTTTTATTCCGAGAGGAGATTCGTGCCGAGTTTGTATGTTCAAAACGAATTGTCAATTCACCTACTTTGTCTGTTTAGGTTTAACTTATAAAACTTCATTGCGTTTCTATGTGGTTTTGTCGAAGAACGGAGTCTTGAGTAAGAGAATTGTTGGTTTACACCTATGCCTCTATAAATATTCAGCATAATAATTCATTTAATATTAAATATAAGCATTATAATTCTAAAACACGAGCATCAACATCATTAAAACAATGCGACTTTAGGCGATGGTATAGTATGCTCCCTGTTTACAAATAATGTGATATCTACTCTTACCTGCGTAAACAACGCCCTAAATTACTTATCAGTGAAATGATTAGGCACCTATTAAAAATACAACTCAGAGAGATGAATACAGTAGGGGGCAAATTCTCACGGAGTGATGCTAATGTTAGCCGCAGCGTGTTAAATTAGGACTCGTGACAAATAAGTCACGGCTCCACCCATCCAGTTAGAGCCTGGAGCAGCGGAACCGAACGACATAATGATTGACTGCTCAATACAGACACGATTGACTGCCGAATTGTCGATCTGTATTGTATTTGTCTTGTTTTGTCTGTTTTTGTCTAATCTACAGAACATTGTTGAAGTAATGCTAGTATCTATATAATACACATAATTTGACGACGTCCGTGGCGCAGTGTTGAGCGCTGTTTAACATGGGTCCCGGGCTCGATCCCCGGCTAAGTCAATTTAAAAAATTATAATTTATGAATTATCACTGGTCTGGTCTGATGGGAGGCTTTGGCCGTGGCTATTTACCACTTACCACCCTACCGGCAAAGACGTCAAGCGATTTAGTGTTCCGGTATGATGACGTGTACAAACGGATTAGGGGTATGGCACCGAGTAGATGAGTTTAATATAACTGCCATACCCCTTACAGGTTAGCCCGCTACCATCTAGACTGCATCATGACTTACCATCAGGTGAGACCGCAGTCAAGGGTTGACTTGTAGATTTTAAGAAAATACCTGATATTATGCTCGAATTGATCCGCGTGGATTTAGGGTTTGAAGAACAACTTTTATTTTCTGGGATGCAAAGTAGCTTATGTCTCTCTCAAGGTCACTATCCCCATGCACAATTAATCAGGTCCATTCCATTCCATTGAAGGATAAATCAACAAACAAAACGTTCCGTGTTCGAAATTAAGAACGGATTCCCTTATATTGTGATATTGTGGTGATAGATAGAAGGAAAGTAGAAGGGAAACACTAGATGAAAGCTAAAAGAATTAGTCGAAGAATGAAAAATGAAACAAAGGAGAGATAGTAACAATTAGGTATGAGCGGAATTAGATAGCGCGAAGTAGGTACGTATTTAAATAAATGTTGTGGTTGGTCTAGAAACCTGAAATTAGGCATTTAATAGCAAAATTTCAAGTTAGATATTTCTATAGCGTTGACTCAAGGATTTTGAGAAACTAATTGAAACACCAAAAATCTTATAATAAGTCTATTGTGCAACACTCACAGTAAGTTTTATAAAAGTTTGAAATGTAATCTTTCAAATTTAACTTTGGATGGATTTTTAATCGGTCGCAAAATTGCTGTAACTATAACCTTCGTATACGTCAATAGATAAGATTAAAAAAATGGGAAAGCGGGTACGCAATTACTGAATTAAGTCAACCCTAAAATATTTGCGTGTGTTTTTTGTACCGCGTTCGCTGAGAAAAAATCTCAACGATGCACGCTTGTCACTGTACATTTGCGATATGCGAGCACGCGTCCCATTCGATACGCGCGGTGGTGGCCATTAGACCCCACTCTAGTCTGTAGATAGAAAAGTGATTATGATCTCGAATGTTTGTTATTTAATATTATACCAACATAGAATATAACATGTTTTGTACAAGTCTAATTAAATTTTGTACCTACGTGTATTTTTTTTAACAAAATTTAAAACAGTGCAATCTATAGATTAAGAGGGACATACTGACATTCACTTAAAATTGGATCTAGATATCTGTAATTTTGCATAGTAAGAGTTATTTTTTTTCTTAGATTCACAGTAACTTGTTGCCAGTAAACAAATTACTGGAAATCTAAGCTAGTTTCGACTAGCTTTTTAGAAACACTAGTACTGAATCTGCCCCGATATATTGTATCCTAATCTTTCATTATTTTAATGATGACATGTAAACTTTTGAAGCGAACTATACTAAAAGGAGCATTCAAAACGTATCTAATTGTACAATGTAGCGCACTCCAATCTGGAGAGCTCTTAATTACTCAGCAACATGTGACGACGCGTGTCCCTGTTTAGTTACGGGTCTAAATGACCCGCAGTGAATACGAGAGCGGGAACTTACCTAATTTAAGGGTTATTGTTTTATTTTACTAATTTTGGTACTTAAACATTTTTAGATCCAAGTTGAAACGTGTATAAAGGTGCATGCATAAGAGAAATTAGGAACGCAGCTTAGTAGACAATAATAAATTAATCAATAATAATATTAACTGTGTACTTTTGGCTTTTTGTCTTATCCCGGATTTTCCGTCCTATTGGGCTATGAGAGTAAAGTAAAAGAGAGTGCACCAGTGTTTGCAATATCTCCCCCGCAGATGGTTTTTATCTCTCTCTCTCTTTCGTTCAGGAGACCATTAACAAGTTTTTATTTCAGCCTTCTAAACTAATGCAAATTTACAAACAGGTGGATACTGAAGATGCCCACGAATTTGTCTATATAATATGTGGATTTCGGTTTAAAAATAACGGGGATTTATTTTCATTTCCTGGGATAAAAAGTGCTTTTGTCACTCTCTAGGACCTCAATGCATAAAATCAATCCGTATTTTTCTGTACTGGTGTTGAAAGACAAAATAACAAACAAACACACTTTCGCATTTATAAAATTAGTAGGGAGTGCTTTGCAGTTCAAAGGGAGGACGCCGTGAAGCCTTGCAGTTGAAGTCGGCCTCGACAAGCGTAGACCTCACGCTACACAAGCCTACGCGTGATCCGATGGTCTACGCATGCTACGCCGTCAATGACTCTATGGAGACAAGGCTCGCTTGCAAACAAGAAAGGCTTGTCAGAAAGACAAAAAGGTCTATGTGCCCGTATTGAAGCATTTTTAAGTGAACACCTATCGGTTAGATTCATAAATTTTGTAGGAACACTGTAAACTTGTACGTATTCCATATTATAAAAGTGAGATACGCGGTCTTTTTGTCTGTAAGACAGTAGTTTAGTTTTCGTAGTTTTTGCGCTTTACATCTGTATTCTGGACACACTGGCGCGACAGGACATCATCATCCCTCTAACGTGGACGTTTCGTGCAGTTGGGTTAATAATAATAATATCCTCCGGAGAGATTAGCCATCTGCACCGGAGATATCACGCAATTAGTACACAAGTGTGTGCGCAAACACAGGTGTACTCTCTATTCCTTTACTTACATGGGTGAAACACCGTGAACTTGTTAACTCCAGGCTAGTACTAAGAATTTCTAGCTAGAAAACCCAATATACTCGTCGGTCGCAGTCGAACATGCTAACAACTAAACCAACGCAGGCAGTTACTTGCTAAAATCATAATAAGCTTATGATAATACTGTTGTAGTCATGTTTCTGAACATCAAGGCCTGCTCCAGCTGCCTGCTAGATGACTATGTGAGGATAATTTTCCACATATTACAGCTCTTTTTTTTAAAATCCACTACAAGCTACTCTAGCCCTTGACTGCGATCTCACCTGATGGTAAGTGATGATGCAGTCTAAGATGGTAGCGGGCTAACCTGTTAGGGGCGTGGCAGTTATATTAAACCCATACCCCTTCGGTTTCTACACGGCATCGTACCGGAACGCTAAATCGCTTGGCGGTACGTCTTTGCCGGTAGGGTGGTAACTAGCCACGGCCGAAGCCTCCCACCAGACCAGACCACTGAACACTGAACTGACAGCTCTGAACGAAAGTAATATATCCCTCATCTTCATACAACCTAGATATTTTTGGAAATTCTGATGATGACAATATTGTTTTACCTCGGAGTATTTGATATTACGGTACTATTTATGACTTATGCAACATTAAATTCATACCCATTGTAGGACAACAGATGAAAGGAATCTCGAACTCCCTGAAGGCAAAGATAGCTGCTATTTAACCGAGCCATCAAGCGAACTAACGCTCGCTTTGACTCGGCGCTGGTAACTTTTAATTGCCGCACTCGCTTTGAATTCATGCTCCGGTTAGTACTTTGGCTTCTCATCTAGTAATTGTGGCAATTCGTTTTGTGTAATTTCATATCTTGAGTTAGAAATCTACGTAACTTTGAACCCTGTTTACGCCTGGATTAACTGATCGCCGTTTTTCAATGAGTTCTGTCTAACAATAGAAGGAAATTATTGCGGTCTAATGGCGCCGTAAGTGAACTGCCTCGTTGGTCTAGTGGTTCGACTGCCGCCGACGAGGTCCCGGGTTCGAGTCTTCGCAGTTAAGTGTTGGGTTAACTCAGTATTAGCCTGGAGTTGGAAGTTGGCGATGTTTCACCTCCATGCCTTGGAGAGCACGTTAAGCCGTTGGTCCCGGTTATCATCACTAAGATGATAATAGTCGATAAAGCCCGCCAACCCGCATTGGAGCAGCGTGGTGGATCTAAGCTCTAATTCCCTCTCTCCTATGAAAGTGGAGGCCTGTGCCCAGCAGTGGGACGTTAATGGTGGTGGTAACTGATGAATGTAGGCGAAGAACTTAGAGCTTGGGAGAGGTAGGTATAACAATTTGATTAAACTCGGTCAATGTAATTTCATATTTCGAGGTAGAAATCTACATAACTTTGAAACTTGATTTTGTACGACTGGACTCACTGAGTGCCGTATTTCAATGTTTTCTAAATCGATAACAATGAACTTAGTGCTAATGCTGGTAAACGATGAATTTAGGAGTCGTTGGATCCAGGCGGCGCAAGACCGGTCTTGTGGAAGTACCTACAAAGAAACCTATTTCGACGTGTGAGACGACGACGACGCGGACGATGGGTTTAGTCGATACTAACTTGGAACAGTCATTTAACGTTTTTTTCATATTTCGAAGTTGTACGACTGTCGCCGTTTGTCAATGTTTTTGTTTTACGATGTCAAGTTAGCTCTTGACTGTGTTCTTGTTGTAGTAAATAAAAGATGACTGTAGCCTAAGATAGTAGGCTAACTTGGAAGAGGTATAATCACCGAAATTAATTGTCATTTGTCAAGTATGAATAATTGTTTGTTTATAGAGAGAAATAAAGATTAATTATATGACAATTGAATTAAAAGCGTTTTAGGTAATTTCATATTTCTAGGCAAAACCTGCTTGAACCTTGTTTCTGTACTTTCTGACTGATCGCCGTTTCGCAATGTTTAAAAAAAATAAATTCGATGACGTCACAATCTTGTCTTTGATTATGCAGGCTAACTTGACAGGAAATGGACGGCCGTAGCAGTTTTATTAAACATACCTCAAAATTCAGATTAAATACCTAATACTTACTTCGTTCCGTATATCGATAAGTGGTACCTATCCGATTTGACATTGCATCTGATTGCTTAAACCCTGAAAGAATACCTATAGATAGCTAGTCACGTCCACTACCCCCACAAGATCAGACTAAAGACTACAGATAATTTTCTTACCTAACTGACCACCGAAGCAAATAAACTACCTACATGAATTGATGAAAATGAAGGATGATCACAAAGACATGGTGTCACTATTTGGAAAACCAAGTTCGGTGGGGCGTGACGTCATTAATAAGGGTGCGTTGACGTCACCAAGGCGAGATAACTAACGGGGAGGGGTATTAACATAGAAGATGGCACTGTAGGTAGAAAAGCCATTTCATTGGATAATGGTCTGTTAGATCATCGTGATAAGGTAGGATTTTGCCCGCATGTGGAATACTCTGTAACATCATAGAAATAAATTACGCGATAAAGAGATAACTTTGGCACTCGCCACGTTTTATGGGAAAATGCGCCATAAAGGTATTATGGATGAATATTTTGTATTTATTATTCATCTAGGTACTATATCAAAAAACATCGTAGCACGTTTATTTAAAACTAGCTGATGCCCGCGACTTCGTCCGCGCGTCGTAACTGACTAATTTTTGCATATTTTCTCACCGTTTACGCATATTAAACCATTTAATATGCGAAGTAGATATTAAGTACAAAGAAGTGATGATATCATGAAATACTAGTAATCACTGGACGCGACTTCGTCCGACTTTAAACTATTTATAATTATAATATTATAATTACTAGCTGATGCCCGCGTGGATTGAGGTTTTTCGGATCCCACGGGAGCTCGTTAATAATTTTCCGGGATAAAAAGTAGCCTGTGCGTTATTCCAGACTATAATCTATCTCTGTGCCAAATTTTATCCAGATTCGTTCAGCTGTTCTAGCGTGGATAGAAGCAGGCGTCACTTTGCGGTCCATCCTGTTTGAAGTCCATCATAATGAAGGAACTACGAGTAATCCTCTTAATCGTGCACTGTGGAGTCAACATCTCCTCAAGATACTCCGGTATCGGAATGAAACGTACGTTGAGGGAAGTTTTGGGTATTTCTGTGGTGTGGTAAATATCGCGGGCTATAGGTGCGGGATACACACTGTACCACATAGATTTTCCTATTGTCACGGATTATAGCGAATTATACTTCTAGTTTTTTTTTAATGACGAGCCACTTTAGGTAATGTGTGATGGAATAAGGAATGCAGTAAATTGTATCCCGAAATTGGGTTAGGTTAGAAGGAAAGGAAGCAGTTTTGACCATTAGGTACATTGAAATAGAATCGTTCTATTTATAGTGAGTTCATAAAATAAGTTCTAATTTCGAATTAAATGCTTAGTATTATTTTTAAATTTTGCTTTTTTGTAGGAAATAGGTAGGTGCGATCAATTTAATTTGCTCGCTTCGCAGCTGAGAATTATTTTGGAATCAAATGGGTTTGTTTTACTACTGACCTGCACATTTTGTAGACCTCAGCGTATCGGACAATGCTGAGGATGATGAATATCCTTTCGCCAGTGCACCTGATAGCTTTTCTGATCCTGAAAAAATATTATCTAGTATAATACAGTAACATAAAACATTTATTAAAGGAGACTAGAGGTAGGCCGCGGCTTTGCTCCAATTGGAATTTTCTATAGGTACCTAGTGTAAGCCCACTTATCATTTAAGGCACATAATACTTGCATGTGCTATCGTTCAGCTTTATTTAAATTGTTGTTTTATTATTTTATAAATATCCTGTATCAAATATTATTAAAGTTTTCATTATTAATATTTTATTACACAAATAAGTTCGTATAAACTGTATATTTTGAATTTGGCGCCAACAAGTTACTGATTAAAGGCTATGCGAATATCGACCAATCAGAGGGGAGAGATCGTCTTTTGTTTTTTTTCCTTGAATAATTATATGGTATGATTCGTAAGAATTGTAAAATTGGTGTAAAAATATAAAAAGTGTTGTTGTATTGCTGATTTTTACTTAAAATTCCCGTTATCCTGAAGCTGTGGCTACACTAGGTACACGTATCTTTCTAAATTAGTTATTCTGACTTGAAAGCTATATTACAGTACATTGTCAAAATTCTTCAAGCAGCTAATTTTTTGCGTGAAATAGTAATAAAAATTCATCCATCAATCTATCTATCCATCCATCCATTCTGAAAAATTTTCGGGTTCATAGCAAGTAAGTATAATAAATAATAGGGTTTATAACCTTGGCCTAATTGATTCCTAAGAAAAATTATACTAGATGAGAGATGTGACCTAATTATACTAAAATTTAAAATATCTAAAGCTGTAATATTTAAAGTATTACTGGAATGATTCATACCTACTCCACTTCTACTTTAAGCCCCAAAAATTTAATTATAGTGATACAAAAAGTTTACTTAGCGAAATAAGTTTAGCTAAAATCAATTGAATTGCAAATAAACAAGTCATTATTTTTCAACAAAAAGAAGACTCGGATTCTCCCACGCGTATAAAAAGTTAATGCGTCATCCCCGAATCGGAATCACTCGGTGCAATATGTTTTGGAACTATTTATTTATTGTATAAATATGCTGAGGCACTTCGTGGGTCGAGCGGAACGCATAAATCTTCGGCGAGGGGGACAGAGAATCATTACTGGTGTTTCTTTCGCGCAATTAAGTGCTCATTGTCCTGGCCACGGTTCCCATGAAATGGCTGACATAACAAACGCACTGCGCGCGCGCATCCCAGACGCGCGCCATCTATTGTGAGGATAGGGAACTAGAATGATGTCACTCAATCTGACCCATTATCGTCCCTGATTTATACTTCACGCGCGAGTGGCTATTGATTGTGCAATAATTGTTTGTTTGTAGGGATAATCTGGGGGATGCTTGTGAGAGTTTTCGTTTGCGGATGGCTTTATTGGCTTAGTGGTGTTAACATTTTTAATTGCGCCGTTCGGTTTTGAAGCACCCCTTTTTATTCTTTATGCTTGTAATCTACAATATCATAGTAATGTTATTTTATAAGTAGGTAACTTATCGACCCTCCCATGCGGAAGAACCTGGGATCCCACCGCATTATTACCCCAAGAAAACCCCTACCACTTGGGTCACTCACTCATTAATGAGGAATACGACGCAAAGAGAACTCATCGACAACACTTTCGTAGACAACATTTTATTTAGATTTTGTTTCCCTCACAATAGATGAAGTATCATCTGCATGTTTTTGAGTTTTATTAAGAATTCCAGAAACACAAGGGGTACCCGAAGGAACTCTCTCATTTTCCCGGATGAAACATGGTCTTAGTAAGGGTATGGGTTTAATATAACTGTCATACCCCTACCAGTTTAGCCCGCTACCATCTTAGACTGCATCATCACTTACCACCAGGTAAGATCGCAGCCAAAGTCAACTTCTAGTGGAATAAAAAAAATAAGTCACCCTCAAGTTCTAATTCAATATCCATGACAAAAACACGTCATTCCGTTGGACTATTGATGGAAGGGCTAACACTTTCGTATTTATAATATTAAGTAGGTAGGTAATTATAGTTATAGTATACAGTTCTGTGTTATAAGGCTACCTGAACAAAGCCAGGCGAATGGCATAGTCTAACATAATCTAATTTTCGAGCAATATCATAGGAACGATTGATATCAGTATCGGATACGTGAACGACCATGTAGTTAGCCCCGGACCGTGCCCCGTTCGCTAATGAATATAAATTACAAAACAACGACCCCAGCCCTTTACGCTATAAACATTAAAAAAATCAATATACGCGTATCAGACCAGTTGCAACGTGATTTATTGAAATATATTTTATCGTGATACCGATCTAAAGTACAGCGTCATAATTGATGACGATTGTAGGAGATTAGGGTTCGAGAGTGAGCTACGAGTATTTACATAGCCCTAGTACGAGTTTCACTCCACTTTATGTCTCGTTATCTTCATAGCTGAGGGTCGTGTCCTTTTCCATTAGTTCATAATAACCCGATTGAGATTGCTTTGCCTCTTTTTACATCAGGCGTTTGGATCTCTTGTAGCTTCGGTTTTACTCATTTAATTAATTGAATAATATTTGTAACTACTAAACTTATGTTTCAATCTCTTGATAAGTGAACAGTGTTCTTTTAAGAGAAATAAATATCTTTAAACCGATTTAATTGAATAATATTTTACTTAGTTATCGTACACTTACAAAATATTACTTTTTAATTTGAATTAAATCAAAAATGGTTTCCTTGGATTATAATGATTATAGGGTCATAAGGTGCTTCTGCATGCGATTCGACAAAGATATCAACTAATTAAATTACGATTATCATTTTTGATTTTGCTTTATGATTCCTATATCAAAATGTAAAAACATTAACCTCCGTCTGGTGAGTCGAGTATAACCAGCGCTCTCTGAGGTATTTGTTGGCAGTTCGATTCACGTATGATGGCTTTCGTAACTTGCTATTGTTATGTACCTAGGCACAATGTTTTAATTTTATCGGGGTCGCTAACTGGCTGGAGCTTTACTCCTCAACAAAAGTTGAAAGTTTTTCTTTGTTAAAATTGTAGTGTAAGAGTAAAAGCTCCATCTTTTAAAGTCTTGCATGCAACGCTACATACATATTTTAATAAATCTGAGCACTGGCTGGATTTAGATTCGCTAGGTGGCTGAAATATAGTTTGATTGTATTTTACCTTAACCTTATTTGATGTTTCGATATTCGAAATCTATCAAGTTTATCGTGATGCGCAAGTTCATACTAAGCCCACAGAGAGTGAACGCAACAAACGTTTTCTGTATCCGAGGGAGTGAGGGCGTGCCGTAATCATTTTCGTGTTAACAACTCTTTAGCTTAGCCCTACGGGACTTATAAATTTTAATATGTTGCTCTTAATGACTATAAGATTAGGGTCGGACACGACAGAGGCGCGTAGATTTTTGCACTTATTTGAATATTATGTAAATAAGTTTCGCTTGCTTCGCTTCCTTGTTTGTTATTCTGGAGTCGTGTTTACCAAACCGTAGCTTGCTGTAAAAAGCCGCTCGCGAAAGAAATTATGCTACCACCTTTGAATAAATAACTACATACAATGGCCTCGCTCAAGTAAGTCATAACGCTAGATTGTTTTTATGAAAGCTTCTCATTTCAGCACACTTCATCCCTACCTACTAGGTGATGCTCACGACTTCGTCTGTGTGGAATAAAAATAATTTTTCAATTCCCATGGGAACTCCTTAATTTTCCGAGATAATAGTCTGTGTCACTTTCTAGGTCCTTAACTATACCCATGCAAGAATTAAGTCGGTTTTTTTCGGCGTGATTGAGGGACAAAAACAAACAAACACACTTTCGCATTTATAATATTCATTTATAGAGTTTCCGCGGGATTCCAAAAACCTTAATCAACGCGACGAAATCGAGGGCATCATATACCTACTAATGTTAGTAATAAAATAAGTAAGTATAAGAAGTAGCGTAAGGAAGTATTTTGAAGTTAAGTAAGTTTTAGTATTTTGAAACCTTCATTGATTATAAATAAGTATTTATAGTAAAAAACTACACAAGTTGACTTATGAATGACCTACTTCGAAATATTTTTTTAACAATCTACTTGGTACTAAAATTCTACATTAATGTACTTTGCCGTGGCAAATATTTGTCTTGCGAAAATTTATATTAACAAAAGATTTTCAGCTCTTTGTTTTCTTGCTTCGGGTTATATTGTCTCCCAACCCTTTTGTCACCTGCACCTCTGTCATTTTGACATAAATGATTTTCCTTTCCTTCAAAGCAAGTTGAAAATTTTGTGAAGGTGCTTGACAAATCTGAAAGATAGTATTGCAATTTTTCTGCATGTCATTTGTACATTCTGTGATTCTGTCAAGACATACCTAATACTTGACAGGTGGCGAGCTTGTTTAAAAACTTTTATTCGGTAAAATATCAAAAAGAAAAGGTATTTAGCCACTTTGCACAAGCTCTGCTTTACTTAATGTTAGAACACCAGGTGTTACTTGAGTTGTTAGGTAAGTACTTAGAGTAACCAAATTTTCCCAAAATTAATAAAATGTGATCCTATTGCATTACAGGCATCTGGCAGATGCAGTGTACACCTGCCTAAGCTCAGCTTTATCATGCACCTCATTAAAATAGTGCATGGGCTCTCGGGCTATAAAAATGTAAACTCTAAAGCGCTATTTTACCGAGCAAATGAAATTACTTTTATCTTTGGCCTTTTTTATAATATTCAGAATTATTTTATAGCAAAAATATTTTATAATCGCAAAATGGTGGACTCGTAGAAATATTTTACATGGTTCGTTGTTCATATATTATTATAAATACAACTGAATTTTAACGAATGCATTTTATTTTCATAATATTTAGGTACTGGAAAATCGTCGTCAATTTTCGTTGCTCATAAGTCACATCCATACTAATCCATACTAAATAC
Source organism: Erebia aethiops (assembly GCA_923060345.2). Taxonomy (NCBI): domain Eukaryota; kingdom Metazoa; phylum Arthropoda; class Insecta; order Lepidoptera; family Nymphalidae; genus Erebia; species Erebia aethiops. The sequence goes on along the minus strand of OV281079.1, from coordinate 4,288,810 downwards.
GAAAGTGTGCCTGTCTGTCTGTCTGCTACGGTTTAACGGTCCAACCTTTCAACCGATTTTGATGAAATTTGATACAGAGACAGATTGTATCCCGGGGTAGGACATAGGCTACTTTTTATCTCGGAAAATTAAAAAATCTTATCCAGGCGGCCGAAGTCGCGGGCATCATAGGCAACTCATTTAAAATGCATCGATGGAATCAGGTCCTTAAACCAAAGCCCTACAGCCCTCGTTAAGTCTCGGGAAGTGAACACCTTGGTAAGTTTCGAAATAAACTGAATGGAAATAATATAATTTTATTTTCGCAACTAGTATTTATAAGGTTTCGCGGTGATCCAGGGCAAGTGGGCGGGTGCGTTGTCATGGAAACCGTAGGGTAAATCTCGCACGCCCCCTCGCTCCCTTGATAGGGATTGTTATCTGAACAAGAAAGTCCCCACCTTACCTCCTGTACCTACAGCCTCCCTAGCCTTAATCTGAAAGAGTTTAACCACCGGCTGATGGAAACTCAACCCTATCTTCTCGTCTTAAAGTGCCTTATAAGTTATAACGTTCGCAGCAAAACAATCGATTCAATACTGTATGATATGAACAAATATCTCTGTTAATATCTGTCGTACCAGATATTTCACTGTCTCATAAACAAACATTTTTGCATTTTGGAATTAATGACTTTGGAATATAATTTTGTAAATCAAACTTTGCATAAATTGTTTACATTATACAAATTGTACTTATGAAGAAGACACGACCTTCTGTGTATGTGACTGTCCTTCTGTGACGACCTATAAAATAACTCTCTGTTTTCTCTTTATAAACTACATCATTCAATACCTACAACTAAACCGGCAAAGACATACCGCCAAGGTGTTAAGAGTTCCGGTATGATGCTGCGTAGAACAACTGTTAATTACTTCAAGGTAAGCCCTGCATCTTAAGCTGCCTCGTCAATTTCCATAAGGTGAGATCGGCTAACTTGTATCTGAGCTACTACTTCTACATCCTATTTACGTCCCACTGCTGGGCACAGGCCTCCACTCTCACAGGAGAGAGGGAATAAGAGCTTAGACCCAACACGCTGCTCCAATGCGGGTTGGCGGGCTTTAACGACTATTATCATGTTAGTGATAATAACCGGGACCGACAGCTTAACGTGCTCTCCAAGGAATGGGGGTGAAACACCGCCAACTTCCAACTCCGGGCTGGCACTGAGAATTTCTGACTTGAAAAACTCAATACCTAACAATTCTTAGGTATGCCCGACCGGGAATCGAACCCAGGACCTCGTGATCCGCAGTCGACTATGCTAATCGGTAGACCAATGAGGCAGTATCTGAACTAAATAACAATAAATATTATCCCTCTATAGAGCGTAGACGTCTGTCCTTCACAAACAAAGATACATTTCAGTAATTTCACCCAAAACGATACGATTATAATGACACAATGGATTTTTCAAATTCTGACGGGAGCATAGCGGGCGTTCTCTAGAATTGAATAAGTAGGGATAGCTCACCTAATCCTTTGGTTTTGTCTCCTGATCCTATCATGGAGTCATCTTTCCTTGCCCGTATGAAGCCAAGGTTCGTGCCGGTCGTATCTTGTCCCAACTGTCCCCCATAAAAGTCACCGAACGCCGTCGCAGTACCCAATAGACCTGATCTGTCCTGTAAAGCCGCCTTCGCCTTTTCTACACTCTGTTTCAGTTGCTCGAACGTGGACTGAGGTAAACAGTATGGCGGCCATTCCGCTGTGGGCCACGGGTCTTCCTTCAATGCACTTCGTTTGAGTTCAAGACCTCCTCCGTATGAGCAGCTACTTTCATACATCGCTGCTTTGACTCCTTTACGGAGTGCCGTGGCCAATTTTACTCCACGAATGTCGATCCTGAAAATAAAAAAGTTGAATAAGCAACGGTCTAAATAATCAGTTAAAATTTGATCATTCATCATTTCAGCGTACGAACGTTCACTTCTGAACATGCCTTTTCAAACAGCGCGATAACACCCAGTTCTCAGCTTTCCTCATCCAGCCACCCTCTACATATCGTTGTGCTGGAGGGCACCGCGGTCTCCACTCTAGAACTTTCCGGCACTAAGTATAAAGTTATTGTTAGAATATTGGATGGGATCGTTGGGAAAAGTGGAAATTAGTAATTTTGCGATTTTGATAGAGATATCTCGCCTCATGCACCACTTAATATAATTGATGATCAGTTAAAATTTGATCATTCATCATTTCAGCGTACGAACGTTCACTTCTGAACATGCCTTTCCAAACAGCGCGATAACACCCAGTTCTCAGCTTTCCTCATCCAGCCACCCTCTACATATCGTTGTGCTGGAGGGCACCGCGGTCTCCACTCTAGAACTTTCCGGCACTAAGTATAAAGTTATTGTTAGAATATTGGATGGGATCGTTGGGAAAAGTGGAAATTAGTAATTTTGCGATTTTGATAGAGATATCTCGCCTCATGCACCACTTAATATAATTGATGAGTTCGAAATTCGAAAAGTGCTGACTACCAAACGCACAACATTAATTCTCAACCAACTAAAGATAAAAAAACTCGTCTTTTGACAACATGTATGCAGCTCAACTTCGGCTATTTAAGTCATATATCACGACGTGGGGATGAAGGTATAGCGAAATTAATAGGCGTGGCGAACATGGAAGGATGAAGGTCATGACGGAGATCTCCCACCTGGTGCTCTAACCAATTCATAGAAAACGATGCTGAAAACTATGATGCACTCCGTAGGTATGACCAGCGATAGAACTCGGTGGAGACAGCACGACATATTATCATAGCGAGACAGTTAATAAATCACCACAAGCTTATTCTCCGTAAAGGTGATCACGATTCTCAGTCATGAGTATTATCAAACACGAGAGACCGACGGGAGTGAGAGATCACTCGTCCATAATTAGTTTGATTACAGTCGAGCGATCGTTAATAAAAAACCTATAGAATGAGGTAAAACCCCTTAGACTAATAAAAACCCTAATAATAATCGATTACCTACCTCATTGTAAGTGTATTGTGTAAGTTTGTATTTTTTTTAAATTGATTTATTTATTAAAAAACAAACCCATAAAATGAGGTAAATACCCCAATAAATGAAATACCTTATTTCACTGAAGTGTTTTCACTTCAGTTTGTATTTCTTGAAAATTGATTGATTTATTATTGAAAATCATTTGGAAATTCTACACGTATTACAGGCTAGATATTGTAAATTGGAGTGTAAAAATAAATGTAGTAAATATTATAAGTTTATGGTAAAAATACTGCAGCTAGGCTTATTGTTTGCGCAAAAGAATGAGCCAGCTGCTGTCAATAGAATGACAGAGGCTTCATGAATCCGAAGCCGCACCGGCGCCAGACCGGAAGCTAGTGTATAACAAAAGTCGCATATGAAGCCTTTGACGTTTTCTTTGCATACTATTCCTTGGCCCTAGACTCTAGTCTTTTTTTACCATTGAAAATGGTTATAAATCATCGTATTTTTAGCCATAGCTCCGAGATTTTGGGATGATCGAGATGGGAATGGTACCAAGAGTTGAGTAATTTATCGAGATACGTGTGAACGTTGGAATTTTGAAAATCGTATGGTAACATTTTTTGGATTTTTTAAAAATGTAAAAAAAGCTTATTAGAAAAAAAAACTGACTTAAGAAAAAATTAAAAAAACAGTCATAGGGTATTAGTTTAGCTATAAAATGGCGAAAATCGGTAAATAATTGTGACCTATATGTAGGTGATCCCTATAGATTTCTAATTTTAGAAAATTGAGTATTTCCGTATATAAAAAGTGATGTAGCTTCTATGATTATTGACCGATCGTCATGGTTATAGTGTGAAAAGATGCGGATGCAGGCGAGAATTGCATTCGAGTTGGAATTCGAAAATTGGTTCATAAATTTTTGAAAAATTTTGAATAAGAGATTTTTATTTTTTGTGAATCAACAAAAGCTGGAGTGACGGCATGGTATGATGTTAAAAGATGCGGTCGCGTATTGCCATTTGCGTGTTCAATATAAAGCAGCATTGCCTCGAATCCCGCACGGGTTTGATGTGCACTCTATTGAAACTCGTGTTCATTATAATTGGAACTCGTCCTCCAATCGCGCACGGGTTTGCATCCGAAATTTCTTCCCAACGCGTGTTCAATTCAAGGCGATCAATCCGACAACGCTGTGCAGCACGGGAGTTTTGTATTTTATGGTGAATTTCATGCTATAAAAGGGTCATAATATTATTAAAAAATGTAGATCTCTCCCAAAACCGAATCAGCACAACCCGACTCCACGTAGTCTTGTCTGCCCTATCCCTAGAGTAATTTGTAAAGCGCGAAGCCAGAACTTCGCGAAGGAGGTCCTAAAAGAAGCGAGCCTAAGAGGCAGAGTAGATCGAAGGGGGGAGGTGGCGAGCGAAACGAGCCGGCGACCTCCGTAGCGAAACGAAGGTCGAGTAGGTGAAGCTGAATGAAGGGGCGACGAAACGAAGGTACTAAAATTCTACATCAATGGGCGTAGCCCATCCATTTTACATCTGCATTTTTATAAATCGTTATGTTTTTATAACCCATAAAAAATTAATCAAACACCTCACATCAAACAAACACGGATTCCGTGCATCAAGGCAAGTACCTCCTGGAGAAGTCCCCTCATTGCCCGGATCAGTATAAGACTAGAGCCTAGGGCCTAGAGTTTCCACGGAGAACGGAAAATAACTAATTGTAAACTAGATGATGCCCTTTACTTCGTCTGCGTGAATTTAGGTTTTTAAGTCCAGGGAGAACTCTTTGATGATACAGGGTAGAGCAGTTTCGTTATTTCTGTATTTTTCACAATAGTAATTATATAGATAATAAAGTAAATTGCTATTATAAAGTTTTGATTTTTGACACCATTGCTTGCATATGAATATATTATAGGCTGCTAATTATACAAGAACAACAAAAGTTGGCAAGATGGCCAGCGCTAGCTCTAGGTATGTGGAAAATATACGCCAACTAGCTGATGTTCGCGACTTCGTTCACGTGGCATAAGTTTTTTAATTCCTACGGGCACTCCTTAATTTTCCGGGACAAAAAGTAGCCTATGTCACTCTCCAGTTCCACAGTTACTATACCCATGCAAAATATCACGTCGATTCGTTGCTCTGTGGAAGCGTGATTGAAGGACACACCAACAAAAAACACACTTTCGCATTTAAGTTCTTAGTATGATATGTTGACGTTTGTTAAGTTCATTGACCCAACACGTTGGACCAATAGCCTTTAGTTTCATTCTTTTATTACCTACTTGTAAATCTTGCTAATTTGTCTCCATCAGTCCAGACCATAGTTATTATATTTACTACTAGCGACTAGCGACCCGGCCCGGCTTCGCACGGGTATCATTTATAAAATCATAATAGTCCATACCCAATAGTTAGTAGGCAGTGGGCAGCAAATCAGGCTTTACATTTTAACTTAATACTCCGGTTATTTTGTAGTTTTACCTGGAAAGTTACTCGGGAGTTTTGAAAATTGGTGTATTTTATAGATTTGAACCTGCTCTTTACCGAATTTTCACTTTGCCACCTTTGCCGCTCGCGCCGCCATATTGGAAAAATGGCGCCCAAAAGCAGTATTTTGACTATAACTCCTTTCGGACTAATTTTACGATGAAAATCTAAATAAATATAATAGTTGTAAATTAAACTAGAAAAAATTTACTAACGTTTTTTTGTATATGTGTAATTAAATAGTTTTTGCGTACGAGCGCCGCAAATCAAAACCTAAAATCACCACTGTTCAAATAAATTTGTATTGTTGTAGAACTCATTCTATTTCAATGATTGTGTGTGTTTCAAAACAAAACTCAAGAGAAACTTTCCAGGTAACCCCCTTTTTGAGGACCAAATGACTGGATTAGTAAAGATAGATACGTAGGTATATGCTATCACGGACTTTGTTTTAGAACTTTTTGAGAGCAACTTTTCCACCATACATTGTTTTCGTGTAACATTATCTAATAACAGCTATACCTATTTACGCAGCGGTCGTCACCTATTCTCTCAGATGAGACGATTTTTTCCGACTTTCAATTTTCGAAATGATCTTGAATGAACTTTCTATGTTACTCGCTGACAATGTAGAGTTCTGTAGGTGAAAGAATTTTTCAAATCGCTTAATTATTAGTTTTTGATTTTATCCATTACAAACAAACAACCAAACAAATCTTTCCTCTCAATAATATTAGTTTAGACAGACAAGACCTATGATTCCTTATTAATCCGTGCGAATCCTATCATAACCCGTAATTGCGATGTGCGTCAAATTAGACAGATCCTGCATGATGAGCTGTCAATGACGTGGCTAAATTGGTTTCCTGCGTAACTGCGATTAGCTCCGATTAGCATAACTATCATCCAGAGAATGACCCTGTGTTGTCAACTCTATGGTCAAACTAATTTTCCGCTGAACAGATACAACGTCAGACGGCGGTAGCTCGGCAGAGTACTGAAAGTGCGCGTACGTGTGTTCAATTTTTATACAAGTTATTTTACTAAGATGACTCTCCCAGTAGGACGAAGTTGAAGATCACTTGCCTAATTTACCTAGAGTGCCTCTACTAACGTTGGGCTCCTGACTTTGTTAAAGACTATTATGAATTCGAAATGCAATATACTAAGTCAGTCGTTAAATACGGCAATCTATACACCTACGCGGCATCGCACTGAAACGGTAAATCATTTGGCGGCACTTCTTGTATACCTAAACCAGAGAAAATTCAGAGATTATTTTTTCCCAAATTTACCTTGCGAGGGATCAAACTCGGGGCTACTCACTTGTATGGTCTCACAAACTTACCTGACCCGGTGACAGCGTCACTAGTATATATGAAAAATAAAATAAAAACAAAAACTAAACAGGCATAAAATTAGTTCCAATTTTGGCCACCGTGTCAGATAAGTTTGTGTGACTGTTACACCTTAGTGCCCAGTTCCGCCACGAAGGTCGTCAAAATTATTTCAAGATCTTTCTTAATCTTACCTCAATTTTATCTATGGCTATTCAGCGGGGAAACGCAGCCAGCGTTCTGGGCACATTGCCTCATTGCAGCGATAAGGATGATATCTTTATTGTTTCTTTTTTAATTAAGTTTTAATTTTACCACCATACGCTACCATCTTAGACTGCATCATCATTTAGCATCAGACGAGATTGCAGTCAAGGGCTAACTTGTAGTGGCGTAAGAAAATAATAAAAAAAAAATTGGGGTTTAATGTACTTATTTCAAAGTTTCAATTTGATATTTTTAATCATACCTCATGTCGGAAATTCGTTTACGTTTGGGTCGCTTTCCGTCTTTCTTATTATTTTCCGTGGTGATATCTTGCATGTGGTATCACATTTCAGTGATACCACTTGGCATTACAAATCCAACACGGCTTGGTCGATAAGGATCACTCCAGTATATCGTTTTACAGGAAAACGAATACGATTGTCAACACTAAATCACCAATGTTTAGACAAACGTTCACTGATCACTCACGTTTGGTCTGAGATCACTACATTTTGCGATGTTTTCTATGATAATGTGCATACGAACATCTTATATATATATTTTTTTTAGAAAAGGATATGATGATATCGTTATGATGTCCTTCCGACGACTGTTCAGCGCTTGCGCCGCGCGCCATAGCATTCAAATTGATTGCATCCGGCATAAGGGAAATGTGTCGTATAACCAATTTATATTTGCCGTTCGGTTTGACCATAGAGTTGCGGAAACTTTTCAAAGTGAACTATAATATACTTTGCGCGTGCGCATAAATACAATGTACCGCATACTGTGGCCCTGGTAACATAAAAACTCTACTACTAATACTAATATTGTAATTGCGAAAGTGTGTTTCTTCATTCGTTTACTTTTCAATCACGCCGCAACACAGCAACAGATCGACCTGATTTTTTGCATGAATATACCTAGTTGAGGGGGAGTACCTATATCTGAGCCTCATAGGCTACTTTACATTACATAATCCAGGAAAAGCAAAGAGTTTCCCCAGAAATGTTAGAACTGAGTCGACGTGATCGAAGTTGCGGACGTCATAATGTCAAGACTGACTTGACCATAGATTAGATTTATAATAATTAAAAGACCAAGGCGCATTTGGAACCCTCGTAGCTTTAGTTTTAAAATACCGGGGTTAATTATCACCATTAAGACTTATACTTTGTAAACTTGACGTTCAGAAGGTGTATGTAGGTATGTATGTATGACGTATGTATGTATGTTTGTATGTATAATGTATATACTTTACTGTATACCACTATACTGTGTAGGTACCAATTTTGAATAAAAGAACTTTGAGTTTGGGTTCTTGAATCACTACTTTACTTATTTTTTCATTGCTTGAAGCTATTTTATATATAGTATAATTAGCTGATGTCCACGACTTCGTCTGCGTGGTTTAAGATTTTTTGCTTCTCGCGTTGAATCTACACTATCCTACCTACACTATACTATAAACAATACATATACTATGTTTTTTCTAAAAATCATTTTGGTGACGTTTGAAGGAAACAAAATTAATTATAAAAAATTGCTTGAATTGCAAAATTGGTTGAATGATGGACATACCAACAAACAAACACACCGTTTATAATATTAGTATTTTGATTGATATAGGAACAAGTGCGTTGAAATTGACGACCTCACAACAGCTATAAACTTCCATACTATAGAAGCGCGTTTTCAAGTTTGATAAAGAGTTGCTGATTTGATTAAGTTGTCATCATCCCTATTGGAATAACCACAAAAACAACAAAGGAAAACCCTTGCCTAACACTAGTCGATTCGTATTCGAGTCTAGTACGGTTAGCCGTCACCACTACAGCCAATTAACGTCCCACTGCTGGGCACAGGCCTTCACTCTCATAGGAGAGTAGGAATTAGAGCATAGACCCACCACGCTGCTCCAGTGCGGGGTGGCGGGCATTAACGACTGTTATCATGTTAGTAATAATAACCGGGACCGACAGCTTAACGTACTCTCTGAAGCACGGGGGTGAAACACGACCAACTTCCTAACTCCGGGCGAGTACTGAGCATTTCTAGTCAGAAAAACTCAATACTCAAATATGGCCCGACCCGGGAACCGAACCCGGGACCTCGTCAGCCGCAATCAAACATGCTAACCATTGGACCAACGAGGCAGTCGTCACAATTCGGTCGGGACTCGGTAAGCCGGTACGGTTTTATCGTGTGGGCGCTGAGCCACTTTGCCGCAGGAAGTCGCCACATTACCTTGTTATATCCGACAAAACGTCGTCCGCTAGCCATCATGCTGCACTGTCTCGCCTTGCCCGTATCGGCCAGCGACCATGGTTACATATTATTACATATATTACATAGGTCAGCATGTTCTATCGTCGCCAGTGTGGGACAGTAACAAAGTTAACTATTTCATTATTAATTCTTAACTTATTGTAATAAACAGTAAAAATAGTAAATTTTTATAAATTATTATATCGAATCTAATAAAAATTAAATTTGGGCACGTAATTTTAATAATTGTGAATTTCAATAGATGTATTTACATATTAAAAAATCATAATTCAATTATCAGTATTTATTAATCAATAAACTGTTTCTGTTACCAAGTCAACAAATTTATCTATGGTTTAGAGAAATGAGGCATAGACCTACTTTGGCCTTGTATTATCTTTCTGAGTGGCATATAATATGACGTCATGTCAAATCCAATATGGCGGAGAAAAAAAACTAGAAACAAAATAAACTAGGGATAAAATGACCGAGTGCATGTCCGAGAGTTTTTCACCTGTGTAGCGTAAAAGGGGCTTTTAAAAGCAGTGTATCCATCAAATGGTGACATAATGTACCTATGCTTGTAAAAATAATGTGCTGTTTTCAAGACCTTTGAGCAGCCATTGACGCATCTCAAAACACAATTAAAAAAAAAACTCTGCATTGAAGTTTATTTTAAACATACCTCTTAATTTACCTTTTAAAGCAATTTTTCTCCTTATTGAAACCAATAAGGAGAAAATTCATATTTCTAAATCAAACACGTTGTCGGTTTCATTTGTAATGAAAAGTAAATATTATTTTTTTTTCAAATTATTTCATGCATTTTTTGCGACATGCGCTTGCTCGATTTCACCCCCGCGCGCCTGAGTTTTTCATCTTGTGAGCTCGCAGCGCCTTAAGTGTTATCAGTGGTGTGATGTCTGATAATCCGCACTTCGTAAACGTGATGGACTACGGCCAAACACAACATTCTGAGAGGACACTCGTGACTAGCAGTAGACCGGGGATGAGTTGAAAATGTTGAATGATGATGATGAGTGTAGAGAAGATTTTTATACTGTACAGGACGCTTACTCTGAGTTTCTACATTGCAATTTCGATTGATCGTATTGAGCGTTCGATCACATTAGTGTTAAAGTAAAATGAACCTTAACGGCATTGGTTTAGAGCTCATTTCATCATTTCGTGTTATCTCACATACCTACTGAATTTGTGACTTTAAAGCAAGAGCTTTAAAGATCCATTTTACTTTGACGCTAATGTGATCGTACGTTCAATACGATCAATCGAATTTGCAATGTAAGAACTCAGAGTAAGCACACAGTTGTACCTAAGCTAATAAGCACATTGCATACGTGCGCGTGCCTCTTGGAGCGGTCAGTCGTACGTGCAATGATGTACACGCACACATTTACAAATGTATATAGATAGGATTTTAACATAACCATGAGCCACGCGCACTCTTGAATTGCACGAACTATACCCCGTTGTAAAAATAGGTAGACAAAAGAATAGCAAAGATATCGACCGGTCACTTATCACGAGCCAAATGGAGAGTGAAATCGACGTTGGACTGGCATTATGGCAAGGGGCTGGAACTTTGCTACGAAAAGCTACTACACGCTTCAACGAGTCTGTTTTTACCCAACTTCGAGAACGTTGTGTTTACTACTTAGTATGAAAATATATAAAAGGAAAAATTGACTGACTGAGTGACTGATTTATCAACGCACAGCTGGAAACCACTGGAATCGGGGTGAAATTTGGCATAGTGATAGCTTTTATAAAATAGACATCCGTTAAGAAAGAATTTTCGAAAATTCAACCTTTAAGGGGGAAATTATGGGTCTTTTTGTATAAAAACAAACTTAAGGTGAGTGAAGCTGCGGGCAACTTCGACTAACTAAATTTAGGGTTTTGAAAAAATGCGTGGGACATTTTCGGGATACTAGTAGTATTTGTCCTTCTATCAAATCTATTCATTTCAAATCTATCTTCTATATAATATATAAAAATGAATTGCTGTTCGTTTGTCTCTCTAAAACTCGAAAACGGCTGGGCAAATTTACCTGATTTTCGTTTTGAAATGTTTTGTCGTAGTCCGGGGAAGGTTTAAACTTTAAACGGTGAGAAAATATGGGAAAATAGTTAGTTACGACGATGTGTGTGTTTGCTGGTTTTTCAGTTCCCTCACAGTTGCTAAAAGTATTAAAAAAAGCATAATCTGATTGAATGATAAAATATATTAACTCTCAGTTCAATTATATCTACAGTCTGATTGCAATCAAACGGATTTACATACATACTTAAATAGAAGAGGATTTAAAAAAAATATATCTATCTATTGGCAGAGGGGGGGTATACTTGAGTCTAACCAAAATTTGCTTTTTAACGCAAACTTTTTGACCTGACCTGAAAAGACCTGTCTTGACGCAATTTAGTACCTACAGATATTATAGTTTGCATCTAGCAAATAGTTTAAATAATGAAAAAATGAACAGTTCCAAAGGGAATTTCAAAATCCCAAATTCCCGCGGATGAAGTCGTAGTTATCAGCTATGAACTAGTAGATAATAATATAATTATTGTTGATGAATGCTTTTATATTATGCGCGTGTGCCAAATGGAAGCATCAGCGGCTGTTTATATTGCGTTGATGCATTTTGCTGACATTAACGTGAAATAGTGCGGGCATTTGTTACGGAACGTGCAAGTTACTTTGTTAAATTTTAAATGCGAGTTTCGCAGAAATAAGGTCCAGTTGCATAGCGGCCGGATAAGATGACGCTCCATAAATACGAATAATATGTGATTTGAGTTCACCAAATCTGGGGACTAAAATACACAGTTGATAATACGTTTAAAAATTAAATCTTCGTTTCTTGTTAATAGTGATTGAAAACCACATCTCCAGTCCAGATGTTAGTTTTTTTTTTAAATCATAACTTTGTTCCATTTCGTAAAAGTGGAAGAAAATTCTGTAATTATGATTATTACGAAGCCTACACACACGACACGACGTTTTGTTTTATTTAAGTTAGATTTTGACTGCAATCTCATTTGGTGGTAAGTGATGATGCAGGCATTTACATCGAACTTATGATTAAACTCTTAAGGGTACGGCAATAATATTAAACGCATATTCCTAATCAGTTTCAACACAGCATCGGCCATACCTGAATCAGGGGTCAGGGGCAAATTGGAGAGAGAAGAACTGGAGAAAAAAGCCAGCAAGTCACCTAACGATAAAAAAATTGCGGCTCGTGAACATTTGAGGCATTTATCCGCCCTTTGTTGTAGTCGACCAATAGCCGACTCATTTTATTTATTTATTGGTCATCGCTTGCCTACAAGACTTGCTAGCAAGTGCTGCAGATGCAGCAAAATGTAGAGTGTACCTTTTCTGTGGCAGAGGCAAGACCGCGCTTGCGAGTTCTCTTATAGGTCTGTGGCTTGCCTATGCCTACATTAAAAGCGGAAGTTACTCTGTTTTGAACAAGCAAGATAGCTACGAGTATTTTGTTTGAGATATTTCATGCCACAAATTAAAGTGCCTCATTATTAATAACCTTGTGCCGTCATAAAAATGTCCAAACACGGTATTTAAAACAGCCAACAAGAGATAGCACCGTGTCCTGGATTTAATACCTCAACGTAAAGTGTTCGTACCGACCGATTTTAGACTTTATAACATAAACGGTAAGTGCTAAAGTTTCAGGCCCTAGATTCCACGTGAATATACTGTAGTTGGTATCAAGTTGTATTAACATAGAGGCATAAATTCAGCCATGCTTCAAGTCAGCGCTGTTGTATGGGAGTTGAATAATAATCAAATAAATCAGACACGAATTAATTAATGTTGCCAACTATCTTACATATTATGTAATGTTAACATGCATTACTGTTATGACATGTTAGTGGTTATTGTGTTTTACTTTCAACTTGGAGATCATTTCTTGGTGGGAGTTTATGCTGTAGAGTATAGAGATAAGCTTCGTAGAAAATATCAAGTTTCTACACTCAAAAAGTCGAAATTTAAAAAAATAACCGTAATATTATTTCCATATTAAAACCTAAAGACGATGAAAAAGGACTTTCATTCCCTAAATTATAATAACTTACCCCTGTGTAGGTGGAATTTACAACAATTGTGAATTATATCTACGTATTATTTATTTCAAAGTTGAAACCAAAAAAAGATTTTACATATGGACAGGCAAAACTTGAAGAAAGATACTTTCCCTTCTTTTAACTCTCTTGGGGATGGAATTTCCATAGACTGTGAAATAATTATGTTTAAATATATTTCAAACCTAAAGCCCGAAAATAAATTTTCATTGATAGGTTTACGGAATTCCATTAAAAAACAATGGACGATTTTGTATGGAGCATGGGCTCACTTTCTTACCTATCTCAATATTTTATTATGGGACAGCAATGCTCTAATGGATCGAATCAAAAGTTACAGGAGTTCAAAAAATTTAATTATTTAATTATAATAATTACCGTTTTACCGTGCTAACTTGTGGTAGAATCAAAAAGTGTCAGTGTAAGGTACTAACTAGTATGTCATCTAGTAAGTAAGAAAAGAGTTTTTAATGTTTAATCATACCAACTTTTTGGTACTATAAAATACCTCGACAAAGATGGCGGCATTGAAAAGCTTTTGGCTAATGTAATGGCTGCCAAACAAAATGTAACCCATATTTTAACCCCCATGTCATACAAATAACCTACTGTTAAAATTTTAAGTTACTAACTCAAGCAGTAAACTGTAAGTTGATAATACATATGTCTGAAGGAACGACAGGTGGATTACTGTAACTGTAACTGAGGTATTCAAAATTTTAATTTTGAAAACCTCCAGATGCTATGAATATTTCGAGCTCAAAAAGGCATTTCTTAAAAAATAAAACAGTCTGTCTGAACATTGCAGAATTCATTATTTGACTGCTACCAAGCTTTATATAAACATATAAAACCTATAAATATACATATAACCACATGGCTTTATTTATTTAAAGTAGCTCTGTAATATGAGCAATGAAGTTTGGAAATTCCTTGTTTTTTGCTTACAATGGTTTGAGTTCCTTTAACAATAACATACCTAAGCGGAATCGCTTTTTGAGGCCGAGTTTTATATTTTTCTTTGATATCTTGCCTCTATGCATAAGCTTATAGGTAGGATATCAAAGGATAGGATGAGTCTAAAGGTTTTCAGGCTTATGCCTGAAAGCTTTAATATTCTATTTAACTCCCATCTTAATAATAATAATTAATCAAACTATACAATCAGTCGATAAAGTAACTAAAAGTCTATGTTCCTATCATAGATTTATTCTTGGGTTCGCGCGCTATTATTCCTATATAGCAACGACGTTGTTATTTGACAAAAAAAACAATATAACTTTTGACAAATAGCAATTTTGCTATGTATGAGCCGATTGCACCAATGCCAACGTCACTACTCAGTTCTCGTTTACGTAGTAACTAGTACTTAATCTGTGGTTCTCGTCGGCAAGTCTGATTGCAGCGAAGCGCTAGTCAATAAATTAAAAAAAACCAAGGCCAACTTGTTCACCTACTTGTAATATATAAAAGATCATTGACTTGTAATATACTTATGGCGATGGGCCTCATCGACTCATTTAAGTCAGCGATGTAAATATGTACTTAGTGTTTGCCAGGTAGTGCATAAATGAAGAAGGCAAGATAAGGTAGCGCTTATTTGGAAAGGGTTTTCCTTACAGTCAATTTAGACTTCATCCAGCTGGCGAACTGTGCGCGTTCGACGATGGAGGCATGCAGCTATTTCAGAGAGATCAAGAGTTTCACCAGTTTTGTTTACATAATTATCTCCTTAGTTTTATTCATGATATAGTTACCTAATACCTAAATGGCGATGCACAATTTAGTAAGTATATTATATCCATATTGGAATACAAATATAATAAACTAGATGTTGTCCGCGTGCATTAAGTAATTTTGATTCCCGCAGGAACTCCTTCATTTGAAAGACGGCTGTGTCCTTCTCCGGGATACACTCTACTTCTGTACCATATTTCATCAAAATCGGTTGAAAAGATGGGCCGTTAAAGCGCGGCAGACAGACAGACAGACAGAGAAAGAGACAAACAGGCAGACAGACACACTTTCGCATTTATAATATTAGTATGGATGAGAAAGTGTATCTGCCCTTTTATCTACGGCTAAACTTGCACTTTTTCGCAAGAGTTTTGGGTAAGATCCCAGATAAGTAGACCCCAGTTTAAAGTGTTAGTCTACATTGTATTTATACTTTTTGTAGGTATGTAAAAAAAAGTAGTTTTTATTAAATTAAATATTTTCATAAACGCCAACGGAGTTAGCCGTAAGTCACATAATAAGATAAAGACTATCAATAGAAGAAAGAACAAGAAGAGTGTGGCAACAAATCTAACCTAGTAAATGGTAACATTCGCTTGTGACAGTCTTACCTCGAATCAGCTGCATCACACGGGAACCGGGGCACCGTCGCTGTCCATGCCTGTCCGGCGCCGGCGACCGGACACGACACGTCACGCCCGACACCGGGTAGCCCGCGCGGTAAGAAAATAAACAAATCGATATATCTGAGGAGCAGGCGAGCGTTCGCGGACAGGAAGCTAGGATAATAGCGAAGCCTCGTCCGGTCGCCGGAGACGGTGAGGTGGGGGTGGTTTAGGCCACGCCCCCAGGGTGGAGCCACGCTTCGCCTGCGCGGGATTATCACCCCTTCGATGCGCTGAATGATTCTTGCCGTCTAACAAAGGAGCTTCCACAATGCCTCTGGTATTACTGAGATAACTCACTCCTTCCTCCAAGGTGGCATTATTCTTGATACCAAATATTTATAGAGTTAGCTTCAGGTTGGTATAGTTTTCATTGTATTGGTCTTTCGTTTTTGTGTCTATTGAGCGCCATTGAGTGTTTTGAGAGCTGTTGTGGTTTGCAGCGTTGATATGATTTAATAATTACTTAATATGCAATTATAGCCTAAGATCCCTGTGTAGAACGACTTTCACCGAGCTGGTTATTGGATGAAACCAACTTTTTATTTTTATATTTACAATAACATAGTCTTTGTCAGGCGGAACATTAATCTTTATAAGCAAATAAGTGATACTCACAATCGATTTACTAGAAACCGCCATAAGCTTGTTACAGCGTCATATCGTGTGCGCAAGGTGCAGAAATCCTTTGTGGGGTCGAGTGTACGCTTTTATAACATGGTTCCCAAAGAGTTTCTAGATTTGCCATTACATAAATTTAAACGCTGTGTTAAAAAGCATTTGTTAAGTCGGAGTTATTACACTATCGATGATTTTCTGAATGACAAAGTTGCCGGGCTCGCATCCAGCGACCCACAAGTCAGTGTAACGTACCTAATGTACCTTTTTCTTTTTTAGGAAAAGTGCAACTGCTGAGTTTCTTGCCGGCTCTTCTCAGTAGAATCAATTTTCCGAACCGGTGGTAGAGTCTTGATGTAACATAAGTGTCACAAGTTGTCCTACATCAAATAAATAAATCATTTCATTTCATAAATCATTTAATAATAGATAGATAGACGCCTTAAATAGGTTGACTATCAAAATCCGGTCCAGGCTATTTTTAAATTAATTAATTGAAATTGATTTTGTTTTACAAGTTTATTGTACAATATATTTTGATATATAAATCAAGAGGTTCCGATTCGTGAAGTTAACTATGTTACATATGTATCAAAATATACGTAATTGTATAACAAACGCGATGGTATAGCATTGGCTACAATAAACTTGTAAAAAAAAATTAATTAAAATTAATTATTTTAAAAATAGCCTGGATCGGATTTTGATATTCAACCTATTTTAGGCGTATTTATCTATTATTAAATAAAAATTAAAAGTAGGTTCCATCCATCCATCCACAGGGTGGAGAAAACGAACGGGGCTTGTAGGGAAAAACATTAAATATTAAAGTTATCAAATTTCACTCAAAAGGAAACATTTTTTTATTTTTATATTTAAAAAAGAATAATGAATATTCAGATATTACAAAAATTCTAAAATTTGTCTGTGCCTATTTTGTTGAAACGATAAAAATTGTACGAGATGACACACAATTTCGAAATAACCATAAATCTTGATCTCCATGATTTTATGCCAACGATACGAGATGGGGTCCAATTTATAACACAGACTACAAATTTAAATAACTGCATTCGACATTAGATTTCATTTACTCCACAAATGACTCACTTACCACATTTGTATTCTAGTTTTGCTTTTCTTGATCTTGATGATATGATATGAACATGGTTGCCCGATGCAGCAGATGAGAGATGGTGACCAATCTATTTATTTTAAATACAAGGATCAATTGAATTTTAATTAATGCATTCGATATTCTTTTTTTATTTTCATACAAATTCAAACAGTCACTTACCACATTTATAAAATAACTAGATGATGTCCGCGGCTTCATCCGCGTTTTTGATTCCCGCGGGAACTCTTTTATTATCCGGGATTAAAAACACCCAATTTCCTTCCCCGGGATGTAACCTACCACTATACCCAATTTAATCAAAATTGGTTGAACAGATGGGTCGTGAAAGCGTAGCAGACCGACAGACACACTTTCGCATTTATAATATAAGTATGGATTGACAATAGGGATGCAGCAGATAAGAGATGGTGTCCGATCTGTTTTAAAAAAATATTTAAGTCAAATTACAACGAGTGGAAACTGGTTTCAAAACAATTTCAAACTCACCATAATCCTTGATGTCTGTGATTTTATGCCTGGGAAGTGAGACGGTGTCTGAACTGTTTTTTATCTAGTGCATTTAACATACTATTTTTATTTTCATACAAATTCAAAAGTCACTTACAACGTTTATAAAATAATTGTCAACACCGATGCAGCAGATGTTAGATGGTGTCCGATATAATACAAAAAAGATTTAAACTTGAATTTTAGCGAATGGAAACCGTTTTAAAAGCAATTTCAAAATCACCATAATCCTTGATGTCCGTGATTTTATGCCTGGGATGTGAGACGGTGTCTGAACTGTTTTAAAAATAAGGGATTCATTCGAATTTGTACGAATGGGCCCCTATTTTAAAACAAACTCGGAATCACCATAATCCTTGATGTCCGTGATTTGCTGCCAGGGATGCGAAATGATGTCCAATCTGTTCTACAAACATAGATTACTTGAAAGAACAATGGCGAAATTAGTGCAGACCACATCTTGATTGTACACAAGTAAGGTAAAGACGAAAGGAATTTGCTTAATTTTTTATATTTTATCAAGTATTCACCTTAATTAATTGAACCTAGGTAAAAAAATAAAATATTTAGGGAATCTTTTTTGATTATTTAGTTCCCGTTTCTCAGTTTAGTGTTACCATTTTATATTCTACTAAGCTAGCTAGCGTAGCTAGAATAAATCTAAATTGGTACATTATTTTGTATCGTTTTAAAAATAGTAATTATTTTATCTGATTGATGTTTGCCTAAACAATGGGATAGCCCATTTTCAGTGTATTTTCTGTTATTTTAGAGCATTTAACTTTTTTATTTTATCTAATAATCTATAACAAAATGGTAATAAATGAAAGAATATTATGGCAGCACTGATGCTGATGGTCTGTGTTTATGCCAATTAATGTTATATGGGTCTGTGGTTCTATGGCTAAATACACGCCGACAAAGTCGCGATCATCTGGTACTGTATATTAATATAAATTGTGATTTTCCTAAAGACTACACTCAGAATAAAAAGTAAAAAGCTGTAAACATAGATCTCCAATCATTCTGTGATCTGTTTTAACGGAGTTTTGACATTTTCAGAAGTGACATTATCACATAACCTACAACACTTTAAAACGAAATATCTTTCTTTCCTAGTTTCATTAAAAAAAATTCTTGCTTCTGAGAGCTTCGTATTCGACGCCTAACAAAATATATTTTTTTCACACGTGTACATAATTTTTTTTTCAATACTATTGATGTATGGAACTAACTAGTGCTAGTGTACTAGTTAACTAGTGCATTCAGCATACTATTTTTATTTCAGATGTTAGATGGTGTCCGATATAATACAAAAAAGGTTTAAACTTGAATTTTAGCGAATGTAAACTGTTTTAAAAGCAATTTCAAAATCACCATAATCCTTGATGTCCATGATTTTATGCCAGGGATGTAAGACAGTGTCCGAACTGTTTTAAAAACAAAGAGGTTAATTCGAATTTGTACGAATGGACCCCTGTTTAAAAACAAACTCGGAATCACCATAATCCTTGATGTCCGTGATTTGCTGCCAGGTATGCGAGATGATGTCCAATCTGTTTTAAAAACATAGATTACTTGAAATTTAACTACTGCATTCAACATTCTATTTTATTTTCACACAAATTCAAAAGTCACTTACAACGTTTGTAAAATAATTGTCAACAGATGTTAGATGGTGTCCAATATGTTACAAAAAAGGTTTAAACTTGAATTTTAACGAATGGAAACTGTTTTAAAAGCAATTTCAAAATCACCATAATCCACGATGTCCATGATTTTATGCCAGGGATGTGAGACTGTGTCCGAACTGTTTTAAAAACAAAGAGATTATTCGAATTTACACGAATGGGGCCCCGTTTTAAAACAATATCGAAATCACCATAGTACTTGATGTCCATGATTTTATGCCAGGGATGCGAGACGGTGTCCGAACTGTTTTAAAAACATAGAGCAGTAATTTGTAATTTGTGAATAAAATGAGTGCTTAAAGATGGAGGAGTGTAAATGATAATTTTGAAACAGAAAACTTAAAACTTTCAATTCTTTGCTAAAAGAGATTTATTTTCTTTCTAAACAATTACAGGCGTTCTTGACCCTTCGTTTGAAAAAAATATATAATATTACCGAGGGTATGAGCTATAACATCAAGACATGAATAATAAAGTTGTGAGGATTAATGAATTTATGGTGAATCCGCGACTTCATCCGCATGGATAAGGTCACAGTGAAACGAACTAAACCTAGTGGTAGCATCTTCCTTTTATAAGAAAAGAAAGTTGCTTTGAATGGCATCATTTATATTTCTAAAAAATAAATGATGGCTGGTTGGTTCCTCCCCGCCACCAACGGTAGGCTTCTTCCATCTCTTGGTACCCCAAGAGACATATTAATAATATATAAAATATATAACCACTTGGTCATCAATCGCGAAAATGGCGCAACGTATGTACGAGCATACTTTATAGTGGTGCGTTCCACTTATGTCAGCGTATAGAGAGTGGTGTGTTCCCAAACTATACCGGTAATAGGTTTCAAGGATACACCAGGCGCACTGCGGGATAGTTCGCCGCAACAAAACAGAATCCATAGGCGTGATGCACACCTTCAGATTACTGAAGTATGTTAGTTTAAATACAGCGCGGAAGCAACCATGGGTAGTAGGACGTTGTTTGTACGTAACATACTCGTGGGTTGTGTGTGTTAGAGACTTGAAAAGTGGCACTTATGTTATTAGTTTCAAACAATAATAATCTGTTTATGCAATTTATGAAAATCGACCCCAAAGAATGTGAAATGGGGGTTGGAAGATTGTATGAAGGTCCTACGTTTTTGAAGTTCAACTTTAAAATCGGGATTTAAGTTATTAGTTTTAAATATTAATAACCTGGGGTGAACGGGGGTTGGAATGTAACATAAAAGTTATATGATTTTGAAGTATAGACATGAAAATCAGCATTTAGGCTATTAGTTCTAATTAATAAAAACCAACATAAGCTATATAAAGCCTCTATATATAGCCTTATGGCAGCGGGAATATGTCATAATCTCATAGGAAACGAAGATCATAATCTCAGACGAAGTCGCGGGCTACATCTAGTATTAAATAAATCTATAGTGACTGATTATTATACATGCGACTATTTTTCTAACAATACACGATGCCGCACAACTCCGTTCCAAAGTATTATTAAAGATATTATCTTAATAGTACCTACCTATCTGGATATGTATTATAAGTATATATGAAAAAATAGTCACTACGAGTAGGGTTGACTCTATGAAACTATCAAAATCACCATAAATCCATTTCTCAAGCCTTGATGCTACAACTTAAGAAACTAACAAACATTAAATACAAATTCGCCACGGAAAAGTAACTTACCATGTTACTATTTTTGTAAATGGACCGCTCGACCTCTTGTAACAGTTACTTGGCAAACAGTTTCGCTTTTCTTGATCGCGATAGCTTCAGACCCTGGGATGCAGTCGATGTGAGATGGTGTCTGATCTGTTTCAAAAACGCATCGCACTCGAATTTTAACGAGTAAATTACGGTTTTGAAACACTATCAAAATCACCATGAATTCATTTCTCAAGCCTTGATACTACAACTTAAGAAACTAACAAACATTAAAAACATGAGTCACATTACAAAAACTAGCATAAGAGTCACAGTAAACATAAGAAACGGTGGATTCATATTATCTATTATTTTTTAAAGATAGTTTTATACACATGAGAAGGCCTTAAATACACACAATTGTGAAGTTTTAATTTGCATAGTTATAAAACAGTTTTGCTTTTCTTGATATTTAGTTTTTTACGTCTGGATATAACAGCCTATAAAATTCTAAAACATAGGTTTATCGCAATGTTACACAGTAATTTCAAATGTTGAAGAAGTCGAAATTAGTGGAAACTGGAGTTGACACTATAACTAAAGAAACTAATAACTAACATTAAAAACATGACTCACATTCCAACAATTAGCATACAAGTAAGCATTATAAAAGGTCAAAAAATATTAGGTCTTTACCTATGAAATTGCCTTTCTTCAGTACTGGTCATTTCAAATAAAAAAAAGTTTGTAATTCAATACAAATTCGCCACGGAAAGGTAACTTACCAAGTTACTATTTTTGTAAATGGACCGCTCCAGCTCTTGTAACAGTTACTTGGCAAACAGTTTCGCTTTTCTTGATCGCGATAGCTTCAGACCCTGGGATGCAGTCGATGTGAGATGGTGTCTGATCTGTTTCAAAAACGCATGGTACTCGAATTTTAACGAGTAAATTACGGTTTTGAAACACTATCAAAATCACCATGAATTCATTTCTCAAGCCTTGATACTACAACTTAAGAAACTAACAAACATTAAAAAACATGAGTCACATTACAAAAATTAGCATAAGAGTCACAGTAAACATAAGAAACGGTGGATTCGTATTATTATTTTTAAAGATAGTTTTATACACATGAGTAGGCCTTAAATACACACAATTGTGAAGTTTTAAATTTGCATAGTTATAAAACAGTTTTGCTTTTCTTGATATTTCGTTTTTTTACGTCTGGATATAACAGCCTATAAAATTCTAAAACATAGGTTTATCGCAATGTTACACAGTAATTTCATATGTTGAATAAGTCGAAATTAGTGGAAACTGGAGTTGACACTATAACTAAAGAAACTAACAACTAACATTAAAAACATGACTCACATTCCAACAATTAGCATACAAGTAAGCATTACAAAATGTGAAATAATATTAGGTCTTTACCTATGAAATTGCCTTTCTTCAGAACTGGTCATTTGAAATAAAAAAAAATTGTAATGGCTCTGTATTTTAAATTAAAATTAATTCTGTTTTAAAACCATGACATTCTTTTTTCATTACATTTCAACATTTTTCGTCATAATGGATACTTTAAAAATTCGTGTAATTATGGAATATGAGTTCCGTCGTGGCACCAACGCGACACAAACGGCACGTAACATCAAAAATGGTTACGGAGAGAACTGTACAAACGAACGCACAACCCGTTATTGGTTTTCCCGGCTCCGTTCTGGAAATTTTGACTTGAAAAATGAAGCTCGTGGTCGTCCGGAGACTTTGGTCAACAATAATGAATTAAAGGCGATTGTGGAAGCTGCCGAAACTCAATCTACAGCTGAGCTAGCAGCAACTTTTGATGTAAGCATCAAAATAATATTGATCCATTTGCGACAAATTGGCAAGGCAAAAAAGCTTGATAGATTGGTGCCCCACGACCTTAACGATCGCCAGCGCAACGTACGCGTCGAGACCTGCCTTGCGCTGCTCAACAGGCAAAGAAATGAAGGAATTTTGAAACGAATTATTACGTGCGACGAAAAATGGATTCTGTTCGACAATCGAAAGCGCTCGATCCTGGTTCAGCACCAAAGCAATGCCCTAAGCCAAAAATGACCCCTAAAAAGGTGGTGGTCACTGTTTGGTGGTCTAGTGCGGGTGTGATTCACCACAGCTTTTTACAAAACGGCATGAGCATTACTGCAGATGTGTACTGTGAAGAACTGGAGAGAATGATGGAGAAGCTTGCACATCTGCAACCAGCTTTGGTCAATCGGTCGTCCCCACTGCTCCTTCACGACAACGCGCGACCCCATACTGCGCAACAGACAGTCTCCAAGCTTCAAGAGCTGGGGTTGGAAGCTCGCCCTCATCCGCCATACTCACCAGACCTTGCACCTACCAACTATTAATTTTTCAAAAATTAATTTAGACAACTTTTTAGTGGGTAAAAAATTCAATTCCCAAGAGGCAGTACAAAATGCCTTTGAAGAGTTTGTTGCCTCCCGTCCAGCTGATTTTTACAAGAAGGGCATCAATAAACTGCTAATGCATTGGCATATATGCGTCGATTGCATGGGTGATTACTTCGAATAACAGAAATAATAAAGTTTGAAAAAATAAGTACTTTCACTTATTCCATACAAAACGGCAATTTCATAGGTAAATACCATATATAATAATTTTAAAGATATTTTTCAATCCGCTTCTACAATAAGCTCCCAGAAGACATGTTGATGATATCTCCGAATAAGTGTAAACTTGATCGCTTATTATAGTGATTTTGTCAAACTTAAAGAAAACTTATATTGACGCATTGATGTAGAATTTACCCTTAGTAAGAAACGAATCGTTGCTCTTACAGAGTAGCAAGAACGTCCGTGTTAATTGCGGGTTGGATTCCTACTCATGGATTATATACTTTTTAACCGACTTCAAAAAAAGGAGGAGGTTATCAATTCGGCTGTATGTTTGTTACGCGATTACTCATTATTTTAAAATGTGACTCAGAGCATATCTTCGAACATGGATATCGGAACTCCTCAATGGATAGCAGTAAATTGCTCGCCATCAGTGTAATAGCTTAGTAAATAATAGGTTTTTAACCAGATATAATATATTATTTTAATACGTGACTCAGATCATACATGGATATCGGAACTCCTCAATGAATAAGAGTAAATTGCTCGCGATCAGTGTAATAGCTTAGTAACCAGTATGTTTTTTACCAGACATCCATATTAAGATAAAAAATGCGAAAGTGTATCCTGTCGGCCTGTCTGTCGGCTACGCTTTCACGGCCCATCTGTGCTACCAATTTTGATTAATATTGGTACAGAGATGGGTTGTATCCCGAGGAAGGACTTAGGCCACTTTCTATCCCGGAAAATTCAAGAGTTCTCGCGGGAATCATAAACCTTATTCCACGCGGACAAATTCGCGGGCATTATATATACTCTACCCACGGAGACAAGTTAATAGGGAAAACATAGACTCGTTTGTGATTGTTAGCGATAATCGTTAATGCAGTGTACAGACTACGTGTATATTTTAGTCTGATCGTGATACCCGTACGGACGGGCTCATATTTTAAAAGAAAAAAACGTCCTTTTAGTAGTACCGAAAATCTAGGAATATGTATCAGTCCATGAGAAATGCAACACCTTACGCTTCATACAATGATATTTCGAAAGCTATTGCTTCTTCCGTCGGAATCCATTGGGTTTCAGTTCATAGAATTGTGAAAGAAAAAAAATAACAATGATGGTATTTTGAAATCTCCCAAGAAAACGAAACTGCGTGTGAAGATTGTTGACAAAGTTGATGATTTTACTAAAATAAATGTGCCATCAGTAGGTAAAATAGTTCATAACTTTTTTTCCCGTAATGAAATTCCTCAATAGACAAAAATTTTATAAAAGAATACATTAAAAATTCATTAATTTAATAAAAGCTAGCCTAATTTTTCACCTACTTATTATATTACAACGGCAAGTGTAGTCGTGAGAAGAAAGCTAGTTTAATTTAATAGTAGCGCAGTGTGTACGTACATTCAGAATGGTGTACGCCACTGACATTTTTTGTCTTTGTCATTTGTATGGGATTACGTGACAGAGAGAACGCTATATTAACTAGTCTCCGTGGATCATTGATGTAGAATTTTTTTAGTACCTACCGTGGATAGAGTAGCCAACCACTAATAGGTATTTTGAAAATAAAAATATTTAAAAAATAAATTAAAACCGACTTCAATAACCACAAACACTAAAAAATATTTTAATTTAATACCGAACATATTATATTTAGTTAATGTAGTTCTATAATAATATTTTTTGGAGTCGGTGCCAATGAGGTGCCAATGTGGAGACCCAAAACAATATGAAGAATAAACGATTCGTGCGGCTAATTTCCCCTATATAATATTATTATACTCTTTGGGCTAATACCTAATTGGCACCGACTCCAAAAAATATTATTATAGAACTATTTACATTAACTCTTCTAAATATAATATACCTATTCGGTAATAAAATAAAATATTTATTTAGTGTTTGTGGTTATTGAAGCCGGTTTAATTTTTTTTTGTTTTTCTGTATTTGACTAACGTAAATAAAAAAAGATACTAAAAATAGATAGAGAGATAACATTGCTTGAGAACCTAATATATTATTTGTTTAAACATTGTAAATACTCATAATTTAATTTAATTCAAAAAATGCTAAATCGATTTGCACACTAATGATTTAGTTTAATGTTATGTCCAATCATAGACATTATTACCATCAAATATTGTACACCATTATTTGCAAATAAATAATTATTTATTTATGGATATAATGTTAATTAACTGACATCCTAATATCATCTGGATATGATAATAGTTTTTTTATCAAAACTATCAAAATCTAACTAGAACAAGTAATAAAAATAAAAATTTTAAAAACCCACGACGAACAGCTACAGAGCTCCATTGAAACAACAATTAGAACTTAGCAAAAGTATATATAAAATAATATCTAAAACACAAAACTGCATATTTGCCGCCTCAGTAGTTCTTTTGACCAGCGTGGTGGACTATGGCCCAACCCTTCTCATTCCAAGATAAAACTTGGGCTAAGTAATGAGCAGAGGTGTCAAATAGTGTTAAATTTTAATATTCTGATAAAAATTGTTTAAAAAAATGTGATCACTTAAGGAGTTCCCATAACCACCTCCTGGCTCCATCATAAGACCCTGAGCAGCATCTAGGTACAAAGTGCTAGTCAAGACAAATCAAAAGAGTCCAAACACGACGGGTTTACGATAAGAACTTAAGGAGTTCCTATGACCACCTCCTGGCTCCATCATGAGACCCTGGGCAGCATCTAGGTACAAAGTGCTAGTCAAGACAAATCAAAAGAGTCCAAATACGACGCGTTACGATGAGAACTTAAGGAGTTCCCATGACCACCTCCTGGCTCCATCATGAGACCCTGGGCAGAATCTAGGTACAAAGCGCTCGTCAAGACAAATCAAAAGAGTTCAAATACAACGGGTTTACGATGAGAACTTAAGGAGTTCCCATGACCACCTGCTGGCTCCATCATGAGACCCTGAGTAGCATCTAGGTACAAAGTGCTACTCAAGACAAATCAAAAGAGTCCAAACTCGACGGGTTTACGATAAGAACTTAAGGAGTTCCTATGACCACCTCCTGGCTCCATCATGAGACCCTGGGCAGCATCTAGGTACAAAATGCTAGTCAAGACAAACCAAAAGAGTCTAAACACGACGGGTTAACGATGAGATCTTAAGGAGTTCCTACCACTTACCAAATCACTAGCTCAGCTTGGTTGTCTATGGTCCTAAAATATATCCAAGAACCTTGTCACAAGCTATCCGTATCTGATGCAAAAAACCGCATCTCAATCGGCCCAGTACTTTTTGAGAAAAATGGTAACATATTGAAAAATTAAAATCATAGACTACAGCTCAGCTTGGTTGTCTATGGTCCTAAAATATACCTAAAAACCTTCTCACAAGCTATACATATCTAATGCAAAAAACCGCATCTCAATCAGCCCAGTACTTTTTGAGAAAAATGGTAATATACTGAAAAATTAAAATCATAGACTACAGCTCAGCTTGATTGTCTATGGTCCTAAAATATATCTAAGAACCTTGTCACAAGCTATCCGTATCTGATGCAAAAAACCGCATCTCAATCGGCCCAGTACTTTTTGAGAAAAATGGTAACATATTGAAAAAATTAAAATCATAGACTACAGCTCAGCTTGGTTGTCTATGGTCCTAAAATATATCTAAGAACCTTCTCACAAGTTATCCATATCTAATGCAAAAAACCGCATTTCAATCGGCCCAGTACTTTTTGAGATAAATGGTAACATATTGAAAAATTAAAATCATAGACTACAGCTCAGCTTGGTTGTCTATGGTCCTAAAATATATCTAAGAACCTTCTCACAAGCTATACATAGCTAATGCAAATACCGCATATTAATCGATCCAGTAGTTTTCCAGGAAAACGGTAACAAAAAAGTGCACAAACAAACAAACAAACAAACAAACACACAACCTCTTAGGGCAAACATATATACCGTCTCCGTTTCGTCGAGGGTAATAATTGATAAACAAAGCAGTTCAGTTTTAAAATGTATTGCATAAAATAATTAAAAGTAGCACAGTTAAAATTCACCATGATATAACAAAAAAATAAATTAATATACTCTAGGTACGGGAGGTATGGTTTTCACCTCGTTATCTAAGGTTTTATCGATGACAGGGCGGTACGTAATTGTCACTTTACCGGTCTTCAAGTCTAATGTCGACAGACTATGCTTCCTCCAATGCTGTTCAATTGGTTTCGCAGTCTGCAAAATAAAGTTATTTATTCTTATACAGGTCGGCTCTTGACTGGAATCTCATCTGGTAAGTAAGTTGATAGCGGGCTAACCTGGTAGAACCATGGCACGTATTGCTACTAAGCCTTATTACTTTATCATCCGACTTAATAACGGATCATCATAAGGCTTGTCGAAACATACCTACTCGTATTTGCCGATTGGGTGGTACCCGGCTAAAGTCTCCCACCAGACAAGACCAGATAAATTTTAGAAATGCTACACTACCGCTGCGAGAACCAAAGCCAGGATCTCCCAGAATCAAAGCGAGGATCTCCCAGAATCAAAGCCAGGAACTCCCACTTATAAGTTCGCTTAGAGATCGTTAAAGATTTCTACTAGAACTATAAATGCTATAGACTTATTACAGATGCGCGGGAGATTTTATAGCATACGTGTGTACGCAAAAACAGCTGCACTCTTTTTATAATTCACTCTCATATCCCACTGGGACGGCAATCCTACAGAGTTACCCATACGTGCTATTCGAATCAACTTCCTTATTCAGGGCTAGTCCTGAGAACTTGTGTACATACATATATGTATATAGGTATATGTACATAACCCTGTGGGGATACAATGTGCTTACGAATCACAGGGTAGCACTACGTATAGTCGCCTGCGCGCGACCGACGGGCATTGCTACCCTGTGCTTCGTAAGCACATTGTATCCCCAAAATATTCCCCCCGTTTTACAAAAAAAAATCCAGCCCCGGAATCAGACCTAAGATTTCGACACCAATCGCAATCAAACATGCTAACCACCACACCAACAAGCTACGCAGTTGTTAATGAAAGGGAAATAAAACTCACCTGTCCTTTTGTGTCTTTGCTGTAGTCCATCTCATCTTCTCTCTTGGGGAAGTCATCTCTGAAGTGCGCGCCGCGGCTCTCTGTCCTGTTGAGAGCGCAAGCCACCACCTGTACAGCGGTTTGCAACATGTTCTGCAGCTCCAGGGCTTCCACCAAGTCGCTGTTCCAGTTCGTGCGCTGATCCGTTACCCTGATGTCCTTGAAACACTGCAGCCATTTCTGGATTTCATTGTTGGCTGTAATATCAGAATCGTAGTTGCAATGCCACTAAATCTATTGTACACAATTTCTAAGGCTCTTATCAATAAACCGTCATCAGCTTAGACCAGAATTTCTAGTATAGGCTTCGATTTTAGCAGTCCATGTATGTATGTATGTTTGTATTTATGCATGTTCCACCGTAGTGCCTAAACTACTGAGCCGATTTCGATGGATGAGGTGTCTGATTTGTTATTATGACCCAGGTAACATGGGCTACATATATTACTAACAAAATCGTTAAGACGCATGTTATGTGCATCCAAAAAAGTGGGCTCTCAAAAAATGTTCCTTTTGCCAATGTCTCGAGTGGGATATCAAATGAAAGAGGACCAAATTCTGAGTTCATAAATATGAATACAATGAGCATAATTAAATAATTTAAAATACGTCAGAAAAAAAGGTATTATTATAAATAATTTTTATAGTATTATTTCCGTGTCGCCAAGTTTTTGAAACTTTTTATCTTGTGGACACTGGGCTAACCTAGTACTGAGAATTTCTTGATAGAAAAATCAAGTACCTATCTTATAAGTTATTAGTTGATACCCGCGACTTCGTTCGCGTGGATTGAGGTTTTATGGTTTCCGCGGAAACTCTTTAATTATACGTGATAAAAAGTAGCACATGTGTTATTCCAGTCTATAATCTATCACTGTGCCAAATTTCATCCAGATCCGTTCAGCCGTTCTGGCGTGATTGAGTTACAAACTTCCATCCATCCAAACTTTTGCATTTATAATTTTAGTATAGATATACTTTAGTATACAGAAGTAATAGATAGCTAACCTTCGGTCAGTAGCTTCTTGTCTCTGAAGACGCCACACTTGTACTGCATGGTGGCCCGCATCTTTGCTCTCAACTCGTGAACCGGCGTGGAGCCCTTGGCGGAGCGTACCGTCTCCAGATTATCCAGACTTTCGTCACAGATGTTCTGAAATCATATTAATGTACTTTTTTACGCCACTACAGTTATATTAAACCTATACCACAAACGGATTCCACACGACATCGTACCGGAACACTAAATCGCCCTGCGGTACGTCATTGTCAGTAGGGTGGTAACTAGCCACGGTCGAAGCCATCTACCAGGCCAGACCCGAGAAAACTCAGAAATTATATATCCCCGAACTGAGCCTGCCGGGGATCGAACCCGGGACCTCTCACTTATAAGACCACAGCGCTAACCACTGCGCCAGGGAGGTCGTACTACTCTGAAATCCGTTATAATATTAAAACAAATGCGAATGTGCTTCTGTCTGTCTGTTACTTTTTACGGCCTGTCCTGTGTGTTTCATCAACTTTGCGGAAATTTGGCGCAGATATTATATCTTGGCAGACATATTATTTAACATAGGCTATAATATATAGGTATAGAAATCAAAAACCTTTATCCACAAAGTCAGGTTATCCTTATAACATGGTGAGGAAATCTACGTGCCCGAGAGTTAGGCTAACTTGTAGTGGATAAAAAAACTGAAAGAAAAACTGTCGAAATCGAATCGAAGTCAAATCTCGAAATATACTAACATCGTTAAGTGTTGGCTGTTTGTCGCCCGGCTTGGCAACTTTCGGCATGTTAAGGCCGATGGATTTGCCGAAGACGACGACATCAAGTATGGAGTTGGCGCCAAGACGGTTCGCGCCATGACAGTTGCTGACCGCTTCGCCAGCCGAGTGGAGGCCCTTGATAACGGTATCTGAACCGCTGTACCTTAGTGCCTGAAAGATACAAAAACTTGCCATTCCATAACTCCGTAGAAGGATCATAAAGAACTAAAATCAGAAGGCTTCCTTCTGATTCTACTAGTAGGACCAATTAGGGCCAAGGGGAAACGCCCAAAGAAAAAGAAAATAGCGTGCTCTTCATCGGTCGTCGTAGTAGGGGCAGAGAAATCATTGGGGTAGTTATTTTTTTTTATTTACATCTAATCAGAACGGCAATGCCACTTACACTAACCAGATACCTACTTATATAAAACCTAATCAATTTCCATAAGTCACTTTTGACTGCACCTGAACGCTAACTAGCTTGGTGGTACGTCTTTACCGGCCACTAGTCTCGGTCGAAGCTTCCCACTAGACCAGATCAGAGAGTAGCTGCTAGGCAAATTAGAAATTCTCAAATTGTCTCTGCCGGGGATTGAACCCGGAATCTTCCAGACCGCGGCGCTCAACACTGCATCAGGGAGGTCGTCAAAATTCAAGTCAAAAAATGATTTCATAGTATTTATGATGATATATTAATTAATGATTTCATCGTATTTAGAATACAATATTTCCAAAAAAAAATACATTTACACGAGGAATTTGGAAGAGCCTACAAATATTATGAGTGCGAAAGTGTTATTATTTTGACCTTAATCACGCAGCAATAATTACGGATCGACGTGATTCGTGGCCCTCAATTATACCAGTGCAAGGTATATAGGGTAGTGGAACCAAAAGATGAACGACACCCAATAGATGAACGGCCGACCGAAAATTCAAAAAAAATAAAACATCCCGCTATTTATTTATGTGCATTATTTTTTTCCGCACGTGGCAACATTATTTCTTCCCGATTCCCTAACAAAATCAACAGTCACAGCTCCGACGCGCTCGTAATTCGACGTTGTGTGAGAGTTTCCCGGCAAACAATTGTTTTATATGGAAACCTTCCTAAGGTAAGTGCTTTTCAAACTTAAGGATTTCGGCAATTTAAAGCAATTTTATACGATAGATTTGGGTAGTTTTGGTTGGAGTAAATCTTGATATATCTGTCTTTGATTATAATGATACATATACATATTATTCGACGTATTTTTTGAAAAAAATACTGTTCAAGTGATGGATTCGATTGCGTAATCTTGATCCAATAGATGAACGCCGTTCAACTAATGGAGAAATGGCATATTCTTACACAGGTCATAACATTTATATTAATGCTTAGAGACCGAAACAAAACAACGCAAATTAATTTTAGTTAATTAAGGAATTTAGTTACCAAAAGTTGAACACATTATTTTGTGTTCTGAGGTTTTATTTCAGTATGAAATCTTGCGTTGTTCATTTTAAGAATTCACGTCCAAAAGTTGAACTAATGAATTTAATCACATTTTATTCGTTCAATTATTGGGTATCGCGTCTTAAACTGAACGCTGAAGTAAATTATATACGTTCATTTGACGGTACTTTAATCCTAAAAATGAACGAATTGAATTAAGTAGTTCAGTTTTTGGGACTTATTTTATCACTTTATTGAGCTGTACTTTATTCAGTACCTACCTTACCTACAGTTATTTGTGTACCTACAATCTTTCTTATATTTTACAGATGTTGTCTACCCAAAAAAAAATACAATATGCACTCTGGAAGAAGCTGTGCGAATGGTCCAAGCTCAGGAGATATCATTATCGAAAGCTAGTGCTCTGTTCAGGATTCCGAAGGGTACACTGCACAATAAAATTCATGGAAAAACTGCCCTCCGATGTAAAAAAGGGCCAAAAACTTTGTTATCGGACGCAGAAGAAAAGAAAATATGTTTTTGGATTTTAAATATGGCCAAAATTGGTAATCCAGTAAACGCTACAGATGTACGAGAAACGGTGGCAAACATTTTTGAAATAAAAGGATCAAAAATTAAGCCGGGTAAAAAGTGGATGCAACTATTTTTAAAAAGAATAAAAATATAATATTTGAACTTAATGAGCTCTGGACAATGACACCCCACATGCCAGGGTAAAAAAATTAACCAGATAATAAAAATTTGTTTTCCCGATGTCGTCAGTCGGGGCTCAAAACATACAATATTGTATTATGATAATAATGTTAAAATAAATGTATTCCTATTAAAATGCTAGTTCAACTATTGGGTTCAAACTATTCATAATTAGGGCTCAGTGTTCAACTATAGGGGTAAACCCCTTAACTTCTTACAAAAATCAACTTTAAAAAATATATATTAGATAAAAGAGTTTATTTTTTTAATCAGTTAAACCTTGAGGATATGTGGAATCACAAAGAAAAACCCAGCAAGCTTCAATGTCATTAAATAACTAATCAGAGCTGTTCAAAGTTGCCAAAATCGCTTATGCGTTCATTTATTGGTTCCACTACCCTACTTGAATATCTGGAGAGTGACATAAGCTACTTTAAATCGCAGAATATCAAAGAGCTCCTCCGGGATTTCGAATTCCGAAATCTATGCAGACGAACTCACAGGCGCCATCTAGTTGACAGTAAAATCAAACACAAAAACCAAATTCTGTAATAAAATTGTTGTGGTCTGCTCGACAGGCCGAAGTCTCGAGCCGAAGTCGGGTACGGGCCTCGAGGTCGAGCCTCCTTGCCCGGGCGTGTCCTCACAGGTAGCAGACTATCTGGATTATCTATTTCCGCCCTTTTATACTGGGCTGAGGTCGCACCTGCACAGCATCGGCCTTGTGGCAATTGGATAGGTCTGGTCTTGTTATTGTTGTCAAATCCAGTCCAGTGATTGGGGCAACAACAAAGAAATAAAATTACCTCTCCTTTCCAGTTTATAGGTATGCCTCCCATAGTATAATGTACGGTGGGTACGATCGGCACAGGCTGTGTGTACACATCAGCCCCAGTAAACGTCCATGCCGTTTCAGATATACCAGGAAGACGCTCACGGATCACTTCCGCCGGCAGATGGTGAAGTTGTAGGTACACGTGGTCTTTCTTCGGACCTACTCCTCTGCCTGAAAATCCATACACATATTATAAATACACAAATACTGGTAGCTGTTTGTTATCTTTTCGTGATTTTGACCAAATTTGGCACAGAGATAGATTCTATGCAGCGGATGTACATGGGGTATACATACTTTTCATACTAGAAAATTGTAAAGCTCTGAATATCCTCATCTTTATGACTTTAGACAACGAGTTTACCGTGCCTAGTTGAACCACAATGGCTGAAGAAAACTGGAATGACGATAGCGTTGAAGCGGGCAGCATGACTGTCGATTCCATGCCACTGCTGCAAGCGACTGACATTCCAGAAATCAAATTGTTCGAAAGATTACGATGTACAGGTGTCCGATATGTCTTTACAAGACTACATTTCTGTGAATGAAATTTATGCCAAATACCTGCCCCACTCGGTATGCCCACAAAGACGGTTCCGTAAAGCTCAGTGCCCAATTGTTGAACGTCTGACCAATGCACTGAAGATGCATGGAAGAAATAACGGCAAGAATTTGATGGCCGTTCGAATCGTCAAGCACGCTTTTGAGATCATCCACCTTCTGACTGAAAATCCCCTACGAGTACTTGTTACAGCCATCATCAACTCTGGACAGCGTCTAGACTCTAGGATTGAAGATTGTAGGACAAACCAACAAACAAACATACTTGCGCATTTATAATATTAATAAGTATGACTATCGTTCGCCCTTAGATGTATAAATTAAATTAAATGTAGACTGTGGCAAACTTATCTGTGCATGTGGCAGAGGCGCCACTGTCTTTAAAATAAGTCAAAATTTTAAGATTAACACAGACATTCAGTTACCTAGTTCCGAATTTCGCCACACGCACAGATAAGCTTGCCCGAGTCTAAATAGAGGTGGTACCTTGACGGATTTCAGTAGCAATGGACCTGGAGACCACATCGCGACTGGCGAGATCCTTCGCTTTAGGGGCGTACTTTTCCATGAAGCGCACTCCTTCGCTATTTACAATATAGCCTCCTTCACCCCGGCAGCCTTCCGTCATGAGACACCCAGAGCCGTACATGCCTAAAAATCAAACTTCTTATTACTAGCGGCCGCTAACAGCTTCGTTCCCATGGGGATTTCAAAAAAGCTGGTCTTATTCCTTGTCTATAATATTATATAAAGAAAACCTCTGTAAGATTCCTGATGTTCTGGGGTGGAAGTCAGATAATGTGAGATTTTTACCCACTAAAGCCACGGAAGTGGCTAGTATTGCCAATTGTAAATTTTTAGCAACAACTGGCTAGATTGAACACCCCCTACCGAAACCATAAAATGGTTTCCTACCAGTGAGGAAAAAAAACATTTAAATTAAATAAACATAAATAAGTAATAAGCCCTAATAATAAAATAAATAATAATATAAAAGATGCTAACTAAAATAATATACTATGAGGATTAGACAATAATTAGCATATTATGGTAAAGGGCTTAACTTGTTAACCGGCCTTTGCAACCGACTCTTTTGCGTGTGTTAGCAAAGCTAATCATAGAAGGGGTTAATTAATTAGTAATATATTCAGGATTTAAATAAAACGTCACGTCTTCGCTCACAAGGTCTCTAATCGATACTACTCTCTTAGTCTACCTTATTATAGGGGCACATTAAATCATTTGGTCGACCAACAAAGGACTTAAGTCTAGCTAACACATTTACTTAGCTTAATTACGTCCTTATTACTATCGTCTTATGGTTAACTATGTCTAATCGAGCGTCGGATGTAAGCAGTGGCTATCACGGCCTTCCTGCAACAAGCTTTGATCTCAAAGCTTCTTCTCTATTTTACCTGTAAACAGAAAAATATTAAAGCAAAAGTACACAAAAGCAATTTTATTTTGCCATACTTCAGGCGCGGTCAATGACCCGATTGCTAAGTGTCCCTTTAGGGATTTTTGTTGTTTACAACTGCCACATGCAGTTCGTTAAGTATTTGTTTGGGGTTGTATTTTTTTTTGTTTTTTTTTTTTTTTTTGCAATACTGGCACACTTACGGGTGTAAGCTGCTTAGATCTTTTTTTATAATTTTTTTAATTTGCGATTCTCGCGCACTATTAAATAGTCGCTCTCGCCATTGTATTTTTTCTATCAGCGATTTTCGCGCACTATGTCGCTCTCGCTTAATTTTTTTTTTATTTGCGATCCTCGTGCTCTATGTCACTCTCGCATATTTTTTTTTAATTTTTTTTTTTTTTTTTTCAGCGATCCTCGAGCACTATCAAATAGTAGCTAACGCTTAATTATTTTTTTTTGTTGCGGTCCTAGCGTACTTTGTGAAGTCGCTCGCGCATCCAGCATACTTTTCAGTATACTTCATTTTTGTTGCGGTCCTAGCGTACTTTATGAAGTCGCTCGCGCATCCAGCATACTTTTCAGTATACTTCTTTTTTTTTTTTTTTTTTTTTCATTTTGTTGCGGTCCTAGCGTACTTTATGAAGTCGCTCGCGCATCAGCATACTTTTAAGTATACCTCATTTTTTTTATACTTACCTATTGATGAGCTATAACTTTTTTACCTCCTCTATTATTGCCAATAACTTTTTAATTCTTTTATTAGCTTCTATGAGCTACCTTCGCCATTATTGCCTAACCTTTTAACATTGTTTGGTATTGGCTTTCACATCTATCACGTTTTAACCTTCTCCTTTATCACCTATTTTTATTTAATTTCTATTTTATTGGCTATCTCGGCTCCATCAGTATCACCTGTCACCGGCTTTTATAGCCTAATTTTGTTCTGTCCCTGTGATACAGATTTTTTTAAACTCTCGGCAAACACTTTTATTATAAACGGCTCATTATAACGCGGTTCTAATTTGTAAGACAAATTCCCCGTTGTTGTACATAAACAACATCGCCTTCTTTCTACTGCATATTGTTTCTTCGCAATTAATTATTTATCAATCCTTTATCTTATCTTTGTCTCGGCCCTGCTGTAACTCGTAAAGTGCCATGAATGAAAACCAACAACTGTGCAGGTAGGATTTCTAGTTACCACTCTAAAGCAGGCACTTTATGAATCGCTGTTAATAATTATATTGTTGTGTAACCGAGTTTTTTTTTTAATTGACTTAAGTGTTAACAGCCGTTTCCATTTATAAATGTTGTTTTGTTGCATATTTTGTATCTATATTTTGTCTGTGACACCATTGCCGAATATACTGCTTTTTTTTTATAAACGTCTCGACCATTCTGATCCTTTATCTACATAACATTCCAATAGGTTCGAAAGCGCATCATGCCACTTGTCCTGTTCTATCCATGCCACTTCAAAGTACATTTTTGTAACTTCGTTTGTTTCTTTGTCGATGTTTTTTTTTTATTCCTTTATCGCATATTTTTCTTTTGTTTTGTAGAATCCTTGTTGGAGTTTATTGGAGTTTATTCCTTAAGAATCGATTTTCATATATAAGCCCGGGGTATAAAAATGTATGGGAAGTAAAATAAAACTTTCCCCGTTACGTTAAGTTACATTATGTTTATGTTTTCCATGGAAACATATATTTATGTTTCCATGGTAACACTATTCGTTCATAAGGAGTAAACTCCAGTCGTGCATCGTGAATTTTTTATTTGGAAGTTTTGCAAATAAACAGGTAATATAGTAACCTTTCATTGTCATATTATTTTTGGATATCATTACTTGGCTTTTGATGCTTCTAATAATTCGTCAACTCTGTTATGGCATTGTTACTCGTCCTACAGTTGAGTTAAATTGAATCTCATCAAAGATGACAGGAAATACCATGTTCAGTTCACATTTTCAAAAATTCTCAACAATATTCCACCGTGCGATATTCCAAATTCCAGTTATCATCATCAACATCGTATTTTTGCAATTCCATTTTTTATCGTCTCATTAGATCCATTGTTCCTGGTTATGTCACTTGATCATTTATTATGATTAAATTTTTTTTTGTTAGCTCTTGATTAGTGATCTTAATTGGTTTGCTGTAGGTACTGAAAATTAGTCTTCGTACTTCATGCTACTGCCTTTCCTGTACTCTTACAATGCAGTCAGTAACTTCTTCAAACTTGATAGGTATCTCATTAAGCTTACTCGATAATATTCGACAATCATCAAGCCTTACTAATTTCATAGAAGTTATTTATTTTGATCAAATTCTTCCGTGATCTTTCAAATTCTTTTTTTGTTTGTCTTCAGCATATTTCCATTTTAAAACAATAAGTAATTAAAGAAATACTGTTTGAATGACACAATTTCTGATCGGATCTGATTGATCGCATGATTTCTGGAAGTACTTCCCTAAGTCCATCAGTTATCTGACCTGTTTTTCCCTCTTGTGAATACTTTACTGCTTTGTTTTTAAAACGCTTCAATCTTTATATACCCTCGGCGGCGGATTTCATCTTAATATTATATACCTCCGGTCAAGTACTCCATTTCCGTTTGCAAGAATTTGCATTTTTTTTTAAATCTCTAAAATAAATCCAGCTAAAGCCTTTCAATAGTTATTCGAAACGTTCTAAACTTTGCTCTATTGTTTTGTTAAGTATTTCTACGTCACTTTAAAAGATTTTACCAATTCTATTGTATACACTAAAAGATATCCTCATCCACTCAAGTGTCCTTCAAGTGTGATGAAGGCGGTTTTATTTTTATATTTATTGAATCTTCTTCATAGACAAGCCATGAAAATAAAGCACAGTTAAATATTGTTTATTTCCGAATTTTTCATCAATTTTCCATTTTCAATTGATCATCAATAATCTACGCACAATTTGTAGCTTGTTCCTTTTTCTTTACTATATAATAACAGACGACGATTATGGTGAACTCAATTCTCGTATTATATTATTGTTTAAGCTCCGCCATTATTTTCTCGTACTTTAGCTCGTTTAGACGCTGACAAATGGTAAGGGTGATAAAAGATTGATTCACAAGTGGTGGTTCTTATTTCCTTTGTGCCTGTTTTAGTTTTAAGTTTTGAAGCGATAAGCCCAGAGTATTTTAAAATAGTTCTCGTAACTGAACCTGTACTTAGAAGCTTAACTCTCACCGCTTTTTATGGCGTCCTCCAAATTATAAACAATTCAACATAACTGGTACTGAAACAATCGAACGATTGAAGTGCCTTCGATATAATAGCCGTCTTGCTAACTATTGCATCTTAGCGTAATCCTTTGTCTTGAAAAATGAAAATCAGTTTCCAATGAGATATTTTCTAACTGGATGACTTTGTGGTTCTTTGTTTTTCTTAGACATCAGTATGTCACTGTTCAGTAAAATCAAAGATATCTTTGATTTATCTATCTACCTTTGATTTTCCAGCCCTACTAGGTTTCAGCTTCTCTTGCAACAAATTGTAGCATCCTCAGATTTCTGTTTCGTGTCTTGATGGTCATTCGCTAGCGGCTAGAGTCTGCATAATTGCCTTTAATGGCAGCTCATCCACACTAGTTCAGTACTTTCTTTGAAGATTATAATTGATACCAACAAAGATACCTCTTCGATTCTAAGATTCGATTCGATACCAACAAAGAAACCTCTGATTTTTGTTTCAATTTCTTAATCCTTCCTTATAGTTGCCTGGTAGAGATTGATTCAAAGCGATAAGACTGCCGCTATTGCTTAATTTCTATTGTGTATTGGTGTACAATAAAGAATGTTTCATTCATTCATATTTCACACCCTATAATACAACATTTTGTCTCCTTTCTTTACAGTATTAAATTGATTGAAAACGTAAAAATTACGTATCTCCCTTGATAAATTAAATTATTTATTCTCTCTTCGAATTAATCTCAACTACTTAAGGATATTTATTTTCGCTGCATAATTCGACACTTTAACGAATTGATCACTATCAATATTTTTACAGCAATCTTGAAATCTCTGTGTACAGGTCTCCATAGTTTGGAAACATAATATTTAAGTAGGTACTTCTCACTTTAGATTGCCTAAAGTCCATTATTTACACGTAATTCCAACGCTCTATTCCGAGTTCCAACCTCTTCCAATTAAAGTTTATGCCAAAGCTTCAAGTGTTAGCTTGAGTGCACAAGTAACTCATGAGAATACTTTTTATAGTTCAGAATTCCGATACTTGGGTCAAAATTTCGCAATAAAATATCTTCACTCTTGAGTCATAAAACTATGGTGTCTCTAACACTAGTTCACTCTCTGAATAGTCTCAGTCGTTCCTTTTGTTTAATTTTTTGTCACTCATTTACACATTTCACAAACTAAAATTTTAATGTCCGTTTTAATAAACTTTATTTACTGTCTCTTATTTAAACTGTGGTACGCGAATTCCATCCCACTTCTGATGTTAGCAAAGCTAATCATAGAAGGGGTTAATTAATTAGTAATATATTCAGGATTTAAATAAAACGTCACGTCTTCGCTCACAAGGTCTCTAATCGATACTACTCTCTTAGTCTACCTTATTATAGGGGCACATTAAATCATTTGGTCGACCAACAAAGGACTTAAGTCTAGCTAACACATTTACTTAGCTTAATTACGTCCTTATTACTATCGTCTTATGGTTAACTATGTCTAATCGAGCGTCGGATGTAAGCAGTGGCTATCACGTGCGCAACGTTACGCTTCGCACGATACCGTCGGGACCGGGATGTAGGGTTTCTATTCTACCTATAGTCCAATTGCATGGAGGCGCATTATCTGTTTTTATAAGTACTAAATCACCTACGTTAGTATTAGCTTTTGACGTGAACCATTGTGTATTTAAATACTCGCGACTCCATCGCTTCCAAAACAACTGAGAGCTCTTTTGGAGATACTGCCAACGAGACAATCTGCTGATCGGCTCGTTTTCGAGCTGATATTCTGGCACGACCGTCAGACTTTTACCAATCAGGAAATGTCCAGCAGTTAGCACATTAAATTCGTCAGGGTTGTCACTCGACGGCAAGGGACATAAAGGTCGCGAATTGAGTATAGCTTCGACTTTACAGAACACGGTAGTTAGTTCTTCGAAGGTCAAGGCTTTATCTCCAACGCTACGCACCAGATAATACTTGGCGGATCGGATCCCGGCCTCCCAGAGGCCTCCTGTGTTTGCCGCGGTTGGAATATTAAACTTCCACGTGATTTGTCTCTGTGCGCACCCAGCCGTGATATCTTCGCTATCCCGCAAAAACCGCTGTACTTCGGTTAAATGTTTGCTGGCAGCACAGAAGTTCGTCCCACAGTCAGAATGTAGAATAGAGCAGAGTCCTCTGCGTCACGTCATTCTGTCCAGACACGCAAGGAAACAATCAGCTGACAATGAAGATAAGACTTCTAAATGTACAGCTTTGGTAGAAAAGCAGACAAATAATGCTAAGTAAGACTTTGATACTCTAGCATTTTTACGTAAACTTTCTTTAATATAAAAGGGGCCCCGAGATCTACCCCTACATGGTCAAACACCTTATGTGGTGCGAGCCTGGTTGGAGGCAGTGGAGCCATCTCTGGTTGCAATAGAGGTGGTTTGTTTTTAAAACAAGCCTTGCATTTGGATAAAACGGATCTGATGAGTCGACGAGCCGACAGTATCCAAAAATTTTCCGAAATTATACTCTGAAGCGCGTGTGGCCCGGCATGTAAATATTTTTTATGAAAATATTCGATTAGCATTTTTGTGAACAAACTATCTTTCGGCAAGAGCCGTGGATGTTTCGCGTTATAAGGAAGCTCAGAATATTAACATAACATAAAAGTTCGAGTTCGTCTGAAAAATGAACTTCTTGTACCAATCGGATCAGTAAGTCCCATCCGTGATCTGTGGTAAGTCCTAAGTTACTAATCTTACTAATATTATAAATGCGAAAGTTTGGATGTATGGATGTCGGTATGGATGTATGGATGTATGGATGTATGGATGAATGTTTGTTACTCAATCACGCCCCAACGGTTGAACAGATCTGGATGAAATTTGGCACAGAGATAGATTATAGTCTGGAATAACACATAGGCTACTTTTTATCCCGGAAAATTAAAGAGTTCCCGCGGGAACCACAAAACCTCGATCCACGCGTACGAAGTCGCGGGCTTTAGCTAGTAACCAATAATTTTAGTTGACTCGCCCTATACTGTCCAAGTACCACATCTACTAACAAGAAGCCAACGGGCTCAATCAAAGTACCAGTATAAGAACGTAAACAAACATTATCTTTATGTAAAGTACGATTTTTAAAATAACGCTCGTAACAGTCATAGTTAATACTCGTAGTAGATAACTTACTGCCAGTGTCCAGTTCAAAATCCAATGATAATCCATTCACCAGTATACGCACACTATACGGCCGATCACTTACACCGCACACACTTAAACTATACATCTCAGATTCTGAACCACTATCACTATCGAGATAATTATGGGATTTGCCCCGGGCGCGACCCTGCCTGTCGCCTGCCCCGCGTCGTTTTACGCCTTGATCCCTGCACATGGCGAGCAGGTGACCTTTGACTTGACACCGATCACAGGTATAATTCTTAAAACGGCACCAATTTTTAGAAGGTTATGCAGCCTTCCACACCGCCAACACGTCCCCCCAGCCGGCCTCGAGCTCGCGCCAGGGCCGCCGCCGTCGCCGCCACCGAAGCCGCGAGGCGCGCGCACCGCCGCCGCTACCCGATGCAAGGGCTCCGCCGCGGGCGCCGATCCGGCGTCGACCGCTTCACTCGTAGAACCACTCGCTTGTGCGTGCCTGTCTACCGTCTCCAGTGCCAAAGCCAATTCCACCGCTCTTTTGTAATTCAGCTCGGGTTCGGCGAATAAACGAGATCTCATATCATCATTCGCCAGCCCCGATACAAATTGATCTCTTAAATTTTCTTCGAGATTCGATCGAAAATTGCAAGTACTCGCAAAGTGTTTAAGAGCTTGAAGATATTGACTGAGCGATTCGCCCGCCCTCTGCCGGCGAAGCCGAAAAACGTGCCGTTCCGCAATGTCGCATCTTTTTGGTTCAATATGCTGGATCGTTAGGTGCACACAAATCGCACATCATACTAATATTATAAATGCGAAAGTCAGTTTGTTTGTTGGTTTGTTGGTTTGTTGGTTTGTTGGTTTGTTGGTTTGTTGGTTTGTTGGTTTGTTGGTTTGTTGGTTTGTTGGTTTGTCCTTCAATCACGCTGCAACGGAGCAACGGATCGACGTGATTTTTGGCATGGATATAGTTGAGGACCTGGAGAGTGACATAGGCTACTTTTTATCCCGGAAAATTGAGGAGTTCCCCCGGGAATCCAAAAAACTTATTCCACGCGGACGAAGTCGCGGGCATCAGCTAGTTAAATCATAAGCTTG
Source organism: Erebia aethiops (assembly GCA_923060345.2). Classification (NCBI taxonomy): domain Eukaryota; kingdom Metazoa; phylum Arthropoda; class Insecta; order Lepidoptera; family Nymphalidae; genus Erebia; species Erebia aethiops. Next base: position 4,245,380 of record OV281079.1, on the reverse strand, counting down.
ACGAACTACTGTAATCAAGGTGGCAACCTTTTACTTTTGATCGATTTGGTTGAGTTCGATAAATTGTTTCACACGTCGTATGTAAGCCGACCATTTTTTACTAGTTAAGTCGAAGCACTCAATTTTACCAATCGGCATTTCGATAAACAATCACAAACTCCACAATTAAACGTATTTTTACTCGTCGCCAGTTAAATATTGTAATTATTAACGTAATAAATACGCGAGAGACACAATCAAAGACCGGGTCGGTGACAGCACTGTTTTATTGTTAAAGTGTGGGATACAACAGTAGCTTTGATTTTAAGATACGGTAACTGGTTATCACCATCATGTTATATAAGTAATCGACGTCAATAAGTGTATACCTACAGTGTACCTACCTAATTGGAATAAATAAATATTGATTGATTGATTGATCGTACCGGAACGCTTAATCGCTTGGAGGCACGTCTTTGCTGGTAAGGGGTAACTAGCTACGACCAGACCTCCCACCAAAAGAACAGAAAAAATACAGAAATTATAAATTCCCAAAATATTGACTATGTACTGAATTTTGCTTGTTGGGTATACCAGGGAAATCCAGGACCTCGTACATTTAAGACCATAGAGCTCACTACTGCGCCAGGGAGATCGTCAAAATAAAGCTAAATAAGGTTAATTAGAGGAAATACACCTGAATTTTAGATATGTGTCATTCAAACTAAGCTATATTTCTGTGTGATGTTCCATGATACTGCAAAGTGTTAAATTGTACCTATTAAAGTGAAACATTACCAGTAGGGTGAAACTGTATGAACTCGAGGTCCTGTAGCGGTATGGCGACTCGGGAGCACATGGCGCCACCGTCGCCGGTGCACGTGTGAGCCGCCGTACAAGAAAAGTACATCCGCGGGTAGCCGCCCGTAGCTATCACGGTGTTCTTAGCTTGGAATCTATAAAAGATATACGGAATATTAAACATTATTGAAGAGAAAACTTGCTCGCGAGCACCGACATTCGCGTTGTTACGAAGACAAAAGGTCTTAAATTTAAATATAGTTCATTTGTAATTAAACTTTAATGCCTTAGTTTTAATTTTTTTTTAATTAGAAAAGAACATAAATAATTAAATAATAAAAAAAAATTTAACATTCGTTTTCACTTCTATCGACAGACCCTATGACTGCCAATTTTATTTTTTTTATATTTGCCGCAGTGGTAAGAAGTGCTGTACGATAGAATATTCGAAACATTGTATTTGTTAATAACTTTTTATAGAATAATGGCATTTTAATTGTTAATTGATGTACTGTAGATAATGCCCGTGCTTATTGGAAGCTGAAATCTCGGCGATATTGACAATTTTTTCACGCCTCGACAGTAAATTCCATCACTTTTAACACAAATAGCTTTTATAGAATGAGAACAATAATTTTTTGTAACATATACTTTTGTAACATTCTCCATACTACTTTTACTAGCGGGGTTATAATATTTCCAAATTGCACCAAAAAATTTCAGCATGAAGCACAATAATCAATTGCTATTCAAATTTCCGACCGAGGCCGAGGAGTTAAAATAATTATCGAACAGGCTGGCGTTTGTAGAAAATAGTAAAATCAACATTCAACTGATTGTTCAGTAATTATTGGCAACTCAAAACATTTTTGTAGAACTGTTCATGATTCTACTAATACAATAATTCCAGTAATACAAAAAACAATTGAAGCATGAAAATAAGCAGAACACACTTATCAATTACTATCAGATACTTAAATACCGCCAAATGAGGGATTTATGACGTGATTGATGAATGATCAATTCTTCATGACGCGGACGGTTCTTGTTGAACATAACTAACGATTATATTGTTCAGTCAGGTAATAATGGTGAGTAATGAAAACAATATTAAAAGAGGGGACAAAAAATTATTACACATATTTTTATTTAATTTTCCATGCCTCTGATTAATTAACTTATGCAAGGTTACATTTTTAAGGTGCACAAAGAAATTTGTAACATCAAGAGGGTCGGCACAATTATTTAAATTACCTACTATCTGGTTTTTCATTTCCGCCAAAATATGAGGGTTCTTGATGACAGTTCTTGCAGAATGTATGTAACAATTATATTGATCAGTCAAGTAAGGCTGATATAGTTATGAAATCAACCTTAGAAGAGGGACCAAACAATTATAACACATATTATTTTTCATACCTATTTACACAGGACATCAAAAGAGGGTCAACACAATCGTTGTTAAATAATTCCTAACACATGTTTTTACATAAGTTTTCGTTCTTCTATGATTATCTTAATTGCGACCTTGTTGCGGGGTTTAAGATTTGTTTGAGTAATAAATTAGATATCTTATAACACGAAAATAGGCGCAGCATAATAATTAAGTGCTTTATTTTATTTCCGACATAATTTGTAAAAAAAATCTTGCAAAATGTATGTTAAAATTTTATAGAGCAGCCTGGTAATTTTGATAAAAATAGTAAAATCAACATTCACCAGTTTTAATTAATTTGGTGATACATAATAATCATAATATTATGTTAACGTCATTTCTCATGCTAAAACGATTAATTTACTTACAGCCTTCTTGCAGGGCTTAAAATTCCTTTCTGTAATACACAGAACAATTGAAGCCTGAAAATAAGCAAAACACACTTATCAAGTACTATCAGATACATACTTAAATACCGCCAAATGAAGGATTTATGACGTGATTGATGAATGATGAATTCTTCATGACGCGGTGGACGCGGACGGTTCTTGTTGAACGTAACTAACGATTATATTGTTCAGTCAGGTAATAATAATGAGTATTGAAATCAATATTAAAAGAGGGAAAAAAAATTTATTACACATATTTTTCTTTAGTTTTCCATGCCTCTTTGATTAATTAACTAATGCAAGGTTACATTTCTATCACAAAGCAATTTGTATCATCAAAAGGGTCAGCACATTTTTTTAAATTACCTACTATCTGGTTTTTCATTTCCGCCAAAATGTGAGGGTTCTTGATGACAGTTCTTGCAGAATGTATGTAACGATTATATTGATAAGTCAAGTAAGGCTGATATAGTTATGAAATCAACCTTAGAAGAGGGAGCAAACAATTATTACACATATTATTTTTCATACCTATTTACACAGGACATCAAAAGAGGATCAGCACAATCGTTGTTAAATAATTCCTAACACATGTTTTTACATAAGTTTTCGTTCTTCTATGATTATCTTAATTGCGACCTTGTTGCGGGGTTTAAGATTTGTTTGAGTAATAAATTAGATATCTTATAACACGAAAATAGGCGCAGCATAATAATTAAGTGCTATATTTCATTTCCGACATAATTTGTAAAAAAAATCTTGCAAAATGTATGATAAAATTTTATAGAGCAGCCTGGTAATTTTGATAAAAATAGTAAAATCAACATTCACCAGTTTTAATTAATTTGGTGATACATAATAATCATAATATTATGTTAACGTCATTTTTCATGCTAAGACGATTAATTTACTTACAGCCTTCTTGCGGGGCTTAAAATTCCTATAAGTAATACACAAACAATTGAAGCATGAAAATAAGCAGAACACACTTATCAATTACTACCAGATACTTAAATACCGCCAAATGAGGGATTTATGACGTGATTGATGAATGATGCATTCTTCATGACGCGGACGGTCCTTGTTGAATGTACCTAACGATTATATTGTTCAGTCAGGTAATAATAATGAGAATGAAATCAATATTGAAAGAGGGAACAAAAAATTATAACACATATTTTTCTTTAATTTTCCATGCCTCTTTGATCAATTAACATATGCAAGGTTACATTTCTATAGTGCACAAAGCAATTTGTAACATCAAGAGGGTCAGCACAATTATTTAAATTACTTACTATCTGGTTTTTCATTTCCGCCAAAATGTGAGGGTTCTTGATGACTGTTCTTGCAGAATGTATGTAATGAATATATTGATCAGTCAAATAAGGCTGATATAGTTATGAAATCAACCTTATAAGACTAAACAAACAATTATTACACATATTGTTTTTCATGAATTTTCATACCTATTTACATAGCACATCAAAAGAGGGTCAGCACAATCGTTGTTAAATAATTCCTGACACATGTTTTTACATAAGGTTTCGTTCTTCTATGATTATCTTAATTGCGACCTTGTTGCGGGGTTTAAGATTTGTTTGAGTTATAAATTAGATATTTTATAACACGAAAATAGGCGCAGCATAACAATTAAGTGCTATATTTCATTTCCGACATAATTTGTAAAAAAAATCTTGCAAAATGTATGTTAACATTTTATAGAGCAGCCTGGTAATTTTGATAAAAATAGTAAAATCAAAATTCACCAGTTTTAATTAATTTGGTCATACATAATAATCATAATATTATATTAAGGTAATTTTTCATGCTTCGACAATTAATTTACTTACAGCCGTCCTGCAGGCCTTAAAATTCCTTCCTAATTCTTAACGTAATACACAAAACAATTGAAGCATGAAAATAAGCAGAACACACTTATGAATTACTATCAGATACTTCAATACCGCCCAATGAGGGATTTATGACTTGATTGATGAATGATGCATTCTTCAAGACGAGGACGGTTCTTGTAGAATGTTTATTGTAGGTAACTATAATAAGATCAGTCAGATAATGCTGAAAAAAGTAATGAAATCAGTATTATCACTATAGTGATCTCAAAATTATAGCACATAATATTTAAATAATATTATTTTCCATGCCTCTTTGATATTTTTTTTGTGGAGTAACAATAGAACCTGCACAATAATAAAATCAATTGCTGTCATTTTATATTCATTTCCGACAAAATATGTTCTCGATGAAATTTCTTGAAGAGTGTACATGTACCTACCAATAATTATTAACTTGGTTTATAGTTTATAGCTTGGTATTAGTTTGGTCGTTTAGCGACTACGACGCTCTGTTAATGCCACAAAAACATATTATTTTATGTTTTGACTCTAATTTCAATTTTCAATTTCATTTATTTAAAAACATGCAATGCACATGTATATCTATCTATAATTTTTTTAAGTGAATGTGATTCTAATTGTCCTAAAACCATATTAACTCTGCCAGTGGATTTTAAAATTTGATATTTTACCAATTTTGATATTTTTTTGCAAAACAATTACTATTAATATATTGACTAACAAAACACGAAACGATATTTTGCGAACCAGTTAAGTTAACGATTTTCGGATTTTTTCATATAAGGTACTGCGACACCCTGCTTCTTACCAAATTTCATGATTTTAAGTCAACAGGTCCCTTTTTGATTTATCGACGAGCGTCAATATATGCAAATTATGCGGCGTAAATAGTCGTATCTTTAAAAATCATCAAGCTTGATTTTTTTACATTTCCAAGGGTCCGTAGATCTAAGTATTTGATATTAACAGGCATGGTGCATAATACGAGAATTCTAGATAAAGATTTTTTGTTAAATGTTTGTAACTTTATTTAGAAGCCGGGTATAACATAAAATAATATACTACTGGCTCTAAAATTATTTGTACCTAATACAAAATTTTTGTTAAATGTTTGTAACTTTATTTAGAAGCCGGGTATAACATAAAATAATATACTACTGGCTCTAAAATTATTTGTACCTAATACAAAATTTTAATTAATATAAGAGACCACTGTCATCCAGCAAGGAATAAGTTGTTTTGCACCTGTGCAAAGTATTGTCATATCGCTCAAAAAAATATTACAATATACAGACTACTGTATTTATCAAGCTAGTACAAAATTATGATTTGCACCGGTGCAGAATACTTTCATCTAGCTAGTAATAAATAAATACTTAGTAATTTCCTATGCAGACTACTGTTATTCCGCTACTTACAATATTTTTTGCATCTCCTGTGACAGTATTTCTAATTTGGCCCCCTCACATTGCATTATATTATATAGATATGTATGAACGACAAATTATTTTTATATTTTTTATTTTGCTGTTTCTGGTGCCTCGACAAATTCGATTACTTCTATCTAAAAGTGATGCCAGATAAATAAGGAACTTTTAAACGTATTGAATTCTAGGTGCAATATCTATATATAAAAATGAAACCCGTTTTCCTTGGTCACGCCATCACGCGTGAATGGCTGGACCGATTTCACTAATTCTTTTTTTGTTGTATTTGTTATTATTAGGAGAAGGTTCTTACGGAAAAAAATATTAAGAAAATCTCTCAGAAATATTGAAAAATATACATTTAATTTTGCATATTATGGCGGTACGAAGTTCGCCGGGTCAGCTAGTTTTTTAAAATAAACCCCCAAATACAAAGTAGGTACCTTTAATGTCTAAGATTACAGACTTAAATTTACTAACTATTGTAACGTAACTAAATACAATTTATTAAAAAGTATTCCTATTTCATCAACTTAGTCTAAAAACTTTATCGCTTACTTTTATACGTAATAAAAGGGGGAGTAAATAAAAATGTCTTAAGCCTAGATAAGAACAATTAAACTCTATAAATAATATCGTCATCCCGCTCGAAATAAAATGTTTTTTTTAATCCACTACAAGCTAGCCCTTGACTGCGATCTCACCTGATGGTAAGTGATGATGCAGTCTAAGATGGTAGCGGGCTAACCTGTTAGGGGCATGGCAGTTATATTAAACCCATACCCCTTCGGTTTCTACACGGCATCGTACCGGAACGCTAAATCGCTTGGCGGCACGTCTTTGCCGGTAGGATGATAACTAGCCACGGCCGACGCCTCCCACCAGACCAGACCAGGGAAAATTCAGAAATTATAAATTCCCAAATTGACCCTGCCGGGTCTATTTGCATTGAATTGATTTGCGTTCAGACTGCTGTCATCTAGCTAGTACAAATGTTTGTTTAGCACCTGTGCAAACTACTGTCATCCATATCCATCGCGAGAGCGCCCACCACAGCTCCATCTTGAATTAGCAAGTCTAGCACAAAGAACTCGTTGAAGAGGTCAATATTGCTGCTATACTTTGTGCAATACCCATACAATGTGTGAAGAAGGGCGTGCCCCGTTCTGTAAGAAATATTTTTAAGCGTGTGAATATTAGGTAGGTACTGGGGTTGATTCTGTATAACACAATCTCTAAACTAAACTAAAATGGCAGCTTTAAATCCAGTTCTGTCCCTTTCCGTAGGAAGTATTATGAAACATTTAGCAATATTTGTAATGCTCTAATTTTAGTTCAGTCTAGAGATTTTGAATTGTGCCTTTCTACTGTCCAGCTTTATTATAGTTTCTGAAAAAAAAAAGTATGCAGTATGCATACTCAGTGAAGGACAGAATGCCTGAACGAAACTATAGGTGCTTTGTATTATTAGGTCTTCACTCCTTTCATACGTGGTTTTATATAATATGCATATACCTATACAAAAAAGAAGTGTGTGTGTGCAATTCACACATGGTAAAAGTGAAACATCACAAAAGTAGCATACGAGAGAATGAGATAAATATAACTTGTATTCTATCCCATTCAAAAACCGTAATCCATACGGACAAAGTCGCGGGCATCAGCTAGTACCTAATAAGAACTTGCAAACGTAAATTATTCGCAAGCATGCTGTGTGATTTTTAACAAGGAACAATAAGTTAAAAATGCCTAAAACAGGAAAATTCTGTCCTCCTTTCCATATTCCAATCACGAACGGAAAACTTTTACTTATGTACCTACTACAATTTATACAATTTTCGAAAAGACTGGTAAAGTTTCCTGAATTCATTGAACTTTGTTAGGTCGCGTTGCATCTCTTATTAGGTATTAAACTGAAATTAATTTACTGCATGAGTGTTTTTATTCTAAAGCCTCCGAAGGTCAAATGTACCTACATACAAAGTTAATTCTATATCCTAGTTAGTTCTATGCGTCAAGGTATTATGATGTTTATAAAAGCTTTTAAATAATTTGGTCAAACAAGTTTATTTATTTTGTTCGCATTAATTAATTATGTTGCACTTTCCCGCTCCTTTTTAAAGTTCCAGAAATGGGTTGTCTGGAGGAGATCACTTTTAGTGATAAGACCGCCCTTGCGCACGCATTGTTTTCTGCTTGTTTATAATTAAGTTATCTCTATGTTATGAATGAAATGAAATGAATGAAATATTCTTTATTGTACACTTATAAATAATCAAAAAACAATAAACAAAGAAATGCAAGTCGGTACAATTGGCGGCCTTATCGCTTTTAAGCGATCTCTGCCAGGCAACCAATTTACATAGGAATTGTAACCAGCGATAGAGGGTTATGGGTGTACGTAAAAGTAACAAATAAAAATAAAAAATTGAGCACTTAACTAACAATATAATATTATTATAATATATACACACAAATATAAATAAATACCATACAAATAATACATACACATAACAATACATACATGCATAATAGATACATAAAAAATAAATGAATATAAATATCATATATAATATTATATACATTCACTTATAAGTATATACCTAGATACGACAATACTAAGGAGTAAAATAATTAAAAATAGAAGCCACAAGACTTAACGTAGACAGTAAGGATGGAATTGTTGAACACAGGTAATTTTGGAATTTAGGGAGGAACAAAGTGCGCTTTGATGAGTCTTTTGAATGATGCAAGAGATTGCGCATGCCTAATATGAAGCGGTAAGGAGTTCCAGAGCCTAACAGCTTTAACAGAAAAGGATTTAGAATAGAAGGAAGTATTATGAGGAGGAACTTTTAAGATAAGATTGTCATTAGAGCGAAGAGAGCGACAGTGAGTGTCACTAAGAAACTCAAACCGCTCTTTGAGGTAAAGGGGAGTAGTAGGATTGAATAGAATACAGTATAAAAGAGAAAGAATATGGGTATCCCTGCGAAGGCGGATCGGAAGCCACTTGAGTTTTTCGCGAAATTCAGAAATGTGGTCATACTTCCTGAGTCCAAATATGAACCGTATACATAGATTTTGAATGCGCTCAAGTTTATTAAGCAACTCCTCACTTAGATTGACATAACAAGAGTCAGCATAATCGAGAATCGGTAAAAGAAGAGACTGTGCAAGCGTAATTTTAGTTGGTATGGGTAGAAAATTGGCCAACCTACGGAGAGACCCGACAGACGCAAACACCTTCCTACTCACTTCACTCACGTGCGGAGACCAAGATAAAAATTTGTCAAAAGTTACACCTAAATTTTTAACAGTGTCACTGTATGGCACGCATGTTCCATCAAATACAATGCTGGTTAATGTAGAAAAATCTATTCGTGTGACCAATTTTTGACTGCCCAATATTATAGATTGAGTTTTTGATGGATTCACCTTGAGACCATAAGACTCACTCCACCGCACAATTAAATCTAAATCATTATTTAACACATCTATTGCCTTCGGTAAATCCACCAATTTAGCCTGTGTATATAATTGGAGATCGTCAGCATACAGGTGGTAGTGAGAAGATAACTGGAGAGTAATAGAACTAATGAAAACTGAAAACAGGAGAGGAGACAACACGCCACCTTGCGGTACACCGGCATTGATCGAGCACCAGTTAGAGAACGAATCATCAACTCGCGTCCGCTGCCGGCGACCAAACAAGTAACTATGAAACCAGTCAATCACTTCAGGAGATATGTTAAGAGAAGCTAAAATAGCTAATAGGATATCAAAATCAACATTGTTGAATGCATTGCTAAAATCTAGTAAGGTCAACACTGTTACACATTGATTATCCATACCGAGACGAATATCCTCAGTAATCTTGACTAAAGCAGTAGTCGTGCTATGACCAGTCCGGAAACCGGACTGAAATGGATTAAAGAGACTCCATCTAGAAAGGAAGAGGCTCAATTGTCGATGAACAATACGCTCAAAGACTTTAGATAAAAATGGAAGTATGGAAATAGGACGGAATTCGGAAAAACCAGATGGATTTGCTTTTTTGGGAATAGGAGTAATTTGAGCCTCTTTCCACGAAGAGGGAAAATTTCCAGTAGAAATCGAGAAATTAAAGATGGACTTTATAAGAGGAGTCACTATATCGACAATAGGAATGATCATTTTACGACTAATGCCATCAGTACCAACGGCATCAGAGTTGACCTCAAGAATACTTTTCTTAACATCACTATCAGTGACTTGACTAAAAATAAAAGCAGGATCATCAGAAGTGGGTAAAGCTGAAATTTGATTTATAGTCCGCAATTTAGTGGCATCATCAATGGCGCAAGAAGAAGAGAAATGCTGATTTAGTTGATTCAGATCAATGTTTATGTTATGTGTGGCAACACAGAATTTATCTATCTATCTATCTACTATCTATGCAAAGATCACGTCGATTGGTTGATCCGTTGCTACATGATTTATGGACAAACCAAAAAACAAACAAACACTTGATCGCACTGATAATATTAGTAGGTGGGTGAGATCGTTTTCAATTGCAAATATATTTAAATTGCTACTGCATACCCGTGCCCTACTACCCGTCGTTAGATGTGGTGAGACAAGGGTGAGACCTTTAGGGTTTATACCTAATATTATTATCTGGATATCTTCGATGAAGCGTCACCTATAAGAATCTGTATGAACTAAAACGGGGAAAATTCGCAATGGGTGCAATGCTCAGATTAGGATGAACTACGAAGGGTACCGTACACTATATTATTTGCTGAAGTATTATAAGCGCCATCTATCGTCATTTTATTGAAGTAGATCATGGAATTTCCCGTAACAAGGGCGGGTTGCCACTAGCGTTTCACGTGAAAGTGAAGTTCAGAAGTTTACCATAGATGGCAGTGCAATGCAGTATCAATGGAACTCAGAGAGTTCGAGACCCATCTGCGTGCAAATGCCGACAACAATAACAATTAGAGATCCCTACGAAAATTGCGATGCCATAAACCAAGAAAAGAAGAAGAAAATTGCGATAATGAGAATTGCTTAAGTCGGAAAAAATCGTCTCATCTGAGAGCTTCCGTGGCTTGCGCTGCATAAAAACCTAGTTAAAGCTATACGAAAATATATATTATTTTCGTATAGCTTTAGCGGAATAGTACCACTCAAAAAATTCTAAAAAAAGTCTGCGATAGCTTGGCTAACTTACGACAATGCACGATTGTAAAAACCATTGACTTTACAATCGTGCATTGTCGAGTCAAAATCTCCTGAGGATGCTCCAGTGTCGGAGTGAAACGTATGTTTGATAGAACTTACTTTGAAAGATTTATGTTGTGTTGTGGCGGTGCAAATTGCTGGCCTACTGGGCGGTGAATATCGCAAACTGTAACTTTTTTCTTTTTTTTGTTTTCAGGGGGGAAATCTCCTTAAGATACCCGACTTCCTGGGGGGGAAATCGGGTTATGTAGGATTCCTACCTACTAAAACCCCCCCGGTGGCCGACTTTGACGCATTTCGGGAGGCTCAGAGATCTCTTGTCCCCTCATTACCCGGACCTGTACATGAGGTATGGTCTTCCCAGGGTCGTATTGTTAGGTGCACGACTAGAGCCCCCACTCCAGCCATGCTCGACCCTGAGGTTCCTTTCCCAGGGATTATTACACGGACAGCTGGGTGCGGTTTATACCGCCACTCCGACGTCCTCGTCTCCGAGCCGGGTCGGCTCTTTCCCGAACCCGTTCAGCGGTCTCTTTCTTTACCATAACGGTTTCGCAGAAAGAGACCACTGCTGTCCATGCTTCCTCTTTCCTTAACATAGCCGCTATCACAGCCGGTGGGGACAGGTCTACCCCCACGTGGCGGATTAGGATGCGGCGTTCGGGATCCCAAGCAGGGCACTCTTCTAAAGTGTGCTCTGCACTGTCCCACTTCTCCCCACAGTGATAACATCGCGTTGTACCTACTACATAGATTTGTCTGTGTTGGCGGATTACAGCAAATGAAGGTACTCGTTCCTTGATTATCATGGACATCCACGCGAAGTAACGCCTGCTTCTATCCAGTAACGGCATTAAGAATTTTGTATTTAAATTTCTGCCCGTTTCGTCGTTCACATCCCTGTCACCCGGCAGTGTTACTCTGTCTTTTTTTTTCTTTTTTTTTTATCCACTACAAGCTAGCCCTTGACTGCGATCTCACCTGATGGTAAGTGATGATGCAGTCTAAGATGGTAGCGGGCTAACCTGTTAGGGGCATGGCAGTTATATTAAACCCATACCCCTTGCGCTTTCTACACGGCATCGTACCGGAACGCTAAATCGCTTGGCGGCACGTCTTTTGCCGGTAGGGTGGTAACTAGCCACGGCCGAAGCCTCCCACCAGGCCAGACCAGGGAAAATTCAGAAATTTTAAATTTCCAAATTGACCCTGCCGGGGATCGAACCCGGGACCTCCGCACGTTAAGGCAACAGCACTACGCACTGCGCCACGGAGGTCGTCTATACACCTTCGTAGAACTAGACTGGTAAAAAAAAACTTATTTCCTTAAATTATGGTCATAGTTTCAGGTGAGGCTAATATCTATTAAGCGGGTTAAAAAAGCTTACTTACCGATCCGCCACAGCACAGGTCCGCTTTGCAATAGACGCCCCGTTCTTGATAGTTCCTCCTCCAAAGGATCTCTGGTAAATCTTGCCTTCTTTTGTTCTTGAAAAGGGCATTCCCATGTTTTCTAGCTCAAAAACGCAGTTTGGTGCATTTTGAGTCAAGTACTGGATCGAATCCTGAACAAGATAATGATTATATTATATTCTAGAAATGGCACCGAAAACTCTCCTCGATTTTGGCGAGCCTCCCTGGCGCAGAGTTAAAGGCGCGGAGTCTTAACGTGTGAAGGCCCCGGGTTCGATCCCCGGCAGGGTCAATTTGGGAATTTATAATTTCTGAATTTTCCCTGGTCTGGCCTGGTGGGAGGCTTCGGCCGTGGCTAGTTACCACCCTACCGGGAAAAATGTGCCACCAAGCGATTTAGCGTTCCGGTACGATGCCGTGTAGAAACCGATTAGGGGATGGGTTTAATATATTATATCTACCATACCCCTAACAGGTTGGCCCGCTACCATCCTAGACTGCATCATCACTTACCATCAGGTGAGATCGCAGTCAAGGGCTAACTTATAGTTGATACAAAAAAAAATCCCCTCCTACAGGAAAAAAAAAGGTGTTCCCTTACCTGATCACCAAGCCAATCCGATCCCTTGACAGTGTCGTAGAAGTGCCATCGCCAGTCATCGTCGTGCATGCTACCTGTGGGACACAGGGGAACGAGTTGAGGTTCACGTAAAAAAAGTTGTAAAATAAGTTTGTTCATGAGTGTACCTACACATAAAAAAAATCACGATTTGCTCATTAGACGTTTTATTTATAGACCTTTGGATATGGTAGTTTTGCTCCATGGACGTTTCGCTACATAGACATATTGCTCATTAGACTTTTTACGTTGTTACACGTTCTGCTATACTTAAACCTTTTGATCGTGAGGGAAATATTATAAGTATTGTTGTGAACGCTCGTAGAAAAGTATAAGCCTCAAGCTTGCCTCAAGCCTCACGGGAAAAGGAACGACATCTTTCTAACTGTATAAAGTTATAATGTGAAAGCTTGGATGTTTGTAAGTTTATATGTTTTGATGTCTGTTACTCCTTCACGCCACAATATGCCTGTTTAACTGATTTGGTTGTATTTGGAATGGAGATAGTTGTACTCGCAGAGCTGTATTAACACATGGGACACATATCTTCACCAGTGCAACGGAAAAATTCGTCTATGATTAATCGTACTGGGGGCCGCCTGAAAATCACCTAAATACTAAGTGTAACAAGTGAACAAAATTAAAAAAATTAAAAATACGACTGCCAAATTGAATTTAAAAATAAAAAATCGAATGGAAGTACGGCTACCACTGCTACTACGTACGTAACGATACTACAGTCTTTAATATACCTTTGGAATCTTATTTACATTTTTATTAAATTATATTTTTTTGTGAATCGCTGGATATTGAACTATAGTGTTATATATTTTTGAAATCTACTCATCATTTTCTAGATAATGATTAGTTAATCCAGTTATAATATTATTTTCGATATTTTTTTTCAACTTTAGTCTTTAATGCGGGACCATGGTCACCCCATCAATTGTTTTTAAAATTTTACTTGCCTATGTCAACCGGAATAAGCTAAGGATTCTAACGATACCTCATTTATCAAAATTGGTTCAGGCGTATAGAAGTTATGGTGGAATATACAAACTGAACAACAAACATACATACATGAACCCTGAAAACAATATACTCCTTTTTTCAGGCAGTCGTATAAATTAGGGCAATCTCACCTATGGAAGCATTCATTCCACCCTGAGCAGCAATAGTGTGCGATCGAGTAGGGAACAGTTTGCTGACCAAGGCGACAGAGAACTTTGACTCGGCGAGACCGACGGCCGCACGTAATCCGGCCCCGCCCGCACCGATCACCAAGCAGTCGTGCTGGTGTTGAGTAATGGTGTATGAACCATTCCGCCGTGGCACTGTTATATCATTATAGCATAATTACATTAAGGACGGTAGGATTTGCGCAAAGACGTGGGCACGCATCATTATCACAAGAAAACCCCTGTCATTATGTGATCAATGGAAAGGAGTCAGAACGCTCAGCAATAAGGAATATGACGCAGAAAGAAGAGAGATTATATTAAATCTGGTGAGAGGCTTCAGCCCTGGCTTATATTACTTCAATCAACCCAACGTTCCCATAATGGTAGGAGTTTTCGGGAGGACCCGAAAGATTGAGTTTTTCGGGTCCGTATTATACAGTAACACATCTCTAGCGTTGTAGTAACGTAAGTGCTGAATTACTACAACTGAAGGGAGAAAATCACACACTAATTATATCAACGTACATATACAGCTCAATCTATGTATGTATGTAAGTAGAAGCTTGGGGTTTTGCATTTATAGATGTTTACGTGCAGTCTTAAGAAAATCAACTCATCTCCCCACTAATCTTCAGGAAATCAGCTCTGCTCCCAACTAACAACAAAATAAAATATTTTCTTAGTTAATAATAATTATCCAAAGATTTTCAGGAATACCACCCGAGCGTCCGCAAGTCGGAAGTCGGAACCACGGAATAGATAAAGGTCGGAACAGGTTGGCTTACCTTTTTTTTGTTGTTAGTTGAGAGCAGAGAGCTGATTTCCTGAAGATTTGTGGGAAGATGAGTTGATTTTCTTAAGACAAGACTTCTTGGCGGTAAAGAAATCGGGCTATGTAGCATTTTCAAATACCTAATAAAATCCTCTAGCTGACCAAAATCGGCGCATATTGGGAGGCTATACGAGATCTGTGCCTCCGCTGAGTGGTACCCGCTGGGCTCATCCTTGACGAATTTTTTTAAATTTATATTTATAGACTAGCGCTTGGCTGCAATCAGACTTGCTGGAAGCAGTGATGCAGCCGAAAGTGGATTGCACGTGCCCAGAAGATGCCTATTCACTCTTGATTTGAAGACACCAATTTTATAATATAATTAGACCTATTTTATAGGAAAAACATGGTAATCAGACAGGAAAATCCGGGCGGACGTCCGAGTCGACTATATTATATGGAGCTGCACAGACTGGCGCGACAGGACGTCGTTCCCCTCCAACGCGGAGGTTTCGTGATGCGTTTGTCTTCTCCGGTCCCTAGTGCGTTTTAGCCGCAAGACTTGTATTAATACATACCATTAAGTATCCTCCGGATATTATTCTTGACATTTATACGAAAATCTACCTGCAAACATATGAATTGGTACATCTTAATAGTAGATACCACAGTAAACAGATACAACCAGTATGGAAACTACCTAGAAACGTTCGAAACAGCTCACTCACACAAATGGGCGCATGGAACTTGCGATGACGCGGCACTCACTACTGACGGCACTGCGACGAGCGCTTGGGGTCTCGTCAATGCGCATATTTGTGTGAGTGAGCCTGTTTCGAACGTTTCTAGGTAGTTTCCATACTGGTTGTATCTGTTTAGTGTGTAGATACGTTGTTATAAGATGCCAGTTATAATTTAATATCCATCGACCTCTACCTATATGTCTACTACGCATATAATATCCATACTAGTATTATAAATGCGAAAGTGTGTCTGTCTGTCTATTTTTATTATAATTTTTTAATGTTTCGCACTCAAACTAAAATAAAATAACCTAATATACTTAATATAAATAATCACTGCTCTTAGTTGCTCATATTCATGCTCATAGTTGCTCTGTTTCGGCGAGATTGAAGGAGAAACCAACAAACCAACGAACAAACACCACCACCACAACCACTACAGCACAGCCTATTAACGTCCCACTGCTGGGCACAGGCCTCCACTCTCATAGGAGGGAGGGAATTAGAGCTTAGATCCACCACGCTGCTCCAATGCGGGTTGGCGGGCTTTAACGACTATTATCATGTTAGTGATAATAACCGGGACCGACGGCCTAACGTGCTCTCCGAGGCACGGGGTGAAATACCGCCAACTTCCAACTCCGGGCTGGCACTGAGAAGTTTTAATTGAAAAACCCAATACCAATTTTTATGCCCGACCGAGAATCGAACCCAGGACTTCGTGATCCGCAGTAGACTATGCTAATCGCTAGACCAACGAGGAACAAACACACTTTCGCATAATAGATAGATAAACTTTTTATTGAACTTGACGTTAAACAAAAAGGTTTAAAGATAAAACAGAAAGGTGCAAAGGCGGTCAAATCAAATCATTTATTTAATATAAGTAGGTACACTGTAGGTACACTTATTGTCGTTAAAAATTACTAACTTATAAAACATGATGGTGATAATTGGTTACGATATCTAAAAATAAAACTACGAGGGTTCCAAACGCGCCCTGTGTGCTTAGCATGCGCACAACGAGATTATCTCGCGACGAGAGAGAGAGAGATGTTGTCGTTGCCGGTAAATTTTTCATTTACCCTAACATGCACAAAATGCGGTACAAGAAAAAAATTGTCGACATGTAAAGGTTCGTAGAGAAAAATACCACAGATAAGAAATATTACTTTTATCTCTACTTTTGACGTAACGAGACAAGTAACCATGTTAGCTTCGGTAGTCAGAGAGAGTTAACGGGTAGACATAATTTTACTCGTAGTGCGCCAGCTAGCCATACAGAGAAGATTCAGAAGTTCTAAATTCCCAAATTGACCCTGCCGGGGATCGAACCCGGAATCTCCGCACGTTAAGACATTAGACAACAGCGCTACACACTGCGCCACGGAGGTCGTCAAATGCAATAAAACATAGGACTAAAATGAGTTAATTGCTACTTGATAGGAAATGTTTATACAAACGACTTCTGAATATACATAATATAAGTATCATCATGGAATTTATCATGTAAAATGTTGCTTCGTGGTATAATCGTCCAATAGCTGTGATTGTTGGACTTGTGATTGGAATGATTCGTATTACAAACTACTGCAAACCAAAATTTGAAAATTCAACAAAATAGTAATTAGTATGCAAATATAGAAAATATGGATGGATTGTCTGAAAAAAGGTCTGAAAGAATTCATGCGTATAAAAGGGGTAAATAGAAGGTTGACGGATAACAGAAGTGAGTAGAAGAAGAAAACATGTTGTGCCGACCCCACATAGCATGGGAAAAGGACAAGAAAGAAGAAGGAGAAGAAGAGAGAGTGAAATTTATATCTATTATAATAGAATGCACTGGTTATACATTAAATAAAATTTTGTTTTCATACCAGGGCAGCGAACATCATGTTATTGAAATCGTTAGTAAACTTTATTTACAAGGACTCAAAAGTACTGCTTATATTTACACAAACAATCAATTAATATGTTTTGGTTGAAAGCAACGTTGAAAGATTGCTTTGTGACAAATGTCTATTTTTTACTAAAATACTTCAAAGTAAATTTTGCCAGTCTTTTTAGTTAAAAATAGTTTTACTTGTTAATAGTTTTTGTTGAAGTAAAATGAAACGCACGCACGCACTAAAATATTTAAAAAAATAACTTGATGATAACCGCGACTTGTTCCGCTTGAATTAGGTAAGTTTTTTCTATTTCCGCGGAACTCCTTTGTGTTTCTCCGTGAAACAACATATCACTGTACCTTTCGTCATATTTAAATATTAATTTTGAACCTACAAAATTCTAACATTGCAATTATTATACTCATACACTCATACACAATATAGTTCAATTAAGGTAAGCTCATATTTTGCCTTTATAATGTTATGCTTAGCCGGTATTTTTTATAAATTCATAAAGCTGTAAAACACCATCTACGGCCAGCTCGGGTAGTTCGGCAGCTGTTTTTTTATGTTCATATCCATTCTTCTTCATATCATCATCCATCAGCCTGTATGCATCCATTGCTGGACGTAGGCCTTCTGCGAGAGTTTTTATTTTGTTCACATGGCATGCCATTTTATTTAAATGTATTCCATCTAATTACTTTAGGCTTTTAGGATGGCTCAATGGCTAGGTGCTTACGTATTTTTTTTTCAATTATTATTAGGTATTCTATCGGAGAAAATAAATATTAAAATATTTAATTAGGTTAAACTAGTCTTTATCTATAGTTATTTTATTCAAATTAGTCTAATAAATTTCTATTTCCATACCCAAATAATAATAAGTAACACTACAACGTTTTCCTTCTTAGTTTTGCGAGTTATTTTTCTATTTATTACTCAACGCAGGCAGCCATTTTGCAGTACCGCTTTCTGCGTTATAGAGATACGTTACATCCCAGGGAAGGACATAAGCTCCTTTTTATTACGGAATATTAAGGAGTTACCGCGGGACTAAAAAAACTTAATCCACGCGGACGAAGTCGCGGGCATCATCTAGTTCTTTAAATAAAAAGCTTTTCCCGTTTTCTCCCATCTGTATTATGAGATACTTATGAAATGTTCTCAGGCTAATTAGCAAGCATCTTATATCAAGAATGGTCTTACTGATAAAGCTTCTTAAGCACTCAACCATTTTCCATTAGACGCCTGTTTTAAGTTGAAAACACTTCATCACTAATACTCCAAACATACTAAGTATCTCATTTATTGCTAACGATTTTAACCCGCTTTGAAATTAATACAACTTTGTTAAGGAGGAAATGTGTTTCTCTTCTAAAGGTCTAAAGGGTATCTCTAACATAGAAACAAAATTATTATGCATCATGTAAGCGGATTAACGTCTGCTGCGTAAGCCAGCGAGTCTAAAGCTAAAACTTCGGCTTTTACTAATTGAGTTTTCAGGCTAATTTCCACGTGTCTAATATTCCAGTCAAACGCTGAAATAGTGCAATAGAGATTTGGCTTTGGATTAGGCAATCTCGAAGTACCTAATTATTAGATTGTTCAGACTTTTGACAAAACAATATTTTAAATATGATCAAACTTAATTGTTATTAAAATATTATCAGTATTGTCGAATCTTTTTTGTGGGCCGTCAATTATACTGGCATGATTGGCAATCATACTAGATCCGTTTCTTCTCGTCTTACAGAGTCTTCAGGTGACCGGAGGGCTGGCAGTTACGTCGTGGCTATTCAGCGGCGTAACGCAGCCAGCTTTCTGTGCACATTGCCTCACTTTAGCTAGAAATTTTTTATGTTAGAATTTTTTAATGTTTAGTTTTTAATTTAGATTTTAATGTTTTTCATAGTTTTATTTTGATATTTTATTTATGCCATATTTTTTATTAAAATTAATTAAATTATCCTGATGATATTAAATAGTTATGAAAATATATTAGGTTTTTCTCTCATTTATTTGTACAATTTTTTATAAAATTATTTCATAAAATTATACATATATTTATAGAAAAATACTATACAAAACACATTAAAAAATAATCCTATAGAACTTCCACCCACTGCGGGGTCTTTGGTCAGGGCTCCAGAGAGAGGAACGTCCTCACAATTCGCGCCGTCTCAAGGATAACCGCCTTCTGTACCCGACCCTTAATCCAACAACCAAGCGAAAGCTTCTTAAAGTGTTGATCGAAACTTTTCGCAATAAGACCATTAACTGATACAACCATCGGTACAACAATCGTTGAGTCAACACTCCACATGGCGGTAACCTCGTGAGCAAGGTCCAAGTATTTATTATACTTTGACATGAATTGAATAAACAAATTTAAGAAATCCATTAAAAGTATGCTCCTGAAAAAAGCTTATTATACTGTTGAAGATTATGTAAATGATAGAGGAGTATGGATTTGATCGCTCCAACAATGCTGGGGACAGCGGTTACTTATGTACACATTGATATAGTAATTGTAAATGAATTATTTAAAAAGAGCAACCACCGAGTTTCTTGCTGGTTCTTCTCGGTAGGAATGGCATTCCGAACCAGTGGTAGATTCACTTGACGATTCAAAAGTACTTGTAAAAGTTTATTTGAATAAAAAATATTTGATTTGATTTGATTTGATTTCGATACTTTTTCCCTTTCTGCTTTCACCAGGTTATCATCATGTGGAATAGTGACATCAACAATTGTTGCTCGGCGCGCTGAGCGGTCGACTAACACTATGTCAGGTCTATAGGCAACAATAAACCTATCAGTGATAACCGACCGATTCCAGTAGAGCAAGGCACTACTATTATTATTATTATTAATAATAGCAGGAAAGAATTGGATGTGTGTCGCTGCCAATAGACATGAATGGAAGGGGATGGAGGAGGCTTTTACCCGCAGGGGACCACATATTAAAAATAAATAATAATATTATATAAACACTAAAAATAATTTGTAATATGTGGGAAACAAAGCTTTAATAATAATTAATAACTACTATTATTAGGTTTTACTATTATTGTTAAAAAAATTCGCCTACACACCCTTAGCATAGCTGAATCATGGCTGAATGGTACGTATGCTATCTGTGTCTCTCACACATTCCAATTCATAGTCTGTTTATTGTAAATTGGTACTTACACGGTACACTCTGAACGTGAAGTACACAAAGTATAAGACGTGATGGTGATAATTAACGACCGAATACCGCTTTCCATTGGTACCTTTTGTAAACAAATTTCGTATTACGTATATTTCACTCCCGACGTTCACGAAATAATATGCATTATAATCTTACAAAATTCAGCTACTTTTAAAACACGACGCTTCCCACTGAATCGGTTTCAAGTAACCCAAATAAAATAGGTTTGACTCTCTAATAAATATTTTTAATAATAATATTTTAGTGCGAAACTTTTGATTTGGCTGGGATGGATCCAAAGCTTAATAGAGTTTTTTTACAGGCTGGTAGATAGGAAGTGGTGGGAAGTGTCTGTCTGTTTTTTGGTTAGTGCTTAATTTGGACTTGGTTAGAGGTTTTGGGAGGTTGGATCAAATGAGTTTGTTGGCAGTTCCTCTACCTCGTTCCCTTGCTGGGGTTTACCAGTGCTGGTTCCGAGCGGTGGTTTCAGACGTGAATCTGTTGGGGGAACAGTGGCTCTATTACCTAACATTTGGCTACTCTGTGACCGGATCGCAGCGGGGGATCCAAGGGTTCACGTTCGGCCACTCTACTGGTGCTAGATGCAGTAGTGGGGTATTTGCTGACGCCTGGTTCATTCCGCTGGGGCCCGGTATTTGAGGGTCAAAGATATCAGCATTACCACTGCGGAAATGTGTAGGACTTTGTTTAGTGGGTGTCGGTTCAGTGGCAGTTGTTGAGCTGAGGTTAGGTCGCAGCTGCTTATCAGCAGAAGCAGCCGGGGGGCCACTGGGATCACCGTTGAAGATAGTTCGGCATCTTCCCATAGGCCAACTCGATCTATCAGCCATTCCTGGCTGTGATCGTCGGCGCATGTGATGCAGAGCCATCCATCCCTACGCATGCAGCCAAGGAAGCATGGACCGTGTCCGCCTTGAAAAGTTTCATCGTCTATTCGCTGAAGGATGGCGGTCTGTATCAGTCCTAGCTCAGCTAGCTAGCAGGAAAGAAGATTGGTAATGGCATGATTTTCTCATGGACAGATAATGACGATTGATGGCTCCACCGTGCCATCAATGGTGAGCTTCTGCCTTCCCTTGGTCTCAGTAAGGCTATAATATAGTTTATCTACTCCAGCATCGAAAAGTTCCAATTTCGAATTTGACAACTATATCGAATTGAACCCTCTTTCGTGTTTGCTTCTCATAACGATACAGTTCGTTGTATGGGAGCTGTATCGTTATGAGTCGTAGCTGTATCGATATGGTTATCTTCATAAATAGGATACCTATAGCTTAGCGGCTCTGGGTTCTGGCACTTTCCCAACCAGTCAATTGATTTGACTTTTTTATTAATTTACAAAGTAAAAAATTATAAAGACGTCCTTGTCGTAGATAAAACGCATTTTAATTCTCGTACTATCCTATTTTGAAAAAAACAGCACTCGAATTAACATGACCCTCATTACGATACAGTTGCATAAATAGCTATTAAGTCAAGAGACCAATATTAAAATACTCATGAAATACCAAGGAACTGTAGCTCCCCCCCCCCCCCCCACCCCCCCACGCAAGTCATCATTTTCAATAAGGTCTTTTGAGGTATAAAAACGTGTAGCTTGGAGGTACTACTTCTTCCTTCTTTCCTCTTTCAGGAAGGTAGCTTGGTAGTAGCATCATTTTCTCATGGACAGATAATGATGATTGATGGCTCCACCGCGCCATCAATGGTGAGCTTCTGCCTTCCCTTGGTCTCAGTAAGGCTATAATATTGTGCCATGTCAAGAGACCAATATTAAAATTCTCATGAAATACCAAGGAACTGTAGCTCCCCCCCACGCAAGTCATCATTTTCAATAAGGTCTTTTGAGGTATTAAGACGTGTAGCTTGGAGGTACGAGTAGGTACTACTTCTTACTTCTTTCCTCTTTCAGGAAAGTAGCTTGGTAGTGGCATCATTTTCTCATGAACAGAAATAATGATTGATAGCTCCACCGCGCCGCTCTATTTATATATTTTTGAGTTACTACAAGTTCACGATCACTACACAGCTGTGACGTCATCCATTGATGGTTTGTATAGCGTATGAAGCGTGTACTATAAAGGGGTGCCATCGACTTAGTGGGCGCATGCGTTTTATGCATGTTTGTGAAATTAGGATAGCGATTTCAATATTCTTTTTGAACTAGATCATTTTTGGTTGCGGACAATGCCGCAATCTTATTAGCCAGAGATTATATAGATTATGAGCTATTTATAAATAGTACCTTTTACCACTATTGATACGTCTCAAGTATTCACCTTGATGTTAGTTTAGTGGCCCGCCGACAAGAAATAAGCGATAATTCAAGCAATAAGTGGTGCAGTGTAATAATTTTTTGGAATTAATATTGCTTTAAACAAATGAATTAATTGGGAGAGTGAAACACGTGTGAAATTCACAAACAAATTAAGATCATGTCATTTATTGATTCCAGCCGTAGGTAACATAATAGTGAGCAAAGGTGAATTAATTGATAGAGCCAGTGCCTTAATCAGTGATTTAAACTAAGCTTTTGTGAGATATGATTGGAATGCTAGCCGACAGGCGAATATAAGGTAAGCTTATACTTAACCTTAAAAACTACGCTAATGTAGGCGCAATCGATAAGACTGCGGCATAACCTCTTTTCAACTTATCTCTATTTTAGATCGATAAAGTTACCAATTCTCTTTGCATTTTGTTATAGATTATCTTAGTAAGAAATTTTTATACTCAAATGTGAATTAGTTACATACAAACGTATGCATACGGTATGTAAGGTTTCGATGTTAGGTCATAACAAACTGTCATTGACGTAACTTGTTACGTAACAGACAAGACCGTGACAGCACAATGTTTGTTTGTTGGACATACATTGCGCTGTCATGTGTGTGACTTGGACGGTGGACTAACTAAACACCAGTTGGAATGCCTATTTCTCCTTCTTTCTCCATTGACTTGTAATAAGTACACCAATGCGAAAACTTTTTAAATGAATTCTATTATTGATGTATCTTTCCTCTTCTAAAACTGCGTTACGAACGAAACTCGCAGACCTGGGGCCCAAGTCTGCTATTTTACATCATTTGCCATTATGGCACAATGCCATATGCTGTTACGCGAACTTCACAATTCATACAAGAGTAACAGCTCCGCGAGAACGTATTAAATTATTTAGACCTAGAAGATTACACAAGATACAAATATTGTGATACATACAATTAGTAATGGCACCCACCTACTAGACAAAATACAACATGATTAAATGTACAGATATACGTAGTACCTACGTAATTATAAGAGAAGTCAAATGCGATTATGAATAAGGAACGATCGAACGACCTAGTGAGAAGAACCACCAAGACGTGAAGACGTGAAGAGCGGTGGCGTCTAACATTCAAATTAACTTTGTCATAGCCACCGATCAAAAACAATAATTTCTAATTACCCACGTTTTTAAAAAAGAATACACAAAACAAAAGTGCTGGAGGCAAAGCAAATCAAGGCAGCATGATTCATATCCCGCTTCTGAACTGTAAGAGACAATCCAGAAGTAGGTATTGATGAAACACTTTTAAAATATTTGTCCTCTCATTTGAAACTTGCACGAGTAAATGGTAAATGGTTGGTTTGACGACCTCCGTGGCGCAGTGTGTAGCGCTGTTGCCTTAACGTGCGGAGGTCCCGGGTTCGATCCCCGGCAGGGTCAATTTAGGAATTTATAATTTCTGAATTTTCCCTGGTCTGGCCTGGTGGGAGGCTAGTTACCGCCCTACCGGCAAAGACGTGCCGCCAAGCGATTAAGCGTTCCGGTACGATGCCGTGTAGAAACCGAAGGGGTGTGGGTTTAATATAACTGCCATGCCCCTAACAGGTTAGCCCGCTACCATCTTAGACTGTATCATCACTTACCATCAAGTGTGATCGCAGTCAAGGTCTAGTTTGTAGTGGATAAAAAAAAAAAGGCCATACTTAAAAACTATATTCATTTGATCCGGCCACGATTCCTATCGCTAAACTCTAAACAAACGTAATTATGGAAGAAATCAAATGCGACTATGAATAATGAACGAACGAACGAACGCATATTGTGTTAAAAAATTCCACTTTAGATTAATATTCATAATTCCTCTTCTAAAACTGCGTTGATCAGTTACAAATTTGTGAATTGGTAAACTTCAAAATTCACAGAAGAGTAACAAACAGCTCCCCGAGAACGTATTAAATTATTTAGACCTAGAAGTTTACGTAAGATACAAATATTGTAATACATGCAAGTAATGGCACCCACCTACTAGTCAAAATACAACATGATTAAATGTACATATACGTAGTACCTACGTAATCATAAGAGAAGTCAAATGCGATTATGAATAATGAACGAACGAACGAACGCATATTGTGTTAAATAAATTCCACTTTAGACTAATCTTCATAATTCCTCTTCTAAAACTGCGTTGATCAGTTACAAATTTGTGAATTGGTAAACTTCAAAATTCACAGAAGAGTAACAGCTCCGCGATAACGTATTAAATTATTTAGACCTAGAAGTTTACGTAAGATACAAATATTGTAATACATGCAAGTAATGGCACCCACCTACTAGTCAAAATACAACATGATTAAATGTACATATACGTATTACCTACGTAATCATAAGAGAAGTCAAATGCGATTATGAATAATGAACGAACGAACGAACGCATATTGTGTTAAATAAATTCCACTTTAGACTAATCTTCATAATTCCTCTTCTGTCTGCGTTGTCTGCGTTGATCTTGAAATGAGACGGAGGGTACGAACTTCGCAGACCGGTTGCAATTCTATGAATTGGTAAACTTCACAATTCACACAAATTTAACAGTTGAGCGAGAAAGTATTAAATTTGGACCTCAAATATTATGTAAGATACAAATATTGTGATACAATATGATGATGATGATGTCCTCCAGGCCGATTCCGGCCACAGCGACTGCTTGGGGAGAACTTCTAGTATCTGGAGGGCATTTGATGTTCTGCCCTATTATGTGTTCTCTTGTGGCTGGCATATGCTATTATTGCTGCAAATATACGGGAGCATTGTGGACACGTCAAGGCACCGTTGACGTAATTATATTATACCTATGGCCGCAGGAGGCCTGGCCTTGAGTTAGCACCAAAGCACAGTTCATCATCATACAATATTTCCGTTATTACGGCATAAGATACCTTGGTAGCCGCTTTTAGCCTAGCCAGGTTAAAAATGTTTCCATCAGTCCGAAAACGAATGTTGATAACTTCTGATGTGTGCTGCAGCGTATCCTTGATCACGTACGCGAAGTATAGTGCAAAAAGTGTTGGCGCATTGACACAGCCCTGCTTCACACCACAGGTTACGGGGAAAAAGTCTGACTACTCGCCACCAGAAGATATACAGCAGGTCATGTTGTCATGAAGTAGACGGATTTCTCAGGGCATCCTAACTTTACCAAAACCAGCCAAAGTGCCTCCCGCAGGACACTGTCAAAAGCCTTTTCTAAGTCCACGAAGCAAAGGTACAGTGACTGATCTTGCTCTCTGCTTTTTTCTTGAAGCTGGTGAATGGTGAATATGGCCTCACAGGTGCCCGTCAAGGACGAAAGCTAAATTGAGATTCTGGCAGCAGTGCCTCCGATAGCGGAATGAAGCGATTCAAAAGAACCCTCGCAAATACTTACCCAGTAGGGGGGAGAGTAGAGAAATTCCCCGATATGAGTTGCAGTCTGAGCTGTCCCCTTTATTTTTGTTTGGTGTGCAAACTTAGGACATCGCGAATTCCGGTGGCACCAATTCTTCTTTCCGTCCGAAGTGTCCGAACATTGTAAATTTCTTATGTCCAAGCCAATAGGTTTTGAACTAGTCTGTCTTCGAGGGGCAGGAAGATTTAGCTTGATTTTTGTGATAACGAGTCTATGGTCCGACCAACAATTTGCACCACGCATTACGCGTGTCGTGGTAACTTGAGACACATTTTTCTGGCGCACTATAGCATAGTCAATGAGGTGCCAGTCTTTAGATCTCGGATGCATCCAAGTTGTCTTGTATTTAGCAGGAAGTCTGGATAAGGTATTTGTAACCGTTAAATTAAATTGGGCATAAATACTAAGTAGAAGTCGCCCGTTGCTGTTCATATTGCCTACCCCATGTCTTCCCAAGACTTTGGGCCACGCCTCGTAATCTCGCCCGACTCTTGCATTGAAATAGCAAAGCAGAAGTATTTGCTCGCTTGGGCCTACTTTTGTCTGACAACGACTTAGCTCTTCGTAAAACCTATCCTTGATGTTTTTATCAGAGTTCATTGTTGGTGCATAGACGCTAATTATATTTAAGAAGTTGTTATTTTCCAGGTGTAAGTGTAGTGAAATGATGCGGTCTGAGATGTATTGAGGACACTCCTGCAGTTTCTTTACAATAGAGTTCTTGATCGCAAATCCAACTCCGGATAACCTAGGCTCAGATGACAGACCACCCTTCCAGTAAAAAGTGTAGCCGCCGCCCTGCTCTGTAAGTTCGCCCTCGTCGGCTAAGCGAGTTTCGCTGTGAGCAGCAATGTCAACATTACGAGTATATCGGCCAAGTTCACGAGCTACAACCGCAGTTATGCGATCGGGACATAAATTTCCTTCACGATCAAGAAGTGTACGCACATTCCACGCACCGAATGTCATGGGAGTTAATTTCTTTTTGATACTTTTGTTTCTTCGACTACATAAGTTGGAATGCTAGGCAGCTGTTACTACCTCCAATCTTGTTGAGGTGAGCATTTGTTTAGGACACATGTTCTAGTCACACTAGACACTGGGGGAAGCAGTGCCTCCCTAAATAGGGCTGCTTCGTCACTAGAATTCATACGGTCACCCCTATGCAGCAAGAAAACGACCACTCTCTTCTAGCCACCTACGTGCAGACTTAGGCCAAATACGGATTGCATTCACTGCTCGACTTCTCTACCATCATCTATAAACGTGACGCAGTCAGATGCGCAGGAGATATTAAAGTGCAAAAACGGATGCGCATACGGAGATGTACTCTCTCGTCATTGCCTTTCTTATTCCGATGGAACGGAGAACCGCTACGACCGGGGAAAGGATGCAGTATCTGCGCGACAGCCTTCCTTGACCTCAACCGTCGCCCTTGGCCTTCAACAATGCCTTGCTACCTCATCGAATTCGCCAACTTTTGCTTACTATTAGCTATTTGTTGCCTTCTCAGCCGAATCAGACTTAACTAGTTCGCAGGAGGTATCTGCGTTGACTGATTGCGCTGAGGACATGGGTAATAAGTAAATAATATAATAATTAGCTTATTAACCATGTCCCGCAGTGGGCGATGGGGTCGTCACATCCCTACGCCAATTGTGATACATACAAGTAATGGCACCCACACACTAATAAAATGCGATTATATACAAAACTATCTCATAAAGGTAAAATCAATCCTATTCAGTTTCATCAAGACTCTCTTATTATAATGCCATAAAATAATTCCTGTTACGTAGTTCTCGTGAAAATGTAACGGAGAGTTAGGTACGACTGTCACATACGACCAGTTTTATAATAAATCTGTCCTAACTACCGTGAATTATAAATGATGATAAAAGCAAGCTTCTATTAGAGGAGCATGAAAGCAAGAACGTGTTGAATAAATTCCATTTTTGATTAATCTTCATAATTCCTCTGCTAAAACTGCGTTGATCTTGAAATGGGGCGGGAATACGAATCTCGCAGAGCTGGTATAAGTCTGTAAATTGGTAAACTTCACAATTCACACACAAGTAACAGCTCCGCGAGAACGTATTAAATTATTTAGACCCACAGGATTACGTATGATATAAATATTTTGATACATACAAGTAATGGCACCCGACACACTAGTCAAATGCCATAGGATTAAATTGACATATACCGAGTACCTACGTAATTATCGTAGGAGACAAATACGATAATGTAAGGATCTACACTATAGAGAACAAAAAACAAACATATTCAGTTACTTCAAGACTCATAAACATATTAAGTAATAATACACATTCTACCAGTGAAAAGGGAATTAAATTATGTAAATAATACCCAATACCCGCTTAATATTACCAGACGTCAATAATGCTTGAAGCGCAAGCAAAACATGTGATAAAAGAAAAACTTAAAACTACAGAATTTATACAAATTCGGTTTCATCAAGACTAGGGTTTATCTTTAATATCATCTTCAATAACGGCATATTTGTATTATGATCTTCATTATTCCTTCTTCATAAATCTGGTGCCGATGAAACGCCGTTGTAAGTCTGGACCGCGTATAGCTAGTTAAGTTTCACTGTATTGTTAAAATTCACAATTCGCGAAAAATAACCAGCTATAAGAAATCTTACTTCTTTTTTTCATTACATTCAATCAGCTTCCTCTTATAAAACTGCGTTGATCTTCAAATGAGACGGAGGGTACGAATCTCGCAGACCTGTTGCAATTCTGTGAATTGGTAAACTTCACAATTCACATAAATGTAACATATCCGCGAGAACGTATTAAATTATTTAGACCTAGAAGATTACTTAAGATACAAATATTGTGATACATACAAGTAATGGCACCCACTCACTAGTCAAATGCAACAGGATTAAATGTACATATACCGAGTACTACGTAATTATGGTTGAAGTCAAATGCGATTATATACGAACCTTTCTTATAAAGAAAAAATCAAACCTATTCAGTTTCTTCTTAAAACTACATACTACAAACAGACTCAGTTTCAGTTAAGACTAAGGTTTATCTTAAATAACGGCATATTTATATTACAAAAATTCCTTCTTCATAAATCTCGTGACCTTGAAACGCCGTTGTAAGTCTGGACCTCGTATAGCATGTAAAATTCTACTAAATTGTTAAAATTCACAATTCGCGCAATATAAGCAGCTATACGAAATCGTATTATTCTTTTGTTTCATTCCATTCAATCAGCTTCCTCTTATAAAACTGCGTTGATCTTTAAATGGCGTGGAAGTACGAAACTCGCACCACTGTTACAATTTTGTGAATTGGCAAACTTCAAAATTCACACAACAGTAACAGCTCCGCGAGAGCGTATTAATTAAAGAAGAATGCAATCCGGATTTGTCCTTAGTCTGCACGTAGGCGGTTGTAATTTTCTCATATCCAAGCCAATAGATTTTGAACTAGTCTGTCTTCGAGGGGCAGGAAGATTTAGCTTAATTTTTGTGATAACGAGTCTATGGTCCGACCAACAATTTGCACCACGCATTACGCGTGTCGTGGTAACTTGAGACACATCTTTCTGGCGCACTATAGCATAGTCAATGAGGTGCCAGTCTTTAGATCTCGGATGCATCCAAGTTATCTTGTATTTAGCAGGAAGTCTGAATAACGTATTTGTAACCGTTAAATTAAAGTGGGCACAAATACTTAGTAGAAGTCACCCGTTGCTGTTCATATTGCCTACCCCATGTCTTATACTTTATACTTTGGGCCACGCTTTGTAGTCTCACCCGACTCTTGCATTAAAATCGCCAAACAGAAGTATTTGCTCGCTTGGGCCTACTTTTCATTCAGACAACGACTTAGCTCTTCGTAAAACCTATCCTTGTTGTTTTGATCAGAGTTCATTGTTGGTGCATAGACGCTAATTATATTTAAGAAGTTGTTGTTTTCCAGGTGTAAGCGTAGTGAAATGATGCGGTCTGAGATGTATTCAGGACACTCCTGTAGTTTCTTTACAATAGAGTTTTTAATCGCAAATCCAACTCCGGATAACCTAGGCTCGCCGCCCTGCTCTGTAAATTCGCCCTCGTCGGCTAAGCGAGTTTCGCTGAGAGCAGCCATGTCAACATTACGAGTATATCGGCCAAGTTCACGAGCTACAACCGCAGTTATGCGTTCGGGACATAAATTTCCTTCACGATCAAGAAGTGTACGCACATTCCACGCACCGAATGTTATGGGAGTTATTTCCTTTTTGACACTTTTGTTTCTTCGACTACATGAGTTGGAATGCTAGGCAGCTGTGGTTACTACCTCCAATCTTGTTGAGGTGAGCATTTGTTTAGGACACCTTTTCTAGTCCCTTCCCCTGACACTGGTGGAAACAGTCCCTCCCTAACTAGGGCTGCTTTGTCACTAGAATTCATACTGTCACCCCTATGCAGCATGAAAACGACCACTCTCTATTAGCCGCCTACGTGCAGTCTTAGGACAAATCCGGAATGCATTATTCTTTAATTAATCGGAGTCCTATAAACGTGAAGCAGTCAGATGCGCGGGAGATATTAAAGTGCACAAACGGATGCGCATACACAGATGCACTCTCTCGTCCTTGCCTTTCTTATTCCGATGGAACGGAGAACCGCTACGACCGGGGAAAGGTTTGGATGCAGTATCTGCGCGACGGCCTTCCTTGACCTCAACCGTCGCCCTTGGCCTTCAACAATGCCTTGCTGCCTCGCCGAATCCGCCAACTTTTGCTTATTATTAGCTATTTGTTACCTTCTCCGCCGAATCAGACTTAACTAGTTCGCAGGAGGTATCTGCGTTGACTGATTGCGCTGAGGACATGGGTAATAAGTAAATAATATAATAATTAGCTTATTAACCATGTCCCGCAGAGGGCGATGGGGTCGTCACATCCCTACGCCAATTGTGATACATACAAGTAATGGCACCCACACACTAGTCAAATGCAACAGGATTAAATGTACAACATATACCGAGTACTACGTAATTATGGTTGAAGTCAAATGCGATTATATAGGAACCTTTCTTATAAAGAAAAAATCAAACCTATTCAGTTTCTTCAAGACTATCTTATTATAATGTCATAACATAATTCCTGTTACGTAGTTCTCGTGAGAATGTAACGGAGAGTTAGGTACGACTGTCACATACGACCAGTTTTATAATAAATCTGTGCAAACTACCGTGAATTATAAATGATGATAAAAGCAAGCTTCTATTAAAGGAGCATGAAAGCAAGTACGTGTTGAATAAATTTCTTTTTTGATTAATCTTCATAATTACTCTGCTAAAACTGCGTTGATCTTGAAATGGGGCGGAAGATATGAATCTCGCAGAGCTGGTATAAGTCTGTGAATTGGTAAACTTCACAATTCACACAAAAGTAACAGCTCCGCGAGAACGTATTAAATTATTTAGACCTAAAGGATTACGTAAGATACAAATATTTTGATACATACAAGTAATGGCACCCGACAAATGCAACAAGATTATATGTACATATACCGAGTACCTACGTAATTATCGTAGGAGTCAAATGCGACAATGTACGGATCTACAGTATAAAGAACAAAAAACAATCATATTCAGTTACTTCAAGACTCATAAACATATTGAGTGACTAACTGATGCCTGCGACTTCGTACGCGTGGCTCTCGCGGGAACTGTTTAATTTTCCGGGATAAAAAGCCTATGTGCTATTCCAGACTATAATCTATCTCTGTGCCAAATTTCATCCAGATCCGTTCAGCTGTTGGGGTGTGATTGAGTTACAAATATCCATCCATACATCCATAGATCCAAACTTTCGCATTTAAAATATTTATTTGATAATACACATTCTACAAGTGAAAAGGGAATTAAATTATGTAAATTATAAGCAAAACCCGCTTAATACTACCAGACGTCAATAATGCTTGAAGCGTAAGCGAAACGTGATAAAGGAAAAACTTAAAACTACAGAATTTATACAAATTCGGTTTCATCAAGACTAGAGTTTATCTTTAATAACATCTTCAATAACGGCATATTTGTATTATCATCTTCATAATTCCTTCTTCATAAATCTGGTGCCCTTGAAACGCCGTTGTAAGTCTGGACCGCGTATAGCCAGTTAGATTTTGTCGGATTGTTAAAATTCACAATTCGCGCAAAATAACCAGCTATACGAAATCGTACTTCTTTTGTTTTATTCCATTCAATCAGCTTCCTCTTATAAAACTGCGTTAATCTTGAAATGAGTCGGAAGGTACGCTCGCAGACCTGTTACAATTTGGAGAATTGGTAAACTTCACAATTCACACAAATGTAACAGTTCCGCGAGAACGTATTAAATTATTTGGACCTAAAATATTACGTAAGATACAAATATTGTGATACATACAAGTAATGGCACCCACACACTAGTCAAATGCAACAGGATTGAATGTACATATACCGAGTACTACGTGTAAGAGACAATCCAGAAGTAGGTTTGAAACTTGCACGAATAAATGGTTAAACGCGTAGAGGTTCCACGAGAGATTTAATGTAATTAGATGAAAGTTGGCCATACTTAAAAACAATATTCATTTGATCCGGCCACGATTGCTATAGTTAAGCTCGGAACCAAATTGCGATCTAAACACAAAAGTATTCAATAATCGCTGAGTCTGCTGGCAGGAGATTGAATTACCATCGTCAAAACAATCGTATTTGTACTAAATATTTTCAATTTGCCGTCGGATACCCGCAGATTTAATCGAATGACATGAAACTAGTCAAATTGACAGATATTATACTTCCTGTTTCATGAGATATAATGACAAGCAGTAATAATGCTAACATACGCAATTATGGAAGAAGTCAAATGCGATTATGAATAATGAACGAACGAACGAACGCATATTGTGTTAAATAAATTCCACTTTAGATTAATCTTCATAATTCCTCTTCTAAAACTGCTTTGATCTTGAAATGGCGTGGAGGGTACGAAACTCGCAACACTGTTACGAATTTGTGAATTGGCAATCCTCAAAATTCACACAAGAGTAACAGCTCCCCGAGAACGTATTAAATTATTTAGACCTAGAAGTTTACGTAAGATACAAATATTGTAATACATGCAAGTAATGGCACCCACCTACTAGTCAAAATACAACAAGATTAAATGTACATATACCTACTATCTCCATAATTATCGTAGGTGTCAAATGCGATAATGTACGAACCTATACTATAGAGCAAAAAAAACATATTCAGTTACTTCAAGACTCTGTTACACATAATAAGTAATAATACACATGCTACCAGTAAAAACTGATTATATTATGTACTCTAATACACCTACAA
Organism: Erebia aethiops; assembly: GCA_923060345.2. Taxonomy (NCBI): domain Eukaryota; kingdom Metazoa; phylum Arthropoda; class Insecta; order Lepidoptera; family Nymphalidae; genus Erebia; species Erebia aethiops. The sequence goes on along the minus strand of OV281079.1, from coordinate 4,211,319 downwards.
TACCCAATACCCACTGAATATTACCAGATGTCAAAAGTGATTGAAGCGAAACATGTGACAAAGGAAAAACTTAAAACTATAAATTCAGTTTCGTGAAGACTAAGGTTTATCTTAAATAACGGCATCTTTATATTATCATCTTAAAAATTCCTTCTTCATAAATCTCGTGACCTTGAAACGCCGTTGTAAGTCTGGACCTCGTATAGCATGTAAAATTCCACTAAATTGTTAAAATTCACAATTCGCGCAATATAAGCAGCTATACGAAATCGTATTTCTTTTGTTTCATTCCATTCAATCAGCTTCCTCTTATAAAACTGCGTTGAAATGAAAATAGGATTTAATGTACATATACCGAGTACCTACGTAATTATCGTAGGAGACAAATGCGATAATGTACGGATCTACACTACAGAGAACAAAAAATAAACATATTCAGTTACTTCAAGACTCATAAACATATTAAGTGATATTACACATTCTACCAGTGAAAAGGGAATTAAAGTATGTAACTAATACCCATAAAGGGAATGAAAGTATGTAACTAATACCTAATACCCGCTTAATATAACCAGACTTAAAAAAATTAAAGAGTTCCAGCGGCAACCAAAAAACTTCAAACCGCGCAGACGAAGTCACGGTCATTTGCTAGTGATTCAAAATAAAGATAATATTTTTCTTGAATATCTGCATCTTTTTTATGATTAAGTTGTAAAACAAGGGGCTACTAAAATAAAATCTTCAAAAACTACGAACAGCGCGGGCGCGTGGCCCGAACTTTGCTGTAGCGTAACTCAGGCGCACGGTGGCACTTGCTTTACGGAATTATTCATAATTTATTTCTTTACTATCGTTTGAAAATGTTATTTATATATTTAGCAAGCTAAATAAATACCCTATATTTTTTGTAATTACATTTATTTAGCTACATTTTCAATTTCGTTTCGATTTATTGAGTTAAATTGGTAAATATGCAAATGCATAAGGTAAAATATTCAATCTTTTTCGAATATTTTTATAGTTATTATATTTACGTAATAGGTCTCAAAGAAGCAATTATAGTTCATTAAATAAGCTTTTCAACGACACCTCACACAACCCATTTGTACAATTATAACTCGAGAAATCATCAATAATCTACAACGGTCGGCCGCCATCTTTGTGACGTCACAACTAAGCGTGTGCACGCTTCCGCGTTCTACGACCGAAGATATATAATATATACTTATAGAAGACGGTGCTACGAGAATCGTGAAGGAGACGACTTTTTGAAAATTTGCCTATAGACTATCCTACCAGGGTAGACATCAAGACAGAACCAGCCGTGCTGAAGCATCGCCAAAGCGAGTAACGTATATTCTACAGGCCCAACTCAACCTGCAATGATAATTTGTATGGTATGGTATTATACATGTAATTATGTTATACTTATTTTAAATATGTATAAATAAAGGAAAAGCAGCTTAATCATACGAATATTATAAATACAAAAGTGTGTTTGTTTGTTGGTTTGTCCTTCAATCACGCCGCAACGGAGCAACGGATCGACGTGATTTTTGGTATGGATATAGTTGAAGACCTGGAGAGTGACATAGGCTACTTTTTATCCCAGAAAATTAAGGAGTTCCCGCGGGAATCAAAAACTTAAACCACGCGGACGAAGTCGTGGGCATCAGCTAATACCTACTAGCTGATGCCCACGACTACATAATAGCACTGTTAAAAAAATAGCGCCTCCGGTAGCCCGTGATCTCACTAGGGTTCATGCCCGTAAACCAGCGGTGTAGCTCGTTGGCAGGCGGCAGCAGCATGAAGCTGAGGCAGCGCCTCATTTATCCAATAAATATAAATTTTAAGCTTGTTTTAAGGAGTGAGTACCCGCCTGCCCGGGTCTTGTGGAACCCAGGTTGGCTTTAATCTTGGTTGGCTCCTTGGTTCCACGAGAGCTGTGGTACTCCAAAGTACAACGAAATTAATGTTTCATTTCTTTGTACCTACTAGCCTGTTTGGCTGAATAAAGGATTATTTATTATTTAATAGCTGAACCCGCGTTTTCAACCGCGTAGTTTAAAATTTTTGATTCTCTTAACTTCTTGGAACTCCTTAATTTTCCGTGATAAAAAGTAGCCTATCTTACTCTCCAGGTCCTCAACTATACCCATGCCAAAAATCACGTCGATCCGTTGCAGCGTGATTGAAGGAGAAACCATAGAAAAAATAAATACAAAAACCAACAAACAAACACACTTTCTCATTTATAATATTAGTATGATTTAAACGGTTTCTACACGGCATCGGAGTAACTAGCCCCAGTCAAACTGTTTGGCCGGGGCTAAAAAATCAGAAATTATAAATTCCCAAATTCACTCTGCTGGCGATCGAACCTGAGACGTCCCGGGACATTAGCGCGCCGGAGGTTGTCATAGGAGTTTGTGTTTCTGAATTAAATAAACAGAAAAAACAAACCTCTAAAAAGATAAGCTGGACCGGGGCAACTAATTAGTATACAATATTTTACAATTCAATACGTATAGATATTGCATTTAGCAGTCATTTTTCGCCAAAAATTTCGCCAGACAGTAGACAAAACATATTCATATTCATTTATTTCGGAGACAATGTTTCGCTAGGCATGGAAAAAATAATTATAATTCATAAAGACAGGTAGTGTAAGTACATATAACAATTTACATTACAATGAAAAGAGGCAGTTACATTATAGGTACATTACAAATTACAATAATAATCAATAAATAAAATAATATACCAATGTTAACCTCAATGACCTTCTTTATTGGTTAACCTGAATGGTTCAAGAGTTCTTGGACTGAGTAAAACGTTTTTTGAGAGTCACTTCTTCAATATTATTTTTAATGTCAGCTCTTTTATATCTTTTGGCAGTGCATTAGAGATTTTAACACGCATGACACCACAATTAACAATTAATTTATTGTTACTCAAAACAAAAAAAGAGCGGGTACAATGTACATAAGAAACGCTTATCTGTTATAATTTTTATGGGCCCCTGAGTAAATCAAACGAATTTACGAAGAAATTAAATGATGATTACAAAAATGTTGCAAGATTTTATCTTACAAGTCAATATAACGTCTGCATTACAATTCATTAAAAACAACGTCAACCTCAGAAATTATTCGATTTAAATAATATTAGTTCTCTTAAATTGATTTAGATTTAGAATTTTCCCTTTCTGGTAAACTTACATTAATATGCATTTACCAAAAAGGAACAGCATTACAAAATTTAACTAAATCAATTTATATGTCCTTGTCTGAGGAAAAGCGCTGCCATGCAACTGATAAATTATAGTAATGTGATAATAATAATATATTTATGATTAATTAGTTCATTTAATTCGTAAAAACATTGTTTTTTAGCCAGTTTTTGAGTAAAGTATGTTTGAAAGCTGTTTCCGTCTTTAGTCTGTAATGGCTTTTGGGTATTGATTGTAAATCATATAAAGAGTGAACCGCGACTAGATATTTTAAGTTAATAACGGGATATTCTAGTCTGTGATTATTACGCGTAGTTATGCCACGTGTCTTTATATTTCCTACGATTTTGTAAAGGTGCTTTCCAAGACATAGGGCTGTTTCCATGATTTTTTATTTATTTAACGGGATATTTAATTAATTTAAAAATAAAATAAGGACACAAAAAATTTAATAAAGAATAGATAAGTTAAGAAAAAACTATTACTAAATTACTAAATATATAATAAAAATATTAATTAGTTTCCATTATATAAATAGTTTAATTTTTTTTTGTGTAGGTATAAAGTGGGGTCTGCAGCTTTTTCGAGGTTCGATGTTTACCAGGATACAGGATACCAGGATGCACTTTTTTTGTAAGATGAAAATATCCTCGGAATTTTTTCCCAAAGGATTAGCCTACACCGAATCCATGAATACGCGTATGCATATTGTGCCGATAGTGCGGTGTCATAATTAATATAATTAATATATTAATATAAATATAATAAATATATTAATATAAATATAATAAATGCGAAAGTGTTTCTGTCTGTCTATCTGTCTGTCTGTCTGCTACGCTTTCCCGGCCCATCTTTTCGACTGATTTTTCTGAAATTTGGTACAGGTGTAGATGGTATCCCAGGGAAGGACATAGGCTACTTTTTGTCCCGGAAAAGTAAAAAGTTCCCGCGGGAATCAAAAATCTTAATCCACGTGGACGAAGTCGCGGGAATCATCTAGTAATTAATATTTGAGCATATAATATGAAACGCGAAAGTTTTGCACCAAGGTTTTACAAGTGCCGTATCCATTTAAAGTGACTATCTATAATTAAGCCGGGAAGGATAAAGTGGTTAACTTCTCGATTTTTATTTTATTTGTGAGTGGTTTTAAGTTAAATAGTTCCCGCGGGAATAAATAAAAACTGTCTCTTCACCCGATTTTGATGAAATTTGGTACAGTGGTAGATGGTATCAGGAGGAAGGACATAAGCTACTTTTTATCCCGGAAAATTAAAGAGTTCCCGCGGGAATCAAAAATCTTAATCCACGCGGACGAAGTCGCGGGAATCATCTAGTAATTAATATTTGAGCATATAATATGAAACGCGAAAGTTTTGCACCAAGGTTTTACAAGTGGCGTATCCATTTAAAGTGACTATCTATAATTAAGCCGGGAAGGATAAAGTCGTTAACTTCTTGATTTTTATTATATTTGTGAGTGGTTTTAAGTTTAAAGGTTGTTTGTGATGTCGCCGGAATTGTATAACCTTAGTCTTGTTGAAATTAATTTCTAAATGGTTTGATTCTAGGTACTTTTAGTTTCGATTAGATTTTCAGTAGTAGGTATATAATTCACTATCCGTTGCGTTCGAGCACATGGATAGTATAGAGACATCGTCCGAAAACATGATTTATTGAGTGTTGATTATGTTCGGTAGGTGATCTAGGTATACTAGGAATGGGATGCATCCGAGCACGCTTCTTTGAGGGGTTGACTAATTCGTGACGCGTGTATCTGACTAAATGGTATTTGTCAGCTCGTCGAAGTATTGTACTTGCATGAATTGTTTTTAAGATAAGCATTTCCTCGTATATATTTTGCTCAGTAATTTGTCATGTCTAACAGAAGTCCGGCGGCATATTTTTTTCCCCTAAGCAATTTATAATTTCTTTTATGTACTCAAAGACGGCTAGTGTAGTTGAGGGGTTTTTCCTGAAACCATATTGATTGTCATTCAGTAAATTATTTTTTTCCAAGACGGATAAATACGATTCGCCATTCATTTCTCAAACATTATAAAAACGTTGGCAGTAAGGCTATTGGTCTATAGCTGCTTGGGTCATTCGGGTTGGATTTTCCGCCTTTCTTAAGAATGGGTCTTATTTTAGCAATTTTAAGTTTATACGGGCAGTATCCTTCGCAGAGCTTTGAGAACATTATATTAAGTCTTTTCTTCGCCGTTGCAGCAATAGTGATATTTAATTGCTAAGAAAATAATTGCTTCTCACAAGAATAGGAAAAAATCAAGCTTACGAAAAATTTAAATAACGTAGAAAATAACCACAAGTCCCCTTAAGTTGAATTTGGTAGGTAACGTTTTAATGGAGAGTTCAAGTTTCACAATACTATCATCCATACTAATATTGTAAATGCGAAAGTGTGTTTGTTTGTTGGTTTTCCTTCAATCACGCCGCAACAGAGCAACGAATCGAAGGGATTTTTTTGCATGGGTATAGTTGAGGACCTAGAGAGTGACACAGGCTACTTTTTATCCCGAAAATTAAGGAATTCCTGCGGGTTTTAAAAAACTTAGACCACAAGTTGCAGGCATCAGCTAGTAATATTATAAAAAAAAAGGTGTACTACTAATGAGTTTTTAAGCCAAGAATAAAATTGGGTGGTTTGAACCATGGGCAAATCAAAAGCACAGATAAGAAGAGCAAGCGTGAAAGACTTGGAATTGTACAAACCTACTTTTAAAATATTTAATGAAATATTTTGAAAGTAAATTCGCTTTTTTAGAGTTTGCTTTTTGCGGCGCGAAAACAGAAAACAATAATAATAAAGTGGTTTCATTAATAACTTAAACTAAAAAGGTATTTTATTTAATTACAAAAATTGTAATTAAATACAAACATAGCTCAGGCGGTGACAAACATAGCTCCTACTCGTATATACCTATTAAATTGGCACCGACTCCAAAAAATACTATCTCATTATTTACGTACCTGGAATATAAATAACTATCTAATATATTTTATGTTATTAATTAATTGTCGTCTGAAATTAACGCTTGTTTAGGTAAATAATTATGTTATAAAATATTTTTTTCCTATTTAGTTTTCGATATGAATGAAGTTGGTTTTTATTTTACTTTTATACTTTTTAAGTAATCATTTAAAGTATGAGAAATCATATAAGTTTTGGATATATAAAGGTCTAACAGTAAACCCAGTTCGAATTAAGCCATCTTACTTACTTCGTCTAGTCGGTAGAATCAACAGCTTATCAAATTAAAATAAAAAGAGAATAAATGTACTATGAATGGTTAAACGTCTACACATACTCTGATCGCAAGCGATTTGCTCTAATTCATTGAGATCTCGATTCAGAGATCCAAATTTAAGTGGGATCAACCTGACAAAACTTTCTTTCAAATTAAAAAAAAAATATTATTATTGAAATCGGTTCAGATTAGACCGACTTATAGAGTAACATCGCCGAAAAAATTCGCGTCGAATTGAGAACCTCCTTTTTTGAAGTAGGTTAACAAATATAAAATATATCCGCTTTGCATTTGCCTTAATAGTAAACCTAAGTCAAATTTAAATGAAATTCATTCATTAACACATTCCTAAAGTGAAGAAATAATTGCATAAAATGTGTACAAATCAAAAATATTGATACACATACTAATTAATAAGGTAATTAAAAATACAGCGTATAGAAATTCAACCGTCGCCATAATGCACTGTCTGAAATGAAGAAAAAAACCACTTAAATGTACAGTACTTACCGATTTCTTCTTGCTGCTTGTTGATCAACTCACTCGTACTCACTCACTATTGTTCGCGCGGTAAAGTTCATAACTCGTACTCACTCACTATTGTTCGCGCGGTAAAGTTCATAAGGTAAATTTAATCACGGTAGCGTACCGAAGGCGGGCGGGCGGGCGGACTTCGTCACACAAGAAGCGCGTTTCGAATGGGAGATCTGAATGAATTTGCAACCCAGACAACCCCGATTTTATAGGGTTCCGCAAGTGCACATATTTACATTATGATGGCGTATTCACATTACATAGTTACAATAGCTTGTTACTAAATTCAGTAATAGCAGATTATTTTTTCCGTGCCCCTATTCATTCAATAAACCATTTTCTTGGTTATAAATAAAATATACATGAAAAAATACTTTTTAAATACAATAATTTTTAAAAATTTATGAAATGGCTGGACTCTGAATTCAGAAAATATACTTTATTGGACACTGTAAATAATACAACGATAAAAATGAATACAAATTTATCGCTTAAAGTTATTTCCAGGCATTTTCGGAGAAGATTTGCATTAAAATTTAGTCGGAAAAGGCGATTTACATTAGAATAGAAGTTATTACCAGACTAAATGACGCCCGTGACTTACTTGCCTTCTTTTGTCCTTCCCCTGGCTATGACCTACCTCTATACTAAATTTCATAACAAATGGGCCGTTAAAGCATAGCACTTTAGACACAGCAGACAGAAAGGCATGACACACATAATATTAGTATGGATAATGCCCTGCAAGATTGAGCTTATCGACTTTTTACACGCTTTTTATTAGCTTCAGACGTATGTATGTTAGTATGTAATGGAATCTTTCATTATTTATACATACTTATTAAGGACCGATGACAATTCAATATTTTAAACAGTTTGACCCGTTATCCTTACTAGGATAATCAGGATTAGCGATTTTTTGTTTTCCTGAGACCCGGAGTGTCTGCGTCAAAAGCGTGTTTTTTAGTTTTTTAAACTATTATTATTATTTATAATGACACAATATAAATTAAAATAAGTGGTATATGTAAATAGATAGTTTAAATAAAATTGGAAGGAATTTAATAAACCTAATGTAAACGGGCCCTTACCGATTAAACTGACCGAACTGATCAACCGACCAATCAGCGCCTTTCAGGTCAGATAGACGGTAGGTACGCAATACGCATGCTCTGTAGCTTACCTGAATTTTGCCCCGTAACCCTCCCTCCCTCCCTCTAACAAATAGTGATAGATTGGTAAAAAAACTGTAAAAACTGATTAGGAATAGGTTTATTAATTTATTTGTTAGGTTTTAACAAATAAATTAATATTTAAATCAACTCGAAACTTGCCGTAACTCAACACAGAACAAAACTTTTCTCTGATAGCCCACATTACACATCAACAATGATATACCTATAACAAAATCCCCGATAGGATCAAAAATATTGAATCCGATATTAAATTTAAGAAAGAACTCCAGACTCTCCTAATCCAGAAGGGATTCTATGAGGTTGATGAATTTTTAATTCCAGCCAATTCAACAATCTGCGCGAAAAACCTCCATTATTGTAACTAAATTTGTATTGTATTTGACATAATTTACTGTATTAGACATAATTTTATTTAATATTTAATAATTCATTTATTATTTAATATTTTATAATTCATTTTGATTTTGACATAATATAATAGTTTATTGTAGGTACTCGACATAATTTTATTTCATGTAATCTGATTTTTATGTTTTAACTTTAATTTCAATATAATGTAACAATTAAGATAAGGTAACTTATTGTAATGTACTTAATTACTGTAATTTTATTAATGTACTAGCTGACCCGGCGAACTTCGTACCGCCTTAGTATGCAAAATTAAATGTATATTTTTCAATATTTCTGAGAGATTTTCTTAATATTTTTTTCCGTAAGAACCTTCTCCTAATAATAACAAATACACCAAAAAAAGAATTAGTGAAATCGGTCCAGCCATTCACGCGTGATGCCGTGACCAAGGAAAACGGGTTTCATTTTTATATATTACTAGCTGACCCGGCGAACTTCGTACCGCCTTAGTATGCAAAATTAAATATATATATTTTTTAATATTTCTGAGAGATTTTCTTAATATTTTTTTTCCGTAAGAACCTTCTCCTAATAATAACAAATACAACAAAAAAAGAATTAGTGAAATCGGTCCAGCCATTCACGCGTGATGCCGTGACCAAGGAAAACGAGTTTCATTTTTATATATATAGACTAGCTGACCCGGCGAACTTCGTACCGCCTTAGTATGCAAAATTAAATGTATATTTTTAAATATTTCTGAGAGATTTTCTTAATATTTTTTTCCGTAAGAACCTTCTCCTAATAATAACAAATACAACAAAAAAAGAATTAGTGAAATCGGTCCAGCCATTCACGCGTGATGCCGTGACCAAGGAAAACGGATATAGAATATAGATGTACTTGCTTCACCCTAACAGGGCTAAATATGCAAAATAAATGAATATGAATATGAATATTTTTATAGTAAAATTATTAAATATAGGGCGTGCCAAAAGACTTCCTTTTATATGAAGGCTAGATGTTGTCCGAGACTTCATTTCCATGGATTTAGTCTTTAATTGCCGCGGGAACTCTTTAATTTTCTCGGTTTTCCGAACCGGTGGTAGAGTCAAAACATGACGTAACATAAGAGACACTTGTATGTCCTACATGGAATAAATATGGAGTACGGGTTATATTATAGCTTAAAGCCTATACGTTTATTCTAATTATCGGATTTTAGAACAGGGTTTTAGTCTTGTGGCGTAGAGGAGTAACAAACATCCTAACATCCAAGCTGAACCGATATTCAAATATACTATAACATACTTTATCTACTCCAGCATCGAAAAGTTCCAATTTCGAATTTGTCAACTATATCGAATTGAACCCTCTTTCGTGTTTGCTTCTCATAACGATACAGTTCGTTGTATGGGAGCTGTATCGTTATGAGTCGTAGCTGTATCGATATGGTTATCTTCATAAATAGGATACCTATAGCTTAGCGGCTCTGGGTTCTGGCACTTTCCCAACCAGTCAATTGATTTGACTTTTTTATTAATTTACAAAGTAAAAAATTATAAATACATAAATGAGGGTACCTAAACATAATTCATTTTTCGTCATTTTAAGCGATTCTTGCGTTGGTAAATACGTATTTATGCAGAAAATTTCTATGGGAGTGTGCATTTTTATATGGTCAAATGAGATATGAATACATGACCTTTAATTTAATACCATGATATCCCCACAGCTGTGATTTCTATTTCTTTATAGGGTACCTGGAAAAGTATGATATCCGTATAACGGGCCTTAATATGATTATTAGTAGGTACAATTAAAGCAAAAATTACCAATTCCAACAAAGAGCCGGTTTAGGTTTCATTTTTTTTATCCACTTCAAGTTTAGCCCTTGACTGCAATATCACCTGATGGTAAGTGATAATGCAGTCTAAGATGGTAGCGTTGTATTAAACCCATACCCCTTCGGTTTCTACCCGGCATCGTACCGGAACGCTAAACCGCTTGGCGGCGCGTCTTTGCCGGTAGGGTGGTAACTAGCTACGGCCGAATCCTCCCAGCAGGCCAGACCAGGGACAATTCAGAAATTATAAATTCCCAAATTGACCCTGCCGGGGATCGAACCCAGGACCTCCGCACGTTAAGGCAACAGCGCTACACTGCGCCACGGAGGTCGTCAACAACCTGTTTGCTACAAACTAAAAAAAATCCATATTAGCTGTTCCGACTAGCGACTGTTTTTATTCATGGATAAAATTCGTTGGATTCAAGTCCAACGAAACATTTTTTCGTATTTTATTTCTTTTAAAATTGGTACATCTACCTCTAAAAAAACCCTGATTGTCAGAAATTGCTTTTTCATTCCACTGGTTCGGAAAGGCTTTCTATGTTCGAAATCCGCGCGCAAAAGTCAATTTTATCCGATGATGACGAATGCGTGTGGAGGTTTTTTTACGCCGCTACCCTTGACTGTACCTACCAATTCAGATTGCATCTCGTCATCGTCAGGTAGGTATACGAGGGTGATCAAAAATTGTCAGGTATTCGATATTTGAAATTGTGATTTGCCGTTCATTTATTTTACTCTCATTGGGACTCTATATATCGTATAATGTCACCGTAAAGTAAGTCATTGCAACTGCTTTCTGTGCTTCACTTTTTTTTTAAATCTTTGAATTCCAGCGCCCCACAGGATAGCATAATAACTTACTACTGTATATTTATACATATACATACTTATTGTAATGTCTTGCTTTTTTGCTCAGCATCTTCTGAGTTTCTTGCCGGCTCTTCTCAGTAAAACTGAACCAGGGATAGAGTCAAAACATGTTGCAACTTAATATACACCTGTATGTCCTACATGTAATCAACAAATTGAATATTGAGTATTGCGTATAGAATCCTCGCTATAGGCCACTGTGTTCTGTTTAATCAAGATAACGCTCGCCCGCACACAATACACGTCCAAGGTGTCCGTCACTATCATTAGGAATACAGGGTTTCAATTGAAGGAAACCATTACAATTATTCATCGCCTTAATGCGTAATGTTTTAATATTGTTGACATTCGTGTTGTAGAATTATAATCCTAATATTACGGACGTCAAGGTACGTGATAAAAAACTGTCATTTTAAAATAATACTGATTTAAGTTAAAAGAACACATCCGAGGCACCAAGTTCGAAAACAATGGCGAACTTCATGACTTCTGTAATGGTGTGTTTTGAGACTCAGGAAAAAGATTTTCTTTTTGCCGGATTACTTGAAAATCGATTTTCCAAATGTATTGAAGCTGGAGATTATGTTGATAAATAAAATAACTTACATAGCTGTTCTTATGGTTTTTATAACATTACTGGAAACTTTTTGATCGCGCCTCGTAAGTAGTAGGTAGTAGGTAATATTGAAAAAACAAAACACAAAATGAGTTTCAGACAACTTTCAGAAATATGGTTCGTTGAACGCAACTACGATCCGCGTAGCTTTAGGTTTTTAAAAATCCCGTGGAACCTTTTTTGTGGAAAAAAGAAGCATTTGTCCTTCTCCAGGGTGCAACCTATCCCTGTACAAACGTCAAAACCAGTGGTTGAACAGATGGACCGTGACAGCGTAGCAGACAGACAAATTGACAGACACTTACAATAATTTTAGTATGGATTTAGGATTTTATTAATTGTATCTCAATTATTAATTTTCTTATATTTTATTTTTCGCTGTATTGACTAAATATTGATGAAATTGGTATTCCTTTATACCTAATAGATTTCATTTCCAGTTAGGATTATATTTCTGAAGTCTGAAATACTCGCTTCGTTTGCGCTTTTTAGGGTTCCTGACCTCACGAGAAAAAAAGAAACCCTTAAAGGATCACTTCGTTGTCCGTCTGTCTATCTGTCTGTCGCCCTTTTTCTCGGGAACGGAGGTATCAAGTTGAAGATGAAGCTTTGCAGACTTGCTTATTATCACATTTCTATCAATCTTTATTTAATCCACTACAAGTTAAGACGATATTTTGTGAAATGGTGATAATGAAAAAAAAAACCCGGCTGAGTTTGTTGTGGGCTCTTCTCATACCAGGCCCAGGGCGCGTTTAAAACTCTCGTAGCTTTAGTTTTAAGTTACCGTTACTGATTATGACCATTTTATTTTCTAAATAACTGGACATCAATAAGGGTAGTGTACCTACCTATATTGAATAAACATTATTTGAATTTGAATTTGAAAGATGAGATCGGATTCGAAGGGCTAAATCGCTTGGCAGCACGACTTTGCCGGTAGGGCCGAACTACTAAACTAGCCACGGCCGAAGCCTCCCACCAGGCCAGACCAGTTCCATCTGGCGGTAAGTGATGATGCAGTCTAAAATAGTAGCGGACTAACCTGGGTGTATGGCAGTTATAATAAACCCGGTGTGGGTTTAGTACCTACCCCTAGTCAGTTACACTGCATAGTACCGCAACGCTACATCACTTGGCGGCATCTCTGTGCCGGTAGTTACTAATAAAAATATAAAAGAAATGAAACACGAAAAACAAACTGAACTTCATTATATTTAGAAAAAAATACTAACATACAAAGAAAGGCATTGTTTCATTGCCTCTTACCTCTTATTTGCATGCCATAAATAAAATTGACGTAGCTATTTCATTCTTTTTGTAAAAAATAAATTGATAAAATAAGCTTTAGATACATCAATAAACCATAGCAGCGCGGTGTAGTGACGGGTCCACTTGTCGACTAGTTGACTTCTAGTGGTAAGGGTACAAAATTTCCTCCTAGAAGTAAGGTTCGTCTCGCTACCACACCGCACTGCTATCGGTTACTGGCAAGTATTTAAAGCTTATCTATAGTTTGCTTTTCCTTATGTAGAAAAAAAGGTAAACAAGCCGTTTATTACTTACTTTCAACACTGTTTCTGAAATTTGTGTACCTCTTCTATACGCTAAAGAAAACTAGATTACTAACTACTAAGAATACAGACAATTCGATTCAAAGTAAAGCAAACAACAAGGTAAGGACACCAGTTGCAATGAAACTAGTTCTCGCCGTCGAGTACACCTCCTTCATGTCTAACCACTTTCCAGCGTTCCACATGCAGAAGCGAATCCCGTTAAAGTAGTGGTATGTGAACGGTGCACCCAAAATTATCTTTATTATAAATATGGACGGCCGAGACAGGTCCAAGCTTTGGATTATGGACACATAAGTCTCTACGCCGTTCGAGAGAAACAGGCTGCCGAACGCCATAAGTAAAGCGTATGCCGTTAAAATTATACCTGGAACAAAAAAATAATGTGCGTGCAACTTTACCGCACCGGTGAAGTACTATCGTTAAGGCGCTGTGTGTGGTCAGGGGGGGGGTCTCCAAAGCAGTGTATCTAATAAATGGTGGCATATGGAAGATTGAAAAAAATATATGATGTTTTCAAGACCTTAACTCAGATATTGTTTTATCCCAAAACACGATTTAAACAACTTCGCTGCATAAAAAATAAATTCAAACATACCTCTTATTTCAGTTTTCAAATCAACACATCTCCAAATTGAAAACCTCAATTTACTTGAAAAATATATCATTAAATTCCAAATTCTAAATGACACCCATTGATTTATTAATATTTATTAAAATGTACACATATTTTCTGTTTTCCATTGTATTCCGGTTTTTCGAGAAGCGCTAGCTCATTTTCACCTCCGCCAGTGTTCGAAAGAACTTCACAGACGATGGATCTGTGCTCCTTTGCTCCAGCGTTTAAATCGATATTTTAAAATGGTTTTCAAACATAACATGAATAAGACTAATGTTTATTCAACATGAATTGACAGAAGACGTGGATATTACAACTTTCGTGAGCTATCTTCTTTTATATAACTAAAAATACATAATCAAATAAAGTATGAATATGTGTTCTCTGACCAAACTTTTGACAGCTCGAAATAATGATGCCGTAATGCGCTATCCATTCGATTTTTGACAACAATCGACTTCATTTACGAAGAAGTTTTAATCGATTTGACACATTGATATTACAACTTTTTGTATTGTTTTATAAACATACCCAGGCGTCTAAATGTCTTTTTTATGTATTAAAATAAATATTTTTGGTGAAGCAATGCTGTAAATGTATATTTTATTATTTGGCAACATCAATAAGGCAGGTCATAGAAACCATCCAACGCCAAAGATGACGCTACTTAAATGACAATCAAGTGAGCTTGTGTTGCAGCTTCGTAATTATTTTGAAAACTATTTTCAAAATTAAAATCGTACTAGTAATTACTAGATTGACATACGAGTTGCGAAATATCGCATAAAAAGGCACGTCGCTTCACTATTTAAAAAAAAAACTCCTGCTGGTTGTAACAATGACGTCTTTTATTATTTCCAAGAAGTAGGTAAGTTGTCAAACGTCCAATTACTGTCAGAGGGTTCACTGCCATCGCTTAAAGCAGTATTACTTAAAAATGTCAGTTTTATGTCACGTACCTTGAAGGTCCTAAAATAAGGATTATAATTCTAAAAACACGAACGTCAACAATATTAAAACAATACGGATTTAAGCGATAGTAGTATGCCTCCAGTGCAATTTTTGATATGAATGGAAAATAACAAAACAGTGGTAAGACAGAAAGGAAAACTGAAAATCAAGCATTGCCACTTCAGCTTGCTACTGCCTACTCGTCCGCTCTCATTGGACCAGACCGACCAGATAATATTATTATATCGAAAGCTTGCTGAGTAAGGACCTAGTAGTGTCTCAAATACTTCAAATAAGTGCCTATTGCAAGTTTTATTACTAATTGATTGGATATTAGATACCCTTAGGGTTTCGTTTCTGGCACCCGTGAGTTAGAAATTTCCGGGAAATACGTCGTTGGTTTTTTTTGTGATTTCCCGTTTTTGTGTACAGAGTATTTTTTTAACTTATCTCTTGAGAAATATTTGAGAACAAGTTGATCTCTTAACTTGTTTATTATAATTCTCCCTGACTACTAGGGCATGCATTCGGTGCTGTGTTTGAGTACCGGGAAATTTTGGACCGATATTGGCACGGAACCGGGAATTCCCGGGACTTTCGATACTTTCGATACTACCTTAAATCATCACAAAAACACGGCTAAGACATTACAGAAAGTATGAAATAGACCAAATATTACTGTTCATTAGGCGTTATACAAAAATTTATCGCATAATATTTCACACAGGAATATACTGAATATTACTATTCATTAGGCATTATACAAAAATTTATCGCATAATATTTCACACAGGACTGTAAATTCATGATTTTTTCATGTACTTGTACCATAACTCGCTTCGTTACAAATTTCAAAGTTTTATTGTAGTTCATAGGTTTTACAGAGATTGCGTTATGAAAATACACTTTGAAAAGTTGATTTTTTTTTTATCGTGATACGCTCATATGTAACTACTTTTATAGCAATTAGAAGCCAGTGCAAATATAAATTTACTACATCAAGCAGTTTATGAGAAACAATCCTTGAGGCTTGGATACACGGACAACAAAGTGATCCTTTACGGGTCTTTTTTTATAGACAGGCGTACGTAGTAACCTCACCTCAAAGAATTACAAACGTTAATCTAAATCAACAATATTTTCCAACCCATACTCAGTATTCCCAAGAGAATCTCGTGAAGATGTTACTCTCTCCTATTCTGTGCCGTTTTTTGGTTTTGCCGCACGCTGATTTGGTCTCTACAATTATATTGGATATGGTACCTCTTAGTATTTTTGGTATCCATTCACCGTCCTCCCCGTACGTATGGAGGATCCTAGGATCGAGGACCCTAGGATTTTCTAAAGACGTTTCCTATCAGCCATAAAGAGCCTCGTTACTGCTGCGTTACTGTCCAGGATTCACATCCATACATAAAGATTGGACTGTTCATAGTCTTGGTTTTTACATAACATTGTATGGAGAACTCCTGAGCATCTTAGGGAATTATGGATACGGATATCCATATTTTCTTTCCCTCTGCTATTGGTATAATTGACAGTGGAGTCAAAAATCAAAATTTAGTAGCCTCGGGCTTATGAGGTATATTTTATATTACAGTCTATCAATATTTTCCTGTCAATCTTCATGTGAAATTTATGAAAGTAACGATACAATTAACAGAATATAGCATAATCTACTGTAATTTATTATGGCTGAACAAATTTTATTCCAGTGACAGATCCATCAATTCATTGATCTTCAAAAAAGCTCTTCTCTGCTGGTAAATAATACTTACCAGAAAGACTAACATACGAAACTGTACGAAGTGGCAGTAAAATAATCGTTATAGCCAAAGTAAAAATAGGGGTTTTTAAACTAATACCTCGAATTTGTGAGCATAAAATACAGTATAGTGAAGTGAATCGACAGAATGTATGTACTTCGAGTCTCAAAAGTATCAAAAGTACCGGTTTTATGGTGTGGAGAACCGGGACTGAAAATTATTCAGAAGTACCGGGAATTTTTGGTACCAGGAATTATCGGGAGCATGCCCTATTGACTAGGTACCTCACTCGCGCAGTGCTGAGCACTATTGTCTTAACGTGGGATGTACCGGGTTTAATCCCCAGCAGAGTGAATTTGGGAATTGGGCGTATTTTTGTAAAATTGTACATGAAATAAAATCGATGTTTTTTTTTCATCATGTTTTGTTATTTTATTGATAAATTTGTGTCTCTTAGTTATTTATTTTTATGAGCAGTAGCACTGTTTACAAATATTATGTTAAATTATAGTAAAAACAATCATTTTAAAATTAAGTGACGGAGAATTATTCCATTGAGTAACTAAACTTTATCTCACAAAAGGCACTTAAAAAAACAACTTTAGATAAGATTCACAGAAGTGTTTTACTAGTCTTACCAATCATGCCAATCACAAAAATAGGACAGCAAACATAAAATAACAGAAACACTATCAAAATTTGATAATTTTAGTTCTTTTGACTAACGTAAAGGCAAATTTATGTCATAATTTATTATATAACTTCTGAAATAGACAATGCTTTTTATTTTTGTTTTTGCAAGTAAGTTAGTTTACGATAAAAAATATACATTTAAATATAACATAACAATAACTTATATTAATGATAAATTGTCAATATTATAAGCATTTATGCAATACTAGCCGATGCCCGCGACTTCGTACGCGTGGATCGAAGTTTTGTGGTTCCCGCGAGAACTCTTTAATTTTTCGGGATAAAAAGTAGCCTATGTGCTATTCCAGACTATAATCTATATCTGTGCCAAATTTCGGCCAGATCCGTTCAGCCGTTGGGGCGTGATTGAGTAACAAACATCCATACAGCCATTCATACATCCATACATCCATCTGTCCAAACTTTTTGGAGGATTTTTTGAGAAGACAATTTGTCAGTGGAACCTTGACAATTACTCAAAGGAAAAGTAAGGGCACTGATCACAATGTTAAGAATTATTGTACTTTCTTACCATAAAACTATAATAGTCGTAGTAGGTACTTTTGAGTATTTTAAACTCTTTATTCTTTATTTTGTACTTAAATTATGTAAAATGTCGTCTATAAAATATAAGTAGAACTTCCAACCAATGTATAGTATGTTAAATCACATTGTAAGAATGATTATAAGTAACAATTTTTTTTTGCGTTTTGTCTTCTTCGATTCTCCCTTTCTGATATTTTATCTCACCTCGGATATTTTTCTTGTTCTAGATTTTACGAGCTCCAAGTGTTATTTTCTTATATATTATTGTTTGAACTTTTAAGAGTCCCTCTTTAATTTCTCTATATGCCGCCTTGTTATTTCACCAGATGTCAGCGCCATTGTTACACCTGAATAATTTAATATATACAATACTCGTTTCCAATGCAAAACTCGGGGCCGTAAAAGCTTAACCGTGTACAAACCTTTAGAAATCCATTGAGTACCAATTTGTTCAATTGACTGACAATTTCGAAAGAGTTACTTAAAGGACCGTAATGAATTCACGGCAACAATATTTTCTTGCATTGTATTTCAAGAATTTAAATATTCTGAATTTTCTCTGGTCTGGCCTGGTAGGAGGCTTCAGCCGTGGCTAGTTACCAATTACCACCCTACCGCCAAAGACGTGCAGCCAAGCTATTTAGCGTTCCGGTAGGATGTCGTGTAGAAACCGATTAGGGATATGGACTAGGGTTTAATATAACTGCCATACCTCAAACAGGTTAGCCCGCTACCATCTTAGACTGCATCATCACTTACCATTAGGTGAGATCGCAGTCAAGGGCTAACTTGTATTTAATTAAAAAAAAACTGGATATAAGGTACATAAAAGTAGCAATAACTATTTTTTAAAAAATCCCGATTCTCGGGAATTCCCGGGAATCGGCCAATTTTATTCCCGTTTCCTTGAGTTGAAAATTTGCCGTTCCCGAGATTTATTTAATTTTGATTGAGTGGGATTTTTAAAAAGTTAATTTGTTTAGTTTCACCCAACCTAAGTCCAGTTAATTAATATAATAGGTTTTGCTTCGGACATAATATTGTCAATCAAACTTATAATTTTAGAGTACGGAAACAACGTACAAATTTGAAATTTTACATAAATTGGCTAATTTGCGGTTTTGGCTCTTACGAAGTTCTACCATATAGATAATTCTGTATGTAAAGATAAAAAATCATGACACCAAAATTGTATGATTTTCTTCGTTTTTTATTTTTGAGTATTTTTCAAACACTGTAAATAATACTATATGTCTGCAAAAGACTAGAAATTGATTTCAATGATCAATTTCCAACATCTTTATGCTATTTAAATTTTTGAAATAACATCTGTATTTCTTGTTTCTGACAAAAAATGAATATCAGACTCTTAGTCGGTAAGTACATTGTATATACGTATGATATTGATTTATGCCACAATTATTTATACTTGTAATTAACTCACGTAAGTAGTTTATGTAAATAAGATACTTATGTAACTCTAGATGATGCCCTCGACTTCGTCCACATGGATTAAGATTTTTTGACTCCCGCGGTAACTGTTTAATTTTCCAGGATAATGGTTCCGGGTAGCCTATGTCCGGGATGTAATCTATCTTTGTACCAAATTTCATCAAAATCGTTTGAGTAGTTGGGCCGTGCAAGCGTAGCAGACAGACAGACACACTTTCGCATTTATTATATTTTGTATGGATATTAGTATGCTGGGCTAACTAATGCCCGCGACTTCGTCCGCGTGGTTGAAGTTTTTTTTATTCCCGCGGGAACTCCTTAATTTTTCGGGATAAAAAGTCACTCTCCCTCAACTATACCCACGCTAAAAATAACGTCGAACCATTGCTCCGTTGCGGCGTGATTGACGGGCAATTCAATTAACAATCACACTTTCGCATTTATAATATTAAGTATTAAAATGGATTTGCACACGGTATGCGATTTACAATAGGTATTTTGTCAATTACCTACTCATGTAAGAGACTTTGGTACGTGATTTACTCACTTACGTTATTCTATCAATTTCACAAATTTTGAGTTACCGTGTTTTGTCATCCGAGGGCATCCGTGACATGCTATGACAAGCGCGCGAAAATAAGGAAAACCGCGACGGGAGCGCCCACCCGGCCGAAGTGGGCATAACTGGCGTGAGGGGTGAGGACTGAGGAGAGCCAACCTCTCGATTTGTGTTTTGATTTTAAGAGCTGACAGCGCCTTAAATCTATTGGAAAGGAAATTTCCAATAATAAAAATCAAAAAAAATCAAAATCAAAATCAAATATTTTTTATTCAAGTAAACTTTTACAAGTACTTTTGAATCGTCAAGTGAATCTACCACTGGTTCGGAATGCCATTCCTACCGAGAAGAACCAGCAAGAAACTCGGTGGTTGCTCTTTTTAAATAATTCATTTACAATAATACTATATCAATGTGTACACAAGTAACCGCTGTCCCCAGCATTGCTGGAGCGATCAAATCCATGCTCCTCTATCATTTACATAATCTTCAACAGTATAATAAGCTTTTTTCAGGAGCATACTTTTAATGGATTTCTTAAATTTGTTTATTCAATTCATGTCAAAGACGGGCAGACAGAAAGTAGCCCCATTCCCGCCGGTGGCACCCGTTCACGAGCATGACGCATGATCCAGCCTGCATTGCTTCGCTCGACCATATTTGAGGGAACGTAACAATTGAGACTAAAAATAATAATTGAGACTAAAAATAAAACTATTGAGACATTCGCTAAGATAACTGCGAACAGGGTTACTAAGGGTACTTGCGCAGGATTCTATTTTTTTAAAAAGAGTTGGCAAAAGGAACTTTGCCTTAACTTTACCTCGGTTTTAAGGCGCTGTCAGCTCTTAAAATCAAAACACAAATCGAGAGGTTGGCTCTCCTCAGTCCTCACCCCTCACGCCAGTTATGCCCACTTCGGCCGGGTGGGCGCTCCCGTCGCGGTTTTCCTTATTTTCGCGCGCTTGTCATAGCATGTCACGGATGCCCTCGGATGACAAAACACGGTAACTCAAAATTTGTGAAATTGATAGAATAACGTAAGTGAGTAAATCACGTACCAAAGTCTCTTACATGAGTAGGTAATTGACAAAATACCTATTGTAAATCGCATACCGTGTGCAAATCCATTTTAATACTTAATATTATAAATGCGAAAGTGTGATTGTTAATTGAATTGCCCGTCAATCACGCCGCAACGGAGCAATGGTTCGACGTTATTTTTAGCGTGGGTATAGTTGAGGGAGAGTGACTTTTTATCCCGAAAAATTAAGGAGTTCCCGCGGGAATAAAAAAAACTTCAACCACGCGGACGAAGTCGCGGGCATTAGTTAGCCCAGCATACTAATATCCATACAAAATATAATAAATGCGAAAGTGTGTCTGTCTGTCTGCTACGCTTGCACGGCCCAACTACTCAAACGATTTTGATGAAATTTGGTACAAAGATAGATTACATCCCGGACATAGGCTACCCGGAACCATTATCCTGGAAAATTAAACAGTTACCGCGGGAGTCAAAAAATCTTAATCCATGTGGACGAAGTCGAGGGCATCATCTAGAGTTACATAAGTATCTTATTTACATAAACTACTTACGTGAGTTAATTACAAGTATAAATAATTGTGGCATAAATCAATATCATACGTATATACAATGTACTTACCGACTAAGAGTCTGATATTCATTTTTTGTCAGAAACAAGAAATACAGATGTTATTTCAAAAATTTAAATAGCATAAAGATGTTGGAAATTGATCATTGAAATCAATTTCTAGTCTTTTGCAGACATATAGTATTATTTACAGTGTTTGAAAAATACTCAAAAATAAAAAACGAAGAAAATCATACAATTTTGGTGTCATGATTTTTTATCTTTACATACAGAATTATCTATATGGTAGAACTTCGTAAGAGCCAAAACCGCAAATTAGCCAATTTATGTAAAATTTCAAATTTGTACGTTGTTTCCGTACTCTAAAATTATAAGTTTGATTGACAATATTATGTCCGAAGCAAAACCTATTATATTAATTAACTGGACTTAGGTTGGGTGAAACTAAACAAATTAACTTTTTAAAAATCCCACTCAATCAAAATTAAATAAATCTCGGGAACGGCAAATTTTCAACTCAAGGAAACGGGAATAAAATTGGCCGATTCCCGGGAATTCCCGAGAATCGGGATTTTTTAAAAAATAGTTATTGCTACTTTTATGTACCTTATATCCAGTTTTTTTTTAATTAAATACAAGTTAGCCCTTGACTGCGATCTCTCCTAATGGTAAGTGATGATGCAGTCTAAGATGGTAGCGGGCTAACCTGTTTGAGGTATGGCAGTTATATTAAACCCTAGTCCATATCCCTAATCGGTTTCTACACGACATCCTACCGGAACGCTAAATAGCTTGGCTGCACGTCTTTGGCGGTAGGGTGGTAATTGGTAACTAGCCACGGCTGAAGCCTCCTACCAGGCCAGACCAGAGAAAATTCAGAATATTTAAATTCTTGAAATACAATGCAAGAAAATATTGTTGCCGTGAATTCATTACGGTCCTTTAAGTAACTCTTTCGAAATTGTCAGTCAATTGAACAAATTGGTACTCAATGGATTTCTAAAGGTTTGTACACGGTTAAGCTTTTACGGCCCCGAGTTTTGCATTGGAAACGAGTATTGTATATATTAAATTATTCAGGTGTAACAATGGCGCTGACATCT
Organism: Erebia aethiops; assembly: GCA_923060345.2. NCBI lineage: Eukaryota > Metazoa > Arthropoda > Insecta > Lepidoptera > Nymphalidae > Erebia > Erebia aethiops. Next base: position 4,188,517 of record OV281079.1, on the reverse strand, counting down.
GGTGAAATAACAAGGCGGCATATAGAGAAATTAAAGAGGGACTCTTAAAAGTTCAAACAATAATATATAAGAAAATAACACTTGGAGCTCGTAAAATCTAGAACAAGAAAAATATCCGAGGTGAGATAAAATATCAGAAAGGGAGAATCGAAGAAGACAAAACGCAAAAAAAAATTGTTACTTATAATCATTCTTACAATGTGATTTAACATACTATACATTGGTTGGAAGTTCTACTTATATTTTATAGACGACATTTTACATAATTTAAGTACAAAATAAAGAATAAAGAGTTTAAAATACTCAAAAGTACCTACTACGACTATTATAGTTTTATGGTAAGAAAGTACAATAATTCTTAACATTGTGATCAGTGCCCTTACTTTTCCTTTGAGTAATTGTCAAGGTTCCACTGACAAATTGTCTTCTCAAAAAATCCTCCAAAAAGTTTGGACAGATGGATGTATGGATGTATGAATGGCTGTATGGATGTTTGTTACTCAATCACGCCCCAACGGCTGAACGGATCTGGCCGAAATTTGGCACAGATATAGATTATAGTCTGGAATAGCACATAGGCTACTTTTTATCCCGAAAAATTAAAGAGTTCTCGCGGGAACCACAAAACTTCGATCCACGCGTACGAAGTCGCGGGCATCGGCTAGTATTGCATAAATGCTTATAATATTGACAATTTATCATTAATATAAGTTATTGTTATGTTATATTTAAATGTATATTTTTTATCGTAAACTAACTTACTTGCAAAAACAAAAATAAAAAGCATTGTCTATTTCAGAAGTTATATAATAAATTATGACATAAATTTGCCTTTACGTTAGTCAAAAGAACTAAAATTATCAAATTTTGATAGTGTTTCTGTTATTTTATGTTTGCTGTCCTATTTTTGTGATTGGCATGATTGGTAAGACTAGTAAAACACTTCTGTGAATCTTATCTAAAGTTGTTTTTTTAAGTGCCTTTTGTGAGATAAAGTTTAGTTACTCAATGGAATAATTCTCCGTCACTTAATTTTAAAATGATTGTTTTTACTATAATTTAACATAATATTTGTAAACAGTGCTACTGCTCATAAAAATAAATAACTAAGAGACACAAATTTATCAATAAAATAACAAAACATGATGAAAAAAAAACATCGATTTTATTTCATGTACAATTTTACAAAAATACGCCCAATTCCCAAATTCACTCTGCTGGGGATTAAACCCGGTACATCCCACGTTAAGACAATAGTGCTCAGCACTGCGCGAGTGAGGTACCTAGTCAATAGGGCATGCTCCCGATAATTCCTGGTACCAAAAATTCCCGGTACTTCTGAATAATTTTCAGTCCCGGTTCTCCACACCATAAAACCGGTACTTTTGATACTTTTGAGACTCGAAGTACATACATTCTGTCGATTCACTTCACTATACTGTATTTTATGCTCACAAATTCGAGGTATTAGTTTAAAAACCCCTATTTTTACTTTGGCTATAACGATTATTTTACTGCCACTTCGTACAGTTTCGTATGTTAGTCTTTCTGGTAAGTATTATTTACCAGCAGAGAAGAGCTTTTTTGAAGATCAATGAATTGATGGATCTGTCACTGGAATAAAATTTGTTCAGCCATAATAAATTACAGTAGATTATGCTATATTCTGTTAATTGTATCGTTACTTTCATAAATTTCACATGAAGATTGACAGGAAAATATTGATAGACTGTAATATAAAATATACCTCATAAGCCCGAGGCTACTAAATTTTGATTTTTGACTCCACTGTCAATTATACCAATAGCAGAGGGAAAGAAAATATGGATATCCGTATCCATAATTCCCTAAGATGCTCAGGAGTTCTCCATACAATGTTATGTAAAAACCAAGACTATGAACAGTCCAATCTTTATGTATGGATGTGAATCCTGGACAGTAACGCAGCAGTAACGAGGCTCTTTATGGCTGATAGGAAACGTCTTTAGAAAATCCTAGGGTCCTCGATCCTAGGATCCTCCATACGTACGGGGAGGACGGTGAATGGATACCAAAAATACTAAGAGGTACCATATCCAATATAATTGTAGAGACCAAATCAGCGTGCGGCAAAACCAAAAAACGGCACAGAATAGGAGAGAGTAACATCTTCACGAGATTCTCTTGGGAATACTGAGTATGGGTTGGAAAATATTGTTGATTTAGATTAACGTTTGTAATTCTTTGAGGTGAGGTTACTACGTACGCCTGTCTATAAAAAAAGACCCGTAAAGGATCACTTTGTTGTCCGTGTATCCAAGCCTCAAGGATTGTTTCTCATAAACTGCTTGATGTAGTAAATTTATATTTGCACTGGCTTCTAATTGCTATAAAAGTAGTTACATATGAGCGTATCACGATAAAAAAAAAATCAACTTTTCAAAGTGTATTTTCATAACGCAATCTCTGTAAAACCTATGAACTACAATAAAACTTTGAAATTTGTAACGAAGCGAGTTATGGTACAAGTACATGAAAAAATCATGAATTTACAGTCCTGTGTGAAATATTATGCGATAAATTTTTGTATAATGCCTAATGAATAGTAATATTCAGTATATTCCTGTGTGAAATATTATGCGATAAATTTTTGTATAACGCCTAATGAACAGTAATATTTGGTCTATTTCATACTTTCTGTAATGTCTTAGCCGTGTTTTTGTGATGATTTAAGGTAGTATCGAAAGTATCGAAAGTCCCGGGAATTCCCGGTTCCGTGCCAATATCGGTCCAAAATTTCCCGGTACTCAAACACAGCACCGAATGCATGCCCTAGTAGTCAGGGAGAATTATAATAAACAAGTTAAGAGATCAACTTGTTCTCAAATATTTCTCAAGAGATAAGTTAAAAAAATACTCTGTACACAAAAACGGGAAATCACAAAAAAAACCAACGACGTATTTCCCGGAAATTTCTAACTCACGGGTGCCAGAAACGAAACCCTAAGGGTATCTAATATCCAATCAATTAGTAATAAAACTTGCAATAGGCACTTATTTGAAGTATTTGAGACACTACTAGGTCCTTACTCAGCAAGCTTTCGATATAATAATATTATCTGGTCGGTCTGGTCCAATGAGAGCGGACGAGTAGGCAGTAGCAAGCTGAAGTGGCAATGCTTGATTTTCAGTTTTCCTTTCTGTCTTACCACTGTTTTGTTATTTTCCATTCATATCAAAAATTGCACTGGAGGCATACTACTATCGCTTAAATCCGTATTGTTTTAATATTGTTGACGTTCGTGTTTTTAGAATTATAATCCTTATTTTAGGACCTTCAAGGTACGTGACATAAAACTGACATTTTTAAGTAATACTGCTTTAAGCGATGGCAGTGAACCCTCTGACAGTAATTGGACGTTTGACAACTTACCTACTTCTTGGAAATAATAAAAGACGTCATTGTTACAACCAGCAGGAGTTTTTTTTTTAAATAGTGAAGCGACGTGCCTTTTTATGCGATATTTCGCAACTCGTATGTCAATCTAGTAATTACTAGTACGATTTTAATTTTGAAAATAGTTTTCAAAATAATTACGAAGCTGCAACACAAGCTCACTTGATTGTCATTTAAGTAGCGTCATCTTTGGCGTTGGATGGTTTCTATGACCTGCCTTATTGATGTTGCCAAATAATAAAATATACATTTACAGCATTGCTTCACCAAAAATATTTATTTTAATACATAAAAAAGACATTTAGACGCCTGGGTATGTTTATAAAACAATACAAAAAGTTGTAATATCAATGTGTCAAATCGATTAAAACTTCTTCGTAAATGAAGTCGATTGTTGTCAAAAATCGAATGGATAGCGCATTACGGCATCATTATTTCGAGCTGTCAAAAGTTTGGTCAGAGAACACATATTCATACTTTATTTGATTATGTATTTTTAGTTATATAAAAGAAGATAGCTCACGAAAGTTGTAATATCCACGTCTTCTGTCAATTCATGTTGAATAAACATTAGTCTTATTCATGTTATGTTTGAAAACCATTTTAAAATATCGATTTAAACGCTGGAGCAAAGGAGCACAGATCCATCGTCTGTGAAGTTCTTTCGAACACTGGCGGAGGTGAAAATGAGCTAGCGCTTCTCGAAAAACCGGAATACAATGGAAAACAGAAAATATGTGTACATTTTAATAAATATTAATAAATCAATGGGTGTCATTTAGAATTTGGAATTTAATGATATATTTTTCAAGTAAATTGAGGTTTTCAATTTGGAGATGTGTTGATTTGAAAACTGAAATAAGAGGTATGTTTGAATTTATTTTTTATGCAGCGAAGTTGTTTAAATCGTGTTTTGGGATAAAACAATATCTGAGTTAAGGTCTTGAAAACATCATATATTTTTTTCAATCTTCCATATGCCACCATTTATTAGATACACTGCTTTGGAGACCCCCCCCCTGACCACACACAGCGCCTTAAGTAACTGAGGAATTTTCCTGTCGTCGTCCAAGTTCCACAACCGCATATTCCGTTATGCGATTTGCAATTTGAAATGCGATTTGTAAAAAGGACTTGAATAGAATATAGAATAGAATAGAATATTTATAGAATAGATTAGAATATTTATTTATTTACATTGAACCTGCTCTCCGACGGTGTTAATGTTTTTATCATCCCGGGCCAGATTATATTCGTTTTGATCCCGGGAAATCAAAGAGCCCGCAAGGGATTTTCTCTCGTCAGGCCAGGGGCCTAGGCAGGCCAGCGCTCTAGCGCTTGGTCCAAAGCTAAAACTTCGCCTTTTGCCTAACTAGTTTTCAGAATAATCTCGATGTGCCTTTTCTATTCAAAACCCATATAAGTAGCTAGTATAACAATACATAATATAAAAATACGAGTAGTTACCAGTAATACGTTGCACTATGGATGTCATGGATGGCAGGGTTGGCGCGTATACTGTCAAATGCGGTGACATTGGCCGGTTTAGCTTCATGTTTTTAGCGTCATGACAAGTGTATACCAGGGGCGCGTAAGGCTTGTATGATATTTGATGCTTGGTTTTCCCCGAGGTACTGCCGCCACCACATGAGTACTTGCAATGTACATAGGTTCCATTGGCTAATAGCGTTGACGATGGAACGAACCAAGGCCTGAAACAAGTTCATTTTATACTCATTACTCATAATTTCAGTCCATTATCGGCTTACTGCTTAACACGAGTCTCTCACCAGGATGAGAAGGGTTTGCCAGCATACTGGCTTAGGTCTCTGCAATGTCACGTCACTACTCATATTAAAAATCAAAAAAGTAAGCTCCCACGGGACTTCTACACCACGCGTATTTAAGACACCATAATTCCACGAGGTCGAAGTCGCGGAAATAATCTGTCATTTTTAATCTTATACACCTGTGACCTATGTAACTGTCACCGTAAGATTGCAAAAACCGTTAGATTGTAATCTAACTAGCGAAATTGTAAACTGTCGACAGATTACAATTTAACGCATTATTTTTTGGTAGATGGTTTAATCTCTTAGGTATATTAACCCGATAAAACCTGATTCTTTATGTCAAACCCTAACCTAACCAACAAGAAATAGACAAAAAAACGTTAATACAATGAATATTTCAAAAATTTACACACATTGAACGGTACATAATCTGTCGACAGTATAAAATTTCGCTAATTAGATTACAATCTAACTGTTTTTGCAATGTTACGGTGACATATTATCTAACATCTACCTATGTAATCTTTTACTTGAGTACCTACGACTAGATAGAATTAACGCCATACAGGTAAAGTTCAGGATAAAGGTACATTTCTCGACCCCATTATCCGCTGTTTCCTTTGACAACAGGTCTAGTTGAAAAGATTGTAGAGTTCGAACAAGTGCAATGCATTAAAGCCCTTAGCAGCTTACGCCAACAATTTTTAACCGACTTCCAAAACAGGAGGAGGTTCTCAATTCGGCGCGTATTTTTGTTTTTTTTTGTTTTTTATGTATGTTACCGTATATCTCCGTGGTTTCTAAGCCGATTTGAAAAATGATTTTTTCAGTCGTTAGAGGAAGTTTTCGAGATGGTCCCATAAAAAATTCTGACTCCAAGTCGTCAACCCTGACACTAAAAAGTTAAAAATAAAAATTATTTCCTAAAAACTGACTTCCAACGCCACTGTGCCACTTTACAGTGGCGTTGGAAGTCGGTTTTTTGGTAAGAATTTTTTGTAACAAGCAGGTAACACGAGGCACTAGTAAGAAGCTAATTTACGTCTTATCAACTTTCATCTCCTTTGAATAAAATATTTAACTTGTTATCTGCTTACTTTGAACGAGGAAAACAAGTGCAACAAGCGAAAGAAACTAATTAGATACTTGATATTATTATGAAGCAAAGGTCTTAGCGAAGTATAAGGGAAGGTTAAGACAATAAAGAGGGTTATATAATAATTTTAAGCGGGGTTTCCACTGCGTGCGAAGCGAGCTCCGTGCGGACTCCGTTTAACTCACAGGGGAAAAGTTCACACAAACGCTTTCACCAACAAAGAGTCTAGCGGAAAGGACTGACCGACAAGGGTCTAGGGACCGAAGCAGAGTCATTACGGAGTCCGTTTAACTCGCAATACTAAACATAGTAGTGCTTCCACCAATAAACAGGTTAGCGTGGTACAATGAGCCGAACAAACGAGTAAAACTTTGCAGTGGAAGTGGCGTTAAGGCAACTTGTAGAATTGTACCTAGTATGAGCGCGGGCAGTCTAATGCAAAAGAGCTAAACTAATTCAAAAAGCTAAGCGGAACCGTTTCTGTGTAGACGAAATAGGTTTACATTTCCATTAACAGAGCTTTGACAGTTGCTTTATTGAGCGAGCTCATTTGAACGCTTTTTGCTCGCTCAGTAGTCAGTCTTTTGTCTCACAAACGTATCTGACCCGGTGACAGCGTCGCTAGTATCTAAGAAAAGTAAAATAAAAACAAAAACTAAACAGGCATAAAAATTACTTACAATTTTGGCCACTGGGTCAGATTAGTTTGTGTGACACTGGCTAAAAGGTCTAGCTCTTTGTTGGTGAAAGTGTGTGTATGCAGTTTTAACCTTGTGAGTTATACAAAGTGCGTATGGAGCTCACTCCAGTCGCGGTGGAACCCCGCTTTAAGGCGAGGTAAATATGTAATATTTTTTTAGGTGGGGTAGTGTTCCGATTCAATTCAACTCGGCTTGGCGAGCCTAGTGGTAGTTAGACTATACATTTTTTTCTTTAATTTACAAGACTTGCGCTTGACTGCAATTAGACTTGCTAGAAGTAGTGATAACTAATAAATTGGACCTTGCTAACAAGATCACCACCATGGAATGTTGACTCAACGATTATTGTACCGACGCAATGGTTATATTAGTTAACGGTCTTATTGCGAAAAGTTTCGACCAACACCTCAACAAGCTTTCGCTTGCTTGTTGGATTAAGGGGCGTGAATTTCCTCTCTCTAGAGCTCTGACTTCCGGCTACTTGGATCCTCAAGGCCCCGCAGCGAGTAGAAGTTTTGTAGGATTATTTTTAAATATGTTTTGTGTAGTATTTTTATATATTTTTGTAAAACAGGTTTAGAAATCGTATATAAATAAAAGCATTATCAATTATTATTATCACTACTATTTGTTATTCTATCATTTTACATACCACTTGTTATTGAATGTTCTCATTAATGTAACGTCCGTCCTTAAGCCATGTGATTTCAGTAATATTGCGATAAGCATTTTGAATAAATTATTACTATTCGACAGTGATAATTCTACATATAAAAATTGCTATTCGACGAAACTCTTGTAAACACAGCTTGTAAATTTAAAATACAGCAACGTTTGATGTCTGAAACTTTGACGTACCAATATTTGACGCATTTCAGTTTTTTTTTAATTCGTTTGCTCGTTTGGAACTCGTTTTTGATACAGGTTTTTGAGCAGTTTCGGATGCTGCCAAAAAAAAGAGTTTGCGATTGACATGCCTCTAGGCCTTTATGCACGTTCAAAGCTTTTATTGAAGGTAAATACAGAGTATTATGTATCATACTCGTACTATAACAGACGTAGCCCACGGGGTTTTAAAAGTTATATGGGAGCTTTTTGTTCAGGGATATAGCAGCTAGCCTGTGTCCTTCCTTTAGAGGGGCGAGTAGCTTAGTTGCGACAACACATACCAGTCTATTGCGAGTGTTAAGCAACGTTCACTCAAGTCGGTAGCTGGATGGGTGACTCCTCTTTGTTACTTTGGGTGACTATTCGTCTCCTCCGTGCCTCGGAGATCACGTCAAGCCGTCGCATCGGTCCCGGTTATTATCACTAACATCTGACAATAATCGACAGTAACCTAAGAGTTGAAAAAGTACCCTTAGTCGAGTTGTATGGGAACCCACCGCATATTATCCCAAGAAACCGAATGGGGTCACGAGCCACGACCCTCAGCAATGAGGGTGCAATACGACACACAGAGTCCTTCCCCAGGGTGCAACCAGCACCCTGGGGAAGGACTCTGTGTGTCGTATTGCACCCTATGTATATCAAGTTCCGTCTAAATCGGTCCTTCACACAGAGTCCTTCCCCAGGGTGCAACCAGCACCCTGGGGAAGGACTCTGTGTGTCGTATTGCACCCTATGTATATCAAGTTCCGTCTAAATCGGTAGATTGGACACGTCACAACGTAGCAGCTTACGTAGCTACGCCTTAGCAACGTAGCAACGTAGCGAGCAGTAACGTAGACATGTAGGTACTTTCGTATTTATAATATGAGTATGGTTTACGTTAAATCATCACTTCCCAACAGGTGTGATCGTGGTCAAGCGTAAGCCTATAATGAATTTAAAAAAAAAAACAAAAAAAAAAGCAAAAAAACAAAATCAAAAAAGAAGACTACGCGCGCCTACGTTTCGCAAGATGTCCGCGTCGGTATGAAACGACGCTATGTACTGTCGAGTAGTGGGACACACTTACTTAAAATACTACTTTTATAATAATTATGGAGCTGCACTGGCTGGCTATACTTTTTTTCCCAGAAAATCAATGGGTTCTCACACAAATTTCACAGACCTAAAGCTACGTGGATGAAGTCACGGACATCATCTAATTAGAAATAATAATTAACTTGGAACACGAGTAAGATATTATTCTTAGCTATAACATAATTTAATTAATTAAATCATAGTTAGTTCTCATTCCTTTCAAGAGTTAGGTAAATGTCAGTTCCCCTTGCATCGCTGGAAGTTAGTGAAGTTACTTACTTGTCGTTTTAGCGTCATTAATATACTCCTTTCTGTACTTAGCCTTTTAGTACCCTTAGCTATTTGTGTAGTTTTAAATTACTCCTACGTTGATCGTATTCAAGCGTTCGAACAGATTGGTGTCAAAGTATAATGACTCATTGTACTTTGACTTTAGCTCTAAAACAATGCTGTTAAGGTTCATTATTAGCAGCATTGTTTTAGAGCTTAATTTCAACAAATATTTAGACGTCTGGATTGAACAGGATACGGAATAAAGATAAATGGAGAATGGCTAAACCACCTTAGCATTGCCGACGACCTCATTTTGATATCAGACAACTCCAACCATTTACAAGAACTGCTGGATCAACTAGCGGCGGAAAGTCATAAAGTAGGATTATATATGAACATATCGAAAACCAAACTATTGACAAATCGTACTAAACAGCCTATCCAAGTCCACAATAATATAATTGAATTTGTTAACGAGTATACTTATCTCGGCCAAATTATTTCTCCAAAATACCTTACTTCTAAAGATATTTCTTTAGAAATAAGGTATTAATAGAGAACAGGATAAGTGTAACGAGACATGCCAACACAACATGGAATGAAGCATGATAAATGTAAAAAGAAAGGACAAAATACATCTTAAATGTATTAGACAGAAAACTAAAATCACAGACGTAACTTATACCATCAATAAACTTAAATGGAAGTGAGCTGGACATCTTATAAGAAATCAGAAACCAAATTGGGCAAAAATCTTGACGGAATGGGTACAAGAGAGGTAGATTATTCCGAAGGTGGGAAGATGACCAAATAATAACAGGTGAAACACAGTGGAAAAGAAAAACTCACGACCCTGAAAAACTAATATGGATGCGCCTGGGGGAGGGCTTTGCTAGGAAGCAAGACAATCAAAATTATATTTATCGTTGTCCTTTACTATTTATAACTTAAGTTATTATTAAACTTTTTTTTTTAATTTATAGGCTAGCGCTTGGCTGCAATCAGAATTATATTTAAAAAACTTTTAAATATAATTTGTAATTCTTAATATAAGTTAAGATTTTGTAAAATTGTCAATAAAAGCTTTGCTTATCTTATCTTATCTTAGTTTTTTTTTTATCCACTACAAGTTAGCCCTTGACTGCGATCTGACCTGATGGTAAGTGATGATGCAGACTAAGATGGTAGCGGGCTGACCTGTTAGAGGTATGGCAGTTATATTAATCCCATACCCCTAATCGGGTTCTACACGGCATCGTACCGGAACGCTAAATCGCTTGGCGGCACGTCTTTGCCGGTAGGGTGGTAACTAGCCACGGCCGAAACCTCCCACCAGGCCAGACCAGAGAAAATTCAGAAATTATAAATTCCCAAATTGACCCTGCCGGGGATAGAACCCGGGACCTCACACGTTAAGACAACAGCGCTCAACACTGCGCCAGGGAGGTCGTCGAGGTTAGTAAGGTTACTAAAACGCTCAGCTAAAACGTGCCTCTATCCCTCTAAAAGTATTTCGACGGCGAATTCCTTATTGCTGAGGGTCGTAACTCCTCAACCCTTTCATTAATCACACAAAGCTAGAAGTTGTCTTGGGATAGTAATGCGGTGGGTTCCCAGGGTCCCACGTCCCAGTTCCCAGGGAACTAGCGTCTATTACTATGTCTATTATAATAAGTAGATATTGTAATATGTACAAAAAATATGTGGTATTTTATGCTGCCAGAAATAAACGTGAGCAGAATGGATGTGGGCGTGTAACGCCACGACATACTCGTATTTTGTTAGATGTCGCGTTATTTCTAGACTCACTAACAATGATCACCAACCACCTATCAATTACCTATAAAATCCATCATTCATAATAATGTCCTCCCGATTGAATACCAATATCGTCGTGAACAGTAATTATAAATATGGTAGTAGGGAGACCGATTTTATTTTGTTTCATTGTCTATATTAAGGAAAATCATTTATATATTTTAAATGATTAATTTAATTGTAATGTGACTTGAAATATTATTTTTAATTTTCTTTTTCTACGTATCCTATGTAGTCCGTCACATTGTTGTAATTAATCATATATTTTTATATATATGTAACAATGATATTTATTTATCTGTAGTCATGTATTTGTAAGCTCACTGGAACATTATCATTTTTTAACAATGCGAGAATAAGTTAATTAGATAGTTTGTCTTTTGGGGAAGCGGCGTGGTTTGTCTTATTTTTTCTCACTGCAGATTTTGAAGATATTTAATTAGACAGAGTTCAGCCGCGGTTGTATTAATTATGGTTATATTTAAACCTTGCGTGGAAACCAATATGCTCCCAGGTAGGTATCTTTTCAATCATAAAATGCAAGCTTACACCCTTCCCCTGGCACAAGAAAAATGAATGAAAAATCGCATCCTATTTGGTATAAAAGTTTCTTTACGTGGATTTTATTCCTAATGGTATAGGTACAAAATAATATATAAATCCTTAAAACTGCGAATGGTCCGCTAAAAGCTCTTTAATAAAGGTATGTTTACACAAGGGGTCCCTTTCAGAGACGAGCATGCGGAAACTTCTAAATCAAACATATTATTTATTTACTTAGGGCCTGTTCCACAGTCGTGATGGTGATTTTTTAAATATTTTCGACACCGCCTGTAATTATCAATCGTTACTGTTTTAGTTTTCTAGTTAGAATAATTATTTTTTACATAAATTTAGTATTAGTAATTATACAGTAATAAATGAAATGGTGTGCAGCATCTTTGCCATCAAACCGTATTGGGTTCGAATTGTCGGATGTAAACTCGCCCTTATAAAACGCAGTTAGAACTAATAAACATAATAGGTACTGTAAACGTTTGCTCATCTCTCCTCGTACATGTTCCATACTCAGAAATAAAGCAAATCGTATTTAAATTCACATTTGTTTTTGCTTGCAGTTACACTGAAAAGAGTATATCATTTATAAATCATAACTGGAAAGTATTAGACTGAGACCTGCACTCTAAAGCTTAATATCATATTCTATTTGTGATTAAATGTCTTCTTCAAGGCACTTCATGACCATATTATAGCTAAAATGTTTTTTTAGAACTTTGTGATCTTATAATGGAATGCCCTTCCGGCTTCCGTTTTTCCTTCCACTTTTAATTCAATACACGGATGCCTTTAAGTCAAGAGTGAATAAGCACCATCTTGGCAAGGGCGCTTAGGCTGCCATATCATTTGAAAGCAGTTCTGATTACAGCCAAGTGATAGCCGATAAATTTAAAAAAAAAGCTTTAGCTAAATCTGGCGACTTTTTTTCCGTATGGATGTCGTGTGGTCTAAATAGACACCCTAATACAAATTGCAATTGCTTTCATCCTTTCCATAATAACTACCCATGTAGAATTAATTAATGTAAACGGTCTGCGTGTGTCTTACCATTCATTTTGTGACCAATCCGGGTACATGCTGTACGCTTAGCTGGACGCAAAAGAGGATGCTCTAAAGAATATATTAGAAATTTCAATTAATATTATTCTTAATATCGTCTCCTAAAATGCAGCGTTGAATTGATAACATAATATGATACAAATACGGTCTTAATTAAATTTTGTTTTGCGTAGTAGTCGAGGTGCACGGCAATGCATCAGGCCAAGTCCATGCCTACCGCTTACCATATAATCTTTATCATACGTTAAACGGTCTTTATCGATAAATACTACGAGACGAGTGGCTCACGCCCTCGACGAGCATAGATTATAAACCTATATAACTAAAAATTAATATTGACAAAGAAAGCAGACTTATAGTTTGTCATGTAGGCTGTCCTAAATACCTACTTTATTACTTACCGCGGAATGGGTCTTTCGAGCAGTACAGTCTATGGATAAGGGCAAGGGGATTAGTTATGAATTGTATCTACTCAAGTACCTACTTAGATCTAAAATTGCGAGGGAACGCATCGATATACCGTCGGCTCAAATTATTCACAGTAGGATTAAAATATGTCGATCATAGCATAGATTTCTCTCCTAGAATAAAACATTTCTACTTACAGAAAAATTACGTATATGCACGTATATATTTCACCGTAAAATTGCAAAAACCGTTAGATTGTAATCTAACTAGCGATATTGTAAACTGTCGACAGATTACAATTTAACGCATTATTTTTCGGTAGATTGTAATCTGAGTATATTAACCCGATAAAATCTAATGATTATTTATGTCAAACCCTAACCTAACCTACAAGAAAGAGACAAAAAAACGTAAATACAACGAATATTTCAAAAATGGACACTCAGAACATTAACGGTTCACAATCTGTCGACAGTTTACAATCTCGCTAGTTAGATTGCAATCTAACGATTTTTGCAATTTTACGGTGAGATATACATCGATAGCCAATGTCAATCAAGAATGGCACGAGCAAATTCACCGCCATGTTTCCGTAATCCCTGTATTTAGTTTGATATTTGATTTAATTCTGAACCGATTTTCATTTTGATTCGCACAATCACCTATCACTTTGTAAAACGAAACAGTGCCTTTTGTAATATCCGTTTCACTTTGTTTTTATAAGCTTTAATGTTTATTTAATTTGCTTTGTTCGAGTGTTCTGTTTCCGTCGACATGGTAAACAGATACTCGCATGTCACATCAAAGTTTCCAGGCGAGAGGGTTTAGTACAAAATTACACTACGGGAGGTCGGCCAGAGGTACACAATTGCAATTGATTACATTCACTTTCATATAGAGCGGGCTAGGCAATCGGACAATGTCGGGGTCCCCCAACAACGCGGACGCTTCGAGCGGACGGCTAGGCTCAAGCGGAGCGGAGTAGAGATGTGTTGGGCAGACTAATCGTATGGTTGACCGTTGACGTGGTAATTTTATTGAAACACTTGATTTTGTACTGGAATCTGTTTTATTAGACCAACCATATTATGTACTTACAGTTTACACACATTATGCAAATAAAGAATATTCCATTATTTTCTATTCTAACACCTGTCAGGTATCTGATTGATATGCTTGGCACATCTCCGCTCCGCTTCAATGGGCAGGCAGCCTTAACCTGCCCGCTTGAAACGCCCCCCACCAAGTACGCGTGTCAGTTCTTAAGCTGCAATCAGCGATGAGTGGAAGCGGAATAAAATACGCAAGCTTTCGCAGTTGCGTTTTCGGTGACCGGTAGCGGAATACGCCGATCCGCCCATGTCAACTAGGTACCCTACAGCAGTGATAATCACTCATGCGCTTGTTTGCGATTTTGGAATTCGCACACCACTAATGACACTCGCCCCTCCCGCTGCTTTCTGCTTGCCATTGAAAACATTATGAACAAACGACCAATTTTCGGCCGCGGCCAATGTCATTGTCAAAGAGAGATTAGCCATCTGCGCGAGAGATATTGTAGAGCACAATTGTGGCGCCACCACAGGTGCACTCTCTATTTCCTTACTCTCATAGCCCAGTGGGACGGCAAATCTGACATGACCGGAGAGAGATCAGCCGGTGAACCGACGGCTTTCATGCTCTCCAAGGCACGGGGTTGAAACACTTCCGGTCTAGTACTGACAATTTCTTTAAGTCCCAAAGAAAAAACCAAGTGCAGCCCGATCCGGAAATCGAAATTGAGACCTCGTCCTCCGTTAAACATGCCAACCAACAAATGAGGTAGTAACAAAAATATGTATGTAGCGAGCATATCGCATTGCAACCACGTACATTAAATTCCATAATTAGATATTGCCACCGATGATCCGCCGCCGCCCGCCCCGCTGCCCACCGAAAATGCAGCCTAATGGACACGTGCATGGTGGCGGGCGGTGGGTATGAACCCCTCTCCCTCTTCGAAATTTGTAGGGCAGTTGAGTTTTAACTCGTTTTTACATGCATTATTTTAATATCAAACTAAATTATACTCACGACTTCATCCGCGTGGATCGAGGTTTTAGAAATGGGTTGGGAACTTTTAGGACACGTCCATAGAAATAGTATGAAAACCAGTACTTTTTGAGAAAAATTGTAACCTATTGAAAAATAAAAATCATCGACTGCAGCTAAGTTTGGTTGTCTACGGTCCTAAAACATATCTAAGTAGGTACCTTGCCAGAAGTTATGCTTACCTATAATGCAAAAAACCGCATATTAATTATTGGTCCATTAGTTTTCCAGGAAAATGGTAACAAAAAAGTGCACAAACAAACACACAAACACACAACCTCTTAGGGCAAACGCATATATACCGTCTTCGTTGCGTCGTGGGTAATAAATGTCATTGTCAGTGTCATTTAGTAAAATTAGCTTTAGTATTCTGACTTGTTTTGTTCTACTAACTTATTATTTTTATCTTCTAATAGCAATTTGACGACCTCCGTGGCGCAGTGTGCAGCGCTGTTGCCTTAACGTGCGGAGGTCCCGGGTTCGATCCCCGGCAGGGTAAATTTGGGAATTTATAATTTCTGAATTTTCCCTGGTCTGGTCTGGTGGGAGGCTTCGGCCGTGGCTCGTTACCATCCTACCGGCAAAGACGTGCCGCCAAGCGATTTAGCGTTCCGGTACGATGCCGTGTAGAAACCGAAGGGGTATGGGTTTAATATAACTGCCATGCCCCTAACAGGTTAGCCCGCTACCATCTTAGACTGCATCATCACTTACCATCAGGTGAGATCGCATTCAAGCGCAAGGCTTGTAGTGGATAAAAAAGAAAGGAAGTAGAGGTCTTGTTTTGACTCTACGGCAGCGAGATAGCCAATGTCCGTCAAAAAGACGCTAGCGTTCGCGCGCGAGTTGAATGCAGAGTAAATGTATGTGTCACCATACATTTATATACTATAGGTATATCAGTACCTACCACTTAATTAATTATTGTATCCTTTTTCACGCTACTACAAGCTAGCTCTTGACTGCAATCTCACCTGATGGGAAGTGAGTATGCAGTCTAAGATGATAGCGGACTAACCTGTTAGGGGTACGGCAGTTATATCAAACTCTTACCCCTAATCAGTTTTTACACAGCATCGTACCGGAACGCTAAATCACTTGGCGGTACGTCTTTGCCGGTAGGGTGGTAACTAGTCACGGCCGAAGCCTCCCACTAGGCCAGACCAGAGAAAATTCTGAAATTATAAATTCCCGAATTGATCCTGCCGGGGATCGAACCCAAGACCTCCCATTTTCCCACAGCGCTGACCACTGCGCCAAGGAGGTCCATACATTTATAAAAAGAAAAGTCCTAAATAATTATCTCACTGACAGAATCATCAACGTCTAGAAACCTTCGAACTTGATCAATTGGCTACTTGACAGCTGTAACTATAAAATATGAAATATGTTAGATTTGGTAGCTTGTGGGTTAACAATAATTATACAATATGTATTTTGCATTAAAATAAATTGTAAATATTTTATTTTTGCAAAACAAATTTGAGATTTTTTATCTGTGGATTACAAGAAGCAAAACGCGGGCGGTCATGATAGAGCCCCGTGTGACGTCACATTTCAAAAAAAAAAAACGTCGTGTGTACTAACGTTTGCGTATTGTTGAGAAAATTAACAGTAATATACTTCGATTTGTGATTGTGAGCGGTTAAATGAAATGGGATTATATAATATGCTTTACAGCTGATAGTACAAATCTGCCTAAAGTCGATTCATTTATGGTTGCAAATTTATTTGCGTGTAAACTTTTGCACTGCCGAATTTCGTAATGTATTATAACTTCCATGTAAGTACCGAAATAAACAAAGTAAGTAATAGTACTTAGGTCTCGTGTTTAAGACCTAAGAAAGTGCTGCTGTAAAGTGACAGAAATATAATTTATTTTAATTTTGTCATGTTTTATGAAGAAAATGTCAGGTTAGGTTAATTCATTTTTGGTAGATCAGAGTTTTAAGTTGATTTCTTCAAAACACGAACATCAAAGTGGTCTTCACAAAGTAATACCGCAGATATTTATCCGATTTAAATTCCGGCTCTCGGCAGATTAACTCTAACCACTGCTTTCGACGTTTAAATTATGACATAGGTAATATAGTATATAGGAATGTGTTTATACAATTTGTCAGTATATTAATTACTTATTATTTATTGTATTGTATTGTTCTACACACGTCTTGTAGCTTGTAATTTCCACAATTGCATTAAAGAAGCTGTAAACTTTGCACTTAAAATTAAATGAAACTTGGAGCGTCGTATAGTTAACTTTGTTTTATTTTGAGCTGAGCTGTGACGTCACAGCTAGCAAATGTCACGTGACCGGCTGTTTTCGCGCGAATTTAAAATTAATGTATTAAAAATGTATTTTTTTCTAATAAATAACGCTTTTTTTGAGAAAAAGTTAGTTGTAAGAGGTATAAAATGAACCTACGTACATTTTTAAGTATTTTTCCGAAAACTGTCAAATAGCCAATTCCACGTTAAAAAATCCACGTTTAAATGTCGAACGATAATATTGAATTCTGTCCATTGTTATGACTACGTAGGTCGTCCGCATCCCTGAAAATCAATAATTAAACATAAATCGATATAAATCACTTCCGCCCTTGCAAGGGGAGCGAACATGATATGATGCGCTCGCCAAACATTCCATATAGACACAGGATATGCTACGTAGACAGTCCCACAAGTTATCTGGCCCGGGGGCTGAAATTGGAACTAATTTTTGATTGGAACTAATGAAAAATAAAATAAAAACAAAAACTAAAGAACCTCTATTTTGTTTTTATTTTATTTTTCATAGATATTAGCGACACTGTCACCGAGAGTAAGTTTGTGGGACTAATATATACCTACATATTACCGAAAGCTTGATATTCATTTGTTTTTACATTAATGAAGGTTTAATATTATAAATGTAAAAGTTTGGATGTTTGTAACTTCTACGCTGGTCAACAAAGAGTCATGATTTTATTTATCTCATCCTTTCAACCCATTGAGCACGAGTCTCCGCCTGGAGTGAAAACTGTTTGGCCATAGTCTTCCACGCTGGCCAACAAGATGGCGTTGCATTCATTATTATAGTTTTACTCATAATTTAATTCCATCGCAGGCTTGACTGAACCGATTTGACTGTTCTGGATTTGAGAAAGCTTGTAACCTGAGTCCTGAATTAACACAGGCTACATTTTATCCATTTTTAAAGTTGAGAATTGAGATAGTAAAATAATAACATAATTACTTCAGTAATACAGCACAATGGCTTAGAATAATGGCAGACAAGGGTTTTTTCCATTTTCCAGTCACAGGCGTAAGTACCTCAAGGTTCAGACTGTTCAATATATATTATACTAGCGAATGCCCGCGACTTCGTCTGCGTGGTTTAAGGTTTTTTGGTTACCGGAACTCTTTAATTTTCCGGGATAAAAAGTAGCCTATGTGCTATTCCAGACTATAATATGTATATCTCTGTGACAAATTTAAGCCAGATCCGTTCAGCCGTTGGCGCGTGATTGAGTAACAAACATCCATACATCCATCCATTCATCCATACATCCATCCAAACTTTCACATTTATAATATTAGTACGAAATATCTCGCATTAAAAATATCACCAGTATACATATGACCTGAAGCTATATTATTCATAGTCCTCAAGGTGCTCCAGAAGCTGAAAATAAAATAAATGAAGCTATATTATCAAATTGTGCTATGGTCAAATACAAACTCCCTGATTCTAAGTCCTATGAAATCCAAATAAATTATGATTCTGGGCACCAAGAAGACAATAAAAATAAACTGACATACAATAAAATAAAATTAAAATAAATGATGTGATTGAGAGGGTTTATGAAGCACGAGATCTTGGTATCATAATATTTGACCCACACAATTTGAAAAATATTTACTAGATGTAACTAGGAACTACCCGTGCTACTTCAGGTTAAAAATAATATATCGTAAGTGCGGAACTTTTTACCGCCGCCTTTACGTTGTCTCAAGACAATAAATGTTTTTAAAGCAAGGCATATTATGCACATCTTTTTGCAACACAAATACTTAGCATAAATTTTAGGTGTATATACAAATCATAAACACGTCCTACGTTTTTTTTAATTTAAGATATCGTATAGCCATAATAATATATTACTGTATTATGATATGTTAAAGTTATATTCAACTGTGTATACTGTGATTACGGTGTGAGTACTCAGGGTTTGTTGAAGACTCAGCCGTGCATGACTATTGATAGCAACACCATTGTCACCCTCTCTCTATCACACTGTTAAATTAATAGAGTGTCAAAATACACTACCATAGATTATTACTAGTAAATTAAATTATGATAACTATCTAGTTATCATAATCAACAAAACTTAAAAAATGTTATATATATATTTGCCATAAAAATATACATCAATGTTAATTGCCACTCATTGCCATGATTGACGTGTCAAACTCAGCTTTGTGATTACGTAACGAGTTAGATAACTCTAAATAAATTAACCTATACGTTGTTTCGTATAAGGTTTTCTTGTACACATTGATGGTCCGTGACCTCTCGACCCTCAGGCCCCTCCTGAAAATCAGCGTTGCTTTATGGTAGATACCTATCATGCTGTGGCACAGGCTGAGGAGTTGGCCCATTGACCACACTTAGTTTTAAATTAAATAGGCACATAGGTAATAGTAATTAATAATTTTTTGCAATGTATTGGTCAATAAAAAATGTTTTATTGATTTGTATCCCGGAAAATTAATTTTGCCATTTTGCAAAGAAACAGGAGCGTTGATAGAAGAAGAATATGGTTTAGAGACACGGGAGTGAACCGCGATTTATCCAACGTAGCACAAATATTAATTTTAGTGAAGGATAAGAGATTGATATTAATATGACCAGACGACGGCCAACCTACAATATTAAATTGGAGAGGTAGTAGGCAAAAAAGAGTATTTTAGATGAAATTCATGATAGATTTTAAATTTCTTTATACGTATTTACGAAAGCACTTTACTTTATAATTGAGTTTCGCTAAGCCTAATAGCTTATGGTTGTTGTTGTTTTCAGCTATTTTCTAATAGATAAGCATTGTAAATTGTTATTCGTAAATTTCCAGTAAACGCTTCAATATTCCAATTTTCACGTAGCTTAGTTTATAAAATAAATTGGCGAAAATAGAATATGTGGAATTTTCTATTGGTATCACGTTAAAGTGGGAGTAGCTGAATTTAATTTTAAAAATCCATATCCATACCAATATCATAAATGCGAAAGTGTATCTGTCTGTCTATCTGTCTTTCTGTCTGTCTGACCAATTTTGATGAAATTTGGTGTAGAGGTATAGGTCACATTACGAGGATCGACATAGGTTATCCCGAAAAATTAAGTCCTGGGTTCCTCCGCGAATTAAAAAATCTTAATCCACACGGACGAAGTCGCGAGCATCATCTAGTAAACTATATAAGTAGGTATAAATCTGCAGCATAACATATCTACATGTTATTATTAATTCTACTAAAATCTTGTGCAGCAATTATTTTGTGCATGAACATTTTCATCTCGAAGAGAGGGGACACAAAATCTCTGCGAAGTGCGAACATAATTGCTTTCAGGCTTGAGCAGCACTAAGTAATTGGTGGACTTGCATATATTTCTAACCTTTCTACAGCTTTTATGAAACCCAATACTTATTGAATATTTTTAAGATCTCACATTTTTTCAACACAAGAATGTGACATTTTTAAAAGTTAAAAGCTTTTATTTACCTTGCAATGTAAGTATGTATCAGCTATGTTTGTTCGGGTGGAATCTTGCAACTCAATTTTGAAGCAGATATCTTCAACCGATTGAGCTGAAATTTTGTATACACGTTTAGTTTGGATGACAATGTATGGTTAGCTGTGTGACGTCATTCTTAGTTCAACATGGCGGAACATCCACGATGGTAGACTAGTACTATTTCTAATAGGTACACTTCTACAATTTAAGTATCAAATGAAAGGGCTTGCTGAGAATAACTCGAAAAATAAAGTGACGTCACTCTAAATCCAATATGGCGGACTTCTAAGAATGTCGGACTAAGTTTTTTATGCTTTCCTACAAAATGGGTATCAAATGAAAGGACTTGCAAAGAAATACGACTTCTGACTTTAACTAAAAAGTAAAAAATAAAAGTAAAAAAATGTTTAAAAACAAGCTTTTATTAAATGCGCTAAAAAGAATAAAATAAACTTTTCCTTTAAAACTTTCACTATCAACTTATAACGTCATTACACAATTTATATGATATAAAAGCTTGTCGCGAGATTTAGCTGTGTAGATAAATAAGTAAATTAAATAACTTGATCTGATTGATTTTAATTTTTTTTAATTTTCAAACTAAGTAGATGTATGATTACTATCTCGCGATAAGCTTTTATATCTTAAAAATTGTGTAATGACGTTATAAGTTGATAGTAAAAGTTTTAAAAGAAAAGTTTATTTTATTCTTTTTTGCGCATTTAATAAAAGCATATTTTAAAAAAAAAACTTTAATTTTTTAGTATATTTGTAAAGTAAAAAGATTTTTTGCGTGCATCCGTCGCTCGCTCCCTTGTGGTGAACCAGCTACTATTACCTATTTTGTGGGTAAACTTTAAGCCGCGCTGAAGGCGAGTAGATGCATTCAATTAGGTACCACTTATATCTAGTGAGCTTTAATTGATATAATCGCCAATGAATATTTGGAATTTTAGTGTACTAAGGTTCTACTTGGTTTCATTACAGTGTAGTTTGCAATGTCAAACAGTCAATAATATTCTGTATGACTTAGGTAGGTACTTCAAGAACTTTAAATGAAACGAAGTTCGAAATAATACAATAGAACTGAATGCTAGCTGGTCTGTATAGCCAACGAAGTTGGCTGTTATTAATCGTAAAGTTTTTCCATCTAAAGTCACGTTCCCATATGTATATATATCGTCGAGCCATTAGCGTGTTTCGTGACCTGGAGCTGTCTTGTCCTTTGCAATCCATGCTTAATACACTAAACTCGTGTCTGACCACCAAGTATTTAAAGGTGCAAGGGAAGGACCTACTTTTTATTCCTGAGCTCCCACAGGATCAAAAAAAGGTTCTTTTTTTGATCCTGCCAAGAACGGCACGGCACGGCACGGCACGATTTTTTTGATCACGGCAGAAGTGCCGTGTGTGAATTGCAATTCACACATGGCAGAAGTGAAACTTCTGAAAAGTAGCCTATGAGATAATGAGATAAAATATGTAACTTGTATTCTACCTCATTCTCTCGCAGGCTAAATCCTATTATGAATATGTTGGTCTCTTTTTGGTGTTGCTTTTTCGTTTCGTTTTTCGTTTTATCAACCAGAGGCGAATTAAAATAAAACGAATTAGACTTTCTACTGCTACATTTAAACAATCAAACAGAAAATTACAATAATGGAACTCTTTGTATATGTCACTGTAAAATTGTAAAAACCGTTAGATTGTAATGTGACGCTTTTTATCTCGATAGATTGTATACTGTCGAAAGATTGTGAACCGTTCAATGTGCTGTCAATTTTTGAAATATTCATTGTATTTACGTTTTCTTGTCTTTTTCTTGTAGGTATGGTTAGGGTTGGACATAAATAATCTTCGGCACTACCGGTTGTATCGGGTTAATATACCTAGCAAAATAATACCGAAAAATAATGGGTTAAATTGTAATCTTTCGACAGTTTACAATCTCGCTAGTTAGATTATAATCTAACGGTTTATACAATTTTCCGGTGACATGTACACGTTCGCCTGTTGGCGCCACTTGTACAACATCCGTTTAATCGAATTTTCAAATCACTACGATTCTAAAGAAGTTTTACTTCAAAAACAAGTCGTGTGGAGTCATTAAACACCCCGTAAGAAAAAAAGGTTATTATCACTCGTGTTTTTAATTATATTTTTAAAAATAATACAAATAATATCTGCATATTTCATTAGTGGGACTTCTACCCACAGCTTGTTGCTTACGGCGCGGCTCCAATCCGACTGAGCCACTGCGACTTCTTTTAGATAGTTCAAAATGTTCAATACGAACTAAATATATTATTATAGTTACAAATAGGTATTCTGCTTCTATAGCAGAGGCAGATATATAGAAAATAATTATTTTCTGCCATGAACATTGATGTAGAATTTTTTTAGTACCTATTTCTATTTCAATGGCCATGAAGGTAAAATTTTATTTTTCCAGACCGTATTTAATCCTGCTGTCGTTCCAAGAATCTACAGATATCTACATATGTGTATGATTCTCAAGTCAACTAATGAAATCTTGGTCGGATTGAAACCTACGTAGCTCGTATAACAAATTACTTGGCTTGGAATATCGTACCGAGTATTCAATAGTTCAAAGTCCTTTCCTTGGAATTATACCACATGAAATATTACTATTTTTCATTTTGCATCCACCCACTCCATAATGTTAGTATGTGCACAGGTATCAGAAAATATTATTTTATAATGATGTGCCATGATATTCCACATTCAGTAAAATACCACATCATTTGAAAACATTTTCCTTTGTAATGTAAAATATTAATATTATTCGTCATTGACTATTGCCAATACCTAGGTTGGAAAATGACACGTGTAAACCTACGCTTGGTTCAAACAGAGCTCTGCACGTGGAAATCATTGGTGTGAAATGCATGTCCATTAAAATATTGAGAACTATGTGAAACAAAATTCCGCGTCATTTGATAACATTTTCCTTTTTGACGCTCAATTTTAATGATTGTTAAAAATTAAAACACGTGTAAACATACGTTTCGCTCAAACAGATGCCTGCTTGTGGAAATAATTGGCGTGAAAATAAATGGCGTGTCCATTTAAATATTCTGAACTATTACACTAGATGATGACTGCAACTTCGTCCGCGTGGAATTTTTAAATCGGTTAAAGCGTTTACATTTACCGGGAATAAAAGTCGTACCCGCGTGGATTTTTTTAAATCCTGTGTCAACTGTTAGATTTTCCGGGATTAAAAGGTTCTAACTCCGGATGACGGGATCCTATCTTATCCTCGCGACAAGACATTTTCAGTAGGTATACTAGTCCGGAATTAGGAAGTTAGCGGTGTTCGTAGCGGCCGATAGCACACAGTGTTCAAAAAATTCCCTTTCAAGCACACTGGGTTGTTTACCTTTAGAACTTTTGACAGTTTTCCAAACACCGCGCCGCCCAACCGAGTTGAATGCGTCTACTACGAACAAATATAATTGCGTCTAAAGTACTCGTATATACCTATCTCTTTTTCTCGGCCATCTCTGGTCAGATTAGACTCATGCGTCAGGCCACAGTAAAAGTTGTCACACACATTCTCTTACAAGAAGTTCTCAGAAGCAACTCGGAGTTTTAAAGTCGGTGGTGTTAAGAGAAGTGTTAGGCCATAATCTACCACGGTGGCCAATTGGAGATTGGCAGACTTCACACACCTTAGAGAGCATTATAGAGGACTGCCATGTGTTATAGTTTGTATTTTGTGTCTCAGGCATGCAGGTCCCCTCATGATGTTTTCATTCAAGGCAAGTGATACCTATTTAATTTCTTTAAACGCACCTAAAAAGTCAGAGGTGTGTACCTGGGGATCGAACCCGCACCTGCCGATTAGGAGATCGAATTCTAGACCACTAAACCTAGACTAATATATACTAGGGTATAATTAAAGAATATCCTAGGCGTTTCTATCGTTGCATATTAAGATTTTGTTTTTTGGAAATGTAACATAACAATACTACGTTTAATTATTTTAAAAAATAAACACGAAATTAATTACGATGGAACACTAAAGGTTGAAAGCTATCGCTTCTGGTCCATTGCATTGCAGCAATGAGTAGGGGTGCCACACAGAAAACATCTCAATTAAATTAATGAGAGTGAATGATTTCGACGTGTAGTCTATAGGCACTTATAATTAAGCTGTAACTGGACGATTCCTGTAATTCAATATTGTTTGAAAATTTTAATTGGAAGAAGCTTCATCCGTACATATTTTTTTAAATTGTTGTCTGCCTGTCTGACACTACGTACTGATCGGATTCAAATGCCATTTGGGATACTTGTAGTTAGCTCTGGGTTAGTATATAGGTATACTAACCCAGGCCAAACTACATTTCTAATACAATTTAGAAATTTTAGAAATTTAGAATTTCTTCAGGATAGAAGGTAAACCAAGGCATAGAAGAAACGTAAAGGCCGAAATTTACCCATTCATTTGAAAATTTACCTACCGAATTGGGTTAACTTGCTTGACAAAGGCAATCGACTGATATGCGTTGTCACAATTCCTAAGCCACTCGTCTCTGAAATATAACTTTACGTAAAAGTACACAGGGTTATTTGATACTTACTTGACACTGAACAACTTTTGTTGTACGACTTTTAAAATTCTGAACAATAACATTTTTTTGTTCAACCAAAATTAAAATATTTAAATTGCAGTCTAGGCAATAAAGCTAGTCGACCCCAACAATTAATCCTCAGGCGACGAAACTTTGCAGTATGATAAAGTACGTATAATAAAAATATCCAATAAAAAACCAAAAATAAGTAAGGGTTTTTATGCTATAGGTACCTAATCGTTAAAGCAGGCAGGGACATTATCGCGTAAACGCAGTTTAAGTTTGATAATAAGATCGGTTTAAATATCGATGTTCTGCATGATTATTTCGTTTGATATTTCGGTTTTGAGTGTAAATATACTACCTACTATTATTTTAAAAAGAAATCGATATTTTATCAATACAGATTTATAATAACAGAATATTTATATTAATTATATAAATATTCTGTATAAAAATATTAAGTTTTAGGTATAAATACCTAACTTCCGGATGGATTTTTTGTTGGATATTTTTGTATAAGTATTGGTTCATACCATACTACAACCCTGCCAAGTTTCAGCGACTGAGGATTTAATGCGGGTGTCTCCATACAACAAACCGGTTGCCTAGACTATTGGCTGCTCGGAGACAGCACTGCTCTACGCTACATACGGTCGGCGCATAGCGGACCGGTTATTTTTCGACTAGTCAACTACTGCCTACCGGAAATACGTAGTTTTTGAATTTATTGAGTTCTTTTTAAAGTTGCTGAACAAAACAATTCAATACAATTTCCAGTATTAAGTATCACGTCGAAAATCCCTCTAATTAGACGTTTTATCAGACAATTGTAAGCAATTAGTTTGCATAATAATAGAAGTATCTGAGTACTAACATACCTAAGTCGAAAAAACATTTTAATCGTCTCTAGAAAATTTCACCACATGCGACGCTGTGGGTGGAAGTCCCACCCAACACAATCCGCAAGTAATTGCTTTGATCATTTAACTTAGGGCTTGGATTCCGTTCGCAATTGATCTGCTACTTAGATACATGCACGAGCATTCAACATCCGTGCCCTGAGGATCTTGTGTAACTTTACAAGTTAACTTTAAAGGTCAAGATGGTCTTCGGAAGAGCAAGTTATCTTCAACAGAGCAACCGCCGAGTTTATTTATGAACTGGTGGTAGAGTCAAAACATGACGTAACAAAAGATACTCTTGTATGTCTTACATGGAATAAATAAATCTAGTACCTACACTATTGAGTAGACTCTTAGGAAAGAATGGAAGTCCGAACCAGTGGTAGATTCACTCGACGATTCAGAAGCACTTGTATATTAATTATAAGTTTGGATATTCAGAGGGGTAACGCAGCCAGCGTTCTGGGCACATTGCCTCGTTACCTCATTTGGATGATTTTTTTAATGTCTAGTTTTTAATTTAGATTTTAATGTATTTCACAGTTTTAATTTAATATTTTTGTTATTAGGATTTAAAAAACACTTGTTTATTTGAATCAAAAATTTGAATTTGAATGTTAATCTCCATACTAAAGCACAGATTTACCACTCTGTTAAGCTCAGTTGTAGGCTCAGGTAGGCTTCGGCCCGGCAGGCAACCACCTTAGCCACCAAAGACGTGCCATACAACCTGCAGCGGTACGATACCTCTCGGTTAGCCCACAGCCATCTTAGACCATCCCACTACCACTACCATCATCACTTACGTACTACCACTTACCAGGGGAGATCACAATCACGGGCTAACTAGTAGTGGAAAAAAACATGTTTTAAAAGGTAGTAGAGAAAAAATAATAAACACAAAGAACAAGAAGGTTAATTTTTTTTAATGCTCCGGAAAATGAAAGAGTTTCCGCGAGAATCAGAATTAATCCTTCTGGAAATAGGAAGTTGAACTCAATACTACGTTAATATTCTTCCCAGAAAAACTCAAATTTAAATTTTTAACGTCAATTTATTAATTATTCATTATAATATAGGTAGTTCGCTTATTTGTTAGTAATTATAAATAGTAGGTAATAATTTATGATTTATAATATTATTTACAGTCCACCTAATGTCGATGGCTCGTTGGTGTACAGAAAAACTCAGTTGAGTTTATGCTACACCAAATAGACTGTTTGTAATTTTTTGTTTTTATATGAATACATAAATAAAAATAAAAAAGTTACGATCTAGCCTATGAGTAAATAAAGCGAATAAGTAACATTATTTTAAACAGGCCAGACCAGGGAAAATTCAGAAATTATAAATTCCCAAATTGACCCTGCCGGGGATCGAACCCGGGCCCTCCGCACGTTAAGACAACAGCGCTACACACTGCGCCACGGAGGTCGTCGAAGTTAGTAAGGTTACTAAAACGCTCAGTTAAAACGTGCCTATCTATATAATTTTCTATATTAAATCAAGGGCTGTTTGCACAAATTAAATAATAATAGTTCGTTAATGCACCTAAATTTGACTGTATCGTTATTATGATTCGACGTTCGAATTCCATAAATGCAGATTCCTTCGATCCCCTAGCAAAAATTCCATTCGACCCCGCAAGGGTCAGCTCCGAGCCTCGAGGCTTCCACTACAGCTAATGAACATTGTTGTTTCAATGCAATTCTTCGACATGGCCAAGTAATCCATTACTGTATTGCAAACAGACCTGAATATACCTTTGACATTGGACATAGGTGTTCAATGAATCAGAAAGCTATGTACACAGTGCATATCAATTGATACGTGCAAATAGTGCAATACGTGCAAATTGTATTGGCTAAATCACATCACCCGTGCTGTCTTGTTATTGCCTATACACGTCGTGTTATGACTAATATGATTACAGATAGTTAGGACACACAACGACACCAATTCAATCCTTTTTTACACCTAACCGGTTGAATTTTCAAAAATCCTTTCTTAGCCGATGTCATAGTAGCTATTATCTGCATGTCAAATTTCAGGCCGATCGGTCCACTGGTTTGAGCTGCGCGTTGACAGATCAGAGTCGCCTTTTCCTTTTTATATATCTAGATTTGCGAAGGTGTTTGTTTGCTCATTGCTGGTTTGTTGGTTTGTCCTTCAATCACGCCGCAACAGAACGACGAATCGACGCGATTGTTTGCATGGGTATAGTTTAGGGGCCTGGAGAGTGACATAGGCTCCTTTTATTAAAATAAAATATTCCACTCTGACGAAGTCTTAGGATGAAGAATACCCGTGCTAAAAAACACGTCGATCCGTTGCTGTATTACATCTTGGGAGGACAAACTAACAAACAAACATACTTTTTATTATTTCAAAATCATTTAAATTATTACATAAAGACGTAAACGTGTATCTAGTGTAACTAAAATGCCTGTCTGGTAACACCTACGGTTAGGCAGACATATTGGACGAAACTACATATATGAGTTCTTTGTTCTTGTTTTAATCCCCATCCCCAAAACACCTCTACTCGACGTTGACGCGTCAAGGCTCAAAGGGAGACGAGCCGCGTAGTTAATTGATTGAAAGTGAACTGGCCCTTCCGCGCGCTCCAATTCGGTGGCTTGTCAAGCTCCGTCTAGTTGAATGCTCCAAGCAGTTAAGTATCTCTCTTTGTTTTAGCTGTAGGTTTTATCTGTAGTATCCAATACGAAGTATTCGAGGGACGAGTGCCACAACGCGTATATTGAAACTAGCGGATACCCGCCGTGTGCCACTACGCCAAAAGAAGAAAAAAAAAATTAAAAATCATCTTCGCAATCATTACCTTTCAAATGAAACCGATTTGGGGCACATCGGTTGGATGGTTTCAAAGTCTTTATCGGTCAAAGGTTGAAACATTTTTTGTATTTTTTATATGTCACCGTAAGATTGCAAAAACCGTTAGATTGTTATCTAACTAGCGAAATTGTAAACTGTGGACAGATTATGAACCGTTCAATGTTCTGAGTGTATATTTTTGAAATATTCATTGTATTTACGTTCTCTTGTCTCTTTCTTGTAGGTTAGGTTAGGGTTCGACATAAATAATCAGGCAGGCACTTAGGTTTTATCGGGTTAATATACCTAACAGACTACAATATACTGAAAAATAATGCGTTAAATTGTAATCTGTCGACAGTTTACAATTATTAGCTAAACGGATGAGCCGTGAAAGTGAAACCAACAGATAGAGACACGGATTTTACATCACAATCTTTTTTAGATAAATGTTCAATAAATTTATTAAAAGTAGGTATGCCACTGAAAAAGCATTATACGGTGAACGGCTGAAGGGCGAAGATTCTATAAAGGTGGTTTCAGATTACCGTTTTTTCAGCGCGTATAAAGCTCGTTTTTGGAAGCTCGTTTCTTTTTTTAAAGCGCAAAATGTAGCGTGTGTGTTAGTACATTGTACCTACTATTACATTCTATGGTGTTAGTGTATAAGCCGATACGAGCATAAACGCGCAAAATTACGATAGTATAAAACTACCCTAAAGGCACGTGGGTTGGACTCTCCACCGCAAAGCTAGGGGGTGGCATTATTGCATGTCCCCATCATAATATTTATTATTAAATAATTGTTTATTATCATTCCCTCTCTCGTATGAGAGTGGAGGTCTCTGCCCAGCAGTGGGACGTCAATGGACTGTTGTGGTGGTGGTTTATTCTTTTAAAAACAGCAATCGTCGAGTTTCTTGATGATTCTTCTCGTTAGGAATGTCATTCGTGGTATTTATGGTTAGGAATGTCAGTCGTCATTTGGCGATTCAAAAAGTTTATTTGAAGAAAAAATCTTTTCAAGATTCAATGTTTAATTATTAAAAATATACTCGTGGGTACACTATACACTTATTGAACGTCAATCTATAATATTCTATACTAATATTATAAATGCGAAAGTTTAGATGTATGGATGGATGTTTGTTACTCAATCACGCCAGAACGGCTGAACGGATCTGAATAAATTTTGGCATAGAGATATAGTCTGAAATAACACAGGCTACTGTTTATCCCGGAAAATTGAGAAGTCCCGCGGGAACCTAAAAACCTAAATCCACCCGGATGAAGTCGCGCATCAGCTAGTTAAATATAAAATGTGATGGTGATAATCAATTAGGGATAGAGGTATCTTAAAACTAAAGTTACGAGGGTCCAATACTCCAAACGCATTCTGGTCCGAGAAGAACCCACAACAAAATCAGCCGGCTTTTGTTTTTACTTTTACATAATATTTTACTGCGCTCTCCACATGGCAGTCAATAATCCACCAACATTATTAATCGCCAGTAATCGAACTCATATCGAACAGCTAATACCCTTCCGGCGCACGTTTTTCCTGCCACATAAAACTTAAGTACCTAATTACTTTCTAGACAAGAGGAAAATGTATATTTTAGCGGGTTATTTTATATAACCCTCATCATTGCTTGCACTTAGCATGATTGTCGTCAACCGCAGGACTATTTGGCAATTAAAAAAACCATTCTTCACTATCTGCTAGGGCAAAAAGAAAGCTATGGACCGAAAACTAGGGACTAAACGAAACGTATGCGGCGGAGGGTATCAGCGGTTTGTGCTTTCGCCTTGTGTGTGCGCTCCATTTAAACATCAATAACACCGATTTATATACATTCTGTAATTTTTTTTCTGTTTGGACAGAAACTTTATTTAAAGACTAGCTGATGCCCGCGACTTCGTGCGCGTGGATTGATGTTTTTGGTTCCCGCGGGAACTCTTTAATTTTCCGGAATAAAAAGTATCCTATGTGTTATTCCAGACTATAATCTATCTCTGTGTGCCAAATTTCATCCAGATCCGTTGAGCCTTTCAGGCGTGATTGAGTAACACCAATCCATCCATCCATCCATATATCCATACATCCAAACTTTCGCATTTATAATATTTGTTTGATAGATTTTTAAATACTTAAATTATATTATTAATTATATCAAAAAACTAAAATCTAAATTATAAACAACTGCAATTTATTAAAAATAATTCATTTGTAATCATTTATATTTATTTAAATTTGTTGTAAAAAACATTGTTACTTACCGTCCATTTTTAATGTTAATATTGAATTGTTTAAGAATTATTCTAAAAAGAATTACGCTATTCTCTGGCAGATTGCACGCTACTATGTTAAAATATTATGTAACACCTGTAATGTATGTTTTTCAATCTGCGTAAATAAATGAAATGAAATGAAATGTAACGCGAGAAAACATACTAAGTTTCGAAAATTATAACGCAGTATCAACAAAATTTAGTAAATACCAAAAAGAAGGGCCAGGAAATAACAAAGGATCATAGCGGAGGCTCTGTACCGTGGGGTGAACCGGGCGAGGGGGAGACAGCAGCTCTGTACTCTGTACTTGCAGCACTCACAGTCGATAGCTCTACGACTATACTATAGTGTAGGTACCTAGGCTACGGCTGCTCGCTCACCCCGCTCTATTCTTGTCTGCTAATTTTTTTATTCCACTTTATCCTTTGACTGTACAGTGTATAGATGATTTTGATTTGCGCCCAATGATACGACTTAATTGGCGTGATTATATGTACTTTATTACTCTCTTGATACAATACAAATCACCAGTATGGACTAGTGGTGCTCAAATGCAAGAACAGTCTTGGTCTTGGTCAGATGCACGTATGGACTTTATCATAATAATGTATAGCCGACGTCTATGATATTATCTGTTTAGTTTTCATTTTTATTTTATTTTTAACATTTATTGGCAACCTTAAATGCGATAACAGCGACGCTGTCACTCAGATAAGTTTATGGATACTAGACTCGCCTAGCTGAGTCGAATCGTATCGCCATAATTCGCCACGGTCTATTTAGGTGAAACTCCATCGATTAGTCGTACGCGTACGAAACAATACGATTCGATTCGATGCGATTCAGCTGTAGTCGACTCTGGACTGAGTAAGCGCGCCTTGTTCAACATATAATTGACTACTACAGTTAGGATACAGACAATTAATTATAGAATAGATAAAAACAAATATTAGTTAATAAATAAATGAGGTATTTATATCATAGCATCGTTTCTTATAGTAACATAGTCTTTATCCTGTAATCTCTTTTTAAATCTTATATCTTTTAGTCTTTTTGTTTTAGTCCATACTGCGTTTACTCAGAAGTAATCACTTCTCTTAGCATGTATTTATATGATGGTTTTTATTTTTAGCAATGTGTGAGTGATTGTTAGTAAACTTTATAAAAAAAAATTTATTCACACTCTTATTCACTGACTCGACGAATCCCCCGCCCATGATTCAGGTGAGTATAGGTGCAGCAATTTTAAAAATAGAATCAAAAACAAACGCGAGCGACGAATAGGAAATCAAATCTGCCAAGTTTGGGACGGAAATAAAATATTGCTAAGTGAGTTTAAAATGCATCAAGATAAACTCAGGCACAGCTTGCAGCAGCACAGCCATAACTAGTTCAAGCAGAATATTATTGAGATTCTGTCAACAATGGAATTTATTCGCGATCAGTACAAAGATATGGAGTCTAGAACTCTAGACTCTATACTGGAATTTTTTAACGATCGTAAATTTACAACATAGCGCGTACCCACAGGTTGCTAATGGGACTAATACCATTCGTCTGTCAGCTGTATGTCGTGAACCGTTAGACTGGGAATTTGGAACTCGAACTGTGAAGGCAACATTACTGCAGATGTCCAGACTATTCAAACTCTTTAGAAACTAACTTATCATCATCTCTTAGTTTCTTGAGCTTCGTTCGTATTTCTTGTAGTAGTAATTTGATGTATTTCCCAAGTTGCCGTAAAAGGTAAAAGGACTAAGTGAAATTTAATTAATTTCAGCCAAGTAAACTAAAACATTTCTCTACGCTCGGACATTAATGTGACATTGAAAGTAGGTATAACAGGCATATTTCAACATGCGTACCATAGATGCTCGTGAATGGGATCCTTCATTTTGAGAATCTCTTTAGCGAATGTGTAAATTAAACACATTAAGAACTTTAGTTTGGAGGTTTAGTGGGGGTCCATTCCAGCACTTTGGGAGCGCTACGTCTATCGGTTCTTCAAACTATGTACCCCACCAATTAACACTTTAGTTTCGCAACACGTCGAACTATGTCGTTCTCTTCATTTCTGATTTGATAGCATAAAGAAACTTCGAGCATAGCTATGTCCATCACCTGTTGAGTGACCTTAAGCTTTCTTATGAGGCCAACGTGTCAGGCAATTAAAGAAACTGCGGCCGGCCATCTATGTACTTCCCTAGAGTTTTTGTAAAACTAGAAGCTTGCGAAGAAGGCCCTCAATGGAGCGAGCTGACATTCGTACATAAAAAAATCATTCACCACCATCATCACCACCATCATCACCATCACCATCATCATCATCATCATCATGATAGCGAACATCATCAACGCTTGTACAATGAACTACGTCAGTGCCGCCGTCGTCTGTTTTTTGCTATCCGGCCTTGCCGTATCTACATTGTCACGAGCTAGTACCCTATTATACCACGTCCACTGACCGAATTGAATACGTTGCCGACTGAGTCTCCTCCATATGATAATATTTGCTATAGTTGTGAGTCGGTGCTTGCAGTTTTTCCAGGGTTATAATAACTCACACACCATGCATCTCTCATAAATATGTTTTATTTTTTAACTTCAAAAAAAGGAGGATGTTATCAATTCGGCTGTATGTTTTTGTATGTTTGTTACGCGATTACTCCGCCAATTATGAATCAATTTTGATTATTCTTTTTTGTTTGATAGATCATACTTCAGAGGTGGTCCCATATAAATTTGGTAAAGATCTGATGAATATTTTCGGACAAGGAGAGCGGAACTCCTCAATGGATAACAGTAAATTGCTCGCGACGATCGCGATTTTCATTAAATTTGGTACAGAGATAAGCGGGGAAGGACTAAAGCCACTTTTTATCCCGGAATATTCAAGATTTCCCGCGGGAATCATACACCTTATTCCACGCGGAAGAAGTCGCGGGCATCATCTAGTAGCCGTGACCACTAAAAATTGTAAAATTAAAAAAAAAAACCGACTTCAATATCCACAAACACTAAAAAAATATGTTAATTTATTACCGAATATATTAGGTAAGTATATTTAGAAAAGTTAATGTAGTTCTATAATAATATTTTTTGGAGTCTGTGCCAATGAGGTGCCAATGTGGAGGCCCAAAACAATGTAAAGAATAAACGATTCGTGCGGCTAATAATTGGCACCGACTCCAAAAAATATTATTATAGAACTACATTAACTTTTCTAAATATAATATATTCGGTAATAAATTAAAATATTTTTTTAGTGTTTGTGTGTTTATTGAAGTCGGTATTTTTTTTTTAAATATAGTTTCTAACGATTATAACCGGACGGACGGCTGAACGTGCTCTCTACAGGCACAGAGGAAATGGACAGGCCACATTCGAACTGCCAAATTCGGTCACCCATCCAGTTGCCGACTTGGACCCAAGTTGCTTAACAATCGCAAGACTGATATCCGTTGTCGCAACTAGGTCACACGTGCCTCGTAGTATATAAAGTATGCATATATAAAGTGAACTTGAGTGCTTGAGTGAAAAGTAGGTCAGTGTTACACGGACACTATTAATGTGAGGGATGGCAGGATATTCGTCGAAAGAGGCGGCAAACTACTAAACCACGCCCATACTGGGAAAATGCAAAACGCCCCCTTTCGCTACAAAATCCAATATCGATTTTAATTCCACGAGGCAAAGGTCAAACAAGACTATAGAATGACCTTCCCTAGCGCAGTGATTTTCACGTCGAATTTCTAGTTTCGTTTTTTTTAAATTTATAAATCAGCGCTTAGCTGCTGTCAAACTTGCTGGTAAACGGTGATGCCGTTGTCGTAGGTGAGCAAAAACAACGACGCGACGCGATACGACGCTATAGAAAATGTCAGACGCATACTCTACGCGATAGCCAAGACTGATACCACGGTATCATTCTTGGCTATCCTAAGTTCGATTCCTGGCAAGATCAATAAGTTTTAAAATAACTGCTGTCTAGTGTGGCAGGCTTCAGCTGTAGTTAGGCAGTAAATCTGTATATATAAAACACAAAAATTGTTTCTACTTATGTCCGTTATATAGACTTGGAAACCATCCAACCGATGTGCCCCAAACCGGTTTCATAAATATTAGGTATCCAATCATTCCCATTATCCAATCATAATATAGGTATTAATATACTGAAAAGCTTATTTAACTTACACAACTAAATAATTATCTACTCTTTAACAAATTTTTTCTGCTACTAGTATTTAATACACACTGTTAATTTAGCGTTCTGTTACGATGAAAAATCGAGTACCGAGTAGTAGTGACCATACCTACCCTTACTCAGTTTGTTACACCCCTGTCAGTTATCCTGCTTTCCACTTAAAAATAGTAATATCAGTTTCATCCCTTACCACTAAGTGCGATCGGATTAGTATTCAAGAGCTATCTTGCACAGAAATTTGCACGTTGCTAACAAACGTTAGTTATTTTCTCTTTCGTTATTCTATTTAAAAATATGATAAAGTTGCAAATTTCATGAGTCAGATTCGAACCTGTAACATCTTGCTTGCGACGCGGCTACTATCCATTTGTTCAAAATTTAGCAGCATCATTACTTATCACCAGGTGAGATCGTAGTCAAGGTCTAACTTGTAGTGGAATCTTTAAAAAAAGGGGTAATTTGTTTATTTTTGAGGCTTTATCTACTGCATAAAATGTGTAGGAACACCTCACTATTGTTAGAGTCAGGCAGGACACTCGTCTAAATAATACACACAGAGGATGCTTTGTATTGTATAATTTCATACTCACTTATCGCGATTTAGTTAACTCGGAATACCAATCACAATTACTGGCGATAATAATGATTACACTTTCACTAACAGATAAAGAATGACTCAAATACCGCCAGACGATCTTATTTATAGAAGACAGTATGATGACGATTTTGTCGTAACATTATATTTCTTAAATCCAATTAAAAGTCAAATGAGCTCTTATTATTAACCCGCTAACACTATGTTCTAGTATATTAACGAACTCACAAGCGCTTTCAACGGAGCTTAGCGGATGGAGTTTACTATTTTACTTTTCTGAGGAAATTCAAAAGGATCAAAAGCTATAATCTTCTAGTAGGGTGTGTACCTAATAAGTCAAAGGATATTTCAGTTGACTAGGAATATTTCGGGCTTGTTATATCTTATCTAAATAGATGAAGCCCGAGACCTCGTCCACGTGTATTAAAGTGTTTTGTTTGCCGCGGGAATTTTCCCGGATTAAAAGTGGCAAATTGGTGTGCCTTTGTGCCAAATTTTGTCAAAATCGATTGAAAAGTTGGGACGCGAAATCGTAGCAGATGTAGCACTTTCGCATTTATACAATTAGTACGAAAACTGTTATTTAAGGCCGAGCTGCACAACACTATTTAACTGATTTACCATAGTAATTTAATTGTTGCTGTCACTTTATAATAAGTTTATTACGGGGTTGACATGAAAATGACAGATATAAAATATTTATCTTAAACACTGTTCCGACATCACCATAACATTTGTATCTACCTATATGATAACTATAACTAGCTGATGCCCGCGACTTCGTCCGCGTAGATTGAGGTTTTTGGTTCCCGCGGGAACTCTTTAATTTTCCAGGATAAATAGTAGCCTAAGTGATATTCCAGACTAAAATCTATCTCATCTAGATCCGTTCAGCCGTTCAGGCTTGATTTAGTAACAAACTGCACCAATCCATCCATCCAAACTTTTGCCTATATATTAATAAGTATAGAAGTATAGATGAAGACTCAAGTACGGATTTCAGTTAACTTTATCATTTGCAATGGTATCTAATAGGTACGCCACATGAAAGGGACATACAATGTATGATATTCAAATTATTTAGGTCCTTAGAAAAGAAGTACCCAGTAGTAGTAGTCTTTATAGCATCTTAACAAATAGGTACAAAATTTTGCATACAAAACAGCTATAGACTACAACTGTGGTAACGCGCAAAGGCGGCCTGGCCTTATCACTAAAAAGATCTTTTAAACGCAGCTCGAGCGTACAAAGCTAGAAACTTAGTCTAACAACTCATGTGGTGGCACAAAGAAAAAATAATAACAAAAGGAGTAATGCAGAGTCGTTTGGCAACCCCTCTATTCTACACAATGTACTCAGGATTGAAGGTGTGCAAAAGCGCTTTCTTTGGCATATTACTTTTGTGGCAGAACAATTCAAAAGTCTACGAAGTTATAATTACCGACTAAATTACTATAAAATGGAATATTTAAAAACTGGCAGAACAAAACTCGATCTTGTATTTTTATTTAAGATTTTCAACAAAAATAAAATTGATTGTTCATCGCCATGAAATTGCTTTAAGCCGAGGGTTCCATCGAAATATCCTAGAAAGCCTATACATTTTCTCTTATCATTCCCTCGTAAACACATACAGAAACCACAACAAACAAACGTAATATATATGTAATAATAAAAGCGTACAGTCCCTCGTCTATCTTTGGGGGACGTTCTGAATACCGAAAGCCATAATACCCGGACCAGACGGTTAGAGCTATACGTTGATTATTCATCACAACTAACCAATAGCTATAAGCCGAACCTTATGGTTATACGCAGTGAGAGCTAAAGGCACATTGAGAGGGAGCAACGCGTCTTACTAAAATTGTGTAAATTGTATAATTCATGCAGTATGCTAAAACGAAATAAATGTGCCGTATAAGGTATCCCATTGTTGTCGATAATATCTGTTACCCTCGTGCCCGTATAAAAAATAAATAGATTACATATTAGAATTTTATGTACACAATTACTGTCATTATTGGCCTCTGCTGATTTAAGATACATAATTTACTTTAGTAAGTTTATTTTTATTTCATTTTATTTTATTTTGTTCAGAAAACTTACAGCTACAACAAAAGTGGATAGATAAATAAAGAATAAGTATAACGCCAATTACAAGTATTCACTTGTTAAAATTCAATTATTTCACTTTAAGCTTACTTTAAGGTTCCTGTAAAAGGTACAGGCCTCACCCAAGCTCTCTCATAGTTTACGGTGTACTTAAGTAGTGCCTTTTTACCCAGCCCAGTGTTTGAGCTGGCTTGCTTTGTGTTGTCCTCCCACCCTCTGGCCCTCTCCACCGAGCAGCAATCTTGCTCCTCTGTTTCATGAATTTACATTTCCTAACATCTTTTTTAAAAAAGGAATTCAAAAATCTCCATGTTCTTAGATACAAATCACGCAAGCGAACTTCAAGTTTTTCGTCTAGCTGGGCTGCAGTCAGCGTTATCTTGACAAAACAAAATAATTCGACGATCACTTAAGTATGCCACAGCTGCCTAGCTCTTTTTTAATTTGTTCCGAACCGTCGTATGCGCGTAGTTAAAATAAAAATACCATACTATTTTAAAATTGACGTTTTATGTAACGTACCTTTATGCCCCTAAAATGGAATGTAATTCTGAAACAAGAGGGTGAACAAGATTAAAATAACCATATATCGCTCGCTTACGCGTTAATAGTAAGCCCCCTGATCAGTTTAATATGAATCATTTTAAACGCTCAAATGACAAGAAAGCTTGGCAACAATTTGCTCTAATGGCTCTGATAGTTCCTTAGTTTAAGATGATTTGTGAGATGGTGACAATTTAAAAAAAAACGACCGAGTTTGTTGTGGGCTCCTCTCAGACCGGCGCGTTTGGAACCCTCGTAGCTTTAGTTTTAAGATACCGTAACTGATTATCACCATCATGTTTTATAAGTAATTGGACGCCAATGTACAGTGTACCTAATTTGAATAAATAAATATTGATTGATTGATTGAAACTTCGCTTCACCAGCTCTGCCGCAATGTGCCGTAAGCCTAAAACAAGTTATTAAACAGTCATAGACATTGGAAAGCAAATAACACAGGGGCTTTGAGCTGATATGTACAGGCGCGTGTAGTTATGAACGGACAAAATCACTTCAAAGCGTTGCAGCATTTAATATTGGCAATTCCACACTGTAGCCATATTGACACATGCAGCTTTGTAAACTGAACATCCGAACTATTTCAAAAGTCATGTTTCATCGCTGATGCAGCCACGAAATACTCAAACTGATCACACAACACGATACAAGTGAACAACGCATTCTTTAGACATAAGTCATCATCATATATTCTAATCAAAAATATTTTTTATATTATAAAAAGGCAGCCAATCTGAAGTGTCGTTGTTTGTTGTTGACGCTTGATACATACGTAGAAATACAATAACAGTTAACGCCGAACTCATGGCCGACCGCACATATTCACCTAATAAGTACGGCTTAATTTGTACCTTTTAGTCCGGTTCCAATATATTCCAACTTTGTATTTACCATCATCCCCCGCGTGTGTATCCATGGATTATACTAAATATACTTATCTATTATATATATTACAACTTGTTTGAGGGTCTTAAATTGATAATATTAGGTAGTGTCTGTTTTGATATTTTGTCCATAGTAATTAATATTATGTTACTGAAAATGTATAGGTAGTTTTAATTAAAATAGTATAAGGTGCATTTCCACTACATATGCTTCGTTTATAAGCAAAGCCACGTAGCACATCTCTGGTGGAAAGGCTATATTGTTGGTTCTATCCTGGGCAGGGTCATTTTGAGAATGTATAATGTCTGCATTTTCTCTGGTCTGGTGAGAGGATGAGCTTTAACCAGTTAGATGAATGGAAGTTATATTAAACCCACCCTTAATCGGTTTTAACAAGGTATCGCACCTAAAAGCTAAATCTCTTGGATTTAAATTCTTGAAAAATCCCGTGGAAACTCTTTGATTAACGGGATAAAATATATCCTTCGCCGGAATACAACCTATCTCTGTACCAAATTACATAAAAATCGGTTGGATAGACCGTGAATGCTTAGCAGACAGACAGACACACTCACATTCATAATATTAATATTACTTATTAGTATTTAGTATAAAAAAGTCTTAAATGGGTTCAGCGATTGAAAACGTTTGTCAAGTCAACGCTAAAAACCGATCCATCCATAATTATCATCCCCTTAACGCAATAGGTCCACGCTTATTCATGTGAATGCCCGCTGCACTCACTGATAATATACATAAAGCCGGTGGGTGCATCAAGTCGCATTACAAATAAACTGATTACTGCTACCGGTCAACACTCAGAGCTCCCTTTCACAATAATTGACCTTTGATCATGACACAACCAATTGGGTATTTGACAACTAGTCAAATCAGCAACTTTTTTTTCAAACGTCAAAACGCGTGCTTAGTATGGATTTTGTATGAAATTTTAAGTTGTGACGTCATCCAAGTTCGACGCACTTTTTTAACTTTAATCGATACTTTAAAATGGTTATTCAAAATTAAACTGTCAGGGGACGTGGATATTACGACTTTTGGGAGATCCTTTATTTAATAATCACAATAAAATAATTTATTTCACTAGTAGTCAAATACCCAATTTTCTCAGCGTTCAGTGTACCTCCTTATGAAACTTGCTTCCGGCGGCGATGCTTCCTGTTACATATAATTAGAACATTCAAAGCGTTTTCGAATAGGGAAGCGTTAAACGCGTTGCAATTTAATCGAAAGTCACACAGTAGGGTTGGTGTAAGCTGTAACATCCGACCAATGTTGATCTCTTCGAGCTTCGAATTATGTACTTTATTGTTCTTCACACACACACAACACATCTTGCTCAATCCTCTCACCAAAGATTGCCTGGTAGAGATTGCTCATTAAGCAATAAGGCCGCCTTTGCATATCTAGTTTTTAGTTAATTTTGCTTTGTATATCTATCTATCTGTCTACTTTGGCGTTAAAGTTAAATGCCCTTTTTACGTTGCTTTCGTTGTTTTTGTAGGTATTTAAGCAGATTCCTATTTCTGTGAGTATCCATCCATCCATCAGCCTGCTTACATCAACTGCTGGACGTAGGCCATTTGGAGAGCGAGCCACCACATACAGTCCTGCGTATAATCCATACTAATATTATAAATGCGAAAGTGTGTCTGTCTGTCTGCTATGATTTCACGGCCCATCTATTCAAGCGATATGGATTCAATTTGGAACAGGGATATTTTGTATCCCGGGAAAGAACATAGGCATAACATAAGAAATATCTTATCCTGGAAAATGCAAGAGTTCCCACGGGGAAAATCCTTCTACTACACGGACGATGCGACGCGACATCATCTATTAATAGATAGTATTATGAATAATGAGAACATGTAGACCAAATTTTTTTACTACTGACAATAAATTTCTTTATTGAGTAAGCCACGTTCTGACGACCTCCGTGGCGCAGTGTGTAGCGCTATTGCCTCAACGTGCGGAGGTCCTGGGTTCGATCCCCGGCAGGGTCAATTTGTAAATTTATAATTTCTGAATTTTCCCTGGTCTGGCCTGGTGGGAGGCTTCGGCCGTGGCTAGTTACCACCCTACCGGCAAAGACGTGCCGCCAAGCGATTTAGCGTTCCGGTACGATGCCGTGTAGAAACCGAAGTAACAGGTTAGCCCGCTACCATCTTAGACTGCATCATTACTTACCATCAGGTGAGATCGCAGTCAAGGGCTAGCTTGTAGTGGATAAAAAAAAAAAGTCAGCGCTCAATAAAATACAAAACATGTGTATTATATTTTTCTGTAAGTACTTTTTTTCTTTTCCGGTGAGGCTCTGTACCTATATTTTTCTGTAGATTTTTTATTTATTCATTGCTCCGACTTGTCCTAATGATGTGGCCTGACTGATGATGCATATTCATTCAAAGTTTACCTGATTGTAATAAGAAGAAAACACAGATTTTCGAAGGCAGGACTAATGATATTCTAAACAAGAAAGTTTGGATCACAAAATCTCTCCTAAATTTTAATGTTCAATTTTTGTATAATTTCACGTTTAGATTTTTTTGTAGTGTAACTTTTAATTTTACGCGCAATATAATAAGCATAATTTATTTTTTTAGTGAATTATGTGGCACTTTTGATAAATTGTTCATTTAAAGTAAGTAAGTGTCGTAATTGTGTGGTAATTTTTAAAGTTTTTATTTAATGTAAAAATTTTTGGCTGTCCAACAAAATAAATATAAATATCTCCTTCACGCCACAAGGATTGAACCGATTATATCCTGAAATGATACTTAAACTACATATTTTTGTCCCACAAATTAAAGAGTTCCCGCAGGAATCAAAAATCTAAATCCACACATCACCTAGCATCGCGTAGTAATACTTATATTTTAAATGCGAAAGTGTATTTCTTTGTTGATTTGTTATTTTGTCCTTCAATCACGCCGCAACAGAGCAACGTTAGATAGTTGAGAACCAGGAGAGTGACATAGGCTTTGGTGTTCCCGCGGGAATAAAAAAAAACCGAGCGAAAAAAGTCGTCCGTTTCATGTTGTCAATAATCCACGATAGGGACATATCGTATTCATTACGAATGGGAATAAAAGTTTTTAAAAAATGTCTGCATTACAAAATTTTACCAAAATGTACCATATTTAAGCGCATTTTGAATACAAAATTACAGATTGGTAGGTAATAATACTAGGAATATAATAGATAATTCTTCACTGACCTGATAAATAATTAATTAATATATTTTTTTATAGTTTAAATATATTAAACAAATAATATTATATTATATGTACACATTAATATAAAAATATTCAACGATTGCTATGACCAACTTGTTCCAATGTTATTTTATAGCGTTCGTTGTTCGTACAGTGTATATTTTAATATATAAGTCTATTATAAGTATTATCAGAAACTTTGTAAATGCACACAAGTGCCTACAAGGTCGTAGGAGTTGTTGTTATCAATTAAAAAGTTGTGGAAGAATGGACGACCCGTGATTGGTGCATTTTAGTGTTTCCGCCTCCTGATAGGAAGGAGGGGTCAATATAAACAAGGTGGTCGTAGATCCGCTCCTATAGTAGTTGTAACCCAGAGTTGCATGTGATAACAACTCGGTCCCGGTACTAAGGTTGTGTACGCGATTAATATGTACGAGTTCATTGGTTATTTACTTGCCGGATTTAATGTCTTAGTACAAGCAAGATTCTTCGAAATACTGTTATTTTTTTTCTGCTTGTTCAAACTATACGAGTATTACGAGAAAAAACGGCGAAGGGAAAATCCAATTCTGCCCA
The DNA here is from genome assembly GCA_923060345.2 of Erebia aethiops. Lineage (NCBI taxonomy): Eukaryota > Metazoa > Arthropoda > Insecta > Lepidoptera > Nymphalidae > Erebia > Erebia aethiops. Next base: position 4,144,737 of record OV281079.1, on the reverse strand, counting down.
TGTAAAGAGTTATTTTTGTTTTTTTTATTTTTATTTATGTGTTATGAATATGTATGTGTGCTTGCTTTACCAGCCAAATGTCCAACATTAAGAATCCCTGTCAAGACAAATGTAAGTAAATAGTTTTATAATAAATATAAATATTTTAATTAAATTACAATATTATTGTTCCATACCTACTATTTAGATGATGCCCACGACTTCGTACGCGTGGATTTAAATTTTGAAATCTTGTGGGAACTTTCGGCCTTAGATTTTTCGGAATAAAAAGTCGTCACTCTTTCAGGTGCTATATCGAAATCACATAAATGTTGCGGCATGAGTGAAGGACAAACCCACAAACAACAAAATATGATATATATAGTTATTTATAGTGATACTAAAAACGAATGCAATGCAATATTATATTACCATACGTACTTGATTGCCGAATGCCTCGTTGGTCTAGCGGTTAGCATAGTCGACCGCGGATCACGAAGTCCTGGGTTCGATTCCCGGTCGGGCATAAAAATTGGTATTGGGTTTTTCAATTAAGAAATTCTCAGTGCCATCTCGGAGTTGGAAGTTGGCGGTGTTTCACCCCCGTGCCTCGGAGAGCACGTTAAGCCGGTCTTAACCGGTCCCGGTTATTATCACTAACATGATAATAGTCGTTAAAGCCCGCCCACCCGCATTGGAATAGCGTGGTTGGTCTAAGCTCTAATTCCCTCTCTCCTATGAGAGTGGAGGCCTGTGCCCAGCAGTGGGACGTTGATAGGCTGTAGTGGTGGTGGATACGTTTGATTTGTAGTCTAGAAAAGGAAGCTAATGGACCCCAACAGTAATTCCTCAGACGACGAAACTTTACAGTATGATAAAGTATCATGAGTTAAAGGTATTATATAAATATCCAACAAAAATCTTGAACTTTATTTTAACCTAAACACTTGTATGTTTAATATCTTGGTCTGGAAAAATGTTCAGTCAAAACTTTCTTCACTTGAAACGTGAATGTAAAGTATGGAAACTAAATAAGAAATATCCAAAAAATTGACAAACATTGACCAACCGAAGCAACGCCACACGCGTCTCGCACCGCAACGCCCCGCGTCTCCCTGAACGAGCCCTAACAACGGTTATCACAATAATATTATAAAGGCGAAAGTTTGTATGTGTTTATGTTTGTTACTATTTCACGCAAAAAACTACTGGACGGATTTCGCTCAAAATTTTAATTTTATTCAATAGATTATACCTACCCTGGAATTGGATTCACACATTAGCTACAAAGTTTTTTTTTATCCACTACAAGTTAGCACTTAACTGCGATCTCACCTCGAGGTGAGTGATTATGCAGTCTAAGATGATAGCCGGCTAACCTGTTAGGGGGATATCAGTTTTATTAAACCCATACCTTATCGGTTTCTACCCGGCATCATACCGGAACGCTAAATTTCTTAACGGCACGTCTTTGCCGGTAAAGTGGTAACAAGCCAGAGCCGAAGTCTCCCATCAGACCAGACCAGAGAGAATTCAGCAAAAAACATTTCCAAACTGATCGATCGACCGGGGATCGAACCCGGAATCCACCATCCACTTTTAGGCACACTTTACAATCACTTTAAAAAAGGTCCTGAACCCTTAATCTCTCTCTCCCTCTGCGCCGTATTCCTCATTGCTCAGGGTCGTAACCCCTTTTCATTAATCACATAATGGCAGGGGTTGTCTTCGGGTAATGCGGTCTTAGGTTACTAATGATTATTATCAGATGCACGGAGGAAACGAAAAGGCCAAATTCGGACTTCCAAATTCGGTCACACATCCAGTTACTGACTGGTCAACGTTGATCAACAATAGCAATCGACTGATATGTGTTGTCGCAACTAGGCCACTCGTCCGTTGCTTTCGTGCCTACCGAAAAATTGCAACGTTCTACGTTCACCCGGCGTAACATAATTAGTAGATGCATATAAAACAAGAACCTAAGGACGCAACACTGCCTAGAAACTCATTTAGTTAAATTATGTGATGCCGTCACTTTTTGATAAGTTTAATTCGGGGTTGACATGAAAAGGATAGGTATATATACAATTTAAAAGTGTTTGTGCAAGTGGGCCTTAATTCGTTATACTTATAAATCTGCCCGCGACTTCGTACGCGTGAATTAAGTTTTTCGATTCAAGCGGGAACTGCTTAGTTTTGCGGGATAATGAGTAGCCTATGTCCTTCCCCGGGATACAATCTATCCCTGTACCTAATTCCATTAAAATCGTTGGAACAGGTGGGTCGTGAAAGTGTAACGGACAGACACACGTTTGCATTTATAATATTAGTATGGATGGCAGCACTGGGTAGTGAAAAATGCAGCATGCCTACATACTAACTCAAACTCAAATGTTTTAATCAAATAAACTTTTGCAAGGGCTCTTAAATCGTTGAGTCTAAGAATCTACCACTGATTTGGAATACCGTTTCTACCGAGAAGTACCAGCAAGAAACTCGGTGGTTGCTCTTTTGATAAATTTATATAATTTACAATTACATCAATGTGTAGATACATAAGTAACCACAGTCCTAAGCATTGCACTATGCGCCTATTATAATATGCTTTATGACTATGTATACTACAGAATTTAAACAGACAAAAACCACTACGGAAAATACAATTTGTCTGGAGGAAAAAATGCGCGCACACTTTTAAAAGAGCTGCATAGACTACAACGACAGGATGAAAGGGTTTTCCAATATGACACGGGCGTCTACGCAGACACTTTGTACTTTTCTTTTTGACGATCTCCGTGGCGCAGTGTGTAGCGCTGTAGCCTTAACGTGCGGAGGTCCCGGGTTCGATCCCCGGCAGGGTCAATTTAGGAATTTATAATTTCTGAATTTTCCCTGGTCTGGCTGGTGGGAGGCTTCGGCCGTGGCTAGTTACCACCCTACCGACAAAGACGTGCTGCCAAGCGATTTAGCGTTCCGGTACGATGCCGTGTAGAAACCGAAGGGGTGTGGGTTTAATATAACTGCCATGCCCCTAACAGGTTAGCCCGCTACCATCTTAGACTGCATCATCACTTACCATCAGGTGTGATCGCAGTCAAGGGCTAGCTTGTAGTGGATTAAAAAAAAAAGACTGGGGCGGAAATCTCCTTAAAATACCTGTCTTTCTGGGGGAGGGGAAATCGGGTTATGTAGGATTTCTATTTACCAAAACCCCCTCGGTGGCCGACCTTAACGCATGTTGGGGGGCTCCGATAGCTCGGAACGCATCGGTGCCCCCCTTGTGCGATGCCCATAGGGCTCCTCCCGGACTTCTGGGGAAGTCCCCTCATTACCCGGACCTGTACATGAGGTATGGCTGCTTTTTGGCCAGACCAAGCTGCCATCTTCGTTAGTTAGGTGCAGCCTGCAGGTGCAGTTAGGTGCACGACTAGAACCCCCACTCCAGCCGTACTCGACTCTAGACACTTTGTCCTGCCCTGTCCATAGTGTGTTTTCGCCCTTAGGTTAGCTGTGCCAATGCGGCTCTACGCTACGGTTGTGGCTACGATTCGCTGCACGGTTTGCTACGTTTCTACGAATTGTTACGTCAATACAATTTCACTTTCAGTATCGCACTACGAAAGCATTACGGAAGGCAGTTTTCAGCGTTCCTAACGTATTTTAATTGTTATTTCCATAGGTAATTTTTTTGTACAAGCTTTTATTTAATTTACAATGTTTGTGGGTTTTTTAAGGTCAAATCTTGCAACATAATTTTAAAACAGCTGTCCTCAACGGATTGAGCTGAAATTTTGCATGTAACACGTTATTATGACAATACCACAACCACCACCAAGCTAGCTAAGTGACGTCATTCTAAATCCAATATAGCAAACTCCCGAAGAAGGCGGACTAGGTAGTTATTTTTTATGCGGTATTAATGTATGAGTATCAATGAGAAGGGTTTGCTGAGGATACAATAAAAAAATGACGTCACACTACAATATGGAACACGATAAAAGCTTGTTTTTAAAAATGTTTTGAATGTTTTGAATCCATCCAAACTTTTGCATTTATACTTACATTAGTAATTAGTATTGACTAAAGGTCGCCCGCGATTTCGTCCGCGTCCTTTAGGCTTTACATAGCTTATGCAGGTTTTTATTATTTAAAACTAATATCCTAAATGCTGATTTTCATGTCTATACTTCAAAATCGTAGAACTTTTATGTAACCCTCTAACCCCCATTTCACCCCTTTTGGGGTGGATTTTCATAAAATTGCTTATACAGGTCATTATCATTTAAAACTTTTAACCTAAATTCCTATTTTCACCTGTCTAACTTCAAAAACCATACAGATTTTCATACAAATTTGCAATCCCCGTGCCACGCCCTTAGGTTATTTGTTATTTATGTATGTTATATCTTTGTAATACTTAATATTGTTATAATTGTAACGAAGCCAAGGGTCCAGGATAAGGCTGGTCGCGTGACTTCGTACAAATAGGTAGGGGGCCCTCACAAATCAAACGCGATTTATAGAAAACACACTTAAAGACCTTTATTCATGGTTCCACAGAAAGTACTTAACTCTAAATAATCACTCTATTACTACACGATACAGTGCGAGGTCCAGAGGGGACCTGCGGGGTGCGGGGCGTCGCCGGTAGACGCGCGCGGTGTGCGGACACGGAGGGTGTCCGCGGAGAGAAGGGCGAAGGGGAAGGGTGTTCGGAAAGATGGGTCGTCCGCGGCCAAAGCAGCGGAGCGACCGATCCCGCCTGCGTTCACCAGATACTACTGCCACTCGTCTGCCCGGGGACCCCAAGCCGACGTATTGTGACGGTCGTCGCTGGCGAACTGAACTTGAACGCAGGCCGGGTGCCTTATATAGGCCGTGGGGGTGAGGTGCGCGGCGACGGGGTTTTGCACACGGTGCGGTGGCGTGACTTCGAATGTTCTCGACTTGACATTCTTCGTGCATGAGTCATCGCTGTACTGAGCTGCGTCATATCCTCCTCCCACGAGAGAAGATTTTTGCCTGTAAAAATCACCGTATCATTAGGTTGTCATTAAAAAAAAAACTCTTATTCCTCACTTTTCCCCCAAGTTAACCTCTATTTTATTTAGTACTAGCTATTACCCGCGGCTTCGCTCGCGTGGCTCAAGGGAACAATAAATGAGTTTTTGTTAGAAAACTGTATTTAAATTAAGCATGCAAGAGGATGCCATGGAGAAGAATACTGAGACGTTTAGTATCGACGTATTTCATCGAAAGGCAAGAGCAAGGTTTTTCATGCACGAAAAATGAAAAAAAATATTCACGATATCTACGAAAGAAAACACAATGCTATAGGTTACACGTTATACAGATTCCTGATTATACAAACGATGTCGCATAGTTGCAGCAGCATGTAACCTATGCGTCTTCATATATACCCATGTAAAAAATGACGTCGATTCGTTGCGCCGTTGCCGCCTAATTGAAGAAGAAATGCGAGAAAAAGAGCATTCTATCCCACAGGAGCTGTTAGTTTTTCCGGGATAAAAAGTAGCCTATGTTACCCTCCAGTTCCTCAAGTATACCCATGTAAAAAATCACATCGATCCGGTGAGCCGTTGCCGCCTAACTGTAGAACAGATGCGAGAAAAAGGGCATACTATCCCACAGGAGCTGTTAGTTTTTCCGGGATAAAAAGTAGCCGATGTCACTCTCCAGTTCCTTAATTATACCCATATAAATAATCACGTCGATCCGGTGTGCCGTTGCCGCCTAATTGAAGAAAAATGCCAGAAAAAGAGTATCCTATCCCACAGGAAGTGTTTATTTTTCCGAGATTAAAAGTAGCCTATGCCACTCTCCAGTTTCTCAATTATATCCATGTCAATAATCACGTCGATCCGGTGTGCCGTTGCCGCCTAATTGAAGAAAAATGCGAAAAAAAAAACATCCTATTCCATAGGAACTGTTCGTTTTTCCGGGATAAAAAGTAGCCTATGTCACTCTCCAGGTCCTCAAATATACCCATGCAAAAAATCACGTCGATCCGTTGCGCCGTTGAAGCGTGATTGAAGGACAAACCAACAAACCAACAAACAAACTGACTTTCGCATTTATAATATTAGTATGGATATGGAAGTATGGATGTCAGTCTCCAGTTCCTCAATTATTCTCATGTAAAAAATCATGTCGATCCGGTGTGCCGTCGCCGCCTAATTGAAGAAAAAATGCGAGAAAAAGAGCATACTATCCCACAGGAGCTGTTAGTTTTTCCGGGATAAAAAGTAGCCAGTTTCACTCTCGAGTTCCTCAATTATACCCATGTAAAAAATCACGTCGATCCGGTGTGCCGTTGCCGCCTAATTGATGAACAAATGCGAGAATAAGAGCATACTATCCCACAGGAGCTGTTAGTTTTTCCGGGATAAAAAGTAGCCTATGTCACTCTCCAGTTCCTCAATTATTCTCATGTAAAAAATCATGTCGATCCGGTGTGCCGTCGCCGCCTAATTGAAGAAAAAATGCGAGAAAAAGAGCATACTATCCCACAGGAGCTGTTAGTTTTTCCGGGATAAAAAGTAGCCAGTTTCACTCTCGAGTTCCTCAATTATACCCATGTAAAAAATCACGTCGATCCGGTGTGCCGTTGCCGCCTAATTGATGAACAAATGCGAGAATAAGAGCATACTATCCCACAGGAGCTGTTAGTTTTTCCGGGATAAAAAGTAGCCTATGTCACTCCAGTTCCTCAATTATACCCATGTAAAAAATCACTTCTATCCGGTGTGCCGTTGCCGCCTAATTGAAGAAAAATGCGAGAAAAAGAGCATCCTATTCCACAGGAACTGTTTGTTTTTCCGGGATAAAAAGTAGCCTATGTCACTCTCCAGTTCTTCAATTATACCCATGTAAAAAATCACTTCTATCCGGTGTGCCGTTGCCGCCTAATTGAAGAAAAATGCGAGAAAAAGAGCATCCTATTCCACAGGAACTGTTTGTTTTTCCGGGATAAAAAGTAGCCTATGTCACTCTCCAGGTCCTCAAATATACCCATGCAAAAAATCACGTCGATCCGTTGCGCCGTTGAAGCGTGATTGAAGGACAAACCAACAAACCAACAAACCAACAAACCAACAAACCAACAAACCAACAAACAAACTGACTTTCGCATTTATAATATTAGTATGGATTTAGGTGCTAATTTCGCGCAAAATTGTTTACTTGCGTTGGACAATGGGTAGTCCCTCTTCAAAACTTGATCGTTAATTTTCGGTGTCCAGTGGCGTCTTGTCCTATCAAAATATTTTTTTTTGTAGGTTTGAAGCTTGATTTTGTTGGTTTTTGACTATTTCATATATTTCTTTCAGTTTTTGTTTTTCTTTTAATGCCGGTGTGGGGAATTGGTTGTCGTCGTGGACGTTCCTTAGTTCCCTGCCGAATAGTAAGAATGCCGGGGAGTGTTTCGTGGATTCCTGGACGGACGTGTTTAGTGCGAAGTTAAATTCGTTAAGGTACTCGTCCCATTTTTTATGGTTTTTCTCGATGAATGTTGCTATCATTGTTTCGAGCGTTCTATTCACACGTTCGGTTGGGTTACACTGTGGAGTGTATGGTGCGGTCAGCTTTTGTTCTATACCGTATCTTTTTAACGTTTCTCTGAATTGTTTACTTATGAAAATTCTTGCGTTGTCGCTCAGAAGAGTTTTCATTCCTCCGTATCTCATAATTAACTCTTTTAGAGCGTTCGTGACGGTGTTTGCGGTCGCGGTTCTTAGTGGTTTTATTTCTGACCACTTAGTGAACTTATCGTGAAACACGATGATCCACTGGAATCCTTTTGATGACCGAGGTAGTGGGCCTATGAGGTCCGTTGTTACCACTTGCCATGGTTCTTCCGCATTATTTATGTGCATTAGGCCTGGTTTTTTCTCCTGTGATGACTTATGTTTTTGACATGTTTCACACCGGCTTACGTATTTTGATACGTCTCTGAATATCCCTGGCCAATAATATCGCATCGCGATTTTGTTAAATGTTTTTGAGGTTCCTAAATGTCCCGCATTGGGTTCATTATGGTTTTGCCTTAATATTTTGTCCTTGTCTTCTTTTTTGACGCATAATTTCCATTCTGTCAATGGGTCTAGTTTTCCTCCGTATCTTGGGTTGACTACTCTTCTGTATAGTCTCCCGTCTCGTATACAGTAGTCGGTATCCCATTCGGGGTTTTTGCTTACGTTACTGTATTTTTTTGAGTACCAGTCGCTTTCTTCTGTTGTGGTGGTGTATAGCGGATTTCTTGATAGTTCATCCGCTATCACGTTTTGTTTTCCTGGCCTATATGTTACGTCGAAGCTGTACTGTTGTAGTTCCAACGCCCATCTCGCTAGTCTGCCCGAAGGGTTCTTCAATGTGTTCAACCACTTTAGGGCTTGGTGATCCGTGATTATGGTGAAATGGTATCCTTCTAGGAATGGTCTCATCTTTCTTATTCCCCATACCACTGCCAAGCATTCTTTCTCTGTAGTTGTATACCTTGTTTCCGGTGGTTGTAGCGTTCGGCTTGCGTACATTACAACTTTCTGTTTTCCGTCATCTTCTTGTAAAAGGACGGCTCCTAGACCTGTATCGCTTGCGTCTGTCTGGAGTACGAACGGTTTTGTGAAGTCGGCTCTGGTTAGGATGGGATCCTCTGTCAATAATTTCTTTATTTTATCGAATTGTTGTTGTTCGGCTTCTCCCCAGTTGAATTTTGCGTCTTTCTTTAGTAAATTAACTAGAGGTGTCGTTAGTTCCGCGTAATTTGGGATGAATTTTCTGTACCAAGATGTCATTCCTATGAACCGCCTTACGTCTTTTATGGTCTCTGGTGCTTTGAGTTGTTTTATCGCTTGGATTTTCGCTTCATCCATCTTCAGACCTTCTTTTGTTACCACGTGACCTAGGTATTCCACTTGGTGTTGGCAGAATTCGCATTTCTCTTTGTTTATTCTGAGGCCGGCTTCCCTGATCCTTCTAAATATTTCTTTTAAATGTTTTATATGTTCGTCGAAAGTTTTACTGCATACTATTATATCGTCTAAGTATACGTATGCATTAGGCTCTAACTCCGGACCTATAACCCTGTCTAGTAGTCTTTGGAATGTTGCTCCGCTTGAATGTAGTCCGAATGGCATGACTTTGAACTGGAATAGTCCTCGGCCTGGGACCGTAAATGCTGTTATCGGTTTGCTTGCGTCGTCCAACTTGACGTTCCAATATCCGTTTTTGAGATCGAACTTCGAAAAATATTTTCCTTTACTAAGTTTTTCTAGTGTATCGTCTATTTGTGGTATCGGATATGCGTCTTTTTCCGTGATTTCATTAACCTTTCTGAAGTCTATGCAGAATCTATACTCGCCATTGTCTTTTTTGGCCATTACAATCGGTGAACTGTATGGACTGTTCGACTTTTCGATGATGCCGTCTGCTAACATTTGGTTCACGTGTTCATTTATTTTTTCTTGCATTTTCGGGTTTCTAGGGTAATATTTTTGTTTTATGGGTTCTGTATGTTTTAGTTTTATTACGTGTTTTACCCATGTGTTTCCTTTCGGACATTCCTCAGCTTTCTTGAACTCGTCTTCTAGGATGTTTGTTAGTGTTGTTTTCTGTTCTGCAGACAGGATTTCTCCGTTGTCTGTCGTGTTTTCTTGTCTTTCGGTGCATGTTTGTTCGCATGCCGTTTCTTTCCATTCGACTGTGATTCCTAGTCTTGCTAACAGGTCCATTCCCATTATCATTATGGTTGTGGATGGTAGGTAGATGACTTGGTGTGTTAATGTTTTCCCGTTTATTTCTAGTTCAAGGTTTATGGCTGTATCCGTTTGTACTCTAGAACCATCTGCTAGTTTGATCGTGGTTTCTTTTCGTATTGTCTTCTCGTTGTGCTCTTTTATTTGGTCCCTTATGTTTTTATTGATGTACGTGTTCGTTGAACCTGTGTCTATTAATGCTTCAAACGTTTTTCCGTATATTTTGACCTTGGTGAAGATTCTATTGTCTTTTCCTGTCTGTAATTTTGTCGTGTATGCTTGTTTTGTTTTGGCATATGTCTTCCTTTCGTTACAGCAGTTTTTCGTTAGTTTTCCTAGCAATCCGCATTGGCTGCAAAAAATTACTTGTTTATTTCGACATTCCCGGGACGTGTGGTTCCTTTTACCACATTTCCAACAGCAGGATTCCGGGTCGTATTGCGGAGTTATTGGTTTTCTGTCTGTTTTGTGTTCTTCATTCTTCCAATTTTCCGGTTTTCTCCATGATTTTTCTTTGTGATTCTCTTTGTGTTGGGAGGTCGGTTTGTGGGACGTATCTTTGTTTCGGTCCGTGTTTATTTTTTCGTAATCACCTGCCAGTTGTATGAGTTCTGGTACTGTATTGAAGTCTTTTCTTTTTATATAGTATTGGTAGTTATATCGCATATTATCGTATATTCTATCTAATTGTTCTTCTTTTGTTAACTTTTTGTATCTCCTCATTAGTGTCTGGATTTCTGTCAGGTATGACACAAAGTTTTCCCTGGCGTTTTGACGTCTGTTTATAATGGATTCTAGTAGCTTTTTCTCATAATTTCTCGGATAATAGAACAGCTTGAAATTCTCCGTGAAATCTTCCCATGTCTTCCATCCATGGCTGTTATTTCTGTACCACAGTGAAGCTGTTCCGGTGAGGCATCTCGGTATCACGTGTATGATTGTGTCTTTGTTGACATTCAACGTGTCCGCTAACTCCTCTATCCTTTCCAGGAATTCCACGGCATCCCCGGTGGTGTCAAACTGAATTTTCCAGCGGGATATGGCTTTATCGAATTCTTTTACGTCTTTTTCGCTACCCATGTTGCCGTCTTGGCTCGACTCGTCTTCAGTTTTTACTATAAGAGATAACTGTTTGCGTAATTCCTCGACGGTGCTTCCCGGAGTAACTTCTATTTTCCTATTTTCAAGTTCCTCAATTAATTTTTGCTTACTCAGTGTATATATCCAGGACGTGGGCATTCTTTCTTTACCTATTCGAAACTGCTTGTAAATTATTTATTTACGGGTTATATGGTATTTATTTCTAATTTTATTTATCCGGTAATCGATTATTATTTAACTTTAACTGAATTTACGGTACGGATTATCTTTACCTAGTTACACGGTTCCCCTTGTTTTTCCCCTTATGAAGGCTTTTGTGTTTATGTATGTGTATTCTGTGTTCTAATTTTTTTTTTTTTTTTTTGTCGGATATTCGTCCTTTTGAGTCGAACCCGGATACCCCTGAGCCGACTTTGAAAGAGCTTGTATCCGTTTGTTTTGATATTCTATCTTTTTTTCCTATAATTTTCGCGTTCCCGTTCGGATATTTGTCCTTTCAGTCGAACCCGGATAACCCAAGAGCCGACTTTTTGAAAGAACTTGTATCCGTTTGTTAAACGAAAAATATGTGGTGCGGGTGTTGTGAGATGTGAGTTTCCCTAACCTTCTAGTACGGACGGACGGAAATTTTGACGGATGCGACGCGGACGGACGGACGGATTTCCGCGACGCGAACCCGGGACGGCCGGGTGGGTTTTTCGGTTGGGCGCCAATGTAACGAAGCCAAGGGTCCAGGATAAGGCTGGTCGCGTGACTTCGTACAAATAGGTAGGGGGCCCTCACAAATCAAACGCGATTTATAGAAAACACACTTAAAGACCTTTATTCATGGTTCCACAGAAAGTACTTAACTCTAAATAATCACTCTATTACTACACGATACAGTGCGAGGTCCAGAGGGGACCTGCGGGGTGCGGGGCGTCGCCGGTAGACGCGCGCGGTGTGCGGACACGGAGGGTGTCCGCGGAGAGAAGGGCGAAGGGGAAGGGTGTTCGGAAAGATGGGTCGTCCGCGGCCAAAGCAGCGGAGCGACCGATCCCGCCTGCGTTCACCAGATACTACTGCCACTCGTCTGCCCGGGGACCCCAAGCCGACGTATTGTGACGGTCGTCGCTGGCGAACTGAACTTGAACGCAGGCCGGGTGCCTTATATAGGCCGTGGGGGTGAGGTGCGCGGCGACGGGGTTTTGCACACGGTGCGGTGGCGTGACTTCGAATGTTCTCGACTTGACATTCTTCGTGCATGAGTCATCGCTGTACTGAGCTGCGTCATATAATAATTATCTAATTGTAATATTAAGTAACCGGTTAAATAATATAACAATTAAAAAAACTCAAAACCTTTTCTTATCTGATGTCTACACTATAGCAGGAATCTATTTTCCAAATTTCAAGTCAATGTTTTGTAGTGAGTGGTATTTCGCTTTTATATAAACAATAATAATATTATTTTATTCTTTATTTGTGAAACATGCCTGGGGAGACATTACAGTTGCCCAATTCGTCTCCCCAGGCTACAAATACCTTAAAATATAAAATAAAAATTAGACAATATAAAACAAACTATACTAACAAATTACCTACTAAAAAACTCTAATAAAAAAAATCATTAAAAAAAAACTAAAATAAAAATTAGACACAATATAAAACAAACTAAACTAACAAATTATACATATTAAAAAACTCTAATAATAAAAAAAGAAACCCATTAAAAACACTAAAATAAACTACATATCACTTACTTTCTAGCAAAGGTTTTATTTTATTTACGAGTTTGAATATAGAAGATATAGTGGAGTGCCTGGGGGTTTTAACAATGACCTTCTAAGGTCATTGGGTTTTAACCTTTAACTTTTGATACAGTGAATGAATTTAGATGGTTGAAGGGTGGTTTTGTTTTTTATACCCAATTTTTATTTGTGATTTTGATTTTTTTATTATTTAAACAAAAACTATTTAAAAAAATATTATTTGAGCATATAGTTTTGTTTAATTTTTTTTTCGTATATCTATACATTGAATAATACCTAAAGAGACATTAAAGAAAAATTTTTAATTTTTTTTAAAATGGGACTTTTTTTTCCATTGAAAATGGTTATCAGATGCAAATCGCCTGAGACGTATTTTTGGCCATAGCCCCGAGGATTAAGGGAGGATCGAGATGAGAATAGTATCAAGAGTTGAGGAATTTATCGAGACACGTGTAAGCGTTTGAATTTTGAAAATCGGCTGGGAGCTTTTTTTGGAATTTTGAAAAATGAAAAAAAAGTCGGGTTTTTGGGGGCTGTTTGTTTACTAATGTGTAAATAATTTGGAAAAAAACGACTTACGAAGAAATGAAAAAAAAGTCCTAGGGTACTAGTTTAGCTGCAATTTTTTTATTTTAAATTGGTTAATTATTGAGACTTGTAGGTGGTCCCTTTAGATTTGGAATTGTAGAAAAACGGGTATTTCCGTAAATACAAGTAATAAAATTAAAAAATTAAAAAAAAACCCACGACGAACTGCAGAGCTCCATTATGACCTCTATAACTTTGAAACAACAATTAGAACTTAGCAAAAGTATATGTATATAACATAATATTATCTAAAACACAAAACTGCATCTTTGACGGCTCAGTATTTTTTTGACCAGCGTAGTGGCTATAACCAAACCCTTCTCATTCCGAAATAAGACTTGTACTTAGTAATAAGTAGAAGAGTCAAATAGTGTCAAAATTTAATATTCTGATAAATAATTGTTAAAAAATATATCAGTTGAAAGAATACGGTAAAAAATATCATGGATTAAAAACCAAACTCAAGGAGTTCATGTGACCACCTCCTGGCTCCATCACGAGACCCTGGGCAGCATCTAGGTACAAAGCGCTTGTCAAGACAAATCAAAAGAGTCCAAATACGACGGGTTTACGATAAGAACTTAAGGAGTTCCTATGACCACCTCTTGGCTCCATAATGAGACCCTGGGCAGCATCAAGATACAAAGCGCTTGTCAAGAAAAATCAAAAGAGTCCAAACACGACGAGTTTACGGTAAGAATTTAAGGAATTCCCATGACCATCCATCCTCCTCCATCATGAGACCCTGGACAGCATCTACGTACAAATTCCTAGCCAAGACAAATCAAAAAAGTCTAAATAAGACGGGTTTACGATGAGAACTTAACTTAAGGAGTTCCCATGAACACCTCCTGGCTCCATCATGAGACCCTGGGCAGAATCTAGGTAAAAAGTGCTAATCAAGACAAATCAAAAGAGTCGAAATAGAACGGGTTTACGGTGAGAACTAAAGGAGTTCTCATGACCACCTTCTGGCTCCATCACATCATGAGACCCTGGGCAGCATCTAGGTACAAAGCGCTTATCAAGACAAATCAAAAGAGTCCAAATACGACGGGATTAAGATGAGAACTTAAGGAGTTCCCATAACCACCTCCCGGCTCCATGGTGAGACCCTGGGCAGCATCTAGGTACAAAGTTCTAGTCAGAACAAATCAAAAGAGTCCGAATACGACGGGTTTACGATGAGAACTTAAGGAGTTCCCATGACCACGTCCTGGCTCCATCATGAGACCTTAGGCAGCATCTAGGTACAATGTGCTTATCAAGACAAATCAAAAGAGTCCAAATACGATGGGTTTACAATGAGAATTTAAGGAGTTCCCATGACCACCTCCTGGCTCCATCATGAGACCCTGGGCAGTATCTAGGTACGAAGTCCTAGTCAAAACAAATCAAAAGAGTCTGAATACGACGGGTTTACGATGAGAACTTAAGGAGTTCCCATGACCACCTCCCGGCTCCATCATGAGACCCTGGGCAGCATCTAGGTACAAAATGCTTATCAAGACAAGTCAAAAGAGTCCAAATGCGGTGGGTTTACAATGAGAACTTAAGGAGTTCCCATGACCAGCTCCTGGCTCCATCATGAGACCCTGGGCAGCATCTAGGTACAAAGTACATCGAGACAAATCACGATGACGTTTACGATGAGAACTTAAGGAGTTCCTATGACCACTTACCAAATTACGATTGCAGCGCAGCTTGGTTGTCTATGGTCCTTAAATATATCTAAGATCCTTCTCACAAGCTATACATATCTAATGCAAATTTTTGTATTTATTTTTTATTTTATTATTTCCTAGCGAATGCCCGCGACTTCGTCTGCGTGGTTTGCGGTTTTTTGGTTCCAGCGGGAGCTCTTTAATTTTACGGGATAAAAAGTAACCTATGTGCTATTCCAGACTATAATATATTATCTCTGTGCCAAATTTCAGCCAGATCCGTTCAGCCGTTGGTGCGTGATTGAGTAACAAACATCCATACATCCATACATCCATCCAAACTTTCACATTTATAATATTAGTATAAGTATAAGTAAGATAAGAAAATCGGCTGAGTAGTTTTTGAGTTTATCCATTACAAACAAACAAGTCTTTCCTTTTTATTATAATATTAGTTAATTTTGGTATATAAAAATGTTCTACAGCCTAATAATTTTTTAATGGATAAACTTTTTTGTATATTTTATAACCTAAACGTTCCACTTTTAATTATTAAATTTAATTCACTGTAACTGAAATGACGCCCCAGGAACTCCACTAATACAGATGACGTACTTTAATAGATAACAGGTCTTGTAATAAGGCGTTGTCGAGTGAGTGGTGCCCTTAGAATCCTTTGTGGGCCTTGGCTTCCTCTAAGATATTCCAATATTCATTTTTTTTAAATATATATATAGCGAGCAAACAAGCAGGCGGGTCATCTGATGGTAAGTGATTACCGCCGCCCATGAACATTTGCAGCACCAGAGGAACCGCCAATGCGTTGCTGGCTTTTGAGAAAGTTATTTATCCGCCGTTTGAAGAGCCCCATATTATAATCATTAGGTAACACAGAAGCTGGAAGCTGGTTCCACAATCCAATCCCCTTATCCTTATCCTTATATGGTGATAACTTTCTCATTTTCTGTTGATTTTTGCGACACACAATCCATCTATTTTTCCATTGTCTTTCTTGTGACTGTAAAAACAAAAATAGTCTGACAAAAAATTTTCTTTTCAGTGACCAGCGACACCGAGGAAAACAACGCTTTACTACGCAAAAAATATGTAAGAATTACAAAAGTATACAAGTACACAATATTTGATTATTTGTTATGCCGATGTATTCACGTCAACGACCCTGTTTACGACACAGAAGTCGTGGAATTATCCAGTGACTTCATTCAAACAGATGCATTAAGCATTACCGAACAACAAACACAAACACGTATTTTAAAATGGAATCCTAAAGTGACTGTCATAAAATTTGATAGTGAAGACGAAAGAAACACTGAAATCTATAGTGAAGACGAAAGAAACCCCGAAATTGATAGTGAGGAACGACGCATTAGTTACGTTTCTACAGGAGCAATACCGAAAATACCTAAAAAAGGACCGGCGCATATACGCGGAGCAAGGCGGAGTAAAAGAAAAAGAAAGGCGCAGGCGAAACATCCTTCTCCGTCTATTGGACCGTCTATTGGTCCGTCTATTGGTCCTTCTATTGGTCCGTCTATTGGTTATAATTGGTCTCCCAATCATTTAGTTGATCTGATTCACCCAGAGAGTCATACTGAAAGGAGGAATACGTATATTGAAAAGGGAACAAGGAGACAACAAATATCGGTATATAATTTAACTTTGCTTCGTAATGCAATACCTATTATGAGTCCCCAAATGGAAGAGTAAATTATTTAAGACAATCGTATATTTAGAAAGGGAAGCTCAAATAAACCACCAGAAGAACCAGTAAAAAAACCAAGCCCTGAAAAAGAAGACAAAGCTCAAGCGTAAGCGGATACTCAAATACTCCGTCATTATAATAGCAAAAAAAGTAGAAGTTTAAATACGAAAAAGTGAATTAACTATACACAATGACTCCAGTCACTGACCAAGAACGAAAAATAATCATCGAATTCTGCCACTTGCTCGAAAAGTCTAAGCAACTGTTCAACGGCTTAAGGCAAGTTTTTATTTTCCCATAGTACTGCTAAGTGCTCACGGATTAGATAAATCTGGTAATATATTTTTTCCAGGCAAAATTTGTAATGTTTGTGTGTTTGTTAAGTAAAATCTAGCAATTGAATTATAAAACAGTTATCCCCAACAGATTGAGCTGAAAATGAAAATTGCATGATTAGCTTAGTGACGTAAATCTATCTATATTATATTTAAAAGCAAGTTTCCACTCAATCGTCACCATCAATTCACCCCAGTGGGGGTGAAATAGGACTTGGAAGCTTGAAGGTTGAAAGTTTTTGAAGTTGGAGATTTAAAAAGCGGGATTTAGGTTATAAGTTTTAAATAATAATAACCTGTATAAAAAGACCCGCAGGGCAGCTTGTGGCGAGCTGTTGGGCAGTAGCGACCCCACGAACCTGATCGCTCCCGGGAGAAGTCTTAATCCTCATCTCTGGCTTGCCTTTATCGGTCGGCTGGAGTGAACACTGACGAGGAACAGAACTCCCACCTCTTGCTTGCCTTCATTGGCCAGCTTGAGTGGAGATTCGCAAGAGCATCTGCAAAGATGCTCAGAGGAAGGAAGTATATATGATTAGCTATATGATACTTTATATGATTAGCTATTATAATATTTATGTATGGTAACTATAGTAAGCTTGTATATGAATATATATATTATATTTATGTATATATTTTATATTATGTATATATATTATATTATGTGTATAGTATGATATACGTATATGTACCTGTTGTTTAAGTTTATATAATATCTTGTTATAAATTATAAATGTTTTCGTTTGTTAACATGTACCTACACAGTTTTATCTTATCTACTTCACTATTCTCACATTCTGGGGCATCTGGAAGAAATCTCTTCAAGAGATAAGTTGTCCTTGTGCATGTCCTTTCAATGTTTATGTTTTATTTTTAAGTTACTGGTACAGAATGTATAAATAAAATAAATAAATAAGTATTACAGTAAGATGCTTGTAGGGATCTTGAATGGACTACCAGGATTGTCCTGAGAGCAGTGGAATACCTCTCCACTCCTCAAGCACCTCAGTTTATGTTTCCCCCTTGCCGTTACGTCACTATGTGCTGTTTCCGGGGGGCCATTTACAGAGTGTGCGAGTCACCCCCTGCCATTTTATCCGTGTAAAATAGCATTGGTCAGGCAGGGGCCATAGTACTTCCATACATATTTCACCAGTCCATTATAGCAACCCAAACCCGTAGACCTATACATATCATTTATGTCCATGTTTTGCAATAGTCGTGCACTAACCGGGGGTTGTCCTTGGGTGCACTCGCATAGTGCATATAGAGATATTCGCTGGTTGGTGTCACATTTCTTTTAGAGTAAAATTGTCCAACGGGCCTCTGCGAGTTGGTTTCGGCCCCTCGTATGCCTTCCAAAGGTCCGAAACCCCATGGTCCTGGGACGAGACCTGTATAAGCAATTTTATGAAAATCCACCCCAAAAAGGGTGAAATGGGGGTAGGAAGGTTACAAAAGTTCTATATTTAAGTATAGATATGAAAATCAGCATTTAGGATATCTATCTATCTCAGAAACTATAAAGCATGCAGACTTGATATTTGGGAAGTAAGTTTTTTCTATGGTGTAGACATTAGCTAAGAAACAGTTTTGAGAAAATTGACACAAAAATTCCATCTAAATCGGCCCAGCTGTTCTCGAGTTTTAGCGAGACCAACGAACAGACTAGTGGGCCCGGCAGCCGTTGTCCTGCCCTGAGCCTAGAACCCGATTGCAGCGCCCCCAACCGAGTCCAATTGTGAATATAAACCATTCCTGGATCCACTAAAACCCACACAAAAAATTTCATCTAAATCGGTCAACCTGTTTCTGAGTTTTAGCGAGACAAACGAAAGCTGACCCGGCGAACTTCGTACCGCCTTAGTACCTATGCAAAATTAAATGTATATTTTTCAATATTTCTGAGAGATTTTCTTAATATTTTTTTCCGTAAGAACCTTCTCCTAATAATAACAAATACAACAAAAAAAGAATTAGTGAAATCGGTCCAGCCATTCACGCGTGATGCCGTGACCAAGGAAAACGGGTTTCATTTTTATATATATAAGATGATGATGATGATAGTCATGAAAATCAGCATTTATGTCATCACTTTTAGCGAAAAGCGTGTTTTTAGTTGTTTTAAACGAAGTATTAACTTATTAATAATTAAGAATCATTGGGTTATTGCTCACAGAGAGTTACCGCCGTACGGCCATAAACAATGGCACGTTCATTTTGGTCGTACATTCGACATATACTCTAAGCTATGGAAATACCAGCAGCAACACCGCCTGCTGCTTGACACTCGTTATGGGTTAAAGAGATGGCAGATTGGAGAAGTGGCTTCAAAAATTGGACAACTTTACTATCATTATTAGTGAGTTCTTACTTATTATAAACTATCTTTTGCTCTTAAATCTAAATTTATTGTCCTCGGGTACTTTATCTTATAAAAAAACTTAAGGGATAAGTGTAATATTTAAATTTAATAACTTTTTCATAACCCCTAAGCCAAGTGTATTATTTCACAGCCTACGCACGAGTGACACAACATACCTGGTAGAGTCATTCTCATTCTATTCCGCAATAAGAGGCAGACATTACTACCATTTAGCCAGTAAAGAGATAAGATGCGAACTAATGGTGAAAAAACTACGGTTCTATGCCAGATTTATTGTAGTAGCTATCCTTTTACAACAGCCTGTTATTATTGATGAATTAGTTTCCGAACTGGATAAGCAGGTTGTTGCGTATGGACATGTATATGATCCGAATGACCAGGCAGAATGGTTCAATGTTTTAGCTGAAGTGAAAGCGTTTTTGGATGCCGAACCAGGTGTCACGGTCATTGATCCGATCGATAGAAATAGAATGGTCACCATAAGGTAAATTGAAATTAATTGTCCCTCGCTTTATCATAATATGCCTCTAAAGATAATCTAAAACCAAACGTTTTAATCTAAAGGTAATCTAAAACCCCAACGGGTTTTCTTGGAATAATAATGCGGCGAGTCACTAGATCCTCCCGCATACGACTCACCAAGAACGTATATCTCCTTAGAAGGTTGCTCAACTGAGAGTACTACTTCAACATTGGTTTCAACGAATAACCGGGAACAACGACGACGGCTTAACGTGCGCGACGCAGCGTTGTCACGACTAGGCCACTTGCCTCGCTTTACAAAGAATAAAATCGAACTAAAGTATATTTTGTTTACAATCATTCTGAAGAATTCTATGATAAAATGTGTCAAATAATAAACATTTTTTTCCCCAGTGGGCGAATCAATAACCTAACCGTGCCGCCAATGGAACGAACTGCGCAAATGTATTTGACTCTCCAAGATGCAATTATAATTGGTAGCGGTACACAACTTGTGAAATTCTCTGAGCTCACCATTGACATGTTCCGGATGGTACAAAACCTAGAGTGGGAAGTTCATGTCCCTTCCAGAAATCCATCTGGAGGATCACCTAATGACAAGAAGAGGGGTGACACCGCGTGTGAACCCCTAAAAAGTGCAGCACAGTGTCGAGGTAAGATATTCCAATCGAACATTTATTTGTATTTTCTGCATTATAGATAGATATTTAGAGAACGCACGCGAATTGGATGCAGCTTGAAAAATGCGATTGGGGTGCGATCATGTTGATACATTACAATATAACTTACAAATAATGCGTATGAAAGATGTTTAGGACATCAGGGGGCCTAGTGTGAGATTTTTTACAAGAATAAGTGATAGACGGCGCTAGTTGAATCCCATACAAACCGCAGTTAACTTTAACGCCATCGAATTGGGAAAAATCTCCCGCTAGACCCGCTAATTGCAGACGTGCGATGGAGGTGTGCGGATAAATTCCCATAATTCATTAAATTTGTGCACTCACTGTATTTAGTTTTGCAATAGCATGCAATAAAACAATTTCCTTTAAGTGCCTTGCAGCATATAAAAACTAGTCGCATGGCCTCACAGCAACAGCTTGGTTCACGCTTTGCAAAAAGTTACGAGTCACCTCACAGATCACGGAATTGTTTCCGTGATCTGTGAGTCACCTCATAATGTAACGATTTATTCGGGCAGCAAGTTATATCTATTTTATCTGTATCGATGGAGATTGACCACCGCGGGCCGAAATTCGGTCGGGAGGACATTAAATTACGTGGTCGCTGCACTCTAAATAATAAAATTAGATGGTTTTAATGCTGTGGGTAGAGCACTTGATTAAATGACGTTCGATGTTGATTTAACGTCTTGGTTTTATACGTTCGAACTTGCATCGCAGTTTTGTGTTTGAATCCTCTCTTTTACGTATCTACTCCTACTACTTTGATGATGATGATGATGATGATGTTTATGTGAAAAGCCTTTCGATCATATGTTTTGTTTTTAAATTTATAATAAACTAGATGATTCCCGCGACTTCGTCCGCGTGGATTAATATTTTTGATTCCCGCGGGATATAAAGTAGTCTATGTCCTTCCCCGGGATACCATCTACCCCTGTACGAAATTTCATCATAATCGGGTGAAGAGACAGTTTTTTTTATTCCCGCAGGAACTCTTTAATTTTCCGGGATAAAAAGTAGCCTATGTCCTTCCCCGGGATACCATCTACCCCTGTACCAAATTTCAGCAAAATCGGTTGAAAAGATGGACCGGGAAAGCGTAGCAGACAGACAGACAGACAGACAGACAGACAGACAGAAACACTTTCGCATTTATAATATTAGTATGGATAGTATGGATTCTTTATCATCCATTCCCTGCACTACTGTTTTGGTCTTATAAGTAGAATTAATTGTTACTAACTTTAGAATTTAGATAATATAAAAAGCAAGACGGAAAGCGAATTATTTGTTTTTATTTCAGCGAACTTATAAAATTACAACGCATTGCGATAATATGTTTAAATTTTTGTGAATAAGTGTCGTTATAAGTGATAAT
Organism: Erebia aethiops; assembly: GCA_923060345.2. Classification (NCBI taxonomy): domain Eukaryota; kingdom Metazoa; phylum Arthropoda; class Insecta; order Lepidoptera; family Nymphalidae; genus Erebia; species Erebia aethiops. The sequence goes on along the minus strand of OV281079.1, from coordinate 4,122,887 downwards.
TTGGCCATATTATTTCACATTGTAATGTTTTTCTGGTATAAACTGAATACACTTATGAAAGGAAAAGGTTCATTTTAGGCCTACTCTTGTACACTCTACCATGAATAGAAGAAAATACATAGATTGTATTAAAAATATAATAATTTAGAACAGTAAAGTAAATAACGAGCAAAAAAACGAGTTTTCCAAGATGGCAACCACAGATGGCAACCTTCAGCCATAGGTGCGAAATATATCAAATGTCATTTATGACAGTCACTGTCAAAATAACGTGTTTTATTTTGAAAACGTCAAATACATGAATCCGTCATTGTTACCCACTCATGTTTAGTGTCCCATAACTTGGAAGGATTAAATAATTTAAGCACTGAAATTACGACGAATTCGTAGATTTGACCAATAAAAACTGGTCTAGTATTTTATTTTCCTTCGTTCCTCTGCTTGTACAAGACTTGGCCTACGCCCCATACAAATCTGAACCGTCTCCTTTATATAAATTTCATGTGAGCTTCATTTAATTTATAGTTTATTTAATACTTCATTTAATAATAGTAAAACCGCGGATGCTTTTAGCTATAATGAATTTAATTTTACAAATCATTGATGTAGAATTTTTTTAGTACCTTTACAAATACTAATAGAAGAGTATAATATTAACTATGCATTGAAAGCTAATAAAGGCCGGTTGATTTAATTTTAAAACATTGGTTACTTAAAACATAAGTTCGTTAAAATTTAACACACGTAAGAACTTTAACGTATGTTATTTTACTAATATTGCTTCTTAATAGCAATGGTGTATCAACGGCTTCTTTGACTAAAGTTCGTTTGCACCAAAGTTAACATGTTTGTCGCAGCTTAAATTGGCCGGCCATGACTTCATGATAGACTGTATTCTGACCAAGCTTCCTTTATATAATATTATGTTCTTTATATTCTTCTTAATCCATACTAATATTATAATTGTAAAAGTGTGACTGTCTGTCTGGTACGCTTTCACGGGCCATCTTCTTCTACCTGTCCTTGTCCCACGCTATGTGGGGTCGGCACAACATGTTTTCTTCTTCCACTCACTTCTGTTATCCGTCAACCTATCATTCACCCCTTTTATATGCATATCCTCTTTCACACAATCCATCCATCTTTTCTTTGGTCTCCCTCTACTCTTTTTTCCTTCCACACGCATATCTATCATTCTTCTCGTAATATGCCTTTCTTCCCTCCGCATTACATACCCATACCATGCTAGTCTATTACTCCTCATCTTTTCTATTACTGGCGCTACTTTCAAACTTCCCCTTATATATTCATTCCTAATCTTATCCATTCTAGTCACACCACACATCCATCTGTTTAACCGATTTTGATGAAATTTGAGATAGTTTATATGCCGGGGAAGGACCTAGGCTGCATTTTATCGCGGAAAATTAAAGAGTTCCCGGGAATCAAAAACCTTAATCCAAGCAAATAAAGGCGCGGGCTACCGCAAACACTCGGCGCAACGTAGTAATGAGTTTATATGCCAGAGACAATACAACCGAAGGGGTATGGGTTTAATATATTATATAACTGCCATGCCCCTAACAGGTTAGCCCGCTACTAACTTAGACTGCATCATCACTTACCATCAGGTGAGATCGCAATCAAGGGCTAGCTTGTAGTGGATTAAAATAAATAAAATAATGACAATAATAGGCGTCTTGGGGTGTTGCTGGGTTGTTTATTTTTACCCAATCAATAAAGGCTACATGTAATATTTTGTATTCCTACTAATATTATTACTCGTACTTGTGCTACAAGTACAAATAAGGCTTGCTATACACATAGTCGGCCGGCACGTCGATTCGGCCACTTAAATTATGGAATTGTTGATTGGTAAAAATTGCACGGTTTAATTCGAGCGCCGTTCGGCCTATGCTCCCTTCGTAGCTGAGCCAATTAAATTTGAAACGCGGATTATTTCCGATTCTACAAAGTGTTGTGCCAAACCGAATATGTTCATTCGGCTTGCCTAATTGGTAGCACGAGGTAATCTGGTTTATTCGAGCTCTCATTAGCAGCCCTTGGCTTGGCTAGCTGGGTTAGTTAGCTAGCAGCCACAGCTGCGCCACTTAAATTCGAAACGGTTACAACATAATGGTTCCTCTATTACAGCGCCCTTCGCGTGCAATATAATAATGCTTTTAGGACTTTGTTGGGGCTGCCTCGCTTCTGCAGCGCATTAGGAATGTTTGCAAATGACTTGATTTTTTCTTTACAATAATGGGCAAAACATGCGCATCCTTAGTGCGTCGTGTGCGGGCCCGCACCGAACAAGTCCCAGTCATGTTAGCCAACAGGCTAGACTGCCACTTACTCTGTGAACTGTTGCTGCAGGGTTTTAACGGGTCTAGAAACCATGTAGTAACGGTTTACTTAGTAATTTGCAGTAGTTATAATTTAATTTCATCTATACTTAATTTTAAATAATTCTATGTGTCTGTAGTTACTTGAGAAAAACTATTTTGTTTTTAAAAATAATATTATGCTTGTGCGAGCAGGCTGAAACTTTTTTTTTGACCATGATACTAATACTGTGTCAAGCCGAATTTGTTGCTAGCAGCCCTAAGGTTTAACCTATCTCTGCAAACTGAATGTTTGTTTTAGGAGTTATGGATGAAGACGAGACGCGGCACGTGAACCCCCATAAATTCCTTTTGTTCAAGCCATCTGCGAATCAAGTGTTAATTTACTTGGCGAGCTGCTGCAATGATCTGCCACCCAATGGTGCCCTACTTATTTATATTTCAGCTAACGGCCACCATCTACAGCAGAATAAACATGTTGAAGACTGTGAGTATACTTACTTATAAGGAAACGCTAATCAATTTAATTTAAAGTACTATTTTTATTAAATGAAAAGTTAGCCCTTGACTACAATCTGGTGTTTTGTGACGATGCAGTCTACGGTGGATTTGGGCTGACTTGGAAGAGGTCCTCGTAGCGCTTTGGTAAATTGAACTATGTGCAAATCGGATTTCATGTTCAATCGTTAAGTGGTTAGTCATTTCCGGGAGGTTTTTAACTAGCCACAACCGCAGCCATGCATTCCAAACCAGTCCACTAAGTCAAACACGCGCATGAGCCTGAGCAACTACACATCATGTGGACCAATCTATCCTGGTACTCTATGTGGCAATAAATTCAGTTTCCTACATATTTATTTTTAAATACTCCTTGTGTCCTTGTATGCTAACCCTCCCAAACATCCTTCTATAATGTTCAGTGAATAAACTGAAACACACCTATAATAGGAAACCAAAACTAGATGTTTCTGACACAGATGGCTACGACATTGGAGGTGTTATAACGTCTTCGAAATCGGACATATACAGAGAATACAACAAAGAAGTCAAAGGACCCACTCCAAAAGGCAAAGAACCTCAGATCCTGTACCCTGGTGACTTGCATCCGTTCACGAGGAAGCCCCTTTTTATTATTGTGGATTCTGATAATTCTTATTCATATCAACATATACCTAGAATTTTTGGACAGCCGTTAGTTATTCTGATGTCACCGTTATCGATACCTTCTACTCTTATAGGTGAGCAATGAATACTAATATTATAAATGCAAAAGGTTCCCGCGGGAATCAAAAAAACTTAAACCACGTAGATGAAGTCGCGGGCATCAGCTAGCAAAATATAATTGTACCGACACATAAATCTATGTGTAAGCACAGGGGCCATACTGCCAACGCTTAAAGCAATACTTAAGCAATATTACTCAAAATGACAGTTTGATGTCACATACCTTGACGTTCCTAAAATAAGGATTATAGTTCTAAAACACGAAGGTCAACAATAATGAAACTCTATGGCTTTAAACGTTGGCAATGTGACCAATTCTGTTTAAGGCCCTGTGTAGCGTAAAAGGGGGTTTTTAAAAGCAGTGTATCCATCAAACGGTGACATAATGTATGTTTGTAAAAATAATTTGCTGTTTTCAAGAACTTTAAGCAGCCGCATTATTGACGCATCTCAAAACACAACTTTAAAAAAATGTCTGCATTGAAATTTATTTTAAACATACCTCTTAGTTTACCTTTTAAATCAATTTTTCTTCTTAATGAAACCAATAATTTGCTCTAGAAATATAAGATAAAATTCATATTTGTAAATCAAACACAGTGTCGGATTAATTTGTATAGAAATGTAAATATTTATTTATTTTTACATTATTTCTTGCATTTTTTGCGACATGCGCTTGCTCGATTTCAACCCCGCACGCCTGTGTTTTCAGCTCGTGAGCTCACAGTGCCTTAACACAATCTTTTAACTAAACTAAATCAGCTTTAAATCTAGTTCTGTCCCTTTCCGCAGTGAGTATTATGAAAGAGTTTTAATGCTGTCATTTTAGTTTAGTTTAGAGATTGTGCCAATATGGCCTCAGAACTCGGTATCCCCACTACTTTATCAAAACTGGGACTCTTCTGTCTACAGATAAAAAAAACCAAGGGAGCATCTTCACTCTGTTCTTACACAACCCGATAGCTGGACTGTGCAATTCATGCGATGTGTACAATATTGACTTAACCACTTGGCAGAGATGTGTTCACTTGCGCGACACGTTCATGAAAGAAGCTACCAAATTACTGATGAGGATACGGATAGGTAAGTTAATATAGTCTTTAAAATACTTACCTACATAATATGATCAAATCAGAAATGAGGACAACCACAGAACTAAAGTAACTGACATTTGACGGACTTTCAAGCTCAAGTGACAATGGGTTTTTTTATTTATCCACTACGAGCTAGCCCTTGACTGCGATCTCACCTGATGGTAAGTGATAACGCAGTCTAAGATGGTAGCGAGCTAAGCTGTTAGGGGCATGGCAGTTATATTAAACCCATACCCCTTCAGTATCTACACGGCATCGTACCGGAACGCTAAATCGCTTGGCGGCACGTCTTTGCCGGTAGAGTGGTAACTAGCCACGGCTGAAGCCTCCCACCAGGCCAGACCAGGGAAAATTCAGAAATTATAAATTCCTAAATTGACCCTGCCGGGGATCGAACCCAGTACCTCCGCACGTTAAGGCAACAGCAGTTATATGGTAGCACGCATATTAGTCTTCGTCCGCGTGGTTTGAGGTTGTTTGGTTCCCGCGGTAACTCTTCAATTTTCCGGGATAAAAAGTAGCCTTTGTGTTATTCCAGACTATCAATATAGACCTGTGCCAAATTTCATCCAGATCCGTTCTGGCGCGAAAGAGTAACAAACATCCATACATACATCCATACTCACTAACTTTCGCGTTTATAATATTAGTAAGACCATTTATCACGAAAAAGCTCTCGTTGGCAGACTTCCACTCGTTGGACAGATGATAATATCAAGCCAGTCAAGCGAGCCATTGGATTTGGACGTTGCAAGACCGAAACATGTGGAATTCCCTACAGCAGACATATCCAGCATTGGCCGTCTAACGGTTGACTATTATGACGACCTCCGTGGCGCAGTGTGTAGCGCTGTTGCCGTAACGTGCGGAGGTCCTGGGTTCGATCCCCGGCAAGGTCAATTTGGGAATTTATAATTTCTGAATTTTTCCTGATCTGGCCTGGTGGGTGGCTTCGGCCGTGGCTAGTTACCACCCTATCGGCAAAGACGTGCCGCCAAGCGATTTAGCGTTCCGGTACGATGCCGTGTAAAAACCGAAGGGGTATGGGTTTAATATAACTGCCATGCCTAACAGGTTAGCCCGCTACCATCTTAGACTGCATCATCACGTACCATCAGGTGAGACCGTAGTCAAGGGCTAGCTTGTAGTGGATAAAAAAAAAACTTAAACTTTAGGTTCCAACTCCTTGATTGTGATATTGTAAGGTCCTACACTCCTTATCTCTTGGGGATCACGAACTGTTAGCGGTGAATTATTGATATTAAGTATTTCAAGTAGGTATAAAGTGTTGAGCTTTGAGCCCCAACTCCTCAATCCTCATACTGCAAGGTAACTGCTAACTGTAAGCTTACCTATACCAAGCTGTAGGGATTCAGCAATATAATTGATGTTGAATTTTTTGTATCAAGAATAGGCTGATACTCAAAACCTTCTTGCATCACTCCCCTCCACAAGCTGTTGGGATTAACTACTAACTTGCAGTTTTTAAGATATAAGTGATTGTTCCAGATCCCATGTTCTACGCTTTTATTGGTGATATACACCTAAGGTTAATATTACTCCGATACATGTTCTGCGAATGTGCACTACGAATGCACAAGAGCTTTCGCTCAAGGACGAACTTGCCCCGGTCTGTGCCACCCTTGCCTGAAGAGTTGTTCATGCAAGAGATCCTGGTGGCTAAAGTCCTGAGTATGACGGAGTTAATTGGGGTGAGTATTCTTTGTTGTCTCTGTATACTGAAACACAACCAACTTGTGATACCTGGTTTCTGACATAGTGACATAGTTTGTGGACAGTGGACACGCATATGCCAGGATATTTTTTTCTATCCACTACAAGTGAGCCTTTTACTGCGATCTCACCTGATGGTAAGTGACGATGCAGTTTAAGATGGTAGCGGGCTAACCTGCTAGGGTCATGGCAGTTATATTAAACCCATACCCCTATTCGGTTTCTACACGACATCGTAAATTAACTAGCCACGGCCGAAGCCTGCCACCAGGCCAGACCAGGGAAAATTTAGAAATTATAAATTCCTAAATTGACCCTACCGGGGATCGAGCACGGAACCTCCGCACGTTAACACAACAGCGCTCAACACTGCGTCACGGAGGTCATCGTAATTTAGCTAGTTCATTTTAAAATCACTAGCGGGAAGGAGGATGGGGGTGAATTTTTCGAACTCGGGCGTGTCTCGGGTTCGATACCCAGCACTGGCAATTTTTCAATTTATAAACTCATGCATTTTATAATGACATTTTCGTCAAGAAGAATTTTGTAAAATTAGTATTCCTCAACCATACCCATGCCAAAAATCACGTCGCTTCGTTGCTCCGCTGCGGCGCGATTGAAGGACAAACCAACAAACTAACAAACCATGATATTTTGATGTAGTATGATATGATGAAAAAGTATAAAAGTACAAAATGAAAGATTTTCATCGAAAATAAAAAAACATACTGTATTTGAGAGTGAAAAATTAAACAAACACGACGTATAACTGTTTGTTTAAGGCAATCCGGGGGAGCGAGTAAATGAATGGGCAGCTAAAAACATCCGGGGGCGGTTGTCAATATGCATGTTGCGTTTTTTGGATATTGGACATTGCCATTTGCCAATGAAATGTCTTTGATCTTTCACAACGTTGATCGGGGTTTTTTTTGAAGGGGACCACCAATTTCGCTATCCGCTACAGAAAATGCAGTATGATCATGACATGAATTTGTTTTGTCACAAATTTTTCTATAAATACTGACCCACAATTTTATTTCAGTGTAGGTACCTATAATATAATAATTTTTCATAAGCACTGAAAGAAATGTCCTGACGTCCCTTCTGATTTTTTCGCGACAACTTTTCTGTTCACGATATCTGTGGGAACATCGCTATTTTCCGATCCGCTAGGTAATTAATAGGTAGGGTAAGTGGGCCGTGAAAAGTTAGGAGACAGACACACATACAGGCGGATAGACTTTACCGATACACTTTCACATTAATAATGTTAGTATGGAAGTGAAGATGTTCTTGAGGATAAATTTCGCTCTTGTAGGTATACTAAACTTGCTTGTACTTTTTTTTTCAGATCAAGAATTGCTTTTTCGACCCCTTAGCGGCAGGGCCGTCTACCACGGACTAGACTTGAAAACTCACCTAATGTGTAAAAAAAAGTTTAACTATTTCAATCAAGGGAATAAAATATATCTCTTGAAGTTTGACTTATAAGAACTCAAAATGAATAAAATTACTCAAGTTCGTTATTTTGTGGTTTTACCAACGTAATAATCGAAGGCGACATGCATAGAAATGCTATGGACTATACAATAGACTAATTCATTAATCATAGTTAAGTATGTTCGAAAAACATCATCATACAAAAAACACAAAAAAAAATATTAAAGAGATCATCTACACATCATAATAATATAATTAAGTGTTATATTATCTAAAATGAATTTATGGAACATATTATAATTGACGTAAAAATTAAATAATACACGTATTAATAATATATAGGTACCTAGGCATGATCTCATTTTCCTTCAAGGTATTTACTACTCTAGTAGTCTTACAAAACCTATTTAGATAATCAAAGTATTTTACATCAACTTTCCTAATTCTATGGCGAGAGATACGAGACAAAGAAGACAGTGTTTCTTTGTCTTACATAAATGTACCAACAGACAATGACACACGACTGTGACGATGGCTATCAATATGTGATAGATATTAAGGTAGTGAATCATACTAATCATCAAAATCAGATTACATTAATTATACGTCAAGAAAAACAATTAAAAATACAAAAAAAAAGACATCACCATTAACATTCAAATTTAGAAGTAAGATCTTCTTGAATACATAGTAATAATATTATATGCAGTTATGAATAATGTTACAACTCTCGTACATTGAATACACATGTTATAAAAATATCACATGTTATATTATAATCTCGGATGTTCATCGGTAGAACTACTAGAATCTATATATGTAAGATATACTTTAACATACAATATTCTGATCAGAGGTCCGATTATATAAGGGGATCATAATCATTTGAGAGCTTGAGGATGCCTTACCACCAGAGATGTGCTACGTTGCTAAGCTGTGTGTCAAACCCACAAATATCAGCACTTCATCTAAAGCGATCTAAAAGCGCGCAAGCGCTCATTTCTTTTATGCACTTCTTTGGTGGAAATGCACCCTTAAAAGTATGTCGAACGGCGAAATCGAAAAGGGGAACCATAGATACTATAAGTACTTTTAGATCTTCTCGGCTTATGCAGTTGGAATTAGCCGATCGACAAACGATACATTTTTTTTACCCAATCGCACCACTGATACTATTTAATAGTATAATTCTGATTTTCATATTTAAATATATAATTTTATTTTATTATTTACCTTTATATAATTAATAAATATATTATAATAAATTATATTATATTAGGTAGACGGTATATTATGTTTAGATAGATTCAAAATTTACTAATTTACAAATTTTTGTGATATTTTGTGTGCTATTGTACTGGAATTTAAAATTCTATACTTGTTCATTTCGCATTGTTAGCGATTAGTTTTAAGTTTATATCTATCATTATAATATATTATTATCTAGTATTAATATTTGTCACATGTTCAGCAATTTTTGAAATGTAATGTAATCTACTTAGAGATTAACATATAATATAGAGTAAATGTTTCAAAACTAAATAATATTACGTAATATATGGAACTGCTTAAATATTTGAAAGAAATCAGCTTCTTCAGTCTTCTTCTTTTAAACAATGGCAATTGTAGCTCCAAGACTGCTACATTATCTGGTGGCTGATGATGATGCAGAGATGCGGGCTAACATAGAATAGGTATATCTTACCCGAAAGCATATTGGCTTTACGGCACGACAGCAAATTGCCCCTGCCGGGAATAGAATCCACGTTCCCGATAATTGTAATAGCACCAACTATCCCTGTGGCGCTAGTCGTCTTGAAATGGTTTCGTCAGATTGTAGTTCTACAAAACAAACTTATTTTTAATTCAAAATCGGTGCTAAAAGTAAATAGATAAACAATGTCATTTTAACTTTTAAAAATCAGATTTTCTTTTAAAACAATTAAAATCAATAAAACGATCGATTAAAAACAGATATGACATGTTATTTTAAAGCTGATACTCCTGATACACGACGACCAGGCTAACGAAAAAAGGATTTAGATATTAAGCTATGCACGTGGAATATGCGTACGCTCATTGGACCGGCAGCAACGAAGCTTTTGGCCGACCAATTTTTTTTTTTTCAATTTCAATTTCAATTTATTATTTCCAAAAAACTTATACACTAGCCACACCAATATCAAATATAAATTACATTTAACTTACTAGTAAACTATAACGGAATAATTTGGCCATTTGCGTGGGTGGCTGGGTCTGAATCCTAACTAGTTTGACTGTGACTAGGATTTCATGCCCACTTCCATCGCGGTTTGCGGCTCGTTAGTTTATCCAGTTTATCCAGTTTATTATATATTAAGATAGGTACTTTACTCCACATAAATACTCCTAAAAATGCACGAAAACTTAGCTAAAACTCCACACTAAATAGAATATGCCGAAGAAATTGTATGCCCTACCCGCTTTCAAAAAATACTGGCTCGATCAACGCAACGCGACATGACGCGAGCATTGCGATATTTTACGTAGATATTAGACTCACTAACTAAATAATAGGGGTTAAAGTATGAAATTGCCCTTTTATTGTAATAGGTACTTCGAATTGACAATAGAACCTTCATGGTTTGAGATTTTTGAGTGAAATTTTCACATGGTACCTACCTATGTAGTTCTTCTTTTAAAAAATGTGCAACATTCGATTATCGACTTTCAGTTGTTTTTTTTATTTAGCTTAAACAAGAAAGATTGATACTTCGAAAATTAGAGTGATTTTTGAATACGAGTTCCGACGCGGAACTAACGCGGCAGAAACAGCTCGTAATATCAATGTTGCGTTTGGAGAGGGGACTGCTAATGAATGCACCGTGCGATTTTGGTTTAAACGCTTTCGTGATGGAAACTTTGATTTGAAGAACGAACCACGTGGAAGCCACACACAGGTGAATAACAATGAATTCAAAGAGATGGTGGAAGCCGATCCGAGCCAAACTACCCAGGAATTAGCGGCATGGTTTAACGTTACCTTACCAACAATATTGAATCATTTGCGTCAAATCAATAAAATAAAAAAATATGAAAAATAGGTGCCTCATGATTTGACTGGTCTGCAGAAAGAAACGCGTGTTGAAACTGTGTTGCCTTTAACTCTACATGAACTGCAATTAGAAACCATTCGTCATCTCCATATTCGCCAGACCTTGCTCCAACGGACTACCATTTTTTTCGTGATTTGGACAATTTTCTACGTGATAAAAAGTTTTCTTCTCAGGAGGCAGTACAAAATGCTTTCACACAGTTTGTCGAATCTAGATCACCAGAGTTCTATCGCAAAGGCATAAATGACCTTCCTTATTAGATGGCAGCAATTTATAGATAATAATGGTAATAATTTTGATTAAATAAAATTGTTAAATTTTTAAAAAAACGCATTTAAATTTTTCAGTACAAATCGGCAATTTCATACTTTAACCCTTAATACAAAGCCGCTGTAACAGCTCTACAAGAAATGAGATGGAAGGGCGAGGTAGTGAAGGAGAAACGCGAGTATAACATCTACTATACGAGTAGTTGCCAAGGTAGACTTAAGCAACTAGTGATTGGTTTTAAGGCTATAAACAATAGAGTCTGCATACTTAAAATCAATGACAAGTTTGGGAATTTTTCTATCATGAGCGCTCATGCACCATCGGAAGAAAGCACAGCAAGAAGACAAGGACGCGTGGTACTTGCGTGGTGGTAAATTGCAAAATGCCTACAATAGCTGTTGTCCAGCATATGACGTTAAACTTGTGATAGGCGATATGAACGCTTAAGTTAGAAGGGAAGTGGAATATGAGGCAACTATCGGTAGACATAGTCTACCTGAAGTGTGCAATTAAAATGGTACAATGGTTGCAATGTCAAATATTATGGTCATCGGTAGCATGAAGTTCCCACACAAGTCACAAACGCATAATATAGAAACATGGGTGTCCCTAGATGGCAATGTGTGTAACCAGATAGACCACATACCTACTTATATTTGGCAGACATATTTCACACCTAATGGACGTTAAGTCACAAAGGGGGGCAAACATTGACTCCGATCATTACCTTGTCACTGCACGTATAAGAGCAAGAATATCCACAGCGAAGCTACATAAATCACAAAGAACTACTAAATTTAAATAAATCTAAATAAAACTAAGCTTATGCAATTCCGGCCCCACCAGAAACAACAAACCACGCGAAAGCTGTAGACCCCACTTTTTAAACAAAAAAAATCTAACAGTGCCCTCTATCTATATAATGGAAACGGCTCTATTTGTTAGGAAGCATCACTATCTATATAGAACTGTGGAGAATACAAAAGAACATGAAAGAAGCACACGTTGCGAAAACAAACTGATTTATCCCAGCCACAACCTAAACAGATCAGTTACTAAATTTATCACCCTCCGCAATTTTGTATATAATATAAGGTTGCGTACAATCAACTGGCTGACAGTTTATTTAAATATTTTGTATGTTTAGTGCATGATTTTAACAAAAATCTTACTAATAGGTAAATTAACAGGGATGATGTAGGCATCAGCCCTATTGTGTTTTCATTTTTTCTATATCAAAAATAATTTATTGATGATTGACCGAGCGAAGCGAAGGTTTATGAGTCTACTTGAGTGAATTTGCACTTGTCCGTCCGTCAGAGCATTATAACTTCAACTTACTTTATATAATGAATATACTTAAAATATAATTGCACTCTCAGAGCATTATTACTTCTGAATTACTGAACGTAATTACTTCAGCTTTAAATATAATATGTAAACCAATGGCCTCACACCGAATATGGCTTAAAAAGTTACAAAAATCTTTATTTCAGGGGGCTCTCATAGCGAATGAATAGGTAATGAATAATAATAAGCGAATGCGAAGTAAAATATTTTTTATAGCGTTACATAGGGTTGCGGTATATCATTTTAAAGATAATTAGGAAAAGAGTCCAAAAATATTTATTTTTAATTTTTTCCCCCAAAATTGATGAAATGGGGGGCTTTCAAAGTGGAGATTTTCTAACGTCGACCAAAGTTGACCTCAGAACTCTAATAACTATAATTTTCTGAAAGGCTGAGCCTGAAACTTGATCAATTATTTGAATTATATCCTGTACTTGAACAACAAATACTAACATAAGATAAATATTGTAAGGAAACGAAATTATTTAATTTTTAATGAGCTTCAGTATTTTTAATAGAACTTCACATTGATGTCAATAGATGGCGCCGCGAGGTCTCAGTTCTGGGCGAACCACTAGTTATTAAATAGAGGGTCTTCCAAAAGACCAATTCACATCCTCGGTTACTTTTAAGTTTGATAACTTTCCAGTAGGTACCTAAATGTTAAAAAAAAACTTTATTGAGTAACAATCCGTTCTGATCTTTACAATGGAATTAATTCAATTTCAGTTCCAATAAACTTATTACTATAAAAATATTATATGGAACTATTCAAACCTAGTACCTAGCTACAATCATTATGCAAATTCTTAGTATGGACCGAGAGTTGTACCCTTTTTTTGTCTAATATAAGTAAGCCCTTGACTGCCATCTCACCTGATGGTAAGTGATAATGCAGTCTCAGATGGTAGTGGGCTAACCTGTTATGGGTATGGCATGTAAATTAAAACCCATACCTACCCCTAATCAGTTTCTACACGGCATTGTACTCGAACGCTAAATCGCTTGGCGGCACGCCTTTGCCGGTAGGGTCACTAAGGGTGGTAACTAGCCACGGTCACGGCCTCCCACCAGGCCAGACCAGAGAAAATTCTGAAATTATATAATTTCCAGAATTGACCTCGCCCGGGCATCGAACCCGGGATCTCCCACGTTAAGACAATAGCGCTCAACACTGCGTCAGAGAGCTCGTCTAAATACCTACTGAATTTATGAGCCAAAATCTACTATTTTTTTTAAATAAGGTAAATAATAAATATATTTTTGATGGAAAAACAAATGCTATTCATGAATGTAAATTAACACAATATTTTTATATGGTACACTGGAAACCGGTTGAAGAGAAGAAAAAATATGCAGTATAATAATATTTTTGTGATAGTTAAAAATAGATTTGCCGACGCAAAATATACTGCGTAATACCACTTCACACCTATTGTATTTTTAAAAAAATATGTTTAAAATTAATAATTGTTTTGTTACATACATCACATCAACATCAAATTCAGGCATTAATGCCCATGTTATATTGTTCTTATTTCATACTTAATTATAAGTTAATAAACATGAAATAACCACGGTCTTAAATTCGATCATTGCTAAAATACTATTAATTAATAATATTGCGTTAGTTTTAAATATTTTATTCACATTGGCCTATAATATAGTAGGTACTCTTGTGTAAGTGAACTTTTAGAAAAATTAAAAACTAAATATTCAATGTTTGAATCAATAGGTACTACCTAGCTTATTTGCTCAAAAAATGCGGGTTTAAATTGCACATAATTTAGTAAATCCCATGTGGGTAAGGCCGTAGATTTTGCCACTTAGTAACATACAGTAACGATGAAACTTCTTCGTTACGGTAACGCGAAAGCAACGCGAGAGTAACGCTAGTAAATTGTAAAGCTGATTACATACAATGTACAATAATATTGGACACAAAATAAAAACATTAAATTATTTGTAATAAACATATTTATTCAATAATTTCAATTAGCTTATACATACATTATAATATTAATAAGTTTTTTATAGTATTTTGTTTTAAATTGCGTTTTAAGTTTACAACATATTAATAATTAACAACATTAACGATAAGACAGTAAGACACAATGTGCGCATTGATTATATACCAACACTAGTGCACCAGAAAATATAGCCCTCGCAACTTCTCCGCGTAATGGGGTAGTTATAGTATTAAATAGTATGTACTACCCTTAAGATTTGTCTTTGTTACGTAACATAGAATCTTTGTTTACGGTAACGTAAGAGTAACGCTAAAGTAACGCGAAAGCTTTATTTTATTTGGATTGTATAGGTTATAATTCCCAAACTACGCTTAATTTCGAATGAAATTAAATTTAAAAATGCATTTCAATTACTGTTACGTTTATAATTATACAATTACTTGTCAAAACCCGGTTACTTACCGTTAAAACCTCCGAAAACAATTTTTAATTCACACTGACGAAACACGCACCGGCACTTTTGACACACTACATAGACAAGACAAAATGGCGTAGCTTTTTCTCTTCGGCATGGCTTCTTAGTGTTGCCAGAGTCTCTTTTTAAATCCTACCATAATTGCAAATTAAACATTTCTTGAGGTAAATGTTAGTAACGAAGAAAAAAGTAACGAAGAAGCGAAAAAACGGAGACAAATGTTTGAAAACTGATAAATCAATACACAACACGTATTTTAATATTTTAAAACCATAAACTGGCAGCCGAACAGTCTGAGATTTAAAATAAACTAAAAAGTAATACACTACCTTAGAAAATAGACGTAAATTAGGACAACAAAGAAATTAGTCTGGTCGAAAGACATCGTATTTTGGACCCAAATTCGTGGTCTCTGAAGATTTGCGATTTTTTAAAATATTCACGGCGATCTTTAAATTTAATTTAAATATATTTTCTTAAGATATAGGTATGCCGCAAGCTTATAAAAAATCTTCACTACAATAATCACGTTAGTTTTTTTTTAAATTAGTAACTTAAAAATTGGACACATTTTTTTTTCAGAAAGTGGCAAAATCTACGGCCTTACCCATGTATGATCTAATATAATATACCTTTATTTATTGAGGGGAAGGGTACATTTAATGGAACTCTATTTGGTTGTAGTACCTATTTATGTATTAAATTTAAGACTTTGATTAGAATAATATTCTAACCACGTGTTACATGTATGTGTATGTATATTCAATATGTATTTTTCAAATATATATATATATATCATTAAAAACAACGTTTCAGTATTTATTTTTCCTGTTCCGTGTCCATTATTTAATGTTAAAGTGTAGTTTTAATATACAAAATTTCTCTTTACTCCAATTTCAGCCAGCCAGTGTATTATAATATTGATAAAAATTAGAGATGGGCCGAGTAACACTTTTGCCGAGTAACGAGTACCGAGTTTTACTCGGTCCAATTTTTTCCCAACCGAGTACTCGGCCGAGTAACTCGGTTCAATCAAACTTCCATTTCGAGCGCGTAAACAAGTACAAACAGGTTTGCGCCGGTCGAGCGGCGAACTCGCGTTGTTACCTACACCCCTCACCCCGCCCGCGTCTTTCAACTACCAGTCGCTTACCTAGTAATTACCTAGTAATAAATATTTTTTGATTAACACTGTTGTTTTTTATTATAACTACCTAAGGCCTAATATCACCATAGTCTGTTAGATCATTGACTTCCCTGTTACATTGTAAGTGTCATTAAAAATAAAATTTCTATATTGAATTCTTGAGAGATGTGTCAAAAGTTAACTACTAATCCCTTATTATAATGTAATAGAGGTGTTAATGATCTAACAGAGATGGTGAAACTAGGCCTAAATATATTAATTTTCATAAAGTATCTAAAAAGACTGAATAAAAACATAAACAGTATACTCGGGATTTAAACCGAGTTATTCGGCCTAGACACCGAGTTATTCGGCCGAGTACGAGTATCAAAAAACCCGCCGAGTACGCCGAGTACCGAGTATAAACCGAGTACTCGGCCCATCTCTAATAAAAATTCTTTCCAAAAAACCGACTTCCAGCCTGGCACGTCAACTTTGCCTATCTTTGTTAAACTCGCCCGACTTCAACATAGTGTGTAGAAATCAAAATTATTTTTTACTTTACAGTGGCTTTGGAAGTCGGTTTTTTGGAAAGAATTTTTAATTTTAACTTTTTAGTGTACATGTAGGTATGTAAATCCCCACAGCTTTAGAATGCAGTACCCTGCAGCATCAGAGTTGAGGAGTTGGGACTTGAGTCTAAGTATGAAGTCGTTGCTTGACACCTATGATATTACTTCACCACAAAAAATCTTAAATCGCTATTTTTAAGGAG
Organism: Erebia aethiops; assembly: GCA_923060345.2. Taxonomy (NCBI): domain Eukaryota; kingdom Metazoa; phylum Arthropoda; class Insecta; order Lepidoptera; family Nymphalidae; genus Erebia; species Erebia aethiops. The sequence goes on along the minus strand of OV281079.1, from coordinate 4,105,989 downwards.
TACTGTACCCTGCAGCATCAGGGTTGAGGAGTTGGGACTCAGAGTTGAATCGTATATACGTGATTTGATACCTACTATATGAATTCACCATCAAAATTTCCTAACTCCCTAGTTTTGAGGATTTAATGTAGTACGGTAAACCTACAGCATCAGGATTGAGGATTTGGAGTCAGATTTTTTTATGGGACCACCTCGGGAGCTTCCTCTAACCACTGAAAAGATTTTTTTCAAATCGGTTCAGAAACCACGGAGATATGCACCAACATACACTAAAAAAAAAAAACATACGCGTTGAATTGAGAACCTCCTCCTTTTTTGGAAGTCGGTTAAAAAATAAACTGGCTCCAAAAAAACTCCAGCGTAACTTTTCAGGTAAATGTAAAATGTTTGTAAATCTTGGCAGATTTTCTTGCCTTTTTATGAGGATGCCAAATCACGACTTTTCCGCCCAGTTAATTAAAACTGATGAACTTGAAAAATTACATGAAAGAGTCGTAGCTAGACAATTGATAGTGCGAATTATACATACCATTATATAATTATGTGTTTACATATCCGAGAAATTACGCGACTCACCCGCAGACGAGCATTTTTAAATCCACCACCACCACCACGACAGCCCATTAACGTCCCACTGCTGGGAACAGGGCTCCACTCTCATAGGGGAGAAGGAATTAGAGCTCATACCCACCACGCTGCTCGAATGCGGGTTGGCGGGTGGATTTTTAAATCAAAGGGATCCTTTTCAAGATATAGAAAGTTACTACTACTATAGTAAGTATACTTCAATAAAAGAATTATTATTTTATTACATTCTTATACATATTACAATTTATATTGCATTTCATAAAAAATTGCCTTGGAGTTTCACTGATGACGCGAAAAGGTTACCAAAAATAAATTCATGCTTAATCTTATTTTTAGCACATTGGCACGGAGTACGACGATCCAACCAGTTGAACGGAGATTTTATACCGATCACTGATCGTTTTCTAAAAAAACTACTAGTGTTAATTGTAAATAAAAACAATAATTAATTATTAAAGATATGGTGTAACAAGGACGCGAGTAATGACAAAACGTTTCAAGGTAAATTACTAGTCAAAAATAACACGTTACTAGTCAAAAATAATCTGTAAACAAGTGATCATAATATACAACTTTATTCACACCTATTTTCACACTAACCCACGCAAACGCAACGTGTTTTCAGTAGCAGAAGCTTCTCTCGAAACGAAATGTTGTGTTTTTAGTTTTTCGGTGACTTTATGTTGGGTCCAGGTGAAAATAGGAGATAAACAAGTCAAAAAGGGAACTATGGACGTTATCCGATCTGGCACGCATATTTGTTTATCTGCTTTTTAAAGCTGTATATTGACTAAACATATGGAATCTGAATTGTCACCAGATAACGAAAAAATATTACCACCAGAGCCGAAAAAGGAATATCAATGGGAAGATTTGAAAAAAGATCGTGAGGCAGGTGGATACCCTTGGACACATCTCCTAAAAGTGCCGTTAGAAGGTGAAATCACAGCCGAAGATATAATCCGAGAAACGACACCAAGAAGAAGTATGTCACGGGAATTTTCAAAATCTCGGACTCATTCACCTGTAGACAGAGGTAGCCAAAAAATACTAAATCTTGACTCTTCTCCGGGCAGCAGTAGAAAGCATGGTGAAGAAGGTGAAGATGAAGGTGTTCATATACCAAATTTTTCAAAAGAAATTTCTCTAGACTCAGATGATGACATTCTAGGAAAAACAAGCAGTACAAATGCACCAAAGCCCACTGAAACTCCCGTTCACTTAGTGGCGCCAGCAGAAATCCCTAAAAGTATTTCCCCAAAAAGCATTTTGAAGCGTCGTATTCCTGAACCACAATACATCGGTGTTTCAGAATCACGGGAAAAAACTAAATGTTGTCATCCACTTGTAAATAAAATAAAACATTTAGCCGACAAAACATTACATAAATTAGATAAAACTGAAACCGATAAGTCACCTTTGTCAAAACGTAAGAAACATGAAAAAGGCCAAGAAATCAGACAGTTAAAGAATTCACCTGGAGCGGTCCGAAGACAAAAGTTTAGTGCTATTAAATTAGGCGATTCAGATGAAATGAGTAAAACAATGAGTATAGACACACCACCACCAAGAAAAAAAAAAGAGCACATATATGAAGATATTGATGAATCTAAAGACACTGATTTAGAAAAGTCATTACCATTTTCATCGGATTTACATGTACAGTATAAAGAAAACGATAGTATTGCAGAAATAAAATCAAACGCTTCTCAAGACCCAAGTCTAGTAACTGATGACAACTTATCTTTAAAAGCTGATGATCACATAATGGAAAAGTTATATAAAAAAGATGACATAAACCGAGAAGCTATACTTTTAGATGAAGAGATGGACCCAGACGAGCCCAATGTAGATGAAGTGTTCCAAAATCAAAAAGATGACACTCAAAAATGTGACGACTCCCCTAATATCACAATTACTGAAATAATCGATGACGATAATAGTATAGAACAATCCACTACAATACCTATCGAGACATCACCAAGCCCGAGTCCTCGAAATACGGAACGGAAACAAAAAGATGTGGATTCTGTCAATAGAGATTGGTCTAAACCCAACAGGTAACTATTTTTGTTATGTATTTTTTTAAAAGTGCGTACTTAGTTTGTATTATCATGCGTAATGACATAACATTCTAGTCGCAACTGCAAAGCGAACGCTTATAATAAATGTATGTTAAATATAGCACTGACCGGTACGTCTTCCTGCACTCTTAAGCTCTTTAAAATTGTCATCAGTGATCAGTGCTCGCGGTTGCTTTCACGCTAGTGATTAGTTCATTTACTGGCGGAAATTCGTAACAGATTCTCCAATGACTAATTGTCTGTACGTGAAAAGTTTACTAAATTATTGAGCGCTAATTCGTACATAAACATGCCTTGAGTGTAAGGCCTTATCGATTGGACGATAGTTATGAGTAATCTCCGTCGATGGACATCCGAAGGTGGGACTCCAATAGAGAAACCTGTACTACCAACCAGAGAAGGAAGTGTACAATTATATACACCGGAAGTGCGGTGTGCATGTCAATTTTTTCAAAGTGATTCGCTATTGCCGGAAAGAGTAAACCCAGTCGGCACAAGACCAACTTCGCGAGCTAGCTATATAATTTCGAGTGTGAGGTAAGACTCACTATTATGAACACCGAGATAAAATCGCTCATATATTTTTATGACTGAAATTACGACTTGTAAAATTCTGAAACTACTTAATCGTATTTCGCCGGGCGACTGCTGAGTCTAAAACGAGCGCCAACCGTTGGCCTAATTGTTGCTCGAGTAACATGTGTGAGTGTATTTAAATTTAAACTCAAACTTTTGCAATTTCAGCGATTTTTTCGTCTCATAATATGAGTGTATGGTGTAATAATTATTTATGAATTGCATGGCGAATTAAATTATTGGTAAATTGCCTAGCTTGCGAAAGATTTTTCAATCTAGTATCACTTAAGGGTCGACTGTAACGCAGGTGGTCATAGTTGACGTAAAGAAATTCTACCTAAAAAGCCACTTTGGGTTGCAAAAGTCGGAGCTTTTCTACTTTTAGCCCAAATTTTACTTACAAACTTAACTATTGATTTAAGAATGCGCACTCTTGCTACTCACTTTACTAGCGTTTCGATAGGATAAATTTAAATACCAAACTAGCTTTCTGTGGTGCAAATGACCCTTAAGTTTAAGAAACTTTTTATTTAGAATTCTTAATTTTTCAGTGATCACGAATATGAAATAATAGAAAAGCCGCCTCCTAATATAATCTATACATCACCAAGTATAGACGAAAAACCAACCATGGTTAAAACTGAAGACGAGTTATCCAGTACAACGTCATTGGAACGAAAATATTTACAACACACGTCTGACGAAGAAGACCATATTGAGGATGGTAAAGGTCAGACAAGTGAAGAAACCACTAACGAAAATTTGATTATAGCTGAAGCGCTACAAAAAGATATTGAAGAAAGGTTTTTTGTTAATACACCTTCAAGTACATCGAGGACCGAATGCGAAGTTAGCACAAGTCAAGTTGATGATTCATCTGCGTTAGAAAATTTGCCTCTAAAAAGAAGTAGTCGTAACAAAAATTCTGAGTGTACTGAAAGTAAAATACAACAGCGTATTAAAGAAGGTACCGGCAAATTAAAATCACAAGCTGGAAAACTTAAAGCGAAATTACATAACATAAAAAATAAGCAGTTTAGTTTACCAGAGAGGCCAAAATTCAAAATGCCTGAGCGGGCAAAAATTTCGCTTCCAGAAAGAAGAAAATTTAGTTTACCAGAACGACCTAAATTTAAAAAAATTAATATATCGGAAAAGTTATCGTTTGGTGACCGAAAAAAGTTTAGCTTGCCTGATCGTCCCAAGTTCAATGAATTTCCTAAATTTAAAATGCCCGAACGAATAAATTTTCCCAGTCTTGGCAGAAAAAAGGATAAGAAAACTGAAAGCAATAAATCAGAATCTACATCTGACTTACAGAATGTAGCCTCTGTAGAATTTGAAGCTAAAACGTATCCTAGATTATTCGGCAGAAAGAAAAAGCCTCCTTTAGCGAAAACATCTTCATCCCCCGTACTAAATAGAGAAGATACACCACCCCCAACATTCACATTTACTAGGATGAAAAAAAGTAACCAAGGTGAGCCATCTTCATATATACCAGATACTCAAGAACAACCACGTGAGTATGGCATTGTTGATAATGACGTTAACTATGAAAGCGAAATTGAAGGAAGAAAACAATTTAGCACCACGTATGATTTTGACAAAGTGGACCAAGAATACGTAGATGAAGAGGAAAATCAAGAAATCCTTAACGATAACGTTAGTAACTCAATGGGTGACGTGTCACTGTCTAATCAAGAATATACACATATAAACGAATTAAATAATGACGAATTTTTTGTACGACCGAGAGGGATTTCTCGCGAAAATATTCAAGTTCGAGAATACTTAAGCGATGAAATTCGACAAGCATTTAACATTCCCAAAAATGTACTTGCTGTTATGGGAAGTTCCCAGGGAATAAAAAATATTTATGCGAACGAACCAGATGCTGATTCCGAACTCATGATTGATGATGAGCCTAGCAGATATTCAACCGAGGATATAAATGAGAGAGATGATGGATATTACACATTCCCACCTGTAAGGCCTTCTAGAGCCAAACGAAAGAAAAAAGATACCGAATCGATAAAATTTATTGATGACAGTGTAAATGTCAGCATGCAGTTCAGCGAGGTAGAGTTAGGTCTTTCAGAGGATCAACTACTAAATGGCGATGTCAACGCTGATAGAGAAATTGACTTCAATGGTTCAACTAACGATTTTGATATAAAACCGACCACAGATCTTCATTCCATTCATGAATATGCTAATGATGATGTTATAGAATATCCAGATGGTCTTACAATTGAATCAAAAACCCTTCCAATGCCACCAAAAAGGAAGAAAAAGACTGTAAAAAAGGACCACAAACATTCATCATTACATGATTTTAATAGCTTTAATGTACCAGAAATGTGGCAATCCTCCAGAGACCCGAATGAGGATGTAAGTAAACATGATATTTTTATAAGTAAATGAACAAAAATTTAAGTATCAATCTTTAATTTTTTGCTAATTCTAAAATAGGTACAGCACCTACTAATCATTAATTTGTTATTTTTACCATTAATTTGTCATCGTAACATTGAAGTACTATTAACATTGCATCATAACCAATAGTCATCGAGTTTTTGAACATGAGGTAAAAAATGATCACAAATACTTAGGCGATACTATTTTAATCGATTATCTGGTTTTGTATGGTTTATAACGTGTAATGACTTACAAGTATATTTGGTTTCTATTCTTACCTTGAAAGCGTAGCAAACAGGCAGACCAGACAGACACACTTTCGCATTTATAACTTTGGTAACATGATTAGTAAAGATAACACCAAAATTAATAATCCTAAATGCTATTATGATATTATTAGTTAGGAGTTAAATTCAGGCAATTGGTACTGGCAAATGTCCAATAGATAGATATATACTTTTGGACGAAACGCAATTTGTATTTTTAGACGCCCGCCGTCATTTGATTGCTGACCCAGTTAAAACGAAAACTAAATATTCGGGGGAATAGGATTAACTGTGATTTATGTTCGTGGTTTTAGCACAATGCAGTTCAATAAAAATACACATATTATACCAATAAACATTATAAATCCAACATCAATTAGTATAACAAACATTTCCTACCTGTAATCATTATAATATCCCCATTTTGTAAAGGTATTGTTTTGATTTTTAAATTGTGTTCTCTCTGTCTCTCACTCTCATCTTGCGTAACTACTTGTGTGTGGTGGAGAGAATTATTCGAATTAATTGTAACACTAGGCTAAGCCAAATAGCAATATTCATTTGACTATTGTCATTTCAATATTGCTCTACCCCTTAATAATAACTATCACCTAGTGATACAACAGAAAAGGAAGAGTTAAGACCACGTAGTAGTAATATATATATTATATATAATGCTTTGTGTTAGACTGAATTTCCAACGTCAAAACACTCGTATTTATACGTACACAAAGCCATTATTTTTTCTAGAATAACAAACTTTCCCCAGGATGCATCATGTATCCTATATTACCGAATTTCGTCAAAATTGGTCGAACAGATAGGCATTAAAAGTGTAACATACATACAGACACATTTTCTCATTTTTAATATTAAATAGTACATATTATTTTACAACATTGAATTAAATACGATCTTGTACCTATACAGTCCATTCAATTAACAAATATGTATTAATATGAAAATATGTTGTACTTATGTTTCATGCTGATAATATTTCATTTACTTTTACAGATCATCGTTTATAGAACTGAGCACGAATACATTGTTCCGCAAAGTGATATAGCGATAGCCGATCATGGTCCTTTGCCTCCAAGACGTAATCGATCAAGAAGCTCACGGACGACATCTGTATGTGACGATGACCGAACTTCACATGGAGCAGAATCATTGATCCTTGACACTCACTTACCTACTACTGGAGATGTCAAATTAGAAGCTAGTACTCGTCAAGAAAGTCCCGGATATGCTACAGTTGATAAGAGTTACATATCAGGTAAATCTAGACGGTCAAAAAGTAAAACACCACCCGCAAGACGCAAAAGTAATAGTTCTGAGCGCAAGTATTACACTGTGTCGGGTACAAAATCTGCCTTGCCAAGTCGACCCCCAAGGAAAAAGTCGTCGACAAGTCTAATGACTTTAAACAGTTACAGAAAAGATTCTTTTAATGGTGATGTTAGCCAGTACGACGAAATACACGAACCTCAGTTTGAAGAAATGCATAAGGACTTACAATCTGGTGCAGTTGTAAACAAAATGAAAGATCGACCGTTACCTCCTCCACCACGTCCTCCAAGGGGACCTAAACGTAAAAAATCCGATGATGTAATAGAGTATTATAAATCTAAATCTAAATCAGAGACACTGTTGCCAATTTCCCCTATGTTTAGTTCATATACCACAGAAGAGCCAAATGTAGTTGAAATCGAAGTTTCAACACAAACAGACCCATTACCAGATGATATAGACTTTGAATTAGGAATGGATGAAAATCTTGATATATCCATGACCAGCTCATTAAGAGATATCATAGATGAGGAATCTATATTAGGTAAAGCTTATGATAAACCTGCACCACCACGTCGGCCTTCACGTTCTGTTTCAAGGTCGGAAAAGTCTCTAAAACTGTCAGATCCTAAAATATCTGACTATTCTAAACCAATGCTTGGACGTACCTCACCGGCGGTAATATTAGTAGAAAAACGTGTATCTAGTCCTACGAAAATAAATGAAAAGGATGAAATCTTAACCGAAGCTTCTCTAACAGTAAAACATATTGACATTGATGAATCTCAGATACCAGATGTACCGCCACTACCCAAATCAGTAACTAAAAGTACACCTACTTCAGAATTGACTAAAATTACATCTACAGAAGACGACCGGGCAATTAACAGGGTATCTGATTCAAGCAGAGATGTACAAGTGGACAATTTAATAACTCAAAGACTGCAAGTTAAAGATTTAGATGTGGGTCGTTTAAACGTTTCTGAGTTGCAGGCAACAAAAATTCTTGTATCCGATATCGAAGGCATGACACTAAATGTAAACGAAATGGATTCTAAATCTGGACATATTTCAGTAAGCGGAATTGAATTTTCTCAATCAATTATAGATGAAATTGTCAAAAAATTTGCTGAAATATCAACAAGCACTGCTCCTGTTATACCACCGCAAATAACTCAACCTTTAGAACCTGTGGAAATGCCAAGACCAATAAGTCAAGTAGAAGAGGAAACTCAAACAGAATCTCCACCGGCTGAAAGCAAGACTTCATCGCCATCCGTACCCCCACCCGAAACTATTGAAGAAATAACTGTACCTCCACAACGACCTCCCCCTCCTGATTTAACTCCACTAATATACTCGTATCTACAAGACATAGCCATCCCATCAACGTCTTTACAACAAGGTCGCTCATTCAGGGAACGGCATATAGGCGAATTCCACGATGGTCCAATGCCACCGTCACCATCTCGACGGTCAAAAAGAAAACCGACGGTGCCATTTAGTGAATCGAGTTCAGACGAAAACAAACCCAGACCCTCACCAAGACGAATGCCACCACAGGTCAGAGCTCATGAACCAACTATAACCGAAGCTGGGGCCCAATTTCTTCGTGTATGCCAAAATTCTATAAGTAGAACTTTTAGAAATATTTTCAATACATTTATGTCCTACATCAATCGAACAGAAGATAAAAGGGACGCTCAAATGGCAATGGTTATATTTCTAGTTTTAATTGCAGGATTGATTATGTTTGGTTTAAGCGATAGTCGAACGATACACCATCATCACTGGGAGTTTTTCAATCCACCGGACAATAAACAGTGATTGATGAAACACGGAAATAATAATATTCGTTTAAAAATACCAAATCAGGGACCGTTTGTTTTCTGTTTGATATTTAGTGACCTTAATTTTGCTTAAAAATAATAAAAAGCATTTCTAACCACTTTCCAGCACATTATTATACCTAGCTATTGTTAAAAATATATAGAGCGATAAACGTTATTTATTATTTATTTTTAAGTAGATATAATTTTGTCAATCCTTATTTCACATTTGTTCGTTTATATAAATTAATAATTTATTTCATAATAGACTATTTATTTACTTGTTATATTTACATTATGATTTCACTTATAAGAAAGAAAATAAAAGTATTGTTTTAATAAATGAAGGGATAGGTTGGTATCCATAGATGATATGTATCTTTAATCCATCCTCAATTACATCCTCGGCTCTTGAAATAATTAAATTAATTTTGAAATAATTAAGTTAATATACTTGTACCAAGTTTTAAAGTTTGTGTTGTACTGCTATCAATGATATTTTGTAAACGTAGTTTGTGGGCTGATGTTATGCATTTTTTAAATTTGATTTGATTGAATCCTACTTAATTAAATAAAATTTGTTCAAAAACCTGTTGTTCTTTATTAATTATTTTTTTCCACTACAAATTAGCGCTTGAATGCGTTCCCGCGGCGCAGTGGTAGGTAAGTGATGATGCAGTCTAAGATGGTAACGGGCTAACCTGTTAGGAGTATGACAATGATATTTAAACCCCTAATCGGTTTCGATCAATACGATATCGTACCGGAATGCTAAATCGTTACTGATACTATAAATGCAAAAGTCTGCCAGTTGAAGTGCCTAGTGGGAGATTTTCATTTCATTCGATCGCGACAGCGTTAACTACGATTTGTATGCAATTGTCAAGCGTAGGGATCCGTAAATTTTCAAAAGTATCGATACCTACTTACTCGATGCCAAGTATCGAATCAAAAGTATCGATACTACTTGGTACCGAGTAGGTACTATTTGGAGGAAATAATATGAAGTAACAAAAAAATAATTAATGATTTATTTAATGATCACAAATAACTAATTTCCTAACCTCCAAGCCCCCAATTTATGTATAGCTTCTGAAAAGGTTTTTGGTATGTTTTAAGGCCATAGTCCAGTGTCCACTAGGCTGTGCTGCCATCGTGGTTTAATGTTTTGCACACATGCAATCTAAAGTAGGGGTTTCCCTGAAAGCTCCATCGAGAGAGACAACGCTATACAAACAAAGTAAGAGAAGTAGTTTATATTATAGTCGGTGGAGACAAAAGTATCGAGTAAATGCGAAAGTATCGATATGACTCAGGTATTTTTGCGGATCCCAAGTCAAGCGCTTGATAGCTCGGTAGCGAATGAATAGGTACTTACGTAAAAAAACTTACCACTCGACCTGACAACTATACACAGATCATAAAAACTATATTGACGGGTATGTACTGCTTCGAGCATAAATTATTAATTAACCAAACGGAGAAAGAGGTTTGTATGATGACGCCAAACATGCATCCCGGAAACGAAAATAGGCTGTTGTAAATTATTACAAGAGACAGAAGAGATTTTTTTGCCGGTTCATTTAATATTATTTTACTTACTAATACTAATATTATACTAATTACCAATCATACTAATATTATAAATACGAAAGAGTGTTTGTTAGTTCATTAAATTATTCCGCCAAATTTTATTAAAATTCATCCAATTATTCAACCAAATACGCGTCATTTACTTTTTATCGAGCGCGCACATTAGGCGACAAAAGAAAACATTATTCCAATCCTTGCTTCTGCGTTTTGCAACCCACCAACCTATAGTCAATGTACTCTGTGCCACCAATCCATTGCAGACGATACAAGCAGGCTGAGAGTAGGTCATACACCTTCAACGCCATCTATTCTATAATAGCTTAACTAGCACGTGAAGTAGTAAGCAAACGCGATCACTATATTATGAACCACCCCAATAGAGGCCGCTTTGATACAAAGAAATAAAATAATGATTCCATTTTCCTTGCAGTATTTTTAAAGTCTTCGAACATATTGAAATAGGAAATTTTAAATTGATTTAATATGTAATATTACAGGGAAACCATCGACTATAGCTAGAGAAACAACCATAAAACAAGCTTACGTCACTGTTCCGTCAGGCGTCACTTATGTACGCGTCACTGTCATTAACAAAGTGCCAAATACGTCAAACAGAAATAGCGTTCCATTTCATGCATTTTTGCTTGGTACATTAATTTTATTTTGCATCTTGAAACTTGAAATCTTGAAAGAATAAAACGAGCGTAGCGAAAAAATCCTATGTCTATGAATAAAACGGTCTTCCTAGGGCATATACAAATCAAAGCCCGTCGTACATCAAATTATTATCAAAATGTTACAAACAAACTTAGGTAGTTAAGCGATCCATACCAAAAGGGATTTTCGTTAGACAGTACTGAAATTAATTTAAACAATTAATAAACACCTATATAATTCCCGCGACTTCGTCCGCGTGGAATAAGATTTTTTGATTCACGCGGGAACTCTAATTATCCGGGATAAAAAGTCGTATGTCCTTCCCCGGGATACAATCTACCCCTGTACCAAATTTCGTCAAAATCGGCTGAGCAGACGGGCCGTGAAAGCGTAACAGACAGACAGACAGACAGACACACTTTCGCATTTATAATATTATAGTATGGATTATTTCCAAGCTATGTACTCGCGAGTGGGGGAGATGCCTCGCACTTGACCGGGTTTTTTGTTATACTCTGTGTCCGAATTTCAGAAATAATTGGTTGTGTCAGTTTGCTCTAAGCCGCCCTTATTTTCTTCTTTTCTGTCTTCAAATGCCACTCTGTACACTCAATATATGTTGTGCAGTACCGATCACTTTGAAATCGAAGTCATAATACTGTCATATTTAACATGAAATGAAGAGATTTAACTACCTCTAAGAAACAATCTGTGTATGTATGTTTGTATTAATGTATGTTCCACCGTAGCACCTAAACTACTGAGCTGATTTTGATGAATGAGGTGTCAATCGGTTCGTTATTATGGTCCTGAGAGTCATAGGCTACATTCAAACAGAAAAATTGCAAGAAACCCCACTTGCCAAAGTCTATTCGACTTTTTTTTTAATTTGTTACATTAAAGGCTTCTAGAGGGCGCCACTTTGTTTTTTCTCAAATTCAGCTTCCGTAGTGACACTCGCAAGATTAAGATAAATCTAGTGGTGGTGGTGGATATGTCACCGTAAGATTGTAAAATCCGGCCGGGCACTTAGGTTCTATCGGATTAATATACCTAATATATTACAATTTACCGAAAAATAACGCGTTAAATTGTAAGCAGTATGTTACGGTTCTCAATCTGTCGAAAGTTTATAATCTATCGAGATAAAAAACGTTATATTATAATCTAACGGTTTTTACAATCTTACGGTGACAGATATAAAGGAATACACTAAGAATGAACCTTTGAAACCTCGTAAATCCTAAATGATCGTTAAAATGAGAAAATGATCAATGGAACCTAACTTTGATTTTGCAAGACCTATTCAACGATACCCCACTTGCTATCGACTTTTATTTTCTAATTTGTTACATTATGGCTTCTAGAGGGCGCCATTATGTTTTTTATCAAATTCGGCTTCCACAGTGACACTAATGATATATTCGGCATAAACTAGTGGCGAATCTACATTTTTACCCCTTACCAAAAAGTGCTCGACGCGCGTAAAGAAGTTTTCAAAAAACCCAATCTTTAATTTTCCACGATAAAAAGTTAATCCTAAATCCTAAATCCATACCTAATCCAGCCAAATCCATTCTGTCATTTTTGTGTGAAAGAGTACTTAACAAACTTAATTTAAGTGCACACATACTAAACTTTCGCCTTCATAATATTAAGATAGTGTGATTATGGAAAACTTATAATATTTATCTTAACTATCGTATAAATATATCGTATAAATTATGGAAATAAGTAGGTCTAGTCTGGGTACTAAAGTAAAATTAAAGATGTGTTTTCGTGGTTGGATCAGTTTTATAATGCGTCGTCGGTAGAGCTGAGAGCAGTAGAGCTGTAGAGCAGGCCCCTATATTCAATGTACTCTGTGGAGCAGGCAGAGCGCGCCTGTACAACTACAAAGTCCACGCGTGACGCGCGCCGAAGTTTGCCTTGCCGTCACGCCGTGCCGTACGGCAGCTGGCCGCGCGAAGTCGGACTGTAGACTGTAGTTGTCATTTAGCAATCATTGCGATTGCCGCGTGCTTCTACAAATATCACGGTACATCTCAACTAAACTATTATTTTCGGTAAAACCATGACATACAAAGAGAGCCGCTAGCTCTGCTCGGCGGTTACGGTCGGTCCACGGTTTCAAAATGTAAATAGTTTCGGATATCCATGTACTTTAAAGTTTCTTGCAGTGTAAAGAAATAAATCTCGGTGTGTGTTCGCGGAGTTTAAGTTTTTACTTTTTAAGTTGCTCAGATCGCTTAAATTGTTTTCGTAAACAAAATAGAACTATGCAACAATGTGGATTTTGCTCTATTCTGTCGGGATTGATGCGTAGAGCGATGTGTATCAGTAGTAGACGAGGCAGCAGCGAGTCCTACTATCGCGAGCTCGGTGACCAGGACACGTTGGTAAGATCCTCTTTGATTCCTTCACATTTTTGACAGAAACGGCAGTCGCCAGTGCACCTGCACTGATTCCATCCGCATTTCGCATGTTTATCGTAGTTTTATCCAAGTTTTATCGCTCTCGCCGTGTAGTACCTATAGTTACGCGACCTAATCAATTTGTATAAACAGACGACTAATTGGAACTTCGTTTACGCTATACATAAATTAAAACACATGGTCATATGTTAATCCGCTTATTATCATCATTGAAGTAGTTTTTTTTTAGTTTGGCATGTTTTAATAACAAGGCATACTTAATTGCCTAGTTAACTAGTTATATTGTGTAGCATCCATTCATATCTAATGTTTGAAAGTTTGTTTTCTATTCTATCATAATATCATAGTTAAGTAACTGTCTTTATTTGGATGGGCTTATTGCTCAGTAGTTTCTAAACCCACAAAAAGTAAAATCTGTTTCATCAATTTTTATGTACTTAATTTAGTACAGAGATAGTTTGTAACCAGGGGAAGGACATAGGCAACATTTTATCCAGGGAAAACAGTTGTTGTCAAAAATCAGTGTTCAAAAAACTAAATCAACAGAGATAAAGTTACAACTGAGTTAAGTCTGGTAGGCTCAATAAAACCCTCGTAGCAAAACTGCGTTCAAGAGCCAATAATATGAATAACTGAGTAACCTATTGTTACTTATCTGCAAAATTTGGCCAAATAAGTACTTAAATATATGTCACAAGGTATTTTTTAATTTATTAGTTTATTACTTACAAGTCAATGCATGCAACATTTGTCACTTGGTTTTAGGTCTTGTGGGAACTCTTAGTCACATTATAATATCTAGTCCAGGATGCAAGCTGAATCTAGCTATATTCGTTAAAATTTCCTGGAGCTATATCCTATATATATAGTTAGGCCATGAAAGTGTAACCGACAGCCAGACACACCGACATTTGCATTTTCAATATTAGCATAGATAATAATAGTTAATGCCACTAAAAATCACCTCAGTGTGAGTATGGTAGGTTTGCACATAGTAGAATGCATGCTAAAATGCAAGATTAATCACAATATTTTCTATAATACATAATTAAGTACTAACATGCATCATAAATAATAGGACTTCATAGTTTGTTTGTTGTCGCAATGCAACTGTTTCAACTACTTAAATAGTTACCAAAACTTACTTTAACAGTTGGTATGCTGCGTATCGAATAACAAAAGAACAGTTACTCAGCGCCAGTGGAGTCCACGGGGTTAATATTGCAGTCAAAAGCTAACTATTGGCCTTAAAACTTAGAATTCATTCATACAAAGTACTTAAAATACATTTATAAACACAAATTTTGTAATTTTAATTATAGTGTTAACCAAATTAGGGGAAAACTACCTATTCTTAAATTATACACAATAAATATATATCAAATTGTGGAACCAGCAGGATTTGAACCCTCTGGGAATTGTGAATACTATGTATATGTAGTCTTCCCTGAACATCTAAGTACTTAACTAAGAAAAATTTTTGCATAATGGGTTCTAGGGATGTTTAAAAAACCTAAATCCATGTGGATGAAATGGTGGACACAATCAAACTAGTCCCTACTCCGTAATCAAACAAATTACTGAATACTTATTAATTATTAGGTATTGCCCACAACTGCTGTGTGGAATAAGTTTTTTTTAATTCCCACGGGAACTCCTCAATTTTCCGGGGCAAAAGGCCTATGCCACTCTCCAAGTCCCCAACTATAGTATTTTAAATAAAAATTATTTCCAAAAAACTGACTTCCAAAGCCACTGTAAAGTAAAAAATAATTTTGATTTCTACACACTATGTTGAAGTCGGGCGAGCCTGACATGTCAACTTTGCATATCTTTGTATACTCGCCCGACTATTTTTAACTTTTTAGTGTACTCTAAATCCCCACAGCTTAAGAATGCAGTACCCTGCAGCATCAGAGTTGAGGAGTTGGGACTTGAGTTTAAGTATGAAGTCGTTGCTTGACACCTATAATATGACTTCACCACAAAAAATCCTAAATCGCTATTTTTAAAGAGTTCTGTACCCTGCAGCATCAGGATTGAGGAGTTGGATCGTATATATGTGACTTGATACCTACTATATGAATTCACCATCAAAATTTCCTAACTCCCTAGTTTTGAGGATTTCATGTAGTACGGTACACCTACAGCATCAGGATTGAGGATCTGGAGTCAGATTTTTTATGGGACCACCTCAGGAGGTTCCTCTAACCACTGAAAAGAAATTTTTTCAAATCGGTTCACGGAGATATGCACCGAATTGACAACCTCCTCCTTTTTTGGAAGTCGGTTAAAAAAGGCGTGAGTAACTAGAAGTAGATCTAGATCTAAGGCCTCATATAATAATATACGAGCGGCACATAATAATGCAACGACAGAAGCAACGGCAGCCGTCGCCACCATTCGGAGGCAGCCGTCGCGTCGATGCGTCGGAGGCAGCCGTCGATGCGTCGGAGGCAGCCGTCCATGCGTCGGAGGCAGCCGTCGACGACTTGTAGCGATGCTTGCAGTGGTAACATCCTTGACGCTAACATGTCGACGGCTGCCGCTGACGGACGGTTGGCAACGTGCCGCTCATGTATAATATAATACTAGCTGATGCCCGCGACTTCGTCCGCGTGGATTGAGGTTTTTTGGTTCCGGGATAAAAAGTCTATGTGCTATTCCAGACCAGACTATAATCTATCTCTGTGCCAAATTTCATCCAGATCCATTCAGCCGTTCGGGCATGATTGAGTAACAAACATCCATCCATCCATCCATTCAAACTTACCATACAACCATAATATTATACTCGTAGTATAATATAGATACTCGTAGTATAGATGAGCCCTCAGCTACTCTCTAGTTGCGCCAGTAAGGATTTACTAACAAAATTTCTTAGTAAATAAGTATACCTAACTACTTAGCTCTGGGGCCTTAATTACTAACAACTTAAGAATGATTGGTCCGATCGCAATCACCTCTGATTGGCCAGCGCTCTTTCGCTACTGGCCAAAATCTATTGACGCAGAAATAATACCTTAAATTCAGCCAATTGCAACAATTGAGATGATATAATTGATTGTAATAATTATTAAATGCAGCTTTTACATCAGAATATCGTACAACTGCACTTCCACAGTGTAATAGGTGCAGGTTAACTGGTACCAGGAGAACCGCTAAGGAAAGTTAAAATGAATGGTTTTAAATTGTTACGGACGAGGTAAGTACAGGGATAAGAATTTCACCACCAACCACTACAGCCCATTAACTTCGCACTGCTGGTCACAGGCCTCCACTCTCATAGGAGAGAGGGAATTAGAGCTTAGACCCACCACGCTGCTCCAATGCGGGTTGGCGCATGTTAGTGATAATGATCGGGACCGACGGCTTAACGTGCTCTCCGAGGCACGGGGTGAAACACCGCCAACTTCCAACTCCGGGCTGGCACTGAAAAAACCCAATACCTAACTAATTTTAAGCCCGACCGGGAATCGAACCCAGGACCTCGTGATCCGCAGTCGACTATGCTAACCGCTAGACCAACGAGGCAGTCAAGAATTTCACACGGGGCTACAATTCACTCAACTGAGTAGTACAATAACTTATGATTGTGTGCCAATGAGTTAAAGTTTAAAATGTTGAGCACTCCTCCATACATTTGCCAGCGCTACCCAGTTGTCCTAGGTGAGCGACAGAAGCGACACCACGCGCCGCGATGCGCTGCGACGCCATAGAAAATTACCCGTTGTTCTAGTTGAGCGACAGAACATAGAACAGACGTAGATCTATACGCGACAACGTCTGTCATTTTCTACGGCGTCGTATCGAATGGCGTCGGCGTCGCTTCTGTCGTCACCTAGGACAACGGGTAGGCCACCCCAAGCGCGACAACTTTTATTAAAGTGAGTATTTTCGGATAAGATACGCCCATTCGTTAATAATTATCACGAGAGCGCTATATTGCTTTTCAATCATATAGTTAACTATCTGATGCCCGCGACTTCGTCCGCGTGGTTTAAGTTTTTTTGATTCCCGCGGGAACTCCTTAATTTTCTGGGATAAAAAGTAGCCTATGTCACTCTCCAGGTCCACAACTGTACCCAAACCAAAAATCACGCCGATCCGTTGCTCCGTTGCGGCGTGATTGACGGACAAACCAACAAACAAACACACTTTCGCATTTATAATATTAGTATGATAGCAAGCAGTCGTCACCTGATGTTAATGTGATTACCACCGCCTATGAACATTTGCAGCATCCATAAAAACTGCCAATGCGTTGCCGGTTTTTGAGAAATTCTCCTTGAAAAGTCCCATAATGAAGTTTTAAGGGAGCACAGCAGGTGCAAGCTGCTTCACTAATTTGCAAGTACGTGGCATTAAAATACTGGTATGTACAACCTGCATCAGTTGTTACAATCTTTTTTATGACAGAATTTGTGGTATTCTTTCTGCGCCAGTGGATTTTGACCAATAACGAAAGAATTTTAACCAATCAGAGGTGATTGCGATCTTTTCGCTGTAGCAATAATAGTTAGTTAAGTAATTACGTAACAGGGCACCTGGAATAACGAGACATGGAAGAAAACCAAGCATCCAGGTGTTGGGAATGAAAGGAGATGGTTCAGATTTGTATGGGGCGTGGGACTGGTCTTTGTACAAGTAGTAAAAAGAAAGAAAATAAAATATCAAACCAGATTTTATTGTTTAAATCTACGAATTCGTCCTAATTTCAATGGTGAAATTATTTAATTGTTCCACGACTAGCAACACTAAACATGAGTAGATAACAATGGCGGATTCATATTTTTGACATTTTCTGTCAAGTGTCAAATATTATGAAAGAAAACTAACACGATGACTCACGTCACTTGGCAGAAATGACAAATATCACGTTTCGCGCCTACTGACTTCTCTATGGCTGAAGGCGCCATCTTGGAAGCATATCGCAAAACTTGAAATAGATTTTTATTTTTTGCATTGTTATTTAGATTGTTATTCTTATTTTATTTTTTATTTAATAAAATCTATATATTTTAAACTATACACTATATAGTGTACAAGAACTACACGCAAAATGAACCTTCCCCTTTCTTCTGTAGAGCAGTTGAAGCCTGAGTGTGTTTTGATTTGCTCAGGTGCTGTGGCTCTTAGAATATTCGTTCTTATCTTGGTTTTAGTAGTTACTGTGTTGTTGTTATCAAAAAGACTCACCTCCACTCCACTCTGTTGGCGCTGGCCTTAGCGGCATGTATCATCTGTGTATCATATGGACGGAAATTTACTAATTGTAAGGTTCTAACTGTCCAAATAACTGGTGTGGTAAGAAAAAATATTTTTCTTATGTCCAATGGTACCCGGACATAAGAAAAATATTTTTTCTTACCCATCTTATACTTAGACTTAATATTAGCGGGCAAAGCTGTTAAGGATGTGGCATGTGGCAGTGAAATTGTTAACTATATGATCTCGTTCTGTTTAAAAGCTTGGTACAAAATCTCTAATCTGCTCTCCTTTTCCATTTTTCCATTTGGCAACCCTATTAACGAATACCTAGTTCGTATCTTTAGATGAGGCAATGTCACACTCGGCACTCGGTCTAAAAGTAGTCCCCATTTATTTTTGACTCGTATAAAATTAGATTTATAGGCCAAATTCTCATAAACGCGCTCTCGTGTTACATGAGCGGTGTGACAAATGCTCCCACGTAGTGCGTAGAATAGATACTTAGATGTTCACATTATACCTAGTAGTTAAGACGGCATCTAAGTTTCCACCTCTCTAGCAATATACGAAGCCGAAAAATACTTTTGACAAAAAGTGGTCAAACAAACTCATTGAAAATAGTAAGGGAAAATAGGAAAAAGGTTACCCCGCCACCTCAAAGCTAGCGATAAATCGACAGGCAATCGCTCACTCTACCTACGGTTCAGTCAGCGTGCACTGTAGTCCCTGCATACCTCTAACGTTCTTTGGGAGTATGCAGTGGCTACTGCACTGTCCACTGACTTGTTCGAAGATAAATAATTATCTAGGTTAGCTATTTACGCACTGTCATGATGAAAAAATAATGAGTAACTAGTTATTGAGCTATTTCAAGTTGGTTAAGCAGAGCCTTTATGAGCCTATGACCTTCAAACCACGGATAGCGTAAAGCGTCCCAGTGCTGTACTCCGTCGTCAGCACTTAGGTGGAATTTCCAAGTATTTAGTCGGTAGGAGCCCGAAATAACCGCGGTCCCCCGTGGCCGGTAGTATCACTGTTGTTTTCTCAAAAAGGGGGGGGGGGGATAGGTAAATCAATGACAACAATGTTAAACAATGTTTAATTTTGTTTCAGAAAATCGAGGATAAGTCCTCAATCTTCTCTGATGATTCCGATGAAATAAGTAAGTATACTTATTTATATAATCTCGTTATAATTATGTAGACCTAGAGGTTCCTTAACTTCACTAACAATTAATAGAAATATGTTTTATTCAAATGTTTAGCTGATTAGTGATCACAATGAATATGGTCATTATCAAAACGATCTAGGGAACGTTACAAATAAATAAATAAATAAATGAATCTTTATTGACCCACACAATCTTAACAAATGAAAACAAATTGGTACATAATACCTATATGTAAATACTACCTAATTTAAAACTGTGCGGTCAATAGGCCCGCCTCCTCAGCCTGTGTCACAGCATGATATGCGTTTGCCTACCATGCTGCAACGCTGATTTTCAGGGGGGGCCCAAGGGCCAAGACGTCACGGACCATCACCGTGTACAGACACAAAAGCAGAATGAATAACTTAAGTTACTTAAGGTGTAGGCTATAAACTAAACTAACTTAAATGACTTATGCGTATTATAATAGGTACTTTCTAAGCTATGTGCTGATGCTGTTGTTGGTGCTGAGCTTGTTATCATAATACTAATACTTATCTTACAAATTAATTAACTAGTACTTTAATAATCTTATGCAATATTTTATTAGTGAGAGGGTAGCACAAGGCTATTGCTATCAACAGAAAAAAAATAAAATAAAAAAATAAAATAAATTATATAATTATTAAAAGATATATTTAAAAATTAAAATACTGAATTGTGACATATTCCTGATATTTGTGTTGCAAGAACATGGGCTTTATACCTAACTTTAAAAGTATTTATCGTACAAGTTTTTTTTAAATATCTTAGAGCTTTTCCATCCATCCATCCATCAGCCTGTATACATCCACTGCTGGACGTAGGCCTTTTCGAGAGCGCGCCATCGGACCAGGGAGCTGGAGGTCGTCCTACACTGCGCTTGCCGGTGCGCGGTCTCCACTCCAGAACACGTCTGCCCCAACGGTTATCGGTTCTGCTACAATAGAGCTTTTACAATAAGTTAAACTCGAAGTTACCACACCGGTTCGGAAAGCAGATTATATTAACTATGAAGAGCTAACAATAAACTCAGCAGTTAAGCTCAAATCCGATTCCGAGCCTTAGCTCTTTTCAAATTTCCTCAATTGCTGCAGAGGTTTTGCTTTGACGACCTCCGTGGCGCAGTGTGTAGCGCTGTTGCCTTAACGTGCGGAGGTCCCGGGTTCGATCCCCGGCAGGGTCAATTTAGGAATTTATAATTTCTGAATTTTCCCTGGTCTGGCCTAGTGGGAGGCTTCGGCTGTAGCTAGTTACCACCCTACCGGCAAAGACGTGCCGCCAAGCGATTTAGCGTTCCGGTTCGATGCCGTGTAAGAACCGAACCGTAATAAACCGAAGGGGTGTGGGTTTAATATAACTGCCATGCCCCTAACAGGTTAGCCCGCTACCATCTTAGACTGCATCATCACTTACCATTCAGGCGAGACCGCAGTCAAGTGCTAGCTTGTAGTGGATAAAAAAAAAAGGGGTAAATTAAACTTATTAAAAGTTATTATGTTCATTTACTTGTTAGCAATTATAACTTATTCCAATACTGAAAGATAAAGTTTCGTTCAGAAGCGTAGTTCCGGACGCTATTAGTTCGAACGGTTAAAAATTTAAAAAAACTTTCGATTCTGATCCTGGTACCTAACTATATACTTACTAAGAAATTGGCACGGACAGACCGCGGGAATGTATCTAAAACACTGCGAGTAGATTAGAGCATAAATAGATCATTTTGATTGGTTAGAAGAGGCACCAAAAAAATTAGAAGCATGTAAGTAAATCATTTCCATTTTTAGGGCAAAATGTAGCCCAATATTGTGTAAATGACGTCCTTCCTTCAATAAAATTCCGGAAGCAATTAGAGAACTTACATTCAATCTACTTATTCAAGTCATACGGAAAGGTGCTCCTCCACAATAGATGAATTTTTAAATTTTAAACAATAAGTAATTTTGCATGCCTGATTGTGTAAGGCTGTAAAACATTTCAGCTGGAAAATGTATAAATAACATCTCATTGTAAAAATGTTTCAGCAAATTTCGATGCTGTAAATAAAGATTATTGAATTTCCACTATCACTGATACGTATTCAAATGCAATATCATCTCATAAATTAGATAGAAACTGGCATTCTAGTATTTCAGAAATCATTTGTCAATAATTAGGTACTTAACTACTCGTATTATATATGATATTTACTATTCATACGTTCGGCTTTTGGGTAATTGCATTGGACTCTATTGGATTGGAAGATAGGTATGCTGGTATTTCACCTATTATCAGGCTGTCAATAAGTTTAAGTTATAAGTGATAAGCGTGTAGTTATATTTATTTTCTGTAGTAATTTGTGTCGATGTAACAAAACTAAGCTTTGAACAACAATCGGTTACTAGCTGTAAACTATTTCTTCGTGGTTCTTTCAAAAAATACTGGTTTGTTATTTTTAGTCCATTTTAAGTTTAACCTTGACTGCGATCTCGCACCTGGTGGTAGCGGGCTAACCTGTGAGGAGTATGGAAGTTACATTTAATAATTATTTAACCCGCGACTTCCCACTTCTAGACACAGCGCTCACTCTCACCACTGTGACAAGGAGGTTGTCAAAAAGGGTTTCTTGCTAGGGCTTGTGCGACCAGGTTTCGTGGTTACCAGCGACTCTTTACGCTACGTTCGCACTACGTTCACCTACGTCTACAGTTTGTATCGAACCAGCAATTTTTTTTCCGTGCGAATATTATACGCAAGTGCGAACACCTCCAAATGATTTCTTGTGTTACGGAATTGCAAAAAAATTGCGTGATTATTTTTCGCAGTGCCAACGTAGCCGAGATCGTCCGTACGTTTTCATATTCGGCCATCATAAATCCCCATCGGTGGATCTATATAGAAACTTGAGATTTGTTTTCGGAAATTCTTTTATATTCGAGCGAATTGTCAGTGTATTTCTATTTATGTTACTTATTTTAATTTATAAAGTAATATTTCGTCTTCAGCTTATGAATTAGAAACGATTTGGTCTAGCATCTAGTATTAATAGTTTCTAGTAATTAGTAATTTAGTCTGTCTGTTATGTGCAGTTGCACGTTTAAAGATCATTAGTTTGTTGATATAAATTATAAATTTAAGTAAGTACTATAATCCTATAGACACAAATCTAACTAATAGTTTTATATGTGCAAATTAATTTAAGAACCTATCATTGAAAATATAAGGACTTTTCGACTAATCTATTCAAAAAAAATATAAGATTTACAAAATGATCATGGAATAACTAAGTATAATGTTTTACTTAAGAACTTAACTTGTTTATTTTTAAAGCTCTATCAAGTAAATACTTTACGCTCTTGTCGTGTTTGTTTTTAATGAAAATTCACTGTACTTATACATGTATACCTACGTAGAATAAAATTATGAATATGTTCCATTGCCGAGTTTGGTAACGGCGCCTGAATACGGGTTTCGCTCCTGTGCCCTGATGGGACTGATCATGTATAGCAAGGAATAAGCGAGCACATCGAGGACATGAAAGGGTACCATCAACATAATATTAAAAATTGAAACTCGGTTTCAATTATACTTTTATTTAGCAATTCACACATAGACTGACTAACACGGCCGTGCCGCCAATCGCCACCTTGACCCTCTATCCTAGAGTTAAGACCATAGCCTCTCTCAAAAACCATAGAAGCAGTAAGGTTTTGTACCTATGTATTTAGAGGGTGGTCTACTTTTAAGTTGGTCACGGTAAATGTCCAGATCATCCCACCTTTTGTGTTCGATTTCTGTGATAATCTGCTGAACCAAGCGCCTCCAATCCCGTAGTTTTCAGTCAGACTTTCTCAACGAAAGGAGTCGATCTTGCATCCAGTCATATGACTCTCTTGGTATCTAAAGAACTGACCGTCTTTTTTCCGCTTTCCGTCTTTAAGTTCAGATGCGCTTGGTTAGTCTTTCGTTGCTAGAATAAAATAAATGTCTAAAAGCTTAAACCTAAAAATACCATCTCATTCTCGGTGCGCTACAATGAATAAATCTATTTTCCTCTCATATTATCTATAGAGGAACAACTCTATAGAACCTCTCAACAGATAAACAATAGAATTGTTCTGAGCAATTCCAAGCTATTCTGTCGTATTATACCCTAGTGTTTGTTCTCGGCTCTTGTTCCTCTAATTATCCTTGGCGAGAATGCAACACCGCACTGAGGATCTGCAACACACGATACGAGTATATTAAACCTTTTATTTTTCTATTTTAGTTTTTCGTAGATTCAATGGAAGTTGCGGACAACGCGCGGTAGTAGTAATTATAATTGAGTATTTGACTACTTGTCAAATCAGCAACTATTATATTTTTCAAACGTCAATACGCGCGCTTTTTAACCGACTTCCAAAAAGGAGGAGGTTCTCAATTCGGCGCGTATTTTTTTTTAATGTATGATATGCTTTCTTGTGAATGTGACGTCATCAAAAGTCAACGCACTTTTACTATTGATAGTTTAAAATAGTTATCATACATAAAACTTACGGGTACGTCGATATTACGTCTTTTGGCAGGTCCTCTATTTAATAATCGGGTAAATAAATAATCATTTATTTTTGACGTACCTAGGCAACATCTCAATTGCAAAAATGTATTTGACTGCTCGTTGCTGACATTTTTTATTGCCATTTCTTTTTCGGTACATTTCCGTAATTTAAAAAAAATATTGTTCAAGATAAACATACATAATATATATATTATATATATGTATATATATTATTATAATTAATTTAAAAGTTAATCTAAAATCTAAATATTATACAAACTATACAATACATTTAAATCAAATCCTTTTATACCTACTAACAAAAATAAAAATAAAACCCTAATCAAAAAGACCACCCCTGGTTGCCCCTGGGCCAAAGGTACCCATCAAACTTGCAGCATTGCCACGCTGAATGGCGATGGATAACCTTTGAACCAGGTATATATTATAAATAATATATATATTATATATATTATTTTTGTACACCGTAAAATTGCAAAAACCGCCAGATTGCAATCTAACGCTTTTTATCTCGATAGATTGTAAACTGTCGACAGATTGTGAACCGTTCAATGTTATGAATGTCAATTTTTGAAATATTCATTGTATTTGCGTTTTCTTGTCTCTTTCTTGTAGGTTAGGTTAGGGTCCAACATAAATAACCAGGTAGTGCCCCGCTGCAGGCCGGGCACTTAGCTTCTATCGGTTTAAAAATAATGCGTTAAATTGTAATCTTTCGACATTTTACAATCTCGCTAAATAGATTACAATCTAACGGTTTTCACAATCTTACGGTGACATATATACACTAGCCATCCTCTAAAAACTTTAACGTTTATGCGAGTATGGCGAGTTCACATTGCAATTATTAGTAAAGTATATTTATGTAGGTATATAAATAACATTTGAAGTGAAATAAAAAAGTGCAATTCACACACGGCAGAAGTGAAACTTCAGAAAAGTAGCCTACGAGAGAATGATATAAATATAACTTGTATTCTATCTCATTCTCTCGCAGGCTAAATCCTATGATGAATATGTTTGTCTCTTTTTAGTGTCGCTTTTTCGTTTCATCGAATTTTTGAGATCACAACAATTTTGAAGAAGTTTTACTTCGAAAATACAATAGTTTGGTTTAGGTACACGAGTAAACTTCTTATTTTGTTTTCTCTATGGCCTCTTACCATCAGAGGCCCAATTGTCTAAGCAAATCATAATAATTTCACAGCTTAAAACGTGTTACTCGAACTATCTAAAAGAGTTCATACATGCTTTTTGACGTGCAGGCTTCTATGAACTCCTTAAACAGGTCGGATTATCCGTTTGACAAACGATTACGATTACGATTTCCGTACACAAGCGGGGGGCAGAATTGGTATGAGCACAGTAAACATGCAACCAGTATGGAAACTACCTAGAAACGTTCGAAACAGGCTCACTCAAACAAACGTGCGCATTGACGAGACCTCAAGCGCTCTTCGCAGTGCCGTCAGTAGTGAGTGCCGCGTCATCGCATGTTTGATGCGCACGTTTGTGTGAGTGAGCTGTTTCGAACGTTTCTAGGTAGTTTCCATACTGGTTGTATCTGTTTACTGTGGTATGAGCGATCTCAAGCTATTCAATCGTATTATTCCCGTTTCCCGAATGTTTGCTGTTCTCGGCGCTTGTTCCTATTACATTTTTCTTGGCGAGGATGCAACTCCGCACTGCGGATCTGTAACATACGATACGAGTGTATTGAACTAGCCATTTCCCGCGACTTCGTCTACGTGGATTTTAGTTCTTCAGTGGTTCAATCCTAATAAATACTAATGTGGGTCTGTTTGTTTGTGTATTACACTCTTATGCAACACTGCACTGCGAATCTGCAACGTAAGAGTACCTATTTTAAACTAGGTTTTATCGTGGTTTAAGTTATTTTATAGATCCTGTTGGTTCTTTGTTTGCTACTTAATTGCTATATTTGAGGGAAATTTTAAGAAACATCTGGCTTAGTTGCCTCAGCTCATATCAGTCGAATATGCTGAATACGAAGTCGAATATGATGGGTGAACGAATTTAGAGGCCCGAATTGAACATTCGTTTCTTCCGTACCGCGAGGTCGAGAGGACGTTAAGGTCACGCGCGTTTAATAAATAGAGTTATTTATGTGAGTTATAAGCAACTAGCTTGATGCCCGCGACTTCGTCCGCGTAGATTGAGGTTTTTTTGTTCCCGTGAGAACTCTTTAATTTTCCGAATTAAAAAGTAGTCTATGTATCATACATATGACGACCTCCGTGGCGCAGTGTGTAGCGCTGTTGTCTTAACGTGCGGAGGTCCCGGGTTCGATCCCCGGCAGGGTCAATTTGGGAATTTATAATTTCTGAATTTTCCCTGGTCTGGCCTGGTGGCTTCGGCCGTGGCTAGTTACCACCCTATACCGGCAAAGACGTGCCGCCAAGCGATTTAGCGTTCCGGTACGATGCCGTGTAGAAACCGAATAGGGGTATGGGTTTAATATAACTGCCATGCCCCTAACAGGTTTTGCCCGCTACAATCTTAGACTGCATCATCACCATCAGGTGAGCAGTAAAGGGCTAAATTGTAGTGGATTAAAAAAAAAACCAGACTATAATCTATCTCTGTGCCAAATTTCATCCAGATCCGTTCAGCCGTTTTGGCATGATTGTGTAACAAACATCCATTCATCCGTCCAAACTTTCGCATTTTAATATTACTTAGTGTAGAAGTATAGATTAAGTATTGCTTTAAAGGTGTAGGAAAAACATCGTGAGAAAACCTGCGAGTTCTCCATAAATGTCTGAGAGTTCTCAATAAATTAAAATGTTCTCAAAGCCATCATCATACCCTGCGGCGATAGGGTGATGATTGGTGATAATAATGAACAAAATTATTATAATAATAATTACCTCATAGTTATAAAGTTATTTTAAAGCTGTCATTTTAGTTTAGTTTTATACAGAATCGTCCCGATGGCATCGAAATCGAGTACAGAACTGCCTCGTTGATCTAGTGGTTAGCATGTTTGACTGCGGCCGACGAGGTCCCGGGTTCGGATCCCGGGTCGGGCCATAGTTAAGTATCGGGATTTTCTGATTAGAAATTCCCAGTAGGTACTACACGTAGTCCGGAGTTAGGAAGTTGGCGATGTTTCACCCCCGTGCCTCGGAGAGCACGTTCAGCCGTCGGTCCCGGTT
Organism: Erebia aethiops; assembly: GCA_923060345.2. Taxonomy (NCBI): domain Eukaryota; kingdom Metazoa; phylum Arthropoda; class Insecta; order Lepidoptera; family Nymphalidae; genus Erebia; species Erebia aethiops. Next base: position 4,078,131 of record OV281079.1, on the reverse strand, counting down.
ATTATCACTAACATGATAATAGTCGTTAAAGCCCGCCAACCAGCATTGGAGCAGCGTGGTGGGTCTAAGCTCTAATTCCCTCTCTCCTATGAGAGTGGAGGCCTGTGCCCAGCAGTGAGACGTTAATGGGCTGCAGTGGTTAGTTGGGTTGGTTGATTATACAGAATTGGCCACAGTATTTGTCGAAAAAAATATTTTTTTTACATAAAAAATTCCGCTGCATTTTCTCGTTGCCTGGCATTCGTTTATCATCATATACAGGCTGACTGGGAGCTTTTTACATATTCAATTGCGACGACGTTCTCTACCATTTCTCTTGATACCAATCGATCGAGCGCCAGCTGTCAAACGCTTGACAATTCGCTTGAAAAATAACGTTGACGCGATCGAATAGGAAGAATATCTCCCACTAGGCACTCAAAATCTATCTAGCCGTTATAATATCTAATCATAAGAACTATATTTTAGTTATGAAAAAGAGTAAAAAACATTAAGTAAACAAACATTAAGTAAAATTCAAGTTATAAGCTCTATAGTTATTATAATATACTTACCTTTGTTATTTTAATTAAATACCAGCGACGACTGGCAAGAGATTTATTGGAATGGAAATTATTTACTCAAGCAGGACTTTGCTTTTAAATGGTGTGATGATTTTTATTTAGATAATGGAAACAGTCCAATGTCTAATTTCTGCCCCTCGAAATTAATCTTATTCTCATATTATTATCAACTAGCTGATGCCCGCGACTTCGTCCGCGTGGTTTAAGTTTTTTGGTATTCCCGCGGGAACTCCTTAATTTTCCGAGATAAAAAGTAGCCTATCTCACTCTCCAGCTCCTCAACTGTACCGATGCCAAAAATCACGTCGATCCGTTGCTCCGTTGCGGCGTGATTGAAGGACAAACCAACAAACAAACACACTTTCGCATTTATAATATTAGTATGATGAAGTATGAAACATTAGTATGATGAGAATAAGATCAATAATTATATCTAAATATATAAAAGGAAAAGGTGACTGACTGACTGATCTATCAACGCACATGTCATACCACTGGACAGACCGGGCTGAAAGCACCTGAAAGGCACACAGATAGCTATTATGACGTAGACATCCGCTAAGGATTTTTGAAAATTCAACCCCTAAGGGGGTAAAATAAGGCTTTGAAATTTGTATGAAAATCGAATTAAACATGAGCGAAGCTGCGGGCTAAAGCTAGTTATTTATCTATATTAATCTTAGTACTTAGTTACTCTATCACGCATACGCACATCTACAATGACTGAACGGATTTGGATAAAATTTGGAAAGGAGGTAAATAAATAAACCTTAATTAAGTAACACATTGGCTACATTTTATCCCGGAAAATAAGAGAATTCCCGCGGGATTTGAGCGGATGAGAGATAATAGCAATGCCAGATAAAGTTGCCAAAGATTGTTCATGAGGGTGAATAAATTCGATACGTCATCGTCGGTGTCAGATATCTTAACTGAGAACTTCAGGAAGAAAATCATAAGAAAATGTGAATTTGAATGATATCGTTTTATCAAAATCCGAAAGATAAACTTAAATCACATATTACGATTCAATTTAGATACGACATAAAATGACTGATAAATTGATATCTGGATATTGTTAACGACGGTTACAATTGGCTACCGTTTAAGACAATTCAGTATTACCTACTTATGTTTGGAAGTATCAATTACTTTATTATTAGATTACCTACACTCGATCTAACCGGTAACGACATAAGTGTTTTTATTATCAGCTGTTATATAATGTCGTGAACTGATAAAAGTTCTTAGACCACTGCTGGAAATAGGTATCTTATAGGTGCTTTCACATGCCGCAGTCTTGCGCCGGCGAAGGTCTACCCCCGCTAAAGAGGCGCGGCATGTACCGGCAAGTATTATTTGTATGCGGTTGCATGGAGCACTTAAACGACGCGGCACGGATATGCACTGCGAATAATATTTGCCGCTACGTGCCGCGAAGTTCCGTGCGTCTCATGTGGGGCTAGACCTTTAATCCAGCGGCTCTCTGGGACTTGTTTGATGTCGTCCATCCATCTAGTGGGGATTCTGCAAACGCTTCGCTTTCCAGTGCGGGTCGCCATTCCAACGGGAGCACAGCTTTCAACTATCGGTTTTTCGTGCAATGTGCCCCGCCCACTGTTTTGCCCGCTCTTCTCTTCTAGCGAAAAAAAACATTAGGGATCAGATAGAATGAAATGTCTGTAAGAATTGACCACGTCGGAGGGGGACCAACGTTGTTTGGAACGCAACGGCAGCCACCGAGGCTCTTGTTGGGTGGTTATCTGAAATTTGGTTAACTTGGTGTTAGCATCAATTTTCACAATATTAAAAGAAAATTATCCAATATTTGAAACTATTAAGCGATGTTATAAAGTCCATTTAGTTCGGTCACTCATTTTGATATATATTATAATATTCTGTATTTATAAAAATTGTCATTTCTTACTCCAAATATCAGGCCCTAGCCATGTAAGATCTCCCGAATTTAGTATTCATTTCACTGTAATTATAATTCTATGAGAATAATTTGATCAAACTCTATTTAAATTCATTTACTATTACATTACTAACATTGTCATTACGATTTAATTTATAATAACAATATGTTTCATCACATTATTTCAAGTCAAGTAGTGTAAGCGATAAAAAATATCAGGCCCTAGTCATTTACGAAATTCAAAAATACGCGGCATCCAAGCATATGGCTTTTTCATAACTCACTCAATACGATAGCATCGGTGTGAAGTTAGTTGCAAACACGACCCAAACCGCGGTAGCTATTTTGTTATTAGTGCGGTCGCCGACTTTGCAGCGGAAACACGTGCTGTGCCAGTCAAACTCTCAGGCCCTAGGTAAGTCGCTTTAAAGATAGTTAATTACTAATTGATCTCATTACTTATTGTAAATATGAGTTTGGTATGCCTTGTTATTTTGACTGCCAATTGGTTTTCATGTTGATTTTAAATAATAGATTTCATTTGATTTTGTTGCGTTTCGTCAGTCCCTAGACCGTCAGGCCCTAGTCGTAATAGTGACTAGGGCCTGACGCCAAATCTAGGGACTGATGGTCATACAGTGTGATGCATAGTTTTAAACATAATACCAATGTATTTGTTGTAGAATATGGCGCCTAGAAAGAAAAAAACATTGTCTAAAGAGGAAATTGCAAAAAAAAGTCTGAACAGGCAAAGAGGCGATTGGAAAAAATTAAAAATGATCCTGTTTTGCTGGCAGAGTACAAAGAAAAGGAACGACTAAAATATCTAAAGAAAAAGGAAAAAGGACAACGGAAATGTGTAAAAGACATGACTCCGCGTCAGCACAGAAAGGCAAGAAAAAACTGGGTAGCCTATTCATCTGATTATAGAAAAAAACAAAAGATTCGTGAAAATACAGATAAATACGTGGACCAAAATACGCCGCCGTCATCGGAAGATGAAATTATTCCTGAGGTCCCTTTATTAAATAATGAAAGAGAAGCTGAAGCTAGAAGGAGGAGTATAGTTCAACGGAAAAAAATAAATAGTATGCTGAAATGCATGCAAACGTACTGCAGACCAACTCATAGCTCAGAGAGGTGACATTACAAACTTGTACGACTTTGTAGCTGTGCTTCGAGAAAGGTGTCCAAATATACAGATCTCTGTTATCAAAGATGTTGACATAGAAAAAGTTAACAAAATGATCAAGGAACATCAGCAAGAGCAGAAACCGTTTAAAGGAACTCTCTTAGTGCATCAAGTCCCGGGTCATATTTGTAACCCTAATAAACTTGTCTTGAAGTCACTAAGTTGCTTCTGTGATAATGTAGTTTTAAACATAATACCAATGTATTTGTTGTAGAATATGGCGCCTAGAAAGAAAAAAACATAGTCTAAAGAGGAAATTGCAAAAAAAAAGTCTGAACAGGCAAAGAGGCGATTGGAAAAAATTAAAAATGATCCTGTTTTGCTGGCAGAGTACAAAGAAAAGGAACGACTAAAATATCTAAAGAAAAAGGAAAAAGGACAACGGAAATGTGTAAAAGACATGACTCCGCGTCAACACAGAAAGGCAAGAAAAAACTGGGTAGCCTATTCATCTGATTATAGAAAAAAACAAAAGATTCGTGAAAATACAGATAAATACGTGGACCAAAATACGCCGCCGTCATCGGAAGATGAAATTATTCCTGAGGTCCCTTTATTAAATAATGAAAGAGAAGCTGAAGCTAGAAGGAGGAGTATAGTTCAACGGAAAAAAATAAATAGTATGCTGAAATGCATGCAAACGTACTGCAGACCAACTCATAGCTCAGAAAGGTGACATTACAAACTTGTACGACTTTGTAGCTGTGCTTCGAGAAAGGTGTCCAAATATACAGATCTCTGTTATCAAAGATGTTGACATAGAAAAAGTTAACAAAATGATCAAGGAACATCAGCAAGAGCAGAAACCGTTTAAAGGAACTCTCTTAGTGCATCAAGTCCCGGGTCATATTTGTAACCCTAATAAACTTGTCTTGAAGTCACTAAGTTGCTTCTGTGATAATGTTGGTTGTAATCATTATAACTTGGGGACTATAACGTACCAAACCAATACACAGCGGCTTCAAGTTTCAGATATTTTCACGGATTCTGAAGATGATATGCCGTTAGCAAGTATGAGCCACATTGCGCAAGAGAAGTCTAAAACGAGCTATGGCAGTGGAGATTATGTTCTAGTTAAGTTAATAATGATGGGAAAAGAATACCGATACGCCGCAATTTGCTCAAAATATGATGATGAAGATGGAGAGCTGACAGTTACATTCCTTAAAGTTTGCAATGAAGATGGCACAGAATTTAAAATAAATGATAATGATATCGCCGACGTGCCTTACGAAGACGTTATAGAAAAACTGCCAGTTCCTAATGTAATCGTCAAGAGAAATACAGTATTTTACAAATTTAAAAAACCCGTTAATGTTTACGAGAAGTGAAACAAATAGTGATAAAAATAAATACGAGGTACTAGGTTTAAGTTTGAAATATTTGTGATCTTATAATAATTAATGAAAGTCTGAATATTGTGTTCAAATTATAATTTGGTTACTTAGAACTTTAGAAGGCTGATTATTTAAAATAATTGTTAGGTAATTACTTAAAGACTATTAGTTTGTAAGTATTAAACTCAAAGTACAATTTGATTGTTAAGAAATATTGATATATTATTTTCATGTGCATAATTAATAAAATAAATCCTGTGATTATAGTTCACAGAATTTTTAAACTTAAGAGATAATTTGTTGTTTCAGTTGATTTCGCAATAAAAATGTGATTTGACATAATTTCCGTGTTTGGCGTCAGTCCCTATCACGTCTCATCAGTCCCTAGAACACTGATTTAAAAAAATCATAAATTTCTCTAAAAATATCATGTAAAGTGACTGGCCCTTTTAGATGCAGCTAAGTAGATGTTATACCCACAGCACAGAATATAAACTGTTCTGATTTTTAACTTAAAACACCAATTTCAAAATTACGTCAGAAGTTAACCAAATTTCAGATAAACACCCTGTTGGTTCTTCTCGGGAGGATTGCCATTCCGAACCAGTGGTAGATTCACTCGACGATTTAAAAGCACTTGTAAAAGTTTATTTGAATAAAAAAACATTTGAGTTTGAGTTTTTGCCGCGATAGTGTAGACTGTAGTGTGTCTACTAAGTATGTATATACTTAATAGTGAACGAAGGATAAAACCTTAACTTATGTCTAAAAACTTTTTTCGATCTTAGATTGTAACCGGAACATAACCGATGATAGCACGCTTTCATTAGCCATAGGTCAAATTCTTGTCTTAAGCTCTTGAATCGGGTCCGGTGATGGAGATTCAAACGCAAAACTTAAGTAGAACTATAACATATATGTATGTAGTTACTGTGATAGGCATCTTCTAGGCAATAGCGCTCCACCTTAGGCTGCATCACCTCTTGCATGCAAGTCTGATTGCAGCCAAGCGCTAGCCTATATATTAAAAAAAACTATACTTGTTCATAAGTATAAATTATGAAACGTCTTGTCTTTACTCTACCGCCGGATCGGAAAGAACCTTGTACTGAGAAATCCGTCAAAAAACTATTGGATGCCTCACTTACAAAGGACCAACTTAGTTTGTAGTTAAAGTTGCACTCGACCCATAGCTAAGTACTTATCTAATTTTCGATGCCAGCGCTATGATGACCGACCCAGTGGAAACTTATCTTTAACCAAATGAAACTTACAAGTTAATAGCTTGCGGAGGTAGCTTCGTTTAAAACTAGACTGGCGTAATAAGTTGACCAAGTATCAGGTATGGTCGCCGAGGCGCATGTACCTACATAATGTAATGTGTAGTACGCGAGCGATTTGGAAGACGTCTAGGGCAGGGATTCCCAAAGTGGTCGATGTCAGTTTCTTAGGGGGTCAAAGAAAACTGATTTTGGTCGACGAGGTCTAAAAATCGATCCCTATATTAATGTTTAAAAAAATTTATTACGTACTTAAGTCTTTTTACATGATTTGTGTTAATAATTATTATTTTATACTGAATTATATATATCTATTTATTTTGTTAAATTTTGATGAGAAAATTATGTCCAGGTTCACTCACTTAAACAACCGTTTAGCTAAGTTAAGTTTTTGAATTGGTAAGTTTGTATCAATAGGAAAAAACTAGAGATAGGATTTTTAAAGTAATTTGGCAATGGGGGGTCTGAGGTATCAGTTTATTTTGGAAAGGGGGTCTCTGGCCCAAAATAGTTTGGGAATCCATGGTCTAGGGCATCTATTTGCAGGTGAGCCAGGAAGGTTTGTGGACGAAGGAACGTCGTTCTCGCCGCTTTAACTCAGGATCCGAATGCATTCAATTCGTACTGTAGATTGACGACTGCCTTTATACTATGCAAATCCTTGATACGTTGATACTTTTAACGAGCTCCGTGGCGCAGTGTGTAGCGCTGTTGCCTTAACGTGCGGAGGTCCTGGGTTCGATCCCCGGCAGGGTCAATTTGGGAATTTATAATATCTGAATTTTCCCTGGTCTGGCCTGGTGGGAGGCTTTGGCCGTGGCTAGTTACCACCCTACCGGCAAAGACGTGCCACCAAGCGATTTAGCGTTCCGGTACGATGCCGTGTAGAAACCGAAGGGGTATGGGTTTAATATATCTGCCATGCCCCTAACAGCTTAGCCCGCTACCATCTTAGACAGCATCATCACTTACCATCAGGTGAGATCGCAGTCAAGGGCTAGCTTGTAGTGGATAAAAAAAATACGTGGAGCACTAGAGAGTAGAGATATTAGTACAGAAGTATTTCTTCTATTGGTCTACATTTTTCTAATGCATTGGTCTAACATGATACTGCGCAGTGTATACCAACTACTTATCAAAATATCAAGACAATATTTTAAGCAGCTACGACATTGGTTGACAAACTTATGATTAACTTTGAATTATATATCATATTTTGAAAGCAGAAAACGGAAAGGAAATGTAACTTGGAATAAGCTAGGTAGTGCTTCGAATATATAATTTTCGCCTCACTAAAGCCGCGTATACACATCATTTATAATATCAGGTTAGAGACCTCAATAGTACAAATCAGAGATAATGAGACTAGTGTCCTTATCAGATAACGCGTTACACGATACGACGCCCGCTTCGCCACGCCTTTAGACCCAAAATAATTGGGCCAAAATGGAGAAAATATTCCAAAGCAAGTCGAGTAGCGGTTACTTTTACCTCATTTTTATTTTATTACGTGACTGTCCAAAAAATTGAGTGTAATGTTTTCAGGGATCATGCACTTTAATAAATGTAATAATATTGTATGTATGTATGTTAGTATTTTTATGCCCCCATAACTTCTGATTGCCTGAACATATTCGGATGTATAGGGTATCGCTAGAATTCTTACATCTTCCCAAATGACACGTCTGGCTATAACATTTTTTTCAAAAATAGAAATCAATATGGCAGTTCAATCGGGGGTTTTTTTAAAATTATGTTTACTTATTTATCGAAGAAAACCAACAGCATATTGTTCTACATACCTAGTCTTCAAATAAGTTAACTTAAAGCTAAGTAATAAGTAACAGGTTTTCGCAAAAAGATTTTATTTGAGTACTTTCAAATTCCAGTACATTATCCTGCATGCATCCACTTATTAGAAGTTATTACAAATTATACCTAATAAATGCCTTGTGAGCTTAGTGTTTAGCATATTTGTCTGTAGATGTCGTTCTTTGGTTCGATACTACTTTCTGCGGTCTGAAAACAAAGAAATAAAATATTCATTGATTGCTTTCTGATTGTAAATAATAAAAGATACATCAATATATAATTTTAGTAGAAGCTCTTAACAGAGCTTTAGGATCTGATCGCTCAGTTTTTGCTTTAAAAATCAACAACACACATTTTCAGTGAGTAAGTACCGTTTCCTAAATCGACCCAAATCGGGACACCGAAAAGCGTAAGAAATCTATGCACCGAGAGTCCATAGGAAACTTTGATGACTTGCTTGTTATAAAATAGAGCGCGTCTTTACCCGTGATAGAATTTGACACTGTGTATACAGTTATTATAACTTAATAAAATAATAAAAACTTACTTCTTAATTTTTATAATAAGTTGTACAAAGTAAGAAATCGAGGTTTGGTTTTTTAATCTTTGGTCCTAATTTTGGTGTATTAAAACACCTTGATAAAATATGCTTGACATGAAAAAAGATCTGAGTGGCTCACAGTTACCGCTTAAAGAATAGTTGACTCCATTTCTGTCTCATTAGGATCAATCAAAGATTATAGTGACTACAATTCTCTTTTTCTTAAGACATGAATGGCCAGTCTCCTAGTTTCATTTAACAGCTTTGTAGCATACAATTTTGTTTCATGTGACCAATTCTGTGTAACACAATATCTAAGTTAAATTCAGCTTTTATTAACCAACTGGATGATGTCCGCGTAGATTTAGGTATAAGAATCGAGAAAGATTTTTTTGATTTTCCGGGTACCCTATGTCTCTCTCCACGAAATTTCGTACGGGCTCTCGGGCTATCAAAAGTAGGGCACGCAATGCGTTCCACGCGTGACGCAACAATATTACCGCTAGCTAACATTAACCAGCAGATTTGCCTAGCAATCGTTTCTCTCTTGTCCGCTTCAACGAGTATATTTTGGACACTTTTACTATTAACTACCTTAATAGTCGCAGGGAACTGGTAGAAATAATTCATCAGTATCATCATAATTTTAACCAATTATCGGCTTGGTTACTGCTGAGCACAAGTCTCCTCTCAGAATGGGAAGGGTTAGCTATAGTCCACCACGCTGGCCAAGTGCGGATTAGCAGACGTCATACACCTATGAGAACAATATGAAGAACTCTTGGTCATGCAGGTGTCCTCCCGTTAAAGCAAGTGATATTTAATTTCATAAAACGCACATAGCTCCCTCTTGATATGTTAGAGGTGCGTGTTCAGCGATCAAACCCTCGACCACTTGAAAAGGAGGCCGGGTGTCCTGTGAGTTATGGTGAGTTAATTTTTTCATCATAGTGATATCTTTAAAGAAAAGAAAAGGTTCATTTTGGGTGTAGTCTTGTACGCTTTATCATGAATAAAGTAAAATACATAGATTTTATTAAACAAAATAAATCAGGATAGCAAACTAAATAACTCGCAAAAAATAAAAATCTGTTTCAAGTTTTTCGATGTTTCCAAAATGGCGCCCTTGAGTCATAGAGAAGGCAGTTGGCGTGAAATGTGTTAAATGTCATTTCTTGATATTGGACACTTGACAGAAAACGTCAAAAATATGAATCCACTATTGTCACCTACTCATGTTGTGTTGCTAACCGTGGAAATAATAAATAATTTCTCCATTGAAATTAGGACGAATTCGTAGTTTTAGCTGGTTTAATATTTCTTTTCTTTCTTTTCACTACTGGTACAAGACCAGTCCCACGACCCATACAAATCTGGACCGCCTCGTTTACTAGATAGGTATATTGTTTTCGAAATGCAACATTTTAACACACCGGCGTACTCTATTGACGACTTCGTTCAATAATTCAATGCCTACTGAAACTAAAAGCCTTCCGACCAGATAGTTTTATAATATAAGTAAAGTATTTTCAAGGTCTTTGTTATTATAATACCTACTTAAATGATCGTTTTCTCTCGACAAGCTACGAGTTTACTTTGGAGGAGTTTCAAGGAGTTTGTTTGGAGCCCGGGAATGTTTCGAATAAAAATTCCAATTGTTCTGGCTTCTTATACTTTGGAACTTACAATATTTAATTCCTATTTAACCACTTTAATAACTAACACTTGCTCGTTTGCCAGTTTCTAGTTTCAACACTACAAATGTACTGAATAAATGATAATATGATATAAACTAACATTATCATTTGGCATTCATAACATTTTACTAGAACGATGACCGCTAGGTACGTACTTAGTTAACGTATATTTATATGTTTTTTGTATTGGGTTTTATTTTATATTTTCATTGTAATAAACTCTAATTTAAGTAGTATCCAACGCGAACGTTGGTATTTGTCAAAATTTGTATGGTATTTTGAGGTGTTTTTTGACAATAATTGAGTAAAAACGTTATCGGTTATCGGCATTTTATACACATAGATTTAGGCCCGACTGAATAAACGCCGGGTTATCCTTGTAAACCAAAGTTAGCTGCTACTTCTGTCAAGATTTCCAATTTATTCGTGGTTTTAACGTAATCTGAGATCTCTGCAAGCGGGCCTTAATTAATATTGTTAAATCCAAACACTGGTTAACCATTTTAATATACTTTAATTCAACAATTTACACGGATATTACAGACGGCGCCAATTTCCAGTCCACCATAGATCATGCAATTACAGAGTACAATACGATAAAGAGTCGAGTCGTAGACTCGACTAGTCAGAGCGGTACAGTAATATTGTTGTCTCTTTCAGACTGCGCCTAACAATATATTATTATGTAACTAATTAATTAATTTATTTTCTTTACCTTAGTATAACACAATCCAGATGCTATTAGGATGATAAAAATAGGTTTGTCTCTTTCCCCTTAAGATTACAGTCACACAGGATAGAACATGATAGTATAGGTGTCAAGCATTGATGTAGAATTTTAGTACCTATACTTCTATTTCAATGATGTTAAGTCATTATATTTTGCAGGTTAAATTCAAATTGTATGCTTGACAACTGCAAAACCGCAGTCTGACCAAAAATAAGTCATTTGCAGGCGCTTTGTGTTTGACCACCTAGTAGCCCGAGAGGCTGGAAGAAATTTTGAGTTGGCATTTGATAAAAGCTTTGCCTAGGTATTATTCATCTAATTAATTTAGGTAATGGAAATAAGAACAGCCCGTGGAACCGGGTATTTTTAAAATGTTAAATTAATAATTTTATTAAGCTGCCAGTACCCTTTTCTGTTTTCATAAAACACTTCCCTTCACTCTCCTTGAGTTAGGTCGTTGTAATTTAGTTGAATCATTCGTTACGCCCATGGTTCAGGAATACATAATTTACCTATTTTTTTTCAGAAATAAATAAATAAAGATACCTTTATTTGGGGGTACAAATACAAAGATAAAAAGCGAGAACTTTAAAAATTGCTTTTGTTGTTGACAAATTACATTACATTTTTTTACCTCATAGCGAGTTGAAGTTTAACCGCCGACTTCAACATAGTGGGTAGAAATAAAAATTATTTTTTACTTAACAGTGGCGTTGGAAGTCGGTATTTTGGAAATAATTTTTTTTTAACTTTTTAGTGTTAGGGTTGAGAATTTGGAGTCAGAATGTTTTATGGGACCACCTCGAGAGCTTCCTCTAACGACTGAAAAAAACATTTTTCAAATCGGCTTAGAAACCACGGAGATATGCGGTAACATACATTTAAAAAAAAACGCGCCGAATTGTGAACCTCCTCCTTTTTTGGAAGTCGGTTAAAAACTGCACTATAATGTGTTCTCGCCTTTAGAATCGTTCCTAGCTCTAGCGGCCTACGCTCTTTTGAATAAAATTTCACGAGTATTTAGATGTCTTCTTGTGTCGTACTCGTATTATTAATAATGTCCAATGTATAATATTAGCATTCTGTTTTGCGGTATAGGCGAGTCATCTACATATTTCGGCAAAGGACAGCCGCGTTTCTATTATTATAATAAAGTGTAGCGAACAGAGCGCGCCCCATACAAACTAGGATTTATTCTTATTTAGTCATCGTCGTCGTCGTTTTCAACCGAAAGACGTCCACTGCTGGACATAGGTCTCCTGTAGGGTCCTCCACAAGCTACGGTCTTACGCTGCCTGGATCCAGCGACTCCCTGCGACTCGCTTGATGTCGTCCATCCACCGTGTGGGGGGTCTGCCGACGCTACGCCTTCAAGTTTGGGGTCGCCATTCCAGCACCTTGGGACCCCAACGCCCATCGGTTCTCCGAACTATGTGACCCGCCCATTGCCACTTCAGAATCTTATTTGGATTTAACCAATCAAACTTAATTAAATGTAAACGCTCTCTAAAAAGTAATAACTCTATCAGCTATGGTTTGCCAGATTCCCGTAAAAATATTATGTAGTTTCATAATGAAGTTATACACGAACTTAAGTAAATCCTTAACTTCGTGTACAACTTTCAAACATCTGCTGATGCAGTCTAACAGTCAGTCTAGTCAGTGATGATAACGGGCCACTTTTTTGGATGTAAAATCCGTCATAACGATTTTGTTCGTGTAAAATGTAGCCTATGTCATCTAGGCTATAATAATGAATCGAATGAAACCTCATTCATCAAAATCGGCCCAGTAGCTTAGGCGCAACAGTGAAACATACATAAATACAAACATACATACATAGACTGCTAAAATCACAACCCTTCCTTTTGGCTTCGCCGTAATCGGGTAAAAATAAGGATTGCATCATTGCACCTTGACATTCAAAACAACGGAATCCTTACAAAAATTTAAGTAGTACAGTACTTCAATCCTCACAAAGTTTGTTGAAAAGTCACGTGATAAATACAAACATTGCATCATTGCACCTTGACATACAAAACCACGGAATCCTTACAAAGTTTGTTGAAAAGTTGAAATTTAACAGAGTTATATAGAGCAAAAAGTCACGTGTTGTTCATGTTGTAGGTATTTATAATTTTTCATTTAACCTGCATTGAAAATGCGAGTTTCAATGCCTATTAAGCCACGTGAAACTAGTTAATTTCACACGAATGTGACGGTTTTCTACCCGCTGAATGAAGTACAACCTCCTTCCCATCCTGTCAGAGTATCTTTTGTTTATTTCAAACCTTTTTAATTGTCATTTTACCCATCAACTAAACTGACGGATATTTTTTTTATTTTTTATTTAGTCTACAAAACTGACTACGATTGCTTTTGGTACAACACACAATAAATCAATATTTAGAAGTAACATATACAACTGAGTCTTCTAGATGTAGACATGGCATGCATGGTAATAGGGCACCATATCTACAACGCAACATCAGTATATACAAAAAAATTTTTTAAAAATATTTTAGCAAAATACAAAGTAAAAAATAAATAAATGAATAAATAAATAACTAAAATTAACTAACTTAACTTATGTGTGCTTAATTTCTTTTTGACAATCGGTACACTGTCACAGAAGATATATCTATTGAGTCTCTATAGCTATTTGCGAGAAATTGCATTCTCTATGTTGACCAAGGTTGCTTTTGGTTTGAGGCAAAGAAAATGTGATATGATATTTGTAAACAACAATCTAGCAACTAAGTAAAATTAATAAGAAATACAATTTTAATAAAACTCGCACTTCCAGAAGACATGTTGAAGATGTCTCTGAATAAGTTCAAAGTTAATGTAAAACGTAAACTCATTAAAAAATCTTATAACCATGTAATGGATTACTTAAATGGCAGGGAAGCTTGGCAATGATTTGATCTAATGGCTCTGTTAGTTCCTTAGTTAAAATGATTTGTGAAATGGTGATAATGAAAAAAAAACCCGGCTGAGTTTGTTGTGGGCTCTTCTCAGACCAGGGCGCGTTTGAAACCCTCATAGCTTTAGTTTTAAAATACCGTTACTGATTATCACCATTATATTTTATAAGTAACTTGACGTCAATAAGTGTAGTGTACCTACCTAAATTGAATAAACACTATTTGAGTGAGTTTTGGGTTTGCCGTAGCCGCGTAAAATCTCAATCGCTACATTTTAGCTTCCAGGCGGGTTTTGGGGAGCAGAGAGGAGGCGAGATAGTTTGTAAATAGCCAATCTCTCTCTCTCTCTCTCTCTGCGTCGTATTCCTCATTACTGAGGGTCGTGACCCCTTTCCGTTAATCAAGTAATGGTAGGAGTAGTCTTGGGATAATAATGCGGTGGGTTCCCAGTTCCCACGTCCTTCCGCATACGACTCGACTAAAAGTATTTAAACTCTTAGGTTTTTGTAACGATCAGATGTTAGTGATAATTATTACCGGGACCAACGGCTTGACGTACTTTCCGAGGCACGGAGGAAACAAAAAGGCCAAATTTGAACTTCCAAATTCGTTCACCCATCCAGTTACCGACTTGGGTCAACATTGCTTAACCATCGCGATCGACTGACTCGTCCCTCAGTGCAACCCATCCCAGTGGCAAATAGCCAATCATATATCATTAAATTCCACGTCTCATACAGACAACATACAGAGCCATTAGTTTCCAAGCTTCTTTATAACTTACGCCTAAGCTTTCACTGTAAGATAAATATTTTTTATAAGCTTGCGTTTAATACAGACTTTTCATATCAATTGTTGTTACAATGGAAGCTTCGTCTATCAACACAACAGCAATTTATTAGTAGGTATTGTTTATAGCAGACTAGCTGATGCCCGCGACTTCGTCCGCGTGGATTTACGTTTTTTGATTCCCGCGGGAGCTCTTTAATTTTTCGGGATTTAGCCTGTGTTATTCCAGATCTATTTTTGTGCGCGCGTCACGTTCGTGCGTGATTGAGTAACGAACATCCATCCATCCATTCGTCCATCCATCCATCCATACATCCATCCAAACTTTTGCATTTATAATGTTAGTACAGATTGCATGCTTGATAAAAAAATAAAACTTTTAATTCACTTTAGTAAATAAATAAACTTTTTAATTGCGTTCATGAACTTTGATCACTTAGTAATAAGTTTCCTAGATAGTTTTTAGATCTATAAAGAAAGTGAATCTGAAAATAGCTAAAGCTAATAGTGATTTGTTCAACAAGATAGGAAAGTTCGTTTTTGTTACGACTGTCGAGTTTGAATCCTGACTTCGTCTTAACGACTTTTGCTCACTGGTTTTAAATTCGAAATACTTTTTTTTTTAGTTAGTTATGTGAAGAATAATTTCCCTGCTATTCTGCCTGCTGCCTGCATCGCATAAAGTTGCCTGAAGTAGAATTTTAGGCACGCCGTGACTTTGATCTTTCTCGGACTTCGCCAAATGGCCGCCATCGTTAATCGCCTTTGCAAGTGAATCTATCACTGGTTCGGAATGGCATCCCTTTTTGTGGACCAACCTGGTCAAAGTAGAAGTCAAAAGTACAGTGTATATACCAAAGTACTTAGACATTCATCTCACCGCGCGGTACGAACGTAACCGGTAGGTGAGAATAGTCAAAGAACAAAAAGAAGTCGTCTCGAGATTTGAACTGATCATACTATTAATATGTGAATAATAAAAGCACTGAGCGAGTTAGACATCCGCTTGTTACATCTATTATAACGCACTCCCTACCAAGTACCAACCAAACAAGTGCTGCGTCACGAACTCAATTTACATAGACGGGCCCTGTCAAACAAAGAATGTGGGACCTATTTTTTTAACGCCATCTAGTCTGAAAAGCGGGACAGCGCTATGGCGGGGACAAGGACAGGGCTATACAGGTTAGGAGCGTGCTCTAAAAGTTGGACGCCCAATTTTTTTCTATGAAAGGGCCCATCTAGTACCTACATATATATCGATGTCTAATCTAAGAATGAACTCGCCTCACAACGTTTGCGTTATGTAGGTACCTACTGGTTAGCAGATCTGTACATCTGTCATGTCTGATTCTGCTCGTACAGTACGTAGGTACATGTCTCAATTCGAACCGTTAAGTTTATTTAAAAATGGTTTTTTTAACACGTTGTTAATAACACGTTTTACGGAGCTACCAAAAATTGGGTATTTGACAACTAGTCAAATCAGCAACTTTTTTTCAAACGTCAAAACGCGTGCTTAGTATGGACTTTGTATGAAATTTTAAGTTATGACGTCATCCAAGTTCGACGCACTTTTTTTACTTTAATCGATAGTTTAAAATGGTTATTCAAAATAAAACTATCAGGGGACGTGGATATTACGACTTTTGGGAGATCCTTTATTTAATAATCACTATAAAATAATTTATTTCACTAGTAGTCAAATACCCAATTGATAGACAGACCCATTTTCTATAGATATTCGCTCCAACCTAGACCTCAACATTGCTTTACATTAAGCATGATTGTCGTCAAGCGCAAACCTATCTCGCAATTTAAAAAAAAGATATTATTCGTATTCTTTGATTGTAGGTAGTAAAGAATACAGACGTACAGAAAACAACAAGAAGAAGGAAATAGATTACAAAGAGCAGCCTTATCGCTTAATGGCGATCTCTGTCATACCGCGCATTGTTTTGAGCACAGGGAAGCTTCTGTCACGTCTCTGTAGTCTGTTTTGTGGTTGTGTTGTGCAATAGTTATACAGAATTTTCCCGGTGTGATTTGGGACTAGTACACTAATGCAGAATGTTTATTTTAAATATAGTGCTTGGCTGTAATCAGACCTGTTTGCAAGTGGTGATGAAGCCTAAGGTGGAGCACGCTTGCTTAGAAGATGCCTATTCATGATTAATGATTTTGTCCATACAAAACTGACGTCATACGAATTGATTACGTCATGCTTGTCTGTTCAGCTTTACGCAGCTGTAAGCAGCTAAGCTTAACACAAAGATGCCAGTTTCTTTATGGCCACTACAGCCATTAACGTCCCATTGCTAGGCACAGGCCTCCACTCTCATAGGAGAGAGGGAATTAGAGCTTATACTTATAGCTATAATTTGGGAATTTATAATTTCTGAATTTTCCCTGGTCTGGCCTGGTGGGAGGCTTCGGCCGTGGCTAGTTACCACCCTACCGGCAAAGACGTGCCGCCAAGCGATTTAGCGTTCCGGTACGATGCCGTGCAGAAACCGAAGGGGTATGGGTTTAATATAACTGGCATGCCCCTAACAGGTTAGCCTGCTACCATCTTAGACTGCATCATCACTTACCATCAGGTGAGATCGCAGTCAAGGGCTAGCTTGTAGTGGATAAAAAAAAAAAAAAAAAAAACCCACCACGTTGCTCCAATGCGGGATGGCGGACTTTAACGACTATTATCATGTTAGTGATAATAGCCGGGACCGACGGTTTAACGTGCTCTCCGAGGCACGGGGGTGATATAGGTACCACCAACTTCCTAACTTCGGGCTAGTGCTGAGAATCCCTAGTCAGAAAATCCAATACTTAATTATGGCCCGACCCGGGACTCAAACCCGGAACCTCGTCGACCGCAGTCAGTCAAAGGTTTAGATTGTTTCCAGGATTTTGTTCTTGAAAAGTCTTTATTCGTACGTTGGAAACGTACGAAAAAACGTAAAACTTTCCCGGGTATTTTTGACAACACTCAATGCACTGTAAACAGTCGCTATAAGTGATTACAAAAGCATGAGGTTTATTGACGTTATGACCTGCCTATAAACAGAACCTAAGTTCCCCGGCTTCTGACCTTGACCGGGGTGGCAAATGTCGTCGTCGCGCATCGCGGTTGTGTACCATACAATCTGCCTGAATGTTTTTTTGTTTTGTTGCATATTCACGTCATGTCAGTTCAATCGACACCACACAATCAACTACATAAGCTGATTGCAGACATTCTTGATAATATGGGTGATTGGATTGCACAAAGCACTTCAAAGATATAATCCCATCCTACTAATATTATAAAAGCGATAGTTTGTACGTTTTGTCAATCTAACTAACTATGTTATTTTATACATAGGATAAACTGATTCACTTATTAAAGATATCAACTATATCCGTTGGGTCTTGAAACTTGAGAATTATTAGGTACCTAGATTCCGACTAAGAAAAGATTTTGAGAAATTCTTATAGGATCTTTGAATTAAATTCACGCGGAAAGTCGCAGAAATAGCGTTCACGTATAAAAGCCATTTCCTCCCTTTCATTTCATCTTGATTCAATTACTACACTGCGGTACGGTGTGATTTAATTTAGTAGATAGATTCCGAACGCCTGGTCGAAAGAGACATGATATCTTATCAAGCAAATCTAATTCCCGCTCAAAACTATCAATTCTATTGAAATAGTTAGATGTGCTATTCCGGTCCATTAGTATATTAAGGTGTACCTAGTTCCATCAAAGCGTTGCAAATAGCTATGCCATAGATAAAGGACACGTCACACGAATAGATTTGACAAGTAATTAGAGAAGTGATACAGATGCGATAAAGTACCAATAAGAGTACTAATAGAGCGCGACATAAACATATTGTTGTCCTTTTTATTGTTCTTCAGTGTTTTTGGGTGCATTGGCTTTGTGCCCAGCAAACAAACATTTTCACACAAACATACGACCACTGGACATTAGACAGCCGTCAGTAAAGAAGTAGGTCATTAAATGTAACGCAGTGTAGCTTTTTACCCTCGTGAAACGGAGACGGTATATGTGTTTGCCCTAAGAGGTTGTGTGTTTGTTTGTATTTACTGTGAAACTTTTATAATTTAGCTGACAGTAATCCCTGACTGATACAATATGCGATTTTATAAAATCTCGTTTATTCTCTATCTAAAGGATAAGAGTTCCGCGGACCACTCAGATCACTGAGCCCTGAAACACTGAACATGATACGAGCTAATGTTATTATAGTACATATTACTTAATTTGATGGATATTATATTACCATGTCCTCTCCCAATACCGCTCTCCGCTTTGCTTTGGTTTAGTGGACAGACATCCTTATGCAAAGCAATCGCTGAAAAAACTGTCAAGTTCCTTTCATTCTAGAGATCTAGAGTACTTAGCAATATCAAGCTATAGCTAGATATATTATGGTTGTGTGAGCGAAACTTCCAAGCATTTAATGCGAATCTAGACAAACTTTTTCATCTTCTTTCCTCTTCACCTTTATAATATTGTATATCGCAAGGCATCGTACATCCGTATATAGTCCAAAATTCACGGACGCGTAACACGTTTCTTATTCGTACCGCTAGGATATAGAACGCCCTTCTGGCTTACGTTTTTCCTACCAGTTTTAACATTGGTATCTTTTAATCAAGAGTGAATAGGCATCTTCTAAGTAAGTGCGCTCTACCTTAGGCTGCATCACTACTTGCCAGCAAGTCTGATTGCAGCCAAGCGCCTCTCTATAAATAAATAAAAAACACATAGAAAATTGTAATATGCAACTGTCATGTCCACAAAACGTCTCTCACCCATTGAATTATCATGTAATGATTATAACAATTCCTCGAAGCTTTCAGAAACTTACCCTTTCAATTAACTACGTACGATAATTAAATAGGCCTATTGTATTACGAAATAGAGACAACGAAAATTTTCTTATGTTAAACATTTAACAAACGAAAGGGCGACTTTTGTCTCTACAACAGATTCCCATATCGAATGGCTTAGTAAAAATGATGTTGTTGGGGTAAGAGACGAAACTGTTGCGGGGACAAAAGTTGCTCGTGTATATTGGCCGGAGTTGGCATCAATTTGAAGCGCATTTGCAATGACGTCGATATCAAATCAAATCAAATCAAATATTCTTTATTCAAATAAACTTTTACAAGTACTTTTGAATCGTCAAGTGAATCTACCACTGGTTCGGAATGCCATTCCTACCGAGAAGAACCAGCAAGAAACTCGGTGGTTGCTTTTTTTAAATAATTCATTTACAATTACTATATCAATGTGTACATAAGTAACCGCTGTCCCCAGCATTGCTGGAGCGATCAAATCCATGCTCCTCTATCATTTACATAATCTTCAACAGTATAATAAGCTTTTTTCAGGAGCATACTTTTAATGGATTTCTTAAATTTGTTTATTCAATTCAATTCAATTCATACGTATGGTACAATACGTATGGGCAACTTATGTCTAAGCAACAAATTCGTATCACATATCAAGTCCATGGCTTTGTATAAACGATGTTGTGAAGCTACTTTCACAGATGAGCATTCCCATATAATTGGTGTGGGAGACGAGACTGATGCGGAGACGAAAGTTTCTCATATATCGCCCGGAGTTGGCATCTATCTGACGCGCATTTGCAAAAACGCGGATATGCCTGTTACATTTGATAACAAGGAGGCCGTCATTATTGACTGACGTCTACCATTAGAGATTAATGAACGCCGGCTCGGCTGGAACAATAACCAAATGTATTGTTCGAGTGAGTAGGTACGTCCTACGAGAAATTTTGGGGAGAAAATAGACTCGTTTTCACAATTTTCCATATATTTTTTTGGCTCCACCGTCAAATGCGACGAAAGTTTTCAGAGCGTTTAGATAGTACGCGTTAGATCTGTGGAATAAATGGAGTCATTGTCATAACCCATCAGCGTCTCTCTACTTGTTCCCCTACAGAATGTGAAGCGTTTATTTAATCCAAAATACACCACAGCGGTGGAGTGCGAATTGGCCGAATTCATACACCTAATAAGAACACAATGGTGAACTTTTTTTTTTTAATCCTGTAGTGGATAAAAAAAACCCTTGACTGCGATCTCACCTGATGGTAAGTGATGATGCAGTCTAAGATGGTAGCGGGCTAACCTGTTAGGGGTATGGCAGTTATATTAAACCCATACCCCTTCGGTTTCTACACGGCATCGTACCGGAACGCTAAATCGCCTGGCGGCACGTCTTTGCCGGTAGGGTGGTAGCCACGGCCGAAGCCTCCCACCAGACCAGACCAGGGAAAATTCAGAAATTATAAATTCCCAAATTGACCCTGCCGGGGATCGAACCCAGGACCTCCGCACATTAAGGCAACAGCGCTACACTGCGCCACGGAGGTCGTCAAATAGGTATACAGGCTCTTCTTGATGTGTTTGTTCACCATAAACGCAAGTGTACTACTAAAATTTAGAAGTATATGCCTGGATTTGAACCCCGGAAATGTGGTACGTATAATGAAACTGTCAGTGTATAATCAGGCAATAAATAATACCTAATGATCTGTCCGCCCGACTGAATTTCGGCCACGGCGGCCTATCTCCAGAGAGATTGGCCATCTGCGCGGGAGATATTTAGTGCACAACGTGAGTCAAGTTTGTTGGCACAAGTGTGTGCACTAAATGCACTCTCTGTTCCTTTACTCTCATAGCTCGATGGGACGGAAAATTCGACACGACCGAGATCGAGAGATCAGACGCAGGACCGACCGACAGGCTCTCCGACCTAACTCCAGGCTAGTACTGAGAATTTCTTGTCAGAAAAACCCAAAAAACCTCGTCAGCCGCAGTCGAACATGCTAACCACAAGACCAACGAGGCAGTCAGTCAGACAGGCAATACAGAAGAACCACTAAATCAACATTCAGCATTTCACTCCCTCATAACCTTCGGGCTACTGAATCTTATGACTACATGATCGGCCCCGGTTTTGCCCACGAATAATTTCTAAAAATGTTAAAGTACTTTCTTAGTTGAGTCGTCGGTGCATAAACACTGGAATAACACATAGGCTACTTTTTATCCCGGAAAATTAAAGAGTTCCCGCTGGTACCAGAAAACCTCAATCCACGCGGACGAAGTCGCGGGCAATAGCAGTTATTAATTTAAAAAATATCCAAAAGATAAAAGTTTTAATTTCCGACAGTATACCTACAGAAATACGGGCTGTCGACTGGCGCCGATGTAATTTAAAATCGGACTTCGGCTACAGCGTTTTTATAATCCCCAATGCATAGGGAATTTCCATAAATAAATAAAACGTAAAAGAAATCTCGATGCAAAGTTAAGTAGACTTGTTGGGGTGTTCATTAAACTTTGCAGATGAGACTAACTTTATCCACGCAGCGCCATATTCTGCGGTCTCAGTATCGCCACTCGATTATGTTGTTTTCATGGGATGTTATGAAAAACCGTAACATTTACTTAACATACACATTTATAGTAGTTTGTGATATAAGAGCGGTAAGTAGGTTTTTACAAACGGGTTTTTTTTTATCCACTACAAGCTAGCCCTTGACTACGATCACACCTGATGGTAAGTGACGATGCAGTCCAAGATGGTAGCGGGCTAACCTGTTAGGGGCGTGGCAGTTATATATTAAACCCACACCCCTTCGGTTTCTACACGGCATCGTACCGGAACGCTAAATCGCTTGGCGGCAGGCCAGACCAGGGAAAATTCTGAAATTAAATTTCTAAATTGACCCTGCCGGGGATAAAACCCGGGACCTCCGCACGTTAAGGCAACAGCGCTACACACTGCGCCACGGAGGTCTTCAAAAGGGGTTGACTCAGGTCAGCCTGATGGCGCCAGGCGTTGGCTGACCATCGTCACGAGTTAGTTAAAACCTTAACGCCCATGTATCATACAATATTTTTCAATACATTTGTGAGAAACCTTGACAATAAAAGTCGACTAGGTACTCGCTAGAAAATTGTTTTTGACGCCCATACTTATTTCGAGATTTTTGGCGGCTATTATTAGCTCAATTTTTTTCTCACATCTAAAATACCTAATTGTTGATTTATTGTTATGACCTCCACATCACTTAAACTACTCATATTTAATAATAATTTATAAGAAAATCTCAATGAAACTTTTAAAAATAGCGCGCACAGATTAAAGATTTAGTATCTACGGCGCGTTGTTGTAATTGCGTTTTTTTTATTGGCTGCACAGCTCTGGGTTCTAGCTCTTAACTTCTAGCCTGGACTAATCACCCTTTGCTTTTTTGATTTATAAAACTTAAAACTATTTAAATTAACTTAATATTAAATACAATTTTTAATTGCATGAATTCATTTCATTAATGTACATCCAAATGTTATTATTGTTTATGTTTTCTACATACAAAGTCAATATCATTATGAACCTTCTTGCAAGAAAACTTTTTATTTAGAAGTACAGTGGACTTACAAAAATGAAACAAAAAACTGCAAATTTACAGCACGAGGGCAGTAAATTCTGCAAAAAAAAATAACACGAGGGCAGTAAATTTAACTTACAAGCCCTGTTTACTGCCACTGTAAGTACATTTTTTGAGCAAGTGTATTGAAAAATAACAATTATTGATTCTATCGTGCACTCGAGTCCAATTTTTTGTGTCCCCTTTCCATTAATCTTATAAGTTATAATAGTCGTCGTCGTTTTCTCAACAGAAAGACTTCCACGGTTGGACAAAGATCTCCTGTCTGGATTTCGACTGAAAATAATCTTGTGCCGCTTGCTTCCAGCGGCTCCCAGTAAAGTAATGGTAGGACTTTCTTAAATAAATGTGATGGACTCCCAGATCCTCCGTTTCCGACTCCCTTTAGGCACGTTAACGGTTCTGGATTTAGTCTTCAATCACAGTCGACTGGTATGCTGTCACATTAAGGTTATTTAACCTGCTGAAATTGCCGAGGCCTGATTACGCTGCTAGATTGATATCCTGTAGCCATCGATTTATCTATATAAATAGGCCTGTTGTTCGTAATACCACCAAACAAGGTCATCCACCTGCTTCCCACCACCACCTATTTCAGATCATCGATCCAGCGAGTAGATCGTCCTAACCTGCGCTTACGGGTATAAGCTTACTCCACTCCAGAACGCGTCTGCCTCAGCAGCCGTCGACAGACATGGCCCACTACGACTCCAGCTCGCTAATCCTCTGGGATGTGCAGATTACTTTGGTTTTGCGACGGATGTCCTTATTGGGGATTTTATCCCTCAGAGAAACACATAGCTGACATGGCCAGTGTCCACGTTTTCGCTCCATAAGTCATTACAGATAGGAAACACGAACACTTCATTTTTGAAATTCTAAGGATTCAGGATATCCACGAATGCAAGGCTTGAACTTGGTTGCATGAATCGGTCTATTTATAGAGCGAACGCAGCTCTACTAAAAACAGAACTATAATAAGGAAAAAAATCAATAGCAGCAGTTTATGACTGTGTCATTGCCAACATCTGATACAATTCACAAACGGGGAGGACACTATTTTTTATAATCACATAGCGATGGTCTTGAGAACAGGCCAGGTAGTTTAGAATGAGTAATTTTATTACTTCTTTGGTATAATATTCTTTGGTATAGTATCTTTGTTATTGCAATTAGCTGAATTTGTGGGTTTCTTTTGCTGTGACAGAACATTTTAGCCAAAATTGATGGGATCATCCAATCAGTGGTGAAACTGATTGCGGTCATCATATTCAAGCTCGAATGTTTTTTTATTCAAATAAACCTATACTTGTGCATTTTAACCGACTTTCAAAAAAGGAGGTTCTCAATTCGGCGCGTTTTTTTTTAATGTATGTCGGTGCATATCTCCGTGGTTTCTGAACTGATTTGAATTTTTTTCTATCAGTCTTTAGAGGAAGCTCGAGGTGGTCCCATAAAAAGTTCTGACTCCAAATCCTCAACCCTGACACTAAAAATTTAAAAATAAAAATTATTTCCAAAAATCCGACTTCCAACGCCACTGTAAAGTAATAAATATTTTTTATTTCTACCCGCTATGTTGAAGTCGAGAGAGAGAGACAGTTATTTTGAGATTAATTTGTAATTTTAAGTACTTTTTAATTGTGATAATGTAATTAATTGTAATTTGTAGTTATACTCTTAAATTTATATTTCAATCAATCAGTCAATGACATAATCTGCGTTAGTAAAAATGGTAACTTGTAATGTATTTTATTATTATCTATGTTTTTTTTTCTGTAACGTATTAAAAATAAAGGCTATTTTATTTATTTATTTATTTATGTTGAAGTCGGGCGGGTATAACAAGGATAAGCAAAGTTGACGCATCAGGCTCGCCCGACTTCAACATTGTGGGTAGAAATAAAAATTATATCAAATTGGATCTCTAGCTACCACTGGTTCGGAATGTCATTCCTACCGAGAAGAACCAGCAAAAAATTCAGCACTTGCTCTTTAAAGAATTGTTTTTCATTGTTTGGTGCTGGTGAAGCAAGGATTATGATTCTACTCTGACAAAACTGTTTGGGTGTGAAGCAGTAGATTTTCAGCTGATATGGTGACTGCTAAACGTTAATGAATGAATGAATGAATCGTTTATTATCAGACAACAAAGGTCCATAATGGTTAGTAAAAGACTTATCCTATGTTAGTAATTCTAATAAGCAGCATAAATAATGAATTACTAGCGGTCGCCCGCGACTTCGTCCGCGTACAATTTCTGATTTCCTATGAGATTATAAAATTTTCCCGCTGCAAAAAGTCTATCTAAAGAGGCTTTATATAGCTTATGCAGGTTTATATTATTTAAAACTAATAACCTAAATCCCGATTTTCAAGTCGCTATCTTCAAAAACATAGAATTTTCATGCAACCTTCCAACCCCCATTTCACCCTCTTTGGGGCGGATTTTCGTAAAACTGCTTGTACAGATTTTTTTATTTTGAATTAATAACTTGATTGCCAATTTCCATGGCTCAAACTTAAAAAACAAAGGAATGTATGAAAGATACAAACTTCCAACACCCATTTCAACCCCTGAGGGGTGAATTTTCTCAAAACCGTTTCTTAGCTGATGTCTACACTATAGAAGAAACCTACCTTCCAAATTTCAAGTCTGTATGTTTTGTAGTTCCTGAGATATCGTGATGAGTAAGTAACCTTTCGCTTTTATATATAAATGTATAATAAACAACAATAATAGACAATAATATAGTATGACTTATTCTGTGTTAGTTAATATTATTAATATACTTACAAATTAAAGCTGACATCCAGTGCGCTTTGAAAGCGTCACCTTCAGAATAATATTGGAACTACTCTCCAATCTACTTTTGGTTGAGGCTATCCTATCTTCTTCCGTATGATTGCGTAAAAACCGTCCACACGATTTTCCGCAAACATACCGGACGCACTGCAGTACCGAGGCAGTCCCAACATTATCCTGAAGAAGTTATTATACTAGACTAGTTGATGCCCGCGACTTCGTCCGCGTGGTTTTAGTTTATTTTTATTCCCGCGGGAACTCCTTAATTTTCCGGGATAAAAAGTAGCCTATGTCACTCTCCAGGTCCTCAACTATACCCATGCCAAAAATCACGTCGATCCGTTGCTCCGTTGCAGCGTGATTGAAGGACAAACCAACAAATCAATAAACCAACAAACAAACACACTTTCGCATTTATAATATTAGTATGAAGTATAATACTATTAAGCTACTGCAACAAAACGTAAATATAATAAAACTTCAGCATATATTTCCTACACTAAAGTAAAAAGTCAAATCAACTTCAGTATATATTAGGTACCTTAACTAAAGTAGAAATGTATGTGATCTATAGTTTAGCAAAATGTTTTTTTGCAGTATGACATTCAAATAGATGGTATCTTGTTATACCTATAGCTTGTGACCTCTAACTGGACAGTCTTGATCTGAGACGCCAAGCGTCAAAATGCGGTGAAGTAGATAGATACGATTTTTACGTACAAAACCGAGGCTATTAATAATTATGATCACGCATTGCAATTTTATCTTCCAAAATATTTTTCTAAAGTGCTTAAATATATAATTATATTAATAGCTGTGTTATATTAGTAGCGGTGATACTAATGGATTCGACGTACGGCCTCTTGAGTCTCGTTTGTGTCTACTGATAGAGGATTGAATCTCCGACCGGGTGATCGGAGATTCAATCCTCTACTTTATCGGTATTATTTCCGTTTTCGTGAGGAAGTCGACAAGTATCAGACGTCTAGACGCCCGTCTGCATATTTTATCATGTTTACTTATGCACTCGTGTTTTATAACTAGTACCAGATGATACCCGCGACTTCGTCCGCGTGGATTAATGTTTTTTGATAATTTTTCGGGATAAAAAGTAGCCTATGTCCTTCCCCGGGATACAACCTATCCCTGTACCAAATTTCAGCAAAATTGGTTGAAAAGATGGACCGGGAAAGCGTAGCAGACAGACACACTTTCGCATATATAATATTAGTATGAAAGTATGGATTTCGATTGGCTGAATTTGTGGTATTCTTGCTGTGACAATGGATGTTGGCTAATAGCGGAAGAGTTAAAAAGTATTACTAGATATTATGAATGTGTCTGTCTGTCTACTACGTTTTTTTCCTCTGTGCAATCGATTTAGATGGATATATACTCGTACATCCATATTCCATACCAGCCAGCAGTACCAGATATTGTTTATTCCGTTTTGATCGACCGATGCAAAGGACATCATGCTAATATTATTAATGCGAAGGTGTGTCTGTTTATTGGTTTGTCCTTCAACCGCGGCGTAACAGAGCAACAGTTTAAGGCGCTGTGAGCTCACGAGCTGAAAAAACAGGCGCGCGGGGGTGAAATCGAGCAAGCGCATGTCGCAAAAAATGCAAGAAATCATTTATAATTAAATAAATATTTACTTTTAAATACAAATTAAACCGACAATGTGTTTGATTTAGATATATGAATTTAATCTTATATTTTTCGAGCAAATTATTGGTTTCATTAAGGAGAAAAATTGCTTTGAAAGGTAAACTAAGAGGTGTGTTTCAAAATAAATTTCAATGCAGATTTTTTTTTGAAATTGTGTATTGAGATGCGTCAATGGCTGCTTAAAGGTCTTGAAAACAGTAAATTATTTTTACAAGCATACATTATGTCATCGTTTGATGGATACACTGCTTTTAAAAGCCCCCTTTTACGCTACACAGGGCCTTAACGTGCTTTTTTGCATGGGTACAGTTGACGACCTGGAGAGTGACATATATAGGCTACATTTTATCCCGGAAAATGAAGGACATCCCGTAGGAATTAAAAAACCTATTTCACTCGGACGAAGTCACGGGCATCAGATAGTCTTTTATGACTACACAAAGACAGAAGAAAAGTATGTTGCATTCAACAATGTAGACACGAATCATGCTACGCAATATGAAACTTCAGTAATAAAAACTGTCTTAATAATCCAAGCTTCCAACCGTACGGGACTTCATTTAACTTTGAGATATAAATTCTTATCTACAATCCACATATTATGAAGTACAGAAAAGGAAATTGTACCACAGTTGATAATTTAATTTAGTTGCTTAATCTACTCTTGCTTAATTAATCTATACTAATATTATAAGTCACAGTCAAAAGTCAAAAGCATCTTTATTCAAAATAGAAACCTACAAAGTACACCTTCTGAACGTCATGTTTACAAGGAATAAGACATGATGGTGATAATTAACTACGGTATCTTAAAACTAAAGCTACGAGGGTTCCAAACGCGCCCTGGTCTGAGAAGAGCCTACAACAAACTCAGCCGGGTATAAATGTGAAAGTTTGGATGGATTGATGTTTGTTACTCAATCACGCCAGAACGGCTGAACGGATCTGGATGAAATTTGGCACAGAGATAGATTATAGTCTGAAATAGCACATAGGCTACTTTTTATCCCGGAAAATTAAAGAGTTCCCGCGGGATCAAATCAAAATCTCAATCTACGCGGTCTTAGTCGCAGGCATCAGCTAGGCAATATTTAGGCTAATTGTCGATTATTTAACGTTATTAGATACTGCTGACACGGGGGCCATAAAAATTCAGAGTCGCATTCCTCATTACTGAGGGTCGTGACCCCTTTCCATTAATCAAATAAAGGTAGGAGGTAAAAGGCCAAATTCTAACCTCCAAAGTCCAAATTCGATCAACCATCCAGCTGGACTGGGTCAACGTTGCTTAACATTCGTAATCGACTGTTATGCGGCCACTCGACCCTCAAAAGGCAAACAAAAATGGTCAGACTTATTGCACCGAATCGGAACTGAGAGTGCGAAAAACGAAACAGTTTTGCTTTTGAACAGGCGATATTACAATTGATATTGTACTTTTATATATCAAATCTGTTTACATCTGTTTGGGTTAATTATATGCAATTAAAAATGCAAGTAATGCAAAAATACAGTCTAAAAAATAACTTGAATAATTACGCGCACTTGTTGAAGCTACGGCATAAGTTTTATGTTACCGCTGTAAGCAAGGAAAGCCTTGGAAGTGGCAAACATTTATATTAACTTAAGCCCAGTTTGGCTTCATATTAAATCTTTTGAACAGACTCCCCGTAGAAAGCGTCTTAGTTGACCTACTTATCTTATCTGTGCTTACATTTCTGCGTCCCGATATTCTAAATTAGGATTTTTTTAATATCTTTATTTGGGATACAGACTGCTTAAAGTATAATACATCGAATTATTACTTACTCGAATCTCTGTACAAATATAATATATTATATATGTTTGGAACTAGATATATATAATAACATGTTATATATTGTTTCATTTTTTAGGGTTCCTGAACCTGCTGTATTTCATGAACCATAATAGCTGGACTTTTGAGATTTTCAAACAAATAATTAAAACTTGATTAAAATTAAAATATTCCTCCTAAATTTAGGTGGAGAGGGAGGACGGCTGGACCGATTCTTTTGGAATTTTTTGTGTGTTTCAGTGGGCCCCGGGATGGACCATATTCACAATTGGACCCGGTAGGTAGCGCTGCAATCCGGTTCTAGGTTCAGGGCAGGACAACTTCTGCCGGGCTCACTAGTACTTAATAAAAATCAAATAAATTTATGCATATGAGCTGCCACCCATGCCTGTTTGATGTAATCGCACTGAATTCACCAAAGTTACTAGAGGTGCAAAGGCAAAGGAGATCGTTAATCGTATAAGGACTAAACTACGGTGGAAGGAGAAAGTTGGCCAAGATTTAATCAAGTAACTCGCTGAAACTCAAGTCGGGTAACACCGCACCGTCTTTGTGCATACAGGAGCTATTTAAAAGATAGTATCAGGTGCTACATACATACGTTTCATATAATATTCATATGCTACCTGTGAAACATTCCAACCCTACCAAGATGAATAAAGTTGAGCAAGCCCCTTTACCAAGATTTTATCCATAACTGGCTACAATTAAAGTCGGGAAACATTGCGCGGGAGTCTTTTAGCCAATAGAAGTTACTTGATAAGTAGTTATAAAATGTATCAGGTGTAGCGTCAAATCAAGTCTTGACGACTTCCCTGGCGCAGTGTTGAGCGCTGTTGTCTTAACGTGCGGAGGTCCCGGGTTCGGTCCCCGGCAGGGTCAATTTAGGAATTTATAATTTATGAATTTTCCCTGGTCTGGTGGGAGGCTTTGGCCGTGGCTAGATATTATCCTACTGGCAAGGACGTGCCGCCAAGCACGTTACGATTTAACGTTCCGGTACGATGCCGATAATACATATAACTGCCATGCCCCTAACAGGTTAGCCTCCTACCATCTTACACTGCATCATCACTTACTATCAGGTGAGATCATAATCAAGGGCAAACTAAAAAAAAAAGAAGTCAGGAACACCGCACGGGAGTCTTAGCCAATAAAATAGCTTATACACTTCTTAGATTAGAAGACTTAGGTAGCTAAAGAATAATCTAAAGATGATCATAAAAGATATGGGGTGCGACATAATATGAAAACAATTTTCATGTTAGTCTTAAAAAATCTAATAAAGTAAAAAAGTGCGCCAAATGTTGATAACACCGCAAGTTCACACAAGCTCCCATAATACAGTGCCACAAGTGGCCACGAGTATAACTTGACTTAAGCATAATGTGGCTTTGAGACAATGTGCCGTGCCGAACTTTAACACTGAAAATCCCTCCTCATAAAACGAAGTTTTATATAATCTCGTTGTTGTTCGTTGTGCAAGCTACTGAGCTTTGGAATGCACTTCCACTGACCATTCGCCAGTCAGTCATTAGACATTTTCAAAAATGCTGTAAAAAACTATTATCTTTCAAACTGAAGACATCATTAAAAATTATATGAACTATTTCGCTTATTTAAACTGAATTATAGTATATATATTACTATATTTTTAAATAAATTTATAATTTATATATATGTATACTATATACTTAATATTGTTTTAGTTTTAAATTTTATTATTGGTTTATGTATTAGCATACGAATATGTAGCCATTTGAATGTATGTATGTTAAAGGATGACACCACCTGCAGTCCTTTTTTCCTTATTTTTTCCTATTCCTAAGTTTGCCTGTTAGAGATCTCTAGTAAGGGATAAGGCCGCCTTTTGTATCATGTGTGTCTTTTCTTCTTCTTTTTGTTATTTTAAATTTTTTAATTATCTCTAAACTAAACTAAAATGTGCACAAAACGAATGTACCTACTTTTTACACAACTTTCCAAAAAAGGGGTGTAATTTTTTCAGGCTTCATATAAGTATAATGTATGTGTGTTTCCTTTTTCCACCGTAACTTCTAAATATCTGAACATAAAAAACAAATCCCTACATCCTCTCGAGTGACACCGGCTATAAATTTTTTGAAAAATTCAATTCTTAAAATTCAAATGCCGTGTTTTTTTTAAAATTATGTTTCCTAGCTCTACTTCTTATCTCTTTATGTATGACTAGCTAATGCCCGCGACTTCATCCGCGTGAATTGAGGTTTTTCGGTTCCCGCGGGAACTCTTTAATTTTCCGGGATAAAAAGTAGCCTATGTGCTATTCCAGACTATAATCTATTGTGCCAAATTTCAGCCAGATCCGTTCAGCCGTTGGCGCGTGATTGAGTAACAAACATCCATAAGTACATCCATCCCTACACCCATCCAAACTTTTTGTTTTTTGCACTACAAGTTAGCCCTTGACTGCGACCTCACCTGATGGTAAGTGATGATGCAGTCTAAGATGGTAGCGGGCTAAACTGTTAGGGGCATGGCAGTTATATTAAACAAAACATCCATCCAAACTTTCACATTTATTCTGTTTACAAAATATACGCAACGATGTCCAGAATAACCTCCCACCTACTTATCTGGCCCCGGTGACCAAAATTTTTATGCCTGTTTAGTTTTTGATTTGATTTTATTTTTAATAAGATAAAAATCTTGTTAGATAAACTTGTGGGACTATACTTTCCAAGATTGCCAACTTTGTTGACTTTTGATAAAGAGTAGTTGATTTGATTTGTTGTCAATGAATGCTCAATTAACTACTGGCACGCGATCTAATGATTTAATATTCTCTGGCATCAACTTCCATCTATTTCAAATGATAACGGGCAACGCTGTAATAGGAATCAATATTTATTCAATTATGACCGCAGGGTTCAAGAAACGGCCAATCGAACTGACCTAACCTTCTTTCTACACTCTACATTGTTGTGTCCTTGTAATTGTCATAATACGAGTTGGCCTTTCAACCATTAAGCAAGTTAATGGTGAAATACTGGTTTTAATCTTATAGTTGAGGGCCTGAGGCCGTCTCTAGATTAGGAAGCCGGTTCGGGGTTGTACCGGTATAAAATACCGCTCGTTTAGAAGACTGTATATTAAAGCCTTGTTCTGACTTCAGCAATAAAACAGAAATGAAAGTGTTTTTTTACCCGACTGCGCCAGAAGGAGGGTAATATCTGTGGGGTGTAGGTTTGTATGCATCAAAGAAATGACAGATTTTTAGAAATGTCGTGGTGCCGTTAGATTTGTCTTGACTGTAACTAACGAAGCTGATTGCTGAATTAAAATTCAATGTTGAAGACTGTCCCACGCGTGGACATATTTAAAACAACAGTTTGTGCCTTTATACGTCGTCGGCTGAGATGGTAGCACTAAAATTCAATTTAGTTTTTAGCT
This sequence comes from Erebia aethiops, assembly GCA_923060345.2. Classification (NCBI taxonomy): domain Eukaryota; kingdom Metazoa; phylum Arthropoda; class Insecta; order Lepidoptera; family Nymphalidae; genus Erebia; species Erebia aethiops. The sequence continues at coordinate 4,045,119 of OV281079.1, read as the reverse complement.
TCTGCGCTGCAATTGGGCTACTTTCTATTGCATAAATATTTTTTATTATACTTACATATAGTTACTGCCGCACTCACAATACAACTCACATAACCTTAGTATTGATTTCAATACAAAATCTGTTAGGTAGTTACTAACGAGTTCCATAAGTAATGAGTAACAACTCTGAGTGCGGCAATTTGCTTACACCTCGCAAACTGTATATACAAAACTGTATACCTATCTCTTAACTAGTTGCACACGATCAGATAACGAGTACTTATATAGATACAGGTGACATTAGTGTGTACAATTTTTACAAGCTTTTACTGGACTTTATCAACCATCAGTAAACAGTGTGTGATAAACAGCTATCCAGATAGGGTTGTATCACCGGTCTTTCGGGAAACGGCAGTCCCTTGAAACAGATTGCCAAAATATAATTTAAGTGTATAGATTCCAAGTTTACAGAAAGTTTAAGAATTGTCAAAAATCCTGCAGCTCAAGCCCAAAAAGCAACTTTAAAGGATATAACTTGAAATAATGACGGACTTTCAACCTCTACCTAAACTCCTTGGGGGTTGAATATTTGAAAATCGTGGATCATATTCTTTTAATATCTCTCATTTCTTCATTTTTAGCCAAAAGTCAACCAATTTTTACGGATTTAACTTGAAAAGTAGCGAACATTTACGAAAACTTCAACCCACTATTTAAACCCTTGGGTGGTGGAATTTCCAAAAATCGTTTTAAATTCAAATTTCAATTTCCTTTCTCGCCCCGTGCTCGCCCCAGTGGCATAGCTGTTCGTTACCTAGAGCAACATTTTCTATTTGATGGAGTGGTCATTGTGTCCAAACCGTCAATAACATAAATTACTGCAAGTTATCATAATATTAGTGTCTGTTTTTTAAAGCAACATTTAAAACTTTGCCATCCGTTGAGCCACAAAAAATAACTTCGGTGTTGATGCACCTTATGTCACGACAAGTCATTTTATATTATGCATGGAAGATGTATGGAGGAATTAAAACGCGCCAATAACGTGGAATCATTAGCATTTAGCACGGGCACTGAGGAACACGACGAGCGATTCCGCGATATATCAACACGTTGACGATCGTTTAATTTATCAAAGCTAGTGCCCCCAATGGATATGCACTGTAAATTGGCTTTATTTTCAATTAAACTTAATATATTAAAGATTTAATTAATATAAAGAGCTCATTAATTTTATTAAGCTTGTGTCCAAAACCTCTGTATTTTATAATATTTTGAATAGGTTTTAACACTGAGCGTCAAACACGAAACTAGCGACGGCGACAGCGGGGCGATGTGGTCTGAGAGCTAGCGACGAATTTCGGGAAGGCCCTTTAGGCAAACTGAAATTGTGAAAAAATATCGTCGTCAACTGGCGAATCCAGTCCTGCCAGACTGTTAGAGCGTTTGCGGTTATTTCTCTTCAAAAATATTTTATTAAAAAATATCCTTTTGTCAATCTGAAAATTTAATCACGTATTGAGTAATTTCAATAATACCTGCAAATCGTCAGACAAATTTTGCGGTTTTAAACGTGAATAAAGTTTTCAATTGAGTACGACAAAATTGCGGTGAAATTCGTCGCCAGCTCTCCGACTAATCGCATCACCCCGCTGCCGCCGTCGCCCCGCCGCGACTCATTTCGTGCCCGTACACTAATTGTAATGAAATCGAATTTACATACATAATCTTTATGTACTATACTGAAATATATATATTTTTTGATGAAATCAGGTAGAGATAGGTAGCCACTTGCATCCCGGTTAAGGACATAGGCTAATTAATCTATATGTAATTGAAACTGTCAAAAAATTTTAAGCAAAACTTTGATTTTTCTTCCCTTTGCATATCGGCACTTTGGTTTAATATCATCTCTTTCCCGGTACACAACAGTGTATCACACTAATATATTAAGGCGAAAGTATGTATGTATGTTTGTTACTCTTTCACGCAAAAACTACGGGGCGGATTTCGCTGTTTGGAATGGATATGGATACCCTGGAATACTTAATACTTTTTATGCCGGAAAATTAAAGAGTTCCCGCGGGAACCAAAAAACCTCAATCCACGCGGGCGAAGTCGCGGGCATCGTCTGGTAAACTATAAATCTATTTTATCTCACGCTCTTTTCATCGTTTTTGGGTCTTAACAATATATCTTTCTTCTTTGCAGTACAAGACATGCGAGTGATGGTGACGGAAGCAGTGGTCACCGAATTAGAAATGACAAGGCGCGTATGCACGGGCCGCTTCCTAACGATGCACAAGCGGAGGAAAAAGCGCCTGCTGACCAGGTCCCTCTGCCGGGAGACGGCCATGCTAGACGACCTGCAGATGGGACAAGTGCAGGCAAGTGGCGAACCGATGCGTTACCCCGCTCGTTTGTTTTTGTTAACGTAAGTCGTTAAGCCTCAATTGTCAATATGACATTGCGATTGTCGAAATGGTCCATTCATTTTTTGGAGCGTGGAAAGGCTTACTGCGAATATCTATTTTCATAGCGCTTTGTTTTAGGTTTAAGGATATTCAGTTTCATTTCTTATTTTTTATTTGTTTTATATTAGTCCACAAAACTTGACACACTTCACAGAAATATTTACCATACAGTTACTCGAGAGGTATTTAAAGTGTAGATATTATTACTTGAGATACCTCTTGAGCAACAACGAAGATATATCTACACTTTAAAGTCTACTTCTTCGTTAGGGATGTTGGCTTTGTCAAAAATAAATTATTTCTTACTGATTACTCAATTTAGGGTCTTCCAAAAGACCTAAAATCCACGTTCTTCATTAGTTTTAAAAATAACCATCTTAAACTATCGACTATGTATTTCATGCGAACTCTCGGATACTAAAAAAGCATGTTTTGACGTATGATAAAGAATTGCTGATATGATTGAGTTGACATCATCCCTATTATGTTGATAAAACATATACATAATATAGTAATATGTTTCACACAATTTTTTTTACTCGTATATAAATACACTAGTATTATAAAACAAATACATCTGGCATAAATAATAGGTAAAAGAGCTTTCACGTAAAACAAAAAATATAATCCTATTGACAATATGATAAATCCTTTACGTACTGTATTATTCGTATTCGAAATATACTGGCAACAAAACAGTGCAATTCAATTTGTCTTTGTTACCGTTTTTGAGTTTAAAACTAAAATAGAATTCATATTCGAACTCGCCGGGGTATTATAGTAAGAATGTTTATACCGTTTTGCGGAAAGTCTAGACTTTGATAAAGTTATTCCGTGTGACAACTGGCTGAATTTGGATTCATGGGTAAAAAGTAGCTCTCATGTGGCAATTGCTTCGGTCTGCTTGCGCAGTGGTTATGATGTTAGAGTGAAAACACACCAGGGACCAGACAGGATAAAACGTCTGCGCTAAGCGTCGGAGGAGAACGAAGCTTTATTCTGTTACGCTATTGTGTCCAGCTCCGTATAAAAGTGAGTTACGCGGACAATTTATCCGCCAGATAAAAACAAAATTGTCCGAAGTGTCTATCTATTTCCGAGCGTCAGCCTAAAAATCAAATTATTGCGCAATATATCTTATGTGAACTCATAATAATGATAGCCACGTTATCGTTAACAAAGTGCGTTAACAAACTGCAAATTAATTACCAAGGATTTCTAGTACTTACTAAAAGAGAGAAAAGCTTTAATTCAAAGGCGGTGACACACATTACTGTAGTAGGTACCTGAAAGTAGGCTATCCCGGCGTCTGCAGTATTTTAACATTTAATGTTAAGGCGAGTCACCTCAGCTCAGCGGTGAAAACTGGTTTGCTAGATCAAATTTTTTCGGTATTTACTATTAAATAACAGTCTTACAAAAAATATCCGATACACTTAAAGATATTGTCTAAAGAATGTGCTAATTTGTTACACGATAGGATGTACTTTACTCGATTAAAAAAAATCTTGAAACAGGCTAAATTAAAAGTTTAAAACGAATTTTTTATTAATAAAATTTTCGACTTTGCTCATAATTTTTATATGGATAAATTTCTCTTGAAGTATTAATGAGAACCTGCTAAAATTTATTTCAAACTGAAGTCCTATATCTATTTAATTCAAATTAATCCCAGAACTTGAACGTTGCCAAGCGGTTTCAGAATATACCGCGCTGCCCGCTTCCCCGCCAGTCTCTACGAGAAATGTACCGCGAGACGCGCGGGCGGCACCCCACACCTCACCTCCTAAAATCTTGGAGGTGACTCGCCTTAAATGCCCAAGCAGGGCATGCGGAAAAAAGTGGTGCCTGAAAAGTGCGATGTTTTAGGTTCGGCAATAATGTATCCACCTACTGTCAGCATTCAGCTCAGAGAGGATTTAGATTTTATGCATTCCAAAGCTTGTCACCGTTACAGCACAGAACAGAAACCGTGAGAGTTTGCAACCTTATGTAATACATATAGTTAGTATGCTGAAAAAAATCAAGCACAGCGTCTTCGAAGAAGTCCCTAATTTCTTACCTCACCGGGACGTGGACACACGCCAGAGCCTCGGGGGGGCGTATGGACTAGTCTATCCGAAAGTCACAGGCGAGGCCCGAGCCTCTTCGAGCCCTAGAGCTCAAAACCAAATTATCGGCGATGCTTAGCGCTCGCCCATTCACCCGGTGACGCTGTAGGGGCCAATAGTACATACACAGCAAATCTACCTCGATCCTTAAACAAATACTTTGCCTCATGTGGTCGACGACGTTTGATCAACGCACAAACTGTTTATTGGAATATTGCTCAACTTTTCCGATATGGAATTCACTTCCAGCGTCAGTATTTCCTGCCACTAATAACACAATTACCTTCCAGGCAAGAGTAAAATTGCATTTTCTAGGCAAGCGCACTCCAAAATAGACCATATCGTTGCTTTCCATTAATTCCATTAGGCGTGAGTGCCGTCAAGCGCCTATTTAAAAAAAGCTGAACACAAATGGGCCTTTTATGTATCCATCTTTGTATTTTGTACAATCAGCATTGCTTTTAAGAACAATGTCACAAAAAAGGAAAACGTTAGTTTAGGCTTGTTGCGTAGCCAGCCATGGTCACTACACCGTCCTTCGTGGCGCTGTCGCTTTGGCACTCACCACAAATTTAAATGCCATTTGTTTGTATGCGCGAAGCATCCGTGTGCGCATCTTTTGTGTATACCTATACAAAGGTCCATAAATAACGCTATCTTATGGCCACACGCCTGTCTTGTAAAGTTGTGAGCGACAATATAGACCGTGACTATACCGACTGTAATTAATATATAGTAGCCGAACAATGACCTTTTATGAAGCAGTGGATATATGCTTCGAGCTTTCACTCAGCAACGCTTGCTTGATTCAAAATCCTCTGCGAAAAAGAAAAAATATCTGCAGATTCGGTGGGTGGCATAATCGTATCACGTGGATACATGATACGTCTAAAGCGGTGCCTTTAGAGTTCTGTAGTATTGTTAGTAGTTATAGAAGCGGATATGGTGCCCTAACCGAGAGACACGAGCCTATAAAAGAGGCACGAGTTCAGCTCACAACTTCTGTTTTCACCGTGCCTTAAGCAGCAGCGCTACAAACTTACAAAGCTGACGAGTGAGGTCTGGCGATCAAAAGAGCTTAGTTACGACTTCGACTATACACGCGAGGTATATATAGGCAATTCCTATAGCCCTCGCGTGTATAGTCGTAACTCGTAAGTCGTAAGCTCAAGTTTCTAAAATAGAGTTAGGTAAACAGTTAGGTGTATCCAGACGGGCGACAACCAATCGCTTATGCGGAAAAATCCTGACTTGTACTTCTTACTTATGTGTAAAAATTAGTGCCTTGGCACATAGCGACATTTAAATGCGCGTTAGTGTCGAGCTTTGCCAGTATATATTATGGAAAGTTAAACAAGCTGGACCATCAAATTGAAGGTATAATTAAATAACGGATATTACTAACAAAAATCGTGTTCTATGAACTCAATATAAAACTAACCAAATAAAAGTGACTTGTGATTTTTTATGTTTAAAATTACTTATGCAGCAAGACTAAAATTTCGGTCACAGCGCTTTTTAGTTGCATCTAACGTGCTTCAAATTTAAACTGCACGTGAAAATGTAGCCGTGTGCAAATAAGACAATATACAAACATCTCGAATTCATGCGATGGCATCGAAATATAATAAACGTTAACAAATCACAATAATTTATTTTGAAGCAAGCGTTGCCAACTTCTGCCTGTGTATGAGTCACACTGTCCCCATAATGATATTATTCACATTATTAAATTTCTCCCTGAAGACTATCATATACTTGCATACACACACATTTAATACTACACACACAGACGCAATGTAAGAATAGAAAAGAAGCTACGTAGTCTATGTTATTTACCAATTTTTCTCTTGTGCGAATTATGTACCGGCAAAGCGAATTTTAGATGTTATTTAATGACTCATACGTCCGTATACTGCATCTGCTAAAGAACGTCATTAATTCATGATTTCTGTTGTTTTTATGCTTTCTGTCCCACTTGTGACATTAATTTCTACATACATTTTTTTTTAAATAGGCTGTAAGAGAGTAGATACGAGTATGGCCGTAAAGGCAGTAACAAACTGTTTCTTCCTTCATGATTCTTACACTCTTAAATTGTTTCAGTTTTCGGTCGTTAGTAGGTACGCGGCATTTGTATGGATTTCCAAAACAAGCTTAGTTGAAGTATGGATTAATCGTGATTTGAAATCCCAATACGAATTTGGCAGATTAATGTAACTTTATCGCGTTTTCACACTCAGGACACATTTTAGTTAAGTGATAATTGCGTGTATTACTTGAAATCGGTGCTGGGTGGAAAACTAGAGTATGTAATTACTAGATACTACTGCTTATTGGTAGAGCTCGCTTTGACGACCTCCGTGGCGCAGTGTGTAGCGCTGTTGCCTTAACGTGCGGAGGTCCTGGGTTCGATCCCCGGCAGGGTCAATTTGGGAATTTATAATTTCTGAATTTTCCCTGGTCTGGCCTGGTGGGAGGCTTCGGCCGGGGCTAGTTACCACCCTTCTGGCAAAGACGTGCCGCTAAGCGATTTAGCGTTCCGGTACGATGCCGTGTAGAAACCGAGGGGGTATGGGTTTAATATAACTGCCATGCCCCTAACAGGTTAGCCCGCTATCATCTTAGACTGCATCATCGCTTACCATCAGGTGAGATCGTAGTCAAGGGCTAGCTTGTAGTGGATAAAAAAAAGAGCTTGATGCTTTATTTTTGGCGGCTGAGTGAGCTGACTTTTAAACTACTCACAAGTCGCAACGCAACAACATATTTTGCGTGTCAGCCAGTCAGTGCGGCTTATATATTTTTTATCTTGACTTTACTTGTGTGGACTCGCTTTCATGCTCAATTATCGGGCGCCAAAAAGTATTTTTTTGACAAACACAAATGTTACGTTACGAATCACGATACAATTTAGGTCTGTCGTCAGTCACCTTTAATATGACATTTAATATGAGATAGATAACAAAAAACAATTTAGTTTTAGGGTTACCTTGGTAACGGCTGAATACTGAAACGTCTCTTAAATTCTTCATTCTTAATATCGTCCTCAATGTCAAGTGCCTGATTTTGGACATTTTGTCCATACAATAAAAGTCACTTAGCGTTGGGAACATTTGAGTATTCGACCGTGAAACTAAAGATACCAAATAGCGTGTTGTAAATGAAATCATGGTCCTTTTTAATTTGATTGAGCTGAGAGTCTATCCGTCTAATTTCAACTTTCGAAGCGGGGGATGTAACTTTGTGTTTGGGTCTCTCTACATTTATCGATGGTGACAACCCTGACAGATTCGGAAATGTGTCACGAACTTTGTACTTACTAGGATCAGGTTAGGCTGTAGGTGGAATTTATTGGTTTGTTCTATATGTCCCACGATACCTGTCATATGAAGAGGATAAAGTGAATCATTTGTCACAGTATGACATTGTCGCCGCAGCTCGTATTGATGCGATGACAAGAGATATAACGTAGATTATCATTCACTTTAAGTGGCCAGTCAAGTCCGTCCGTTGAATGCCGAGTATGCCATTCATAACAGCAACGTGTTGAGTTTAACTGATGTTGTATTCGTGGTGAACGGCTCACGTAGACAAATCGATTTTAATGTACTTCATGTTAATTGAATTGCAGTAGAGATGGGTAATTGCGTAAAAATTTAATTGATTTAACATAGCGGTGGTTGGCACCGAATTCATTCATAAATGTAGGGTGACCCTTTTATAGTTTTACAAAATATAATTGACGATTTTGCTTCTTTACAGTGCATCCTGAAACAGTCGGTGATGTGGAAGTTCAATGCCTTTACCTTAGATAACGTCTCTGGGGGTAATGTTACCTTTCACATTCATTCAATTTTCATACAGGGGTCGATTTTCGCCGAACGCTGCCGAAAAACTACTGTGAAAATAGAGATTTGATTAGGCAGGCGGATGAAACCGCAAGTTCAAATGTAGAGTTGCTTTTATCGTGTATGATCCTTTGGTGAAAATCGAGCTGTGTAAACCGTGGCGGCAACATACATTTGAAATGTGAATGGAGCAACGCGCGACGCATTTCGGCTATTCGCGCCGCGAGGTTCCGTACTTTGAAATTTTTTCCACTTCATTTGACTCAAAACGTTTCAAAAGTATGTTACGCCTTATAATATTTTTACTATTATATTTGTCCAACCATTTATTTTACTTTTGACATAATCACGTCTATGAAGTGTCATAAATCATAATTATAGACAGGCAACCATGGACAAAAAAATGGAGTACTCCATAGACGCATTTATCGTATTTACAATAGTGAAGCGACGTGCCCTTTTATCCGATATTTCGTAATTCGTATAGTCATCTAGTAATTACAAATGCGACTTTCCTTTTCGAAATAGTCACAGAGGTTCAAAGAAAGCTAGTTTCTTGATAGTCCTTTGAGCACCATACGATGGCGATGGACGGTTTCTATGACCTGACTGAGGATTGAAACAGTAACCGAAATAAATGTTTTAAACCCTGTGTTTTGAAATGTTATAGAACAAAAAATAACAGTAACAGAAACGATACTGTAATCCAATCAATCTGTAGCCACTTATTTCTGTTAATAAGTGTTTTTATCTGTATTCTGTAACCCTAATAGGTACTTGGCCTAACAAATTGCACAGTGTGACAACGCGGTCTTCTCACTTCATTGGTCTTTACACACACTGACACAACATTACCCATGTTTTTCTTAAAACATTTGCAACCATGGGTGCTTTCACCTTAGGTTCAAAATTGAATACGCGTCAACAGTAAATTTGGCAACGTCGTTATTCCGGTTACACTTTAAAACAGTGTTAAACACTTTCATTTCTGTTACAGATTGATTGGTTACAGATTTGATTCTGTTATCTATTCAACCTGTAACACTTATAATTCTGTAAACTTTTATGAATCTGTTTTTCAGTCCCTGGACCTGATGGATTCCTGTACATTTACCGTACTGTTGTATATAAATGATTTATTTTAATACATACATTAATAGACTTAGTCATTTAAACTCTTGAGTGTGTTTATAAAACAATTAAATAAATGTATCAAATCGATTAAAACTTCTTCATAAAAAATTAGATTGTTATAAAAAATCGAATCAATATCGCATTAGAACATCATTAAATTGAGCTGCCAAAAGTAAAATAAACGGTTGGACAAATATAACGGCCTTATCTTTTATATTTATGTGTTTAGTATAAGGGTTGGTACCTAAACATTAGGTAGTAACTAATAATCGTAGGAGGCGAACATACAAACACACAATATATTCAAATATTCCCAGTTTACATTTATCTAACGACAATCTAACACTTTTAACCATTAGTCGCTAGAGACAAACATTCAAGGCGAAAATGCCAGTAGTGACCTTATAATTTTCTTTATCTGTATGTACAACTTAAGTATTTGAATCTCGCATTTTGCACAGATAGTTTCATTCCTTTTCGGGAACACTTAACACATTAAGGGATTTTGAGAAATAAAATACTAACAAACTCGTACATTGATATTTTCAGAAATTCCATTGCGTTATATTTTTGGTTGCACGTTGAGCCACAGATGAAATAATATTCACTTCGTAACAGATACAACACTGCTTAATAAAAGCCAAATATCTACACTATAATAAATAGCCTATAATAATTTTTTGATAATGACGCAATTGCTTCAAGTAGATATTATGCGTAAGCACTCTATGCTTTACCTATAGCTTCGTGGGCCAAACACTGGTATTGGGTGTTCCTTTGAGGAATTCTTAGTCAACGCTCAGACAGTGGGCTCAATTTCTTTTTACTTTTTAATCACTTATCCTTGAAACAACAATTGCCTGCGTTGGCGTTCTTCGCCACTAATTAATTATTCTCTCTATTACTATTCTAAATAATTAAAGGAAAACAATTCCTTTTTAATTAAAACAGAGATTAAAAAGTGAAAGAAATGAAGTATAAAAGCATCGATGTTTATATTTACAGATCCTTAACAATTTCCTCGCTCCTTAGTAATATACCTACATATATTATACGAGTAGGTGGATAAAAAGATTGAAAGGCGATTATCTCTCTTATCAACCCAATGCCTGCTCACTACTGAGCACGAGTTTCCTCTCGGAATGCGAAGGGCGATTGTATCCTAATCACATACAAGCAGATGCCCGCGAATTCGTCCGCGTGTTTTAAGTTTTTTTTATTCCCTCGGGAAATCATTAATTTTCCTGGATAAAAAGCATATTGTCACTCTCCAGGTCCTCAACTGTATCCATGCCAAAAATCACGTTTATCAATTATAATATTGCGCCAGGGAGGTCGCTCAATCCAGGTTATTATTCCAGTGTCGGCCAATCAAAGGTGATTGTCACACAGAAGGCTTGATGGAAAGCCAAAAAAAAATTACCTATATATTTTTTTTTATTTATATTTTAACTCAAATTAGCCCTTGATTGCGATGTCACGTGGCGGTAAGTGATGACAGATGCAGCATAAAATGGTAGCGGGCTAACTTGTTGGGGGTACGGCATCACATTAGAAACCTCTAAAATAATATTATCGGTGTTTCTACACTATATTATGCATGTATTATACATATAAACCTACCTCTTGAATCACTCTATGTGTTAAAAAAAACGCATCAAAATCCGTTGCGTATTTTTATAGATTTAAGCATAGGTACATAGGGACATAGGTACTAAAAAAAATCTACATCAATGATAGGGACAGACAGCGGGAAGCGACTTTGTTTTATACTATGTAGTGATGAAGTATGTACTTATGTATTTGATAAATATATTAAGTTAGTTTTATTTTCTCGATTCCTAACATCCATGACGTACAAATTAATGGATATACCTACTACCTACCTAATACCTAATGAATGGTGACCAATGAGCAGTCTCGTTAAGCCCACACACCGTAACAGGATTGACGTTAATTAAACAGCAAATCGATTCTACAACCGCTAATGTTATGGTATTAAACTAGACGACGGTATTAATTATATCCATATTATAATAACAATGTCCTCCCGACTGAAATTTGGCCACGGCGGCCAACCTCTACAGAGATAAGCCTTCTACCCGGGATATGCGAAGATCACGGCCATACAAGCTGAAAGTTAGTTAGGTTAGTGTAGGTACCTAGCATAGATATACTCCGTTATTGTAGGAGATCTCGGTGACTCGATAGTATTTCTAACTTGTTATCGTCTTTAGACCGCAAATAAAATTGTATGTATTTGCAGCCAAGAAAGGTGAATCGCTCTTTCAAATAGGGTGGCGTTTGAGGATGATATAAAATAGTGTATAGGAGAGAAAGAGCGTGTAAGTAATAATTATATTGTATGGAAGTTGTTGGTGTGATTAAACAAATAAACAAATATCCAACAACCCGCTCTTGCGTAGGGGTGAAAGGGGGTTAAACAAGTTTAAATCCGGTCAAGCCCCCTTTCGCCTTAATTACTTGTTTTGGGAGTAATGTAAATTGACCGTGAACTTAAATTAATTATAAATTCAAATAATAAAATAACATCTGCGAAAACATGCCTAATTATTAATTTAAAAAGTCCAGGAAAATTTAGCCTTAGCCCTAGAGCAAGGAATTTTTTAGCATGAGTGTGCCTTTCTACTGGAGCTGAAAGTTTATATTAGGTGTTTTTTTTTTCGTTGTATGTTCATGGGAAATTAGATCGCCCACTGGAACTGCGCTGGGTTCGCAGGGTATGAGGTTTTAATATTTTTTTGTATACTAGCGTCCTTCCACGGCTTCGCTCCAGTGGATGTTTTGAAAAATCCGCCTTCTTTCCTTGTTCCATCATCACCAAAGCGCTACAGCCCTGGGTGGACCTTGGCTTGGTCAAGCAAATTTCTCCATCAGACGCGATCATAAGCAGCATCTCTCCACCTCCATACTCCCCAAACTCTCATGTCCTTTTCCTCTCCGTCAATCCACCGCCCTCCAGGTCGTTTTCGGCCCTCTGGTTTACTATCCAGCAATTTTTTATCATTCCTTGTTTTGAAATAACCTCTGTGCAAAATTATTGCAGATTTCTTTGTGCCAGGGTTAGGACTGGGCGCTGATGAGGGAGTCAGACATTTTCTCTTAAATTCAAACCTTCCAAACTACTAGTTTTCTTTCGTAGATTGAATTAGTTGAATCTAAAATCTGAAAATAACATTTATTCAAATTTATTTCAGTTCAAAGCGATAATTTGCTAAAGGTTACGCGATGAAATCTGTATCACAGATGAAATAATATGCCTACAGCACGAGTCCTTCATAATTGCATAAGCTCTATTTCTTGATATAAATATTCTTTTAAAAAATGTTGTAAAAGGTTTGCTATGTTCGGACTATATGACTTTAAACCCTTCTAACGGTCTAGCCCCACTACTGATGCACGTAGCGGCAAATACTAAATGAGTACAAATTATTTTTATACTACACCCGTTCGGAAAGTACCTTATTACTTTTTCAAAACGAGGTAGAAAATACGTCATTGTTGCAAACTAAAGTAACATTAGTCCAGAAATTAATGTCGAGTAAAAATATTATAAATTATCAACAATAATAAATAACTGAGAAATATAACAAATAATAATAAAATAATCTTAAGGTATTTCAATTAATAAATTAATTATAAATGTATATTAATTAGGTAGGTAAAGCTTGTGAGAAGGTTTTTAGACATATTTTACACATTTTTTAGATATCTTTTTTTATTCACATTATTGAACTACTTACTCGGTGATAAAGTAGCATTCTTTAAGTGAAAGAATTTTTCAAGAAAAGAAAAATCACCCGTGCGGCTATATGATAGTTATATTCTGTTAAATCTACCTATTCAAGTTTTACAAACAATTTCCGATAGGTATAAAGAATTAGTTAGGGTGGTAACTAGCCACGGCCGAAGCCTCCCACCAGACCAGACCAGGGAAAATTCAGAAATTATAAATTCCCAAATCGACCCTGCCGGGGATTGAACCCGGGACCCCCGCACGTTAAGGCAACAGCGCTACACACTGCGCCACGGAGGTCGTCAAAAAATAGTCTAGTTTACAATATGTGTGCAATAGCAGTGTAGGTAGATAAGTATATTAGTAAAAGCCTAGATCAAAGCACCAGTTAACTCTGAATCTACTAATTGTTAATTCAACACGAAACACGGAAATGACACTCACTAAAATGGATTTGCCATTTAATTTGCGTAGAACGCATTTTCAGATTAAAATCAGCGCTTTGTTAGCGAGTAATTCGGATTTCAGTTACAGTGAAACGGGGCTGTAACCATAAACGTATTGTTACTGCCGCGCCGAAACCGCGGCAATGAAGTAACTTTCGCGAATATGTTTGTGTTTATTTTACTGAGGACTGATTTGCATGCCATAAGCCATTATTATGCGAGTTAATAAAATTGGTCGCTGATTCGGAACCAAATAAATCGAGTTGTAGGCAAAGTGTTATTTAGCACTAGCGCGGCTTTTCGGTGCCACTTCACGTGTTATCTTCTGTTAATTTACATACTAATATTATAATGCGAAAGTGTGTCTGTCTGTTTGCTACGCTTTGAAGGCCCCACTGATCAACCGGTTTTGATGAAATTTGGTACAGGAATAGGCTGTACCCCGGGGAAGGACATAGGCTACTTTTTACCCTGGAAAATTAAAGAGTTCCCGCGGGAATCACAAAAACTTAATATACGCGGACGAAGTCGCGGGCATCATCTCGTTTTTACCCGACTTCCAAAAAAGCAGGAGGTTCTCATTAAATATATATTACTTTTAGAGTGTGCATTGCCCAGTCTGTCCATACTGATATTATAAATGCGAAAGTGTATCTTTCTGTCTGTGCGTTTGTCTTGTTGTCTGCTACGCTTTCACGACCCATGTGTTCAACCTTTTTGGCGAAATTTGGCATACAGATTTATGGCTATGGTTATCCCGGAAAAGCAAAGATATTTCCACAACCAAAATCAACGTTGACAAAGTCAGGCGTCATCCAATATTTTAACATTTCAACTAAGTGATAAGTCCGCCTTTGCAACCTTGCACAATTGATCTTTCATCTAGTGTAGTGTATATATATAATTATTGTGATAAAGGTTTATACTGCTACTACTCGTAAATAGGGTATCATTTTCCGTTTAAAGCAGCTCGTTATCCGTATACGCCGCCTTAATTAGAACTGTTCACTAATTGGCGGACCAAGTAACTGGAGACGCTAAGCTTCTTCGCTTAGTACAATGCAAGGATCGTTAGCAAGACCGGTTGCAGTATCTGGATTCGTCGTACTTTCACAATATTTAAACAAAATTAGGTAATTTAATAAGTAGCAGTGATTTTGCATTCGTTAATAATCTTCCTATATTAAAAAAAAATTTGACATTACCTATGTAATTATTTTAAGTTTAAACTTTGCAATGCTGTTCTTATAGTCCCACAAACTTATGTGACCCGGTGGCCAAAATTGGAACTAATTTTTATGCCTGTTTAGTTTTTATTTTATTTTTCATAGATGTAACGCGGTCAAATAAGTTTGTCGTGACTGAGTGATGACTGATGAGCCTCGATCGACCTAAGTCAAGCGGGGTGCGCGCATCGCGCGTCTAGGCAAGACCTTGTTGGCTGGGCATTTCCTCACGGGTAGCGCCTTGGTACCTGAATCTGGATCTTAAGTTTAAAACCACAGAATCCTTACAATGAATTTTTGACAGACTTTTATACTTTCAAAATATCAATTTTCAAAAGACAAAAATCATTTCTTAACCGGTGTCTAGATCTCGTAAGTCTGAATTCGTCCAGTGATTTGAGTTGATATATCTGTCAATCAATCACCTCTTCCTATTTTGAATATGGTTTTAGGATTACGTGTACATTCGCAGTCAATGCGAATTGACCCTAAGCTGCATGCATTTGCATGATAGGTTGTACGTGGTGTGAATTGAATCAATCGCAAATTGTACCGGTACAGCGATTTGTCAGCGCAACGGGACAGTTACTAACTGCGCGAAAGTGTGATTGCATTTACTTCGAAATTGGAATCCGATAGGGATATTTACGTGTGTATTTTCGAAACACATTTTGCATATCGGGTTCAATGATCAATCATTACTATCGAAATATTCGAAATGGTACAATTACAAGTGTTACGGAATAATTAAGTGCGCGTCGGAAAACACAGGAGGTAAATTTTCGTAGCTATGAAAGTCTAGCTTATATTAGTGATTTAACGAACTTACCTGTAATTTTAATTCTATCATAATTATAGGAGTCGCTTTATTTGAAGATAATTTAATTTATTTAACAAGTAATAGTCATAGTCCCTTTACTTACATAAAAACCACAGGAGGTAAATGTTCGTAGCCATGAAAGTCTAGCTTATATTAGTGATTAAAAACGAACTTACCTGTAAGTGTAATTCTATCAAATTATATGAGTCGCTTCATTCGAAGATAATATAATTTATTTAACAAGCAATAGTCCCTTTACTTACCTAAAACTTTGACGTAATTTTTTTAACGATAGTTTAATAAAACTATAATTATAAAGGATAGGTAAAAGGAAAAGTGAAAACACACCACATGTTCAACGTTTTGTCCTGTCGAGCCAGCCTAGGCAGCTACATCTCGTATATACGATACAATATATAAAAATACCGACGCGAACCTTTAATCTCGTTCTATCCGTAGTGAATTGTCGCCCTTAGAAACATCAAAATGATATGAAAAATAAATCTATCTAGCGACGTATCACTTATGTGGTTAAGTGGTTAAGTATTTTAACACTTGCTGTTCATGTTCCCGGGGTTCCCCGGAAATGTCTTTTTGTGTTCGATGTATTATCCGTATGTGTAGCGGTAACATGCAAATAAATTTTACGGCTCATTTTTATAGTTAACCGACTTCCAGAAGAGGATGTTCTCAATTCGGCGCGTATTATATATTTTTCATTAATGTATGTCGGTGCATATCTCCGTGGTTTCTGAACCGATTCGAAATAAAAAAAAATCAGTCTTTAGATGAAGCTCTCGAGGTGGTCACATAACACCAAATCCTCAACCCTGACACTACAAAGTAAAAATAAAAATTCTCTCCAAAAACTGACTTCCAACGCCACAGTAAAAAATAATTTTGATTTCTACCCACTATGTTGAAGTCGGGCGGGTATAACAAGGATAAGCAAAGTTGAGGCATCAGGCTCGCCCGACTTCAACATAGTGGGTAGAAATCAAAATTATTTTTTACTTTACAGTGGCGTTGGAAGTCGGTTTTTTGGAAAGAATTTTTATTTATTTTTGAAATGCCTGTAACAAATGACTGGATGACATTAATGTTAATCCTTTTAAACCTGGATAAGTTAACTACACTTCGTGTGTGGAAAATCAATCAGATGTTCTCAAGCGTCCTAGTAAGTTGCCACGGCCAGTAGAGGAGAAAGGTATGGAATTAGACTTGGCTTATTTAAGAGCTTGGTGTTTATTGAACCGGTAAGTGTTCAGAGAATTCCAAAAGTTTGGCGCTGCCTATATGGAAAACTAAGGGTGCCTTTCCACCAGAGATGTGCTGCGTTGCTTTCTGCCAATATGCGCGCATGATTTTCATAACTGATCGCTAGATGTTAGAGATGTCTATTAGATCTACCGCTTTTATTGGTGGCTTTGACACACATCTAGCTTAAAAATGTAGCACATTTCTGTTGGAAAGGAACCCTAAGAATCCTTATTGTAAATTTGATGACGTCACAACTCACATAACGATACCCGATAGTAAGGACAAAGGAAGTCCTTTATTGAATTTTCGAAACACAATAATAGAAAAGCTCGTATTGAATTTCGTAAAATTAAGTCGCTTATTTGAACCCTCATTGAGAGCACCAAACATTTTGCCTTTTGTGAATAAAGGCGATTGACCAATATTCTGATTGCTGTTTTTCCGAAGTACCTACTCCATATTCTATATATATAAAAATCAATTGCTGTTCGTTTGTCTCGCTGAAACTCGAGAACGGCTGGGCCGATTTAGCTGATTTTGGTTTTGAAATGTTTGTCGTAGTCCAGGGAAGATTTAAACAGTAAGAAAATATGGAAAAATTAGTCAGTTACGACGCGCGTACGTAGTCGCGGGCATCAGCTAGTAATATTATAAATGTGAAAGTGTATCTGTCTGTCTCTCTGTCAGACTACTACGCTTTAACGGCCCATCTTTTCCACCGATTTTGATGAAATTAGGCATAGGCTTTTTATCCCGGAAAATTAAGTAAGTAGTTCCGAATCAAAAAACTTAATCCACGCGAACGAAGGCGCGGCATCATCTAGTTTCCCTCATACGATGACAATTTTACGCACAAAATTATCTCAAAATTTACACTATAATATTGATATTTTAAGTGTCAACAAGTATGTTGTTTATGGGGATCTTGTAAAAGGTTTAAGACATACATATGAGTAATCATTTTTAATAGCGGGCAATCTCGTTATATTTTTTCTTAAAAACTGTCGTTATATATTTTCTTACAAGTTTTTGAATTTCATGGCATATTTACTAGTCCGATATCTTAAACCAACTAAAAAAAAAACAGTTTCAGTGGACAAAATATCGTTGCTCTTCAACTTGCATTCCTTTTGATACCAACTCTAGATAAAAAGTAGCGACTGTCCTTCAAACCCATTTTTAACATAATGAGTAAAGTTAACATCTCTAGGTATGTTAAATCTATTGTGTACATTAACGTTATTGCGAATGCCACGCGATCGAGTTCTTTTTTATATCGTGTCAAAACCTCGGGTATTCTAATGCCTCGCTCACACTAAAGTTAACAAAAGCACGAAAAGTTCTCGATTCAACGCCAATGGCAGAACGTTGAGTCTAAAACGAACGCAGTGTAAAACATTACTACTAGTATAAGGAAGCTTAGCAGTGCGCGAGAATAAAATGCAGCGGTATGCATCAGTGGACTCTCTCCTTGGTTGCCTTCCCAGACTCTAAATGTACCGCTTGCTCGCACTAATTAAGGAGTTAACATTAGAAGAGCGCCTTATACGACGATATGCATCGTCAAGCGAATAACTTAAGTCTATATAAGTAGCATCTCGATTTACGCGCTTCGCTGATATGAGATTCTCGGTATGAAACGTTATCGGATATCGCGACATAACGCCAAGTTCATGATGCAAGTGAAATCTTAACTCGAGAAAAGCGGGCAAAGTGCGCGACGCGATTCCTTAACTTTGCAAGTATGATTTGAGTTTGTTTACTTTACTTTCTTTTCTGCTTTCTAACTAGACTGGACATATCTCATTTTCCTCACATCTCTGTTGAAAACGCACCCTAATTCAAAAATTATCTCTTGAAATAGATGAATCAATACAATACCTCCACGTGTTCATATTATTGACTGCCTTGTTGGTCTAGCGGTTAGCATAGTCGACTACGGATCACGAGGTCCTGGGTTCGATTCCCGGTCGGGCATAACAATTGTTAGGTATTGGGTTTTTCAATTAAGAAATTCTCAGTGCCAGCCCGGAGTTGGAAGTTGGCGGTGTTTCAGCCCCGTGCCACGGAGAGCACGTTAAGCCGTCGGTCCCGGTTATTATCACTGACGTTATAATAGTCGTTAAAGCCCGCCAACCCGCATTGGAGCAGCGTGGTGGGTCTAAGCTCTAATTCCCTCTCTCCTGTGAGAGTGGAGGCCTGTGCCCAGCAGTGGGACGTTAATAGGCTGTAGTGGTGGTGGTGGTGGTGGTGGTGGTGGTGGTGGTGGTGGTGGTGGTGGTGGTCCATATTATGGTCTTCTATCTTCTATATCTAGTCTAATGTGAAAAAGTCGACTATTGACTGTCTGAATGCAAATATATTATGAAAGCCCGAGTCTGCGTTCGACACGATTTCCTATCGAGGCTGTATGAAGCCAGCCTATTTAATATCTACTGAGTAATGTACTAGCTGACCCTAGTGACTAGTGGATTTTTGAAAATCGGTGAAGGGGTGTAATTTCTAGAAATTTTAGTCATAAATTCCACCAGGGCGAAGGCTGAGTAGGTACATTAGCCATCTATACTAATACTTGACGATGCCCGCGATTTCGTTCGCATGGATTAAGTTATTTTTAATTCCTGGAACTCGGTTAAAAAGTAGGGTAACCTACCTCCATGCCAAATTTCATCAAAATCAGTTGAAAAGATGGGCCGTTTAATCTTAGCAGACAGACAGACACACTTTCGCATTTATTATATTCTTAAAGCTAGAGTGTGTCTGTCTGTCACGAGTCATCTGTTTAACAGATTTTCACGATATTTGATACAGAAATAGGTGGCACCGCGGGGACAGACATAGGCTACTTTATATTCCGAAAACTGAAAGAGTCACCACGGGGTTTAAAAAAAGGTTTTTGATCCACAACAACATACTACAAGTTAGCCCTTGATTGCGATCTCACCTGGTGGTACATAATGATGCAGGCTAAGATGGTAGCGGACCCCTAATCGGTTTCTACTGCACGGTATCGTACTGGAACGCTAAATCGCCTTCGAATCGAATCGTCTTTGCCAGTAGGGTGGTAACTAGCCACGGCCGAAGCCTCCTACCAGACCAGACCAGAGAAAATTGAGATATATAAATTACTAGATTGACCCTGCCGGGGACCGACCCGGGTCCTCCCGTTTTTAAACAACAGCGCCGACCGCTGCGCTACGAGGGAGGTCCTCAAAGGTTAAATTCAAGCGGGCGAAATCGTGGCCTTGATCTAGTTATATTATATTCGTACAAACTATTTTGTCACAAGTTGTAATTTTTCCTAAGTGAATTAGGATCTTTACACCATATTATACCGATAGGTAGTAATTGAGACAATGTAAAATTGCTTAACGTTCCACTGCTTTGCATTACAAAGACTTTTGCTAATGAATGTAGTTACGCTCGAAATTATAACCCGTGACAGACGGTTAAGTAATATACCTAATTATCTATATTACTGACAAAAAAAAGCGGACAATATGCACGCTTTTGTACAGCCCCATCTACTAAAATCTGTATTTACAAAAGACTCGGCCTGATTGGCTGATAATTGTTTTCGCAAATCTAGCAAGAATAACCACTATTGATCTCTTAACTATCTTTGTCTTATACTTTGTAAACGTGACGTTCAGGTACCGTACCGTGCACCGTGTAGGTACCTTTCTCTTCTATATAAATAAAAATCAATTGCATTCGGCAATATGTACGCGCATCACTTCAGAACAGCTGGACCGATTGTAATGGAATATTTTATGTGTGTTTGAGTCTGTCCCAGGATGGTTTATATCCACAATTGGACCCGGTAGGGGGCGCTGCAATCGGGTTCTAGTTTCAGGGTAGGACAACGTCTGCCGGGCCCACTAGTTTTGAAAAACTAGTTGTTCGCCCCGAACTGAGACCTCGCTGCGCCATCTATTGACATCAATGTGAAGTTCTGTTAAAAATACTGAAGCTCATTAAAAATTAAATAATTTCGTTTCCTTACAATATTTATCTAATTATAGTATTTGTTGTTCAAGTACAGGATATAATTCAAATAATTGATCAAGTTTCAGGCTCAGCCTTTCAGAAAATTTAGAGTTCTGAGGTCAACTTTGAACGTTAGAAAATCTCCACTTTGAAAGCCCCCCATTTCGTCAATTTTAGGGGAAGAATTTAAAAATATATATTTTTGGACTCTATTCCTAATTATCTTTAAATTGATATACCGCAACCCTATGTAACGTCATAAAAAATATTTTACTTCGCATTCGCTTCTATGAGAGCCCCCCTGAAATAAAGATTTTTATAACTTTTTAAGCCATATTCGGCTGGAGGCCATTAGTTTACATATTATATTTAAAGCTGAAGTAATTACGTTCAGTAATTCAGAAGTTATAATGCTCTGACAGACGGACGGACGGACGGACAAGTGCAAATTCACTCAAGTAGACTCAGAGATCTTCGCTTCGCTCGGTCAAATATATTGACTAAGAATACTGTAAATTGCCATTTTATATTATACTTGTGTTTGTTTCATCCAATGTTCTTAGCTTCTTGACAACTAGCTGATGACCGCGAGTTCGTCTTAATTTTCCGGTACAAAAATTAGCTTATGTCACTCTCCAAGTACTCAACCATACAAATAAGAACAGTACTAATAAGCAGATTCCTAGTTCCATGTCCTCTCCGCAACAATACCCGCAAAAACTGATGTCGACCCGTTGCTCTGTTGCGGCGTCATTGAAGGACAAACATACACACTTTCGCATTTATAATATTAGTATGATAAATAAATATTCTTATATTATTTTAATTAGAGATCTGACCCATGTAGCATGTGTATATTCAAAGCATAGCCTAGCGCTGTGTTTAGGAATTTGAAGGGTAGATTCCTTTTATCACGTAGGCACTCACCAAGATAGCATTTTTCCACCAGTAACGGGTTAGGTAATTTGGGATAAAAATTTGTGAGACATTGCGTAATTTTTCAAGCTGTGTCCGTGAAAGTTAGCTTCCGGTTTAAAGTTTGGAAATACTTGTTTCAGGTTTTTTTTTTATATTCCACCCCATCACCATTTTGTGTAAAGCCGAAACATAATAACCACATTTCAATATTCTTCTCATACTCGTACGTACATTTGGTTAGTGTTGATGCGACCTTGTCTGAAATACGATTTTAAGATGCATTTTTCCGTTAACGACGTGGTCACTCGCAACCTTCTTTGTAACTATCCACCATATTAAATTTTATCCTGTATAGCGTTCCATTCTATATTAAAACGGTAAAAACTCCGGAAACCACGGCGCGACAAAGTAACCTGTCGCACCACCTTATTCCTTCCTTTTCCTTATCACGTGATCATGCGTTCACACCACCACATCTTTGTGCTTGCTACCGCTTACAAGCATTAATAGGCGCTCGTCGTCTATACTTCTTTATTATCTATACTAATATTATAAATGCGAAAGTTTGGATGGATGGATGTTTGTTACTCAATCACACCAGAGCCCAGAACAGCTGAACGGATCTTGATGAAATTTGGCACGTATATAAATTATAGTCTGGAATAACACATATGCTACTTTAATCCCGGAAAATTAAAGAGTTCCCGCGGGATCCAAGAAACCTCTATTCACGCGGACGACGTCGCGGGCATCAGCTGAGTAGATTTGGTGGATAAGCAGACACCTTGTGTGCCAGATGTTGTTGCTGGTGGTTGCTAGGCCAGCTGAAGATGGCATTATATCACGACCACGGGATACCGAAGAAAGTGCACTTAAAAAGAAATTCCTCATTTACAAAAGCGGGAAGGTCGGCTAGTTTATCATAAATATAGTCCAATAAATCGCAAAACATAAAAAGAAAAATGTTTGAAACATATTTTTTTCTGTTCTCCGATTTTTGTTACAAACCGAAAGGTTTCTATAGCCTCCGCGTTACCAAAAGATGTAAACCGCTGCGATTATGTGCTATAGAAGCAAAAGATGAATAGCCTTTTATGAAAGGGCTACATCGCTACCTTTATGTGATTCTTAGAACTTAGTTTTCCGTGTTCAGAAGTAAAAGCTGACCCGTGCACGCCAGATATTATGAGTTTAGAATTAGAAATGTAGAGTTCCGTAGCAATAAAATGCTGCTTGACTAACATGCGAAAAACAGGCGGGCGATCTTAAATCTGGCTCAAATCCACAGAACAAATGAATGAGCGGATTCCCAAACTGCTTTTAACACTATACACCGCCACTACCACCACTACAGCCCATCAACGTTGTAGATTCACTAGACTATTCAAAAGCACTTGAATTCATACTAATATTATAAATGCGAAAGTGTTTCTGTATGTCTGTCTATCTATCTGTCTGCTACGCTTTCACGGCCTAACTACTCAACCGATTTTGATGAAATTCAGTACAGAGATAGTTTACATCCCGGGGCCTACCCCGGTCCGTGATAAATAGTAGCCTATGCCCTAGCATAGGCTACTATTTATCACGGAAAATTAAGGAGTTCCCACGGGAATCGAAAAGACTTAGTCATCGCGGACGAAGTCGCGGCCATCAGTAAAAAATAAGTACTTGAATAAAAAATATTTGATTTGATTTGACAGGCCTGCACTCTCATAGGAGAGAGAATTAGAGCCTACCACGCTGCTTCAATGCGCGTTGGGGCGGACTTTAACGACTATTATCATGTTAGGGATAATTACCGGGACCGATGGCTTAACTTGCTCTCTGAGGCACGGGGGTGACTCACCGCCAACTTCCAACTCTGGGCTGGCACTTAGAATTTCTTAATTGAAAACCCCAATACCTATCAAATTTTTTTATGCCCGACCGGGAAACCCAGTACCTCGTGATCCGCAGTCGACCGCCGAAGCCGTTAGACCAACGAAGCAGTCGAAAATACTATACACGCGAAAGTTAATACTAACACCAAATTAACACTTATACCTATACCGGAAAACCAAATAGTCAGACTTACGGACGGAAAAATATAAGGGTTCCTTTTTGACTGCGCAACCCTGAAAAGCTTGTAAGAAGTAGTAATATGAAAAGAAAAAATAGAAAACAGAATAAAATAAGTAGTCATAGTTAGGGTTTTAGCGTTAATTTCATCTACGAGTGTTCTGTACATACTCGTAGATGAAATTAAATTGTTGGAAGCTTTTAGCGATCAATCTTCGTCGCGCCGTGACAATTGGCGAAGTAAATTGTACCCGTTTGGCACTCCTAAAAACTAATTGATAAGGTTTATTGAATAATTAATTCATTCGATTTTCTAGATAGGTAATGGTTATTGTTTTTACTTAAGATATCTGTTACCGTTACCTTCACCTACTTTAACCAGGAATGGAAGGGGATAGTTAAAGTAGCAGAGCTTTTCTGTTTGTTTAACTTTTTAGGGTTCCGTACCTCAAAAGGAAAAAACGGAACCCTTATAGGATCACTTTGTTATCCGTCCGTCTACCTGTCAATACCCTTTTTCTCAGGAACGTATGGAGGTAGCGAAAGCTGAAGCTGAAATTTCAAGCTGAAATTCATATCAAATACTAAGTCTACTGGAGCTATGAAAAAATCAAACTTCTAAGCCAACGCAATCAAGATACAGCCGTTTATGCTGCAAATTTTCGCAAAGGAATCAAAACCTACAGGATACTTCCCGTGAACTCAGAATCTTGAAATTTGGTACGAAGCAACTTCTTATAGCACAGATGAAGGAAAAATTGCGAAAAGCATAAATTTTTAGTTACATCATATAATAAAAATATTTTAAATAATTTTAAACTTATGTTATGGATTTCATTTAGCAATAAAAATACCATAACTTTTACTTATATACCTACAGGTTTGTACGGAACCCTCGATGCGCGAGTTCGACTCGCACTTGGCCAGTTTTTGTTTTCCTAGGTGAGCCACGAAAGCGACGCGACGCGATACGACTCCATAGAAAATGACAATCATATTTAAGCGACAAATAATAGAATTAGGATACTGTCGCGTCGCGTTGTCCGAATGCCGTTGAGGTAGGACAAGGACTTAAGAGAGAGGACATCGTGCAAAGAGATTACTGGCGGTAATCTCTTTGCACGATGCACCTCCAGTTGAAGAGGCAAGAAAAGAAGAAGTACAGAGCTTGGCTATCATCATTTTCTTAAGAGTCGCAACTTCTCACGTAAATAAACTGTTCATAAAAATACAACATTACAAAACGAATAACGCAGTCATACTTATTTTAATAATAATTTACAAATGTCTTTAAACTAAATGAAACTAATGTAAAATATTGATAACCTTTTTATATTTATAGAAAAAAATAATTTTTACTTGTGTTGTAAAACATCGTAGTAGATACATCTCGGAATTCATTTTTTTAAGAAGTTGACGTAAAGGTAAATGGAATATGTATCGCCTGTGATGGCCAATAAATAGCATACTAGTTCTACTTACGACTTGGATATATTGAAGAAGCCACTCTTAATTAAGTGCTTATTTGACGTTCACAATTCACGCGCTCTTCAGCCTCTAATATACACATAGCCTTAACACGCTTCTTTAGCTACGATCTTTTAAACGATTCGTCAAGCATACCCCATTGTAGTGTAACTATTCACTTTGCGTCGTCGTTACCAACCGTATGTTATGGCTTACGCTGATCGCACATTGTTGCAGGAATGGCAAAAGCCGGAGGCACCGTCATCTGCATCTGCATTCAAAAATTATAAAAAAAACAATAATTCTTTATATGGAACTTACATTTGGTTATTTGCCAAAAGTATCACTGCAATAGTATATGCTTTCTTCAGTTCAATAGAAACGAATACCTATGCACTGCAGTACAAATATCGAGTCGGCCTTAGTGGTGAGACAGTGAACCTTTGCGTGCGTACGTGGATATATAGCACTTAAGAGTGATGAGTTGATGACACACATTAAATTTAATCGGAGAGCCATATCTGTGCATCTTTTTAACTAGATGTGTAATTTCTTCTGGCACCATTTTTCTGATTAAGCAAGTTGTTTAAATCAATCAATCGACATCATTTTCAGTTCTGATTATAGCTTTTGCGTGCGGCTCTTGCGTCTCGTATGTAGTATGCGATCCGTTTTGGCGTCTACAATGTAGATTTGACCTTTATGACGTCATTCAAAAGATTGCCACAAACCGACCGTTAACGCGTTGTTTTGTAAACATGAGTAGGCTTTGTGAGAAAACAAAGTTATCGAGGTAGGTACATTTTAACCGACTTGTTAATAAAAATGCCCTCCTCCCGACCGAATCTCGGCGACGCGGCGGCCAATCTCCACAGTGCGTAGCCATCGGTGCCAGCCAATCTTTGTCATAACAGCTAAATAATTATGGCCAGGCCCGGGATCGAATCCGGGACCTCATCACCTGCAGTCGAACATGCTAACCACTGTACCAACGGTGAAAACTATTAATAATAACTTTGACACACGCACGGACTGGAGAGCGATATTAATATAAGGGTTTCTTTTTGTCCCGTGAACAAAGCTTTTTGTTTCTTTGATAAATAAGAATGTTATCTTTTGGTGTTTCTGTGGGGGAGTTTCTACTCTTCACAATAACATTATGTTAATAATATTTACCCCAAAAGCTTCATCAAAATGTAATTTCACAGCGGGTGGCCTTAGCCTTCACCCTGTTTGGTCTATTTTCACATTAGCTAAGTTACCTATCTATAAACATAA
The DNA here is from genome assembly GCA_923060345.2 of Erebia aethiops. Classification (NCBI taxonomy): domain Eukaryota; kingdom Metazoa; phylum Arthropoda; class Insecta; order Lepidoptera; family Nymphalidae; genus Erebia; species Erebia aethiops. The sequence goes on along the minus strand of OV281079.1, from coordinate 4,018,347 downwards.
AATAGCCGTGTGCAGTTAGACACCTCGCAAGAACATTGTTACTTTCGCTATTTTATTATTTAAAAAAAGCAAATTAATAAAAAGTAAAAAAATTCACACACGGCAGAAGTGAAACTTCAAAAAAGTAGCCTACGAGATTATGAGATAAATATAAATTGTATTCTATCTCATTCTTTCGCAGGCTTAATCCTATTGTGAATATGTTTGTCTCTTTTTGGTATCGCATTTTAGTTTCGTTTTATCGAATGGCGAATTAAAAAAAAACATAAAAAGCAAATAACAAATCAGACTTTCTACTGCTACTACTACTCTACTCTCTCTCTCTAGTTTCTACTCTAGAATCCCTCACTTCGCTCTGGATTCAAAAAAGCGCCCTCGCCACATGAGTAAAGATTCCGTTTCTTTACTCATGTGCCCTCGCCGTGAAAATATTATTTTGCTCCCTTATAATACAATCTACTATTTTTTATTTCAAACCTTTTTAATTGTCATTTTAACCATCAACTAAACTGACAGATATCATTATTGTATCATATAAGAACCTAGCAACTAAAATAAATAAGAAATACAATTTTAATAAAACACGATTTCAGACTTTGGGTGATGCCAGTCCTCGATTCGCTCAGGCAGACTTCAACCTCGTCTGAAATCGTCTTGTTTCACCCCTAGGCACACAATATACTATAAACTGACGACTAATCGTCAGTTTTCCAATCTTGTGTTTGAGTACAAAATACTAATAAACACCATTCTCAGCTATAGCCGCTGCTGTTTATGCACGGAATACTATTACCCTGTACTATTAAGTTTTCTGTGCTATTACTAAGTAGTTTAGGTATGAGGATATACGAGCGTATCTAACAAAAGTTGCTGTGAATAATATTTTGCAACTCTTTAAAATAGTATAAATTTTACTTTGAAAGAAAATTGCCGTAACATGGCCTTGAAATCAATTTTACGGAACGGCAAATATTGTCGGGCCACTTGATCGGTTAGGTTTAGGTGCCGGTACACTCGAGGGACGATTTTGTTGCTATTTTTATAACGAAGCACTGCTAGGTTTTTAAAAAAACCGGCCAAGTGCGTATCGTGCGACGCACAGTTAGGGTTCCGAAGTTGCCCGTCTCAATATGCGGTCCGTTTATACATTGGTCGACTATTACTTGTAAACTTGTATACATGTCACCGTAAAATGGTAATACCATTAGATTATAATCTAACGATCTCTATCCCGCGAGATTGTAAACTGTCGAAAGATTATGAACCGTTCAATGTTATGAGTATTCATTTTTGAAATATTTATTGTATTTACGTTTTCTTGTCTCTTTCTAGTACAGTTCGCGCGCAAGTTGAATACAGAGTAATTTTTTTTTTTTTTAATCCACTACAAGCTAGCCCTTGACTACGATCTCACCTGATGGTAAGTGATGATGCAGTCTAAGATGGTAGCGGGCTAACCTGTTAGGGGCATGGCAGTTATATTAAACCCATACCCCTTCGGTTACTACACGGCATCGTACCGGAACGCTAAATCGCTTGGCGGCACGTTTTTGCCGGTAGGGTGGTAACTAGCCACGGCCGAAGCCTCCCACCAGGCCAGACCAGGGAAAATTCAGAAATTATAAATTCCCAAATCGACCCTGCCGGGGATCGAACCCAGGACCTCCGCACGTTAAGGCAACAGCGCTACACACTGCGCCACGGAGGTCGTCAAAAATCGTCGTAAATGTATGGTGACACATACATTTACTCTGCATTCAACTCGCGCGCGCGGGCACTTAGGTTCTATCGGGTTAATATGCCTAATAGATTACAATTTACCGAAAAATATGCGTTAAATTGTAAGCAGTAGGTTCACAATCTGTCGACAGATTACAATCTATCGAGATAAAAAGCGTTAGATTACGATCTAACGGTTTTTACAATTTTACGGTGACAATATATACAAGTTCCACCTACTACTTCCATGAATTTTTTTCACATATCCAGAAACTCAGCTGTTTAGCTGACAGAGGGAGTGTCAGCTAAACAGCTGTTTCTGCTGCTGTCCGCGCGGAGGTGAATGGCATTTTACCTGTATACCTTGAACAGGTTATCTTGGACTGTTTCATCTCTTACCACCAGGAGATAAAGAAAATCGTTCATGAGTCGTGCGGGAGGTATCGGTCGTGGGAGGCGTACTAGGCAGAAAGTTAGAGGGTTGTTAGAGATCTCACAGACTCCCAATATGCGCTGAGGGTGGCCACCGAGAGGGTTTTAGGTATAAATCCTACATATTCCAACTTCTCCCCCAGTAAGTTTACTATCGAATGCAGATATTTGACACGTAGCTCAGTGTCCGGAATGAAAATTTTCACTGTACTTCGAATTTGAATACCGAATGGAAGAATCTATAGGTATAGTTCGAGCGCGAGCTCTGATGAATCCTATGGAATGTTAAAGTAATGATCTTGAGTTGTTTAAAGTGCAAAACAATACTGCTATCGCAAAATTACACACGTCAAGCTCGAAACTAGTGCTGGGAGCGAGCTGGATATGGAGCGACGATCGCGGGTGGCGTACCGCCGTCGTTTCTTCAGACCCCGATTCCTCGGGGCTCGTGCGCGGACTTCTTCATATTTATCATAGTTACTCTTTTAACGTTGCGTTCCTCATTTTTTATAATCTTTATTTCGGTTTTGTACTTACGATAGAATCGGTACAACTAACAGTTCTGCATCTTGTTTGTTTGAAGGCGCTGTGTATTATAAGCGGGGTTCTGAGTTCTTTGTGTGTTTATGATTTCTTAACTGTCTCTTGTCTTAATTGGGCTAGACTGGAGATTTCGGTCGCGGCTGGTTACCCTACAAGTAGTGACATGGAACCACGCGAATTAGCGTTCCGGTGTAGAGTACAATAAGGGGTAGTTACTGGGCTTAGCAAAAACTGCTATATCCCTTTCAAACTATTTCCGCTTCCATCTTAGACTACTTTATCAATCAGATAATAAATAAAAATATATCAGCCAAGGTCTGACTTGTATCGCAATAATAAAAGATGTAGCCCCGTATCTATTCTTAGACAGAAACTTGTTATTTAACATCGAAACAATCCACGTTCGTAGCATGCACTTTCCAATATAAAAGTGAGTAGTTTACAATACAGACATCGCATCGTTGATAAGGCTGTTCGCATATCTGTCAGCGCGATCGCACGCTTCGTATTGTCAATAAGTTTTTTCGTATTAAGCATTTTGAAGAGAAGAAGTGAATTAAGTGGAAAGTAGCGTTTCCGTTACAATAGTTGATAATATGGCCTAATATTGTCAAAAGTGACTTTTTGAAAGAGTAAAAACCTAACTCTTAAACCTTTTTGAAACAGTAATTTGCTTGCTCATTTTTCTCGACAGGAAAGCCATTCCAATTTGTGGTAAATTAAACTGACAATTCGAAAGCTCATTATAGAGTTTATTTGAATAAAACACTACTACTACTAATAATAATCAATCTATAAAACGACACGCTTCTCAGGCGTTACAACACAACACGTCACTCTAATATAATATTTCTTCCTTGCACATTGCACACGGCGCGTGCGGACAGACGTGCGATCAGTTTCATAACATATTTTGCTTGTTACGTTGTATCCACGTGTACACTATCAAGTTTCTATTTATAAAGTATAACTGCAAAAGGACGATGGAGTTTTCCTAAGACGGGGGCGAATTTTTCGCGTCAGCGAATATGTGCGATCACTTTCACAATAACATCTTATGCTTGTTACTTTGCATTCACGTGTAGGTACACTATCGAGTTTCTATTTGTAAAATATAAATGCAAAAGCAAAAGGACGTTGCATCAACGAATATGGATACCATTAAGGAGCTTTTGCATGTAGGTAACTTAATAAGAAGAAATATTGTCGAGGATTTCTACACGTACTTAGGGGCGATTGCACCAAAGGCTGTTATTGTTAACGTTAAATTTTACCATCTAAAAAAGCATTCGGGCGCAAGGAGATTTTTGCAAGCAAGCAGTTTTTTGTTTTCTGAATTGCAAGGATCAGGGTTCTTAATTTTTTATACGTTTTACCAAAATTTGACAATTACAACTATAAGGGCAAAAAATATATTTACGGACTAGACAAGATGAAACGTACGCGTCGAAGTGGAACGATGTTTTGCCCTATATGCCAGTCTGTGCAACTCCATGCAAAAGTGCCGGCGCGGACGTTCTGTCCTGTCCGTAGTGTATTTTCCCCCTAATAATGGAGATACGAGTACTAATTTGCTACCACTTTACTAGCTTTTATGTTCGCTAGTTGGTTAGCTAAGCTGAACTAAAGACATAACTTTCTGTGTTACAATTGGCCCTTAATGTTGATGGAACACCAGCAATTTTTCTTTGACCTCCCGCTGTGCAAAACCATTCCTTCCCATACATGAAGTGTGCGTAGAACTAAATCCCTTCGCCGGTGATGTTACAATAGGTATCGAAGATGTAAAAAAGCATGGGCCGCGCAGATTTTTAGTAAAAAAAATCAGTATGCTTCATTGTAAAAACAGACTTTTTTTTCGTGTTAAAGTATATTATTTAGGACATCCCTGTTTCGTTCGTAAGTTCGCGGAACTAATTACCAAATCTAATCTGACGAAATGAAGTATAATTGGAAGGTACCTTGTGAAGTGTCCTCCTAGGTATGTCGGGCCCGATTCTTCTCTCTTCAACTTGTTGCAATTCACTTTGTGTGTATAGGCAATACCAACCTTCAAATCAAGAGTGAATAGAAAACTATGCGAGCGCTCCCCCTTAGGCATGCATCACCACCTGCATCACCACTTGAAAGACGTCTGATTGCAATTTGCAGCCAAGTACGCCATACTTTTTATCCCTTTATCCGTAGTGTGTTTTCGCACTTAGAACTATGCGCCTATCAATATGGAAATTGCATTTTCTGTTTTCGTTTACCCAGGCCGGTGCTTGCCAGTGTTATGCGTGCACCTATTCCACATCTACGGCCTGGTATCGTACTTCAAGCTGGACGTGGTGAAGACTTGGAAGCTATTCAGCCTCATCGAGGAGGGTTACCACAGCAGCAACCCGTACCACAACTCCATCCACGCAGCCGATGTCACGCAGGCCATGCATTGCTTCTTGCAGCAGAAAAAGGTATGTTATATAAAAGTATCAAAGTTAGAGTGTCTTTTAAATATTTATGAGAATAAAATAATATACATCAATATACTTGCTTGTATCAACAGAAACTTTTAGTAAAGCAAAGTGCTTTTCTCAGTTAAATTTCTCACTCACAGTCAAATCAATTTACCCTTGTTTCTTATCATATCATCCTAATAAGCGTAGGTAGATAGAGTAGTCTACTTTTGTTACTTAACTTATATTTTCGACGTAATAATATTGTGTTACGTTGCAAATTCGTATCTACATTACTTATTTCGCTCGAAGTAATTTGTAACATCCATTTTGATACCGGTTTGTGGCTGGGAAAATTCCTGAAATAAGTCAAATTCTTTTTATGGTTCTGTACCGAATGGGTGCCGACGGGACCCTAGTACTAAGGCTCCGCCGTCCGTCTGTCTGCCTGTCTGTATCTCTTGAACTGTAATAGGAAGACATATGATATGAAATTTTCAAAGAGTCAGTAAAAGTAAGAAAGAAAATATATTTACTCAATGTAGGTGTCGCAAACAAACAATAATTTATCATACTATTGTACCCAAGAATATGCATGTCTATGACACCACCCAGAATGGATGTACAGTACACAGAGCTATAACAACAAATAATAAAAATAAAATGAAGTTATAAATTTAAAAAAAACTTATCAGGCCTTAATTGTGAAGCGCTTAATGACAGTTGACTGACGGCGGATTTTCAATTTCATACATATCGCTGTTAAATTTGACGCGATCGAATTGGTAAAAAATCTCCCACGCGAGCCGAAAATAGTACATTGTTCACCGAGGGGAGAAAGTGACCGATTACTATCGAGGGTGTAGTTTGAGGCCCGAGGCGTAGCCGAAGGGCCGCAATACACGCGAGGTAGGAATCGTACTTTCTACCGAGTGATACATAGTGCTTTATACTACACCTGCGAGGAAAATAAGCGATAATAATTAGTGATTAAACGAACTTACAAAGTGAAGTTTTATCATAATTATATGAGTCGCTTCATTCGAAGCTTCACTATCAAAACTAGACTAGGTACATTTTGAGGATTATTTCAAGATTCATTGAAAATGAAAATGAAAATGAAAATGAAAATGATTTATTACCATATACAATATTAACAAGTTATTGTGGCTGAGGCCTTCTGTTAAGCATAAGAATACCTGTGTCAGAAGGCCTAGCTCTTCCAATTATTTTATATATTTATTCATTAGATTTCGATATCGACAATCAACAATCGATATCGACAATCGACATCGATACCGACAATCGACTACCATATCGACAATCGACATCAACACTGATATCGACTATCGATATCGTCATCGACATCGATAGCGATAGCGACAATCAACAAAGATATCGACATCGATGTTGACAATCTACATCGATAACGACATCGATATCAACAAACGACATTGATATCGACAATCGACATTCGACATTGACACATCGATACCGACAATCTACATCGACATTGACAACCGACCACGACATCGATATCGACAATCAACATCGATATCGACAATCGACATTGACATCGACAATCGACATCCACCATATTTGACTTTTGTATGTCAAATATGGTGAAGCTGCTTCTAATATTATATCCATAAGGACATACCCAAATTCTCGACGTCCATATACCTAATTTACTTAAAATTAAAAAAAAACAGCGCGTTAGAAATGGATTTTCATATAGTTTTTCTCCCCGCTTAGCACGTTAGAAATGAAATTTCATACATCTTTCCCTCCCGCATATTTGGTTTGTAGCAATGACGTACTTTCTACCTCGTTTTTAAAAAAGAATGAAGGTACTTTCCGAGCAGGTGTAGTATAAAATAATTGGTTTGTCCCCTCGAATGACACCTCATTGAGTACCTAGGTATTTTAAAATCATTATGAAGTTTCTTTGCGTTATCGTTCAAAAAAATATAATGGCTGACAAAATATTTATAGACCACTGAACTGAACCATCCAATCTTATGTTCTTTTTTTTTTATCCACAAGTTAGCCCTTGACTGTTATCTCACCTGATGGTGAGTGATGATGCAGTCTAAGATGTTAGCGGGCTAACCTGTTAGGGGCATTTTAGGGGTTTCTACACGGCATCGTACCGGAACGCTAAACAGCTTGGCGGCACGTCTTTGCCGGTAGGGTGGTAACTAGCCACGGCCGAAGCCTCCCACCAGGAAGTTGTTGTTCTGATCACAGTCAAGGGCTAACTTGTAGTGGATTAAAAAAAAATACGGTTGTCTGTAAAGTCGGTTTACGGACGATAGTTTTACGTGATAACTAGAAGTTCTGTCGCGCGCTCGCGTGGCGGCGTTGATCTGACACGCACTCGACTAGTTTTCTCGTTTTCACTGTGTTAATTTTAATGGCTGGTAAGCTAGATAGATAGAGTAACACGGACCGCTCTTGCAGTCATAGTCAACAGCTTGAAGCTACCATTGATAACTGCTGCCAACCGCCCGAAGCAGTCGCAACTGTTCGAGCAGTTTCATGTACTATGTGTGTTCGTAGAAGACTGTAGTTAGTAGACACTATGCAGTCGCAGCTTGAAGCAGTCCATCTGACTGCTTCAAGCTGTCCGTGTACGGCTGGCCTTATAAATAAAAGGTTTCGGGTTTTATCTTTATACCATCTTTTAATTGGCATTCGGCAGTGCCTAGTTATCATCCAATCAATACGATACGATGGGCCACCATTGGTATCCTTAGAAGAGTACATTTGAATATTAGAATTGTTTATATAGACAGTGTATTGGTAACAATACATAGTGCGAAGAGTAAAAACAGTAGGGATATCGTACCGGAAAAATCGTCCGCTTCGGATGGGTCCGACGTTTTGCCCTATCGCGTCAGTCTTTGCCACATAAAAGTGAGTGCCGCCAAAGCTCTTGCAGCTTTCGTGGCTCCTGTCTGTCTGTCTTGCGAAACACCTCGTAGCAGGCGCTATCAAGTCCCTACGTCGTAACGTTTTCACGTAGCAATTTGCTACGAGTACGTGTAGAAAAAGTCTACGAAACTTGATGTTTGCCTTTCGCTAATGGATCAAAGAATTTTTTTTGTTTGATCTACATCTAGATATATAAAAAAACAAACTAGCTGACTAACCCTGTCTTGTTTCTGGTGGAATTTCTGAAATTAGCCTGGGGGTCAAATTTTCTTAACCCATTGATTTAGGCTGTGCTTTGATACATCAGCCAGTCAGATAAGTAGGTATAGTTACAGTAAGTTAACCACAAATTTAAAGTTATTTGTAAAATAAATCTTTGGAGTTTTGTTTAATAAGTTACATAACTACTTATAACATTTAACATAAGATCCCAAAAAAATATTGTAAAGTGAATTTATATGGCCAACTTCCTATCAAAAATATTGGCCATTTAATGTATTGAAATCAAACCAAGAACCAAGTTCTGTGCTAGACTTTTGTTGGCTTTGCGCCATTTTGGATTTGTTTAGAATCCACATATTCAAAGGCGTAAAATAAATAAGTATCTAAATCTAAATTAAAGCTCAATTAAACTTAACTATAAGATAAACCAAAGACTGAGTTAAAAAATAAAATCGCCGCCGCTCCCACCACAATCAAGATAAATAAAAACCGGCCAAGTGCGAGTTGGACTCGCGCACCGAGGGTTCCGTACAAACCTGTAGGTATATAAGTAAAAGTTATGGTATTTTTATTGCTAAATGAAATCCATAACATTAGTAACTTTAAAATTATTAAAAATATTTTTATTGTGTGACGTAACAAAAAAATTATGCTTTTCGCAATTTTCCCTTTATCGGTGCTATAAGACGTTGCTTCGTACCAAATTTCAAGATTCTGAGTTCACGGGAAGTACCCTGTTGTTTTTGATTACCTTGCGAGTGTCGAAAATTTGCAGCACAAGCGGCTGTATCTTTTGAAGGCGTTGGCTTAGAAGTTTGATTTTTTCACAGCTCCAAGGGACAGTAGACCTGTGTATTGGATATGAATTTCAGCTTGATACCTCCATGCGTTCCTGAGAAGAAACGTCTTGACATACAGACAGACTGACAACAAAGTGATCCTATAAGAGTTCCGTTTTTTCCATTTGACGTACGGAACCCTAAAAATTGACTAATCAATACTCAATATATTTATTACATGTAGGACATACAGGTGTCTCTTATGTTACGTCATCTTTTAACTCTGACACCGGTTCGAAAGCAGGTTCTACTGAAAAGAGACGGTTAAATGTATATGTTATAAATTATAATGCGATTGAAATATCGAATATAGAGAAGCGTGCAAAAGATCGCGCATCACGACAGTCCACAAAACAAGATATTGCATCTTCAAACTTGTTTATATGCACTGAAATAAAAAAAATCATGCAGTCCACACTATCTCAAAGGGCATACACTGACAGCCGCTCTACCGGATACTATTAAAAGAAGGAAACAGAGCTAGATCGAAATAAACCTGCATATTTTCTCATCTTATTAAAAATACCCTAAGGGACTTCGCACACTGATCGGCCTCGATCACGGCAAGCGGCCACGGAGATCTAAATGAGTAATGTTGATCGTTGCGACCTGCGAGCAGTTATTGCGCAGTGGCCCGCAGAGTGATTTCCGGCGTGCATCCGACATTTTTCTGTCAGTTGATAATATACGACCGGACTAAAGTAGTTTTTTTAAACTTTGCCCAATCGCCTAATCAACATTTTCCAGTGCGCCATTCTCCAATGTCCATTATATTATTTGGTGATTTGGCCACATTTATCAAGAGTGTGCTGACTTCTCCAATCATTGAAAATGTTAGAATGTAATATGAGAGAGGAAAACTTAGGGGAGCGTGCTGCCTTAAAAGGACGAACTAGATGGTGTATTATTATTTTCAATTATTAGAATGTTTGGTATGTATAATATTATGTTGATGTTACAATTTTAATTATCTTTTGAGAAAGAAAAGCATGATCTCTTGTTTAAAGGTCAACAGATACCTACAGAGGCTTTTAGGCTCTTTGCTCACTATACCCGACAAATTAAATTCTTTCATCATAGGCACGAGTACCTTTCATACTCGTAAAAAGTTCACTTGTATCTTTATAATTAGCCAATTAGCATTGTTGGAAGGTAGAGATACGTTTTAAGGATCTCCCTGAAATTATAATACCACTTAATTTCAAGAACCTTAACAAGGTCGTTTTCCTAACAATTTATGTACAAGGTAATATTTTCCGTAAATAATAAATTATTTCTCTGATTATTTATTAAATAGACGGTCTTCCAAAATACCTAATATTCACACCCTCGGTTTCTTTTTATATTCAAATAAATTTTTACACACAATATGTGCTTTTGAATACTTACTAATATACTACTAATATATACTACAAAAATCTGATCTAACTTACCTGCAGGTTTCATCTATGTAGTTGTATAAATGAACCATTTATTTAAGGAGAGCGCTGTCGCCTGAAACACAGGTCTATACCTATCTTAGGGACAGCTGGTTTTCTGTATGTATACATATTTTTGATTTTGTAACTACAATTAAGAATTTTATTAAGTTTTTGCCCTGTAAAACGCAGAAATGTTTTTGTAACTGTAACCTATGTATTTTTGGAGCAATAAACAATTTATTTATTTATTTAATACTTACTAATACTACTTTTGACGACCTCCGTGGCGCAGTGTGTAGCGCTGTTGCCTTAACGTGCGGAGGTCCCGGGTTCGATCCCCGGCAGGGTCAATTTGGGAATTTATATTTTCGGAATTTTCCCTGGTCTGGTCTAGTGGGAGGCTTCGGCCGTGACTAGTTACCTGCACCCTACCGGCAAAGACGTGCCGCCAAGCGATTTAACGTTCCGGTACGATGCTGTGTAGAAACCGAAGGGGTATGGGTTTAATATAACTGCAATGCCCCTAACAGGTTAGCCCGCTTCCATCTTAGACTGCATCATCACTTACCATCAGGTGAGATCGCAGTAAAGGGCTAGCTTGTAGTGGATAAAAAAAAATTATGTGATAGTTTGGATGTTTGATACTCCTTCACGGAAACGTATTGAACCGATTTGGCTGAATTAGAATGGAGATAGATGATAACCTGAATAAACACACACACTACATTGTATCCCTGAAAATTAAGGGACGAGTGGCCTAGTGACAACGCATATCAGTCTATTGCGATTGTTAAGCAACATTGACCCAAGTCTGTAACTGGATGGGTAACCGAATTTGGAAGTTGAAATTTGGCCTTTTCGTTTCCTCCGTGCTTCGTAGAGCACGTTTAGCCGTCGGTCCCGGTTATTATCACTAACATCTGATAATAATCGTTACAAAAACCTAAAAGTTTAAATACTCTTATTCGAGTCGTATGCGGAAGGACGTGGGAACCCACCGCGTTATTATCCCAATAAAACTCCTACCATTATTTAATTAATGGAAGGGTTCACGACGCTCAGTACTGAGGAATACGACGCAAATAGAGATCCCTGAAATTTAAAAGTTCCCGCGTGGGAGTCGCGGGCTTCATCTAGTGAAACATACAGTACTAACTACTTAGTAACATCGTTTTGTTTGTTATAAAAACATGCGCATATTATGTTAGCAGTTAGCACTAACATATTTATAGTGCATATAGCGCACAAGTCGCACAATACCGCTTTAATCAAACGACGCTCTAAGCATATTATTCAAATTATTCAATGTACGCTCCCATCTGCGCAATATCCTTATAAGTTGAAGCATCTCCCGAAATAAACGACATCTACTATTGCCCATCTATCTATGAATACGATATTATAAAGGGCAAACTGGCCGACATATTATTATATCTCAAGCAACTGAATCTTTGAACTTGATATTTAAGCATAAGCTGTGATATAGGTTCAATCTATAGCGTTAACCGTAGATATTTAATGGGATTTCGAGACATTCCATTCAATAAACTAACTGCAGGCCAAGTGCGTTTCGGACCGAGCGTAGGTAGTGTAAAAATTATTGCTACAGTTACGATCGCAATGATAGAAACCTAATAATGATTTTAAAATACCTGTTCGGCGAGGAATCCCTTCCGGGAACTAGCTAATTTGTACCACACAAACGTGCGCATCGACGAGACCCCAAGCGCTCCTCGCGGTGCCGTCAGTAGTGAGTGCCGCGTCATCGGACGTTCGATGCGCACGTTTGTGTGAGTGAGCCGGTTTGGAACATTTCTATTTAGGTAGTTTCCATACTGGTTGTATCTGTTTACTGTGTATGTACCTTTATTTGGAAAAAACGCAAAGCCAGAAAAAAGTGCGATATTAGGTAAGCGGTATAGGTTTCTATAAAATCGTGTTTTTCAGGGGCTGTTCTTTAAATTTTTTAAATACTCGAGATGAACTGACGGACTGGACGAATTTATATGAGTTCCTTGTTTTACACTACAGGACCCTAAAAAGGGCGTCACACACAGACGGACTGACTAGAACTATAATAAAATTAATGAAAGTGGATTGTGGTTTTTAAAATCATTAATAAATAATAAGGCTGGTTCGCTCACCGCTTGGCTACCTCCCCCATCTCTGGTGGAAAGGCAGCCTTATGGGTGTTGTTTATGGTTTTTTGAGAGGTTTCGTTTGTTTTAGATCCTTGACTACATGGAACCGTTGGAAATAATGGCATCGCTCCTTGCCGCCATCGCTCATGACATGGACCATCCCGGCGTCAACCAGCCGTTCCTCATCGCGACCTCCAACCACCTGGCTGCGTTGTACCAAGTGAGTTTAAATAAACTAATTATTCATCTACGTAGGTAGCATTTGGAAGGTATAATTCGGCTTCACCGATTTGCGGGTACTCGTGTAGTACCTTATATAATATATTATGTCACCGTAAAATTGCAAAAACCGGCAGATGGCAATCTAACGCTTTTTATCTCGTTAGATTGTAACTGTCGACAAATTGTGAACCGTTCAATGTTCTGAGTGTCAACTTTTGAAATATTCATAGTAATAGTATTTACGTTTACGGGTGTGGTCGTAAAAAAATGTACAGTTACATTCATGACATCGTAACAAACGTTACATACCTGACTCAATGATACATTCATGATCAACATAAAGCTTAGTTCAGAATCATACAATATTATGATTAGAATATTAGGTATATTATTTTTACGACACCAAACACGATAAATATAAATAACTGTATGTACTAAGTACTTCAGTTCAGGCATAAAGAATCTTGCGGTTATCACTAAGAAAATTAAATTAAGTCAAAATTGAATTTCTGAAGAAGTGCCTTACAATCGGTCATGACCGTAACGTTACATATGTTACAATCATGACAGAAAAAAGCGAACGACATAACCTCAAATCAAAATATCACTGTACAGCGAATAATTACAGACAGAGAAGTAGTTTCATTGTTTTACGCGATGTCAAAGCTTTATTAACCTTTATTTATTAGTTCGAAAGAATGTCCATTACGCACCCTGCAATTCAAGACAAGAAAAACAATTTTTGGCGACAATTCTCGCGTCGACACACACTAACAATTTTCCTCCTAACAAACATGGCCGTTTTTGTTTTCTGAATGTTGGCGCCTTGTTCAATAGTGTTGCCAATAAATGAAAGGCAAAAGCAACCAAATTATTTATGTAGTATGGCAAAAATAGGCGTTATAATGTCGTTACATTCATTACGTTACACACGCAACAAAAAAATTTGCCAATCGGAAAAAAACTAAAATAATACAATTTTGTAAGGATAGCTGAGATTTCATGGTTTTATCTAAACTACAGAGAGGTTCTTTATTTAGATCAATATGGAACGTATATTCGTAATTAAAACAGCACTGATTTTATGACAAAAATAAAACCAGGACAACGAAAAAAAAACTACTGTACATTTTTTTGCGACCGAACCCTTACTTGTCTCTTGTAGGTTAGGTTAGGGTTCAACATAAATAAACAGGTAGTGCCCTGGCACTTAGGTTCTATCGGGTTAATAAACCTAACAGATTACAATCTCAGTTTACATTCTCGCTAGATAGATTACAATCTAATGGTTTTTACAATCTTACGGCGACATACAATTCAAACAAGGCAAACCAGCTAGCATATAAGTACAGCCATTATATAATCAAACAGCTAACGATATCTAATCACCCCGACTCCACGCAGACCTTTCTGTCCTACCCCTAGAGTAATTTTGTAAAGTGCGAAGCTAGAAGCTCGCGAAGGCGCGAATGAAGCAAGCCTATGAGGCCTAGTGGAGCAAAACGAAGGGGGGCCGAAGCAAGTCTTCTGGCGAAGCCCATTTAAAAGCTTGATCTTTAATAATGGTCTAAGGCTTAGGTCCTAAGCATCAGCCAGCCAGTGCCAATTTTACTGCCAACATTTATTTATTTATTTATTTTATTTACTTATAAGATGTTTACTAACAATCACTTAAGTTTAAGTACACATTACAATTTTTTTTTAAATTTATATCCACTACAAGCTAGCCTTTGACTGCGATCACACGTGATGGTAAGTGATGATGCAGTCTAAGATGGTAGCGGACTAACCTGTTAGGGGCATGGCAGTTATATTAAACCCACACCGCTTCGGTTTCTACACGGCATCGTACCGGAACGCTAAATCGCTTGGCGGCACGTCTTTGCCGGTAGGGTGGTAACTAGCCACGGCTGAAGCCACCAGGCAACTAAAAATAAAAATCATCATATTAATTTGTATTAATAATAACAAACTTAAGTGAAGTGAAGCTTAGTGAAGTGATTACAAAAACAACATCTATTAAGACTAAAAGATATAGATTAAAAAAGAAATTACAACATAAATAATTATTGTTACAATATGAAACAGGGCTATAATGAATAAATAATTAATTAAATTAACGTTAAAATTTCAGAATTTTATTAGTAGAATATTATTAACTTCCTGTTTCTGGAAGGATTAGCAGGTAAAACTCAAGACCTCCAGGATCTAAATATATACCTTTTCTCGGTACTTGTATAAAGGTCTGGCCGCACAAACAGGCGCGGCACGTAGCGTCAAATTTTCGTTGTATATTAGTGGGGTCAGAACTTAATGAGTTAGAATATGGTTTAGGGTTTTGCATAATCTAAATTAGGGGAACTTTCAACAGGAGCAGTTCACCGTAAAAGAGGACAAAGTGGGTTTGCGTGGATAATTCTCAGGAATTCTCAATGTAAATTGGTTCAATAATTGAGGACAGTCAATTTTCCCATTAAATATCTATCATTGAAACCAAGCAATCCGCAATTGGCGAGCTGGTGGACTATGGCCAAACCATTCTTATTCCGAGAGAAGCGTAGTATATAACGAGCTGGCGATGATTTGAAATGATGAATTTAATCGCTAATCGAACTACATTACTTGTGAAATAGGCTTTATGTTACGAGTTAGCTACTTGGAGTAAACTATTGGATTGATCAACTCTGGTTTAAAAGCACTTGAAACATAACAGGACTATTAGTCCCCCGCCGTCTAACTACGTTGTTATAGTAGCAATCGAGCCTTTAACCCGTAACCTTGTTGCTCTAAAAGGAAAATTGGATTCCAGTAAACCCGACGTACAAAGTCAATATAACGAGCCCCTGGTTTTCACTAATCGAATTTTGACGAACGTTTATGCCTCTAAGGCCCGCTTGCAGAATGCAAAGACGCCGGGCTACGTTTAACCCAAAAATGAAATTACAAATTCTGTCACAGTGGTGAGTGCTGTGGTCTTAGAACTATGAGGTCCTAGGTCCCTGGCAGGTGAATTTTGGTGTTCGGGTTTTAAAAAATGCCATGCTAAGTTATCCCACTACCATCTTAGACTGCATCCTCATCATCATTTACCATTCAGGCTGTAGTAGATTTAAAAATTTATCTCCTGTCTACTCTAAAGTCTAAATAGAAGTTTACCAGGCGAAAATGACATTCGAACGATACTTCTGTCCGAAAAAAATCCGTGTTACCCTCAAATCACATCTAAAAAGTTTTAGTTCAAAAATATTTATCGTATCCATTTTCGATATCTGCGCGATGTATCCTTAGTAAATGTATCCTTACCGCAAGATTTTAAACCGTATTTACGCTGTGCGTATTCGGGCTTCAAAATACTAGGATAAAATGGATCCAAATATCCTTGTTATAACCAAATACAACAAATAATAATTAATCGCTAGTCAGGGATTCACAAAAGCACCACTGATTTTAATAATTTCCAACGTTTTCATTTGGAGCACTGCCACTGTGTTTGGCCGAACTTGAGTTCTAAAACATGGCAGTTAAAGTCCATTTTACTTTAACCCCCATGTATTTCGTCTTTCGAATACGTTACACATGGGTGTGATTTAAAATCTTGTGGCAAGGGTACTGCTCAAACGTTTTCAAAGAGTCTGTCGAGACCTATTTTTGTTAGCAATCGAACCTTAATTGGAGCTGGGAGCTTCAGTGAAAAGCAAAGCGATTTAATCAAAGAAGTGTCTGTAAACTACTGAGGTATAGAACGATTGATTTCAACGAAAAGAAACCAGACTCTTTGTTCAGTTTGATAAAAAAATATTTTTGTTTTGCCTTTGACACGCAGATGTTTTATTTTATTCTGTGAGTACATGATGCCCTTGACTCTATTTGTTTGAATTTATGTTTTAAAACTTCGATTTTTCATGATAAAAATCATAGCTGTTTCCAACCACGGAATGCAATCTTTGTGCCACTTCAAAATCTGGGGCCCTATTAATGATTACTACAATGTAACGATCGCAATCACAATCTGATTGTTTAACATTCTTCCTCTATTAGCCAAGATCCATTGTCGTAGCAAATATGAATGAATGAATGAATGAAATATTCATTATTGTACACCAAGGAAAAATAATACATTTAAACAATAACAATAAAAATAATTAAAGAAAAATCGTTACAAATGGCGGCCTTATCGCTTTGAAGCAATCTCTTCCAGGCAACGACGCTTTATAGGAATTAAGCCAAGTGAGTCGAGGGAATATGCCATAAATTCAGCAAATTACAACAGTTGATAATGTAATTGTAATTGATACGAGCTACTGGTTCTCGTAATATATGGACGAATAATAATGTCCAGAGAGATTAGTCATATCTGCGCGGGAGATATTATAGTGCACAAGTGTGTGCGAAAACACAGGTGCACTCTCTGTTCCTTTACTCTCATAGCCTGATGGAACGAAAAATCCGACACGACCGGACAGATAACAGGCACAGGACCGATGGCTTAACTTGCTCTCTGAGGCACGAGGGTGAAACGCCGCTAATTCCTATCTCCGGATTAGTACTGAAAATTTCTTGTCAAAAAAACCCAATAAGGTCTGGCCCGCCCGGGACTCGAACCCGAGAACTCGTCGGCCGCAGTTGAACATGCTAACAACTAGACCAACGAGGCAGGTAATATAGAAAATAATATAATATCAGTATAGTTATTTTTGGGCGTCGCGTAGGAAGCTTTGTACGGATATTTTAATGTTTGACGCGTAATGCGCTATCCGTAGCGCATTGTTAGTGGCAGGTTTGACAACGCGTGGGAAGAGCGAAGACACGTTGCCTATTATGTACATTCATTTTGAAGGTACATTTATACCGTTTTGACGAACAGACACAGTAATTGGCGCAACCTTCACCGCGTCTTTGCCTAATATAACCGACAGAAATAAGGTAATAATAACTGGCAACGTGGAATTGAAACCGCTTTCTGTTTTTGTTATTGTTAAACATTCTGAACGCTTCTAAGAAGTTCTCAGTGGTCCAGTCGGACATGAGCCACGTTGTTATCAAAATGTTGCAGGTTCTAATGATTCAGAAACAAAAAGAGAAATGGCGAAATTTGTATAAACTTCATTGACTAAATCTTAATTGTACACAAGTAAGATAAAGACAAAAGAATTTTCGTATTTTTTATATTTTATCAAGTTTTCACCATAATTAATTGAAGCTAGGTAAAAATTTAAAATATTTAGGGAATCTTTTTTGATTATTTCGTTCCGTTTCTCAGTTTAGTGTTACCATTTTATGTATAATCTACCTAGTAGCTAGAATACATCTAAATTGGTAGATTTGTGTATTTTATATTATTTAAGTAAAGAGCAACGGCAAACTTCCATACATGAATAGTATTGAGAAAAAAAAATTATGTACACGTGTGAAAAAAAATTTTATAAGCGTCGAATACGAAGCTCACAGAAGCAAGATTTTTTTACTAATGAACCTAGAAAAAAAAGATGTTTCGTTTTAAAGTTAAGTCCGGAAGAAAGCCACAATAACAAAGGCAGATGACAACCACAGAACAGTAAAACATTTGGCACATCCACAGACAATCAGCATCAGTGCTGCCATAATATTCTTTCAATAATTACAATTCTGTTAAAGATTATTAAATAATGTATGCAAGAAAATTCAATTAAAAAAGAGCAATCCTATTATGTATGCAACATTAATCAGACAAAATAATTACAAATTTTTAAAAATCTAAATAATCTATCAATTTAGATTTATTCTAGCTACTTGGTAGATTATACATAGAATGGTAACACTAAACTGAGAAACGGGAAATAAATAATCAAAAAAGATTCCCTAAATATTTTATTTTTTTACCTAGGTTCAATTAATTAACGTGAATACTTGATAAAATATAAAAAATTAAGCAAATTCCTTTCGTTTTTACCTTACTTGTGTACAAACAAGATTTAGTAAATGTGTTCAATACTAATTTCGCCGTTGCTCTTTCTTGCATACATTATTTAATAATCTCTAACAGAATAGTAATAAATGAAAGGATATTGTGGCAGCACTGATGCTGATTGTCTGTGGTTGTGCCGAATATTTTACTGGTCTGTGGTTGTCATCTGTCTTTGTTATTGTGGCTCTCTTCCGGTTGTCATTTTTAGAACTGACATAACCTACAAAACTTTAAAACGAAATATCATTTCTTTCTAGCTTATTTTTTTATAAATTCTTGCTTTTGAGAGCTTCGTACTTGACGCTTATTAAAATATAATTTTGGCACACGTGTACATAATTCTTTTTTTCGCAATAATATTAACGAATGGAAGTTCGCCTTTGCTCTTTGCGTCACGCCAATTTAGTAATTTTGTTTATTTTTAAAATATAATAGCTAAAATACCTTGTTGTCTCTTTTTTATAAATAGGACCTGTAAAGGCTGTAAAGCTTCTTGTTGTATTCGTTTATATTAATAACAACAGAAATCATTCATAATGGGTGGAATACGGTTTTCATTATTATCATTTCAAGAGAAATGGAAAATCCTGACTGAAGCAAGCCTGAGTGGAGTAAGGGAAATATGGCGAGCGACGAGAGCCGTCGACTGTCATTACGAAATGAAGATCCAGTAGGTGAAGGCGATAGAAGGGACGGCGTTGCGGGTATACTTGGGTAGCCATTTAAAACACTCTAGGGGTAGTATAGTAACGCGATTCGACTCAACGTTTGGACGACCTCCATGGCGCAGTGTGTAGCGCTGTTGCCTTAACGTGCGGAGGTCCCGGGTTCGATCCCCGGCAGGGTCAATTTGGGAATTTATAATTTCTGAATTTTCCCTGGTCTGGCCTGGTGGGAGGCTTCGGCCGTGGCTAGTTACCACCCTACCGGCAAAGACGTGCCGCCAAGCGATTTATCGTTCCGGTACGATGCCGTGTAGAAACCGAAGGGGTATGGGTTTAATATAACTGCCATGCCCCTAACAGGTTAGCCCGCTACCATCTTAGGCTGCATCATCACTTACCATCAGGTGAGATCGTAGTCAAGGGCTAGCTTATAGTGGATAAAAACAAAAAAAAAATTTTTTTCCCTCCAGTTAAAACTAGTTTTGACCGGATAAGAGTTTTGACAGTAACATGCACACAACGCCACGTTAAAATTCACCAGTTGTTCTAATAATGCGATCTAATGCGACAGACCGGCGCGTCTCGCCTAGGTATGTTGGACGCTGGAACTTTTGGCATAAAATATAGAAATAATATTTGCGAGTGCATAGGCAGTGAAGAGACAGACGGGCTGCTCATCATCGTCCGATTAAGCTCAAATTTGTACCGTTGTTGTTGGGATTTGCGGGACAGATTTTGAAATAGTTCCATCAAAGTAGGTGTAGGTGTCGGGTAAGTCGCATTGCAATGCATCTTACCCGACCTTAGCTAATAGTCCCGAGTTAGCGCTGGTTGTACAATGGATAAAAAGATATGCCCATCTTACTATTTTTGACGACCTCCCTGGCGCAGTGTTGAGCGCTGTTGCCTTAACGTGGGAGGTTCCGGGTTTGATTCCCGGCAGGGTCAATTACGATTTATAATTTCTGAATTTTCTCTGGTCTGGAGGCTGCGATCGTGGCTAATTACCACCCGTTCCGGTACAATGCAGTGTAGGAACCGACTAGGGTTATAGGTTTAGTATAGCTGCCATGTTCCTGAAAGGTTTAGCCCGCTTCCATCTTAGACTTCAAAATCACTCACCATCAGGTGAGATTGCAGTCAAGGGCTGACATGTAGTCGAATAAAATAAAATAAAATACTACGGCGCCAGTCGGTATTGATTACTACAGGAAAGTTTTACTGGCCGCGTTATTACTGGCACTACAGCTGGCAGTAACACTGGCAACATACAGATAAAACTTTGCGGTTCATAAATAAATAAATAAAAAAACGGCCAAGTGCGAGTCGGACTCACGCTCCGAGGGTTCCGTTCAAACCTGTAGGTATATAAGTAAAAATTATGGTAGTTTTGTTGCTAAATGAAATCCATAACATTAGTAGGTTTAAAATGATTAAAAATATTTTTATTATATGATGTAACTAAAATTTTATGCTTTTCGCAATTTTTCCTTTATCTATGCTGTAAGACGTTGCTTCGTACCAAATTTCAAGATTCTGAGTTCACGGGAAGTACCCTGTAGGTTTTGATTCCCTTGCGAGTGTCGAAAATTTGCATAAAAATATTTTTATGATATGATGTAACTAAAAATTTATGCTTTTCGCAATTTTTCCTCTATCTGTGCTATAAGAGGTTGCTTCGTACCAAATTTTCCGAGTTCACGGGAAGTACCCTGTAGGTTTTGATTCCCTTGCGAGTGTCGAAACTTTGCAGCATAAACGGCTGTATCTTTTGATTGCTTTGGCTTAGAAGTTTGATTTTTTCACAGCTCCAAGGGACAGTAGACCTGAGTATTTGATATGAATTTCAGCTTGATACCTCCATGCGTTGCTGAGAAGAAGGGTCTTGACAGACAGACGGACGGACAACAAAGTGATCCTATAAGGGTTCCGTTTTTTTCCTTTTGAGGTACGAAACCCTAAAAATTATACCTAAAGATTTGCACCGGCTTGCGTAGCGCTGCTTCGACAGTAGTTTCATTAGATTATATACTTTGCTAGCAGACGCCCGCGGCTGCGGCCGAGTGGATTTACATTTTACAATCCCGTGGGAACTCTGAATAAAAAGTTGCCTAGATGACTCCCTAGTTTCTAAACTATACCCATGCAGAAAATCGACCCGTAGCTCTGTTGCGGTGTGATTGAAAGACAAACTAACAAACAAACACACTTTCGCTTGTATAATATTTTTAGTATGATAGGCTATTGTACTTATAGTTATATAACAATATAACGATGGCCTATACATTTTGAAGTTGTACTCCATTTGTTCTCAAAAATATGAATAAATTTCAATTAAATTAGTATGCAAATTTTTGGTTAGCCTTGCTCTTAAATAAACCAACAATCATACCTACGTTCAGAACCCCGGAATAAATAAGATAAACTGAAACTTTAGCCCGTAGGTGTTGAAAATTTAATAGGAATTTACTGTGAGCTACGAAATTGCTACGAAAATAATTTAATGTTGTACTGTAGGTACATTAATTAAGTACATGCAATATTGTATGGTTATGGCAAGTAACAAATTGCATTTTGGAAAAATTAAAGTAGACTGATGATGATGATGATGATGAGATGCTTTGCATTTTATTCCTAAGTTTTTTGTAAAAGAAACAGTACCTGGTACCTAACATGACCATTGGACGTCTGTCATTTTCTATGGCGTCGCATCACGTCGCGTCGCTTCTGTCGCTCAACTAGGACAACAGCTGTTAAGTAGGTTTGCCCGTACAGGTTCTGTTTTCGGTCACAGACTAATGTAAACTGAAATTCGGTTGACCGCATTCGATATCAGCCCTTTTGCGGTGACCGACCTAGTGTTACGGTTTACCGTATTCGGTCATAACTGACTTATGGAAACTTGCTGTTGGCCGAAAGCCGAATATGGCCGACGCATTCGGTTACCGACCTAATGTACGCAGGCCAATTCGGTTAACGAAGGTTCTTCAAATAAAGAGTGAATAGGCATCTTCTAGGCAAGCACGCACCCTCAGACTGCATCACTACTTCCAGCAGGTCTGGTTGCAGCCAAGCGATAAGTCTTGAACGAGTTCTTTTGCGAACGTGTTTTTAACGGGATGTTTTGCGAATTGGACCTGTAACGGTGGAAAGTTATGCGTCCTAATCATGTAATAAATGCGATTAAATAAGGTATTTATTCAAAACTTGTTTACACGTTGGCGGTTGGTAAAGTAATGAATCGATTTATTGAATCGTAGATTAAAATAAGAGTGAAAATGTACGATGTGAACATAGGCAACCTACGTCCATAATTTACGCCGCAGACTTAAGTACAAATCTGTGGTTCTCACTCCGTTTCATTCCTTTACTCACAAAACACAGACAAATTAACATTCCCATTAATACTTACTTATACATTATCACAACGTATTAGATTAAATAGAATAAGATTTAATAATACTGATGGCATCTTCTAACACATGTAAACGCGCAACTATAGAAACGTAGATAAGTAAACCTCTGTGGAAACTAGAAAGATGCCTGATAATTTCTATGATAGTGTCATGTACTATACTAATGGGACATTTTGCTAACAGAACATCCGGGGGGATAACTACCATCGCTTAAAGCAGTATTTTTTCTAAATGACAGTTTTATATCACGTACCTTGATTTTCCTAAACGTCAACAATATTAAATCAATACTAATTTAAGCGATGGTAGAATGCCCCCGCAACTAGATTGTTTTTCTAATACGATATGTTTATCTATAGGTATTTGATAATAGGCTTATGTATTTGCTTTATAGGACCATTTGATACGGAGGCATCTTGCCATAACTCAAAAAATTCAGAACACTAATTCCTATTACTTAGTCTACTTCAACAGGAACTAATGTCATTCTGAAAGAGCTACCTACTCCCTAACTAAAGGGTACGTACAGTTTAGTGCCTACGGGAGCACGGTATAACGAGATATCGAGCGGTCCTTGTGGTGACTTATTGGATCGGAAATTAGAAGCGATGAGAGTCAAGCGCGACTTTAATGGATATTTCAAATATTAAAAGCTGAGTAATATCTATACTATCTATACCAATATTATAAATGTGGATGGATGTTTGTTACTCAATCACGCCAGAACAGCTGAACGGATCTGGATGAAATTCGGCACAGAGATAGATTTATAGTCTGGAATAACTCATATGCAAATTTTTATCAAGGAAAATCAACTAGTTCCCGCGGGAACCAAAAGACTACAATCCAACTGTACTTATTCTTCAGAATCCTTCCTTAAAAACCTTATTGACGTGTACTTAATAAAAAAGCAAGCAGTACACATAATATAAGAGAAAAGATATTTACTTATTCCAAATGCGTTTAGCTACAAATGCAATGTTATTGAAACACATACTTCACTTGCTTCCAAGCACGGTTGGCTCCTAAAAGGTTCTTACTCCATGCATTTCTCCTGAGGCGATATCAACTATTATGACGAGTGTACCGGTCCAATAAACAGACGGTCGACAGCCGCCCGGGGCGTTCTAGTAAGACAGCGGCGTCTGTGGAGTGTTTACTTCAAAATAGTTTGAGAGGACGGTTGAATATTTACCTTACGTGAACTGTGGGCTTACTATTATCGCTTCATCATTAACATTAACCGACTTCCAAAAAAGGAGGAGGTTCTCAATTCGGTGCGTATATATTTTTTTTTATGTATATTTGAATAAAGAAGATTTGATTTGATTTGATTTGATTTGATTTGTATGTCGGTGCATATCTCCGTGGTTTCTGAACCGATTTGATTTTTTTTTCTATCAGTCGTTAGAGGAAGCTCTCGAGGTGGTCCCATAAAATTCTGACTCCAAATCCTCAACCCTGACACTAAAAAGTTAAAAATAAAAAATCTTTCCAAAAACTGACTTCCAACGCCACTGTAAAGTAAATAAAAAAATATTTTGATTTCTATCCACTATGTTGAAGTTGGGCGAGCCTGATGCCTCTATTTTGCTTATCCTTTTTCTTAATGACAAAGTTGCATGGAAACAACCGGCCTCGCATCCAGTAGCCCACTAGTCAGTGCAATACTTGTAACGTAACGTATGTGTTGTATTGTTTGTTTACTTATAGTAAAAAATCGTTTTAAGAGAAGAGCAACTGCTGAGTTTCTTGCCGGCTCTTCTGAGTAGAATCACTTTTCCGAACCGGTGGTAGAGTCTTGACGTATCATAAGTTATTAAAGTTGTCCTACGTAAAATAAATAATTAATCATTTATATTCAATATATAATAGAGGTAGATTCATTTAACTATACAAAAAAGCCTGCTGTTTTAAATTTGTTTTGTATAGTATTTTTATATATTTATGTAAAACGTGTTTAGAAATAATTTTATAAAAATTTGTACTAATAAATGAGAGTTATAATATCTATACTAATATTATAAATGCGAAAGTTTGGATGGATAGATGTTTGTTACTCAATCACGCCAGATCGGCTGAACTGATCTGGATGAAATTTGGCACGGAGATAGATTATAGTCTGGAATAACACAGGCTACTTTTACTACAGCCCGGAAAATTAAAGAGTTCCCGAGGCAATAAAAACCTCAATCCACGCGGACGAAGTTGCGGGCCTCAGCCAGTGAAACAATATGGCTTTATGCGTTGGCAGGATGGCCCCCTGGTCTATTGAATTCAACATTCCAATGTTTGTCGCCAGAACACATCAGTATTGGAGAATCATCACTGGCGTTCGGCCGTCAGCTGCATCATAGAGAGCGAGCTGGTGGAGTCGCGCGACATGCGCATGCAGCTCCAGCGCCAGATCAGCTCCCTGATCCTGGCCACCGACATCACCAGGCAACAGGAGTTCTTGAGCCAGTTCAAGGTAAGTTTTTTGTTTTTATAAATAAACTAGCTGACCCGGCGAACTTCGTACCGCCTTAGTATGCAAAATTAAATGTATATTTTTCAATATTTCTGAGAGATTTTCTTAATATTTTTTTTCCGTAAGAACCTTTTCCTAATAATAACAAATACAATAAAAAAAGAAATAGTGAAATCGGTCCAGCCATTCACGCGTGATGCCGTGACCAAGGAAAACGGGTTATTTTCATTTGGTAGCAACAACACAAGTACATATCATAATATGTCACACACGTCATAATCAATATGGCAGACGATACCAGTGCTTCTCAGCTCGCCGATCCAGTCGTTGACAGACACGTCAAAAAAGTCCGGAGATGTTAGCGGCGGGACATAGGCATCTTCTAGGCAGCGCGTCCCATCTTAGGCCACATCATCACTTCCCATCAGGTGTGATCGTGGTCAAGCGTAAGCCTATCTAATGGATAAAAAAATATATACAAGAGGCGAAGGGCGCGGGCGAGGCGCAGGCGCGGTGCGGGTGCGCCGCTGGTTTTATCATTTTCATGCAAAATGTATGCAAGTGACGGGGCGCCAGGTATATAGAGCGCTCGCGCTTTTGTAATTAGAGCAGTATCAGGCCGAATTCAAGTCGTTTCAAATAAACACAATATGATAAGGATTGAGGCTTCTTTGAGCACTCCAAAAGCCCAAAGTGTAATAAATAATAATGTGCCTGCGGCCTTATGTTTCCGAGAGTTAAGTCAACGGCTCAAATTAAACTGCGTCTTTCTTGGGCTGCCTGTAATAAATAACCGATTTAATAAATCCACTAATAATGGAATCTGACTGCTTTCATCCCCAGAACACAGGACTCCATACTAATATTATAAATGCGAAAGTGTAATCTGTCTGTCTCTCCGTCTATTTGTCTGTCTGTCTGCTATGGCCCATCTTTTCAACCGATTTCCATGTTTGGTAAAGATGGACATAGGCGCCTTTTTATCTCGGGAAATTAAGAAGTTCCCGCGGGAATTAAAAAAACTTAGGTAATCCACGCGGACAAAGTCGCGGGCATCATTTAGTTTTAAAAACTAAAATTTACACGGTAGCAAAATAAAAGTCATGATAAATATCTGGTCTATATAAACAATCATTTTTAGTTTCACTCTTTTTAATAAATAATCATGTATAAATATTAAATTTTACCCGGTATCTTAATTCATTTAAAAATGGCGAGTTTAAATCATTTTCAATTAATTACCAGTCCAAACTTTACGATCTGTGGCTTTCGTTTAATCAAAGTTCAATGTATAATTAATCACGTTGCACAATCCAATTAGAATTAGTTCGATGGACCGAAGAGTAGCAACTAGCATTATCCGCTAATACTAACCACAAAAGGCGGAGTAAATCCGAAAGTTTGGATAGATGGATGTATGTATAGATGTTTGTTTCTGTGCTATCTGTCCAGCGCGGAAATGCAGCCAGCAGTTAGGTTAACCAGCTTTAAGTTATATTGTATTGTTTTCAATAAAGGAAAAAAATAATATTTGATTCTAATGTCAAAGTAGTTTCCTAGGTCTATATATTAGTTTAGTAAAAGATTGGTAGCGAGAGAGAGATATAGAGAGGTAACCGGGTCTGTCATGGTCTGTATGGGTGTCGACCCATTGTATGAATATAGGTATACTTACGCTGTGGTATGACTCTACACTCCATGGATGTTGTAATATTATCATCATCTCCAGTCTCAGTCATCTCTTCGTTGCCATTTCACGGCTTAAACGTCAATGGAGTGTATTTATGGGACATAGAGAAGGTGCTCCTAGAGACGGATTTATTAAAACTGGCGCGAAGTCTTTGCGCGGCATCGGCGATTTAGTTAAAACTTAAAATTAACTTATTGAACTTGTAAAAGAAACTTATAAGAAGTTTTATTAAGTCATTTGCTTGCGTCCGATAACTTTTCCAATTTTTCCCATTAAAAAATAAATCCCACTAAAAAACATTGCATTTATGAGTACCTAGTTTATAAAATCAAGTGTTTCTTAGTTATTTTGTTCACTTATCTTCTTTTCTTGTGTTGTTATCCATATCCATCATACTAATATTATTTATACTATCCTACTAATATTATAAACTAAATGATGATTATATTTTTTATTCAATCTAGTTTTAAATAAGGTCCTTATTTAAACTCGATTGATTTATGTCAGTTATATTTTCATGAAGCAATTTGTTTTTCAAATCCGCCTCTGCGGACGTTTCCTTTGCCCATGTCATAACTACAGAACAGGAAATCTGCTTATTGTGGTCATAAAGCTCAGGTAGCCTGACAGTTAATTTAGATCAAAGGCTAGCTTGCAGTAGAATGAAAACTAATAACAGCCCCCCCCCCCCCTCCTTTTATTTTCTTCATTCTTTGAACACTTACGATATACACAATACTTTTTACTTATTTTGTTCACTAGTAGGTACACATTCGGAATGTGGGAAGAGCAAATAAAGCTTTACGTTAGGGAATGTAATAACTTTGCGCTGTAATTACTTTCTAAAGACAACAAACATGGACCTATGAGCATTGAGTCAGGCCATAGAGCAGCAGACATTTGTTTTATCTTTATGGTTGCGCTTATTTGGTAAAGCGTCATTTTTAACAAAGACTTCACCTGATGTCTACAAAGATATAAGAAGCTCATAAACGGTTTTAGTAAACATATCTTACTCTTTCACTATATCAATATTACTTGAAATCTGCGTATAATGTGGTAAATATAGTTGTGTCAAGCTGTCTTGACCAAAAATTAATCGTTGCGTATGGCCAAAAAGCCACTAGCTGTTAATTTCGTAATTTAAGAAAATTCTGGACCGCTACGCCATTCACAACGACTTCTGCATTAGAAAATGGAAAGAGTGATGGAAGGGAATATTATTATGTATTGCGTAGAAGATTAGAACTGGCTTACTGCAAAAAGAGGAATTCTTTTCTTTTTTATTCTTTATTTGAAAGACATTGCTGCTCTAGTAATAAAATCTCTTTGCCTACGAAAGTGTTCCAGAGCTGCCGCTACTCGCACAATATGAAGCAGAGAATGAAAGAAAATGTAATAAACTATTAAATACTTTCTGATATATTTTGTGTTGTTTCTGTATGTCGTACTGCAGCATTTTCAGGATCTAACTTTTGAGAAATTTCAGAAATTGGGTCTATCCTATAAAAATATAGTAGTATGCAAACAGCATTTAGAAAAATTTCGTTATTAGAACAAGACGTTTATTTTAAGTTAGACTCGACCACGTGTTCCTGCAAGGACGTTTTGCTCAGAGGCCATACTCCCAACGCATAAAGCAATACTTAAGCAACATTACTCCAAATGACAGTTTGACGTCACGTACATTGACATGCTGATGCACGATGGTGTATGCTGTGCAGTTATGGAATTCTCTACCCAAAAATATTAGAGACTCCAAATCCTTACCTATTTTTAAAAATAGTCTCAAAGAATATTTCCTTAACCAAGTCATGCCATAATAGCTATCTTACATTTCCATATATATAAATATGTATATGTGTAATTTATATATGCATTATATAATATGTACTATTATGTATGTTTATTTATAATATACTAGATGATTCCCGCGACTTCGTCCGCGTGGATTAAGATTTTTGATTCCCGCGGGAACTTTTTAATTTTCCGGGATAAAAAGTAGCCTATGTCCTTCCCCGGGATACCATCTACCCCTGTACCAAATTTCAGCAAAATCGGTTGAAAAGATGGGCCGGGAAAGCGTAGCAGACAGACAGACAGACAGACAGACAGACAGACAGAAACACTTTCGCATTTATAATATTAGTATGGATATTGTTATCTGTATTTATCTTGTTCGATCTTTTGCCTTTGTATTGATGGGTAGGCTATAAGAAAATGGTTGTACATATCTATGTATAAGTCAACGTATTGGTTTGTACCTACAACGCGCCGAGCAGGCGCGTGCGCCGACGGCGCCACCATCTCACTTGCGTCGCTAACGTCGAACTAAGCAGACATACATACTTTCTATATTGTGAATTAGCTCCACGTGGATGCCGTGCATCATCAGTGTCGTCAAGTCAATTCAACTCTTGAACTGCTGTGCTTCTGTGGAGTGTGTTGTGCCAACTTGTCCTGGGAAACTGCGCCGTGCGTGGTCAACATTCCATACAAGGGCGAATACAAGGTCAGTGCAACTATTTTACTACCCATCGAACCACTGGGCAAGAGTTTGAAACCCCTTCGTTATTCTATACCATACTTACATACATTCCATACATACAGTCCGCTTTCATACATTTCATTGTGCAAGAGAACCGCACAATTTTTTGGTCCTTCGAGCCGGATTCCTACAATTTTAGGTCTCCACGAACCAAGATTTTTACAATACTTTGGTTCTACAATCAATTCCATAAGTATAGAACATTTTTATGTCTAAAAATAGCTTACGAACAATAACCTGTGAGTGCTGACGTTCAGTGACCATGCAGCAGTTATTGCGTAAAATATTTAAAATTACCATTATTTAGTGAAAATATAGTTGTAATAACGTTTATTACACTTTTCTTGACGTTCAAGAATATATATTTCACTCATTTAACATCAATTTACGTAAAAACAAACCATTTATTTTTCATATTAACTTGTAGGTAGTCACAGATATTATGGCTCCTAAGAAAGATCTAGAAGGCCCGAATGTGCCTATTGCGTTGTCCGTTTTAATAAAGCGTAAAGAAAGATGTTTTGAGCAAATTCAAGCCATTTTTGATTTATCAAAAAATGTTAACGATGATCAAGCTAGGGATTTATTTTTATTGCGGATTAGTGAAATTGTTACATTAAAGTCAACATTTGAGAAAATTATTTTTAGTATTTTTGAAAAAGAACTTGAGAATGACCAGTCTTCATTATTACATAGTCAAGATTTAAAAAACTTTGAAGATTTATATTATAGAACGAAGTTAGTTGCATCCAAGTGTGAACCTAACTGCACTAGTAATAAGGAACAAGTTCCTTCGACAGAGTCGAGGCCACGTCTACCTAAGTTGGAGTTATTTAACTTTGACGGTGAAATTGAGAACTTCACAACCTTCTACGAGACCTTTTGTTCATTGGTTCATAATCAATCAAGTATATCCAAAATAGATAAATTTCACTATTTATTATCGTGCACGAAAGGTTCTGCGTTAAATATCGTCAAAAGCGTTCCGATCTCTGCCAGCAATTATGATGTTGTTTGGCAATGCTTACTTAATAAGTACCAAGACAAAAGAATGTTAGTTGGCAGATATTTAGATAAAATGTTGAATTTTACGCCTTTGACTAAAGAAACTTCCGCACACTTAAATACATTTATCGAAAATTTTGAACACTCGTATAAGGCTATTGAAGCGTTGAACATTGACAACTTAGGAAGTTATATTTTATGCCATATTGCATTAAGGGCCCTAGACCCACAAAGTCGAAAGTCGTTTGAACAACAAATAGATCAAAATTCTATTCCTGGTTTCACCGATTTAGTGTCGTTCGTACATAATCATATCAAGGTGCTAGATCATTCCGCGTCATATTCTAGTTCAAATAATTCTACAAATCAGAATCAGAATAAAAAACAATTTCCTAAAAATAAGCAATATAAGGTTGAACAAAGTTCACTTAAAAATTACACTCATGCGAGTTCTAGTTCTAACTCTAAAAACGTTATGTTATGTGCCCACTGTGGGGAAAATCATATGATTTATCGCTGTAGTCAATTTCGTAAATTGACCAGCGCTGAACGAGTGAGCCGTGCTGCTAGTTTAGGTCTATGTAAATCTTGCCTAAAAAATCATGAAGGTGAGTGTAAAAGTACTTTCCTATGTGCAGCATGCCAAAATCCTCATCATTTTTTATTGCACACCGATAACGGAATTGAACCTGTTCCTGCGTCAGTCTCGAACGCCGCGACTGCCGTGCCGCCGCGGTCCGTTTCAATCTGCGATAACACAGCGCTTACGAATCACCACGCGTCACATAGTCATACTACAGTCGTACTTGGTACAGCTATTGTCCGCGTAAAAGATAGGTTTAATTCTCATCAAAACTGCCGTGTATTAATTGATTCCGGTGCTCAGTCGAATTTTATTTCAATTGATTGTTTTAAACGTTTAGGTTTGTCTCGACGAAAATGTCCGATTAACATTTACGGTATTGCCGGCGATCATGTAAAAAATGAAGGCATGACGTCACTTAACATAAAGCCGTGTCACAATGATACGCTGAGTTTTAATATTGACGCCGTAGTGTTAACGAAAATCACTTCTGATTTACCTGCGGTCGAAATCCCGCAATATATCGTAAACGAATATAATAATTTAGTCTTAGCTGATCCCCAATTTTACAAAACAGCTCCGATTGATATAATTCTAGGCTGTGATGTTTTTCCTCACGTTTATAATGGAAAGAAGATCATCTTTGATCAAAATATTCCCACCGCGTTAAACAGCGTGTTCGGATACGTTATATCTGGAAAGTTAGCGGTTCAACCCTCAAGTAATCAAGTTGTAACGTTTACAACATCACTCGTGTCGTACACAAGTGAAGTTCTTCTTCTCAACGACCCCTTCAAGACGTTCTTGGAGGTGAAGTCCTCGCCGTGCGAAACTCCTATCAGTCAGGCTGAGAAGATAGAAAAAATTGATACTGAGGAACCTTCTTGTGATAACCCTAGCCTTTCAGTTTCTCCTATTAGAATCAACCCCAACTATGTAACTATGTTAGGTTCTTTCAAACAGTTTTCGTTTGACTATCCACAATGCAATGCATCTACTATGCTTACGCAGGGTAGTCGCGATGAATTGTCGCGGTCGTACCAGACAATCAGCGAATCCTGTACCTTATATAATGAGTCTAGGTCACTGCTTAAAAGTCAAGGTTATGATTTAAAGAAACGGTCCAATGATCGTCCAGAATTAATTCCGACATTTAAAGTAGAAAACAATATTTTAAAGATTAATTATTTAGAAGACGATACGTTATCGAATTCATTGAAGATTTTAAAATTGACTCTGTTCCCTTCTGCTTACTGCTTTTATTATAACTTGAACGATTTTACGTCTATGAAATTGAAACGTCTAGTAGTGATACTACTCGCGAGTATATTCAGCCCAGTCGTATATTTTTTACTGTGTACATTTCTCATTAAGTGCATTATGCAAATCTTATGGAAAATAGTTCTCCGTTGGATCAATTCATTACCCATCGAGAAATATGAAAAATGGAAAGGAGTTACTTGTGAGTTGCCGACCCTAGCGGACGTAAGAATCGAGCGAGATTCATTGATATCTTGCTTTTCTAACGTGCATATTATGATAGGCGATTGCGATGCGTCATCGCGCGGCTATGCACTTGCAGGTTGTGTATACCTACGCAGTGTAGACGAGAACGGGAGGGTCCAGGTTCTATTATTGACTCGAAAATCTAAAGTTGGTCCGTTAAAACTAATTTTGTCTAGTCCTAGACTTAAATTATTGGCAGCCGTGCTGCTAGCAATGGTTTTAGGATTTGTAATCAGAAACCTAAATAATTGTAAATACTCAATAGTAGTTTTACGCAACTTCGGTATCGTTTTGTCGTGGTTACAACTGCCACCACACTTAAAGACATTTGTCTCAAGTAGGATCAGTGCGATTGTTATTGATGTAATTCCACCAATTCATTGGTATCCCGAAGGCAATGGGAGCACTACTGATTTGTGGCAGCGCGGTACGTTACCCAGTCAGTATCTCGCCGTCGAGATAACTTGGCTTCATCGGCCAGAGTGGTTATTGCACGACCCTTGTGACTGGCCTACCTGCACATTTTTCGTAAAAAATGTAAACAACTTATCCAAGTTGCAGTCTAATGTAGATATATTCTCATTAACTTCAAGTGAAAGTAAGATTTTTACCAAGGACCTTGAAGACACATTTGATACATTTCATTCTATAAATAGTCTGCAACACGTTTATGCTAGGTATTACCAGTTTATTACGATTTTAATATCTGGTTATATATTTAGTTCAAATAGAAGTACCTGTCTAAATTATTTTGAACTAAGACAAACTGTGACGCTATCGTGCATGTTATTCAATCGAATCGTTTCAGTTCTGAGACTGAAACATTTAATAAGAGAGGATGCGTTGTTTCACCTCGCAAACTTCCACCATTTGGTGACCCCGATGGTCTCGTCATGGTGGGGGGTAAGATATATCTATTATAATCTAACCTTTCTTACGATCTGTCATGCAGCACCCTTGTTGCTGTCAAATTAATTTAGTGAATTTATTTAAAGTTATTAGAAAATCATTAAATTTTATCTTAAAATTTCATTATTTAAATCTTTTAACAGTTTCCTTAAACTCGAATCCTTGCACGTTGCAAGTAATTCTCAGTTTTTATAAACATATGACTTAATTATATTAAAATTGCTCGCGGCGCTATTCAATTAGTGCTCTCGAAGAGTCTTTTACATATTTGCTTCAATTTACGAAAAATATTTGATTGCTCAAACTTTCATACTCGTAAGTTACCCGCTTCTCTGTAAATAAGATCACACAAAAACTGGTCTATAGGTATAAAAGACCTGTGAATAAAATTTGTCCTTTGCCTTATGCAAATTAGTTTAAAATAATTAGTAAATACTTAACTTATAGATTAGTAGGTTAGCTTAAAATTAACTTCCTTTGAGTTAGGTATACATTAAACTTATTTACTTTACACTATACATATAGAATATAGATGTAGGTACACAGTTCACTTAGTTTCGTAAACTATAGTGAGTTGACTTCACATTTCATACCTTTCATATTCATTGAAGGGAAATCATCCTACTGATTTCGGCGGGGGGTATGTTCGATCTTTTGCCTTTGTATTGATGAGTAGGCTATAAGAAAATGGTTGTACATATCTATGTATAAGTCAACGTATTGGTTTGTACCTACAACGCGCCGAGCAGGCGCGTGCGCCGACGGCGCCACCATCTCACTTGCGTCGCTAACGTCGAACTAAGCAGACATACATACTTTCTATATTGTGAATTAGCTCCACGTGGATGCCGTGCATCATCAGTGTCGTCAAGTCAATTCAACTCTTGAACTGCTGTGCTTCTGTGGAGTGTGTTGTGCCAACTTGTCCTGGGAAACTGCGCCGTGCGTGGTCAACATTCCATACAAGGGCGAATACAAGGTCAGTGCAACTATTTTACTACCCATCGAACCACTGGGCAAGAGTTTGAAACCCCTTCGTTATTCTATACCATACTTACATACATTCCATACATACAGTCCGCTTTCATACATTTCATTGTGCAAGAGAACCGCACATATCTATTTATTTTGTTTATATGTAATGTGTTAATATATAATACGTCTATTATGTATTATAGTATATGCTTACCTACTTATAATAACGTGTATTCTATTGTGCCACACTATCCTACACATCTTGTTCAATCTACTCACCAAAGTTTGCCTGGTAGAGATTGCTCAGTAAGCAATAAGGCCGCCTTTGCATACCTAGTTTTTAGTTATAACTCTACACTGTATTATTTCTTGTGTGCAATAAATTATTCATCTATCTATCTATCTATCTATCTTGGCGTTCCTAAAATCAGGATTATAACCTAAATTAAGGAACCTAAAACAAGAAAGTCTACAAGTCAAAGTAGGACCGCAGCTCAGACATATTAGATGTTTTGCTACTTAGACTTTCTGATCGGCAGGGATGTTTTTTTTTTAAATAATACTAGTAAGAACTGCCGCTTTTGATGTGGCGGCACCCTTTTTACTGTTTTAAATTATTTTGAAATATTCTTGTACTTGAATTCTTTGCGTGCAGTTCCGTGCCTTACAAACTACCTTATATAATAACTAACCTATGTCCACTAAATAAATAACTATAATGCTAAATTACACCTAAAAACTATAATAGACCCTTAAATTTTACCAATATTATAAATGCGTGAATGTTTTCTGAAGAATAAGTACAGTTGGATTGTAGTCTTTTGGTTCCCGCGGGAACTACTCGTAGTTGATTTTCCTTGATAAAAAAAGTTATTCTTTTTTTTTTTTTTTTAAATATATAGGCTAGCGCTTGGCTGCAATCAGACTTGCTTGCAAGTGGTGATGCAGCCTAAGGTGGAGCGCGCTTGCCTAGAAGATGCCTATTCACTCTTGATTTGAAGGTATCCATGTTAAAAGAGGAGGGGAAAACGGAAGCCGGAAGAGCATTCCATATCCTAGTGGTTCGAATTAGAAATGAGGAAGCGAATCGCTTTGTACAAGCCCTCGGAATTTCGACTGCGTAAGGGTGAAGACCTTGTCGATGCCTTGCGGTTCGATGATAAAAAGGTGACGGAGGAACCAGATCGAATATTCTTGAGCACACTCTCCGAAATATATCCTGTAGAATTTTTTGATAACTTCTTCAATCACGCCGTAACGGAGAGACCTGTTTTTTTGGAGACCTAGGGAGAAAAACATAGGCTTACCTTTACACCGGAGGATAAAAGAGGGATTTCCACGACGACGAAGTCGCGGGCATTAGCTAGCATTTCATAAGTTAAAGTAAAACAATAATTACTATCGACAATGAAACATTGTTACCTATACCAAGTTTTCGTGGTTTTCATTTGCTGTACTAAAACATAGTTACGTAGTTCAGACGAAGTTAATGTTAATTAAATCGTATCATAAAAAGTTACAAAACAATATTTTAATTATAAAAATTTACTTTAATACGATACGACATGCCCCTATCCTATGAATTAAAGGGCGAAGGTTATCGAAATATCCTTCTTGCAGACATAAGTCTGAGAATGCTGTCTCGTCCATAGATGATTGGGGCGGGCAAGAAAATATCACAGCGTCATATTCGTACAGTGGGTCTGCGTCCATATTGTACTACTAGAAGTTGCCCGCGACTTCGTCCGTGTGGATTAGGATTTTTTGATTCCCGCGGGAACTCTTTAATTAATAATTTTCCGGGATAAAAAGTAGCCTATGTCTTTCCCCGAGATACAAACTATCCCTATACCAAATTTCATCAAAATCTGTTGAGCAGACGGGCGTTCAAGTATAGCAGACAGACAGACAGACACACTTTCGCATTTATAATAATATTAGTATGGATGACAGATGTAGCACCCTGAGGTACGATCGATACTTTAACCTATGGTTGAGAGGAGTTTGGAAACTGTATGACATTAGAATGACAGAATTATTTATTGCAAATTCTGCCAGTTTCCATCGTCACGTGCCTGGCACCCCGCAGCGTTGCACTGGCTAGACGCCTCCGTCGAACGACTGGTAGGAAAAAACGTATCTCCTGAAACTGTGACAATATATACAGGCAGTTTGGGTCACCACGCACCCCTCAGGTCATTGAACTGACGATCTAAGGCCTCAAAAGGGAGGGATGAGGTGGCGGTTACTGAATGAGAGGATCGAGGCGCGTAGTGACTATGACAAGGTCTTGTGAAATAGGTAGTAGGTATTTTGACGAATGAAGTAGTGGATTTATTTTAACTGTCCTACCATCATAATATTATAATCGTCATAAAAAATATGTTTTAAAAATTCGAAAAGAAAAAAATTCTTTCCAAAAAACCGACTTCCGACGCCACTATAAAGTAATAAATAATTTTTATTTCTACCCACTATGTTGAAGTCGGGCGAGCCTGATGCGTCAACTTTGCTTATCCTTGTTATACAGTGGCGTTGGAAGTCGGTTTTTTGGAAAGATTTTTATTTTTAACTTTTTAGTGTCAGGGTTGAGGATTTGGAGTCAGAATTTTGTATGGGACCACCTAGAGAGCTTCCTCTAAAGACTGATAGAAAAAAAATTCTAATCGGTTCAGAAACCACGGAGATATGCACCGATATACATTTAAAAAAAAATACGCGCCGAATTGAAAATCTCCTCCTTTTTTAGAAGTCCGTTAAAAATAATAGTTAGTAGGTACATTGCATGCCTAGGGGTGAAACAAGACGATTTCCAACGCGATCAACAGTTTGTTACGAAAGTATTTTTAACGGGTTAGACTATAGGCTTATTAAGTCTAGGGCTATGTTTCATTATTTTAATCTCTATGCTATTAAGCTCTCAAGACCTCTATTAATATGATGTCAATGGTGTATTTATTATTCATACATTACCTTCGCATAAAATAGAAGGCGCATGCAAGCAGTTATCAAAGCAAACGGGTCAAATACTTACATACCGGCCCAGTTTCAATATAATATTGTTATCACCTTGACATCCTGCGGAGGTCGTCGTACGACAGCTGCAAATGCTTCTATAAATAATCCATAGTTATTTATAAATGCGAAAGTGTGGTTTTTCTGCAGTTGGCATAACTGCAATAGATCTGCATTTCAACTGCAATAGAACTGCACACCAACTAGAAGCGGACAACGCAGTCGGTTTTCAGTTTCGATGCCAACTGCACAAAAACTGCTACAAAACTGCAGTTTTGCTTTCGGCGTGCAGTTCTAATGCAGTCCGTCTGTCTAAACCATTATTAATTAATTATCACTAGCACATGTTTAAATATTTTACTAGCTGACTAGCGACTTTGTCCGTGTGGAGTTGAGGTTTTAAATAAACAACTTTGAACTTTGAACAACTTGCCTATGCTGGGCGTTCCCCTGGGTCGGGGACCCAGGGGAGAACGGATTTCTTCACAATTACAGCTTTTACTACTGCGCTCAGGTCTTAAAAATAAAATAATAAACCAGTAACATATTCTACTTGCCTGAAACAAGGGCAGCGTCCTCGGAAACGATCACAGTACCCAATTTTCAACGATCGATCAATCAAAGTATAAAAATGTCGTCAGCCCTCCTGGGTACGACGAAAGCCAAGCGTATCTCGGTCAGATATTTTTAAATTGAGTGACGAGGGCATCCTTCTTCATCTTTTTTAATTGAATATGATATCGTGACATTGCTCGATAACTCCGAACACCCTACCGGCAAGCACGTGCCCCCAAGTGATTTAGCGTTCCGGTACGATGCCGTGTAGAAACCGATTAGGGGTAAGGGTTTAATATCAAACTCAAACTCAAAGCATCTTTATTCAAAATAGTTACCTACAAAGTACACCTTCTGAACGTCATATTTATAATAATAATAATAAGACTTCATGGTGATAATGGGTAACGGTATCTTAAAACTAAAGCTACGAAGGTTCCAAACGCGCTGGTCTGAGAAGAGCCCACAACAAACTCAGCCGGGTTTTTTTTTAAAATTATTATCACCATATCTGCGGGTAGGATGTGAACTACCCATACCCAGCCAAGACCGAAGCCACACCAAGATAGACTAATTTAGAAAATCAGCCATAATTACTTGGATAAGTATGTCATATTATACATAGCTTTAGCATATTGTGAAAAAAACTGCCATACCCCTAACAGGTTAACCCGCTACCATCTTAAACTGCATCATTACTTACCATCAGGTGATATCAGAGTCGAGGGCTAAATTGTATTTAGTAAAAATGTTAGTCATCGTCTCAACCAAGAGACATCCACAGAACACGGTCTTGTGCCTCGCTTCCAGCCTTGCTTCCAGCGGCTCCTAGCATGAGATCGTCTATCCAACTAGTGGCTGGACGGACGATTTCAATTGTCAAGGAACTTCAAGTTTTAATATACTTAAGTAATGGATTTTAAGCGAAGTTCCTAAAAACTTACAGAATTTGACTTGGGTGCAAGTGTTTAAATACAGTGCGAGTGACTTGCAGTGGCGTGCACAAGTTTTGAAAGCCAGCGTATGCATTACATGGGAAGAAATCTGCTCAATAGCAGATCTATTACAACGGGTGAGCAGTGATTTTATGCCTTTATGAGCTGCACACCTCTGGTGATTTGCCTGTATGTTGAATTGCTAGTAGACACTTCACCTTTGATCATACGTAATGCCTATTGGTTTTTAACGTTAGTGATAATAACCGGTACCCGAGGGAATTAAGTTTTCTCTGAGGCACTTCACCTTTGAACATACGTAATACCTATTGGTTTTGAACGTTAGTGATAAGCCCTCGGTTAACGTGTTCTCTGAGGTATGGAAGGCAAAATTCATATTTACCGATTTGGCTTTTTTAACAATCTCATTCGACTTGGCTACGTTGTCGCAATAGGCCACTCGTCCCTCTCACATGAACTAACCCTAAAGTTCCTCGTAATCCTACTTCTGAAGTTTTGGAAGCCGCGTTGAGTTGATCAAATTTTATCTATACCCCTCATAACTTCGTAGTACCCATCAAAGAGATGTGCATAGTTTAAATGCGCCGTTATACTCAAGGCTCAGCTCGTACCCAATACAAGTAGGCATTTGACCAGTACATGAATAAAGATTTGTACAGAGTGGAAGCTTCCCAACCACGTCCAACATACGTATTCTGATATTCTCATTTTTTTATTGACTGGCGCTTGGCTGCAAATAATTAACTTGCTCGCAAATAGTTATGCAGTCTTATGTGGAGCGCGCTTGCCTATAAGCGGCCTGTTCACTCTTGATTTGAAGATATCAATATTGAAAGTGGACGGGAAAATGAAAACCGGAAAGGCATTCCATATCGTAGCTAGAATTATTATATGTCCTGCAACTGTGCCAGCGCAAACCAATTGGGATGGTGCCTAATCAAATCAGCAACCCCTATCCAACATCACACAATACGCGCGTTTGTATAAAATACATACTTGCGACGTCAACATACTTTCCACGCCCTTTTTTAGTTCTGAAGAAGTAGAATTTGCGTCTTGGCAGACCCCTATTTAATAATCACTACGGAATAATTCATTTTAAATCTCTCTCCGGTCGTGTCGGATCTTCTGTTCTATCAGGCTATTAGAGTAAACCTGTATTTGCGCACGCACTCGTGCACTGTAATATCTCCCGCGCGATGGATCAATTCTGTGAACATTGGCCGTAGCGCCGTGGCCAAATATCGATCGGGAGGACATTATTATGTGTGATTGTACCCGCAGCGAGCCGTTTGTATATAACTTCCACTCTGTACGGATTGTTACTCATGTGCCGTGGCGCTAAGTCTAGGCACGTTTGCGTGTAGTTTGGCCAACTATGGGAGGCCACAATGGGTCGTATAACATGTTTAATTTCGATTGCAATAATTACAAAATAGTATAATTATAATCTGCTTCGTTGGTGTAGTCATCTAGTGGTTAGCATGTTCGACTTATTATGTATTGGGTTTTTCTAACTCGAAATTCTAAGTACTTGCCCGGAGTTAGAAAGTTGGTGGTGTTTCACCCTGTGCCTCGGAGAGCACGTTAAGCCGTCATCAATAACATGATAATAGTCGTGAAGATCCGCCAACCCGCATTGAAGTAGCGTGGTGGGTCTAAGCTCTAATTTCCTCTCTCCTATGAGAGTGGAGGCCTGTGCCCAGCTGTGGGACGTTAATGGACTGTAGTGGTGGATAATTATTATCATGATCCTGTTATTTTAAGACTTGACCAAGACTTGGCTTAGGCTGTTAGTTGTGACATAGTAGTACTTTCCGTCCCGTTTGAGTTGTGTAACACCAACATTTATAGAATTGTGGGCTCGACAGTTTAGTTCATGTCACGACCGTTCGAAACTAGTAAAGTCATGGATAAGTCAAAGTTCGCTCTATAGACCTCAGTATCAGATGTTGGTACAGTGGTTCCGGGTTCGAATCTCGACTGGGGCAGTTTCGAAATATGCAATTTCAAAATTAACTTGTATGTTTTGGCTCCCCTTCCAGCAAAGAAATACCGCTAACTCTCATACCATTTACAGGTTAGCTCGCTTTCTGATATAACTTTCTCGTTAGGTATTGAATAACCTAAAAGCAACGCTACTCGTATTAAATAGTTATTTGGCGAAATTAATCTGCCGTCCCAAAATAAAAGTCTCTTTTATTGAGTGCTCAAACTGTGTTTTTGTGAAATATGAATGTTTTATTAATGAAACTGATGTATTTAATAGATTATGTTCCTTGTTTCTTGAAAATTATGTTAGGACAACCTTTTTAAGAATCTTACTTCTTACTAATATTATAAACGCGAAAGTTTGTGAGTATGGATGTATGTATGGATGTATGGATGTTTGTTACTCTTTCACGCCAGAACGGCTGAACGGATCTGGATGAAATTTGGCACAGGGATAGATTATAATCTGGGATAACACATAGGCTACTTTTATGCCAGAAAATTGAAGAGTTCAAACAACCTCAATCCACGCGGACGAAGTCGCGGGCATCAGCTAGTTATATAATAACCTCTATCAAACATATTTTGCGCATTCGCAGATGTTTTAGTGGTGCCTATTTATTTTTAAATTTCTATCATGAGAAGAAAACTACTCAATTTATTTCAATTCGATAAAATTAAAAGTCCAGAGCCAATTTAGAAATCTCATTTCCTTAAAGCGACTTGACCAAATTGAGACCAATATCCGCAGAATCATGAGTAAAGACCCGTACAGAGTGGAACCAACCTAGTAA
This sequence comes from Erebia aethiops, assembly GCA_923060345.2. NCBI lineage: Eukaryota > Metazoa > Arthropoda > Insecta > Lepidoptera > Nymphalidae > Erebia > Erebia aethiops. The sequence goes on along the minus strand of OV281079.1, from coordinate 3,976,413 downwards.
CGTCCGAATCCATACTAATATTATAGATGCGAAAGTGGATCTGTCAGTCTGTCTGCTGCGCTTTCCATCTTTTCAACCGATTTTAAATAAATTTGGTACAGTGGTAGGTTGAATTTTTATCCCGGGAAATTAAGGAGTTCCCGCCGGAATCAAAACACCTTAAACCACGCGGACGAACTCGCGGGTATCATCTAGTACATAATATTCTGATACGGTTGACAGTTGACACCTGTTGCACATTAATTTAGTGAAGAAGAAAAAACCGCGGATAACGCCAAGCCCGGTGGGACACTGCGGTCGATAGGGCATCGATAGCTACCTACGTTGCCGCAGGGACCTTAAGTTAATCCGAACCGGGCTGTTTGTATGCTTCCACTCTGTACGGATTGCTACTCCTGTGCTGCGAGTCTCAGGTAAATTGAACGTCGTCGGATGAAATTTGACCTGAGATTTGATTGAAGTGCAATCTTCAGGTCTAATTTAGCCTTCAGGTCGGGATAGGTCATTAGATTGAGAGCTTGAGATGATTGCTCGGTAGTTATCAGCATAGAATCGTATTACCTATCTACGAGAACACGCTATTAATTTATTCCACGGTAACTGTAGGTACACTATATTTACTATTGCTGCGAATATCAGGTGTACATGAATGATAATAATCGAAATTGTTGCATAATACCTATTGGACAGTATGAGGCCAAGTCCGTCACGTCACTCTGGGGTCATACCTGAAAATCTTTATTTTATAGTTAAGTATTAAGTGGAGAAGTTTACCATTTTTTTTAAATATAATATGAAAATTAAGACAAAAAAAAACAAAACTATAAAAGAATCATTAAAATATCTCAACAAATGAAAAAGTTGTGGAACTTTAAACTTGCGCTTGCAAGACGGGAGACGTGACGTCATAATTCCCTATCAACAGACTTTATAAAGCCGAATAAAAGAAATAAATGGACTTAACGTGACTTAATTGAATTGAAAGCACTTAATTTGTGTGTGAAGATAATTTTGAAGTGTTAAATCTCGGCTAGGTATTGAAACTCACTCACAAAATTTCTCACTCGAGTAAGATACAGCAATCAGTGTACATTAAATAATTAAACTTTTAAATCGTCATTTCTCAGTCATCGGCTTGTAAAAAAAAACACTGATTTATTAGTTTTAATCTATATTTTAATTCCGTTGTGTTAAATATGATATTCACAACATCATGAAACTTCTCCATTAACAATCTAAAGTGGCGGTGTAGTGGGCAGACCACAACGAACTCTCAGGCCATGACTGTGGCAAAACTGAATGACAACTGGTACCGACATGTTCTGTTCTGGTGTGATGACAGGATAAGCCTACGCACCTCCCTCTGATCTGATGACCTCCCGCGCAGTGTTGATCGCTGACTGACTCATGTCTTAACAGGCCCCGGGTTCGATCCCGGCAGGTTCAATTTGGGAATTTATAATTTCTGAATTTTCCCTGGTCTGGACTAGTAGGTGGCTTCGGCCGTGGCTATTTACCACGCTAACGGCAAAGGCAAAGACGTCCCGCCAAGCGATTTACCGTCCCGGTACCATGCCGTGTAGAAACTGATTAGGGGTATGGGTTTAATATAACTGCCATGCCCCTAACAGATTAGCTCGCTACCATCTTTGACGGCATCTTCACTCACCATTAGGTGAGATCGCAGTCAAGGGCTAACTTGTAGTGGATAAAAAATGCTTGTGGGATTTTCTACCACCTGGAATATATTAAAATTTTATTTTATTGTAGAATAAAAATTGTTCAGTATTACGTACTGAGCTTACCCTGAAAAGGTTGTATTTTGAAATGACCTTGTATATTGACGTCCAATGAGTGTAGGTACAGTGAATAAATAACTTATAGCTTTGTCTGACTACTCCATAGAATTGATTATCACCGTCACGTTGTATGCGTTACTAGTTGATGCCCGCGACTTCGTCCTCGTGGATTGAGGTTTTTCAGTTCCCGCGGGAACTCTTTAATTTTCCGGGATAAACAGTATCCTATGTTATTCTAGACTACGATCTATCTCTGTGCCATTTCATCCAGATCGGGGGATGCCCCGTCGCTCACGTCCGCAGGAGCTGCCTTCTACCTCCCTGCACGTGTCCCCTGGGTGGTGCTAAACGAGCGACGAACTTGCAGGCGAAATAAGCGTTCTTTTTATAAAAACGCTTATTATGTACCAAACGCCATACGATTAAATAAATAAATCCATCCAAACTTTCACATTTATAATATTATATATAAGTATAGATTGACGTTTAAAAAGTGTGCAATATATGAATAAATAAACATTGAATTGACATAAGTAATATAATAGATTAAGAGTCATCTCTGCAACTCGCCTCATACATAACAAAACATTCCTTCGAAAGCCACTCATTGTTGAAACAATGTGCTTATTAAGGTTATTATATAAGGCTGTTTCCGATATAATTTGCATCTCAGTTCTCGTCTATGAATGCGAACTAATACACACAAGAACGTATTAATTTCGTTAAGCTTTGATAGAATTCTAATCGGCTTACACCCTTCGAATTCATGTATTGAAGCACGGAATAATATTGTTGTTCTCCGTTTTAACATTTTAGATAAGTATTAAGGTGGATGACAAGGGTCTGCCCGCGAAATTCAAATTTAATTTGGTTTTTCACAATTTGTAAACTAATACGACAAAGTAGGCTTATGGCATTCAAATTGCGAGCCTAGGAATATCATCTTCACAGGTTTATATAAAAATCTTTACTTGAAAGTATCCAGTTTAAGAAATTAGTCAAAATAATGAGTTTGACGTGAGTTACTCACAAATTAGTCATTTGACCCTTGTCATGCACCTTAAGTACGAGTACATTAGAGGATTTCAAAACTGCCTTGAAATTTCTTTTCTTTTCCTTTGATTAATAATTTTAAAGCGTTTTGCCAGACGTTATACACGTGCGGCCTGTGGACCAACTATACGCAGAAGACTTACAATGCGCTCCGAGTGCAATACAATAACGCCTTCAGGGTGATGTTGGGACTCCCCCGACACTGTAGTGCCTCAGCGATGTTTGCGTACGCGCACACGGACGACTTTTATACTGTCATGCGCAAACGAGTCGCATCACTGATGCGCAGAGCTAAGGGGAGTGGCAACGTTATCTTGAGGGCGTTAAGTGTTAAGCCTGACTGCCCCATGCTGAGGCGCTGGATGCATACGCATGTCTATGTACCTAGTGCCCAAGCATGCATACGCAGATATTTAAATTAGTTACTTTGTTTTTTTTTTATTGTGTGTCTGCTCTACCACGACTGAGCGTTTATTTGAAGTAGTTTGACGACCTCCGTGGCGCAGTGTGTAGCGCTGCTGCCTTAACGTGCGGAGGTCCCGGGTTCGATCCCCGGCAGGGTCAATTTGGGAATTTATAATTTCTGAATTTTCCCTGGTCTGGTCTGGTGGGAGGCTTCGGCCGTGGCTAGTTACCACCCTACCGGCAAAGACGTGACGCCAAGCGATTTAGCGTTCCGGTACGATGCCGTTTAGAAACCAAAGGGGTATGGGTTTAATATAACTGCCATGCCCCTAACAGGTTAGCCCACTACCATCTTAGACTGCATCATCACTTACCATCTGCAGGTGAGATCGCAGTCAAGGGCTAGCTAGTAGTGTATAAAAAAAAGTTAAGGCAGTATTAAATTCTTTAACCATCTTGAATGTGCTATATAGCAGCTCTTGCATCTAGGAGCTGACTGACTACTATCGCTGAAAGCAGTATTATTTTAACCTTATTAACGCTCTTGTATCAGAATTATAATCCTTATTTTAGGGACGTCAAGGTACGCCAATTTTAATATAATACTGCTTTAAACGAAGATAGTAAGCCCACTGAGCGCTATAGTCAAAATCTTTTTTTATTGACAAAAGCTATTAAATTGTAAGCTTAAATTGTTTATTATACCATTGTGGAACCAAGTATACTATTTTGTACTCCGTAGTCACATGTATTTTGTATTTGCGTGTTTTACAATATTTCGAATAAATTAAATTAATATCTTCAATAAAGCGCACGTGATGAGAGAAATAATGGAATACATTATATAAATAATGACAGCGAATACAAACTTTACGTCACTGGAAACGGTAGGTACCTTAACAAATTATGTGATAGACTATATCGGAAAGGTACGTCTATATTGAGACATTAAATGGCGATAGCTAGTCGCTGGCACGCCAGCGTTTACTACCACTCCAGCGCGATAAACGTTGCTGACACTAGAACGCCAGTGACTTCTCAGGTTTTGAGGGTTTCTCTAAGCGCAATCCCCGAGCCAGCGCGGTTATGAAATGTATTTCTATGCGTTGCGCTCTTGTTACGCTAGACATTGTTACATAGTACACACACAATCACTGGTGCGGTAAGTTGTCAACGACAGCGTAAAGAAAATCCCATGACTGACTAAATGCATGCAAACAATATTCTCCATGGACGCCTTCACTGCCGATTGTGTCTATCGACAGCGACACTCTCAATATAAACGTGCCTTAACACTTTTATTTTCATCGGGCAATATTTCACAACTCCGGCGATGATTTGTATCCTATACGGATAAAACGAAATATTTTTTTAGCTATCGGAAAGGTTGGGAAATGGTATATATGGGTTATCTATTTTAATAGCGGCGATTTATCATTTTGTAGGGTTGCCTCATACATCCAGTCTTCGTTTGTCGCGCATAACACGATACTTGAAGACTAGAGCAAGTCGATCACAGTAGGAAACAGTTTACTGTGCTAAAAAAGAATATATGAGGGTCAAAGTCGGAAATGTAGTGATTCTCCAAGAACTAGATTCGCCTAGTTCTCAAAGCTCGCTGAAGTGGCAGTGAGCTAGTGTTGTGGGTCGGAGGACCGACTTTGGTGTAGGAAGGGCCTTGAGTGGATACCACGTCTTGACAAATGGAGCTTCGGGTGCTCCCCATCAAGGCAGAGCGAAGCATAGAGCAGGCCTATGTCCAACAGTGTGAGTAATGGCTGAGGACGATGAGAAATAACAGAAATCAAGATATAATTCCAATGAAAAATCCATTGTTCATTTATTTCAAAAGTACTCGTAAATAAATAAAGCGTCTTTTAAATAACATTAGCTTTTTAAAAGCCAGGTAAGCGAAAGCTACTTATTATCATGAGGATTAAGCAAAGCTTCACAAAACCGTTTTATGAGAATTAAGACGAAGAGATAATCTCTTCCTCCCTGTGTTTTAAAGTAAAAGTCTGTCTTTAGACGCGACTTGACAGAAAATCAGATTTACCAACGTTACTTCCGTCCGTATTTAGGTATATTGGCCGCAAGGCAGAACACCTTTTTCGAGTTCGCCTGTAAAGATTTTAAAAGATTTTTTTTACTTCTAAAGACCTAACTAATTAGTAGGTAATTCCTTATTAGATATAAATTAGAAGGTAATTACCTAATAATAATTAATTAATTTAAATTTTAAAGTTGTATTTTGAACTCGCGTATTATATAGGTGACGTGTTTTAATTACTACTATTTACTCACTTAATTAGCATGTACTTTAATTAGAATTTAACAACCTGTCTATCGCAGTGGTGAGAGCTGTGGTCTTATTATTTCCGGCAGGGTCAATTTGGGAATTTATGATTTCTGAATTTTCTCTGCTCTGGTCTGGTAAGAAACTTCGGCCGTGGCTAGTTACCACTCTACCGGCAAAGACGAACCGCCAAACAATTTAGCGTCCTTGTACCATGCTGTGTAGAAACCGATAAAGAGCATGGGTTTAATATAACCGCCATACCTCTAACAGGTTAGCCCGCTACCACCTTAGACTGCGTCATCACGTAAGTGATGCCACACACCTGATGGTAACATCAGGTGTGAGATCGCAGTCAAGGGCTTACTTGTAGCGGAATTAAATAAAACTAACCGGATTCTCGAAATCTTAGCCCAAGACCGCCTATTTCGATGAACAAAATATAACTTGAATGCGTTTAAGGCGTAGGCAATTAAGCAAGGAATAGGCATCTTCTAAGTTCTAGACAAGCAAGTTATAACCACATTACAACCAAGACCTTATCATTGTGACCAGCGCAACCTGCTTTCTTCTTTACCTATCATCCAAAACGTGACGTACCACCAACTGTACCCCTTCCTCTATTGGTATGGAAAGAAGCGAACTAAATTAATATTTATTGTCAGCTTTTTAATGTTTAAAATTGTGTAAATCGGTCGGCGCGGTCGGAATATTTTAAAACCAAAACAATTTTATTTCCTTGCTCGTTTTATTTTTGATATTACGCCCGAAGGTAAACCGAACAATCTGCCTTTGACGGGATTTACCCAAACAAAATAGGTGATAAACCTCTTACCGGGAAATTGATTGAAAAATGACATCAAATATTTACTTATTCGGATAGTTTGTGCCTGTCCAAATAGACTCGGTTGAAATAATTTACTTAATGGATTGGTATTTAAGCTCTTTGATCGTCCAAGCGTATATTGGATGTTTGTAACATACAGAGGTCTTCTTTTTTTAATATTTTTATAATATAATTCTCCAAGTTAGCTAAGTGTTTTTAAAGGTTGTATCAAATGTCCTGTACGGGAGCAGGTGATATGGCTCGACCGTAACAAAGGATGATATCATCCACCGAGCGGGTGTTGTGCTCGGGGACCACTGGTCCAACCGTTCATCGTTGGAGGTCGTATATAGGCGTAATTCAGAGAACGCTTCGTTAGCGTGAGTTAGGCTCTTCGTGTTCATCGTGCGCTACTAGTAATGCCATCTATCGGATTATGTGCGGACTGCGAAGTCCGCTACAGTCCCAAAATCTGTTCTAATTGTTCTGTGTTTCTATCTGTGAAAACTCGTAATTGGCGTTATATTAATTTTCTTTATATTTATCCATCCAATTCTTTTCTGTAGCTGTAAGTTTTCCTAATAATATAAAATAAAACCTATTAACTTGCACCAATAAATGGTATCAAATCCTACTAGTAGAGCACGAAGAGCCTAAATCGCGATTACGAAGTTTTCTTACGAATTGCACTATATAATATATATGTCACCGTAAAATTGTAAAAACCGTTAGATTATAATCTAACTAGCGAGATCGTAAACTGTCGAAAGATTACAATTTAACGCATTCTTTTCGGTAGATTGTAATCTGTTAGGTATATTAACCCGATAAAACCTAAGATATTTACTACCTGATTATTTATGAACCCTAACCTAACCTACAAGAAAGAGATAAGAACACGTAAATACAATGAATATTTAAAAAATTGACACTCAGAACATTGAACGGTTCACAATCTGTCGACAGTTTACAATCTATCGAGATAAAAACCGTTAGATTGCAATCTAACGGTTTTTTACAATTTTACGGTGACATATACAACTTCCAAAGATCAATGGTCGGACCAGTGGTCCCCGAGCACAACATCCGCTCGGAAGATGATCATCCTTTGTTACGGTCGAGCCATGTCACCTACTAATATATATACTGTAATAGAAAATTTGGGTTTAAGTAAAAGCTATCGTGTATTGAATGTTTATTCATAGAAATAGATACCTACCAACTGTACTGTCATAATTAGGATGACAGTTAGCTTCGATCCTTTTCTCTCGAGTCACTGTAATCATAAGAGGATAATAGCTATTTATGCAACTGTATCGTAATGAGGGTCATTTTAATTCGAGTGCTGTTTTTTGATACGAGGCTTGCCGAGTATCAAAATAGGATAGTACGAGAATTAAAATGACTAATTACGTACAGTTGCATACAAGATTTTATCTACGACAAGGACGTCTTTATAATTTTTTACTTTGTAAATTAATAAAAAAGTCAAATCAATTGACTGGTTGGGAAAGTGCCAGAACCCAGAGCCGCTAAGCTATAGGTATCCTATTTATGAAGATAACCATATCGATACAGCTACGACTCATAACGATACAGCTCCCATACAACGAACTGTATCGTTATGAAGCAAACACGAAAGAGGGTTCAATTCGATATAGTTGTCAAATTCGAAATTGGAACTTTTCGATGCTGGAGTAGATAAACCTATTAATGTTATCTTTATAGCATTTGGATTGGGTTATACTAACGTTTCCGTACTTAACAAATCTGCCGTTAAGCTGATCAAAAACGATATTTTGGCTTTAACTCTCTCTCTGTCAGTCTATGCATAATCGTTTTAAACTTAATTCATTATTTATTCAATATAAATAGGGAAAGTCTGTGGTAACGAAAGTAGCGCCGCTACCGCAGATTACCCCTATGTGCCCACCAACGTCAGACTTTAGACGAAGAGAGATAAGCTTCTTTTAACGGGCTGTATGATTTTTTTTTCGACTTTTGAAAGCTTTTTATTTGAAAGCTATACACTAACATTTATGTTTCAATATTGTGCTTTTTGGGTCTTTAATGCTTAATGGTCTTCCTTATCTCGGGACACTACAGTAAATAAACCTAGCTTTCTCACGCTTGTCGCGTCGTTATAGACTCTGCGTGTCCGGAGCTTACCGAATAATACTAGGTCCGTTGATAATTGATATCATTTATGTATATTTTTAGTACCTATACTTTGATATTCGTCAAACAGGTGCTACGAATATAGATCCCTGTAGCGACAGGGATCTCAAATTCCCTATGATGTCAACATATTATTATGTAAGCCTGAAACGTGCTGTTCAAAGCAGGGAGGTGCTAGCATAATAGGAGATACCAAATAACATTGAGCATAGGTTCGTAGAGGAGCCATGCACGGGCAGCAGTCTCTACCGATCTCTTCAAGTTGCGTTCTTTTTATTTTTTTACTAGATTATGCCCGCGGCTTCTTTCGCGTGGATTGAGGATTTTTGGTTCTCGCGAGAACTCTTTAATTTTCTGGGATAATAAGTGTTATTCCAGAGATCCAGACAATAATCTATCTATTCCAAATTTCATCCAGATCCGTTCAGCCGTTCTGGCGTGATTGAGTTACAAACATCCATCCATCCAAGCTTTCGTATTAAAATATTAGTACAGATTCCAATACAAGTAAGCCCTTGACTACGATCTCACCTAGATAGTAAATGATGATGCAGTTTTAGATAGTAAGGGGTATGCCAACTACATTAAACCCACACCCCTACTCGGTTTGTACACGGCATCGTATACGACGGCTCATGGCACGTCTTTACCCTTTAGGTTAGTAAAGATTTCAAACTTATATAGAAGACTAGATGATGCCCCCGACTTCGTCCGCGTGGATTAAGGTTTTTTGATTCCCGCGGGAACTCCTTAAATTTCCGGGAAAAAGTATGTCCTTCCCCGGGATATAACCTACCTCTATACCAAATTTCAGCAAAATCGGATGAAAAGATGGGCCAGGAAAGCGTAGCAGACAGACAGACACTCAAACTTTCGCATTTATAATATTATCATGGAATTACACTAGTAAATTATAAGCAAAAGCGAAATGCAGCCAGATTTATATGTCTCAGTATTGACAGAACCCCTAAAATAAATAAAGAGAGAAAAAAATGTTTACAATGTGTTCTAGAACAAAACTGTTATGACTGTAATGTGTCTAAAGTTTACAACTCCATAGATCAGACTGCCCTGTATTCCCGGAGGTGATTGGTAAGCGCTTGTGAATTCGATCATACAGAAACGCCACTGTGTACATGTCACACACAGTGTGTCTGTACATATTGCAATAACAACGCTTGGAAGCTTAGCCGCAATTTGATTTGCGGGTAAGCTTCCAAACAGTCTTCACCTCTTAAGCCCATTCATTGGCAGTACTGAGCTTACCGAGCGTAGCGAGGTATGCTATAGAATCGAGTAGAATGGCTTTTAGTCCCGTGGTAAACATTCTACTTTTCACTTCGATTGCGAGAAAATAAAATAAATAACGATTTTTAATTATTTCTTTGCCTTTCTGTTATATTTTCATATTAGGAGTAAGATCTTTATTTTTACTTGATATTAACAAATAAATAGTCGCATTCACTTTACCTAGGCCTTCACCTTGTATTACGTATTGTGCATCGATATTTGAAATGAATTAATTATCATATCATACCAATATTATAAATGCGAAAGTGTGTTGGTTTGTTGGTTTGTCCTTCAATCCGCAACGGAGTCACGGATCGATGTGATTTTTGGCATGGGTATATTTGAGGACCTGGAGAGTGACATAGGCTACTTTTTATCCCGGAAAATTAAGGAGTTCCCGTGGGAATCAAAAAAAATTAAACCACGCGGACGAAGTCGCGGGCATCAGCTAGCATCAATGTCGATAAAACATCCATTTAAATAAATGTAATAGTTACAACAACAAAAAATCTATGACTTCGAGGCAAACCGCAATACCAACTTTATTTTTCTCCGTATCGTTATCAAGAAGGAATTTCAAAAAATACAGTAGTACCATAGACATAGATCTGTAGGATAATGGTACGAGTAGATGGGTAACATTGACAGCCAACTAAGTGACATACATTTTTTGGCTGTTGATAGTTACCATAGACTAAAATTTTTGGGTAACCCTTAGCACTGACCAGAAAAAGAAGCGAATGAGGATATCACGCATACCGATAAGAGGATAGTACGGCAAAAATTAAAAACAAAATACTTTAATCCCTAGACCCTAAATGCTGACTTTAGTCCGCCTACGCTAAGCTATAATAACATCTTTGTCGAGCATGAGAGGTGAAAAAACCTTTAATTCTCGTGATATTTAATTTCCAAAACGAACATAGCTCGTTAAAAGTTAGAGATGCGTGCCCGGGTATCGAACCGCCGACCAGCCGAAAAGGAAGGCGGGTGTCTTAACCACTAAGCTATCAGCCTTATAACCAAGCAGCCTTATAACTTAGATTCTAGAGTGGTTTGAGAGCATGCCGACCTCAGTGGCGCAGTGGTCAGCGACTGTGGTCTTATATGTGGGAGGTCCTGTGCTCGACGCTGATTTAATGAACGCGTCATATTAATATTTTTTGCGCTTTTTATTAGAAAACTATAAATACAATAAGTTTCATATTTGAATATTTACTTTTAAGGGTATTTAATTTAAAATAAATAGAAACACAGCAGAATATACCTATAATAGTTCTATTGAATTACTAACTGTAAAGTTAACAAAATGTAAAGTTCGGATTATGAAGTCTACGTAAAACGGTGTTCGTTTTTGTTCTTTCGCGTAAATATTTTAGTAGTTTTACATTTTCACAAGGACTTAAGGTTTCGCAAATTGATACGAACTTTCGCCAAAGTAATTTAACTCTGTCGTTAATTTTCTGGTCCCCAGACAAACTTTCGAAAGTAGCTTTACAAATAAACGTTTCAATTTAAACTTTTTACACTTAAGCACGAAAGTATGAACTCCATTTCGACTTATTATTATCACTCCTGACTCAATACAAGGGGGTTACTACCATCGCTTAGAGCGATCGCTCGTATTACTTCGAAATGACAGTTTTATGCCATAAGGATTATTATTGTAAAACACGAATGTCAACAATATTAAAACAATACGGATTCAAGCGACGTTAGTGTGCCCCCTGAGCCTGAAGTTGAAAACGTAGTTTAGTATTGTAAAATTAGCATATAGACGGAAAATTGATATACCGTGGTAGACTTGATACTTTACCAACATTGGCAGCAAAACTAAGAGGAAAGATGATTAAGTATAATATTTGCCTAGAACTTTTCTGTCTTGCCTGTAATTAATTATCTTTTGTATTACCCAAGGTTGGATACTTTCAGCTACTTTTATTTTAATAATAGTAACATGTTCTTTTTACTAAGATCTAAGAAAACTATTCCAATGCAAGATTGACTCGCAATAACTGAAAATAAAAATAAAAACTCTACGATAACACACCTGCCGACACGCGCAAAGTCTAACTTATCACCCCTTTTTCTACATCGGGAGCTTATATTAAGAGGAAATGTATTCTACTGCTTTCTCCGTGAATCTATACTAATATTATAAATGCGAAAGTGTGTCTGTCTGTCTGTCTGCTACGTTTTCACGGCCCACCTATTCAACCGATTTTGATGAAATTTGGTACAGGGATAGTTTGTATCCCAGAAAATTAAGGATTTCCCGCGGGAATTGAAAAAACTTAATCCACACGTACGAAGTCGCGGGCATCATCTAGTAATTAAAATAAAGCAATTTTACCTTGACATTTTATATGTAATACCCCTGCCAAGTCCCTATGTTTTGCTTTCTTCCATAAATTAATATTCATAAGAACCAGATTCCATTACCTTTGAAAATTACTTCGAAAATGGCCCAGTTTTGCCGCCATTATCAGACTTCCCGCCACAAAGAAAAACATGCCGACATAGCTAGAGTCCTTCTTAAAGATTGAAAATCGGTCCAGTTTTGTCGGAGGAAACAGTTGAATACGAAAATAAGAATTCCTTTGCTTTCATAGGCATATCAGTCCAATCTGCAATTGTCTCTATCGGCCATCGCGTCGGGTCGTCCTAACCAAGATCGACGGTATAAGTACGTTTAAGAATTCCTTATTGACAAAATTGTATGGAACTCCTAATAAATTAAACTTCTGTATACCTAGTCAATGTAACATTTTGCTTTTTTGAAAGCAGTTTCTCGTCGGTTCTTATCAGTAGAATTTTCTTTTCGAAGCAATGGTAGAGTCAAGACAATAAGTATCATTGAAGAGATCTTTATGTCCTATTACGATATAAACAAATTGAGTATGCAAAATATCTCTTCTTTTGGCCACCTTTCTTCTTTTCAAACTTCAATGTTTTTTATTCAAATAACCTTTGAAAGTTCATTTCAATCGTCAAATTCTACTGCTGATTCGGAATGCCATTTCAATCGAGGAGAAACAAAAAAAAGTGCGTGTTGTACCTACACACGCAGCGGAAGTGAAACTTCAGAAAAGTATTACGAGAGAATGAGATAAATATAAGTTATATTTATCTCGTTCTCTCGCAGGCGACCTCCGTGGCGCAGTGTGTAGCGCTGTTGCCTTAACATGCGGAGGTTCCGGGTTCGATCTCCGGCAGGGTCAATTTGGGAATTTATAATTTCTGAATTTTCCCTGGTCTGGTCTGGTGGGAGGCTTCGGCCGTGGCTAGTTACCACCCTACCGGCAAAGACGTGCCGCCAAGCGATTTAGCGTTCCGGTACGATGCCGTGTAGAAACCGAAGGGGTTTGGGATTAATATAACTGTCTCTTTGGTGTTGCGTTTTCGTTTGATTTTTGTTTTCACTTGAAAACGGAAAATCTTGGGTTGCTGTAGCTACACGTGCGTAGCCGGGAAGGGCCTTGAAATGTACGCCTTGTATAGCCTAACACCTTTCGCCTGACATTGCATTAATCATCGTATACTCTACCAACAATCGTATGTATCTCGGGATTTGGAAAATGTAAATGTAACATTTCCATTTCCACGAATAGCTAGGCACACAGCTCTTTGCGAGCTGTAGAGGATAAAGAGATTAAAGGGCAGAGGACATTGTAAAAAGGAACATACCAATCTGTTGTCCTCTTACAGTGAACGGTGGGACGCGTAGCCTACTTATTTGTTAATTTTTATTTTTTATCGACTACAAGTTAGCTCTTGACTGCGATCTCACCTGATGGTACTTTGGTGATGCAGTCTAAGATGGTAGCGGGCAAACCTGTTAGGGGTATGGCAGTTATATTAAACCCATACCCCTATTCGGTTTCTACACGGCATCGTACCGGAACGCTAAATCGCTTGGCGGCACGTCTTTGGCGGTAGGGTGGTAACTAGCCACAGCCGAAGCCTCCCACCAGGCCAGACCAGGGAAAATTCAGAAATTATAAATTTCCAATTTGACCCTGCCGGGATCGAACCCGGGACCTCCGCACATTCAAACAACAGCGCTACACACTGCGCCACGGAGGTCGTCAAAAAGTATAGAGTACCTACGACAGTAGATACTAAAAATAGCAAATACTGACAAAGGTCGATGCCATAGGGTCCCGACCGTATTACTAAGCCTCCGCTTGTCCGTCTGCCGAACCGCAGACAGTTGAAATTTTCATTTGAACTGACAAATGAAAATTTCAACAAAATGTGTAATTTCTATTTTCGCTATACCAAGCAATAATAAAAATGAAATGAAAAATAAAGGAGACACATATACGAAACATATTTCAAAAGTCCACCACTCCACTACAGTCCATTAACGTCTAACTGCTGGGCACAGGCCTCCACTCTCATAGGAGAGAAGGACTAGAGCTTAGACCCACCACGCTGCTCCGATGCCGGTTGGAGGACTTTAACGACTAGACTAACGGGACCGACGGCTTAATGTGCTCTCCGAGGCCCGGCGCGACACACCGTCAACTTCCGAACTCCGGGCTAGTACTGAGAATTTCTAGTCAGAAAAACCCAATACTGAATTATGGCCCGACCCGGGACTCCCAGGACCTCGTTGGCCGCAGTCGAACATGCTAACCACTTGACCAACGAGGCAATCAATTTCAAAAGTGCATACTGTTAAATCTTGTACGATGGTACGGAACCCTTCGTGTGCTAGTCCGACTCCATGCTTTTATTAACTTCACCTGTAACTTAGTTAATAAAATTCCTGCTCAGGTCGACTATTAGTAGTATTAGTAGTTAGTTGCAAGTTAAATATGTAAACACATTTTGGAAGTCGAATTTAACCAACTCTCATATTTGTATCGATTTGAAACTTAAAAGGCATGTGATATCGATCACTACAATAATTTGATTCCGCCGAGCTGATCTGATGATGCGTCCTTAAGGTACATAGTGGACTCTTCAATGGTTACTAGCATACTTTGTGAAAATGTAGAACTCACAACTTCACTCACGATGTTTTCTTTCACCGTTATACTAAGTGATATTTCAGCAACGCACATGAGTCAGAAAACTTAAAAGTGCACGAGCATCGAACCCCGACCTGAGCAGGACGGCGAACGCCTAAACCACTAGGTTATCACCGCTTCAAGGTAAAAGCTGGCCCCACTACAGAGGGCCCGCACGTAGCGGCTAGTATTCTTCCTACAATTATATCGCAGAGCATCTCCGTGCCGCGTCGCTTAAGTGGTTTCAGCTGCCTAAAAACTCATACAAATAATATTTGCCGCACGTGCCGCGCCGCGCCGTGCATCTGTAGTGAGGCTAGATCTTTAGGGCTAACTTGTATGCCAATAATAATGGCGCGATCTCTGACCCGATGAGAAAGTAGGCATAATGTTTACAGCGCACGAATCGTGAACAGTTCATTCACACGTGCCGATTTGGGATGGCTGTAGGTAACGCATTTCGCAACCAGTTTCGCAATTACATCGGGCGCAGGGCTGCCAGCAGGATTCAGTTGTCCTAATTTTTTGTAGACGAATAAAATCCGCGATATATACAAAAACGCAATACGGATCGTAAAGGACATAAAAAGCTTCATTCACTTTCGTCTGGAGCGCGCTCACTGAGCGAGCGAACAAGTCTCGCTACCTTTCGAGGTGGAAAACATCCACCACGAAGCGCGAACGTTTCGGCCTGTCCAGTCTGTGTGTTTTTTCGTTCTTACTCACTTATATATGGTGCCGCAAACACTAGCGCCACAGGTCCAAACGTCGTCGTTCCCGTCAAACGCGGAGGTTTAGTGCATTGTATTTAAACAATACTTTCAGCCCAATCTGTTCAGTGGTTTGCGTTGTGAGTTGATAGACCAGTCAGTCACCTTCATCTTTTATACATGCAGACTTCTTATCATCAGTCACCTTTTCCTTCTTAGATATATTCATTAATTGAATGCCATGAATTCCATGGCATTCTTGACAAATAACATTGTTTGACAAACAACAAATTCCAAAATTTATCGTTTGGTAGGTACAAATCACTCATCATCAAATCAAATACACAGGCTGATTAATTAATTATTTAAAGCAAACGTTAGTGGCACCCCTATACGCTGTGCGCCGACGCACTGTCAATATTAATCGTTGAGACAGCTTTCACCGCGTGCCCGCTGCATCAATTGTCATTAGTATCTTCTACACGTGTATTTTTGGGATCCGTGGTGGAGTTCCGTAGCCAAAAAAGTTTCGCCATGTCTGTCTGTCCGTTGTCTGCATTTTTAACTAGATTACCATTAATTCGTCCCCTTGAATTTATGTATTTGACTAAATATCTCGTGGGAATTCTTCGATATTCTGAAATAAAAAGTGGCCCATGTCACCCGGGTCCCCGCTGAAAATCATCGCCCGGCATTGAGCATGTATTTGTAGGTATGATACAGGGCATAAGGCTGAGTTGTACACTCATTCTGGGTGGTGTCACAGACAGTCGTACATATTCTTATGTACAACGGTATATGAAATGTTTGTCTGTAACACTATTGTTGAATAAATGTAGCTTCTTTCTTTTCTTTTCTTTTCTTTTCTTTCTATGTTCTTCGCCTCAGTTTTACCTATAGTATAGTTGGAACTGTTTGTTGTATGAGACCCCTGCATTAAATCCTCAGTCATTCAAACTTGGCAGGGTTGTTGTATAGTATGAACCAAAACTATACAAAAAGATCCAAAAAAACCATGCGGCAGTTTGGTATTTATACCTAAAAATTAATATTTTGGACTGAAATTTCTCGATAAATAAGTAATAGTAGGAATTCATATTTACACTAAAAACCGAAATATCAAAAAAAACATGCAAAATATCGATATATAAACCGATTATATTATTATCAAACCTAAATTGCATATTCGCGATAATATAAGGTATCAAGACACGCGGTACCGTGTCAAAGCCAAGTTCAAGAAAGAGAGAACATCAAAGAACTGGCGAGCAGCACCGTGTGTAATAAATATTACACGAACCATTTGGAGCCACTTTTGATATACATATACTAAGTATAAAAATACCTAATTTCCACTGACATCGATGCTCAGTTTGGACCCAAAAGACTACTTAGTTTTTCTGTCTGCCATTGGGATGTTGCCTATATCAAAAATAAATTAAATTTTATTTTTTAGTTATTATTAGGTAAATAGAGGATCTTCCAAAAACGTCCCTTATTATGTTTTGTTTGATTACAATGTTAAATTCAAATCAATTAAAGTAAGAAATTCATCAAATTTTGATTACGCCACAAGCAACTATTATACAATATATATACTAAATCTAATCTAATACTAAGTGCACGTTTGAAATGAGTTCCCGATTCGACTTGTCAAATACCCAAAGTATTAAGTTGAGGGGGAGGAGGAATTGAGCGGGAGTTGGCGGTATCAGGCCCCTGAGCCTTGGGGGCCACGTCGTGAAGCCAGCGCCTGATCCCTCTCCGGTCGTGTCAGATTACAGTTCCGCCGGACTACGAGAACAATGGAACATATAGGTACAGTGCACCTGTGTTTGAATTGCAAATCTCTTGCAAAGTTGGCTAGACTCCGCAGAAATTGACACGTAGATTTTACTTACTAGTAAGCCGTTCGACTTCGCACAAGTAACTTTACTTTATGTACTACAGTCTCTCCTTATGTTTTGTGTATTTATTTCAATTTTCAATTTATTTATTTATTGAAAATACAACAATATGTACAAAATCGTATACCTATTTACTCCATAAAAACTAGACAAAGTTGTTATTCCCACATGAACAAATGAGTGCTTACACTCGTATTAAGATAATTTGTGTTACAAGTGTCACCTTCCTCAGCTACTTTTTATACAGCTACTAGAGACTAACCGAGGCTGGGCTCTCGTTCGCTGTATTCATACTAATATTATAAATGCGAAAGTTTGGATGTATGGATGGATGTTTGTTACTCAATCACGCCAGAACGGCAGAATGGATCTGGACCCTCCCAGCGCACGTGTTTCCTGCCACGTATAACTTAGGTACCTTCAAGGCAAGAGTGAATAGGCATCTTCTAGGCAAGCGCGTTCCAACCTAGACCTCATCATTGCTTTGCACTAAGCATGATTGTCGTCAAGCGCAAGCCTATCTCACAATAAAAAAAAAAAAAAAATGGATCTGGATGAAATTTGTCTGGAATAACACATAGGCTCCTTTTTATTCCGGAAAATTACAGAATTCCCGCGGGAACCAAGGAACCTCAATCCACGCGGACGAAGTCGCGGGCATAAGCTAGTATCAGATACGACCTCTTGGCTCTTATCGAGATTTTTATGTAGATTAGTAAGTTCTGAGACATTGTTTTCACTCCTTACATTGAACCACCCAGTCTAGTCCAATTTTCAATTTGGACGAGACTTTTTCTTTTGACGACCTTTTTCTATTTCCATGTCCCTTGGTATCCATTCTGTTAATCGAATGCCCTGCTTGTTTTGTCAATTCACTTGTTTTGTGCATGTCATGCTTATTTTCTATTTCGCCTTTTTTTGTTCTCGAACTTAATATTATTGCGCTGAGTATATCTCTCTCCAGTCATGTGATCATGAGAGCTAGAGAATGGAGATTGTAGTGTTTAGATCTGACGACCTCACTGGCGCAGTGGTGAGCGCCTTGGTCTTATAATGGGAGATTCCGGGTTCGATCCCCGGCAGGGTCAATTTCTCAGTTTTCACTGGTCTGGTCAAAGACATGCCGACATGCGATTTCTCGTACCTGTACGATGCCGTGTAACAACTGATTGGGTTGTAGAGGTATAGGCTCGTCACAGTTGAGATTGGATGCTGTGTCCAAAATACATCAGATCAATATTTTTTATATAACTTCGTAAATAGCTTGTCAAGGCACTTCGCACCGCGCCATGAGGCCGTCCAGTTATATCATATACGATATTACATACCTACATACAAATGAGTTTTAACATTGCTTGT
Organism: Erebia aethiops; assembly: GCA_923060345.2. Lineage (NCBI taxonomy): Eukaryota > Metazoa > Arthropoda > Insecta > Lepidoptera > Nymphalidae > Erebia > Erebia aethiops. Next base: position 3,957,572 of record OV281079.1, on the reverse strand, counting down.
TCAATAAAATAACCATTGCCATTTTAATTTATATGCCATATGTTACTCGTACAAGGTTTGATAATAATCATCTAATATTCAATTTTTGGAACGAACTTGCTTATGGGACTATGCGGAGTTCTAACCTAACCGGCAAAAAATGTCATTTTGCCGGCTAAGATTTTTTTTACGAAGACAAAAAGTCTTATATAAATAAACTACATTCGAAATTAAACTTTAATGCTTTAGTGTTAATTTAATTTAAATAAAAAAATATCGTAAAAATAGAACTTGAAATTAATATTTATGTAATAAGGAACTTCGTTCCTATATGTGTCCTACGACACCACACTTTTTTTTTTTGATAATGAAACGAATAATCAACTACCAAGTTAAATTAACATAATGCCTTATAAAGTTACAAGCGATCGCTCTTGACTCCGCTGGCGTAGAAATTTCGGAAGATCCTTATTCCTTGTCTGCATTATAAATGGAACATCTGTGCTTTTGCGGAATTAAGCTGTCCACGTCCTTTAGGGTGTGGGCTGGGACGCTGTCAGTGAGGGAGTTAGGGGGCATACTAGCATCGCTCAAAGCCGTGTTGTTTTAATATTGTTCACTTTCCTGTTTTAGAATAATTATAATCCTTATTTTGGGGACAATTATTATATTCAAGCTTCCTATTAGGTACACATAATTTGCAATCAGCATAAACGGGTATAAATCGTATTTCCAAAATAGTCACGTTCATCATATTCTTATCCCATAGCCGGCTCACTACTGAGCTATAACCATGGGCCTCCTTCCAGAACTAGCGTTTAGGACCTAGTCCACCACGATGGCCAAGTGCGGATTGGCAGACTTTACACACCTTTGTGAACATAGTGAAGTACTCTCGGGCATTCAAGCTCACGATGTTTCCATTCACCATTCAAGCAAGTGATACTTGATTTCACGCATAGATAAAAAAGTTAGGGGTGCGAGCCCGGGGACCAAACCTCCGACCAACCGAATACGAATCCGGCCGCCTAAACTACTAGGCTATCGCCGTCTTACCTTCACGTCAATGTTACCTTCGTCTATTTTGTCACACCGTTGCTAGTTCATTTGTATTACAATCTGCGGCACAATGTACCTATGTCGAATATAATTTGGTATGCCACTTGGCTCGCAATTAGCAACGGGGCTCGACGCCTTCGATGTTTTCATTTTAAATTTTAATTGAAATTTGTCTCGGAAAATCTATGCATATTTACATATATTTTGTTATAGATGGGGCATTAGGAATAATGCGCAGCGACGATCGATAAATAATGACATTCCGAACCAGTGGTAGATTCACTCGACTATTCAAAATTCTTTTAAAAAAACCTACTTTCAAAGCCACTGTAAAGTAAAAAATAATTTTGATTTCTATACACTATGTTGAAGTCGGGCGAGCCTGACGCGTCAACTTTGCCTATCTTTGTTATACTCGACATAGTGTATAGAAATCAAAATTATTTTTTACTTTACAGTGGCTTTGGAAGTCGGTTTTTTGAAAATAATTTTTATTTTTAACTTTTTTGTGTACTCTTAATCCCCACGGCTTAGGAGTGCAGTACCCTGCAGCATCAGAGTTGAGGAGTTAGAACTTGGGTTTAAGTACGAATTAAAACGCGTGGATTAAGTATTTTTGATGCCCGGGAACCAACAATGTAATAGGGTACATCCCGTGTACGGGATAGGCTCCCTTACCAAACATCAAAATAGGTTGAAAAGATGGGCCGAAGCGTAGCTTACAAAATCAGCTACTTTTTTAAAAATACAATATATACATTAGGATAGGCTTGCACTTGACGACAATCATGCTCGATACTAAGAAATGAGGCCTAAGTTGTAGCGCGCTTGTCTAGAAAAATATATAAATAGTTGCTTATTTACTGTCTCTGTTATAGAGGTACTAAAATTCTACATCAATGGTTATAGTATCTGAAAAAATATCAGAATAGGCAGATCTTCGCGTATCAGATAAGAATGTCTTATCTAAAAGTGTGCTGAGATGTTTATCAATCATTGCTCACCCGGGAGTAATCTCAAATTGGGAAACTGGGTTATGCTCACACAGCCAACACGGTCAACTAGTTAACTAATCTGTGCTTAGCCCCGCGTGTACAGTCGCGTTCTGAAACACTACATGCAGTGTGAAGTATGGCATACGCCCATTGAAATAGAATGAGTACTACTAAAAAAATTCTACATCAATGCATACGCCGTATGAAAGTATGTTTACATAACAAAAGTTTACAAGCAACGCTGAATTATGCACACGCAGACCAGCCCCCATATTCTCTAACTCTGCGGCTATCAAAAAATTAAAGTCACGTACATAATATTATATTTTTTATCTATTGAAGGTCTGCTCTGAAATAAAAATAACATTTTCATAGCAAACCTTCAATGGATGAAAAATCATGTCAGTGGATTTCCTTTTCTAATAAACTTACGAATTTTGACCAGAGAAACTTAAGAAATTGTAAATTCACAAATTGACCCTGCCGGGCATTAGCCCGGGACCTCCTACTATTAGACCACAGCGCTCAACACTACGCTAGGGAGGTTGATAACTTTATTGTTTCCTCGCAAATTGTAGTAAAGTAGGGTACAAATCACGGCGGAAATAGCAATTGACGATACCTCGTTTACTTTAAAATAACAACGTGTAGCGCCTCGTCCTTTTAAAATCACTTGGAAAGTCCTCGGCTACGTCTCGTCTTCCCAATACCGGGCGGAAATAAAGCAATTGAAGGTGGAGTAAGCCTTCAACTACTTTATTTCCGGCCTGGACATGTAATGTAAGTACTATTTAAGCCCCGCGTGTTAATTACCGCAATATTACGACAACCGCAGAAACGCTAACTAAATCAGTGTCTTGGGATTGCTTCGGACACTTTTAAATTGCGTTTTGTGCCAAACCAAGTTAACGAACTACGCTCAGAGTTTCGGTGTAATGCCAATTATGTGATTCACGAAGCGCCTTCTGGACCCTTTCGTGACCTAAAAACTACCACCGACGCATTATTATGAACTAGCTGAACCGCTCCGACTTCTAATGGGATTTTTCAAAATCAGTATTTGTTACTTCCCAAATTCCTAAAACAAATACTTCTGCATTCCATAGTTAAAAACTGAAAGCCTTAATACCAATTTTCATCGACATTACTTGAAAAATGAAGGTCCTTATTAAGGATATGTGAATCTGCAAAATCCCTTGTTAGCGTCTTAAAAGAAACCTACTCTCAAATTTTCAGATTTCCCAACTATTTAGGCCGTGCGTTTCAAGATCTGTCAAGTCGAATCTTTGACTATCTCAGTTGTCCTTTGAAAATCACGACACCCACGCTGATTTAAGTACCTTGTTACAGAACTACTTGGACACCAATACCCTCGACATGACGAAAAGCGACCACCGGCATCTGGTCCTGCAGATTGCTCTAAAGTGCGCAGACATCTCTAACCCGTGCAGACCCTGGGAGATCAGCAGGAAGTGGAGTCTCAAGGTCTGCGAGGAGTTCTTCCGTCAGGGGGACTACGAGCGCAAGCTGAATTTGCCTGTCACAGCGCTCTGCGACCGTCACACCACCTCCATACCGAAGATACAGACAGGTGAGGACTGGAAACCAGCCCTTTAAATCGTACTTGATACGGCCCGCGACTTTGTCGCGTGGAATATTTTTTATTCCCGTGGGAACTCTTTTATTTTCTGGGATAAAAAGCCAATTTCTTTCCCGGGATCTCTATATAAAAAATCATTAAAATCGCATAAAGGCTGTAGCAAACGACAGACAAACTTTCGCATTTATAATATTAGTCGTCTACGTACGTCCAGTCAGGTCACAGCTAGCATGCATCCTGGAGACGGATATTTGATGCTGTTCATCCCGGAAAATTAAATAGGTCACACGGACGATTCAGAACATCAGTTGCTGTATTATAGTACTGCAGCTCAAAATTATTACATTAAGCATTTAGTAATGATAATGATTGAAAACACCTGCACCGACTAGAGCATTTCTTGGAAGCTTAATGGAACAATTCAAAATTGTAATATGCTGTACCCTCTGCGTACTACGTAGTAAGATAAAAATATCAATTTTAATTGAATCTCTTATTATTTCGTGATATTCTTATAGTTTCCTTTCAATAATTGACCTGTCATCATTAACGTACCAATTTGAGTATTTATTGGCCATTACACTGTACTCCATTCACGTTACTGTCAATTACTGCTATCAATTTATTATTTCTCGCGAGCTCAAAATAGCTTAGCTGTGTTGGTATTTATTTACAGGTTTCTTCAAATTCGTAGTGACCCCTCTCATCACTGAATGGCACCGTTTCCTTCAGAACGATCTTTCCGCGCAAATGCTCGAAAACTTGATGTACAATCAAAACAAATGGGAAACATTGGTCGCTCAAGAGATAGCCGAGGAAACTCGCACGGAGATATCCGATGCTGACCTGGTCGACGATGATCTGGAGACGATCACCAACATATCGGAGAGCTCAGAATTGCTGCTGCCGCTTCGAAGAGGCTCACTGAATCCAACTAGGCCTATAGGCCTGAAGGAACAGTTGCGTCGGTTCTCTGTCCCGCTCAATGTATTCCAAGATTCTCGATTTAAAGCCAAAAATAAAAGTCGCGACTCCTTGGCGTCCTCAGTACATAGGGAACTAGCTACCGCGATGGGTAGCGAACTTTCCATTCAATCCCAACTCAGCGTCGGCGGTCACGGCAAACCTGACGATGAAGCTGAGAAGATACTCAGCACGGAGAAGTTGCTACCGGATTCCTCTATAGCATCGATCACGACACCAGTGCAAGCCACGCGTCTCAACACTGTGCTCAAACAAGGCGGATCGTTTAAGCTGGTGCGACAGCAGACGTTCCCGCCACTAGAAACTGCCACGCGAAGCCAATCGCTTATGTGCCGACCACTCTACATGAGCAACGAGGACGCCATCTACCCGTCCCGCTGCAGAACTGACTTTGCATTGACCCTGGACACTGAACGGGCGGAGCGCAAGCATACCTATTCATTCTGGAGATATGACACAGATAAGACTGAAAACGATGACACTTCTGAGGATAACGTAGATGTAGATGACGCTTGTGTCACACACAAGGCGAATTTGAATCTCCCTACTGGGAGGCCCGCTCAAGGCATGCGGCGAGAATCTTTGCCGGTCGGCACCCAGCTCCGAGACAACTTGTCCACCGTGCAACTCAAAGCCACCAACCAACAGCCTGGCCGCAGGAAATCCATGCCCACTGACACTGTCATTTACAGTAAGCTTCTTTATATTACTTTTGAAGGTATTATCGCAACACAAAGAATTACTTCACGCAGTTGATCGATGGAGACATGTAGATAGAGCAATCTTGCGCGGAAATGGGGTCGAGACGAGCAAGAGATTATAGAGATCAACAGAATTAGGTTTGGTAACTCAAGTTTATTTTGCTTAGTAGTGGATCAGTCTTTAGGGTATTTAGATGCGATCGTAAAGCCGGTTCGGCCGCAAACATCAAGGACGTCATCTCACCGTATGTACCTACCCTATAGTATGTATGTTGATAATAATTCATATCATCATCAAAGATTTTAGTTATTTTTACTTGGTTATTTTATTACTACAACCTTTTTTAAAGAAACCTCTTTTTTTAACTATTATTTTTATGATTTATATATGTCACCGTAAGATTGTAAAAACCGTTCGATTGTAATCTAACTAGCGATATTGTAAACTGTCGACAGATTACAATTTAACGCATTATTTTTCGGTAGATTGTAATCTGTTAAGTATATTAACCTGATTAATTATGTCGAACCCTAACCTAACCTACAAGAAAGAGACAAGAAAACGCAAATACAATGAATATTTCAAAAATTTACACTCAGAACATTGAACAGTTCACAATCTGTCGACAGTTTACATTATCGCTAGTTAGATTACAATCTAACGGTTTTTACAATCTTACGGTGACATATATATTTATAGCTATAAAAATTTTACAGCGTTCCTACTTGACTTCAGGCCGCAATTACACTTGTAAGTTTACTCACGTAAGTCGCTTACATGAGTATCTTACCAAATGTTAACATATCTGTATGTTGTTAGTAGCGTATCGTTTGCAAATGAAAGTAACTTACGTAATGACTTACAAAGTGTAATCGTGGCCTTATGTTACGCCAGATTTGATGACGGTAACATTTTTCGAACAGCGTCAAAAGAGAAAAAGATGCGCGAATTGTCCGCAGCGCTGCCCATGCTCTTGCGCCGCACGCTCTCCGGGAAGGATACCTGGACACGGCGCCGTGGATCCGCGCCGGCGCATGTGGATGCCTCTGACCTCCGAGGCCTCGCGAACTTAGGGGCCATACGTAACAGCGCGAACGGGGGTCGCAGGAAGCAAAGCCCAATGCTCACTTGCCAACAGTGGCTGGCTAGGACGACGTTCAACGTGCAAGAGCGCGCGTTGCAGCAACTGCCGCGCAGGGGCTCTCTCCCCGTTGAGGTGATTACAGGTGTTTATCGATGTGTTTTTTTATTTCCTTTTCTTTTCTCTTATGCTGAGATATATAGAGCGTACTTTGACTTGGCTCAGATTTTACTTAGAGTTGAAACGAGATAGACTTCTAGGAGTAACATAAATCTGTCTCGTTTTAACCATGTCTTAAGTCTAAACAAAGTCAAAGTTCGCTCTATAGATCTCACACTTAGTCTATGTTCGCTTTCTTAAGCAGCGTTCTCACTGTAAATGCCTAAGCGGAACGGACTTTGTGAAGACAAAATAGGTTTACATTTCCACTCGCAGTGTTGACAGTTGCCTTAATGAGCGAGCTCAATTTGACTCTTTTAATTGTTTTTTGTTATCTCAGCCCTTTCCGCTAGCTCTTTGTTGAAAAAAGTGCTTGTATAGAGTTTTCCACTGCGCTCACGGTTGAAACGCCGCTAAAGTGATGCTTTCTAATGATTGTTTACTCCTCTTATATTTCGGCCAAAATTGGTCGTACAATTGAATAACTTCCGAGACTCTGTGTTACCCACTAATACTAATCTGGATATCACCATAGCAAATGTGAATACGCTGGAACTTGTAAAAATTTATTTGAACGGTAAAAACATTCAGATTGAATCGAGTAGAAAATCAATTTGTATGAACAAAGACTGAATGGAGCTGAAAAAGTATAATTAGTCCCCTAAGGTTCCTGTGGAATTAATAGTAACAAAGGAAGCATAACAATGAGTTCCAATCAATACCTGTCTGTTTGTAACGCGAAGAAAGAAATCTATTTGAATCCGATTGAGTACTCAAAGGATTTAGTGCATGTTTTGAAACAATAATTTTAAAATTAAGTGTCTCCCGGAGATACTTCATCCTTTATTCGTGAGACTACATGTGCCCTTAGTCTATGTTGTAACATTGCAATTTCGATTGATCGTATTCGAGTGATCGAACACATTCGTGTCAACGTAAAATGGACGCAAAAGCCCTTATTGCCGTTTCGTAATCGGAGTCGTAATCAAAATTGCAAGGTTAAAACTTCGAGGGCCCTGAGCTAAGCTGTAGTGTGAGCTGTTTTAAGTTACTTTCTTTTCTTTTAACGACTAACAATTTATTTTGTAATGTAAAATGTTTCTTCATAAAGCTTGCAGTGCATGGTTCTAGTGATATTTTATTTACTTAAGGACGCATGTTTTATAAGGTCCCTGATATATTGTCGACAAGCAAGCTTCGTTGAACATAGCAGTATTTGTCGTGGAATCTTCAGATTTGATTTTGCTGTATTGAATTTACAAAGACAAGCAACAATAAGGTTGATGCCTATATCATAAATAAATTATCTCTGACTGATTATTAAATAGAGGGTCTTCCAAAAGACCTAAAATTCACATCCTCGGTTAGTTTTAAGTTTGATAACCATTTTAAAATATAGATTAAAGAAAAAAAGTGCGTTGAAATTTGATGACGTCACAACTGTGAATTTCATACAACTTCCATATTTGATAAAGAGTTGCTGATTTGATTGAGTTGTGATCATCCCTATTAACAGGTGGGGACCTGGCCAAGCCCGAAAAGTCACAAGGGACAAAAAATCTATCGACCAAAATATAGTCCGCGTGACTCACTCTTATTTGCTCTGAACAATGATGGTCCGTACGTACCGCTCGGACGGACCGTACATACGTGATGCTTTAGAATTTAGATCATAACTTTACAGTCACGCGGATCGCTACGTGCGGAGCTCGCTCAAGCTGTCCACGTCCTTCAAACTTAAAACTCGTTTTAGAGCACTTCGGAAACGCGTGCGGACGGCCCGCAACAATTGCGGAGCATACACACACAGAGCAGTGGCTCTGAAAGTTGAAACCAGCCTAATGGAGTTCTGACACACTAGCTCGATTGGACAAAACTTAGTTCCCCTCCGAAGAGGACGTTTTGCACAGACGTTTTCTCCTATCAGGACCTTAGTACTTTCGCTGTTAGCCGTGCAGTTTAGTTCAGCCCATTTGAAAAGTGCTTTCCCCTCTTTTTTTCAGGTATATCGTCCCACTGAACCACCAAGCGAACAGTAAACGCAAAGCCACTTTCGCACAAGAATTACGCTTTTGACTCAGATATAATATAAAGAAACACCCTTTGAATGTCCTCCGTTTGTCACAAATTTGCTGTATTAATATAAATTTTAAACTTGATTATACGTAAAGACGCAGGCTTGATATAGACGGAATCACTTCAATCGTGTTCTATTATTGAAAATGGCTACTCGGGATTGCTTCATTATTAACGTCTTGAGGTTTGTCTATCTTTCATTTAGTATTTTTAGAGGCCCTAGTGATACTTTTTGTGTCAATTCACGTTTAAAGCAAAAAGTTCCACTGGAGCCTCTGTAAGGCCACGGTCAAATATCGCGGAAAAACGCGCGCGGAATCCCGCAAGTTTGGCCCTGGCCTAGTCGGGTAGTTGACTGACATTCTAAATAGAATATGCCAAATCAGCCATGTGAAATCTGACAGTGATTGTTTTAACAGTGAATGTTATATTAAATACCTTCTCCATCTCAACGACTTGTCTTAAATCGTTATTAATGAAAATAATAATATTTTATGTTTCGAAAATTTTCGTGCGAGTAATTTGATTAAAATAATATAAATTTAATTAATTGATGGAATGTTCGGTAGGTGGTAGGAATATGAATATCGATATTATTATTTAATGCTGAAAATTCCGTAAGTTATTTTTTTCCTATACGGAAATTTTTTGGAGTAATGAATTAATTACGTTTTGTTAAAGTTTCGAACAATGGAGATTTTTTTAAATTAATGATGATATATATCTATAGTTATTTTAACTTTTATTAGCTCAGTAATTTGAAGCTGTGAACCTTTACTTCTATCTTTAAACTTGGATAATGTATTATAATATACTAATATTATGTAAAGTATTTGTAGGTGGAATTTAGGTAAATAACTTAACGCTTGAACTTAGAGACAAAAAGTTAAGATTTATACAAAATATGGTATTAATATACAGTCAACTACCCTATCAATGTGGTGCTGCCCTATGGCACAACTTAGCCAGTGTTGCCATGTCTATAATGGTTGAGGAGCGGGAATCCCCAACTATTATAACTTATATGTAAACTGTATAACGTTATTTATAACGTAGGTATTCTATATAACGTTACATAATATAATAAGTATGAAAAAATTATAAAGGATGGATTATACAATTTTCGTATTAAAGTTTATTTATTCATATAAATTATGTATTTGCCTTCTGTTAGTATGAAAATGGTGTCTTTCAAACTCCAAGTTATTGTTCGGGTTAATTTTTTTCTTAAATACTTACTATACTTATTAATGGTTTGTCTGATAAGTATGTGTGCACAAAAAAAAACAAGGAAACTAACTTTCCACTCCGAATTTCCGAAAATTAATTATTTCTTATCATTTTACTAAGGCCGCTTTTTCTATTGACTGCCTCGTTGGTCTAGCGGTTAGCATAGTCGACTGCGGATCACGAGGTCCTGGGTTCGATTCTCGGTCGGGCATAAAAATTGTTAGGTATTGGATTTTTCAATTAAGAAATTCTCAGTGCCAGCCCGGAGTTGGAAGTTGGCGGTGTTTCACCCCCGTGTATCGGAGAGCACGTTAAGCCGTCGGTCCCGGTTATTATCACTAACATGATAATAGTCGTTAAAGCCCACCAACCCGCATTGGAGCAGCCTGGTGGGCCTAAGCTCTAATTCCTTCTCTCCTATGAGAGTGGAGGCCTGTGCCCAGCAGTGGGACGTTAATAGGCTGTAGTGACTTTTTCTACCTTTACCTTTTTTTTACCTTTTGGCTTGAATAAAGTTTTTTATCGTAATTTGATCGCCCATACTACCAGAAGGAACACATTCTCTTATGTATATTTTTAAAATCTTTAATATATTTTGTTCTAGCGGAATTATCAACAATATGCATTATATTATATATTTTCATTGCGATCTTACCGAAATGACAACTCACTAAGTTCATTGACCTAGTACAAATTATTTCTATGCAAGCGATGATGTTTTTTTTTGTTAAGTTTTTTTTAGCTAAGCCATTAAAGTACATTACTTTTAATTTAACTAACGTCTCATAGGATTACTTTTTATTAGCATTAAGTTATTAGTTAAGAGACCAAGGTAAAGATTGTGGTGTGTGAATCGAATATATCGATAATTAGGGTTATCATACTAACTCAATAAAAATGTTTGTTATTTCGATCTACAGCGAGAAATTACGGTCGTCCCAGTCAATAAATATCCGTGATATTAATGAATGTGTCACTTAATTGTGCCGTTATTTTGTTTAGAGAACAGTAAACAAATACCTAAATAATTGCTTATTGACGGGATTGCAAATGACGTTAAACTTATTGACTATCAGGGGCTTTACTACCAACGCTTAACCTTTGGAATGCCTTGGGATAGCTCTGTCGATAGGTAGTACGCTGCTTTGGGTCAGATCTAGCCGACCGACAATCGACCCTGTGTCGGTCGCATTTTTATGCGATTTAAGATTTATTCTCGTGAATATAGAGTATAAACTTCTTTGAACATGAATCTTAAGGAATTAAATAACCAAAGACAATCATTCATTCAAACTTTGCATGTCACTTTGAAGGTCATATTTGAAATACAAAATCAGTTCGCGCGCTACGCCCGCCATGGAACGCGGTATATGGCGGCCAGTATCGGAGAAATCTGTTATTTTTAACAAAAGTAACAAACGAAATTTATTTTAATGTTATGTTTAATTGTTATTTACTAAATTTAGAAGCTGTTAAAACAAATTAAATAAATAAACTTCGCATAATTTTCGAAAATTCCATCAATCAAATCGACACTTCCGGTAACCGGAAATGTTGTTCTTTTTCAAATTTGTTTACTTTATAATCTCGCAAAATTATGTAATAGAAGACTATTTTCAGTAAATAAAGTAGTAAATAACATAAATTAGTTATCTAAGTTTCGATATATAAAGCAGGCAGTTCATAGCACATCAAGGAAAGTGAAAAAATACATCAAATTGCACCGTAGGCGTGATCAGATCAAATTATGCCTAGGTCACGTGACCTTACGGCAGCTTACTAGACCTTTTTTTTGAACGTTACGGCAGCCCAAAGGTTAAAGCAATACTTATGCATTATTACTCAAAATGACAGTCTGATGTCACGTACCTTGACGATCCTAAAATAAGGATTATAATTCTAAAACACGAAAGTCAACAATAATGAAACAATATGACTTTTAGTGTTGGCAATATGGCCCCTGATCTTTGCCCTAAAACCGCGTTTACAGTATGCGAATAGCTCGCATGCAAGTCGCATTACTTGCATGCAAGTTGTTTCCAACTCGAAAGGTTGAAACGTAAAACTTGTGCAGGTTAGGTTTTAAACTTGCAAACGTGCAACTGTCCTTCACGTGTAGATGTAGTGCTGATTAGTTTACAAACTGTGTCCAATAAATTACTTGCAAGTGAAGCCTCGTTAGTTACTTGTAAGGAGCGAAGTTCTGGTTTGGCAAATATGTTTCGATTGCAAGTAATAAGCAATATCGCCGGCAATATCACGTCAAACTTGCAAGCAAGAATTTGCATAATGGAAACTCGGTTGATTAATAATATTATTTTATTATTAGAAAATTATTATTATATATTAAAAGATGTGATGGAAAATAAATGGAAGAAATTTGGATATTTGGTAAACGCTAAACTATTTTATGATAAAGGAGCAGAGTCTCAGTAACTTTTAGTATTGGAAAAGTTATATAGTCATAGTTGTAAGGACTTAGTTATAAGATCTTATTTAAAACGCCCTCTTGGCTATAAGGTACCGAACTATCGAGGTATCTATTATTAGATATTCGTGTTAAGTATATGAAAGAATTCAGTATTACCGATTCTTTAAAAGTAAAATATACGTAGGCACTAAACCATCTACGTTTTATTGACTGTAGTGTTTTAAGAACAGGAAATTGCACACGGACGCAATGAAATACAAGATTTTTTAATTGTATGCAGGTATACGGCTGATGCGTTTGCCGCGCGTTGGTCGCGTTTAGGGCGAAAACACGCTGTGGACAGTATTTTTTTGTCTGGCGGTCATAAAGTCCGCGCGCGTGATTTTACGTTAAGCTGCCCAGACTACTGCGAAAGGACAAAGCTTGTTCCCGACGAAGCGTTCAGACCTTTTGTTCTGTCCTATCCTTAGTGTGTTTTCGCCCCTAAAATACTTGAGAAAATGTCGTCGTGTGCTGTGTGCATGCTACTTTAAAATATGTATGTATGTTTGAGTAGTCTTGCGTTTTCGACGTTTTGCTTCTGTAAAAACTGGCATTGCAAACCAATTTCTGTGAACTGGGGTCATATCCAACATGGTACTTTACGTCACCAACTAGGGTTAGTATGAGATTTTAGATCTTCAACAGCATCTATTTTCTGAAAACGTATGTATGTATAGTCGTTAGAGTAAAATGGATCTAAACATGCTTGATAATGATATATAGCCTAAAATCATTCAGGTTTCATTCAGAGCGATGTCTTTATTACATGTCTTGTAAGGTATATTTTAATTTAACGCTAAACGGCGAGATATAAAATCTTATAATGACCATTCAGTATTTAACCAGTAGGTATACCTAACATATTGGTCATATAGTTTATCAGTGGATTAATTATTAAAATAATTCAATGTTAGATTATAATTGTTATTACTAAGTCAAATGATGTTTGTTGTAAGTAAATGTTTGTCGTTATAATAAGTTACAATATCTGTTTTCTGAATGCGTATGTATGTATAGGTGTTTTCTTCTGAGATGACTATTATAAATTAATTTCAACAGTTTTAGGCTGATTGCACATTCACGCGGGCGTCGACGGTGAGCATTATACAATTATATTTTTGACATAGTTAGGCATGGGATACCGTTATTTATAGCTACGTTTTGGGAAAGTTCTGAAATACCAAATCGTTGGTTAGGAAACACGCTTGATGTAAAATTGCGCTAACAAAGTGGAATCGTGGGAAAGTATGGAAGAAGTATAATATTGCCCTTCCTGAACTCGTGCAGGTACGAGTTTTGCTACTAACTTTTCGTTGTTAAACTGAACGCAAAACAAGTAGTCAGGGCGTTATAGCGTAACAATGATTGCTATAATGTAACTATCGTATTCACCTCTGTTATTTGTTAACACTCTTCCGCTATATACATTGTTGCATCAAGAATACCGTTACAGAGTCACAGCAATTGAGACTGGAGTTGCAACATAGCGGCATCCGCAGATTACAGCTATGAACGGCGCCGCTGTGATCTCTTGTTGTACTTGCTCGCTAAGAACTTGTATTAGATCCCTGTAGCAACGTGTTTGTGAGTAAAATTAGCCGGAGGTGACAAACGCATTCTTCCTGCGTTTTCCTGCGTTTTCCCTGCCTTTGCAGTTTGGGGAGAGAGAATTGACTGTGCTCATCGAGAATAATGTTCTTTTGCATTTTGCAATAATTTATTAATAATATACGAAATAGATCGTAGTTGCATAAATACAGTGGTTTAATAGTCGTTGAAAAAAATGAACATTACAAAACCCAAAAAAAGATTCTCGTGTTAAACAATTTGTGTCCATTTGTCGTCTATTTATTCATGAATGTTTTTAAGTGTTACGATGCCTACGGGCCGGTTCATAGTGTCCCAGTAGCACTCCATTTCAGCACTCTCGTATATAGCGCGATATTTGGAATAATATTATGTTACGTAATTGTAACCGAAATTCAATAATGTACATTCGCGTATACTAAAATTAACAAAATATTTAGAAAGAGCATCTGAGTCCATTAAACTGTAACAATATACAAATATAATATCTCCTTTGACACTGTAAAATAAGTCCCTATACACTAATCATCGGCGTGGCTACAATCTTATACGTAATTATTTTTCTGATTTCTGTGTTTAAGAAAAACCAAAATCTAAATGTTTTAGCACTTTTATTCTAGAAGCAAAATTATGTTTATGCCTAGTGAGAAATTCAGACCAGTAACTGATTATCAATCCAGGGCAACTGGAATAAATTTAATCCAATCAATATTATTAATGCATCAATCATCGGACCTTATATCAAATGAACACACACCCTTTATTATGAACACGTGCATTCACCATTCATTAAAATTCTGCGCTGGAATTAAGGCAACTGGAGTAATGTGAACCAGCCATAATAGAATAATTCAAAGTCCTTAGGATTTTATCAGTGTTTACTTATTAGATGTTATCTGGTATATTTAATGATATTTAAGTGTAGATTGCATGTCGGTTGCTATGATCTTCGTTAGAAGAACAACATCTATCTCCGTAACTGGAGTGTACTCTATACCCACCTACGTCATGTTCACTTGATTACATTATTTTTTTATCTTTATTTAGAAAGTGCTTAAAACGTGTTCAAAGCCGCTCCCAGAAGCTGTAATACAAATCGACCACGCGAATACGCACTTAATTATAAATTCTTGTTAATTTCCAATTTTTTTTATTCAGACGGTAGCGCGGTTCTCTGGAAAGGATATGTCTTATGTAGTGTTTGTGACATAGAGTGGCGTCACTTCGTACCTATAATGGCTTAAAAGAGATTCTATATAAGCGGGCCGACTACCTCAGATCGGGCTAGTCATTGCTCCGACGTTTTACATTTGTTTTACAATAAACCTTGGCGAGTTATGCCATCATCGTTTGGCCAGAAGGCCAGTTAAGTAGTTAAATGGAAGCACGTCCTATTTTTTCGTAAAGTCAGGTGTAAGTGCCGCGTCTCTCTCACCTTGACTGAATACCAAACTAAAAATGCTCATGTTCATAGCTACATACTAATGTAAATCGGCCTTAACAATAAAAAATCACACATTTGTTTTGTTTTACAAATATTTAAGGCAAAATACAGACAAACATTTAAAAACAGGGAACATCCACTGGGAACTGTGGAAAAGTTCTGTGGTTTTTGTGGCACTGTATGTAACACAATTTTACGCTAATTTCATAAGATTAACAATAAATAATAATAATAACACAAATCGCAAATGCGAAAAATTATACGGTCTACGTAATTTTGAATGTTACTTTTAAAGGAAGTTTTTTAGAATTTATAAGTACTAACTGCTCAATATGCTTGTATTTATTAATTATAAAAAATAACAGCCACGGGCTGCCACTTTAAGCTCGACCAATGAAGTTGAAAGACAGCAGAAATGTTATTGATTTCTTGCAACCTCATTGGTCGGAGGACGTGACTTAGCGTGCCGTCAGTAATGAGTCACTATTTTCTTAATGCGGACAGACAGTACCTTGCAAGCATATTAATTAATTAATTATTTTTATTGCTCTATGATCTACAAATTAAATATTGATGTACCGTAGGTCTACTAAATTGATGTAAACTCAACTTCAGCTCCTTTATGACCCCAGTATATTAAGGAAATAGTAATTTGATGTTGTGGTAGCAAATTTAATGTCAGTGCAGATAATTGTATTCCACTATTAATGTTTCCCTATTTTGAAGACATTACATTTCTATCCCCGCTTCTAAAAGCTTTTAAAATGATTTGGATACACTATAATACGTACCTATAACAATGAAAATTTTTAAAATACGCAATATTTTGTTACTTAGTTTAATTTTACGATACCAAGAAATACTTTTTATAATATTAATTTCTATTATAAAGGGTTTTGGGCCCAGCGGATTACGAACTTCAGACTTTGAAGCTCTAGTCTTCTGAACATAAGTTGGTTTCTTGTTCTCGTAAAAAGAGTATTTCTTTAAATTTAAAAGCAAAACAAACAGTTGTGTTTGTTTTGCTTTTAAATTTTCAACTAAAAGCCGTTATAACAGCAAAATTTGCGGAGAGCCTTAAAGTATTCTAATCATTCATGAGCAAACCAGGATAAAATTTCTTTCAACATATTTCATAATAAACTTTATTTCATAATAAAAAATCATGTACCTAGTTTAGGAGGTAGGTAGGACAAAACCCATATTTTCTTCTTAAGCATTTTGTTACAAGGACATTGTAATTGCGAAAATGAAAAACAAATACTATTGTTTTTTGTGCGTTTGGTTTCAAGTTTCAACAATATTTAAATGGGCCGGTCACCAAATATTTCTTTTCAAAATTTTACCTATTGTTTACCTACTTCTGGGTAAAATACAATTCGTTTAATCACGCTTTTACTGAGCCAGTGTTTCACGAATTCGGGTAACGTCAAAGGTGATCATACTTTTGCTTTAATAACAGTTTCTTAGAAACCAACGAACAATGATAATAATATGTCTGT
This sequence comes from Erebia aethiops, assembly GCA_923060345.2. Classification (NCBI taxonomy): domain Eukaryota; kingdom Metazoa; phylum Arthropoda; class Insecta; order Lepidoptera; family Nymphalidae; genus Erebia; species Erebia aethiops. The sequence continues at coordinate 3,940,701 of OV281079.1, read as the reverse complement.
GACATTTCCTCTGAAATTAATTATTCAGGATTCAGTATTTGATTGGGCATCGATATATAATGCTTAAGTCAATTATATACTTCTTCATATGTAATATTAGAATGTCACATTCATGTGATTTTTGTTTTGTTACGTGAATTCTCGCGGTGGCTTGCCCAATGCGATATGCAAAGACATTTTGTGACGAAAAAAAAATAGCAGTCATAGGGACTGCCGACAGAAGTGAAAACGTTTTTTTTTTAATTATTTCTTTAAATTAAAATTTTTAAAATATAAACCTTAACACTAAGGCATTAAAGTTAATTTCGAATGTAAGTAGTATATTTATATGTTCGCGAACATGACGCTGTTCGCGAGCATGTCGGTCACGCGAATCTACATTTTTAGCCCCTACCAAAAAAATGCTCAACGCACCTAAAGAAGTTTTCACTTCAATAATATGAATAATTTTAGTTAGATCAGTCAAAACAATTTGAATGCCATGCGCGCAGCATTTTTTCTTTTTGAAATAAAAAAATAGTCTATAAATCTTTAATATTAACTATGACGATTCACCTTAAATGTAGAAATCTAATCTATTCTTAATTACATTTTGTGTGTACATTTTATTAAACCAGGCACAAAAACGTTCAACGCAAAGTGCACAAATATTCAAGAGGCATAATTTTATAGATAGGTATACAAAATTTTATTTTGTATTATTGTTGTTTTTAAGTTATTTTTAAGTTTTCTCGTGTGTAAAGTCCGCGCTGGTAGCATAGTTTATAATAATTATAAATATTTTAAGCGTGTCTCTTATAAAAAATTGCGTTAAATTGTCGTGCAGTATTATACAGTTAGGACTGGGGAAAATAATCCGAATCAGTCAAATCCATAGTCCATTCTTATATTATAAATGCGAAAGTGTGTCTGTCTACATCAGGGATGTTATGGAGCTTCGTAACCGTAACCGAAACTATCGGATAATATCCGAAATAAAAATGTATCCGTAATCGTAACCGAATCCGATACAACGGTTTCAAATAATTTCGGATAAGGGCAGAATCTAAATGAGACATGTTATTGTTTTTGCGCGGCCGAGCCGACGAACTAGCCGCGCGCTAAATCAAAAAAATCTAATATTCGTAACCGAAACTATCCGAAACTAACGGATAATCCGAAATAATTGCATATCCGTTACCGTATCTAAAACCGGTATAATATTATTCCTATATCCGTATCCGTATTCAGATCTGAAATTTCATTTCCATAACATCCCTGGTCTAGGTAAATCGCTCCTTTTTCGAAATATGAGTACCTACACTGTACAGTTAATGAAAATCGATAAAATATAGTTTTTCAGTTTAACAACTAAATTACATATAGACGTGATGGTAATATTTCATTAAATATGGGCGTCCCCGTAAAACTAAAGATATGGAGGTTTAAATGCGCTTTGATCTACGAAGAACTCCCAACAAACGCACGGCCATTCCGTTTGACGAAATTCTGTACAGAAATAGCTTGCATCCCCAAGGAGCTGCTAATTAGTCCCAGAAAATCAAAAAGATGAATCTGCGAAGAACTCCCAACAAACTCACGGCCGTCCCGTTGGACGAAATTCTGTACAGAAATAGCTTGCATCCTCAAAGAGCTGTTAATTAATCCCAGAAAATCGAAAAGATCCAACGGGAATTTTGAAAACGAAGTCGCGTGCATCATCTAGTCTCCTATATTTTATATATAAACCGGATTCCTTACTCGGCAGTTTAGGTACGTATCCTGTTTGCGAATTGAAGCCCGTTATTCTCGGCCGAATGAATCCAGCGAACCAACTCGCCTGGTGTAAACTAAACTAAGCTTTGTGCGGGCTAATGTGCTATAGGTAGGTACCTAAACCTACTCCCATTGTCGCAACATTTAAAACTCTGCTTAGGCGTTCGCAACGATTTATTTACACTACAATAATAATCATACTATCCATGATCCAGTTATACTATTCATTGAACGTGTAAGGCCATGTGTCTACTACCAATAAAAGTTGCACGCGTCAGCTCTGGCAAGTCAAATGCACGACGTAGCAATGTAGGTTTTTGCAAGTATGAGTGCTCCTGGCCACTGCAAGTTTCATTGCTAGTGGACGCTTATGAAAAATTAAATTTAGAGAGCGCAAAATTCATAAAAATGTCGTACTTACGTTTATTTTTAAAATAAATGTCTTTTTTTATCTTTTTGTTTTATTTGTTTTGCCTGTTTTTATTTTAAGCTTCGCCCCAGTAAGGGCTACTACCTACTCTTACTCCCATCAGTCATTTAAAAAAAATGTTTTTTACATAAAATTAATAAAATGATTGGCTGAACTGCCTTCAAAATTAAAGGCATCGTGCAATATAGAGACTGTATATTCACTTGAAGTTCAAACTAAAGAATAGGACTGAAGTCTGAATTTCCATCATATTGTGACGTCATTGCTGGAAATAAATAGTAAAAAACAGGTCAAAAATAGTTATATCCCTGAAAATCAGTAGATCACCCGCTTTCAATTTATAATATGTTAAAAATCCTGCCTACCTACCCCATCTACCATCACCAACTTGGCCATGGCGACCAATAAGATACTTCCATGGAACTATATTATTTTAGTTGTTATTATTAAATCAACGACGCAAAGTATTTTTCTTAAAACCGACATTTTTAACAGACGCATAGATTGTTGAACGCTTTTTATGTAGGTACGACTTTTTTAATTATTTATAGTACGAGTATTTGTATTCTGTAATTGGACATAATTATACCCTGCAGGCGAACGTCGTCAATTTGAAAATTGTAGGCCTAGTGGGAGGTTTTTACTCGATGTGTACTATTTTTATGGAATTGAACCAACGCCATCTATCATGTCACTAGAAGGATACATTTATTCACCGTAATGCGTCAGGTAAGAGATGGCAGCAACATGCAATGTTGGCCGCAATGAAAGAAAATAAATCAATTTAAGGTGTTTTTAAAGTAAACTAGTAAATAAACATACTTTGTTTGTCTATTTCAATTATCTACATCATTGGAAACAGTTACAGAAAATTCCGACTAAAAGTATTAATAAAATCTAAATGATGGAGCATTTTTTGGAAATTATTTTGAAAATTGTGGCGTTTGTCCAATGACCTTCTATACACAAGGACATCGCACTGGCGCGCATAACATGGGACCAAGTAAGTGTGCTTAAACTCGTTGTAAGCACACTTTTTTCATTAGTCGCATGTTCACTGCGAAGCTGTCAGGATGCCTAAGTGCCCGTTCAAAAAGTGCCGAAATAATACATTAACGACGCAGAAAAAAGATGGTGTGACGTACCATCGATAAGTTAATTTTATTTACGTAAGATAATATGCAAAAAAGTGTAAAATACGTAGTAAAACTATTGAAAACACAAGAAATATTTAAAATTATTTACAATGTTCCCATTCCTTTCTCTCACGCACATCGGAAAGAGACAGATGGGAGGGCGCGACATTAATGTCAGAAAAACAAAACTGTGGAGTAGCTTTTTTTTGTTCCATGTAAAATCTATTGGCAATTATTGTTATCACATTTTTTTCACTATCTTGCAAGTTTTCCCAATTAAGGGCCTTTAAACAATCAGGCCGCAACCAACTGTAGGTATAAAACTCGCCACACTACACTATATATCTGTAGGTATGCATATACGAGCACTACGCTCTAGGCTCGAAATAGGAATCACAGCTGGAAATAGGAAATAGGAAAAGAAATAGGAATCACAGCTGTGTCGATATTCAGATATCGACACAGCTGTGATTCCTATTTCTTTAAAGTGTACCTGGAAACAGTATGACAGCGGTATAAGGCGCCTAAAGAAAAAACATATTACATGCCTCGAAGGTAATATTTTTTATCTTTACTCGATCAAATATAAATTACATAGGGTAAGTTGCGCAATCTGTAATGGCTGTTCTTTTAGATTTCCTGTACACGAGATCCCAAGTTATTCAATAAACAAAAATTCTCCGCTCTTTTCGGATCTAAATCTAAAAATATCGCGATCCTAGGGAAAAATTGATAAGGACTAAAATTGTAGGAAATTTAATTTCAAATAACTTTGGTTTTAACCATTTTTCGTGTAAAATTGAAAATAAACGAATTATTCAATAAACAGAAATTCTCCTCTCTTTTCGGATCTAAATCGAAAAATATCGATCCTAGAAAAATTGATAAGTACCAAAATTTTTTCCGTGTCAGCCACTCTTTTGATCTAATTCGACTGGGCTAATATAATAGTTTCATTTTTACAAAAATGAAAAATCTCTCAGAAATAACAAAAATTAATAGCGCTACACTACTCCATTCCCTTTTTGTTCCAGTCTGCTTCTAAAATCACCTTATGAAGCTTCGACTGATTAATCGATTTACATTGCGGCTTAAACACAGAGGTCAGTTTACAGGACTTGAATGTCAGCGGCAATGTATAGATGGAGCAGTCGAAGCAAAATAGGGTGAATTAGAAGCGTGTGCCATGTTTGGGCTCTGTTTTTGTATGCCACGATTTGTCCATGTGTATAGAAGGTCATTGCGTTTGTCATATAGATTTTTAAACACCCAAAAGGCAGATGTACTACTTATCAAAAATATCAAAGTTACTGTATAATTTAATATGATACCAATTTGCAATAAACGTCATAATTTTTATATGGCTAGATTAAAAAAAATCTCCCACCTAGGCCGTCAGCACTGTGTATTTGTTACATTCGAAGACTGCTATAATTTGATACGACGTATTAATACTATATAGCCTGTAATAGATAATATTATTATACTGTAACCTCTTATCAGTATTTATTGTACACGATTGTGTGGATAGTATTTTACCGTATAATATGTACCTTCTTGATATAATATACCCACTTATATGGAAATTTCGACAATCGGAGTTTACTCCGTGGCTATTCCTTTGATTGTGAATACAATTATTTCCCCAAAACATCAGTGTTTTATTTTCAATTATCCTATGTCCTCTAGTAGTAGTGCCCATGGCACAGTGTTGAGCGCTGTAAGTTGTCTTAACGTGGGAGATCCCGAGTTCGATCCCCAACAGTCAATTTGGGAATTTATAATTTCTGAATTTTCTCTGGTCTGGCCTGGTGGGTGGATTCGGCCGTGGCTAGTTACCACCCTACCGGAAAAGTGTCGCCAAGCGATTTACCGTTCCGCTGTAGAAACCGATTAGGGGTGTGGATTTCATATAACTGTCGTACCCCTGACAGGTTAGCCCGCTACCATCTTAGACTGCATCATCACTTACAATCAGGTGAGATCGCAGTCAAGAGCCAACTTGTAGTGGATAACTTTTTGCACCGCCGGGACTCGAAACCGTGGCCTCGCATTCAAGTACACACCGCTCAGCATAGCCCCAGGGAGGTCATCATCCTATCAACTATATAGTGAGAATTGAGATGGTATAAAATGAAAATCACGTGTAAACAACTCATAATAATATATTTTAGCTAGACTAGTACACTTACAATCAACACAAACAAAAAAAAAAGCTAAAAGCATCGAATCTTAGACCCCTGGTTGGGTTTCGGGTTTCGCGGACGGCGCACCGATGGCGCCACTGTCGGTATCTTCAGTATTCGCCGCGTTTTCCATACTTCTGAGGTTACTCTCAAATTCCACGGGATCAATGAACTTCTTCCTGGGGAACGGCGGTGGGCCTAAAATGCCTTCCACTTCCTTGAAATTAAGCGTTTCTTTCTTGATCAACTCCTCTGCTAGCTGCAAGAGAATGATAAATATTTTTATCAGAATAATTATTTTAGCAAATTATCTAAAATTGCATCTGCGCGTTTCTATGAAGTTTCCCTCTTTTCATCAAATCGCAAGTCCCAACAAGGACAGTTGATGTTGTGACAAAATACTATTAAGCAAATAATAATAAATATTATAAATGTGAAAGTTTGGATGTATGGATGGATTTTTGTTACTCGATCACGCCCCGACGGCTGAACGGATCTGGATGAAATTTACACAGAGATAGATTATAGTCTGTAATTACACATAGGCTACTTTTTATCCCGGAAAATTAAACAGTTCCTGCGGGAACCACTAAACCTCAAACCACGAAGTCGCGGGCATTCGCTAGTGTACAGTAAATGCAATGAAATATTTAAGAATATTGTCAATTGTCTTCATAAAAACGCGAGCTGTCAGTCACGCGTTTCCAGATTTTTACTCCCTACAAAAAAGTGCTCAACGCGGCTAAAAAAGTTTTCACTTCAAAAACTTGCAACTTCATTCGGGCTTGGCGTGGCAGACTGCCGACGGTGATGTCTGATGACTCACTATTTTCTTAACGCGAACAGACTATAGTGTGAACTCACAGCTTTGAGTTTGCCCTGGTTCTTCCTCAGCAGATCCTCGGTGCGGAAGTAAGCGTCCGCAATGAGTCGCTTCGCCTCCAAGTCTATGAGGTTCTTGAGCGCCTTGCTGAACGGAGACCTCTCCCGGTCTTTGAGCCCCGGGAACGAGACCAGCCCCACTGTTGGGGACATGCCGAATACTCGCACCTTGGCACAACATTCACAACTCAATTAAATTGATAATGGGGCTGATTCTGTAGTGCACAACTTCTAAACTAAAATGACAGCATTAAAAATATTGCTAACTAGCTGACCCGGCGAACTTCGTACCGCCTTAGTATGCAAAATTAAATGTATATTTTTCAATATTTCTGAGAGATTTTCTTAATATTTTTTTCCGTAAGAACCTTCTCCTAATAATAACAAATACAACAAAAAAAGAATTAGACGCGTGATGCCGTGACCAAGGAAAACGGGTTTCATTTTTTTTTTTTTATATATATAGATACTATATATATGTCACCGTAAGATTGTAAAAACCGTTAGATTATAATCTAACGGTTTCTATTCCGTGAGATTGTAAACTGTCGAAAGATTGTGAACCGTTCAATGTTCTGAGTATTAATTTATGAAATATTTATTGTATTTATACGTTTTCTTGTCTCTTTCTTGTACAGATCGCGCGCGAGTTGAATGCAGAGTAAATGTATGTGTCACCATACATTTACTCTGCATTCAACTCGCGCGCGAACTATAGGTTAGGTTTGACATGAATTAAGGCACTTAGGTTCTATCGGGTTAATATACCTAATAGGTTACAGTTTACCGAAAAATAATGCGTTATATTGTAAGCAGTATGTTACGGTTCACAATCTGTCGACAGTTTACAATCTATCGAGATAAAAACCGTTAGATTACAATCTAACGGTTTTTACAATGTTACGGTGACATATATAAAACTTTCATAATACTCTCGACGGAAAGGGACAGAAGTATATTCAAAGCTGTCAGTTTAGTTTAGAGATCGTGCTACACAGAATTGGCCACAATATTTGTAAAAATTCAAAATCAATTTATTTGTTAAAGTATAAGAATAATTAAGTATAATTTTCTTTAGAAATACTATTTCATACAGCTAGGCGTACAAATAAGTTATTTTTAATACGTTAGTTTACCTACACAAATAAAGAACAATTGCCGTGCTTTAGTCTCGCAAAAACTACTCGAAACTTGAAATTTTGTGTATGTTGGGTACACATAATTGTGTAATCCGGGTTAGTTTAGATTGGACCGGATAGTTGGCAATGCAATCGGCCTACATACTCGTAGTATTATGTTACCTGCGCATACGCAATCTTGGTGACTTTCTCGAGATCGTTCTGCGCGCCGCTGGTGATGGAGTTGAAGGTGACCGCCTCCGCCGCCCGCCCGCCCAGCGCCATACACATGCGGTCGAATAGCTGGACCAAACACAAAAACATTGTATCATCCATACTAATGTTATAAAACCCAGATTGTGTCTGTCTGTCTGTATGCTACGCTTTTGTCTACTACGTTTTCAACCGATTTTGGTGAAATTTGGTATAGAGGTAGGTTACAAGTTACAACCCGAAATATTAAGGAGTTCCCTCGGGAATTAAAAAACTTAATTAACGCGAACAAAGTCGCTGGGCGTTATCTAGTAATAATAAAAATTGTAAATTTTCGTGATTAGAGATGGACAATTCAGTGTATCCCGGAAGGCATAAGATACATTTTTATTGTAGACTTATATTAAGATATGATACCCGTGACTTCGTCCGCGTGGAAATTTTATAGAACTCCTTAATTTTCCGGGATAACAATATACCGAATGTCTCTATACTAATAATTTCGTCAAAACTTTGAAAAGATGGGCCGTGAAAAGAAATTAAATAAACGTTTCAAACATTTATACATAACGGTAGGAGTTTCTTGTTATAATAATGTGGTGAGTTACCACGCGCTTCCGAATATAACAATATATTGGAATTAAATAAATATCTTATAATATGTAAACATATTATGCAATCAATGAAATAAAGCATCTAAATCTGAATACACAAACACGTTAGGCACAATTTAAACTGACGTTAGCAATGTGCGTTGATCGGCCGTAAGCAATAATCAATATAGAACGCTTATATAGCTGTTAGTCTATACATCTATACTATACTATCTAGGTACTAATATTATAAATGTTTTTTATTTATTTATTTAATTTATTTAGTACCAAAAAGTTATAAAATACGAAGAAAAACAGATACATAGTGGACAAGGAAGCACTTATCTCTATAATCTATATATCTATCGTCGCAGCTACCGTAAAAGATTTACCATAATAAAAGTTTTATAAGCTGGCACTGCAAGTGATTTTAATTTGACACACGATCGCACTGGCATCACACGAGGAGGGGCCTCGTGGAAGCGCTCACGTAAGTATGAGTTTAAAATCCTAAAGAGTAACGTGAGAATATGAATATTCCGGCGAAGTCGGATAGGGAGCCACTTTAACTTGTTTCGAAATTGAGATACATGGTCGAATTTGCGCAATCCGTAAATAAAACGTATGCACAAGTTCTGAAGGCGATCTAGTTTGTCAAGCAGCTCTTCAGTCGCATCTAAATAGCAGCCGTCGGCGTAATCAAGAAGTGGGAGCAGAAGGGATTGTGCAAGTAAGATTTTAGTTTTCAGAGGAAGGAAATTCTGCAAGCGTTTCAAACAATGAATAGAGTTTTTAATTTAAATGTGAAGTTTAATTACGAATGTACTATATTTCTATATTTAATTTAAGATATGCTATATTTCTTTTCTCTTCGTAACAACGCGCGGTGTCGGCCATGGTTACACAGCACTTATTAATATATAAACCTTAAAACTAAAGCATTAAAGTTTCATTACGAATGTACTATATTATTATACTTAAGACCTTTGGTCTTAAGAAGAACGGTGTCGGTCTCGCGTATTCCACATTTTTACCCCCTTAACCAAAAAGTGCTCAACGCGGCTAAAGAAGTTTTCACTTCAAAAAAATTGGCGGTTAGGGACTGCCGATAGAAGTGAAAACTTATAACTTGGAATGTTAGTTTAAAAATAATATAAAATTTTCAAACGCCAATATAAATAAGAATATTTAAAAAAATAAAATAATCCATACTAATATTATAAATGCGAAAGTGTGTCTGTCTGTCTGTCTGTCTGTCTGTCTGTCTGTCTGCTACGCTTTCACGCCCCATCTGTTCAACCGATTTTGATGAAATTTGGTACAGGGGTAGATGGTATCCCGGGGAAGGACATAGGCTACTTTTTATCCTGGAAAATTGAAGAGTTCCCGCGGGAATAAAAAAAAACTGTCTCTTCACCCGATTTTGATGAAATTTGGTATAGGGGTAGATGGTTTCCCGGGGAAGTACATAGGCTACTTTTTATCCCTGAAAATTAAAGAGTTCCCGCGGGAATCAAAAATCTTAATCCACGCGGACGAAGTCGCGGGAATCATCTAGTTAAAATATAAACCTTAAAACTAAGGCATTCATTAATTACGATTGTAGTATATTTATATTTAAGACCTTTTGTCGTCGTAACAACACGAGCATATCAGCGCGGAGCATGTCGGTGACGCGAATCCACATGTTTAGCCCCTACCAAAAAGTGCTCAACGCGGCTAAAGAATAAACCTTAAAACGAAGGCATGGAAGTTTAATTTTAATTAAAATTTTAGTCATTTATCTAGCCCTTGACTGCGACCTCACCTGATGGTAAGTGATGATTCAGTCTAAGATGGTAGCGGGCTAACCTGTTAGGGGCATAGCAGTTATAATAAACCCATACCCCTTCGGTTTCTACACGGCGTACCGGAACGCTAAATCGTTTGGCGGCACGTCTTTGCCGATAACTAGCCACAGCCGAAGCCTCCCACCAGGCCAGACCAGGGAAAATTCAGAAATTATAAATTCCCAAATTGACCCTGCCGGGGATCGAACCCGGGACCTCCGCATGTTAGGGCAACAGCGCTACACACTGCGCCGCGGAGCTCGTCAAAATTATATATTATTATTATTATAAGAAGGTATTATTCTCGTACCTCCTCCTTGGAGTACAGTTTCTGGTCCGTAGGTGTGTACTGAGCGAACCCGAGCGCCTTGTTTGTCCGCGGGACTATGGTGACTTTGAGCAGAGCGTCCGTGTGCTCCAGCAGCCAGCCGACTAGCGCGTGCCCGGACTCGTGGTACGCAACTATCTTCTTTTCTCCTGGCGACATTGCGTGGCTCCGTTTCTCCGTACCACCTGAAACAGAAAGAAACATCGATATACAGTCGTGGTCAACTAATAGGCATGATGACAGTAACCAAGAATCAATGAAATTATGAATTTATAATTCACGATGGCGCATGTATCTTGCAAGCAAGTTCGTGCTTTTCAGGCTAGATGGCGTTGTAACATACGCCCACATTATTTGTTTGACAGGGCCCGTCTATGTAAATTGAGGTCGTTGAAATGAAAGAAATACAGATATTGGATAGAAGTAGGCGTTATTAACGGAACTCCATGATTATGAAGGAACTAGAAATTTAATCCATATCCATACTAATATTATAAATGCGAAAGTGTTTCTGTCTGTCTGTCCATCTGTCTGTCTGCTACGCTTTCCTGGCCCATCTTTTCAACCGATTTTGATGAAATTTGGTACATGGAAAGGTTGTATCCCGGGGAATTTTTTAGATGATTTCCGCGATTTCGTCCGCGAGGAATAAGGTTTTTGATTCCCGCAGGAACTCTAATTTTCCGGGATAAAAAGTAGATGTTGTCCTTTCCTAACTTAAATGTCCTTTCCCGGGATGTTACGTACCTGTATACCAAATTTCATCAAAATCGGTTGAAAAGATGGGCCGTGAAAGCGTAGCAAACAGACAGATGGACAGACAGACAGACACACTTTCGCATATATATTTAATATAAACTAGCTCTTAACTCTTTCATTTTTCTGGGATAAAAAGTAGCCCATGTGCTATTCCAGACTATAATCTATCTCTGTGCCAAATTGTATATCGTTATGCGTGATTGAGTAACAAACATCCATATATTATCCATACAAACTTTCACATTTATAATATTATATAAGATAAGATTAATATGATCATAAGTTGCACATCTGATAAAGTAATATTCGTAAGCAAAACTATGCCGCAATCCGTTTATAATTTCAGCGCCATCTTTACATTCACTTCTGAACTACGCTGAGAGGTTCGAAATACCAACCATGCCAGAAATTACTAATTCAAGCTAACACAACGCGATGTCGTAATATGGCGCTCGTCGTCTGCGTGGATTTCTTTTTGTTCCCGCGGGAACTCTTTAATTTTCCGGGATAAAAAAGTAGCCTATATGTTATTCCAGACTATAATCTATCCCTGTGCCAAATTTCATCCAGATCTATTCAGCCGTTGGGGCGTGATTGAGTAACAAACATCCATACATCCTCACAAACGTTCGCGTTTATAATATTAGTTAGAAAGATTTACAATATAATATATAATATTGTGTAGTAATATAGTAGCTATATATTATAGTACCGATTATATTGTATTTTGGTAACGTAATGCGGACTCACCAACAACTCTCTCGACGGCGTACTCCAGGTCGGCCGCTTTGACGATGTTCTGCTTGTGCCGGGCGGCGTGCAGGGCCGCTTCGTTGCAGACGTTTGCAATGTCCGCGCCGCTGAACCCTGGCGTTAGGTATGCGAGTCTGGAAGACGAGTTACACATAGATAGATAGATAACTCCGCATAACATTAAAAAATTTTCAGTGGCAGGGACTGCCGATGGAAGTGAAAACGAATATTTAATTTTTTTTTTATTATATTAAATAGTCGTGTTTTTTTTAAATATTAAAAAAAAAAGATACTTAAAATATAAACCTTAAAACTAAGGCATTAAAGTTTAATTACGAATTTAGTATATTTATATTTAAGACCTTTTCTCTTCATAACAACGCGAGCTGTCGGTCACGCGTTTCCACATTTTTACCCCCTACCAAAAACGCTCAACGCGGCTAAATAAGGTTTCACTTCAAAAAAAATTTTTTTCCACACATTTAAAAAATGAAACAATAAGTTCCACCAACAATCGGTTTCACTTTTGGCCACCGGGCCAAAAGTGAAACCGATTTTATGCTCGTTTAGTTTTTGTTTTTATTTTATTTTTCATATAATTATATACTGTCACTGGATCAGATAAGTTTGTTTGACACTAATAATTAAATACTACCTACTAATAATACAAATTAGAAAGTTTGGATTTTTGTTACGCACACAATAACTGAAACGATTTAGCTAAAATTTAGAGATTGCTAAAATTCAGGAAACAAAGGCTCGAAAATTAAAAATTTAAGTTATAATTTTTTCTCGAAATTAAAAATCCCGCGGGAATAAAAACCTTAAATGCGAACGAACATTATCTAGTAACCTGTAAGACAAATCCGCAAGACTCCTAATCGTTTGGTTTTGCTGCCCCTAGAGTGGTTTTCTTAAGCCAGAAATATCCTCCCGAAGGATCCAAATCATATAAATAGTATATAATATTTTCAATTGTTATACTACAAAATATATTACCGAATAAATAAACTAAAAATACGAACTAATTACGGTAAGGGAAGTATAAGTTATGAAGGAGCACAAATGTTTAATAATTTACCAAAAGAAATTAAAAGTATTAATAAGATCAACATTTTTAAAAAGAGACTCAAAGATTTCATCATTCATAATATTATCTGACTTCTGAGCCCGGCCCAGGAAATTTATAAACATTGCAAGGTTCTTTTTATTTCTATCCACTTGCATTTTACGATTGTGTTGTTACTTGTTGCTCACCGCTGTACGTTATGTTATTAGGTTAAGTTTATGATAAGTACTGATAAGTTCTTATTAAGTGAAATTTTTAGTAAATTTCTTTTGAGAATAAAATTCTTTAACCACAAAAATAACTTACCGTTTCACATAATACGATGGCAAAGTTTCGAGCACGATGCTTTTGAGATGCCTCTCAAAGATTTCCTCCCGCTCTTGCAAAGTCGGTAGATCGATCAAAATGTGCCTGTCGAAACGACCGGGGCGAAGCAGAGCCTGCGCAACAAGAAATAATCGGTCTTAATGTGTTGTTTAGCGGGTACACCGATTTCTCTCTTTCTGGCATCCATAATTTGACATTCGAAAGAAGAAGAAAAAGGATTGTGTTACTGAACAACCACTATTTTTAAATATTTTATAGATAACCTGAAGCAAATTGTAAGTTTTTACGTAGCTGACGTTTCTTACATTAGTAACATATTTTGAAAACGTCGTCCCTGGTTCGATCTCTGGCAGGGCCAAATAATATTTTTTTTATAGTGATAATTAAATAGAGGTAATCTCCCAAAATTCGTAATATCCACGTCGCCTGTTAGTTTTATGATGAATAACCATTTTAAACTATCGATTAAAGTGAAAGAGTGCGTCGAACTAAGATGACGTCACAATTCAGTATTCCATACAAAATCCCGTTTGAAGGACGTGTTTTGAAGTTTAAAAAGTTGCTGATTTGACGAGTTGTCAAGTACCCAATTACAGTCAACAGCTAACTTGAGCTAACAGGAATGTTGCCTATATCAAAAATAAATTATTTCTAACTGATTATTAAATAGAGAGTATTAAATATACTAAAAGATCTAAAATTCACATCGTTGGTTATTTTTAAGTTTGATAACCATTTTAGAAAATAAGTGAATTGAAATTTGATAACGTCACAACTGTGAATTTCATACAAATTCCATACAAGAAGTGCGTTTTTAAGTTTGATAAAGAGTTGCTGATTTGATTGAGTTGTCATCATCCCTATTGGGGATATGACCCTTTTAAGGCGCTGTGAGCTCACGAGATGAAAAACACATGCGCGCGGGGGTGAAATCGAGCACATGTCGCAAAAAATGCATGAAATAATTTATAAAAAAAGTAATATTTACTTTTCAATACAAATGAATCCGACAATGTGTTTGATTTAGAAATATGGATTTTATCTTATACTAGCTGACCCGGCGAACTTCGTACCGCCATAATATGCAAAATTAAATGTATATTTTTCAATATTTCTGAGAGATTTTCTTAATATTTTTTTCCGTAAGAACCTTCTCCTAATAATAACAAATACAACAAAAAAAGAATTAGTAAAATCGGTCCAGCCATTCACGTGTGATGCCGTGACCAAGGAAAACGGGTTTCATTTTTATATATATAGATTTCTAGAGCTAATTATTGGTTTCAATAAGGAGAAAAATTGCTTTAAAAGGTAAATTAAGAGGTATGTTTAAAATAAATTTCAATGCAGAGATTTTTTTAAATTGTGTTTTGAGATGCGTCAATGGCTGCTCAAAGGTCTTGAAAACAGCACATTATTTTTACAAGCATACATTATGTCAACGTTTGATGGATACAGTGCTTTTAAAAACCCCCATTTACGCTGCACAGGGCCTTAATAGGGGAAGCCTCTATGACAAACCTTGTCCAAAACATCAGCTCTGTTGGTGGAAGCCAGCACCACAACGCCCTCGCGGCTCTTCATGCCGTCCATTTCCACCAGCAGCTGGTTGAGGGTCTGCTCCCCCTCCCCCCCGCCCGGGCCCCAGGAGGAAGTCCCCGAGGACCTGGCTCTGCCCACTGCGTCCATCTCATCTATGTAGATGATACAAGGCGCCCGGGATGCTGCTTCTTTGAAGAGGTCCCTTTGCGGCACATAAAAAACATTCATCACTTTTAACTATATACTGTACTTATCTAATTATACTATATATAGCTCAATTATACTATATATAGCTCAATTACCACTCACTCACTCACTCATTGACATAATTGTTCTCCTAGAAAGAGACAGAAAACGATACAATGATGTAAGGGAGATGTGTTCGGGTGCGGGATTCGAGTAGGGAAAAATTATGACATTTCGGAAAAACAAGATGGCGGCCGACGTGATTTTCGCAACTCTTTTGTTTTCTAACCGATTTTGTTTAAACTCGCAATTATTGAAGAAATTAGTAAACGGTCAATAGAAAAAGTGGAAAAAATTGGAAAAACAAGATGGCGGCCGAGCTGTAGTATTTTGAAATTTTTGATTTTTCGACCCCGAACCGCGGCGCCACAGATCCGAAACGGCGTGGTCGAGCATAATATTTTTTTCTCTTTTCGCCTACAACTATCCTGTATTTTGACAGAACGGGAGTGGTTTTTAAAAATTCAAGATGGCGGCTGTCGCGGCGGCCGTTCGGTCTGAGGTACGAAAAAACGCAATTTTTAACTTCAAATTTCTCACAGTTGGCAACGTCGGAGCGTTTCGACTTCTAGAAGGCGATTGTGTGTACAGACTTGAACTATGGATTGGGGAAAAAAATTACCCCATTTGTCGGGAAATTTTCAAGATTTACCCCAAAATTTAAAAAATCGAAATACCTATTTTTTGCAAAATTCGAGTACGAGCGACCACGTGTCCCACTTGTACGAATGACATTTGGGTATTTTCATTGCCGAGGTCTGGCAACACTGGAATTTATCAAAGTAAAAGTGATTTTCGACATGGTCTCTTTTCAGGAGCTATCATTTCGGCTGGGTGCGAGCGAGATGAAAAATTGAAACGTCATCAGAAGCGGTATATCCTGTAGTTTACGGGAAAATTATGAAACTATGAAAAATGCTTCTGTGAAACGAGGCGGCGGCCATTTTGTATTCTTTTTGTATTTTTGAAAATTTCGATCACGATTTTGAGGCAGTTGGCAACATTTAGGAAAGTTGACATGTATGGATCGATTGTGTAGCTCGACCGGCAGTATCGAGATATGTAAACAGTGTTGCCACATTTGGGGTAGTTTTCGAGAATTACCCCAAAAATATCCTCCTGTAAAATTTTGTATGAAAATTTTTTTTTTCACTGATGGCTTCGTGTAGAAGTCAGGAAATATAAGTTTAACAAAAATATGGAGACAGCTGATGATTGAGGATTTCGGAGACGGGTAAAGGGCACGGCCAAGGTATTGAAGATAGGTGGGGGGTCCTCGAACTAATGTCACTCGGAACCTCATCCAATTGACAAAGAGCAAAAAAAAAATTCAAAATGGCGGATTTAAGATGGCTGCCATACAAACTTCGTTAGTGTCTATCTCGGAGAGTATGAGATGGAAGTGTGGTTTCTTGGCAAGAGATGTTCAGAACGAGGAGGTCTATTTAGCAAAATGAAAAAAAATTCAAGATGGCGGAATATTTTTTTCATACCAAATTATATGGCAATTAGGAACTTTATAAGGACTGGGTACTTATGGTTCCCTCATTCTAACGAATCTTTGGGGGCAAAAATGTGAAGCGAGTTGATGATTGAGGATTTTGAAGAAAGAGGTGTGTTCGACCAAATGCATGAAAAAAAAACATAAAACTACCAACATGCCCGCATAATTGTTCTCTTAGAAAGAGACAGAAAACGATCCAATGATGTATGGGAGATGTGTTAAGTTGCGGGATTCGAGTAGGGAAAAATTATGAAATTTCGGAAAAACAAGATGGCGGCCGACGTGATTCTTGCAACTCTTTTGTTTTCCAACCGATTTCGTTACAACTCGCAATTATTGACGAAATTAGTAAACGATATATACAAAAAGTGGAAAAAATAGAAAAACAAGATGGCGGTCAAAGTGATTCTTGCAACTCTTTTGTTTTCCAACCGATTTCGTTACATCTTGTAATTATTGAAGAAATTAGTAAACGATCAATAGAAAAATTGAAAAAATTGGAAAAACATGATGGCGGCTGAGCTGCAGTATTTACAAATTTTTGATTTTTCAACCCCGACCCGCGGCGCCACAGATCCGAAACGGGGTAGTTCATGTATTGGAGATATGTTCGGCTGCGGGACAGGAGCAGGGAAAAATTATGACATTTCGGAAAAACAAGATGGCAGCCGACGTGCTTTTTGTAACTTTTTTTTTCCAACCGATTTTGTTACAACTCGCAATGATTGAAGAAATTAGTAAACGATCAATAGGAAAAGTGGAAAAAATTGGAAAACCAAGATGGCGGCTGACGTGACTCTTGCAACTCTTTTGTTTTCCAACCGATTTCGTTACAACTCGCAATTATTGAAGAAATTAGTAAACGATCAATAGAAAAAGTGGAAAAAACTGAAAAACAAGATGGCGGCCGAGCTGCAGTAATTTCAAATTTTTGATTTTTCAACTCCGATCCGCGGCGCCACAGATCCGAAACAGGATAGTTCATGTATAGGAGATATGTTCGAGTGCGTGATGGGAGTGGGGAAAAATTATGACATTTCGGAAAAACAAGATAGCGGCCGATTAGCCGAAATTAACCGATCGAAGCATTCAAGATAGGTGCTCGATCAAATGTCATTCAAAACCTCAGCCAATAGACCGTGAGCTGAAAAAAAATTCAAAATGGCGGATTTAGGATGGCTGCCATACAAATTTATTTGGTGTCTATCTCAGAAAGTATAAAAGATGGAAGAATAATATCTTGGCAAAAGATGATAAGGACCTGAAGTTCAACTTGATGAACAGTAAAAAAATTCAAGATGGCGGAATTTATTTTCCATAGAAAATATAATTATGGCGAATATTGAAGAGACTACAAGTGTAGAAAGAACTATGCAAAATTTTGATACGTTTCCGTTTTACCCTGGGATTACAAAACAGGAAACTGTTACCGAAATTTTATAAAATCAGCGCCATTTTGAAATTCTTTGTTAATTGACCGATTTCGTTCGAAATCGATATTTAGTTCTCCCTGGGATCACAAAATAGAAAACTGATTCCCATTTTTTAAAAATCAGCGCCATTTTGAAATTCTTTGTTAATCGATCGATTTCGTTCAAAATCGATATTTAGGGGTCCCTGGGATCACAAAACAGAAAACTGATACCAAAGTTTTAGAAAATCAGCGCCATTTTGAAATTCTTTGTTAATTGACCGAATTCGTTCAAAATCGTATAGTAAAGTCTGTACTACTTGTAAGTCAAACCACAACCCGTGAGCTGCTTTAGCAGCTCGCGCACAGGGCGAAACACTAGTATAAATATATATAAATCACGTGTCACGTTGTTTGTCCGCGATGGACTAATATAGCTATTTATGCAACTGTATCGTAATGAGGGTCATTTTAATTCGAGTGCTGTTTTTTGATACGAGGCCTGCCGAGTATCAAAATAGGATAGTACGAGAATTAATGACTAATTACGTACAGTTGCATACAAGATTTTATCTACGACAAGGACGTCTTTATAATTTTTTACTTTGTAAATTAATAAAAAAGTCAAATCAATATAAATTTCACAAGTTGCAAAAGTAATCCGTTTACCGCGTAATTTTTCTATTTTTTTTTTTTATATTGGCAGTAAGAGTGGCAGTACCAACCATAGAGTGGGTTGGGTACATAGAGTATAGAGTAGGTGGAGATGAAATATATAATATGTACATATTCAATGACAGGTGCCACCATCCGCCATGATGTAGGTATGGCTCCTCTACATACTAAGAACTCTGTGGTTGGGAAAGTGCCAGAACCCAGAGCCGCTAAGCTATAGGTATCCTATTTATGAAGATAACCATATCGATACAGCTACGACTCATAACGATACAGCTCCCATACAACTAACTGTATCGTTATGAGAAGCAAACACGAAAGAGGGTTCAATTCGATATATGTAGTTGTCAAATTCGAAATTGGAACTTTTCGATGCTGGAGTAGATAAAACTACTTAACCGATTTTAAATTAAATTTGCACACCGTGTGCAGTTTGATCCAACTTGAAAGATAGGATAGCTTACATAATATTATAAATGCGAAAGTGTATTTCTTTGTCCTTCAATCACGCTGCAACGAGCAACGGATCGACGTGATTTTTTACCCCGGAAAATTAAGGAGTTCCCGTGGGAATCCAAAAAACTTAAGTTTATCAAGCGGACGAAGTCGCGGGCATCAGCTAGTAACTATATATGTATTAAGGAGACGGTTCGGATTTGTATGGGGCGTGGGACTGGTGTTGCACAAGTCGTAGACAGAGAAAGTAATATAGACCAAGCCATATCTCCTTTTCACTCCCACATGAAAGAGATGCAGTGTTGAGATGTTACACAAGATAGAATGAGAACATAATATTATTTCTTGTATCCTTTTCTGCGTGTCACGGGTTTAGTTTGTTTTGTTCATAAAGCACTTATTGTGCTTGGTGCATTGCAGCGTTTTACCTATTATTACCTATCCCTTTCGGTTACACGCTGGCATTGATTCTAGAGGTTTAATTATTCTTAGTGCACAAGTAGTGAAAAGAAAGAAAATGAAATATTAAACCAATTTGATTGTTTACATCCACGAATTCGTCCTAATTTCAGTGGTGTAATTATTTAATCTTTCCACGATTAGCAACACTAAAAATGAGTAGGTGACAATGGCGGATTCAAATTTTAGACGTTTTCTGTCAAGTGTCAAATAATAAAATGAAAGAAAATTATCACGATGACCCACGTCACTTGTGAGAAATAACATTTGACACATTTCGCGCCTACTGACTTCTCTATGGCTAAGCCTTACCTTGGAAGCATGTCGAAAAACTTGAAATAGATTTTTTTTTCCACGTTATTTAGTTTGCTAATCTAATTTATTTTATTTATAATAATAAAATCTAAATTATTCATAATAAAGTGTACATAAACTACACCCAAAATGAACCTTCTCCTTTAATGACATTATTGCCAGCCATTTTAAGCATAGACTTATGTAAGAGTAGGTAATTTGACTGTTCTCTGGTCTACAAAGCCTGATGTTATTTATTCAAGATAATGTAATTTCTATAAGTTATAAACCCTATAATATTAGAACACTAGCTGATGCCCGCGACTTCGTCCGCGTGGATTGAGGGTTTTTGGGTGCGCGGGAACTCTTTCATTTAATAAAAAAATAGCCTATGTGTTATTCCAGACTATAATCTATCGCTGTGCCAAATTTCATCCAGATCCATTCAGCCATTCTGGCGTGCTTCAGTAACAAACATCCATCCATCCATCCAAATTTTCGCATTTATAATATTAGTGTAGATAGTATAAATAGATACTTGTACTACCTATGTTATTTAAATACTAGCTGACCCGGCGAACTTCGTACCGCCTTAGTATGCAAAATTAAATGTATATTTTTCAATATTTCTGAGAGATTTTCTTAATATTTTTTTCCGTAAGAACCTTCTCCTAATAATAACAAATACAATAAAAAAAGAATTAGTGAAATCGGTCCATCCATTCACGCGTGATGCCGTGACCAAGGAAAACGGGTTTCATTTTTATATATTATATAGATATAGATATAGATATAGATATAGATATAGATAGATATAGATATATATATAGATATAGATAGATTTAACTACGTCAAGTACGTCAGGGTTGCCTGACTGCATATATCTACTACTAGATACTGTAATCATCATTTTAAAACATAAACTGACAGCCAGTTTCCCCCGTCACGCCTCTGTCACCCCGCAGCGTTGCTCTGTCTAGACGTCTATGTCGAACGACTGATAGGAAAGAAGGTATCTCCTTAGATAGACTATGAAAATGATACCTGACTCTAGCAGCTCCAAGACCACCGATCATTTCGATGAACTCCGATCCGTTCATGGACAGAAACGGCACGTTAGACTCAGTAGCTACCGCCTTAGCTAACATGGTCTTCCCGCAACCCGGTGGACCCAATAGCAATGCTCCTTTCGGAACCTGTAAACCAATTTCATATCATATTTAGTTCAAATTCATTTTTTTTTATCCACTACAAGCTAGCCCTTGACTGCGATCTCAACTGATGGTTAGTGATGATGCAGTCTAAGATGGTAGCGGGCTAACCTGTTAGGGGCATGGCAGTTATATTAAACACATACCCCTTCGGTTTCTACACGTCATCGTACCGGAACGCTAAATCATTTTCACAAGAGCATTTGAATCCTCAAGTAAGTCTACCACTGATTCAGAATGCCATTCTTACTGGGAAGCCAGTATCTCGGCAGTTGCTATTTTAAAACACTAACGTAAATTGGCTTTTATTTCTGCTTTTGTCTGCCTCGTTGGTCCAGTGAGAAGCATGTTCGACTGCGACCGACGAGGTCCCGGTTTCGAGCCCCAGGTAGGGCCATAACAAGTATAGGCAAGAAAATCTCAGTACTCTCGAAACTGTTACTGTTTCTGGTTTGAATATCGAATAAAATAGCCTTTTCAACATACCTTTGCGCCCAAGCTCTTGTAGTGTTCGGGTCTTTTCAGATAGTCTACGAACTCCATAACCTCAATCTTCGCCTCCTTGAGTCCAGCAACGTCTTGGAACTTAACACCCCTGCCTTGCCCGCTCATAGAATCCACTAGGGTGAATTTGGCCCTTCTTAGTTGACTCTGAAAATCCATACTAATATTATAAATGTGAAAGTGTTTCTGTCTGTCTGTCTGTCTGTCTGTCTGTCTGTCTGCTACGCTTTCCCGGCCCATCTTTTCAACCGATTTTGCTAAAATTTGGTACAGGGGTAGATAGTATCCCGGGGAAGGACATAGGCTACTTTTTATCCCGGAAAATTAAGAGTTCCCGCGGGAATCAAAAATCTTAATCCACGCGGACGGAGTCGCGGGAATCATCTAGTATAATATAAATATGCAAATAATTTTACTAGCGGACGTCCGTATTTCGAAAAGACCCGATATATTGAGGGACGAGTGTAGTAACCTAAGAGTTGGAATAGTAACTCTTAGTCAAGTCGAATGCGGTGAGACCTGGGAACCCACGCATTACTATCCCAAGAAAACCTCTCCGATTATGTGATTAATGGAAAAGAGTCACGAACCTCAGCAATGAGGAATACGACGCAGCGAGAGACATTATAAAGGGGACTTTTGTGTAAAATTTCAGCTTTATAGGTCCATGGATTTATGCTGGGCGTTGATGAGTCAGTCAGGACTCAGTGAGTGTGTCAAGATTTTTCTTTATAATTTTTTTTAACCTAACCTAACCTAACCTATTTTTTTTTGTGAGACTAGCTGATGCCCGCGACTTCGTCCGCGTGGATTTTGGTTCCCGCGGGAACTCTTTAATTTTGCGGGATAAAAAGTAATCTATGTGTTGTTCCATAGTCCATACTATAATCTATCTCTATGCCAAATTTCATTCAGATCCGCTCAGCGTTTCTGGCGTGACTGAGTAATAAACATCCAGTTGAGGTTTTTTGGTTCCCGCGGGAACAAACCATTTTCATACAAACCTTGTCCTGGCTATAACAAACACAAAAAAAAGAATTATTAAATTCGGTGCAGTCGTTCGGAAGTTATGCGTTTAGCAACATTCAGTTTTATTTATATGTATATGATAGGCTTGCGCTGGACGACTATCATGCTAAGAAGATGCCTATTCACTCTTGCCTTGAAGGTACCTAAGTTATACATGTCAGGATACACGTGCGCTGGGAGGGTGTTCCATACACTAGCGGTTCGGAACAGAAACGTCGAGCAAAAACGTTTCGTGCGGGCAGATTGGACATCAACCACATAGGGATGCCAACACTGCCGGTTTCTCGACGCTCGTTATAAATATGTAGTGGGTAGATTAGTCAAGTACACACAATTAATTTTAAAACACTGGTAACCTCTAAATGGCAAGTATGATATGAAGTATGATATGATGGTAATCCATACTAACATTATAAATGCGAAAGTGTGTCTGCTACGCCTACACGACTCATCCGTTCAACCGGTTTTGATGAAATTTATTTATTTTATTTTATTATCAACTACAAGTTAGCCCTTGACTGCGATCTCACCTGATGGTAAGTGATGATGCAGTCTAGGATGGTAGCGGACCTGTTAGGGGTATGGCAGATATATTAAACCCATCCCCTAATCGGTTTCTACACGGCATCGTACCGGAACGCTAAATCGCTTGGCGGTAAGTCTTTGCCGGTCGGGTGGTAACTAGCCACGGCCGAAACCTCCCACCAGGCCAGACCAGAGAAAATTCAGAAATTATAAATTTCCAAACTGACCCTGCCGGGTATCGAACCCGGGACCTTCCACGTTAAGGCAACAGCGATCAACATTGCGCCACGGAGGTCGTCAAAGACAGAGATTTGGTACAGAGATAGGTTGTAATTCGGGGAGGGACATAGGCTATCCCGGAAAATTGAGGAATTCCCGCGGGAATTAATAAAAACTTAATCCACGCGGACGAAGTCGCGGACATCATCCAGTAGAATATAATTACTTACAAATCCACTCAGGTTGATGTTCATCTTCATTGACTTTGTAGAGTACAGGAAGGAGAGTATTACGGCCGCGATGAGCAGAGTTGTGAAGATCTTTCCAGCCACGCTGCCGTTTCTGTCGTATATGACGCGGACGCCTATAACCAAGTTCAATCTTATAATATTATTAGCTAATGCCCGCGACTTCGTCCGCGTGGATTGAGGTTTTTCGGTTCCCGCGGGAACTCTTATATTTTCCGGGATAAAAAATCCAAATTCCAAATTTCCTGTGCCAAATTTCATCCAGATCCGTTCAGCCGTTGGGGCGTGATTGAGTAACAAACATCCATCCGTACATTCATACATCCAAACTTTCGCTTTTATAATAATTATTTATTTTATAATATAATATATAAAACTAGAAAAGAAAGAAAGAAAGAAAAAACATTTATTTTCCAGTGCTAAACTAAATCCATACTAATATTATAAATGCGAAAGTGTGTCTGTCAGTCAGTCTATCTGTCTGCTACGCTTTCTCGGCCCATCTTTTCAACCGATTTTGACGAAATTTGGTATAGGATTAGATTACATCCCGGGGAAGGACACAGGCTTTATCCGGGAAAATTAAGGTGTTCTTCCAGAAATCAAAAAAACTTCATCTACGCGGACGAAGTCGCGGGCATCATCTTGTCTAGTTGTTTATAAAGTGAAAATTCGTAACGCATCTTTAGGGTGTCTTTCCACCAGAGATGTGCTACGTTGCTAAGCTACGGATGTGTGTCAAACCCGCCAATAGGAGCGCTGGATCTAATATCTAGCGATCTAAGGTATGAAAATCAAGCGCTCCTATTGGTGGGTTTGACACACATCCGTAGCTTAACAACGTAGCACATCTCTGGTGGAA
This sequence comes from Erebia aethiops, assembly GCA_923060345.2. NCBI lineage: Eukaryota > Metazoa > Arthropoda > Insecta > Lepidoptera > Nymphalidae > Erebia > Erebia aethiops. The sequence goes on along the minus strand of OV281079.1, from coordinate 3,916,138 downwards.
AGACACCCTTAGGCTACTAAGTAGCAAGCAATAGCAATATTACTCAAAATGACAGTTTGATGTCACATACCTTGACGTTCCTAAAACAAGGAATATAATTCTAAAACACGAAAGTCAACAATAATGAAACAATATGGCTTTGGCAGTAAGGCCCCTGTACTTCAAAATGTTGATCATCTTTTAGCAATAAGAATTTAGGAGACATTTACCTTCTTTGACTCCTAAACTAAGCTCAGTCTCCCGAAGTTTCTCTTCAAAACGTTGGATGTTACCCACGTTCATGTGATACACGCGATGGTTTGTCTAAAACAAATAAATAACATAGTCATTATAATTGCAGTTTAAACACCTATAAATAAAATCTTAACCTATAAATAAAATCTTAAGTGCTTGTAAATATTAAGCAACGCGATAGCTGTAGGCCACATTTTATCAATAAAAAAATTCTGACCTTACCCTCCATCTACATAATGGAGATTTTTTAAATGAATAGACCACAATAATACGATCAATTAAATTGAATTTAATATAAAAATATGTTTATTTATATCTGAAATATTGTTATTACTGCTATATTATTAAGTATATTCCTACCACTGGTTCGGAATGCCATTCCTACCGAGAAGAACCAACAAGAAACTCGGTGGTTGCTCATTTAAAAAAAAACATTTACAATTACGTCAATGTGTAGATACATAAATAACCTCAGTCCTAAGCATTGCTGGAGCGAATCAAATCCATGCCCTTTTATCATTTACATAATCTACAACAGTATAATAACTTTTCTCAGGAACATACTTTTAATGGATTTTTTAAACTTGTGTAAAGGTTAAACATTAATGTTGGTGATGTCACAAATCAGTATATTTCACCTACTAACTTGTTACATCATTCAATTCAACTTTCGCAGTCGCTGTGTTTTACTTGAATCCATAGTTCAAAAAGGTTATTAAGGCGCTGTCAGCTCTTAAAATCAAAACACAAATCGAGAGGTTGGCTCTCCTCAGTCCTCACCCCTCACGCCAGTTATGCCCACTTCGGCCGGGTGGCGCTCCCGTCGCGGTTTTCTTTATTTTCGCGCGCTTGTCATAGCATGTCACGGATGCCCTCGGATGACAAAACACGGTAACTCAAAATTTGTGAAATTGATAGAATAACGTAAGTGAGTAAATCACGTACCAAAGTCTCTTTCATGAGTAGGTAATTGACAAAATACCTATTGTAAATCGCATATCGTGTGCAAATCCATTTTAATACTTAATATTATAAATGCGAAAGTGTGATTGTTAATTGAATTGCCCGTCAATCACGCCGCAACGGAGCAATGGTTCGACGTTATTTTTGGCGTGGGTATAGTTGAGGGAGAGTGACTTTTTATCCCGAAAAATTAAGGAGTTCCCGCGGGAATAAAAAAAACTTCAACCACGCGGACGAAGTCGCGGGCATTAGTTAGCCCAGCATACTAATATAAATATAATAAATGCGAAAGTGTGTCTGTCTGTCTGCTACGCTTGCACGGCCCAACTACTCAAACGATTTTGATGAAATTTGGTACAAAGATAGATTACATCCCGGAGAAGGACATAGGCTACCCGGAACCATTATCCTGGAAAATTAAACAGTTACCGCGGGAGTCAAAAAATCTTAATCCATGTGGACGAAGTCGAGGGCATCATCTAGAGTTACATAAGTATCTTATTTACATAAACTACTTACGTGAGTTAATTACAAGTATAATTGTGGCATAAATCAATATCATACGTATATACAATGTACTTACCGACTAAGAGTCTGATATTCATTTTTTGTCAGAAACAAGAAATACAGATGTTATTTCAAAAATTTAAATAGCAAAAAGATGTTGGAAATTGATCATTGAAATCAATTTCTAGTCTTTTGTAGACATATAGTATTATTTACAGTGTTTGAAAAATACTCAAAAATAAAAAACGAAGAAAATCATACAATTTTGGTGTCATGATTTTTATCTTTACATACAGAATTATCTATATGGTAGAACTTCGTAAGAGCCAAAACCGCAAATTAGCCAATTTATGTAAAATTTCAAATTTGTACGTTGTTTCCGTACTCTAAAATTATAAGTTTGATTGACAATATTATGTCCGAAGCAAAACCTATTATATTAATTAACTGGACTTAGGTTGGGTGAAACTAAACAAATTAACTTTTTAAAAATCCCACTCAATCAAAATTAAAAATAAATCTCGGGAACGGCAAATTTTCAACTCAAGGAAACGGGAATAAAATTGGCCGATTCCCGGGAATTCCCGAGAATCGGGATTTTTTTTAAAAATAGTTATTGCTACTTTTATGTACCTTGTATCCAGTTTTTTTTAAATTAAATACAAGTTAACCCTTGACTGCGATCTCACCTGATGGTAAGTGATGATGCAGTCTAAGATGGTAGCGGGCTAACCTGTTTGGGGTATGGCAGTTATATTAAACCCTAGTCCATATCCCTAATCGGTTTCTACACGACATCCTACCGGAACGCTAAATAGCTTGGCTGCACGTCTTTGGCGGTAGGGTGGTAATTGGTAACTAGCCACGGCTGAAGCCTCCTACCAGGCCAGACCAGAGAAAATTCAGAATATTTAAATTCTTGAAATACAATGCAAGAAAATATTGTTGCCGTGAATTCATTACGGTCATTTAAGTAACTTTTTCGAAATTGTCAGTCAATTGAACAAATTGGTACTCAATGGATTTCTAAAGGTTTGTACACGGTTAAGCTTTTACGGCCCCGAGTTTTGCATTGGAAACGAGTATTGTATATATTAAATTATTCAGGTGTAACAATGGCGCTGACATCTGGTGAAATAACAAGGCGGCATATAGAGAAATTAAAGAGGGTCTCTTAAAAGTTCAAACAATAATATATAAGAAAATAACACTTGGAGCTCGTAAAATCTAGAACAAGAAAAATATCCGAGGTGAGATAAAATATCAGAAAGGGAGAATCGAAGAAGACAAAACGCAAAAAAAAATTGTTACTTATAATCATTCTTACAATGTGATTTAACATACTATACATTGGTTGGAAGTTCTACTTATATTTTATAGACGACATTTTACATAATTTAAGTACAAAATAAAGAATAAAGAGTTTAAAATACTCAAAAGAACCTACTACGACTATTATAGTTTTATGGTAAGAAAGTACAATAATTCTTAACATTGTGATCAGTGCCCTTACTTTTCCTTTGAGTAATTGTCAAGGTTCCACTGACAAATTGTCCTCTCAAAAAATCCTCCAAAAAGTTTGGACAGATGGATGTATGGATGTATGAATGGATGTATGGATGTTTGTTACTCAATCACGCCCCAACGGCTGAACGGATCTGGCCGAAATTTGGCACAGATATAGATTGTAGTCTGGAATAGCACATAGGCTACTTTTTATCCCGAAAAATTAAAGAGTTCTCGCGGGAACCACAAAACTTCGATCCACGCGTACGAAGTCGCGGGCATCGGCTAGTATTGCATAAATACTTATAATATTGACAATTTATCATAAATATAAGTTATTGTTATGTTATATTTAAATGTATATTTTTTATCGTAAACTAACTTACTTGCAAAAACAAAAATAAAAAGCATTGTCTATTTCAGAAGTTATATAATAAATTATGACATAAATTTGCCGTTACGTTAGTCAAAAGAACTAAAATTATCAAATTTTGATAGTGTTTCTGTTATTTTATCTTTGCTGTCCTATTTTTGTGATTGGCATGATTGGTAAGACTAGTAAAACACTTCTGTGAATCTTATCTAAAGTTGTTTTTTTAAGTGCCTTTTGTGAGATAAAGTTTAGTTACTCAATGGAATAATTCTCCGTCACTTAATTTTAAAATGATTGTTTTTACTATAATTTAACATAATATTTGTAAACAGTGCTACTGCTCATAAAGATAAATAACTAAGAAACACAAATTTATCAATAAAATAACAAAACATGATGAAAAAAAAACATCGATTTTATTTCATGTACAATTTTACAAAAATACGCCCAATTCCCAAATTCACTCTGCTGGGGATTAAATCCGGTACATCCCACGTTAAGACAATAGTGCTCAGCACTGCGCGAGTGAGGTACCTAGTCAATAGGGCATGCTCCCGATAATTCCTGGTACCAAAAATTCCCGGTACTTCTGAATAATTTTCAGTACCGGTTCTCCACACCATAAAACCGGTACTTTTGATAGTTTTGAGACTCGAAGTACATACATTCTGTCGATTCTTCTCTAATTAAGTGTGGATATTTCTGCATGTAACAATAATTTAATTCACTATACTGTATTTTATGGTCACAAATTCGAGGTATTAGTTTAAAAACCCCTATTTTTACTTTGGCTATAACGATTATTTTACTGCCACTTCGTACAGTTTCGTATGTTAGTCTTTCTGGTAAGTATTATTTACCAGCAAAGAAGAGCTTTTTTGAAGATCAATGAATTGATGGATCTGTCACTGGAATAAAATTTGTTCAGCCATAATAAATTACAGTAGATTATGCTATATTCTGTTAATTGTATCGTTACTTTCATAAATTTCACATGGAGATTGACAGGAAAATATTGATAGACTGTAATATAAAATATACCTCATAAGCCCGAGGCTACTAAATTTTGATTTTTGACTCCACTGTCAATTATACCAATAGCAGAGGAAAGAAAATATGGATATCCGTATCCATAATTCCCTAAGATGCTCAGGAGTTCTCCATACAATGTTATGTAAAAACCAAGACTGTGAACAGTCCAATCTTTATGTATGGATGTGAATCCTGGACAGTAACGCAGCAGTAACGAGGCTCTTTATGGCTGATAGGAAACGTCTTTAGAAAATCCTAGGGTCCTCGATCCTAGGATCCTCCATACGTACGGGGAGGACGGTGAATGGATACCAAAAATAATAAGAGGTACCATATCCAATATAATTGTAGAGACCAAATCAGCGTGCGGAAAAACCAAAAAACGGCACAGAATAGGAGAGAGTAACATCTTCACGAGATTCTCTTGGGAATACTGAGTATGGGTTGGAAAATATTGTTGATTTAGATTAACATTTGTAATTCTTTGAGGTGAGGTTACTACGTACGCCTGTCTATAAAAAAAGACCCGTAAAGGATCACTTTGTTGTCCGTGTATCCAAGCCTCAAGGCTTGTTTCTCATAAACTGCTTGATGTAGTAAATTTATATTTGCACTGGCTTCTAATTGCTATAAAAGTAGTTACATATGAGCGTATCACGATAAAAAAAATTTCAACTTTTCAAAGTGTATTTTCATACAAGACGCAATCTCTGTAAAACCTATGAACTACAATAAAACTTTGAAATTTGTAACGAAGCGAGTTATGGTACAAGTACCTACATGAAAAAATCATGAATTTACAGTCCTGTGTGAAATATTATGCGATAAATTTTTGTATAATGCCTAATGAATAGTAATATTCAGTATATTCCTGTGTGAAATATTATGCGATAAATTTTTGTATAACGCCTAATGAACAGTAATATTTGGTCTATTTCATACTTTCTGTAATGTCTTAGCCGTGTTTTTGTGATAATTTAAGGTAGTATCGAAAGTATCGAAAGTCCCGGGAATTCCCGGTTCCGTGCCAATATGGGTCCAAAATTTCCCGGTACTCAAACACAGCACCGAATGCATGCCCTAGTAGTCAGGGAGAATTATAATAAACAAGTTAAGAGATCAACTTGTTCTCAAATATTTCTCAAGAGATAAGTTAAAAAATACTCTGTACACAAAAACGGGAAATCACAAAAAAAACCAACGACGTATTTCCCGGAAATTTCTAACTCCCGGGTCCCAGAAACGAAACCCTAAGGGTATCTAATATCCAATCAATTAGTAATAAAACTTGCAATAGGCACTTATTTGAAGTATTTGAGACACTACTAGGTCCTTACTCAGCAAGCTTTCGATATAATAATATTATCTGGTCGGTCTGGTCCAATGAGAGCGGACGAGTAGGCAGTAGCAAGCTGAAGTGGCAATGCTTGATTTTCAGTTTTCCTTTCTGTCTTACCACTGTTTTGTTATTTTCCATTCATATCAAAAATTGCACTGGAGGCATACTACTATCGCTTAAATCCGTATTGTTTTAATATTGTTGACGTTCGTGTTTTTAGAATTATAATCCTTATTTTAGGACTTTCAAGGTACGTGACATAAAACTGACATTTTTAAGTAATACTGCTTTAAGCGATGGCAGTGAACCCTCTGACAGTAATTGGATGTTTGACAACTTACCTACTTCTTGGAAATATTAAAAGACGTCATTGTTACAACCAGCAGGAGTTTTTTTTTTAAATAGTGAAGCGACGTGCCTTTTTATGCGATATTTCGCAACTCGTATGTCAATCTAGTAATTACTAGTACGATTTTAATTTTGAAAATAGTTTTCAAAATAATTACGAAGCTGCAACACAAGCTCACTTGATTGTCATTTAAGTAGCGTCATCTTTGGCGTTGGATGGTTTCTATGACCTGCCTTATTGATGTTGCCAAATAATAAAATATACATTTACAGCATTGCTTCACCAAAAATATTTATTTTAATACATAAAAAAGACATTTAGACGCCTGGGTATGTTTATAAAACAATACAAAAAGTTGTAATATCAATGTGTCAAATCGATTAAAACTTCTTCGTAAATGAAGTCGATTGTTGTCAAAAATCGAATGGATAGCGCATTACGGCATCATTATTTCGAGCTGTCAAAAGTTTGGTCAGAGAACACATATTCATACTTTATTTGATTATATATTTTTAGTTATATAAAAGAAGATAGCTCACGAATGTTGTAATATCCACGTCTTCTGTCAATTCATGTTGAATAAACATTAGTCTTATTCATGTTATGTTTGAAAACCATTTTAAAATATCGATTTAAACGCTGGAGCAAAGGAGCACAGATCCATCGTCTGTGAAGTTCTTTCGAACACTGGCGGAGGTGAAAATGAGCTAGCGCTTCTCGAAAAACCGGAATACAATGGAAAACAGAAAATATGTGTACATTTTAATAAATATTAATAAATCAATGGATGTCATTTAGAATTTGGAATTTAATGATATATTTTTCAAGTAAATTGAGGTTTTCAATTTGGAGATGTGTTGATTTGAAAACTGAAATAAGAGGTATGTTTGAATTTATTTTTTATGCAGCGAAGTTGTTTAAATCGTGTTTTGGGATAAAACAATATCTGAGTTAAGGTCTTGAAAACATCATATATTTTTTTCAATCTTCCATATGCCACCATTTAATGGATACACTGCTTTGGAGACCCCCCCCCTGACCACACACAGCGCCTTAAACTTAGAATTAGGTATCAGTACATGTGGATTTTAGGTCGTTAGGAAAACCCTTTTTATTTTTGACATAGTAAACATCCCTAGATTTAGAAATTGCACTTCCAAAGGATTTCTCAGTAACTACACCCAAGCAAAGCAGGGCCGGTCAGCTAGTTTCAATAACTTACCCTTTTTCCTTTAATAACAGCTCCTTCATACAAAATAATGGTGACAATTTCCAAGTCTGGTCTCACAATTATCTCTTCCACCTCGCCTTTCGAAAGCATGGAATAGACAAATTCGTTCCATGACACATACCTGATCATCTGCAAAATAAGGTCATATTTTATTTGCATAACAGTCATTTATGAGTTAAGACCCTTTGAACAGAAATCCTGGCTTCATTATAATCTATTGTAACCCGTTTTCATACAATTACATGTACCTACCTAACCTACCTATCAAAAACCTACTATATCTTTCTGTTGCAGTTACAAAGTAACTTACCCTGTATGTTACTTTGTAAATGCTTTTTCCATAATGACCTATGATGTTGCTTAGGTGATGGTGGTTTCAAACGAGGGTGGCGATGCAAGTTCATCTAGGCTACCATCTTTGATGAGTGAAGATGTGTGAGGCGAGAATTTAAATATTTCTTGATACAACATTAAGCCTTATTTCTGCATGAATAGAGTATTGATTACATTGCAAAACAGATACACAAATCTCCCACCAGCCGGCGAACGGTTTCGGGCGCGGTTTCTGTCAAAAGCGCGAATTTAATTATCTCTGTCTCATTCATTTCTCGCCTTGGCTCCCCGCTGTGAAAGGTCCTGCAAGATTACAATTCCCGCCCAGTACACTCACGTCTCGCCTAGCCAGTCTGAAACCACCTTAACTCTACATAGTAACTTAGTCTTGGAGTTATTAGTGATAATGATATCACTTAAACCCAATGCCCACTCATTATGAGCCAACAATTTGCAATTCTGATTAAGAAAGGCTTGGCCATAATCTGCCACACTGGCCAAGTGTAGATTGGCAGACTTCACACATCTTTGAGAACATTATGATAGACTCAGCAGGTTTTCTCATTTACCTTCTCCGTTAGCAAATGATATTTAATTTCTTAAAGCACACATAACTCCAAAAAGCTGTGAAGTGCAGGGTGGTCACATTTCCAATCCCCTGGAGATTTAATAGGAAGCCAGTCACTACACCAGTCCATCACTGCTTTTTATAACTTAGTTAAACTATAAAAGGAATTTTTGACAGTCGAAGTAAGCAGAATGAATTATGATTATATATATTTGGCTGAGTTTAACTTTCACTGATAATGCCTGCCTGGTGGGAGGCTTCGGCCGTGGCTAGTTATCACCCTACCACGTGGTTATCCAGTCTATTCTTGAACTAATTTACATAGCTTGGCATCACCACATACTTGGGTAGTTTGTTCAAAATATGCACAACTCTGTTGGTCAAAAAGTGTTGTAAGGGATTAAATTTGAACTAGTGGTTCGCCCCGAACTAAGACCTCGCGGCGCCATCTATTGACATAAATGTGAAGTTCTGTTAAAAATACTGAAGCTCATTAAAAATTAAATAATTCCGTTTCCTTACAATATTTATCTAATTTTAGTATTTGTTGTTCAAGTACAGGATATAATTGAAATAATTGATCAAGTTTCAGGCTCATCCTTTCAGAAAATTTAGAGATCTGAGGTCATCTTTGGACGTTAGAAAATCACCACTTTGAAAGCCCCCCATTTCAATTTTGGGGGAAAAATTAAAAAAAAATATTTTTGGACTCTATTCCTAATTATCTTTAAAATGATATACCGCAACCCTATGTTACTTTATAAAAAATATTGGTTAGAATTAAAATTTGCATATCTTCCTTCTATATCTCCTTTCTCTTTTTCTCCTATACATTACCTATGACCTACACCTGTCCAAAACGTCCTTGTGGCGACCTCAGTCTACCGGTCAATCTTTTATTCAACGCGCGCGCATGAACTGCATCTCTCGCATTTCAAAAACACGTTAATTAATGGCCATCGACTAATTCGTTAAATATCTCCTATCGCATAAAAACTCTCAACAAATTGTGGTGTGATCCTCTACCTGAAAAATCCAGAAGAAAGTGCTGTGCAGTGAAAGTAAGGACGGTGAAAGACACGTACGTTTATTTTCCCTTTCTTTTCCTTTATCTTTCCTAAGTGCTTTTTTCTTCTGTCTTATTTAATTAGTTCCTATAGGTATTTACAGTCCTACCTATCGAAGTCTATCAATAATTTTTTACGCTAAATTCATACCATAATTTTTTGGTCATTCGATCACGGATTGGCTATATTTTTCGTGATTTTCATGCGCCTCCGCCTTTGACGTGTCAATGCCCGCCATTATTAATAAGTTACATATTAACTTAAACTTCAATATTTAATTAAATAATTAGTGAAATAAGCATAATAAGTTAATTTATGTACATTATTTCATAATTATATCGCATTATAACGCTATTTTATACCTTATTTAACGTATTTATTTGAAATCAAGCATAATAAGTTATTTTATGTATATTATTTCATAATTATATCGCTCCATAACGCTATTTTATATGTATTTATACGTTATTTTAACTAAGTAATCTTAACAAGGAACCATTCATTTGGTTATCTCGCAAAGAAAATATAATCTTTAAATACAACGCCACTTAGGTGATACGTTTATATTAGGCTCAAGAATAAGTTATTTTCTTCTATAATTCGCTCCCGCATACCTAATTATTAAATGTAAACTTGTGGCATTGTTAACATTCTTTAGCAAAGTTATAAATAGACACGTCATACGAATCCACAATCTTATTTACCTAAAGTTGCGCTCGATTAGGCTTGCGCAAAAAAAATCGATATATCAAAATATCGATATTTTTTCAGAAAATAATCGATATAAATCAACGATATTTTTTCCGCGATATATCGAACTTTCGATATTTATTTTCGGATATCAAAATTCGTATCAAAATCGATATATTTTTTATAGCTATGCTGTCTGCCGTCACATTCGACCAATCCGATCTCGAATCGAATCGAAAAATTCAGATGTGTATTTACTGTCAAATCTCGAATATTTTCAATTTTGACAATGTTTAAAGATGATCGCTTATTGGGCAGAAAATATCGATATATCGATATATCGATATTTTTTTGTCGATATATATCGATACATTTGAAAAATATCGATACGATATATATCGATATTTTTTTTCATTTGCCCATCCCTACGCTCGATGCCCGTGTCGCTTGTCCAGTGCATTTGTATTAAGTCATAGCTGACCTACCTTCGCTCGGTAAACGCGCGTCCGCTCGCTGTGTTATTACATTCAAACAACATTTGCGATAATATTTAACCTTCTTTATAGAGTAAGAGGTTGTGTATTTGTTGTAATTAATTTCTTTCTACTAAGTTTATACTTAGTAGTTCTAATATAAGGTTTTATTAATAACGCCAATTATAATATTCTATTGATATCGTTTATAAAGTAACATACACTTTAGTATTCAAAATGAGTAAGGGTGAACAGTCTTCGCCTAAGTACAATAAAGATGAAAATAATATGTTACTTCTTGAGTCAAAACGGGACGTAATATTCTCCCGTATGCAATGTATATATGATACAGCTTTGCAGGTAAATGCTGACCCCAGCAAAATACCATCATTATTAATGCAGGCTTCGAACTTAGACACGTTACGCAAAGAGTTCGAATTAAATCTAGATCTATATAATACTGCGCTTATAAAAGTAAATCCAAAAGCAAAGATTAGCTACCAGTCCTGGACTTCCTTTGAAGAAATGTTTTGTTACGTTAAACAAATATTAGAAATTAACTCAAATAGTAATAATAAAAACTCAGATAAGTTTAATCCGCCTTCAATCTCTAGTTACCCTACGGTCAAATCTCGACTCCCCCCTATTGATTTGCTGGAATTTTCCGGAGATCAGAAACAATGGTCTTTGTTTTATCAACAGTTTAAAAACTTGATACACGATAACCCTAACCTATCTAACAATGAAAAGGTGTTTTATTTAGTTGGAAAATTGAAAGATAAGGCCTCGTCTGTTTGTGCAGGGTTGACTGTATCGGGTGAAAATTACCATATTATTTGGAAGGCCTTAATCGAGAAATATGATGATCCTCGCTCCTTGGCTAGCTCGTATTTTAATCAGATATTAAACTTTAAGTCTTTAAATAATAATACCACCGCTGGTCTTGAATCGTTTTTGAACAATTTCAACTCCTCTGTTGATGCATTAAAACAATTAAAGTTAAATGATCTGACTGACTTTATGTTATTACATCTCGCGCTTCAAAAACTTGATTCAGATACAGTAAAGCTTTTCGAAATTACGTACCGTAAAGAGAAAATCCCTTCTTATGAAAGTTTAGTCGAATTTGTTAAGGAACAAAGTAAGGTTCTGTCTAGAGGGAATAATTTTAAACAGTCAGATTCCCACGCTGGGAATAAATCTCACTCTAAAAATTCGCCTGTTGTTAAATTAACTAAATCTTTCGTTAATACCGAGGATAACTCTAAATCGACCAGTAATAAATGCGTATTATGTAAAAATGAAAAACATAATCACTTGTATAAGTGTCAGAATTTTATGAAATTGACACCACAAGAGAAATTTGAAATAGTGAAGAAGAATTCTTATTGTGGGAATTGTTTGAGCACTATTCATAGGACTTCTTCCTGTTCTTCTCCACGCAATTGCAGTCATTGTAATCAGAGGCATTCTTCTCTGCTATGCTTCGCCCACGCTACTAAATCTAATTGTAGTGTCGTAGTTAATAATACTACGGCACAAAACGCACCGCACTTTTGTCCTCTATCGCTACCCGCTAATCAGGCAGAATGTAAAGTTATGCCTATCGCTAATGAATCATATTCTCCCGCTTATTTGCCAGTTGCTGAATCTGCTGAGCAAACAGCTCAAATTGAGCACTCTTCTCAATCGCCAATTGGCGCACACGCTTCCTTATGCACCATATCACGTGATTTTCACGACCGCTCCTATACTACCTTATTAGGTACCGCAAAAATAAAAGTTATTGATAAATTCAATCGCACTCACTTCTTGCGTTGCCTTGTTGATCCTGGTTCGCAAAGTGATTATATTTCTAAGGCTTGTTGCAAGAGATTATTGTTACCTGTCTATACGCAAAGTCGATTTTCTGAAGTTCAAGGAATAGGCGGAGCTTCTCAAAAGATACTTGGGATCTCCGACTTTAAATTCAAATCTCGATTTGACGACGCAAAAGAATATTCTATACGCCCTCTAGTGGTGGAAAAAATTACTTCTCAGCTACCTGATACCCAAGTTGATGTGTCAGCGTTAAATAGTTTTATTAAAGATATTCCTCTAGCTGATGATAGTTTTTCTGAACCAGGAAGTATAGATTTATTAATTGGAGTAAAACTTTATTGCGATATTTTGCTTTTTAATAAAATTTCAGGTAGCAATAACTCCTTGTCAGCCATAGAGACCACGCTGGGTTATGTTATCATGGGTGACGCACCTATTGCTTCCCAACTTCCGCATACTTCTGCTTTTTGCGCTCTCAGTCGCGATCCTCTTGATAATATGTTAGAAAAGTTTTGGAAGATGGAAGAAGTACCACAACAAAAGTTCTTGAGTCCCGACGAACAGGAATGTGAGGCTATTTATACTAAAACAACTACTCGCAATACTGATGGCAGTTTCTCCGTAGATCTCCCTTTCAAAGAAAGTCCTGATAAATTAGGAAATTCATATATTGCAGCCAAGAGAAGATTTCTATTACTTGAAAAGAAATTCGAAAAATCTCCTGACTTGCGGGTAAAGTATAATGAAGTTATTCAGGATTATTTAGATAAAGGAATTATTTCTAAGGTTTCTCCTGAGGAAAGTACCTCGCCTGGTTTTTATTTACCTCACAGACCTGTTATACGCAACGACAAGAGCACTAAAATTAGAATAGTTCTAGATGCTTCTATGAAATCGGACTCGGGTACCTCTCTAAATGATATTTTACATACAGGTTGTAACTTACAAGCTGAAATCTTTAATATTTTAATAAATGTTCGTTTATATAAAATCGCTTTTTTCGCCGATGTAAGGCAAATGTATTTATGCATTGAAGTTCATCAACCGCATCGCAAATTTCAACGAATCTTGTATAGATTCTCTAGTAATGAACCACTAGACACTTTTGAATTTAATCGAGTCACCTTCGGATTGCGCCCCTCGCCCTTTTTAGCACTTCGTACTCTTCGCGAAGTAGCTAAACAAGAGAGAGGGAGATGGCCTGCTGCTGCTGAGATCATCGAAAGAGATGTTTATATGGATGATCTCGCTTCCTCTGCCTCTTCGGTTTCTGAGGCAGTAGAGATAGCTGAGCAGTTAATCCAGATATTTAAATCTGGAGGATTCGACTTGAATACTTGATTAAATGGACTAGCAATTCTCCTGAACTGTTACGTCACATACCGCAAACGCACAGGCAATCTGAAGGTATATCTTTTGATGATGAACACACTTTTAAAATTTTAGGTCTTCATTGGTTTCCCGCTCATGACTCTTTGACATTTTTTGTATCTCAACCCTCGCTAACTTGGACTAAACGTACCATTTTTTCAGTAACCGCTCAACTCTACGATGTCCTAGGACTCGTAGGTCCTGTCATTCTTTATGCTAAATTGATTATGAAAGAATTATGGATTTTAAAATTGACTTGGGACGAGGCACCCCCCTCTCATATTTTAGAAATTTGGAAACAATACATTTCTGAATTACCGCTTCTTTCGGAATTTAAAATCCCGAGACATTTAGGCGTGGAAAAAGAATCGCAAGTTTCTTTACTGGCTTTTGCTGATGCCAGTGAAAAAGCTTATGGTTGCGTGATTTATACGCATGTAACCAACGGTACTGAAAAACCCGTAGTTTCGTTGGTTTGTTCAAAGTCTCGAGTCTCATCGCCTTCTAATTTAGTCACGCTGGCTAGATTAGAGCTAAACGCCCTTGTTTTACTCGCAAAATTAGTTCACACCGTTTATGATACGTTTACGTCGCGCCATTCTATTGATAATATTTACGTATTCTCTGACTCTACGGTTGCCTTGTGTTGGTTAAAGTCATCGCCACACAGATTTCAAACTTACGTCGCGAATCGTATATCACAATTTCAGACACTTTTGTCAACCGATTGTCTTTATCATATCCCTGGAATTGAGAATCCTGCGGATTGTATCTCTCGTGGCCTTTTACCTTCGCAATTATTAAAGCATGATCTTTGGTTCAATGGACCTTCTTGGGCGTCCTTACCCGCTGAGCAGTGGCCCATTCACAAATTCTCACCTACCTCTAGCTCCTCTTTACCTGAACAGAAAACTTCATCGCTACTTGCTCAACATGTTGATGAAAATCCGTTATTAACCTTGAGTACGAAGTTTTCCTCTTGGACTAAATACCTTAGATCGCTGGTGTACGTATTAAGATTTATTAAAAAATTACCCAAAAGAAACACCATCACGGCTGATGATTTAAATATCGCGGAGTCTAAGGTCATTGAAGTTGTTCAGAAGGCCAATTTCGCCGAGGACTTGGAAAAATTAAAAAAGGGGCTCTCTTGTTCTCGAGGTATTCAAAAATTGCGCCCGTTTCTTCGTGAAAACATAGTTCATGTTGGTGGTCACTTGAATTACTCGTCATTGGATTATTTTCATAAGCACCCTATTTTGCTGCCTAGAAAAGGACATGTTATTGATTTATTAATTGATCATTATCACCGCGAAAACCTTCATGCAGGTCCTCAAGTTTTACTGTCCTTAACTAGGCAGAAATATTGGATTCTGTCCGCTAGACGCGCCATAAAACAATGCATTCATAAATGTATTAAATGCTATAGGTTAAATCCTAAGCCTACCTATCCCGTTATGGCTGATTTGCCGCCATGTCGTTTAGAGCAGGCTAACGCTTTCACGCATACAGGAGTGGACTATGCCGGTCCTCTATATATAACACTAACTAGAGGACGAGGAATTCGTAAACAAAAAGCATATCTTTGCTTGTTCATATGCCTAGTAACGAAGGCTGTTTATTTAGAACTTGCGCCTGATTTGAGCTCGGCTTCTTTCTTAAATGTGTATAAAAGATTTATATCTAGAGCTGGAGCATCTTGTAAATTCCTTTACAGTGACAACGGTACTAATTTTGTCTCCTCTAAAGGATATTTTAATGAATTATTCACATTATTAAAAAGTGATGAATATTTTAAAGAATTTAGTCACGAACTCGCTAAACATCGTATTTATTGGAAGAATAGTCCGCCAACCGGCAGCCATTTTGGAGGAATATTCGAATCCAATATTAAATCCGCGAAATCTATTCTTTTTAGGGTTATAGGGAGCCAGATTCTAACTTATGAAGAAATGCTCACTGTGATCACGCAAATAGAAGCTATATTAAATAGCAGACCGCTATACGCCTTAAGTACAGATCCTTCTGAGCCTTCTGCACTCACCCCTGCACATTTTCTAAATAAAATTCCTCTAGAATTTTTACCTGCTCCGAATCTCAGTGGAGAACGAGAGCAATTATTGAGTAGATTCATGCTGTTGGACTCTTTAGTTCAATCCTTTTGGAAACGTTTTAGATCAGAGTATTTGCACACATTGCAAACTAGGGAAAAGTGGAATACTATTTCTCAGACGGTCAAAGAAGGAACTGTAGTTTTAATAAATGTTGATAATGCCCCTCCTTTACAATGGCCATTGGGCATTATAACTCGCTTACTACCTGGCAAAGATGGCACGGCCAGAGTTGCTGAGGTAAAGACGAAGAATGGTTACTTTATAAGACCTATGGTCAAACTTTGCCCTCTACCTAATCAGTAAGGATAATTAACATTTAAATAATTATATATCTTACTAATATTAATACTATAGTAATATATTTAATCGCTCTTATTAAGTTAATCGCTTTACTATCTATAAATAATATATAAGTAATCTATTTTCTTGAGTAAATATATAAAATATATTTAGTTACTCTTTTTACTCTATAATTGCGAGCTTGACAGCTCACAGGCGGGGGCATGGTTAGAATTAAAATTTGCATATCTTCCTTCTATATCTCCTTTCTCTTTTTCTCCTATACATTACCTATGACCTACACCTGTCCAAAACGTCCTTGTGGCGACCTCAGTCTACCGGTCAATCTTTTATTCAACGCGCGCGCATGAACTGCATCTCTCGCATTTCAAAAACACGTTAATTAATGGCCATCGACTAATTCGTTAAATATCTCCTATCGCATAAAAACTCTCAACAAATTGTGGTGTGATCCTCTACCTGAAAAATCCAGAAGAAAGTGCTGTGCAGTGAAAGTAAGGACGGTGAAAGACACGTACGTTTATTTTCCCTTTCTTTTCCTTTATCTTTCCTAAGTGCTTTTTTCTTCTGTCTTATTTAATTAGTTCCTATAGGTATTTACAGTCCTACCTATCGAAGTCTATCAATAATTTTTTACGCTAAATTCATACCAAATATTTTACTTCGCATTCGCTTCTATGAGAGCCCCCCTGAAATAAAGATTTTTATTATTTTTTAAGCCATATTCGGCGGGAGGCCATTGGTTTACATATTATATTTAAAGCTGAAGTAATTGCGTTCAGTAATTCAGAAGTTATAATGCTCTGACAGACGGACGGACGGACGGACGGACGGACAAGTGCCAATTCACCCAAGTAGACTCAGAGACCTTCGCTTCGCTCGGTCAAATATTCTAAACCTCATTTACCTCACTTTGAGTGTTGTCCCCTGGCACAAGGTATGAACTCAGTGTTATTAAGGTGAATGTCATTAGCATCCAAAACGCTGCTTTAATTAACAGGGAGGGTAGATTCGGCTCCTCATTGTCTTTTTTCTTATTGCCATCCTGTAAATTAAAAAATCATACTAAAATTATAATGGCGAATGTGTTTTTTTGTTGGTTTGTCCTTCAATTACATCGCAACAGAGCAATGGCTTAACATGATTTTTGCATGGGTTTATTTGAGGCTGTGGAGAGTGGTATAGGATTTTTATCCCTAAAAATTAAGGAGTTCCAGTGGAAGTAAAGAAAACTTATTTCATTAATAAGTTTTACGTGGGCATCAGCCAGCAGTTTATAGATCTCAGATGGCAGTAAGTAATAATGCTGTCAAAAATAGTGGACAAACCTGGTAGAAGTGTGGTTGTTATATTGAGCCAATACCCCTAATTGGTTACTAGTTTTCTACACATCAACATATTGGATTGCTAAATTGCTTGACATTACATCTTTTTGGCCGAAGTTCCCAAGGTTTCAAGGTTGTCAAATAATTATAAATAAATATTCAATAAAAACATACCTTGTCTTTATTATCATTCTGATTGCATCTAACAGAACTTGTGTGCAGAGTCCTGATATTTGTGTTATTGTGGTACAAACCTAGCTCTGGTAAGTTTGATCTTTGGAGCAGGGCGCAGGCTGCTTTGTATTCTGCATTGAAATGCCGTAATTGCTATAATAGATAGATTAATTAAAATTAATTTGAAACACATACAAGAAGAAAGTTTTAAAGTATTCAAGAAGTACTCCTACAGTACAGTTTTATACCCCAGAAAACCAAAATAAATGATCAGTGGATTCTTATATCTAACATTATAAATTTATTAACCCTCTCCTAGGTATAGCATAGTTTAACGTTTCCCATGTTTGATTCCTTGATCATCAGCCCAACATTTGAAAATTATACTTGTAAGTCAGCTTTAGCTAATTCATTTAAATAAATTTGGTAGCCCTGACTTAATTTCGGGTTATAGACAATGTTATGAAACCTATCATACAAATGTTGTAAATTCGAAAGTTTATTTGTTTGTTGGTTTATTGATTTGTCATTCAATCACGCAGCAATAGAGCAAAGGATCGACATGAAAGCACTCAGTCAATGTCCGGGGCATCAGCTAGTATGTTAATAATATATGAGATTGTCACAATTATTGTTAAAAACCGAATTTATGTGTAGGTACCTATATTGATGATACATGAGTAGAGACCTTTGTGTTGGCTTATTTGCGATTCCCACAGATAGTCAAAGAATCCACAAATAATGGAATTCATTTAGAAGTTATGTTTAGGTTTATTGTGAGTTGATTTAATGAAGTAGGCTTCTCAAACGAACTGAGAAATATTTGTTGCGCAATTTTTTAAATGATTTTGATTGCTGGTATTAACCCAAAAACTTACACTCATTTATTACTTACAGGATGTCGCGATTTACTCGTTAGATTATGCAACGCAGACACAGATTTACATAAACTTAATAAATTCGAGTGATTACTTATTTGCCGCTCGATTATTCCATTTTTTAACTGAGATAACAGTTTTGACTGAACCCGTGACGGTGATAGTGCAGGTAAACGTTTTATTGATAACATCTGGAGTTATTTTAATATTTGCAATAATAAAATTTCAATAACAAAACCAACAATAATATCAAATCTTTTACAATCAAAAACTTTTTCATTGGTTTTACCCAGACCATGGAGTAAAGGTTTTGGCCCACAAAAAGAGAAAAGCCAAAAGGTAGTAGGTACAGTCTAAACTCTAAAGGCGTCGCCCCCCCCCCAGTGAAGGGTAATGTTTTGGTTTGGTTTGACAACTGACAAGTGACAACTAAGATTTTTGATATACTCTTTGTCAGAATGACTTCGACATTTTATTGACAAAAGCACAGATTGTGCAGTATTTTATTAACTTGCTTTACAGCTGATTAAAATATTATCAACTAGCTATTACCCGCGGCTTCACTCGCGTGGCTCAAGGGAACAATAAATGAGTTTTTGTCAGAAAACTGTATTTAAATTAAGCATGCAAGAGGATGCCATGGAGAAGAATACTGAGACGTTCAGTATCGACGTATTTCATCGAAAGGCAAGAGCTAGGTTTTTCATGCACGAAAATGAAAAATATTCGAAAAAATATTCACGACATCTACGAAAGAAAACACAATGCTATAGGTTACCCGTTATACAGATTCCTGATTATACAAAAGATGTCGCATAGTTGCAGCAGCATGTCAACGATTAGTCCATCGGATACTACATTACGCCGCAAAGGAGAAAGGAGGAGCATATTTAGTCAGTGTACAGTTATGGACACAGGGCAGAGCATTATTTTAACACGCTACTGTAAACAACATGCTATCCTGTGGGATCTATTAGATTTTCCGGGACATAAAGTAGCCAATGTTACTTTCCAAGATCTAGACTATACTATCAGACTGTGTGAAAGTCTCCGCGAAACTGTTTGTTTTCCCGAAGTAAATAGTAGCCTATGTCACTCTCCAGGTCCTCAAATACACCCATGCGAAAATCACGTCGATCCGTTGCGCTATTGCCGCCTTATTGAAGAACAAACATGAGAAAAATAGCATACTATCCCGCAGGAACTGTAGGTTATCCCGCGATAAAAAGTAGCCTATGTTACTCTCCAGAACATCAAATATATCCATAAAAAATATCATGTCGATCCGTTGCGCCGTTGCCGCCTAATTGAAGAACAAACTTGAGAAAAATAGCATACTATCCCACAGGAACTGTTTGTTTTTCCGAGATAAAAAGAGGCCTATGTCACTTTCCAGGTCTTCAAATATACCCATGCAAAAAATGACGTCGATCCGTTGCGCCGTTGCCGCCTATTTGAATAAGAAATGCGAGAAAAAGAGCATACTATCCCACAGGAGCTGTTAGTTTTTCCGGGATAAAAAGTAGCCTATGTCACTCTCCAGTTCCTCAATTATACCCATGTAAAAAATCACATCGATCCGGTGTGCCGTTACCGCCTAATTGAAGAACAAATGCGAGAAAAAGAGCATACTATCCCACAGGAGCTGTTAGTTTTTCCGGGATAAAAAGTAGCCGATGTCACTCTCCAGTTCCTTAATTAAACCCATGTAAATAATCACGTCGATCCGGTGTGCCGTTGCCGCCTAATTGAAGAAAAATGCGAGAAAAAGAGCATCCTATCCCACAGGAACTGTTTGTTTTTCCGAGATAAAAAGTAGCCTATGTCACCCTCAATTATACCAATGTAAAAAATCACGTAGATTCGGTATGCCATTGCCGCCTAATTGAAGAACAAATGCGAAAAAAGAGAATACTACCCCACAGGAGCTGTTATTTTTCCGGGATAAAAAGTAGGCTATGCCACTCTCCAGGTCCTCAAATAGTCAAAGAATACCATACCTTGTAAATGTAAAATAATGTAATAATTTATTTAAAAACTTATTAAAACTATATGGGTTTACCTGATGCCTAATGTTTTTTAACAATTTTGTAAGGAAAATCCATAAAGTTAGGAACCTCTTCTGACTTAAGAGGATAATAGCAGTCCGTGCACGAGCTCCGAGGAATCGGGGTCTGAAGAAACAACGGCTGTACACAACCCTCGATCGTCGCTCTATATCCAGCTCGCTCCCACTAGTTTCGAGCAATGACTAAGGATTGGTTTCGAGCTTGACGCCATAGATTTAGCATTGGGTCGTAAAGACCAATGCTAAATCTATGCTTGACGCGTGTATGTTTTGTACAGTATTGTTTTGTACTTTAAACAACTCTAGGTCATTATTACTTTAACTTACCGTAGGATTCCTCGGAGCTCGCGGGCGGACTTATACATTAACATCTTTATGTTAGTTTATCCATACTAATATTATAAATGCGAAAGTCAGTTTGTTTGTTGGTTTGTCCTTCAATCACGCTTCAACGGCGCAACGGATCGACGTGATTTTTGCATGGGTATACCTATTTGAGGACCTGGAGAGTGACATAGGCTACTTTTTATCCCGGAAAAACCAACAGTTCCTGTGGGATAGGGTGCTCTTTTTCTCGCAATTTTCTTCAATTCGGCGGCAACGGCACACCGGATCGACGTGATTTTTTACATGGGTATATTGAGGAACCGGAGAGTGACGTCGGCTACTTCTTATCCCGAAAAAACAAACAGCTCCTGTGGGAAAGTATGCTCTTTTTCTCGCATTTGTTCTTCAATTAGGCGGCGACGGCACACCGGATCGACGTGAATATTTACATGGGTAGGTATAATTGAGGCACTGGAGAGTGACATCGGCTACTTTTTATCCCGGAAAAACTAACAGCTCCTGTGGGATAGTATGCTCTTTTTCTCGCATTTGTTCTTCAATTAGACGGCAACGGCACACCGGATCGACGTGTTGTTTTACATGGGTATAATTGAGGAACTGGAGAGTGACATCGGCTACTTTTTATCCCGGAAAAACTAACAGCTCCTGTGGGATAGTATGCTCTTTTTCTCGCATTTGTTCTTCAATATGGCGGCAACGGCACACCGGATCGACGTGATTTTTTACATGGGTATAATTGAGGAACTGGAGAGTGACATATTAGGCTACTTTTTATCTCGGAAAAACAAACAGTTTCTGTGGGATAGGATGCTCTTTTTCTCGCATTTTTCTTCAATTAGGCGGCAACGGCACACCGGATCGACGTGATTATTTACATGGGTATAATTGAGGCACTGGAGAGTGACATCGGCTACTTTTTATCCCGGAAAAACTAACAGCTCCTGTGGGATAGTATGCTCTTTTTCTCGCATTTGTTCTTCAATTAGGCGGCAACGGCACACCGGATCGACGTGATTTTTTACATGTGTATAATTGAGAAACTGGAGAATGACATAGGCCACTTTTTATCCCGGAAAAACAAACAGTTCCTGTGGGATAGTATGCTATTTTTCTCACGTTTGTTCTTCAATTAGGCGGCAACGGCGCAACGGATCGACGTGATATTTTTTAAGGATATATAAATTGATGTTCTGGAGAGTGACATAGGCTACTTTTTATCGCGGGAAAACCTACAGTTCCTGCGGGATAGTAGGTAGGTATGCTATTTTTCTCATGCTTGTTCTTCAATAATAGCAAAACGGATCGACGTGATTTTCGCATGGGTATATTTGAGGACTTGGAGAGTGACATAGGCTACTATTTACTTCGGGAAAACAAACAGTTTCCCGGAGACTTTCACACAGTCTGATAGTAGTCTAGATCTTGGAAAGTAGCATAGGCTACTTTATGTCCCGGAAAATCTAATAGATCCCACAGGATAGCATGTTGTTTACGGTAGCGTGTTAAAATATTGCCCTGCCCTGTGTCCATAACTGTCCTCTGACTAAATATACATACTCTTCCCTTCTCCTTTGCGGCGTACCTAATGTAATTGTTCCAGTAGTATCCGATGGACTAATCGGTTACATGCTGCTGCAACTATGCGACATCGTTTGTATAATCAGGAATCTGTATAACGGGTAACCTATAGCATTGTGTTTTCTTTCGTAGATATCGTGAATATTTTTTTGAATATTTTTCATTTTTCGTGCATGAAAAACCTAGCTCTTGCCTTTCGATGAAATACGTAGATATACTGAACGTGTCAGTATTCTTCTCCATGGCATCCTCTTGCATGCTTAATTTAAATACAGTTTTCTAACAAAAACTCATTTATTGTTCCCTTGAGCCACGCGAGTGAAGCCGTGGGTAATAGCTAGTGTATAATAAAACATAACCTTGTAACTATTGAATGTATTTATTGAAAACAAAATAAGTGATAGGTACTACATATTATAATATACTTAAGGCCACGATGGTGGATCGCCTTCCTTAACTCTTCCTGAATATAAGGCTGACTTGTCTCTAAAGCTAGTCATCCTGAGTGTTTCCTGGTCATCAAGAAACTTTCCAAAAAAGAATCCAGCGAAAGGTACTGCAAACCACACATAACGAGGAGTGATTCCAAATATTGCCATTTTAGTTCTTCTCTTGTGCAGTCTTCCACTTTCTGGTGTGACTCCAATCAAGATAAATAAATGTTAAGGTCAATGTTGGGAAAGTTATGCTGACCAGGTTCCTGCGGAGGAACCGTCCAATCGCCATATAAACTGCAATGTATAAAAAAACTATTGTAAATATTACTTAGTATTTAAAAGTTTTAGCCATTATTTTTTTAGTTTAATTTTAGTTTAACAGGTATCATTTATCATTTAATGACCAAGCGAAGCGAAGCGAATTTCTCTGAATTTACTTGAGTGAATTTTCACTCCGTCCGTCTGTTAGTGTACGGGCACGAAATGAGCGGCGGCGGGGCGGCAGCGGCAGCGGGGCGATGCGATTAGTCGGAGAGCTGGCGACGAATTTCGCCGCAATTTTGTCGTACTCATTTGAAAACTTTATTCACGTTTAAAACCGAAAAATTTGTGTGGCGATTTGCAGGTATTATTGAAATTATTCAATAAATACGTGATTAAAATTTCAGATTGCCAAAAGTATATTTTTTGGGAATTTTAATAAAATATTTTTGAAGAGCAATTAAATTGTTTTTATTAATTTGAACTGCAAACGCTCTACCAGACTGGCAGGGCTGAATTCGCCAGGTGACAAAATTATTGACCGAGCGAAGCGAAGGTCTCCGAGTCTACTTGAGTGAATTTGCACTTGTCCGTCCGTCTGTCAGAGCCTTGTAACTTCTGAATTACTGAGCGTAATTACTTCAAATTTAAATATAATATGTAAACCGATGGCTTACCGCCGAATATGGCTTAAAAAGTTATAAAAATCTTTATTTCGGGGGGCTCTCATAGAAGTGAATGCGAAGTAAAATAATTTTTATAGCGTTACATAAGGTTGTGGTATATCATTTTAAAGATAAGTAGGAATAGAGTCCAGAATTTTTTTTTTTAATTGAAGAAATGGGGAGCTTTCAAAGTGGAGATTTTCTAACGTCCAAAGTTGACCTCAGAACTCTCAATTTTCTGAAAGGCTGAGCCTGAAACTTGATCAATTATTTGAATTATATCCTGTACTTGAACAACAAATACTAAAATTAGATAAATATTATAAGGAAACGAAAATATTTAATTTTTAATGAGTTTCAGTATTTTTAACAGAACTTCACAATGATGTCAATAGATGGCGCTAATGTTAAAAGTTAAATATTACAAAATATAGTTAAAACTATAATATGGATACGCGAGGTCTCAGTTCGGGGCGAAACACTAGTAATTACAATTTCAGTTTGCCTAAAGGGTCTTCCCGAAATTCATCGCTAGCTCTCGTACCACATCGCCCCGCTGTTGCCGTCGCTAGTTTCGTGTTTTAGGCTTCAGAGCCTTATAACTTCTGAATTACTGAACATAATTATTTCAAATTTAAATATAATATGTAAACCGATGGCTTCCAGTCGAATATGGTTTATTTTATTTTATTTATTAAGTACACTAACAATTTACATATATAACAACCGCAAGAACATTCACATTATTACTATTTCTTATCAGTAAAACGATTATAAATGCACATAACATTTAAGGTTATATGGCATGGCTTAAAAAGTTATAAAAATCTTTTTTCAGGGGGTTCTCATAGAAGCGAATGCGAAGTAAAATATTTTTTATAGAGTTAAATAGGGTTGCAGTTTATCATTTTAAAGATAGTTAGGAATAGAGTACAATTTTTTTTTTAATTTTTCCCCTAGTAGACAATTTTTTTATTCTACATAAGATAAAATATATGACTATTTTTTAATTCCACGTAACCACATATTTTTTCGTTCATAGACGAACGTAAAGATGAGTGCACATTAAAACTATTTTATGGATACTGCAAGATCTCAGTTTGGGGCGAACCACTAGTTTATCTAACTACTAAAAAAACTAACCTGTAACTCAACTAAAACATCTTAGACTAGCATGCCTGCGACTTCGTCCATGTGAAATAAGTTTTTTTAATTCCCAATTGAACTCCCTAATTTTTCGGGTCAATACGGTTTCAGCCTATGACACTCACAAATAATGTAGCTTTCTATTTGTACCAGAATTTTCAAAATCGGTTCAGTCGATCTAGAGATTACCCCCTACAACTTAGCAAACTTTACCTCTTATATATTAGTATAGATAAAGCCATTTTTAGTACATGGGATTCAATAACACTTCTAACAAGTACTTCTAATTCTGTCTAAGTCTGAGTAGTAGCGAATCAGTCATATGAAGGAATTAACCATGCAATAATAAATTATTGCCTTTTTACAATATTTAGTCCAGCTTCACAATTACTACCTAGTACCTAGTGGTAGGTACTGTAACCTTGGAAATCTAATCTTGTACTTCGATTGTTGGTAAAATAAATAATTTGAACTATACAGAAGTAGGTACATTGACTTTAGGAATCCCTCAAAGTTTCATTGATTGGTTGTTGTTACATAACACAATTACAATATAAATAATTAATTGTTGTTACATAACATAATTCAATGTATATTTTAGACATTATTTTTATGTACTTATATTGTAAAATTACACTATACATAAAAACAAATAATATTACCTAATATTTCCAATTTATTTCAACATTACGTACAATAGGTAGGTAGGTATCCTACCCATGCAAAAACAACCTTTGTTAAACGACGCAACCTCTACTTAGACAATACATTTTTATTGAAAATATAAGTCAAGAAAGATTACATTTTTAAAGCAAGTTGGTAAATAATAATACTAACCAATATTCACAAATACAAATTGCACTTTTCCAGTTTTCCACCACCTTCACACCTGTGCTGCTAAGCAGAGACAAGGAACATATTTATAGCTTGATTTACTCCACATTTACTCTATGCACCGACCAGAAAAAAAAGTGCCCACAGATCACAGCTCCTACTGACTACTGTTATAAGTGTTCTGTGCTACTGTTCTTAGCTATAGAGGTTAGTGACTTTCTTTTTTTTCTGGTCGGTGGTGACTTTGACTTGTCATTTGTCAATTGTCAACCACAGTCCACAAGTTTGATGTTACAATTAGTAACAAATAACAACCTTCTTTTTCTGGTCGGTGATAACAACCATTTTTGGGATTTTGTTTGGAAGAAACTATTGTAATAATAATACTACTACAATTTAAGTTAACCATGTCGAATCCTAAAGAGGAATTAGCAGTTCGCGCCTTTCAAAACTATTTGAAAAAAGACTTTATATCGGCATTGCAGAATCTAAACGATTTAGAGGGTCTTTTAACCAACAACAACACATTACTGAAGAGAGTTCAACACAACAAGGCTGTGGTGGAATTTGCGGCCAGTGATCTCAAGAATATAGACGAATTCAAAAAAGCAATCACTCAAATTTCAAATCTTACCTTTACTGACATCGACATAAAAGACCTGAGCATGCCATGTTTGCTATACAATTATGCAGTGGTACTATATCACTCCAAGTATTACTATCAATGCACAGTTATTTTAGAAAAGCTATTGGCATGTAAGAATATAAAAGATGTTAAATTGCATCACCAAATTATACTGCTGCTACTTGAAGCTACACTATGTAGACGCACTTATGAAAAAACACTTGAAATCGCTAAAACGTATGGTGATTCATTGAAGTCAAACAGTGATGTTAGTGGATTATATGAAAGACTTGTTTCGAGGGCACAACTATATTTGGGATTTAAGATCAAGATAAAACCAGACTCGATTGAAAATTTGTTTATTGTAGCTCATCAAAAGTATCTCAGTGGAGATGCTATAGATGCTGCTAACACACTAGGTCAGTACAGGACAATGAAGTATAAGTATGACCTCAAAACTCAAGGTGAAGATATATGGGCAGCTGTTAATAATAATCTTGGTGTTATATATTTATCAATGAAGAAACCATATTTGGCAGCCAAATATTTTCAGCATGCTGTAAAAGAGCATTTTAAAGCTAAGGACCATAACGACAGTGACATGTTGCTTGCGTGTAAGGATAGGCCACTTTATGTTTATAATCTGGGACTGGCCTTACTCGCAGCTAATAATGCTGAAGGTGCATTTGAGTGCTTAGTAGAAGCTGCTCGCCACTATCCTAATAATCCTCGGATTTGGTTAAGGCTTGCTGAATGCTGTGTAAAAAAATGTTGCAGTGAAGAAGCACAAACATTCACAGTAAATAAATTAGGGAGTGGGCCACATACAAAAATATTGCTGACAAAAGAGAATAAGGAAAAATATCATGTATCTAGTGATTCTTTTGCAATACCCTCACTAACTTTGGAATTTGCAGCCCTCTGTTTGAAAAATGCAATCACATTGCTTCCCGATCAAGAACCATCATCAAGTACAAGTACAACAACATCATCCACAAATTGTATCCAAGCTCCACCTGGACCACCCATGAATTGGAAACAGAGATGTGACTTAAAAAATTCAGTCCTAGTTCTTCAGAGCTACATATTCCTGCAATTACAAGATCCTCTATCGGCTCTCATGAGTGCTAATGAGTTATTGGCTCAGTCAGACTCAACAAATGGTCAAAAAGCATGGGCTCATATTTATGCTGCAGAAGCACTTATAAACCTTGATAAAATTTCTGATGCAGTTGATCACTTGCATCCTCCCATGATTCATGACTTGGTTTCAGCTCTACCTTATCAAATGAGAGATATGATTGCTGTTTCTGTTTGGGCAAAGGCCGCTGTTTGCCATATCATGAAAGGAGATTTGCTAACAGCAAGAAAAATACTACTGCAAATCAATTCACCCAGGATTTTGCCTCTTCAAATGTACTTGGAGATATGTACAGGGAACATTGAAAATTGCCATACAATTTTACAGAAAATACGTTCATCTAAAAATACCAAAATTTAATTAAGGCAATATAATGTTATTGTTTAAATTACCCTGAGCATGTTAGTCATTATAAATGCTCAAAGAATCATCATAAACATGCTGTAGGTTGTCCAAAACCGAAATGCAGGCACATCGCAAGTATCGTAGGTAACCCCCACAATGCCCTACCCTAGAATGCATCCTGTGTACAGGACTGTACCTAATGTGTGAATGGGCCATTTTAATTTCATTCACTTTTGCTGGAGTGCAATCTGTGAATGCAATGTGAATGGGCTCATTCCCACCACCTACCCATTGCTTGACTGAAATTATAATGATACATAATAGTAGATTGTTCACCAAGGGACTAATATGAGCCATTTCATACGAGATATTTAACTTACCGAGCGTAGCGAGGTATGCAATAGAATCGAGTAGAATGGCTTTTAGTCCCGTGGTAAACACTACTTTTCACTTCAAATATATTATAGTCCAAAGCTAAAATGCGGGCACGGCAATCCTCAGAAATGCTTAAAGTGCTTGGTCCACTAGTGACCAAGCTACTATACCCTATCTTTACAGAATTCCTTTAGACCAAGTAGTTTTGATGTTTTACCTTTTGTTTTTTGTATAAAATACTAAGATTGTTTGTAGGTATAAATCAAAATATTTAATAATTGGACCACCTGATGGCATATATTCGAAATTCATTGGCATGTTCATTACTGGTTAGACCTATATATACCTGTGATGTGGGTACTTAGAACTTAGGAATAAACAGTCACCTTGTAAACATTGTTTGTGTTTTATTGTCTGCCTAGAACCCTAGGATATCACAGTGGGTAATGAGGATTGGTGTTATAGTCAGTAATAGTTACTAAATAGTGCGTTTATAGTATACTAGTTGACCCGTGCCCACTTCATTGGGCGGTAAATAATTTTACTTGTGATGAAATTATAAGTGTGGTTCGGTTGATACTGACTTGAGTGCTATGATTTATTTCTGACTGCCAAAATGAGGGTTATATTTTAACTGCATAATGCATGTATAATATAATGCATATGTATGAGGGTTATATTATTAACCGAGTT
Organism: Erebia aethiops; assembly: GCA_923060345.2. Classification (NCBI taxonomy): domain Eukaryota; kingdom Metazoa; phylum Arthropoda; class Insecta; order Lepidoptera; family Nymphalidae; genus Erebia; species Erebia aethiops. The sequence goes on along the minus strand of OV281079.1, from coordinate 3,886,974 downwards.
AAAAAAAAGAAGGAGGTTATCAATTCGGCTGTATGTTTTTGTATGTTTGTTAAACGATTACTCCGCCAATTATAAATCAATTTTGATGATTCTTTTTTTAAATGATAGATAATACTTCAGAGGTGGTCCCATGTAAATTTGGTGAAGATCTGATGAATATCTTCGGTCATGAAGAACGGCACTCCACAATGGATAAGAGTAAATATTCAGAGGTGGTCTAATATAAATTTGGTGAAGATCTGATGAATATCTTCGGACATGGATATCGGAACTCCTCAATGGATTAGAGTAAATTGCTCGCGATCAGTGTAATAGCTTAGTAAACGGTAGGTTTTTAACCAGACATCCATAATCCATATTAATATAATAAATGCGAAAGTGTGTCTGTCTGTCTGCTACGCTTTCACGGCCCATCTGTGCAACCGAGTTTGATTAAGTTTGGTACAGAGATAGGTTGTATCCCGGAGACAGACATGCTACTTTTTTATCCCTGAAAAATCAAAGGTTCCCGCGGGAATCAAAAAAATTATCTGTTTAGTGTAATTTAGTAAAGGGATAGGTTGTATCCCGGGGAACGACTTAGGCCAATTCTTTTCCCGGAAAATTCAACAGTTCCCGCGGGCATCATAATTATAGTAGCCGTGAACAGTAAAAATTTTAAAATAAAAAAAATTAAAACCGACTTCAATAACCACAAACACTAAAAGAATATTTTAATTTATTACCGAATATATTATACACTCGCCGGCACAGAATAACCCGACCGTTCAGTATTGTTCGCATCGTAAGTCGTAACAGCACTGGATTACATACCAAAAAGTTCCCTGAAAACTCCTATTTAAGTATTTTCGTTTGTATGTAGGTTTATGTATTGCTATATGTTTATATTTATTTATATTTAGTTGACTGAGCGAAGCGAAGGTCTCTGAGTCTACTTGGGTGAATTGGCACTTGTCCGTCCGTCCGTCCGTCCGTCCGTCCGCCTGTCAGAGCATTATAACTTCTGAATTACTGAACGTAATTACTTCAGCTTTAAATATAATATGTAAACCAATGGCCTCCCGCCGAATATGGCTTAAAAAATAATAAAAATCTTTATTTCAGGGGGGCTCTCATAGAAGCGAATGCGAAGTAAAATATTTTTTATAAAGTTACATAGGGTTGCGGTATATCATTTTAAAGATAATTAGGAATAGAGTCCAAAAATATTTTTTTTTAATTTTTCCCCCAAAATTGACGAAATGGGGGGCTTTCAAAGTGGTGATTTTCTAACGTCCAAAGATGACCTCAGAACTCTAAATTTTCTGAAAGGATGAGCCTGAAACTTGATCAATTATTTCAATTATATCCTGTACTTGAACAACAAATACTAAAATTAGATAAATATTGTAAGGAAACGGAATTATTTAATTTTTAATGAGCTTCAGTATTTTTAACAGAACTTCACATTTATGTCAATAGATGGCGCCGCGAGGTCTTAGTTCGGGGCGAACCACTAGTTATTTATTGACCGAGCGAAGCAAAGGTCTCTGAGTCTACTTGGGTGAATTGGCACGTATCCGTCCGTCCGTCCGTCCGTCCGTCCGTCTGTCAGAGCATTATAACTTCTGAATTACTGAACGCAATTACTTCAGCTTTAAATATAATATGTAAACCAATGGCCTCCCGCCGAAAATGGCTTAAAAAATAATAAAAATCTTTACTACAGGGGGGCTCTCATAGAAGCGAATGCGAAGTAAAATATTTTTTATAAAGTTACATAGGGTTGCGGTATATCATTTTAAAGATAATTAGGAATAGAGTCCAAAAATAATTTTTTTTTAATTTTTCCCCCAAAATTGACGAAATGGGGGGCTTTCAAAGTGGTGATTTTCTAACGTCCAAAGATGACCTCAGAACTCTAAATTTTCTGAAAGGATGAGCCTGAAACTTGATCAATTATTTCAATTATATCCTGTACTTGAACAACAAATACTAAAATTAGATAAATATTGTAAGGAAACGGAATTATTTAATTTTTAATGAGCTTCAGTATTTTTAACAGAACTTCACATTTATGTCAATAGATGGCGCCGCGAGGTCTCAGTTCGGGGCGAACCACTAGCATAACTTTTTAAGCCATATTCGGCGGGAGGCCATCGGTTTACATATTATATTTAAATTTGAAGTAAGTAATTACGTTCAGTAATTCAGAAGTTATAAGGCTCTGACAGACGGATGGACGGACAAGTGCAAATTCATTCAAGTAAACTCAGAGACCTTCGCTTTGCTCGGTCAATAAGGCTCGGTACCTAATAATAAATACAAATACTTCCCTATGAAGTTCCTAACTTTGATGATAGCTACATTGATGTAAATCCTATGCTTTTATCTGGTCGATTACCAGACATTCTAAGGATTGTTTTATACTCACAGACCTAAACCAAAAATATGTATAAAAGCAAACCATGGCATTTTTATAAAATAGAAGATTAGATACTATATGTCAAGAAAAAGTGAATTCTCGAAAGTGGAAAATGGAAATTTCACACTCTGGGATAACTGGGAATGAGGTACAGCAGATGTTGCTACTATATGTATATTCATCAACAGTTCAACATCAATGTTCAGATCACTCCTCAATGCTGGAAATACCATTCACAGAATATATGCCTTGTCATGCAAAGCTAAAAGATAGAAGAGTCAAGAGTGATAGTGAGATATTGATAATGTAACGTCCAGTAACTTCAGACTCAGAAGGACTAGAATCCAGAGCCGTTAAACCATTTAAAAAAAACTATTGTCTCTGTCTACTGTAATCTGAGGTCGGTAGTTTTTTCCATATTTTACTTGTCTCTGGTTTTTCATGCGTTGGCCCGTGGCCGTTGACTAAAGTACTTGAATAGTGCTCAGGCTCACTGGCAGTAATAAGTGTTCTGTGGCTCACTGGTGCTCACTGCTCACACGCTCAGAGTGCTCAATAGTGCTTTCGTCATCGTGTACGGATTTTTCGATTGTTGCAGTGGAGTGCTAAAAATATGTTAAAATTAAAGTGAAACATAGTGTTGGTGATGTTGACCTTAGGCTTGATGTTATTTCGCAAAAAAACTGTTAAAGAACACACGTTTACCGTAGTTATTCGTCAAAAATCAAGAAAGCTTCAAACGTGTTTGAAGCTTTCGGTTTCGCATTAATGGAACTATGAACCTGGACCCTCTAACGTTTAGCTTAACACAAATCAATTATCTCGTTGCTAATCTAAACAAGAAAAATTTTAAGCAGATCAATCTAGAGTTGACTCAGGTGAGCAAATTGGATTCTTCATTTTGTCTTTGTTTTCAAATGTCGCCATATTGTAGACTATATTGCTAGTATAGCCACGAGCTAAATTGGTAAAAGAGTTATTACAGTAAGGAAGTCATATGAATTTGTTGTACCTCTAAAGAATTGACAGTAAGTTGTGTGGACAAGGTTATACTATAAAGTAATACCAGATAAATCGTCATGTAACAATACTACTTGTGTACAAGAATAAAAATATGTAGGTTAGTTATTATGATAATAATTTAGTAAAGTAAGGGTAAGGGTGCTAGTGCATAGTTGGAACACATCGAAGCGTTACCCAAAAAATTTTCATGGCATAAAGAAAAATATATCTCAACATAGCAATGCTCAAATTTCTATTGAATATTCTAAGATAAAGATAAGTGAATGTGATGTGGTGCTTCAATGGTTTGATTCTACGATGCACTCCCTGCACTGGCATGCCCCAAGCCTAACTGTAATAGGTATTCGTAAAACATAATTGTACAGTTTTTGAGCAGTTTGCTCAGGTTTAAATTATGTTAAAAAATACAGTTAATTATTATGAAAACCTCTATGACCCCTTCTTAAGAGTTAACTTAATATTACATATATTTTGTATGGACACACTCACGCTTTACCGAGCGGCAACCAAGTGAAAAACGAGAATTGGACAATGCAAAGTGCTACGGCCGACGCTCGGGCCGGACCCAATTTGGCCTAGCGTGAGTCATCCTTTATAGGTTTTCATAATAATTAGTTGAAGTCAAGAAAAATAAATTGTGGAATTAACCCAGACTCGAGTCTTATATTTTGAATAGGGGCAAATATTTTCCAAATAAAACATTCAAATAATGAATTTTGGCCACATCTCCAGAGAGATTAGCCATCTGCGCATGAGATTATGTGCACAAGTGTGTGCGCAAACACAGGTGCAGTCTCTGTTCCTATGCCCATAGCCCAATGGGACAGAAAATCCGACACGAGCGGAGAGAGATCAGGCGCAGGACCTGGATTAACATGCTCCGGGAGCATGGGGGTGAAACACTGCCAACTTCTTAACTCCAGGCTAGAACTGAGAATTTCTTGTCAGAAAAACCCAATACTTGTGACCCGACCCGGGACTGGACTCAATCAATCATAGCTTTTATTGCTAAATAAAATATTTTTACTAACATAATGTTGTTTTTTTACAAAATGTTTAAGCAAGAGTTCCAGAGCTTGTAGCTTTTTTCTTTGCCTTCCTTTACACCTTTTATCCATCCTTAGGATACCACTTGGTCACTTCCTTTGTCCATTTTCCACCACTGTCTCTCATCATGTGTCCAGTCCAACTCCGTTTTAGCCTTATATGCTCTGTTACATCCTTTACTTTGCTGTGTTCTTATAGTTTTTAGGTTTCTGTGTGTTTGCTTTTGTAAGTGACCATTTAATGTTGTATATTTTTATTTATCAAATTAATATATTTGATTAAATTTTCTGATGTCATGACCTATTCGGGATTTGAGAATTCTCTTCTATGAATTCCCAGGAATTCTCGAATTTTTGAGTTTCTTAAACCCATAAAAAGTCTAAAACTATGAAACAATTCACAGAAGTTCCTTTTATGACAAGCTCTATTAAAACAGACTTGCAGGAATTAAAATTGTAAAACTCGTTAGATTATAATCTAACTAGCAATATTGTAAACTATCGAAAGATTGTGAACCGTTCAATGTTATGAGTGTAAATTTTTAAAATATTCATTGTATTTACGTTTTCTTGTTTCTTTCTTGTAGGTTAGGTTAGGGTTCGACATAAATAACCAGGTAGTGGCAGTTAAGTTTTATTGGGTTAATATACCTAACAGATTACAATCTACCAAAAAATAATGCGTTAAATTATAATCATTCGACAGTTTACAATGTCCATAGTTTGATTATAATCTAACGGTTTTTACAATTTTATGGTGACATATATACATAATTTCTTTCATTAATATAATTAACCTCACAATATTGCAATATGTAATAAGTTTTGCTGAGCGATTTTTTTAAATTTTTACTAAATGATGTGACATCTGCCGAGATTATACTTGGTCCTTCATTTTATTGTTTCATCAAATTCATTTGAGCACCCAAATATAACAACCAAGTGTAAATTCAATTGATTTTTCTGTGTGGTTCAAGGTTTTAAAAATCCTGAATCCCAGGAAGTTTTAGATTTTCAGAGATAAAACATAGCCTGTGTCACTTTGTCCATTCAATCTTCTTCAATTCTTTGTTCAGTCTTTGTGCGATTGAAGGAAAAAAAAACGCCCTTAAGGGCGTTTTTTTTAGATTAGATTACGTAATTATTGTTAACAGGCTCATGTCCTGCATGTGTTGCAATGCGATTCACACCTAGACCTGTATTAATATTAAATAGACTGTCATCAGCTAAGAAGTATACTAACAAGTGATTATCTAAAAGATTGAAAAACCGACTTCACCGCACACTTAAAAGTCCATATCTTGGAAACTATGAACCGATTTTCATGAAACTCAACTGTTCCCTAAGTTGAAGTAAATGTAAGCCAATAAAAAAAGAATGGTCACAATCCAATTAAACGTTTTAGAGAAATCCGTGGACAGACATACATTCATACACCTATGAAATTTTGTATATGGGGTTGGTAACTATTTTTCATAGTGGGAATATTCTCAAGGTACACTTTTCCTGAAGGAGAGTTGAATGATTTAGCTGAGTGGCATAAGCCACATTCAGTATAAACTTGAAATATTGCTTAATCTTGTTCCCTTACTCTGCAAACTCGCACTGTTTGAAATGTGTTTGAAGAAAATTCAATTCAATTTTTTAAAATGTAAAAAACTTTTTCAAGTGCTTTAGAATCGTCATATGAATCTACCACTGGTTTGGAATGCCCTATCTATTGAGAAGAGCCAGGAAGAAACTTTAGTTGCAAATTCTGCGAAAGATCTTCACTTAACATTATGGACTAATTACACTTATTCAATTCTGCTTCTATATTAATCGCATCCACTCGGTTCACATTCACTAAGTAGGTTTGATTCGATTTGAATTGCAAGAATTCGCCATGTATGTATTTAGTCTTCACTATGATCCTGTGTCGATTAGTGGTGTGCTGAAGTGCGTGGAGTCGAGTCTTTTTGCATACTATGGAAAGGAATAAATGCGACTATTCCATTCGACGCAATTCGGCTGTAATCAACTCAGGACTTTGTAATACATTTTGACCTTATTTTATATTTCTTCCTGTTTGCTGCGAACGCTGTAATTATAAATATGGAAAGCTGAATGGATATGTATGCAACTACACAGAAAATTTCAGTTTTGTTTGAACAGAAGCTGAAACGAACTGAATGGGTGTAATAAATCCCTTATGCAGTTATTCAATTAATTTTATCTTATAAATATAATGTTCAATATATTGGGTTCAGATTATCAGTCTCTATGGCTTGGAAGCAGAGAATCAAGTGCTGAGGTGCCTGCTTACCGAGGCAGCTAAGACATCGTGGGAGAGCGATCGTCCGGGCCCCGCCTTCAGTGTACACGCAACCCTCTTGGCGCAGTACCTGTCTTGCCTTCTAAGCCACCCAGCTAAGTCCACAGTGGTCTGTCGCACTGTCGACCAACCTGCCAAGTCTGTGCAAAAGGTTAGTTTTACATACAATAAGTTCACTGTATATGATAATTTTAATTTAAAATATTGCATGCTGTAAGATGAAATTTGGCCCGATGCTATATTTTAATTTAGAAAAGACTACTTTGCATACCACTTGAAATTCTTAAACAAGAGTGTCAACAATTTTAAAATAATGCTGCTTTAAACGACGATAGTAAATCCCCTAATCCATACCAATATTATAAATGTCAAAGTGTGTCTGTCTAACTGTCTGTCTGCTACGCTTTCCCAGCCCACCTTTTTAAACCGATTTTGACGAAATTCGGTACAGAGGTAGGGTTGTATGTAATTTGAAAGAGTCATTATTCATTATAAGTGAAAAAAAAAATAGCGCAATTTTCGCCCAAAAATCTCGAGGCAAGTAGTAGTAAGTAAGACAAAATATGGCGAGGAAAATTATTTTATTGAGAGTACATAGTTCCTATAAGCTACCAACTCTTGCTTTATTTTCATGTTTTTTCACAAATGAACGTCACGGGCGTTGCAACTTGCAACGTAACGGGGTCACTCGCGATGACGTACCATCGATTAGTTCACCATTGCTTGCAACAAGCGTCGACTCGATCGTAAAAATCTACTATTACACGATGGCATGGCCTTCTGCAAAGTGTCAAGTGTATAGAAGCAAGTGCAGTAGTTATACGGAATCTCTTAACTTAATTGACAGGTCTAAAAATAGCGTTATCATTATCACGGTGTTCCCTGCGGAAAGCATTCCTTTGTGTACAACAAGGCGTATTGTGTATCGACTTTTACATAACTACGTGTCATAGCAAAGTAAAGTATTAAATCACCATCCGTATCCCGCGATTGTGCTCAAGTCCTTGTAACAGTATTGCAATCATATTCAAGCGCGCATTGAAATAATTCCAGGTCAAATCTTGCGTCGTTAGTCGTTACGTCCTGTCAGTAAGTGTCAGCCTTTATTCGCAACATACACGCTACTTCGAATGTGTTGTTGTTAAGATATTGATTCCACCAGGACAAATATAGAAGTTCGAATCGATTGGACCTACAGTTGCACTGATAGCGTTGGCTAGGATGTTACGTTTGTTCATTTTCTTTTTTTCTTTTATTAACTAGACCTTACTTAGGTATTCAAAGCTGTAGTTCATATTTATCTTTATGCATGTTGTGAGTAATAATGACGCAAATCAAAGTGCTTAAATAACTCCATATTCTAAGAGTAATCTTAATTATTGATATGCCTAAAATTAAATTATTAGTGATTCTATTGTAGTAGAGTTTTTTCTTAGTTATGAAGATGACATCAATGTTCAAATCCAAAATTTCATATATTTTATTCAATTACTAAAAGTATGTAACAAGTACTTTTAAATCGTCAAGTGCATCTGTCTCTGGTTTGGAATGGCCTTCCATTGATAATATTCAGTAGGTATCTAAGTAGTAGCTCTTTTAAAAAGAAATAAATAATAGGTCTTTACCTATGAAATTGCCTTTCTTCAGTACTGGTCATTTCAAATAAAAAAAGTTTGTAAAGGCTCTGTATTCTCAATTCAAATTAATTTTGTTTTAAAACCATGACATTCGTTTTACAATTACAATTCGTTTTTCTTTTGTTTTTTGATTAGCGTTGTATTTTCATTACATTTCAACATTTTTCGTCATAATGGATACTATAAAAATTCGTGTAATTATGGAATATGAGTTCCGTCGTGGCACCAACGCGACCCAAACGGCACGTAACATCAAAAACGTTTACGGAGATAACTGTACGCACGACCCATTATTGGTTTTCCCGGTTCCGTTCTGGAAATTTTGACTTGAAAAATGAAGCTCGTGGTCGTCCGGAGACTTTGGTCAACAATAATGAATTAAAGGCGATTGTGGAAGCTGACGGAACTCAGTCTACAGCTGAGCTAGAAGCAGCTTTTGATGTAAGCATGAAAACAATATTGATCTGTTTGCGACAAATTGGCAAGGTAAAAAGCTTGATAGAAGGGTGCCCCACGACCTTAACGATCGCCAGCGCAATGTACGCGTCGAGACCTACCTTGCGCTGCTCAACAGGCAAAGAAATGAAGGAATTTTGAAACGAATTGTTACGTGCGACGAAAAATGGATTCTGTTCGACAATCGAACGCGCTCAGCAAGTTGGTTAGATCCTGGTTCAGCACCAAAGCAATGCCCTAAACCAGAAATGACCCCTAAAAAGGTGATGGTCACTGTTTGGTGGTCTAGTGCGGGTGTGATTCACCACAGCTTTTTACAAAACGGCATGAGCATTACTGCAGATGTGTTCTGTGAAGAACTGGAGATAATGATAGAGAAGCTTGCACATCTGCAACCAGCTTTGGTCAATCGGTCGTCCCCACTGCTCCTTCACAACAACGCGCGACCCCATACTGCGCAACAGACAGTCTCCAAGCTGCAAGAGTCGGGGTTGGAAGCTCTCCCTCATCCGCCATACTCACCAGACCTTGCACCTACCGACTATTACTTTTTCCAAAATTTAGACAACTTTTTAGTGGGCAAAAAATTTAATTCCCGACAGGCAGTACAAAATGCCTTTGAAGAGTTTGTTGCCTCCCGTCCAGCTGATTTTTACAAGAAGGGCATCAATAAACTGCCAATGCGTTGGCAAAGATGCGTCGATTGCATGGGTGATTACTTCGAATAACAGAAATAAAAAAGTTTGAAAAAATAAGTACTTTCACTTATTCCATACAAAACGGCAATTTCATAGGTAAAGACCTAATATTAATATGGTGAACATAAGTGAACCCTGTACAGTACCGTGCATTAGATTTCAAGATTGGAATGAAATCTACGCTCATTTACCATATTTACATAATCTTCGATTGTATAATACCTTAACACTAAGGCATTAAAGTTTAATTTCGAATGTAGTAAATTTATATGTTCGCGAGCATATTGGTCACGGTAACAGAGCGAATCTACTTTTTTATCCCCTACCAAAAGGTGCTCAACGCGCCTAAAGAAGTTTTAGATTTCAATATGAATTACCAAAAAGTTCTCAACGCGTCTAAAGAAGTTTTACATTTCAATATAAATTACCAAAAAGTGCTCAATGCGCCTAAAAAAGTTTTCACTTTAATAATTAATATTATTTTTAGAAGCATACTTTAATAGATTTTATAATATTTTCTTACAAGATTGTAGATATATTGAGAGGCTACTGTAAGAATACCTATTTTGATAACTTGTCTCGTAGGGAATCTACCTTTACCTAACAAGCATTCTATACAGGATTCCATACTATCATAAATAACCAAAATATAAAATTTTTGCACATATTTGTAGTTTTTTAAAATCAATAATGGAAAATGCGTATTTAATTTTTTTTCAGACCTTAAAACCCACCAATACATTACTCAGTCGACTCGCGAGATTGCTGAAGTTTACCACCGCTCAGGATGTCGCCTTCTCATTGGTTCTGAGAAAAAATTCACCAAAGCCGGAAATTGTGTCAATAGCTAAACAACATCTCAAGAAACGATTTTTGGACTTTGTACAGTGTTACCTTGATGCAGGTATAGAAAAAGTTAATGTCGGTTCTGTAAATCTTTTCAAAATTATCATTTGCATCCAAGTGTAGCTTTAATGTTAATTTTTTTTTTTCACCCAGAACGTGGGCACCAAGTTGAGCGTGCAGGTCTCCAGGAATGCAGCCCTGAAGTGTTGCAAACTCTCTTAACCAGTCTCGCGTACGAGAACTTTCGGCTCGCAGCCGTAACGAAGGATTTGTTTCTAAAACGATTACGAGTAGACTTTCCGCGCGAAGTAGTGCCCATAGTGCTCGCTCCACTGCTGTATCCCGACGACACACAGACACCGCTCAAAGAAATGACTACCTCCGACGACATGGCAGCGGCCATGTTAGATAACTCCTTGGCCGAGATCATTCGGGAGATTGGCTACTCCTTCACGAATTCCGTAGAGGATTGTAAAAATAACATGATCAATTTCGGCGCCCGGGAGCCGACGGCTATTGACATAGCCAGGATAATCTCGATGATGGTCAGGTTTCATGCCACTTTGCAAGACGGCCCTCTAATACAAACACCAGGAAACTTTTGGATGAATCACGAAGCTAAGAAAGATGCCATCGCACATGGACATACAGAGACGTGGAACGCTGAGGTCTTCGTTCAGACCTTGAAGGAATTAGCCTCCAATTTAAACTGGAAGGAAGTTATTCTTCAGCTCGATCATCCAGAATTTGTGGTACCAGACAGGCAAGGGTTGAGCCTGCTGTTTACAATACTGCGCTTAGGCCTCCAGAGCGCGGGCTATCCGAGTAATATATTCCCGGTGGAATATCTCTGCCGAAGATGGACAAACTTAGAAGGACAGATGAGTTTAATTACCAATATCCTCAAGCATCCAGATATATTCAGTTTCGCAGATCACCCCTTTCATCCGGTTTCGATTGACTTATTGAAGTCGCCTCCCGAAACAGACAACAAGGAAGTATCGACGTGGCGGTGCCTCTATTTGGTGGAACTTCTACTTTACGCGTCAGATCGAGGTTATTACATGCAAGTGCACGAGCTCTTTAAGTTTCCTTTACAAAATTGTCCCGACATCTTATTGTTGGCGTTACTGCAAATCAGTCCACCCATCACAGTATTTCGACAGGAACTGCTGACGACGCTGATTCCCATATTCCTTGGCAACCATCCTAACTCGGGCATAATATTACAGCACGCTTGGCATGCGCAAAATCCCAATATAAAGCCTATAATAATGCACGCGATGGCAGATTGGTACATTCGCGGTGATTGTGATCAATCAAAGCTTTCGAGAATACTGGACGTTGCGCAGGACCTGAAGGCGTTGTCCTTGTTGCTAAATGTTCAATCATTCCCGTTCGTGATAGATTTGGCGTGTCTGGCGTCGAGGAGAGAGTATCTCAAGCTAGACAAATGGCTCACAGACAAAATCAGAGACCACGGCGAAACCTTTGTTTCCGCCATGGTGAAATTCCTGCAACGGCGTTGCCCGCCGATACTTGGCAAAGTTCCAGAGGAGCAGCTTCCTAAAGCGGCGCAGTTACCGCCGGAGACCGTCGGAACGATGTTAGCATGCTTACAACTCTGCATCCCGAACGTCCAGCAAGAGCTCCAGGAGGCGATATATAACGTGATCACGAGCTGTCAAACCTTGATATTGACCAAAACGAGGCCGGGTATAGCGGGGATCGCGCGTCCTCATACGCGCGTGTTGGAGACTCCCTTCAACCCCGCGTTGGGAGGGCAACTGTTTACACCTCACGTTGATGCCATCGCGAGCTTAGCGCCGAACGTAGCCAATTTGACTCTGGGTGCACCAGCGAATACTGCATTTGCCATGCCTGGAACCTTAGGACCACTCGTCGCGGCCCCTGGGTCTCCTTCGCGTCTGATCGGCCCAGGACCGAACAGCCCCTTTGCCATTATGCCGATGCCGCAACACGCCACCGTTGCGAATATGACGGCACTAGCGCGAATGCCACCGATGCCTGCGATGGACAAACCGCGCCTACCGGAGCCCATACATTTCCCAGAGATGATTCACAATGTATCAAAAGAAATAGAAGACGAAGCGAATGGCTACTTCCAGAGAATTTACAACCATCCTCCGCACCCAACCCTGTCGATAGATGAAGTTTTAGAAATGCTAAAGAAGTTCCAAGATTCGCCGAAAAATAGGGAACGGGACGTATTCTCATGCATGCTGCGAAACCTATTCGAGGAGTACAGGTTTTTCCCTCAGTACCCAGACAAAGAGCTTCATATTACTGCCCAATTGTTTGGTGGTATAATAGAGAAAGGTCTAGTTCCCAGCTACGTGTCGTTAGGACTTGCTTTGAGATTTGTATTAGACGCCCTACGAAAGCCTGAGGGTTCTAAAATGTACTATTTTGGAATAGCTGCTCTTGATAGATTCAAGTCGCGATTGAAAGACTACCACAAGTATTGTGAGCACGTTAAGGCCATACCTCACTTTAGTGAATTCCCGCCGCATCTCATTGAATACATCGAATATGGTCTTCAGAGTCAAGAACCGCCCACGAAGCCTCAAGGAGCAGTGCTGCCTGCAAGTTTGGCCGCCATGTTGAATCAGACCTCTGTGGTAACAGTGTCCGCACCCTACAGGCAAGTTTGTTTATTTGTTTCAGTTAAATTTTAATTTTATTTTACTGGCGGTAATTTAATAGGTTAGTTTTTCGATAACTCGCATCTTACAAAAGTCCTTGCAAAGTTCAGACAACAATGAGTAGCAAAAATAATAATTAATCAGAGAATATCTTCACTTCAAGTAATGATGAGAATATTTTCCTTTTAATGGAAGATAAAAAATGTGATTGCTTGCAATTTTTTTTTGTCTTGTTGTCTATTTGTATTTATCAGTTGCATTAAGGGGTGTTGTATGATTACTATGTGTGCTCGATATTTTGGTAAAACTGACAGCAGCTAAGCAAATTAATTTTTTCTTTACATTAGATCAGTTAAATTCCCGCAAATGAATAAAACCCAACATATTTTTGGCTAGTATACATCCAAGGTGGCTATTCTATAACAATGATTTGACAGCAACTATTAAATTATAATTGCATGAATGTCTGCACACTGCAAACACTATTTCTAAAAGTTACAAAATAGCCGCCTGCACTTTTTAATTTCTTCAACGATGATAAATTAAAAAAATCGTAATGCATGGCTTTGTTTATACATATATTACGACTGTTTTTATTCTTAAGTGTACTGTCGCAGTCTGAAAAATTAGAAACTTTAAAGCTTAAGCAAGGTATTTATCGCGTTTCAAAGTTATAAAGTTTTCAAACATAGAATTCAACAAATAGTAGTCAGTGATCCGGATATTATATACCTTGACCTTCACCAATCTGTTTAATTGATGAAACCTACTTTTTATTTTTATTTAATAATAGATAAATACGCCTAAAATAGGTTGCCTATCAAAATCCGGTCCAGGCTGTTTTTAAATTAATTAATTTTAATTACAATTTTTTTTGACAGATCCATGGAGTTACCTATGGACACTGGTTAAACTTACCAACTTACCACAGTCCATAGGTAACTTAACGGATCGGAATATATATCAAAATATAGATAATTTAGTATATCCGGATCTCTGACTATAGAGTATTATTGTCATTTTTTTGTAATAAAATTAATTTCTTAATATCAACATTAGCATCATCGCGTTTGTGAAAGTGACATTTATTAAACATATTGAAAGAGGTTTTCCTCATCTATACTATCTAGTTGTCACATTTGCCGCCTACTGAAAAAGTAAAAAAATCTATGATCTATGCCTAATCAAATCACATAACGACCTTCTGACTCAGATACGTCCATGCAATTATAAACCTTAAGGTGGTGAATATTTTCTGACCGCGACTGTACAATGCAGTTCTATTGATGTCGTAGTGAGACTTAATTTCTACAACGATGATAAATTAAAAAAAATCTTAATGGATGGCTTTGTTTAGTAAAAATATTATTACTGTTTTTATTTTTAAGTGTACAATGCAGTTCTAGTGATGTGGTAGTGAGACTAACTAAACTTAACCCGCCCTTGCCAGGATGCTCTGAACGAGTTTTAATGGTAGAATTCAGTGCCTCAACTCGGTTGGAACATTCCGACAAGGATAGGTTGTCATAAGAGCCACATAACAAGAGTTGGGTTGAATGATGTGCCCATTATTTTTTGAGTTGCCATTTCTAAGGAAGTTCCCTACCAAATTGGCTCCAAACACTACATTTCTGAGAAATATTTCTGTGCATATCTTTACTTTGGACAAGTTGAAATTATCTGCCGTACTCATTTTCTTCTTGTCACAGTAATTCTTGTAAAGGTATGTCCAAACATAGAGTGGCAGCAACACGCGGCGTTTGCACGACACAATTTTGCCGCGTCCTACTAAACTTCTAAACTTGACTTGAGGACTATACCCACAATCACAAATATAATAATGCACGACAGACGTCCAATATCAGCGCGGTGGCAGCGCAAGATTGCCGCTTTAGTTTTGACACACCTTTACAGCAAAAACAATGATATTGTTTAAATAAGTACACATTTTTACAATTACTGATCGGAAACTCGTAGATTGCCAATCTTGAATATTGTCTATTAATGCAAATATTCTGACATATCTTTTTTTTTTCTTACCATAAAGTTCCATTAAAATATAATGGCAACTTTATTGTCTAATACCATCTAGCCTATGGGCTAATAACATCTGACATATATGTATTAATATTTACTATTGCTTTCTGTGATTATAATTTCTTCTACTTTTGTGGAACTTCCCCTCGAATTATTTCCTTTTTGATTATTTATGTCATGACAAAAGCAAAGCAAGCATGCTTGTTAAAGCAAGTCGATGTATGTTTACTATTCAGTGTTAGCTAGTGCTTTTACATAACGTACACGTATATTCCTTACCACTACAGCCACTTAAACAAAACGTTGGAAAGGAGAAATCGCGTACTACTTGCTTCAGCAGCGTGTCACGCAGCAATAAGAAAGAGATACGGGGCGGTTCGCATCGCAGAAACCAGCATGCGTGTTGTGCGTTGCTACCCGGCCCGAAGCTAGTGGTAATAAATAGGTATTTCCTTACAGGGCAGTGGTTTGCGCACCGAACCCCATCTCGGTCATTTCAAAAATGGCGAACTGTGCTGGTGGCATAGGCAGCCGTCCTTCTATAGCGAACGCCACAAACATTGACACACTACTCACTGCCACAGACAGAGATGAGAAAATAACCGCCCCACCAGAGGCCGTTCAAGACAAAACAGCCTTCATATTCAATAACCTCAGCCAATTGAATCTACAAACCAAATGCGAAGAATTAAAGGAAATCCTCACGGAAGAATATCACCAGTGGCTGTCACAGTACCTGGTCATGAAGAGGGCGTCGATAGAACTAAACTTCCACGCGCTGTATTCGAACTTTCTCGACGTTCTTAAAATTCGTGAAATAAACAAAATGGTAACGAAAGAGACGTATCGCAATATCAGGGTTCTCCTGCGATCTGATAAAGGCATAGCTAACTTCTCTGACCGATCTTTGTTGAAAAACCTCGGACATTGGTTAGGCATGCTCACATTAGCTCGCAGTCTGCCCATTCTTTACATAGATCTCGACCTCAAAGCACTTCTACTCGAAGCTTATCACAAGGGGCAGCAAGAGTTGCTCTACGTAGTGCCGTTCATCGCGAAGGTGTTGGAGTCTTGCGCCAAGAGTATCGTGTTCAAACCACCGAACCCCTGGACTATGGCCCTGATGAACGTGCTGGCGGAGCTACATCAAGAACCTGATCTGAAACTTAACCTAAAGTTTGAGATAGAAGTGCTTTGTAAAAACTTGAGTTTAGATATTTCCGATTTAAAACCGTCTCTGTATTTAAAAGATCCGGAAAAGTTCAGAACGATCGAGTTTCAACTTTCGCAACCGAAACCGAACAAAGAACCGACGAATGTGATGCCGGTTCACCAGACTATAATAGCGACCCAGCAGATGCAAATGATGCCACCTCCGCCGCCCATGCTGCCTGTGGAGGACCTGTCGGTCGCAGCGCCCACGCCCACCGCTGGGCTTGTAGCTGGTGACCCGAGCATGATCGGCATGCTGGGTTTACCCGAGCCGCGGTTCAACTACCTCGACGTTAATGTCTCGTCGACGTCCGCGTTCGGCCACAAGATCATCTTCAATCCCCATATAATTCTGTTCCAAAACTACCCACATCTGAAACAATTCGTGAAGCCAGCCATCGAGAGATCCATTCAGGAGTGGATCCACCCGGTCGTTGACAGGTCGATCAAGTACGCGCTGACCACCTGCGAACAAATCATACGCAAAGATTTCGCGTTCGATCCCGACGAGTCGCGCATGCGCATGTGTGCACACCACATGATGCGTAACCTAACCGCCGGCATGGCCATGATCACGTGCCGCGAGCAAATCCTTAGCACCATCAGCACCAACTTGAAAGCTGCCTTCATAACTGCCCTGATACCGACCACTCCCCAACAGGTAATGTACTCAATTCACTACCATTATAACATAACAAGCGCCCAAAGCGCTCTTGCCGAGTGCTGCATTCTGGGTGTTTAAATGACAAATGCCTTAATAACACAACCACGCTTTGTTGCTAACCTTATAAATATTTATACATTGCTAACTGTACTAATAAGTATTTTATAGTAGAATTTATCGCGTATATACTATAAAGTGCCAGTATTTCGCCTGTATTACTGGGCGCTTCTTATGTTTTGTCATCATTGCAGTATACCAGTATACTCTTCCCGACGTTTAAATTAGTTGAACATGTTGCAGAAGGACATAATAGAGAGCGCCGCAGCGGTTCTCGCCACTGAGAATATGGAGCTCGCATGCGCTTTTATACAGAAGACTGCCGTCGAAAAGGCATTACCCGAGCTCGATAAGAGGCTTATGAACGACTACGAAATGAGGAAACTAGCTAGACAGGAAGGCCGTAGATATTACGACGCGATAGTGCTAACCTACCAGACTGAGCGGATACCGGAGCGAGTTAGACTACGGGTCGGTGGCCCCACTGAGATGCAGATGATAGTGTACGAAGAATTCGCATGCAACATCCCAGGGTTCATGCCCGTGCGGGATGCCGGCATGTTCATTCCGAAACCGACTCAGGAGCAAATTCCGCAGATGACATTCGGCCCAGTCGTGAACCAGACACAGGTTAGTGTTTTCAAACAACATTAATGAACGTATGAATGTATCGTAATTTGTTATGTTCTATTCACTTTATTTATTATTTTAACTTGCGTATTCGGAACGTACCTTTAACTTATCGGGGTTATGTGCATTTAAAGCTATTAAGTAAATATCATTTGCTTTAAGCGTGTTAGAAAACATACTGAGAAAATTTGAACGCCTTAGAGTCCTCTACAATATGCTCAAAAGTGGGTGAAGTCTGCCGATCTTCACTTGACCAGCAAACTCTTCGTTATGAGAATAGTAATGCTCCGTAAAAAAAAAAAAAAAATAGATGTGGCTGTCCAACATCTGTCTGCGGCGGATGCTCGACTACTTCGGTCACATTGCTAGGAAAAATTCCTCATCACTAGCAAGATCGAAGGGAAGAGACCCAGAGACGTTGGTCTGACCAAATAAGCGAGGGATGGCGTAACACCGTGAAGGCGGTAATATTTCGAGGGTCCCACGACGAAACGACGCGAGAAGAAGGTTGCTCTGTAATGTGTCGGCGATTGTCTGAAATGATGATATTTTATAGGTGTACGGCCACGATGAAATGACAACACTGATGTCAGCCGCAGAGCTTTTTCTGACGACTGCTGTGCCGATCCCGGCTTTCGCAGTGCAAGCCACGAATATGCACACGCTGTTCGAGTGCCTCGTTATGGCGAGACGGAACCGCGATATTGTCTCTGGCTACACACTTCTGCAAAGGGTGAGTATCCATAAATCTTTGATAATGATTTATTTATTTCACACTAGCTGATGCCCGCGACTTCGTCCGCGTGGTTAAAGTTTTTTTGATTTCCGCGGGAACTCCTTAATTTTCCGGGAATAAAAGTAGCCTATGTTCCAGTTCCTCAACTATACCCATGCCAAAAATCACGTCGATCCGTTGCTCCGTTGCGGCGTGATTGAAGGACAAACCAACAAACAAACACACTTTCGCATTTATAATATTAGTATGATGATAAGACAACTTGTTTCACTTATGATACGTCAAGAATCTACCACCGGTTCGGAAAGCTGAGAAGAGTCTGCAAGAAAATCAGCAGTTGCTCTTTTCAAAAAAAAAAAAAAAGTTTACAATATTTAAGTAATACAATATACGTAACGTAACAAGTATTATACTGACTTGTGGGTCACTGGATGCGAGGCCGGTTGCTTCTCCATGCAACTTTGTCGTTAGTAAAATCGTCGATAGTATACTAACCTCGACTTAACAAATGCTGTTTGACACAGTCTTTAAATTTATGAAATGGCAAATCTATATAGAAACGTTTTTGGACAGTGTAATCCCTTGTCCTATTGGCTTATTTTATGTTACTCGTGGTTTGCCTCAAAGTATAATAGGACCCCGAGTCCTGTCAACTAACTAACTACAGGGGCTTAACATTAACTTTAAAAATTTAAATCACCCACGACATGTATAATGTAATCCACCATTATTTACTGACTCTTATCTATACTAATATTATAAATGCGAAAGTTTGGATGGATGGATGGATGGATGTTTGTTAGTTACTCAATCACGCCAGAACGGCTGAACGTATCTGGATGAAATTTGTCACAAAGATATAATATTATAGTCTGGAATATCATATAGGCTACTTTTTATCCCGGAAAATTAATGAGTTCTGGCGGGAAACCAAAAAACCTCAATCCACGCGGACGAAGTCGCGGGCATCACCTAGTCCATACTAATATTATAAATGCGAAAGTTTGTTTGTTTGTTGGTTTGTCCTTCAATCAGGCTTCAACGGCGCAACGGATGGACGTGATTTGTTGCATGGGTATATTTGAGGACCTAGAGAGTGACATAGGCCACTTTTTATAAAGGAAAAACTAACAGTTCCTGTGGGATAGTATGCTCTTTTTCTCGCATTTTTTTCTACAATCGCACTTCAACGGTGAAAAGGATCGACGTGATTTTTTGCATGGGTATGTGTATTTGAGGACCTGGAAAGTGACATAGGCCACTTTTTATCCCGAAAATCTAACAGGTCCTGTGGAATGGTATGCTCCTTTTCTCGCATTTGTTCTTCATTTAGGCGGCAACGGAGTTACAGATTGACGTGATTTTTTGCACTGGTATAGTTGAAGAGCTGGAAATTGATATAGGTAACTTTTTAACCCGTAACCAACAGTTCCTGGGGGATATTGGTATGCTACTTTAAACATTTTCCTTAAATTATACGGTAACTGACTTAAATATCGACGTGATTATTGTTTAGGAGCTGTTCCTTTTTGTTTCGGGAAAATTAACAGTTCCTGTGGGATATCATGCTGTGGCAATGAAATAACAATTAGACCTGATTTTTTAGGACCAGGATATTAACATGTACTACCTTTATCCTATAATACTATTAATGCGAAAGTGTGTTTGTTTGTTGGTTTGTTGGTTCCTGCACTAAAATATCAAGATCTGAGTTCTTGGAATTTGTTCTCATTAAAGTTAAAAAAATTATAATTATTCACATAAAACTCAAGTATTGTTCCCTTGAGCGCACGACACGAGCGAAGCTGCGGGTAATAGCTAGTTAATAAATGATGATTGTCTCTCACTCGTTGAGACGGAAAATCCAACGAGTTCAAACTCTGTGGAACTACATTGAATAGAGCTGAAATCCTGCTCCTATGAAACAATTTCCTTTTCCATCATTGAATAGATTCTATCACTGCTTAAACTCCCAACTACTCATTAAAACCAAACTTATTACACCGTATTTTGTGTGGGGTTTAAAACAGATACATCTCTTGTCTACATACAATACATCCCCTTCTATGTCATCAGGAGATCATTACGTGAATAACTACAGTCATTTTGTACGCAGGCTGTGGAAGGTACATTCTCTCAGACAACTCATCTACATTCAATACATCCCTCTTATGTCTTCATTAGATCTTTTTACTTGAACAACTATATAATATTTTTTGTACACAGGCTGTGGAAGGGCTTTTGGACGGTCACATCGTCCAGGCCGGAGCCAGCCCAGATCATGTTGAGCTGATGACGCGGTACCGCGACATCCACCTTCGGGTCCTCAAGTTACTGGAAGACAATAGAGTCTACGGCCACGCGTGGACTACCAAGCAGATCACATACTGCGTCACAGAATGCAGGGACGAGTTAAGGTTCAACCTTGAAGCCATCGACTGTCTTGTCAGGAACCACCTTATCAACTTGCCACAGGTTGTATTTTGAACTAGATTTTACGCAAATTGTTCTCTTAGATCAGATAGATAGATTAGGGATCAATTAAACAATACTTTATGCTTTCAGTAACTGTAAAATGTGAATAGTGTGCCATGATATAACGCAAAATAATTTTAGTAGCGACTGCCACGTACTATACAATATTTTTAAAATTAAAATAAAACTTCTAAGTAAATAACAGTCTAAAGTTGTCTATTTGTCGAATTTTTTAAGGTCAAAAATTCATATTTTAAAGACTGCTCAGTTTCTAAACTATACTAAATTGATAGGCTTAAATGAAGTGATGAACTGAAGTCTGCTGAAATTTGAAAACGATACATTGATTTTAGTAGTGTAAGTTTAGTTGAGAAATTGTATACTTGGGTTACGATTACACTTCTGTTACTCTCGTAAGTCGTGTATTCGTCATCGTAGAATAAGTTTTTTAACTTTCGAAAATTTTCCATGTTTTTAATAGTTATTCTGCGGAACGGAGGCAAATACAACAAATCAAAAACCATGATAATCGGTCCAGCCGTTCTAGATTTATAAGTGTTCGAACAAACCCGACTTTGTTTTGTATATAAAGATTTACAAGTGTAATCGTGGCCTTACAATGTAATCGATTCCATTAATAGGTTACTTCGAGCAACATTCTGAACTGTGGAGTACATTGAATAAAAATAGTTGAATTTCCCCAAATTGTAGTACGACCTTGCGCTAGCGCAACTGATGGACAACGGTAACAACTACGTGGCGGTTTCCTTTGCGATGCAATTGGTCCAACTGTACCTAGTCGATGACCGCAACGACGCATACGCTACGGAATCTGACCTTTACCACTGCACTGAGACGTTAGTGAGACTCATGGCTCAGTCCAGGCCTCCTCCGGATGGCTTAGCTACACTGATCGAGACGATTCGAATCAACCAAGACCCAAGCAGTTACTTGGGAGAGAGATCCCCTTTGGGTCCCACTTCTCACATCCATAGTGGCATTTTGCAAGTACGAGTAAGTGTCTTTTTTATTTATTTTTCGTTATTAAGTAAGTCTGTTATAAATCACTGCGTCGCGCTATTGTTGAAAATGATAAAGATTTTCTTGGTTTGGAGGATTACGCAAGCTTGACAAATAGATGGGATGATTTACTTTTAAAAAACAAGGAGGTTTTTTTACAAATTGCAATCAAAAGGTCTGTGACGGTTTTTAGCATGTATATTCATCGAACTAAAAGTACCAAATTTCGAACCGAAGTGACGTTTGGCCATGTTTGTTGTACTACACAGTTTTAGTATGAGACATATAGAGCGAACTTTGACTTTGCTTAGACTTGAGACATGGTTAAAACGAGACAGATTTATGGTACTCACATAAGTCCATCTCGTTTTAATTCTGAGTTAAGTCTGAGCCACGTCAAAGTACGCTCTATAGATCTCAGCATTAGTTTGCGCGGTCGAGACTACGCACACTAGGACAACGTGTACGTACATGCACTATCACAATAGCATCGCATAGTAAAATATACCAAATTTGACATGTTTATGTGAAATAGTTTATGAGTTATGAGGGGGTCAAAAGTGGCTCCAAATGGTTCGTGTAATATTACACACGGTGCTTTTCGCCAGTCCTTTGAAGTTCTTTCCTTCTTTCTTGAACTTGGCTTTGACACGCTACCGCGTGTCTTGATCATCTGTAGGTACCATTTGAAAATACAAATTCCACCGTTTCCTTCTCCGGTCTTAACGAATTTTTACTCACAGCAGTCCCGCGAATACGACGACCCGCACGGCCTCCAAGAGAAAACGGAGAACCTCCTCCGCGAATGGAGAAACATCCTTATGAGTCCCCTCACCGAGATAGAGATCGGGCAGAATTTCAACATCTACGTACACAGGATGAACATGAATGGCATCCTCAAATCTGACGACATGATCACGCGATTCTTCCGAATAGCGACTCAGATGTGTGTAGAGAATGTGTACCAACTCCTCAACGAGGACAGGATGAATCCACCCCCGGTGCCGCCGAAGAGAGACAAGTATTACGTGATGTGCGATTCGTTTATAAAGCTGGTGTCGCTATTGATCAAGAACACAGCGGACAACGGGAACCCTACGCCGAAACTCAATTTGCTGAACAAGGTGTGTGGAATCATTTTTCTTTATCCACTACAAGTTAGCCTTTGACTGTAATCTCACCTGATGGTAAGTGATGATGCAGTCTAAGATGGTAGCGGGCTAACCTGTTAGGCTGTCAGTTATATTACACCCATACCCCTAATCAGTTTCTTCACGGCATCGTACCGCAACGCTTAATCGCTTCAGTAGAGTTGTTCGAAACTGCTATATACCCATAACACGTTACGGACTATAAACTATAAATTTCTAAAGCGTTATTGAATACGTTATGTTATAACGCGCTTGTTATAAGAAAACATGTGGGCGGCCGGCAGGCACAATATGTCTTGCAGCAGGTTAAATTTCGTAGCGCGCTAAATTTCGTAACACGCAAAGATGACGTTCGCTCACAACAGCGCGTTACGCGAAATTGCATCGGACAGCGGCAGCGCGCTACCGGCAATCGGGCGCCGCTACGAGTTACGACGTTATGAATATCGCGCGCGATCGCGTGGTATTCATAACGCCGTAGCGTTATGGCGGCTCCTCACATAACAGGTTATACGCGTTATGGAACAAGAACGCGTTATGATATTGCACTACGTGTTATGTTAACCACCTCTATATGCGGTACGTCTTTGCCGGTAGGGTGGTAACTAGCCACAGCTAACCTAACCTCCCACCAGGCAAACTTAACAGAGATGTGTTATAAGTTTAATGTGTATATCTGTGTGTGGCATCGTAGCTCCGATATGGATGAACCGATTTTTATAAAGTTCTTTTATTCGAAAGGTGACGTGGTCGAGCTATGAATCAAGGAAATCTGTTCATTTGATCTTGAGTTTGTAGTTGATGTAGGGATGTGAGCAACTTTCACAGAGTTTATAAAAAAAAATCTGTCTATAATCTGTCGATAGTTATTTGTTATGAAGATAATCGAACAAAGTCAACATGAAGTGATTTTTTGCATGGGTACACTTGAGGACTTGGATATAGGATACTTTTAATCCCGAAAAATTACTGGATAGATGACTGAGACTGACAGATGTCGGAATTTGGTTTATTCGTTGTCTAAGTTTAATAATAAATAACATCTGATAGTAAATCATTCCACCTAAAAATCGAAATGGCTTTTGATTGTGCCATCTTTCTTTATGTGAAAAATGGAACACAAAGAAGAATGGAACGGGGCCACAACCCTCAGTCACGGAGGCTAAAAGTCAAGTTTCACTTTTGGAATATCCTTTTCAGATACTGGGTATAATCGCCGGTTGCTTGCTCCAAGACCAAGAAGAGCATGGTGCGAACTTCCAACAGCTTCCCTACCACCGTCTCTTACTCATACTCTTCCTCGACATGAATATGGCAGAACCCGTTTTGGAGTCTATGAACTATCAGGTAAAATTGAATTCATTGGGGCCCCGGGTTAAAGCGGTGACAACTTCGTTCCGTATACTCTGAGAACTAGAATTATTATCCCAATATAATGCCTACCACTATGTATTTAATGGGGTTCACGACCCTCAGAAATGAGGCTTACGACGAGATAAATAATCTGTCCGTCTGTCTGTTATGGTCCAGTTGCATTATGTGACGTTAACGTTACATCACGGTTATGGTCATACTTTGACTGTCAATATAAATAAATTGCACATATTATGTTATATGGCGCTCTATAGCTCGCTTCATGATAGGTAAGAGATACACACAATATTATGTTAGAGACTTGTCCTAAAGTTTAAGTTTGACCTAAGAAAAGCTGACAAAGTTTTGAAAATTCTGCCCAGTCCAACTGAATACATTTGTTAGTTTCCTGCTGGAAGTTTCTACTGATTATGTCCTTACTTAATAATATAAATGTGAAAGTGTGTCCATCTGTTTGTCTGCTACACTTTCACGGCCCATATTTTTGACCAATTTTAATGAAATTCGGTACAGAGATAGGTTGCATTCCGAGGTAGGCCATAGGCTTCTTTTTATCCCGGAAAATCAACGAGTTCTCACAGGATTTTCAAAACCTATATCCACGCGGACAATGTCGCTAACATCACCATCGTCCATATATCTATATTCATCCTAATATTATAAATACGAAAGTGTGTCTGTCCGTCTATCTGTCTACTACGCTTTCACGGTCCATTTAATCAACAGATTTTGATGAAATTTAGTAAAGAGATAGTGTATATCCCGGGAAAGGACAATTACTTTTTACCCCAGTATATTAAAGAGTTCCCGCGGGAGTCAAAAAACTGAAGCCGCGCAGACGAAATCGCGAACATCACCATAGTTATATATAAAAGTATTTTTCGGTCACAGATTCTAACCGCTTTCTGCCATACTCTACGCATCGTGAGACCTAGTGTCGCACCCGGTTTCTGCTACGCGTGGCTCGAAATAGTCGCGCACAGGGCCTTTATAAACAGGGTACTTGCAGTCACTCCGCAACAGAAGGTATTTATCACCCTGTAGCTTAGTTTTTCGTATAGAGGATCATTCTAGGGATTAATAACTGCATACTCAGTGATTGAGCAGACTTAAGGACGGTTTGAAGATTCAAGGATACAAACTGTGGCCTATTCTGTTTATCACAATCTCTAAACTAAACTAAAATGACAGCTTTAAATCCCTTCTGTCCCTTTCCGCAGGGAGTAATATGAAAGGGTTAGCAATATTTTTAAAGCTGTCAATTTTAGTTTAGTTTAGACACTTAGAAATTGTGTTAAACAGAATAGTGATGATGACAACTGAATCAAATCAGCAACTCTTTAGTTTCTTGTATGGAAGTTGTATGAAATTCACAGGTGTGACGTTATCAAATTTCAACGCACTTTTTTTCTTTAATCTATATTTTAAAATGGTTATCAAACTTAAAACTAATCGGGGATGTGAATTTTAGGTCTTTTGAAAGACCCTCTGTTTAATAATCAGTCAGAAATAATTTATTTTTGAAATAGGTATCATCCTTATTGGCCACAATGCTCCAGTCTGTAGTTTGAGGGGCGTTTCATTGGGCGTTTGTTTCGTAGTCGTTTTACAGATTTTAATGAATACTTTACTGCTTGTAATTATATTAGCTTTGTCGAGATATACCAAGTGGTACTAAGGTTTAGAAAATAAAGTTGTTGTATGTCGCCAATTAAAACTTTTTTTTTGGGAGAGAATACTTGTGGTTGTATTTGATTTAACTTAAAGACTACAAAAATGTATGACTTAAGCCTGCTCGACCTTTTATTCTAATAAATTATCTATTCTATTATTATAATTGACCTAATCTGGGCTTTTTTTTGGTATCAAGGAGAGAATTTAAATGGTGAAAACCTACTTTTGATTTGAAATCCAAGGTCTTCATCCTTCATACAAACGCAGCCTAATAAAAGCTTTTTTCAGATTGTAGGTTTAGAATTTTCCCTGTCTAATCCATGATGTAACCAGCAAAATTATGAAGAGCCCAGTTTATGTCAAATTTTTGCTAGACCACTTCAACCACTTGCATCTGAGCTTTTTTTTAGCTTCTCACTTTACCAGTACATTGTAAACTAAAATTTACCATCATTAACCATACATATAACCCATGTAACTTTAGCAAGCAAGAGTCAATAGGCACCTCATATCATTCTCGTCAAACCTATCTTGCAATAAAAAAAGTTCAGGTCCAGGGTGGCGGATAAAAACCATAATTTCGCCGTAATATAGCGTCACTGTAAATGAAACCTTATCTTTTCGCTTAAGAAGTCTCTTTTGGAACGTCACGTTTTCTATCTGTATCTACGTTTTGTTTATCTATATTTGCATATAAATACATCGAATTTTACCTCTATAGATAATAAAAGACATAGGCTAGAGTGGTGGACTTTCTGATTGCCTTCCCAAACATTCGATTTTTGAAGCACCGCAATGAATTGATTTGCATAATAATTATTATGATTATCTATGCATAAAATTGCTTGTTTGCAGATTTTGAGGTTAGCAAGTTGAGCTGTTATTTGGTAAACAACATTGTTTGTCCCAAATACATAATTAAAGTTTTCGATGAGTAGACTTGCCGAAAGGGACTTCTGACGTAAAAAACTCAATGATCGCCACCTTCCAAATATACCATGCGAGTGTCTTCACACACACTGTTCTATGACTTGACTAACGGGCTACATCCTGATTCAACTTGTATAATAATAACACGGTAGCCGTGTCGCTTGCAGACGTATCGGTAATTATAGATACGAATTGTGATATAGCACGGTACGTGGCTATCCCATAATTCTATAACGAACATTGTATAAAAACTTTATTTTGCCAAAACCCGATTCGTTTCGGTACAAATTCCATTTGCTGTAGACCATTTGCCGGAGTTGGCGAAATGAAGTTGCTCATAATAACAATATATTTCCATGATAACTCCCAAGGGTCTGCATACAAGGCCAATATGTGGCGGCACCGTTGGTGATCCTTTGTAGCGTACCATGAAATTTTACATCCTTAAGATGGAGGTATTTATACCAGCAGTACAAATACTTTCATATCTTTTTTTTTTAAACTGGTTGCCAACGATGCCTCCAACCCATCGGCGTTATGGTTTTGACGCCTCAATGAACGTTAGTCGCCTGAAATTATAATGTCAACACAAGTGCTACGAAGTGTGTGAAAAGACACAAATGTGTATGTAAATAAATGTGCATTGTTTATACTATGTAATCGATTGCACTTATGATGTTGTTTTCTTTTGTTCAAGTCTATCATGGAAGTATTGGTATAGATAACCCTTTTTTAAAATTCTTATGCTCGTATGTGTTAACGCTTCTGATATCATTGCTTGATCATCGCTTTTCTGTTGGTATGTAACAGTCGGTGCGTTCCGTTTCTAAATGTTGTCTGTTGCCAGGGATGGGGGATGTATTCGACGCTGCTTATCGACCTGTTCAAGTTCCTTGACCCGTTTTTACGTAACACGGAATTGGCCCAGCCGGTCATGATGCTGTACAAAGGAACGTTGAAAGTGTTACTGGTTTTGCTCCACGACTTTCCCGAGTTCCTGTGCGATTACCACTACGGCTTCTGCGATGAGATTCCGCCGAACTGCATTCAGATGAGGAATCTTATCCTTTCGGCTTTCCCGAGGAACATGAGACTGCCCGATCCGTTCACGCCGAATTTGAAAGTGGATCTGCTTGCCGAGATCAGCTTGCCTCCCCGTGCAGTGATCAACTACGCGACAATGATTCCGTCATCACAGTTCAAGAAGGACCTGGACGCATACATAAAGGCCCGAGCGCCCGTTACCTTCCTATCAGAGCTACGTAGCAACATGCAGGTGAATTATAATATGATAAGCGTTATAGGTCGCATACCCGAATTTGTTCGAAGGTGGTAACTCTAAGGATTATTTTGAGTAATTAAAAAAAATGCGATTGCTTTCTTGAAATGCACGATTCAACATGCTGGTAGACTAGCGCTTTTTTATTGTTGCTGGAGGGCTTGCGGAGGTGGATTGAACTTCCGAGTCTTAGTCTCACCTGTGTACGAACCGCTTTACAGATAGTAAACGAGCCAGGACGCCGTTACAATAGCCAGTTGATGAACGCTGTGGTTCTGTATGTGGGAACGCAAGCGATCGCCCACATAAGGACGAAAGGGCAAACGCCGAATATGACCACGATAGCGCACTCAGCGCACATGGATATATTCCAGAACTTTACTGTTGACTTTGACTATGAGGGACGGTGAGTGTATTATTCAAGCGCAAATTGATTACCATGTATTCATTAGTGATATTATATTATCACCTATACCTATTGTTGGTCCAGTAATGAGTTCTACAGTACTCTATTTACACCCTGATAATGGACCAAAAACTAACATTAAATAATGGTTAACATGAAGTACGTCACCTTTTTGCATGCAATAGCAAAAGATGCCTAGCTTCAAGTCGCAGCATATTTGTTGAAAATATTAAGTATGAAAGTGCTCAAACTTATTTGGATACTTCATTTAAAAATAAAAATGGGCTTATTTACAAATACATGCGCATTGTTGTAATTATTCATCCGTGATATATGACGAAATTTGACGCAATTCGAACCAATACCAGTACCAATTATCAATTCAAATGTCTAAACTACAACTTACAGATCTTACACCTCTGTATTAGCCACATTGTAATGGTGTAAACAAAGGTAGTCACTACTGAATACAAGCGTAACCATTTTGCGCTCACACCTACAAAACACACAAACACACGAAAAAAATCAACATAGCATGATTTGCATGTAGGTGTCTCTATATGTCGGCACACAAAATTGTAACCATCTTCACCTTTTCAGGTATCTATTCCTGAACGCGATCGCAAACCAATTGCGCTACCCTAACAGTCACACACACTACTTTAGCTGCTGCCTCCTGTATTTGTTCGCGGAGGCGAACTCCGAAGCTGTACAGGAACAGATAACGAGGATGCTCCTCGAAAGGCTGATAGTCAACCGGCCGCACCCTTGGGGGCTTCTGATTACGTTTATCGAACTCATCAAAAACCCAATCTACAAGTTCTGGACGCACGAGTTCGTCCATTGCGCTCCGGAAATCGAGAAGTAAGTTATTTCATTTATTTAATACTAAAATGTGAATATGCTGGCGACTGCCGAGCCGGGTCGAACCGAATCGCAATAATAAGCATGATGACTGATTTTGAAAAATGGTCAGATTGTGTTCGGAAGTATCTACTATTTCGAAAAAATATCTTATTTCAGTAGAAAAATAAGGTTAAGTAGATGAAATTGGCATTTGAAATTTAAATTTTAAATCTCACGCCAAAACGTTCGGCGGTGTCATGGCGTCGTTTGTGACGTCACTATTATTTTTACCTGTGCAGTGTGCAGTAAACAATAGTGTGATTGTCAAAGTTCGAAAATAATTGTGACGTCACTGTCGCTTCATTGGTGTTTTAACCAATATGGCGGATTGCTGTATTTTATAGTTTTATTTTATCAAAAGAAATGGCAATCTTACTCGAAATAGGAAAAAAAAAGTTTTTTATAATCCATGAATCCAATTTTATTAGATAAATTTATAATTTCATTGATTCTTTGTTAATGCCTATTCGCCACTTATACAGGTTGGGAAAGAGGTTTTATCCTTATTATTGACCCCACGATTGCTTCATTTAAAATTGTGACAGTCTATTGTTTGTATTTATAGTAGGTTCGATTACCGGCTCAGGTATTATTTAAAAAAAAATGTTTTAGATGTTGTTATTTTTAATGAAAATTCTTTCCAAAAAACCGACTTCCAAAGCCACTGTAAAGTAAAAAATAATTTTGATTTCTACACACTATGTTGGTATACAAAGATAGGCAAAGTTGAGGTGTCAGGGAGTCGGTTTTTTGGAAAGAATTTTTATTTTTAACTTTTTAGTGTACTCTAAATCCCACAGCTTATGAATGCACTACCCTGCATTATCAGAGTTGAGGAGTTGGGACTTGAGTTTAAATATGAAGTCGTTGCTTGACACCTATAATATGACTTCACCATAACAAAATCCTAAATCGTTATTTTTAAGGAGTTCTGTACCCTGCAGCATCAGGGTTGAGGAGTTGGGACTCAGAGTTGAATCGTATATACGTGACTTGATACCTACTATATAAATTCACCATCAAAATTTCCCAATTCCCTAGTTTTGAGGATTTCATGTAGTACGGTACACCTACAGCATCAGGATTGAGGATTTGGAGTCAGTTTTTTTTATGGGACCACCTCGGGAGGACCAACACTGAAAAGAAAATGTTTCAAATCGGTTCAGAAACCACGGAGATATGCATCAATATACATAAAAAAAAAAGATACGCGCCGGATTGAGAACCTCCTCCATTTTTGGAAGTCGGTTAAAAATAAAGGAATGTTTTCTTCGAGTAAAATTTCATATGTTCAACTTTTTAAAGTACTTACTTTTCCTGCGTGGTCCGTTGGTTCTTTCCACCCTGTATATTTTCTATGAACTGCGTCGATTAGCGGCGTGCCGAAGTGAGTTTAGTCGAGTCTATGCACAACAAATGCGACTCGATTCGATTCGACTCTTGGTTCGCCATTTTGGTATGGCATCCCAAAAATTTCTACAAAATGAATAGGTTAATTATTGACTCCATCTGGCTTAAGACTCTACCACCAATTCTACTGAGAAGAGCCGGCAAAAAACTCAGTAGTTGTTCTTTTGATTGATTGCAGTGACCGGTTGCTTCCATTCCGTTTTAGATGGGTATAACAAACAAACAATAACAAGCAGAGGCTTGTTATTGTTTGTTTGTTATATTGTTTTAATTGTTTTAATGTGACTTCCTCCAACCGAGGGTCGGAGATAAGTGAAAATGCTTATTAATGGAGAGTTCAATGTTAGTATCAATAACTTCGATTTTACGAATAACTACTACGAGGACAACCCGAATGTACTGTTTACCTTTTTCTTTTAAATTTAATATGAAAATTAAGACAAAATAAAACAAAATTATGAAAGAATCATTAAAATATCTCAACAAATGAAAAAGTTATGGAACTTTAAAGTTGCGCTTGTAAGACGGGAGACGTGACGTCATAATTCCCTATCAACATACTTTATAAAGCCGAATAAAATAAATAAATGGACTTAACATGACTTAATTGAATTAAAAGCACTTAATTTGTGTGTGAAGATAATTTTGAAGTATTAAATCTTGGCTAGGTATTAAAAAACTCACTCACAAAATTTCTCACTCGAGTAAGATACAAAAAAAAACCACTGATTTATTTATAAAGTATCCATTATGACGAAAAATATTGAAATGTAATGAAAATTCAACGCTAATCAAAAAACAAAAGACTGAGTTTGTAAAAAGAATGTCATGGTTTTAAAACAAAATTAATTTGAATTTAGAATACAGAGCCATTACAAACTTTTTTTATTTGAAATGACCAGGGCAGTACTGAAGAAAGGCAATTTCATAGGTAATGACCTAATATATAGCCTAGCCCTTGGCTGAAATTGAGAAAAAATATTTGAATTTAGAAACTGCAGATATTAATGTTCTGTGGCCAGTTTGGCAAAACGGTAATTTCATAGGTAAAGACCACCACATAATGAATTGATTTTAGGGTCTGTTTCACATGCTTAGTTTCACAATGTCATGACATCGTGACGATGTCATGACATTGTGAAACTAAGCTAAGCTGATGCTGACGTCAGCTGAGCGAACATGAGTGACGCCAATGTCTCAATATAAACCCACCTTTAAGAGCGAAAACACCACGGGAATGTTTATGACGGAACGACGTTTCGTCATGTCGCACTAGTTAGTGCGCTCCATATAAAAAAGAGTGACGCGGACTTGTCGGCCAGGCAATTTTGAGTCCTTAGTGTGTTTTCGCTCAAAAATTTAAATAAATATAGTTTTATGGCGTTAAAAAATTTTGCATTGCGATGTTTCCGTCGATGAATAGTCATGATATAACAGCTCTGTGTGTGTTACAACAGGTTATTTGCGTCTGTGGCTCGGTCTTGCATCGCCGAGAAGTCGGGAGGGACGGACCGTGAACTGACCGAGTAGCGTCAAGCCCTATGGGAGTCTGTCCAGCAAAGGCAAATGGTCTTTGCTGAGGCAGGTAAGTAAATATAAATGATTTACTCTTTTCAACGAAATTGTGTGTGTCTGTCTGTCTGCTACGCTTTAACGGCCCATCTTTTCAGTCGATTTTGATGAAAAGGTTACACCCCGGGGAAGACATAGGCTACTTTTAATCCCGGAAAATTTAGAAGTTCTTGCGGGAATTAAAAAAGCATCATGGACCGAGCGAAGCGAAGGTCTCTGAGTCTACTTGAGTGAATTTGCACTTGTCCGTCCGTCTGTCAGAGCCTTATAACTTCTGAATTACTGAACGTAATTACTTAAAATTTAAATATAATAATATGTAAACCGATGGCCTCCCGCCGAATATGGGTTAAAAAGTTATAAAAATCTTTATTTCAGGAGGGCTCTCATAGAAGCGAATGCAAAGAAAACTATTTTTATAGCGTTACATAGGGTTGTGGTATATCATTTTAAAGATAATTAGGAATAGAGTCCAAAAATATATTTTTTTATTTTTATTTTTTCCCCTTATATTGACGAAATGGGGGGCTTTCAAAGTGGAGATTTTCTAACGTCCAAAGTTGACCTCAGGACTCTCAATTTTCCAAAAGGCTGAGCCTGAAACTTGATCAATTATTTGAATTATATCCTGTACTTGAACAACAAATACTAAAATTAGATAAATATTATAAGGAAACGAAATTATTTAATTTTTAATGAGCTTCAGTATTTTTAACAGAACTTCACAATGATGGCGCTAATGTTAAAAGTTAAATATTACAAAATATAGTTAAAACTATAATATGGATACCGCGAGGTCTCAGTTCGGGGCGAACCACTAGTCTATAGTAAGATTATAATAAAAATTTCTACTGTGAATTTTTTAAGTAAAATTTCTTTTAGCTCAGATATCTTTTCGCACTTTCGTTCTTGACTATCAGGTATTTGAAATAAGTGCCAAACAAAATCAACTATTATTCAGACGCCTCCGTATTTCTTAAGGTGCCTGCGAACCTACGTTATAATACTTATTTGTATGCCGAATTTCTGTCCGATCTTTCCAGTGGTTTGAACTGCGCGTCGCGTTGATCAGTCAGTCACCTTTTCCCTTTGTATGTTAAGATTAAAAATTTACTTCAGAAAATAAATTAATTAACCGTTTCCGAAAAAAAAAAAATATTATTCAAAATTTTGGAGCTTTCTTTGGAAAATATTTGTACCGAGAAAATTGTGGAAAAGGTGCTAATAGTGTTTCTAGCACATATTAATCTATTAATCAATATCATTTATTCAATATAGGTACCCTTATTGACGTTAAAAATTACTTAGGTACTTATAAAACATGAAACATGATGGTGATAATCGGTTACGGTATCTTAAAACTAAAGCTACGAGGGTTCCAAACGCGCCCTGATCTGAGAAGAGCCCACAACAAACTCAGCCGGGGTTTTTTTTTATTATCACCATCTCACAATAATCATCTCAACTAAGGAACTATCAGAGCCATTAGAGCAAATGGTCCAGATTTCATGATTTTCCTTTCATTTAATTTATCAAGTTTCATAAAGAGATTTGATCTTTATGATTGATACTGACGATCGATGCAACAAAAGTACAGGTGGTAATTTTTACAGATTTTAGTCGGTTCGATTCCCGGGTGTGGCAAGCGAATTTTCAAAAATCTTTGAATGCAGTTTTCTTTTTATTCAAAAATAAAGGAATGTTTTCTTTGAGTAAAATTTTCTATCTACGGTATTTTGATGGGTAGGACCTTTGGCCCAGAGGCAACCAGGGGTGGTCTTTTTGATTAGGGTTTTATTTTTATTTTTGTTAGTAGGTATATAAGGATTTTAGATTAACGTTTAGTCTATAAGTTTTTATTATATCTTGTAATTTTGTTTTAAATGAATAAAAACCTCATAATATAAAAAAAAAACTACGGTATTAAGAGTACTTTCCCTTCAGGTGGCATTACAAAATTCCACCCTGTATATTGGTTGTGCACTGTCATAATTATTTTGATTTCTTTAAAATCTTTCAGTGACTCTCTTGGAACAGCCCTCTTCTGCAACACAAAAACAGAATTAATATCAGCAGCATTACTCCATAATAATATACCATATGATATAATGCTGTGAAAGTAACCAAAATAAACTAATCTCACCGTTTCTACATCTGTCAACTGGCGAATCTTTTTAACCGCATATCCAGCAGAACTAAATCTGTTCGACAAGTCATTTATGTGATGACCCATTTGGAGTTTAGCATCTAACGTTATTCCGAGAAAAACAGCGGTTTCCACCAAATCTAATTCCTCATTCTCCAGTTGTACTGTGGTTTTAATCTGTTTAACATTTGGTAATGTAAATTTAATGCACTTTGTCTCTGCAATCTAAAAGATTAAAGATCCAAGAAACAAATATATTTATAGTTTTCAAGTTAAAAACCATTAAAAAATCGCAAAATTATCATAATGGCCCGTTAAGAATGCACAATTCACCTTCTTTCTAAAAACATACATTTTGGATCACCACAGAGTAGGTCTGAGCTGTTAGTTCCGAATTTCGCCATAAAAGATAACTTTTCTAAGCCAGAGCTTCGTATTAACTAATTTCGCCCATGTTGTTACCAGGCTTCCAGGAGGCGCAAGGGATAGCCTCGCCGCAACAGCCATCAACGTCGCAGCAGCCAGCGAAACCGATGTTGCAATGGAACAAATTGTTCAAGAAGTAAGACAACAATGCGACTGTTGCCATTCACAATCACACAGGACACACTACGGCCCGTTTTGATAAACCGACATCACATAGGACTACGTTCTCAAGTATCCGTCAATTTGTATCGGGTTAAAGCATGGATTGACCAATATTTGAGCACGTTTTCTTAGCTGATGTCGGCTTATTAATACGAAACTATTCTCTGCTATCACCCGACGATATGGACGATAGACGGTGGTGTAATTAAGACAAAGTGGTGAATATAGTTCACGGTAATAGTGTTTGTGTATATGAAACATTACATTGCATTAATCGCAGAATCTGATAAGAAATTTGTTTTTATTTAGTACTTTTGTTGTTCGTTCCGCCTCAGTTTTTTGATCGTGCAAGTTTATTGAACTGGCGAGCCACTGGACCAATCAGAAAATACCCTATGTATGTTCAGTATTTTGGGTAGTTCTCGAGTTATAATTTTTTTAAATTATAACTCAAAAATACCCCATGTATGTTCAGCGTTTTTGGGTAGTTTTCGAGTTATAATTTTTTTTTTAATTCGACAGAAGTATTGAGACGAATTTTCAACTTAAGATTAAAAATTTCTTTCTAATTAAGAATTTCTTTCTTCAAAATATTGAAACCTGTCTACGTCACTTCCGACTAATTTCAAAAACTTTTGGGGTTTCTAAGCTTCTCTTATTAGTTAAAAAATTTGGTACTTTAGGGGGCATTATTGTGACAAATCGGACTTCAAATGTTGTAAGGCGGTAATTTCTGAACTTAAAATTTGATTCTTAAAATTGAGTTATGCCTATTTTTGTCAATTTTATGGCTAATTGCAGTAGGAAATTTTTGAATTTAAGTATTTTCTACAAAAATAATTGATATTTTTCGATTAAGTGACATCAAGGTATCGTAAAAGTTATTTGTTTTTTTTTTAGGGTCAGTAGGATAAAAAAACCGAATTGAACTGGGTTAGGTACTAAAATAGCTTTATCTTGTTATCCGCCTGTCAATGAAGTATACCTTTTCTGCCCCTACAAGCTTTTTTTCCTGGTTTTGTCGGCAGCATTGAAAAGTATTGCTGGCAAAAATAGGTAAAAACACTCCCTCAGAAATCTCACGAAAAAACTTTAAAAAATTATAACTCGAAAACTACCAAAAACCAATGAACATATATGTGGTATTTTCTGATAGGTCTACGAGGAATCAAATTTTTTTCTTTGGACGTCACTATTAATATACAGGATATTTTATTTATTTGTAGAACCATAATTTTAGATACTTAATTTATACAATTTTAAATAATTATTATTATTCAATTTTAACAGTAATTTTGATATATCTGGTTCGCAACTAAAATTGACAGATAGCACAAATTTAAGTGGTCGCGTTATATTTTAAGCTTGCATGGTCTACGGGCGGATTCAGAGCAATGCGTATGTTCCGTACGGACTGGGTCCGTACAGGTAGGCCGGTATTATTAAACTGGCATCAGCTAAGAGAAAAGTATCGGTCCGATCTATATTTAAGACCAATATTTGAGAATCTGTTCTCAGCTGATATCAGTTTATTAATACGGTTCCTTACGGAGATATCTGCGTCACTTTAAGACGATGTTCGAATGCGTGAGGCATTCGAACATGGTCTTAAAGTGACGCAAGTGACTTAAAGTGACGCAAGTGACGTAAATTGACGCAAGTGACGTAAAGTGACGCAAGTGACGTAAAGTGACGCAAGTGACGTAAAGTGACGCATGTATTCACGTCCTTACGTACCATACGCATTCCTCTGGAACCAGCCTTAGTATGATATTGGGCCTAATTCTGTCGTACAAAATCTCTAAACTAAACAAAACTGACAGCATTAAATATATTGCTAACCCTTTCATAATACTCGCTGCGGAAGGGTACAGGACTGGATTTAGAGCTGTCATTTAGTTTAGACATTGTGTTATACAGAATTGGCCAAATTGTTAATTTTTTGTACACACAACATAAAAAACAATGACAATGAAATGAGCAGTGACATACTTTGACCAGTTTTCTTATTCCACAAAAAATTTATTGTGGAATGAGAAAAATGGTGCAAGCAGTTTAAATTGAACTGAATTGATAGATAAAATTGATAACTTGAATCAGTTTTTGTGGTTCAATTTCTTTCAAAAACTAATGTAGATAAACGCAAAATCTATTTATAATCCAAACTAATACTTAATAAAACATTTAATGACATAATATGTTATTGATCATTGTATTTTTTATTTCTCCAATTTTAAACTCTTAGTATAAGTAAATATTAATAGATAGTTCAACTAGTTGACTTGTGATTATAACAGAATGTATTCAATAAAATGTACCAATTTGAAATGAATTTCGAAATCAGTAACTGTTTAACTGTAATTAGTGTTGTTACGATGTGTAATAAGTAGAGTGAGAATTAATAAAAAGTCGCAATAACTTTTGAATTTATATGACTTGTTAATGATATTATGGTAAAAAACTATCAATGTTCAATCAATGAATCATATTCCTTGGATGTATTATATTATAATGTAGAATCGATATGCTGTGCGACGTTGTAGGTTTATCTGTATGTAGATATTTAGCAGCGTTTTATGTAATTTTATGTAAATCGACCGTGCTGCCTCCATCAACTCAAGTCGGCACATTTGCGCACAGTTCTCAATGTTAATTTTTAAGCTTATTGAAATTTGTCCTCCCTCTTTAGTAAAGTAGTTCACATGCTGGACTGAGCTAGCGGAAAACACGCTCGGGAATTCTGTTCGGGATTTTGTCCGTGGATATGACCTCTCCCAAAATTATCCTAAGACATATGCTAAAGGAATGCCGCGCGTGATTTACTCAGAGACTATCCACTAGAAATGTCCCTGGATTGAAATATTCGATGATCACAAGTGCCGTGTCGTTATATTGGGTAATTCTACTACTTCTCATTGTATATTTATTATAATAATTTAGACTGCGGGGGATAAGTTTTTATTGTTGTTTCTATAATAAAGTCCCTTTTGGCATTATTCAAATATGGATGATAACTTCTGGCCGAAAAAAAAACCACACCTTCATATTTTAAGTTTTATTTAAAAACATCGAAAATATACTCTGAATTGAGTATATTTATCAGTCGTTAGTTTTGTTAGTCATGTGTAAACTCACAAACTTTTGAAACCCCTATTGTATAACCCATTCTAAGCACAAACTTTACGTGGTTGCAGGGGAAACTCGAAATATTAGAAGTCTTCTATAAAAATAATTATGTCAAAACGGACATATTATGTGAGAATGTTTGTAGTGATGTATCGCTATTCGCTGTGCGTTAACTTAGCCACTTAGTGTAAACGACTGAGTAACATATACAGATGCGGGGCGTCCGAAATGGTTTATGATTAACTTATAATTTGTAATTTTAGGCATTACTTTTAATAAACTGTAATATTTAAGATTTTAAAAGCAATGCGCTGCGCTCCGATTTCATTTTGTTTTAATAAATTAAGCTATTATTTAAAAAACAAACAATTTTAAATAAAATAAAATGGATTATTAGGTTTGGTGCAAGTGAGACCTCAGTCCGAATTTTAGTTGTAAATAATTAATTCAATTCAACTTCAAATGTAATTTAATTTAATGTAAGGCGGTAATTTCTGAACTTAATATTTGATTCTTAAAATTGAGTTTTGCCTATTTTTGACAATTTTATGGCTAATTGCAGTAGGAAATTTTTGAATTAAAGTATTTTATACAAAAATAATCGATATTTTCCATGGTTAATTACAAATTAAATGCAACAAAAATAATAAACTAATGGACATGGCACAACAGGCGGCCTTATCGCTTAAATAGCGGTCTCTTCCAGGCAACATTGGGGCAAAGGACACATTAAAACAATACATAAGTTTTAAATATTACATCAGCTAAGAACACTTTCTCAAGTTTAGGTCTATCTATGCTTAAGCCCGATACTTCCAAACCTGATTTTATCTGGTGTAAGTTTTGTTATATTATGATTTGAACCAGGTTTTTTGATGAAATGAGCCAATTTCATTTTATAGTTAAATTTTATGTACCTTCTATTATTATCCGATAAAGTTTTAAAAATAAAATAAAAAAATTAAAAAATAGCTAATGTAGGTAGATGCATCTAATAAATAGTCTTGCCGTTCAAAGTTGGCTTATTTCAGTGCCTCAAAAAGAATTTCAAGTTTCGGTGATGATTTTCGCATTACCTATTATTGATGAAACCACCAAATCGTATTACATAGGTAGTTACTTGACATTCTTTACGATTAGTGTTGTAATAAAATATTTTTACATAAAGTGCAGTTTTCTTTCTTTGTAAAATGAGTTCTAAGGCTGCATTATCGGTGGGCAGCGGTGAGCGGAAGCGGAGTCATACTAATAATTTAGATGCCAAAATGTGTTTGTTGGTTTGGAGTTCAATCACGCCGTAACGGAGCAACTGTAGACGTGATTTTTTGCATGGAGTATAGTCGAGGACATAGGCTACTTTTTATCCCGGAAAATTAAGGAGTTCCCGTGGGAATTGAAATAACTTGTTTCACGCGGACGACGTCGCGGGCATCAGCTAGCTAGTACCGAATAAACTACGCAGCGTTCTGCAGGTGTGACTGGTAGCAAAATATGTCGACCCACTACCCTACATCTAACTATACTAGGATGGCTGTTTGATAGGTACTCAATCACGCCAGTACAGCTGAACTTGTCTGGATGAAAGGCACAGAGATTGTAGTCTGGAATAACACCACAGAGTAATTTATATATGAATTACACATTCCAGATGAATGCGAATGCATAGACAGTAGAATGCGAATCATACCTTTTGACATGTTTACGTTACAGTGTCAAAATCTGACTCAAGTATTAGTGATGCTATTAATTGAGAAGCTCTATAGATTTATTCAAATTTTCCAATTAGGTACATATTCAATTTTTTACGTACGAGTACCAACGTCACTTTATTATTTTAATTTAAAATATAGAAACATTTCATATTAAACTTGCATAATATATAACAGGTTAGTTTAAAAAATATGTACTGCAAGTCGCTTACGAGAAAGGGGCTTGCCTACCCACGAAACGTAAACAGTAAAGTGTTTGTACGGAACTATGAGATACCAGCACATATACAGAGAGTGCTAACGGATCCGGACCCCAGTTTCTTCCGGATGGTAGAGTACTTCTACCACTACGCAGTGCAAGTTACGGAACCTTCACTGTTCGACTATCTACAGAGGCATGCACATTTTTCTGATAAGAAGAGGAAGCAAAGAGTTGCTGGCATATTGAAGGTCCCTGCTTTCATATCTATCGTTCGCGCGCGAGTTGATGTCACCATACATTTAAGCTCTGCATTCAACTCTCGCGCGAACTAGAACTGTACAGAGTAATGGCCGCGCCTTCGTCCACGTGGATTTAGGTTTTTTTAAAAAAATCCTGTGGAAACTCGTTGATTTTCTGGGAAAAACCTATAACTTACCAAATTTTGTCAAAATGGGTTGAACAGCTGATGTTTCGTATAAACGTAGCAGACCGTCAGACATTCGTATTTATAAAAGGTAGGTAATATGAATATTATGTCTGCGACTGTATCGTGATCTTTACTTTGTTGCCTTAGACATTGGGAGTCCTGATGAAACTGTAGGTATCTACACTTAAGTAATCCATACACGAGGAGATTGTACCTATCTATGATCTACCTATATAGATCCCGTCGTTTGATAATGATCTATTGGTGACACGGCAGGTTATGGGTTCCTGCAATAGCTCGCTCCAGTTCGAGTTCCCCTTGCAGCGTAAGAACGGCGACTACGAGATAGTGCACGGCTATCGCTCGCAGCACAGCGTGCATCGGCTTCCTTGCAAAGGAGGTATAGCAACTGAGTAGATACACTGAGCAATACACTACAAAAGAGCGCTGTAAGGCATGACATTTCTGGAAATCTATCTATATCAAAAAGAGAAAAGTCCTGACTCTCACTCAATGACTCATCAACGATTCTGTCTCGTCGAGATCGATCTGTCTTACGGTTTTATCTCTACCAGGTTAGCCCGTTACCATCTTAGGCTCATGTTAGTAAAACGACATCAGCTTAGAACTGATTCTCAAGTTTTAAGAATCTTGTTAATCGTCTTACGAATAGATTAACGGACACTTCAGAACCCTTTCTTAGCTCAAAATTTATTTTAATACGGGTGTTAGGAATCTTAGTTCCCATCCAGGGAAGATCGCAGTCAAGGGCTCTTGTCCTTAGAATAAAAGAATATGAAGGTGCGTGTACATTTGACCAATGCGGCTGTTTGCGAAATGCTCATGTGTTGCACGCGCGAGATCTGCACGCGCACTTATTCTGAACCTTATGGTGCCCTAACCCCTTGTCTTATGTGAGTGACAGAAGCGACGCGACGCGATACGACGCCATAGTAAATGACAGGCGTATCTACGCGACAACGTATTATAGGCTACGTGAAGAGCGACCCTTTGTCCTCAGCTACTGTAGGATACTGTCGCGTCGCGTCACATCGCGTTTGTCGATCACCTAGGACAACATGTGCCAGCGCGAGTGTGGCGCATGTCTAGCATTCGCCAGAATATGTGTACACACCCTGAGACTCCTCGCAGCCGCCGATATCAAAACTAAGTTTCCTTATAGGTATAAGATTCTCGGATGCAGTTAATTTAGAAGAAGTGAAGGCTCTCGCTGCGCTTATGACTTACAAATGCGCTTGCTCCAACATACCATTTGGCGGAGCGAAAGGAGGTGGTTACGAATTTCAATTGCAATAGTTTTTAGGTTTGTTCACTTTTTTTTTACGTGCGTCAAGTTAAAAGATTTTGGTACATCGAATTTTTCTGTCGATAATTACCTACAAAAACCATTCACAGGCCTATTGTTGGAACTTGTTCTAGGTTAGAAGACTTTCAGAGTTAAGTAGGTATTAGGTATATGTGCGTTCCAAGCAATCAATTTCTTAAATGGTGAAGGAAAAGATCGCGAGACAACTTTTTTCTTGAGAGTTTCCATAATAACCTGAAAGTAGGTTATCTGCCTATCAGCAGTTGGTCATACAGGTGGATTATGGCACTCTTCTCATTCTGAGAAAAATCCCATGCACAGTAGTAGAGTACCTATCTAAAACAGTGCGAAGTTAGATCAAAATAAAAATCCTGATTTCAGACTATTTTCTTTGTAAATAAACACATTACTCCATAATTATTATTCTTATTAAAATTTACTTATTATCTATA
The DNA here is from genome assembly GCA_923060345.2 of Erebia aethiops. NCBI lineage: Eukaryota > Metazoa > Arthropoda > Insecta > Lepidoptera > Nymphalidae > Erebia > Erebia aethiops. The sequence goes on along the minus strand of OV281079.1, from coordinate 3,844,374 downwards.
AATGCAAAAGTGTGTCTGTTTGTCTGTCTGTCTGCTACGCTTTCACGGCCCATTCGTTTCAAGTGATTTTGATGACATTTGGTACAGAGGCAATTTGTATTCCTGAAAAGGACTTTACAAACGAAGGAGGAGGCTATTTTTAATCCCAGAGAGTTAACTATGCAGTTTCCTCGGGAATCAAAGCACCTTAAAAAAACTTTCCAGCCTACGTTCCTTAGAAACACCATAAGATTCATAGGTGACGCTGAAACACGCACTAAGAATATAGTGTGATGTAGTATATTTGTATTTAAGACCTTTGTCTTCGTAACAACGCGAGGTGTCGGTCACGCGTTTCCACAAAGTTACCCCCAACTAAAAAGTGTTCAACGCGCATAAAGAAGTTTTCACTTCAAAAATTTAAATAAAAAATTGGAAACTTCCTTGTTCTTCAATATGCAGGAGAATCGGTATCCAAATGTCGTAAGTAGGTCTTCATATACAGTGGTAATCGGAGGCAAAATTCGAATCAAAGCAGAAAAAATTAAATGAATTCAACGAAATCGCGCAACCGCATCGCAAAACGAACGACTGGCCTTAGTTTTCTTCGTAAAAACTTTTTCAGGTATCAGGCCGTACAGCATTAGACTATGGTACTCACACCTCATTGCACTCATATTATATCCTTAGTGTGTGTTTCAGCGCCACCTATGATGTTTCTAGGGAACGTAGGCTGGAAAGTTCCTCATTTATGCGAACGAAGTCGTGGACATCATCGAGTATAGTAATTGACCGAGCGAAGCGAAGGTCTCCGAGTCTACTTGAGGAATTGGCACTTGTCCGTCCGTCCGTCTGTCAGAGCCTTATAACTTCTGAATTACTGAACGTAATTAAGTACTTAAAATTTAAATATAATATGTAGGTAAACCGGTGGCCTCCAGCCGAATATGGCTTAAAAAGTTATAAAAATCTTTATTTCAGGGCGGCTCTCATAGAAGTGAATGCGAAGTAAAATATTTTTTATAGCGTTACATAGGGTTGCGGTATATCATTTTAAAGATAATGAGGAATAGAGTCCAAAAATAGATTTTTAAAAATTTGCCCTAAAATTCACGAAATGGGGTGCTTTCAAAGTGGAGATTTTCTAACGTCTAAAGTTGACCTCAGAACTTTCAATTTTCTGAAAGGCTGAGCCTGAAACGTGATCAATATTTGATAAATATCCTGTTACTTGAACAACAAGTAGGTACTAAATAATTAGATAAATATTATAATTCTCAATATTTATGGAAACGAAATTATTAAATTTTTAATGAGCTTCAGTATTTTTAATTCGTTTGTGCTTACAAATAATAGACGTTAGCACCATCTTAAGTGGAATAAAAAAATAGTCATAGTCATAGTCATAGGTACCTACTGTGGTAAAGATGAGCGCGCATCTAGACATGCCCATAGGAGTAGGAGTAGGTACAATTCAGTAGGAGTATGTATATACCCAAAAATTCAACTATCTCCAATAACTCTTTAGCTCTTTTGCGTGTAATCATCTACCTAATTCTAAAAGTTAACTATTACAAAATAGTTAAAACTATCTTAAGAATACCGCGAGGTCTCAGTTCGGGGCGAACCATTCGTTTTTAACTGATATTATATTATGATAACTAAAATGAAAATTGCAGTAGGTAGGTAAGTGAGTAGGTAAATAGGTGGATAAAATAAAAGTCGAAAAGTTCGTGTTCAAATTATAAATTTTTTGATTGAAGGGGTTGCTATTAATCCGAAAAAGTATACCGTAGCTGAATTGCAGAGAATCACTCGACGGTACACCTTGGAGCTTGCGAAAAAGAACTATATTGGTAAGATTTTCTATACTAATAATATATATCTATTATAAATGCGAAAGTTTGGATGGATGAAATAAATACATAAATCTTTATTTGCGATTGCTTGGACATAGAAACAAAATAAAAATTACAAAAACAAAAATTAAAAAATATGTATAGTCTGTGATCCAAAAAGGGCATCGCCTCAGCGTAAATGCTGAAATGGTGCGATTCTTCCGGCTGGATAGATGGATCTTTTTACTCAATCACACCAGAACGTCTGAATGAATTGGATGAAATTTGGTAATCCAAGCGGACGAAGTCGCCATAATTAGCTATTAGATATACTTACCAATAAAGTTTTATTGTCGTAGCAATAAGTATCATCATTTCATTACTCACTACAATTATGACTCAAGTGATAATGATGTGATGGGCTAGGTACTGATGACTTTTTTTTTACACCACTACAAGTTAGCCCTTGACTGCGATCTCACCTGATGGTAAGTGATGATGCAGTCTAAGATGGTAGCGGGCTTACCTGTTAGGAGCACGGCAGTTATATTAAACCCATACCCCTATTCGGTTTCTACACGGCATCGTGCCGGAACGCTAAATCGCTTGGCGGCACGTCTTTGTCGGTAGGGTGGTAACTAGCCACGGCCGAAGCCTCCCACCAGGCCAGACCAGGGAAATTTCAGAAATTATAAATTCCCAAATTAATTCCTGCCGGGGATCGAACCCGGGACCTCCGCACGTTAAGACAACAGTGCTCAACACTGTGCCACAGAGGTCGTCAATGACTTAGATATGGATCACTGCGAAGTTCGAACCGATGAAGGTTTTGAACTATATTTATCTACACTAAGTACCTAATTAATGTTAAATTTTACTCGTTACTCTGTCAATAATGTCGAGAGACACAAACTCGAACTAAATTTCAGCTGAACAGCGTGGCTGTCTGAAGTCTTCATTCCCATTTAAACATGTTTTCCATGTATTTTAGGAGCGGGAATTGATGTGCCGGCTCCAGACGTGAATACCTCCGGGAGAGAAATGTCCTGGATAGTTGATACATACATAAAAACATTAGGTGAATTTTCTTTCTGTGCATTTTACTATGTATAAAAGTAAAAGTACAGTAGATTGACTGATGACTGATTCAAAGCACTGCAAAAACCCTTGGACCTGGAAAGTTGAATGTTTTCACATAGATTCAGTTTATAATGTCGATAAGGAATAAAGAGGAAAATTAATTCCCAATCAGAGCCAAGCCACGGGCGGTCGTAGTAATATAGGTAAATGTGAACTATGTAGGCGTATAAGTACCTGAATAAGTGTAAACTGTATATTAGGTGCCCGTGCAGCACATTTCCAATATTGCGTTTTCCGGTCCGAGGTCGTCATTTCAGAATAGCATACAAAACACGTGACACCAGCGAAGAAGCCACAGGAAAAAAACAGTACAGATAGCGAAAACAAACGTCTAATAAAGAAAAAGTACTAGTGTAGGTACTTAAAATAAAAATCGAGACGATTTTACTTAAGTCAACAAGTAATAAAATTTAAAATTTAAAAAAACCCACGACGAACTACAGAGCTCCATTGAAACAACAATTAGAACTTAGCAAAAGTATATATAAAATAATATCTAATACACAAAACTGCATATTTGCCGGTTCAGTAGTTCTTTTGACAAGCGTGGTGGACTATGGCCAAACCCTTCTCATTCCGAGATAAAACTTGGGCTTAGTAATGAGCAGAGGTGTCAAATAGAGTTAAATTTTAATATTCTGATAAAAATTGTTTAAAAAATGTGATCACTTAAGGAGTTCCCATAACCACCTCCTGGCACCATCATAAGACCCTGAGCAGCATCTAGGTACAAAGTGCTAGTCAAGACAAATCAAAAGAGTTCAAATACAACGGGTTTACGATAAGTACTTAAAGGAGTTCCTATGACCACCTCCTGGCTCCATCATGAGACCCTGGGCAGCATCTAGGTACAAAGTGCTAGTCAAGACAAATCAAAAGAGTCTGTTGCGGCACCGCTTACTGTACCACAACTTAGGATGGGTTGAGTGCTAAATTAAAGACGTATGGCGTTCACTGTCCAATATATTATAACTTTGAAACACCGATGTTACAAGTATGGTGGATGGGTTAGCACTGCCTGTCGGTCGCGCGCAGGCGACTATACGTAGTGCCATCCTGTGCTTCGTAAGCACATTGTATCCCCACAATATTCCCCCCTTTTACAAAAAAAAAAAAAAAAAGGGTGCTACATACATTTTTTTTTTTTTTTAAAGTTACATCAAAAACGATTCATTGTAAAATAATTTATCGCAAGTTAGAGTTCATTAAAACAAATTAATACGTCTATGTTAATATAATGCAACATGATACCTTGTTTTGACAATAGAATCTCGGTCGAGTTCCATTGTCATAACAATTACAAGTTATGCTAACACGACAAAGATTAGTAGGTACGAAGTATGAACACTGGAATTACAATAATAAAATGCAATTAGATAATATAAAGGTAAATGTAGAAGTATAAAAAGTTATAAGTATCATTGTATATAGTTAATAACGTAAATTAAATGTATAAATTTTAATTTTTTTTTCTTTGTGTAAAAATAAAATATATAATAACTTTAATACCTTATCGTTTCATTTACGACGAGTTCCTATATTTAGGTCAACACTACTTTCGGCGTAGTTGACGTCTGTACGGGAGGTGGTGGTACACCTTCCACCTTGATAACTGGTATTGTATTATCATTGGTATCAAACTGCTTCCGTAACCAACGTTTGGTATGTCTTTTGCATCTCATTCCAAATCCATGGCAGACGACTATCGCCATTAGTACCACGATAATAATTAATAATATTTCGAATTCATTGGTCTTGTCGTCTTTATCAGCCACCGCTTGCGTTATTACTACATTTTTCTCTTTCGCCTGTTGGATGGCCATTATTATTTCATGTGCTAAACTCTCCATGTTGTTAAGTTTATGAGAAAAGAAATATAAACTTTGATAGCTCTACTGTAGAATAGAACGTAATATATTGAAAATTCTAACTACCTAATGGAATATAAATGATCGCTAATTACCTAACCTAATCGATAAAAAGTAGGTTAAATAACATAGAATATAATTAGGTAAAAAAAATATTGTATTAGAGATAATTTATGCATACCTAACCAACTAATGGTATCGCGATGGCAATTTACTTAATCTGCCACTCCGCGTTACTTTGAGTTGCATGGATGGTAAAACAATAGGGTTGACACTCACAGTGACTTTCTTTTTCTTATTATCTTCTGAAAAATTACTTGGTGTTGAACGATTAACAGAAGTACTTTCTTCCAAGATATATGCAGGTTTCAACCGATCAATCGAAATATATGCTTGACGCTCCGGTAATTGAATCTTGTATACCTTATCTCTCCTACCTAAGACTTTATATGGGCCGTCATAAGGAGGTAGTAAAGGTTTGCGTACTGCATCGTTCCTAACGAAAACTTTATCGCACGTGAGTAAATCCTGGTGTACGAAAAATTTTCGTGAGTCCTTATTTTCCCTGCTAACTGGTTTCAAATTCCTAATAATTGATTGTAGCTTGTTCACGTAACTCTCGTTATCTAAACTAAAATCTTTACTCTTTTCATAAAATTCACATGGCAAACGTATATTAGTTCCGTATACCATTTCTGCACTACTAACATTTGTGTCAACCCTAACTGCGGCTCTAAGTCCTAACACTACCGTAGGTAATTCTTCTACCCATGAATTTGAAGTTAATAATCGCGCAGACAATGCCGACTTTAAAGACCTATGCCATCTTTCTACAGCACCGTTGCTTTGTGGGTGATAAGCAGTAGTACGTAACTTCCTTATACCTAAAAGCAACATGAGGTGTGTAAATAGGTTACTTTGAAAATTTTTGGCTTGGTCACTTGTTAATCGAAGGGGCGACCCAAAACGGGTTATCCAACCTTCGTAAAATACTTTTGCGACTACTTCAGCTGTCATTTCTTTAATTGGGAAAATCTCTGGCCACCGCGTAAATCTGTCTATCATTGTAACGCAATATCTATAACCGTCGGCCGATGTGCTAAGAGGACCTATTATGTCTATGTGAACATGCTCGAACCGACCAGCTGTCTCGTAAGTACCTAAATCCGAAACAGTGTGCCGTTGAATCTTAGCACGTTGACAAGCGACGCATGTCTTAGCCCACCTCCGTATGTCTTTATTCATTCCCACCCAAAAGTATCTATCACCAACCATTTTATTAGTGGTGCGGATACCCGGGTGACTTAGGTTGTGAATAGCGTTAAAAGCGATGCGTCTGAAACTTTCCGGTAGGTATGGTCGTGCCCTACTTGTTGACGTTTCGCAATCAATGTAATACTCAGTACCTGGCAACATGATACTAGTGAATTGCATATTGCGCTTCAACTCGTGTAACTCCGGGTCATCGCTTTGCGCACGTGCAAGTTCTGCGAAATCTATAGTCGTGGGACACATTATCTCCTCTACCCGGGATAAAGTATCAGCAACGACGTTATCATTCCCGCTAATATGGCGTATGTCCGTCGTGAATTCGCTAATAAACATGATCTGTCTAGCCCTTCTAGGTAATTCTTTTTCACATCCCATTTTACTGAATGCAAAAGTGAGCGGTTTGTGATCGGTGTACACGATTAAATCACGACCTTCTACTAAGTACCTAAAGTGAGCTATTGCCGAATATACGGCTAAAAGCTCCCTATCATATGTACTATATTTCTTTTGCGCTTCCGATAATTTCTTAGAATAATAAGCAATAGGTTTCCATACATTACCTTCTTTTTGTTGGAGAACAGCACCTAGACATGAATCTGATGCGTCCGTCATAAGCGCTATAGGTTTATCAGCTGCTGGATGCGACAAGGTTGCAGCTTGACTTAAACTCTGCTTGCACTGCTCAAATTGAGCAATTGCGGCATCTGTCCAAGAAATTTTCGATTTATCATTTTTCTTGGTATTTGTCAAGTAGCGATCCAGCTCAGACTGCTGCTTAGCTGCCCCTGGTATGTGAGGTCTATAAAAATTTAACATACCTAGAAATCTTCTGAGTTGGTCTCGTGTTGCTGGCCTCGGAAACTCGACGATGGCTTTGACCTTCTCGTCAAGTGGACGTATGCCTTCCGTCGACACTTCATGACCTAAAAACTCTAGTTTCGTTTGTTCGAAACAGCACTTTGAAATATTAATAGTAATACCGAATTTTTCCAACCTATTAAATACTTCCTCCAGGTGTTTCCTATGCTCCTGGATATTATCACTGGCGATAATGATATCGTCAATATATACGAATAGATAATTTAAATCTGGAAAAACACTATGACACATAAAACGTTGAAAACTTTGTGCTGCGTTTCGCAACCCGAATGGCATGCGAGGAAATTCAAACAAACCGAAAGGAGTTATTACGGCTGTTTTTTCAATATCACTTTCGTTAACGGGTATACAATTATATGCTCTAATTATGTCTAATCGAGAATATACCTTTTTTCCTGCAAGCAAGTAAGTAAAATCGCGTAACCTAGGAACGGGATATTTATCAGGTTTAGTGACTGCATTTAATCGCCTATAATCCCCACAAGGCCTTATCTGTCCGTTCTTTTTAGGAACTATATGCAAAGGACTTGCCCATGCGCTCTTACTGGGCCTGCAAATTCCCATGTCACACATTACCTTAAATTCCGCCTTAGCTTTACTATACTTATCTGGAGGTAGGGGTCGCGCCCGGCAGTGAACCGGTGGACCTTCTGTTTCTATAAAATGACACACATTATGTTTGGGAACCTCCTTAAATGATACTGGTTTTGTAAGTTCTGGATACTTTGATAACAAGTCGTAATGAGGATGATTATAATCAACGGTTTTAATAGAACTTTCGTCAAACTCTGATATGCATGCTAAAACATTAAGATTTGTTACCTGATCCATTAACTTACGTGCCTTAATGTCAACTAAAAGTCCATAGTAGCTTAAAAAGTCCGCCCCTAAAATAGGTTGCCTTACGTCTGCAATGATAAAGTTCCATCGGTAAGGTCGACGTAATCCTAAATCTAACACCATACACTTAACACCATAAGTTTTGATCTCAGTTCCGTTCGCGGCAAACAACTTATAATCGGAACACTTAGTAAAACATTTGTTGTACACTGGAACTACTGATACATTCGCGCCGGTATCTACTAGAAACTTAAGCCTAGAACTCACGTCCGTGACACAAAGACGGTAATTCTTCAATGGGTCACAACCTCCCGTCGCTGATTGGACCGTATTTAGTTTTCCGGTTCCGTATTATCTTTCCAGTTGCACGGTTTTACACATCGGTTTGCATTTTTCCGGAAACGATAGTGGAAATAGCACAACCAATTTGGATCCGACTTCCTCTTGCTGGTGCTCGAGCTGCGCGGCCTTGACAATGCTCTCGATGGAGTTCTCGGGCGACGATGAAATTTTCCGGTTTTCCTTTGGAAATTTTCCAGCCTGCTCATCCGATCACTTAATTTGCTTATTTCTGCAATAAAATTCGGAGAGTCGCCATTCCCTTGTACTGTAGACACGCCTTGAATGGGACGCGCGTTTTCCGTGACTTTGTCCGCTAAAAGTGCCAGACTTCCTAAATCCTTTGTCTCCGTTACAGCCAGAATCCCTCTAACCCAAGTCGGCAAATGGTTTTGCCAGAGTATGGTTAGGGTCTCGTCGGAAACCTTCCCTGTTGCCAGTTCTTGCATTCGACGTAGCAATTGTGAGGGTTTTTGCTCTCCTAACTCCATTTCACTTATCAACTTTTGTACCTTTCGTGTCTCCGATTCTTCGTAAATTATAAGGAGTCGTGCTTTTAGTGCCTCGTAACGGCCTTTTTCTGGAGGGTTTACTAGAAGGTCAGTTACCTGCTGGATTGCGTCCTTTCCGAGTTTAGAAATTATAAACTGGAATTTCGCTTCGTCCGACATTTTCTGCGGATGTAGGACAGCCTCAGCCTGAATGAACCAGTGCCTGGGTAAATCCTTCCAAAATTCTGGAATGCGGGCGGCCACCGATACACCGGACAATTCAGGTTTTTCTTCCGCCATTTTGTGATGTTTTCCAAGTCTCGTTTTATCAAATTCACCGTGTTTTTTTTTTTTAGCGTCCGGGGTCACCAATTGTTGCGGCACCGCTTACTGTACCACAACTTAGGATGGGTTGAGTGCTAAATTAAAGACGTATGGCGTTCACTGTCCAATATATTATAACTTTGAAACACCGATGTTACAAGTATGGTGGATGGGTTAGCACTGCCTGTCGGTCGCGCGCAGGCGACTATACGTAGTGCCATCCTGTGCTTCGTAAGCACATTGTATCCCCACAAGTCCAAACACGACGGGTTTACGATAAGAACTTAAGGAGTTCCTATGACCACCTCCTGGCTCCATCATGAGACCTTAAGCAGCATCTAGGTACAAAATGCTAGTCAAGACAAACCAAAAGAGTCTAAACACGACGGGTTTACGATGAGATCTTAAGGAGTTCCTACCACTTACCAAATCACTAGCTCAGCTTGGTTGTCTATGGTCCTAAAATATATCCAAGAACCTTCTCACCAGCTATACATATCTGATGCAAAAAACCGCATCTCAATCGGCCCAGTACTTTTTGAGAAAAATTGTAACATAATATTGATAAATTAAAATCATAGACTACAGCTCAGCTTGGTGTCTATGGTCCTAAAATATATCTAAAAACCTTCTCACAAGCTATACATATCTAATGCAAAAAACCGCATCTCAATCAGCCCAGTACTTTTTGAGAAAAATGGTAACATATTGAAAAAATTAAAATCATAGACTACAGCTCAGCTTGGTTTCTATGGTCCTAAAATATATCTAAGAACCTTCTCACAAGTTATCCATATCTAATGCAAAAAACCGCATCTCAATCGGCCCAGTACTTTTTGAGATAAATGGTAACATATTGAAAAAATTAAAATCATAGACTACAGCTCAGCTTGGTGTCTATGGTCCTAAAATATATCTAAAAACCTTCTCACAAGCTATACATATCTAATGCAAAAAACCGCATCTCAATCAGCCCAGTACTTTTTGAGAAAAATGGTAACATATTGAAAAAATTAAAATCATAGACTACAGCTCAGCTTGGTTGTCTATGGTCCTAAAATATATCTAAGAACCTTCTGACAAGTTATCCATATCTAATGCAAAAACCGCATCTCAATCGGCCCAGTACTTTTTGAGATAAATGGTAACATATTGAAAAATTAAAATCATAGACTACAGCTCAGCTTGGTTGTCTATGGTCCTAAAATATATCTAAGAACCTTCTCACAAGCTATACATATCTAATGCAAAAAACCGCATATTAATCGGTCCAGTAGTTTTCCAGGAAAACGGTAACAAAAAAGTGCACAAACAAACAAACATACAAACAAACAAACAAACAAATAAACAAACACACAACCTCTTAGGGCAAACACATATACCGTCTCCGTTTCGTCGAGGGTAATAAGAAATTAGTCAAAATAATGACTAATTTGTGAGTAACTCACGTCAAACTCATTATTTTGACTAATTTCTTAAACTGGACACTTTCAAGTAAAGATTTTTATATAAACCTGTGAAGATGATATTCTTCGGGGCGCAATTTGAATGCCTTATGCCTACTTTGTCGTATTAGTTTACAAATTGCGAAAATCCAAATTAAATTTGAATTTCGCGGGCAGACCCTTGTCTTCCACCTTAAGTATTTTTTATTCGGGAGAAATGTTTTTTTTTTTAATTTCTGAAGGGTTATGTTATTCAGATAAATATCAGAGAAATTACAAAATTTGTGGGACTATAACATGTATTTCCCCAGGACACAAGGATCTGAACGCATCAGCCTGTGTGACGGGTAAGCCCATCAACGGGGGCGGCATCCACGGCAGGGTCGAGGCGACCGGTCGAGGCGTGTACCTCACAACAGCGATGTTCATACACGACGAGCACTATATGAACCTCATCGGGCTTGAGCCTGGTTTCAAGGTTAGAGCATCATCATCTCATCCGCAGAACATCCCATCTTCGTATGGGAGCTTCCCATCTTTCACCTTGCCCCGTTAATAGCGCTGTTGTCGTACAATTGAGAGGTCCCGACTTCCGGATTCGATCCCCGGCAGGGAATTTGGGAATTCGAAAATTCGAATTCATAAAATTAACGAATTCGTAGTTCCACTGCTTTGGCGGACGTTTGAATTTGTTTGAAATTGCCGTACGATTTACATGTTTAATATATATTTTGTGGCTGTACTAGATGGTACTAGGAAACCTGAGCTACGAGTACCTTTACTTGATCACACCCATAATCACACCTGTGCACTTTTTCAGGACAAAACGGCTATAATTCAGGGCTTTGGAAATGTGGGTAGTTACACCGCAATTTACCTAGAGGAGCAGGGGGTGAAGGTTTTCGGAGTGCTTGAGGCTGACTGTAACCTGAAGAATCCTAATGGTATCAATACGAAGGTGCGTCTACCTTATGTACCTACAGGATAATAAAAAAAACAAATTGTCTTCACAAAAAATAAATAAACTTTTCATTGCACTACACCTTTCAGCTACAGAGCTGACAACACAGCTAAAACACAGGTATTTAGTATACAGTAGTTAATCGGAACACAGATCATTCGACTACGCGCCGCGTGGAGTAATGCCGTCTTAGAGAAGCCAATTTCTTTTTTGTTTGAAAAAGAACATTAAAAGACGCAGAACAGACTTGTTGAACAGCAATTCGTATCGAAGCTGTAGGTATTTATAGTATTTTTAAATTACTTAACCCCGTACAATAATATCCAATACAAACGAATAAATGTGAAAATGGGAGCCAAGTTCAATATTAAGAATATTATTAGTGGCCGTCATCTGACGACTTTGCCGACAAAAAAATTGATATCTAAAGAGGTGCCAACTAGATAATCCTGAAATTTATTTAAAAGCCAAAAAATATTATGTACTTTAAAGTGAAATCATATTATGGCCAACTTCCTATCAAATATAAGCAATTTAAAGTACTGAGATCAAAATGACCAAGTCCTTTGCTAAATACTGCTTGGCGACGTTTTTAATTTGCTTTTAATCCACATATTCAAAAGCGTAAAGCCTCATTTTTACGAATAAGTAGCTTGTTATTAGGAGCTCCATGAGTACAAGAGGAAGAACAAAGGCAGTGCAAAGGGGTTCTCCGGCGCGACCGAGTGCGGCCCTGAACTGTTGTATGAGAAGTGCGACATCTTGGTCGCGGCTGCCATGGAGAAGATGTTGACCCAGGATAACGTGGCCAAGCTCAATTGTAAGGTGAATGAATACCTGGTTTTCAACCAACTCTCGCTATTCCGATCCAATCCATTCCAACCAAACGCCACATATTTCCACAGTCTGTTGCCAAAATCCACATCACCGGATCCAGCCATAGCCTATACTACCAACGTAATCCAGGAAGATATTAGTTACAGCGCGTTTAATACCTGTACATCGACTGACTGCACGCAGTGGGTGCTTCGCCGCCGTGTCGCGTGAACAGGACCACGAATAAGGATCACGGACGGGTTGGAAACTAGTTGGGCATATTTCGACAAAACACGTAGGTTTGTCACCTTACTTACCTACTCGTTGTCATGGACGAAGTGGTTGATATGTTTATAAAGAATATCATCCGCGATAGTTTTTTCACATCCATTTTTCACTGACAAGTGACATGGTAATCCTTTAAGTTTCCCGAGCTGTGCGTGCACTATTGCACTCCCCTTATAGAGATTTGCTTGTCCACTAGATCATAGCGGAGGGAGCGAACGGGCCAACAACACCAGCAGCTGATGTGATTCTGCGCGAAAAGAAAGTTCTCGTGCTACCGGACCTACTCGCGAACGCGGGTGGCGTTTGCGTCTCATACTTTGAGTTCCTGAAGAATCTGAACCATGTCAGCTTCGGCAAGCTGAGCATCAAGTTCTGGAGGGATTCCAACACGGCTTTGCTGGGTATGTGCCTATACGAGTTTTAAGAATAGGTAATTAATGAAGAAATGGAGATATCAAGAAACGCTCACTGCAGGGCACTGTTGGACTATAATCTATTTCTGTGCCAAATTTCATCCAGATCCGTTTAGCCGTTCTGGCGTGATTGAATAACAAACATCAATCAATCCATCCATTCATCCATTCATCCATCCATCCTTCCAAACTTTCACATTTATATAATAATATTAGTGTAGAGGTATAGATAGTGTAAATGTCAACAGATTCGGTGGAACAGTCGCTGAAGAAGGCGAACATATCAGCGAAAATCGCGCCAACACCAACCTTCCAGTCACTCATGTCGGGCGCTGACGAGGAGCTCATCGTTAACTCAGGCTTGGAGTACACCATGGAGATCGCTTGTCGGGTAAGTCATGAATTGCTTGGCCGAGATATGGCGTATTGCTTAGCTACGGATGTTTTTCAAACCCACCAAAATGTGAGCGCTTGATTAGCCAGCTATTCGCACCGCCATAAGACCATACCACACAAATGAGCCGGAGCATCCTCAGGAGAATTTGACTTGAAATTTGTAGATTTGTCACATAGATTTGTCTGTTTTGGCAGATTATATAGAATTATCTTGTTCCTTGATTATCATGGACTTGCGCAAAATGGCGTTACTTGCCTCTGCCGATTGATATTAATTGATTAAAACGCTCATTAAGAAGTGCGTGGTTGAGGATCGAGCCTCCAACCGCCCGAATATATAGGTAAGTCCAAGGTCTACAGTCTACACCAAAGTCGAAATTTTAATTCGATTCCAGATTTGACAATTTCAGTGTTGCAACGTTATGACAAGTACTAAATAGTGACGTTGCGAAATTATTCGATACGGAAATAGAATATTTCCGGATCGATTCCTCTCGTTTATAGTAGTATATATTTAAAACAACTACTACTTTAATAGAAACTAAGTATATCAGGAAATTAAATATTTCTGAACGGATAATTCAGTTATGACGATTAATTTTATTAAGGATCTTAGACTTTTCTTTAATAATTGTGTGTGAAATAAATAAAAAAATGTGATCATGAAGGAACATGAGAAATAAAACAAATAGATGTATTATTCTAATATTTTATTTTATAAATCGTCGCCGTCATCGCTATTGCTATCGCTGTCACTTTCTGTAACATTTATTATAAATGTGTCTGTGATATTGTCAATTAACATATCTAGCCTACTCATTTTAACAAAAACCCAACAAAATAACAAAATATCGATTCGCAATGTAACAAGATATTCGTGCAGTCAGACTGGGAGCAAAGAGTATATAATCACTACGTTCTACTGGGAGAATGAAGCCGAATGACAAGATAAACAAAATGGCGATAGCTGCACGAGCGCGCACGGGTTGCCAATACAGAAAACTATCTAGGCTCTTTTATTATAAGTTTTGTTTTTAATATAAAAAACAAAAATATTAACTTTTTATGAAATAAAGCAGCGGTTACTAATTAATAAATAATAATTATGAATAATTATGTATTTATTTAAATAAAAATCAATAATTTAGTCTTTAATTGGCACACCAATATTATGATTACATAAACATAAATCACGATTGTTTATCGATTTCTGTGTTCATCACTACACTATTATATGTGGTATCATTATTTTACAAAATGACAGTAGCTAATGTCAAATGTGGAATCGAATTATAATTCCGCCCATAGGCTATCGCCGATTAAGTGATGCATATAATGGTGATGATAGGTATACGAAGAGACACCTTAGTCAAGGGCTAACTTGTACAAGAATTGAAAAAAAAAAAGATATTTAATAAGTATACTTATCTTATTTCCAGAACGTGAAGCGTTCAGCCCTCCAACACAACTTGGGTCTAGACGTGCGAACTGCCGCCTATGTGACCGCTATCGAGAAGATATTCGTCACTTACGACGAACATGGGCTTGCGCTTTGAAACTCGAGAATATTTTATGAAATACATAGGTACAGTATATCATACTTTTAACGGTAATTATTTTAGTATATATAAATATTAAAGTTAAATTATTATTATTATTATTATTCAACTCTTTATTTGCACCACACAATAAAATAAAATAAAAAATAAGACATGAAATAAATTAAAGAAGAAGGATAGGTACAAAAGGCGGCCTTATCGCTAAACAGCGATTTCTTCCAGGCAACCTTAAGATCCAGACTCCAGAGGTAGGTATGTGCTGTTATATCTTTAATTTATTTTATTGATGTACTTATTTACCTCCTTATACTTAAATAAATGTTTTAATATCAATAACAGTGTTGTTTTTATTATCTTTTGCTCACGAAAAATTAAAAAGAGTTTTAAATTATTCAACTTAGCATAAGAAATATATTATTAGGTAATTAAATTCGAAGTTACCAGTATCAGTTACTCAGTGTGTTTGGATTTAGATTCAGTAAATCCACTATCCAGCCCATAATTCGGTTGTGTTCTGTCATCAGCTCTCAATACATAGCCAGCCTGCTACCACAGAATAAAATAGAATAAACTAACTATTATATTTTAAACTATTATTAATAGTGCGGATATACATTCGGGAGTGGACCGGGATAGCTTGTCGAAGGATAGGATATTATATGACGAGATGCCAGCCAACCTGTCCTTCATTAGGCACGAGAAAAAGAAGATGATTGGTTCCTCTCACTTCCTTCGTAAAACCACTACCCGAGCACGGTTCTTAGGTCTTCTCTCAGAATGAGAAGGGTTTAGTCTACCACCACCCTAATGGTGTGTTTATAACAAGGGCAGATGGGCAGACATGACACTTCATGACGGCTTAGAAAACATTATGGAAACCAACTAGTCTATGCTATCGCATCTCACCGATAAGTTGGTACCTATACCTACTATTTAATAATATTAATTATGTAAGTACCTATCATAATTCAAGCATAATACCTGCATATAAACCAACGCCATAGAAATCTTATATTCCTATTAAGAGCAATGCGAATGAACGGGCAAAGTTGAGAGTAGGTATTCAGGTAGGTATATTGCCGTCGCGCTGCTCCGGGAGAAGACCGAACGTTTATTCAATGCGCATGTATGCGTACGCACGCCGCTCGCTCGAACGAGTTCCTAAATAAAATTAAAATATGTGTTTGAGCTACTCGCAGTCGGCAAAATGATATACCTAGATGTGTTTTGTGTTTCGTATATTTTTTGCTATCTAATAACTCTGACCCTGGACTTATTTGACTTATTTGACGTGTTTAGACTTGTCTGTTTTTGATTCCTTTTTTACCCTCGACGAAACGGAGACGGTATATGTGTTTGCCCTAAGAGGTTGTGTGTTTGTTTGTTTGTATGTTTGTTTGTTTGTTTCCTTTTTGTTACCGTTTTTCTGGAAAACTACTGGACCGATTAATATGCGGTTTTTTGCATTAGATATGTATAGCTTGTGAGAAGGTTCTTAGATATATTTTAGGACCATAGACAACCAAGCTGAGCTGTAGTATAATATGATTTTAATTTTTCAATATGTTACCATTTTTCTCAAAAAGTACTGGGCCGATTGAGATGCGGTTTTTTGCATTGGATATGTATAGCTTGTGAGAAGGTTCTTAGATATATTTTAGGACCATAGACAACCAAGCTGAGCTGTAGTCTATGATTTTAATTTTTCAATATGTTACAATTTGTCTCAAAAAGTACTGAGCCGATTAAGATGCGGTTTTTTGCATTAGATATGTATAGCTTGTGAGAAGGTACTTAGATATATTTTAGGACCATAGAGAACCAAGCTGAGCTGTAGTCTATGATTTTAATTTTTCAATATGTTACAATTTTTCTCAAAAAGTACTGAGCCGATTAAGATGCGGTTTTTTGCATTAGATATGTATAGCTTGTGAGAAGGTACTTAGATATATTTTAGGACCATAGAGAACCAAGCTGAGCTGTAGTCTATGATTTTAATTTTTCAATATGTTACCATTTTTCTCAAAAAGTACTGGGCCGATTGAGATGCGGTTTTTTGCATTGGATATGTATAGCTAGTGAGAAGGTTCTTAGATATATTTTAGGACCATAGACAAACAAGCTGAGCTGTAGTCTATGATTTTAATTTTTCAATATGTTACCATTTTTCTCAAAAAGTACTGGGCCGATTAAGATACGGTTTTTTGCATTAGATATGTATAGCTTGTGAGAAGGTACTTAGATATATTTTAGGACCATAGACAACCAAGCTGAGCTGTAGTCTATGATTTTAATTTTTCAATATGTTACCATTTTTCTCAAAAAGTACTGGGCCGATTGAGATGAGGTTTTTTGCATTAGATATGTATAGCTTGTGAGAAGGTTCCAGGTTTTAGGACCATAGACAATGCTGCAATCGTGATTTGGTAAGTGGTCATAGGAACTCCTTAAGTTCTCATCGTAAACCCGTCGTGTTTAGACTTTATTGATTTGTCTTGACTAGCATTTTGTACCTAGATGCTGCCCAGGGTCTCATGATGGAGCCAGAAGGTGGTCATGGGAACTCCTTAAGTTCTCATCGTTAATCCTCCGTATTTGGACTCTTGATTTGTCTTGACAAGCACTTTAAACCTAGATGTTGCCCAGGGTCTCGTGATGGAGCCAGGAAGTGGTCACAGGAACTCCTTAAGTGATCACATTTTTTTTAACAATTTTTAGCAAAATATTAAAATTTAACACTATTTGACACCTCTACTCATTACTAAGCACAAGTTTTATCTCGGAATGAGAAGGGTTTGGTCATAGTCCACCACGCTGGTCAAAAAAACTACTGAGCCGGCAAATATGCAGTTTTGTGTTTTAGATATTATTTTATATTTTGCTAAGTTCTAATTGTTGTTTCAATGGAGCTCTGCAATTCGTCGTGGGTTTTTTAAAATTTTTAATTTTATAACTAGCCTTAGAGTGCGATCTTAGCTGACGGTAAGTGATGATGCAGTCTAAGATGGTATCGGACTAACCTGTCAGGCATAAAGCAGTTAGTAACATTAAAGCCCTAAGTAGCCTTCATCGGTTAGTTGCTACCGGAACGCCTAATCGTTCGGCAGTACGTCTTTGCCGTTAGGGTGGTAACTAGTCACGGCCGAAGCCTGCCACAAGACCAGAACTGAGAAAATTCAGATATATAAACTTCCAAATTGAACCTGCCGGGAATTGAACCCGTGACCTTGCGCTTACATGACAGCACACCTCACACCACTGCGCCAGGGAGGTCATCTACTCAGTTGGGAACTATTTTATATGTTTTTTTTATTCTACTACAAGTTAGCTCTTGACTGCGATCTTACCTGATGTTAGACAAAGTCAAAGTCAAAAAACGTTTATTCAATATAAACTACACTTATTGACGTCAGGTTATTTATAAAATATAACATAATATAATGGTGATAATCAGTACGACATCTTAAACTAAAGTTACGAGGGTTCCAAAGT
Organism: Erebia aethiops; assembly: GCA_923060345.2. Taxonomy (NCBI): domain Eukaryota; kingdom Metazoa; phylum Arthropoda; class Insecta; order Lepidoptera; family Nymphalidae; genus Erebia; species Erebia aethiops. Next base: position 3,826,034 of record OV281079.1, on the reverse strand, counting down.
CCAAACGCGCCCTGGTCTGAGAAGAGCCCACAACAAACTCAGCCAGGATTTTTTTTTCACTATCACCATTTCACAATCATCTTAACTAAGGAACTATCAGAGCCATTATAGAGAACGATGATACAGTCTAAGATGGTAGCAGGCTAACTCGTTAGGGTTAGTTATATTAAACCCATACCCCTAACGGTTTCTACACGGCATGACGTATCTACACGCATCTACCGTAACGCTAAATCGCTTGGAGGTACGTCTTTGTCGGTAGGGTGGTTACTAGCCACGGCTGAACCCTCCTACCAGATCAGAACACAGAAAATTTAAAAATGATAAATTCCCAAGTGGACCATGTTGGGAATCGTACCCGGGGCCGGAACCTCCCACAATATGACCACAGCGTTTCAGGATTGCTATAATGTCCTCTCAACCGAATTTCGGCCACGGCGGCCTATCTCCAAAGAGCCATCTGCGCAGGAGATAATTATAGTGCACAAGTGTGGGCGCATACACTGGAGCACTCTCTGTTCCTTTACTCTCATAGCCTGACAGGACGGAAAATCCGACAGGACCGGAGAGAGATCAGGCGCAGGACCGATGGCTTTACATGCTCTTGGAGGCACGGGGGTAAAACACCGCCATCTTCCTTACTCCGGGCTAGTACTGAGAATTTCTTGTCAGAAAAACCCAATACTTGTTATGGCCCGACCCGGGAATCGAACCCTCGTCGGCCGCAGTCGAATATGTTAACCACTAGACCAACGAGGCAGTCAAGAAATAAATTAACGCGCAATAGAAATAGGGGGCGGCCGGCAGTGCGGAGATATCGCTGTGTTAATATAACTGCCATGCCCCTAACAGGTTAGCCCGCTATCATCTTAGACTGCATCATCACCTACCATCAGGTGAGATCGCAGTCAAGAGCTAACTTGTAGTAGATAAAAAAAAACCTGACATGTGCTGCCCACTGCCGACTGGCTATTATTGGGTATGGATTATATGCTCACAGAATAAGTAAAATGTTAAATATCGATGTCGATAAACAACACTAGATTATCGATAATATAATTATATCGACTACGCTTGAACTCACTAACTATGTACATATGTGTGTGTGTATACGTATTTAACCTCCCCGAATAGAGGCCGATACAACCCGATAGGGACAACTGCAGCTTGGACCGATTATACCTATGAAAAACAGTAGAATTCTCACTCTCGTATTTTTCTGTTTCCACCTTCAAAACTGAACCGATTTTAATTCTGTTTTTACGAATAATTTAACAAGGGCTCAGGCTATGTCGGTATGTTTTTCTTTTTTTTATTATATCCGTCAAATTTATTTGCGGGATGTCTGATGATGGCACGAAAACTGGGCCATTTTTTGCAGGTTGTGAAGGTTCCATGTTCTTAAAATTATTAATTTATCGAAAAAAGGAAAACATAGGGGCATGGCACGGATACATGTGGATTTTATGGTGCAAGAATATTTTCAATATTGTAATTATCCACAGAGGAAACAGACAAATGTTTTTGTATGGAGAAATCTCCGGGAGAATTCCTCTTAATAACAAGTGTTAAAGTCTGACTTTAACACTCTTTTACTTAAAGAGTCTATAGCCAACGCACACTAAGTCCTCTCAGCATACAAAGACTTTATTATATTACTATTTACTACTTAATGAAGACGGGTTAAATAAAAACTGGCCCCGCAAAGGTTCTGTTTACAATGCGCAATGAGCGTTCTAAAAAATATAAAAATGAAGACGCCAGAGCCAGGTTACGGGCTGCAGCAAGACAAGGATGTGCGAGTATGCGGGGGGAGGAGGGGAGGGTCCAGTTACGCAGGGTCGCCGTCGCGCGCCGCGGCGCTTGCGTCGCGCTGCCACCTGCGTCGACGCCCGACCCGTTTATTCCAGTATGCAGTACCACCCGTGTATACCCTTGCGCGCCTTCCGTTTATATTAGTGCCTCAATCCTTAATTTTCGATGCCACAATCTTCTTCCAGAGCTCAAAACTAACCTTCCATTACGAGTACGGTAAGTCTAGTAATAATTATACCTATTTTTAATATCAACATTGCGCCCGCGCATTTCACACGAGGCTTTGACATTGACAGCCATTTGTTATTATGTCAAGTTGGTGTTTAAATTGAACTTTTGTGACACTGAACACTTTTTTTCAAAAGATCTAAGTATTTTTATTCATCAGCGAATTTGATAGCAGTATATTATAATTTGAGTAGAATATTAAGTGTAAAGCGAATGGAACGGTTATGCGTAGATATAAGTTTATTGCAACTCGATTGTCCGGCGCGATTCAAAAAAGTTGATGTTAGTGCAAGGGAAATTCCGCGGCGGGGCGTGCGTGCACGGAGTAGTTAAGGACTAAAGTTGCATGCGTGTGCGAGTAGCCTTGAGCGAAAGGGACGCGGCGCCGTCGCCGCCGCGCCGCCTTCCCAGGTAGGCCTGCGCTTGCGCCGACCGACAAGATCGACACAGCATAGATTATTAAGCCAGAGGCTCCATATTCATAATTAAATTAATGAAGCATAAGATAGTGTATATCATAGGTTATTATAGCATCATCTAGTAAGATGGTGCTCACGTGACACGGTCGCAAGACTTTATTTTTTTTAATCCCTTGGATATCTTTCATTATGCATGGTAAAGAGCCATTGTACGTCTCCGAGATACAATATATTATGTGTACGAATTTTAGAGACTTGGCTTTTTTTTAATATAGAATATTTAAATGGAAAGTTTTATTTAAGTAGGTAAATTAGAAGGAACAAATTAGCTACTTCTGTGCTGAGGTAGGGAGTTCTTTATACATTAGTATTTAGTGTGGTGTGGTCTTAAGTAATGGTATCTTAGTCGCAGGAACCTAAATTGTGAAAAAGTTGTAGGTACTATTTTGGGACCTGTCAAGTTAAACTTTACTGACTTGCAATGAATGATATAATATGCTTACCTATATCAAAGATTTATTATATTTACTACCGTTTACTATCGTAACTGTAATAGTCCGATAAACTTAAACGCATTCAAAAAGTGTTAATAAAAGTTTTTCATCTATCTTTTTCATGTCAATCCTGGAATATATAAGTCAAAAATTTACATCATTGCAAAATTTAAATTTTAAGCAGGTTGGCTTTGGTGCAACTGCAAGAATGCCTGTTGTGTAGAACAGGATGAGTACCACTATCGAGATTAGGCATAATTCAATAGATACACTTAAAAAGTGTATTAATTAATCTATGACCATTGACTATCGCTGGCAGTTGCGATATTTAAATCTCGAGTAGGTAACAAGCAGGCAAGTAGGAAATAAAATGTAGGTATTCTGTTTTATCTTAATAGGTACCTACAACTTTTGGGTTTATTTTTTATGAACCGCTTCTTTAAGACTTCGCTCGAGTGGCATTTTGAAAAGTGCACTCGTGAATGATGTTCCTTTCATTTTTACCCAATCAAAAAGTTAATTACCAATTTTCACGAAAATTATAGATTTTCTTACGAACTCTTTGCCCCTATTCTAGCCCTTGGGTATAATTTTCAAGAATTCTTTCTAAAAGGATTTCGTCATAAAAAGCCAACTACCTACTGCCAAAATATTGTAATTTAAATCTATATTTATACCACTGATTTAAACAACACTGGTAGATCCAGTGATTATTATTGAAATGGCTCGATAGTCAATCTGACACAACCAGAGGCAGATCTTGGATCAGGCACATGAATGACGGGTAATACATACTTTCCGAGGTACCTACATCACAAAGTACCTAACATCGGGCTGCTATCGAGTATCGTTAATATTTTGGCAAAAGAACTTAACCTTATACCTTATACCAACGATATACCTTACGATAGGTATACTTTAATACCTAAATTTAACAACCCTACCTTTTTGACGACCTCCCTGGGCGCAGTGTTGAGCGCTGTTGTCATAACGTGGGAGGTCCCGGGGTTGATTATCATCCGGGCAGTGTTAATTTGGGAATTTATAATTTTTTTTTCCAGTAATCAACAGCGTTACAACTAATATTAACAAAAATTATAGCTTGAAATTAAATCTATATATTATAAAATTCAAAGTCCTGACTGACTTATTATAGGTCAACCATAGGTCAACGCACCGCACATGCCTCTGGAGTTAGAAACTTGAAATTTTGACAGTAGGTTCCTTCTGTGACGTAGGCGCTCACTAAAGAAGGTTTTTTCAAATTTCAAAAAGGTGAAATGGGGGTTGAAAGTTTGTATGAAAGTCCGTCATTTCTAAAATTATATCCATGAAACTTTAAGAAAAAAAATTAAGAAATACGTATTTAACAGTTTCTGAAAATTCTACCCTCGAAGGGGTTTAATAGGGGATGAAAGTATTTCATTTCTCAAGATATTTCTAAAGTTATATCAACGAAACTTGGTATTGTGGCTTAAGGTAAAAAATAAAGAAACATGTGTCACAGTTTTTAAAATTCCACTCCCCAAGCGGTTAAAATAGGGGTTGTAAGTTGGTATGAAAGTCATTTATTTTTCAAGTTAAAGCCATGAAGTCTTTGAGCTTTCGGTTTAATATGAAGAAGTACATGTTGCACTATTTTAAAAAATTCTACCCTTAAAGGGGTGAAATAAGGGACGAAAGTTTGTATGAAAGTCCTGCATTTCTCAAGATATTTTTTTTATATCAACGAAACTTGGTATTTTGGCTTTCAGTAAAAAATAAAATAGTACGTGTGTCACAGTTTTTCAAAATTTTACCCCCATAGGATTAAAATAGTGGTTGAAACTTAGTATGAAAATCTGTCATTTTTCAAGTTATAACTTGGTATTTGGAATTTCGATTTGAAATGAAGAAATATGTGACAGTTTTTGAACATTTTATCCCCAAGGATTAAATAGATAATTAGTCTTTCAATCACGCCGCAACAGAGCAACGGATCAACTAGATTTTTTGCATGAGTATACAGTTGAGGACCTGGAGAGTGACATAGGCTACTTTTTATACCGGAAAATTAAAGAGTACCTGTGGGGAAAAAACCTAAACCACGCGGACGAAGTCGCGGGCATCTTCTAGTAAGGCCAAAAACGATTACAGATTAATATTTTAACAGAGTAGATACTTAGATAGTAGTGCACTTGTAAGTAGAACATAAAAGTAAAATAATAATAAATATTTGTAACAGTAATAGTACCTACGTGTGTGTGTAAGTAATAATAATTGTGTGTGTGTGTGTGTGTGTGTAAGTGTAAGTGTGCGTGTGTGTGTAAATTTCTAAATTTTCTTTGGTCTGGTTTGGTGGGAGGCTTCGGTCGTGGCTACCACCCTACTGGCAAAGACGTACCGCCAAGCGATTTAGCGTTCCGGTACGATGCCGTGTAGAAACCGACTAGTGGTATGGGTTTAATATAACTGCCATAACAGGTTAGCCCCCTATCATCTAAGACTGCATCATCACTTCCCAATTTTTTATTCCACTACAAGTTGGCAAGTGCTAACTTGTAGTGGAATAAAAAAAACCCACGTCGTAGGTACCTATTTTTCTTCTGACCCATCACCCAGAGACATTTAAGTGTATCATAATTATGCTAGTCAACAGGTGTCAACGCAAGTTTACTCTAAAAATATAATATGTCTCTCCGGGATGTCCAACTAAATATCGGCAACATTTATTCGCCTTCGTTTTTTTCTCGACGCTCAGTGCGTTAAAGGTTGGACCAAACAGAACGCGAGACGATCACCGTCCATCCGTTTGAGCTTTTATGAGGCTATAATATCATCAGTAATCACTGGCAACACTCACTGTTTGGAGCCAAATATTATGCCTGGCTAAAACACAGACGCCTAGCATCCCTAAATGCAGCTAATCTGCTAATGCAAGAGGTATATAGTTCGCTTCGCGCGCGTGTTGAATTTATTATTGTAGCTTTTTTGGAAAAGCCGAATAGGGCTACAGGCTCAGACCGCATGTTTAATCCGATTGAGTTGCAACAGTTTAAAAGTAGGTAGTTGTTGGGACTTGCGCGAAAGTTTATAGTAATCGGCGAGAAATTATTTTTTAAATCGGGACCACACTTATCTCCACTCCTATAGACGTATTGCTTGATGGCTTAGTTATATTTTATAAGTTCGCAACAAATACACTCTTGATACGAATAAAATTACACGTTCGGGTCCGACTCTACGCGATAAATAAATTCCCTTTTGACGTAGAAATTATATTTTATGTTTATAAATACTAATATATAATAACAGGGCTACATGCCGAGTGGCGGGGTGGAATATTGATGCTCAACTTAAAGCAAATTGCAGGCTTTTGTGGATTAATTGGACTGTTCATTTATGCAAGTTGGTCTTATTGTTACAAACTGCTGTAAAGCCATGGGAAGATTACGATTTTAGCAGTATATGTAAGTATGTATGTATGTATTTATTTATGTAAGTTCCACCGTAGCGTCTAAACTACTCGCATACCTATACACAAGTTGGTCTTAATTTTATCAAACTGCTGGAAAGCCTTGGAAAAATTACTATTTTAGCAGTCTATGTAGGTATATATTATGTATGCAGGTATGTCGGTATGTATGTTTGTATATATGTAAGTTCCACCGTAGCGTCTAAACTACTCGCATATACACAAGTTGGTCTTATTTTTATCAAACTGCTGAAAAGCCTTGGAAAAATTAATATTTTAGCAGTCTATGTAGGTATATATTATGTATATAAGTTCTACCGTAGCGCCTAAATTACTCGGCCGATTCTAATGAATGAGATCTCAATCGATTCGTTATTAAGGTCCGGGTGACAGGCTATCGTTTAAAATGGACAAAATCGAAATGATGAATGTTATATCCATTTTTTCCGTAGTCGGGTTACATCTATCTATATACTTCTAATAAAACTGTAACTGGAAAATTTCTGTACATTTAATATATTCTGAAAATTTTAATCGGGGTATGCTTTTCTATCGATACTGAGCCCAAAACAGATTTTTATTTAATTTTTGTCTGTCTGTCTGTCTGTCTGTCTGTCTGCATGGCCGCATCACGCGAAAATTAATGAACGGATTTGGTATAGCGGTAGCTGATACTCCGGGTCAATCTAAAGGATAGTTTTTATCCCAATAAAAAATAAGGTTCCTCCAGGATAGTGGATTTTGTTGATTTTACTCCATAACTCAGTCAAAACTGAACTGATTTGAATAAATCTTTCTTTATTAGAAGGTACCTATGTATCATCAGGTAAGTTTTGCCCAATTTTGGTGAAGATTTGATAAATATTATCAGAGATAGAGGACAAAACTCCTCAACAGATAACAGCAATTCACTTGAATAGAACTTAATAATATCTTTTTGGTGGCGTTTGAAGGAAACAAAATGAATTACCTATAAAAAATCTGTCGAGAGAAAATCTGTCAACAGGCTGACGGCTGACATAATTTACTGTTTACATCGGTATTTCCATATTTCGATGCCTATATATTTGCCTGTGATAATTTGACTTAATTTCGTGTATTAACAATGTCGTGACTCAATATCTGAAGTCTGAACTAGAGTTTAAGTAGCTTGAAAGGTCAGATAACGAATTTTGCTACAGAAGTGTTATCTGCAGCAGTATCTTCTGGAACGGAATCCTCGTAAAGAAGCTCGAAGACAAATACCGTAACCAAAAGCTTAACGTAGTTTATGCAACCGCATAATATGACTGTGGCTTCAAATGTTACTTGATGTTTTTTACAAGGCAACCGTCAGATATTTACACTCGATTACTTGCACCCCTAACCCTTTTGTGTGCAGGCGGATAAATGCCAAATGCTATCCATCCACTTCCTCAAACGTTACACAGTAGGTAGGTAGGTACCTATACTAATGGTATTTTTTAAGTATTTCTTTCATTGTCCACGATTTTTTGATAAAATTCGCAACGTGGTGTTTTTTGTAATAGACGTATTATCTGAGAAGTAAACCTCAAATAATACGTTATCTATACTCTATACTAATATTATAAATTCGAAAGTTTGAATGGATGGATGGATATAACTCAATCACGCCAGAACGCCTGAACGGATTTGTATGGAATTTGGCAGAAAGATATACTTATAGGCTGGAATAACACATAGGCTACTTTTTATCACGAAAAATTTAAGAGTTCTGGCGGGAACCTAAAAAATATCAATCCACGCGAACGAAGTCGCAGGCATCAGCTAGTCTATACTATAATTATATAATAATTAATTAAATATCTATACTCGGTAATATAATACATGCGAAAGCTTGGTTGGATGTATGGATGATTGGATGGGTGTTTGTTACTCAATCACGCCAGAACGGCTGAACGGATCTAGATAACCTTTGGCACAGAGATAGAATAAATTATTATAGTCTGGAATAACACATACGCTACTTTTGAACGCGGAAAATCATAGATTTGTAAGACCCAAATCTACGCAAACGAATATATTATAATAATATATTACTTTCAGAAATCCAATATCTAAATTTACCTAATAACGATTGAATTAGCAACCGCTAATTTGCAATAGGAGGGAGAGAGTAACCCAGGAGGGTTCCGCATAGGAGGGATTGTATCAAGAGATTTTAGTCTAATTCGCCGAACACCTTCCAATAACCTCTCTGCGGGCGGTGTTTCAATTATTGTACTTATGGGTTTTAAAATACTTTTCTAGTTTAGGAGCTGGTGGAAAGTATGCCAGAATTTAAACATAGTGTCATTTTAATCGTACTTTAACTACTACAGTTGTTAACCAGTAATTTAAAGTATACTGTATACATATAGATGCATTGAGAATTAGGTATATTTGAAAGTTAAAATAGCTGTCCTAAATCAGTTCAGTAATAAATTGGTATAACATCTCTGTTGTCAAGCCAAATATACCTATTGTTAGACATCGGATAATTATGCTCTATCAAAAAATATGCATGCAAATAATATGCAAAAAATATTATGCAATGTCAAGATACAATTTTTTTAAACTATTTATTTATTATTACAATTTACGCTTATTCTCACGATATATTTATATAATACTAGATGATGCTCTCGGCTTTGTCCGCGTGGATTAGATGTTTTTATTCCCGCGGGAATTCCTTAATTTTCTGGGATGAAAAGTAGCCTGTGTCCTTCCTCGGAAATCGGAATACAAACTATCCCAATATCAATTTTTATCAAAATCGGTTGATCAGAAGGGCCGTGAAAACGAAGCAGACAGACAGACACACTTTCGCATTTATAATATTAGTTTGGTAACCTGATTCGGAGATAAGACCTCAAGGCATTCAAGCTGCCACCAGCTCTCTAGCTGTAATAACAGGTTGGGGTTGCGAAGTACGCTTTGTGGTCTATGGGAGGGTCTGCTCGATGGCAACTGTTCAAAATCTTCCACTTCTCCGCGGGGTATCGAGCTCTTTCGAAGAGAAGGGCGTTTAACACTGACGGCGCCTTAAACGCTACTTTGTGCAAATGAATTTAATAATAGTAAAGGAAAAGGTGTTTTAATCCATTACAACTTGCAACTGCGATATCGCCTGATGGTGAGTGGTTTTTTTTATGTTTCGCACTCAGTTATCCTCTGATAAGACGTCATAGACGGTGAGTGATGGTAGTGGACTACCATCAGTTGACAGTAATATTAAACCCAAAATTATGATATCTTACAAAACAACCTGTTCACATGGGTAGCCAAAGTAGATAGGTAACTTTCCAGTTTTTTTTAAATTATTAATATCCATACTAATAATATTATAAATTCTGTCTGCTGCTACATGTTCTCGTTCAATTTTTTCAAACGATTTTGACGAAAACCTTCTTCGGAAAATTAAAGAATTCCCGCGGGAATTAATCTCCGGGAACAATAACAGAAAAGTAAAACAAAGAAACAGAAAAAGGTTTTACTCCAGCAGCAGCTCAGTAAAGCAGTTTTTAATGCACACCTTTTCATGTGTGAAGTGAAAATCACCGTTGTCGGTGTGAAGGGCCTTAATATCAATTCTATCGTGTAACTTAACGGCGGTTTGAGCATCTTCCGTGGGGTCGGACACGAAAATTGTGTTCAAATGATCGTGTAATTGTGCGGCGTGAACTTCATTGGGCGCCCTACACGTGCCCGAAGGAAGACGAACATAATATTATTAGTTACATATCAACTTACCAAGTATACCTACATAATATGATTTTGTCGTTCAATGCTTGTTGAATACCTAATGGTCCCGACTACACAAACTGTGTGTGTGGAACTACACAAACGGGTTACCGTTTGTGTAGTTGTTAGCATTTTCGACTGTGGTTGACGGAGTCCCAGGTCCGGCCATAATTAGTGCGCGTGTTCACTTCGATCTTATTGATTTTTCAGGTTTCAGGCGATTCAATATCTTGTTTACAAAGGTCAAGCAACAGGCCCATTAGCTCAGTTGGTTAGAGCGTTGTGCTAATAACACGAAGGTCGCGGGCTCGAGTCCCTCATGGGCCACATTTCATTTTTGAACATAAAACATTTCTTTTTGTTTTTTGGAAATATTAAAATTTAATTACTAAAAGTATTAGTTACCTACATGACAATTAAAATGTACCAAAATTATACATCAATGTTAAAAAGCTTGTTTTAAAATTAAAACTGCCTCGTTGGTCTGCATGGTGGTTAGCATGTTTAACTGCGCCGACGAGGTCCCGGGTTCGTGTTCCGGTAGGGTCATAATTAAGTATTGGGGTTTTCTGACTAGAAATTCTCAGTAGGTACTAGCCCGGAGTTAGGAAGTTGGTGACCTTTCACGCCCGTACCTCGGAGAGCACGTTAAGCCGTCGTCGATAATAGTCATCACTGACATCGACATGATAATAGTCGTTAAAGCCCGCCAAACCGCATTGGAGCAGCGTGGTGGGTCTAAACTGTAATTCTTCCTATGAGAGAGGAGGCCTGTGTCCAGCAGCGGAACGTTAATGGGCTGCAGTGGTGGTGGCTTACTAGTATACAAGGCCTGACCCTAGGTAACAAAACAACACAGGTTCTGAGACGAGAAGCCGTCGGTCCAGGATAGACATCTGCAGGCCAAGTGGAATTTTTTTTAAGTACCTATTCGTGACTAAGTATCATTTATGAAATTGACCGAGCGTCAGTTGTCTAGCGCTTGACAATTCCATAAAAATCGTATATGTATAGTTAACGTTGTTGTCGCGATTTGTGTATTTTCAGGCAATTACAATATTACAATTAAAATATACAATATATAATTTATATAACTTGATTCTTTGAGGGAAGAAATAATCTCAACTAGGCCCCCAGTCTGTCGAAGCACTCACGTCTGCTCTTCCACTTTACTCGTCTACGCTTCCGTCTAAAGATATAGACAATAGAAAAGGTTAAACAATCAAACAGGAACAAAATAACGATACTCCGCAGAACGCAGAAAAGGGGCGACAAAACAGAGCTCCCGGTTTAAATTGCATCCAAATAACATGTTAAAACATTAAAATTAACTGAGCTGCCTTCTCAATAGGTCTTTTGAAATGAATACAAACCGTGCATAATAGGCATGATGACTGATTTTGAAAAATGGTCAGATTACGTTCGGAAATATCTACTATTTCGAAAAAATATCTTATTTCAGCAGAAAAATAAGGTTTGGTAGGTAAAATTGAACTTTGAAATTTAATTTTTAAAATTCACGCCAAAACGCTCGCCTGTGTCATGGCGTCGTTTGTGACGTCACTATTGTATTTGCCAATGTACTCTGTGCAGTGTGCAGTAAACAATAGTGTGATTGTCAAATCTCGAAAACAAACTATTGTGAGTTGTGACGTCATTGTCGCTTCTTGGTGTTTAATCCATTATGGCGGATTGCTGTATTTTATAGTTTTATTTTATCAAAATAAATAGCAATCTCACTCGAAATAGTAAAATAAATACGTTTTTTTAGTCCATAAATCCTATTTCATTAGATAAATTCATAATTTCATTGTTTCTTGGTTACTGTCATCATGCCTATTGCTGGTGGCCAAGTATCCATGCATGATACACAGTGTGGACGAGTTGGGCGACAGGTTGGTCCACTAGTCGGCGACCAGTACGGCCGGACTTCTCTAAACAACAATAATTGCAAGGGAGAAATAATAAAGTCGGCGCAACGCGGCCCGTATCCGCTTGCAATAAAAATGTAAAACGCTACCGATAAGCGGCTACGCTAAAGGCTCGAATGTAAAGGCGTAGGGCGGGCGGTAAGGCAATGTAGCGACAAACTTATTTTGATCGTTATTAAAATCCGGAGTCCAGTGCCAGTCCAAAGAGAAATGGTTCCAAAATGAATGAGTGGGAATAGGTGGCAGGCTGGTGGTGGTGAAATTTTGCTCCACGTTTCTGATCCGAACCGCTAGGGTGTGGAACACCCTCCCAGCGCACGTGTTTCCTGCCATGTGCGCTGGGAGGAAACTTAACTTATCTTAGGTACCTTCAAGGCAAGAGTGAATAGGCATCTTCTAGGCAAGCGCGTTACAACCTAGACCTCATCATTGCTTTGCACTAAGCATGATTGTCGTCAAGCGCAAGCCTATCTCACAATTTAAAAAAAAAACCAAGATAAAATGGACCCAGGGTCTTCGCGCCGAGGAAAAAATGTGTTACAACTCTCGATGAGAGAGGCATACTTCCGCTGATACTCCCTGATGTGACATGATATGGTGGGAAAACACTTTTTGATAGTACGTATCATTAAAAGGACTATGCCGAAATAGCCTCCTTTGGCAAGAGAGTCCATGAATTCCAGATTTATCAACCTTTATTCCACATGGACATCACTGTGCTCGCAGCAGAGTCGTGTTGCTATCGTGACCTACAGCCTGATACTAAAACTTTCGCTATCTTATTCTTTTTGTATTTCGACCCCTCCTATAGCTTCGGAAAATTAGATATTTAGCTTATTAAAATAAAAAATAAAGTCTATTTTATTTCCCGAAAAGTGGATAACTTAAAGTAATGCGTGAGAGGGATCGATTTGTTCCCTTATATAAAAGTTTATTTCTTTCAAATTATTCTACTCGGTACTTGTACCTATAGCTAATTTAGTAATTTCCTATTCAAATATATCGACATAGTATACTGAGCGCGTCCCTACAGGTGGACTGCTTCAGTTTTTGCGTCCGGATCAAACCCCGGGTATTTTGTCACACAAAATATAAATGTAGCCGACTTCCTTCCTTCATTGGCCGCGTTTATCTCAATGATTAATTACACCTTACACAGTTACACCGCGTGCGTGGCATTCAACAGCTAAACGGAATTTATGTTTTATTGTAGATACGCGCGCCGGCGTTGTTCTACAACTTAATACCCGGAACGAGGTACCGTGATGTATGAATTCACTGTCGTTAACATGTTTAAAATACTATACTGCTTTTAGAATGTGACAAATATGAACTATGTTACGACATTGTTTATGTTCGGTAGAGTTTGTGTCAAGTATTCGAACTCGATATACTTCGACAGGTTGCGAAGTCGAGGTAATAATAGACGGTCTGAATGAACTATTCAGTGGTTACGATGTTTAAACATAGTTAAAGATGGGACAATTACTGACGTCGAGACTAGCGAGCTTGTGAACCCAACTATGCGTTGTGGTTACAACTTTACAAGCTCTCTCGTATGTCCAGTAGTTCAAGTACATATGCGTTGGGGTAGCAACTTATGTCCAATAGTATAAGTCTAATAATTAAATTATATATAAATAGTTGAAGTTAACAATGATTATTAAACCTTGCTTTGTGGTCAAATTGAAAGACAGAATACGTTATGTTCGCGCGCGGGTTGAATGTACCTACTTAGAGTAAATGTATGTGTCACATTTACTTTGCGAGTAAGGGTATACTTCCAAGGTGGTCCCATATAAATTTGATGAAGATCTGATGAAGATCTTCGAAGACAGATGTTCCCCGAGATCTTCGAAGACAGATGTTCCCCGATTACTCGAAGACGCCTGGACCGATTTGGAAAATTCTTTTTTTTTGAAAGGGTATACTTTCCAGGTGGTCCCATGGTCATTAGGTCTGATGATGGAATCCTGGGGAAATCAAAGGAACTTAAATTTTATAACGACACGAACCCAGATAGTTATTAGGTACAGGTAGGTCTGTCTACCTTTCGAGAACCTATTATTCTTTTTTTTTATATTTACAGCACTAAAAAGCAAACAATAAAATTATTTAAAAATAAAACAAAAACCGCCTTCAAAAACTAAAAAGCAAAAAATAATTGGATATATTTACATATTATTATTTCTACCCACTATGTTGAAGTCGGGCGAGCCTTGCGTCAACTTTGCTTATCCTTGTTATACCCGCCCGACTTCAACATAGTGGGTAGAAATAATAATATGTAAATATATCCAATTATTTTTTGCTTTTTAGTTTTTGAAGGCGGTTTTTTTTTATTTAAAAATAATTTCAAAATACTTTCCAAGCACATTGCGTTTTGCATGTTTTTACGACATAAGCTATAGACATCTCTCTCTCTCCGGTCGTTCCTTTATTGCAGGTCCTGGTCTGATTCTACCCTCGAATGGATTAAGTATTTGTTTCACGCCGCGATGGTCCATCGTATGGGTGGACATAGGATACTTCTAACGGAATATCAAAAAGCTTTAACGAATTGAGAACCTCCCCCTATTTTGGAAGTCGGTTAAAAAAATCGAAATACGCGACACGGTCGAAGTGACGGGAATCATCTAGTATCATTAATTCAATACAGATTCCGTGGAATAGATTCCAGGCGCGTCTTTAACCACGCAAACTTTAATAAGGCACAGTAAACCTTTATTCATTCGCGACTTAAAATGTAAAGGGCGAATCTATCCAAGTCGTGAGAAAGTAATGATAAATACATCAATTTATACCGCGATCCGCTTTCTCGTGATGCCCAACTGTTTATTAGATGGGATATAAAGGTAGGTAACTGGTGCCTCGGGCCAGTCCATATTTATTGAAATTACTTATGATTGTACTGTAATAGGTGGCCTGTAAGTCGGTAGCCTTAAAATTAAGCAAGCTTTTTGTTTGAAACGGCTGAATTAGATGCTTATATATGTAGACGATTTGCATGCCTCTTTTTCGATCGCTCGTGCATACAATGTTTTGTTGAATAATTCCACAGTTGAGCTTTTGTTTGCAACTGCCTCGTCAGTCTAGTGGTTAGCGTGTTAGACTGCGGCCGACGAGGTCCCGAGTTCGAGTTGGGCCATAATTAAGAATTGGGTTTTTCTGACTAGAAACTCTTAGTACTCGCACGGAGTTGGGAAGTTTGTGGTGTTCAACCACCGTGCCTCAGAGAGCACGTTAAGCCATTGGTCCCGGTTATTATCACAAACATGATAATAGTCCCGTTTTTAAAGCCTGCCAACCCGCATTGGAGCAGCAGGGAATTAGAGCAGCTCTAATTCCCTCTCTCCTATGAAAGTGGAGGCCTGTGACCAGCAGTGGGACGTTAATGGGCTGTAGTGGTGGTTAAGTTGTGTATCGACACAGTCAATCACCTGTAGGGCGAGCATGGGCACAACGAGTTAAATTATGTCTACACGTTATCTCTATTTGTCTACCGAAGCTAACATGGTTAAACATATAACTTGTCTCGTTACGTCAAAAGTAGAGTTAAAGGAAAGTAATAAGTATACCGCATTTTGTGGATGTTAGGGTAAACGAGAAACGAGAAATTGCGCATGCGAAGCCTGCTGGGATAAATTGAATTTGCGTTCACACTCACTTTGTACTTCACATGTAACCTTTGATGTACTAGAAATATGCATGCATGCTAGATGTATGCATGGACATTATATACTAATATTATAAAGGCGAAAGTTTGAATGGATTGATGGATAGATGGATGTTAGTCACTCAATCACGCCAGTTCAGCTGAACGGCTCTGGATGAAATTTGACACAGAAATAGATTATAGTTTGGAATAACACATATACTTTTATCCCTGAAAATTATAGAGTTCCCTCGATAACCAAAAAACCTTAATCCACGCGGACGAAGTCGCGGGCATCAGCTCTAAATATGTGAAAGTTTGCCTGTCTGTCTGTCACGTGATAAGCTACTTTTTCAGGGCCGATCAGTTTGACTAGTTTTGACAGAATATGGTGATAGTTTGCGTGCACGTGGCAATTGCTAAAAACTGTAAGATACTATTAAATATTCTATGCTATGCTATTTTTATTCGCTTCGCAAAATTATGATATTTCACAAAGAACCTGTACCGAGTTTACATGCACTGAGAAAAATTTTCATCACAAATACCGTGAATTCACATCAAGCACGGAGCATACTGATATCACCAAAAAGTACGAAGATGCTACTGCTCCTGCTGATAATTGTGTATTATGATGACGTGTCACCATTGCTGTAACCTGATGCGTATACAGTATTTAGTGATTTCCTTGTATTTTTCCTACTATTTAAGTGAGCCTTCCTCATAACGCGAATTATTCCTATTATTCATCGTACCATTCATTTATGCTTTCCTCTTAGCTCGAATTATTTCCTATTGTTTTTCCTACTATTCATCTATGATTTCCTTTCGTCTCAGGTTATTTCCTATTATTTGTGCTCTTATTTATCTATGCCTTCCTCTCATTTCAGGTTATTTCCTATTATTTGTCCTAGTATTTATCTATGACTTCCTCTCATCTCAGGTAATTACGTATTCTTTTTCCTACTATTTATCTATGCTTTCTTCTCATCTCAGGTTATTTCCTATTATTTTTCCTACCATTTATCTATGCCTTCCTCTCACCTCAGGTTATTTCCTATTATTTTTCCTACTATTTATTATGCTTTCCTCTCATCTCAGGTTATTCCTGTTATTTGTCCTGATATTTTAAATGCTTTCCTCGCATCTCAAGTTATTTCCTATTATTTTTCCTACTATTTATTATGCTTTCCTCTCATCTCAGGTTATTCCTGTTATTTGTCCTGATATTTTAAATGCTTTCCTCGCATCTCAAGTTATTTCCTATTATTTTTCCTACTATTTATCTATGCTTTCCTTTCATCTCAAGAGGAAGGAAAGCATAGATAAATATAGAGGAAGAAACTGAAAACTTAAAACATAACAAGAACCTTAAAAGTGAGAAATACATAAAATCACTGAGAATAAACACTTCTAATAGGGGCAGATTGGAGACAACATACAAAAGAAATAACATAAGTAGCATAAATTCAATATTTTATTCAATTATTACCGATACATATATGAGCAGCACTTACTATTTATTTACATCCAATCAATTATAACGAATTAATTACACATAAGACGTATTACCTCGCATTAGAGTTAGTGTGTTTGGGCAAGGACCAACAGCATATTGGTATGGAAAACACAGATAAGACTTACTTGTACGTTTCACTTCTTAAGCATTGTAATGAAAATTAAATTCAATAGTTTCTAAGCATACAGCAATGAAAATAAACATCATCTGTATCGGTCACCAAAATTGTTTGAATTTTCTGCCTCAGTCTTGACGTGGGTCACGAAGCCGTCTAGTATCTCTGCTCGGCTCGCGTGCCAGTCTTTTTTGGATCGTCGAGCGGGAGGAATATTAAATAAGCAACCAGCAGCAAAATTGCTGCGATCACTCTCGTCTCTGGTTTTGAATCTGGAAAGAAAATAGAATAATAGTAAATAATTCCGCTTGTCTCAGCCTATTTACTACTGGGCACGGGTCTCCTCTCAGAATGAGGGGATATAGCAATACTCGTAGCTTACCGCGCTGGCCAAGTAGGTACTTAGTGGGTTTCGCACACCTTTGAGAACTATGTACTCCTAGTGAACTTTCCAGCATGCAGATTACATCACTATGTTTCACAAATATTCACAAACGCACATAGGTATAAAAAGTCAGAGTCCAATGAAATGACCTGAAGCAATAGGCTATCACTACTTAATTCCGCTTGTTTGCATTTATTACTTTTTAGGTATGTAAATATTCATTAAACACAAGCAAACAAGCGACAGAATAATACACATGATTGTGTATTATAATTTCGGAAAAACCACCTACCCACACTGTACCTATGTGAATTGTGAGTGTTTACAGCGTAATTAGAGCCCACCTTAAAAATCTATCTCCATTCAAAATTTCAAGCAATTCGGTTCAGTAGTTCAGTACCTAGTTGAGGCTTGAAGGAGTAACCATTCACATTTCACACTACACACATCCAAACTTTTGCCTATAATATTAGTGTGATTAGCAAATAAGTAGCATTACAATCTACTTCGGTATTCCATGACACAATGAGTAGGTACCTACCTAATGAATAGGTACCTAATATGGTATATGAAATAACTTAATGAGGTTGAAAGCCCAGTTCAGAAAAAGATCTGTACTTAGTTAAAAGTAGTCAACTTACCGGCAAATTGCTCATTAAAGTCCGTCAGGTTTCATTTGATCAGCAAGTCACAAGTGGCTTGATTCATATTATTAACTAAAACTAATATAATTTTATCTCTTTCCTTTATAATATTATACTATTATTTTTAAAGAAAAGAATGTCACATGAACTCTAGTCGCACAATAACCCATAATAACCACGTTCAGTTGTCACTCCACGGGGACGAAGCACAGAATAAAATATAAATAATAGACGAAGCCACAAATGAAAAGTTTCGAGTTAAGACATGTCGCGAACGTCGCGTGTCGTGCTGCGGTCATCGTATTTTCGAGGACTTTATCCTATTTTTGTTTTGGTAATAGGATTCACAGAATAATAATATGATTTAGGTTCATAAAATGTGATGCATTCACTATAAGTGAAATTACATTACACATATAATTGTTTTATTACTACGTCAAGGTGACTTCAGCGTTTTATTAGAGACTAGCTTTTGCCCGCGACTTCGTCCGCGTCAAATTAAGTTTCTAAAAACAAAAAAAACAAATTACGGACTTTCGTCCCCTATTTCCCCCTTTTAGGTGCGGAATTTACCAAATCTGTAAATCACGAATTCATTTTTTCAACAAAAGCCCAAATCAAGTTTTACGGATATACCTACCTTATAACTTCAAAAATGAAGGACCGTCTTACAAACTTTAATCCCCAACTTCACTGTTTTGGGGGTGAAATTTTCAAAACCTGTAAAACACGTATTTCTTCATTTTTAACCATAATCCCAAATACTAAGTTTTATGGCTACAACTTGAAAAATGACGGAATTTCATACAAACTTTCACCCCCTATTTAAACCCCTAGGGGGTGGAATTTTGAAAAGTACTTCTTTAATACACTTCTAAGGTATTCAAGGATTATTATTTCAAATTTTCAAATTACATTCCGGGTTTGAAGTTAATTGGACCTAATACTGAGGGTTGTGATGCCTTTAACTTCTAAACTACAAAACCAATGACCTTGAAATTTTTATGGATCAATTTTTGAAGTATCTTCTTTCTAACAAAAAAAGAATGAATGAAATCGGTCGCCGCATAAGGGAGTTAGGTACAACTAAATATATATTTTGATTTTCATCCCCTCTCCCAAGGGAACCGTGCTGAATTTCGGGATAAAAAGTATCCTATGTCCTACCTCGTAGTATGAACTCAAATCGTGCCAAGTTTCATTTGTATCCGTTTAGTAGTTTCGGCGTGATGTGCGGCCAAGAAACAGACAGACAGACAAACAGACAGACAGACAGACAGACAGACATACAGACAAAAATGAAACAAATTGCAGTTTTGGCTTTAGTATCGATTGAAGAGTGCCTTCCCAAAAAAAAATTCAAAATATCTTCAATGTACAGAATTGGACCTGTTACAATTTTATTATAAGTATACATTAAGTTAAGTTCATAGTAGGAAAGCTTTATAATATACGGAAACACTTTCCTTATGTTTTACAATTATTATAAACATAATTGTAACTATCATCTTATTTTCTCAGAAAGTGTATTATTTCCTATTACATCGTGTTATTACAAGAAAAGGATAAAGTAATTTTATGTGACCGATTTTTACGATGACTAGTATCCTAATATTGCTTTATATATCCAAACAATTCGTTTCTAGCATAACATTTAATTACTATCAACTTATTTTAGAATAACGCACATGGTTTAAGATTATTTCACCATATTTAAGATTAAGAAAAAATGACATTTTTCTCAGTGTGGGTAGGCCAAAGAAAAGATATATATTACTACCTAAATCTCCAGTATTTTTAGATTAATAATATGTATTTGTTATTTCATTATGTATTTAAATATGATATTATGTCATAATATGTACTTATTTAGGTATTTATGTATATATTATTTATGTTATATTTATGTAAGTTTCTGTTTGTATAATTTCAAGCATTTTCATAAATTCCACCTCATATTTGTTGTAGGTACGGTCTATTCTTCGTTTACAACCTTTCCTACTGCCAAGGGTCACTGGTAGAGATCTCCTGTAGAGATATGTGCTCCTTGTTTTTCTACGTATTTCTAACTTTATGGTTCAAAATAAATTACAAAAATATAGAGAGATAGATAGCCGTTCGAATTAGAACAACGAGCCATTGGTAGCTATATAAGTAAGTACTTAAATATAGCTTGAGTTCCAAAGCTACCTGAATAGCTGGCAGCCTTTTTTCTTAATTTCTACACAAATAGCGATTGCGTACACATAATTGGCGGCGTATTATTTTATATAAACATGTGGGAACACGTTCCGGGCCGCGTTCCGAACGTGTAATTCTAACTCATAAATTTCCGACAAATAATACATATTCCAATACAATCTCGCCTGATTGATGTCAAGTCGCATTCGCGCGCAGCGTTCTTGCGCCAGCCAGTTTCTTTTGTTTAGTACCTACTTGTAGTATAAAGCAAAAAATCCTTGCAGTTTCTGCATTTAAAAACTATATTCCAAATAAAGGTTGGCATTCTTTTTTTTTAACTATACATATAGGCTAGTGCTTGGCTGCAATCAGACTTGCATGCAAGAGGTGATACAGCCTAAGGTGGAGCGCGCTTGCCTAGAAGATGCCTATTCACTCTTGATTTGAAGAACATTCATAGAATGTCATTCATGTCATTATTCAAAGGTTTTAACTTATTTATCATTACTGATAATCTTGTAGCCAATTCTGTATAACACAATATTTAAACCAAACTAAAATGACACCATTCAATCTAGTTCTGACCCTCCCTGCATAGAGTATTTATTATGAAAGGGAATATTTTTAATGCATAGATTTATTATTGGGAACGCGCGGGTGAAGCGCGCGAACCCAATAATAAATCTATGTTTTAATGCTGTCATTTTAGTTTAGTTAAGAGATAGATGTACAACAGATTAAGCCCCATTATCTATTTTTTTTGTTCTACTACAAGTTAGCCCTTTACTGCGATCTCACCTGGTGGTTAATGATGATACACCCTAGGACGGTAGCGGGTTAACCTGGTAGGGGTACAGCAGTTGCATTTTACCAATAGGTACCCCCTTTTCACACATTTATTTAATTAATTTAAACCCAATATTTTAGCAAGTGACCCACTTGGTCACCAGATGTTGATATGATTTACAGCACCAGAGAAACTGCCAATGCGTTGCGGCTTTTGAAAAATTTGTATTTCACAGGTAAATACGAAGGGCCAATTCACATTTGCCATCTTTTATCTAGAATATCGTTAGTCAAAATAGACTCGCGCAAATCGTACCGAACGTGATGAATTTATAATTACTAAATTTTCAATAGCACCAAACACCATAGCACCACGCAAAAAAAGCACCTCTGTCATAGGGAAGGCACTAGCTCCCATAACACAGTTTTTACTTTTTTGGGAGATAGAAGCCAAATTATAAATGTAAACCTATGTATTTTTTGCAAATAAAGATATTTTATTTATTTATTATTTATTTATAGGCACAGAATATACTCGTACTAGCGTTACATAATTGGTAATACTCACTATTCCGTAAAAGCTGCATCAATTTTGTGGTATTGTGCCTCAACCTTATTATAACATCAAATGCCAGCGTCATTTTACATGGTGCCATCGCTTAAAGTAATACCTAAGCAATATTACTCAAAACTACAGTTTGATGTCACGTACTAAAAATAAGGATTATAATTCTAAAACACGAAAGTCAACAATAATGAAACAATATGGCTTTCAGCGTTTACAGTATGATCCCTAAGCTCAAGAATTGTGTAACAAAGGCCAAAGCACCGCATCTTTGTGCACGGTATGCGGACCTGTCTTCTCTATATTTGATGAAATTCCTCCACTCCAGTTACTTTAGCCTTTGACCATCCCCAGTGCTGCGGCTAAACTCGATATACCTCTCGACAAAACGTATAACGTTGCATTTGTTTCCAATTCTTGTCAAAATTTGCATGCAATTATAGCACAAATTTTTTTGGTTATTAGTTATTACACTTTCTTAAGTATCTACCATAATTCTAGAAGGGAAATAATTGCGAATATTGAATTACATTCAATTATTGCTCTGGAACGTACAAGAAAATGTCCTAGTGAAAATGGGCTTGCGTACCAGTGAGCGTAGGGTCTATATTATAGTCCCCTCCTTCTAGCGTATTACATAACTGACCGATGATATTATACTATAAACAACAAAAGAATGGCTGAGAGATGTCCGTTCGAGGCGAATGCTCGAGAAACTACAGTGGCAGTGCGCCCGTAGAACGCTCGCTTTTATTATTACAGCGACCGATGAGCGATCGTTTAATTCGCAACTAGTGGGTACTCTTATATAACATAACTAGCTGATGCCCGCGACTTCCCCCGCGTGCATCGAGGTTTTTGGTTCCCGCGGGTACTCTTTAATTTTCCGGGATAAAAAGTTGCCTATGTGTTATTCCAGGCTATAATCTATCTCTGTGCCAAATTTCATCCATATCCGTTCTAGCATGATTGAGTAATAAACATCCATCCAAACTTTCGCATTTATAATATTATAGTTTAGATAAAGAAGTTGGCGGGAAGTGGCTGGATGGGAAGTGGAAAGTTGAGCCTGGAGCACCAGATGCAGTGGTGGCCTTAGGAAAGGCCTCAAACAACGATGTTTTTATATAAATATATATATATATATTATGCCGTGTAGAAACCGAATAGGGGTATGGGTTTAATATAACTGCCATGCCCCTAACAGGTTAGCCCGCTACCATCTTAGACTGCATCATCACTTACCATCAGGTGAGATCGCAGTCAAGGGCTAACTTGTAGTGGATTAAAAAAAAATCATAATACAATATATGATAACGATAATCACCTCACTTCCTCATCAAATTATTGAAATCCAAAAAGTGTGCAGAATATTTAGTTTTGAATTTCTTACCCAATGTTACAATAAAATGGGAAATTCAAAACAAAAAAAATTTTTTTCGAAAATATTTTTGTTTACTTCCTGGCCAAAAATCTGTGAAGTTTGTTTCCATGGCTTCTTTGTCACATTTCTCCCCTCTGGTCACACGAGTTTTCATGATGCAAGGACCTTTTCTATGGTTTTGTGATTATTTTCTATTAGATTTTGATTATTTTTTCAGGGGGTAATATCTGCTTATTATTTCCATGATTAATTCGGTTAAAACATTGAAAGCAGCCATGATGTTGTGGGCTCTTCTCAGACCAGAGCGCGTTTGGAACCCTCCTAGTTTTATTTTTAAGATACCGTTACCTACTGATTATCACCATTATATTTTATAAAACGTCAATAATTATATTGTACCTACCTAAATTGAATAAACATTATTTGAAATTAATTGAATGTGCCAAATTTCATCCAGATCCGTTCAGCCGTTCTGACGTGAAAGAGTAACAAACATCCATACATACATCCATACTCACAAACTTTTGCGTTTATTTATACTACTTATTATTATTCCGTATTTGGCGTTTTATTGGAGAAGGCGTTTACACTATTTGCAAAAGGCAACAAAGGTTAACTTTATCATATTAAGTGTCGATTTCACCAACTCCCGCGAATAACGTCTAACCTAGGATTAAATTTGAAACGTTGACATAATTACTACATAACATCTGTCAAAATATCAATTTTAATCCTAGGTTAAACGTAACGCGGAGTTGGTGAAATTGGCACTAAAGCGTACAGCGTATTTTATACGCGCAGGCGTCGCGATATTTTTTTTTCATGTGTGCATTTAAAATTCTACTCGATAGTGATGCTACCGCCAAATTAAATCCAATATTTTTTATTCGGCGCGGCTTTGATAGCTTATAATATCTTGGGAACCTGTCACTTATTTTTTTGTAACAAAGGTTTTCTCTCATTTATCACTTGATTGTTGACTTGATGCCTGCTATTGATTACTTACTACCCCTAAAATGCTTATTTCATAGAATAGACAATTAGTTAAACGATGATCAAACGAAACATCGCGTCGGTACTCTCGAAATAATTTGCAAAGCTCGAGATTTTAGCGATATTGGTCGAAATTGAATGCAAACATGACTGTTTAATGGTAATCTGTGTAGTTAAATAAGTGAACAATTGTGCTAATTCGGTTGTACATACACAATCTGTTAAATAAGCTCTATTGACCGATGCCTAAAGTTGTGCTACGAATATATCCACGGAAACATTTAATACATTTTTTTTTAATTCTTACAAGTTAGCCCTTGCAGTCTAAGGTGGTAGCGGGCCGTTATGTTAAACCCACCGGTAACCCCTCATCGGTTTCTGCACGGAATCCCCACGATTTGACCACAGCGCTCAAATTTAAGATGTGTACAAACGAATTGGACAAATCGATACCTATAAAATATATATACCTACATATAAAATATATACCTATAAATATTTAAAATCCATATACTAATATATAATTATAAATGCGAAAGTGTGTCTGTCTGTCTGTCTGTTACACTTTCACGGCCCAGCTATTCAACCGATTTTGATGATAATGATTATCCACTACAAGCTTGCTCTTGACTGCGATCTCACCTGATGGTAAGTGATGTTGAAGTCTAAGATAGTAGCGGGCCAACCTGTTAGGGCTATGGCAGTTACATTAAACCCATACCCCTAATCGGTTTCTAAACGGCATCGTATCGGAACGCTAAATCGCTTGGCGGCACGTCTTTGCCGGTAGGGTGGTAACTAGCCACGGCCGAAGCCTCCCACCAGGAAATTAGTCTTAGGAGTTAGTCATTATAAGTAGTATAAGTAATAGGTAATAGTCTCGACTTAACAATTATGCTGTTTTTAAATGTATGCAATAGAATTAGGATAGTTGGAATGTGTTAGTAATTTTACAACCCTAGCCGATTTTCGCAAATTCGAGTGAAAAACTTCATCATAATAATTCATTTATCAGGTTGAATCAGCTAGTCGCTAATAAATAGAGAATCTTGTTTACAAAATACACCCCTGCATACGTTACATATTGCATGTTTATCTGTGGGTGTAGATACACGTATTTATCGCCTCTTTCCACCCCTCCATATTATTATATTTATTAATGGTACTGCGAGGTGGATCCAAAATCTAATCAAGCTCCCCGTAAAGATTGCTCTAAGGTGAAAATCACTGAGGTCGGCAATATTTGAATTACATCACCTTACATTCAACCAATAGGGACGCTGGTTGCATCGAATATATCTTTACTGCCAATCACTTGTTAGAATTTGAATTTTGGTGGTACTACGTTGCATGAACGACGTTACTCGCCTTGGGGTAAATCAGAGGCAGGGTATAGGGGATAGACATTCGAAAGACCGGTGATTGCCTTGTCACTACGGTTTTAGACCAAAATGAGTGGTGATATTTTTATCCACTACAAGTTAGGCCTTGACTACGAATTCACCTGATGGTAAGTGATGATGCAGTCTAAAATGGTAGCGGGCTAACCTGTTAGGGTTATGGCAGTTTTATATTAAACAAATACCCCTAATTGGTTTATACACTACATTGTATCGGAACGCACTTGGCAGCACTTCTTTGCCAGTAGGGTGGTAACTAGCCACGGCCGAAGCCTCCGACCAGACCAGAGTTACTTGTTACTTGATATCCTATACTATTTTACACGATCGGCCTCCTATTCTGGTGGTAGGGGTTCGACCCTCGGGCACTCACATAAACTTCTTTAACTTTTCTGAGTTCTAAGCCTAAACCCACGCGGACGACGTCGCAGGTATGCGACTATGGTCTAGTATTTCTTACATATAGTTCGCGCGCGATTTGAATGCAGAATAAATGTCTGGTGACATACTCTGCATTCAAGTCGCGCGCGAACCGTAAATGCACTAAATAATCACCCAACGGACCTATACAACATACCGACATAACATAGCTAATAGATATTTTCAACAGGCCTGGCTCACTTTTCACGCATTTATACCTATGGCGGCGGAATCCGTCGACGGCACTCGTATCAGTCGAGTGTCGCGTTATCACCGTAGTTTTACCACACGGTTTTACGTTTGACTTTTATTCAAGTTCTCGATATGGATAAACAAAGAATATATTGTATCGCGTTTGGTTATTTAAACTTTAATAAAGTTATACCGAACTTATTGCTACATAATTCCTGCTAAGAGTTCTAAGGAAAACTAATATTTTAATACATAATGTGGGTAGTCAATTTTTTTATATCCAGACATAAGACACAGTTTTAAACTAAAGTAAATTTAAACCATAGGTATTCTTAGGTAGTATCATATAGTGATGGTGGCCTCTAGTGGGTAGACTTCAAGCTCCTAGTCCGGACTCCAGGGTTCAAACCTCTTTCGTAGGCATATAAATATTTTCACTTGCGATTTGAATTGCACTTTATTACGATGTTAAGAGAGTCGCTTTTTATTAAAACGTCTTCGTGGAGTAAGTCTTCTGTACCTATAAGGTACTATTAAATATTCTGTGCTTTCACACTGTGCCTAGGCATCCAATATTGTTACGGCGGATTTCGATTTCCGGTGAATCTCTCTTATAATATCGACTTGCCGTTCCCACTTCCGGAACGGGAATCTGCCGTCTCTTTCTAGCATTGGAAGGATAGAAAGAGAACCAACACAGGTATGTTAATTGAACGCCGAAGGCACTCATTTTCAAGGGAGATTGGTCTGTTAAATAGGTAATATAAGAATTTTATATACATATAAGGCATTAACTAGATTTCAACAAGCTAGATTTTCTGCTTACTTAAATTTTACGTTGACCCATCTTTTTAAGCAAGATGGGCTTATTCAGACGGAAGTAAACGTTCAAATTCACTTTCGCCGGAAATTTGACATCTGAAAGATGGCTGCTTAATGCTTATACTTACACGGCTGTTTGTTTAGTACAGTTTTATTCATTCAGCCCTCTTTTTATGCATAATGTATATATATTTTTTAACATCCTCACGTGGGAAAAATTATTTTTTTTAAATCGCGTGATATCTTTGATTTCGGTATAAATAGTAGGTAGAGCCGACGCCAATTAAATAATCGCGCCTGAAGTTGACCCAAAGACGCGTCGCCATTGCATATTTTCGCGCTTATGTACGTTGACTTCGACAGTTTGTATGAGAACTGCGCAAACAAGCCCTCACAGTTCGCACCTCAGTTCGGAGACGAAAATTTTATTGGCGCCAACTATAGACTATGAACCTTTTTGGTTTTGGAATATCTGTAGCAATATTCGGCGAAAACTCGCAATTATATTATTAATATAATAACTGCCTCGTTGGTATAGTGGTATGCAGCATGTTCGATTGCGGCTGACGAGGTGCCGGGTTCGAGTCCCGGGTCGGGCCATAATAAGTATTGGGTTTTCTAACAAGAAATTCTCAGCAGGTACCAGCCCGGAGTTAGGAACTTGGCGGTATTTCACCCCCGTGCCTCGGAGAGCACGTTAAGCCGTCGATCCTGCGCCTGGTATCTTTCCGGTCGTGTCGGATTTTCCGTCCCATCAGGCTTTGAGAGTAAAGGAACAGAGAGTGCACCTGTGTACGCGCACACACTTGTGCACTATAATATCTCCCGCGCAGATGGCTAATCTCGCTGGAGATTGGCCGCCGTGGCCGAAATTCGGTCGGGAGGACATTATTAGTATAATAGTATGGTAATTAATAATAAAATATTCAATTTTTTTTTAATCAATGGCTTGACGACAATCCTGACAATACAAAGCAATGATGAGGTCTAGTTTGAAGCGCGCTTGTCTAGAAAATGCCTATTCACTCTTGCCTTGAAGGTAGGTAGGTATTTAAGTTATATGTGGCATGGATTATATGCGCTGAAAGGGCACTCCACATCCTGGCGGTTCGAATCAGAAACATCTAAGAGCAGAACCGTTTCGTTCGAGCAGACTGCACGGGATGATTTACCGCGACATCGAATAGGCAGTATAATCTTTAATATTCTCAAAAAATGGCATTATAAAAATGCTGTGCAGTAAACAATCGTAAATTCCATAGTCAATATTTGTCATAGCCTAATGATTGTAAAGGGAGGGGCACAATAAAGTAATACTTTATAGCCTGTGTGTTTGTCCGTACGCTCCGTGCGTCATAGGCGCGCCCCATATATATTTGCCTTTCGTGATATTGAGTGTACGCTTTTCCGAAATAAAAAACCTAAAACCGGAGCAGCGCGCGGTACAAAGTTTACAAACGAAAGTAAGCAACCCTAATCCATACCTACTGATATTATAAATGCGAAAGTGTGTCTGTTTGTCTGTCTGTACTCTGTCTGTATGTCTATCTGCTAGAATTTTTTTTCAGACTCATACTCAAAGTACCTATATTTATTCAAAATAGCTACTACACAGCACACCTTCTGAACGTCACTTAAAAAGTATAAGACGTGATGATGATAATTAACCACAGTATCTTAAAAGTAAAGCTACGAGGGTTCCAAATGCGCTCTGGTCTGTTAAAAGACGACAATAAACTCAGCCAGGTTTTTTTTTACTATCTCACGAGATGATTCTCACAACTTTAATCAACATTTTAACGGCCCATCTTTTGCATGCAACCTCTATAACCTATATTGGTCGAAATGATGGGCCGTTAAAGTGTAGCAGACAGACACACACTTTGGCTTTAATAATATTAGTACGGATCATCAAAAATTTAATTCCCGTAAGGTAATCCCAAATAGGTATATCGTGGAGTTGTCACGTTGCCTGATTAATTTATAGGAAGCGACGTGCATAATGTATTTTTTACCATAAATCTAATTTCTATGTTAACTATTAGAAAATTAAACGTTTTCATTCCAAGTCATGTTCCTAAGGTCGGCCATACACGGACTGCTCGAGCAGTTAGCCAGTGATCTACATACACGGAACACCCTTGCAGTCATAGTCAACAGCTTGAAGCTACCATTGATAACTGCTGCCAACCTCCCGAAGCAGTCGCAACTCGCAACTGCTTGAGCGGTTTCATGTATGTGCAGTGTACATGCAGTCGCAGCTTGAAGCAGTCCATCCTGACTACTTCAAGCTGTCCGTGTATGGCTGGCCTAATATGGATTTTTCAATTTATAAAGATGTTGAATATATATAAGTAACTAGCTGATTCCCGCGACTTCGTCCGCGAGGAATGAGCTTTTCGTAAGAAACGTTTTCGTTCGACCGTTTTTTCTCTGTCTTACATTGCAAATCCGACATAGAATAATATTGCGGCTATAAATTAAGATGTAAGCTATCCTATCTTTCAAGTTGGATCAAACTGCACACGGCGTGCAAATTTAAATATATAATTTTTTTAAAATCGGTTAAGTAGTTTAGGAGTCCATCGCGGACAAACAACGTGACACGTGATTTATATAATATTTAGATTAGCAGATTTCTTTTTCTGTGATAGGTATTATATTTTGCCCACAATTCAAGTAATTTTTTTTTGTGATTATTAAATAGAGGATCTTTCAAAAGTCGTTATATCCACGTCCCCTGTTAGTTTGAAATCCATTTTTAATTTAACCTACCTCTCGATTTTTTCTAATAAGTAATATTGCGTTAACTTAAACTTCTACTTTTATGAGTAAGTATTATTTATACCCCTCGATTGAAGTGTGAAATAAAAGTACTCGTATTAAGAAGAAATGTTCTTCCCCGGGATGCAAGCGGTCCCGGAACCAAATTTCATCAAAATCGGGCCGTGAAAGCGTAGCAGGCAGACAGAGAGACACACTTTCGCATTTATAATAATCATTCTCCCATTTATTTGTACAGATTTTTATAAAATTATTTCTAAACACGTTTTACATAAATATATAAAAATACTATACAAAACACATTTAAAAATAATCCTATAAAACTTCTACCCACTGCGGGGCCTTAAAGACCCAAGCAGCCGGTGGTCAGGGCTCCAGAGAGAGGAACTTCCTCACAATTCGCGCCGTCTCAAGGATAACCGCCTTCTGTATCCGACCCTTAATCCAACAACCAAGCGAAAGCTTCTTAAGGTTTTGATCGAAACTTTTGAAAACCTATTATAATATAGATTATCCAATTGCGCCCAAAATCGAAGCAATCAATGTTTACGCTCTTCCTCTGCTCTAACAAGTGGGCTTGCACGGTATATAGCGCCCCCGGATCTCTCAAGGGCATGGACGCATGCGACGTGGGTGCTTGCATTATTAACGCATGCTCAGTCACGCTTACACTAAATATTTAATCGTTATGCACCTGGGACGCTTACTCTGGCTTCACTTACGGGGTCTCGACACAATCTTTCGTCAAATAAAACGTGAAACAACTTTTTTTTCCTCTTACCATAAAGTTCCATTACAATATAAGGGCAACTTTATTGTTTACTACCATCTAGTCTATGGGCTAACAAGTAATATTATTCTAGCTTAAACTTCTACTGATAATTAATTTCTACATCTAATTTACAGTCCAATAACTGTCCTTAATTTATTCTAATGTACTTAAAGGCGAATGGACCGCGCGTGAAACAACAATCAAAATCTTTATTTATCAAAAATGCATGTAAGTACATTTAATAAGGTGAAGTCTGTCCTCTTCTGGTAGATAAACCAAAGCCTTCCCTAATCCCTTTAACTGTGAACAGAAACTAATCACGTTTGACAGATATATAAGATTCGGTAATTTTATATATTAAGTCACAGCTTCACATTTATTATATTAAACGTATGGATTTCTAATCTATTCAAGATTTGACAGGCAGAACGACGGACAAAGAGTCAATTCCCTCATTAGATAGTCTTTATGATTCAACATCCATACCTACTTCCATACTACTATTATAAATGCGATAGTGTGTCTGTCTGTCTGTCTGCTACGCTTTCACGGCCCATCTGTTCAACCGATTTTGATGAAATTGGGTACAGGGACGGATTATATCCCGGGGAAGGACATATGCTACTTATAACCCGGAAAATTAATAAACTCCTGCGGGAAACAAAAATCTTAAATGACGCGGACGAAGTCGCGGGAATCATCTAGTCTACAATAAATAATTTAATATTGTTTAATTCTGTTATCATAAATCATAATTTTGGTAAATAATCAACATTTAGTGGCATAACATACGAAACCGTGCGTAATTATGTGTTTACTATGCACTCTCTTTCAGTGGAAATATCTATCTATAGTTGCATACAAATTGATACTTCTTATATATAGCGGACAAGAACATAGAGTTAGGAACGTCTTACCAAAAGTCAAGGACCACAATAGCAAAAAAAACATTTAAATCCCAAACAAAAACGTTTTAGTGTGAAGTTATACCTATGGCCATCTTCCTACCGGACCACTAAATTATGCCCGCGACTTATACTTTTGATTTCTATTTCTACCATATTATTTCATCAAAATGTATTGAATCGATGGGCCATGAAAGCGTAGCAGACAGACAGACAGATGGTATAATATTAATATTAGATGGATTAAAAGTAAAACCCCATATCTGAAGCAAACAACGAATGCTTCCCCTCCTGATTCCTGAACAGTTCATATTATAAAGGAGCTCTCATGGTCAAAATGCATATGTCACCATAAGATTGTAAAAACCGTTAGACTGTAATCTAACTAGCGATATTGTAAACTGTCGACAGATTGTGAACTGTTCAATGTTTGAGTGTCAATTTTTGAAATATTCATCGTATTTACGTTTTCCTGTCTCTTTCTTGTAGGTTAGATTAGGGATCGACATAAATAATCAGTTAATTTAGGTTTTATCGGGTTAATATACCTAACAGATTACAATCTACCGAAAAATAATGCGTTAAATTGTAATCTGTTGACAGTTTACAATTTCGCTAGTAAGATTACAATCTAACGGTTTTTGCAATCTTACGGTGACAAAATTAAGAAACCCCCGCAGGTTGCCCCATTGTGCACCTGAGGTTATACCGTACTATTACCTATTCTGTGGTTATACTGTGGCTGTGGTTAACAGGAAGGATATTATATACTGTTTGTTGTTCACCCGAAATGGAATCGACCACTAGAACAATAGGAAATTCACTTTGAAATACTTAATGTTGATCATAGAGAACCATTGTTTAATATTATAAAAGTCCTCTGGCACCGTAGGGACAATAACAACTAGAGTTAATGTAACCGGGATAGAGACAAACGAAGTTTGTTTCGTTATTAAAATGGTAAATAATATTAGCTTTAAAAAAACCCAGCTGAGTTTGTTGTGGGCTCTTCTCGGACGGGCGCGTTTGGAACCCTCGCAGCTTTCGTTTTAAGATACCGTGGTTAATTATCACCATCACGTCTTATACTTTGTAAACGTGACGTTCAGGTGTACTGTGTAGGTACCAATTTTGAATAAATAGGTACACTTTGAGCTTTGTTTAAAATTATGATAGTTCTCTTGCACCGTATATACAGTAACAAATAGAGTAAATGGAACCGCAGTAGAGGCAAACAAAGTTTGTTATGCTATTAAAATGGCTGGCCCTATATAAACAGGTTACGTACGCGATGCTAGATAGAAAATAGAATAGGCGTGTCTCTGTTTATCACATTTGTAATATAATCTGTGAGTTCTCTTGCACCGTAGAGGCAGTAACAAAAGAAGCCTGCTAGAGCATTTTTTGTCTAGTAGGCTTCTTCCGTGGCTAGTTACCACCCTACCGGCAAAGACTTGGAACATCGGCGTCAAGTTGCCTGTCTGTCGGTATTCTACGGGATATATTTCGGAGAGTGTGCTCAAGAACTATTTGATCTGGTTCAGAGCCTTATAACTTGTGAATTACTGAACGTAGTTACTTCGGTTTTAAATATAATATGTAACCCGATGGCCTCCAGCCGAATGTGGCTTAAAAAGTTATAAAAATATTTATTTCAGGAGGGCTCTCATAGAAGCGAATGCGAAGTAAAATATTTTTTATAGCGTTAAGTAGGGTTGCGGTATATAATTTTAAAGATAGGAATAGAGTCCAAAAATATTTTTTAAAATTTTTCCTCTAATTTTGATGAAATGGGGGGCTTTCAAAGTGTAGATTTTCTAACGTCCAAAGTTGACCTTAGAACTCTAAATTTTCTGAAAGGCTGAGCCTGGAACTTGAATAATTATTTGAATTATATCCTGTACTTAAACAACAAATACTAAAATTAGATAAATATTATAAGGAAACGAAATTATTTAATTTATAATGAGCTTTAGTATTTTTTACAGAACTCCACAATTATGTCAAAAGATGGCGCCGCGAGGTCTCAGTTCGGGGCGAACCACTAGTACTTAGTATTATTTCATAAGTAAATTCTTTACATCCTTGGGTCGTCGTCGACACTTAAGTTAAGAGCGAAAACACAATATGGGAACAAAATGTCATAGATTTAGGATTCTATTTTATGACATTCGCTGCGATGCGCTGCGAGGAGCGCAGTAGATGCAAATATATGCCACACAGAAGTCCGCATGATCACTTTTATTGATATTTCAGGTTTCAGGTGATTCAGTACCTTGTTTACAAAACTCAAGCAACTGGCCCATTAGCTCAGTTGGTTAGAGCGTTGTGCTAATAACACGAAGGTCGCGGGTTCGAGTCCCTCATGGGCCACATTCCATTTTTGACCACAAAAAAATTATTTTTGTTTTTGGAAATATTAAAATATTAAAATTTTAATTACTAAAAGTAGGTATTAATTACCTATGACAATTAAAATGTACCAAAATTATACATCAATGTTAAAATGCTTGTTTTAAATGAAAACTGCCTCGTTGGTCTTTGTGGTCAAAATTAAAAATTGTCCCGGGGCCAACGAGGCAGTTTTACAACAAATACAAAATATTTCTTTTTGTTTTAATTAAAAATGGTAATATTAAAGAATATGAACAGGTCTACTCGAAAGCTAATAACAAAAAGTTTTAGTTAGGTACATGACAATTAAAATGTACCAAAACCATCAATGTTAAAAAATTATAGCAATACGTTACTTATATTATGGGGGGTTGAAAGCTTTGTAACTGCAGCTGAATGGAGAAACTCATTAGAAAATATTGCTTATTAATCCCGATTCTTATTATAGCTCTATTCAAATACAAACAGAGCAAGATCGGATCTTGATTTTGACGATCTCCCTGGCGCAGTGGTGAGCGCTGTGGCCTGTGGTCTTGTAGTGAGAGGTCTCGGGTTTGATTCCCGGCAAAGACGTACTGCCAAGCGACTTAGCGTTCCGGTACAATGCAGTGTAGAAACCGATTAGGGCATAATGGGTACGCCCTCATATTTTCCACTTCTTCTTCGCGTGCCTCTCCGATCAACGAAAGTTGGCAGTCAGCTTGGTATATTCACTTTTGTTCTTCGCGAGGCGAAATAATTCGGCGGCATTCCGGTCCACTCCCGTATGTTGTGAAGCCAAGACTGTTTTCTGCGACCAACGCCTCTCTTTCCAGCAACGTTTCCCATCATGATGAGTTGTAGGAGTTCGTATCTCTCGTGCCCAAATATGTGACTTTTCTCATCTTGACAGTTTGCGTGTTTGATTGACGCGTCGCAGAATTTCCTCATTCGTGACTTTATATTTTCTGGATGAAATTTAGCACAGGGATAGATTATAGTCTGGAATAACACATAGGCTACTTTTTATCCCGGAAAATTAAAAAATTTCCCGCGGGAACCAAAAAAACCTCAATCCACGCGGACGAAGTCGCGGGCATCAGCTAGTACAAAATATTCGTGATGCATCCATTCATACTTTCGCATTTATAAAATTAGTAAGATAAAAAGCAACTATTAATTAGGTAGGTACAAACTTTGATTAGGTACAAATACAATCAGAAATGTTTAACGTGTAAAAAGACTACGGAACTATACGGCGTCGAAAAAACATCCGCGTGTTCACTTCGTCTTTATTGATTTTTCAGGTTTCAGGCGATTCAATATCTTGTTTCCAAAGTTCAAGCAACAGGCCCATTAGCTCAGTTGGTTAGAGCGTTGTGCTAATAACACGAAGGTCGCGGGTTCGAGTCCCTCGTGGGCCACATTTCATTTTTGACCACAAAACATCTTTTTGTTTTTTGGAAATAAGTATAAAAATTTAATTACAAAAAGTATTAGTTACCTAGTACTAGTTCGGAGTTTCGAAGTTGGCGCGGTTTCACCCGTTCATCTCTCCTCTGAGACCTGTGCCCAGCAGTGGGACGTTAATGGGTTGTAGAGATTAAAATGTCTTAATTTTTCAAATTTTATCGCGATCTCATCTAGTTGTTGGTAAGACATAATGCAGTCTAAGGTGAAAGCGGGCTAACCAATGGCAGTTATATCAAACCCATTTTCCAATCTCGTAGGCGCCACACGTGTTTACCTACTCTCAGCTGAAGCCACCTATCGTATGAGATATTCCTGTACAGCATAAAGTAGACTTTAAATGGGCTTTTAGGAGTGCAAGTAAGGTTAGTTGAAAGGGGCTTTATCTTTAGGCTCACAAATACGACGCAGACTTACGGTGAACGAGAATAGTTAATGTTACGACGACGTAGACAGTACAGTGTGAGGCTTGTAATGAAGACATTCGACTCTATGAAACATTTGCTTTGAATTTTGCTAGGTAGCTAAACTGGGACGAAAACTTTGGAGCTATGTAAACAGGACGAGCTTTTATTTCGTTTTAAATCGACGATTTGGGTCCTCACACCACAATATTTTTGTAAGTACCTATCTCTTTGTAGTGTAGAGGATAGCTTTTTCAATGAACAGACTGCTTTTTTACTTTAGGGTTTTGATATATAGAATACTAGATGATGCCTGCGACTTTAATAACGTGGATTAATGTTTCTTGGATTTTCCGGGATAAAAAGTAGCCTCTGTCCGTCCCCGGGATACAATCTATTACTGTACCAAATTTCATAAAAATCGGTTGTATAGATGGACCGTGAAAGCGTAGCAGGCAGACAGACAGATAGACACACTTTCGCATTTGTAATATTTGTATGTATGGATCATTAGTTTTTTTGAGGAGGTCCTGGGTTCGATCCCCGGCAGGGTCAATTTGGGAATTTATAATTTCTGCATTTTCCCTGGTCTGGCCTGGTGGAAGGCTTCGGCCGTGGCTAGTTACCACCCTACCGGCAAAGACGTGCCGCCAAGCGATTTTGCGTTCCGGTACGATGCCGTGTAGAAACCGAAGGGGTATGGGTTTAATATAACTGCCATGCCCCTAACAGGCTAGCCCGCTACCATCTTAGACTGCAGCATCACTTACCATCAGGTGAGATCGCAGTCAAGGGCTAGCTTGTAGTGGATAACGAAATAAAAAATAATAAAAGACAGACACATAGATAGACACACTTTCGCATTTATAATATTTGTAAGTATGGATCATTAGTCCCAAAAACATACCTGACCCGGTGGCAGCGTCCCTACGCTAGTATCCATTAAGGTGGATGACAAGGGTCTGCCCGCGAAATTCAAATTTAATTTGGTTTTTCACAATTTGTAAACTAATACGACAAAGTAGGCTTATGGCATTCAAATTGCGAGCCTAGGAATATCATCTTCACAGGTTTATATAAAAATCTTTACTTGAAAGTGCCCAGTTTAAGAAATTAGTCAAAATAATGACTAATTTATGAGTAACTCACGTCAAACTCATTATTTAACTCATTCAGCCTATGTGCTATTCCAGACTATAATCTATCTCTGTGCCAAATTTCATCCAGATCCGTTCAGCTGTTGGGGCGTGAATGAGTAACAAACATCCATCCATACATCCAGACATCCATACCGACATCCATACATCCAAACTTTCGCATTTATAATATTAGTAAGATGTATCTTGTATGATATTATTTTGTTAAATTATTTTGTTATTGTAATGTTATTGTAAATAAATTTGTCAATTGTCCGTAAAGTCGTTTTTTTAAAGATTTCTGATTGTATTTGTACCTACCTACCTAATTAATTGTTATTTTTTATCTCAGTATTAAACGAACATACTAACTCTATGTAAACGAACAACTCAAATAGACTTTGAAAAATTATAATCCACGCGAACAAAGTCGTGTGCATGAGCTTATAATATCTAGGTTAGTGCGATTGAATAGGTACCTTAAGGTCGTGAATCGACATAAAATTATGCATCACGAATATTTTGTATGGACATTGGACTTAACGATTTGTAACAATGCAATGAGGCCTTGTATGCACAGTGTTTTTAAACTATTTTATCGCTAGTGGAAAATATAAAGTCACGAATGAGGAAATTCTGCGACGCGTCAATCAAACACGCAAACTGTCAAGATGAGAAAAGTCGCATATTTGGGCACTAGTGATACTAAGTGAACTCCTACAACTTATCATGATGGGAAACGTTGCTGGAAAGAGAGGCGTTGGTCGCAGAAAACAGTCTTGGCTTCGCAACATACGGTAGTGGACCGGAATGCCGCCGAATTATTTCGCCTCGCGAAAAACAAAAGTGAATATACCAAGCTGACTGCCAACCTTCGTTGATCGGAGAGGCACGCGAAGAAGAAGTGGAAAATATGATGGCGTACCCATAATGCCCTAATCGGTTTCTACCACACTACACTGCATTGTACCGGAACGCTAAGTCGCTGGGCAGTACGTCTTTGCCGGGAATCGAACCCGAGACCTCCCACTATAAGACCACAGGCCACAGCGCTCACCACTGCGCCAGGGAGATCGTCAAAATCAAGATCCGATCTTGCTCTGTAATAGAGCTATAATATAGCACCACCCACCACCACTACAGCCTATATATTAACGTCCCAATGTTGGGCACAGGCCTCCACTCTCATAGACCCACCACGCTGCTCCAATGCGAGTTGGCGGGCTTTAACGACTATTCTACTATCATGTTAGTGATAATAACCGGAACGGACGGCTTAACGTGCTCTTCGAGGCACGGGGTGAAACACCGCCAACTTCCAACTCTGGGCTGGCACTGAGAATTTCTTAATTGAAAACCCCAATATCTAACAATTTTTATGCCCGACCGGGTATCGAACCCAGGACCTCGTGATCCGCAGTCGACTATGCTAACCGCTAGACCAACGAGGCAGTTAGCTATAATAAGTATCGGGATTAATAAGCAATATTTTCCAGTGAGTTTCTCTATTCAACCGTAGTTACGAAGCTTTTAACCCCCCATAATATAAGTAACGCATTGCTATAAATTTTTCCTTCTATTTTTTCTTCCCGCTAACTGTATTGTTTCAATATTTGCTAATGGCGCATGCATGTATTAATCTATCAATGAAAATTATTTTCTACGCCAGCCATGTTGCAGCGAGATGTGGACTGGACTTTTTACAATTTGAATTATTTAGTTTAGAAAGCTAAAGCTATAGAATTTGAATGTTTTTAACATATACATTACTAGGCAATGGTGGCGCTGAGAGCCTAGTGATTTAGATACCCGACATCCTTTACGGGATCGCGGGTTCAATTCCTGGGCTAACTAACCACTACCTTTTCGAAGTATGTGCGTTTTAATAAATTAAATATCACTTCAAAAGGTGAAGGAAAACATCGGGAGGGAACCTTCATGCCTGACAGCTCTACATAATGTTCTAGAAGGTGTGGGAAGGTAGAAGTGGCTAGTCCGCTGGTTAGCGTGGTGGACTATGGGTAAACCCTTCTCATTCCGAGAGGAAGCTCGTGCTTAATAGTGGGCTGGCAATGGGTTGGCATGTTTTTTTTATCCTCTAGAAGCTAGCCCTTGACTGCGATCTCACCTGATGGTAAGTGATGATGCAGTCTAAGATGGTAGCGGGCTAACCTGTTAGGGGCAAGGCAGTGATAATGATGATAATGATAATGATGATAATGAGTGATGATGATAATGATGATTATATATTTTTCACTACAAGTTAGCCCTTGACTCGCAGTCAACAGTGGTACAGGGCTAGGTGGTATGGTATCCCGGGGAAGGACATAGGCCTCTTTTATCCCTGTAAATTTAAGTCCATTTTTTAAATATCCACTACAAGTTAGCCCTTGACTGCGATCTCACCTGATGGTAATTAGAGATGCAATCTAAGACGGTAGCGGGCTAACCTGTTAGGGGCATGGCGGTTTTATTAACCTATACCCCTGATCGGTTTCAGTTTCTATACACGGCATCGTACCGGAACGAACGAATCGCTTGGCGATTTAGGTTTTACAGTGGTGGAATGTGGCCTAAGCCCTTCTTATTCTGGCAATGAGTTGATGAAATTAAATCATTGCATGCTGCGGCTAATGTGCGAATACTGTTGTATTCGCACATTAGCCGCAGCATGCAATGATTGCGGCGGGCAAGCTGTATCGATGGCTCTCCCCGCTAAGTAGGGCATAGAAGGGGCATTACGCAGCTGCCCTCGACATATTATACACACGCAGTGGTTGGCAGCGTATGATACACTCTCTTTGACGTTAATAAAAAGATGCCTTTGACGGAAAACGGCTTTATTTTTAATGAAAACTTTTCTCGTTAACAATAGGTGTGCGCTGGAGCCTATAAATCTAGTAGGTAAATGTCTTCTTTGAATGCAGCCTTGTGTAATTACCATGCTCGTGTGAGTTTTCAGTGTTCCCTTGATAAGTTAGGTCTAACATTTTCCATCTTGAATCTTACTTCTAATACTTAATATTATAAATGCGAAAGTTTGGATGGATATAGATGTTTGTTACTCAGTAATTACTAGATAAAATTTGGCACAGAGATAGAATATAGTCTGGAACAACACATAGGTTACTTTTTATCCCGGAAAATTAAAGAGTTCCCGCGGGAACCAAAAAACCTTACTCCACGCGGCCTAGGTACCTACCTACGTATTTTCAAGTTTCATCCGAATAATTCTAAGAATAAATAACTTCGCTCTAGTGTATTTGTGTGAGATTTGCGAAAAAAAAACAAGCAAAATTATTTAACTATTGATTTATTATCAAATTTGAAACACAAATACCAATTTACCAATAATTAATACCAATTACAGACTTTCATAAAACTTTCAGTCTTATACTGGTGGATTTGAAGGTGGATTTTCCAAACTTGCCTTTTCAGTGAATGCATTCGTCATAAAAGGAACACTGTCAATAGATTAGGTATATCTGCCAGTGTCAGTACTGTACAATGTGACTGAATCACTGAACCAATTCTATGAAAGTCTGTCGCTTTTCACATTGTGCGATTTTGATTGAAAATAAACGAATTAATAATTCAGGATTTTTGGAAATGCGCTAGCAACATATCATACTGATATTATAACTGCGAAAGTGTATTTGTTTGTTGGTTTATTGGTTTGTTGGTTTGTCCTTCAATCACGCCGCAACGGACGGCATGGGTATAGTTGAGGACCTGGAGATTGACATTGGCCTCTATTTATCCCGAAAAATTAAGGAGTTCCCGTGGGAATCAAAATAACTTAAACCACGGGGATCAGCTAGTAAGAATTTATTTACACTAGCGGTCCCCTTAGATCAGCTAGTTTTACTATTAAAAAGTATGAATGTAAAATAAGCTCGTATACGGTACAAGAATCCATACTAATATTATAAATGCGTAAGTGTGTCTGTCTGTCTGTCTGCTACGCTTTAACTGCCCGTCTTTTCAACCGATTTTAATGAAATTTGGTATAGAGATGAATCTGGGGAAGGACATAGGATAACTCTCTAGGCTCTTATCTTACGTAAAACTACGGAGTTCCCGCGGGAATAAAAATAAATTAATCCACGCGGACGAAGTCGCGGGCGTCATCTAGTTTGCTTATATAATCTGATAGGCTGCTGGTTCTAAGGCAACGTATTGATTCGAGACAGAGAAGCTCGATTAGGAGAATAATTGAGTGCAGTTCTCAGTCGATTTCCAGTGACCGCAGCCTAACACCCCTTTGATGGAGTTATGCACTGCTAAGGACATGTGATCAATTGATTGTCTGTTATATACCTACACACCTACTCATCTACCTACCTCTTAGAGCTCGGACATATCAAACGGCGTGGTACATGTCTGTCGCCGTGGTTTCGATAATTATGCAAGATGGCGTCGTACGAGTCCCTATACCTATTAGGTGCTTCCCTACTCGGTGTTACGATTTATTTAGTACTATACTAGCTGATGCCCACGACTTCATCCGCGTGGATTCAGGTTTTTTGGTTTAATCTGTACCAAATTTCATCCAGATCCACATACGAGTAGGTTGTATCCCGGCCCTGCGAAAGACAGGTACTACTATTATTTATCCCGATAAATTAACTAAGTATACATTCTAAGGATGTATTAAACTGCATCCGCGCCCGCTCCCGCATGTCTGTCTTAGTTATCTTGTTATATTTACATCTCTTCATCATATCGATCAATTTAATATAATGTTTTTAAATAATAATCATAAAAATGTACCTAACATAATTGTTTTTTCTCATTGTTAATACAGGGAAGTCACCTGCTACGGCGATTCGTAGAACAGCGGTTTGGAGCGAGTACACAGCAGCCTACACCAGCGGAGTCGAGACTACGCAGCGTTCTACGGCAGGGAGAGTAGAGACTACGGAGCTGACTACGGCAGCGGAGCGGGGACTACGGCAGTGGAGCAGAGACTACGCAGCTGGCTACGGCAACGTAGCGGGGACTACGCAGCGGAGCAGGGACTTCGCGGACTGAATTGGAGACTATATACTCATGGGACGAGAGCTCTGGACCATCTATACCTAGATTTTTTCAGGTATGTTACGATAAACGAATTTAAAAAGTTGTGGGCGACATCTAATAAATATCCTAATGTATGCCTTGTATGTATGCTCTTGTTGCCTAAACCATAATCACCACCTAGGTATTAAAGTTTGGTGGTTGCACGTCAGAAACATCATGAAAGTGCCGACAAAAACTGTATAAAGTTTCAAATCTATTGCATTGCGGACATAAAGCTAAGTAGATGAGGAAACTTAATTTTTCACCTGCTTTGTAGGATAGCAATATACATTTTTTATGGGAAGTCGAGCTTTTTAAATTACGCCAATCGATATTGAAGTTCAAGACTAATTATAATTGCAACTGTGCTGAGGTAAGAGGTTACTGAAGTTGATTGATAGGTACATTGTTTATTAATAACGACATTGCTAACCTTCAATTTTTTAGGGTTCCGTACCTCAAGAGGAAGAAGGGACCCTTAAAGGGTTATATCACTTTGTAGTCCGTCTGTCTGTTTGTCAACCACCTTTTTCTCGGGAACGCGTGGTGGTATAGAGTTGAAATTAATAGTCTACGATTTCTTTGAGCTGTACAAAAATCAAGCTTCTAAATTAGTGCAATCAAAAGATACGGCCGTTTATGCCGCATATTTCGCATAGGTATTTTGATAAACGCCAATAAATCAAAACCTATGGGGTAATCATTAAATTTTGAAGAAGCAAGGTCTCACAGCACAAGTATAGGAAAAATGAGAAAATAGTCAATTAGGGTTCCGTACTCATAAGGTCTGGGTGTCTCATAGTTGGTCATGCGCTACCAGTTTAGCGGCTTAAGTACCTAAGCTAATTATTTCACAGTTGATTACGTGTTGTTATGACATCTTTCTTGTTATCAATCAAATCTTACTAATATTATAAATGCGAAAATTTGGATGTATGGATGTATGGATGTCTGGATGTATGGATGGATGTTTGTTACTCAATCACGCCCCAACAGCTGAACGGATCTGGATGAAATTTGGCACAGAGATAGATTATAGTCTGGAATAGCACATAGGCTACTTTTTATCCCGGAAAATTAAAGAGTTCCCGCGGGAACCACAAAACCTCGATCCACGCGTACGAAGTCGCGGGCATTCGCTAGTATGAAATAAATCAATCAATCAATCAATCAAAATCAAATAAATATTATAAATGCGAAAGTTTGGATGCATGCATGATGCAAGTTTGGATGTATGGATGTTTGTTACTCAATCACGCTCGAACGGCTGAATGGATCTGGATGAAATTTGGCACAGAGGTAGATTATAGTCTGAAATAACACATAGGCTACTTTGTATTCCGAAAAACTAAGGAGTTTCCACACGAACCAAAAATCCTCAATCCACGCGGACGTAGTCGCGGGCATCAGCTAGTTTACTTTAATAATTTATATTGTATGGTGGTACGGAACCTTTTGTGAGTGAGTCAGACTTGACCGGTGTTATAAAATGCAAATAACCTTGAAAAGGGGCACCTGGTACCTCAGATGTGCACCATTATAGTGGTTTCGTGTCTGAGGCCCGGAGTCCAAACACAGGCTGAGTGGCTTACCTGTTTGTTGCACTGCTGTACAATATAGTTGATTTTGTATGTGTTTAGTTTAAGTTTATTTCTGTGCTGTGCCTCAAATAAAGATTTTTCTTCCTTTCTTAAAAGTTAGAGACACGTGCTCGGAGTTTGTAGACCACCCGTATATGAAGCCGGGTGTCTAAACAACTAGCTAGACTATTGCCGCTTTTTCTGACTGGAATACTATAATGTGTACTAATAAAAAAATGAAATATTCTTTACTGTACAACAATACAAGAAACAATAAGTAGGTAGGTACACAATATAAATTAAGCTATGGTCCAATTGGCGGCCTTAACGCTTTGAAGCGTCGTTGCCTGCTACATGTCCCTAACTCCCTGGTACAGTATCACATAATATAATGTTTATTAGCG
Organism: Erebia aethiops; assembly: GCA_923060345.2. Taxonomy (NCBI): domain Eukaryota; kingdom Metazoa; phylum Arthropoda; class Insecta; order Lepidoptera; family Nymphalidae; genus Erebia; species Erebia aethiops. The sequence continues at coordinate 3,781,999 of OV281079.1, read as the reverse complement.
GGTGTTAGGTGTATAATTAAAGTTAACGCGTAGTTATGGGCCGTACTAACTCCTCTTTAGCCCGTATATTAGCGGCTACAGTACGTTACCGGTTAGCGGTCCGCCTTAGTAGCCGCTTGCTTTATGTGACGTTGATGGGGAAACGGCGTTCCGTTGACAGACGGTAAATGATACAAGGCTCGCTCATTACGAGTAACTCCTTGTTACCCAGCTATCAATTTCTACGTCGGAAACGTATGTATGTATATACTTTATTGTACAACAAAAAAATACAAAAGAAACAACCCCCTATAGCCAAGTCGCATAAGTTTAGTGTCTATTCTCTTTCCACAATCGTTAACGCTTTGGAGAAAGCAATTAAAAACGCTAACCATAGACTTTTCACTTATTTTTTTCTCCGCTAAAGCGTTAACGATTATAGGAAGAGAAAAGACACGAAACTGAAATAACTTGGCTAGGGAGGTAGGTTACAATTTTAAAAACTCGGTATAGTAGCGATCTCGTCCAAATAACTGAAATGATGATGTTTTTTTTTATTACACTGCAAATTAGACTTTGACTTCGATCTCACTTGATGCTAACTGATGATGCAGTTTAAAATGGTAGTGGGCTTATTTGTTAGGGGTTATGGCTGTTAAACCCATGCTCCTATCGGTTTTTACACGGCACCGTACCGGAACGCTAAATCGCTCGGAGCTACTTCTTTGCCGGTATGGTGGTAACTAGCACCGGCCGAAGCCTCCCCACCAGAACAGATAAGAGAAAATTCAAAAATTATTTACCTATATTGTCAAATTGACCCTGTCATTAATCGAACCCAGGACCTCCCACAATAAGACCGCAGTGCTCACCACTGCGCCAGCGAGGAAATCAAAAAACATAGGCAGGTGGCAGGTGATGAAAACCATAGCAATATCTAGTGGTATAGGTGGTTAGTGCCTACTAAGGCACTCAGCGATTTATTGTTTTTAATAATAACGTGAAGCCCTCACAAAGAGAACAAAAGTCGGCATGGAAGGCGCTATGAAAGTACGATTGAAGTAATAACGCTGGATGCGGTAGTTTTGATTTGAGAAAGTTTTAACGACGTACAAGTTCAGAAGAAGGATAGAAGTGCAGAATGGAGTGGGTAAAATATAATAGTTTTTATCCAGATTATTAGAACATTGTGAGTGATTACCTACCTTGCTTCTGATTTTTCTCTGTGAGAACTTTTCCTGTTTCGATTATGGTAGGAATTCCGAAGTCTTCCGATTTAGTAAGTGATCGGGAAAGGAAATGCTCTCCCTTTTTGAAAGGAAACGCTATTGGAAGATGGAGAAAGATCGGAAGGTACTGTTGAAATTGTTTAAATATGGTGATGCCCGCGACGTCGTTCGCGTAGAGTTTGGTTTTTGAAAAACCCGGGGAAACTCTTTGATTTTCTGATTTCCGGGATGAAAAGTAACTCCCCCGCAATGCAACTCATCTCTTTACCAGGTTTAGTAGCTGTAGGTTAAGCGGATGGGCTTTGTAACTCTTTTTGACATTGCTAAATATTAACCATAGCGTTGGTATGTTTCGTGTTTGTTTCATCCAAGTATTTTTCACGCATGATCCTGTGCTTCCAAACGAGGTGCCTACCGTTACAAATCACTTTTTTTTACAGTGGAATAGATAATACTTATTTTAGGATTAAATGTCTTATTATTCTTCTACAAAACTCAGGTTCGTTAAAAACTTTCGGGTCAAAAAATTCGGAGCTAAACTTTTTAATGGATGGAGTTTGAATCATTTTATTCGGCTATGGCTAGTTACCACCCTACCGGCAAAGACGTGCTACAAAGTAATTTAGCGACAATTTGCCATGTAAAATGTGTATGTGTTAATACTTAATAACCCTTACTAATGATAATAATAATATAATATATAGGTCATGTCTGCCGTGCCCTCAACAGGTTAACCCGCTACCACAGTAGACTACATCATCTTTTACTACCAGGTGAGATCGGAGTCAACGGTTAACTTGTAAATAAATAAAAATTAGCACATTCACCTTAGGTATTCACCTTAGATTAGGTAGGCTGGGTAAAGATACAAAGCCTCCTCGCTCGGTGACCATCTCAGCGCATGATGAAATCTCCGAGAACTCTTAAGAATTTACGCCCGCGCCTACGTTGCGCGTCGCCCATGCTGGGCTCATCCCTAGTCCAATTGAACCCGACCTCATGTTCGTTCCAACAGCTGGAGCCACGGCCAGCTGCCGTCCTCCATGGGTCACATGATATTAGGACGAGCGGAAAGAGCCCTAACTCTAGCCACTCGGAACCCCGGAGTTCCGTTCACAGACCGTGTTTAACTAGTTAGCTAGTTATTATAATTGCCTCATCCACATCCTCACACATCCAAGGATTCAGTTCGAAGTCCCTCTGAAGCGCTTCGCGGTCGCAATATTAACATTCGTACAGCCAAACGCAATTATCGTCGATCAAACGCATGCATGCTAACATGAACCTAAATATGATGGTTAAATAAGAGCCAATATTGCCTGAAAGTTTTCCCAATATTCTAGCAAATGGCTTAGGGTACAATTTTAAGTTAAATCTGGGTTGCTTATTTTTTGTGCGATCGTGGTTTGTAAATATTTTGACTATAATAACTAAGTTATGAAAAATAACATACTTTCCTGGTGCTAATTTCGTTGTTCACAATCTGTTAACTAAAGTTAGCTTTGTTTTTGAAAATATACAAATGAAATTAGGTTCCTCTCTTATCGATCCGTTGCTCTGTTGCGGCCTGATTGAAGGACAAACTACGACGAACAAACAATCAAACACACTTTTGAGTTTATAATTATTATAATGAAGTTATAGTGATGCAATGTAATTATATTTAGACATGGATTAAAAACTGTGGGACGAGTGGCCTACTTGTGACAGTTGTTTGCGAATTGAGGAACTTTCCAGCCTACGTTCCTTAGAAACATCATAGGTGGCGCTGAAAGCTGAAACACACACTAAGGATATAGGAGTGCAATGAGGTGTGAGTACCATAGCCTAATGCTGTAGGGCCTTATGTACCTGAAAAAGTTTTTACGAAGAAAACTAAGGCCAGTCTCTCACTATTTAGTTTTTCGATGCGGTTGCGTGATTTCGTTGAATTCATTTAATTTGTTTCTGCTTTGCATCGAATTTTGACTCCGATTACCACTGTATAATTATGAAGACCTACCTACGACATATGGATACCGAGGAATCATAGCTTTGTCATTTGTGAAGATAATTAAAAAAATGGCACTCATAAATCCTTAGTGTGTGTTTTAGCGCCACCTATCATAGGTGGCGCTAAAAACGCTTTCTGAGGAAAGTTCCTCAGTTGACCGAATTTGGAGGTTCAAATTTGGCCTTGTCGTTTCCTCCGTGTCTCAGAGAGCACGTTAAGCCGTCGGTCCCGGTTATTATTACCTACTAACATCTTATACCTAATAATCGTTACAAAAACCTTAGTTGATTCGTATGCTGAAGGACGCGGGAACTTACCGCATTATTATCCCAAGAAAGCTCCTACCATTATTTGATTAACGGAAAGGAGTCACGACCCTCAGTAATGAGGAATACGAACAGAGAGAGAGCATTAAAAACTATTTGTTACACGATAACACTCGTATATATAGAAATAATAATTATTGTAGAAGAATGAACTGCAATCTGAATGACGAATGGTATCAATCAAAGTTTCAAAGAATACTCCATTTCAAGAGAGATTGCACAGAATGGAGCTAAGCATAGTGAGGCCTTTGCGTCAAAATGTGTAGATCGACCATAGACGAAAAATATGTCATGTTCTGCAAGCATGTCACATTCATTCGTTCGTTAGTTCGTTCAGGCTGAAGCGCACTTACCTACATAGAAAATGTCTATTCAATCACTTGTAAGTCAAACATGGCCTACGAAACCTATGCCTAAAACACGGATGCAGTATAATGAAAAAATATACTATACTAGATGATGCCCGCAACTTCGTCCGCGTGGATTAAGTTATTTTTTTGTTTCCTGCCACGTAGGTATAACTTATGTCTTCAAGGCATGAGTGAAGAGACATCTTCTAGGCAAGCGCGTTCCAACCTAGACCTCATCATTGTTTTTCACTAAGCATGATTGTCGACAAGCGCAAGCCTATCTCGTAATTAAAAAAAAGATTCCCGCGGTAATAATTTAATTTCCCGGGATAAAAAGTAAAACCGATCTCTATTAAAAAACTCTAAGTGGGTTTGTTCAATACTGCATATAACTCTGTTTTCTACTATATTTTTATTGTTATGTACCTATTGTTGTCTGTTGGGTGTCCTAAAAATAATAATTCGTCAAAATTTATTGAAAAGATACAACATAATATCACTGTATCAAATTGCATCAAAATCGGTTGAACAGAACGGCCGTGAAAGCGTAGCATACAGACAGACAGACACAATTTCGCATTTATATTATGGACTAGCGGTCGCCCGCGACTTCGTTCACGTACAATTTCTGATTTCCCACCTATGTATATTGAAATTTTCCAGCCGCAAGAGGCTGAATTGAATAGCTTAGGTATAAGCTTTTTATTATAGCTTAAGTGCCAATTTTCAAGTATCTAACTTCAAAAACATTAACTTCGAACCCCCATTTCACCCCCTTAGGGGGGAATTTTCTCAAAACCGTTTCTTAGCTGATGCCTACGCCATAGAAGGAACCCAGGTTCCAAATCTCGTATGCTTTATAGTTCCTGAGATATCGTGATTAGTCAGCGAGTGGTATTTCGCTTTTGCTTTTATACGTAGAGTATAGATTAATAATAATAAGCGTTCTATAATTTAATTTCGCTCCAACAATGGATCGCAATTTAACCACCGCTCCCGCAAACAGCAGTCACTTAACCCATTTAGCAAATGAGTCGTTGGAACATGATTACGGTTTGCCTCTTTATTTCTGCAACAAGAAAACGACATTGTTTTGTCTTGGGAAGGAAAAGAAACGGATTTGTGGCTCCCGTGCCGCCCAGTAATTGAATTATATCATCGATTTTCCATTAAAATGCTTTATGGAATGAAATGTTAAAGTCTAGGTGGGGCGGCTGCGTGGGGTGCGGTCTCAATGACAACGGGCAGGAAACTTTGAGCCTGTCTACTGAACGCCGAGATGTGTGAACAACGGATTTTTTTATACTGGCAACACTATACATAACTCAAGGCTAAACAAATAAAAGGAAAATCTCGTAGGTACATTTGAGACCTAATCTTTTTTGTCTTTAGCACTCTCCTCTTTCGCTGGACAAACTCTAGTACGACCCAGAAGTTTATTTTTTCGTAATTTTATTTTAAACAATGGGAGACAAGGGCGTCACACCCAACAAACACAAAACAAAAGGATAAGGTAATCAGATTATCGAATTTGAAGTTCAGGATGTACAAGTATAAATTTAAAATTTAAAACTACTCCCGACATAATTGAAGTAACTGGATAGGTACCATTTTCATCAACTAGAAAAGAGCTTATGATCTTCAAATAGCTGAACTGATTTTCTCCGTTAAAATCAGTTCATTCGTTTTTGAGCTACTATGCCACAGACAAACTCACAGTTAAACTTATAAGAATTAACTTTTTGCATCGGCGGTTAAAAACTTGACTCGTGCTTAAAAGTTTTACTTCTTTTACTTAAGTACTCACAATTTAGCTGCAGTGGTACGAATTACCTGATAGCGGTTAGCAGTTATATAAAGTAGGTAACTAGCTACTTCGTCCGCGTGGATTTAAGTTTTTTTAAATGGCGCGGGAAATCTTTATTTTCGTGATAAAAAGTAGTTTTTCACTTACAAGTCACTTTCTAGCTCTTTTACTATATTATCTATTCAAGTAATTTAAGAACAAACACACTTTTGCACTATTTATTTATTGAGTTAGTATAAGATTTGTGCTAAAAAAATCATTGAACAAAAATATGGGAAATTAATTCTCCGAAACGCGTACACTCGCGCCACGCCCCGCACTTTGTCTAGTATAAAAGCACAAGAATTCAATCTCGCGGTTGATGTGAAGAAATTCCTCGTAAAGGAGTTTAAGCTTTATTATTATCTTATTAGGTATTACATACAACCTTACACATGAAAAATGCGTACAGACAAACAATATTATATTATGTAGAAAACTAAATGATGTCCGTGACTACGTTCGCGGGGATTGAGGTTTCTGAAATTATTTTTCTGATAAATCTATACTAATATTATGAATGCGAAAGTTTGGATAGATGGATGGCTGGATGTTTGTTACACAATCACGCCAGAACGGCTGAACGGATCTGGATGAAATTTGGGACAGAGATAGTTTATATTCTGGAATAACGCATAGGCTACTTTTTATCCTGGAAAATTAAAGAGTTCCCGCGGGAATCAACGGGCTTATACAAAAATATCCATGCGGAAGTTAAACCTTAATATTTATGACTGAATATTTTATCCTGTAGGTAAGCGCGCTCCACCTTAGGCTGCATCACTAGATACTTCCAGCAGGTCAAAAATTGCAGCCAAGCGCTAGTCAATAAACTTTAAAAAAAAATTTAACCCTTACCTCTGATCGATGAACTAGCCAGGGATCGAACCCGAGCCCTTCCGTTTATAAGACCACACCGCTCACCACTGTGCCAGTGAGGTTCAAACTATATAAACCTTGTTGGAACTAATATTTGCCGTGTATATTTATAAAGACGTTTAATTACTCTCGGTAACGTTTCCCGGTAACGTTACATTTGTGATGTGCCGACAAACGGATACTTTACCCTATTGTGGTATTTAAACACACGGCCTTATAAATGGTCCGTGTTATGTGAGTACGTCGAATACCTATAGTTTTTAATTAGACGACCTCCCTGGTGTTGAGCGCTGTTGTCTTAAAACGTGGGAGGTTCCGGGTTCGATCCCCAGCATAGTCAATTTGGGAATTTATAATTTCTGTTTTTCCTGGCCTTGTGGCGGGAGGCTTCGGCCGTCGCTAGTTACCACCCTACTGGCAAAGACGTGCCGCCAAGCTATTTAGCGGCCGTGTAGGTAAGTATGGGTTTAATAATATACCTAACTGCCATACCTCTAACAGGTTATCCCGCTACCATTTTAGATTGCATCATTACTTACCATCAGGTGAGATCGCAGTCAAGGCACAGTCAAGGGCTACCTCGTAGTTGATAAAAAAAATTCTGCCCGCATCTTCGTACCTACTTAGCTGCTTGTATATGTCACCGTCAAATGGTAAAAACCTATAGATTATAATCTAACGGTTTCTATCTCGCGAGATTGTAAAGTGTCGAAAGATTGTGAACCGTTCAATGTTCTGAATATTAATTTTTGAAATATTTATTGTATTTACGTTTTCTTGTCTCTTTCTTGTACAGTTCGCGCGCGAGTTGAATGCAGAGTAAATGTATGGTGACACATACATTTACTCTGCATTCAACTCGCGCGCGAACTATAGGTTAGGTTAGGTTAGATTATTATAAATGCGAAAGTCTGTCTATCTGTCTGTATGTCTGTCTGCTGAAAATTTCTAGTCAGAAAACCCCAATACTTAATTATGGCCCGACCGGAACCCGAACCCGGGACCTCGTCGGCGCATAGTCAAACATGCTAATGCAGACCAACGAGGCAGTTTTAATTTAAAAACAAGCATTTTAGCATATTTTTTTTGGCAGTAAAACTAGATTTGAATAAAGATGCGCTAGTGTAGAGTGAAGTCTCCGAAATGTCAAATATGGGCTTTCATCGCGGGTCTAAAATAAATTATGTCGTGCATATTTAGGAATTCCCGATTAATTATGGAAGATGTCAATACGTGTGAATAACGGGCTGAAAGAACATCTAATTCAGAGGTTAGTAGGTACTTAGGTCCCTGGTTCGCTTGTGTTACTCGCCAGTGGCGCCAACTAGTGAGCATAAAAACGGTAGCCCTAATTCTGTTGTACACATAGACATAGGATTTTTTCGCTACGGTTGTACAGTCCCACCAGCTTACCTGGTGGCCAAAACTGGAACTAATTTTTATGCCTGTTTATTTTTTGTTTTTATTTTATTTTTCATAGATACTAGCGACGCTGTCACCGGGTCAGAAAAGTTTGCTGGAGTAGATCACCATCTCTAAACTAAATTAAAAAGACAGCTCTATATTTACACTGGAACATTGATGTAGAATTTTTTTGTACTCATTCTATTTCAATGCACTGGAACCTTTTCAAATATTCCCCGCGGAAAGCACTAGATTTAGAGCTGTCATTTTAACTTAGGTACAGAGTGGTAAACAGAATTGGACTAAACTAAAATGACAGCTCTAAATATAAATATTTGCCATCCCTGTCCGGAAATATATTCATTTTAGTTTAGCTTACTGAATTAGTCCCGACCGAATTTCGGCCACGTCAGCCAATCTCCATAGAGATTATAGCGTCGGAGAAATACCTAATATTAGGTACCTATAGTGCACAAATATGTGTGCGAATTCACAGGTGCACTCTACGTTTCTTTACCATGAGGGTTCCGATGGGACAGAAAATCCGACACGTCCGGGGAGAGATCAGGCGCGGGACAGACGCTTTACGTGCTCTCCGACGCACGGGGGAGAAACACTAAACTTTCTAACTCCGGGCTAGTACTTACTGAGAATTTCTAGTTAGAAAAACCCTACATAATTATAGCCCGATCCGGGAGTTGAACCCGGGAGGTCCCGGCCGCAGTCGAGCATGCTAACCACTAGACCAATAAGGCAGATTACAACTGCAGTTTCAGTCACAAATCACAATACACAGTAAACAGATGCACAATATTAGTGCGGGTCTTCTCCGATTGCTCCACAAAATTATTTACTGTCAAAACACGATAAGAGATGGCGCTACCGACACTAAGAAATTAATCAAGCCAATGCGTCGTTACACCGTAAACATGCTAATTTACCTATGACTTTTTTATAACTTAATTAATAACGTGTATGCTACTAGACTTTATAGACGAAGAGTTGGCGACAATTTTGAAGAGGCGAGGATAACAGCTGAAAATTGAACAGTACAGATTCAGTAAAGCCTACCATGGTAGGTATAGGCTTTACTAAATAATATGACAATTAGGTACATTATAAACGTATGCCAGAAGACACAGCACTCCTACCCTTACCTACCTTATGCATAGATTAATTATTAATATTATTATTACTTAATCAATGCCTTACCCACACATGGCAATATCTAGATAACTAAGTACCTATGCCAGACGAAACCATACAATGCCAGAAGTTATAAGTACCTTGCGACCCCACAGAACTAGAATAAGGTACACGACCGATTTATACAAAAATAACTCTACAAATTCTACTTTTAAAGACACATTAACATTATTTTTAACGACCTCCCTGGCGCAGTGATGAGCGCTGCTGCCTAAACGTGGGAGGTCCCGAGTTCGATTACCGGCAGGATCAGTTTGGGAATTTATAATTTCTGAATTTTCTCTGGTCTAGTCTGGTGGCGTCCGCCGTGGCTAGTTACCACCCTACCGGCAAAGACGTAACGCCAAGCGATTTAGCGTTCCGGTACAACGCCGTGTAGAAACCAATGGGGGCATGGGTTTAGTATAACTGCCATTCCCCCAACAGGTTAGCCCGCTACCATCTTAGACAACGTCATCACTTGCCATCAGGTGAGATATCAGTCAAGGGATAACTTGTAGTGTAAAAAAAATTATACGTATTTACTGAGTTCCATTGTCTGGCATTAACTTTTTACCCAAGATGGTTTGTAGTATAAAAGATCGCTGGTAAACTTATAGGTAGTTTACGTTCTCAAATCTTTCCAGCATCTCTCGGCCTACGACTAGAGGTTACGATTTAGACCAGTTTATGCTACAATTTAATTTGACGACCCTCGCGTGACCGCAGTTGTCGTCACATACCTTTATGAGTGATGTAAAATAATGAAAAAATACCGGACGAACGTTTTTATGCGGCTTGTTTGATTTAGAGTCTCTGTGTTTATGATTGTGATTCGCTTTTATACCTACCTACTTGTTATACATGGAATGTATCTATTGTGAGCATCATCATCAAAGTTACTTTTAATCATCTTACTAATATTATTTTGACGACCTCCGTGGCGCAGTGTGTAGCGCTGTTGCCTTAACGTGCGGAGGTCCTAGGTTCAATCCCCGGCAGGGTCAATTTGGGAATTTAAAATTTCTGAATTTTCCCTGGTCTGGTCTGGTCACGGTCTGGTGGAGGCTTCGGCCGTGGCTAGTTACCACCCTACTGGCAAAGACGTAATAGGCATGATGACTGATTTTCAAAAATGGTCAGATTGTGTTCGGAAGTATCTACTATTTCGAAAAAATATCTTATTTCAGCAGAAAAATAAAGTTTGGTAGATAATATTGGGATTTGAAATTAAAATTTTAAAATTCACGTCAAAACGCTCCCCGGTGTCATGGCGTCGTTTGTGACGTCACTATGATTTTTACCAATGTATTCTGTGCCGTGTGTAGTAAGCAATAGTGTGATTGTCAAAGCTCGAAAACAATTCATTGTGACGTCATTCGCTTCTTGGTGTTTTAACCAATATGGCGGATTGCTGTATTTTATAATTTTATTTTATGAAATTAAATAGCAATATCAATCGAAATAGAAAAATAAATACGTTTTTTATAATCCATGAATCCAATTTCATTAGATAAATTCATAATTTCATTGATTCTTGGTTACTGTCATCATGCCTATTACCGCTGAGCGATTTAGCGTTCCGGTACGATGCCGTGTAGAAACCGACAAGGTGTATGGGTTTAATATAACTGCCATATCTCTAACAGGTTAGCCCGCTTCCATCTTAGACTGCATCATCACTTAACCATCAGGTGAGATCGCTGTTAAGGGCTGACTTGTAGGGGGCTAAAAAAAACTTACCTATCTGACCCGGTGGCCAAAATTGGAACCAAGTAATTTTTACTTAAAATGCCTATATAGTTTTAATTTTAATATACCTACCAGCGACGATGTCACCGGGGCCGATATCTTTGTGAGACTATATTATATACAATGTACATATATACCTACCAAGTAGGTAAAATACAAGTATAGGTTGGTATACCTATGCTTTAAATGCTGAGTAGGTTCGTATATAACATATTTTTCACCTCTAATGCTCTAAAAAGATGTCAATAAAGCTAAGCGTAGCTAGCTTAGGTAGGTATATAGCGTACAGTAACGGGAAGGCAAATAAATAATTAAAAATCGGTTTTATTTCTCGCAATCGAAGTGAAATGTAGAGTGTTTACCACAGGACTAAAAGCCATTCTATTCTATTCGAAATAGGTACTTTGATACCTACTAAAACATCTCGTATGAAACGGCTCATTCTAGTCCCTTGATGAACAATCTAGGTATATTGTTTCATGATACCAAGTACCAACCAACTGAAAAAGTTCCTTCTGAATTTTTCCCTCCAAATTTATTTCCTACGTGAAAAATACGGTTCTAATTAAGAGATGGATAGTATCAAGTTTGCCCACAGAAGCTATTATCTAGAATCTAGATACTGGCAATTATAGACAGACAATTGCACCACGGTATTTAACGTTAATCATAGATATCGGGTACAGGTAAAAATTGCAGGTTCAAATTGGCATATAGTATTGCTTTCGACTTGCATTCGACCACAAAACGGAAAACAAACGGAGAAGTAAGTCGACCCTACAATTAAAGCTGTCTGAACGTAGAGCTTTTTTCCTAATCCTAATTGCGGTAGAGTCATAGTTTTTTCATTTTCTCAAAGAATAATGAAACCTATCTATACCTACCTATTTACTACTTATACTCTTAGAGTCAAATTAAGGGTGTATAAATTTAGGTGGCATTAATTTAGATTGGTCAATTATTTATCATAATTCAGTTAAAATTTTGTAGTTAATATTAATAAGGCAGGCAATTTCAGTTTCTTTGTTAAAAATAATAATAGGTAGGTAAATACATGCCTAATTGGTTGGTGGAAAGAACATATTTTACTAACTTGTAAATAATTGAAAATCTCTCTTTATGCGTCGTATTCCTCATTAGGTAGGTACTAAGGGTCGTGATCCCTTTCCGTTAAAAAATTGAGTTTTCTTGGGATAATAATGCTGTGGGTTCTCACGTCTTTCTGCATACGTCTCTACTCAGAGTATTTAAACTCTTAGGTTTTTGTTTCGATTATTTTAACATGTTAGTGATGATAAACGGGGCTTCACCGAGGCACGGAGGAAACGAAAAGACCAAATTTGAACCTCTAAATTCGGTCACCCATCCAGCTACTGACTTGGGTCAACATTGCTTAACAATCGCAACCGACTGATATGCGTTGTCACAACTGGGCCACACGTCCCTCCAATTGTAAATACCTACAAGGAATTGATAATACCTACCTGTACCTACTTATCTAAGAAATATACAAATAAGTAGATTCATAAGTTGTCGATATTACCAATGAGAGCTCTACCTATCAGAAATCCATTTATTAAAGCATTTTCTAATCAGCCCAAATATACCCACTCGCATTTGCGTGAAAAAGTTTTAAAATAAATATATTGGTAGTGATAACTAGGTACCTAGGTAGAAATAGATAGGTAATAAATATCCAATTAGATTCCCAAGTTGTAAATGCGGTACGGCGCTGCAGACGGGGCGTGCTCGCGCGCTGCACGCTCGGCCGTGGCGCGGCGTGCGCGGGCGTGCTCGGGCGTGCTCGGGCGTGCGCGGGCGCCGCGGGATCGATGCGGGCGCGGGCGGGCAGGGGCGGCGCCGGGGGCGGGCCGCGGCGGCCATTCGCTCGCGGCGCGGCCCGCCCCCGGCCCCGCCCGCGCGCCCCGCCGCCGCACGCCGTAGCTCAGTGGCTCGCGAGTCGTCGTCCGCAGTGCCCGCGTCGTTCTACATACACGCGTTCGTTGCAGATGCGAGCTCGCCGCGTCTAGAATGCCGGCCGAGGAGGAATCCGCGGCGATGGACGGCCGGGACGCCGCCGACGGCTCCCCGCAGCAGTTCTGCCTGCGCTGGAACAACTACCAGTCGAACCTCGCCACCTGCTTCGACCAGCTGCTGCAGAGCGAGTCGTTCGTGGACGTGACGCTGGCGTGCGAGGGCCGCAGCCTGAAGGCGCACAAGGTGGTGCTGTCGGCGTGCAGCCCCTACTTCCAGGCGCTGTTCATGGACAACCCGTGCCGCCACCCGATCATCATCATGCGCGATATCAAGTTCGCCGACCTCAAGGCCGTGGTGGACTTCATGTACCGCGGCGAGATCAACGTGTCGCAGGACCAGATCGCGGCGCTGCTCAAGGTGGCCGAGATGCTCAAGATCCGCGGGCTGACGGACGTGAGCGGCGAGCACGCCGTGCTGCGCGCGGGCGGCGGCATCGAAGCGCGCGCCGCGAAGCGCCCCCGCAGCCGCGAGCCGTCCGCGTCGCCCAGCGCGGGCAAGGCGCGCCGCCGCTCCGACGAGCGCAGCCCGGCGCCCAGCCCGCGCGCCTCGCCCGCCGGCCTGCTGCACGCGCCGCCCGACGCGCCCGCCCCGCTGCACGCCGACGATGTCGACATCCGCCCCGGCATCGCCGAGATGATCCGCGAGGAGGAACGGGTGAGTCCTACAGCCTACTGCCTACTCCTGTACCTGTACTACACCGCTCCGCTCTAGCTCTACACCACTCTACACTCTACACCACCACCCCCGCCAGCGCCGTGCCTTTCGCTTTTCCCGCCGTTCTCCCCTATTTCGCAAACTTTTGCAATTAGTGTACTTTTGTTTTTTGATGTTTCGCATCGAAGCTACACACCCAACGCCGCTGTTTAGAAGTAGATTAATGTCATTTTCGAAATTTTCTTAAATATACTGCAGCGATGTACCTACCTACATAAAAAATATTTATGTAGGTAAGCCCCAGCTAAAATACAAAGTCAAACTGAACAATCCGCTTAGTTTGCTAATAATGAATTACATATATTTAGCAATAAAATAGAATGTCCATAGATAGGCATCTTAACTCATTAAAAATGACAAAACAGGGAACTGGGAAGTACCTAGGTAAAAAACGCGCAATCATCAATGACATTGTTGCGAACAGCGATACGGGTGGGGTTATTAAAAATAAATTAAATTGCCTGTTGCTTATTCTTACCATTTACTTGAGTAATTATTAGGTAATGGTCCTTAAGTAGGTATATTTATATTTGTTTTGCCATTCCATCCACGACTCGCAGCTATACATGGTAGGTAGGTATACGTCGTTCATGATCCATGACTTTTTTTCATTTTTGAATATTATAATAGGTACCTACCATTACAAGTACCGGGTACCTCGATAAGCAAAAATGTGCCTAATAAATTCGTTATAAACGTCCTAAGTAAATAGATTTTTGAATAATATTTATTTATTAATTACTTTTTTAAATTTAATTACCATTACCACTATTTATATTTGAAAACAACATTCGAATATTGAAGGATCCGCATTATTTTCAGGCAATAATCAAAATAAATTCAACTCTAATCGTGTATAATAAGGCTGAGAACGCTTTGCGAGGGTTAAGAAGCTCAGCTGTTTGGTGAGATAGGTTCGTAACACTGTCTCACCCTTCACCGCGCCTTAAGGCACTATCAGACGCGCGATTTCGTTGTAGACGCCAATTTTATAATACTTATAACTGTAAATTACAATTTGTGACACGTTTTAACATAAATTTAATTTCAATCGAAAATATAATTTATTTGAAATATCTAACGTAATGGTAACTGTTAAGCATCAGTTTATTACTAAATTAATAACATAACTATATTACACTTGGGCTACATGAAATAGGTGATATATATGTTCACGTGCATAATTATATAAAATGTAAAAAAATTAAAATCAATAAATTGGTAGTGGAAAACCAATTTAATACAACAACATGAAAACGTTTATTTAATAAGTAGAGCAACAAAGAAATCTCAAATTTGTTCTCTCTACAAGTTTGATGTACCTGATAGGTCAAAAAACTTAACAGCCTTAAAAAAACAAACAAACTTTAATCGCGTGCTTATTTTATACACTCCCCAAGCAAAAACTGTCAAAACTACAATTTTGTCATTAGTTAATTACACTAGTGACAAAGTGTATTTTTAATGGTAAGACGCTAAGTGCCAAAATAAATAATAAATCTGCCTATCATGTTTCGATCAGTCACTACACAAACGTCATTTGACAAAAAAATGGTCTTTTTTATTCTACAAAACACAATATCTATGTGACTTATCGACATTTTACAAATTTCTTCGGCCGAAACTCGTAAACCCGTCTGCTTTTGCCCTTAGGAATTTAGTTCAGTCGGAAGGACGGGCGGTGATTCTTTTATTTGTTGTGTAAATATTTTGCCTTGTGAAAAAGGGTCCTAACATTTTTTGCCACGGTGAACAATTTATTTTTATTCTTATATTTTTTTTCTTCGGACGTGATAGTTCTGGAGCTAGGAAGCTACGCGTAAATTCATAGGCAGTTACTACCTACCTATATAAATAATTTATAGTTAAATAGTAGTTTCTATTGCTTTTGTACTTTTAAAGTACCTAGGTAGTTTTGTTAAAGTTGTGCAAGAAAAACTACTATAGGTAGTTCTCTCTGTTACAGTAGTTAGAGCTAATTTAAGCCGCTAAGTACTTTTGACATTTCACGATCTCTTTGTACTAATTTCGTAGGACTGGCCACATAAAGTTTGTTCCTAGGTGTCTGGCCTATAGATTAACTAGGTGATACCCGCGAGTTCATTCGCGTATCTCTAAGGTTCTTCATTCCTCGCGGAAACTAATTTTCCGTAATAAAATGTAGCCTTTACTGTCTTAATTCAGGGTAACTACCAGCTCATAACGTCGGTCCATCGTGAATAGCATCCTAAATTTTTTCTTCTAGGCAGGACCAATAAGTGTGGTTTCCTAGAGGAGTTTGACGTCATATAACGTCTATAGAGAAAGAAGTTTTCAGCGTATTTTGTGCCATCAGCATGACAGCATCGCTTTTAGGAAGCCATAGCTTAGTCTATTGTAGTGCCCTTTGAGTTTTAGGTGGTTTAGTTTTGTTAGTTCATGCAATCAGGTTTTGTACCTAGTACCTAACTATAAGTGACACTAAAGAGCGGCGATAGCTTAGTGGTTTAGACGTCCGGCTTCCTATTTGCGAGGTCGAGGGTTCGATTCCCGCTAACTTTTCAAAGTTATACCTACGTGCGTTACATACTAATATTATAAATGCGAAAGTGTGTTTGTTTGTTGGTTTGTCCTTCAATCACGCCACAATGGAGCAACGGGTCGACGTCATTTTTGGCATCTATACCTAGTTTAGGACTTGGAGAGTGACATAGGCTACATCAGCTAGTTATTTAATTGCCCGAGAGTTCTTCAAATGCTGCTCAAGGTGTGTGAAGTCTACCAATCCGCATTTGGCGAGCGTGGTGGACTATGGCCAAATCCGTGCTCAATAGTAAGCCGGCAGTATAATGGGTTAAGATGATGATAACGTAGCTTAAAAATCTGCAGTGAGTGGCAGGTGGCAACTGGCTCTTGCCTCTTGTAGGGAATGCCCTTTGAATGCAACCAGGTTTTGTTGTACTTACATCTATACCTAGGCATTACCTAGGTACTCCGTGGTGCCAACATTTCACATTTCGAATAGGTACCAACATTATATCCCCATTGTTCTTTAATGTAAGAGTAATTTAGTATTTGCGAACTAAAACTGGGTCTTTCTAACAAAAGGATATTGTTCCAGTACAATTAGCATTGCAATAAGCATAGATAAGTGAATGTTTGTGCTATTGAGTTTAAAATTAACAGCGTTTCGAAAAATTGTACTTACCTAAACTGTGAACAATCGCTTTTGAAGTTTTAGTTTTATGTTACCCTTTGTTTTTTTTATGAGTGTTGCAACTGGGTTGGTGGAATTTAGGCGTGTTTCTTAAATCTCTTGGTGCGTTATGCTCTAGCTTCTAGCTAATATTCAGCTACGAATTCCTCTCTCTGCGTCGTATTCCTCATTGCCGAGGGTCATGACCTCTTTCCATTATCACATAATGGTAAGGGTTAATAATGCAGTGGGTACCAGGTCCACCCGCATCCGAATTCCTAGGAGGAGATTGTCCCTGCAATGTAGAGTCGAATAAAATCACCGATTCTTGGTAGATTGTAATCTGTTAGGTATATTAACCCGATAAAACATAAGTAAATACAACGAATATTCAAAAATTGACACTCGGAAAATTGAACGGTTCACAATCTGTCGACAGTTTACAATTTCGCTAGTTAGATTACAATGTAACGGTTTTTGCAATCTTATGGTGACATAGGTATATATTAATCTACCTTGGTATAGGTAGGTATAAGAGATGATGCAGTCTAATTTGATAGCGGGCCGACCTGGTAGGGCTATGGCAGTTATACCTATCCCTAATCAGTTGCTAGTTTCTACAGGCTTGTCGGAGTGTTAGGCTATTAGTTTATTAAAAGTATATTTTTTTATAACATAGTTTGTTCTTTTCGGCAGGAAAAAATACGAGGCCTAGCCTAGAAAATCGTACCTACTTGATAAAAAACGTTAAACTTTGTCTCTAAGCTTCCAGTATAGATAAGGAGAGACAGAGTATGTAATTATTTTATTTAGTCCATGTTGAACATTTTGAACTCAGTAGCTCAGCGGGATACAGCGGGAATATTCGTTGATGTCGCACAGGTTAGGTATGTTCTTGCAGAATGTCCGACGACACCGAATGGCTTGTTTTAACGTAACTTCTTACAAAATGTAGATAAATAGGTACATATTATTTACAGCTTGGCACCTGAATACTGCGACATCATACTAATTAAATAACTTCTATATTATTATTATTATTATATATATATACGTATATAAAAAAAAGATACGCGCCGAATTGAGAACCTCCTCCTTTTTTGGAAGTCGGTTAAAAATCAATTGCTGTTCATTTGTCTCGCTAAAACTCGAGAACGGCTGGGCCGATTTTGATGGTATTTCTTGTGTGTGTTTGTGTCGGTACCGGGATGGTTTATATTCATAATTGGACCCGCTAGGGGGCGCTGCAATCGGGTACTAGGTTCAGGGCAGGAAAACGTTTGCCGTCAAACACACTTTCGCATTCATACCTATTATTATGAATGCGAAAGTGTGTTTGTTTGTTGATTAATTGGTTTGTCCTTCAATCACGCCGCAACGGATTAACGGATCGACGTGATTGGCATGGGTTTAGTTGAGGACCTGGGGAGTGAGATGGGCTACTTTTCATTTCAGAAAATTAAGGAGTTCCCGCGGGAATAAAAAAAACTTAATCAAGGAATCAGCTAATTCTTCATAAATAAAGAGTAAGGTACAAGTACCTACTAACCTATTACCTACTGCTATAGGTACCTGAACACTGCGACATTCTTCATAAATAACGAATAAGGCACAAGTACCTACTACAATATGGAGGAAGTAAAAAATCCGCGCCTGTTTCATGCCCGAAACGCAGTTAGAATATGTAATAGGCTTTAGAAAGAGCACCAATTAATGTTTCATTTGCTTTGCATGTAAAAGTAGTGGAGCGACCTTTGTAACTTTCAAACGCGATTATTTCGATGTCTTTTGTCTGAAGCACTACTGTCTCTGCATGTAATAGGTAGGTATCTATCTTGAAAATATCTACGTAGGTACGTGGATAGAGAGATTGAGGGACGAGTGATGGTTGTGACAACGCATGTCAGTGTATTGCGAATGTTGAGCGACGTTGACCCAAGTCGGTAACTGGATGGGTGGCCGAATTTGGAGGTTCAAATTTGGCCTTTTACTTGCCCGGGGTTAGGAAGCTGGCGGTGTTTCACCCCCGTGCCTCGGAGTGCACGTGAAAGCCGTCGGTCCTGCGACTGATCTCTCTCCAGTCGGATTTTCCGTCCCATCGGGCTCTGAGAGTAAAAGAACAGAGAGTGCACCTGTGTTTGCGCACACCCTTGTGCAATATAATATCTCTCGCGCAGCTGGCTAATCTCTCTGGAGATTGGCCGCCGTGGGCAAAATTCGGTCGGGAGGACATAAGATATTACCTAGGATTATACCTATATTTTACTAACAAGTCATAAGTCACCGAGCGGAGCGAATGGCCCTGAGCCTATTTGGGTGGATTTGATTGGGAATCTTTATTCAGGGATACAAGACAAAAGAAGGGTATTTATAAGAAGAAAAGATGATTGAAAGAAGTGATTTGTACATGTCCATCTGTCCGTCCGTCCGTTTGTCAGAGCCTTATAACTTCAATCCATAACATGGACCCTTACTGCCATGCATGCCTAAATACCTAGTTATTAGTTGCTTTGCCAGTGAAGGAAACATCTTGAGGAAACGTGCATGCCTGAGAGCACTTAATAATGTTCTCAAAGGTGTGTAAAGTTTGCCGATCCGCACTTTAGCAGCACGGTGATGCATAGTTCAAGTTAGGCACTTTAGTAATTAATAACTAAGGCGCAATGCTCACCGGCGGATCCGAGGCGAAGCCTCGTTGTGGCCTCGTTCTTGATAACATCCCTAAGCTATATTTAATTTGGCATAGTGCGCTGCACAGCATGGCGTGTGTCTACCTTAATGCTGCCTTATTTTATTTGTTAGTATAACATAATTGCGGTAGAATCCAAGTAAATTGCGGTAGAATTATGTACAAGTAAGTAGGTAAAGCTAACTAGGTTTAGAACTAGTGCACAAAAAGGCTTGACTACACTTAGTCTGCTTACGCTGGCCTTAAGCTACTTATCTATCTAGTCTACTAACTATATTATTAAAAATAATATTATTATTGTAAATTTTTTAAATAAGAATAATTCCGAACCAGTGGTGGATTCACTAGACTATTCAAAAGCACTCATATAAAAGTTTATGTACTTTAATTTACCTACTTGATACGTCGAATAAATAATATTTTCTTTCATTTTCATTATTTGAATAAAAGGCATTCGAATTCGAATTTAAGACGCTGTAATAATATCAAATACGTGCCTTAACGTATATTAAAACATATGCTACAGCTATAAAAATATTAAAATAAACAATAGTTCATTAGCAAAGCTTTATAAGCGTGAAAGAACACGTGCGACGCGCGTTTCAATTAACGTGCGTAATTAAAAAAGTAAGAAAAAAATATAAGTATTAGGCCAGTGATTAATTCGCGATAAGGCTATTTATTATAGTATGTACGATTAATTCTGACGTCTCTTTGATTGGACTGATTAGTGGATAGGTATGCAAATAAAGTGGAATAGTTTTACTGATAAGTATAAGTAGGCACCTAACTAGCTAATAAATAATATTTTATTCGCAGGAATGTCGGTACAGAAATATGTCTAAAAGTTAGGAAAACCTAGTCTTACACATTCTACCTACCAGATATATTGTTTTCAGACTAATTGTTAATGGCGGTATAATAATTGTCAAAATATTAGTATGGTTAGTTATTGGTAGCCCATTTTAGCTACTAATATTTAAACTAATAGCGACCTAGGCTTGCCGCGTGATGCTACTTTTATTTCAATGTAAATAAAGCTTAGTTTGACAATGGTTTGACATGTCATCAGGACATACATCGCGCCTCGGATCTGCCGGTGTGTCTTGCGCCTTGTTAACATTAGCGCGCGACTCATAGCCTATAGTAGCATGGTTTTCGTGTAGTTTTTTTTTAACCACAGATTTATAAGATATTATTGACAAAGTGATTGCAATAAGATGTATTGAATAAAACATTGTATGGCATTTAATGAAATTGATTTTCTAATAGCGATGGTTAGACGCATTCGCATGCGGCGGAGTATTTTTTATCGGTTTAGAAACCTATATTTTATTCTCACGCGAAGTCTAATGTTTGTATAAAAAATGATTAATGGCAACATTGTTGTCTTCGTTGAGGCATGACAGTGAAATAATCTAATACATTATACTTAACTATAGGGTTATCAGAAGCTCTAGGTACTTGATTCAAGCGTAGGCTTGAAATAAAGTATTAGAGTTGAGTTTAAAGACTTTAATCGGCAGTAAAAAATTGTGACTATTTGTTTTGAGTAATATCCAATTATTAGTTCGCTTAGCATGGCTTCCTATACGGGTGGTCGGGAGTTCGATCCCCGGGCACGTACCGCATAAGTTTACGGAGTTGTATACTTAAGAAATTAAATAACACTTACTTCGACGGCGACGGAAAACATCGTTAGGAAACCTGCATGAGAGTTTTTCATAATGTTGTCAAAGGTGTGTCAAGTCTGCCAATCCGCACTTAGCCAGCGTGGTCGACTATGGCCAAAAATCTTCAATCAATCAATCAATTTATTTATTTGTGAATAGAGTACATTTGAGGTGGTATACAAGTGATCCTATTATACCACAGTGTAGTGTACAAACATATAAATTTAAAAATTTAAAATTCTTCTCGTAATGATGACTCGTGCTCAGTCGCGGCGATGGGCAAACCAATTTGCTAGACTAGAGATTCTTAGTTCTAGCCCGGAGTTAGGAAGTTAGCGGTGTTTCACCCTCGCTTAATTTAATCCACTACAAGTGAGCCCTTGACTGCGATTACACCTGATGGTAAGTCATGATGCAGTCTAAGATGGTAGCGGGCTAACCTGTTAGGGGCATGGCAGTTACAATTAAACCCATCAGTATTTACACGGCATCGTACCAGACCGCTGCATCGCTAGGTGGCACGTATTTGCCAGTAGAGTGATATAACTAGCCACGGCCAGACCAGAAAATTCAGAAATCATAAATCCCAAATTGACCTTCCCGGTGATCGAACCCGGGACCAGGTTAAGATAGCGCTCAACACTGCGCCAGGGAGGTTTCTACTGTGTAAGTGCAGCGGGCATTTGCGAAATTTAACCTTTCGGAACTACATATTGTGGTGGTGTTTTCGTGAATTTACTTTTTTTGGTATAATTTACATTCCGAATCAGTGGTAGAGTCCTGTTATTAGAATTAATTAGGTATCCCATATAAAATACATTTGAGTTAGACTTCATCAAACGAAAATAAAGTTCATAATCCGTATAAACTTTACTTAGGTATCTACCTAACTATATTTTAATGATTTATGTGTTATTTTTAATGCAATCACGAATCGTTTTAATTAAAAAGTTAAATGTGTTGTCTAATATCTATAGATAATTTTTACTATAAACCATAGTAAGGTATTAATTTAACAGTTGAGATTTATTTAAGCTATACAAGCTGATGCCCGCGACTACGTCCGCGTGGTTAAAGTTTTTTGATTCCCTCGGGAACTCCTTAATTTTCCGGGATAAAAAGTAGCCTATGTCACTCTCCAGGTCCTCGATTATACCCATGCCAAAAATCACGTCGATCCGTTACTCCGTTGCTACGTGATTGAAGGACAAACCAACAAACCAATAAACCAACAAACCGACAAACGGGTATGTTTGTCGGTTTGTTGGTTTATTGGTTTTCATATTCGCATTCGCATTTATAATATTAGTACGATTCTTAATCCGTTTAATTTTATTCTATTAGATTGGCTAGCTAGCTAGCGTTAAGTTCTATTGTATTATTTTCAATTTATTTTCTATTGCATGCATTGCATCACGCGGTCATGGGTTCGATTCCCGGTCGGGCATAAAAATTTTTTAGGTTTTGGGTTTTTCAATTAGGGCAATTCTCAGTGCCAGCCCGGAGTTGGAAGTTTGCAGTGTTTCACCCCCGTGCCTCGGAGAGCACGTTAAGCCGTCGGTCCCGGTTATTATCACTAACATGATAATAGTCGTTAAAGCCCGCCAACCCGCATTGGAGCAGCGTGGTGGGTCTAAGCTCTAAGCCCTCTCTCCTATGAAAGTGGAGGCCTGTGCCCAGCAGTGGGACGTTAATAGGCTGTAGTGGATACCTACATACTTTTTGACGTGCGGGCATCTATTTAATTTCATTTTTTCATTTTACGATGCCGTGTAGAAACCGAAGGGGTATGGGTTTAATATAACTGCCATGCCCCTAACAGGTTAGCCCGCTACCATCTTAGACTGCATCATCACTTACCATCAGGTGAGATCGCAGTCAAGGGCTAGCTTGTAGTGGATAAAAAAAAACTCCTCAAAAAGGTGGAATTATCCGTTTGACAAACGATTACGGTTTCCATATGGATGGGAAAAGATAATAATTAAGAAATTATAATTTCCCAAATTATATAATTTGCCAGTAAATTATTTGTGTTAGAACAAATTCTAACGTCTGGTAACCCTAATTATTATTTTATACTACACTTCTAGGTTCATACTTTATACCCACTCAGACGCTGTGCATTGACCTTTGTAGAGTTTTTACGTGATGGGGTAGCTTGGTAAGACAAGTTGTTGGAAAAATTGCTTTTATATTACTCACGGTAATATACTTACTTACTTACTTAACTACTATACGGTACTTATAATACTTAACATTCTGAGGAAAGCACTTGTATTTTGTTCGTTTAAAACAAGGTGCTAGGGTTCGATTCCCAGCAGGGTCAATTTGGAAATTTATAATTTCTGAATTTTCCCTGGTCTGGCCTGGTGGGAGGCTCCGGCCGTGGCTAGTTACCACCCTACCGGCAAAGACGTGCCGCCAAGCGATTTAGCGTTTCGGTATGATGCCGTGTAGAAACCGATGGGGTATGGGTTTAATATAACTGCCATGCCCCTAACAGGTTAGCCCGCTACCATCTTAGACTGCATCATCCCTTACCATCAAGTGAGATTGCAGTCAAGGGCTAGTTTGTAGTGGATAAAAAAAAAAACACTTCTATCTGAAAATAAACTAAATTAGAAACTACTTACCTTCTTACATCTAAAAAAATGTGAGTTAAAGTCCGCCGAGTTTGTCAATTCGCACTCTAATCGCATCTCAGAAAGTACCTTATCCAGGTTCATACGGTTTTAACCAATAAAGAGACGGACTGTTTGAGAAAATTTAGTTGGATCCTTTAGTTTTTGCAATCTTACGGTGACATATATATAATAATATATATGTCACCGTAAGATTGCAAAAACCGTTAGATTGTAATCTAACTAGCGAAATTGTAAACTGTCGACAGATTATAATTTAACGCATTATTTTTCCGTAGATTGTAATCTGTTAGGTATATTAACCCGATAAAACCTAATTGCACTACCGGATTATTTATGTCGAACCCTAACTTAACCTAAAAGAAAGAGATAAGAAAACTTAAATACAATGAATATTTAAAAAATTGAAACTCTGAACATTGAAAGGTTCACAATCAGTCTACAGTTCACAATTTCGCTAGTTAGATTACAATCTAACGGTTTTTACAATTTTACGGTGACATAATATAATACTTCTTCACTCCGTATAAATTAGCCAAGCTACGGTCTATAATGTTATAGGCCGAACGTTTAACTCGCGTATCGCCTGCGCGGTAAGAAGGGAGCGGGGGGAGATGTTAAATACTTAAAAAAAGATACTTAGGTATTATTTTATTCTTTACCAACAATGTCTATCTCGAGATAAATCTTTGGATTATTGACTCCGTGTGTAGCGTTACCCGCCCCCGCTCCCTTCTTACCGCGCAGGCGATACGCTAGTTAAACGGTCGGCCTATACGGGTGAAATGCACCAAAGATGTTTATGGTTAACGTTAAATTTGACGGTCAAGGTTCTTTTACTATTTACCAATATTAGACTTCTAATCTTTTTAGTGGATGTCAGAATCCTGATTTGTATTATTCTAGCTTTTTGGTTATGAAATTTAACGTTAACCACCGTCGCATCGGTGGAAAAGGGTAATACTTTCATAATTATAATGTAAGAAGTGGTAAGTGGAAAAAGTTGAAAATTCCTGACTTGCGCATCCCATTTTAATTAATTTAAATGCTACGCTTGAATAGGTAGTAAATCCTATTCAGTGAATCACACCTACTTGCAAGTCATGAAGTAGCCTATATTAAAAGTAGAAGGGAAAACGGAAGCCGGCAGTGCACCCCATATTATCCTAGCGATTCAAATTGGAAATCGGGAGGAACGCTACCGTGAAATTTCGTCTACGTATATTATGGCACCTCATTGCTTTTGTTGGTGGTTAACATTAATAGTAACGTAACTTTAACCGCCTATCATGCAACTGGGCCTATGTTTTACTATCGATAAGTGAATAATTTCCTGAAAGAGTAGTATCAATCGCTCTAATAAGTAACGAACTGCCTATTGCCGGCTGTGATAACGTTAATTATTTTTGTTTCGCTGTGATTCAGAGATTTCGCCTTTTGTTTTCGTGAACAAGCCGATGACCTAAGCGCGGTTGACGTAATTTTCTTTATGCATATAAGTAAATACTAATTGATAGAAGAAGTAAGTACCTATTTTGGGGAATTGCGTGACGTGGAAGCAATGAAAACTGCTTTTAATACCTAGTAAGTTCGCATCCAACTGGCCCATCTGGATCAACCAGTTTTGACGACATTTGTTACAGTTTTGACTACGTTTAAGGCTACGTTTATCCTGGGTAATTAGTTTCCGCGGGAATAAAAAATCCTTTAGTATCTATGCAGACGAAGTCGCGGGCATACCTAATCTAGTTACATTTTTTTTTAAGCAAATTGACCTCATAGTAAAAAGACCTATTATTATTAAAACGTAGAGTAACATCACTGCGTCAGGGAGGTCGACATCAAGTAATTCCCAAATTGAACCAGCCAATAATCGAATCCAGGAACTCCCAATTATGAGTGTATTCACCACTACGTCAAGGAGGCAAGGGATAACAAATTAAATAAGCCCTGATTCGCACGTGAACAATTAGCACTCACAATAAATTGATGATATATTTTAAAAGCGCGCGTTAATGAACAAACATAATTATATATTATACTTAATAATCATCATTATGAGAGAGCGCGCGAAGAGATAATTCTGCGATGTTATTGATGCTGCGAGAATGATAACCGAATCAGGGAAAAATATTATTTACAGCTTCATTATATAGGGCTGCCAACCACTGTGGATTCTGTAGCGAATTTAAATTCATACTATATTATTAATAATTTATTTTATTTTATTTTTTTATATGTATAGCGAGCAAACGAGCAGGCGGGTTCACCTGATGGTATGTGATTACCGCCGCCCATAAACATTTGCAGCACCAGAGGAACCGCCAATGCGTTGCTGGCTTTTAAGATTTTTTTTATCCTCCCTTTGAAGAGCCCCATATAAAAGCTAAATACCACTCACTTACTGACTAATCACGATATCTCAGAAACTATATAACATACAAACTTGAAATTTTAAAATAGGTTCCTTGTATGGCGTAGCCCGATAGGTTGACTAAGAAACGGTTTTGAGAAAAATCACTCCTAAATGTGAAAATGAAAGGTGAGGTCAAAAAAGGGGTGGAAGTTTGTATGAAAGTCCTGTTTTTGAAGTTAGAGGCATGAAAGTCGGCATTTAAGTTATTAGTTTTAAATAATAAAAGCCTGCATAAGCTACATAATTATGTGTAGCCTCTATAAATAAGCCTTTTGCAGTGGGGAAATTTCATAACCTCTTAGGAAATCATTAATTGTACGCGAACAAAGTCGCGGGCATCAGCTAGTATTATTATAAATGCGGAATAGTGTTTGTCAGTCTGCGTTGTGTTATGGGTATATATAGTAGGTTATGGTTTCAATGATTTAGGTACTTTGCCCTAGTCGGTAAAAGTGGTAAGGAGTAGGTAGTTATTCTCTCAACATTATCGATATAGCTATTTTAATTTACTATAATCTGTAATTAATATTTATTTGTGCGTGAAATTAAAAAATATATCGCGTATAAATTTTACGGTAACTAAGAAATTTAATTTAAATTTCTGATTTTAATATTATCTTTAATGCTCGATATATATATATACTTACCTTCAAGTTACAACCTTTATTACCCACGACGGAATATATGTTTTAGGTTATAGAATTTTGTATTGAATAAAATTTTGAAATTACGAAAATGAGTCATATGTGAAAATTGTAAGTAGGTACTTTAAAATACCTCGATAATGTATAGTTATGGACGGAAGTAACGTTTGGTAGGTACTTCCGTCTGGAAAAAGTCAGAGTCACTCCCAAGTAGCGCCTAAAAAGTTTTACTTCTAACTACATACTAAGTAGTAGTTTTAAACTACTAGCTGAAAGATGGCACCTCAGAACGGTCGGTCTATTTGGTAGCAAAATGGCAATTTGAAACTCAGACGGAAGTAACGTTAGCATTAATTGCGATACTTCCGTCCGAAGAAAGATCTGAGTAGATCTCAGTTTTTTTTTACAAAATCCATGTATTTGTTTATTTGCCGTGCTAAGAAAACATTCACATTGTAGAAAACAATGGGCCAAACAATTTATACGAGACAATTTACATTTATATTATGATCCACTATAATCCATATGAAATTGATTTTTAGCACGAAACCGCTCCAGGTACTGTTACCTGTCTGTACACGTGTTTACTGTTTACCCGAGCATGCAAGACTTATGAATTTAGCAGTCTCAGTGTTTGTCGGTTCATTTGTTCCTTCATAGCTTAGCCCGCTACCATCTTAGACTGCATCATCACTTACCATCAGGTGAGATCGCAGTCAAGGCATAGCTTGTAGTGAATTTAAAAAAAAAAAAGCTACCAAACTCGGTCTCAGATTGATCAATTAGCGCATTGCAATTTGCAATAGGTGAAACCGCAGTCAAAGAGCTACGTTTGTTTTTTATTCGATACAGGTAAAAATCTCCTTATTGGAAGTCGGTTAAAAAGATAGAGGTAAAGACAGTTTGATTTGCTTGAATATGGGTACAATATATATACGAGTACATAATAATATAGTAATATACCTTTTGAAGTTTTGATGTCTTCTAAAATATTCGGCAATTAAAGTTAAGTTTAGAATTGAGTTAACAATAACATAGATTAATGTTAATTGTTAACTCAATTTAGAAATGGAATTTCCTGGAGAAATAAACTTTTCGTAGGCGTAATGAAAAGAACACTTTTTTTCTATAAAAATTCAAACGATTAAGCCTCCAACATACCTACGTATTCATTCCGAATAACTAAAGAAGATCTCTTCATGAAAGATATAGAGCATCATAGAGCCTCATTCGTACCGAAAATAGAAACCGTTAGAAGTTCATTTAAATTCTGAAGCTCGCGATTTTAAATTAGAATTGAAGGAAACATGAGAGTGTGTAAAAAACTCAATCGGCTCGCGAGCTAATTGGGAGAATTTAAAGGTTGGGGCACACGCGACGTGTAACGACGACTGCGACACAGAAATTTTAATACTTTTATTAATAATATCCTCCCGAATTTCGGCCACGGCGGACTAGCCATCTGCGCGGGACATATTATAGTGCACTAGTGTGCGCATACACAGGTACACTCTCTGTTTCTTTACTGTCATATCGCGATGGAACAGAAAATCCGACACGACCGGAGAAGGATCAGAAAGATCACCTTTACGTGCTCTCCAAGGTACGGGGGTGAAATACCTCCAACTTCCTAACTCCGTGCTAGTACTGAGAATTTCTTGTCAGAAAAACTCAATACTTTTTATGATCCGACCCGGGAATCGAACACGGGTCCTCATCGGCCGCAGTCGAACATGCTAACCACGAGACCAACGAGGCAGTCAAACTGTTTTATTACTAACAGAGAAGCAGGTCTTCATTCGTCGTCGCCGTCAAACGATAGACGTTCCCTCTGGACACAGGCATCTTGTAGAGACTTTTACACGCCTTCGTTTTATACCGCCTAGATCTAGTGACTCCCTGCGGCCCCATTGATGTCGTCCATGCAGTAAGGGCTTCAGTAAAAGAGATGAAAAATGCTTTCCCGATCTACCTATTTGAATTTAGAAAAAGCTGAGCTAAAGTTAAAATTACTTTAAAACAGCGCCAAATCTTATAGATACTAGAAAAAGTAGGTATACAAAATTCTCATTAAATAAAGATTACTCTTTTTTTATAAGTCTGTAGTTCGGACTTACCCTCTCCGATATACCTAAGTACCTAGTTTATTATTTCAAAAAGTATTTGAGCTCCTTTATAAAGCATTCCACTGCTTTTATTTTCCTACTATTCCCTGTAAGTATATAATAAACCGCTTTGAAAACGCTGCCGTAGCGCGTTGTGTGTGCTTCAAGGCTTAATTCAGTAAGCAGTGATTAGTAATGGTAGCTTAAATTAGGCCATACTTTGCGTTAAATGTGGCTTTTGTTCAAATGAGCTTATTGGAAGTCGAGGAACATACCATTTTGATCCTTTTTTCGAAATACGCATTTGGGATATATTCAGTTGCAGTTGTTTTTGTCTTGGTCTGTCTGTCTGTTAAGTATTTTTTGCACGGCACATCCGTTCAATCGATTCTGACATAGTTTGGATAATGTAATAATAATAATAATTTGTATAGTCGGAAAATGCTTTGATTTTATCGATATGGTCAACATTCTAACGTATTAATCGAATAGCAATCCCTAGTGCCACTGGTCTATAGGTAAATAAATTGATTTGTGGACCAGTCAATGTCAACGTTGGACTCGGGTAAACATAAGTAAAAACAGCGTATATTTTTTCTTGTAAATATGCACTAAGCGGTACGGCGGAACTTGGCTTGACGCACCGCCGTGCGCGTTGATACTAACTCTACAGGAGGCTGTTGCTGAGCCAAGAGCTGCTGCTGTTATTTAAACAGCGGGAGCTTCTGTTTGAGAATTAGAATCCTTATTTTAGGGACGACAATGTACGACATTTAATAGAACTGCAATTTTAAAATAATGTTGCTTTAAGCGGTAGTCTATAGTCAACAAGTGCTTTTTGGGTCAAACTTTTTTCTCCGCCTCCGAAAAATATAAACGAGGTATCATTCGATTCGGAATATCGTGTAGATTTGCGAACAAAATTCAAGACCTGATGACAGTATTGCCCTCTGAACCTCGTTTATTCAAAATTCAAAATTCGAATGTGTTTATTCCAATAAATTTTTACAAGTGCATTCCTGTGGAGAATGAATCACAGATGAAAGATTAGTATCTAGCGATAATTTCGTGACGTCCGCGTCAATGAATGACCCGCTCGCTCCATTCCGAAGCTGCAGACCGAGTGGGTTTTTTTACGTAACTATTCGATTGCGACATGGCTAACTATCATTTATATATGGAACTAGCTGATGCCTGTGACTTCGTACGCGTGGATTGAGGTATATTTGGTTCCCGGGGAAACTCCTTGATTTTCCGGGATAACAGGTAGCCTATGTGCTATTCCTTACTAATCTATCCCTGTGCTGAATTTCATCCAGATCCGTTCAGCTGTTCATGGCGTGATTGGGTAACAGACATCCATCCATCCAATCTTTCGCATTTATATTATTAGCGTGTGCTTGACAGTTCCATACTTGCAAAAGTGGGAGATTTTCTTCTCCTTCGATTGTCGCGATCGAAGGGGAAGAAAATCTCCCACTAGGCACACAGAAATTTAAATTCGTTAATGTCACCCGCGGTCTGCGGACGAGGCTCGCTACTTGCGCTGCTCAAATATTAAATGGTTCATTCTAAAAGTGTCCGAGAATAACTAGATGAGCCAGGTTAGTCGCAGAGTGCTTTATATTTTAACCTTTTTGAAGTGAAAACTTTTTTAGCCGCGTTGAGCACTTTTTGGTAGGGGGTAAACTTGTGGATTCGCGTCACCGACACCTCGCTCCGACATGCTTGCGAACAGCGACATGCTCGCGTTGTTACAAAGACAAAACGTCTTATATAATATTATTTATATACTACGTACATTCGTAATCAAACTTGAAAACTTTAGTTTTAAGGTTTATATTTTAATTTTTTTTTATATTCGTTATCATTTCTAAAAAGGTCACATTTGTACATTGCTCTCTTTTAATTGTCGTACATTTTGTATCTTCTGTCTTCATCAGCTTCTGAAGGACGAGTGGCCTAAGTTGTGACTACGCATATCAGTCGATTTCGCATTTCACCAGTTGGATGAACCAAGTAGTAACTGGATGGGTGAATTTGGAAGTTCAATTTTGGCTTTTTCGTTTCCTACATGCCTCGGAGAGCAAGTTAAGCCGTCGGTCCCAGTTATTTATTATCACTAACATCTAATAATAATCGTTACAAAAACGTCGTATGCGGAAGGACGTAGTAACCCACCACGTTATTATCCCAAGAATACTCCTACCATTATTTGATTAATGAAAAGGGGTAACGACCCTCAGTAATGAGGGATACGACGCAGAGAGAGAGTCTTCATTAGCAAGACAAGATTGTAAATAAACACGAAACGTAAAGTTCGCATTCCGCAACCAAAAAAAAGAAAAGATAACTACGAACTAGAATTGGATCACCCGTCCGCCAAAGGGGATCTCTTACAAAAATAAAAAGGCGACTTTAAACAAAACCGCGTCTAAATATTACACAAAAGAGTTATCTCTTTCACAATTTGTCCCAACAAACATCGGCTATTCTCTTTGCCAGTCTCATTAAGCCTGTGCACACACGCTATCTGCTTTATAGTTTTAATTTAAAACAACAGATAAGGGGGAAGTGCCATTTCACGTGAATTGGGCGCTTTTTTTTCTCTGTTTGTGCTTCGTTTATTCTTGTGACCGCTGATGTGTCAACACCCTTAACCGTTAGATCACAGTTTTCACGTTTCTGGGGCCACACTGCCCACGCTTACAGCAATCCTACTTAAGGCCCTGTGTAGCGTAAAAGGGGGTTTTTAAAAACACTGTATCCATTAAACGGTGACATAATGTATGCTTGTAAAAATAGTGTGCTGTTTTAAGACCTTTGAGGCATCTCGAAACACAATTGACGCATCTCAAAACACAATTTAAAAAATCTCTGCATTGAAATTTATTTTAAACATACCTCTTAATTTACCTTTTAAAGCAATTTTTCTCCTTATTGAAACCAATAATTAGCTCTAGAAATATAAGATAAAATTCATATTTCTAAATCAAAATCTGCAATTTTAATCGTATATCTGCGGCTAAAAACAAGTGTAAAACCGGTTGGGATATTATAAAAGGACAGCCACATAGGAATTTAAATATAATCGAAAAAATCAAGGTAAACGACAACCTACTATATGATCCGCAGGATATTGCAAATGCTTTTAATGATTACCTTATCACCATAACTAACGAAAACCGCAAGGAAATCAAAAATACAAATAAAACACGACTATGCGAAAGTATTTTTCTCACCCCATACAATGAAAATGACATTATAAAAATCATAAAATCTTTAAATAATACATGTGCGGTAGGATTCGATGAAATTGCTACAAAAATAATAAAAGCAGTAGCTAATGAAATAGCCCCTATATTGACTCACCTAATAAATTATTCGTTTGAAAAGGGATGTTTCCCTGAACTATTAAAAGTTGCATTAGTAAAACCGTTACATAAAAAAGGAGATAGATCATGTATGGTAAATTACAGACCGATAACGCTAATTCCAATATTTTCCAAAATATTCGAGAAAGCAATGCACCAACGTCTGTCAGAATTTTTCAAAAAATTTGATGTGATTAAAAAGGAGCAGTACGGATTCCAAAAGCAAAAATCAACTTTACACGCTTGTTTTAATCTTATTGACACGGTTACGACATATTTAGACTCTTCAAAAAGACCAATTGTAATATTTTTCGATATGACCAAAGCGTTTGATTTTGTTTCACACGAGTTACTCCTATGTAAGCTGGAAAATTACGGGATACGAGGCCCAGCATTGCAATGGATAAAATCTTATCTAGAAAGCAGAAAACAATCTGTTGTAATAGAGAATCTGAATGAAGAAAAGGTGCTTACGGGCTACAAATCATTGGCTAAACAAAACAATTTCGGCGTACCACAAGGTAGTCTACTCGGCCCCCTACTATTTATCCTATACATTAATGACTTACCCGATGTAGTATCTGACAAATGCATCCTGTACGCTGATGATTTTTCGCTTATCCTGACATGCTCCAATAATACTTATAATACTTATAATAATTATGATGAAATTGACATAAATAATAAAATTAAACTAATAGTAGAATGGCTTAATAATAATAATTTATCAGTCAACCTCTCAAAAACCCACTATATACACTTTTCTAATTATAATAACAGAAAACAAATTAAATTAAATCTTAGTTATCAAAACCAAATAATCGAGGAAACCGACACAGTTACTTTCCTCGGAGTAAAATTAGACAAACACTGTAACTGGAAGGCACATGTAGAAATAGTATGCAATAAAATAAATAAATTTATCTATGTACTGAACAAACTGCGGAAAACTTCAACAATGAAAACGGTCCTTACTGCATACTACGGTTATGTATATTCGATCTTGAAATATTGCATATTGATATGGGGAAACTCAACGGATATAAAAAGAGTATTTATTGCACAGAAAAAATGTATCCGTGCAATCACTGGTAAGGCGCCGTACGAATCGTGTAAACCGATTTTCAAAAGTCTGAGAATCCTCACACTTCCTAGTATATATATACTAGAGATAGCAATGTTCGTGAGATCTAACACTCATCTTTTCAAAATGGCAAGGGATGTATTTCCAAAAGGAACTAGAAATAGGGAAAGACTGATATTTAATAAAGCACCCAGAACGGCTATGTATTTGAAAAACTGCGCTGCAATGTGTGTTAAAGTATATAATGCTATTCCCAAATCTATAAGTATATTACCAACTACTAAATTCAAGAATACATTAAAAAAGTGGCTGGCACAAAATGCATTCTATTCTATAGAAGAATTTTTGCAATTACAAAACAAAAAATGACTTATTAAATTGTAATAAATTCTAATTTTAATTATTATTAATTTAACTATTGACTTAATTAATTGACATTTTAACATTAACATAACATTATATACTTACTTTTAATTTATTAATATTATGACATTATAGCCATTCATTACATTGTAGCATAGACTTATTGTAAGATTAAGATTAAGTAATGTGAATGTCACTTGGTCTACAAAACCTGAGTCAGGTTTTGCAGGTTACCTGACGTTATCCGTAATTAATTAACTGTTCAAGTAATTATTCAGACCTACGAAGTGTTATTCTAATACTAGAACATACTTGTACCTACTATGTCATTTAAATATTAAATAACTACAAAAAAAAAAAAAAAAAATTTGTACGTCAGGGTTGCCTGATTGGATATGCTGCAACTTTTCATACTGTAACCATCATTGTAACACATATTCAGACAAATAAATTCTATTCTATTCTATTCATTCTATTCTAAACACATTGTCGGTTTCATTTGTATTGAAAGGTAAATATTAATTTTTTTACAAATTATTTCATGCATTTTTTGCGTCATGTGCTTGCTCGATTTCACCCCTGCGCGCCTGTGTTTTTCATGTCGCAGCGCCTTAAGCAATATTACTCAAAATGACAGTTTGATGTCGCGTACCTGGACGTTCCTAAAATAAGGAGCATAATTCTAAAA
Source organism: Erebia aethiops (assembly GCA_923060345.2). Lineage (NCBI taxonomy): Eukaryota > Metazoa > Arthropoda > Insecta > Lepidoptera > Nymphalidae > Erebia > Erebia aethiops. Next base: position 3,747,452 of record OV281079.1, on the reverse strand, counting down.
CACGACAACAATAATGAAACAACATTGCCTTGCAGCCTTGGCAGTAGGTATGGCGTGCACCTGTTTATCGTCGTCGAATCGTCTCTACTGTGGTAACTGGTATCACTCTCAACCGTTGAACATCCACTGCTGGAACCATTCTTACCTATCCTGCTTCTCTACCACATAATCTATACTAATATTATAAATGCGGGCGTTTCGTGCGAATTTTTTGTCCTGTCCTATCTGTAGTGTGTTTTGGTCCTTATATCCCAAGTCTAGCCCTGTGGTAAGTGGTAACCCTGTATGTAAACTGTAGTAACTTACACTATTGTATTTAATTTATATACTTACCTAAGTATTGTAAGAGACACCTGTACCTATGTCCTACATGTTAAAAAAAAAACTGATTGAGCCCTGAACTGCGATCTCACCTGGTGGTTAGTGATGTTTCAGTCAAAGAAAGATGGTAGCGGGGTATAAGTTTCTATGCGGCATCGTACCGGAACGCTTTGCACGTCTATGCCGTTGGGGTGGTAACTAGCCGCGGCCGAAGCCATCCAGCATAATGAAAAGGGGGTCAAGACTCTCAGCAATGAGGAGCACGAGGCAGAGATATAAGATAATAATGTAATAATATCAACAAAGATGGTTCCATTAACAATATCTAATAGGCTTATTTGGTCAATGCAGCCATATTAAGCTTGGGGATTATCAATGCTAAAACAAAAGGAGATAATTATCTTTTTAGCGTTTAATCTTATCTGAGCCAGCCTTTTCAGTGCCGCCTTTAATTTAAATAGGAATATGTTAATAATTCTATAGCCCAGATATATATTTTGCTATTAGCATTTTTCCAAAGATGTCTAGTGGTTGGTTGGTCGTAACTCGTAGGTCCCTGCCCACAGACCAATTTTAACCTTATTTAATTTAGTTTGCCAATTTTTTTTAAATTTAATATAAAAATTAAAACAAAAATATGAAAGAATCATTAAAATATCTCAACAAATGAAAAAGTTATGGAACTTTAAAATTGCAAGACGGGAGACGTGACGACATAATTCCCTATCAACAGACATTATAAAGCCGAATAAAATAAATAAATTGACTTAACGTGACTTACGTTACGTTTAACCTAGGATTAAAATTGATGTTATGACAGATGTTATGTAGTAATTCTGTCAACTTTTCAAATTTAATCCTAGGTTAGACGTTATTCGGAGTTGATGAAATCGACACTAAAAGCACTTCATTTGTGTGTGAAGATAATTTTCAAATATTAAATCTCGGCTAGGTATTAAAACTCACAAAATTTCTCACTCGAGTAAGATACAGCAATCGGTGTAGGTACATTAAATAATTAAACTTTTAAATCGTCATTTCTCAGTAATTTATTGATGGATTGTAAAAAAAACACTTATTAGTTTTAATCTATATTTTACTTCCGTTGTGTTAAATATGATAAGGAAAGAAAAGAAAAGAAAAGAAAGGAAAGAAAAGACATTGTTAATCTTTCTGTTGAACGCACTATTGAGCTGTCCTGTGTTGAGCTGGAGCGATACATAATAGTTTGTGTGTACCGACCTCCCTCAGGCGACTTTTTACTGTTTGAGGATGTCATGGAGGAGGCCCTAAGGCGGATATGTAGGTCAGCAAAAAAAGTGTTGATATGTGGAGACTTTAATATAGATATTTTGCTTAACACTCCTCTTTCTGATAGATTACTTAACTTATTTAAAAGCTTCAATTTAGACAATATTTTTATTGAACCAACACGGATAACAACAAGATCCGCTACCTGTATTGACAATATTTTCAGTGATTGTAAAATTGTCAGCAAGACCGTCATTGCTAACCTCAGATCCGACCACTGCGGGCAAATGATATCTGTTCCTAGCTCTAAACAAAATACAACTAAAGTAATAAAGTATAGGCCAGTTACCACTAAAAAAGTACAACTATTTAAACAAAATATCTTAAATACTTTACCTACCCTTGACCTTACACAGGGTGGTCCGGATGAACACTACAATACCTTCTTTGATCTGTTAAATTCTCAGTATAGTTCCATTTTTAAAATAGTAGAAAAAAAATTGTTTAAAAATCTCAAATTTAGCGACTGGGCTACTGTTGGCATTTATAAAAGCAGGAATAAGTTGTTTGATCTGTATGCTGAAAAACAGTATAATTACACTCCTACATTTGTTCAATATGTAAGAAATTATTCAAAATTATTTAGAAATGTATGCATGCAAGCAAAATCACTTTATATAAAACAAAAAATTATTAATTCAGATAATAAAATAAAAGCAGTTTGGGAAATAATCACAGATGAAATTGGGAAACATAAAGTGGAAAAGCCTAAATTGGAGCTAAAAGTTAATGACCGTATTATTAACTGCGATACTGAAATTGCAAATACATTTGAAATTTTTTTCAAAAATATTCCTGTTACCACTACTAGCTCCCTTAATTCCTCGCCAATAGAAGCCCTTAAGCTTCTCAAGGGTAATGTCACCGAGTGCAGTGTGTTGTTTAAGTTTAAACATGTGACCCCATATGATATTATTAAAATATTTAAATCTTTGCAGTGCAAAAAAACCGGGGATCTATGGGGAATATCAGTAAAAATAATCAGCAATGTTATTGATATAATTGCACCATATCTTGCTTTAATATTTAATGAGTCTGTAGATTCAGGATCCTTTCCAGATCTTATGAAATACAGTAAATTGATTCCACTTTTTAAATCTGGTAGTAGAAGTGACCCTAATAATTATAGACCAATTTCTATATTACCAGCACTCAGCAAGATATTTGAGAAAATTATGCTCAACCAACTGCTTCTGCACTTTAACTCAAATAAACTACTACACTCAGAGCAGTATGGTTTTACTAAAGGCCGATCAACAACCGATGCGGGAGCTATGCTGTTAAAGCATATATTCGATGCGTGGGAGAAATCACAGAATGCTATTGGTATTTTCTGTGATTTGTCTAAGGCATTCGATTGCGTTGAGCATGAGACGCTTTTAGTTAAGTTGAACCATTATGGAATCAAAGACACTGCACTTGGCCTCATTGCATCTTATCTCAGTGACCGCATTCAAACGGTATGTGTCAACGATGTGAAGTCGTCCGGATCAGCCTCACTTATGGGTGTTCCTCAAGGCTCTATTCTGGGTCCCTTCATGTTCTTGGTCTATATAAATGATTTACCATACTACGTCCAAAATACTTGCGATATTGTGCTATTTGCTGACGACACGTCCTTGATTTTTAAAGTCGATAGAAACAAGGACAATTATGAAGACGTAAATAATGCAATTTCTCAAGTCACTAACTGGTTTACTGTAAACAATTTACTTTTAAACGCAAAGAAAACTAAGTGCATTGAATTCGCATTGCCGAATACCAAGTCCGCAGGAAACATAAATTTAACTGTAAATAATGATATTTTAAAAATAGAAGAGACCACTGTGTTCCTGGGGGTGACCTTAGATTCAAAGCTTCAATGGGGCACTCATATATCAACTCTGGCTGGCAAACTCAGCTCTGCTGCTTACGCTGTCAGAAAGATTCGACAGTTTACTGACGTTGAAACTGCAAAAATTGTATATTTTGCTTATTTTCATAGTATTATGTCTTACGGAATTTTACTATGGGGTAAAGCAGCAGATATTCAAAAAATTTTTGTATTACAAAAAAGGGCAATACGTGCAATTTATAATTTAAAACCGCGCGAATCCCTTAGAGAGAAATTTAAGGAAATAGGTATTCTCACAGTAGCCTCGCAATATATTTATAGTAATTTAATCTTCGTAAAACAGCACATTCATAATTACAAAAAAATATGCGATCTGCATGATAGGCAAACTAGAGGCCGCCATAAGCTCGTGACTCCATCGCTCCGCCTCAAGAAGGTCCGAAGGTCGTTTGTGGGAATGAGCATTCTATTTTAGAACAAAATTCCACAACCTATCTTAAACTTGCCTTTACACAAGTTTAAGAAGTCCATTAAAATTACGCTCCTGAAAAAGGCTTATTATACTGTTGAAGATTATGTAAATGATAGAGGAGCATGGATTTGATCGCTCCAGCAATGCTGGGGACAGCGGTTACTTATTATAAATTAGTGTTTGAATATTAGTATTCAATTCGATGCTTTGATACGGGTAGACTGGGTATGTCACGCTCTCTTTAAACATTTCTGTGGTGGTGTCGTGTGGTGCGGGTTGTTACGTTCCCTCAAATATGGTCGAGCGAAGCAATGGCTGGATCATGCGTCATGCTCGTGAACGGGTGCCACCGGCGGGAATGGGGCTACTTTCTGTCTGCACGTCTTTGACATGAATTGAATAAACAAATTGAAGAAATCCATTAAAAGTAATAATAATAATAATAATAATAATAAAGCCGTGTGGCAACGGCAGAGCAGAATATTGCCACCCCTTTCTATCCCGTGGGTGTATCGTAAGAGGCGACTGAGGGATCCGGGGAACTGCTTAACATCCAAGTTCCCCGAAAGCTGGTTAGCTGGCCATCAAAACAGCCTCCTCGGGGACCTGAGTGGACCCCGAGTGATGTAATCACCACTCACCCCACCCCCCTTTGTATGATGATGGAACAAGAAAATGAGAATGCGCACATAGGGTCGCTGCCTGGGGGGCGCCAGGGCGCGTCTGGGGCTGGCGCTGGACGTGACAGCATGCGGGCCGCCAGCCACATCAGTCGACCGCCACTACCATCGGGCCGGTCGACAATTCCATCATCCCCACCAGAGGGCTTGGCGCCGACGGGATCCTCCAGGGTCCCATCTTCGGCGCCCGCCACTGGTGGTGTACGCCGCATGAGATGGACTTCTCTCATGAACGAGAATGTCATGCGTGCGTACTACAGGGCGACAGGAGGGGAAACCGGACGGACTGGCTACCGAGCGGCAATGTACCGCGAGTTCCTGCTGCTTGAGCCGACTTTAACTGTCACGGAGCAAAACCTGGCAGATCGGGCTCGGTATATTCAGCGTTCGAACATCTTTAACGCTACCGAGCTCGAACGATTACGACGTGAGGCTGTTCCTGAGGCGACAACTCCAACAACAGAGCAAATCGTCTTTCCAGTGGTGCGTAACCGCGAGGAGATAGTCACCACCTCCCAAGATTTGCCTGTTGAGGAAAGCGCCGAGGAAACAGTTTCCCTTGATTTAGAGCGGATGGGAAGGATCTTAGAAGAGGCGATTTCTGAAATTAGGAGCGCTCCTCTAGAGAATCGTCCGCGGCTCTCCCGCCTCACGCTGAATGTAGCGACGCGGGATGTCATTGAGGCCATCAACATCATCATTTTACATCATCATCATTTTACTGAGTGCTATAGCAAATCTGAATACACAATTAAAATCAAATCAAACAACGCAAGAAATAATAACAACTGGATAAATAAGAAAATCATAAGAGCATGTGAGTATAGGGATGATTTATTTTTACAATGGATAAAAAACACTAATAATTTAATAATAAAACAAAAATATAACAAAGCTAGAAATTTTGCAAATATTTTAATAAATAAAACTAAAAATAAAAATACGAGGTCTGATATTATTTCTAATAAACACAATTCTAAAAATCTTTGGGATATTTTAAATAGACTGACGGGAAAAATCAAATCTTCTGTTGATGATGTGCTTCAAAATTCCTTTGGTAATAATGGCAACACCTGCAAAGATATTGCGAACAGATTTGCTACTACTTTTAGCGATAGCGTCAAACAAATTGTTCCTAAATGCTCAGAATCTCTGCTGGATAAGTCAACCTACCAATTTCCAACCAATGTGACCATGCGATTTAGGCCAGCAGACCCGAAATCTGTAAATAAGATAATAAAATCATTATGTAATAACAAAGCTCCTGGGGTAGACAGGATAAGAGCAATTGACATAAAGAAGTTGTGTGGCAAAATCAGTATCGTACTCGCAAAGTTAATAAATGAAAGCGTAATAACTGGAAATTATCCTCCCCTACTCAAAACTGGGATCGTCCGACCAATACACAAAAAAGGTAGTAGGACTGAATACGACAACTATAGACCTATAACTATTTTACCTACCATTGACAAAATAGTTGAAAAATACATAAGCGAACAAATCCACAGGTTTTATGCAAATAACGATATATTAACTAAAAACCAATATGGATTTCAACCACATAAGAATACCGCACAACTACTTTCAGCATTCACGGATAGCTTGCACCAACATATAGACAGGAAAGAGCATGTTCTAGTAGTTTATTTATTTAATCGTATGGCGTTTAAAGCGTTTTTATAATAATGTTAAATTTATCGTGGTCAGAATGTCAAAATTTAGTTAAAAAAAACCTACAATGTTTAATTATATATCGATATCCAGTTTACCTTACCATGTAACAACCGGGGCAGGGAGGTCAAAAAGGTCCCTGGGTGAACCCTGGTAGGCATGAGTAGGGCAGCGCTGGATGATGTGCTCCATCGTCTGCTCTTCCTCGCCACACTCACATATGGGAGATGGTTTCCAGCCCCATTTGTGCAGGAGGTAACTGCAGCGTCCATGTCCTGTTCTGAGCCGGTTTAAACGACACCACAAGTTACGGGGCAGATGAAAACCTTTTGGTTTAACTGTAGGGTCGGGTACATAGGCCACTGGTCCACCAGATGCGCTCCACTCCTTTCTCCAGCTCTCGCTTAGATTAAAGTGTCTTACTTCAGTAGCCTCTGCATACACAGCGCGACGAGACTTTAGTCGTTTTGGTGGCGGGTTGCAGAAAGCCTTGTTTGCGTGGAGCTGGGGATTGGCACAAATCTTTTCCATTTCCCTACGCAAAGCATGTTTTCTGCGCAGATGTGGGGGAGCAATGTGGGATAATACTGGTAACCAGTGGCGTGGCGTAGACCTCACAGTGCCTGAGACACAGCGCATTGCGTCGTTTAGTTTTGTGTCCACTTTTTGCACGTGAGCGCTTTGTAACCAAACAGGGGCACAATATTCAGCGGCAGAGAAGGTGAGCGCCAGGGTGGATGTCCGCAGGCAGTCGGCGGATGCTCCCCATGTCGTTCCACAAAGCTTTTGAATAATATTATTCCTCGATCCGACCTTCATGGATACTTTGTGTAGATGTTCCTTGTACGTTAGAGTTCTATCGAGTGTAACTCCGAGATATTTAGGAAAAGCACTGTATCTGAGCCTTTTACCAGTAAAGATGATATTTGGCTGGTAGCTAGCGAGCTGGTTGTGAAGGTGGAAGCAACATACCTCCGTCTTGCTCGCACTGGGGATAAGCCGCCAGGCTTTAAAATAGTTCTCGAGGGTGACGAGATCGCTCGTGAGAATATTTTCTCCAGTCACAAAATCTTTACTTTGGGCCACCAGTGCAATGTCATCAGCGTATATAAACTTGGTCGCTGAAGTGGGCGGTAGATCGTGAATGTAAATATTGAAAAGTGTCGGTGCCAACACGGATCCTTGAGGCAAGCCATTGTTAAGTTTCCTCTTTTTGCTTTTGCAGTCCCCCAGGAAAACCTCAAATTCTCTTTCGCTAAGCATACTAGAAACAAGGTTAACTATCTCCATACTCGGGATTACTTTCATGAGTTTATAAATTAAGCCTTGTCTCCACACTGTGTCGTACGCCGCTGTTAGATCGATGAAAACGGCGGTCGATTTCAATTGGGTCTGAAATCCCACTTCAATGTGTGACGTTAGAGCAAGAACCTGGTCTGTGCAACTCCGTCCGCTTCTGAAACCAGCTTGTTCTGTTGGAATAACTGCCTCAGTATAAGGAGTTATCCTTGTGAGGATCATGCGTTCAAGCAGCTTCAAAGTGCAACTAAGGAGAGCAATAGGTCTATAACTTTCGGCCAGGTCTTCCGGCTTTCCTGGCTTCAAAATAGCAACTACTTTTGCTACTTTGAATGCTCTGGGCAGCCTATTTTGAAGTAGGATGTTCGTGAAAAAGACGGCCAGCCAACTGACACAGCGGGGGCCCATGTGACGCAGGAACTCGTTAAATATGTTGTCTGGTCCAGCGGCTTTGTTATTTTTCAAGATCTTGATAGCATCCATTGTTTCCTTGACGCTAAATGGTCTAGAGAGCTCTGGGTTGCCACCTGGATTACGCTTCAAAAACGTAAGTTCTTTTTTCACGCTTTTAGTAAATAGTTTGTCCCGCTTTGCTCTTGTCACTTCAACTATGCGAGCGGCAATAACATCAGGTTTTATCGTCGTGTTCAGTTTGGGCGGGTGGTGTTTTCCTGTTAGATTATGAAGCGTCCTCCAGGCTTTTCTGCTGGATCTGGTAAAATCCATGCTGGATACCAATGACTCCCATTTGTCTCTACGGTTGTTATCGAGGGACTGGAGTAATTTGGTTCCAATGGTGTGATCCTCAGACGATTGGTACTCCTTAAACAGTTCTTCACTTTCCCGGCTCCATCCAGGCACATATTCCTTTCTGTAGCCTCTGGGAATATTACGCTTTGCGGCTTTTATTATGAGCTCAGTGAATCTGTGGTAGTTGGTAGGAATAGGCTCCAGGTTTTCAATGACCAAATCAGAATCCAGATCTTTTCGGTACCCGTTCCAGTTTGCACGCTTGAAGTTCCACCTGGGCAGCGGCATTGAGTAGGACAGGGGTATTTTAATACCGATTTCTAATAGAACCGGCCTGTGTTGGCTACGCGGGAAATCTGGAAGAACTCTGCGAGCTACAGGAAAAGGTTGTTCCAGAGAGTCTTTGGAGACAAAGGTTAGATCCGTATTGTAGTCTTTATTCCACCGCGCGGAGTGGAAAGTGCCTCTATCTTTAGCGTCAAACACCAAGTGTAGGTTGGAAAGCTCGGCCCAGTGAGACAGTGTCGCTCCATTTTGGTCTGTGGTCTCGTATTTCCAGTCAATGTGGTGGCTATTGAAGTCCCCAGTATAAAGGCTAGGATGATCGTATGTTGGTAAGACCTCTGGTGACCATGAAGTACTTGGTGGCTTGTACACATTTACTATTGTCAGGTTTGTGACCTGGACTACGATTATAAAAATGTTGTTTACATCACTTGAGTAAATTAGCTGGACTTGTCCGAGAGAAGACCTGACATATGTGGCTATGCCATATTTGGGGTTGATGTAAGGCTTCAACCAGTGTGTATCCCGGAATATTCCCTCGGTTGTTAAGGTCTGCGTCATCTTTAGTGTGGATTTCCTGGACATTTAATATGTCAATATTATTATCGTGTAAGAGTTTTTGTAGGTAGTCAGATTTAGCGGCACTTATGCCTTCAATGTTAAGTTGCATGATGCGGACTGAAGGTCCAACATCCTTGGTCAATGGGCTCTTAGAAGAGCCTTTGGGTTTGGCGTGTATAGCCATATCGCTCTGAAGGTTATCAGGCTAAAAATGAAAAAGAAACGCTTATTTCGCCTGTAAGTTCGTCGCTCGTTTAGCACCACCCAGGGGACACGTGCAGGGAGGTAAAAGGTAGTTCCTGCGGACGTGAGCGACGGGGCATCCCCCAAAGTTCTAGTAGTATTCATCGACTACAGCAAGGCTTTTGATACGCTCAGACACGACAAGCTACTACAAAGTCTATATGATTGCGGAGTCAGAGGTAAGTTACTGAATTGGTGTGAAAATTATCTCCTCGATAGATCATACCAGGTAAGAGTTGGTGATGCTGATAGTTTCCCTGTCCGAGTAACGGAAGGCACAGCTCAAGGCTCAGTCCTTGGGCCACTGCATTACCTCACTTACGTAAATAGCCTCTCTAATACCGTAAAACAGTGTGAGATCTATCAGTTCGCAGACGACACCTGTCTAGTAGCCGCTGGATGCAGTGTAGAGGAGGCCCTATTAAAACTCCAAAGAGAGTTTGATATACTGGTAAAGTGGTCACACGACGTGGGACTGGTACTAAACGCTGGTAAAACTAAATTAATGTATATTAGCACTACTCACAACAGAAGCTCGTTTATACCTAAATTAATTGCGCATTCACATCCTTGCCTCCACGTGAATAATAACGGCACTCCAACTCCTTGTAAATGCGATACGATAGAACTTGTAGAAAGGCACACCTACCTTGGCCTGGTCATTGATGATCGATTAAATTGGAAAGAGCACATCAGTCGTGTTTGTGACAGATTAAGAGGGATATTAGCAAAATTCTCTGTAATAAAATTTAAAATACCATACAAAACTCTTCTATTACTGTATAAATCTTTAGCGGAATCGATCATACAATATGGTTTGTCAAGCTATGGGAGAACATGTAAAACACATCTTGATCGCATTTTTTCACTCCAATTGCGCATTTTAAAAGAAATAGTCCCAAATAAATTAAAAATAAACTTTAAAGAAGATTATCGAAAAGTATTCGGTTTGTGTAAAATTATTCCTATTCATGATAAAATTAAATTAACATTACTAATTGAACATTACTTTAACGAAAAGTTTAGGAAAGTGCAGAAGGTATACTCAGCTCGCAGAAACGATAACGTTAAACTACAACTACCTAAATTCAATAACCTATACGGGAAAAGAACGCTAAGCTATGTAATACCTAGTCTAATTAATGAGCTTCCTAAGAGTTTGAGAGACGTCATTACACATAAAAATATAAAATTTAAACTAAAACAATTCTTTATACAACTTACACTTACCAAATACTCATAATGCACAAAATATCTTAGCGATATAATATTACGTATTTAATCATCTAACATTATTTATTATTTATTTATCTTCTAAAAGTTTTCAACAACAGAATCACCCTGTATCATGAATCTTATGGACTAGCGATATGAAATATGTCGTTATGGTTAATTAATATATAGGTAGTTTGCTTATTTGTTAGTAATTATAAATAGTAGGTATAGTAGGTAATAATTTATGATTTATAAGTAATATTATATATAGTCCATAATGTCGAGGGCTCGTTGGTGTACAGAAAAACTCAGTTGAGTTTATGCTACACCAAATAGACTAAGTTTGTAACTTTTTGTTTTTTATATGAATAAATAAAAAAAAAAAAAAAAAAAAAAAAACCAAATGCTGCCCCAACATCTATTGAACAGCACTGGCTTGGATGACACGGCTTCTATTCTCTTCGGTGCGGCTTTAGCCGTACACCGATTTATCGGAGCCAAGACCCCAGGTCCGAGACGCGCTGCCGTTGCAAGACGCAGCGTGGAACCGGCCTGGAAGAAGAGAATAGAACGTCGTATCAACCTTGCTAGAGGCCTCATTGGCAGACTGCAAAGCTTCAGGTCGGGCAATACCAGGCCAAGGATTGTGCGCTCCGTTAGAATTGCCTTCAACGGGCTTGGGGTTAGGTTGGATCAGCCCGACATAGCCCAAAAGCTAACGGAGCGCATCGACGACCTGAAGCAGAAAATCGCTGCATGGGGGAACCGCATACGGCGATACTCGGAAAGAGTTGAGCGCTTTCAGCAAAATCGTCTCTTCTCGAGTGATCAGAAAAGGTTCTATAAAAGATTGGAGTGTCCAGCAGTCTGCTCTACCTCTCAACGGCCAAGCTCGGCAGATCTCGTCGCTTTTTGGCGGAGTGTGTGGTCGCGAGAGGTTGAGCATGAAGAGGGCCCTTGGATTGCGGCGGTAGAGGAAGCATGTGCCGTAATTGAACCGATGAACCCGGCAGCCATCTCTGCGGAGGATGTGGTTGATGCAGTAAGGCGGGCCCCGAACTGGAAAAGTCCGGGTCCCGATGGGCTGCATCACTACTGGCTTAAGGGTTTCTCGGTTTGCCATGCGACCTTGGCTCGACAATTCCAAGAGGCTCTCGAGCAGAGGACGCTCCCGAACCTTTTCACTACTGGGATCACTCACCTAGCTCCAAAGTCCACGGATGCCGCTGATCCGGCAAAATACCGCCCCATTACGTGTCTTACGACCATCTATAAGACACTAACATCCGTTCTGAGCCTCAAGATATCTCGTCATGTAGACGAAAATAATATCATGTCTGGGGCTCAGAACGGATGTCGGGGGGGTAGCCGTGGTACTAAGGAGCTCCTTCTCATCGACTCCGTTGCGGGGCAATTGGTCAAGCGCAACCGCCGGAATTTCTCCGCCGCCTGGATTGATTATAAAAAGGCATTCGACTCGGTGCCCCATTCATGGCTCTTGAGGGTCCTTGAACTGTACAAAGTCGATGGTACAGTTCGAGACTTCCTCAGGGAATGCATGGGGCAATGGAGTACGATCCTTTGTCTCCACGGTGAGCGGTTGGCGGCTGCCGATGACCGGATAAGGATACGGCGAGGGATCTTCCAGGGTGACTGTCTGAGCCCACTTTGGTTTTGCCTGTCCCTGAACCCACTCAGCTCACTGCTGGAGAGTTCAGGGACGGGCTTTCAGTTTCGGAGAGGAGGGACAAGAGTGCCTCACCTTTTCTACATGGATGACCTCAAACTGCTGGCACCCAATGCTACCCGCCTGCAAGAATTGCTGAATATCACCACTGAGTTCAGCAATTCTATCAGGATGGAGCTTGGGCTAGACAAGTGTGCGGTCTTGCATGTGGTGAGGGGACAGGTTACTCACTCGGCTGAGTTTAGTCTCGAGCCATCGAGCATTAGGACCCTCTCCGAAGCTGAATCATACCGGTATCTGGGTATGTCGCAATCGATGGGAGTGAATGAGGCGGACATGAAACAGTCTGTTTGCGAGGCCTTCTTTGGCCGTCTGACAAAAATCTGTAAAAGCTTTTTGTCAGGTGCAAATAAGGTTCGAGCTTATAACGGCTGGGTTATGCCCGTTCTCATGTACACCTTTGGCGTACTCAGATGGACTCAGACCGAACTTGACGCCCTGGATAGAAAAGTCCGCACGACTATGACTCTCTATCGCATGCATCACCCGAAATCGTCTGTGATGAGATTGTATATCCCCCGGAAATGTGGTGGTCGAGGCGTATTAAGCGTCAAGACCATTCATAACCGGGAGATAGCCAATCTCAGAACATACTTTGAGACGAAGAGGGAGTCACCCATGCATAGAGAGGTCATAGAATGTGATAAAGGACTCACTCCCCTATCCTTAGCCAAAATCGAGTGGCAGGCGCCGGTGGTACTTAGCACCTCTGACCGGGAGACCGTATGGAAGGAGAAGGAGTTGCACGGACGCTTTTTTAAAGCTCTTAATGAGCCACACGTCGATAAAAATGCGTCCGTGCAATGGCTGCGCTTCGGTGACCTCTTTGGGGAAACCGAAGGTTTTGTCTGTGCGATACAGGATCAGGTAGTTAAGACGCGGAACTACCGAAAGTACATTCTGAAGGATGGCACTCATGACATCTGTCGAGCCTGTCGCCATCCCGGTGAGTCACTCAGACATGTGCTTTCGGGATGTTCGGCGCTTGCTAACACTGAGTATCTGCACAGACACAACCAAGCGGCCAAAATCCTTCACCAGGAGCTTGCTCTGAAGTACGGTCTCCTGGATGAGAGGCTGCCGTACTACAAGTACACACCGGTGCCTGTACTCGAGCGTGACGGAGTCCGGCTCTATTGGGACCGGTCCATCATCACGGACAGGACTATTCTTGCGAATAAGCCTGACATCGTGTTGTTGGACCGGGCACAGTCGCGGGTGTTTTTGGTGGACATCACCATTCCATATGACGAGAACCTTGTGAGAGCTGAGACGGAGAAAAAACGTAAGTATCTCGATCTGGCTCACGAGGTTTCCGCCATGTGGCATGTGGAGTCCACTGAAACCATCCCAATCGTCATATCTGCGAATGGGTTAATCCCAGTCAGCCTCGCTCACCATCTGAGGCGACTGGGATTCCGTGGCAGTTCGCTCGCAGCCAGGATGCAGAAAGCGGTGTTGCTAGACTCGGCTAGGATAGTCCGCCGGTTTCTCAACCTGTCCCCCTGACCCCCGGCCGTCTGGTCTCCCCTGCCGGGGTGTAATCCTCCGCCCGCTACAACTATTTATTTGTGTATTTGTGTATGTAAGTTTATTAATTTGCATTTATTTACGTAAGTTTATTATAAATCTTTTGGCAATATATGTATTTATTTTGTATGCGGGCGTGAGAGCTAAATTTATATCGATAATAATAATAATAAGCCTTTTTATTTCTAATCTCATGATATTTACAATTGTATATAACTACTTTTTAGATGAAATAAGTGTTAGTTGTGTTAGTGTTTGTTTTATTCTAGTTAGTATTGTTATTTGTTGCAGTATTTGTTGGTTTAAAAGTATGCTCCTGAAAAAAGCTTATTATACTGTTGAAGATTATGTAAATGATAGAGGAGCATGGATTTGATCGCTCCAGCAATGCTGGGGACAGCGGTTACTTATGTACACATTGATATAATAATTGTAAATGAATTATTTAAAAAAAGCAACCACCGAGTTTCTTGCTGGTTCTTCTCGGTAGGAATGGCATTCCGAACCAGTGGTAGATTCACTTGACGATTCATAAGTACTTGTAAAAGTTTATTTGAATAAAGAATATTTGATTTGATTTGATTTGATTATGATATTCACAACATGATGAAACTTCTCCATTCCTCATTACTGAGCTCCAGTGACCCCCTTTCCGTTGTTTTCAGTCATTATCTTCAGTTATGCGATTAACGCGATGTATTATTTTTATTGCGATGTTTTAAAGCTTTTTACAATTGCGATATTTCGATGTGTACTTACTTTTTGGGCATTTGTTTTAATTTTATTAGGTAACACCATTTCTCTGTACAAATATTTTCCAAGAAATGGTCCAAAGTTTGGTTCTCAGTTTTCGTTGGTTTTTTTTAATAGTTCAAAACTATTATATAAAAGTTTTAATTTTTTTACCTATAGTTTATTTTTAAAGCGCTATAATTATGATTTCCTTTTGGCCGTTGCGGCCAATACCTATTGCTTTATTGCCATCTCTTTCCCCCAGTACGCCACAGTTAATAAATCTTTCCTTCTCACATTCTTTGCGTCGTTTTGTGCCTTTAATGGAAAGGGTGATGACCCGGCAATAGTCAACGATCATACTAATATTATGAATGCAAACGTGTGTTTGTTTGTCCTTCAATCACGCCGCAACGGAGCAACGGATCGACGTGATTCAAAATTCAAATAAACTTTTACAAGTACCTACTTTTGAATCGTAGAATCTACCACTGGTTTGGGAAGCCACATGAATGATATTTGGCATAAGTATAGGACCTGGAGAGTGACATAGGCAACTTTTAATTCCGGAAAGTTAAGGAGTTTCCGCGGGAATAAAGAAACTTAAGTCACGCGGACGAAGTTTATTTTATTTATTTATAATATTAATCTTATATAATTTACATGAAATTGTGTTGCAAACAGTGCCACAAAAACCACAGTCGGTTTTACTGTGCTCCGTGTTTATATAGGTTAGACATAAATATTAATTATTATAGCTAAAGAAATAAACAACTAACTTAAAAATAAAGTGGGTAATCTACAAAAAGTTTAGCTCAGCGCTTGCCGCTTACTAACATCGCATCGCAAATGGCCGACAACAACTAGTATTTTATATACATACCTATGTAGAAACACAGAAATAGTATTTGATATTCGAGACACCTCAAGAAAGGCGCGGAATTATACCCAGAAAGCCAATCGGTACTCTGTAATCCACTGTTCATATTGTTTAGTCTATCGGTCGTGGCGTGTGTGAACTCCATTAGTTTCTACAGAATACAGACACGTGGGTAAACAGTATTTTAATCGAATTATATATATTTCAAACAAACATTGGTCGCGGTGTATTATGTACTACTTTTGATATTGTTTCTTATAACTAGGTAGCTGATGTGATACGTAGGTACGCTTGCGTCGCAAATCGCAATGCCACTCTCAATTTACGTATACGTATAATATGTTGGATCTAACAAATTCTAAGGAGATAATATTTCCTTACCAGTCAACCGAAAGAAACGTCTACACAGTGAAACTTCAAACTTTAATCTTTCTTTATTCACATAGACTTTTAGAATATTATTATTTATTAGAATATAAAAAAACTTTATTGTTACTTAGATATAAACACAAAATGTACAAAATAAATCAAAATTAAAAACTATACTAACTTACATACATCAGAGATTGTAGATAAGTTTGTACATCAGTGCAACGCTACCAACAGGTGAGTCACTCAGCTTGTGTTAGGGCTCCTAGCCTCTCAGACTTAAAACCTAAATATACAAAGTGCGTTGAATCGTCGACTAAATCGACCGCTGGTTCGGAATTCTCACGGGGCCGAAACGCCGCCAACCCCGGGCTAGTACTAAGACTTTCTAGTCAGTAAACCCCAATATTTAATTATGGCTCGACTCGGTTCTCGAACCCGGGACCTCGTCGGCTGCAGTCGAACATGCCAACCACTATACCAACGAGGCAGTTTACTTTAGAGGCTTAAAATGCATACAACTCAGATTTAGAAGTGCGTACCCGAGGGTCGAACCCTCGACCTAGCATCGAAACCACTAGGTTATAACCAATATAAAATAAAAGCGCCTATTTAGTATTTTTCCAATCGCTTTTTGATACGGATCCGTAGTTCGTTACAACGATCATAGGAAATGGCCAGCCATGGCGTAGATAATTTGTGGCGTTATTATATTAGCTGCTAATTACTTCGGCTAAGTGGTAGTGCCTTTCCATGGGATGGGTAGGGCAGGGGAGCCGGCTGCCAATCAAATTACGTATGCATTTATAGATTACGATATCCGTTCTCGTTTTGTGTGTAATTAGTTATTTTTTTACCCGACCACGGCAAAGTAAAAAGGGTATGTTTATACATGTAGGGTTTTTTTTAAAACTACTACAAGTTAGCCCTTGACTGCTCTCACATTCTAAGTAGCGGGCTAACCTGTTAGGGGCATGGCAGTTATATTAAACCCATACCTACTCCAAACCTAGGTTAGATTACACCGTAGCGCCTTAACTGCTAAACCGATTTTGATGAATGAGGTGTCAATCGTTTCGGTCCAGGTGACATAGGCTACATTTGGCACGAACAAAATCGATATGACGGGTGTTTCATCCAAAAAAGTGGGGTAAAAAGTAAGTAACTTACATAACTAGACCGAATAGGGGTCATGCCATGCCCATAACAGGTTAGCCCGCTTCCATCTTAGACTGCATCATCACTTACCATCAGGTGAGATCGCAGTCAAGGGCTAACTTGTAGTGGATAAAAAAAAACTGACATTTACATACGATACGCGCCTTACAAGACTGTTAACATTTCGTAAGTTACACATAAACGCGACTTACGTAACTAAAACTTAGAAGTGTAATCGTAGTATAGTTGTAACTCGTAACTCTTAAGACGTCATAACATAACCCTTCCGTGGTCGAGAGTCGTAAGTTGTCAATTCACTGTGATGTAACACGTCTTGTGATGTCACGAAGTCCTGTTCGGATGTGTTCGGAGTCCAACAAACACCTGTTGATGTTGATGGGCGAGACCGTGATACGGTGAGAGATGGACGACGGCGTCTATCCCGTTCTACTTGGTACATTGTTGGAACTAGGTTAAAAATAAAATTAAACGTAGCTATTCTGATGGTAGGCCTATTTTCCGTTGTACAGCCATGTACAGCGAGGAAATCTTACATCGGTGTCCAGTTAAGTTCTAGAGATGTTTTACGAAATGATATCGTTAGTTTATAATATTATGCGGTTTGGTTTGTTCCTTTTTAGTTACGTTATCTACTTGTTACTACTTTATACATAGTATAGTAAATGATAGCCGCGACTTCGTTAAGTGGATTTATGGGTTTTATAAGACTATCCAAAAAAAGGAGTGTAAAATGTATATATGTGAGTTTCTTTATTCCGCCATAACTTAATGCTTAAACATATTTGGATGTATGGGGTATCGTTAGAATCCTTAATATATCCTCCCGAGTGACATAAAATATAATTGGCTATCCGCTATAATTTTTTTTTGTAAATAATTGAATATGGCAGAACAGTCGTGTTTTTAATTTTTTTGATTGTGTTCACTTGTTGAATGAAAAATCAAATTGTCTCTCTTTGATCTTCCTGACAAAATTAGCCTATTACGTACTTTCCCGTAATGCAACCTATTTTGGAAAATAATTATATATTATAGTTTCTAGCGTCCTAACCTTATTTAAGATTTATTCAAAATCTGACGAAAAAAATGTCATGTTTTGTTAGACCATTTTCAAAATTTTAAATTTTGAAAAACAATATTTTAAATTTTGATCTTACCTGCTGATCGTTCCAAAAAAACCTCTTGTAAAACTCTACTTGTACTGGTCCCATGTGAACCTGCCTTTTCATGAACCTTACCTTGCGATGCAGGTTTTACTAATTGCGTTTAATGAACATAATAATAATACGTTCTTTATATTTATGTCGTTCCTCGCGACATATTATCGATTGGATTTCGTTTTCCCGCAGTGTGAGTAAAACTGTGTACTTTTATTGCTGTATTCAAGAATTTATACGACAGTTTTACAACATTATTTCGCATGGTAGCCATAGTTTACTATGTGACTCCTACAAACCTTAACAGCTTAAATACGAGTACCTGTCTCAATAGTCAATCATCATCAACCCACTACAAGAGTCGTCTCTCAGAATGAGATGGCCTTAGGTCATAGTCCACTACGGTGGCTGTCGCTAATTTTAGTTGTACACAAGCACTAAAGTCTAAACCATAGAATTAGGAATATTATAAATAAAACCTGGACTAAAATAAAAACTAAATAGGTAGGTACATCTATAACTTGTTAAATTTCTGCTTACAGTGCAACCTTTATAACGTTCCTTAATATAACGACTTCCTCGATTTAACAAATTCTTCGTAATCCCCTTGAATTGTCCATAAGAGTCAATATCAAATATACCTAGGTACTTACCTTTACATTGCGAACATTTTTTTGCGAACAACCTCTAATTAACAAATTATGTCAACCCATAAAGTTCTCACCAATGTATGATCATAAATAGGTGAATAAAACTATTTTCTTATTATTATTATTATTATTTCTCTCATTTATTTGTACAAATTTATAAAATATAATATATTATTATTATTATTAAACTCTTTATTTGTACCACACATAACAAAAGTAAATTACATAAAACATAAAAAGAAACAAAGAAGTACAAAGGGCGGCCTTATTGCTAAGTAGCAATTTCTTCCAGGCAACCTTATTAGGAGAGCACAAGGATTGGAGGCTGCAGGTGGCGCAAAATTATACTAATACTACATACAAAAAAATTACATAACAATACATAGACAACAATACACAAATATCTTAATACATACAATGCATAACTAAATATATTATAAACTAATATACATAATATATATACTTAAATACCATATTATAGCTTAAATACATTATACAATTACATATTATACGTACATATACTTACAATAAAATTAAATATAAAGTAAAGTCGTCTTCAATTTGTAAGGTAATACGTCTTAAGAGCATTTTTGAATACCCCCAGCGATTTCGACTGTCTTATATTCAGTGGAAGTGCATTCCACAGTTCAATTGCCTGCACAGTGAATGAGTAAGCGTTCTTACCTCTTTCTAGCAAATTGTAGACCAACTAATACTGTTAATTTTGAAAAACTGCACGTTTGTTCCGTAAACATAATTTGGTCGCATAATATTTATTTGTTGACTTGAAATAATTTGAGGTTGCTAAAAATCTCCCTTCTTCCTCCCACCCATCACTAGAAAGATCCAAACTAGTGACAAACTAAACAGACAATCTTCCTTCTTTTATATTCCTAATAAATTTAGTCTATAATTAAATAGGTCTAAACTAAATTCAATTAACGGAACTTTTAGCTCTCTTTTTCCGCTGTGACATTTTGCAAGGGATGGAGGTAGAAAACCTAATTACTACTTCCAGTGATTTTAGCTCTCAGCTCTCTAGCTCAGAGATAAATGTAAAAGAGAATTAGCCGCCCCGTCTGTTTGACCGAGCAAGAAACGGTACAACGGGAATACCGCAGTCACAAAATTAGGAAAGCAACTTTTTATAGTGAAATTGAGTTTAAAAAAAACCTTAATCCAAGCCAACGAAATCACGAGCAAAACGTTCACGTGTCGATTACCGCTACTAAATTTAAACCTCTATAATTACTTAAGTACCCACTAGGTTTATAGATGTTCTTTGTAAAACAGAAGCCGCATGCTTTCTCTGTTTAATTCTTTTAATTTCAAGTAAGTGGCTATATTAATGAATTAATGAACGACTTTTTCGGCACATGTATATTATAATATCTAATTAGGACGGAACAAGTTTAAACTTATTAGTTTACGGTTGGGTAGTTCACGAAATTTATAATGCGTATATTTTCGCCGAGCGGGTGCTCTATGCCTTCTTTATACAGGGTGATGTTAAGATCATAGTTTTTTTTTGATACTTTACAGTAACTGCCGCTTTCAATGAGGCGGCAACCTTTTTTTCTATAGTATTCATTACAATTATTAGTTTTTTATTTATATTTTATTCCTGTATGGGTGCAGTTCCATTATTAATTACCTAAGTACTATAAAATACTTATGTGGACAAACTAAGCTAAGCTACTGCTACAACAAATACAATACAATATTGTATTTGTTGTACTTTATTACTGTAATGTTCATTTACAGTAATATTAGTGGTTCGCCCCGAACTGAGACTTCGCGGTATCCATAAAACAAATAAACTTTTAAGTACAGAGCGCAATCTATTGACATCATTGTGAAGTTCTGTTAAAAATACTGAAGCTCATTAAAAATTAAATAATTTCGTTTCCTTACAATATTTATCTAATTTTAGTATTTGTTGTTTAAGTACAGGATATAATTCAAATAATTGATCAAGTTTCAGGCTCAGCCTTTCAGAAAATTTAGAGTTCTAAGGTCAACTTTGGACGTCAGAAAATCTCCACTTTGAAAGCCCCTCATTTCGTCAATTTTAGGGGAAAAATTAAAAAAAAAAATTTTGGTCTCTATTCCTAATTGTCTTTAAAATGATGATGATGCATACCGCAACCCTATGTAACGCTATAAAAAATATTTTACTTCGCATTTGCTTCTATTCGCTCGCTCGGTCAATTATTAACTAATAATAGTAACAATGTTAATTCTTTTGTTTTTTTTTATTACTTTTTTTTTTCAATTTCATACAATTTCATACAACTTTTCTTATTTGTATTTTTTCTTGTTTTGCCTTTTCAATGATGTTATGAAAGAATGTTAAAACGCAAAGCCTGGCCTGTAAATATCATACGTGACGAAAACGCGTTAAGCTCGGTCTCCCTTCCTCTAGTAAACATGGAAAAAGACAGAGTGCCTGTATATAATTATTTACATTAATGTTGGACGTTTTGAATACAACCAATTAGGACTCAGGCGCTCAGCAGAAAAAGAGCCACGTCGTGAGCAAGAAGTCGCAGGTTCGAATACCACTTACGAAAGTAGAACACCCTTAGAAAGTACCTAATTATGTTTTTGTTACTTGTTCACTATGTGATTATTAAGTGGCGATACATGATGGGCTACTTTTTATCCCGGAAAATGGAAGAGTTCCGCGGGATTTTTCGAAGGCAACACCTTTATCTAACACATTACATCACCTTATACATAAAATTAAAAAATATACGACAAAGATTATATTATTCGGGTAAGTAGGTAAGTAACTAAGTACCTACATAATAAAAACATCATGTAGTTTCTCAGAAACTTATAATAGTACCTACTCTTATCTTAAAAATCAACTTAATAGTAGGTATGTTAATGGTGTAAAAAGTGTAATTATTCATAGTGTAGCGTGGTTTAGTTTTCGCCTTGAAGGACGCTACAATCTGACCCTGTATACGGATTAAAACTTCAATACAGATGTTATTATAATTAAAGTATCCCTTATGAATATTTTAGGCGCTATCCGCGTTGAGACGTGTACATTTTAAACGGTTTTGTGTTTTTTTTTACGCCGGCGAATTTGCATTTTAAAATCTTAAGTGTTCAATTAGGATACTTTGAGCGGTTAGGGCCGGCGTACAATGGGGATTCACACCGGCATACAGGAAAATCAGCTTGGAGACGTTTTTGCCATTGTAGTAGTGTACAGGTAGGATGCCGCTTTTAAAGTCGCATCGCATCGCAAAATTCGTGTAAAAGATTCGTTCGAAATTAAAGAGTTCTGGGAATGACAAACCTTAATCCACGCGGACCAAGTCGCGGGCGTCATCTAGTTGTATCAACCACCACCACCACTACAGCACATTAACGTCCCACTCTCATAGGAGAGAAGGAATTAGAGCTTAGACCCACCACGCTGCTCCAATGCGAGTTGGTGGGCTTCAACGACTATTATCATGTTAGTGATAATAACCGGGACCGTCGCGTTAACGTGCTCTCCGAAGCACGGGGGTCAAACACCGCCAACTTCCTAACTCCGGGCTAGTACTGAGAATTTATAGTCAGAAAAACCCAAAAGGTACTTAATACTATGTCCCGATCCGGGACTCGAACCCGGGACCTCGTCGGCCGCAGTCGAACACGCTAACACACCAACGGGGTAGTTTAGTTCTATTTTAACGTTTAAACTTTAAACTATCGTGAGTGATATACATTATAACAATACAAAACTCCCGGACAAACTCACGTGCTATGTCGGAAAAGTTTAGGTCTAGTTGTATAGGTCACCATTTTTTAAAAATGGCAACTGGACTGAAATTTGCAATTTGCTTTTCGAACCGTTGCGTCTCTCCACATGTTATCATGTCATGTGACACAAGTTGTTTTTATGTTTGAAATAAAAATAAACCGTTTATGGAGCAGTGTCCCGTATCCATCAATGTGCGCCTGGTTTTACTATTAATAAGGTGGTGGCACTTTGTTAACTACGGTGTTTTAAGATCATTTTAATATTTTATGCGCATACAAAATTATTGACTGTATCTTATATTTTATAACTATTGTAGAGTAATATAATATGCACGAGACGTTATTATTTAAATATAAATGCGGGTTGAATATTGTATGACGATTTTGTTTCAAATAAATGTTGTATAGACAAATAGACGAAAAGGTCAACGAAATGTAACATCTTGGGGGTTTACTACCATAGCTTAAAGCAGTATTATTACAAAATGACAGTTTTATGTCACGTTCCTTGACGTGCATAAAATAAGGATTATAGTTATAAAACACGAACGCAGTAATACTAAAACAAAACAGCTTTAAACAGTGATAGTATGCGTCTGGACTTTTAAGTACAAATAAGCTCAACGGATGAACTTGAAGTTACGGACACCACCACCTTGTATAGGTTACGATAAGGACCAGTCGCTCCACGTAGGAGCTTTAGTTTTAGTACGGGAATAATAAACATTCACCTCCAAATAAAAAATGGTAAACTGATTTTTGGCTCAAGAGTTCTTTAGGGTCTTAGAAGTATTTCCTCAAATCCCCACTCCTAGGACGCAGGCCCCCTCCCCGCCTAAAATATCTCCCCGAAAGTGGTTTGTAATTTACACAAAATCTAAAGACGCAAAAACCGCTAATGGCAAAAATGATCGTCATTAAATCACCTACAAATATGTTGTACAAAATGATATTAATGTAGGAATTATACTTTCAATTAAATTGCCACGTTTATATTTATCCGTATAATAATTATTTTTCATAAAAACTAACAAACCTAGGACATAGCCTAGTTTAGGTAGACGCAAATATAAATCACATTCATTTGCACTATTAGGTGCCTACATGAAGAAGACAGACAGAAGAAACTCGCCTCACCGTTTTGACGACGCGACGGTGAGCGCTGTGGTCTTATATATTGGAGGTAATGGGTTATTGGCAGGGTCAATTTGGATATGTGTAATTTCTGAATTTTCCCTGGTCTGACCTGGTGAAAGGCTCCGGTCGTGGCTAAGCATTCCGGTAATAGCCGTACCTACCCCTAACAGGTTAACCCGCTACCTTGTTAGACTGCATTACAACTTATACCGAGATCACAGTCAAGGGCTTATACTTGTAGTGGAATAAAAAAAAAGTCAGCTGCGTTAACGCAAACATAACAGAACCTTATTGATCAGCCGCTCGGTTGGGCAAAATCGTCCCGCGGGAGTGTTGTCACCGATTACACTAAACGCGGTTTAAAAACCGTTTAGCTGTTGACACGCGTTGGAGATTAAATCTACCCGGCTGTGTACGCACCGCTTGTCCCGATAAGCGGCGTTCACAGGAAAAAGTTTGCGCTAGGAACAAAAGTTTGGTGTTTAAAAAATATGTGTCGTCTTTTTATTGTACCAGTAGTTTATAACCATAGATGTTACATTATTGTTAAGGACTGTTTAATTGGAATGAAAAGAATTGCTTGTACTCATGAACTTCAATCTACTGTTTGTTCGGATGAGCGGTGTTCACAGTTGGGACAAAGATTGCGCTGGGAAAAAGTTTGGTGTTTATAATGTGCGTCTTTTTTTTGTACCTAGCCTTAGTTTCGTCGTGTAAGATAGTAGGTATGCACTATGCATAGACCATACGTAGATGCTATGGTGAAGGACTATTTAATTGGGATGCGAAAATATTGCTTGAATTAAAAACACCGCTGATCCCGATGAGCGGTGTTCATAGTTGGGCAAAAGTTTGCGCTAGGAACAAGTATTTCGTATAAAATATTATGTGTAATACCTTACCTAATAACTTTTTATAGTAGGTACCTACCCTAGTAGAACTCTGTAGGCATGCGTTGTGACAAAGATCTTAAAATGCTTGAATGCTTGCATGAGACAGGGTATAAACTAAACTATTTGAATTTGAATATCAAAAGAAAAAGTTGATATATATGCAGTGAAATATTTTAACTTTAAAAATAAAAGGCGTTTCCTATAATTTTAACAGTTTTTTTGGAAAGCGGTAACAATCATATAAAGTATGTTAATGAAGGCGATACAATTAACATATTTTTTATCGGTTGCCCACGACATGTGTTTTGACACCATATCTGTCCAAGCTCAGCAGAAGGAGTGATATATATTTTTTACACTTGTAAGTAGCGGCTGATTTGTAATTTGTATCACCCGACTACCGAAGGGTTACGGTTTTACGAATTTACGATGTTATCAATCTACAGCAACTAAATTGTAGAGCATTTTAGTAGGTCGTGTTTGCAGCGCCCCCTTTTGGTTTGTAGCTGCAGGTAATAAATATCGTAAAACGCTCAGAGTGTCTAGTGGGAGATTTCCTTCCCATTCTATCGCGACAGCGTTAAATACGATTTGTATGGAATTGTCAAGCGATGGACAGCTGGCATTCGATCAATTTCATATCAATGTCGCGATCGAACACGTAAAAAAGTCCCACGCGGCCTCCAGAAGTGATGCGTACATAATGCAATCAACGCATTGAAATTGGCCCAATAGTTTTTCAGAAAAGAGAAAAAATTTGACGTCGTCTCCTTTAAAAAATCCCGGGGAAAAGAAACGTGTGACGTCACAAGTGCGAGACTTTCTGGGAAAAACATCAGATGGATTTGATTATTTTGATCTCAATTAAATCGCTTCTTTTTAAATATCCGTATTAATATTAAAAATTCGAAAGCGTGTATGCTTGTTGGTTTGTCGTTTGATCAGGCCAAAACAGAGTCTAAACAAATCCTTATCATTTCACAGCTCGTCGATTGCGACGACCTCCGTGGCGCAGTGTGTAGCGATGTTGCCTTAACGTGCGGATGTCCCGGGTTCGATCCCCGGCAGGGTCAATTTGGGAATTTATAATTTCTGCATTTTTCCTGGTCTGGCCCGGTGGGAGGCTTCGGCCGTGGCTAGTTACCACCCTACCGACAAAGACGTGCCGCCAAGCGATTTAGCGTTCCGATACGATGCCGTGTAGAAACCGGAGGGGTATGCGTTTAATATAACTGCCCCTAACAGGTTAGCCCGCTACCATCTTAGACTGCATCATCACTTACAATCAGGTGAGATCGCAGTCAAGGGCTAGCTTGTAGTGGATTAAAAAAAAAAAACTGCACGGTGCAGATTCGGGTGAAAACAAAGGCGGAACGAATTTGCATTAAAGTCTTAAAGCGACAATGTGGAATCGCAGTTGATAACCCAAATAGCGCTGCTCTTTACCACTTATTGGAAGCCTCTCAGGTGCAAGGAGACCCCTTTGTCTTGAGGAGTTTCCAAACGGCAATATTAGTTTAAGACGGAAATTAGCTGAAGTTTTGTAAGACATATTTGCAATCAGAGGTGGGTAGGCATCTCTATATTAGTTGGAAGCTTATTTATCCCTAAAGTCTAGTTTTCCTTTGAGTATAAAATAAGTATTGCACGCTGTTGTTTTCTGTTTTTTGTTTATAATTAAGTTTTCTCTTTGTTATGTGTGGCAATAAAGAATTTATCTATCTATCTATCTATCTATTATACAAAGGCATCGGGAAAGTCGTTTATTAGCTTATTAATCCCTAGTCTAGTTTTTCAGTGAGTATAAAAGAAGCATTATACAAAGACATCGAGGAAATCGTTTATTAGCTTATTAATCCCTAAAGTATAGTTATCCTTTGAGTATAAAATAAGTATTATACAAAGGCACCGGGAAAGTCGTTTATTAGCTTATTAATCCCTAGTCTAGTTTTCCTTTGAGTATAAAATAAGTATTATACAAAGGCATCGGGAAAGTCGTTTATTAGCTTATTAATCCCTAGTCTAGTTTTCCTTTGAGTATAAAATAAGTATTATACAAAGGCATCGGGAAAGTCGTTTATTAGCTTATTAATCCCTAGTCTAGTTTTTCAGTGAGTATAAAAGAAGCATTATACAAAGACATCGAGGAAGTCGTTTATTAGCTTATTAATCCCTAAAGTGTAGTTTTCCTTTGAGTATAAAAGAAGTATTTTACAAAGACATCGAGAAAGTCGTTTATTAGCTTATTAATGCCTTAGCTTATTAATTCCCTAAAGTCTAGTTATCCTTTGAGTATAAAAGAAGCATTATACAAAGACATCGAGGAAGTCGTTTATTGACCGCTTTAGACATCGTTGCAGGTTTAAAGTTTAGAGTTAAGACCAAGTGAGGATTGGCAGCTTCACTCACCTTTTAGAACTTTGTGGTCAACATAAATGATAATATATTTATGAACATTATATTTACATGAATCGTCGTGGACAAAAAAAAACAAACTAAGCCGTCAAGAACTTTTTTTTATTATCCAGAGTAAAAAATAAATAATTAAATATTTCCTGTTCTTCGTAACGGTGTCCCCTATTATAACCAATCAAGCGTGGAAAATAAGCAAATAATAATGCTTTTTCTGTATAAATAACGAGTTGAATAATTTTCCAATTGATTACCATGCAACAAATGGCTTTCTTAGTTTTTAGTTTGCAATATGCAATCATTAATTTTATTAAATTAAGTACTCTTATCTAAGGGCGAAAACACTACGGACAGGAAGGGCAAATCGTAAAAGCCGCGCGTAACTTCGTTGGTGTCGTATGAGAAACACATTTCGCCGTTTCGCGCAGGGCTGTGCAGCTCCATATAAAAGTGCGCGCGGACTTTTTTCCCCTACAAATAAGCCCTAGACTGCGATTTCACCCCATGGTAAGTTAAAAGACGCAGTCAAAGACGGTAGCGGGCTAACCTGCTAGGGGTATGGCAGTTATATTTAATCCATACTTACCCTTAATCCGTTTCTTGTAAAGTAGATTAAAGGGCTAACTTGTAGTGGGGTAAAAATAAATTATATCTATAATAAGTACCTACAACTGATATTCCAGGTTGTCGGTTCACCGCTGCGCTACTTTCCTTAAAATCTAGTCGCAGGCATCTATATTTCAATCGTGTTTTATCTAATAACGACGTCTTCTAATATAAAAGCAATTCACGCGGGCAATATCGAATTTATCTCAAGCTTCGATCTTATTGGATCTAGTCGTTTTTTACTTTTTCACCGCTAAGAAGTTTTACAGTTGACTGATTCGGTATATCTACTTGTTTGAAAATATACCTGAACTTTGAACCAAACGTTTCCACTAAGTAGTATAATTTAACTTTCCAGGGACAAAAAGTCAGCGTGTGCACTTTGATACAGAGTCTCATGGCGCGTTTACATTCGGTTTCGACTGCAAACATTTTCGGTTACCGACTAATATAAACGGTAATTCGGTTGACCGCATTCGATCGCAGCTCGCTTACGGTAACCGATCAAGGGCTTTGTTGCGGTTGGCTGTATATAACTAGGGTTTTTTTAAAAAAAATCTGCTTAAATTCAGCGAAGAAAAGCGATTTTCTTTTTACTCGAGAAAAAGTGTTTTGGATTTAGAACGCTCCGGATTAGTATTTCAATTTCATTGCCTCATGAAACTATTTCATTAATAATAATTGTCCCACTATTTTTGTAATTTATGTATAAAATATAATTTTTTCTTTAAAAAAATCACTTAGTACTGATTTTTAGATTCATAAGTGTTTTGAGTATTGAGATAGTTATTTGACCTAATTCTTACGAAAATATCTTAATAACTTGGTTAAATTAATGCTGTTTAGCAAAATGCGGCTGACGCTTTCGGTTACCGATCTAATGTAAACGTGCCATTAGAGATAAGTGCGACACGTCGAAATTATTCCCACTGCGCTGACAGGTTTTCCTGACCTGTCAGTATTGTGCTTCCGCCCTAAGATCTAAGGCCATAATTTGTGTGCAATGGTCGTTCAGACCGATATTTTTCCAAACAATGACAGTTAATTACAGCAATGACAGAATGCAGTATGCGATTATTATGCGATACCAAATTAAATCATTAAACCTATTAACTAGGTATGTATTGGTGTAGGTTACGGGCGAACCGTCATTTAAGTATCTACGCGTGTGACGATTCTTTGTGCCATTTATAAAAAACTAGCTTTTGCCCGCGGCTTCGCTCACGTTTGACCCTACGGTACAAATTTCAAACCCTTTGGGTTGAATTTTCAAAAATCCTTTCTTAGCGGATGCCTACGTCATAATAGCCAACTGTATGCCTTTTAACC
The DNA here is from genome assembly GCA_923060345.2 of Erebia aethiops. Lineage (NCBI taxonomy): Eukaryota > Metazoa > Arthropoda > Insecta > Lepidoptera > Nymphalidae > Erebia > Erebia aethiops. Next base: position 3,718,424 of record OV281079.1, on the reverse strand, counting down.
CGATCCGTGCAGTGGTTTGAGCTGTGTGTTGATAGATCAGTTAGTCAGTCTGTCACCTTTTCCAAAAAATAAATTTTCGCTGTGCACTCTAGACATTCTACTCTCTGTTTTTAGTAAGCACTGGCCGATCGATGGCTTGTCCAAAAAAGCTTAGATTTAAGTTTTTAATAAATAACACTCAGGCTTCACTGAACTCTATTCTGTAAATCTGTTTTTTTTTTAAACTATATAGCGAGCAAACTAGCAGACCTGATGTTAAGTGATTACCGCCCCCCATGACCACTTGCAGCACCAGAGGAACCACAAATGCGTTGCCGGATTTTGAGATATTTGAATATCCGCTCTTTAAAGAGTCCCATATTATAATGATGCGTGGGAAGAGTATTTTTTTGCGGACCGTACTCGCGATATACTTAATGCATTTTTGCCTTGCATGAGCGGATGGGCAGTGACATAATAGTGGCCGCTAATTATGGTCGCCATGGCCCATGGTAGGAAAATACACGTTATCAATAGGGGCAACGACGCGACGCGCCTCTCTGGGAGCCTTACTACCGGAACATTTCATTTATTACGATTCCAATGAGTCCATTTAGCAGGTTTTGTAAAAAGTACTAAATTATTATGTACCTTTTTATTTATTTTTTATCCACTACAAGTTAGCCCTTGACTGCGATCTCACCTGATGGTAAGTGATGATGCAGTCTAAGATGATAGCGTTGACATACCACTACAGCCTATTAACGTCCCACTGCTGGGCACAGGCCTCCACTCTCATAGGAGAGAGGGAATTAGAGCTTAGACCCACCACGCTGCTCCGGGCTAGTAGGTACTGGAAATTCCTAGTCACAAAAACCCAATACTTAATTAGGGCCCGACCCGGAACTCGAACCCGGGACTAACCATGCATGTTGTTGCTAACCACTAGACCAACGTGGCAGTAAAAGAAAAAAATCCTTTCAAAGCATACGTTTGAGTTACCAGCTAACTTTAACATAAAGCAACATTTAATGTCAATATAATTTATGGTAACCTAGCTGATGCCCGCGACTTCGTCCGCGTGGAATAAGTTTTATTTTAATTCCCACGGGACCTCAATTTTCCGGGATTAAAAGTAGCCTATGTCACTCTCCAGGTCTTCAACTATACCCATGCAAAAAATCACGTCGATCCGTTGCTCCGTTGCAGCGTGATTGAAGGACAAACCAAAAAACCAATAAACCAACAAACAAACACACTTTCGCATTTATAATATTAGTATGATACAGTATTGTGAAATTTCTTATTAAATTCAATAATTTAAATAAAAACAATACCACTTACGAAATAATAAAATTATCATGTAAATATTTTATAAATATGTATTGGGTAATACAAACAATTGGTAGTAACTAGGAAGTGTTTCTCGGAGAGCACGTAAAGCCGTCGGTCGTGCGCTTGATCTCTCTCTGGTTGTGTTGGATTGGATGTTCTGTTCTATCAGACTATGTTTGTGTGTGTGTCGAGCCACACACTCGTAGCTTTTTCTGTGGAGATTAGTCCGCACTGTGACCTAAATTCGGCCGTTTGGAAAATGGCCGTAAATGTCAGTTATTTGGGACATGTTCTCAGACATGACCGCGTCTCCTTCATGATGGACCAAATTGAAGGAAAGAGAAGCGGTGGTTAGTTGGTAGGTCGGGAACCACCGGGAGTGGACCTCCAACGTTACCAGTGTAGGCGAAAGACTTATTAACGAGATTATATAACGAGATGACGGCCAACCTTCAATAAATTGCCAAACAACCTTCGCCAAACGGAAAAGTTGTGCTACGTACCTTGTGTTGTATGTGAACCGGGATAACCGGGTTATCCCGGTTCACTCCCAGAAGTTTCTAAGTCACGACTTTCTTTTACTACCAACGCTCCTCTTTCTCATGGTCTGAAGAAGACGATGCAGTCCTATCTTTGTTGGTGAAACTGCCTATGTACCTATGCACACTCGCGAGTTAAACGGCTCCGCTCCGAGCTCGCTCCGCACGAGGTGGGATACCCCGCTTAGTGCTTAATTGTGGTGGGGAGGGGAAAAAGTTGTAACGACAATTTTTTTTAAACAACAATTAAAAAATAAAATGTTTTTAGCGCGGTCCCTTACAACATAAAGGTTAGTCACAACTTTGTTCTCGGTTTTCGATCGACCAGCATATTATAGTAGTGTATAATTTTGCACCTTTTTAATGACGATAATAGCACTTTGTTGTTATGATTATTAGTACTTATTATTTTTCTTTAAACTTGCTCCTAGTTGCACTATTGACTCTATAATTAGGACCTATTATAGGTTCTTATAAAATGTAGTAATGGCTTTTACGACACATTAACACGATCGGGCGGGATAATTCAACTCAATTTTTTACTGTTTTTGTGCACAAATTTTCGTCAAATAAGTCCTAAAACACACTACAGACAAAACATTTTTGTCTCCTTAAGTTTATAATATGGAGCTTCTCACACTAGCGTGACAGGTCAAAACTCAAAACGTCAATCTGCTCTAACACTTGTAAGTAGCGTAAGTTGCTAAAACTAACATTTATGCATACGACTAGCGACTTGCGAGACTGTTTATCTACATTTCGTAAATTACTCACATAAGCAACTTGCGTGAGTAAAACTGACTAGTGTAATTGTGTAGCCGGTACATATCCATAAAAAAAATTAAGCCAGTATTTGTGCTTTATGTTAAAAAAAAAATAACCCGAGGACCATGTCACCTAGTTTTTATAAGTAATATATTTTTAACTAGCTGATGCCCGCGACTTCGTCCGCCTGGCCTGAGGTGTTTTGGTTTTTTGGGCAAAGGTTTGTTTGTTTGTTTATAATGGATGAACTCACGCGTAAATAGTAAAAGTTACACGAAAAAATGTACATATGGTGGAATTGTTCCTTTCAAAAGTCTAAAAAAAGTCTATTATTTTGTATGGACTATTATGATGATTAGTGCTACCCGTGTGAAGCCGGGGCGGACCACTAGTATTATGAAAGCTAAATTCACCGCGAAAGAAACTATACAAACATGAAATCGAATAAAATACTGCTCGGATTAAATTTAAATCGATTCGCGTTATAAAATAATAATTTTAGTGCATAAATAACAGCGAGAACCGGATAAAACTAGATTAATCGCTTGCAACATTGCAACTACATTAAAGATAACTTCCCGCCCCGATCCAGCTCTGTACGCTTAGTCAAAGTTTTAGCATCGTATATTCGGATCGTAATCGAGCGTTCGATCACATTAGCGTCAAAGTAAAATGAACCTTTAATTCATTATATCCGAGCTCAATTTCGTGTATGCATTCAGAGCTAGCGCTTCAAACGGAAACGTTTCGAAATTATGAGCGGTTGTACAACGGTCTACTACTTACTAGCGTACTGAATTTGTGACTTTAAATCAAGGTTTTTTGGGTCCATTTTACTTAGACGCTAATGTGATCGATGTTCGATCGAACGCTCGATAAAGATCAATCGAATTTGAAATACTAAAACTTAGACTAAGCGTACGGTACGTAGGCTGTAATTGAAGGAAACAGACGCAATTTGTTTATTATTTATATATTATAATAACAGTCCCTTGGTTATTATCCGTCTAGGTTGTAGTTTAAGGCAAATGTGTGGTCCAGTCGCGGAATGACTAGTGCATATTATTAGGTCCTATATTTGTCATCATTATCTCAACCCATTGCTGACCCAGTACTCAGTATTAGCACAGATTTAAATAACACACCGGGTCTCTTCCCAAAGTAAGAAAGTTTTTGATTGATTTCGCCTTCGGCTGGGGCTAGTTACCAACCATCTGGCAACGACCGCCAAGCGATTTAGCGTTCCGGTACGATGTAGAGTTGAAACATTCGATTGCAGTCAAGGGCTACTTAGCAGTGAAATCCTGAAATATACGTAATAAAATATGAGTGAAAGTCTGAATGTTTGTAAGTTTTTATGTTTGTAAGTTTGGATGTTTGTTACTCCTTCACGCCGCAATGATTGAACCGATTTGGCTGAAGTTTGGAATGAAGATAGCTTATAACCTGACTTAACACATTGGCTAAATTTTATCCCGGAAAATAAAAGAGTTCCATCGGGAACCAAAAAACCTTAATATAACATGGTGAGTTGCGGGTTTTTTATCTGGTAAAATTAAATTAAATAAGCATCGGTATTTGACTGTAACATCTATACGTTGTGTTCATGTTGCTGTGCAATGGAATTACAGGTTATTTTGCATATCTAGTCATCGCCTGGTCGTACAGCTAAAGTAGGTCTAAAAAAGGGAGACTTTTTATAAGAAACGCCAACAATACATGCATACAGTAATGGCTATAGTGGAAATATTAAAGTATGACGTGTATCGTGTGTGGCACTGGTGTAAGCGTAACCACAAGCGGAGCGATTATATAACTTTAAATATTTAAAAATAGAACAAAATCCCACTTTTTTGTTTGTATGATTTAGCTAACTGTGTCAATGAAGCACCACATAATGTCATACCATTGTATTTATTTTACTCTGACAGTTGTTTTACCGATCGCTTTTCTTCTCCACCTTCTTTTTAAATATATTTATATGTGTACATATTAAATTAACATGTTTATAGTTATAACGCTTTTGTCACGGTATTTGAGCGTTGCAGCGCTGTTTACGTGAGAAAATAAAAATTTTGGTCATGTAATTTATTTAGATTGCTTTAGGAACACACATTGGTGGTTTAGGTACATCATATTATAGTTAAATAAAACTTTATGGTGAAAGTTTATTGGTCATACAAGTCAAATCAAATCTTTAATTTCTTTACCAAGTTGTTAGCTTTTTTGGTAACCCGCTGTCTCTATGACCCCAACTCCAGAGTGAATCACTTTAGATGGTGCGCATACGCTCGTAATGTGCGTTAATTTGCTCTAAAAACAACATCCATTCTTTGTTTGCTAGATTTTTTGAAGTACATACGCTATAGTTCATTTGCATATATCTACAAATACAGATCTCATTTTTTAAACCTTTCCCATAGAGCGAGGAAATTTTGAGTAAATCACGGCGAATGACGGCCAATGTGTAAACACTGTTCTTATGTCTTGACCTCCATGTCCTAGGTGAGCGACAAAAGCGATGCGATACGACTCCATAAAATGAGACAAACTTCGGTATCCACGCGAGAACGTTGGCTACGTGAAGGATCAAACTGTCGTGTCCTATCTTCGTCGCTGACGTAGGACAGGGTCTGATCCTTAGATGATTATAAGAACATCCTGTTAGCATTATTACTATTTGTCATTATATCTCATGAAACATTTGACGATGGTAAATCAGTCTCCTGCCGGCAGACTCAGCGATTATTGAATAGGTACTTTTGTGTTTAGATCGCATTTTGATTTAGAGCTTAACGATAGCAATCGTGGCCGGATCAAATGTATATTATCTTGAATTTTATCCAACTTTTATCTAATTACATTAAATCTCTCGTGGAACCTCTAGACGTTTAACCATTTATTCGTGCAAGTTCCAAATGAGAGTACAAATATATTAAAAGTGTTTCACTAATACCTACTTCTGGATTGTCTCTATCAATCCATAATAACCGACAAGCGCTGTTCACGGCAAATGCCAAGTGATATTATTAATAAATAATTTAACCATTTTTGTATTTTCTTTTCAGGTATGTATTGAATTGTTTATTCTACAACTAACTGCAGTGCTAGAAGTTCATCCAATGTGAGTACAAATTATCTTTTTAACACTAATATCAATATCATTAGTTCGAGTTTAAATACATCTCGTGTGATAGATTTCGACTGTCGAAACACTTAAAGGTAGAATGTCGTTAAGGCAAAATGGAACTTATATTTTTTGTTTCAAGGTTAGAGTTTGAGTGTATAGTGTATACCAAGCGGAAGCTTTGTCAAATAAAGAAGGGTAGTTAAGTACTGAACACGACTTTAAGACATGCCCTTTAGGTCCATTTTACGCTGAAACACAGTATCTGTCCGCGTTTACTGTAGATTTCAATTATTTATTGTAGTACCTACATAACATAGAGATTAGCAACATCAAACCTTTAATTAATTATGCACCCACAATAAAATAATGGATACCTACTACCTACTTACTTTGGGTTTTCCCAAAATTAAAATAATATAATTAAACAAGATTAAAATAATTAATGTTCGAGAAAAAAAATTATGACATTAATTGCGAGTAAAATGATTTATTATTATAAACTATTCTTTTACAGTAGTTATTATTTTGTTAATAGCACTTAGATAAGACAAAAACTACGTACTTTAATCATATTTACTAGCCACAGTTTAGGTTTTTTTTTGCTCTTTTCTGTATGCGGGTTACATACCTACCTAACAATATCAAGACGTTAGTAGTTAGTACAACCTTATTCAGATACTGTATCAATGAAAAATATACCCCCCATCTCAGGTGTGAGGATATTTTAGGGGTAATTTTTTGACGTCTGTAAGTATACAGTAGTATTGTAGTACGTATAGTGATATAGTAGTCCCTAAAGTAGTAAGCGCTTACTAGGGACAAATCTTTGTACAAACGACTTAAGGCGAGTCACCGGCAAGATTTTAGGAGGTGAGGTGTGGGGTGCCGCCCGCGCGTCTCGCGGTACGTTTCTCGTAGAGACTGGCGGGGAAGCGGGCAGCGCGGTATGTTCTGAAACCGCTTGGCAACGTTCAAGTTCTGGGATTAATTTGATTAAAATTAAAGCTGGATTTCAGTTGGAACCAAAGTTTAGCAGGTTCTCATTAATACTTCAAGAGAAATTTATCCATATAAAAATTATGAGCAAAGTCGAAAATTTTATTAATAAAAAATTCGTTTTAAACTTTTAATTTAGCCTGTTTCAAGATTTTTTTTGATCGAGTAAAGTACATCCTATCTTGTAACAAATTAGCACATTCTTTAGACAATATCTTTAAGTGTATCGGATATTTTTTGTAAGACCGTTATTTAATAGTAAATACCGAACACATTTGATCTAGCAAACCAGTTTTCACCGCTGAGCTGAGGTGACTCGCCTTAAACTTTAAAGCACCATTGTCGCGTCCAACTAGTTAATAAATCTCATTCTAGATTTCTATTTAAAGATTCACTCAAAGCAACACATTCGTACATACTTTTTTAAAAATCTTAATTTGTAATTTGTAAGATCACTCTGTAATTACGCGCCATTCCGAAATTAATTATTATTATATTTTTAATTAACACTTAACTGGTATTCATAGACATCCGGATAAAATAATCTTATTCAGGTTTTTCCTAAAACCGCGTACGTTCGAGTAACTATATTTTTATTAAGTACTGTTATTTTAATAATAGATTAGATACTTGAAGACGCTCTAGCGCGAGTTAGATGCGCCACTTCTGAGGGTTCCGTATCAACTATTTAGGATGAAATAGTCTTACTACTTAATATAATAAATATGAATGTTTGCATGTTTGTAAGTTTGGGCCTTCACGCCGTAATGATTCAGGGATATCGTAATATCCCGGAAGATGAAACAGTTCCCGCGGAAGTTCCAGGTACACTTTCTTGCCATTAGGGCAAGAAAGTGTACCTCATAGACATCCAAACATTCATATTTTCAATATTTTTATATATTCTGTGACAAGTTAGCCGCTAACTGAGATTTCACCTGGTGGTAAATTGATTGAATAGCTTTGTCAGTAGGATTCCAATTAGTTACAGCCGCAACAGATCTGAATCATAATATTAGAAATTGCCCAATTCGTCTCAGAAAAGAATCGATTACTCCCACTGAAACGACTAAATAAAATACAATTAAAATAAATACTTTGTGAAATTGACCTTGACACACAAAAAAATAATCTAATAGACCGTAAGTTTTCCGTTTTTTCAACTTTAACTTATGATTTATGGAACCCTAAAAAGTGCAATTCTTTAGTATTCATATATGATAAAATACACCAGTTACATTGTAATGGGCGTTATCTTCAGTCGGATCAAAGTTATTTACAAAGCGGTATGGCACGGAGCTACTAAAACTGGATGCGACATCAATCAGAGGAAAATGTATCGCGACGAAGTTAGAGAAAATAAAAACTTTAGCTAGATAACCCTGTGCGTTCCGCACTCGGGTCAAAAAAGCCAAAGAACGCTATGTATATCTCAGCCTTAGATAAGGATCGTGACAGTAATTGATTGAGCTATCACAATGTTGTAGCTTCTGTATAATAATATTCTTAATATGCCAAACTCATTATATTTCTATTACCTAGCTGTACCTTGATTAAAAGTATGAATATTTATTATCATTCAGCCCTTGGTAGTTCGTATAATTTAGAATGTCAATGACATAATACATAATGTTAAATTTATTAATTAATTAGGTTAAAATTTTGTAATTTTTAATGCTCAGGTCCTTTTAAAAAACATTTAAATATTGTAATAACAGTTTACCGACACGCGCACACGCGGGTTGTCTGGAAATAAAGCTATTCACGGCTGAGTAAAATTAGAAGGACGAGGCGCCAGCCGAAGCCTTTTTAAGTAAACGAAGCTGTGTATTGTTATTTCGGCCGAGACTTGTACAGTGATTATCTCTAATTTGCGAGGAAACAATGAGTAAAATTTGTCAATACGTTACCGATAAATGGCTTTGAGTACTTAACTCACGCTTAAACCTTGTGTTGTAAATTATCCAATTTCCTATTTATAGCGGCCAGAAAATATCTAATGTACATATTGTTTTTTTTAAATAATGAAGCAATTTTCGAGCAAGTAGGAGAAAGGTATGTTAATTAGGTATAGTTATTATTAATATATATATATATATATATATATAAATGTATTAGATCATTAGGATAGATCGCATTAGGTTACCTGTAAGGTAATATTTGAGTTGTGTACTAATAAATAAATTAAACATTATATCGAAAGCCCTCGGATATATTATATTATTATGTTAGCCGCATCCATCAAAACAAGACTCTGAGTCGGAGCTGGGAGAGTATGCCAAGTGCCATTGTTTTGTCAGCACTCGACTTCGTAAAAGAACATAAAAGTTAACAGCCGTCTATAAGAATATATTAAATTCGCCTTGTTTATTGCCGGCAGAAGTAATTATAACAGTTAAATGAGCGTTCATAAAAATATCTGCTCTGATTCTTAAATAATATGTCTAGATTATTACTTTATAGACATCGTTTTGTATTATATATGAGCTGTCTATGTCGCATTTCGATTTATTGGCATCTTCTCTCTAAATCATCTCATCTCATCTTGCCTGGTGGGAGGCTTCGGCCGCGGCTAGTTACCACCCTACCGGCAAAGACGTGCCGCTAAGCGATTTAGCGTTCCGGTACGATGCCGTGTAGAAACCGAAGGGGTATGGGTTGAATATAACTGCCATGCCCCTAACAGGTTAGCCCGCTACCATCTTAGACTGCATCATCACTTACCATCAGGTGAGATCGTAGTCAAGGGCTAGCTTGTAGTGGATAAAAAAAAAAAAAACCTCTAACATCTCTATAAAAATATCTTCTTTAATTATAGTTAGTTAAAAATTTGGTAAGAGTACGTAAATAAAAATTTGGTAAATACTACTAGTCTACGCGGGATTTATTTGCAATATAGAAATTTAATATTTGTTGAAAAATGACGGAAAATTAAAAGTAAATAACAAGCTTAATATAATATTTATCGCAATTTTTTTTTTGCAAATGTTTAGAATATTGTTCCCATAGAGTATGATGACTGATGATTATGATATATATGTGTTTATTAGGTACGTTATATTCTACTACTGATTTAACAAGGATGATAGGCGGAATTGCAGTAACGGGTTAACATGCCGTCCAATCTATACTCTATATCTATACCTACTAATATTATAAATGCGAAAGGTTTGATGCAAATAAAACCTCAATCCACGCGGATGAAGTCGCGGGCATCAACTAGTAATAAAATAAATGTCTTACGAAGAAGCGGGAATGCTGATGGCATTGTTGCGCGATAGAATATTTTGATTTAAATTAGATATTAATCTAATTTTTTTTTGGTATAATCTGCCGACCGTCGTATGGAGTATAATTCATCAAACAGTTGTCCAGATACTTTTACATTTTAATATATGAGACCTAGTGAAACGGCCTGGCTTAGCACCAGTGGAAATCAACTCATCATGATATTCGGTTGCTTTTTTTTCCACTACAACACTACGTTATCCCTTGGCTGCGATCTCACCTGATGGTAAGTAATGATGCACTCTAAGATGCTAGCGGACTATGCTGGGGGCACGGCATTTATATTAAATCCAAAAAAAATGACAGAATTCAAATTAAGTATATAAACTATCCTTTCCTGCAGTAGCCACGTACTTGCATGTATAAGATTTAAAATCTAGGGGAAACTCTTTGATTTTCTGGGATATAAAGTGACCAATGTTCCTTTCTAGATTCTCGACTATACCCATCCAAAAAATTACGTCCATCCTTAGCTCTCTTGCGGCGTGATTGAAGGGCAAACCAACAAATAGACAATAAAATTGTTCTTAACTGGCGAGAGACGAGTGATATTATCTCTTCAGTAGTTTCTGAGATTAGCACATTCATGCAGACACACTGTAGAGCTGTAGTATACTAGCTGATGCCTGCGACTTTCTCTGCATGGATTGAGGTTTGTGATTCCCGCGGGAAATCTTTAATTTTCCGGAATAAAAAGTAAATGTAAAAGCCTATGTAACTCCACCAGCCTATGTAACACAAGCCTATGTAGCTCCAGGTCCTCATTTATACCCATTCCAAATCACGTCGATCTGTTGCTCCGTTGCGGCATGATTGAAGGACAAATAAACAAACAAACACGGTTTCGCATTTATAGTAATTTTATTATGATAGAAATTATTTTTAAAACGTGGACCGTCAGATAAATTATGGATTTAAATATAGACGTGGAAGTTATTTATTAAATCAGTAGCGGTATTGTATCAAGTCTGTGAATGATAAAATAAAACTCGGGGGCTCATCTAGCCTCTAGAAACTGGATTCAATTTGTTAGTGTGGACTGCGGACCCAAATAGAATATACTACGGATTGGATACGGATTGGATTACGAAGAAATTGAAATCTTAAGGTTTTCTATAAATTAAATTGCTTGAGGCATGCGCTTACTACCTACTTAAAGCAGAATTATTTTAATATATTTTTGACTCTTGTTGGCTCTTGTTTCAGGATTGTAAGCCTTATTTTAAATCCTTTTCTTATTTTATTTTTGTTGAAGACCTCCCTGGCGTAGTTTTAAGCGCTGTTGTCTGAACGTGCGGAGGTCCCGGGTTCGATCCCCGGCAGGGTAATTTGGCAATTTCTAATTTCTGAAATTTCCCTGGTCTGGCCTGGTCGGAGGCTTCGGTAGTTACCACCCTACCGGCAAAGACGTACCGCCAAGCGATTTAGCGTTCCGGTACGATGCCTTGTAGAAACGGATTAGAGGTATTGGTTAATTATAACTGCCGTGCCCCTGACTGCATCTTAGACTGCATCTTCACTTACCATCAGCGGACATCGCAGTCAAGGGCTAACATATAGTAGTGGGTATAAAAAAGGGTACATAAAAGGTACATAAAACTACAATGTTAAATACTGCTTTAAGCGATGGTGGTAAGGCTTCTATGCTCTCTCACCACAGATATACTCGTGTGCTCTCACTCTCTGCGGCGTATTTATTTGCATTATTGCCTGAAGCCCGTATTAATAAATCGACATCAGCTAAGAACACGGTCTCAAGGACCGATGTTAAGATGCTGTATTATTTATGGTAGAAGTTTGCTTGGGATAGTAATTAGGTGGATTCCCAACTCGGAACTAGTTGTCCGGGATAAAAAGTAGCCTTTGTAAATCTCCGGCATGCATGGGTAGCAGATACACAGAATCTTCGTTTTAATATTAGCTTATTGTTAGTACTATTTATTTAATTAGTTACTAAAATAAAAATATTAAATTAACTTTACGTACTTACTTATTATAATTAACAATTCAACCAGCTGCATGGTAACATTAAATTTTTTGATAACTCAACTGGTTTTACATTATTACATTAGTAATATAATTATTATACATATCTACATAGTAATAAAATGTGTTCTGAACAATTGTTTTTGCATCCGTAACATCCGGGTTCAGTCACTTCCTAGATAAAAAAGCTTCAGTACACATTAGTCCAATGCGATCGCCCAGTTTTGGCCATTGTGTGCATTCGTCAGTATGAAAAGTCATAAAAGTCGGCAAGTTAGCCGTAAGTGACAAAAACCTTATCTATAACCTAGTCTTATTAGGGATTTCACCTCGGAATGAGAGACAATAAGCTGGAAACTCGTAATACACCTTCTTTTTGGCATTCTAAAATTTGACTCAAAAGTCTCGTAAAATCTGCGTCGTAAGTTGTTCAAGGTTAAAGGTCACAAAAATCGGTTATCCACGATTATGTAGGTTTCTATATCTCCAATGATGTTAACATTTATTATGAAAATTGTAGAGCATAATAATTGATCCACACATTTTTTCATGCGCTCGATCATTTTTGAAATAGATAGGGTGGAGAGCACGCAGCGCTCAGTCATACCTACGAGTACGTACTGTAATGCAAGGTCAACTGTCAATCTCGCTGAACAGTCTGTATATAAAGTTATGAAATCATTAAAATATCATTAACTTAGTATCAATTAATTGCCCGAGAGTTCTTTATTCATTATAAGCTGTGTAGTGAAATCTTAAATGTGTAAAGTCTGATAATTCGCATTTGGCTGTCGTGCACTATGGCAAAACCATTCTCATTTTGAGAGGAGATTCATGCTCAATAGTAGATTGCTCAAGTAATATACGATCGCCGAGAAGGTTTATTGGCCGAGCACGTTGGCCCAATGTGTTCTAGGCTGTATGTTTAAAGCAATTAACACATACGAGTACGAGAATCATAAGAGCGTATATTGTTTATTTTAATTTTAATATTTAATAACTGTTACGCCCACGTATTCTCTTAGAGTAAGTACTTCAAATAAAAACCTTACGGCATTCAGGGGGCGTACTACCATTGCTGAAAGCCGTATTGTTTTAGTATTGTTGACGTTCGTGTTTAAGAATTATAATCCTTATTTTAGGGACGTCAAGGTACGTAACATAAAGCTAATATTTTGAAATTATACTGCTTTGAGCGATGACAGTAACCCAGTTGGTGGGATGTAAAAAGTATATTTGAATGTACACATTACACATCCATTAATATCATAAATGCGATAGTATGTCTGACTGTCTGTCTTGGCCTACTGATTTGGATGAAATTTGGTCCAGAGATACCTAACTTGCATCCCGGGGACGGACATGGTTACTTTTTACTTCGGAAATTGAAAGATTTGCCACGGAATAAAAGAAATTGCTGTTTTCTTAGCTTATTGGTCATCCATAAAGTACGTCACACTAATTTCGTGATTTTTTGACCCCTCCCCCGTCCACACAAAGTCACAGTTGGTCACATTTTTGAGACTTCCCTAGTGTGACGTCACATATCTTGCAATTTTACATCTAGAAATTATTCAATTAAAACAGCAATAGTTAAATATAGACTTTTAAATTAATTAAGGGTAGGTCATTGATACCTACATGTATATCTTTTAGATATATTTGGGTCTTTAATTTTGTAGGTATACTCGTCACCTGAGTAATGTCATTGTCTGATATGTTTGTTCAAATCTCGGCTACTGACTTAATAATGTGTTAAAAAAAGATAAGTATCTTGTTGTAGTTGGTAAGACACAGAATATTAAGTAGTACTTAGTCATATAAAATAATAATTTACATAATGGTATAATATAGGTATTAATAGCACTTAGGCAGGTATAATGTACTTACTTATACTATTAAGTGACGTTGGTACCTATTGAGAAACATAACTTAAGTGTACTATCCATACTGATATTATAAATACGAAAATGTGTCTGTCTGTCTGTAACGCTTTAACGGCCCATCTTTTCAAACGATATTGATGAAATTTGGTATATACAGGTAGATTTTATCCCGGAAAAATAAGAATAAAAAAAGTTTTTTTTTCTAATTTAAAAATAATAATAATAATAAGAAATATATTTCAAATATAAACCTTCAAACCAAGGTATTAAAGTTTAATTACGAATGTACCTAGGTACTATATTATTGTACTACTTAAGACCTTTTGTCTTAAGAAGAACGGTGTCGGTCTCGCGGTCGGTCTCGCGTATTCCACATTTTACCCCCTACCAAAAAGTGCTCAACGCGCCTAAAGTAGTTTTCACTTCAAAAAAAATTAATCCATGTGGATGAAGTCGCAGGCTAAATCAGTTAGTGATAAATATAAAAAGTACTTAATATATTTTGTGTGCTCGTCAGTATTTAGTAACCGTGATACAAACTTTTGCATTATTAATATTAATAGGTATAGTAGGATTACCATAACTGAATCCTAATTAATTGGAAGCTAAATCCTAAGCACAATAATATTAACAATGTATTACTAGCTGATGCCCGCAACTACAGACAGATAGACACACTTTTGTATTCATAATATAAGTATGGATATGTCACCGTAAGATTGTAAAAACCGTTAGATTATAATATAACGTTTTTTATCTCGATAGATTATAAAATTTCGACAGATTGTGAACTGTAACATACTGCTTACAATTTAACGCGTTATTTTTCGGTAAATTGTATTATATTAGGTATATTAACCCGATAGAACCTAAGTGCACTACCTGAATATTCATGTCAAACCCTAACCTAACCTATAGTTCGTGCGCGAGTTGAATGCAGAGTAAATGTATGGTGACACTTACATTTACTCTGCATTCAACTCGCTCGCGAACTGTACAAGAAAGAGACAAGAAAACGTAAAAACAATAAATATTTCATAAATTAATACTCAGAACATTCAACGGTTCACAATCTTTCGACAGTTTATAATCTAGCGGGATAGAAACCGTTAGATTATAATCTAACGGATTTTACAATCTTATGGTGACAGATACACATGGTGTAGGTATAAAAACCTTCCACTGTAAGCGCCATCAAAATACGTATCCATTGCCTTTACCCAGCTCTCGATCCAACAGCCAAGCGAAAGCTTCTTGTGATATTGAATGGCGCTTTTCGGTGTTCGACCGTTGACAGAAACAATTAGATAGTAGGTACTTACACAGAGATACGTACTTAAAATAACTGTTGAATCAATAACCCACATGGACGTGATCGCGTGAGAAAGGTCTTAGTATTTTGTTATTTTTTTTCTATCTTTATAATGTGACATAGTTTCAAATGAAGTTATTCGTCGTTGATAAACGAAAAATGTTACGTGTGAACAATACGTGTAACGCCTGGAACATGCAAATATAACAAATAACACAATATAGACAACTAATTAATACATTGTAGATATGTTTTTAGAACATAATATACATACTTAGTTATTTTTGGCAGCTTAAACAGGTTTAACCAGGCCGAGGATCTGGGCCGGCAAAATCGTACGTCACAAAACAGCATTATTCTCTGTCTTTCACCCTCTAGTATAGATGGATAGAGACAGAGTACCTGAAAGAAAGAAAATTTTAACACTTCTAAGTAGGTCTTATTCGGAAAAGAGCCGCGTCACGAAATTGGCGAATTTATATTTTTTAAATACATAATTTTTAAGCGAATAGTAAAAGTAACTACTTATGTTCTTACGGGGTGTCCCGCAGCACCACGCGGCATGTTTTTACTTACTGAATATTATCATAATAATATTTATATTATAGCATCAAAAGAACAAACCTTTTGGCGAATCATTTCAAAAACTTGAATCTGGCAAGGGTTTTGTTGTAAAGGTTACTTCAACACGCATTAACTTTTTTTCACTTGCAGTAATTACTTTATAATTATAAAAATGCGTAACAAAGTCGTAAAATGCAGCTTATGTACAAAAATATACACAGAAGAAAGGGAAGTTACGAGTTGGGTTACACGTTTTATTTTCTTTATAACTTCTTTATAGTAAGTACTTACATTAAAAATAACATCATATAGGTAGGTAGGTACGGAGTATTTTGATTGCTTCGAGCACCAAAGTTCTTTCACAAAATTCTATTATTTGTATGAGAACTTAATTGCGACTTGACGAAAGCCATGTATGACTTCCTTAAATGCTCTCCTTATTACATAATAACACCGTACTATGTACCTACTTACTTACAATCATGCAAATAAATAAATATTCTATTCTATTCTATTCTATTAAAATTGAGTAATATGCGTTTTAAGCTCTCAAAATACGATTTTTGAAGTGAGAACTTCTTTAGGCGCGTTGAGCACTTTTTGGTAGGATTTAAAAAAAAAATTGTTTTCACTTCTATCGGCAGTCCGTATGACTGCCAATTTTTTTTAAACAGTCTCTGATCGTAGAGGAATTTTTGAGAAATTGTCTGTATGGTAACCTGAGGCTTACGGCAACAAACGTTTGTACCTGCTATAAAATTGACTTAATTTACGTAAGAAAGAGGTGCTATAGGTTATAGGCAGTTAAATAGGTTAATTTAGTGTTGGAAATAAGTACTACCTACTTAAGATGGGTAGGTAGGTACTAGGTAGATACTAGATTGGTAAATATTTAGAATAATTAATATTTACTTAATACAATTTTTTTTGTAGCGCCTCAAATAACAACTAATTGATTCTTTTTACTATAAAACGTTTACCAGTTCGGCAGTTCGTTTACCAAATGTCAGTGGTAAAATACCTAGATAACTTTTTGCAGACTTTTATCGGATAAATCGTCAGCTTAAACACGATTAAAAAACTTTCGATCGACAATTTTCTTTTACGAAAATGGAGCGTTTGTGAATTTAAAATTATTACCGCATCCGAAAGCTTGGATTTGGTTTTAAAATCACTAAGTAAGTAAGTACTTAAGTAAGTAGGTAAGTACATGAAAACAATTAGATATAGGAATATACATATGACTATTGTGAACCCTAGTACCAAAAGTGATACCAGTGGTACGGAACCGGTGGTAGAGTAATAACATGACGTAACAGATACCCCTGTATGTCCTGTGTGATATACTTAAACCAATTGAGTATTGAGTATAGTACCTATATAGTTTTAATTCAAACACCATGTATAAGGTATCTAGACGGACATGCGAGTATCTCTCCCGTTAAAATTAAACCAACTATTTGAATTCATGTCCAATTTTCTTTCAAAAATATTTCCTTTACAACAGTTGAAACAGCTGCAAATTCATACAGTTAACTAACACCGGATTCTTTTGAATAAAATATAAGATGGCGAGATATCAATCAAGAATCCCCTTGAATGATATCTAGGTATCCGGTTGTTTTTATATTCTAGCGTTCATCTCTAATTGTTCGACGCCGTTCCGCTAACAAGTACCGGTTTTCAAATTACAAATTAGTCTATAAGGGCGCTTGTGCACCTGTTGGAACCAATTTCGAGAAAATTCGAACCGAAATAATATTTTCTAATTGAAATAATTAAGGGGTCGTGCGGACCGATGAAGGGTTAGGCAATTTCTAGACTGGACGCCCATTGCCTTTTGCCTCGTATACGGTTAGTATTTTAGGCTCCTGTAAAGCTTGGATTAAAGTAGAAAATTCAGTACCACCTACTTATTCCAATGGCGCTCGCTGTTGATGCAGCATGGCGGTGTACGAACTTGGGCTTTAAAACAAGCAAGTCACGTTCTATTTTACCGTAAGGCCGTAATTGCAGCTTCTAAGTTTTCACATAAGTAGCTTACGTAAGTTACTTACCTCACTTACGTTAATTGCAAACTATACGCGACTTAGGAGACTATTTACATTTCATATATAAGCGACTTATCTGAGTAAACGTGACAAGTTTAGTGTACTTACCTAATGGTGGTTTGAAGCTTATGTGTTTCGACGGTCGAAATAACATATGTCGAAATATAACAATATCAACATTAGTGATATACTGATTGTCTTCTTATCATCGCGCATCAACAAGTTAGTAGGAGGCAGCCAGTGGTCAGAACGAGTCATTGGAGCATTATTAGCTACCATAGAGAAGTTTGAACTTCACTAGAAGGTACCAGAAACATTAAACGTTAAGTTGTCATCGACAGTAGCCAAGGCCAATGTGCGACCAGCCTTTGGTTACTGACACAGAACAAATGAATACATTAAGCAGATTCGCTGCTCTATGTTTAGGGCGAAAACACACTAGTGACCGAACAAAACGTCCACGTAACTCATTTCTATCAGCTGAGCTGCACAGACTCATGCGACAGGACAAAACGTGTTCCTTCCGACGAAAGACTGTTTTTTTTAATGAGGAGTTATTATTTTCTGCGTATTGTACAGAAATATGTTTCGTTACCGAAAAAACAAAGGATCAGGGTGGCATAAGAGACGTATTCGAAAAAGGACAGCGTTCATAAATTATTGTTCGCGTTCAAATATTGATGTTGTGTGTTTATTTTTAAAAACCGGACGCATCCAAGCTACGGTATAGTATTTAAATGTATGCACAAACAAAGGGCGAACAAGGGCCTGTGGTGCGAAGGGGGCCCGATGCCTCCACTACTATGTACCTAATTGAAATTTTCTACATCGATTGCCGCTATTTGATACTTGACCGATTTCCAATCTAGTGTACTCCGATTGATGTGGCAATTGAAATAGGAATGTGTGCATATTATACTCAATTGCCAAGTGTTACTCCATGTGATTTTTTATGCAGGCAACTGCTAGTTTTTGAATAAAAACAAAAACAGTTTATTTTAATTTTAGTTGAGTCCTCATTTTTTCTGTGGATGTGCACACAAATACATACCAAATTATAGATAGGTAAATATACCAATATTATAAATGTGAAAGTGTGTCTGTCTGTTTGTAACCTTTTCTTGAAGAAATTTGGTACAGAGCCAGCTTGCATACCGGAGACTGATATTATATCATACTAATATTAGGTATAAATGCGAATGTGTGTTTGTTTCTTGGTTTATTGGTTTGTTGGTTTGACCTTCAATCACGCCGCAACAGAGAAAAGGATCGACGTGAATTTTGGCATGGGTATAGATGAGGACCTGGAGAGTGACATAGGCTACTTTTTATCCCGGACAATTAAGGAGTTCCTGTGGGTATTAAAAAAACTTATTCCACGCAGACGAAGTCGCGGGCATCAGCTAGTTATTTATAAGTAACCAGAAAATCAATAATTTCCCACGTCTCCTATTTTGAGACCAAAATCAATGCAATCGAAGGGCCTCATTGAGATATTAATAACGTAGTATTACTATCATAGAACATGAAGAATATCGGGTCATGTAACACAGTATATTGTTGCGATACTATCGTCGCCATTTTTTCGAAAATTATCGTGATACTGATAAAATTGATTGCGATTGCGATTGATTAAATGAATTTGGAGATTTGACACGCCGATTACCTACTTGAATTTTTGAAAACAATATTTAGTATGTTTTTGCGCCCATGACTCTGCCACCGGCTTGGGGTACAGATTCTACTGAAAAGAGCTGACAAAACTAATAATATTTAGAATAGTAGTAATTAATACATTATTAGAATAGTAAAACTTACAGTAGATACTTACTTAAAGTTCTTCATTTATATAAATTATATTATTGGTGTGTAAAGTGCCTTATATTTAGAAATAACAACCTCTCACTATCTAGCTTATTGAAATAGAAGTAAACAAACGAAATATCTATTTGCATTTTATTTAAATAACAAATGATTCAAAACTATTATTTTGTGAGTCGGAATATTTAATTCGTAAGTATCAAGACCTCCCACGCGGCGTACAGCAGAAGGACCGGGCAGCCTTTAAGTTTACTTATAATATTAAGATAAATATTTCACATGCCCATGTGAAACTGCTTTATGGTTTGAGAATATCACTTTTAAATCGTACTGTGTTCGAGGCTCGAATGTTTTAACAGCAATTAGATACGTTTTACCCGCCCTTATTGTTAGCTACGCTCAGGCTAGTATAGTGAGTCAATATTCTGTGTGGCTGGTTGTTCCTTTGTGCGTTGTTTTCGGGTGTGCTCGTTAAAAATCTCGGTGAACTACTTTATTTTTGGGGGCAAATAGACTACCTCAGGTTTAAGAGGAAGGGCCAATAGGGGCCGTTGGACGGTTCGCGGTAGGTGCGTGCACGGTGGTCGGCGGGCACTTGACACCTAATTTGTTTGCGTTCGACGCTGATCAGATATAAAGAGGTACGGACGTACATGGAGCGTGAATCTGTAAGTAGTGCTTTAGCGGGAGATTATCTCCGGATCCTATTAGGTTTTACGCGCCGTCTCACTTGCCTTGTATGTTTTTGTTATTGACGTTGACTTGAAGAGCTTTTCAGTGCAGTAATCGTGCTTGTGAAATTACAGTTTTTAACTAATCGTAATATGTTAGGAGTGGATTTTATGCATTTAACAAAACATTATATTTTTTGGCTTCTTTAGAGAAAGAGTGAAGAGACTTTATATAGAGATTTAGGCGAGTTAACATTGGAGATTTTGAATTGATTGATTACATGGAATGGAATCAAAATTTCCAGGTACAGTTTTAGAGATCGGCTGAACAATTTAACAACTAAATTAGAACCTATATGCCTCATAGTAGGTACCTTATAGTTCCAATCGCGGACTGGTCTAAAAGAATCGCATTCAGCTCAGTTCAAAGAAGAATCTACGTATAGAACTCACGCCGACAAATAACAATCAGTTAGAAGTTAACAGAATTGAAACAAAGCAAATGTATTAAGCCACGCAGCGATATTAAACCCGGATCGGAAGCCGGTGGCGCTACGCCGAGTATAATAATACGGGGCCAACTTTTCTCATTTTAATGTTGTTCGCTGGCAAAGTTTAAATATAAAAATATAATGATGCGGCACGCATTAGTGAGTCATTGTGAGCGTGCGTGTGCCGCGCGACTTTCAGCTCTCGCGTCGCGAAAATAGAAGTTAAAAACAAATGGAAAATAAACTTTTCGAATAAAATAAAAATAACCCTCTTGGCGGCGAGGGTGGCGGCCCTCCCCAATAAAAAATATAATAACTTTTCTTTTTATTCGACGTAATATCAACCGTTCGCTTCTAATGTTGCCGTCCCGTTCAAACGCGGATTATTGTAATGGGGTGCGAGCGCGGAATGCGGGTCACGATGCGCTGCGTGCAGTGCAACGCGTACACTCCCCACAAACTTAACTGACCCGGTGGCCAAAATTGGAACTAATTTTTATGCCCGTTCAGTTTTGTACTATCCGATCAATTGCACCCACCACAGAATTCAATATAAAAAGTTATGCAATCCATCAAATGGTATCGTCCCATATCCTATTTGTCAATACGCACATTTACTTTCATCAAGCCCTTGTTAAAAATGACAGTCAAAGTTGCATAGCGGTTATTTCGATGACGAGGCCCCGCCTCTTGATGTAATCGTGATCGACAATTTTACTATTAGTAGTGCCAAGTATAGCCCCAACTTATCTGACCCGGTGGCCAAAATTGGAACTAATTTTATGCCTGTTTAGTATTGTTTTTATTTTATTTACTAGCGACACTGTCACCGGGCCAGATAAGTTCGTCGGATCTAAACCGAAACTGGGCAATGGGCATAGATTTACCAACTTTGCGGCGCGCTAGAGGTCGTTATTTTTGTCAAAAATAAAAAATAAAATTGTAGGTCTTAATACGCTCTACAAGTTTGATAATAGACATTTTTTCGATATCTTTGACGAGAAAAAAGAAAATAGCAAAAACCTAATTTCACTACCTAAATTTGTTTTTTTGGATGATCTCAATAACGATGAACGATAGGTGAAAAATGTAAAGGACCTTAATTGTAGATCGTAAAAAAAGCAACAAAAAAGTATTGCACCAAAATTTTCGTATCTTAACGTAGAACCGAGTTATTGTGAAAAAACTGAATTTAACCCTTTTTACAAGATTGCGGGAAATGCACATAGGAAATCTTGATTGACAATTTGAAGTTAAGCTTTTCTAGGCCTCCCCCACGTAATATCCAAAATTTAACCACCTCGGTTCACATGCATTTCCAATTGTATATAATGACTGGATTAGTTGTTGACCGAGCGAAGCGAAGGTCTCTGAGTCTACTTGGGTGAATTGGCACTTGTCCGTCCGTCCGTCCGTCCGTCCGTCCGTCCGTCCGTCTGTCAGAGCATTATAACTTCTGAATTACTAATACTACTAATAATTATATAATATGTAAACCAATGGCCTCCCGCCGAATATGGCTTAAAAAATAATAAAAATCTTTATTTCTCTCTCATAGAAGCGAATGCGAAGTAAAATATTTTTTATAAAGTTACATAGGGTTGCGGTTTATCATTTTAAAGATAATTAGGAATAGAGTCCAAAAATATTTTTTTTTAATTTTTCCCCCAAAATTGACGAAATGGGGGGCTTTCAAAGTGGATATTTTCTAACGTCCAAAGATGACCTCAGAACTCTAAATTTTCTGAAAGGATGATCCTAAAACTTGATCAATTATTTGAATTATATCCTGTACTTGAACAACAAATACTAAAATTAGATAAATATTGTAAGGAAACGGAATTATTTAATTTTTAATGAGCTTCAGTATTTTTAACAGAACTTCACATTTATGTCAATAGATGGCGCCGCGAGGTCTCAGTTCGGGGCGAACCACTAGTATAACTAGTCCAGTCACACACAGCCCTACAGGATAGTATTATATTATGCTGTGGGGCGCTGGACCCAAAGTAGATTGCTTCCATACAACTTTGTCACTAAGAAATTCGTCAATTGTTTAATAGCCTCGACTCTCGACCTGTATAGTATTCCTATTCTGCATGCATCATATCTTTAGCCAATCAAGTGCAAAAAATGCACTTTTGTATTGACAGCTAGACTATTAAAACAACCTTGCATAGTTAATTCCAATACATGTGGGTGCATCTATAAAGACCAGACCTTTTCAAACCCAATAAATTTCTATATTAAACCACACAATGCATCCCCATCCAAAGGACAACAATGGGTCCGGACAATTATTCAATTGCCAATAGAATTTTTCAATCTAATACCGCATAGTACTACTTCTTTTACTTATTGCGAACGATTGCGATCCGTAACAGCGCGGGCCGGATATGTTTGCTCTGGGCTTAACGTGGAATTGGTTAGCATTTTTAGTGAACGATATAAAAACGGTGATAGCTTAGTCTCTTGTCCGGGTGGTTGGCGGTCCAATCTTCTAGGCAAGCGCGTCCCAAGGCCGCATCATCACTAACCATCAGAAGTGATTGTCGTCAAGCGTAAGCCTATAACGAATTAAAAAAAAATGAATTAAAAAAAGAAAAATTAGAATAAACCTTAAAACCAAAGCATTAAAGTTTAAATAAGAATGTACTATATATATTTAAGACCTTTTGTATTCGTAACAACGCGAGGTGTCTGTCTCCTTTCCACAGCACTTATTATTATAAACCTTAAACCTAAGGTATTAAATTATGAATGTAGTATTTATTTAAGACCTTTTATCTTATGAAGAACGGTGTCGGTCTCGCGTATTCGACATTTTTACCCCCTACCAAAAAGTGCCCAACGCTCCTAAAGAAGTTTTCACTTCAAGAAACCTAGAACGCGCAATTAGGTATTCGACCGATTATTCAAATGACTCACATGAGACGTGGATATTACTGTAGATTAGTATCTACAGTAATATCCACGTCTCATGTGAGTCTTATGTTGAATAATCATTACAAACTATCGATTGAAGAAAAAAGTGCGCCGAACTTAGATTGACGTCACAATTCAGTATTTCGTAGAAAATCCCACACATAGCACGCGTTTTGACGTTTGAAAAAAAGTTGCTGATTTGACTATTTGTCAAATATCCAATATGTTAATTTTCGGAGTTCTATTCACTATATCTTTTCTATAATCAGCCTAGATTATAGAAAAGATCTGTGATATAATGACATAATAATATAGGTTGATTCATGTCGTATAAACAACTAGATGATGGCCGCGACTTCGTCCGCTTGCATCTAGATTCTGTATTCCCGCGGGAACTCTTTAATTTTCCGGGATAAAAAGTAGCCAATGTCCTTTCCCGGTATGCAACATGTCTCACTGTACCACATTTCGTCAAAATAGGTTCAAAAGATGGGCCGGGGAAGCGTAGCAGACAGACAAACACACTTTCGCATATATAATACTAGCTGAAGCCCTCGACTTTGTCCACGTGGATTGAGGTTTTTTGGTTCCCGGGGGAACTCATGGAACGGAAAGTTTCATGCAGATCCGTTTAGCCGTTCTGCGGCGTGATTGATTTACAAACATCCATCCATCCATCCAAACTTTCGCATAATTTACAATATTAGTATACCTAGATTAGTATGGATGCAGTAGGGTGTGCACACACCGAAATGACCCTCAATGCAGGATCCTAAATACGATAACGGCTATTATCCCGCGCCGGCAGGGCTGCCCGCGGCGGATTTTGAAATAAGTAAACGTCAAATCGGATTTTTAATTTTACACAGAGGGTGAGAGCGGGGTTCAATCGATTGTGATGTTTTTGGGTTATGCGAGTTTTCATGACAAAGAAGTGTCCTGGGATTTATCAAAGAGTGACTGCATCACTAAATTGTTAACTATATAATAATTACGCACTTTGGTCACAGATTACCTATGTAATAATTACTTCGTTTAGTGCAAGAAACACAGAATCCATTATAAATACGATATATCTAATCTAGATACGATTATTCTAGGCTGGCAGGGCTGCTGACTGCTCAGCTGCGAGTCGCGGCGTATTTTGAAATAATCGTCAAATCGGAATTAAAATTTTTCGCAGAAGGTTGTGTGGACCTAGATAATAATATTATGATAGGGAATATAATATGTAGGTATCAGTCGATTGTGCTGTCACATGAAAACTCTTACCACTGTGCGATTAATAGATAGGACGGCGACCGTCAACAATCATACTTAATATTATAAATGCCAAAGTGTGTTTGTTTGTTGGTTTATTGGTTTGTTGGTTTGTCTTTCAATCACGCCGTAACGCAGTACCGGATCGACGTCATTCTTGGCATGAGTATAGTTGAGGATCTCAGGAATTTCCAGGAACGGGAAAGGAAACAGGTTTTCCAAAAACCTCAATCCACGTAGACAAGGTCGCGGGCGTATTATATATGCGAAAATGTATCTGTCTGTCCTCTACGCTTTCCCGGCCGATCTTTTGAACCTATTTTGACGAAATTTGGTACAGAGACATGTTGCATCCCGGGAAAGGACATAGGCTACTTTTTATCCCGGAAAATTATGGAGTTCCCGCGGGAATCAAGAAAACTGAACCGCGCGGACGAAGTCGCGATCATCAGCTAGTTGATAATATGACGGTTATTACCTATTAGGCCCGGTTATTAATTACCATTAATCTCACAATTTTGATTATTTTAATAACTAGGTACTCTTAAGGATGCTTTTATCCTTATGGGTGCTTTTATCCTTATGGGTGCTTTTATGCCTGTACTGCTCGGAAGCCTTTTGTCCCATGAAAGAACATTACCTACTATAAATAAACTTAAGACTTGCTATATGACAGCCCTACTTTAACTCAATGTGGACGCATCTTATACAAATAACAGTCCGCATCCACACTACAATAATAATAAATCTTTTGTTCCCACTACATTGTGACCGTGTTCTGAATTCTCTAAAATAATTACATGTTTAGGTTTTGTGGTTCCCCCGGGAACTCCTTGATTGTCCGGGATAAAAAGTAGCCAATGTGCTATTTCAGACTTTTGTGATTGCCCAAATGAGATACTCCGGCGAAAAGCGATTAGAAATCTATACTATTATACTTATGAGAAAGTTTTAATGGGTGGATGGATGTTTGTTACTCAATCACGCCAGAACGGATGAACGGATCTTAGTGAAATTTGGCACAGCGATAGATTATAGTCTGGAATGATGCTACATAGGCTACTTTTTATCCCGGAAAATTAAATCCACGGGGACGAAGACTCAGGCATCAATTCAGCCAGTAGATATATATATGTCACCGTAAGATTGCAAGAACCGTAAGATTGTAATCTAACTAGCGAAATTGTAAACTGTCGACAGATTGTGAACCGTTCAATGTTCTGAGTGTCAATTTTTGAAATATTCATTGTATTTACGTTTTCTTCTCTTTCTTGTAGGTTAGGTTAGGGTTCGACATAAATAATCAGACCAGCCTGCGGCCGGGCACTAGATTAGGTTTTATCGGGTTAACATACCTAACAGATTACAATCTACCGAAAAATAATGCGTTAAATTGTAATCCGTCGACAGTTTACAATTTCGCTAGTTAGATTACAATCTAACGGTTTTTACAATCTTACGGTGACACATATAAATCGACGGAACCCTCTAACTCTATGACAGTACCTATACTAACTATTACCTGTACACTAGGCATCCGAATCCCACTCAGAAACAGAGTGAATTAACTGCAAAGAATAACTATAATCTTTGGTATTTCCATCAGCGATCTTATCGCTGATAAACCCTAGCGGATGTTTGCATACAAACTTTCCATAGCGATAGCTGTATTGTATGCAAAAATAAGTTTTACAGAGATACTAATCAATGTAAGTCGATCAAAAATGACGGTAATAAAAATAAGCGGCATTAAAACTTTTGTTCGCCGTCCATTGTCTTGTTCTGCCGAGTTTTCTTATTTTCATTTATTTAGTAAAGTTCTTTTTTGTTAACGCAGTCCAAGTTCGACGGCCTACCTGTTAATTCACTGTTAGTAATTAATTTACCGGATTTTACTAAAAAAAGGTTTTTGATGAAAAGCAAACTTTTTAATCTTGTTGAAGTGTACAGAAACACAATGTGGTTAATTGTGGATAAAGGTAATCCGTTAGTCACAATTAGCCTTTAGCCTTTAGCCACACAGCGTAATAATATTCCTACAGTGGATCGACGCCCATACAAATTGTAGACCACAGGCTCACCTGCTACCTACACCTGCAAGCTGCATTCTAATTTTCTTCTAGAATGGCTGAATTTTGTACAGAAAATTATGACATTTATTTAAAAAAAACAGTTTAATTGTGCAAGAAATTTTAAAATACTTTTTGTCAAACACTTAATATTTTTTTTATTCCCAGGGAAACCCCTCAATTTTCCGGGATAAAAAGCCTATGTCCTTCCCCGGTATACAACCTATCCCTGTACCAAATTTCAGCAAAATCTGTTGAAAAGATGGGCCGGGAAAGCGTAGCAGACAGACAGACACACTTTCACATGACAGACATTATAATATTAGTATGGATTGCAGTTGGTTAAAACAGATGTAATGCTCTTGATATACGGCCGCAGCAAACCACACCACCCTCGCATATTATTTTTAGCGGCTATTATTCTTTTATTATATTTAAATTAGAATTGAACCGTTTTAGTTTTCAATGTCACATGAAAGCGTTGCACGATATTTTCTACTCACATCTGTTAGTAATAAAGTTGTATTTGCTTCGCGTACGTGTCATGCGCACACGCAACAATAGAAAAGAGGACGAGATGAAAAATCTGTTCACAAACATTTTGTTTGAACTGTCCGTTTGTTTGTTTAGTTGGAAACTAAAAAATCTACCAACAGAATGTCTCAGCCAAATTTATACATGCGTCCGAGCGTCATTTATAATTTTTGACTGACTAAACATATAAAACCGTCCGTCTTGTCTGTTAGGGCGAAAACACACTATACGGACAGGGCAAAACAAATATTGCGACAAATAAACGTGAAACTCGGCGTCGCATAGGTAAGATTTTTTGTCCTGTCGTTATAGTCTGTGCAGCTCCATATAGACTTTCTGTCGCCATCGTCTGTTTTCGCCGTAACGCTGTTTAAGTGCCGCACACGTGGCATTTCCTTGCTTTTGTAATCATCTGTAAGTAACTAGGTATATTATTATGTATTGGAATGGGGTATCCGTGCACAGGGACCATACTGCCTACGTAAAAGCAATATTTAAGCAATATTACTCAAAATGACAGTCTGATGTCACGTACCTTGACATTCCTAAAATAAGGATTATAATTCTAAAACACGAAAGTCAACAATAATGAAACTATTATGGCTTTAAGCGTTGGCTACTGCCAAACGTGCGCGAGACCCCAAGCGCTGGTCGCAGTGCCGTCAGTAGTGAGTGCCGCGTCATCGCATGACGATGCGCACGTTTGTGTGAGTGAGCTGTTTCGAACGTTTCTAGGTAGTTTCCATACTGGTTGCATCTGTTTACTGTGGTATAACCCCAGTAGTGGTCCGGTGACTTTACACTACTATCCGATCAATTGCACCCACCACAGAATGCAATATAAAAAGTTATGCAATTCGTCAAACGGTATTATTCTCCCATTTGTCAATACGCACATTACTTACATCAAGCCCTCGTTAAAAATGACACTCAAAATTGCATAGCGGTTATTTCGATGACGAGTCGACGGCCCCCGCCTCTTGATGTACCTAATCGTGATCCACAATTTTACTAGTAATATTGCCAAGTATAGTTCCACAAACTTAGCTGGCTCGGTGGCCAAAATTGCAACTAACTTTTATACCTGTTTGGTTTTCATTTTTATTTTATTTTTCATAGATACTAGCGACGCTGTCAGCGGGTCAGATAAGTAGGTATGTGGGACTTATAGAGTGGGAATGTATACCTACAGTGGAAGACCCCTTGATTTTGTGAACGAACTGGCCAAGTATACCTACGGTCATAATATAAGTATTTTATTTTGGTAATTTTTTTACACAGCATCGTACCTACCGGAACCGCTACCGCGGATATCGCTTGGCTTTGCCGATAGGGTGGTAACTAGCTACGGCCGAAGCCTCCCACCAAGCCAGACAAGAGAAAATGTAGTAATAATAAATTACCAAATTGACCCTACCGAGGATCGAACCCGGGGCCTCCCAAGTTGAGAAAACAGCGCTCAACACTGAGCTAGGGAGGTCGTCTTTTTATTACTTCGTATTCCGAAGGAGGAATTTGAAAGTATAATTTTATTAAGTATAATTTTAATATTTTAGTAAGCAATAAATGGATAGTCTTTTAACTCAAACTCAAATGTTTTTTAATCAAATAAACTTTTACAAGTGCTTTTGAATCGTCGAGTTTCTACCACTGGTTCGGAATACCATTCCTACCAAGAACCAGCAAGGAACTAGTTGGTTGCTCTTTTGAAAAAGTTAAAGAGTCAGGCATTAGTTTTTGAACTATATTTATAATGCTTCAGGCATCTTTGTATTCGGAATCCGTAGTAATTTACATTAATGATTGCAACATAAAAATATAAAGTCAGATCCGATGAGAGGGCGATATTATAGCAATATTATATTAATAATATACTTTTGGAGCGTATAACAATCGTAATAAGTATTCTCCAACTATTATTCGAAGCGGGTAATAATTGCTTGCGTGCGAATTATAAGTTAAAATAATACGCCCTAATGCGCGTTCTGCGCCTAGCCATCATGTTATTAGAGGCTTATAAATGAACCTGGCGATTGCATGCGGTTTCGTCTATATTACCATATCTTGCTTTGTTTGGAAAACCTGTATATCATACTTCATAATAATCAAGCATGCGAAAGTGTGTTTGTTTGTTGGTTTGTCCTTCAATCACGCTACAGAGCAACGGATCGACGTGATTTTTTGCACGGGTATAGTTGAGGACCTGAGTGGCATATAGGCTACTTTTATCCTGGAAAAATAAGGAGGAGAATTTAAAAAACTTAATCCACGCGGACGAAATCGCGGGTATCAGCTAGTTATGTACCTACCTATATTCTAAAACATCATTATCCTGTTTTGGCATTTCTGTAAGCGTACCGAGGATATTATTTAATAAATAAATAAATTATCCCTACGTACTTATTTATAAATGCGAAAGTGTGTTTGCTGGTTTGTCTTTCAAATCAATGGATCGACGTGATTTTTTGGCTGTGACATAGGCTACTTTTATCCCGAAAAATAGAAGGGTCCCCCCGGGATTTTTAAACCTTAATCCAAGCTAACGAAGGCGCGGGTGCTGTGGATAACAACTAGATGCAGAACATAATACCATTGACAGACAGATACCATACCAGACAGTGGCGTGCACAGTATTCAGGGCCCGGCTAGCCATTGGTTACGTAGATACGTACTTTCAGGCAGGAAATGATGAAAATTATGCATTGAGCTTTTTTAACTAAGGTAAGCAGTACCTTTATGCCTCTATGTCGTGCACGCCACTGGATAGTGGATATAGACTGCGAGACGCGAGTACTACTATCTAAGTGTTCAGGTGCTTCGAGTCTTACTTGTCGTGGAGACTACAACGCTAGCAAAACGGTGGGAACAATAAATAATAAATAAATAAATACTCTTTATTGGAAGCAACTAAGGCTCAATTTGTTAGTACAACACACACCTTAAAAATTAATGTTAGTAATTACCTAGAAAAATATAAACATTTTTATCATTATACTATTTTGGCCTCACCAACACAATACCGAGCGTCATTACCACGGATCGGTTTTCGTTTCCCTCACTGCGGGATACCTGGTCGTTTGTAGTATTAAGATATTATCTTCTTATTATATAAAACAAAGTCGGGTTTGTTCGAACACTTATAACTCTAGAACGGCTGGACCGATTTTCATGGTTTTTCAATTTCAATTCAAATTCAAATGATTTTTATTCACTTTTACAAGTACTTTTGAATTGTCAAGTGAATCTACCACTGGTTCGGAATGACATTCCTACCGAGAAGAACCAGCAAGAAACTCGGCGGATGCTCTTTTGAAAAAATTTACAATTTCATTACTAAAACCTCATTATCCAGATTAATAGCAGAATGTTCTATTAAAAACATTAGAAAATTGACGAAAATTAAAAAAACTTATTCCACGCGGACGAAGTCGCGGGCATCAGCTAGTAATAAATATATTCCATTATAATGAAAGACTTTTTTTATGTTATCAAATAAAATATGTAGGTATATAAAAGGAAAAGGTGACTGACTGACGGATTGATGTATCAACGCACAGCTCAAACCACTGGACGAATGGGGGTGAAATTTGTGGGGATGTTTGACAATTCAACCCTGAGGGAGTAAAATAGGGGTTTAAAATTTGTGTAGTTCACACGGACGAAGTCGCAGGCGTAAGCTGGTTATTAAATTAATACTGTTATTAGTGTACCTCCCAACTACCAAAGCTACTTAACTTAATATTATATTACGGGCGTCAATTTGCAAACATTAATTTGTGACCTATAAAAATGTTAAGTTTTTTTTTATTCACTACAAGTTAGCCGTTGACTGCGATCTCACCTGATGGTAAGCTATGATGCAGTCGAAGATGGTAGCGGACTAACCTGTTAGGGGCATGGCAGTTTAACCCATACCCCTATTCGGTTTCAACACGGCATCGTAGCGGAACGCTAAATCGCTTGGCGGCACGGCTTTGCCGGTAGGGTGGTAACTAGCCACGGCCGAAGCCTCCCACCAGGCAAGTAAATTATATACCTATACTTATACTTCTTAATAATATATGTAATTTTTCCTTATTTTGCGGGATAAAAGTACCAATTTCATCAAAAGCGGTGGAATAAATATTCGTCTGAGATCCGGATATAGACGTCGATCTTCACCGATCAGTTTAATAGATGAAACCTAGTTTTTATTTTTATTTAATAATAGATAAATACGCCTTTTAAAGAGGTTGCCTATCAAAATCCGGTCCAGGCTTTTTAAAATTATTTTATAAATTTTTTTTGGACAACTTTATTGTAGCCAATGCTATACCATCACGTTTGTTATAAAATTACGGATATCCATCTTAATATTATGATGTTATATATCTGCTACATTGATTTTGATGAAATAGCTTCCATACCCGGAGACGGATATTCTGCCGACATACATTTTGAACTTACTGTCATAATGTGACACAGATCTAAAAACTTATGATTTAGTTGGTTTTGTGTTGTAACTTTGTAAGGTACCCTTTGATTTTATATCAAAGAAGGTACCTATGTGTAACGTAAAATTATACGCGCAAAGTTGTACAGAAATAGGTTGTAAGTATTTTAAACAAAAATTCCATAATTCAGCATTGAGTGTGTATAAAAGACCCATAGAATGGACTGCTATTTTGAAATACTACATGTTTGATACACGATCACGAAGCTAAGAATTTAAATAAAACAATAACATAGATCTATTAGTTTACCATAGACAAAGGTTTTCACTTTTCAGTTATCATAAATGACCGGCCCCCCATCAAACGCGGAGCAATAAAACGAATAAAAAAACCATAACCAACTATGCCTTAGTTTTTTATCGTCTACAATGATACATTCACATTATTATTAAGTTTATTATATTTTTTGTGGTCAAAAATGCTAATAACCCACCAAAGGCTTATAGGTAACGTAATTACAGTGTTTTGTCCTCACTCCGCCGGTTTCGGGGGTTCGATGTCGGCGAGGGTAAATTTTTAATTTTGAGTTTTTTTAAAAATATTATGACAAAGAGAACATACTTGAGAGCTTATTAACATTGGCAGCCGCATATTGTTTGATTTACTTATGTATTCAATTAAAAACGAATTAAAAAATGCCAGTCAGGCATTAAGTACTGGCAACATTGTGTTATTAATAACATTTTATTTGTCTTGTGGCCGTCAATCGGTACGTTGGCCCTCGGTCGCTCATAGAGTAAGGAGCATCAACAGATATGCCAAGTTCAGCATACGTCACCCTATTAATAGGTAAACTGACATCAGCTAAGAACACTTTGTCATGTATAATCATAGATTTAGCATTGGTCTTTACGACGAAGACCAATCCTAAATCTATGTGTATAACATATCGTATTCTTAGCAGCTGATGTCGGTTTTTTTATTTATTTATTTTTTCCACAAAAAGTTAGCCCTTGATTGCGATCTCACCTGAACGTAAGTTCATAGTTGCAGTCTATGATGGTAGCGGGCTAACCTTTTAGGAGTATGACAGTTGATAATAGTTGTTAATAGAGACCTAGGCTTTCTTATTGTATGGCTAAGATCTATACAGAGTTCTTTGACTTTGCTCAGATGCAGAGTGAGCATGACCAGTCAGTTACTCCAAAGGTGTCAATAACCTGTCAATGTGGTGTGTCAATAACCTGATTTGTGGTGACGTCACTAAAATTGCAGTCCTGTCTCATATTTGTTTTTTTTAATTTGATACATGATTTGGTTAGCTAACAATATTGTTAGTCGTGCCCTTTTTATGGCTGTATGTAATCACACCTCATTTAATATGGTTACGAACCCTTTGGTTACGCTACAAGCGTCGTTTTAGAGACGTTTCACGACAATAATAGCAGATAAAAGTTAAATGCTACTAATGTTTCAATAAAAATAATAAGCATAAATGCCACATAGGTAGAAAGTAGATAGTTCCCAACACACCACCTGTGATAATACATAATCTATGGCAATATTATACATGAATCAATTTATTCGAGCAGTGCGCGCGAGCGACTGCATATTTTTCAATTACGTCAATTTAAAATAATACTTAATTCGCTATTGTGACTCATTGGAGCATTGAGTCAGTCGGCAGGCGAATAAGAGTAGCATCACACTGGTGAGAGTCACCCGTAAGTGCTTTATGAGATTTGCGAGACGCGATCCCGCGACGTGTGAAGGCCTTTTATGTGTTAACATTATTTCTCTTATCCTGGTATCTTTGATATCTCTGTGCCCGTAACACAGGTTTACCTAGTACGGGTGCTAAAGCACTCCCTCTGACCTCGAAAAACTTTATTGTTCACCTTTTCGATTGCATTGTATATTGCTTTGTATAATCTCAGGTTGTAAGGGAAACTATTAATGATTAATCACAGTGTATATTCTAAGTTATACCTAGTGAATGTAACTCAATTGTAACTAACTGTGCTTTTTTATGGTCACTAAATGATTATTATTATTATTATTAATTACGAGTTGATGCCCGCGACTTCATCCGCGTTAGTTCCCGCGGGAACTCTTTAATTTTCCGGGATAAAAAGCCTAGATAGATAGATAGATGAACTCTTTATAACAGTAAACAAAAGCTTAAAAGATAAGACGGAAGGGTGAGGAGATTATAAAACTAGAGCGCGGGATAGTGATAACTAAACATTAAAATATATAATATACATACATACATAATACATACAAACATACATAATATATACATACATACATACAAAGATACATATAAACATAAATACTAAATAATTCTAAATAAAAGATAAAATAGCCTATGTGCTATTCCAGACTATATTTATCTCAGTGCCTTATTTTATTTATCGGTTCAGCCTTGATTGAGTGCCAAACTTTCGCATTCATAATATTAGTAAGTATGGATAAGGTGTTTCGACATCCTATTCGGGGCGCCATCCTAGTCGGGGCTTAGATCATGTAATGTTTTTAATTTAAATTTATAATTAATTCAATTGATTAAAAATGGAAAATCGTTTTGACGATTGACAAAATAAATAATATAAATTTAGATTAATAGGCATAATAAATCTACTTATTCATATTATAGTTTAATATATTATATCAAAAGTTTGTTAAACAATTTCGGATTCGGTTGGAATAAATTTATTTCTACTTATAATTTCAACTGTTTCGCGTTGACAGTTGACACTCATATTAAATAGCCGTCCGCTTGACCCTTAATTGATGAAGTCCGCTACCCGTTAAATAGTTTAAAGGTATTGGCTAGTAAATTACCACGTGGCAGGTATTTATGTTGGACAGAGTGCTTTGTAGCAGCTATTACCTTTAATTATGTACAGAACATTAGGATTGAACTTTAGGTACGCTAACAGTCGATTAGAGCGGCAAAAGAAGTTGATTTGTATTGAGTTTTAGGTAGCCAGTAAAAGCATAACACTACAGAAAAAAAAATATGTTCGGATGCCGGGCCTGTACATTTCTCTAAAAGTTGAGTCCGTTTAGAGATTGTAACTCTAAACGGAGAGGCTCAAACTTTTTGTAACTACACAGGTGTCTAAAAACTGTGCTGGAAAAGGTATGCGCTGCCGCATTCACTTACTACCAGGTACCCAGTTAAATATCTAATATTGAGTATGAAATACGAAATAATATAATGAAATATGGAGGAAACCCGCCTGAGTTTTCCATAGTGGAATTTCCACATGCCGCGGTCTTGCGCCGCCTGGATCCAGCGGCTCCCATGTTTTTTGTCGTCGTTTGATGTCGTCCGTCTACCGAGTGAGGGTTCTGCCAACGCTGCGCTTTCCAGTGCGAGGACGCCATTCCAGCACTTTGGGAACTATCGGTTCTTCGAACTATATGCCCCGCCATTGATAACTTCAGCTTCGCAACACATCGAGAAATGTCGGTTAGGTACTGTAGCAGCAAAATATCTATGGTTAAACATCATTGGCCGATTCACTATTTCAGAAACCGCCGTTTAGTCCTGTAGCGGTCGTTACTTTGTGCTGTGTAGCTACGCTTCTGACAATGCCAACAGTTCAAAGCATTGTTAAGCTCTCACCCGACGAGGAGGCAATAAAAGAACTTGGCACAGAATTTATTCAGCCGCATTTTTGAGCTTTATTAATATTTTGTGAAGGGACAAGTGTTTTTATTTACGCATTGTTTTGTAGCGTAGTAAGCACTTAATTATTTTTATGTTTGACTCACAACATATAGTGATTCAGGAGATAATAGATTTTTTATAGGTTCACGTGACTTTTAAAATAGTACCTAGAGAAATGGATAGAAATTGGAAACGTTGGTGTTTAATTTTCCCGCAAGAATAAAAGTAGTATTATACAACAACTTATATCGTAGGTATTATATTTATGTTTAACTGAGAATCATAAATCGACACGAAGATTATATTCGCCGAAGGTACTTATTTAGTTATTTAATCAGTATGCAGTACGATAACTTTTTAATATGCGATTGTAGTAGTAATAATTGGTACCTACTATAGGCATGTGGATTTATAAATAAAATAAAATGGCAAATATATACGGTATATTATATTTAATGACATTCGAGTAATGATTGTATTTTATGTAGTCATATGAAAAGGTTGAATCGATTAAATCGATTATTTTATAGTTTTTCATTGCAACCATAAAAGAAATTGGATGTAGTCATTTTAAGAGTTAAATATAATTATTATTTTACACTTTACGATCGCCCCGATCGATCGCTGACGCGGAATCCGACAGTATCATTATCGTTTTTATCACTCGAAAAGAATAACAAGTGTGAGGACGACTGGCGCTGACTGGGTTCCGTGTAAATACCTACTCGTAATTTACTCGTAGTTCTAAAAAGTAACGTACAAAGAAATAGGGACTGTGAACTAAAAAGTAATGTTGTATTAAAAAGTGGCGAAAACAACTAGATTTTCTCCTCGCCATTTTAAATAATTTATAAAACACTAGTTATATTGTAATAAGTATAGATAATAGAAATATGTCTAAAATTCCCGTAATTTTACTGTGCATGACTCGGTGTGGCAAAAGTATATTGAGAAGTCAGACTTCTACAAACATGTTATAAAAGGAGAGACGAAAAGTTAGATTACCATGTACAATTTATAAATTCGAACGCATGTCTGTCTGTCTAATTACCTACTTACTAACTTTTTTTTACGGGCCTCGATATTTACTGATTTTAGACAAATTTGTTACAGACTAACTATAATAATTATGTATAAAACAGGCACTATTAAGGATTTTAATGTTTTTTTACATGCAAGTAGAACAGGTACCTACTCTATATCTACTATCTAGTCCTGGACCTCTATTTAACTAAACACGTGAAAATATTATGTGTTTGCGTCTGTGTTTTGAGTTTATATGCCGATCGTTTCGACGACCGCCGTGGCGCAGTGTAGAGCGCTGTTGTCTTAGCGTGCGGAGGTCCCGGGTTCGATCCCCGGCAGGGTCAATTTGAATATTCCCTGGTCTGGCCTGGTGGGCGGTCTTCGGCCGTGGCTAGTTACCACCCTACCTGCAAAGATGTGCCACCAAGCGTTCCGGTACGATGCCGTGTTGAAACCGAATAGGGGTATGGGTTTAATATAACTCCCATGTCCCAAACAGGTTAGCCCGCTACCATAACTTACCACTTACCTAACTCGTAGTAGATAAAAAAAAAGTTTACATAGATAGGCAACAATGTAACCGTTCTGTTTTTATCTATTGTCACGCGGAACTCTGAAAAGTAACGTAAAGTATAAGTTTTAACGGCGGCAAGCATAATATTTATGATGAATTAAGTTGCAGCTGTCGTCACCTCGGCCCGCATTGTACAAATATCGCATGCAAATGGTACGCCTGCAACAAATTAACTACGTTGTGTAAGAGATTGGGCGCGTTAGCGACAAGTCGCGCGACAAATAGTCACAAAACAAAATCTCTATTCCAGTCCTGTCTCATACTAATTCTGTGTCACATACTGTAGTTAATTTTTAGGGTTCCGTACCTCAAAAGGAAAAAACGGAACCCTTATAGGATCACTTTGTTGTCCGTCCGTCTGTGTGTCAAGACTCTTTTTCTCAGGAACGCGTGGAGGTATCAAGCTGAAATTCATCAAATACTCTCCCTTGGAGCTGTTAAAAAAATCAAACTTCTGAGCCAACGCAATCAAAAGATACAGCCGTTTATGCTGCAAATTTTCGACACTCGCAAGGTAATCAAAACCTACAGGGTATTTCCCGTGAACTCAGAATCTTGAAATTTGGTACGAAGCAACGTCTTATAGCACAGATAAAGGACAAATTGCGAAAAGCATACATTTTTAGTTACATCATATAATAAAAAAATATTTTTATTAATTTTAAACTTACTAATGTTATGGATTTCATTTAGCAATAAAAATACCATAACTTTTAAATACATGCAGGTCCGTCTCGCACTTGGCCGGTTTTTTAAGACTCCAGCCACTTTCTTTTCAAAATTACAAAGTTTTTTTGAAATTTCAGCATACAAATCTGAGTAATTTCATTGATATCTTGATTTATTTACAAAGGATGTAAATCGTTAGAAAATCAAAGGAATTCTCTAGTTTGCAGTTGTCATAACTGGCAATAATACTATTGACCGACGGCGGAGATTCTGGGTTCGATCCCCGGCAGGGTCTATTTGAGGATTTATAATTTCTGAATTTTCCCTGGTCTGGTCTGGTGGGAGGCTTCGGCCGTGGCTAGTTACCACCCTACCGTGGGTGTACGACGTGCCGCCAAGCGATTTAGCGTTCTGGTACGATGCCGTGTAGAAACCGAAGGGGTATGGGTTTAATATAACTGCCATGCCCCTAACAGGTTAGCCCGCTACCATCTTAGACTGCATCATCACTTACCATCAGGTGAGATCGCAGTCAAGGGCTAGCTTGTAGTGGATTAAAAAAAAAGTGTACCTACTATCTGCATAGACGGCTATCGGTATGCCGTCACAATGCACGGTTACTGTCTGTTGTTAGAATTTTTTTCAGCATCAGATCGAACCGCGTCAGTCTGTATGAAGTGACGTGTACCGAGTTCAAAGCTAAGGAAGGCATTAGTAAGGTAGGCCCTATTTGCTGGCAGATGTAAATGAAAGACGATCACAGCTGAGCTTTAGAGCAAGCAGCGCTTGTATGCCTCTATGGTCTGCATGCTTCTTCGTTCTGCAAAAAATCGATTTGAATTTGAATATCGAATTGTTGAAAGGACAAAAATTTGCGAACAAAAAATTCGCTAATGGTGTACGCTTATGTTACATGGGAAAATAGGAAAAATAGCGGTAATGTTTAAAATGAAATTTTATGTACTTACATGCAGTTCTCCTTGGCCGATGCGTTTTATTTTACACTACGAGTATATGCCAAGAATTATACATAACATTAGCTTAGCTAGCTAATGACCTTTTTATAGTATTATTCGAGCAACCAATTACAATTTAAATACAAAACTATTAAAAGGTATATTTTCTTTCTTTTTTAAGTAATAAAATTGTATATTTTTTTTAATGCAGCCAGCGTGGATATAAAAAATAGACTGTAGCGAAAAAAAAAAAAACTCCTTAGCATATTATTATCATAATACAAAGTAATTCGCATACAACTGTGTAATATGTTTATTTTTATGCAGGTATTTAAAGAAAAAGCTAAATAATGTTATTTCATGATAGCTTATTCTTCTACCTATCGTCCGACTAGCTTATTCGCCCCGGCTTGGCCCGAGTGAAATTTCTGAAATTTATTTTTTAGTTCCTACCTCTACTAGCAATAAATTTGTGGATCCCAACAATAATTCCTCACTGTACATAGTATAATATCCAATAGATATCAAAAAGGAAGTAAGTTTTTAATGCCCAATTGTTAAAGCAGGAAGGTACATTATCGCGTAACACAGTTTAGGTTTGATAGTAAAATCAGTTTAAATATCGATGTTCTGCATTATTATTTCGTTTGATATTTCGGTTTCGAGTGTAAATATGCTACCTACTATTATTTTAAAAAGAAATCGAGCAAATATTCAGTGATAAATATATATACCTAACTTCCGCATGGATTTTTTTGGATATTTTTGTATAAAAGTTTCCCTGCCAAGTTTCAACGACTGAGGATTTAAAGCGGGGGTCTCCATACAACGAACCAACCCGTTGCCTAGACTATAGGTACGTTACCGAACCGTTGCCGTAACACTATGGTCTACGTCTTAAAGAAAACTTGCATGCACATTGCACTGCGTGGCGGTAGACACCATAGAGTTAGGCAGTATCCGTCTTAGGTACTGAAAATACACTGATTTATGATGATGATGATGAATAATGATAGTGTAATTTTTTCCCGATATGTGGTGTAGTGTGCGTACCTATAGCCTAATTCATTAATTAGTATAATATTATAGTAATTATGTAAATATTTTTTTAATTATTAATGTCACAAAAAAGATTTTATAACAGGTTTGGCAATCTACTCGTATATAGGTATGTTTATCGTCCAGTGCCCAGTGGACCCAGTTCCCACTGATAATATTTTTAACATAGATTATTACTAATCCCATTTCAGTAAATGGGCGTTTTTGTCTTAACATGTCATGGACTATCATCATCAGACGATATTATAAATCCAATAGGTATGGCAGATGTAACTTGCCAATAAAAATCAAAATAAGTTGAGGTTAAAACATTAATAAATTATCAGGTTTGATATCAAATAAAAGTTCTTATTGTGTTATGAATTGATTTATTTCACGTAAATTTTGGATTCATACTTATATTTTATCTGATCTGGTTCAGGCTTACCCTATACTGCCTTGCGATTTAGTTTTCTTTAAGTACGATGCCGTGTAGAACCTCTGCCAGATTAGCATATTACCACCAGGTGAGTTCACAGCCAAGGGTTGACTTGAAGAAAAAAATATTTGTGAAAACGATCATTTATTTTTTTTCTTATTAAAAAAACCAACATTTTAATTTTTTTTTAAATTTTAATTAAAATATAAACTTGAATACTAAGGCATTAAAGTTTAATTTCGAATGGAGTATATTTATATGTTTGCGAGCATGTCGCTGTTTGCGAGCATGTCGGTCACGCGAATCTACATTTTTACCCCCTACCAAAAAGTGCTCAACGCGCCTAAAGAAGTTTTCACTTCAAAAAGAAAGATTGACCGGTCATTCGAAGAGCGGCCCGCGAATCGAACTTTGCACACAGCATACATGTTTTAACAATGTTGCCGAGCGGGACTTGCCGTGTATTTGGTTTATATACGTACAGCGCTTAACTTTAATTATCCAATTTATATTCAAGTTGCAGTGAAGAGTGGTTCTGTATAATTTATCGCTCGAATTAAGGACGCGAATGCTGTTTTGTTTCAACCCCGCTCCTTGACTGGAACGGAATAATATAATCTAATTACAACTGTTGGTCACATTCCGATATCATATCCTTATAATGAAAGAGCCTAAAACACACACACAAATACTTGTCTGTCCGTCTGTCCATAAACCTTTTTACAGTCAAGTCTACGAATAATGTACAGTAAGTACCTACGTAACTTTTAGTCGAACATAGAGAAGAGAACTTTTTTTTAGTCCGAAAGATATTATGTCGTTTTTTTATTTTTTCTACGGATCTCCTTATCCCATCCTTATCTTATTATTAATTGATCCCGTAGAGAAACCCCAAACATAGCTCTCTTCATCGCCTACTGAGTGACTCAGAGCTTTCCAACTATCCT
This sequence comes from Erebia aethiops, assembly GCA_923060345.2. Taxonomy (NCBI): domain Eukaryota; kingdom Metazoa; phylum Arthropoda; class Insecta; order Lepidoptera; family Nymphalidae; genus Erebia; species Erebia aethiops. Next base: position 3,677,058 of record OV281079.1, on the reverse strand, counting down.
GGGTGAGCGACGGAAGCGACGTGACGCATTACGACTCCATAGAAAACGACAAACTTATCTACGTGGCAGCTACTGTATGAAGCTGTCGCGTCGCATTGCTTTGACGACCTCCGTGGCGCAGTGTTGAGCCTGTGGTTGAACGCTGTTGTCTTATGCGGAGGTCCCGGGTTCGATCCCCTGCAGGGTCAATTTGGGAATCACTTACCATCAGGTGAGATCGCAGTCAAGGGATAAGTTGTAGTGGGTTAAAAAAAATCGTATCGAGTCGCGTTGTAGCGTTTGTCGCTTACGTTGGACAAGGCCTTAAGAGGACCATAGCTGTTGGCGACCATGTCTTGAAGAATATGTTATAGATTTAAAAGAATCCGGCATGCATTTAAGAAATTAAAACTTAAATTTTTAAAGGTAAATAATTCAAATTGCAATCTATTTTATTCAAGTTGACTTTGACAAGTGCTTTTGAATAGTAGAGTGAATCTACCACTGGTTGGAAATGCCATTCCTACCAAGAATAACCAGCAATAAAATCCGTAATCGCTCTTTTTAAAAAAATTACAATTACATCAATGTGTAGATACATAAGTAACCGCTGTCCCCAGCATTGCTGGAGTGAGTCAAATCCATGCTCTTTTATCATTTACATAATCTTCAACAGTATAATAACTAATAAGCTTTTTTCAGGAGCATACTTTTAATGGATTTCTTAAACTTGTAATGAAAATATAGGACATTAGTTATGCATTCATCTAAATATAAGTATATCTTTTAATGTAAAATTACTGTTATTACGTAACCTTTCTTTACATTCAACTATTCATCTAACCTAACAGCCAATTTTATATTATGTCTGTCATAGTGATGACTAATATTATTACAGTCATTGAAAATAAATAATAACATATTATGATATCGCTAGAACCTTTAATATTTACGTAACTGTCTAAACAACGATTGAAAACAATTTAAATGTCATGCAAATTGTATACTGCACGTGTGTCGGCGGCCTTAAATTGTTGTTTTGAAGCCATTCTGCTTTGAAATTATAATAATGTAATAATATATTAATAATGTAGTAATAATAATGTAATAATATAAATATAATATATTATACTGCTTTGAAATTATTATAATGTAATAATAATATATTTTCTACTATATAAAGACTAAGAGAGACGAGTGGCCTAGTTGCGACAACACATAAGTATCAGTCGATTGCGACAACGTTGAAACAAGTCGGTAACAAGATGAATGACCGAATTTGGAAGTCCGAATTTGGCCCTTTTGGTCTGGTCTGGTGGGAGGCTTCGGCCGTGGTTAGTTACCACCCTACCGGCAAAGAAGTGCCATCAAGCGATTTAGCGTTCCGGTACTATGCCGTGTAGAAACCGAATAGGGGTATGGGTTTAATATAACTGCCATGCTCCTAAGAGGTTAGCCCGCTACCATCTTAGACAGCATCATTTAAACCATCAAGTGAGATCGTATTCAAGGGCTAACTTGTAGTAAATACAAAAAAGCAATAGAGCTGATGATATTCAAGCGGCTGAACCGATCTTCTTGAAACATATCTAAGAACACATCAAGTTACTATACAAAAAACTATACCTATCAATCGTTTGGGATCTACGATGCCACAGACAGATACAAACGGTTAACTGATAACACCCCTCTTTTTGCTTCGGGGTTTATAAAATGACCAATAGGTATTGTATCGGTGGTGTTGATTAAAGAGAATTACCGTTGTCAATACATATTTAACTGGAGCTGAAATGTAAAATAAACCTTAAAATATAGTTGTTTGAGTACAATATTCATTGAAAGTTCATTATTGAATGGTCCGCGATCTGGTGGAAAATAATGAGCAGATACTTGATCAAAGCTTAACGTTTAAAATGTAGTACCATTGAATTTTGTAAACGTACTCTATTAGGGTAATTTAAACGGACATGAATCACTTATTAAATTATGTTATTTGTGGCTGACCTGTAAATATTAATTCATATATACTCTAACCTTGTAAAACTACACACATATTACAGTCATTTTGATAAGTAGCATCCCACTGCTTGACAAAAAGTTACATACAGACATAATCGCGGTCTACTATTTCAAAGTTCATTCAAGTTCAAACCCGAGTTTCAAAGTAACATGTCTTTATTGTCATTGTAATGAATTAAATCGCCAAGGGTAAAAATAAGCGTATTAGGATATTTGGAACTTATTTAATTTTGTTGTGCTGCTGAATAATTTTATTAATTAATTACTTAATTTAATTTTAAATTAATTATTCTGCTCAATCAGAATTTCCACCGGCTATTTAATATGTCATTCGGTTATAAATAAATAAAAAATATCTTTAACCAGGCGACTAAACTATTTTCTTAGGCTCCTATTAATAAACTGGGTGACCGATCATTTCATAAAAAACAAATTACAAATTTTCATTTCACAAACAACGTTTCGCAAAATTATGAATCATATATTAAACGTTATAAAACTTTTGGTCCTATAAATAATTCAATTGATAAAACAATTAACAGATAAATTATCATTTCATAAAATATAATTTGACAAACAATTGATTTATTAATCGTGTTATTTAATAAAACAACGTAAAGCGTATTTATTTTTTGATAAAATGAATTGTTTGTTAAATACTGTAAGAGTCTTCTGGCGTAGCCCGTTTTAAAAAGTTGTCATTCTTGGATCGAAATCTGAGCACTCAGACTCCACGCAGTCTTGTCTGTCCTACCCCTAGAGTGTTGGAGGTCCTGAATGAAGCGAGCCTACGAGGCCGAGTGGAGCGAAGGGAGGAGCTGGCAAGCGAAGCGAACCGGCGACCTCCGTAGCGAAACGAAGGTAGAGTGGTTTTCCTAGCTTCTCCACTTCCTTTTTAGGCACCACTCCCACTCATGCAAGAGCGAGCGAAGCGAGCTCGGGACTGGGGGCACTCCGACTCGGATGGTTTAGGTGACGAAGAGGATGGCGGGGTCTGAAAGACCCCGCCATCCTCTTCGTGGTTATTTCCTTTTTATACCACCCAGAAAGAAGGAGCCCCGCGAAGCGGGGCTCCGTCGACCGGGCCTTGGAGGGGGTGAGAGGGAGAGGGAGAGAACCCATATCCCTAACATTATCCAGCCAGAGTTGGGTAGACCTAGGTGAGTAGGTATGGGTAAATTCCGAATAAAATTTATTTTACTTATTATTCGAACTTTACCCAAAACTAAGTAAACCCGTGTTGAATTCATATCATAAAAAATCTCAATCTCATAAGAAATCAGAGATTGTACGCGGACGACGTTGCGGGCGACCTATAGTTAGTTTTATTTTTCCAATAACAATTTATATTTTAATATTTTGTAAAATTATGAATTTGAAGAATGAATTATTTTATGAAATAATAAATTAGTAAATGACAATTTTACATTCAGCACGTTTGCAAAGTAAAGTATTTGTGAATTGAGTATTTGTCAATTGATCTTTTAATAAATTATATGTTTGCGGAATACGACGTTTGTGAAATGATTAGTTTTTGAAACGTTTTTTGTGAAATGATCATTTGTTAAATGTTTTTTGCGAAACATTAGTGAACCAATAAACTGGCATCTGCTAAGAACACGTTCTCGTATCGGTTAAGGTCTTAGGCTGCTTTGCTACCGGAGAACGTAGCACACGTTGCTAAGATACGGATGTGTCAAACCTACCAATAAGATAGTTCGATTTTCATAGCTAAATCGCTAAATGTTAGATCAATCGCTCCTATTGGTGGGTTTGACATTCATCCGTAGCTTAGCAACATAGTACAGGCTGGTGGAAAAGCAACCTAACGATACTTAAGAGCCGGTTCTTACATGATGTCGGTTTATTAACGGGCCTTACAACCTTACCTTTTGACGACATATCTACCTCCTTGAATACATCGCCAGCTCCCGGTCTACGCGGGTGTCAATGCACTCATACATATTAATATGTATTTGCACTCATCTGTTGCACTTCGGCTTATTAAATGTTTTATATTTAAGTTTCTTCTTTTTATTCCTGTTCAATCATTCGTAATGAGAGAAACGGGTGATAGGGTTCGCAACATTGTATCTGCTGCGAATGTAGTAAGCAAGAAAAAAAGGTTAAGGGGGACCCGCGTGCCCCAAATATGAAGGGTTCCGTATTTAATGAGGCTTATTCCTTATTTTTGTTTTTAGTCTAGCGCTTGGCTGCATTCAAGTGTAGATACTCGTAGGTGTTGTAGGTACACAGTCTGTAAACTAAACTAAATATGCTTCTAGTGCTGTCCTTTGCGGTAGGGGATGTTATGAGAGGGAAAGAATTTACTCGTATGTAGAGCTGTCATGATTGTGTATACAAGTAGAATTATATGAATTATCGTGATGATGCAGTATAAGATGGTAACGGGCTAAAATGTAATGGGTGTGAACGAAAAAAATAAAGAAAAAACATTTACTAACCAGTTCTGCCACATATTTCCTTACCTTATGGGTATGGTAAGGGTATGACGGTTGTATTGAATCCAATTGCGGGTTCAAATGGGTTGCGGTTTCAATCCGACATCGTTCGGAACGATAAATCATTTGGTGGCACGTCTTTGCAGGTAGGGTGGTAACTAGCCACAGCCGGAGCACTGAGCACACCAGAGAAATTTCAGCAATTATAAATTCCCTAATTATAATTTTCCTGTTGCGGGTCGAACCCGGGACCCTTGTAAGATTACAGCTCTAACCACCACTAGGAAGTCGCCTATTAATTACTATAGTTTTACTAATGTCAGTGGCCAGTACCTAACCGCCGTAGTAAGAATTCCAGCAATGCTTGCGTGCGAAATAGGTATGTGGCGTATACTGAAAAATATTTATAATTAAAGTATTATATAAACTGCAAGTGATAGGGGGAACTTGACTTAATGTAATTATAAGATAACATGACTTAAAGTAATTCGTTTCCCGACTGTCATATTTTATTACGCTTAATTATAATTAATATTCTTAAGCCAGTATCCTGTACACATTGGCCAGATGCGCTTGGCAAGTTTTGTTCTGCAGGGTGTACAAAAATCGAGTAAAATCAGGGTTAGCACGTTAACTTTGTTTTACTCAAAACTAAAAAAAAAATGTCGTCGAAATCCGTACTTGAGTCCACTAGGCAATCACTGTTTCATGTTGATTCCATAATGCCTATTAAATAAACCATCGAAATAAAATAAAATCAATGATACGAGTATAAACTGTTAAAACTATCAACTATTTTTTCATATAACCTGAATTGAAAATGCGAGATTCAATGCCTGTCGAGCCACCTGAAACTAGTCAATTTCAGACGAATACGTCCTGCAGCGGTAGTTTTCTACCGGCTGAATGACGTAACAGCCCTCCATTCAATCCTGTCAGAGTATCATTTGTTTATTTCAAACCTTTTTAATTTTCATTTTACCCATCAAATAAACTGACAGATATGATACCTATTTGTAAACAACAACCTAGCAACTCAAAAAATAAGAAATACAATTTTAATAAAACTCGCACATTTAATGCAGATTATATGAAAAAAAAGTGTGTGCCAACGGTCGATGGTGCCACGGGATGAAACACGATTTCAGATTTCGGGCGATGCCAGCCCTCGCTTCGCTCAGGCAGGCAACTTCACCCTCCTCTGAAATCGTCTTGTTTCACTCCTACCTACCTACCCTGCACACAATATATAGTTGGATAAAAACAAAGTTGGGAAAACGGAATGTCGCCGAATTTGTGATTTAAGTTCAGACATAGGTCAAGGTCTGTTCATGAACTGGAATGAGGCCGTGAACACGAGTTCGGCGAACGTTTGTAGTTTTGGATGCTTTATTGTGTCTTTTCACATTTTCACTCGCATTGTTGTTTGTTGCACGATTTAATAGCTTGAGTTAATTAATTAATTAAAAGTTAATTTCATGTTAATGGTTAATTTAACAATTTGAATTAACTTTTTTCAATTAACAAACTCAATTAAAAAAATTTTGTTAAACAAAAAAAAAATATTGATATAAATGGCAATTTTGTACTCAGTTTCTTCCACCTTCGGCGCATTTCACTTTATTATGGAGCGCGCACACTAGGCTACAGGTCAAAACGTCATTTCCTTCTGACGCGACTTCGTAGACGTTGATTTCGGTTAAATCTTACTTTCCGCGATGAAAAGTATCTTACAGCACGCTCCAGATCTTTAAATATAGCCATACGAAAAATCATATCAATTCGTTGATACGTTGCAAAGTGATTTAAGGACAAACAAAACAAAAAACACCAGTTGTACCAGCGCTTCTATCGCTTGGCTACTTCAGCTCATTTGTGGTTGTGATGGCGAAGGCGCCAGAGTAACATCATCAACCAAAGGTAATCAAAAAGTAACTAGAATATAAAATATTTCTTTCGCGTTTATGATAGGGTAGTATTTAAACGAGCGAAAGTAAAATAAAAACGAGCGAATATTTTAAATTATAGGTGTCAAAAATACTGAATATAGCTTACTGAAATACTAGGTAGCGAAAGACTGCGGGCGAATACAATTAATACTGAAAACGGCGGCTTGAAAATACTAATTTGAGTTACTAGTTAATCAGATTTTCTATTTTAGGGACAATTTTATGGCTCACATTATATTCAACATTATGGATATATTTTACTAGCTGATGCCCGCGACTTCGTCTGCTTGGTTTGAGGATTTTTGTTCCCGCGGGAACTCTTTAATTTTTTGCCGGGATAATAAGTAGCTGTGCTAAATTTTAGCCAGATCCGTTAAGCCGTTCTGACGTGATTGAGTAACAAACATCCATTCAACCACCCATCCATCCATTCAACCACCCATCCATCCATTCATCCATCCATCCAAACTTTCGCGTTTATAATATTTGTATAGATTTCAAGAACGCTGTCATATCCTAATCGAGGTGTTCCAACTATCATCTTGGGCAATGAACTAAGGACTTATAATATACGTAGTGACTATAGTGATGAAAAATGTGGCATCCATAAGAGTAGCCACGCGGTACGTTGGTCATTTATTATATTAGTCGATAAAGAGAGTATCGACCATTACAACCCGAAGGTCGATTTCATTTGCGGGCCTATATTCGAATGTGTCGGTACAGTGCTCACATGGGCACTGTATTGTGACGGCGCGGCTTGTAAGCGATTTGTTTCTGTGTATGCGTCTGTCTTAAGGCGTTGACACACTGTATTTCATCATTATTTCATCTCAACCCACTGACCGCCTCATTACTGAGCATTGGTTTATCAGGCTCAATATCAAAAAGAGTGGAGAAGAGTGGAGATGTGTTTAGAAAACCAATCAGATTATTGGTTAATTACGTGATAATTGTTCACGTCATCCATACTAATATTATAAATGCGAAAGTGTGTCTTTCTGCTACGCTATAACGGCCCATATTCAACCGATTTTGATGAAATTTGGTATAGGGATAGGTAAGTTCCCGGAGAAGGAAATGGAGTACTTATTATCCCGGAAAATTCGTACCTAGTAGAAAAGCAGTTCCCCCGGAATTCTAAAAAAACTTACTTGATGCACACGGACGAAGTCGCGGGCATCATCTAGTCTGTCAATGATCCAATTGGTCCGCATAACGCATAGTCCGTTCTGGCTCAAAAAGCTATTTAAGATGGTATCAAGCTAACTTGGGGTATGACTTATATACCGATATCCGAATTTAGTTTCCTAAAATCCTTACCTAGCGACTAATAGCTCGTAACCCCTTTAAGGTACAGAGATATTTTAGGACAGTGTGCACACTTCCTTACCCGTTAAGGCAGCTGGGTCGTCGACTTTAATCTGTTTCATTGTAATATACAATTTATTTAAATGCCCTGTTTTGATAGATGGCTGTTGGATTTGCATCGAGTGTTGTGCGCACAAGTTATTTACATTTATTATATTTATTTCTGTTCTTGTGTATTGTGTTGGTAATTTTTTTAAGACTGGTGTAGACCATTTAAAGTCAAATTCCATCATACTTCATACTTACTAATATTATACATGCGAAAGTGTGTTTTTTTGTTGGTTTATTGGTTTGTTCTTCAATCACGCCGCAACGGAGCAACGGCTTGACGTGATTTTTGGCATGGGGTATGGGTTGAGAGCCTGCAGAGTGACATTAGGTTACTTTTTATCCCGGAAATTAAGGAGTTCCCTCGGAAATTAAAAAAACTTATACCATTCGGATGAAGTCGTGGGCATCAGCTAGTAAGTAATAATGTTCAAAGTGGGTAACATAAAACATTGTAAAGATTGTGAACCGTTCAATGTTCTGAGTGTCAATTTTTGAAATATTCATTGTATTTACGACTTCTTGTCTCTTTCTTGTAAGTTAATCATAATCATAATCATTCATAATCATAATAGTTTATTTGCTTGATTGCAATTTGCAGGTACATACATTACAGGTCTTAATTTCAACTTTTTACCATCTACAATCCGCCATACGATGGGCATGCAAAATTTTTGTGCGATCACATGATAGCAGTACAGAATGAGTTTTTTTAAATAACTAATTGAAATGTTTTACGTAAAAAAACGAAAGGTACATTACCTACCTAGTTAGATTACAATCTAACGGTTTTTGCAATTTTACGGTGACAATTACACTATTATCCGTAGACATCCGCTAAGAAAGGATTTTTAGAAATTCAAACCGTAACACGCCAGTACGGTTGAACGGATAAAATTTGGCACAGAGATACTTAGATTATAGTCTGGGATAGCACATATGCTACTTTTATCCCGGAAAATTAAAGAGTTCCCGCGGGAACCAATAATCCTCATTCCACGCGGACGAAGTCGCGAGCATCAGCTAGTAAATACATAAACGCAATACAACCCCACTTACATAAATATTTGGCGTACATATGAAATTATAATAGATATTTATCATTGTTCCTGAAACAATAGATCGTATCATTTAAATAATTTTATCTGCTACAAGTGTGTATGTATTGAGTACGCTCGCGACCATAAGTGCTAGAGATTAGCGTTTCTTCTCTAGGTATAAATTCTCTCTCTGTTAACTCTATGGCACATTGTAGCACCAAAATTTAGCTCATTTACTATATTTGTGCTACAAAAAATCTCTACAACATATCTAATCCTTGCTACCCTTCCTAATCATCGACAAAGTTAGGTGCTATTTTGACGCGTAAGCTTCGACCTAGATCTTTGAGCAAACGACCCGTCTAAAAGTAGTTCAAATAAAGAAAGCGTTCATCATCATCATCATCGTCGTTGTCAACCTATTTTTACCGATTTTTTTTAATTTTACCGATATATACCCTACCGGCAAAGGCGTACCGCCAAGTGATTTAGCGTTCCGGTACAATGCCGTGTAGAAACCGACTAGGGGCTATGGGTTTAATATAACTGCCATACCCCTAACAGATTAGCCCGCCACCATCTTAGACTGCATCATCACTTACGATCAGGTGAGATTGCAGTCAAGGGCTAACTTGTAGTCGATAAAAAAATATATAACACTACTCCACATCGCTTGGTCTCCATTTCTATATTAATTGTCAAAGCTCTCAGACAGTTAAATTTAATGCTTAATTTCGTGTAAAATAAAATATTTATATGATAACCAATTTTCTCACCGACTATATCGAGTAGCACGTAAGATCCTGAGCAATTTCTTACAGTGCGACCGATTTAGAACTCTAAACAAATGTTATAAGATCTAAAATTGTTTTCATCGCTGCTTCTTTTACATACTTGATATCATATCCATAATATGATGCCTTTACATTACACGACACTTGGTTTCGAGCTCGAAACGATGTTATTTATTTGTCAAATCATGAATTTGATAACATTTTAATATCGATGCTTTCATAATTATTAAAACTATTATGATGCCCTAATGAACTCTTAGAGCTCTATCGCACTTGAAATGACTGCATTCAACGTGGGCACGCCCCTACATCTTAACGACTTTTCACGCGCCCGCGCCGGCTGGAAACTGGTGATATGGTTTTAATTTTTTGCACCTTGTGTCTTTAAGATTTCATCGAATTAAAAAAAATCTTACGCAACGAAATAAGAACCTATTATTTTTGGGATTCGAATGTTAACTGTGCGATTAACCTGCCTGTATGATCGCAAGGTATAAAGCAATGTGAAAGATATTCGAGCAATGGATTAAACGCGTGTCTCTGATGTCTTAAAGCACTGACACACGGCACGGAAATGAATATTGCATTAAACGCGGACACGCCCCTACAATTGAACGGCTTTTGACGGGTCGGATACAAATTGGTCACCTTCATATTATTATAATTTCATTGCAGCTTGTTTTTCTTACTAACAACAAGAAAATCACTTATATTTATTTTGCAAGTTATGCTCTTGTTATCCTTGAAATTTGAACATTTTTGCGCAAATCCTGAAGCTACGTTGCAAAATAAAATACAACATTTTAAAATGGCATGCTTTGCTTGAAGATAACTAAACTTTATTTTGTTGAAAAATATTGATTAGTTTTGCAAAAATTAACGTACCTAATATGAAACGCTGAATTTCGCGGTGAAATCAAAGCTCGCATTTCTCGCTCTGGTGTATATCCCGCACGTAAATGTGGATTGAAATAGCATGCTCTCACGCACGATTACGTGATAGGTCGAAGAGAGTCATTTTAAGGCGATTTAATAAACGCTCGCCCCCTACTCCTGATTTCCCATGTGACGCGCTCTAACATTTACATTCGATCGGCCTTGATATGTTATTGTATCTCATTGTGTCAAAATCCACACTTATAATAAAATTGCAATGTTTGACAGTACGTGGGACTCATTGTTTGATTTTCGCTACATACTTGCTCAACTTCGAGATATAAGCCTGATACACACACAAGGTGATAAGTATATCGATGTATTTAATGATGACAAGTCAGGATTGTCGGCGTGGTGTATTCGTGCTGCAACGCTATTGTTCCTTGATAACCCAGTAATTTGGTGCTGAAAAATTGGGGCCGTTACCTAGAAAGTTTCTTGATAGTTTTGATAATTGGTGTATTTTATAGATTTCGACGTGCTCTTTCCGAATTTCCACTTTACCACCTCGTATTTTTGGCGCTCGCGCCGCCATATCGGAAAAATGGCGCCCAAAAGCGTTTTTTTGACAATAACTCCTTTCCGACTAATTTTACAATGAAAATAGTCGTGTTATAAATTAAACTAGAGAAAATTTCCTACAGTTTATGTAGTAACACCTTTTTTTTGTAAAATCAATAGTTTCATCGTACGAGAGCCGCAAACCAAAACCTAAATTCACCTTCCACAGTTCAAATAAATTTGTATTGTGGGTGTTTTACAAGTTCTTTTAACTAAATTAGATTGAATTTGCTAAATATTGACTTCCGAAAGGAGTTATTGTCAAAAAACTGTTTTTGGGCGCCATTTTTCCAATATGGCGGCGCGAGCGGCAAAGATACGAGGTGGCAATGTGAAAATTCGGAAAGAGCACGTCGAAATCTATAAAATACACCAATTTTCAAAACTCTCGAGAAACTTTCCAGGTAAAACTATCAAATGACCGTATTATGAGTCAACCTTTCTCTCTCAGCGCTCTAGGGATAAGTAAACAGGTGAAGTAAAAGACGCGCAAAAGAGAAACATACCTATGTAGGTATAATTCTGAATAATAAATTGTTTGATATAAGTAGTTTAAGGGCGAGAAAGAGAATATATTATACCGAGAGGACATGAACAAAACGTTAGCTCGAAAGCCCGCCACTTATAGGACACACGCCTAGTCGTGTCGCGCAGGTCTGTGCAGATCCATATGAAACGTCACGCGTCGACATCCTTTTTGTCTTGTCATAGCTGTATTTAATTCAAGTAGCTGTAGTATTAGCTGTAACTTTTGGCCCTAATTAGTGCGTTTTCGGCCTAGAGCACGTAGTGATTTTCCATCAAACAAATTAATATCACATAGAGAGCTTTAAGTATGGTATAACTCTAACACGAGGGCATGATATCGCGGAGGGGCCAAATTATTTTAATTTAAGGCAAACAATGACGCCGGCTTCTTGTTGTTTAACTATGCATATCGTGTTATATCTACATCCTGATAAAATAACAAAACGCTATTCAACGGCGTGTGTAAAAGCCGAAACAGCGGGCTTACTACCGTCTACCGATACCAGTATTATTGTAAACTTGCAGTTTTATGTGACGGACCTTGTCGTTCCTAAAATAAAGAAACATGAGCGTCAAGTCAACAATACTATAATAATACTGTTTATGCCGCGGCATGACGCGTAAGTAGCACTGAACACGAGTAGGTTTCAAGCGAATTTTTTTAATGATTTTATATGGCAGGATAAAGCGCGGGGACTGTGCTGGAAGAATCGTACGTAACAAAAAAATCGTTACACTCTAGTCTCCCTCCCTTTAGACAGGACAAAACCATAGGTGTTTCTTGTTTTAAATCAGAAGTCGGATGCCTAAAAAATCATAACAGTTTTCCGTTCCTTCGGTATATTCGAATCAAATAACACAAGGAAACTTAATTCCACTTACTTGACTATAACTTTTCGCAACAGATTAAATTGTGAGTAAAACTTAAATCAATTCGTAACGTCGTCGGCCGGCATTCGGCACTCTTACCACATGAGTAAAGAAACGGCTTTACTCATGTGCGCTTACCGCAAGATATCAATCCATATCGACGTTGAACGTCTTCAAGCATCGAAACACATTGGCGTTAAACTAAAATGATTCTTAAGCGCCCTGCTTTAGAACTTACATCCACACCCCAGCGTTGCAACGTTTCCGCTAGGCTGTGGAATTTAAAATATTGGATAACAGCAGGCGTTACTTTGCGGAAGTCCATGATAATGAAGGATCTAGAAGTTTAATTCGCTATAATCCGCGACAATAGGAAAATCTATGTGGTGCAGCGTGTATCCCGCACTTATAGCCCGCGATATTCACCACACCATAGACATCTTGCAAATTATTCTCAACGTACGTAGACCATTTTGCCAGGAGGCTTCGGCCGTGGCTAGTTACCACCTTACAGGCAAAGACGTGCCTCCAAGCGATTTAGCGTTCCGGTACGATGCCGTTTAGAAACCGAAGGGGTATGGGTTTAATATAACTGCCATGCCCCTAACAGGTTAGCCCGCTTCCATCTGATACTGCATCATCACTTACCATCAGGTGAGATCGTAGTCAAGGGCTAGCCTTAGCTTATAGTGAATATTAAAAAAAAATTTTTAATATTCTGAATTTGAGACTAAATAATCTTTATTAAAACATCTGAGGCTGAGGCTAATAGAAAGAAATAGAAGCATATATCAGTTGTTTAAATCAAGGATGTTTCACCAAACGTTTTTTCTTTTCGAACTTTTGACCGTCGAATTACGAATAAGTTTGTGAGATATTGTTATATCTTTTTTAAGGATACAATACTGGTACCTACGCGGTGTAGCTCTGTTGTCGACTGGTTGTCGACAAGGATCGGATTTTTATAATTATTTTCGATGGCAATTAAGACCCGTTGAGGGGGTTAATTTCACTTGTTAACGACAGGTTTTAAATTGCAGCTGCAATGGGTACAATTTATGCCTTTTGATACGTGACTTATTAAAATTATTACTATAAACGGTGACGACGCGTATTTATTTTATTTAAATTATATTATACCTACTTATGTACTTACGAGTATGCTTTCTCTACGGCATGTATGAGGAGGTATTTACTGTTACCTACTTTGGGGCGACCTTTTTACCTAATTACTTGCTATTGGTGGCGGTGATAGCCTGGTGTTTGTGACTAACTTTTCAGTCGTCCATAACTTTTTTTTCTGGACCTATTAATGAAGCCCTGGATATTTATTTTTCGGGATTGCGTCAGTAGGGTTAAATTATACGACATTTAAGGACCCCTTATAAATAAAGTATGTGGAATCGTGGATACCCTGTAAGAACATGAGTTTTTTTTTCTATTCTATTACAAAAAGTTTATTTTAAAGTATTAATAAAAAAATACAAGTGGGAATCGAACCTGCAACTTCTTTCTTGCGATGCGGCTCCTATCTGACTAGTAGTATTCGTTTGAGCCACTGACCACTTCTTAAAAGTGTTCTAAATATGTGTGTGTGTGTGCACAACTGTACACAGGAATATTTAAATGTTGAAAAACAAACAAATAATCTTTTACAAGACGTGCTTTCGAATCGTCAAATGAGAAGAGCTATAAAGAAACTCTCCGAAAGATAAGGTAAAGGGTAGCAATTTGAGACTACTGATGAAGTAATTCACTGATAGGTAGATCTGTACGGTGTACCGATGTCCAATCACTTTATCTTTCCGATAAATTTGTGTTTTTACCAACAAAATATTCTATTCGATTCCTCTCAGTCTCAGACTGTTGTATTAAAGTTAATTATTATGTCGAAAGATAGTAACTTGCATCTTGCGATAAATAAAATACATAGCTTTTGATAGAATTTATATTAACTAGTTAGATACTATAACAACACGGAAAATATCTTGGAAACAGAACGTAAAAGATGCGGTCCGTGATAAGAATAAACAGAAAAAAATATATGAAAATTTATTACACAATCACGTAACAAGGAAAAACATTAGTACCCGACGCCCGCTACGCGATAAAAAAATACGCGCACTAAATAAAAAAATTTCATACGGCAAATTTTTATTATTACAACATTTTATTTATCATCTAAATCGGCGTTTACGACGGCGAACAATGCCGGCCTCCGAACCAAACAAAAGTGGGACGCGAATAAAGAAAACAATAAAATTAGAATACATAAACACATAAAAACGGCATCCAGAACGATCGCGGCGAGACGCATGCGTCCCGAACACCGCACATTACTTGGAATAAATTATAATTGCCCGCGATATAGCAGCGGCCTCTGCGACTTAGATACAATATATTAATAATGTCCTCCCGACCGAATTTCGGCCACGGCGGCCAATCTCCAGAGTGATTAGCAATCTGCGCGGGAGACATTATAGTGCATAAGGGTGTGCGCAAACACAGGTGCACTCTCTGTTCCTTTGCTCTCATAGCCCGATGGGACTGAAAATCCGACACGACCGGGTCCTATATAGTCTTTCCTATAAAATCCCGGATGTTCTTAGGCGTCAAACACGAAACTAGCGACGGCCGAGCGACGGCGAAGGTGGGGCGATGTGGTACGAGAGCTAGCGACGAATTTCAGGAAGGGCCTTTAGGCAAACTGAAATTGTGAAAAAATAT
Source organism: Erebia aethiops (assembly GCA_923060345.2). Classification (NCBI taxonomy): domain Eukaryota; kingdom Metazoa; phylum Arthropoda; class Insecta; order Lepidoptera; family Nymphalidae; genus Erebia; species Erebia aethiops. The sequence continues at coordinate 3,661,774 of OV281079.1, read as the reverse complement.
AATTTCGTCAACTGGCGAATCCAGTCCTGGTAGCGCGTTTGCGGTTATTTTTCTTCAAAAATATTTTATTAAAATTACCAAAAAATATAGGCAATCTGAAATTTTAATCATGCAAATCGCCAGACAAATTTTGCGGTTTTAAACGTGAATAAAGTTTTCAAATGCGTACGACAAAATTGCGGCGAAATACGTCGTCACTCGTCAGCTCTCCGACTAATCGCATCGGCCCGCTGCAGCCGTCGCCCCGCCGCCGCTCATTTCGTGCCCGTACACTTAATACGAGATCTCATTATGGACAGGACCGACCATTCATTACAAGTCACAACGTTCGTGTTCGGTTCGAGCGAACGTTGTATCGTTTTTCTCGATGTCTCGATACAAAACGCCTGCACAATAGGTACGAAAAGCTCGAGACATACTATAGGTATAGCTCGCGCGCGAGTTGAATGCAGAGTAAATTTATGGTGACACATACACTTTGTGTTCAACTCGCGCGAACTGTAGGTAGGGATGTGTACAATAACAGCGGTGAACTTTTCTGCGAGTCGTGTCACCTAGAGGTAATAATAGGTTTATCTCTTTTCCTCTTATGATTACAGTCACTCGAGAGATAAGGATAGAATGCTAATTGACATCCTAATAACATATGGATATGATAGTACATTATTTCACGAAGTACTAAAACCAATATTTTTGGAGGGACCTTGTAAGTCAAATACAACAGAACCAAAAGCGAGACGCAAAAATATATTGCAAAAATTTTTGATTGCAGTATGACGGTAAATATTAATTTTGAGGTTTGGAGCTTTGATGCCCCGCTTGTGTGGACTCTTTGACTTGGAAAATGCGCATAAAATGAAGCCCGAACGTTTGAAATTGCCCAAAGTGTATACTTGGGATGTTTCGAGAAAACAAATTGCAGAAATGGTCCGCACTATATATAGAATTAATTAATTATATCATTGGTCTGCAGTCTGCACACATCGAAATCTAAATCGTAAACATAGATCCTACATAATACGAAATTTCTTTTTATCCACTACAAGTGAGTCCTTGACTACGATCTCACCCGTTGGTAAGATCCTCCTTACATCCTGATAAACATCTTTAAATCAATATTGAAAATTAACGTAAGTTTCTTGTTTTAAGTAATTATTTTAATTGTAAAAAAGGACGGTAGGCACTAATAGAATTATTTTCTTATATTAAAGAAAATGCGAGTCTCGATGCCTGTTGAGCCACCTGAAACTAGTGAATTTCAGAAGAATACGTCATGCAGCGGGTAGAAAACCATTTTCTACCCGCTGAATGACGTAGCCCTCCTTTCAATCCTGTCAGAGTATCTTTTGTTTATTTCAAACCTTTTTAAGTGACATTTTACCCATCAACTAAACTGACAGATATGATAATTGTAAACAACAAACTATCAACTAAAATAAATAATAAATACAATTTTAATAGAACTCGCACTTTTAATGCAGATTATATGAAAAATGCAGATTAGATGGTGTGTGCGCCACGGGATGAAACACGATTTCAGATTTCGGGTGATGCCAGCCCTCGCTTCGCTCAGGCAGGCAATTTCACCCTCGTCTGAAATCGTCTTGAAAACCCCTAAGCACACAATATACTATTTGACGGAATATATTGTAATGAACATTAGGTATACCAAATTATTATGGCTAGTAAATTAATAAAAAAATTAAACGAGCGAAGTAAAACTTTAACTTTGAGTGAAGCTATTCCGGGCAGGGTAAATTTGAGAATTTATAATTTCTTGATCTTCTCTGAGGGTTCAGCCATGGCTAGTTACCACCCTATCTCCAAAGACGTACCACCGAGCGATTTAGTGTTCCGATACGCTGCCGTGTAGAAAGCGATTAGGGGTAATATATACATACAGGTTTAATATAACTGCCGTACCTTGTGATATAATGTTTTATAATACAATACCAATGTGGATGTTAAAAGGCATAAAAATGTTATACTAGTTAGTAATCCGTAATCCCGACTAATAGGGATTGACCTTAACGACCGATCCCTCAAGACAATAACTTTGTCTTCGGCGTAAACAGACTTTTTGATATCTAAATTATTAGTTGATACGACAGTAAACTCAAACTCAAATGTTTTTTATTCAAATAAACTTTTATAAGTGCTTTTGAAGCGTTGAGTGCATCTATCATTGTTACGGAATGACATTCGCAGATTCACTCGACGATTCTAAAGCAATCTTATCTTATTTTATATAAAATATTATAAATGCGAAAGTTTGAATGGATGTATGGATGTTTGTAACTCAATCACGCCCTAACGGCTGAACGGATCTGGCTGAAATTTGGTACAGAGATAGATTATAGTCTGGAATAGAACATAGGCTACTTTTTATCCCGGAAAATTAAAGAGTTGCCGCGGGAACCAAAAAACCTCAAACCACGCAGACGAAGGCATTCGCTTGTTGTAAATAAGTAAATGAAGATATTATTTGGAATTTTTGTAAATTATGTTATCACTAACATGATAATAGTCTTTAAAGCTTGCCAACCCGCATTGGAGCAGCGTGGGTCTAACCTCTGATTCCCTCTCACCTATGAGAGTCCTGTGCCCAGCTGTGGAACGTTAATGGGGTGTAGTGGTAAATTTTGCATGTTTGGTCAAAAGGTTCTGATTTGCGCGCATCCCCATCGGGTCGATGCGGGGCGCGTTCGCGTTCCATTTCCGAAGGAACGCGAAACCGACACGACCATCAGCTATAATAAATTTCTTGTCTTATAAAAATAAAACTTTTCTTTTTGCCCGCGCCACGCGGGGCGGTGTTCATAGAGTAGTTAAAACGGTAAGGCCAGCGATTTTCCCACCGAATTAAAGTTCTGTTTATTAAAATTTATAATGATGAAAATAATGTAAACTTACAAATTTTAGCTAATTTCGTGACTTAAAACAATCAAGGTACATAATATTATTTACGCACATAATATTATTTAAAATGGAACAAACAGGAGAGCCTCTTGAGGCCGTCATCTTTAGTTAAAATATTTCAAAGAAGGTATAGTTAGTCTCGTGTTAGTGCCGTTACCCCGCCTTCACAAAACAGATAAAAATAATTCTCCGTTGTTTTTAAATTTTATTTCCTCACTCACTTTTATGTGGAGCTCATACTCTCTCATAGAAAACGTCATTCTCCTATTAGTGCCCTATACGTTGTCTAGTGAGCTTTTTCTCTCACGAATGACTTCGTCGTTAGTGTTATTTTTGGTCATTTTGAAAAAAATTGTTACTTTAGAATTTTTATTATAGCAGTTAAAAAGTAAGTTAAAGTTCGTTAAAAAGTATGAATCCATGAATCCAAAAGTTTGGATGGATATGGTTTTTTGTTACTCAATCACGCCATTACGGCTTAACGGATCTGGATGAAATTTGGCACAGAGATAGATTATAGTTTGCATTAGAATAACACATAGGGTATCCACCCCGGAAAATTAAAGAGTTTCTTAAACCTCAGTCGAAGACGACGCGGGCATTATTGATAAGCTAGTTTTTTAATAATATAAAATTTGGGTGCACTGAAGTGGCTGCTCTGTGGCGGGGTGGCAGGGTGGGTAGTCTCGGCAAAGTTGTGAATTGGCCGCGCGCACAGGCTCGCTCCGCATTATCGTGATTCATGTCGCTTATAATTTTATATTATGTTAAAACGGGGGGAGTCGCGGGGCGGGGGATATTAAAAATACAAGAGCACGCCGTTTCTGCACCGTCTGCATGGAAACGAACTTTGTTTGTGCTCAAACTATTGATCCATTCAAATTCGGTGGGACTTTTTACGTCGTAATTCCTTTTGCGAGTTTCCATATGGGTTGGGGTATTGTTGGCGTAAATTGGTTATTGATTGCCTTTTGAGCAATTAATATCACTTGCTTTGTCGGTGAAGGAAAACATCGCCAGGAAATCTGCATGCCCGGAGAATTCTCGAAGGTCAAGTCTGCCAATAGGCAAGTTTACCAGCCTGGTGAATATAACCTACCTAGTATTCAAACTTTTCTTCTAGATTTAACGCAGCAGAATACTATATAATATTTTGTGTTTCATGAAATACTCTGTCGATTTCCGTATTACTTAAAACTACTAATTCTTTTTTGAGAAAAGTGGGCTTTAGATTCCTTGCTGAGTATAACTTTTTTTAAAACCTTTCAATGAATTTTTGAAACATTAAAGTCATCGATTAGGTAACGTATATCTTATAGTTTAATTGTTTGTGTCACTGACCGCTCCCAAAACAACACCCCGAACAACTAAATGATGCTTGCGACTTCATCTACGCGGATTCAGGTTTTTGCAACATTGTATGTTCTTCAATTCAATGAGTTACAATATTGTGACGTAATTGTGATTTAAAGTACAAATTAGTGTAGGTAACTTTTAAACTAAGGCAACACTGTACTTTAAATTACAATTCAGAAACACTCAGCCCCAACTACTTATTGATCGATTCCAAATCCACTTTGAAGTCGTAACTTCTTTTTACATTGTTGGCGTACATAACTTATTGGTAATAAAATATCGTTGCAAACTTGGTTATAAACCATTTTAATATCCGTTTCTAGGGCAATTGTGTTCAATATACATTTTTATTGGATTTCCAATTTAAATTTCTTGCATATCGTGAGTATTTGGGCTTTCATACTATTATTATAAAATGCGAAAGTGTATGTCAGTCTGTTACGTTTTAACGGCTCATCTGCTGCCCCGGTTTGTCAGTTGTAATAGAGCATTGATTGACATGAATTTTCCCGTCGCGTATCGTTGAGGACAGAGTAACATAGACTATTTTTTCCAGAGAATTTATGTGTTCCCACGGCTATAAACCTTACATCTACGTGGTAAACACTATACTTTTCATTTCGATTGCGAGAAAATAAAATAAATAACGATTTTTAATTATTTCTTTGCCTTTCTGTTACATTTTCATATTAGGAGTAAGATCTTTATTTTTACTTGATGATATTAACTAATAAATAGTCACATCACTTTACCTGCCTTCACCTTGCATTACGTATTGTGCATCGAAATTTGAAATGGATTAATTATCATCCATAAAACATCCATTTAAATAAATGTATGACTTCGAGGCAATACCAACTTTATTTTTCTCCGTATCGTTATCAAGAAGGAATTTAAAAAAATACACTAGTACTATAGACATAGATCTGTAGGATAATTGCAGGGTATGATGGGTAACATTGTCATTCAACTAAGTGACATAAATTTTTTGGCTGTTGATAGTAACCAAAGACTAAAAATATACATACCGATAATATGAGGATAGTATAGCAAAAATTAAAAAAAACTACTTTAATCCCTAGAGGCTAAATGCTAACTTTAGTCCGAATACGCTAAGCTATACTGCTATTAGAGCATGAGAGGTAAAAATATTATTATATTCCTATTTTTTACACGTCTACAAAATTACTTGTAATATTACAATCCAAATGTCGATATTTACGAACGCAATAATATAGCCAGTATAAAATCATAGTAAAAAACGAAGCGCTTGCAATTTTCTTACATAAATATTTACGATTGACTAAATATAGGTGGTGCTTAATTTAAATATTTTATAACTATTAAGTAAACACGGCGTCAATAAAAACATTTTATTATTACACCTTCACCCTTATTGCTATTAATTTAAGTGCTATAAAACGAAGCTGAGTAGTGTCCAGTATAGAGGCATGCCAACTGGTGTCAAGTGATAATGCCTTATTTGTAAAAAGAGCTAATTAAAGGCGAAACTTAAATAATATTAAGTTGCCGCATTACATATATAGAGTCGATTTTTAATATGACGAGCTTATAACGAGCTAGCATGATAAAAAGTTTGATGCGACTAAGCTATAGCTGTTTAAGGCTAGCGCACACTCTTACGGATGCACGCTTTTTGCTTGCGAAAAAATCACCAGCGGAGCAGCGTCGAGATTCGTTATCTATGCTTTTATGGAATCCTCTATCTCTCTACATTGATGTCACATTCCTTCAATAGGTATGTACATACTTATATCGGCATGTTGTCTTGAATATTTATAACAAAAATTATAAAACACACGGTAGGTATATGTTTATGATATCATCATAAAGTGCGAGTTTTATTCATACACCGATATCATAAAAAATTACATTACATATTTTTACCCAAGTATAACTTGCTTACTAGGTGAATAAATTCTCTGATCATAATTTAGTGAAAAGATGTTAAAAAATTAAATATTCTCGGAATATTACTAACATTCTGATTCGTTTACTCATTGAAGCTTGGAATGCTCTAGAATTGTAAAATTTTCTGCTTCTTTATAACATCCAATTAAAACCGATGTTTCATAATTATTCGCTTTCATCATAACAAAAATCTACTTCAAAACTATAGATTTATGTATCAACTTAAACTAAAAAGTAAAAAAAATCTGGGTACAGATTAATTGTGTTTTTGTTGATTTTCTCAAAAAGCGCTACATCAATTTTGATAAAATGTATATGGGACCCCCTCTGAAGAACTTACTAAACAAAAAAAGAATCATCATAATTTATTCATAACTGGCGGAATGATCGCGTAACATACATGCAAAAAAAAACTTACAGTCGAATTGAGAACCTCCTCCTTTTTTGAATTTGGTTAAAAATGGTCATCTTTAACTATCTATTGTCATCAAAGGTATAGATTACATACATTGCACATGTCACCATGTGTCGTGTGACATCTCAACTTTTGTGACCCTGAAATAATCATAGTCTACATATAAAAGTTGAGGTAGCATGTATTCGAGTACCTACTTTACTAATGCTAGGTCGATAGGAAGCAGAGATGGAATCAAAGTTGGAACGCTTTTGCGTTCAAAATATTTAAGCTTCAGAAATCGTCAAACTTTTAAGTGACAGATAACATGAATTTTCTTGTAATTTTTCAATACTTTTGACTTGAACTACAGTTAAAGCAGGCAAGCTTAAATTCTTCATAACTGTTCCTAAACAGTTTAAAACGAATCCATTATTCTTGTTTAAACTGTTTTTATATATTGTAGTTTAGTAGTAGTTTTGAGTTTTTGAGTTTAAATTTATGAGTGGATATTTCATTTTATAATGCGGTTCATGTAGAAAATTGCAAGAGAAAAAAGTTCACTTACGTGTAATAAACAAAATATATTCAGATTTAGTTAATAGAAAAAGAAAAGCAAGTTATTAATTTAGGTACTTATTTTTCATACCATTTATTAATTTGAAAGAAAGAAAGAAAGAAAGAAAGAAAGAAAGAAAAACAGTTTATTCGACAATGGTGTCACAGACAAAACAAAGATTACATATGTAAAAAAATTCTGTCTGTGACACCACCCAGAATGGGTGTACAGCTCAGCATTAAGCCCTGCATTGTATGCCAATAAATTGCATACAAAGCAGGGCGCTGGTTTTCAGCTGTGACCCGGGTGACGTCACAGTAACAAAAAATATTAATATAATAAAACATAAGTAAATTTTATAAACAATCACAAGTAAGCAGCAAGAACTCAAATTATATGTCATTTATAATATTACACATAGAAAAGAAAAAGAAAAACATAAAATATATAAAACTATAACAAATAATATGAAAACAAGAAAAATATATCATGAAAATTACACATAAACTTACAAACAAATATAATATTAAATTAATGAAATATTGGCCGCAATATTCTCATACTCAATTTGCTTTAGTAACATAAATCTTTTTAACTTCTTTACAAAAGTGATTTTACTTCTAGAATCACGTATGGGGGGAGGAATATTATTCCAGCATCGGGTTGCGGCATATTTAAAGCTACCCTTAAAAGCAGCAGTGCGGTGGTGTAGGACACTCAGAATATTACGTACGTTTTGCAACAGTGTGCGTAGGGCTTAATACCCGCTTGTCTACATTGAATTGATAAAAATGTAGAAACGCAATTTTTAAGGTGATCTTAACTTATTAAGCCTTAACAGAAAAGTTTTGAATGAATATTAATCGTATATTTTAATTCCACAGACATCGAGTATAGTCGTTTGGCTAGCATTATCATTTCCATGCATTCCTGCGGTAAAAATTTGCTCCTACTCACCAGTAACCGATGAAGAGATGTACAAGAACCGCCGTTTTTGCCCTTTTGCAACTGGGCAAGCTTTTGCCAAACTAATACTTTGAAGCCGAACTTTATAATTCTTACCTACTAGGTACTAGATGGCTCTGAGACACGGAGGTGTGTCGTAACTACCCGTAGTAGGTATGTATTTGAACATTTCTATTAGATAAGTTCGTATTGAAACATTACTTCACGAGGGAAAAATTTACCTATAGTCAAAGGATTATGTAGGTTTATTAATCAATCCGTTCAAAACATCATGCAGTATTTTATTTTGCTGAGTTGCTGCATGGGTTTTGGTGTTTAGATGAATGAATTAACGACCTCGACTCCTAAACTGAGGTAGATTAAGTTACTTACTTTTTCATTAATTGAAGTTGCGGTTTCTCGGTACTCGAAATCTATGAACTTTGTCGAAATGTGCCAACACGTGCTAAGCCTATCCCTTGTTAATATGCACGCACTATACCTGCGCATTGTTTACCCTTTATCTGAGATAAAAGGTAAAATAGACAGTACAGCCAGATTGATACGCTCTCGCAACTGGGACAACATCCGTGGAAAATCGGTTGTGTATTTACGTAGACGCATATTTCCGGTAATTACAAGTATTCTATTGTATGTAATAGGACTAATAATAATTTATTATACGATAATATTCGTGCATTTTTGTACTAACCGACATTGAGTACCTACAACATTATTTTAATGTAGTTAGCTGATGCCCGCGTGTTTTTTTTAAAAATTCGCATGGGAACTTCTTAATTTTCTGGGATAAAAAGTAGCCTATGTCACTCTCCTGGTATTCAAATACACCCATGCAAAAATCATTTCCATGATTTTCAATCTAAAGTACCTAAACTGTATATTAGATATTATATATTTAATAAAAAATGCAATTCAATTTCAAAATAATTGCCTCTTTAATACAATCTTATTTGAACGATAACTGAACCCAAAACGACTAGGTACACGATTTCAAGATTTTTGTTTGTCTGCCTGTGTCTGCAGAAATAGATCCTATCTCATAATATCCTATCTTTCCTACCAAAAAAATATCAGCGAGAAACATACGTTTCACACAATTAAAAAAATTATACTATTTTTGGCACTGTGTACTAGCTACTGGCAAAAGAAGCATAAGCTCTAGACAAGAACATTTCACGTATTTCGGTAGTCACAAACAGGGTCCATGCTCCAAGGCTTAAAGCCATATTGTTTCATTATTGTTAACTTTCGTGTTTTTAAATTATAGTCCTTATTTTATGAACTTCAAGGTACGTGACAACAAACTGTCATTTTGAGTAATAATGCATGAGTATTGCTTTAACAGTTGCCAATATGGCTCCTGACATAGTTAAGACTGCCGAAATGTCGACGGAATGTCACCTCCCGGCGCATCTTCTCTGCTCATATGAAATTCCAATGTGGGCAACTTCAACGTGTAGAAACGACAATATCAGTACACGGAAGCAACCTTATTAAATTATCTAAAGCAGCTATTAAACGGACCGCCGGACCGGCGCGCCATGGAAACCTATATTTATATACGTTACAATTTCATTATTAAACCACTATTTGTGACTCGTTATTCCTATTGTCGCTTTTTCTATTTTATTACAGATACAATGTGTGATTATAACGTGGCTCATAGCGTATGAGCTATGTGGGAGCCGGGTCGTTCCACACGGACGGTTTTATTAACGGTTTACATTTTGTATGCAATTATTGAGTTACCATATTTTTTGCTGCGATGGCAATTTTTTTGTAGTTCGTATTAGTAGCTTAGGACATATCTACAAATTGTATTCATACTGATATTATAATTAGGAAAGGGTGTCTGTCTGTCTGCCTACTACACGTTCACGGCCCATCTTTGCAAGTGATTTTGACGAAATTTGGTGTAAATAGCATCCCGGAAAACTTATAGGTTGCATCCCCGGAAAGGAGATATTATGTAAAACTAGATGTAGGTATGCGTGACTTCGTCAATAAGATATTGGCGCCCTCAAAACAGATTTTTTTTTGTTTGGGCGCCCATTTTTAATATAATTACACTGGTGTCAGATTGAGTATGCCACCAGGCTTTGAACGCCAAATAACTATTCGGTAATACCCATTGTTGTCACTCATGTGTGAAAATTAATTAATAGTCTCCTTAAAAGTTTTAATAGAGGCGATAGTCACTATACGAGCAAATGCCTTGAAAGTAATCCTAAGAGATTTTAAGATTGATGTCTGTAATAGTGATGCAACATGTTGAAAATTATTAATATGACGTATAATATTTTATTCAAACAATAATAAAAATATAAAACATAAAAAACGTAGTGTAACCAGTTACCAGTGTAACTCGATCGAGACTATAATGGACGTCCTTAGGAACAAATCTCATTATAAGTTGTAAGGTCATATCTGTTTGATAATATGCAAATAAGTATCAACTCTAGGGATATTATAATAAACAATATTATCACTTGTCGCTTAAGAATCTTGTCTGAACTTTGAATACGTTGTAAATTACTGGTATCATTGTAAAATTGCGAATTTCAATCTTTACTGTATTTAAATTTGGACTTTATATTTAAGCCTTTATGATTTACTTTACTGGCTGTTGTATATGTGTAGTGTGTACACGTGCGTATGTGTGCGATGCGCCTCATCGCACTGTCTCTTTATTAAAGCAGTGTCACTATAGCAGTCGTGCGTTTTACTTGTGCTCCCCGATATAACAGTGGCGACGAGTACCTACCCGCGTTTTAAAATAGTTAAAAGATGGCCGGTGAAAAATTCGGAATTTTAACGACTTTCGACCACAGTATTCACTCGTGGAAGTCATATAAAGGTCGTCTTCTACAATGGTTCATCGCGAACGAAATAAACGGATCAACGGATGCAACGGGGATCAGACGACGGGCTATTTTACTTAGTGCACTCGCAGAAGGATCTTACCAATTGGCGGCAGATTTGGCGCTGCCAAAAGCACTAGAAGAGGTCCCGTACCAAGATATTCTCACTATTCTGGATGCCCATTTCACTCCGAAGCGGTTGGGCATCGGGGAGCGGCATAAATTCTATTCAGCCACTCAGCTACCCTCAGAGTCGCACACGGAATGGGCGGCTAGATTACGAGGACTAACGGCCCACTGCAACTTCAGCAACGTTGAAGAAGCATTACGAGATCGGTTCGTAATAGGGATGCGGCCGGGAGTGGAGAAAGAAAAGCTGTATGCCAAGGATATCACGGAGCTAACCCTCGCGAAGGCGGTGGAACTGGCGGAGAGTATACGCTGTGCGCGCGCTGGTGCGGCCAGTAGTTCAGCTACAGGCTCGGCGACAGGCGCGGATGCGGATGCAGGAAGCGCCATGTTCAAGATTCGCGAGGAACGGTCGGGAAGGAAAAGTGATGACAAAAATAGTGCTAGTGCGGCAAAACCAAAGTGCAGTTGTTGTGGCTTTTTCCATAAAGCAAAAATTTGCAAATTTAGAAACCACGTCTGCAATAAGTGTAATGTTAGCGGGCACCTTCAGAGGGTCTGCCCTAAGATAAGTTACGTAGCCGAAGGCGATACTGCCGAGGACGACGATGATGATGGTAAGTTGCTTAATATACGTTCGGTGAGGGGCGAGCCCATGGTGGAATCAGTGTGTGTCCGCGGGGTCAAAATGAAGTTTGAAATCGATAGTGGTTCAGCAGTTACTGTGATATCCGAGAATACCTATAAAGTACATTTTAGCGACGTAACGTTAGAAAAAAGTAACAAAAAACTCATGAGTTACACGGGAGATAACATTGTGTGTTTAGGTATGATTCGCGTGCCGGTGTCGTTCGATGGCCATTCGCATATACTTAGCGTATTCGTCGTACGCGGTAGCGGTCCATCTTTATTGGGTAGGGATTTTATTTCGCTTTTTAAATTAGAGCTAAGAGCGATCAACTATTGTAACCAATCCGTAAATGAAGTCGAAAATCTGCAAATGCGATATCCTTATATATTCTCGGGTAAGCTAGGTTGCTTCAATAAATATAAAGTGACTTTGACCTTAAGAGATGACGCGAAACCGATTTTTTTTAAGGCAAGACCGCTCGCGTTCGCTTTACGAGATAAGGTTGATAAGGAAATCGACAGGTTGGTCGAGTTAGGCGTAATAGAACCTGTGGAACACTCAGATTATGCGTCACCGATCGTACCCGTGCTCAAGCGAAATGGCTCGGTGAGACTGTGTGCTGATTATTCGGTGAGCATAAATAAGCAATTAGTTATTGAAAAGTATCCATTGCCTACAGTTAGTGAACTATTTTCAAAACTACACGGCGGCGAAAAATTTACAAAATTGGATCTTTCTATGGCCTATAACCAATTTGTTCTAAATGAGGAATCTCAGAAAATTACTTGTATCAACACACATCGCGGCTTATATAGGTACACTAGGTTAGTGTTCGGACTGGCCTGCGCGCCGGCTATTTTTCAGCGTGCTATGGAAGGGGTGTTGTCTGGTATGGATGGTGTACTTTGTTTGTTAGACGATGTTTTAATAACCGGGGCCAACGACAGGGAACATATGGATAGATTACATGCGGTGTTACAAAGGTTACAGGATGCAGGGTTAACGTTACAAAAGGAAAAATGTGAATTTTTTAAGGACGAAGTAAGTTATCTGGGGTACATTATAAACAAAGACGGGTTGAAGAAATCACCCTCAAAGGTTAAAGCAATTTTAGAGGCACCGATTCCCGTAAATGTTAGTCAGTTACAGTCATTTTTAGGGCTAGTGAACTACTACCGCAGTTTCGTGCCCAGTGCGTCAACAGTCCTAAGTCCCTTATATGACTTATTAAAAAAGGGTGCTAAATGGAATTGGGATCAAGTTCACAGCAATGCATTTAATAAAATAAAAAAACTGTTAGGATCGGAACAAGTTCTTACACATTTTAATCCTAACGCAAAAGTAATATTAACGGTCGATGCATCACCGAGCGGGTTAGGTGCAATTTTGTCCCAAATAGAGAGTGACGGAATCGAGAAACCAGTAGCCTACGCGTCGCGAACACTTAGCGTTGCTGAAAAACATTATTCTCAAATACAGAAAGAAGCTACAGCTATAATATTTGGAGTAAGACGCTTCCACCAGTATTTGTATGGTAGGGCCGATCCGTTCGTACTGCGCACTGACCATAAGCCGCTAATATCAATATTCGGTCCGCACAAAGGCATTCCGGAAGTATCAGCAAATCGGTTGCAACGATATGCTATGTTTTTAAGCGGCTATAACTATACTATAGAATACATACGAAGTGCAGACAACAGCGCGGACTATCTGTCGCGCGCGAGTCTCCCCGCTCCGGCGTCCGGGGGAAGCGGGCCGGGTGCGGCGGAGGGGAACTCGGGGCAGTGCGCGGACGCCGCTGCGGCATTACACGATCGAGCGGCCTACGTATGTTTCGTGATAGACGGATCGCTCCCGGTGTCGCTAGACGAGTTACGTAACGAAACAAAAAAAGATAACGTACTGTCACGAGTTGCAAATTTTGTTTTACAGGGCTGGCCGCCTAAGGTAAATGATGATAAAATTAAGCCATATTATTATTGTAGATTGCAACTTGCACTGGAAAACGGTTGCCTTATGAGGGGCCATAAGGTTATAATTCCAAGCACATTAAGGGCGAAGGTACTTTCTGAACTACATTCTTCTCACTTAGGAATGGTAAAAACCAAGGCGGAATGTAGATCTCGATTTTGGTTTCCAGGAATCGATGCCGCCGTAGAAAAAGTAATAGGTAGTTGTGAAATCTGTCAACAATTAAGACCTGCAGCACCTCGCATACCAATTTCGCCATGGAAGTTTCCATCGCATCCATTCCAACGCGTCCACATGGATTTCCTCGGTCCAATTAACGGTCGTACCTATTTAGTTATTGTAGATGCGTATACCAAATGGGTTGAAGTATGCGATATGGTCACTACCACGACATCGGCCGCGGTCATTGAGAAATTGTATGAGTTCATGTCACGGTTCGGGGCAATGGAATTCCTGGTAACAGATAATTTCGCTTCGTTTTGCTCGCAGGAATTTTTAAAATTTTGTGAAGTAAATGGTATCACACATTTGACATCTCCAGCGTATCACCCGGCTAGTAACGGCCAGGCTGAAAGCTACGTCAAAATAGTAAAAAAAGGCATAAAATCGAGTCTTATGTCCAGTCGCAATATTAAGGAATGCAAACTGAAATTGTTAAAATATTTATTTGACTATCGAAATTCCGTACATTCCACCACGGGATCCTCACCAGCGCAATTATTGTTTGGCCGTAAGTTGAGAACGCGATTAGATTTGATAAATCCAACATCATCACCGCCCTCGTCTGTCGCCTTGGCTAATGTTGTTAAAAAACAACAGTGTACGCAAATTGAGGCAAGGGGGGGGAGGAAACAAAAAGCTTTTTCTCCGGGTGAAAATGTTTTATTTAAAAAATTCAATAATAATAAATTCAGCTGGTACAAGGGAGTGATTGTAAAAAAAATAGGCAAAAATAGAGTGATTGTAAAAAATACTTAGTTAAAGATTGTGAAACATCACTAGTTGTTAAGAAACATAAAAACCAAATAGTTGTAAACAAAGGGCTAAGTAACAACCTCGACTTCTGGGACGATGATTGGGACCAACCGCAATCAACATCTGGTACGAGCCCGACACAAGCTAACGGCGGGAGGGATGAGGAACCGACACCAGCACTCATGTCGCCCGGCACGTCTGACTCGTCCGGCACGACCGCCACATCCGAGGTGCCGATTACGGAACCAGCATCAGTATCCCTGGCACCCGGTACGCCTGACACAGCCGCTACTTCCCGAGCGTCCGTCATGGCGTCCTCTCCGAGAACGGACTGTAGTACACCGGATACGCCTTGCAGAGTGACGGTCACCAGAGGAGTCCGCCGACCTCAGTCATCCGACGATGAGGGCCGTGAGTTCTTCGAATGTATACAGAGTGACATCCGCAGGCCCTCGGCCCGAACTCGAAGGAGGTTGTTACGCCAGCGTCCCGATAATTAGATATTAGAGATAAATACTTACTTATAATTAAGTAGCTTATAGATTGTTAATCTAGGGGAAGGATTGTTGTATATGTGTAGTGTGTACACGTGCGTATGTGTGCGATGCGCCTCATCGCGCTGTCTCTTTATTAAAGCAGTGTCACTATAGCAGTCGTGCGTTTTACTTGTGCTCCCCGATATAACACTGGCTATGTGATTGTTTAGGAATAAATCTCGAGTGTAATTTATTAGAGTCGGGTCTACGGACACTGTGTGATCTATTAAGCTTGAAGTAGAAAAATTGGTGGACTGATCCAAATGTTTTTAACGTAATACTAGACGATGCCCGCGATTTCGTCCGATTGACAACACCTTCTCTCTTGGGAACTCTTTATTTCACGTAATGAAAATTAGACAGAGTATCTTTCACAAATGGTTTAGCTGATTTGCCGTGAAATGAAATTAGACGCAAGTACACTTACCAACTGCCGCGTTGGTCTAGTGGTTAGCATGTTCGACTGCGGCTGACGATTACGCGGGTTCTACTCCCGGTCTAGGCCATAATAATGAAGTATTGGGTTTTTCTGACAATACATTCCCAGGGGGGTTACTACCATCGCTTAAAGCAGTATTATTCCAAAGTGACAGTTTTATGTCACGTACGTTGACGTACTTAATTAAGGATTATAATTCTACAACAAGAACGTCAAAAATATTAAATCAATACGGCTTTAAGCAATGTTACCTAACTACGAATGCCCCCTGTACCTGCTAGCCCGGAGTTAGGAGTCGACTATGCTAAAGTCAAGTGCAGACTATGAATTTATCTAAAATTACCGTAATTTTCGATATCTTTATTTTTCCCAGATTTGTCTAAGGTATACTTAGTGATGATACATGATAATAGTCGTTAAAGTCCGTCAGCCCGCATTGGAGAAGCGTGGTGGTTTTAAGCCCTAATTCCCTCTCTCATATGAGAGTGGAGGCCTGTGCCCAGCAGTGCGACGTTAATAGGCTGAATTGAAAATGTTAGAAAGTACGAAAGAAAGGAAAACTTCAGTTAACGCGCCGATTAAATATGAATAGAGTATGGTTATGAATTTATCGATTTTCCCGCAAACGTTAAAAAGTATTTAACTATTTATATAGTTTTATAAATCCAACAGTGTATTGCATAGTTGCTGAGCAAATTTTAAAGCGTAACTGTTTTCGTTTCGCGAATATTCGCCATAGTACTAGTAGGTATTTCGAAAAGTTTTTGCGCTCAACTCTGTTATAATATTGAAGTTCTTGCTCGTTGCAATTTAATTATACATTTTTTTCGATTACCCACCACCATTGCGGAAGTTTCAGATTAACTGATTCGTTTTAAGTATCCGCTGCTATAACTTCTGTGTTGTTCGGCTCTAAAATGAGGTTAACTGTACCCTGTGACTCTGAGCTCTAAAGTAGGTATGTACCGTACCTTACCAGTAGGGCTAGCGCGCACAACGATTAAAATTATGTCTACCAGTTATCTCTATTTATCTACCGAAGCTAACATGGTTACACATAATAATGACTTGTCTCGTTACGTCAAGAGTAGAGATAAAAGTAATATTTATTTTCCGTGGTATTTATTCTGGTATCTTATTTTTCTGTACGAACTCTTACATGCCGACTATTCTTTTCTCGTAATATATGGGATTTATGTATGTTAAATGAGAAATAAGCTGGCAACGACACCATCTCTCTCTCCCGTTGCGAGATATCTCGTTGCATGCTAAGCCTGCAGCACAACTCATGTTTCGTGTGTTTGTTTTTACGATGTGTTCTATCTAACACTCAGTACACAGTCAGTTCTTTAAGTATACTTAGGCTGTGATTCTATAAGTAGCTAGTAAAAAGTTGATACATCAGAAAATCGTTTTCCTTGCAATGGATTATTTTGAATAATTTAATTGTAAGTACATAAGTAAGAATTAGGTACGTTCCGAGTTTACGCTTTTATTAGCCTAAAACCTCCGACGACGACCTCCGTGGCGCAGTGTGTAGCGCTGTTGCCTTAACGTGCGGAGGTCCCGGGTTCGATCCCCGGCAGGGTCAATTTGGGAATTTATAATTTCTGAATTTTCCTTAGTCCAGGTCTGGTGGGAGGCTTCGGCCGTGGCTAGTTACCACCCTACCGGCAAAGACGTGCCGCCAAGCGATTTAGCGTTCCGGTACGATGCCGTGTAGAAACCGAAGGGGTATGGGTTTAATATAACTGCCATGCCCATTGATGTAGAATTTTTTTAGTACCTATACTAGATGTAGGATTAGCGCTTCAAAAATGTCCCCGACAAATTACAGCACAAATACGAAAGTGCTCTTATTTGCCACTAGTATGAGCCAACCTTAGCCAACATAACGACGCGTCAAAATGCTGCAGTGCTCATATAAAAAGTGTGCTAATATCCTTTGGCCAATGTTTGTGACAATGCGTCAAATATTGTAACAAACATTGACTGTTCTGGATAGACGGGATGCATGGAGTAGTGTTGGTGTTTTAAAAGTATTGTTGCTTAGTGATTCCCTGGTAATCCATTTCGTTATGCAGTAGAGTTGTTTAAGCCATCTATCTAAAATATACAGATAACATTAATTATGTTCAAATTCATTTTGATAAAATTGATATTACTGGAAACACACATACCTTAGTTACATAAATACACATAAAATACATGGGTACATAAAGATATTATATACTTTACATAAATATTTTATAAAAAAATGTAGTAAAAAGCCGCAAAGGCTAAATCTGAATAAAGTTTACTTGGTACTTTTTAAGTTTACGTGTAATACGTCAATAAAACGTAGATTTTTAACCTTGATATTAATTTTAAAATGAAACTAAGTAAGGAAAATTTAATTTTAAGTTAAAATCTTACTTCTTAACTATGTAAGGAAAATTTAATTTTAAGTTAAAATCTTACTTCTTAAACAAATGTTAGGTAGTTTAGTTTTAGTTTCCTCATGTTTTTACACAGATACTTATGCATATCATAACATTGTATAGTTATAAATATTGATAGAAGAGGAGAGAGTACGCCATTTAAACCTACGTGGTTTTTCGCAGTGCTACCCACCAAAACTGTATCAATATTTATTTTGATAAATAAAACATACTGTACAAGTATAACACATAAGTGAGTTACTGGGGCGCGTAAGCTAGTAATAAATATACACGACCACATACCACCACGATATACAACTTTAAAAAAATCAGCAACTCCATGTCTCCATTGTTCTATTTGAATTTCGTTCCATTGAATTTTTTGTTTTTGCCTTTTTACAAAGACAAAAGGTCTTAAATATAAACATACTACATTCATAATTCAACTTAAATTCTAAGTTTTAAGGTTTATAATAAATTGACGTTGTTGATATTGACAATGTGATGCCAAGAGTTGCGTCTTGTTCCAAAATAGTGTAAAGGTATCAATTTGGCAACGTATGAAGTACCTTATTGCTTACATATTAAGTTTTATTTTAATAATAAATATTTTTGTACTTATTTTAAAAATTACTTTTTGTTTTGGATTGAAAGGTTATTCCTACCTTTTCTCTGATGACAGAACGTCTTAAAAATTAATATTTTCTAATCGTAATGTAGCTTTATGTGTTAAACTTAAGGTGCATAATTAACTGAAGTTGTTGCTAATATAATACCATTTTTCTACATTTCCCACTCAGCATACAAATGTTTATGTGTGTGCAAATTGGGACATTTTTGCGATATTTTTTGTTCGTGACCCTGCTTCTAGTACTCATTCTATTTCAATGGCCATGCCCCTAACAGGTTAGCCCGCTACTACCACCTTAGACTGCATCATCACTTACCATCAGGTGAGATCGCACTCAAGGGCTAGCTTGTAGTGGATTAAAAAAAAAACACAATATTAAATAATATGTAGGTGTAAAGCCATAGCCGTTTTATACATTTAATTCAGAGTAGATATTATGAACTAATGCATCACATTTTAACTTCACCTAGAATAGAACCTAGCAACTTTATTCAGATTTCTGTAAGTGTAGAGTCGAGATCGGTCTTCCTTCATAAAATACAAACTTTTCTGATACCCAGTCGTACAGTATTTCCTAATCCCAATATGTCCATATTCAATAAAAGCGGGGGTAAAAATTAGTTAATTGTATACAGACAATATTAATTATTAAAAAACATCGAAAATGTCAGCCCTGACAGGTGTGGTAATGAAAAATTATATTTTATTCGACCAAATAATACAAGAGAGCACTGGAAACAAAGTATGGTATTAAATTAATAAAAGGAAGAATTATATTCCGTAATTACAGTGCGGGAATATTAAAGTTATTGTCGTTTTTTCGAGACGGCCGAAATTATACTATTAAAGTCGTTCGCGTACATTGAGCATTCCTTGTAATATTTTCTCGAATATTATTTTATTAGAGTTCCTTTACAACTAATGGGTTCCTTTACTACTAACTGGTGGGAGGCTTCGGCCGTGGCTAGTTACCACCCCTACCGGCAAACACGTGCCGCCAAGCGATTTAGCGTTCCGGTACGATGCCGTGTAGAAACCGAAGGGGTATGGGTTTAATATAACTGCCATGCCCCTAACAGGTTAGCCCGCTACCATCTTAGACTGCATCATTACTTACTTAAGGGCTAGCTTGTAGTGGATAAAAAAAAATACTTAGTTTTTTTAAAAATTATATATAGGCTAGCGCTTGGCTGCAATTCAGACCTGTTTGCAAGTGGTGATGTAGCTTGGTGGAGCGCGCTTGCCTAGATGTCTCCTCACTCTTGAGTAGTTGTTGAAGTGAAAACTTCTTTAGCCGTGTTGAGCACCTTTTGGTAAGAGGTAAACTTGTGGATTCGCGTCACCGACATGTTCCGCGTCACCAACATGCTCGCGTTATTACGAAGACAAAAGGTTTTAAATATAAATATACTACATTCATAATAATTAATAAAACTGTAATGCCTTCGAATTGTCTATATGAAATTCCAAATTTGAAAAAAATCCTTACCATATCATATTGTGACATCTCGTCAAATAGGTATTTTAAAATCATATCAAGGTTCTGTGACAGTTTTAAGAAAATACTAACTGACCGTTTAAGATATAAAAATCGGCGAAGTTATAAGCAACTATATATTATAATAGAGTTCCATTGCCATAATAGACCTACTATTATGGCAATGGAACTCTACGGAACCCTTTAAGCGTATCGTAATTTGCGCTTGACCAGTCTGTCTGCATCTCATTATCTATATCAGTAAATATGTTGTATTACTTACTTACCTCATTTTTGAGGGTTGTGATCAATTTTGATAGCCACCATTCCGCGCGGGCCGGGAATTTGAATAGTATCCAATTCGTTTAGTTAGGTTGAGGGACGAGTGGCCTAGTTGTGACATCGCATATCAGTCGTTTGCGAAGGTTAAGCAACGTTGACCCAAGTCGGTAACTGGGCGGGTGACCGAATTTGGGGGTTCAAATTTGGCCTTTTCGTTTCCTCCGTGCCTCGGAGAGCACGTTAAGCCGTCGTGTCGGTCCCGGTTATTATCACTAACATCTGGTAACTAGTGGTTCGCCCCGAACTGAGACCTCGCGGCGCCATCTATTGACATCAATGTGAAGTTCTGTTAAAAGTACTGAAGCTGAACTGAAAAGAAAATTTTAGGTAAAAAACACGAGAAAGCTTTTTACTTTACAAAGAAAGCATAAATACGGACAAAACTTTCAAAACTTTTTTGTGACCATTTAATGGGTATGTCAACCCCTTAGTTTAAATCGATCAATCGAACGTGTTATTAAAAAACAAAGTCAAATAACTCACCTTTCCATAATTTTTTTGGAAAAAAATCCACTTTGCCCGTGCCGAAACGAATCAAATTAAATTAAAGTAGGTGCCATCTATGCATTATTATTTGAACTTTTTTCCATTTGCCATCTCTCCCGTACGGCCATCTCCCCCGGAATTACCCTAATCAAAAAAGATTCCCTAAATATTTTATTTTTTTACCTAGGTTCAATTAATTAAGGTGAATACTTGATAAATTATAATATAATAAGCAAATTCTTTTCGTCTTTACCCTACCCTACTTCAAGATGTGGTCTGTACCTACTAATTTCGCCATTGCTCTTTGTTAGGTGTTTTCATCATGATACCGGAAATCGCACCCACGGTAAGCTGTCAAGTCGGTAATTTCCTTAAATTAAAAACTTCTAAATCACGTTTTGTTTTTTTAAGGCTTTATAAACGTGTCATTAAGTTAAGGTACAGAGGTACCTACCTATTTACTCGTGGGCTGTTTTGTGCTAAAATCTTGCAACGCATTTAATTCCTTGCCCCTCTAGAGAGGCCATAGAAAAGTTTACAAAGACCGCGAGCGCAAGCCCGTTCCATTCTTCGTCGGAACAATAAAAATATACTACAGATAAATAATTATAATAACACGCTACATTAGATACTGAGTTAATTAACCTATTGTTCAAAGTGAATAGATATCGAGTTTTATTATAAAGAAACACAGTTGAATAAACCGAAACAAAAAATACGTAAGTAAGTACTCGCAGCATACATCGCCTGTGAAAATTGTGTTAGGATTGTTCCACACCTGTTCGTTTATTTGATCCATATCGCGTTAACAAACTAACATTCGGAATGATTATCTATCCTACTAATATTATAAATGCGAAAGTTTGGATGGATGTTTGTTACTCAACACCAGAACGGCTAAACGGGTCTGGATGAAATTTAGCACAGAGAATAACACATATACTACTTTTTATCCAGAATATTAAAAAGGTTCCGTGGGAACCAAAAAACCTCGATCCACGCGGCCGAAGTCGCGGGCATCAGCTAGTGTTTTCTTTACTTTACTTTAATTTTCCGGGATAAGTAGCATATTTATTAATCCAGACTATAATCTATCTCTGTGCCAAATTTCATCCACATCCGTTCTGCCGTGATTGAGTAACAAACATCCCTTCATCCATCCAAACTTTCGCACATACGAGTAGGTTAGAATAGATTTCAGTCGCAGTGACATGTGCATTGAGGCGCTGAGGTATCTAAACTGTCTAGTAGGACGGAAATGAATGAAAAAATAATGAAATGCAAACATCGTAATGAGACTTAGTCGAACCGATTTACCAGATTCGCCACTTACTTACCGTATGCTCTAATGTGGACGAGCCTTTAACGCACTTATCTAGGGTTCCCACACACTCAAGATATGGTATCTATCTGGCATGTTCCCCGACACTACCCCACGGTTTCTTAAACGCTGTTCAAGATCTTTCGTTGCGTAATTAAGTTGCAAAAAACAACGATTCCGTAACAACAGATAAGTTATTAACTATCAACTTCACATCAAAGTGCCTGTCATAATATTGACAAACCGATTTTGACGAGATTTGGTACGGAGATAGATTACATCTCGCGGCATATAATAAGCTTATTTTTATCCAGGAGTCCCCACAATATTTTCAATTCACTACCACACCACGCCTTTTGCCTGGTGAGTGGCTTCGTCCGTGGCTAGTTACCACCCTACCGGCAAAGACGTGCCGCCAAGCGATTTAGAGTTCCGGTACGATGCCGTTTAGAAACCGATTAGGGGTATGGGTTTAATGTAACTGCCATAGCGCTATTATCTTAGACTTCATCATCACTTACCATCAGGTGAGATCGCAGTCAATGGCTAACTTGTAGTTGATTAAAAAAAACGAACGAACGAACGAACGCGGGCATCATCCAGTAAAAATATTTTTTTACTTGAAACTCAATAGTTGAGTGGTAATCCATAATTTAGTTGTTCAAAGATTAGCCGCAACTAAAATTGGAAGGATTTTTCGTTTTTATCCGAGCTACGGATTGATATAAATGAGGCTTTTAACGGGATTTTACAAAACCTAAATAAATAAATACACGCGGATCAATTGGTGTGTACTAGGGTATGAAAAATCAATCTGTTGTTGTATGGAAGCAATCCACTTTAGGCTCCAGCGCCCCACCGGATAGTATAATAACTTACACTACTGTATTTAATTTATATATCTACGTATTGTAATATCTGTTTTTTTTTAAAAAGAGCAACTGTTGAGTTTCTTGCCGGCTCTTCTCAGAAGAACCTGCTTTCCGAACCGGTGGTAGAGTCAAAACATGACGTAACATAAGAGACACCTGTATGTGTCCTACATGTTATAAATATATTGTACAGTATCTTAAAACTAAATCTACGAGCTAAACGCATTCCATATTTGCATTTGGAACTGATAGTAAAGTAGTATAACATTGAACCACAAAGGGGAAAGTTTTATAATATAATAACTTATTATTAGAGTGAAAAAAATATATAAAATAATATCCTAATTATAATGATTTGGTCCGCTTTCGTGCGCCGGTCTCGGTGGCGGTCGGCGAGGGGAACAATAAAATATACTTTAATTATAAGCCCGCCGACTCGGATCCGGGGCCGTTGACCCCGCGCTACATTAGTACGTGCTACATTAGGACACTCGGTTATCGATCATTTTTCGCGTAAGTTGCCGGTGACGTCGCTCTACGTCACGGGAAGGCGATTAGAAATACCTACTAAAAAAAAAAAAAAAAAATTAGTTTATTTCAAATAGCATAATAAACTAAACTAACTAGATTAGACTAAGATCCTAAAATAAACTTAATAACTAAATAAAAAATCATAGGCAGTGATTAATAAATTAATAGTGCCAGATTACAGTAATTAGCTATGGTTTTAGTCTAATTGCCAGCTCTTCTCAATAGAATTTCTTTCAGAACCATTATTCCCCACTCAGAATGAGGATAGTAAGGCCATTATCCACCACGCTCTCCATTATTGGCTGAGTAGGTATCCTCTAGGGATTTCAATAAGATTTCAATATGTGACAAGAATGTCGAGTGATCATAGAGGCCACCTTCCAAAGTTTACTAAAAACTTCGAAGATTGCGTTTTAAAATCGATTAAACACTTTTTTCTATTAGTTTTAAGACGATATTTTGTACAAAAATAATAAAAATAAAAAAGTGAACGTATGGGCTATGAAAAGCTAATAGCTAGACAAACTTTATCAGTAACTAGCTGATGTTTTTTTTTAATCAACTACAAGTTAGCCCTTGACTGCGATCTCTTGATGTCCGCGACTTCGACCGCGTGGTTTAAGTTTTTTTTAATCCCCGGGATAAAAAGTAGCCTATCTAACTCGCCAGGTCTTTAACTACATAATATATCCATGAAAAAAATCACGTCAATCCATTGCTCTGTTGCACATGATTGAAGGACAAACCAACAATTCAATAAATCAATAAATAAACAAACACACTTTCGCATTTAGGTATATTATTAGTATGATAATAATATTAGACGTATGGTATACTTACATAAGTACTCATAATTAGACGCATTTTAACCAACATTCGGTCGAATAAAACACAAAAACACAATCGATACAACTTTGTCCCACTCCCCCATATAAAAACAACGCCAGGTGCATCGCTTGTTTACAACTGTTTCCGATTTGAATACGTACGAGCCGAAGAGAGGCTACCCCCAAAAAAGGGGAGACGCTATATTCATCCCTTCTATGCTAATCAATGTATCTACTGGACCACTGGGTCAAAAATATAATAAGTTCCAGGTGCATCGCTTGTTTACAACTGTTTCCGATTTTAATACGTACGAGCTGAAGATAGGGCACTCCCTAAAAAAGAGGAGACGCTATTAATCACACCTATGCTAATCAATGTATCTACTGGACCACTGGGTCAAAAATATAAGAAGCTTTCGTTTATAACTGTTAAGAATCATTGATAAAATCGATTTGTCTATTTTCTTTTATTTTCTACATACATATTTAGTCAATTTATTCCAATCAAATTTTTTTTAATAGTCAAAGGATTCTATTTATGCTTTTCAAAAGTTTTGTATTAAAATATTCATATTCATATTCATTTATTTATTTTGATTTAGGCTTGTATAAAGCTCTTACAAATGTCATATAAAATTACAATTAACTCAAATAAATTTACAAAATTACAAAAATAAAATAAAACATAAAACAATAACTTTTTATCTACATCTCGAATCGTTGAACCGGATCATTTTTGTTTATTATCGATTTAGATGCTCGCAAATCTTACAAAACACTGCTGCTCAGGATATATTATTATGTATTATTTACTTTTCATGACGTCATTTCACTTTGGTGCAATGAGCATTGAACAAGAGAGTTATGTCGTCTCGTAGATTGCGTTACTCGATGATAAGGACCGTAGACTTCGCTTGTATCGATTTAAAAAATCTTTTCCCCACAGACTGATTGTAATCGAACAAAGTCTGTGTGTTACTGTTTAAAATCGCACCATAAACGGGCTATAAAAATTGCATGTTGCTGTAAAATTTGCTGAGAAGTAGGTATATTATAAGCCTAGGAAAAATAATGAAACATTATATTTCCGCTAGGACCGAAAAAATTCCGTCCTACAAATTAAATGAAAAATATAAATAACCACATTATATTTGGTGGTTATTTTCAAAGAATGAACTTCTAACCTAGAGTTTAATTGTGTAAATACTAATTAATTCCTTAGAATATTTTAAGCAATAAAATTTTGGTTCTTGCCAAAGAAAAAATTAATGGCACAAACTGGAGGCGGCATATTTCTCGAATAATTTTTTTTAAATATGCATTTTACTGATTCGTGAATTCGTTACTTTTGGTTAAAGTTAATACGGGATTCATAGTTTTTGAAAATTCCCCCAAATGTATATGGAAATGAAAATTTGTATGGGATTTTTAGGAACATAATTCCACGCGGAAGAACTCGTGAGCGAAACCTAGTTAACAACTTACTAATTTATAAGACGTAGGCACTAGGCATCTATACAACGTATAGTACTATAATCTGCGTCTATACCTACTTGTACTTGAGGACCTTTTCAGTTAACGCTGGCAGCGGCATGCGACTTTGTGGAACCGCTTCACATCTCTCATCTTATTATGCCATCTTATATAAAAGTACAGGCTACTTTACCGGTGATCCGGTTCACTGTAGGCTGCTAATCACTTGAGAATCATAGTCAGCTGGCTCGTTCGAGCATTCTGTCACTTTGTCCCTGAGTGGCACGTTTTATAGTACAAAGTAACCGCTTACTCTTCACTAATGTTTTGGTGCCTTACAAATCTACTAATAATTAATATTATAAATGCGAAAGTGATATGCACAATTCTTGACTGCATATACTTATAGGTATTTTTATCCCGGAAAATGTTTTAATCCTACGTAAAAGTTGGGCCGGATCTAAAGATTTCTATAGCACTTAAATGCATGTTTCATATGTAGTTTATGGATTAAAAGCAATCAAAACTTAAAAGTTAGTTCCCATTTCCGAACGAACCCAATGTTTTTTGAGAAAAAAACAATCCTATATTATGCCAATCTAGAGCTTCAGTTGCAAATGTGCCAAATTGCATAAAATTAATCTGCTTAGTAAATTTAGCGTGAACGTCACAGACAGACGGCTCAGTTCCTACCCACGGAATAGATAAAGGGAGGTATTTATTTTTTCTATGTTCCTACCCAATGACATATTCAATATATAAAAATTCACTTTCACTATTATTTCAGTACTACCTGAAACATCCATCCATCCATCCAAACATTCGCATTTTTGATATTAAGTAGTATATAAAGATGACCTAGAATGTGCATCCATATTTTTTTTATAACAATATACATTACCTATTGGATAGAAGCACGCGTCACTTTGTGGAAGTCCATGATAGATAATGCAACTTTGTGTGTAGCGACCCTCTCCTATTAGTGCTAATTATGAAGTGTCACAGACATTACATAACAATTGGCAATAAGAAACTCTACGAACGTGCCTAGTAAAAAATGTAAAGGTCACACAATTACTGCGGTAGCAAACGAGGACTGTAATTACCTACTTTTTTGTCTCGGGATGCACAGTGCTCCTTATTTTATTTCCGGTATGACAAGATGCGCCATGGAATTAATAATTTAAGTGAAAACTTCTTTAGACGCGTTGAGCACTTTTTGGTAAGGGGTAAAAATGTGGATGCGTTCTTCTTAAGACAAAAGGTCTTAAATATAAATGCATGCATATAAATACATTCGTAATTAAACTGTAATGGCTTAGTTTTAAGATTTATATTTGAAATATTTTTATTAAGTTTATTAGATGCCTTGTCACTTGTCATACATTGCAGGACACATTCAAACGTACGTCAATATTGTCGTACTGTGTGCATATTGAAGTTGTTTGAAAAATTCTTGAAGGCTATCATGCTATCAATAACTGAAGTATAAAGAATAATGGATACATCTAGGTAATAACTACATCCAAACGAATATTATACATACTAAACTATGTCTGTGTGACTGTCTGTCCATAACTCCTATAGGGATAGGAAAATTTGTAAGAAGTACATACTTTTTATGCCGAAAAATCGAAGAGTTTTAAAAAACCTTAATCCACGTGGACGAAGTCTCGGGCCTCATTTATTTAGGTATTCATATAAGTTACACTAGATATACCACGGTCCACGGATGAATTGCATATTCATTTATTGTATATTATTTTTTAATATTAATAATCAATTATAAAAATAATGATTACGATATTGTAACGAACGGCTATTTTTCTATGTTTTTTAAAAAGGTATTTGTATGCGCATAAATAAATACAATGTTAACTAAATAATACAATAATTAATATAAATATAGCATAATTTAATTACAACCTTTGCAATAAACTTAGGCCGGGACTACACAGTCCCACACCGATTTCGTACCGGTTCAATAGTAGGTGTTCAAAAATTGTTGACGTTCTTTGTTGTTATTTAATTATAATCCTTATTTTAGGGACGTACCTTACGTGACATAAAACTGACACTTTGAAATAATACTGCTTTATGGGATGGTAGTACCGGAACACAAGTTTGAACCCTTGTCATACCTATAATTGAATGACCTATGCCAAAGTAACAAAAGAAATTCACACTTCATTTAATCATGGTTATTCATAATCATTGATGTATTTATATAGGCCTATATTTCACACAAATTTTTCCTCAAAAATTCGCTTGATTGCTTGCAAAATAAATCTAATTTTATAAATCCGATTTGCTTAAGAGCATGTATTATTGACCGAGGGAAGCGAAGGTCTTTGAGTCTACTTGAATATTTTTTTTAAATTTTTCCCCTAAAATTGACGAAATGGGGGGCCTTCAAAGTGGAGATTTTCTAACGTCTAAAGTTGAGCTCAGAACTCTCAATTTTCTAATAGGCTGAGCCTGAAACTTGATCAATTATTTGAATTATATCCTGCACTTGAACAACAAAAATACTAAAATTAGATAAATATTGGAAACGAAATTATTTAATTTTTAATGAGCTTCAGTATTTTTTACAGAACTTCACAATTATGTCAATAGATGGCCCTCTGTAAAATTTTATTCGTTTATACTTACAAATAATAGACGTTAGCACCATCTTACGTGGAATAAAAAAATAGTCTACTGATAGCACTCATGTCTATGAACGTAAAGATGAGCGCGCATTATATTGTAAAACTATCTTATGGATACCGCGAGGTCTCAGTTCGGGGCGAACCACTAGTATAATAGGGGATCTTCTTCTTCTCTCTCTGGACTTTTCCGCACTTAAGCATAAGTGTCCGTTGTGCGTGATAATAGGGCATAACTACAGTGTTAAATAAAAAAAATACTTAAAACAAACTTACTCTACATAATAGCGAAAAATTTCTCTTGATAAGCTTCTATAACTCGGTAGCCCTACCGGCGTGAAACCGGAACTGTACTCTCGTACAACAAACATGTGTTTAGCCTGCTATACACGGTCGGGTTGTCTGTTGGTGTGCCTTTTTGTGTCGATGCCGCGAACGGTGCGGTGTGAGACAATGTAGTAAGGTCAGACAAACAAATAATGTTAGGGCGGTGACTCAGCTACGAAGCGAAGCGAGAGAGAAGTTTTATTTTTATTTCATACTAGCGGACGCCCGCGACTTCGTACGCGTGGATCGAGGTTTTGCAGTTCCCGCGGGAACTCTTTAATTTTCCGGGATAAAAAGTAGCCTATGTGTTATTCCAGACTATAATCTATCTCTGTGCCAAATTTCATCCAGATCCGTTCAGCCGTTGGGGCGTGATTGAGTAACAAACATCCATCCATACATCCAGACATCCATACATCCAAACTTTCGCATTTATAATATTTTTTTATTTCATATACTACAAGTTGGCCTGTGACAACTGTTACTCTATATCAACTGGAGATAAGTTATAATGCAGTCTCAGATGTATGACAGTTATTTATCGGTTTCTACACAGTTTCGTACCGGGACGATAAATCTCTTGGCCTTGCAATAGACCAGATGAGATAAAACACAAAAATTATAAATGCCCACATTGACCTTGCCGGGAATCAAACCCAGTATCTCCCACTTATAAGTCCAGAGCTTTCACCACTGTGCCAGGTAGGTCGTTGCAAGTTTGGCGTGTCCGCATGGGATTAGTGTTATTCCGAAATTAACATAAATAATTTTGTTTATATTAGTGTATTAATATGTTATAATTTTATGATATTGGTTAGTTTATGTATCTATTAGTATTTAAGTTTAATTTTATGCACCACCTCCTACTGTCCACTTGCTCATTGTCTCCGTATCGATAAGGTTGTCTGGATGAGATCGCTAGTTAGCGATAAGACCGCCTTATTGTACCTACGTTTTAAGTTTTCATTTTTGTAATCTGTTTCTTTTGTGTTTTTGTGGTGTACAATAAAGTATATACATACATACATACATACATACATATGTAATATTATTACATAAGTATGTAGTATAAATTAATGTTTAAAATAGCTATAGTATCGCTAGCGGTGTAAGAAAACAGACCTAAGATCTCCATTCGCACGGTAACGTTGATGTGAAAGCTATAATTATAACAATTAAAAAAAAGCAGTCGAGAATAAAATGCTGCAATTAAATACGAAACTCGGCAGAAGTGGCGAACGGTTGATATGCTATACCTAATAGGACGTTTTATCTGCCCCGATGGTCTCGTGATTAGCTTATTCTTCTGCAATCAATTGAGTTCAGCTTGCGCCTGAACCTGCAAAATCTCTCTAATCTCTCTCCTCTCGTGTCGGATTGCCCTTCTATTGGACCGGAGCTCCAGGTGGAATCGCAGTCAAGTTAACGAATATATCAGAATTAACAATGTACGGTGTACCATAATTAATTTATTCACACTGGAAATATCTGTCGTATGGTTTGGTTATTTTGCTCTTCATTTTAAGCTTAGACACTTAAGTATTAATTCGATAAGAATCGAATCGATATGGTACAGTGTTTTTTTTTATGCACACACAAATGCACTTCACCATCGTGCTTTGTGGAGGCAACATCTCCTGAAGAAGCTCCGGTATCGGAGTGAAACGTACGTTGAGGGAGTGTTTTGTGGTGTGGTGAAAAGAAAAAAAAAACACTATACCTACCACATCGATTTTCCTGTTGTCGCGGATTATGTTGTTTTGTGTTTATATTGTTAGCGAATGAAGCTTCTGGTTCATTCATGAAAATAATATTTCTTTTTTCTTCTTAAGTTCGATTAAGTAGTAATATACAATTGGTCATTCTAAAATGGTTGCACAAACAAGAAAAAAACATATCAAAAAAAGCCGCCAGCTAAACTCGAGTTTGTAATATAACCGTGCTGCCCTATAAGTAGAGAATGCTGTAAACGGAAAAAACCTACATATTATAGGCAATATTTTATTACACTTAATTGCATATTATACGTAGATTTTTTACTATAATAAAACCCAATTACCCCTCGAGAATCCAATAAATTTTCATATCTGTTTACCATTTATTGCAATTTCTGTGGGTGTATTTAAGGATTAATGCAAAGTGCATTTTTTAACATAGCCCCTCATAGTAATATTTTTGTAAGTATATAGGTATATTAATTTATGATGTTGGTAAATATATACCCAGTACCCACATATAAAAACTATACTAAGTAATTGCAATGAAGTCGTCTTTCTGTGCCGTGCTAAGAAAATACATAACCATCAAACATATTAATTAATTATTTATTGGAAAAATATTTGAATTATAACATTTGAGACAGCCAATATAGAGAGAGCACTTCGAGATTATAATTTTTCTAACACAGAGAGATTCTAAATTAAAGAGTTCCCGCGGGAACCATAAAACCTCAAACCACGCAGACGAAATCGCGGGCATTCGCTAGTAAATAATAAGAGTTAATTTGCTTAGTTTTTCCACTGAGTACAATGATGAAGTTAGCGTAACAACTTGATGAAATTAATTGATTAATATAGTTCATTTTTAAATTATTATTGTAATGAATACCTATTATTACCTCGCATACCTGGGTATTATCAAGAAAAATGGAGTACGCTACATTCCATATTCAAAAACAAGAACCTCTACCAAGTATTATGTAGATTTTATTAATTATAGTATCGTCACGCATCGTCGGGCGCTAACTCTATATAAGTCCTTCGAAAAAAATTAATATTGAAAACTTTACAATAAATAATATTCGTTTGCCAACATCGCGGACATTTACATTATGCGGGATAATCTCATTAATATTTATGACGAAATAAAAATAAATTATCCTCGAGTACCGTCGTCGGCGAGTGACCCGCACCTGGTTCGCTCTTACCACGTCTCTATCCAACTCAGAATAGGAACCAAAACCGCTTACATTGTTACCCTCTTGAGCGTTGTCTAAGTCGACCTGCGTACATTCATGCATTTTTTCGTTACGTATCCACAACACAGAGTACGTACAAACCCCTTTTTACTGTTGTGAGAATAATAGGCATCTAAGCGATGTACGTACAGGTGTAAAGTTTGCGCATTGATATTATTAGAAGGACGAGTCGAGTCACGAGGATATGATATAGTACCTACCTAATAATTAATTAGGTAAGGTACTGTACCTATGTCATCTTCAATACTGTTGTTCTTGTTCCTACGGTTGATTGGATACGTTTAAGAAAACGAGACGTTAGAAGAATAACAACATGTGTTGAGAGATTGAGACAATTCCTCAAAGTGGTCATGTAGATCCGAATTAGTCATAAAATTATCAAATTTCCGTTGCTCCCGCTTACCCGCTATCATTAGGAATTGTCCCAGTTAAGCGCATACAAACAACGTCGCAACGCTGCCTTTGACGTATTAATACCTCCGTGAATACTTAATTCCGCGCAGAGCCACCGTTCCGACAAGGCTACGAAATATTATAGCATCGAAATGACTAAGTAATGTAATAGAATAATAAATGATAACATCCGCGTTAAGAGAACTTACGGGGCATCATTTTATATTTAAGAGACAACAATGGACCCGGCTTGTATGGAGGCAAGTATTATTTTACTGTACAGTCGCGTAAAAAAGTGCGAGAGTGAAGTCTGTCTACGGAACATGACGTCATCGCGTTGCTCACATGGGCATTGATGAGTGCATGCCAGACGCGAAGACGACGCACGCCACCGTGCTCTTACATTTTGCTATACAAAGACAAGATTTATTTTACTTTGACTTGATTTTATATGTAAAGGTACAGATTAAAATCATAATTATCGTATCACATAATATATTATGCAATGAAATCTGATGCAACCTACACTTTGTTTGCGATATCCTGATCACCGACTGACAGATCCTGTTTGATATTCCACTTGTTAGACAGTGCGTTTCTGGTACTTACGTAGGCTGCGCTGTATGTGCCAATAGCATAAGTGCTCATTTGACACAATCGTGTTTCATAATTTCAACGAGGACCACGGCCACGTATTGAATTGAGTTTAAAAATCGCTTATTAAGAACAAAATTTGTGATCCATGAAGCTCTCAAAATTAAAATATTAAATTTTAAGCAATAACAAGTTGCAAATATAAAAAAAACGACCTGTCTAGTCTAAATTTAGATTTCGTTAGGTCCAAGTGGTTATGAAAACCAACGTAAGAATCTCGCATCGCGAACGTTGCTGGAAAGTGGAAATAAACTGGTACCTCTAAAAGTCTGTTTCCACCTTTATCACGCTCTAATTTTCCAAAGCATTTTATTAATTTAATTTAATATAACGCCGCGCGTCCATTAGGACTTTTTTCCACGAAAGTCCTTTACGACAGATTCGTTCCGACGTCGGACAATTAATATTAATTAAGATTTAAATTGGTCTAATTACATAGAACCCGGCCCATCTTCCAGCAGCTATGCTACGGACACGCGGACAATGGAATATTGTTTTAACATGTTTTTTGAATACGCTTTATTACAACTAATAAGAAGGTAACTACTTATTACTTGAATTCAAGGCGCGTGTCACATTACATGTAACATTATAAACGCTAGCTTGTTTTAATTTTTAATGGTGCTATTTAAAACTAAAAACGTAGCAATAAAGATTTGTACTTACATATTTAAATGTGTGGACTAATTAGGCACAGAAATCGTGATTTATGATTCCATTATAACGCTTTTTTGATACATTTCAAGACGTTGTGATTTGTGACAGCTTGGCAAGACCGGCTCATTTTATATGGCGCTGGGACATTGTCGGAATATGGCAGTCGCAGTTGTAATGGAATCAATTTGTATCGATACAAAATGTCAACACTAAAAAAGGAATGAATCGAAATCAATATATAAGCATACTTAATTATAATTAAATTAACTTCAGAAGGTAGAGTCAATTTTGCAATTTGATGGGAAAGGTGACAAATTAACAATTACTTTATCTACGGGAATACTCAATTCTCAATCATTTATTTATTCCATGTAGGACATACAGGTGTCTCTTATGTTGCGTCATAGTTTGACTCTACCACTGGTTCAGAATGAAGATTGGAATAAGTTGGTGCAAGTAACTTGAACTATATTTTTTAATAACAATTTTAATATTCTGTTTTGTAACTAACAATTTTTTTTGTATCTTTTCAGGTAAGTGATTACAGCCGCGTCTCTCTTCTATACTGCAGATATTTGGTAAGCTAATAGGTACATCGGCTATCCCGTGCTCTTGTTGATAATCTTCCCTACCCATAAGTTGAACGGAAGAGATTGCTTTAGCAATTAGACCGCCTTTGCACCCTTCTGTATTATCTATTTACCTTTTTGTTTATTGTTGCTGTTTTTCTCTCTCTTTGCGTCGTATTCCTCATTACTGAGAGTTGTGACCTCTTTCCATTTATCAAGTAATGGTAGGAGTTTTCTTGGGATAATAATGCGGTGGGTTCCCACTTCCTTCCGCATGCAACTCGTCTAAGCTTTAAACTCTAATGTTTTTGTAACGATTATTATCAGATGTTAGTGATAATAACCGGGAACCGACGGCTTAACGTGCACTCCGAGGCATGGAGGAAGCGAAAAGGCCAAATTTGAACCTCAAAATTCGGTCACCCATCCAGTTACCCAATTGGGTCCACGTTGCTTAACAATCACAATTGACTATTATGCGTTTTCACAACTACTTAGGCAGTCGTCCCTCATTTTTATTTATTATTTCCTCCCTCATCATTTTTTTACATAGGCATCCATTGTGGATGAATCCTGATAATCGTCTTTATAATAATTGTACAAGATGATGCCCGTGTTCTTACAGTATTAAGTAGGGTTGAAAGTTGTAACGGAGGCGCTCTTAGCGGAATCAGAGGTGGATGCGGAGGTGAAGGGGCTTTGCCTTTTTTTGGATTTCTCCGATCACATCGTCTATTTTCTGTGCTCTAGGATACGATGAATCCCACATATATTTTTTTTTGAGGATTCTTCTAAGGATAGTTGCCTTTTTGCTTGTTGTAATGGTGTAAGTGACATCTCCTGCTTCGATTTGTATGTAATAATAACTAACTATGTAATACGTATTTCAACGTAATTAAACCTCCGTTACCACTCCGCAAAACGGCGGAGGCGGATGCGGAAGCGGAGGTACGATTTCTTGCGAAAGTTCCGAGTCGAGGTTCCGTTACAACCCTAGTATTAAGGTATAAATTTGTTCTTAAGGTATGTATTTATAAATAAATATTAGGTAGTTACGTGTTATCGCTTTGTTTCTCTTTGTTGTCAGAGCAAAGTTGTCTATTTTTATTTTCCATATAAAATATAGCTAGCAAAAGCATAGGTAAAGCTTTTAGCGGCAAACATCTCCGGCAAGTCTGAATATAAATACACTACTATATCATACGCCTTACAGATTGTTACGCGTCTTAAACCTTAACAGCTTCTTTTAGTTTACTGCACTAGCGTTTTTGTGTCCGTAGCCGCAATTACCCCTTTCATTTTCTTCGTGTGGCAACGCTTTTATTTTATACGCACCGTCTACGATATTTCTTGGGTTCCGTACCCGAAGGGTGCCAACGGGACCCTATTACTAAGCCTCCGCTGTCTGTCCGTCAGACCGTCCATCCGTCCGTCCGCTCGTCTGTCTGTCAGCGGGTTGTATTTATCTTATGAGCCGTGATAGCTGGAGAGTTGAAATTTTCACACAATGTATATTTGTGTTGCCACTGTAACAAAAAATAAAATTTAAAAGAAGGTCCCCGTATACAAGAAATGTGATTTTTGATTTGTGAGAATTGTTTCGTTTTTGAAAGTTTTTAAATAGTACATAGTTTTAAATCTTGTACGATTGTACGGAACCCTTCGTGTTCGACTCAGACTCGCACTTGGGATGTTTTTATATTCACGCGTATCGCCGTGACTTTTAATAGCACCGCCTCCCTTTCACCGGAGCGACAATGTACCTTCTGTCGCCGCGAGCTTAAAAATTACACGCTCACCTAGTGGTGTGAATTGTCTCTTAATTTGTGGTTTCACTATATCCCGACGCCAGCTTCGCGTTAGTGCATCATTGAGGGCGGCAAACCTTTGCGTCGTCGCCGAGTTTTTCGCTCCGGATAATGGCTCGGAAAATGTTTGCGAGTCGCGTGCCGCGCCACACCGTTTGTTGTAGAGATAATTTGTATGATGTCGTTAGAGCGTCGGCAATAATGTGTTAGCAGTATCTCTGTCAAAAGAATCGCAAGGAGCGTTTAATTTCATTTCAGCTTGCACACGCATCGTATAGTTTAATTTATTTTGATGTACCGCGACGTGCCTACTTGTAAACACTGTCGTTTTAACGCCGGCATGGACGAGATCGCATTAAAATTTGAATGCGTTTTACAGTAATTTATAGTAGATCAGTCGACGAATTTCGTTTTGCTAATTGAGTTATATTTACCTAGGCTATGGAGCGTTTTAAATGCAATACAATTGCACTTTGGATGGCTATCGTGGTCGTCAACCACCGACAACGTTACACCGCTGAACTTAGGTCTCCCTGCACCTCGTTTGAAGTCGTCCGTCTACCGTGTGGGGGCAGTTTGAAACCCCAGCGCCTATCAGTTCTTCTACTATGTGCCCAGCCCATTCACTTGTTACTTCGACTTCACAATAAAATAATAATAATAACATTTCACAGCAAACCTTCAATGGATAAAAATATATTTTATGATAGTCACTGAGTTAGAGAATAGGACTGTACTGCTTGCTTAATAGCACATCAACAGTGGGCCGCCGATAGAAATTGACACTATGGTCTTTTTTTTAAATCGTGTTTTCTGCTACTATGTGGTCTTCTGTTAGTGGTTTTCTGCTACTTTCTGGATATTATGGCCATAATATATACCTATAGTATAGGGGTATAAGTTTAATATAACTGCCATACCTCTCATAGTTTAGCCCGCTACCCTCTTAGACTGCATCATCACTTACTATCAGGTGAGATAGCAGTCAAGGGCTGACTTGTAGTAGTTAGTTATAATAAAAAATAAGCGCCCATAATAGATATCTCGAGGGGATGGTACCTCTCTGCGCAAGTCATTAAACAAAGTACTGAAAAAGGCAATGCCAAAAAAATAAAAAGGAAGCATTCTTAAAAGCCACTAGACAAAAGAGGCACACTTTACAGATGTTAAAGCACAGTAAACAGGTTAAAGTAAATTATTGTCACTAGTTTGTAGATTTTCAAGATCCGGTATTTACGGGACGAGCTTACGGAAATATTTACAAAAATTACTAGCTGATGGCCGCGACTTCGTCGTAACAGTAATCAATATATATAAAAATCAATGCCACTTTTCGTTGTAATTTTATAACTCAAGAACGGGCTCACCTATCCAAACCAAATGTTTAGGCTTTGTTCGGACTATTTAGTAGATGGTTTATGTAAAGTTTGCACAAAATCGGTCGAGCGGTTCTTCATTTATCCCATTTTTTGTAAACGATTTATACGTAGCGTAGCTGCACGTACCGGGCCGCCAGTAGTATTTAAAAAGAAAACTACATTTTCTTCGTCATTAAAGTTAATAAACAGAGAGAGCTTTAGCCTTACACAAAAACGGGCTGCCAGCTCTCACACTATTAAAAATTCGCGCTCCCCCAGGTCACAAATCAGCATTTCTTATAGCCAAAGAGTCACAATAATTAAGTAGCATGGTTCTCAAACGCCATCGGCGCGGCGCGGAGGAGGCGGTTCGCTGTAGTGCGTTAATTATCACGTTTCAGTGTTAAATCTCATTTTAATTCGACGTATGAAGCCCTGGCTGTGAAAAGGCCCTCTCATTAAATTAGTCCGGCGGTTGGAGAACTATGTATATACTTACCTTACGCACTGATTCACGTAAGTGCGAAACTCGCGCTCTCAGCGCTTCTGTGAATTAGTGAAACACCACCTGAATACCTTCTATGGGGCAATAAGAGTAGATTTTTTTATTCAGCTAATTTTACTTGTGCGAGCGGCGCTCAGGTTTTGAGGTTACAAAACGGTATACGGTTTGGATTATAAAAAAAACTTCGTTGGTAGTATTCATGTAAGAATTTTAACACGCCTGTATTAGCTTCATCAGTACCTAGCTAACTATGTATGTAAACAAATCTTGGAAGTCCAATTTAACCAACTTCAAAGAGTCGTAGAATCTAAAACTTAAGTGAATTAGTGAAACACCACCTGAATAACTTAAGTAGTAGATTGTTTTATTCAGCCTTATTTTAATTGTGCGAGTGCCGCTGAGATTTTGAGGTTATAAAACGGTATAATATGTACGGCTTGGATTATAAAAAAACTTCCCTTCATAGGTACTTTTCATGTAAGATTTTAACACACTTACCAGCGCCAGGAATGTTGTCAGAGACCTTTAATTACTCAGGTGCCTTCTCACTGTTGGCCAATATTCACTGCTGCAGTGATAATGCCATGAATTTCACCAATCAGGATCATAGAAATGATAACAATCATCACATCATTTGAAATAAGAGGGCTTGAATTGGTTTCGATTAACGTTCTAACGAATTCTACGATTTAAATCAGTTTCACACCCCTATCGGTTCGTATCAGAAACGTTGAGCAAAAACGTTTCATGCGAGCAGATTGGACGTCAACCACTGAAGGATGCCAACGCTGACGGTTTCTCGCTGTTCTGAAATAATACAATATTTTATGGAAATAATACAATATTTCCATATTCTAATGATTATAATGTTAAAACTACCCTCCGCATCGAGGAGCGCATAGATTGCTTGTTTTATCCCGCTTGGAATAATTATAATGGGTGCGAATGAACAATAGGGGGAAGATTTAATGTGAAATATAACCGGTGGGGTAGCGATGGTAAAGTGCGTGCGCAGAACGTTGCGCTGCTCTGCGCAGTTGGCGAGCTATGACAGCTGCATTGGAGACCTCAGGGAGGGTCGACGGAAATCGATCCGGTGACCGAAAAATATTGCATTTATAATTAGGTTCTGCGACGCCTTCGGGCGATATGATAAGAATATTTCTATCAATGATTTAACAACGTCAACGGAATTGCCCCACAGTTCATTTCTATTCTTTTTGTTAATTAATTGAAAATCTTTTATAACGTGAGAGCAGCTAACAAGACTGACTTTGAAAATGTTATTACATATAAGCATGTTTTCCTCTAATGAATAAATAGCGGCGTCTGGAGTTCAATAATTTTGTGGTTTTATTTAATATTAGTATGATTTATAGTTTAATGATAATAATTTGTGTTATATATTATGCCACCGTAAAATTGCAAAAACCGTTAGATTGTAATCTAGCTAGCGAAATTGTAAACAGTCGACAAATTGTGAACCGTTCAATGTTCTGAGTGTCAATTTTTGAAATATTCATTATATTTACGTTTTCTTGTCTCTTTTTTGTAGGTTAGGTTAGGGTTTGACATAAATAATCAGGTAGTGCCCTTAGGCACTTAGGTTTTATCGGGTTAATATACCTAACAGATTACAATCTACCGAAAAATAATGCGTTAAATTGTAATCTGTCGACAGTTTACAATTTCGCTAGTTAGATTACAATCTAACGGTTTTTGCAATCTTACGGTGACATATACAACATTAATAATATTAGTATCATTTATAGTATGCGTATGGTTATGTTGTGACGTTTTAAAGACAAAATGCGTGAACTAATTTTAACGATTCTTGCACTTACCTACTAGAGTTACACTAAAATACTATCAATTACTTTATGAAAGTTTATGCACAAATATTTTCATATAAAAAGTCGAATTCATCCGATTTGCGTGTTCGTACATTCTGATTTTTTAATTATCTCTTTTAATTATTTTGGCTATAATAATTATACATATATTCATCATTCGAATGAAAATGCTGCAATCTATATTTTTCGGATTAAATGTGATGGTGTTCAAATCAAATGAATTTTATTTAAATAAGTACCTACAAGTGATTTTGACTGGTCAAGTGAACCTGCCACTGGTTCTTAATGTCAGTGGTAGATTCACTAGAAGATTGTTAATTTTATAATACCTAATGAATATACATATGAGAATGACAGGCTCCAAATTGAAAAGTACCTAATATTATTGTTTTTTTATTGTAACAGTAGGTATTTATAGCTGGACTGTGTTTTATGGTAAACTGATTGAACGCCGCGAAGACGAATCCGCTCCGCTTCAGAAAAGGCGTATTTAACCGCGCATTGTGTGTTTCAGGCTTTAAATGTTTCCCCTTGCGTACAGAATAGTAAATTAGCATTTTCTCAACAGGGGACACTCAGTCTGGGTCGCGAGATGCAAGGAATAATACAGGGACGTGCCAAATGTCAGAGCAGGAAGAAATAAGGCACTAGGTTACATGACAAATTTTGGAGAGCATTACACTATTATAATAACTTATTGTGCCCGCGATTTCGTCCGCGTTTTTTGATTCCATTGAACTTAACTTTCCGGGATAAAAGTGGCCTATATCCGCCGCGGGATATAACCTACCCCTATACCAAACTTTATTAAAATCGGTTGAACAGTGAAAGCTTAGCAGACAGACACTCTTGCATTTATACTATTAGGTATAGGGGTGCATTATAATTTATAGCCCACTAATTTTTTTTGTACGTAAGTACTTAGGTTATGTGCGTTTAAAGCAGTTTACTCCAACATTACCTAAATAGGGAAGGGATGGCAATTTACTCGTAGGTAAAACAACTGCCACCTAATGCAGGCGTGTTGACTAGAAATAGAACATAGTGAGCAAACCAATTTAAGAGTCGGGTAAAAGAACGGGGATCGACGTTTTGTCCTGTCGCCTTCATATAAAAGTGTCTTCTTCCGTCACACAAGTTTTTCTTGTCCGTAGTGTGTTTTTGGTCTAAAACACAGTGCTAACGTCCCGCGGCGCGTACTCTTCCAACCCGCACGCTGCGCTAGGGGCCTTATTTCAACCGTAATATGCTAAAGTAAATAAGGTTTATTAAGTTTTATATATATAGGCTAGCGCTTGGCTAAAATCCGACCTGCTTGCAAGTGGTGCTGCAGCGTAAGGTGAAACGTGCTTGCCTAGAAGATGCCCTTTCACTCTTCATTTGAAGATACCCACCAATATTCAAAGAGGGGAAAATGGAAGCCGGAAGGGCATTCCATATCCTAGCGGTTCGAATTAGGAACGAGGAAGCAAATCGACGAAGCTACGAGCCCGCGGAATTTCGACTGCATAAGGGTGGCAGACCTTGTCGATGACTTGCGGTTCGATGATAAAAAGGTGAGGTAGGAACCAGATCGTATAGTTTTTGAGCACACTCTGAGTTTAGATAATAAAAAGCCGGTCAAGTGAGAGTCAGAGTCGTATAATATATCATAAAGTGTTTCGTACCACCACACAATATAAATTCTTTTAATAAATAACAAGAAAGATGTCATAACAACACCTAATCAGCTGTGAAATAACTGGCTCACATATGGCGCTAAACTGATAGCGCAAACAATTTGACACCCTATGAGTACGGAACCATAATTATCGATTTTCGGATTTTTTCCTATACTTCTGCTGTGAGACCTTGTTTCTTGCCATATTTCATGATTCTAGGTCAACGGGAAGTACCTACCCTATAGGTTTTGATTTATTGGCGAGTGTCAAAATATGCGGCATAAACAGCCAGTAACTTTTGATTGCTTTGACTTAGAAGCTTGATTTTCGTGATTTTTCAAGGGATCGTAGACTTAAGTATTTGATATTCATTTCAACTTGATACTGCTACTTACACAGATACCGATACTCGTTCCCGATAAAAAGGTGGTTGACAGACAGACGAACAACTAAGTGATCCTTTATGGATCCTTTTTTCCTCTTGAGGTACGGAACCCTAAAAAACAGAAGCGCAGCGGCGCTCCACTCCGCTTTCAGGCCTGGCGTGTAAAAGTATGAAAAATACACGAAGGAATAGTCTTGATCGACCAACAGACGCCTTAAAATGAACACGTCAAGTCAAACCATTCATTATGAAATCCTACATGCATCGCAGACGTATGCAATTATTGTAAAGGTACATTCACACTCAATAATTAAGGCATATTATATTCTGGTCGCTCGGTTAAATGTCGCTGTCCAATAAATCGTGACACTGTTCGCGTAATAATAAATGAGTAATACTTGAAATAAGTCCTATGTGATTGTTTTTGGTGAAACAGTGGGCGTAAATAAAAAACCGGCCAAGTGCGAGTCGGACTCGCGCATCGAGGGTTCCGTACAAACCGGTAGGTATATAAGTAAAAGTTATGGTTTTTTTATTGCTAAACGATGCGCTAATGTGGGACGCAACATGCGTAGACACATTGGCCCTGTGTCATATCAGGGAGACAGCCTCAAGGCCGGGAGCCGCAGCAGACAAGGCTGAAACCGGCAAGCGGCGGAAGTATGCCTCTTTCATAGAGAGTAACATATTTGTTCCGTTTGCCGTGGAGACCTTGGGGCCATGGAGTCTTAGTGCCAAAAAATTTTTACGAGATATTTCACCGCGGTTAATTGCCTCATCTGGTGACAGAAGGGCTGGCTCATTTTTTGCGCAAAGGATCAGCCTGGCTGTCCAGCGCGGATATGCAGCCAGTATTCTTGCCACCATTCCACGCGGGCATAATTTATATAGTAATTAGGTTAAGCTAGCCAGCATTAAGTTCTATTGTATTGTCAATAAATTTAATAATATATTTAAATAAAATCCATAACATTAGTAAGTTTAAATTTATTTAAATTATTTTTATTATATGATCTAACTAAAAATTTATGCTTTTTGCAGTTTTTCCTTCATCTGTTCTATAAGACGTTGCTTCTTACCAAATTTCAAGATTCTGAGTACCCTGTTGGTTTTGATTCTCTTGCGAGTGTCGAAAATTTGCAGCATAAACGGCTGTGTCTTTTGATTGCGATCGCTTAGAAGTTTGATTTTTTCACAGCTTCAAGGGATTGTAGACTTGAGTATTTGATATGAATTTCAGCTTGATACCTCCATGCGTTCCTGAGAAAAAGAGTCTTGACACACAGACGGACGGACAACAAAGTGATCCTATAAGGGTTCCGTTTTTCCTTTTGAGGTACGGAACCCTAAATATCTTTACTGCATAATCACGCTCATTTATGCATTATCTGCACACAATTAGGCAGCGTTTCATTGCAATCTATTCACATCCTACATTTGCTATCGATTTGATATCGTCTACAGTAGGTAGACGTTTACGTCTACGACTATTATCATTATAGAATTACCCCTCACCTAGTTTCTTTAACAATGATATTTTAGTGATGAGCCTAATTTTCTATCGATATTGACCAACAAAAATGTTTTCAGAGAAATGTTATCCAAAAATATGAAGACATCTTTTAAGAAATATAATTGCTATAGGCATATTTAACATTTTAACACACTTTTTGTTAATTTTAGTAAATTAAAACTGACTTTTTCCCTAAATAAGTTGGAGCAATGTAGGTAATATACAAGTACATCGTTGCCTTGCAAATTATTGTACAAAAGTTTTCAATATTGTATTTAACAGTTATCATCCCAAAACTATACAAGTTCCTTTTCCAAAATAATGTGTACTATTTCCAGAAAGCAATCTAATAAGATTCAAATAAACATCAAAATGTATTTGTCGATACCTAAGTCAAGTCACTCGAGGGATCAAAGCTATTCAGGGGTGGTTTAGTCACCATTTATCAAGCATTAAAGAAATGAATCTCAATCGACGTATCCCTGAATAGTTTATAAAGGAGTTGCCCTTTTATAAAGTTACCGAACACACTTACGCGAAAACGATACTTACGATGGTATTGTCATTTCATTCCTCGTAGAGACTGTACATAATAGATAGATCGATTAGTGATTTTGCGGTTTGTGTTTTGTTTTATAGACGTTATTGTGTTACTTTATATTTTTTACATCACTTTGATTTTATTATTTTAGTGTTTTATTGTGCATCTTATCTTTTCCTCATTGTGTCTACAGGGATAAGGCTTGAGATGGTTTTTACTTACTTTACGCTGTAAATAGATCTGCCAGTAAAATTAAGTTTATCACAATGCTACTAGGGTTCCAAACGCGCTCTGGACTGTGAAAAGCCCACAACCAACTCAGCCGTTGTTGGCTAAATGTAGTCCAAGAGTGGACGAGAATCGCGTGGGCTACCAAAATGTTGCTCCTACAAATAAAATAATTAATTATCAATCCTACAAAACCTGCTCGTAAGAATTGACGAATGAAATTAACTGCACGTGAACTGCCACCTCTTCAAAAACAACAGTATTTAAAAATATATTCGGAATTCCATAAAATTTACTTAAGAGTCGATCATGGGTGCCAATTTATTCATTTCAATCGGAACATACAGTTGGGTTTTCGAAATTAATCGCCGTTACAACTCACGACACCGAACAAAGATTTTTACTCGACACATTGCTATATTTGAAGTGAAAACTTCTTTAGCCGCGTTGAGCACTTTTTGGTAGGGGGTAAACTTGTGGATTAGCGTCACCGACATTCTTG
Source organism: Erebia aethiops (assembly GCA_923060345.2). Taxonomy (NCBI): domain Eukaryota; kingdom Metazoa; phylum Arthropoda; class Insecta; order Lepidoptera; family Nymphalidae; genus Erebia; species Erebia aethiops. The sequence continues at coordinate 3,617,144 of OV281079.1, read as the reverse complement.
CGTTGTTACGAAGACAAAAAGTCTTAAATATAAATATACTACATTCGTAATTAAACTTTAATGCCTTAGTTTGAAGGTATATTTTAATTATTTTTATTAGTTTAAATATTCGTATTTATATTGACGTTTGAAAATTTTATATTATTTTCAAATTTTAATACTACAGTTCTAAGTTTTCATTTCTATCGGCAGTCTTTATAACTGCCAATTTTTTTTATCTACTCAGTAGGTAGGATTTGCAAGTTTTTTTTAAAATGAAATAGTTAAAGAAACTAGAGTATGTGTTGAATTCACATTGGAGTTGAAACAAATTAATTTGTACTATTTCGATAATTAATTTGAAATTGGTACCGAGCTATTTCTGAGAAAAACTATTTCCTAAACAAAGTGGTCATGCAATTCTGGTTGTCTTGTTCGTGCAATTTTTGGATTATCATTTTAATGTCTTAAAGGGTTATTTGAACGTAATGTCGTTTAAGTGTCGTGCCATTGTTGGTTAACATTGTCGTGTATAGTAAATTGGGGGAATTGACGGAATGCCGCGAACACTTGCGGCGCGATTCAAGGGTCAATTTTATGTGTTCGTGACGGGAAAGCGGATGTCTCCATTGACGGAGCTTGTTTAATACTTGAAAAATTATTCTACGGAACCAATTATGGAATAAAAACACTGCCTATTTACCTCTATCTATTCCATTGAACCTATACTTGTACAAGATCGAGTCTTTTTCTAACAAGAACGATTGACTTAATTTGTTCTTCCAATACGTCGTCCTCGTCGTCAAGTATCCTTATTCTAAGTTTTAATTCGATTGATCGTATAAGTATTCAATGACATTTGCTTGAAAGTAAAATTAACCTTAAAAGCATTCTGTTAAGGTCACAAATTCAGTGCAACCGAATTTAGTATGGAAACGTATCGTTTATAGCGCTGGCTATGGTTGCATACACGAATTTACTTTGACGTAATATCACCGAATGCTTATACGATCAATCGAATTAAAACTTAGAATAAGGGCACAGTTAGACGTCCACTGCTGGACATGTTATCTTCCACACGCCGTACTCTTGAGCCGCCTGAATCAAGTGGCTCCCTGCGACTTGCTCTATGTCTTCGGTAAAACCTAGTGGAGGGTCTACCAATTCTGCAATTTCCGGTGTTGCCATTCTTCCAGTACTTCCCATTCCGTCTATCGGTTCTTCGAACCTCGTCTCCCGCCCCGCAACTTCAGCTTCGCAACACGTCCAGCTGTGTGGATTAGCTTAAGACTACCACCCCTTATTTGACTCTCTTAGATGAGGAATTTACCAACTGCGTGCTTACGTCATAGAAAAACGTTAGTACCGCAGCCACAGTTGTAGCGGTCGGTGTACAGATCAATCAGTTAAGTAGCTTCTTTTTTTCAAGTTTTTGACGACCTCCGTGGCGCAGTGTGTAGCGCTGTTGCCTTAACGTGCGGAGGTCTTGGGTTCGATCCCCAGCAGGGTCAATTTGGGAAAATTCTGAATTTTCCCTGGTCTGGCCTGGTGCGAGGCTTTGGCCGTGGCTAGTTACCACCATACCGGTAAAGACGTGCGGCCAAGCGATTTAGCGTTCCGGTACGATGCCGTGTAGAAACCGAATGGGTTTAATATAACTGCCATGCCCCTAACAGGTTAGCCCGCTACCATCTTAGACTGCATCATCACTTACCATCAGGTGAGATCGCAGTCAAGGGCTAGCATGTAGTGGATTAAAAAAAAATATATAAGTACCTGAAGAATTTCTTGTGTTCATATTACGTGTAAATTTTTCCATAACGCCCTTTTTATTCATTACGTAACGCGGATTTTTACCAATAGGTATTGGTAAATATATGACTAAATAAGAAGGAAAAATACCCATGATATTAACATCCCACACTATACCTACATACTAATTAAATGGGCAAAATGTCTTTAGGTATACTCGTAGCCTCAATCTAGAAAGTTAGAAAAGCGAAAAGGTTAAAGGTGCTCCTGTAGGTTCTCGGAAATTCGAAACCTCAATTCAAATTTTATTTTTTCGAAGACGAGAAATTCTTTTGACGTTCGGCGCACTGGAATGAATAATGGAACTGCACTAGCTCCGAATAAACATAACATGGAAGTAGTTCCCATCAAAATTTCACCTTTAACATAGCACCCAGACCTAGGTGGGTATGCTTAAACCGGATCGGCTGAAATGTAGATGGTATCTTCTTCTAAATATAAAAGGAAAAAGAGACTGAAGCTGCGTGATGTCAAATTCAAGAATGGTCTTGTTCGTCCGAGAAACTCTCAGTGTAACTACGGAACCCCAAGAATAGATACAACATGTATGAAGCTATTTCGTATGTGGGGTGAATTTCATAACGTGGTCCTACCATTAGAGGGGCCAAAGAAATTGAGAATGCACCTGTATAGTGGAGGATGCCGAATTGTTGCTCAGACTAACAAAATACGGAATAAATGCGAAATATATGCCGCTATTTCGTATGTGGAGTGGATTCCATAACGTGGTCATGCCATTAGACTCACACTCAGGAGGCAAGCTCAAACGTTCGCCCTATTCTCGCAAAAAGAGTAACCCGCCTGGCCGTTATTGATTTAATACCGGCACATGCAGTCACCGAGCGAGGCGAGGGGGTGAAAAAAATAAAATTAAAAAATATGCATAATAAAAATTTGGCCGATGACTCCCCCGTCGCAGTCTCCGTTAAAAGGGGTGAAGGATCGATTATTTTTCGAATTACGTCTATGTATAGATGCGTATGTGTGTATATAGCGCTCGATGGCCCTTTCTTGCGTGTTATTGTAGTTATACCAGTGACATTCCGAACCAGTGGTAGATTCACTCGACGTTTCGAAAGCACTTTTAATAAGTTTATTTGAATAAAAAAATATGAGTTTGAGTTTAAGTATTAACTGCCCAATTATATTAATTTGATTGTATTCTATAATTATATCTATATAATAGATATACCTACTCATTCTGCTATCTACCGAGTACCGACAACGCGATAAAAAAATATACACTCCCTCTTTATCACTCTATTCACACTTCAACCTGGATGAACTTATGATAAAAGCGAATTGAGGAGAAAAAGTGAAAGAGCAACATCTTTCATCACCAAGCAAAAGCTTCTGAAGATGTTGGTCGACATTTTTCGCAATAAGGCCGTTGGCTGATATGACTGCATCGCTACAATAATCGCTGAGTCAACATTCCACATGCCGGAAAACTCGCGAGCAAGCTCCAAGTATATTATCGATAGTATCGATATATTTTCCTTTTCTGCTGCAAGTGGAATTGTAACATCAACAATTATTTCTCTGCAAATATGATTATTATTTTAAAATACAATATACAAATACATTATTCTATCAGTAACATTTATGGCAAGTTAACAATGAATTTTTTGCTTCTGTCAATAACATATTCCGTGCAGTCAATCGCGAACTTTGATTTTATAATTGGTGCAGTCCATTTGACGCCGGTATCGAATTTTACACGGAATTTAATTCATCATTTCACTGATTTAACTGACACGCTGATAGACCTGTGACGTTAACATTTAAATTGGCGTGTTTGCAGCTTTATGTAGTGGTCTCCATACACTGATTGGCTTTAAATTGTTTACGAATATTCAATTAAAAATTACAGCGTTTTCGGCGTCCGTTAATTGATTTTCGCTTATAAATAGTCGACATACGGTTGTTTTTCTCCTGTCGGTAGTAACGTGCCCTCAAAGGTGATTGATTGACGTTCTTTGTATTGCTTGTGATTGGCTGGTGACGTCAGTTCAAGATTATCCAGAAGATAATTAATATTCGGGTGCTTGTGTGAAACTTGAGAGTTGAGGAACGAGTGGTAATTGCGACAAGGCATGTCGATTGCATTTGTTAAGTCCTGATTGAAGATTGCGAGTCGATAACTGGACGGGTGACTGAATTTGGGAGTCCTTTTTTTTTATATATAGGCTAGCGCTTGGCTGCAATCAGACTTGCATGCAAGAGGTGATGAAGCCTAAGGTGGAGCGCGCTTGGAGTCCGAATTTGGCCTTTTCGTCTCCTCCGTGCCTCGGAGAGCACGTTAAGGTGCCAGCGGAGAATGAATTGCCCATACAAACGTAATACCAAAATAATTAATAATTCGAGAACATTTCCACCAAAATGAGAGTTTATTTGGATTCAAATTGTATTTATCTAGTCCCCTGGATTTATATGTTTTCAAAATACTTTCCTAAAATGAAATGTAAATGAATTGCGTTTTGCATATTTTTACGACAAGATGGACATGTTTCCCTCTTATTTGTTTCATATTAAAACCAACGATATCTTACGTATTAATTGGTCAGCAGCATAGCCTATATTGTCAAGTTACAGAATAACAATACGAAGTAAAAAGCACGATAAGTTTTCATTCATCATTTTTGGTATTCACAGAACAAGACTAAATTTATAACAAATTCTGTAAGCTCATATTGCTATCTCGCTTGAACGCGATCATGTGTCATCAGTGAAATAGAGATAGCAATATACCGGCAAATTTATATTTGCGGTTCGAATAGAAGTTGCGAGCGGCGCGAACCGGCCTCTTAAGCCGTCGGTTCCGGTTATTATGACTAACATCTGACAATAATAGTTAGTAATTTAAAAGTTGGAATTGTACTCTTAGTCAAGACGTATGCGGAAGGACCTGGGAACCCACCGCACTATTATCCCAAGAAAACCCCCTGCCAATATGTGATTAATGGAAAGGGGTCACGACCCTCAGCCATGAGGAATATGATGCAGGGAGAGATGTTAAATTTAGAGCAGTTAATTTTCTTAGCGATAGAAATATGTCTGCATATGACATCTAGGTCTCTTCCAAAGATTTCCACATGCCGCGGTCTTGTACTGCCGGATCCAGCGGCTGCCGGCTCCCTTCGACTCGTTTGATGCCGTCCGTCCACCGTGTGGGAAGACTGCCAACGCTGCGCGAGGTCATCGGCTATCGGTTCGAATTAACACATAATATGCTACATTTTATTCCGGAAAATAAAAGAGTTACCGCGAGAATAGAAAACCGCGTAGTCGCGGGAATCGTCTAGTATTACTTAATTTAGACAACGACAGAAAAAGTGAAGTAAAATTTATTATAAAGATGACTAAACAATCACTTCGTCTGAGACGCGTAAAAGTCGCTGTTTTATAATAACTGGTAGGACATCGTATACTAACTTTATACATCGGTCGTCCGCAGTAATTTAGCTAATGCTTTCTTCGAGTGTGAAGACTAAAGACGTTGCATTTCCACACCTCGCGCAGCCCCGAACAAAAGGTATCATGCACTTTTGATATTGCTTTATAATTTACTAGCTGACCCGGCGAACTTCGTACCGCCTTAGTATGCAAAATTAAATGTATATTTTTCAATCTTTCTGAGAGATTTTCTTAATATTTTTTTCCGTAAGAACCTTCTCCTAATAATAACAAATACAACAAAAAAAGAATTAGTGAAATCGGTCCAGCCATTCACGCGTGATGCCGTGACCAAGGAAAACGGGTTTCATTTTTATATATATAGATATACGGGAAACAAAAACAAACACAAGATAAAAGGGTAGTGAGCAGACGGGTCACAGACCTAATACTTTAGTAATATCATCGTCTGAAACTATAGATGTATGGTGTAAAACCAGTGTCGGAAGATCTCCACAGGATATCTTGTGCCGCTTGCTTCCAGCGACTCCCACCTACTCTCCCAACCGAGTTTCTTGCTGGCTCTTCTCGGTAGGAATGGCATTTCGAACCAGTGGTAGAATCACTCCACGATTCAAAAGCACTTATAAAAGTTATTTGAATTAAAAAACATTTGAATTTGAATTCTCTTGAGATCGTCCATCCGCCTAGTGCAGGGTCGTCCAACGCTGTGAAAAGTCTCCCGTATTGATCTCTACAGGACACAGTCTTGTGTCGCTGGCTTCCAGCGGCTTCTAAGTTCTAGCTACTCGCTTGAGATCGTCCGTCCATTTAGTGTAGGGTCGTCCAACGTTGTGAAAAGTCTCCCGTATTGATCTCTACAGGATACAGTCTTGTATCGCTGGCTTCCAGCGGCTTCTAAGTTCTAGTTTGAGATCGTGCGTCCATCTAGTGTAGGGTCGTCCTACGCTGTAAAAAGTCTCCCGTATGATCTCTACAGGATACAGTGTCGTTGGTTTCTAAGTTCTAGCTACTCGCTTGAGATCGTCCGTCCATCTAGTGTTGGGTCGTCTAACGCTGCGAAATGTTTTCTGTACGGATCTCCACATGAAATGGTCTTGTGCCGGTTACATTCAGTTACGTTCTGCTCCTCGCTTGGGATCGTCCGTCCTTCTAGTTGAGGGCTTAACTGCGATTTCCAGTGCCATTCACCATCGCACCTAAGGACGGATGCTGCTTGGTATTCCACACTCTATGATACCTAAATTATTTGGCGAATTGTCCGGATAAATCTCAGGGCAGTCTATTATAGGGAGTAAGGAGTATTTTATGTCTGCTACATTCAATTAAAAGTATTCATAATTGAGGCTACGATGGGGTTGGCGTGTCCGTGTTGGACAAAAGTCCTAATAAAAATTTAGATTTAAAAAGAAAAGTGTTGTCTATCAATTAACTACGATCGGAATGCCAAACAAAACTAAATGGATAGAAAATATTAAAATAAATAAAATAACATGTACCTAGTACTGTCAGTACAAATAAAGCCGTGTTCAAACAAAGCGAAGCAATCATCTGCAAAAGTTGAAATAAAATGCCATACGAATGCCTACCTACTATTTTATGGATGGAATTCGAAATCAATGGACTGAGCAATATCAGGATATCTAGCTTTTGGTTTTATTCTTAGCCATTATTCAATTTTGTATATTTTTGAATTTAAATATTTATTGTAATGTAACTTTTTATTTATTTTTAGTGAATAATGCCTTCGATAACCTTCGATAAGTAGTATATATTTAACAATGTGTCTATTTTTTAGGTTTTTATAATGTAACAATGTTTGGTTGTCCAAATAAATAAATCAAATCAAAAATTTGACGATTTTTTATACAGCGAAGTCGCGGGCATCATCTAGTAATATTTAATTCTTAAAACCGGTTATTAGCGTGTGGTGGTTACTATTACCTTGTAAGATTATATATGCACATTTTGATTTCTATAACCCGTGGAACTGGGATCTCTTTAATTTTCCGGGATTTAAACTAGCTTTTGACACTTTCCACTTTCCAGGTCTTTATCTAAATCCATGCGAAAAATCCCGTCGATACATTGCTCTGTTGTAAATAGCTTCTTTCTTCTTTGTTTTAAAGATCGAAACAAACTCATTTTCGCACTTATAATATTGATGTGATAGTGATAGCATCCCAGTTTTCCCTGGTCTGGTCTGGTGGGAGGCTTCGGCCGTGGCTAGTTACCACCCTACCGGCAAAAGACGTGCCGCCAAGCGATTTAGCATTCCGGTACGATGCCGTGTAGAAACCGAAAGGGTATGGGTTTAATATAAGTGTCATGCCCCTAACAGGTTAGCCCGCTACCATGTTAGACTGCATCATCACTTACCAGCAGGTGAGATCGCAGTCAAGGGCTAGCTTGTAGTGGATAAAAAAAAAACAACAAGTTATAATAACAACCCTTCTCTTGATTGCACGTACCCGTAACAACACTTAGCAGTCTTTCACAAAGTGATTGTTACTGCTGCAACGTGGCGACATATAGGGCCCTTCGCTTACCATTTAGAAGAATAGGCCTTTAATCATTACGAATTAGACATTACATACTGAGGATTTAAAAACCTTTGGTGTTGTAAGTACCTTTATGTCCCTATTAGAATCGTGAAACAAACTTTGACGCGGTGCCCATTATGTGCTTTCGTCAAATTTTTGGTGCTTAATATCTATTCTTTCATCTCTGAAAGTGGAAGAGCGCGCGTCTTTAGACAGACGCTTTTTGAGCCTCTCATTATTGTCTTTGTGAGTGCGATGGGTTTTCTCTGTAATTTGTTTGGAGGAGTTACAAATTGTTCAATTGTCAAGTAGCTATACTGTTTAACACTTGTTTGGTCACATGTTTTGAGCAAATAAATTATTATTATTATCACTCATATTTGATAATAATCGTAACAAACCTGAGAGTTTAAATACTCTTAGCCGAGTCGTATGAGGAATGACGTGGGAACCCACCGCATTAATATCCCAAGAAAATTCCTACCGTTATGGGATAAATGGGATGGGGTCACAACCCTCAGTAATGAGGAATACGACGCAGAGAGAGTGTTTCAAATCCGAGCAAAACTCTCTGCAATAATTATTGCATTATATTATTTGTAGGTAAATTAAAAAAAAGGAAATAAAAAATATAGGAAATAATTGTATAGAAACTCTTAGAAAAGTGAGAAATGATAATTACTTTAACCTAATCTCAATCACACCAGAACGGCTGAACGGATCTGAATGAAAATTGGCAGAAAGTTAGATTATGTTCTGGAATACCCCTTTTAGCTAGCTAACATTATTTTGACCCCGGAAAATTAAAGTTTCCGCGGAAACTACAGTAAAAAACCTCAATCCACGCGGACAAAGTCGCCGCATCAGCTAGTTTTTTATAAAACAGATCGCAACCCCCGCGTTTGTAACTTACAAACTAAATAAATAATATATTTTCAGGGGAATCCCTGAAAATTTAGCGTGTTATTATTTATTTCCCCTTAGCAATTTTCACCATCACATAAAACATGACAAAGTAGGTTTAAATACTTAGTAACAGGTCTACCGGTGTAAACCGAGTCTAATAAAGGGTATATTATGCCTATTCTTTTAAGACCACCCACAAGGTTTTCTACTAAGTACATAATTGAGGTAATCGCCGGCTACTTTGCCTACTACGGAAAACTCATACTACATTTTATACGCAGAGTTTTAAGTAGCACCCTTTGATGTTCGCTCCGTGCGACTTAAAAAATGGGTTGTTTAGAAAAAATTAACTATTATTTAGCTCTTGTGACATCTAACGTTAGGGGAGTTGTGCCGAATTTTGAATTTTTGAATAAAAATTGCATCTTACAATTTTGTTTGCATTTCGTGTTTTTATCACCAGTTATGCAGCAGATTTTAATATAAAACCGACAAGAAACACAGCCAATTCTTTTCAAGCCTTAATTTACAATATTGTTCTTGTCTTGTTGACATTGTCAATAAGACAAGAACAATATTACGATTATATTATACGATTGTCATTGTCACGATTATTTTATGAGTTACTGAATGTACAGCCGATTAATGTTACCGATTTCAAAAAGAGTAGGAGGTTACTGGTGGGGAGCTGTTACCTTTGCAATATAGCTAATAGCTAGAAGAGACACTAAGCTTTTAGAGACAGGAAAATTGAGCTTTATTCTTTAAACAGTAAATATTTTCAAAATTTACCTCATATCTTATGCGTGATGAACGTATAATAGCAATTCGAATATCAAATGTCTGTTAACTACAATGATAGAATTAACGATATCAAATAGTTTAGTAATTAAAACAAATAGTTGTTTCGAATAAACGTGGAACAATAGTTTTGTTGCACCACCAATCTGTTTATTTTGTGACGCGAGAGCGGCAAAATCGCCGCACAATAAAATAATGCCGTGCGCTTAAAATCACCCAGTCAATCATTTAAATTTTCCCGTCCGCGGTTTTGTTCCTCATTTGGGCATTATACGTGCAACTAGTGGTCTAAAAATCCCCCATTCACGCCAGCTGGACACGCATTATCGGCGCAAATATGTGGCGACGTAAAAACGGTTTAACTCGCTCGCGGATCATGCCGATCACCGCACTCCCACTGTAGTACGGACGCTTTTAAAGGACTACCCCCAAAATAAACAATATGTGCGTTGTTTCACTTGCTGAAATGCTTCTGCAACAGGGTTGATAATATAATTATAAAACCTTTTTCTCTCTCTCTTTGCGTCGTATTCCCCATTGCTTATGGTCGTGACCCCTTCCACCAATAATTTCTGTGGACCTTCTTTGGACGATGTCGTGCCATGTTGTGCGGAAACATCCTTTTTAGAAGCAGGAAATCTCGTTAAAGTTGTTCTAAAATAATAAATGCAATTTAAAGATAAGGGTTAGATAGAACTTAGGTACATAATCTGTGACGAGATGTTTTGATGAATGCCAGATTACTCTTTTGGCATTTTGTAAGGCTACGATCGCACGGGAAAAAAACGGCTGGTTTGATACAAATTAGTTAGGAGTAGGTGAAATCTGTACGTGAAATATAAATCGCGAGAGTAAAATTCGCGCGAATGTATTCGCAGTGCGAATTTAGCCTAAAATTGATCGATTATGACAATGACACTGACAGTTCTTCTGGCAGTCTAGCGTAGAGTGTAAAACGCTATCTATCTTATATTACTGATTTAATGGTATCTTTAAAATTTCTTAACTTTAAAGATAGATGATTATAAGAGAAGACGTAACTTATAAAATGAAAAAAATAAGAAAAACATGAAGTCCCAAATAGGCCTTGCGTTGCAATCGCATTATTTGTTTTGGTACCAAACCTTGTGGGTTACTAACTTCCTAGACTAAGTGCAAAGATCTAAGTTCCTCGATTTCGCTCTATGGATTTCTAGAATTTCTAATCACAATGTCTAATACTAAATTACCATAACTTTAATACTAATCAGTAATCACCATACACCATAGCTCATTATTTATTACTGATTATTAAATACATTGTACAACTAATTGAAAAATATATTATTTTTTTCTGATTATTAAATAGAGGGTCTTTGAAAAGACCTAAAATTCGCATCCTTGGTTAGTTTTAAGTTTGATAACGATTTTAAAATATAGATTAAAGAAAAAAAGTGCGTTGAAATTTGAGGACGTCACTATTGTGATTTTCAAACAACTTCCATACTAGAAGTGCGTTTTTAAGTTTGATAAAGAGTTGCTGATTTGATTGAGTTGTCATCGTCCCTATTACCAAATACGCTATTTCTCCAAGCAAACTAATTCTATGTAAAGTGGGGGTTGTCCTTTAGGTCCAGTAACTAGATACGTACGGATGTGGCGTAAGTGAGTTTACACTATCGCGCGTAGCTTTACAATGTCCGTGTCTGCGCTAAGCTTTGACATATGTCACTCATCCACTCGGACTCGTGTACGTGTGCCACGGAGTATGGCAGAGTGACATCCTGAATAATTGTACCGGTTATGTGGAATCACATTTTTAACAACGATCTCTGTGGACTAGTGGACAACAAAGCGATAAACTGACTAAATGATTAAGTCAACGTAGGCACTGATCAAACTGGGTGATTAAACTTGAATGAATTTTGAAAAATCAGGCCTTATTCCTTGTCTACATTATAAAGGGAACTTCTATATAAAATTTTAGCTTTTTGTGTCAAAGAGTTTGGGCTGTGCGTTGATTACTCAGTCAATGAGTGAATGAGTCAAGACTTTCTAAAAGATCGACGTGATTTCGTGAATGAGTCAACACTTTTTCTAAAAGATCGACCTGATTTCGTGAATGAGTCAAGACTTTTTCTAAAAGATCGACCTGATTTCGTGAATGAGTCAAGACTTTTTCTAAAAGATCGACGTGTTTTCTTTCATAGGTATAGTTGAGGACCTGGAGAGTGACATAGGCTAATTCTCATCCCGGAAATTAAACAATTCCCACAGAATTTTTCAACCACACCTTGAATTCCCTGGTATCGTCTACTTAGTACAACATAATATCTTCAAAATATATTTTTCATATTTTTATTCTGTAATCGTTTATGGCCCTAATTAATTTCAAGTAATAATTATTGTTAACTAGATGATTCCCGCGACTTCGTCCGCGTGGATTAAGTTTTTTTGATTCCCTCGGGAACTCTTCAAAATTCCGGGATAAAAATTAGCCAGTGTACTTCCCCGGGATACAATCTACCCCTGTACAAAATTTCATCAAAATCGGTTGAGCAGATGAGTCGTGCAAGCGTAGCAGACAGACAGACCGACGGACACTTTTACATTTATAATATTAGTATGGATATTAGTTTGCAACGCTGTTGATTACCTACTTATAAATAAATAAATAAAATATTGCTTCCCAACCAAAATCAGTTCACAAAAAACAAAAAGGGTGACCGTCACAAAACGATTCCAAACGGTTTCATCCAACCAATCAGTGTTAAAACACAAAACAAAATTTCGCACGTAAACATATCCGATCCACACTATTGAATGCCCGTGTATCGGAGATTGAATAACATCGGATCTGTAAAATAGGTTTTATCCATCGGCATCCGTTTTTGTTTAATTCGGCAAACAACAGGTGTGCCGCGTCACGGTGCACGGGGCATTTTAAAATAGTGCAAATTTGGCGACCCGTTAGCCCGTCCCGTCATGACGAGACCAAGTTTTGCCAAACATTACTGCCGCTATTCGTCCGCTGAATTGTTAACACCAATGTCCGAATAGTGCTTCGTTTCGCGGCGCTTATATTTCACCGTGTAACATTTTTGCGAGTCTGTCGACAGTGTTGCTTGGTGTTTCGACCCTTTCTAGTTTATTTAGTGTTAGTTTGACTCTAGATACACTGATAATAAAGGCAAAGTAAAAAAACTTTTTTAAAAAGAAGCTTTTATTTAAATGCGCCAAAAAGAATAAAATAAACTTTTCCTATAAAACTTTTACTTTTAACTTATAACGTCATTACACAATTTATATGATATTAAAGCTTGTCGCGAGATTTAATTACTCGTATTTAAAGTACTTAGTTTGAAAATTTAAAAAATTAATATCAATCAGATCAAATTATTACTTGTTTATCTACACAGGTAAATTTCGCGACAAGCTTTTATATCATATAAATTGTTTAATTAAAGTTATATAGTTATAAGGTAAAAGTAAAAGTTTTATACGAAAAGTTCATTTTATTATTTTTAGCGCATTTAAATAAAAGCTTCTTTTTAGTTTTTTTTAGTATGATAACAGTGTGTCTGCCTACTATTACCTTTTCTCTGTCCGGGAACTGACGCAGCTTTTTTTTAACGCAGCAATTTTAACCCGGAGACTGAAAGTTTCCACGTGAATTTAAGAACACCTAAAATCAAACGAAGGAAGGAAGGTTGCTTTTTTCAGTCACCTGCTACGAGGTTAGCTCTATGAATTATTATTAATTAACGGTTGATCCTCAAAGGCAAGATAGCGGGAAAAAGGGCACCTGGGCGACCAAGAAGGAAGTGTTCCGAGGAGTGGACTCGACATAAGTCTTTAGTTAGAAGATGGCACCACATGATGATGAAAATCAAACTAACGAACTTTCGAGAAACGTCTATAGGTATCTAGGTGACATACGCTGAGTTGCACGAAACAAATTCAAAATTTAGGTAGAGATTAAACTAATTTTATTACGAAAGAATTGTATGAAGATCTGTGATTAGTCCACTAACTTTTTTAAAATTGTTGTCTGCAGCTCAGTTGCAGTTTATAAAATAAATAACAGAGACCATTGACGAAAATAAACCGTCATTAAAATGAAATTACAAAACGCACTTCGTTCCTTTTTTTTATTCAAACATGTCGTTAATAAGATTGCCTCCAAGAACATAAATCATATCGAGAAAAAGGAACTTCTCAATCAGTTTTAAAATAAACGGCGACAGAACAATTGTGACTAGTTTTTGTGCATTATGGGAAACTTTAATTAAAACATTCCTATTACATTCAATTTGTATGAGGTATTTCACTCTGCATGGCGTGCTTGTTGATAACATTAGGTTTCAATTAATAATTTTGTGTTGTTTTTCTTTTTGACATGAATGAACAAGCTGAAAAAAAAACAAAAGGCATACAGACTATCCTAAATATTTTATACATTCCTTACCAAGCAAGGTAAGGAAAGGACCTTTCCATAATATTATATCCGCACACATTTATTGCGTCAGTAACTATTTAAAAAATTAAAGTCATAGACAGCTTATACTAGTGTACCTACCTTAATCAATATAAAATTAACATAAATAGATATAGTGTCATAATTTTTTTATAGATTAGGTAGATAGACTCAGGCGAAAAAATAGTGCATCAAATATTTCAAAAAATTTAATTGTAAAGATCTTTTGGTGAGGATAATAACTAATTAATTTTGATTTGTTTTATAGTTTTAATTTGAAATACTTGAAAGGAATCATTACTAAATAGTGATAACAAATAAACAGGCGACCAAACACTGATAGTGAATCGTCGATATTTTCCCCGCTTCAGAGCATAGAGCATGTCGAGCCAGGCGTCGAAGAGCGTGTGGGATATTCGATTAAGTCGGTTGACCATGTCAATGACTTGAATTTCAATTAGAACAAATTATCAAGGGATGCGCATAGCAAACTTGATTTGGCCACGCAGCCTCTGCGCCGGGGCCCGGCCGGAGCTACGAATTAGTACAGCCCATTTTGGATTTGCAGTGGTTTTGCTCTGATATACGGTGGATACGAACAATCTATTTTCTCACATGGCCGAAATCTCGGTGAATTAGCCCGGCAAGGTACGCTCCAATCAACGGGGCCAATTGTGTTTCGAACTGGAACTAAATTAATTGACCGAGCGAAGCCAAGGTCTCTGAGGCTACTTAGGCGGATCGGCACTTGTCCGTCTGCCCGTCCGTCCGTGCGGATGTCAGAGCTTATATAACGTCTGATATAATTTAAATGAATAGAATTGTTCCAAACTCAGAGATAATATGAGTGTGAGGAAATGGGAATCGGGAATTCTCTTTTTATAGTAATAATAATAAAATTATTGGATCGAAATTTTAATAGCTTCTGTGTATTGGTTATAGATTTAATGTGCTTAATAAAATTTGACAGCTTTTAAAAATCGCCGTGTAAAACAGCTAGAAGCGTGCCAGAAGGATCCCGTCCTTCTCGATTTCCATCGATTATTTTATACCTGACGAAATTATTAAAAAAACATTTTTTATGTGAATTGCCTCATCCAAAACGCGTCTCTCCTCAACAGCACGCATTTACTCTATTGCCAAAAGCATTATACGAATTACCTGTTCCACCGTGCTGTTAAATTAGTCACGCGGATGCCACCCCTATGTCATGTGTAATAAGACATAATATAAGCCCGCAGACCTGGACCTGCCTTAACTGGAACGGTACAATCGACACCGTCAATGCAAATCGGCCTTCATTAGACGCGTGCCTATGTTAAATGTTTACTTACGTCATGTTTTCCTCCCAATCTGTCCTTTGACGAATACTTCACGCGGGTGCGGATAGCAGGAAATGTTATTCAGCTAAGGGTGAAAACACACTACGGACAGGACAAAACATCCACCCGAAACGCCTCCCTCATGTAGAAAACACGCTACATCCTGTCGCGGTAGTCTCTGCAGCCCAATACAAAGGGCGACTGTGGACTTTAAGGCTGATCGCAATTTACTTACGTCTCAGAAATAAAAATATATAGATATCGTTCTTCATAGATGAGATAGGAGCACAACACTAGTTAGGTAAATATTGAGGCCAATTCTATTGTACACCATCTCTAAACTAAACTTTAATGACAGCTCTATTTGTATTGCTATACCTTACATAATACTCCCCGAGGAAAGGGGCACCACTAGATATGGATCTGTTATTTTAGCTTAGTTTAGAATTTGTGTTAAAGAGAATTGGCCACTTAATTAAGGCGAGTCACCTCAGCTCAGCGGTGAAAACTGGTTTGCTAGATCAAATTTTTTCGGTATTTACTATTAAATAACGGTCTTACAAAAAATATCCGATACACTTAAAGATATTGTCTAAAGAATGTGCTAATTTGTTACACGATAGGATGTACTTTACTCGATCAAAAAAAATCTTGAAACAGGCTAAATTAAAAGTTTAAAACGAATTTTTTATTAATAAAATTTTCGACTTTGCTCATCATTTTTATATGGATAAATTCCTCTTGAAGTATTAATGAGAACCTGCTAAAATTTATTTCAAACTGAAGTCCTATATCTATTTAATTCAAATTAATCCCAGAACTTGAACGTTGCCAAGCGGTTTCAGAATATACCGCGCTGCCCGCTTCCCCGCCAGTCTCTACGAGAAATGTACCGCGAGACGCGCGGGCGGCACCCCACACCTCACCTCCTAAAATCTCTGAGGTGAGCGCATCAGTTCCTACAAGCTTAGTGTAATGGGTTCCCTGGTCGTCATCAACGCTATAGAATGGAGGCTCTATGGGAAGTGTGCTAGGTAAATAGGAGCACCGCACACGCCGCCCGCAGTGTCCGAACATGCTTAGTACGATATTAATTGAATATTGCTTGTCACCTCGTTAGGGAAAATCTGATGCGGGCTGTTGACAGTTCCAAGTAGTATATGGCGCGCTCCACAAATTCCCGACTACGTACGATTTTCAATTAGGAAAGGCTTAGTTCAAATTCAACTAAAATTATACATCAATGATCAAAATGGAACTTCGATGTTCAAATTCTATGTCGTCATTTCTAGATTTCTATGTGGTATGGCCAAATTATAATTATGTCGCATGACTGCATGAATAGCGAAGTTAAAGAACATAATCAAGGTAATGTGTGTACAAATATATACCTAGAACGTTCAATGAAACGATTATTCCTCACAAAAGTTATGTTCTGTATGAGGGTATCTTATCTTACTTCTTACTATAATATTATAAATGTGATAATTTGGATGGATGTATGGATGTTTGTTACTCAATCACGCGCCAACGGCTGAACGGATCTGGCTGAAATTTGGCACAGAGATAGATTATAGTCTGGAACAGCACATAGGCTACTTTTTATCCCGAAAAATTAAACAGTTCCCGAACGAAGTCGCGGGCATTCGCTAGTTAAAAATAATTATGACAGACCGTCAAGCTATACTTATGCAAAAATGTAATAATAATACCTAGGTACCTGCCTTTTTTTATCCACTCCAAGTTAGCCCTTGACTGCGATCTCACCTAATGGTAAGTGATGAAGCAGTCTAAGATGGTAGCGGGCTAACCTGTTAGGGGCATGGCAGTTATATTAAAACCCATACCCCTATTCAGTTTCTACACGGCATCATACCATAACGCTAAATCGCTTGGCGGCACGTCTTTGCCGGTAGGCTGGTAACTAGCCACGGCCGATGCCTCCCACCAGTCCAGACCAGGGAAAATTCAGAAATTATAAATTCCCATATTGACCTTGCCGGGGATCGGACCCGGGACCTCCGCACGTTAGGACAACAGCGCTACACACTGCGCCACGGAGGTCGTCAAACCTACTCAGTATTTATTAGTTTTCAGGAAAAATTTGTTACAGCCCGCAAAAAAAATGTTCGGAATGTTTCATCTATGGTAAAGTTACAGATCGTTGGTATGTAGGTAGGTACATAATATATAATAATTAAAAACGTAGCTGAATTAGTGACGGATGGCCCAAATAGTTCAGATAATAATGGTTGGTGTCACATAATGTTGGATTCGTCGTTGTCGTTTTAAAAGATAGACGTCCACTGCTGGACGTATGTCTCCTGCATGGGTTTCCAAAGAACACGATCATGTGATCCAGCGGCTCCCAGTTACTCACTTAGATCGTTCGTCCACCTAGTGGGGGGAGCGTTGAACGCTGTCCCCTTGGGAACCTTGGGACCCCAACCAAGCTTGGTAGTACTGGAAAGTTAAAAAAAAGGCAGTCATAAGGACTGCCGATAAAAGAGAAAACGAATATTTAAAATAATAAAAAGAAAAAAAAATTAAAATATAAACCTTAAAACTAAGGCATTAAAGTTTAATTACGAATGTACTATATTTATATTTTAGACCTTTTGTCGCCGTAACAACGCGAGATGTCGGTCACCGTGTCGGTCACGCATTTCCACATTTTTACCCCCTACCAAAAAGTGCTTGAAGTTTTCACTTTAAAAAACTGCCGTAGATACATTCCATTCAAATGGATGCGTTATAAACTCAACTGCAGTTAAGTAAATACCTTGAACAAGCAAGCAAGAAAATGTATGCGTCTGTTAGAGCAATTGAAATTGATTTCAATATGATTAGTTAGGCGTTGCGCGGCGGGCGTTTGAATCCATACGAAGGAGTGCCCGGAAAATGTTATTCTGTAAAATTTGTCGCACAACCTCGAAATCGTCGTTGACATATTATTTGAAATCATCATCCGTCGTTGTGCACTCCGAAACACGTATGGTGAAATTCGGAACTAACAAAATCTGCTTTGCGTTGATCTAACAACCAATACATATAGAACAAAATGGACATTGTTTTATAACAGTTTTAAGATGCTTCATTCGTTTACAATTACTCTCGAGCTTCGTTCGAAGATATTAGCAATGTATACATTGTAGTTTCACGTTAGACTCGCCGTTTTGCACTTTATTTCGGAGGAAGGTAGAACAAAAAATAACTCGATGTCGCACCACCCCGCCCCGATCGCTTCATTCACAGTTTAGTGCATCGCTGTTTTGTACGTTTTAAATCTAATTTAGTATTTCTTCGAGATAAAAGAAGTTTTAAAGGTTTTATAAGGCCAAAAAGGAAGAAAGATATATGTGATGATTGTGATTTAGATTATGTAGCGAAATAAGATAGCAAGGAAGCGTCGACGTCGTGCTCGTCATCGGATAGCGATAGTATTTCGCTGCTATACCCGAACGATGAGAAATATAAAATTTAGGTAGGTACCTACTTAATGATTTCTATGTATATTGATGAATTTAGATTAACACATCACAAATAGGTTACGTGTTTCTCAAATAGAAGTCAAACGATATACCTTTACAATAGGGTTGCGTGTTTCTCATATCGGAGTCTCACATACGCCCATACTATACAGGGTTGCGTGTTTCTCATCTCGGAGTCTCACATACGCCCATACTATACAGGGTTGCGTGTTTCTCATCTCGGAGTCTCACATACGCCCATACTATACAGGGTTGCGTGTTTCTCATACTGGAGTCTCACATACACCCTTACTATAGATAAGCGAAGCATATTTGCTTCACAGGCAGCGAACCGATCGCCGCCATTGATGACAACGTCACTTAACGTCAAGAAGGATGTTCTTACTGTGCCGAACTCCTGGAACAAAACAATGTGAATACTCACCATACCGATGTTGCTGACACCGTTGCAACAGCGGTTGTTCCTGTCCCCAGCGCGCCGCCGCAGCTCCAGCCCTCAGTCGACCCAGCTACCTCAACTGCTGAATCGACTACTGCTCTGCCGGATGCATTGACAGAGCCTACATTAAACCTATTGAAATTAATAAAAGCACCGGCGCTGAATGTTTCGGGCATCCCTGGCACGAAGTCAAGCAAAACATGATAAAGGGATAAAAAATATGCAAGTATCAATTTTCTGTGCGCTGTCATCAGTCTGCGCAGCCAATACTCTCTTATCGTCTAATGATGCCAATCAAAAGCTGCTCGAACTATTACCTAATGGATACGGCTCGAATCCTTGGTGATATTCAACAAAGTGACTCGGTTCTAAGGAGATTTTTAATTCTTACTATAGTAAAGAAATAATGAAAAGAACAGCTGGAAAAAATGAAAAAAAAAAAAAAAAAAAAAAATCGACGAGTCATTTTTTGGCAACAATTTGGCTGAAACTTTGAAGTCGGCAAAGATCATTAATAAATCTGGTGAAGATAATATAAGATCTACAACAAGGCCTGCAGCGAAAACGCCGGCAGGTAGACTTTAAACTACCGGGGCGCTCCTCGCGAGTCAGTGCGCGCCGCCGCCGCAGGCGGCAGCGAGGGCCTCTCGTCCGCCAACGCGGCAACCGCCAGCGAAGCGGACGAGGACGTCGACGCAACACGCCGCTGCCTCGAGGACGTCGTCGCATCAGCAGCCTCCACGACTCAGGCGATAGAAACGGTAAAGCCGGCAGGCCGCTTGACTTATTTCTATAATGAATGGTTATTGATTACTAATAATTCAAAAATTCTATTTTGGATATCACTTAACGTGAAAATGAAGGTTATGAAATTCTATTTTCATGCTCTGTGACAACCAGTTGTACCTATATACAGAAGAAACTTTCAAAGAATCTATAGATACTTTTGTATCAATTGGAGCTGTATCATTATGTCTTACTTATTTAAAAAAAAAAAAAAAAAAAGCAAAACTTATTCCAAAACCAGATGGTAAAAATCGTTTTATATTAAATTTAAAGGAATTAAATAAATCCATAGATACATAACATTTTAAGTTGGAAGATCTTAGAACATCTATTAAATTAATATCAAAGAATAGTTAATTGTGTACTATTGACCTAAATAAAAGACGCTTATTTCCTTAAAATTCAAGGAAATATTTACGTTTTCAATGGAATCACAACCTTTATGAATTTAATGTTTTACCATTTGGATTGAATACAGCTCCTTACGTATTTATTTACGTATTCTTACACCTGTTGCAAAACTATTGCGATCCATGGGATACTTGTCCGCTTGTGTTACTTTTATTTAGATGATTTTCTTTTAGTCGGGCAGTCTTATCATTGCTTAAAAATATGTCCGATACAAGATCAGTACCAGAATCTTTAGGATTCATTATTATTACAGCAAAAAGTGTATTTACGCCTCATCGATGCTGTAAATATTTACAAAAATTATAGATTCTAAAAATTTAGAAATAAAATTACCAGATAGTAAAAGAGAAATAATTAAAAATGAAATATTAAAATTTAAAAATTTGAAAAGATGTTAATTACGGAATTTGCTCGATTTTTGATTTACTTACCTCCGCGTGTCCCCGCTATACAAAAAACATTTTGAGCGCTGTAAATATTTGAATTGATTGGTGGTTAAACAATATTGATTTAGCTATATGTAAAATTAAAGGTGACACTTAGTTAAACCATGGAAATATTTACTGATGCCTCAACAACGGGTTGGGGGGCCTCCTGTGGCGAGGATTCTGCTTGTGAGTTGTGGGCCATGGAATGAACAGGAACGGCAGTCACTTAACAATTACTTAGAATTATTGCTCTTTATGATTTTTATTCAAATAAACTTTTACAAGTACTTTTGAATCGTCAAGTGAATCTACCACTGGTACCACAAATATTTTGCAAATAACCTCCAAAACTGTCAAACTCTGCTTAGAATTGACAATACGACTGGAATATCATATATACTCGTAAATAGAGTAGGGGGTGGCATCCAGTTTCCACATTCAACAAGTATGTATTACACAGCAATAACGAAAATGGTTCGAAATGCGTAAAATATTGGTCCATGCTGATTACATACGCAGCTCTGATAAGATTCCGGATGCAGAATCGCGAATATCGCATCCTGATATTGAATAAGAGTTATCAAACAACGCTTATATATTACAATCACGGCGACATTTGGTATTCCTCGATAGATTTCTTTGCGAATAGGATTAATCATAAATGTGACACATACGTGTAATGGTATAAACATCTGGATGCCTTTGCAATCAATGCATTTACTATGTTTTTTCTTTTACATATTTCCTATTATTTCTTTTATCCTAAAGACCTTACGAAATATAATTAAGGATAAAGGAATGGGGATTGTAGTAGTGTCTCAATACAATACAATACAATACAATACACAACCCACTATAGAAATATCAAAACTATTGATTAAAATCACAAGATAATTTGATAATTTCTAATTGTAGCAATCATGTATTACGCCGACAGATTACCCTGGTTGTAGGGATCTTATCCGGACTTACTCGTAGCTATTCCGAAGAGGCGTCCCTCAGTCATCCATCCCAGTAATGCTGGCATCACTTGCAGACACGTACACTATGACACTTGTCTTTAAAATGGTTTACTTACTGGCACTGCCAAGATAATGATTTAGATTTTTTTTAATGCCACGATTACGAACGTTTTGAGTTTTCTATCGTAAAATTTTGATTCAAATGTTAAATACAGAACAACACTTGTAGATCCGCTCTTTCATAATATTAGGATGTAGTTAACAATGATTTATAAGTAAGAGATTCCGTAGAGGAGTTTTTTCGTTAACGGCCTACATTGCCAAAATATTATCTTACATAGGATTATTGATCAGGATTTATATCAAATTGGTATCCTAATGAAAGTTTAAACCTCAATCAATTTGAGCAAAAAAAAAAAAAAAAAAATTAATCACCCTGTTAGCACTGGTCACAGCCTACAGAGTTCAAACACTTTCGGTGATAGATATAAATAATAACAATTTCACAAATACTGAGGTAACAATAAAAAATCCAGACTTAATAAAGATTAAAGACTTCACGGCTTGCTTTGCTGGTGCTTTACACCAATTTTGTATTTATTTTTCTTTTCACAAAGACCACAAATATGTCCCGCGGACACTTTTAAAGTATATTGTGAAAGAACCAAAGACTTAAAATATGTAACTACATCGTTAATTTCATTCAGAAAGCCTTATACTAAAATCTTATCTCAAACATTGAGTAGGTGGATCTAAAGTACCTTAAATTTGATTGGAATAGACACATCCATATTCACTGCCCACAGTACTAGGCATGCATCAACTTCGAAAGCCTACAGGTCAAGTCAGTATAGATATCATTAGAAATACCGCAGGATGAAGCTCAAATTCTTTGGTTTTCGCAAAATAATATAATAGAACAGTCTCTAATG
This sequence comes from Erebia aethiops, assembly GCA_923060345.2. Lineage (NCBI taxonomy): Eukaryota > Metazoa > Arthropoda > Insecta > Lepidoptera > Nymphalidae > Erebia > Erebia aethiops. Next base: position 3,594,459 of record OV281079.1, on the reverse strand, counting down.
AGACTTATTCGAATAGAGAATTAGCCAGGAATATATAGTTATAGTAATTATACCTAATTACCTCATTACAAGAGATTAATGTAATTAAATTATAATCATTTTAGAAATTATAATTTAGAATGATCACGAATAATTTTATAATTTATATATATAATTATTTTTGCTAAGATTAAGATTTTATGAAATAATTAATTTGCCTGATTTTCAGAAAAACTTATACTTAACTTACAATTTAAATATCTACATATGTTTCACGACAATTACTTTCTCTCAACATCTACAATGTATACATTGCTAATATCTTCGAACGAAGCTCGAGAGTAATTAATGATTAAACGAACTTACCTGTACGTGAAGTTCAATCATAATTACTCGAAGGGCTTCGTTCGAAGATATTAGCAACCCTCCCTCCCTTACATGAACTACTCAGGCCCCTGGGCGTGAAACATACGTAAGATTATTAATTCTAAACAGCTCTGCATTCTCCAAACTTAATGAAGCGATCGGGGCGGGGTGGTGCGACATCGAGTTATTTTTTGTTCTACCTTCCTCCGAAATAAAGTGCAAAACGGCGAGTCTAACGTGAAACTACAATGTATACATTGCTAATATCTTCGAACGAAGCCCTTCGAGTAATTATGATTGAACTTCACGTACAGGTAAGTTCGTTTAATCATTAATAAATTACTTTGTTAAAATTGCTATTCTACCTATATCACATAAAGGACCGTCAGTGAGTCTTCAAATATACGGTATGTATATAGAGGGTTATTGGAAGCATATTTCAAAAATATACAAAATTTGGAGAACTTGATCGCTATAAAGCAAATAAGTCGCAATTCGTTCCATGTATTAACACGTAATAAATTTGTTATGTATACAGTATTGCTATGATGAATGGTTTAAGCTTTAAGGTATGTGTTGTAGTTAGGGTACTTGGTTACTTTGTTTGTCAACAAAGTGAACTTAAGTGGGTAGGTTGCAATATTGTATGCCATTGTCAGTTCGTGTCAAGCTACCTAGCTAATATATGTGTTATATCGAACTCAAGTGTTTTCTTTATGTTTCCAAACATATTAAAATTTTAGGTAGGTACATCAATATTTTATCTCGTCGCTGTATTAGCGTAAACGAGGCTGTCTGTTTTGAGAATAGCGCCGACGATCGCGGACGTACTAGGCATAATGAATCAGAATTGCAGAGTGCGCCCCGTTGTTTACGTATCTCCACATGATACTTCCTATGTCCGATTGTTTCGAACGGTCCAGGGGGGTCGCTATCGCGGGCGCCTACAGCCGTATCTGCATTTTCGTTAATTCTGAATGTCAAAATAGTCTCCCTACCGCACGCCCGTGACGTTAAATATATGCAATGTGTGCCTACGTATAGGTAATTATTCTAACAAGATTCGAACGGAAATTGAAAATGTCTAACCGCGTCCGCGTGGAGTTAAGTTTTAAAATGTCAGCAGAAGTATCAAATGATTGACTGGGATAAAAAGTAGTCTATACCCATGCAAAAAATCACGTCGATCCGTTGCTCTGTCATGGTGTGATTGAATGACGAACCAAAAACACGCTTTCGCATTTATAAATTTTTTTCATTTATTTTTTGGTACGAAAAAATAAAAATGTATAGGATACAGGTTTATCTACCTACCTACTTTTATAGGTTCTGCGATGTCCTGTACTATGTAGTCTGTACCTTGGTAACTACCAGGTTGTAGGTACCTATACCTATAAGGTACCTATATATTCATGCTATATCGGGTTTCAACTAAACCTCAAATGTCATTCAAATAAACTTTTACAAGTACGAGTACGAGTTTAGCATTTACAAGAATCGTCGAGTGAAACTACCACCGTTTGCATCTTAAAGTGAAAGAAGACCATGAAGTGCCAGTCTACGTATCAAAAGATTTTAAATATTGAAAAGCGGAAAAGAGTAGCAAGAACGATCAAAAAATTAAAGGGCACAGTTAAAAGCTGCCCTTGAGTGAGCTTTCGTGGCGGGAGTTAAACGAGCTTGATTTTAACACGTGTAGCCTTAATTTCCGACTAGGTTATTAGGAATTTATAATCCGAAAATACTCCGATGAAAACAACACGTGAATAGACCTGATTCTTTATTGATAGGCGAAGACCTATTTTCTGATGTTAGCTTTTTAAGTTTACGTTAAGAATATTTTTATATACTTACCTTATATACCTACTTAATGTATAGTTTTGTTTTTAAAAAGAACAACTGCTGAATTTTTTGCCGGCTCTTCTCAATAGAAACTGTTTGCCGAACCTGTGGAAGAGTCAAAACATGACCTAGTAGAAGAGGCATGTAAAACTGGTAAAATTTTTAGTACAAAATTCAGTCATGCTAGCACAATAAAGTACAAAAGCACACTTGTGCAAAGCAAAAGTGCTTGGGAGTTTTATACGAAGGCGTAGCCTGTGCAAGCCTGTGGTCTGCAATTTCTATGGAGAAAGATGTTATACCTACCTAATACTTATATAGGTACATGTGGCGTTAGTCTCTCGTATATGTACGCCGAATTTCCGCAACGCAACCGTCAAGACAACACTGGAACGTATAAGTTCGTTAGCGACCAGAACGTTGAATATTTAAGTCCACCGATGCAGGTATATCTAGCCTGCTTATGCAGCGGTACCTAACTCTTCGGTCTGTGAAATACATAAAGCTACGCACACATTGTTTCCGAGCGAGTAAACGCTTGCAGATTAGATATCCGGCATATAAGCGAGGGCCCCGAGGAAAGTACACAATAATTTCAAACTCGGATTTCGAACGGTAGGTATACCTAAGTGTAAACGCAGTTAAATCTGCATGTGCATACGTGCTTAGGGCGATTGAAGCTTTAATTTGGAATTAGTAGGTAGCAATTCCATGAATGGTAGAGGAATCGATTAATTCCCAAAACGTTTGTTACTGTCCACAAAGGCGATTACGTTGATAGTCCCCATTTATGTACTCTTATTTAATATCTGCAATATCCTTACCTAATTCCAGTGTATATCTGCTTAGGTAAATCCATATCCATACTTCCATACTAATATTATAAATGCGAAAGTGTGTCTGTCTGTCTGTCTGCTACGCTTTCACGGCCCATCTGTTCAACCGATTTTGATGAAATTTGGTACAGGGATATATTGAATCCCGGTGAAGGACATAGGCTACTTTTTATCCCGGAAAATTTAAAAGTTTCCGTAGGAATAAAAAAAAAACTATCACTTCAACCGATTTTGATGAAATTTGGTATAGGGATAGTTTGTATCCAGGGGAAGGACATAGGCTACTTTTTATCCCGGAAAATTAAAGAATTACCGCGGAAAACAAAAAACCTTAATCCACGCGGACGAAGTCGTGGGCATCCCGCATCATCTGGTACTGAATACCTACTTTGGTAAATTAGAACACTGATTTAAAGTATAGTTGTTTGTTTAATGTTTCACACCCAATTATTCTCTGACGATATTGTGTCTGAGACCTTTTTGATGCGACTTTTGCTCTGAAAAGGGCTCACGATGTTCTTGAGTTCTTGAAATTGGAAGTGTTTTTTTTTTCCTTTTGCAACTCTGTTTCCAGATTTGAGTGCTCCGTCAATTGTGTAAATATTAATGAAAATAACACTAACACAAGGTATACATTCATCGTTTTACTCGACTTCGTTTAGCTAACCAACCCTGTTTGTCGTTTCTTTCACGGATTGCGCCTCACAAAAATATATCATTAGGTACACTTTTAATAAATCGTGACGTTGGTTCCTTTTCGCTCCACGTATCATAGGCTATAATGTGACGAATGAAAAATCCAATATGGCGGTCATAAAAAGCCAAGATCACATCAAGTAAAATAAAAGTATCGCGTTTGGTATCAAATTATAAGATGTTCCGAGCCATTCTAGTCGATTTTTTGCCGATTTATTCCCATTACAAATATGACAGGCCAGATAATATGAATTTAGGTTAAATTAATTAATTACTATAGAAAAAAATTAAAAAATCCGGAATAAAAACACGGCTATGACAGGCTCCGGGATGCGCGCAATCTCTACTTATTAAGTCCTCAAAATCGGTATGACGGTTGGGCCAAGTAAACAGGTAACACTTTTACATTTTATAATATTCAGCATAGATTATTTATCATTGGATTATAGAACCATTCACTGTAGTAAAAACGAAAACTAATTGAATAGAGACAATTTACAGCTCGAAGTTTGATAGCACCTCCCCATAATACAAAGGGACATTGGAGAGGGAAATTATACGGACCGGAATATCTCCGTCCAAACATCCACTGTGCGATGTTTAAAGGACGCTGTGACATCGCACTGTACCAGCTTTTTACAATAGTCACCCACCACAGCATTGTTGTCATAAGCGAAGTTGCCCATTGTTGGTTGCAAAGTTGGAGGCATCGGCGCGAGATACTGTGTGACGCGGTGACCGCTCAAAGGACCTATGATGGCGAGTGAATTAATCGGTTGTCCGCGCATCAAAACGATCGCCCCCTAGATACCGTTTTGCCCCACGTTACCCTGGTTAAAATGATGCATTCGGGCGTTCATTTGTAACAGTCATAAGGCAATAAAATTTCTAAAGTGTGTTTGTTTGATCATTTGTTCTTCAATTACGGTGCAACAGAGCTACCAATCGACGTAATTTTTTGCATAGTTGACCGCCCGAGAGTGACATGGGTTTGTAATGGCGAGTCAATGAATCGGTTGCCCGTCTGGAGATACCGTCCTACCCCACGTGTTACCCTTTAAACTCATACGTGCGTTAAATTAGGTATTAGGCAGCCTACTTCTTACAGATATTATAAACTAGATGATGCCCGCGACTTCGTCCGCGTGGATTGTTTTTTATTCCCGCGGGAACTCTTAAATTTTCCGGGATAAAATAGCCTACGTCCTTCCCCGGGATGTAAACTATCTCTGTACCAAATTTCATCTAAATCGGTTGAGTAGTTGGGCCGTGAAAGCGTAACAGACAGACAGACACTCTTTCGTATTTACAATATACTAGACTACATGATGCCCGCGACTTCGTCCGCGTGGATTAAGGTTTTTTGATTCCCGCGGGAACTTCTTAATTTTCCGGGCCTATGTCCTTCCCCGGGATATAACCTACTTCTATACCAAATTTTAGCAAAATCGGTTGAAAAGATGGGCCGGGAAAGCGTAGCAGACAGACAGACAGATAGACAAACAGACACACTTTCGCATTTATAATATTAATATGGATTAGGATAAATGTGAAAGTTTTTATTTGCGTACCATTTTTTAGGTTAATCATTACATATTATAATTATGCCTGCATGTATGTCAAAAAGCATGATCAAACTTCTTAAGCAGTTTTATCTATCAAAAATGGGCATTAATTGGGCATATGGTTTCCGAATTCAAAGTGCCGTAAAAAACGATGTTCTAAAAACAGTATGAAGAAAAAATCTTTTCATTAGCTTAAATATTTGTCATCGAAAAATCCTATTTATGCAAGAACAATAGTAAATATCGAAGAGCGAGTGTTTGGTTTCGAATCAACGTAAAAACAGACCGCCTTCGCTGCCAAAACCAGTATATCCCTGCACACCGGCTAAAACACGTCATGTAGGTGCCAAATAAATAATATTCCAATAGCATCGGATTACATAGACCTTTTATTGATAATCCTTACTATAGCTGATGCCCGCTACTTCTTCTGCGTGGATTGAGGTTTTTGGGTTCCTCTTACTTGTACTTGTAATAATGTCTTCCCGACCGAATTTCGGTCACGGCGGCGAATCTCCACAGAGATTAGCCATCTGCGTGGGATGCGCACAAGTGTGTGCGCAAACACAGGTGCACTCTCTGTTCCCTTACTCTCATAGCCCGATGGGACGGAAAATCCGACACGACCGGCGAGAGATCAGGCGCAGGACCGACGGCTTAACGTGCTCTCCGAGGCACGGGCGTGAAACACCGCACTACCTAACTTCGGACTACTAGTAGTACTGAGAATTTCTTGTCACAAAACCCAACACTTGTTATGGCCCGACCCGGGACTCGAACCCGAGACCTCGTCGGCCGCAGTCGAACATGCTAACTACTAGACCAACGAGGCACATGAACTTGGAAGTTTGTGCAAGCGTTAGGTTCAGCCCGCTTTCCTATAAGTTACACAGTTCACTCTTGACTGTAAGATGCCTTATATTTAGGGTGCCTGTCCATGAAGCGGACTGGAGATGTGTAGGGCGGACCAATTAGATTGTTGATCGATGATGCGATAGTTTTATCGAGTCACCTGAGGGCTTACTACCATCGCTTAAATCCGTATTGTTTTGAATATTGTTTACGTTTGTGTTTTAGAATTGTAATCCTTATTTGAGGGACGTTAAGGAACGTGACATAAAACTGTCATTTTGAAGTAATATTACTTTATGCGATGGTAGTAACCCCCCTGTCTAACTGATTGGTCTGCTTGGCACCTTTTCGCTTCAGTGGAAAGGCAGCGTCAAAGTGAGGAAATAGATACAGCTGAATAACCGCTGGACCGCCGTGGTCGAAATTTGATCGGGAAGACAGTTTTCAGGCCGATTTCGTTTCGATATGACTTCTTTCTTGCCACTTTCTATAGTTTCTACCTATATAACTGTATCTTAAGAGGCAAAACACGTTCTAGTTTCTACCTATAATCCCACAAACTTATCTGACCCGGTAGCCAAAATTGGAACAAAGGAGACGGGTCAGATTTGTATGGGGCGTAGGCCTGGTCTTGTACAAGTAGAGAAATGAAGGAAAATAAAATACTAGACCAGTTTTTATTGGTCAAATCTCCGAATTCGTCGTAATTTCAGTGGTGAGTTTATTTAATCTTTCCAAGTTAAGCAACACTAAACATGAGTGGGTAACAATGGCGGATTCATATTTTTGACGTTTTCAAAAGAAAAACACGTTATTTTGACAGTGACTGTCAGAAATGACATTTGATACATTTCGCGCCTACTGCCTTCTCTATGGCTGAAGGTTGCCATCTTGAAAACGTACCGAAAACTTGAAATACAGGTTTTATTTTTTGCACGTTATTTACTTTACTGTTCTAAATTATTACATTTTTAATACAATCTATGTATTTTCCTCTATTCATGGTAGAGTGTACAAGAGTAGGCCTAAAACGAACCTTTTCCTTTACATGCATGTTAAATTTTTGTTTTTTTTATATTTTTCATAGATACTAGCGACGCTGTCACCAAGTCAGTTAAGTTTGTCTGTCTCTAATAGAGGCAAAAATAATTGAACAATGATAGAAATTGCAATTAATTAATTTCTGTTATTTACAAATTGATGTAATTTTTATATACGAGCTAGTCACCGTTTATAGTAGGTAATAGAATCATTAATAAACCATTAATATTGAAATTAAGTAGCCAATCATGTAAATAAATTACAAATTGCATTGCATGATTGATGTTAATTTTATTTCAACGAGATGATGCCTGCGACTTCGTCCAAGTTAAGTTTTTTTCATTCACGCGGGAACTCTTTGAACTTTCCGGGAAAAAGTCCTTTCCCGGGATACAACTTATCCCTCTACCAAATTTCATCAAAGTCAATTAATCAGATGTGCCGTGAAAGGGTATGAAACAGACAATTTCGCCTTTATAATATAAGTAAGTATGGATGGAATGAAACAAATATATTATTGTTCGATAAAAATCTTATTCCCTAGACCCTTGGTCTACACTGATCTAGGTCGAGTAGGTCGATCGGGAGTACTTGTATAATACAAAGTGTGAGTTATACTCTCTCTGGTAACTACTACAGTGTGACTTAGTAATATAGTTAGTGGCTTTACTTCGCTGACTGCTGACAGCGGCTTTAAGAATCGTACGCGCTAGCGATATAGGTATACATCCTTAGCCTACGTCCCACTGCTTTGCACAGGCCTCCACTCTCATAGGAGAGGGGGAATTAGAGCTTAGACCCACCACGCTGCTCCAATGCGGGTTGACGGGCTTTGATGACTATTATCATGTTAGTGATAATAACCGGGACCGACGGCTTAACGTGCACTCCGAGGCACGGGGGTGAAACACCACCAACTTCCTAACTCCGGGCTAGTACTGAGGATTTCTAGTCAGAAAAATCCAATACTTAATTATGGCCCGACCCGGTACACGAACCCGGGAACTCGTCGGCCGCAATCGAACATGCTAACCACTAGACCAAAGAGTGACATTCATATTAACTATAATTATATCACCGGTTGTAACTCACTTGTTTTGTCGGAAAACCGACTAGTTTCGAAAAGGCTTACTTTTAGTATCGCGCGAACGGGCTCATGAATAAGGGCCCCAGACGTATTCGAAACTAGTCGGGCATTTTCCGACAAAACTAGTGAGTCATAACCGGTGATATATTTATAGTCCTAACTGACATCTGCAATATTCATGTCTTAGTTAAGAGAAAGGTTTTTATATAACACGCTTATTTTAGCTTCACCTGAAACTATCCAACTTTGTATGAAAACAAATCTTGCAAGACGAATTTACTCAATTTCTAAGTATCGTATCGATTTCTTTTCTGTAACTTATTTAAGCAAGAATTTTTTATTCAAGGAGGTAGACTCTGACAAGTGCTTTTGAATCGTCGAGTGAATCTACCACTGGTTCGGAATGACATTCCTACCGAAAAGAGCCAGCAAGAAACTCTGCGCAACGAAAAGCTTACCGCGAAGCAAAATCAAAAGCTTTATTTACTTAGGAAAACGTACCAGACGTAACATAAAATTCGAATAAATAATTCAGAAGCACCATTACGCAGCTCCGGAGACGGCGGATCGACCAGGGGAAACTACGGCCTTACATATTTTATCGCAGGCGTTATATGTATTGCAATTTTCATTAATGATTGATGAGGATTCCAGGGGAAGGAGGCTGCCGACCGACAACGCCCATACATAACTAAGATGAACAGCGCGTCCGGCTGCTTAATCTGAGAGCGATATGGTGCCCAAAGAGCCCCAACTTACTTAATAGAAATGGTACGATCTGATAAGGCTTTGTCAGTTAACATTAGTTTTTAAATCAATGCATCTTTTAAATGGTGGTAGGTGTGTGTACTTAAAAAAAATTATGCGCTCCACATCCATAGCTTAGCAACATAGCACATCTCTGGTGGAAAGGCAGATTTAGGCCCATTTTGTCATTATGCCCTCCTTAATCATATGTATTTAATCATATCTACGAAGTCGGCTGATAGTTAGTAACAGCGACTTTTATACTTAACTAGAGGATTAATAATCATAGGCAGGCGAACTCCCTGGCACACTAATGAGCTCTGTAGTCATGTTGGATTTATTATTTATTTATTATTATTTTAGTTTATTATTTCAGATTTTTCTCAGGTCTGTGTAGGAGTTTTTAGCCGTGGCAAGTTACCCTAACGGCACGTATCGCCAAGCGAGTAAGCGTTCCAGTACGATACCGTGCCGGGTTTAATGAATATGTTGGCTATACCGCTGAAGAGCCAAGGACAGGTTTGTGTTGGCCGTGTTAACTTCCGGCTCGCCGGTTCCAATATGCGGACTTCGCCGAGATGACGTACCTACTTTAAAAATAGGATCTAGCATCCTCACCCTATAAACCCAGGCTTTCATCACCAATTGGCACAAAAATAAATTAATTTCTATATTTTCATTATTGCAGCGCCTCTTGGTGCTTTCTGCTTTAGTGGCCGCCGCCCCCTTAAGGCTAGCTCCACTACAGAAACACGGAGCTACGGTACGTAGCGGCATCTTTGTTTGCAATTGCAGTTGTATAGAGCTGGGCCCACTTAAGCGACGCAGCACGGAAATGCACTGTGCGATGAGGCCCCGTATTGTTTATTTATTTGCAAGAAACATTGTACAATAATTATAAAGATGACAAATTAATAAAAAAAACAAACATGTTTCGTCATTGCTGACATGCAAATTTTCAAAGTAACTAGGTAATACAATTTATGAATCATTAAGTTATTACCATAATCCAAAATTTATATAATTATTTCTAAGAAAAACGTAACGTAAAAACTCGTACAAATAATATTTGCCGCTATGTGCCGCGCGTGCATCTCATCTAGACCTTTCCCCATTTTAGTGTCACTAAAACTAACTTTAGCTGAAACTTAGTTAATTACAGGTAAGCGATCGAAACTCCCACATCCGGTTAATAAACAATCGTCCGATGATACGGCTAGCTAGCGTCTAATCAAGATATCGCTTGATGTGCATTGTTAATAGTGAAGGCTTGTGCGGGCGCTCCTATCATAGGGTTACCGGTCAAATCCCAAATCCACAGAAAGCCATACTAATATTATTATTATAGGTATTAATTATTAGTTTAATCATTAGTTATATAATGATATATTAATTATTATTAAGTAATTTATTAATTCGTAATTAATGTGGGAATGTGTATTTCTGTTTTGTTCGCCTGTTAGTGCGAAAAAACACTAGCGTTATGTGTCCTATTCTACCTACCTCCGTATCTAAGGTAAGGTACGGAGGTAGGTAGAATAGGACACGTAACGCCCGCGCCGCGAATATTTCGTCCTGTCTCGTTAACTTGTGCGGCCCCATAAGTGTAAGAAGCCCGCGCGGAATTTTATCCGTCTTCTACTTTGTCTGTAGTCCAAAAACATATCTTTTAACTCTGCTTTACATTCCAGACGCTGCGGATCGATTTTTTTAATAGGTAGGGCTAGTTAAGTTATTTTTTAATTATAGTTTTTACTCACACTTATGAAATTAAGTAATTATATTTTTATAGTTTAGGGATGGTTAGTGGTATGTTTAAATTAATCAGGAAGAGAATACAGCACTCACAGTACACAGTAAGTAACCCTATTTATTCCTAATTCACTACCTCGCCACTCAGTCTGCATGCAGGGCTTACACATCCATGGATCAAATCTCTAATAATTCATTAATTATTCACGCCAACGTGTATGTGAAGTTTTTAACTCTGTTACAGAGGATAGTATTCTACCTCTTCTCAATAGGATCTGGCGCACTCTCGGTTCCTTTAATCTCATAGCCCGATAGGACGGAAATCCGACACGACCGGAGAGAGATCAGGCGCAGCTTTACGTGCTCTCCGAAGCACAGGAGTGACACATCGCCAACTTTCTAAGTCCGGACTAGTACTGAGAATTTCTTATCAGAAAACCAAATACTACATGGAATTTAACCTGGGACCTCGTCAGCTGCAGACGAACATGCTAACCACCAGACAAATGAGGCAGTTATTAGGTAAAAATATTAATTGATTATTCGTCTAAAATCAAAAAGCCCCGAATTTGTCACTAATATTATACGCATTTAATTTCAATTAGCATAATGATGTCCATATCAATACGCCCTCTGGATCAAGCCGCGACCGCTAATCCATTACGTATGTATCGACATCTCAACCAGGGGCGTGTACAGGGTTCGAAGATAGGGGGGCAGGCATGATGAAAACTATTTCAACCGGGGTAAGCAGTGCTTTACGCCTCTGTGAGCTGAACGCCACTGATCTCAACCCATCGCCGACCCGAAGGGAAATGGTTTTCATGCTGTGGGAAGTCGCAGTTTGATACTCCGTCAGAACATCCAACGTTGGAAGAACCAATGGAGGCAGACTTCACATATCTACCTTCGAAAGTAGATACAGGATAGGAACGAGGGCAGGCAGGTTTCCTCACGGTCTTTTTCTTAACCGTTTCATAAATGCTTAAAATGCACATATTAGCTTCGAAAATTTAGAGGTGCGAGGGGATTGATCCCGCGACCTCTTAAAGGCGGTTGGTTGCCTACCCACTAGCTTACCACCCCTATTGTACTTAGGTTTATTACCCCTATTGTTCCATAATAATCATTTCGATATTACGATTCAGAATTACTTGGTTCATATTTCTTCGTATGCTTGTTCAATTTAGTCAGTTTTTCTACCTTCTATTATAACTCATCTCAATTTCGGTTAACGTACTAGTACGTTATAATTGATTAGAAATGTTGCCGACTGACGCAGACGAAGGTAATAAGAGTATGGAATTGCAATAGATGGATAATATCCCGTTCAATTGGGCTGCATCCGGCGTGTCCCGGCAATTGTATTTATCAACGAGTTGCTCCTCGATTGCTTATGAATTTTGAATTTGCACACGAATGTCACATGGACCAGCAAGAAATCTACCACCAAACCACCAGTAACCACCAACCACCAACCACCAACCATCAACCACCAAGCACCAACCAGAACCAGAAAAAAGCCTAATAATTATGTACTTGCAAATTTACGGTGTGATTCTCCATAGAATGTGCTATCAAACTGCGTTAAGCTAGGCCCATTGTTGTCGACAAAAAAACGTATCTATTTAAATAAAAATCTATTGCCGAATGTATGTAAGCTCATCACTTCAGAACGGCTGGATCGATTTATGTGATTGTGTGGATCCCGGGTAGGGTTACCATATTCAGATTTCAGGATTTTAGGACTCTTCTCAGGATTGCGGCTGGATTTTGCAAATCTCACGAAATCTCAGGATTTTTAGAATTTTCAATGAAATACAGCTTGCATTTTAAAGATCTCTTTAATAAAAAGTTAAACAAAACTAAAAATAATCTTCCTTTGGTAATAAGTGCATAATTAAAATCAATACGTGAGCGAGATCCGCAGTGTATAAAAACGATAATATTACGACTTTTTAAAATGGAAGAAAAAATTCAAATTGAAAATTGAATTGAAGTACGTTTGAGAGAAAATTCTCAAACTGTAAAAAATCTCAGGATTTTTCAATGGAAACCAGGCCTTTTCTCCGGACTTTGGTTTTTTTCATCTGGTAACCCTAGGCCCGGGATGGTTTGTATTCACAATTGGACCCGGTAGGGGACGCTGCAATCTGGTTCTAGGTTCAGGGCAGGACAACGTCTGCCGAGCCCATTTATTAAATACAATTTAAAAAAATAGGTAGGTTGGGTTTGTATCTGGAAGATTTGAAAGGTCTCTAAACCTTTCTAATCTTCCAGATGCGTCAACCGAGTGTAGACCCCCATGTAAAAAAGTAATGGTTATAACTTGAACCAAGTGGCGTAAGGTAAAGGTAAAGCTAATTTAATTTTTTTTTAATTATTGAAAGGTAAAGCTAGGGGTTGCCTGCGATTTCTACCGCGTGGATTTTAAGGTTTGGAAAACTCGCGTGAACCCTTTGATTGTCTTGAGTGTCCTTTCTCGGGCGGCATCTATCTTTGTACCTTATTGCATCAAAATCGGGTGAACAGATAAGCGTGTAAGCGTAACAGACAGATAGACAGCAGACATTGGCATTGTTAATAGTTGCGAAACATTTATCTACTAACTACATCTTTATGCATAATTATTATGATAAATACTGAGATATTTCCTAGATTATTAATAGATACGTCTCGATGTTGATTACAATTACAATGTAACCCATTTAACATAATAACAATAAGCAATAATAAATTACTTAAATAAAAAAAAACTATCTCAATTATCTTTGATAACCACTTAAAGCATCACGCTATATACTACCTATATATTATTACTAGCTGACGCCCGCGACTTCGTACGCGTGGGTCGAGGTTTTGTGGTTCCCGCGGGAACTCTTTAATTTTCCGGGATAAAAAGTAGCCTATGTGTTATTCCAGACTATAATCTATCTCTGTGCCAAATTTCATCCAGATCCGTTCAGCCGTTGGGGCGTGATTGAGTAACAAACATCCATCCATACATCCATACATCCATACCGACATCCATACATCCAAACTTTCGCATTTATAATATATTTATTTATTATTTATTTATTTATTACTAGCGAATGCCCGCGACTTCGTACGCGGGGATCGAGGTTTTGTGGTTCCCGCGGGAACTCTTTAATTTTCCGGGATAAAAAGTAGCCTATGTGCTATTCCAGACTATAATCTATCTCTGTGCCAAATTTCATCCAGATCCGTTCAGCTGTTGGGGCGTGATTGAGTAACAAACATCCATCCATACATCCAGACATCCATACATCCAAACTTTCGCATTTATAATATTAAGTAAGATATTTATTATTAATTTATTATTATATACGTATAAATGCCAAAGTATGTTTGTGTATTGGTTCGTCCTTCGATCGACGAGATTTTTTGCTGATAGTTCAGGACCTGGAGAGCGACATAGGCTTTTTATCCAGAATAAATAAGGAGTTCCTGTGGGAATTAAAAAAACTTATTCCACGCGGATGAAGCCGTGCGCATCAGCTAGTTTGTAGATTAAAAGTCTGTAGGTATTATTGCATATAATGATATTTTTTTATTAAAATCTGCGAAACGAGTTATTCATTTGATTACTCTTTAACACGCACTTTGATTGATTTGACTTAATTCCTATACTATTATTTATTAGTTATTGGAGTAATGATTGAAGAATAGTAAGTCGATTTGCATAGAGTACACTGTGATAATACTATTAGCTGATGCCCGCGACTTCGTCCGAGTGGATTAAGGTTTTTTGAAACCCGCGGGAACTCTTCAATTTATGCCTCTATCTAGCCTATGTCCTTCCTCGGGATACAATCTATCCCTGTACCAAATTTCATCAAAATCGGTTGAATAGATGGGCCGTGAAAGCGTAGCAGACACACAGACAGACTTTCGCATTTATATTATTAAAGTATGGATTCAGGTGATCGGGGATTCAACTTCTTGAGCTCGCACTCGTTTTAAACACACACATGGTGTAGAACCATGGAGGTTCATGCCACCCTATTGGGTAATACCACGGAATAGATAGTAATACGTACTGCCAAACAATTTGGCATTCCGGTACGATGCCGTGTAGTGCCGTTCCTAGTGGTATGGGTTTAATACTTTATATAATATAACTATTGCACCCTTAACAGTTTAGCCCGCTACCATCTTAGACTGTATCATCGTTTACCACCAAGTGAGATGGCCGTCAAGGTCAAACTTGTGGTGAAAATAAAAAATGTTATTCTAATTTAAAAAAAATAGAAAATTTACTGAGAAACAAAATATTTTTGTTTTGAAAAGAAATTCTCATCGTTTGCGTTAAGTAATGTTTAGCCTTACTCCGAAGCGAGGCGTCTATAAACAAATTTGTTACACTACAGTAAATCAACAAGGGAGAACAAAGAAAATGTTTATAGGTTTTTTCAGAAAATGTCATTATTGCAGCTCTGCAACAAATGTCTTGCTACAAACAAACTCCATTTGAAGCAACAAATTATTGTTTTAGATTTCCAAAATAACACACAGCGATGGACTGCGTTTTGCGGTTCAATATTATGTTTAATGGCGAATACACACTAATTATCCAATCATAAATGATCAAATTAGAAATGAGGAGATTCGTAGGAGACCCAGAATAACTTATTTAAAGCTAGAAGAGTCTAGGTAATCGGCTTAGCTTAAGTGGCAATGGGCAGGGCACATAGTTGGAAGAACCGATAGGCGTTGGGGTCTCAAGGTGCTTGAATGGCGGTCTCGATCCGGAAAGTGCAGCGTTGGATGAAATACAATACCGTGTTTTTTGGGAATCAATGCAGGAAATGACGGCATATCTGCTTAGGATCGGACATGATAGAATGTCCGCGTTTGAGGGGAAATAATTTAGTCCTGTCGCTCAGTGTGCGCGCTCCATATAAATGTGAAAATCACGGATCATCATCATCACTTCAATCCTGAAGCACGAATCTCCTCTCAGAATGAGTAGGGTTAGGCCATAATCCACTGCGCTGACCAAGTGCGGATTCGCAGACTTCACACACCTTTGAGAAAATTATGAAGAACTCTGGGGCGTGCAGGTTTCCTCGCTGTACTTTACTTCAGAGTACTACAGTTTATTAATTGGTCCAAAGAAACACCTGATTTTGAGGATGTATTTGCCCAATTGTGGGCGTGAGGAAAAAATTCAACATACGTAGTTGTTCAATAAAGGATTACGATCCTAGCATGCCTTACAAAGCCGTCTGAATCAATATTTATAATGGTGAATTATATATTCATTCAAAGCTATCATACCGTGTACGAACTTATAAACACTTAATTTCTATTTCATAAGAAATGAACTTAGCCCTTTGATTGTATCTTATAAATATTCAAGACAATAGAGTGATACAACTTTCTATTCTTCAGTAAAGGTGGCCATACACGACGCGTGCGAAAGTTTTAGCTCCGCAAATAGGTAGGTACTAACTCGTGATCTCCGTGTAAAGGTAAACTGAGAAAGTGAAAATTCTTTTATTCCGTCTGTTTCCCACTTAGACGTGGCCCGTGTTTGCACAGGTGCGTCTGTCTGCGGATCACTCTAACCAGACAACTACATTTTAAGCTATGACTGAAAAATATTGGCACCGCCTACTGATGGTATTAAAATTATAACAAAAATCAATATAATTATATAAAAAAAACTTAAACCACCCGGATGAAGTCTCGGGCATCATCTAGTATAGTAATATACCTATCGAAAGCTTAACGGAATGAAAATGGAGACAAGTGAAATATGTTTCCATCTTCCGAAGGCATATATACCTCGGGAGCCCGTAAAAATAATTGCTAACTATCTCCTCTGAGAGACTAACATTTTTTTGAATTGGGCAAAACCTGTTGTCGAAGCAAGAACACCAGACATTCCGTCAATTGATGCAGGTTTTAGTTAATAGGAGTACAGAAATCAAGATAGTTTCAGAACGCGCTACCTAAACGTATGGACGCGCAAGTAAACGGTGCTCGTAGTTAAACGCGCCGTGTGTTCCCGCCATAACATTGAAGCGTAGCGACTTAACTTCAAAGCGTCACTTTCAAGTCTCCAATAAATAATAAATGCTTTTACTTCCACTTTAACTACTTATCTATTAACGTTCCATCTACAATCGAATATAATAGCGTTGCATTTTCCATTATACTTGGAAAAAGCTATATTTTGATTTAACTGTTGTATATGTCACCGTAAGATTGTAAAATCCGTTAGATTATAATCTAACGGTTTCTATCCCGCTAGATTATAAACTGTCGAAGAATTGTGAACCGTGCAATGTTCTGAGTATTAATTTATGAAATATTTATTGTTTTTACGTTTTCTTGTCTCTTTCTTGTACAGTTCGCGCGCGAGTTGAATGCAGAGTAAATGTATGGTGACACTTACATTTACTCTGCATTCAACTCGCGCGCGAACTATAGGTTAGGTTAGGGTTTGACATGAATATTCAGGTAGTTCTTAGGTTCTATCGGGTTAATATACCTAATATATTACAATTTACCGAAAAATAACGCGTTAAATTGTAAGCAGTATGTTACGGTTCACAATCTGTCGAAAGTTTATAATCTATCGAGATAAAAAACGTTATATTATAATCTAACGGTTTTTACAATCTTACGGTGACATATATAAACGGTATAATAATAGGGGTAGCATCTTGCGATGATATTCTAGAACAAGAGTGTTTATTTTCATTTAACAACTGAGAATAACGACGAACCACTTATTATTATATATGTATTTTTAAACATTGGTTTTTATATACAATTCTACGAAAATTCACCCAAAAAAACTACCATACCCACATTACAAAAGTTCGGATCCTTGGGAAAACAATGGAACGGACTCGTAAAACTGTCGACTTTGTGGCCCGAAAATACGTAGCAGTTCATACAAAATAAAATACGCGTCGAATTGAGAACCTCCTCCTTTTTTGGAAGTCGGTTAAAAACTATAGTCATCTATGACCCGGTTCGTACAGCGTTCAGCTCAATTCGATGCAAAGCCAGTCCGTTTTATGCCAGTTTTCCCACTGCACACGGAACTCTAAAAAGACAATTAATGCTATGCACATCAAAAATAAAGTAAAGTACATCGAAGCGGGTGTTCACAAAAAGCGATGGTGGTGTCAAAGCGGTAGTTAGACTGATAGCGCCTACGGTTAGCACAAATAGCATTAATATAAACTAGAATCGAACGTTGCGCGCTATCGATTAGGAGCCGGCGTTTACAACAATTAATGACCTGCATGTCCCTCCAACAAAGCTATGGCAAAACAAATAGACGCGACGCGCCTCCCCGATCTACAGGGTGCTTGGAAACTGATACGCTCCATTGAGTAACGGAATACCATCTCGGGCACGGCTTACGCAACGCGAGTATGTATTGTGACAGCTACATTTCACGTTTTAGTGTCAACGTAATACGTCATACTTACATTTTATCTCTATAATGGTCTGCTTTTTTGAAAAAAAAAAGCCTTTATTGCAATAAACGTACCGTTACGAAATTACCATAAAGCAACAGTGAAATAAAAGTAGGCGTATCGTATGAGGCGCACTCCTTCAGACAATTTTTTGTAGAAGAATACCATTAAGGGAATCTGTTTAACATAATCATATTCGGTATAATATGTTAATATGAATTTCAAACAAATTACAAACGATAACTAATAATTATACATTGTTAACAACGAATAGGTACTAGGTACCTAATTAATAGGCTAATTTCCATGTAAACATAAGTAATTACCTAATAAATGTAATATAACTAACATACGTGGTCGTATTTTATATTACTAATATATTTTCGAGCAGGTATAACTTAAATAAACCTATAAATTAATTACTACGTATTAATTTAATATATCATCAGGTATGAGTAGGTTACGAAGGAAGATTTAATTACTGACCAAGAAGTTTATTGTTTTTTTCTTAACCATTGATCTATGTCGATTAATTTACTTTTGAATATGCATAGACTAACTTTAAATCTAACTTTGATATGTTAATTTTTAATATCGTTAGCTAATTATGCAACTAAACACGGGACACTCTGTATTCTAGTAGCGGTGTGGGGTGCAAGAGCAACGCAACAGTGTGCGTAGCTTGTTTGTGTGCGTTAGTTTAGGCAGGGGTGCTGTGCTTAGACAATTTTAGTATCACATATTGCAAAATAATGCATGCTCATATCGCATCGCGTGGCAGTAACCGAATCTTGTTTATGGGGTTTTGGAATCTGAACCTTTACCTTGTTTTTGGAACATTTTCGGATGCTTTTGTCCTGTAAATTATGTAGTAGGTAACTGTTTTAAGTGCCTATTATGCTACTCGTGGTCCAAATTAGTAATTAAATTTTAATAAGGCTTGCATTTGACTCGAAAGTCGGCAACGCATTGGCGGTTCCTCTGGTGCTGCAAATGTTCTTGGGCGGCGGTAATCACTTATTAGGTGACCCGCCTACTCGTTTGCTTGCTATATTTTATATTTTTAAGAAAACTGTGGCTCTGCACCGAACTAAGAATTTTAGGTACCTATTCGAGGTATGACATAATATACAAATATTGTATCAAAATAAAAATCCGATGTTTTGGATATGTTTTAAGACGTATCAATTGAACAGTTGTATATTATTATGCAGATTGTAAGAAACTTGAATAGATTATAATTGAAAGATCTTTTTCTAAACTGACTTGAAACTGACCCAACCAGGAATTAAAACCGATGGAGAAATACCGTGGAACCTTATGAGTTTATTTTTAATTAATTATTTGCAAAAGAATTATAAACATGTATCTAATTTAAATTTATAAATTAACTCACAAAAGAGTTTTTTAATAGCGGTATTTACCCATTGTGCCGTATAAGGAACAAAATAAAACTGCAAACAAACAAGTCCATATTTGCGTTGAATATTGCGACAATCACTTGTGAAATACAAACTTTATTCGAGGTTTCTAAATACATTTTGTTAGCCGACATTTTTTGGGTCATACTTTTTACCGTTTCTTTTGGTATACTTAATTTTGTAATTTCAAAGTTAGTTTAAAATCACGCAGGAATGTTCTTAAGTATCCTTTGTTGCTATATAAGAATAAGAATAAGAATAAGAATAATATTTATTTTCCATAAACAAGTGTCTTAATTAAATATCGGTCCCTACCCTCTACGCTAGGATAACCTGTATTGTAGAGGGTAGTTCCTCCCAGTGAAACATGTGAAAAAATATATTTAAAAACTAATTACTTATATTACGAAAACTGAGCGTGTCTGCGTGCGTGTGTGTGTGTGTGTGTGTGCGTGTGTGTGTCTGTGTGTCTGTGTGTGTGTGTGTGTGTGTGTGTGCGTTAGTGCATGTGTAAGTGCGCGCAATGCTATTTTTTTATTATTAGAATATTTTCAGTTGCATCGTAGCCCTTAGGTGCTAGCCAACTTCTAAGAGATTTAGCCAGGTTATATTTATTAATTTTATTCAAATTAATACCACTGTTAGCCCTACTGAATACATTATATGCATATGATGAGCTGAATTGAAATTGCGATTGGGCAAAACTTGTGTTAGCAACTGATAATGGAAATTTTACTACTCTTTTGTTGTTATTTAAAGTGCAGTGATCAAATTTTGAGTGAAAGCGTAAAATTATTGAAACTAAGTAATGTTGACGAACGTTGAGCAGACTGCATTCTTTGTATAATTGGTCAGTAGGGTATCTAAATGGTTTTTTAAAAATAGTTTTGAGTAAGGTTCTGTGCGCTCGTTCTAACTGAAGCAAGAACGTTTTTCCAGCCCCACCCCATGCACAGATACAATAGGTCATGATCGGAAGACACAATGACTTATACACCATCATTGTCGTCTCAATAGGCGCAATATCTCTTAGATTTCTGAATAACGGGATAAGTTTCTTAATTTTATTAGAAGTGTTCTGAATATGACTTGACCATTTAAGATGTTCATCTAGTGTTATGCCAAGATATTTTACAGTTGCCTCTTTGGATAAAATATCGCAGCTACAGTTGTTTTTGTTAATTTTCCGATTACAAGGGTACGTGTGAATAGGAAGTTTAAGGTATTTGTCAGGATTATTTCTAATTGATGTACTAAAACACACATATTTTGTTTTCGCGGTGTTAATTGTAAGTAGGTTATCTTCTAACCACGATGTAATTTGCTGAAGTCCTGCTACAGCGAGCGACTTCGCTTCTTCCCAATCACTACCTTCGAATAAAACGACAGTATCATCTGCAAAACAAACAATGCGTCCAGATTTTGGGGACAAACTACAGAGTGGGTTAATATAAGCGAGAAATAAGGTAGGTCCCAAGACGCTCCCCTGGGGGACACCGTAAGTAATGTTAGAAAATTCACTGGTGACATTTCCTATTTTAATACACTGCTGTCTTCCTTTTAGATAGCTGCTAAACCACTCCAAAGTAATACCCCTAACTCCCATGCTGGAAAGTCTATCGAGTAAGATAGGGATTGACACGGTATCGAAAGCTTTTTGTAAGTCAAGGAAAATGCCAATACATTTCCTTCCCTTATCAAGACATTTCGTGATATGATTGGTCACTTCTAGTACCGCATCCAGCGTAGATCTATTGGCTCGGAAACCAAATTGGCTTGTTGCAAGGAGATTTGATTGCTCAAAATACTTCACCAATCTGGAGTTTGCAATTTTTTCCACTATCTTACTCAACACACTTAACAGCGATATAGGTCTGTAATTGGAAACTAATCTCTTATCTCCACTTTTATGAACTGGAATAACGACTGCTTTTTTGAAAATATCAGGAAAAACACCAGAAGACAAACTTAAATTCACTAAGTGAGCTATAGGTTCTAAGAGTAGATTTTTAAATCTTTTAATAAAATAGGTACTTATATTATCGGATCCAGACGCACCACTGTTCTTAAGTTTTACAATCATCTTATGAACTTCACATATATCGGTTGGGTAAAACATAAGCGAATTAAGGGGAGCATTTGATGCTACATTGGCGTTATTCTTTTCGTGCTGCCCATCTAATTTGTTAATTATTGAGGTTGCAAGGTCATGCCCTA
Source organism: Erebia aethiops (assembly GCA_923060345.2). Lineage (NCBI taxonomy): Eukaryota > Metazoa > Arthropoda > Insecta > Lepidoptera > Nymphalidae > Erebia > Erebia aethiops. Next base: position 3,572,595 of record OV281079.1, on the reverse strand, counting down.
TACTAGAAAAATATTTATTCACGTGAGCTAAAGATTCTTCAGGGGTATCCATAATATTTAGTAAGGCTGTGGCGGATGCATTTGATTTAGGTAAGTTACATATTTCTTTGACGGTGTCCCAAGTACCTTTCGAATTACCGGCATTTTGTCTAAGTTTCCCTTGTAAGTATTTTCTTTTTAGATTCTTTAGCAAGGCGTTACAAATATTTCTATATTGCATATATGTCACCTTGTTTATTTCTGTTGGGGATTTCTTAAATATTCTATGAAGGCGATCCCTTTTCTTCATACATTTAACAATACTAAAGGTAATCCACGGTTTAATGGGTTTTAGTTTTTTAGAAACAGTTAAGACGTGCGTATTATTAGAAATTATATCATTTATACTGTTGACTAAGAAATTTGCTGCAATATTTGTGTCGGTCAAATTAAAGTAGTTTTCCCAGTTTAATTGAGTTAGGCTTTTCTCCATCTCTTTATAGTTATAAGTATATCTAGTCGTGTTATTCGATGAAGATTTATCTATTTTATTACATAGTTTTAAATTTAATAGAATAGGTGCATGGTCTGTAATAGTAGGTTCAAAGACAAAGGTTCGTGGGTTTTGTATATTTTTGATGGCAAAGTGATCAAGACAGCGCAATTCTCTCGTTGGACAATTTAGAGCTGGTGTAATAGCATTTATAGCAAGTATATTTTGGTATTCCTGGCTATAAGAACAGTGGCTGTCAGGTAAAAGGTCAAGGTTTAGGTCTCCAGTTAAGATAATTCGTTTATAGCTTGTACTTTCCAGAAAAGTACTAAGAGATTCTAGAAACGGTTGCGGGTTACGGAAGCCAGCTGGGCGATATATAGCTATAAGATGAATATCTTTTAAATTAATAATGAGGCAGTTTGACTCTAAGATTGTGGCTTCAAATGTCGATACGGGTAAGTTGGTTCGTATGTATACAATAACCCCATCATTTTGGTTGTGAGTATTTTTTGTGTGTGAACTCGAGTAACCATCAACTTGCGGAGGACTAGCTACATACTGTGTCCAACACTCAGTTAAGACGAGGATGTCAGGATTTATTTTTAATCTTGTTATGAAGACAAGGAAATCGTCTAGGTTCTTGTTTATACTCCTAATATTCATGGTTAGTATATTTAGGTATTGTGAGGAAGAATCATTACTCGATAAGAATGTGTCGTAAAATTTATCAAGATCAGCCACTCGTGTACAGCACACAGAGGTGTGCTGATCTATATCAGATGCTAAGCGGTTTTGCAAAGGATTGAATGTAAAATGATGTATCTAGATGCCAAAATGTGAGTAGGATGTTTAAGGATTTTACGCAACTGAGTAAGTTCTTTCAAACAACGTGCACAAAATATATTAGTGCAAAAATCAGAATAATATCAGAATAATCAGAAAATATACTAAAGCTATAGAGAGACCTATGCTATGTTTTTTACACCACTACAAGTTAGCCCTTGAGTGCGATCTCATCTGATGGTAAGTGATGATGCAGTCTATAAGATGTGTTAACCCGTTGGGGGTATGGCAGTTATATTAAGCCCATACCCCCAATCGGTTTCTACACGGCATCGTACCGGAACGGTAACGAATCGCTTGGCGGTACGTCTTTGCCGGTAGGGTAGGTAAGTGGTAATTAGCCATAGCCGAAGCCTCCCACCAGACAAGATCAGAGAATAAAATCTATTATATTAAAATTCAGAAATTACCTATAAATTCCTGATTGGACCCTGCCGGGGATCGAACCCAGGATCTCCCACTTATAAGATCACATCACTCACCACTACGCCAAGGAGGTCGTCAAACGTCAGAGAGGTTTAGTACTGGTCCAAAATCATCACAACCTTCGAGCGTCTACATTCAGTGTTCGAAACAAGAAAACACTCATCCGGTTCTATAGACAAAAAAGCTGAACAGATGAATGCATCAATGCTTGCCGATTGACGAGTATAATATCACAATAGTATATCGTGCAACTGGCGTACTATCATCGCCTAAAGATCCTGACTGGCACGTCATATCCGCCCAGCCGTGGGCAAGCATCACCGCTATAGATAGAAACTATTGTCAAATGTAAAAAAGATGGCACCCTTTTGTAAAAAAGGAGTTGGTAGTTCGTACAATCGTATAGATATCGTTCGTTACTCCCTAACAATGACGTGTTTGTTTTCTATTAGTACTCTCTCTTTGCATCTCATTCCCTCATTACTGAGATTCATGACCCCTCTGACCCCATTATCAGAATGATAAGAGTTTTCTTAATTTCTTAAATAATAATGTAATAAGTTCTGTAGGACTAAAGAAAGGCCAGTTCGCATTCGGCTCGATTCGTGAGAATAATCTGACGGTTTAATGTGAAGTAAATCAAATCAAATCAAATAATTTATTCAATATAGGTACACTGTAGGTACACTTATTTTCGTTTAAAATTACTTACTTAAAAAAACATGATGGTGATAATCGGTTACGGTATCTTAAAACTAAAGCTACGAGGGTTCCAAACGCGCCCTGGTCTGACAAGAGCCCATAACAAACTCAGCCGGGTTTTTTTTATTATCACCATCTCACAAATCATCTTAACTAAGGAACTGTCACAGCCATTAGAGCAAATCATTGCCAAGCTTCCTTGTCGTTTGAAGTAAAGTATTTATTTGGTAAAATATGGTACTGACAAGATGATATTAGATTAAACAGTACAAGCATATTTATCGTTGCCGACGTCCAAATATTAAATTAATAATAGGTCTTTACCTCTAAATTGCCTTTCTTCAGTACTGGTCATTTCAAATAAAAAAAGTTTGTAATGGCTCTGTATTCCAAATTCAAATTAATTTAGTTTTAAAACCATGACATTCTTTTTACAAACTCAGTCTTTTGTTTTTGATTAGCGTTATATTTTCATACTTTAGAATTCGTGTAATTATGGAATATGAGTTCCGTCGTGACACCAACGCGGCACAAACGGCACGTAACATCGAAAACGTTTACGGAGAGAACTGTACAAACGAACGCACAACCCGTTATTGGTTTTCCCGGTTCCGTTTTGGAAATTTTGACCTGAAAAATGAAGCTCGTGGTCGTCTGGAGACTTTGGTCAACAATAATGAATTAAAGGCGATTGTGGAAGCTGACGAAACTCAATCTACAACTGAGCTAGCAGCAGCTTTTGATGTAAGCATCAAAACAATTTTGATCCATTTGCGACAAATTGGCAAGGTAAAAAAGCTTCATATAGATGGGTGCCCCACGACCTTAACCACGGAATAGATTTATTTTTCCTATGACCTTAACGATCGCCAGCGCAACGTACGCGTCAAGACCTGCCTTGCGCTGCTCAACAGGCAAAGAAATGAAGGAATTTTGAAACGAATTGTTACGTGCGACGAAAAATGGATTCTGTTCGAATCGAAAGCGTTCAACAAGTTGGTTAGATCCTGGTTCAGCACCAAAGCAATGCCAAAAATGACCTCTAAAAAGGTGATGGTCACTGTTTGGTGGTCTAGTGCGGGTGTGATTCACCACAGCTTTTTACAAAACGGCATGAGCATTACTGCAGATGTGTACTGTGAAGAACTGGAGAGAATGATGGAGAAGCTTGCACATCTGCAACCAGCTTTGGTCAATCGGTCGTCCCCACTGCTCCTTCACGACAACGCGTGACCCCATACTGCGCAACTGCTGGGGTTGGAAGCTCTCCCTCATCCGCCATACTCACCAGACCTTGCACCTACCGACTATTACTTTTTCCAAAATTTAGACAACTTTTTAGTGGGTCAAAAATTCAATTCCCGAGAGTACAAAATGCCTTTGAAGAGTTTGTTGCCTCCCGTCCAGCTGATTTTTACAAGAAGGGCATCAATAAACTGCCAATGCGTTGGCAAAGATGCGTCGATTGCATGGGTGATTACTTCGAATAACAGAAATAAAAAAGTTTGAAAAAATAAGTACTTTCACTTATTCCATACAAAACGGCAATTTCATAGGTAAAGACCTATAATATATATCATTCAGATTCAGATTCAGAAACTTTATATTTGCATAATATGTAATTGGCGTTTAAATACTTATTCTTTATTTATCTATCCATTTTTGTTTTTTTTATCCACTACAAGCTAGCGATCTCACCTGATGATAAGTGATGATGCAGTCTAAGATGGTAGCGGGCTAACCTGTTAGGGGCATGGCAGTTATATTAAACCCATACCCCTTCGGTTTCTACACGGCATCGTACCGGAACGCTAAATCGCTTGGCGGCACTTCTTTGCCGGTAGGGTGGTAACTAGCCACGGCCGAAGCCTTCCACCAGGCAGGCAAGTTCTCTTCAAGAGATAAGCTGTCCTTGTACATGTCCTTTCAATTTTTATGGTTAGTTTTTAAGTTTGATACTAAATATATGTCACCGTAAGATTGTAAAATCCGTTAGATTATAATCTAACGGTTTCTATCCCGCGAGATTATAAACTGTCGTAAGATTGTGAACCGTTCAATGTTCTGCGTATTAATTTATGAAATATTTATTGTTTTTACGTTTTTTTGTCTCTTTCTTGTACAGTTCGCGCGCGAGTTGAATGCAGAATAAATGTAAGTGTCACCATACATTTACTCTGCATTCAACTCGCGCGCGAACTATAGGTTAGGTTAGGGTTCTTACATGAATATTCAGGTAGTTCCCGGCCGCAGGCCGGGCACTTAGGTTCTATCGGGTTAATATACCTAATATATTACAATTTACCGAAAAATAACGCGTTAAATTGTAAGCAGTATTACGGTTCACAATCTGTCGACAGTTTATAATCTATCGAGATAAAAAACGTTATATTATAATCTAACGGTTTTTACAATCTTACGGTGACATAAATAAATAAAAAAATAAGTTTTCTGAACAAAATAAAAATAAAATTAAAATGTGATACATATAAGATGGTTAATTTAGTTACATAGTCCCAACATATTAGCCAACCCGGCGTAAAATATTATTATTTAGGTTATGATGTTATACAGTGAATTTATTATTATATTACATTACATTCTTACTTACGAATTACCTACATTTTGCACTCATTCTTATTATTTTTTCTATTTTCATTGCTATTTATAATTGCTCTCCAAGACGGGAAAACGAAAGAGTCAAAGAAGTGCCGGTTATAATATGTTGTATAATTTACCGAGCGCCAGCTGTCAATTCCATGCAATCGAATGGGAAGAAAATCTCCCCCTAGGCACTCTGAATGTAATCAAAGGTTCTGAAATTATCAGCAACACCGCATACCTCGTACGGAGGTAACCGGCCAAAATTCAGATTTGAACGCTCAACTTCAGATGCTTAACAAGGCCCCGGGCAAGTCGGCAGTGGAAAATCTCGAAAATCCCACCGCAAATCGCACGAGGATCGAAATATGCCATAAGGTATTTAGCAAAATGGCTTGCATATAAGGGCTACTGTACACATAGTCGCTTCGGCACAATCGGGCAGTTATAATTAGACTCGAGTTATAAGATATGATCTCTTGATTGAATCATCATGATTTCAACTGATCACCGGCTCACTATTGAGCACGAGTCTCTTGTAGGAATGAAGGGTTTAGGTCATAGTCCACCACGCTGGCAAAGCGCGTATTTGTAAACTTCTCACATATTTCTTCACGATGTTTTCACGTAAATAGTTATAATGTATCCGCATGACGATCCTAATATTTAATTGTTAATTATTTTTATATCCTCTAGGTACACGTTAGCCCTTGACTGCGATCTCACCTGATGGTATGTGATGATGCAGTCTTAGATGGTAGCGGGCTAACCTATTAGGGGCATGGCAGTAATATTAAACCCATACCCCGGTTTTCCTTTCCTTTCCTTTACCCGGTTCGGTTTCTACACGGCATCGTACCGGAACGCTAAAGCGAGACCAGGGAAAATTTAGAAATTATAAATTCCCGAATTGACCCTGCCGGGGATCGAAGCCGGGACCTCCGCACGTTAAGACAACAGCGCTCAACTCTGCGCCACGGAGGTCGTCAAAAATTACAATAATTGATCTAAAAGTGTGAAGTGCTGGATCTTTAATCACCAACTCATCGCCAGCTAGCTTAGCAACTGCTAAGCATGAATATTCCTCTCAGCACGAGACGGATTTAGGCCAAAGTTCACCGCGTCAAACCCAGCAATAGGAACGCTTGATTTAACATCTGGCGATCTAAGCTATGAAAATCAAGCGCTCCTATAGATGTGTTTGTCCAGTAGTTGAATATGCCGAGCCAAGTAAGTATGTATGTAACAGCCCTAACGTTGCAACTTGCAACATTCCACGCCACCGCAAACGATACCGCGGTATTTTTTTTTTTCGCAATTAGTATAAGTCATCACTTTTGATGCCCTCCACCTTGCGTTGGAGAATGTAACTAGTGAAATAATCAAGCTTTTTCTGTCATACTAGGCATTTAAACTTCTTACATTTTATTATTCCTTACTTGTCAATTTATTATTAAGTGGATAATTATTTTGCTGTTATTGTTATCTTCATAATATGTACCTATAGTTCGAGCGCGAGTTCAATGCAGAAATGTATGGTGACACATACATTTACTCTGCATTCAACTCGCGTGCGAACTGTAGATAAAAGCTTATAGCTCAAATTGTAAAACGTTTCTGTCGTGCGTTGAGTTAAAATTGGTTATGAAACCCTAAAATTATTATAGGTGATAGATTTTTATTCGAAACACAAAAATACATAATAGTATGTAAGTGTTAAAAAAATTAATAATGCTCACTTATTTAGCAACGAAACCCTAAAAATCATTAAAATCTACATTAGCAGAGAACAATGGCGAAAGGCTTCATGATATAAGCAGGGTTTTGTTTATAAATAGGCGCAGATTCGCACAATAACCGGCAATTGTTATAGTTTTGTTATTAATGATTCTATTTTTCTCTGTTTCAGGTAAGTCGCTCAATAAAATTGGACTTGTTTGGAATTCCACGACGTATGTAACAATCGATCGGCCAAGCGTGAGTATACAAAACAATGCTATATTTACTGTACGCGGTGGATTGTTGGCCTTACTTGGAAAACCTTTGATATTACAAACGCATTATTATATAGGTACATGGAGTTTGATACACACCAAACATTGGTATAGTTTTTTTATAAACTAGCAGATGCCCGTAACTTCGTCCGCGTGAAATAAGTTTTTAAACTTTCACGGGAACAAAAATTATGTCGATCCGTGGCTCTGTTGTGGCCTGATTTAATGACGAACTAGCAAACCAATAAACAAACCTAGGGGTTGCACTAAGAGAGGATTAAATAGAAACCCTCCAACCAATGGGTCATCAAAAGGTAACAAACATCATCAGCCATCCTTTTGCATTTATAAGATTCGTATAATGGTTTTGCCATATGAGCTTTGTGGCAGTAGTATGCACATTTTATCACTGGCAACTAGCCACGGCCGAAGCCGCCCACCAGGTCAGACCAAGGAAAATTCAGAAATTATAAATTGCCAAACCGACCCTGCCGGAATCGAACCCGGGAACTCCGCACGTTTAGACAAGAGCGCTCAACACTGCGTCAGGGAGGTCGTCAAACAGTTCGATTATAAAATGGAACAACAATATTACCGGCAATGATTAAAACATACAAGTTGTGATAACTGTTACTTTGAATTTGGTGTCATTTTCCTTTTCCCTAATGGACGTGCGTAACAAAAGAGGGCAGGAGTAGTTGAGGGAAGGTGTAGACATGCTCTGAACCTTTGTGACTGCATTTCGCGCCGAGTTTCATCGCCGTTCATACGCCGGGCTCCGTGTTAATACTGTACATAGTATTTTTTCGGTATAGCATCCTAATTTTCGTTAACAAAATAAAACATGAACATATTTATATATTTTTTATAACATTTTATTGAAAACAATACAATAGAACTTAAAGCTAGCTAGCCTAACCTAATTACTATATAAATCACCCAGCAACACCCAGATGAGGCAATTAACCACGGTGAAATATCTCGCAAAAAAAATTTGCCACTAAACCTCCACGGCCCCGGGGTCCCCACGGCAATCGGAAGTATTATATATAATTAATAAATAACATAATTAACCTACCACTAACCCAAGGCAATATACGAAAGTATGTCTGTCTGTCTGGCTATTTTAATTTTACCTACGGTTGACCGTTTTACCGATTTTTGTGAAATATTTGGTTCATAGATAGCTTGCGCCCCGAAGACGGACGTAAGGCTAAGTACTTTTTATCATTCAATAATATAAAAGATTAGGTATATTTTCCGTATAGTTTAAGTCATTCATGTTTTTTTTGCGCTAACTGACTGAAATATTTCTGGCAGTTTACATTCACAGAAACTAATCAAGATCGAAGTCTTATTTAAAAAGCGTAATTTTGCTTTGCTAATGGTAACAATGCCGTTGTTAAATAAAGAACAAACTTTGCAGGCATCCTACAAATCCAGTAACACTGTTGTACGAGTACATAGAAATTATTTGGTTACTTCTAACTGTCCATTTTTAAAGAACAGATTTATTAATCCATAGTAAAATATCATTCGTTAATTAATCTGAAACGGGGAAAAGCTATCTTTTATATATAACTTGAGGCAAACAAACAGTTTTTTTAGGCTTCCTGAATTAGTCCGAACGAAACCTCGACGAGCTTTCTACCTATTGTAAAACTTTGTGCGGAGGGTGGGTAACTTCGGGAGTATAGAACAAATTATAAATAAAATAGGTGAACGTTATTTTTCGAATACATTTTTCATTTTATATTGTACGGAAGGCGGGTGTCGCGGAGGAGGCGAGGGAGTTAAAATAAAGAGAAGCGCAATTGAATTTTTAATATTTTATGAGGAGGGACGGCGGAGCGGGGCCTGTAGCAGTTTTAATGGGGTTGCGTGGCGTCCGCGCCCGCTCCCGCTTCCGCGTCTGCCTCAGTCATAGGCCCGTTATTGATAAACCAGCATTAGCTAATAACAGGTTCTTAAAGCCTGACTGAAGTCTCTGTCATAGCGTAAAATCGTTAAAACAGAGCTTTTTAAAGCAGTGTACAGTAGTTATTGGTTTAGTATTTAAAAAGATTTTTGAGGTAGGACACACAGAGAGGTTGTTTATACATACCATAGTTACCTCGTCACTATCTTCACTGTCCACAGTCCAAGTTTCCGCTGCGCCCACTGATCCCACTGTCCCACAACAGAGTGATGGGCCGTTAGATAAGGGCATACGTAGGTGGCTCTGTTGATTGCAGACCTTACACCAGAACATGCTGTATCTGCAGGAAGCGGTGTTGTGGAGCCGTCCACAAACTTTGCACGGCTGAACCTGTACATGATCTGATGACGAAGAAGCGGCCGGTGCGTCTGACGTAGCGCGCCCATCCTTTCGTCCCGTACTACCGAATCCCGACTGATGAGGCCTTCAGTGCCTTCCGTCATCGACGCGCCCTGCTCTTAACCTTCCTGCCTCGCCACGCGCCTGCTGTAGCCTAATATTCCACGACTTTGCTTGTGCCACTTTACCCTGTAGTGGAACTTCCCTTAGAAGGCCCTTCTATAGTGGCAGCGTTCTTTTCCGTCGCTTCTAATCTAATGACTAAGCTATACGCTTTCCCAAAATCGAGTTTGTCTTCCGCAAACAACCGTTGATGTATCGTTTCACTCGTAATACCACACACAACTTGATCTCTAAACTCTCTTCTAACCAACTACTGAATTCACAAGTTTTAGACATGCGTTTTAATATGGCCACGTATTCTGCTATACTTTCACCTTCCTTTTGTTTGCGCTGTCGAAATTTAAACCTTTCCGCCAATATGCTCGGTTTTAGTTGTAGATTTTTTTCCAACATCGTTGTGAGTTCACTAAAAGTTTGAAAAGTTGGTTTCGCCGACGTGCATAACTTCACCGACAATTCATAACTTTCTGCACCCATAACCGTTACATATAAAGCGTTTTATACGTCGGTCTAGTTTATATGTAATAGATCATTGGCGTCGGTACATATAGTCACTGGGAATTTGATCACTAACCTCTAGTTTACATATAAAATATCATTGTTTACTAAAAAATATTTGTCCAAGCATAGATTTACTATAGACGTATAATTTCCTATTATCTGTCTCCATTTCGTTTTCATATCGACATTTTGACAATCAAAACCGCCTCGTCGCCACTGACGAGTTTTCAAGAGAACATGAATAAGTACAAACCATAGATTTAGTATTGGGCTCGCCCTTTAACGCTTAGCCCTAAATCTATTTTAGGTACAAACACGAGATTTCGATACGCCATTTTATCCAGAATCAACCAGAGACAACTGCCAAAGTAAGTGGGAATATTGAAATGTCCCACAAACTTTTCTGATCCGGTAGCCAAAATTGGAACTAATTTTTATGCCTGTTTAGTTTTTGTTTTTATTTTATTTTTCATGTCACCAGCGACGCTGTTACTGGGTCAGATAAGTTTGTCGGAATAAGATAGTGTTACCATAGACTAAGAATATTTACCACAGTCTTTAAATCACAACTAGTAACACCCCTGAGCATAATACCACTGCGCCAGGGAGGACGTATTCAAAGTACAGGATTGTAAAAGCTTTCTAAATATACGCGTAAATAGCGGTGCTCCTGGAGCCAGCGTTTCAGTCAAGTCAGCTTATACCCCGCAGCGCTACTTTTCTATTTCCGAAATCCATACTATCCATACTAATATTATAAATGCGAAAGTGTGTCTGTCTGTCTGTCTGTCTGTCTGTCTGTCTGTCTGTCTGCTACGCTTTCACGGCCCACCTGTTGAACCGATTTTGATGAAATTTGGTACAGGGGTAGATGGTATCCCGGGGAAGGACATAGGCTACTTTTTATCCCGGAAAAATAAAGAGTTCCCACGGGAATTAAAAAAAACTGTCTCTTCACCCGATTTTGATAAAATTTGGTACAGGGGTAGATGGTTTCCCGGGGAAGGACATAGGCTACTTTTTATCCCGGAAAATTAAAGAGTTCCCGCGGGAATCAAAAATCTTAATCCACGCGGACGAAGTCGCGGGAATGTAGTGCAAATATATTTAAAGGAACTTAAATCCAACTTTTTCCGCCAAAATACTAGAGGGCACATCCATTTAAAGCGTTGGATATCCAGGTGGTTAATTAATACCTTGGTGTTATACTCACTCTCTGTAATACCTCTTTCTATTAAAATCTAGGTACATGTGCTTTTTAAGCAAATCCATACCAATCCATACCTGCTTATAATATTATAAATGCGAATGTGTGTCAGTCTTTTTTTTTAAACAACTACAAGTTAGCCTTTGACTGCGATTTCACCTGATGGTAAGTGATGATGCAGTCTAAGATGGTAGCGGGCTAATCTGTCTATGTCTGCCTGTTTGCTACGCTTTCACGTCCCATAAAAACATTCTTATTCTTAGGAAGATTTGTGCTCAGCAGTGAGCCGGAAAACGGTTGATGAAGATGTTGATGATAATGACTAAAATTTGTTTTATTTAATTATTTATTTAGATACGTTTTGTTACTAGAACTCTAAGAACGATATACGCAGACACGACCATCGTGAGGCACCCTTTTCAGAGTAAAACTCGCAACAAAAGTCTTTGACTTCTCGTTAGAGGAAAATTGGGTGCGAAGAATTTAAAAAAAAACGCTCCACAAGCGTCCTACAGTTTTTTTAAATTACTACAATATTTTTATACATAGTACATTACGTAAAAGTAGGTACAAAACGTAATGTGCTACGTTTTTCCACTCAAGGACAACAGCCCGTACCATACCATGATTAAATAGATTCGAATAAATATAGAAGAGAAGTCTAATCAAATAAAGCCTTCCCTAACAAGCGGTGAGTTTCAGTGACAGGTTTTTCGCATTTTAATTTCTAAACAGTTTCAACTCGAAATTAAAGCGGCAGTCAGGCATCAAAAGTCTGCTTAACTTTTTTAATCAAAGGTTGATATTTCTCCGTGTGTGGCTCCACGAATGCATTTTTGCGTCGCAACCCGAAAAGAATCACCGGCAATAAATAAAAAAATAAAAGCAAGTTTGCTAAATAGACATCTACCAATAATGTTTAAGGTATGTAATGTATGTATGTAATACCTTATTATACTGTTGAAGATTATGTAAATGACAAAAGAGCATGGATTTGGCCAGCAAAGCGCAGGACTGCGGTTCCTTATATACACCTATCTACAAGTTCGATGTAACTGAAAAAGTTCACCTCGGTAGGAATGGCACGAACCAGTGGTAGATTCAAAAGCACGATTCAAAGGCACTTTAAATTTATTTGAATAAAATAATTCTTTAAAACGTACCAAAAAAACAGCATTTCAGTCTTTATGCGCTCACTACTGGACATGGGCTTTTTCGAAGCAATCACGGTAGGTACTCTGCCTTCCTCATCCACCCGCTTCCCGCCACCTTCTCTTATGTAGCAAGACCCCCAGCCACCTAATCAAACATTTGTAAGTTAAAATGTACCAAGAAAGCAGCATTTTGTAAGCGATATCAACATCAAATTAAATCTATCCAGCGGTCAAAGATACAGCTCAGATGTTATTACCTCTTAAATGGCCGGCAGCATACGTGTCCCGCGTACTTTTACCGAATTATGCACATTACGCCGACGGCGGCTGCAGACACTAACTCAATTCCGCGCGACTACAACGTATGCGTTTCTCTATCACTTTGTACGTACACATTACAATCTAATTTGTTTAGAATGTGGTACGAAAGTGCAACTCGATTTACTGCTAAACGAATAAAGGGGACCTTGTTGGTATAGCCTCTGTCAATAATAGCATCATAACTTCAGTGCTGAACATCGGCCGTCAAAGGAAGCTTCCAACCACACGTAACGGAACGCTATCTCTAGTTATATTCTATCTGTTTGCCCACGGCCTTAATATCACGGCCCGTTTGTTCGACTGATTTTGACGAAATTCACAGGTAGGTTGCATCCCAAAGAACGACGCAATTATTAGGCAATTAAGTATTGCATTTATCCCGAGAAATTATAGAACTCCCGCGGGAATCAAAAAACTTTAATCCACGCGGACGAAGCCCACGACTTCATCTGCGTGGTTTGAGGGTTTAGGTTCCCGCGAGAACTCTTTAATTTTCCTGAATAAAAAGCCTAGCCTATGTGCTATTCCAGACTATGATCTATCTCTGTGCCAAATTTCAGCCAGATCCGTTCAGCCGTTGGCGCGTGATTGAGTAACAAACATCCATACATCCATACATCCATCCAAACTTCACCTTTACAATATTAGTAAGATTGAGCTCCCTAACAATCATTATAATAAAGACCACAATAAGCCGGGACGGAGTCTTATCTAGTATGTTATCACTGCTATAATATACCGTTATAGAGTCGTTAAATAGGTAAATTATACCTACCTACTTAGTATCATTTTACCCACCCTTGGCTACAACTATGTAATTATAGTAAATAACTTTAAATGAATTATCATACTAATTATTGTACATAACATTATGATGGTACTTTAGCATTCCTCCCTGCAATGTTGCGGGCATCTGCTATGGTATTAGTATAGACGAGTGCGTGTCAAAACACGCATAAGTTTAGTATCTAGTAATGACAGTTGGTAAGCCTGGTCAAAGGCTTCGGCCGTGGCTAGTTACCACCCTACCGATAAACACGTGCCGCCAAGTGATTTAGCATCCCGCTACGATGCCGTGTAAGAAACCGATTTGGAGTATGGGTTTTGTATACCATACCCCTACCAGTATAACATTTTAGCCCGCTACCATCTTTAACTGCATCATCACCATCAAATGAGATCGCACCACTTTGATGGTAATTATTACTTAACACAAACTATTTTCGAAAAACTGTCGTGTGAATCCTCAAAATGAATTTGAAATGCCTACTTATGCCTAAAAATTCCATGAGATATAACTAGAGTAGGTACACCAATTTTTTTCGGCTTTTCATGTTCAAGACATAAGTCATAAACCCAATCCTTTTCAGGATTCTTTCAGAGGCCATACCTACTGCCAACTCTTATGCCATATTATTGTTTTTTTTTTATTTAACTGGTTTAACGGCTCTGGATTCCAGTCCTTCTGAGGCCATATTATTGTTGACTTTCGTGTTTTAGAATTATAATCATATTTTAGAAACGTCAAGGTACGTGCCATCTACCTGTCATTTTGAGTAATATTGCTAAAGTATTGCTTTAGGCGTTGGCAGTAGATATGGCCCCTGGTGTGTGATGTAGCGGTAAAAAGTTTCCATACATGAAACCGCACTAGACAAACTTGTTTGACTACGGGACCCTAAACACTTAAGCCATTGACGCAAACTATAAATATGGGTATGTCGTCCCATTCAGCGTATAATTGAGTCCCTCTTACGTCCGCAATACCCTCCCCCTGACTAGACTTATTATATTTTAAACAGGCATTGTAATAAAAAGTCACCCTATGCGTTTTTACGTTCAGGTAACTACCTATCTTTAGGGAGCTACATACATAGTAACCTATCTGTAAAATAAACACTTTATTTAAAAAAGCATAGTTGCATTTACTTATTGCTGAGTGACTTCTCAGTAGAATTTTCTTTCTGAACTGATGTTTTTTTTAAATGTTAGATGTGTTAGAGATCTTTTTTGTTCCGAGTTTTGCTCTGAAAAGGGAAAGGGGAGGGGAAATTAAGGCAGAGCGCTGCCACAGATTTGTCAGCATTAATATAGATACTATAAAAGAGTATTGTATAGATACGAGTAATAGAACTTTGATTTTGAATCTAAAATTTTGCAGAAATCCATGAAGAATTTTGATGAAAAACTCTTTTTCATTTGGACCAAAACTTTTCCTATTTCCGTCTAGACTAGGTATACACCAGTGGTTGCCTTTAATAAACTTGTCTAAATCATTTTTTAATTTTGAACTTCATCTTTCATCATCCATCAGCCTGTTTGCGTCCACTGCTGGAAATAGATCTTTTCGAAAGCGCGCCACCAAAATCCGCCTTCATCATCCACCACCTTCCTGCCACCTTCTTTGAGTCATCGATCCAGCGAGTTGGAAGTCGTCTTACACTGCGCTTACCTTATTTTGAACTTGTACATTTTTTTTTAATCCACTACAAGCTAGCCCTTGACTGCGATCACACCTGATGGTAAGTGATGATGTAGTCTAAGATGGTAGCGGGCTAACCTGTTAGGGGCATGGCAGTTATATTAAACCCACACCCCTTCGGTTTCTACACGGCATCGTACCGGAACGCTAAATCGCTAGGCGGCACGTCTTTGCCGGTAGGGTGGTAACTAGCCACGGCCGAAGCCTCCCACCAGGCCAGACCAGGGAAAATCCAGAAATTATAAATACATTAGGTATAAATACCTATAGCTCTAACTCTAAATAAGCTTAGCAAATTGCACCACTCACGAAAAAAAATTCAGATTCATATATTAGCAAATAGTTGTCTGACGACTGAGGGTTAATTCGTCCAAGGGTACAAACTACAAAGGGGTGTCAAAAGCTAAAGAGTCAAATATTCAAGCCCTGACCCACTTTGTCACAAAGGTATTTTTCGCCCTCAAACTAAAAGCTCGCTGCGAATAAAAAATTGATTCCATGTAAGCACTGGATTGTATTGGAAAAATCCGACACAGTGTGGCACGTTTTTCAGGTGCAGCTAGCACGGGTGCCTTTCTAAATTAATGCTTAAAAGGGAAATGCTATAAAGCGACGCAACTCTTTTTTGGTACATTTTTGGGAAGAATCGGGAGTGGACTTGAAATGCACGCCCAAAAAGTGAAGGCTTTTTCGTTTTACATGCCGGCGATCCTCCGTTGAGGGCTTGTTGTACTGGCAATTTTATTAGCAATACAAGGAATGCTTGTTGAACCATAAATAAAAGACAGGGCCTTCCAATATCACCCGCTTTGTGAGCTATTTTCTCGATTCATTCATAGAATATTCAATAATACCTGAGCGTTTAAAGGCGTAATTTTTTAATGCACGGAACATCCAGAATGTGCGGCAGAGATTCGGTAAGCTTTACTAGTTCTGTATTAATACAGGGTTATCTTTATTTCCCTTTGAATGCCCACGAGCACGCACCTCCAACTTTTCGAAGCGGTGAAGGAAAACATCGTAAGGAAACCCGTATGCCCCAGAATTCATCATAATGTTCTCAAAGGTGTGTCAGGTCTGTCAATCCGCACTTGGCCAGCGTGGTGGACTATGGCCAAACCCATCAAATTCCGAAATCACTCGTGCTAAGTCTTGTAATAAGCCGGTTGATATGAGAGAGAGATAACTACTGCTACTCTGCCTGTTTATGCTTCACTTGATAAATCGAAGTGTCATATCAACCATTCATTATGAAAACGTATACAGTTTCTAAGAATTGCTCCAACCTCGTTCATAAGTATAACACGTTGTTCGCCATAGAAGAACATTTCAATGTATTGATATCCACGGTGTCAATTTGCGTCTCGCTTACCACTAATAGTTTTGACACCGGAGTGCGATATCCTGCTATTATATAATGTTTACTTTTTACTTGAAACACAATATAATGAGCGCATGCAACTATTCTTTCGCTCCTCAAATGCATAATAATACCACAGCCTAAAGAGACACTTACAGTCAAATCAAATCAAATCAACTCAAATAATGTTTATTCAATATAGGTAGCTAAACTACACTTATTGACGTCTAGTTATTTATAAAATATAATGGTGATAATAATCAGTAACGGTATCTTAAAACTAAAGCTACGAGGGTTCCAAACGCGCCCTGGTCTGAGAAAAACCCACAACAAACTCAGCCGGGTTTTTTTTTCATTATCACCATTTCACAAATCATCTTAACTAAGGAACTATCAGAGCCATTAGCACAAATCAAGCTTCCTTGTCTTTTAAGTAATCCTTTACATGGTAATAAGATTTTTTAATGAGTTTACGTTTTACATTAACTTTGAACTTATTCATAGACATCTTCAACATATTGTCTTCTGGAAGCTTTTTGTAGAAGCCTAGAAGCAGGCATTACCCCATAATAATATACCATATGACATTATGCTGTGAAAGTAACCAAAATAAACCAATCTCGCCGTTTCTATATCTGTCAACTGGCGAATCTTTTTAACCTTTGTTAGTTTTTAGTCTTTGTTATCAGTCTATCGATAGAGGCATCTGGACAGAGCAACGCTGCGGGGGGATAGGCACGGGACGGAGGAAACTGGAAGAATTTTCAATACAGTCACTATAATGTCAAAGTTGTATGCAGTTTCCTACCTCTATAGACATATATATATATACTGTACCTTTTTAGGGTTCCGTACCAAAATGGTAAAATGGAACCCTTATGGTGCGACTTTCTCCGTGTCTGTCTGTCCGTCCGTCACACTCGATTATTTCAGTAACTACCGAAGCTATCGACATGAAATTTGGAATAGTTGTGTATATTAGTGGCCCAAAGACACTGGAATTAAAAAAAATTGGAAATTATTTTTGTTCTTATTTAAAAAGGGAGGAAAATCGGAGGGTTGAAATTTAAAAGTGAGATAACTGTACTGTGTGGGGTATCATATGAAAGGGTTTACTTTGTACATTCTAAAACAGATTTTTAATTATTTTTAGTCATGATAGTTTTTGATTTATCGGGGAAAAAGTCTAAAAAAATACCGTTCCCCCCCCCTTATCTCCGGAGTTTACCAATCGAAAAATCTGAAATAATTATGGTCAATAGGAATTTATGTATATTTTACAGGAAAACTATAGCCAATGCTCTAACTAGCATAGTTTTTTTGATATTAACAGTAAACCTCTACAAACAAAGTTAGTTTTGCGGTTCAATAACAAAGGTAATTATTACCGTTTTACATCTTTGGTCGTTACAGTTTTCAGTACGGAACCCTCGGTGCGCGAGTCCGACTCGCACTTGCCGGTTTTTTTATTCCACTACAAGTTAGCCCTTGACTGCGATTTCACCTGATGGTAAGAGATGGTAGCAGGCTAACCATCTAGGGGTACGGCAGTTATATTAAACCCATACCCCTAATCGGTTTCTGCAAGACATTGTACTGGAACGGTAAATCGCTTGGTGGTACGTATATGCCGGTAAGGTGGTAACTAGCTGTTATTTGCATGGGCGTCGACCCACTGTATGAATATCTACTTACGCTGTATTACGTGTAAGGCCAGGATTACACTTTGTAAGTTTTGCTCACGTAAGTTGTTCACATGAGAGACTTACGAAATGTAAGCACTTTGTAAGTTGTGTATTGTATGCAAATGTCATTTACGCGAGTTACGTATGCTACTTATTTAATAACTTACTAGTGTAATCTTGGCCTTATAATACAATAGCTTAGCGTTTCGAAGTATCCATCGAGACGGGTCGCTTACAGATACACTTTGGCCATTGAGTCTTTATGGTTTTTTAATAAAGTCCTCTTCCGCTAATTAAAAAACCGACTTGGTTTTATTAACTTATTTCGGTATCAAATACAATTGCATATTAGCTTCGACTTTGCCATTGATCCGTCTGTCTTTGAATGTAGAAAATAGCTGTGTTTTATGCAATGTGAAGAAATTTTTATTGTACACATATTTACACATAGGTATTTAGATCTGTAGGTACTTATTACACGTGAAATTGTAACTAATTCATCGGGGTCTCTAATTACACGTATATAAATGCTATAAAGTTAAGTTCGGTTTTGATAATATCTGTGATAATTATGGATTTTAAATAATTGTATACATCTAAAGAAGCTTATGCTTGGTTGCTGTATGAAGGGTCTGATACAGAAGGCAGTAACATACTTGAGACGGCGCGAATTGTCAGGAGGTTCCTCTGTCTGGAGCCCTGGCCACTGGCCACTGGGTCCTTCCCCCAGCAAGTGGGAACCATATTTTAATGTCATTATTTTTAAGGTAATTTTATAATAAATATTATCTGGTTTTATAATTTTTGATCAACCGTGTGTAAGAAAAATTATTTGTTAATGACACAAATACTTAAATGCGAACACAAAAAATTGAATCAGTTATGTATGATATTATAATGTAATAAGCTATGGCTTATATTACCTATACCACCATAGCTTAAAGCCATATTATATCAATATTGTTACAGTTCTTGTTTTAGAATTATAATCCTTATTTTAGGCACGTCAAGGTATGTATCATATTATGACTGTCATTTAAAAATAATATTGCTTTGAGCGATGGCAGTAGCCCAGCTGGTCAGCGGACGTGCATGCTGCAGGAAGTAAATCAATTAGAGACCCCCAGTAGTAAGTAAGTAATAACGCAGTTAATTGCTATAATTGTGAGTGATATTTAAAAAAAATTCAACGTCTTCGCGGTTAATAGAAAATTATTTCCTTAGTCTAATAAAGAAATGTGTGCGGGACAAAATGGAGCGGGGCCCCGACCGGCGCTCCATATAGTTATCACAATTAATTTTTCATTGTTCTAACTCCATTTAAAAAGTAGGCCGTTATTTCCACATTCATTAATTGTGGCTGTCTGTCCATGAGAAGGTTGCAAGGTAAGCGGGTCAGGTCCGTCGTCTGCGAGCCTGACCCACATCGTACAATGGGCTTCCGTAAAACCACCACGCAATTAAGCGATACACCAGACATAAAAAATTACCGAAACAAAAGGGCCCCTACCCGCCGCAGTACAATTTATCATAGCAAATAAAAATACGGCGAATTAAAAAGAAAGGGACGAAGAAAGCGAGGCGAGAGGGAGCGACAATCGTTCGGAGCCGAACGTCCAAATATAATGCCGTTTATTTTTTTATGGCCGGCCAGGGCGACAACTCCGGAGGGGTGTTTTCACAAAATCGATACTTGAACGTGACCAATTAAAAAAACGTACCGCTTCTACTACGATTAATGTTTGATATTACTGAATTACTTATTTAGCTAATAATTACATTAAGGGCGCAGGGTGCCCATTCCCAATGACATCGTGGTATTTTTTTTTCAATAAAAACCTACTTTTTCACACAATCACAAAGATTTAGGTTTAATGTCTTACTTTTATAATGTTCCCTGCTTATAAATTACCTGCTTAGAAAGTCAATGAGTACCTACTTGAGATTACTATTATTATTACCTAATTAATTAAATCTTTTATTAAGCTGTACCTAAATTACTTATACCAAAATTTAATCAATTAAAAAAAACACCTTATTGAAGTCAAATTATTTACTTTATCTAACAGCTGAAAGATTGGTTTTAGATTCACTATTTAGTTAAAGTTATTTATTAAACGATTTATCATCATAGTTTAGTTTTTCGCTAACGAAAGTTACTGCGAAAATGCGAGTGGGTACACTCGCATTTTCGCAGTAACTTTCGTTGTACACGTATGTACTCGTATATAAATTGTAATCCTCCTCATATTTTGCAACATTTTTCGAAGCTACCCTAATGCCCTGCTATTTTTGGTTGTTAGTTTCAATCAAAAAATTTATTCGCAAAATCGTTCAGCTAGAAACTAGAGCTTTTCGTATGTTTCCGTTTCCACCGAAAGCGATGAATGGTAGACCGTCTAATGAATCTCGATTCTCGGCCGAATCGTACGCGCTCCACTTTGAATTGGTGATCGAATGATATCAAAGATCCATCACATGGCTAAGCCAATTAATTATTTGCTTTAAAACCGTCTGGCGCCAATTACTCGCTGCCGAATACCAATGGAACCTTCCTCTTTTCATTTAAAGTAGGCACTTTACGTTAGATTCAGAATAGTACTGTAGATCGAGCAGGCTTAGCCTCAATTCATACCTATATCTTTGTTCTCAACCAATAGAATAGTTGGTATTCTGTGCAATAGTTATTGTGTCAAGCAATCAAATTAACAACTCTTTACAAATGCAGGACGAAACTGACTGTACACGAGCTCAAACGGCTGGGTTTACTAACTTATCATTTTTGATTTTACATGTAGGTTATTCAAGAGAATATTCACAAACTAATATTCCCTCGTAACGAACCCGACGCGGATCAATTTGTAGTCTAGAATGAATAGCGTGTAGTCTAGGAAAGGAAGCTAGCGGACCCCAACAGTACATAAGTGTAGTGACACACCTGCCGAAAGTACAGCGCCGAAAGTTCGGTTCAATATAACGCTCGCAATGTTTTTTAAGTTACCTATGACACATCTACTGAATTTCTGACGCGTTCGGTGTTGCGCAGTACCTTCCATTGGTCGATTACTTCGGCTAGAACGCATTCAATGTATTTTGCATAGCAAGCGACACATCACGTGACGCGTTACGGCGTACACAAAAGTTCGCCGTGCGTAGTTGAAGTGCTTTTTTTTACTTCTGCTTCTTCTAAGCCCTCTATAATAGCCAATATTGTAATAAAATCCATTTTTTGGGCAATTCAATTCAACACGTCACAACCGCACACCATAAAGTGACGATTCTGACTGACGACGACGGTCGACGCCACGTAATCTTCCGTCGCGTAAAGCGCTGAACTAAACGCTATTGTTCGGCGCGTTTGATGTGTCACGCCAACCGAATTATTTTTAACTTATTTTTTGACGACCTCCGTGGCGCAGTGTGTAGCGATGTTGCCTTAACGTGCGGAGGTCCCGGGTTCGATCCCCGGCAGGGTCAAT
This sequence comes from Erebia aethiops, assembly GCA_923060345.2. Taxonomy (NCBI): domain Eukaryota; kingdom Metazoa; phylum Arthropoda; class Insecta; order Lepidoptera; family Nymphalidae; genus Erebia; species Erebia aethiops. The sequence goes on along the minus strand of OV281079.1, from coordinate 3,550,925 downwards.
TTGGGAATTTATAATTTCTGCATTTTCCCTGGTCTAGCCTGGTGGGAGGCTTCGGCCGTGGCTAGTTACCACCCTACCGGCAAAGACGTGCCGCCAAGCGATTTAGCGTTCCGGTACGATGCCGTGTAGAAACCGAAGGGGTATGGGTTTAATATAACTGCTATGCCCCTAACAGGTTAGCCCGCTACCATCTTAGACTGCATCATCACTTACCATCAGGTGAGATCGCAGTCAAGGGCTAGCTTGTAGTGGACAAAAAAAAAAAAAAAATACTACGACCGACAAATCAGTTGCTGAAGTATCGGCGCTGTACGTTCAGCAGGTGTGTCGCTACACTAATTCCTGAGGCGGCGAACTTTACAGTACAGTACAGTACTTTACTTTACAGTGATAAAGTATCATGAGATAAACGTATTTTATAAACATCCAAAATAATTCGGAAAGGAAGATGAGTATTTTTGTACTATACCTACGTAATTACCCAAGTATAAAGGTAAATATAACATTGCGTAAACGCAGATTAGGTTTGATAATATTGTGATCGGTTTAGTGTTGCATGATTATTTCTTTTGATATTTCGGTCCTGAGTGATAATACTATGATTATTTTTAAAAAATCGAGAAATTTCTAACTTCCGTATGGATTTTTTAAAAATCTTTTCGTATAAGTTTTGGTTCATTCAACCCTGTCAACCCTCCTTGCCTCCATACAACAAACCGCTCCGTTTCCTAGACTATTGGCAGTCGTTTTTTCAGAATAATAAATTGGAGGATGTCAAATGAATCAAGAATCTCGTCTGGAATTTGAATTGGTAATCAATTGATATCAAAGAGTCATCACACGGCTTAGCCAATTAACATTTGCTATAAAACCGTCTACCCAATTACTTGTGCGCCAATGAAGCGCCTTCTTTCATATTGATACTAGCTGATACCCGCGACTTCGAGCGCTCTGCTTTTAATTTGCACACAATAAAGTACCTACTAGTCAGTTATTCCATTTTTGTTCTGGGCGTTGATGAGTCAGTGAGTGAGTCGAGACTTTTCTTTTAGAAAGGTTTAGAAGGTTTAACTCAGTTCAAGACTTTTCCATTTTTATTTACACAAATTAAAGATATCCATTAAAATTATACTCCTGAAAAAAAGCTTATTATATAGTTGAAGATTATGTAATTGACAAAAGGGCATGGATTTGATTCGCTGCAGCAATGCTTAGAACTGCGGTTACTTATGTATCTACATTGATGTAACTGTAAATGAAATTTTTTAAAAGAGCAACCACCGAGTCTCTTGCTCGTAATTCTTGGCATTCCGAACCAATGGTAGATTTACTCGACTAAGTATATTTTAATAAAAAATATGTGTTTGGGTTATGTGTAGAGATTTCATTCAGTTCAAGACTTTTCTTTTTTTATAACATGTAGAGATTTAATTCAGTTGAATCATCTTTTTAGAGTTCCGTACCCAGAGGGTGCTAACGGGAACCTATTATTAATTTTATATGTAGATATTTTATCCAGTTCAAGACCTTTTTATATGTAGAGATTTCATTCAGTGCAGCAATTAACTGTCAGTTTCCCACTCCCCTTTTGCTGGAGTGTCGAGTGGGCACAAATAAGCGCTTGAGATGTCACCGGGGCTCAATCGAAATTGATAATGAATGAATTTCTCGATATAATTAACGTAGTGATGAGCTTGTTTACCGCTCTTTACTGAGTGCAAGTACCTACTGTTTTTATTGAAAATGTTGAAGATATTATTTACACCTGCAGATTTCAGCTTTTAGCAAGATCTTAACTGGCTTTGCAATATTTTTGTAGTAAGTTTATTTTCAAAGCGCTCACTTGAAGTTAAATACTTCAGTTAAATATTATGTAAAATCTAGCCTAGTGGTTAAGATGTAGATGTTCGATCTCCGCGGGCACGCACCAGGAAAACATCGTGAGTAAACACGACCGAGTTCCCGCCCGGTGTATGAAGTCTGCCAATCCACACATAGCCAGCATTCTCTTCTTAATCGGACAGGAGACTCGTGCTCAGTGGTGAGTCGGCAATGGGTTAGTAAGAGAGAGAGAGAGAGAGAGTGAGAGATATGTAAAACCTGTAAGTATTTTTGGTCTTCTTGCTGCGGTAATGGATTATTTCTGCAGAGCTTGAGGTTTTGTTCTACTGGACTATAAAGAGATTCGTCTTTAAATTAAATTTTAAAATGAATAAAATTGATGAAACGTGATTTGTGCAAGTTTCTTTCGAGGTACTCCTTCCTATAATAATTAAGTTAGTAATGAAAATACCATTTTAAATTAAATTAAAAATTAGACTTCGTATTCAGTAGGTATAAGACAGCTTATTGGATGCTTCATTGATATATTCACTTTATTACATTCAAACGTTTTAACGGAACACAACGTAACTTTACGATGCAAAGGTTTGTAATAAATTGATAAAGTTTATCACTTCAATATTCAGGCCGTAACCAAAGTTAGAGTTTATAGAGTCCACACTGGATATGTGTCTACTTAATAATAAGGTTATCTACAAACCATTAATTAATTAGACGAGGCAAGTACGCCTGCATTTGATCCTGACTGACCGAAATTAGGATTCGTCCACACTGGCGTCTGGGGCATTTTCGTACTCTACTTCGTAAAGATTGGCCGTTGTGACCGAGATTCGGTCGGGAAGTCCTTTTTTTTAAATCGTATTTTGCATATGAGAACCTTGAAGTCTTCGAGCAGTGCGTCTTGCCAGTGACGTCATAGGTACGGATCCGAGACATGGTCGCTATCTTGGGCCTAATAAAAAGACTCAATTTCACTCAAAAGCTATGGTGAGGGCTATATTATGATTGGAGTTTTCCTACGTGATCAAATCAGAAATGAGTAAGATAACCAGTTTTACCGACATAGTTCGCCCAGTTGCGAAGCTGAAGTGGCAAAAGGCGCGGCATATAATTCGAAGAATTGATGGACGTTCGGGTCCCTAGGTGCTTAAATGATGATACTACACTGGAAAGCGTATGCGATATCAAGCGAGGCGTCTGTATCCAGACGACACAATACCGCGGCGAGTGGAAGTCCCTACTATACATAGAATCCTACGTATGTCAGGGGCCGTCTATGGCGCCCGGTAGGTACACAAAATTGACAGTGTATCGGGCGCCTATCGGTTGACGACAATGATTGTGCGTCGGTATTCGTGTAGGTATGTCATCAGCCTAAGGTGCACTCCGACCGCCGCGCGTGTCGCTCACAAGTGGCGGGGGTAACACTTGCGCGATGTAATACGAGGGGACAAAGTAATTCCCTCGAACGCGAACAATGCGTTATCACAACGAGAAAGTGTAGTATTAAAAAGCTTGCAACCAAAGACTACACTACTATCATAGGGAGAAGACATGTCTATATTACCTATTAGGTATTTTCTTTAAAAACAGTGACTGGTAGTACAGATTTAAATGCGCTTCTAAAATATTTATTTGAATAAATAACGTTTGAATTTGAACTTTTTCAAGTTCATAGACAACTAAAAACTGTTGTTTTTAATTCCACATAAATATTATTTTTGTTCTCATAATAAAAGCTGATTATTACCAAGGTATATACAAATTTTTGATTTATAGGTAAAAAGAAACACTATTCTTCGTATGTTTCCTTTAACGTCCAATGGCGCATGATCTGTGTGAAAAAAGTTTCACGACCAAGCCAAGGCTACCGAGGCCGATGACACCTCTGCCGTCGCGGGGCAGAGGCTTCTAACTCTAAGCGTATAACTCTATGGTTGTATGTTGTATCATACCGAAAAATGTTTAAATAGCGATTTTTTGACGGACGTTTAATATGTTGTATCGTTTTATTTTTTATTTTTCGTTGAAGTTAAAAAATAGAACCAGCGCCGTTTGTGGCGTTCTACGAATTTTGTTTTAGTATCATTTTCGCGCATAACTAACAAACGTTGTGGGCCGGATATCCGCTGGAACAATAGAGAAAATTCTAAACATAACGGAGGCTTTGTTCGCCGTTGTCAAAAGCTTAAAAAGAAACTGCATCTGCATGTATGACATTTATTTGAATATCCAAAGGGTCAATTGCACCATAAGTGGTTATGATTAATCCACCACTTCGGTTCAATTTGACCTCGTAAAAACCACTTAGGGTTGCAAGAGCCAGGGTTGTACCAAAATTTGACTTATTACCCTATAACCTAACTTGACTTATCAGCATTAGCTAGGGAGGTAACTGAAAAGCAACGCTGGGCATTGAGGTATATGCTTGGTAGGTAATCCTAAGTCTACTACCAATTGTTTCGTGCTAGATTTTAGTCGTAAGATAAGGTATATATACCTATCTCTATCTATCGATAATGGAAACAGTAAAGCTGGTAACGGGCAAACCTATGTTAGGGATACGGCAATTATAATATATTACGCCCAGTTTCTACGTTTTGCTGTACGTCTTTGCCGGCAGGGTGGTAATTAGCCACTGCCGAAGCCTCCCACCAGACCAGACCAGGGAAAATTCTGGAATTATAAATATCCAATTTGACCATATCGGGAATCGAAATCGTGACCTAAGACCACAGAGATCTCCACTGCGTCAGTAAGGTTGTCAAATGTCACGAAATAGTAACAAAAACGATGATTTATTCACGTTTCCCTCCCAACTTAGCGTAGCTGTCTAATACTTGTATAAGTGGGTATGACAATACTTACGACGTTCAACGACCTTGCGAATTTCAGCCCGCCCCCTTGAGACTATTGAGGCTCAGAACCGTATTTTCAAAGTACCTACATCCTACTGTTAAAAACTTTAAATGAACAAATAAATGCATAATTCTACTAATAAAAATCCATGCTGATTTTGCGAGTATACATTGCTTAAGTGTAGGTACATCCCGAAGGCTACATTACTTAAGTAGGTACAAGGATACATAATATATTAATTGAATACTTTCTGTATTATTTTGTTTAATTAATCCATACTAAAGTGTGTTTGTTAGTCTGTCTGCTACGCTTTCACGGCCCATCCGTTTAACCGAATTTGATGAATTTTGGTATAAAGATACTTTGTTTCCCGGGGTAGGACATAGGCTACTTTTTGTCCCGAAAAATTAAAGAGTTCCCGCGGGAATCAAAACATCTTAATCCAGACGGACAAAGTCGCGGGCATCATCTAGTCTTACTTCTTACTTCTTACTAATATTATAAATGCGAAAGTTTGTATGTATGGATGTCGGTATGGATGTATGGATGTATGGATGGATGTTTGTTACTCAATCACGCCCCATAGGCTGAACAGATCTGGATGAAATTTGGCACAGAGATAGATTATAGTCTGGAATAACACATAGGCTACTTTTTATCCCGGAAAATTAAAGAGTTCCCGCAGGAACCACAAAACCTCGATCCACGCGTACGAAGTCGCGGGCATTAGCTGGTATATTATAAGTCGCAGCCATCATCTAGAAAGAAAATTCAAATTTTAATAAATGCAGGCTTCGTAAAAACTCTTCAGAACCTTATTACATTCCTAAGCTTCTTATAGTATATTCTTTCTCTATTCTTCATACTAATTATTATCTCGAAGTACAAAAATGTTATCTTGTTTTCTCATAAAACTTTAATGTTCAGTCAGATGAAAATGTAGACTTACAAAGGCTCGAAACAACAATTAGTCTTATTAAAGTTAAACACTGTAGATGCGTTTCTATTTCACTAATTATTAATGTCTACAAATACAAACAACTTGACTTATTTCTCATTTTCTCATAGAGCGCTATAACGTTCAGGCAGATGAAAGTGTAAAGGCTCGAAACAACATCGATACAGAGTCTTATTAAAGCCCAACGCTGCAGATGCGTCGGGCCGCCCGCCGCGCGTCACCTTTGATCCCTACACGCCGCAGCCTCTGAGAGGCTACTCCCATTACTCTATGCAGATTTTATACTTTGTGTCATTTTTGTGCAAACGCCGCGCCACCCACGCCCACCCCATAGCTCCCCCTCGAGACCGCGCGGAGGCTTTACTTAGCTGATGACTTATTAAGAGTACATTCTTTAGAGGTGTCTGCCTGTCGCGGCGGGCTTAATGACGTGGGAGGTACGCTTGCCGATTCTCTTCGCCGCCTGTTCCGTGGCCCACTTCCATTGAACAATGCTTGGTTATTGGAGACTGGATCGCGATTTATTTTTCTTTTCCTATACACGTTAAAACAGTACCGTGATTGACTGAATGACTTAGGACAGCTCACAGCCTAGATCAGTAGATTTAGATTTTAGACATTGGAAAAAGGTAGGAAATATTTTCTTGAATAGAGGTGTTCTCAAATAGGATTTTGAGAAATTGCAGTGGGATCTTTAAAAACACGTAAATCCACGCGGCAAAAGTAGGCCGGAAGACGTCAGATAATTTCTATACATAGTTCAAAGAACCGATTAACAGTGAGGATAAACTAGCTAATGCGGGACATAGCTACATTGCAGTGCCTTTTTAAACGCCTCGCTCCACGTTTTGTATTTTAACAGTCCTGTCAGAAACCTTCACGGAAGTGACAACAACAACTGCACAAAGCTGCACAATGATGCTTGGATGCTTGCACTCATGTGTGTGAACGAACACACAAACATATTCTAAAATAATAGAAGAAGATAAAGTTCCACTGTGCCACAAGCGCTTTTTATCTTTGTAAAGGCCACGTCACACGAATTTTGGTGTAATTGCAGACAGAAGAGCTCGACCGACGGATGACGTTTGATTAAAAATTTTTCGTTGTGTTGGCCTCGCTGTAGAGTAAGTAATTATGCGATAGTATTGTTTACTTTTGAATTTATGAATACTACACGTGCCTTGTTTAAAATAACTTGCACTATTGTTGTACGGAATATAATAATATGCTAATTTGTGCTAATTTATATCAGAAGCTAGATTATTGGATATGATATTTCACATCACATTGCATCAATGATTTAGGTGGAAATTTATAATTCAATTAAAATATTATGGAGTCCGCAATAGTTTATTAGAAGCCTAGCATAGCACCCACTAGAGGATACGGGATTTAGGTTTCCTAAACGGAAAGGAAAGGAAAACATCCTGTGCAAACTCTTTGATTTTTCTTGGAGTTAAAAGTAGGCTACTTATAACCATGGTTGGCATCCTCAATTATAATGTTACTAGATTATGCTTACGACTTCGTGGATTAAGGGGGAACTCCTTAAGGCCCTGTGTAGCGTAAAAGGGGGTTTTTAAAAGCAAATCCATCAAACGGTGACATAATGTATGCTTGTAAAAATAATTTGCTGTTTTCAAGACCTTTAAGCAGCCATTGACGCATCTCAAAACACAATTAAAAAAAATCTCTGCATTGAAATTTATTTTAAACATACCTCTTAATTTATCTTTAAAGCATTTTTTCTCCTTATTGGAACAAATAAATTGCTCTAGAAATATAAGATAAAATTTATATTACTAAATCAAACACATTGTCGGATTAATTTGTATTGAAAAGTAAATATTTATTTTCTTGCATTTTTTGCGACATGCGCTTGCTCGATTTCACCACGGCGCGCCTAAGTTTTCATCTCGTGAGATCACTGCGCCTTAACGTTCCGGTACAAAAGTAGACTATGTCCTTCCCCAGAATGTAACCTACCTCTATACCTAGTTTCATCAAAATTAGTTGAAAACATAGGACGTTAAAGCGTAGTAGACAGACAGACACACTTTCACATTTATGATAGTATGGATTTTATCATCCGTTACGGGAAAAATACTTTTTTTACAGTCTTTAGACCCTAGGTCTTGCCCCACTTGAGATGTACGGAGCAGCGTTGACAAGTCTGAGTCAGTGATTCCAGGAGTTTTCACTGTCGACTTTTCGAGTATATTTTTATCAGGCTAAAAATATTTTGTGTTGCAAAGTTCCTTGTTGGCTGTTTTGACAAATAAAGGCATTACGAACTTTGGTAGATCCAATAAAAGTTACAAAAGCTCTTTGTAAAAGTTTATTTGAATGAATAACATTTTGTATTTCTATTCAGATAGGTGTAAAATAGAAGTTAAAGGCTAAATTGTGCTGCCAGTGGCGATGATACAAACTATCAAAGTCTGACGAAGCAATATTAAAAGGGCTTGCGGCTTTGTTCGCGCTTCCGACTTAGGCACGCAACTTTAATGCTGTAAATAAAAACCATTTTTAGGGTTCCATAATACACTTTTATTGAATATGGGTCTGTATTTTCGAAGTACGTGTTTTTGGAAATAAACTAAATTAAAAGCTGGAATGTTTATTATTTGTTAAATATGTAATTCATTACCGCATATTATATTAAACTAGCTGATGCCCGCGACTTTGTCCGCGTGGATTGAGGTTTTTTGGTTTCCGCGGGAACTCTTTAATTTTCCGGGATAAAAAGTGGCATATATGCCCTTCCTCGGGATACAAACTATGCCCATACCAAATTTCATCAAAATCGATTGAACAGATGGGCCGTGAAAGCATAGCAGACAGACAGACATACAGACACATTTTCGCATTTGTAATATTAGTATGGAAGTATGGATACAAATTCAACTTGCAAGTCATCGAAACAGCAGTGAATTAACCTATACGAGACAAAAAAGGAACCCGATCGGGTCAAAATTAACCCACCGCCCTTGGCGTTACGCCATGATATTTAATCACTTTAATAAAACCATAAACATGGCTGCCCATATCCCGGCTTGAAACAATGGCCAACATATGATTTAAAAATAAAACGAGGCCCACATCTGATACATTAAAAGAGAGATTGATTTCTGCGCACCACAATGACTAATTAAAAAGGAGTTTAATTTACTTTAATGATTTATAATGGAGCTTTTGATCGACAGCGTTGAAACTCAATTTCGTTTCATGCGTTCTTGAATTTTCCCCGTATATGTTTTAAATTGCCTGGGTATTTTTGGATTAGCCGCTATCGAGTTAAATTTAATTAATTAATTATATTTTTTTTGAAACGTTTATGTCGTTATATTTTTAATAATCATTGTTTCAAATATGAGACGGTCGATTGTGATACAATGACAGCTACCGGCTTCCCTATTCTGTGGGTCAGGCTATAGGTATACTCCCACAAACTTATCTGACCCAGTGGCCAAAATTGGAACTAATTTTACTAGCGACGCTGACACCGGGTCAAATATGATTTATAACTAGGTATATTTTGTCAATTATCTAATACAATAATAAATACGAAAGTATGTCTGTCTAGACGGACAATTGACCGAGCTGTGAAAGCGTAGCAGACAGCAGACTAATGTCTGTTCAACGATTTTGTAGAAGGTATAGAGATAGATAAGAACATAGGCGACTTTTAATATTGAAAAACTCAAAGGGTTGGCACGGAATTCAAAAACTTAAATCTACATAGACGAATTCGCGTGTATCACTCTATAGTACTAGTATTATTCTGGTTATTCTAAGGAAGTCTATAGGTACATGTACGCGTTTTCCTCTTCTCTCAATATAGTAATTAAAAAATGGAGCATGTCCAGCACAAACTAACGGAGAGGCGTAAAGGACTGGTTTTAAAAAGTTACTCGTTTATTTGCGAGTTCATTCCATGCATCCTCGTTGCAAATATTAGAAATGCAATTCTCTTATGTCCTTTGATGAACCAAGATTTTAGCGGTATTGCATCGTACGCGGGCTCCTCTATAAACTTTTTTTATTACGCTTGCATTGTGATTGAATTTGCCAAGAGCGCTCCCAATCCATTAATATATGAGATCCAGTCTTCTGTGTTAGTTTGACGCTGTTCAGATAAAAAGGGTTGAGGAAATACCATAATTTCATTATTACGTGTGACGCCAATGCTTTTTAGAATAGGAAATCCGTACAAGTTGTTTAAAATACGAAAGTTTGTTTGTCTTTAAGTTACCTGTTTACGGTCCGGTCCACCCGTCTAACCGATAAAATTAATAATTAAGTAAATAGTATAGATAGAATGGATAGAAAAAGATGAGAATAAGATAGACGAAAGCGTTGATGGCCTAGTGGTTTAAATCGTCGGCCCCCTATTCTAGTGGTCGGCAGTTCGATCCTCGGATACGCACTTCTAACGTTTCAAATGATGTGTAGTAGCATAAGGACCGATTTCTGCATCTCTGAGTAACGAATTGTTAATATTCGACCGACGAAAAAGTATCCAAAGTATTCGCGGTTAGACTAAACTAGAAACCAATAAAACCCTGCGGTCTGTAGGAGTTCTAATGAACATAATCTAGATCTAGCTTAACATCAACAAAACAATGGTATGCAATTTACATTTACGTAATTGTTGTATTGATCGCGATATGATTTATGCGACGGACTATGAAAAACGACCGCGTCGGCTTTTTCTAAAGTCCTAATTTTCCGACTCGAAAAATTAACATATTAAACCATGCCCCTATTCGGTTTCTGCACGGCGTCGTACCGGAACGCTTAATTACTTGGCAGCACGTCTTTGCCGGTAGGGTGGTAACTAGCCACGGCCGAAGCCTCCCACCAGGGCAGATCAGGGAAAATTCAAAAATTATAAGTTCCCAAATTGACCCTGCCGGGGATCGAACCCCGTATGTATGTATGGATATATGTATGTATATACTTTATTGTACACCACAAAACACAAAAGAAACAGATAAATAAGAAAACTTAAAACGTAGCTTCAATAAAGCGGTCTCTAAGCGGCTAAGTAGCGGTTTCTTCCAGACAACCTTAACGATACGGAGAAAATGATCAAGTGGAAAGTTAATAGACAGACCTAATTCTCAGACAGACACTTCAATTTATTTATAAGTATTAATTCGATCATTGCAGCGCTTTAATGGTCGATGGTATAGATTGAAAATAATACGCCAATCCGCTAAATAATTAACATTTTGAGTAACTCCCTTTATTTGTAGTGGAATCGTAATTAACAATTAATTCGTATGAATACGGGCGCCATTAACGCAAATGACTAGGTACTTGGAGTCCGCCTTAAAACAAAACATGTAAGGAAAGCGATCGTTGGCGCCAGCAGCTTCAAAGTGTTACTCTTTTGTTACTTAATAGCCGCGTATCGGTTGTTCAGTTCAGTACGGGTTCATGCATAGAGTTGTTATATACTAGAGGCAGTGGTACCCCCATAACGGTCAACGAGGGAAGAAGTTCGTTGACATTCAGGTAATAGGCGCTGGGGCTGCTTTCAACCTGTCTGACAACCAGACTTCTATTGATATTATCTTTGACTGCCTCGTTGGTATAGTGGTTAGCATGTTCGACTGCGGTTGAAGAGGTCCCGGGTTCGAGTCTCGGGTCGAGCCATAACAAGTATTGGGTTTTTCTAACAAGAAATCCCCAGTACTAGCCCGGTGTTAGGAACTTAGCGGTATTTCACCCCCGTGCCTCGGAGAGCACGTTAAGCCGTCGGTCCTGCGTGTGATCTCTATCCGGTCGTGTCGGATTTTCCGTCCCATCGGGCTATGAGAGTTAAGGAACAGAGAGTGCACCTGTGTGTGCGCACACACTTGTGCACTATAATATCTCCCGCGCAGATGGCTAATCTCTCTGGAGATTGGCCGCCGTGGCCGAAATTCGGTCGGGAGGACATCATTATCATCATCTTTAACATAATTGCAATAATATCGTTAGTTCACTACAGAATTTTAACAAGGGATCAATAAATTCATTCCATTATTGACGTAGATATGGATTTTATCAGTCCACGTCTGACCTTTTGACGCCTCATCTTTATAGTTGATCTTAACGAAATTTAACACAGACACGAGTGATCAAGATTCAAGATTCAAGTAATTTATTAAATATAGGTATACTGTAGGTACACTTATTTTCGTCTAAAAATTACTTACTTATAAAGCATGATGGTGATAATGGGTAACGGTGTCTTAAAACTAAAGCTACGAGGGTACGAACAAATCATCTTAACTAAGGAACTATCACAGACATTCAGTTTATTCAGAGAGATCAGTTTTTTTTTAGATAAGAAAGGGTTGTTCTAGAAAATTAAGGATATTTTTAAACCAACATGGCATTTTCCATAATCTCGCGGGCATAAGAACATAAGGCTTTAGATAAATAAAATATTATTTTAACTTTTTATTTTTAGTGAAAAACTTTATTTTTATTTTGCATAACTACATACTCGTAGGTATATTCATTAAGTTCCATTGCGCCCACATATATCGTCGTCTGAGCAATCGGCACGGGTCTACGTCTACGATCTATAACTCAATGGGTTTCAGGGATTTGGCACGCTGCATGCCGTGAGATTCGTCCCTCCTTCCGACCCCTAGTGTCGCTTCCCCACGCTTTTTCTGTTTTTGTTGCCTTACTTTTTCTATATGAAGGTCCACTCACTTATTCATGCCAGCGGGATTGTAGTTTTTTCTACTTTTTGCATGCGGCGTATATAGATATTTTGGCTACCTCCTATTTTTCCGAGGACTATAAAACTCGACCGGGTCGTGTCGGGTACTTTTTTCGCGGTGCCCCTACTGGGGCGTTAGGGGGTAGAGGGGTGAAGGGTGTTCGCAGTTAGGGAATTATTCATTGCCTACCCCCGCCGAAGCAACTTCCCGTTATTTCTGTTTGTTATGAATTATGTCCAATGACTTTTCCAACGCCCGGCTTTCTTTCGCATTCGCTAATTACATTTTCTATAGAAACTATAAATCTTTTGTCGTTTCCCTAATCGAATTTCTGTATACCTAGATCGTACGCCATTGTGAGCTGGCGGGCGTAGTCGCTCTTTTCCAAATAACATTTCTGTTTTAATGCTTTCTTTCAACATTCAAAAGCTCACACAAGAAGGCAGATAGTAATAGTTTGTCTGTACACTAATTATTATTAATGTTATTTAAAACTAGTACCTCCATTCCAATATACAAACTCTATTCATAATTAGGATAGGTGTTGGAAATTAATATGAAAAGTTGTTAGAGATGTATGTTGTCTTCTGTCTTCCCGAAATTAAAATCCACGATCCCCTGCTATTATGTCCTGTCGTTCTAGTGTGTGCTCCATATGAAAGGAAGTTACGCGGACTATTTTCCGTCGGACAATTTTTTTTGCCCGTAGTGTATTTTCGCTTTCATAAGGCTCTTCAGCCGGTAATAAACCTAAGAATAAAAGGTGACCGTTTTTACTTACAACCTGTCACTTAACGGGCTTAGGTTTTCCCTAAAGTTCCTTCATATTCTTGTTGGTGAAAACAGGCATTACAAATTATAAACGCATCGTAAAGCTCTACGTATAGGTACTAAAAAAATTCTACATCAATGGCTCTACGCTAGAAAAGAGATAGACATGTGCGCTACGAGCGCCGTAGCACCGCGGTCTACGACTATCGTAGACTCGTTCGTATTAGAATCGTTCCCGTTCTGTACGCTTACTCCAAGTTTTTATATTGCAAATACGATTGATCGACGTGAGAGCTCACCTCACCACGTGTAAACGAACGTTAAAGTAAAATGAACCTTAACTGCATTGGTTTAGAGCTCATTTCATTATTTCGTGTATTTATTCACAGCCAGCGCTCCAAACGCTGAATTTGTGACTTTAAAGCAAAAGTTTTTGGGTCCATTTTACTTTGACCGTTCGCTTACACTCGGCGAGGTGAGTTCTCACGTCGATCAACCGTATTTGCAATGTAAAAACTCAGAGTAAGCGTACAGAATTTATCTCACCATGAGATACCTCGCAAAGGGATATGAGTTCGCGTGAGATACCCACGCGTTGTATCCTAACTGACGTGCTAAACGCTAACAAAAGATTCTAATTTGCGTTCTGTTGCCTACTAAAATATACAGTAGAAGAGTTCGTTACAAACCCGCGGTACAAATTTGAATTTCATGTGTATGTTTCGTCTATTACAGATGCCCTCATTAATATCTTAAGTGATGTGTGCTCGTCTCCAAGCAATACCGAACCTTATTTTCAGTGGTATATAATTCAAAATTGGTTAGCATGCATACCTGTCGCTGATTATACAAAACACGCGTTAAGATTACGTCGTATGAAAAATGCAGCAAATTGTATGACCCCTCTATGGAAAAACATTATCATTAACGGCACATCCGGCGCGATATCGTTTTGCATGTAAATCTGAAGTGGGCGCTTATAGTTGGTGTGAGGAACTGTTTAGCAGATACTTGTTTGTACTTTGAGTTCGTGATGACTATGGAGCAGAATACTCATAGATAATGGCGTTTGAGCATTCCAGGCATATTTTTGAAATGCACCTCCTTTAGAATCGATTTTCATATATAAGGGGTATGAAAATTTATGGGGAGTAAAATAAAACTTTCTCCGTTACGTTATTGACGTTTCCATGGTAACGCTTTTTATTTTTCCATGGTAACACTTGTTTATGTTTCCATGGTAACACTTGCTTATATATGTTCTCAATGACTATGTAATGTATTTTGTTGCATTTAATTATTTAATTATACTATATATAGCTCAATTACCACTGACTCACTCACTCATTGACATAATTGTTCTCCTAGAAAGAGACAGAAAATGATAGAATGATGTACGGGAGATGTGTTTGGGTGCGGGAGTCGAGTAGGGAAAAATTATGACATTTCGGAAAAACAAGATGGCGGCCGACGTGATTCTTGCAACTCTTTTGTTTTCCAACCGATTTCGTTTAAACTCGCAACTATTGAAGAAATTAGTAAACGATTAATAGAAAAAGTGGAAAAAATTGAAAAAAAAAAATGGCGGCCGAGCTGTAGCGTTTTGAAAATTTTGATTTTTCGACCCCGAACCGCGGCGCCACAGATCCGAAACGGCGTGGTCGAGCGTAATATTTTTTTCTCTTTTCGCCTACAACTATCCTGTATTTTGACAGAACGGGAGTGGTTTTTAAAAATTCAAGATGGCGGCTGTCGCGGCGGCCGTTTGGTCTGAGGTACGAAAAAACGCAATTTTAAAATTCAATTTTCTTACAGTTGGCAACGTCAGAGCGTTTCGACTTCTATGGGGCGATTGTGTGTACCGACTCGAAGAATGGATTGGGGAAAAAAATTTACCCCATTTCTCGGGAAATTTTCAAGATTTACCCCAAAAATAAAAAAATCGAAATACGTATATTTTGCAAAGTTCGAGTAAGAGCGACCACGTGTCCTACTTGTACGAATGACGTTTGGGTATTTCCGTCGCCGAGGTCTGGCAACACTGGAATTTATCAAAGTAAAAGTGATTTTCGACATGGTCTCTTTTCAGGAGCTATCATTTCGGCTGGGTGCGAGCGAGATGAAAAATTGAAACGTCATCAGGAGCGGCATATCCTGTAGTTGACGGGAAAATTATGAAACTATGTCAAATGTTTCTGTGAAACGAGGTGGCGGCCATTTTGTATTCTTTTTGTGTTTTTGAAAATTTCGATCACGATTTTTGAGGCAGTTAGCAACATTTGGGAAAGTTGACATGTATGGATCGACTGTGTAGCTCGACCGGCAGTATCGACATATTTAAACAGTGTTGCCACATTTGGGGTAGTTTTCGAGATTTTCCCCAAAAATGTCCTCCTGTAAAATTTTGTATGAAAATTTCTTTTTTCACTGATAGCTTTGTATAGAAGTAAGAAAATATAACTTGAAAGAAAATATGGAGACAGCTGATGATTGAGGATTTCGGAGACGGGTAAAGGGCACGGCCAAGGTATTGAAGATAGGTGGGGGGTCCTCGAACTAATGTCACTCGGAACCCCATCCAATAGACAAAGAGCAAAAAAAAAAATTCAAAATGGCGGATTTAAGATGGCTGCCATACAAATTTGTTTGATTTCCATCTCAGAAAGTATACGAGATGGAAGAGTGGTTTCTTGGCAAAAGATGATCAGGACCTGAAGGTCTACTTGATGAACAGGAAAAAAATTCAAGATGGCGGAATTTATTTTTCCATAGAAAATATATGGACAATATTGAAGAATACTACAAGACTGTTTAAAACTATGCAAGATTATGATACGGTTCCGTTTTACCCACGACGGGGCTCCCTGCAATTACAAAACAAGAAACTGGTACTAAAATTAAAAAAAATCGCCATTTTGAAATTCTTTGTTAATTGACCGATTTCGTTTAAAATCGATATTGAGGACTCCCTGGGGTTACAAAACAGGAAACTGAAACCAAAATTTTAAAAAATCAGCGCCATTTTGAAATACTTTGTTAATTGACCGATTTCGTTCAAAATCGATATTTAGGACTCCCTGAGGTTACAAAACAGGAAACTGATACCAAAGTTTAAAAAAATCAGTGCCATTTTGAAATTCTTTGTTAATGGACCGATTTCGTTCAAAATCGATATTTAGGGCTCCCTGGGATTTCAATACAGGAAACTGTTACCAAAGTTTTAAAAAATCAGCGCCATTTTGAAATTCTTTGTTAATTGACCGATTTCATTCAAATTCGATAACTGAGGATCCGTAATGTCACAAAAACCACAACCCGTGAGCTGCTTTAGCAGCTCGCGCACAGGGCGAAACACTAGTTATACTATATATAGCTCGATTACCACTGACTCACTCACTCATTGACATAATTGTTCTCCTAGAAAGAGTCAGAAAACGATACTATGATGTACGGGAGATGTGTTCGGGTGCGGGATTTGAGTAGGGAAAAATTATGACATTTCGGAAAAACAAGATGGCGGCCGACGTGATTCTTGCAACTCTTTTGTTTTCCAACCGATTTCGTTTAAACTCGCAACTATTAAAGAAATTAGTAAACGATTAATAGAAAAAGTGGAAAAAATTGGAAAAACAAGATGGCGGCCGAGCTGTAGTGTTTTGAAATTTTTGATTTTTCGACCCCGAACCGCGGCGCAACAGATCCGAAACGGCGTGGTCGAGCATGATATTTTTTTCTCTTTTCGCCTACAATTATCCTGCATTTTGACAGAATGGGAGTGGTTTTTAAAAATTCAAGATGGCGGCTGTCGCGGCGGCCGTTTAGTCTGAGGTACGAAAAAACGCAATTTTAAAATTCAATTTTCTCACAGTTGGCAACGTCGGAGCGTTTCGACTTCTATGGGGCGATTGTGTGTACCGACTCGAAGAATGGATTGGGGAAAAAAATTTACCCCATTTCTCGGGAAATTTTCAAGATTTTCCCCAAAAATTAAAAAATCGAAATACGTATTTTTGGCAAAGTTCGAGTATGAGCAACTACGTGTCCCACTTGTACGAATGATGTTTGGGTATTTCCGTCGCCGAGGTCTGGCAACACTGGAATTTATCAAAGTAAAAGTGATTTTCGACATGGTCTCTTTTCAGGAGCTATCATTTCGGCTGGGTGCGAGCGAGATGAAAAATTGAAACGTCATCAGGAGCGGTATATCCTGTAGTTTACGGGAAAATTATGAAACTATGTAAAATGCTTGTGTAAAACGAGGTGGCGGCCATTTTGTATTCTTTTTGTGTTTTTGAAAATTTCGATCACGATTTTGAGGCAGTTGGCAACATTTGGGAAAGTTGACATGTATGGATCGATTGTGTAGCTCGACCGGCTGTATCGAGATATCTAAACAGTGTTGCCACATTTGGGGTAGTTTTCGAGATTTTCCCCAAAAATGTCCTCCTGTAAAATTTTGTATGAAAAATCTTTTTTTCACTGAGGGCTTCGTATAGAAGTCAGAAAATATAACTTGAAAAAAAATATGGAGACAGCTGATGATTGAGGATTTCGGAGACGGGTAAAGGGCACGGCCAAGGTATTGAAGATAGGTGGGGGGTCCTCGAACTAATGTCACTCGGAACCTCATCCAATAGACAAAGAGCAAAAAAAAAATTCAAAATGGTGGATTTAAGATGGCTGCCATACAAATTTGTTTGGTGTCTATCTCAGAAAGTATAAAAGATGGAAGAGTGGTTTCTTGACAAAAGATGATCTGGACCTGAAGGTCCACTTGATGAACAGGAAAAAAATTCAAGATGGCGGAATTTATTTTTCCATAGAAAATATATGGCCAATATTGAAGAGTACTACGACTGTGTAGAACTATGCAAGATTTTGATACGATTCCGTTTTACCCACGACGGGGCTCCCTGCGATTACAAAGCAGGAAACTGGTACTAAAATTTAAAAAAATCAGCGCCATTTTGAAATTCTTTGTTAATTGACCGATTTCGATCAAAATCGATATTTAAGACTCCCTGGAGTTACAAAACAGGAAACTGAAACCAAAGTATTAAAAAATCAGCGCCATTTTGAAATTATTTGTTAATGGACCGATTTCGTTCAAAATCGATATTTAGGGCTCCCTCTGATCACAAAACAGGAAACTCATACCAAAGTTTAAAAAAATCAACGCCATTTTTAATAATTTTGCTATAATCATAATAAATGTCTGTACTACTTGTAAGTCAAACCACAACCCGTGAGCTGCTTTAGCAGCTCGCGCACAGGGCGAAACACTAGTTATACTATATATAGCTCGATTACCACTGACTGACTGACTCACTCACTCATTGACATAATTGTTCTCCTAGAAAGAGACAGAAAACGATACAATGATGTACGGGAGATGTGTTCGGGTGCGGGAGTCGAGTAGGGAAAAATTATGACATTTCGGAAAAACAAGATGGCGGCCGACGTGACTCTTGCAACTCTTTTGTTTTCCAACCGATTTCGTTACAACTCGCAACGATTGAGGAAACTAGGAAACGATTAACAGAAAGAGTGGAAAAAATTGGAAAAACAAGATGGCGGCCGAGCTGTAGTGTTTTGAAATTTTTGATTTTTCGACCCCGAACCGCGGCGCCACAGATCCGAAACGGCGTGGTCGAGCATAATAGTTTTTTCTGTTTTCGCCTACAAATATCCTGTATTTTGACAGAAAGGGAGTGATTTTTAAAAATTCAAGATGGCGGCTGTCGCGGCGGCCGTTCGGTCTGAGGCACGAAAAAATGCAATTTTAAAATTCAATTTTCTCACCGTTGGCAACGTCAGAGCGTTTCGACTTCTAGAGGGCGATTGTGTGTACCGTCTCGAAGAATGGATTGGGGAAAAAAAATTACCCCATTTCTAGGGAAATTTTCAAGATTTTCCCCAAAAATTAAAAAATCGAAATACGTATTTTTTGCAAAGTTCGAGTACGAGCGACCACGTGTCCCACTTGTACGAATGATGTTTGGGTATTTCCGTCGCCGAGGTCTGGCAAGACTGGAATTTATCAAAGTAAAAGTGATTTTCGACATGGTCTTTTTTCAGGAGCAATCATTTCGGCTGGGTGCGAGCGAGATGAAAAATTGAAACGTCATCAGGAGCGGTATATCCTGTACTTTACGGGAAAATTATGAAACTATGTAAAATGCTTCTGTGAAACGAGGTGGCGGCCATTTTGTATTCTTTTTGTGTTTTTGAAAATTTCGATCATGATTTTGAGGCAGTTGGCAACATTTGGGAAAGTTGACATGTAGGGATCGATTGTGTAGCTCGACTGGCAGTATCGAGATATCTAAACAGTGTTGCCACATTTGGGGAAGTTTTCGAGATTTGCCCCAAAAATTTCCTCCTGTAAAATTTTGTATGAAAATTTTTTTTTTCACTGATGGCTCCGTATAGAAGTCAGAAAATATAACTTGAAAAAAAATATGGAGACAGCTGATGATTGAGGATTTCGGAGACGGGTAAAGGGCACGGCCAAGGTATTGAAGATAGGTGGGGGGTCCTCGAACTAATGTCACTCGGAACCTCATCCAATAGGCAAAGAGCAAAAAAAAAACTTCAAAATGGCGGATTAAAGATGGCTGCCATACAAATTTGTTTGGTGTCTATATCAGAAAGTATAAAAGATGGAAGAGTGGTTTCTTGACAAAAGATGATCAGGACCTGAAGGTCTACTTGATGAACAGGAAAAAAATTCAAGATGGCGGGATTTATTTTTCCATAGAAAATATATGGCCAATATTGAAGAATACTACGACTGTGTAGAACTATGCAAGATTTTGATACTATTCCGTTTTACCCACGACGGGGCTCCCTGAGATTACAAAGCAGGAAACTGGTACTAAAATTTAAAAAAATCAGCGCCATTTTGCAATTCTTTGTTAATTGACCGATTTCGATCAAAATCGATATTTAAGACTCCCTGCAGTTACAAAACAGGAAACTGATACCAAAGTATTAAAAAATCAGCGCCATTTTGAAATTCTTTGTTAATGGACCGATTTCGTTCAAAATCGATATTCAGGGCTCCCTCTGATCACAAAACAGGAAACTCATACCAAAGTTTAAAAAAATCAACGCCATTTTTAATAATTTTGCTATAATCATAATAAATGTCTGTACTACTTGTAAGTCAAACCACAACCCGTGAGCTGCTTTAGCAGCTCGCGCACAGGGCGAAACACTAGTTTAATGGAGTATATAATCAAAGCATTTAATATAAATAAATGTATCAAGCATGCTTTCAGTTATATAAAAATGCGTTCATTTACCCTCATTTACTAATCTATATATGTTATAATTGTTCGTAAAGAGTAAACTCCAGTCGTGCGTCGGAGCTGGCACACACAATTTTTTTTTCTATTATCAAGTACGAATGTAGAGGAGCTCAATATACTCGTAATTCCAATCTAACTAGACTATTTGACTAATCAATAAGTAAATAATTTTACTTTAATCTAAATTTATACAATTATCTTATGTACTTACTAAGAAATTGTCCAATGACGTATCTTAGTATTTCTTATTGCAAATAGACACTTTGTTAATGTGTTCTTAATACGTGTTTGTCATTGTCATTTCTATTTAATTTTATTGCAGCAAAAACTTGATTTTGCATTATATAAAAAAAAACTAAATGTTTGCCCGCGAATTTGTCCGCGTGGATTAAGGTTTTTGATTCCCGCGAGAATTCTTTTATTTTCCGAGATAAAATGTAAATTATGTGGTAAATTAGGGAGTAAGGCAATACACTGTGACGTAAATTTTTTGTAAACCACCTAGTTATATAACGTATATTATGCAAATAAATATTCTTATTCTTATTCTTAAGCTATATCCATTCCAAATTCCAGCCAAATCGGCCCAGCCGTGGCGCGATGTAGTAACAGAAAATCAAACTTTCACATTTATTATATTAATAAAATAAGTAATTAATTATACCTACCTATAATTATAACCATGATAACTAATCCATAGTAATTAACTATCACAATAACAATATACAATCTTTATATCTTAAAACTAAAGCTGCAAGGGTTCCAAAAGTGCTCTGGTCTGAGAAGAAGCCCACAAAAAACTCAAACGGGTAATTATTTTAGTTACTTTTCCTCGGATTGTTTGCTAAAAGGAATAAAAATTAAAAATGACACGTACACATTTTCAAGTTCACATGATTAATCTTTAAAACCAACATTTGCTTGTTGCATGCAGCCGTCTCTATATCACGCATCCCGCGGATGTCTTAAACAAGTCGGGCTTAAAGCGGGGTTTATTCACTCAGTGTACGGAATATGAGTGCGTCTATTCACACAGTGTACGCAAAATGATCCCGTGTATTTGTCCCATTCATTCACACGGAACAAATGTACGTAATCGGAATAAAAATTAAAAATAACACGTAAACATTTTAAAGTGACGCCAACGTTTGCTTATTGCATTCCGCCGTCTCTATTACCCATATCGCGGATATCTTTTAAACAATCTATTTACTAGGTGTACTGAATATTATGTGAGCGAATGTCGCGATATGATACCCTTTTACGAAAAAGGATCCCGTTTGTTTGTTACATTCATTCACACGGAACGAACGACGCGTCGCCCGCCACAGGGCCGACATTGGCTGCGTTATTATTAATTTCAAACTACGTTTTAGATCAGATTTTTTTAATTTTTTTAACGATAAACTAATTAGATTTGAAATTATTATTTAGGTTCTTATGTCAATTCTACGAGAAACTCGCTTAGATCGGTGGGGCTAAAAATGGGTTAGAATCATAAAATTTTCATAGGGATTTCATAAATAACGTTGGTCAGCACAAAGCAATGAGTTTTGGAAATTCTCCCCCTATAAAATGCCGGATGAAAGTTTGTATGGAAAATACGTAATTTTTGCTAGAAAATTGGAATTTCGTATTTAATTATTTATGGGCAAAATAGTATAAATGAAAGTCGTTTGTATCTGCTGTTTTGAAAATTCATCCGCTAAGGTAGGTAAATAAGGGATGAAATTTGCGTTTCTTATTCTGGGATGGAGTTCGACAAATGCGGATACAATAAAGTTTGTTTTGCCTAAACACCAATTACCAATTTCTCGATTCGAATTGAACTAAATTATACCTACTTACCTACACAAAACAACGAACAAAAAAAAATTAAGAATTCTTACAAAAAGTTGCTAATGGTCGACGACAAGTCGGAAATTGAAAAGCGGAGGAATGGCTCATTGTTCTTTAGTGTAACAATAAAAAAAAACTTTCTTAAAGGCTTACTCCAACGTAAGCCTTTTAGGAAAGGATTTTTTTGAAGTTACACTTAACAAAATGTCGTAATTAAGCACTGGAGTACAGGTTGCTGTTTACACGAGCAACGGTATGGCGGCTGGCAAAGTTTCAATTTATTTACCCCTAACCCAATTCGACAAATATGAAAAAGTACGGGCAACTGTAATAAATTTCGATTCCGTAATTTTAAAATTTAAGAAAGTTTTTTACTTTAATGGAATTTTCCGCTGAACTGTTAACGGTGCGCCGGCAGCAGTTAGGTACCTATTAGTAGTTTTCCTTTTATTCATGCTATTTTTGTGTAAGTACTTACCTTATATAACGCAAATGCAAATAAAATACATAGATTTGCAAGTGAGACTGGCTTACACTATTAACAATACACCGAATTAGGGTATGGGTTTAATTAACTGCCATGCCTCAAACAAGTTAGCCCGCTACCATCTTAGACTGCATCATCACTTACCACCAGGTGAGATCGCAGTCAAGGGCTAACTTGTAGTGGATTAAAAAAACTTATGCATAAGATCCGTATAGTTTTTATGTCCGCCAAATATTTTTTTGTCTGCAGTGTTAAAGAGTTACAAATTATGTTACATTACTTTTATTTTCAATGCAATGTTTTATTCAATTCAATTCAATTTATTTAAAACATGTAGGACATACAGGTGTCTCTTATCTTGACCAAATTGTATCAAAATCGGTCACACGCAGTTGAAAATTTAACAGACGAACAGATTCAGAGATAATTTCGCGTTTTTTAGTATTAGTATGAAAAAGAAGTTTTTTTAAAATTATTTAAAAGTTAAATCTAAGCAGAGTGCTAATCAAAGTGTCGCACGAATGCGGCCCTGTGCGTCTTGGAGGCAGCCCTCATATTAATAGAGGTATTGCACAAGCTCCTGTGATGTTCTGACAAAGGGCTGTGCGAGACGACTATTTTTATTAAAACCTACGGCAAAGGCACACTTTTTTTAATAACTTATGTACGTAGGTGCGGGTCGAGCCATTTGAATTGCACTCTCGGTACAGTTTGCGCGCGCGGTTGTTTTTTTTTTTTGAGAAAATTGTGGAGTGCTACTCTTTGTAGGGACTGGCGTTGCCGCCTTGAGTCGCGGGGCTTATTTCAGCATGTTTTTCTTTTAACCCTTCTAATCTATTCTCGTCACGTTTGCAGCGATTTCGATATCTTTTTATGTACATATCTATTATTAGTACTTATAGATAAGTTTACAATGGGTTCGTAATGTTAGATTTGCGGTGATACAAACGTGGACCCAGTGCTTAGAGTAATTACTGAAGGATAGACAGATGTAATGCAGTGATTATCACAATAGAATAGGTAGGTCGCCAGACCGGATCACTCTGGGCCTAGGTAGGCAAAACTAAGGCCTGTTGAAGAAATAATATGTCTGGAAAAGTACAAAAAAAACACTAAAACACAAGTCAAAAACCCCATGACAGTAAGCAACGAGACACACGTTTACACATTAACGTATTCATTGCCCCGGCATACACGTGCACAGCTAAATGAAACGTCACCAAACCTCGTGGCTTAGACGAAAGACGCGGGAATTAAAAGGTATCAAATATGAATGGTGTATGCATGAGGCATGAATAACCCTCTTGCCAACCGGCGCGCCGGTACTCCTAACAACTAAAACAGATACATTAATAATGCGTTTGCTTACAACTTACAATGCGCTTTAAATGTAGATCCAAAATTCCATCCCTCTCGCAACGTCGTCGCCTCTCTCTCACACGCCGGCGCCGGCTCATGCAAAATGCACGCCAGTGCGACTAACGTCCCTCTACCCTCTCAAGATAATACCTCCCCACACCTAACTCCCTAATCGGGCCATATTGATGGTCACTCATATCTAGACGAATTTGCGAGCCGATGCGTGATTCAATTTGCGGTTTTGCTCCGCTAAATTAATCCCTCTTTGATCGCTGCCCAGTTGTTTATATGCGTTTATTTTATGCATAGGTGTGAAACCTAGCCTACGTATCTTTGGTTGCGTGAAACATATAAGTGAAATGGAATGATGCCTGTGCGAGAAAAATTAATTTTTCTTCTTCCAGTAGAACTCTTTGATTTTCCGGGATAAAAGCCTATGTCAGTCTCCGAAATGCAAGCAATATAATATGTATTCAAAAAAAATTTCACGCTACGATGCGCTTACACGCAATCTCGTCATCTGCTCCAAAGCTTTTTGACGTGAAACTTCTTTAGAATCGTTGTGATTCGAAAATTCGATGAAACGAAAGAGACAAACATATTCATAATAGGATTTAGCCTGAAACAAAATGAGACAGAATACAAGTTATATAATATTTATCTCATTCTCTCGTAGGCTACTTTTCTGAAGTTCTGCCGTGTGTGAATTGCACACACACACACGCTTTTTTATGTTTCATTTCTATTTATTCATCAGTAATACCAAGTTTACATCACATTTAAAACAAATAATTGAAGAAAGATAAAATAAAAAACTACTTCTAATTATATTTACAAAAAATACACGCCGTCCAAGTGATCGTTAATGGGCATGGTGCCCAAAATACTGGCGCTGTTGCCTCGTTGAAAGCGCGCCAGCTCTTGGGTCTCCTGAGGCGTGGATCGGTTTTTGGGACTCGATATTTTTATAAAATTCTTTGCGTCCGATGACCATGGGCCCAGTCTTAAAAGCAAGCGCCGCAAAAACGTAGTCCTTAGTAATGGCAGGCAGATTCGGCAGCTGCAAAGACCGACCAATAACAAGTCTATTGAGCTATCGAAATAAAATTTTTAGGAACATCACAATCAGAGGTATTGTTGCATAAACTTGTTGTTTCATAAAAAGGTAAATAAGGCATAAACTATGAAATGTTTTTATTTTTATTTCCTGACATAAAAGAGGTAATGTGTACAATGTTTTACGTTCCCAGTTGTGTGTATTATAATAAGTATTATTTCAATGTACGCCTACGTTCGTTATATTATGCATTATGTATAGTCAATATCGCAAGCCAAGACTGGGAAATGTGAGTTTGAATAAATCATTAGATATGGCGCGTTTCTCTAAATTATGTATTAGTTTTGTGTAAGTTAGCCACCTACAGCGGTAGTCACTAAGTGCCACCCAATGTTTTCACTACTTATATATTGTAAAATAATTCCCCCACCATGTCTGTCTCAATGTACAGTATAATCTAAGCTATTATTAGATATTTTCATTCGGTTTTCTTCAATAGATAGGCGGTAGGTGACAAGAAATGTTTGGATGTAAATTTCCCTAGCTATAAATATAAATACAGCTATTTCAGAGCCCTTTCCTGGCGTATATTTCGTACTTAATACTAAGACATAATATGTTAGATATGTATATTTTATACTAGCTGATGTCCGCGACTTCGTCCGCGTGGAAAGACAATCCAACAAACACTTTCGCATTCATATTATCAGTATGACAAGACAAGCACATCTATATTGTGTCATTCAAGGAAATAGGTATATTTCGACCCGAAAATAAATCTGTGAATAGGTACAGCGTGTGAATATATGTGCGATACGTACCCGCGCGAGGCATTTGCTTATTTAAAAAAATATACTTATATTAGACTAGTGGTTCGCCCCGAACTGAGACCTCGCGGTATCCATAAGATGTTTATTATTTGTAAGCATAAACGAATAAACTTTTACAGAGCGCCATCTATTGACATCATTGTGAAGTTCTGTTAAAACTACTGAAGCTCATTAAAAATTAAATAATTTCGTTTTCTTATAATATTTATCTAATTTTAGTATTAATTGTTGTTCAAGTACAGGATATAATTCAAATAATTGATCAAGTTTCAGGCTCAGCCTTTCAGAAAATTAAGAATTCTGAGGTCAAATTTGGACGTTAGAAAATCTCCACTTTGAAAGCCCCCCATTTCGTCAATTTAAGGGGAAAAATTAAAAAATATATATTTTTGGACTCTATTCCTAATTATCTTTAAAATGATACACCGCAAGTCGCAACCCTATGTAACGCTATAAAAAATATTTTACTTCGCATTCGCTTCTATGATAGCCCCCTGAAATAAAGATTTTTATAACTTTTTAGCCATATTCGGCTGGTCGCCATCGGTTTACCTAATATATTTAAATTTGAAGTAAAATACGTTCAGTAATTCAGAAGTTTGCAGGCTCTGACAGACGGACGGACGGACTGACAAGTGCAAATTCACTCAAGTAGACTCAGAGACCTTCGCTTCGCTCGGTCAAATATGTGTCTGTCTGTCTATTACCTCTTCACGGTCTACTAACTTATCCGATCCTGCATCAAAGCCTCCGTGAGATGGACACAGACTACTTTTTATTCTTGAGGAAAAATCGAAGTTCACACGGATAACTGATACACACACAGACGCGCACACAAATAAACTCTTGTTGTTATATAACTATGTATTTAGTATTTACTTAGTAGGTAGGTATGTAGTTGTTTTAAGTTAATACAGTTTCGCCACTATTTGTGAAGTCGGTGATAAATTTTAATGGTCCCGGGCTACGCCTGTTTGCGGTCATTGTTTGTCTTTTCGCTGTAGGCTTTTTACCCCGTGTTGTATACATAAGTCGCTCAGCCATGTTTTATATTAAACTAGCTTCCCGCGACTTCGTACGCGTGGAATAAGTTTTTTTTAAATTCCCACGGGAACTCCTTAATTATCCGCTATAAAAATTAGCCTATGTTACTCTCCAGGTCCTCAACTATACCCATGCAAATCACGTCGATCGGTTGCTTTGTTGGGGCGTGATTGAAAGACAAACAAACACACTTTCACATTGACGACGCCTTGCTGTACGATAGTATAAAGGTTAAGGAGAAACAAGATCAAAAAGTTCTTGGGAACACCCTCCGAAAAATAATATCCTGTAGAATACCAATAAAAAGGCAACTTTGCGCTGATGTTCCAAGCTTTGGAACAAAGTATTTCAAGCATAATATATATTATTCTAAATCAAAATAACTCTTTAAAAGCGGAGGTTCTAAATAAAAGTTTGCTAAAATTGTATTGCTGTTAAGATTGCGACACCCCGTTGTTGAAAAATAAAATTGTTCACCGCTTTCAAAGGCATGTTTTAATTACGTTTTTTTGTTTACGTTTGATTTTTAATTATTTACGCTTTGAATGAAACTCGGGAACTTCCTGTTTTTGTTCGTCAATTCTTTAAGAAACGTAACGTTTTGGCTTTTGTGACAGTTTATGAATAAGCCAGTTCAGTTACGCTGTACGTACTTGTTTATATTGGGGTTAGATAAGGGTCCGAAGTTAATAATATTACTTCATTCTGCACACAATTTTTATTTAAGATAACTTTACACAAAATACAAGAAACGTAGGCACGAGGTTCAATTGGTAGATACGTGTCTACGCGGCGGGAACGATGCTTTGAGTCCCGGTTTACGTGGTAAGTAGCGCCTTTAAATTGTACGGGAGTGTGTGATGAGTAAAGTGTATTATTCCTCATATCTGTTAATTAAAACGTTACTAGCTAATACCCGCGACTTCGTCCGCTTGGATTGAGGTTTTTCGGTTTCCGCGGTACCTATCTCTTTAATTTTCCGGGATAAAAAGTAGCCTATGCATTATTCCAGACTATAATCTATAACTGTGCCAAATTTCATCCAGATCCGAATTTATACATTCCATTCAACCTTTCGTATTTATAATATTAGTATAGATATCAAATGCTAGTTTTCTAATTCGAAAAACCATAAAAAGAAAACTACTTCGATATAAGTACCTACTCAGTTTTGCACTTATACATCATAAGCGACGGGGTGTAGCTGAAAATACTGTTGTTACCCAGCTAAACACAATTTCATAATATGCTACATTTAGCTTTACCGATAGACGCCCACAGCTGGACATAGGTCTCTTGCTATGGTACTTCCACCAAGTTAGCTGCTAGATTCTAGCGGCGCGGCGTAAGAAAAAAAAATTGGCAGTCATATTATGCCGATAGAAGTGAAAACGAGTTTTTTTTTAATTTTATGTTTTAATTATTTTAATTTAAATTGTTAAAATATAAACCTTAACACTAGGGCATTAAAGTTTAATTTCGAATGTAGTATATTTATATGTTCGCGGTTCGCGAGCATGTCGGTCACGGTCTCATGGTCATCACGGTGTCACTTACCAAAAAGTGCTCAACGCGCCTAAAGAAATTTTCACTTCAAAAAACAGCTGGACCCATAAATCTGTGCTCTTAGAAGGAATGAAGTCACCTGAACTCGAGCGGAAAACGCACATACAGCCACAGCACTTATCAAACGCAATCAATTGTACAAAAAAATACGCGCGAGCCATTTGTATTTTCCGTTGACAATAAAATAACAACGAGTTTCCAGCTCCTCTCTCAAATATGTATATATCACCGTCAAAATGTAAAAACCATCTACTACCCCGCGAGATTGTAAACTGTCGAAAGATAGTGAACCGTTCAATGTTCTGAGTATAAATTTTTGAAATATTTATTGTATTTACGTTTTCTTGTCTCTTTCTTGCGCGAGTTGAGTCTATATCCTTCCTCAAGATGCATGCCAATTTCTATCCCTCTATCCGAAAAGAAGGACCGTTAAAAAGCGTTGCAGAGAGACGGACAAACAAACAGATACACTTTCCCATTTATAATGTTAGTATGGATAAGGATTCCGTATAAAAAATTGTTGTGAAAATTTCAACCCAAAGATTCTGATACAAGTTCCATGTAACATGTGTTTGAAAGGTTTCATCGAAAACTATAAATAATCACAATTTGTTAGTTGGTGTAAACGGAGCGTTATATCATCCATCCAACACGTCCGACTGGTTTCCTACACTTACCAAGAAAGGTAACGCATATGTTGCAAGTTCAAATTGCTTTCCAGCAAAAAATATATTATAATAATATGTGGCCGACAAATAATAATTATCACATCAATAAATAATTGTTTAGGTAGCGCTAATGTCAGCATCCAAGGACACGTTGCCAACTTCGAAAGCTAATCGACACCAGAGAGTTTTTATTTATTTTTATAGCATGAATTGTTTATCCTGATGTGCAGCTTGGAATATATATTTTTATTGCGTCGCTTGTTTGATTGCTCTTATTATAGTATCGCAGGTGGTTCTCAACTAATAACTACAAAAGTTAATGTATTCATATGCTAGCGCGTTTTATTAAAATTAATATCTGCAACCGTATTCGGGTTCCTTCTTTCATAAATGCGATAGTGTATCTGTTTGAATTTAAAGCTTCTTTTTTACGTATTTTTAAATCCACGCGAAGTCGCGGGACTCATTGCAGATCTTACTTACGAGTACCTGCTCGTTATAATATATTTTTATCGGTTGCTTTGGAGTTTTTTAATTAAATTAAAGTAACATTTTTATAGACTGTAAATATTAGGATCGAATGACAGTTCTTATCAGTATAAGAACTGTCATATTCTATCATTTTCTGTCAAGTGACTGTTATATATAAGAGGAAAAGAGATTAAGCTAATTTTACTATCCTAATAGCCTCTGGTTTGAGTTATTACCTACCTAGGCTTTGTACATTTCCATAACTACGCGTATAATCTGGCTAGCGATAGCGTCGAAAAATCGAAGTTCCGAAACCTCGTCAGTGATGACTGATGAGACGATGGTCATAAAAAAATGAGTCATTGAATTTTGCGTGCAAATAGAGGAGGCCGGGCATAATAGGCAAGACCCACGTATTCCGCGATCAATCGTTGTACACACCGAGAACCAATCAAGGCGTCGGATCCGCTTTGAAATTGGAATCATAGCGACATAGAGGTAACAAGTTTCTTTCAATTCTGACGATAGCACGACGGTAACGAAGTTTAGCTTTAATTCCACGCCCCGTCCCATCCTGGATCCATTTAATTGATCTCCGTCGTTTTCTATTCGTTCCGGAGGCTCGATTGTGCCCCGACCTCCCCCTGCCATCGGCCATTTACCTTGAACTAATACCAATACATATCGCAAACTCCAGACTCACTGACTCGATAAAACCTGGACTGGCACTATGACATTTGTGCCATCAATTCGGAACTGAGTTCTTTGCTGGATTTTTTATTAACTTTCTCTGTTAGTTTGTTAGGGCCAATCCTTGGAATTGAATATGACAGTGCCACTCTACGAATCGGGTTAACGTGAGTTATGCATGAGTGCAATTTCTGTTTAGGAGGCTTTAGAATTGCTAGGTAGAAATTCTAGAGATACGAGTATTGTATCAAATGTCTTTGAATTCCCCCCTCTCTAATCCTCTCTCTCCCCCTTTCTATTCATCACATAATGGTGGGATTTATTTGGAATAATAATACCTACGGTGGGTTCCCAAGTCCTTCCGCACATGACTCTACTGAGTTCAGGTACTATTTCAACTGTTAGGACAACGATTATTATTATCAAATGTTTCTGATAATAACTGAGACCGACAGATTAACGTGCTCTCTGAGGTACGGAAGTCACGTAATGCTTTCTTAACCCATCAAGTACTTACCAGCAACGTTGCTTACCAATCGTAATCTCTCTCTTGGTCTTTGAATATGAAGTACCTACTTAGTTAAATTCAATTACTAGACTCTTAGTATTCAACGTTCCATGAAAATGTGTAGGTAAGTACCTACCTGATTGGGTATAAATAATATTTAAGGTTTCGCATCAAATTTCCAAATATTTGGTTGCTTTTGCACTAGTAACAGCGAGCGATACAACGTTTACAGAAACACGTTTTATTATTAACTGAAATGTATTCCACACTAATCCTGGTATACTTATCTAATTCCTGTTACTCGAACAGTACTTGCAGCAATGAACTAAACTTGTAACGATTAAGGGTCTAAAATACTAGTCGACGGAAGTTAGGACTGAAAAATTTCCATCCGATACAAAAATCATAGGATGGATGGAAAACATCAATTGTAACTATTTATGGTTAATGTGAGAGTAAATATCCTTACTAATATTATAAACGCGAAAGTATGTCTGTCTGTAACCTTTTCTCAGTTCACCAAAATTTTTATCACACATAAAATACTATGTACAAAGACGAACTTAATATCTGGAGGTTATTATCTCTTCCAGTTCATTAACTTCTGTTCCAGTTAACCTTTGGTAGTGGGGACAGGGTTAAACGACATTGCGTATGATATAAGAGTTCATACGGCATTATTAAAATATTTAAATCCTCGCGAACAAACTCGCGGGAAATATCTAGTAACGCATAAAAGCACTATTTCTAAAACCACTCATGCATTGTTGACAAACACTCCATGCTTTTTATATTGCAGCCATATAACGCAGTGAGCTTACCAGTTACTACCACCGCTTATGCAGTATTATTTTAAAATGACAGATTTATAATACGACGTCTCTAAAATAGAGATTATATTTCTGAAACGAGGGCGTCAACAATATTAAATTAATACTGGTTTAAGAGGTATGGTAGCAAGTCCCCAGATATTGCCCGAAGTCTCCAGTCCAAGTCGTGTCACGAACAATATTGTTTGACATTCGCAGTTTGAGTTAAACAACGAGTTACTATTGTCGCCTCTGCACCCTGGTATTGGGTGGCTTTTACCATTGTCTATGGGGGCAGTAACAGAGCGAGATTATTCCATTTTTTGCTCTTTTTTTCAATCTCTGCTAAAGGAAAACGACATCGAATTGGCTTGTATTGGATTTCAAATTCGTTATTACGTTAGTGACGTTTTTGCTTGTAGGAGATTTCTGCCTAAACGTTTTATTGGGATATTTGTATAGGTCCTCAAATACGTACGTACTACGTACCTACTAGAGTTTTAGGCATCAGGTCAAACTATCTATATTAACTGCACATATTTTGAACAGAAATAAAAATATAAAACAGGTCTTAGTGTTAACTACGGTGCTTAAAAAAAATTACGAGGGTTCCAAACGCGCCCTGCTCTGAATAGAGCGGACAAAAAACTCAGCCGGTTTTTTTGGACATAACGCATACAAATTCAAATTCAAATGATAACTAATATAGTTATGCTTTTGAAGTTAATCGTATAGAAGGTAACTATTTCAAAAGGTTCTTAGAAATCTATTATACTACTATTATAAATGCGAAACTTTGGATGGATGGATGGATGTTTGTTACTCAAATCACGGCAGAACTGCTGAACGAATCTAGATGTAATTTGGCACAGAGATAAATAATTAAATAATGTTATTTCTTAAAATTATACAAAAGTAAGACTTAAGTCTACAATAACAATGTATGGTTGGTCTCTGCAGGTCTTATGTAGGATAACCTGTGGTTTAGGCTGCAGTGACTATCCCTCCTAGAAAAAATTACAACATATTTTTGATTTGTTTTATTAAATTTTATTTAAATTAGATATTAGTCAGAATAACACATAGGCTACTTTTAATCCCAGAAAATGTTCCCGCGGGAACCGAAAAACCTCAATCCACGCGGGCATCTGCTAGTGTTTCATAAATTAGTGTCTCTTCGTTTTGTGCTTGTTAGGTAGTTGTCGCTGCATAATCAAATGATTCCCCACAAGCATTCTATTCAAAAATGAATACGAAGCATCGCAAACTTCATTCCCACACAATGCAACAATCACAGCTATGTCCTAAACCACGTCCAGAGTCGAATACAGTGCGAGTTGAAATAAATTATTTGACACGGCGAAACAAAACGGTGAAATATGCAAAAGTCGAGTCTCGACGCAAAGTTACGTTGGTGCAAACCTAAAAAATACACGACTAGTCGGGCGTTGCAATACTAGCCGTTTTTGGAACTCTTGACGTGCATAAATTTAACCCTTTACTGTCGCCTGTAGATTGAGATGTCATTCGGCGATTTGTACGCTCCGGCTCAAGCATTTAAGATCTAGCCCCACTTGAGATGCACGGTGCACCGCAAACATTATTTGTATGAGTTTGTACGAGGCCGCTTTTTTTTTTAATCCACTACAAGTTAGCCCTTGACTGCGATCTCACCTGATGGTAAGTGATGATGCACTCTAAGCTGGTAGCGGGTTAACCTGTTAGGGGCATGGCAGTTATATTAAACTCATACTTCTATTCGGTTTCTAGACGGCATCGTACCGGAGCGCTAAGTCGCTTGGCGGCACGTCTTTGCCGATAGGGTGGTAACTAGCCACGGCCAAAGCCTCCCACCAGGCCAGACCAGGGAAAATTCAGAAATTATAAATTCCCAAATAGACCCTGCCGGGGATTGAACCCGGGACCTCCGCACGTTAAGACAACAGCGCTACACACTGCGCCACGGAGGTCGTTATCGTGCAGGGTGTCTCCGTACCGCATCGCGTCCGTGGGTCCAGCTCCATACAACCTCATACAAAGAATACGTCTTGCCGCTACGTGCAGTGCTTGCTATAGTGGAGTTAGACCTTTATTGAGATGGCGTATACGGCGTCGATCGTAATTAACAGTCAGTGCGTCCGAAACCGGGCGTTTATCGCTCATAGTTTAGAGCTACACGTGTTTACTAATTTGAGTAATTGATTTTCTTATTTTGTGTGTGAACATTTTATTTGTCAGTGGGCAATTGTTGTTGAAACCCCACGTCTACACCATTTTGTCTGAATCATGTCTTATTGTCATACATTTACGGTGATATATTATAATCTATCTATATATATAAAAATGAAACCCGTTTTCCTTGGTCACGGCATCACGCGTGAATGGCTGGACCGATTTCACTAATTCTTTTTTTGTTGTATTTGTTATTATTAGGAGAAGGTTCTTACGGAAAAAAATATTAAGGAAATCTCTCAGAAATATTGAAAAATATACATTTAATTTTGCATACTAAGGCGGTACGAAGTTCGCCGGGTCAGCTAGTTATGTATAATTTCAGTCAAACTGTATAAACAGTTTTGTTGTATATAAGTTTTAAGACGTTTTACTGTAAACATATTATATTAGAAATAAATAAATAAATCGTAAATATTGCTGCCACTTTTTGCTTATATCATAATAACAACTAATAAAATGCTAGTATTTATTTGCTAAGTAATTGCTATACTGAATCAATGACAATTTAAGTTGACCACTTTTAATTTTGATGATCCCTAGCGCAGTGTTGAGCGCTGTTGTCTTAACGACGTTAACGTGGGAGGTCCCTGGTTCAATTCCCGGCAGGGTTAATTTGGGAATATATAATTTCCGAATTTTCTCTGGTCTAGTCTGGTGTGAGGCTTCGGCCGTGGCTAGTTACCACTCTATACCGGCAAAGACGAACCGCCAAGCGATTTAGCGTTCCGGTACGATGCCGTGTAGAAACGGACTAGGGGTATAGGTTTAATATACTTAACTGCCATACCCCTAACAGGTTAGCCCGCTACCGTCTTAGACTGCATCATCACTTACCATCAGGTGAGATCGCAGTCAAGGGCTATCTTGTAGTGGAATAAAAAAAATGTTTTTCACAAGTTTTGTCGACAACACTGTAAGTAGGTATGGTAACTTGCTAGATGTAGCTCTAGGGGTTAATTGGCTTTAGCTGATCTTGCACGGTAAGTAGAGTTTTCCGATATCGACTAAAATTATACGCTATTAGAGAAAATGAGCTAGAATGATTGATCATTATTTCGCAGCCTTAGCTACAGTTTATTAGCGCACGGGTGAATCAATTACTTCTACGACCTAATATTTCAATACCGGCTTGGAAGATAAGAACGAGAGCTTGGCTTGCTTCGAATGCTCGTTGTTGGCATGCCTCACTAAGGTTGAGATAGAGAATAAAAATAACGCGGTTTTTTTTTGCGCGAGAGTAACTGCTGAGTTTCTAGCCGACTGTTTTCAGCAGAACTGCTTTCCGAAACGGTGTTAGAGTTAAAACATGACTTAACATAAGAGAATGTCCTAAATGTTATAAATAAATTGAGTTTATTGAGTTTTCGGATTGAATATGCTGCGTAGGCCCTACTCACCACTACAGCGTCACTGGGGGGTTGGCCGAGCGCTAGACGTCGCGAAGAAATGAGCCCTAGGGCTGGAAGACATCGGGGGGGAGCAACGTTTTCCTAAGGGCGCCTGTGAGGCTCGAACCTAGGCTTAGGATGACGTTGATGACGTTGGACAAATGGGAGGTCGGTTGAAAGGCAATCTTCTTTTATCCTTGTCCCGTGCTATGTCGGGTCGGCACAACATGTCTATTTCTTCTATTCTCTTCTATCATTCGTCAACTCACCGTTTACACGCATATTTTCTTTCACGCAATCAATTCATATTTTATTTGATAAGTAGAATAAGCATATAAAAGGCAATAATGGAAATATTTGCATATAAACTAAATAGCGTGGAATCACCAGATGTCACTTCCAATTACTATTTAAAACTCGATGATATAATCAAGGATTCACGATAAATCCATCAACTGATTTGAATTAAATCGACTTTATGTATAATTAATGTACCGAATAACTATTTTAATCGGAGATAAAATAAATCAATCTATACTTAATTAATTAATAAGTGCGAAAGTTTGGATGAAAAAAATATGTTTATTATCATAAATCAACTTGACAATTTATTTCTTTTGACCAATTACACATTAGACATGATAGGTTAACAGGAAATAATTGCCGCTCAGTAATCTTAGAAATTAACAGAGTTCTTGTATTCTTTTAATTTTTAGGGTTCCGTACCTCAAAAGGAAAAAACGGACATATTCTTATAGAATCTTTTATAGAATCACTTTGTTGTCCGTCCGTCCGTCTGTCTGTCAAGACCCTTTTTCTCAGGAACGCATGAAGGTATCAAGCTAAAATTCATACCAAATACTCAGGTCTACTGTCCCTTAGAGCTGTGAAAAAATCAAACTTCTAAGCCAACGCAATCAAAAGATACAGCCGTTTAGGCTGCAAATTTTCGACACTCGCAAGGGAATCAAAACCTACAGGGTACTTCCCGTGAACTCAGAATCTTTAAATTTGGTACGAAGCAACGATAAGCACAGATAAAGGAAAAATTGCGAAAAATTTTTAGTTACTAATATTTTTAATTATTAAAAATATTTTTAATAATTTTAAACTTACTACAGGTTTGTACGGAACCCTCGGTGCGCGAGTCCGACTCGCACTTGGCCGGTTTTTTAGCCGACTTCCAAAAAAGGAGGTTCTCAATTCGGCGCGTATGTTTTTTTTCTTTTTTGTTGCAATTTTATAAACAACATTATTTCTAAGTGTAACAAAGTAACAAATTATTTCAAATGCAAGAAAATTTAAAAAGATAATTGAACTGCAGTTTGTTACTCAATTACGCCAGAACGGCTGAACGGATCTGAATGAAATTTGGCACAGGGATAGATAGGCCTGGAATAACACATAAGCTAATTTTTATCCCCGAAAAGTCCGCGGGAATTAAAAAACCTCAATCCACGCGGTCAACGTCGCGGGCATCAGCTAGTTCATAATAAATCCCTGGTTATTTATTGATGGTGTAGGCGGTACACACTACCCGGTGAGGCGGTAGCTACGAGAATATCCCGCAGTATCCTAGTTTATATTATAAATTAAATATTTGGTGGTTTGTAAGTGCAGGTACAAATAAGCGGGAGGCAAAATGAGTTCATGCATAATATACCTACTAACATAACTTAATAATTTATGGATGAACTGCTGCCGAACAAGCGCTGGCGCTGGTTTAATAAAACAAGACACAGGATTACTATGACTATTATTTATAAAACTAGCGAATGCCCGCGACTTCGTCAGCGTGGTTTCATGTTTTTTGGTTCCCGCGGGAACTCCTTAATTTTCCGGGATAAAAGTCTATGTTCTATTCCAGACTATAATCTGTCTCTGTGCCAAATTTCAGCCAGATCCGTTCAGCCGTTGGCGCGTGATTGAGTAACAAACATCCATACACCCATACATCCATCCAAACTTTCGCAATTATAATATTAATAAGAAAAATAATAAGCCTGCCCATGCCCATGACTTCGTGTCATGAATGCCCCTAGGATTTTGAATAAATTTCTTGGGAATTGTTTGTTTTTCCAGCATAGAAAACAGACCATGCCCTTACTCAGGATAAAACCTAGATCTCTGTATCGTCAAAATTAGGTTAACTGCCTGGTGGAAGGCTTTGGCCGTGGCTAGTTACCACCCTATCGGCAAAGACGTGCCGCCAAGCGATTTAGCGTTCCGGTACGATGCCGTGTAGAAACCGAAGGGGTGTGGGTTTAATATAACTACCATGCCCCTAACAGGTTAGCCCGCTACCATCTTAGACTGCATCATCACTTACCATCAGGTGTGATCGCAGTCAAGGGCTAGCATGTAGTGGATAAAAAAAGGCGAAACGTGAAGGCCGTTAATCTTCGCCCGTATTCAGTTTATGTTATTGTAACATATAAACGTTGCAAATAAAGTACGATAAATTTGAACCCCGACGCTGAATAATTTATCGGGAATAATTTCGTATCGATCAAGCTGTTCGCAAACGCAGGTCTCAACGCGTTTATTACAAAATTAAATAATAACACTCCAGTCTGAACTGCTTTTGCATAGCGAGAGTTTCGCAGGGGTAAATCTTATTTTAAACTAGCCAATGCCCGCGACTACGAGTACATCCGCGTGGATTAAGGTTTTTTGGTTCCCGCGGGAACTCCTTAGTTTTAGTCTATGTGCTATTCCAGACTATAATTTATCTCTGTGCCAAATTTCAGCTTGATCCGTTCAGCCGTTCGGGCGTGATTGAGTAACAAACATTCGTACATCCATACATCCATCCATCCATCCAAACTTTCGCATTTATAATATTAGTGATACCAACATTACTGTAAGCCAGCTGATGCCCGTGATTTCGTCTACGTGGAATGAGTTTTTTTAATTCCCACGGCAATTCCTTAATTTTCCGGGATATGTCCTACCCCGGGATGCAACCTATCTCTGTACAAAAACTTTCGCATTTATAATATTAGTATGAAAATAAAATGATTTATTTCTGTAGGACTACTTGTGGCATTTATTAAGTTAAGTCGCAAGAATCTACCACAGGTTCGGCAAGTTGTTTTATGGATATGGATAAATAATTAGTGGAATTCAATAAACTAATACATATCATGTTACATTTCATTTAACATGAGAGAGATTAGAACAAATCGGTTAGATCCTAGGTGAGATCGCAGGCAAGGGCTTAAACCTGTAGTGAATAAAAATAAGCGATTAATTTAAATAAAAACAAACAACAAAACAATTCATCCCAGTTTTATAAAACAAAGTTTCAATAACCTCTTATAAGCAGCAATCCAGTAAGCTGTTTAACTTTTTAATTGTCTGAAAGTATTTTTTTTTTTCTTATTTTCTTGCATTTATAGGAAGACTGCTTTTAATTATCAGCTTAGAATTTAGAGACGTAGCAGGTATTATAGTATCAAGTTAGATCAAGCTGATAAATTATTCTCGTGCAGAAATTAGGTACTTGTTCTCAAAGCAGGTAGGTACCTTTTAATAATTTTGACTGCTTTTACTTAATTAGGGTAGGACCGACAGTTTTCACGTAAAATAATAGCTGTAGTCTATAATGGGCTTATGCTTTTATTTAACTTGCAATGTTTGTGGGTTTGTTAAGGTCTTGCAGTCTCTCCCCAAACGATTGAGCTGACATTTTGCATACACGGTTTGGATAACAATATATGTTTAGCTGAGTGACATTATTCTTAATCCAATATTGCGGTATTGGGACCTCATCTGGTGGTAAGTGAAGATGCAGTCTAAGATGGTAACGGGTTTAATTTGGATATAGTAGTTATATTAAGCCCATGCCCCTAATCGGTTTCTATACTGCAACGAAACGCAAAATAGCTAGGCGGCATGTCTTTGCCGGTAGGTTGGCTTGACTTTGTGAGATCTATAGAGCGAACTTTGACTTTGATTAGACTTGAGACATGGTTAAAACGGGACAGATTTATGGTACTCACATAAGTCCATCTCGTTTTAACTCTAAGTAAAGTCTGAGCCAAGTCAAAGTACGCTCTATATATTGAATAGAGTGGTAGGATGGTGACTAGCCACGGCCACCAGACCAGACCAGAGAATATTCAGAAATTATAAATTCCCAACCCTGCCGGGACTTGAAACCCAGACATTCAACTTTTAAGATCACGGACCACGTTTTCATCAAGATGGATATAACACGGAACCCTGAAATAAGCTGCGTCCATTAATAAATGTTTCGCTACCGATTAGCGCGCGATTTAATACAGCGCATATTTCTCCCGCTCTGAAAAAACCCGCGGTGCGAATTGCGCCGCGGGCGTTGTCCGAGTTATCTTTAATTTGTAAACCAATAAATGTTAATACATCACGGTGCGCGGCCATCGGAAGCGTCCGTTCAATTAAATTTTTGGCTGCCAAACTAATTTGTGAACTATACCGCCGGCTTTTCGGTCCCCGTTCGGTCGGTTCCGTAATTATATTGTTTGCGAATGTTTTTCGCGGGGAAATTTTACGTGTTGAACGGGGGTCAATATTTGATCCGTACCGGCGGAGTTGAGGCCACTTTTGGTTCCGAGAATTGTTTAAATTTCGTTCAATTGTCTG
This sequence comes from Erebia aethiops, assembly GCA_923060345.2. Classification (NCBI taxonomy): domain Eukaryota; kingdom Metazoa; phylum Arthropoda; class Insecta; order Lepidoptera; family Nymphalidae; genus Erebia; species Erebia aethiops. The sequence continues at coordinate 3,510,874 of OV281079.1, read as the reverse complement.
TATAAACACACTCGCATGCGCCACTCTGTGTAGTGGACAAATTTGTCATTATTTGGGCCCGTAAGCTTTCAACATTTAAATCATTTCAAGGATTCTTTCACGAGCGCTCTAAAATTCGAGCGCAACCCACAAACAAATTTTGATTCTTGTTATTTTTTAATGTAATTTTTACTAATCAATTATTATAATAAATTTAATTCTGTAGCCTAGAAACTAAATAATCTGGGTGCGGGGTTTGACAGATTTCTGTTCCATTTTTAAAATTTTGTACGCGGGTTTGAAAATGTGTTGTGTTTTCAAATATGTCACCGTAAAATTGTAAAAACCGTTAGATTGCAATCGAACGCTTTTTATCTCGATAGACTGTAAACTGTCGAAAGATTGTGAACCATTCAATGTTCTGAGTGTAAATTTTTGAAATATTCATTGTATTTACGTTTTCGTGCCAAAATATTCCATAGGTACTTCTAGGTAGTTTCTAATGCTTGGACTCTATCATCGTCAAAGCTTCTACGCCGTAGACGTAACCTATACATAAAAAACAGCACCGTGCTAAGCTTGTATCAACACATTCAGGCCCACTTGTTCAAAAAGTGACAGCATTACAAAATTTAACTAAATCAGCTTAAATGGCCTTGTGTGAGTCAGCCTGAGTGATGCTAAGCAACCATTAAACAGATTCTTTTTAATTTGACAGTAAATAGAAAATTAATGTTAAATAATGCGAAAATCCAACAGTTTCCTTCTAAATTTGGAAGGCTAGTTTTTTTTCTCCACTGAAGCGTCTACCACTTTCTAGGGTTCCGTAGTCAACAATGGACCCTTATAGTTTCGCCTTAGCCATCCGACCGTCTATTCGCGGCTTACCTCAGAGGCTGTAAGTACTAGGAAGTTGTAATTTGGCATGTGTCAAACATATTATAATCAAGCCGACAAAGTGGTAAAATAAAATTTCGACCCCACCCCTACACGTAAAGTGGGGATGCATTTTTCTCTCGTCTATACCATGATGCGGGGTATCGTTAGATAGGTTGTTCAAAAATATTATATACCTAACTATATTTTTTTAGAGGGTTTGTTCAATATTGAACATGCCACTCTCATAGGCACAATATCATTACTTCACTGCCTACGTTTAACATACGTTTTATACATCTCGTACAGCGCTCTGGCCTCCTGTGATAAGGAAGTTAAAAGTAAAACTATCACAGCTATAAGTACGCTTTACAAGTTTACGACCAGCTTCTGAAATGTCTGCATACTGTGAGTTGTGACGGGCAACTACGGAACTCTATACTGCTCGTGGCTCGACACGCACTTGGCCTGTTTTTATTTAGTGTAACATGTTTCGATTAATACTGTAACTAATCCGTATCATGTCAGCTTATTAGCAGGGTATACGTATTCGGTGTTCGTGATATATCGCTTTCATAGCCTCAAGTTTATGCTACAGTTAAGACAGACACCTCAAGTGAGTGGGTAATGAACACGCTAAACGCATTTGCTTTGCTTGATTCTAGTTAGTAGGTTTTATGATATGTACATATCCATACTAATATTATAAATGTGAAAATGTGAAAGTGTGTCTGTCTGTCTGTCTGCTACGCTTTCACGGCCCATCTGCTCTACCGATTTTGATGAAAATTGTCACTGGGGTAAATTGTATCCCGGGGAAATACATTGGCTTTTTATCCTGGAAAAACAAAGAGTTCCCGCGGGATTCAAAAAATCTTAATCCACGCGGACGTAGTCGCGGGCATTATCTAGTAATATAATATAAATACATACTTAACTCATAAATGGGTATACGAGGCGTTCGTTGTGCACAGACTCGCTAACGAATAGTCTAAATTTAAATATTTTAACGAAATTTTCTTTTTTATTATATAGTATAATCTGTATGTATAGTTTAATATTATATGTATATAATTATCTGTAGGTATGGATAGATATGTATAATATATTATGTTAACTGTATGATAGATGTGGACGAGTGGCCTAGTTGTGATAACGCATATCAGTCGATTACGATTGTTAAGTAACGTTGACCCAAGTCGGTAACTGGATGGGTCACCGAATTTGAAGGTTCAAATTTGGCCTTTTCATTGCCTCCGTGCCTCTGAGAGCACTTTAAGCCGTCGGTCCCAGTTATTATATCAGATAATAATCGTTATAAAACCAAAGAGTTTAAATTCTCTTAGTGGAGTCGTATGCAGAAGGACGGGAGAACCCACCGCATTATTATCCCAAGAAAACTCCTACCATTATTTGATCAATGGAAAGTGGTCGCGACCCTTAGTAATGAGGAATACGACCAAGAGAGAGTACTACCAATTCACCAGCAATGAATTAAAACTAGGATTTGTTTATAATTAAGTTTAAACTAATTAGTTACTACTAATTAACTAGTATGTATACAATTCCTTGGTAACACATACGTAAGTAGGTAGGTACATAAAACATAATAACAAACTCGAGCAACAAAATTGAGTTGAACACACTTACTTTAGCATATAATTATGTATAAAGTAAATTTAAAAGAAAACGTACAACGTAATATGAGTATTTACCAAGTTTGTTTTACAACATGACTTGTTACAATAAAATGTTACTTTATTACCGTTAAAAATAATTGCTTGGCATCTGGAATAGATTTCCACTTGTCGTATAAGCCTATTAATTTTATATACATGCCAATTATGCGTCTAGACTGAGTATACGCAATAAGCATTAACGTGTCTACAAGTTTATCACTTTAAAATTCACTCCAATTTTAAAACGGCTATTAATTAATGGTTTCAAAAAGAAAGCACGAAAATGATGCAAAACTCAAAAGAAATGGATAAAAAGACTTGACCATTAGCAAATATTTGCTGAAATTACTCGAAGTTATTACATGTAAGAATATTTAATCACGAAGCCGACAGTTTGATTTGAATTTTATTCGTATAACCTTAGAGCACATTTTAGCATTGCGCACCTAATTGCATATCAATGTGTTATACTTTTTTCTCCTCGCCAACCGTTGCTGACTCTGATCTTCCAAATTTGTTGCCCATCCCTTTTTAAACCTTTTAAAATAAGAGTTAATCTCGTCGAAAGCCTACCTTTATACGTTCGACATTTTTATTTGATATCAAGTGATAAAAAACAATGACAACTTCGATCCCGCATACGAATTTCCGAATTTAGTTTGTTAGAAGCTTTATATTTTCATGGCGTAAATTCACAGTAGCAGGATAAAGAAGACAACGTTTAATATCTATGTTTTTGTTCTACTTAGTAATATTGACAGTGGGGCTGATTCTGTGGTGCACAATCTCTAAACTAAACTAAAATTAGAGCATTACAAATATTGCTAACCCTTTCATAATACTTCCTACGGAAAGGGACAGAACTGGATTTAAAGCTGCCATTTAAGTTTAGTTTAGAGATTGTGTTATACAGAATCAGCTCCAATGTAGACCACGTAACAATGAATTAGACATACTTTTGGATAGAAGTGCAAAAATATGGTAGCGTTTATATTTTAGACTCAAATATATTATACATAGATAGTTATGACACTTTCCTCTTACTTAAACGGAAAACTTAGTTAATACGAGACAGATTTATGTAAGCAAAAACTGTAATAAAAAAAAAAGAAAATGCATAATTTAAATTTAGCCGTAAAATAAAATAAACAAAGAATAAGTCAAAGTCACAAAGTCACACCTGTACACAAATCGACATTTATTTCGGACAATTTATTTCACACGTATCCTTAACATCAGGACAATGAACAGCTAAATGTGGGCAATAAAATAAAAAGGCGCTACCAAATCGAATGAAACATTGGCCATCCATCCGGCGAGAGATTGTCGGTATCACTCTACTGTAAAATATTGAATCGGCACCTGAACGATTCCACTATTTGTATATTACTTTACAATTCAATAATATATGAAGGACTGGCTTACTCACCCTGGCTTTGCATATACTTTTCTGTGTTTAAAATATGTTATTCATGAAAAACTATCATATTTTATACGGTCTTGTTTTATACATATGACGTATAATTAGTTTTAGTGGGCGTTTACGCGTCCTTTCGGATTTTCTCAGTAAAATCTGATTTCCGAACCGGTGTGGTTGTAGAGTCAAAACAAGACGTACCATAAGAGACACGAGTATCTCCTACATGACCTGAGAACTTGAGATTATGAGATCTCTCTCTAATGTATTTTTTATAAATTTCGCACAAGTGTATCTAGATCGGGTCCATTTATGAGCTTCACGTGGGGTTTGCTTCTATTAATCATTCCCACTCCTCTATTATTATTGTGTGTAATATTTTTTTTACGTATATTATATACATCATGTCATACATTGTATTATAAATGCTAAAGTGTGTCTGTTCTTCTATCTACCACGTTTTCAATGCCCATCTCTTCAACCAATTCTGATACGTTATATCTAATACGTTTATTAAAACAATACTTTGTAGAGGTGTTTCTACTAGCTCACGCCCCGATGATCTGACTCGTAGTTCCTTAATTTTGCAAGCCCGTACCTATCGGCCCCACCACGCATCCCCACCAGCGTCCCCTACCATTCCGTTTGGTATTTAGTGTGACCAGCTTTTTAATATTGCCACACTAATAAATAATTATTATTTAAATACTGTGTATCTGTACTGTGTGTGTAAAATTTATCTGATCCTATACAACATTCTTTTCTTCTTGTTTTAAAAATCATGACATTCGGCCATCCGACGTCGGGCAGCCTCCGGCGCACGTACTACTTATTTAACCGACAGATGTATCTGAGGGAAATTACACATTGTACCTACTTTAAAAGGATAAATAAAATAAGCGATGATTTTGTTATTCAGTATTTTATATTCATTGCTACAATCACATATTATATTTTTACATATATATTTAAGTATATATATATATATATATATATATATATATACTTATACTATTAATAATAATTAATAAAGTTTGATCAAATTTTCATCATTACAATAATTTGTGATTTAAGATTTTCAATCTTCAGAAAAAAAAACTAATCTGCCTATTTTTATTATTATTATTTTTATCATGACATTCGGCCGTTGTTTAAAATTCCGTAGGCCTTACTGTGAATCAGATTCGGAACTTGAATCTTCTTCACTGAAAACATCAAGGGCTTTAACATTGATCCACGGTCTCATTCTATCTGCCGCAACAACAGTAGAGTATTTCTTTTTGTTATTAAACCCAGGTATACTATCTATTTTATACCGGTCATTACCTAGTACTTTAGTAACTTTATATGGACCTACAAATTTAGGAAGCAACTTTTTACTTTTTCCAATATTCTCGTTAAAGGATACCTTAGTAATTTTAACTAAATCATTCACATTATACTGTTTTGCTGAAGCTGTTTTCGTGTTATGATTGTTTTTTAATTTGTCTTGCTTTGCTTCTATAGTTTCTTTCACTTTTGTTCGAATACCTATAACGTCATCTTCTTTTTGAATTGTTTCGGTAAAACCTTTTAATATATTATCCGAATCAATGTTCAAGACTCTTTCAGTTTTTACATTGTCTTGATTTGAAGAGGAACTTCGATTGCAATTGTTGATACTATGTCCATATTTGTTGCAAAGGCTGCACTTTAGTAAAACTTTAGGACAATTCGCAAAACGATGGCCCTCTTCATTACAATTAAAACATTTTGCCTTATATACTGTTTCCTTTCTACATTTAAAACAACGGATTGCTTTGAAAAATCTTTTCTTTTGCGTCTGGGGTAACTGATAGGACTGCGGTTGTTGTACCACCAGATGTTTCAGTAAATCCTCTGGGTCTTCACATTTAAGTGCTTGCGCGCTATTTCGCAATGACACATCAGCGATTCCATGTATCAAACAATCTACTGCTTTTTTTCCAGTTATGTCGCATCTATTTAATAGCAATAGTTTATCATAAAAATAAATGCTTAAACTCTCATCAGGTTTAGTTTTTCTAGCAAACATTTCCTCCAATAAATTTGCATAGTTGTCTTCAATTGGGAAGGCCCGCCTAAGTTTTACTTGCCACTCATTCCAAGAAAAATCTAAACTAGGTAGAGAATAAAACCACTTTTTCGCTGTTCCCATTAATTTTTGCGTCGCATAGTGTGAAGTCTGGCGATCATCCCAATTATATATTCGTGCGTATTCATTTACTTTATGCAACCATTTCTCTACGTTTTGAGATTGATTATTCGGATCAAATTCTGGCAAAGCATTTAGCATTTGCTGGGAGGTAATCGATGATTTATTTTTCGTATCTAATACACTTATCAACTCTGTTAAATTAATCAAACCTTCAGACGAGCAATAGCGCTTGGAGGAACTTCCTTCACTTTCTTCTGCTATATCATATTCTCGTTGTCGTTTTCGACGAATCGGCATTGAATAATCATCATCGTCGGATGAAGAAACGCTAATAATTCTTTTCCTTTTAGCCACTACACGAAGACCGCGTGAACTAGACATGATCTGTAATGAAAAAAAAACTATTTAGTCCCTCATCGCTTACTTCACAATTTTCGTATTAAGAATACATTTTTTTTTAACAATACAAAAATATTTTATTCTTTGTTTCCAAATATACAACAAATAGGTATTGACTAAAAACTCTATCGATTCTCTTTATCTCATCAATACAGTCTATAACAACACAGTGCTAGTGACACTCATTCAAAAGACACGTTTCATTAACTCTGACATTCATAAATTAAACGACATTCTCATTTCAAATTCATAAATCATTAATTTTATAACTTTACATTACAGGCAAATAAATCACAATTCACTATCATACGTTCGACCGCTTTTAGTCCATCGCGATTTACTTTCATCTTTAACATGTCTATATGTCACCGTAAGATTGTAAAAACCGTTAGATTATAATATAACGTTTTTTATCTCGATAGATTATAAACTTTCGACAGATTGTGAACCGTAACATACTGCTTACAATTTAACGCGTTATTTTTCGGTAAATTGTAATATATTAGGTATATTAACCCGATAGAACCTAAGTGCCCGGGCGGCCGGGCACTACCTGAATATTCATGTCAAACCCTAACCTAACCTATAGTTCGCGCGCGAGTTGAATGCAGAGTAAATGTACGGTGACACTTACATTTACTCTGCATTCAACTCGCGCGCGAACTGTACAAGAAAGAGACAAGAAAACGTAAAAACAATAAATATTTCATAAATTAATACTCAGAACATTGAACGGTTCACAATCTTTCGACAGTTTATAATCTAGCGGGATAGAAACCGTTAGAACCGTTAGATCTTGTAAATTCTATCTGTGAAAACTTGTAATTGGCGTTATACTTATTCTTTATCTATCTATCCATCTCTGTTGTAGCTGTAAGTTTTCTGTACCAAATAAAATAAAATAAATAAAATAAAATAAGATTATAATCTAACGGATTTTACAATCTTACGGTGACATATATAAAATATAAGTATAGGTATATAAAATACTGTAATCATCTTAACGCATACTTGCATATTTTATTATCATCACAATATGTTATATCGCTACTATGACGCACGATCACTTTGTGTCACTGCACCGTCATGAAATACTTCTGTCTAACTAACATCTCAAAGGACTTGATCAGTGCAACTATGGGAGCTTGCCTAGATATAGAAAATCAATGTGCAGCAATGATTTCTTTATTAATGTAATTTTTATATTTTATAGTTTTCCGATAAAAGTTTCAGGAGTCTGAAGGCTCTGAAACTGAGAAAATAAAGTTTCGCCAAAAACTGCTTTCGTTATTACACGTTTAATTGAGGCTTGTCAACTAACAAAAAGATTATAAACAAAAAATACATTTCCTTTTCATTATTATTTAATTGATCGAAAATAAATCACTCCTAAGTGGCTAAGGTACTTAAATGGTATTCATGTAGGGTTACAAGATTATTATTAGGCATGGATAAAACGGAACGTCAAAATGAAGTAGTGCTTAAAGAGAAAACTGGACACTCAAGATTTTAACAATAAATGTATTGTTTTTTTTTGACATTTTAACCTTGACTTTTCGGAATAATAAATCCATAGTAATTTCGGTTTTAATTTTTAAACCTTACTGTAAAAACGGAAATCCTGCACATTGTACCGAATCGGAGGGCAGTTACTGGTCATGTCATTTTATGCAACGCATGTCACATTATTTACCACCATGACACACAGTAGTGCCTTAACAGACATCTCAACTCTAATAAAACGCACGCTTACGTTTTATTGACAACATAACATAGGGATCCTTGTATTTATTTGTTTTTAATTAAATTTAATATTTAGTTTTTAAGTAATAGTTTTACTAACTATATATTTATAATTATTATATATTTATTATTATTAAATTAATACGATGTCGTTTAATAACATTAGTATTGCTAGTGATGATACTGGTGATTTTTATTCTTTGCCGTCAATTGATGATTCATCTAGTGAGGTTAGCTTTCACAGTACAATATCTTCTATTCCGCTAAATGATGCCCTTAATTCATATTTCTCAGATTCTCTGAAAAATTTTAATGTAATTCATTTAAACGCACAAAGTATTCCGGCTCACTTTCCCGATATGCTTGCATCTTTTGAGTCACGTAACATTCACGCTATTCTTGTTTCCGAATCTTGGTTAAAGCCATGTTTACCATCTACTTCTCACTCTTTACCAGGGTTTCATCTCATTCGCAATGACCGCATTGGTAGGGTGGGTGGAGGTATGGCGATTTACCTCCACTCTTATATTCCATTTTCTGTTGTAAGTTTGTCCACTCAGCCCCCTCCTTCTAATGCGGTTGAGCATTTGTTCATTGAAGTCTCACTGTCCCATACTAAAATTCTTCTTGGCGTTTGTTACAGTCCTTCCCTCAATATTGATTATTTCTCTTCCTTTGAACTTTTATTAGAAAATCTTACCCCGTCATATAGTCACACCATAATTATGGGTGATTTTAACACATACCTTCTTAAAAATGGCAATCGGTGTAAAAAGCTTCAGTCGGTTACTGATGCGTGTAACCTACATATATTGCCACTCTCTGCTACACCATAACATAATTTACCTGATTGACTCCCATCTCTACTAGACCTCATGATTGTTTCCTCACCTGATTTTGTTCTGAAGTTTGGTCAGCACGAGGCTGACGCTTTTTCCCACCATGATCTCTTATATCTTTCATATAAAGTCCGTTCTCCTAAAGCAAAATCGAGAATCCTTCCTCAACGTAATTTTAGTGGAATGGACAGAGAACTTCTTTTGGAAGATGCCCGTCGGTTGGATTGGTCAGTTGTTTTAAATGCTGCTACGGTCGACATGAAAGTTGAATTGTTTAATTCCTTTCTCATACAACAATATGATATTCATACTCCGGTTAAGCCAATTAAAATAAAACATTAACCTGCACCCTGGCTGACTAACGATCTCAAGTGCCTTATCATGAAGAAAGGCTTCGCCAAAAGCAAGGTTAAGGAGGAGGTATAAAAAAGCTCGAAATCGCTGCAATACATCGTGTAGGGATGCACAACGACGCCACATTCATAAATCAGTCGAAAACGGCGACCCAGCCAAAGTTTGGAAGTTTCTTGAAACTCTTGGAGTTGGCAAAGCATCCCCTCGTTCACCTCATCAGAATATTGATATCGAACTTCTAAACCAACATTTTACTTCTTCTAGTTCAATAGACAGCTCGGATAGAGAAATACGCTTAGTATTCTTTCATCTTTGCCAACTCCTGTTTTCCAAGCGTTTAATTTCACTCCTTTCACTGAATGTGATGTTAAAAAGAACATATTATCAGTCTCGTCTAATGCCGTGGGTGATGACAGTGTAAGTCGTAATATGATCTTACCAATCCTTGAAGTTGTTACTCCTATCCTAACCCATATCCTGAATGTATCTATCTCTACGTCTATATTTCCCGAAGCTTGGAAAAGTGCTCATATTATTCCTCTCCCAAAAAAGGCTCATGCTTTACATTTTTCCGAATTTCGCCCTATCTCTATTCTCCCATTTCTTTCCAAAGTATTGGAAAAACTTGTTTTCCATCAATTAAATCTCTTTCTTAACAGAAATTGCCTTTTGAATCCCCTTCAGTCTGGTTTCCGGGCAGGACATTTTTTTTTTTTTTTTAATTATCAACATAAAAATTGATACAATTTTGTTGGGTAGCACAACGAAAAACCACGAAGGTTTAAATTGAGTGCTCTTCCGGCAACATATCGTAATAACTATTTATAGCTAGCTAAATACTAAAAATATAAAGAAAACTAAAACTAAACTACCTACAACTTACTTAAAAAATACGATTTTAACTTAAATTTTAAATTATTTTTAGTTAATTCTTTTTTAAATTTATTATCGATACCATTTATTAAGCGAGGGATCATGTATGCGCTAGTGCGCTCACCATATTTGTTCTTAGCTGGCACGGTTATTAACTTTTGTTGAGATACTTTACGAGTATTAATTTTGTGAGAAACTATATTTTGTATGTCTAAGTTAAAGAATTATTCTTTTAGAAGCTGATATTTGACCTTATCAAGAATATTGATTACCTTGCAGTGCTTAAATAGAAAATTTTCATTCGTTTTGGCTTGAATTTTAATATTTAATGGTACAATGGCTTTTAAGATCCTAAGTTGTAGTTGATATATGTACTGTAAGTGCGTTTTATCTGTACGTCCGTAACTGCTTAGTCCATAAGTAATAGTATAATAGAATCGGCAAGAGCATTATAAAGCATAATTTTGACTTTGAAATTTAAGCGTTTTCGAATTATAAACATACTAGCTATTACCCGCGGCTTCGCTCGCGTGGCTCAAGGGAACAATAAATGAGTTTTTGTTAGAAAACTGTATTTAAATTAAGCATGCAAGAGGATGCCATGGAGAAGAATACTGAGACGTTTAGTATCGACGTATTTCATCGAAAGGCAAGAGCAAGGTTTTTCATGCACGAAAAATGAAAAAAAATATTCACGATATCTACGAAAGAAAACACAATGCTATAGGTTACACGTTATACAGATTCCTGATTATACAAACGATGTCGCATAGTTGCAGCAGCATGTAACCTATGCGTCTTCATATATACCCATGTAAAAAATGACGTCGATTCGTTGCGCCGTTGCCGCCTAATTGAAGAAGAAATGCGAGAAAAAGAGCATTCTATCCCACAGGAGCTGTTAGTTTTTCCGGGATAAAAAGTAGCCTATGTTACCCTCCAGTTCCTCAAGTATACCCATGTAAAAAATCACATCGATCCGGTGAGCCGTTGCCGCCTAACTGTAGAACAGATGCGAGAAAAAGGGCATACTATCCCACAGGAGCTGTTAGTTTTTCCGGGATAAAAAGTAGCCGATGTCACTCTCCAGTTCCTTAATTATACCCATATAAATAATCACGTCGATCCGGTGTGCCGTTGCCGCCTAATTGAAGAAAAATGCCAGAAAAAGAGTATCCTATCCCACAGGAAGTGTTTATTTTTCCGAGATTAAAAGTAGCCTATGCCACTCTCCAGTTTCTCAATTATATCCATGTCAATAATCACGTCGATCCGTTGTGCCGTTGCCGCCTAATTGAAGAAAAATGCGAAAAAAAAAACATCCTATTCCATAGGAACTGTTCGTTTTTCCGGGATAAAAAGTAGCCTATGTCACTCTCCAGGTCCTCAAATATACCCATGCAAAAAATCACGTCGATCCGTTGCGCCGTTGAAGCGTGATTGAAGGACAAACCAACAAACCAACAAACAAACTGACTTTCGCATTTATAATATTAGTATGGATATGGAAGTATGGATGTCAGTCTCCAGTTCCTCAATTATACCCATGTAAAAAATCATGTCGATCCGGTGTGCCGTTGCCGCCTAATTGAAGAACAAATGCGAGAAAAAGAGAATACTATCGCACAGGAGCTGTTATTTTTCCGGGATAAAAAGCAGCCTATGTCACTCTCCAGTTCCTCAATTATTCTCATGTAAAAAATCATGTCGATCCGGTGTGCCGTCGCCGCCTAATTGAAGAAAAAATGCGAGAAAAAGAGCATACTATCCCACAGGAGCTGTTAGTTTTTCCGGGATAAAAAGTAGCCAGTTTCACTCTCGAGTTCCTCAATTATACCCATGTAAAAAATCACGTCGATCCGGTGTGCCGTTGCCGCCTAATTGATGAACAAATGCGAGAATAAGAGCATAATATCCCACAGGAGCTGTTAGTTTTTCCGGGATAAAAAGTAGCCTATGTCACTCCAGTTCCTCAATTATACCCATGTAAAAAATCACTTCTATCCGGTGTGCCGTTGCCGCCTAATTGAAGAAAAATGCGAGAAAAAGAGCATCCTATTCCACAGGAACTGTTTGTTTTTCCGGGATAAAAAGTAGCCTATGTCACTCTCCAGTTCTTCAATTATACCCATGTAAAAAATCACTTCTATCCGGTGTGCCGTTGCCGCCTAATTGAAGAAAAATGCGAGAAAAAGAGCATCCTATTCCACAGGAACTGTTTGTTTTTCCGGGATAAAAAGTAGCCTATGTCACTCTCCAGGTCCTCAAATATACCCATGCAAAAAATCACGTCGATCCGTTGCGCCGTTGAAGCGTGATTGAAGTACAAACCAACAAACCAACAAACCAACAAACCAACAAACAAACTGACTTTCGCATTTATAATATTAGTATGGATATCTACGAAAGAAAACACAATGCTATAGGTTACACGTTATACAGATTCCTGATTATACAAACGATGTCGCATAGTTGCAGCAGCATGTAACCTATGCGTCTTCATATATACCCATGTAAAAAATGACGTCGATTCGTTGCGCCGTTGCCGCCTAATTGAAGAAGAAATGCGAGAAAAAGAGCATTCTATCCCACAGGAGCTGTTAGTTTTTCCGGGATAAAAAGTAGCCTATGTTACCCTCCAGTTCCTCAAGTATACCCATGTAAAAAATCACATCGATCCGGTGAGCCGTTGCCGCCTAACTGTAGAACAGATGCGAGAAAAAGGGCATACTATCCCACAGGAGCTGTTAGTTTTTCCGGGATAAAAAGTAGCCGATGTCACTCTCCAGTTCCTTAATTATACCCATATAAATAATCACGTCGATCCGGTGTGCCGTTGCCGCCTAATTGAAGAAAAATGCCAGAAAAAGAGTATCCTATCCCACAGGAAGTGTTTATTTTTCCGAGATTAAAAGTAGCCTATGCCACTCTCCAGTTTCTCAATTATATCCATGTCAATAATCACGTCGATCCGGTGTGCCGTTGCCGCCTAATTGAAGAAAAATGCGAAAAAAAAAACATCCTATTCCATAGGAACTGTTCGTTTTTCCGGGATAAAAAGTAGCCTATGTCACTCTCCAGGTCCTCAAATATACCCATGCAAAAAATCACGTCGATCCGTTGCGCCGTTGAAGCGTGATTGAAGGACAAACCAACAAACCAACAAACAAACTGACTTTCGCATTTATAATATTAGTATGGATATGGAAGTATGGATGTCAGTCTCCAGTTCCTCAATTATACCCATGTAAAAAATCATGTCGATCCGGTGTGCCGTTGCCGCCTAATTGAAGAACAAATGCGAGAAAAAGAGAATACTATCGCACAGGAGCTGTTATTTTTCCGGGATAAAAAGCAGCCTATGTCACTCTCCAGTTCCTCAATTATTCTCATGTAAAAAATCATGTCGATCCGGTGTGCCGTCGCCGCCTAATTGAAGAAAAAATGCGAGAAAAAGAGCATACTATCCCACAGGAGCTGTTAGTTTTTCCGGGATAAAAAGTAGCCAGTTTCACTCTCGAGTTCCTCAATTATACCCATGTAACAAATCACGTCGATCCGGTGTGCCGTTGCCGCCTAATTGATGAACAAATGCGAGAATAAGAGCATACTATCCCACAGGAGCTGTTAGTTTTTCCGGGATAAAAAGTAGCCTATGTCACTCCAGTTCCTCAATTATACCCATGTAAAAAATCACTTCTATCCGGTGTGCCGTTGCCGCCTAATTGAAGAAAAATGCGAGAAAAAGAGCATCCTATTCCACAGGAACTGTTTGTTTTTCCGGGATAAAAAGTAGCCTATGTCACTCTCCAGTTCTTCAATTATACCCATGTAAAAAATCACTTCTATCCGGTGTGCCGTTGCCGCCTAATTGAAGAAAAATGCGAGAAAAAGAGCATCCTATTCCACAGGAACTGTTTGTTTTTCCGGGATAAAAAGTAGCCTATGTCACTCTCCAGGTCCTCAAATATACCCATGCAAAAAATCACGTCGATCCGTTGCGCCGTTGAAGCGTGATTGAAGGACAAACCAACAAACCAACAAACCAACAAACCAACAAACCAACAAACCAACAAACAAACTGACTTTCGCATTTATAATATTAGTTCGTTTAATAACATTAGTATTGCTAGTGATGATACTGGTGATTTTTATTCTTTGCCGTCAATTGATGATTCATCTAGTGAGGTTAGCTTTCACAGTACAATATCTTCTATTCCGCTAAATGATGCCCTTAATTCATATTTCTCAGATTCTCTGAAAAATTTTAATGTAATTCATTTAAACGCACAAAGTATTCCGGCTCACTTTCCCGATATGCTTGCATCTTTTGAGTCACGTAACATTCACGCTATTCTTGTTTCCGAATCTTGGTTAAAGCCATGTTTACCATCTACTTCTCACTCTTTACCAGGGTTTCATCTCATTCGCAATGACCGCATTGGTAGGGTGGGTGGAGGTATGGCGATTTACCTCCACTCTTATATTCCATTTTCTGTTGTAAGTTTGTCCACTCAGCCCCCTCCTTCTAATGCGGTTGAGCATTTGTTCATTGAAGTCTCACTGTCCCATACTAAAATTCTTCTTGGCGTTTGTTACAGTCCTTCCCTCAATATTGATTATTTCTCTTCCTTTGAACTTTTATTAGAAAATCTTACCCCGTCATATAGTCACACCATAATTATGGGTGATTTTAACACATACCTTCTTAAAAATGGCAATCGGTGTAAAAAGCTTCAGTCGGTTACTGATGCGTGTAACCTACATATATTGCCACTCTCTGCTACACCATAACATAATTTACCTGATTGACTCCCATCTCTACTAGACCTCATGATTGTTTCCTCACCTGATTTTGTTCTGAAGTTTGGTCAGCACGAGGCTGACGCTTTTTCCCACCATGATCTCTTATATCTTTCATATAAAGTCCGTTCTCCTAAAGCAAAATCGAGAATCCTTCCTCAACGTAATTTTAGTGGAATGGACAGAGAACTTCTTTTGGAAGATGCCCGTCGGTTGGATTGGTCAGTTGTTTTAAATGCTGCTACGGTCGACATGAAAGTTGAATTGTTTAATTCCTTTCTCATACAACAATATGATATTCATACTCCGGTTAAGCCAATTAAAATAAAACATTAACCTGCACCCTGGCTGACTAACGATCTCAAGTGCCTTATCATGAAGAAAGGCTTCGCCAAAAGCAAGGTTAAGGAGGAGGTATAAAAAAGCTCGAAATCGCTGCAATACATCGTGTAGGGATGCACAACGACGCCACATTCATAAATCAGTCGAAAACGGCGACCCAGCCAAAGTTTGGAAGTTTCTTGAAACTCTTGGAGTTGGCAAAGCATCCCCTCGTTCACCTCATCAGAATATTGATATCGAACTTCTAAACCAACATTTTACTTCTTCTAGTTCAATAGACAGCTCGGATAGAGAAATACGCTTAGTATTCTTTCATCTTTGCCAACTCCTGTTTTCCAAGCGTTTAATTTCACTCCTTTCACTGAATGTGATGTTAAAAAGAACATATTATCAGTCTCGTCTAATGCCGTGGGTGATGACAGTGTAAGTCGTAATATGATCTTACCAATCCTTGAAGTTGTTACTCCTATCCTAACCCATATCCTGAATGTATCTATCTCTACGTCTATATTTCCCGAAGCTTGGAAAAGTGCTCATATTATTCCTCTCCCAAAAAAGGCTCATGCTTTACATTTTTCCGAATTTCGCCCTATCTCTATTCTCCCATTTCTTTCCAAAGTATTGGAAAAACTTGTTTTCCATCAATTAAATCTCTTTCTTAACAGAAATTGCCTTTTGAATCCCCTTCAGTCTGGTTTCCGGGCAGGACATTTTTTTTTTTTTTTTTAATTATCAACATAAAAATTGATACAATTTTGTTGGGTAGCACAACGAAAAACCACGAAGGTTTAAATTGAGTGCTCTTCCGGCAACATATCGTAATAACTATTTATAGCTAGCTAAATACTAAAAATATAAAGAAAACTAAAACTAAACTACCTACAACTTACTTAAAAAATACGATTTTAACTTAAATTTTAAATTATTTTTAGTTAATTCTTTTTTAAATTTATTATCGATACCATTTATTAAGCGAGGGATCATGTATGCGCTAGTGCGCTCACCATATTTGTTCTTAGCTGGCACGGTTATTAACTTTTGTTGAGATACTTTACGAGTATTAATTTTGTGAGAAACTATATTTTGTATGTCTAAGTTAAAGAATTATTCTTTTAGAAGCTGATATTTGACCTTATCAAGAATATTGATTACCTTGCAGTGCTTAAATAGAAAATTTTCATTCGTTTTGGCTTGAATTTTAATATTTAATGGTACAATGGCTTTTAAGATCCTAAGTTGTAGTTGATATATGTACTGTAAGTGCGTTTTATCTGTACGTCCGTAACTGCTTAGTCCATAAGTAATAGTATAATAGAATCGGCAAGAGCATTATAAAGCATAATTTTGACTTTGAAATTTAAGCGTTTTCGAATTATAAACATACTAGCTATTACCCGCGGCTTCGCTCGCGTGGCTCAAGGGAACAATAAATGAGTTTTTGTTAGAAAACTGTATTTAAATTAAGCATGCAAGAGGATGCCATGGAGAAGAATACTGAGACGTTTAGTATCGACGTATTTCATCGAAAGGCAAGAGCAAGGTTTTTCATGCACGAAAAATGAAAAAAAATATTCACGATATCTACGAAAGAAAACACAATGCTATAGGTTACACGTTATACAGATTCCTGATTATACAAACGATGTCGCATAGTTGCAGCAGCATGTAACCTATGCGTCTTCATATATACCCATGTAAAAAATGACGTCGATTCGTTGCGCCGTTGCCGCCTAATTGAAGAAGAAATGCGAGAAAAAGAGCATTCTATCCCACAGGAGCTGTTAGTTTTTCCGGGATAAAAAGTAGCCTATGTTACCCTCCAGTTCCTCAAGTATACCCATGTAAAAAATCACATCGATCCGGTGAGCCGTTGCCGCCTAACTGTAGAACAGATGCGAGAAAAAGGGCATACTATCCCACAGGAGCTGTTAGTTTTTCCGGGATAAAAAGTAGCCGATGTCACTCTCCAGTTCCTTAATTATACCCATATAAATAATCACGTCGATCCGGTGTGCCGTTGCCGCCTAATTGAAGAAAAATGCCAGAAAAAGAGTATCCTATCCCACAGGAAGTGTTTATTTTTCCGAGATTAAAAGTAGCCTATGCCACTCTCCAGTTTCTCAATTATATCCATGTCAATAATCACGTCGATCCGTTGTGCCGTTGCCGCCTAATTGAAGAAAAATGCGAAAAAAAAAACATCCTATTCCATAGGAACTGTTCGTTTTTCCGGGATAAAAAGTAGCCTATGTCACTCTCCAGGTCCTCAAATATACCCATGCAAAAAATCACGTCGATCCGTTGCGCCGTTGAAGCGTGATTGAAGGACAAACCAACAAACCAACAAACAAACTGACTTTCGCATTTATAATATTAGTATGGATATGGAAGTATGGATGTCAGTCTCCAGTTCCTCAATTATACCCATGTAAAAAATCATGTCGATCCGGTGTGCCGTTGCCGCCTAATTGAAGAACAAATGCGAGAAAAAGAGAATACTATCGCACAGGAGCTGTTATTTTTCCGGGATAAAAAGCAGCCTATGTCACTCTCCAGTTCCTCAATTATTCTCATGTAAAAAATCATGTCGATCCGGTGTGCCGTCGCCGCCTAATTGAAGAAAAAATGCGAGAAAAAGAGCATACTATCCCACAGGAGCTGTTAGTTTTTCCGGGATAAAAAGTAGCCAGTTTCACTCTCGAGTTCCTCAATTATACCCATGTAAAAAATCACGTCGATCCGGTGTGCCGTTGCCGCCTAATTGATGAACAAATGCGAGAATAAGAGCATACTATCCCACAGGAGCTGTTAGTTTTTCCGGGATAAAAAGTAGCCTATGTCACTCCAGTTCCTCAATTATACCCATGTAAAAAATCACTTCTATCCGGTGTGCCGTTGCCGCCTAATTGAAGAAAAATGCGAGAAAAAGAGCATCCTATTCCACAGGAACTGTTTGTTTTTCCGGGATAAAAAGTAGCCTATGTCACTCTCCAGTTCTTCAATTATACCCATGTAAAAAATCACTTCTATCCGGTGTGCCGTTGCCGCCTAATTGAAGAAAAATGCGAGAAAAAGAGCATCCTATTCCACAGGAACTGTTTGTTTTTCCGGGATAAAAAGTAGCCTATGTCACTCTCCAGGTCCTCAAATATACCCATGCAAAAAATCACGTCGATCCGTTGCGCCGTTGAAGCGTGATTGAAGTACAAACCAACAAACCAACAAACCAACAAACAAACTGACTTTCGCATTTATAATATTAGTATGGATATCTACGAAAGAAAACACAATGCTATAGGTTACACGTTATACAGATTCCTGATTATACAAACGATGTCGCATAGTTGCAGCAGCATGTAACCTATGCGTCTTCATATATACCCATGTAAAAAATGACGTCGATTCGTTGCGCCGTTGCCGCCTAATTGAAGAAGAAATGCGAGAAAAAGAGCATTCTATCCCACAGGAGCTGTTAGTTTTTCCGGGATAAAAAGTAGCCTATGTTACCCTCCAGTTCCTCAAGTATACCCATGTAAAAAATCACATCGATCCGGTGAGCCGTTGCCGCCTAACTGTAGAACAGATGCGAGAAAAAGGGCATACTATCCCACAGGAGCTGTTAGTTTTTCCGGGATAAAAAGTAGCCGATGTCACTCTCCAGTTCCTTAATTATACCCATATAAATAATCACGTCGATCCGGTGTGCCGTTGCCGCCTAATTGAAGAAAAATGCCAGAAAAAGAGTATCCTATCCCACAGGAAGTGTTTATTTTTCCGAGATTAAAAGTAGCCTATGCCACTCTCCAGTTTCTCAATTATATCCATGTCAATAATCACGTCGATCCGGTGTGCCGTTGCCGCCTAATTGAAGAAAAATGCGAAAAAAAAAACATCCTATTCCATAGGAACTGTTCGTTTTTCCGGGATAAAAAGTAGCCTATGTCACTCTCCAGGTCCTCAAATATACCCATGCAAAAAATCACGTCGATCCGTTGCGCCGTTGAAGCGTGATTGAAGGACAAACCAACAAACCAACAAACAAACTGACTTTCGCATTTATAATATTAGTATGGATATGGAAGTATGGATGTCAGTCTCCAGTTCCTCAATTATACCCATGTAAAAAATCATGTCGATCCGGTGTGCCGTTGCCGCCTAATTGAAGAACAAATGCGAGAAAAAGAGAATACTATCGCACAGGAGCTGTTATTTTTCCGGGATAAAAAGCAGCCTATGTCACTCTCCAGTTCCTCAATTATTCTCATGTAAAAAATCATGTCGATCCGGTGTGCCGTCGCCGCCTAATTGAAGAAAAAATGCGAGAAAAAGAGCATACTATCCCACAGGAGCTGTTAGTTTTTCCGGGATAAAAAGTAGCCAGTTTCACTCTCGAGTTCCTCAATTATACCCATGTAAAAAATCACGTCGATCCGGTGTGCCGTTGCCGCCTAATTGATGAACAAATGCGAGAATAAGAGCATACTATCCCACAGGAGCTGTTAGTTTTTCCGGGATAAAAAGTAGCCTATGTCACTCCAGTTCCTCAATTATACCCATGTAAAAAATCACTTCTATCCGGTGTGCCGTTGCCGCCTAATTGAAGAAAAATGCGAGAAAAAGAGCATCCTATTCCACAGGAACTGTTTGTTTTTCCGGGATAAAAAGTAGCCTATGTCACTCTCCAGTTCTTCAATTATACCCATGTAAAAAATCACTTCTATCCGGTGTGCCGTTGCCGCCTAATTGAAGAAAAATGCGAGAAAAAGAGCATCCTATTCCACAGGAACTGTTTGTTTTTCCGGGATAAAAAGTAGCCTATGTCACTCTCCAGGTCCTCAAATATACCCATGCAAAAAATCACGTCGATCCGTTGCGCCGTTGAAGCGTGATTGAAGGACAAACCAACAAACCAACAAACCAACAAACCAACAAACCAACAAACAAACTGACTTTCGCATTTATAATATTAGTATGGATTTGCCAAAAAAGCTCTGAGCTTGTCACATACATGCTTTATGTGCTCGTGCCAGTTGAAATTATTATCTATGACTAAGCCTAAATATTTATGTGATTTAACTACTTCAATAGTGGAGCAGTTTGTATATACATAGTATATACATTGTATATACATAGTACGACTACAGCGCTGGTTAAAGTTACTGACGACATTCGACGGGGAATGGATAATAAACAGTTCACCGTGTTGGTATTGTTGGATTTTAGCAATGCCTTTAATTCCGTTGATTTTGACATCGTGTTGAGTCTGTTGCGTTCTATTAACATATCTCCATCAGTGGTTGGATGGTTTCAGAGTTATCTTAGGGGTAGTCGGCAGCGTATTCGCATTGAAGATAAGTTTTCTTCTTGGTGTGAAACATCAGCTGGCGTACCTCAAGGTGGTGTGTTGTCGCCTTTACTATTTTCATTAATTCAATTTCCCAGAAAATTACTTCTCTCTATCACATGTATGCAGATGATCTCCAAGTTTATTCACAGTCAACTCTTGAAGATCTGCCTAATGCCATTTCTACTATTAATGGTGACCTGGCGGCTATCAATGAATGGAGTAAGTGCTATGGTCTAAAGGTAAATCCTTCTAAGTCCCAGGCTATTATTATTGGTGGTTCTGGCATGATTTCCAGAGTTGATTGGGATAACCTTCCGCCAGTTTCATTAAATAGTATAATTATTCCTTATAGTACTACCGTCAAAAATCTTGGTGTACATTTTGATACTACTTTCTCTTGGTCTCATCATTTAAAAGAAGTCAGTAGGAAAACTTTTGCAGCAATGGGCTCATTAAGGCGTCTGCGTTCTTTTCTTCCTATTCCTACTAAGATTATATTAGCACAATCCCTAATGCTCTCCATTCTCGATTATGCGGACGCAAGCTATCTTGATTTAACTGAGGAGCAACTAAATAAACTTGAGTGAATTCAAAATGTAGCTCTTAGGTTCATGTTTGGTTTGCGCAAATACGAACATGTCTCCGAATTTCGTTCAAAGCTCAAGTGCTTACCCATTAGATTTCACCGGAATCTGCATATTGTTTCTCTTCTGTACTGTGTATTGTTCAATCTCATGACTCCTGGTTATTTAAAGGATAAGTTTAAATATCTCGGGCATGATAGACCAGATAGGGTCCTCCGGTCGGCTGGTAAGCTTATTCTAGAGGTGCCTTCGCATCGGACTAAATATTTCCAAAGTTCATTCGCACTCAGGGCCACTAGTCTATGGAATGAACTTCCCTCACATATTCAACGTGCTAAAACCCTTAATGAGTTTAAAATTGACGTTAAAAAATATTACTTATCTCTTTGTTATCATTAGTTACGACATGTTTATTGTTTTCTTTCTTATACTTATTTATGTATTTATTGGTATGTCTATTTAGTGTATGTATGTTTATTATTATTATTTGGTATATATTAGTTTATCATAATATGTTATAATATATGGTATTGGTTAGTTTATTTAGCTATTAGTATTTAAGTTTATTATTATTATTGCACCACCTCCCTTCATCTTCTTTTTCATTTTCTCCCTAACGTTAAGGTTGTCTGGAAGAGATCGCTGCTTAGCGATAAGACCGCCTTATTGTACCTACTTATTGTTGTTTTCTTGTTTGTAATATGTTGTTTTTGTATATTCGTGGTGTACAATAAAGTATATACATACATACATACATACATACATACGTAACACTCTCGCATGTCTATCAAATATCTAAAAAAAACTTTATTCAGTTAAAATGCGTGCTCACGTGTCATCAATATCGCAGTACCCGCACATGTCCACGCAATGGTGTCAACTCAAACAAAACGCACGCTCGCGTTTTATATCCATCGCGACACACGCTCGTGTCTATCATACGTCTCAACTCAAATAAAACGCAAGCTCACGTTTTATTACCATCACGACGCACGCTCATGTCTACCGAACAACTCAAATAAAACGCACGCTCACGTTTTATTACCATCACGACACACGCTCATGTCAACCAAATATCTCTTCTTCAAAAAAAACGCACGCTCACGTTTACAATCATCCTCTATGGATGATTGTAAACGTGAGCGTGCGTTTTTTTTATCATAACATTTATAGGTCCATATAACCATTACATCACTTATAATCAATAAATAAATATACTAAATAATCAAACACACTGATGTAACAAGTAATAAAATTAAAAATTTTAAAAAACCCACGACGAACTGCAGAGCTCCACCTAGGTACAAAATGCTTTTACGACAAATCAAAAGAGTCCAAACACGACGGGATTACGATGAAAATTTAAGGAGTTCCCATGATCGCCTCCTGACTCCATCATGAGACCCTGGACAGCATCTAGGTACAAAGCGCTTGTCAAGACAAATCAATAGAAATCAAATACGACGGGTTTACGATGAAAACTTAAGGAGTTTCCATAACCACATCCTGGCTTCATCATGAGACCCTGGGCATCATCTAGGTACAAAGTGCTAGTCAATACAAATCAAAAGAGTCTAAACACGACGGGTTTACGATGAGAACTTAAGGAGTTCCTATGACCACCTCCTGGCTTCATCATGAGACCCTGGGCAGCATCTAGGTACAAGCTAAATATATCTAATGCAAAAAACCGCATCTCAATTGGGCCAGTACTTTTTGTGAAAAATGGTAACATATTGAAAAATTAAAATCATAGACTACAGCTCAGCTCGGTTGTCTATGGTCCTAAAATATATCTAAGAACCTTCTCACACTATACACATCTAATGCAAAAAACCGCATCTCAATCAGCCCAGTACTTTTTGTGAAAAACGGTATCATATTGAAAAATTAAAATCATAGACTACAGCTCAGCTCGGTTGTCTATGGTCCTAAAATATATCTAAGAACCTTCTCACAAGCTATACGTTTCTAATGAAAAAAACCGCATCTCAATCAGCCCAGTACTTTTTGTGAAAAATGGTAACATATTAAAAATTAAAATCATAGACTACAGCTCAGCTCGGTTGTCTATGGTCCTAAAATATATCTAAGAACCTTCTCACAAACTATACACATCTAATGCAAAAACCGCATCTCAATCGGCCCAGTACTTTTTGAGAAAAATGGTAACAAAAAAGTGCACAAACTAACACACAACCTCTTAGGGCAAACACATATACCGTCTCCGTTTCGTCGAGGGTAAAAACAATATTCATCTAACTCATCACTTTAAATATAATTATGTAACCTCCATTAGTAAAACGTCTATTAAATAAATAAATAAATAAATGTGCATGTGGCTTACGAACACTATTAATCGAAGATCGTGCTTGCATTTTGCAAAAATAACAATAGGTATGGCAGCGATCAGATCTGATCCAGAACTTTGTTCAAGAATCATACTTAGGTGAACATAGGTGAAACATTCAAATAACATCCACGATTTACTATAAGTATACCATATTTATTATGTACTAAAATAAATTATTATTATTCTTGAATAAAAGAGAAACGCTTATTGTTTTCCACTGTTTGATTTAAATCAGTTCTTGGTTAAAATAGACTCAAATAGTTTAAATCAAAACGGTTTTAATAGCGGATATAAAGCCTGTTGCCGTCTTGTGTGTAGGGCTTTCAAAAAAGAGAAAAAAAAATGTGGGTACTCAATAAAAATAAATGTGGGAACCTTACGTAGATGAAACTAATGATTTAACAAATCAAATAATATTGAATAACAAATTCCACACTAATTTAGCTTTAAATTTAGGATTTTACACGATTATAAAGTGTGACCCCGCATTAATGATCGCTCCTTGACAATTTACTCAAAAAATAATAATAATATCTAAACCTTCCAAAAGGGATTGTTAAGAGCACACAAGAATTGACTCTGCAAAAGCCATAATTTTAATAATATAAAACACTTATTAACAGAGATATTTTTATAACAACTTACCTGGATTTTTTTCACGTCACTTTCAGACCACTTTGTGGGTATTAGGTTGAACACTTATTAAAACAATACTTTGTAGAGGAGTTTCTACTAGCTCACGCCCCGATGATCTGATTCCGTTTGGTATTTAGTGTGACCAGCTTTTTAATATTGCCACACTAATAAATAATTATTATTTAAATACTGTGTCTTGAAATTTATCTGATCCTATACAAATTATTCAACATTCTTTTCTTTTTGTTTTAAAAATCATGACACGTTATCTAAAATCTGTGTTAATCCTTTAAATGCGGAAATGTGTCCGTCTTACGTTGTCTGCTACGATTTTAGGGCTAATCAACCGATTTTATCTAAACTTTGTCAAATTTAAGTATAGGTCCCACATGAAAAACCTACAGCCATGCGGACGAAGTCGCGGGCATCGTCTGGTGTGGAATAAAAGTTACGAGGACACTTAATAACATATGATCATATGGGCTGCTGTGCCATTTATTTCCTTGGGCAATAAAACTGGGCTCATAAATATGTGTAGCCCATACATTTGGTAGCTTCCATTAGACCCACAAATAAATATTAAGTATGTACTTTCGCCCATTCGGTATATAGGTAGGTATCGAATCGATACATATCGATTAGTTCGAGTTCTTCACTCCGGGAGAGCATTCCTAAAAAGTTGTTTTTTTAACTACTTACCCGTCCAGTCCGAACTAGGGTCGTTGATTGTAGAGTCTGTTCAATAAGTCAGTTTACATGGATGTTTACTACCACTACAGCCCATTAGCGTCCCACTGCTGGGCACAGCTCTCCACTCTCATAAGAGTGAGGGAATTAGAGCTCCACCACGCTGCACCAATGCGGGTTGGCGGGCTTTAACGACTATTATCATGTTAGTGATAATAACCGGGACCGACGGCTTAACGTGATCCGAGCCACGGGGGTGAAACACCGCCAACTTCCTAACTCCGGACTAGTACTGAGAATTTCTAGTCAGAAAAACCCAGTAGGTCGGTACTCAATTATTGCCCGACCCGGGCCTCGAACCCGGGACCTCGTTGGCCGCAGTCGAACATGCCAACCACTAGATCAGAAAGTCATTGAAAAGTAGTTTACAGCAACACTGTGAAAGAATCATCGATGAATCAAACATATTGAGAAACAGTCCAACTCTTCAAAAGTACTTGGCAGCAAATGATGCTGTCGTCAGAATGTGATTTAATATATTTTCTTAAATTGTTAAGTAAACTGACTTACAGAACTGTAACTCTATAAGCGGATATCACGTCGACTCCTGATGTTCCGCTAATCAATTAATTATATGTATTACAATTATATACAGGTACTAATCAATCAAAATATTGTATCAAATTTATCCTATAGATTAGTTCGAGTTCATTACTCCCGGGATGCAATTTCCAAAAAAGTTATTGGTTTTTAAATACACGGCCAGCCCGAACTAGGGTAGTTGATTGTATTATCGGATATCACTTTAACCCGTCAGCTCTTGATTTTCCACTAATCAAATCATATTTTACAAAATATTGCATCAATTTATTTCGAATCGATACCTGTCGATTAATTCAAGTTTATTACGCCCGTGACGCAAGTTCCAAAAAAGTTTTTTTTAAAAAGTGAAAGCTTCTTTAGCCGCATTGAGCACTTTTTTTTGACGACCTCCGTGGTGCAGTGTGTAGCGCTGTTGCCTTAACGTGCGGAGGTCCTGGGTTCGATCCCCGGCAGGGTCAATTTGGGAATTTATAATTTCTGAATTTTCCCTGGTCTGGCCTGGTGGGGGGCTTCGGCCGAGGCTAGTTACCACCCTACCGGCAAAGACGTGCCGCCAAGCGATTTAGCCTTCCGGTACGATGCCGTGTAGAAACCGAAGGGGTATGGGTTTAATATAACTGCCATGCCCCTAACAGGTTAGCCCGCTACCATCTTAGACTGCATCATCACTTACCATCAGGTGAGATCATAGTCAAAGGCTAGCTTGTAGTTGATAAAAAAGGGGTGGAAATCTTATGGGTTCGCGTCACCGACATGCTCGCGTTAGTGTTTGAACAGAAGGTATAGGTACACCTGTGTTTGCACGCACACTTGTGCATCATAATAATGTTATTTCCTGCGTGCTCCATTGAGATTTCAGATTGGCCACTATGGCAGCATTTGGTCAGCATTATTAACACATTCAAAATCAATTAGTAGTTAGTTTTACGAACAATCAATATGCAAGTGGCCTCCGTCAAACCTATTACAACGAGCCTTCGGGAATAGAGATGTGCAAAGGCAATACCGAGTCAGCCACAATACGGGTTTTGGGGTCTCCTTCCGTTCAAACTTTATCTACCCCAATATAGAATCCAATATTTTCGAACTCGAGCCTGGGTGATCCTGCTAGGTCCCGTTTTAATATCGCGATAGATAGGTCCGACGGCAAATAGTGGACGAATTTTAGTGCGACTAAAAAGAGAACGATCATATAGCCAACTAAGGCCTCGCACCCACTAGCGCTTACGGCTCGATCCAACGGCACCTTCCTGTTCTTTGCTGGAAAGTATATTAGCAGGATTCCGTTTATTGATGTACGGTTTTCAATACTAGTATTGATGATTATTTCGAGACTTTCACCACAGTAAAAAGATGCAACCAGTATGGAAACTACCTAGAAACGGTCGAAACAGGCTCACTCACACAAACGTGCGCATCGACGAGATCCCAAGCGCTCGTCGCATTGCCGTCAGTAGTGAGTCCCGCTATCGCATGTTCGATGCGCACGTTTGTGTGAGTGAGCTGTTTATAACGTTTCTAGGTAGTTTCCATACTGGTTATATCTGTTTACTGTGCTTTCACCTACCAGAGAAACTACTAATTATTACCTATTTTGGTGCATTCATATTCAAAGAGGAGATCAACGCTTAGTGCCCCTATCCTCAGTGTCCGTGCCATACCTCTAGTAGGTTATCCCGCTACCATCTTAGACTGTAACTTACCACCAAGTGAGGTCGCAGTCAAGGGCTAACTGTAGTAGAATAAAATAAAGTATTGGACCAGCCTGGCCATTTTCAATTCTGTGACTATTATTATTATAACACAAGTTAATGAAGACGCTACGAAAATTATTCCCATTCTAGCACAGTTGAAGCGTCAATACCAGGTCAGCCACTAGCGTCGGAATCAACAGTGTAGAAATATTATGACCAATGAATAATTATGAACCCGCTTACCTTATTTGGTCGTACTATCCATAAATTTTTTGAATGCGTCGGTTGAAAAGACATAACCTTTACTTAAGGGTACGCTACTCGTTAGTGCTAGTGGCTGCAAGTCGTGCGCAGGAGCATGCTATTTCAATTCGCAACTAGCGCGGGCGACTGGCGAGACTTAAGAAAGAGAGAGATGCACGACTGTTTTGTAACACTAATTAATCAACCAATCATTATTCTTAGACATACCGACAACTAACTAATAAAGTTATACCAAACCTATATTAAATAAATTAATAAATAAAATCTTTATTTGGAATTACCAGACACAGTGAAGATACAAACACAAACTTACTACTAGAAAAGAAAAAAATAAAGTACGGTCTAACTTATGAACTAGGCTGTGACAAAATAATTCCAAAACGGGCATCGGCTAAGCGTAATGCTATGGTGTAAATACACCATAACGCCGCTGATTTTCAGCCGATCCCTAAAAAGAGTTTTCGACGCCCCGGACCGGCCGGCGGTATTAATACATACTTATGTTTTGCAATTTTATAGTCCATGACATAGTTTATTTGAGCATAAAATTACCTCAGTACCTACTAAAATAAGAACATTTTAAGAAACACCATAAAGATGTACTTAAATATTATGTTGATTAATTAAGGACCTAGATAGGGATGAGATGAATCAATGTCAAGCTCAGTTTTTGGTCAAAAAAATACATAATACTACTTATAATTCACATAATAGGTATCTTTTTGTGGCAAATGCAAGAAGTGTAGCCTTAAATAGTATTAGAAAAAAAATTGTACTTATCGACCAATTACTCGTACGTAATTAATTCTACAAAATATTATATCTACTTCCACGAAACATTATAATTGTATTGATACTTGCGATTGAAACATTTGTGTGGGCAAGCGTGTCGTATTGTAGGTATATTAGAGCTCCAGTAGACATTATAAGGCGGCAAAATAGCCGGAGTTTTCCCACAGTTTTCCTCATTTTTAATGATTATAAAAGTCACAGTATAATTTTGACACATGTCAAAACCAATTCGCTGACGGGACATGACGTCAGGACCATACTGCCGACGCTTAAAGCCATATTGTTTCAGTATTGTTGACTTTCGTGATTTAGAGTTATAATCCTTATTTTAGGAACCTCAACGTAGCTGACATCAAGCTGTCAGGAGTAATATTGCTTAAGTATTGCTTTCAGCGTTGGCAGCATGGACCGAAATATGAAACTGCACCCACCTGTCCGATATGACAAAACGTGTTTTCCACAAAACGTTATAGAGCCTTTCGCGCGGACACTTTTTCCTGTCCTGTCCGTAATTTTCGCCCTTAGAAACTGCGATGTAAAATTTGTTTGTCTGGCGCCCTCGACCCAGTGGACGGCATGCCTAACCGTCCCGTAATAATAGCCCGGGGCAATTAACACCGTGTCGCGGGTGACTCGGCTTAATCCCGGCTAGTTTTTACCGCAAATCTGCGTCGCGGATATCTGATACGTGTCACCGTGGAAAAAAAACACTTTGATGGGGTGTGATTCGATTCAGATAGCTGTAGATAGTTAGATACCTACTGTTGGTTTGTAGCCGATGTAGGCACGGGGTAACTCGTTCATTGCGCGATTCAAGGGTTCATTTTCTTTTGGGAGGTATATATTCTTTCATCATACTAATATAATAATGTGTTTTTGAAAGTGTTTTTGTTTGTTGGTTTGCCCTTCAACCACGCCGGAGCACACGGAGCAACAGATCGACGTGATTTTGGGCATGGGTATAGTTGAGATCCTAGGCTACATTTTATCCCGGAAAATTAAGGAGTTCCCGCGGGAATCCAAATAAATTCAAACCAAGCGGACGAAGTCGCGTTCATATTATAAAAGTTATATAAACAATATACGATATATACCTATAGTTAGAAGTGGGTAAAAAGTTGTTAGAACCTCTTAGGTAGGTACTATAAAGTAATATTATCACCTATAGACAGACAAAGCAAATCGTGTACCTTACTAATAATATATAAAAGATGTGAGGATGTTTGTATGCTTATCCCGGAAATGCGTTCGTGACTCTTTGAGAATGAGGGTTCAGCGTAGACACGCTGGAACAACCGGCAGGGTAACAACGTTGTGGCCTGTCGCTTAGTGTGCGCGCTCCTTATTACAGTGAAAGGAGCGGAGTCCGCTACACAACTATTTTTATCCGCAGTATGTTTCGCACTACATAAAAACTATATATGGATAAAATTCACAGTAAAATAACACAATATAGCGTTCCTTTACTTGGTAGTGTATTAATATTTGTGAGTACGAGAGGGCGTTGACCCAGATACGAGCCGAAGAAAAGATAGCAAACACATTAACATTTCATGAGTTATTCATATATTTCCAAATACCCAAGAATATAGGGTGTAACAATGATCGACGATACAATGCAAAATATAGTTTTGCGTAACCGTTTTGCATATTCCGTCTAGTATAGTTAGTTACAGCAAGCATACAAGTTGTGATTACAACAATGCTATAATTCCAAATATTGCTGGTATTGGCCGAATTGGATATTAATATTGACCACTAGTCAAATCAGCAACATTTATTCAAACGTCAAAACGAGCTCTTTGTATGGTATTTTGTATGAAATACTTGGTTGTGACGTCATCAAAATTCTACGCACTTTTTTACTGTAATCTTTATTTTAAAATGGTTCTCACACTAATAATGTTATAAAGGCGAAACTTTGTATCTGTGTGTGTACGAGTATGCTTGTTAATCTTTCACGCAAAAATTACTGGTTGGATTTGGCTGAAATTTCGAATGTAGATAGTTTGTACCCTGGGTTAACATATATAGGTTTTTTTTTATCCCGGAAAATTAAAGAGTTCCCGCGGGAACCCAAAACACCTCAATCCACGCGGATGAAGTCGCGGGCATCGGCTAGTTCGATATAAAACTAACACGGCACGTGTATATTACGTCTTTTAGGTGACCCACTTTTTAATAATCAGTTAGTTATTTACCAAAAAGTTATCTGCAGTCCCAAGAATCCATTAAACGCCATTTTATCTTGTACTCTTCGCGAATCACACCTAATGCTGATCATCGCACTGTTATAGCTACCCAACTGCGATACAAAACTATACAGATCTGTACTTTGATATACCGTCGTTCATCAGACATACAGACAGACGGCGTATATCGATCAGTTCCAAAATAAATCGTGACCCAAAAAATTTGACTTTTTAATTTTTCGTTCCCATTGTAAGCTTTTTGTCTAAATCGCATCACTTATACATAATATTCTAAAACGCCGGATCTTTATGTAGATTGATACGATTTGTCTAGTCATATATGCGCTCGACTTTATTTTAGTGCGCATATAAATGTACAAACAACTAGGCTGAAAAGTAAACTAACCTACTCACTGGTAGACTAATGTTGAGCGCACATTGTGTACAGAATGAACAGCGCGCAATTATTTTATTTGTAGAATTCGCAATAGACGTCATAAGTTTTTTAAATACAATCCTGAACGCATCAAGCGCCCGGTACAGGGTACCTCAAAGAGGCGTGTTACTAATTTTGAACGTATTGTCACATTGCATACGTGGTATCTTTCCTAAAATAAAATTTCAAAAATATTGTCATTTCAGTCAGCGTTATGTGAGAAATAGTTGGATTCGTTTTTGTTTCAAAAGATAATGACTATAAGCCAACAGATTAAATAAGATTGATTAGTTAAATGATTGTGTTTTAAACATTGTTCTCAAACTTGTATGATGAAAAGCCCTACACTGGATAGAAAAAGAGCTGTTCATCCTTACACCGTTAAACAGATTGTTATCAACCAAAGCTAAGAATACCGCTTTGGACAAAAACCATTTTGGATTAAATTCTTCGAAATGCTACAATGCAATATACAGACAAAGCAACCAAAAATATAATATTTCACTCTTTGCATCTTAAATTATTTGTTCTTTGTATTTAATGCTGATAAATTCATTGCGTGCGGTTTTTGTAGTGTGCACTCATCATTACTCTTTTAAGGAGGTTAGGTTTTAGTCTAGTAGGTAGTTTGTTGCACAAAAAGAAAATCAAAACAAATTAATATCTGTTAAATTTGAAACAATCCGGCATCGAGTCAAATATTGAAAAAGGTGGAGCAGAGGAAAGGTAGAAATAAATAAAAAAGTGAAAACGCAATAAGTTATCTTTCGCTGTGCGGGGCAAGCGCACTTTGCTGTTATTAAATTTTAAATTACGCACTCAAGTGGGACACTGCTGCATGAATAATGCGGAATTGTGGTAGAAATTCAATAGAATACAATTGTTTATTTAGAATAGGTTTGCGAGAGGATCAGTGTTAAATCATTTGTTAAATGTAATAAGTATTTTCATCTGGGTGCCTAGGGGGAGATTTTCTTCCCATTCGTCGTGACAAAGTTAACAAAGTGACAGCTGGCGTTCGATCAATTCCATATTGAAAATATGGTAGTCACTCAGCTAGCTGTCGGAGAGAATACAGAAATTATAAATTCCCAAATTGAGCAAGTGGCTGGGAGCTGCTGAAAGCAAGCGGCGCTAGTCCGTGTACTGTGGAGATGCATGCAGAAAACCTTCATCCAGATGAAGGTTTTCTGCATGCATCTCCACAGTGGACGGTGATCGATGGACGATGAAGTGCGACACTATAAATAGGCCATTCGCAAGCATAAATCAAACCCTGATCTGCCCGTACCGTAAACGGTCGAAGAATAACTGGGTACATACTTTGACTAGTCAATTCACCTTAAAAACATCTGATGCGAAACGATGTAATTATATAGGCGTATTTATTACCTCATGCCACTTTGAATAATAAAAACGTAAAAGTTATTATTTTATCTTCTTCAATTACAACGGCTAATTGCCGTTAAGTATAAACCAGGAATACAACATAATATTATGTATTATGAAAATAGTTCGTGCGATAATTTTATTTACGTTACACAAAATATTATAATGTTACTAGCATTTGCCCGCGACTTTGCCTTCGTGGAATTAGGTTCTAAAAAATCCTATATAAATGTTCATCCCCTATTTTACCCCTTTGAAAAATATTCTTCATTTGTACCCGAAAGCCCAAATACCAAGTTTCATGGACATAACTTGAAAAATTTCGGACTTGCATACATATACTATCACCCCCTTTTTAACCCCATTTTGGAAGAATTTTCCAAAACCTTATAGACCGGAAGCAAAAACGCCAAGTTTCATAGATATATAACTTTATAAATAAAGGATTTTCCTACAAATTTTCATCCCCTATTTAAACCCTTTGGGGGTGGAATTTAAAACTACAAAAATACTGGCATTTCAATTTTGTAATATTTACGTGATGGTATAAGGAGTAGGTAATAGATATCAGATATCAAAATGATGCCTTCAGGGTGTTCCTGACTTTGTCAATACGGCTACCTACGCAGCGCACACCGCCAAGTGCGCTACAAATCTAACGCCAGCTTTAGAAGAGACATGTAGGACGTAGGTACTCGAAGCTTCTTATACATTCTAGGCTTCAAGTCATTTTGGACGACCATACTATGTATTATGAACGTTTGGCAATATTTGACTCCTTTGAACGGGTGATACGTCTGACTTTGACAGTGAAATAGGCCTATCGTACGGTGCGCACGTCAGCTTAAGATCCCATATGTACCAAAATCTCCTGTACATTCCGGGTTTCAAGTTAATTGGACCTGATAATAAGGGTTGTGATGTCCGTAATTTCTGAACTACAAAACCTATTTACGGATTATTTACTGGTCAACCTTTAAAGTACCTATAGATTATTATAATAATATCTTCTTCCGGCGGACAACTCAGTACGGGTCTTCTCTTGCAATTAAAAGGTCTTAGGCTTAAATTCACCACGCCGGCCTTATGTGGTTTAGCCAGCTTCACATATATACACATACCCACATATAACTCCAAAAAGTTAGGAGACCGGATCTTAACACTTGTCAAATTTAGGATTATAATTTTTACATAGCACTGCTTTAGTCTGTCTCACTCTAGTCACTGTTGCTTTACACCTGTCATCTGTCATT
Organism: Erebia aethiops; assembly: GCA_923060345.2. Lineage (NCBI taxonomy): Eukaryota > Metazoa > Arthropoda > Insecta > Lepidoptera > Nymphalidae > Erebia > Erebia aethiops. Next base: position 3,477,164 of record OV281079.1, on the reverse strand, counting down.
ATCATCTTTAATTTGACAAACTATAGGCTTTCACCTCTCTGTACCTAATAATATTATTTGTAATAGGTTTAATACTTATTATTTCAGTATAATATCTTCTTATTCAAGCAGGTAACTAGTTACCTACGCGAGTGAGTTTGTTTTTACTGGTGTGTCTACAAAAGGAAAACAATTAATTTTTTCTAATACATTTCCGCAATTTATTAGATTAGAAACAATAAATGTGAACATAAATACAGTGGCGATGGTCGTTGACTCCTCGTCATAACTGTACCTAGGAACTGTGGAATAGGTTTAAAATAAAAATATATATGTAATTTTACCTTAATGGCTCTGTCCAATCTTTACATTTTTAGTTAAGTACACATCTAGCGAGAAAAATAATTTCCAGCAGTTTTGTCAACTGAACTAATCAACTGAACAAATAAAGGAATAAACTAAACAATAAGTACAATGACAAAACACCCTGAAACATACAAAAAAGGGCACTTTCGGAATATAACTAAAAATAACGAAGCCTTTTATTTGTACAGCGATTGATAGGTTTTAATCATTGTTCGGTTTCTCTCCTATATTTCCATCGCACCCGAAACAAAAGTACCATAATAAGTGGCAAATTCAAACAAAAGTGAAAGAATAACAAAAGAGAATTATCAAATTGAACGACTGGCATCATATCAGCTGATTTTTAATTAATTGAATCTGCTATATAGAAAACAGCGTGTGCACACGACCGCCGAAATAGTCTAAACGACACTGCGGCGTTACCAAAATTAATATGAAAGAACGCGTGTGAAAAATTCTTATAAAAATTGCCTATTATGTTAAAGATATAAGTATATAATGATACCCACGACTTCTTTCGCGTGGATGTAGAATTTTTAGTACCTTGGAAAACTCTGATCTTTCGGGATAAAAGATTAGCCTATACTCGTAATGAAAGACTGCCTTTGCACAAAATTTCATCACAGTCGGCTTATCGGATTGGCCGTGAAACTGAAAAGACAGGCAAGCAGATATAGAAAGACAAATAGACACACTTTCGCATTAATAATATTAATAGGACGCACGTGTGCGAAGGCTGCACCGTCTTTTTTTAGTTTATTTGCTCTATCGTTTCGATGAATTTATTTTTCATTGAATAACGTTTACATATAATCAGCGTAGCGTTTAGAGAGAAATACAAAATGCATTGTATGAAAATAGTTCTTGAATATTTTTATATCAAGTGGTTGTTTTGTTTGAATTATACCATTTTATTACGTACGAATAACTGCATTTATGAGAATAATACTCAGAAGCTTTTATCCTTTTAGTATTTATGTGTTTTTTTTAATGTTTGGATGTATGATACTCTTTCAAGCCACAAGGACTAATCCAATTTGGCTGAAATTTGGAATGGAGATTGCTTATTACCTGAATGAACATGTCATAAGCTATTTGTATGCCGTCATAATCTTTTTATTTATACAAAAGTTCTCACGGGGTAAAAATCTATCCACGTGGATGAAATGATGCCCGAAATAATTCTATATTAATTTAGAATTTGGGGAATTATTAATAATAATTTAGAATTATGGGTAAAATTGCTTTTTGATGGCTAATAGAATTGGCGCTACTCAACACAATATCATGTCTAACATGATACGACTCTAGACATCATGTCTTACATGATATTGTGTAGAGTCGCGTGAATTATTTTAATAAGAAATAGGAATCTTCATCAGTAGGCTTGACGCATATTGGCAATGTACTTAATACAAAAGGACATACACACGAAAGCCAAGAAATTATATTTAGATCCATAGTATCAGAATTATCCTGCAAATTACGCCATAAAGTCTTTATCCGTAATTTAGCATTTCATAAAGTTTCATAAAAACTCCTGCCAATTAGATATTATTTCTTTGAAGAAAGGAAACGGTGTAAAATATACGTAAAACTTGTTCAAACTCGTCCTTATTATGGAATTACTAACTAGCTATTGTGGAACGGCTTGAACCTACAACTCAGTATGAAATCAGCCGGCCAACGTTACGTAACGGTCACCGTTAATTTGCAAATTAATAGCAAATTTAAAATTGTCCTTAAGTACAAGATATAACTAAAATCTTTTATAAGTTTTAAAAAAGGGTCTTTAAACTGATAGATTGGTTAAAAAAATCGCTTTTATATTCCCGAATTGATTAGTCGATTCCCAAGATTTTTAAGATACATCTCGTAACAGGTGTGAGGTGCAACAAATACAAGCGTGTTGAAAAGATATCGGTGTCTGCATGAATCGTTTAACGAATAATATGTTTTTATTGACATCTAACAATTGTATGAATTAATGCAGCCGAAGTCGTAATTATATCGATGCCGATTGCCGACATTTGCAACTGTGTTGCTAATTAACAGCATGCTCGGAAATAACGTACCTATTTTATACAATATCGAAGGAATGTATTGTTCTGATGTGTGAGGTGATTGTTCTTTTACATTATTAAAACACATCCTCTATTCACAATTGTTAAGGCCCTATAATAAAAAAATTACATTTTTGAATACATACATACATACTAAACGAAGTGTTTGTCTGTGTTTGCTACGCTTTTAGGGCCTTATCTTTTCAACCGATTTTGACGAAATTTTGGTGAAATGCAACTTCCTTGCACTGCAATATTTGTCAAATGCAGCATCCAATCCGGTAGCCTTTTTTTTCTACATTCTCCGGAAATAGACTTTTGTTATTAGATATTTTTTTATTTTATAGTTACATAAGTTTTTTAAATTTGATTTATTTTACTCCCTACGCGGTCTAGACATTGCTCTATTGTCATCTCATTCTCGGCGCTTTACAGTGAATAAATTTATCCTCGCACTCTCGCATTATATTTCGTTATGGCCTCTTAATTGCTTCATGTTAACTGGTGTCGTCTCTATTTAGGCGTGTAGTTTTCTGTTCAAAGGGATATTTTATTCATGTTTTTTCTTGCGTACCTATAACACATTGTATTAATGCACCCCGTGACGTTGGATCTTTTTCCTGGCTGACTTTTTGATCTAGTCTAGTGTATTCGACTGTGGATCATAAAGTCCTGGCTTCGAGGCCCGGATTAGGAAAAAGATTTAACAGGCTTTGTACGAAGTTGGGAATTTGTTGTTACACCGCCGACCTCCTTGCCTCACAAAGCAGGTAAAGCTGCTGATCTCTCTCCTGTCGTGTCGGTTTGCCGTCCGATTGGAGAATGACATAATATGTTGAGCGCACTTGCTTGTATCGAATAAAGTTCTTAGTTTCTACATTACGTCGTATCTGAATTCTACTTTGATCTTATCGTATGCAATAAAAGTTTTATGAATACATAATATAAAGAAAATTCTCACAGAACTCGCGCGAAATGCCTTATGTCTTGTTCTTTTCTTACCTTCATGAATTGAGTGTCTCCGTCTTTGTCATCGTGTTTTACTTATCGCACGGTACTGTTAACCAATTACCATAATGGGCATGTGTTAACATTACCTTTTATTTACTAGCTAAGTAGAGTCTATGCCTACTTTAACATACCTACTACACTGTGACTAGTGACTACAGAGTACTGACTATATCTCGTCTTACTGCCTCCTTGGTCTAGTGGTTAGCATGTTCAACTTTCGGGTTCGTTTCCCGGGTCGGGCCATAACAAGTATTGGGTTTTTCTGACAAGAAATTCTCAGTACTAGCTCGGAGTACGGAAGTTGGTGGTGTTTCAGCCCCGTGCCTCGGAGAGCACGCTAAGCCGTCGCTCCTGCGCCTGACCTCTCTCCGGTCGTGTCGGATTTTCCGTTCCAACGGGCTATGAGAGTAAAGGAACAGAGAGTGCACCTGTGTATGCGCACACACTTGTGTACTATAGTATCTCCTGCGCAGATGGCTAATCTCTCTGGAGATAAGCCGCCGTGGCCGAAATTCGGTCGGCAGGACATTATTTATTATTATATCTCGAATCTCATATCGTATCTGAAGAACTTCATAGTGCAGTAGTTAAAAGCACCGCGAATAGAAAATTGGAAATTGGCTTTCCAATTTTCTGGGTAGGGTCTTATAATTTTGTTATAGAATGTGGTTTCGTGAGACGCCTCAAACTATCACAAGATAATATAAGAATTTAAATTTTATGTAATATTTTAAGAACAGATTTTTATTAGTTTCAATAAGGAGAAAAATTGCTATAAAAGTTAAACTAAGGGGGTAAATGTTTATAGATTTTTGACATGCAGAGAATTTTTATAAATTTTGTTATGAGATACATATTATAAAAAAGAGATAACTTTGTTATAAACAACATAATTTTTTCAAGCATACATATATTATGTCACCGTTGATACTGCACTATAAAACTCCGTCTTGCCGATTTTACGCTATGAGATAAGACAGAACCTTGAGTTAGATAGCCGCCGATGGCTGGTCATTGAATGAAAAAAAAAAACATTGAAAATCGATATTCTTTCTGTAGTTCATATAAAGTTTTAATTTAGATTTAATTTTAAATGTTTTTTCTTTTATTTACAGGTAAGTTTTTTGCGAGTTTTGAAGGCGAAGTAAGCGGCTGCATTACGGTGGTAAGTAGCTAATTATATTTACTCATAAATCAGATTAGATCCGATAAGACGTAAAATGTTACTAAATAATCGAGTATCGAGATTCTCTCTTAAATCCTACTTTTTCTCAATCGTTCACTTTGATATCGCAGCATGCTCGAGAATCGAGATGTAGTCTACAAAATACAGTTATAGATCATAGATAAAACTCTTTGTTGCACACATTTATAACGGAAACAATAAATAAAAAATAACAGTTACCTATTTTTGTATCATGAACATCCCAAAGCCTGATTCGATTCAAAATTTTGTTTTGACAAACAATTTTAACAGTTTTAATCAAAAACCAATAACACCTACAATTTCATTCTGACAACGTAGGTATGACGTAGAGTCTGTAAAAAAAGTTGTTGCTTATGTATCACGGACTTCCCAAACCCTGCTTCCATGCAAAATTTTGACCAAATCAATCATATTCAATTTAGGTACACTCTATACCTACTTATTGACGTCCAATTACTTATAAAATATGATAGTGACAGTGGCGTGCACAGGGCTTTAAGCTAGGGTAGACATTAGTTAGTCAGAAAGCCTATATACTGACTGTTATAATGAAATGAGAATTAACGTATTTCGATTTGGGTAAGCGGTGCTTTAATGCCTCTATGAACTGCACGCCACTGGATAGTGATAATCAGTCTACGTGGCTTCCAAACGCGCCCTGGTTATTACCGGATAAAGATACCGGAGTATCTTCCGGAGATGTAGCGTCTTCATAATTAAGTGGTTCCTTGTGTTAATTCAAAGTTTACCAATTTAGTATCAGTCAGTCATACCTCCTTAGAAGAAGTACCCAATCAAAATGAAGTAATACTTATGCCACCTGCCAACCAACTCCTTTGCAAATTTTTGAACAGCAATACGAAAACTTCTTTTGATTTTCCCAATCGAAGTTCAAGACCAATTATTACACTCCATCATTGGAGCATCCACAGGAGAAGTACAGTCCACATAAAATAGTAGTTCATAAGTGTTCGCCAGCCCGCTTCTTTGCAAAGTTTGAACAGCAATATAAGAACTTTCGACGAAGTGATTTTTCACAAAGTGTTCCTTTTTAAATCGAAATTCAAGACCAATTTCACTCAGATATCGTCGATTTCTCAGATGTGAAGTCCACAAAATAAGCAAAGTTTTCCTTGTGTATCATAGACCCAAAGTTTAATGTGTTTCTATCTTCCAGTAATGTTACATATTCCATATGTATACCCGCCAGCCAGCTTGTATGCAAAATTGTACCGCAATACAAGAACTTGTGACGAAGTAACGGTTCCACAAAATTCCTCCTTTTTCCTAATTGAAGCTCGGGACCCCCCAATTAGGGAGTCGTGTAAGTGTGGCGTAACTGGTTCGGTCCGGACAGATAAAATTCGCTCCTTTGCCGAAACGATCGATCGCGGACATAAAAGGAACAATTCGAAGTGCATCGCCTTTTTTCGAACTCGGCCGGGGTGGGGGCCGTCCCCTTGCGAGGCGCGCTTGACGCTTCCAAAGTGCTTTCGGAGCTAGTGACGAAAGCGTCAACGACTTATTCCTACCTACAATTAGCTTTGTACGGGATGCTGCGCTATCGAGATTGCATGCACTAATTTTATTGTATTAATCCACGTACACGTGACGACGCGACGCCTTAGTTCACTGATAGTGTTAGCAGACTATTTTGTATCATTAGCCTTAGATCAAATAAATAGATAGATATAATTATTCGTAGGATTTTATAGAGAGATACAATTTGTTTTCTGTTCTAATACATTCCGGAGTAAAAATATTAAAATGATATTTTAATATTTTTACCCCGAAATATTAGTCATATAAAGTTAATAAGTAGGTAATCACCGAAAGTTAATTAGTAAATTAACACGTTCACAGAGTTTATAAATTAATCATACAGATCATTTAAATTACACGACTTTCATTATTATTGTATGACAAGGACTAATTTCACAACTGCGGTGGTAAACAGACTAAAGGAAATAATAGACCTCTGAACAAAATTGGTCACAACTATATTAAAAATTTAAATGGTGTGTCCATTCAAATTAATACCCGGTACGACGCGACCCACACGGCGTACCTACGAGTATATGAGCGTCGGTAATAGTTGAAAAGGGTAACATTTTCTGTTCAGTTTCAGCTCTAGCCAAACGTAGAGCGAATTCTAAGTATTTGTTAGTTATTTGAGTATGAAAATATACGTATTTGCGGAATAAGCGAAGTTTAATCCTAAGAAGGTTTAAAAAATGATAGGTCCGCCCGCCCCCAAAACCTAAGAGCTATTGATACCTCATACGTTTAGCGTCTACTTTTTCCTTTAGTCTGAGCACTTATAGCACGAACGGGTGTGAAAATCGCATTACGGCTTTAGACCAGACCTGAACAAATCATTATCATATCGTTGCCTCTCTATCATACGAGCAGCAAACGAAAGGGACCAGGGATCGATTGAATGATTATTCGTCCGATGCGTTTACTATTAATTTATCGTTTTGTTAGTTTGTTAGTTCCATTAGCCGGGGTATCAGACCGAGGCATTTTTTACCTGTCCCCACTTCTCGGTACGGATGTATTCAGAATTTTATGTTAACAACCACGTATAGGTACGACTCGTGATTTTGCCTGCGTTATTCTTGTTATAGACATCATTGAATTCACAATCAAACATATTTTTTTTTAAATATAGGCTAGCGCTTGGCTGCAATCAGACTTGCATGCAAATGGTGATGCAGCCTAAGATGGAGCGCGCTTGCCTAGAAGATGCCTCTTCACTCTTGATTTGAAGATACCTATTTTAAAACAGGAGGGGAAAACGGAAGCCGGAAGGGCATTTTATACCCTAGCGGTTCGAATTAGAAACGAGGAAGCAAATCGCTTCGTACGAGCCCGCGAAATTTCGACAGCGTAGGGGTGCAGACCTTGTCGATGCCTTGCGGTTTGATAATAAAAAGGTGACGGAGGAACCAGATCGAATAGTTCTTGAGCACACTCTCCGAAATATATCCTGTAGAATACCGACAGACAGGCAACTTTGCGCCGATGTTCCAAGCTTTGCAGCTTCGAACTGACTAGCACAACATTGGTAACAAATACCAATGAGTCTCCTGTCGCGACGATCCACCGAATCCAATGCATCAAGCTGGTACCTGGCAGAGCCGTCCCATAAATGGCTGCAGTATCTACTCCATGCACGATCGAACTTGTGCTTGGAAAAATTCTTAAATTTTTTGAACTTCTTGTTAGATTTGACGAACAAGATGTCAGCGTTAGCTTCATCCTAGACAAGTCTTATAGAACATATTCCTTGGTCCTACCTCATCGTCATCATCAACCGATAGACGTCCACTGCTGGACATTGGTCTCTTGCCGGTTCCGCTGAGTGTGTGATATATGGCTTAAACGACGAACTGCTGAGTTTCATGCCAGCTCTTTTCTGTAGAATTTACTTTCCGATCTAGTGATATAGTTTAGTATTCGTCGTTAAATAACGTAATGTTAAAAGTCGAGATAAGTAATAATATACCAAGTTTAGTTATAAAAGTATCTCATATCGTTTGTGCGGATTTCCAAACATAATTATATCTTATCAATACATACCAATATTATAGATGCGAAAGTGTGTATATGATGTCTGTCTGCTATGCTTTCACGGTCCATCTGTTCAACTGATTTTGATATTAGTACATGGATAAATTGTACCTACCTCAGGGAAGGACATAAGCTACTTTTTATCCCAGAAAATTAAAGAATTCCCGCGCGAACCAATAAACCTCAAACCACGCAAACGAAGTTGCGGGCATCCGCTAGTTAATAATAAACTGAATAAATATTTTTACAAACAAGTTTGCAGAAATTACTTATTAGCTGCTACGTAAGTACTTATACAATAAAAACTTGAAGACTCCATCAAACTTATTTTCATAATTATAACAATAAAGCATTGGAGTCAATGCATCGATTAAGTTTCTTAAGTATTTAATTTTATTATAATTTATTTAATCTTAATTAATTCTTGCTTAGCAGTGTATCACAGGTTTTTCAATCTCAAATGCTCAATGAAGCGAAAAATGAAGTTTATAACATTAGAACTATTGAATACTAACTACTTTTTCTTTTTTCTTCTCAGAAAAATTGACTTTCCGAACCGTTCTTAGAGTTCCGACTTATCATAAGGGACAGAAGTGATCCTAAATGGATTAAAACGTTTCATTTATTAGGTACATTAATTCATTCATTATTTGGTTATTATCACTAACATGATAATAGTCGTTAAAGCCCGCCAACCCGCATTGGAGCAGTGTGGTGGGTCTAAGCTCTAATTTCCGTCTCTCCTATGAGAGTGGAGGCCGGTGCCCAGCAGTGGGACGTTAATAGGCTGTGGTAGTAGTAGTAATTCATTCATTAATATGTTGTAATAATTAATTAATTAATTATTTTTGACATAGCCTGACATGAATGAAGACCAAGCCAATTTGACACCTCATTTATGTCAAAATTTCGGCGTTCAATGAACCGACAGACATACATAATATATAGCACTAGATGATGCCCGACTTCGTCCGCGTGGAATAAGTTTTTTTCCCACGGGAATTCCTTAATTTTCCGGGATAAAAAGTAGCCTATAGTATGTCATTCTGCAGGTCCTCAAACGAATCAGAACCCATGCGAACACACGATATCACGTCGAACAGTTACTCTTTTGCGGCGTGATTGAAGGACAAATCAACAAACCAATAAACTTTCGCATATATAAAATTAGTTTGATATGTATACTGCTATAGACTGCTTATTACAACCCTCGCTTGATCTAATAAAAAAGTGTAGTATACATTTTTACAACGAACAGACGATTGTCAGCTGTAATTAAATGTATTGATTATTTCATTGTGTTACTAAGTATTTTCCCACTTATAAATAATCAATAATAGTTTACACTTCACTTGAGAATTGTGTCTATAATAACAACTTAGCGGTTTTTACTCAACTGCGACTTTCTAACAATTTCACGATGAGTAACCGCGCCTGATCTTTTTCTTTATATTCTTTATTTTACGCGTTGATTTAGTTGTTTCTAAAATCTTATAGATTTTTACTTAAAAACAGCATCTCTTGACTATATCAGTAATTTTCCAATTACCGATAAAAGGTACATGAGAAAGACAGACAGACATTTGCTCCAAATTGTATAATAACTGTAAACAAAATAAAGTTAATTATCCTGAAACACGAAATTTTCGTTTTGTACATTTTTCGTATTAATTTTTACGTCTACACGCAGAAGTGTGAAGACGTAAAAACGAGTACTATAGCATAGTATTTTCTTACAATTTGTTATAATCAAAATATTATGCAGCTATTACAGCACTCGACGTTTTAAAAGCATCTTATCAAGACTCCAGACAGATTCAATTAGTTTTCCTATTAACGATAAAGCAAACTTTGTACTCTCCTTTCATAATTTTCCTGTTTTAATGTAACGAGAAAATTGTTTTGAAATTTTACTCGTTTAAACCTACTATAAGGGTATGCATTATTATCCCTGTACGCTTACTCTGAGTTTTTACATTGCAAATACTGATCGACGTGAGAGCTCACCACGCCAAGTGTAAGCGAACGTTAAAGTAAAATGAACCTTATCTGAATTGGTTTAGAGCTCATTTCATCATTTCGTGTATTTATTCACAGTCAGCGCTCCAAACGCTGAATTTGTGACTTTAAACTAATAGCTTTTGGGTCCATTTTACTTTAACGTTCGCTTACACTTGGCGTGGTGAGCTCTCACGTCGATCAATCGTATTTGCAATGTAAAAACTCAGAGTAAGCGTACTGGACAATGGACATAACATGTCTGACCTAGGGATGGTTAATTATTTTGATTATAACGAGTGGCCTTGTTGCGACAACGCTTAAGTATCAGTCGATTGCGATTGATAAGCAACGCTGACCCAAGTCGGTAACTGGATGTGTGACCGAATTAGGCTTTTTCGATTACTCCGTACCTCGGAGAGCACGTTAAACCGTCGGTCCCGCTTATTATCACTAACATCTGACAATAAATGTTAAGACCCTAAGAATTGTAATAGTTATAGGTACTATTAGTCGATCGACATTATTATCCCAAGAAAACCCCAGCCATAATGTGATTAATGGAAAGGGATCACGACCCTCAGCAAAGAGGAATACTCATTATAAACTCAAACTCTATTTCCAGCACAGCCTACTGCTTCCGCGCAAATTAATAATTATTCATCATGTTTAGGGTTCCATACTTCAAGAGAAAAAAGTCTGTCAACCACCTTTTTCTCGGAAACGCGTGGAGGTATCAAGTTAAAATTAACTCTCTACAGTCCCTGTATGTAAGCCAGTCATGTCACATGTCATGTCACAGCTAAGTACGTACTGTTATGACATCTTTCTTGTTATTTACTAAAAGAATTTATATTGTGTGGTGGTACGGAATCCATTGTGCGCGAGTCTGACACGCACTATTGTAATAGACTTACTTCCTACCTAATATGAATTCCACGAATATGATTTTAGATTTTACCTTTGAGGTTTAGGTGTACAATGCTTTCAGTAGTTGAGTAATCCACCCTTTAGGCTTTCAGGAATATGAAGTGCTGCGAAAATCCCGAAACATCAGAGTGGACTTAATGCGATCGGCCACGTGGACGCGCGCCTACCCCTCGACCTTATAAGCCTTCTGTTGCTATTATTCGAAATTCTGATTTAATAGGTACATCTCAACCACCGCAGATAATGTTTTTAAGACCCGTTAGAAAGGCCAACCACGAGCAGTTGAGTTTGATCTTTGATAAAATTACAAAGATCACTTTTTTTACCTGACTAACCTTTTGGCTTTGTCGTGACACGACATAGCCAAAAGGAGGGGTTATGATTTTAGCAGTATATGTATCTTTGTATTTATGTATGTTCCACTGTAGCACCGAAACTTCTGATCCGATTTTGATGAGTGAGGTGTCAATCGATTCATTAATTTCATCCAACAAAATCGATATGACGGATGTTACATCCAAAAAAGTGGGGATGTGATTTTTTTCCGTAGGCGGGGTAAATTTTTTTAGTTAATACTTATTGGCTTGTTTAACAGCTCGTTTGTTGGTTTTACGGCATGTCTACAGGTAAACCTTTGACGGCGATTTCAAGTGATGATGCAGTGAGTTAACCTGTGGGTTTGGCTTAGTGTGGTATCTAGCCACGGCCGGAGCCTCTTAGCAGACCAGTCACAATTCAGACTCAGAACTGAGGTGTTTTACAGTAGTTTGCAACACAGTAGAGCCGTATTAATACACCTATATTTTAAGTAGGTACCTATTAAATATAGTCAAGAATTAAAAGTTTACTTTTCTATTGCGTTCACATATCAAATTACTATTACTTCTTATCTTATCTTACTAATATAATAAATGCGAAAGATGGATGGATGGATGGATGGATTGATATTTGTTACTCAATGACGCCCCAACGGTTGAACGGATCTGGATGAAATTTCTTACAGACATAGATTATAGTCTGGAATAACACATAGGCTACTTTTTAAAGAGTTCCCGCGGGAACCGAAAAACAATCCATGCAGCGGACGAAGTAGCGGACATTAGCTCTATTACCCGTATCATGAATATTATACCTTATTCATTGACCGTCTGCCTTTCATTATCGTTAAATAATACATATTGGAAACCTTGAACTTTGAATGTGGGGCAAAAAAGCAATAGAATTGTAACATAGGTAATTACAGTTGTCATATTCAATTTCGAAAATATTAACATTTCAAATTGAAGACAGGACTTTTTGCAGGTGCATTCGATGCAGTTAATTGAGTCGTCCCCCTGTGAAATTACTAAATGTTAATTGTTGACAAAACAGGAAACATGGTTCTTCTGTCGTCATTCCTTCTCCGTTATTTTTTTATTTACCGTAATCATACTATTATAGACGTTCAATTACCGATTAATTGTTTTCTCAGTATTATGGGCATTGCCAAGGTGTTTTTGAGTTAATAGGATAGTAAACAAGATAAAGTTCAGGGAAAAATATATATGTGTGTATATACTTTACTGTACACCACATAAACACAAGATACAAGAAAACTTAAAACGTAGGTACAATAAGGCGGTCTTATCGCTAAGTCAAATAAGTCCAAAGAATTTTACCACCATCTAATCTGAAAAGCGGGACAGTGCTATGGCGTGGACAAGAACAGGCTTATACAGGTGAGGGGCACGCCCTACAGGTCTGATGCCCAACTTTTTTCTATGAAAGGGCTCCTCTAGTACCTACCTAATAAATAAAATAAAAAATCCTTTATTATTCCTTAATTAAAAACTAAATACAATTACAAAGTTCTTTAAAAACGTGCTTAATATAATTATAAAAAAATAAAAAACACTTACGTTCTAGACATAAAAAAATAAAAGAAAATTACAATTTACAGTGATAGATAATTATAATAACGACATATATCGATGGTTAATAATGAATCTTTTAATAAAGGTACCTTCAAATCAAGAGGCATCTCCTAGGCAAGCGCGCTCCACCTTATAGGCTGCATCACCAATTGCAAGCAAGTCTGATTGCAACCAAGCTTTAGCATATATTAAAAATAAAAAAATATTTGGTAAACATCTTATATATGAATAAAATTAAATGAAATTACATAAACGTCCTCACGTCCGTGCCAGGTGTAGGTGTAAAATTGCCGTTTCCACGTTCGGAAACGTCGACATCAAAGACACTCGGCGATTAGTTGTGAGGAAGTGGACAAAGTAGGACGTGGCAAAGTGACCGGGATATCAGCATCCGTTCGCATCCTAGCTAAACGACTAACGACCTGAATGAATTAGCCTTATTTTATGTTCCCGTCGCGTTATCTTGAACGTCGATAGTGTAACACGCCCTTCATGTTTATTAGCTTAATAATATTTTTTTGCGATCTGCCGCGTTGATCTAGTGGTTAGCATGTTCGACTGCAACCGACGAGGCCCCGGTTTGAGTCCCGGGTAAGGCCATAACTAGTATTGGGTTTTTCTAACAAGAAATTCTAAGTACTACCCCAGACTTAGGAAGTTGGCGGTGTTGCACCCCCGTGCCTCGGAGAGCACGTTAAGCCGACGGTCCTGCGCCTGATCTCTCTCCGGTAGTGTCGGATTTTCCCTCCCATCGGGTTATGAGAGTAAAGAAACTAAACAGCACAATTTATCTTCTCTATCATAGTTATAAATCTTACTAATATTTTAAATGCGAAAGTTTGGATGGATGTATGCGAATATGTACAACTAACTATTAGTCGTACATAACATTTTATTGAAAGTTTCATTTGATTAATTTGTTGGTTAGAACTTTCTTCTCAGGGTTCTAAGAATTTATTTTCAGGCGTAACCCTAACTTTGATAGCTATGCGATGGAGAACTCTAAAAAATAAGATATAAAGCCACTGTCCAAATGTAGTGACGCCCCGTCGCCTTATACCTTTTCCTGTTCCATTCCGAACAAGTTAAAGGGCTTAATGAATGAGGTATGTACTAAACGGCGGCAATTCGATTTGCTAATCCCCGCTACCTACGGTATCAACAAATGAAAGGTCTTTTGTTTTAGGTAGGCGGTAGGCCCCGTCGTTTGGCAGAATTTCAACGGAGACTAGTAAAAACAATAAGTACCCAACCTCTCCTTCTTTGTCTATCTATTCAATAGGAGGTATATTTTCTTCTTATTTTATTACCATCTGGCTATTTCTCGCGTCTTCGTACGTGGATTTATGTTTGTAGACACTTATTTCTTGGTTTAAAATGTCATTTCTCCGTTCCTAAACTAAAAGTTGTATTTTTTTTACTGAAATATTCTGTAGACTCATATGAATTTTTTTTTTTTTTTTTAATCCACTACAAGCTAGCCCTTGACTGCGATCACACCTGATGGTAAGTGATGATGCAGTCTAAGATGGTAGCGGGCTAACCTGTTAGGGGCATGGCAGTTATATAAAACCCACACCCCTTCGGTTTCTACACGGCATCGTACCGGAACGCTAATTGCTTGGCGGCACGTCTTTGTCGGTAGGGTGGTAACTAGCCACGGCCGAAGCCTCCCACCAGCCAGACCAGGGAAAATTCAGAAATTATAAATTCCTAAATTGACCCTGCCGGGGATCGAACCCGGGACCTCCGCACGTTAAGGCAACAGCGCTACACACTGCGCCACGGAGGTCGTCAAAGACTCATATGAATGATATCAGGAAACTGAAAATAAGTATATGTATTGCTTTGGTGCGAATCACTAATCGAATTAGTCATCATAATAAGGTAGGTAAGAGGTAGTAGGTATAAGCAAACATGTCAACAAAGTTTCCTAGAGTTCCATAATAAAGGTAATAAAACATTGTAAACAATGGCTTAACTTAAGATAATTAGGTTAAAGTGATCCGGAATAGGAGAAAAACCGATAGGGTGACACAGAATCGTGGAATTGGTAGGTGGAGTAGGTATTTCCCCTTCAAGCTCGCGATCGCTGTATCGTATGTCTCAAGGTGAATGCCCTGTCTACCCTCCCACCCGCCGCGTGACCCGCCCAGCACTTGCGCTAGGTCAGGGTCGGAACATCCGAACCAGTTAACTAAGGCCCCCGGGATGTACGGCCCGCCCTCCAACACGCGGCGCTGTCTACGCTGGGCGTATCTCCACTCACGCGGTCGCCCGATTTTTCCGTTCGAATAGATTCTGATACGTCCGACGCTCTGTTGACCCTTGGGGCAGGTCAAGGACCACGTTTCTTAGAACCCTCACATGCTGACTTTTTGTCAACTTTTCGCATGTATCGAGTTCGTTTGAAGATTGTTTATTTACAATGCACTTCACGCATTTCTAGCACATGATAAGTTTCGTTCGTTGTATTGATGTACTAGCGAATGCCCGCGACTTCGTCTGCGTGGTTTGTGGTTTATTGGTTCCCGCGGCAGCTCTTTAATTTTCCGGAATAAAAAGTAGCATAAGTGCTATTTCAGACTATAATCTATCTCTGTGCCAAATTTCAGCCAGATCCGTTTAGCCGTTGGGGCGAGATTGAGTAACAAACATCCATACATTCATACATTCCTACATCCACACATCCATCCAAACTTTCGCATTTATAATACTAGCGAATGCCCGCGACTTCGTCTGAGTGGTTTGAGGGTTTTTGGTTCCCGCGGGAAATCTTTAATTTTCCGGGATAAAAAGTAGCCTATGTGCTATTCCAGACTACAATCTATCTCTGTGCCAAATTTCAGCCAGATCCGTTCAGCCGTAGGGCGTGATTGAGTAACAAACATCCATACATACATCCATGCAAACTTTCCCATTTTTATAATATTTATTTGATTAGTTACATTTCTTTGAAGTAGGAAGCCACTGGACGCAACTTGAGATCTTAGCAGGATCTAAGCATTGGATGAAAATCGGTTGACAGGACGACGAAGATAATTAAGAAAATCTCCCTTTAAACTTATTACTACAGCTAATTACTTAAAACTGCGCGTAAAGGTGTAAAATAATAGCTGCTTGGTCTGGTTTCAAACTAGGACATGATTAAAATCTGTCTTAACACTCGGAGACACCAGAGTAGAATGATTTTTCATTTTAACGCAGTCGCAGAACTAATCTAAGTTTGAACCCGTGCTAAATTCAATTTTATTCGTAAAATGTGACTTCCAGGCTGCCAGAGTTGATAAGCAGCCAGCATGTACTCTATAGTATTTTATTTAATACCTATATAAGGTAGATAGTTCATTCAAATCAAATCAAATCAAATGTTTTTTATTCAAATAGACTTTTTACAAGTGCTTATGAAAAGTCGAATGAATCTACCACTGGTTCGGAATGCCGTTCCTACCGAGACGAACCAGACAGAAAATCGGTGGACCTTGCTCTTTTGAAAAAATATAATGTATTTACCATTGCATTAATTTAAAGATACAGAAGTAAGTAACCGCAGTGCTGAGCATTGCTGGAGCGAGACAAATCCATTGCCTATAGTCTTAGGAATGGGTCGGCTCACTCAAGAACAGACAGAAGCGAAATAAAATATTATATTCATTCGAAGGGATATAAAATATTACGCGGAGAAAATTTCAAATCGAAATTTGAATAATTCAAACAAAAGACAGGGGGGATGAGAGAGAAAGAACCTAATTATCATAGGAATGGCGGCGCGTACCTATCACATGCGCGATTTGTGTAACATTATGATTTTATTATTAATTTAAATATCGCGTACGAAGCTACGGAGTGTGCCGTAGCAATTTCATTATTATTTCAATCAACTGAATGTAAATTTATTCAACAATCTCACGAGGTAATTGCGATGTCTCCATCCCGCTTACCCCTGTGCCTATCTCATTCTAACCCACTTCGGTCCCGATGAGGGTTGCCAACGGGAAATAAAACGATCGCGGACACGGGTCACAGATACAAGTTTTTTTTAAATAATCTACTAGTTTACCTAACCGCTGCCATTATTTAAATTGCATCAGCATTCAGTCTAATACGGTAGCGGGCTAAAGTTAGGGTAACTAAATAGGGTTAGTTGGTTTGATACACGGCATCGTACTGGAATGTTCAATCGCTTAGCGGCACTTCTTTGGCAGTAGGGCGGTAACTAGGATAAGAAGTGACGATAACTGGCGTACAGGCATTTCTACAGTTAAATGATACAGTTAAATGATTCTCACATAAAACTGAGTCGATCAGCATCAAAAAAATTGCCATTTTTAATCATATTTAAGGACTACTCACGCATGACTAAAATATTGACCATGCCAAAAGTGTTTCCATAGAAAAATACGGTAAATACGTAGTGGTTCCTATTCCTGAAACAGTATTCCTGTAGGTATCTCATAAGGCTTCTGGGAACTTTTTTAACTGAGACAGTTAACAGTATGGGGGAATCCCCATACTGTCAACTGTCCCAGTTAAATAAACAGCTCAAAACATAACACATACCTAATACTACTTCAACTTAATGTAACGAGCACCGTTATGCTAATTACGTAAATATTCTTATTTTTTATATAGTATAGTTACCTTTTATGAGGTCGATCGAAATTCCGCGGAAACCGGGTCTCGTAGTAACCCTATATCCCGCCAGAACCCCACATTCTTACGCGTTCAATCAAACATGAGCTCGCTTGCTTTATGTTGCGACTTTGCCTATATCTCCATTGTTAGCTCCTTTTGTTCTATTATAAAAATTAGATGTCGACGACCGGACGCACGACGCTCGTGTGTGAGGAAATTCTTTATTTTCTAACCTACCCGCAAACGATGGATTTGTCACAAGTTGCTTAGAAATTGAGCACAAAACGAGTCAATGCGTGGAGTTTCTGCATTTATTCGCTTTTTATTGGCAGGAAAAGGCATATTTCATAGAACCAGGGCAAAAGTTTTCGTGTGGTGGATGCTGTATTTTTTATATTTTCAATAATTAATGATGATTTTTGTTTATTTTTTTTATTGACACCGCCTGTCACTAGCTATCAGAATTATAGTATGTTTATACTACCTAAGTATTTTTCTGTAGATGAAAATGTTCCGTAAGCGTAACCCAGCTTAATATGCGCACTGGGAAAATACAGAAAATAAGCGCCAAATTGATATATATCTACAGATCAAGAAATCCTCTTAAGACGTCCAGATTTAATGATAAGCAGCAGACTCTTGTCATCGAGAGAATTGCTGTGTCGATGAGACAAACAATGACATCTATTATTCATTTTAAAGTCCTGGGCAAACAAGTGACGGGCAAGTGCTACGGCAGCAGCGCAGCGTCTTTTCCGCTATTAGCAAAAATTCATTGTCGCATCAAGAATACTGAATATTCAACCAATCACAATAATTGAGACTGTTGACTGGATACCTACAGGTTTTACATAATAGCGCTTTCGTAATTTTCGAGCGATAGTTGACTTGTGTAATCTTATTTTGAATTCAAAATTGTCACAAGTACTTATATGCCCTAAATCAAATTTGAGTTATGAGCCTGTTGAATACGATTCACTGCCGTGGCGCGTTTTATTCGGCCAAACCTTTAAACAATGAACGTATAAATCGGGCAAAGTCGGGGCGCGGGGCTCTGCGACCATAATTTGAGTGTGTAATCGAGCCGGGATGCATATTGGGTGCAATATTTAAGCGAATCGGGCGATAAATTTTAGTCCGCAGTCGGCTTGCTCTTGATGATTCACGAGGAATTGGAAACTCGGAATACATTTTACTTACTAATCCATACTAATGTTATAAGTGCGAAGTGCGGTCTATGCATTAGAGATGTCACCATTCTAGACTTCCAGCTAAGCTACTTAAAAAATACAATCTATTAAAACTCGACTCTGGACGCCAGCAACTATTTTTTTTAATCCACTACAGGCTAGCCCTTGACTGCGATCTCACCTGATGGTAAGTGATGCAGTCTAAGATGGTAGCGGGCTAACCTGTTAGGGGCATGGCAGTTATATTAAACCCATACCCCTTCGGTTTCTACACGGCATCGTACCGGAACGCTAAATGGCTTGGCGGCACTTCTTTGCCGGTAGGGTGGTAAATAGCCACGGCCGAAGCCTCCCACCAGACCAGACCAGACAAAGTTCAGAAATCATAAATTCCCAAATGGATAATAAGCAATGGTATTGTATGGTTTGCCTCTATGACGGCAAATATGACTGCATTGACTTGGTTAGCAAGATTTCTCTTAATTTTGTTAGGAACGCAAATCGTTGTCAAAAAACGCAAGCACGCCAGCTTATAATCTATTCGCTGTTAAATTCTGCCGAAACAATGCTGGCAAGCGTTCACCTATGCGTCGACTTGTTGACGAATACAACAGAACCTTTGACGATGTTGGTATCTTTGCTCTGTCTGAGGGCAGATATAAAAAGGCTGGCATCAGAATTTTGAGGGATAAACAATTTTTATAAAGTTTTTTTTAATATAAGGTTTATATAAGGTTGGTGTATACCTGTCCAATGTAGGTAGGTATACCTACCTACATTGGACAGGTTGTAACCAGTTGTGTACCTACCTCATCTTCTCTATTCTATTTTCTTATTGTTTCTGTTTATTTATTATTTATATATTGTTAGTAGCATAGACATATCTAGGATTTTTTCGCTACGCTCTTCTAAGTCTATGGTTAGTAGTAAATTTAAATTTTTGTGTTATATTTTCGCATATATATTATTTTAGCATATTATATAACACAGGTATATATAATTCAGATAAGTTTAATACATGGCCTTCAATTTCAAATTGTTAACCTGTGGATGGTGTGGTGGATTGCACATTTTTTAATATTTTGTTTTTGTTTAGATAATAAGATTTAATGTGTAATTGTTGATCGTCCCCAATAAATAAAAATATAATTTTGCATGCCCATCGTATGGCGGATCGTAGATGGTAAAAAGTAGTAATAAAGACCTGTAATTTATCAACCAATAAACTATTATGATTAAAGTGTGTCTTTCTGTCTGCTACGCTTTAACGGCCCATATTTTCAAGCGATTTTAATGAAATTTGGTATAGAGGTAGATTACATCCCGGAGAAGGGCATAGGATATATTTTATCCCGGAAAATTAACGATTTCCTGTGGGAATCAAAAAATACTTAATTCACGTGGACAAAGTCGCGGGCATCATCTAGTATATTATAATAGTCGGGTGATGTCCTTAATTACTTTGTTTTTTTGATTAACGCGGGAACTCCTTAATTTTCCGGGATAAAAAGTAGCCTATGTAACTCTCAATGTGCTCAACTATTCCCATGCTAAAGATTACGTCGATCCGTAGCTCCGTTGCGGCATGATTGAAGGAAAAACCAACAAACAAACACACTTTCGTATTTATAATATTAGTATGATAATAAACTAAGTTTTTCAAATCGGGCGATAAATTTTGGTCCACAATCGGCTAGCTCTTGATTATTCACGAGGAATAGAAAATTCGGAATAGGTATGAGTACATTTTACTTCCTATTGTAATAGTTATAGTTAGTTCCTATTTAGTTAGTTTTGGCCTGTTTCTTTACTTTCATAAACTAAGTCTTTGAATCATACTAATATTATAAATGACTAGCAGATGCCCGCGACTTCGTCCACGTGAAATATTTTTTTTTAATTCCCACGGGAACTCCCTAGTTTTTCTGGTTAATATATAATATAGTATAATAAAGTAAAGTATTGAGGATACGCGTGAAATTCCCGTATAAACTTTGTTTTTTTATTCGAGATAAAAAGTACCTAGCTTAAAAGGTTGCCTTTAAAAGATCACTTTCGTGATAATTCCGCCTTTGCGTAACACCATAGTTTCCTGTCTTCTGTTTTGTATGCATACTTATACTACTACTAAGTCAGTCACCAGGGTACACTCTATCTTTGTACCAAATTCTCTACAAAACTGCACCTTTACCTTTATTCTGTTACCAGATAGAGAGTTCGACAGACAGACGGAAATACAGACGCACTCTCGCATTTATAATATAAGTACCTATTTATTAAAAGGCCTACACAATTATCCCTAATAGCTAATACATTAACGTGCTGAAAAAAGAACGTAAACAGTGCGATAGAAAATAATAAAAACGGTTTACAATTTCATTACCTTGCATTTTAAAGTAATATCTTGCCGTAAGCGAATTATAGCTGAATATTGAACGAGCAAACGGTCGCGGATAAGCGTGTATGCATCAAATATTGTATTATTAAAGTCCCTATTTAAATAGCAATACGGTTTTTTCCGTTGGAAACAGCCTCATAAAATATGAACCACTCCCGTTAAACGATTCAGCCTATAAAGCGTATAGCGCGTTTAAACTACAGATACTCAAAATTAAAACTGTTATAACACAGTCGGTGAAAATTAAATGAAAAAGACTTGGAATAAGTTCATAATTTAAGGACCGGCAAACACGGCCCGAGTGCGCAGCGTGGCTTGTCGGCTAGCTGTGGGGGATGTTTTTAATATGCGCTTCGCCTGATAAAAAAACTTGGCCTTGCTTTGAAAAGTAAAATACTTGGTTTTTCATAAGCTCGGCCCGTTTAGCATGTGTACGGCTAAACAAATGTTACGCCACTCGTGTGTAAATCGACGTAGTTATAAAAGAAGCATGGTGACATGGCCTATTTGGATTTAGATTTGGCATTTTCATTTTTTCTCGATTGTGTTAAAATGAGGTAGGCACTTTAGTTTTAATTAAACCTTATTAATATTTGAACAACTGACAAGCTATGAGGGATGATTTTATACGCGTTACGCATGATAAAAAACTTTACCTTGCTTTGAAAAGTAAAATACTTGGTTTTTCATAAGCTCGGCCCGTTTAGCATGTGTACGGCTAAACAAATGTTACGCCACTCGTGTGTAAATCGACGTAGTTATAAAAGAAGCATGGTGACATGGCCTATTTGGATTTAGATTTGGCATTTTCATTTTTTCTCGATTGTGTTAAAATGAGGTAGGCACTTTAGTTTTAATTAAACCTTATTAATATTTGAACAACTGACAAGCTATGAGGGATGATTTTATACGCGTTACGCATGATAAAAAACTTTACCTTGCTTTGAAAAGTAAAATACTTGGTTTTTCATAAGCTCGGCCCGTTTAGCATGTGTACGGCTAAACAAATGTTACGCCACTCGTGTGTAAATCGACGTAGTTATAAAAGAAGCATGGTGACATGGCCTATTTGGATTTAGATTTGGCATTTTCATTTTATCTCGATTGTTTTAAAATGAGGTAGGCACTTTAGTTTTAATTAAACCTTATTAATATTTGAATAACTGACAAGCTATGAGGGGTGATTTTATGCGCGCTACGCATGATAAAAAACTTAACCTTGCTTTGAAAAGTAAAATACTTGGTTTTTCATAAGCTCGGCCCGTTTAGCATGTGTACGGCTAAACAAATGTTACGCCACTCGTGTGTAAATCTACGTAGTTATAATAGAAGCTTGGTGACATGTCCTATTTGGATTTTAAATTTCGCATTGTCATTTTTGCTCGATTATTTTAAAATGAGGTAGGCACTTTAGTTCCGATTACACCTTATAAATATTTGAATACCTGACAAGCTTTATACGCGCTTCGCCTGATAAAAAACTTGGACTTGCTTTAAAAAAATCTATTGTTCATTTAGAATATACTTAAGGTGTTCTTCAGAAAACATATCACTGTCATAATGACAGTGATATGTTTTCTGAAGAACACCTTAAGTGGCTGTCGGTGAGTTGAGATAATGATAATCATTATCTCAACTCACCGACAGCCACTACTGAACACCAGTACCTCTCATGAGAGGGGTTTTGACGACCTCCGTGGCGCAGTGTGTAACGCTGTTGCCTTAACGTGCGGATGTCCTGTTCGATCCCCGGCAGGGTCAATTTGGGAATTTTCCCTGGTCTGGCCTGGTGGGAGGCTTCGGCCGTGGCTAGCTACCACCCTACCGGCAAAGACGTGCCGCCAAGCGATTTAGCGTTCCGGTACGATGCCGTGTAGAAACCAAAGGGGTATGGGTTTAATATAACTGCCATGCCCCTAACAGGTTAGCCCGCTACCATCTTAGACTGCATCATCACTTACCATCAGGTGAGATCGTAGTCAAGGGCTAGCTTGTAGTGGATAAATAAATAATAATAATATTCAAATTAGGTAGGTACACTGTAGGTACACTTTTTGACGTCAAATTACTTATAAAACATGATGGTGATAAATATCTTAAAACTAAAGCTACGGGGGTTCCAAACGCGCCCTGATCTGAGAGGAGCCCACAACAAACTCAGCCGGGTTTATTTTTTTAAATTATCACCATCTCACAAATCATCTTATACCAAGGAACTATCAGGGCC
Source organism: Erebia aethiops (assembly GCA_923060345.2). Taxonomy (NCBI): domain Eukaryota; kingdom Metazoa; phylum Arthropoda; class Insecta; order Lepidoptera; family Nymphalidae; genus Erebia; species Erebia aethiops. The sequence continues at coordinate 3,453,671 of OV281079.1, read as the reverse complement.
ATTAGAGCAAATTATTGCCAAGCTACCTTGTCATTTAATGTGATAAAAATACCATGTAAAGGATTATTTACATGGTAATAAGATTTTTCAATGAGTTTACGTTTTACATTAACTTTGAACTTATTCAAGACAAATTGAAATTTAACCATGCCTTGCATAATAATTACAGTCACTCAGTGCTACATACGTCGCGCGTCGATTAAGCGCGCGTCATGATAGGTATCTCCATTCAGTCGCCAATTTCCGAGGTGTCACCCTTTGTGAAGTTGGTTGTGACATGAAGCGTCGAGGATCTCCGTCGCTTGTCACCACTGTTCGTTAAACTAAAAAATCTTTGATAAAGTCCTTTCATTTTAACATTTTAAATAGATATAGTACTACGTAGACAAGATTTCTACCGCGTCTTTGTCAGTGTGGATTTAGGTTTTAAAGACTGATATACAAAAATCATTATTACAATACTTTGTAATGTATATAGGAGGCGCGCTTCGTCTTAGAGGCTGCGTCATTATCATAAGGAGTAATAAAAAAACCAAATCTCTAGTTTCTAGACACATTGTTTTTTTATTACGTTTTTAGACCAGCGCACTTGAATAAAGCACAGGACTAGATTTAAAATTTGCAGCCCAAAAATACCGTAGTCTACGTGAGGGCTGACAAAAATGACCGACCGAATAATTAGAATATGACAATGATCTAGTGAATTGTTTCTTGATTATAAAGAAACTAGATGATGCACGCGACTTTGTACGCGCGGCTTAAGGTTGTTGATTCCCGCGGGAACTCTTTAATTTTCCGCAATAAAAATAGCCCATGTTCTTCCCCGGGGTGAAACTTACGTCTATACCAAATTTCATCAAAATCGGTTGACACACTTTCGCATTCATCTTACTAATCTTACTAATATTATAAATGCGAAAGTTTGGATGTATGGATGTCGGTATGGATGTATGGATGGATGTTTGTTACTCAATCACGCCCCAACGGCTGAACAGATCTGGATGAAATTTGGCACAGAGATAGATTATAGTCTGGAATAACACATAGGCTACTTTTTATCCCGGAAAATTAAAGAGTTCCCGCGGGAACCACAAAACCTCGATCCACGCGTACGAAGTCGCGGGCATTAGCTAGTATTATATAAGTACGGATAACAATATTGGATATTAAATGGGCGGGATTCCAGTTAGTAGGCGTTACGTGTGAAAGGTACGCGCGTCGATAGAGCCTATGAGGCACATACAGACACTATGTCTCTCATTAAGGCTGTACAAATAACCAAGAGCAGGACTCATGATTGTACTTTGTTTACAACAATAGATCAGGACTTGTGCCCTCTCCACGTGGAACGGGGGGCTAGTTGAGAATTAGCTTCATTACCATTTATATTAGCGTGTTTGTCGAGAACCGTCCGAGAAATTGCTTTCATGGACTCGTATTAAAAAACCGACATCAGTTTAGAACACGTTCTCAAGTCTCGGCCAATCTATGCTTATGGCCGGTCTTAAGCATAGATTGACGGGCCTTAGCTATCTAAACGAATAAGGCCACACAAAGGACGACGTACACTGAAAATACAATCAATCCCTATTGTTTCCTCAGAGAAATATTTTCAAATCTACGAATAACGAACTCAAAGCACAAAACGAAAGCGGTATCGAAGTGAATTTCCTGAGCATTCCTAAAAATAAATACTGTACAAATAAAATATTGGACTGCGTCCACTCTCTTGAAAGGAAAATTAAACGGCCACAAAGAAAGATGGGAAACAAATCGGACCGCTTAAGTTTTTGTCAAAGGGGTGCGGGGACAGAACTCCTTTTCCATTTGTCTAAAAATGTTGCAATTGAATGCATTTCGGTATGGAATATTGAAACCTCAGAGTGGGTGAGTGTTTCTCATCCGTGCACGCATGGGGGGATGCACTGGGGGCTACAGGGTGGCGAGCCGCCACCGTCACCTCCCTGCGCCCCCGCGTCTGCTTTCTAAACCTCCACGCAAATAGTACACGTTTGCTTGGCAACATTTCATGCTTAGTGTATACAAATAATGTACGGCACGGCTACAAACTGCGCAAAGGGAATACTAATGCAAGCGAACACAGGCCTCAAGTTAAACATTTCGCCAGTGATCATTTGTATTGTAATGGCCTTTATTGGCGCCTGATTTAGCGACGTGTTTTCAGCGTTGCGGTCGTCAGACAGCCGTTCGCACATCCCCAGTGTCTCCCCCGACCCCTATGCTTCTCTTTGGATAAAAAATTCCTTCAGAGTTGATGGATGCACAGCGGCATCTTGCTGTTCAATTCAGTCCGGCCTGAGCCTACTTTAAAATGCATTAGTCTGAAGACTATTCATATTTTCTTTTAAATAATATCAAAGATGTGAGGGGTCAAAATTAAGGGTAAATACAAGTACGTTTAAGTAATTAATAAGGCTTTAAAATTGAAATGCGTCACGCATTTAAATAAACGGGCTTCCTCAATTATATTAATTTACGAAATGTTTTTATCCGACTAAAATATTTAAGCTTTTTTATGCTTCTGGGTAGGGAAGGGCATTCCGAATCAGTGGTACTCACTTGACGATTTAAAAGCACGTGTATAATCAGCTTAATTGAATAAAAATATTCTTTTAATTATTTTATATTGCAATGTTTTAAAAATATTATACTCATGAATTAAAATTAGAACAATAATTATGCATCTAAACTAATATTATAAAGAGGAAAGATTTGTTGGTTTTTTTTAATGGATAAACTCAAAAACTACTAAACCGATTTTAAAAATTCTTTCACCTATCAAAAAAAGTTCTAAAAAAAGTCCGCAATAGCAAAATATCTTTCTTATAAGGTTAACTCACAATAGCCATTTTTATGATTTTCAAATTTGGTCTAAGCCAATGAAAATGGCGCGACTGCGGCCGGCGCTCAGATTAAACATTATCTGAGGGCTGCCGGCTGTGGCAGGTGTGTGGCAATGTAATAGGTATTAAAATGTAAAACCTGCCCACTGCCCACTGGCTATATTGGGTATAGAATATTAGGATTATTAAGTGCCACCCGTGCGAATCCGGGGCGGATCGCTAGTAAAATATAATATTATACGTAAATAATCATTAACATGTACAGTACTTATATATTATATGATTTAAATTATTATTCTTCTAATGATAGGCGAGATAATTTATATTTTCTTATTTTAATTACTGAACATATTATTTAAAGTCAAGAAATTATTCAAGAAATATAGCTATTACAGAACCAGTCTTATAGATAGGTATAGGATAGGATAGGAAGGCAATCGGAGTCGAATCGGCGGTCGCTCGGCACGCGACCATTTCCCTTAACGTAGTTTTGTGATAACGGGAAGCCATTAACGTTTTAGCCGTGGTCCCGCCATCGGCAATCCCCAAGTGCGCTGACAATTTAGCAAAAGGCTGGCCTCACAATCTGCCGGTGACGTCGGATAAACACTAGTACTCCCCAGCCGCTCTTCCACAAAGTCCGACTGATTCGCAATGCAAAACGCATCGGCCGGCCCACCTATCTAATATTGCCTGATGTATTTTGAATAATTGCCGGGTACGCCGGCGGCTGATTGCGCTTGTACAAAGAGATCGGTGGCTGCAGTACGGAAAATGTCTTGCACGGGATTTGTGCGGCTCTTTGTGGCACCGGTTGGACACGGACAAAAGTGCTACGCCCGTACCGCTTGTAGCGTTGAGGACGATTGCTTTAAATCAAGCGATCCAACGGCTTGTTTGTGAGACTTTGAGTCACACCCACACACACTATACAAGCGACACATGTACAGCTAAGCAATTTAAAAAGCTTTGCACTCCAGGATTAACTTGAATTCGAAGCAGCTTGAGGGAAACTCAATTCATTCTTCTGGCAGAATAAAGTTCAAACGTCACTTCCGGCATACCTAAATATTGGTACCAAACCGAGCAGCCGTTTCGAAGAAACCTTTCACTTCTCTGTCACATTTATTATAATAGCATTAGATTAGAACTGGTATTATCTGAAACAAAAGAAGTCCAAATCCGCATTCACCTTGAAACTCCATAGCGCGGTGCGGCTACTAGAGGCACATTTTCATTACACAAAATAAATATATCAACCCCATGTCAAAGTAAAATAAGAATACAAACAATCAATCAATATTTTTTATTCATTCAATTTAGGTACACTGTACACTTATTGACGTCCGCAACTTATAAAACATGATGGTTATAATCAATTACGGTCTGGTCTGAGAAGACCAGGACCAGGACAGACTCAGCCGGGCTTTTTTTTCAAACATCTCACAAACATCGTAAATTTAATAGCCGCTTTAATATAATAGATTAATTAGCCGCTGGAACAATTCATTGCTCGCTTTTTTATCAATTGAATAACTCTGTATATTGCAATATAATGTTTATACAAACACTTTGAACTGGTTGAGAGACATCTCCAATATGCTTTCTGAGAGTTTATTATAAAAACGTATACATAAACAGAATAGTAGCTGTGCCTCGGTGCCACTTAATTCAGTGTTTAAGGCGAGTCACCTGCAAGATTTTAGGAGGTGAGGTGTGGGGTGCCGCCCGCGCGTCTCGCGGTACGTTTCTCGTAGAGACTGGCGGGGAAGCGGGCGGCGCGGTATATTCTGAAACCGCTTGGCAACGTTCAAGTTCTGGGATTAATTTGAATTAAATAAATATAGGACTTCAGTTTGAAATAAAGTTTAGCAGGTTCTCATTAATACTTCAAGAGGAATTTATCCATATAAAAATGATGAGCAAAGTCGAAAATTTTATTAATAACGTTTTAAACTTTTAATTTAGCCTGTTTCAAGATTTTTTTTGATCGAGTAAAGTACATCCTATCGTGTAACAAATTAGCACATTCTTTAGACACTATCTTTAAGTGTATCGGATATTTTTTGTAAGACCGTTATTTAATAGTAAATACCGAAAACATTTGATCTAGCAAACCAGTTTTCACCGCTGAGCTGAGCTGACTCGCCTTAAGCTAGTGTATTATTAAATTAAAAAAAAAAAAAAACAACCTAAACAAGTCATTAAGAATTTCCTTCCGGTAATCTTGAATCTTTAAGATTAGTTTCAGTGCGGCAGCAATCAATTCTTCGCGACTCGCGTGGAATAAATAAGTGCCAGTTATTAAATACGTTTTATAAGTAATCACTTTAAAGATCGCATGTGTTTAATTATTTGTTGAAAACTAATTGATACCTGCGATTTTGTTCGCATTTTAAATGGATTCCATGCTAATAGAATGCTAATGTGACAGTCTGTTCGTCTGCTACACTTTGACGGCTCATATTATCAACCGCTTTTGATGAAATTTGGTATTTAGAGGAAGGTCATAGGCTATATGTTCCCGCGGGAATTAAAAAAAAACTTAGTAAAGGCGGACGAAGTCATGGGCATCAACTAGTACTTAATAATAATAAAATTCAGAAATCAAAATCACACAGAAAGCTTTAAAGAGAGCTTTATATCTTTTTTTATAATAATATTGTAAGAGTTGAATTTCAGGTAATGCGTGGTAATAATAACATGGAACAGAAAACAATGATATCATATTTTATTATACTTATTCATATAAAAAATATATACATACTTAGCTTTGATTAATCTATAACAATACAATGGAAACTATATCTACCTAGTCATCATCTTCATTGTTTCCTTGATAGATGTTCGAACCTAGGTCTCTTTCAAGGATAATTTCTAGGACATAACACGGTATAGGCAACATACAGCTTCAGACGGAAAGACATATTAATTTTAATCTTAGGTGTACGTCAAATATTCAATTTGATAAAAATCAATTCATTAACGTGCTAATTTATCTACGATCTCCGATACTTTTTGCTGCGGTTTTATATTAAGAGGACTCTTACTTAAACCAGCAAAGAGCGTGGTATTTCCAAACTTCATATTATGGACTCAAACGCATGACTCATAATCGTCAGTACTTAGACTTACCTAGGTAACTAGGTTTTTTCAGATATTTATCTGGAGACCGGAATATGCATTTCCTTTTTTCTTAAATGACTGCCTTTTGAGTTTAAATGTTTGCATTGTATGCAAACGACAGGAGATTTTGTATTAATTAGTAATTTTACATTTTACTAACCAATCTATAAGTAATAAATATCTTTATATACACGCAGAATTATAATTTTTGTTACCCAAGTTTCAACAAGAACCCATCATTGTTGAATCCATGATCTGGGATAGGTACAAATTTCGGGAGCGTCGCATTAAAAGGCAACGTATAAAATTAATTGTATATTCTAATGAAATTCTCCCCGCCTTCTTCGATTCTCTCGTTCCATCAAACAATCATGAAACCGTTACGTTTATATTTTTTTAAAACAAAAATGTAACATTAACACGCGATTAAAGAATTGGAATATAAGCGCGGAAGAAATATATTGTAGTAATGATTGTAAAACGGAATTATATTGAAATTATGCGAAATTCATGTCATGCAACGGCGATATAGAAATGTAATGCGTCCCTGTTGGTATCATCCATTTTACGTACAGCATTTCCAAATATCGTTTTTAAATTGGATTAAGCACTTTAAGCTCATTATATTATTTTGAATAAATGGCCCAGCAAGCCCCGATATTACAAATGATTATTTTATAAACCTGTACAGCACTTACCGCGTCTGAACACTTTTCAGTAATTTACAAATTGATGAAAATATTAATTAAGTTTTGAGTTAATAGTATTAACATGTCTATTAAATGAAATTACATGTTGAAATGAAATAATATTTCATGCAGGCTTATATCGGCTTATGGGCTTGTGTCTCGGCTCTGCCCCGGTTCGAGTAGCAGATTCTACCGAGAAGACCAAAAAAACTCAGCAGGTGTTTTTAACTGAGTTTTTTAACTCTATACTCTTTATGAGTTATGAAATCTTGCAAACCCAATTGTGTTTTATAATGACGTGTATTATTGCATACTCACTTGTCTAAACAGTATATCAAATCATATTAAATTGTATTGATATTTAGCTAAAATTTCATATTCAACTGTTTTAATAAAGTAGGCAAAAATAATTTCAAAACATTAATAAAAGTTCTGAGATCTTATTTCTAATGAATCTTATTACTTTGGTTGAAACCTTATGATAAAGAAAACGCTTTGTTTTCTCTCTTTTTATTTAGAACCTGAAGAAAAATATATTGATTAAGCGCGTAGGTGTGCGAAGTAGGGCACCTATATTTTAATGGGATTACTTACCTACATTCTTTGAGTTGTAGAACATAGAGGTGCAGACCTCATACACTGATAGACGTCCACAGCTAGACATAATTAATCTTGTACTGACTATATCAGCTGGCTGAATATCGTAGTTAACGTTGACGCGATTAAATGGGAAGAAAATTTACTACTAGGCACTCAGATCTGTCTAGAAGGGATCTTTCAATTGCACTATCCACTGCTACTGAAGTAAAAGTTTAAAGACGTAATGGTACTGTTAAAAATTATTTATATGAAAAGTTAGGAAAACATTTTCTGTTCTGTTTATTTATGTTAAAACTGGATGATACCCGCGACTTCGACCGCGTGGATTAGGTTTTTTTATTCCCGAGGGAACTTCATAATCTTTCGGGATAAAAAGGTCTAGTGGTCCTTTCCTGGGATACAAACTATCCCTATACCAAATTTCATCAAAATTAGTTGAACAGATGGGCCGTGAAAGCGTAGCAGACAGACAGACACTTTCGCATTTATAATATTAGAATTGATACCAAACAAGCTGCTTCACAATCTGATGAAGATATTGTCAAAAGACCGAGTAAGAGCAGATACTAGAATGGATACCTTGTACCGGAAAACGCAGCGGTGACAGGTGGCGCAAGACGAGGCGTGTTGCAGTCCCTACAAGAGACTTAAGTTCGATAATAGAGACTGTCGGTTGACAACTAGTAAATGCAGATATAGCCTCAATTTACTGAATATCTAAACTGTCTGTTGGTCTTCTTTATCAATAAATAAAAATAGTTTAAAAAAAACTAAAAAACACGCTTTTGACGCAGGTCTCAGGAAAACATAAAATCGCTAATCCTGATTATCCTAGTAAGCATAACGGGTCAAACTGTTTAAAATATTGAATTGTCATCGGTCCTTAATAAGTATACCAAATTTCGAGTTAATCCGACGTTTTAAAGGGGGTCAAAATCATGTTCAAAGATTCCGTTACAAACTAACATACATACGTCTGAAGCTAATAAAAATCGTGTAAAAAAGCGTGTAATAAAACGTTAGCACCAACTGCCACCACCAGTCATAATAAAAATCACGTTTCGTTCAAGATCATCGCCTCTAGTATATGACACCTCTTTAGCTACATCTCGGAAAATGCTCCCATGAGTGTTGTACCCTAGTTTTCCAGTTCAAGCCACCGGTCTCTTTGATGATTATATTACTTGGATAATCTATTATCACACCTTTTTTTTAAAACATTTATTGAAAACAATTCAATAGGAGCTTAAAGCCTGACCTAATTACTATATAAATCATGCCCGCGTGGAATGGTGGCAAGAATGCTGGCTGCATTTCCGCGCCGGACAGCCAGACTGATCCTTACACTATAGTTTATTTCCATGTAAATTTTGTATATAATAAATTAGAGAATAATAAATAATGATTCTTTGGTGGAATAGATAGGTATATAAATTTTGTAACTATTTAATATTTATTGTATGTTTGCATTGTTATTTTCGTGTATTTTTTATTGTAATGATAATATTGTATTGTTTAAGTAGCTGAGAATACTAATAATTACGTCTTTTTTGCATGCCATCTCCATGGCAGATTGTATGCTACTGCTAAATTATTATATAACACCTTTATATCTTCAATCTGTGCAAATAAATAAATGATAATGATGATGATGATGATAATTTTAATATCTCACCCGTTTCATCTTCGCTCGGGTAAGTCCTGCAAATACTTTCAGTGGGTTTCTCCGTTATATATAAAAAAATCTAATGCTAAGTTCCTCGACCCTGTGGCTTGAACGAAGCCACAGAAGATATAGAAGTAGGTACGTTGATATTACAGCCGGTCAGGATTATCCTCATAAATAAATCATTGTCGCCAACCTATAGACGTTCACTCCGGGTCTCTTATCTACGACAAACTGGTAGTCCGTACAGCAAACCGACCTGTTTGCTTTACGGAGACCCCTGCATTAAATCCTCAGTCGTTGAAACTTGGCAGGTTTGTAGCATGGCATGAACCAAAAACTTCACAAATATATTTTTAAAAAAATCTATGCGTATTTATACCTTAAAGTTAATATTTTAGATTGATTAATTTTTTGAAATAATAGTAAGTAGTTATTATTTGCACTCAAAACAGGAATATTAAAAGAAATAATTATGCATAACATCTATATTTGAACCGATCATATATTTTCAAACCTAAACTGCGTTTGAAAATACCTAAACATTTAGGTATTTTATAAAAGTACCTAATTTTAAATACGTACCTACTCATGATATTAAAGTTTCGTCGCCTGAGGAATTACTGTTGGGGTCTCAGCTTCATTTCCTAGACTATTGCATCTCACACTTCCTGCGCCTCCTTTGATAAAGCCAGGCTGCCAATGCTCGATTTCCTGTGTGCATTTGCTATAAGATCACAACGACTATCGGCTACCTCACCCACCTATACCTGTCCCATTACATCAGCTGTATCAGTTGTACTCTTAACTCTAGTTTTTCTACGGATCTCCTAATTTTTAATTTGATGACTTAGTAGCTCCGAGAATAGTTCTTTCACACTCTAGAGTTTTTTACACGACTGCCCACGGAGTGTAATGTTTTAAGGCTCATGTATGTATGTGAGTTTCTTCATTCCACCATAACTTCTAAATGCCTGGACAGATTTGGATGTATATGGGGTATCGTTAGAAATTAGAATCCTTATCATCCCGAGTGATTCTGGCTATATATTTTTTTGATATGGCAGGGTTTTTTTAATAGACTTTTAAGTATGTTCACTAGTTATGAGGGTCATATTTAGATGATCATGTCCCCTTCCTCCTTATGTCATTACTGGCAAGTAGCACACGCACTTTTCAAAAACGTGGGTTTTCAGGCACTAAGAACGTGTGCTAAGAACTTATATTACACAAAAATAACTCCCGCAATAACCATTAAAATTAGCTTATTAGTGAATACCTACTTTACTACAAACTAGATTTAATTACTTAGAAATTTCATGTTTAATATTAATGCTATATGTATTCCAGTAAAGGGAAAAAAGAGATTTTGAACAATAAAACATATCGAAGCTTTCGTATACCTAGATATAAAGATGCAAATCTCTCCGATATTGCAGTGCGAATACGTGCAAATGATTTCGTTTCAAAATCCAACTAGCCGTCAGTCGCTCGTTCCCACCTCGAATTAGTTGGGGGGCTAAATCCAAGCGAATGCGGTTTGAATACGGATATTAGGCGTTTTAGATGCCGAATGATTGAATTGCTTATAAGGTGTCCCGAATATCCCTTGTACGGTCCACAGTCCAACCCGTACAATTTGCTCCGTCATCATTCGCCTACTTTTCTTTATACATTTAATTTAGCAATAAACCAGTGCACATACCATGACGCGAGCCACTCATCGAACACTTTATTATAATTAATTATAATAATAATTATAATTATCACAATAATTATTATAATTATTAGCAACAAATCAACCAATATTTAATTTATTCAAATTAGGTACACTGTACGTTACGCAGTTAGTGATTAGTGCTTAGTGATACTCGTAAGTGAATAGTAAAAGTGTAGTGTAAGTGCTGCCTTAAAGAATACAAGAACAAAGTGTCTTTAAATTGAATAAAGAAAAACTAAGATGCGGCAATGGACTACTTCTTATTATATAAGATAATTTATGAGTTATGGTTAAAGTAAAATTACTCATTAGTCTAATTTTAAGGCTAGATTGTAATTTTAGTGAATATAGGTTGTATATATAATATACTATATACTCATATTAATGGAAAAAAAAGGTACACTGTACGCTTTTTGACGTCTAATAACTTATAAAATGTGATGGTGATAATCAGTTACGGTATCTTAAAACTAAATTTACGAGGGTTCCAAACGCGTCCTGAGAAGAGCCCACCAAAAACTCAGCCGGACAATCAAAAAATTATATTTCAAGCATCCCTGTCATTTATCGGTCCAAGACCGAACAGGCTCTTTAGAATTTTAATATTGCTTACTAATCTAGTTTGGAGGTTTGAAGCATTACAATACAGCGTCAGAAATATTAATTGAATTTAGGTACCTTTAAGTAGGTACCTACTTTTTTGGTAGCAATCATAATAATTATTACTATGTACTTATCCAATGCCATTGGTAATAATGCAGATAAGTGATAAAAGAGTTAAACTGTCCGACTGTCAAATGCACTGTTGACGTGAAATGAGCGCAATAATGAAATTAAATAGAGTATTGTGAATAAAGCTCGGATAGTGAAATAATGGGTATTTATGTAACAATAAAACCTGCACTGGGCGTTTGTAGGCTTTGTTTATTGAGATACAAGTACCTAGTGGTGGTTGAGAGAGATTTTACGTACCTATTATAGAGATACAAGTGGGTGTGTTACAGCCGTAGTCTCCCACCATTACAAATAGCCTACAAGATCGACTAAAATGATAAATGATTTATTTATTTCACGTAGGACAAATTGTGTCACATACGATACGTCAAGACTACCACCGGTTCGGAAATCTGATTCTACTGAGAAGAGCCGGCAAGAAACTCAGCAGTTGCTCTTTTCTCAAAAAGAAAAATTTTACAATAAGTAAACAATACAACACACGTCAAGTATTACACTGACTTGTGGGTCACTGGATGCGAGGCCGGTTACTTCCATGCAACTCTGCCATTCAGAAAATCATCGATAGTGTATTAACCTCGGCTTAACAAATGCTGTTTAACACAGTCTTTAAATTTATGTAATGGTAATTTTTTTTTTTATCCCCTACAAGCTAGCCCTTGACTGCGATCTCACAGAAATACATCTAGAAACTCTTTGGGAACCATGTTATAAAAGCGTACACTCGACCCCACAAAGGATTTCTGCACCTTGCGTACGTTTGCGTGCGTTGCGATATGACGCAGTTGTTGACGCTGCTAATATGATAACGCAGTTATGTCGAGGAAAACCAGTAGGTATCCAAAAAAATTCACGAACACGATTATTTATTGTAAAGTAAACTTTTGATTCTTAGCTTCATTAAATAAAACTTTCCTTTATTAATAATATTTTGATCAAATTGAATATAGATAAAACATTTATGTATTGAAGAACGATGTTGATAAGTTATTGAACTTATGCCTCAATATATGCGTGCCTAGAGCCATGTGACGTTGTCGAAAATCAGTTATAGTGCGACCGCAAAATGATGAATCAACAACTTTGACTTCGCTGCCTTGCAGGCCGTAGTGTGGGCGAGGGGGGCGGTGGACGGGGGAGCGGGGTGTGCAAATGTTAGATCGATTCCTATTCTGTGTTAATTAGAATCCGCGCCACTAAATACGACTTGTGTGTTGCCGTGCAATTTCATACGTATAATTCAAGCTACTTATCGCTCTTATAAGCTGGTACTTATTAGCTAGCCGAACTGAATTTAAAGGTGGCAGAAAATGGGTGGTAAACATTGTATGGTACCGTTATACAACAGTCCTCCAATAGGTTAAGTCCAGATGTAGGCTCATAATATAGGCTATAGATAGCATACCTGTTAATTAACTTAATATACCTGTGCCTAATCTAACTTAATATTAATAAATTATGGAATTATTGACTGCCTCGTTGGTCTAGCGGTTAGCATAGTCGACTGCGGATCACGAGGTCCTGGGTTCGATTCCCGGTCGGGCATAAAAATTGTTAGGTATTGGGTTTTTCAATTATGAAATTCTCTGTGCCAGCCCGGAGTTGGACGTTGGCGGTGTTTCACCCCCGTGCCTCGGAGAGCACGTTAAGCCGTCGGTCCCGGATATTATCACAAATACGATAATAGTCGTTAAAGCCCGCCAACCCGCATTGGAGCAGCGTGGTGGGTCTAAGCTCTCTAACTCCCTCTCTCCTATGAGAGTGGAGGCCTGTACCCAGCAGTGGGACGTTAATAGGCTGTAGTGGTGGTGGAATTATTAAGTTTAAGGAGATGTGTTTAGAATGTTAATTACAGGTAGATATATTATCCTTAAACACGTATAAACTGCATTAACCATGACCGTGACGAGTCTAATTAAAAGACTATCTAGGCCAAAAAATACGCTCTGACGCCCTTCGCTCTCATTAGCGTTTTAGGCTTAACGCAATATGTGGGTCATTTAGATGTAGGTTGTTTAATTAAAGATGAGCATTTTTAGGTCAGAGTAATCATACTATATACTATATTATAATATTATAAATGCTAAAGTGTGTTTGTTTGTTTTTTTATTGGTTTGTCCTTCAATCACGCCACAACGGAGGAACGGATCGACGTGATTTTTGTTATGGCTATAGTTGAGGACCTGGAGAGTGACATAGGCTACTTTTTATCCCGGAAACTTTAGGATTTCCTGCGGGAATCAAAAAACTTAAACCACGCGGAAGAAGTCGCGGACATCAGCTAGTATTTGAATACTGCCATTCTCTTAGAAATATCTAATTAATAATTAATTAAGTACTTTAAACTTGTATCAATTGTATTAGCGGTGAATTAAAATATCGTGAGTAAACTTGCATTCCTAAGAGTTCTCCATAATGCTCTAAAAGGTAAGCAAATAAGTAAGTAAATAAAAACAATTTATCACACACAAACAGATAACAGAACAGACGTAATCCTGACAAAATTGACAACTTGTTACGGTGTCAAGGCGGCCTTGTCACTACGAGTGATCTCAGGCAACCTTTATGAAAAGAGCCGGATGGTGCCGCGCGTGTGAATTTATAAAAGAAAAAGGTGTGCAAGTGTACGGGCACGAAATTTGCTATACTAAGCTATGCTTTTGATCGCTGCCGATAGCCGTCGCCCCCCGGAGCCGCCATCGCTCGGCCGTCGCTGATTTATTTATTTATTTATTGTATTTCGGTATACCAACAGCGAGTACACAAAGCTTAAATTAAGAAATAGTACATAGGGTCTATAACCGTTTGGCACGCCACTTATATACACAGCTATAGAAAAATAAGATAATATAAAAAAGAAACAACCGATCACAAGTACTTAACTACATGATAAAAAGAATATAAAACCAAAGGAACAATTAACCTACTATTACTACTATGATAAATAAATTAATCTACCAATTTTGTAAAATAGAACCTTAACTCAAAACTAACTGACTAAAATAACGAACTAAGACTGGTCGATCTGTCCCTCAAAGCAGAGACCGCCGAAGCTATAACTTTTTTTAAAGTATTTGGACCCTGACAAAAAATATCGACGTCATCATTGTACACTGGCAAGCTCGTTGTAAACATGGATGAGACGGTTTATTGTAGCATTTCTACCCAAGCATTTCGTGCCTGCAACGCCTGAAATCTGCCACTCCGCACTTACTCGTAGCGTGGTGCTGGGTGCACTGACGTTACACCCTGCTCATTCTTAGAGGAGACTTTTGCTTAGCAGTCGACGGCGATGGGTTGAAATGATGACGATATATATTTTTTTTATCCACTACAAGTTAGCCCTTGACTGCGATCTCACCTGATGGTGACATCGCAGTCAAGGGCTGCGATCTCCACGTCTTTGCCGCTAGGGTGGTAGCTAGCCAGGGCCAAAGCCTACCACCAGGCCAGACCAGGGAAAATTCATAAATTATAAATTCCCAAATTGGCCATGCTGGGGATTGAACCCGGGACCTCCGCACGTTAGGACAACAGCGCTCAACACTGCCCCACGGAGGTCGTCACATTTACACAGATATTGTATACTTTGAACTAAAATAAACTATGCCACCTGTGTGAAAAGATACGTTGTCCCAGAACAAGTGTCGCTTCGCCAAATATGTTTACACCGAAACCAAAAAGAAAGCTTGTCAAATCTTCAGGTCTGTATATTTAATCCATGCAGAAAAGTACGTCGATCCGTAGTCGATTGCTCACACACTTTCTCATTTATTTTGCCCATGTCTTCGCTCACGCAACCCCCTATTTTAAATACCTTTAGGGGTTGAGTTTTCAAAAAACCTTTCATAGCGGATGCCTACGATTAATAGCTTTCTGTATGCCTCAGCCCGGTTCAGTTTATGTATTTAGATTGGACATTCTACATACGTATTACGTACATTATTTATGAGAATGATGTAGAAATTCTACCAACAACATCATTCAAACTAATTTCAATGGACAGACAGTGGCATTATCTTGTGTCCAAATATTATTTTAGAGCTATACCAGCAAAGCCGTAGGTTTAGTATAATAGGTAGCTGAACGTGATATTAAATCGAGCAGCCCAGATTAGTTGAAACCTTAATAAAGCCTGCATTCCACCGGCCGTTTGTATATAAGATTAGCTATGTTTAACTTAATATTATAAAGTATAAAATATTTGCCTGTAGGTACATTTGTGCGCTTAGTTCTTTTAAACTACGCAACGGATTTGGATCCTTACTTTAACTTTAGTAATCATACTAATTTAATAAATGCGAAAGTGTGTTAGTTTGTTGGTTTGTCCTTCAATCACAGCACAACTGAGCAACGAATCGACGTGATTTTTGCATGAGCATAGTTGAGACCCTGGAGATTAACATACGAGAAAAATTAACATCTAAAAATGATTGATGCAGCTTTTTCGTAAAAGCGCTACAGCGAAAAAACGTTAACTGAAAATCAGTCCTATAAATAATAAAGCAGGTTTTATATTTCTATTTCGGTCCAAAAATATAAAAGCCTGCAAACAAAGTGGAAATTAAATTATTAAAACTACTCAAAAGTTTTAAATGTGAATGAATTATACGATTCGCGGTATAATAATTTCTAGCTTACAACTTTTTGTTTTGGAGTAGGTATGGTAAAAACTTCCTTATAACAAGTTTGCCGATATAATGACGATGACTGTATAATATTTTAATTTTAAGTGCCCTTATAGAAAATTATGCGACTTTGGAAGCTTTTTATTTTAATACTATATAAATTATGTAATATTTTTTATATATTTCATTATATTGTGCTCTATAATTAATTATACTTATTAGGTTATGAAATAGAAACACCATTGAATACAATAATCGTTGATAGAAAAAAAAGAAAAACTACTCCAAATCCATACTGATATTATAAATGCGAAAGTGTGTCTGTCTTTCTGACTGTCTGTCTGCTACGCTTTAACGGTCCATATTTTCAGCCGGTTTTGATGAAATTTGGTATAGAGGTAGGCTATATTCCGGGGAAGGACATAGGCGTTTTACCCCGGAAAATTAAGGAGTTCCCGCGGGAAATAAAAAAACCTAATCCACTCGGACGAAGTCCTGGGCATCGTCTAGTAATGCATAAAATAGGTTTTTAGTTTTAATCTGAAACTTGAGTTAATTTAGCTTTCTTTCTTTTTATTTTATTATTTGGATATAATTAGTTCCAGAAATTTCAAGAAATTTTTATAATCATATTTTGCTCCGCTCTGCAGCCGACACTTTTTTGTTGTCATCTCTTTCTGTACTACAGTGAATAAAGATTTATTCACTAAGATTAGATATAGATAACCTTCTCATGTTTTGTTTCGTGATAGTGCATAGATAGTTCACGTGCGAAACTGTAGAGATGTTTCGGTGGTGTAACGTAGCCGTAGTGTGTGTGTTTTGGAGGAATTGTGTGGTGACTGGTGGCACATTTATTGTTTGCTTCTCTACATATTGTAGTGTGCAGTAGGGCGCGTGGTCAGCGCAAAGAGGTTGAGAGGAATGATAACTATCGGGATACAATAACATGATGCCCGTCAAAATAATCATCAAGACATCCCAAAGGATAGCCAACAATACTGTTACGTTTACGAATGGCTAATTTAATGATGGTATTAATTATATAAAGCTTAATGTAAGCTCAGGCAAATTCCACACAGCGAAGCGCCCCGCGGCAGAGCTTCTGATTCCACGCGCAGGTTTAGTGTGGTACTGCGCGTATTTTGTATACAAACCAGGGATACTATGGATATGAAATTTCGAATTTGGATATTACGGATACGGAAATATGAACAATATTATACCGATTTCAGATACGGTATCAGCTATGAAATTATTTCGGAATATCCTATAGTTAGATATAGTTTATCCCGGAAAACGAAAAAAGTTACCGCAGGGTTCTAATCTTAGCGCCTAAACCCACGCAGACGAAGTGGACATCCTCCAATAAATTTAAAGTTCAATTAAAATTATACAAAAAGAAATCAAGTCCTCGATTGTTCAGTACCTTTTTTCAAACTTGTAAACGCGCGCTTAGTATGGGATTTCCTATGAATTACTGAATTGTGACGTCGTCAAAAGTCAACGCATTTTTAAAAATATATATAATTATTAATTATGCTAGCGCTTGGCTGAAATCAGACCTGCTTGCAAGTGGTGATGCAGCCTAAGGTGGAGCGCGCTTGCCTAGAAGATGCCTATTCACTCTTGATATTAAAAGAGGAGCGGAAAACCGAAGCCGGTTGGGTATTTAATTTATTTAATTTAATGGATAATTTAAAATGGTTATCAAACGGTTGCAAGTTAACAGGAGACATAGATATAACGTTTTTTGCCACGTCCTCTAAACTACTAAATAATAGTTAATAATAGTAGCTGAGGCCCGCGACTTCGTCCGCGTGGAATACGTTTTTTAGGATTCCCGCGGGAACTCCTCAATTTTTCGGGATAAAAAGTAGCCTATGTCACTCCAGGTCCTCAACTATACCCATGCCAAAAATCACGTTGATCCGTTGCTCTGTTGCAGCGTGATTGAAGGACAAACCAACAAATCAACAAACAAACTGACTTTCGCATTTATAATATTAAAAGTATGATTTTTGGCATACGCAAAATCCCTATTGCCGTGAAAATTGAAACCACGCGTTGTCTTACCACACGTCATTCACTGACCGCGCAATACGTCGGATCGGACATGACCCTAATCGGCGCCACCTACGCCTGTCCCCGGACTGCAGCGATGATATTGGAGTACACTCTTGTATTAACTGTGCAATGAAGTGCAAATTGTGCCGATACGTTTCGCTTTATGTAATAAAGTCAACTTATTCCATACTAATATTATAAATGCGAAAGTGTGTCTGTCTGTCTGTTTGCTACGCTTTCACGGCCCATCTTTTCAACCGATTTTGATGAAATTTGGTATAGCGGTAGGTTACATCCCGGAGAAGGACATAGGGTAGTTAATCCCGGAAATGTAAGAAGTTTCCCGCGGGAAACAAATAAAATATTAATACACGCGGACGAAGTCACCGGCATCTTTAAGTATATTACAAAGTGTGTTTGTTTGTTGGTTTGTCCTTCAATCACGCCGCAACAGAGCAACGGATCAACGTGATTTTTTGCATGGGTTCATTTGAGGCGCTGGACTTTTTATCCCGGAAAATTAACGATTGCCCGTGGGAATTAAAAAAACTTATGCTACGCGAAAAAACTCGCGGGCATCACCGAGTCTAAGCATAAATTAACTCCCTTCAGACTCCAAAGTGACATTTAAATATTTTAATACCGCGTGTTAAATAATTAAGTAATTTTTTTATATACTAGCTGACCCGGCGAACTTCGTACCGCCTTAGTATGCAAAATTAAATGTATATTTTTCAATATTTCTGAGAGATTTTCTTAATATTTTTTTCCGTAAGAACCTTCTCCTAATAATAACAAATACAACAAAAAAAGAATTAGTGAAATCGGTCCAGCCATTCACGCGTGATGCCGTGACCAAGGAAAACGGGTTTCATTTTTATATGTATAAGAAGATTTGTGTCTCATCACGTTATCGATTTATTGCATTGTCATATTATAGGAGTTATTTTTAAATAATATAATAACAAAGAAGATACTCGTATTATGTTATTATATTGATATTATAATTTTATAAAATTAAGATATTTGTACACCATACTGTGGTAGAATAGGAGCACTTTTATACTTATTCCACCACAAATGTACACTTTTCAAAGATAAATTAATTGATTGATTATATCGAAGTGCAAAGAAGTGTCTTACTTAGGTCCGTATTCCCAGTCAATCTAGATTTACCGATACTTGAGTACGTATTCTTAGCTGATATCAGTTTAATAATACGGACCTTATACACTGTAGTCTCAACTATCTGGCTAAGTTATTATAGGGTGTGCACTGTGCACTATAAATAGACCTGTGGCCAAAATTGGGGGAGAAACATTTGCTTTGTCGTGATTTGGTTATCCCCAAACATCTCGGCCGGGGACAGGCTCCAGCCAATCAATAGATAAACAAACGCAATATAAACGGTACTAAGCCACAACCGTATCTATCAATTATGTAAACAATAATCTCCTCCCGACCGAATTTCGGTCACGGCGGCCAATCTCCAGAGAGATTAGCCATCTGCGCGGGAGATATTATAGTGCACAAGTGTGTGCGCAAACACAGGTGCACTCTCTGTTCCTTTACTCTCATAGCCCTATGGGACGGAAAATCTAACACGATTGGAGTGAGATCACACGCAGGACCGACGGCTTTACGTGCTCTCCGAGGCACAGAGGTGAAACATCGCCAAATTCCTAACTCCGGGCTAGTACTGAGAATTTCTAGTCAGAAAATCTCAATACTTGTTTACCGGGATCCCGGGACCTCGTCGACCCCAAGCGAACATGCTAACCACTAGACCATCGAGGCAGTTGCAGGTATAAACAATACACCTGTAAGTGTCCAAGCTATATGGAAAAACTTCTCAGACGCAACGCAACGCAGGATGAGCACTTCGCAATTCCAATCCATCGAACCCGCGCCCAAGTTCTCACCGCAAAAAGCGAAAACAATAAAAAAAAAGCGCAAAAGTGCCAGCTCGCGTTCACCCCTTCCAAGTGATTTCACTTATGGGCTTTGTTCGTATAGAGTAACACAAACGATAGCGACAAAGCCGGCAAAGAAGTGTTCTCCTATTCCGGTAGGCGACGTAAAGTTCATTAAAGGCGGGCAGAGCGTGTTAGAGTGGCCACCGGCGCAAGGGGCCGATTGCCGACCACCTTCCCCACCCTCGGGGCCACCACCACCGGCCTAATATTTTGTATATGAATATTAACACCTCTGACGTCAGTTAACGCTATGCCCGCGTCAGTCCCTGTCGCTTGACATTGTTTTATTGGGATCCGCGTGTGCAGGCTTCCTGTTCGATAAGATTGACTTTCAAATGAATTGAAACGTTCCTAGCCCGAGTTCCTAGTCAAATTCTTCATCTACAGAAAAATCGTAATCGATTAAGGAAGCTTAAGAACAAAAAAGCTTAAAAAGATTAGATAAGAACACATTGGAGTAGGCTACTATTGTCCCAGAAAATCCAAGAATTTAAGTATTCCCACAGGTTTAAATAAAACTTTGAATTCAAAGGACGGTCGCGGTTGTCATTTCGTATTAAATACTTTTTGCCTCGATAACTTTGTCTGTATAATGTAAGGAGTACGAACTCAAAATCAGAATAATTCTATTGGACTAGCTAATCCAGCCCGGTCTGGCTTTACTTTGGCGAAATTTCTTAAAATATTTTCACAGCGTGGCTCCACGTAGAAAAAACTTCCGAGCAAAATCACAAGTTTCTATGTAGTTCCAGCTGTTCACACTGCACGTAGATATATCAGTCAATCAGTAAATACTTTTACTGTATGTACGCTTCTAGATTTCCAGAATTTTCAAAATATAAATAGCATCACAATTTATGCCAAATTCCGAAAGAGTCTCATAATGCGACACTTTTAGCAACGCCCAAAATACACGTAGGATTTCCCCAATATGTACCCTTACATAACGTGGAACTAGCGTTACGCTAATGGCTACACTGATGCACCGGATTTTCCTTTTGCATCTCACGAAGCTTCGTAATAGTGTCAGGTGGTCCGTGGTGTATGGTTTTATTTCCAGTTCATTTTCCATAAAATTTTTTGGGCGTTTTACAATGCCTCCCACTGCATTTCTATTAGACACCTTACTAGGTGAACAACTTTTTTTATTATACCTACATAGAAATTCGTTAAAAGGGTTCAAATATTATATTCACGATAGTCATATAATAATTCCAAGCTGTCCTCATTACGTATTCTTTAATGAGGACAAGATTCGGTCATAAGTTTCGCCGCTTCAATATAACTTTCAGTGTTTCGTAGGTACCTACTACCGCACAGCCGTGTACTTAAAACTTAAATAAACTTGACGCCTCGCCCGAAGTTAGTTTTCTTGTAGAGGGAAAACTTGTGAACGAAAGAGGAAAGAAAGGGTTTTGTCTCCTTATGCTTATAAATAAATATCAAGGCAAATTTTCTAGTTCCGTTTATCCTCAATATTGTCACAAGCGCATTTATAGCTTAAAGCTTCCATCAAACTGAGGGGAATACCGCAAGGGACGCGACTCGTGATTTAGAGGATTACACGAGGATAATATGGACACGTTCATACGAGTTAGTAGTTAGTTCCGTGTCCCGCACGAGGTTCTCTTCAGTTTGAATACATAATACTTAATAGTACAGGATTGAAGCTTCAAACGTTTGCGTTTGAAGCTGCGGTCAATCACCAATCTATCTTTGATGATATAATTTGATGTACTGAAGTGTAAACAATTTGATTCTAGAAGTGCAAGGGTGAGAAAATACCAGCACAAAATCTATACATCATCATTATCAACCGATAGACGTCCACTGCTGGAACCGCCTGGAACCAGCGGCTCCCTGCGACTCTCCTGATGTCATCTTTCCAGCGAGTAGGGGGTCTACCAACGCTGCGCTTTCCCGTGCGTGGTCGCCACTCCAGCACTTTGGGACCCCAGCATCTATCGGTTCTTCTAATTATGTGCCCCGCCCATTGCCACTTCAGCTTCGCAACACGTCGAGCAATGTCGGTTAGTTCTTCTGCGGATCTCCTCATTTCTGATTTGATCGCGCAAAGAAACCCCGAGCATTGCTCTCTCCATCGCCCGCTGAGTGACCCTGAGCTTTCTTATGAGGCCCATAGTTAGCGACCAAGTCTCGCAACCGTATGTCATCACTGGCAACACGCACTGTTCGAAGACTTTTGTCTTCAGGCACTGAGGAATCTTGGACGAGAAGACATCTCGAAGCTTCCTGAACGCTGCCCAGCCGAGTTGGATTCGGCGGCTCACCTCTTTCTCTCAAAATCTATACGCGCTAATAATATTAGTGTCCACTAGCAATAAAGTAGCAGAAATCAGTTCTGACAAGCACTACAAAATGTTTTGTGTGCTTTTAAGTAACCTGTCGCTCAGTTTTATAAAGGAACCCCTACGAATCCTCGGTGACATCAGGATGGGGCCACAGTTTACTGAATTCAGATTCAGACCCATCTAAATCGTGTGATCGACTTGGAAGACTGATTTGAGTAAATTATATTTAAAAAAACTCAATAGCAACAGGTTCATATATAAACAGAAATACACCATCATTCGTTTTATTATACCTATCGCTCGGTGTTATCAGATGTAAAGGATCACCCAATAAGAGGATTCCTCGGAGAAATCGGGATTGAGAGACGGTTAACTGAATTCAGACACCCATCTGAAACGTGTGGTCGACTTTGAATACTGATTTGAGTAAATTGTATGAACGTAAGACGGGTAAGCCTATTTTAGGATTGAGTATTTGCGGAGTCTGTGTCTAGATTCCATTCAGGAATATCGAGTAGTCTGTCGTTGAGATTTGAGATAACATGGATAGGTCAATCGTATCTGTGTAGTGTCATGTAAAGTGTCTCGTTTATCCTCAGAATGCAGATTGCGGAACAAGACACCGTAAATGCTTTATACGGTCTTAAAAGTGCAGGCGTTAACTAATAGCAAATTTTTGTTTTTATTAGAAAAATCAAATGAAATTGATTGTTTTAATAAAAACGATGTTTGGCTATTCAGCGGTGTAACACAGCCAGCGTTCTGGGCACATTGCCTCATTGCAGCGGCATAGATTATATTTTTAATGTTTAGTTTTTAGTTTTTAATTTAGATTTAATTAAGCCATAATAAGTAATATTATAAATGCGAAAGAGTGTCTGATTACATAAATAAAGCATTTATTGTGTTAAAAAAAATTAAATTAAATTAACAGGAAAATCAAATAGGTTTGATTGCAATCAAAATTGCTAGAAAAAAAGCAAAAGTCTGTACTGCAAGCTTTTATTTAACTTGCAATGTTGTGGATTTGTTTAGGTCAAATCTGGCAACCGAAGATTGAGCTGAAATTTTGCATACATGTTTACTTTGAATGACAATGCATGGTTAGTTAAGTGACGTCAATCTAAATCCAATGTGGCGGACTCTCAAAGATGGCGGACTCGTTATTTTTTATGCATGATATGGGTATCAAATAATAGGGTTTACTGAGAAGTATACGAAAAATAAAATGACGTCATACTAATTTCAATATAGCGGACGATACAATGCTTGTTTTAAAAAATGTTTTAATAATTTATTACTTACTAGATGATGCCCGCGACTTCGTCCGCGTGGTATAAGATGTTTTGATTCCCGCGGGAACTTAAAGAGTATGTCCTCCCCTGGGACCACCTATCCCTGTACCAAATTACATCAAAATCGGTTGAACAGATGAGCCGTGAAAGCGTAGCAGGCGGACAGACAGACAGACACACTTTTGCAATTATAATATCAGTATGGATACGTTAGAAATAACACAAATAGATTTATCACGGGTGATTAAGGTTCACCCGTCACGCCTTGATATCACAGCAAGTAAATTACTCGACAGTGCAGTTAGCGAGCAGTTAATCCACGAATACGCTTGTATACGTCTCACGATACAGTTTACCTCAATCCGGTTTCAATTTTGGTCACTATAGGTGTTAATAGCTTCGACTATTTAATACCCGTTTCATCACATACGACCCATAAGGGATTACCTTAGTGGAAAGGTTTAACAATATTTTGGTGGCAGTGTTGTAGGAGTATATCAACGCTAAATATCAAAGATACAAACTCTCTTTCCATTGCCCTGCATTCTGAGGGCATAGTGGGATATTCTTTAGCTATTCCATCTGCCTTTATTTAAAGGAAACATTAGGTATGTTTACTTTAAATAAAAGCAATATATGTAATAATTATGTCCTCACTCCTCTCCCGACCGAATTTTGGTCATGGCTGTCAATGTTCACACAGATTAGTCATCTGCGCGGGAGATTTTATCACAAGAACACTATCTATTCACTCACTCTCATAGCTCGATGGGACACAAAATCTGATACGACCGGAGAGAGATTACATCCATCAAATCAGGTAAAAAATCTCCCACTCGATCTAGACCTAGTCCTTTTTTTAAAGGACACATGTAAAGTAAGTAGTTACGTAAGTTTTTAATATCTAGTTTGTAAGTTTTTATACCTCAATTGCCAAAATTTAGTTTACATGACATAATCCTTTCCTTTCAATGTTACGAGTATGTGCACTTGTAATCGATTTACGTATAAGAAATAGTAATAATGTGAATGTTCTTGTGTTTGTCATATATTTGTAAATTGTTAGTGTACTAAATCATAGTAATATTATAAATGCGAAAGTGTGTTTGTTTGTTGGTCAGGTTTGTCCTTCAATCACGCCGCAACGGAACAACGGATCGGCGTGATTTTAGGTATGGATTGAGGACCTGGAGAGTGACATAGGCTACTTTTTATCCCGGAAAATTAAGGAGTTCCCCCGGGAAGCAAAAAACTTAAACCACGCGGACGAAGTCGCGGGCATCAGCTAGTAAATAATAATAATAATATAACCTATTAAATTTTTTTAAAGTAGAGAATACTAGATGATGCTCGTGACTTTGTCCGCGTTTCCCCGCGAATGCATCTCTATACCAAACATCAAAATCGGTCGAAAAGATGGGCCGTGAAAGCGTAGCAGATAGACAGATGGATAGACAGTTTTGAATTTGTAATATTAGTATGGTTATGAGATGTAAAGAGAACATATTTACACTTTTATGCATGCAATAGTGTCTGTGTTGTCTAACGTTTGACGCTGGCAGTTCGCACTCCCCAAAGGACGTGATTTACCTGTATACGAGTAGAGCCTTTTAGTGAGGCGAAAAATGTGTGAATATATTCAGCAGGGACGTCGCGTTAGCATACCGGCAGGGCTAGCGTAACAGTGAGGATGCTATTTCGTGGTTTACATTTTCCGTCAAACATTGGAACTCTACTCATTTTGGCATATTCGCACGTATATTTGGATTAGACCTTATTTAGTAAATGGTCGAATTGGTAAATTCGCCGAATTCATACGCGCGTTAGCGAGTTACTGTACGCCAATACGCGTCCACAAACATCCCGCGAATTCGAATTACGTGCGTAAATTGCGTGTAGTGTGAACGCCAGACTTTCGACTCGCGCAAGCGATGAGCGTTATACGCGCGAGTCGAGTTTCTGGCATTCATACTACACGCGATTTACACACGTAATTTAAATTCGCGGGATAATTCTCGTCGCTTGTATCTCGATTTTCAAGATGAATTTTTTTTTTAAATTTTTGACGACCACCGTGGCGCAGTGTGTGGCGCTATTGCCTTAACGTGCGGAGGTCCTGGGTTCGATCCCCGGCAGGATCAATTTGGGAATTTATAATTTCAGAATTTTCTCTGGTCTGGCCTGGTAGGAAGCTTCGGCCGTGGCTAGTTACCACCCTACCGGCAAAGACGTGCCGCCAAGCAATTTAGCGTTCCGGTACGATGCCGTGTAGAAACCGAAGGGGTGTGGGTTTAATATAACTGTCATGCCCCTAACAGGTTAGCCCGCTACCATCTTAGACTGCATCATCACTTACCATCAGGTGAGATCGTAGTCAAGGGCTAGCTTGTAGTGGATAAAAAAAAATAAAAAAAAATGAAAATACTCGATGATGATGGACTTCATCCGTGTGGATATAGGATTCTTATCTTTCTCATTTTCTTGCATAAAAATAGCCTGTATATTATGTCCTTTTGTGGGATAAAACCTCTTTCTTCTTCTTCTTTATTCTTCATCTTTAGACCAAATCACGTGGGAATCAGTTAAACTGGCGGGTCGTGGAAGCGTAGCCGTACAGACAGACACACTTGCTCATTTAAATAATAGTATGTAAGTAGTAGTGTGATGCGGTCATAGCCAAGTGGTTTAGACACCCGACCATCCATCCATAGGATCACAGATAGGTAGTGCGTTTAAAGCAATCAGGTTTTTTTAATCCACTGCAAGTTAGCCCTTGACTGCCATCTCACCTGATGGTAAGTGATGATGTAGTCTAAGATGGTAGCGGGCTAACCTGTTAGGGGCATGGCAGTTATGTAAACCCATACCCATATTCGGTTTCTACACGGCATCGTACCGGAACGCTAAATCGCTTGGCGTTAGTCTTTGTCGGTAAGGTGGTAACTAACTAGCCACGGCTGAAGCCTGCCACCAGGCCAGACCAGGGAAAATTCAGAAATTATAAATTCCCAAATTGACCCTGCCGGGGATCGAACCCGGGATCTCCCGCGTTAAGACAACAGCGCTCAACAATCAGATTGAGGTCGTCAAATACGACGATACGACGCAAGGAGGAGGATATAGTATAGTATCGATTCTTTCACCAACAAAAGCTTTTACTGTAGCTAGGACGGACGCATGTACCTACTCGAAGCTATATTTATAGTATACAAATTCAAGTTACATAGCGCAGGCAAATTTTATCAGGCTATTAAAACTCTCTGACGCTTGCAACGACGGCAGCGCCTTGAAACTTGAAATTTAATAAATCGCTAAAATTCAAGCTTGTTTCCCAACGAACGTTACATTTAAGCGACCCTCCTGGCGCATATTTTGTTAGCGCTGTTGTCTTACATATGAGAGGTCCTGGGTTCAATTTGAAGAACTTATTATTTTTTAATTTTCTCTGACCTGCTGGTGGGAGGCTTAGGCCGTACATTAGGTTAGGCATTTGAATAAATAACTTTAAAATTTTGAAACTCAAATAAGATGTTGGCCGACTGACTTCACCATCATTATAGCTTCTAATAATATCAAATCCTGCTGAGAATCTTAACGAAATCTGAAAAAAGCTTATTATTTGCATTTAGCTATTTGGAATAGCTTGCAAAAAATTTTTTTATTCCGGAAAATAAAAGAGACCCATGAGATTTTCAAAACATTTCAAGTCCAAAGATATTTTCTAAAATCTAAATCCACTTGGCAAAGTCGTCATCAGCTGGTACAATCACAGGCTTATTTATTTAACTGAAAAGGTACATAACGTTGTTCAACTTAAATAATGTCATTTTCGAATCAATGCCGAGCTTAAAACAACAAGCTTCGATATATCCTTGTAAACAAATTACCCTCGGCCGCTCTTATCAACCTTCACAAATGCAAGCGAGTTTCACTTTCGTATTAAACTATTTCCACGAAAATACAGACGATTTTCGAAAAACAGGGTACGATCAATTCGCTAGCAATTTAAAATCCACTTAAAGACAACCACAGGCTAATCGAAAACTTTGCGATAGAGCGCGAAGCCCCTAATTGCTTGTATTAAAATAACTGATTGATGTCAAACATATCTAGGGCGCGCAACGGTGCCTGGTACGGAGTTTCACATGTTAATAATCATTATGATAACATCAAGTATGCAATAGCCGCCATTACACCCCCACGAAGGGTTGCCACCAACCCCCGTTCTGAATCGAAACGTATTCTAAAAGCTATCCATACTTCAAAACTATGTAATTTTATAATGGGATAGTGTGTCTGTCTATCTATCTATCTGCTACGCTTTCACGGCCCATCTGTTCAATTGTTGTTCAATTCTGAGTAGGACTTCTTTAGACTATATACCTGAAAGAAACTCGGATATAGATACTTCCGTTTCTCAAAGGGTCGCTGACTGAAAGCTGTTTTTAAGTCGCCATTTTTTATCTATTTATAGTTTTTTATTATACCTACCCATACTAATATTATAAATGTGAAAGTGTGTCTGTCTGTCTGATACGCTTTCACGGCCCATCTTTTAAACAAATTTTGATCAAATTTGGTATGGAGGTAGATTGTATAATATAACTATATTCAACTTTTCAACCTTCCTCTTAACCATACCGCTGTTTAACCGAATAAAATAAATTTTCTCGTCGATAAGCCCACAGAAGGTACATTTTTATTACAATTTTACATAAATTGTAATAAAAATGTACCATTTATATTATTGTAATAAGAATGTACATTTTTATTACAATTTTATACAACTTGTAATATAAATGTACCTCGTCTCTTATCATACAATTATACAATTTCGATTATTCATATTCAAACTTACCCCGTTTACTGACCTACCATATAGTTTGATTCGAAAGTAAAGAACCTCATTTCAACTTTCCCCGTAATCATACCACTCTTTAAACGAATAAAATAAAGTTTCTCACCGATAAGCCCACAAAAGGTACATTTCATTACAATTTATGTCTAACATGCCGAATTATACGACTACAAGCTAATTACATGCGAAATTATAAAGGCTACATTTGTAACGAGAAAGATAACATCTAATATCCAAAATATAACTCAGTTAATCTTTTTGTAAATTTTTCCATACAATGATTGCTAGGGGAGTTGTGTAAACATCTCTATTATTGTTCAAGTGTACACGTAATTTCATGTCAACATTACATTTTATAATAATGCCGGTCGCATACTGTATACATCCAGCGAACGCACCTGAATATTAAGTTTATATTTTAAACTAAAACTCAAATTCATTATTTCACATAGAACATACTTGTGTCACTTATATTATTAAGGAAATTAAGAAAAAATTCTTATAATATATTACTATTTCTAGGATACACATAAGATAGTCTTCCGTAGCGTGTTGTATATTTCATGCTAGAACAACTTGAATGACGTTATATTTAAATGAATTTAATTTAATTAAATTTATTTATATTTAGTCAAGGGCTAGCTGTAGTGGATAAATAAAATATCATTTTGTTTCTACCACAGACCAAGGAAAGTGGACTATTATATCAGACATGCATGACTAATTCTGTATACCTAGTGAAAAAATATAATTCTAAATAATTCGTTGCTTGTTGCGCTATTCTCAAATTCGGTGCGTGGTTCCAGTAAAGTGTCTAATGTGTGAAAAGCATTATACCGTTTTTTAAGATTTGTTTTTTAACCTAAAAGCTTTTTCACCGCACGATTGTATTACCGTTATAACTACTTATTTAATTTAACTCATAAATTGTATAGTACGCCGTATTTCGGGAGTCATTAATGTACACCTGACTGAACACTAATTTTGTTATAGAGAGCGGGCGACTAACAGAATAATAACTGTAAAAAATGTGAAATTACATACTCGCATGTTACGTGATTAAGTTATCGAAATTTCTTTTTTAATCCACGTTATAAGCGGAAACACGGACTAAATGCGAAATTTTGGGACATTTTTAACCCCCGACGCAAAAATAACGTTAGCGTTGTTAACTTGGACGGTACCCTGTTACTTCAATATGTCGAGGGTTGTTTTAAATTTTATACTTGTTATTAATCTGTTCGTGGATAGATTTTTTAATCCTATGGGAACTCTAATTTGCTGCGATGAAAGTAGCCCTGATACGTATAGTTCGTCAAACTTGTCTGACCCGGTGGTCCTTGTTGCAGATTCAATTGTTCTGATTGGTTGAATTTACGGTGTTCTTGCTGCGACAATGGTTTTTGACCAATAGCGAAAGAGTGTTAAGCAATCAAATGTGATTTCAATCGTTACACTGTAGCAATCATTTTATTTAGGTAATAAGGCTCCAGATCTCTAACTATATCCATGAAAATAATCACATTGATCCGACGCTCCATTGTAAAATTAAAAGTGTACAACTGTACCTATCTATTTTCAAGGTAATGGGATGAAATATACGCACTGCAATGGTGATAAAAAGTTGGACGGACAGACTTTATTTTTTATGTTAATAACTTTAAATTACAGTAGTTATTACAAGGCATCTATACGAATATTATAAATGTGAAAGTTTGGATGGATGGATGTTTGTTACTCAATCACGTCCGAATGGCTGAAAGGAAACATGATGAATTTGGCATGAGCTAGATTATAGTCTGCAATAACACATAGGCAACTTTTATCCCAGAAAATTAATTCAAAAGTACTTGTAAAAGTTTATTTGAATAAAAATCATTTTGAATTTGAATTTGAATTTGAATTAAAAAGTTCACGCGGGAACCAAAAACGGAAAACCTAAGTCTACGCTGACGAAGTCGCGGGTATCAGCTAATCGTTTTTATAATAAACTGTGCAACTGGCAGCCCTATCTACCACCTCCCAGCCCCGACCCTCTATCGGGCAAGGTTCGTTCTACGAGAATTACTTGCGATTACTTGTTCGTAGGTGTTTCCTTCCCCAACAATTCACTAGAACATTGTTCATAAAAACACCCAGCACTGTGAATGTGTTCCTTATGGCCCTTAAGCTAGGTCCACACTGGTGGACATTCTCGCTGTTCTTAGGCTTTGGTCAAACTGGCAATTCTCTATTGAGTGTGTTTTAAAACTTTTAAGACATTAAAATATCACTTGCTTTATCAGTGAAGGAAAATATCGTGGGCAACCTGCGTGCCCGAGAGTTCTTCCTCATGTTCTCAAAGCTGTGGTGGACTATGGCTGAACCCTTCTCATTATGAGGGGAGAATTGTGCTCAGTAGTAAGCCGGTAATGGGATGGAATGATGATGGCGATGACCAACGTTTATCATTGCTCTATTTACATTAAATTTGCTTTAAGCTAGTGTAGGTAGGTAGTGTAGGTAGGACTGCCTCGTTGGTCTAGCGGTTAGCACGGTCGACTGCGGATCACGAGGTCCTGGGATCGATTCCCGGTCGGGTATGAAAATTGTAGGTTTTCAGTTTAGAAATTCTCAGTGCCAGTCCGGAGTTGGAAGTTGGCGGTGATTCACCCCAGTGCCTCGGAGAGCACGTTAAGCCGTCGGCCCCGGTTATTATCACTAACATGATAATAGTCGTTACGCGTGCTCGCATTGGAGCAGCGTGGTGGGTCTAAGCTCTAATTTCCTCTCTCCTATGAGAGTGAAACCTGTGCCCAGCAGTGGGACGCTAATGGGCTGTACTGGATGGATGGATGGATACTGCATAGTGTAGGCAAAATGTTCGAAAAGGTTTCACGCCTTTTCGAACACAGCTTTATGTAGTTCACAAAAACAATCGGGTTTGTTTTGTACCATACGTACGATTTGTTAACCTACCACTTTCTTGATGTAAATTGGAATTCTTGAATTCTAATAAGCTACGGCGAAAGTTTTTGCTACGCGCGGCGCCGTGCCGGAAAACGGTTTTTAAAATTACTTAAGCCCTTCTTATTGACGATAAAATACCTAACATCTACTACATGCTATATGAACAAGTCAATTAAGATCTTTTTCGATAACAGTTGGCGTTAAACAATGATATCATACTTTTTTTTAAATATAGTACGTCATTGTACTAATGTTATAATTCATGTGAAAATTTGGATATGTGGATGTTTGTATAAGTGTGTATGTTTGTTCCTCATTCACGCCACAATGATTGAACCGATTTGGCCGAAATTCCGAATGAAGATAGCTTATACTAACTCTATGTATTAAAAATAGAGTTCTCGAGTTCATGATAAGTGATGATGCAGTCTAAGATGGTAATGGGGTCATTTTTGTCGGTAACTAGCCACGGCCGAAGCCTCCCACCAGAGCAGACCAGGGAAAATTCAGAAATTATAAGTTCCCAAATTGACCCTGCCGGGGATCGAACCCGGGACCTCCTCACGTTAAGACAACAGCGCTCTACACTGCGCCACGGAGGGCGTCAAAGTAGTAGGCTATCAATGCCACATTATTTTAGTGCATGGAAAGGTCAAAACCATCAGCTTTGGTCCCATGAGGAATGAGGTGCAGTTATAAAGACTGCTCCCAAATTGAATGCGTTGTACGTGCATCGAATGTGTTAAAATACAAATTTGTAACGCTGCACGTGGGATCCGTTCATTAAACGAATGTCGACGTTATGTATACGTATGATATACACGTACCTGTACGTCTGGTCTATCTCCGGTTGTGTCGGATTGTCGTCCCATCGTAATATGAGAGTGAGAGAATGTAGAGTATGGTTTTAGATTGCTCATCTGAAATATCTATTACCACCTTACCTATACTAGATGATTCCCGCGATTTTTTTGTAAATAATATTAATTAACTAGCTGATGCCCGCGACTTCGTCCGCGTGGTATAAGTTTTTTGATTCCCTCGGGAACTCCTGTACTTTCCGGGATAATAAGTAGCCTATGTTACTCTCCATGTCTTTAGCTATACCCATGCCAAAAATCAGGTCAATCCGTTGCTCCGTTGCGGCGTGATTGAAAGACAAACCAACAAACAAACACACTTTTGCTTTTATAATATTAGTAGGTATGATTTAAAAATAATTATATGAGTTTAGTTCCATGAATTTTATTTAAATTTTTTTTTAAAAATTGATGTTGATTTTCTTTTATTTTATGGTATTCTATCGAAAACGCCTATTATTTCAAAACATTGATTTTTGCAATTTATGTAAAATAACACTGTATTATAAGTACCTACTGTGTTAAGTACATAATAGTTCTAATTCAGAACTCTAACTTAACCTGGTTAATGTTAACTAGAAGCTAAGACCTAATAATTAGTCTTGTCCGTGCATATGGAAATCGGCGGCTAATCACCGTAGCGCGTTGGGGGTAGTGTGAAATTACCAATCAATTATGAAATTACCATATACTCTGTACATTATGACAAGTTATCGCCCTAGTGCGGTGTGACGTAATATCTACATAATATGTCCTCAATTCTCATGCATTCGATGTGCAGTTCTAGTACCTACTGGGATTACCTACAGTGTAACATCTAAACGAAATGGGTAGAGAGTTCAGCAGTTTCGTTGCAGTTAAGTATGTCGAATGCAATTCAACCGCATTTGCACTTCAGTTTATCTGTTTGTAACTAACGTTGGCACGTGTATATTGGTCTAGTGGTAGGAGTTCGGAATCTACGAGTATAATGTTGTTACCTCCAACTTTTAGAGTTTAGGAAGTAATCAGTTCAATAGAATTTAACCAAATTCCTACATTATATACAGACACAGGTGTTTCTTACAAACCCCATTTAATTGATACCCATACTATCATGGGAGTGCATAAAAAATAACTAGCCCGCCATCTTTGGGAGTCCGCCATATTGGATTTAGATTGACGTCACTTATCTAGACCATGCATTGTCATCTAAATTAAACGTGTATGTAAAATTTCAGCTCAAACGGTTGGCGATAACTAGTTTTTGAATCCAGTTGCAAGATTTGACCGAAACTTGCCCACAAACATTGCAAGTTTTGGCCTTCAAAGATGTCTTTTAGAATTCCCTTGAATTGACTATATTATTAGACTCATAGGATCCTGTACTATTATCATTTTTTCCCAATAATTTAATATTTTATAAGCTCTGTTCCAAGTTTCAACCAGTACTTGAGGAAAAGTTACATTTCATGATATTGTCTATCGTCTTATTGTTTTCTTATAAATGTTACTTGAGTTCCAGTTCTCGATTGACTTAATATTGCTCGGCGGAAGAGCTCGGTCCAGACAGAGTAAATCAATCAGCAATAATACCTATCTTGTTTTTCAAATCAAATCAAATCAAATATTTTTTATTCAAATAAACTTTTACAAGTACTTTTGAATCGTCAAGTGAATCTACCACTGGTTCGTAATGCCATTCCTACCGAGAAGAACCAGCAAGAAACTCGGTGGTTGCTCTTTTTAAATAATTCATTTACAATTACTATATCAATGTGTACATAAGTAACCGCTGTCCCCAGCATTGCTGGAGCGATCAAATCCATGCTCCTCTATCATTTACATAATCTTCAACAGTATAATAAGCTTCTTTCAGGAGCATACTTTTAATGGATTTCTTAAATTTGTTTATTCAATTCATGTCAAAGACGGGCAGACAGAAAGTAGCCCCATTCCCGCCGGTGGCACCCGTTCACGAGCATGACGCATGATCCAGCCATTGCTTCGCTCGACCATATTTGAGGGAACGTAACAATTTTCGTAACGTTTTCATATTTACTTCTAGCCTTAGAACCAATTTGTCACCAATACCAGAGAAAGTCAAGCATAGCTCGAAAACCCGAGAGTCTATAAATAAATAAAAAACAATAGCCTCGGAAAAACTCGAAAATGGGTGGACCGCTTTTGATGAATGTTTTTGTGTGTATTTGAGTAAATCCCGGTATGGTTTAGATTCACAATTGGACTCTGCAAATGGGTTCTAGATTCAGGGCAGGACAACGTCTGCTGGGCCCACTAGTTAAAAATAAAATTAAATAAAACAAAAACAAAGAGGTATAAAAAATTGTTCCAATTTTTTAACCACTAAAACAAGTTAGCCCTTGACTGCGATCTCACCTGATGATAAGTGATAATGCAGTCTAAGATGGCAGCGGGCTAACCTGTTAGGGGCATGGGAGTTATATTAAACCCATACCCCTATACGGTTTCTACAAGTATCGTCCCGGAACGCTAAATCGCTTGGCGGCACGTTTTCGCCGGTAGGGTGGTAACTAGCCACGGCCGAAGCCTCCCATCAGGCCAGACCAGGGCAAATTCAGAAATTATAAATTCCCCAAATTGACCCTGCCGGGGATTGAACCCGGGACCTCTGCACGTTAAGACAACAGCGCTACACACTGCGCCACGGAGGTCGTCAAAGTTGGTGGGACTTATACTTGTTAAAAAATAAAATAAATCCTTTATAATAAACGTTTCACAGTGGCGATGTTGGTGCGAATTAAAAGTTTGTCCGCAGTCCAGTGTTTCATTCCTAGAGTGCTTCCCAACTACACCTAAGTTTAGCTGTAGCCATTTCCGACATTATAATATTCAAGTTTACTGAGCGGTTATTAAATAATTTATGCCACCATCTGGACACTTTTCAGTAAGTACCTACTACCACCTAGAATCTACTCTATTTTGGTGCCGATTTTCATAGCCGCTCGGTTTTGAAACCTGAAATTTAAAAAGTAAGTAAGTACTTACTTACACTACGGTTAGTTGCTTCATCTGGTGACAGAACGGCTGGATCATTTTTTGTGCAAAGGATCAGCCTGGCTGTCCACGCGAAAATGCAGCCAGCATTCTTACCACCATTCCAGTTTCCACGCAGGCACGATTTATATAGTAACTAGCTGATGCTCGCGACTTCGTCCACGTTAATTGTAGTTTTTTGGTTCTCGCGGGAACTCTTTAATTTTCCGGTATAAAAAGTAGCAGTGTTATTCCAGACTATAATTTATCTCTGTGCCAAATTGCATTGGTTTTGTTATCCATCCATACATCCATTCATCCAAAATGTTATAATATTAGTATAAATTAAGTTAGGCTAGCTGGCTTATTGTTTTCAATAATTGTTTATTAAAAACATTTAAATAGTAAGTACTTGTTATGATGTAAGTTACGCTCACTTAGAAAGTATTTTTGGAATTTTAGGCTCTTAAGAGGGCTTAATAGGAGATGGAAAGTCCCGAGTAATTTTTCAAGTGGCTTATTAATTTGAGATTTATAGCCATGGCAACAAGATGTTTTGATTTTCGGTTCAAAATTGAGAATTGATTTGAGTATATTTTATATAATTTCACACCTACACCGATTTTTACTTCAAATATCACTTGAGGGAAGCCTGTAAATATCTAGCTTTTAATATCACTAGCTAGTGATAGCTCGAGATATTGAAAAGTGCGAAAATCATACATTTTATTATGAGTCTGGAGCTTAGTTTTTCTACCTCCACGTGGTAACAAGCCATAAGTATTAAAAAAACTATAACCCGACTACGGGAAAAATTTCAGAGGGTCGCCCAACTTTTTTGCCTAGTACCAGATTAGCTCAGTAGTTTAGGCGATGCAGTGGAAAATACATAAATAAAAACATACATGTACATACATAGACTGCTGAAATCATAACCCTTCATTTTGGCTTTTGATAAAAAATAGGCGGAGTTATTTCAAAGCTCTGCGTAATAGTATCGCAATTCGAGATTCGTGCACCTTTCAATACGGTGGCGTGAAACGGTTAGTTTTCCACTGTCCGACACCGCTTCCAGCATGGTGACGGCGCTGCAAAAATCGAGGCAAACGTGGAAGTTATTTGTGATTTTCCACTCGAGGGCTAAATTCGTACACCTCCTTTCATTGTGCCTACGTTTTTGCCGTGCCGTCGAGTGTTAGTCCCGAGTTCGTGACGGCCAATGAAAACAAGTCCTATGGCGCAATTTACGCGAACTCGATAGTCGTTTCTCGATTTCCCGACCGATTCCGATGCATACTCGATTCTGGAACCGTTTACAATACAAGCTAAAATACGACTTTTAGCGGCGAGGTATAGACTATAGAGGAGTGTTGAGGAATATAATTAACTAGCTGATGCTCGATGATATATATGCGACTTTTAGCGGCGAGGCATAGACTATAGAGGAGTGTTGAGGAATATAATTAACTAGCTGATGCTCGATGATATATATGCGACTTTTAGCGGCGAGGTATAGACTATAGAGGAGTGTTGAGGAATATAATGAACTAGCTGATGCTCGATGATATATATGCGACTTTTAGCGGCGAGGTATAGACTATAGAGGAGTGTTGAGGAATATAATTAACTAGCTGATGCTCGATGATATATATGCGACTTTTAGCGGCGAGGTATAGACTATAGAGGAGTGTTGAGGAATATAATTTTAGCTGATGCTTGATGATATATATGCGACTTTTAGCGGCGAGGTATAGACTATAGAGGAGTGTTGAGGAATATAATTAACTAGCTGATGCTCGATGATATATATGCGACTTTTAGCGGCGAGGTATAGACTATAGAGGAGTGTTGAGGAATATAATGAACTAGCTGATGCTCGATGATATATATGCGACTTTTAGCGGCGAGGTATAGACTATAGAGGAGTGTTGAGGAATATAATTAACTAGCTGATGCTCGATGATATATATGCGACTTTTAGCGGCGAGGTATAGACTATAGAGGAGTGTTGAGGAATATAATTTTAGCTGATGCTCGATGATATATATGCGACTTTTAGCGGCGAGGTATAGACTATAGAGGAGTGTTGAGGAATATAATGAACTAGCTGATGCTCGATGATATGATGATGATAACTGAGGTTTTTTGTTCTCGCGGGAACTCTATTCAAATTCAAATGATTTTTATTCAAATAAACTTTTACAAGTACTTTTGAATCGTCAAGTGAATCTGCCACTGGTTCGGAATGCCATTCCTATTATGCATTTCTACTACTACTATAAATTTCCTGGATAAAAACTAGCCTATGTACTATACTCAGACTATAATCTATCTCTGCCGTTCTGGCGTGATTGAGTAACAAACATCCATCCATACATCCATCCAAACTTTCGAATTTACTACTTACAATGGTATAAGCAAAGTAGTGCGATAAAGCCTCTTTATTATTTACTTTTTAATCGCGAGGCTGCTCCCACCATCTTAGACATTTTTAGAACTTAGTTTTTTCCGCAGGAAAAACCACGGATGGAGACGTAGCCTAGTAAAAACATAGGTGACAAAAAAGCGTAAAACCGTGTCACCAATCAACAACCAACCAACCGTGTACCATAGTAGGTACCTTTAAGTCATTATTTTAGTTCATCATCATCATCTCAGCCTGCGGACGTTTGACTGCTTCGTTGGTCTAGTGGTTAGCATGTTCGACTGCGGCCGACGAGGTCCCGGGTTCGAGTCCCGGGTCGGGCCATAGCAAGTATTGGGTTTTTCTGAAAATAAATTCTCAGTACTAGCCCGGAGTTAGGAAATTGGCGGCGTTACACGCCCGTGCCTCGGAGAGCACGTTAAGCCGTCGATCCTGCGCCTGATCTCTCTCCGGTCGTGTCGGATTTTCCGTCCCATCGGGCTATGAGAGTAAAGGAACAGAGAGTGCACCTGTGTATGCGCACACACTTGTGCACTATAATATCTCCCGCGCAGATGGCTAATCTCTGTGGAGATAGGCCGCCGTGACCGAAATTCGGTCGGGAGGACATTATTTATCGTCGATCCAACGTGCTAGAGGGCGCCCAACACTACGCTTACTTGTACGCGGTCTCCACTCTAGAACTTTTCGGCTCCAGCGGCCAACGCTCCTTCCATACGCAAGGCCTGCCCACTGCCACTTCAGCTTACTAATAGCTATTTATTGTTGAACCTTTTGAACACTTCCAAGTAGGGCTTCTTACATTTAGCTTACAACGCGGCTCTTTTCCCACTGAGCTATGAGCTCGCTACTTAGAAGTGCTTATAATCTTATACACTTACTAAAATAATTACATAAGGTACTCTGTCTCCCTCTATCTTTACTAGAGGGAGAGGGACAGAGTAAAACGCTTTATTGTCACGTACGGTTTTTCCAGGCCAATGATTACTG
Source organism: Erebia aethiops (assembly GCA_923060345.2). Taxonomy (NCBI): domain Eukaryota; kingdom Metazoa; phylum Arthropoda; class Insecta; order Lepidoptera; family Nymphalidae; genus Erebia; species Erebia aethiops. Next base: position 3,414,914 of record OV281079.1, on the reverse strand, counting down.
GTACTAATCCCCAGGCGGATTAACTTATTATTTTTATATTGTTAACGCTCTTGTTTTAGAATTATAATCCTAATTTTAGGGACGCATTGGGGCTGATTCTGTAGTGCACAATCTCTAAACTAAACTAAAATTAGAGCATTACCAATATTGCTAACCCTTTCATAATACTTCCTACGGAAAGGAACAGAACTAGATTTAAAGCTGCCATTTTAGTTTAGTTTAGAGATTGTGTTAAACAGAATCAGCCCCATTATTAAAATAATACCGCTTTAAGCTCTAAAACTAATAATCCCCCAGGTTATCACGTTTGATAGTCGTTGGTCAGTAAGGGTTTTAAATGAGTCTAAAATGCATTTAGCATTAAACTGAAATCGGAATAGTCCGAAACCGCCGAATTACCTAATTCCCAAATTCGGCTCGTAATGAAAATGTTTGTTAGGCACCTCTTCGCTATATTTACCTCCACAAACATTCACGTCAATTGCTAGTTGCGACGTCCCAAACCGGATATTATAAATTAGTCCTTCTATTCCAATGTAAATTCAATCTCGCTTAGTGGATTCTGAACGGGACCGAGCCCGTTTTATTTGGTGATTAAAATGTATCACAAACAGGGTGTAATCAGCCTAATACGGCCCGAAGGCTGTTAGGTATACTTTTCTATTTGAATACGGATTCCTGTTTGATAGTTCAGCTTAGGGACGAGTGGCCGAGTTGTGACAACGCATATCGGTCGATTGCGATTTGCGATTGTTAAGCAACGTTGTCCCAAGTCTAGAATAAGAAAATAGAAAGAGAATAGAAATATAAGATAAAATTTACATTTCTAAATCAAACACATTGTCGGATTAATTTGTATTAAACAGTAAATATTTTTTTTTACAAATTATTTCTTGCATTTTTTGCAACATGCGCTTGCTCGATTTCATCCCCGCGCGCCTGTATTTTGATCTCGTGAGCTCACAGCGCTTTAAGGCGTCGGTCCCGGTTATTATCACTAAAAGTAAAATCTGATAATAATCGTGACAAAGACCTAACAGTTTAATACTCGAGTCGTATGCGGAAAGACGTGGGAACCCACCGCATTATTATCCCAAGAAAGCTCCTACCATTATGTGATTAGCGGAAATGGGTCACGACCCTCAGTAATGAGGAATACGACACAGAGAGAGAGAGAGAGTGCGTGCAGCTTGACTGTATACTTAAGTATGAAACGGAAGGAAGTATTTACTACTTTCCACATTTCTAAGAAGTACAGTATTATTCATTTAATTTAAAAATAGTGCTGAAATCTGTTGGGAATATAATAATAAGTCTTAAATCATTAAGAAACTGTTTCATAAACAATCTTTTGCCGTCCGCCATATTAAATTTAGTGGGAAGTCATTATATTTTTCGTATTCTTCTCAGCAAAACCTACCCATATAATTTATTTTGCACAAAGGATCAGCCTGGCTATCCAGCGCGGAAATGCAGCCAGCATTCTTGCCACCATTCCACGCGGGCTGTTAACTTTAAGTTTTATTGTATGGTTTCCAATAAATGATTGATAGTTAAATGAAAGCCTCTAAAAATACTTATATACCTAATGATATTGTGTGCCTTTATAATTTATTCAAGGAGGCTCCCTTGGGAGCGAAGCCGTGGGCGGTCTCACGTTAAAAAAATAAAACAGATATGCATTCTCAAACAACATCGAGAACTACCGTATCCAAATTACATACCTTTATAGTATTTTCATGAAGAAAAGTTCACCATCGAACTTGAACAGCCTACCTATAATAATACGTTTATTCATACGACGCCCAAGTCTCTCATCAGAAAACTCCATAGCTTTGTTTAGGAATGTATTCATAAAAGCAAAAATCGCCGTGTGTCCACTACGTGACCCCACCGCGTCCTCAATATGGCGACTTTTTCATCTGTTTGGAACTGTGGCAGGATATTAATGAATTTCCTCGGTGTAGCGTTGCCAGATTAGTTCGTTAATCTGATTAGGTCGCTGCCCTGGAACCGTCGCATCTCTTGTTGGTAGCTACGTGGCCGGCAATGGACGGCGTGCGAGCGCATTGTTCCATTCTTGTTAGCCCGCACTTCGGTCTTCGTAATAATTAGTGACACGCTTGAGGTAGACGCCTGGAGTATTACAATACGCTAATTGTACTGTGAACCGCAAGATGCCTATTAATGATCCCCAGATATATGCGTGTATTGTGGGCTGTGGCCTCATCTAATCCCTATTTTCATTCTAAGCACCGCGACGGGGGCTCTACACCGAACAAAATACTCTACATTCCTGAATACTGTATACAGGAATTGAGTGGAGTCCGCGTGCACTGAATTTTTAGGGAACGTATCTAGCTGGGAAGCCTAACGCTTTTGTTTTTGTTTGCTTATATAACGTAGCTATTGTAGGTATTATATCGCGCAACTGTGTTGTTCAGTGTTTGTTTACTAGTATGTCCTTCAACTGCAGCCCAACAGGCCGATTGACGTGATTCTTTGCATGGGTAATAGTTCAGTAATTTAAGGCTAATTCTATTAAGGAAAATACAAAAAAAAACTCTCAGTAATCTATACTTCTATACTAATATTATAAATGCGAAAGTTTGTATGGGTGTTTGTTACTCAATAACGCCCGAACGGCTGAAACGATCTGGATGAAATTTGGCACCTCTGTGCCAAAATCTTTCTCTATAGGCTATAATCTACGTCTATAGATTATATAGTCTGGAATAACACATATTTTATCCCAGCAAATTAAGGAGTTCCTGCGGGAACCAAAAAACCTCAATCCACGCGGACCTAGTCGCGGGCATCAGCTAGTTTATACTAAAATCCACGGAGACGAAATTGCGGGCTCATTCTAGTGATACAATATGAGAACAAATTCAGAAGCCATTGATTCAAATTTGGTTAAGCACTGCACACTTTTGAACTCCAATCACATTATAATATTAAAACGGCGACCGTTTGTATGTGTGTGTTTGTTAATCTTGCACAAAAAAGCTACTTGACGGATTTGGTTGAAATATGGAATGGAGATAGATTATACCCTAGATTAACACAGGCTACTTTTTAACCCGGAAAATTAGAGATTTCCTGCGGGAACCAAAAAACCTCAGTCTACGTCTAGTAAGTGTAAATTCCAAACACGTCCTGCAGGCTTAGCATGCGCACAACGAGATATCTCGCGACGAGAGAGAGAGAGAGATGTTGTTTTTGCAGCTAATTTCTCGGTTACCCTAACATGCACAAAGTCCGGTATGCTACGAGACAAAAATTGTCGGTATATAAGGGTTCGTAGAGAAAACTACCACAGATAAGAAATATTACATTTATCTCTACTTTTGACAACAATTATTATTTCTTGATAACTTCTTAAAAATGGCTCATTCTATCAAATAATATATATATTATTACTGGGTAAAAAATACTCCTACGGACTTTATACGTCCACAGCGTGCAATTGCATGGTGCCAACTGAAGTGCACTTGGGGAACACGTTCCTTATTATTTGCCAGGAAGCTACTAAGAAAGACGATATTCGTAGGCAAATGAGAAAATAATGATGACGTAATTTTATATCTCTGTGGTACCTTTCACCCTTGTAGCGCGTCCCGGTAGAGTTAAACAAAGCTCATTCAAATTCAGTTTGAACATAGTTCTGAAATATTTCCCTTGAATTTGATTAAATGCACAGTCGTCGAGCATGTTTAAAAGGAGAAAATTCCATCATATGTCAAAAGGTACAAGCTTTGAGTCCTGAAAAAGGCACCTACCGAATACGAGACACGAGTCCGTAGCTATTGTTAAACTTTGTTCTGTGTGCTGTCATGCATAAAGTTGAAATTTCAAAGCATTCTTGTAATTAATTCCCGACATTTTGCTGACAATTATGATGAATTTTATGATTAGGTTATTAAATTATCATATTTATAATTTATAGTGCAAGAAAGAAAAAGAGCTTGCCAAAATAATCGATGAGGTGGCACACTACCAGGCCTGGCTCACTTGTAAAGTGACGGTAGGGGGTCGACGAAGTGTGATGTGTGACAAGGGATGGGTGGGGTCCTAAATTTCGTGACGACGAAAATGCCAAATTTGAACTACCAAGTTTTGTTAATTTTTTCAGATGTTTGATTTGCAGCGAACGAAAAAAGCATTTGATTTTGATTATATTAAAAAATAATTTAAATGGAAATAAAACAAATTTCGGAAGTGCTGTTTTAATTTAATAATTTTTAGATGTAAAATTGCAAAAATATGACGTCACGCTAGGGGGTCTCACAAATGTGAGCAACTGTGACAAGGACGGACGGGGGAGGGGTCAAAAAATCACGAAATTAGTGTGACGGTCTTTATGGATGACCCCCTACTGCTGCGTGGACGGTGCGCGGCACTCGTATCAGTCGAGTGTTGCGCGCGAACCGTAGTTAAGTTTAACGTAGTTATGTATAACGTATACGTTTCACTTTTACTCAAGTTCTCGTTATGGATAAACAAATAAAGAAAAGAGCAACTGCTGAGTTTCTTGCCGGCTCTTCTCGGCAGAACTCCTTTCCGAACCGGTGGTAGAGTCAAAACATGATGTATAAGAGACACCTGTATGTCCTAAATCTTCTTCTATATATTTATTTATTATTATATATATAAAAATGAAACCCGTTTTCCTTGGTCACGGCATCACGCGTGAATGGCTGGACCGATTTCACTAATTCTTTTTTTGTTGTATTTGTTATTATTAGGAGAAGGTTCTTGCGGAAAAAAATATTAAGAAAATCTCTCAGAAATATTGAAAAATATACATTTAATTCTGCATAGGTACTAAGGCGGTACGAAGTTCGCCGGGTCAGCTAGTGTTTGAAATAAATTGAATTGAATTGAATGAATTGATTACCGACCATCCTGTAGGGATAAGAGTTACGCATAAGTCATATGTGTAACCATGTTAGCTTCGGTAGACAAATGGGATAACCACCACCACCACTACTACAGCCCAATAAGAGGAGCCCAATAAGGGCTCTAATTCCCACTCTCATAGGAGAGAGGGAATTAGAGCTTAGACCCACCACGCTGCTCCAATGCGGGTTGGCGGGCTAATGGAGATAACGGGTAAACTTAATTTTACCTACTCGCTGTGCGGATGGTAGCCCTACTGGTCAGAGAAGAGCCCAAAACTAACTCAGCCGACAACAAACTCATTACACACCATATTATGATCATACTTATTATTACATACGTAATTTATTATGAACAGGCCTTTTTCTAAGAGCGCCACCACGCCAAGTCCTCAGCCTTCCTCATGCAGCCACTTCCCGCCACCCTCTTTATCTCGTCGGTCCATCTTGCTGGAGGGCGCCCGCCCTACACGTTTACTTGTACGTGGTTTCCACTCTAGGACTTCCCGGCTCCAGCGGACATCGCCCCTACTACGATAATAGGTGATTAATTTATTACCTGAGAGTTATTTTTAACTCGAAAGTAATAATACACCTCTATAGTAAAAGAACTAGGATTAATAAGATCAGGATTACACTTGTAAGTTATTAGGTAAATAGCGTACGTAAGTAACTTACGTAACTAAAATTAACATACAATACGCGACTTATTTAGACTTATATTTAGACTTATATTTTAGACTTATTAACTGTTTACATTTCGTTAGTTAGTCATGTGAACGACTTGCGTGAGTAAAATGGCAAGAACGTCACACTAAACGCGAGAACCTTTGCACGTATTCTTTTATTTTATTTTTAGTATTGCAAGGCTTTATAATATAAAATGTTTGCCTGTGCAACGATTGCAATCACGTTTGAATGGAGAATACACTTCCACTATTGGCTAAAATCCATTATTGCAATAAAAGTTCTATAAATTCAGCCAATCACAATAGCGACTAACAACGATTGTATTTACATAATAGGGTTACACATTAACTGACGAAGACAACATTGGTTGATTCGCTCCAGCTATGCTTGGTACTGTAGTTACTTGTATCCTAATAAAATAATTATTGTTATTTTTTATTTAAAAGAGCAACCGCCGAGTTTCTTGCTGGCTCTTCACGGTAGGAATGTCATTCGACGATTCAAAAGCACTTGTAAAAGTTTATTTTAATAAAAAACAAAGTTTAAAATTTGAAGATTTATGCAGAAACCTTGACTCAATTAAAAAGATTGACAAGCCTCTGGTATTGAACTCGAATGGCATAATAACAATTAACCCGTTAAAAGTTAAATAATACTGATTTAAAAACGATTACTCAAAGCGACGTAAAAGGCTGTAAATGGCTTTACTGCTTCCCGACACTCGGATTACGCGTTACGCGTTGGAATTTCATGAATTACGTGTTTCTTTGCGCCGTAAAGTGACCAATTAAGAGGTACACCCAGGGTTGCCACTAGCCAACCGTCCATACTTATTAACGTGTCAAACTGACTGATAATACATATTAAATCAATCTACATAATATTCCGTAGACCACCAGTAAGGAAATTCTACCCTAGCGAAGCTAAGAGGGGATAGTGATATATAAAATGATATTTTTTGCAATACTTTATACCTTTAATTAAAATAAAAGTACTAAAAATATAACTTAATCACGTATAACTGACATGGGATATGTACTTGATGTAAGAGACTTGAGTTCCAAATCAATGCTAGAGTCAGTTGGTCCGATAGATAGCTTATGTTCGTTTTGGGTAAAAATATAAATGTCTGGATATTCGATTGATTGGAAGTAATTATAATTTTATTTATCTAATCTTGCATCATAATATTGTAACATGTTTTAAAAAACCTATTCTACTCATCGGGGGTAAACGTAATTTCCCTAAAAAGAAACTTGGCAGCCCTAGATACACCCCGCAACAGGTCAGCTGATCCAAACCCGAGCAATCCGCACTCTTACCATTCAAGGATTAAAAACTATATTCCTTTAAATACGATTGCGTGTATATTCGCAGCTTCCTTTCCTACACTTTACATTTCGGTAGGATTTTTATAGCCCTCCCATGGAGGCGGTAAGCGGACCGTTGAGATATAAATCAAACTCATATAACGATTTAGCAAGCCTCATTATTGTAACAATACCCCGTATTTACATATAAAACATAATTTTAGACCTTATTTATCGTTGCCTGTAATCCAATACGAACGGTTTCGCTGTAAGTCCAACTTATATGCGCTCTCCGGTTACTGGCTACGTTTTAATTTATAACGGGTTCAATTCAGTGCCTTTTTTTCTCATTTCCCTCTTATTGGATTCGATTTTAAAATACTTATGGGTCATTGGAACTTTAATTGAAAACATAATCTCATACATAACTTGCAAAAGAACTAAATTCGCGTACAACGGACGGCAGTAATACTGTTGCAATTATTAATAATTATTTACGTAATTGTAATACTAAAAAAATAACCAGTGTTACCAGAAGTCTGCTAGAGGGAATTTGGAGAGATTGGAATTTATCAGGAATTTTTAAAAGACTAAGAATAAAAAAAAATATTTATTATACAAATATGTAACGTATTTATTATATTTTTGCGACAAAGATATATAAAATTATAAAAATCTTATATACTATTATACTTAAAGACACAGATGTGAGATGATTTCTTCATTGGAGGATGTTGTTTGCAGAGCAACTGCAGTAGGTTACTATTTTGTGTAACGCTATACATGATGTATCGTCAGTTATAGTTTCACAATAAATATCAGAAATATAGTAAACAGGGATTATCCTGCAAACCTTAGGTTTGGATCTGGTAACCCTACCCAGACAGACATTTTAATCAACTTTTTATCCATTCATTAAAATGTCAAAAAGCAATCAATGAAGCTTCGAGACGCAAATACTTTTCCAGATATTTTATTCCCCTGATTGGAAAACTTCCAATTATTAATTTAATAAGTAGGTATATTAAACTCTGAAGCTTATTTCCTCCATAAGACTTGAAAGTAAAAGTGATTCCGAGCGGCGCATATGAAAATATTATTTAAACACATTCAAAGAGATACAAAACCTATACATAATTACCGTGCCAACATCTGTCGAATTGTAAGACGATTTTGAACCCTATTGTAATGGCATATAGATGATAATGTACACAACTTACGGGCAAATTTAGGTGTTTTTATTATTAATTAAGCTTTGACCACCTGTTATTTGAAACCAATATAATTACTGTTAGGTATGCAACCGTGTGGTGGCGTGTACGAATAAGGTAATTGAGACATTGCGGCTTACTGCTTTTTTTCCCTTTGTATTTTCATCATACTTGTAAAAAACTTAAAAATTATTTGAAATAATACCTGACTTTCACTTCATGAAATCAATAATATATTCGTCAAATATTTAACAAAATTATCAATGATAAGACAAAGTCAGGGTTCGTCTAATTTTAACCAAAATCTGACTTATGATTATGGATGTAAGAATACTGACTTTTACTCTACTAGGATTTTGCTGGGCGAAGTTTTCGCTTTTTTAATTGATTATTTATTAATAATTTCACTTCATTTTTACTTTTTTTTTAAATCACCAACACCTGCCTTGCCAGTTTAAAAATTAAAAGCCATTTGTGAATCTTAAATCATTAAATTGAAATTGCCACCAACTCTTATTAGTACCTACTTATTAGTACCCCTTCAAAACCACATTAGTTTCTTGCAATAGGTACATACAGCTAGAGTAATTAGGTACTCATTAATCTACCCCATGTTTGTCGTTCAATTTTGGTTTGCTGTGATGTTCGCGTGTCTCCTGTTTACCGAATAGTCAGGATTCATTAGGGTTTATATTGGCGCATCATTGATATGATGGTTTGCCGCAATATTATTTAATTTACACACCCTTCCAAGAGGTTCACTACCATCGCTTAAAGCAGTATTGTTTCAAAATGACAGTCTTCAATATGTCACGTACCTTGACGTCCCTAAAATAAGGATTATAATTCTAATACACGTAACAAACGTTATTAATATTAAAACAATATGGCTTTAAGCGATGGTACGAGTAGATGCACTATGCCCCCAGCTATTCACTGAAATTGTAGTAGCTCGCAGGACCTACACTTTGAGTTTCCGTTTTAATTATGATCCAGCGATGCAAACTCAAAACTAAAGCTATAAAGTAAAAAATAAACTATCGAGTTTCTGATGACATACGGAAATCGAATCGTAATTGACTTATGTACGGTATCTACTATCTACCGTAGTTAGAACACGTTTTCAACTAGGTACACGTATGCACGTGAAATAATCTTCTTTTTTTCGAATTTCGTTTGTTTCAGGGCTTTCATGTTTCGAAGGAAAATTGTAAATCATTTTGTCTTTTACTTTTTTGAATATGGCACCGCCAAATCGAAAAATCCGCCATATTACGAAACAATAAGTACGAGTAAATGACAATTACGTTGTAAAGTAAACTTTCGTATTTATAAAGTAACTAGTTTGTAACTATTTATAAAGTATAGTAAAGTTAGATTGGATATCAATTGTGACCGTAAAAATGCTGGTATAGATACTAATACTGTATTAATTATCTATTATACCTACTGAAATAAACCATCATAACGCCGGGTACACGGTAGCGACTTTGGTCGACGGCTCGGGATGCAATATTATGCTGAGTGGACGTGAAAATAGCAGTGATCTCGATGTCGCATAGCAATGCAACCTTTCATCGAAAATTACTAATAACGTAACAAAGTTAGTTTTATCAAAGATCGCTATTATATAGACACAAATGGCTCAAATCTCTATAGATTCGCTGACGATAAAAGTCGCTGCGTGTGTACCCAGCTTTAAAATTAAAAAATGAATAAAACTATTTGGAGTAAATACTTGTGCAAATAATAAACGCTGCTGGTAGTTACTTATTTGACTGCGACATACATTTCTTATGCGAAATTTTATTTACGAGGGCTATTATAAAATAAAATAAATGTACATTATTCTCGTCATACCACATTACCAAATTAAAAAAAACGCAGCGAATCTCTGGCGTTTCTATATTTGTCTTTGCATTATGCCGACGACACGCGGCGACCTCTGAGTCTTAAATATAAATAACTGGCACTTGTGTGTATGTGTGTACGCGATATGTGTGTTTACATGCACTGAATACACTCACACGCCCGGAAAACAATACGAACAATTTCAGCCGGTGGTGTATCGAAAGCTATAACAGAATAAACAAGAACAACTTTTCTGTTTTATGCAACTGTTGGCATTTTTCTATTTTCTTTTTCATATTTGTTACTGACACATTGTAACCAATAAACCAATTCAATGTAGGTACGAACTATGAACAATCCTTAGCGGTGCCGAATTCCTAGTACAACACTATAACGTTTTTTTTTTGTATTCGAAACTTTGTTTTCGCTTTTCGTGTTCCATTGTTATGGGCGTTCATCTTAAATGTAATTAAGAAAACATTTTAACAGTCTTCAAATTGACAAATTCTTGAAATATCTTCCTGAGCGCTTTCGCTTACGAAATTAGGTGATCGCGGGTGGTCGGCTGCAATTTGTTAAACATCTTTTTTAATCTAAGCTGTTTTTTTTGGAAGACATTTTAGAAATTTTCTTTTTGTTGTTTCCTTTCATTTATTTCAGTTTTACTACATCAAAACTTTATTAAACCCATAATAATACTAATTAGTATGTTGTAGAGATAATCTAAATAACTATATTTTACCATTACAATTTTTAGGAAAAAATAAGTCATAACCGGCACTCTCCTGTCAGAATAAGGTGTTATTCTACCACGCTGGCCTAGTCCGGAATTAAAAAAAAATTAAGACTGACTCTTTATCAAAGTCATAAAAGTAAATTAATTAATTATTACAAAAAAATATATATATATGAATTTATTAACATGTTGTGAACATGCCTTTTTGGCATAAATGTGATCTGAAGCGTTAGATTTAGATGATGTAGGATGCATAGTTAAGAGTTCGCGCTGCAGTTTTTGATGAATAGCAAAACAGGAGCTCTTTGACTTTAAAGCATTTAGAAATATTTGTTGAAACTTGGTTGAAACGGAACGTTTTCTGTTCAAACAAGGTTCTAAATTTAAAATTTTAAACACCTCCATAGAGTTCCAGACATAATATTGAGCGTCACTGCATCCAATGCATGCGTTATGCGCTGAATACAATTTTAATTTCAAATATAATATATTAATAAGTGCTATAAATAAATGCAGTCTATTTATGCTATCAATTCCACTTATGCTGCGTTGGCTGACTAACAATATTACCTACATAGACAGATTAGTCCTAAATCCTACTACCCACTGCTTTGTTGGTAGGTATACTGACTACATTAAAATCAGTTTGGTCTTTATAACGATGTGCATAATACGTATAAATAAATAGGTGCCTTCACTGCTGTCGACCCTCATAAACGATGGAAGAATCTCCTTTTGATTAAAACAAAGATCTCCTTGGCTGAACCTCTTCTCTAAAGGTCTGAGATGTCCCCATCTGAGATGCATGGAGCGGCGCGGTATGTAGCGGCAAATATTATTTGTATGAATTTGTACGGGGCCGCGTCGAGCACTGCATCTCCGTGCCGCGTCGTGGGCCCAGCTCCATACAACCTCATACAAAGAATACTTGGCGCTACGTGCCGCGTCGCGCCTCTATACTGGGGCTAGAACTTTACCTATAGGTACTTGACTTTGCCGATAGCAACTACACAGATCTGAACGAGAAGTTACTGAGTAAGCTTGAGTGGTTAAAAAATCTATGAGAAGGATTTTTTCACCACGGTGACCATGTGCGGATTGGCAGACTTTAATGCGTTTGACTACATTTGTGTAATGTCTCGTGAAGAGCTTACTATAGAAAGAAATTATCCTGCGAAGTAAGGGGTTAGGTTAGATTAGAACTGTAAATATTTATGTGCCCACTAAGGTTCTGTTGAGTAATATACCTCAGTTAAATGTGGTTAAAATTATAGTTAAATTAAAATTTGGGTTACATTTTGGTGGCCATTTACTAATTTTGGATTTATGAAATTTTGGTGAACATTTAGGTATTAATTTTAAGTTAACAATGTATGTTTTTGGATGTACATGTCTACTATTTGGTAAGCAGTTAAACGTAAGCCTTTTATTAAATCAGTGGAGTTTGAAGAGTTGTTATAGTAAATACTAAATAATATAAATTATTATGCACTCGTATAGCAGTCTGAACGTGCTGTGCTCTGTCTTTAAACATTAAATGCATGAAATATGCTCTGATTTGAAACAATGGGAAAATATACATATAATAACATCAATGAATAACAATGGAGTATAAATTATCATTTAAACTGTTGTACATTTTATAAAATATTGTAGCCCTTGTGTTTCGTACGAAATATAATTCGACCATGTAATTTGTTGAGGTGTGTTTATAAAATATGTTTGTAGCAATGGCATGGTGAGAGGTGATTACGAATGCCTTTTTACAGCCACAAGTTTTTGTTAAACCGTTTAAAATAATATTTCTCTTTTCAAATTTAATATTATGTTTCTCTTTTAAAATACATATTATGAAAATTTTTATTTTAGAATTATATTTAGACTGCAGTACGAAAAGTTTTGTATGATACTGATCAAAATATCATGAAAATAACAAAAATAAACACTCACTGTTTTTTTTTTAGTTTTGTAATAAATAAGGACTAATTTAAAACAATTTCAGTACTTATTCAAGTTATTCGTAATATTTGTTAAAGATTTTGATTTATGTAATGTATGTTATACCTGCGTACAAAGCCTTACAATTTCAGTAAATTAAAATTAGAACAGTTAAAAATTACTTATTTAATGTAATAAAATTTAAAAATCTTTTTTTTTAATATCATGAGTTGCTAATATTTTAAGTATAAAAATAGCCAACCAAAGTGGGAAATGACCTGAAGACTCGTTAGACCCACAGTACTAATAATTGTTATTTGCAATATTCCGAAATTACACTTAAACACAACTTCCTTTTCTAATATACATTCTTAAGTACAGTGCCTGTAATTTAGAAAAAGGTATAAAAAATAGGTTTCAGGCGAGCGAAGCAAGGTCAATGAATGCCTACCTACCCACATCGCAAATATTGACCGTAGTTAGCAAACCTATACAAACCTATACAACCACAGAATATTGTAATATGTAGTACGTTACCTACAACCAATATTGCTTCTTAGAAGAAATAACTTTCTTCGTTCCTACGAGTACTTACCTATATTATATCTACATTTTTCATAATATCAACTAGCTCTGCCTCGCGGTGTCACACTCAAAGAACCCAAATCCGTGGGCTACTCTTAACTCCGGGCTATAACTGATAATTTATCAACATAAAATCCCATTAGGTATCTTACCTGGCCTGATCTGGGATCGAACGTAGGACTTCACCTGCAGACGGCATCATATTATGAAAAATTGGAATAAATAAGTAAAAGACCTGGTGACCAAAGAGCTGGCGCTTATTTAGCCCAACGGCTTAGCCTTGCCATTCAACGAGGTAATAGCGCCAGTGTTTTATGGTTTTGGGCACCATGCCCATTAACAATCACTTGGACGGAGTGTATTTTTTGTAAATATAATTAGTTTTTTTAATTTAGATTTAGATTTTAATTTATTTCTTAGTTTTAATTAAATTATATGTTGTATAATAGTAAAAGCTATCACAATTTATTCAAAATACTATGTAATTTTTTCATTGTGGATATTAATTGAATATCTGAAGTCTGAACCCACTCTTAGATTCCAATCTGTAACTTTAATGAAAAAAGTAACCCCGCAAACTAAAGTGAAACCGTACAATCCCAATATAATTAAATCCTCCACACAACGGAAAAAAAGAGAAAGGAATTCTTTTTTATTTTTAGTTAAAAAAATATCATTGAACTACCTGTTGATCGTATGGACAGCCTCCGTGGTAGTAGTAGGTGTACAGTGAAAATTATTGGCTCACCAATCAAAGGCTGCATATAGCCAACGCGACCTAAAAAGGATTATATTGCATAATGGTATGTAATTGGGCGTGGTTTTTATATATAAAATGGGATACGCTAGGTCCACACGTGCGAATTTGCTCGACGTCATATTCGATGAACTATGTGCTATGGTCTTATACAAAGGATGTCCCGAGTATTATACTCGGCTGGGGAAATTAGCCGTGGCCGTGGTCTACCGCCAAAGACTTATCACAACATTTTAGCTGTTTAACTTTAATATAACTATTAACTACCATAACCTTACCTGGTTAGCTACCGTCATCTCTTATCACTATGTGAGCTAGCAGTTAAGGGCTAACTTGTAGTAAAATTTAAAAAATACATTTACGGGATGATATCCTAGTGGCTGAGACGTTAGCCTCAGCTCTAATCCCAAGCTCCCTTCTTTAACTTATCGAAACCATATGCGTTTTGGGAAATCAATAAACCTATTTAACGATAAATGAAAACATCACTAGGAAACTTGTATACGTTAGAGCTATCGAATACTTAGTGGCAGACCGGCGTTGGGTTCTGATGATGCAAGTTCTGTGCCGCAACGGTTTGTTATTTGAGGTGCCGAGTTCGATTCCCGGCAGGGTCAATACCTACTTACGGTTTCATGGTGCTAAGCTTCCTAGAAACCTCTACTTCTATGAATATTTTTTTTTGCCGCGGAATCTGTTTTGAACTAATAATCTAGACCAGACCGTGTGGTGTGAAAGTTCCAGCAAGCGACCTACATAATAATCATAGATTTAGCATTGGTTAAGACCAATCCTAAATCTATGATAATAATATGTCCAGCAGTGAATTGACAGTAACAGTTGAATCAGTTGACGGCGACGACGTATTAACCTTTTTTCATCAAGCATGTACGTGCGTGTGTGTATGGCTTTACAAAGCAATGCGCTTTTCATGATAGCTACGCCGCTGGGTGTACAGTTGCGGTCGGTGTAGTTAATGAATAGTTTTATACAGCTTTGCCCGGATTAGCTCAGCGTGGGTAAAAGATTAATGTAATCTGCGTGAATTGGAATCATGAGGTTTTATCGTTATAATATTGTTTTTCTTTTCTGCAGTTTAGTGGTAGCGATTACATCTGGTTATTATTTTGCAGCTAATGTTAGCGTACTGCGTTCGGCAGTTTTTATTTATTTAGTTTCCACCAACACGGGCTTTGCGCTGCTACAGCGTAATTTAAATTACAAGATGATGTCCGCGACTCCATCCGCGTTTAATAAGGTTAATAAAAATCCCGTGGGAATTTTTATCCAGAATTGTGGGCATTCGTCCTTAATACTCGTAAATGACTTTATCATCGCCGTTTGAAGATAGACTGCTATGTATTCTGCTATATAAAAATCTCATGAAAAACACGACCAAACTTTTATGTCGATGCATCGAACAAGCTCACTGTATACTTTATACTGTCATGTTGTGGGAGGCGCCCCTGTTACCGACCATCTCGTACACGCAAAAACGTCATTTATCCTGGAACACTGAAGAGCATATTTGCATGCATGACACAGAGGTCGATACGCCAACGTGCTCGCCGTACTAATAGATCATGCGGAGACGTGAACGAGGCCCTCACTGACCGTTGTTGTGAACAATTTCAATCCAATAAATGCTACTGAACAATGAGCGGGTCGATCACGAAAAAATCATCTACAAGGCAATCGTGCGCGCGAGTTTCACGAACGTAAACAGTAGTCGTGTTCCGCTGTCCGACCGCCCGCAGGGCTGCCTCGTTCTATGTCATATTAGAGGTATATTATAACGCGGGATCAGCCATATTTATTAACTGTAACTAGACAATTTCTGTACATCTATACTAATATTATAAATGCGAAAGTTTGGATGGATGGATGTTTGTTAAGTACTCAATCGCGGTAGAACGGCTTACGGATCTGCATTAAATTTGGCACAGAGATAGATTATAGTCTGGATTAGCACATAGGCTACTTTTATCCCGGAAAATTAAAGAGTTCCCGCGGGAACCAAAAAACCTCAATCCACGCGGACAAAGTCGCGGGCATCAGCTAGATAAATATATCTTTTTTTTTATCCACTACAAGCTAGCCCTTGACTGCGATCTCACCTGATGGTAAGTGATGATGCAGTCTAAGATGATAGCGGGCTTACCTGTTAGCAGTTATAATATTAAACCCATACCCCTTCGGTATCTACACGGCATCGTACCGGATCGCTAAATCGCTTGGCGGCACGTCTTAGCCGGTAGGGTGGTAACTAGCCACGGCCGAAGCCTCCCACCAGACCAGACCAGGGAAAATTCCGAAATTATAAATTCCCAAATTGACCCTGCCGTGGATCGAACCCAGGACCTTCGCACGTTAATGCAACAGCGCTACACACTGCGCCACGGAGGTCGTCAAAATAATATCTAATATCTCGAAAATTTTAAACGAAGGAAGCTTTGGTACGACACAGACGCAAAAACAATTTCAAAATAGTCCGCCTGACAAAAAAGCGTTAAAGTTACAGTGTACCTGTATGACGTATGTAATTCACAGATGTAATTATTTTAGTTAGTCACACAATTTGAACACTTCCTAGTAGATCTTAGTAGTTCTGCGGGGAAAGAGCTGCGCTGTGAGAAAAATATATTGCAGGTTCGAATTTGTTTTCGGTTTGCTTAATTTGGTTTTAACATTATTTTCTTTTATTTTCTAAAACAATAAAGACGAATAAGGGTTTTCCTCAGTAAAATAGGATTACGCACCATTTAGAAAACGGAATTTTCCGGTGTTTATCATTATTTTTATCAGATCGCGATTAACATTACCGACCTTTTACATAATAGAACCATTTTCTAATGTAAAGAGAAATGTGTGAAGTATCTTTGAGATAGGTACAGTAGAAAAGTTAAAACACATTACGAACACGAAAAATATTTTCTGGCGGATAAAAAGTTCCCGTCTATCTATATGGAACGCGTACAGTAGCTGACAGGATAAAAAGTCATGTGTCAAGTGTCACAACTTTTTAATGTATGTAACACACATACATTAAAAAGTTGTAATATTGTCTATATCCAACAACTATTGTCCCTGCAATACAACCAACTCGGTGTTCCAATCGGACATTCGTCCATGACGCATAGAAATTGTAATAGCATATTAAAATAAAGAATAGAAAACCATCCTACCTTTGGTTTCAATAAATACATCACAAACTAGATAGATCAAAGGAAAGCTACAAATACCTATCTTTGTCTATATGTAGAACCGACATTTTTTTCTTCACATTTCAATTTCCATTGCTCTTTTCACTGCAACGAACGTTTCATAGTATAGTATTCACACCAAATTCTGGCTAAAGAATCGAAAGAGCTCGACTCTATTAACGCTTTGGCTTTTGCAAGTTTTATTGCACTTGTTTGGGCGAGTGCGACAGTACGTGACGATGCTCAGCCCACTAATAACCGTGGATTTCGGGTACTACTTATTTGCTTACACTTCTCTTTCTTTTGGTCTTTATTCGTTGGTAAATTAATTTAATCCATACTTCTATTATAAATGCGAAACGCTTTAGATATCTTTTACACCTTTTATTGTACTTGTTTGGACGGGTGCGGACACTACGCGCCCATGCTCATTGAATGTCCGCACTATTCATTTACTTACACTTTTTGAAGTGAAAACTTCTTTAGGCGCGTTGAGTAGGTACTTTTTGGTAGGGGGTTAAATGTGGATTACGCGTGATCGACACCGTTCCTCTTAAGACAAAAGGTCTTAAGTATAATAATATAATACATTCGTAATTAAACTTTAATCCCTTTATTTTTAAGGTTTATATTAAGTGCTGTGTAACCGTTGTCGACACCTCGTGGTTTTACGAAGACAAAAGGTCCTAAATGTAAACAATAAATATAGTACATTCGTAATTAAACTGTAATCGTTTAGTTTTAAGGTTTATATTGGAATTTTTTTTTAAAATGAAATATTCGTTTTGACTTCTATCGGCAATGACCGCCAATTTTTTTCTTTCTTTTGCTCTTTATTTGTTGATAAATTAATTTAATCCATACTTAGTTACAATAAAATGCAATACGCCTTATCTTTCACAAGTTTTATTGCACTTGTTTGGACGGGTGCGACACTACGTGCCGATGCTCAGTGAATGTCGGGACTACTTACCTATTTGCTTACACTTTTTCTTTCTTTTGCTCTATAATCGTCGGTATCTTTTAACTGTCCATTCGTATAATTCATTTTGAAAAAAATTTATATGGACCTTCACAGACTAGCGCGACAAGACGAGACGTTGGCAATGGCATTTTGTCATTAGTATGTTTTCGTGCTTAGCTTACTCATATTTATAAAAAATATTCCTTGAATTTATTCTTAGATAACATGATTTGACCAAGATCGTGCTCTGTGGCTATCTTTGCAGGAGGCCTTCGTCCTCAGAAGGACTAGAATCCAGAGCCGTTAAACCAGTTAAATAAAAAAAAGAGGCCTTCGTCCTGACCATAGACATAGGATTTTTTCGCTTATGGTCCTGACATATGAAATACTTATGTACCATAAAAAATACCTACAACAATATTTGAATATCGATCCAAGCGAAATTTTTCGCTTAGACCTAACTTCACTGCATCCATTACCGGCCATTTCCCTCGGCAAAAAGTTATGAACTTTTTGATTTATCCGACGTGTCCGCCTCGGTGTTTTTTGTCGCCTCCGGCGGTTTTTTTTTGCCGCCGACGCAAAAAGAGTGGTTAAGTTTAACGTGTGTATCTGTGGCATCGTAACTCCCAAACGGGTGATTTTGATTTAGTTTTTTTTTGAAGGGTGACTTGATCGAGAGTGATTAAGAAAATCGGTTCAGGAAAACTAACAGCTAAACGTTGACTGACATCTAGTTGGGGATTTTCCGAAAAAACAATTTAGTTACAAGTTACAACCGGTGACATAATGTTTTATAATAAATACTAGCGATCCGCCCCGGCTTCGCACGGGTTGCACTAATAATCATGATAGTCTATACCAAATGTAGCCAGTGGGCAGTGGGCAGGTTATACATTTTAATATTACAATGTAAGAGTACGCCCCGTACTCACCACACTGGCACGGCCGCCAACCCTTTTGGTATTTAATCTGAGCGCCGACCGGAGTCGCGCCATTTTCCCTTGCACGTTACATTATGTCTATGATATCTCTTAAGATATTAATCTAAATTAAATGAAGTAAATGATAAATTTTATCTTAATTAAATACTTGAGATGACTAATATATTTATTTTGATAAGGATTAATACCATGTCAGTAAAAACACCTTCGCAAGTAAAGCATTGGTTTAGACCAAATTTGAAAATCATAAGCATGGTTATTGTGAGTCAACCTTTAAAGATAGGTATATGCTATCGTGGACTTTTTTAGAACTATTTAGAGGAAAAATTCCAGTATACATTGTATTTGTGTAACCTATTTAGGCACCAACGCCACGTAAGCTCTCAGAAGAGACGATTTTTTCCAACTTCGTTGACATTATTGCAATTTTCGTAAGGATCACTAATTTTTTTTAAATTAAAATATAGCCTATGTTTCTCGCTGATAATTTCGATAAGTGAAAGAGTTTTAAAAATAGGTTGAGTAGTTTTTGAGTTTATCCATTACAAACAAACAAACAACTTTACTCTTTATAATATTAGTTTAGCCTCCACTCTCATAGGAGAGAGGGAAATGGCAAAGTTTACCTTTTTTTTAATTTATTATGAAAATTAAGACAAAATAAAACAAAAATATGAAAGAATCATTAAAAAATCTCAACAAATGTAAAAGTTATGGAACTTTAAAGTTGCGCTTGCAAGTCGGGTGGCGTGGCGTCACACCACCCTATCAACCGACTTTATAAAGCCGAATAAAGAAATAAATGGACTTAACGTGACTTAATTGAATTAAAAGCACTTAATTTGTGTGTGAAGATAATTTGGAAGGATTAAATCGCGGCTAGATATTAAAACTCACTCACAAAATTTCTCACAGTATAAGATACAGCAATCGGTGTATTATTAAATAATTAAACTTTTAAATAATTAGTTTTAATCTATGTTTTACTTCCGTTGTGTTAAATATGATATTCAAAACATCATGAAACTTCTCCATTGAAGCTAAGACGCTGCTCCAAAGCGGGTTGGTGGGCTTTAACGACTATTATCATGTTTGTGATAATAACCGGGACCGACGTGGTTTAACGTGCTTTTCGAGGCACGGGGCTGAAACACCGCCAACTTCCTAACACGGGCTAGTACTGAGAATTTCTAGTTAGAAAAACCCAATACTTAATTATGGCCCGACCCGGGGCTCAAACCTGGGACCTCGTCGGCCGCAGTCGAGCATACCACTTGACCAACGAGGCAGAATATAACTCACGATCGTTTACAGTTTAAATGTTAAAAAAAATAATGATATCTCTGAGGCTCAAGTGTACCTCTTCAAACTTGAAAATGACAATATGGTATGAGGGCTCCGTTAAAGTGTGGCAGATTAACTTTCTCCCTGGGCTGTGTTCGTATTGCTAACGAAAAAGACACGAAAACGCAGACTATCTTTTATTTTGAAGTCAGTTAAAAAATAGGCACATGCAGGGTTCGTAAACTAGCCCGTTGCGAGCGAACCAGAAAAGTTATGGCCCTGGTGCGCGTAGGTTTCCAGGACTTATGGTTGCCAACCACCTGGACGGTAGTCCTCAAAATTTGTTACATTCTTCATGTAGGTATCTTTTTAGGGATCCGTACGTCAAAAGAAACCATTATAGGATCACTTTGTTGTCCGTCTGTCTGTCTGTCAAGACCCTTCTTCTCAGAAACGCATCGAGGTATCAAGCTGAAATCTATATCATATACTCAGGTCTACTGTCCCTTGGAGCTGTGAAAAAATCAAACTTCTAAGCCAACGCAATCAAAAGATACAGCCGTTTATGCTGCAAATTCTCGACACCCGCAAGGGAATCAAAACCTACAGGGTAGTTCCCGTGAACTTAGAATCTTGAAATTTGGTACGAAGCAACGTCTTATAGAACAGATAAAGGAAAAATTGCAAAAAGCATAAATTTTTAGTTACATCATATAATAAAAATATTTTTAATAATTTTAAACTTACTAATGTTATGGATTTCATTTAGCAATAAAAATACTTTTACTTATATACCTACAGGTTTGTACGGATCCCTCGGTGCGCGAGTTCGACTCGCACTTGGCCGGTTTTTTAGGTAGGCCACCAATTCTTGGGTAAATGTATACGCCTACCCGTAAAATAAGCTGCCGCATGCTGCTAGGCAAATGACGTCTGCAGCTCACTCCTACACACCTACACACAAAGGAATTATTCAGGTGTTACGTCTGATTGTGTAAGCTGGCTCGCCAGCTCTGCAACAAACCAAAACATAGCCTTTTTTATCCACTAAAAGATGGTACGATCTCACCTGATGGTAAGCGATGATGCAGTCTAAGATGGTAGCGGGCTAACCTGTTAGGGGCATGGCAGTTATATTAAACCCATACCCCTATTCGGTTTCTACACGGCATCGTACCGGAACGCTAAATCGCTTGGCGGAATGTCTTTGCCGGTAGGGTGGTTACTAGCCACGGCCGTAGCCTCCTACCAGACCAGATCCTCCTACCGGGGATCAAACTCGGGACCCGATCGGATCCGCACGTTAAGACAACAGTGTTCAACACTGCGCCAGGGAGGTCGTCAAAAGTCATCGTATTAGAAGTAAAATGTAATATTATGTGAGTTTGACGGCAATGGTTCCCAAAGAAAATAGTCTATGTACATTTTCTACAACTATTCTTATGTTCTGTGCCTACACACATACAAGTGTGAATTATTTCCTCTCAGAATTCGGTATTTGACAACTAACTATAGTCAGATCTGCAACGTCAAAACGCTTGCTTTCGAAGTCGCGGGCATTAGATAGTTAAACATAAAATTAACAGGGCACGTGGATGTTACGTCTTCACACACCTTTGGCATGTTTTCGGTATTATCCTTAGCCCTGAGGTTATATTTAATTGCTAAAAACGCACGTAAGTCTGAAATGCAAGAGGATGAGTGCCCGGGATCGAACCCCAAACCCCGACTCGTTGACCACTGCCTGGTGGTATCACGTGCTTCAGTGTCAACCAATGCAATGCAAATAATAATAAAAAAATCTACGAACATTTTTAAATAGCTTATTCGTCGTAGTTCACTTAGAAGTATTTGTAAGGATACTTCATTTCTGTAGCTCTCGAACCCTCTGCTAGAAGCGCACATCTAATTAATTAATTCGATTGAATCGTCAAAGCTGCTTTCCGACCCGTACTAGTCGAGACCTGATAGAAAAATTCCCTTTATAGTTATCATTTTTAACGTTGATTAGTTCGGTAAGCCGGGACTTGAGCGGGCTGTCACAACTCATAGAGCGTCAGAACTTCTGATACGAGTACCTTGTATGGTTTTCCTGAAGCCTATTTATGATTTGAATCATCAGAACTATGAACCTGTCGAGCGCCCTCCAGACCTTTCACATTCAGAAGGACTTATCTTATCAAGTGAATGCTCAATGTGGATTCTTTTTATTTTATATATGTCACCGTAAGATTGTAAAAACCGTTAGATTGTAGAAACGTTGCAGTGTCGCGATAGAATACTTAAATAAAAAAGACTCTCACTCGGCCTGCAGATCTGAGTCAGTTTAGATATTATATTTATGGAGCATACATAAAGTTGTGTGTCACTCGCTTAAAAAGATTCAAGCCAATGATTTTCTTTATATATGTCACCGTAAAATTGCAAAAACCGTTTGCAATCTAACTAGCGATATTATAAACAGATTGTGAACCGTTCAATGTTCTGAGTGTCATTTTTGAAATATTCATTGTATTTACGTTTTCTTGTCTCTTTCTTGTAGGTTAGGTTAGGGTTCGACATAAATAATCAGGTTTTATTGGGTTAATATACCTAACAGATTACAATCTACCGAAAAATAATGCGTTAAGTTGTAATCTGTCGACAGTTTACAATATCGCTAGTTAGATTACAGTCTAACGGTTTTTGCAATCTTACGGTGACATATACACCTATTTTTAATTGTTGTTTATTTGCTTGAATGTCTGTGAATCCATATGGATCCTTCCTCGTGACCAACCACGCACAGAAGCCGTACTGCTAACGCTTAAACCCATATTGTTTCATTATTGTTGACTTTCGTTTTTTAGAATTATTATATAATCCTTATTTTAGTACGTGACATCAAACTGTAATTTTGAGTAATATTACTACAGTATTATGGCCCCTGTACAAAATTTCGTAATAATTAATTGAACAGATGGGATAGATAGACAGAAATTCTATCGCATTAGAACTTCAGTATATAACGTATTACATCTCAAAACAATTCATCAAACAACTTCGACGCAACAGCCCATACAATTTCCTTTGCAAACGGTATTACTGAGAATTTAACTCGTAGGAAAGAGTTGTAAGCGTTGTAGCTTTCCGCCCCTTGAGAAACAAGTCGGCCAGGCTAGGGTTATTCTTCCTTTGAGCCGCGCTTGGAAGAAATTCAGCTTACAATCAAGTGGGGCAGCTATAAAGCACAACGCAAACACCCCGGTCTGAAGAAAATGGACGATCGCAAACGTTTTTCAATAAAATCAGCAGACAAGGACAGACCTATCATATTAATTAACTAGCCAGCTTTAATCTCTCTCTTTGCGTCGTATTCCTCATTGCTGAGGGTCGTTACCTCTTTCCATTAATCACATAATGGTAGGAGTTTTCTTGGGATAATAATGCGGTGGGTTCCCACGTGCTTCCGCATTAAAGTGTGGCCGTGAAAAGTTAAAAACAGACATAATATAGGCATTTATCATGGGTTTTCTTAATTGCCAGTAAATAAAATGAATAGTAAATCTAATAATTAAAATTAAGCTCAATGTTTCCAACGTAGCGATGACGTCTAAAGGCTGTTGCCTGTTGAAACACGATGGCGTGGTTGCCTTGAGATAGTTTTTTGCACCATTATGTGTCAATGTTTTAGTGACGTAATTCTACAATTTATAGAGCTTTGCTACGTGACAACTTCATAAGAACCTAAAGCCTACCCAACTTACAATCCGGTGGGATTAATCCGTCCGGCTGGTATGCGGCCGCTCTAAGGCTGTTTACAAGACGGGCCACTTACGCAAATACGGGCCATTGTTAGACGGCCGTGTATCTTCGCAATTTTCATCGTTCTCGGCAATTTCACAGGCGGCTTGCTCCGGTTTAGTGTATAATGGTGTGCACCCATCCGCTCAGAAAGAAACCTCTTGGGCACCGCTTTGGCTAATGTCGTTGAACAACGCGGACGTTCTATAGAAGACAATCAATTAGATTATGCGAAAATATTATTGACCGAGCGAAGCGAAGGTCTCTAAGTCTACTTGAGTGAATTTGCACTTGTCCGTCCGTCCGTTCGTCTGTCAATGTAATTACTTCAGCTTTAAATGTAATATGTAAACCGACGGCCTCCAGCCGAATATGGCTTAAAAAGTTATGAAACTCTTTATTTCAGGGGGGCTCTCATAGAAGCGAATGCGAAGTAAAATATTTTTTATAGCGTTACATAGAGTTGCCGTAATTAGGAATAGAGTCCAAAAACAATTTTTTTTTAATTTTTCCCCTAAAATTGACGAAATGGGGGGCTTTCAAAGTGGAGATTTTCTAACGTCCAAAGTTGACCTCAGAACTCTAAATTTACTGAAAGGCTGAGCCTGAAACTTAATCAATTATTTGAATTATATCCTGTACTTGAACAACATATACTAAAATTAGATAAATATTATAAGGAAACGAAATTATAAAATTTTTAATGAGCTTCAGTATTTTTAACAGAACTTCACACTTGGGTATTTGACAAATAGTCAAATCAGCAACTTTTTTTCAAACGTCAAAATGCATCCTAAGTGGTCCTAAGTATGGGATTTATATGAAATTCTGAAATGTGACGTCATTAAAGTTCGACGCACTTTTTACGAATTTTGGGAGATCCTCTATTTAATAATCACTAAAAACTCATTTATTTGAACAGTAGTCAAATACCCAATTACGTCAATAGATGGCGCCGCGAGGTCTCAGTTCGGGGCGAACCACTAGTATCTGTTAGATAAACAAATAGGCGTTGCTAATGTCCCAGGAGTTTTGGAGTCCCAAGGTACTTCAATCCTTGAATTGAACTGAGGACTCGCTCCAAAAAGCGCAACCGGACTACCCCTAGGTGGACGAACGATCTAAAGTGAGCGATAACATCAAGAGGCACAAGACCGTATTTGGTGAAGATCCATGTAGCAGAACTTCGTCCAGCGGTGGAAGTCTGTCGACAGACGCGCCGATTGGGTAGGTATATCTGTTTCTGTGTTCTATGTTGGCCTGGAGGGAGGCTTCGGCCGTGGCTAGTTACCACCCTACCGGCAAAGACGTGCCGCTAAGCGTTTTAGCGTTCCGGTACGATGCCGTGTAGAAACCGAAGGGGTATGGGTTTAATATAACTGCCATGCCCCTAACAGGTTAGCCCGCTACCATCTTAGACTGCATCATCACTTACCATCAGGTGAGATCGCAGTCAAGGGCTAGCTTGTAGTGGATAAAAAAAAAAGGTGAGTTTAAAAGTGAATTGTAATCCTCGCAGACAGCACAAGACAACGGCATATGGAAGACTCTACCAGAGATCTATGTCCAGCAGATGACATCTATCGATAGTTTTTTCTGGTGAGAGGCTTCGGCCGAGGCTAGTTACCACCCTACCGGCAAACACGTATCGCCAAGCGATGAAGCGTTCTGGTACAATGCCGTGTAGAAACCGACTAGAGTTTAATATATAACTGCCATACCCCTAACAGGTTAGCCCGCTACCAAGTTAGACTGCATCGTCAGTTACAATCAAGCGAGATCGCAGTCAAGGGCTAACTTGTAGTGGAATAAATTAAAAAAAAAATTTAATCGTAGCGGCAAATTCAACATTATTTACTTTCAGTGTGCACTGTGCATGTAGCGCACTGAAAGAAAAATAATGTGGTAAAAGTTGCGAGATTGGCAAGCGGTCTAATTCATATTTGGCAGAGTTCTTGTGCCACAAGCGCACGTCAGTAGCCTCAGGCATCTTGAGCAGCCATATTGCTAGTTGAAAGCTAATATAAATAAACTCCGAGAGCGCTTGTTCAGTTTTTGATAGACAGTAGACTGTAGACACATCTAAGCTTGAAGCTTGCTTCCGTAATGGAAGTTCTTGTTAGAATATTAAATTTAGTACCTACAAATCCTCCCGGCATTACTCTTTCAAATGTTATTTGAATATTTTAATAGCTTGGAGGAGAAACCTAACGGCTCCGAGACTCACCTGAATGGAAAAGTGCTTATATTAAATTTTAATTAGAAATTAACTGCCCCATCGCCAAGAAATTATTGAAGACGTGCTTAAGTATAGACTTGCTAAACATTTTTGAAACTACTAGTAGAATATTTAGGAAGGTAAGTGGGTCTACTATTTACCAAAGTAATATTATTTATCAACTTTTTACCAATTATATTAACTTCTTACACGCCTTCTCACACTGCCTTTTTTGACCGAGCGAAGCGAAGGTCTCTGAGTCTACTTGAGTGAATTTGCACTTGTCCGTCGGTCCGTCCGTCCGTCCATCGGTCCGTCCGTCTGTCAGAGCCTTATAACTTCTAGATTACTGAACGTAATTACTTCAGCTTTAAATATAATATGTAAACCA
Organism: Erebia aethiops; assembly: GCA_923060345.2. Classification (NCBI taxonomy): domain Eukaryota; kingdom Metazoa; phylum Arthropoda; class Insecta; order Lepidoptera; family Nymphalidae; genus Erebia; species Erebia aethiops. Next base: position 3,388,148 of record OV281079.1, on the reverse strand, counting down.
ATGGCCTCCAGCCGAATATGACTTAAAAAGCTACAAAAATGTTTATTTCAGGGGGGCTCTCATACAAGCGAATGCGAAGTAAAATTATTTTTTTAAGCGTCATAATTATAGGGTTGCGGTATATCGTTTTAAAGATAAGTAGGAATAGAGTCCAACAATATTTTTTTTTAAATTTTTCCCCTAGAATTACGAAATGGGGGGCTTTCAAAGTGGAGATTTTCTAACGTCTAAAGTTGAATGGCTGAGCCTGAAACTTGATCAATTATTTGAATTATATCCTATACTTGAACAACAAATACTAAAATTAGATAAATATTATAAGGAAACCAAATAATTAATTTTTTAATGAGCTTTAGAATTTTTAACAGAACTTCACAATAAAGTCAATAGATGGCGCTGCGAGGTCTCAGTTCGGGGCGAACCACTAGTATATATAAGTCATCATCAAGCCAATATGTATCCATTGTTTAAAAAATACTTATTTGTGGTAGCGTCAACGTTGCCTACCCTGGGCTTTTTGCATCGATTCGATTTCTTCACATAGGTAGATTTGGTATACTTTGTTTGTCGAGACGTTATCTTAATTCGATTGTTTTTAATTATTTTTAACCAATTTATCTGATTTCACACTGAGATACTTTCTTCGGAAATGTTATTTTTTTGATTCACGATAGAACGATACCCAAGCGTAGATGGAAAGCAGTCACTAGTTTTGTACCCGTACGAAGACCAACTGCAGTTTTTTTTATCCACTACAAGCTAGCCCTTGACTGCGATCTCACCTGATGGTAAGTGATGATGCAGTCTAAGATGGTAGCGGGCTAACTTGTTAGGGTCATGGCAGTTATATTAAACCCATACCCCTTCGGTTTCTACACGGCATCGTACCGGAACGCTAAATCGCTTGGCGGCACGTCTTTGCCGGTAGGGTGGTAACTAGCCACGGCCGAAGCCTCCCACCAGGCCAGACCAGGGAAAATGCAGAAATTATAAATTCCCAAATTGACCCTGCCGGGGATCGAACCCAGGGCCTCCGCACGTTAAGGCAACAGCGCTACACACTGCCACGGAGGTTGCCAAAAATATAGGGACACAGATGCCAATGTGACTCTGTCATATCCGTCCGGGAGAAAAGTAAAGTCCTGACACGGCACGGGCCCTATGCATGCCATACGCAATAAGAATTTTAATAAATAATATTGTCTATAAAAAGAATGACTGAATTCAGACCTCCAAAGTGGAGCACACATCATTACGCTTAGTCTAATTGTAAAATGCAAATTCGATTGACCGTGATAAGCTATCGATCACATTAGCGTCAAAGTAAATGACTCAAAGGCTCTTGATTCAAAGTCACAAATTAGTCACAAAGTACAACCGATTTTAATTTCGAAACGCACCTATCGTTTGGAGCGCTGGCTGTAAATGCATACACGAAATTGAGCTCTAAATCAGAATCAGATGCTAATGTGATCGAACGTTCAATACGAGCAATCTAATTTGCAATGTAAAAAACTCGAATTTGCAATGTAAAATCTTATACTAATTATACTTGGCACTCTAGTGACTTAATCTTTGCAAAGTTGGACCAACATTGGTTCGAACAGATAACAACGGCAAGTCGGCTCACCTGTCGTTGAATAATATGAAATAGAAAGGCGATCCCAACAATACCTCTTTTACGATTGTTTGTTCCGTAGTTTACCTAAGTATCATGTCCAGGTAAAATCCATTCTTTGTGTCCCTTTCATAGATTGTTTCGTCAAGCTATTAATACTTAGATATTGTTATGGTAATTAATCTTGAAAAAAGTTGCTAAGTTAATAAATGCCGGCAGCTTTGAATGAAGCAGTATTATTTTAAATTGACAGTTTTATGTCACCCACCTTCCTTCTATAAAATATGAGCGTCAACAATATTAAAACGGCTATAGAGTTATTACTCGTTTATTAGTATGTCCTCAAGGTCTATTTAGTATTAGTGCGATTTTTTTGATTATTTATTTTATTAACTTACAATATTTTAAGCCTATGACTTAATTACTTGATGCTGGTTCTTTAAGTTGCCTACGTTGTCGCTTTGATAACTTTGGCATCTTCAATGGAGTCGTATCGCGTGACGCGTCGCTTTCATCGCTCACCGGGGCAATTAATCGCCTCCGCTTATGCGACAAGGTAGTGGCTCTCCAGTCCCGCTCGTCCAACAAGGCCGTGGCTCCAGGGTAACAATAAAACGCCACATGACGGGTATAGCATTCCGAACTGAAATACCCTTTTTCTTCCGACGTTTCCTGCCTTTGTTCGCAATATTTTTTAACGAAAGCAAGCGATTAATGCTAATGTATGTTATCGGTTTGGAAATTGCAAGGCGATTTGGATATCTTGGTATTTTATTAATGGGCCTAACCATACTTAGTCCTAGCCAGTCCACTATTGGCTACGTATGTACCTACTAGTGACTCATTTTAAATGCAATTTTCTTCGTCAAAACCACTGATGAAGGACAAGTAAAGTCCCACATATTTATCTGACCCGGTGACGGCGTCACTAGTTAGTATGTATAAACAATAAAATCAAAAAATAAACAGGCATAAAAAATAGTTTCAATTTTGTCCACCGGGCCAGATAAGTTTGTGGAACTATAGCCTAGATGTGACAAGTCTGGGTCATTTGCTTGACGCTTATCTCCGATTGCCATTGTTACGCCAAATTGACCTAAATCGTTAAAAAGAAGTTAAAATTTTGCCTTTTCTGATAAAAACCTTATAGAAACAGTATCTATATACTTACAATTGAGTCGTATGCGGGACTACCTGGAATCCATTATTATTCCAAGAAAACTCCTACCATTATGTGATTAATGGATAAAATTAAAACAAGACGATTACATTAAATTTCAATACTGATTTAAGGATGTTCATATTATGAACTTATATATAAGTACTTACATATACATAAACCGTGAAAACATTACACTCCTTTTTTCAGCAGTCATGTAAAAATAGTTGACAGACCAAATCGGCTACTTGTTTTATTATTTTTAGTTTTTTTTTTTAATCCACTACAAGCTCGCCCTTGACTGCGATCTCACCTGATGGTAAGTGATGATGCAGTCTAAGATGGTAGCGGGCTAACCTGTTAGGGGCATGGCAGTTATATTAAACCCATACCCCTTCGGTTTCTACACGGCATCGTACCGGAACGCTAAATCGCTTGGCGGCACGTCTTTGCCGGTAGGGTGGTAACTAGCCACGGCCGAAGCCTCCCACCAGGCCAGACCAGGGAAAATGCAGAAATTATAAATTCCTAAATAGACCCTGCTAGGGATCGAACCCGGGACCTCCGCACGTTAAGGCAACAGCGCTACACACTGCGCCACGGAGGTCGTCAAAACAAAAATAATGATAACAGGTGCCTCTTAATACCGGCACTCCTCTTGCAATTATTATGTTGACTTGGTAGCTACAATAAAAATAGATCGGAAAATGGTAGATTGCTGCTCCCACAACTCTTTAACTAAGCGTAAAGCAAAGTATACGCCTTTTTATGACAGCTTGCCAATTAGGAAAGCTGCGATGACTTAATTAATACCATTACACTTTACTTACTTTGACAAGTTATAATTTTGAGTTGTCTAGTTTGTAGACTCTTTTGAAAAGATAATTATTACGCTACCACAGTTGGTGTTTAAATATTAAATAGGTTGCAGCTTACTAATAACGAAAAGGTGTATTTTCTAATGATAGCATTGGTGTAATGTACGTATATCCATATTCCATAATATTACTATCCATATAAAATAATATAAATGCGCCACTGTGTCTGTACGTAATGCATTTTGGTCTGCTACGCTTACCTTACCCATGATGCATCCCGGGCAAAGAAAAAGGCTACTTTTTATATCGGAAAATTAAGGAACTCGCGTTAGTCAAAAAAAGAGTGGATTAACCACGTGGGCAAAATTGAGTGCAGCATCTAGTACATAATATTGTTTTAAGATCGCAGTTTTGTTTTACTGCAGCCGGATGAGAGACGCATTACAAAAGGTAGGGAACGTTATAAAAGAATCTCATGAAGTGGGACGTCTCAAATTAATGCGCCAGTGCGTTATTCACGCATTTGTTTCGCCGGCCAACAGTTATATGTTAAACAAAATTTATTATTAGCGGACATTAAAGATGCGAGGCGCCGTCTGCCTGCCACACGCCGCCCGCACCGCTAGGGTGGCCAGGATGATGATCGAATTTCCCTTTAAAAAGTTAGCTCGCGAAAAGCTCGCTTCAAACGACGAAGGAAACCTACATGCCTGAGAGTTCTTTATAATATTCTCAAAGGTGTGTGAAGTCTGCCAATCTGAACTTTTTTTATGCCAGTAGTGAGCCGGCTATGGGTTGAACAGATGATGATTTTTCTAATTGTGAGATATAGGCTTGCGCTGAAGGAAATTCATGCTTAATGCAAAGCAATAATAAGGTGGAACGCGCTTGCCTAGAAGATACCTATCTTGCCTTGAAGGTAGTTAGTTATACGTGGCAGGAAACTCGTGGGCTGGGAGGGTCTTCCTGTCCACACCCTAGCGGTTCGGGTCAGAAACGTCAAACTTAATAACTGTGCATTACGTTTTAAAGGCGCTACTATCAATAAAAATATCAATATTTTCGGATCAACATAAAGTCAATTAATTAAGTTCTGAATTTCGCCACACGCACATATAAGTAGGCCAAGCTGTATCACAAGATGAGCGATCCAGCTGCTAGAGTATAATAATTAATGCGACAGTCTCTTGTGACATTTGCACGTATCACCATTCGGGTTCATGTTTTTTTGCGTATTACGCGTCTGTTCCATGGTAATAATAGGTAGTACTACTATAATCAGGGTACCACTAGTAATACTAGTAATACTGTTAATTACTACTTACTTATTAATAAATAGTATTACCATTATTTACTACTTACACGTGGTGTTACTTTTGCTTCAGCGGGAACATTTAAAAAAATTATAAAATCTGGCTTTCTGGTAATTTACTAATTTCCGTATATCATTTGGATACCTCTAGCTAAAATAGATAACTAACTTTAATAGATTTAAAGCTAAGAAGCTAAGATAACAAATGAATTAGCTTGACCAAATATTTCCCTTTTCCACAAGTAATAGATGGTCACCCTGGTCGGTCTCACCTACAATGAGCATTATGTTTTTAAGCAAACATCACTACTGCTATTGTTGGACTTGTATCTAATACAAAAGAACCGCTAACAAGTTATTTATTATAGTAAAGCACATGATAGTGAAGTAAATTATAGTATAGTTAAGACCTAGTTACACATGACCATGGCGACCTCATTGACTCAGTAGCGAGCGTCATATGGGCTTTCATAAACTAAATGAGAAGGCACTGAGTCGATTCCCAACAAGTATTATATTTTATACCGTTGTTGACTTCTGTCTCCTCTAATAGGAGTTAGTCAACAATTAGGGGCGTGCACTTCATAGAGGCGCAAAAGCGCAGCATACCCTAGCGAATTGCTCAGAATTCAGATCACCAGAGAGTGGGTTCCTAGTTACCTAATAAATGCTTCAGCTTACAAACCACCACAAATAAAAAAAATCGATTGATATGCGTTGCTACTTGCCACAATTATACCACTTGATCCTCGACTTTCTATCATTTGATGATAGCCGCGACTTCGTCCGACTCTCCGTTCTTGATTCACACGGGAACTCTTTAATATTCCGGGATAAAAAGTAGCCTGTGTGTTACTCCAGACTATAATCCATCTCTGTGCCTTTCATCCAGATCCGTTAAGCCGTGGCGTGATTGAGCAACAAATATCCATCAAAAATTTCGCATCATATCATACTTCATACTTACTAATATTATAAAATACGAAAGTCAGTTGGTTTGTTTGTTGGTTTGTCCTTCAATCACGCTGCAACAGAGCAACGGATCGACTTGATTTTTGGCATGGGTATCGTTGAGGACCTGGAGAGTGACATAGGCTTTTTATCCCGGAAAATTTAGGAGTTCCCGCGGGAATCCAAAAAAAAACTTATTCCACGCGGACGAAGTCGCGGGCATCAGCTAGTTTATAATATTAGTATAATTTAGTAGGATAGGTCATAACTTCATAAGATAATAGAATACATTTTGTCCCTCAAAGTGAACGGGCGCGGGCGGCGGCGGCGCCGTTAAACACAACAATTGTAAGAGCCAGATCAAAGCGGCGCCTGTTTACCGCCGCACCATCGACTAATCAACCGACTGATTAATTTAATTAAACATTACGAGAAAGTTCTGTTTACTCTATGTTTCCTCGGCCCCACATGCGCGTTCAAAGGAAGTAGGCCGGAGTGTAAACAAGAGCCATTGTTGAGACAGTCAGCGTGCTATCACGCCCCGCATCTTTCAGAATAAATACTCTTTGCCGTGGAACTTTTTGAGTCGCTCTTTGATATATTAACTTTATAAAGTTTCAAGAGTGTTGTTCATGTTCATAAAACTATTGTTGTCGCTTGTAGCAAAAATACCTGTATCCATACTAATATTATAAATTCGAAAGTGTGTCTGTCTGGTACACTTTCACGGTCCATCCTTGCGGCCGATTTGAATGAAATTTGGTACAGAAATAGCTTGAATCCGGCGAAGGACATCGGTGTAAACAGGGGTCATTGTTGCCATCACGACCCGCATTTTTCGGATAAAATACTCTTTGCCCTGGAACTTCTTGAGTCGCTCTTTGATATTATACTTTATAAAGTTTCATGAGTGTTGTTCATGTTCATAAAACTATTGCTGTCGCTTGTACCAAAAATACCTGTAACCATACTAATATTAAAAATATGAAAGTGTGTCAGACGTCGGTTTGGTTGGTACGCTTTCACGGCCCATCTATTTTCAGGACATCGGTGGTCGGTGTAAACAAGGATCATTGTTGAACATGAACAGTCAGTGCGCCATCGCGCCCTGCATCTTTCAGATTAAATACCCTTTGCCGTGGAACTTTTGAATCGCTTTTTGGTATACTTATTGACTTTTATAAAGTTTCAAGAGTATTCATAAAACTATTGTTGCCGCTTGTCCGAACAATAGGTTCACAGTATTCGAGCCAGGGCATTGGTTAGGTTTGGTATGATGAAAGAAGCATCGAGCTTTTTTGACTAGGGTAAGCAATGCTCTTATGCCTCTACGTCGTGCACGCACGCCACTGTTTATACTAATATTATAAATGCGAAAGGCTGTATGTCTGTCTGCTTGATAAAAACAAACAGTTTGATGATCTCATTTTTAGGTCTATATACTATCTTGTAATTCATAATAGTCACTCGAGTACGCGCCCCGTATCTTTCAGAATAAATGCTCTTTGCCGTGGAACTTTTTGAGTCATATATTAGGATAATAAAGTTTTAAGAGTGCTGTTCGAAAAACTATTGTTGTCGCTTGTAGGAAAATGGGTATTATACAGATACCTACCAGGTGCCCAAACACAATCAGTGCGACATATTTTGTCATACATATTACTCGTATGTATTTACTAATAGATGATGCCCGCGTCTTCGTCCGCGTGGATTACGGTTTTCGCGGGAATTATCCGGGTTAAAAAGTAGCCTTTGTCCTTCCCCGGGATTCAACTTATCCCTGTACCAAATTTCATCAAAATCGGTTGAACAGACGGGCCATGAAAGCGTAGCAGACAGACACACTTTCGCATTTATAATACTAGTAGGTATGTCACTATGGATATCGCATCGCTCTGTCGGTCGGTAAAAAAACGGCGAGATCACCGCCGACCGTGTTGTCAGTTGTCACTCCGATTGTACTTGGAGACTGAAAAAGTTTGTGGTTTCCCTCATAAATACCTAATTACCTACGCCCTGTTCAGTATGACTTTCTGTGCATAGTCTTTTGTCATAATCCGATTTCTTAAATTGCATTTGTATACAGGTACTTAACAAAATCGCAACGTTGCCCCATCTTCCTTAACTTACTTCAATTTACCTCAATGCTCTTATCGTATAAACAAACTCACTCTAAACTTGAAAACTTTCAAGCCTTTAAGTGTATATGCCACCGTAAAATTGCAAAAACCGTTAGATTCTAATCTAACTAGCGAAATTGTAAACTGTCAACAGATTACAATTCAACGCATTATTTTTCGGTAGATTGTAATCTGTTAGGTATATTAACCCGATAAAACCTAAGTGCCCGGCCTCACCTCATTATTTAAGTCGAACCCTAACCTACAAGAAAGAGACAAGAAAACGTAAATACAATGAATATTTCAAAAATTGACAGTCAGAACATTGAACGGTTCACAATCTGTCGACAGTTTACAATTTCGCTAGTTAGATTACAATCTAACGGTTTTTGCAATTTTACAGTGACATATATACTCTTAAAGTTATTACAAAGTTTAACACATCCAAAGCAAGACAGCTTAACTAAATACAATCTTACTAGACTTTAAAACAAGGTTGTCTCACATTTGAACAAACGAAGACCCTCGTGTTAAAATAACTACACATTCATTTAAACGAAGCGTAACCCTAAACAAGCTGGGGAGCTTATATAGTATTTATGGCTTGCGATTCACATCAAGGTTTTGACAAAACCGCACGCTCCAACCAGGTTAGTTTTTAGACATAACTAGTTGTTGGCTACAATTTTGTCGCTATGAATCCGGGATAGCAGCTAATAGCACGAGTAAGTATTATCCCGAGATCTTATCCCGAAACTCAAGGACTGGACGGTTATCATTTTGCAAGAAGTGGAAGCCTTCAATCTGCTGACGGCGGTCACCCCTTTCCGTTATTTACTTAATTCTTGGAGTCTTCTTGGGATGATAATGGAAATGGGTGGTTTTCCTTCCCTAGCCTTTCCATATCCCTACCCTCGGATGCGCTCGAATATTTGGACCATACCAGTTACCTATCGGTGTCAGCGTTGCTTAACTAATTTGATCGTTTAATATGCGCTGTGAGCTTTTACAGCAAGTCGTTCCAGTGGACATTACTCCTTGCAAAACCCTTTATACCTATTTACCTATGAAAACTCTATCGAAATCTGTTTAACGGGTGTTTGAGTGCTTTACAGGTTTGCCTCTACATGTACTGAATCTGAATAACCACTGAATTTAGTAAAATCTAATTCCCCACTGCTAATACTTTATTCTAAACAAAGTAATTTCGTACCGTACTGAAATACATTCGGGCATAATTTTATTCCATTTATTATTAACGTCGACCATCGAAGCCACTTTATATTTATAAGGTACCTTATAAATATTCCTTGTTCCTTAAATTATAAAGTTGCCTTAATAAGCTCGCGACGATGAAGAAGTAAACTTTGTTGTAATGGAAATAAAACGATAAACGTTTTCAGAAAAAGCGTCGGACAGTGTAGAAAGGGCGAACCCGTATTCCGTACGCGGGCCAACGCTTCGTCTCTGTGCAATTCCGATTTCCGACCGGCAAAAAACGCATCACCCGTGATCACAACAATACGCAAACGGATTCCTAAATAGAACAAAATGGCGTCACAACACACGAAGGTCCTTTACCCTCATTAGCTGGACGAAAGGGAAAGCGCGCGAAAAAGAAAGAGTTTTAATTCGGGAAAGCCAGTTCCCCGCGCTCAAGTGCGCTTCTTTTTCGTTTTGTTTTTTAATTAGTTGCCGCTTAAACTTTAGCGCGTTCCGTTGTTCACTTTTTTTGTTCTATTTTTATTTTACCCCTACCAATTATGTTTTGAAGGACAGCGCGCATTAAACGCTGACAACTTGTTAGGCTGCGAAAACAATTAGGCTACCCGCGATTATAGTAGGTACTTATTAAATTTATTACCGTGCCGACTTAAAAATGTAATCCGTTTTGAAAATGGAACACCCCAGCCGTTGACCGATATTGATGTAACTGGTCCGCGTTCGGAAAGTTCGAAAAGTATTTCCGAGTTTTTCGGATGCGCGGCGCGGATTTTTCAAATTAAAAATTACCTTCGTAACACTCAACTCATTGACGCATCTATAAAAATATTCGCACTTATCATTCAGAAGTCCTGATTCTTTTAACTTTTGGGTCATATAACCCTTCCAAATATATTCGAATTTTACCGTATTACGGCGCGCGGGAAAATTCAAAAATTGCCATTCAAAATGAATAATGACTTTTTGTGTGAATGAGTACCGACTACCATTAGATACCAAAGCAATTTGAAAAAACACTGTATATTGTTGCGTTTAATATTTGAATTTTTCATCCGGATATACCACGACTATGGTAACTTTCAACTTACCATAGTCCATAGGTCGGAACCGCTTGAGTTATACATCAAAATATAGGTAATCTTATAATTTAAAAATAGCCAGGACCGGATTTTGATTGACAACCTATTATATAAGCGTATAATTATTTACTATTAAATAAAAATAAAAAGTAGGTTTCTTCTATTAAACAGATCGGTCGTGGTATATCCGGATCTAACACTATTTGTTTAATTGAAAAACTTCGACGTATTCAGTATTCGACTTTTGAAATCTAATGTGTTATTACAAGATGTTTATATTTGATTATATGAAGGAGTGATGAGCGCTCCGCCATTTTCTCAAGGAATATACGAATAACAGAGCTCCGATTTTAATTTAACAAAACATAATAGCGGCAGCGCGTTCAAAGCGTATACGTATGAAAACAAAACAATAGACATTGAGTCGTAAAGTTCAGTATTAATGTTCTAAATTAATTATAAACAGATGCGGGCGAAAATTTTCTCGACTGCTACATACGCGTAGCTATATGTTGTGTATTGTTAGTAATTGTGTTATCGTTTCATTTGTATTATTTAATGCGGCCTTGACTTACAATTATTATCCATACTAATATTAGAAATGCGAAAGTGTCTCTGCCTGTCCGCCTGTCTCTGTCAGCTTCGCTTTCACGACCCATCTGTTCATCTGATTTTGATGAAATTTGATACAAGGATAGGTTGTATCCCGGGGAAGGACAAAGGCTAAGAAAATTGAGGAGATCCCGTGGAAATCAAAAAAACTTATTTCACGCGAACGAAGTCGCGGGCATCATCTAGTTTCACACAATAAAAAGAGAAGTACTAGTCAGTACCTATGATGATCGCCCAGCCCTAACCCTTAAATCTAGAAAGCTGAAATTTAGTATCTGAGGTTCCCTTTATAATTTTTTTTTAATTTATTGTAAAAAATACAAAAATAATAGATAATTATATACACAAGCCATCCTCTAAAAACTTTAACGTAGAGAAGAGAGAGTAGTTGAGAAGTAGAAAGAAATTTAACGTAACATGGTAAAGAAGAAGAAAAGCGGAGCTAATATTCTTTAGGGAGAGAAGTCACGGCAGGGTCAATTTGGGAATTTATATTTTCTGAATTTTCCCTGGCATGGCTTGGTGGGAGGCTTCGGCCGTGGCTAGTTCCCACCCTACCGTCAGACACCTATACCGCCAAGCGATTTAGCGTCCCGGACTCCGGTACGATGCCGTGTAGAAACCGAATAGGGGTATGGGTTTAATATAACTGCCGGACATGGACATTAAACCCAAACAGGTTAGCCCGCTACCATCTTAGACTGCATCATCACTTACCATCAGGTGAGATCGCAGCCAACATGTAGTGGATAAAAAATATAGGTTTTATAAGTTTTTTTCAAAGACTTGCAGTGCAGAGAAATAATGATTAGATCAAGCAGCAAGGTAATTACTCCATCTCTTTCACCATGAGTTTGCGTTCTATTAAAATATGCTTGTCAAAAAAAACTCAGCCCTCGGCAAGTTTACCAAAACGCCGCTGAAATAAAGAGCACGGCGTAAATATTTGATGGGGCCGTGATGCGGAACATTACATTATTTATTCAGCCCGTTCTATCCACATCATATCTGGTACAGGCTTCCCGATTAATAATATATCCCGGATATAATTTATACATACGTGTAAAAGTGGTTCTAAATTTAAAAAAACGTTCGAAAAAGTTCGCAGTTAATAATTCAGTCATTGTATCCGGACGCCGTCGTAAGGGTGTCCTTCCACCACAGATATACTACGTCGCTAAGCTATAGGTGTGTGTGAAATCTAGCGATCTAGAAATCCAGCGATCTAGGAAAAAAAAGTTTCCTAATGATGGGTTTGACACGCTTAGTAACGTATCACATCTGTGGTGGAAAGGCATCCTAATAATTGTGTGTGTTGGGGGGAGTGCGGGGTGAGGCGCGGGTAGTAACGGGGAGAGAGGGAGTTGCGGGGCGATAATTAACATGTTTGTCTTCCTTACATCGTCACCAGCGCCGAAACTACGCCGAAGTCAAATAAAGCCTTACCCGTTTTGCATAAGTACCGGGCGCTTACTAATATTTGACTTCGTAGATACGACAGACGCCGTAATTAATGCTAAGAATTAAAACTTTTGTGCGCCCGACTGTGTTGTCGGTAAGTTCGCTTGTAAAAACACACGCCTGTACTTTCCGCTTGGAACAATAGAGGGCGTAAAAGTTTGTATGATATAAACACCGCGCTTGTGTTTGCTCTGTGAAGAGATACACATACATGGCATTCTAAAATCGCTTAGAGCAGTATTACTTTCGAAAGTCAATGTTATATGACATACCTTCCACCACTACAGCCAAGTAACGTCCCACTGCTGGGCACAGGCCTCCACTCTTATGGGAAAGACGGAATTAGAGCTTAGACCCACCATGTTGCTCGAGTTAAACTCAATAATTATTGTTGGCGGGTTTTAACGACTATAATCATGTTAGTGACAATAACCGGGACCGTCAGCTTAACGTGCTCTCCGAGGCACGGGGGAACACCACCAAATTCCCAACTCCAGGCTAGTACTGAGAATAATTTCTAGTCAGAAAAACCCAATACTAAATATGACTCAAACCCGGGACTTCGTCGGCTGCAGTCGAACATGATAACCACAGTAGACTAACGAGGCCGTTAGTCGACGGCCGGACGGGTAGAGGCCGACGTCAAGGTATGGTACCTTGACGTCCCTAAAATTAGGATTATATTTCTGAAAAGTGAGCGTCAACAATATTAAAATAGTACTTTTTTTTTTTTTGATGTAGGAGGGGAAAATCCTCATGGACATCCGGACCGGATAGTGCCGGATTCCTAGGGGCTAAAAACCCCTCCTGTCTCCAAGCAACAATGTTCCTGCCAAGTTGGCCTACCACTGTTGCCGAAAGCCTGATTTCACTCACGCCCGTCTCTTTCGTCCTTCTCTTTCTTTAGCATTATACATTCCATGTATTGCTGTACTACTTGCCAGTTATTTTTTGTTTCCAGCATTTTACCTATAAGGTTCTCCACCCCAGTTTCTTCCCCCAACTCGTCCACGATTTTCCGTCTTTCTTCATCAAACTGGAGACAGTGGAACAGTGTGTGTTCTGCGTCGTTAACAGGGTGTATACAGTACATACATTTGCTGTTGTTTCTTTTTTTATTAATTAAAATATTACTGGTTTAAGCAATGGTAGTGACCTCAGATTTCTCATCTTTCTGAAAGTATGCGCAGCGAAGTAGGTACTTAAAAAGCTAACTGTGAAAAAGATTAAAACTGTGAATGTGTTAAATGATGTGTGAAAACCGCATGGAAACGTGTTTTAAGAATACTATTTATAGTTTAGACAAATATACATTTGATTGACAAATAACAATAATGGACTTTGAATACTTTTTTTTTAATCGGCAGTTATAGACTGCCGATATAAGTGAAAAAAAATCAAATATATAAATTACGAATGTACTATATTTATGTTTAAGACCTTTTGTGTTCGTAACAACGCGAGGTGTCGCCCACGGTTACACAGCACTTATTAATATAAACCTTAAAACTAAGGCATTAAAGTTTAATTACGATTGTACTATATTATTATACTTAAGACCTTTTGTCTTAAGAAGAATGGTGTCGATCACGCGTATTCACATTTTTACCCTCTATCAAAAAGTGCTCAAAGCGCCGAAAGAAGCTTTCACTTCAAAAAAAAATTTCTATGGGATTTCATAAAAACTTCAACAATATAATTCATGAGCTGTTATTGCCACAGTTATGGAAAATAACCATTATTTGCCATATGTATTGAAAAGTAACTCGCGTGTTTTAAACATAAAGCGACTTGAAAATAAAATTTTCAAACATATTATGCAGGAGTTCTAAACATTTTACTGCGAGTATGATGACTCAATTATTCATGACAGACATAAATTGTACATTTAGCTTTCCAGCTAAATTTGGAAAAGAAAATGTCTTACTTGTCAACATTTTCTGAAGTATTCATTCCGTATCATGAGTTACGGGAAAAGAAAACTTGCGTCTTTCCTGGTATAGTAAATGGATCGATGGGTCGATTGTTTTTTGATTCCCACGGGAACTCCTTAATTTTCTGGGATAAAAAGCCTATGTAACTCTCATTGTCCTCAACTATACCCATGCAAAAAAAACACGTCGATCCGTTGCTCTGTGGCAACGTGATTTTTTTTTAACCACTACAAGTTAGCCCTTGACTATCCTTGACTTGACGATGCAGTCTAAGATGGTAGCGGGCTAACCTGTTAGGGGCACGGCAGTTATATTAAACCCATACCCCAATTCGGTTTCTACACGGTATCGATACCGGAACGCTAAATCGCTTGGCGGCGCGTCTTTTGCCGGTAGGGTGGTAACTAGCCACGGCCGAAGCCTCCCACCAGGCCATTAAAGGACAAACCAACAAACAAAGAAACTATCGCATTTATTTTGAGTATGATAAGCAACTGATATATTAATAACCACTGAAAAGCTATTAAGATTCGCAGGTACGATCGGCTTTTCCGATAGAGTCGTAGCTAGTCTGTCACAATCTGTCGACAGTTTACAATATCGCTAGTTAGATTACAATCTAACGGTTTTTGCAACTTTACGGTGACATATAAAAAAGAGGATTCAAGCAATCAAAGTTATTTAATGATAGCTCTAAACAAGTCAAATAAATCATAGGCCTTAATAGATTACATGGTTTGCGGAAACTGTATAATATGTCGTGAGTATAGTAATTGAAATAACTACGCACGTACAATAGACACTTATGCACCATTAAATATGAAGCCTCAGTATTTATATTTAAACGTAAAATATCGGTTTGGAGTATAGACTCGCATGTCCAATCGAATGTTTTGAAAGGTTTCAATTATTTGTGTAGTTTTCTTGTCAAACCAACATCTGTATTTAAGTTCTGACCACTTTTAAAATTTCTTAACTATAGTCTGTAGTTTTTTTTTTTAACCTTTATACATACCTTTATTGAAAATAATACAATAGAACTTAATGTGGAATGGTGGCAAGAATGCTGGCTGCATTTCCGCGATGGACAGCCAGGCTGATCCTTTGCGCAAAAAATGAGCCAGCCCTTCTGTCACCAGATGAGGCAATTAACCGCGGTGAAATATCTCGTAAATTTTTTTTGGCACTAAGACCATGGCCCCAGGGTCTCCACGGCAAACGGAACAAATATGTAACTCTCTATGAGAGAGGCATACTTCCGCCGCTTGCCGGTTTCAGCCTTTTGTCTGTAGTTCTAGAGCTGAGAGTCGATTTTTTGACAAGGCTAAAAAGGCCAAGGCCAAAACTCAAGGCCAGATATTAAAAAATCTAGTAAGTACAGACGCAATCTGAAAATGTTTATCAGTTTTCAAATTAAATTATTTATAAAACTACGTGCAAGGCAAGACAGGCAAGCTGCGTTCAAGTTCAAGCAGACACCAATTTTGACACATTAGCTATTATGGCTTTCCACGGTAGTAAAAAGTCTATGGGTTTTCCGATGGTAGTCTTCGCATATCATAAGTGACACAAGTTGTACTACATGAAATAAACCATTACATGTCATGGTACATTCAAAAAACCTTTGATTATGTATACCTATAGACCACATATTATAGACATAATCAAAGCAAAAAACGTTTTCTACATCTTTATGCTATCTAGTAGCCAACTGCAATGACTGATACTTGTTAAAAGATCTATGATCTATGCATATATCACATATCGACCTTCTCACGCAGATATGGAAATGCAATTATGAGCCTTAAAGTGGTAAATATTTTCAGACCGTGACCTAACCTAGTATCATATTATAGAACTCGCTTATTTTAATCGCATCTTCATCTGCGTGTTATTTTTTATTTTCTTTGAGATTTCTCAATATGCTTTCTTTGGCGGTCTAAGTTATAAACATACCTGGCCGTTTGAATTATACGTTTACCTATAATAGAAAGTTTATTTTTAAGCATTAAGAAAATAAATCCTTTTATATCTACTAACAAAAAATAAAGATAAACCCTAATCAAAAATATCACCCCTGGTTGCCCCTGGGCCCAAAGTACCCATGAAGCTTGCAGCATTGCCACGCTGATTGGCGACAGATAAGCTTTGTACCAGGTAGGAACCAGAGCGTGTGTCGCAGCCCCTATCCCTCAAACGACGGCCGATCTCTTATAAAATTTACGCAAGTATAAAAATACGTTATACGTTTAGAAGTATAAAAATATAGCTTTCCACTAGTCCGCTCCGCTGACGACGAAGAATACGCAATAAAAAGGGCATTAAATTACTGATGAATGAAAACAGATGAATAGTGTCCCATATAAGCACAGCAATAGTCCTAGAAACAGTCATAACAATGGCAGATAGGAGGGTGGAATAGAAAAGTGCCTATCAAGCCTTTAGACACTGTAAACATATAAAATGAAGGCAGTTATTGTTCTTCTCAAACAATAAGAGCAACATATTCCACAATTGACTGAAGCCATTTCAAGTGAAAGCGCTATAGAGAAAAATAACCATTGGATACCACATCGACGCACGGTTAAACAATCAAACGGGGAACAAAAAGACAGTAATGTGGAAGTGGATAATGCAAAAGCGTCTGGCGGAGTGTGGCCCCATTCATAGAGGGATGGTTAGAAAGTTGGGTTGGCTTACTGGATAATATCGTTGGTTGAAACCAAGTGTAAATTAAAACCATTGACTGCCTCGTTGGTCTAGTTGTTAGCATGTTTGACTCCGACCGACGAGGTCCCGGGTTCGAGTCCCGGGTCGGGCCATAATTAAGTGTTGGGTTTTCCGACTAGTAATTCTCAGTACTACAGTAACCAACCAATGAAATAACAGGATATACAATCAATATTGAATATCATTGGTGATGTAAGACTGCAATCTTAAAGAAAGTTGTTAAAGTGTTAATCGCCACATCTGTGTCCGCACCCTTACTCCCGCTAAGAGGATTCGTGATTAGTTTTATCCATCGCAATATATCCTCGCCTCCCCATTCTTCGGCGCTCGTAACACAAATGAATCACCCCGTATTAAGGTGGAAACTCCTTAACTGTTCCAATAAATTGAAATCAATAATAATGCTACTCGAGTTTTAATAGAACAAGTACTTTTCAATGCTCGCCGCTGTGGGACTATTAAAAAGCTCATCGATAGGGACGTTCCGGTACAAATAAAACTAGTACGTATTCTCTTTACTAGTACACGTAGTACTCTTTAGTAGTAGTACTAGATGATACGTACTTTTTAATTTTTCGTGGTAATCTGATAACTATCTTAAGAATAATAAAATTAAAGCCATGAGTACCCTGGGCCGCCATCTTTTGTTGGGGTGTTTTAATGACCAATATGCAATAGATAAGAAAACTCTTTTCTTACTATAAATCGAACTTCAAATGTTTTTATTCAAATAAACAAGTGCTTTTGAATGGTCAAATGACTCTACCGCTGGTTCGGAATGCCATTCCTACCGAAAAGAACCAGCAAGCAACTCGACGATCGGTCAATTAAAAAATCAAATCATAAATTATTATAATTACTAAAGTGAAGATATACATACAGTCTGAGCCTACTAACGCTTGCCTACTTAGTAGTACAGGTAATTTTCGAAACTACTAAATTCCAACGTGACTTTGGTTAAATACTAGTAAACACTTTATAACGTGTACCGGCACATCCCTATGCTCGTGGAATTTATTGGAATGGAAGAAATGTGTTAAATAACTATTCGTTCGTCGCTTTTTATTCATTAACCACAACCGCTTGTTGAGTCTGCCCTGTTGAGGGAAATATTGTATCGGTTGATTATTATCACTTTGCCTGCTTAATTAATTTTGTAACGTGAAATGGCATTTCGAAATTCTGATTTGGCTTTTTTGTGGTTCAGTACATACGGCTACACGCTATTTTTATGCAACACTGCAAACCAAAAATCATTCAAAGAAAATTAATATGAAAATCATCATTTTCATATCAGCTCGTGTATACTCATTACTGCAATAGGTTGGTACTGGCTCTCATTAAAAATATTTAATGGTATGGAAGTCAATGCTATTTTACGCATCATTTAGAAAATTTTAAAGAAGGAATATGGACGCCGATTAAGTTTCCAGTTTCCATCCATATGTCGTCTACATTCCATTTACACTAATAAAACACTTCGTTATCGTTCTTTATAAACATGGTTTAGAATACTCTTGGATCATTCTTGTCGTAGGGGCGTTGGCCGCTGAAGCTGGAAAGTCCTAGATAGAAATTAGTAGCCACGTATTGGTAAGCGTTGCTTGGGGCGCCCTCTGGTACGATGGACCAACAATGTAAAATGACGCCATTTGGCTGGATGAGGAAGGCGAAGGACCAATATACTTGAATTAGTGAATAAAAGCTAGTACATATTACCATCCGCATTAAAGGCAGACAAAGTCGAAGGCATATGCGGCTCGCTTATAAGTACGCAAGTAATATTAAGGAATGCTCTCAGTATAATAGCTGAAAACTAGTATTAATCCAGCCATTATATAGCATCATAGGTAATTGCGTAATACGGAAGTTTATTACCGTGTTTCGTACGCAGAACTTTCGCATGGGCCTCTGAAATAGGATATCGTAATAACCGACGCATTAGGCTCATTTGCGACTGGGATGTTATTGCTAGACCCTTAATGCCTTTTGATTCCTCTGCAGACGCTATCTGTACTATGGAACTAGTGTTTATCATACTTCACACTTATTGTTATAGAGGTGGCAAAGTGAAAATTCGGAAAGAGCACGTCGATATCTATAAAATACACCAATTTTCAAAACTCCCGAGAAACTTTCCTGGTTTCCCCCTTTTTGAGCACCAATTTACAGTATTATATTTAAAAGAAGTTTACGAGGCAACTAAAGCCATTTCGTTCCTGCATTTATAATATCGTTTCAATACTAAATGAACGTTGCTTCCACATTTTGATTACATGTACGAGTACAGGGCAGTTTGTCGATTGCTTGGCTGAGGTCGATAGAACCATTATTATATAGGGAGTGTTATTTATACGTTGGGTTTTTAATGAGGGGTTAGGGGCGCCGCGTTTGTGTAAATCATATTAAAAATTTATTTATTATTTCCGAAAATTCAGCGATTTGCTGTCATCAGTGGCGTGCACGTCATCGAAGAATAAAGGCACTGCTTACGGTTGAAGCTTAGTGCTCATTTTACGTCATGTCAGTCAATTAAATGTTTCAACTATAGATAGTCGAACTAGGTTCAAAAGCCCACTGTCTCAATTGAGAAAAAATAAAATAATACAGAGCTATTTTTATCCTGGCTTCTAATTCGGACCCTTACCCATCCGGCTTCCTTTTTACCTTCCACTTTTCTATTTAAAAATAAAAGTGAATAGGCAAGGCTCATAATTCACCAGCCAAGCAGGACTGATGGCGGTCAAGCTATATATATTTTAATTAAAATTATTATAATATAAACCTTAACATTAAGGCATTAAGGTTTAATTTCGAATTTAGTATATTTATATGTTCGCGAGCATGTCGGTCACAGTCACGCGAATCAAAATTTTTACCCCATACCAAAAATTGCTCAACGCGCCTAAAAAATTTGCAAAAATGTATGTCCTAAAACCTAAAAAAACGACAAGCTTTAGCCCGCGACTTCGTCCGCGAATTTTTGCCTATTTCAGTGTAATTCATTTGTTGCCCATTCGCTAAAAACGTTTGCATCAGTAGTTAAGACCGTTCTACTGGTGAATATTGATTTGAATATTTCACTGAAAGTATTAAAGAATATGTTATACATTTTATTAGGACTCAACCCATTCGGTAAAAAAGGGAGTTCCTTTGTAAGGCTTGTTCTCATTTTTTCGATGCGGTCTGACGTTACAAAAGTTATTTTACGCTTTGAAACCTTTTTCTTTACATTTTCAAACTGAATTAACTGTCCACAATGATCCGAATCTAATTTACTAATAATGTTTTTGCTAACAGGGGTAATATTTGTAAAAATATTGTCTATACATGTGGCACTAGTTGCAGATATTCTAGTTGGCTCCATAAACATATTGGATAAGTTATAAGATTTGAATAGATTCAATAACTTGCCACTCAACGGGCTACTTTCCAAAATATTTACATTAAAGACTCCACACACAATAAGCTTTTTATTAGATTTAGGTTTAAATAGTACTTCGTCCATTTTCTTTTCAAAAAGTTCAAAGTTAGACAAGGGTGGTCTATATATAGACACAACAATGAATTGCTCCAATTCGACTGAAGATAGTTCTATTGTTCGTTCAACAGACAGGTTCACAATATAACTTCGGTTCTTAAATTTTAATTTTTTATTCAACAAAATTAAGGAGCCCCCATGGATGGCATTAGATCTGGTGAACGAACTACCAACCTGGTGGTCACTAAAATTGAATATGTACTCATGATTTTTAGCCAATGTTCTGTTTCACATAAAATATCAATATTAAAATTATTTAAGAACAATTCAATCTCCAAATCCTTACCTCTAATACATTGAATGTTCTGGTGAACCAGGTTGATGACATTAGATTTGTTATTTTTTGTTTGCTTTGCATTTTGTGTGTGCAAAGCCTTATTATAACTTGTACTTTTCAAGCAAGAGGAAACCTCTGTTGTCTTATTATCTAGTTTAAAGTAGATTTACTTAGATCTATATTCAAAATGTCAAAATTAAAACACTGCTCAATAGAAGCAGCTTGTTTAGCCACATTATTGGCTAATGTTGAAAAAAAAATATGATCGAATCAAGAGTTAATAGGTAAGCATCTTCTAGGCAAGCTCGCTCCACCTTAGGCTGCATCACTACTTGCCAGCAATTCTAAATACAGCCAAGCGCTAGTGTATAAATTAAAATTGAAAAAAATAGGCAGTCATAGGAGGGACTGTCGATAGAAGTGAAAACGAATATTTAAATATGTTTTAATATAAAAAAAATATAAACCTTAACACTAAGGCATTAAAGTTTAATTTCGAATGTAGTATATTAATGTATATATTTAAGACCATTTGTCTTCGTAACAACGTGAGCATGTCGCTGATCGCGAGCATGTCGGTCTTCGCGAATCCACAAGTTTACCCCCTACCAAAAAGTTCTTAACGCGGCTAAAGAAGTTTTCACTCCAAAAATATATATATTAGTATGATATCATTTGTGTTGTCCGTAATACGCTGATAGAATATTATTAATTGGAATTGAGTCCAATTGATCTCCATATGTCTAAACGGACACTGGAGCTCACCTTTAACCCAGCGACTTGCCGCTGTCGACACAACCGTTATAATATTTACTAGCTGATGCCCGCGACTTCGTCCGCGTGGATTGAAGTTTTTTGGTTCGCGCGGAAACTACTTAATTTTCCCGGATAAAAAGTAGCCTATGTGTTATTCCAGACTATAATCTTTCTGTGCCAAATTTCATCCATATCCAAGCCGTTCTTGCGTGATTGAGTCAAAAACATACATCCATGCAAACTTTCGAATTTATAATATAACACTACTGATAGTGCGATTCCCGAATCGGGCCAAAAATATGTAACTAAGTTCGTATCGAGTTTGTCTGACAAGAAATTCTCAATACTAGGAAGTTTACGGTGTTTTCACCCACCGTGCCTCGGAGCACATGTAAAGCCGTCGGTCCTGTGCCTGATCTCTTTCTGGTCGTGTCGGATTTTCCTTCCCTTCGGGCTATGAGAGTACCTAGGGGAATAGAGCGCACACACTTGTGCATTAATCATAATTGTATCTTAATGCAATCTTATAATCCATACTATAATGTGAAAGTGTCTGTCTGTGTGTCACACTTTAACGGCTGCTCTTTCAACCGATTTTAATGAAATTTGGTATAGAGGTTAGTCCCTGTGAAGGACATAGGCTATAGGCATAGACATAGACCCGGAAATCGGAATGTTAAGGAGTGGAGCCCGGGAATTAACAAATCATAATCCACGCGAACGAAGTCTAGTAGTAATACCTATCTTGTGTTATATCTCCCGCGCAAATCTTTTTTTTTTAATGTATATGCTAGCACTTTGCTCCAATCAGACTTGTTGCATTGGAAATCTGTGTGGATTGGCCGTCGTGGCTGAAATTCGGTCGGGAGGACAATTTTTGTACCTACGCCAGACTGGTTCCGAAATTTTGGTATATCCTTGGTAAATCTTGGTGAACCCTTGGTGAATCTTTAAACAAACTAAGTTCAGCCGCCATCAGTATTTTTTATTTATTATTTTAATCTTGTTGTTTAAACGTATTTCTGTATTGCTGTACAATCAACAATACATATTCATTCATTCAAACTGCACGCTACTCGGACGGTAGAAACTAGAAACAAAATCAATGTTATATTAATTTCAGTATCTCTAAATTCTAAATATATTCGCTAGTGCAACGATAAATAAAGTTAAATTCGTTAATCGTGTGTTTGTAATATATAAATTACATGTAATTAAATCGCAAGTTGCGCGTCCGAACATGGTGCAGCCATATTGAACAATTGTTATCATGCATTAGAAATGCTTTGATATATAAATAGGCAGTGGCTATGCTAAGGTGAAAACGCACAAGGGCGTGCTGTTCCTAGTAGGGTTGTAACTTGTAATGGAACCTCGCCTCCGCCTCCGTAAGTTCGGAACTTTTGCAAGAAATCGTACCTCCGCTTCCGCATCCGCCTCCGCCGTTTTTTTTTGCGGAGTAGTAACAGACGTTTATTTACGTTGAATTACAATGCGAGAGGTACAAATCGAAGCAGGGGACGTCAGTTACACCATTACAACATGCAAAAAGACAACTGTCCTTAGAAGAATCCTCAAAATAAATCAAATGTGGGATTCATCTCATCCTAGAGCACAGAAAATGAACGATGTGATCGGAGAAATCCGCCTCCGCCTCTGCTTCCGTTAAGAACGCCTCCGTTACAAGTTACAACCCTAGTTCCTAGTTTGCCTCCAGCCCTCCACCCTTTTCGTGGTCAAAACAGCGTGAAACACTTGTTTGGAAATAACGACGTTTAATTCTGTCGTGCCAGTCTGAGCAATTACTTAATTCACATTATAGCAATTTTCGTAGGGATCTCTAATTTTTTTCAAAATAAAATGTAGCTTATGGTCCTCGCTGATAAAGTGGCTTTCTATAGGTGACAGAATTTTTAAAATCGGCTGAGTAGTTTTTGAGTTTATCCAGTACAAACAAACAGTCAAACAAATCTTTTCTCTTTATAATATTAGTTGAGACTAACCTTTGCCCGCGACTTACAACTTACAACCGCGACTCCGCGTGGACTATACAAATTTCAAATGCCTATTTTACTTAGTCCAACCATGTTACCAACGTCATAATAGCTACAGCCTACATACATTGTAAACTTCAGCCCGATTCGCCCAGTGCTTTGAGCTGTGCGTTGATAGATCAGTCAGTCAGTCAGTCAACTTTTCCTTTTATATATTTAGAAGACATGCTGCATGTCCATGCTCCAAGATAAATTCATACGCAAAAGGGTATCTGTACAAAGAATTGTTTACCTAAAAATCAAAATAGTATATCAAAATACGTAACATAAACAATTATTCGTTCAAACTAAGAATAGCACGAACTTTCCGTCACATTGTGAATTGTGATGCCCGTAGCTGGAACGTATTTTGGTTCAACATATTTCCAAAAGCTTTTTCTAACTGAGAGTTAATTTAATAACCTCCCAGCCGAATATAGTTTTGCAATTTTTCGTTGCAATCAGTATTTTTAGTGAGTGATATTTGAAATAATACCGGTCATTGACCGTCCTATTGTTAGTTTGAACGCGTTTAAATAAAACCCATTTTGACACTTTGAAAGTCGGAGATGAGATTCAAATTAACTTTGACTGCTTTTGAATCGTGAAATGCATCTACCATTAGGGTTTGCCTAATATTTTTGGCAGATGCCATTTGCATAGTACTGCTTCAGCCTGTCTCGCTCTACTCCTTCACTATTGCTATACACCTCTCATCTGTCAAAATTATCACCCTAAATTAGACAAAGCATAGGTTCGGAATACCATTCCTGCTGAATGCGCGCCGATCGTGTATCGGAGAGTAATAATTGTAACGGCGAGATGAAAAGATCGATTCATTAATTTACACCTCCCGATCTCAAACAGGAAGTTTACGATCGGACATTTTGTCTAATGCTACTGTACTCCACGCGTATCCCGGTCCCGGTTTATTTATATTGGAACAGAGAATCGCCCGCGCAAAGAGCGGCATTCTTTGTGCTGAGCTTTATCGAAGTTTTAATTGTGAACGCAGACAAAAGCGCCTTGTAATGGGCAGCTGTAAATGAGTAACAATAGAATCTACAAATAAAATGTTTTATTAAGTTGACGCGAGCAGCCGCGCCGCGGCGCTAGTCGCGCGCACGTGCCCTAAGTACCGGTTGAAACGCTCCGATGTATTGTTTGTTTACCCGAATAAAACACTAAAATCCAATTCAATAACAAAGAATTAAAGATCCCAAAATAAAATTTATTGCTCGCGTACGATAAAATAGATTTATGAACGCGTGGCCCGAGCGACTTGCCCATAATATTATTAGGTACACACGGCCAAACAATTTACGCCTCAATATAATAACTACGCCGCAGTGTGTGCTGCGTTATGTAAATATAAACGATATTACCTACCGAAGCCAATTTCATGGGGTATACGGCAATTTCTTGGCAACAGTGATTCCTGCGGTATTATTATGATTTTATACGCGAATAACTGTGTTTAGTGCATCACATTAATAGACCTACCTGTATAGCCAGGGCTGTAGCTAGAGTCGAATTTCAGGCAGGGCAGCATTGGTCACAGGTAGGGCGGAAGTAAAAAAAAATATCATAATTGATCGGCTCTCGCAGCACGGGCCCCTAAATCAATCACCATGTAATGATGTATATCACTGACCTCTAGGTCATGTACATTCAATAGCTATTGGTACATAAATAATTTCTGTGACAGAACATGAGCATGGATCTAAGAATTATTCAATCCTCAATGATGAAGTATAAGCGAACAAGATGGTTGAACTTCCAGATTTGGATATAAAGATCCACGTCTGAGTGAGAGTGAGGTTAAATAGACCCATCGCTTCATGTGATGGCGATTTAAATGCCATCTATACACAGAACAAAGTATTATTATAATATGAAAATGAATGACACAAACTGTGGTAGGTATGTTCGGAAAAGTTTAGATACCTATCGCAACATTTTTTTATTATCTCAAACTATAAACACAATTTAATTTTAATAATTTATCTTAGTTTTTGGTATTTTTAAGGTAGGGCATTGTCCCACAATGTAATTGTTTTGAGTCATAGCTCTAAATTATATCTATTAACTTTCAATAAGGTTTTACAAAGTGAAATTAAAAACTAAGAAACACATTAAAATCCAAATTAAAATTGATTTAAGAACTAAGGACCGCTTGCGCAAGGATAATAGGTACATAACTGATTTATTAGTTACATTTTGTAATGCTGTCATATTTTTGCAGGAGCGTTTTGCAGTTGCCATATTATAGTGACAGCATTAAAAAAAATTAACTACTTGTGCAAGTAGTTCGACTTCGTCCGTGTGAAAATAGTTTTTTTTTTTTATTTCACACGGGAACTTCTTAATTTTCCGGGATAGGGATCCGAATAGCTTACGTCAATCTCCAGGTCTTCAAATATACCTATGCAAAAAACACGTTGCTCTGTTGCGGCTTGATTAAAGTATAAACCAACAAACAAACAGTTTCGCATTAATAATATTAGTATGATATCATCTAATTCTAAACCCTCTGTCTCTTAGTTTAGTTTAGAGATGGTGTACAACAGAATTGGCCTCTAAATAATAGTACATTATGGTACAAGTGAGTAATATTGGTGATTACCACTGAGGCGCCATTGAGACCCGAGCCGTCAGGTGAGGGTCTTAAGATAGCCGAGGACGGTAATCATCAATACACACGTGTATCATACGACGTTTTTCAACACACTTGTGAAGAAAATAATACTAATAAAACTATTTATTTAGTAGATAAAAAGTTTATTTAGAGAAACAATTAGTAAATGTGCAGTTAGTAAAATTATAATTAAAATGAAAATGAAATGAAAATATACTTTATTGTACACCATACATAAAACACATTTAAAATACAAGACATTTAACTGTTTTTGATGGCATAGCGGTCTCATCAGATAGATTATTTACTGAAATACTTTCATGTTCTATTGTTATTTGAGATGGTTCATTATTTGTGTAGGTAGGTGAAATCCAATCATTGGATGTACTTGGTGTTTCGCCAGTAGGACGCGCCTCAGAATCAAGTCTAATTCTTTTTGTGATTTTTGCACAAATTTCCTTCTTGTTTAGTATGGAATCTTCTACGTATGATTCTGCCACATTGCTAGATCGCCACCCACCATGACGCTTCAAGGTCATTATATCAGCTCCTGAATTAGCCAGCAAAGTAGCTGAAGTTCTTCTGAAACTATGTCCAGTATAGCTCTCAGCATCTGCTAAACCTAAAAACTTAGCGATTTCTTTAGGCATAGAACCAAATTTGTTTATACCTATAGGCTGACAGGTACATTTACCATTCTGGTAATTTAGAAAGAAACGGTCATTTTTTGCTTTTGGTGAACGCAAACTTTCATACTTCTTAACAATTTCATAGAATGGACCGTGTATAGTGAACGACCTCGGTATTTTATTTTTCGTGATAGGTATCTTCACTAAAAGCATCTGGCCATGGTTCTCTACGTCTTTTAGAGTTATATTTGTTAATTCTTGTATCCTACAAGCACCAGTTACACCAAATATCAAAGCAACCTGGAAAAAAAGAGACAATAATTAAGTTCAACACACAACACAGGCTGAAGTCGCGTAGATATTTAAAATTATTTTAACTAACCTTTGTAGCCAGATATTGGTTATCTGGAGCATCTTTTAAAAAATTTTCAATATCGTCAGACGATAAAACCTTTGATTTCTTGCTTCTAAATCCATCGGATAGTCTCTTTAGATAAGCTGATAAATTAGAGTATGTTTTTAAGTCCACTCCATTCTTTGTTCGGACTGTACTTTTTAACATGGAGTATATACACCACAAAGAGCTAGATTTGTACTTAGAAGATAATTCTTTAAAGTACGCCATGAACACATTTTCTGAAAAAGACTGCGTATTCTTGTTGTTTTGCCATTGTATGAAATTTTGGTACGCTAATAGATATTTTTCCTTGGAGTTTTCAGGTAGTAAACTTTCCATAACGTTAAGGGCTTCACATCTTATATCGGGCGGTGTACAATTTTCTTCATAATTAGTACTTGTTGACATTTTAATTACTAAATAACTGTAATTTCAACAGTGAAAACGAGTTGTGAAAAATTTTTCGCAATGGCGGGAATAATTAATCAGTTTTCCTATGCGCGCGCATCTTACAATGGCGATCGGCCATAGACTAAAAGAATGAGGTTTCTTTTTTTTTTGCTTTTCGCGAATAGCGTTTTAGCCATTACAAAATGGGGAATTTCAAGTTTTCTTTATAACAGAAAAAACAAAAGTTATATTTGAGTGAAAGTTTTATTTATTAAACACGTACTTACAAGTTAAAATTAACTATAATTTAAATACGAAGTTGCATGAAATGAGCAAGCAAAAGGTAGGTACATTATTTTATTTGTACTATTGAACACGACCTTTTTAGTATCGAAACTTTTTTGAAAACAAAGCAACAACCAATAAAAAAAAACTCTATAACTCACTTGTGAATAATAGCAATGAAAAAGTCACAGTTTGATTATAGGGGTCATTATGTGCCCAATTGCGGTGAAATTAGAGCCACTTTATGAGCAAGTGTGTTGAAAAAGTATCTACATATGTAACGCGATGTTTCAAACAGAATCCAAAATAATGTTACGAAATGTTTTGGGCGCCAAAAAATATTGTGGTTTACATTATAATACTGTCGTTGTATGACCACAAGATGTCGCCGCGTAAACAAGGACACTGACATGTCACATGACGTGCCAAAATGACGTTGCGGACACACGGTGGACATGTTTAAAAAAGGTCTGCGGTTCCCTTCGTCAGCGGCGTTACCAAAATATTTGCCTCGAAATTATGAAAAGTGACGTATGATTTTTGATGGTTACAATTTTAATGAAAATACCTACATACAAGTTCGCGTGCGAGTTGAATGCAGAATAAATGTATGTGTCACCATAGATTTGCTCTGCATTCAACTCAATTTACAAATTGTTTCTAGTTGTTCCTTTGAAAATGTCGCATAAATTGTACTTTATGTATTACTAATTTCCTAGCGTGTGCTATACTACGCTAAAAAAAAGGAAATTTAAAAATAATATTAATGGTCTACAACCATCCTCGCATTATTGTCTTTCTAATGAAACCGGTTTTTCGGACACATCGGTTGGATGGTTTCAAAGTCTGAAACGCACATAGTTACAAACATTTTTGGTGTTTTATATATTAAGGATATATATATATTAAGGAGGATTTTATGTATGTTTATGTTGTTTATGTACGTGAAATTATAAATATGTTTTTTCTTTCTTTCCAGGCAAAATTGCTTGAGAACTCTCATGCATGGCTCGGTGCCTCCACATCTTCGATCGCAGGTCAGTTAAATTTTTTAAACCTTGCCAAAATGCACTGTTTTAATGCACTTTTAATTTCATACTGCATTTTATACACATTCATTATCATAATATATAGTCCAACAATTTCATTAATGTTGTCCTATAGGTATAATATTTAAAATCACAAAATTATTTATTAATTATTGTCATCTCAGGCTACGGACAAAAGTAGGATTACGCGTGCGGAAAGACGCACATTATGTTTTTCCCCAATAGCAACGAAATGTTAAAGGCAAGCACCCGTGGGCACAGATTAAATAACAGTTAGTTGGCGTACCAGATGCCACGACGCCTTTCCATCATTTCCGCGATTTTACGCGAATTTTCAGCCGTTTTTACTTGTTTACCAAAGTCACGGAACTAAAGCTGATTTTTCACTTGGGTTTTTCATAACATAGTTAGTTATATCGGAGTACAGCTCACTTATTCGCGCGTATAGTTTTCTTTAAATTTGTCTAGACAAATTTAGAAAGATTATTTCTTAGTTTATCGAAATTATCAATATCAGTTTAAACGTTAGTTGTATGGACATTAAAAGTTGTTGGACTAATAAAAACTAAATAATGCTGCTTGGAAGTTGCACAAATCAAATCGAATTTAACCTGAAATTGCACTTCTGACCCGACGGTCAATCAGGTTTACCTTTTCCTTAAAGAAAATAGACTATTCCTATAACCTCGGCTCCACAAGTTTGCACCAACGTTTGCTACCAATGCTAATCGTCCAACGTGTGGATCGAGAAATTAGTTCCCCAATGCCCAACGTTGAGAACTTGAGGCCAATGCTAATTTCTCGTTTCACACGTTGGAACAAGGACAGCAGCATTGTAGCCAACGTTGGTGCCAAGTGCCAAAGTGTCAAGTCAGTCTGAAGGGCTTAAACGCTATAACATACAGCAGTATTTAGCATATAACATTATATGTCTGCAAAGTTTACGTACCATATGCTTTATACTATTGGTACTACTTCTAGCATTGTGTGAGCGGTCATAGAAAATGTATATTTGCTATATATGCCATATATTAAAGCGTAGTCTAAACTGCCCTCAACTTCATAATATTTAATAACGATAAGCACCCACTTCCATAATAGGTACGACATCAATTATTTGTAACCACTTATTACTTGTAATGCACCAGGATTTATAAAATAAGCAGTTTGACTCGTGTTTCCGTGAATAATATATTAGGTTGTTGTATTGCACGTATCCCTCTATTATCATTTTGTAATTCTATTGCATTATAATCCGTACAAATAAAGTATGATCATATATAATTATATAAAACTAGAGTGCCGTGAGAAAACGTAAATAGAACGCAATGCCCTATTTTCACTTCAATACTTTATTGTTTAAAAATGTTACAGTAATTCTTAGTAAAGCAATCTATAGTGCATACCGTGAGTTTAATGCGCGTATTATTTATAAAAACTATATGTAATTATACTCGTATATAGTTGCGTTGTTATTCGTGCGTAGCCATCCTTCGTGCAATAAAATAATACAGTATATTTCTTGTTACTCGATCTTCATTTCTTCACAATACAGTGTTTTTGAAAATAAAACTCGATCTAGTCTGCAGATATATTTTTTCTCTTAGTAGCTATGTTATTTAGGTGTAGGTAGGTACACTACGAAAATTCTCAAAAAAATTTTTATAAGTTGTCTTATAATATGTTTGTTGTAAATCTTGGATAACTGACCAAGAAGATATTCAATCATGAATATGATTCAAAAGTATTGTATTTCATTTAATAACATTTCAACTAATGTCGGTCATTTTTTGGACATCATTCTTCGTGCCTATTTAAAAAAAAATTTTTAGTTTTCCTAATTTACTATTACACATGCATACATAGTCAGTCGTCTCTATTACAAATATTATTCTCATTCCCGGTTTTGTTAGAGTTTGTTTATTATTCGAAGTACCTAAACGAGATTACGACACAAAAGTGCATTGAGTCCAATCCAATCTCATTTCATAGACATTGTATGTTATAATTTCCCACCGGTTTGTATAGCTAGTTTCAAATTTGAATATCTCACTCCGGACAGACTATGTGTTTACTTTTTAATAGGGCGTTGGAAATAGTATTATGCATTACAATTTACCTATATTTCTGAGTAAAGTCCTGATGATTGAGTGAGTCGGATATACCTACACCGACAACAGCAAAACGTGATAAGTTCCTTAGTCATAATAGGGATGATGACGTTTCAATCAAATCAGCAACTCTATAACAAACTTAATCTAGTATGGAAGGTTGTATGAAATACATAATTGTGACGTCATCAAATTATTTAATATCAACACACTTATTTCTAATTGATTATTAAATAGAAGGACTTCCTAAAATTAACAGAAGATGTAAATTTTAGGAAGTCCTTCTATTTAATAATCAATTAGAAATAATTTTATTTGTCATAATCATCATCCCTGTTATATAGTTACTAAATTATTTATGATCTAAAGTACCTACATTATTCGTATGGTCCGTAGTTTAGTTTGTTGACACGTAGCGTTCTTGCTTTTATCTGTCGATCAGAATACCACGGTCATACCCTGAAGTTGAAAGCCCCAACGTGGACGCAGAGCCAGCTTCAAGAAGCAATACAAGCGGTCGTCACCCAACGCATGAGGTTCACTCAAGCCGCCACACACTACGGAATACCTAAAGGAACTTTGTACGATAATATATTAGGGAAATCAAAACGCATGGCTGTGCTCGACGAAGCAGGGCTGCAAGCTAGCGAGGAGAGGGCCGTATTAGACTTCTGTTGTGAAACTAGCGTCTCCCCGTATAATAGACGTACTAAGAAATCATTAGCTGAAGTCCTGGCTTTTGTTGAGAAGTTAAGACGGAGTAGAGATCCTAGTTTCGCTTTCATAGGTCTGACAGGGTTCCGTTGGTGGTGGGCGTTTTGTAAGAAGCATTCGATTGTATCACTTTATTACGAAGTAGGGACGAAATCTAAAAATTCTAAAGTGAAACACGAGAGTCACCACACTACTGATGACGAATGTTGATCATTGTTTATAATGAGAGCTTAAATTCGGTTGCACTGAATTTGTGAGTTGGGTTCATTTTACTTTGACTCTAATGTCTTCGAATTCTTATACGATCAATCGAATTCAAATTCTGTCTTTCCTGCTCTAAACTCGGGCTACGAATGCCCGCGAACGCTTCTTTGAAATCATGCAGTAAATTGTGTCGTGTCGTGGATCCACATCGCTTTGCTTCCGGATGTCGCTTTTGTCATGGAGAGCGGAAAGTTACATCCGGACATAAGTAACGCGTAGGTATCGGACCTTCGTGGTGCGAGTGTAGAGCGGCGGATTGTAGAGCGCGCAGATATTGTTTCAAGTATGGCATACAATTCACCTTAATTCAAATCCCGCTGCTTGTGCGGAATTCGTCTTGTTTGACCAAAGCTTTAAAGCTGGCTTAGAGCGGAAACATACTCACCTACTTCTGAAAGTATGTAAGTATGTTGCAGTCTTTATTGCGGTAGTTCAGACCAAAACATAGTCGAAGCAAATCGAAACGTAATATGATAGATATGTAAAATTTTAGAATTTGACGCTTTGAATCGACCCTTAATAATTCTATAATGGAAACTAATGACTTTCAATAAACCAACTAGGCAAATTCCATTTTGGTCTCGGATTCCCAAGACGTGTTACTTTTGTAAATAAATTAAACTAAATTATTGTTAAAAAACTAACTTTAATTTTAGAACTCGCTGTGACGGTTCACAATTCCTTAGGTCGGTACAAAAGGTACGTTAGTACTCCAAATATTTTTGGAATATAGTTTTGAAAATATATAGCATGTATAAATGTATAGCAAAATAGTTTTGAAGTCGAAATAAACTCAATAATACTCAATCAAAACTGCGGTAGTAGTTATTATCGACAACTTACTCGTAATATTGAATTACAACTAGGAAGCGTACTGTCTGATCGAGTTTGATGCTTCCTCTAACTTTGCAACCTATTTTGATCTGGCGTCCATTTAAGAGTTAGGGTAGTCTAAGTGATACTCGAATCTCAAATAGGATATAAACAAATTGATCTTCAGCAACCGATATAACTAATTATAAAGATAATTATTAAAGTCCCACAAACTTGTCTGACCCGGTGAAAAAACCAAAACTAAACAGGCATAAAAATTAGTTACTTATTAGTTATTAGCTAGGGTGTGGAACACCCTCCCAGCGCACGTGTTTCCTGCCACGTATAACTTAGGTACCTTCAAGGCAAGAGTGAATAGGCATCTTCTAGGCAAGCGCGTTCCAACCTAGACCTCATCATTGCTTTGCACTAAGCATGATTGTCGTCAAGCGCAAGCCTATCTCACAATAAAAAAAAAAAAAAGTTTCAATTTTGTACACCGGTTCAGATAAGTGTTGAAGATTATTATATGTTATGATTGTTAATAAAACGTTCAAATACTTTACAACTAAGTGCCTTATGATTTTTGTAATAATTTCATGTTACATGAAAACATGTTACATGTGTACAGTTAAATAAGAAAAAATCATTAAGTGATTCATATGTGTATCTCAAGAAAGTTTGAAGACTTAAAAGACAATTATTGTTAGAAGACTTCTTCATTTTATATTGATGTTTTGTCTTAGGCTGATCGTTCAATAAATAATAAAAGAGTTCTATACAGAATAGATAGAAAGTAC
The DNA here is from genome assembly GCA_923060345.2 of Erebia aethiops. Classification (NCBI taxonomy): domain Eukaryota; kingdom Metazoa; phylum Arthropoda; class Insecta; order Lepidoptera; family Nymphalidae; genus Erebia; species Erebia aethiops. Next base: position 3,354,433 of record OV281079.1, on the reverse strand, counting down.
AATAGAATATTTTACCAATTAAACATGAAATCGATTCAGCTATAATCCGTACTAAATTATAAATGTGAAAGTGTGTCTGTCTTTCTGTCTACTACGCTTTCACGGCCTATCTGTTCAACCGATTTTGAACAGATAGGTAGACATAATGTACGTTATGTAAAACATGATTTTAAAAACATCCAAATCTTACCAGGCAAAGCCGGGGGCACACCCAGTCTCTCACCCACCCACCACAACACCAGCACCCATCAATAACATTACAACTCAAAATTAATATTTCCAGACATTAATTTAAAAATAGTGTTCGAAATTAGTATATTAGTATAGTCATAACAATAAAACAACTGTTTCCATCAGTAAGAACAAGCTGTATTTTCGCTAAATACTGAGTGACAATAATAATATACAAATAACATTCGATCGCGGCCAGTGTTTTACACATCGTAAAAACATGTTTTATCACATGGAAAAGCTACATTTATTGGTCTAAAATAGCTTTAAACGTTAAGGAGATAGGATCGAAAATATCCCAGCGTTTTACAGAACAAAAAGTAATTAGAAGGGGGTTATAGGACATACGTAGCCACCTGTGATCCTTTATAGTTCGAGGAACGGAACTCAACCCTTAAACGCGTCGGGTCTGCACTTGAGCTACATATAACAATTCTTTACTATAAAAACTCCACATTGTAAATTTATTGAGTAAAACAAAGTCATGACGCCCGTTTAATTTGTAATCTAGTTTTTACAAAATAAAGTTGGCAACAAACTACGTAAGACAGTGTTTCGTATAACACAACACAACACTAACAACAATCCTAGGCTTCCCACGTTATGTGGAAGACACCAACAAACGGATGGACAGCACACACAAGGTGGACACACCACGAGTGCTCCGTTTTTGTTACATTCTTGCAAATCATCATCTTCATCTCAACGCATCGTCAATCCACTGCTGAACTGCACAGCTCTCTACTCAGAATCGGAAGGGTTTAGCATTTAGTCTACCACGCTGGCCAAACCTGGGCTAACTGGCAGGGGTTACACGCATTTGAGAACATAGTCCAAGATTTCCTTCGCCGTTAAAGCAAGTGATATTTACTTCCTAAAAACGCACATAACTATTTAGAAACCTGAATCCCGTGAATTGAAGGCCATGTTATTAGCACGAGGTTATCACGGCTAGTTTTGAGTACGGACTGCTAAAATCTACCGACAAAGTCACGTAGGTACTTACCTGGTAGAGTACATAATAAAATAGGTACGTAATATATTCTTTAATTGAATGTTAGAGCAATATAAATAGCTATAAAAGGCATTTTTACAAGAAAATAACAACCCATAATATTAGTGCCTGAAGTGTATTTTGTCACGTCAACTCAAGATGGTATCTGTCAAGTGTATCATCAAAGCAATCAACCCATTTATAGTCAGTAGACTATTATTATGGGCATGAGGCTAAATTTTTTCAAGACAAAAACTAGATTAATATGTAGTATTCTTAGACGTCTGCATATTTTACTTAAAATTCTACTGCACCTGACAGACACCTTAAAAATAAACCGTTAATTTTTCAACGTTTATGTCGTCGTCATTTCAACCAATAGACATACCTACATTGCTAGACGAAGGTCTCTTGCATGAATGTCCGAAGGACACGGTCTTTTGCCGCTTGCTTTAAGCGGCTCCCCAGCTGCTTGCTTGAGATCGACCGTCCATCTAGTAAGGGGTTTCCAACGATACACTTTCCGGTGTGATGCCGCCATTCAACCACCGTGGGACCTCAACGCCTGTCGGTTCTTGGAATTATGTGCTCCGTCCACTTAGCTTACCGACTTTATGTAATGAGCTTTCAAAGATCCTGGCGATGGATTAACCTAACGCGATACAATGTTGGTCCACAACATTGGCTCAAAACATTGGCCAAACGATCACTAAATGACTGTAAAGATAAAATAGAAATAATTATTATAATTAAAACTGCAGCATTATTAATTTATATTCAGATAAAATCAAATTCTGTCTGTAATTGCGCGCACCATCCGCCAATAGCCACTGTATGTAGGGTAACCAGGCTTCAGGATTTGTCATGATATTATGTCAGCATTTTCATGCACTTGTCATAATTCCGGAATTACTTTCATGGTCAAGATTTTGAGTACTCAATGAAGATTTTCATAAGATAAATAAACATAATACTTATTACTAACGTTGTTTAAATATTTGTTACATTTTGCTTTGGAAATATAATTTTAGTAATGATGCCTGAACAAAACAAAACAAATGTACGGTCTATTCGTTTATGAAACTAACTTGCTTGCATAAAATGTCAGATATTTAGGACTTTATCTCAAACGCATCCCCACGGCTTTTTTATCGAAAAAACCGCGAGAGAGATGTCTTTCGTCAGGACTTTTCAATTTCACAAAATTGAGTGGTAACCCTAACTGTATGTAATTCAATGTGTAGACGTAACACAATTATTATAATATTGAAATATGGAACCACGGTACACTTGCAGTTATTGCGATTTTTAATTAAGATTATATTCATTTAGCGAAATCGCATCTTCTATCTCATAAAAGTTGTTAACTTTGAGAGTTAATTTAATATAAATGAGTACTTGAAACTCCAATGAATATGTATAATTCTTTGTATTTTAATAAAGTAGCTAAACAATTAATTTTTTTTCTAACTACGAGTACATGTAGCTTACTTCTAGATGAGTTATTTTTACGGTTAATGTTTTCGATAACATTAACAGTTTAAAGCAGATAGTCCCCACACCTATGTAAAATTATTACTACTCACCAGTATTTTCTTTAAAATCATAACCTTACACGTACCTAGACGCAGATGAAAAATAATTATAGCAGATAGAGACGCAAATCAAAATATGTATTAGAAAAAAATATCTGTCACAAATCATATAAATCTCGTACGTACATACTACTTCCCAGATTTCGATAAAACTGTTCAAAATCACGTTAAAACTCAAACTCTATTGTCACTTCTGTTTGCAATTGCAGGAACGAAAACATAATTATTTTTAAACTAACCTAAAATTTATAATATAACCGTATTTTGTAAAGCTCTATTCACAGTTGTGCTGTTAATAAATTATATTTTGCTTATGTACTGTACCTATTACATGTACAAATAGACTTATTAGACTTAGGTGTAAACGCGGTGCAATAAAACATAACATTCGCACAAGCCGTAAACTCTGCGATCACGATCATCCAGTTTTTTTTACCGCGAAAACAGTTGCAACGAAATACTTAATTATATTTTATAACGGTGTATAAATTAGAGGCAACAGACACATGGTTGATTGTTTACGAGTAATTACACGCGAGCCACCTGTTTCGTCTTTGAATATGCCGCAATTATGTGCGTTAGTCAGAAGTATTACGAGGGACGGTATGGCCTACTTGCGAGAAAACCATCGTTGCCTTATGTCTATGATTCTATGGTCTGAGTCTGTCTCTTTGGAGGTCTGAATTTGGCCTTTATGGCCTGGGCGTACTTTTTTGCCATATTTTAGAAACTTTTCAATAGGTAGGTATTATTCGGTATGATATTATGTCCCTCTCAAATAATATTGCAAAAATTTCGGAATTATCTACCGAAATATTTAGTTTAACAAAATTATTAAACTATCTTCTATACAAGTCATGTTGGCGTCTTAGCGATCAGGTTCCTAATAGAATTAGTACCTACTAAGCAATTATACTTGCGAAGCCAGGAAGAGTAGGATGATATAGTAATAAATCCGTCTCATCTAAGACCAAGGCTTTTATGACATTTCCATTTTGATACAACGGATATGATTTACATATTCATGTATAATTTCCAAGCATTTGTCAATAGTAACTATGTCTTAACTATGTAGTACGTACTATTATTGCTTTATAAGACGACAAGGAACAGAACAGCAAACTTCTGAGAAAACTTCAAAGTTGAACGAGCTGTACTGAAAGCAAAAGAAAACCTGGTAATTTCGCAATGTCGTTTTCCTTATGATTAAAAATGCACTCTATCTAAAAATAAAATTTAACCTTTGGACGTTTGAAGTAAAGAAAATGTACATGTTTTTAAAACGAGTGAAGATTTTCATATCGCGTTTTGGATAGCAGTCCTCAAAGTCTCTATTTCTGTAATCCTGGTCTGTAGTTATTAAAAGAACGTTCAGCCTAAGTACCTATAGAATTTGTTTTAGCGTATAAACTTTAATATTAATGCACGACATGAGAACTTTGGGAAATTTTAAACCATATTCAAATTCATGTCATACTTAAAAGTTTATTTGTTTAATGTACACAGCTATTTTAGATCCTAATCATAAGAAAATTGAAGGCGTTTTCTTAAAGTTGACTAAAAATTTTTGCGTGATTTTTCCATTAATATAAGTTGAAACTAAATAATGATTAAGAACTTTATTTACTGTGATTTTAATGTATAAAGTTAGGTATTGTGCAAGTATTAGAAACCTATAATGGTGATAAAGAAAATTAGAATTGTATACTTTGATTAGTTATATTCTTGATAAATTTAAGGCTCCAGACATATTGGAGTAGATTACAAGTGCGAGCCTTTAATTAATAAAATGTTCTTAACTTTACTGAACAAATCTCTCTCTACTACTACTAAATTAAAGGCGTCTCTGCGCTTCATCTTTGCTACAATATGGATTGAACCTTAGATTCTACGATAGAAGATACAACTAGAATATTCGTATTTTGCGTCCTATGATTATAATAGCTAATGTTATACCCGACAAAAAGACTTAATTAGTAATTGATAGTACCTACTAGTAATAATAAAAATATTATATGATTAGGCAAAAGTTTTGTACCTACTTTCATTTCCTTTTTTTTAGGTTTTTGAAACCACTAGAATTTATAAGAGGTTAATTAAATTCTAATGTAGGTAATTCTATTTCAAACATTGATTGACATATCAAAGAAAGTTTCATTAACTCACTCGATGGAAACCATTTTTCTAAAATTTATTCAAATAACTTAAATCTGACAGAATACTTGACGCTTCTCGATTATCAATAAAATTATTATTAGAGTGTAAACGTTGGCATACCTAAATAAAATTCTTGATCCATAAAATACGTGTGTTTTTCATTTATTTTAATGCATTGCTAATCTTTTTTTTAATTATAGATTTTCCAGAGGTCAGTATTTAGGTGTTTGTTTCTTTACTTGTTATTATTTTGCATGCTTCATAAATTTGTGAACATTAAAAATAGAAAAATCATAATGTTATCTATTTATATGCAAGATAAGGTCGGTAGATAACTTTAATTTTCTTACGAGCTCAACACATTCAGTAATTAAGTACGTAATTATGAACATCAAAAAGTTTAAGATAAAAATGTAACGTTATTTATCGACACTTGCGGAAAGATTTTACATTTTTTATTTTAGAATATTGTGCTTAGTAAAAAGTAGTAAGTACCTATAGGTATATCAAGAAACATGCCATAAAACTTTAGCTGCAACAAGTCAGTTTTGTTGTGTTTCAAAATTAAAATATTGATTAAATAATCTATCACTATGATATTAAATTAACAACATATCATGATGTTTTTGTATAACATATTGTTTTTTAACCAGACTCAACTTCAATTTTTGAAACCATGGACTATCAATACTTTATCAATTTAAAATGAATTCCTTTTCTTGTTATCACATTATACCTGTCTTTTATCCCGCAACCATAACTGACCCATTATTTATACCCGTCTTCAAGACGCAAGTTATCTTTGTGAAAATTTCATTCAAATCGGCTGAGTTGCTGCAGATTTAAAATATTAGGGTCAATTAGTTACATATTGTCTCCAAATCCATACTAATTCGACCAATGATATTATTCAAAATATATGAACACGAGCCTTTTCATTTCCAGCAGATAGCTACCAGTACCAGCTGCAGTCGATGTGGCAGAAGTGCTGGAACACTAACCAGAGCCTCGTCCACAACCTGAGGTTCCGTGAGCGCGGGCCGCTGAAGTCCTGGAGGCCGGAGACCATGGCCGAGGCTATATTCTCAGTACTGAAGGAGGGGCTGTCTCTCTCCCAGGCTGCGAGGAAATACGACATTCCGTACCCCACATTTGTGTTGTACGCAAATAGGGTGCATAACATGTTGGGCCCCAGCGCGGATGGTGGTGCAGGTATGTTACATTCGGTGTACTCTGACGGTGGCAAATGAATGTCGTATTATAATCGAAGCATAAGATAGTTGGAATGCACCTTTAATTAAACACTTGGTCGGATTTCGGGCCCGTTATGGGTATAGTTCTCAGTACCTATTTCCAAATCAAATCAAATTTATTTATTTGTGAATACAGTTAAGTATGTAATAAGATGTTAGCTTACAGAAGGTATCATGTATTCTACCACAGTGTGGTGTACAAATCTATTATCTAACTTGATTACAAATTTCGAGCATAAATTATTAGGAACGTATCTCCCAAAGTGCTATATAGTCTAATACTTACTATTTTATCTTACATTATTAAAACATGCATAGACCCATGATACATCCTCAATGGCGCCTGTACGTCCAAAATTAAAGTACAAATAACATAAATAATAAATCTAAACAATAAAACAAATATTATCAAACTTAATGTCGAACCAATTTCCCAAAATTTCCCATAATCTTCCAGCTTTTGTAGTATCAGAGTGAATAATGTAGTGGGAACAAGGTGATAGAAAAGTGCGTAGATAAAGAGAATTAAGTGGGAATACTTCATACTTAGGAAGTGTAGGTATGAAGTATTCCCACTAGTAACAGCGTGGAATGAAATAGTTATGTTAAAATTTGTGAAAAATGATTCGGAAAATTATTTATCTTAAAATAATAAATAACCTATAATTATATTAAGAAATGCATGTGAATTCAATGGATATGCGTATAAAAGAGGTGACAGGTTCCTGGTTGACGGATAACAGAAGTAAGTGAGTGGAAGAAGAAACTTGTGCCGACTCCACACATAGATAGAGTGGGACAAGGGCAAGAAAAAAAATTCAATAGATGTAATGATTTGAACAAGTACGAATATTATTCACGTACCTATTCAGTAAAATAGGCTAAGAATTCTTGTTCAAAAATAACCTCAAATTCCCATGACCGAGGATATGACTCCCGATGCCCATTTGATGATGATGCTATAAAAGAAACTCTGCGTATAATTGCTCTGCTGGATTCTCGATGAAAACTTTTAATGCATCCGGATTCCACTTGAAATAATTAACAATTATTATAATAGCCGAACCTCGTAATAAATCTTTTAGTCAGTGCACTTTACTTTACGTGGACGACAAAATTTTCTTATTTTACTTTTGAATACTTGACGGAATATTGCCAAGGGATTTTAAAATACATAATATTATACTATACCAAAATATAAGCAGGCCCTAACTGCCATACATTGTTAATTTGCGAATAATTACGAATTATGAATTTCAAAATTAGAATAGAAATGAGTTTCATGCCCGTTCGTGCTCAGTAAAATATTAATTCCTTACAGAGTCAAAAGAAGACTTATAATTTAAAAAAAAACAAATACTTTGAATTTAAACTTTTATAAATAGACCATGCTATCCAAAAACTGTTCCAAAACTTTAGAAGGAATTTCTCGATTACAACATTCATTTGCCATCCGCTAAGCCTTTGACACGGGTTCCTGATTGAATTTGGCGTCGCCGTAGATTTTTGTTTGACCTACGGTAAACGTAAAGTTTATCTGCTCTTCGTATGCTAAAGATTTCGTAATCAAACACGGCTACATAAATACCTAGTCTGACATGATATTCATCGTAATTTATCATAATTAATTTAGTTGTACCTAATTGACTCCAAGACATCGTCAGCAACCTGTGATTCATTTAATATTTTTGTACAGTTCAAGTGCACAAGATAATGAATTGCGTGTGTTAATATAATATGGCCCGACGAACAAAATGTCTCATAAATTGTTGTTCTCTCTCACACACAATAAGTCCAGAAAGAGAAAACAATACATCGTTACAAATGACCATATCAAGACAGAAATGGCTGATTAATATTATCACGCAATTCTTACTTCATGACTGTGTATTTAATTAATTATTGGAAACAAATAATTATTTATTTATTATTGCATAGCGAACTGTTTTTATATGTGCGAATGTTAATTATATTAAGACTTTCTTTTGATTAAGTAATGCTATTGCGATTTTTCTTTTAGGTCTACGTAAATTGTTAAACATAATAAATAATTAATCGATCAGTCCATGACCTTTTCACTATGACCGATAAATTAGCTTCACGTCGTCGTCATCGTCAAAAATATAGACGTCCACGCCTGGAATTAAGTTGCAAGGTGTAATGATGGCCACGGAACACGATCTATTACCGCTTGTGTCCTAAGTATAGCTTCAAGCAACAAATCAAATATCGTCCGTCCATCATGCAGGGGATCTTTTGATGCAGCGCTCGGGGTCGCATTCAAGCATCCCATGGTGAATGGGAAACCAATCAGACGCAGCCACGTTCAAGACATCGCCTCACCACGCCGCGCCTTGAGACAAAGTTTGGCGTTTCTTTTTCAGTGAAGTGGACTGTAGAGACCGGAGTGGCGCGCGGAATCATATATAATAATTATGTCTGAGAACCGGTGGTAGAGTCAATACGAGGCGGTGTATATGTGATTTTTACATGAAATGAATAAAGAGTTTGATTTTGATAACCTCATGCTTTTTTTTTTCAATGAGGTCGCCGCGCTTGTTGCATTTAATGGAAAGGTCGTGGGCTTTAATGTGTAACTATTAGTCTGTGCCTATGAAGTTGTCGATTTTTATGGAAATTTTATCGCCTATTTTCAGCGTTTTCGTTATTGGTGATACGTTTTACCACACCATGTTTTATTTTATAAAACGTTTATGAAATATTTATTTGGAAAAACAAGCATCATATGAAAAACTTCAACTTCGTATTCCAAACTAGGACGGTTACATAATAAATATTATACAGTCTAACGTTTGCAAATACCTACTTCCCTACTAGAATATCATCCCTTAAATAATATAACATTGCTATTATAGTTCTGTGAAGAATTTGGTGGTGTTCGGGAAACTCCCGCAAACTTTTGTGAAGGCACAAATTATCGCACATATTAAAGAATTCGGGAGTTAAAGTACTTTCTTTTCCCAGAGAAAGTTATATTGGGACGTTAGACTTAATTTCTGTCTTGACAAATGAAACGAGATAGTCCGAGATCCGCATATACCCCGACCTTCACCGAGCTGGATGGATGAAACCTACTTTTTATTTTTATTTAATAACAGATAAATACGCCTAAAATAGGTTGACTATCAAAATCCAGTCCAGCCTATTTTTAAATTAATTAATTTTAATTATATTTTTTTGTCCGATCCGTTAAGTTCCCTGTGGACTATGGTAAGTTGGTAAGTTACCATAGTCCATAGGTAACTTCACGGATCTGTTAACCGCTTAAGTTATATATCAAAATATAGATAATTTTATAACAAACGCGATGGTATAGCATTGGCTACAATAAACTGCTCAAAAAAATTAATTATTATTAATTAATTTCAAAATAGCCTGGACCGGATTTTGATAGTCAACCTATTTTAGGCGTATTATATATTAGGCGTATTAAACAAAAATTAAAAGTAGGTTTCATCCATTAACCAGCTCGGTGAAGGTCGTTCTACACAGGGATCTTAGGCTAAGACACTCGAGTTGTGCGTTGTCTGTTCACGCTTTACGGTTGTGACTCGTTCCAGATTTGAGACCCAAAGGTCGCGGGCGGCCGCAGCGCATCCTGCTCGGCGTGTGGCCCGACGAGCACATCCGCGGTGTGATCCGCGCCGTCGTGTTCCGGGACTCGCACGCTGCGCACGCCGTACACGCCACGCACCACATTAAGGAGGAGGTGCTCCCCGTCTATCCTGCTATCACGGTCAGTATTGCGCGCACCCCCTCCCCACTCGAGTTCTTTTCCCCGATAAAACTTACACGTCGAACGAAACCCTCCCGTATTGTTCATGTGTTTGATTCATTGCTTTTTAATGACCTCCATATTCCTTGTGCTAATGCGAACATGCCCGCGAAATGCAGTTGTAATTGGCTGAGCGATTATCAACGTTTTATTTTTAATTGGAGTTTTCGGAGTCATTTAGATGTAGATAATAATTTGTTTATGTTCTTCCAGTGTGTTACGTATTTATATGGTTAGGTACACTGAGATGCAGCTTAGCGAAAGAACGTGGTGGGTATCGGTAGCTGGTTCTGACGTGGGCGACGTGTGTTGCAGGACGGCATGACCGCGGTGCCGAGCCCGTACCAAGTGGCGTGCGGCAACGGGCGCGACGGCGGCGTGTCGCCCAACGCCGCGGCTGCCGCCGCCGTGGCCGCCGTCGCGCACGGTCTGCGCCGCCAGATGTGCAACATGGTAGTGGCGGCGCAGAGGCCGCCCGACCACTCGCAGCACCTCGGCCTGCCGCCGCTGCCGCTGCAGTCGCCGCGTATGACCTCGCCGCTCTCCACCGGCTTGGAGTCGCCGCTGTGCTCGCCACCGCCGCCCGGCCACGCCCTCGAGCCGCCCAAGCCCAACGACCCGTTCCGACCCTTCGCCTCGCCCCGCCCTGACAGCCGCTACAGCGAGCGCGACGTGGTCGCGGAGATCACCGACATGGGGCCGCCTAAGACCCCGATCTCGATGGCCAAGAACGGCAAGGAGCTGTCGTCGCCGCTGCCGGTGAAGATGGAGCTGCCGCCGGCGGAGGCGCGCGCTGAGAACATCTGAAGCGAGGCCGCGGGCGCGGCGCCGGTGCACGCACCGGTCGGCGTTCCGCAGCCGCTGCCCGCTTACCCCTACTTCATCCCCAACCGCAACTCCATCGGCTACTTCTAGAGCGGAGCGTAGCGGGACGGAGCGGAGCGGGAGCGGGACGAAGCGCGCCGCTCTCGCTTCGACGTGTCACAAGTATTTAATCATTTAATTATGATTGTATCGGCATTACTTTATTATATTTAAAGAATTATTATTTAAAGTGGACTCGCTGTGCAATACATTGCTTGTTGTTTAGTTACGAATTTCGTATTATTATGAAGGATTATTTTTAGTTTAACTACCTATTATGTTTAGTTTTTGTATACATCGTTTGTTTATGTATGTTTCGATTACGCGTTTAAGTATATAATTATGTTTCGCTTAGGTATTAGGAGGCGCTGAGGGCGGCGGGACGGCGCGGCGAGTCGGCGCCCGCGCGCTCTCGTAGAACTAATGTTACATTTAAGCTTATAACGACTTAGATCCATCTGTGAACGTAGAGATATCAAAATTGAAAACATTTGGCCGGATTCAAAAGACTGTTTGGTATACCTATTCATTATAATCAGCTACCTAACTAACATACATTTTATGCGTAAGACAAAATCATGAATATAAATTAGCCCTAGTTGTACGTTTAAATTAAAGCATAGATGTATGTTTCATTTTACCGTGAGGTCGATGTCATTTTCTCTATAGCAGGATAGCGGTGTTGTTGCTTGCGGCTTTCCCCGGGCGCGTCGGGCCGCGCGGCCCGCGGTCGCGGCCGTGCGGCTCTTCGAGTAGACTTAGAGATCGCCAAATGTAACATAGATGTATCTTTAGCCAGTAGTGATTGTTCCAAATGTTAGGCTAATTAGAGTTCGGGGCTCGACCGACCTCTCAGCATTAACTCTTATATCATATCGGTGTCGTTCAGCTTCCTGTGTCTCTAAAGATCCTCGTGTCTACTACCCAGCTACTACTATTTAGCAATTAGATAACAAACAGCCGATTGCAACACTAGGCTGTTGACTCGTGGTAACACGCCTCTACGTCGACGGTTCAAACTCTTCGTAGGTAGATCTCCAAGTAATCCTCCATTTATTGAGATTACAAACGCTATATCTTCCCTCAATCCTGATGATATTTAATCGCGCTTCAAAATGTCTATTGCCAATAAGTACCTACTGTAATAGATTTTAAGAACTCATTCAAAGAACCTTCTTGCTAGTGTTGCGATCGTAAAAAAAATACAAAAAACATAATTGTGTATCGATGTTAAATTATTGTAAAAGATCATTGGTTAATGTAAGGAGGAACATCGGCTTGCCCATTTTAGTTTTAGGAGCACCAAAATTGCGAAGCATTCGACGTGTTTACATCATTCGTCTGCTAGCCTACCTATACCTACTGCGTAGCTCTAGAGTATGTCTATTTCAATTAACTTAGATTAGCTGTGTAACTTATTCGTAGCATTCGGTATTCTCGCTGACGACGTCATCGACGACGGTTAGTTCAAGCGATAGACACAGGTAGCGTCACTGGAGGTTTGTCGTTGGCGCGGATATATACTCGTATTATAAGGTGTATATGTACAAATTTGTTTTAACACCTTCCTGTTAAAAAGTTATTTTTATTACACACTTTCGGCGGGAAAAATTCGTAGTGTACTTGATCTTCTTGCCGCAAGGGTATACCATGATTTAGATATTGTTGGCGGAATTCGTTGGCGTTATCACATAAAATTTTGGAGGGGAGGGCGGGACGCGGGCGAATACTAAACCGTTGTTGAAAACACACTTTAGATATTCCAATACGTAGATGTAATCATACAACATGACCATCGGTTGTTATCATCCGTGATACAAATCCATGCGGAGATTTTCTATATAAAGCACAGCAATTGATCGCGCGATCGCATCGTATCGTGCGGTCAGTTCGCTCCGCGGCCCGCCCGCACGAGTCTCGTCGCAGAACTAGATCGAGAAGCATGTTATAAATAAGTCTTCAAGTGGCCTTGATATCTCGCTATTGTTTGGAATTTGGATTATCTGGTTCGGTTAAAGTTTGGAAACTAGTGTATAAAAAGAGACCAAATTATGAAAAAGACATTTGCGATTCAGATCTAATGTTGATGAAACTTTTGGCTATCCTTTTGGAAATAAAGTTAAATATAGGAAAATTAAAAAAAAATTATATAAACGGCCTATACGTTTCGGGTGAATTGCGTAAATTTGGTAAATGTTACTACGCATATTTTCTATTGTGTAAGTTTAGGCTAATGTGTTCAAAAAGTAAACTAAAATTTTTGAAAAAGTAGAAAGTGCCTTCCAAATTTTTGACCACGGTAAGTGTTGGAACGGGTGCGGCGATGATCGGCTGGAAGCGGCCCGTGGCGGCGCGGCGCGACGTACGGTCTCGCGCGTCAACGCGCGGACCTGGTGCGTCAACGCGCGGACCTCGTGCATCAACGCGCGGACGCGTCCGACGCGCCTCGCCGTCACTCGACCGCACTGTACGTGCTTAACTATAAAAAGTTAGACTAATAAAAATTCAAAATTATTATATTAAAAAATTAAATACATATGACTATTATATAGTAAAAAATATACTAAAAATTATATATTTGGCCGATGTGGTATTACCCTGACAGGCAAGCGTTAGCTGACTATTCGGCATCAAAATTGACTCTATTATATTATTTTCATTACAAATATATAATTAATGAAAAAAAAAACGGAAAACAATGCATACATGCAATGTGCCATTTGTTTGAATTGATTACGTTCGTTTTTGTATCACACTTGGATTTTGTAGTTATAATATAAACATTAATTAATTTATTGTACTGGATTGAAATTATACATTTCGATTACATAAACTATAAGTGACTATATTATTTTCGCGATAGTTAAGTAAAGATTACTAATTGTATGTAGTAATGTTGTACCTACTCTCGTCACGAGGCGAATGATTTGGTACATTATTCTCCCATTGAGACCCTTCTACTCTGGTGGCACCCGCGTGCCTGTACCGCATGACAATTTATTTCAAGTCCAGTATATTCTTTTGTGATAAAAATGCATATAGTTATATTTTTAATTATTGTAAAGAGCCTTTTTGCAATATACTGCTACTATGTTTAAATAATTTTATTTATATTATTACTAATTATTAGTTAATATCCTTCCGCCGTTTTGGGCTCAAAGTATTTAATTTCTTTACCTGCAGAGTAACCAAAAACTTTTTTTTATCAATTGAAGTATTGTATTTAACACGTGACTGTTTAGTTGTAAGTAGTTTCCCCGTGGGTTAAATTATCAAATAGAACATTTAAGAGTATCATTTGCTTCTGGATATTAATATTTTTGAAGCATAGAAATATCAATTCCAAGTTATTTTTATTATTCCTGTGTTCAAATTAATGTACTATAATTACCTATATTATCGTTAATCTACAAAAAAAATACATGTTGGAATTAGCACTTTGTACAAATCCGCAGTTATTTTCTCGAGTTCTCGAGTCGATAAATTATTTATCGAATTATTAATCATGAAAGAAACACAGTAAAATCCTACAAGTGGGTACCTGAGTGTTACATTCTACATTGGAAGTGCTGGCCAACCTAAAAATCTTTTAATTCTATTCAGGGTCAAATGCCTGAAAAGTATTACTTAGTAGGTATCTACTTGATTATTAAGGTAAATTATTTGTACTGTTTTTCAATATTTTAACATGAACAACCTCCGTGACGCAGTGTGTAGCGCTGTTGCTTTAACGTGCGGAGGTCCTGGGTTTGATCCCCGGCAGGGTCAATTTGGGAATTTATAATTTCTGAATTTTCCTTGGTCTGGCCTGGTGGGAGGCTTCGGCTGTGGCTAGTTACCACCCTACCGGCAAAGACGTGCCGCCAAGCGATTTAGCGTTCCGGTACAATGCCGTGTAGAAACCGAAGGGGTATGGGTTTAATATAACTGCCATGCCCCTAACAGGTTAGCCCGCTACCATCTTAGACTGCATTATCACTTACCATCAGGTGAGATCGTAGTCAAGGGCTAGCTTGTAGTGGATAAAAATAAAAATAAAAAAACAAAAAGTCATACTTACACATAACGGTCTTCTTAAGATTAAAGACGCTTCTCACTTTACGGGGGAAGTGCTTATTCCAACCAATCTTTGGTCCGTACTATAACAAACCGACATCAGCTAAGATCAGGTTCTCAAGTATCGGTCAATGTATGCTTAAGACTGGTCTTTACCATACTTGAGAACGTGTTCTCAGTTGATGCCGGTTTATAATTAAGGGCCTTAGTGAGGCGATCACCTTTACTTTGATCTCCCGCCTGTTTAATATACTATAATGTTTCACTATCGTATTTTCGGCACCTACGTAAACATCTATTAATAATTATTTTGTAGGTATAAGTATTTAAAATAATAAAGCCAGTAAATTATTTAATTTTAAGTATAAATATATTTATTTGTTTTCTTCTTGCCATATTAATATTGACGACCGAATACTGAAATGTCTCTTTCTATTAGGTACCTACTTTAAGATCTTTAACATTAAGTTTAAGTGACTGGTAATTAGAATAGGTATTGTTCATACTTGAAATGACAACAACCAGTCGCATACCATTTGAGAAGCTCTCAAATATTAAGAGAAGCTTCAGTATTCCGCCGTAAAGATACCAGTGAAAATGATATCTACTTATTTTTCTACCGGTCTCAAAACACAGGAATAATAAAAATACTCATCTAATTAAAAATTAAACGTTCTAGTTTTAACATTTACGTTAAAATCCTGTCACAGTGACATTAGTATATCGTTATAACGGTTATGTTAATGCAATTTATTGTTGTTAAGATTACCTACTTCCTTCTCAACTACCTGTGTTCCTGGAGTAAATAAATGTGTAAAAGAAATGATTAATAATTATATTAATGTAATCAACGGTGTACTATTTCGATGTATGTCCGTAGTGTTTTTCGAGCTTAGTGTTTACTGGATGAATATGTATCCTAAATAGAAGTACTTACTTCTACTTTGCTTGAGTATATTTTTGTATTCTAAGTTCACGCGGTTGCCAATTTTGTAGAACACACAAAAAATCTGTTGACATACAATGTTTTTTTTTTGTTTTTGAAAATCAGTCGTACTACTAAAAGTCGCTGAGGTTTTAAGAAAAGGTGAAGAAATCCCTTGTTGAAATTGAAAAATCACGAATAAAAATTCCAATGCCCTAAAAAGAATGTCGTGTCCGAAAATCGTTCCAGATTTCCGTTATGTTTTTCTCTAGTCGAAACTGCACATTTTTTTGAATAAGACACAAGAAAAATCGAGGCCAGTAGATAATAAATATCGGAAAAACGCCAACCTGCCAGTAAACACTAAGCAACAGCTGAAAGATCGTCGCTGACTTACGCCAAACTACTGATCACGCTCAGTTTTAAATATCTCCTTTTCATTATGCGATAGATTCTGCAGTCTATTCCGTTAACCGTGATTGATTACGGAGCTTATTACGAGACAAGTATTTATCTCATAGAATGTACTAAGGACACGAATGTGGCATAGTTGATTACTGACAGCAAAATCTATTGTCTAACGAAAGCCGTTTGCTCTGTTTGCTGCAAGTTAGTTTTGCCGAGTACGAGTTCCCAGATTCGGTTACCGACAGGGGCAAGCATATCAGGAATTTATAATTTTTGAATTGCCTCTTATCTGGTCAAATTGGAGGCGCTAGATCTTCCGTTACGATGCCGTGTAAGTAGCGTTAAGGTACTATGGATTACCTAGCCCGATTACATCTTAGATTGCATCATCGCTTACCACCTGGTGAGTTCGCATAAAGGCTAACTTGTGATGCAAAAAGGTACGAAACAGCACCATAGACAACGTTTGAGTCAGTCATTCAACGCTAAAACAGACGCTCTCCGACGGCACCGTTTTTCTAGGACAAGATAGAGTAGACAGATTTGATAGATCGCTCGTACTAACGGCTAACTACTATAACTATTAGAGCAGGCATGTGTGAAGAGCTAAAAGACTCTGGACTTGGCTGCTCTGTGGCCGTAAGTCAGCTATGACCTTTAGCCTATCATCGTCATTTTTATCAAGTACAATTTTAAAATTGGTGTAATTCTAAATGTTCAATGTTTAACACAAGTAGTTGACAGTATCCAAGTTACTCCAAAACCGTATAGTGACAGTTTATCAGATAAATTATTAAATGTAGAATGTGTATCTTACATTTTAAGTTCGTTATTGTCACAGTGTACCGTTGTCTGAATGAATATATAAAAATAGAGCAAACAATGTAGTTTCATTTCTACCCTCTTGAATTAAAAAGTCGATGTACCTATATACTTTGATCCTTATGGGCTAAGATAAAGGACAGTTCAACGGTTGAACAAATCAGTTGAACTAGTGGGAACTATCGTCTACTCCCTATGCCAAGACTCGAAAGGACGTACCTACTTCCTCCATTTTCATCTAAGATTTGTCTAATTTCGGATGATAATTTTGACAGATAAGCAGTAGGTACCTACTATGCAAACATTGATGCAAACGAAATCTGACAAAATTATCATACTAAATTAGATAAACCCTATTTAGGAGAGTCGTCCTCTAATCTGATAGATAGTCATAGTCATTTAGTCATTTTTTTTTATTTATTAAATATAGGTACACTAAGGTACACTTATTTTCGTCTAAAAATTACATAAGTACTTAAAAAGCATGATGGTGATAATGGGTAACGGTATCTTAAAACTAAAGCTACGAGGGTTCCAAACGCGCCCTGGTCTGAGAAGAGCCCACAACATACTCAGCCGGGTTTTTTTTATTTTTTTATTATCACCATCTCACAAATATTCTTACTAAGGAACTATCAGTGACATTAGAGCAAATTATTGCCAGGCTTCCTTGTCGTTTAAGTAGTCCTTTACATGGTAATAAGATTTTTCAATGAGTTTACGTTTTACATTAACTTTGAACTTATTCAGAGACATCTTCAACATGTCTTCTGGGAGCTTATTATAGAAGCGGACACTGTTTCCAACAAATGAATTGCTAGTTTTACTAAGCCTAGAAACAGGCATTACAAGTTTATTTTTATGTCTAGTATTGACATTATGACAATCACTTTGAATGATGAATCTGCTTGCTTCGAGCGGCTCCCAGCTTCTACGAGCTCTCGTTGTATGGTTGGTAAAAGGAATACCGAGAGTCGAGACTCAGTAATATTCAATCGATGTTAGCCCATAGATTGCACTTTAATCTTGGTCTCTGGCGAATCACGTGACAAACCTGCCCATTAGGTACATGCTGCAAAGGTTTGTAGGAGCCCAAGTGTAGCTTAAATAACCCAATAAAAATATATTTTTGACCGAGCGAAGCGAAGGTCTCTGAACTACTAGGGTGAATCGCCACTTGGCCGTCTGTCACTGCCCTTGAACTTCTGCATTAATGAATATTTACTTCTTGATAATATGTAAATTGATGGCCTAAAGCCGGAAAAATACATCAAAAGTTATGAAAATCCTTATTAGAAAGAAGCGCTCATAAAAGCAAATAGGAAGTGATTTTTTTTTAGCTTTGCCTAGGCTTTTGGGTTAACTGTCCTCAAATAGCTACTTACAACCTGAGCTCGAAAATATTTTTACGTAATACTTACCACAAAAATTTACGATTTGGGGTCTACCAAAGTTGCTTTTCGTAGATCAACTTTGTCCCGGATGTTATCTCAAAAACGATATTAGATCAAAAGCTGTAACTTACGTACACCGACTACCGAGTAGTTAACCGTCTGTGCTTACGTATAATTTCAGGTAACTATATCCTGTAGTTGAACGCTAAATGAGGTACATTCCATCCCACGTTCCTTAAAAAGATTATTAATGTTTTGTACAATATTTGTTGGCATATCAATAAACAAAATAAAAAAATAAAAAAAAAGATCATAGGTGGCGCTGTCTTCCCCTTAGGATATATCTTCAGGGGACTTATCACCTCATTGCGCTCTTAGATAATTATGTACATAATATAATATTATATAATATACTAATTCCTAAGGGGGAAGACAGCGCCACCTATGATGTTTCTAAGGAACTTAGGCTGGAAAGTTCCCCTTCACACCTTTTCTTAGAACAATTTTTTCTTTGGCCAAGCTTTATAATTGTACTTTGTAATAGATGGCGCTACATCGGCAATTTTTTTGGCTGTTTCAGGCAGAATAAAATTAATCAAATGTAAAAAGATCGTAAAATATAACAATACGTGAAAAAATTATAACAAGGATGCGAGGTCTTAGTTCGGGGCGAACCACTAGTTATTTTTCAACTGCCTCGTAAATTTCCTAATCGGACCATAATTACCCGACTCTCAGAACTGGCCCGAAGTAAGATGGCGGTATACGGAGGGCGGCTGATACCCCCGTAATTCGAAGGGCATGTAAAGCCGTCGGTCATGCGTCCGATCTCCACTCGTGTCGGATGGTCCGTCCCATCGGGCTGAGTAAGCGATCAATTATTTTTAATCCACTACAAGTTAGCCCTTGACTGCGATCTCACCTGATGGTAAGTGATGATGCAGTCTAAGATGGTAACGGGCTAAACTGTTAGAGGCATGGCAGTTATTTTAAACCCATACCCCTAAGCCCCATAAGCGGCAGCTTTGTCAGAAAGCGTTTGTCAGTTATTTGTAAATTGTACAGATTCAAGCGTCTATACCAACGTGTCCAGGGCCTCAAGGGGCCTAGTCGGAGATTTCTTACCTGTTACTATACCTACCTGATGGTAGGTATAGTAACAGGTAAGAAATCTCCGAACATACCGGGTTAATATAACTGCCATGGCCCTAACAGGTTAGCCCGCTACCATCTTAGACTGCATCATCACTTATCATCAAGTGAGATCGCAGTCATGGGCCAAATTGCAGTCGTTAAAAAAAGGCTACTTTTTATCCCGGAAAATTAAAGAGTTCCCGCGGGAACCAAAAAACCTCAAACCACGCGGACGAAGTCGCGGGCATTCGGCAGTGTCTAATAAAATGCGTCCAACCAATGAACCTCTGCCGTTATTCGCTTTTAATTTAATGCAAAAAGACTACGGTCTTTTAATGATGGCGAATACTTCTTCGCCAAAATCAAGCAATCAACCGTTCGGAGAGCAGTTCTGCTGAGAAGAGCCGGCAGGAAAATCGCTTTTGCAGCCCAGTTTGCAGCTCATTGAAATAATTATTCTTGCCAGCTCTTCTCAGTAGAATTTATTTCCGAACTGATGACGGTGGAACTGACGAGGTACTCGTGTCTATATTCCATACTAATATTATAAATGCGAAGGTTTGGATGGATGGATTTATGTTTGTTGCTCAATCACGCCAGAACGGCTGAACGGATCTGGATGAAATTTGGCACAGAGATAGTTTATAGTCTGGAATAGCACATAGGCTACGTTTTATCCCGGAAAATGAAAGAGTTCCCAGCTATTGTCCTTTATAAAAACTTTTGAGATGAGTTTAAGCAAACCGTACAAGACGAAAATAAAACTGGTAAATGTAGTTGAAACTTAATTTTATTTCTTTAATAATTGTTTAGCCCATGTTTAAACTAGAGTCGATAAATTGTTTATAAAATTACAGCGCAAACGTTTTGTTTTGGGCCTAGCATTTAGACATAAGGCCACGTCCTGGCTGACACACGATTTTGTCTAACGTCTTAATTGTCTTTACTTAAAAAAATAACTAAGACTATTTTAGGGCATTGTAAATAATTGTATAAATCAGTAAAAATATAATCAGCTAATATATAATTTTTTTTACAATGTTACAATAGTAGGATATTAATTAGTTGTTAGTATACGCTAAAGCTGTCAGCAAAATTTACAGCAGGAGGCAATTTATATAGCCCATTTGTTACATGCGTTAGCTAACCGTATTGCTGCGCTAGGGTTGTCTGCAAAATTGATTTTAATACAGCTAGTATAATTTATTATTTATATCCGATAAAAGCTATCAAAATTTACAGCAAGATACAATATTTAAGGCTATACTAGTACTTTAAGGCGTTAACAAGCATTATTGCTGGGTTATAATGGTCAGCACAATTTACAGCAAGACGCAATTTTTATAGCGCGATTAGGAGCCAATTGAGGCGTTATGACGAGCCGCGTATCAGCCTAGACGTACAGTTATAGCTGTGACGGTAAACTATTCGAATACGTAATCGATAAATTCGATTAAACGACATCCCTGTTCCTGCTGCACGAGCTGCAAGAGCTGCACCGGTCAATAAATTTCCATAATTTAAGACAAAGGTAAGGAAGAGAAGCAACGACATAGCGATCAAAATTAGAATCGAAATGACTTTCCACCATCGTATTAAGCAAAAAATGAATGCGCCTATAATCTTCCAACCGTTTATTAACTTTTGACATTGCACGCCTATGAAGTTTCATAATTATTGTCAGGCAACCTTCACCACAAAAATGCAATACTTCATAGACGCAGATTTTTTAAATTTACAATAGTGAAACGACGTGCCCTTTGGCACCGATATTTCGAATATCGTATACATATCTAGTAATTATCAGTGCGACATTCAATAATAGTTAAATAGAGTAATTTAAACGCCTGGCTATGTATATACAACAATACAAAATGTTGAGCAGAAATAAAATATCAATGTGATTAAAACTTCTTCATAAATAAAGTAGATTGTTACAAAAAATCGAATCGGTAACGCAGTACATAGGACTACCAGTACTTTTGATATACATTTACTTTACATGTGAAGGCGCATTCATTTTTAGATTAAACGACCTCTGCGCAAATATTTAACTTGATTTGCGTGAATGTAAAAAAAATATTGTCATATTATTTCACTTACACTAGTGAACGTTTCCACGTTAACATAATATCGTACTCAAGGCTTAAAGGAACCAGGCACAGTTTTGCAGTATATTACGAATTATACAATTGTTATAGACATATACAATGGGTAAATTTGGTTATACGCAGGCGGTAATGATCACATTTGTGTATATTTGTGATCCACCGCTCTCTCATTTCTAGACGCCACATAGGTAAGGAAATTATGAACATTAAGTCTAAATACTAAATTAGAGAGTAATTAAAGTAAGAATAATAGTATAAAGATTCTCACAAGGCATGGTCCAGACTATAGTTTCTCATAACGCCTTTGTATTATGTATTGAACGGTAAGAACCCAAAATGTAAGTGAAGTAAAAACATGGACAGTTACGTCACAGTAAACAGATACTACCTAGAAACGTTCGAAACAGCTCACTCACACAAACGTGCGCATCGAACATGCGATGACGCGGCACTCGCTACTGACGGCACTGCGACGAGCGCTTGGGAGCCTGTTTCGACCGTTTCTATGTAGTTTCCATACTGGTTGCATCTGTTTACTGTGGTTACGTCATACTGCCATTTTTTGGAGATATCAATGGACTTTTCCGTCCTTAGAAAGCAATATATTATTATCGAATCATTCTGTCCCTGTCAATTTACAAACATCAGACGCGTACGACCTATCCGGCAACATTCTGATGCGGCTTGTCTTCCGGGTCTCGTTTAAAACATGAGCAGGAAAGCCAGGGTATCTATAAGTAGCGCTTGTTATATCGCTTGTGTGCTACCTACTTGGGTATATAATATAATGATAGGTAACATTGAAATACGCATTGAAGGATTTCTACGTTGAGTTAATTTACTTGAAAACTTACATCTGCCACTGAGCAATTAAGGATTTATAATCTGAACCACCAAACCTAATGTTAACAATAAACAATTATATAGGTATGAATAATAAGATACAAAAATGATAAAATGAAAATTGTAGATGCATTTACTCGTATTATGCAATCGACGAGATGTTGGATAATGAATTTGGTTCATTTTGGAAATAATAAACGAATCATCACTATTCCCAAATCTTTAAAGGTGCGTTCGCACTAGCAACTTTACCCTCTGCAAGTTTCGTGCGTGCGAGTCGCCTGCGCCTTTAGAATTCATGTATTCATCAGAGACGAATCTTACGGAAAATTTGCTCATGTGTAAGCGCCCTGAAGTTTGGTGTCTTGAGAGAAATACACTGTGAATAAAGGATCAAGAACCTTAAGTCACAATGGATCAATTTCTTCTTGTTAATTGTTGTTGCCAAAGCCGAAATGTTAGACCATTTACAACAGCTAAGCTTTGAAATGGCTTCCTTATTTTACTATCATTAAGTGACCCCAGTAAAAACTTTATCGACTGTGACTTAGCTCTTTATTATTGAGAGTTCCAGAACAAAATATTAATTAGGTATATTGCATAACCCATGCCATCATTTAATTGAAAAAAATAACAAGAAACAAGTAAAAGCTGAGATCTTCCTAAGGACTTTGCTCAGGTTTTAGAGTTGAAACGACATGGAATTAGGTACGTGAGTTACATACATCTGCCTCGTTTTAATTCTGTCCTAAATCAGTGCTAAGTCAAAGTAATATATATAGATGTCAGACTAGGGGTGCATTTCCACCATAGATGTATTATGTTGCTAACACTTGATGTTATACTTAGCGGCCTTAGGTGTGAAAATCAATCGCTACTATTAGTGAGTTTGACAGACATCGCAAGCTTAGCATTAGCAACGTAGCACATCACTGGTGGAAACGCACCCTAAGAGGCAGTGTGGTGGGAAATACTTTCGTGAAGGGAACTACAGCGCCAATGGAAAGATAAAACACCACGCGCCACCTTGGTTTTGCCCGCCTTCAACATTTCAACTTTCCACCGGCGTTTTTAAAAATACTACAATTAAACTATACCTATTCTTCAGTCTTCGTTTATTTATTTAACCGACCGTTATACACGAAGGGTGGTCGTGCCCGGTACAAACTGTCTTGAGCCGGGTATCTACTATGTTCTCGAACTTTCTGCTCCCCACCACCGGCGCAACGCTGAAACAGAGTGGAGCCGAAGTGCAGCGTCTTTTTTTTCAAAAATTTAAATTCTATGTCTACGAACATAAGGTTGAAATTTGTACAATAACAAAACACGAACGAGAATCTAACACACTGCTTCGAGTCACCGCCGCTATTCCTATTATTATTACAAAGAATGCTGTTTGTTCAACAAGAGAAGACGCTGCCGCCTCTGCTTCAAACTGTAGGCGGTATGTAGTATAGTACGTATCCAACGTTGCCGAGCTCCAGAAAAGTAAAGCTATGTTCAGCGCTCGTTCTTTAATTTAGGCGGCTTTGAACGTAGCTTATCCTATCCATACGTAGAACGCACATATCGGTTATCAGCGGATACATCACACGAGTGTTTACTATGCGCAATTTGGAGCTCGTTTATTGGTCGTTTGAACTCGCTGCGTGGTTCAGAGCGGCCACAACCATTGCAGAGGACACACATCTTTAGCGTTAAAGTAAAATGAATCTTCACTGCCTTGCTTTAAGTTTTAACTCACAAGTTCGTCCTCCACGTCAAAAGATTTAAGTTCGCGATCAAAGTAGATACTCGGCTTCGGAAATATCGGTTCCGTGTACCAAGGTGGCCCTTTTAGACTGCCCACCGTTACACTCCCTTACCAAATATTATAATATTTACACAACAAATTGTCGGGTCTATGTTTTACATCCCGCAAATTCTAAACTCTAGTGCCGGATTTTTGGTTGTTACTTAGCCAAAGCTTGCATTGAAAGCATTACTTTATATGTCGAAACAACAATTATATGTTTTTCAAATAACGTTAGAATTAATAGACAGAATTTTTTCATAACGTTATTTTAGTTAAATAGCGAATGCATGATGTAAAACATAGCCGTTTCCCAAACCGCTTAAAATCTACTTGTATGCTTTAACTTTAATGATCACAAATTCACAAATTATTTAATTGATTATGGTCATGCTAGCATCGTAACGGATGTTGTTATTGTGCATTCATAAGTTAGTTTGGTGTAATCTTGTAACCATGTACTACGTATAGTACTACGAGTGTACTACGTATTGTCAAAATTTGCGGCCCATTTAGCCTACACGACCGAGCGTATGTGGACGCAATGACAAAAACAATTATTTTCCGCTTTAAAATATAGATTGACCGCTTCGTCCGTTTTGTTTTATGCGTTTGTATCGTTACTAATCCATCAAACTATGCGTTTGAATCGCTACGAATCCATCAAACTATGCGTTTGAATTGCT
The DNA here is from genome assembly GCA_923060345.2 of Erebia aethiops. NCBI lineage: Eukaryota > Metazoa > Arthropoda > Insecta > Lepidoptera > Nymphalidae > Erebia > Erebia aethiops. The sequence continues at coordinate 3,329,372 of OV281079.1, read as the reverse complement.
ACGAATCCATCAAACTATGCGTTTGAATTGCTACGAATCCATCAAACTATGCGTATGAATTGCTACGAACCCATCAAACTATGCTTTTGAATTGTAACGAATCCATCAAACTTATGCACCCGCGAATCCGAGACTAAGTTTTTATTTTTCTCGCACAAATATCATCGCGAGTCATGTGACACTAGTAGTTCAAACGCCACAAAATTCGCCGCTCCTAGGCCGCGTCATTACACTTTTGTAGTACACTGCATAATAGATTTATATCTCATTTACTCAAGCTATATAGAATAATAGCTTGGCCTTGAATTATATAATAACGGTTATAAAAAAAATATACTCATAAAGTACACCCAATGTAAAGCCATACAAAATATTTTTCGGCGAATTCCAATTCTGTCACTTTTCTTTCTAAGAGTAGCGCACTCGATTCCTCACATAGAAATAGTTAATAGATTGTATATGTCGAAGAAATTTTGTATTGCTTCTCATTTGTGCTTACTTACATTATGTATAACATATGTTATCCTAAACACAGATTTTTTCTTGGGTAAATAGCCTCCAATATTTGTGGAGTATAGTATTAATCAATTGTATATTGTTACATTAACGTATGTTATATTAAAAAGGTCTGTTTTATAAATCGCCAACTAATAATTACCAGAGGTACAAATCTGACTTTCTGACAGTAGTTACTTGTTTACAAAATCAGTCAAATTTGTGTCTCAGGCTATCTAACGATAAAAAAACAAGTCCTTATAATCTAATAGTAATGAATTAAATTTTGATATACCTATTATTATTATTCACAGAGAGATTTGATCAATTGTACTTACATTTTTTAATTATTATTGTATCTAAATAGGATGAATTAATTAATTCAGAAATAATGTATGTGAAAATAAAATTAAATATAGCAAATAAATCAAAATAGATTATCCTCCTAAAACTGGATTATATACCTACGTAACCACCCATATTTAACAGATACTTCATTTCGTTTCATTTTTATAAAGTAAGAAAGAAACTAAGAATTATTTACTCGGTTTAAATATAAAAATACAATAGAAGAGTAACTTTAAACCAGATAAGTTGTTATACATAGTTGCTATATAATATAATAAGGCATAATATGTATGGCCAAATAATTATTATCCTACTAGAAGAGTCCGTAAAGAAACAAAACATCGCCGCGTTCTGTTCATCAACTTTAAGCAAATCCATTTTGTATGTATATTTTTTTTAAATAGTAATTCATAAAAATATAATGTAAGTATATTCTTTATCGCTACAGTAAGTTTCTAATGTTGCTCTTCTATAATACCTAAATCAACTATAGAATTGCGATAGCAAAATATATAATTATGACATCTTGAATTAATAGGTAATTATGAAATTTACATTAATAAAAACAGTGAAGTCCAGTACTGGTCTATTTATTTGTCTATAAATTTCGATAAGAAAAATAATGGTGAAATAAAAGTCACTAAACAATAGGGAGATAAGGAAATTAAATTGAAAAATATATTATTAACACAAACACATTTTATTGCAATTTTTTTTTATGATACGGGAATATGTCAAACTGAAGGAAAATATTATAATCAATGTGGAATAAAACAAAAATATTATTCAATAAATGGACTTTCGACCGGTCCATTAGTAACCAATCTTAATCTACCACTGGTTCAGGCAGTAAGTTTGTAAAACTGTGATGCCCGAATATGACATAATTTGTAGTGGTAGATCAAATACAATTATTAATAAGGAAATGAAAAAAAAACACATGAAAATTATCAGTAACCTTAAAATTAAAATCAGAAATTGTAACAAAACAAAAAACAGCCAATAGGATCAAATTCGAACAAAATAAATGGAAATTAACGAACATATTATTATTATAATTAAATGTCAAATTGTAATCTTAACGTAAACTAAACCTAAGATCCGAAATCCTCGTATCTCTTTGGGACAATGAAGAATATAACAATGTAACAGATTTTTTCTGCGTTAACACTGTTTTGGGATTCAACATGTGGAACCAATCAATTTAATATATTATTTTGGCATAGAACAAGCCAAGATGTAAGACCAAAATCACACTTGTAAGTTTTATCCACGATAGTCGCTTACATTAGTAACTTACGAAATGTCATGTAAGTTACTTCCGTAACTTTACATAAAAACTTACAAGTGTAAATGCGGCCCGAGTCTTGCAACTTGTAATGAGGCAACAATTATACTCGTAGGATTAAATATATGTAACTTATGTAAGTAACTTACATAACTACCATTTGCAAACGACACGTGACTTACAAGAATGTTTACATTTCGTAAGTTACTCATGTAAATGACTTACGTGAGTGCAACTTACAAGTGTACTGTGTAACGGCGGCCTAATTTTGGCTAGCTTCGGCCCCAAAATTAAGGAACTCTTACAGCTAACAGCTTTAGTGTGACACATTCAATCGATAAGCGCCTCTATGTCTATGGAGCGTAAGTGCTCTTAAGGCGTTATGAAGCGACTTCGACGTCAGTCCATCTTATTGCAGTAGCTACAACTAACGAATTTATATTGTAAAAGTGTATAATTCTTCTGCATAATAATAGTTCTTACCTAACTTTATTGCAAATATTAAAAAAATATTTTCGTTGCAAAATGAGCCGAAAAATGGGGACAAAAGCTATAAAAATGTGCGTCGTCTATTTCAATGAACATGCGAACACACATTTCAATAATTCCGCTCGCCCCGATATCTGATCTGAGTCTGGAAACGAAATCAATAGTTCTCATGTTCAACCCCAGTATTGAAATCCGAATTAGGGCTGAAACGCACTTGGTACACGCCACTCTACTCCATACCACGTCACGCGATTTGTTAAATCAAGTTAAATAAAGTAGCGTCAATGCAACGTATTGATATTTAAATTTGATGACAAATAAGCTTTTGACCGTGAATCTAAGTTGGACATAGCTAACCTGAAAGCGATGCTAGTTTTCATAAATCCAACCCTTATCGGTTTGTTCGCGGTTTACCATTGGTACGCTAAAACCTCCTACCGCACCAGACCTGAGCCAATTCAGAACTTATATACCCAATTTAACCCTGTATACTGGCTAATAAACTTTCAAATTATAAGTCCGCGGCGCTCAACATTGCGCCAGGGAGGTCAAAGTTCATAGAATATACTACGATAGACTCAAATCGCGGCGTAGAGTAGCGTGGCGTGTTATAAGTGTGCTCGACCATTACTCTACATGAACTATAATAATGTAATGGTATTGAATTGGTATCGAATGCATACAAGGTAATAAAATAAGTTTATACAATTAAATGGTCCTTAAACACTAACATATGCCAAGCCTGAGCTCTGAGTTTGAACCCCGAGTTCACAACCAGCACTACGAAATCTCCACGTTACATAGCGTTTGTTCCACCAGTCAGATTGTCAAATACTTAAGTGTCACGTCATTTTTCAATCATCTGATTGGCAGAACACAATTGCGAATGCGCTTTTCCACCAATCAGATCGTTGAAAAATGACGTGACCGACAAAGTGATTGATGGAACATACACTATGCGTCCGCATACACCGAGGCTTCATAGTAATGACTGTTAATTACGAGGGAAAGTCTTCAAGTCAAAAAACGTGACATTGACGCTAATCTGTCATGGAGATGTCAAGACTGGGAAGGTGCACTATAGCCACAAAATGATATACATCAGTCTCAAACTAAGGAGTAACATCTCTTATGGGAGAAAAGTTGAAGGTTCCAGTGGTTGCTGAAAATAACAGTTCAAAATCCTTCCACAATGGCGCTGGTGTAGCAAAGGGTATGGTATGAATTCGACTAAAATAGTTAATTATTGAAAATTTCAACAACTTACGTTGTACAAAATAATGATGAATGTTTTCTTTCCTTGTTTATTTCTCAAACCTACTCTAATAATATTTGGCGGTTCCTTTTAAATTTACCTTGATGCTAATGTGGCGCCCCTAATGTGGTGCATTTCGACGGACACTTTTTATATAGAGATGTTACTCCATATCTCAAACAAATTCAAAGTGACACTCGCAAATTTGTTTGAAATTACTTTTTCTCCACTACTATTTTGTGGTATAGCTTCAGATTACGAAGTTTGCCCATTTTTACATAATTCTTACTACAGATTTCGTACGTAAATCTATAGGTCACGTTAGGTTACTTGATCTTTTACTAGGCCTCCTGGTGGGTAAACTTTGAATCAGTTTCACAATAATCTACTCTTAACTAACTATACACTTGCAACTGCTATAGCTATTATATAATCGGATCAAATATTCGACGAGATTTTTTTAAAGATATACATAACCTATATTATTGTGTTGAATATTTACTCCAGTTATCACCGCTAAAAATGACGACACTTGTTTTTGATATTCAAATTATGTTTACAAGAAGAGGAATTGTTATTTAACATTGTTAAACCAAATACATAAATCAGAATTATTGCGCGCAGAGCGATATAACATGTAACACATTGGCCACAAAATACAGACTTTTTTATGCCGTAGGTCAAGTAATATATAATAGGCATGATGACTGATTTTGAAAAATGGTCAGATTATGTTCGTAAGTGTCTACTATTTCGAAAAAATAAGTATTTCAGCAGAAAATAACATATAATATAATATTTTAGCAGGTTTGGGAGATAAAATTGGCATTTGAAATTTAAATTTTAAAATTCACGCCAGAACGCTCCCCGGTGTCATGGCGTCGTTTGTGACGTCACTATTGTTTTTACCAATGTACTCTGTGCAGTGTGCAGTACACAATAGTGTGATTGTCAAAGCTCGAAAACAAACAATTGTGACGTCATTCGCTTCTTGGTGTTTAATCCATTATGGTGGATTGCTGTATTTTATAGTTTCATTTTATCAAAATAAATAGCAATCTCACTCGAAATAGAAAAATAAATACGTTTTTTATAATCCATGAATCCTATTTCATTAGATAAATTCATAATTTCGTTGATTCTTGGTTACTGGTCATCATGCCTATTACTAACACTTGCAAACTATACGCAACTTACGAGACTGTTTACGTATCGTAAGTTACTCACGTAACCGACTCACGTAAATTATAACGTTAGTTTCCCGTGACTCCATTCGTGCTTGTATTAATTAGGATATAAATCTGTTTCATTTTAATAGAAATTGAAATCTGAGCGAAGTTAAAATATGCTCTTTTTAAAGACCCGTATTATTAAACCGACATCAGCTAAGAACAGTATTCAAGTATTGGTCAATCTATCACAAAGAGCGATAAAACTATAGCTTGATCGATATTAATCTAAAGTAGAATATTTCAGCCTGAGAGGTTTTAAGAGGTCCTGTTAGGATAAATCAAATTTTACCCAAGCTGCTTATTTTTGGATATGTTAGTATAAAATAATAGACAAGAACTAAGAAAACAAAACAAGAGTGAAAATTTTAATCATTTTTACAGACACGTTGCCTATAAAATCATAGCGAAAGCGAACAGGAACTCAGCAACGTGACAGAACAGCATCGCAAGCGAAGCGAGCTCATCATCGAGTTAATACTTTGGAAAACTATAATTATGTCTAGGATAAAATAATGTTACTTATTAGCTTTACTCATTTACCTATGGTAACTTAAGTAGGGTACCTAGTACCTACTTACTGTTGTTGATAAATACTTTGGAAAATCAGGAGCTTTGAACTAAAAAGTAACTTATTAGACGTGTTTTGTTCCGGTTTATATTACAGAAACTACAATTTCATACGTAATACACCACCTACAAATTTCGTCAAAATCGGTTAAATGGTACCCGCGGTGAAAAGGTAACCGACAGACTAAATAGTCTTTGCATTTATAATATTAATCGTGATAATTGTTACATGCTATACTCACTCCAAAAATAATATATGTATTTGCTTTTACAATGCTACCACTACAAGCCCATTAGCGTCCCACTGCTGGGCACAGGCCTCCAATCTCATAGGAGAACGGGAATTAGAGCTTAGACCCACCACGCTGCTACAATGCGGGTTGGCGGGCTTTAATTATTATCATGTAACCGGGACCGACAGCTTAACGTGCTCTCCGAGGCACGGGGGTGAAACACCGCCAACTTCCTAACTCCGGGCTAGTACTGAGAATTTCTAGTCAGAAAACCCAATACTTAATATGGCCTGACCCGGGACTCGAACCCGGGACCTCGTCAGCCGCAGTCAAATATGCTAACCACTAGACCAACGAGGCAGTACAATGCTACATGGAAACAATTTCATACATTTTGTGATAAAAGTTTTTGTAACAAATTTGATAACATTAACTTGCATATTATTTAAGGCATTATTAAGAGTGGTAAATAGTTTTATTCTGTACTCAATTTCACATTATATCATTAAATTAATACTAACATTAATAGAACACAATTTTTTGCTAGTCTAGAATCATGATCATGAGTAAATTCACTACAATCAATTATTAAATGTCATTATTTAATCAAATGTAATTCCATCAAATTAAAACATTCAAAATTATTTATGATACGATTTTCCATTCGCCAAATATACTGTAAACCGACAAAGAAAATAAATATTTTAATATTTCTAATACACAAATTATTTATGATCATTTTTTTTATTACTTAATTTAAATATGAATTCCAGGCGATTGAAAAATCGTCCCTTAAAAATAAAGTGTAGTTTCAATGCGATTATCACAAAATGTCAACTTGTAATGCTACGTCACAATTATAAAGATCACAATATTATCTATAAACTATTTGGTGTTGAATCAGTACATTAATTATTATTAGTTCAACTACAGCGGCGTACTTTTCAATATATGTGTAAATCGTCATTTTCCGGCGGTAAAAAAGTCGCTTACCAATAAACGTTTGCGCACAGTATCAACATGGCTGTATACACTTGTTGTTTGACTGTAATGTGTATGAGGGTGGCTTTCCACCGGAGATGTGCTACGCTGCTAAGTTGCGGAGCCAATAGGCGTTTGACTTACATAGCTCAGATCGCTAGATCGAGCGCTCCCATTCCCGCTCATCGTTGTATCACTTTTGAAAGCAAACATAGTAATATTTCATGAACAAATTTTATTTATTTTTTATTTTATTTTATTGACAGGACATACCCGATAAGACTCAGGCTACAATATTACATCAAATAAAACTTCTATCTATGTATCCGTAGCTTAGCAATGTAGTACACTCTGGTGGGAACGCACCTTGAGCCGTGTGTATGTAAAGTTCGCGCGCGAGTTGAATACAGAGCAAATGTGTGTGTCACCATACATTTGCTCTGCGTTCAACTCGCGCGCGAACCATAGTGTGTGAATTGTTCATAGGTAAGGCTGGTAGCGTTTAGCAGTTCCATGGGGCGTACATGTTAGCGTATCGACGCACTATGCGCCGGTTGAGTCGATGCTATTCGTCGCATTTCCTACAAGCGCCGGGCACGTCGAAGTCTAGTACCAATAACTTGGTCTCCTCAGTGCCATTCCTCGATCCGACAGCACATATTAGCTTAGTGGCTGAAGCTCGGATTCGCCAAACGACCCCGCCCGAGCCACCCGAGCCCAGCTCTACCAGGTTGCGTATAAATTCACCAGTTTGCACGTCCCACAGTTTCACTGTGCCGTCGTCGGATGAAGTGATCACGAAACGGTTGCTGGATTGGAGGCAGGTCACCGCTGACTGGTGCTTGTTTGGGCCTGATTAAGAAACAAACATTCAATTCAATTCTATTTTTTTTTATCCACTACAAGCTTGCCCTTGACTGCAATCTCACCTGATGGTAAGTGATGATGCAGTCTAAGATGGTAGCGGGCTAACCTGTTAGGGGCATGGCAGTTATATTAAACCCATACCCCTTCGGTTTCTACACGGCATCGTACCGGAACGCTAAATCGCTTAGCGGCACGTCTTTGCCAGTAGGGTGGTAACTAGCCACGGCTGAAGCCTCCCACCAGGCCAGACCAGGGAAAATTCAGAAATTATAAATTCCCAAATAGACCCTGCCGGGGATCGAACCCAGGCCCTCCGCACATTAACGGCCCATTATCCCGGTTTTTAGCGACTACGCCACTTTTCAAACCAATTCAAAGTCATGAAAAAATAGTTTTTTTTCACTGTTAAAAATACATATTAAAGATACATGCCTTATCTCTTTAATTTACTCATGAAAACACGATAAGTTAAACTTGCCTCGATCATAAAAAAATTTGAAAACAGGTTGTTTTTGTTCATTTTTCTAATGGCATTTCCAAAGCTTTAGACTAAATTTCATAAAAATTATACGTAAATTAAGCTCATTGTATTACCTATTCACTGTACAGACAGATTTTAAATAAAAAAATTGCTGCAAAATTTCGCCTAACAGAAGTCATAAAATGATCTAACGCATCGAATAAGCGATGTACTCAGTGGCTCACGAGCCTCTATACGAGAAGGACCTGCGCAAGTTTTCACGAATCACGCTCCTTTCGCGCTAAAATTATTTATTTTTTAATTATTTGTAAATAAATTCTTTTGCTACATTTAGTTATAAAATTAAAATAGTTTTAGTTAGCCTGTAAATATAGTGTTTTTTTGCTTGTGATTTTTATTTAAAATGGGAAATAAAAGTGCCGGAAAAAAAAACTATCTGACAGGAAGCGAAGGAGAAATAAAAAAAATATATGGTAAGTGTTTCTTGAGTTTATCAAAATACCTAGTCCTTAAAACCTCCGAAGAAAATCTGATACGAACTAAGAAAATTATGATAGGTAGAGTAAATTCCGCCACGTGCAAATACCATCACGCGTAACCACAGTTTATACCTATATACAGTCAGTAAGGGAGACGAGGTTTTTTTTGTTTGGCTATACTGAGTTTCTCATGAATACATGATATAATAATATCCTATCCTAAATCTCGACTTTATTTTGGCCATGGCGGTCAATAGAAATTTACCAACTGCGCGGGAGATATTTCTGAACTTCCAACCCCTAGTTTGGTTCATACTAAATAGAAATACCTCACCTACCTACTAATTAGTTTTTAGAAAAATACAAATAATATTAAGGAGCCCAAACCCGGGGATAAACCCGAGACCTGCAGTCGAAGATAGTAGTTACCATAAAACCAACGAGACTCTGTTAGCGATTTTGTACTATCAAAATAATAATTCTTTAAATTTTTATTTCAGTTCAAATATCCCTCGTAAAGGAAATCGTTTTGCATCAAAAAAGAGAGACGACACACCGCTTGAAAAAGATGACATGTGAGTAGTTTCCATACAGATTATATTTTGTTTGATACGTGAGAAAGTGAGACAGTAGCGGACTAAGGGCGATAGGGCACACCGGTGGCCGGACCCTTGGTGTAGAGTTCCCCAAGAACCTTATATACCTAATCTATACCTAATATATCGAACCTATAATAATTATATTTTCAAGGCTTATAAAATTTACATTATATTGTGCTCGTAATTTAATTATTCACTAAAAAATAAAATATTTGTGCTAGCTTCACTCGCATTTCTTTGAAATACTAAATTCAATTTGCTTAATTTTTTTTAAAGTGGGGCCTCCAGTAACTCACCCTGTAATCAAATTATATTCAAGTTCACCACCTCACCGTAATATTATTTCACCTTTATATAATTTCAAACAGTGAATCTGTAGATGCAGTTAGAGTTTAAGGTGGTTTAAGAGCTTTTGTCAATATTTTTTTTCATTCGGTTACAAATACCTACTCTGTGAATTTTATCAAACCTAGAAACGTACCTAAAAATATTTTTGTTGTATTTGCAACCAGATTTGCAGCGACCAGGTCCAAGCTCACGCGTGATTTTTTACGATGAATTTTGATTGTTTTTGTAATAATAATTTTATAAGTATGTAGGCGCTTTTCAGTGGTTTAAGTTTGTTCATTTAAAAACCAAATAAAAATGTGTGTATTTTATTTTAATAAACTTAATTAAAATTTTCTTAGCACAAATTAAAAAAACGAAGTCTATATTAGTATAGTTAGTTAGTTTAGTTATATGTAGTATTGTTGCATACCAAAAAAGTGTCGGGTAAAAGTAAATTAGTGAATCAGTAACAAAAGAGATTTTCACCAATGTATTTACAATACAGCAACCCCCACTGAGATTGCCGCCCCGGGCTCCCAATGGACTTAGTCCGTCCCTGACCACTGTATACACGATATTGACAGCTAATAAATTTAAAAATGCTTGATGCAAAAGATGTCAGTAGGTCTATCGGCTTTAAATTATAAAGAGATTATAAAGATCTATAGAAATTGTGTTGGAAAATCCCCTTTTAGTAATTATTTATTTTTATTCCCTTTTAGTATTTATTTAATAAAATTGGGGATGACAATTAAAATGGGAAATTTTAATATTTTTACTCTTATTTTGAAATTTGGAATGTAAGTTGGCTGAAATTTGCAATACATACACTAAAAAGTTAAAAATACAAATTCTTTTCAAAAAACCGACTTCCACGAGTATAACAAAGATAGGCATAGTTGACGCATCAGGCTCGCCCGACTTCAACATAGTGTGTAGAAATCAAAATTATTTTTTACTTTACAGTAGCTTTAGAAGTCGTTTTTTTGGAAAAAATTTTTTTGATATTAAACCTTGATTAAAATGGCTACTATTCTTACCTCTTCTGAACTGGTAAAGCAAGGCATGTCACAACAGTAGAGAAAAATAGCAATAATACTGTTAAAGATGACATTATTGTGAAATAAAATGATATTAAATTTATGTTTGTTTGTTTGTTTGTTTTAAATTCTTTATTGCACATACGTAGATTACAATGCACAAAGGCGAACTTAATACCTAGAGGTATTCTCTTCCAGTTAACCTTTGGTAGTGGGGACAGGGTAGAAATCACAGTGCGTCAAATATAAAGAGAAAAGTTGAGGTAAGAAAAAACATATTAGGTAGTAGGTAATAAGGTGACGTATTGAAATACACAAAAATTTACTAAAAAAATTTACAAAAATATAATATTATACTAAAATATAATAATTTAATACTTAATATTAAGGTTAAATAAAAATAATTTAAAATACAATAAATATATAAATATGTATAGATACGAGTAGATTATACCCTGAATTTCATTTTATATAGTCTAAATCAAAATATAGGTAAAAACGCAACTTCCAACATGTATTTCGTGAAGCGAATTATAATGTAAATAGTCCAACTGTAACAGTTCATACTGTGACGCAAATATTTATGATAGGGTCACGGAGTTCATTTGAACTGCGCGACTCACGGCAATGATCGGTAGGTATCGTAGCGCGGGTCTGAGTGAGCGACAAATGCCTAAAGTGCTGGGATATAGTAGCCTTAAAGCAACAGCGCTACACACTGCGCCACGGAGGTCGTCAAAAAAAAAAAAACTAAAATATATACATCTAAATATATAGATACTAAACGTAAACGTATGTTGAGAGTAATTTGGAGGATTTATGTGGTGTGGTGAATATTGTAAGTATTGTGGTACAATATCTATCTAGATATTGTACCGCATACCTACTGTGGCGGATTATAGCTAATTAAATTTCAAGTTTCTTCATTCGTTTATTCATTCAAAAAGCGTACAGTGTACCTACGCTGTACGCTTTTTGACGTCAATTAAGTATAGAACGTGACAGTGATGATCAGTTACGGTATGTTAAAACTAAAGCGAGGGTTCCAGAGAAAACTAATCCATATTTATATTTTGTCACACTCTTTTATGAAAATAAATATTATTCTTATTTGAATAATATAAATGTAGAAGTGTCTGCAGTCTATCTGCTACACTTTAACAACCATGGGAAATTCCCATGGGATTTTTCAAAAACATAAATCCGCGCGAACGAATTTGCTTGAATAATCTCATCTATCTATACTATCATAAATGCGAAAGTTTTGATGGATGTTTGTTACTCAATCAAGCCAGACCGGCTGAACAGATCTAGATGAAATTACATTATAAAAACAGGCTACTTTTTATCACGGAAAATTAAAGTTCCTGTGGGAAAGAAAAAAAATTAATCCACGTAGTAAGTTAGATATAATGCGAACGAGGCCGAGCTAATGGTCACGTGACCATGTGAGCATGTCAACAAGTAAATTGATTTGAGGGGGAGACAAATACAATGATATTACTTCGCTATAGCTACTAGTGTTCCAAGCACTTCCTTGTGTGAGGACAACAAACAACAAACCGATCAAGGTATTAAAAAATTGTCTTTGCCTTATGGCGTTCGCTGAATTTCATTAACTTAATTGCTCATGCAATAAATCAATACAAAGCCTACATCTAAATAAAATGGCAGTGAAGTACAACTACCAGTTTTGTATGGGACCGGTATTTAGTGAACTTGTGTTAGGATTTCATATGTAGGCGGTGTCCAGTAGTGATGTCTTACACTTTGACAATGGTAACCGTGTTACCCGACACCAGAATGTTGGAATGCAACTCCATACCAGATGTGAGAGCCTGATGGCCGGTCAACTTGTGTTAGTTGATATGATTCCATATTGTAAGTATTGTACTCACCGGACAAAGTATGAAGGCAGTGTCCAGTAGTGATGTCCCACACTTTGACAGTGGAATCCGCGTTACCAGATACCAGGATGTTGGAATGCAGCTCCATACCAGATGTGAGAGACTGATGGCCAGTCAACGTGTGTTTGAGTTGACCTGATTCCACGTCCCAAACGCGGATTGACGTGTCTAGGGAACCGCTTACTACGTGGACGCCGTCAAACTGAAAAAACGGTTTTATCAAATAAGTTTCTAGTTAAATTCAATTTTTTTTTTGTATTTGGTACATTTAAAGTAGCAAACGCCACACTTGTACTATTAATCTTTTATCAAAAATATCTGTCACAATTTTAGAGTTTCTTGAAAATTTAATTACAAGAATGTATGTACATTTTAAAACTTATGTGGAATTGAGTTTATCAAGGCAACACACATACAACATTTAATAATTTCATTTGGGTTTGATTTTCTAATTGAGACAATTTTATTGGTTGCTGTCTGAAGCTGGGCCGGCGGAAAATAAAAACATTTTTTTAAAATCAACGCTTTATAACTCCTCAATAAATAGAGGTTTTTGACGATGTTTTAAAATAATTCAAAATATCACTCACTTGCAACCTATAAAGTTATAAACCCTATTGGTATCCCTGGTCCCAGGATTCCATATTTTGACATAGTAAGTATAGGCACCAGCAACTAGGATTTTAGGAGGCCAATAATACACCGCCGTACTGCTATTGGGATTCTTAAAGATGTGTAAAAAATCACTTACTGTCAAGCTATAGACCCTATTGGTATGTCCGGCAAGTGTGTGCAAGCATTCCCCGGTCTCAGGATTCCATACTTTAACGAAGTAATCATAGGCACCAGAGACTACGACTTTGCCACCGAACTGTTATAGGGATTCTAGAAGATATGTAAAAAACACTTACTTGCAAGCTATAGACCCTATTGGTATGTCCGGCAAGTGTGTGCAAGCATTCCCATCTCAGGATTCCATACTTTGACGAAGTAATCATAAGCACCAGAGACTACGACTTTGCCGTCGTACTGTAATAGGGATTCTAGAAGATATGTAAAAAAACACTTACTTGCAAGCTATAGACCCTATTTGTGTGTCCGGCAAGTGTGTGCAAGCATTCCCCGGTCTCAGGATTCCATACTTTGACGAAGTAATCATAGGCACCAGAGACTACGACTTTGCCGTCGTACTGTTATAGGGATTCTAGAAGATGTGTCAAACAACACTTACTTGCAAGCTATAGACCCTATTTGTATGTCCGGCCAGTGTGTGCAAGCATTCCCCGGTCTCAGGATTCCATACTTTGACGAAGTAATCATAGGCTCCAGAGACTACGACTTTGCCGTCGTACTGCACGCAACGCACGGCCGCCAAATGGCCAACCAGTACGCGAAGACATCGTCCATCAGGGATGGACCAAACTCGGAGAGTAGCATCGCGTGACCCGGATACCACTCTGAAAAGAAAATACATCATTCAGAATAGAATACAATTAATATCTTTATTAGAAGCAAGAAACACGAAATGCATAAAATACAACAAAAAAATCTCAAATTACATACATTGTATTAGAAATAGTTACTTTGCATAGAAAAACAAAAAAATTACTCATACTATCTGAGTCAACTTAAATTCTGAAAAACGGATCAAAACAACAGTAATAAAAATAGCTGTTAGGGCCGTCATACAGGGTGAGCTTGAGCAGTTATTCGTTATATATTAATATTGCATATTATTTAATAGTTCATGTGACCTAAGTCCGCTTAGTAGGTGTAAAAATTCTGATCAATTTTGATCATTTTAAATTCTCTTAGAGACAGAATAGTAATAAACCCGTCAGCAATTAATAAGTACAGAAGATTTTATAAGTACATACAATTTAACTACATGTCTAAATATTCCAAATAAGCAACGTTCAAATCATATAATAATAAAAGCAGTAATCGCACTTGCAGAACAAAATTCGCTGGCAAGTATCAAAATCATTTTTCTACTTTTTAGGACACGAAGCTCAGACCTTAGTACGTACATGTCGCATTTCACAACTTTAAACATTTCTGAATAATGCTTAGGTTTAGCAAGAAATACTTAAATACTATTTCTATAGAAGATATTGTAAAATATAGAATATAGATAATTAGGTTTTAATGTATGATTCAGTCCAAAAGGCGTAAGCTCAGTTTTGCACCAGTTAATGCTGAGTTTGTGGAATCATTTGGTAGTCAGCCATTTGCTTACTAAACTTTGCTTACGCTCCGAGGTATATTATATTATTAGTATATATTAAGTTTTTTTAAACTATAAAATATAAGATTTCAACTCGCATAGCAGTAACCACCTAAAACTTTTTTAGCTTAGCTTTGATTCATTTATCAAATAAAATATTTCGCTTGCATATAATACAGTAACTGATAGTGAAATTTTCTCAACGACCTCGACGGGTTGGGCTGTTTACGGAGTTGTCAAAATAAGTGACGTCACAAGACCCTTACTTGTTCTGATGTAGATGCATGCAGCGAACAGTCGAGGTGTGACCCGCAAGGACCTTTAGACATTCTCCGCTCTTGGCGCTCCAGACCCGAAGAGTTCGGTCCGTGGATCCACTGATGACCAGGTCGCCCACCATCTGTGATGACCAGACTCCCCCGGAATGACCGACAAGCGTGCGGAGGCACTGGAAGACAAATTGTTATTATTAACTACATATTTGTATACCATATATTGTCTTTTCTATACTTCATCAACAAAACATAGACAAAATTAACTTAAAATGAAACTAAATTTAATTAAGATATGAAAGAAATATCGGAGTATGAAGGACCGTGAACGAATCTTGCCAAAGACTACCCTACCTTCCTACCTTTTAAATTTACCATTATGGAAGAATTAAGTACAATTAATTATAATATAATTTGTTATAAAAAAATAAAATACCCTATATTGCGCGTGTCATTCTTAAAAACTAAGTTTAAACTTAATTTTGTCACATTAATTTTTTGCTTTGAAATTTGAAGTTGCTGAAGATCTTTCTTCTTGCTCCCACCCATCATTAGGAAGATCCAAACTAGTGACAAACTACACGGATAATCTTCCTTCATAAATTCCTAATTCTATGGAATTAGAGTATTGAGAGAATTTCACAAAAATCTCACGCAATCTAGGGCGATAATATAGGGCGTGCCTATTAAGAAAGATAGCGGCCTCATCATTCCATTCACATACTTAACACAGGTATACTGTGTCACTGTCATGGAATAATTAATAATATATCGTTACACTTTTCGATTCTTTACTGGCACGCGTTATCTTACTAATATTATAAAGCTGAGATCTATAGAGCGTACTTTAACTTGGCTCAGACTTTACTCAGAGCTAAAACGAGATGGACTTATGTGAGTAACATAAATCTGTCTTGTTTTAACCAAGTCTAAGCAATGTCAAAGTTCGCTCTATAGATCTCACACTAAATGTGAAAGTTTTGATGGTTGTTACTCCTTCACGCCACAACGACTGAACAGATTTGGCTGAAACGGAGTTAGCTTATACACTTGATGAACACATAGGCTATATTTTATCCCGGAAAACTTACCTTCCCAGTAATGGCGGACCAGACTTTCAGTGTAGTATCATCACTGCCGCTCAGTATCCGATTTCCATAAAACTGTAGACAAGTGATGACATGTTCATCATGGCCTCGCATCACTATGGGACTGAGCACTGACTTGTGAAGCCAGTTTTCCTGAATCATGGATTGACGCATGAAGGCCGTCTTCCAAGGACTGTCGTAACGTGGTAGGGATCTGGGCATCTTCTTTAGGGTCGTTAGACCAATGCGACGGCACTGCTCTTTCCAAAGGAGATTGTCATCGGCTAAGAATCTGTGAACAGGGGTTAAAGCTATATTAGTATCGAATTTCTGAATATAGTACTAGCAGATCCCCGCGACTTCGTCCGCCTGAAATAAGATTTTTAAATTCCCACGAGAACTCGCTAATTTTTCGGGTTAATATATATCGGGTATAGCCTATGACACTCACAAATAATGTGGCTTTCTATTGGTACCAGAATTTTCAAAATCGGTTCAGTAGATCCAGAGGTTCATAAGGTTTTTTAATTAGGGACTTAGGATTCCATTTTATTCAAGGTTATTCTTTTTTGACAATCCTTGTTTTTCCCATGTAGTCTTCATTTGCAAAAGGAATTTTAATGGCCATTGGACACTGCTTCTAGTGTCTCTCGGATTGTTTTTATCGAATTTATATGGTCAAATTAAATACCTTCGTCCGGGTATTACCATAGGAGTATTTTAAACAATAAAGTATGAACTAGTACTCTGTTGTAATTGATGAATTTGAGGATTTATAAACACGGACAAAAGCGGTCTATATTGAAAAGTAGAACAGATCTAAACATTTTAATTGATAGAAAAGATCTAACATTACAGCAACTAAGAGATTTATCTTACACTATACCCGCTGACCCACTCCGGCTTCGCATAAGTGTAATGTTTGAAAATTTGTGTGGTTGGATTTCAATTAAAGAAAACTATGCGAGCGAGCCATGCAAAATGAAAAAAATACAGAATAGCTAGCCCATTTCCTATAATTGCCTATAGTCTGTTCAAAGTTGTTTTACTCTCTCTAAGGTTGGCTAACCTGAGTGTCCATGTCTTCATAGTCTGCACTCTGCTGTGCGAATCTCACACATAAGTATCTCGTAGTAGTGTATATAGTCGCCCAAACTTATCTGACCCGATGGCCAAAATTGGAACAAATTTTTTTATGTCTGTTTAGTTTTTTATTTTTTTATTTTTAATATATACTAGCGACGCTGTCACCGGGTCAGGTATTTTTGTTGAACTATACATAAAGTGACATCTTACCTCCAATAACGGCAAGTCTGTGCGGCCCTGAGAAGGTCCTTTGGCTGTAAATACCCCAGCACTGTTAGAGCTAATTCCTTGGGCAACAGCGAGATGAAATCTCTTTGGAACAGCGGTTCGATCGACTTCATCATGTAGCGAACGTGGCTTGGCGTGCATAGGTTTATGAAAGCATCTATCGCTTGAACCTTCTCACCATTGGACCACTGTAGGAACCTGTGGAACAGTTATTTTACATATTGAACAAATCTGTTATTTATTATAATTAAGGTAAGATAATTTTGTGCGATATAAACAGAGCTCTCTTAGCAGTTTCATTAATGTTTATATATGTCACCGTAAGATTGCAAAAACCGTTAGACTGTAATCTAACTAGGTTAGGTTAGGGTTCGACATAAATAATTTGGTTTTATCGGGTTAATATACCTATCAGATTACAATCTACCGAAAAATAATGTAATATAGTTAGATTACAATCTAACGGTTTTTGCAATCTTACGGTGACATATATTATATAATTCAAGCAATGGCCTCAATAGTAGACGAGAAAGGTGCGACCTTATTGAGACTTACAAAATATTAAACAACTACTCTAATGTACTCCAAATATGGAGAAAATATCTGTAACAAAGTAAAACCTACGGCTAGCAACTTTAGACTGTGTTCATCAATCATTGGCATCGTCAAATCTCTTTAAACCCTTTTTGACCAACAGAGTTTTACACAACTATTTTGGAACCAATTGTCCAAGGATGTCAAGCTCAGAAACTCGAGGTTCTTTATTATGTTATAGATGCAATTTTCAAAAAAGATATTCGTCTGTTACCAGTTTGTCAGTTATTAACTCTTTTGCGAAGATGGTATTCAGACTGACAGACTGACAGGTGGTGACTGAAAGCAACATTTTGATAAACAAGATCAGGTTTATAATGCGCACAAATTTACATCTAAATGCTTCGTCACAATATATCATGGGTCATGAAATCCAAACGAATTATTCAATTTTCCAGAATAAAAAATAGGATGAATAAATAAGTGATATCGAGTATTTTGATAAACTATTTTCTAACCATAGATATTCTTCGTTTTGTAGAATTCGTTCCATATAACAAGATCGCTGAACCCTAGGAAAGGGGCAGAAAATTGCGTACAAAGACGGAAAGGAGCCTTGGAGATGTGGACGTATCGACCGTTTGTCCACTGACGGCTAGTGTGTCTAATCTTAAGGTTTTTGCCCAAATGCATAAGAATAATGGTAGTTAGGACCTTCAAGTAGCCTGATCATATTATGTCTAGTGAGTAAGCAGAATACGACTGCATAGAAAATGACAAACTAGACTACGTGTCTACGTAGGCCAAGTAACGGCTGCTCTTTGAAATTTCCGTAACGTTTCCGTAACGGACGCGTTCGTAGTTCACGTAAGTTCTTACGTGAACTACGCTATCTTACGTGTACGGGCACGAAATTAGCGACGGCGACAGCGGGGCGACGTGATTAGTCGGAGAGCTGGTAGAATTTTAATAAAATACTTTGAAGAGGTCTGGTAATACTTTATAACCGACAAAAACGTCTGGGATTATTTTTCAATTCTTTATGTACTAAATTTAAAGATGAAAAAAATCAAGTTGCCGAAAATATTATATTTGGATTTTTTTTGCAAATGTTATATGCTGCGCAGTAGCGATAAAACCGCAAACGCTCTACCAGACTGGCAGGACTGGATTCGCCAATTGACGAAATTATATTTTATCACAATTTTAGGCTTGCCTAAAGGACCTTCACGAAATTCGTCGCCAGCTCTCGGATCACATCGCCCCGCTGTCGCCGTCGCTAGTTTCGTGCCTGACGCCTAAGATCTCATTCCTAGGACATTAAAGGACATGATAGTTAATGTCAGCCTCACACAATCACCATGGGTAAAAGACGGATGGGAAGAAGAAATGAGTCATGGACTCAATAAATAATAGCTATGACTAGACTATGGCTTTAAGACTTTCAGGGCCAGCTCTTAGATCGATATAATATAATAACCATTAAAAAAAAGTACAACGGTATTTTCACGCGGACCGAACAGTACCGCCTTTGTTTTCTTATAATGTAATTGAGCCGTGAACCAAACATTCTATACTTAGCCCAGTGTTATCATGGTTACAAAATTTATTGTATAACATTTTTATGCCGACTCTGACGCTATGTAATAACACTATGTTCTAAGAAGACGGAATGCCACTCAGCATTTCGTTGGTGTTCTGTTTACAAAGGCTCCCTGATAGTGGCAACGTCGTATGCGATTTCGTTAGTTCTTTATCTCGATGAATTTTCTCAAAATCAAAATCAGCAAAATATCATGTATCAAAAATCAGCGGTTCGAAGTGTACTTACTGTAGGTACGAGCGGTTCAGTCAATCAAACAATTTCGATTTGTTTTAGATAAACCCACAAATACCTTTGAATTGTCAAATGAGTATACCACCGATAACCAGTTTACCTTTAAGATTACTGAAGATAATAAAAATAGCAATTAAATAATTATTTTACCTTTCCCGGCCCAACATTTTTTGTTAAGATATCGAATACCGTTCTTTACAAAAATCTTATCTTTGAAGGAACTATCTTAAAGAGAACGACATTGCTTAGAGATCCCAAAACAGAATAAAAGCCTAACAAAAAATGACATATTTTATATATAAAATGAACCCTCTACAGAACCGAAACGACCCCTCTATTTCATTCAAACTTCTCACTTCTAATAAGTACCAATTAACCAAACAGGAGTGGAGAAGAACTACCTTTTTGCCAAATGTATAATTACGGATATTAGATGTTTAAGGAATCTTAATAGGAAAATACAAATCAGTTAGACTTCAGGTTGACAAAGTTTTGACTTCATTTCTATGTTAGCATTTTTCGTCCAATGATAATGCCAGTGTCACCATGTCTAATCGCCATACTCGTGTTGTAAATTGGTGAAATACCATCGCATTGAAGGTTTTTCACGAAAGGCTTTCGCCTTTTATTTGCATTTTTTTATTTAAAACCCCAAAGGGGAACATGAGCACTGGTTTCTGTCGACTTATGTGTAGCATTGAACATTCCTGTATTTACTATGAATAGTGTATAAGTTCTTCTAACTGTCGAAGAAAGTAACGAACGAAGTGCTGGGCAAAAACTGCTAATGCTTAAAGCCATATAGTTAACTTTCGTGTTTTAGAATTATAACCCTTATTTAAGGCACGTCAAGGTGTGACATCAAACAGTCATTTTGAGTAATATTGCTTAAGTATTGCGTTATGCGTTTGCAGTATAGCCCTAAGACTTATTTTGTGAAAAGCACTCAACTAACATCACTTCGCTGTATGTGTATTCTGATTTTAAAATTAATTTATTACCTTTGGAGCCATTGCTTTAATTCTGGAGGACCCGGGAAGCTGTTAGCATTTTGTAGCGAGATATTCGAGTGGATGGAAGGCCAATCAGATCCCGTGCTGGGCATAACGCTACCGTCCGGGCAAAATTTCTTAGCGGACTGCGGTGGCGGGGGCTCATAGCGGCGTTTTCTCTGGGAAAAAATCATGAAATATATGTATTAGACAACGGCTCTTTACAATATTTTAGCGCAAGCCTGCTCTGCGATATTTTACCGTAACAGTTTTCTCGCTGAAATCTGTGATACATGGAAATTATATGAAGCCACACGCACTCGCGAAAAACATACGCGTTGGTAACATACCAGAAATGTCTCAGATTCATACGAGGTTGATACGAAAATTAAAATATGTGTGTGCCTAGGTGCCATAGCGCAAATCAATCAATTATAATGGTTAAGCAACGTTGAATCAGATATGCGATTGGTTGGCCATGTGAATTTGGCCTTTTTTTATACTCCGTGCCTCAGGTAGAAGATCAGAAGGACTAGAATCCAGAGCCGTTAAACCAGTTAAATAAAAAAAATTAGAACCTGAGTCCCGTTAATTGTCATTAGCATCTACGAGATCTGATAATCGTTAACTATAGTTCATAAATAAATAAATCTAAACTAATATTATGAATAGGAAAGATTTGTTTGTTTGTAATGGATAAACTCAAAAACTACTGAATCGATTTTAAAAATTCTTTCAGTTATAGAAAGCTACTTTATCAGCGAGTAACATAGGCTATACATATTTTATTTTCAATAGATTAGAGATCCCTACGAAAACGGCAATAATGTAAATTAAGTCGTCTCATCTGAGAGCTCCCGTGGCGTGCGCTGTAAAAGTTACACGATAACAATGTACGGTGGAATTGTTCCTCTCAAAAAGTTCTAAAAAAAAGTCCGGGATAGCATATATCTTTTAAGGTTTTCACAAATTTGGTCTAAAAAAGCTTTACTTTCGAAGGTGTTTCTACTGACATTATAGTCTGGAATAACACATAGGCTACTTTTTACCCCGGATAATTAAAGAGTTCCCGCGGGGACCAAACAACCTCAATCTACGCGGACGAAGTCGCAGGCATCATTTAGTAAATAATAAATCTTTATATTTCATTAAAAAAAGCATACAAATTTTTATTAACATGCCTCCTGTGATAGTAAAAACTGTGTTACAGGAGACAGCGTCTTCAAAATATCTATGATCATCAAATCACTTTAGCAAAAAAGGCAAGTATATAATATAGTAGTAGTAATATATGATAGCGTATAACATAAACAATGAAACAAGGCAAACACCTATGTGCTTATACTATTGCCTGAATTCCAAAGAGATTTAACATTGATTTGTTATTTTAAATACATAATAAAATAGAATTTCCTACCTGAGGACCGCGGGCCGTCATACCAGACGAGGATATTGAACGAAAATATTCACCAAAATATTGTAAAACGATTTTACATAATATATATGGAGCCGATTAAAATAGCAGACCTATATACAACATTTTTTTCCCTGTTCTTCCTCAAAATCATGACATCCTATGATAAATAAAGGATAATATATTTTAAATCACGTTTTAAATGAAAGATTTACCGCAACCATCACAGAACATGTAAGTTGTAACTCCAAGCAAACGAACTAACGTAACGATAAATTATGCACAGTAAAGTTAAAATAGGGCTTCGGATTTTACAGATTAAAAAAACGCGTAGATATTTATTTTAATTCGGACAAGCCCGGACGCCGTATAGACTATAGACTATACTGCCCCATCTAAATTACACTTTTATATTCAGCCCCATAGACATAACTTAGTTGATAACTCCGCGTTACAATCTGACTGCGTAGGTAGGGAACTTCTATACCTATAAAGTTTTTGCTATGCTATGACAAATGTTCACTTATAATTTGAATAAGAGAAGCCTCTTTGCAAGCAAATTTATTTTATTTAACTTTTATAGCAGGGATAAGTGAACTCAGGGTTTCCACCAATCGCTACTGATAGATCTAAGTGTTTTTTTTTTACCTAGGGACAGGTGTACCAGGCCATTATTAAGTAAATTATTATCTGGGCATAGTGTAAGTATATGTTTTCCTTACAGTGGATTGACGCCCATACAAATTGCAGACTCAGGCTCACCTACTGCATCTACCTATACACTTTCGCAAAGGTTAAATGCTCGATGCTACATGCATGCACAAGGTAGCCGAGGACGGTAATCATCAATACACACGTGTATCATACGACGTTTTTCAACACACTTGTGAAGAAAATAATATTAAAAAATAATTTTATTCAGTAGATAAAATAAAAATAAAAACTATAACTCTTTTGTGAATAATAATAATACTAAAAAATAATTTTTGAATAATAGTAATGAAAATGTCACAGTTTGATTATAGGTGTCATTATGTGCCTAATTGCGGTGAAATTAGAGCCACTTTATGAGCAAGTGTGTTGAAAAAAATATTATGTGTGTAATGTTGATGATTACCGCTGAGGCGCCATTAAGACCCGAGCCGTTAGGTGAGGGTCTTAAGATAGCCGAGGACGGTAATCATCAATACACACGTGTATCATATGACGTTTTTCAACACACAAGAAAATAATACTAAAAAATAATTTTATTTAGTAGATAAAATAAAAAAAACTCTATAACTCACTTGTGAATAATTATAAAACTAAAATATAATTTTATTTAGTAAATGAAATAAAATAAAAACTCCTTGTGAATAATAGCAATGAAAAAGTCACAGTTTGATTATCATTATGTGCCTAATTGCGGTGAATTTAGAACCACTTTATGAGCAAGTGTGTTGAAAAAAATATTATAATAAACGCCTCAAATTAGAGTTAAAAATTCAGCTATCCAGGTACATAATTAAGACTTTTCTCGGGGTATTTGGGTAGAGATTCGACTGGCACACTCGTAAACTAATCCATACAAATATTATATTCACGGCCCATCTACTCTATTGATATTGACGAAATTTAACACTAGCATAACTACCCTTGTGTTAAACCGGGGAAGAACCAGTACAGAGAGGCTACTTTGCACCCCGGAAAATTAAAGTGTTAAGATTCAACAAACCCTAATGCACGCGGACGAAGTCGCGGGCATGATCTAATTTATAATAAGAGTAGGTATGGGTTGTTTGACTTACCCATAGCCTTTCATCGGGTTCCGGCTCGTCCTCTTCATCGTCGTCCTGAAAATAATAGCTTGATTAACATCATACTAATATTATAAATGCGAAAGTCAGTTTGTTTGTTGGATTGTTAGTTTGTCCTTCAATCACGCTGCAATGGAGCAACGGATTGACGTGATTTTTGGCATGGGTATAGTTGAGGACCTGGAGAGTGACATAGGCTAATTTTCATCCCGGAAAATTGAGGAGTTCCAGCGGGAATCCAAAAAACTTATTCCACGCGGACGAAGTCGCGGGCATTAGCTAGTACAAAATAATATATGGAAACTCTATAATATTATCTGCTACTACCCTGCCTTAATGCACAAACGTAGCCTCCTCCTAGGGAAGCACCTAGTGCATCCCAGGGAGGCAAAGAATATCCCGGTCGCTATATTGTTCCTATCAGCAAGTAGTATCCGCCAGGAACTTTAAATGGTGGCGATCACAATGGATCGGCAACGGTTAAAGTGATACGGTATCTTTACAGAGCCCTGCATAGCCATATCCCCAAGAAGAAAGAAGAAAACACAATATAAAAAAGCGATCGAAGATTTTCTTTCATTAAAATTGGACAACACTCGCTTGTAGAATCGACGACTTAACAAGTCGGATTCCGAAATATTTTTTTCAACACACTTGCTCATAAAGTGGCTCTAATTTCACCGCAATTAGGCACATAATGACACTTATAATCAAACTGTGACTTTTTCATTACTCACAAGTGAGTTATAGAGTTTTTATTTTATTTTATCTACTAAATAAAATTATTTTTAGTATTATTAATATTCACAAGTGAGTTATAGTTTTTTTTATTTTATCTACTAAATAAAATTATTTTTTAGTATTATTTTCTTCACAAGTGTGTTGAAAAACGTCGTATGATACACGTGTGTATTGATGATTACCTCAATGGCGCCGCAGCGGTAATCACCAATATTACACACTTGTACCATAATGTACTATTGTACCACATAATTTCCCATTTAGTGGCATATCTAGCATTTTTGGCGTGGTGGTGGTGGTGTCACACCAGAAATGAAAATTTAAACTTGACTATTTAGAATAATAAGCTGTTGGTTTTCTTTGATAAATAAAATAAAAATCCTTTTAAAGTAAATATACTTTTTTTAGTATGATTTGTGTGGAAGTGAAATTTATTTAATCCGTTTGGTTGCTCAAATAGGCATCTTCTAGGCAAGCGCGCTCCACCTTAGGCTGCATCACCTTGTAAGCAGGTCTGATTGCAGCCAATCGCTAGTCTATATATTTAAAAAAAGGTAGTTTCAGGCTGAACAGAGAGACAAGCGAGAACATATTTTAGGATCTCTATTCACGTATATTAAAATCATCTTGGTTCATGTTCAAGGCCCAATCTTGGACAAGTCCTTTTTATGCCTTTTAAAAAAAAGTCATTTTTTAATTTGTAGGGAATAAAAAAAATCATATCTACTAGCGACGTTGTCAGTTGTCACCGGGTCGCATAAGTTAGTAGGAGTATAAGTACTCAGACCTCTAAATCGCTTCGTCTACATGAACCCTGAGATGCCACGATATGCTTCCTAGCGCAAAACTCGTCGATTAACAATGCATACTTTGACCTCCGAAATAGTGCTCATTGTTATTAAAATTTTAACTCGAATCTATTTAACATGGAAAAGTACAATTTTTCCGTTCGGCCTAAAATTGCGCGCTCCTCTATTTAATATATTGAAATATATTTCAGATTTATAAAGAGTAGTATGTCACTAAATAAAATTATATTTTATTGTTTTTTATTATACGAAGGATACGTGGAAAATAGCGGTACGAATATTAAAATTGTAATAATAATTTTCCACTTTTAAGATACAATATTGAATATAATAATGTAGAATAGGAACGTCTGACTGACTAAAGCTATTAAGTAAATATTCATAATAAATAATATACTATTATTTATTATGAATATTATTATATACTATTGCAGAAGCTCCATATAATACTCCTTCCTTCTGTCCACAGTAATACTCATTTGTGAAGAAGAAAAGATGATTCAAGTATGGAATGAATTTCAAAACAATGGTGCTGCGTCAGGGACGAGCTTATAAAAGGATGCGCGCGCTGCTGCCAGGCTCTCTCTCTCCCTTGTCACCCGTCGTTGCGTGTCGTTCTTGTGTGATTTTATTTGTTGCTGTAATATTTTTATCATGTTCAGACAAATAAATGTGCCAGGAGAGCTTTTTGGTCTTTCTTCTTCAAGTATCCTCTAGAAATTTGCAATATCAGAAGTGGGATTCGGTATCAACGTGATGCCTGATCCTGCTGGCTATTCTGATTCTATAATTCTATACTTGAGGAAGGAAGGCAAGAATGCCTGATTGTGATCGCGTGAGTATCGTAGAACTCGTGATAGTGGTTGTTTGAAGCGTGAGGTGGACGCGATGGAAAGTCAGCTACGCGTAACATCCTTCGCCTGATAGGCTTGCTTTGCTGGACAAACTTTCATCGTGTTCTATGAGCCGGCGGTCGTATTGCAGCCGCTGGGTGCACCATACAGGGGTCATATATTGGGTGTTGAATCGGAATGTGTTGTAAGTGACGCGAATGCTTTGTCCACAGTAACGGGTCGTTGATGTTATTCGTTAGATTAACATGGCAGAGACGTCTAGGGAACATTTCTATGTTTTGAGCTTTGATCCCAGTTTGCAAAATATTGAAAATTAGTGTGAGGATAGATCGCGCTAAGGCATGCTTTTGAGTGTCTTTTGTGTATAGGAAGCTGTTTAAAGGGAAATGCAAAGAAGTGTTTAAGTGAATGGTGACGACAGAGCGTAGTTGGAGCAGCTTTAAGAAATAATTTAAATCTTTGTGTCCTAAAACGTCGGATATTACAATCATTTTGTTTGAGGTAAAGAGTTGAGATAGCTACAGCACGTTTGCTGACCATGCTCGTCGTTCACTTCTTCGTTTGCGTATAGTGAGAGGGCTTAGTAATGAGTTGGCGTCGGCAATTGTAGTACGCGGATGACCAGCAGATAAAGGCGTCTGCTACGAATGCTAAATAGTTGCTTAACGATCTTGGTGAATTTTTGTTGGCATATGTAAAGTTAAAGCATCTAGGGATTAGTTTGATATAAAGATGCGCACGTCTCTACCGGATTGCAGTCTTGTTGACATCGTTGCCATGTAACCGCAAGATGTAAACATTGGGTGTTCAGGTTAATATTTTGTTCTGCGCATATCAGCCATGACAAATTGTTGTGTAATGTCAGCTATTTGTCTAATTGTGTTTATTTACTTTCATGTAAAATTATTTGAAGTTTCACCTATTCGTTTTTGGTTTGTGATTGACTTTATTAATGTTGTGAACATCAATAAAGTCTGGTTTGTTACCACTAATACTCCTCACATTTTAAAGAGTACCAAAAAGGAACATTTCTACTTTTTCACATTTAGAGAATGTTGTTCAAGTTTTTGTTAGGTACGAAGCTATTTCTTGAAATGTGGTTCATGTGATATGGCTTGTAAAGGAGCCGTAACTAATGTGTATGGTGGTGTCATTTTCTGTTCTATCTGTTCTATGTCTCTATCGTCTTCGGCGCTCAACACGGCGTGAGGCGTTCTGGACGCGCCAGGCAGCGCGCTCGCTGCTGCGCTGAGTTGCGCCCCTGCCGGTCGCGCAGGTGTGCGCGCTCGCTTCTGCGCCGAGCTGCGCGCCATCCGGTCGCGCAGGTGTGCGCGCTCGCTTCTGCGCCGAGCTGCGCGCCTGCCGGTCGCGCAGGTGTGCGCGCTCGCTTCTGCGCCGAGCTGCGCGCCTGCCGGTCGCGAAGGTGTGCGCGCTCGCTTCTGCGCCGAGCTGCGCGCCTGCCGGTCGCGCAGGTGTGCGCGCTCGCTTCTGCGCCGAGCTGCGCGCCTGCCGGTCGCGCAGGTGTGCGCGCTCGCTTCTGCGCCGAGCTGCGCGCCTGCCGGTCGCGCAGGTGTGCGCGCTCGCTTCTGCGCTGAGCCGCGCGCCTGCCGGTCGCGCAGGTGTGCGCGCTCGCTTCTGCGCTGAGCCGCGCGCCTGCTGGTCGCGCAGGTGTGCGCGCTCGCTTCTCCGCTGAGCCGCGCGCCTGCTGGTCGCGCAGGTGTGCGCGCTCGCTTCTCCGCTGAGCCGCGCGCCTGCTGGTCGCGCAGGTGTGCGCGCTCGCTTCTGCGCTGCGAGGCGCGCCACTGTGTGTCCGTCAGTCACGTTGGGAGGCGTGACGCTACGTGACTTGCTGCGTGCAGGGATGCGGTGACTATTGTGGTATCAGGTTTGGCCGAGCGCACTAATTTTTTGGGCTAAGTTATGCAAACGTCGCGCCTATGTCTTATGCCATGAAGTTGCTCTTTGTACTTTTCCCGTACGGAATAGCGGAACGAGACAAGCTAACGTCGCGCCTCTGTCTAGCCAGGCTAAGTCATGCTAACGTCGGGCTTAATGACTTAGGCCTGTGGTGTCTGTACACTCTGGGCAGAAAAGCTAACGTCGGGCCTCTATCTTGCCGGACTAAGTTATTGCGAACGTCGTGCCTATGACTTAGATGTGTACTTTTCATCGTATCGGGCAGACAAGCTAACGTCGTGCGACTGTCTTGCCGGGCTAAGTCATGCTAACGTCGTGCTTAATGACTTAGGCCCAAGTTGTTCTAATACTGCTCACCAGATAGGATAACGTTTTGCCACTGTGTTGTCGTGGTAGGTCATGCTAACGTCGCGCTTAATGACTTAACCAGTGGCCGTAACGTTTCAAATTTTATTTATATGACTAACGTGTCTACTGTAATTTGAAGCGTTGTTTTCGGTAATTGCCGTAAGAAGATGTGTGAAATTTGTTGTTTTATGTACGCAGGTGCAGACAAGTACATGAGATGGTCTTTCGGACTGCCAGCAAACAACAACGGTCTGCGGTGCAGAGGCCTGCAGGTGCTTCTGTTGCGCCTGTCATTCCAAGAACTTCAAGATCGTGACCTGTGTGCAACGGGGTCTGAGCAATGCCACTGCTGAACTAGAGGAGCTGAAATGAAGGAGCCCGGGGACGGTCTCGGGTCAGTATGGCCGTATTGCAGAAGCTCCATATAATACTCCTTCCTTCTGTCCACAGTAATACTCATTTGTGAAGAAGAAAAGATGATTCAAGTATGGAATGAATTTCAAAACAATGGTGCTGCGTCAGGGACGAGCTTATAAAAGGATGCGCGCGCTGCTGCCAGGCTCTCTCTCTCCCTTGTCACCCGTCGTTGCGTGTCGTTCTTGTGTGATTTTATTTGTTGCTGTAATATTTTTATCATGTTCAGACAAATAAATGTGCCAGGAGAGCTTTTTGGTCTTTCTTCTTCAAGTATCCTCTAGAAATTTGCAATAATACTAAATACATTATAATATTCATAATAAATAATAGTATTCCTATTATAATAAATAATATACTATTATTTATTATAATATCGCATTATTGTAACGCACACGTCCTACAAAAATCTGTGCATCCCGACCGATCCGATTGTCGGTGGAAAATGAAAGGTTCGGACGTTCACGTCGGTCACCAAAAGTCGGCGAAATTATCGGGCCGACTATCGGAACTACAAAAATTCTAACGTGGACGGAGGCCCTTAAGAACTCCTAACAAGTCAAGCATTATTTTTACCGTATAATTATCGCGATTATCCAAAGAATAGGAAAGTCAAAGACCTCACTAATCACTCTATCAACTGTCACGTGAGAAGTACGAAATCTGTTACAAATCTATAGTCAGCTAGGACTATACAATATGGCTTCGATACTATTCATAGTTTACACTAGTACACGTTGGCCAAATACGCTGGCCCAATATATTATACAAAGTTGAGTCAAAGCTTTTACCTCGTGAGATGACAGGCAAGTGCACCACGTTTCCTCGTTGATTTCTTCGTCAGAATCGTCATCACCGTCACAGTATTGGTAGGACTGAAACAAATTTACAGTTAATTAAATTTAGTTTAAGTTAAAGAATATCTATTGTATGGCTATTGAAATTTATAATAAGTTTCCAAAGGATCTAATTGACCTACCATTGCAAAAATTCAAAACTAAGTTTGGTTATTGATCCACCAGTTCTATTCTGTTAACAATTACTTGAGGCAGTAATATAATAATATTATATTTTTTAGGTTCAGTAAGTGTTTATTTTACAAGTCATGTTTTTTTCCTCCTTCATTATTTGACGATCAGCTTTACAATTTATTTTATTTCTTTTCTTTTTTAAATATTAATTGCACATATTAATAAATATTTTGACATTGCGTGATAATAAGTATGATTACTATAATAGATAGAGGAAGATTGTTAATATAATAATAATTAGTGGTAGAATGCATCAATTATTCCCATCAAAATAACATGTATAAGTGTTTTAATTGTAATTTGTATTGTATCTGTAATAATTTCCACGCCATATGATTGGCAGATTATGGCTCGGAACTATACTATTGTAACAACTGCTATGTTAATGTACTAACCTACAATGAGCAAATAAATGATTATGATTAAACGGCTTCATATGTATATGGGGGGTGGCCGTTTCCCGCGTCCGTAGGAGTTACCACCTAATACTATTAGGCCTGCCCTACACGTGCCCCCCGGTTGGTGCTAAACGGGAGACAACGCCGAACAACAGGCGGCGGTTAATTATCCTGTACCCGGGCTCCCACAAGCCCTGAGGAACTAAATCCCCTCAAAACAGTCGTGGCAGTAGTACCTTGGGAAAGTACTACGAGAGCTTTTCCCAACCCGCACACTGCACAGACACCTCCTTACACCTACACCTTACACACACAACACACACAAGCACAAACACACAACAGACAATAACACCTCAACACCGAACAATGGACGGTGGACACTAACCCATCATTGCAAGCTTGCTTGCGTCGGCTAGCAGAAGCCGGGAGGAATCAAATACCCTCCAAAAGACTGCGGGTAGCACCTTGGGGAAGTGTTACCACTAGTTTCCCTGCCCAATCCAAGGTGTAACACGTACCGTGCCGATGGATGCATGGCTGGGGGGGAGCCCAGTCATAAACGGTGTCTCCTCGATACCAGGGCGCCTCGAGGTAGTATTTTGCCCTTCGGGCGGTAAGCGGGGCTCTGCCGTCCGTGACCGTCTATTTCCCTAGCTTATCGTGGGAATTGTATGGAAAATAAAAATTTTAACCAACAACTCTCTTCCACCTCGCGTGGACCGTCTCCAGGAGTGCAGAGACCAGATATGGATTCTGCAGTACCTGGAACTTCCTCCAGGATGCAGGGACCTGTACAGGACTCTGAAGTTCCTGGAACTTCTTCCAGGATGCAGAGGCCAGTTCAGGACTCTGAAGTTCCTGGACCCAGCTCACTCGCAATGGATTGCGAACTCGTGGATGATGGAGGCGACCCTACCTCCGACACGCCCTTGGGATCTTCCTCTGCCAGTGGGAATCGACCACCCAAATCTAGAAAGCTTTGTGGTGCGGCGCGAAAGCGCATGTGGCGCATGGTAAACGCTGGCCTGGATGTGAAGGAGGCCAGGGCACTATGTCGCCAGCAGAGGTCGCAGAACTCTACGGAGAGACCCGTACCTCCGAGTGAAACGCGTAAGCGTGATCGCTCTGAGGAAGTGTCTCCCAGGGAGAAACCGGCCAAAACACCCAAGACGTCAACGACGCCAGGAGAGCACACCAATCCGCCTCCTAGCTTCAGGGACGTTGTGGGCGCCGCTCGTGTGGGTATCCGTAACTCGGAACCCATGACGCCGGAGCAGATGGATACTCTCCATCACGCCCTCCTGGATATAATGAGCAGCAAACGGAGTTGCATAGACAACAAAGGGAGCGGCCCACTATATCTAGGACTGACTAAGAAGGCCGGGTGGATTCTGATCACCTGCAAAAATCAGGCAGGACAAGACTGGCTGAGAAGGGAGGTCCCAAGGCTGAGACCGTGGCCTGAGGCGAAGCTCTCCATTATGCTGGAGAGTGAACTGCCAAAGCCATGGACAGCGGTGACCTTCATTCCGCCAGTGGAGTCATCTTCCATCCCTCGTGTCCTGAACATGATTTGGTATCAGAACGCCGGCCTTAACCCAGAGTACTGGAAGGTACTCCACGTGAAGGAGGAAGGGAATGGCAGTTATGTCACGTTCTCCCTGGACGAACCTTCCGTGGAGACCCTCCGGGCTAATAGATTCCAAGTGGGCATCGGATTCCGCAATCTGCTTTTCAAGCTGAAAGGGGAACCAAACCCCCCGACGGCCGGAGATGCAGAGGCGAGTGCCAGCACCGGCGCCGCGCCCAACGCCCCGGGTCCCAGCGGACTTGGTGGCGGAGATACTCGTCCATCGACGAGCTCCTCTGCCCCTCGATCAGCTGAACCAGGGAGAACGCCGGCTGGTACGGGAAGCAGGCAGGCTGGAGGTTCTACCAACAGCCGTGCCGGCATACCCGGATCCAGCGGGCGTGGGCGAGGTTCTGGTCAGGCGCACGCTACGCGGGGTCAAGGCTCACGGGGGAAAAAGAAAAAGGGCAGGCGAGCGACGGACACCCACTCCGCCCAAGGCAACTCAACGCCTAGGTCGGGGATGGGTAAGCCTTCGCCCCAGTCCTTCGCCAAAAGAGCGAAATAATGGCTACCCAGGGTACTCCGGTGAGGTTCCTCCAAGCGAACCTCCACCACGCAGCAGCTGCAGCTGCGGTGGTGGAGTGTTGTCTTGTTGAAGGAAAAAGTAACCTCGCCCTTATACAAGAACCTTGGGTGACCAACTCGACTATTCGGGGCCTGAACGCCGGGGGTAAGTTACTTTATCACACCGGTAGCGTCAGGCCCAGAGCCTGCATTGTCATTGACAAGCATATAAATTTTTTGCCTGTTCCAGAACTCTGTACTGACGACCTGGCGACGGCATTTATTAACCTCAAAGGGTGGAAGGGGTCGAGGATACTTGTATGCTCGGCGTACCTGCCCGGAGAGGTTAAGAATCCCGTTGTGGACCTTTATCCAGTGGTTGACTTCGCCCGGAAGCACAACGCGGAACTGCTGGTGGGTTGTGATGCAAACGCCCACCATGAAGCATGGGGCAGCAGCGACACCAATGAACGAGGTGAGTACCTTTATGACTTCCTCCTAGCTAACTGCCTCCAAATACTGAACAAAGGCTGCACTCCGACCTTCGTAACGAGTGCAAGACAAGAAGTTCTGGATATCACTTTCGCCACTACCAAACTAGCAAGATACATTGAGAGCTGGCAGGTAAGTAACGAAAGCTCAATGTCAGATCACAGGCACATCTGCTTTAATCTGACAACTACTTCCGTAAGTGAAACGATTACTTTTAGGGATCCAAAGTGCACCTCTTGGGGAGATTTTCAATGTAACCTGGAGAGATACTTGGAGCAAATCCCTAAAAGTATAAGAACACCCGAAAGCCTGGATTTAGCGGTGGAGGCTCTATCAGGCGGCATTGTGTCAGCCTTTGAAGAGAGTTGTGCCCCCAAAACCAGGACTTCGAGGCATAAAGTACCGTGGTGGAGCTCAAAGCTTAAACGCTTGAGAGACAAGACACGGAAATTATTCAACAGGGCCAAGAAGACCAAAGAATGGGAAGTTTATAGGAGGGCCCTTACTGAATACAGCAAAGAAATTAGGAAGGCTAAAAGGGCATCGTGGAGGAGGTTCTGCGAGGAAATAAATAATCTTCCCCAAAGTGCGAGACTCCACAAGGTGCTCGCTAAAGCCAAACCTAACCAACTCGGGCTTCTCAAGAAGCCAGATGATTCCTTCACTACTAATGAGAGGGAGACGTTGGAGCTGCTGGCGCTGACACACTTTCCCGGTGGGGTCGTTTGCAATGCGAATGAAACCCCGGTGTGTATACCTCACAAGCCTCATCCAGAGGATTGGAGGAGAGCCGCCATAATTTTCAGACCCGGGGCAGTAAACTGGGCAATAAGCTCCTTCAAGCCAAACAAAGCGTGTGGAGCTGACGGTGTTGGGCCTCTCCTATTACAGAGAGGTGCAGCGCTGTTAACTCCGCATCTGGTGAAAATCTTCAGGACGAGCTATGCCTGGGGATACATACCAGAACTTTGGACTAAAGTAAAAGTCATTTTTATACCTAAAGCAGGGAAGAAGGACTATGCTTTGCCAAAATCCTTCAGACCCATCAGCCTTTCCTCGTTCTTGCTAAAGACAATGGAAAAAGTGCTGGATAGGTATATCAGGGATGTGTTTCTCATTCAGAGACCCATCCATAGCACCCAGCATGCCTACTGCAGAGGTCGCTCTACAGAGACTGCCCTGCTAAACCTTGTAGATAAGGTTGAAAAGGCACTGGAAGATAAGGAAATTGCCCTCTCGGCATTCCTTGATATTGAGGGCGCCTTCGATAACACTCCCATCCGCACATTAGTGGAAGGCCTAGCCAGGAAAATGGCTGACCCTACCACAGTAAGATGGGTAGAAGCGATGCTCTCTAACCGAATAGCCAAGATTGAGCTAAATGACTCCTCATCAGAAGTGCTCACGACAAGGGGCTGTCCTCAGGGGGGAGTTCTTTCGCCTCTTTTGTGGACCCTCGCAGTCGATGAGCTTCTGAACAGGCTGGCTGACCTTCAGTTCGATGCCCAAGGCTACGCCGATGACTTGGTAGTTACTGTAAGAGGTAGCTGCCAAGGCACCATCTCGTACCTCATGCAGAGGGCCCTCTGCACTATTGAAAAATGGTGCAGAGAAAACGAGCTGAATGTTAATGCGGCAAAAACCGTATTGATTCCATTCACCAAAAGGCGCAAACTCGACAAGCTCGTGCCGCCCCGATTGAATGGCATAGAAATACCCTTCTCAACTGAGGTTAAATATCTAGGGGTAACCTTAGATCAAAAACTTACATGGAATCCTCATGTGAACGGTATTACTAGTAAGGCAAAACAAGCCCTAGGCATCTGTAGTCGCCTAGCGGGGACTAGATGGGGAATCAAACCCAAAATAGCCCTCTGGCTCTACACCGCCATTGTGAGGCCGACGCTATCGTACGCCTCCGTGGTCTGGAGTAGGAAAACGACTCAGAAAACTACACAAAGCAAGCTAAGCAGTATACAAAGAACTGCTGGTCTGCTCATCACAGGAGCCATGAGCACCTCTCCGGGAGCTGCCCTGGATGCATTGCTGAACCTACCGCCCCTTCACATCTATTTGGAAAAGGAGGCGAAGGCTAGCATGTACAGGATTGTCAGCCAGAGGGAGGTGAACTGGCTATCTCAAGCAATGAGATCTCTCCATGACTCAGTGCTTGAGATACCAATTTTGGGAATGCCGTCTGACAGCATGATCCCAAAATATCACTTCCAGAGGAACTACTCTG
Organism: Erebia aethiops; assembly: GCA_923060345.2. Classification (NCBI taxonomy): domain Eukaryota; kingdom Metazoa; phylum Arthropoda; class Insecta; order Lepidoptera; family Nymphalidae; genus Erebia; species Erebia aethiops. Next base: position 3,293,924 of record OV281079.1, on the reverse strand, counting down.
TGGAAATTCCTGAAAGGGATAAATGGTTGAAAAACCAAATGACTTGGAGACAGGGCAGCCAAAAATGGTATACCGATGGATCCAAGTCAGGCAGTGACGTGGGCTGCGGAATATATGGCGAGCGACCCAAGGTGCGACTTCGTCGGAACCTAGGGAAGCATGCCTCCATATTCCAAGCAGAGGTGTATGCCATAATTGAATGTGTGGAAACCCTACTGCAAAGCAACACTGTCAACAAAACAATTTACATCCATTCGGATAGCCAAGCAGCTCTTTCAGCACTGTCCTCAGTGATCTTCAACTCGAGGCTGGTTGAAAACTGCTGGCAACTTTTGAACACCTTAGCCAATGCTAATAAGGTGATCCTCCGTTGGGTCCCAGGGCATGCGGGTATTGACGGCAATGAAAGAGCTGACGAACTCGCAAAGCTAGGAGCTAGGGAGCGGCAAACTGGACCTGAGCCTGTGTGCGGCATACCTAGGAGCCTGGCCAACCTCACCCTGTTGACCTATTGTTATTACGAAACACTGATTCGCTGGCGAAATCTACCAGGAATGAAACACTCTAAAGCGCTAGTCAAATCCTTCAACAAGAAGGCCGCCGAAGCGGCACTAGCGCTTAGCAGGAAAAATTTGTGCATACTAGCGCGGGCAGTGACGGGGCATTGCGGGCTGAACAGACATATGTTCAATCTAAAGCTCCGAGAAACGGACAAGTGCAGGCTTTGCTGTGAGGCGGAGGAAACGCCTCTGCACCTTGTCTGTTACTGCCCCGCGTTAATGCACAAACGCAGCCTCCTCCTAGGGAAACACCTTGTAGACCCTGAAGAGGCAAAAAACATCCCGGCCAAAAAGTTGCTGCTGTTTCTAGCGGCAAGCAACATTGGTCAGGAACTTTAGATAGTGGCGATCACAATAGATCGGCGACGGTCAAAGTGATACTGGGTCTCGCTACAGAGCCCTGCAAAGCCGCATCACCAAGAAGAAGAAGAATGTATATTTATTTAGACATCATAATTGCACACACATATTATACAGAAAACAATTACAGTAGTAAAAACTACGGAGAAAGGTGCTGTCTTATTGCTAAAACAATCTATTACGGACAACCTTTCGTGAAAGGATTAATAAACTATCAATAAACTTTAAAAATATGTAATTCTAAATCCATGTGAATGAAGTTGCAGGAATCAACTAGTGATTGTTGTAAGATTATTATATTAATATCATTTAAAATGTCAATGATATAATAAAGATTACATCCTATCGGTATTTAGCACAATGCAATGTTAAGCAAATATTAATGTTTAATACACAAGCCTTATCTATTATGTACCTACCTCTGTGGCTCTTTTATGATTATTATTATGCCAATAATTGTGTTGTACTTTTATCTCATTTAAGAGTATATAACTGAATGAATAGCTTATAGTCTGTTTTCCTTAAGTTATCCAAAAAAGTAAACAAGTAACTTCTCGCTGTAAGAGATGAGCTATGCACGGCGCATAGGACGATGTTACTGTGAACTTAGGATGAAACCTTGATAAGAGGTAAAAACCTAACTCGAGACCGTCTAAAGCAAGACACCTGGGAAACCCCTGCGATTTCCAAAGTCCACTTTGGCAATACCAGGGTTTCCCAGGGGTCGACATAAACGAAAAATATTTGAATGTTTTTTTTTTAAATAATTACCTATTAAGTTTTTTTACGTAATTTGTATTAATTGATATTTACTCAATATTATGTATTTTTATTTTGTTAAATTTTGATGAGAAAATGATTTCAAGTTTACACACTTAAACATCAGCAAAGTGTTTAGTATCAATAAAAAAAACCTAGAGATTGGATTTCTAAAGTAATTATTAGTAGTTATTATTATTAGTAGTTTTGGCTATGGGGGTCTAAGGTATCAGTTAATTTTGGAAAAGGGGTCTCTTGCCCAAAATAGTTTAGGAATCCCTGGCCTAAAGCGTCGGGCATAGCGCGTCGCTTACGCGTTTCGATAAGAAGGATTTAGTTTTGAAGTTTCGATTTGTTTACCTTTTGGATACTCTATGAAAAACGAAACTATACTAGTGACTGAGCATAATAGTCGATTGCTCTAGGTTTACTTACCTAGCGCAATTGACCAGTTAGTAACTAGATAGGCCAGAATTCGGACTGATTGTTTCGTCCATGCCATGGATAACACGTTAATCCGTCGGACTCGGTTATTGTTATAACATTAAAAAAGGATATTCATGAACCTAATTACTGTATGAGGCTTTAATTCAATCCTACGCTTTAGATTTACGCTCTTATCCTACAATTCACTTCACGTTTAGATATAACTGGAACCTACCATATTATTAAAGATATTAAAAAGGAAATTCCCTCATCATGACAAGGGAAAGAAACCAGCAGCAAAAGAGAATATGACGCAAAGAGATATTATTATTTGGACCGTTTTCAACATAATGAACAGTTAAAGATAAAACATATTGTGATAATATTTTATGAATGAATTTTAGTCTACGTATATTCCAATATCAAAATATGTTGAAAGACACAAAACCATCATATCAGAGAAATATGTACACTAATTACTACTAAATGACAATATTTAAGCACCATTTAAGTTAATTGGAAAAGTTACACTAGATCCTCCGTTTTCTTAGCAACATCTAATAACTGACAATTTTGTTTGTTAGATTTAGATAAAATGCATCAACTCAAATTTTACTGGGCTGAGATTTTAAACCATCTAATTTGTACAAAAATGTATCAATTATTCATTAATTTTGTACAAAAATTTAAATTTCGTCAGTTGAAGTTTATTTGTTGATCGATCTAGTTCGGCATATCGACACAAAACATGTGAGTTAAAAACTGGTAACATATATATTTATAATTAAAAATGTACTATAAATGTGGTTAATCTGAATACAACTAACCACATTAACTGTGGGGATACAAAAAATTACCATAAAAATACTCACAGAGGATTTAGAGCTTCCACTGCCGTTTCTCTTACTGCTGTCATCCAAACCCAATAACTTTTCAGCATTAGAAGTAGAAGGAACCGTAAACTCTTTGATTTCAGAACTTGTGCTCGCAATACTGGAGGCATTAGAGCTAGTCCGACTCGTAGATCCACTCATTTCATCGCACATGTCCGTGTCCCCAGAATGCTCCATCATATCACCCTTATAAAGCTTGCCTTTGGGAAAGTCTTTCTTCTCTTGTATATTACTACTCAATAACTTTTGCATAAAATCGACCTTCTTGGGTGTAGTCTTTGTTGCTTGGTACGATGGTCTCCGTGAATGTATCATGTTCTTTATAGTGGCATTGCTGCCTTCACAGTCTTCACTCTTGCTGCAGCCAGGCAAGCTGAAGTCATTGGCCATCATATTTGACAAAGTCGATATCGTTTCCGAACTGGACGCAAGACTCGAATTTGCACTAGATAGGTTACCAGAGAAACGTGCTGCAGCCGCAATTTCATCATCAACTATCATACTAGAGCAGTGCTTTAACATTCTATTCTCCTCCTCAAAATCCTCCCTTTCAAGATCGTCAATTTTTTGCCTAACATTACATGAACTGCTCGACTTTTCCCCTAATCTGTTGTTGCTACCAGTCTTATTTTCTACATTGTTTTCGTATGTGGTTTTGTTTATGTCAAACACGTCGCACTGCGAATGTGAACATGATGGTTCCATTCTAATTTATTCTGAAAATAAATTTAAAATGAAAATACTTTAATCTGCGTCTGTAGGTGATCATGTAAATCCTAAATGATGTGACTGATTGAGTTCATATTTGCATGTTGGTTCATAGCTATACTACGATCCTATAAAAAAATCTGTATTTAAACCAATTACACCCATGCCAAGCTAGTGAGAGTGAGCTATATTGTACACTTAAATGTTAAAACAGTAATTGTTCTGTGAACTTACTATAAATTCCTATGTGAAACTAGTTTTGCATGAGTACCTGCAGACAAATAATGAAATTTAATATTGTAATCAATACATATGTCACCTCTCAGCATACAATAATATGCAATACAAAAATGGTTACTTTCATTGGAACATGGATCAAATCCCAGATATCCCAAATGAGACTACAACATAAGACGGATATCATAAGATAAGATGAATAACATACTTTTACAAAATGGCCACTTTAATAACTCACACATTCTGCATTACTAATGTGTTCCTAACTACTATGTCAAACATGTATATTTAAATTTGAATTTTTTGTTTTTCTGCTTGCTACATTAGGTCACATATTTGAAATTGCTTTGTATTAATAGCTGCTTAGTTTTGTAGTCATTAGTTTTGTTGTTACTGGAATGTCGTGCATATATTTTTTTTGTTTTGTAGTTGTAATTATACCACACCTACCTAGGGGTATGGCAGTTATGCTAAGCCCTAAACCTCCAATCTAAATCTACACATCATCATCATCATCATTATCAACCGATAGACGTCCACACCACGTCCACAGACCAATGTAACAGCCAGGATATTAGGAGAAAAACAAAAGTCATTGACATTCTCAGAAAGATAGACTCACAAAAATGGAGATGGGCCGGACATTCACAAAGAGATAAACAGGAAAAATGGAGCAAAATTGTAACAAATTGGTATCCTCGGAATGGAAAAAGGACTAGAGGCAGACCATATAGGAGGTGGGAAGACGAGATAAAAACGACAGCGGGACCAAACTGGCGTCGAGTAGCGCACGATAGACCACAGTGGCGGGAGCTAGAGGAGGCCTTTGCCAACAGGCAATTCGAAACGCGCGACATTTTATAATAATTAAATTATCTATATATTATCTCTTATTAATTCATATTTATATTACAATTTTTAATTAATTCTATATTCAATTTTTAATGATATTATGTAATTCTTGTAATTTAAATTTAAGGTAATTCAATCTAAATATTCAAAAAATTTCTATGTAATGACTAATTTTTTTGTTTCGAAATAAAGGCTATTTTTATTTTATTTTATTTTATTTTATTAGACGTCCACACAGCATCGGCAATTAAACCTTTTTACATCATGGAAATCAACAAGGTGTAAATTTTGAGGTTATTCCTGTGATATTAATGTTACAGTAGTTACTCAGACATTATTATTATACTTTGTTTAGAACTGAATCATATTTGAGCTCTAAGTATGCAATTAACTCTACATTTACTCATACAGCTCAGTGGAGGTTGTTTGTGCCTTGTAGTGATGCTACAGAGCTTGATGATAGAGCCCTTATGCTGAGATCTATAGAGTGTACTTTGACTTGGCTCAGACTTTATTTAGAATTAAAACGAGATGGACTTATGTGAGTAACATAAATCTGTCTTGTTTAAACCACGACTTAAGTCTAAGCAAAGTCAAGGTTCAAAGTATAGATCTCACACTTAGATTGGGTCGCTATGAATCTACATTGGGAACCAGATTAATCGTCTACACAGTAATTTGTAGAGACCCGCAAAGATAAGATATTTATTTATTGCAAAAATACATGTGAAGAGTTCTTAAATTATTTTTGAAATCAGTGTACTACCATAATATTATGGTTTGCAAGATTCACAACATTTATGAATTATTTGGGTGAAGCTCAATACTCAGTCTATTTCATAAAGGACACATACAAATATCTCTTATGCTACGTGATGTTTTGACTCTAATCACTCATTCAGAAAGAAGAAACTCAGTAGCTGCTCTCTTCAAAAAGCAAAAAGTTACATGAAGTAGGTATACATATACAGTTATGTAAGTTATTATACCATCCTGTGGGGAGCTGAACGAGATCTGTCTGCAGAATTGATATCTAAATAAACGGTAACTGAACAACATCCAATTTGTGTGTTACACCTACCTATATACCTAGTTTGCATGTGAGCGTAATCAGATTGAAGTGTTCTTTTTAGATAGACCAACTCTAGCTATTTTTTTTTAATATTGAAAGAAGAAGTTCATCGGGCATCATCTAGTACTGTATGAAGGTACTAATTTGTACAAAAAATTATCAGTTAATCATTAATTTTGTACAAAAATTTGAAAGAAATTTCTTCCACATGGTTTAGTTTTTAATATTCCCCCAGAACCCCTTATCTTCTGAGATAAAAAGAAGCCTTTCCTTCCCCAGGATGGAACCTATCTCTATACCAAATTTCTTCAAAATCAGTTTTTAAAATGAGCCGATAAGGGCATGTAGCATACAGTCAAACAGACTTTCTTATTTATAATATTAGTATGGATTTGTACTCATTGTTTTACTGTCAGTTTATCTACAGTCTGCTAATGTTGATGGATATCCTAACAATGTGTGACTGATATTGGCTCCATAAGTATTTGTTTTATTCCCTATCAGCCATTTATAGTTCACAGTATTGCGGTAGTAGGGTTGCGACTCTGTGGGCTTCATTTAATGTAACAGTACAATAATTAATTTAAAATGTGAAATTGATTATACTGTTATATTATACCTATTATATTATTAGTAAATAAAGATAATACGTTTCGTGAGTGGTAAGCATTATCCAGTAAACTGTAGACAATAAGTATAGAACAATTACAAGCTAAAATTACAAATCACTTGCAACAAAACATGATTAAAATATCCATGTGTGCATAGGAAATGTAAGGAAATCAATGTTAGTTGACTGTTTGTGTAGGGGACAACAAGTTAGGAAGTAGTCAATAGAGATTGAAGACAGAATAGACAATTACTCCACAATCATCACCACAAGGCCACTTATCTAACCCACTGTCATAATCAAGGCCAAACTAATCTATGTTTCACATTTTAGAGAAAACCCCCTCTGACTACACACAAAAACTCATTACATTCTATAATGCTCACTTGGTCACGTATTATACGTAATTCAGTTGCGAATGCAGGAAATCGGCCCATGTGTAAAAGAACTAAAAAAAAGACCCACGATACCGAAATAAAGGTGTCTGAGCGTGAGAACATTTTTTTTTCACGTAGCGCAGGATTCACTTGCACCCATGCTAACAAAAAAAATCCATAAGCAATTATCCACGGTTTGTGGCGAAATTCACTGACCTTTTAGTAAAAATCTATCGGGCCCTACCAATAACTTATGCATCGTCGATACAGCTGTATGCGCAGAAACGCATTTACAAGTCCCAGCTGAACGGTTCTATCTGGGATTTTTAAGTACTAAGTGTGAAAACATAAAAATGTGGAACGAGAAACTAATTACGAACTCTGCATCTGTCATAAAACACTGCCTAGGCCACTCACCTGTATTGAATCTGTTATAATGGAGTTTTCATTGGGTCTTCTATGAATGTTTTTATATCACTAACATAATAATTAACAGTTTTAAAAGTCTTGCAAACGTTCAGCGAACTATCCTTTTCATGACCAGCACCAACCAACACCGTGGTCGGCCATCCATTAACATAAACAAGTAGAGAATTTATAGATAGTATAGTCTATGGAAGTGCAAATAAAAAAAAAGCTGATTGCTTTGAGTTGCCATATTGAAAAATTATTAGCCATAGACCATAGAGTAAAACATAACGTTACACTACTGCATTGAACTAATAAGTACTACGTGCAACTGGAATGCGTACTACAAACTTATTTTACTTATTTTTAATCAAATTTAATCCTTATATCACGGACATAAGGACCACTACGCACGCAGTATAAAAATGAATCCGAGTGAGACATCCACAACATACCGTGGTGTCCCTTTCTAACAGTGGTCTTTGTGTTGCTATTTCACATTTAACATTATACTAATCGTACAAATTTGGTACGTTTATAAAATAAATCTGAAAAATGGTTATACTATCGAATTAGTCACCTCTTAACCTCCGATTAAAATAGAAAATTAGTACGTCAATAATTCACTTGTTTTCGTGTTGAAGGCGGCAATCGTAGTAGTAATAAAAATAAAAACGTTGCAACCATGGAATTATTATGTACTATGATGGTTGCAACACAAACGGCCATTTTGACGAATCTTACGATAGACGAAATTTCGGGTGACATAAATTTAGGTATCAAGTATACGGGACAAGTATCGTAAACTATGAAACACGAATTATAACAGGACAGATATTTTTTTCATATTTCAGATTACCAAAAAATGATACATTGCGTGCAAAGTGGTTAAGCATTATACCTGGTGGTAACAGAAAAGTGACCCAAAAATTCTGTAATATGCAGCAAACATTTCATGCCAGAGGATTATATTCCTAATTTATCACGGCCCGTTTTAAAAGAAAATGCTCTTCCCTCACGATTCCTCGTGGTAAGCAAGATCAATTTTATTTTTATCTTGAATAGGTACGTTTACAGATAATGATAAAAATCCAGCCCGTAACTGTTCCACTACTGGGCAAGGGCCTCTTCTCACTAGGAGAATGCATGAGCATTAATCACCACGCTTGCTCACTGCAGGTTGGTGATTTCAGACTGTCAAGTCCAGGTTTCCTTACGATTTTTCCTTCACCGTATGTCACCGTACTTCAACAGAATGAAATTAAAAACATTTTCAAACATGGAGACTGATGATGAGACTGGTGATGAGATGAGTTCAGGAGCGATAAAGAGTTAAAAATATTTTTTGTATGAAAAATTTGAGCATGTTGATAATTTTATATACCCAGTATGTTCGAAAAGTCAAATATGTATGGCTCGAAAAGCCAAATATGTATGGTTCGAGAAGTCAATTTATGTTTCGCTTTACAGCAATACCAGTTTTATTGAATTTTTAACCGACTTAAAAAAAAAATTTTTTTGTTAAACCATCATCGATAATTATCTGTTTTTACCTAAATGCTTCGTAATTATCGATCCTAAATGGATCGCTGGATCCAGGCGGTGCAAGACCGTGGCTTGTGGAGGACCCTACAGGAGACCTATGTCCAGCAGTGGACGTCCATCGGTTGACGACGACCTAAATGCTTATTTGTGTAAGAGACTTATTAAGAGGCAATAGGCACTACATATAAAATATCAACATCATTATAAATATAAATATTTAAAAATTATTTGCTGATTTTTATTTCTTCATAGAGGTATATTTATATCCCGTATATTAAAGTATCCCAAAATTCAAAAATAGTGTGGTCACTCTTGTGGAAAAGGGACACAACTGTCTCACTCGGCGGTATCTCTCACTCGGCACACTTTATTATCAAGAGCTCATTCCGGTTGTACGTAGTACTTATTAGTTCCATGCACTACTGATATTACTTAATACTTCTCATTCTCATTGTTTTACTCAAACAGTATAAGACATAGGGGCGAACCACAGAGTGGTCTCTGTAGTCTGTGGCTCAAGCGCTATGTCTTCTTCTTCCTGTCCTTGTCCCACGCTATGTGGGGTCGGCACAACATGTTTTCTTCTTCCACTCACTTCTGTTATCCGTCAACCTATCATTCACACCTTTTATACGCATATCCGCTTTCACACAATCCATCCATCTTTTCTTTGGTCTCCCTCTACTCTTTTTTCCTTCCACATGCATATCTATCATTCTTCTCGTAATATGCCTTTCTTCCCTCCGCATTACATGCCCATACCATGCTAGCCTATTACTCCTCATCTTTTCTATCACTGGCGCTACTTTCAAACTTCCCCTTATATATTCATTCCTAATCTTATCCATTCTAGTCACACCACACATCCATCTCAACATTCGCATTTCAGTCGCATGTACTTTTCTTTCATCCGTCCCTTTCACCGCCCAACATTCTGAACCATACAATGCGACATGTGTCGAAGGCTCAAGCGCTATGTGTCGAATGGTTTTTGCATATGTTACTTGTCTCTGGTTTGTTGTTGCATTTCTTCCACCGACCAGAAAATTTCTTCGAAAGAAACCCTCAATTTGGCCGATAGCAGTGGCCGAATACTGCAGAGCGATTGGATTGTACAAACAAAATATGACAGCTACAGTGTAACGATCGCAGTCTATATAAACTCAGATTAAAAATGAGATGCTCAGCCTACGTTCTGAACTGTTCTGAACAAAGAATAAACTATGAACATTTTTGACTTTTGTGATTCGTCCGCCATATTTCTTGTCATACGTATAGTCGTCCAAAGACAAGTTTGAAGTTAAGTATAGTCTATGCCTCCGATCCTTCTTCATCCTTCTATTAGTAATTGCTAGCGATAGTATGAGTGTACTTAGATCTATTTCTAACTGTAAGATGGATGCTAACATAGACTTATTATATTACTAAACTAAATTATATTATTTATGAAATCAAGAAGAAAGCTTACCAACTTTACCTGAATGGTTTTGATATTGCCTTTATTTGGGTTCCGGCACACTCAGGAGTAAAAGGAAATGAAAATGCAGATTTCCTTGCAAAAGCCAAATCAAATGTGTCATCCATTAACGAAAATAGCACTAGCTTTCACTGTCAAAAAACCAATGCTGCTGCCATTGATGTAGAATTTTTTTAGTACCTATGCTGCTGCCCTCCCTTATACAGATATACATAAAAACATAATAAATACATTGGAGAATAACTGGCGAGAAATGAGGAATTCCCCTGAACATGAGCATAAAGGATTGTGGTATAAAAATTTAAATGGTAATATTAATCAAAAGCCATGGTTTTGTAAAGAGAAGATTTATAGTAATCGGAAATATTAGTCTGTTATTTGCCGCTTAAGGTTTGGTTACACTGCCGCCTAAATTCACATTTACACAAAATGAAAATAGTAGATTCGCCGTCATGTAATTTCTGCAACACTAATGAATCCCAAACTCTGGATCACATTTTCTTTTCCTGTTCATCTTTTGGCATCCAGCGCCTTGTGCTAATTGATGACCTAAGTTATGTTTATAAGAAGATTGAAGACGTACCGCGCTCATTAAAGGAGTTATTGAAGAATCCATTAAATGAAGGGTACAGGGGCAAAACAAGAAATGTCACAAAAACAAAAAGTTATGTAATTAACATTTTAATTTTTCAAAGTTAATAACATTCTTAAGTGTCACTTAAAATTATAAACTGCTAATAGGAACTTTAGTTTACCTTATAAAGTCTTATTTTTAGGAACATAAAATATTGAAATGAAAATAATTTTTTTTTAATAATTAAAAAATTAAAGTAATTCACTTTTGGAACATGCAAAAACTGGTAATGTCCACTGTGTCCCATACAAGGAAAGTCCAACTTAATAATTTTTTTACTAATTATACATGAGGAATGCCTTCAAAGTATAATTGAGCCCCCTCAGAACAGAATCTTTTTAAATCCATTAAGTCTTTGTACTTTTCTGCACTAATGGGTAAAAACATTTGATAGGAAAATTCTGGCAATTCAAATTCATTTGATGTGTCTGATCCAGTTCCCTTTTTTGCCACTATGGGTGATTTCTCCCATATACCATTATAATTACTTCTGTGTAAAATAACTCTAGGGTGTTCTCTTACACACATTATTTCTCTTTGGGACTGCACTGGAAATGAACATTTTTTCAGATATTGATTTTGAAAAAATTCTGAAAATTTTCTGATTAGTTCGCCTATTCCTACCTCAATCACCTCAAAGGGTTTGGGTCTTTGGCGACTAACTCTCAGCAAATCATACCAATGATATGGAACTTCCATGTGGGTTTTTAGATTGATAAGGCCCATATTTTTGTCGCATTCTAAGTATGAATGCCCTCGGATTGGATATGTAATTTTGATGGAATCCAAAAGTTTCATTTTATGGACAATAAAATGAATAAATCTTATCACTGTGTAGTTCTTATTCTGTCCACCTGCTGAATCACAATATATTTCTAAATGCTTAATACGGCTATCCAGGTGGTTAGTTAAATAATGAAACAGAAATGAAACCACTTCATCTGATCCCTTGCGTCCACAGGTTTCAGGATAGGTATAAAAGTAGGAGCTTGCATCTCCCAATGCATGGACATTAAAAGAGTACATTGATAACTGACGCTTGTAATACACATCGTTCGTGGTAATGTTTGGCAAGGATACATTCTTCTGGTAGTCCATGGCAATTGCTTGAAATTCCACATCTCTTTTGCTCTTCATTCTTGCATTCTTCTTACGATCATAAAATGTTTGAGCCTTTTTCTTATGCAAATTGTTAAGAATACTTAACCGATTAAGTTCAACAGTATTTCCTTCAGCTCTTAATGCCTTTGCTTTTATTGTAAATTCATCACAAGCACTGCAAGTATCAGTCCTTGGATAGCCAAATGATATATTAAACTCTGTGTTAAAGATGGTTCTGTAAGTTTCATAAGATACATGATTTTGTGACTCATATGCATCCAAGTATAACTTATACATTTTCTTTATGTTTAGATCTTCAGGCAGATATTCTTTTTTTGTATCGTTTAAGCTGTAGTGACTTAACCTTCCTTTGAAGGATTTTATATGATTATATATCAGATCTTTAATGTTATTGTCTAATCTCTTGTTTGAACTCGACTTGCCTCTTTTGTCACTTGGTGCAGTACCTGTAATTTTCAATGACTTTTGAAGATGTTCAAGTTTTCCTTTAGTAATCCCAAATATGGATAAAAAAGCCTTATAGCAAACAGGCACTTCCTTTGTGTCATCATTTTCTATCATCCTCACTTTGTAAGTGAAATGGGTTTGGTGGAAATTAGCATCCATTTCATCTGTCTTTCTACTTCGCCTTCTTTTTATTGAACACACATTCATCAAACCACATAAGTATAAATTTTGATCATCTGTGCCCTTCATGCTGTTGAAGTCTTTAAGTAATTTTACACGTTGCTCTGATGATATTCTATCAAAACATTTTAATCTTTTACACCTACAATCATCTCCTGGCTCGTGCGTAGCAACTCTCATTTTTTTCATCACTTCCCGCATTCTTCCTGTTTTCTTTCGTTTCTTTGTTTTATGCACAAAGCTGTTATTATTTTCTTCGTCACTTTCACTCATTTTACTAACGATAGACCAAAAAAACAACTATCTCTTCGAAATCATACACAGCCGCTCCAAATAAACACTCGACATAACCTCAAAGTTGACATATGTATTTTGACAGCTTGGACATTCCTTCTTACGTTCCGTTACACTATGGACCTTCCCTGTTTTGTTCCTGTATACAGTTTTGAGACTTGAGTAATACATCTGACTATACTTGTTTTTACGCTTTTTGTTTAATGCCAAATAAAAATACGCGGGAAAAAGAAAATATTGCCATCAAAAATAAACTTTTTGAATTTTAGTGACATTCCTGGTTTTGTACCTGTACTCTTCAAATTATAAATATTTGTATAAATTCGTTTCGAGTACTGTTCAAGAAATTTGAATATTGATAATGTTTAGACCTGGATTAGACTTATTTTGAAAACAAAGGAGAGAAAAAGAAAGATACATTCAGATGAATCCTTAGGGATTATACAATATAAAAAGAAAATACTAAAGAAAAACGATTGCATTGGATTTGCCTTTATATAAAAAATAATACGGAAAAGAAATATTACCGAATAGGCTGTATGGTCTTAGACCTTTGCCTGTCCCGAAAGGGGACAAAATGAAAAACAACAACATGTCTCTGGATGCCATGTGGCATGACGGTTCCATTTTGAATTTCTATCAATCACCGAATCAACGTATTAATAGTGGTGTCCGTTTTGCTAATTTGTTTTGTAGTTTCTTTTCCATTCTATTTTCAGGTCCAAGCAAATGAGAAATGGGTAAGAAAATACATTAAATAACTTGTTTAATTATATCCAAAGAAAGAGTTTTTTCTGAGTCAACTTTTGGATGATACGAATTTATATTCGGTAGAAATAATTACAAATGAAGACAATATTTCAGGTTCCGAGAGAAACTTCAGCTTCAGCGCTCTTTTGATGCAGACGCACGAGAACAAACACAAAGTGAAACCTATGCAGTTTTTATGCGTAGCGGAAGGGGTAATGTATAACATCTTTACACACAATACATACATATATAAATACCGTAGCTGCGCGGCGGATCCGCTCTCGCAGCTTTCTTCACAGCCCCCAAAGAGATGCCTTAAACATGCCCTTTGTGCAGTGATCAACTTTCCTATGTGATGTACCAAATCAGATCTTTACCCCACATATATGTATACATTTGGTGGTGTAGTGCTATGGAAGTAGTTTATTTCATTTAATTAACCCTTTAATTGCAGTGATCATCCTGACCGACATTACAAATACAAAAATCCTGATCATTTGCTTTTATCTATTTTCATGACATTTTTTACATACGTCATAGCAAAAACAAAATACAACCGAATAAAAATTATAGCTGGCAGAATTTACTACTATAAATATCAGTTTTTCGTAAGATGTCGCTGAGATGACATGAACCGTGTGGATTGAAGTTATTTTTTATTGATATTAAGCTTTTTGCGCAATTTTTTGGATACTGCACGTTAGCATTTTCTTCTAAAATATACATTTTATTGATACCAATGTAAACAAATCAATTTTATTCATAAAATAAGAATTTTGGATGTTGTAAACACGTATGTTGTTTGTCACCGACACTGCGTTGTTTCCTGAGCAGTTTTAATGTTGTTCTCAAACAACACTGCTCATTGAGTAGTGGTTTAACAATTATTTATATTTTGCAGAAATTTATTTCACTGAACCCTATTTCTGAACTTATCTGTCTGCGATTGTCCTTTACTATGTATGAAATATGATAAATTAGGTATTTTATGTCGCATTTAGGTACTTTTTGGATATAATTGGAGTGCGGTTTTGCATATTTATCAGTATTTGCTTGCTATAAATCAGGCCAAAATGGGAACGAATACGAACAATTATGGCACTAGTACCACCAAAGTGCACCGTCAGATAGTAGTAGCGATTGTTCTAAACATCCAGGCCTGCTCCAGCAGCCTGGACTAGAGGATAATTCCACTTTATTACAGCTCTAATCGAAAGACATAAACCTTATCTTTGGACAATCTGGACATTTTTGGAAATTCTTGATGACAATATCACACCCACTCAAATTATTGATATAAATAAAATATGCATTTATCCTGAATTATTTTAACATACCTACCTATTTTATATGAATTCCTAAACTGTATACACGCCACAGTGTTGGTAACGTACAACATAAAACCTGTTACCGAAATCATTGTATGTTTTTTTTTTTTTTTTTTTTTTATCCACTACAAGCTAGCCCTTGACTGCGATCACACCTGATGGTAAGTGATGATGCAGTCTAAGATGGTAGCGGGCTAACCTGTTAGGGGCATGGCAGTTGTATTAAACCCACACCCCTTCGGTTTCTACACGGCATCGTACCGGAACGCTAAATCGCTTGGCGGCACGTCTTTGCCGGTAGGGTGGTAACTAGCCACGGCCGAAGCCTCCCACCAGGCCAGACCAGAGAAAATTCAGAAATTATAAATTCCTAAATTGACCCTGCCGGGGATCGAACCCGGGACCTCCGCACGTTAAGGCAACAGCGCTACACACTGCGCCACGGAGGTCGTCATATTTACGGAGGTGTTTTGCAATGTTGTACCTTACCAACATATGTTTTCTCAAAAACTATAATAGTAGTATTTTTTTTTCTATTTTTTAGGCATTCTTATACTTATTATGAACCCCCCAAAATATAAAAAAAAAAAAAATTAATTTTTTCGTCTGCGAACTAAAGGGTTAACTGTTCTCAGGTAAAGAAACGGTTGGAGTCTGACATAAAAAACAAAAGGGAGACAAGGTTAACTCATTTTGATTCCGACCGTAATTTGCAAAAATGGAAGGAAGAAAAGGCGAAAAAAAAAGATGAAGCATTAAAAAATAAGAAAATTCCATTTGTGGTCGGTATACCAAAGAGTTCTAAGAATTTTGAACCTCCACCTTCTATATCGTGGCCTTTACCCAGCACATCAGGCAGTTTGACCAGGTCCCAGGCAGCCAGAAGTAACCTGACTAGTAATAAGGAAACACAAGTAAATTCATTTGCACCCCAAAATGCAGGTTTTAATCCATCGCTAGAAGGCCTCGATACGCCAACATTATCTACATATGAAGAGAAAAAATATGAAACTCGCAAGAAACAAAGTGCTAATGTACCGAACCAACAACCAAGATGCTTACGTAGTAAAACTAAATTGAAAGATGAAACTACAGTGAAACAAACACAAAACAAATCGAATGCAGAAAAAAAGACTATACCAAAGAGCAAACGACTTGCAAACCAACCACATAAACAAAATGCTCCCATAAAAGATTCCATAACTTTGACAGCAAAGAATCCTATACCCAAAAGTGAGTCACGTTCTGAAGAAAAATTGCGATCACTCAAAGCTACACATGTACCGATGACACCTCAACAAATAAAGGAGGAGGTGAAGAAAAGCAAAAATGAGGGTAAGATACCAGATTGTTTGCTGCCAATACCTTTCAACCTCTATAACATCACTAGATGTAACATTTACAAACAGGAAATTGATGCTCCATTTCACCAACAATGCCTATTTTTTAGGGACTAATAGGTGTCGGTTTTATGTGTATAAAAACTGTCACTATCTAATGACAATAATTAATATCCACGTGGACGAAGTCGCGGCGATCATCTAGTTTAACAATAGTTTAGAAACTTCCATCAGTGTGGGTAAACACCACCTATAGTAAAAATTACAAAATATTGATTTGCATCTTTCCAGGTTTACTGGATGAGGATGTATGTGATATGAGCGTGGAGCACTTCCAGAGGCAGCTAGACTCTGAGATCAAGCGAATGACAGACATGTGTGAAGTATGGGACAAGATTCTGGAACAGACAACACTACCAGATGAGATTCAGGTTGGTGAAATGCCATTACAAATTAAAGGCTGAATCTGACTGGCAAACTTTTTATTTTAAATTGCAAAACTAGCTGATGTCCGACTGACATTGCCTGCATGGATTGAGGTTTTTGGGTTCCCTCAGGATTAATTTTCCGGGATAAAAAGTAGCAATTTCATACATATCTGTTCAGCTGTTCTGCTGTGATTTAGTAACAAACATCCATCGATCCACTATTCACTAAAGCCCTTTAATGTCCCACTGCTGGGCACAGGCGTCCACACTCACAGAAAGGGAATTAGAGCTTAGACCCATCACACTGCTCCAATGCAGCTTGGCACGGCTTATCCATCCATCCAAACTTTTGCATTTATAATATTTGTGTAGATTGCTGGAGAAAATTGGATTCCGGTGGCAAAAGACCGAAAAACATGGCAAACAATGGAGGAGGCTTTCACCCAGGATATGGGATCCATCTCAAGCTAAAATTACTAACTAACACTAATTACCTTTAAATCTCAATATGTTTACTAATTCAACTAACAAAACGAACATATGACTAAGTAGGTATAATGTTAAAAAAAAAGTAACAGGTGTAAATAAAGCGTTATTATTATTACTAGCTGATGCCCGCGACTAAGTCCGCGTGGATTGAGGTTTTTTGGTTCCGGCGGGAACTCCTTAATTTTCCGGGATAAAAAGTAGCCTATGTGTTATTCCAGAGTACAATTTATATCTGTGCCAAATTTAATCCAAATCCGTTCAGCCGTTCGGTCGTGATTGAGTAACAAAAATCCATACATCCAATGATCCATCCAAACTTTCGCATTTATAATATTTATTTGAATGTTAATATTATCTATAGTTTGTCACGTGACGTGTGTTGTCAGGAAGCGGTGCTGGCGGCGGTGGGTCAGGCGCGGCTGCTGATGTCGCAAAAGCTGCAGCAGTTCGCTTCTCTGCTGCAGTACGCTTCTCAGCTGCAGCCCTGCGAGCGGCCCAAGCCCGGACAGGCGCTGGTCACCCTTACAGACCTGCAGGGCGTCTGGGACATGGTGTTTCTGCAGGTTAGAGGGGGTCAATATAGCACCTAGCTCAATATTATAGCACGCTATTTTACCATAGGGCACGTGTATGTATGTGTCACTGTAAGATTGCAAAAACCGTCAGATTATAATCTTACTAGCGAAATTGTAAACTGTCGACAGATTGTGAACCGATCAATGTTCTGAGTGTAAATTTTTTTAATATTCATTGTATTTACGTTTTCTTGTCTCTTTTAGGTTAGGTTAGGGTTCGACATATATAAGCATATAATTAGGTTTTATCACCTAACAGATTACAATCTACCAAAAAATAATGCGTTAAATTGTAATCTGTTGACAGTTTACAATTTCGCTAGTTAGATTACAAACTAACGGTTTTTGCAATCTTACCTTAAATGACAAGGAAGCTTGGCAATGATTTGATCTAATGGCTCTGATAGTTCCTTAGTTAAAATGATTAGTGAAATGGTGAAAATGGAAAAAAACCCGGCTGAGTTAGTTGTGGGCTCTTCTCAGACCAGGGCGCGTTTGGAACCCTCGTAGCTTTAGTTTTTAGATACCGTTACTGATTATCACCATTATATTTTATATTTTATAAGTAACTTGACGTCAATAAGTGTAGTGTCAACTTACGTCAAACCTCTGGTTTGATACAAATTTCACGCAGTGTAATGCGAATATTTTGTGTTGTATGACGCTCGCCGTATTCGCAGTGCGAACGTAGCCTAACTTGCGAGACGGTGCCGAGATAAGTTTGAATCAGACTGTATCTAGATGATCTAGCGTTCCTGAATAGAAATCGATTAGATACATATCCTTAACAGTTTAACCCGCCTCCATCTTAGGCTGAGATCAATAGAGCGTACTTTGACTTGGCTCAGACTTTACTTAGAGTTAAAACGAGATGGACTTATGTGAGTAACATAAATCTATCCCGTTTTAACGATGTCTTAAGTCTAAGCAAAGTCAAAGATTCTCACCCTTAGATTGCATCATCCTTACCCTAAGGAGAGATCGCAGTTAAGGGTCAACTTGTAGTGATAGAAATAGGTACGTACTCATGAAGATTTACCAGAAGGCAGTGCTGGCGGTAGTGGGGTAGGTTCCACAGTTCGCGTCTGTGTACTGTATTACGAAAATAATGCCATCAATTTTCAATATAATAATATTTACGTACGTTTTGTTTGTGTATGTATCGGATATCTGTTTCTTTTCCTAAAGGTTGAAAACGTAGACATCCGTTTTAAAAAGTTGGAACTGTCACGCGCTAGTGGCTGGGCGAGTGTAGAGCCGCTCGACGTCGTGCGACGACCTAAGCCGTCACAACCCAAGCCGCAACAACCCAAGCCGCAACAACCCAAGCCTTCACAACCTAAGCTGCCACAAACTAAGCCGTCGCAACCAAAGACGGCGGAGCGCGCCCGTCCCGTGCCTAACAACCGCTTGAAGGACTTCATCGCAGGTAACAACCATCGAACAACGTTAGTTTACCTCAACACCCCTCGCAGAGAGCTATACGGCACACAGCCCGCAGTCTTAAGCGGCCGCGACGCGCGAACAGGCTCATGAATAAGGCCCCGAACGGGTTCGAAACTTCGGCACCTTTCAGACATAACACGTGAGTCACGTGAGTTTAACCGGTAGTTTTGTGTAGTTAAAATGTTTATCACTCACGATATGACATGAATTGTCAATCTTTGACATGAATTGAATAAACAAATTTAAGAAATCCATTAAAAGTATGCTCCTGAAAAAAGCTTATTATACTGTTGAAGATTATGTAAATGATAGAGGAGCATGGATTTGATCTCTCCAGCAATGCTGGGGACAGCGGTTACTTATGTACACATTGATATAGTAATTGTAAATAAATAAATGAATTATTTAAAAAGAGCAACCACCGAGTTTCTTGCTGGTTCTTCTCGGTAGGAATGGCATTCCGAACCAGTGGTAGATTCACTTGACGATTCAAAAGTACTTGTAAAAGTTTATTTGAATAAAAAATATTTGATTTGATTTGATTTGATTTGATTTGATAGTTTTAACGTTTTTATTTAGTACTTCGATATGCCAGAAATTAATTCTAAGCAATTACACTTGTAAGTTTTACTCATATAAGTCGCATGTATGAGTAACTTACGATTTTTACCTTCAATATTATCTTGTCTGTTATTTTCATAGATTTAGGATTGTCGTAAAGACCAATCCTAAATCTATGGTTATTTTATACCAGTGATGTATGTATGTATGTATGTATGTCACCGTAAGATTGTGAAAACCGTCAGATTGCAATCTAACGCTTTTTATCTCGATAGATTGTAAACTGTCGACAGATTGTGAACCGACAGATTGTTCAATGTTCTGAGTGTCAATTTTTGAAATATTCATTGTATTTACGTTTTCTTGTCTCTTTCTTGTAGGTTAGGTTACATAAATAAGGCAAGAGTGAATAGGCATCTTCTAGGCAAGCGCGTTCCAACCTAGACCTCATCATTGCTTTGCACTAAGCATGATTGTCGTCAAGTGCAAGCCTATCACTCAATAAAATAAAAAAAAATCAAGTAGGCCGCAGGCCGGGCAGGTTCTCTCAGGTTAATATACCTAACATATTACAATCTACCGAAAAATAATACGTTAAATTGTAATCTTTCGACAGTTTACAATTTCACTAGATAGATTACAATCTAACGGTTTTCACAATCTTACGGTGGCATATATACTTTATTGTACACCACGGATATGCATGCCATGTATAGTGTTGCCATCAGCCATGTACAACTCGCTTTAATTTTTCCTGTTAATCTACCCTCACATCGAAATCTGTACACGCCACTGCGAGTAGGCCTTTCTACTATCGCTCTGACTTGCTATCGCTCGCTTTTGCTTTTTTTTTCTGAGGTCAGAGCGATAGTCACAAGCGTTGTTAATGATTGTATTCTGGTTCCCAGCTGCCAGAAAAGCAAAGCAAGCTAACACGAACACCACAAAGACATTCGAGGCGGGTTTCTTCAGCGTGCAGTCACCAGTAAAGTCCCCCGCCGCCGCCACCCCGCGCCCCGAGCCCAGCCTGCTGAAGAGCGTGCTCTCCAGCGAAGCCAGGAAGGCGTCTGCCAAGAAGGTATGGGATCATCCATAGTACAAGACGAAACACTGGTTCTTCAATAAATAGCCTTTTATTAAATAATTCCACACGATTACTACAGTCGGCGTCATTGCCGAGTCAACCACAGATCATGGATCCATCTCCACTCATTACAGTACAATAATGCAGACTCGACCAGTCAGAGCAGGGTAGCACTAACGTTATTTGTCTCTCTCGGCCTAACAATAAAGTACGTCACAGGTTAAGGGGGGGGGGGGGGGTCGACGAAGCGTGACATTATTCGGCATGTGTGTGTCAGCCGTCCTTCTTGAATCTGTCATCTCGTCGTCCAATCAGAATTAGGTTTGTTTCGAAAGGCGGTTAACGGTTGGCGGCGCCAGCCGCGCTTCTCTCATAGCGTCGTTACTTCCCGGATTAATAACACGTTTTTAAGGAAAAAAATTGTTTTACAAAGTGATAATTTTTTTTGTAATTGCAGCAAATATTGGTGTTTTATTATACTTTATTCAGTTGTGCAATTAATAATCTTTCGATTTGGTGATAAAATCCTTAAATTGATCTTAAAAATGGACAACAACGAGTTGAATAATGCGTCTTCGGAGTCCATCGGTCCCGGTGAAGGGACAACGAATAACGCAGACCACACCACTGTCGAGACCCCGGGCGGGGCTAGCGGCAAACGGCGTCATCAAGAGGACTCAGACGACGATTCGAGCTCTGGTTCAGGTGGCAGTTCGACTAGGTCGAGTGAGGTAAACGCCGGGTCCGAACGTGCCATGGCGGCTTTATGTAATGCCATACTAGCACAACGGGCTCTATTAAAGCAAAACCTACAACAGTTTGTAGACTGGTCAGCGGCTCCTGATACAGTGCTCAACGCAGCTAACGTTTTCGATAAAATATCTGATTTTTTCCAATCTTCATCGAAATTTCACAAAACCAGTGAGGAGATGATGCAAATAGTGTGTGGCAAGCGAGCGGAATATATAGAAACACGCCGTGACCGCATATTGAATGATTTACCAAACAAAATCTTGCGAGAGGGTCTGCGTAAGATACCTCCAAGTTCCAAATATCTTTTCGATGAAGACCAGCTGCGTGTGTATATACAAAATACAGGGGGCATGGACAAGTGGGTCCGGCCTTGGTTTGCACCCGATAAGGATGGGAAGAAAGGCCACAAGCAGTCTTCAAAATCGAGCGGACGTGACGAATAGCCCAGGCTACTTGTGCAAGCTATGTATGGGAACCCTAAAATAAAAAATGTAAAGCTGATTTTTGGCACAAGCGTTCCTTGGGGTCTGAGAAGTACTTCTTAAAAATTCCCCCCCCCTAGGCCGCGGGCTTAACCCCCCACCCCCCCAAACGTCTCCCCAACCGCAGTTTTTTGTAATTTTCTCAAAAAATATTAGTGCTAGAAAAAAGCTTTCTATGGTGAAAATTATCTTCATTAAATTATCTACAAAATAATATTATAGTTCATTTCCATAAGACTAATAGTTTCGGAGATATGTTAACCTTTTGTGCATGAAAAGAAAATATTTTGCATGTATGGCTTATTGTAATGTAGTTTCTTGTAATTTCCATAAGAACTGATAGAGCTACAAAAATATTGTCTGAAGCAAAATGAAAGGCTATTAAATAAGCTATAAAACTTCTCAGACCCCAAGGAACACTTGTGCCAAAAATCAGCTTTACATTTTTTATTTTAGGGTCAATGTTTATTAGTCCCGTACTAGAATCTTCCTCAAATCAGTCCTTTCGATCAAAAGATAATCACACAAAAGGAAAATGTGGCAAACTCAGCTCTAACGCAGTCACTTCCTCCAAGCAGGACTCGTACAAAGCGAGAAAGCCCTTTAAGAAAGACAGGCAAACCAACAAGAAGCAGATGGACAAATGATTCGCGGCCACCCCAGCCCGGGTTTTATGGAGGCTGCCTTCGAGCGTATCGAAAGCAGTGGCAGTTGTTTCAGGCTCCGAAGGCCCTTCTCAAAATGATTATGGGAATGCGACTGCCATTTACCTCCAAACCTATTATTGTTCCATCATGTCTCCAAATTCTGCATCGCTTCGAAACCCCCGAATCTCCACAGATGACGGAACAAATAGAGACTCTCTTGGGACAGGGTGTTCTGGAGATACCAGATCAGAACAAGTTGGGTCCCAGTTTCTTTTCGACCATGTTTCTCACCAAGAAAAGCGATGGTTCGAAAATACCCATTTTCAATCTCAAGCGTCTCAACCAGCACATAGTACCCAAGTCCTTCAAGCTAATGATGATGAATGATGAGAGCATCATCAGGTACCGAATTTCTTTCAGAAAAACGATTGGATGGTGAAGCTGGACCTATCGTTAGTATATTTTCATCTGAGTACAGCAAAGTCTCATCGGAGATTCCTCCGAACGATTTACAAGGGTCAAGTCATACAAATGACAAGCTTACCTTTCGGGCTGTCATGCGCTCCGAAGAATTTCGTGAACCTGACCAACTGGGTTGTACAAGTACTAAGGGACAGGGGCCTGAGAGCAATTGTGTACTTGGACGATTTTCTTCTGGTCAGCCAGTCGAAAAGTCACCTTCAGGAACAGGTTGGGACAGCCGTCAGCGTTCTAGAATCATTAGGGTGGACAATAAACTACGCGAAGTCCGTTCTCCAGCCGACTCAAGAGATAGAATATTTGGGCATAGTATGGAACATGAGCCTCAATTTCAAGTGCTTACCTCCAAAAAAGATCCAATCGCTCAAGCTCAGTGTAAGTCAAGCCTTGGCCAAGAGGGAATTGTCTCAAAAAGATACTCAAATTATTTTGGGTATGATGAATTTTGCCAACTTTGTCATCCCCAGGGGGAGCTTACACTGCCGCCAGCTACAAAGACATGTACGTGGCTTGAACCACTATCCTCCCTGCAAGCCAGCAATCAAGGATCTTCAATGGTGGAAGGACACGTTGGAGGGCCCTCACGTGAAGAACACCTTACACCCAGAACTGATAGCCCATTTTCTGACTACGGATGCAGCCAATTTCGGATGGGGTGCTCAGATGGACGATTACACGACGACAGGCAAGTGGCGGCGGCAAATGGAGGCAAATGTTCGCACTCATAGCAGCGGTAAGTCGATTCAAGCGTCGATTGCAAGGTCAACATCTTATATTTCAGACAGACAATCGGACCGTTGTGTCTTACATCAGGAAGGAAGGTGGAACACGATCGGTAGCCCTCCTCAATCTGACTTACCAATTAATGACAATCCTAGACCGGTGGAGCATAACAATCTCTGCCGAATACCTACCAGGCAATTTCAACGACATCGCCGACGGACTATCTCGTGGCAGGAAGGCATCGGTGTGGCATCTGAAGCAGCCGGCGTTAAACAAAATATTCAGGACGTTCGGAAAGCCGCAGTTCGACCTATTTGCCAGCTATCAGACGCTAGTAGTGAAGGACTATGTCAGCAAGGATTGTACGGACGCAACGGCTATCTATTGCAACGCTTTCAGCCACGTATGGAATTATCAGCTGGCGTGGGTGTTTCTGCCTCCGAGCTTGATACCGAGGGTACTTCATCATCTAAACTCTGCACAAGGAACATACCTTGTCGTGGCTCCGATGTGGAACAGAGCGTTCTGGCTACCAGACCTCCGCCGACGGGCTTTGTGCAAGCCAATGAAGATCAAAGACCTGGAACAAGTCTTGATAGATCAGATAACCGGCCTCCCCCCACCTCGAGTGCGGGAAATGCAACTTTTTGTATGGAAAATTGGGGCTGGGGACAAGAAATTAAAAACTGGTCAGAATCTGAAAGAAACCTATTAAAACTAAGTTGGAGAGAATCCACTTTAAAAACTTACAAACCAGCTTGGATACGTTGGGTTAAATAGTGCACATGCAATAATTTAGATTACAGGTATCCTAGCGGAAATGTACTAGCTAAATTTTTAGCTTTCTTGTATCTTGAAGAGAGATTAGCTTATCCTACGATCCTATTGCACAAATCCGTGGTGACGACCTTTTGCCAATCCAAGAATGAGGAAAACTTAAGTTCTCACTTCCTAGTTAAACACATACTAAAAGCAATCTTTCTTCAGAACCCAAAAGCAGAGCAATCTCCGATTTGGAATCCCAACGACTTGATTGCCTGGTTACAGAATAATATTCCAAATAGGTAACGTTATTTGAAGCATCACGTAGACTTGCCTGCATATTATTACTGGCGTCCGGCAGACGCGTTCATGATCTGACACTTCTAAAGACTTCTCTAAATCATCATGTTGACGGCGGTGACCATGTAAAATTCTATCCCGAGTTTGGTTCAAAAACTGATACCGCAACATACAGGCAATCAGGTTGGAAACTCTCACAGCATCCTAACGAAAATATATGTCCTGTTTATTGGTCTAAAAAGTTATTAGAGTTGAGCGAGCACAGAAGCGTAGCTCATGGTTTAGATTATTTGTTTATTACAATAAAAGGGCAAGCTCGAGTAGCATCTAAAACAGTCATCGGCAACTGGATAAAGTCAGTATTTAAGGAAGCCAATATTCGGGCTTCACCCGGAAGCTTACGTTCGGCCGTAGCGTCTTTAAGTTGGTACGAAAATCTACCTATAGAAGATATTCTCTCTCGGGCCAACTGGCAAAGGGAAAATACATTTGCTAAATTTTATTGTAAACAGATTATTGGCCTATCCAATCCTAGCCAATCTTCTAATCTAGTTACAATATTCGAGTCTGTTTGATTTAAATACGTAATAACGAAAATACGGTTTCAGTTAGTTACTGATAATAGTTTAGAATGTTTTTGTTCCTTGCTTGATTACAATATTGTGCCTATTTTTGATTTACTTAAATTATTGGGAAAAACCAATTTATGTTCTCTTTACCCCAGTGTGATTGTTATTATATTACATATAATTTGTTAAATCGTATAATTCTATCATTTGT
The DNA here is from genome assembly GCA_923060345.2 of Erebia aethiops. Classification (NCBI taxonomy): domain Eukaryota; kingdom Metazoa; phylum Arthropoda; class Insecta; order Lepidoptera; family Nymphalidae; genus Erebia; species Erebia aethiops. The sequence continues at coordinate 3,268,035 of OV281079.1, read as the reverse complement.
TATCACATAGCGTCGTTTGGCGGTCACCAGGAGTTAATAAACACGTCTCTCACAGATGCTGTGCGACATGTGTGTGTCACATGCCGAATAATAGTACAAGTTTTACATAACAATAAAACTTGTATTATTGGAGCAGAGATGATGCACAGCATCCTAGTAAGGTCTCCTGGTGAGAGACTTCTATGAGAGAAGCGCGGCTGGCGCCGCCAACCGTTAACCGCCTTTCGAAACAAACTTAATTCTGATTGGACGACGAGATGACAGATTCAAGAAGGACGGCTGTGATTGGTCGAGAAAACAAAAGGGAAGTATGACGCACTCTCACAGATGCTGTGCATCATCTCTGCTCCAATAATACAAGTTTTATTGTTATGTAAAACTTGTACTATTGTGTGACAAGTGGTGGAGGGGTCCTAAGTTTCGTGACGTCACATTTCAAAAACTTAAAAATATTTCCAACTCTATCTGTATCTGTAAGGTTTAAATTTATTTGTTGGCGAGTTTTCTAATTGTTTCTAGATGTAAAATGAGGGCCACCGCGTTTAAATACCGCTAGGGGCGCTAGTGTTGAGTGAGGTCTCCGAAATGTTAAATTGTTAAATATCACTGGCCTTTATCGCGAGTCTAATTATTTAGTTAATGTTGTGAATATTTAGCGATAACCGATTAATTATGGAAGATGTAAGATACGTGTCGATGAATGCCATTACTCTGTACTTTGAAAGCGGAGCTAAGAAAAAGAGGTACGAAAATAAGCGGACTGAAAGAACAGCTAATTCATAGGTTAGTATTTTCCTGGTTCCTGTATGTTTACTATTTACATAAAGGTTGAGGTAAGGTAAGGTGTTTTTTTTTTTCAGAAATTTGTTTACCGAATTTACAGCTATACTTTAGGACCTTACTCGCAAGTGGCGCCAACTAGTGAGCATAAAAACGGTAGCCCTCATTGCAAGATAGGTGACGTCACTAGGGAGGGGTGTCTCATAAATGTGACCAACTGTGACAAGGAGGAGGGAGGGGTCAAAAAATCACGAAATTAGTGTGACGTACATTATGGATGACCCCTAAGCAGCTGTTTAAATAATAGTTACTATTAGCTGTTGCCCGCGACTTCGTCAGCGTGGATTGAGGTTTTTTGTTTGCTGCGGGAACTCTTTAATTTTCCGGGATAAAAAGTAGCCTATATGCTATATTGCAATATTCTGCCTAACAAAGTAGTACACTTGCAGCAGTGTGCTATATGCGAGACTGTGTTTTACACTCTCATGTACAGCACCGCAGTTTTGAATTTATTATACAGAGAGTCAGAGCTTTTAAAATCAAAATATCGTGACTATTCTTATGAACGTTGCGTGTCTACTCGATAACAATGTTTGAAAACCTCATAGAAAGTAACTAACGGCATTAGTTAGTCAGAACACCTATTTACTAGCTGTTTTGATGAAAAATGAGCATTGACGTATTTCCATTTGGGTAAGCAGTGCATTTATGGCTCCATGAACGCAATCACTATGACTGCACGCCACTGTTGGGTTACATAGTAATTATACCTCGGAAAGCTGACGCTTTATATGATTTGGTCTTGTGTTATTGCCAGCTATTGATTAATACAGGTTTTATGAGTGGCCGATATTTCAGAAATAAAATAAAATGGCGAAACGGTATCTATGCCAAAAAATATTCTTGTCAAACACCTTTAATATTTATTTTCTCTTCACAGAGCTCCTATGCTATGATGCGCGCTTCACTGATTGGCAAAAATGTCGACAGTGAAGATGGAGAAGTTTGTGAAGTAAGTTGTTGATTTATACCTTTTTTTTATATATAGGCTAGCGCTTGGCTGCAATCAGACTTGCTTGCAAGTGGTAATACAGCCTAAGGGGGAGCGCGCTTGCCTAGAAGATGCCTATTCACTCTTATTTATGTCTAACCCTAACCTAGCCTAAAAGATCGAGAAAACGTAAATACAATAAATATTTCAAAAATTGACACTCAGAACGTTGAACGGTTCACAATATCGCGAGATAGATTATAATCTAACGGTATTTACAATTTTAAGCTGATATATACACCCACAGCCAGCTATAAAATTGCTAGTAATCAATTTGTGACTTATTTAAAATCTTATGGTAGGGGTACACTACTGGTATGAGTGGTATGATGAAGTTATTGACCTTGCTTTGTTTATCTATAATTTTTTTATTTGTTTGTTTCCAGGCCGACATAGCTCCCCTCACGCCCATAAACTTTGGTATGCCCCCAGGAAAAAGTATCCTAAAATTGAACAACAGCACTTCAAGTAAAGTTGCCAAAAAGTTATCATTTAAACTGTCCAATATGGACACGGCCAGCGATTCCAGTCCAACCAGCGACGTTGGACAGAATCCATCAGAATCCTGTTTGGAGAAGTCTCCGAAATTTTCGTCTACACGTAAATTAGAAAGGCAAGATGCGGTAGATGTAGAATAGTAGTATAATAATAGTAGTAGTCACTCCAGTTAAGTAGAAGAAAAACTAGCACTACGTCGCACTACGTCGCACTACGTCGCACTACGTCGCACTACGTCGCACTACGTCGCAATACGTCGCAATACGTCGTAGAAGACGAGTAATAATAATAATAATTTTTACTCTCATTTATTTGTACAAATTTTTATAAAATTTTAATAATTAGGTACTAAATATATACAAGAAAAATTAAAATCTAAATTAAATCTAAAGTAAAAAAAAAGAAACTAAAAACTAAACATTAAAAATATCATCTATTCTACTGCAATAAGGCAATGTGCCCAGAACGCTGGCTGCGTTACCTCGCTGAATAGCCAAACATAATATATATATAATAATAATAAACAATTTATTTCTGTTCATAATACAATTGAATTACATTGGGGCTGGAACCTCCTTTTATAGTATATTTAAATACCTGTATCAAGAGATTCCGCTCTTCTATAACATACAGATTCATCAAAATTCTATTAAAACATATTTTTAAATTACTGACATTAATTGCACAAACATTTTTTTTTTCTAAATTTTAATTTTAAATCTGGCTTCAAATTTTATCGATTTATGGACTTTTAGAAACAATATACAACTTCTCACAGTTAAAAGTTGGCTAGATGAGTACAGCTTTTGAGTTGGGAATCTATATGGTTTATAAAAGATGACCTTTAGCAAAGATCGTTGTGCTCTTTCTATATCAATGAACCTTGTTTTTGCTGCACCACCCTAGACCGGGATGCAGTAGCTTAGTACCTACTGACTGAGCCAAAGCAATGTAAATTTTCTATAGTAGGTCCTTAGCGGCAATATGTCTTAGCATCTTAAATATCCAAATTAACTTTCTAATTCTGCTGCTAATAACTTCAATTTGTCCCTGCCAAGATAACCTATGATCTATTATAATACCTAAATACTTAGTTGAGTTTACCCTACTGATGCTGGAACATTATGTTATCTGGGGCGTGCAATATTATGCTATAATCGCTATTTGGCTGAGTCCTGTTGTTGATTGAGAAACACATATAATTAGTTTTTTCCTTGTTAAGAGTTAGTAAATTTATTCTCAGCCAATTCGCGACTTTAGCAAGTCCCAGTTCTGCTAAAGTTTTAACTTTTTCCCATGATGTATCAGTAAATACTATTGCAGTATCATCAGCATATGAAAAGATTTTAGCGTTATTTAATTTTAGATAACAAAGTTCATTGATATTGATTAAGAACAAGGTCCTAAGACACTGCCCTGTGGCACACCGTAATAGATAGCGAGATCTTGACTTATATACAGCCCAATTGGGCTGTATATAAGTCAAGATCTCGCTATCTATTACGAATTGCTATATATATAATATATCCTCACTGGACGTACCCAGAGAGTCAAAATTTTGACTCTCTGGGTACGTCCAGTGAGGTAGTCTTTAAAAAGAGCCAAAGGGACACCTCTTATACCTATATTTTGTAACTTTTTCACAAGAATGGGGACAGAGACAGTATCGAAAGCTTTGTTTAGATCGAGAAACACCCCGATACATTTTTTACCGCTATCCAGTTGTTGATCTATAAACGAAGTAAGGGCTATAGTGGCATCTTCTGTGGACTTTCCATGTCTGGAACCATATTGAGTGTCAGAGAGAAGCTGGTATTTGTTTAAGTATTTCAGTAATCGTGAATTCATAATCTTTTCTATTATTTTGGAAATCGAAGGTAAAACAGAAATTGGCCGGAAATTATTTACATCGTCTCTGTCTCCACTCTTGTGAACAGGAGTTATGTTGGATCGTTTAAAGGGTGTGAGAAATATACCCTTACTAAAACAAAGATTAATTAAATGGCAGATAATAGGAGCTACCTGGTTCTTAGCAAGCTTAAGGAACTCAGATGGGATGTTATCCCAGCCAGGGGCGCTATTTGTTTTAAGATTCATAAGTATATTTTTCACTCACTTTTCCTCAATATCAGTATCCAACAACCCAAAAGAATTAAGCTGTACCATACAAGTCTCATTAGTCTCCGCAGTATGTCCACTTGCTATAATATCCTCGGCTAAATGTTTCCCTATGTTGGCAAAATATTTGTTATTATGATCCGCTGACTTAATAGGAGAAGACTTTATATTTAATAATTGAGTATTATCGGTTTTTCTATTATTCATATTAGTTACTGATTTTATATTGGACCATGGGATTTTTGAATATAAAAGTATGATCATATTATCTTGTGTGAACCTGAGCTTCTTTAAATTTAAGGTCTTCTTGAATGTTAAGCATGTTTTTTTGTGTTTATTGTTATAATTTAGGGATGTCTTGTTAATATTATTATGCCATAAAAATTAATAATTTACCTAACTACCTAGTCATACAAAATTTAAATATTGTGATTTACAAATATTGTCGTATCTTCATAGTAAAAATGTCATAATTTCATAATAAAATGTCATAATAAAAATGTCATAATCTTACTTCTTACTTCTTACTAATATTATAAATGCGAAAGTTTGGATGTATGGATGTCTGGATGTATGGATGGATGTTTGTTACTCAATCACGCCCCAACAGCTGAACGGATCTGGATGAAATTTGGCACAGAGATAGATTATAGTCTGGAATAGCACATAGGCTACTTTTTATCCCGGAAAATTAAAGAGTTCCCGCGGGAACCAAAAAACCTAAAACCACGCAGACGAAGTCGCGGGCATTCGCTAGTATTGTAATAAAATTGTTATAGTTATCCCTCGTCTATCGAAATGAATCACACTATTGACCTGAATAATGGCTGCCAAACTATTAATTTTAATTAATAATTTCACCATAACTTGTAAATGCCTGGACAGATTTGAATATATAGAATCCTTACATCATCCATAAATACATAAATTTTTTGAAAACATGATTCAGTATAGCCGTGGGTAGTAGTGTTTTTTATCGGAACGAAGTTCCTTATGGTACGATGCGGAGGGGTAACCTAGCTACCAAAAACGTCCGTAACGAAAATGCGTGCAGTAAGATTTTTTTAACGAACATTCGTAATTAAACTTTAATGATTTGATGTTAAGGTTTATATTTTTTTTTAAAATATTAAAAAAAAGGAAATAAATAATTTATATATATTTGTTTTCACTTCTATCGGCAGTCCCTATGACTGCCAATTTTTGTTTTATCGATAAAAACAAAAACTACTTTACAAAACTGCCTAAATATAAAAAAAAACTTAAAATATAAACCTTAATCCTATGTCCACGAAATAAACATCCATTAATTCAGTCTGTTTTGCAGTAAAAGTAAGGCAATATTAATTTACAAGTGATTTTACGCGGCCAACCATGATTCTTAAATCTCATTACAATAGCTAAAACGCGCGCGGTCTCTCGCTTCATATCGTCTAATGAAACCGGTTTTGCGCCCGCGTCGAGCAACAGAAATAGTACATTGTTCACCGAGGGGAGAAAGTGACCGATTACTACCGAGGGTGTAGTTTGAGGCCCGAGGCGTAGCCGAAGGGCCGCAATACACGCGAGGTAGGAATCGTACTTTCTACCGAGTGATACATAGTGCTTTATACTACACCTGCGAGGAAAATAAGCGATAATAATTTGTGATTAAACTGAAGTTCTATCATAATTATATGAGTCGCTTCATTCGAAGCTTCACTATCAAAACTAGACTAGGTACATTTTGAGGATTATTTCAATATAGATTTCGATATCGACAATCGACATCGACAATCGATATCGACAATCGACATCGATACCGACAATCGACTACCATATCGACAATCAACATCAACACTGATATCGACTATCGATATCGACATCGACATCGATAGCGACAATCAACAAAGATATCGACATCGATGTTGACAATCTACATCGATAACGACATCGATATCAACAAACGACATTGATATGGACAATCGACATCGACAATCGACATCGATACATCGATAGCGACAATCAACATCGATATCGACAATCGACCATCAAAATCGACATTGATATCGACAATCGACATCCACCATATTTGACTTTTGTATGTCAAATATGGTGAAGCTGCTTCTAATATTATATCCATATAAGGACATACCCAAATTCTCAACGTCCATATACCTAATTTACTTAAAATTAAAAAAAAACAGCGCGTTAGAAATGGATTTTCATATAGTTTTTCTCCCCGCTTGGCACGTTAGAAATGAAATTTCATACATCTTTCCCTCCCGCATATTTGGTTTGTAGCAATGACGTACTTTCTACCTCGTTTTTAAAAAAGAATGAAGGTACTTTCTGAGCGGGTGTAGTATAAAGATATGTTCCGCTCCTCCGCCCCTTCCCTTTCGATCGTTTCAGTTGATGTTGATCTAGGTAATGGCGCTCTAGTCTAGAGAAATAATCTGCTACTAGATTATTTTTAGATGATATATATTGAACGGTATAATTGTAGGCCGACAATATAATGGCATATCTTTGTAATCTTAGTGCCGCTGTTACAGATATCCCGTTTTTATTGCCAAATATGGAAAGGCGAGGGGCCTGTGATCTGTTTTTCTTGTCTTCCGTACAGATATTGGTGGAAGTGCTTGAATTGCTGAATTTGGCTATAAACCTTTTCACTAGCTTGTAAGGATTTCTTAAACAGTTGTGCAGAACATTTTAATTACAACAAAAATAACCTGATGACGTCAATATATTATATTTGCTGCAAGAGAAATCTTACTTTAAGAAATAGAGCATTTAGTCAGGAAGAGACTGCTAAGGCCCTAGATAGAAAAATGTCTATATTAAAAAATAAATAACTATTAAAAAAACATTCTTTTATTTGTAGATTTTGGAATCCAAAGTTCTAACCCTTCGTTGTTTTAACGCACGCTGAAATAAATATGTTCTTTTGAAATTTGACAAGAAATAAATCAAGTTTAATTTTTTTGATATCATGAACTTGCATTAAATAAAAAACTTGATTTATTTCTTGTTAAACAAAGGGACGAAGTAAATAAAGTAGAGTAATAAAAATACCATCTATTTAAAAACCCCGCGCTCACTAATTCACTAATATTCCGTGCGGAAAAAGTGGCACTAGTTGTATCGCAACAAACAACAACGCCATCTAACGTAACGTAACGTACATCTATCTCAGCGTAACAAGGAACATATTATTATTTACTACGGGGTGTACGTCGCATTTTTTTGTATGGAGTTACACTTCTTCTCTCGGTAGAGAGTAGTATATTCTTGATCGGTGGCTCCGATCAAATGAACCAGAGAAATGAACCGCAACGGGAAAAACGCCCTGAATTTTCTGAACCCACTGGAATTAAACAGCGATGTGGAATTTCACCGTCGGTTCCCGTTTACTAAGAGAAAGGAAACCATAAATACAAACAAAAATGATATGCCGTTAAATTATTGTGAACGAGCTAAAACAGAATTCTAACAAGGGGCTATTGATACCGCCATTAGCCATACCTACTCACAGCACTGCGATTTTTAACGCAACAGGATGCTTCCAGGTTTGTACTTATTTGAATCCCCTTCAACAAAAATCAATACGTTTTAGAATGCGAAAACGTGCTTGCATAGTACGCTTTCGAAGCCCATCTTTTCAACCGATTTTGATGAAATTTTCGGTACAGCTATAGGCAGGAAAGGATATAGGCTTCTTATCCTAGAAATTGAAAGAGATAACAAGGGATTGCAAAACCCTAAATCCACCTAAACCACGCGTACAAGTGCGTTTATTATCTAGTTAAATATAAATATGAGTAATTAACCAAATCAAGTATGAAGAGTTTGTAAAATAGATGAAGACAAAATGTTTATTTTCAGACTGTCTCACATCGCAAAATTTTTATGAAAACAAAATTTCCATCACCTGAACCTGTGAGCGAGCCAAGCCTTCTACGAAATTGCGGGTATGCCAGAAGCATCGATATAATATATGTAGGTCCTAGATGGGCCTTTTCATAGAAAAATGGCGGGCGTCCGACTCAAGTAATAAGTGTTCTGTGGTCCGACTTGCTGAACACGTTCCGCACCTGTCATAAGCCTGTCTTTGTCCCCGTCGTAGCGCTGTCACGATCGCTCGTCGTATCTCTTTTAATCTGAGCGTCGCGTTTAGATAATTTGATAATATTAAGTTAACATCTAAAGTCTAATTAGTTTGGCACTGTATAATTTTTATTTAAAGGTAAGTGTTTCAATTCACAATTATACATTTCCAAAAAACGTTATTTAATCTTCATATTTAATATTTTTATCCATTACGCAATCATTTAATTTCCGCGGCAAACTGTATGATATTTTTTTTACTAACTGGCCAGTTAGTAAAAACGTCGGGCTTTGGGTTCCATTATAGAATAGTCAGCCCAGTAGGATAAAAAAAATGCAACCAAGATTAACTAGTTAAAGCATAGACGGGCAGAACGGACAATAGGCATTAATATTAAAAATTATACTCACGTCAATAATAAATTTTATCATATTATTATAATATTATTATAATTTGTTATTGACGTGAGTTAAATTTTAACTAATAACTTCAATAAATGAAGAGTTTTAATTTATTGAAGTTGGTCATTTTTATTTTGTATGAATTACAAGATATAATAAAAATTTATAGACTAAACGTTAATCTAAAATCGTTATATACCTACTAACAAAAATAAAAATAAAATAAGAAATTGTTAATTCAGAATTTTATTAGTTAGTTGAACAAAAGTTGTTGAGTACCTATATGTACAGAAGCTACCTACTTACTTCGTAAGTGTTTAGTACTAATTAATAATTTTTGAATTCTTTCATTTGCAATATGGTTTGGCGAGGATTATTTTAAACTGTTCCAAATTTCAATTTTTAGTATTAGTAGTTACTGAACTATGCAAAGTGTGACGGACGGACATGTCGCGCCACAAGGGTTGTATTCTTATCACTTTGGTACGCAACCTTAAAAATGATTTTATTTCTGTCAATTTTTGACAAAACTTCAGTATCAATAACTAACAAATAATAAAATTTAAAAAACCCACGACGTACTGCAACTCTCCATTGTGTGGACTTTGACCTTAAAATATATCTAAGAACCTTCTCACAAGCTATACATATCTAATGCAAAAAACCGCATTATAATCGGTCCAATAGTTTTACAGGAAAGTTGTAACAAAAAAGTGGCAAAAATAACAACTAATAACATTTATCGTTTACCTCAGAGAGTACACTGATGTAGGTATTACTTTCAACAAGCGCATCTGTTCTAATCTATGACCGAGTCATATACGTTTTTAAGCTGTCATTCAGCAATGGCGCATATTGCAAGCAAGTTCCCGCTTTTCAGACTAGATGGCGTTGTTAATAAGTTCACATTCTTTGTTTGACTGGGCCCGTCTATATAAATTGAGGTCGTTGGCCAGAAGTAATTAGCTGTATTAATGGCACGCATATCCATATTTTAATAATCCTGGAGGGCCATATTATGCTGAAATTTACTGAAATCCTACTTTTCTGTGAATGTCAAGTATTAGTAAGTTTAACAGTTTATGAACCTTAGGTACAAAATTTAAAAAATTGCTTTCTATCTGTATATTTTTTGTTACAAGTTGTTGGTGGCCTAATTTAAAAAATGTAGACATTTGGCTTGATGGCCTGGATGGGAACACAACAGTAGGATCTTTAATAGCAGTTCACTCAAAATAAGGTTTGAACAAGGGTCTGTACAGGGAAATTGTATTTATTAACACTAATAATCCACCCCGTCCCCTCCTGTCCAGAGAGGTACAGTCAATGTCAAAAGTCCATACATAGTTTAAGTGCTAAAACTTTGTGTAAGCAGTCTCAGCCACTCATCTTCGCAAACAATCTGTCCAAAATATTTACCTTAATTATTTAACAACATGATGTTCAAACCATTACAATTCAATAGATTACTGCCATAAGTTGTCAAAAATGTCAACCTGTAATATGAATTATATGCAGTGGCGTGCACAGGTTTTGAAGCTAGGATAGCCATTAGTTAGAATATCTATTTACTTACTGTCATGATGAAAAAAAGCATTGACGTATTCCCATTTGGCTAAGCTGTGCTTTTATGCCTCTATGAAGTACTCTGATTAAATTTAAGTTTGAGGGTAACTTTGTAACTAACAAGCGATCTTGTTTGCTTATTCTATATGGACTTTTGACATTGACTGTGCAATACAGCTCATATTAAAACACAAAACACCTTTAAAAGATTGTTTGGGGTATGGAAAAGAAGATTTACTTGACTTCATAAAAGGCTCGGTAATAAAATCCATACTAATATAATAAAAATGCGAAAGTGTGTCTGTCTGTCTGTCTGCTATGCTTTCATGGCTCATCCGTTCAACCGATTTTGATGAAATTTGGTACAGGGGTAGGTTGTGTCCCGGGGAAGGACATAGGCTAGTTTTTATCCCAGAATAATTCCTGCGGGATTCATAAAATTGTAATCCACAGTACACATACAAAGTCCTGGGCATCATTTATTTGAACAGTAGTCAAATACTCAATTGTAGCATGTGCAGTTCTGCATACCCTTGCAATCAAATATTAGTAAGATCCCCAGCCTCCAGCCATTCTTCAAAGAATCATGACACAACCAGGTGAAACTCCAAGTAGAACTGATATTTCAAGACTTACCATAAGGTGAGGAATCATCTCCATACATTTTATGTAATTCACTTCGCTGACTTTAATATAATACCTGGCCGAGTTTGTGGATGGCTTCTTCTCAGGCCTAGACGCGTTTGGAACCCTTATTATCTACTTAGTTCAAATAACCTTGAGTGAGCTGCCATTACAGATCTATAATATATTTGGGTATTAGGGCGCATTTGCTTTAACTAACCCTAAATACATTATGTAAACGGTGTGAGTACCATACGGTATTGCAATCCCTATACCTAATAATTGTATTCCCAATGTCTAGCAATTAGAATAAATAATTATAAAGTAAAAGAATTATTATAAATTAGAATAAATTATAAAGTAAAAGAAAGTAATTTTATTTTCACCTCTCATGCTTTAAAAAAAATTCATTATAGCTTAGCGTAGGCGGACTGAAATTAGCATTTAGGGCCTAGGGATTAAAGTATTATTTATTAATTGCAGGCGTTATTAAGTTATAAAACATGTATAGTCTATGGTTAATATCAACAGCCCAAACGAATGTCGTAGACACAGTCTAAGAAGATACGTTCTTTCCTACCAGTCGTTCAAAGAAGGCATCTAGACAAAGCAAAGCTGCAGGGTGACAATGGCGTAACGAATAGAATGAAAGCAGCAGATTTTTATAAAATACATAATTCTATCACTCTGTCTTTTATGCAGTACCATATATCTAGGACTGCTAAAACTGTCATGGTATGATCGTAGTCAGGTCTGACATTTGTGTGAGCGTCAACCCACTGTATGAAATTAATAAATAGTTACGCTAAGTTAATACGATCCATACAGAATCAACTTTTTTCATGTTCCATTTTAGAAATAATTTGCACGCAATCCTTGGTTGAATTTAAGTATGCGTCAATGTTTTTTATGTTACCCAGCGTCTTCTTCTTCTTCTTGTTGATGTGGCTTTGCAGGGCTCTGTAGCGAGACCCAGTATCACTTTGACCGTTGCCGTTACCCATCGTAAGCTAAGCTTTAACTGTGGCTTTAATTCCCTCTCCTATGAGAGTGGAGGCCTGTGCCCAACAGTGGTACATTAATAGGCTGTAGTGGTGGTGGTGGTTACCCAGCGTCACCTACAGCTCATATCAATGTCTATGGTTCTTTGTACGGGCACGAAATGAGCGCTGGCAGGGCGACGGCGGCAGCGGGGCAACGCGATTAGTCGGAGAGCTGGCGACGAATTTTACCGCAATTTTGTCGTACTCATTTGAAAACTTTATTCACGTTCAAAACCGCTAAATTTGTCTGGCGATTTGCAGGTGTTATTGAAATTACTCAATAAATACGTGATTAAAATTTCAGATTGCCAAAAGTATATTATTTGTGAATTTTAATAAAATATTTTTGAAGAGAAAAAACCGCAAACGCTCTACCAGACGAAATTGCATTTTTTCACAATTTCAGTTTGCCTAAAGGGCCTTCCCGAAATTCGTCGCTAGCTCTCGTACCACATCGCCCCGTTGTCGCCGTCTCTCGGCCGTCGCTAGTTTCGTGTTTGACGCCTTATTGTATTTTTTTTAATTCCTTAGTTTATTTTTCTCCTTATTGTTAAAAACAATAAGGAGAAAAATAAAGTTGGTATTGCGGATTGCCGCGAAATCTCTAGAATTTTTGTTGTAAATAATACATTTATTTTTATGGATCTTAAATTAATCTATTTCGAATTTCGATGCACAATACGATACACAAGATGAAGGTATGTAGGTATAGGGTAAAGTGAATTTTACTATTTATTTGTTATTATCAGCAATTGAAAATAAAGATCTTATTCCTACTATGAAAATGTAACAGAAATGCAAAGAAATAATTAAAAATCGTTATTTATTTTATTTTCTCGCAATCGAAGTGAAAAGAGCTGTTCTTTATGTGGCGCGTCAGTGTCACATCTGCACTTGACAACATTTGATGCTCAGGTGAGCATGTTGTAAGTATAGGTACTTCTGACTTAAACCACGGGCTTTAACACGGCTTTAACGATACTCCACCGTTAAAAAGACAAATTTTAAAACAATACTTAAAAATATATTTTTTCGTAAATCTTTTAATAGAATATGATGTCTTCAATTTAAAACAAACAGCCTTCGTTAACATTACCATTTACAAGAGACGCAATTTAACAATATTTTTAATGATTAAGGTCACCACTGCGATAGCAAATCAAAATCTGTGAGACGTTGCATGACGAACTGTCGTTTTTTCATTTTCTTTTGAGTTTTATCTTTGCTGGAATCTTTTTCTTGTTCTTTGGTAGTAATCTTTTTCGTAGGTTTCTTTTCTTCTGTCTCTTTAATTTTTTGAACTTCACAATCCAAATCAAATGGACATTGATCTGCAGGGTATATTGGCATCATGATGACTGGTACATAGTTTGATTTGCCTCCTTCTCTCTGAAATGAAAATATATTATGTAATGAAATGATAAGAGATGAACTTATACAACCAAAAATATTTGAATTCCACAAATATGGAATTGGTCTGCGACAGTAAAATACTCATTTATATGCTTACATTAAAAAAAACTAAATCGGTACCTACCTGACTTTCGGTGGCACACTGACCGCAGTAACTTTGTGCTGCAGATACTGCTTTAGATTTCACTAAATGTTGAACTATAGCTTTAAGCCTGTCTTCGTCTAAGCTTCCTGGTTTAGAGTTCTCCCATTTTCCGTCTGGATTCATTTAAACTAATATAGGTGCTGACATCCCTAGGGCATCAAACCCAGGTTTTGCTATAGGACTGAAAGTTTTTTCAAAATTATTGTTTGCTAGCAATATGTTTAATTTACTACATTAATTCTATGAATAACATTAATGAAACAAATCAATAACAACCATACATTGATGCAACAATCGATTATCGATGTATACAACTGGTATAAGTAGATACCTAGACAACGAATTTAAGATTTGGACTCACACTTTTGCGAGTTTGGCTAAATCCAAATCCTTACTATTCATTTTGAATTTTTCTGTTTTTCCTACTGTTTTTCTTCTATATTTATTATTACTTTTAAATTTTGCCCGTACAATTTTGTTCCTAAATTTTTTATTTTATTTGATCGTGTCAAGTGTCAGTTATGTTGTGACTGGCTGAATTTATGATATTTTTGATATTTTTTTTTTAATTTAAGTATGTCGTATCGGTAGTAAATGGGTACATAGTACCTATTTATATTCTGTGGTTACTATCAACATGCTATCACAAATAGTCTGGAGATACGTTCTTTCCTACCAGTCGTTCAACGGAGGCTGGGTGAAAGGGGTTCAGTTACTTCAGTATCCATTGTGATCTTAATTTGAAATAACAATTAGAACTTTGCAGATTTTAATAGCATAATATCTAAAACACAAAACTGCATCTTTGTTGGCAAAGTAGTTTTTTTGGCTAGCGTGGTGGTCTATAACCAAACCCTTCTCATTCCGAAATACGACATGTGCTTAGTAATGAGCCAGTAATGGGATGAAATGACGAGTTAAATCAATGAAACCACGTGAAACAGTAGGTATAATAAAAGAACTGAAATAATTGGTAAATAATTTATTTTAGTAGACATATTATATAATAAATACCATCTTAGTTTACTATATTATTTTGTGATAAGGTTTGGAAATAAGACACGTAATATGCCATGCGATTAAATTACCATTGTGACAGCAAATCGAAATCAGTGTGTCTGCTTAGCAACCAAGGCTTAGGTTTGTTCAGAGGTCCACCTCCGCGTTTCTGTTCAGCACCCTTATCTTTGGTCTTTTTACAAGAATGCCATATAAACCTGAAAAATACATTTATAAAAAAAGCAAACTGTAGAACCTCATGAAGTAATATCATGGTAATAATTATTCATTTTTGAAATTCGCTTATTATACAATAACGCAATTTAATTCCGATAAATAAAAAAGTCTGGGACTGAAAAACGCAAGCTTGCGTACTTGGCTTTATTTATAGAAAGATGAGCAACGTTTGATCCCGCCACCTTTTATCATTTCGATGAACTATAACAAAAATAGCGCCATCTGTAGCGTAGAAGTTTGAAGAAATAGTTATTTTCCTCTACACTAGATGGCGCTATCTATTATAATTTATGAGATACGACAGATGTCGCTAGCTGTTTTATTTATATTTTTATTTAATCAAATAAAGGTATGACCGGATTAGGCGAAAGTCCTGTAACGCGGTAGAAAATAGAAATGCTCAATAATGAGCGATGTGTGGCCTTGCTGACTGAACTACCTAAAAGCTTATAGTATCAACTATCAACGTTTAATAAAAATACTGTACCTCGGGGTCCTAATGGTTTGATTGTGCACAGGGCACTGGAACTCCCAATCGGGAAGTTGCAAGATATAAATTATTTCATCATCTTCCTCTGCCTCTTTTCGTTTCTCTGCTTCGGATTTTGCGTAAGGCTATATTGAAGGCAAAAAAATAAATAAAAATCATTAGTGTAAGGCCACAAGTAAACTTGGTAAGTTTTTTACTGAAGTAGAGCAAGTAACTTAGTACTAGTAGGTACCTAGTCTACATAACTAAGATAATTTGCTTAAAGATACGCATCTTACAAGACTGTTTACATTTCAAAATTACTCCTATACGTGAGTTAAACTTACAGTGTAATCGTAGCCCAAGAGTGCAGAAAATTATAGTACAATTCGCGCGCGAGTTGAATGCAGAGTAAATGTATGTGTCACCATACATTTATTCTGCATTCAACTCGTGCGCGAACTAAGTGTACAAATTTTCTGCACTCTTGACTCACTCACTCACTGACTCATCAATACCTAGCTAAAACCCTTGGAATTCGAAAGCAAAGGTTCCTTTGGTTATGTAGACAGGGAATAGGCCGGGATTTTTCGAAATTCCCACTGGAGTAGGTAAATCGGCTATTGTATTTTTATAAATAGTAGAATGTAGACGATGCCTGTGGTTTCATCCGCTTGAACGTTTTTGAAAATCCTGTGTGAAATTTTTCCAGGATGAATCGCATTCCATAGGTCTTTCCCCGGGATGCGACCTATCACTGTACCAAATTTTCGATGGGACGTGAAAAAGTGAAAAGCAGACAGTAAGAGACACTTTCGCCTTTATAACATGAATCGGTTCCATAGAAAAAATAAATACAGATCGGTTCTGTGATACAAGGTATAGGGCGTTCAGTTAGATAGTTTCGGTACACCCGCAGGGGCTGCAGACACTTATTATTTTGTTTTTATTTTATTATTCTGCTTTTGTGTACTGTGTTTGTTAACTAAATGTTTTTCTATTCCAAGAATAAAAAATAGAATAATATTTTATTTATTCTTATGGATATTGTACTAAAATACGAATATACGGCGGTTCGATGTAATTCTCCTATATCTGTACGGAGTAGACGGCGAGTTTGGACGCAGTCAAAGGCGACCTTATCTAAACGAACAGACTATACTTACGAAGACACTGGGCGCTGAAATAGCTGCGCTTGGGTCCAGGAATCCGTCCAAAATTTGTTGGTTAATCTTGTACTTTCTTGCCAGGTTGAAGTTCTGAACATCCTCTTGGGTCATTGGAAATGTTATGAGGGGTCGCCTGGTCACAAAACATAAGATTCACTTGTAGATAAAGACACGCAGTCTTTTTATGTAAAACCTGCATCAATCAATGTTACAGTCCCAATTGTTGAGATTGGCTGAATTTGTGATATACTTGCTGTGTTGAAATGGATTTTGTCCCTATGAGTGTTGACCATTTATTTTTTTATTGCGATCATCGCACTGTAGCTGTAATTTTTACATAATAAGGCCCCTGAGGTCCAATTGTTT
The DNA here is from genome assembly GCA_923060345.2 of Erebia aethiops. Taxonomy (NCBI): domain Eukaryota; kingdom Metazoa; phylum Arthropoda; class Insecta; order Lepidoptera; family Nymphalidae; genus Erebia; species Erebia aethiops. Next base: position 3,251,063 of record OV281079.1, on the reverse strand, counting down.
AAGAAAAATGTAATTATTTGAGAGCATAAAACGTATTACTCCAGCTGTACTTAACTATATTTAAGGAGATCATAGTTACTATTTTTAGCATACAGGCATCTAATGAACTAATTAAACTGTCTGAATTATGTCTGTCTGATATCTAACGATTTTATCACACAATCGGGGGACAGTGGCTCAATAATTGTCTGAGCAAACCGAAGGGGTATGGGTTTAATATAACTGCCATGGTTAACACTTAACAGGTTAGCCCGCTACCATCTTAGACTGCATCATCACTTACCATCAGGTGAGATCGTAGTCAAGGGCTAGCTTGTAGTGGATTAAAAAAAAACTTAATCATTTTACTACTAAATACTTCGACAGAAGTTGGCGGCCTCGAAGCGACCAGCTTTGCAGCTTTTTTTTTCCACTACAAGCTAGTCCTTGACTGCGATCTCACCTGATGGTAAGTGATGATGCAGTCTAAGATGGTAGCGGGCTAACCTGTTAGGGGCATGGCAGTTATATTAAACCCATACCCCTTCGGTTTGCTCAGACAATTGGGCCACTGTCCCCCGATTGTGTGATAAAATCGTTAGATATCGTAAACGTTTATCGATTTATCGAACGAATAATTTTTTTCCTGCATTTAACCCAGGAATATTGAAATTTTGGCGATTTTATATGAATTTTGTCAACGTAGCTGCTAACTCTGGGTTACTGGGTGGGTGACTTGGTACAGAAACGCCTAGGTAGGTATCGTCTTAAAAGACGATAACCCAGCATTTCTGTACCTAAAAGGGTCTACCTAAAAGGGTCTAGGTACAGAGCCCGCTGTGGCAATTTGAAATGTTTCTTGATGTAGTCTTCATCGAGGAGTTGGAAGTCGTTCGTCGCTCCACTGCTTGCGGCTGGTGCTGGTCTAGGGTTGGCACCACTTTCGGGCCCACCGTCGCGCGGGACGAGGCAGATCAGAGGTAGGTTTGACTTCGCCGAGCTGCCAGAGCTGCTGGGGCCGCCGCACGGACAGCAACTGTGGAAATCATATCAGCCTATAATATGTACATTGTACACGGTGTTTCACCCTCGTGCCTCGTTACGCCGTTGGTTCTGCGTCCTGCGGTCTTGATATCTCTCCGGTCGATTCTGATTTTCCGTCCAATCGGGCTATGAGAGTAAAGGAACAGAGGTGCACCTGTGTTGTGCGCATACACAGGTGCACTCTCTGTTCCTTTACTCTCATAGCCGAGATAATATAATAGTTCATTTGAGCACTATAATATCTCCCGCGCAGATGGCTAATCTCTCTGTCTTAGGCCGTCGCGTCTCGGATTCGGTCGGCAGGACTTAATACTTATTATACGTACGCCTAGATACGCCAACTGAAAATCAGCGCAGTAGTCTGGAAGCTCATGTAGTTTATTGCAAGGTATTCAGCATTATCCTGAGTTGACGCCTTTTCTCAGGTTGTGGCACACATGACAAGCGTTATCCTGGCGCTTCTATTACTTGACCATCTTGTATAATGATGAATAACCTATCTACTTGAGACGTCGGAGTAACTCAAAGATAAATTGTACCGTGTGGCACAACCGTGTTAATAAATGGTTTTTCTTTCTTTCCTATTTCTTATCTCCATTTAAACCCATCGCTGGTCCTCTGCTGAGTTTGGGTCTCATCATAGAATGAGAAGAATATTTCTCACTAGATGAATCCAGCGACTTCGTCCGCGTGAATTGATGTTTTTTGATTCCCGCGGGAACTCTTCAATTTTCCGGGATAAAAAGTAGCCTTTCCCGGGGATGTAACCTATCTCTGTACCAAATTTCATCAAAATCGGTTGAGTGGTTGGGCCGTGAAAGCGTAGCAGACAGAGAGACAGACACACTTTCGCATTTATAATATAAGTATGGATTGCGAGAAGAGGAGAATGGGATGGCTTTAACGTCATGTATAATATAACATTATCAAACCGAGATGAGGGTTCGACCCATCACATGAACACGATTCTCCTCTTTAAGGGCAGCCATAGTTTATTACGCTGCCCGAGTGTGAATTGGCTAGACTTGGAAGAATTGGACCAGAAGACTTCACAAACTCTCAGGCATGCCGTTAAGTGATTCAGTTGCTTATAATGCACGTTTAGATCCGAAAAGTTAGCACTATTAAAATCTATAAACTTTTCATCGAAACCAAGAACAGAAGTAAGAACATAAACTTATTAAAGCAACTGGTTACCTTGCCATTTTATCGGTAAGTTTTTCCAAAAAACCCAAATAATGCTTAATTCCACAAGATTACCATTTTTTAGTTTAAAGTTTTTATTTTTTTATTTATTAAACTTAAATGTACATTATTTATTTAATTTTTATAGTAAAATGTCCACATGACAAATTTGATTGTTGCGTAAAAAAATGACTTCAGTAGTCAGTACTGACTTTTTAATTTATTTTATAAAGTTTAAATTGACAAAAAGGTTTTAAATACAAAAAAAGGCTTTGGCAAAGTCATCAAGTGAAACGCCTGTCCTCGATTCTTATCCTTTAAAAAAATTTGCAGCATCAAAACCTATGCCATTGTATTTAAATAAGGTATTATACTCTGTCGTGGTCGTCAACCGATAGACGTCCACAGCTGGACACAGATAGGTATCTTTAATCTTATAGGCGTCAAACAAGAAACTAGCGACGGCCGCGCGACGCGACTGCGACAGCGGGGCGATGTGGTACGAGAGCTAGCGTCAAGGAAAGGCTGTTTAGGCAAACTGAAATTGTGAAAAAATATAATTTCGTCAACTGGCGAATCCAATCCTGCCAGTCTAGTAGAGCGTTTACGGTTATTTCTCTTCAAAAATATTTTATTAAAATTGCCAAAAAATATACTTTTGGCAATCTGAAATTTTAATCACGTATTTATTGATTAATTTCAATAATATCTGCAAATCGCCAGACAATATTTAACTGGGGGTGATTATTGTGCCTATAGCTTGCATATCCGAGCACCAATTTGTTAACCGCATGTAAGAAAGACAAGAAGAACACCTCACCAGTTTACAGACAGACTATTGTTACAATCCAGAGCTTTTTAATTTATTTACAACTAACGAAAGGTACACTAACAATTCCTCATATTATATCCTTAATTTTTGGAAACGGCTATAGAGTATATATAGTAGAAAATTGTTTAACTTTCCAAGCTTGCATACTTACCTCGCAGTCGTAGATTATTGGTAAGTCAATGCTCGAGAGACGTCAATCTCCCAGGGACTATGAGAGATCTATACAGCGTACTTTGCTTAGAGAAAAAACGAGATGGACTTATGCGAGTAGCAAAATTCTGTCTCGTTTTAAATATGTCATAAATCTAAGCAAAGTCAAAGTTCGCTCTATAGTAAGCTCTAGGTATAGATCTCACACTATGACTTCTGAACTACGTTGGACGCAATTCGTCTAGAACCCGTCGCGCGTAATGTGTGTTTCAGGCTTTAACCGGGTATAAAATGATATAGTTTCCTCGAAGCGAGTTATTAATTCAATTTTAAAGTAAATGAATTCATCTATACATATTTACGCTGTAGGTACGACCCACGGTGCATCGTAATATTAAATATGATATTTCACGCAGGGTCGGCCTTAGACATTGCGAGGCTCTGAGCGGTAGATATTTGCGAGGCCCTACTGCTTTCGAATTTAAAGTATTTTTATTCATGATGCTTGGCGAGAAATGCAACAGCTATAAATAAAAATAAATTGAGGTAAGAGATGTTGTTTATTATTTTTTATTTATTATTAATGATAAACTAACATAGCAAAGGTTTAGCGATAACGATTTTACATCATAGGTAGGTAGTAAGTAGATAGGTAGTAAATAGGTAGGATCTCACATCAAAGATTAGGTACTAATGTACCTATACAAATACACATTAGTATTTAATGACTTTTTTTTCTTGGGCTGTACCGCGAGGGCGCGAGGCCCCTGCAAGAGCGAGGCCCCGGGCGGTTGCCCTGCTTGCCGCCCCCTAAGGCCGCCTCTGGTTTCAGTCTTTAAGCGAGTAAATATGACATAGTTTCCTCGAAGCGAGTTATTTATTCAATTTTAAATTAAATGCACTCATCTACAATATTTACCTGCATCAACTGACCCCTAATAAGAATGTCCTTTGCAGTGAAGTTTAATTTCAATTTTAAGTAAATAACCGGAGAAAGATAAAGCCCAGGACTAACCGTGGGTTTAACTTTACGAGTGTTCGATAGAATGGGATGTAACTCAAGTGACTTGCTACCACAGAATAGGTAGGTAATAGTACAGCATAGCTGTTTCGGACTTCGTAATTAACTAAGATTTTCTCAAAGGTGTGTGAAGTTTGCCAATCCGCACCTGGCCATAAAGTGGACTAAAGCTTAAATTTCGCCTATAAGATTCGTGCTTGTCTGAGGGTCGGCAATGGGTTGATGATATGACAACCTCCGTGGCGCAGTGTGTAGCGCTGTTGCCTAAACGTGCGTCCTGGGTTCGATCTCCGGCAGGGTCAATTTGGGAATTTATAATTACTGAATTTTCCCTGGTCTCGCCTGGCGGGAGGCTTCGGCCGTGGCTAGTTACCAACCAACCTACTGGCAAAGTCGTGACGCTAAGCGATTTAGCGCCATTTAATATAACTGCCATGCCCCTAACAGGTTAGCCCGCTACCATCTTAGACTGCATCATCACTTACCATCAGGTGAGATCGCAGTCAAGGGCTAGCTTGTAGTGGATAATAAAAAATGATGATGATAATGACGACGGTGTACTTACACTACCTAATAAATACCCACATAATACCTACCTACTAATGAATCAAAAATTCCCCTTCAAACGACTTGTTGTTAGGTAGGTAAGTATATATTTTATAGAAAATCCAAATATCGAGTTGTTACATTTCAATATCTAAAACATTATCTGCCTTTGTTGATTCGACAACTTCAAATAAGGCATATCAAACAAACTTATCGAGCCCTATTGCGAATAACATAGAGCACATGACCCTTAGAGCAGGCGTAGGTACGTACTGTTTTTCAACTTGCCAAGCTGTCTACTTAATAGGTTTCCCAGGAGAGTGGTGCCGTCACATAGCGTCGAGTGATGTGACTAAAAACTTGTGCTGGCTGAGAAAAAATGGGTCGAAGTTTTGGCCGAAGGCGAAGGTAAGTTCTAGCAAGCGCTGAAAGTGAACGAATTGAAACTACGAATGCACAACAGCGCAATGGAGCGAGTTATTAAACCCTCGGCTTTCGGTTTCGGCTTCGGCCAGTACGCTTACTCTTAGTTTTTACGAGTACATTGCAAATACGATTGATCGACGGGAGAGCTCACCACGCCAAGTGTAAGCGAACATCAAAGTAAAATGGACCCAAAATCTCTTGCTTTATAGTCACAAATTCAGCGTTTGGAGCGCTGGCTGTGAATAAATACACGAAATGATAAAATGAGCTCTAAACCAATTCAGTTAAGATTCATTATTGTTAGGATTTATGATCCACGCCATGACAAGGTTTCAGTTTCAGCCCTAACTTCGCTTCCGAGGATATGAGATCGTTTTGCTTGTATCAGGTACTCAACCAAACACGACTGGAGAATACGAACCTATTCCTCTACCTCGCGAAATGTAATTAAGATAGATACGATAGGATAGGAAGTGGTTATATTATGTGGCCCTACGGGGAAATGGCCATATTATCTGGAAGTGGTCATAAGCGGTCCCCAAGATAGTGTTTGTTAATAAATTTAGCCATATGCGCTCTCCTCGGAAGTGACATATTTTCTTGCTATAGTGTGAAATTCGAGCCTATTTTTTTGAGTACTTAATTTATGTCAAAACCTAAGGCCAGGGCCATTTACAAGCAAAGCCATAAGCAATAATATTATCTACGTACCCATTTGTATTGCCACTCTTAGTGATCCGTACTCTATGGCAAAGATGTACCAACAGTTTCAATAATACAACCAGCGCGTGATCGCCACGCGTCACTTTTCATTGGGAAAATCTTTCTACGTCAACACATCTTCAAATATTTCAATCAATTTTCACCTTAATTTGGTTCAGTATAAAGAGTATATTAGGGTAAATATTTTACGATGTAACAGGCAATAATGAGCGGTTGGCGTTGATTCAGACCACGTGAATATGGTATTTATTGCTCACGGCTACGACTTTATTACTTCGCTGGAGATTCTTTCATGTTTTTAGTAACTACCAGCGTTGCTCTGTTCTATTGTATATTGTAGAAAAAACGTCGGTCTACGTCCGTAGGCGTGATTGTAAGTATCTTACGTTTCTTAGATAGTAAGTGGGTACTTCTCTTATTCGGTATCTAAGCGAATTTCAGAAAAGGGCTGTTCGTGCCATATACAGCATGGGACCAAAAGAGTCCCTGAGAACTAAATTCAAAAAAGTTAATTTTATGACGTACCAAATTGGAAGTATGGATGGAAATGTTCTCTAAACGGTTTGTCAAACTACATTGCACCCGACGCCTTCTGTTCACTCGTTTAAACAAAGGACTATCCGAGACAAAGGATGTACCCGAGATAAATACCTAACTGGCAAAGCGGCTCAAGGAATGAACGCTCTTAAGACAGCATACGTCTTCGTTAATGTAGGTAAGTATAGTAAGGAAAACGCCATGAGTAGTACCAATACTACAACAACTACTACCAATACTACTACTACAACTATTTGAAAATAACTATATGCATAAAAATATCGATAGGTAAGTAATTCAAGAAAAAAAGTGACTGTCATAATGTTAATACAAGAAATATGAATAAAATTTTAATTAGTAAGTGATTCAGACAACCAATACGGTTTCAGAGCAAATAGGTCGACAGAGGATGCAGTTATGAGCCTAACCGAGACAGTGATACAGAACTTGGACAAAAGAAAAAAGATTATCGGTATTTATATCTGGATCTCTCAAAAGCTTTTGACGCAGTATCTATCCCAAAACTTCTTAATAAACTCGTGAGGCTAGGAGTACGAGGATTGGCTTTATCTCTTTTCAAAACTTACCTTTTAGAACGGACTCAATGTGTTACCATGAATAATGTTACCAGTCATGAACGTACACTCAACTTTGGCGTTCCTCAAGGTAGTTTTCTCGGGCCTACCTTATTTCTTGCCTATATCAATGAGCTTTGCCAGCTTACACTGCCAAATTGTAAGATAACCACTTACGCCGATGACACTGTTTTACTTGTTCATGGTAACACATGGGTCGAAGCACGTAAGAATGCTGAACTAGCTTTGGCTAATGTAATTAATTGGCTGTCGACTAATTTGTTAACAGTAAACGTAGAAAAGACGAAATTTATTGCATTCTGCTCAAGGGGTTCCCTGCCACCTGACTCTTTGTCCATCGTTGCTCATCATTGCTCGACCACTCTTGACACTAATTGTAGATGTAGCCGTAATGCTCAAATGCAAAGTATCAAATACCTCGGCGTTATTATGGACCAATGTGTCAATTGGAACGAGTACATTGAGTCTGTCATATCTAGAGTAAGAAAGGTTTTGTTTGTTTTTAGGAACCTCAGATATTCAGCTGGCTTGGGTACATTGAAAACCATTTATTTCGCGTTCGTGCAGTCTGTGCTCGGTTATTGCATCTCAGTCTGGGGTGGTGCTGTTAAAACAGTGATGCTTCGGCTGGAGAGGGCTCAGCGTGCGGTTCTGGAGGTCATGACATCAAAACCTGTCCTCTTTCCTACTTCTGAAGTATACAAACTGACCAAGGTTCTCACTGTACGTCAACTCTGCATATTGTCGCTAATACTTCGAAAGCACGCTACAACTATTTACGATTCTGAATTTGAAAAAAATAAGCGGAGGTCTGACAAAGTCTGTCAAAACGTGCCGTGTAGAACTGCCTTAGCGGGTCGTCAGAAAAGTGCATTGATGTTTAACAAAATTAATAAAATATTACATATTTACTCACTGACTTCTCGAAAATGCAAAGAAAAATTGACTAGTTCTTCTTACCCTAAATTATGATGAGACTGAAAATCTCCTTATATATTAAACTTCATCCATATTCATCCCTTACAAACATTAATAGAATGAGTAATTCTACATCAATGCTTACAGAGTAACAACACACATATCATACTCACACACATACTCATACACTCACCATAGGTACCTACAACACGTAATCCTAATTTATGTAATAGTTTTTTTTTTACTTTTCTGTTTGTCATTTGTTTTCTTCTGATTTGTGAACCTGGAAGTGGGCGTTAACAGCTGCAACACAGTTTTATACTAACGCAGTTGTTCCCGTTCCTTACTTTTTATGTCATCTATCTTTATGAGAAAATAAATAAATCGAATCTAAATAAATCTATTTGTCGGTAACAATATACGTTTTAATAATAATAAACTCCCAGAAGACATAAATTGGAGATGTCTCTCAACAAGTTCAAAGTTTTTGTAAAACATGAACTAATTGAACGTAACTGAATTGTTCCAGCGGATTTTTATTAGGTAATATAATTGTTATAATTATAAATCTAATTAATTTACGATATTTGTGAGATGGTGATAATTAATTAAAAAAACCCGGCTAAAAAAGTTTGCTGTGGGCTCATCTCAGACAGGGCGCGTTTAGCTCGTACCGTCATAAACTTTGTAAACGTGACATTCAGAAGGTATACTCTGTAAAAATATAGGTAGTTTGAGTTTGAGTTTGGGTGTTCCCTTTTTTTTATTGCATTATTAAAATATAAACCTCAACACTAAGGCAATAAAGTTTAATTTCGAATGTAGTATATTTATATTTAAGATCTTTTGTCTTCGTGACCACGCGAGCATGTCGGTGTTCGCGAGCACGTCGCTGTTTGCGAGCATGTTGGTCATGGTCACGCGAATCTACATTATTACCCCCTACCAAAAAGTGCTCAACTAAAGAAGTTTTCACTTCAATAAAATACTTTAATTAATTCAATAAAATGAAATATTCTACGTAATAAAGTACCTACAACAACTTCCGTGCTTTTAAATGGTCTGAAGAAAACCACAACAAACTCTGTGGGGATATTGTACTCTACAAAATTACCCTCTTCCAAAACCGAAGTTATCTTCAGAATTTGTTCAACATCGGATAACTCCGCACCTGGAGGGTCGGTATCGATCAAACGCTCGTTGACACGTATTACAGTGTAATTCTTTTTGTTTGGAGTTCGAATCACTCTATCAATTTACATTTTGCATAATGCCAAAACCCGTAACATTTAGCGCTAATGCACATAATGTCATCTTAAAGACGGAGATGGCCAGCTGTTTGGATGTTTGGGACCGGGAATGGATTATGATTATTGAAGTTTAAGGGTGCAGTTGGGTTACATCGTCTTGCAAAAGTGTTCAAAAAAAATTTGACACAACCAAGGACCTTTAAACCAAAGGTCCTTGGTCCCTGTTTCTTTCAATGTTGAATTTCTCACGAAATACTTAATACGGTTATGTTCTATAGTTTATTTTCTCAATATTTAGAAATTGTAGAGCTTTTTTGGTTCATTAATGCAGTGGGCTCTACGTGTAGTTGTTATAGAAAGGGTAGATGGCACCAGAGCGCTTGGCCGATCGCCCATGTGATGAACAAGTAATTAGTCATGTGAAGGCTTTCTCTTTGCGAACCGGTGCAGGTAGAGTCAAAACATGACGTAACTAAAAAGACACTTGTATGTCCTTCATCGATCAGATAATTGATTATTACATGAACGCAAAACGGAGGTGGCCGTCAGATAATGAAGAGGTTAGATAAATGAAATAGAAATACTTTTAGTTACTTTGAGATGCATAGTCATGCAGTCAAGCGTTAGTAGGTATATCACAGCACTGTAGTAAGGCCGTAACCATTCTGTTATAAACGACAACTGCCTCGTTGGTCTGGTGGTTAGCAATTAGCATGTTCGACTGCGGCCGGCGAGGTTCCGGGTTAACGAGTCCCGGGTCGGGCACATAACAAGTACCTACGACCGTGCCTCGGAGAGCACGTTAAGCCGTCGGTCCTGCGCCTGATCTCTCTCCGGTCGTATCGGATTTTCCGTACCATCGGGCTATGAGAGTAAAGGAACAGAGAGAGCACGTGTGTATGCGCACACTCTTGTGCACTATAATAGCTCGCGGCAATCCTAATGGAAGGTCTGTCAACGATACACTTTTCGGTGCGAGGTCATAATTCCAGCACATTGGAAGCTAAATGCTTATTAACGTCTAGTTAACGGTTTATTTATTTATTTATTTATTTATTCGGTTCTTAGAATGTAACCCGCCGCCCAATTTCAGGACCACTTGATCTAAAGTTGAGCTTTCGTACCGCTGGGGAGCTGATAGTTAAAGCTCGATAAGTCAATAGGTATAATCTAGTATAGGTATACAATTCGGATTAATTCAATCAATTCAATCTCCAACGTCCTAGTACAATATTGATTATTAATAGAGAGAAAGGAAGAGCACACTATTATAGAATTAGCTGCTAACGAAACAAGGGTAATTTTCCCTTACACAATTTCTCTTATTATGAACTCATGATTAGGTGTGTAACCTACATTCGTATGTTAATCTTTGATAATATTATATGATCGTACATGCGACTGATTACAAAGTTTATCTGTAGCTACTCATATCATTACTCGAGAATTGATCGAGATAAATCGGTTCAATTGATTTTTCCGATAGGTAATCGGAGTTATAATGATAATCGAATATTACACCCCGTCCCCAACCGTAGTTGTGTAATTCAGGGGAGATGACGTAATTTATTTGTGTGCTTTTTGAGGTGAAAACTTCTTTATCTGTTTGGGGGTAAAATTGTGGATTCGCGTGACCGACATGATCGCGAACAGCGACATGCTGGCGAACAGCGAGATGAAGATACTTCACTTACTTTTATGTTACGAAGACAAAAGGTCTTAAATGTAAATATACCACATTCGAAATTAAACTTTAACACCTTAGTTTTAAGGTTTATTTTATAATGAATATTTTTGTACATATTTTAAAAATGACTATTTTGGATTGAAAGGTTATTGCTACGTTTTCTCTGATGACAGAACGTCTTAAAAATTAATATTTTCCAATCGTAATGTAGCTTTATGTGTTAGTCCTCATTGTTGCTAATATAATACTTACCTACCTTTTTCTACATTTCTCAGTCAGAAACTCAAATGTTTATGTGAAGTAAAATTGAATGGATTTAGTTTTCAAAGTTTTTTTTTTTTCGTGAGGGAAATTCGTCATGCCGTCGCGTCGGCCACGGCAGCGCGGTGGTTGTGTAGAACTCGGACTACCATACTGCCAAACAATAATACAGCAATACTTAATTAATATTACTCAAAATGACGTTCCTAAAGTACCTACAACAACATATCATACCTACTTCATACTTTTAATACTTACCTATTATAATTAATGCGAAAGTGTTTGTTTGTTGGATTGTCCTTCAATCACGCCGTAACAGAGGATGGACGTAACGGATAGACGTGATTTTTTGCATGTGTATGGTTGAGGAGGAGAGTGACATAGGCTTTTTATCCCGGAAAATTGAGGATTTCCTATGGGAATTAAAAAACTTATTCCACGCGGACGAAGACGCGGGCATCAGCTTGTAAGGATTATAGTTCTAAAACAACACAAACATTCTTTAAGCGTTGGTAGTTCGGCCCCTGGACTCCTGATGACCTCACGAGACAGTTTGATGACGTCACGTATCTTGACGTTCCTAAAATAAGGATTTTATCTCTAAAACACTAAAGCCATCAATAATGAAACAATATGGCTCTTAAGCATATGCTGGCAGGCACCGTTACGCACCTTGCGACTTTCCATTGGGTTACTAACTTTCTACCGAAGCTGAAGTGAATAGTGGGCAATATTATTGTCTCTGGTAATAATAATTGTCACAATAATTGTAATAATATTACACTATTATGTCACATATCTGATACGAACCGCTAGGGTGTGAAACACCCTCCCAGCGCACGTGTTTCCTGCCACTTATAACTTAAGTACCTTCAAGGCAAGAGTGAATAGGCATCTTCTAGGCAAGCGCGTTCCAACCTAGACCTCATCACTGCTTTGCACTAAGCATGATTGTCGTCAAGCGGAAGCCTATCACGCAATAAAAAAAAGGTCTTAAATACAAATATACTACATTCGTAAAGCCTTAGTTTTTTATTTAAAAAAATAAAAAGATATTTAAAGAATTTTTTTTTTAAATATTCGTTTTCACTTCTATCGGCAGCCTCTATGACTGCCAGTTTTTTTTTTAATTTAAACCTGGTGAGTTTTTTAAATTATCTTTACAAATGACAAAGTTATGATTCATAACGCGGTATCCAAATGTCGTAGGTCCTCATATATACAGTGGTAATCGGAGTCAAAATTCGATGCAAAGCAGAAAAAAATAAATGAATTCAACGAAATCACGCAACCGTATAGCAAAACGAAATAGTGAGCGACTGGCCTTAGTTTTCTTCGTAAAAACTTTTTCAGGTATCAGGCCATAGAGCATTAGAATATGGTACATACTTATATCACCTCATTGTACTCCTAGATCCTTAGTATGAGTTTCAGCGCCACCTATGATGTTTCTAAGGAACGTAGGCTGGAAAGTTCCTCATTCAATTTAACTGTATAATACGAACATAAGCTCATACATTCATAAGTCATAACTGTAATATGAATATGATGACTGCGACTGAGATTCAGTGTTTTCGTTTAGGTTTAACTTACATACATTTTTAAATAGGTTTGATCGTGGACAGCTTTTTATAACATGGCCATAACTTGTTCTAACTGAACTATAAGAAAGAAGCTCATGCCAAATAGGTAAGTACCTACCTATTTTACCGAAACAACAATTTTCAACATCAATGAGGGAAAAATCCGTAAATGTTTCGACGCGAAAATTAAACATACGAATAGCCTGAATGACGGTGTTATAGGTGTTCCATAGTCCATGGCCACGTGAGCAAATAGTGTGGACAAATGGGACTAATTAAAACGTCAACAACCCTTAATAGGCGTGTGCCATAGCCCATATGATAATGCGTACACAGTAGGCGAGATAATTTCGTACTCATGCCCTCGTATACACGGACGCTTTTCTAAGCTGCGATAATAAAAGCGTCCAACACTGATTCACGTCATGTGCCTACTAATTTCGAGAGTTAAACATCGTCGTGTTAGGGAGCCGTGGTTCACGTGTTTTTTTATTGTAAAATTTACAATAATTAAGTAATATACGCACATATACGCACGGCGCGCGTCGTGAGTAAACCCTAATAAATTTGTGTATTTTAATTCCAATAGCCTAAAAATACCTCATTAGGTGTGTCAAACTGATAGTGTTACTGCTAAACTCAATATCAATATATAAAGTTATAAAAATAGTGGCTTGGATTCAGTGAAATAAGTGTTTTAATGTTTGATGACTAAAATCAGCTGTTACCGGCAAGTACTAGTTGTAATGAGCGCTTAGTGATTTATCGCATTGATCACGCGTTCTGCGACCTTATTACTAGCGTACGACGGGTTTGATTGCAGTGAACTGTTTCGTTGCCAATTGACAACAAGTGGCGGTCGATGCATATTATTTACGGAATTATTTGAATTTCTACTGATATGATACATTAATTCATACATTATCATGAAGTGTAATGCATGTAATAAGAATATTGAGCGTGGGGAACTGTTAAGTTGTTGTTCCTGTCGCAGCACGTATGACTATAAATGCCTAAACATAAGTAAGGAATATTACACTGAACACATTCAGAAAGTAAAACGCTCATGGGAATGTCCTTCGTGCATAAACGTTACCCGTCGTAGGAACGAAAATACTCCAGTTCGGAACCAATTCGAACTATTGGTGGAAGAATCTAACATGTCATACGATGATATTGCCAGCAGTTGCGTTGATAAATCTCCAGTAAAAAGGCCTATCCAGTGCGCAAGCACGAGTGCTCCTACCTTATCCTACGATCAGTTCGGTCAACTTTTTGACTCAAAAATCGAAAAGATTAGGAGCGCCTTGGTTTCAGATTTTAAAAAGGAATTTGCGAATGCGGTCGAGAAACTAAAAATAGAATTCACACAATCGATAGAGTTTATCTCCGCGGAACAATGTACTCTGAAAAATGACTTGATCACGGCCAATAAAACGATTGAAACTATTAACTCTGAAAACATACAATTGAAGTCTGAGGTTCAGGAACTTAATCGTCGTTTGAGCGTCTTGGAAAAATCTTCTAGAAGCCGCAATATAGAAATTCAGCTAATTCCAGAGAAGAAAAATGAAAATCTAATGGGAATTTTTAAGAATTTGTGTACCGCTTTAAAGACTCCTACTACCGAATCTGATGTGTGCTCAATTCGTAGGGTTGCTAAATTAAATGCCCAGTCAAGCAGACCTCGAAACGTTATTGTAACCCTGCCCTCCGAACGGCACCGCGATGTTATTATTTCAACATTTAAACGATATAACAAGAGTAATAAATCTGAGCCATTTAACACGAGTCACTTAGGTATCCCAGGCGAGAAGCACAACATCTACGTAAGTGAACATCTGTCTCCTGAATGTAAAGCTATTCATGCTGCAACTCGAAAGGTTGCCAAGGAACATTCCTACACTTATGTGTGGGTTAGAAACGATCGCGTATACACTAGGAAAAACGATCAATCTCCAGCTTTACTTATACGGAACATTAGTGATTTAACAAAAATAACACAATAGATGATCCCCCTAGTAAACTATATATATTAAAAGTCTTTGTCTAATGTCTTGTTTTAATAATGTTAATATACTATCAAAATGTAAATAGAATAAGAACCAAAATTAATGAACTTTTTATCAACTCGTTAAATGATAACTACGATCTCATTTGTTTAACCGAAACGAATTTAAACTCTAGTATTTATGATAATGAATTACTGGATCAAAGATACATTATTTTTAGAAGAGATCGCGAAAGCACATGTATTAGTAAATTAGATGGTGGTGGGGTATTGATAGCTGTCAATAGAAAACTTAATGTTATCCGTCGTAATACGTGGGAAAGCAAAGTGGAGGACCTGTGGATTAGTATTATTTTATCAAATGTGACCATTAATATATGTGTTTGTTACCTGCCACCTGACATATCAAATGAAAATTTAACTTTGTTTTACGAAAATGTACAAAAAAATATTACTAATTCGGACGAAAACAACATTAACCTGCTAATCGGTGATTTTAATGTTCCAGGCCTCTCTTGGTCTTCAAGTTCATTTAGTAAAATACTTGAACCTAGTACGCCTGAAGACCACAAAGCATTACTGCTATGTCAAATGTTGGCTTTATGCAACCTGTCACAGTTTAACGGCATTCCAAATAAAAATAATCGACAACTTGATCTGGTTCTAGCTTCCACAGAAAATGTCATTGTCAAAAGTGCTGATCCTATCGTACGTGTAGACTCTCATCATCCCACACTGTCAATATTCATAGAAGAACTTGCACTGAATACTGAATATATGAAAATACCAACTCGTAGTAAACTAAACTTTCGCAAATGCAATTTCAGTGAGGTACGCCGTAAGTTAACTGAAGTTGACTGGTATGAACTATTTGTATGTAACGATATTGACAATTGCATTGAAAAGTTTTATATTATTTTAAATAAATTAATTAAGGAATACACGCCAGAATTTAAAATAAAAGTGGTTAAATATCCTGTTTGGTATTCTTGGCCATTAAAAAAGTGTCTCGCCGAAAAAAACAAATATCATCGACGTTTTAATATGTACGGAAATCCGCGAGATTATGACACATTTTCATTATTACGAAGTAGGTGTAATAAACTTACTGCTAATTCTTACAATTCATTCTTGTTAGCGACTGAGAATGCACTCAGGCAGGATATCAAACCTTTCTACAAGTATGTTAATAGTAAGAAGGGTTCTAACGATCTTCCCCAGAACATGCATTATGATGATAAGTCTACATCGGACATCAACGAAACTTGTGAACTATTCTCTAAATATTTTAGCTCAGTCTTCGAACAAACTATCGGTTCAGATGTTAGCCCTCATTTTGATGCTGACTGTCAGTTGCACTCCACATTTAGTTCTATATATATTACACAGGAAGAAATATTTGACATATTAAAAAAATTAGATCCCAATAAAGGTCCAGGCCCGGATGGCATTCCTTCACTCTTTTTGAAAAAGTGTGCACTCGAATTGTCCCTGCCTCTATTCTTATTATTTAACAAGTCACTCGGTACTGGTAAATTTCCTTCAGCTTGGAAAATAGCTCACATAGTGCCAATCCATAAGTCTGGTAGTAAATCTGATTGTAAAAATTACAGACCAATCAGTATATTATCTGGCATGGCTAAGCTGTTTGAAGCATCTGTTTATAAGTATCTTTACAGTCATTTTGATTCGTTATTAGTTCATCAGCAACATGGATTTCTCAAACGTAAATCCACAGTTAGTAATTTACTAGAGTATAAAAATTATTTATGTAGAGTATTTGCTAAAAGAGGTCAAGTGGACTCAATCTATACAGATTTTAGCAAAGCATTTGATAAAGTTAATCATGAGCTATTATTGAGGAAATTACTATGCTATGGAGTACATGGCAATCTACTTAGATGGGTAGAATCATATCTACTAAATAGGAGTCAGTTAGTAAGACTTAAAGGACAAACATCAGAGCCAATCTTAATTAGATCTGGGGTGCCTCAAGGCTCCCACTTAGGTCCCCTATTATTTGCAGTATTTATTAATGACTTAGTTGAAAAATTGTCTTCACCGTGTCTTCTGTACGCCGATGATCTTAAAATATTCAATCAAATAAATGAAACTAGTGATTGTATGAATCTTCAGAATGATTTATTTAACTTATTGAATTGGTGTACACAAAATAAAATGCATCTTAATATAAAAAAATGTTTTGTCATCTCTTTCACTAAAAAACGAACAAAAATTATTTTTGATTATAAAATTAATGATCAACTTCTTGATAGAAAATTTGTTATTAAGGATCTTGGCGTACTGTTTGACGACCAGCTTAGTTTCCGCGATCACTACAACAGCATCACTAACAAAGCTTATAAGAACCTAGGTTTCATAGCAAGGACCACGAAATTATTTAAAAATCCACACAGTTTCATCCTACTATATAACGCCCTGGTAAGGACGGTGCTGGAGTACTGCTCAATAATTTGGTCTCCTTGCTATGATGTACACTCTAATAATATAGAAAGTGTTCAGAGGAAATGCCTGCGAATACTCGCTTTCCGATGCGGGATCTCCAGGCAAATCCCATCATATGCTGGTCGCCTTACAAAATTTAACATGACTCCGCTTCATATTCGCCGTAAACGGCAAGATCTGCTGACCCTGCATAAAATACTACATGCGAATATAGACTCCCCCACTTTGCTATCTCAGATTAAATTAAACACCAGGCATATATGCCGTAGATCGAAAATATTTACGCTCGATGTTTGTAGAAATAATACTTCATATTACAATCCTATCATAAGAATGTGTCGATTGTATAATGAAATTGGAAAAGATATTGATATTTTTAATGCTAGGTTATCTTCATTCATAAATAAATTATATAAAATAGTTAAGTAGGATAACACTGTGTTCGTTATTATTATACTAGGTATTATTAATTGTCTATTTTGTGGTTTACTTTGCACGCTAGATTAGACCTTATTCATGTAGTGCGACTCTGTAGGATTACAATAAGATTAAAATGTTTTTAGTTAAGACTTTAGGTTAGATCAGTATTACTATTGTAATCTGTTTTTGTTGCCAAATAAATAAATAAAAAAAAAAAAAAAAAAAATATAACTAATTTAAGCGAGGTATTAGTGTAGACTGATTGCTATTCGATCAAAAGTGAGCGTGTATACCAAAAACCGTTTTTCGAGCGTTTCTCGAAAAGCGCGCGTTTGAACCGCTTAATGTGCACAGGTTACTGAAGCGTTTGTAGCTGCACTAAAAATCCATGGAAGGATTAAATTAACATCTTAATTACATGAAATGAAGAAGACTCAAAATAACCTTGGCTACATATTTGAGAAAGCTCTCGTTTAGTTTATCTAGTGAAGTACGAGCACATAAAATATAAATACATAATAGTTACTTCGGTGGGTAATTACTGGTTATTATCTCTTTTCTCTTATTTTATTGAAGTGAAAGCTTCTCTATGCGCGTTGAGAACTTTTTGGTAGGGGGTAAAAATGTGGAAACGCGTGACCGACACCGTGACCGACACCTTGCGTTGTTACGAAGACAAAAGGGCTTAAATATAAATATAGAACATTCCTAATTAAACTTTAATGCCTTAGTTTTAAGGTTAAAAAAATAAGTAAACATTCGTTTTCACTTCTAACAGAAGTCCCTATGACTGCCAATTTTTTTTTGTGTGTGCCTCAAGTGCTAAGTTAAAAGTTGTCATGTGTAATGAATGATGATGGTACTAGTCATTACCTAGCTGTTTTTATGCGATGCGGATCCACGAAGAAAATTTAGTTTGTCAACGGAAATTCCTTTATTGATCCTTTTTTTTTCAATTAGAAAATATCCGCGTTTATAGGGTCTATCCGCAAATTCCGCCGCTCCTCTGTGCACTTGATAGGGATGCCCCAATATTTCGCGGCAATATGTCGCCCGGGCGGGGGACGTGACGTCTACGCACAATACCGAGCCAGGAATTTATGCGTCTAGGGCGCGCACGTGCTGCCGCTAGGGGGACCATAATTTTATTAAACTCATAAACTCATGTTTTTATTAAAATAAGTTAAAAATGCTTTTGAAGCGTTGAGTGAATCTACCACTGGTTCGGAGTGCCTATACCAAAACAAACATCTTCTTATCACACTACAAGTGAGCACTTAAGTGCGATCTCACCTGGCGGTAAGAGATGATGTAGTATAAGACGATAGCGGCCTTAGCTGTTAGGGGTAAAGCAGTTATGTTTAGCCCATAAACCTAATCGGTTTATATAATATGGCATCGTACCGGGACGTTAAATCGCTAGGTTGGTGTTTGTTGGTAACTAGCCAGGCCGGTCCTACCAGACCAGACCAGTGAAAATTCAGAAATTATATATTCTCTAATGGACCCTGCCGGGAATAGAACCCGGAACCTCCCACTATATTAAGACGACAGCGCTCACCACTGTGCCAGGGCTGACAAACATCAAATCTCAGATACTCACAGATTACAAAATGAAATAATTGGTGGGCAGATATATTAATCAACTTATGTTGTGCAGGTATCAGTTATGATTATAAAAGTGGAATAGTGTGCATAATTTAATAATGTATGTGTAGAGGAATTATGTAATAATTTATTTATGCCGGTACATTAAATACATTCTTGGAAAATCTTATGAGTAGAAAAGGTTCGGAGGAAGGCGACGACACTCGTAACACAAGTTACCTTAGTGCCAGTGTCTAAGCACTCCTTTACACTTGATGTGATAAATCATAATTATGT
This sequence comes from Erebia aethiops, assembly GCA_923060345.2. Taxonomy (NCBI): domain Eukaryota; kingdom Metazoa; phylum Arthropoda; class Insecta; order Lepidoptera; family Nymphalidae; genus Erebia; species Erebia aethiops. The sequence goes on along the minus strand of OV281079.1, from coordinate 3,231,544 downwards.
CTAGTTTTAAAAGGAGTATAAAGTGTATATTTTTTGGAAAAATAAATAAATTAAAATTAAAATAAATTAAATTTCATTACTGCGTAATAAAGTATGTCATGATTAATAAAATATTATAATTATGTGCTTTCATTAATTCCACAATAGGATTAATTTAGCCTTAGTTATCTCCGATATATAAAACTGGCTAATGCCCGAGACTTCGTCTGCGTGAATTGAGGTTAATAAAAAGTAGCCTATGTGCTATTCCAGACTATAATCTATCTCCGTGCCAATTTTCAGCCAGATGCGTTCAGCCGTTGGCGCGTCATTGACTAACAAACATCCATCCATACATCCAAACTTTCGCATTTATAATACTAGCTGATGCCCGCGACTACGACCGCGTGTTTTAAGTTTTTTTTATTCCCGCGGGAACTCCTTAATTTTCCGGGATAAAAAATGTCCTTCCCCGGGATAGAATCTAACACTGTACAAAATCGGTTGCGCCGTGAAAGCGTAGCAGACAGACAGACAGACACACTATCGCATTTATAATATTTGTATGAACTAGAATTAGATGTGAAACGAAAAAAAAATACACAACGGATTCATTATTATCTACAGCTAAAATTATATAATAGTCCGCCAGAGCGCGCTAATGACCTTGAATGTTCTATAGCACTTAATTTGAAATGTAAAGCGTCTTTGGTGAGAGGCACTTTGCTTTGAAGAGAAAAGAATAAAGCCCTAGTTCCAGCTTCAATTTCATAGCGAGAAATTCCTGACTTATTTTCTTTCTTTTCGTTAGATTTTTGTACCTAATTTAACGCCCAAAAAATGTAGAATTCTCCAAATTACTCCACTTGCACAAGCACTGATCAAATGATTTAGGTAGGTAAATAAAAAATGACAGGATTACAAAATTTAATTAAATCAGTTTCAATGGCCTCGTGCAAGTATGCCTTTAAATCTAAATAAACTACTGTGTAACTTTTAGAACATTATGTGTCCACTAACAATAAAACTTGCAGCATTCATTGTCAATCTGCCAATATAAAAAGCTTGTAGAGATTGACGTAAAAGTGTCCTAAATGATAATATCTGTTTTTGGTTACCCTACTCGCATGCACCTGTCGCCTTTGGCTAGTAGGGATTCCTCGGAAAAGCACAATAGACGGATTTCATTGTGACTACGACAAATACTACAAAGCTAAATTAAATTTGATCATTTTGTGAACACCTATCTTGCTTTGAACGCCTCCAAACAACTATATTCAGATTTGTTTAGGGCTTTCGAAAATAGGTATCTTCAGATCTTATCACCATCACATTTTTTTTTAATCCACTACAAGTTAGCCATTGACTGCGATCTCACATGATGGCAAGAGATGATGCAGTCTAAGATGGTAGCGGGCTAACCTGTTAGGGGCATGGGAGTTATATTAAACCCATACCCCTATTCGGTTCCTACACGGCATCGTATCGGAACGATAATCGCTTGGCGGCACGTCTTTACCGGTAGGGTGGTAACTAGCCACGGCCCACCAGGCAAAATAACCTAGCTAATACATAACGTATTAGGCAAATTAATACTCATGCAAGCTATCTGTCTGTCTGCTACGTTTTCACGGCCCATCTGCTCAACAGATTTTGACAAAATTTGCTACAGAGCAAGATGTACCCAGAGGAAGGACAGGCTTATTATCCAGCAAAATTGAAGAATCATTTCCGCGGGAATCATAAAAACTTACTCCAGTTGCGGGCGTCATCTAGTCTATCTATATATATATATATATATATATATATATATATATATAAATCAATTGCTGTTCGTTTGTCTCGCTAAAATTCGAGAACGGCTGGGCCAATTTACCTGATTATGGTTTTGAAATGTTGTGTGAAAGGTCCAGGGAAGGTTTAAAGGGTGAGAAAATATGGAAAAATGAGTTAGTGCGACGCGCGAACGAAGTCGCGGGCATCAGCTAGTTTTCAATAAATATAAATATAGGTAGGTACATGTAAATTTAATATAATGACTATTGGTTAGCGAAGACGAGTTATTACCATTTTTAGTAAAACTAATAAGTGCACGATTGCATCATAAATCTATTGTTCCTTTTTTTACTTGATTTTGTTAGTGTTCCTTGTTTTCTTATTTTGATAAGTATCCATTTTGTTTTAAGTTTTATGTATTAATGGGGCTGATATGTAAATAATTATAAAAGCCTCTTAACAAATAAAGAAAAAAAAAGTTTAGAATAAACTTAAGGACGAGCTTAAAAGTGCGTCAATAAATACGTAGAGCCTTAAGAGCTACGGAATCATTAGGTCTTAGAAGGGTCTTAGTACTATACCTATTCTATGGTATACGTATTTTAATTTTATTTTGAAAAACATACAGTAACATAACATACAATAGGTAAAACAAATATAACATTACAACCATAACAGTTTTCAATATTTTTTGCACATAGTAAAAAAATCGTCTACCAGTGGTAGGTACCAGTACCTATTGATTGGCCGTAGTCAAAGAATACTAAGTGACAAAAATAAACATTTCACTGTCAACCTATCCGTTACCGCAACGCACCGAGGCGCGTGCGCGTGCCTAATCGCGCTTCTACGCGTGAAATTGCATATAATGCGTTCCGCCTAGTTTGCCAACTACCCTCCTCCCAACCTCCCTCGCCTGTGTCGAATAAACCTTGCCCAATCGTTAGCTCTAGCACGAGTATTATACATGTCGACAGGGTTGATAGATTTCAAGAAGAAAAACGAAACCAAACGCACTGTACGCACTTTAAAAGAATTGCATTTTAGAGAAAAATGTGGGTACCTAAAGGGGTGTTTTTAGTGATGTAATCTGACAGGGTTATAGTAATATGTCACATTGTAATAATGATGCTCATTACATACGGATCATTGATTATAATGTCGTTCATGATGCTAAGTCAAGTGATGTACCTAGATTATACTAGTGGTTCGCCCCGAACTAAGACCTCGCGGCGCCATCTATTGACATAAATGTGAAGTTCTGTTAAAAATACTGAAGCTCATTAAAAATTAAATAATTCCGTTTCCTTACAATATTTATCTAATTTTAGTATTTGTTGTTCAAGTACAGGATATAATTGAAATAATTGATCAAGTTTCAGGCTCATCCTTTCAGAAAATTTAGAGTTCTGAGGTCATCTTTGGACGTTAGAAAATCACCACTTTGAAAGCCCCCCATTTCGTCAATTTTGGGGGAAAAATTAAAAAAAAAATATTTTTGGACTCTATTCCTAATTATCTTTAAAATGATATACCGCAACCCTATGTAACTTTATAAAAAATATTTTACTTCGCATTCGCTTCTATGAGAGCCCCCCTGAAATAAAGATTTTTATTATTTTTTAAGCCATATTCGGCGGGAGGCCATTGGTTTACATATTATATTTAAAGCTGAAGTAATTGCGTTCAGTAATTCAGAAGTTATAATGCTCTGACAGACGGACGGACGGACGGACGGACGGACGGACGGACGGACGGACAAGTGCCAATTCACCCAAGTAGACTCAGAGACCTTCGCTTCGCTCGGTCAAATATATTATGTACTCCCGGTTTGATTCCGCGGGATGTCTTTATTTTCCCTGTGATACAACCTATCCCTATACCAAATTTCATTGAAATCGGTTGAACAGATGGACGGTGAAAGCGTAGCAGACAGACTAACACACTTTCGCATTTATAATATTAGTATGGCTTTCTGTTTGTGTTAATTTGAATGAATCAATGAACCACTTCATAACTACCAAGTTTCTACTAGTAGGTAATAATAATAGGGGAATTCCGACTTTTGCAAATAATATATTTTTTTGTGATGTTTTGTTGTATTGTATAAGTATGTTTTCAGAGAACATCGAGTGCTATAATGCCAAGTAGAACTTGAACCTTGCAATGTTTAGTTCATTTTATTCTGACGTTAATGTTTCCACACTAGAACTTTCTATCTACGTTGTCGATAATTATGTTCAATCTCGTACTAAGCCTACTAAGGTACCGTGAAAATGCATTACAATTCGATATTTGACACTCGAACAATTTAACAATGTGTAGGCGAGATTTTTTGAATTCTCTACTTTTTGTGAATGCTTGTACGTTTATATGACGTGCAGGTTTTATGTTATGGGCCACAAATCATTCTTGACGTGTTGAGTCCCGGGTTCGATTCTCGGCAGGGTCAATCTGGGAATTTACATATTTTTTTAATTCTGAAGGAATTCCTAATAATATAACCAATTTACCTAATACTCGTAATTACCTATACCTAAGTAATTAATATCAACAGAGGTAATATCGTAGGGGCATATAAGCAGTGGTTCATCATCTCAACCCTATTCTAATAGAAATATTTTAAAATCAAAATCAATGAATTTAATGGGTTAATAATTATACGTTTTGAGCACGGATCTCCGAAAGTATAGTAAGCGGAAAACAACGGCTCAAACGAACAATTCGAAATGAAAATCTCAAACGATTAGTTTCTAGACCACGATCTTCACCGATCTGTTAACCAGATGAAACCAACTTTTTATTTATATTTAATAATAGATAAATACGCCTAAAATAGGTTGCCTATTTATTATTAAATAAAAATAAAAAATAAGTTTCATCGGTCAAGGTCGGTCAAGGTCGTTGTATATCCGGCTCAAGAACATTAAAAGTGACAAATTGACAATGCACGCTCTTATCCTACGTTAGTGACAAACGTGACAGTTTCTAACGGTAGCTGGCTCTTCACGTCGCGTACGTTTTCGCGTGGATAAGTTTGACATTTTCTGTATAGTCGTTTAGCGTCGCATTGCGTCCGTCGCCTCGCTTTTATGGCTCACCAAGTACAATAGGTCAAACGGATTCAAAGTGGCCTTTATATTATGCAGCCGTTCCTGTATGTGTATCAGGGATGTTACTGAGCTTCGACTCCGAATCCGACAAGTAGGAAATTCCGATTGCATTACACCTCCGGTTCCGACTTCGGCTTCAACACTTTTAAATCGGAGGTTTAAATCGAAGGTCGAATGTAGTGGATAGCAGTGGCGGCGCGCGGTCAACGTATTTTAAATGCATGTCGCGCGGGGAACCCCCTTCCCCCGTGCTTTCTGTCTTCGATTACTCTTTCACCTATTGTAGTTACTCGTTACAGGATACGGATGATTTATTTGTTTATGTGCAGCGTTTGAATGAAAGTTAACACTGTGCCCAATTCTGTTCAAACCACTCTAAATCTAGTGCTGCCCCCATCTACAGGGAGAAAGGAGAAATTGAGAAAGGTATAGCAATAAATATAGAGCTACCTATATATTATAGCTATATATACTCAGGTGTTTCTTACCACGTATAACATAGGTACCTTCAAGGCAAGAGTGAATAGGCATCTTCTAGGCAAACGCGTTCCAACCTAGACATCATCATTTGATTGTCGCCAAGTGCAAGCCTATCTCACAATAAAAAAAATGGCAGTCATAGGGATTGCCGATAGAAGTGAAAAAAAAATTCAAATATTAACCTTAAAATAAAACTAAGGCATTAAAGTTTAATTACGAATGTACCTACTTACTATATTATTATACTTAAGACCTCGGTTTCGATCTCGCATATATTCCACATTTTTACCCCCTACCAAAAAGTGCTCAACACGCCTAAAGAAAAGAGACAAAAACTTTTTAATCTTCAAAAAGAGCCGTCATTTTAGTTTAGTTTAGAGATAATCTACAACAGAATAGGCCCCACTATCTATCTTCTGCCACTACCTTCGATTTCGGTCCGATAAAACCACCTCGGTAATATCCCTGATGTGTATCTATCTTAAGTATCGCCGCGACGTGCAAACTCACACAAACGCAAAGCTTACACCGTATCAAAGCTGCGAGAGTTTCAAGTACACTCAGCACAATGTTTCACCTCGTTACACCTTTAGAGTTCAGTTGTTTTCAACAACAGCCGATGCCTGTAGCCGGTGCTTATCGTGTTTCCGAACTGAACGGAATGTTTTCAAAAAAACATTTCACGAGTCTCCATATTCGCTGAACGATGTTGAAAATATTTTTGCTCGACGCATACAAATCTGCAATACAGAGATTTTTGATTTTTATGTAGTGTTGAAAATATATTGTTGTAAACGAAATATTTTTATTCCGAAAACAAAAACGTAAATTCCACACAGATGATGTACCTAGTTCACATCTAGTTTATTTATCATAGTAATATTATAAATGCGAACGGGTGTTTGTTTGTTGGTTTGTCCTTCTATCATGCTGCAACAGAGCAACGGATTGACGTGATGTTTTGCATGTATAGTTGAGGACCTGGTAAGTCACATAGACTACTCTTATCCCGGAAAAATAATAAGTTCTTGTGGGAATTACCAAACATATTCCACGCGTACGAAGTCGCGGGCCTCAGCTAAACTATGAACCTATGGCTATAATCTGAAACAGGTCGTAGGAAATTCAATCTTTAAATAACCACTCATAGGGGAGGTCCATAACTAACTTGTATTAAAAAAAAACAAGTCAAACAAAGATCAAATGACACAGTTTTTCTGTCGTCACCGATATGCTACAATTAATTACACTTGTCCGCAAAATTGAATTATTATTACAATATACTACAGCGCAGGGTAGGGTTGGGGCAGGGTATATTGTCAGTCACCCTTTGCCCCACGCATTCCTGACGCACGTGTTTTATTTCACTATGGCACGGGAGGATAGTTGCAGCATTATTAATTGTTTTTGCTGACGTAAAATACTTAGCTTTAAAATTGCGTAATAATAACTGGTAGCTGTGAATTGCGTGCCAATGTAAAAGTACTTTCAAAATTCAAATGTTTTTTATTCAAATATAGCTTATATTCAAAAGTGCTTTTGCACATCGTCAAGTGAATCTACCACTGGCTCGGAGTTCCTATTCCTACCGAAAAGAACCATCGTTGATTGATTAAAAAAAAATGACTAAAGTAAATACTTAAGTAAGCGTAGAAATGATACATATAAACAGGTAACTGCAACTTCCCAAGCATTGCTGGAGTTTGTCGAATAAATAATTTATTTATTTGTCAAGAACCGAGATTGAATAATACCTGTAAATATTCAAAGGTATGTGTAACTAGTCGACAATTTTTTCTGAATCCTGAAAATTATCCGATAATTGAGATAAAGTTAAAATAAATTAATGTTTAGTTAAATTAATAATTGTAATGTTGTCTTACTAATAAAACATATAATAATATATACAATTTTTTAAAAAATCTTTAATGTTGTCTTCCAATAAATATTATAAATGCGAAAGTTTGCATGGATGGATGTATGGATGTTTGTTACTCAATCACGCGCCAACGGCTGAACGGATCTGGCTGAAATTTGGCACAGAGATAGATTATAGTCTGGAATAGCACATAGGCTACTTTTAATCCAGGAAAATTAAAGAGTTCCCGCGGGAACCGAAAAACCTCAAGGCGAAGTCGCGGGCATCAGCTAGTTATTAAAATATTTAGTATATTATTTCAATTATGTACACAACTTCCCGGAATTTACCAGTATGTTTGGCAATGTTACAGCTCTGCTTCAAAATTATTTTTTGGAGATGGCGATATTAAGTCCTCTGTAGGTGTTCAGCAAGGAGATCCCTTAGGTCCAGCCCTGTTCAGCTTAGGGATCCACAACCATATCTCAATTTTAACATCTAAATTTAACATATTTTATCTTGAAGATGGAACTACGTGTATTGGAGGCAACGTGGATGACGTTCTAAAAGATCATAACAATGTTAGGCAACAATTTGGTAAAATTGGTTTAGAATGAATAATTGAACGAAATTTCCCCTGATATTAAGATTCTTGATAAACATTCACTTTGTCTTCTTGGTGCTCCTCTTTTTAACGAAGCCATACAAGGAATCTTGGACAAAAAAGTCAAAACATTTTCGACACATTCTGACAACTTGGGCGCTCTAAATTCTCACATTGCATTTTCGATCCTAAAATATTGCCTTTTTGTATCTAAATTAATTTATATTCTCTGTGCGAGCCCAATTTGGAAATTTCCTGGACTACTCGATATCATGGATGCCACCTTAAGAGATACGCTAGAAAAAATTCTAAATTTATCTTTTGATGATCAGTCCTGAAATCAAGCTACTTTACCGGTTAAGTATGGTGCCATCGGCGTGAGAAAAATCTTCAGTGTTGCTCTTCCGGCTTTTCTGTCCTCTGTGCATAGTATAAAAGAGCTTAGTTCTCAGATTCTTAATTCTAATTCAGTTTCATTGATCGACGCCACAGAGGCCCTAGAGAGTTGGAAGGTCAGGTGTCCCAATGCAATGACAACATCCCGAAGGAATATTTCACACAAAAACTTTGGGATGAGCCGTTGGTTCGGCTGACACATACAAATTTGGATCAAAATCTTAAGTGAAAGAGATCGAGCAAGGCTTCTAGCCTTATCTAAAAAAGAATCCGGGTATTGGCTTCATGCCTTGCCATCGAAAAATCTCGGCACTCTTTTAGATAATGAAAGTTCTCGTGTGGCTCTAGGTCTCAGATTGGGAACACCCCTGTGCTACGAGCACAGATGTCCGTGTGGAAAAGAGGAAGATAAATTTGGCTCGTGAGCTTTTTGATGAAATTTCAAAAAGTGTTATCGAGTCTACCGGGGATATACCGGACAGCTACCTTGGCCAATGAATAAGATTGCCAGATTGGCCAACCAAAGAGGCAATGCTGCCAGCATCTTGGGCACTATGGCATTGACGAGGATTAATTTTAAGATATTAGTTTTTTTTAAATTGAGTAAGTATTTAAAAGTTACTTAATAATTAAAAATATTGGCATGTTTTGGGTATTATACTGCAACTGCAACTGTACCTAATATTAAATATCTTTTTATTTTGGTCCAGATTAAAGAAAGAAGAATATTTTTTTAACGCTAAATTCCGTTAATAATGCCAAGGAAATGCTATACAAAATTTGAAGATTCGTTTAGGTAAGTAGTAGGTAATAGTTACGTTGTCTGTCAGTCAGCCGTTTGTTTTAGCCAATTGGCAATGAATATTTATTTCGCTTACGAGTATGTTATGTTGTGTATACTAAGTATGTAGCGTGCCACACGGATAAAAACCTTTTGTACTATTTTTTAATTTAAGCTTTGTATACTCGCCGTTGGTATACCGTAATACACTAAATAAAATATTGTGTAGATTATATTATAAGTACATAAAATTTATTTAGTAGATAAAACAAAATTACAAGATATAATAAAAACTTATAGACTAAACGTTAATCTAAAATCCTTATATACCTACTAACAAAAATAAAAATAAAACCCTAATCAAAAAGACCACCCCTGGTTGCCTCTGGGCCAAAGGTACCCATCAAACTTGCAGCATTGCCGCGCTGAATGGCGATGGATAACCTAAAAAAAAAAAATTTTTTAGGTTAATTAATAATCCAATTTTTACTACATAAAATCATACTAAGGCCACGTTTACATGTGTAAGTTTTACTTTAAAGACTGGAACAGGCTAGAGCACAGGGTGCAGACCAGTACACGTTCAATTTCTGCAAAAGTATTCACTTGATATAATGTAAATACTATTTCCAGTAGAAATTTTACACGTTTTCAGACAAAGATCACAAATTATTAGTATGAAAAATATTTTAGGTACTATTTAAATAGTTTTAAAACTGGTTTGAAATTAAAAAAAACATAGAGTCAAATGCATTGCATAATTAAACATACGAGTGCTAAGAACGGAATGGTAAAGAGAGAAAGGATCGCTACCGGCTACAAAAAGAGATCGGACTGCAGAGTTTTGTTATTGGCACGCGGATTAGAGATCGATCGAGAGATACGCAATAATCCAAGATTGTTTTTAATCTTGGATAGGAGATACATTATTAATTTCGGGCGTAAGTCGCTAGCATTACGAAGTGTAAACAGTCTTGAAGCGTATCCCATGCAAATGTAAGTTATAAAAGTTACGTATGCTACTTACGTAAAAACTTGCAGGTGTAATTTTGGCCTTACAGCTAGCTATTAAGCTTATCTTGCTCGCGTGGAATGGAGGCAAGAAGGTTGCGCGCCCGTGCCGAACAGCCAGGCTTTCCGCACGGATGAATGATAAAAGAGCATTTTCAAAGAGATCTTGTTCGCAAAATGGTTTTATTGATATTGGAAATCCTTTATTTACAATAAAGTAGTTAGCGCATGCGACATTAAGCACTGTTCCGTAAAACAAGCAAAAGCTAAAATTTTACCATGGCTCGCTTCATTAAATTACGACGCAACGGAAAAACTTTTCTTACATTTAAATTAAGGGCATTCATTATTATTCATTTATTATTATTTACTGTTAATTAGAAATTGTTATTTAAAAAAAAATGCAACAAAAATCTCTATGTTAAAATACCGAGCGACAATTAGCTTCTGTAAATCTTCCTTTGTTAATGCGACATAGGTACCCACGATACAGGATTACCTAGTGTGTGGGAGTGAGGCGCACCTCGGTGGTGTCCCTCAATGAGGAAGTCGGGGCAGCATGCCCCCGGAGGAGGTTCCGCTTGGGCGGATGTCGCTGGCTGGGTCGCGGACGAATGCCTTTGGTGCTCCCGTAACCCAGCCGTAAGGTGCTGCGCAGGAGCGCCGCATACCCGAGAGGGATGCCTAAACGCATTTCCCAGCGAGAAAAAAAAAAAGGATTACCTAGTGTGGGTACCATTGGATATAAGGAAAAATTGTCATTCATTAATTTTCATTTTCATTTTAAATAGACAAACCTATAGTTGAGCTATTATTATAAAAAAATCGTAACTCATCGCATATTTTAGCAGGTCAGTTAGCTGGTCAAGTGTGTTGAATGAAAAACATCCTATATCAAACTTCTGACGGCTTAGACTGCTGTTCCGCAGAACAGCGAGAAGCCCCAGAGCACGTGTTTCCTGCCACGTATTATAACTTAAGTACCTTCAAGGCAAGAGTGAATAGGCATTTTCTAGGCAAGCGCGTTCGCGTTCCAACCTCATCATTGCTTTGCACTAAGCATGATTGTCGCCAAGCGCAAGCCTATCTCGCAATAAAAAATTATCGTGGTGTTGGTTAACTGCCCACAAAAACCATGGAACATAAAAACTCTTGGACTTAAAAGTTTTTAATAAAGTAAATTATTGACCAAAGAAACTGAACTATTTAAGCTCTTTATTATTAAAATGCTTGCTACAGAAAGGAGATATTTAAATTTTTATATTTTCCATGCTCAGAAGAAAACTAGTGGCACGCCCACCTCCAAAAAGATTTTCGTGTGGCAGGGCAGTAGGGTGAAGCGGGAGGGAGGGGGGCGTATTTCACAATTAAATTTTTCTGGCGCGATCTCAGTGTGTTCGCCGAGCTACGAAGCACGCTTGGGGTGAGATGTAGTGGTTCCCAAAGTTGAGGAAATTAATTTAGAATGAAATACATTATTATGTTACGCAGCTTCTTTCTTTGCGATTCTGGTTAACATGTCGTAATTGCGTTCCCACGCATCAACCTAGCACGCGGACATTTAGATCGTTTTTCCTTAAAATAAAAAATAACCACCCATTTTCCATACTTTAGCAATAGGTATCTCAGCTCCGGGCACTCGGGTGGCCGATCGTCATTACTTTTGTCCGTGCCGAAGACTACGTACGTCACAATAACTCGCGCAAAGTATTTTTATTCAAGCAATTTACGGCTGAGTACCTGCCCCCGACCGGGACGAAAACGCCTCGTATCCAGTGCCCTTTTTCCTGAGGAAAAAGAAGTTCTGGGATCAAAACCCTTCTGCTTACACCATCCACACCAGCCGAGTAGGTACCTCACATGCTGAGGCCGCCGCCGCACCGATCACCTCACCTACTGCCGCCTGCGACCCTGCGCAACCAAAACCGCGTTCCGGCTACCCGCCGCTTGTTGTGAAGTGCCTTCCAAACTGGACGAGGCACTTCCAAGCGCTCAGCCGAGTACTTGGACGGTCCAGCCAGGCAACAATAGTGCGGCACGGCCACAGGTCTCTCAACCACCACCGCACCACCAACCGCACCGCCCACATCGCAGCCGTCCACCGTCGCGCCGTCTGTATGTGTCTTCGTCAGTGTCTGCCGAGACGCGACCCGCGACGGTGCCACGTGCCACACAACCAGCGGCCGCTCAGTTGTAGAACAAAAGTTGATTGTTATGTATAGAAGCTAGTCATTAGTATTTTAAATTAACTCAGTATATTATAGTACACTTTGGAGAGCACTGCTCGTCGGTTTAATATCGCAGCGGCGACGACACGGCGTCACGTGCTCGCAAAGATACACTAACACAGACGCACAGCCCACTGTCTATCTATAACGTACTGTGTTTGTGTGAGTGACCAGAATCTCATCTTTGACATGTACCTACCGCTCAAGCTCTTATTTCATAGTTCATGCCCGGGATTTCGTGATTTTTTGCGCGTCCATAATAAGTTACACTAAAAATGTCAATATCAAGGGACTAAATATATTTAGAACTTAATTTAAGTTCAAGCATGTTGATTCTGTAACCTTCGTGTATATTTCATATGACGGCCTCCCTGACGCACTGGGGAGCGCTATCGCTTAAATCGCTAATAAGCGGAAGATCCCGGGTTCGATTCCCGGTAGAAGCAATTTGGGAATTTATTATTTCTGAATTGCCTCTGGTCTGAATAAATTCCCAAATCTGGTTCACCGCTTCGGTCGTTTATTTCCTAGCCGGCAGAGACATAGGTACTGTTAATCGATTAAGTGTTTCAGTAGGTACGATGCCGTGAAAAAACCGATTAAGTAGAGTAAGTACAACTGCAAGATGATTTCTGCAAGTTTTATTGCTGAGTACGAGTCTCCTGACGGATTGGGCAGAGTTGCATGCCACGGGATTGATCCCGCGACCCGTTAGGAGGTCAGGTGTCCACCACCACTAGGCTATACCGCTTATATAATACGTACATGATGTATGAATGTAGGTACGAAATGCTTGGCAAAGAGTAAACACGCATTACAAATTGGAATTCTATAATTTAATCGGATTAGTAAGCTAAAGCTTAAGGGTTGAATTTTTATGAACTACCACTATATTTTGGGGGTCGTAGATACAAATTATTGTTTGGTACAATGGCTTCAAAGGGGATGAACTTAGGAACAAATTTTAACAGGTGTCATCAAGTTTGTTTGAAAAAAAATTGTGTGTGCCAGCTCCGACGCACGACTGGAGTTTACTCTTTACGAACGATTATAAAATTAATATAATAAAGATTAGTAAATGACCCTCATTTACTAATCTTTATTATATAAATGAACGCATTTTTTATATTACTGAAAGCATGCTTGACACATTTATTTATATTTTATATTAATTATATAATTTATATTCATCAAAATATATAACATAGTCATGGAAACATAAACAAGTGCTGCCATGGTAACATAAAGTCAATAACATAACGGAGACAGTATGATTTTACTCCCCATAAATCATATCCCCGGGCTTATCTTCTATCTATCTATCTATCTATCTATAATATATATATAAAAATGAAACCCGTTTTCCTTGGTCACGGCATCACGCGTGAATGGCTGGACCGATTTCACTAATTCTTTTTTTGTTGTATTTGTTATTATTAGGAGAAGGTTCTTACGGAAAAAAATATTAAGAAAATCTCTCAGAAATATCGAAAAATATACATTTAATTTTGCATACTAAGGCGGTACGAAGTTCGCCGGGTCAGCTAGTAATATATGAAAATCGATACTAGAGGAGGTAAACTCCTTAAACGCTGCTTTGCGAAACTACTCACTAGCTTTATCTAAATTTTGTGTGCTGCATAAACACGTTGAAAAACCAAAACCAAATTAGTTACCACTTTCAAATTAAACTTTGACAGTTTGGTCACAGTATTGGTTAAAGATACCAATACTGAGGTTTGGTAAAAATTAAGAGAACCTTGTCTCTTGCAGTCTAAAGTGGGTTTTTAATTTAACGTTAATCCTCCTGCTGTGTTGTTTAAAGAATATAGTTTTTATTTAGATTTTAATGCAATTAAAACTATACTCAATAAACCTACATACAAACAACTGCCTTCATTCGCTATCAATGACATAATTGAGTATTGTGTAGGACAGGAGGATGATTTTAACTGTGCTGTAAGTATTGTTGCATGAATAAAGGGTACCGACAATTTCAGTAGAATTTTTGAAGTGGAAACTTTTGAATTGAAATCTTATAGACGCGTTGAGCACTTTTTGGGATTTAGTAAAAATGTGGAACATGCGAGACCGACACCGTTCTTCTTAAGACAAAAGGTTTCAGGTATAAATATAGTACATTCGTAATTAAACTTTAATGCTTAAGTTTTAAGGTTTATATTAGATTTTTTTTTTATTAGATAAAAAAATAATATATTCGTTATAACACTTCTATCGGCAGTCCCTATGACAGTAAATTTTTTTATTTGTTTATTTTACTATTATTGTGCTTGCACTTGCACAAGACCATTAAAATATGTGTTTATGTAAAATTTTCTACACCTGCCTTTTTCAAGTCAACGCTGAAGAAACTGATGAAAAAATTTAACAAAATCAGTTTAGGCAGTGTCCATGTCGGCCTAAGAATTTAGTAGATATATAATTTAGATTGTAAGCTTGATAGAGTACCTTTTGCCCTGGGACAACCTGGTGGTCTTTTGATTAGGGTTTTTGTAGAATTTAGTTAAAATTTATTTTATGGTTAGCTTAATATTTAGATTTTAGTATATTAATGTATTTAATATTTGTTTATTTTACACTTAAATTATTCAATAAATTTAGATTTGATTTTGTACACTTAAAGCTATAATCAAGTAACCTACAATCTATGCATTATTAGAAACAACTGACCCCTTTTACACTAACTACGTGCCGGGCGCCTGAGTTCAAAGTCGCTATCAATCACACGATATTGTATTGTGTGGGACAGGAGGACGACATTAACTGTGCTGTAAGCCCTTCGGTTGGCACCGGCCGGTGCAGTGCGTGCCATGCTGTCTTCCTAAGCCGATTAGCAGCATCTGCTCTGATAGCACTGCTGCAGCTCTACAAAATTAGTCTAATTAATCGCTTAACGTTTATCACCATTTCACGGCTATCATGAGCTGGCACTTAGAGCAAAACTCACTTTAAAAAGGTCTCTGACGTCTTGTCAGAAGATAAATGAGTGCGAAATATTAATAAAAAGTGAAAAGTAAAGTAAATTACTTTATTGTATTCATCGAAATTAAACAAGTGTTACCATGGAAACAAGTGTTACCATGGAAGCATAAAGTCAATAACGTAACGGAGAAAGTTTGATTTCACTCCTCATACGTTTTCATACCCCGGGCTTATACATGAAAATCGATTCTAAAGGAGGTAAGCTCCAAAAAGTCTATTAATCGCAACTTATTATTGCTAATTTTTTTTACGAGATATACCACCGCGGTTAACATAGAGTTATAATTAGGTATCTACCTCAACTGGTGACAGAAGGGCAGGTTTATTTTTTGCGCAAAGGATCAGCCTAGCTATCATGGCTGGCATTCCACGCGGGCATTATTTAAATAGTAATTTGATTAGGCTAGCTAGCTTTAAGTTCTGTTGTATTGTTTTGGAAAAATCATTTTAAAATAATAATCATACTAATATTGTAAATGCGTAGGAGTGTTTGTTTGTTGGTTTGCCCCTCAGTCACGCAGAGCAATGTATCTACGTGGTGAGATAGGCTAAAGGAAAATTAAGGAGAATTAGAAATAGTTATTTCACGCAGACGAAGTCGCAGGCATCACCTAGTATTATAATAATTATATATATATATATATATCTAGCTGATCAACACCGACTTACACTTTCGTATTTATAATATTCAAAAAGTATGGATTTTTTTTATTGGCAAAAATAATGATATTAAAATACTGAAAATATTATACCTACCTATTACTCTAAATGAGAATTGTTAAAAGTCAAAGTGAATTTTCTTTCCATTATCGCGGGGAGTTTAATTTAGTTCGATTATAATTTTACGGTCGGGAATTAATAAAATGTTAATAAGCCACTCTCCGTTTGGCCGCGTAACGCGTTTGAGCGATCCGATTATTGAAATTGCCTCATTGTCATACTGAACAGTGAACTGGGCGGAAACGGCCGGGAGCAGTACCCGGAAGAGATGCAGCAGGTAACGCCTCCTTTTGAAGCTATGCGAGCCTAGTAGTTAGCCCGGACACCCGACCTATAGGTACGGGTACCGGTTCGATTCCCGGGCACGCACTTTTCGGAGTGTGCGTGTAATACGTAGGTACTTATATCTTTATTTAAAACCAACCATTGGGTTTTTCTGACAAGTAATTCTCAGTACTAGCCTGGAGTTAGGAAGTTGGCGGTGTTTCACCCCCGTGCCTTGGAGAGCACGTTAAGCCGTCGGTCCTGTGCCTGATCTCTCTCCGGTCGTGTCTGATTTCCCGTCCCATCGGGCTATGAGAGCAAAGGAACAGAGAGTGCACCTGTGTTTGCGCACACACTTGTGCACTATAATATCAGATGGCTAATCTCTCTGGAGATTGGCCGCCGTGGCCGAAATTCGGTCGGGAGGACATTATTTAAAACCACCAGTGCAGCCCATTAACATCCCACAGCTGGGCACAGGCATCCACTCTCATAGGAGAGAGGAAATTAAAGCTTAGACCCATCACGCTGCTCCAATGAGGGTTGGAACAAAAGGACTAGCTAGCTAGCTTACTATATAAAACATGTCCGCGTGGAATAGTGGCAAGAATGCTACCTGCATCTGCGCGTTGGACAGCCAGGCTGATACTTTGCGCAAAAACTGTGCCAAAATCCTTTACTTAAATACCTATCACTTGATTTCAAACGGTGAAGAAAAACATCGCCCTGCACGCCCGAGAGTATAGGTACTATATAATGTTCTCGAACGTGTGTGAAATCTGCCAATCCGTGCGTGGTGGACTGTGGCCAAACCCTTCGCATTCCTAAAGTAGACTCGTGCTCAGTAGTGAGCCGGCAATGGGTTGAAATATTTTTATTTTATTTTCACTACAGCCCTTGACTGCGATCTCACCTGATGGTAAGTGATGGTGCAGTCTGAGATGGTAGCGAGCTGGCTTCTTAGGGGTATGGCAGTAGGTACCCATACCCCTATCGGTTTCTACACGGCATCGTGCCGGAACGCTAAATCGCTGGGCG
Organism: Erebia aethiops; assembly: GCA_923060345.2. NCBI lineage: Eukaryota > Metazoa > Arthropoda > Insecta > Lepidoptera > Nymphalidae > Erebia > Erebia aethiops. The sequence continues at coordinate 3,214,293 of OV281079.1, read as the reverse complement.
GTACGTTTTTGCCGGTTGGGTGGCAACTAGCCTCGGCCGCCCAACAGACCAGATCAGAGAAAAATCAGAAATTAGAAATTTCCAAATTGACCCTGGCCGGAATCGAACCCGGGACCTCCCTCCCACAATAGGACCACTGCGCCAGGGAGATTGTCAAATGATGATGATGATGATGATGATAATAATAATATTGATGATGAAGCCACTACTTAGTAAGTACTTACGTTTGGCCGCCAATAATTGACATGTCACCCCGTTAGGTTAGGGCATAATATGCAACTTGAGTGACAAATACTTTGAAATTATTATTTTTATTTATTAATAATATGTCATAACTCACATCCCTATGCATTTTACCTACTATGCATCTAAGTTGTAGTGGTTCTGCGCCGTTGATCCGATGCATTAATTAATTGAAATTGCCTTATTGCCAAACTGGGCGGAAAAGGCCGAAAACGAAATGGGAAGAGATGAAAATGAAAAATAAAACATTTAAAAAAGTGACCAGGCATCGAAAACACTGAAAAGCATTAAATAAAATTTTAATTACTCTCATCCAATTACACTCTTAGCTAATGTCAAAACTTACATTGTATAATAGTTTTTCAAGGCGGCGCCAAATTAATGGTAAGTACCTGATGATATATAATAGCTATAGATTTTTAGAAATGATATTTTATTAACTTCTTTATCAAATTGAATTTATTTTAATGAAGAAAATATTTATTGAAAATAATACAATAGATCTTAAGGCTTATTTTAATTGATATTTGACTCTTTCGATGTATTTCATTCGATTAGTTCTTTGGCGGGATACGCCATATTGGAATAACTTGTTTAAATACGAATAGGTACTTTGACTTTGGTTCTTCAGTCTCGCCGGCGATTATTGTACCTATAGTTTTGTTTTTAGATCGCAATTTGATTTAGAGGCTCCATATCATTTATTTTTTCTATGCTCCATATAGTAATCAGACCTGGTCAAATGATTAATTTATTATTGTCGTAATCGGTAATGCTTTGGCCAATTTTTATTTACATCAAATCTCTCGTGGAACCTCTACACGTTTAACCATTTGCTCGTACAAGTTTTACAGAGAGTAAAAAATAATATTTGAAGTAATTAAATAATTTCCCAACTTCTAGAATGTAATTAGTATTTTTCTGTATGGTTTAGCGCCGCCTTGAAAAACCTCCTACAATATATGCCTTGTATTCCCTGGGATATATGTATAACCTATTTCTGTACCCATCCAAATCGGTTGAAAAGATGAGTTTCAGACAGACACATATTCGCATCATACTAATATTATAAATGCGAAAGTGTGTTTGTTTGTTGGTTTGTCCTTCAATCACGTCGCAACGGAGCAACGGATCGTCGTGATTTGGTATGGGTATAGTTGAGGACCTGGAGAGTGACATAGGCTACTTTTTATCCCGGGAAATTAAGGAGTTCCCGCGGTAATCAAAAAACTTAAACCACGTGGACGAAGTCGCGGGCATCAGCTAGTTCATAATATTAGTTTAGTATGAATTTTTGTCTGTAAGTCAAACTAGTGCGACTGCTAGTCCTCGGTAACGTATCTTTATTATTACTTTGGGCATAAAATATCGTGGGTTTATGTGGGTAATAGCCACGGAATAGAGACGGTAATAGCCGTGGATTAACTACGCCCGCCGTGGCTTACGGACGTCGTGGTGCACCTATTATGAATTATTTATAATGATATTATTGAATTGTTACGTGGGAACTATACGTTTTAAAATTATAAGTCCAAACGTTCAGTAAAACTCTTTACTTAGTACCTACTTAGTTGGACCCTTAGGTTACATGAACAAAAAAATATTTGTATAAGAAAATTCGCTACGCTATGATATAATTTGGAAAACTAAACTTAGTTAATATTATTATTGGTAGGACTAGTTGTTCCACCCCAGGGGCCCAGCGTCGCACGCGTGGGTTTGCTATTTATGTAAGCTTTGTGAAACCTCCAAATAAGCACCCATAGGATGCCGGCTCAAAATATGTCACCCCGACCGTGTTTTTTTATAAATTCCACGTTCATTTCACTTGAACGGTACATTTATACATTCAATGCTTATAGGTACGAGTAGGTATATTAAAAAAATTGCCTACCTACACAATATCGTGCATAAAAGATTAATATATTTTAAGGTAAACAAATAAATATTGGCTTTGCATGATATATTTCCTGCCATATCGGAAATTGCCATCTCATCGAGCTCTGAAATCGAAAAGGGAGTCCACCTGTGTGGATTCTCCGTCCGGAGGAGTATTTACATAATATGTACTTATTTTTATTTCCAACTTATTAGTTTCATTGATTAGACATTGACTTTTTCATGATAAAACTATTGTTTTATCATGAAAAAGTCAATGTCCGCAAAGTTACAATTGCAAATAGCCAACCCTCGGGCGCGTGCCGCCCGCGGCACTACCACGCGGCGCTAAGCCCGCGCGTACGCCGCGCGGCACTAAACGTCAAACTGGCCGATTGATAAGTCGCATGGTGTTTGCACACACACCGTGTGTGCCCCGCTTTATTGCCCTGTAGCATGTTACTCCATTGTTGTGGAGTGTAGATTGTACACTTTTGCTTATATACAGAGTGTTTTGCTTTTTAAAGAAAGTATTTTCTGTACAGCAATTTTAAAAGGCATTTTAGACATTTTGCTAAAAATGTGACTGACAATGAAGTTTTAACTTTTTTTACTTATACCCTGTCGGATCGCGCTTGTCACGCAGAGTCATAAACGATGGAAGGAGTAGTGCATTAATATAATATTATATTTTGCGCGTTTCCTTCGCGTGCCAGGAGCGATCGGACAGCTATTTTAGTTTGTTTTTTTTTTACTAAAGGATGCCGACGACTTTAACGTCCGCGTTAATTAACGCGGACGTTAAAGTTGTCGGCATCTTTAGATATTGATATTTTATACCATGGAAATTCTTTAATTTTCTTGGATATAAAATAGCTTGTCCTTCCTTAGAATCCTTAGCATGCAACATAAATTTTGCCAACGTCGCTTGAACAGATGGGTCGAGAAATCGTAGCAGATAGACAGACGGACATACACACATAAACTTTTGCATTTATAATATTAGTATGATTTATTTACTTTTATTTCACTACAAATTACCCCTTGACTGCAATAAATTATTGCACCCAATGATCTTTTATACATAAATTTGCACCTGGACGGTAAATGAAGACGAATTCGAGATGGCATCGGGCTAACACATATCTTCTTAATTTTAATTGATTTCCACATGGCATCGCACCAGACCACTAATACTTTAGGTGGTACGTCTTTCCAGGCAAGAGGCAAATTTGCCTCTTGCCTGGTAAGACGTACCTAGAATTTATAATTATAAATTCCCAAATTACCCATTTTGAAGACCACAGCGCTCAACACGGCGCAGGGAGGTCCGCCATTTTAAAAGCATTTATCTCTGATACGCTGTGTACCTAAGTATAAACATATAGGTACACTACACATGCGTAACTCTTTGTTGAGTCATAACAAAATAATTTTTTTTTTATTAATAAATGCGAAAGTTTGGATGATGTATATCCATACATCCATCCAAACTTTGGATTGATACTGATTGAACTTTCTATGGATGGATATATGGATGTTAGTTACTCAATCACGCTCCAACGGCTGAACGGAACTGGCTGAAATTTGGCACAGAGATAGATTAAAGTCTGGAATAGCACATAATATGCTACTTTTTATCCCGGAAAATTAAAGAGTTCCTGCGGGAACCAAAAATCATTAAACCACGCAGACGAAGTCGCGGGCATTCGCTAGTAAATAAATCAATCAAATTATTGTCGAGAAATATCCAATAACATATAATAATGCAGATGGATTTGATTTTGCGAACACAACACAAAGGTATTACTGAAGAAAACTCTCAAGAAAACTGCACCATGATTACTTCAAATTTCAAAATCTCTTTTTTTCGAGTACATTTTGACACTTGTACTTTTGAATAGTTGAGTGAATCTACCACTGGTTCGGAATGCCGTTCCTATCGAGAAGAACCAGCAAGAAATGAAAAATGGCTACTCCCGTAAAAATTAGGATTATAGCTGAGTCCAATTCTGCATTTTTGTTGAAAGATTTTCCTACATATTATGTATAAATCAAACATGCTGTATAACGGCGAACGATGTCACCCGTTATGGGAAAAACAATATTTTTCCCCAGATTCGCGGTGTTTGCCAGCATGTTTACTCATCGGTGTGTGATTTCGATTTCAGATCGCAATTTGTTATTGGACTGAATATCGAACTATTGGTTTGCTATTTACATAAATAGTTCTGTAGGAAGTTCACATGAAATCCCTCTATTTACCAAATATAAATACATGAAATTCAAACTCAAATTGTAACATGCATTGAAAGTGCGAGTTTCAATGCCTGTTGAGAAAATGATGATTTTCTGACCGCTGAAAGACGTAGCAGCCCTCCTTTCGATCCTATCAGAGTATCTTTTGTTTATTTCCAAATCATTTTAACCATCAACTAAACTAACTTCTGACGACCTCAGTGACGCAGTGTGTAGCGCTGTTGCATTAACGTGCGGAGGTCCTGGGTTCGATCCCCGGCAGGGTCAATTTGGGAATTTATAATTTCTGAATTTTCCCTGGTCGGACCTGGTGGGAGGCTTCGGCCGTGGCTAGTTACCATCCTACTGGCAAAGACGTGCCGCTAAGCGATTTAGCGTTCCGGTACGATGCCGTGTAGAAACCGAAGGGGTATGGGTTTAATATAACTGCCATGCCCCTAACAGGTTAGCCCGCTACCATCTTAGACTGCATCATCACTTACCATCAGGTGAGATCGTAGTCAAGGGCTAGCTTGTAGAGAATTAAAAAAAAAACAGATATTTCAAAATAAAATAAATAAGAAATACAATTTTAATAAAACACACTTTTAATGCGGATTACTCTATGAAAATATAATGTATGATGCAGGATGAATTGGTTGTATGGTCTGTGATGAAACACGATTTCAGACTTCGGGTGATGCCAGCCCTCGCTTCGCTTAGGCAGGCAACTTCACCCTCGTCTAAAATCGTCTTGTTTCATCCCTACGCACACAAATATACTATTAATTCAAACATTATTGTGCTTACCCTGGCACGCACCTCTAACTTTTCGGAATTGTACAGTACGTTTTAAGAAATGATGTCTGCCTATCCGCACTTGCCAAGCGTGGTGGATTATGGTCTAACCCATTTTTTAGCGTTCCGTAGTCTCGGTATTCAACAAGGAACCCTTATAGTTTCGCGATGTCCGTCTGTCTGTATGTCCGTTTGTCTGTCCGCGGTTAAGCTCAGAGGGAGGGGAAAATAAACTTCCGAAATATATATTCTCGCATCATTTCCGAACGGCTGTACATATTGCAAGTAAGTACTAAGTAACATCCGTCATATCGATTTTGTTAGTATACTAGTGGTTCGTCCCGAACTAAGACCTCGCGGCGCCATCTATTGACATAAATGTGAAGTTTTGTTAAAAATACTGAAGCTCATTAAAAATTAAATAATTCCGTTTTCTTACAATATTTATCTAATTTTAGTATTTGTTGTTCAAGTACAGGATATAATTGAAATAATTGATCAAGTTTCAGGCTCATCCTTTCAGAAAATTTAGAGTTCTGAGGTCATCTTTGGACGTTAGAAAATCTCCACTTTGAAAGCCCCCCATTTCGTCAATTTTGGGGGAAAAATTTAAAAAAAAATATTTTTGGGCTCTATTTCTAATTATCTTTAAAATGATATACCGCAACCCTATGTAACTTTATAAAAAATATTTTACTTCGCATTCGCTTCTATGAGAGCCCCCCTGAAATAAAGATTTTTATTATTTTTTAAGCCATATTCGGCGGGAGGCCATTGGTTTACATATTATATTTAAAGCTGAAGTAATTGCGTTCAGTAATTCAGAAGTTATATTGCTCTGACAGACGGACGAACGGACGGACAAGTGCCAATTCACCCAAGTAGACTCAGAGACCTTCGCTTCGCTCTGTCAAAAATGTAGTATATGTCTATCCGGACCATAATAATGAATCGATTGAGACCTCATTCATCAATATTGGCCTAGTAGTTTAGATCCTACGGTAGAACATACATAAATACAAACATACATACGTACATAGACTGCTAAAATCATAATTCTTCCTTTCGGCTTTTCCGTAGTCGGGTAACTGGATCGAATCGAAGTCGGAACTATGGACGTTGCTGACATCCCTACATCAACTAGAAATGAGCTGATAATCTTCAAAGGGCCGATTTTCTACTATAGAACACTCTCGATCAATTCTTTCAAATTCTTTTTTCTCTCTAAAAAACCTCTGTTCTACGTTTGGGCTGCGACGCCACATACAGCTGATACAGAGACACACAAAATTATACTTCAGGTGATATCAGATACACACGTTTAACTCATAACACCCCTCTGTTTGTGTCGGGGGCTAATAAATTGTGGTTATCTACTAAGTAATATTATGCAAAGGAATTTAAGTATGTACTAAGTATTAATTAATTTGTAAGTTGGTACTTATTACTACAACCATAGCCCATGAGTACCTTAAGTTAGTTTTAGCAACTGCTAACTTAAGGTACAAACAATCTATTACGGGCAACCTAGTTAGATTGTTTCAGGAATAAGACCATATTTTGCTCTCTTCTGTACAAATTCTTATTACTTGTGGGCTACCTATTCTTTTTGTTTATTATTGAAGTGAAACTTCTTTAGAATCGTTGTGATTTGAAAATTCGATGAAATGAAAAAGTATCAAAATATCAAAAAGAGTTCGTTTTGTATTTAGTATTTTTATATTTCTGAGAAAATATCCAAAAAGCGACACCAAAAAGAGACAAACATGATATATATACAGGATTTAGCCTGCGAGAGAATGAGATAGAATACATGTATTATATTTATGTTTCACTTCTGCCGTGTGTGAATTGCACACACACACTTTTTGTTTTTATACGCTTATAATTTATATGCTCATATCAATTTATTTACTCTCTGTGTTTTTGTTGTTACTAACATTTTATGAATTACTGAACTGATGACTTTAACATATGACTTTTATATTAATGTATGAAACTGGTATTAGCAACCGCTTCATAAACTACTGTTATCCATCTATCTAATGTAAGTATATAATATACTTACTAATTGTTACCAGTAATTTGGTTAAAACAATAATTTTATTACTTACTAACAATATCCTGTACCTATTGTACTTTCTATTCTGTGTTTATCAGGGTACGTATTTTCACTACTTTCTTTAAATATGATAATGGTGATGCGATTTCCGCCCTTCTCTACATTTGAATTAGGGATATAACAGCTTGCATATATACGCCTGGTTTTGATGCGTTTATCATCACTGTCGTTATCAATTCATGTGGATACTATTTGCAACGAAGTTTCGTAAATAAATTGTTCAAGCGATTTTGACAGAAACCTCGCGTGTTTTTGGTTACTAAAGGTCTGAATTGCGTGCGCTATTTTAGTACTTCGGCGTTAGTTGTTTGCAGGTGTTATCTGACGTCTTCAGCAAATATTGGAGGTAATTTTGTTGAATGTAACTCGGCACACATGATAACGCATTATTAGAATTTATCGCCAAATGCTCAGTTCCCACTGACGTCGATGATTATTTACAAGCCATTTTATAGCTTGTTCTATGGGGTGCACTGGAGAACTGCAGTACTGCAGTTTGCAGAGCCGTTCCCTTTTTGCCTTTGGCAAGGCAAAGCGAACGCGACGCGAGTTTTTTTATTATTTTGCAATGTCGGATATTGCTTGAATCTTGTCACATTTGCTTTACTTTCGCATTTTTATGACGTGTATAGCCACGGGTTCGGTACACCATGTTGACTGGGGCTTTATTTATCCTGTTATGCATGGATGAGATTTTCCTAAAGTTAAATATACCAGCTGTGGATGTCTGATGTAATATAAGAATAAGAGAAGTCATAAAACGAAAAAATATTCTTCATACGCTTAACCATGTTATTTGTTTGGTATCCTTTTTAGAGTTCCGTAAATCCGTAGTCAATAAGGAACCCATATAGTTTTGCCATGTCCGTCCGTCCGTCTTTCCGCGGCTTAGCTCAATGAATCTTAGTACTTGAATGCTGTAGTTTGGCATGGATCATATTAATCACGCAGACAAAGCGGTAAAATTAAAAATCATTTTTAGTGTACCTACGCATAAAGTGGGGTGTTTTTCCCATGTTGTGGAATGTCGTTGGATAGTTCGTTCATAGTAGTTTGTTAAACGAGGTAGAAAGTAACCTTTCGAGGTATTTACGAGGTAAAATACTGACTAAAATATCGACGTGTATTGCTGCCACTTTATATTTAAAGGTCATAAGGCGTTCTTCTCATTCTTTTTTATTTGAAAGTAACGCGAACAAATTTTACAGAAAAATACATAAAACGATAAGGATGCAATAGTATAAGCTGACGCGCAACCACTGACGCCTACGGTCTCAGAGAATAAGTACTGACAAAGAATAACATTAACAATTTATAATACTTAATAATTTAAATAAACATGAGAGAATATAAGTAGGAACACATTATCGTAACATAATAACAATAACAAAGTTGTGCGTGTGTGTGTGTGTGAGGTTTAGTTGTGTTTGTTTTGATTTAGTGCTAAGACATTAACATCATTGTTTGACAGTGATGTAAGCCACATTGAAACAGCATTTTTGCATTTATTAATAGTTATGGGATAGATATTCAGGATCTTATTAACTTTGTTATTAAAAATTACCGCATATTGTGACGTGCAACTACGGAACCTTACCCTGTGTGTGGCCCGACACGCATTTGGCCGGTTTTTAAGAGTAGTGTAGAGTAGGCCCGTAGAGTTGCCGCCACAGAGTATGTATATTATGTCGCCGCCCGCTTTTAATGAAATGGGCGGTGAATTTTCTATCAGGAACCTCCACCCGGGCAAAAATACATAGAAACCAATCCGGGGCTTTTTATTCACATATCAAAAATATTTTCGTTGCTTTTAATTTTTTTTTAATTGTATAGTACTCTTGAGCCGGATTAATAAAGATACTTTTTCTTCTTTCTTTGTATTCTTTATTGCACACAACTAAGTACATAGGAAACATACATACAGAAAGAACATAAAGAAGCTTAATCTAATAGAAGCGTGCAAAGGCGGTCTTATCGCTAAAGCGATCTCTCCCAGACGACCTTTGGTGATAGGTGTTGCGAAATCATGGGTTTGTGTATATGTCACCGTAAGATTGTAAAAATAAAAACCGTTAGATTATAATATTATAACGTTTTTTATCTCGATAGATTATAAACTGTCGACAGATTGTGAACCGTAACATACTGCTTACAATTTAACGCGTTATTTTTCGGTAAATTATAATATATTAGGTATATTAACCCGATAGAACCTAATGTCAAACCCTATAACCTAACATATAGTTCGCGCGCGAGTTGAATGCAGAGTAAATGTATGGTGAGTGGTGACATTTACATTTACTCTGCATTCAACTCGTGCGCGAACTGTACAAGAAAGAGACAAGAAAACGTAAAAACAATAAATATTTACTCAGAACATTGAACGGTTCACAATCTTTCGACAGTTTATAATCTCGCGGGATAGAAACCGTTAGATTATAATCTAACGGATTTTACAATCTTACGGTGACATCAATGACCTTCTGTATAGAAGGTCATTGGGTGACATATATATTTTATAATAATTCAATGTTTAAAACAGTTTTTAAGACTCTTCACATAAGAGTCCGCTTCCGAACCTCTTGTCTTGACCTAAGTGCGCGTAAACTATAAAATAGGTAATCTACATAAAATATAAGTAGGTATTTTTATTTGCAAATGCAATATGGGTATCTACCCTCATTATGCTCATTGACTATAGTTCATATTATTATCTGGGAACATAATCTGATCTTATAATCGCTATTTTATAAAGCGAACGCGTGAACTCCACTCATCTGATTGGGCACGGTCAAAGCGTTTGAATTTGGAACGATTTCATCGAAAGGGACAAGTGCCAGTGTAGATTTTATCTGTGTTTCAACGCGCGTGTTCCCACGGGTGGCGCGTGCGCCGCTTGTACCTGTATAGAGTATGGAATTAAGTTTTCGCAGAGGGGACTGTAGGTAGAAACTGTTAGGCGTCTATGCTTCTGCTGGAGATAGATAGCTCCAGTGCTCTCTCCATCTTTGAAGTGTGTCTAAAGTTGGGACGCAGTTTTCTACTGGCACACGTACGTACGTTAGGGTACATTGGGAATCCCAGCGTATTTTGAAGCTAAGAAAAAGAAAGTGCATTTGACTTTGTACACAATATTTTATTTAAGAAAATACCTGTCTGTCTATCTGTCTGTCTGTCAGCTACACTTTCACATGCCATCTGTTCAACCAGCTATAATGAAATTTAGTAAAAGAATGGTTGTATCCCGGAAAAGTAGTAGTTACCTACCTAGTCGCGAAGTCATCTAATTACTTTTTATAACGTGAAAACATAATGTAATAATTTCAAAGCTATACGGGCGTCCATGTAGCTTTGAAAATGGGTATTTGACTATTGTTCAAAAAAATATTTTATTGTCATTATTAAATAGAGGATCTCCCAAAAATTGTAATATCCACGTCCCTTGATAGTTTTATGTTGAATGACCATTTTAAACAATCGATTAAAGTAAAAAAATGTGCGTCTAACTTCAATGACGTCACATTTCATATATTTAGGACGCGTTTTGACGTTTGAAAAAAAGTTGCTGATTTGATTATTTGGTTACACAATGACTAGCTACAGTTAGGTAATTACGTCAAAACTTATGAATCAGTAAACTTTGAAGTAAAAGATTTATTGACCACCTTCCATATATTTTTACCTAATTTGCTAAGTTATATTTGTGCTCGTATTTTTAAACACAAATGTTAACAAAAGCTTTAAAACAAAATTGAAAAGTATAGTTTTGTTGCAAGCAAATAAAATAAAGTAGGTACCTACTTGTTGCACTGTACAATCTTAATCTATGACAATCATACCCTATTTCTGTTTTATAAACTAAAACTCTGTGTAACAATGAAGCTTTGTTGATATGGGAAATTGGCCAACTAATTGTAATATACACGGGGAGTGTAGTTACATATACGTTTGGTCATTTATTGCTATGCAATAAAACATTTCTGCATCGTACCTATAATTTAATATAAGTAACTGTCATACCTCTTACAAGTTAGCCCGCTACCATCTTAGACTCATCACTTACCATCAGAGATCGCAGTCAAGGGCTAACTTGTAGTGGATAAAAAAAAGTATAACTCATTGCAGACGTTTTCATGGGGAAAGTTTGCAATGGTTTTCTAGCTTTCCGTATACCTGCTATTCAATAAATACGTTTCCGACTCTCAGACAAACCTAATACCTATATGAGTATCGAGGGGGGATTTTTTCCATACTTGTAATATTATGAACGCGAACTTTCGCGAACTGTCTGTTTGTCGATACCTATGCTTTCACGGTCCTCTGTTCAGCCGATTCTGACAAAATTTTGTATAGAAACAGGTTGCAACTTGCATCCAGGGTAAGGACATAATACTTTTTATGACGAAAAATCAAATAATTTTCTCGGGATTTTAAAATAATTATATTAATCATTATATCTACCTTCGTGTCTATGAACGGATTTCCTCGTCTCGCAAGAACAGTACCTACTCCTATGAGTAGGTACTGTTCTTGCGAGACGAGGAAATCCGTACTTACTCATGTTTTTTTAAAATTCAAATCTACTTTTTCCAAGTGCTTTGACTCGTCGAGTGAATCCTCCCACCAGTTCGGAATCCATTACTACCGAGAAGAAGCAGCAGGAAACCCGGTGATGGAAAAAAAATTACAATTAAATCAGTGTGTGGATACAAAAGGAGCGAGTCAAATCCATGCTCGGCCACTTGTTTATAAGTCTCAGTTTTTGTAATCAAACTTGTGATTTAGCATTTTTTACGCGCTTTTTATTAGCTTCAGACGTATGTATGTTAGTATGTAGCGGAATCTTTGAACATGATTTTGACCCCCTTCAAAACGTCGGATTAACTCGAAATTTGGCATACTTATTAAGGACCGATGACAATTCAATATTTTAAACAGCTTGACCCGTTATCCTTACTAGGATAATCAGGATTAGCGATTTTTTGTTTTCCTGAGACCCGGAGTGTCTGCGTCAAAAGCGTGTTTTTTAGTTTTTTTCAAACTATTATTATTTTAATTTATAGACTAGCGCTTGGCTGCAATCAGGCTTGCTGGAAGTAGTAATGCAGCCGAAGGCGCTTGCTTAGAAGAGTATTCACTCTTGATTTGAAGATACTAATATTATAAGTGGGTGGAAAAACGGAAGCCGGAAGGACGTTCCATATCCTAGCAGTTCGAATTAGGAACGACGAAGCAAATCGCTTCGTAAGTTCGTACGCGTCTGTGGGTCGTGGGATTTCAACTATATACGGAATACGGATGCAGACCATGACGATGCCTTGTAGAAAGGTGAAGGAATAATATCAAAAACTCTTGGGCCCACTCTCCGAAATATATCCTGTAGAATACCGACAGATAGGCAAATTTTGGCATCTAACTAATTTTTATGGATAAAATAAAGTGAGTAGGTGCTTATTTAATGGTTCATCGAGTGCTCAGTTGGAGTTCTATCGAGACTGGAGAGTTGAGAGGCCGCCCAGAGCGCGCGGTCAGCGGCTGGCCGAGTGGCATCGATCACATCTTCAAGCGGTCCATCTGACAAGCGATGGCAAAGCAAACAAGCATCAATATTAAGGGAATATTAGACTATTATTTAGATGATGCCCGTGACTTTCTCCGCGTGTATTAGGGTTTTTTGTTTAAGATAATAACGCGGTGTGTTCCCATGTCCTTCAGCATACCTACGACTGGACTAAGAGTATGAAACTGTTAGGTTATTTTTTAACTATTATTATCGTATGTTAGTGATATAACCGGGACCGACGGCTTAGCGTGATCTCCGAGGCACGGAGGAAACGAAAATGCCAAATTTGAACCCCCCAAATTCGGTCACCCATCCAGTTACCGACTTGGGTCAACGTTGCTTAACAATAGCAATCGACTGATTATGCGTTGTCACAAGGCCTCTCGTCCTTCAACGTAATAACGTAGGTTAGATTATTACCTACATATCCTATAAGCTGAAAGGCGAAATCTAGCAAACAATACCGCTCGCAATATAAAGCAATAACCCTGTTCTGAGCCTCAGCCATGTTTGCACAGTGACGTTGAAGCGCCGATGCACCGCGGGGGATGAGACTATAAATCTGCAATAATAAAATCCCCCGGCGATTATTATTGTGCTAAGCCGAAAATGCTCCTTAAATGGAAATATTAAGGCATCCCTAGCTAGTGTAAATTAAAATCACCCTTGCGGCATGTGAAATTCCTTCCATCTACCAGTACCTACTCTCTCATATTCTTTTATTTAAATAAACTCATTAAAAGTGCTTTTGAATCGTCGAGTGAATCTACTACTGGTTTGGAACACCATACCTACAATATACATACCACTTATTCCTATTTCCTACCTACCTTCCACCTTCCTTTATTCCTTCCTTCCTTCGTTTCCTTTGGTATAATATTCTATTGTACCTACCTACTTCTACTAGTAAGTAGCAATAGCAATTTTATTAAAGCCTAATCGGTTTCAATACGGCATTGTACGGGAATGATAAATCCAAGAAAACCATTGCTACGACTGGAGCCTCCCACCAGACCAACTGCCAAATTGAATCCAGATATGTTCTGCCGTTCTGGCGTGATTGAGTAACAAAAATCCATCCATTCATCCATAGTCCATACATGCATCTATCCACCCATTCAAACTTTCGCATTTATAATATTAGTAAAGATATAGATATGAAGTGATATAATATGTAGTTAGACCACCACACATACCTAAGGCCACATAAGGCTCTGCCTGAAAGTCAGCGCTGCAGCAGCCTTTTTAGCGATAACACGGAGTAATTTATTTTTTGTATTTATTTTGTAAAATATCTATATCTTGTATTTTAGTAAGTAAGTTTAGTAAGTATTTATTCTGTAGGTATAATTTCTCATCTCTGTATTTCTTTTCCGTTTAAGCTAAATAAACATTAATTAATTAATTTTATTTATTTATTTATTGCCTATTGATTAGCTGTATATATGCGGGGTCTTTTACGCGGTCCAGAATGATAATTTAAGTGAGAAAATCGCGCCAAGCCGGGAGAAAGAAAAGTAATAGCGAGACGAGAGGTCCCCTAGCGGCACTTTCGACCCCGATCGATTGATCGTTTCGGAATACAAATTGCTTGCGCTGTTAAAGGGTTACTTTTATTTAATGTTTCCTCAATTCGATTTCCGATGCTCTTTGTACGGCGACAGTTTTTGAATGGTGCTTTTGAGAGTCTTTTGTTTAACTCTACGTTTGTATGAAATGTTCCGTATATCTACGATAAGTAGGAAGCTTTTTTAAACGACTTCAAAAAAAAGAAGGTTATCAATTCGGCTGTATGGTTTTGTATGTTTGTTACGCGATTACTCCGCTAATTATGAATCAATTTTGATGATTATTTTTTGTTTGATAGATGCAAACGAAACGCAACTTAAAATTATTGTAAGTACTTAGGTACATAACTTCAAGCCTGTGCTTGTAAAATGTGTGTTGCAGGATAAAACGCAGGGGCCTGCAGTGCGACCGCGTAACTTTTGCATCAATCATTGTGACAGTATCAATTGTTGTGATTAGCTGAATTTATGGCATTCTTGCTGCGTCAATGGATTTTATCCAATAATGGAAGAGTGTTAACCAATCAGAGGTGACTGCGATCGTTACACTGTAGCTGTCAGTTTTTAGCCGGTAGCCCTGCTGAGGCCCGATTGTCTAAGCAAATCGTAATCATTTGGGTAAAAAAGGGTTCAAAAGGGTATTGTTTAACCTGTTCATTCATACTTTTTGCCATGACCTCCACAATTCGAAATATGTTTGACTAACGTTTACGATTACGATTCGATTCATAAACAATCGGAGGTGCCAGCGGAGAATGAATTGCCCATACAAACGTAATACCAAAATAATTAATAATTCGAGAACATTTCCACCAAAATGAGAGTTTATTTGGATTCAAATTGTATTTATCTAGTCCCCTGGATTTATATGTTTTCAAAATACTTTCCTAAAATGAAATGTAAATGAATTGCGTTTTGCATATTTTTACGACAAGATGGAAATGTTTCCCTCTTATTTGTTTCATATTAAAACCAACGATATCTTACGTATTAATTGGTCAGCAGCATAGCCTATATTGTCAAGTTACAGAATAACAATACGAAGTAAAAAGCACGATAAGTTTTCATTCATCATTTTTGGTATTCACGGAACAAGACTAAATGTATAACAAATTCTGTAAGCTCATATTGCTATCTCGCTTGAACGCGATCATGTGTCATCAGTGAAATAGAGATAGCAATATACCGGCAAATTTATATTTGCGGTTCGAATAGAAGTTGCGAGCGGCGCGAACCGGCCTCTTAAAGCCATACTAGTGGTTCGCCCCGAACTAAGACCTCGGGGCGCCATCTATTGACATAAATGTGAAGTTCTGTTAAAAATACTGAAGCTCATTAAAAATTAAATAATTCCGTTTCCTTACAATATTTATCTAATTTTACAATATTTATATAATTGAAATAAGTGATCAAGTTTCAGGCTCATCCTTTCAGAAAATTTAGAGTTCTGAGGTCATCTTTGGACGTTAGAAAATCACCACTTTGAAAGCCCCCCATTTCGTCAATTTTGGGGGAAAAATTAAAAAAAAAAATTTTTGGACTCTATTCCTAATTATCTTTCGGTTTAAAATGATATACCGCAATCCTATGTAACTTTATAAAAAATATTTTACTTCGCATTCGCTTCTATGAGAGCCCCCCTGAAATAAAGATTTTTATAATTTTTTAAGCCATATTCGGCCATTGGTTTACATATTATATTTAAAGCTGAAGTAATTGCGTTCAGTAATTCAGAAGTTATAATGCTCTGACAGACGGACGGACGGACGGACGGACAAGTGCCAATTCACCCAAGTAGACTCAGAGACCTTCGCTTCGCTCGGTCAATTATTTCATACTTTCGTGTTAAGGTATTATAATCCTTATTTATGGAATATCAAGGTACACGTACCTTTAAAGGCTCTGGATTCTAGTCCTTCTGAGATGACACGTCATCTCAGAAGGACTAGAATCCAGAGACGTTAAACCAGTCAAATAAAATCAGTTGGTACGTGTAATCAAACCTCAGAATCAAACTGTCATTTTGAGTAATATTGCAAGCGTTGCCAGTATGGCATGGCCTCTGGCTTGGAAAATCGTGATTGATAAAAAAGCTTTATAACCTTCTTTCTCTATCTAGAATATATTTATTATGGAGATTGCAAATGTTTTTCTGATTACGAGTTATGGAGATTGCAGTTTCAAGTAGGCATTAGCTCAGCGGGAATATAGCTGTGTCGTAAGCATATGAAGCCGGTTCCATTTTTTTAAGTTAACCTCCTTTAGAATCGATTTTCATAAAATCATTTCTCCGCTACCTACGGTATTTACTTTGTTTCCATGGTAACACTTGTTTATGTTTACATGACTGTGTAATGTATTTTGATGAATATAAATTGCAAAATTAATATAAATAAATGTATCAAGCACGCTTTCAGTAATACAAACAGAAAAAATCGTTCATTTACCCTTATTTACTAATCTATATATTTTATAATCGTTCGTAAAGAGTAAACTCCAGTCGTACCTGTGGTCGTACGTCGGAGCCTCGGAGGTGACACACACAATTTTTTTAAATAGAATAGTGAAAGAAACTTTCTTCTTGCGGTGTAGCAAAGGACACCACACGGCTTGCTGTATTTTATTTGAGGTGTTATTCGTAAGAATTATGACTAAACTGTACCAATGATTGTTTATTGAACTGCAGGTTGGTTACATTAACCATGTTGCAGGCTGGGATAAACCAAAGCAAACTGCTATATCAAGGACAAAGCTGTGATATCAAAAATACCTTGATACCTACTTGATCATACGATCTGACAGAGACGCGGGTGGTCTCCCAGTTCCATGATAAAATCACTAAATACTCGTGACCAAAAATGAGATATTTATTTGTAGGCTTTGAAAACTACCCCCGCGGCCGGCACGAGGCGGTCACGTGGCACGATTTAACTAAAATCTGCCCGCCCTTTTCATTTGGAAGCGTTAACCGTTTGTCAAGTTGTATATTAGGTATTACGGGCCCCTGGAACAAATAATGTTACCTGTATATTGTTTGCGTTTTATTGGAAACTCTCTCACGTATATTGCAGGCATATTCCATACCTCAGTGGCTTTGTTATTTATGGCTGAGTAGATGTTAGTAGGAATCCCGGGGGAATGCGAATATTTTCCGCGATAAAAATCAGTCGGCTGTCAGTCTCCAGGCCTTCAAAACAAATATTTTTTCGAAATCACGTGACTGTTACAACATGGAAACCACGTGCTCAATCCTACAAAGAAAAGTTGTAGAAGAAACTATACCCATGCGAAATTGCGTCGTTCCATTGCTCTGTTGCGGTGCAACATACAAACAAGGACAAAAAAACATACAAACACAGTTTCGCATTTATAATACCTAATACCTATTCGGATGTTGTTATGTCACCTCGGCTGTTCATTGAAATAAATCAAAAAAAAATGGGTAAATAAAAATTCAACCATTTTTCTGTTTCAGAAAATACTAGGATAACTGAACAATTCACGTAAAAGCATCAAAAGCCAAAACAAAATGTTTTTTAAGCTTTCGGAGCTACAATTTAACGCGTCAAACGCTTGATTGAACTGAACAACGTCAGACATATTTGATTTTTGGTTTCTGTATTTGTTCCAGGCAGGGCAAAATTCATGCTGCATTTCCAAATGCTTTATTCTGTTTTATTCAAACTGCACTTTTATATCTAGACTAGATGATGCCCGTGACTTCGTCCGCGTGGTTTAATCTTTTTAGATTCCCGGGGAAACTCCTTAATTTTCCGTGATAAATAGTAGCCTACGTAACTCTTCAGGCCCTCAAAATAAGTATTTTTAGGGTTCCGTACCTCATTTAAGGAAACAACGGAACCCTTATAGGATCACTTTGTTGTCCGCCTGTCTGTCAAGACTCAAGACCCTTCTTCTCAGGAACGCATGAAGGTATCAAGCTGAAATTCATATCAAATACTCAAGTCTACTGTCCCTTGGAGCTGTGAAAAAATCAAACTTCTAAGCCAACGCAATCAAAAGATATAGCCGTTACTTTATGCTGCAAATTTTCGCCACTCGCAAGGGAATCAAAACCTACAGGGTACTTCCCGTGAACTCAGAATCTTGAAATGTGGTACGAAGCAACGTCTTATAGCACAGATAAAGGAAAAATGGCGAAAAGCATAAATTTTTAGTTACATCATATAATAATTTAAAAAAAAATGTTAAACTTACTAATGTTATGGATTTCATTTAGCAATAAAAATACCATAACTTTTACTTATATATATATATACCTACCGGTTTGTACGGAACCCACGGTGTGCGAGGCCAACTCGCACTTGACCGATTTTTTTCGCAATCGCGTGACTGTTGAAACATCGAAACCACGTGCTCCGAGGTCGAGAATCTCTACAAAGAAAAGTTATTTTGAAAGCAAAAGTTTTGTTTAATTTTGTCATTACAAGAAATTAATCACAATTTTATGCTAATTTTATAAGCTTAATAAAATAAAAAAAGACACCGTCGCCCACCACTGAGCGTAACATTCATCTCAGAGTAAGGAATGTTCTGTTACCTAAACGATTTTACCGCGTGACTGCTGAAACATCTAAACCACGTACTCCGAGGTCAAAAAACCCTACAAAGAAAAGATTTTTAAAAGCAAAAGTTTTGTTTTATTTCATTATTACAAGACACCGCCGTCCACCACTGAACGCGACTTTCATCTGTGAGGAATGTTCTGTTATCTAAACGATTTTACCGCGTGACTGTTGAAACACCGAAACCACGTGCTCAGTGGTCGAGAATCCCTACAAAGAAAAGTTTTTCTTCAAAACCAAAGTTATTTTTCCTTTCATCATTACAAAGCACAGCCGCCCACCACTGAACGCGAATTTCCTCTCAGATTGAGGAAGGTTCTATTACCTAAACGATTTTACACAATACGTACATCGACCGTTTGGTCGATGGTGTTAACTGATAATAAAAATATTAACATGATAATAGTCGTTAAATGATAAATGATATATGTATATTTCATGTAGGGCAACTTGTGACACTTATGATACGTCAATACTCTACCACCGGTTCAGAAAGATGATTCTACTGAGAAGAGCCGGCAAGAAACTCGGCAGTTGCTCTTTTCTCAAAAAAGAAAAAGTTTACAATAAGTACCTAATAATACAACAACAATAAAGCCCGCCAACCCTCATTGGAGCAGCGTGTTGGGACTAAGCTCTTCCTCTCTCCTATGTGAGTGGAGGCCTCATGTGGCCAGCAGTGGGACGTTAATGGGCTGTAGTGGACCACCAGTACGCGTTACGTCACGAGTCACGCAACAACCACTACCATAGTGGTTGTTGCGTGACTCCAATATTCGTAACGCGCTTTGGAAAGCTGCGCTCTTTCCCAGGACCCTTGATTGTATGTATACAAGAACTATGGTGACTATGGGGCCTAATAGGACGTGCGTTGAGTAACACTGCTTTAGCTATGTTCATTAGTGACTAACCATTGTGGAAGTGATCATGTGAAATCTGTAAACCATTCAAAGAAACTTTCAAATGAATGCATCAAATACTTAAGTAAAACTATCATCACCAACCCCTAACAGGTTAGCGCGCTACCATCTGAGGCTGCATCATCACTAGTCACACTATACTGTGTGCTAATTTAGGATGATAATTTTTGATTTGTGTTCCTTAATTATTATTTTTCCTTTTTGTGTTGTGGTGTACAAATAAAGTGTAAAATAAATAAATAAAATAATAATAATTTATTGTTGCACGACCGTGAAGTTTCGTATTTTTTCCGGTAAAATATACTACCGATAATGTACTACTTGATAGGTACCGCCCACTTTTCGTAGTGAAATACGCACGCATAGCGCACCGACACAGACTTTGACTGAGGCTGACTTTGGCTGAGTTTTTGGCGGGCTCTTCTCAGCAGGGCGCGTTTGCAACCCTAGTAGGTAGCTTAAGTTTTAAGATATCGTGGTTAATTATCACCATCACGTCTTACTATTTGTAAACGTGAGGTTCTGAAGGTGTACTGTGTAAGTGTGTAGGTACCTATCATAATATTATATCATATACTAATATTATAAATGCAAAAGTGTGTTTGTTTGTTGGTTTGTCCTTTAATCACGATGCAACGGAGCAACGGATCGACGTGATTTTTGGCATGGGTATAGTCGAGGACCTGGAGAGTAAAATAGGGTACTTTTTAGCCTGGAAAATTAAGAAAAAAAAACTTAAACTACGCGGACGAAGACGCGGGCATCAGCTAGTTTTGAATAAATATACCTACTTTGAGTTTGAGTTTAAATGGAAAATCCAAAAGTTAACAGTCTGTGGCTGAAGTAAGAAATTGACGACAAAGCCATATCGAAGGAGTAGTGACGCTCACAGGCCCAGGGACTGAAAAACAGATTCATAAAGGTCTCAGAAATATACGTGTTACAGAATGAAAGTGTAACAGAATCGAAGCTGTAACCCTTTTGAATGTGTTTTTGTGTAACAGAAACGAATCTGTACCAGAAATGAAAGTGTTTTAAACTGTAACCGAAATAGCGACGTTGCCAAATTTACGCGTTGACGCGTATTCAAATTTGAACCTTGAAAGCACCGATGGTTGCAATTGTACATGATTGGCCATGTTGTGCCAGTGTGTGTAAAGTCCAATGGAGTGAGACGAACGCGTTGTTACACCGTGCAGTTTGTTAGGGCATGTATAAAATAAGGCTACAGATACAAACACTTATTAACCGAAATAAACGGTTACAGATTGATTGGGTTACAGTATCGTTTCTGTTTCCGTTATATAAGTGTTTCTCTTTTATAACAGTTTCAAAAAACAGTGTTTAAATCCCTTATTTCGGTTACTGTTTCAGATGTTACTCACAGCAACCGATATAATATAATCTGGCACGTAATCTGCTATAAGTTTCCGCGCCACGCCGGCTCCCCCTCAGATTAAACAAGCATACGCCGCGGCTCCGCGCGCCCTACGCATCACACGATGATTAAATGTTTCCATCCGAGTTGACTTTTATTTGTATTTAATGACGGCTGGTTGGTCGCGCTTTGTAACTTAAAGCTTTCTATTTGAATTTTTTAAATCGTGAACTGATATTCTATAATGTAATTGTTTATTTCATACTTACTTTTTGACGACCTCCGTGGCGCAGTGTGTACTGTGTAGCGCTGTTGCCTTAACGTGCGGAAGGTCCCGGGTTCGATCCCCGGCAGGGTCAATTTGGGAATTTATAATTTCTGAATTTTCCCTGGTCTGGCCTGGTGGGAGGCTTCGGCCGTGGCTAGTTATCACCCTACCGGCAAAGACGTGCCGCCAAGCGATTTAGCGTTCCGGTACGATGCCGTGTAGAAACCGAAGGGGTATGGATTTAATATAATTGCCATGCCCCTGACAGGTTAGCCCCCTACCATCTTAGACTGCATCACCACTTACCATCAGGTGAGATCGCAATCAAGGGCTAGCTTATAGTGGCTAAAAAAAATACTTGCATGGTTGGTGGTTGACGGATAACAGAAGTGAGTGGAAGAAGAAAACGTGTTGTGCCGACCCCACATAGCGTGGGACAAGGACAGGAAGAAGAAGATACTTGCCTGGTGGGAGGCTTCAGCCGTCACTTGTTAAAGACGGCAAAGGCGTGCCAGCAAGCGATTTAGCGTTTCGAAACCGATTACGGGCATGGGTTTAATCTAACTGACATACCCCTAACAGCCAACAGGTTAGCCCGCTACCATCTTAGATTGCATCTTCACTAAGACTGCATCTTACTTCTAGACTTTGTAAAATTAGTAATTCATTTGTTGGTAACAGTATGTACCTAATATTATACATTTTTTGATACAATTGACGGAAGAAAACGTGTCATTAATAATTAAAATAATGCCTAAGTTAAATTTAAATCAAACATGTACTTCAACTTTTTTTGCAGGAAATCAAACATAGGTACCTACCTAACAAGAAATGGAATAGAACTTTATTAACCTAAGTCATAATATCGAATAAGCGGACGCGAAACACAATGCAGGTGGCGAACTTCAGCAGAAAACGGTAATCAAATTTAATTCAAACTTTCCAGTCCTGGATAAAGCAATGAACTTTTCCACCTTGTTTATAGATAAATGTAGATTCTTTTTCCAAGCATTAATTATTTATTTCCTTTATTTTTTAAAGTTTGATGTCCATTTTAAAAATGGAGAATATCCTTTTTATGTTGATTTTCTTTATGTACCTATGGAATACGAGCTTTTGCCTGCAGCTTCGCTTACGCGGGTTCGATTTTCATACAAATTTCAAAGCCCTATTTTACCGCCTTAGGGGTTGAATTTTCAAAAATCTTTTCTTAACGGATGCCTGCGTCATAATTACTATCTGTATGCCTATATTTATATGCCTAAGATTCAAGATATGTAGTACCTACTCTTTCGCGCCGTTTTCGGGTTGCGGAAGGATCTAGGTTCCGGAAGGGATTCATTAAATAAATGTTTGATTTCATGTAAAACAACAGTTTTTTACTTTTTTATCATACATTTATTGAAAATGATGATTTCTTATGATATCATGTCAGGACACTACCACCGGTCCGGAAAGCAGCTTCTACCGAGAAGAGCCTACAAGAAATACAGCATCTGCTTGTTTCAGCAAAATGCAATTGCTGACTCAGTAAGTAGTTACTCTTTTAAAAAAGGGAAAATGTAGATAATATACCTACAATTTAATACGTAATGTAACAAGTATCACAAAAAAACAGTATGTGATTAATGGAAGGATCCACGATCCTCAGAAATGATTTAAACGAAGAAGAGAGAGAATAAAGTATATTCATCTGGGATATTTAATTAAGATTTATGTATAGAACAGGGTGCAGTGACGTCCGCAGGCCGACGCTGCCTTTTAGGCCGTTCGTTCAGCCCGCTGCTTAGCTTTACGCAGACTATAAGGCGAGGGTGAATTTTAAGTGATTACTCATAGCTCTACCTACAAACATGATGACTCTGAGAGGACATATAGACGTTTTTAGAACATAGTTCTTTTTGGCGGGATAAAACGGAGGGACCTGGGCTGGAGGCGTTGCTTACGTGACAAAAAAGACGTGTTTAGCTCCCTGTTATATAGATGGAGAGAGAGAGAGTACCTGTAGATATGTAATTATTTTAGATTTAACATTTTGAACACTTGCCCCGTCGTAAGCAAGATGTCGCAGGTTCAAATCCCTCTCACGAAATACACGTAGGTATTTTAAAAATAGAAATAAAGGTTGATTTTTGGTAGAAAATAATGATGTATTCTTTAGTTTGGT
Source organism: Erebia aethiops (assembly GCA_923060345.2). Lineage (NCBI taxonomy): Eukaryota > Metazoa > Arthropoda > Insecta > Lepidoptera > Nymphalidae > Erebia > Erebia aethiops. The sequence goes on along the minus strand of OV281079.1, from coordinate 3,190,564 downwards.
TATTGAATGTTTCGTACCTACATACCTACTGGAGTACAGTCGATGTCAACAACTTAAGAATTTTCAGTGGTCTGTGTTAGAAACTGAGGATAGACAAACATGTGACGTTCGTGGAGTCAGTTTTACGCGGGACAGGGATGGTAAGTAAATAACTTACCTTTCCTGTCCCGTTACTGAGCGCGGGTCTCCCCTCCCAATGAGAAAGTTTTTGGCCATAACCAACCATGCTGACCAAGTTAATGGCATTTGGCAGACAATTGGTATTTTAGGTATTCTATGGTAATGATACAGGAGACGTTTAAAGATTGGTACTTACGTAAAACTATTATGCAAATTAATATGTACCTACTCAAAATGTATTTTACGTAATGTTTATTTAATCGCTTCTTTTTGGAAATAAAAGATATTTTTTTTATTTATTTTATTTAGGTGAAACTTTATCGGTGTTGAAATTTACCCGTCTATCGCTATCTGATCTACACAAAACACATCGCGATGTTTACAGCAGGGGTAAGCCGGTCCCTTTTCGCATAAGATGGTCTCCGTCCAATTTTAAATGGACTCTATTCATTGGCGATTACGATCTAAATCGGCTTGTCAGGTGTACATGATGGAGATCATCCGCGTCGGTGGCACGTGTGTAGCCATCGTTTATTGACGTGAAGCTTGTCCCACCCAATAGTAAATTAAATTCCACCTGTTCCTAAAACATATCTCTATTTTTATTGCCATGGAAAGAATAATTTGAGATAACGAATGTACTTGATGTACCTAGCCGTTTACTCAGCCCCACTATTCTCTGACTTAGTGCCTAGTGGCTATCTAAAATTAAAGACTTAGGATTTTTACAATTGCCAAGCACCTAAACCTTAACTCGTAACAAATAAATTTGAAATTTTGACGGAATTCCCATACAACATCTCTCAAAAGTTTATTCGTCATAATATTTATTATATGTATTTTTGGGTTTATTTGTCAGATAAGGTTTACTTGGCGATTGTGAAACAGGCCCTAAAACATTTATTTTTAACTAGGTGATACCCGCGACTTCGTCCGCGTGGATGATCGCCGCGGGAACTCTTTAATTTTCCGGGATAAAAAGTAGCCTATATGTCTTTCCCCGGGATACAAACTATCCCTATACCAAATTTAATCAAAATCGGTTGAACAGATGGACTGTGGAAGCGTAGTAGACCGACAGACAGTCACAATTTTCAATTTATAATATTTGTATGGAATTATGGATCCAGTAGGTATTATCTAGGCTAGGTAAAATCTGGTCATTGGTTCAGAAACCGCAGCCGCATTCAATATTTGCAGTAGGTATGTACACGTAGTACCTAAGTACATACCTACTACAAATATTGAATGCGGAGCTGCGGTATGATATTTCAACCACAACATTCAACATGTAGGAATGGACAACTAAAATATTATTCTGAAGCTTCCACTTATTAGAGGAAGTCAGTCAGTACATATTATATTTAAATTCACAGTTAAACAGCATTATCTTTCAATGTTATAGTATATTATAATAATCATATCTATCATTAAACTTAAACTAACTAATTAACTTACCTAAATATAATTATATAGCAAATATATATATTCATTTATCGTTTGTGTACCTATATATGTTTATGTATCGTATATATGTATTTAGTTTGTTATTTATTAAGTATAATATATTGTTAGAATTTAATGATTTCAATAAAATATATTATTTTTGTACCTATTCCACTTCACAAGTTCAATTTACTCACTTTCAAGGAAGGCTGGAAGAGATTTCTTTTTAGAGATAAGCTTTACCTTTGTCCACTTTTTTCTATTAGTTTTAAGACGATATTGTGTACAAAAATAATAAAAATAAATAAATAAAATAAAATACTGCTAACGCTCAAAGCCATATAGTTTCATTATTATTGTTGACTTCCGTGTTTAAAGTTATAATCCTTATGTATAGGTACTAGATGATGCCCGCGACTTCGTCCGCGTGTTACACTTTCATTCTGTAACACTTATATTTCTGTAACCTTTATGAATCTGTTCAGTCCCTGGTTGTACCTATATTCATCCTTCACAATCTTTCTCACTGCCAAGGGTCACTGGTAGAGATCTCTTATCGAGATAAGTGCTCCCTTGTCCACTGTTTCCGTTTTTCTTCATATTTTATAACTATTTGGTATGAAATAAATTAAAAAAAAAACACAATTCCCGCAGAATTTTATAAGATATACTTATCCATGCCCTATTTCCGGGATTTCCGTCTTTTCTTCTCGTCTTCCGCAATATTTTAGGTTAGACCGTGATAAGTGATAACAATGTAACAGACAGACAGACATTCGCTAAAAGTTAGTGTCAATATACTTACTTCTAATAATACCAAGTGACTGAGGAATTGACTTGACTACTTTGATCGAGGTATATGATACTATCATACTTCGATCTCATACTCAGTCTTCATCAAACTCTATTTGCCTTCTGTGCCTACAGCCTACAGCAAAATTCAAAGAATCATATCAAACTTTACGACGAGTTTTCCCGAAGTTGCGAGATTTATATCTATTTTCCCTTTATAATAGGTATTTGACTGTAGGTAAACCTGATACTGAAACTGTACCTAGTATCCATACTATCCATACCTACTAATATTATAAATGCGAAAGTGTGTCTGTCTGTCTGCTACGCTTTCACGGCCCATCTGTTCAACCGATTTTGATGAAATTTAGTATAGTTTTAGTTTGTATCCCGGAGAAGGACATATGCTACTTTTTATCCCGGAAAATTAAGGAGTTCCTGCGGGAATCAAAGAAACTTAATCCACGCGGACGAAGTCGCGGGCATCAGCTAGTTTTAAATAAAATAATAATTTGTAAGTGAGGATCATCAAAGAGTAAAAACAATATTTTATGTTTACGTACGCGCGTTACGAGTATGTTTGCTTAATTCCGTTAAACATCCGGTACTCAACATACCTTTATTAAAACTGTGTTTATATTTTAAAAAAGTGGATAATATGTATTTCATTTATTTTTATTTATTCATTTAGTATCAGAAACTTAAAAATGAAACATAAACATTGAAAGGGCATGCACAAGGATAACTTATCTCTTGAAGAGATTTCTTCCAGATGACGATGTACCTACTTGTAACAAAAGAGCTAGAGGAAATTTTAGTTGTCAATAATAAATAAGATAATCGAATAGAACCAATGAGATGCCACATGCTACTAGAGGCTGTAATGTTTTCACAAAACGACCTGCGCCCGATTGACAAGAAAGAATCTGCACGTTCCGTATTTCATTAAAATCACTGCTATTATACTGTTGGTACGGATATATTTTCACAGAAAATATACTCTGTCACTAAGATTTTCTTATTTATGCAGCTCTTATTATATTGTCACAAGATTAAGAGAGATAAATACAGTATTAATTTTCTGTAAACTGATCAGTAATTATTTCCATTTAGAGGATGAACTTAGTTGGGGTAACTTTTTTATGCCCCCTGATATAAGAAGTCCACCCTGGTGTGATTTATTTTATGACGCAACTTGTATGGTATTTTAATAAGAATAAAAGAGATAAATAAATTATTATTATTGCCAAAAATTGATTTATTTTATGACGCTACTCGTGTCATTTTAACAAGAATAAAGGAGTTAAATAAATATTTCTATTTATTATTAGGGAGAGGCGCTTTTCTGACGACTGACGTACGAAGTCTGCATCTCTTTGCAATTCTTATACCTCAATGAATTGAACCAAATCGAAGAGCACTAAAAAATATTCGTCCGGTAATCGTTAACCCTCACGCGCCGTCGAGTTTTTAACGTAAATAGCCCTTGTATTACCGTATTCCGTAACAAAACCCGATGGTAACCCGTCCACAGCTTTTTCCTTGTTCATCCCACCATACAAGTTGAAGTGGTATACGGACAAAAAGGGCCCAAACGCATGCAGTGCTATTCAATAATTCATTCAGTCCTATAAACGAAAACACAATAATAATTCCATGGTAACTTAATGCATGTGTGAAGAAGTGGATGTGGCGTGGCGTCCAACCCTTGCATCCTTGTTTTTTAAATTCTTTATTGCACGTTAAAACATTACAATGTCAAAGGTGAACTTAATATTCTTCAAACGTTGACTGCGATTCTAAATTCTTTATTTGCTGAATGTGGATTGTGCGGGTAATTATCAGACGGTCCACTCGGACGAATTGTTCAATCTTTTTGTTTCATTCCACATTCACACGACACATAGAAAATGAACGTTCATCCGTTATTTATCTCGAATATTTGTGTTATGCGCCTTGTTTTTTTTTATTAACTACAAATAAGCCTTTGACTGCTATCTCACCTGGTGGTAAGTGATGATGCAGTCTAAGATGGTAGCGGGCTAACCTGGGGCATGGCAGTTATATTAAACCCCCTAAACGGTTTCTACACAGCATCGTACCGGAACGCTAAATCGCTGGGCGGCACGTCACGGCACGTCTTTCCCGGTACCAGGCAAATTCGCAGGCAAAAAGACAGGGCTTGAAAATCACAGAGAAACGTCCAAGTTACTGTGAGTGATGAAGGAAATTGTATTGAAAAATTGCGAGTATATACCTAATAATAGATACTTTTACAAATAAATAAATGCGATATAAAATATTTTAAAAAACATTACACACCATTTGCCACATCCACTGTAAGTAGTTTGGAGCCGACATCGCCGATGTTTACACGAGGAACGGGCGCTGGTGGTGGAAGTGCGTTCAATAGCAGAATTGGCCCACTCGAGCCACAATGAGCCCAGCAAGATAGCTCTCGAACCACCACATTTTCCCGACTTCAAAAAAAGGGTCTTCCAAATAATAAACAATACTTAAAATATAGGTAGATACGTAAAAAAAGTTCATGAAGAAATAAGCTTTAAGAGTTATCTGTACTCATAAAGGGATTTTAATACTGTTTTTTACTCTACCCACTTAAAAAGTCCTTTAAAACTCTTACCCACAAGACTGCGTAGGAACTAGATAGGTACAAGACGATTAAATTTGGCCTAGATGAGATTACAGTCTCTTATATTTCGGGATAAAAATTCCTATGTTCTTCCCCTAAGCAACCTACTGCGTACAAAGTAACAAACGGACAGACACAGTATCACATTACATATTATATACTACATACTAGTACTACATACATACTAATTCTCCTAATAATGTGATACACAGTATCACATTATTAGGAGAATTTCTTTGTCTTGCAGCATAGTCGTGAAATTATCTCTGAGTTGAGCATAGACAGATGATTTGCATAGTCTACCAAGTAGTTCAGTCTTCCCAAGTAAGTACCTAGACCTGATCAAAAAGCTTTGATTTTACAAACAGGTTTCTCGGTACTTGAGGGTCATTTTAATGTGATTTTTAATTCAGGTTTTATTATTTAGGTACTTTTTCGTGAGAAGTTGATAGGTAGGTACTCATATTCTCGAATAGCATAACAAAGTTGAAGTTTCGGATAGGTACTCCGGATAAGCGGTCGCGGGTTCGATTCCCGGGCACGCACCTCTGACTTTTCGGAGTTATGTGTGTTTGAATAAATTAAATATCACTTGCTTAAAAAGAGCTTGTACTTTTTGAAAATTCTGCTTTCTAAACCTCAAAGATAATTTCATGTTAAAAAATACTATAGTAGGTATACAATATTATTTAAAGTAATAAATACTACAGTATTCTTCATAACCTAGTATTAAACTCAAAGTAAACGACGCAAATTCAAAGTAGGTATACCTACCTATTTATTCAAAATTTGTACCTACTTATGAACTATTAGAACGTAAGGCTGGTAAATATGTAGGTACCGGAAAATATCAAATCTAGAACTACGTGTGTTCTCTACCAGTAACAAAATGATAAAGCTATACGAATTAAATAGTTTGCTTAGTCTAAGCTTTCACGAGATTCGGTTTAAACGGTGATACGCGTAATAAAACAGATTGCACGTGCCTATCTACTTAATTTTAATCGGAAAAGCAGCATAATTCATGCTGATTGAAACAATAACATAATTTAATGTCGAGCATGTTTTCACTTCAAAATCTTACGCACTTTCGTTACGGACGTTTTTTGCCGGCTAGGGTACCTACCCCTCCGCATATTCTTCCAAGACATAAATTATATGCTTTGAAAAAATCTCACTTTAATAAATATAACTCGAAGATTGATTTTTTTTAATAAAAATATTTCGCAAGTTTTTTGGAAAAATTAGCTTTCTACAATACAATACGAATACGACAGGATAAAATAAAAATTAAAAAGTACCTATAGGCGTAACGTGTACAAAACATACCATATTGAAACTAAAAAAGTCTAGGTAAACCGGTAGAATCACATTGATACAAAGCAACGAAGGTTGTCTGGAAGATATTACATTAGAAATAAGACCGCCTTTGCACGCTTCTGTATTATCATTTTAAATTTTAAATTTTTGTTTATCTATACTACTTAGGTACTAATATTATAAAGAGGTAAAGTTTGTGAGGTTGTAAGGGGGTAACCTCTGGATCTACTGAACCGATTTTTAAAATTCTGGTACCAATTATTTGTGAGTGTCATAGGCTATAATTAACAGGAAAACTTATTTCACGCGGACGAAGTCGCGGGCATCTGCTACCTATATATTTTAAGTGGGTGCAATAATCTAGAGCTTTCACTAAGCTTTCACCAGACTATTTTCCTTCTAGAAAATTCTGCTTTCTAAATTACAAAGATCATACGTAGTGTAGGTACTCGTATATACTATGTCAGGTTAAAAATACTACTTATAGTATAATAAAACAAAACCTTAGAAAGGGAATACCATATTGAATCTAAAAAGTCGAGGAAGGTGCGTGAATTTTACCAACCGGTTATAGGATCACATAATATCATAGATAGAGCTTTCTCTAAGCTTTCATCAGACTCAGTAAAGCACGTAGATAGGACCAGGACATTTGTTTGTACAAAAAGTTCAATTTCGGAAAAACTGTACAGTTCATGTTGGCGGCCGCGTTCATTTGAAACGGTAGGACGCTAACATTTTTCCAGTTTTCAGTGAATGAAAAAATACAATTTGGTAACGTGTCGAGCGGGAAAATATCATAGCTTTGAGCTGTATAATGGGTAGGTTGTCTTACGGAAGAGGGAGGCGGGGCTTTTGGTACAGGCGGGCGCTATTGGTGGACCGGATGGAGGGGAAAGACGTTTGGTGCGATCCGCCAGGGGTCGACACTAGAGCCACCTAGAGCTCCCGTCATCATTGTACGGTCGGCAGGCGCTCTGAACGCCTCGGTGGAGTGTCCGTGAGCAAATTTGTATGAAAAAAATGTTGGATTTTTACACAAACATCAATTCGGGACTGATGCCTGAGAGCATGCAGCCACCGATCTCGTGCACCGGAAGGACAGGTCAGTACCCGAGTACAGACTTACTTTTGCAACTTGCGAATTTGTGTGAAACTATTTACTTGTAACTTTTGTATACTTTAACTTTATAGTGATGCCTATCACCTACCTATTTAGATAGCAACTTGGAGATATCCGATATCTACATAATAATTCGAGTATTTATAAAAGAATAAAAATAGAGAATTTGATTTCTTGATGCTTCTAGTATAGGTATACCTACCCAACAATAAATTAATTTAAGTATCACATTCATTTTTTACGTAAATAACCCCTATATTACCATATATATCAAAACTATTAATTACCAATTCCTATATATTAATCAAACTACTACAAATTACTAAATATAAAGAAACCGCCGCAGCGAGGCGAAATGAGACCGAGAAAAAGGTGACAGACAGACGGACAACGATGTGATCCAATAAGGGTTCCTTTTTCCTCTTGAGATACCTACCTACGGAACTCTAAAAATGAAGAAATGAAAGATGTTGACATCACTTGATTGCTGCGAACTCTTGGATCCCCGGTAGACAATAACCTTTTTAGAAAACTGATCAAAAATGAAATGAACTTTAAAATTAATTTCAGTTGAAATAAATTAAAAGTAAAAAACTTTTTAAAAACAATCATTACACAATTTATATGATATAAAAGCTTGTCGCGATATTTAAGTAAGTACTCGTAGGTTAGGTATTTAGGTATTTAGTCAACCTACTTACTTTGAATATTTAAAAAAATTAAAATCAATCAGATTAAGTTATTTAATTTACTTGTTTATCTACACAGTTAAATCTCGCGACAAGCTTTTATATCATATACATTGTGTAATGACGTTATAAGATGATAGTAAAAGTTTCAAAGGAAAAGTTTATTTTATTCTTTTTAGCGCATTTACATAAAAGCTTGTTTTTAAAAAAGCTTTTTTTACTTTTAATTTATTTTTTTCTTTTGAGTGCAAACTGCAAACCAATGATGTTGACGCCAATCTCGCCAAATTACACAACTCAAAATTAACCAACCTGTATGCTACAGACTCGAACACTCAATATCATAATCGAGGACTTCAAAAACCCCATTACACCAAAATTTCAGACGAATTGGAGCACGGAGTTTAACGCGCATTCGTATTCTCAGCAAGTCTTTTCATTTGATACCCATATATTGTAGGAAAGCATAAAAAACTTAGTCCGCCATCCTTAGAAGTCCCCCATATTGGATTTAGAGTGACGTCACTTTATTTTTCGAGTTAATTTTAGCAAGCGCTTTCATTTGATACCCATATTGTATAGGAGTGCATTAAAAATAACTAGTCCGCCATCTTGGATTTTCCGCCATGTTGGATTTAGAATGACGTCACACAGCTAACCATGTATTGTCATCCAAATTAAATGTATATACAAAATTTCAGTTCAATCAGTTGAAGATATCTGCTTCAAAAATGAGTTGCAAGATTCCACCCGATCAAACTTATAGTTACCTAATACATACATTGCAAGTTAAATAAAAGCTTTGAAAATGGCGCCCACTCTGGGGCCAATGTTTCTTTTTGTTGTTTGTTTTTTTTAAGTTTTATATACTAATATTATGAATGTGATTACGTGTATTCATCTGTCTCTAACTTTACACGACCCACCTTTTAACGAATTTTGAAAAACTTAAGTAGGTATAGCTTAGAACTTGGAGACTGTTTAACAAAGATAGTAGGTAAGTAAGTAGGTTACTTACTCTTCATCGCGGATAGTCAAAGACCTCCAAATGGATTTTCAAAAACCTAATTCCGTGTGATTTTACTTCGGGAACCACATATTTCAACTCGATAGTTAGTAGATACTTACGTATTTATTTTTAAACAGCATTTTACACTATTAAATGCCGATACTAAATTTTTTGAAGTCAATGAAAGTTAATTTATTATTTATTACTAGATGATGCCCGCGACTTCGTCCACGTGGATTAAGGTTTTTTGATTCCCGTAGGAACTCCTTAATTTTTCCGGGATAAAAAACCTATGTCCTTCCTCGGGATATAACCTACCTCTATACCAAATTTCAGCAAAATCGGTTGAGAAGATGAAAAGACAGACAGACACACTTTCGCATATGTATTCATCACATCAACTGCCCGTCAACCCATATTGGAGCAGCGTGGTGGGTCTAAGCTCTAATTCCCTCTCTCCTATGGGAGTGGAGGCGTGTGCCCAGCTATGGGACATTAATGGGCTGTAGTGATTTACTATTATTATTTTTATATTATAAAGGTAACACATAGGTACCTGATAACAAATAAAATATTATATCGAACGAAAAAGGTTGCAATAGTATCTATAGGCTGTTCCGCAATAACGCCTACCTCAGAGAATAGGTACATACAAAGAATAACAATTTATAATAATAATATTATACACATCATCATAACAAAACAACAATAACATTAGTTTGTGTGTGTAGTAAAGGTAAATAAAAGCTCCGGTTGCATCAAAAACGCCTAGACTAAGCCGGGTACCTACTGTTTTTATTTTTATCACCATCTCACAAAATAAACACTCACAACTGTTACCAACTACTTGGCACTCGCGCTTTCTGTTTTTCATTCTCCGAACCCTTTTCATTTCAAATGATTTTATGTTCGTTTCCTGATTTAGATAGGAATTTTGAAGTTTTAAAGTCGGTAAAGAAAGTTCTCCCTTGTGACAGGTATGGAAACGCTTTCATAATAAAATTTGTCATATCTCGACACCGAGTAGTTAACCTATTGAGAGCTAATAGCCTAATTTTCGCTGTGAAACACATCTCACCACTTTCAGGCGGGGGACGAGGTAATAACGGCATTTCTTATTGGCTGGCTCAAGATCAACTATACACAGTTATATATGTTACCGAGGCACTTGGGCTGCCCGCTGCACGACAAAAAATATATCGATAAAGTGTATTTACACTTTATCGATATATCACCAGTATTCGAAAATCAATACAAATCATTTTATTCAATAATACAGCAAAATACAACCATATGTAGGTATAATTAGGTATCGATAACTAGCTGATGCCCGCGACTTCGTCCGCGTGTATTAAGGTTTTCTGGTTCCCACGGGAACTCTTTAATTTTCCGGGATAAAAAGTAGCCTTTGTGTTATTCTAGACTATCAGATCTATCTTTGTGACAAATTTCATACAGTTCATCCATACATCCAAACTTTCGCATTTATAATATTAGTATAGATAGTATAGATTAATATTAATATCAGTTTATTCTTTTTTTATAATTTCCCTATAGGTACTCTATCTTTAAATTAATTCCAATTTTCTGAACGAATTGGAAGCGGGTATGGCAACGGGTAACGGAAAACCAATCGTGATATCTTTAGGAACAACAACAAACAATAGGTAACATTTATTTCATTAGTGGCAAGGTTAATTAAAATATTCTTATAAGAGCTATGCTATTACTCCACCTGCACCGTAACCCGTATATGAACATGATAATAATTTGACACAGTCGAATAATTTGGTACAGGGGTAGGTTATATCCCGGGCAAAGACATAGGCTTTTATCCTGGAAAGTTCCCGCGGGAATCAAAAAATCCTAAACCACGCGGACGAAGTCGCGGGAATCATCTAGTTTTTAATATCATTTGGACACAGCCGTTAGTCTTAACTTTAATACAGATGGATGGATGGTTTTAATTTATGATCAACATAATAATGACACTTTTTAATCTTGAAATTATTTCTTAGGCGCTTCTTTTTTGCATTATTATACAATATACTAAAGAACTTAAGTTTTCAACAAAAACTTTTTAATAATAATAGTAAACAATCAAATAAATAATAATAATAAACCTTTAACCTGTTCTTTTACTTCAGAATTGTTAATGAAATATAAATTTTTACTAAATGAATTAATTTATTGACATTCTACGACTAGAATGAATAGACGACTCTAAGGCTATCGATATAATTCATCGATTGTTGCACGGGCTACACTGGGCTATGCGTGGAAGAGACGGAGATAATTATGTAGAACTAGGTACATGTGAAAGACAAAGAAAACCGAAAGACATCAACGGGTTCCTTTTCATTTTTGTAAATATTTTAGTTACTTTTAATTTTTTTGGGTATTGATGATTTTTATTTATTATTATATAACTACACTTAATTATGAAATGCTATCCCATCCTTTGCATAGCTAGGAGTATTGCTTCTCTTTCCACGTCATTTAATGCTACAAAGAGGCATGTTTTTCGTTTTTTTCTCGATCAATTTCCGAGCACTTTCGAATACGGACTGAGGGCGGCTATAGGCACAAAACGTAGTAGTAGTTAGTACTCATACTGCTAACGTTTAGCTGGTGAGGCGGCCCGCTATGCTCAGTCAATTGGTTGTATGGTCTGTGTATCTTGAAGTACCTAAAACCATAGATTTTAATATATATATTAAAATCTATGCCTAAAACAAGCCTTATAATTATAGGACATAAATAGGTAAGTAATTCTTATACAAAAGCGTCAATAACTTTGAAGTAGTATCTACTGCTTTAATGCTGCTTTAAAATATAATGCCCATGGTTGTTTAATCGTCATTTTCAACGATTTTTTTATGGTTCAAATATTTGAAGTACCTACTTATTTTTTAACTTACTGAAAGTACTAGTTAAAGTATGAGCCAGGGAAGCTAGAAAATACTACTCACAACAATCAGTGTGATATCACACTTCACATTATTTTAAAGACGAAAGTTTGTATGTGTGTATTTTTGTTTCTCTTTCACGCAAAAACTACTCGACGGATTTAGTTGTAATTTGGAATTTAGAATGATTAAATCCTGGATTAACACAGGCTAATTTATATCCCGTAAAATTAAAGAGTTACGCGGATGAAGTCACGGGAATCGTCTAGTTAGTTACTATAATTAGACATATTATATAGATACCATGTAACTGACATAGAAACGATACGCCTCAAATACTCACTGTTACCTTTGACTGAATAGAATCGATTAACATTTCTACAAAGTTAGAACTCAAGCTTTGTTTTAGAGAGATTTGTCTACTCTAGACCCGAAGTTAGAGATGCGGTAACCTTTGTACGTAAGTGGCACGTATCTAGATCCACCTAGTTGTTCAAGATAGTTGATATTGTTCAAGAGTTACTCGAACAATATCGAAAGCCAACTCGCTATTTAGACGGTTTGATGCACTTTCTATAACTCGCTATTTATAAAAAGTGCATCAAACCGTCAACCCGCATTGGAGCAGCGTGGTGGGTCTAAGCTCTAATTCCCTCTCTCCTTTGAGAGTGGAGGCCTGCGACCAGCAGTGAGACGTTAATGGGCTGTAGTGATTTATTATTATTATTTTAATATTATAAAGATAACACATAGGTACTAACAAAATATTATATCGAACGACAAAGTATCTATAGGCTGTTCCGCAAACAACTAAAAAAATTCTACATCAATCCAAAACAACAATAACATAAATGTGTGTGCATTTGTGTGTGTAGTAAAGGTAATTATGCATTTACTTTGACTAAAAACTCAGTCTCCGGTTGCATATCAAAAGCGCCTGGACTTAGCAGGGTAGGTACTATTTTTATTTTGGAGCAGCGTGATGGCTCTAAGCTCTTATTTATTCGAAAGTGTAGGCGGGATGTTAATGAGATTCAGTGGTGGTGGTGGGCATCATCGTCGTCGTCATCTCAACCTATGGTCCGTCCACTACCAAACAGGTTTTTTTTTTAATTCCACTACAAGTTAGGGTCTCACGTGATGGTAAAAGCTGATGGTTAGTGATCATGCAGTCTAAGATGATAGCGGGCTAACTTGTTAGGGGTAAAGTAGTTAAATTAAACTAATCGGTTTCTACGCGGCATCGTACCGGAACGCTTAATAGCTCGGCGGTACGTCTTTGCCGGTAGGGTGGTAACTAGCCACGGACTGCCTACGCCCTACGAAGTACTCTCAGGCCAGACAAGAGAAAATCCAGAAATTATAAAGCCCCAAATTGACCCTGATTGGAATCGAACCCCGGACTTCCCATTGTAAGACCACAGCGCATACCATTGCGACAGGGAGGTCGTCAAAACCTTATTATAGAGTCTTCTAAAGAGTTTGGTCATACCTTTTTTTTTGTTTACGGAGGGGAATCTTCCTGAGATACCCAACTTTCCGGGGGAGAAATTGGGTTATGTAGGATTTATACCTACTAAAACCCCCTCGGTGGCCTCCCTCAGGGGATATTGGAAGGCTCCGAGATCTGTTAAGAACGCATCGGTGCCTCTCTTGCGCTAAGCCCGTTGGGCTCGACACGTTAATTCCCGAACTGCACCTCGTCATGAGGTACGACTGCTTGTGCCACAGCAAGCTGCCATCTTCCCAAGATCACAATAGATGGAATTGGTCATACCTAGTGAGTCACGTTAGCCAAGTAGGTACGGACTTACAGATTTCGCACAGTAAGTATCAGGTTAGCCCGCTACCATCTTAGACTGCATCATCACTTACCATCAGGTGAGATCGCAGTCAAGGGCTAGCTTGTAGTGGATAAAAAAAAATGTTAGTGATGATAACCGGGACCGACGGCGTAACGTGCTTTCCGAGGCACGGTGGAGACCCAAAGGCCAAATTCGGACTACTAAATTCGGGCACCCATCCAGTTACCGACTTGGGTCAACGTTGCTTAACAATCGCAATCGAACTGATAATATGCGTTGTCGCAACTAGGCCCTCAATAAAAGTTTAATAATAATAAAAAACTTAAGTTTTATATTTGAGTAAGTATTTTTATTTTTTTACATAGATTACTTCAATGATTAGTCATTGTGTTTTTGGTACTCAATTATCCTTCAAAAATCCTTAGGGATTACTGTCACAATTGAGCAATAGTACCAAAAATCAAAATAAAACAAAATTCTTTGATAAAAGTAATTAAAACTTAACTATAAAATATATTATAAACTAAAATCAATTTTTTTTTTGTTTTTGACTCTGTATTTACTAACTTTTATTAAATTAAAAGTATGAAATACATAAATATGAAATTCTATGAGATCCTTTTTTAAGGATCTATCTTCTCGTCTCACAGAGTCCACAGGTGACCGGAGGGCTGGCAGTTACCTCGGCCAACATATAAGTCTGTCTATTCAGCGGGGTATCGCAGCCAGCGTTCTGGGCACATTACCTTATTGCAGCGGCATAGATGATATTTTTAATGTTTAGTTTTTAGATTTTTAATTTAGATTTAATTTACATAAATGGATACTTAGTTTGGGATGAAATCCTTCTTATTCTTCCAATGGAGCTGCCAGCTCTTGATTCTCGTCTCGGTAGACTCGATTTTTTGAGAGTTCATTAAATGGCGCACGAGCCCCGGATTTTAATTTTTTATTTTATTTAAATTTATTCAATTGTATAATTAGTTTATATTAACGTTACATATTGTGTATTAAGTATAGGTACTACTGGGTTTTTGAAAGCTTTTATAAAATCTTTTATTTGTTATTTCGCATTTATATTACTTGGTGTGGAGGACAGTATGGATTCATAATGTCCTTTATTTGGCACTTCCAGACAGGAAGAGAATATATAAGAAATCGCTTGATATGCGAACCAGTAGTAGATCCATTCATTCGACGATTCGGGAGCACTAAAAGTTCGTTTTAATAAATAATAATATCTAATAAAAATATTTCAAATATAAACCTTAAAACTAAGGCATTAAAATTTAATTACGACTATAGTATATTTATATATGTAATGTATTATACTTAAGACCTTTTGTCTTAAGAAGAACGGTGTCGTACATTCACACGTAATCCACATTTTTACCCCCTACCAAAAAGTGCTCAACACGCCTAAAGAAGTTTTTACTTCAAAAATCTTCTGACTTTTCCCTCAGACAATAAAATAAATCATCCATCAGCCTGCATAATGCATTCATCCACTGCTCGACATAGGCCTTTTAGAAGGCGTGCCACCGCACACGTGTAAAAATAAAATGTATTTTGATTCTATTTTCCGGCTCAACTTTGCCGTGTATACTAGGAAATTCGTCAGTGTTAGCCACAGAGTGTTTGCCTTGACGCCACAGGCCGTATCGATCGCGACCTGTGGTGAGATAACGCGAGGTAGCTATTATCATAGACATACTAGCTTACCCATCCCGATTTTGCTCGCCGCTCGTGCGGAATTTATGAAGTTATGCTTATGTGTGGGAATGCAATTTTCGAAATTCCAGGAACACGTATTTATTACTCTTTAACTGAAAGCCCAAATACCAATTTTTACGGATAAAACTCGAAAAAATGACTGACGTCCAAACAAGATTTTTGTCCTATTACCTAATTTGGACTTATATAAAAAATCGTGGACTTACCACTGTCTTATTTATTGATAACCTAACTTCACTAAAATCTATCATATCTAACGCACGGGTAAACGCAGAATTAAAACTTATTTTAGTAATCATTCGGACTTTTCCATTTCGCTGAGGTAAAGCCTCAATGAAAAAAAATACTTTCTGAAGTGAATGCTACTAAAAGTCCGAAATTAACGATTATCACGGAACATGACGTATAAGGCTTTTAGCACAAAACTTTGGATAATCTTGGGGTATTACTGGAAAATCGTGGGATTTATATCGTAGTTCGACCTTAAAAAGTAACATAAATCGCTGTCGTCTGCATTTTCAACATGCAGACTCCATCGCTGAACATTGATTTTATATATTTCCACGTGCCGCGGTTTTACGCCGAGCCGCCTGAATCCAGCGGCTCCCTACGACTATGCATGTTGCGTAACATGCCTACCGTTTCTGAAACCAATTTTCTAATTTTCATCGTCGATTGAGCTTTTATTGGATCCAAATTTACTGTAAAATTACTCCTATTAGAAGCCTCAGTGGGATAGTCGCTTCGCTTTCAAAAAAACCTAACTTCCCAAAATCGCAACAAAGAAAGGAGCACAGCCACCACCCCCTCCTCTGTCCCCGCAGATCGTCGTATGAAAGGGCATCTATACCTATCAAAAAGGATAGACGCTCCGATTTTCGCGTAGATACCCCCTAAGGAGCCCTTATGGGCATCTATCCCCCATACCCTTTTACATTACATCAGCGTATTTTTAAATGAAATAACTATAAATAAATAATGTTAAATTAAGTTATTTTTAAAAGATTTTTTATGTTGTGTATATCATTTTTTAAAATTTCTTCAAAAGATTATAAACAAAACTTCTAATATTAGGTATATATTTTAATTAATTATTTTATTCCATAGGGCATCTATCCTCCTTGGCCTTTTCATGATCTATCAATCCCTTTAAAAAGGCATCTATCCCCAAAAAATGGGTCTGCAAGAACTCACTTTCTGCAAAACCAATAACAGTTACCTAGATCAACAAAACCAAGTCGTAACGTTAAATAAAATTAAACTTCCTAGCTATATTAATAGGAATTAAGCAAATTAAATTACTATACTTGATTAGGAGAGAAAGATCGACTTTAAAGGCCTATTACACTACACTTTTTCAAGGGACCCTTGCCCTATATCAGTGAAGTGTAATAAAATTTAGGGAGAAAGAGTCCCTGTTTATGAACATCAGGTCGTCCTGGTCTGCCTCGCTCAGCCGACCGGGCAATGTAATACTAAGTATTTAGGGTGATTAGGGAGTTCAGTCGTCGCACGACCCCAGCGTAGAGAGTTGTTGTATTTCTCCGGCTATCACGAGAATTTTGACGTTAATTTAGTTTACTTTGTACCACTTAGATGGCACCACTTGTACTCTGGCTCGCGTCGCTTATGCCGTCCGACAGATTGGCTTGGAAAAGAGTAGTATCTGCCCTCTACCACGAAGGGGGGACATAGGACATAGTGATGATGAAGCAAATTCAATTATTAATATTAAAAGGACGCTTTTTGAAAAACTGGACTTTACCCTAACCATTGAATAATTGATCGCCCAAAAATAAATATTTGAAATTCTCCGAATCGATTGTCACATTTGGTGAAGCTAAAAGTTTAAAATTAAGTAAGTAAATTGCATGATTGCAATAATTGATGGAACTACGGGAATCTATTTAAAGGCATACTAGGTATACCATCGGCCATCGCTTAAAGCCGTATTGTTTTATTATTGTAACGTTCGTGTTTTAGAATTATAATCCTTATTTTAGAGACGTCAAGGTCCGTGACATAAAATTGTTAATTTGAAATTATTTTATGTAAAAACTTGTTGTAACACCCGAAACTTTTATTGCCTTAAAAGGTCGATATCCTTTACCAGTTAACGAATTAATTTTAAATGCTCTTTTGTTTCTTTTGACAAGCCTGAATCATGCTTGACGATTTCATCTAATTCTAGTATATTTGTATTCAGCATATAGTTAGTATATAGTAGTAGGTATACTAACTCTATGGTATGGTGGTATTTAACCTTACATAATATATATAAAAGCGAAAGTGTGACTGTTTGCCTGCTAGGCTTTCACGGCTCATCTGTTCTTTCAACAACTTTGACGAAAGGTACAGAGATAGGTTTCATCTTTATTCTGAGATCTATAGAGCGTAGTTTGACTTAGCTCAGACTTTACCTAGAGTTAAAACGAGATGGACTTATGTGAGTAACATAAATCTGTCTCGTTTTAACCTTGTCTTAAGTCTAAGCAAAGTCAAAGTTCGCTCTATAGATCTCACACTTATGCTGAGATCTAAGGAGCGTACTTTGACTTGGCTCAGACTTTACTTAGAGTTAAAACGAGAGGCTACTATGTATCCTGGAAACTTAAAGAGTTCCCGCGAGATTTAAAAACCTTAATACACGCGGACGAAGTAGCGGGCGTCATATTATAAATGCTCATGATCAGCGTTTACATGGTAGGTAAGTATTTGAGTCTCATTCCGACTAGAGGCTCAAGTCTCAACAATTTTGATTGCTTTTGGGGTTTAGAGTTTAGACCGTGATATTTGTTTAGTGTTTACAATGGAGAACGCAACTTTAACTGCTTATGTTTATACTAAACTAGATGATGCCCGCGACTTCGCTCGCTGGATTAAGTTTTTTTTAATTCCCGATGGAACTCCTTATATAATTTTCCAGGATAATAAGTAGCCTTTGTCCATCCCTGGGATTAATACTCTATACCCAAATTTTATCAAAGTCGGTTGAAAAAATGGTCGGTTAAAACGTAGCAGAGAGACAGACAGACACACTTTCGTTTAATTATAATAGGTACTGGTATGGCTAACATTAGTATGGTAGGTGCCCGCGATCCAGTCGTATAACTACGTTTCATTCATTTTAAAAAAATCTGTGAATTAGGTAATTTTCGGGACAAAAAGTATGCCCGTGCGCGGGATAATTTATCTCTATAGGTACCTACCTACATCATACCTAACCTAACCTATAATAACCTATAATATATCCTAACGTCATTAGGCAGTCAAAGTCTTTAAACATATTTAAGAGTCGTGTAAAGGAATATTACCTTTCTAATATGCTATAGAATATTTAAGTATTTTCGTTTGTATGTAGGTTTATGTACTGCTATATGTTTATATTTATTTATATTTAGTTATTTATGTATCATTAGTATGTATAGTTTATGTAGTATAGTATTGTTGCATGTTTATTATTATTGTTGCACTTTCCCGCTCCTTTTTAAAGTTCCTTAAGAAATGGGTTGTCTGGAGGAGATCACTTTTAGTGATAAGACCGCCCTTGCGCACGCTGTTGTTTTCTGTTTTTTGTTCATATTTAAGTTTTCTCTTTGTTATGTGTGGCAATAAAGAATTTATCTATCTATCTATCTATCTACCTACCTAAAAATTCCCTCGAAATGTTTCAACTGAAATTCTGCAAAAGATGGGAATAAAGAAAATCCTCTTGTCGTCGTATCACGTACTTTAGTATTTTTTCGTTATTCTTCATGTTTTCCATTTCTTAGCTGTTTAAAGCCAACCTTGCATTCTTTTCTTGCTGAAAAACGGAAAAAAAAGTAAAAATGTCCTACAAATCCTACTTCGGGGCAAACTACCACCGCTTAAAGCCGTATTATTTTAATATTGCGCTCGTGCTGTAGAATTATAATCCTTATTTTAGGGACGTCAAGGTACGTGACATGTTATTTTGAAATAATACTGCTTAAAGCGACGGTGTCACCTCCACAGGTTTCGAATAGCTCTCAATTTTCGAATACTTTTATTGCTTTTGCATTTCATCTATCTTTTTTTACAAGCTTTTTATTTGCTTCAGACGTATACATACGTCTGAAGCAAATAAAACATACATGTATGTATGGAGGTTTGTTACTCAATCACGCGAGAACGGCTGAAGGGATCTGGATGAAATATGGTAGGTAGGTACAGGGATAGATTATAGTCTGGAATAACACAAAGGATACTTTTTATCCCGAAAAATTAAAGAGTTCCCACGAGAACCAAAAAATTCTCAATCCAGGCGGACGAAGTCGCAGGTATCTGCTAGTATAGATATCTATATATATTTATATTAGGTAATGCCCGCGACTTCATCCACGTGGATTAAGATTTTTTGATTCCTTTAATTTTCCGGGATAATAAGTACCTAGCCTATGTTCTTTCCCGGGATACATACTATCCCCATGCCAAATTTCCTCAAAATCAGTTGAACAGAAGGGCCGTTAAATCGTAGCAGACAGACAGACAGACACACTTTCGCATTTATAATATTAAGTATGGATAGTGGATAATCTTAAGTGCGATTCGCAAAATCTATTGATGGGAGTACGATTGAAATCCGCTTACACGTTTCTTCTGTTGACTAAAGAAACAAACGTACGAAAAATGTCCAAAATTAACAAAAAATTACCAAAAATTCATGTAGGTACACTTTGTACTCAGGCATGGTAGGTGCCTAAAACTCGTATTTCCACATCGATTAAGCGTCAGGACGGCAGTTTTACGCCGACATTTTGTTCCCTGGTTGATCCCATGACCCCGGCGACCCGGCACGCCCTCCCCTCATCTCCCCTCGGGGTAGAGGCGGGCCCTCCCTTCAGATTCCCGTCTAAGGAGCCGTTGAGACGAATACTTTCTGTGGCATATGCTTCGTAGCTATAGCTACGAGAACGTAGCTAATAATATACTTAGTCTATGTTGCGGATCACGTATTAGTTAAATAGGTATTCCTTAAAATATTACAACCGTAGCTTCGTTAAAGAGTTAGGTTTTGTAGAAATCCTGTGGGAACTTTTTCATTTCCTGGATAAAAAATTAGCCTTTGTCTATCTCCGAATATTTCGCTAAAATGCCGAAGGACCTATAGGAACCCACCGCACTATTATCACAAGAAAACCTCTGCCATTATGTGATTAATGGAATAGGGTCACGACCCTCAGCAATGATGCGACGCATAGAGAGAGAGTTGCTTGCACCAGACTTTTCAATTCAAGGCCACCGCAAGACAAATCTATCTATACTTATATCAAATATAGTAGGTACCTACCTACCGTTAGATATGTCATAATAAGAAAATGAGAATTTCTGAAGCTTTTTTCATCCTTATTGCTTCTAGAAGTGCTTTTACGTCTCTATGATCTGTCTGCTATGTGAACAAGCAGTACAACACAAGTTGGCATTTTGCTCACTAGCTGAGACAGATAACCTTTTTACTCGCATATCTACGAAGCGGTATGTATTGAGTTTTTCTCACAGAATTAATAGGTACTAAGGGTGTACCTAGTCAGTGTCTATTACTTCCATAGTTTCTCTATTCGAATAGGATAAAGTCGATATTTCTGACTCCCACAACATGAGACATGTGATTGTGTAACAAAATCGTAATCAGTTACGTTTGTCAAACGGATAATCGAACTTTTCATAGATGCCTGCATGTCGGAAATCATGTATGAAATCATGTTTGAGAACTGAAGAGGAAAGAGAAAACGAGACGCAGAGGCTATTAAGAAATTGTACCTAACCGAATAGCTAAAACCGTTCCATTTAAGTTTCCGTCGGTAAAGTAACTCGAGAAGTACTACGCTTGGTTAGTTCTGGTTCTGCAGCCTGATTCTGTAACTCAGTGGCTATCAAAGAGTGAAAGCCACTGACATATATTCTTTATCCATTGAAGGTTTGCTATGAAATAAAAATTGTCCGACATCCGACAAACAAATTTGCCACTTAAAATTTAAAAAGGTCCTTCTTAAATTACCCAAAAAAAAAACGGTTCAATATTGGGACAGGAAACAGAAAAATACGAGAGTAAGAATTCGACTGTTTTTCATAGGTAGGTATTATCGGTCTAAGTTGCAGTCGTCCCTATCGGGTATTATGGAATTCTATTAGAGGAGCAGCGCGACGGCAATACAATTGTGCTACTTTTGAAGGTTCCTTGTTCTTAAAATTATTAATTTATTGAAAAAAAAACAAAACAGGGACATGGCACGGACACATATGAATTTTATGGTGCAAAAATATTTCTATTGTAATTATCCACGGAGAAAACAGATAAATACGATTGTAAGGGATAACCAAAACCCGTTTCCTCTTAAGTTGCTAGGATAGCGCCAGACCACCTTGGGTGAAGGTGAATGAATGCCTTATCAGCAAAACGTCTATCGCTGTCTAGGAACACATCAGCACAGAGTAGGTACGGAAAACATACCTATTTAGCGCAAAATCGCACGCGTATTTCCTAGTACATAGTTTATCTTCGGAGTTTTGCCCTCGACGCGCATAGGACTCACACGGAGGAAACGAAAAGGCCAAATTTGAAGCTCCAAATTCGATCACCCATCCAGTTACCGACTTAGGTCAACGCTGCCCGTGACCGTGACATTTTCTTGGACCTTTGAAATGCTAACTTCTGAACCCATCTGCCTATATATTTTTTTACATGCTTTTTTTATATAGAAGTTTTTGCAAACAGGAAAAAAAATGTGTCTAACTAGCATAGTTTTTTATTAGAGAACAGAGAATTATAAATCTGCCTATGTAAAAGTATTTCACATAGGATTATGTTACGTTCTAAAACAAACTCAATTTATGTAATGCATTGATGTATAATTTTAGTACCTATTGTACTGTCGCGTGGCCCCAAGAAGTGTTTCAGTACTATGCTTAAAGCATAGTGTGTTTCATTCAAAGATACAAAATATCTTAGTCATTCATAATAATACTTCAACTCTCTTTCAAAGAGTAGTTAAGAATCCCAAGTATTTAGCCTTAGTGGTCCGTTTGAAAATATCCAGGCCTCCACTCTCATAGGAGAGGGAATTAGAGCTTAGACCCACCACGCTGCTCCAATGCGGGTTGGCGGGCTGACTATTATCATAATATGTTAATGATAATAACCGGGACCGACGGCTCAACGTGCTCTCCGAGGCACGGGGGTGAAACACCGCCAACTTAACCTGCAAGAATGTTGTTATGGAATTCACCGTCGGATCGCGCAATGTAATGGGTGTTCCACTAGAACAAGATAAAAAGGTTTTTAAATAGACGGAGATAATATTGTAAAATTGTTATTCTAACGCTTCGTATACTTTAAAATGTACTTTATTGATATTTATGAACTCAGAATTTTCTCCTCTTTCATCTGATATCCCACTCGATATTGTAGCAAAAAAAAAAATGTATAGACCCCCTCTTTCTTGGATGTAACCACGTGTAACGTCCGTCATATCGATTTTGTTAGTATAAAATGTTACCCGGACCATAACAATCGGGTAAAAATAGCTGATATGGTTTACTGAACTAAAACTTTCCACTCCACGTCCGCGTCATTGAAGGGTATGAAACATTAAAATTCAGCCGTAAATAGATCTATCCAGTCTGGGCTAGTGAATACATTTTAAATAATCTTTGATGTGTAGGTATAGGTACCTATCTAGAATAGAATAGTTCTTTCTTTGTAGGTAGGTATTAGGTATTTTTTATTATTGCAAGTGCGAAGTATCTAATAAAATAGTAAATAGTTTAATACTTTTATTCGTTAATTAATTATTTGTGTTGTTTTACGTAACAAGTATTCTTACCTACTTGACAAAAATTTTAACATCCGACAAACTTATCTGACCCGGTGACAACGTCGCTAGTATTATATACAAGTATGAAAAATAAAATGAAAACAAAACTAAACAGGCATAATTTGTTTCAATTTTGGCCACCGGGTCACCTATGTTTGTGGGTCTGTAACAGCGCAAGCAAGACGCAGTGTAGCCGACACTTTATAGCCCAGCGTCGATATGAGAACCAACCACATGCTACTAATGATAGATTTCTCGTACACAGAACTGAGTGCAAACATCAAGAGGGAGAAACTTGTGGAGATATGCGAGGGCTGCGGTCAGAAGATCCAGGACCGGTACGTGATGAGGGTGGGGGAACTGTCTTGGCACGAACAGTGCCTCAGCTGCTGCGTGTGCGGATGTCCCCTCGCCCACACTTGCTACACGAGAAATGCCAAGCTCTATTGCAAGCCAGACTACGATAGGTAATTTTGTTTTACTAAAACAGCTGACGATGCCACTAATTCTGATGTCCACAATCTCTAAAACTGTCTCGTTTAGCGTACATGACTTTGCTCAGACTCTTTTGTTAAGTCTGTTAAGTCTGAGCAAAGTATAAATTAAATTGAATTGACAAATCTACAACTAGTGTTGTATCTTTCACAACAATTCCTTTAGACCTGTCTATAAAGTTTGCATTGGAGATTGTGTTCAAACGAGTTAGTCACATTGGCTGCTTATGTCCTGAGCAACGTATCTATTTTAAGCAGTCAAGCATCTAGTCAAGATCATGCTTTTCATGGTAGTTCCAAATACCAAGCGGCAAGGCCCAAGATGGAAGCCAAAGCAGCAAAAACAGGCAAAAACTGCTTAACAGATGCGATGTCTCAGTCGATGGTAGCCAATGGGTATGTTTAGCGTCAGCCCTGATTTTAGTACGCGGTCCTCATAAATGCATTGCGAAATTTGGCTTGCGTGCTAGCGAATTGTACATTGATTAGCGAAATGCTGTGCGTATCCCAATATGATCATAACTGCCTACTGAAAATGTGAATGAATTTATTACTCCCTCACGTTTCCAAGCGTGATATTACGTTTTCATTTGCGTTTTCAGTTGATAGTATGTAAAATATCTGTGGACTTTGTTGAAAGGAAATTCCTTCCGACGAGGTCCAAATACATACCCTACCGGCAAAGACGTGCCGCCAAGCGATTTAGCGTTCCGGTACGATGCCGTGTAGAAACCGAAGGGGTATGGGTTTAATATAACTGCCATGCCCCTAACAGGTTAGCCCGCTACCATCTTAGACTGCATCATCACTTACCATCAGGCGAGATCGCAGTCAAGGGCTAGCTTGTAGTTGATAAAAAAAACATACAGTTTACTTATTCGACGTGTTATTCAATGAAGCAGGGATTTGCTACGATAAGTTTCACCATGCGTCATAATTTTTGTTTGCCACAGATTGTTCAGCGTCAAATGCACCCGGTGTGGCGACAGATTGCTCCCCCAGGAGATGGTCATGCGCGCGCAGCAGTACGTGTTCCACATACAATGCTTTGTATGCGTCATGTGCTGCCAACCGCTTCAAAAGGGGGAACAGTACGTCATACGGGCCGGCCAATTATTCTGCAGGCAAGACTTCGAAAAGGAGATGTATTTGATGCAACACGCTGAAGACGATATGATCATAGACGACACAGAACGCCCTCGCGACGGCAGGCGTGGGCCGAAGCGACCGCGGACAATACTCACGTCAGCTCAACGAAGACAGTTCAAAGCCTCCTTCGAAGTCAGCCCAAAACCATGCCGTAAGGTCCGGGAAGCATTAGCCAAAGATACAGGACTGAGCGTCCGAGTTGTCCAAGTCTGGTTCCAAAATCAGAGGGCTAAGATGAAAAAGATTCAACGTAAAGCGAAACAGGAGGGCGATAAGAATGCAGATAAGGAGAAAGATAAAGATGAGAAGAGCATCAAACAGGAATCGCCTTCCAGTGAGAATGGAAACTATCTCGGCTTGGACACTCCGTATTCGGCGTCGAGTCAGCCGCTCAACCCCAATCTCCCTTATTCTCCTGATGGTACGTACAGTGGTATCTGGAAAATTGGAACTAATTTTAGTTTTTATTTTATTTTCAATTTAGCGACGCCGACACCGGGTCAGATAAGTTTGCCAGACCAGTCCGGTTATAGTCAAGGGTTTAAATTCATTCCAATTTTATAATTATACGATAGGGTGTCTGTTTGTCTGCTATCTTTTTACGGTCAACAGATTTCATCAAATTTTGACGAAATTGGTGGTATCACAGTGAAGGACATAATATTGCTAGGTTCCTTTTTAGTTTACTTCCCGGATTTAAAAAAAAAGAACCCGATTCAACGCGAAAGAATTCGTGGGCATCGTCTTGTTATGGTCCGGGAGGCAGCGACATTATTGGTGCGATTATTCCTACAAAGCTGATTCTTTGCTATTTTGTTATTTTGAGACCGTACGTAAACAGAATGGCAGTCTGCCGCGCCGATGTTGTTGCAAATTTTTACAACAATTTTTGAAACCTGTAAATAAATAATACGTAAATGTATTATACCTACAAGACTGAAACTTCTTACAGTGAACAAGGATACCTAAATATACAGGATAATGATAGTCTGCCGCATCGGAAGCGTTGCCATCTAAGGTCTTCCACTCACGTAATGTGTTGAAAAATAAACTTTTTGGACTTATTTCTACAAGGCTGATTTTTTTTTCTCAAATAGTTAGGTTTATACAAGAACAAAAAAAGACAGTCTGCCGAGAATCCAATGTTGCTAAAGCCTTGGTAGACGCGATGGAATACACTATCTCCCGAGCGCAGCTACTGCGCCGATCCGCTATAAGTCGCTCTGAATAATTGGACATACCGGCATTAAATTAAAATCTACAAAGCTGGTCTTTCGTCTACAAGCGGTTTACGATAATTATTATTGAATTATCGTCGTCTACTTTCGATAGAAGGTGGCTAAAGCTTCGGTAGACGTGGCATAAGTTGTAGCGCAAGAACTTGATGGAAATGTAATGCCATTGAACGAATAAAATTTCTAATTTAAATCTTAATTTGATTTTTTTGTTTGAATTTATACCGGGATAACTATTATTAACCGACTTCAAAAAAAAAGAAGGAGGTTATCAATTCGGCTGTATGTTTTTGTATGTTTGTTACACGATTACTCCGCCAATTATGAATCAATTTTGATGATTCTTTTTTGTTTGATAGATCATACTTCAGAGGTGGTCCATATAAATTTGGTGAAGATCTGATGAATATCTTCAGACATGGTGAACGGAACTCCTTAATGGATAAGAGTAAATTGCTCGCGATCAGTGTAATAGCTTAGTAAACAGTAGGTTTTTAACCAGACATCCATACTAATATAATAAATGCGAAAGTGTGTCTGTCTGCCTGTCTGCTACGCTTTCACGGCCCATCTGTGCAACCAGTTTTTTTTTATTAAAAAATTTTGATTAAATTTGGTACAAAGATAGGTTGTATCCCGGGGAAAGACATGCTACTTTTTTATCCCTGAAAAATCAAAGGTTCCCGCGATAATCAAAAAATGTATCTGTTCAACCGATTTTAATGAAATTTAGTAAAGGGATAGGTTGTATCCCGGGGAAGGACTTAGGCCACTTTACATCCCGGAAAATTTGAGAGTTTCTGCGGGAATCAAAACGTTATTCCACGCGAACGAAGTTGCGGGCATCATCTATTAGCCGTGACCACTAAAAATTGTAAAATATAAAAAATTATAAAATAAATAAAACTTCAATAACCACAAACACTAAAAAAATCGCGTATCTATATATATAAAAATCAATTGCAGTTCGTTTGTCTCGCTAAAACTCGAGAACAGCTGGGCCGATTTAGCTGATTTTGGTTTTGAAATGTTTGTCGTAGTCCAGGGAAGGTTTAAACGGTGAGAAAATATGGAAAAATTGCGAGAAAGATAGTAAACACAACAATTTCATTTTCCCATATATTTTGTCGTTAGGATAGGAGATACGAAGTACACCGGGTCATCTAGTATTTTCATACATTACCATTTATTTTGTAAAAACTTTTTATAGTTTGTTTGTAAATTATAAAAGTACACTAATTAAAATAAATTGAGTTCTATTATTCAATGTTATTAATAATTATCGTAGACAAAAAGGTATGTCCAATTATTCAGAGCGACTTATAGCGGATCGGCGCAGTAGCTGCGCTCGGGAGATAGTGCATTCCATCGCGTCTACCAAGACTTTAGCAACATTGGATTCTTGGCAGACTGTCTTTTTTTGTTCTTGTATAAACCTAACTATTTAAGGAAAAAAAATCAGCCTTGTAGAAATAAGTCCAAAAAGTTATTTTTTCAACATATTACGTGGGTGGTAGACCTTAGATGGCAACGCTTCCAAGGCGGCAGACTATCATTATCCTGTATATTTAGGTATCCTTTTTCACTGTAAGAAGTTTCAGTCTTGTAGGTATAATACATTTACGTATTATTTATTTACAGGTTTCAAAAATTGTTATTAATGTTTGCAACACTAAAAGCTTGGCAGACTTTCACTTTCATTATTTACACGGTATAAACATTGCTTGACAGAAAAATTAGCTTTGTAGGAATGGGTGCAAAATTTCGGTCGCTGCCTCCCGGACTATTATAATATTATGTTAAAGTAAGAAAGTACTTGCATCGCGAGTTCAAAAAGATAAATAAATAAACAGTCAAATAAGATTTTTTAACAAACCAAAAAATCTTTAGCATAGTCACCTTTCCGGGTAACACATATTCAAAGACTGATTTCGTGTTCGACTTACATAAGTATACTTTTCCTTACAGATTACCCAACGCATTCGGGCGACAGCTTCTGCAGTTCTGACATATCTTTAGACGGGAGTAACTTCGACCAGCTCGACGAAGGCGCCTCCGACACCATGAGCTTACAGAACCTGGAAGTGCCACACCACGCTCACCAACACGGGAACCATTCCTCCCACGAGCCACTCAATCTAGGCACAGGGGCGATAGTCAATCCAATAGACAAGCTGTATCTAATGCAGAACTCCTACTTCAGTACGGATCACTGATTCGCTGACAGCGCTCCCCGCGGTACACACGGGACTGACACGGGACAGCGCATTTACCCTAAGGACTTTACAAGGTGTACCGAAACTGAAACTAGTCACTCGACCACCGTTACTGAATCAACCAATTCGGTGTTCGGATTCGGTTTTTATTCGACGTTGTAAATTGTGTATAGTAGGTAGTTTTAAGAGAGAAAAATAAAAATAAAATAATTATGAGAAGACATTTAATATCATAACAATAGATAGGCGCGCGGCCCCAAAACAATTGGAATCTGCTTAGGCGGTAGTCATATAAAATGCGCGCATACATGACATAGGGAATAATGAAGCAAGGCATAAAGCAGCAGCTGTGACGCTACGTTGTACTATTATAATACGTTTTCCTTGCACTATGAACGCCTGAAGCTTCGCTGTGCTTTCGGGGTATGAGTGTAATACAGTTTTTATCTCTGGACCTACTAAGCGCAAAATGCATGTTTGTCGTCACTGCGTAGTACACGAAAGAAACGCGCGCATTCTGTATGTCGTCCTGTTGAATAATGTCGTCGCGCCGCGCCATTTCGTGTTTTCTTCGGCTATAAATAGCGTACAACTCGCTAGGAAGGACTTCTAAATACGATTCACTTTCAAAGGACTCAAATGCACATTGACAAGTTTACATATTTAATAATAGTTAAAAAAAAACTAAAAAAACACGCTTTGACGCAGACACTACGGGTCTCAGGAAAACAAAAAATCGCTAATCCTGATTATCCTAGTAAGGATAACGGGTCAAACTGTTTAAAATATTGAATTGTCATCGGTCCTTAATAAGTATGCCAAATTTTGAGTTAATCCGACGTTTTAAAGGGGGTCAAAATCATGTTCAAAGATTCAGTTACATACTAACATACATACGTCTGAAGCTAATAAAAAGCGTGTAAAAAGAATCTTTTCTATTCCTGTTTGTGGTAACAGTTAAACCGATCGTGTATACATAAGTAGATAAGTAAGTAGGTACATATTAAACCCAATTTCAAAATGAATTTAAAATAGATTGACATACGGTGCATAACGGTTCTTCTTGAGAGTTTAAACTGGAAACGAATGGTCTGAACTCTGAATGCCCTAATGAATTTCCAATCTCGTTCTCGCGACTCGCGAGATCTCGGCCTTTTTTAGCGAGATCGAAAAAAAAATCACGCCACGAATCTCGCGAGTTTAACGAGATTGCAATCGAGCATAAAAACGACTTATTCGAATTTAATTAATAAGTAATAATATCTCAGTTTAATAGTCAACTCAACTTAGTTAATGAGTTTCATTTTAGTTTTTGACTTCTTGTTGTTTTGATAAAAAGAACTGCTTTTTTAAAAGACTTTTGTTTTATACTAGAAGAGAAAACTAGTTGTTTATTTCATTTCTTATTTGATTAGATACGTCAAAGTTTATCTACTACTTACATTGATGTAGAATTTTTTTAGTTACTCATTCTATTTCAATGACTACTTAATAGTTTATTAAAAAATTGATAAAAATATACGTCAAAATGTTACTTCAATACATAAAAGTTTATTGAAAAAATTCGTAAAAATAAATGTTTATTTCATAATACCTATAATTCTTATTTTTTTATTTTTTTTATTCAAATATTGTGATTATTTGCAAGAATAAACTCACTAAACTGAAAATCTCGCGAGATCTCGGAATTGGCGAGATCTCGCGGTATTGTTATTCATAAACTCGCGAGATCTCGCCTGAGCCCCAATCTTGCGAGATTGCATTCCCTAGTCTTATGAACACAAATATTACAATAAAATTTGAAAGATTAAAAGATCACGTGGTTTTCCTTTATATTGGTGACTTGAATAGTGCTTTGTTCAATTAATTTGGGTTATTGCAACATTATTAAAATAACTGACTGTCTTAATACCTAATTTAATCTGTTAAATCCATGCGTATTTAATTTAATGAATTAATAAAACAATCTTATTAATAATAATAATTAATACGGTTCCACCGAAAATTCTTCATTTCATTCTGAAAAACGCAGTTTCTGTATTATTGAACCTTGCAAATGTGAAATGCAAGATCTGCCCTGCAAGACTTGCCCTGCCTGGAAGCTCCAAATCTTTATTTTCTTTTTAAAATTATTTGTGAATACTGGACACTAACTTACCCGTAGATTTTCTGCACAATGTTTAATTTATTTGCATAAGATAAGTAAGTAGGTACTAAGTATTTACTGTTATACGCTAGAAATAATGTATACAAATTTATATTTAAGTACCTAAGTATTTCATGTATAAAATCGAATAACTTTTATTCAGCAAAATGAAGAAGATTTTTTATTATTTTGAATTCTGTGTTAGAACTTGGAAAATAATATAAGATAAAAATAGATATTCAGTTAGGTATTTTTTATTAATTGGAGCTTTTATACTACCTTAATCCTATCTATACCTACGGACCTACCCAAATCACGTCGAGGGCTGCCTAAATGGCCCCCCATCCAGTAGGGGGCTAAAGAGGGCAGCCCGGCCTCTAAAATAAGGCCTCAGAATTCTGAGAAATCTTTTTGTAAAATCCCAAATAATGGGATCAAGAAATTAGAGAAAACTTTGAGTCGAGGCCCCATAAAAGACTCAAGAGAAAAAATAACACTACCTATTATTTTTTTCATGGATTCCTCCATGGGTCAAATTAGAGGAAAAAATCGATTGAAGGCCTCGTGTAGTGATATCGCCCCAGGCCTCTGACAGGCTCAGTCCGCCCAAACGAAAGCGAGAAGACGCTTCCTTTGTCGCAACTTTTTCATAGACACAGCAGCGAGATAAATTGCTGTTTTGAGTTTTCCTTCCATAAATCTCCAACCACTTAGTTACCTGTTTGTTTATCGAAATGTATATATACTCGTATATACCTATGTATAATCTTGCTTAGGTACCTCCCCGTTATTAAATAATAGATATTGTGATGTTTGGTGTAATTTGTAAAATATGAACGTCTCTAGTCAAACGGCGTGTGATTTAGATTTAAGGGAATACCAAAATTAATTATTAATTATTCTGTAGGTACATAAGTAAGTAGATACTACACAAACGTCATTGTTTTAAAAATTGATGTAAAATATACCTAATGTGAATTAGAGGCATTGTTTTTTATTTTTCCTCTAGGCCTGTTATAGCCATGCATATCCATACTAATAATATTACCATGTTATATTACTATGTTTTCCAGCTCCATCTTTTCAATTGATTTTGTTGAAATTTGCTACAGAGTTAGGTTGCATCCCGGGTAAGGACCCTTTTATTCGGTAATATTAAGGAAATCCCGAAGGAATAAAAAAACTTAATTCACGCGGACGAATTCGATGGCATCATCTAGTATAATTTAAAAAAAAATGAAACTTGCACTTTGCAGGTTCCGGCCGCGAATTTGAACAGGTGGGCTTGGCTATTCAGAATACATATTGTAGATCATAGGCCCAGTTTTCTAAAAGTCAGAGATCCCGATATACGACGACCTTCACCGATCTGTTAACCATTCCGATCTATGGAGTATGGTAAGTAGGTAAAATACCATTGTCCACAGGTAACTTCACACGGATCTGTTAACCGCTTGAGTTATATATCAAAATAGGTAATTTTATAACAAACGCGATGGTTTATTGGGTATTGGTTACAATAAACTTGACACAAAAAAAATATTAAAATTAATTAATTTAAAAATAGTCTGGATCGAATTTTGATAGGCAACCTATTTTAGGCGTTTTAACTATTATTTAATAAAAATAAAAAGTAGGTTTGAAATAAAAATAAAATCCAAGTATAGAAGAAGACACTGACCGAGTTACTGACTGCACAAAAAGTATGGTTAGACTACTTATTTTTGCAATTAATAATATACCTGTAGGTAATATTATTATAGGTAGGTCCTAATTCAGAGAGTAGAACTTGGAGGACTTAACATTGATGATCGCGTACGAAGTAAATCATAATGGTGGACGTCGCGACTCGCGGCCATACTAGTACCTACGTGCTCCTACATAACGAACGGCACTTTGTCGTCGGCAGACGTAAGTAACGCGTTACGCGGCTAATGCAGACATCGATATGTCACCGTAAGATTGTAAAATCCGTTAGATTATAATCTAACGGTTTCTATCCCGCTAGATTATAAACTGTCGAAAGATTGTGAACCGTTCAATGTTCTGAGTATTAATTTATGAGTCTCTTTCTTGTACAGTTCGCGCGCGAGTTGAATGCAGAGTAAATGTAAGTGTCACCATACATTTACTCTGCATTCAACTCGCGCGCGAACTGTAGTTTAGGTTAGGGTTCGACATGAATATTCAGATAGAACCTAAGTGTTCTAGTGTGTGTTCTATCGGGTTAATATACCTAATATATTACAATTTACCGAAAAATAACGCGTAAAATTGTAAGCAGTATGTTACGGTTCACAATCTGTCGAAAGTTTATAATCTATCGAGATAAAAAACGTTATATTATAATCTAACGGTTTTTACAATCTTACGTTGACAGATATATTAAGTCGGCGACTTATAATACCTACTAGTGGTTCGCCCCGAACTGAGACCTCGCGGCGCCATCTATTGACATAAATGTGAAGTTCTGTTAAAAATACTGAAGGTCATTAAAAATTAAATAATTCCGTTTCCTTACAATATTTATCTAATTTTAGTATTTGTTGGTCAAGTACAGGATATAATTGAAATAATTGATCAAGTTTCAGGCTCATCCTTTCAGAAAATTTAGAGTTCTGAGGTCATCTTTGGACGTTAGAAAATCTCCACTTTGTAAGCCCCCCATTTCGTCAATTTTGGGGGAAATATTTTTAAAAAAATATTTTTGGTAATTGCGTTCAGTAATTCAGAAGTTATAATGCTCTGACAGACGGACGGACGGACGGACAAGTGCCAATTCACCCAAGTAGACTCAGAGACCTTCGCTTCGCTCGGTCAATTACTTAAATGTTTCTTCTATTAAATCCATCTGCTATAGCTGGCTTCTACTTCTAAAATTAAACCTAACGGGATCCGCCGGCAACTCGTGCTGACGAATGTCAATGCTGCTAATCTAACCTATGACGACGATATTTAGCCAATAGTCACCAGCTAATATCCACGGCTGCAGTAATCTATGCCAAAGCAAGCCGTCGACCAATGTCAACGGCTGCTGTAACCAATGACGACAGTAGCCAGTAGCTGGCAACCAATATCAACTGCTGCAGTAATCTATGCCAAAGATAGCCGTCGACCAATGTCAACGGCTGCTGTAACCTATGACGACAGTAGCCAGTAGCTGGCAACCAATATCAACTGCTGCAGTAATCTATGCCAAAGATAGCCGTCGACCAATGTCAACGGCTGCTGTAACCTATGACGACAGTAGCCAGTAGCTGGCAACCAATATCAACTGCTGCAGTAATCTATGCCAAAGATAGCCGTCGACCAATGTCAACGGCTGCTGTAACCTATGACGACAGTAGCCAGTAGCTGGCAACCAATATCAACTGCTGCAGTAATCTATGCCAAAGATAGCCGTCGACCAATGTCAACGGCTGCTATGACCTATGACGACAGTAGCCAATAGCTGGCAACTAATATCAACTGCTGCAGTAATCTATGCCAAAGATAGCCGTCGACCAATGTGAACGGCTGGAGTACATAAACTAATACCGACGGCTGAAATTGCCTATGCTGTCGACCTACCTACACTGCCGTCCATCAGGAGGCCTAGTGAATGTTGTACCTAGGTATTTGATCACGTAGCTCACACCTGGCGATCGATCGATTTCAATACAAAATGGTAGTGATCTTTAACGCAATCCAGTCAGTTAAAAAAACTACCTTGAGACAGGGCACCGAGTTCTTTCAGAGCACGTGTTCAACGGCTGAACACGTCTCAACTCTTACTTTATAACGCCATCTAGTAAATGAGCGTCAAATCACGTAGGCCCCGAACCATGGAGGATTGTCTGAAGACCAAAGAATCAAAGGTGGATGTGAAACCAGTTGGATGTTGATTCTACAGGGAACGAATAGATGGCAGCCCGCAGTAGATACCTACTAGAACTACTGCAGTAGATTTATATAATATTATTATTATTATTGTAAAACAAAAACTTAACTAATATTATAAAGAGGAAAAGTTTTTTTGTTTGTAACGTAAACTAACACTAAAAACTACTCTAAAACTACTCTACTAAAAAAAAACTACTTTAAAAATTCTTTCACTTAGAGAAAGCCTCTTTATAACTGAATAACTGTCAACTGTCAACAGCAAAACTTGTGCTCAGAGATTTTAATTAGCTTATATAGTCTAACTTGAACTGAAGTGCAATCTTTTGTGATATTTTTATAGTTTACTCTGTTGTGAACCTTGGGAAGTGTTATCCTGTGAAACTTTAAAGGATTTGCAGTGAAAAACTTCGATTAGATTTGCAAACAGTCACATAGTGAACAAAAATTTTTCAATCTACCCTAAAAAATTTATTGTAATAATTTTTCGTAAAACTGAAAAAAAATGGCATCCTGTTATAAATGCAATATTCAGATTAAAAAGTATGATGAAAAAAACCCTAAAATCCAGTGCAAAGGTTGCATTCGCGAAATCTGCGGTAAATGCAGTGAGTTATCTGCAACTGAGCTCCGGGTGTTTTGTTTACAAAACCCCAAACTCTCTTATTTGTGTGCAGACTGCCAAGAGGGCTTGAAACAAGTTCCTGCACTGCGTAAACTAGTATCGGAGTTAAAAGAGCAAGTGATGCAATTACAGGAAAAAGTGAATCAGTCTCCATCACTAAATATTGATGTAATAATTCAGGAAATGGTTGAACGTGAGAATCGAAGCTGCAATGTTATATTATTTGGCATTGAGGAAGCGAACTCGGGTGAAAAAGAGGATATTAAAAGTCATGATAAAACGGAAGTTTTGGAAGCACTTGCTCAAGCCCCGCTCCAGGCCTCGGAGCTCATAACAACAATCCGTCTTGGAAAGCCCACTGCCAACAAACCCAGGCCAATTAAAGTCATACTTCGCAGCAAACATAATGCTGTCAAAATCTTGAAAAATAAAAATAAACTGCCTGCAGCAATTTCTGTAAAATCAGATATGACACCTTATCAAAGAGACCAGTTAATAAAACTAAGATTAGAGCTAGCAGAAAGAACCAATAATGGAGAAAAAGATCTCACAATTAAGTATATTAACAAACAACCAAAGATCATAAAAAACACAAAAAACTACCCACAGTAAACTCACCGATAACTAGCCTCACGATTTTATATACAAACCTGGCATCCCTAATGGCTAAATTTGATCTATTTTTACTGGAAATCAAAACTATCAACCCAACAATTATACTCATAACTGAAACACATCTGCACCCAGGCATAAGTGACAACTTAATAAATCTGCCTAACTATACACTCTTCCGCCTGGATAGGCAGAAGCAAAAGGGAGGTGGAGTAGCAATTTATACTCTTACAACACTAAATAATCACCCTTTGATCGCTAAGCCCAATGTATCATTGCATGAGAATTCCGTGGAAGCACTATGGCTTGATATTAAGTATCAAAACTTTAACCTCTTGCTAGCCTGTGTATACAGACCCACCCACTACAATATAGAACCATCTGATGAATGCCTCTTTAAAAT
The DNA here is from genome assembly GCA_923060345.2 of Erebia aethiops. Classification (NCBI taxonomy): domain Eukaryota; kingdom Metazoa; phylum Arthropoda; class Insecta; order Lepidoptera; family Nymphalidae; genus Erebia; species Erebia aethiops. The sequence goes on along the minus strand of OV281079.1, from coordinate 3,154,370 downwards.
CATTAAAAAAGCTGCAGGTTTAAACTCAAACCTGTTAATAGTTGGTGATTTTAACTTACCAGATATAAAGTGGCCCATCGAAAAAACCACAGGTTATAACAAATTACATGAAAACTTTATCGACCTATTCATTGATTGTAACCTAACACAAATGGTGACTCAAAATACAAGAAAACGGAACAACCAAGAATCACTTTTAGATCTCATTCTCTGTAATGACGAGTCCCTCATTAGTGAAATTAAGTATCACCCTCCAATAGGGAAAAGTGATCATGTGGTTTTGGTAGCTGAGATACAACTGTTAGACCAGGTTGCAAAAGAATACACGTCTAAAAAACGAGCTTTTAAATATGGTAACTTCGATTTGATTAACAATTACTTGCTCGCATCAGATATACCAGAAAATGACTCGATAGATGGTGCATGGAGTATGTTTAAAGAGAATATTCATACTGCTATCGACATCTTTATACCCAAAATGAAATTCCGCAAAGGTTGTGTTCAAATTAAACCATGGATAACCAAAGAGATCTGTAAACTAACAGATAAGAAAAAGAAGCTTTGGAATATATATCTACTTGACCAAGATGATGAATCATATAAAAAATATCGTGCAATAAATAATAGAATAGTAAAGTTAACACGTCAAAATAGAATCAATTTCGAATCAAATCTTGTTGATTGTGGAGAAAAGGCTTTTTATGCATATGTCAGAAGACAAGTATCAACAAGGGTTGACATACCACCAGCGCTTGTAAATCCACACACAAATGAAATTGTGACAAAGCCAGTAGAGGTGGCTGAAATATTTGCCAATCAATTTGAGAATGCATATGTACGTGAGCCACCTGGGGTTTTACCAGAAGTGAACACTATGAGAATACAAACGTCATTAGAAAATATTGTGTTTACACCAGATAAGATTTTAAAGGCAATCAAAACGTTCGATGAATCGACAGCTTGTGGTCCTGATAATATTCCTGCTATTATGCTCCAAAAATGCAGTGCCATAATTAATCAAGCAACTCTACTTATGAATCTTTCTTTTACAACAGGAAAACTCCCTTCAGACTGGAAAGAAGCAGTGGTGACACCTATTTTCAAAAAGGGTAACAAGCTAAATGCTGAAAACTACAGACCCATCAGCTTAACAAGTATCTTATGTAAAGCTATGGAGAAAATCATAGCTGACAGCCTGAGAGAATTTATTATAAAAGAAAACATAATTATTCCAGAGCAACATGGTTTCACTCCAAAGCGATCAACAGTTACTAACCTTCTAACCTGTCTTAGAGAGTGGATATTAAATTGGAACAGACGTCAACCTACTGATATTATCTATCTTGACTATGAGAAAGCATTTGATAGGGTCCCAATCCGTCGACTACTTCATAAACTAGAACACCTTGGTATACGTGGTAAACTGCTTGTCTGGATCAGCGACTTTCTAAATGATCGAAAATTCCGTGTGAGGGTTGGCGATAAATTATCAAATACCCGTCCGGTACGTAGTGGTGTGCCACAAGGCTCTGTACTCGGACCAATATTGTTCACGTTATTCTTAACGGATTTGCAAAATGTTATAAGTCTCCCATTCTCATTATTCGCGGATGATACAAAATTTTTCGGGAACCCCATACACCAACAGGATAACATAAAACAAAATTTAAAAGCCATTGAACAGTGGACAAAAGAGTGGCTTCTCTCGCTGAATGTTAACAAGTGCACTGTTTTACACATTGGGAAAAATAATCCTCGAGTACCATATTTCTTAGAAAACAAGCAACTAAAAGCGGTGGACACACAAAAAGATCTGGGTGTTATCATAATCAGTGACTTAAAATGGGAAGCACACATAGTAGCTATTGTAAATAAGGCCAACTCAATCTTGTACCTAATCCGTAAGGCGTTCTTCAACATCACCAAGAAAACCTTTTTGAAAATATATAAGACCTATGTCAGACCTTTGTTGGAGTATGCATTCCAGGTCTGGAATCCATATTTCGTCAAGGATATAGAAATATTAGAAAGAGTACAGAGGCGAGCAACTAAAATGCCAAGAGAGCTGAAAAATCTTCCCTATGAGCAGAGACTTTCAAAACTTGGACTTAGTTCCCTCAAAAGTAGGCGAGAAAGAGGCGATCTCATTGAAACATATAAAATACTGAACACCTACTATAATGTCCCAAATATGGAGGAAATATTTGTAAAAAAAAGGAACCCTGGTCTAAGAGGACACGATCAAAAGCTGCGTCATAGATTGGCATCATCAAATCCCCTTAAACACTTTTTGGGCAACAGAGTAGTACTTATGTGGAACAAACTGCCCGAGGATGTGGTGATGTCAACCTCTGTGAATCAGTTCAAGAACAGACTGGATAAACACTTAAAGACAAAGCACAAGATATGATATAGGCGCATCAGCGAAAGCTGCCTAGCCTATTATAAATAATAATAATAATAATAATAATAATCAGGGAGTAACATAGGCATGTTTTATTTTCAAAACAGTAGAGATTCCTACGAAAATTGCAATAAGTAATGTGAGTCGCAAAAATTCGTCTTTATATGGTTCATCACATCATAATTTATACCTGGATGTTACACTTTAGATGTTAATTTCTGCAAAGTCCTTTTTGACAGAAGAACAAATCCCAGGTTTTGCATCAAGGTATATGCTTTGTGACTGTGCTTATAAATTGTCAAATATATTATTTTCTCAGAAAGTGAGTATTTTCTCCCCCTTCGTTTTTTTTTATGTTTGAGTTGAAGCTGGGTAAAATTTTTTATTGGTTCTGGTAGTTTTTCTATCTTTTCTATGAAAGATTTTGTTTTAGCCAACTTAACTGCTGCCTTAATTCTTGATTGTTGTGTTTTGCATTTTAATCGCAAAGTAATTAGTTTTTGACGTAGTTGCTCCTCTTGTTTGAACCTTGTAGGGCGATTCTTAGCATTTTTGACATCTGTAATAAAGAAAAAAGGTCACCATTGAATTAGTTATACAATTTAGGGATTGCCAAATGACAAAAATGGAACACTTATATTTCATGATGTCTGCCTCTCCGTCTGTCTGTATGTCACATGCACTTTACTAGGAGACTATTAGATCTATATTGAGAAAATATCAATGTCACCATATTCTGTGAACCACAATGCTGCAGAATCAGAATTGAGGAGTTGGAATCTCAAATTTTTATAGGACCATCTCACAAAGTTTCTCAATGGATTAAAAAAAGATTTACAGAAATTTACGTTTCGCATATTGGTAGCCTAGATAAAAAAAGTGAAAACTGAAATAAAATATAAAATTTATTTTATAATTTTGTGATCTGAAACTTACACTTCCTGATTTCTCATTGCATAAACTATCATAATCAGATATTTTTAGATTATTTCTCACTAGGAGTAAAATACCCAATTGAACAAAAAGTATTTTTGAAAGTATAGCAGTAGTAGTAGTAGTAGTTTTGTTTTAGGAACGGATTTTGAAAATACCTATTTTATTTACATTTAGTATTTATGTAAAGTATATTTGGTATTTTGCATTTGAAACAGTAAATCAAAAAAGTATTTGCATTTTGTATTTAAATACATTTCTTAAACTACTTGGTACATCTCTGATCTTTCATCTTAATATTATAAATCATATCAAGTTCTTAGATATTTCAAAACTACAAGAGTAAGAATTATTGATTTTAATATAAATAAATGTAAAAACAAGCACATACCCAGTGTGATTGTTGGCCTCTCTTGTGTTAGCTCATGTTGTGGTTCATGTTGGGTGTTATCATGTGTTCCTGGCTGAAGTTCATGTGAAGTACTTGGCAGAGGGTTGAGATTGAGATCTTGAAGGGAGAAAGATTGTAGAGATTTCTCTTGTATAATTTGTGGCTCTTGCTGCTTCTGAGTATTATCTGAAATTTAATAGTATACTATTAAAGGCTTTACTTACAAAGTAGTAAATATATTATGGTTTTCTTAGGTATATTTGGAAGTACTTATGTACTATTTATATAATAACATCTAAACTCTTGTGTAAAAGCTGTTTTAATAATAATTGTTCAAAAATAAACTTACAGAGATGTAGCGAAGGAATCGCATTGCGGGTAAGTTGAGAACTGGGAAGTCTGTAACATTCTTCAAAATGTCTGTAGCATATGCGAACAGAATTGTAGATATAATTATTTCCCTTTTCTTGAGTTGTTTCATCTAAAAAAGCTTTCCATGATTCAAATTTTTCACTGTTTAGGTAGTCCCATTTTGGAAAATGATGTAATGGACCTGAAATTCATTAAATATAAGTAAATACATAAATATTTTAAATTGAAAACTGATACTTATTGAAGAAAGGAGATCGGACTGAAATGGTACAAATGGTGTCACCTAATGAAATCTATTTTATTTAGTAGTTCATGAAAAGTTAGTTAGTGAGTTAAAACATAATAACGTGCATTAAACTGTGTTTCACTCACAATATCACCCTGCGTTTCTATAGCTACTATAGTGACTAGTGAGCATGTCCGGGGTGGTATCTACTGTCTAAAATATAGATATTTCGCACATATGGTCAATAACACTTCTACAGGCTTTGGTCTTGCGCCCGCCGCCTGAATCCAGTAGCTCCCCGTGACTTCTTTGAGGCAGAGGCGGGGGTCTGCCAACACTGCGCTTCCCGGTGCGGGGTCCTCAATCCAGCACCACATTTTATACATACCTATAACCTAATGTACCTTTTTTTTTTCTTACGCCACTACAAGTTAGCCCTTGACTGCAATCTCACGTGATGGTAAGTGATGATGCTGTCTAAGATGGTAGCGGGCTAACCTGTTAGGGGTACGGCAGTTATATTAAACCTAATAATATATAAGTGAATCGCTTGACGGTACGTCTTTGCCGGTAGGGTGGTAACTAGCCACGGCCGAAGCCTCCCACCAGACCAGACCAGAGAAAATACAGAAATTAAAAAATCCCAAATTGACCCTGCCGGAAATCGAACCCGGGACCTCCCACGTTAAGACAACGGCGCTCACCACTGCGCCAGGGAGGTCGTCAAACCTATAGAGATGAACCTGCAGGATCTTCTTGAACTTCAATCAAATGATTTGTCTATTATTTTCCTCGAAGGTTTAGTATTAAATACTATGTATCACTTGGGAGAAAGTGTGATTCCTGACTCGGTCACTCACCCCTCAGTAAACAATATACCATTACTTGAACGAGACAAGCCAGTTTGCTGTAAGTATGGCCAGATGACATTCTGGACAAGGTGCTTAACTAGGTACTTGCCACCCCTCCTGGCACCCTTAAAACTAGGGATTCCTTATAACTGAATTAATTATGTATGTCTTCATCAGATAATGATCCAACAGTGATAGATAGTGTCTGAACTTTTATCGTTAAGGCTTATGAAACAAGGTTAGTACTTACCATCCACTGCACATCCAAAATAACACTTTAATTTTGACTTTTTAGGCATTTTATCCTGTAGCAAATTCAGTTCAAGTCCATTTGAAGCGCCAAGTTAATCGAAATAGAAAGTTACGCGGAGCGGAGTCCTTTCTTTTAACCAATAGGCAATATATATATTATCCTGATATCAAACCTGATATAAATAAATGATTTCTTAATTCATTGATTGAAATTTCAAAGTTCAAACCAGCACGTTTCTATTCACGCATTTTTTTCCAAACTTTTACCAAAATATTTTTTCTGTATTTAGTTATTATTTGTTTAATTAACCAAAAACATTCAAAGTTGTTGAAAATTAATAATTTAATTGACTTTTAATATATTTTTATTTATTTACTATTTAGTATTTTTAAACAGCTGCCATCTAGTTAATAGTTGAGAAAACTTAAAAACTTTTGGAGGGTCCCCTTCTCAATAGAGGGCGCTAACTAAATATTTTTTTCTGCTCAAATTTACTCTAATTGGATTAATAATTGCGTGGAATTCTGACGTTCTTGGTGGATACCATAGTAAATACAATTCCCACAAAATAGGGTAAAAATTCTAATAAATTATAAGTAATGCTATGAATTCTAAAGACCAAATTTATAACACAAGGGAGTGTTTTAGGTCCGGTCCTGTACCTATTATATACCTGCGACATTCCAGAACTCGAAAGTAACACCATTGCCACTTTTGCTGATGATACAGCCATTATGGCTGTAGGAGTAACACACGAAGAGGCAGTGGGTAAAGTACAAACAGCGCTAAATAAAGTATATGACTGGACTAAAAAATGGAGAATCAAGCTAAATGAAACAAAGTCAATTCATATTGACTTTACAAATAAAACAAAGAAATACCACGCTGTTTTCATCAATGGACAAAAAATTCCCTACGTGGATACAGCCAAATATCTTGGGATGACCCTTGACGTGAAGCTACGCTGGAGAGCTCATGTCAAGAAAAAAAGAAAAGAACTTGACATAAAGTATATACTTGTATGTATTGGCTACTTGGTAGACATTCCTCGCTGTCAATACACAACAAGATCCTGTTATACAGACAAGTCCTGATGCCCATTTGGACCTACGGCATACAGCTATGGGGCTGTACCAAAAAGAGTAACATCCAAATCATACAGCGGTTCCAAAATAAAGTACTCAGGAGTATAGTAAATGCGCCCTGGTACATCCGAAATGACGTTATTCATCGGGACCTCAATATTGAATACGTCGAACAAATTATTACCAAATTTGCCAAAGCCCACGACCATCGGCTTCATCACCACGTCAACGTTGAGGAATCCAGCTGCTCGACGTAACGAAACTAGTGAGAAGACTAAAAAGGACTAAGCCTTTTGAGTTAGTGTATCTAGAGATACGTGACAGTGTAAAGTGTAGTGCTAATAGAACACATGAACAAAGTGTCTAAGATTATCAAGAAAGACTAAGATGCGTCAATGGACAACTTCTTAGTACATAAGATAAATTATAAGTTTAGGTTAAAGCAAAACTGCTCATTAGCCAATTAGTTAGGCTAGATCGTAGTTAAATGAGTACCTCGCTGGATCTCAATAATAGTAAAAAAAAAAAAAAAATACCCGCCCGACTTCAACATAGTGGGTAGAAATAATAATATGTAAATATATCCAATTATTTTTTGCTTTTTAGTTTTTGAAGGCGGTTTTTTTTTTATTTAAAAATAATTTTATTGTTTGCTTTTTAGTGCTGTAAATATAAAAAAAAGAAAAGAAAAATAGGTTCTCGAAAGGTAGACAGACCTGTACCTAATAACTATCTGGGTTCGTGTCCTTATAAAATTTAAGTTCCTTTGATTTCCCCAGGATTCCATCATCAGACCTAATGACCATGGGACCACCTGGAAAGTATACCCTTTCAAAAAAAAAAGAATTTTCCAAATCGGTCCAGGCGTCTTCGAGTAATCGGGGAACATCTGTCTTCGAAGATCTCGGGGAACATCTGTCTTCGAAGATCTTCATCAGATCTTCACCAAATTTATATGGGACCACCTTTGAAGTATACCCTTTCAAACAAAAAAATAATTTTCAAAATCGGTCCAGGCGTCTTCGAGTAATCGGGGAACATACATAAAAAATAAAAAAATAAAGAAAAAGATTCCGACGAATTGAGAACCTCCTCCTTTTTTTGAAGTCGGTTAAAAAGCAATTGCTGTCTCGCTAAAAGTCGAGAACGGCTGGGCCTATTTAGCTGATTTTGGTTTTGAAATGTTTGTCGTAGACAGCGTAGTCCAGGGAAGGTTTAAACGGGACGGGATGGAAAAATAAGTTAGTTATGACGCGCGGACGAAGTTGCGGGCATCAGCTAGTAATAGGTTAAAATAGCCTAAAATAGGTTGCCTATCAAAATCCGGTCCAGGCTATTTTTAAATTAATTAATTTTAATTATTTTTTTTACAAGTTTATTGTAGCCAATGCTATACCGTCGCGTTTGTTATAAAATTACCTATATTTTGATATTATATACCTAACTCAAGCGGTTAACAGATCCGTGAAGTTACGTGTGGACTATGGTAACTTACTAACTTACCATGGTCCATAAGTAACATAAATCAAAATATAGATAATGTTATAACAACGCGATGGTATAGCATTGGCTACAATAAACTTGTAAAAAAAAACAATTTAAAGATAGCCTGGACCAGATTTTGATAGGCAACCTATTTTAGGCGTAGGTATTTATCTATTATAAAATTTAAAAAAGTAGGTTTCATCTATTAAACAGATCGGTGAAGGTCATGGTATAACCGGATCTCAAACTTTAATGAGCTTTAATGAGCTAAGAAGTAAGAACCATCGATATATTATGTAGGTACTTACATGGGCCCTTTCATAGAAAAAAATTGGGCGTCCAACCTTTAGAGCACGCTCCTAACCTGTATAGCCCTGTCCTTGTCCCCGCCAAAGCGCTGGCCCGCTTTTCAGACTAGATGGCGTTAGTAAAATACGTCCACATTTCTTTGTTTGACAGGGCGCGTCTATTTAAATTGACGTCGTTGCTAAGAACCATCTCGATCATGTCAGCTTTCAAACATCAAAATCGGTCTATCCGTTTGAGAGCTGCGGTGCTACAGATATAGCATTACTAAAAAAATTCTACATCAATGAGATATAGGTAGGTACATTCAGATACACACGTTAAACACGCCTCTTTTGCGTTCGGGGTTAAAAAGAAAATATCATTTAACTTTATTGAACAAAAAGTTGAGAATCACACTGCTCTCATTTAATTGTAGTTGTACGTGTCAATAATACGAGTACCTACCTTCACTGATCATTGTGCCAGCTTATGGAGGTTTAGTTCTATAATCACTTATATCTGATAACCTGCTTAAGGACTTTGGAACCCACGGCAATATTACCCCAAGAAAACTCATTATATGATTAATGGATAGGGGTGACGGCCCTCAGGAATGAGGAATCACGCAGAGATGATCTAATCTAGGAGCAGATTTTGGGTGTTCTGATTCTATTTTATAGTCTTTGCTTGAGAATATTTTTGGATGGCTAGGTGTTCTAAATAAATAGTAGGTAATGGGTAGAAAGCAGCGTTGTTCTTGTTACGAGTAGAAGAGTCAATTTTGTACTATGTACGTGCCTCTACCTACCCAGAAAATTTTGCTCAAAGAATATTTTTGATTCATCAACATAGGGTTACCTACACAGAATATGAAGATAATTAATTAAAACCACTAATTAAATTAAAAGTGTATTTTCGAAACTTATTAAATAAAAATACATAATAAGATTTTTGTTGCGTTAGTAAAAGTAGACAAAATGGTAATATACATAATATTATATTAATTCGGTTTTCATAAATAAGTAGGTGGGTAGTAGGTACATAGAAATACCAAACACATACGTCTCTGTTGTTATTATTATTCAATTTAAACTAAATTAAATGCAGTCATTTACCGACCTGATCGTAAAATAAATTAATTTAGTCTTACTGAATAAATTTTAGTTTTGAAATTTTTATTGAAATGAATTTTCAGTTTCACTGTTAAACCGAATTAGTACAATAATTACATTTCTCTTACTTAAAACTAAATAAGCACTAAAATAAGGGTCGTCCCAGGGAATGACATATAGATCTACAGTACAACTAAATATATTTAAAACAATACCTAATATTATCATGGGTGTAAATAATTTACGTAAGTAGGTAGTAATAAGTATAATGAAATATAATACGAAAAATACAAACTTTTCCAAACTGATCTAATTGAACTAAAACATAACACTGTACTTAACACTAAATTAGGTACCCACCATTAAATTACTTTTTATTGATTGAATTTGATTACAATGGTTACAATGATAACATGGTTAGGTTTCACAAATTTCAACTTTAGCCAATTCTATAGATGATTTTCCTTGCAAGGTCTAATCCAAAGAATTTTCTGTACCTACCCTCGTCATGACATATCTATATTACCGTACCTTTACTGATATTTCTCTACAGAAATACTGTTGGTAAAGGTTAATACAAGGGTAAGTAGTTAATTTGTTAAATTAGCCACCCGTCCGGGTTTCCCCGGATTTGTCCTATTAAAGGGCGTCCGAGGAGCGTCCAGGCGGGGTTTCATTTGTTGTCCGGGTTTAAGTTAAAAAAATATATAATTTATTAAAACTCACTGTTGACCTTGTTCTGGTTACCCGTAATAAATTTAAGGTTAAATATATATTATGTGGGTACCTACCTAGCTTAATGGGTTACATGTATTCCTTAACTCTAACTGACCCATATTTGTTGGAACCCAGACCTATATTACAGTTTGCCATAGGTATAGTATTAGACAGTAATAAAAATTAAATCCACTCTTCTGTTGAGTAATGAATTTTTGAACTATAAATATATAACTAAAAATAATCAAATTTTCAAATGTTTCAACGAATTGAGTGGATACTTTAGACCCGCTTGCAGAAACGCCGGGTTATCTTTATAAGCCAGAGTTAGCTGCTACTTCGTATAGGTGTGTGGGTGTATGGTCACTTTATTCCTGCGTTAAACGTAACTCGGCGTATCTGCAAGCGGGCCAAGAACTTCATGAAAAGCTCTTAAGCGCCTGTAAAAAAAGAATTGAAATCGTAATAAGTATAGAAATTTCTTTCTCTGGGAAAGTAGAGCCTGAAAGTAGATACCTAGACGTATGAATAAGATCGTAGGTTCGACAGATTGGTAGCAAATCCAAAATTTGCTCTTTAAAGGCCAATTTACATGGGCCGATTTCTGGAAGTGGTGCGGCCGACATAGATATTAATAAACCTTTAGCCTCACCGAGGTATCAAAATTCCTATAGTGTTAAAGGATGAGCAAAACTTGACCCGTGTAAATTTAGGCCAAAAGCAGAATTAAGGCTGAGACAAAACGAGGAATAATAATGTCAGTAGAATAAAGCGCGCGTTTTGACGCACGCGTGAATCCGCTACATTATCCCTATTCAATGTTTTATAGCGCCCGTATGCGACCAAACTCGCACGCGAAAAGATACAAGTAAGACTTGCCTTGTATTTTTCTCGGGCTAAATAATATTTACGCAAGTTTTAAAATAAGTAAGTAATAGATTGCAAATAAAGATAAGCCTACGCATACCTATAGCTATCTATACCTACCGTGCAAAGTATGAATCGACCAAACGTTAGAGATTAGAAAGAGTTGTTTTGCGCCCCCATTTACGGCAACCAGCCCTGTTTGACTCACAGCCAAAATCTTAACAATAGGTAAGTGAATTCAAATTTATTTTAATTTTACTATCAGTCTTTTTTTACCTGTATAAGAAACACTAAACATAGGTGCTAAATAAGACGGACAACGTAACCACGCGAAACACATTTTTTTATGAAGGAAAATTAATTAATTAATAAAAATAAACTGTTAAAGTTAATATAAATACGTATACCTAGAGTTTAAACTTAAACTAAAAATATATTTCTATAGTACCTATATTAAATATAGGTTCTTGTTCCAAAGAATACAGTGCATAATATGAAACACTATGAGCCTTCAAAATTTAATAATTATCAAAGGAATGCGATAAGTTCCGGTCCGTCTGAATGTGCAAGCCTTAAGAATTACAATAAATCTTTAAAAATAGTTTTCCTTACGTCTCTATTGTTGTAGAATAGATCTAAAGGAAAAAAATTAAATAGAGGTAAGAGAGACAAGTGTCACAGTGGTTTATATTTTCAATCAATCTAGCCTTTTGCGCCTACGAATTTATCTAGGTAGATATACGTCACTACGTGCTACGAAAAATGTGCATTTTCTTGTGCGTAAATTTTCATGGATGATAATTAGAAATTGTCGTCTAAGCTAGATCTTTTATATTTATTTCATCGAAAATGTAAAATTTTTGTCACTTAAATGTGAGACCTAAGTAGGCGCAGCGATCAATTTACCTATTTCCCCACATTTTGTGTGACATACCTACTTACCACATTCCATACGTAAATTTTTTGGTCGATTCATACAATTGCCGTCAAAAATGCTAATCGTGTTATTCCACTTAGAAAAGGTTATTATTATTATAGTATATAGGTAAAAAAGCTTACACCAAAACACTAAAACATCAACATCGTGTATCTAATATTTGGAACTCAACCGCTATAAGTAGGGGCATCAATGCTCCGTCTATCCTACAGGTTGAAAGCCTTAAAGTGGACCAAATGCCCAGAAGATAAACGGTGCAGCGTTTCAGTATTTGGGGTTTAAACTTAAAGACAGAAATTTTAAATTACAGGCATAAGTCGCAGACTAAACGAAAAGATGAGACGCCACGGCGCAATAGTGAATTAACGGGTTTCATAAAACAGAAACTATACGCAAGCGCTAAGGGTTATCTGATGATAGCCCCGAATGCCCGCTCCGTGCGTACGTAGAACTTGGCTGAGCATGTAGCGTTCATCTGAATCAATACACCCAATAAGTTCATACACCCAAATACCCTGAGTGATAAAGGCGTCTCAACACACGCTGCACGCTCCGTAAAACGCACCCTATCCTAACGGAAGTGCTTATTTTTTAGGTGGCATGCATTTTCCACGTTTTTCCTTTAGTCTACCACGGGTAGGTTTAAGGCCGGGCCGCATTACAGCGGCGCTGCGCGTCGCCGCGCTGTGCGTCAATATATTATATTCTCTCGGAGGCAACTATGCCGCGACGCGCAGCAATGCACAGTGCAGCACCGCTCTAGTGCTGCACTGTGCATTGCTAGCTCACCATACGATATGATGGAAATAATATTTTGAAACTTTATGCCGCGCTGTGCAGCGCTGCGCAGCGACGCTGTAATGCGGTCCGGCCTTTAATTGCCTGCTACCCGTAAAATGTGGTTTTCATGTTATCCATGCCTATCACAGACTCTAGGGCATTTTTAAGATTTTTAATCTTTCAAAGCACTCCATAGAGGATCTGCCTCAACTACCCAAACATGTCACGATATTTTCGTTAACGTGTTTGGGAAAAAAAATTGGTTAAGTACCTAACTAAAATATGAAATTCATAATAATATTACCTATTATGATATTCATATTTTTTAGGTCACGTCACAAACATGTGACTATAGAACTTAAATATGACTTAACTAAAATATGAACTTCACAATATTAACTATTATGGTATTCATATTTTATTTACGTCACGTCACAAACATGTGACTATAGAACTTAAATATGACTAACTAAAATATGAACTTCACAATATTACCTACTATGGTATTCATATTATAGTTAGGTCACGTCACAAACATGTGATTATAGAACTTAAATATGACATAACTAAAATATGAACTTCACAATATTACCTATTATGGTATTCATATTTTAGTTAGGTCACGTCACAAACATGTTATTATAGAACTTAAATATGACTTAACTAAAATATGAACTTCACAATATTAACTATTATGGTATTCATATTTTAGTTAGGTCACGTCACAAACATGTGATTATAGTACGTCATGTAATGGCATTCATATTTCATTTAGGTCATGTCACAAACATCATCATAATATTAATATTATAAATGCGAAAGTGTGTTTGTTTGTTGGTTTGTCCTTCAGTCACGGCTCAACCGAGCAACGGATCGACGTGATTTTTTGCATGGGTAGGTATAGTTGAGGGTGGCCACCGGGGGGGTTTTAGTGGGTAGAAATCCCACATAACCTGATCTCTTTCCCCGGAGATCGGGTATCTCAAGGAGATTTCCCCCCCGTCAACAAAAAAAAAAAAGGTATATTTGAGGGCCTGGAAACTGACATGTGATACTTTTTATCCCGGAAAATTAAGGAGTTCCCGCGGGAATTAAAAAAACGTACTTACCTATTCCACGCGGACGAAGTCGCGGGCATCAGCTAATGTGACCATAAAACTTAAATATGACTTAGCTAAAATATCAAATTCTTCATACGGGTTAGGTTAGGTATTTTAGGTAATTCATGACACAAACACGATTTGACCTACTTATAAATAAAAATAGTTTAGTAGCTAAAATAATAGGTATACTTAACACTTGTCATAGGTACTATAAGTACCTACGTATATTTTTCGTAATCCTATTTCTAGTATATTAGTATTAAGACAAAATTGTAGAAGTAGGTATATTACTGTAAAACTCAGTTGATTACAAAAATTAAAAATATTATTAAATATTTAAAAAAACCATTAGATATTTTCATATTTTAGTTATGTCATATTAGGTATGAACGTGCGTTGTCCTAACCTAAACTATAAAGAAATTCGTTATATTATACCTCATATTTTAGCTTGAGCTTGCATATACACATGTTACATATCCATTATCCATAGCTAAAATTTATATTAATTCACTGTACCTAATATTATGAAATTAATTATCTCCTCTTCCTAGTCCTAAACTAGTGTAGTAGGTAAGTCTAGTAGTTTAGTCAGTTGACTGACTAAAATAATACTCGTATTTTAGTTTTAGTACTCGTTAGTAGCGGTGTTTAAATTGTTTAAAACATATATTCAGTACGGAGGCTTTCGCTCTCTACGTACTCAATTAAAATGACAAATTGTACAATCCTTAACATATTTTTACTATATATACACAAATGCTCATTTCGTCAGTTCAGTTTTTCTATATGTACATTATTATACCGTATACCTAATTAAAATTATGTATTAATTAGCTGATGCCCGCGACTTCGTCCGCGTGGATTGAGGATTTTCGGTTCCCGCGGGAACTCTTTAATTTTCCGGGATAAAAAGTAGCCTATTGTTATTCTAGACTATAATCTGTCTCTCTGCCAAATTTCATCCAGATCCGTTCAGCCGTTGGAGCGTGATTGAGTAACAAACATCCATCCATACATCCATCCATCCAAACTTTCGCATTTATAATATTAGTAAGTAACTATAGATATTAGTATAGATAATTTCCATCCATCTATCAGCCTGCATTTGTCCACTACTGGAAATTGGCCTTTTGGAGAGCGCGCCACCACACACGGTCCTCCGCCACCAACTTCTCGCTACCTTTTCAAGGTCGTCGGTCCAGCGGGCTGGAGGTCGTTCGGCCTACACTGTGCTTACCAGAGCGCGGTCTCAACTCCAGAACGTGTCTGCCCCAATGGCCATCGGTTTTGCGACAGACATGGCCAGCCCACTGCCACTTCAGCTTACTATTTCTCTGGGCTATGTCAGTTACCTTAGTTCCCCGGCGGATTTCTTCGTTATGGATTCTATCCCTCAGAGAAACACCCAACATATCCCGCTCCATAGCCCGCTGAGCGACTTTTTGTTGAGAAGGTCAGCTGTTAGTGCCTACGTTTCCGCTCCATACGTCATCACAGGTAGGACACACTCGTTAAAGACTTGCGCAAGTGAACAGTTTCGGAGATATGACGTCTCACTGACTCACACCGCTTGGAATTGGGATCGGAATTGTTTTTTGGTCTTGGACTTGAACAGTCATTGAGGCAGCGCGGTATTTAGACAGCTCAACACCTGGACATAGTGCCAATCGACTTGGCATCGCTGCAGTGAATCTAAAACAGCCCAGGTTTCGATGGAGTTTGGAGATGCTTGGAGATGGAGCCAGGTTTGGATGGCTTTTTCGTAGTCCACAAATGCTAGACATAGGGGGAGAAAGTCTATAATCAGTGTGTCCGTTCCGTCCTCACTTATGGCGCTGAAATGTGGACACTAACAAAAGGCTTGATCCACAAATTTAAAGTAGCTCAGAGAGCTATGGAGAGGGCTATGTTAGGAGTTTCTCTTAAGGAGAAGTTCCGAAACGAAGAGATCCGTAAGAGAACCAGGGTCACTGACATAGCCCAAACCATTAGCAAGCTGAAGTGGCAGTGGGCAGGCCATGCTTGTCGAAGGAGCGATGTCCGCTGGAGCCGGAAAGTTTTAGAGTGGAAACCACGTACAAATCAGCGTAGTGTAGTGTGGGGCGCCCTCCAGTACGATGGACCGACGACATCAAGAGGGTGGCGGGAAGTGGCTGGATGAGGAAGGCTGAGGACCGGGTGCGGTGGCGTTCTTTGGGAAAGGCCTATGTTCAGCAGTGGACGTCCGCAGGCTGAGATGATGATGATGATTAATTAATTATTTTACTTACCTACTATTTCTGTTAAGATTTGAATTACCCATATCTTCGATATATTATATCTAAGCGAAATACCACTCACTCAGTGACTAATCACGATATCTCAGTAACTATAAAGCACATAAACTTGAAATTGTGGAGGTAAATTCCTTCTATAGTGCAGACATCTGCTAAGAAACGTGTTTGAGAAAATTCACTCCTAAGGGGGTGAAATGGGGATTGGAATCTTGCATGATGGTTCTTAGTTTTTGAAGTTAGAGACTTGAAAATCAGGGTTTAATTTATTAGTTTTAAATTGTAATAAACTGTAATAAGCAATTTCAAGAACATTTACCCCACATAGGGTGAAATGGGGGTTGGAAATCTGTATGAAAGTCCTATGTTTTTGTAGGTAGAGACTTAAAAATCGGGATTTAGGTTAAGTAATAGTTTTAAATAGTAGTAACCTATACAAGCAACTTTACGAAAATCCACCCCAAAAGGGTGAAATGGGTGTCGGCAGATTGCATAAAAGTTCAATGATTTTAAAGTAGGTATAGACATGGAAATCAGAATTTAGGTTATTTGTTTTAAATAATAAAAATCTGCATAAGCTATAAAAAGCCTCTATAGATAGGCCTTTTGCTGCGGGAAAATTACATAATCTCATAAGAAATCAGAAATTGTACGCCGACGAAGTCGCGGGCGACCTCTAGTATTGTTATATAATGTAATTTCTTAATTACATTATGAATGTTTACATAGTATAAGCAGACTTAAGACAGGAATGTGATTGCCGAATTGTGTTAAAACCTGCCAAAGAATAGCAGATATTATAATGAACACTACCCATTCAATACCTAAATAACTAGACATATTATGCTGAGTCCAATTTGCAATATCTATCTATATTGAGAAAATGTACAATCCTTAACATATTTTTACTATATACACAAAGGCACATCTCATATAGGTCAGTTTTTTTTATATTTACAGTAGTTCTAATAAATACTCACTAATAAGTACACAAATTAAAATTATGTACCAATATAATTTATAATTTATTAATTACTAGATGATGCCCGCGACTTCGTCCGCGTGTATTATTTTTTTTGATTCCCGGGGAACTCTTAAATCTTCCGGGATAAAATGTCTAGGTATGTCCTTTACCGGCATATAAACTACCTCTATACCAAATTTCATCAAAATCAGTTGAAAAGATGTGCCGTTAAAGCGTAGCAGACAAACAGACAGATAGATAGACAGATAGATATACAGACAGACAGACACACATTCGCACATATAATATTAGTATGGATTTAGCCGACATTATTTTACTATCTATGTTTTGTAATGATTTCAATTACCCATATAATTATATTCTTATAATATTCTAATGTAATTTCTTAGTTCTGTTGTGAATGTATGCAAATTATGAGGAGACTTAAGACAGGAATGTGATCATCAAACCTGCCCTAGAATAGCAGATATATGAACACTACCCGCCACCACCACTGAATGCTTCGCGATTTCGTCCGCGTGGATTGAGATATTTTGGTTCCCGCGGCAACTCTTTAATTTTCCGGGATAAAAAGTAGCGTATGTGTTATTCCAGACTATAATGTATCTCCGTGCCAAATTTCATCCAAATCCGTTCAGCCGTTCTGGTTTGATTGAGTAACAAACATCCATCCATCCAAACTTTCGCATTTATAATATTAAGTAGGTATAGATTATTTATTAATATGGGCACTGTTCACCATTTATGTTGTTATTATACATTAACATTAGCTGTTCAAGACCTAAATACCTACCCACTGCATGCTTAGTCTTATTTGCAATATCTATATTAAGAAAATGTCAAATTGTTCAACTTATAACCTCTGAATTAGTGAACTTAATTACTAAAGATTGTAAACTGATGAACCCCAGCCGAATATGCCTTAAAATATCAAATTATAATTATAATTATTTAGCCTATTTTTTTTTTATTTTTTTTTTGTAAAAGAATAGCAGATATCATATGAACACTACCCGTCTAAGACCTACTACCTACTGCATGTTAGTCTAATTTCTATATTGAGATAATGTCAAATTGTACAATCCTAAACATATTTTTACTATAGACACAAAGACAGCGATGATGATTAAGTTTTTTTTATACATTATACTTACCTAATAAAGACTACACTAATTAAAAACATTTAAAATTATCATTTATTATAAACAAATATAATGTGATCATTATTCACTGTTCACCGTTTAAGTTGTTATTATACACTCTACCCGTTTAAGACCTAAATATCTACTGCATGTTAGTCTTATTTGTAATCTCTATATTGAAAGAATGTCAAATTGTACAATCCTTAACATATTTTTACTACAGGTACCAAGGCATCGTCAAAGATATTTTTTTTGAATGTACATTATACTTACCTAATAAATACTACACAAATTAAAATCATTATTTAATTTATTTTCAATAATTCAACGGAGTCACACTTACCTACTGTTTTCTGAGTTTATTATTTTTTGTATGACCATCAGAACATGTTCTTAAATTTTGTTAAAAAAGAAAGTGATGTATTGCAGTAATGCGTCCTAGTCCAAATACCAGTAGGCACAAAGACAAAATAATTAATTAATTTCCCCCGCGTCCGTCCGACTGGATTGCGGTATTTTGTTACCGCATGAACACTTGAACTTTCAAAATGTAGCCAGGTTATGTATTAAGTCAGGTTATAGGTAATATTCATTCCAAATTTCGGCCAAATCGAAAGTCATTGCGGCGCAAAGGACTATGGAACATCCAAACTCCACCAAAACAAAGTCTAAAATTATTAATGCGAAAGTGTGCATGTCTGCTTTGCTTGCACGGCCTATCTGTTCAACCGATTTTGATGAAATTTTTAAAGTACAGGAAGTTTCTATCCCAGGGAAAGACATAGGCTGTTTTTACCTCTATTCTAAGAGACCTGCGCTCGGCAGTTGGCTAGCGATGGAAATGACGATGATGTATCTAACATGGAGGCAGTTACCTACTCATCAATTAAGATACTTGAGAACAAAATTTTATTATGTTTATCTTTTTTCTTAATGCTTATCAATACGAAGGTATAGTTCATCGTCCATTTATAGCGTGCTGTATAAAATTTTAGACTGACGGCCATAAGAATGCCATTCCAAATCAGCGGTAGATTAACTTGAAGGAACAAAAAAATTACATAAACATTTGGCTTTGAGTCCGCTTGAATCCACCCATCATACTTAACTGATAACTTTTCCCACGACTCCATCCGCGTGGATAAAGTTTTTTTATTCCCACGGGAACTCCTTAATTTTCCAAGATAAATGTAGTAAGTCACTCTCCAGCCCCCCTATTAACTTAGTGGTTATCAAAAAATGAAAGCCACTGACATATAATTTTTATCCACTGAAGGTTTTCTATGAATCAAGGTTGTTTTTATTTCATAGTTAATCTTCAATGGATTAAAAATATATGTCAGAGGTTTTAATTTTTTGATAGTCACTGAATTAGAGAATAGGGGTGCAGGTCCTCAACTATACCCTTGCAAAAAGTCACGTCGATCAGTTGCTTTGTTGCAGCGTGATTGAAGGACAAACCAACAAACACAATTTCGCCTTTATAATATTAAGTATGACTCTATGAGGTACAATGGGTCGAGCGGTCGAGTGAGCCAAATGTTTTTTTTTTTTTTTTTGATTCCTCAAGTTCACAGATTAACTTAGATTAGAGTGGTAGACCACTGATTAGGAAACTTAAAGTGTGATTTAAACTTTTAAAGTGTGGCGCACAATGCCCTATAATATACTTATCCTAAATACCTACCTAACCCCTACAAGGGCCCTACCTAATACCTACTGCATGTTAGTATCTAAATTGTAATTTCTATATTGAAAAAATGACAAATTGTACAATCCTTAACATATTTTTATTACAGGTAGTAAGGCATCGCGAGAGATATTTTTTTTAATGTACATTATACTTACGAGTACTTACCTAATGAATACTAAGTACACGATTTTTTTAAAATTTTTTTTTTAATTATCTCTTATTCTATTATTTCTATTTAGATACTTATTTTTATATTACTAATTTCTGTACATTTTTATATATTACTTAATTTCTTCTCTTTAGTACACCCCTTCCGCTTTCTATTTTAATGTGTCCTTTGCCCTAAAGTTGCCTGTTGTTCCATTTAATCTCAACAGTGCAGTAGGTACGCAAACTTCTTCAGTGGATAAGGAGACTCACTTCTTTCCAGCAACCTGTCGAGTGCGCGAGTCTTTTCTTTTTTTCTGAATAGAATTTTGTGCATAACGATATAGAAACTGAGTAAGGTCAATATACCTACTGTGTGAATTTCAGATTGCACAGTAGAAATTTGCGCCAAACGATGTAGAGACCGATTGAAGTCAATATGAAATGTAAATGATCGCGTCCAATTTGCGTCCGTGTGAATCGATCCTATACTTACAAACATAAAGCCGCTTCCACAACAATAGCTTTTGTTAAATAATTTTAAAATGAATTTAAAATTGACGCTTCGAATCGCTTCTAGTACGTTTCTAGATGTTATTCGATCGCGTGCCATTTCAACCGCGGTGAGACGACCACTTTTTGGGCAGCTTAAAGGCACTGTCATCACCTTGCTGCATCACCAGGGGGCACCGTTATTAAATAGCTATTATCCTTTAGTCGCCTCTTACGACACCCACAGGAAGATAGGGGGTGGTCACTAATCATATTCTACTCTGCCGTAACCACACGGCTTGAAGAAGCATCATCATCATCAATTGGGATCTGATGTGTCACCCAGAGGAAGGGAGGGGATGTTCAGATTCTAGTCCGCCGGGACCACACGGCTACTATATTACAATATATTAGTCCGTACTCCGTACCCGTTGTCACACACGCGGTCGCCACGACTCACGAGAGCTTTCGTAGACGCACCCATAAAAGGTGAGTCGACTCACACTGACACAGTCGAAGCGATCATTACATTCAAAGCCGCTTCCACATTTAGACGTACCTAAATTTTATTAAGTAGTTTTTAGGTAGAGTTAAATCTATACTAATATTTAGAGGTAAAGTTTGTGAGTTTGTGACGTTGTAGGGGGTAATCTCTGGATCTACTGAACCGATTTTGAAAATTCTGGTACCTGGTATTACAAAGTCACATTATTTGTGAGAGGGAATTTAAAAAACTTATTTCACGCGGACGAAGTCGCGGTTATCTGCTAGTACTTATAAAAAAACAAAAAATACATTGTTCACTGAGGGAAGAAAATGACCGATTACTAATGAGAGGAATCGTACTTTCTCCCGAGTAATACATAAGTAGTGCTTTACACTACACCTGCGAGAAAATGTTCTAAGGATACTACGTTGAAGCTTCATTATCACTGCTAGATTACATTTTGAGGATCTATTTCATAAATTACAAATTCAAATAAAACAAAGATCTCGCGCGCGATTCTATTGCCCACTTTTTGCTTGCTTGCTTATTTTTTAAAATAAAATACCGACGTACTCGTACAACGCAGAGATCTATCTAGACTATAACTTCTATTCAGTCATGTAATTTTTTATTCCCCGCCAATAACGACTTACGCTTTGACAGACGCTCAAAAGTAAAGAAAAATGAATACCTACTACTTAGTTAAATATCTAATTTAAATAACATAAAATTATTTTATTGTTATTTGATAGAGTAGGTTGTTTTTTGGTTATTTATTATTACTGTTATCTTAGTATTTTAACTCGACATTAATTTCTACTGATGTTATCAAAATTTAAAAATAACAGTGCGTTAACAATGAAACAATGAAAAAGTTTCAGAAAAAAATTATATTAAGTATATTTTTTTCGCCCGCATATTTGTTTGTAGCAATGACGTACTTTCTTTCTCGTTTTGAAAAAGTAAGAAGGTACTTTCCGAGCGGGTGTAGTGTAAACTATATTTTCTGCCTAATTTGCAAGGGAAACAATAAGTAAAACAAGTTTTTAATGACTGGTCAGCACAAATCTTTACCTTTCCAATTGAATTATTTTGTCGAAAAATTTAGGTATATTTAGGTAATTGTTATATTAATCTATAATTAACGAAGTAACTATTATTCCACATAGTTATGCTTTAATTAAGTTTTAATTGAAATTAAATAATAAATCGTAATTTTTAAATGGAAAACGTATGTTTTGTTGGGATTATTTTTACATACTTAGTAAACCTAGCTTATTACTGATTTAATAATGAGATGTCTAAGTCCTACAGGTTCCTAAGTACTTAAACGAAATTTCCTTACATCAAGACGCTGATAATATTATCTTACGAGATATTATATACAATTATCGCGAACTATGACAGTTAAACTTTAGTGAGAACTTTTTTTGGCCCTTATTTCTAGATTAAATTAAAAAACTTATATGTTATATTTTATCTTAATAACTATCTTATATTTTAAAATATCGATTAAATCAATTTAAATCGATTCAACCATAGAATTAATAAGGTTACTATGCCGCTCTCAAATAACATGTACAATAATTAAGTACTTACTGTTCCTATATTATCAGGGTTATAATAATAAAGTTTACCTATGTTTTTTTTTCGTATTTTTCTTTTTTTCCTTTACTTACTATCTTAGACTTACATACTTCATACCTAATAAGCTTAGAGTTAGGTGTATTTAACAGCTAAGGGGGCCGACCACTGTTAAGCTACTAACAGTGTGATGTTCGCAATCAACTTGACTTGCTGACAATCTCTCACGATTGGCTGAGAATGCTGTATGAATACTAACTATTCAGCCAATTATACTGATTAAAATTGTGCAATGATTAATGCAGGATTTTTACAATTAACGTGAATTAACTAAGTAGGTACCTGGTCGATTACGGAAAAGATCATAATCATGCGTTCCCAGCTGTGTTTGTTTGGGCTGTGCTCGGACCAGAGTGCTTTTAAGATACCATTATCGTCAATCGTTAACACGTCCGTATTTAGAAGTAAAATTTAAATGTTTTATTGCGTACAGTGCTATCACAACATTGAATAAATGATTATTAACTTTGAATAGGTTTCTGGTATTTTTGCTGCAAGAGCAGTATTAGCTTCATGGATTGCAGTTAATAATGAAAGAATGTCGGCCAATCAGAGTTGTCAATGATCGTCACACTGTTGCAGTAGTTTTACACCTAATCTACACAGGGGGCTTACGACCATCGCTTAACGCAGTATTAGGTAATTAATTAGGTATATAATTTCTTAATGTAAAATAAGGTACCTACGAATAAAAGAGTACCTACGCCATCATGAACTGCAATTTTAAAATAATATGCTTTACGCTATGGTAGTAACCCCACAGGTATCTGTGTTCTAAACTATTTAGGCAAAACTACCCTCAGGTGAAGAACGTGACGAATTCTTAAATTAGGCACATAAGCTTTTACACATAGAGGTGCCTGTCAATGGAGTAGATTCGCAGTCTAAAATAAAAGTAATAATAACAAAATGTAAAGATGTTCCAAGTTCTAACCACTGCCCGTCACAGTTCTAGACCTTACTTCCGTCTCCTGAATTAAGTACCACGCTTGACTGTAACCTTTAAATTAAACTAGTTGATCGACTCATAACACGTTTACCATATTTTAAATTATAGCATAAGTAAGAGCCATTTTTACGTCGGAGCAACGACATGCAACAACGAGCATGCTAATAATGGAAACATTAATTTTGCTTTGCAGCCATAATAATCAGCATTCAACAAACCATTTCTAGCCCCCGACACAAACAGAGGGGTGTTATAATATACGAGTAAGTACGGTTTAATACTTTGTTTAACATGTGTCTGTGTCCATCTGTCTGAAACATGGCATTACCCAAACGGACAAGCTGATTTTGAGTTTAGTGTTTTGTTTAAAAGTTATCCAATAACTAATTGATCGAATAAGTATGTTCTTCGCTTATAAGATTCATGAAAATTTGTTCAACCATTTGTAATTTTCTAGTTGATGAAGGGAAGTGAGTAACTTTCACACGTGTGATTCGAAATTTGGTATCAATGGATCTTTGACCGGATGCTGCAGCATCATCTAGAATCTGTAGAATATCCAATCCTCATCAAATTACAGCAGAGGTGCCACACGTGGACCTATTGAAGTGGTGTCAACGAAGAGGTATTTAAGTATTTAACGATTTAATGAATCAGGTTTTTTTATTTCTTCATTTAAACTTGTATACTGAGATTAGGCTGTAGAATTACGGCATGAGAGGCTGGCTAATTTAAAATTATTGTACCATGCGGCCCTATGGCATGCCGCTTTGTTGCACTGTTGCTCTGGCGTGAAAAGGCTTTACGTTATAAAGGCTCTGTAGTCATAAAAAATAAATATTACAGATTGTGAAGACCGTTAACCGGGATCCACGTCTATCTCGAGACCGTTTATGTTCGTCTTGAAGAGCTTTCACTTTCCTGATCAATTGCGTCCTAATATTTTCTTGACCTTCATATAGATTTTTCATCTAGGGCAGGTTGCGTTGACCTGTCTGGTAAAAGTAGCAGAGTTCGTATCTTATTTGCTATTTGACGCACTTATGTTCATGTTATGCACTTAGGTAATATTGAGGAAGTATGTTTCTCGATTTCGGGTAATAATGGAGATTTAAGATTTATTTTTCGTCATGAAAGTATAAATTGCGTCCTTATTCACGGACGATATCAACGGAGTATGTACCTTTATGAATTCCTAGTGACTGTTACGTTTTTAAAACTCGCCTGATAGCAATCCGTTTATTTTACCTTCATGTTACCATTTTCTGATAAAAACGCGATTTTTATTTTAAACGACTACAGAACCTTTTCGGAACTCCCAATGGGGACATTAACGTAATAATCTCGTTCCACTTTGTATGGAAATCTGTCGCCAGCGCTTTACGC
The DNA here is from genome assembly GCA_923060345.2 of Erebia aethiops. Taxonomy (NCBI): domain Eukaryota; kingdom Metazoa; phylum Arthropoda; class Insecta; order Lepidoptera; family Nymphalidae; genus Erebia; species Erebia aethiops. The sequence goes on along the minus strand of OV281079.1, from coordinate 3,129,366 downwards.
GCTACAGCTCCAACACCACACAAAAGTATAACTAGCAACTTTCTGTACTGCAACAATTGAGAGTTCCATTTAAAATAATAAATCTGAATCTCCTGTTTTCACAGGGTCCTCCCTCGGAGAGTCTTAAAAGTAGATTTATCAGTATTTCCCAGTGGTCAGATACTATCGATATCAAGTAGGTATAGCACAGTTATGTGCAAAAACTATAGTTTATAACATTTTTAACTACACAGGTGATATTTAATTGCTTAAAACGCACATACCTAAATCCGAAAAGTTAGTAGTGCGTACCTACCCGAGGATCCAACCCCCGACCATGTATGCGAATTGCGAGCGGAAAAAGTGTACCATCATTTACTTTTTTAAAAAAAAGGAACCCACTTCCAAAGAACTGAAAACTGATTATATCGACCCCACGATGAGAAAGCTTTAACAGAAATGATACGGTTGCGTAATCTTTCCAACAACTCGGTGGTTTTTCTTCTTTATTAAGAATAGGTAATGTATAATAATTATCATGACGGCTCCTTACAAATACATACAATTGTTAGCATTATTACTGTTTGTCATTATATTTCATCAAACAGGAAGTAATATCTGTCAATTCGACTCGTTTCATGACGTTCGATTTAATCTGCGGATACGGACGCCATATTGAAAATATGTAGTTAGTTTAGTACGAGTTTTTGAACGATGGTTATTCAGACTTAGCGATTATTGAATTATTTTGTGTTTAGATCGTATTTTGTTTTATAGCTTAACGATAGCAATCGTGACCGGATCGAATTAATATTATCTTTAAGTTTAGCGAACTTTTATCTAATTAAATTAAATCTCTCGTGGAACCTCTACACGTTTAACCATTTATTCGTGCAAGTTCCAAATGAGAGTACAAATATATTAAAAGTGTCTCATAAATACCTACTTCTGGATTGTGTCTAACACAATCATCTTTGTTCTTGGCTAATGTTTCTAAGATAACCGTTAAAACAGAGATTGAAAGTCCTCATCAACATTTTTACTAAAGGGAACCACAAACCAAAACATTATCTGGATACATGTATATTTTGTTATATTATATTGATTTTCTCAAATTTCTATAAAATTTATATGGGACCACCTCTGAAGTTTGATCTAGCAAACAAAAAAAGAATGATCAAAATTGATTTAGGTATAATTGGCGGGATGATCGCGTAACATACATACAAAAAAAAACATACAGTTGAATTGACTACCTCCTCCTTTTTTGAAAAAATACAATGCTATTGATAATCGACGTCAATTGTCAGACAAGTCTAACAAGCAAACTGTCTACTGGGAAATACAGATGACATAAGAGCCTAACGCTCTTGGTTACCACACACCGCCTCGTAGGATTGGCGTATTAAGGTGTCTCCAAATCTATCGACGCGAAAACGGCTTGAGCCGGTCAGAAAATGATATAAGATTACGGTATTATCTAAGTGTGAAAACGACGTCGAGCCGCGTCGGTAATCGTCGAATCGCGTCGGCCGATGTCTTTCTTTCTGCTTTTTCGCGTCGACAGATTCGGGGAGACCCTTACGCACAACCCCTCTCCTTCCCTCCTCCTGACATAGCTCTCCCATCATCGAAGAGCTCGTGTCGAATTGAATCAATCAGGCACATTAGTCATCAAGGGGATACTAAGAGGTGCCCGCTAGCAGTTAAACCTCGCAAATACTATGGTAGGAATCCGCGAGCTCGAAACCGCTAAGCCAACACGGCCCCAGAATTTTATTTAAATAGTTACTATGACTATGCTATTTTATTTTTATTAATATATATGCATCGAACTAAATTAGCAGAGTTTTCTTTACACAATGTATTTCGTTTAAAATAACTTTGTCTAAATATGTATTTAGGAGAACCTTATATCACTGGAAAGTCACACAATACTTATATAAAGCAGATACTTATTACAATCGAAATGAAATATATTAGTACGCTTGATACTAGTGTTGCCCAAAATCGGCCTTGGTCTTGCAGCCTTGGTCTTGTTCTTGATATTAACTATATGGGTTTATTATAATTATTTTATTATGTATGTCTCTTCCATCTAGGGCCCATGGGGTCCCGGATCTTTGGAAGGCGTACGAGGGGCCGAAACCAACTCGCAGAGGCCCGTTAGACCATTTTACTCTAAACGAAATGTGACACCAACCGGCGAATATCCCTATATGCAATATGCGAGAGCACTCAAGGACTATCCCCGGTTAGTGCAGGACTATTGCAAAACATGGAAACAAATGATAGGTATGGGTCTACGGGTTTGGGTTGCTAAAGTCGACTGGTGAAATGGGTTTATGGAAGTACTATAGCCCCTGCCTGACCAATGTTATTTTACACGGATAAAATGGCAGGGGGTGACTCGCACACTCAGTAAATGGGCAACAACAGCCGTTGGCACATAGTGTTGCAGCAGCAAGGGGGCAACATAACCTGAGGTGCTTGAGGAGTGGAGAGGTATTCCACGGCTCTCAGGACAATCCTGGTAGTCCATTCAAGATCCCTACAAGCATCTTACTGGAATACTTCCTTCCTCCGAGCATCTTTGCAGATGCTCTTGCGAATCTCCACTCAAGCCGGCCAATGAAGGCAAGCAAGAGGTGGGAGTTCTGTTCCTCGTCAGTGTTCACTCCAGCCGACCGATAAAGGCAAGCCAGAGATGAGGATCAAGACTTCTCCCGGGAGCGATCAGGTCCGTGGGGTCGCTACTGCCCAACAGCTCGCCACAAGCTGCCCTGCGGGTTTATATTAATAACGGAGAAACACTAAAAATGGAGAACTCCACAGTTTTTTTGGGCGTGACCTTGGATAATAAGCTGCAATGGAGCGCTCATATAGAGACACTAGCGCGAAAACTTAGCTCGGCTGCTTTTGCTGTCAGGAAAATTAGACAGATTACCGATAGGTTATGAAACGGCTAGGCTTGTCTTCTTTGCTTACTTCCACAGTGATATGTCGTACGGCATTTTATTGTGGGGCAAAGCAGCTGATATCCAACCAATTTTTATATTGCAGAAAAGAGCCATTCGTTCTATTTATAAACTCGGATCACGCGTATCACTTCGTAAAAAAATTTAAAGAGATCATGGTGTTCTTACGGTGCCTTCACAATACATATACAATAATATAGTCTTCGTTAGGCAGAACATTAATCTTTATAAGTAAATAGGTGATACTAACTATCGATATACTAGAAACCGCCAATCGCCATAAGCTAGTAACAGCGTCGTATCGTGTGCGCAAGGTGCAGAAATCCTTCGTGGGGTCGAGTGTATGGTTTCCAAAGAGTTTCTATATTTGCCATTACGTAAATTTAAAGAATGTGTTAAACAGCATTTGTTAAGCCGAGGTTTTTACACTATGGATGGTTTTCTGAATGACAAAGTTGCATGGAAGCAACCGGCCTCGCATCCTGTGACCCACAAGTCAGTATAATACTTGTAACATAATGTACCTATGTGTTGTATTGTTTTCATATGGTAACCTTTTTTTTTTTGAGTAAAGAGCAACTGCTGAGTTTCTTGCCGGCTCTTCTCAGTAGAAGCAGTTTTCTGAACCGGTGGTAGAGAGTCTTATCGTATCATAAGTGGCACAAGTTGTCCTACATGAAATAAATAAATCATTTATCATTTATCAATAATAATATTCAAATTGAAAATAATAATTACTTCCTACTATTATTATTATTACCTAATAGATAAACATGTTCAATAAGTTCACTGGAAATGACGATTTTTGGGAGTGTTTTAAAAACACAAAATGCTTCACCCATTTGATATAATATATTGTAGACACTTTTAACCACGGAATACACACTTGAAACGTGTAAAAATTTTCTACAACGCTATCGAATATAGTATAAAAAGCGTGCTTAGAAAATAAAAATCGTGCCATAAGATTTAAGAAGCGTTTAATAAGAAACAGGCTGACTCCCGTGGGACACGGTAGATAGCTCAGTTGATTAGATCATTGGCACGGATCGCTTATGTCGTGGATTCAAACCCCACCCGGTGTCAGTTGATTTTTCGAATATTTCAATAAATGTTTAGCCATTTATTAATTTGGTTGGTCTTTACTATGGCTATGTTAATTCAAGTTCAAATTAATGTACTTACTGGGGCTGATTCTGTATAACACAATCTCTAAACTAAACTAAAATGGCAGCTTTAAATCTGGTTCAGTCCCTTTCCGTAGCAAGTATTATGAAAGGGTTAGCAATATTTGTTATGCTCTAATTTTAGTTTAGTTTAGAGATTGTGCACTACAGAATCAGCCCCATTATGTTACGTTGTTCTAAGATCTAAAGTAACGTTTAATAAATAGCAATAGGCTAATAGGTAATTGCGATACTTGCGAAAGACCAAGACCAAGACTAGGAGCGTAATACCAAGACCACAACCAAGACCAGGTGTATTTGCGCAAGACGCAAGACCAAGACCAGACCAAGACTGGCTCTGTCTCGTCTTGTTCTTGCATTTGGGCAACACTATACCGATATGATTTTGCGTCAATAGGTATACTCTACTCATGTATGCTTGGATGCCCGAATGGAATAGCGACTCTCTTTGTGAACCCATCAAAGAATAATAGTCAAAGATATTATTTGATTTGTGGCATACCACTCTAACTTATCTACGTATCTATTTACAAATATCTTCGTTAGTCTGCAATTTCCAAGTTATATTGTAATCAACACCTTTTCATTCTACTATCTTAGGTTAGTATTTTTTATAACTAACTATACAGACTACTCGTTTAACATGATTGGCTCATCGTGATCATCTTTATAATATACCTACATAATATTAGGTTGATACAAAGTACGTACCTACCTATTCAAAAATATTATATTCAATACCTATTTTTTCACACAATTATTTATTCGTCCGATATCTATGCCTACATTCAACACCTATAGCTAATTTATTTCAAACTATATTGTTAGGCTCTGTGCAAATGGGCCACCGACCACCGCCACCGATGCCTGGGTGACAAGCAGGAAGTTAATATTATTTGTCATACTTTATTTGTACAGACTCGCTGCAAACGTGTGGTCGGTGGCGGCTACGCGTTACAGTAGCGTAAGTAGCGCGACAGTCACCGCGACAGTCACCATCGGTGGCCCGTTTGCGCCGAGCCTTACTCGTACCTTCATAAATACTTTTAATAGTCGACTATATAGTGTCAATCGAAAAATCTATTAAATAGCTACCTATATATATCTACTTCTCTCTGTTCTACTAAGTATAATACCTACATATCCACAACTTGAACAAATTTCTACCGAGGAAAAAAAGACTCACGCCTTCGCTCTGGTTCTGTGGAATGCTCACCTTACCGTAATTTGTTATAGTTCGTTGTAGCGACCCAATGAGTCAATATGCTGTGTCAAATTCAGATTGACGCTTAGAATCGCTACGAAATATAAATAAAATATATATAAATTTGGTTTTTCAGGAGGCAACGTTGTTGAACAACTATTATGCTTAAATCGCCTCTTCTTCACCCACAGGAAGAGAGGGGGTGGTCCTATTCTACTCTGCCAGGACCACACGGCTTGAAAGTTTATAGTTCGTAATTCGTATACTGCGGCGACGGCGCGACCGTCGCGAAAACAACGCGACCTTAAGTTCGATCCATACATCGTACAAATCGAAACGTCAATCCAAAATTGTCTATAGAATATTGACCTTTATTCCCACAACATAAAACACAAATTCATACCGAGAAAAAACGACCGAAAGGCGCGCGTATTCCTGTTTCAGGTTGTATTTAAAATTGTTATGTTAGTTATTCTATAGTTAACGAATTAGGTAACTATTTTTATTCACCTATGCTTTAGTTATGTTTTAATTGTAATGAATTAAGAATTTGCAGTAACCTCGGCCAACATATACCTAAGTTTGGCTATTCAGCGGGTAACGCAGCGTTACCCACTGAATAGCAAAACTTATAGGCACATTGTCTCATTGCAGCGGCATAGATGATATTTTTTATGTTTAGTTTTTAGTGAGGTATCAATTTAGATTGAATTTAGACTATAATGTATCTTGTATAGTATTTTTTTGTTCAATTAATTTGTTATTGTTACGTTATTGTAAATAAGTAACCTACCTCATTAAGAAATCGTAATTTGAAATTGAAAACGTATTTTTGTTGGCATTATTTTTACATAGTAAACCTAGCTTATTACCTATTTAATAATGAGATGTCTAAGACTTATAGGTTCCTAAGTACTTAGCCTCAATATGTACTTAAACGATTTTTTTTAAATCTAAGAAGCTAATAATATTATCTTACTAGTTAATTAGTGAGAACTTTTTTGGGCACTTACTAATTATTAGAGTAAATTGTAGATCGAATTGAAAAACAGGTAGATATGTTAAAATATCGATTCAATCAATACCATAGAATTTCTGAGGTTAGGATGCCGCTCTCAAATAACATGTACAATAATTAAGTAGGTACTTACTTAATTAAACTTACTGTTCCTATATTATAAAGGTTACCTATTATAATAATATTTTTTTTTTGTATTTTTCTTTTTTTCCTTTACTTACTATCTTAAACTTACATACTTCACACCTAATAAGCTTAGAGTTAGGTGTATTTAACAGCTAAGGGGGCCGACCACTGTTAAGCTACTAACAGTGTGATGTTCGCAATCAACTTGACTTGCTGATAGACTCTCACGATTGGCTGAGATAATATATTAATAATATGTAAGAATATCAACCATTCAGTCAATTATCCTGATCAAATTGTGGCAATGTTTCACGCAGGATTTTCGTGAATTAACTAAGTACCTGGTCGATGACGGAAAAGATCATAATCATGCGTTCCCGGCTGTGTTTGTTTGGGCTGTGCTCGGACCAGAGCGCTTTTAAGATACCATTATCGTCAATCGTTAACACGTCCGTATTTAGAATTAAAATTTAAATGTTTTATTGACGTTTCTAAAAGCGTACAGTGCTATCACAACATTGAATAAATGATTATTAACTTTGAATAGGTTTCTGGTATATTTGCTCCAAGAGCAGTATTTGCTTCATGGATTGCAGTCAATAATGAAAGGATGTCGGCCAATCAGAGTTGTCAATGATCGTCACACTGTTGCAGTAGTTTTACACCTAATCTACACAGGGGGCTTACGACCATCGCTTAAAGCAGTATTATTTTAATATTTCTTATCTAGAAGTTTATCTTGATTCAAAGAGAGGAAAACTAGATTTTTTAAATTTAGTACCCCTCCGACTTTTTTTTTTAAATGCAATCGGTTAAGTATTCAATTATTCAAATTTAAGTTTCAATGTGGACTTCGCATTTTGATTTGATTGTAGCTTTTAACATTGAGTAAATACTCCAATATAGATGATTGCCTTATTTTCGACAATTCCATGAAATATGATAAAACCACAGTCTCTGAACAGGTCTTAGCGCCTACAGTAATCCTCCAATCATTTAATATTTCATAGGCTTTCAAGTATATTTTTACGCAACTTTTCCGGAAGTTAGTTTAAATTATCAGCGTTAGAATTATTCGCGTTATTCTTTTAATTCTGATGGTGTTATTATCACTAAATCCACTCGTTTGGTTAAATGTCAAATTTTTGCAACAATTTAAAAGAAAATACCGTTTGATTAACCAGTTTCTTCTAGTTTTTATTTATTTCATAAAATAATTATAATGTAACAAATAAAATTAAAATAATTGATTTTCATGTCATTTACCAAATTAAAAAGTCTTAGTCAATAGTTTTAATAAAAAAAATAGAGTTTAAAAAATTTATGAAATAAAATCTTGGGTATACAATTAATAAATAAATACACAATTTTCGAACGTTTCGTGACACAGTGAACTGAAGAAATGTCAATCCAAAGCGTTCTAAATTCAAAACAATTTTTCTCACTGGGGTGAGCAAAACCGACTAGTTTTAGGCAGGGAGAGGGTTTTTTTGAGCTCGTGAAGGGAAAATATATTTATCTTAATGAAGTCATGTCATTAAAAACTGAAATTTTAAAATAATAAATTTTTAAGCGATGGTAGTAAGCCCACAGATATCTGTGTTCTAAGCTGTTTAGGCCAAACTACCCTCAGGTGAAGAACGTGACGAATTCTTAAATTAGGCACATATGCTGTTACACATAGAGGTGCCTGCCACTGGAGTCGATTCGCAGTCTAAATAAAATTTATAATAACAAAATGTAAGGACGCGTTTCCAACTTTTAACCACTGGCCGTCACAGTTCTAGACCTTACTTCCGTCTCCTGAATTAGATACCACGCTTGACTGTAAGTTGTAAGCTTAAAATTAATCCTACAAATATATTTATTTTCCTTCACCACATTTTAAAATAATAGCCTAAGTAAGAGCCAGTTTTAAATCAGAGCAACGACATGCAACAACGAGCATGCTAAAAATGGAAACATTAATTTTGCTTTGCAGCCATAATAATCAGCATTCGGCAATCCATTTCTAGCCCCTGACACAAACAGAGTGGTGTTATAATTTATGTGCGGTATAACATGTGCCTGTGTCTTTCTGTCTTCGACGTCGCATTTCCCATACGGATTAGCCGATTTGGAGTTTAGTGTTTTGTTTTAAAAGTGTCTAATTGATCGAATAAGTATGTTATTCATTCGCTAGGATTCAAGAAAATCTGTTCAACCGTTTGTCGATCATCAGCCATTTTCTAGTAGATGAAGGGATGTGAGCAACTTTCACACGTGTGATCTATTCGTAATTTGGTATCTTGTTACTTCAATGGATCTTTGACCGGATGCTGCAGCATCATCTGGAATCTGCAGGATAACCAATCGTCATCAATTTACAGCAGAGGTACCACACGTGGGCTTATTGAAATGGTATTAATGAAACAATTAAAAGGTATTTAAGAATTTAACGGTTTAATGTATCGTTTTTTTAAATTCTTCATTTGAACCTCTGTAGAATTACGGCATGAGATGCTGGCTACATTTAAAATTATTGTACCATGCGGCCCTATGGCATGCCGCTTTGTTGCATTGTTGCTCTGGCGTGAAAAGGCTTTACGTTATAAAGGCTCTGTAGTCATAAAAAATAAATATTACAGACTGAGGAAACCGTTAACCGAGATCCACGTTTATCTCGAGACCGTTTAAGTTCGGCTTGACCAGCCAAGGCCACTCGGTATATGCCTGAGGTCTTGTGACAAGAGTTAAATGGACTAACTCGTGATTTCCCCATAGGTATATTTAATTCATCTAAGTCTGATCTGAGTAGATTTTGCTCAGCCTTTACTGAAATATGAGACAGTTCTTCTTCACGTGCTTTTTCATTAATGAAGATCAGCAGTCTGTTTTCTTAACATCTCTTTGTCCATGGCTAGGCGGAACAGTTCTCAGACTGTTTTTATTCTAGGCCGCTCCCTCATATTTTGTAGGCATGACTTCTACCTACTACCTTCTTCGTAACCTTCTCTTACCAGGATTTTATCCATCATTACTATTTGCAAGAGGAAGTATCTCGTGCGTCGTAAAGTATGGCCAAGGAACGAGATCTTTTGAGACTGAGTTATGGCTCTGTTATAAAACTTATTCAGTTTTATTCTACTAGTGTTTGAGCAAGTACGTTCTATACTTAGTTTAAAGCCTTAACACTTGAGAAAACTCAACGAATACACTAATTGTGTTGGGGATATTAGATCTTCACAAGTTGATAGTTTGTTTCCCGAGACAGTGATCGGCAGCCAGACAGTTTTATTTTGTAGTGACGTCCTGGTCAGTTTTGTACCAAAACTTTTCTTGACCTTCGTGCAGCTTTTCCATCCAGGGCAGGCCGTTAGGTCGTATTGACAACAGTTGGCGGTTGAGCTTCACACACTACTCTGTCATGCATCATGCATGCAGTCTTTACGAAACCGTAGGTACTTCCATCACATCCCGGGTGGAAAACCTACCTAGGTTTTCCACCCAGGGCAGGCCGTTAGGTCGCGTTGACCTGGTCTGGTAAAAGTTATTTCGTATCTTATTCGCTATTTGACGCATTTATGTTCATGGTATGCACTCAGGTGATATTGAGGAATTATGTTCTCTCCATTTCGAGTATTATTGAACATTTAAAATTTATTTTGGTGCTCGCTATGAAAGTGCTTGCATCCTTATTCACGGACGATATCACTGGAGTATGTACCTTTATGAATTCCTAGTGTCTATAACGTTTCTAAAACTCGCCCGTTAGCAATCCTTTTATTTTACCCTCGATGGAACAAAGACGGTAGGTACATAATATATGTACCTATTTGCACTAAGAGGTTGTTTGTTTGTTTGTACACTTTTATGTTACCATTTTCTGATTATAACGCGATTTTTATTTTAAACGACTACAGAACCTTTTCGGAACTCCCAATGGGGACTCTTTGCCACATTAACGTAATAATCTCGTTCCACTTTGTATGGAAATCTCTCGCCAGCGCTTTACGCGCTACAGCTCCAACACCACACAAAAGTACTAGCAACTTTCTGTACTGCAACAATTGAGAGTTCCATTTAAAATAATAAATCTGAATCTCCTGTTTTCACAGGGTCCTCCCTCGGAGAGTCTTAAAAGTAGATTTATCAGTATTTCCCAGTGGTCAGATACTGTCGATATCAAGTAGGTATAGCACAGTTATGTGCAAAATAATAGTTTATATTAATATTATAAATGCAAAAGTGTGTCTGTTTGTCAGTTTGTCTGTTTGCTACGCTTTTACGATCCATTTGGTCAAACGATTTTGATGAAATCTGGTACAGCGGTAAATTGTATCCCGAGGCAGGACATAGGCTACTCTATAACCTTAATTCGGGATTTTTATCCCGAAAAATTAAAGAGTTCTTGCAGGAATCAAAAAATCTTAATCGTTGCGGACGAAGTGGCGGGCATCATCTAGTAGTTTATATCTTCTTTACTACACAGGTAATATTTAATTGTTTAAAACGCACATAACTCAGAAAAGTTAGTAGTGCGTACCCGAGCGGAAAAAGTGTACCAAAATACATTGTTATTGACAATCGACGTTAATTGTCAGACAAGTCTAACAACTAACCACCACTGGGAAATACAGACTTGAAGAGCCTAACGGTCTTGGTTACCACACACCCACCTCCACGTAGGATTGGTGTATTAGGGCTCCCCAAATTTATCGACGCGAAAACGGCTTGAGCCGGTCAGAAAAAGCTTTATGATTAGGTATTAAGTGTGGAAATGACGTGGAGCCGTCGCCCGTCGGTAGTTGTAGAGACGCGTCGGCCGAGGTCTTTCTTTCTGATTTTTTGCGTCAACAGATTCGAGGAGACCCTTACGCACAACCCCTCTCCTTCCCTCCTCCTGACATAGTTCTCCCATCATCGAAGAGCTCGTGTTGAATCGAATCAATCAGGCACATTAGTCATCAAGGGGATACTAAGAGGTGCCTGCCAGCAGTTGAACCTCGCAAATCCTATAGTAGGAATCCGCGAGCTCGAAACCGCTAAGCCAACACAGCCCCAGAATTTTATTTATAGTTACTACGATTAAGCTATGATTAATATTTGTATCGAACCGAATTAGCAGTTTTCTTAAAACGATTTCGTTTTTAAATATCTTCGTCTAATAATGTAACTAGGACGCCTTTTTTCCGCTGGAAAGTCAGACAGTGCTTATACCTAGCAGATACTTATTATAATCTAAAATCTAAATTAAATATATTATTTTGCTTGATACCGAAATGGTTTTACGTCAATATACTCTACTCATGTATGCTTGGATTTCCGAATAGAATTGCGACCGTCTTTTGTGGCATACCACTCTGATTTATCTAAGTATCTATTTACAAATATCGTCGTCAGTCTGCAATTTTCAAAATATACTGTAATCAATATTAGGTATCTCTACAAGGATTTACCTTTTTGTTTTAGTCTGTGAAACACACAAAAATGTAAATAAACCTACCTATAATAAATTATAGGCGGCTAGTTTAGCTAAGTTTCGTGTCTATTGTTTGGAGAGATACGTCAGATACCTATTTAATGCATACCTAGGTAAAAAAATACAAGCTGCGTAACGGGAGGGCCAGCAAATCAATTTTGTATATCATTTTTAACATCTAAAATGTTCCATGATTTTCATAAAACTATCCAATTAACGCGCTTAGAAGACAGAAAATTAGTTAATCTTAATCCTTGGGACCCACGAAACTGATATCGTTTGGTTGAAACTTTGAAGATACAAAATCTTCTTCTTTCCCATGCCGTCATCCCATATCATTTCGGGTCGGGCCTCCTTGTATGTAGGCGCCAGGACTTTCTGTCCTGGGTTGTCATGATCTTATTACAGCAGAAGTTCTAATGAACTTACCACGGAAAGCGATTGTAAAACTTACCACTATCATTAACGCTGCATTCAGGTTAAAGCATGTGCCTGACTTGTGGAAAGTGGCAGAAGTCATCATGATCGCAAAACCTGGAAAACCACCGGAAGAAACAACATCATATAGGCCTATTTCCTTATTACCCATAATGTCCAAATTATTTGAAAAGCTATTACTTAAGAGACTGAAACCCATCATAGAAGATAAAAGACTAATTCCTGATCATCAGTTTGGTTTTAGAGAAAAACACTCGACCGTTGATCAAGTCCACAGAATTATCAATGTAATTGAGAAAACACTTGAGGAGAAAAAAGTTTGTTCTTCTGTTTTTCTTGACGTGGCGCAAGCTTTTGATAAAGTTTGGCATATAGGTCTCATTCACAAGCTTAGACTTATGCTGCCTAAGGCACTTGTAGACATTCTTGAATCGTATATTACAAACAGAATGTTCAGAGTTAGACAAGACGAAGCTTACTCTGATCTGAAAGAAATCAAAGCTGGTGTACCTCAAGGAAGTGTCCTAGGTCCGGTCCTGTACCTACTATACACATCTGATATACCAGAGCTAGACAACAGTACTATTGCCACCTTTGCTGATGACACTGCTATTATGGCTGTGGGTGATTCTCATAAGGAAGCAGTAGAAAGATTGCAAAATGGAGTAAATAAAGTATACGATTGGACTAAGAGATGGAAAATAAGACTCAACGAAACGAAATCAACCCATGTAGATTTTACTAACAAGAAAATACATTACTGTCCTGTTTTCTTGAATAAACAAAAAATACCGTATGCTGACACTGCAAAGTATCTTGGTATGACGCTGGATGCTAAGCTACGTTGGAAGACCCATGTTAAAAAGAAAAGAGCTGAACTAGATCTTCGCTATAAAAACCTGCATTGGTTGCTAGGAAGACAATCCTCGCTATCAATTGACAATAAAGTTTTGCTTTATAAGCAAGTTTTAATGCCTATCTGGGCTTATGGCTGTCAGCTCTGGGGCTGCACCAAAAAGAGTAACACGCAAGTTGTTCAAAGGTTTCAGAACAAAGTATTAAGGAACATTGTTAACGCACCTTGGTACATCCGAAATGACAATATTCACCGGGACCTTAAAGTTGAATATGTCGACAGAATAATTGCGAAATTTGCTGAAGCCCACGAACATCGGCTTCACCATCACGTCAACGTTGAGGCGATTCAGCTGCTCGACGTTACGCAGTTAGTGAGGAGACTTAAAAGAACCAAACCCTTTGAGCTAGTGCTCAATAGTGAATAGTGCTAAGTGATAAGTGAATAGTGAAAGTGTAGTATAAGTGCTGCCCTAAAGAACACAAGAACATAGTGTCTTTAAACTGATTAAAGAAAGACTAAGATACGTCGCTGGACTACTTCTTAGTACATAAGATAATTTATAAGTTTAGGTTAAAGTAAAATTACTCATTAGTCTAATTTTAAGGCTAGATTGTAATATTAGTGAGTATAGGTTGTATAACTATATACTCATATTAATGGAAAAAAAAAAAAAAAAAAAATTGGCGTGATGTTAAAGTCTATAACGTCCCTCTCCGCCGCCGAGGGTCCGCCTCTCCCTCGTGGTGTAGTGGGGATATTCAGCACTATCTTTGTAGGGTAGTCATTATTTTTTGTCGCCTTCGGTATACCAACGTCGCTTGAGGGGGACGCCCTAACTCTCATATGCCTTTTATTTAGTTGTGCTGTCATTTTACGTAGAAGGAGAAATGTTTTGGCTTTAGGTTTTACGGCTGGTTGCCACCTGACGTCATGACCTTTGCCTTGGTGGTGATCTTTCCAAGACGTGGGTGCCGCCGTTGGCTCCTGTAGAGCTCTTCCGGCAGCATCCCTTCTATGTGCCCCAGACCAGACACACAGTAGTGTCGGGACCTAGACTCCGAATATGTCGGAGAAGCTCGTCGACAGGGGGTTCGTGTAGGAGAACCCTTCTCCGAATGGATCACACTGTCTCCTATAAATGGAGTACCTGCCTACGTGACCGTAGGTTTCCCATATTCCCTTTATCGCCTCTTACGATGCCCACGGGATAGAAAGGGGATAACAATATTCTGCTCTGCCGTTGCCACACGGCTACTGTTGGCAATTACACAATTTGAAGATACAGAATACTGCAATTTAAAAAGAAATAGTACAAAAAGAAGAGTTGATTCAAAGATTTAAAACGATACGTGCCCAACTGAGAACCTCATCCTTAATGGAAGTATACTTACGTTAAAAAAGAGGGGGTAGAAAAGTCAACTTTTTAAGGGTTTAGATTTGTTGTCCCCCGAAACACAGAGCTTCGGAAAGGAAATTTGATTTGTTAAGGCCTCTCTGATATTCTCGTTGCCTCGTTGATATTTCTTCTGGATTTTGAACAATCCTTCTGGATTTTCGACGACCTCCGTGGCGCAGTGTGTAGCGCTGTTGCCTTAACGTGCGGAGGTCCCGGGTTCGATCCCCGGCAGGGTCAATTTAGGAATTTATAATTTCTGAATTTTCCCTGGTCTGGCCTGGTGGGAGGCTTCGGCCGTGGCTAGTTATCACCCTACCGGCAAAGACGTGCCGCCAAGCGATTTAGCGTTCCGGTACGATGCCGTGTAGAAACCGAAGGGGTGTGGGTTTAATATAACTGCCATGCTCCTAACAGGTTAGCCCGCTACAATCTTAGACTGCATCATCACTTACCATCAGGTGTGAGCGCAGTCAAGGGCTAGCTTGTAGTGGATTAAAAAAAAAAAAAACCGAACTACTTGCTATTTCTGAAGCAATTCACGAAGCAATGTTTTATCCGAAATTTATGTCCGACCGACATACAACCATGGCCCAAGTTAGGCCAATCCGTTCAGTACCGGCATCAGGCAGGATCCATGCACAGTTAATAACCAAGTAGTAATATTTCCAGAACACCAAGTATCCATGTCATCCAGTTATTCTCTAAGTAGGGGGTCATGCACAGGCTGCTAAGTAACTCGTCGGAAACGTTCGCGCTTCACACACTCCTCCACGTGATGGTCGGCCTTGCGAAGGTGGAGGTCGTCTTCATTTAAGTCACCCTTCGATAAATCCTTTGTTAGTAGGTACACCTTCACGGAGCTCAAGAAATATTCTCTCAAAAATTCTACGTTCAGCCATTTGGGTTGCAGGTTGTTTGTCAGTCACTCAGAACAGTCTTTTAAGGTTATTGATTGTTAATTTCGCTCGATTTAGATCTTTACCTATGAAATTGCCGTTTTGTATGGAATAAGTGAAGGTACTTATTTTTTCAAACTTTTTTATTTCTGTTATTCGAAGTAATCACCCATGCAATCGACGCATCTTTGCCAACGCATTGGCAGTTTATTGATGCCCTTCTTGTAAAAATCAGCTGGACGGGAGGCAACAAACTCTTCAAAGGCATTTTGTACTGCCTCTCGGGAATTGAATTTTTTACCCACTATAAAGTTATCAAATTTTGTAAAAAGCTGTGGTGAATCACACCCGCACTAGACCACCAAACAGTGACCATCACCTTTTTATTTTAGGGGTCATTTTTGGTTTAAGGCATTGCTTTGGTGCTGAACCAGGATCTAACCAACTTGCTGAGCGCTTTCGATTGTCGAACAGAATCCATTTTTCGTCGCACGTAACAATTCGTTTCAAAATTCCTTCATTTCTTTGCCTGTTGAGCAGCGCAAGGCAGTTCTCGACGCTTACGTTGCGCTGGCGATCGTTAAGGTCGTGGGGCACCCATCTATCAAGCTTTTTTACTTTGCCAATTTGTCGCAAATGGATCAATATTGTTTTGATGCTTACATCAAAAGCTGCTGCTAGCTCAGCTGTAGATTGAGTTTCGTCAGCTTCCACAATCGCCTTTAATTCATTATTGTTGACCAAAGTCTCCGGACGACCACGAGCTTCATTTTTCAAGTCAAAATTTCCAGAACGGAACCGGGAAAACCAATAACGGGTTGTGCGTTCGTTTGAACAGTTCTCTCCGTAAACGTTTTTGATGTTAGGTACGTGCCGTTTATGTCGCGTTGATGCCACGACGGAACTCATATTCCATAATTACACGAATTTGTAAAGTATCCATTATGACGAAAAATGTTGAAATGTAATGAAAATACAACGCTAATCAAAAAACAAAAGACTGAGTTTGTAAAAAGAATGTCATGGTTTTAAAACAAAATTAATTTGAATTTAGAATACAGAGCCATTACAAACTTTTTTTTATTTGAAATGACCAGTACTGAAGAAAGGCAATTTCATATGTAAAGACCTATTAATATTTATGTCATTTAAAAAAAAGCCACGATATACTTCTACAAGGTCGAATTATTTTGGCTTATGTTAAATAGGTACGTACATATTATACTTATTTCAGATGTTTCAATTAAGTATTGCAAAGAAAAAGTAAGTGATGATTACTAAGTATAAAATACTATAGATTTTATAGAAATATACCTAATTATACAATAATTTTCTGCGTCTAAGATCAAAGACTTGATATTTATAATATTATGCTCTACTTATATCCCGGATAAAATACCTTTTCATTCTACTATCTTAGGTAAGTATTTTTAATAACTAACTGTACCTACAGTTTATGCCTATAATAAACCTACATATTTAGTTGATACAAAGTACCTACCTATTCAAAAATATTATATTATATTCCATACCTATTTTTTCACACAATATAATTTGTCAGTATCTATTCTTACTATAATATAATTATTATTACTTATATCCCGGATAAAACACCTTTTCATTCTACTATATTAGGTAAGTATTTTTAATAAATAACTAACTGTACAGACTACTCGTTTTATATTCTGCGGTCAAAATTGTCTCAATACATGATATAATATACCTACATATTAGGTTGATACAAAGTTCCTACCTATTCAAATGTTATATTCAATACCTATTTTTTCACAAAATTATAATTCGTCCGATATCTATTCCTACATTCAACACCTATAGCTAATTTATTTCAAACTATATTGTCAGGCTCGATGCAAATGAGCCACCGACCACCGCCACCGATGGCTAGGTTATAAGCAGGAAGTTAATATTATTTGTCATACTTTATTTGTACAGACTCGCTGCAAACGTGTGGTCGGTGGCGGCTACGCGTTACAGTAGGTAGCGTAAGTAGCGCGACAGTCACCGGTGGCTGTGGTCGGTGGCCCGTTTGCGCCGAGCCTTACTCGTACCTTCCTAAATACTTTTAATAGTCGACTATA
The DNA here is from genome assembly GCA_923060345.2 of Erebia aethiops. NCBI lineage: Eukaryota > Metazoa > Arthropoda > Insecta > Lepidoptera > Nymphalidae > Erebia > Erebia aethiops. The sequence goes on along the minus strand of OV281079.1, from coordinate 3,111,725 downwards.
TAGTGTCAATCGAAAAATCTATTAAATTCTACTAAGTATAATACCTACATATCCACAACTTGAACCTACCGAGGAAAAAAAGACTCACGCCTTCGCTCTGGTTCTGTGGAATGCTCACCTTACCGTAATTTGTTATAGTTCGTTGTAGCGACCCAATGAGTCAATATGCTGTGTCGAATTCAGATTGACGCTTAAGAATCGCTACGAAATATGGCTTTATTTGGTTTTCCAGGAGGCACCGTTGTTGAACAGCTATTATGCTTTAGTCGCCTCTTCTTCACCCACAGGAAGAGAGGGGGTGGTCCTATTCTACTCTGCCGGGACTACACGGCTTGAAAGTTTATAGTTCGTAATTCGTACGTACTACGAGTACCGCGACGAACGCGCGACCGTCGCGAAAACAACGCGACCCTAAGTTCGATCCATACATCGAACAAATCGAAACGTCAATCCAAAATTGTCTATAGGATATTGACCTTTATTCCCACAACATAAAACACAAATTCATACAGAGAAAAAACGACCGAAAGGCGCGCGTATTCCTGTTTCAGGTTGTATTTAAAATTGTTATGTTAATCTATAGTTAACGAATTAGGTAAATATTTTTATTCAGCTTTAGTTAATTTATAATTGTAATGAATTAAGAAATGGCAGTTACCTCGGCCAACATATAAGTTTGGCTATTCAGCGGGTAACGCAGCGTTACCTACCTGCTGAATAGCCAACCTTATAGGCATATTGTCTCATTGCAGCGGCATAGATGATATTTTTTATGTTTAGTTTTTAGTTAGGTATCAATTTAGATTTAATTTAGACTATAATGTATCTTGTAGAGTATTATTTTGTTCAATTAATTTGTTATTGTTACGTTATTGTAAATAAGTACCTACCTCATTAAGAAATCGTACCTAATTTGAAATTGAAAACGTACTTTTGTTGGCATTATTTTTACATAGTAAACCTAGCTTATTACCTATTTAATAATGAGATGTCTAAGACATAGGTTCCTAACTACTTAGCCTCAATATGTACCTACTTAAACGATTTTTTTTAATCTAAGAAGCTGATAATATTATGTTACTAGTTAATTTGTGAGAACTTTTTTGGGCACTTACTAATAAATTATTAGAGTAATTTCTAGATCTAATTGAAAAACATATAGGTACATATGTTAAAATATCGATTCAATCAATACCATAGAATGTATGAGGTTAGGATGCCGCTCTCAAATAACATGTACAATAATTAAGTAGGTAGGTACTTACTGTTCCTGTATTATAAAGGTTACCTATTATAATAATAAAAGTTTTTTTGTATTTTTCTTTTTTTCCTTTACTTAAGTACTATGTTAAACTTACATACTTCATACCTAATAAGCTTAGACTTAGGTGTATTTAACAGCTAAGGGGGCCGACCACTGTTAAGCTACTAACAGTGTGATGTTCGCAATCAACTTGACTTGCTGACAGTCTCTCACGATTGGCTGAGATAATATATAAATGTTGTATGAATACTAAACATTCAGCCAATTATACTGATTAAAATTCTGCAATGATTCATGCAAGATTTCCACAATTAACGTTAATTAACTAAGTACCTACCTGGTCGATTACGGAAAAGATCATAATCATGCGTTCCCGGCTGTGTTTGTTTGGGCTGTGCTCGGACCAGAGCGCTTTTAAGATACCATTATCGTCAATCGTTAACACGTCCGTATTTAGAATTAAAATTTAAATGTTTTATTGACGTTTCTAAAAGCGTACAGTGCTATCACAACATTGAATAAATGATTATTAACTTTGAATAGGTTTCTGGTATATTTGCTCCAAGAGCAGTATTTGCTTCATGGATTGCAGTCAATAATGAAAGGATGTCGGCCAATCAGAGTTGTCAATGATCGTCACACTGTTGCAGTAGTTTTACACCTAATCTACACAGGGGGCTTACGACCATCGCTTAAAGCAGTATTATTTTAATATTTCTTATCTAGAAGTTTATCTAGATTCAACATCATGAGAGGGGAAAACTAGATTTCTTAGATTTGTGCCCCTCCGGCTTTCTATTTAAAAATGCAATCAGTTTCGCATAGGTTTCAATGTGGACGTCGTATTTTGATTTGATTGTAGCTTTTAACATGGACTTAATACTTCAATGTACATGATTGTCTTGTTTTCGACAATTCCATGAAATATGATAAAACCAGTCTCTGAACAGATCTTAGCGCCTACAGCAAGCTTCCAATCATTAAATAATTCATAGGCTTTCATCACGCGACTTTTCCGGAAGTTAGTTTAAATTATCAGCGTTAGACACTTATTTTTTTAATTGTGTTAAATAATAACTAGATTCACTAATTTGGTTATTTTTCAAACTTTTGCAACAATTTAAAAGTAAATACCGTTTGATTGACCAGTTTCTTTTTTGTTTTCCTATATTTTTTTCATTTCTTTCATAAAATAAATATGAAACTTAACATAAAGCAATATCAAATAATTAACTTTCATGTCGTTTTACAAAATTAAAAGTATTAGTCAATAATTTTACTAAAATAAAGAGTTTTAAAATTTGTTGAAATAAAATCTTGGGTATATTATAATACATACCTACACAATTTCCGAACGTTTCGTGACACAGTGAAGTGAAGAAATGTCAATCCAGAGCGTTCTGAATTCAAAAAAAAATTTCTCACTGGGGTGAGCAAAAACGACTGGTTAGCAGGCTTTTTTAATCTAATGAGGGGAAAATATATTTCTCATAATGAAGGCATGTCATTAAAAACTGAAATTTTAAAATAATATGCTTTAAGCGATGGTAGTAAGCCCAAAGATATCAGCGTTCTAAGCTATTCAGGCAAAACTACCCTCAGGTGAAGAACGTGACGAATTAGGCACATAAGCTTTTACACATAGAGGTGCCTGCCAATGGAGTCGATTCGCAGTCAAAATAAAATTTATAATAACAAAATGTAAGGACACGTTTCCAAGTTTTAACCATTGGCCGTCACAGTTCTAGACCTTACTTCCGTCTCCTGAATTAAGTACCACGCTTGACTGTAAGTTGTAACCTTAAAATTAATCCTACATTTTCATGTGCCTTTACTCCACCTTATTTTAAATAAAATAAGGCTAAAATTATAGCTTAAGTAAGAGCCAGTTTTAAATCAGAGCAACGACATGCAACAATGAGCATGCTAAAAATGGAAACATTAATTTTGCTTTGCAGCCATAATAATCAGCATTCGGCAAACCATTTCTAGCCCCTGACACAAACACGTTCTGTATAATATAAGTACGGTTTAAGATGTGTCTGTGTCTTTCTGTCTTCGACGTCGCATTTCCCAAATGGATTAGCCGGTTTTGAGTTTAGTGTCTTGTTTGAAAGGTGTCTAATCGAATCGAATAATATGTTCTTCGCTAGGATTCAAGAAAATCTGTTCAACCGTTTGTCGATCATCAGCCATTTTCTGGTTGATGAAGGGATGTGAGCAACTTTCACACGTGTGATCTATTCGAAATTTGGTATCCTGTTACTTCATGTGGATCTTTGATCGGGTGCTGCTGCATCCAATCTTCAGGATATCCAATCCTTACCAACTTACAGCAGAGGTACCACACGTGGGCTTATTGAAATGGTATAAATAAACAGGTATTTAAGAATTTTACGGTTTAATATAACTATCGGGTTTATTTAATTCTTCATTTAAACTTGTATACCGAGATCAAGCTGTAGAATTATGGCGTGAGAGGCTGGCTACATTTAAAATTATTGTACCATGCAGCCCTATGGCACGCCGCTTTGTTGCACTGTTGCTCTGGCGTGAAAAGGCTTTACGTTATAAAGGCTCTGTAGTCATAAAAAATAAATATCTATTACAGACTGAGGAGACCGTTAACCATCCACGTTTATCTCGAGACCGTTTAAGTTCGGCTTGACCAGCCAAGGCCATTCGGCATATGCCTGAGGTCTTGTGACAAGAGTTAAATGGACTAACTCGTGATTTCCCCATATATGTATCTTTAATTCATCTAAGGCTGATCTGAGTAGGGATAGAACTGTCTCATATTTAAGTAGGTAAAGGCTGAGCAAAGCCTTTACTTAAATATGAGACAGTTCTTCTTCACATGCATTTCACATGCTTCTTCATTACTGAAGATCAGCAGTCTATTTTCTAAGCATCTCCTGGGTCCATGTCTAGGCAGAACAATTCCCAGATTGTCTTTATTCTAGTCCGCTCCCTCATATTTCGTAGGCATGTTGTACCTACCTTCTTCGTAACCTTCTTTTACCAGTGATTTTACCCATCATTATTATTTGCAAGAGGGAGTATCTCGTGTGTCGTAAAGTATGGCCTAGGAACGAGATCTTTTGAGACTGAGCTATGGCTCTGATATAAATGGATGGCTCTTTTTCAGTTTTATTCTACTAGTGTCTGAGCAAGTGCGTTCTATACTTAGATTAAAGCCAATTAGCACTTAGAAAGCTCTACGAATACACTAATTGTGTTGGGGATATTAGATCTTCATAAGTTGATAGTTTGTTTCCCGAGACAGTGATCGGCAGCCAGACAGTTTTATTTTGTAGTGACGTCAGGCATAGTCGTTATTTGTCACTTTCCTGATCAGTTCCGTACCAAATCTTTTCTTGACCTTCGTGAAGATTTTCCATCCAGGGCAGGCCGTTAGGTCTTATTGACAACAGTTGGCGGTTGAGCTCCACATACTCCTCTGTCATGCACCATGCATGCAGCCTTTACGAAGCCTAGAGAGGCAGAGGTGATTAATCAGAATTTAAAACAGATAGGTAAGAGGTACAAACTGGCTCAACATTGTTATTCGCTATTTGACGCACATATGTTAATGGTATGCACTCAAGTACCTAATATTAAGGAAGTATGTCTCTCCATTTCGGGTATTACCTAATAGAGATTTTAGAAATTTGAGATTTATTTTGTGGCTCCTCGTGAAAGTGTTTGTGTCCTTATCTACGGACGATATCAACGGAATTACGAATTCCTAGTGACTATAACGTTTCTAAAACTCGCCCGTTAGCAATCCTTTTATTTTACCCTCGATGGAACAAAGACGGTAGGTACATACGTATTGTATCTATTTGCACTGAGAGGTTGTTTGTTTGTACACTTTTGTTTCCATTTTCTGATTATAACGCGATTTTTATTTTAAACGACTACAGAACCTTTTCGAAACTCCCAATCGGGACTCTTTGCCACATTACTTAACGTAATAATCTCGTTTCACTTTGTATGGAAATCTGTCGCCAGCGCTTTACGCGCTACAGCTCCAACACCACACAAAAGTACTAGCAACTTTCTGTACCAATTATTGAGAGTTCCATTTAAAAGAATAAATTTGAATCTCCTGTTTTCACAGGGTCCTCCCTCGGAGAGTCTTAAAAGTAGATTTATCAGTATTTCCCAGTTGTCAGTTACTGTCGATATCAAGTAGGTATAGCACAGTTATGCGTAAAAAAAGTTAGAGACTTGAAAATCGGGATTTAGGTTATTAGTTTTAAATTATAATAAACTTGTATACCTACGCAGTTTTACGAAAATCTACCCCACAGAGGGTGAAGTACCTACCTAGGGGTTGAAAGCTTACATGAACGTTCTAAGTTTTTGAAGTTAGATACTTACCTACCTACTGGAAAATCGGCATGAAGGTTATTAGTTTTAAGTAATAATAAACTGCATAAGCAATTTTACGAAAATCTACTCCACGGAGGGTTAAATGTGGTTTGAAAATTTGTATGCAAGTCCTATGTTTTTGTAGTTAGAGACTTGAAAATCAGGATTTAGGTTATTACTTTTAAGTAATAATATTCTTAAATAAACGAACTGTATAAGCAATTTTGCGATTATCCACCCCAAAGGGCGTGAAATAGGGTTGAAAGCTTGCATGAAGTAAATAAGTTTTTGAAGTCAGCATTAAGGACTTAGTAGTCTTAAATAATAAAAACCTGCCAATGCTATATAGCTGCTATAAGAAGGCCTTTTGCAGCGGAAAAATCTCATAGGAAATCAGAAATTGTACGCGGACGATCGCTAGTCGACGTTAATTGTCAGACTCGTCTAACAACTAATCTGACTACTGGGAAATACAGAGGACAAAGAGCCTAAAGCTCTTAGTTTCCACACACCTCGTAGGATTGGCGTATTAGGGTCTCCCCAAATCCATTGACGCGTCGGCCGAGGTCTTTCTTTCTGCTTTTCCTCGTCGACAGATTCAGGGGGACCCTTCCGCACAACCCCTCTCCTTCCCTCCTCCTGACATAGCACTCCCATCATCGAAGAGCTCGTGTTGAATTGGATCAATCAGGCACATTAGTCATCAAGGGGATACTAAGAGGTGCCTGCCAGCAGTTGAACCTCGCAAATCCTAGTAGGAATCCGCGAGCTCGAAACCGCTAAGCCAACACAGCCCCAGAATTTTATTTATAGTTACTACGATTAAGCTATGATTAATATTTGCATCGAACCCAATTAGCAGAGTTTTCTTAGAACTACGACTAAGTATTTCGTTTTAAATATCTTCGTCTAATAATGTAATTACGCCCTTATTTCGCTGGAAAGTCACACAGTGATTATACCTAGTAGAAACTCATTCTAATCTAATCTAAATACATTATTATGCTTGATACCGAAATGATTTTGCGTCAATATACCTACTCTACTCATTATAATACATGCTTGTATGGATAACGACACTCATTGATCAGAATTTTTACCTATTGATTTTATAGCTGTTATTTACATTTTTAGGTTAAAACACGTAGGTAACTACAATTCTTTGCAGAGGGTGATGTGCCATTGGTCAAATTTCTTTGTCCAATCTAAATTTCTAAAAATAAAATCTAAATTGGGAATTCAATGTGCAACCCAATATTTGATCAAATATTTTCTTAAATAGAAATATCTTCGTCTAATAATGTACTCGAAATTACGCCCTTATTTCGCTGGAAATTCACACAGTGCTTATACCTCCCTGGCGCAGTGTTGAGCGCTGTTGTCTTAATGTGGGAGGTCCCGGGTTCGATACCCGGCAGGATCAATTTGGGAATTTATAATTTCTGAATTTACTCTGGTCTGGCCTGGTGGGAGGTTTCGGCCGTGGCTAGTTACCACCCTACCGGCAAAGAGGTGCCACCAAGCGATTATAAGCGTTCCGGTACGATGCCGTGTAGAAACCGATTAGGGGTATGGGTTTAATTTAACTGCCATATAATTCCTAACAGGTTAGTCCGCTACCATCTTAGACTGCATCATCACTTACCATCAGGTGAGATCGCAGTCAAGGGCTAACTTGTAGTGGATAAAAAAAAACCTAGCAGATACTTATTATCATCTAAATTATAATAAATGAACAGCGGCTAGTTTAGCTAAGTTTCGTACCAGAACAAGACCAGAACTCATAATAATGTCATAACGCATAGGGCCTTAATTAACCTACTTAGGAGTGGAATTTCGATAAATCCTATCTTAGTAGGTACATCTTAGTGCGCAAGAAATATTCTCTCAAAAATTCTACGTTCAGCCAGGTTGTTTCTCTGTTACTCAGGACAAAAATGTTATTGATTTTACATAATTTCGCCCGGTATACTTAATAGTTGTCATTTTAAAAAGGCTACGATACACTACAAGGTCGAATTATTTTGGGCTTATGTTAGGTGGATATACTTAGTTCAGATGTTTCTATTAAGTATTGCAATATAGAAAAAGCATGTGATGGTTACCTACTAAGAATAAAATACTACAGATTTCATAGGATTATACAATAATTTTCTACATCTAAGATCAAAGACTTCATCTTTATAATAATATTATGCTCTACTTATTTTTTTTTATTTTACTTTTTTTTTATATATAGCAAGCAAACGAGCAGGCGGGTCACCTGGTGGTAAGTGATTACCGCCGCCCATGAACATTTGCAGCACCAGAGGAACCGCCAATGCGTTGCTGGCTTTTGAGATATTCGTTTATCCGCCCTTTGAAGAGCCCCATATTATAAACATGAAGGAACACAGAAGATGGCAGGTGGTTCCACAATTACAAGATCCCGTATAAAACACCTTTTCATTAAACTATCTTAGGTAAGTATTTTTTATAACTAACTGTACAGACTACTCGTTTTATGTCCCATGATTGTGTCATCGGTCGTGATCACATTCACAGGTTCATAATGGATTTGATTGGATTGATTTATGATTGATTTTATACCTATTCCTAAAATCAACTCTAACTAATAATACTAATAGTCGACTATAGTATCAATCGAAAAATCTAATTAGTAGGTCTATTTACCTACATATATATATCTACTTGTCTACTACGCAATATTACTAGCAATATTTCATTCACGACTACAATATACCGATTTTATGTTTATCAAAATATTGTATAATTAATAAATAGATTTAAGATTTTAATAATAGAATTAAGTTGATTATTATTTAAATATTTAAATAACGAAACATTATTCAGAGTTCAAGAAATAAAATAAACAGCTTTTGAAAAATAAAACATAAAAGCCTACAAATGTTTTATTGCATAAAAAGATAATGATAGAATTTGTTTCAACTAAAATTAATAATTCAAATAATAAAATATTAATTTAATTAGAAATTATTGCATAAATACACACCAACCTACGAATAAAGTATATTTATTTACAAATAAGTGGGTACTTAACTCTTTTAATTTAGTAATTCGAAAGATTCCGCCCGCTAAGTAGAATTTTATCATACTTATTTTTATTTTAACTATCTACCTACCTTACTTACCTACTAGACTATTCAATAAATTAAAATAAAATCCATATCACATTGAAGAAATAAAATATTGTATTATGTTACTAAACAGTTAAAAAACCAACTGAATCCTCTTTCCAATTAAACTTGACAAAAATATTGAAGTATATGCATAGCTCAGGACGACTTCAAATTAAACTAGATGATGTGCGCGACTGCGTCCGCGTTGATTAAGTTTTTATTCCCGCGGGAACTCCTTAATTTCCCGGAAATTAGCCTATACCCTTTATAGAGATGCAACGTATCCCTATAAAATCGGATGAAAATACAGACAGACACTTTCGAATTTATAATATTAGTATGGATAATAAAAATTAACCAACCAACGAAAAAGAAACCTACGAAATATTTTAAACCCAGCATTACAATGAATAGCGACTAACGATGGTTGGCTTTTGAGCACACCCACAAGACGCCTTTCACACCAGTTTCACCGCACCTTCCAAAGGTTATCTGCCTGGTTGGATAAACATTATTGTTGGTGTGTGCCATAAAAAGTTCAGTTAAAAAATGAAAAGACAAATGAAAATCGATCATCTAATATCTCAAAAAATGCCTTCAACTACAACTGTAAAAGTCAATAAAATCTAAATAAATATTATACTAAAATCATGGTAAAAATTTAAATATCAAAAAGTGGTAAAAAAAAGGTAACGTGCAGAGTAAAATAACTTAAAAAATACATTCCAAATGCATGCAGTGTTTTGAAAAATAATTTATTTATTCAAAAAATCAAAATATGTCTTACAATAACTCAAATTAACTAAGTTTCAAACAGAAAACATGTACAACTTATTATTTATTTATGAAATTCATCAAATAATATAAATTTTTGTATCAATATTTTAATATAAGCACAGAGAAATGTTTCACGCGGGACCCAGGATTCGATACAAATAATAGTATTATTCTTGATGTGGGTATCAGCAAGAATCCTACTATGATAGCATAAGCTAGAGCTACTGATGTTTGTAAGTTAGAAGATGGTTTAAAATCATCATTAAGTAAGTAATTTAAAAAATGTTTCAAATTAACAAAAACAGATATTATTTCAATCAAGCTGGAACACCACGACATGGACCGGGAATATTCAAACATCACCATCACATAACTTAATAATAAATCATGAAATAAAACAAAAACAGGTCCTAACCACACGCACCTACATTCATATTGTTACACTTAAATTATGCAAATTAATTTTGTTTCATTTTTGTACTAAAAACTAAATACATCAAACAAATAATAAATTGCAAAGCAACCTTTCGATATAATGGCTCTTCGCTAATAAAAAACACTAATGTTACAAGTGAATTTTTTTACGATTAAAAGCCAACGGTTTTTCACATTCACTCTACGCGAACATGAGCTATTTAACGGATCCATCAAAGATGTGTTATGTTGCTAAGCTACGGATGTGTGTCAAGCCCACCAATAGGACCACCAATAGATCTAGCGATCTAAGCTATGAAAATAAAACGCTCCTAATGGAAATGCACCCTAAATACCACTCGGATGCCAAGCTTAATAGTAATTTGTGATCAATTCAACTTCAATACTTTTATTTTATTAGTTTACGTTATTGGAATCAAATTAGACGTAGAACCTAGATACAAATCCGTAATATCCTGTATTTAATGTAACTGTATTTAGACTTTCTTAATGATCTCTCTGGGTACTCCAACTGATTGATCACAAGGAATCATAATGTCCTCTTACTCAAATAAAAGCAATATGAATTTGTACTTAAGTAAGGCCTGAAACACATTTATCAGCATCCATTCGCATTTTGTCTATTGAAAATTCCTATTTAGTATAATACGCATCTTCATACAAAATAGCTATTTTCTGTAGGTAAAATGAGTGTTCTGTGCTATCTATAGGTAGTTTTTGATTAAAATAAGATTTTTCTCACCAACATTTAAGGAATTTAACGTCGAAACACATTATCGTTTTTGTAAAACGAACCTTAAAAGCCTTACTTTAAAGCTCGAATTCGTCCATACAACTACAACCAGCGCTCCAAGCGGAAATCTTGTATAATTAAAATCGGTGGTACTGATTTTTTACTTTAAAACAAGGACTCTTAAGACGATTTTACACAGACGTTATTATGTTCCGTCTAAAATTCTATTTAAACGCTGGGGAAATTGATTTAAAATGACATATATTTTATTTGTAATATTTCTCGTGCCGAAATCAATCAGAGTACGCCAGTTGATGAGGCATGGACTCAACAAAACAGTTTAAGTAGAGACACAGGCAAAATTTTAGAACAATAAACATTTTCGATTTAGGTTTAAAGTAAAGTCCCTCTAGCGGTAGAATTCGGTTAAAACGGCTACTTGTAAAAAAACTATAAGAGAACTGGCAAGGTCTTAGGGCGTGCCGGCGATGTCTACGACTTCTACGGCAAATAGGGATGATACCTATATCAAAAATAAATTATTTATAACTGATTATTAAGTAGAGGGTCTTACAAAAGACCTAAAATTCACATCATAACCTTAACCATTTTAAAATATAGATTAAAGAAAAAAAGTGCGTTGAAATTCGATGACGTCACTATTGCGATTTTCATACGACTTCCCTACTAGAAGTGCGTTTTTAAGTTTGACAAAGAGTTGCTGATTTGATTGAGTTGTCATCATTCCTATTCTAACGACGAATCACATTGCGCGGGTGGACCCCACTGCACTGTGACCGTCGCGCAATATCTCCAGCACACTGTACGAGCCCACAGAAACAAAATGACAAGCTAATATATCTAAATAAATTGTATAGAAAGTTTAATAGTTATTCAATTTATGAGCTTGGCGTCACGCAGTTTTCTAGAAAGATCAGTGTTGATGTAAACCAACCAAAGGGTATTATCATAGGATTATAGTTTAATCTACGTCGCCGTAGATAGTTGTGCTTATGAAGAGCGAATTCCAAAAGTAGGCAAAACGATGTCCGCAACAATATATTACCCAACAGTGTGATTCAAATAAAGTGCACATATCAAACTGGGTTAAAATAGATTTTTTTTTTCCGTTTTCATCGACGGAAAAAATATTTAAAAAATGCGAAAAAAAAAGTTTAGATCTTCATTTTTTATCATTTTCAATGTGTTTTTTTGGGGTTGTCGTTAACAATCATAATTGATTATGTTCTAAAGCGGTATGTCAAGTATTACAAGACATGTGACTTTTCTTTCCGTCGATGAAATTAGGCTTACTTCTAGCCCAGGTCAATATAGTATGTACCTCATGGAGAATCACACTGTATTATACTTTAAAACCTGTGGAAAGATCCTATCAAAAATATAATGCTCTAGCTGTACTACGATAATTGTCAATTTGTCAGAAAAATTGTTTGAAAGTTTCCAAGAAAAATTTTATGTTTTTAAATAAATATAGAGCGAAAACGAGCAGGCTAACCTAATGTTAAGTAAACATTTGCAGCACCAGAGGAACCGCCAATGCGTTGTCGGGGCTTTTGAGAAATGTGTTTATCTGCCCTTTGCAGTTTGAAGAGCCCCATATTGTTATCATGAGGGAACACAGAAGTTATGTTTCTAGCATGAAAAGTCAGTAACAAATTATAGCGGCACGCTACCCTAAGTTTCTGTCGTTCACACACATACTAACATACTTCACGCTTTTACCGTAAAAGTCTCAGTAAGTATACTCTTGTCAAATGTACCCAATCCAAGTAAGTATTCACATCAAAGTTTAGATACGTATTTTTGTTGAAACCTGTTGTGGTAGGTGATCGACAAACGCGGCAACGCGACAGTAGCTGACCTTTCTCGTGGCCTACGTTGTTGCGTAGACAAGTTTGACATTTCCTATGGCGTCGCTTCTGTCGCTTAGCGGACAACAGGTGATATACTTAGGTTTTGATACAGAAAAATGTCGAAAACCAACTAGTATTATTCCCTATCTAAATCTAGGTATATTCAAATAAACACATGTCCTTTATTTTATTATGAAGACTTGGATTGGCCATATTTGTCAAAAGTATAATGAGATTTTTAATGTCGTTGAAAATGTTAGAATGTGCGAGAGAAAGGGAAACTTGGGACTCGCCCGCCTTATCGAAACTTAATATCAAGAACACATTAGGTTAACGAATATTGAGGGTTTTCAAACATACATTCAAACATACAATCCGCAAATAGCGTTCACACGTTGGCCAACACTTCCCGAACGTTTTGAACAATGTGTACTGTAGCCATAGACGAAAGTAGCGTAAAGCATATTTTTAAACGATTACCAATCCCTTAGTTCAGTAAACAAAAATATTGAATAGAGAAATTTGATAACTTTTTCTACCGCTAACTGCAACAAACAGTACAGTTAGCAGCAAAGGTTACCAAATTAAGATTTTGTCTTACCATCTTCGTAATGAAGGCGTGTTGCGGTTACTATATAGATACAAAAAGTATTGTGTGTAGTGCGCATCCCTTTGGTCCTAGTTTTGTCCAAATTTCTAGTAAAATCAATTGTGCTATCGATTTTATTAGTCATTAGAAGCGAGCAATCGACTAATCGATTATTCTGCAGCACTATAGGCATAGTTCGCGAGGTCTAAGCTGAGTTTTGCATTTGTGTGAGTTTGCACACCCATAGTTTGTTATAGTATAGTTTCCTTAGAGTACAGAAAAGGTAAACAGATCGCAAAAACATTCCCAGTGAAACGCGTATGCGACGCACATACGCGTATTCCGTTAGTTCGCGATAACAACGTCTTATCTGCAGTGCAAAGCGCGTCCCTTGCGCGTTTCAAACTTGAAATTACTTGTTATAAGCATATAAAGTTATTTATGTACCTTTTTTATAGTTAAGGAAAAACACTATACAGTGAATACTGGTTCATAATGCCTTTGCCTGCGATCTCACCTGGTGGTAAATTATGCAGTCTAAGATGGTAGCGGGCTAACCTGTTAGGGGTGAGGCAGTTATATTGAACCCATACCCCTAACCACACAAATGTACAGTTCGACTTACACCTCGCGCACTGCAGTCCCTTTAACAGTAAGAAAAGTTGTACATGTTTCAGGTGGCCGCTTCCTCGGAGCTGCCGTCGAATTCTAGCTTCACGTCGCCCGTCAGATCTTCCACGTCGACCTCGCTTTCCGATGCATTCAACATATTCAATGTCACCTATCAAAGAAAAATCGACTATACAGCGCGTATATACACAAATCAGTTTCGCGTATCGAATCTAGAAATTTTAGGGCCCACGTCAGACTTTTTGTAGGTGACATAATTAGACCGACTTTTATCACGGATTTTGTAACCAACGTTCGAACCTTTCATTTTCAACCGATAATCGAATCACTCGATTTTGTGTTTGACCGTCATTAGGACGTGAGCGTTTCACTATTGCAATCTGTATGTTTCATTTTTTGTCGATAAAAATATGTCAATGATTGCCTGACGTGGAAGGAGAAGCTTATCAGTTTCGTCAAAAAAGAGCGGATTTTTATTAAATTTACTAGCTAATGCCCGCGACTTCGTCCGCGTGGATTGAGGAATTCTTTACTCTTCTGGGATGAAAGTAGCTTATATATTATTCGAGAATATAATCTATCTATGTGCCAAATTTCATCCAAATCCGTTAGGGAGTTCTGGCGTGATTGAGTACCAAACATCCATCCATCCATCCAAACTTTCGCATTTATAATATAAGTATAGATACAAAACTACGTTCACTGCTATTTTTAATTCCAACAATTATTTTTAAGAAGTTAATAAACTGTAAAAGCCCTTTACATTAAAAAAAATATACTTTTGACTCAGAGTTTGAGTAGAAAAATGTTTCAATATTTTAAACAAATAGATATTGGGGCAAACGCAGATGAAGGCGTAATGTTTTTCCGTCAAAATAAATCACTGCATTGCATAGCGCAGACAATGGACTAAATGATAGTTATAATAGTGATAGCTAGTTTAGTTATAACAGGATAACGGAATAATCCGTTGACAATAGGCATGATGACTAATTTTGAAAAATGGTCAGATTATAAAAATAAGGTTTGCGGTAGATAATATTGGCATTTGAAATTTAAATTTTAAAATTCACGCCAAAAGGCTCCCCGGTGTCATGGCGTCGTTTGTGACGTCACTATTATTTTTACCAATGTACTCTGTGCCGTGTGCAGTGTGATTGTCAAAGCTCGAAAACAAACCATTGTGACGTCATTCGCTTCTTGGTGTTTTAACCAATATGGCGGATTGCTGTATTTTATAATTTTATTTTATCAAAATAAATAGCAATCTCACTCGAAATAGAAAAATAAATACGTTTTTTATAATCCATGAATTAGATAAATTCATAATTTCATTGATTCTTGGTTACTGTCATCATGCCTATTTAACTGTCGTCTACCTCCTGCGCTTGTCCATAGACGTACTTAAAAATTACAGTTCTAATATAGTATCCTCAAAATAAAAATGTACTACAAAGCTAAATACTTAAATTGGCCGAACCACAGAAATCAGGCGTATTAGAACTTAAAATTTTTAGAAGTGTTAAAGATAATACTGTCGCGGATCAGATGGGCAGTGACCCATCATAGTGCATTATTGAAACAATGATGTACTCATACACTGGGCAGTTTAGTTTAGATATTGTGTACAACAGAATTCGCCATATTAACTTTTTTTTTAATATACATATAGGCTAGCGCTTGGCTGCAATCAGACTTGCTTGTAAGTATGCGGCCTAAGGTGGAGCGCACTTGAAGATGTCTATTCACTCTTGATTTGAAGGTACCTATATTAAAAGTGGAGGGGAAAACGGAAGCCGGAAGGGCATTCCATATCCTAACGCACTATTAAACGCTAAATTAAACTGTAACTCTATGCAAATAAGTCTACAATAATTGTCTGCATAGTATAAACAGGTTATTTACGTTACATATATTTTTTGGAATGTTTTGTGTATTTTATTATTCAAAATTAATAAGACTAGAACATACCAACGGATATCATTTCTGTTACCCAACTTATTAAGATTTCTGTGGTGTGGTGGCATTGGATTCTCTAAAAAATCAGAAATTAGCCTACTTACAAAAATGAGTTTGAAAACTTTTGCTTTTTTTTCTTCAAATATTGCAAAATGACTGCAAATATTTTTGACTCCAAAATATTCAAAATATATCACTGCAATTTAATTATCTCAATAATATGACATTATGTTAAATTGCATTTTATGTGCTCTTTTATGTATGTAATAATATATTTAAGCTTTTATACTGTCGGGCACTATTTAAAAAAATACTCAAAATGTCGAATCGTTCCCTGCCTGCACACAAAATCTTTTCAAACTCCTTAGCACTAAATTCTACATAATATTTTTGAATTAATATCTACAAGTACATGCCGAGTGCGAAATAAAACTTAATGTAAAATAAATTCAAACTTCACTAACTCAATAATAATATAATATAAAAAAATAAAAAAAAAAACAGCACAAAAATACGACGGGAAATATGCATGTCATAAGTAAAAAAAAATTCTGTGTTCGTATTCTATGCGCTTGGATCATATTCATCTATCATACTCATTCCGATTGATGTGTAAAAGATTTTAACTATACTTGACGAGCATGTTCGCATTGCAACTACTAACGTTATGCGAAAGTGTGTCTGTTGGTCTGCTAGGCTACCTTTTCACGTTCAACCAATTTTAACGAAATTCGATATCTACGTTTCACCGCGGACAAATGCCTACAAAATCAAAGGATTCCCATGAATCGTCCGTCCAATTTGTCCGTCATCTAATAATTATTGTCGTATCTGAATATAGATACCTAGGTGGACAATGGCTTTTAGTAAATCCCACAAGTTCTGACTCATTTGTTTTGTTTTAACGAGTCCCACTGTAGACATAATTGGTGGAGCGTGTTTTTTTAAACTACATAATATTCAAAACCTAGATCGAAACGAAGTCGCGATTTTATCAATCTTTAAATAGCATCAACATTTGAATTTAAAACAATACATGCATATACCCAGTTAAGTATAACAAAAAAAAAAGAAAAACAAAAACAAATCCAGTGATCGGTTTGCATTAGTTAGTGAAGGTTTGAACCTCGGCATTATTCCCCAACACCCCCTGGATGACCGTCAGTGGCGAGACTACCTGGGTGTTCGGCTGCGGCGCGCTGGTTACGGTGCTGCTTACCTGCCGCACAGGTATACCCGCGTCTTCGAACGCCTTCTTCTTAAGCGTTGTTCGGATTTGGGATCTGGAATTATGAAGTGTGGACATTTTACACTTCATATGCATAGACGTCACCAGTTCAACTAATTTTTACACAACTGCCCAAAAAAGGAGTTTAATGTTTTCAGGCATAATATAATGTTTTTATTTTTTGGTAGAGCAGTCGTGGTTTTATCTCTTTTTTTATTTAATCATAGCTAGTTTACATAATTAACTTACAAATAGCACTTTTACTTTTCTTAGAAATCTCAGATATAGTTAAATTATTTCCATTCGCCTACGCATTTCGTTCGCATTTAAAAAACAAATTTAAATAATCTTTTGAATCGACAAATGAATCTACTAAGTATTTGTTCAGTATGCCATTCTTATAGAAAAGCACTAGTAACAAGTAATAAAATTAAAATTTTAAAAAAGCCCACGACGAATTGCAGAGCTCCATTATGACCTTACTTTGAAATAACAATTAGAACTAAGCAAAAGTAATATAACATTATCTAAAACACAAAACTGCATCCTTTGACGACTCAGTAGTTTTTTTGACCAGCGTGGCAGACTATGGCCAAACCCTTCTGATTCCGAGATAAGATTTGTACTTAGTTATAAGTAAAGGTGTCAAATAGTGTTCAATTTTAATATTCTGATAAATAATTGTTAAAAAAATATACTTATCAGATTAAAAAATACGTTAAAAAATATTTTATGGACTAAAAACCAAATTATGATCACTTAAGGAGTTCCTGTAACAATCTCCTGACTCCATCATGAGAAACTGGGCAGCATCTAGGTACAAAGTGCTTGTCAAGACAAATCAAAAGAGTCCAAACACGACGGGTTTACGATGAGAATTTAAGGAGTTCCCATGATCACTTCCTGACTCCATCATGAGACCCTGAGAATCATTTAGGTTTCAAGTGCTAGTCAAGACAAATCAAAAGAGTCTAAACACGACGGTGTTACGATGAGAAATTGACGAGATCCTATTACCACCTATTGGCTCCATCATGAGACCCTGGGCAGCATCTAGGTACAAAGTGCTTGTGAAGACAAATCAAAAGAGTCCAAATACGACGGGTTTACGATGAGAACTTAAGGAGTTCCCATGAACACCTGGCTCCATCGTGAGACCCTGGGCAGCATCTAGGTACAAAGAGCTTGTCAAGACAAATCACGATGAGAACTTAAGGAGTTCCCATGATCGCCTCCTGATTCCATCATGAGACCCTGAACAGCATCCAGGTACAAAGTGCTTGTGAAGACAAATCAAAAGAGTCCAAATACGACGGGTTTACGATGAGAACTTAAGGAGTTCCCATGAACACCTGGCTCCATCGTGAGACCCTGGGCAGCATCTAGGTACAAAGAGCTTGTCAAGACAAATCACGATGAGAACTTAAGGAGTTCCCATGATCGCCTCCTGATTCCATCATGAGACCCTGAACAGCATCAAGGTACAAAGCGCTTGTCAAGACAAATCAAAAGAGTCTAAACACGACGGTGTTACGATGAGAAATTGACGAGATCCTATTACCACCTCCTGGCTCCATCATGAGACCCTGGGCAGCATCTAGGTACAAAGTGCTTGTGAAGACTAATCAAAAGAGTCCAAATACGACGGGTTTACGATGAGAACTTAAGGAGTTCCCATGAACACCTGGCTCCATCGTGAGACCCTGGGCAGCATCTAGGTACAAAGAGCTTGTCAAGACAAATCACGATGACAACTTAAGGAGTTCCTATGATCGCCTCCTGACTCCATCATGAGACCCTTATTGACAGCATCTAGGTACAAAGCGCTTGTCAAGACCAATCAAAAGAGTCCAAACACGACGGGTTTACGATGAGAACTTAAGGAATTCCCACGATCACCTCCTGACTCCATCATGAGACCTTGGACAGCATTTAGGTACAAAGTGCTTATCAAGACAAATCAAAAGAGTCTAAATACGACGGGTTTACGATGAGAACTTAAGGAGTTCCCATGACCACCTCCTGGCTCCATCAAGACACCCTAGGCAGCATCTAGGTACAAAGTACTAGTCAAGACAAATCAAAAGAGTCTAAACACGACGGTGTTACGTAGAGAACTTGAGGACTTCCTGTGACCACCTCCTGACTCCATCATGAGACCCTAGACAGCATCTAGGTACAAAGCGCTTGTCAAGAAAAATCTAAAGAGTCCAAATACGACGGGTTTACGATGAGAACTTTAGGAGTTCCCATGACCACCTCCTGTGCTCCATCATGAGACCCTAGGCAGCATCTAGGTGCAAAGTGCTAGTCAAGACAAATCAAAAGAGTCTTAACACGACGGTGTTATGATGAGAACTTAAGGAGTTCTTATGACCACATCCTGGCTCCATCATGAGACCCTAGGCAGCATCTAGGCACAAAGTGCTTGTCAAGACAAATTACAATGAGAACTTAAGGAGTTCGCATGACCACCTCCTGGCCCATCATGAGACCCTGGGCATCATCTAGGTACAAAGTGCTTGTCGAGACAAATCAAAAGGGTCCAAACACAACGGGTTTACGATGAGAATTTAAGGAGTTCCATTGATCGCCTCCTGTCTCCATCATGAGACCCTGGACAGCAACTAGGTACAAAGCGCTTGTCAAGACAAAAGAGTTAAGAACTAGAACCTGAAGCCATGAAGCCAATTTTAAAAAAAAGCAATTACAACAACGCGTCGTAGATACAATTCATACAAATCTTTAATTTGTGCGCGCTATTTTTAAAAGTTTCATTGAGTATTTCTTATAAATTATTAAATAATTTATGTGGTCTATGTGATGTGGGATCATAAAATGAAATCAACAATTAGGTATTTTAGCTGTGAGAAAAAAATCGCGCTTGTAATAGCCGCCAAAAATCTCGACTAAGTATGGGCGTGAAAAGCCATTTTCTAGTGAGTACCTAGTACCTTCCTACTCGACTTTTATTTTCAAGTTTTCTCATAAATGTATTGAAAAATATCGTGTGATACACGGGCGTTAAGGTTTCTACATACTCGTGACGATGGTCAGCCCTCGACTGGCGTCATCGGGCTGACATTAGTCAACTCGTATGTAAAAACCTATTTACCGCCCTTATATCACAAACTACTATTATGAATAGGAGCACTGGTTTTAGTTTTATTTTGTAAAGTGGGCGAACTGGGAGGGAGTCTACAAAGGGACAGCTGTTATACTCACACTGTCCTGCTTTTGATATGGTGACTAAGCTTGTTAAGGTCCACGGCGAACCGATGTACACACGACCGAAGCATGTCAATCTCTTCCTCAGTCCATTTACCTCTGAAATAAGAAACGCGAAATTTTAATTATCATGTCAGTATAGCTTGGTATAGTTGTAGGCACAATGCCAGGGAAATTTTTGAAAATAATCCATTCTAGGTATCACTGACAGCTCTCCATGTATTTATTTGTTATGATAGGACAATAAAAACATACATACCCAGGTTGAGTATCTGCCATAGGATGTAGCAACATCGTCATCTCTGACAGCTTGTTGAATGCGGTGCCTGCCTCTCGAAATATTTCTCCCACCTAGAAAAACAGTTCATCTGTCAACGTCACAGAGAAAAAATAACATATTGTATAAAGGTTTTTGGAAGTTGAAGTCCAAATCGAAGGTGCAATGCATACCTGCAAGCATCGCCGACTTCAATTTGTTAAGACCCTGCGCTTTGGCTGTACTCCATTCCGTATGTACATTGTAAGCATTGGACTTTAATTTTTTTTATATAGGGAGCAAACAAGCAGTTGGGTCACCTGATGTTAAGTGATTACCGCTGCCCATGAACATTTGCAGCAACAGAGGAACTGCTAATGTGTCACTGGCTCTTGAGAAATTTGTTTATTCGCCCTTTGAAGTGCCCCATAATCTTGAGGGAACACAGAAGATCTTCTCCATATTTTTTTTTTATCCATAACATAATTTAATAAAGCTGTGTTTGAGTCTGCAAGTGTGCAGAAGATGGTACATGGCTAAACATTTATTTTTAACTAATACAAGAGCCCCACCCAATGGAATATTCCAGTAAGGACTGTAAATCAATAGACTACCTAGTTCTACTCGTACCTACATAAGCCACCCACTCAATCCTCACCCCCACACCCACTCTAGAATATTCCTGTACACTACTATGTACATCAAATGAAATATTCCAGAATGGGGTGGTAAATCAATACACTGTCTACCCTGTCTCTTGCCACCCCCCTCCTACCACCCACCTCCTGCCCACCTGTAGCGGCCGCCAGACAGGATTATTAGGGCTGTCAACATTTGTAATTTTTAGTTATTTTTTTTTCCTTCTGAATTTGAATGAAATTACCATGGGCATTACACTTGACATAATCCAAATTATAGTAAAAGCTTTAGACTTCAGACAAACTAAAATCAGTAAAGTAAAAAAAAACACTCTGACTTGAACTTGTTGCTTTTTAGATGTCTGTTATTGATTCTATTCTGCTCTAAGATTGTATTTTTAAAGTTCATATGTTAAAATAAAATTTGGTTGGAAGTAGCAACAAAAAGTAAAATTCTTTTAAGACACAATAAACCACAAAATACTTATTTAACTGTTAGGGATATATTGCATGTTATAATTGATAATAATAATTACTTAGTAATATAGTTAAGTAGTTAAGAATTGCAATAAAATATTTTATCTTTGAAACTGTCAACCCTAACTGTGCATCCCTAGGATTTAATAAGCGAGCTGCATCTATCCCAGGTACAGGGGGAAATCAATAAGCTGTCTGCGCGCAGTGCGCACTAGCTCGCTTTTTTGGCCGGGTCATCCAGGCACACTAAGGGTGTGTACAGACTATGTAACTCTAGAATTGATTAAATAGAATATATATTAAATAGATAAATTATTGAGAACACATTTTTTTACTATTGTTCTTTTTATATAAGACTTATACATTATAGCTCATACTAGGATCACTTTCAGTAGTCTGATTGGCCTTTTTATTTTAGAGTTAAGTAAATTTGCTTGATATTTTGGATATTAAAAGTAATAATAAGTACTTCTTGACATATAACATTTTAAAAGTATATAAAGTATTTGATTACTAACCACTCGTAAACCTGATAGTCGTTGAAGGTCTTAAAAAAACAAGCCCTTTTTAATTATTTCCCTATGCTTATTGTAACTGCCCTTAAAATCCTATTGAGTATGTGTATGTGTAATGTTCATCCTATGTATATGTATGTATGAAATATGAAGGGGAAATTCAATAAGTTGATTCTGCGCATGTGTGTGAAATGCCCGGGCAAGCTGATCTAAAATAGGGTGTGTACACAATGCTACATAAAGCAATAGAATACATTTTAAAGCCAGATTAAGTTATTATAATAAATTAGCTCAGCAATAAGTAAAATATAATGTATAATTAAATTAATTCTAAAGTTCTTAAATATAGAAAAAATTCGCTCAGTCTAATTATTATTAATATTGTAGTAATAAAATCGCATAGAATGGTAGAATAATATTAAGGTAACTTATAATATTAGATAAATACCATATTATTAAGTACATATAATTATTTATATAATTAAATATACTAAGTTCTTATATTAATATACTTACATATGCAATGGATTATTTCTTGTTTCCTGATTATCACAAACACTCACACAGCATTAAAATAGAGTAAGCTAAATTAAAGAATAGCCAAATAAATCATATTTTAAATTAAAAGAGACATGAACACAACCAAAAGCAACGAAGGCTCAACCCAAAATGAATACTGGTAGACGAAATCAATACACTGTTACAGAGGCTGCACAGTGCTGCCAACTCAGAAAATCAATACCTCATGCAAACTACAGCACCAGACAAAGAGATGTACTTATATTATGTATGTACATCATAATATAGGCATAAGAGGGTTTTTGATGTATCAAAATATACTTAATGTTTATAGTAATAATACAACACTGGATCAAAATCAGAATATATTTTATTACAATTCAGATGTGATGGACAAACAACACAACAAATTCTCTTTGTTCTTGGCTCTTTTTTTGCTTTTCATTAGCACCATAATCTTACATTTATGTAAAGATCATGCTTGCCATTGAAGTGCAATTGAAAATAAACATGATTTCAACATTTAAAAAATAAGTTACTGAGTTTCATGATGGCTGTTAGATGAACTTGTTAGGATACATCATGATATGATTTATTGTATAGATATTGTTTAAGACCTGCAGAGTGACATACTTTATATTTTAGAAAATAAAAAAGTTCTCAAGCAATTATTCCAAACCTAAATCAAAGCAGATACTTATTAGGCATCAACTAGAACTATAAATGCCTGTGTCTGCTTTTTTTATAACCCATCCATTTAACCTATCTTGACAATATTTACAACTCAAATAGATCCTGGATAAGCTATTTTTTATCCTCGAAAATCTATACTAATATTATAAATGCGAAAGTTTCGATGGATGGACAGATATAGGGATGGATGTTTGTTACTTAATCAAGCCAGAACTGCTAAATGGATCTAGATGAAATTTGGCACAGAGATAGAGTATAGTCTGGAATAACACATAGGCTAGGCAGTTTTTATCCCGGGAAATTTTAAAGAGTTCCCGCATGAACCGAAAAACCTCATCCCACGCGGACGTATAGTCGTGGGCATCAGCTAGATTAGGTAGGTAGGTACCTACCTAATATTCTTTAGTTTGACGCTATAGGTGTAGGTATATATAAATATCTACTTTAGAATTTCTTACATATTATAATATCTATGTATTATTAAGTACCTAGTACGTATCTACTTTAGAAGCGAAGCTAAAAGTAAAATGCTTACTTTGGCCGCCGAACTGTTCATATTCAAAATGTATCTTGCCACTGAACTCTTCCCAAGTATTTCACTTTCACGTTATAAAATGAAGGATAATTAAATTAAAAATAATGCGTAACAAAACAGAAATCAAACGAAATGCGAAATAATTAAAACAACACAAAATGAGAAAAAATTAGGAAGACAGAAGGTAGAGTATGACCAACTAGTCACTACGGGTTATGACATTCTTTCAAATGAAATGTCATAATGTTACTTGTCTCTGGAAATGTCAAACAGACAGCGAACGAAAAAACTAAAAAAGCTTTTTTCGTTCGCTGAGGTATTGAGGTATAGTGTATTATCTATGGTTCGCTGCAAACAGAAGCGAAAATCAATCGTGTAAAAATAGTCATAGATTTATGTGTGTTGTGTAGTCATAGTCAAAGATGTTGCCAACACATAGGATTCTTTTCATAGACACATTATAGAGATGCACTATCCTGTTGATGTGGATAAC
The DNA here is from genome assembly GCA_923060345.2 of Erebia aethiops. NCBI lineage: Eukaryota > Metazoa > Arthropoda > Insecta > Lepidoptera > Nymphalidae > Erebia > Erebia aethiops. Next base: position 3,087,365 of record OV281079.1, on the reverse strand, counting down.
TTTAGAAAAGCGTCCAATATGATGACGATTGGGTCAAAAATCTTTAAAAATTATCTTGGAAGGATTGCAATACTATAGTACAAGGTTGTACGAAAATGCAAACATGATTTTTTAAGTAATATTTTTTGTAATTTCTTGGCATTGCCCAATGCATGTCAAGCATGATCTATTAAAAATAAATAAGTGATAAAAAATATACATGCAAAAATAATAAAGATACCACGTAGTATTAAAAATGTGCAAAAATGTCTGTTTGTTGTTTGCTACTTGTTTGCTACGTAGTCACTTTGAAAATCAATGATTTCCCCACAGGTTTTTCGAATAATCTAGATCTTTGCGCGAAATCACGGGCACATCTATATAAAAATACAGTGTGATTCTCCAGGGCACGTTTCAAAATAGATTTTAGGTCCATTTTTATCGATGGAATTTATTATAATATTATTGTAGGTACCATTGAAATAATAATATGCCCGTGCAACGACCTCAATTTATATAGACGGGCCCTGTCAAACAAAGAATGTGGACCCTTTTACTAACGCCATCTAGTCTGAAAAGCGGGACAGCGCTATGGCGGGGACAAGGACATGGCTAATGGCTATACACGTTAGGAGCCTGCTTTAAAGGTTGGACGCCCAATTTTTTTCTATGAAAGGGCCCATCTAGTACCTACATTATATAATATATCGATGTGCCAGTAACCATCATAATATTTTTACTGTCGAATACCAAACCCTTACTTACGGTTTTAAAAAATAAAAAGTATATTTTAAATAAGTAGGTATTTAACTACCAAAATATATTTATTCATTTAAAACAAAATTACAAGATATAATAGAACCTTATAGACTAAACGTTAATCTAAAATAATTATATACGTACAAACAAAAATAAAAATAAAACCCTAATCAAAAAGACCACCCCTGGTTGCCTCTGGGCCAAAGGTACCCATCAAACTTGCAGCATTGCCGCGCTGAATGGCGATGGATAACCTTTGAACCAACTACCAAAATAAAAATAAATGGTAAAAACTTCGCAATAACACGGGTGATTATAATTAATAATAGGCTAAGTGCTTACCTTAACGGCAGGATTGTTCATCGAAGCTTAACTTAAATTCACACAAAATATCTATTTTTTATTGTAAATTTTGTAGATTTAGGTACTTTACAGAGGATTATAATTAAATAACACAATAGGTTTAACTTGCAACAAAATACTAAATTTTGCACAACAAAGAAGAAAAAATCAATATTGATGCTTTGCAAGTGTTACTATTGTGTAAACGCTATCATGCAAGGTATTGCCAATAAGATCTAAAAAATAATTATTACAGAAGCATAAATTTACATTTTTATTAGTGCCAATAATGATCTTCATTAAGCTATTATAGTAATATAATAAGTCTATGTCATTATGTCTTTAACTATTGCCTGTTAGGATTTTAATTTTTTTTATATACCTACCTAATATAGAAAATGAATGATTTTTATTAAAATAGAGCACAAAATATCCTATCGCACACCTCGTTTTGAAACAGAACGTACTGACCGTAGGCAGATTTCCAATTATTTTGGGATCCGTCTCGGTCTTGAAGTCATGTAAAAAGACGTTCATTGTTTAATATACCTACACCCGTAGCTAAAATTTAAGGATATTATCGAGATCTGTCGTTCAATGTACTGGCTGTTTCATACAAGGAAAGGACAGAACAGAACACTGTAACTACTGCTGGAAGGCATCTAACACGTTCTGGAACATAATAGTAATCTTTTTTTTCCAGAAAGTATATTAATGAATTTTTTCTATGAACTCCTGATGAATTTTATCATCTGACCAACAGGAACAAATCTTGCCGTTGGTCAGATTAGTCTAACCAACGATCTGACCATTATAGGAAACACTTCTTGTTCACTAGTCTGCGTCACTCTCGTCCACGTCGCCTCGCAGCTCACTGCCCTCAGTTTCATCATGGAGTTAGGAAATTAGTATGTGTGAAATCCACAGGTGAAATTCTGTGGTGAAAATAAATTGCAGTTTGAAATGGACAATATTTGGCTTTTATGCACTATGGTATTCAGGTGTACCAACTGTAAATACAATTATTAAGCCCGCGCATACTAAAATTCTAAATCTTTGAGCCCGCGGACATAAATTAACTAGTGGTTCGCCCTGAACTAAGACCTCGCGGCGCCATCTATTGACATAAATGTGAAGTTCTGTTAAAAATACTGAAGCTCATTAAAAATTAAATAATTCCGTTTCCTTACAATATTTATCTAATTTTAGTATTTGTTGTTCAATTACAGGATATAATTGAAATAATTGATCAAGTTTCAGGCTCTGTTCTGAGTTCTGAGGTCATCTTTGGACGTTAGAAAATCACCACTTTGAAAGCCCCCCATTTCGTCAATTTTGGGGGAAAAATTAAAAAAAAAATATTTTTGGACTCTATTCCTAATTATCTTTAAAATGATATACGGCAACCCTATGTAACTTTATAAAAAATATTTTACTTCGCATTCGCTTTTATGAGAGCCCCCCTGAAATAAAGATTTTTATTATTTTTTAAGCCATATTCGGCGGGAGGCCATTGGTTTACATATTATATTTAAAGCTGAAGTAATTGCGTTCAGTAATTCAGAAGTTATAATGCTCTGACAGACGGACGGACGGACGGACGGACGGACGGACGGACAAGTGCCAATTCACCCAAGTAGACTCAGAGACCTTCGCTTCGCTCGGTCAAAGATCTGATTTAATAGCTTAAATTATTCAGATAGTCCGGGGCATAAACCAATAAACCAGCGGGGGTTCGAACCTCGGGCCTCAGATTGCCAATTTTTTCATTAAACGTTGTATTATAATACTTACCTAAATATTAAAGCAGTTCCATTTTTTAAAATAGGTTGGATAAAGGATTTTGATTACGACATTTGGTATCTTTCTTTCTAGGTTTTTAAAAATCTATACAACTTGAGACTTTCTAATATGGGTATTTTTTGAACTCTTTCATAGGTACCGAATTTATAACGTATTTAAAGTATTAGTTAAAACTTCTGCTAAGAATTTGACTTGCACGTCACATTTACTTCTACAAGGTAATCAATCACCGTTACCAAGACCTCATATCTACGAAGTAGGAAGGAAATTTTATTTTTATTTTTTATTATGAGACAGGCTTGCGCTAGGCGACAATCATGCTTAGTGCAATGATGAGGTATAGGATGGAACGCGCTTGCCACGAAGATGCCTATTCACTCTTGCCTTGAAGGCACCTAAGTGTGGCAGGAAACACGTGCGCTGGGAGGGTGTTCCACACCCTACCGACAACGTTTCGTGCGCGCAGATTTGACGTTTACCACTTAAGGATGCCAACACTGACGGTTTCTCGCTGTTCTGTGGTAGAACGGAGGAGGAACAAGGTTGTAAAATTCCTGAGCACACTCTCCATATAGCTGTTAAAAAACCGATAAGCAGGCGACACTTTGATAATAAATAAGTACACAATAATCTACCAACAACTTAGTTGAGAAGTTCCTGTAACTACTTGGTTTGAGTACCTACTGTCTAACAATAAACACTTATGAAATCATCCACTTGAGTCTATGGCATTATATAAAAGCACTGGTCGAAATCGCAGTATCTACTCACTTATTGTAATATCAAGCCATAGACATTGGTGTCTGTCTGTATTCTATTGTACGTGGTTACGCGCTACAATGGGTTTCTTGGGTAACACCTGTGCATTATTTGCCTTGTTTTTTGCCGTGGGTTTTATGCACACTGAAGCCCGATCTACCAATGACGTATTAAGGTAAGATTAAAATTTTCAATTAATTAAATCATCAGCTCAGCCTAGTGGACACCCGACCTTCCTGTGTGGGGTCGCGGATTTGATCCCCGGGCATGCACCACCTTTACGAAGTTATGTGCGCTTAAAAATTAAGTAACACTTGCTTCAAACTATACTCAATACATAATATTCCATAGCTCAGTCTAATTATGTAGGACTGAGAGTTAGATCTTATGTTACGTCGTGTTTGGACTCTACCACTGGTTCGGAAATCAGGTTCTACTGAGAAGAAAAATATCGTGAGGAAACCTGCTCGACCGAGAGTTCTTCATAACGTTCTCGAATGTGTGTGAAGTCTGCCAATAAACATTTGGTCAGCGTAATGGACTACGGCCAAACATTTTCGTTCCGAGTGGAGACTCGTGCTCCAGCAGTGATTCGGCAATGGGTTGTTATGAAAGAGAGCTCGACTTATCGTGCATCGCTAACCCACTACTTAGTACGAATCTCATCTCTATATTAACAAAATAAGTAGGTACCTCTTGACCGCGATCCCACGTGACAGTTAGTGATGATGCAGTCCTAAGACCATAGTGAGCTAACCTCTTAGGGGTACGCCCAAGTTAATCTATGGGTACAGCAGTTATATTACACCCTATTCGGTTTCTACCTACACGGCATTGTACCGGAATGCTACATCGCTTGGCGGCACGTCTTTGCTGTTAGGGTGGTAAACTGTACCCGTGGCCGAGGCCTCCCACTAGATCAGACTAGAGAAATTTCAGAAATTATAAAATCTCAAATTGACCCTGCCGTGGATCGAACCTGGGCCCTCTCACATAAAAGACCATTGAGCACAGCACTGCGCCAGGCCGGTCGTTAAAATTTTGGCCCTTATCAAAGTCTCAAGACTCAAACACGCTAGCCAAGTTCAATAGGCCGACTTCACACACCCGAACATCCTCATGTTTTCTTTCACAGTTATCACGCTCATAGCTCCTAAAAAGTAAGTTGTGCCAGGCCAGGCGTGCCAGGGGATGGAACCCCCGACCGCCCAAAAAGGAGGCTGGACGTCTCAACCACTGCGCTTGTACACCGCTTATTTAAGAGTGTATACATAGTTGATTTATTTAATCGTATGGCGTTTGGTACATAATAAGCGTTTTTATAAAAATAACGCTTATTATGTACCTATTTGATATCTTGATTCGTCCAAGTTTGATATCTTGTTTGATCTTACTCGATACTCTATTTTTTAAAGCTTTTATTTAACTTGCAATGTATGTAACTATGTTTATTCGGGTGGAATCTTGCAACTCAATTTTGAAGCAGATATAATTAATATATTTTCAACCGATTGAGCTGAAATTTTGTATACTTACACGTTTGGTTTGGGTGACAATGCATGGTAAGTTGTGTGACGTCATTCTAAATCCAACATGGCGGAACATCCACGATGGCGGACTAGTTATTTTTATTTAATATTATAAATGCGAAAGTTTGGATGGATGGATGGATGTTTGCTACTCAATCACACCAGAACGGATGACTGGATCTTAATGAAATTTGGCACAGAGATAGATTATATTCTGGAATAACACATATAGGCTACAATTCATCCCGGAAAATTAGAGTTCCCGCGGGAACCGCAAACCCTCAATCCACGCGGACGAAGTCGTGGCCTAGTAGCTTATAACCTGAATTAACAAAGTCTACATTTTATCCAGCAAAATTAATAAATTCCCTCGGGAATCCAAAGGAAGTCGGAAGCATCATCTAGCTTTAAATGTTTTTTCCCCAACAGGGATATCCCGGTACGCTGCATCACCCATAATGTGACCCAAGTCTCTTGCCAAAACGCGAACATCACTGACAACTTGGTGCCACACCCTGACGACTGCCAGTTGTTCTATTACTGCTTGAGCGCCGACCTACCACCGATATGCCGACAGTGCCCTTCCGGATTGCATTTCAACCCTAAAAAGCATGTATGCGACCGACCTGAACAAGCCGATTGCAAATCTTCTACCACAAACTCTACCACTACTACCACCACTACCACTACCACAGAACCTGCGTCTACCGTTCGCGATGATATGACTACTACTGAGTCATCTGGTGGGTGGTGGTGGTGGGGCTAAAAATTTAAATAGCTTTTGAGTTTTGGAGCACAGGTCTACAACAAAACAAAAGCTTTCGCTTGCAACGGATCTTGACACTGAATAAACTTTTTATGCAAAAAGTTGTTTTTCATTAATTATTGTCGATTATCGAATACTCAATACTCAATTTATTTATTCACTAGCGACCCGCCCCAGCTTCGCACGGGTGCAATTCTGATACTAAATATACAACAGAATGTCTTTAAATACAACGTTCACAGCTTATTTTTGTTATAAGACAATACAAACAAGTTTTCTTTAGATGTTAAAAATGGGTAGTGTGGGGTATTCCTAAGAGATAGACATATATATAGGTACTATCGCGAACTTTTTGTAGACCTTTTTTAATATGTACAATACTATAGTACATTATTTTGATGTATCTATCTCGTAGGGTTCAGCCAGCGTTTGCAATGTAAGCGCAAAAAATGTGTTTATTTATGACATCACATTAGAAACTTCTAAAATTATCAGTGTTTCTCTACTATATTATGCACTAGCTGATGCCCGCGACTTCGTCCGCGTGGAATAAGTTTTTTTGAATTCCCGCGGGAACTCCTCAAGTTTTCCGGGATAAAAAGTACCCTATGTCACTCTCCAGGTCCTCAATTATACCCATGCCAAAAATCAGGTCGATCCGTTGCTCCGTTGCAGCGTGATTGAAGGACAAACCAACAAACCAACAAACAAACTAACTTTCGCATTTATAATATTAGTATGATGTATTCCTACATTCCTCTTGAATCACTATCATTGAAAAAAAACTCTATCTATTATCCCATAAGTACCTAGTTTTAAAGACCTAAGCATACATAGGGACAGACAGCGCGAAGCGACTTTGTTTTATACTATCACTAGCTGATGCCCGCGACTTCGTCTGCGTGGAATAAGTGTTTAAATTACCATGGGAACTCCCTAATTGTGAATGTCAAATAATAGACAAATAATTTCCAATTAAATAATATTGCGTCTATAAATTAAGATGTTATCTATACTATCTTTCAAGTTGGATCAAACTGCACACGGTGTGCAAATTTAATTTAAAATCGGTTAAGTAGTTTAGGAGTCCATCGCGGACAAACAACGTGACACGTGTTTTATATATACCTATTATTATAAGATGTACTTGTGATAGTGATGATGATGTAGGACATACAGGTGACGTTTATGTTACGTCGTATTCTGACTCTACCACTGGGTCAAAAAGCACGCCAAAGTCCGTTCCATATAAGCGCGTATACCTATTACCATAGTAGGAAAACAATTAATCAAAACATTTTTATTACGAATTAAATAGGACGTATTTAGGATAAATTCTTCCCGTGTTCGAAATTGCCTTGTATTTGTGAGTCGTGTATGAACTTGTAGTTCCCGGCGTTCACGTCACCGCCTGCCAATAAAAAAAAAGAAATATTATTAAAAAACCGTTTAAGTGAGGGTCAGACTAGCTCACTAAGGGGTTCCGTACCTTGGCAAAATAAATAGTTCACCCATAAAAACGCCCGCAGTTAAAATCAACCCTTTTTGTAATTCTAATGGCTAACTATGGATTTTAAGGAGAAAAAAATTGGAAAAATGCTCTTTTCTATGGACATTTTGTATAAACTCGATTTATTGGAGTTTGGACAGGACAACGTCAGTCGGGTCAACTAGTTTTCAATTAGGTTGCGCAAGCACTACATTATGACTATTCAAAATTTCAAATATAATATACTATATCATTAGTATTTATATAGTTACAGACGGACAAAATCATAAGGTCCTCTTTAATAATTTTGGTACCACTACAGCCCATTAACGTCCCACTGCTGGGCACAGACCTCCGCTCTCATAGGAGAGAGGGAATGAATGAATGAATGAAATATTCTTTATTGTACACCAAAAAAAAAAAAAAAAATACATTAAATAATAACAATAAAAATAATTAAAGAAAATCGGTACAAATGGCGGCCTTATCGCTTTGAAGCGATCTCTTCCAGGCAACCACGCTTTATAGGAATTAAGCCTAGTGAGTCGAGGGTGTACGTAAATTTAGGAGGAAATAATAATAATGTAATAATTTATACTAATATAATACTAATAATAATAATATATATATAATTATATAATACAAAATAAAATCAATACCTATATACAATCAAACATATACTAATATAAATAAATATCTATATACATATACTAAATGTTATGCCAAAAAGGGAGTAAAATAAAATAAAAGCCAGAAGACGCAAAGTAAATCATGGAGGAAGGAAGTGCGCTTTGATGAGCTTTTTAAAAGCTGCAAGAGATTGCGCACGCCTGATATGCAACGGTAAGGAGTTCCATAGCCTAGCAGCTTCAACGGAAAAGGATTTCGACGAAAAAGAGGTATTATGAGAAGGGATTTTTAATCCCTATAGGATAGGGAGGGAGGGAATTAGAGCTTAGACCCACCACGCTGCTCAAATGCGGGTTGGCGGCCTTTAACGACTATTATCATGTTAGTGATAGTAACCGGGACCGACGGCTTAACGTGCTCTCCGAGGCACGGGGGTGAAACACCTACTTCCAACTCCGGGCTCAACTGAGGATTTCTTAACTGAAAACCCCAATACGACCCAGTCATGGTCGATTGCGGATATCATGCGGACATAAAATTGTTAGGTATTGGGTATTGGTTATTGGGTCTGGCTAACAGCTAGACCAACGCGGCAGTTTGGTATTTTGGTACGGAACCCCAAAAAAATTAAGAAAAGAAGTCCACCTGGGGGGTCCGCACCCGCGTGCGCGTTCCCAATCACGATGTCCTCGGTGCCGCCGTCGCGTACTTCAGTTCTGAAGTTCGATGGTTGAACCTGTTTCAAGTAATCAAAATTTTCACAGCAACAACATACAACGCGTTTCAGACTCATTTTTCTTTACTTTAAGTTTCTCTAAGTTTCTTTTCCACCATAAGTGTAACATCTTACTAAAATTATAAATGCGAAAAAATGTTTGTTTGTTGGTTTGTCCTTCAATCACGCCGCAACAGAGCAACGGATCATACAAACATAATATATTTTTTTATTTAAGTAGACTTTTAACAAGTGCTTTTGAATAGTCGAGTCTACCAATCTACCACTGGTTCGGAGTGCCGTTCCTGCCGATAAGAACCAGCCAGAATGTCTGTAGTTGCTCTTTTGAAAACATAATTTACAATAATTATACTAATAATATACTAGGTATTACTGCTATTGGGGCTGATTCTGTATATCACAATCTCTAAACAGATGACATTTTACATAAATTAAGTACAAAATAACTAGTTAATATCTAAATATATGTATATAATTACAATTTACCTGGTTCAAAGGTTATCCATCGCCATTCAGCGTGGCAATGCTGTAAGTTTGATGGGTACCTTTGGCCCAGAGGCAACCAGGGGTGGTCTTTTTGATTAGGGTTTTATTTTTATTTTTGTTAGTAGGTAGGTATATAAGGATTTTAGATTAACGTTTAGTCTATAAGTTTTTATTATATCTTGTAATTATATACATATACTTAAATAATTACAAGATAATAATTATAATTATAATCTCTAAACTATACTAAAATGGCAGCTTTAAATCTAGTTCTGTCCCTTTCCGTAGGAAGTATTATGATGAAAAGGTTAGCAATATTTGTAATGCTCTAATTTTAGTTTAGTTTAGAGATTGTGCACTGCAGAATCAGCCCCATTGCTATGTATGTTTGTGTCATTTTTGCGCGCCTATTATTTCCCTAAGAACAATAATCATGTGTGATTACTACTAAGATAGGTTCAAAATGTTATTATAGATAAGACTGGGTAGCAAAATTTATTGTAATCTGCTTAGGTTGCAAAAAAAATTGGCAGTACTAACTGCCGATAGAAGTGAAAACGAATATTTGAAATAATAAAAAAATAATAAGTAAGTATATAAACTTTAAAACTAAGGAATTAAAGTTTATTAGTCTTACTTATTACTTATTACTTATTACTTAATACTTTTTACTTATTACTTATTTACTTATAGGTAATATTATAAATGCGAAAGTTTGGATGTCGGTATGGAGGTATGGATGTATGGATGGATGTTTGTTACTCAATCACGCCCCAACGGCTGAACGGATCTGGATGAAAATTGGCACAGAGATAGATTATAGTCTGGAATAACACATAGGCTACTTTTTATCCCGGAAAATTAGAGTTCCCACGGGAACCACAAAACCTCGATCCACGCGTACGAAGTCGCGGGCATCAGCTAGTATATTTATATATAAGACCTTTTGTCTTCGTAACAACGCGACCATGTCGGTGACGCAGAGTCGAATCGAATCAAGTTTACCCCTACCAAAAAGTGATCAACGTGGCTAAAGAAAGAAGTTTTCACTTCAATAAAATTACATCAATATGTAGATGCATGTGAAACCGCAGTCCTATACTTATAACGCACTAACCTGTCCGTCATTCCGCAACAGGTCAGGCATGCCGGCTCCTCCGGGGTATCTGTTATAGATCCCGTTCAAGTTGTAGTGCAAATTCATGTCCGGCCCGATATTCGCTTTGAGGAGCTGCTCCCAGATACCACCTGGAAAAGAAACACCTTAAATAACAATATGCTCGTATATAGATTAGAGATCTTTTTTAAATTTATAGACTAACGCTTGGCTGCAATCAGACTTGCTGGAAGTAGTGATGCAGCCTAATGTGTAGCGCGCTTGCCTAAAAGATGCCTATTCACTCTTGATATGAAGACACCAATATTATAAGCGGATGGAAAAACGGAAGCCATAAAAGCGTTCGCACGCGTCCCTGTAATTTCAACTATATACGGATGCAGATCTTGAGGATACCTAATCTATATCTAAACTAATATTCTAAATGCGAATGTTTGGATGAATGGATGGATGGATGTTTGTTACTCAATCAATGAAATTTGGCACAGAGATAGATTATAGTCTGAAATAATCTAAAGTAGCCTATATGTGGCTAAATACTTTTTATCCCGAAAAATTATAGAGTTCCCGCGGCAACCGGAACACCTCAATCCACGCGGATGAACTCGCGGGCATCAGCTAGTATTATATAATATATAGGTCTATACCATAAGATAGCTTACAACCTGAGTTAACACTTAACACATAGGGTACTTTATATTCCGGAAAATTAAAGTGTTACCGCCGGACGACGTTTTGACGACTTCCTTGGAGTCGTGTTAAGCGCTGTTGTCTTAACGTGCGGGAGTCCCGGCAGGGTCAAAAAAGTGTGTAAAATGCATTGAATTATATGTACAAGTACTTAGTACATAATATACCTCAATGGTAAAATGTGAAGTGTTGTAGTCTTTGACTTGACTTGAAAACAATATCAATGTAAGTGGTGCTTTTTAGTTATTCAAATTTATCTTTTTGACCGAGCGAAGCGAAGGTCTCTGAGTCTACTTGAGTGAATTTGCACTTGTCCGTCCGTCCGTTCGCCCGTCTGTCAGAGCATTATATAACTTCTGAATTACTGAACGTAATTACTTCAGCTTTAAATATAATTTAGATGACCTCCAGCCGAATATGGCTTAAAAAGTTATAAAAATCTTTATTTCAGGGCTCTCAAAAGCGAATGCGAAGTAAAATATTTTTATAGCGTTAGCGTTTTTTATAGGGTTGCGGTATATCATTTTAATGATAATTAGGAATAGAGTCCAAAAATTTTTATTTTTTTATTTTTCCCCTAAAATTGATGAAATTGGGGCTTTCAAATTGGATATTTTCTAACGTCTAAAGTTGACCTTAGAACTCTAAACTTTCTGAAAGGCTGAGCCTGAAACTTGATCAATTATTTGTATTATAATATCAGGTCTACTTGAACAACAAATACTAAAATTAGATAAATATTGTAAGCAAAAGAAATTATTTAATTTTTAATGAGCTTCAGTATTTTTCACATTGATGTCAATAGATGGCGCCGCGAGGTCTCAGTTCGGGGCGAACCACTAATTTAACACAGTGTGGGAATTTGTCGTAGCATTCTGATGCTATCATAAAGGCCGGACCGCATTACAGTGGCGCTGCACAGCGCGGCACAAAGCGCCAAAATATTATTTCAATCATATGGTATGGTGCATGTCGCACTAGAGCGGTGCTGCACTGTGCGTTGCTGCGCGTCGCGGCATAGTTGCCTCCGAGACAATATTGTGCCGCTGTAATGGCGGTCCGGCCTTAAGAATGACGAGAGGACTCACCCTTGTCGATGGACACAATCGGCCTGTTCGACTGCCACGGGTACTCGCCGTGCGCTTGGAAGTAGATAGCGTACGTCGAGAGCTGGAAACGAATGCAAAGAGAAAAAAAGTTAAAAGCAAAACAATCGCCCTCAGAAAGTTTCATGATCCCTTCTATTTAGCGTTCCGGTACGATGCCGTGTAGAGACCGAAGGGGTATGGGTTTAATATAACTGCCATGCCCCTAACAGGTTAGCCCGCTACCATCTTAGACTGCATCATCACTTACCATCAGGTGTGATCGCAGTCAAGGGCTAGCTTGTAGTGGATAAAAATAAAAATAAAACTATAGCTGATGCCCACGACTTCAACCGCGTGGATTCAGGGTTATTTGATTCCCGCGGCTACTCTTTGATTTTCCGGGGTAAAAAGTAGCTGTGTTATTCCAGACTATATTATAATCTATCTCGGTGCCAAATTTCATCCACATTCGTTCAGCCGTTCTGGCGTGACTGAGTAACAAACCTCCATCCATCCAAACTTTCGCATTAATAATATTATACTAGCAGATGCCCGCGACTTCGCCCGCGTGGATTGAGGTTTTTGATTATCGCGGGAACTCTTTAATTTTCTGGGATAAAAAGAAGCATATATGTCCTTCCCGGAGATACAACCGATCCCTGTAGCATCAAAATCGTTTGAACAGATGAGTCGTGAAAGCGTAGCAGACAGACAGATAGACACACTTTCGCATTTATAACATTAGTATGGAAGTATGGATGGACGTCCAAAAGTGTAATGTGTCCCTCCCACCGAATTTCGGCCACCGCGGCCAAATAAACCCATTACTTGTTATGGCCCGGCCCGGGACTCGAAATCGTCGGCCGCAGTCGAACATGCTAACCACTAGACCAGAGGCACGAGGCAGTCAAGAGTGTAAAATGTACCTAATTTGTATAAATAAATATTGATTGATGACGCGTGTCACCTGTGTATAGTAGAGCGCGAGCCAGTACTTGCCGCCGTGGCCGACGAAAGCTGTCTCGTTGACGTCCAGCAGCATGGGCAGTGGCTGGTGAGCGAGGTCCGGCGAGATGCGCAGGTTACAGCCATACCTGCGACCACATTCATATAAATAAATCCTTTATTACATTACATTGTTGCAGACTTAAAAGTAGTCATAATATAGTACTGCGCATACTTTAATACGAATATTTGTTCAGCGTCGGCTATGTTCGCAAATGACTGATGACTTATTTTCCGTAACCATCGGACACCTTCAAAGAGGATTCGAGTACGAGTCTCAAGGTCGATCTTAGAGGGCTAGGTTCCTGGGGAAAGAACCTGGAAGACAGAAGAGGAAGTGGATGGACGACATAATTACGCACAATTAAAGAATATTGCTCAAGATCGGGCATTTCCCGCGGGAATAGAAAAAACTTAATCCAAGCTTGAAAGAGTCCTATGTCCAACAGTGAATGCCGGTGGTGGATGCGTAATGGCTGATGATGATGATGATGAAGCGGATGCAATCGCGGGCATCTATCTAGATTATTTAAATATTACTTATCCCGATTTTCAAGTCGCTATCATCAAAAACATAGAATTTTCGTACAAACTTCCAACCCCCATTTCACCCTCTTTGGAGTAGATTTTCGGAAAATTGCTTATGCACATGTTATTTTTATTTAAAACTAATAACCTTAATCCCGATTTTCAAGACTCTAACTTCAAAAACTTAGAACCGTCATACAACTTTCCAACCCCTATTTCACCCCGTTTAGGGTGGATTTCCGTAAAATTTCTTATACAGATTTTAATTATTTATAACTAAAAACTTCATTGCCAATTTTCATGGCTCTAACTTAAAAAACAAATGACTTTCATACAAACTTCCAACCCCCATTTCAACCCCTTAGGGGTGAATTTTCCCAAAACCGTTTCTTAGCTGACGTTTACACCATAGAAGGAACCTACCTTCCAAATTTCAAGTCTGTATGTTTTATAGTTCCTGAGATATCGTGATGATCAGTGAGTCAGTCAGTCAGTCAGTGACCTTTCGCTTTTATATATATAGATAGATATAAAAGGTAAATGTGACTGACTAACTGATCTATCAACGCACAGGTTAAACCACCGGACGGATCGGGCTGAAAGCTATGTACAGATAGCTTTTATGACATTTGCATCCGATAAGAATGGATTTTTGAAAATTCAACCCCTAAAGGAGTGAAATAGGGCTTTGAAATTCGTATAAAAATCGAACCTGACGTGCCGCGGGCAAAAGCTAGTTATACTATACTAGCTTATGATCGCGACTTCGTCCGCGTGGTTTAAGTTATTTTTGTTCCCATGGGAACACCTTAATGTTCCGGAATTAAAAGTAGCAACGACTTTCCAGGTTCTCAACTATACCCATGCCAAAAATCACGTCGATCCTTTGCACCGTTGCGGCATGAACCAACAATCAAACATACTTTCGCATTTATAATACTAGCTGATGCCCGCGACTCCGTCCGCGTGGATTAAGGTTTTTTGGTTCCCGCGGGAACTCTTTAATTTTCCGGGATAAAAAGTAGCCTATGTGCTATTCCAGACTATAATCTATCCCTGTGGCAAATTTCATCCAGATCCGTTCAGCCGTTGGGGCGTGATTGAGTAACAAACATCCATCCATACATACATCCATACATCCAAAATTTCGCATTTATAATATTAAGTATTAAGTATAAGTAAGTATAGATTAGTATGAAGTATGATGCACGGGTTATACCAGTCGGGGCAAGCCTTCAGAATGTCGTAGGGCGCTCGGTAATACTCGGCGCGGCGAACGATCGGGTTGCGGATGTTGAACCGCTCATTGGGGTCGGTGAGGTTGACGCGCTTGATCTTCACGTCTCTTCGCTCGCAGATGTAGTCGTAGTGGAACTTCGGAATCGATTCTCCTCGGGAACAGTACGTGGCTGCGAAATAAAGGAATGTAAGAGCACGCTGCACTACTGAGGAACTCGATAAGATGTTTTTTTTTATTTCACTGCAAGTTAGCCCTTGGCTGCGATCTCACCTAATGGTAAGTAATGATGCAGTCTAAGATTGTAGTGGACTAACTTGTTTGGGGCATGACAGTTATGTTAATTCGGTTTCTACACCGCATCGTACCGGAACGCTAGATCGCTTAGCGGCACGTCTTTGCCGGTAGGGTGGTAACTAGCCACGGCCAAAGCCTCCCACCAGGCCAGACCAGGGAAAATTCTAAATTCCCAAATTGACCCTGCCGGGGATCGAACCCGGGACCTCCGCACGTTAAGACAACAGCGCTACACACTGCGTCACGGAGGTAGTCAAATGAATGAGAATGAGCTATTATAAGAAAGAGAAAATGAGAGAGAGTAACCCGTTTTCCTAGGTGAGTGACAAACGCGGCAATGCGACGCGACAGTATCAAACAGTAGCTGACCCTTCCCGTGGCCTACGTTGTCGCGTAGATACGTATGTCATTTTCTATGGCGTCATATCGCCATGGAAGTGTTTGACTGCAACTAGAGTCTTGGATTCAATTCTCGGGTCAGACTAAAAATAATGTGTTTAAAACTAGTGCACAAAGAGCACGTAAAAAAACCATACTTATATCCATCCATACTATAATATTATAAATGCGAAAGTGTGTCTGTCTGTCTGCTACGCTTTCACAGCCCATCTGTTCAACCGATTTTGATGAAATTTGGTATAGGGATAGTTTGTATCCAGGGAAAGGACATAGGCTACTTTTTATCCCGGAAAATTGAAGAGTTCCCACGGAAATCAAAAAACATCAATCCACGCGAACGAAGTCGCGGGCATCGTATTACATTTTACGTAAATAAATAAATAATTTATTTACGTAAAACGTTTGGTTTAGCGCGTGATCTTTCTCCGATCGTATTTATTTTTTCTATGCTCCGATCCCATAAGGTTGTCATGCTATGGGACTGAGCGAGTGAGGGAATAGAGAGTGCTCATGTATTTGCGCACACACTTAGGCAACTTATCTCTCGCGCTGTTGGCTTATCTCTGTAGAGATTGGGCGCCATGCTCAAAGGTTCGATCGGGTTGGTTTACTATGTAGGTGCATTAGAACTCAGAAGAGTGCATTTAAATAAATGTTAAAACGGAACTTACTCTTGTAGGTTCCGTCGAAAGTAGCGACGGAGGCGTACCGATCGATACAGTAGCGGTAGCCGAGAACCGTCGGGTAACGGAGGTAGGGGACCTTACAAGAAAAGCGTCCCTCTTGGTACATAGCACCCTGAAAGTGGAATGATAAGACTAAGTGGAAGCGGTGTGGCGACATCCGCACATACGCTGACCCATTTTCCTTAATGCACGACGCGACGCGATGCGACGCCATAGAATATGACAAACTTGTCTACGCGACCACGTAGGCCATGTAAAGGGACACTACTACTTGATACTGTCGCGTCGTGTCGTATCGAGTCGCGGTGTCGCGGTACTGCTGGTAACATACTAAGAAATTAATTCGAACCATGTGACAGTCTCAATCGCGCTATTGAAGTTTCAACCCTAAAGCGCTATAGATACAACTTCTACGATTTATTGGTTCTACGATTCCCAAAGTGTAGCACTAGACCGGACCAAGATATCTTCCCATTGCTACGGTCAAGTCATATCACCTGCTATTTTTCTTTTAAGATCATTGACCAGCTACAGTAGAGCAAGCAAAGACAGCTAGAATCCAATAGACCAAAATATCACAAGTTGCTTACTGAACAGTTAACTATTGAATACTTTCATTTCATTTAAAAAGTTATACATGGATAATCTGATACCCAATAATCATTACAAACCAAAGAGTTACTAGGTACTCTTACAGCCGCATTTATGCTGAGATTTATATGTAGAGCGTAGTTTGACTTGGCTCAGACTTTAGTTAGAGTTAACACGAGATGGAGTTATGTGAGTAACATAAGTCTGTCTCGTTTTAACCATGTCTAAGCAAAGTCAAAGTTCGCTCTATAGATCGACACATAGTAGCTTTTTACACGCTTTTTATTAGCTTCAGACGTATGTTAGTATGTAACGGAATCTTTGAACATGATTTTGACCCCCTTTAAAACGTCGGATTAACCCGAAATTTGGCATACTTATTAAGGACCGAAGACAATATTTTAAACAGTTTGACCCGGTATCCTTACTAGGATAATCCGGATTAGCGATTTTTTGTTTTCCTGAGACCCGGAGTTTTTATTATCATTATTACTTACCTTGCAGATAACGCTGCGTCGGCCGGGCGGTCGCGCGACGCCCCCGAAGCAGTAGCTGCGAGTGCCATTGATCATGATCTCAGTAGCGCCGCCGTGGGCAACCAGCGCGATTCCGTTGATGCCGGCCAGCGCAAACCGCTGCAGGCCGGCGCGCTTGCGCACCTCCACGTTGTTCTTCATGCTCATTGTGTTCGCGATCGCCTGCCAGCCGTACACGAACTCGTGCATTGGGCCTGCGAGCGACAACCGACACGACAATTAAGCTTTCCACAAACTTTCCTTCTCCGTTCTACCACAGAACAGCGTCATGTGGTTGACGACGATCCTCGACGTTCCTGATACGAACCGCGAGTCGTCAAGCGCAAGCCTACCAAGCAATAAAAAATAAACTAACCCGGCAAGCCTCACCTCGAAAACTAGCAAGCTTTTCTTTCTATCCCGTGAATTTGCGAAGACTAATGGATTCAGGTTTTGCTGGTGTTCTAAAGGGAAGATATTTCTTCGTAAGAGGGAAGGCGATATTCCGATTGTGGTTAAATCAGAAAAACACCTTGACGATATCAAATCTAAAACATAGTTTGTATTTCATAGGGACTGACCTGGTTGTGTTAAACGTAGAAACTAATTGCCTACAATTAAATACCGCAATAACTTTGTTTATGTCTACGAATTATTTTTTCAAACTTTTTGGGCATTATTGCAAAGTGCTATATTATTTGTATGCATTACTCGTAAGGTATTTAAAACAAAAATCTAAATTTTATCTTTTGAAAATTGATTATTGTAAAACTATGACACTTATTAATTTACCAACTAAATGTATTATATGCAAAAATATACATATTTGTCTTTCTACTTACATAATACAGTCACAAATCTATACTTCTCACTTACATACTATACACATAATAGTAACTCTGTTAAATTATTATATTTTCCCGTTTAACTTTGTTATAAAATTAATTAAAATTTTACATGTACAATGTATCTTTATTTCCTTAACTACTAACAGAATACACTCACATATCTATACTCTGCACACACAAGTTCATATTCTACTTTCATACTTAAATTGTAAAGGGTTGTCAATTTTGACTTTTACTAATAAAACTATTCATTTTAAACTTAAAATAAAAGACCCGGATCCTTGCATGCTTTTATATAGATTTTCCATGAATCAATACAATACAGTTAAAAAACTAGGCAAAATAAAAATAGAAAAAATATTTTATTATTTATTTTTTCCTGTTTGGACATGCTGCTATGTTGCAATTCTTGTTGTTAGTTTGATATATTTTATTTACTTAAACCTGTTGATGCAAAAGTGTGATTCTTATCGAACAACTATTGAAATTATTCACTAATTCTATGGATTTGGATAACTTTATCTCTGAAATTGATGATTATAATATATCTAGTTCGAGTCTATGTGACATCAGCGCATCAAAACAATATATTCTTGACAAATCTAACCAATTAGTGCTACTGTGTCAGAACATAAGAAGTCTTAATAGAAATTTCTCAGAGTTGGAGATTTTGCTTACACAATTGGGTTACCATCTCGACATCATAGTATTGACTGAGTGCTGGTTAAAAAATAGCAGTTACCCACCTGCGCTAAAAAATTATAGTTTTTATTGCACGACAAAACATCTTACTCAAAATGAAGGAGTAGCGGTCTATATACATCATAATATTTCTGTCGCGGTTTCTGAACCCGTTTTAAGCGACTGTAACTGTTTAGTAATAAAAATAGGGAAGGAAACAGCGATAATTGCCGTCTACCGTCCACCTTCTTATTTGAACTTAGATAACTTTTTTAACTCCTTAAACGAGGTCCTTTCCGATTTAAATAGCTTTAAAAATATAATTTTAACAGGGGATCTTAATATTAACTTACTTAATACCGACACAAACAATAAATTATCTGAACCATACTTAAGCTTACTGGCCATTAATGGTTTGTTGCCGGCTCATTCTATCCCTACCAGAGGATCAAGCTGTCTTGATCATTTGATGCTAAAAACAATCTGTCCGGCAACAACACTTGTATTACCCACTACTATAACAGATCACTATACTATAATTTTTGCACTAAAAAATCTTGCTTTCCGAAATACAATAAACAGGACTTATAAAAAAACAAACTTTGAACAGGCAGTAAATGACCTAGCAAAAGCTGACCTCAGCACTGTAATGAGCGAGTCTGATGTTAACGTAGCAGCCCAAATCTTAATTAATGAAATTTCCACAGCTATTGTTAATAATACGGAAATCAAACCTATACCTTCACGCAAGCGTATATTAAAACCGTGGATCACTCCGGGACTTTTAAAATGTATCCGCCACCGTGATTCTTTGCATCGCAAGAGCAAAAGGGCTCCTGATAATGAAATTCTTAAAATTTCTTACAAAAGATATAGGAATTTTTGTAATTCTATTCTAAAAAAGGTCAAAAAAGAGTACGACAACTCTGAATTGATGAAAGCTAGTAATAACATTAAAAAAACATGGGATATTTTAAAACAAATAACTCACACTAATATAAAGAAAGAAAATAATTTGGAAGAACCTCTTCTAGGTATGTTTGGTGACCCCAAGCTGTCTGTTAATAAAATAAATGATTATTTTATAAATATTGGGAAAGAATTAGCTAGCAGTATTGATCAGGATAAGACTGATGGAAGCTATCATAATTCCAGCATCAGCTATAATAGTCCTTTAAATACATTCGGCCTTTTAGACACTGATATTTCTGAGATTATTTCCCTTATAACAGGTTTGAAAAATGATTGTGCGACTGGATGTGATGGTATCCCGTCAAAAATACTAAAGATGTCTAAACATTTAATTGCTGCCCCTCTTACGCATATTTGCAATTTAAGCTTTAAAAAAGGAATTTTTCCTGACTTATTTAAAAAAGCTCTAATTAAGCCCCTCTTTAAAACCGGTGATAGAAGTAGTTTGTCCAATTACCGCCCAATTTCAATTTTGACAGCTTTATCTAAAATTCTAGAACGACTTTTATATAAAAGATTAATATCTTACTTAGACAAATTCAAAATTATATCTAAAAATCAGTTTGGCTTTTTATCAGGAAAATCAACAGAAAGTGCTATCTCTGAATTAACCGATTTTATTACTCGTAAACTTGATAATAACCAGAAATGTATTGGTGTATTTTTAGATGTTGCTAAAGCATTTGATACAGTTTCTATTCCGATTTTATTAAATAAACTGGAAACAATAGGTATCAGAGGAACTGCGCTCGGTCTTTTTGAAAGCTACCTTTCAAATAGAACTCAACGGGTTAAAGTAGGGGACTTTTTGAGTGAGGAATCCATTATTTCTTTTGGTGTACCTCAAGGAAGTATACTGGGGCCTTGTTTGTTTTTGATATACGTCAATGATTTGTGCGACCTTGAACTTACTGGTGGGAAAATTGTATCCTTTGCTGACGACACCACGCTTTTATTTCATGGTTCTACATGGAATGAAGTTTCTCAATTAGCGGAAACGGGTCTTGCTAAGGTCATTAAATGTCTTCAGGCAAATTCTTTATCAATAAATACTAGCAAGACTAAGTGTATCGCCTTTTCAAAAACTTTACGGTTTATGCCTGATATGGGACATATTATCATTAAAGCTCACTCTTGTTCCTCTAATCAAATTATCTGCAGATGCCCGATCGTAGAAAGAGTCTCTTGTCTTAAATATCTTGGAATCCAAATAGATAGTCAACTTAGTTGGATTGAACACTCCAAAATTTTAACAAGTAGAATTCGAAAATTAATTGTAATTTTTAAACGTTTAAGAACTATTTCTCATCCATCAATTCTGAGGATGACATACTTTGCTCTTTGTCATTCTATTTTAGCATATTGTATCAATATCTGGGGTGGGACCTATAAAACCTATATGTTAAATATTGAAAGGGCTCAGCGAGCCGTCCTCAAAGTACTGTATAATAAACCTAAGCTATTTCCCACCAAAGAATTATATTCAGAAACAAAAATCCTGTCTGTAAGACAGTTATATATTCTTAAAATTGTACTCAAATATCATAAAAATCTTAATTTATACAAATCGAAGGATTTCCATAATCAAAGACGTAAAGACAGAGTTATGACGATTGAAAAATTCTCCACTTCCCATGCTCAGAGACAGCAATGTTT
Source organism: Erebia aethiops (assembly GCA_923060345.2). NCBI lineage: Eukaryota > Metazoa > Arthropoda > Insecta > Lepidoptera > Nymphalidae > Erebia > Erebia aethiops. The sequence goes on along the minus strand of OV281079.1, from coordinate 3,065,777 downwards.
TCTAGGGCCTTTTCTTTATAATACCTTAAGTAAGTCTATTTCGATATATTCATTGAATTTATTTCAATGCAAAAAAGAAATAACTAAATTTCTCTTATGTAAGAGTTACGAAGAAACAGAAGACTTAATAAGTATTCAAAAATGATTGTTTTCAATCATTACCTAATTTGTTTTTCATCTTAATCCCATTAACTGCTATCGATAAGAGACAACCCATTAACACAAGTTTCACTCTAACACTACCTTTTCATTACACACACACACACACACACACACACACACACATACACACACACACACACACATACACACACACACACATGCACACACAACTAGATGCACACACTATCTAACGCGCACTGCTTGTGGTATACTTAATTTAATTTAGTTTTGCATTAATAATTTTATTATGTTCTGTCACTTATAAGTCACTCAGTGAGATCCTGGAGGAAGTCGTTACTGCTGTCATACAGGTTTCCTAGCGCAGCAGTAACAAAAGGTCTGTTACAAAAGGTCTGTTTTAAATGTTTAAATGTTATAATGTTAGTATAGTGAAACAAAGTGTGAAACAACTTGTATAATATTATTATTATATTCTAAGCATCGCTATAGTAAATGTAAACAAACAGGCAAAACAAAGTTCCAATTTTGGCCACCGGGTCAGATAAGCTTGATGGACTGTAAATCAATTGAAATAAGTCAAACGACAAGACGTGAAATGGCAGGACGCCAAAGTTTTCGCACACTCACGGCATCAGTCCAAATGACTTCTATTTTCGAATAATGGGGCCCTCCTACGAGAGTTCGCACGTGCACAGTTCGCGCAGCTTGATGACATGGCGCAAGGATTTCGCACTCATAGTAAAAACTCTGGGACCGACACGTTAACGTGCTCTCCGAGGCACATATTATTACCTACTATACCTACGACCTGAAGATACAGTAGGGACTCGTACCGATGCCGAAACTGTCGCCGTCGAGGAAATTGAACATCTCGGCGAAAGAGTCTGGCATGAGGCCGGCGACCACGGTGGACGCCTGCATTCCGTCGTCTGGCAACATGGGCCCGATCTCATCAGCTGGGGTCGTGAACTCGTGCGACATATTGCTGTAGTGCGCGCGGGACCCGGCGCCCTGCCCACATTACCATAATACAACCAATTAGAATTAGACTAACGAGTCAGACTTAATGTTCGCCATTGACGCTAAGTCATTTGACTTTCGACGACCTCCCTGGCGCAGTGTTGAGCGCCGTTGTCTTAACGCGGGAGGTCCCGGGTTCGATTCCCGATAGGGTCAATTAGGGATTTTATAATTTCAGAATTTTCTCTTGTCTGGTCTGGTGGGAGGCTTTGGCCGTGGCTAGTTACCACCCTACCGGCAAAGACGTACCGCCAAGCGATTTAGCATTTCGGTACGATGCCGTGTATAAATCGAATAGGGGTATGGGTTTAACTGCAATACCTCTAACAGGTTAGCCCGCTTCCATCTTAGACTGCATCATCACTTACCATCAGGTGAGATGGCAGTCAAGGGCTAACGTGTAGTGGATAAAAAAAATAGCAAGTAAAATTTCATAACGACAAATGACTTAAAGCTGTGCCGTTTTGCCCTTTAATGAATCCTTATTTCATAGGTACTAATATTCTAAATCCGAGTGTATGTCCCTTCACCGACCTTTTCACGGTCCATTCATTCAACAGATTTGGACATAAAATTATTTATTACAGAGATAGCATTCCGATGTACCTATAGTAAGTAAGACGTATCGATTTCTATGCCAGCTTATTCTTATTAAACCTAAATCCACGCCAAGGCGCGGGCATAGATCTAGTTTTTACTAAACATACCGTAGCAAGTTTTGCAACCCCAGCAACCAGCAGTAGGCGCGATACGGACCACATCATGTTGGTGTTATCCTCCCATTGAAACTAAACTCGAACTAACAAACGATTAAAAATAATTGGTAGCGCAGTTAAAAGCGACTTTATGTCGACTCTCGTTAAACTAATTTGGTAACTGTAGTGGCGCTGTAGGTTTAGTGGAAAAGTCCGAGTTCGATTGTTAGCAGAGCAATTTAATCTATACTACTTTAATATTATAAATGCGAAAGTTTGGATGGATGTTTGTTGCTCAATCACGCCAGAACGGCTGAACGGATCTGAATGAAAGAGATGACTCAGGGATGGATTATAGTCTGGAATGACACAAAGGCTACTTTATTTTAGGCTACTATGAAAGAGTTCCCGCGGGAACCGAAAAACCTCAATCAGCTACCTAGTAATTTCTAAATTTGACCCGCAGCCATGGCTAGTTACACTATACAACAACTACTAGTTTTCTATTACAAACTGTAACTTACAAATACATACCCTATCAGCTAAGCCGATACGAAAGTGTACCTGGCTTTTAGACCTTTTCACAATCCGTTCGTTCAACGATAGACAGCAGAACATATATTGTAGATATTTAATGACGTATTAACGCTATTTACCGATTTTAACCAGCTCTTTTTAACCGACTTCCAAAAAAGGAGGAGGTTCTCAATTCGGCGCGTACGTAACTATTTTTTTTAAATGTACCTATCTCGGTGCATACTGCATAGGTATATCTCCGTGGTTTCTGAACCGATTTGAATTTTTTTCCATCAGTCGTTAGAGGAAGCTCTCGAGGTGGTCCCATAAAAAATTCTGACTCCAAATCCTCAACCTCATCCTGACACTACAAAGTTAAAAATAGGAATTTTTTAGATAGCTCTATCACGCTCTATTCTGGAGCCGGACTTTAGGTACTTCTTACGTCTACTTTTTACCCCGGGATATAAAATTGATGTATCGAAGGCTGAAAACTAGAGTGCACTTTTACTTTGCGCATGACTTAAGAGAGAGTTAAAATGAGACAGACTGGTAGAGTAGCGTACTGTAGACATGTCTCGTTTCACTACGGAAATAACGCTAATTTAAGAACACACTTATTAAGTTAGCTTGTCTTTATGCATTTTAAAATCTGGGGGGGCTCAGGATACGTCATAGCCTTTTCAACTGATGCCTTTTATGCAGAACTATCCAATTATGGATTTTGTTTTATAGGCAATAAAACTCACTATCCCTTTTTAATCGACATATCTGCCTACCTGCATTGATACCTCTTCAGGTTTATGCGTCTCTAGTGACAGGAGGTGCATCGTATCTATGCGTGCACTCATATTTTTTTTAAACCGGGATGCATTTCCTGCAGGGTAAACCTAATTTGGATTTTATCGTGTAAGTAATAAAATTCATGTTTCCGTTTTGAATTCAACTACCCATACCAACTCAAAAGACGTACAAACACAGACCGTACAAACGTTTTGTAGCTATCCTTTTCTATACGGATTCACATCTCTTCAAATTTATGCAACTTTAGTAAAAAATAATCACATGTATAGAATGTTGCACCCAAATTCATTCTGTAAGTCAATCTAATATCACTTTTATTTCGTATGGAATAAGATGCAACTTCCATTCTGTTAGTTTTATTTATATTATACCCACACTGACTGAAATATTTCATGTTCTCACTGACAATCAAACTATTATGCTTTTGGGCGGGCCTTTCCAAATGTTGGATATTTCAAAGCAAACAGAATTTACTGAGATAGTGCACGTATGTCTATTTCGGATGTAAGAGCAGGATGGGCATTTCTGATATGATAGCTTTGATTATGTATATGTCACCGTAAGATTGCAAAAACCGTTAGATTGTAATCTAACTAGCGAAATTGTAAACTGTCGACAGATTATCAACCGTTCAATGTTCTGAGTGTCAATTTTTGAAATATTCATTGTATTTACGTATTCTTGTCTCTTTCTTGTAGGTTAGATTAGGGTTCGACACAAATAATAAGGTAGTGCCCTTAGGTTACTTAGGTTTTATCGGGTTAATATACCTAACAGATCTGTAATCATTTTCGGTACCTAACAGACAATCTACCGAAAAATAATGTGTTAAATTGTAATCTGTCGACAGTTTACAATTTCGCTAGTTAGATTACAATCTAACAGTTTTTGCAATATTACGGTGACATACCTATATATTAATTGATAATCAAAGATTGATAGTAGGTATATTTGCTTTTCATATAACCTTTTCATATAAGAAAGTGCGAGTTTCAAACTTTCAATACCCGTTGAGCATTGAAATAGAATGAGTACAAAAATTCTACATCAATGCTGTTGAGCCACCCGAAACTCATACTCACACTCATACACAACTCACGTCACTCAACCCGATAACCCGATGACGATGATTATCTGCCATTGAAGTACCCATAGACATAGGATTTTTTCGCTACGCTCGAAGTACCTATTTTCTGCCCGCTAAATGACGTACCAACCCTCCTTTCGATCCTGTCAGAGTAGCTTTTGTTTATTTCAAACCTTTTTATTTGTCATTTTCTACAACTAAACTGACAACTATCATATTATATTTCTAAACAAGAACTTAGCAACTAAAATAAATAAGAAATCATAGATTTAGAATTGGTCTCGCTAGCGCTTCAACTAGAAACAACTTCTAAATCTATGGCGGATTATATGAAAAATAGTGTGTGACGCGGGATGAAACACGATTTCAAACTTCGATCAGGCAGGCAACTTAGGCACACAATATACTATTATATACACCGACATATATTGTACCTACAGTACCTAGGTACAATATATGTCGGTGATTATATAGGTACATAATGTGTTTGGTAATTTCTAAGCTATCCTCAGAAAAGTGGTGCTTTTTTATGATTTACTTTATAGGTGTGCTAGTTGTAAGATAAGAGCAGGATAGATTAGCTTCTCTGCTGATCTTTACAATTGTTACTGTTGGATCTTTCTAAGCTATCAATGTATAGTGCACTGTATTGCAATCTTCTGATTCATTTTGAAGGGGTGCAATTACTGAGGTAAGAGAAGGAAAGGCATGGCTGTCCCAATTCTGATTTTGCATGGGCGGGGTTTGCACTTTTAGGTAAATGGACATTTCTAAGTGATCAGCGTATAAAGCACTTTACCTGTTCCGATTTATGCATGTCTAGTGAGAGCAGATGCATGTATTCTGTGGACTGCATCCATACAATTTTTTTTAAACCCGGATGCATATCCTTCGGGTAACCTAATTTGGATTTTATCGTGTATGAAATAAGATTCATGTTTCCATTTACTTCGTTTTCGAATTCAACAACCCACACCAACTCAGAGACGTACAAGAAATTTTGTAGTATTACGGGTGCATTCACAGCTCTTCAAATTTATGCAACTCTAGTAAAAATTAATCACATGCATAGAATGTTGCACCCAAAGTCATTATGGATACCTAATATCGCTTTTATTTCGTAAGTATATTAGATGAAATTTCCGTTCTGTTAGTTTTTATTCATTATGTCCACACTGACTGAGATGTTCGTATTCACCGTACCCCATCAGGGTCCATACGGTCGGTGGTACGATGGGTAGGTAACTATACTGCGCCCCTATCAGTTTCTACGCGGTCGTATTGCACTTTAGCTTACCAGGCTAAACTCATCGTTACCAGCCCAGTGGGGAAGAATACTCGATGTACCAGCAAAAATGAATTGCAAAATTTAAATAAATACAATTTGTCCCACCAATGGGACAACAAACGTGGACATTGACTTGAACATAATAATAATGTCCTCCCGATCGAATTTCGACCACGGCGGCCAATGTCCACAGAGATTAGCCAGATGCGCGGGAGATATTATAGTGCACAAGTGTGTGCGCATACACAGGTGCACTCTCTGTTCCTTTACTCTCATAGCCCGATAGGACGAAAGATCCGACACGACCGGAGAGAGATCAGGCGCAGGGCCGACGGCTTAACGTGCTCTCCGAGGCACGGGGGTGCAACACCGCCAACTTAATAACTCCGGGCTAGGACTGAGAATTTCTCGTCAGAAAAACCCAACACTTGTTATAGCCCGACCCGGGACTCGAACCCGAGACCTCGTCGGCCGCAGTCGAACATGCTAACCACTAGACCAACGAGGCAGCACTTGAACATAGTGAACTTTGAACATATTGAGAGACATCTCAGTCCAATGATATGTCTCTTGGGACATGAGAGTTTATTTTAAAAACGAATACAATTTCCTATTATACCTAATATGAATTGCTAAGCTCACTGAGCCTAAATGCGGGCACCTACAACTTTTTATATTAATTGGTATTTAGTTAAGTTCTTCTTATTTGTTGAACGCACGTTAACTCGGTTTATTATTCGCGCTCTCTATTTCGGTTTCGGTAAGTAAAAATCAAAATGCATGAGCTATCCTTCTACCACACGATGTTGAGTCAATTAGATCTAAGATAAAAATGGCAATAACAGAAATTTCAGCTCCGTACTCGCAGAGTTAGTTCGAATAGCAGGACATTCATGTGCTCTTAATACCAAAAAGCTATAAATACACTGACAGAACAGCTTAACCTACCTGATCGTCAACTGCATAAAGTGCATCTAAGCTAGGCTATTTATTAGGAACGCAGAATCGCAGTGGAGTACCAACTTAACAAGAACGTTTCCATTGCCTTACATATATGTATACGACACGTCATTTTTCTCGTTGATAAATGATTTATTTATTTCATGTAGGACAACTTGTGTAAGTTGACTTAAGTATGAGTTATGATACGTCAAGAGTTTACCACCGGTTTGATTCTACTGATGAGGCCATCAACGACTAAAATATTTAATCATTTTCATGCACTAAAATCATTCGTAAAATTACAAGCTAGCTTAAGTCGCTTGACGGCACATCATTGCCTGGAGGGTGACTCCTATACCAGACCAGTTCAGAGAAAATTCAGAAATTATAAATTGTTGGCCCAAATAGCCCTACCGGGGATCGAACCCAAGACCCAAGACCAAGATCATAACCGCGGATACCACTACATCTATCAAAATACATCGTCTATACTGCAATACACAAAACAGAGAGATAAGTATGTATCAATATAATTTTGATTATTAATCTAATTCTAAGCAATATTAGACCATATTACGCTTCGTCGCGTTGTCGTGCTTCTCGACTCGACTCAAGCTTTTCCGGTAGCTTTTTTTACTCCAAAGGGATTGCATGTGATTAAAAAAGCCTCTTTGCGAGACGTTGCATTAAACGCAAGTACCGTGTATGCTCAGAGTGACGTAGTTCAGAACTTTCGCTTTCAATAAGCGCAGGTTTCATTATATCGATCCATCCATGTAGGCAGTTCCTAGTGCACCTAGGCGGGAGGCGGGGCTTAGGGTGCAGTTATCACCCCTTGCAACTTATGCTTGCCTGGTACTTCGTCCTATAGAAAGTTCCGATGCACTGCCAAAGTGCACTTTATACTTAACCCATAAGCCATCGATGCCCGCAAATAAATAAATACCTAAAGCACTTATTGCATAGTGCATACCCCATGTCACGCATGTTATTAATTCAGATGCGATATTGTTTTTAAAGTTTATCATTAAGTTTCGTGGCCATTGATGTAGAATTTTTTTAGTACTCATTCTATTTCAATGTTCGTGGCTGTAACTTGAAAAACGACTGACTTTCACACAAAAATTCATACCCTATTTTTTGAAGGTGCATTGATCGAGTGTTCTTAGCTATGATTCAAGAAAATCCAGCCGTTTGAAGCCTATTCAGTCAATTCTAGTCGATAAGGGATGTGAGCAACTTCCAATAACGAATTTGGTAGCCTGTTACCCACTTCAATAGTATCTTGTAGTAGCTGATGTGCTGACGTCTTTGCCCGAATGGAATGAGTTTTTTTAATTCCCACGGGAACTCCAGTGTCTGATCTATCATTATAAATGGGCGACCGCCCGGCCAAAGGCTATAATATACAACATGAAATGCATTGCCCCTCCTGCCTTAGGTCGAGAGCCAGCCACAAAACTTATATTTTAAGATATAATTGTTTAAGTTCTTTAAATTCACACTTAAGTAAATTCAAAAAATTAATTAAGTCCAGTAGATGATGATGTGAAACCGGTAGTTTTTACACATTTTTGCGATAGTAATTAATAAGTTTCACTGTGTCAAGATTCTGTTAGATTGAGGTGCTAAAAGCTACTAAAACTTGCAACATTTTCAATAAAAGAAAATGTAAATTTTTGTCGCCAGTACAGCCTTTACAGCACAGGTAAAGGAACTTACACTTAGGTATATTATATCTAGACTAGATGATTCCCGCGACTTCGCCCGCGTGGATTAAGATTTTTGATTCCCGCGGGAACTCTTTAATTTTCAGGGATAAAGAGTAGCCTATGTCCTTCCCCGGGATAAAATCTACTCCTGCACCAAATTTAATCAAAATCGGTTGAGCAGATGGGCCGTCATAACGTAGCAGACAGAAAGACAGATTTTTGAAATATTTTTGTTACCACTACACTTAAATGGTCTCAAGAAAACTCGGTTTAGTTAGTAGTTTTCATTTTGGATTAATTTTAGTTGGCGACTAAGTAATTTTCCAACTGTCGTGAGCGTCGAGAGTAGACCTACGTTAGTACTATAAATTCCGTGGTGAAGGCTAGGCACTATGCACTTATAGGCAGTAGTGGACGCATACGGGCTGACTTTGAAGCTGTGAGCTTATTTTTTTTATTGGTGGTAGGTATTTTTTTCGCTTTTATTTTTAATAAACTTTTTTAGCCCGCCAACCCGCATTGGATCAGCGTGGTACCTAAGCTTTTTTTGGCAAGAGATTGCTTTATTTAAAGTTGTGTAAAAAGCTTATTTATTCTTGAGAATATTCTAATAAGCACCTACTAACACTAACTATGATAAAAGCTACCTAGAATATTCTCAATAGTAAAATGAGTTTTTTATACCCTGACCTTTCGGCCACGACTCATCTGTTAAACATTATGGGTATTTAGTAAATAATACACAGTCGTTTTAGAAAAATATTTGTTTAATTTTACAATAACTTTATTACAATATTTAACTCGGACAGTTATAATTGAGTTAAGCATTATCATAATATCATAAGCACTAAGTTCTTCTCACTTCTTGAATCCCTAACACCTCAACCCATACACCAAGTATCAAGACACATCAGTAGCCCAATTAAGTAAAAGCTGTATCAATCATTGCTACAGTCTCAGTGATTGTGATTGGCCCAATTTATGGTACTCTTGCTGCGAAAATATATTTTGGCCAATATTGAAGAGTGTTATCCAATCAGAGTTGTTTGCGATCGTTACAATGTAGCAATCATTTTTACGTAATAAGGCGGCCGGTAGTTACTTGGTACACAGCTGAACATAAATATTATCATCAATGGGGCTGATTCTGTAGTGCACAATCTCTAAACTAAACTAAAATTAGAGCATTACAAATATTGCTAACGCTTTCATAATACTTCCTACGGAAAGGGACAGAACTAGATTTAAAGCTGCCATTTTAGTCTAGTTTAGAGATTGTGTTATACAGAATCAGCCCCAATGTCAATTTTCCTTAGTTTAGTTAAACCATATTCAAATAAGTTCTAATATTTATTTTAGTTTGTTTTTCCTTGTACACTTTTTCAAGCACCGATAAAATTCAACCCGATCCGATTCGACGTGAATCGACTCGACTACGGGCTTAAAGTGCCTTTTACCATTACTTAGATAAAAATATTCACGAGCGTAGTTTATTTGTAAAAACACTGGCATTATTAATATTTAATATTAGTCTATAAAAGAGGTACGCCGGCTCAGCAAATAATTAATAGAATTATTTTACTTTGTACATAGGACCTATCACCTAACTCCCTATTTATAAAAATAGATGATTTATACCTAGTTTTTCTTAAGTTTAGTGAGTAGTTAACGCGTCATTAAAAAAGGCTACTAGGAAATAAGTGTTCGGAGTTTAGGGTGTATTCATGTATTGTCTTTTTAAATATTTTTAGTTTAGTGAGTACTTAATAACTTAAAACGCCATTAAGAAAAGCTACAAGGAAAGTGTTCGGACTTCGGAGTGTAGGGTATATGCATGTATTGTATTTTTAAATATTTTAAATTCACTGTTAAAATGAATTTTAATTTTAGGAAAAAGGTTAAAAATATATTGAAGTACTCATTGGAGTACAAAACTGGCAGTTGATTAAATGTATACTATAGAAGTGGTTGACCGCGACTTTCTCCGCGTGCAATTTCTAATTTCCTACGAGATTAGGCCATAAAACTTATAACCTAAATGCTGATTTTCATGTCTATACTTCAAAAACAAAGAACTTTCATCTAAGCGTCCAACTCCCTTTTCAACCCCTTTGGGGTGGATTTTCGTAAAATTGCTTATGTTTTATTACTTAACTAATAACTTACAGGCCGATTTTCATGACTCTAACTGCAAAAACATAGGACTTTCATACTTCCTTTTTTTCTTTTTTTCAAACTTCCAACCCTATTTCACCCCTTTAAGGGAGAATTTTCTCAAAACCGTTTCTTAGCTGATGTCTACACTATAGAAGGAATCTACCTTCCAAAATTCAAGTTTGTACCTATACGTTACAGTTTCTGAGACATCGTGATTAGACAGCGAGTGGTATTTCGATCTCTACTCCATAGAAATAATCTATTTCCTTTTAAGTTTTTATGCTTTATAGTTCCTGAGATATCGTGATTGAGTGATATTTCGCTTGTATATGTCACCGTAAGATTGTAAAAACCGTTAGATTATAATATAACATTTTTTATCTCGATAGATTGTAAACTGTCGACAGATTGTGAACCGTACCATACGGCTTACAATTTAACGCGTTATTTTTCGGTAAATTGTAATATATTAGGTATATTAACCCGATAGAACCTAAGTGCCCGGCCTGCGGCCTACCTGAATATTCATGTCAAACCCTAACCTAACCTATAGTTCGCGCGCGAGTTGAATGCAGAGTAAATGTATGGTGACACTTAATTTACTCTGCATTCAACTCGCGCGCGAACTGTACAAGAAAGAGACAAGACAACGTAAAAACAATAAATATTTCATAAATTAATACTCAGAACATTGAACGGTTCACAATCTTTCGACAGTTTATAATCTCGCGGGATAGAAACCGTTAGATTATAATTTAACGGATTTTACAATCTTACGGTGACATATATAAAAAATTGGCAGTCATAGGGACTGCCGATAGAAGTGAAAACGAAATTTTAAATTTTTTTTTTAAATAATTAATATAGAAACCTTAAAACATGTGCATCAGAATGGCTGCCCAAAGTGATGGATCGGCGTAAAATTTCGCCAGCATTTAGTACCTATTTAGTACCTTTGTTTAAATATTTTGTACCTAATTATTAACGAAGAAATATTTTTTTTAAGTCGGCAGTCATTCTGACGTCAACATTAATGCTCAACGCGGCTAAAGAAGTTTTCACTTCAATAATAAGATACTGAACAGCCAGTTTTGCAGTAGCGGTATGTAGGTAAATAATAGTATATAACTATCTACAATTGTACAGTACGCGCGCAAGATGAATATGCATTCGAGCCAATACAAAGTTCCGGATGCACTCAGCCAGTGAGTGCAAATTGATGACATCCTTTCGCACGCTTATCGAGAAAAATAGAAGTTATAATGGACGGCGGAGCGAGGTTCCCGCCGCTTTACGCGTTCAATATGGATGATGACAGCTCAATCAAATCAGTAACTCTTTAACAAACTTCAAAGCGCGCTATTAGTATGGAAGTTTGTATGAAACACATAGTTTGGGCCTGATCAAATTTCAACGCACTCTTTTCTTTAATCTATATTTTAAAATGGTTATCAAACTTAAAACTAACCGAGGATGTGAATCTTTGGAGGTCTTTTGGAAGACTCTTTCCTCTATTTCATAATCAGTGAAAAATAATTTATTTTTGACATAGGCATCATCCCTATTGTAATGTTTTCTATAATATGTTTTTTTAACTAAACAAACAGTAAGTATTATATTAAAAAATGTAACCCGAACACCCCCACTTTTTTGGATGTAAAACCCGTCATACCGATATTGTTCTTGAAAAATGTAGCCTAAGTCACCCGGATCATAATAACGAATCGACTGACACCTCATTTATCAAAATCGGTTCAGTAGTTAAGGCGCTACAGTGGAACATATTACATAAATACAAACATACATACATACATAGACGGTTAAAATCATAATCGTAATAATCATAATTGCCGTAGTCGGATAACAAAAAGGCCCGAAAGCATTCCGTCGCGCGTGTACTGTATTAATTATAATCTTAAACACACTTGCTCATAAAGTGGCTCTAATTTCACCGCAATTAGGCACATAATGACACCTATAATCAAACTGTGACTTTTTCATTACTATTATTCACAAGTGAGTTATAGTTTTTATTTTATTTTATCTACTAAATAAAATTATTTTTTAGTTTTATTTTTTTCACAAGTGCGTTGAAAAACGTCGTATGATACACGAGTGTATTGATGATGACCGTCCTCAGCTATCTTAAGATCCTCAACTAACAGCTTGGGGTCTCAATGGCGCCTCAGCGGTAATCACCAATATTACACACTCGTACCATAATGTACTATTAGCTATCTATAAGTTCCATTGTATTATTTTCAATAAATGTTTTAAAAAGTGACATTTTTTATATAGTTATTTAATGAAGATTTTATCTAGCTAATTGTTGATTTATGTTTGATAAATACTGTTTTGTGTGGATTGACAAGTTCATCTATTTATTAATTATCAATTTTTCAAAATAATCTTACTAATATTATAAATGCGAAAGTTTGGATGGATGTATGGATGTTTGTTACTCAATCACGCCCCAATGGCTGAACGGATCTGGCTGAAATTTGGCACAGATATAGATTGTAGTCCGGAATAGCACATAGGCTTTTTACTTTTTATCCCGGAAAATTAAAGAGTTCCCGCGGGAACCAAAACACCTCAAACCACGCAGACGAAGTCGCGGGCATTCGCTAGTAATAACTATAAAGTCATTATGTTAAATAATTATTATAATTTATAACTGCAAAATAATTGACTATGAATGCAGAAAAGTTTAACAACGCACATTAGATAATAATTTTCTTATGGTTATTATAATAATAAATAATATACTATATATATCATTAACAGTATAAGTAAATATTTAATCTTCATAAAATCACGTACTTAATAAAAATTACTTATATAAAAATGGTTTAATCCTGTCTATATAGACAGTAGAAATCTATATAGATTACAGAAAAACAAATCTGAACCTAATTTAAACATGCACATTCCCCAGTCAGCAGCAGGTAGGTATGTCGCTCTTTTTAGTTAGCCTCAAGTTAGCCCTTTACTGAGATCTCACCAGTAAGTAATGATTCAGTCTAAGATGGTAGCGGGCTAACCTGTTAGGGGTATGGCACCTCACCTATCCAAACCAAATGTTTAGGCTTTGTTCGGACTATTTGGTAGATGGTTTAAGTGAAGTTTACACAAAATCGGTCGAGCGGTTCTTCATTTATCACATTTTTTGTAAACGATTTATACGTAGCGAAACACGTACCGGGCCGCTAGTTTTTAATATATACTAGCGACGCTGTCACCGGATCAGATAAGTTAGTGGGGCTACGTGTGAGGCAACTGTCACCCTTACTGAATTTGTACTGTGTGTGTGTGTGTGTGTGTGTGTGTGTGTGTGTGTGTGTGTGTGGCAATAGTCCAATTCTAAGATTTTGAATCCAGAATGTGAAGCTAAGGGCTGTGTCAGACGGTGTGCACAACGTTAGTAGCCAGCGCGGGCGGCTGTGGCGGGAGAGGGGGTAGTGACGCGAGGAAACGCTGCAGTTCGGGGTAGTATTCCGCGCACGTCCACGTGTCGTCGTGGGCTCCAGGCAACGCCGCGTGACGCCGTACAGTCGCCCCGCAGCGTGCCAGCAAAACCCGCGCCATCCGCGGCGGCACCAATGCGTCCAGTGATCCGCAGACCACCAGCGTACTGCATCGCACGCTGCGCATCTTATGCGCTGACATGTACTGCAAACACACCAAAAAAAATTTTTTTATCGCTACAAGCTAGCCCTTGGCTGCGATCTCACCTGATGGTAAGTGATGATGCAGTCTAAGATGGTAGCGGGCTAACTTGTTAGGGGCATGGCAGTTTTATTAAACCCATACCCCTTCGTTTTCTACACGACATCGTACCGGAACTCTAAACCGGTAACTAGCCATGGCCGAAGCCAGGCCAGACAAGGGAAAATGCAGAAATTATAAATTCCCAAATTGACCCTGGCGAGGATCGAACCCAGGACCTCCGCACGTTAAGGCAACAGCGCTACACACTGCGCACCGGAGGTCGTCAAAACCACATAAAACAATTCCACCACTACAGCCCTTTAACCCTCGATATAAATGGCCGTATCTTTTGATTATGTTGACTCAGGAGTTTGATTCTTTTACAACTCTAAGAGACCGTAGACCTAAGTATTTGATACTAGCTGATGCCCGCGACTCCGTCCGCGTGGATTAAGGTTTTTGGTTCCCGCGGGAACTCCTTAATTTTCCGGGAAAATAAGTAGCCAATGTGCTATTCCAGACTATAATTTATTCTGTGCCAAATTTCATCCAGATCCGTTCAGCTGTTGGGGCTGATTGAGTAACAAACATCCATCCATACATCCAAACTTTCGCATTTATAATATTAAGTAAAGTAAATAAGTAAAGTATAGATTGATTTCAACTTGATACATCCACACGTTTCCAGATAAAAAGGTTCACAGACAGATGGACAATGAAGTGATCCTATAAAGGTTCCTGTTTTCCTCTTGAAGTACTGAACCCTAAAAATCAAATAAAAATAGACAAGTACCTTGTTTTTGTGGCAGAACATCGGCAGCCAGTTCAAGCACCGCCACTTGAGGATAACGCGCGCCATATCTGGTATGCTGGTGAAGGTATTCTCCACGATGAGGGCCCACACACGGTCGCGGTACTCCGGCCGAGATGCCAGGTCGATGGCGACCGCCCCGCCTGCCGTACACAGGAATTGGGTATTCAAACGTCAAAACGCGTATTTAGTATGGGATTTTGTATGAGATTAATTTGTGACGTCATCAAAGCTTAATGCACTTTTTTAGTTTAATTGATAGTTTAAAATGGTTATTCAACATAACACTAACAGGGGATTACGACTTTTGGGAGATATTCTATTGATTAATTATCACTAAAGAAGAATTAATTTGAATAGTAGTCGAATAACCAATTGTTCATCATTACAATTTACAACCCATTGCAGACTCACTACTGATTACGCGTCTCCCTCTTGGAATAACAAGAGTTAGGCCATAATAACGCTGGCCACCTGCGGATTGGTAGACTTTACACACCTTCGAGAACATTATGAAGAACTTTTTGATTGTCAGATTGTCCTCACTATGTTTTCTTTTAAATGTAATTTCGCAGATAACTCCAAAAAGTTAAGAGGTATGCCCGGGGGATTGAACCAGCGACCCCGTATTGTAGTCTTCTAGGCTTCTGGAGCTCGGATGACTGGAGTGAGAACTCCGGCGGGGAGGGGCAACATACGCACAACAGACTTCAAACGAGAAGTTTAAGTGCGGAAATGAGCCCAGTAGAGACTGCAGACCAACAAAGGAGGCGATACCTAGCCCCAATCAACGACTAACAAAGAAACCTCTGCTACTCAACCGAGCTAAACTCAGGATAGTTTTAGGTATGATAACAGGACACTGTTCTCTAAACAAACACTTATCTATTCTAGGTATCACCGACAGCCCTCTATGCAGAGCCTGCATAAAGGGATTGCAAAGAGAGCGACGACACGTGCTACTCGAGTGCAGCGGTGTTTCCACCCAACGAGAAGCCTACTTTGGCTCCCCAGCAACACTACCGGAAGTCGTCACCGACCTGGGTGGCCTGCTTGGATTCTGGAGTGAGCTCAGCTGGCTGGAATGATCCGGCGGGGAGTTGCACCAGTGATTTCACATACAGCGGACGCCTGCGTCTAAGTGCGGAAAAGCCGTAGAGAGAAAGCAGTAGGTCGGGTATCCAAACCACTGGCTATCTTCGCTTCAACTTTACTTCACAGCATTAGAAAGGCTTAACAGTTCCTGTTAAGCCTTTCTAATGCTTGCCATAAGAACCTAAATCACAGATGAAGTAACGGACAACAATAGGTATACTACAAAAATAACAAACTCACCCAGTGATCTGCCGAACACTATAATTTGAGAGTGGTCAATGTCACTTCTCTGCATGATGTATTCGAAAGCACTCTGGGCATCAATATACAATCCCTGCTCGGACGGAGAGCCTTCCGATAATCCATAGCCTCTGTACTCCACCATAAGGATGTTTATGTTCAGTTTGTGATAGAAACCGGATACATTGGCCAATCTACAATAAGAAAGCAAAATTAAGTTATTAATATTAAAAAAACACAAAGGGAAGGGTTTTTGAGCAGAATTGTGATAGAATATTCATGACTGCCCATACCAATATTATAAACTAGCTGAAACACGCGAATTCGCCTGCGTGGTTTAGGTTTCTCTTAATTCCCGAGGGAATGTATTTTAATTTTGGACGTAAAGGCGACATACTAGCGCAAAACACAGGAAGCGGGCGCGGGTCGGGTTGGGTGTCAGGCGGGTTGAATTCCTTGTATTGCCCGACCCGCGGCCGCGTTCTTCGTGTTTTACCCTTAAGGATGTGTCATGGGTCATTGCTTGGTGTTTTAATAATTTATGTTACTAATAAGAATAATAATATAAATGTAATTAATAAGTTAATATATTTGTACACCACACTGTGGTAGAATACATGATACCGTTGTCTAAAACTAACATCTATGTACACCTCAACTGTATTCACAAATAAATAAATCTGTATCTGAACTCCTTTTTTTAAGGGTCCTCGGGGTGATCTTTAGTAACCCTTATATGATCACTTCGCTGATCTATCTCTCAACCACCTCTTTCTCTGGAACGTGTGGAGGTTTCAAGTTGAAATTAAAATCAAATACTTAGGTCTATAGTCCCTTGGAGCAGTATAAAAACCAAGCTTCTAAGTCAACACAATTAAAAGATACGCCCTTTTATGCTGCTAATACACTCCCCAATAAATCCAAACCTATACTTCCCGTTGACCTAGAATCATGAAAGGTAAGAAGCAAGGTCTCACAGTACAAGTATAGGAAACAATCCAGAAATCGTTAATTAGGGTTCTGTACTCATAGGGTATCGAATTGTTTATCAAGCGCTACCAGTTTAGCACATGTAAATCAGTTATTATCACAGCTGATTACATGTTGTTAGGTATGACATCTTGTGGTGGTGCAGAACCCTTTGTGGGCGAGTCTGACTCGCACTTGACCGGTTTTTCGGAATAAAAAGTAGCCTTTGCCATTCTCCAGGTCCTCATCAGGTCGACATGATTGAAGAACAACAAACACACTTTCACATTTATAATATGATGTTGTCTGTCTGTCTCTTATCTGCTAAACTTAATGCTAAACGTGGCATATATTTTTAAGCAATTTAAGTGACACATGGTATAAAAGGAGATAGATTGCATCCCAGCGAAAGCATAGGCTACTTTTTATCTGGGTAAATTAAAGGGTTCCAATGGGAATCAAAAAAACCGTAATCCACAATTAAAAACTTGCGGGCATCATCAAGTTACGTACAATATGAATGTGACTATATCTATCTGTAAAAGATTTTCATGGTCCATATGCTTAACACATGTGCACACAACTTAGCACAGCGAGAGTCTATCTTTACTAGGTATGACACTGGCAGACATTGTGCAACTTTGTAACCCGCTAAATAAAAGAGACTATTATAAAACTTAAGTGCATGTATTGTCTAGTATTCATATTGAAGCCTGTCATCTTAAACTGTGCAAATAAAGAAATTGGAATACAAAAATATGATTATATTATGTTCGTCAGCTCATATTTTTCAACCCGATTTGATAAGATAAATCAAATCAGGTACGAACAACCCTGGGGCACCACTGGGGTCAAGTACTTGTTTGTTAGCCGGTACATTGCGCAGTTAGATTAACATTCACCTACAAATTAAACAATTACATCTAGTGCAAAATAAAGCTGTTGATAGCTAACCTCTGGCCCATATTGCCAGCATTGCCATGAAAGAATAACATAGTGGGCTTGCGGTGGCTGTCGGTGGCTTGCAGTATGAGGAACATGTGAATCTTGAGGCCATCCTTAGTCTTGAGCTTTATGCTCTCATATGGTAGCATGTAGTTGCTAGGCTGGAGCACAAAGACGCGCGAATCCGGTGGGTCATTAGGATAGTATAGCAGCAAGTCCTGTGCATTGTACAGGATACCTGCCAGGGCAACAAAATTTTATCACTAGTTAATTTACTAGGTTTAATAAGAAAAACCTCACTATTCATTATTTTATGCCAATTACTGTAGAGTAACTGTAGGTATTACCGTTCCGGGACATGGTCTACCTATGGGGATCATAAGAAAGCTTAGGGTCACCCAGCAGGTAATTCACAGAGCTATCCTAGTAGTTTATTTATGCAATCAAATCAGAAATGAGATTTGGAGAAGAACATAGATAACTGACACAGTGTTGCAAAGCTGAAGGCAATGGGAGGGGAACATAGTTCAACAAATTGATAGACATTGGAGTCCTAAAGTTATGGAGTATACAGTCATATCAGGGCACAAAAGCGAAGCTAACTTTTATCACAAAATAAGCATATTCATACATAACCACAGACATAAGTGAGGACATGATCAATCTATCATCATAGTGTGAGTGTCCCAACCCATTTAAGGGTTGGGACTATAGACATATGTATAACCTTAAGGTACATACATTTGCAGGCTATGTTAGGAGACTGCTGTGACTGATGCACATTATGTAGTACTGGTCTGCTTTACTGAGGCGGTAGACCAGTAAAAACGTATTTAGCATCAAATTTTACTGCCTAATTACTGGGACTACACCTATTAAAATTACAAACATAGTGATTAATAGCATAGTGATAACGAAAATAATACGTACCCGTAATTCCAAACGTGAGAACCATGAAAGCTACGAATACACCGTAGAACCAAAAAAATATAAAACTCGAAAATAAAGTAAATGTGGTCACAACCCATAGCCTGTACAATAACACTCGAAGTATGTGATACATTATCTTGATTTTTCAAAATATTCGTTTATTATCATTTTTGCACGAAATTTTAAAAAATTTTAGAAATTAAGATTTTAGTTTTACTAAACTAACAAATTAGCAAACCTTTCAGCTCAGATTAGGTATTTATTCTAAGCCTCAGGTAATAATCAAAGAGGTTAGTGTATGTTACACCGACCAGAAAAAGAAGGTATGTTATAAAAACAAGGCAGCTTGTGGTATCTTGCATGCTAATAATTTTCTTGTTTAAGTTTAATTAGACAACTGGTCAACTGCATGAAGAATTTTTTTAGATAAACAAAGGAGCTTTCAGAATTTGTCAATTTTTTTTATTTTATTTAACTGGTTTAACGGCTCTGGAAGAATTTGTCTGAATTTGTAAATATAACAAACACTAAAAAGTTTTTTTAGGCTTTAGTCTTTACGGCTCTGGGTTCCAGCCTTTCTGGGACTACAAGTGACAAGTTGTAACAAACACATGGAGGTAGGAAAGGAGACGCTTCGGATTTGTATGGGGGCGTGGGACTGGTGGGACTGGTCTTGCACAAGTAATGAAAAGAAAGAATGTAAATAATATTAATCCAGATTTGATTGTTTAAGGTGCATGACAAGGGTCTGCCCGCGAAATTCAAATTTAATTTGGTTTTTCACAATTTGTAAACTAATACGACAAAGTAGGCTTATGGCATTCAAATTGCGAGCCTAGGAATATCATCTTCACAGGTTTATATAAAAATCTTTACTTGAAAGTGTCCAGTTTAAGAAATTAGTCAAAATAATGAGTTTGACGTGAGTTACTCACAAATTAGTCATTAATTTGACTAATTTCTTAAACTGGGTACTTTCAAGTAAAGATTTTTATATAAACCTGTGAAGATGATATTCCTAGGCTCGCAATTTGAATGCCATAAGCCTACTTTGTCGTATTAGTTTACAAATTGTGAAAAACCAAATTAAATTTGAATTTCGCGGGCAGACCCTTGTCATGCACCTTAAATCCACGAATTCATCATAATCACAAAACGGATAAGTAACAAGGATACAAGACTTTATCCAAAATGAACCTTCTCTGACAAACAAAGGACAAACATATCCCAGACCCAGTCCCAGACGTTAGATTTATCTTTGATTATGTATATAAGTTATTTCGACTAAATAAAGCTAAGTTTCTTCTTAAATCTTCTTAGCTCTTCTTTCTTCAAAAATTTGGATTATTTCAATAGATTTTGTTTGGAGTGTATATATATTGTGGGGATTGTATCGTTTATAAATAAATTGAATATCGATTAAATTAAAACTTCATATCACTCTTACTGTTTCTCACTCTGAGGAGTAGAGAGATGATATTAAACAGTCAGCTTCTTATAATATTGCCAAACTCATTTTAGGTTGTAGCGACGATAACCTAGTGATTATGACACCCGATCTCCAGTGGGTATGGTGTCTCGTATTCGAAAATTACAGTGTCTATTTAGGGTGGTTTTTGGTCCCTTCATTCTAACTAATGTTTTACAATTGTTTCAGATTCCCAAAATATCATGAATTAAGGCTAAGATGGGTGAATGCTATAAACATACCTGAGTTCAAGCCTACAAAAGGAAGCAGAATATGTAGTCACTGTTTCAATGGGAATGACATTAATAATTATTACCTACACTCTAAACCGCCAGCGTCTCAAAGATGATGCCTGCCTATTTCTGCGTATACCAGTAAGAATCATTACTCAATATTCTTGTTTGTGATGAATAATAAAAACAATTACATATGAAAACTGCTCAATAATGCTTTTCTCTAATCCAAATAATAAAATGTTACTATTTCTTTCATATTGCAGAATTTACCACCTGGGCAACAGGCAAGGCAACCCTTGCAAGAATTGAACCTCAGTTTGTGTCCAGAAACTAATAAAGTTATTTCTCAAAACAGAATACAGAATACTTCAACCCATTGCAGGCTCACTTAAGCATGAGTCTCGGAATGAAAACGGTTTGGACATAGTCCACAAAGCTGGCAAACAGGGGGGCGTTGCAGCATGATTATTTTTTTACACATCATTTCTCCCAGCCAGCGCCCACTACTGAGTAGGAGCCTCCTTTTGCAATGAGAAGGGTTCAGCCTTAGCCTTTCTACGCTGGCCAACAATATCGTGATTACCATTTTATTGAAAAACTACTGTGCCGACATAAATGCTGTTTACTTCTGAGAAGTTCATGGGCACAAAGGAACCCTGCAAGATAGTCGCGGGTTTTTTTTAAATTTTAATAGTTGTATAATTATTAGAAGATCAATCCGAATCCGATTATCAATTGCTTTTTTTTTATCTTTAAATTTTAGAAATAAATAATTTTTAAAATCAGTCTACTTTTATTATTCATATTATCACGTCATTCAGTAACACTGTTTCCATAATATATAGGTATTTCAACTGATATTATGAAACAGTTTTATTTGTAAGTTTTACATTCAACTGATAATATAAAGCTATACTAATATTATAAACGCGAAATATTGGATGTATGGATGGATTGTAGTCTGGAATAAAACATCAGCTAGTTTTTTTTTTCCGGAAAATTACCTTGGGTACCAAAATACCTGGATAATAATGGAGTCGCGGGCATTAGCTAGTTCATTATTACGATATTATAAAATATACGAATACTAGTGTTTTTCAAAATATTATGTTAAATTATTTATTATATATAATATATTTTGTGATAATTTTATATCTAGTATAAAAGTATCGATAATACCAGCCCTATTGCTCGCATTAAGCTCCGCCCATACGCCATTTATACTTACCGGATAACTAGCCTATTTCATATCCTTCTCCTATGTACATAATCAAAGGTTTTCACAGCGTCTGTGGTCATAAGTAGAAAATCACTATGGCTAGTCTGTGGGTAAGAAGTCAGAGCCATTTAAAAAAAATTGGGCAGGGGCAAAAGTACACAGTCTGTGGTGCGGCGTAAAAATAAATTGTAATTTTTTTCATCTTTGTTCACTTGACAATTTCTTTGTGCTGTGCTCTCAGGCTGTGCTGCTTGAGGTCGCTCATTTAAAATCCCGTTACTTCTGACTTCACTTTCGTAATTCGTTTAACAAAGGCCTATATCCATTAGCGACGGCTCGTTGTGCTTGCGGCAAAGCTCGTATCGGGAACCATCGCGCCGAGCGCGAAGGAGTGCAGTGACATCGATCTCGATAAATTGTGATCGGATTTTATTGATTTTAACCTTGTTGTGCAACACATTGTTTTTATGCTGTTTATTTATTAGTTCGGTCGGGCAACTGGCGAGCTCGCGGGGCAAATTTCGCGCGGAGGGCTCTAACAAGGTGAGTGCTTGCGACATTCAGTGTACCAACGACGTGTACCGACATCCGAGAATTCGATCAATCGATCCGTCGGGAAGAGATTTCCTTCCAGGTAAATCATGATAGAACGGGACACTATTTTGGGTCATGAGTCACTCATTAGCAGCACTGTGTGGTGCGTTCTGAGATTTCCGAGAACAGTTATCAGTGTCGTTCGAGTAACATACGACTGTATAACGTTCGCTTTTATCTGCTTTATGCTTTTGCCACTTAATGTAAGTTGTTAAAATCCATTGTCCTTTGTCACACTTACATTGTAATTGAGAAGCTTTAGGTACTCTTAATATTTGTGTTGGCAAAGGTGTTTTTGCTGGTACTACAGTTATCAGATGCTTGTTATTGTAGCAAGTAATTACACAACTCTTCTAAACAGGTATAAAAACATAAGACAATTACTTGCTTATTATTAATACAATTTTCTTTAATATTAGTTTTTTGTACTAGTATCTAGGCTACTGGCTGATGCCTGTGACTTCTTCAGTGTGGAATTAGGCTTGGTTTACCAGTGAAAATTCTTTGGTTTGTTTGATATAAAAAATCTTATGATTGCCTCTAGGAAACAAGATATCTGTGTTCTCTTCTTAGAGATCCATACAGACAGACTTGCATTTATAATTCCATTCCATACCATCAGCCTGTATGCTTCCACTGCTGGACACAGGCCTTTTCAGAAGCACACCACCAAACACTGTCCTCTGCCTTCCTCATCCTCAAGGAAAACTTAGGAGTGAAAACTTATAACAACAGATTGCTGGTCACTTTTGTTAGAAGTTTTCACTCCCTAAGTTTTCCTCTCTCACACACATGCTAACATATACTGAGACTACAATGTTTGAAACATGGCTTGAAATGTCATGGGTTGAAAACCTTAATGAATGAACGGTTTACATGTAGGAAAACATACAACCAAGAGAGGGCCAAATTTTGCATATCTTGCATCCAAATCTTGCATAATAGTCTGCATACACTCAAATGATGTGCAAACATGTTCCCACTGCCTTTAGCAAAGCCTCAAAATATTCACAAGTTTGATAACATTGTACTTGTTCAGCCCACAGCTTACTAGCTGTTCCATGCAGATTTGTGTCTCTTATTCATTGGACTTGAGCTTAGACAAAGCCCTCAGTCCACTAGGATCGACTTTTTGGATCCACCAGTGGATCAAATAGCACTCTGGAGGCCACTACGATGGCCACCAATGGCCTGGGTGGATCCTATAACACTTCAACTTCATTAAGATCCACTGTCTGGCTCCACCAGTGGATCAAATAGCACTGGGAGGTCACTGTGATCCACCACTGTTCTTAGTGGAGCCTGTGACACTTCAATACCCATTTCAATCCTCTTAATACCTAGCTAAAAGTCTCAATCAATCAAATCATTTATTCAATATAGGTACACTGTAGGTACACTTATTGACGTTAAAAATTACTTATAAAACATGATGGTGATAATCGGTTACAGTATCTTAAAACTAAAAAAACCTTTATCTACTTAAATGACAAGGAAGCTTGGCAATGATTTGATCTAATGGCTCTGATAGTTCCTTAGTTAAGATGATTTGTGAAATGGTGATAATGAAAAATAAAAAACCCGGCTGAGTTTGTTGTGGGCTCTTCTCAGACCAGGGCACTTTTGGAACCTTTGAAAGCTTTAGTTTTAAGATACCGTTACTGATTATCACCATTATATTTTATAAATAACTAGACGTCAATAAGTGTAGTGTACCTACCTATATTGAATAAACATTATTTGACTTTGACTAAAGCTACAAGGGTTCTAAATGCGCCTTGGTCTGAGAAGAGCCGACAATAAACTCAGCTGGGTTTTTTTAAAATTTTATTACTATCACCATCTCACAAATCATCTTAAATAAGAAACTATAATAGCCACTAGAGCAAATTATTGCCAAGCTTCCTTGTCGTTTAAGTAATCCTTTACATGGTAATAAGATTTTTCTTTTACATGGTAATAAGATTAACTTTGAGCTTATTCAGAGACATCTTCAACATGTCTTCTGGGAGCTTATTGTAGAAGCGGACACTGTTTCCAACAAATGAATTGCTAATTTTACTAAGCCTAGAAACAGGCATTACAAGTTCATTTTTATTTCTAGTGATAAATAATTTGCTAAAATAACTGCACATGGTAGAAGGCGCCGGCATCATCTAGCTTATATTAATGTTCAAATTACCTAACAATTATATATTAACACATTCCCTGTGATTGTGATTGTGATAATCACAGTATCTTAAAAGCTATTATGGTCCACACAACATTCCCTTGTCTGAGAAGAGCTCACTACAAACTAGGCCAGGTACATTTTTTTGTTACCACAAGGTTAGACTTTACCACAAGGTTAGGATCTAGTCTTATCTGCTGTCCTTGGCATTCAGCTTAGTGAGTTTGTTGGCTTTTTCCCTGGACTCCAAAACAGAACTAGCTTGTGGTCGCCCAAGCTCTTCAGGGCTTACAAGCAATCTCCAAAAGTTAAACACCTAGGAATGTGGAACTGAAGCTTGAAATAGTCTCTAAAATCCATAACTACTTCCATACCAATACTATGAGTAGGAAAGTATCTGTCTTTCTGTCAATATCTGCTTACCCAATTCCGACTGGTAAGTACAGAAATAGCTTGCATAATAAAACATAATAAGTAAAAGTACTTACTTGATATCAGAGTAAAACAAACATTCTATGGGATTAAAAAAGGCCAAATCCACTTGAACAAAGTTGCGGACTACATCTACTAGTCTGGAAGTGGGTAATGTAGCGAGTTGGGGGATCCCAGTGGGCAGTACAACTGCGTTTTCAGCTGGAAATATACTAGCGTGTCATGTTGTGCTTGTGTCATACTGTGTAAGAAGCATATCGGTGTAGACACACTTTACTGACGCCTTGTATCGCGTCTCTCTCTATAACCATATTAAATGTATGAAACAGATATGCTTCTTGACGCATCACAACACTTATTTGTTCTATTGGTTTTAATAGTTGAATTGGAAATAGATTTATTTAAGTAAGTACTTTTGTAAGCATGTAATGTAATGTTACATAAACAAATAAAACTTCTATCTATTTAAACGCTAGTATACTATTTCCAGCTTTCAGCGATCACGGTAATCTGTGATGATTTGGATCTCTAACAAAAGCAGTTGCCTGTGGGATCGACGCCCTAGCATTTCGATCGATGTAGATGTACGCGACAATATCACTTTCCATTTTGCTCAGCTCGTCCGAGGTCATAAGCGTTCAGTGCGCGTCCACCTAGCGTGACCGCAGCTGCAACCGTCTCTCTAGTGGCCTCTGGCCTCAAGCTCTGAGACCAACTCCGCTCAAATCTCGACTCGCCGACGCGTACGCGCACTGGACCGTGTGCGGAAGCCGTGCGAGGAGTTCTGTACCTCGGAGCTTCGATATAATTGTATTGTTCGTTAACGGTACCGGCTTGCTAGGTTGCAGATTCTTTGGCTACAGACTATATCGAGTGGAAACTCAGTGTGAGGCCAGACTATCATAGTTTTTAGGGTTGTGTACCAAAGGTAGGATTGCAACCCTTATAGTGCGACTATGTCTGTCCGGTCAAATTTGCATATTTTAGTAATTATTGGCTATTATTACCAAATCTTATTGCAAATGAAAAACTTAATTTTACACGAAAAATGTAAGGAAATTTCTAGACAGGATAGTTTTTGAGAAATCAGCAAGAAATGGGATTCCGCATTTATTCACTCTCACGGATCTACTTTTGGCTTTTTATCGTGACTTAGTTATGTCAAATTAAGTTAACGCAAGTTTCACGAGCCCCGCACCTGTTCGCAGAGTGAGCCGTGTCTTGGGGGAACAGCAACCCGGGCACTACGGTGGCCCCTGACACGCCCGCGCAAGCGCCCCAGCCCCCGGGTAAGTTGCTTTTGCTTAACTTAAGGAAGACGCGAATGACTCCACCAATCAGTCTGACGGAAACCTGGTGGTCGTGTTGCTCACTGATTTCAACCCATTGCTGGCTCACAACTGAGCACGAGGAGGAAGTTTTTGGCTACACTGGCCAAGTCCGTATTGAGAGACTTCACACGCCTTTGAAAACATTATGTAGAACGGGCATGCAGGTTTCACGATGTTTTCCTTCAGCACCATCCAGCACACAATCAAATGGTAATATGCACATTACTCCGAAAAGTGGTTTGAATACTTTAGTATGGATGGATCCTGGCCAACCTTCCCCCCAACGGGGGACGACGACGACGACGACGACGACGACGACACTTCGCCTATCCTGGGCTCCAATAGAATTGCCTACAGTACCATTCCGCCATGTTAATTTTTTTATAAATCATAAATCATAATTAATCATGTTTTCGAAATAATTAGTGGCCTAATGGTCAATCATAGTCTTATCTATAATTGGCGCGACGCGATCACTTAGTCAGTAATAATATATTGTTCCGGCGGTTTGTGTCGTCTTTAAGACTTACAAATCAATCCATGGACGAATCGACGTCGCGTCACCCGCCTCTGATTATTTGTGTTGATTGGATGGAAAAACAACTCTGCAAACAAGCATCCAAATCTATGATGTCATTGTTTCAGTCTCGTCGAAAATCTTGATCACTACATCACTGATCACAGTTATATATTATAAGATAAATTTTATAGTAAACGAATAAAGCTATTGATGTACCTAATAATACGAGTAATACTCGAGTCTGATTGAATGCCATTTAAATGCCCTCTTTACTTAATACAAAATTGCAAATATTTGGGGATTCTTATTTCTTGAAGTCAAACAAAATTATATGACAAATTCGTTAGCACCATACAACTTAATTTTATTTGCTATTTGTTTTAATAAACTTGACAGATTTATAGGAATGCTGTCAAAATTTCTTAGGCTACGTTCGCGTTTCTTCGAAAAACATTCGCGCGATTTTTTTTATCGCAATTCTGTAACACTAGAAATCAATCGCATGGAGGTTTACGCGCTTGCGAATAAAATTCTCTGGTTTGATAATAATTTCACGCGGTGCGGTAAGAATTAGATTTGAGCAAATATTTTGTGCTGTATGGAGTTGTATAACGCATTCCGCATTCGCGGAGTAGGTGAAATCCGCACGCGAAATATAAATCGCGACAGTAAAATTGGTGCGAATGTTTTCGCAGTGCGAACGTAGCCTTATTCGGAGGTGGAGAAATTGGACTTTGGTTGTCTTTTCTTTACCTGATATTGGCACTTTCTTGTAGCTGTCATAGTAATAATTAGTTATACTAATTGTGGTAGATGGTTTGTGTTATGGCGGAACAGATGTGGTTGCAGGGGCGCTGGAGATGACGGGCGCGGACAGCGTGCGCTTCAGCGGCCACACGCTGGACAAGGCCACCAAGGCCAAGGTGACGCTCGAGAACTTCTATACCAATCTCATCGCGCAACATCTCGAGCGACAACAGCGCTTGCACAAGCTCGAGGAGTCACTTAAAGATGAGGCGTTAAGCGAGGCCCAGCGAGCGGAGAAGCGGCAACTACATGCGCAAAAGGAGACCGAGTTCCTGCGGCTCAAGCGCTCGCGTCTGGGCGTTGAGGACTTCGAGCCGCTCAAAGTGATAGGTCGAGGCGCGTTCGGTGAAGTACGCCTCGTGCAAAAGAAAGACACGGGCCATGTGTACGCGATGAAGATCCTGCGTAAAGCCGACATGTTAGAGAAAGAGCAAGTAGCGCACGTGCGAGCGGAACGCGACGTGCTAGTAGAAGCCGACCACCAGTGGGTAGTCAAAATGTACTACAGCTTCCAGGACCCCATGAACTTGTATCTCATTATGGAGTTCCTGCCCGGCGGCGATATGATGACGCTGCTTATGAAAAAGGACACGCTTAGCGAGGAGTGCGCGCAGTTCTACGTGGCTGAGACGGCGTTGGCCATCGACAGTATCCACCGGCTGGGCTTCATTCATAGGTGAGTGTGTGTCCGTCGCTGCAGTAGTGTTGCCAACGAATGAAAAGCCATTTCGCTATAATACGCCAAAATGGACAGAAATCTATGTGGTACCACATCGTATGTGGGTGATCATACAGCGGGTCGACGCCCACAGAAATGGGCCCGAAGCGTTGCTCTGTCTAGACACCTCCGTCGAACGACTTTAAATAGTAAAGAACACATCTTCTTAGGCCGTGGTGGTACGGTTACATGTGGTTTATTTTGAGTAACAACTCAACCTATACACCACTCATACCTATACACTAAACTGGATTAGACTAAAATTCTTAAAGTAGATCATCCTATTATAAATGCGAAAGTGTGTTTGTTTGTTGGCTTGTCCTTCAATCACGTCGCAACAGAGTAACGGATCGACGTGAATTTTTGCATGAGTATAGTTGAGAGTGACATAGGTTACTTTTTATCCCGAAAAATTAAGGTGGTCCCGTGGGAATAAAAAAACTTATTGCACGCGGACGAAGTCGTGGGGATCAGCTAGTAACTTAATAAACCGTAACTACATGGTATCTTGACCAACTGAAACCTTGCAGCATTGGTTCACATAACAACAGTCAAGCTTGCTGGCTATCATGCTTAGGAATCCGTTGGCGCTGGCCCGCATCCAACGCACCATGCGCATCTTTTTCGCATGGTTGTAAAGAAACAATCTATTCTGGCATTAGCAACCATCCCTAATGCGCTTTTCCAGGACAGCCCCATTAAAACCCTGATGAAAGCATTATTATATTGCACTCGTTGTAGCGAATTAAGCTTTTCGTTTCTTGGTTATCATAGTTCCGCCAAGTAACGCCTGCTTCTATCCAGCAGTGTCGCAAATCGCAGTTGCGCAAATCTAACCCACCACCACTGCAGCCCATTAACGTCCCACTGCTGGGCACAGGCGTCCACTCTCATAGGAGAGAAGAAATTAGAACTTAGATCCACCACGCTGCTCCAATGCGGGTTGCCGGGCTTTAACGACAATTATCATGTTTGTGATAATGGCTTAACGTGCTCTCCGAGGCACGGGGGTGAAACACCGCCAACTTCCTACCTCCGGGCTACTACTGGGAACTTCTAATCAGAAAAACCCGATACTTAATTATGGCCTGACCCGGGACTCAAACCCGGGACCACGCCGGCCGCAGTAAACATGCTAATCACTAGACCAACGAGGCAGTTAAATCTAACCCGCCGCTCTTAATTCCGTAGGGACATCAAGCCCGACAATCTATTACTGGACGCGCGTGGACACATCAAGCTGAGTGACTTCGGCCTGTGTACGGGGCTCAAGAAAAGCCACCGCACGGACTTCTACCGCGACCTATCCCGCGCCACACCTTCAGACTTCAACTTCTTCTCTGTGTCCACGTCATCCTCAGCGTTGGACTCTAAACGGCGCGCCGAGTCGTGGAAGCGCAACAGACGCGCGCTCGCCTACTCCACTGTGGGCACGCCTGATTATATCGCCCCAGAGGTGTTCCTGCAAACCGGCTACGGCCCACAGGCTGACTGGTGGAGTCTCGGCGTTATCATGTGAGTATCGCGCTATATCCCCTTAAACAAAAAACAAAATAAATCAGATTTATTTCCCATGGAGGACGGATGTTTTTACAATACTTGAGCTTTGTGTACGTGTCGCAGGTACGAGATGCTGATCGGTTACCCGCCGTTCTGCTCCGAGTCACCTCAGGAAACTTATCGCAAAGTGATGTCGTGGCGGGAGTCCCTCACCTTCCCGCCCGAGATCCCCATCAGCGAAGAGGCGCGCGAGACGATCCTGCGCTTCTGCTCCGAGCCCGACCGCCGGTAAACTCGCGATTTATAATAGCAACGACCAAGCTCACCTGAGTGACAATTATTATAAAAAAACTAGAGGTCGCCCGCGTACAATTTCTGATTTCTTTATGCAGGTATAGGCTTTATGCAGGTTTTAATTGTTTGATACTAATAACCTGCTAATGCTGATTTCAATAGTCATATAAGTTTTATGTAACCTTCCAACCCCCATTTCACCCCCTAGGATGATTCTTTTCAAAACCGTTTCTTAGCTGATGTCTACACTATAGAAGGAAGTTTGTATGCTTTATAGTTCCTGAGATATCGTGATTAGTCAGTGAGTGAGTGAATGAGCGGTATTTCGCTTTTATATATATAGAAGATAGAAGACGGTCGACGACGCCGCATTTAAAAGAGACAAGCGCTTGAATGTGTCGATGTATTTTCGTTACAAATATTTCAAGGGGGCCAGCAGCAGCTCCAAAGAGCTCGCAGAACTTCCTTTATCCTTTCCACATAAAATCAAATGAATGACATTGCCTTATCCGCGTGCGGCAGGCTGGGGTCGCAGCGCGGCATCGAGGACGTGAAGTCGGTGAGCTTCTTCCGCGGCGTGGACTGGAGCCACGTGCGCGAGCGCCCCGCCGCCATCTGTGTGGACGTGCGCTCCATCGACGACACGTCCAACTTCGACGACTTCCCCGACGTCAAGCTCGAGATACGTGAGTTGACACCTTGCTGTCTCCCGCGGCGTGGACTGGAGCCACGTGATCCTCACTTGGCCAGCGTGGTGAATAACGGCCAAACCCTTCTCATAATGAGAAGAGATTCTTGCTCTGAAGCAAGCCGGCTGAAGCACCCCAGTACAAATGTCAATCATCATCAGTCTAGGAAACTTTGGGTCTTCACAAACCTATCGATGCGGACCCGCCGTTACCGGTCGAAACGGCGTCTCCCATTTTAGCCGACCCGCCGACGCGACGGCTACCGACGCGGAAACAGTGTAGGGCTACGAGTACATCACTCGTCATCATTACTAGTTACTAGTTACCTAGTACATCAAACTTTTCTGACCCGGTGACAGTGTCGCTAGTATATATTCATACTAATATTATAAATGCGAAGGTGTGTCTGTCTGTCTGTCCGTCTATCTGTCTGTCTGCTATACTTTCGCGGCCCATCTGTTCAACCGATTTTAATGAAATTTGTTATTGGGATAGGTGCTGTCCCGGGGAAGGACATAGACTACTTTTATTCCGCAAAAGTAGAGAGTTCCCGCGGGATTCAAAAAAATTATTCCACGCGGACGGAGTCTCGGGCATCATCTAATAAATACTTAGTGCACGTGGCTCTTTTTTTATATTAAAAATAAAAAAGAAAGCTCAACACTGTTAAGCTTTTGTTTTTAAGTTAACAGGCATAAAAATTTGTTCCAATATTGCTTACCGGGCCAGTTAAGTTTGACGGACTTATAGTACAGATTTGAGATGTTCGTAGAGTGCAGTAGTCTGCGTAGCATCGCGAGTCACGCGCTCACTGCGGTTTCTGTTGCAGCGTCAGCGCCCATCTCCGGCGAAGGCGAAGTGGCGTACAAGGACTGGGTGTTTATCAACTACACGTTCAAGCGCTTCGAGGGTCTCACACAGCGCGGCACGCCTAATAAGAAGTGAACGTCGCCGCCACAGTCGTCGCCGCCGCCGACTCAGCCGCCGCCACCGCCGCCGCCGCCGCCGCCGACGTCGGCGCGAGCCAGCTCGTGCTGTGCGCTGCTGTGACGCGGCCGCGCCTCTAGTGATTGTAAATACTAACACCGCAGTTAACCATCAGTTAACCATCGCCCGGAGCGAGCGGGAACGGAACTGTTATTTAAAAAAAATAAGCGCCGATTTGTGAACCTTCATTTTCAAGTCGGTTAACTGTACAATATTTATTTCGATCGGAAGCGCACGCGTAGTACGCGCGCTACGTCACCATAGGCGGTGACGTATAGCCTTATTATGTAAAATCAGTATCGACCATTGTTACAGTCTCAATGTTGTGATCGGTCGAATTTATAGTATTCTTACTACGACATTAGATTTTTGCCAATAGCGGAACAGTCTTAACCAAATGCGATCATTACACTGTAGAAATAATACGTAATAAGGCGCATAGGTTGCGATGAAACTGAGCCGGACAGTTCATTTGAAAATCATATATTTAAAGTTTGAAATTAAAGTCTATATTAAAACTTCATATTTTTAGATTGTCTACACGAAAATTATAGCAGAGTTTACGGTTTGAGAGTTTCCTATTTGGGTGGCCTCGCGCGCGGTCTGCCGTTCGGGACTTACCCGCAATGCTACGCGCAGTGACGTTTGTCGCGTCTAGTTATGCTTGCGCCTTTTGCACTGGTTAAAATAATGCTATAAAACCATGCGAACAGCGCCGAAATTTTCGAGCGCTGTCATCTGTCATCAAGCGCTTGATAATTCCATAGAAATCGTAGTTAACTTTAACGCGCTCGAATAGGTAAAAAAACTCCCACTAAACCCCTAGTAGCCTTATCATGTACAAACTGCATCAATCATTGTTACAATCTCAATTATGATTGGCTATGATATTCTTGCTGCGATAGACCTTTATAAACAGTGCAATGGTAATGAAATGAAATGGTTTATTTATTTCACTTAAAACAAGTTGTGCCCCTTATGAAACCACTAACCAATCTGAGATGATTGCGATCGTGACACTGTAGATTGTAATCATAAATACGTAATAGGTACATGGCCTCTGGAGTTTCGTGACATCACTGTTACATTTAGAACGGTGTAAAGGTCATTTACTCATCCAAACTATCCAAAATTGTTTGACTCCAATTTGTAGTAATATGTAGGTAAGAAAAACGAAAACGGAAAAATTGCTCTCACCCCAATCTACAGATGTACCAATGACCTCTCAATAAATTAACGAGGAGGTGAAAAAGATCAGTCGTCGTGTTTACCTCGTATATCATTACATCACATGACACGTCGCATTTTTCTTGGGTTTATTCTAATTTGGTTGATAAATTCGAAGTTGGTTCGGACGTTTCGTTTAGGAGAATGTGCGCTACGCATTTATTGTGGTATAACGCGTGCCATTAAAAAATCTAATTGAAATGTAGCAGCGCTAATCATGCGTTCTCACTCACACTTTGCACGGGTGTACCGTGTTAGTGAGAAATAACGATACAAGCCGTCGCTATTTTCTAAAAACCGAATTTAAACGTAACAGCGCTATTTACGCCTTCTCACTCACACTATACACGAGTATAGTGTGCAAGTGAGAAAGAATGATAAACGTAGCTCTTTTTTATTAGTTTCTTTCGCGGCACGGATTATATACGCCATCTTGCCGAATCTTTTCGCCTCGCATTCGGTCCGGTGCCGATTACAGGAGCGTAGCCTTTAGGATAGGATCTCTTAGGAAATTCACTTGATTCAAGATACAAGATTCTATTAATTTGAACGCCTTACTTCAGTTCAGTTTGTCAACTTATTGTGTTAGGTTCCTTTGAGACGAGCCACAAGCGGCAATAACATCGCCGGCCACTATTGAGTTGTATGAGAAAGCGTAGTTTCACTAAGGCTGTATTTTTGGTGGGCAGCGTTGAGCGGAAGCGGAATAAAATACGCGGCGTTCCGAATTCGCGGATAACGCCGACCCGCTTATATCAGGTACCCTATATGAGTGATTAAGGCTAACTTGTTTGCGATGTCGCGATCCGCTAATGACACTCCCCAGGTCCCTCCCTGACACAGGGACGGCGGCAGAATAGCAACGTCGGATCTGCCGCCGACACGCTCTCGTCCAAAAATGCAACCTTACACGTACCACAATTTACAGTCGCAACGGCTGTCAATCAAAGCCGCACGCGAGAGTTTGCTTTAAAAACAAATACAGTAATATTTAATTCCACCTAAGTTTTTGTCGCTCGCTGTACATGTCCGACAATAATTATGCGAGTTACAAAGTATTTTGCCGATTAAAAAGTATAGTTATTATTGTATTTTAAGTGTTAAGAGAGTCGGTTATGTAAAATATAATTTATTCAACGAGCGCGGTTCGCAAACGCGCGTCAGTTCGTCTTTCAATAAATGAAATTACAAGATACCTGGCGTTTTAGCTGTATTTAAAACAACATTATAAATATGATAAGAATATACGAAGTTAGTCACCCTCGCCGATAGCTATAACCGAGATTTCTTTAGCTGACTTAATAAGAGTATAATATTGACCCGTTGTCCTAGGTGAGCGACAGAAGCGACGCCACGCGATGCGATGCCATAGAAAACAAAAGCATCTATGCGACAACGTCTCTAATTTCTATGGTGCCAAATCGCGTCGCGTAGCTTCTGTCGCTCACCTAGTACAACGGGTCAAACACGCTTTCTTACTTACAAATCTTTAATCCCATCGAGTTTCAGAACCATATGCATATTTTGTATGGATGTGACTAACCAAATACAGAAATTAGTGTCTAGACTCTAGATCATTTCAATATAATTTATAATTAAGTTTGATTTCATAATACACGAGAAACACTCCGTGCGGATTCAGGTTTCAAAAATACAATGGGAACTCCTTGATTTTCCGGGATAAAAGTAGCCATGTCACTCTCCAGGTCCTCAACTATACCCATGGAAAAAGTCACGAACCGTAGCTCTGCTGTGGCGTGATTGAAGGACAAACAAACAAGCAAACCCCTTCGCATTTATTATATTAGAAGTATTAAAAGCAAACACATAATATATTACACACATATTGATAAACTTAAATTGTCAATTTACACAAACACGGCGCCATTATCAGTGATATATATCCAGGCATCCCCAACCAGTGTTGCCAGACGAGAGTCCACAATCATAGATACAAATAAGGCCTTGTATGTTTTTTTTAATTTTCATCCTAACAGAATTGATTTAAAACGGGCTAAAGTCAGCTAAGGAAACACAGATTATATATTATGTATCCCTGGTCTACCAGCCAGACGTGCTCGTCTCTACTCCGCTAAATCATGTTTGTCGCTTCGTAATAATATCGTTATTTATGTGAATATTACATGGGATCGCTTGTAATTTGAAACGTTACGTTCTCTATCGCGTCGCCCCTAAACCTGGTTAAAAGACAGTGGATTTAGGGCCGATAAAGAAATGGTAATTGTTCTCGTTTGACAAACCTATAATTCGACCTATTTAAAGAGTTCATAGATGCCTGCACGTCAAAAAGCATGTATGAACTACTTAAACAGTTCGAGTTATACGTTTTAAACGGTCAAATGATTACGATTCGCTTAGGCAATTGGGCCCCTGCTGATTCAAACAATTGGCCATCGTAACTTATTTTCGTTGAAATTTAACAACCAAGAATTTTTAATATTCCTAGTGTTGCTTCATAAATTTAAAAAATGTGAATTCAAGCTTTATTTGACTAACTTTAAAACACCATATTTAGAGGTTACGCGTTTGTCAAATATTATTTTGTTGCAACCCAGCCTAAAGGCTGACGTCTAGGCTCTCTAGACGTCTAGGCTCTGAGTCGAATCGAATCGAAATATTCTTCCTGCTTATATGTATACGAAACTGCATCGATTAGCGGCATGTCAATACTCTATACGCATACAAAACAAATGCGACTCGATTCGACTAGGTGCGCTTCGATGCGTTTCGAACTTCGTGTTTTAGAGAGATGTCTAGAACGCAGGTTTTGTCTTAGCTCAGATTCTGCACAGTTATATAGTAGACAGACATGTCTTTGCCATAAATCTATTTCGTTTTAAGTATCTTAAGTCTAAGCGCTCTCTATCTCAGCGTTAGTATTTTATAATGGTCTATTAATATTAGATTGAATATAAAAATACGCGTAGTATCCCAAACGTTTTGTATTACAAGCGGCGAATATTTAAAAATGATTTTTGCGATAGCAATCCGTCCATAATTTGAGTTACTATCGAATACATACTAGTTTATCTATTTAACTTGCGCATTAAAGAATATAAGAAGGTACAACAATTATTTAGCTTATGACTTTGAATTATAAACTTCCTGATGATCGGTAGAGAAACCCTTTAAGGTGCATGACAAGGGTCTGCCCGCGAAATTCAAATTTAATTTGGTTTTTCACAATTTGTAAACTAATACGACAAAGTAGGCTTATGGCATTCAAATTCCGAGCGTAGGAATATCATCTTCACAGGTTTATATAAAAATCTTTACTTGAAAGTGCCCAGTTTAAGAAATTAGTCAAATTAATGACTAATTTGTGAGTAACTCACGTCAAACTCATTATTTTGACTAATTTCTTAAACTGGACACTTTCAAGTAAAGATTTTTATATAAACCTGTGAAGATGATATTCCTACGCTCGCAATTTGAATGCCATAAGCCTACTTTGTCGTATTAGTTTACAAATTGTGAAAAACCAAATTAAATTTGAATTTCGCGGGCAGACCCTTGTCATCGACCTTAAGAGGCGAGCATTTCCGGTTGCACGCGCTGGCG
Organism: Erebia aethiops; assembly: GCA_923060345.2. Classification (NCBI taxonomy): domain Eukaryota; kingdom Metazoa; phylum Arthropoda; class Insecta; order Lepidoptera; family Nymphalidae; genus Erebia; species Erebia aethiops. The sequence continues at coordinate 3,028,958 of OV281079.1, read as the reverse complement.
AATAGGTAAAATAGTTTGTCAAAAATAGAAGATTTCTTAGTCTTTTTAATAATGTAGCATGTGACACTTCACTAAACTAAAAAGCACTGCGCTGCGAATTAATATCACAAATTATATTTTATTTAAGCTTATAATTAACGTACTATTTTTGTGAACACACGCACGAAAATCATCCGATTATACATACAATTTGTATATTAAATAAATATTCAGCAAATTCTTTTATGCGGGTTAACCGTTCGATAACTTTAGCAGTTTCTATTTATTTTGAAATACAGTGTGTGCTCGAATTAAAATGAAAATAAATATTAAGTATATAAAAAAACAAATAGCTTGAAATTAAAATAACTTTTAAACGCTAAAACCTTTACAGTGTTAATAATATTGTGTTGTACTATACCGATCTGACTTTCGTAAGCGCTTTTTATAAGTCTATGCGAAAAATAAATATACAAATATAGTGTTAACACAAAAATCAAACGATAAGCTGAACTTATATTGTATTATAGTGCGTGATATTGTCTTTACTCCTGCTTCAATGACTATGATATTTTGCTCTCACGATTCCCCGTAGCTTACTGATGTATGAAATGAAAGGGTCGTATTGTATAGTTTTTTTTATTTGTAATCATTGTATTATTTAGACCTAGTGAATTATCGTTAAATTATTGAATTTGTGGAACGGAGGCGGTCCAAGGTCGTCGTTCATTTAACGCTTCAGCACAAGACAAGCAAACAATTAGCGTAGGCATAGGCATTTCTTTCAACCTATGCGATACATAAAATCTAAAATATACTGTATTCCACACGGATTAGAGTTCGTTTTTCATTAACTAAATCCTTAATAATAATTGATTAAAGAGTTATTCGATCTAATTCTATCGTCATTTTATTAACGGAACGCGAAGGCAAAGGTCTGCATCCCTATATAGTCGATATCGTCTGGAATAGTACGAAGCGATTCGTTTCATCCTATCCAGTATATTCACTGCTAGTATATCATGGAATACCTTCTCTATTTCCGTTACACGTGTCACCTATATTATTGGAGAGAGAGTGTTTAAGTACATGATGCCGAGGCGTTGAATAGGCGAAGAACTTTAGTCGACGTGTGCCGAACTACCGCTGACTAGCTTGCGTTGATGTGGATGCTTTTTCTAGGCTCTCGGAAAGCAGATTATACTGAGAAAAGCCGGCCAGAAACTCAGCAGTTGCTCTTTTTTAAAGTAGTAATGTAACAAGGGTCAGCTACTGTTTGATACAGTCCCGTCGCGTCGTATCGAGTCGCGTAGGCGCGTTTGTCGCTCACGTAGGGCAATGCCCGACACAGCGCGATCAACGACAGTCGTGTCGCTCGGTCGCATGCTAGTAGCAGTAAGTCGCCACGTCTTTCCATTATTTTCGCTATTCGCTTTGTTATTGTTATAGAAAATTAAAAAAAACTAAGTTTATTTAATTTCTTAAATTATAAGATTTTTTTAAAAATATTTTGTGTTAATTATTATTATATTATCGTTTCTTCCATGCGATTTTAAGAAAGTGGCAATACAAATAAAGCTATATGAAATTAATACATATGTTTTTATTGCTGTTCCTCCTTTTATCCGCATAATGTGCAATGTTAGTGCTCCTGGATTAGATTCACAGTAGGGACAATACAGGGACTTATTATAAAGCGTTTTAAATAAAAACACTAATAACATCTCTACTTATTGAAAAGCTTTTTCTCGTATAGAGCTTTTTTATTTTTGTACCTATAGTTAGCGCCAATCAAATAGTCGTCTCTGAGCTGAGAAAAAAAGACTCAACTTCACTGACGACTTCTCTGGCGCAGTATTGAGCGCTGTTTTCTTAACGAGTGGTTCGATCCCCGACAGGGTCAATTTGGGAATTTATAATTTCTGAATTTTCCCTGCTCTGGCCGTGCGAGGCTTCGGCCGTGGTTAGTTACCACCTTATCGGCAAAGACGTGGCTCCAAGCGATTTAGTGTTCCAGTACGATGCCGTGTAGAAACCGATTAGAGGTATGGGTTAGCAATAACTGCCATGCCACTAACATGTTAGCACGTTACCATCTTACACATACAACCAGGTGAGATCGCAGTCAAAAAAAAAACTTCACTCATTATAATAATCATTTTTATTATATTTCAAGTTTAGCAATTATAGAACTGCACATCTGGAGCAGCATTTCCTAATACCTACATAAAAAGTAAAACCTCTGAGTAAGGATAACAAAATTAAATAACCAATAATTATGATAATAATATTATTAGGTACTTAAGTTGTAATAGTGTATTTAGGGTGAAATTAATTTATAAACCATAATAGTAATTCAGAATGTATTGTATATTACCTGTGATATCTTAATATCAACTGGACTACATTTGCATTTACGAACTTGCCGCATCTCGCATCGCAATCTAGGCCCGTATTGTAGTACCTACCTATTTATTAGTCAATCTTGAGCATAGGCCATAACCGATACTTAACAACCTGTTCTTATCTGATGTCGGTTTATTAATACATGTCATAAAGTCGTGGTGACAGTTCCTAGGATTCGACTTTCTTTTATTCCCAAACCGAGGCAATCTAAATTGCAAAGATACCTAATAATTAGTAAGTACAATTATAATTACATAGATAAACAATACTTAATATAAAAGTAGATTTCTGATATCACAAATGCATTATCTGATACCAATTTTAGGTAATAAAACTACGGTAATATTTGCGTGTTATACCTATATAATTATATTTATGTGAAGTTAGTAGAAGATTCAATCTATTATCCAACATGTATCTTATAGCTGTAGTAAAAATAAGAACATTTATCTACCGTGTTTACTGTCAAAACTGATGTGTTGCATATAATATAATATCAATGAGTAAAGATTAGTCATTGTATAATATACAGTAGAAGTTCGCCGTTTACAAATGGTGGCGTTTACATTTTACAAAATATTATGCTCTGAAGATTGCAAATTGCCGGGTCAAAATGAAAATTCAATGGCGTTTCAATTCGTTGCCGACTATTGGGGGCCCTATAGCGGTTCATTGGGTAGCTCTTTCGGCAAATTCAAAGCATAGCTACATCTCATGGACTTTGCCTACCTAGTTAGGTACCTAAGAAACATAAATAAAATTTGTACAAATAGGAACAGAACAAACAAAATATACCACACTGCAAGAATATAATATTTTCAATAGACAACAACTTATATTTGCTAAATTATCTACCTAAGTTGATAAAAGATCTTTACCAGATTCAGAAAGATTTCTTAACAGCGAAAACTCGCAGGACATGACAAAATACCAGCGCGAAACGCCCACGTCTTATGTAAAGCAAGTTTCGTCGTGTCGCGCAAACCTGTGCAGCTCCATATAAATATGGCCGCGCTGACGTTTTATTCTGTTCTGTCAGTAGCCTGTTTTTGCCCTAAGTTGAGAAATAAATAAAAATAAAATAGGTAAATGCTTTACGAAAAACGTAATAAAAATATGAAATTAAACTTTAGAAAAAAAGATAACTACCCTATAACCTATGCAAATTCATTGTTCAGTCTTAAAACTAAATAAACAACTTAAAAAAAACGGCCGCAACTATCCATAGTGAGCGAGGGAGTTTAGTGAAACTACAGACTTAATATAACGTTACTTGCATCTAAAGGGCCCCGCCCACGTCAGACAATCGGTGACAGATTCTTTGTTGGCAAAAATGAAACATACTAATTGCAATATTGAAACACACACACGTGCTAGAAAATCAGTGCATCCCGGCCGATCCGATTGTCGGTGGAAAATGAAAGGTTCGGACGTTGAGTCTGTCACAAAGTGGGTGAAAAAAGTAGGTGCGCTTAATTATCGGACTTACAAAAATTCTGTCGTGGGCGGAGGTCCGTCTCTAGGGCAGTAAAATTCACAGATTTGTAAGATAAAAACGGATGATTGCTTTGCTCAATAACTCAGTAATATTGAACGTTGGAAAGTTCAAAATAATTTGTAAGGACTTAAATTGTTGTACCTAGTCCATTTTTTAACGAAATTTCATTTGCCCTAGACACGTGTTACATCTACATAGCACCCAATTATTTAAAGATTTTACTCCCGTGTTCGCTTAGGTATCTACAATTTGTTTTTCTAACGCCGATAAAGAAGTTTCACTTCTACAAAAGTCTTTAAGAATATTTTTTACCCTTCATTCCCATCGAAACAGCAAAGTCGTCGACCTAATAGTCGTTCACTCTGCTAATATAGTATCTAAGTACTTTTATTTACATAAATAATCTATGTAACATAATATCCTGACTCCTGGCAAATATTGTGCAAACTCTTGTGTTTCATTAATCATGATAGGAACGCGGAAAAAATAGTCCAGCGCAAGAAAAAACCTCCGAACGAATCTATTTACTTACCAGATATCACATACAGTATCTAACCAATAAAATTAAGTTGCTCTTCTCGCTGTAACACCAGCGTGAAAAATAGTTCTACCTAGTAAATAGTGCGTAGACTATGTCATTTATTTACGTATGGGTATACCAAATGTTACCACATTAACCTACGACGTAACACCAATACAGGGGTACATTTGTGTGACTTTTTTAAATATTATAATACACTATGTAATAGTTAGTGATATCAGCTTTACGAATCCACTGTCCACGATATCTTTAACTACCGACTGCACTTGCGTAAAAGCCTTATGGCACGGTAATATATACATAATATTACCGTGCTTATGGGTTGCGCCGTGCGCCTACTAATGTACCTCCATCTAGCTCAGTCTATCTCACATGACACATGTGAATTGGGATGTTTCCTATATTCAAAATAAATCTAATTTTTTTTATATCTCCCAAAAGACGTAACTGCTCCGTCGCTATGAGTGTACAACAGTGTATAAAGTGTACTAAAACCGTTTTAGACTATCGAATAAAGTAAAAAAAGGTGCGTCGAATTTTGATGACGTCACAAGCATGTATTTCATACAACATCCCTTACTAAACTCGTGTTTTGACATTGGAAAAAAGTTGCTGATTTGACTAGTTGTTAAATACCTAATTGTGATAGAGACCGAGCTAGACTATGTATACGTACGCACAGTCCATAAAAGGCTTTATCTTATCGCTCTCTCGACCGGATAGTAGAGTCTAGATGTTGTGATGCGAGACGGGCGCCTCGGCTCGCTCTGACTCGGCGGAGTTGTCCTCCTCGGCTTTAGGGATGTCGAAGATCTCGGCGAAGAGTGGGGGCAGGACGAGGCGCGGCCAGTGCGTGCGGCACCAGCCCAATAGCGCGTCATGCCTCGCTCCGAGAGTATGTGCCTCGCGAGCCGCCGCGCTCAGTGCCTCTAGGCGCGCGCTACTCTCCGCTCCCGGTGACCGCACCTGGCAACCGGCAACGTTTGATCATTACCATTATCTTTTCAACCACATGGTCTGAATCTCAACCCTTCACCGGCCCATGTAATGGAATGAGACGGAAGGAATGGAATCTAAGGAGATCACTAAGCTGTAAAATAAGAGTCACACCACACTGCAGGTCAAATGCTTGACAGCCGTCACATAAGTACATTTCTGCTGGTTAGTGATACTTAATTGCGTGTAAACTCGGAAAACTACGTGCCCGAGATTTGAACTCCGGACCTAACGAATAGCAGGCCGAAGTATTAACCAATAAGCTACCACGTGCTTATTATCATATGTCGTATCAACAAGCCTCAAGCCACTCCGCCGTGCCTAGCGGTAGCATCTGGTGAAGGCAATGAAACCAGTTCTCCTGTAAAAGTTGGGGGTGTGGGTACTGACTACGAGGTGCAGCGCATCGTCGATGGCAGCGTGCAGCGCGGCGATGCGGTCGCGGTCGCTGAGGCCGGCGCGCGCGGAGCTCAGTAGCAGCCCCGCAGTGTACAACGCGAGCTCCTCTTCGCTCAGCTGCAGCTGCGACACGCGGCACGCGTAGCCCAGCAGCGAGTGCGCGAATTCGCTCTGAAACACGGTCATTCCTTTTGTATAATGAACAGCGGTAGTGAATCTGCGAAAATGCATTCTAATGTTTGCATAAAGACGAATCCAACTTTATTCGCGCGCTCAATGACGTAGTATAGGGAGAGGCACTCACATCGTACATGAGCTCGAGTTGCGCGCGGCTCACAGTGGCGCCGTCGTCGAACACGATGCTGTCGGCAGAGGAGAGACGCGCCGCGCGCGACGCCCACACCTCGAAGAAGCCTAGCTGCGGACACAACGCGCACGCTCACTGACGCGATCCCCACACACACCACCACCCACACACACAACATTTATAGCATATTATAAAAACATCGACAAAAAATCGCAAAGCCAGAAATATTTCACCTAGCGCAAGCGATGACACTTTCGCAAAAAATACAGATTCGCGGAGCTTGCATCGGTGATGGAATAAATTTTTAAAAGGACACCTCAATATTAATCATCGGGGAGATTTTTGGAATAAATTAAAAATATTTCGCACAGCATCTACTCACTATCATAAATTAAAATTAAAAGCAGTGTTGTAATTCTGTATTTTCGGTGGGCAGTGAGAGGTAGAAAAACAACTGAGGATTTTTCCAGTAACTAACAGTGACTGGTAGCGGAATACTTTATAGCAGCTTTTTAATATTTCTATCTATAGCCAGACCTTTCTAAAATAGCTCCGTTATTTCCGCTCCCCACTCAATGACATTCCATACAAAATATTGTATGTTGCGAGCGTGTCGCCGCCGCCCCACTGCCCAACGAAAATGTAGCTTTAAGCCACGACTTGTAAGCTTTTACGGAAGTAACTTACATAACTAATATTTGAACACGCTACGCGATTAACAATACTGTTTACATTTCGTGAGTGAGTAGGTGAGTACAACTTACAAGTGTAATCCTGGTCTACAGATCACAGTAGTTACATAGGCGAGTAGGTATATATCGTGCTAGTTACCTTGATGAGTATGAGCTGATCGTCTTGCGGTAGCACGTTGAAGCCGGGGACGCGCTTGGCAAACTCGACCACTTGCTGCACTTGTGGCGTCATGCGGCAGGCCACGTTGTACCACAGGCTCGCGAGCACGGCCAGCGAGCGGCCAGCGGACCCGCCCGCCTCCTCGCCGCCGCTGCCTGCGACACAACAGCAGACACGTGACGCATGCCCGTTGTAGTGTAAGCCTCTAGTTATTTAAGTTCATGTATTTAATATTTAGTGTGCATTATTAGAACATCATTCGAAACCTGCGGTCGTTCCTCATTTCACCTACTCAGAACCTTATACCGTCGCGACGTGTGTGCAGTGCCACAAGTATAAGGCGCGGGCCGCGGGACATACACTAGAGTCGACGGTCGCGGGCATGGTGCCCGCCCGCATTCATATTTCATACAAAATGTTTACAAGCGACGGGACGCCAGGTATACGAAGGTGGTAAGGCGCGGACGCCGCTTTCATACTTCCAAGACAACACCGTCGCCACACCTCCGCCGGCCTCTCGTACAAATCCCGCGCCTAACGGTGCGTTTCTACCAGAAATGCTACGTTACTGAGCTACGGATGGGTGTTAAACCCACCAATAGTACTTAATGCTCGATTTTCATGGCTTAGATTGCTAGATGATTGATCAGGCCCACCAATAGGTGGGTTTGACACACATCTGTAGCTAATAGTAACGTAGCATATCTCTAGTGGAAAGTGATACAAAGTAGCGCTCAGCCGCTCTAAGTTATGCCTACCTGTCATGGCACTGTATAGTCCATGTCATGAAAGAAGTCCCGCAGCAATTAGTGGACCAAATATACATGTTAAATACAATATACGTCTACTAGGGGATTTCTTTCGGGACACGGATTATAGATTATAAGGAGCGTGCTTCACCTTCGTTGTCGTCGTCATCAACGCGCGGCGGCGTGATGTTCTTGGCCTCTAGGGTACGCTCAAGCTCGTCTGTGTAGGTGTTGTGTGCTCGGTGCGCGGCCGCCACAGCTCGCGCAAGCTCGCGCGCAAGTTCGCCGCGCATCGCATCCGCGTCCAGCCGCGCCTCAGTCGCTGCGCTGCCGCCGCCAGGGCCTGGGCCGGATGCAGAACCTAGCTTCTTAGCCAGATCTTGCACCCTTTCAGCGCTGACAGCTTCGCGGGGTCGTTTCGGCACGCGTCCGTATCTAACGGCTGGGAAACATTCATTGACATTGCCTTTACAGAAGTTTAAAAAATCCATTTAAAGTATGCTTCTGGAAAAATCTTATAATATTTTTGAAGTTTAAGTAAAAAGAGCATGGATTTGACACGCTCCAGCTCGCTATGCTGTAGCGGGGCATTGATGTAGAATTTTACTATGGGACTACAATTACTTAACTATCTTTACTATGATAATTATTATTTTCATTTTTAATTTTCTTAAAAGAGCAACCGCCAACCGAAAAAAGTTTATTGAAGATATAATATGATAAAAGAGCGTGGACTTCTCTCTCTCCAGCTATGCTTGGGACTACGTAGTTAGGTACTTAAAGGTATACGTAAATAATAAATAGTAAAACCTATCTATTTACTTTAATAATGAATTTATTATTGCATTTTTTTAAAGAGCAACCGCCGAATGCTCTGAATGGTATTCCGAACGGCGATAGATTCACTTGACGATTCAAAAGCACTTGTAAACGTTTATTTGTTTATAAAACATTTGAATTGAATATATTAGGCGATCAAATCAAACGAGTGCAAACGCGGACGCGGCGCGGCGATGCACTCCCCGCTGGGACTCGATAAATTGGAAAATATTTGTGACGCTAACGTATCGCTCCGGTGCAACGCTCTTGTGCTCTACTTAAGGTCTAGCCGCACTACAGAAAAGTGGCGCGGTGCACGTAGCTGCAGATACAGTGTAAACTCTTTATAGCGACACTGAAGAGACTGCGCATTTTATAGCGTTATTGAGAGTTGGCTTTAATAATGACCTATTTTTGGCGTTACTTAGAGTGGGTGTGATGCTACATAGAGTGTATCATTGTATGGATATCAAGGTTAACCTACCAAATCAAGTAACTTCGACGTTTTAGGGAATTTGTCGTTAAATCGATTGACGTTAAATGGAGTTTATACTTTTTTGTATGAGTTTGTATGGAGTTGGGCTCACTTAAGTGATTCGGCACAGAGATGCAATTATTATACAAAGATATTATTGCTTGCCGCACCGCGCTTCTGTAGTGGGGTTAGACCTTTAGATCTCCTGCATTAGACGAGGGATCAGAGGCCTCCTCTGATGTGACTCCTACTTGTGTACCTAGTTTACAATGATCCATGCAATTATTGATAGATATAATTTTCATGCGACGTTCTAACCAAGTTCTAACCCTGAGATGAGAGATTAGATTAGGAGCACACGTTTCTATTTCACTCGGGATTCGATCGAAATAGATCCCTCAAATCATTCAAATCTTCTGTTATTAGTTCATTTCCTGGTTGTCTGGAAGAGATCGCTTCTCAGCGATAAGGCCGCCTCTTGTACAGTTTTTCATAATTTCTTGTATTTGTCTAAATGTGTTTTATGTATGGTGTACAATAAAGTATATTTTCATTTAATTTCATTTCATCCCAAATAAAGAATTATTTTTTATATTCTGGGCAACTTTTAAGCTGTGCAAAATATCCAGAAATCATTAGCAAGATATAACGATAAATAGATAGGTAGTGCGATAAAATAACTATGGGATAGCATCAAGCGCAAGGAAGTCTCAGGGATCCGATGTATTCAGACGGCTCTGCAAGAAACTTATTATAAATGTGAAAGATGGATAAATTGATGTTTGGATGGATGGATGGATGGATGGATGGATGGATGGATGTTTCTTACTCAATCACGCCAGAACGGCTGAACGGTTCTGGATTCTCAAAGAGACAGATTATAGTCTAATATAACACATTAGGCTACTTTTTATCCCAAAAAATTAAAGAATTCCCACGAGAACAAAAAAAACTATAAACCACGCGAAAGAAGTCGCGGGCAGCAGCTCTAGTGCGTTTTAACTATCCAGCAGTGGACATAGATTGTCGTCATCAACCCGCTATTCATGGTTTTCAATCTAAAAGACAAGAACCGTCGATTTTAACTCTAGTTTTTTCGCTGCTTCATTCGGCACCGACTTCAATAATTACAATACATAATATAAGTTCTATGTTTATGCTAATTGACTGGAGAGTGGAGCCCCGTGCACTTAGTACTTACAAGATGATGCCCGCGACTTCGTCCGCGTGGATTAAGTTTTTCTGATTCCCGCTTTAATTCTCCGGGATTAAAAGTACCCCTTCCTTCCCCGAGATACAACTTATCCATATACAAATTTCATAAAAATCCGTTTAACAGATGCACTGTGAAACCTTACCAAACCGAGAGACAGACACACTTTCGCATTTATAATTTTAGTATGGATATGGAAGTATGGCTACTCACAGTCTCGGCTCATGCCGACGGCCAAGCACTTTTTGAATCTGCAGAACTGGCACCGGTTCCGATTCAGCCGGATGACGAGGCACTTGCCGTCGCGGAGGCAGCGGTATTCGATCTGCTTCTGGATACTCCTCCGGAAGAAGCCCTGCAACCAAGTTTCACCCTGGTACTCGTTTGGGGGATGCCCCGTCGCTCACGTCCGCCGGAGCTACCTTCTACCTCCCTGCACGTGTCCCCTGGGTGGTGCTAAACGAGCGACGAACTTGCAGGCGAAATAAGCGTTCTTTTTATAAAAACGCTTATTATGTACCAAACGCCATACGATTAGATAAAAATAAAAAACTCGTTTGAAGCGATTTGGCGAATTTTACAATTCTGTTGCATTTGTAGTTTTCGACCACCTCCCTAGCGCTGTGTTGCGCGCTGTTGCCTTAACGTGGGAGGTCCCGGTTTCGATTCCCGGCAGAGACAATTTGGGAATTTACAATTTTTGAATTATCTCCGGTCTAGTCTGGTGGGAGGCTTCGGTCGTGGCTAGTTACCACACTATAGGCAAGGACGTATCGCCAAGTGATTTAGCGTTCCGGTACGATGCCGTGTAGAAACCTACTAGGGGCATGGGTTTAATATTACTGCTATATCTAGCCCTAGCAGGTTAGCCCACTACCATCTAAGACTACATCATCACTTACCATCAGGTGAGATCGTAGTCAAGGGCTTGTAGTGGAATTTAAAAAAAGAAGATGAAACTCCACGGACGCGCAGGAAGCTATTTGCTTCCTCGTTTCTTATTCGAACCGCTAGGATATGGAACACCCATCCGGCTTCCGTTTCTCTATCCGCGTATAATATTCGTATCTTCGAATCAAGAGTGAATAGGCATATTCTAGGCAAGCCCGGAGCACCACAGCAACACTTCCATCAAGTGTGATTGCAGCCAAGCGATCTATATATTAAAAAAAAAAATTGGTTTTGCAACTTTAAACTAAAATAAATTTGCAAAATCACTGAATGTTCAATTAATGTTAGCATGCATTATTATTATTATCTGTATAAATTTATAAATTTATTATTATTATTATTCTTGCATTCATAATTAAGATTATAAGGAGCGCTCTAAGTACCTACAAGGAGGCCCGACCCCAAATAAAATGGGATGAGGGCATTAGCGATGTGCCGAGTACGGCTTGACTCGAGTCAGACTCGATTCCTGCTATGGACTCGCATACTCGAATACCAATTTATTTTGACTCGAGTACGCCGGACTCGATTCCGGTACTCGAGTCAAAACCGCTGACTCGATTCTATTATGCGAGTCCTACTCGAGTCTAGTATTCGAGTCCAAGTGACTCGAGTCTAGTATTCGAGTCCAACTGACTCGAGTCCAGTATTCGAGTCCAAGTGACTCGAGTCTAGTATTCGAGTCCAACTGACTCGAGTCTAGTATTCGAGTTAGGTTTACTCGCTTGACGCTTGTACGCAATCTCTGTTTACCTAAGCAATGAAGTGACGCCCTTTGACCGCCGAACCGCTGTTCGCGGATTCGGTGGATCTGCGGACGGTCACGTGGGTGGTTCCGAATTGCACGGTGGGTCGCGCAATTATATGAGACTTTTGAGGCAGCTTTTAAAACGCCACTTTCCTAAAGCTTATTTGATTCGTCTAGATGACGTGATGTTTGTACTGAATAAATAACTTGATTATCTTTTTAATAAGTAAAATTTCTTGCAAAGTTAGTAAAAAACTAAAAGAACAAATATATGAAGTTCTTAAATAGCTTCTAAAAATATATCTTTTTGTTGTGTAATAAAACAAATAGAACTTGATCTCATTTATGGTTCCTATTTTTTGTAATGTTTACGAATATTTTCATTAAAAATGTTTGATTTATTAACGTTGTGTCATTATGCTAAACCTGTGTATGCTGTTTACTCATTTTCGACTTTTCCTTTTCGTTCGGTTAAAAATACTGAAGCTCATTAAAAATTAAATAATTTCATTTCCTTATAATATTTATCTAGTCATAGTCATAGTCATTTATTTATTAAATATAGGTACATTGTAGGTACATTTATTTTTGTCTAAAAATTAACAATTAAAAAAATATTTTAATGTAGCCTTATAAAAGTATAAATAAATATACTTTTCCAAACAAACAATAACAAAGCAAAGTGTTGGTAAACTCAAATAAAACTTATAGGACTTCACTGTCCTTGAGCAATACTTTTAAGGAAGCCTTGTGAACTCTTGGTTTAATTTGAAGTAGACATTTTTATTCCTTTAATGTCCTAGAAAAGTTTTTTACTATGAAGAAATATTTTGCATATTTAAAGTAACAATAATAAAACTTAAAAATATGTTTCATCGTATTTATTTGCAAATGTTATTTTACAGGTCTTCCTGGGTAAGCCGGAAACTGAAAAGTTATATATATTAAGTTGATTGTTTGTTGCTGCAATACAAACAAATTGTTTAATTATTATAATGCTTATTTATCAATATAAGGTACTTATTGGAAATACCTTCGTAATAGCAAAATAAACAGTTTTTTAAATACCTTTGAAGCCGCTTCTTCGATTCGACCCGACTGGTAGATTCACTAGACTATTCAAAAGCACTCATATTAGGTCTAATTGAATTTAAAAAAAATATATTAAAAAAATATAAAAATATGATGACTTCAATCAAATTCAGCTGAAAGCTCTACGGAGGGCGGTGGGCGATCGTGCCTACGATGCGCGGCGTAGCTCGTAGACTGTAGTAGACTGACTGAACGCCGTAGAGAACCGCGGGCCACTGCCATGCACCATCCGTGCACTTGCATTTATACCCGATTCGCCAGCGATCTTTTATATATAACTAGAGGCCCAATCCGCCAGGCCCAGGACGTCCTAGTTATGTATTTATATACTAACAGGTTAAATCCAATAGCAACACCGGAGCCAGACAAGCTGGAGCTTATCAATTATTAACTTCTCTCTTATTTGAGCTTTACTTATTTCTTGTTTTTTATTATTATTATTTTTTTATCCACTACAAGCTAGCCCTTGACTGCGATCTCACCTGATGGTAAGTGATGATGCAGTCTAAAATGGTAGCGGGCTAACCTGTTAGGGGCATGGCAGTTATATTAAACCCGTACCCCTTCGGTTTCTACACGGCATCGTACCGGAACGCTAAATCGCTTGGCGGCACGTCTTTGCCGGTAGGGTGGTAACTAGCCACGGCCGAAGCCTCCCACCAGGCCAGACCAGGGAAAATTCAGAAATTATAAATTTCCAAATTGACCCTGCCGGGGATCGAACCCGGGACCTCCGCACGTTAAGGCAACAGCGCTACACACTGCGCCATGGAGGTCGTCTTGTATAGTATATTTCATTACAAGTGTGGAAAGGCTGTCATTGCAAAGAGTTCCGACAAATGTCTACCCGAGCCGAGGCGCAGCCGAAGGCGAAGGTTGACAGTCGGAACAAGTTGCAATGACGGTTCCGCACGTGTACTGAACGACTATTTTTAATACAGTTGCGAAAAAATGAAGCAATTTAATAAAATAATAAAAACACAATAAACTCAACTAACTTAACATTTATTTTCGTCGTATGTAGATACGAGTATGTAGCGACTTTTTGACTTTTCCGGTAAAATGTTCTCCGAAGCATTTTGTGCAATAATACTGAGTTCCGGTGGTGTTAATTCAAAAAAACTAGGGTCGAAATTATTGATTTTGTGCAACAAACAACTAAACTCGCAAAGAAAATTTCTGAAAAATGGCGCCAACCGTAGAATATAAGCAGAGTTTTTTTTTTCTTCACCCATTCTGGTAGGCAAATGCAAAGGCAAATGCCATACAGCCAAGTCTTCAGTAGAATTTTTTTATTGATATGAAATGAAAATGAATTTTAATGAGATGAAATGAAATGAAACCTAACCAAACTCATTCAATCAAATCATTAAATCTGATATTGAAACAAATTTTTAGCTTCTTTTTAGAAATATACGTATTTGCATGAATCATAAAAACTTCTATGAATTTTTTTTAGTAAAAACTTCATGGTTGGTTTTTCTTTTTAATAGACATTATTTTGATAGTTCGGAAAGAGAACGCACGAGTTCGGGAAAGGTAAAAAAAAAGCACGAGTATGTAACAGCCCATAGCCCACATCCCGAACGCTATACGTCCCTGCAATACGCCACTTTTTGAGCAACTGTATTAAAAAATAAGTTTTGTTACATTTAGAGATATTATTATTTTAGAGTGAGCTCAGCTTAGATGATATTATAGTGGCTAGCTATTTGGGTCCTAGGTTCTAGCCCCATGTCCATTTAAAAGGAGATAGAGTGAGCAATATAAATAAGTTGTTCAATTGGACGATGAAAGTGAGGTTTTGAATCAATCCAGAATAATTGTTTGGAAAATCTCTCTTATCCACCCATTGCATAAATCTAGAATGTGTTAATACGTTCACTCTGCTCGGGATAGATATTGATACCAGCATAAACTGGAAATCTCATGTTCAAAAAATAAAAACGAAACTATCCAAATTTACCTACGCCCTGAAAGAACTAAAAAAAATCAACGAGCACAGAAGCGGCAATTTTAGCATATTATTCTTATGCAAATGCTTGGCTATGGTGTAGTATTGTGGGGAAACAGCCCAAATGCACCAGAACTATTTATACTGCAAAAAATGCATAAGAATAATAAAAAATTTACAGAATCGGGAAAGTTGTGTACCTCACTTTAAATCATTAAATATACTAACCCTGTCATGCATTTACATACTAGAATCAGCTAAAGTTTTAAAGAAACAACCGCAAAACTTTAAAAAACTAGAGGACCTACCGCGACGTTACCAACTAAGACCCACGCGGAAAAATAATATGATTCCCAGTTCCAACCTAAATAACCACAGTACCGGTCCTAACCCGATGTGTGTAAAAATTTATAACAAAATCCCAGACCACATCAAATCCTTGGAGAATTATACAGCTTTCGTCAACTCTTTAAAAACATTTCTGATTGATAAAGTATATTATAAACTAAATGATTTTTTGGAAGAAAAATAAGGCAGCCGTCTCTCTACTACCACTGATTTTTTGCTGTGCCCCACCGGGGTTCCAATATTATAGATAAGAACTTTCTATGGACATGTAAATTACTATAAGAATTATCTTGGAATGCAAAATAAATGAATATGAATATGAATATGCTTGCTCACTACTAAACCACTAGTGATATTTATTTCTCTACACTAGTGGTTTAGTAGTATAACTTCGAAATGTTCGAGGTGCGTACCCGGGGATCGAACCCGCGATCCCCGTACAGGAGGTCGGATGTCTTAACCACTAGGCTATCACCGCTTCAACCACGGATTGCTTGGATTGGGTTCTGGACTTCATTCGATCTGATTCTTATAATATCAGTTATGTTGTTAAATTATTATTATTGAGAGTGTATTTGTTAGTCAGAGATCCGAATATACCTCGACCTTCACCGATCTGTTAACCAGATGAAACCTAATTTTTATTTTTTACTAGCTGACCCGGCGAACTTCGTACCGCCTTAGTATGCAAAATTAAATGTATATTTTTCAATATTTCTGAGAGATTTTCTTAATATTTTTATCCGTAAGAACCTTCTCCTAATAATAACAAATACAACAAAAAAAGAATTAGTGAAATCGGTCCAGCCATTCACGCGTGATGCCGTGACCAAGGAAAACGGGTTTCATTTTTATATATATATAGAATAGAATAGAATAGAAAGAATAGAATAGATAGATAGAATAGAAGATTAACAGATCCGTGAAGTTACCTATGGACTATGGTAACTTACCAACTTACCATAGTCCATAGATAACTCCACGGATCGGAACCGCTTGAGTTAAATATCAAAATATAGGTAATTTTATAACAAACGCGATGGTATAGCATGGGCTACAATAAACTTGTGGAAAAAATAAAATAAAATAATTTAAAAATATCCTGGACCGTATTTTGATAGGCAATCTATTTTAGGCGTATTTATCAATTATTAAATAAAAATAAAAAGTAGGTTTCATCTTGTAAACAGATCAGTGAAGGTCGTTTTATATCTAGCTCGGTAACAAAGGAAAAGGTGTCAGTATTATATCTAACAATTATTGAAGCCAGAATTAAAGCAATCCCGCTTTAGTGCGTAGATATAATTGTACACCAGAGTAGGCGTGCTTATTCGTGAATCTACTACCCCTTTATGTGAAGCCGTAAATAGTATACATTTTCGTTATGGCCTTAGAAATGTATCTATTTTAGTTCAAGCTAACGAACAAAAAGCACCAAGCGACACGTTTGGCGGTGGTTACGCGCCTTTACGGTGCCTTTTTATCATAGATGTGATACGTTGCTAAGCTATAGATGTGTATCGAACCTGCCAATAAGAGCGCTTGATATTTATAACTAAGATCGATATAATTTTTGGTGAAAATTAAGCATCCTTAGCGACAGACAGACATCCTTAGAGACATTGTGGCGGGCTATTTATAGCCGCCGCCGCGCCGCTTGCCAGCCTGTCAGGTGCCTGCTCGTTCGGCGCTCATCCTGACTTTACGCACTAACTATTCTTATCAATGCATTATGCCAATTAGGGCGCGTTCACATCAAGGAAATTAAAGAATACTCACACGTAACCTACTGGCAGTAACTGTGAGTGAGCGCTACACAGATTTCCATTATTATATTATACTAGCTGACCCGGCGAACTTCGTACCGCCTTAGTATGCAAAATTAAATGTATATTTTTCAATATTTCTGAGAGATTTTCTTAATATTTTTATCCGTAAGAACCTTCTCCTAATAATAACAAATACAACAAAAAAAGAATTAGTGAAATCGGTCCAGCCATTCACGCGTGATGCCGTGACCAAGGAAAACGGGTTTCATTTTTATAATTACGGGTTTCATTTTAAATTCATTTTTATAATATTTAGAAGATTATTCAACTTTTTGTTATGACATTAAACCGACAACCATCACAACAAAAACACACTTATGGAACGTCCGTACGAGGTGACGTCGTATTTGTGGACTCAAACTTTTGCTATAGAGACGGACTATCTTAGCTGAAAGGGTAACGCCAAGCCCTGCAGCCTTCGCAAGAGGTGATGCCGTAGTGGTAGCCCGAGGCCTTGCAGCCGCCTCCGACTGTTGCTAGCGACGGACTATACCTAGTAGCATCGAGCAAACCCTGCACCTTGCAGCCTTCGCAGGAGGTGACGCCGTAGTGGTAGCCCGACGCTTTGTCACCGCACACCTTGCAAGGCGCCGCCGCCTTGCCGCTCCCGGCGCCGCCGCCTGCGCCGCCCGCCGCCTCCGACTGTTGCTCTGCGAACATAAAGATTTTTTTGGAACTGTTTCATGAGCTAATTGCTGGCTAAACTTTAATTAATTCCTTAGAAAACTAAGAACATAATTAATATTGTTTAATAATATATTCAGCGTGGCAATGCTACAAGTTTGATGGGTACCTTTGGCCCAGACGCAACCAGGGGTGGCCTTTTTGATTAGGGTTTTATTTTTATTTTTGTTAGTAGGTACATAGGGATTTATTTTATAGTTTGTTAAATATTTAGATATTAGCATATTAATATTGTTTGAAAATAGTTTTCAGAGGAAATCATCCGACAAAAATTAAAACTAAAGCCCTGGGAGATCTGCCTACTACCATGTCTTTCCTACGCATGCCAGAATCGGACACTCCCCATTGGAGCATTAAAAAAATATAAGAAAATATCAGAGACAGCCTATTTGGGATAAAACTGAGACAGTGTGAATTGCCCTGACATAAGCCGACGGAATATACAGCAAGAGAAGCCATCAAACAAATCTTTAACTTAAATGGAGATGGGCGGGTCATATTCAGAGGTGGCAGGATGAAAGATAGACCAAGAGCAATGCGATGACAAACTGGTATCCTTTGAATTTGTAACGTGTACGCTTTTATAACATGGTTCCAAATGAGTTTCTGGACTTGCCATTACATAAATGTGTTAAACTGTGTTGTGTGTGTGTGTGTGTTAAACTGTGGCTATTATACTATCGATGATTTTCTGAATGACAAAGTTGCATGGACGCAACCGGCCCCGCATCCAGTGACCCACAAGTCAGTGTAATACTAGTATCGTAACGTATGTGTTGTATTGAATAATTATTGTAACCTCTTTATTTTTTGAAAAAACGAGCAACTTTTGAGTTTCTTGCCGGCTCTTCTCAGTAAAATAACCTTTCCGAACCGGTGATAGAGTTTTAACGTTTCATAAGTGACATAAGTGTCCCTATGTGAAATAAATATATCATTTATCATTTAACGAAGACCTGGAAGGCCACTGTAATGACGGGATGAAGCCGCCAATCCGCACTTACCTAACGTGGTGGGCTACGGCTAAAACCTCTTATTATGATATGAGACTTTTGCTCGTGCTCTTAAGCCGGCAAATGGGTTGAAGTGATGATATGGTCATGTTACTTTGAGTAATTAATTAATGATCTAGTAATTATTATTATCTACGAATATTTAAATCTATATTTTGTATATTTTCGTAAATGTGGTATATTTATACCACAGTTTAATATTATTATATTAAGTAATATGCGCAAAAACATAGGTACTAAAATTCTACATCAATGGCAAAAACACACTCAGCATAATCTTGCGAACAATGAGTCACGCGCGGTCTAAAAGATTTCAACGCGCTCCTTTTTTCTACGGTTGCCCCATTGATGTAGAATTTTAGTGTTGCCCAGATGTAGGTCAAATTATTTAATAAGTAGATTATTATCGTTTTGAGATGATTTCTCAAAAATGATATGATTTCAATGATATTTTTTAAAACTTTTACTTTAGTGTCAGAATATTAACCTTACTGGTTTCATGGTTGCAGTCCTGAGTACTACCTACAGATTTATAGTACCTTTAGCTCTTCCTCGTTGTTAACGTGTTGAACTTATTTGGCTGCGTAATTTACTCTCTCTGCCCTCGGTTATGGAAGAGGCTAGGTGGTTAATAGGATATCCTTGCGCGGCACTGTCGAGTGTCGGGTGTACACAGCAAAGCCTCTCCGACAGCGAGGCGTGATATCTGCGGACTTAGCGCTCCGGATAATGTGTTTAAGTTGCGAGAACAACGACAGCACGCTCGAGGCCCTATGCAGAGAGGAGTGTAGACAAGTGGATCAAAGTCTAACGAGACTGTTAAGCGGCAGGCGACACTCTCCTATGCTAACTATGAAATTGCTTTTCATAATTGGCAATCTACCTCGTAATAACGATCTCTATGCACTACGTATTGGATTAGCTCTTCCAATTTGGTTGGATGCAACTCGGCAGAATACGATTATTGTTCGGAATAGACGTTCTATTCCGAACTATAATCGTCGTATATTCATTTTGTTACATGGTTACTAAGAAATTGTTCATTAGGTACGAGTAGGTACGTATATTTACGTTTAAAATGGATAGAACACGATTATTGTTCGGAATAGACGTTCTATACATTTCGTTACATGGTTACTTACTAAGAAATTGTTCATTAGGTACGAGTAGGTACGTATATTTACGTTTAAAATGGATAGAACACGATTATTGTTCGGAATAGACGTTCTATACATTTTGTTACATGGTTACTAAGAAATTGTACTCTAGGTATACGAGTATGTATATTTCATAGATTTATTATTGGGTTGAAGCGCGCGAACCTAATAATAAATCTATGGTATATTTACGATAAGATGATCGTATACTGCCTCGTTGGTCTAGCGGTTAGCATGGTCGACTGTGGATCACGAGGTCCTGGGTTCGATTCCCTGTCGGGCTAAAAAAAATTTAGGTACTGAGTTTTTCGGTTAAGAAATTTTCAGTACCAGCCCGGAGTTGGAAGTTGGCGGTGAGCCACCCCCTAGCCTCAGAGAGCACGTTAAGCCCTCGGTCCCGGTTATTGTCACAATAATAATAGCAGTTAAAACCCGTTAACCCGCATTGGAGCAGCGTGGTGGGTCAAAGCTATAATTCCCTCTCTCCTGTGTGATTGGAGGCATGTGCCCAGCAGTAGGACATTAATGGGCTGTAATGGATCGTACACTATTTTAAGGCTCTTAAGGCGAAACTTCCCAGTTCGCGGTAAGACAGGTAAGGCGAATGTGGCCGTTTTCGTCCATTCGTTTATTCATTCCATTATTCGTCCAAGCGCAGGATGAACAAACGTTTAGGCAGCAGCGGTGGTACAGCTGATGAATCACAATTAGGCAGCTATATTATTATTGCAATATTAGCAATATTGGTGCTTTCTGGCTGTGATACTGGTATAATGCAGGCAATACCTTATAAGATACCTTAGATCCATACTATCCATACTATTATAAATGCAAAAGTGTGTCTGTCTGTCTGCTACGCTTTCACGCTATATCTATTCAACCGATTTTGATGAAAGAAGACGGTTCAGATTTGTATGGGACATAGGCCAAGTCTTGTACAAGCAGAGAAATGAAGGAAAATAAAATACTAGACCAGTTTTTATTGGTCAAATGTACGAATTCGTCGTAATTTCAGTGCTAATATTATTTAATCCTTCCAAGTTATGGAACACTAAACACGAGTGGGTAACAATGGCGGATTCATGTACTTATTTGACGTTTTCGAAATAAAAACACGTTATTTTGATAGTGACTGTCAGAAATGACATTTGATGTATTTTCGCGCCTACTGTCTTCTCTATGGCTAAAGGTTGCCATCTTGGAAACGTATCGAAAACTTGAAATACATATAGTAGGCCTAAAATGAACCTTTTGTACAGGCATTGGTACCTTTTATACTGGAAAATTAAAGAGTTCCCGCGGGAATCAAAACACCTTAATTCACGCGGACGAAATCGCGGGCATCATATAGTTAGGTACGAGTATATAGGAATATAATACCAACTGGTATAGTAAGTGGTCAGTATGGACTATCGGAGATACCACGAGGCTTACCACGATACACACGGCCAATAAAAATAATCCTCTGATTTGACACTGTAGCTGTCATGAATTTCTAGAGGTGATGACCTATGGCTAAGACCTCAGCCTTCTATTTGGGGATCCGGGGTTCAATCGCTGGGCACGCACCTTGGAGTTTTTTTTTGGAGTTATTTTACCAATTAAATATCAAATGCAGCTTGACAGGTAAAGGTCTCCATATTTTTTATGACTCACCTGGTTGTAAGTGATTGTGTTCTTTCCAGAGCAAAACCCAAGACTTCCCACTCCTAAGACAACAGCGCTCACCACTGTGCTAGGGAGGTTGTCAATAATAATATTAGGTGTGTTAAGTTTGCAAATCCGCATTTGGCAGGCGTGGTAGACCGATTTTCCTGCCAGCTCCGAACCGGTGGTAGAGTCAAAACATAACGTACCAAGCCTAAGCCTATGAGATACTTGCATGTCATATTATATGAAATAAACAGACTGAGTATTGAGTATGGCCAAACACTTCTTATTATGAGAAGAGTCTAGCATTTAAGTGAGGGAGTGAGACCATAAATGCGGCCAGCAATAGAGATTATTAGCATTAATTGATATAGCTTTTTGGGAGTTGGGAAGCTGATGCCTTCCTTATAAACTTAAAGGAAGCTGGCGAAGTGATAAGTGGCGCACGATCCGTGTGTATCTCGTTACATAACTTGTCGCGTTACTTTCTTCCGCGAATGCGCCGTCCCTCTCGAACCGCCCGCGAGAGAGAGAGACGCCCGCGCGATGCCGGAGATTGCTATTCATGAGTACTCAGGGCTGTGAATTGATTATAATTTCTTTGTATGTGTTTTTATCTGGAGAAAGGCTTCGGCCGGGGCTAGTTACCACCCTACAGGCAAATATCGCCAAGTGTTTTAAGCGTCCCGGTACGATGCCGTGTCAAAACCGTTTAATATAACTGCCATATCACTACTTAGCCCGCTACAACCTTGGACTGCATCTTCATTTACCAATTACCAGGTGAGGTCGCTAACTTGTATTAGATTAAATTTAAAAATATACCGTGGTATAATTGTTGCGATTGGCTGAATTTATGGTAAGTTAGTTAGTGGTGGTAGTTGATTTTAGCCTATTGCGAAAAATGTTAGCAATTAGAGATGATTAAATACGATCTGCACTGCATTGCGCTTGCACTGCTATATAGCTGTAACTTTCATTCCTTATCTATACTAATATCAAGTATAAATTCGAAAGTTTGGATGGATGGATATGGATGTTTTTTACTCAGTCACGATAAAGAGATAGATTATAGTCTGGAATAACACATGGGTTACTTTTTATCCCGGAAAATTAAAGAGTTCCAGCGGGAACCAAAAAACCTCAATCCACGTGGACTAAGTCGCGGGCATCAGCTAGTAATAATATAGTTTGTAGTGTACGAGGGAGACGGCTGGTTGTCCTTGACACAGATCTTTAAAAATCTAGCAAGGACAGCTGTCAGCTCCCATTGATCTCAATTTAATACTGTTAATAGACATCTTAATAATATAATTTGTATATCTTTTATGTATTGTAAAAGATCTACTTGTAGTGTCTGTATTTGAAAAATAAATGCCGGAAACTATAGGACAGCTTATATATCGTCACTGGAATGAATACTTAATATTATACGAAAGAGTCTGTAAAATTATACAATTATACAGAGAGCGTCTGCCACTGAACGGATGGGGCACGTCGGGTCACAACAGCTGTAAGCATTTAATAAAAATATTAGCTCATTTGTCTTAAATATGGATTTAAGAAATATAATGTGGTCAATTCTGTATGTAACCCAATAAACTAAACTAAAATTACAGCTCTAAATTTAGTTCTGCCCCATTTCGCAAGGAGTTTAGTGAAAGGGTTAGGAATATTTTTAATGATGCCATTTTAGCTTAGTTTAGATATTGTGTACATCAGAATCAGCCCCAGTGTCATGATTTTTGTTCCGTTAGGATTTATTAAAAATGAGATCTCATTAAATGGACTTAAATATGGATTTAAAAAATATAATGCCATGATTTTTGTTGCAAAACAACGTCATGCTACTTGAAACGTCTTGTCTTTAAAATAAAAACTTTTTGGTGGTATTTGATTCAGTCTGTTTCCGCTAGAGGTTGTATAAAAACAAGGTTAGTTTTAAAGCTGTAAGTCGGCACGCTGGCCAGAAATACCTATATTATGGTTAAATAAGCATATAATAAGCAAACGCAGAATTATACGTTACGAAGCAGAATCTTGGTGTGTCATTTCAACTGACCTGCCAGCGTTTTACATACGAGGGCTTTTGCTATTGATGTATAATTTTAATACCTATGCTTTTGCTTGTTTACAATAAAATACAATAGAACCACAAGAAGGCGACGACCAAACACGCGCAGTTCTACTAAGATTTTAAAATAATTTGAATAGACATTTACCAAAATATTATTTTAGTAACTAGATGCTCGCGACATCATCCGTGAGGGTTTAGGTTTTGAGAAAATTACGCAATTACTCTTTTGTTTTCCGGGATTATATCTGGGTTCGGGCAGTTCAACTTCAAAAGGAAACAATTAATTAACAGAGTAAGACTATGGTTTCGCTAAATATAAATAGGTTGTATGGATGCCGCTGTTGTTACTTTCGAAAATTTAATTATTTGTGCAAGAAGTACCTAGCTTCTTAGAAAAACTTTCAAGTTTTAATCAAACAATAAATGATCAAGTATTATGTAATTGTGGAACAACCCTGACAATTTTCCAAAGCAATGATTGCAGTTCAACAAACTGCGCGAGAGTCGAGCATTGAACCTGCACTAACAGTGCCTGCATCTTGCTCGCACGCGCTTCATCTTCGACACCTGTCTCTTTCTGAAATATCACTTGGGGACCATCGTCCTGTCCATCGACGGTATGGTTCTATGGCGAATTCTCAGGCGCATTGGGTCTGCGCAATGTATGTTTTATTCAAAGCTCTTTCTAACACAAAGTTTACTGGGTGTATCAAAACAACAAGTAAAAAGTCACGAGCATTCTTCTGTACACTTTCTTGCAAGTAGCTATTAACTACTACATATTTCAATTCTTATAAGGCGATTTTATAGTCCTTAATTGTTTTTAATTAAGCTAGGCTCGCTTCCACCTTAACGGAGGCGAAACCGTAATCCAAAATTAAAGCAACCAATTGTGTCGGCGTCAAGTTATCAACTTCTTCCAGTACTTCAGCACAGTCTGGTTGGAAGTCGAGGTCCAACTAGCCTTGATAACGTTTTGATTTGTACAGTTTGTATGAAACTTACTGTTGAGCCGCCTGCGGCGAATTTTCGGCGTGTTGGATGAAAAGCGCTAAGAAAGAAATGTTTTTTTTTTCTCCAATCTAGATCCACTTTAAATAAGTTAATATTAAACTCTAGGACGCCACTGGCGCCGAGTACTCGCTTGAACGTCGGGACGCATACTGAAGGAAAGATGCTGGATGACATCAAATTGGCTGCAAATGCAATAGGTTTCCTATTCATAAATATGAATATAATATTTTAAAATAGGTTAACTAGGTGGCATCGATCATTGATGTGCGCCAGTGCTTTGCTTCCCGCAGTTCAACTCATCTAATTGACTGCACCGAGGGGTTGATTACCCGACGCGACGTCGTTATATGCTCCTACGATACGCAATAGAATTTTTTTTAACTTTAGAAATGTACGTTTAAATATATTACTAGTTAATTTCCGCGACTTCGTCCGCGTGGATTGAGGTTTTTCGATTTCCGCGGAAACTCTTTAATTTTCCGGGATAAAAGTAGCTGTACTAATCCAGATTATAATCTATCTGTGTGCTAAATTTCACGTAGATCCGTTTTGCCATTCTGGCGTGATTGTAACATCCATCCATCCATCCATCCATGTTAACTTTCGCACTAATAATATTAGTATACGATTATTTGGTTCTCAACTTAGATTCAAAACATCATAGACTATAACTAACTGCGTGTTATACCAATATAATATGCCACGGACAATATACTACAGGATTCTATTCGAGTGTACCGGTAGGTACGTCTTGTCATCCTGATTCCTGACCGAAGAAATAAAGGAAAGGCGTTTATTTGGAATATACGAGCTTTGTTGTCTGATAATAAACGATTCATTCATATAAACATATAGATACGGATATTAGGACACAATATGCTATGTCAGCTCAGCATGTAGGTATATATGCCATATGTCTGTGGTGGGAGCATAGGCTCAGCGCTGGTCTTACGGGGATCCACAAGTTTCGGACGAGTAAGAAGCTATGATAAAGAAAAAGTTCAAAGAAGTAGTTAATATAATGAAGTAAAGCAAACAGAAACGTCTCGACTAACAGACGTCCACAGCTGGACGAAGGTCTAATGCATAGATCTCCACAGAAAACGGTCTTGTGCAACTTGCTTACAGCGGCTCCCAGCCAGACATCACCACCACCACCACTACAGCCTATTAACGTCCCACTGCTGGGCACAGGCCTCCACTCTCATAGGAGAGAGGGAATTAGAGCTTAGACCCACCACGCTGCTCCAATGCGGGTTGGCGGGCTTTAACGACTATTATCATGTTAGTGATAATAACCGGGACCGACGGCTTAACGTGCTCTCCGAGCAACTTCCAACTCCGGGCTGGCACTGAGAATTTCTCAATTGAAAAACCCAATACCTAACAATTTTTATGCCCGACCGGGAATTGAACCCAGGACCTCGTGATCCGCAGTCGACTATGCTAACCGCTAGACCAACGAGGCAGTCAAGCCAGACATAGTAAGTATATAAAAAGAAAAACTGAAATATTATTTTAGACACGGTGGTTAATGTCCAGGGTGTACTTTGCAATCGCTGGTGCCCTCTTTATTTCCTCACTCAGATAATTTGATATCTTTCTAGTCGTGCCTGATATATTGAATAGGCAGCAGTACCTACGTATGCTGTACAATAATACAGATTTGCAGATATATGCTGCAAAGGAGCTTTGATATCACAAAGCTCGTACTACTGGCATCCGGTACAATGAGGAATATGTCTTTAGCCAGTCTTACGGCTTTTACATGTCTTGTTTGATACAATGGACTAATATTTATCAAAGAGGAACTCTTTGTATATGTCACCGTAAGATTGCAAAAACCGTTAGATTGTAATATAACTAGCGAAATTGTAAACTGTCGACAGATTGTGAACCGTTCAATGTTCTGAGTGTCAATTTTTGAAATATGGTTCGCTTCGCCATTACTCGTATAGAATTGTTGTACGTGCTCTCCGAGGCACGGGGGTGGGCCCACCATCAATTTCCTAACTCCGGGCTAATGCTGAGATTTTCTTGACACAAAAATCCAATAATTAATTATGACCCGACCCGGGAATCGGACACGGGACCTCATTGTCCGAAGTCGAACATGAACCACTAGACCAACGAGGCAATTAACGACATTACTAGATCCTTAGTAGATTCTATGCCTATACCTAATATTTAAGTAGAAGTGAAGAAGATTTATAGAAGTAGAGACGAACTCTCTGGCGCAGTGGTGAGTGTTGTGGTCTTACAAGTGGGAGGTCTGGGATTTGATCCTCGGCAGGGTCAATTTAGGAATGTATAATATCTGGTTTGGTCTGGTGACTTCGGCCGTGGCTAGTTACTACCCCACCGACAAAGATATACCGTTAAGGCTGCATTTTCGGTGGGCTGCAGTGAGCGGAAGCGGAAAGAATGCGCAGCGTTCCGCAGTTATGTATTCGGTGACCGGCAGCGGAACACGCCGACCCGCCCACTACCCTACAGTTCGTCAAACTTATCTGACCCGGTGGCCGAAATTGGAACAAATTTTTTTTTTGTTTAGTTTTATTTTTATTTTATTTTTCAAATCTACTAGCGACGCTGTCACCGGGACGCTGCCAGATGAGTTTGTGGGAATATACCTATACGAGCGGAAAACGCTAACTTGTTTGCGATTCCGCGGAGCTACGTATGACACTTGCGGGACTTTTCCGCTCGCCGCCGAAAACATTTCCGCGGATCCGCTTCCGCACCGCTGCCCACCGAAAACGCTGCCTAAAAGATTCATCATTCCGGTAAGATGCAATGTAGAAACCAAATACATAGAGGTATTTTTTATAGTACTAGTATAGTATGGTAACCGCGGAAGAAGTCGCCAAAATGAAAGGTAGGGCTATTTTCAAATCCCTAACCTAAGTTAACGTGAAAGTTGGCTCTGGTATAAACAGCAAACATGTCTTTATCAAGCGGAGGCTTGCATAACCAGCGGTCACTGACCCGTCCCCCTCCCGCACCTCACCGCCTACCACCACAGGTTCGCGAGCCTTTGGACGAGAAATTCGAGCGATTAATTTTGTATCAAACCCTGCCTCGAAAATAATAGTAGATAAATATAAATAGTCTTCAACTAAACAAATAGTTCCTCCACTGTTTAGTATTCTTGCAATACTTTGCGCTGCGCGTATGCGCCGATGTTGCGTATTTGTACTGATTCCAATACTTCCTTACTAATATACGGTATATATTATATAATTATATTTTAGGCGAGGAAAGAGCACGTTGGCGCTACTCGAAAGAGGCCTATGTCCAACAGTGGATGCACAACGGCTGATGATGATGATAGTGATGTGGACTCTTCTCAGACCAGGGGCGGGTTTGGAACCCTCGTAGCTTGGTTTTAACATGTCGTGTTTATTTATAAACCTCACGTGACGTGACGTAAACATGTAAAATAATATAAAATGAAGTCTGTGTGATAATTCCGTTTCGGACTGTTGGTCCATTCCAAATTGTTCAGTCATTGTGGTATTGTGGCGTG
This sequence comes from Erebia aethiops, assembly GCA_923060345.2. NCBI lineage: Eukaryota > Metazoa > Arthropoda > Insecta > Lepidoptera > Nymphalidae > Erebia > Erebia aethiops. Next base: position 3,000,678 of record OV281079.1, on the reverse strand, counting down.
AAGGAGTTAAGTAGGTACAAACATTCAAAAAGTAACCTTAAAACATCCAAACTTTCACATTTAAGATGTTAGCAAGAGTTAGTTACTAATATTTTTAAAAATCCGGCCAAGTGCGAGTTGGACTCGCGCACCGAGGGTTGCGTACCTTGGAAGGACTTGGATTAAATTAATCCTCTAAATAATGAAGACGGTACTAAAAATTTACAATTAGGTAATGATGTTAAAAAAATAGTTTACAGTACTATGTATGTTACGGTTTTTTTTGATCCACTACGAGCTAGCCCTTGACTGCGATCTCACCTGATGGTAAGTGATGATGCAGTCTAAGATGGTAGCAGGCTAACCTGTTAGGGGCATGGCAGTTATATTAAACCCATACCCCTTCGGTTTCTACACGGCATCGTACCGGAACGCTAAATCGCTTACCGGTTAATCGGTTTACCGCTGATTTATAAAAAAAAATGTCTTATCTTTTTTTTACTTTTCCCGTAAAATTTACAAATATATCTGAAAAATCTCTTATTTCGGACCGCAAAACTATTTGTTTGTAAAGGTTTATGGTTGATTTTCAAAAACTATCCAGATAGAAATTTCTTTATATTCGAAATATAAACTGCTATCAACTCAAGTTATTTCAGACTAGCTATTACCCGCGGCTTCGCTCGCGTGGCTCAAGGGAACAATTACTGAGTTTTATGTGAAAAATTGTTTTTTTTTTGCTCTAATAAGAACAACTTCCATGAACTCACATCTTGATATTTTAGTGCAGAAACCAACCAACAAACATACAAACACACTTTCCCATTTAAAATATTATAGGAAAAAAGCAGCACATGTTATTTTCCCGGTCGTAAAACTCAGGTCGAAGTGTTATATATTATAAAAAAACGTAAACATCAGCATGATATCCCACAGGAATCCATAATTAGTATGGATAGGATAAAGGTAGTGCATGTCACTTTACTGGTCCTAAAAAAATCAGGTCGAAGTGTTATTTAATGCTGTATGATTGAAGGAAAAATACGTAAGCATCAGCATGATATCTCACAGGAACTTTTAGTTGAAAAAAGGAGTCTGTCACTCTCTGTAACTCCGTTGCCGCCTAATTAAAGAACAAATGCGAGAAGAAGAGCATACTATCCTACAGGAACTGTTTGATTTTCCGGGATTAAAATTGGCCTATGTCACTCTCCAGGACCTCGAATATACCCATGCTAAAAATCACGCCGATCCGTTGCGCCGTTGAAGCGTGATTGAAGGACAAACCAACAAACAAACTGACTTTCGCATTTATAATATTAAAGTATGGATTTTTCACTTTGCAATCTTCGTAGCTAAGGGTGGGGGAACGACACGAGAATAAAAAACCTATCTTTTAGGTACGTAACCCTAAAAATGCTATAGTAACTGTTTTCTTCTTCTTATTTTGTTTTATGGCCTTTATTAGTGCCACACCAGCACTAGTTGCTAGTTGTTTGCTTGTTTGCTAGTTTCGCCTAACTGCAGAACTAATTTCGAAAAAAAATTACTAGGAGATTTGTGTGATTGAAATTTGAAAGTAGGGGCTTTATCTTGGGGAAAGAAGGATATTGTTTAATGCTGGAAAATATCTGTGAAAATTACTCATTTTAAAATTTTAACTATAATAATAATAACTTGGACTTAAACATTTTCTGGAATCTTTCATTGTCAAGTTTAGTCAAGATCGGTGCAGGGGAAAGGCCGTAAAATGCTAACAGACAGGCTCGAGGAATGTCGCATGTCGCATTGGGGAGAAGCGATGGCGCTGATATTCGCACCATAGCTTCGTGTTGAAGATTTTGAAGCATTTAGTTTCAGTATAAAGAAAGAAATTTTAACATTCTCTTCACACAAGCTGTCTCCCTTATTTTGAACATTGGTATATTGGTTTTTATTCAAGGAATTAGCATAGGTTCATACAAAATTCATTCCTCCAGACGACCCTACGACGCATCGAGTACTAAAAATATCTTCTATCTGAGAAATTATGCTGAGGGTCACGCTGGGCTCTTTGTTTGCTATGATGCACTGCACAGACCGTATGCTGCGTTACTGAGATCGTAAACATAATATGCTTTAGATAGTTGATTCCACGAAGACGCGCCTCCTCATTTTTCGGCTTATCAATAAACTTGTTCTACCTACGATACGATCGTGTCTTGGCCGTTATTAGGTAGGTAGGTATACTTACATACTTTCCTATTATTTATTTTACATTCCTTTGAATGTAAATGCAATGCAAGCATGTGTGCAGCAATAGCATGCTAAATGGCGCCATCATCACAACAAATTAAACTTGTTTTTTTACCATTTTAATGCGAGTTTTGCTCTGAATTTGGTGCCACTCACGATGGTCGTTAAGTATGGTAGGGGATTTTTTAATTAATGTTTGTTATTATGTGAGCATTTTCTTCTACGCTACGTTTTCAAGGATTGAACGAAATATAGTAGTTGGTTCTTGATATATTTATGAAATACCCACTATAAGTAAATAACCTACAGAGAAAGAAGTATTTTCTTTTTTCTTTTTATCCACTACAAGTTTGCCCTTGACGGCAATCTCCACCTGATGGTTTTTTTTTATTTTTTTATTGCGTGATAGGCTTGCGCTTGACGACAATCATGCTTAGTGCAAAGCAATGATGAGGTCTAGGTTGGAACGCGCTTGCCTAGAAGATGCCTATTATGGTAAGTCTAAGATGGTAGAGGACTAACATGTTAGGGGTACGGCAGTTACATTAATTAAACCCATACCTTTGAGCCCGAAATGGGTTGAAGTGAGCTTCAGAGAGGCGAGAGGTAGGTAGTAGAGGTAGGAGGTAGAGGTAAGAGGTAGAGGTAGGAGTAGGCAGTAGCTAAACCAAACGAGCCAAAAGTTGTAGACAGAAAATTTCAAATAAAAATATAAATCTCGAACCCTTGAGTCGCGGAAAAATTTAATATATTTCGTCGATATTATGTAATCTGTTCCCTCAAAAGTTTTCTAATAATTTACTTGCGTAGGTATAAGGTACAAAGGTATGAAGGTGTGGTATGAAGGTATTTTGCTAACAAAAGTTGTCAACAATTTACTTATTCTTTACAATTTTTTTGAACAGAATTTTGTAAGTCGAAATTTTATCGTCAGCCAAATAATAAAATCGCTAATGATGCCAGCCTAATTGGAAAGAAATATTTAAAATAAATAAATTAAATAAACTGCTTTAACCTTTTTTAAGGATCTAACTTCTCGTCTCACAGAGTCCACAGGTGACCGGAGGGCTGGCAGTTACCTCGGCCAACATATAAGTTTGGCTATTCATTTAGATTTAAAATAGATTTTTTAAGAAATTGTATATATTATCACAAATAAATTTTACAACCTACTTAATTGAAAAGTTACTGTTTTGGATATAAATAGGTACAAGGAAGTAGGAAGTACAATAATTTACGTCCAGATCTTTAATAAGGCCTTTAGGAGACCCCATCACAGAAAATGGACCTAGTTTTAGGTGCCTTCGCACACTCTATACAGAACATTTTGAGTTCCAAAACAAACCACGTTATGATTTGCATATGAATGGAAGCCAATGGAAACGTGGAGTTATAAAAGCGACATGGGTATGATCCCTAGAAGTAGATGTGATCCCTACACGTAGACGTGACGGCAGTCAACTAGATTTAACTCGCAAAGTCAGGGTAAGTATTAGTAGATCCTTAAAAAGCTTCCGATAGACATGGAGAGTTTGACATCTGTTAGAAAAATGCCCCCAATCGGGAGGCACACTTTAGTATTACTGGTGCGCCTCAGGTAGGTAATGGGTATAGGGACGCTGGTCTCGAAGGAGGCTCTGCTTCGGCAGGCACCGATGGATGGGTCGCGCGAATGGGTACTAACTGACTAACCCTTCCCCGTTCATGAGGCGATGCGTGCAATACCGTGGGCTTTTAGTCAGCAAAGTCCCACATCACCTTCGTGCGTCATACATGTATCTACCACGCTCTGTGGTATTCATGACGGAATACAGTTTCAGTCAAAGCCCCCTATTAAATTTGGTACTCTTACCAAAAGGTGTTCCAGAATTTAATGAAGTAAGTAGAAAATTATAGTCTTCGTAGGAGCTTTCTTCTAAACATTTTGACGTGTTCATAAAGTTCGAGTGATAACGAAGCCCTGGTTTCGGTCAAAAATAACGTATACGTTTTTCTGTCAATTAAATACTAGTGAGCTATAGGTGTTCAGTGGACGCCATAGAGGCATAAAAGCACTGCTTACCCTAGTTTAAAAAGCTCAATACATATTTTTTATCACGTCATTTCTGAAAATAGGTATATACCTAACCAATTATTCTACCCTGACTCCGAAGCCTGTGCCTGCTACTGGATGTTATTTAACCTTCGTGTCTCAAAGAATACGTAAAGCCGTTGTTCCAAATGTTCAAATTACCATCTCATAAGACTATGAGAACTCAATAGAGGTGCTTGCACTTAGAGTGCGTTTACATCTGAAATGTGCTAAGTTGCCAACTATGATATGACGTGTCAAACCTATCAATAGGAATCTAGCGATCTAAGCTATGAAAAGCAAGCGCTCCCATTGGTTGGTTTGACACACATCTGTAGCTTAGCAACGTAGCACATCTCGTTTGGAAACGCACCCTTATGAATAAAAAAGCTCCCTCATGGCGAGCTAAATCTATAGGCCGCCGCGCTATCGCCAAAATTCAGTGGAGAGCACATTGAGGCCGATTCTGTTGTACACCAACTCGAAACTAAACTAAAATGAAAGCTCTATTTATATTGCAATCACTTTCATAATACCCTGCAGAAATGAGCAGCTCTCGATTTAGAGCTGCCCATTTTAGTTAGAGAATTGTTGTGTGATTGAGAATTGGCTATAATGTGATTTTTGAATCCGAGATCCGGCCGCTGCATTTCTCTGTTTTAAATCCCTAATATCAAAAAGCACAGAACGGATTGTAACGGATGACTCAGCATTTGCGGAGATAAGTTGGCTTCAGTCGATTGTCGTCGAATGCTAAAAGACATCGGTATTTTATTACAAACAAAAGATAAAATAAAGCCGACTGATCGGAATTCAATGTGAATTGTAATGTTTGAAAGTAAACGTTCAGACAGACTAGAAAGCTGAGGAAAGGGTTACCACTGGAACCAACGAATCAAATAATAAGATCATATCAGAGAATATCAGAGACTTAAATTTTGGACACTTGTTTTTTATTTGCACACATTTTAATGTAGTAATTTTATAATTCACGCGGGAATCATAAAACGTTAATCCACGCGGACCAAGTCTGGCTAAGCTAGTCTTACTTAATTACTTACTTTACTAATAAGTATTATAAATGCGAAAGTGTATTTGTTTATTGGTTTGTCCTTCAATCACGCTGCAAAAGAGCAACGGATCGACGTAAGTTTTTGTATAGTTGTGGATATGGAGAGTGAGTGACTACTGTTTATCCCGAAAAATTAAGGACTTCCCGCTGGAATTAAAAAACTTATTCCACGCGGACTTAGTAGCGGGAATCAGCTAGTATTCTACGAGGGGTTTTATTGTTGTACAACTGTCTTTCTGCGTAAGTCAAAGCCATCGTTTCATGTCTCAGAAACGACTTTATGTATCTAATTATTGTAATTTATACTAAACTTGCGTTTGCATTAGTTGGAAAATTCAACTATGTTATTATTGACACAAGGATCCTAAAACATGCAATACTAAATATTTTTAGTTTACCTACATGAAAAGTAAATTGTAACATTTTGACGCCATTAAAACTTCTAGGTTCTTGGAACCTTCCCTTACTATCTGTAAAACATGACTGAAAAAAGGACAGATCAAGGATCAAGGACCTGCTAATAATATCTAATATTGTTTATTAATTTTATTTATTAACCCCAGGCGATACAACCTGTAGTATAAAACACAAAATTAAAATACAATAGGTACTTTACAAATAATATGCGATCTGCATGATAGGCAAACTAGAGGCCGCCATAAGCTCGTGACTCCATCGCTCCGCCTCAAGAAGGTACGAAGGTCGTTTGTGGGAATGAGCATTCTATTTTATAACAAAATTCCACAACCTATCTTAAACTTGCCTTTACACAAGTTTAAGAAGTCCATTAAAATTATGCTCCTGAAAAAGGCTTATTATACTGTTGAAGATTACGTAAATGACAAAGGAGCATGGATTTGACTCGCTCCAGCAATGCTAAGGACAGCTGTTACTTATGTATTTTACAAATTAATGAAATTGTAAATTATTATTTTTTTCAAAAGAGCAACCGCCGAGTTTCTTGCTGGTTCTTGTCAGTAGGAATGGCATTTCGAACCAGTGGTAGATTCACTTGACGATTCAAAAGTACTTGTAAAAGTTTATTTGAATAAAAATCATTTTGAATTTGAATTTGAATTTGATAATACAATACAAAATTGAATAAAATAAAATATTAAAATACTATAAATACATAACAGAAAAGGTCCACTATGGCGAGGATATTTCCCTCTCTTCCCTAAAGCACGGTGCACTAATTACATTCCCTGCCGTCCAATTGTCCATGTATGTTGAAAACAAAAAAGATACGCGCCGAATCGAGAACCTCCTCCTTTTTGGAAGTCGGTTAAAATATCACAACTTGTTGGTCGGTGTATAGTTATACCTGCGAGGGGTAAGTATAATAGTAGTCATAGACCAAGACTAATTAGTATAGTAAGTACAGAATTACGGATCGCAGTCAAATGCGCCGTTTTGCAATTTTCCAAATGCAACACCATTTGCGGAAGGGTTTAAGAAAACCACCGGACTAGACCCAACCATCCCAAGGAAACCTAATCCATACTATTATAAATGCGAAAGTGTGTCTGTCTGTCTGTTTATCTGCTACGCTTTCCCGGCCCATATCTTTTCAACCGATTTTGCTGAAATTTGGACTTTTTATCCCGGAAAATTAAAGAGTTCCCGTGGGAATCAAAAATCTTAATCCATGCGGACGAAGTCGCGGGAAACATCTAGTATTTAATAAAAAGGTTGACGTCAGCAACGAGGAATACGACGTAACACCATTTGCGGAAGGATTTGGGAACCCGCCACAATAATTATTATTATCGCCACAATAATTAGTTAAACATTACAATACATAATAATTCATGGAAAGGGGCCTCAAATATTATTATGAGGAATACAACGCCACAATGTATAAAGCCGAAGTATTTGGGAACCTACTATTATGGCATTATTATCCCAAGAATATCACTGCTTATAGTAGATTTTCGTGTGTGATAAATTATCACAGGAAAGGAGCAATAGGGTGATTTGCGCAGCACTTAATGGTGGTGGTTAAAATGGCTTTTCAGGGATTTTCTTTGATTAATGGGAATGGTCACGACCCTCAGCAAGTAGGTACGACGTAACACTATGTATAGGATAAAAACTCACCCTGTTCAGGTGTTTGGGCGTCCTTATCGTAGAAGGCGAGCGCGAAGTCGCCAGCGGGCTCTAAGTGCCGCGGCGGGGTTGCGCGCACGCACGGCTGAAGGCCGCTCCACACGTCCATGGTGCCAGCATACCGGCACACGACCACCGCGCTCCGAGTCGCGCCGGGCACTGCCAAACTCCAAAGCCCAAAGCTAACCCGACCGCTGTGCCAGCAGCGCACTCGCGAGACTACAGTGCTTTAAGGGGTCGCGACAACACGTCTAAGCTCCGAAGCTCTAGCGCTACTGCGCAACTCGTAGGCCAGCTCACGCGCTGCAATTATGCAATTTTCGAGCCTTCGACTAAAAGCTCGCATTTCCAACTTTTCAAAGCGATAGGAAGCAATGCCATTGGATTCGATTCGTATACCTACTAGGACCATTGAAATATAAATTGGTACTAAAATAACCTATACATCAATGACTAGGACGCATTACTTTTAGTACACAGTATAATTAGTAAGTATTAAGACTATGCAATACTACGAGTAGGTACCTACATCAATAAATCAATCAAATCGTCATTTCAAATTGCGGCCGACCGCCGCAGTTAGTTGATTTTAACTAATTTCAATAAAAGTTGAAGTATCTATCGGAGATGGTTTATTAGCAGGCTACAAAACATCAATTACGTACCTAAGTCGTATCTAAATTGTTAATGAAGGGTTAGCAGAAGGTTATGTGTCCCAACCGAATTCAGTGGCTGGTTCAGGATTCGAATCCGCAAACCCCAACGAACTATCGAAAGCTGTATCCTGGAGCAAATCAGGTACGGTGTGTTCCAACTTCAAAGCTTATTCTAACCGCAAATGATTCGACATAGGCAATAAACATACGTACCTAAAAATCAGCTTACTCCGCTGCATTCAGTGTCGCTTAACCATTATTTATGGAACTACTGATATAGATTTTGTATTGAAATCTATACTAAGGACTAAGGAGTTCCTTAAGTGATGATTAAGTTACTTAACTATTACTTAAATAACTCCTACTAACTCAATACAAATTCTATACTAAGAATTTTCTTAAGAAATGACTTAAGCGACTCATGAGTGCGGCAGTTAGGTACTCAACGAAAACGGTGTCTGAAAACATAAGTAATGGATAAAAAGTTAAGTATATATTTGGATATTTGGTTATTTGAAGGCGCTTGTGTCGCGCGTCACGCGCTCCGTCGATAAGAATTACAAATTGCAGCTTTAAATTCAACAAATTCAAGAACACGGTGTTTTCGAAGGCTCCACCCGCCGCGGCCGCGACGCATGGCGCCCATTATGTAATTACCTAATCTATATAAATACTTAAACGAAGTTGTAATTAAAAAACTTTAACCCGGCTACGGAAAATTCAGAGGCGCCCACACTTTTTGGATATAACTAACCTTCATATCAATTTTGTTCGTATAAAATGTAGCCTATCACCAGCAGGGCGACCGTGTAAAACCAGAGGTGCAATCATGTAAGGATTGCCGATCCAATCGTTAAAGTTCGGCCTCAGAGTAAAATAAACCATAACAACATTGAATTAGAGCTCACTTTCGTGTATCCATTCTCATACGTTTAGGTATGTACGATACCCTAAACGTATGAGAATGGATACACGAAATAGAGCTCTAATTCAATGCTGTTATGGCTTATTTTACTTTGAGGCCGAACTTTAACGATTGGATCGGCAATCCTTACACGATTGCACCTCAGCCCCCCGATTGTGTAAGGAAATCGTAATCATAATCGTTTGTCAAACGTATACCTAATGGAGAAGTTTCATGATGTTGTGAATATCATATTTAACACAACGGAAGTAAAATATACTTAGATTAAAACAAACAAATCAGTGGTGTTTTTATTTCACAAGCCATCAATAAATGACTGAGAATTGACGATTTAAAAGTTTAATTATTTAATGTACACGGATTGCTGTATGTTACTCGAGCGAGAAATTTTGTGAGTGAGTTTTAATACCTAGCCGAGATTTAATACTTCAAAATTATCTTCACACACAAATTGAGTGCTTTTAATTCAATTAAGTCACGTTAATTCCATTTATTTCTTTAATCGGCTTTATAAAGTCTGTTGATAGGGAATTATGACGTCACGTCTGCCTGGTGGGAGGCTTCGGCCGTGGCTAGTTGCCACCCTACCGGCAAAGACGTGCCGCGTGCAAAATACGATCTATCGAATTCGCAATGTAAAATCTTAGACTAAGCGTACACGCCAAAAATATTACAGAACCAGTATCTAAAGCATTAAATAATTTTATTTTCATATAACCTGCAATGAAAATGCGAGTTTTAATGCCTGTACACCCGAAACTGGTCTATTCAAGATTCAAGATAGTCATTTATTAAATATAGCTACACTGTAGGTACACTTATTTTCGTCTAAAAAATACTTACTTAAAAAGCATGATGGTGATAATGGGTAACGGTAGGTATCTTAAAACTAAAGCTACGAACTATTTCAGGCGAATACGTCATGCAGCCGGTAGAAAACCATCAATTTCTGCCCTAGGGCGGAAAGCTGGATTTCTACCCGCCGCTGGATGACGTAGCAGCCCTCCTTTCAATCCTGACAGAGTATCTTTTGTTTAACTATTTCTAACCTTTTTAATTGTCATTTTACTTACAAATCAACTAAACTGACAGCTACGATATTTGTAAACATCAACCAAGCAACTAAAATAAATAAGAAATACAATTTTAATAATACTCGCACTTTTGATGCAGATTATAATATGAAAAATAGGTAGTGTGTGCGCCACGGGATGAAACACGATTTCATATTTCGTTCACCCTCGTCTGAAATCGTCTTGTTTGACCCCTAAGCACACATAATACTATTATTCGCACCTCGGGAAAACATTTTCCGACTATTATAACAAGGATTTGACGACCTCCCTGGCGCGCTGTTGTCTCAACGTGGGAGATCCCAAGTTCGATTTCCGGCAGGTTCAATTTGGTAATTTATAATTTCAAAATTTTCTCTGGTCGGTTCTGGTGTGAGGCTTCAGCCGTGGCTAGTTACTACCCTACCGGCAAAAACGTACCGCCAAGCAATTTAGCGTTCCGGTACGACGCCGTGTAGAAACCGACTAGGGGTTTAATATACTTAACTTTAATAAACCACTGTACAACTTGATCATGAGGAATTAGATTTAGTGGATACCGCTGTTTTTCTCGGAATAGAAACGTTAGATGCTAAACTCCAATGCCCTCATATAGATGACTTGTCGAACAGACTCAGTTCTGCTGCATAATCTGTTAAAAAGATTCGCCTGTTGACGGACTTAGAAACTGCGAGATTAGTATATTTTGATTACTTTCACAGCATTATGTCATATTATTATAAGATACTAAAATTCTACATCAATGTTATTGGGTAATGCTGCTGATATTCATTATATTTTCATGCTGGAGAAAAAAGGGTTATTCGTGCCATTTACAACATGGGACCAAAAGAGTCCCTAAGAACTAAATTCAAAGAAGTTAAAATTAACTATGACGGTCCACAACCAATGCATATTTGAAAATTTAGTATATGTGTATAAAACATGCATAAATTCAAGAAAAAAAGTGACTGTCATAATGTTAATACAAGAAATAAGAATAAAATTGTAGTGCCTGCTTCTAGACTCATTGAAAAGTCTTATTATAGTGTAAAAGATTATTTTAATGATAGGCAGCCATGGGTATGAAGTGTCCCAGCGGCAGCCGCTAATTATGTTAAAATTATAAATATAATTAAGTAATTTCCTATATTTGTGAGATGGTGATAATAAAAAAAACACGGCTGAGTTTGTTGTGGGCTCTTCTCAGACCAGGGCGCGTTTGGAACCCTCGTAGCTTTAGTTGTAAGATACCGTAGCTTGTAAATATGACGTTCAGAAGGTGTGTAGGTGTTCGTAGGTAGGTATCTATATTTAATAAAGATGCTTTGAGTTTGCCATAGGTACCACTAACAATCTTACAACAATAAAATCTTAGACTGCATCATCAAAGGGCTTACTTTTAGTGGAATAAAAGAATGAAGAAATCGTTAAAAATAAGCTGCGTACTTATTGCTCGTTAGTGAGTATTATTATAAATTCTGTGTTGCTACTAATTATAGAAATATTTCTCTTTTTATTGTTACAGATACTTTGATGTTTACTTTGTGTTCGAGCAGAGCTGGCAAATTCCCTTTTAATACACGCGTCTTTGTCATATTTTGTCAAAATAACAAAATATAACTATTGTACCTATAGGTATGATCTTAACAGCCTCGACTCGTTATCATCATGCGTAATTGAAGTTGACTACCCTGGCGTAGTGGTCTTACAAGTGCGCTGTCCTGGGTTCGATTTGAAGGATCAAAAAATAGGTATTCGGCAGATTCAGGTCACTCTGCAGCATCCATTCAAGGTTACCATGTTCTCGCGATATTGCTGAAGTGACAGGATTCCAAATCAGACCTGTGGCAGTTGCTGATTGCTGATGCAAAATTAAAACACAATTAAATCGAAAACCAAAGTGGATGTCAAAAGAAATTATACAAAAGAAAACGTGAGCTACTAAATATAGGACAAAACCCAATAATAAAAACAAACAAAATTATAAAGTGTATGGAATGCGTCTGAAAACTATCATTAAACTAACACAAAAATCGCAAAATATTATAAAATTAAAACTTCGTAAAACAAATCAAAGGCATGGAATATTATTAGATAATGATAACAAATTGCAACCCAATTTTAAAACAATTGAACGCATTGAAAAATGCGGCGAAATAATTAGTGAGCATTTAAAGATTGCACAAGCTTTTAATCAGCATTTTCTAAATCGGAAAACTTTATCACCAAATAATAAAAGACCAAGGACTAATAGTGGAAGAGTGTTATCCAATCAGAGGTAATTGCGATCGTTACACTGTAGCTGTCAGTGTCGCAAACCAAAAAAGTGAGTGACAGGTGACTTCGTATTTCGTAATCGTAAAAGATCCAATGAATAAGGAAACTAATTCTATTGAAAAGATCCGACTTGTCTCTGGATATCTATGTATCGACTCGGTCGGTATGCAGTTAACACAAGATCAAAAAGGTATTTTGCCTTTCTTCAGTACACATATCCAAAGCTTTTTTTGACATTCCGCGTGCTTGACGATGAATAAAAACACGTTTTTTTGTTATCAGTCATTTTTTTGTTATCAAAACTTCTCTGTTTGCGATTGAGCGCACAAACTCGAGCGAATACCAAAAATGATGGGACACGGTTTCCACCACGTTTCCACTGGTGTACCTACCCGTGCAGGCAGGGGCAGCCAGCCATTGCGAGGTAGGGCGGTAGATATTTGCGAGGCGCGAGATTCAAATACACATTAGTACCTAATGATTTTCTATTGTTTGCACCAGAGTTGAATGCAGAGCTTAGGTGTATAATATGGCGGTAGATATTTGCGAGGCGCGAGATTCAAATACACATTAGTACCTAATGATTTTCTATTGTTTGCACCAGAGTTGAATGCAGAGCTTAGGTGTATAATATGGCGGTAGATATTTGCGAGGCGCGAGATTCAAATACACATTAGTACCTAATGATTTTCTATTGTTTGCACCAGAGTTGAATGCAGAGCTTAGGTGTATAATATGGCGGTAGATATTTGCGAGGCGCGAGATTCAAATACACATTAGTACCTAATGATTTTCTATTGTTTGCACCAGAGTTGAATGCAGAGCTTAGGTGTATAATATGGCGGTAGATATTTGCGAGGCGCGAGATTCAAATACACATTAGTACCTAATGATTTTCTATTGTTTGCACCAGAGTTGAATGCAGAGCTTAGGTGTATAATATGGCGGTAGATATTTGCGAGGCGCGAGATTCAAATACACATTTGTACCTAATGATTTTCTATTGTTCGCACCTTAGTTGAATGCAGAGCTTAGGTGTATAATAGGTGTGTAATAGTGATGTAACCTTATTACTGACAGTCATGTCGATAAATTACAAATACAAGCAGTGGTTGTATTATTTTAAAAACCATTAAAATATTGATTGAAACACAATAAAGTCCAAAATTTTCTTCATTTCTTAAGTAAAGAAAATAAAATCAGATAAAAGTATTCTATAGTTCTGTGAATAATTATTACACTACGGTTTTAATTATCTTTTTTACGAAGAACGAAGAGGTAAGGACCTCTTCATTCTTGGTAAGCTTCTTTTTGTATTACAGATAATGTTCTTTTTGATACTCCGGTTTATCGATTCGGTCTGCCGTTAAATACAAGATCAAATAGTAGATTGTATTATAAGGGAGCAAAATAATATTTTTACGGCAAGGGCGCTTTTTTGAATCCAGAGCGAAGTGAGGGATTCTAGAGTAGAATCCTGAACGTAGCGAGGGATTCAAAGTACGTCGCCCGAGCCTTAATTGATCATTTCATGAAATAATCAAGTATTTATATCATTGAATGGTCATAGTTTTCATCAATAATGATCATCTAATTTTGATTAAATATTATGATCAAACCTCATGGAGAAAAAAATATACTTATGGAGAGTGATGATGATCGAGGGTTTAAAAGATGGGTGAGGAGCACGGCCAAAATTTCATAGGTGTCTATTTCAGAAAGTATACTAGATAGAAGAGTGGAAGTAGGAAATATGCATGACTTTGATAAGGTTTTTTTTACAAGATTTGTTCTGTATGGAAGAATTATCGGTTTGCCGTTAGAAAAGCCAAGATGGCGAAGTTTAATGGCACCCAAAGGTACCCGATCGTCAGCGGTATAATATTGATATTAATCAACTAAGTTTATGTATGTATGTATGTCTGGAAAGATTTTTTACATTTAAAGGCCCTTTTAGATTCTTAGGGGGGTCTTTGTTTTATGTTTTCTTATGAGATTTTTAGCATAGCAGTGTGTTGTTACTATCAACAGCCAAAAAATTTATGTCACATAGTTGAATGTCAATGTTACCCATCGTGTCCTACCATTATTCTACAGATCTATGTCTATGGTACTACTGTTTATTTTAAATGTCACTCGAAACTTCATCAAATTGACAGTGAGCTGAAAAAAAAAAATTATAAATGGCGGATTTAAGATGGCCGCCATACAAATTTCGTCGGTGTCTATCTCGGAGAGTATAAAAGATGGAAGAGTGGTTTCTTGGCAATAGATGATCAGGACATGAAGGTCTATTTGATGAACAGGAAAAAAATTCAAGACGGCGGAATTTATTTTTCCAAAATGTATGGCGAATGTTGACTGGGATTTGGAAATTATGCAAGATATTCAAAGTGTGTATCTTCGTACTGTCATTCTGACAAAAAATATTCGGAGAAAAAATATGGAGATTGAGGGTTTGCAAGATGAGAAGAGCTAGGCTCATAAAAGGCACCACTATGTATTACACATCAAAGTCAAAGTCAAAGTCAAAGAACGTTTATTAAATTTAGGTAGGTATACTACACTTATTGACGTTCGGTTATTTATAACATATACGAGTAACAATATAATGGTGATAACGACAGTACGACATCTTAAACTAAAGCTACGAGGGTTCCAAACGCGCCCTAGTCTGAGAAGAGCATCAAAACTACAAATCCAAACGGACTTATTAACCAATCTTCTACGCGGTCCGCTTCAGCGGGCCGCGCATCCACGCGCCATACTAGTAACATAGATTTATTATTGGGATTGCGCGGGTGAAGCGCGCGAACCCAATAATAAATCTATGACTAGTAAGTATTCTAATATAATTGATGAAAATATTAAAATGACTAGCTATTACCCGCGGCTTCGCTCGCGTGGCTCAAGGGAACAATAAATGAGTTTTTGTTAGAAAACTGTATTTAAATTAAGCATGCAAAAGGATGCCATGGAGAAGAATACTGAGTCGTTTAGTATCGACGTATTTCATCAAAAGGCAAGAGCTAGGCTTTTCATGCACAAAAATGAAAAATATTCGAAAAAATATTCACGATATCTACGAAAGAAAACACAATGCTATAGGTTACCCGTTATACAGATTCCTGATTATACAAACGATGTCGCATAGTTGCAGCAGCATGTAACCGATTAGTCCATCGGATACTACTGGAACAATTACATTACGCCGCAAAGAAGAAGGGAGGAGTATATTTAGTCAGTGGACAGTTATGGACACAGGGCAGAGCATTATTTTAACACGCTACTGTAAACAACATGCTATCCTGTGGGATCTATTAGATTTTCCGGGCCATAAAGTAGTCTATGTTACTTTCCAAGATCTAGACTATACTATCAGACTGTGTGAAAGTCTCCGGGAAACTGTTCGTTTTCCCGAAGTAAATAGTAGCCTATGTCACTCTCCAGGTCCTCAAATATACCCATACAAAAATGACGTCGATCCGTTGCGCTATTGCCGCCTTATTGAAGAACAAACATGAGAAAAATAGCATACTATCCCGCAGGAATTGTAGGTTTTCCCGCAAAAAAAAGTAGCCTATGTTACTGTCCAGAACATCAAATATATCCATAAAAAATATCACGTCGATCCGTTGCGCCGTTGCCGCCTAATTGAACTATCCCACAGGAACTGTTTGTTTTTCCGGGATAAAAAATTGGCCTATGTCACTTTCCAGGTCTTCAAATATACCCATGCAAAAAATGACGTCGATCCGTTGCGCCGTTGCCGCCTAATTGAAGAACAAATGCAAGAAAAAGAGCATACTATCCCACAGGAGCTGTTAGTTTTTCCGGGATTAAAAGTAGCCTATGTCACTCTCCAGTTCCTCAATTATACCCATGTAAAAAATCACGTCGATCCGGTGTGCCGTTGCCGCCTAATTGAAGAACAAATGCGAGAAAAAGAGCATACTATCCCATAGGAGCTGTTAGTTTTTCCGGGATAAAAAGTAGCCGATGTCACTCTCCAGTTCCTCAGTTATACCCATGTAAATACGTCGAGGAGCTGTTATTTTTCCGGGATAAAAAATTGGCCTATGTCACTTTCCAGGTCTTAAAATATACCCATTCAAAAGATGACGTCGATTCGTTGCGCCGTTGCCGCCTAATTGAAGAACAAATGCGAGAAAAAGAGCATACTAAAAATTATCTTATTATAAGTAGGTACTTATTCTAAACATCCATACTGTCAGCTTTGTGTTTAAAATTGAATTGAATTTTTAGAAAATATAAAAGATTGTGTATTTGTTTATTGACGAAGGTTTAATTAAGTTGATATTTGACTCATTCGATGTATTTCATTCGGTTTGTTCTTTGGCTTAAAAGTAATTTTAATTATTCACCCACTTCTGGAATTAAGCTTACAAATTTCAGAAGCGGGATGTATCTCACGTTTACAAAACGTTTACACGATGTATTTCAAATTACTCACGTTTACAAAACTAAACAAAGCAAATGTGCGGATGGCAAAAGCGAATCAAGGCAACGTGAGATACATCCCGCTTCTGAAATTTGTAAGCTTAATTCCAGAAGTGGGTGAATAATTAAAATTACTTTTAAAATATGTTTGTACTCTCTTTAAAACGTGCACGAATAAATGGTTAAACGTGTAGCGGTTTCACGAGAGATTTAATGTAAACAGTTAATTATAAAAACTTGGCCAAAGCATCACAGCAACAAATTAATCATTTGATCAGGCTGCAGTTGCTACTGCTAAGCTCTAAAACAAATTGCGATCTAAACACAAAAGTATTCAATAATCGCTGAGTCTGTCGGCAACAGACTAACTCAACTAATTTTTTTTTTTTTTTTTTTCGGATGGAGTATGCTGCATAGGCCCTACTGGCCGCTACAGCGTCACCGGGGGGTTGGGCGAGCGCTAGGCGTCGCCGAGAAAAGAGCCCTAGGGCTCGAAGACATCGGGAGGGGCAACGCCTTCCTAAGGGCGCCTCATGTGAGACTCGAACCTCGGCTTAGGATGACGTTGGGACGAAAGGGAGGTCGGTTGAACTAGATTAGTTCGCACGTCCCCGAGGCCGTGGGTTAAGACCACGTCCGGGTGACGTAAGATATCGGGGTCCTCGTCTCCGCCGGCGAAGACGCTGTGTTAGGCTGGTGTTTGTGTGTGGCCCTATGTAGGGAGCATTGTCGGTAGTGATTTGGTCATCGGGGTCGTTAAGGACGTGTTTGGGACGTCTTTTGTCTGGTGGGTCATTTCGGTCAGGGATGTATGATGCGGTCTGGACTACAAGAGGGTTGGGATGTCTGACTGCCTTTTCAAAATAATTTTTGGAGAGCTGCTTGAAGTATTGAGCTATAGTGGGGAGTTCGAGATCCCTATGGAGGTCTACGTTGCGAACGAACCACGGGCTACCCGTGGCCATACGCATGAATTTGTTTTGGAGGACTTGGAGACTGTTAAATCGGGAATGAGGGAGGTGTGCGAATAGTACGCATGCGTAGGACATAGCACTCAACTAAGTCAAAGTACTCGTATTTATGCAAATTAATCCAATATGGCGTATCCCCACCAAAGAACAAACTGAATGAAATACATCGAATGAGTCAAATATCAACTTAATTAAACCTTCGTCAATAAACAAATACACAATCTTTTATATTTTCTAAAAATTCAATTCAATTTTAAACACAAAGCTGACAGTATGGATATTTAGAATAAGTACCTACTTACAATAAGATAATTTTTGCATGATAACATCAATGTACCTACGAAATCTATGCAAATAAATTATTTTTGATGATCTTCAAACAACTGATCCGATTTTCCTTAAATCATAGCTAGCAAAATAAACTAAATCAAAGTCGGTTTAACACACTTTAAACTTAATAATGACACCCCTTTTCCCTCTTTTTGTGTCGGAGGTTAATACAATCACAAATTCAATGCATTTATTTGCAAGAAACATGTTTTTGTAAGAGATGGAAGACTAAATAACACGGACAATGTTTCGCCTTTTAACATAAATTCATTTAAGTTTAAGTTTAATCTTTATCCAAACTAATATTATTAATATAGATGAAACAGCGCTAGATAAAGTGTATGACTGGACTAAAAAATGGAGAATCAAACAAAATGAAACAAAGTCAATTCATATTGACTTTACAAATAAAACAAAGAAATACCACGCTCATGAATATGGTCTGAGGTAAGCTGGAAGCTTAGTAGTGCGACCTAATAGACCGGGCCGTAGTGCAAGACGCAAGTAGGTCGGGGCCTATTATCACGCGGAAGACAGAATGAAATGGGAGTCGCCATCATAACTCAGTTCCCGGTTTCCGCGTGAGGCCTAATAAGCGGGAGTCGTACGCAGCCTACGTACATGTGTCATGTAAAAAGCCCAGTCGCCATGGCGTTTGCGCAGGAAACGAAGCTTTGCATAGTTCAGCGAACCCGGCATTGCTGTTAGAGAATTGCGAGCAACCAAAATAACACCTTATGACATTTCAAATAAGGTACATTTTCAATGGAATCGAGTCAGTCTGTATGTTAGCATCTAATCAAACGTGTTGTGAACACTCGCTGATTTAATTTGAACTGGATTAAGATACTTTTATGGTTGAAAATAGAATGTGCGGGTATGGTGAAGGTTTTGCAAAGCAGTGTCATTAGTGGATAGGCCGGGCTGTCTCATGTGTATAAGATTTGCTGATAGCAAAGATTAAGTTTAGAATTAGTGCTGGAGGTGGCTTCGTTGCACGCTGTGCGTCCGATAAGAATGGTAGGTATAATGGTTTCTAATAGCTCTAACTTTTCAAAGTTGTGTGCATTTTAAGAAATGAAACATAACTTTCTTCAAACGCTGAAGGAAGACAACGTGAGGTAACCTGGATGCCCGAGAGTTCTTCATAAAGTACTCGAAGCTGTCGGCCAATCAGCACTTGGTAAGCGTGGTGGACTAAGGCCAAACTCTTCTCATTCCGCGGGAAGACTCGGGCTTAAGCAATGGTTGAAAATTGAAATGATAAAGTTATTTAGTAACAGATGCAGCTAATAAAAACGCGTTAAAAAGTAAAGTACTTAGGTACTTATTTATAACTAACTGATGCCCGCAACTGCGTCAGCGTGGATTATGTTTTTTAATTCCCACGAGAACTTATTAATTTTCCGGGATAAATAGTAGCCTATGTCACTCACTAGGTCCTCGACTATACCCATTCAAAAACTGCACGTACAAATAAACACACTTTCGCATAATTTATAATATTCGTACAATTGGCGCTTATGTTGTGCTTTCCCTATTGCAAATACACACGGTGCATCGCTCCGGTCTTCCCTGGCGTGGTAAAGCCTACACTCCACCGCAGGGTATCCAAGGCGTGAGATATAAATTTATAATATTATCTATACTTCTATACTAATATTATAATATAATATATTATAATATTATGTAAGTTTGTGAGTTTGTGACGTTGTTGGGGGTAATCTCTGGATCTACCGAACCGATTTTGAAAATTCTGGTACCGATAGAAAGCCACATTATTTGTGAGTGTCATAGGCTATATATTAACCCGAAAAAATAAGGAGTTCCCGAGGGAATTTAAAAAACTTATTTCACGTGAACGAAGTCGTGGACATCTGCTAGTATCACATATAAACGTGTAAGCCATAAACAAGACGTTTGGTGTCGTTGGTTACCCCGTTAGAACCTAAGGTCTATTCGCTATTCTATTAGAAAAAGTAATCCTAGTTTTTGAGTGATGTTTTGCCTGGAAGAGATCACGTAAGTGTTTAGGTCGCCCTTTGTTTATTATCTGGTTTCTTCGTACTTGAACTTTAGGTAAATTCACGAATTTTGTTAGATGGATTCGAACCAGCGACATCTTATTAACGATATTGTACTCCGAACGGTCAAACTTCTGTACCGACTTGCTAGAACGCTGAAGTCTTGAAATTGGCGTGCGGAAGTCCAGGGTTTGATCCCCGGCAGGCAGTCAGGGGTCAGTTCTGAATTTTTCCTGGTCTGGCCTGGTGGGAGCACTGAATACATGGTGGGAGGCTGCGGCCATGGCTAGTTACCACCCTAAGGGCAAAGACGTGCCCCTAAGCGATTAAGCGTTCCGTTACGATGTCGTGTAGAAACTGATTATCGGTATGGGCTAATTATAATTGCCATGCCCCTAACAGGTTAGCCCGCCACCATCTTAGACTTAAACCATCAGCTGAGATCGCGGTCAAGGGCTAACTAGTAGTGGAAAAAAAATTCAATTACATACAAAAAGAGATAGGTATAAAGAAGTCATTAGTATGAATAAAATATCACAAAAATGCTCCAAATAAGAAAAATACATACGTCATGTCACTGTCTCTCTTCATCTAAGTAAGATTCCTCTAGACAAATTTTAACAACACATTTTTCTCATTTAGATTTTAACATAGATGTTTATATGATAATCTATCTATCTATATCTATATCTATATCTATATCTATATCTATATCTATATCTATATATATATATAAAAATGAAACCCGTTTTCCTTGGTCACGGCATCACGCGTGAATGGCTGGACCGATTTCACTAATTCTTTTTTTGTTGTATTTGTTATTATTAGGAGAAGGTTCTTACGGAAAAAAATATTAAGAAAATCTCTCAGAAATATTGAAAAATATACATTTAATTTTGCATACTAAGGCGGTACGAAGTTCGCCGGGTAAGCTAGTAGTATAATATATTTTAGCTATCTGGTTCCCTGACGAATTTTTTATACAAGGGCACTTCTCTGAATTGTGGTAAAAAGCATGTCCAAAGCTGGAGAATGTAAGTTAAAACTAACTCAGGCTTATGTATTTTTTTTATGTATGACAGTGTTCTCTATAGGTACTTACATATTTCTGCAAATAAAGAATTTAGAATTTATTTCATCCATCAAGAAAAAGATAAAAGGGTAAGATCCGTCTTTAAAAAAATTTAAACCTCGAAAAAAAAATATTCAGTTCTTAACTTTAACATGAGCCTACCTTCTTTTTCAAAAAGAACTCCATTTGTACCTTGGGCTAACCAATTACCGAAATAACTTTCTTGGTAGGTACACTAAATTTATCTATATAACAGCAGTAATATTAGAAATCCCATACAGAGTGGCCGGCCATACAAAACCAATTGATTGAGAAAAAAAGCCCCTATAATTTAAGGCATCTTATCAATAGTTACCTACGAAGTACAGGTGTCTTATGCCGGGGAACAGTGTACAAAACAGACAACAAAAGGATGTGTCCAGGGATATCGATCCCTGGACACATCCCTGGACACATCCCTGAACACATCCTTAGTAGTACTGTGTTACATGAAGGTACCACTTTGTCAAAGCATACTTAAAAAATCAATAACTCAACAAAAAACTTTTTTTTACCGCCACCCGTTTTTTACCACAAAATTCAGAGAAGTGCCCATATACCTCAATAGAAACGTGTACGCGTGGGTAAATAATATGGGTTAGTAGTATTAATTTGGTACTACATGTTTACAAAAAAAAAAAAAATGAATTATTAACCTGCCAACTTAAGTACAATCGATAGGCATGCCCTAGGATATGCTATTCAATAAATAGTAAGTCGAATGCACTAAGTATATCGATTGAGTATAACTAGCTATTAATGGATGACCCATTGGCAACCTACATTTTGAATAAATAATGGTACAGCTTAAAGCCAATTTGACTGACATGCGCCTAGTCTACATAATTGATATTATGTTTAGCTACTGCTAGAGGGTTAGTTTGATAAATAAAACTTCTTATTGCAATGAAGGAAATAGAAGTTTAATTGGCTATAATCGGCGACAATAGGGAAATCTATGTGGTACAGTGAGTATGCCGGAATTTTCGACACGATCGTCACTTTACAATCGTGCATTGTCGAGTCAACATCTCCTGAAGATGCTCCGGTGTCGGAGTGAAACGTACGTTGAGAATAATTTGGAAGATTTCTATGGGGTGGTGAATATCGCTGGTACAAGTGCAAGATACACACAGCACCACATAGATTTACCTATTGTCGCGAATTAAATTTCTAGTTACTTAGGTAATTATCATAGAAACAAGTAAACAGATAATACAGAAGGGTGCAAAGGCGGTCTTATTGCTAAAGCAATCTCTTCCAGACAACCATTGGGGAGAGGAGATTATAATAGAGACAGGGAACGCGGGATAGTGTAACATCTAAATACTAAAAATATCTTATATATATAAAAATGAAACCCGTTTTCCTTGGTCACGGCATCACGCGTGAATGGCTGGACCGATTTCACTAATTCTTTTTTTGTTGTATTTGTTATTATTAGGAGAAGGTTCTTACGGAAAAAAATATTAAGAAAATCTCTCAGAAATATTGATAAATATACATTTAATTTTGCATACTAAGGCGGTGCGAAGTTCGCCGGGTCAGCTAGTATATAAATAAATATGAATACATAGATAGGAGGGTAGTAGGTTCCTTTGTCTGCATCACGTCTTTGCCAGTCGTTACTTCATATGTAAATATTTTAGTAACTTTTTTTCCACTACAAGTTAAAGCCTTGACTGCAATTTCACCAGGTGGGAAGTTATAAATATGGTATAGTTTTCTAAACATCATACTGTAAGTCTTCGCTGGGTGGTAACTAGCCACAACCAAAGCCTCCCAACAGACAGGCAAGGGATAATTCCGAATTTATTAATTCCCAAATTGACCCTGCCGGGGATCAAAACTGGGAACTCTCCTCAGACCACGGTGTTTACTACTGCGCCAGGGACGTCGTCACATTAAAAATATCTTTCTTTTTTGTCTTTTATACAAGCATGATCACTTGTATTCGTTTTTCGTTTCAAAGTTGAAATTATGACACAAATTAAATCATGTGAAGTTGGGGCTGCAGATATTTACTTATGTGTACATCGCAGTTATACTAATTTATTATGTATGATGTAAGTACGTGGATTCCTTTTGTTTGTTCTACGGACTAGATAATGGACTAGATAATCGTTCATTTATCGGAAATCAATAATCTCAATGTTTTTCTTCCTTGGGTCTAAGTTCCCCATTATCAGGTTTAAATAAATAATAATCATTTTGGCGGCTTTTCAACTGCAAGGAGCAAGGAGTTCAAGGAGGACAATCAGAGGCTCAATTGTGTAGGCCCGTATTAAAAACTGGTATCAACTAAAACACGTTGTCAAGTATCGGTCAATCCATGGTAAAGAGATTGACCAATACTTAAGAACCTGTTCTTAGATGAGCTATTTTTAGCGTCGCTTTCGTTTCATCTAATTTTCAAATTACAACGATTCTAAAGAAGTCTCACTTCAAAAAGCAATTAACCTGAGTTAACTTGTTGCACTGTATACTGGTCATAATTATAGCTCTAAGCTAAATATAGCTTCCACAAGAGCACAAGGGCTATATTTATGAGAGGATCAGTCTACCTTATCTGGAGGCTCGTTTTTCTATTGCCTGGTCCATGGTGGTTGAACTCTATTATAGATAACTCTATTATACATACCACGTATGCGCCTACTTGTTCACACCGTATACAAACTTCATGATTGAAATGAAGGAACGAGAAGTATAATTCGCTATAATCCGCAACAATATAGGAAAATCTATGTGGTGCAGTGTGTATCCCGCACCTACGAGTATAGCCCGCGATATTCACCACACCACAGAAATCCCCAAAACTACACTCAACGTACGTTTCACTCCGATACCGGAGCATCTTCATTTCTCATCTTCTTTTATCATTTTTATATGGTAATAAATCATTTTCATTTTCATTTTCATATTTTCATCTTCAGGAAATGTTGATTCCACAATGCACGATTGCGAAGACAAGACTTCGCAATCGTAGACACTGTACCACATAGATTTTCCTATTGTCGCGGATAATAGCGAATTAAACTTCTAGTTCCTTCATTATGATGGACTTCCGCAAAGCAACGCCTGCTTCTATCCAATATTCATGATTTCAACCCAACGGCTCACTACTAAGCACGAGTCTCGCTTCAGAATGAGAAGGATTTTGGACATAGTTTTCCACGATGGCCAAGTGCGCATTGGTAGACTTCACATTCCTTTGAGAACATTATATGAAGAGCTGTCGGCCTTCGTCCAAGCTTTCGCAATACAGGTTTCCAGATTCCACATGATGTTTTCCTTCACACAGCAGGTTGCTAGAGCCTCCAATAAGATTTTCACGATTTCGACTTACTACTTTTATTAGATATAAAATTAGACGCTACCAAACTAATTGAATGTTTAATGGAATCTAAAAAATTCAGCTTACCTGGAGAGCTTCCAGACACAGGCGACTCCGGGTCCTCTCTGAACCTGCAAATAGAAAAATATTCATCACTAGCTAATGCCTGCGACTTCGTCCGTTTTAGGGATAAAAAGTAGCCTATGTGCTATTCCAGACTATAATCTATCTCTGTGCCAAATTCCAGCCAGATCCGTCCAGTCGTTGGCGCGTGATTGAGTAACAAACATCCATACGTCCGTACATCCATCCATCCAAACTTTCGCATATAATAATATTTATTTGATTAACATTATTATCGGTTTTTCGAACTTCAGCTTGGTGATGATGTTTGCAATGGATAAAGGAGCGTTGACAGACCCCCCACTAGATGGGCGGACTACAGTAAACGTCTCGCAGGGAGCCGCTGGATCCAGGGGCGTAAGACCCAAGAAGAGATGAAAACAGCTAACAGTAAGGAGGGAAACAGATTAACGTCTGGGTGAAGAAAGAGCCTTCGGAAAACACAATTCGTTCTGCCGCGGTAGTCTGTGAAGCTACACCTGAGAGTGCGCGTGGACTTTTTGCCCGTACTTAGTATGTTTTAGCCCTAACAGTAATCAAAAACACATATTCGTACTTGCTAACAATAGGTATTTGTACACAACGGAAATAATATACTAACACCTAAATTAACTGTCTGGAGATGAATTATCTCCGCCGTTCCACAAATGGAAGGGTTAATTATTATACTACTGCTGGCTTTGGCAGTCAGCTGTCGTAGGCTGTGACAGCCACGTTGACACGACAGCAGACGCTATTGTGTGCTATACCTAGGCTATATACAGTCTATTTGTAGAGGCGAAGTAATATATGTAAACAAATATGGCGTCAGATCACGTGATTATAATTGTCATTAGACATATAGTGATGGGAACATTGACAGATTAGTTGTGACTGAACGATTGAATGAATATATTCTGAAATCGATTACCACATACTTCTACGGAGCGAAGTAAATCATGTAAATAAAACATACCAGTCACGTCATTTCAACTTCGCTAACAATATTTTCATATGTTGTATATCACAAAACACTCTCCAATGTCTTATTTCCTGAAGTAAAACATTTAAAGTTATACTCAAAAGTAATTCAATTTAGGCACTAAGAAGCTAATAATTAGCAATTAACTAGCAAGAATCCCAAAATAAAAACACAAACTAATGACCTAATGGGTTTTTGACATGTGTTTGACCAGTGAACCATAGACTGAATGAGAGGAGCGGTTTTAGTCGATTGTAAAAATCGAAAATCGTAAAATTAGGGTCATAGATCTTTAATCCCTTTATTACGGCAGGCGGTTGGCGGCCGGGACAAAAAAATCTCGTCATTCATAGAATGTGGTAATCGATTTTCGATTATTATAATCGATTAAACCCGCTCCTATCATTCAGTCTATGGTTCACTTTTCATGTCACATCTCTATGGAATCATTCTATTTATAAATGTCAAACGCCCATTAGGTCATTAGTCTTTGTTTTTATTTCGTGATTCTTGCTAGTTAATTGAAAAATTATTAGCTGCAGAGTGCTTGAATTAAATTACTTTTGAGTATATTATGAACTTTAAATGTTTTACTTGAGGAAATAAGACGTTTGTGAGTGATTTGTGATAAACAACAGTGAAAATATTGTAAGCAAAGTTGCAATGTCGTGGCTGGTATGTTTTGTTTACATATATTACTTTGCCTGTACAAATAGACTTTACAGCGAACGAAACTTTAACCGAAACTTCCGCCGTCCGCGTGAATGTGGTAATATAATATTATAATGGCAAAAAAATAATTATTTACCTTTTCACTGACCTTTTACTATCGCCGAATACCTAAACACTGACCTTTTATTATAAAAGTACATACCTCTTATAAGTATATAAGTGCTTTGGACAGTCAATATCAAATTATGGATAGTCGACTCAACTTAACTCTTATTGCAGTGGAATAGATGATATTTTTAATGTTTAGTTTTTAGTTTCCTTTTTTTTTTTACTTTAGATTTAATTTAGATTTTAATTTTTCATGTATATATTTAGTACCTATTTAATGAATAAAAATTTAACTTAACTCTGTAACTCCCTACTACATTCCAACGAAATTTGTTTATCTGCTGATGAGGTCCGGGTTCGAGTCCCGTATCGGGCCATAGTTATGCAAGTATTAGGTTTCTCTGACAAGAAATTCTCAGTTAGGAAGTTGCCGTGCCTCGGAGAGTACGTAAATCCGTCGATCCTGCACCTGATCCTCTCTGTTGGATTTTCCGTCCTACCGGGCTATGAGAGTAAAGGAAAAAATAGTGCACCTGTGTTTGCGCACACGCTTATGCACTATAATATTTCTGGCGCAGATGGCCAACCTTTCTGGAGATAGGCCGCCGTGGCCGAAATTCGGTCGGGAGAACATTTTTTTTTCTTTTTTATTTGAATTTAAAGGTAGGTGTATGTATATTTTCAATTTCATTGGCGTCTGAAGTATTGACGCGAGTTCAAATTTAAATTCAATACAATGAATAAGTTAAATCTTATTTTCATAGTTTTTAGAGTTCGTTGTTTTCATCTCGAAATGTAGGCAGTAATAACTGTCGACGCTGTCACCGGGTAAGATAAGTTTGTGGCACTATACTTTGATAGCTTTTTGCCTCCGACTTCGTCCGCGTGGAATTAGGATCCTAAAAATGCTATACAAACTTTCATCCCCTATTTAACCTCCTTGGGGTTGGAATTTTTAAAGATTGTGAACTTTTTTACAAACTTTCACCTCCTTAGGGGTGGAATTTTGAAAAATCCTTCCTTAGTGAGCGCCTACGTCACTAAAGGTACTTACTGTCAAAATTTCAAGTTACAGCCCCAGCCCACCCCAGTGGTTTAGGCTGTGCGTTGATAGACCAGTCAGTCAGTCAGGACATACGATTTTATATGCATATACTAGATAGATCTATATCTATACTAACATCATAAATACGAAAGTTTTGATGGATTTATGGATGTTTTTGTTACTCAATCATGCCATAACGGCTGAAGTCTGAACGGATCTGGATGAAATTTGGTACAGAGATAGATTGTAGTCTGGAATAACAAATACTGTTACTTTTTATCCCGGAAAATGCACTACATAGGGACGGTATAGGGCGTGCTGTAGAGAATTGGACTATGAACATGCTATGCATCGCTCGATATCATCTGAACTAGGTGGAGAGGAATACACCATAAAATCTACCAGAGGCTTCCACAAGGAGGATGCCTATCGCCACTGCTATGGTGTCTCGTATTAGATTCATTGGTAGCAAAAATCAATGACATGAAGATCTACATGGAAGCATACTCCGATGACGGTGTGCTCCTAGTAACTGGCAACCGATCTGAACACAGTTAGAAACATTATGAGCACTGGTATTAAAACTACAATAAACTGGTGTCGAGAGAAACTACTTAACCTGAATCCCTCGAAAACTAAACTAGTTCTTTTGACCAAGAAAAGGAAAACAGCACATCTGATACCAATTGTATTTGAATTAAAGAAATTAAATATTTAGGAATTGTGCTAGACAGCTGCACACATAGATTTACAACCCACGTAGAAGAACAATGCTCCAGTGATAAAATAGCCTTTCTTCAATGTAAAAGAGCAGTGGGCAGAACATAGGGCATAATCCGTACGTAGTAAAATGGATATATACGACCATCATACTACCCAGAATTCTGTACGAAGCAATTGTTTGGTGGCATAAAGCAACAACAAAAACAATTAGCAAAGAGCTGACGAGAGTCCAAAGGATGGCTAAGCTGATGATCTCTGGGGCCATGTGGAGTTACGGACCACTCCATCCGCGCCTCTAGAGGTTTTTTTAGGACTATATCCTTTGGACCTCGAAGCCAAGAAAAAAGCACTGGAACACTGGTATAGAATGAAAATGTCTGAGCAGTGGAAAGGCAATTTTATGGATAAAGGACATACTGACGTTGAGAGCATATATGGAGATAAGCTGTTAAAGATAATCATACACAATGACCTTATCAAAAGGCAGCGTATCTTCGACAAGAAATACAGAGTGCACATAGGTTCAAAGGAGACACAGGAGGCACTACCTTAATATTCATGTCAAACCCTAACCTAACCTATAGTTCGCGTGCGAGTTGAATGCAGAGTAAATGTATGGTGACACTTACATTTACTCTGCATTCAACTCGCACGCGAACTGTACAAGAAAGAGACAAGAAAACGTAAATACAATAAATATTTCATAATTTAATACTCAGAACATTGAACGGTTCACAATCTTTCGACAGTTTACAATCTCGCGGGATAGAAACCGTTAGATTATAATCTAACGGATTTTACAATCTTACGGTGACATATATACCTAACTACCTAAGGATATCAGAGTGTGGCGACGCACTCTCAGGCCTAAGCCGCAAGACGCAAGCACGTACATTGTACTGAAGCCAATATATTATTATGGTGCAATATGGATTTTGGACTAACACCCCCTGCCGTCAATAGAGGAAGCTATCTGAAGATGGTCCGAGTCAAACACTTGACAGAAAACAAAAAAACTTGATCTTCTCGGGGTTTCCAAGGTGCGATCAGTTTTATAACATTTTGAAAAAGCTTTAATAACTAAGATGTATGAAACTCTAGTTATTTGTCTTATTTACGTACTTTGAATTGTATTGTGTGAATTTTGATAACTCATTTGCAAACAAAAAGCAAACGTGTAACGGATACTAAATCTTAGAGGATTGAATAATGGGATGGATTATTCCATCATAGGCACAGGATATAGCGCGTGGTTCACTGGGTGGTTTTCCTGATCTCATTTATTGCAACTGATTATGGTTACTATTAGTAACTGACATACAGATCGCAAAGTGCGCAGATATGGATGTGATGTTAACCAATTTTTAAAAATGAAGAGAGAATGCTTTCCCCCAGCCAAATAAAAGCAAAATTGTTATTGAGCCGCAACAGAAACGGCTGAAATTGGACAAATTGGAAACAGAATTAATTTGCCTCTATCATCGAGAGTTTCCTACTAATAGTTCCTGAAACGAGCAAGCAGCCTCTTACCTACCTAAGTTGTGTAGAGAGCTGCGTGGCTGGCGGTTACCTCTGCCTCTTTCATCGAGAAAGTACTTATTTGTATGTATGCAGTTTAAAGATGCAAAGCGCGGTGCGGCACGTAGCGGCAATTATTATATTTGTATGAGTTTGTATAGTGCCGCGTCGCGCAATTCATCTCCGTGCCGCGTCAGTGACAGTCCAGCTCCATTCAGCCTCATACAAAGAATACTAGCCGCTACGTGCCGCACCGCGATGCTCCTCTGTAGTGGGGCTAGATCTTTATTTTACAAAATCTTGAACACGTTTCAGCGCGGTTAATTGCGTCATCAGGGGACAGAGGGTCTGGCTCATTTTTAACTGACTTCCAAAATAGGAGGAGGTTCTCAATTCGGCGCGTATAATTTTTTTAAATGTATGTCGGTGCATATCTCCGTGGTTTCTGAACCGATTTGAATTTTTTTTCTATCAGTCGTTAGAGGAAACTCTCGAGGTGGTCCCATAAAAGTATATACCTCGAAAAAAGTAAAAGTACGTACATACCTACCTATAAGGCGGGTAAAGGCAAAGTTGACGCATCAGGCTCGCCCGACTTCAACATAGTGGTTAGAAATCAAAATTATTTTTTAATTTACAGTGGCGTTGGAAGTCGGTTTTTTGGAAAGATTTTTTTTACGTAAGGGATCAGACTGCCTGTTTAGTGTGCAAATGCAGCCAGAATTCTAACCACAATTCCATGCCCGGGTATGATTGGTACAAAAAACTCAAGTCCAAATATAAGCAAATAAAATGTATATTAATGCTGCTTCGGTAAAAGCTGGGTATTTATATTTATTGGTAGGATAACACAAATACAGCAATCTATATAACATATGGAATCGGATGCGTAATAAAAACGCACATTGTTTTGGCACCTTGAATACTTTTTCAAAGGCGTATAAACACGGCCAGTAGGTTATTGGGGAGCCTGGACCATCAAGGACATCAGTTTTTGTGACTTTGCCGACAGCCGCGGCGACTCGCCAGCCTCGTATTTGAATTGTAAACCGAGTTGACCAAAATCGTTTCTGCATTAAAACCCGGTGTGGATATTTCGGGCCCGCTTCCGAATTAGATTAACAAATTCCTCGCCCACAGATACAACATCCGATTGAAAAAGCGTTTGACGTGATCGCTGCGCCTACCTATACATAATAGCTTAATACAGGTAGTTAGAAATATTATTTAAATAATGGTGTGATTATTGTGAATTAGCCGTGCCTGGTGAATGAAACGCCAGGGTTTGTGTCATAAGTCATAACCATGTCCGTTACCAAGTTGGCAAGGCCCTTTATTTTCTCACAAAAAAGTATACTACCTAATCCATACTCCATACTAATAATATAATATTATAAATGCGAAAGTGTGTCTGTCTGTCTGCTACGCTTTCACGGCCCATCTTTTCAACCGATTTTGATGAAATTTGGTACAGAGATAGGTTACATCTCGGGGAAGGACATAGGCTATCACGGAAAATTTAAGAGTTTACACAGGAATCAAAAAACATCAATCCACGTGGACAAAGTCGCGGGCATCATCATTATTGACCATTATCATCTATTAGTTGATAAATCAGAAATGAGGAGATCCGTAGAATAAAAAAAACCGACATAGCTCAACAGGTTGCGACTTGCAAAGCTAAAGCTTTAACGGGTATGGCATATAAATAGTTCTAAAGACCGATAGACGTTAGGATCCCAAGGTATGCTAGAATTGTGCATTGGTGCAACCGGAATTGCAGCCTTGGAAGGCTCCAAGAAGCCTCCCC
This sequence comes from Erebia aethiops, assembly GCA_923060345.2. Lineage (NCBI taxonomy): Eukaryota > Metazoa > Arthropoda > Insecta > Lepidoptera > Nymphalidae > Erebia > Erebia aethiops. The sequence continues at coordinate 2,969,108 of OV281079.1, read as the reverse complement.
ACTGAGTGGAGGAGCGACATCAAAGTCAAACAAGTCGCAGGAAGCTGCTGGATCCAGAAGGTGCAAGATCTCAGCGTGACGTGATGAAGTCCCATGTCCAGCGTCGACGTCTATCGGTTGACGACAATGCAACGTTAAAAAACTGATAAGTAATTTTTAAGTCTTACTCAAGATAAGTTATGCACAGCTAGTTAACAGCTGTTGCCTTAACGTGCGGAGGTCCCGGGTTCGATCCCCGGCAGGGTCAATTTGGGAATTTATAATTTCTGAATTTTCGCTGGTCTGGTCTGGCGGGAGGCTTCGGCCGTGGCTAGTTACCACGATTAAGCGATTTAGCGTTCCGGTACGATGCCGTGTAGAAACCGAAGGGGTATGGGTTTTATATAACTGCCATGCCCCTAACAGGTTAGCCCGCTACCATTTTAGACTGCATCATCACTTACCATCAGGTGAGATCGCAGTCAGCTAGCTTGTAGTGGATTAAAAAAAAAAAGTTCCTGTTCCAGTTATGTAAATCCATATAAATATATCTATTGTTCTAACAAAACCTAATTCAAACAGGGTTGGCCATTGGGCTTAGTTCCTGGGAAACTAGAACGAGGTAGGGTAACTGATTTAGAACGTCTAAATGTACACCGGAGTCAGTAGTTCCCTTAACGAGTAGCCTAGATGTTCAGACTGAATTATTAAATGAAGGAATATCTAGTCAACATATCTAGACACAGGCTAAAGCGGGTCGGGCTAAGTTCGACTATTAGTCGTCCGATATGGCACTGATGTGACCGTAAACACTGGTATATGTACTCTTTGTTTTTCTTTTGATCTTAGAGTAGAAAGCGATGATCCGATACGACGAAAAGAGATCAAGCGCAGGAACTTTCAAAACAGCTTTCCTGTTCTCCGGGGCTTGAGGGTGACCTAACAGCGGCTACTTCCCAACTCGTATCGTGCGGCGTGCCGCATCAGAAGCATATCAGTTTCATACATTATGATTCTCTAATCATATAGCATATTACACTGACGTGTAGGTTGTGTCGTGTTTCTCCTCCAATTCATATTCATACTAATTATTTCATCGATGTAATAAAATTCTATGCTAATATTATAATTAATGCGAAAGTGTTTCGTATGTCAGTCTGCCTGTTTGTCTACTACGCTTTCACGGTCCATCTTTTCAACTGATTTTGATGAAATTTGGTACAGAGGTAGCGTCCCGGGGCATAACGTTTTACCCCGGAAAAATAAAGAGTTCTCGCGGGAATCATAAAAACTTAATCATTAGTAGGTACTTAGTAGGTATAGACATAACTATTGATAACGTCCCGTTACGTGTGGTGGGAAGCTTTGAGGCCCTTTGAGGCCTCTGTTCAGTACAGAAGTTATGATGCTTTTATTGCCACCAAGGCCCTCTTTACTCGTTTAGCAGTAAATCGAGTTGAAGTTTCGTACCACATTCTAAACAAATTAAATTGTTATGTGTACGTACAAAGTGATAGAGAAATACTTAAATGTACCTACGTCGTAGTCGTGCGGAATTGAGTTAGTGTCTACTGCCGCTGTCGTCGTAATAAAAGTACGCCGTGCAACGTAGCCTTCCGGCCATTTAGGAGGTAAGTACTTAATACCATTTGAGCTGAATCTTTGACCGTTGGACAGGTTTAATTTAATGTTGAAATATCGCTTATAAAATGCTATTTTCTTGGTATTTTTTTACTTTTAGGTGGCTGGAGGTCATCCCACGCTGAAGAAGGTGGCGGGAAGCAGGTAGATGAGGAAGGTGGAAGGTCTACCTTGTTTGCTTCGAAAAGGCCTGTGTCCAGCAGTGGATATAGGGCTGATATATGGAGTGATTATTATATTAAAATGTTTGTGAAATGACAGCAGTCATTTACGTGATAATTCACAAGGGGAATTCGTATGAATTATTGATCGTTGCATAGAAGACATACTTAAATAACGATTGATTATTATTAATGGTAATGTAAATAGACTGGGTTTTTAGGGTTGCGTACCTGAAAGGTAGGTTTGCAACCCTTAAGCAACTAACCATAATGCAACTACTCACGGTCCGTCCAGCGGTCACATTTGCATATTTTAGCAACTACTAGCTACAGACTTGAAATTTGGAATAGTTTAGATACCCAACCTTGCTTACGAAAGATTTCAAAAAATATTATTATTATTTTGACGAAAGGGGCTTACTAGATCGAGTGGGGTATCATAAAAAAGCGATTACCTTGCTTATTTTAGTTAAGACATGTTTTATTTCTTTTAAAGTTTCTTAGTTTATGACTGGTGAAAAATATTATATTTTATAAGATGTTTAAATTTTTCCAGCTTATTTATACTTAAGCCAGATAAATCCATTATTTATTGAAGTCTTCTTCTTATTTTGTTTTATGGCTTTTATTAGTGCCACACCAGCACAATGCACTTTGCCAATGACAGGTGGAGTGGTTCGGAACTTGAAGACGGAACATCCGTAACCGCAGCATGAGATCAACAAGGGAGTTCAGGAACAATAACATGCTTAGTAGGTACCTACTACCTATTAAGTATAGTAGCTTACTTTCTAAGTTACGTTTGTAGTGATAACTTAAGGCAATAACTCAAGAAAGAGATCATTATCGCCAAGGACGGTCAACATAAGAGCAGTGTACCTACTTGACAGTGACCTCCGAGCGACTCCAACTGTCAGTAGGCAGTAGTTAGCTGTTGTTACGGGCTCGTTGTATAACCCAAGGACGTTCTCAAGGCCGCACGCCAGCTGATGGTATCGACCACGAGTGCCGGATGCATCCGCAAAATATCATGTGGATAGTGGATAAGTAGGTACCTATCCGAACTACCAGGCCTTCTACTAATAATATGCACTACTCAGTAATGTACCGGTATTCCTGCATCGCCTACCTATTACCACATACTTAATATAAATAAGATGCTTTAAATATCCCGCCAATTTTATTCGTAGATGCTATATTTTTTTTTTTTTTTTTTTTTATCCACTACAAGCTAGCCCTTGACTGCGATCACACCTGATGGTAAGTGATGATGCAGTCTAAGATGGTAGCGGGCTAACCTGTTAGGGGCATGGCAGTTATATTAAACCCACACCCCTTCGGATAATAATATCGTAATAATACCTATGGATAATATCGTAGTATTAGGATCGTATCGCCCTAGGTAGCGGCATTACAAATCAATAACAATAATAATTATTGACAGTCAGATACGAAAATACTGTTCTTTGTACCTACACAATACGGTAGGTTGTGTTGTCAAATACCTATTGACATACCTACCCCTAGTCATGAATTATCTTTCAAGTATAATATTTACACACGTATTAAGTAGGGGTTCATTGTAAGACTACCTACCTTCTCTTTATTTATACCTACGGAGTAGGTATTTCGTTTTAAATTGTCACTTACGCGTAAAGATCGTCGGCGACGCTGGTCGATGCAGTTTCCAACAAAACCGAACAGCTCATTCCTGCAGTTTGTGTCACTTGATAATAGATCGTAGCACTAAGGAGCCATCGCTTCGTAAGCGCGCTCTGATGGTAGTGGCACATGGGACTACTTAGCACACGGAAGAAAACATTTGTTAACAGAACAGCTAAGCGCGTTTTCGGATTGAAATGAAAATCGTCAGCCTAGGGTACCTAGACGTAGTACGGGGTAACCTTTTCAGGAGGTCTTTCACATATTACTAGCTATTACTACTACTATTTTATTTTATTTTTATTTTATTTATTAGGTCTACTAACGGACACTTACATTAAAACATTCAGATACTACATTATATTATCATCCATATTCATAATTATTATTGTCTTTAATAAGTAGGTACCTATTATTAAAAATGCGCAGTACATTAGGCTGAGCTATGTCCCGAAAAATCAAAGAATTGGCACCGCTAAACCGATACATAAAATTTAGGATACTAATATGGAGTGTTTTTGGGAGAGCTTAAATTATAAACAAATGGTTCTAGTTTAAATCCGAGATGGCACGCTAAAATTTATTTGGATTCATCGGAATTTCGGAAATTAGACTTAGTTTCTCGTGTCCCAAGATGTTAAACGAGCACTTCTTCTATACTCATTTTCAGTATTTTTTTAATAATAAGTAAAGCTGACAGTATAGGAAAAACTTCTGCACGAAACATCCTCGTCGGAGGGGAAAAACGCTTTGTCCTGTTAAGCTAGTGTGTGCCACTCAAAATAAAAGTGACTAAACTATCATACATCTACACGGACTTCTTGTCCGACAGCGGACAAAACTTTTTGTCCCAAAATAGTGCGCGTGCTCTCTGATGCTCATGTAATTATTTTGTTTTTATTTTTGGATTTTTATATAGATACTTCGTTAAGTAAGTAATTAGCTCATGTGAAAACCATTATCGTATATAGTTATATAATAAGTACATAAAAAGATGGGTAGGAACAACCGATCCTTTGCTAATTCAAAAAATTCTACCTTTATTAAGCAAATCTTAAAATGTTTTTGATTGATTCGAACTCATTATTAACTGCGAAAAAATAGTATTTTGTCTTATGTTGTTTTTTATAATATCGAGGACACATGAAGACGTCGGTACAATGTCAGCGCGTGTTGATCAACCCCCAGCGCGCAGGCGTGGATTTAACCTTGAAAGCACTTCCCGGTTCACGGGCAGAAACTCTGTCACCCGCGTTCTAGGTCAATGTGTTTCAGTGTCTACCCCAACTAAACCCCAATCCTGACGCCCCGTATTGTCGACCGGCGAACTCAAACTTCAAGCGAAATTGTATATTTAGTCTGTTGTTCTACAACCTATTTAAACATGAAGACGATAATATTATAATAGCTATTGAAGACAACTTTGAGATTTTTATCGATTTTATATTTTAAGGTTCTATCCAGACGGTCTGGATGTGGAGCGCAAGGCGCTAGAGTTAGTAACATTGCAGTTAATAATTGCAATTGACATTTAGCTGCATGGAACTGCCGAACGCCTGTGCAATATGATGATCAATGACTTATTATATTCACCTTTTGAATGTTCGGATAAGAAACTGGCTTCCCATAGCACAGGGAATCCTAGTTTGGGGGACAGGAATTTATGGCATTGTTTTGCTTTCGTTTTTATAGTTAACTACCTTCCTTAGATTCATTTTCTGAATGGTCGACTGTTAAGGCTGGTGTCCCGCAAGGTGGCGTGTTGTCTCCTCTTTTGTTCTCTATCTTCATCAACTCGATTTGCTCCCAAATTACTTCTCTCTACCACCTGTATGCAGACGATTTACAAATCTACTCCCAATGTAAGGTGGCGGATCTACCTGATACAATTAGGTTGGTCAATGAAAATCTTTTACGCATTTCTAATTGGAGTAACTCATTTGGGCTTAAAGTGAATCCAAAGAAGACCCAAGTTATAATCATTGGGAGTTCAAAATTAATTTCCCGTATAACTTTGTCGCAGCTTCCACCAGTCATATTCGATGGGACACTTATCCCCTACAGTGATCAAGTGAAAAATTTGGGCATTATCTTTTATTGATTTATTGATTTATTCGTTGTGAACACAATATTAAAAAAATGCATTCTGCCATTTCTGGCGTACAACATACAACATAACAACATAGAATTATTAATATCTAACATTTTACATTATTATCATACTAATTAAATTATATACAAAATTAAATTGGTAAATTAAATTCAGAATTATTTTTACACTCAATAATGGACAACTATATAAATTAACAAATCTTCTTTGAATATTTAAATACAAATAGCCAATTTGACCAAACATTATCTTGGATGCCGCAAATGAGTGAGCTAAGTAGAAAGATGTTTGGTGCACTTGGTTCTCTACGTAGATTGCGTAATGTCCTTCCCATTCCTACTAAAATAGCGCTGGCTCAGTCTCTTCTCTTCTCTTTCTTTTATCCACTACATGTTAGCCCTTGACTGCGATCTCACCTGATGGTAAGTGATGATGCAGTCTAAGATGGTAGCGGGCTAACCTGTTAGGGGCATGGCAGTTATATTAAACCCACACCCCTTCGGTTTCTACACGGCATCGTACCGGAACGCTAAATCGCTTGGCGGCACGTCTTTGCCTGTAGGGTGGTAACTAGCCACGGCCGAAGCCTCCCACCAGGCCAGACCAGGGAAAATTCAGAAATTATAAATTCCCAAATTGACCCTGCCGGGGATCGAACCCGGGACCTCCGCACGTTAAGGCAACAGCGCTACACACTGCGCCACGGAGGTCGTCAACCTCTTCTTCTACCGATTCTTGACTATGCGGACACTTGTTATCTTGATCTCACTGAGGAGCAACTAAATAAACTTGAGCGGCTTCAAAATTACTGCATAAGGTTCATATTTGGCTTGCGAAAGTATGACCACGTTTCCGAGTTCCGCCGTAAGCTCAAGTGGCTCCCGATTCGCCTTCGCAGGAATACTCACATTCTTCACCTTCTTTACTGCGTTCTGTTCAATCCCATCACACCTCACTACTTAAAAGATCGATTTAAGTACTTATAATATATGTAATTTACACTCTTTTTCCCTCCGTTCTCAAAATAATCTTTTATTAAGTACTCCTAGTCACTCAACTTCCTTCTATCAAAATTCTTTTACGGTAACTGCTATACGGCTTTGGAACGTTCTTCCTTTGGATATTAAGCTATCTCAATCTCTTCCTATCTTCAAAACTAAATTGAAACAACATTATCTATCATTATAATTTATTTATTCATCTGTCGTCTATTATCTATTATTTCTATACTGTGTATTTATCCTATATATTTTTACATTGTTTTTATGCTTATAATATTTATTTATTAGCATTATGTCTCAGTACACCACTCCCGCTTTCTTAAAAGTTTCCTCTGCCCTAAGGTTGCCTGGAAGAGATCGCTGTTTAAGCGATAAGGCCACCTGTTGTGCCCTATCTATTAATATGATTGTTTTTTATCTTTTCTCCTCTTTAATCCTCCCACCAGATCAGACAAAAGAAAATTTAGATATCATAAATTCCCAAATTGAACGTGCCGGGGCTCGAACCCGGGACTTCTCGCTTATAAGACAACATAGCTCACCACTGCAACAGGGTCATAATTATAACGACATTGGTCTATAGGTGTGGATAGTATGGATCTGGGTTCGATTTCTGGGTAGAGCAAAAAATTAGTCAAAGCTATTCTTTTTTTTTAATTCGTTATAGGCTTACGCTTGACCACAATCACACCTGATGGGAAGTGATGATGCTGCCTAAGATGGAACGCGCCTGCCTAGAAGATGCCTATTCGAGAGATCTTATTTTGTTATAAATTTTACAGAAGTTAGAGCTCTTCTAATAGGGGCCGAGGCAGTGGCGTGCACAGGTTTTAAAGCTAGGGTAGGCATTAGTTGTCCGAATACCTATTTAATAGCTGTTTTGATGGAAAATTAGCATTGACGTATTTCCATTTGGGTAAGCAGTGCTTTGCGTCTATGAACTGCACGCCACTGGGCCGAGGCTAAGTTCCTGTAATCAATATCCTATTCCAACATCAGACGGCGGTATCTGTAGGCATTAGCCAAAATCTATTTAATAATTAAAGAAGTATCAACGAGCTCTTAGGACCCCATGCCCATACACGAGATGGTAACTATTGATATCATCGACCTTCTAGTTTATTTACGCACTAACTTCTCGACCACTAAGTATTTAATAAGCGCGTGAATTGACAGCATTCGGGCACGCCTGCAAATAGATGTCATACATAATAATACCTTTTTTCGGCAGCTCTCGGAGAAGACGGGCCAAAGTTCTCATTGCTAGGTATAGCCCACGGCCCGAATGCATTCAATTCGCGCGTTTACATTGTAACCGCAGCAGGGGCCTTCTCCGATTGGCCTGTGAGGGCCCAGCGGGGGTATGGGCTTCGAGACGTTCGCGCGTTAACATCGTAAACAGGCAACCGGGAAAAATAAGTTTGTGGAAAACGTGGCGTTAAGTGGGGCATATCAAAGAAGTCAGAACAAAGTACACCCGAAATAACTTGGACCAAAAAGCTAGAACCTAGAGCAGTAAAGCCAACATAAAAATAATGAAAATGACATTGACAACATGATTTGTGGTTTTGTGTCAATGCATTCTCAATGTTACCTTTATTTGCTCAGATTAAAAACCTAAAGATTTCGCCATATTCCAAACTGTCAATGCAAAAGCGAGATAGCTTTATGGCGTATTGCCTTTTTATGAAAGGTAAGTGAATACTTTTTTTTTGTCCCTGTCAGCGTGCTCAATTTTTTTGCCTGCCAAAGTTCATTTTGACGTACATCTTTGGCACACAAACTTATGTACAGGACATTGGAGGTTATTAACGAGTATATTTGAAGTGTTGCCAGGACCCAAATTCAAATCCTTACATTCGGGCAAGCGCGCATGGCCGATTTTTTCTCTCTTAACGTACCGATACTCTATTATGATACCGTAATTACACCATCACGTTTTATACTTTTTAAGCATGACGTTCAGAAGGTGTACTACTTTGTAGGTACCTATTTTGAAAAAAGATGTTTTTAGTTTGTGCGTAGTCTATGGCGCGTTTAAATGAATTATGACGCCTTATTTTACATAAAAAAATTATGGCTCAGCTTTAGTATACTCCCCGCGGAGTTGGACGTTCATATTTTTTTTACAGAAAGACCTTGATGTGGTAAGCCTTGCACTAAAATATTTTACTCCGAATTCTAATACTTTTCGAGAAATTTTTTTTTGAAATTCGCAAATTTCACCACTTTTCACTATTTTTTTACGACATTTGCCACAGATTGTCATAGATTACAGACTCATTGACGTTTAGTTGACGTCTCAGTTGTCGTACTCAAGTTTCGTTTTACGTATTATAATCCGTTCCAAACAAAGGCCATAGAACAGAACAAAATAAGAAGAAGAATATAAAGTAATACAAAATGATAATAATCGAGTAATAATCATATTCAAACCATAAAAACTGTCTATCATTGCATTTAATAGGCATATTAGTATATATTTTCTGTACATGGACGTTTTTTATAATCATTCGAATAAAACATCGAGTTTTATGTCTACCGATTATTGGCAAAACGGAACGCGCGCGTTGGCGCCAAAGTGTCCAAATGATATTATTGAATTCAAATTTACGAGTCATCGTTTTATGCGCTTTTCAGTTTCTAAAAAAACGTTTAGAGGTTATAGGTATAATTAACTAAGAAGGTGCTAAGGTAGGTTAATATATGTATAATTAGGTACTTGAGCGTATGATACACAAAACCGAATCGGCACACCCCGACTCCACGCAGTCTTGTCTGCCCTACCCCTAGAGTGTTTTTTTTAAGCGCGAAGCCAGAAGCCAGAAGTCTTCTGGCGTAGCCCATTCCAATTACGAAATTAGACTTTCTCTCCCCCTCCAAGCTACTTTTACCCATTCTCCGTCATAACTATCAGAGTTAAGCAGGAATTTCGGTAAAACTAACCTCAAAATTTTAAAAAATTAATATCTCGGAAACTAATAAAATTCGGAACGTCTTACTTGGAGGGGGGGTATATCCCCATCCCCCCCTCCCCTTCCCCTCCGTCGCGGGGAGTATACTAAAGCCCAACCCTAATATTTTCAAGTTCATTATGGTTATACGAGTTTATAATAATTTGACCGATGAGCATCAAAGTACTTTCTTTATCTAAATTCAAGAGAGTGATAAAGAATTGGCTAATAAGCAAAGCCTACTACAGCCTAGATGAATTTTTCAATGACGGCTAGCTAAATTATAGGCTTGGTTTATGCAAATAGGTACATTGACATGGTTAACTGTAATTACAATGGACTATTTCTTTGATTCTTAACAAGTGCTTTATATTAATTTATCGATAATACTTAAACTAAATGTATGACATTTTCAATTTCAGGTTCAGTTGATATAATAATATGTAGGTATTGTCCATATTTCAAGAATTTTCTTAATTGGTCACCTATTTATCTAATTAATACCGTGATTTGCTACATCGATTGTATTTAAGTATTGCACGCCATGACGATGGTAATACACTTGTATTTTTATTTTTTACCACCTTTGTAATATTATATTGTGTATTATGCAATAAATAATTATTTCTGATTCTGTAATACTGTGAAATGTTTTATGTCATCTGGCATTATACAAATAGCAATGAAAGGTACGAAATAATATCAAGAAAAGTTTAGGGTAAATTATTATGTAGGTATGTTACTAAAATTTTATGGCGCGTTCTGCATTCTTAGATTAGACGATCTCTACCAGCGACATACTATATGTAGACAGAGAGATATTTATATAGGTACAATTTGCGTACAATATATTATGCACATATTATGTCGCTGATCTCTACCGTTTAAATAAAAAAATGCTAATTAAAAGATAATCACTTTTATAAATTTACAATATACTACTACTTAACTATAACATAAATTTACTCTGACAATGTAAAACTATTCTTTAAATATGTTTTTAAGATCAGCCTCCGCTAGAACTTTAGCAGTGACTGAATCTGGGTTCTGTGCGGTCATTTTTGTTTCTGTAGGTGCATGTCGCGTGCTTCCAACCGCTTCAACGGATTTCGGAAGTAATTCTTCGTCTGGAACGCCTTGAGACTGTAGCTGCTGGTATTTTTGTATGAGCTTTCTGGTTTGGGTCTCTCCAGTCGATGTGAGCATATTGACACTTAACCCATGACCTTTTGCGTGAAATCTTCTGTAAATAAACATGTTGGTGAGACCTGGATTCTTTCTCAAGCAAGTCAAAGATGGTAAAGCTTAAGCAGACACCTAGAAAATTAACATCATCATCAGATATGGCACCTGCGTGTATCTCAGGGACTATGTACACTACAAATTATTTTTTTTTAAATCCACTACAAGCTAGCCTTTGACTGCGATCTCACCTGATAGTAAGTGATGATGCAATCTAAGATGGTAGCGGGCTAACCTGTTAGGGGCGTGGCAGTTAATTAAACCCATACCCCTTCGGTTTCTACACGGCATCGTACCGGAACGCTAAATAGCTTGGCGGTACGTCTTTGCCGGTAGGGTGGTAACTAGCCACGGCCGAAGCCTCCCAACAGACCAGACCAGGGAAAATTCAGAAATTATAAATTCCCAAATTGACCCTGCCGGGGATCGAACCCGGGACCTCCGCACGTTAAGACAACAGCGCTACACACTGCGCCATGGAGGTCGTCAATTAAATTCCATTTCCTAAATTAACCGCACTCTATATTATAAATGCATAAGTGTGTCTGTCTGTCTATCTGCTACGCTTTAACGACCCATATTTTCAATAGACTGATGAAATTTGGTTGGTTTGATAGGTTGCATCCCAGGGAAGGACATTTTTATCCCGGAAAATTAAAGAGAGCCCGTGGGAATTAAAAAAGCTTCATCAACGCGGACGGAGTCGCGGGCATCAGCATTGAGCAACTATCTTAATAATACAGAATAAGTGCCTACTATACTAAGTTTTTCTTCGAAAGGTGCTGTTTCTAAAACTCCCCCACCTTCTCATTAAATATTTGTAAATACATATATAATATGGCGCCTAGAAAAATAATAATAGTTTAAAAAAACTAAAAAACACACTTTTGACGCAGACACTCCGGGTCTCAGGAAAACAAAAAATCGCTAATCCTGATTATCCTAGTAAGGATAACGGGTCAAACTGTTTAAAATATTGAATTGTAATCGGTCCATAATAAGTATGCCAAATTTCGAGTTAATCCGACGTTTTAAAGGGGGTCAAAATCATGTTCAAAGATTCCGTTACATACTAACATACATACGTCTGAAGCTAATAAAAAGCGTGTAACAATTAAATACTACCAAATACTACCTACTGATTTTTGACTTACGCTCTTATAACATCTTCTTTGTAAAGGATTGGTTTGATGGTCTGGTTTTCCGGCTTGGGCCGAGCGAACTTCGGCTCCACTGTGGGCGGGAACGCTTTGTACACGTCGAACCACAAAGGTCTCTCATCCGGCTTAACTGCTCCACGTAGAATTAAGCCTTCCGCCCTAGAAACAAAAACCGACATTCAAAAGTATAGACTTTCATTACATTTATTATTTCTTAATTAACTTCTAACAGATGATGCGAATTTCCTATACCTACTAAGCATACTGGACCCACAGGCATAATATCATGTCTCCTCCTACAAACAAAGTATGTATAACATTGTAAGAAATAATAATATTATGTTAGGGCCAATTTATTACAAAAATAAGGTCGCAAAAGACCCGGCTTTGGATATACGAGTAGTTCGATCAGTGCTACGAGTTCGATTCAGGCTTTTTTGGCAACTCAGAAATTAACTGCGAGAGGTACGGAAAATATATCTACCTACCTAGTAACTTTAAATATTTACGATGCGACCTTTGCGTTGTTCGCACTCGTTAAAAGATTGCATCAAACTGTAACTGCCGTTGGTAACGTGGTGCGACACACGGAAGTCTATAAATTCGAGGAGGACTAGTTTCAATACAATACAGTAGGCTAAGGCTACGTTCACACTGCGAAAAATATTCGCGTGAATTATATCCTCGCGATTTATATTTCGCGTACGGATTTCACATCGCACTGCGAATGCGGTGAGCGACATACAACTCCGTAGAGCACAAAATATTCGTGCGAGTATAATTCTTACCGCACCGTGTGAAATTAGGTGGTTCAAGTTTCTGATGCCCGCGACTCCGTCCGCGTGGATTAAGGTTTTTTCGTTCCCGCGGGAACTCCTTAATTTTCCGGGATAAAAAGCCTATGTGCTATTCCAGACTATAATCTATTTCTGCCAAATTTCATCCAGATCCGTTCAGCCGTTCGGGCGTGATTGAGTTACAAACATCCATCCATACATCCATACATTTTTACATCCAAACTTTCGCATTTATAATATTAGTATAGATATAGATTGCAATGAAATAAAGAGTCAACTTTGCGTAAGATAAATTATTTATTTAACTAAAGGATATTATTATGATACCTAGTAAGATTTTTCTTAATCATTGAAGTTACCTACTAGTTAAAAGCGGAGATAAATTCAAATTAAAAGTCATTATTATTATGCATGGCTAGGAAGAAAGATTTCTGCAGATTCTCCCATTCGCTGCGTTTGGTCTCTGATATAAGTTTCTGTCTCAATGTGTAAATATCCTCCTCTAGTTCGACTCCCAATTTCTCCGTTTCGATTCTCTGTGCTGCCTCTACTTCCTCACATCTGCAATATGAACAAAATATTTTTATTCAAAGATAGTATCTAAGTAGGTATATGTAAATTGTACCTATAGGTAATCAAGTTTGCTAAAAGTGACTATAATAGCCGCCGCGTAAGTTGAACTGTGCGCAGAAACACATTTCGGGTGTCAGACGAAGTGCGGTATGAGGTGCGCAGACGACCGCCATTTTGGGTCAACTTACGGGACGCGATTTATACCACCGTTCGGAAAGCAGATTCAGAAGAACCAATAAGACTCAGCAGTGTTAAGTAACTACTTGCTTTCAAAATGCTAAAGGAGATATAGGAGGAGATATACGCATACTCCTTTTTGAATGTAGCAAAAATTCCTTTAAAGGCATTCAGTTTCTCCTTATGTGCAGCGGTGGTTTGCTGCATGCATTTCATGAAACACTCGGTGAGCTGTTCCAACTTCTGCACGTTGTCATTAAGGGCATCGTGAACGCATTCCACATTCGTGATGGCTTCTGTTAAATCTTTCACTAAGTTTTCATCAATTTCCTTCCTAAAATAACGGAAAACAACTTGTACCTTGTAACTTGTAACTTGGAAACTTGTGCATTCGTTTTATTTACGGATTGCGCAAATTCGACCATGTATCTCAATTTCGAAACAAGTTAAAGTGGCTCCCTATCCGACTTCGCCGGAATATTCATATTCTCACGTTACTCTTTAGGATTTTAAACTCATCTTCCCCTTCATACTTACGTGAGCGCTTCCACGAGGCCCCTCCTCGTGTGATGCCAGTGCGATCGTGTGTCAAATTAAAATCACTTGCAGTGCCAGCTTATAAAACTATTTATTATGGTAAATCTTTTACGGTAGCTGCGACGCGCCTATGGAATTCACTACCTGATAGTATTTTTAGGAATAATCCATCTATTCACACATTTAAACTTCGTCTGAAACAGCATTATCTGTCTTCTTTATCATAATTATAAATTAATAATATGTATCTGTTAAATAATTTATTATATAATATGTCATATGTATGTTAGTATGTATATATATATATATATATATTTATGTCATTAGTATATTAGTATAGTATATAGTATTTGTGTGTTTTTATGTAAGTTTATGATATAATATCTTATCTCATATCTTGTTGTACCTATTCTTCCTCCACAACCTTTCTCACTGCCAAGGGTCACTGGTAGAGATCTCTTATAGAGATAAGTGCTTCCTTGTCCACTATGTATCTGTTTTTCTTCGTATTTTATAACTTTTTGGTACTAAATAAATTTAAAAAAAAAAAAAAAAAAAAAAAACAAGAATGAGAAGGGTTTGATTATACCTACTCCACCACCAAGTATGGAGGCAGACTTCACACACCTTTGAGTACATTAAGAAGATTTATCGTGAAACCTTCTGATATTTTAAGTAGTTAATTGAAAAGATACACAAAATTGAGTATCGGTTTCAGTTCGCCCCGAACTGAAACCGCGCGGCGCCATCTATTGACATCATTGTGAAGTTCTGTTAAAAATACTGAAGCTCATTAAAAATTAAATAATTTCGTTTCCATAAAATATTTATCTAATTTTAGTATTTGTTGTTCAAGGACAGGATATAATTCAAATAATTGATCAAGTTTCAGGCTCAGCCTTTCAGAAAATTTAGAGTTCTGAGGTCATCTTTGGACGTTACAAAATCTCCACTTTGAAAGCCCCCCATTTCGTCAATTTTGGGGGAAATATTAAAAAAAAAACAATTTTTGGACTCTATTTCTAATTATCTTTAAAATGATATACCGCAACCCTATGTAATTTTATAAAAAATATTTTACTTCGCATTCGCTTCTATGAGAGCCCCCCTGAAATAAAGATTTTTATTATTTTTTAAGCCTTATTCGGCGGGAGGCCATTGGTTTACATATTATATTTAAAGCTGAAGTAATTACGTTCAGTAATTCAGAAGTTATAATGCTCTGACAGACGGACGGACGGACGGACGGACAAGTGCCAATTCACCCAAGTAGACTCAGAGACCTTCGCTTCGCTCGGTCAATAATTATTTGTTTAGTAACTATCCTAGAAAAAAATAGTAAGCATTAGGGTACTTGGTACCTACTTACCTGGCTTGAAGATGACGGTTCATTACATTTAAAGTTCGTTGGCGCGATTCCCCGCAGGTGTCAATGCCTTCATAATTTTTTTGTTTCTTAGGAGTTTGCTTAAATTCAGACAAATTTTGAAAGTCCTTCTCTGTTTTAATTTGTTGTTGGACTATTCTGTTCTGTGGCGAATCATTTGAAAATTCAGGATCGTCAAGTAAATCATTAAGGTTTTCTGTGAGGTTTTCTGTCATGAATTTAGATTGGGTAGGTTTTTTAAAAATTGACATCTTGAATCGCTGTATACCTAATATAAACACCAAACGAAATAATAAAAAACTATGCAGGCAAAGTTGAAAATTACGTGGATATGTAACACTTTTGATTTTCCCGCTCTCTAGTCTCGTTTTTTTTTCTAATATGTTCAAGAGTAGACAGAAGAATACTTTTTCTTGGGTAAATGAACGCGTTCAAGATTACATTATTAATAAACGATTTAAAAATGGCGCATGGAATAAGGTTCGACGCAATTCGCATGATGTGCGATCAGCGCAATCAATCATTACCATCAATGTAATCTGTGATCAGCCTATTTCCTTTTTTTATGAACATTGAATGTGGGTAACCTTGGAAAAACGAGTGACAGCTAGAATGGTTTAAACTCTAATAATTAGGGATAATATATTATAGGAACGTATAGTCACTTTCACATTCCTGCAAGTTCCTGGCTCCGAACTAGTACTGAGAATTTTTTGACAGAAAAACCGAATACTTAATTGTGGCCCAACCCGGGACTTCGTCAGCCGCAGTCAAACATGCTAACCACTAGACCAACGAGGCAATTTAGAAGATAAAATGTCCAGAAGGACAAAGTTGCATGCATATTCTTCTAGATCTAATGCTTTCTAAAATTGTCAGCTTTCTATGAATAGAATAGAATAGAGAAAACCAAGAAATATCACAAGTCAAACTAAGTATTTATTAGAAAGTTTAAAAACAATTAAAAGAAACTAAAAATTATTTTGCATAGCCTTCATAAAGAAATTTTGTAAATTCTCCCATTCTCCACGCTTAGTTTCCTTTATTAATTTCTGTTTAAGCTGGGAAATATCCTCTTCTAATTCTTCTCCCAATTTGTCCATTTCACCTCGTTGCTCCAGATCGGTATCCTCATACCTGTTATATGTAGATAAAATGAAAATAAATAAATAAAATATGATTGTTCCTTAACCCGTTGCATTGCCCAGTACCATTTTTTATTCAAATACAAAAATATCCCACTACTATCTTAGACCATCAGATGAGATCAGTCAAGGGCTAACTTGTAGTAGAATAAAAAAATTAAAAAAACCTTCAATTCAAAAACTCTCTAATTGGTTTCTCTGCTGCATCATACCAGATTCCTAAATCACATAAGCACAGCTTTAACATTAGGTTGGTAAGTACTAAATAGCCATGGCCAAAGATTGAGGGAATTAAGAAAAGCCAATAAAGTCTCTTCAGTTATTCATATTATATACATATAAGTTACTTGCACTGGTATATCAATAAAATAAAATAAAAAAACAATTAGTTAAATGTACAGTACCTTTTCTTGAAATTAGCATGAAGTTCTTTGAATGATTTAAGTTTTTGCTTATATGCAGTGGTGGATTGCTGCATGCATTTGATGAATGACCCAGTGAGGAGTTCTAATTTCTGTTCATTTTCTTTTAAAGTATTGTAATCAGCTTCAAAATCTTCTATAACATCAGATAAGTTCTTTAACATTTTTTCATTAACTTGCTTCCTACAATGTAAAAATTTTCATTTTATAAATGAATACTACAGCAATATCCTGTCAGATATTAACTGTAGTTACAAACTGAGATAAGAATCCTGAAAAAAATAAGTACTTGCCTGGCATCCAGCTGCCGATTCATTACATTCAATGTCTTCTGTCGTGATTCTCCGCATGCTTCAATACTTTCATTTATTTTCTTCTTCTTAGCACCAGTTTGATTTGCAACAGACAAGTTAGGAAGATCTGGCTTAACATTAGCTTGGCTTTTTGTCGGCTTTTTCTTTTTAGGTGAACCATTCAAAAACTCCGAGTCAGTAAGAAAATCATCAAGTTCTTCTGTTAAGAACTTGGAAGGCACACATTTTTTCACAGGTGGCATTTTATATCACAAAAAAAAGGAACGTGTAGCAAAACTATACTTTGTAATTATCGCAACCGCGACGAGTTTTGGTTTTTACTTTTTAGTAGTGTTTTGCCGCGTAAAAAATTAAAAGGGGTTTTCAGACTTTCAGATAGAAACCACTTTTTAAATATGGAATATTAACTTTTTTGAAAACATAAGCCCTGAGGCCAAGGCAATGTACTTTTATTTCAACTAAACTCACATACCTGGTGAATATGGTGCCGATCCTTTCTAATCTACTCGTTGCCATTATATTGTAAAATAATACTAAGCAGTCTAAATCACCGACCAGAAAAAGAGGTCTAAATCAAATTCTTCACTTTTGCATTTATAGGTTATGTTTATTTTGGTTAACTGGTCTGTGGTTTATTTATTTTGAAATGGTACCACAGAGTACTTTTTGGCTCAGATAATCTGAGTTTTTTGGTATCTTTAAATTATTGGCCAGAGACAAGTTTCCGCTGTGGCACAAAGCTCCTTAGTGGCCTCCTGTATACCTAATTTAAGGTCTCACTAGGTCTCAGGTAGTGCCCGGCCTTATTTATGTCGAACCCTTGGAACTAATAAGTACTACGTACAACTGGAATGAGCTCTTGTTAATAAAGTGTGCCGAGTGAGAGATACCATACTGACAGTTGTGTCCCTTTTCCACAAGAGTGACCACACTATTTTTGAATTTCAATATACGGGATATAAATATACCTCTATGAAGAAATAAAAATCAGAAATATTTTATATGTAGTGCATATTGCCTCTTAGTAAGTCTCTTACACAAGTAAGCATTTAGGTCGTCGTCAACCGATGGATGTCCACTGCTGGACATAGGTCTCCTATAGGGTCCTCCACAAGCCACTGTCTTGCGCCGCCTGGATCCAGCGATCCATTTAGGATCGATAATTACGAAGTATTTAGGTAAAAAAAGATAATATTATCGGTGATGATTTAACAAAAAAAATTTTTAAATTTTTTTTTGAAGTCGTTTAAATATTCAATAAAACTGGTATTGCTGTAAAGCGAAACATAAATTGACTTCTCGAACCATACATATTTGGCTTTTCGAGCCATAAATACTGGGTATATAAAATTATCAACATGCCCAAATTTTTCATACAAAAAATATTTTTAACATATGAGTTCAGATAAAATAATAAATGAAACTACATAAATCGGTATTTATTTAAACATTCGCGTGATACTATTAATTATTGATAATATTTTATTATAATATAATATTATATTATATTTGTAGTTGTGTTGGTCAACTTTATTTATTTCCTATTATTCCTATACTATCTGCCAGGATTCACCACTTTGGGAGTAAATTATGAATATGGCAACATCTTATTATATACCTGTCAAAGACAGTATTAATATACTTGAATATGGCTGTCTCACGACCGAGCAGACCATTGCTATATCTATTAGGTTTTTAATCTGAGTTTATTTGTCTCTGAGTCTGAAGTCTGAAGTTACTTAACTCTCTCTTGTCTGTGATTTTGTGCAAGTTCTTCGAAACAGTTTTTTCGCAACAATTCTTTTTCTTGGAAATTTATGTTTCAAATGTCACGAGATAATCTCTCATATCCTGTTAATTAAATGAATTAAAATATCGCTTTGTTCAGACCAGTGATAATAACTGTGTAGTTCGTAAATAATGGCATATTAGCCGTATCCGATGCAAGTAGATGTCGACGCGGGGTCGAGGCGCGAGCATGGCAAAGAGGTTCACACTAAGTTCCCCTTTATGACTTGTAAAATAATGGAAACACGTTACTACGAAGGCTGCGGCAGAGAAGGTCCCATACGCTGCATTTTCTTGGGCGAATTCCACCCGATCGCGGGTCCGAAAATCTCATGCCAGGTACCCTACCAACTCTATTTTGAAACTTTCGACCGTGTTTGCACAATCGCTCGAGCCAACAATCCACACTTATCGCTAAATTACCTACTTGTTGATTGACTGTGAAACGATCTTCATTCGTGTGCATGTTAGTTTCCTTTATGAATCATACTCTAGTATTGTGATGCAATGTTTCCTCGTCGACTGAATAGATTGAGATGCATGTGGATGGCAAATGTTATGATTATCACACTGCCATAGTCTCAAAATACAACACAATCATGACTGGCTGAATTTATGGAAGTCTTACTGTATCTCTTCTAAATATACAAAAGGAAAATGTGACTGACTGACTGATCTATCACTGCACAACTCAAAGCACTGGTTGGATCGAGCTGAAATTTGACATTCAGATAGCTATTATATAGATAGATAGATATTATGGGACCCCTTATGTTTCTTATTTACATAAACTCCATGTACGAAATCAAACTACACGGCCACCTATCTCTCTATGCTGACGATACATGTCTCTTTTATTTTGGTAGTTCTATAGCAAGCATAGTAGTATCGCACAACAAGATCTATTTACATTATCGAATTGGCTTGAGCAAAATCTTCTGACTATCAATGCTTGTAAATCCAGCTACATTATCTTTAAGAGTAAAAACAAAAAAATACTACCTCATTCTCCCCTTTTAATTGACAGTCAAATATTACAACAGAAAACATCCGAAAAATATCTTGGGCTAAGACTCGATGGTGACTTGAATTGGAAGACGCAAATCAAATATATTAAAAATAAGCTAACCACCTTAATGGGATGTATGCGTAATATAATCCATTGTCTACCTCGTCGAGTACGCCAGATAATATACAACTCTTTAGTTAAACCACATCTACAATACTTAATCGAAGTTTGGGGATTTGCACCAAAAACTAGCCTAAAGGAACTACAAATTGCACAAAACAAAATAATAAAAATGTTGTTCAATTATGACTACCTAACACCTACAGTCAAACTATACACGGATACAAAACTTATGAATATCAAACAGCTCCATACATACTATACTTGCATATTGATAAGAAAAATACTCAATAAATCCATTCACACACACATAACTTTTACCAAAATACACCAGGTGCAAAGTCGAAGCAGTCGTAGAGGAGATCACATCCTACTGCCACACATGCGCACCTCCCAAGGCAAAAGAAATATTAAGTTTGCAGGAGTGCAGGTATATAATAAACTACCAAAAGAGGTGAAGAATGCGACTTCGTTCAACATTTTCAAAAACAAACTTAAAAAACATGTACTTCATGATATAAACTTACTCAAATAATCCTATTATATTATATTATATTATTCATAAATTAAACTAACCTACTGATATAAACTACACTGTGGCAACGATCTCGCATTCTTCAGCCGCTCCGACAATGAACATAAGAGGGTTGATCTAGAAAATAATTATGTAATAGTACAAAGTGAAATTGTTGTGATTGCCGAAATATCTAAGTACCTATATTATAAAACAGTGTTTTCTCGGTAAGCGAATTGTACAATTCTTTTGAGAAAATAAATTCTTTAACCTGATTATAAGGTAGGCCTCCGCTAAAAAAGGATTTTTGAAAATTCAACCTCTAACCAACCTCAAACCTGAAATTTGTGTAGTTGCGGGTAAAAGCTAAATTCTAAAAGTTCAATAAATAATTTTCATCTGTGGGTCGATTAGATGTAATTGCAATTCACACTAAACAATTGTTATCAAGTCACACAAATAGCACTTATCTAGAATGTTCTTGTGATTTTGAGATTTTTGTTCTTAGCAGCCTAAAAGCTCAACTGTTGCTGTCAAATTACAGTTTTTATTGACTTCTGTGTGTACATTTAAGGCCTGCCAACCTAATTTACCATTTGCAACAGTGTAAAACACTCTAGAGTAGTTACAAAGTATGTCCTTGTTTCAGTTTCCTGAAGATTATGTATCCAAAGAGCTGTTTGATGGCATCAGTGCATACATCATTCCAAAACCTCAAATACAGAAATGTACTATGACAATGTAAGTGTTTAAACTGTATGAATTTTCTGAGGGTAACTGTAACATAAGATCATGAATGTCAATAGAAGCAAAATAGGTTGCACAAGCTAGTGTGTGTCACCTTTGAAAACAACTTTTATATTCAACCATTAATCATGTTCTAGTAGTCCTATTTTGTAAAAAGCTGCATCAATCATTGTTACCATCTCAAGTGTCTGGTTACGACATTTGATTTTTACCAATAGCATGCTACATTTTAAATTATCCTAACTTAATATTATTAAGAAGCAACAACATAAGTGAAAAATACACAAACATTATAAGAAACATCTACTCTAAGAGTGTAAGTAGAGTAAAACTCGAAAGACAGGGAGAGGAGTTCACTATTGGAAGGGGTGTGAGACAGGGAGACCCTCTCTCCCCTAAACTATTCATAGCTGTTCGGGAGGACCTCTTCAAAAACATTGATTGGAAAAATAAGGGAATATGGATATCAAATAAAAGGTAACACATTTAAGATTTGCGGACGATATAGCTCTCTTTAGTGAATCTGCCACAGACCTGGAAAAAATGCTACAGGGTTTAGATGC
This sequence comes from Erebia aethiops, assembly GCA_923060345.2. Classification (NCBI taxonomy): domain Eukaryota; kingdom Metazoa; phylum Arthropoda; class Insecta; order Lepidoptera; family Nymphalidae; genus Erebia; species Erebia aethiops. Next base: position 2,947,105 of record OV281079.1, on the reverse strand, counting down.
AGAAAGTCAAAAAGTTGGTCTACACATGAATACCTCCAAACTAAGGTCATGACAAACAGCCACAATAGAGCGATTGAGGTGGAGGGAGGGTCGATAGAATATTATGTGGATAATTATGTGTACTTGGGAAAACTGGTATCCTTTGAAGCTAACACTAACGAAAATGAAGTTGACAGAAGAATAAACATAATGTGAAAGAAATACTGGGGGCAAAAAGAAATCTTAAAAGGAAACTACAATTTGAAAATGAAAGGGATAATCATGGATTCCTGCATCCTCCCTAGTTTAACGTAAGCAAGCCAAACATGGGTGTCCACTAAAAGAGTAAAGAACAAAATCTTGTCCTGCCAGCACTCCATGGAAAGAAGCATACTTAAGCTGAGAAGAATTCAGAAAACAAGAAACATAGACATTCGAAAGAAAACTAAGTTAATAGACGCTCTTAGTATGCTCTGGAACAAAAATGGAAATGGGTAATACATTTGGCGAGGTACAAAGTCAAAAGGTGGACGTAATCTTATATCAAAATGGCGAGGCCCAGTAGGCAAAAGGAAAGTAGGCAGACCAAAGGAAAAAATGGGCTGACGACATCGCTAATGTAGCAGGAAAGAATTGGATGTGTATTGCCAATAGACATAAATGGAAAAGGATGGAGGAGGCTTTTACCTGCAGTGGACCACATATTAAAATAAATCATAATATTCTATAAACACTAAAAATAATTTGTAATATGTGGGAAACAAAGCTTTAATAATAATAATAACTTAATATTATAAATTCGAATGTGAGTTTGTTTGTTACACTTTCCTGGCCCATATTTTCAACCAATTTTGATGACATTTGGTACAGACATAGGTTGTGTCCTGGAGACACACATAGGCTAATTTTGGGCCAGAAGATTAAGGAGTTCTTGTAGGAGTTAAAAAAAATTAACCATGTGAACAAAGTTATGGACATCAGCTAGTTGTTTATATTCTCCCAGATATCTATCCATTTAAGGGAGTTGTTTATTCCCCCTTGTGTTATAACTTATCAATCATCTCTGTCAAATGGCACTAATGGTATTGCAGCAATGCGCTTGGCCACAAGATTGTGGGCTACCCCATCCGCATCGACAGCTCTCGCTACGAGCGCAACATGTACCTGTTCAACCTCTGCTTTGTGTGCGACAGCTGGTCCAAGACAGTGCAGTATGAACCCGTCGTTAAGAAGCTTGGGGAGCATTTGGTGAGGACATTTATATAATAGAAGACTTCCATTACTAAATTTAAGCAGGTGGAAATCCAGTCACAGACTTGCTAGTAAAATGTGCCATTTTGTTTGAAAAATATAGATTAAACTGAGTATAACAATTTAAAGAAATGTAGATGATAAATTAATAATAATTACACTATATTTTATTTATCCTCAAATTGTTTTTTTTTTTTGTTTTTGTATATTTATTTGCTATACCCCTTTCTATAACTCTAATTAATAATTATTATTTATTAAGCGCTCTAATAAGGTTGTCTGAAACTGATTGCATTGAAGGAACTCTCTGTTGTAGACTCTGATGGAGGAGGAGACAGGCTTCGTATCGCGCGCGTCCAGCAAGCTGCCCACACTGCTGGCACATTTACTGCACGACCTCAACACCTTCCGCAAAGCGACCCTGGTCGGTAAGTACTCAGTACAGTGCCCTTTACTCACTTCAACTCATATTTACTCATTATTTATACTCAACTAGTGAATGCCCGCGACTTCGTCTGCGTGGTTTGAGGTTTTTTGGTTCCCGTGGGAACTCTTTAATTTTCCGGGATAAAAAGTAGCCTATGTGCTATTCCAGACTATAATCTATCTCTGTGCCAAATTTCAGCCAGATCCGTTCAGCTGTTGGGGCGTGATTGAGCAACAAACATCCATACATCCATCCATCCATCCATCCATCCATCCATCCATCCATCCAAACTTTCGCATTTATAATATTAGTAAGATTTCTTTATTTCAAATACAATGTGTCTATTTTCATAAACTTGTTTTGACTCTAATTAATAAATCAGTCTAATTTATCTTTCTTCCTTCTAGGAAAGTTTTTGCCCTTTAAATATCCGTTTATGTTGTGCGTAAAAATGAATTTATATATTGCAGTACGCCAGTGTGTGTGATTAATTATTAGTATTCGTTATGCGCGTCACAAGAACAGCTTATAGCCAACCAACTGCTGAATACCAGTGATAGTATTTACTTTCCAGTCTTAAAACACTTGAAGGTAAACATTGTGCGGAAACTTGTTTGCCTGAGACTTCCCCATATTTTTCTCACAATTCTGTGAAATCGGCCAGTGCGCACCTGGCCAGCGTGGTGGACATCTAACCCAGGTTCAGCAGTGAGCTGGCGATGGGATGTTGATGATGGCGAGTCGCAACTTGTAGAGGACATACAGCTGGTGTCTCTTATGATGTAACATCTTGTTTTTACTCCACCTGCATTGGCAGCAGAGCACAAAATCTCTTTGGTGACCTGGAGCTCAACAAATGCATCAACATTTTGTCCTCAGAGGGTGACACGGTGATGCATCTGAAAGTATTGGAGGTTCGCAAGGACCCGGCCCCAGTACACGACTGTGACGTGCCTGTACTGGTCGCGTCAGTAGGGCTGCCGCGTCCCGGTCGTCCGCCACGTGTGGAGCCAGGCGAGGGGGAGAACACACAGAGTCAAGAGCATTTGGATGTAGAGGATGAAGAGCCCTTCGAAGTGGACTTGGATGCTGACTGGGATCTCACAACCAGACAGGTATATTGTGTTCACTAATATTGAAAAAAACCGATCGGTTGTATATCCAGAGGCGGTACACAACCGCTACTTTGTTTAATTCTACTTCTTCTCACATCAGTAGGGCTGCCCCGTCCTGGGCTCTGAGACTAGGATCTCGCCAGACAAGTATCATATGTTCACTAATTTTGCACAAAGACCCATCCCTGGGGTGGGCTGACTATAAATCCAGCAGTCTACATATGTCAACTGTGCAATTAAATTAAAAATTAAATAATTTTGCTGACCTTTAAATAAGATAAGACGTGGGAGTGCCCTATTCCATGCAAAATTCCATCGGCCTGATGTCCTATGACATTCAGGATAGAGATGTATTTGTTTATGAAAATGATTTTGGAGGTTTTAGGATGATGACTACTTATTGTTTGCGCAAAGGATCAGCCTGGCTGTCCACCGCGGAAATGCAGTCAGCATTCTTGCCACCATTCCACCCGGGCATGATTTATAATTATAGTAATTAGGTTAGGCTAGCTAGCATTAAGTTTTATTGTATTATTTTTAATAAAAATAAAAGTAAACTTATGGTTGTAAATATTGAAACTACATAAATTTACAAGTAATTTAGGTTAAATTGATTTAAGCAACAAACTGTTTTAACTTGTAAAATATCTCGAGAAATGAAGGCCTTTCATACCAACTTTCATCCCCTATTTCACCTCTATGGGGGTCGAATTTTCAAAAACTGTGAAATAAATATTTCTTAATTTTTAACTCGCAGCTCACATACCGAGTTTCATGGCTATAGCTTTCGTACAAATTTTCAACTCCTATTTTGCCACTTTAGGGGTTAAAATACTTTAAACAAAACATTTTGTATGTATTTAAATTTTTAACTATATTGTATTTTTGTGATTAATTCTGTTGCAGAAATAGAGTGTATAATTGGTATCTCAATAAATAGGGATAGTGCCTATATCAAAAATAAGTTATTTCTAACTGATTAATAGAGGGTCTTGTAAAAGACCTAAAATTCACATCCTCGGTTAGTTTTAAGTTTGATAACCATTTTAAAATATAGATTAAAGAAAAAAAGTGTCTTACAATTTGATGACGTCACAACTGTGAATTTCATACAACTTGAAGTTTGATAAAGAGTTGCTGATTTGATCGAGTTGTCATCATCCATATTCTCAATAGTGAAATGTTGTTACAGCTGCTGCCTCACATTAACGGTTACAACCACGTGTCAAAGATTGCTTCTGATGCCAACGTTGAAAAAACTCTTGTGAAGGCCTGTATACAAAACTTAGTGTACTATGGAGTGGTAAGTCACATGTATTCTATCATCATAAGACTCAAGTTTTGAGTGGTTTTCAAAGATTATTCCCTGCACAAAATTGAACATCAGGATTTCATGTCAATGCAGTTCTAAATTTTTCTGTTTCTATTGTTTTAATCTTAAAACTCCTGATATAAAAATCTCCTCCATAACCAGTCATATCTGAGCAAAATTGTCATCAAAATCAGTAAGAGGGGTAAATCCTCCCTAATCCTCAATAAGGGGGAAGAAGCCAAACTTCGTCTTCTGCCATTATCTTACGTGTTAAGTATTTCAATATAATTTGCTTTAAACAGTGCAGGAAAACATTGTGAGGAAACCTGCAACCTCGAAAGTTCTATTGAATATTGTCAAAAGTGTGTGAAGTCTGACGTCCGCACTTGCACGTACGAGTTTGGCCAAACCCTTCTCATTTTCCGAGAAGATGTGTGCTTAGTTAGTTAACCGGAGCATGGGTTGAAGTCATGCTAACTTTTGCTGCTATTAAATGAGTTATACAGGTTAAGACTGTACCTGTATTCATGCAAATAAAGAATATTGTATTGTAAGATTAATGGGTTGTAGATAACGCTACTCCCCGTGCTGAAATTCAGCAATATGTACCGCGCCACGCCCAAGCTCAGCAGACTGTTCAGTGACCTCGAGCTGCAGAAGTCATGCATATCCTTCATACACAACGGCTGCGATAGTAAGGAGAAGGTGCGTACTGTGTCAATAGGCATGATTACAAAAATCAATGAATTTATGAATTTATCTATTGAAATAGGATTCATGGATTATAAAAAACGCATTTATTTTCTATTTCGAGTGAGATTGCTATTTATTTTGATAAAATAAAACAATAATACAGCAATCCGTCATAATGGATTAAACACCAAGAAGCGAATGACGTCACAATTGTTTGTTTTCGAGCTTTGACAATCACACTATTGTTTACTGCACACTGCACAGAGTACATTGGTAAAAACAACAGTGACGTTACAGACGACGCCATGACACCGGGGAGCGTTTTGGCGTGAATTTAAAAATTTAAATTTCAAATGCCAATTTTATCTCCCAAACCTTATTTTTCTACTGAAATAAGATATTTTTTCTAAATAGTAGATACTTCAGAACATAATAATCGGACCATTTTTCAAAATCAGTCATCAGGCCGTCATTGACCATACAAATTGCAGACCACAGGATCACATACTACACATATTTACACCTTCATATACCACACCAAGTAAACAATGCTTGTGACAATGCATTGCTTAGGAACAACACATCACACACGAAGTAAGAACAATTTTGACGATGTGAACGAACCAATATCAACATATCGCGCTGGTTTACTGTCAATCATATTTTTGTATTATTGAATGCAAAGAAAACCAAGTGCTTAGAGTTAGAGTAGTACTATTTACTAGTATACTAGTTACCAATGGTAAAGAATAATGAAAAAACAATAATTTTTAATGAGAAACCACTAGAAATGGTGACCTCCACAGCTTGCTCGGCTAATTTTGCCGTCAGTAATATCTGTCAATTTACCGATATTGAAACTGCTAGGCTTGTTAACTTTGCCAAATTCCAGTGTTATGTTATATAGCACATTATTATGAGTAGCTGATATCTAAACTATACTTAAGTGCCTGCCTCACTCTGTATGACTTCTCAGAGTATATCACTGGTGGCGGGCGTGCTGTACGCGGGGTTTGACGCTGTGCAGATGTTGTCGTTTTTGAGGGTGATCTTGGATAATTAGCTTCAGTGGGGCGCTCATATAGATACACTAGCAGACTAACTTCGCCTACTTCGAGTGGTATGTCGTACGGGATTATATCGGCAGAGCAGCCGATATCCAAACTGAGAAACTTTTTTTTTATCCCCTACATGTTAGCCCTTGACTGTGATCTCACCTGATGGTAAGTGATGACGCAGTCTAAGATGGTAGCGAGCTAACCTGTTAGGGGCATGGCAGTTTGTTACACCCATACTCCTATTCGGTTACTACACGGCATCGTACCGGAACGCTAAGTTTTTGCCGGTAGGGTGGTAACCAGCCACGGCCGAAGCCTCACACCAGGCAAATTTTAAACTATTCTAAAGTGCCTGCCTCACTGTGTATGAGTGATTGCAGCCGAGTATATCGCTGGTGGCGGGCATGTTGTGCGCGCTGCAGCAGGGCTCCACTTTGCGCGCGGTGTGCGAGCGCGTGGCAGGCAGCGCGCAATTCGACGTGCGCCGGCTCGTCGTGTTCGCGCAGATCCACGGCCTCGTCAAGTGCCTGCGCCGGTAAGCCGACCCTCACTATGTACCTGTAGTCACACAATTTTATCTGACCCGGTGGGGGATGGGGGATGCCCCGTCGCTCACGTCCGCAGGATCTACCTTCTACCTCCCTGCACGTGTCCCCTGGGTGGTGCTAAACGAGCGACGAACTTGCAGGCGAAATAAGCGTTCTTTTTATAAAAACGCTTATTATGTACCAAACGCCATACGATTAAAATAACTTATATTATAAATGTGAAAGTTTGGATGTATGGATGTTTTTTACTCAACCACGCGCCAACGGCTGAATGGATCTGGCTGAAATTTGGCACAGAGATAGATTATAGTCTTTAATAGCACATACGCTATACGTACATATTAAAGAGTTCCCGCGGGAACCAAAAAACCACAAACCACGCAGACGAAGTCGCGTAGTAAAAACTGAAAGGTCATAGAAAATTTGTTTGCTTTTGCGAATTCAATAATTAATTACATATGGCTACTGGCCAATGTATGATTACTATTTTTGAGAAATTTTGAGATGAAGATGACCAACTTTTTTTTTTAAATTGTGTCTTGCGTGTGTCATTTGCGAATTTAACTGGGTGCTGATTACCATAATGAAAATCATACTAATATTATAAATGCGAAAGTTTGTTTATTTGTTGGTTTATTGGTTTGTCTTTCAATCACGCCGCAACGGAGCAACGGATCGACGTGATTTTTGGCATGGGTATAGTTGAGGACCTGGAGAGTGAGATAGGCTACTTTTTGTCCCGGAAAATTGAGGATTCCCGCGGGAATCCAAAAAAACTTATTCCACGCGGACAAAGTCGCAGGCATCAGCTAGTTATATATAATCCTTTTGACGGTGATTACGAATTTACTTACGTCAAAAATGTCACTGCTTGCACATACTTTGTATATTTGTTCAAAATATTTCGACCGATTTTTAAATTATTTCTGCTACATTGATTGTAATGGTGCAATCAATTATGTAAGCTCAGCGTTCCTTCTCCACAATCGTGATGCTTCAGGACTTATTATTTATTATTGTGTATTAATGTATTTAAAATATTTATTTTTGCGACTGCTCCTTATGTTATTTAGTTTGCGAAGTTTCATATTGTAAACAGTAATATTATTATGTGTCCGTGTGCATGCTTTAGCATTTATTTCGGGATGATGCTTGCGACTTCGTCTGTGTATTGAAGTTTTGATTTGCCAGGATAAAAATTAACCATTTTCATCTCCAAATGCTTGGTATCTCTGTACTAAATTTCGTCAAAATTGGTTAAACGGATGGACTGTGAATCTATCAGACGTTCAACTATCAGACAGACACGCTTTTGCAGTAATTTGTATATGGATTATATTTCTGGAATATAATAAATACATACTTGACACTGATATAGCTTGACATTTGCTTTATTTTAATTCGTGAAAAAATATCATTTTTTGAAAATTACATTTTTAAATAAGAGTATCATACATACATTTACATTACATAGTATTTACATTTTAAAACGATATTTTACGTTTAAAACCTTCAATGTTTTTAAACGTAAAATATCGTGGTACTAGCTGACCCGGCGAACTTCGTACCGCCTTAGTATGCAAAATTAAATGTATATTTTTCTATTTCTGAGAGATTTTCTTAATATTTTTTTCCGTAAGAACCTTCTCCTAATAATAACAAATACAACAAAAAAAGAATTAGTGAAATCGGTCCAGCCATTCACGCGTGATGCCGTGACCAAGGAAAACGGATTTCATTTTTATATATATAGATTATTATTATAATTATGTCATTATTTTTCAAGAAAACGTTATTCATATATTATGTCATATCATTATAATTTGAATTATATATTTAGTTCAAAATCGATATTTAGGACTCCCTGGTATTTCAACACAGGAAACTGTTACCAAAGTTTTAAAAAATCAGCGCCATATTGAAATTCTTTGTTAATGGACCGATTTCGTTCAAAATCGATATTTAGGGCTCCCTGGGATTTCAATACAGGAAACTGTTACCAAAGTTTTAAAAAATCAGCGCCATTTTGAAATTCTTTGTTAATGTACCGATTTCGTTCAAAATCGATATTCAGGGCTCCCTCTGATCACAAAACAGGAAACTCATACCAAAGTTTTAAAAAATCAACGCCATTATTAATAATTTTGCTATAATCATAATAAATGTCTGTACTACTTGTAAGTCAAACCACAACCCGTGAGCTGCTTTAGCAGCTCGCGCACAGGGCGAAACACTAGTTTGAATTATATATATAATTTGAATATTTCATTGATAATTTGAATAGCTGGTGCGAAATTCAATCAGTACTTGACCTTACCTGTGGCATTGCAGTTTCTAATTTGTTCATAATACGCAACCCTGATACGTCAAACTGAGGTTCATTTTCTATATTCAATCTACTTGTAATAATATATCGATAAGTTGTTTACAAATAACATTGCTTATATTCCTCTTAAATTGTATTCTTTATTCATTGGGGTTGCTCAAGTCTTAGTTATGCATTACTAGCTGATGCCCGCGACCGCGACTTCATCCGCGTGGATTGAGGTTTTTTCCCGCGGGAACTTTTTAAATTTCCGCGATAAAAAGTAGCCTGAGTTATTCCAGATTATAACTATCTCTTTGTTTGTTTTAAATTATTTATTGCACATACGTAGATTATAATGCACAAAGGCGAATTTAATACCTAGAGGTATTAAATTACTATTCTCTTCCAGTTAACCTTTTGTAGTGGGGACAGGGTTGAAATCACAGTGCGTACAATATAAAGAGGGTGACAGGTAGGGAGGTAATAAAGTGACATATTGAAATACACAAAAATGTATAATATACTAAAATATAATATAATACTTAATATTAAGGTAGTAGGTAATGTAAATAAAAATAATATAAAATACAATATATATATATATATATATCTAAAAATAGCTCTGTGCCAAATTTCATCCAGATCTGTTCAGCCGTTCCGGCGTGATTGAGTAATAAACAAGTTTTTGATATGTATTTAAGTAAGTTGAGTAACAAACATCCATCCATCTGTCCAAATTTTCGTATTTATAATATTAGTATAAAAGACTTGAGCAATCCCTAACCTATACTACATAACATAGTTTTTTTTAAATTTATTCTCTTAATAAATTTATAATATTGTTATTCCGGTGTCGGTTCACTCAAATCATGGTCTGGTTGGCAGGTACCCGGTGTTCGTGCGGAATCCGAGCCGCCCGCACGGGCTGCGTGCGGGTGCGGGTGCGGGTGCAAGTGCGGGTGCAGGTGCGGCGAGTAGCGTGCGGCGCCTCTTCACAGGTCACCACAGTGCGGACGAGATCTGCTGTATAGCGCGCGTGGACCTTCCCACGCTCGACCAAATCATAGACGAAGACCCTAACGTCGCTGTCATCTGGAGATAGGACACCGAAGATACTTTACTGGCACGGGCGATAGAGAAAAGCCTCCCGGATTGCGTAACCAATAAAAATAGAAACGTAGCAGCGCTAATCATTCTGTCTCTCTCAAATATTGTACACAGTTACACGTGTAAGTGAGAGGGAATGATTAAAGACGCCATTTTGGTTTATCTTTTGGCACAAATACAAAGTGAGAATAGGAAATTAAATCTGCTAACTAACAATTGAAAAGTATTGTTTGCAAGAAAAATACTTTCCATTTTACCAAAATATATTTCAATTTAAGACGACACAATATGGCAGAAAATTTAACCTATTCTTAGTTTGAACGCATGAGATACTCTTGGTGGAAGTGGTCACGTTTAAATCTCACTTTTTCCTTTTCACATAAGTCTCATATAGCATATTTTTAAATGTATCCAGTGAAAGCTAGGAATATGTAACGGTTTTAGTTACTGAAACGCCATACAAGACTCAAGGTAAAACAAAAAAGCTAGAACCCAAATTTTTTATATTTCCTGTCATTTTGTACTCTCGGCTTTCACCAGACAAAAACTACCTTAAAATAAAGCTACTTAGTGTAGCATCTTAACCTCTCTTTTTTTTTTAACGAATCGCTAAGGCACTGCAAAATCCATTATCAAATTAATTTTCTATAATAAAGTCATGTAGCTTTATAGAACGTTGCTATTCGATTTCATGTAGTATTTCATAAAATAGATTAAAAAATCATATATTGATTATTATGCGTTTCAAAGTGTCAAAAAAGATTTTTTATTGGAAAAAAACTAGTGGCTTACCCCATAATTATATCATAATATTTGAAATGGCAAATATACAAAAAAAGAGGCTTAGTAATTATAAGAAAAGCGATATAGTGCGTTCTCACAGAGAACGTGTGACAGCAAGCGTGATAGGTTTATTGAAAAAGTACTTAAATCACAAAATAAGTATTCATATTCCAGTGATAACTGAATAAATTCTTGTAGTGTATGAATTATATTATGTAACATTGAATGTTTGTTAGATGATCGCACGTAGCAGTGGGCGCAAAAGACATTCGTAGTTCAGTTACATACTCATACAGTATAATATACGATTTTACATCGATGATTTGAGCTTCGAACGACAATAGCGTCAGAGTAAAATAGACCTAAATTGGTCGAACTTAAGTCGAAAATTAAATGACGCTAGTTCACATACTTAAAGCCTTGGATGAAACAAACACATTGAATCCCAAAGTGTGGGCGTGTGGACAGACTTTAACGTTAAAAATATAAGGTAGGCAAGAACCATTTTGCGACGCTAAAATTGGGTAGAGATTTTACATCTCACCAATGTACCAACGATGTAAGCGCACTGAACTTGGAATTCTGATGTTGCGTACTGCTAGGTGTTGTAACTTCGGACTGCCTTTATACTCGCGGTTCATTGATTCAACTCTTCAATGCTCCAAAATATGAAGTGATAATTTTGGTTGCCGCTAGAAAAAAAACCTAATGTAAATGTAAAGTTTTCGATGGTTGTAATTTTAAGTTAAATTATTTATTTTGTGTATACGAACATTCTGAAGCTCGAATATAAGCAGCTTTAGGAACAAACAACAGAAAGCGTTGCCACATACAACAGCTTTCGGTTTAACTCAACACCTGTAGGCCTAGTGGGAGATTTTTTAACTTTTCGTTCGCGATTCTGTATGAAATTGAAGTGAAAATTTATTGAAATTGTTCAACCGCGTTCAATTCTATTTGTCGTGATTCCATGTAGATTGATTCCTAAATCTAGCAGAATTGATTATTTGAATTGATTTAATTATCATACTCAAAGGAAATAAGAACAAGTTATAGACTAACAAGATGGTATGGAATAACTTAGTATGCTTATAACTTACGTACCGTAGTGCCAGCGCCAATAACTTGCTTTGTAAGCTGATTATCCCGCGAGAGAATTGGCTGTCGTAAAGTGTAGGTCGATGCCTATAGTGAATGTTAATTTTACCACATAAAAGGCTACCTTGGGTGATAAAGTCGGGGTTTTTCTTTTACCAAAATAAATTATGGAAGTAAAAATATTCACTTCTGCTAGCTCTTAGTAGTAGTTTAAATTTAAAAGTCATGGACTGTTGTTCATGGACATGGATGAGAGTTAAATCCATGTGCTAAACGGTAATGTATAAGTTTAGTGTCTGGTTATGTATTTATTTGTCATACCTTTTCACTGCCTTTGCGTTTATATATGTTTTGAGTTTGTCCAGATATTGCATTACGTGATACTTTTATTGGTGTACGTTACAATTTCTTGATAAATAATTATTGTAAGTATACTTGACGCTTGTGCACTAGTCTGTGTGCCTAGTGGGAGATTTTCTTCCCATTCGATCGCGACAACGTTAAATACGATTTGTGTGGAATTGTCAAACGCTTCGCAGCTGGCGCTCGATGAATTCCATATCAATGGAAGTTAATGTTGTCGCGATCAAATACCTAAAAAAACTCCCACTCGGCCTGCTGATCTGACCCAGATAAAATAAGGTTACCGCAAAAGTTTTGGAACGCCAAATGGGAGACGATAGAGTCGTAGTAAATTATTTTAATAATATAAGGTACTAGTGTACAACTTTTTTTTTTAATTGACTGATCATTGTTTAGTATTTTCACGGATTTCGAACGGGCTTTTGCATAAACTCCCTAAAGCCCTCGTCAAACACGAAGGCGAACGAAACGCGTGGCGTAGCGTCGCCATATAGAAATGCAAAAGCGAAGCGAATTTCTATGCGACAAGATTCAAGCTTACAAAAAAAATGCTTCGCCTCGCGTTCGGTTCGCCTTGTATTTGACAAAGGCTGCAAAAATGATCACAAAAGCATCAGGGTCTAGAGTTCTAGACAGACCATCGATATATAAGTAGGTACTAGATGGGCACTTTCATAGAAAAAATTGGGCATATGACAGGTGTAGAGCACGCTCCACACCTGTCATATGCCGTCATAAGCCTGTTTTTGTCCCCGCGATAGCGCTGTCCCGCTTTTCAGACTAAATAAGTCCACATTCTTTGTTTGACAGGGCCCGTCTATGTAAATTGAGGTCGTTGAGACAGACGGATTATAGTTTACACCGTGTGCGTATATTAGAACTGCGCGCAGACTGCAAGATAACTAAAGTTGGTTGCTAATTGCAAAGCAGTTAGAAGTATGCCAACTGCATCGATGTAGTGGGCATGCGTGTCTTGACACTAAAGCCCAAGACACACAGGGAACTGGCGCGGGTGTGTTTTGTGCTTTACAGTCCGATTCAAACTTTATGACGTCTCGGCAATGTCTCTGACGTTAGTCGCGAGTGTAGGTTCGCGCAGGTACAGTGAACTGAACCGTCCCGCTCATACCTAACATTGTATTCTGCGAATCGAAACGCACGATGTTCGATGATGTCGTTGAGAATTCATAAAGTTTGAATCGGACTGTACTCATTCGATAGTACAAGAAAATGTGCCTTTTGTCAGAGTAAAGTTCTCGAAGACGTGCGAGAATCGTCTGCAAATACTTGTTTCAGTGAGTATATGGTAGGACGCACACTTGCGACCTCACCACACAATATGCGCCTTAATTTGTATTGTATATATATATATTGACCCAAACTTTAAAAATTCTAAAATACGTGCCGTCAGGTTAAAAAGCTCAGAAGCCAGATTTTGTAAGAAAATTAAAAGTCAAAAGATTAAACTGGTTAAGGAGATCAAATATGCTTTTTTTATAAGCATCAATTCTATGAACATCTTCAAACTGATTACGATTTTCTTACACAATCTCAAACCTGCAACAGGTGATTTGTCGATGTAATTTGTGTAATGAAGGGAGGCGCAAGGGGCTGTTTGTGCCATTCGTTACCCGTGTTACTGCCAGCATTACTACGAGTAGTAATTAGTGATGTGCCGGATCGTTAAAAATGCATATCTTTTTATTGTGAACGACTGTGCTTTCCAGTGGAGTTTGTAAACAAAATAATTTCTAATTCAACAAACTAATACTCATGAGATCATCATAAAAAGTAAATTGTTTGTAACTTGATAAGGAAAGAATAAAGGCTTAAAAATAATAATAATAATTTTATGCGGGCGTGAGAGCTAAATTTATACCGTTAATAATAATAATAACGTCATAAGAAGGAACTGCAGAGCCTTCTTGTGGTATAGATTTGTAATATTGGACATTGTTTCATTTCTAACTGACGTAGGTATATTGGCCTATTGACAATACAGTAAAATATGTCTAAACTAATCAAAAGGAAGAAAACAGTGTTTTTAATCATTAGATCTCACTCGCACGGTATAACCGTGTATAGTATGTGAGTGAGACGGCATGATTAACGCCGCTTCGTTTTGATTAGTTTCTGTATTAGCACGCACCATCAAGCCAAATAGTTTTATATTGTTATTACCGAGTTTCTTGCTGGTTCTTCTCGGTAGGAATGGCATTCCGAACCAGTGGTAGATTCACTTGACGATTCAAAAGTACTTGTAAAAGTTTATTTGAATAAAAAATATTTGATTTGATTTGATTTGATTAACTTTAAGAAGTTATTTTGAATGGTCCCCTCCGGCGTCCTACTTAACCAGTGCTACGTAACCAGTTTCGTGCAAAGAATATTTTGTCTTACTACGAAACCAGTTACGTACGAATACATTTTATTCTATGTACGATTCCAATTGACCTGTGCTACGTAACCAGTATCGTACAAAAAAGAATACCGGTTCAGAACGCCCTTCCTACCGAGAACCAGCGTTTTTGTTGGTACTACTCGGCTTTGAATAGTGTATATTGAAGAATACTTTTAATATACAACGTATAAATAATTAAAAATCCTGTTCTATATCCATTGTCAAGGAGCTGGCTAAATACTACATACTGCTGGCGAGCGACAGTCGTTCGGGTTAACAGTATTATTGTAAGTTAGGCTTCATATGGTGTAATTTGTAAGACTTAGGCTGATATCTATAGAGCGTACTTCGACTTCAGAAGTTAAGACACACATTAAAGGAGTAAAATGTATGTATGTGTTGTTCTCGTGGATATGTACGTATGTACGAGTATATGTATACTTTATTGTACATCACAAAAACGCAAAAGACATAATATACAAGGAAACTTGAAATATAGGGACAACAAGGCGGTCTTATCCCTAAGCAGCGATCTCTTCCGGGGAAAAAATAAGTAGACGACAATGGGAGGCGGTGCAGAAATAAAAATAAACTTAAAAACTAATATCTAAATAAACTAACCAATACCATATGTAACAATAATTTTGTTACACTAATATATACAAAATAATTAGAATAGACATATGTAAGACTAAATAGACATACCAATATACACAATATAATAACTTAATACATAAATAAATGTACAAAAGAAATAAACAAAATAAACATGCCGCTATTAATGATAAGAGATAATACTTTTTGACGTCAATTTTAAACTTATTAACTTGTTACTTGTTTAAGGTACAGGTATGTAATTTGTTTATGTGAACAAGAAACCGCCTAACCTTACCCAACTGTAAGGATTTCTGGGTGCAATTTAACACGTCATATCCTAGGCTTCGACAAATAACTTAAGAGCAATGCGAATGAACGGGCAAAGTTGAGAGTAGGTATTCAGGTAGGTATATTGCCGTCGCGCTGCTCCGGGAGAAGACCGAACGCTTATTCAATGCGCATGTATGCGTACGCACGCCGCTCGCTCGAACGAGTTCCTAAATAAAATTAAAATATGTGTTTGAGCTACTCGCAGTCGGCAAAATGATATACCTAGATGTGTTTTGTGTTTCGTATATTTTTTGCTATCTAATAACTCTGACCCTGGACTTATTTGACTTATTTCTCTGTTTTTGATTCCTTTTTTACCCTCGACGAAACGGAGACGGTATATGTGTTTGCCCTAAGAGGTTGTGTGTTTGTTTGTTTGTATGTTTGTTTGTTTGTTTGTGCCCTTTTTTGTTACCGTTTTTCTGGAAAACTACTGGACCGATTAATATGCGGTTTTTTGCATTAGATATGTATAGCTTGTGAGAAGGTTCTTAGATATATTTTAGGACCATAGACAACCAAGCTGAGCTGTAGTATATGATTTTAATTGTTCAATATGTTACCATTTTTCTCAAAAAGTACTGGGCCGATTGAGATGCGGTTTTTTGCATTGGATATGTATAGCTTGTGAGAAGGTTCTTAGATATATTTTAGGACCATAGACAACCAAGCTGAGCTGTAGTCTATGATTTTAATTTTTCAATATATTACAATTTTTTTCAAAAAGTACTGGGCCGATTGAGATGCGGTTTTTTGCATTAGGTATGTATAGCTTGTGAGAAGGTTTTTAGATATATTTTAGGACCATAGACAACCAAGCTGAGCTGTAGTCTATGATTTTAATTTATCAATATGTTAGCATTTTTCTCAAAAAGTACTAGGCCGATTGAGATGCGGTTTTTTGCATTAGATATGTATAGCTTGTGAGAAGGTTTTTAGATATATTTTAGAACCATAGACAACCAAGCTGAGCTATAGTCTATGATTTTAATTTTTCAATATGTTACCATTTTTCTCAAAAAGTACTGGGCCGATTGAGATGCGGTTTTTTGCATTAGATATGTATAGCTTGTCAGAAGGTTCTTAGATATATTTTAGGACCATAGAGTACCAAGCTGAGCTGTAGTCTATGATTTTAATTTTTCAATAATATGTTATTATTTTTCTCAAAAAGTACTGGGCCGATTGAGAGGAGGTTTTTTACATTAGATATGTATAGCTTGTGAGAAGGTAAGGTCATAGGAACTCATCGTAAACCCGTCGTGTTTAGACTTTATTGATTTGTCTTGACTAGCATTTTGTACCTAGATGCTGCCCATGGTCTCATGATGGAGCCAGGAGGTGGCCATAGGAACTCCTTAATTTCTTATCGTAAACACGTCGTGTTTGGACTCTTTTGATTTGTCTTGACTAGCGCTTTGTACCTAGATGCTGCCCAGGGTCTCATGATGGAGCCAGAAGGTGGTCATGGGAACTCCTTAAGTTCTCATCGTTAATCCTCCGTATTTGGACTCTTGATTTGTCTTGACAAGCACTTTAAACCTAGATGTTGCCCAGGGTCTCGTGATGGAGCCAGGAAGTGGTCACAGGAACTCCTTAAGTGATCACATTTTTTTTAAAAATTTTTAGCAAAATATTAAAATTTAACACTATTTGACACCTCTACTCATTACTAAGCACAAGTTTTATCTCGGAATGAGAAGGGTTTGGTCATAGTCCACCACGCTGGTCGAAAAAACTACTGAGCCGGCAAATATGCAGTTTTGTGTTTTAGATATTATTTTATATTTTGCTAAGTTCTAATTGTTGTTTCAATGGAGCTCTGCAATTCGTCGTGGGTTTTTTAAAATTTTTAATTTTATAACTTGTTAATGTTTTTAATGCACTAACAGTTACCTAGCCTTAGAGTGCGATCTTAGCTGACGGTAAGTGATGATGCAGTCTAAGATGGTATCGGACTAACCTGTCAGGCATAAAGCAGTTAGTAACATTAAAGCCCTAAGTAGCCTTCATCGGTTAGTTGCTACCGGAACGCCTAATCGTTCGGCAGTACGTCTTTGCCGTTAGGGTGGTAACTAGTCACGGCCGAAGCCTGCCACAAGACCAGAACTGTGAAAATTCAGATATATAAACTTCCAAATTGAACCTGCCGGGAATTGAACCCGTGACCTTGCGCTTACATGACAGCACACCTCACACCACTGCGCCAGGGAGGTCATTTACTCAGTTGGGAACTATTTTATATGTTTTTTTTATTCTACTACAAGTTAGCTCTTGACTGCGATCTTACCTGATGTTAGACAAAGTCAAAGTCAAAAAACGTTTATTCAATATAAACTACACTTATTGACGTCAGGTTATTTATAACATATAACATAATATAATGGTGATAATCAGTACGACATCTAGGGTTCCAAAGTCCAAACGCACCCTGGTCTGAGAAGAGCCCACAACAAACTCAGCCAGAATTTTTTTTTCACTATCACCATTTCACAATCATCTTAACTAAGGAACTATCAGAGCCATTATAGAGAACGATGATACAGTCTAAGATGGTAGCAGGCTAACTCGTTAGGGTTAGTTATATTAAACCCATACCCCTAACGGTTTCTACACGGCATGACGTATCTACACGCATCTACCGTAATGCTAAATCGCTTGGAGGTACGTCTTTGTCGGTAGGGTGGTTACTAGCCACGGCTGAACCCTCCTACCAGATCAGAACACAGAAAATTTAAAAATGATAAATTCCCAAGTGGACCATGTTGGGAATCGTACCCGGGGCCGGAACCTCCCACAATATGACCACAGCGTTTCAGGATTGCTATAATGTCCTCTCAACCGAATTTCGGCCACGGCGGCCTATCTCCAAAGAGCCATCTGCGCAGGAGATAATTATAGTGCACAAGTGTGGGCGCATACACTGGAGCACTCTCTGTTCCTTTACTCTCATAGCCCGATAGGACGGAAAATCCGACAGGACCGGAGAGAGATCAGGCGCAGGACCGATGGCTTTACATGCTCTTGGAGGCACGGGGGTAAAACACCGCCATCTTCCTTACTCCGGGCTAGTACTGAGAATTTCTTGTCAGAAAAACCCAATACTTGTTATGGCCCGACCCGGGAATCGAACCCTCGTCGGCCGCAGTCGAATATGTTAACCACTAGACCAACGAGGCAGTCAAGAAATAAATTAACGCGCAATAGAAATAGGGGGCGGCCGGCAGTGCGGAGATATCGCAGTGTTAATATAACTGCCATGCCCCTAACAGGTTAGCCCGCTATCATCTTAGACTGCATCATCACCTACCATCAGGTGAGATCGCAGTCAAGAGCTAACTTGTAGTGGATAAAAAAAAACCTGACATGTGCTGCCCACTGCCGACTGGCTATTATTGGGTATGGATTATATGCTCACAGAATAAGTAAAAAGTTAAATATCGATGTCGATAAACAACACTAGATTATCGATAATATAATTATATCGACTACGCTTGAACTCACTAACTATGTACATATGTGTGTGTGTATACGTATTTAACCTCCCCGAATAGAGGCCGATACAACCCGATAGGGACAACTGCAGCTTGGACCGATTATACCTATGAAAAACAGTAGAATTCTCACTCTCGTATTTTTCTGTTTCCACCTTCAAAACTGAACCGATTTTAATTCTGTTTTTACGAATAATTTAACAAGGGCTCAGGCTATGTCGGTATGTTTTTCTTTTTTTTATTATATCCGTCAAATTTATTTGCGGGATGTCTGATGATGGCACGAAAACTGGGCCATTTTTTGCAGGTTGTAAAGGTTCCATGTTCTTAAAATTATTAATTTATCGAAAAAAGGAAAACATAGGGGCGTGGCACGGATACATGTGGATTTTATGGTGCAAGAATATTTTCAATATTGTAATTATCCACAGAGGAAACAGACAAATGTTTTTGTATGGAGAAATCTCCGGGAGAATTCCTCTTAAGCAATTTGGCTGCGTCATTGTATGCGTTTCCTAAGATTTGTAAAAATTCCTAATTATCATATATTTCCGATGACATATAAATATATGTCATCGTAAAATTGTAAAAACCGTTAGATTATAATCTAACTATCGAGATAACTCAATATTTCTTGGTAGATTCTAATCTCTTAGATATATTAACCCGATAAAACCTAAGTGATTATTTATGTCTAACCCTAACCTAACCTACAAGAAAGAGACAAGAAAACGTAAATACATTCGACAGTATACAATCTATCGAGATAAAAAGCGTTAGACTACAATCTAACGGTTTTTACAATTTTACGGTGACATATATATAAATATGTATAGTTTTAACCTTTTTAATTCTGAGTAAAATGAGATCTCTATAGATCTTAGCCTAAAGGAGTTACCGCCCCCGCCCACTCTCTATAAACGATACGCTGATTTGTTAAATTCCAGTCGTGTCTGCATCTGTACTACCTTGCACATCTTGTCAATGTTGACCGAAACTATAAAATCGGAGTAAAATGAACATCAAGGTCATCAGTTAAAGTCGATATTAGTATAGGTCCCGTCACGTGAAAATAACGTTGAGGGACAGTGGACGGGATGTATCGGATCATTTTAGCGTAATTTTAGGGCGTGTAGCATGGTTCAAACTGACGAAACAACCCCCCACTCCTTCATACCACCTATTGTATCGATAGCTCCGTGCGCAAGTAAACGGCCAGCGTTCTTTTTACGTGACGGGACCTATACCTACCAAGGACTTATTTTTGTGTTCTTTGCGGGGGTACTAACTGCAGGGGAGATCGGTATGCGGTATGCCGTTAGAATACAGCTATTTTTTACGTGGAAACGAACATCACAATATTATTATTTAAAATTGTTCTGTGATTGAAATAATATTTTCTATATGATGTTGGTACTAAAATATAATGTTATTTTTGTCATTTAAGGGGGCTTTTTACCGCATGTCATGTCATGTAAGCGCACATTCAAATTAGCTGCAAATAATAGCGCGGCTACAGCTATGAAAACTAAACATTGTGTCTAATTCTATGGCAGTACACCATCTCTACACAACACTAAATTGACATGCATTAATTATAGTACTATACCTTTCCGGAGGGAGCATTTTGGAAGCGACAATAATTAAATTAGACACCTTAGTTATTTTTTTAGAGATTGCGTACAACAGAATTAGTCACTATAAGATTTTTGATTTTCTACGAAAACGAGTTCATCGAACTCTTGTGTAAACATTTGTTATATTGTGTAAAAGTAAAACTTTGTTTCCAAAATGCGGTAACAGTATAATCGTTATACAAAAACAACCTAGCCTGTAATCACGTAAAAGATTATGTACTAATGGTATGCCGATCAGACTGTATGAGGTGTGTACTTAGTATTAGGGCTCTGAGTATTTATTTTGAGTACCAAGTTACTGTATTTGTAGTATTGTGACTTTTTTGTATTATTTTTGTAGACTTAAATATGATATTTAATATTTATCTAGCGTTTAAACTATCGGATGTGATATTCATAGTAAACATGTTATGTGTAACCGGTTAAAAACTCATGTAATTTTCATAAACTGCCCCCGGTGTAGAAACAGCATTAAAGATGAACAGAAGTCTTGTGGATGTGAAAAGGACACAGAACCTCAACCCCCATCGCAACGGGCATAACGTACTCGTAACTGCCCGCATTCAGCGCACAGCCGCGTTGCGTGATTAAGGCCCCGGACGGGTTCGAAAGTCTAAAAAAGTCGGCATATTATTCCAACAAAAGAGTTTTTAATCTGTTAATTCATAATATTATATGTATGTTTATATTATTTATTTAGATTTTAGCCAAATAAAGTGTTTATGTTTCTCCGGGTTACCTTACGCATTTTTTGTTAACTTACTTCACTTCACTTTACTTTATTGTAGTGGGATGTACGAAAGTCCTTCAATAAACTTTCTAGAATTCTTTACTTGATGTTGTATATCCGAAAAATCCTTTTTTAGGTTTTTTATTTCCTTCTGTTTTAGATTTTGAATGTAAAATAAAAGGAAATAAATAAATTGACTTCTAATCCTTACATAAATGTATGTGTTGAACTGTCGACTTGATTGTATAAAAATAAACCGGGAAAATGTAAAAGACACAAAATAAAAGCCTGCTAACTAGCGGGTTGTATTTTGTGTATTTTTTCTAGTTTAGCGAACAAAAATCAAACAAATATTTAAAATAATACTTTATTCACAAGCATATCCAAAAATCTAAAAATATCTTCAAAAACTGTTGGTAACAATCCAATTTTGCAACGGTTTCTGGTTTTATGAGCTAATTGTACATTGCGTAGTACCTACAGATAAGTGTACACTAGCCACTAGCATTAAAACTTGACGTAGACAGCTGCCGACTGTCAATTGTTATATTTTAATGTCGATTTCTGCAAGTATTATAGGGTTTGACTTTCTGCTTTTAGTGTTTTTACAGTACAATGACTTGCGAGTGCTGAGTTCTGCAAGTTCTCTTGCTAGTGGACACTAATTGTACATACGAGTAGATAGAGTCGCAGAAGGTAAGAAAAAATTAATAGGCGTATCGGTCAGTAATTTACGCACTGAGTCTTCAGTAAATAGGTTTCTTTAATTACTTATTTTATAATATTTCCTTGGCGAATTTTTTTAGGCGTAAACTGCCTCGTTGGTTTAGCGGTTAGCATAGTCGACTGCGGATCACGAGGTCCTAGGTTCGATTCCCGGTCGGGCATAAAATTGGTATTGGGTTTTTCAATTCAGAAATTCTCAGTGCCAGCCCGGAGTTGGAAGTTGGCGGTGTTTCACCCCCGTGCACACTTCGGAGAGCACGTTAAGCCGTCGGTCCCGGCTTTTATGACTAACATGATAATAGTCGTCAAGCATTGGAGCAGCGTGGTGGGCCTAAGCTCTAATTCCCTCTCTCCTATGAGAGTGGAGGCCTGTGCCCAGCAGTGGGACGTTAATAGGCTGTAGTGGTGGTGGTGGTTTTTTATTTTTATTTTATCCTAAGTAAGTATTATTTAGTAACTACCTACTTTCTAATATTATTTTAGCGAAAATTGCGATGTATATGGTTTAAACTGTTCAATTTTAGTGCAAATATATCCGACCAGTCACTAGAAGCTGCGCATATTTAATGTATTTGCGTTTCACGTATTAATATCACAGCTGAATAAAGTTATTTATTCTAGCATTTCCATAGGAAAATATTGTATCGTTTATAAATAATTTATACCTACTTAACTATCATTAATTATTATCCTTAATAAAACACGCACAAGGTTCGTATACAATGACTGTTTTAATAAAGTTAGGATTAACAGCTGCAAAAGAATTTAGTGTTTACGTTCGCTGCGGCAGTATTGGATCTAAACCTACGGCTAGTGCGTCACGAGACAAAAACTGCCCGTATCTATATTTCCTGCTATGCGTTACGACCTCTATTTTGCCGTACCGGAACCTGACTTTCAAAGTCCATGCAGACGTGGAAACTCTTCATATCAATGGGTTTTTTTTAACAAATCTATAGGCCTCGCATATACAAAGCTGCAGTAGCCCCGGGTTCTCTATGATATTTCGAAAGATACAGAGATTTTTCAAAATCAGTCATTTACGGCAATATATATGCTGTATAGCATAGAAGTTAAAAAATTGCTAAGGATGGGGTTTACTTCTGAAATGACAATCGATATTTTATAGATATTCTTCATTAAAGACAATACAACACAATATAAAATCACATGTAGTTACTTAGTACAAATACACTAATTAATAAAAATGTAAATAGGTTTTTTAAATTTTGATTCATATGGGGTACGAAATTATTATAATTACTTTTTATTTTTAATCTTAATACTTGCCGTAACGCAGCGAATGTGTTAAAGACAGTATTAGGTAGAAACTTACGCTATCACGAAAATACATTATGGAATGTGGTATTTTAATTATAATAAGATAGTGAAAAGAATTCGTCAATCGAACATCATTTGGATAATAAGTATAATATAATAATATTGTTTTGTCCTAAGTCAAACTGTTTTTCGCAGTTAAAGTAGTAACTTTAACTGCGAAAAACAGTCAAAAGTGGGTTTGGCCACCATCAATAGTGAAAACTAGTTTTGACTGTTTGTCGCAGTTCAAAGTGGCTTTGACCGGTTATGAGTTTTGACGCTAACATACAATAAATTTAAACATAAAATACAATAAACATATTATACCTACGGAGAAGTCATGATGTTGTGAATATCATATTTAACACAACAGAAGTAAAATATAGATTAAAACTAATAAATCAGTAGTCTTTTTTTTCAAATCCATCAATAAATGACTGAGAAATGACGATTTAAAAGTTTGATTATTTAATGCCCCATTGCTGTATCTTACTCGAGTGAGAATATTTGTGAGTGAGTTTTAATACCTAGCCGAGATTTAATACTTCAAAATTATCTTCACACACAAATTAAGTGCTTTTAATTCAATGAAGTCACGTTAAGTCCATTTATTTCTTTTATTTGGAAAGACGGTTGATAGGGAATTATGACGTCACGTCTCCCGTCTTGCAAGCGCAACTTTAAAGTTCCATAACTTTTTCATTTGTTGAGATATTTTAATGATTCTTTCATATTTTTGTTTTATTTTGTCTTAATTTTCATAATAAATTAAAAAAAAAATTGTTAAACTTCTCCCTTCTAAATACATATATCTTACGTCGACGCTCGTAGATAGGATTAATGAAAATGTGGTTATACCTTTAATCTTATCTACGTTATATAGATCACAAAACTATCACGTTAATAAATAACCAATTTATAATTGCATGTTATTTATATTCTATTAACGCTGAGTTGTTCGAAACGATAAAAAAATAATGATGATTAATTAATAACTACGCGGCAGAGGGCGCACTAATTGCAACGGACGCTAAAGTGTAAAGTTTTAGGCTAATCGTAATGTGTAATGTTAAAAAATTAATCAGCAATAAAGTCTTTATTTATTTATTTAATTAGTAACTTTGGTCACTAGACTGTTTATTATTCTGGTTTAATGTCCATTATGTATTTGATTTTTTTCTGAACATCTCAACATTAGATACCTTACCTATTATTTAGAATTAATTATATTTAGTAAACTCATTATAAAATTTCTGAAGAAATAAATTATTACGGAGAAGTTTCGTAAATGATAACTTGGTCAAGAAACAAAGGCTTAGGCACTTACTCCTTAGATAGTATCTAGTTAATTTATTTTTAATAATTTATTAATTTATGATATAAATATCTGATTATGTTGTAAACGAACATAAGACAGATTAATAAGGCACTCATTTCTCAACTTGAAGACGAAGACTATCCTAGGTACTACTGAACCCAATGATTAGTTTCCGTTTATACGAGTCATCGTCTATTCAAGTTTCGTCAACGTTTGAGTCTTGAGAGATACTACAACTTAGACTTATCATTCTAGACTTACCTACCTACTTCATACATTCTAGAGTTTACGTAGACCGTAGATATTGTATGATACTAGCAGCAATATATTTGAATATTATTTTTCACTTATTTTTATTTCATTTTATTATTAAAACACTTAAAATTCGTATTACTGAAAACGATACATTTCTCGTCTGTTTCGGAGTAGTCGAAGAATATCTTGTACGCAATCTAAAATATTTAAAATCTATCGCCTAATATATCTATCTATTGCATAATAACTTCAATAGAATTATTGAAGTTTTAACCCAAGTTCTTTATTAATCTAAAGATTGTATGAGATTTAAACAGCGTTATTTGGCTTTGCCCAGACGATAAATTATTCCTTTGGCTGTTAAAGTCGTCGGAAAATAACGCTTTAAAGATCTCAGTCGTAATCTAAATTAATGAGTCGCTTGTGCGCTACTATACTATAATATACTGAATGAGCAGAATAACTTTGTTTTCTTACAAGTTTACTTAAAATAACATGCATAATAATAAATGCATTAAAATAAAAACTTATTTATGAACTTGTGTTCTTAAAAAAAACAAGCGATTCAAACATCACGATAGCTTAGAACGCTCGCGCGATGGAGGCGATACTCTCGTAGGTGCCAGTGACGAAAATGAAGATCCCCAGTAGGATGATGAAAACGTTCTTGATTAACATGCGCATCGGTATTGCGTTGTTGTTCGTGTATGTGCATACTAGCTGGATGATGGGCGGGAACATGAGCGCCAGCGTCGTACTACTTACTGCGCCCACCAGCGAGATGAAAAGCCCCAGCTGTGGGATGGACGCCGCCAGTACGACTGCGAACAAACCACATGCGTATAAAAGTACAGTGCCACAAGTAATTTTTTGTAAAATATTAAATACTAGCTGATGTCCGCGACTTCGTCCGCGTGGTTTAAATTTTTTTGATTCCCGCGGGAACTCTCTAATTTTCCGGGATGCCATGCCAATCACGTCGATCCGTTGTTCCGTTGCGGCGTGATTGAAGGACAAACCAACAAACAAACAAACACACTTTCGCATTAAGATGATTTGCTTGGGTGAGTGCACCTGTACGGGTACCTTTGTCATAAATTCAGGGAGGCGCCGAAACGGACTACGAAATGCGACAGTGGGGCTGATTCTGTATAACACAATCTCTAAACTAAACTAAAATGGCAGCTTTAAATCTAGTTCTGTCCCTTTCCGTAGGAAGTATTATGAAAGGGTTAGCAATATTTGTAATGCTCTAATTTTAGTTTAGTTTAGAGATTGTGCACTACAGAATCAGCCCTAGTATTAATTATTTAAAGTACGCTCGCCTCGCTCGCGCTCTTACTATCAGTACTTCTTATAGAACAAAGTCCCTCCGACATGTTTGTCTGCTTGTGCTTATCTCAGAAACCATTGTTTTGTTGCAAAATTGACGGAATGGGAGCAAATTCCGTTTTTGCCTAGGGCGCCAAGTTCGCTAAGGCGGCGCTGCTAGAGAGTAGAGGTTATAAAAGTGCATTCGTTTTGTGCACAGCCGCGCCAAGTTCTACATGTGGAACTGTATAACTTACTAACGATTGTGACAACCGATCTTAATTGCCTCAGCATAGAACAGGATATAAGCACTCACAAGTGAGTAGCACCATAACGGATCTGTAGCACAGCTCCTTAATGACGGGCGACTCCTGCGCGTACTTCTTGCGCAGCGCCGGCCACGTGATCGACATCGGCACGTAGAACTGTAGCGGGTACGTCAGCAGTATCGCTAGCGTTATTAGGATCTGCACCGTCATGCTCAGCCTGGAAGCAATCAGTTTCAAGCTTCAAGTCATGGTTACTTGGTAAAGGTAAAGAACCCGCCAAGTGCGAGTCGGACTAGTGCACCGAGGGTTCCGTACAAACCCGTAGTAATTTTAAAATTATTAAAAATATTGTTATTATAATATTATGATGTACTTAACTAAAAATTTATGCTTTTCGCAATTTTTCCTTTATCTGTGCTATAAGACGTTGCTTCGTACCAAATTTCAAAGAGTTCACGGAATAAACGGATCGAAAATTTGCAGCATAAACGGCTGTATCTTTGGATTGCGTTGGCTTAGAAGTTTGATTTTTCACAGCTCCAAGGGACAGTAGACCGGAGTCCACCACCACCACTACAGCCCATTAACGTCCCACTGCTGGGTACAGGCCTCCACTCTCATAGGAGAGAGGGATAGACCTGAGTATTTGATATGAATTTCAGCTTGATACCTCCATGCGTTCCTGAGAAGAAGGGTCTTGAGCTCTTGACAGACAGACGGACAACAAAGTGATCCTATAAGGGTTCCGTTTTTTCCTTTTGAGGTACGGAACCCTAAAATAAAATTGGTTGAACCAATTTTACCAAGGAACACCAAGTTTAATTCGTTGTCGCCTAAAGAGACAAATTGCGATATGTATGTGGTAGGTACAATGTGCAGCATGCAACTTGCAACGCCCGCCCTCCCGCCTTTATACATGCAGGAAAACGAGCAATCAATACTTACTTACGCTTAATAATACGCGTAATCTTCGTACATTTCAGTTCGGAGCGGAGATGTCGAAGATAATGTAGGTACGCTGAGAGAGTATCACATCGATAAATTGTCTGTTTTGGCGGATTATAGCGAATTAAGCGCATTGTTCCTGGTTAGATATCATGGACTTCCGTAAAGTAAAGCCAGCGTCTATACAGAACCATTTTTAGATTGCGGGTTGCACTGTATGTGGGAGTAGAAATGATCTTCCCCTTTCAAGAAACAAACAACTTTTTAGGCCAACAGGTATACGTAACGTGGGTTCCTTGCCAGATTATTGAAAAAACAAAATTGTCCTTACACGTATCCAGGTTTGAGGTTAAGGGTAAGGCTTCCGGCGACATCCTCGCCCCACTTGAGGTAGCCAAGGAATCCCACTGTGATGAATATGCTTCCAACCACTACCATGCCCACGTTCAGAACTCCTAACGGCTTCTGGAAATGCTGTGGATTCCTCATCTCATTTTTCAAGGGCAGAACCTGCGAATGTAAAATAGACCTTAGTAGTTCAGAAAATCTGACAGTAGGTAACTAATTAAGGTAGACATATTCCAGATCGAATATAAATAAGCACTTATTTGCAACGAAGTCCAAAAACTATGATGTTCTTCCTGTACTTATCCCACGCCACCTGTGGTCGGCCCAACATGACAAATTTTAGTGTTAGACATGTTGTAAATGAGTTGGCATTAAGTTTCACAACCGGCCGATGTCTCACGTCAACCTTCTTTGGGAATGCTATTGTTGGTGGAACTGGTATAACCACCACCATTCGATTCAATGAGATAGTGTTGGAACTCACCCATTTGAAAATCGCAGCGTGGCTCACTCTCGTCTCACTTATTTTTTGTTAAAGGTTAAACCATAACCCACACTGCGATTTTAATGATATTAACCTGTAATCATTTTAAGAAAATTGCCATCGTAATTTCGCTCACCAATCCAATGCCCTCAAAGGCGTATACAGCAGTTCCGAAGTACAGCGGCAGCTGGGACCAGGAGGCCAGATAAACCCTCGACTCCACCGGCGGCAAGTCTTGCGTAGCTTCGTACAAGACCGCGCCGACACCTATCGCCATCAGCACGTTGGCGAGCGTGGAGAATGGAGTCAAGTACTTTAGGTTCCGGATCATACATATTATCAGGATTGGCAAGAATACGAATAGCATGTGAAGGTATAGGTCTATGTGGATATCGTATTGGTCGCATATCTGAAAGAAAGTAAAACATTAGTGTCACATGGAAAATAAAAATAATCTGTAGGTTTTTAAGGCAAACGGCCCCCGAATGCTTCTTCATTTTCTTCTTTTTTAGAATTTCATTGGTTTTGCATGAGTTAACTACTATTATATGACTCCGTAGACAAGCATATTGCACTTATGAATAGCAGATCGTGTAAGGGCTCCTAGTAATTGTTTGATGTTTGTTCTTCAATTTATTAGAGTAACTCTTTGCATAAGCGAATAGTAAAATCTCCGCCTGGATGTACGGACAAGCAAGTGGCTGGGAGCCGCTAGATGCAAGCGGCACATGACCGTGTCATGTAGGTAGATCGAATTCAAAATTCTAATGTTTTTTTATTTAAATAAACTTTTACAGTTGCTTTTGAACCGTCACATGAATCTACCACTAGTTCGGAATGACATTCCTGCTGAGAAGAACTAACAAGAAACTCAGCGGTTAAACTCGAAGATATCCATGCTGGAGAACTTTATCGTTGAGACGACGACGTGTAATAATGGCTGAATTGAAACAAGTGAAATGTCATATTACGCTTACTGTCTTGACGTTGCTGGCGAGGAAGACGATATATACGCAACAGAAGCCGAGCTGCGTGACACAGAGGAAGGTGTTGACGAGTCCCTTCATAGCTGGTGCCAGCCGTCGCATCCGCGCTGGCCCGTACTCGAATACCAGCGCCACCGTATCTGCGAACCCAGGCGGCTTATCTCTCTTGGTTTTCCTGTACATTTCCTCGGAACAGTCCAGCTATAAGACATGAATTGTTTTATTTAATGTAGGAGAACTTGTGCCACTTATGAATATGATACGTCAGGACTCTGCATAAAGTTCTGAAAGCAGATATTACTGTGAAGAGCCGGCGAGAATCTCAAAAGCAATGGTCGACGTGTGTAATGTACCTACATTACACAAATAATGTAACAAGTGAATATACAAGGGCTGGATGCGAAGCCCATTGTGTCGATGCAACTTTATCACTAACAAGTTCATTGTATTGACATTGACTTAACTTACATTCGAAGTTATGACAAATCTAAAAACTCTTTTGGAACCGGATTATTAACTTCGTGACTGACGGTGTGTAGTGAGGTCAGAAATCCCAAAAAGATCGAAGTGCATCCGCTCACGTTAGCTTCTTATAAAAATAAAGGTTTCGATCGAAGGATGGATGTCGGCACTCGGCACTGAGGCTGATTGCATTTAAAAGTTGAGGCGCATTTAAAAGTTATACAACCGTCCTCCCCACCCTCCTAACGTGATCCTAAGCCGAGGTCCAAGCCTCACTGGACGTGCCCTTAGGAAGACTTTGCCCCCGATGTCTTCACCCACACTCATACCCAATTTCTCGGCGATGCCTAACGCTCACCTACCAACACTTACGCTGTAGTTAGTGATCTTCACAGCAGGCTTAATCCGAAAAATACACTTTTTATCTTCGTGCAAAAGCAAGCCAGTTAATGTACCCAATGCCTTATCCATTTGTAAAGTAATTTAAAAAAAATCATTCCAACGAGTAAGATAGTTGACAATTACCAGTAAATGTTGCGAATGCACGCATATGATGCCGAGGAAGGCGGTCATCAAGGGCGAGAAGATGATGCCGCCGTTCTTGAAGGCGTCACCCATCGCCAGAAGCCCGGAGCCGATGTTGCCACGAAACAAGTGCAGCATTGTGTCCAAGTAGCTAATAAAATATACCAATTACGAGTTACTACAACTCCAGGCTTCCACAGGTTTTTAGATTCGCATAAGCAGATAAATAAATACATAATATACATAAATTTGGAACAGATATTAAATAGGTTAGATTGGATCCTAGAAATAGGACATAGCAAATGAAATGCTTATTTCATGTAGAACAACTTGTTTTATTTATTGATAATAAGTCAGGACTCTAAAACCGGTTAGATTCTACTGAGAAGAAACGGCAGGAAATCTAACAGCTCTTTTTAAAAAGTGCAACTGCTGAGTTTCTTACTAGGCTACTTTGGACGAAGTCAAGGGCGTCATCTAGCATAGAAATAGAGTAAGAGTGCAATACGGTAATACTTAAGGGATATTATTCACATTATTAATTTATTTACATTTTATAATGTACCTACTATGTCTAATAAAATAAATGAATACTTGCATAATTTCATTGTTAACAAGGAGTCTCATTCAAGATAATCAAGATCAGGAACTACTCCGTTACATTGTATTTAAAGCCGTAAACTTATAATTAAATTCATGTAAATAGAATGAAATGTAACAACAAGTATAACCTCCCCTAAGGTCTTCTAATTTCTAGCTACTCCTACAAACGACGGATACAAATTGGGTTTGTTCTACCACCAGGCATTCGGAGTTTGTTGGTGCGTTGGCACTTGACACTTACCTGCACCAGCATTGATAAAATTGAAATGGATTTTTAAAAAAAATGATTTTTTTCCAATTGACCTGAATTTTCCAATATCCTACTTAATTTATTTATCACTAGCTGTATCCGGCATGCATTGCAATGCCATTAGATTTTTTTGGGCCAGGAACTCGTGGGCGTCCCCAGATCACCCTACCAAAGTTTCATCACAATCTGATCAATGGTTTCAGAACGCATAGAGGACAAATATACAAAAAGAATACAGAGAAAACAGATGGAAATACCCTACACTGATGCTAATGGATACCTACTATCTTACACTGCATCATCACTAACAACCAGCTGAGATCGCAGTCAAGGGATAAATTGAAGTGGAATTTTAAAAAAAGCGTCATCATTTAAACAGCTATAGTTTGTAAAGTTGTTTGGGTGGTGTCACTCACGAGGTGGGATGTGTGACATGGTGGGGATGGTTGTCGACGCTCTCCGCGTCCAACTGGCTCTTGCTGTCCAGCGTCAGGATCTGCTGCCGCGACGTGAAGCCCTTGTAGCCCTCCGCTATGCTGCTGAACAATAAAAATAACTTTTGTGTATCAATGAACCATTTATGAGTCGAGGCTCAATGCTGATTTATTCAAGTTATGTGCACTCATAGATTTAGGATTCGTCTCCGTTGCGCAGCGGAGACCAATCTTAAGTCTATGTGTGCACTTAACACTTCGATCCTCGATCTGTACTACTTAATATTATAAATGCGAAAGTTTGGATGGATGGATGTTTGTTACTCAATCACGCCAGAACGGCTGAAAGGATCTGTATGGAATTTGGCACAGAGAACGATTAAGGTTTGGGATATCACATAGGCTACTATAAAATAAAAGACTTTGACGGTATCTTGAAACTAAAGCTAGGGTTCCAACGCTCCCTGGTCCTAAAAGGGAGCGTTGGAACCCTATCAAACCTCCAATCGAATCGCAATTAGTTCGCCACCCACATTTTGATGGACGAGCGGTCTATAGTTGTGACAAGTGACAACGCGTATCAGTCGATTGCGATTGATAAGCAACGTTAAACGAAGTCGGTACCTACTTAACTGGATGGGTGACCGAATTTGGAGGATTAAATTTGAAACGAAAACGTTTCCTTCGTTCCTCCGTTAGCACCGTTATCCGTCGGTCCCGGTTATTATCTCTGCTACTAATCGTAACCAAAACCTAACAGTTTATAACCTAAGAGTCGAGTCGTATGCGGAAGGACGTGGGAACCTCACCTCACCTCATTATTATCCCAAAAAAACTCCTTCAATTAAGTATGTGATTAATGCAAAGGGGTCACGACCCTCAGTAATGAGGAATACGACGCAAAGAGAGAGATTATGAAAATGCGTTGATTAGCGGCGTGCCGAGTCGAGTAGGCGGAACAAATGCGACTCAATTCGATTTCAACGCGATTTGACCGTAGTTCACTCTGGGCTTCGGATCGATGTGGATTTAAATTGAAATGTTTTTGATGTAGTTTTTGTACCTAGATTGTTAATTATTATGAGCTTAAGCGGACAAACTAATAGCTAGTGCACGGCCTTTTTCGGGTTTAGGCCACCGCCTGCTCTTTGATCTTCGTGGTGCTTTACAAAAATAAATCATTTAATTTGCAGGTCAAGGCGTTATGAGAATATTGTAACATGCGGACACAATGTTTTCAAGTTATTGCCAACTCGCATATAATTATATTTTTTGTGATAACTAGATATGCATAGAAATCATATATTGTCTGCTCTTAAAATTCAATAAAAAATTGTTTTTTATTCACTTATTTTATTACAATAATCACTTATATCGTACACTTGAATATAACAATCAAATTAAAGTTGGTAAATACTTATACAAATAAATTGAACTAAATACAAATAAAAATAATATTAGTAACGATGGCATTTGGTATAAAAATAGGAGTAGGTAAGTTGCATAATACGAGTACCTAATAAAGGTATAATCTTTATTATTACAGTCGTATAGAAACAAAAATACTTTTGTCTAAAATACCTATCTTTGAAAATAATTGCACAGTGATTGTTCTGTACCTAAGCTATTGTATGAATCATGAACGACCTTTATATAACAACTTTTGCACAACAAAATCCAGCTTAATAGTCTCCAAACTATCACTATATCGTTTCAAAATAGGTGATATAACGGCCTCAGATACTGATTGACTTTCTTGTTGAACTTTCTGGGCCGGTTAAAGTAACTTGTCACCGCGTTGCCCAGCCCTGATGCTGCAGCCGAAACCACATTCGAGAAGGGCCTGTTCTGGTATGGTTGATTATAGCCTTGGTAGCCTTGGTCATGGGCGAAATAAGGTTGGCTGCCGTAACCACCGAAACCTCCGTGACCTCCAAATCCTCCATGACCTCCGTGACTTCCATGACCCCCGTGACCATGACCTCCATGACCCCCGTGGCCACCGTGTCCGTGTTGAATTCCCACTGGGTATTCTGGCGCGACCGGAATGCCGCCACAGCCCAAGAAATAATTAGTTACTGGAGCGTTGATGTAAGTGTAGTCATGTGGGCCGAACTTTTCTCCAAGGCCAAAGGTCCTTCCACAGGGGTTGTTCTGATGCTTCTTCTTCTTCTTTCTATGTTTGCGGCCGAGCTCGTCGTAGTCCTCGTCGGCGAGGTCTTTACTATCGGCCGCTTCCTCTGATGTTACCAGGAACACAGAACATTGCAGCAGAAGTAAGATTAGTGCGGCTTTCTGAAACAATATCGATACTCAACATTCTTTTGTTTATTTTATATAGGTAGGGCATAGGTACAGGTGTCTCTCTAAATGTTTCCACTTTACCACCTCTATCATACGATATCATAAAGTCCTCCTTTCCGCATGTCTGGTAATGGTTAATGGTCTGTTATGTAGCTTTGTTTTAGTATGTTCAATATAATAAGTATTAATTTAAATAATCAATTATTATTAGGTACCTACATGGATTGTATTTTTCACTTTAATTCCTATTTTAGTGGTAATTAATTAATTAGATTGATTTACTTGCAAAAATGAAGAAAAGAAAAGTACCTAATCTACGACGATTCCTAACCTTTATCTTAACATAAAAGTTCACAATTATATGCCACTAGTAGGTAAATATCAAAATTGTGAATAATTTTGTGAATCCAACTTTTTAAGTAGTCGTCATAAAGGTCCTGAATGATATTTAAGTTTAGTAAATTAAGTAATTAAAAATTAAAATAAGTACCTTAGTTTAAAAGCACATAAATAAATAATTACTTACCATTTCGTTCCGCGCAATATAAATCAGCTGAGATGTCCGCCGAATGAATTCGACTGATGCAGATGCTTGTTACTAAATTTTGAGAGAAGCCGATGTTGAAAGTGAAAGGTTCGAAACTACACCACACACTACAATAACGCAACTGTTTACGAAAACGCACCGTGGACGGTAGTATGGGGATTACCTATTGGGTAACTTACGGGACTAATGGGGGCGGATCGATCTCGCAGATTGTTTATATCAAGCCCTTTTGTTTCTGAACTGTTGAAATATGCGATAGTCTGTCTGTGTAAGGATCGCAATCACATCTGAATGGTTATCACTCTTCCACTATAAAGCAAAAATACCATAAATTCAGTCAATCGCCGCAATTGAGACTGTAAGAATGATGCAGATTAGGCATAATAGGGCATATATTTCACTGTTTTTGACGTAATTAAGGTTGCAGTCCGGGGACGCACATAGGACTTTTATTCCGGAAAATCAGAGATTTCGCACGGGATTTAAAGTACACACAGCTGAAGTCGCGGGAGCCAACAATGCAAGTAACTTATTAAGTAACCATAATATCATCGTGATGATAAGGTCGTCCCGTAAGCAGGTATTTTTCGGTGGAACCCATCTCGCATCCTCGCCTATGGTACCTACTACCTACACAAATCTGTAGTCAACTTAAAGTGGTCATCATCGGTTTACAGTATACCTAGAATATCGGACATGACGTGCCTACTGATCCTAAAGAAGGTTTATCTAAGTGGCAGGTTAAGGAAAAGCAACGTTTGATAAGCAGAGCATGCATGCAGAGTTTTAACGATTTTCAACCGACAATACCTAAATGTAGGTTCTGTTAAGAGGAATTCTCCCGGCGATTTCTCCATACAAAAACATTTGTCTGTTTCCTCCGTGGATAATTACAATATTGAAAATATTCTTGCACCATAAAATTTACATGTATCCGTGCCATGCCCCTATGTTTTCCTTTTTTCGATAAATTAATAATTTTAAGAACATAGAACCTTCACAACCTGCAAAAAATGGCCCAGTTTTCGTTCCATCATCAGACATCCCGCAAATAAATTTGACGGATATAATAAAAAAAAGAAAAACATACCGACATAGCCTGAGTCCTTGTTAAATTATTCGTAAAAACAGAATTAAAATCGGTTCAGTTTTGAAGGTGGAAACAGAAAAATACGAGAGTGAGAATTCTACTGTTTTTCATAGGTATAATCGGTCCAAGCTGCAGTTGTCCCTATCGGGTTTTATCGGACTCTATTCGGGGAGGTTAAATACGTATACACACACACATATGTACATAGTTAGTGAGTTCAAGCGTAGTCGATATAATTATAGTATCGATAATCTAGTGTTGTTTATCGACATCGATATTTAACTTTTTACTTATTCTGTGAGTATATAGTCCATACCCAATAATTGCCAGTCGGCAGTGGGCAGCACATGTCAGGTTTTTTTTATCCACTACAAGTTAGCTCTTGACTGCGATCTCACCTGATGGTAGGTGATGATGCAGTCTAAGATGATAGCGGGCTAACCTGTTAGGGGCATGGCAGTTATATTAACACTGCGATATCTCCGCACTGCCGGCCGCCCCCCCTATTTCTATTGCGCGTTAATTTATTTCTTGACTGCCTCGTTGGTCTAGTGGTTAGCATATTCGACTGCGGCCGACGAGGGTTCGATTCCCGGGTCGGGCCATAACAAGTATTGGGTTTTTCTGACAATAAATTCTCAGTACTAGCCCGGAGTAAGGAAGATGGCGGTGTTTTACCCCCGTGCCTCCAAGAGCATGTAAAGCCATCGGTCCTGCGCCTGATCTCTCTCCGGTCCTGTCGGATTTTCCGTCCCATCGGGCTATGAGAGTAAAGGAACAGAGAGTGCTCCAGTGTATGCGCCCACACTTGTGCACTATAATATCTCCTGCGCAGATGGCTCTTTGGAGATAGGCTGCCGTGGCCGAAATTCGGTTGAGAGGACATTATAGCAATCCTGAACGCTGTGGTCATATTGTGGGAGGTTCCGGGTACGATTCCCAACACGGTCCAAATGGGAATTTATCATTTTTAAATTTTCTGTGGTCTGATCTGGTAGGAGGGTTCAGCCGTGGCTAGTAACCACCCCACCGACAAAGACGTACCTCCAAGCGATTTAGCGTTACGGTAGATGCGTGTAGATACGTCATGCCGTGTAGAAACCGTTAGGGATATGGGTTTAATATAACTAACCCTAACAAGTTAGCCTGCTACCATCTTAGACTGTATCATCGTTCTCTATAATGGCTCTGATAGTTCCAAGATGATTGTGAAATGGTGATAGTGAAAAAAAAAATCCCGGCTGAGTTTGTTGTGGGCTCTTCTCAGACCAGGGCGCGTTTGGACTTTGGAACCCTCGTTACTTTAGTTTAAGATATCGTACTGATTATCACCATTATATTATGTTATATGTTATTAATAACCGGACGTCAATAAGTGTAGTTTATATTGAATAATCCGAACCAGTGGTAGATTCACTTTACGATTCAAAAGTACTTGTAAAAGTTTATTTGAATAAAAATCATTTTGTATTTGTATTTGTATTTGTATAAATGTTTTTTGACTTTGACTTTGTCTAACATCAGGTAAGATCGCAGTCAAGAGCTAACTTGTAGTAGAATAAAAAAAACATATAAAAATAGTTCCCAACTGAGTAAATGACCTCCCTGGCGCAGTGGTGTGAGGTGTGCTGTAATGTAAGCGCAAGGTCACGGGTTCAATTCCCGGCAGGGTCAATTTGGAATTTTATATATCTGAATTTTCTCAGTTCTGGTCTTGTGGCAGGCTTCGGCCGTGACTAGTTACCACCCTAACGGCAAAGACGTACTGCCGAACGATTAGGCGTTCCGGTAGCAACTAACCGATGAAGGCTACTTAGGGCTTTAATGTAACTAACTGTAGCGTGACTTTATACATAATTAATTAATTATTTATTATGCATAACATATTAAATTTAATAAACTATATATTTTATCGTATCAATTACATATTAAATATTATATCATATATAAATATCATCTACATTATTATTACCCCATAAAAATATTATATACCATTTAAGTATATCGTTTATCATTTATTATAAATAATTATATCATATTGAATAAACATTCAATAGCGTAAGCTCGCGCGCCGTCCGTGGAAACGGGCTCTGCCGAGATAAGAAACCGGTCTCGGTGGCCGGCCGCCCGAGCCGACGTATGCACGCGGCAGTAGTGTGCTCGCCGCTATTACCTAAGAAGCCCGTGTTGCACTTTATAAAATTTCTTCAGTGATATATTTACGCGCAATATACAGTCCTTCCTTTTTTGTATCGCACGTGTATTACTTCTCTCTCCGCCAAAGTGGTGACCCCTGTTGAACACATTGCACAGTGAGTGAGTGATCATGAGCAAAGATAACGGAAGTGACAGCAGCTCCGACTCAACTCGTACGATTACCGAGAAACATGGTGCCGGCGTTACTACACGTCGCGCAAAAATGACGCGCGTTTCTACGGAACCGGAACGACAGTCGTACGACTTTTATCGTAAGCTGAATTTTAAAGTGCCGACTTTTTCACCGGATGATCCAGAGATTTGGTTTGCTCTAGTAGAAGGCCAATTCGATAATTTTGGAATAACCGAAGATGCTGCCAAATTTAACACTGTTATCGCAAACCTTGATATAATCCATGCAAAGGCCGTCAAAGACATTATTGTCAATCCACCGACGCGGAATCGCTATAATAAAATAAAAACTGAATTAATAAAACGCCTTACCGCCTCTCACGAAAAGAAGGTTCGACAACTACTCACTCACGAGGAACTGGGGGCTAGAACACCGTCGCAGTTCCTTCGTCATCTACGAGACCTGGCTGGACCAAACGTACCGGAAGAATTTTTGCAGAGCATCTGGAGCAACCGCCTCCCTCAGAGCACCCAGACCGTGCTGACATCCCAGACCTCTCTCAAGCTGGAACAGCTGGCTGAATTAGCTGACCGTATACAGGAGATATCAGCACCACCTAGCGTCGCAGCTACCTCAGTACCTGCCAGTACACCTGGACCCAGCAGCAGCTCCTCTGGTGAAATCGCAGAACTGAAACGCATGGTGGAACGCCTGGCGATCAAGCTTGATGAGCACACGCGTCAGTCACGCCGCAGCAGCCGTTCCGAACAGCAGCGCCGTCGTTCAACTTCACGCAGCGCGAACCGTTCAGCGTCAAGTTACCGAAAATATCCAGTCTGCTGGTATCACGCAAAATTTGGATCGAGAGCACATAAATGTCAACGGCCCTGTGATTACAACAAGTCGGGAAACACCGCGGGCAATCTGCAGTAATGGCGACAGACGATTGCCCCGCTATACCTGGTCGCCTCTTCGTAACTGACCACGGCACGAAGACCCAATTTTTAGTTGACACTGGAAGTGACTTGTGCGTGTTCCCTCGATCCCAGCTACGAGATCACCGAGCACCTACAAACTTCCAGCTTACTGCGGCAAATGGGACTTCCATCAACACCTACGGTTACGTGTACCTTAACTTGGACCTCGGACTTCGCCGAAATTATCCATGGCGTTTCGTGGTAGCCGATGTTACCAGACCAATTATAGGAGTGGACTTTTTGTGTTATTACCATTTAATCGTAGACTGTAAAAGCCAAAAATTAATTGATAACACTACTTCCCTATCCGCTCCAGCTTCTCTGGCTTGTAACTCTAGTCATATACATTCTGTAAAGGTAATAGCAGGCGATTCTAGTTACCATTTTTTGCTTTCGCGGGAATTCCCCGAAATCACGCGACCCGCGGGTACACAACGCTTGATTACACATAACACAATGCATCATATTCGCACCACACCCGGTCCACCAGTATCTTGCACACCACGCAGGTTAGCACCTGATAGGCTGAAGATCGCAAAAGCAGAATTCGAAGCGATGTTACAGGTTGGTACTTGTCGTCCTTCAGAATCCGCATGGGCTTCCCCTCTCCACCTCACCCCCAAAAAGGACAACGGCTGGAGACCTTGCGGGGACTACCGGATGCTGAATGCTAGAACCATCCCCGACAGGTACCCCATCCGCCATATCCAGGATTTTGCACATAACCTTTCAGGATGCACATTATTCTCAACCCTGGACCTGGTAAAAGCCTACAACCAGATCCGCGTGAACCCTAGCGACATCGAGAAGACCGCCATAACAACGCCGTTCGGCTTATACGAGT
This sequence comes from Erebia aethiops, assembly GCA_923060345.2. Taxonomy (NCBI): domain Eukaryota; kingdom Metazoa; phylum Arthropoda; class Insecta; order Lepidoptera; family Nymphalidae; genus Erebia; species Erebia aethiops. The sequence goes on along the minus strand of OV281079.1, from coordinate 2,907,547 downwards.
TTCCGTACATGACGTTCGGGCTTCGTAATGCCGGACAGACGTTCCAGCGCTTCGTCGATGAGATGCTGCGCGGACTGGACTTCGCTTATGCATATCTGGATGACATTTTGGTCTATTCGAAAGACGAGTCGTCTCACATGGATCATTTGCGCCAGATCTTTAGTAGGTTGCGAGACTACGGCATGATCATCAACACCGCAAAGTGCGTATTTGGTGCCTCCGAAGTCACGTTTCTGGGCTATCGCATTTCAGCGGACGGCACTAAGCCTTTGCCTGAAAAGGTAGAAGCAATCAGGAACTTCCCTGTACCCAAGACGGTAAGAGAGTTACGCAGGTTCCTAGGGATGATAAATTTTTATCGTCGATTCATTCCCGATGCTGCACAACACCAAGCGCCTTTGCATGCTCTTCTGACAGGTTCAGTAAAGGGTTCACACCCGGTAAACCTCACATCCAAAGAGCTAGATGCTTTTGAAGCTTGCAAGCGTGGTTTATGTCAAGCCACCATGCTTGCGCATCCAGACTGCGCAGCTAAGCTAGCCCTCGTGACCGACGCTTCAGATACAGCTATGGGCGCCGTGCTACAGCAGTTCAAGGAAAATACTTGGCAGCCATTAGCATTTTACTCACGTAAGTTTTGCCCTGCTCAAACCAAGTACTCTCCCTATGACCGCGAACTTTTAGCGATCTATGAAGCGGTCAAGCACTTTCGTCACATGATCGAGGCTCGAGATTTTATAATCTACACGGATCACAAGCCCCTTACGTTTGCATTTCACTCCAGGAAAGAGAATTGCTCACCCAGGCAATTCCGCCACTTAGATTTTATATCCCAGTTTTGCACTGATATAAGGCATATTTCAGGGAAGGATAATGTGGTAGCTGACACATTGTCTCGTATCGAAGAAATCGGTTCACCTATCGACTTACAGAAGTTAGCTACCACACAAAATACCGACCCTGAACTTAAAATGCTTCTAAACGGCGACAACTCTCTATGCCTGGATAAGGTGAAAATACCTGGTTCTCACGTTGAGCTCTATTGTGACGTAAGTGGTACCACGCCTAGACCATACGTGACAAAGGAATTGCGCCGACAGGTTTTCGTAAGTCTCCACTCTTTAAGCCATCCTGGTGCCAACGCTACGATTCGCTTGATCACCGATCGCTACGTTTGGCCTGGCATTAAAAAAGATTGCAGAGAGTGGGTACGTACCTGTATTGCGTGTCAAAGGTCTAAAATACACAGACATACCTCTGCACCATTGAGCTCGTTCAGACTACCCCGAGCGAGGTTTAGGGACATACACATTGACCTTATCGGTCCCCTGCCAGTATCCCAAGGATATCGCTATTGCCTCACCGCAATCGACCGTTTCACACGATGGCCTGAGGCAATTCCTTTACAGGATATTACGGCAGAGACTGTGGCCAAAGCGCTCCTTAGTGGATGGATATCCCGTTTTGGTTGTCCTTCCCAGGTGGTGACAGATCGCGGAAGGCAGTTTGACTCGGCTTTGTTCACTCATTTAGCAAAGATCGCGGGTTTCCAACATAAAATGACAACGGCGTACCACCCAGCCTGCAACGGACTCGTGGAAAGGTTTCATCGGCAACTTAAAGCTGCCATAATCTGCCACGCCGATAGCAGCTGGGTTGAGTCTCTTCCTCTTGTACTTTTAGGCGTACGCAGCACATATAAAGACGACTTAAAATCATCGTCGGCCGAGTTGGTGTACGGAGAGCCGCTTCGTCTCCCAGGAGATTTCCTAAGTCCTGAAGACCTTATTAACCCTGACGTGACTGATTACATCATTAGATTACGTAAGTTCGCAGCAAACTTGCAGCCATGTCCTGCGTCACGTCACGGCGGTCAGCGTTCTCCCTTCATTTTTAAAGATTTGGCCATATCTTCACACGTCTTCCTTCGAGATGACACTATGGTCGGATCCCTTAAGCCAGCATATACCGGGCCCTATGAGGTTACTCAGCGAGGAGATAAAGTTTTTAAAATTGTGGTGAATGGTAAGACAGTCACTGTTTCGATTGACAGACTTAAGCCTGCATACATACTCTGTGAACCGGACACCGTCACACCCACAACTAATCTTCAATCACCTCATTCATCTACTCACACGCCCATCACCATTACTCAACCCACGCACACTTCCACGCATAACACTGGTCACAATCTACCAGACACCGAGAACGGCACAGTTAAAAAGACTCGTTCGGGCCGGATAGTAAAATTCCCAGATTTTTACCGCCCGTAGGCCGTTCTCTGGGGGAGGGTGGTGTAGCGTGACTTTATACATAATTAATTAATTATTTATTATGCATAACATATTAAATTTAATAAACTATATATTTTATCGTATCAATTACATATTAAATATTATATCATATATAAATATCATCTACATTATTATTACCCCATAAAAATATTATATACCATTTAAGTATATCGTTTATCATTTATTATAAATAATTATATCATATTGAATAAACATTCAATAGCGTAAGCTCGCGCGCCGTCCGTGGAAACGGGCTCTGCCGAGATAAGAAACCGGTCTCGGTGGCCGGCCGCCCGAGCCGACGTATGCACGCGGCAGTAGTGTGCTCGCCGCTATTACCTAAGAAGCCCGTGTTGCACTTTATAAAATTTCTTCAGTGATATATTTACGCGCAATATACAGTCCTTCCTTTTTTGTATCGCACGTGTATTACTTCTCTCTCCGCCAAACAGCCTGCCAGGTTATGCCTGACAGGTTAGTCCGATACCATCTTAGACTGCATCATCACTTACCGTCAGCTAAGATCGCACTCTAAAGCTAGGTAACTTTTAGTGCATTTAAAACATTAAAAAAGGAATCAAAAACAGAGAAATAAGTCCAGGGTCAGAGTTATTAGAAAGCAAAAAATATACGAAACACAAAACACATCTATAGGTATATCATTTTGCCAACTGCGAGTAGCTCAAACACATATTTTAATTTTACCTAAGAAGGAACTCGTTCGAGCGAGCGGCGTGCGTACGCATACATGCGCATTGAATAAGCGTTCGGTCTTCTCCGGGAGCAGCGCGACGGCAATATACCTACCTGAATACCTACTCTCAACTTTGCCCGTTCATTCGCATTGCTCTTAACATATTTGTTAGTATTTTTGCTCGCGATTTCCATAGAAACCAATTAACAGGTACTTAGTGTAATCTTCATACTTTCAGGAAGGTTTAGATACATACCTACCTACCTATTATGAATTATGATGTTTTATAAAATCCCGGAAATAGTAAGGTTGGTTCAAATCATGATAAACGTGTTGTATCTAGGTATTTGCAGTTTTTGAGATCACAGAAGACTAACTATTTGTTTGTACTTAAATAATAACAAAGTTTCATTATCATCGGCTTAGTGTAGAGAAAACAAAGAGGTAGGTACTCCTCAATGACTACGCGCGATAACCTAGATCATTGGATCAATTTGTTTTTTTCCCGTCTTCCGCTAGGAAAGGTTGTAATTTTAGCAGTTGTATGTTTGTACCTATCTAGGTATTCAAACCGATGTTTACCCGGCTGCCTCTACTATAGGGTACGTGTATTGGTAATTTATATGCAAAATGTCCCTTGCAACAATGAGTTGGTAATATCTCATAATCTTATGTGCACATTATGAGATATTAGTATACTTAGCAGATACGTATCAGATTGTTAAATTACAAAATGACACGTCAGCTGTGCTGCTGCGCTGTGTGCTCGTTAATTTATTTACTGGTGTGATATCGTGCAATTCTTTATAAAGTACCTACTAGCTGATGCCCGCGACTTCATCCGCGTGGATTGAGGGTTTTGGTTACCGCGCGAACTCTTTAAATTTCCGGGATAAAAAGTATCTAGCCTATGTGTTATTATAGACTATAATCTCTGCGCCAAATTTCATCCAAATCCGTTCAGCCGTTCTGGTGTGATCGAGTAACAAACATCCATCCATTCATCCATCCATCCACTTCCATCGAAATACAACTTTCGCAATTATAATAGGTAAATTAGTATCGACTTAAAGAAAATTATACTTTTATAGGGGACACAGCAAAATTACTCGTAGCAATATTTGTTTTGTTGATGCATTCGTAAGAAGCTATTGTTATTTGAGATAAACTAAACTCTCTTCACCGGCACACTTAATAATTACATATTTAATATGAGGCCAAAAAGAACTATAATAATCTTACGTAGGTAAGGTGAACCGAGGCTATTGTAACTTCGGGGCTATTGCGTCTTATCATTTTATCTTCCTTCACAAATAGATTTACGGGAAACAACATCTATTGGTGGATAGAAAAACTAATGTTTACTTAAGTGGATCATAGAGAGTGCTTGTATCGCGCCTACTGTGTTACAGACGGCGGCTTCGTTGAGTGTGCTGGAAACATGGTGTGATATGTTATTCGACAAAAATTTACTGTGAGCCTTTTGGAACAATATTTTACGGTAAGTACAAATTTAATGAATAAGTCCTTGTTATTTGATAATTAATTTCTTTCTGTGTCGTAGTTATCTAAAGTTATTAGTAAAAACACATTAACCCCACTAAAATTGTGACACGAGGCTTTTGTATCTACAAAGAAAGACACAATAGCCCTGTTGATTTTAGTATGGAAATAAAAGTACTAGTGATGCCAACGTATTTTTTATCGATAAAATAAAAAACAGAATTTGTAAGAAAATAAAAGGTAAAAGTTTGCACTCCAGCCACCTCCACCGAGGGTTGAGAGGGGTAGCGAGAGAAGGGGAGGGTATTTGTTCTCGCCTCCCACAAATCCAACTTGCCGGAAACGTGTATTTTTTTATTTTTAATTTGACGTAATTGTGGGTCACTAATATTGGCTAAAATATTAAAAACAATATTGGCAAAAAAGATTCGTGGGAAGGGGAAATTACCCCTTTTCCTTAACAACCCTTCTACCCTGTACCCTTCTCAACCCTCACAACACGATACAAAACTCTATTTAATTTATTAAATAATTTCAACACCTTTTATTTGCACTTATGATGATTATTATTCAAACTAAACCTATCAACATAATTATTTATAAAAGAGATTTATTTTTAGATGGTGCGTACATACGAAAGAAAACGAGAAAAAACATACTCAACAGAAGACCTTTTTAAAGCTCTAGAGGCAGTAAAAACCAAAAAAATGAACAGTTATGAAGCCTCGACCTTCAACCATTTCCGCCCAGATAAGCGGTGCGCGTGGTGCAAAAATGCCATCAGCTGGAAAACCTACAGTGTTTCCCAAGAAACAAGAAGAATATCTCGCTTCACTGCTGCATGTAATGGAAAAGACTGGCTATCCACTAACGAGAAAAGAGGTGAAAATATTGATTGCAGATTATGTGCGAAGAAACGGTATATAGACACTCCCTTTAAAAATGAAATTCCTGGTGACGATTGGTGTAAGCGTTTCTTTACAAGAAACAACTTGTCATTGAAAAAGCCGCAAGGTGATTTTGTGATAGTAACCTAATTTTTGTAGTGGAGAATTTTAATTTTTAGGAGGTATTTTTTTAACATAAGATTACTTTAAATTTCGTCCTTTTAATTTTATTTCATTAATAAAAATATTACATAAATCATATATGAAAACGTGTTTCATTCAAAATATTATCGACCATCGACACAGCACAAATTATCAGGCATAATCCAACACTAAAATTTAAAAAAAGCTACAATAGCCCCACTTATATCGAAAAAGTATTTTTAAAGAGAAACTAACCTTCCTACATTGAGATAAGTCTCAAATTCATTCAATTATGCCTTTGTTTATCATATTCAGTGAGTTTGAGCATTATATCTCTTCGAGTTTAGGAATTAAGAGTGATAGTTACATTAACCCCCGATACGGGGCTAATGTGGCTAAAATCGGTCCTTGAAATTAAAATCAATTTTAATAAGAATATAGTGGTTGTTTTCTAACACAAATGGGTAAAAATAAGTCTTAAGGATCTAATCATTCAAGATATATAAACAGTTTTTCCCTAAATTATTTTTTAGCAGAAATACAGCTCCTTCAACATACCTCGGTCAAAAAAATTTCAATTTTTAGATGCAATAGCCTCGGTTCACCTTATATAATTAATAGAGATTAGGTGGCGCAAAATTGTGGTAATTCTTCATACGAAAAACTACATATCAACACATAGATAAATATATTATAATCTAATATATACATTTATTATATCTAATTATTTTTAGGGTTCCGCACCTCAAAAGGAAAAAACGGAACCCTTATAGGATAACTTTGTTGTCTGTCTGTGTGTCAAGACCCTTTTTATACATAATTACTATATACTTTACTTAAAATTTACACTATATACTATATTCACCATATTTCTGTTAGATTTAGGTACTTTTACATACATATTATCTGCATTTAACAGAGTTACATTTTATACAAGTTTTCTTTTATATTATACTTCTAGGTGTACCATTTCTCTAATCAAAAAAAAAACAGAAAAGCTCTTCCTTATGTCACATTGTGACTAAAGAATAATGAGCTATTCTTGCTATATGGTTATTATTCGCATTTTTGTAAATTTTTTGGATGAAATATGCAAGAATTTCCGAGTAGTACAGTTATAGCTTTCTTCAACTATTAGTAGTAATGTAATGAATTATAAATTAATTTAGATTTTTTAAATTATTCTTTTTTAGATATAGGTACCCTACCTAATTTAGTTATTAGAGTTTAGCATTGATTTCAGCTTTCCAGATCCTAATCGTAGTCCAATTACAATTAGCATATTTTATCAATTTAACTAATTTTAGGTAACATAATACTAAAGTATCACCTGCTCTTTTCATAGCAACCAATTCCAGAGTTTTCATTTCATAGAGGCTGAATGCCCTAAGGTCAATTTTCCAAAATTATGCGAGCAGTACGACATAACTAAGTCACTAATATTATGGATTTCATTAAGCAATAAAAATACTATAACTTTTACTTATATACCTACAGGTTTGTACGGAACCCTCGGTGCGCGAGTCCGACTCGCACTTGTTTTTATTTTTCATTACGATAACATACCCGAAGAGACCTTACAGTGGGCTATATAATATCAGTGTCTATTTTAATTTCGAACCGTAAGAAATACAAAACTTGTGATTTTGACCTAGGTGAGTAGAAAGTAGGAAAATTAAAAAAAATTCACGACGGTACGATGCCGTGCAGAAACCGATTAGGGGTATGGGTGGGTTTAATATGAACTGCTATACCCATAAACAGGTTAGCCCGCTACCATATTAGACTGCACTTGCAGTCAAGGGCTAACTTGTACTGGATAAAATAACAATAAAATTTAAAAAAAACACGTTCTGATAGAAATTTATAAAATAACCTACTTAATAGAAGAAGCGAGGCTTTTAAAAGCGAAGGCGAAAACCATTGAGTTTGCAGTGCAAACTTTGCACGTACAGTTTTCTTGTAACTCTAGTGGCACAAAGTAGGTAACCACTTAGATCTAATCTAGCAGATTGGCGTGTAGTAGCCGTTAATACATAATATTAATATTGTTATACTATCGTTGCCATCTAATTGCATCGATTTTTACAAGACTTTAGTTGACTTGCAATGTTTGTGGGGTTTTTTGGTCAAATCTTGCAACTGAATTGAAAGCAATTCACGTTTAGTTTTGATGACAATCCATGGTAGCTTAGTGACGTCATTCTAAATTCAAATGGCGGACTAGTTATTTTTTATGCATCCCCATGACATGGGTATTAATAATTATTAATAAGAAATCGCTGCGAAGAATACGAAAAATATAATGACGTCACACTAAATTCTATAGGTTTGGCGTTCAGTAAAAACTTGTTTTTAAAAGTGTTTTAATGATATATAAGAAATAAGTTCTACTAGGCAATAAGCATGACAACGCTATTCTTTTATATCATATCCTGTTCTTTATGCCACGCTAGATACATACTACATACAAGTAGGTATATAAACTAGTAATAAAGTGAATACTTTTAGATACTAGTATCTTGTCCTCAAAGTAACGCTAAAGGAAGGAAGAGAGCGCCTATCGCAAGGTCGTTTATTGTACCCTAAGGAGGAAAATCTTAGCAATCGGCTTCCGATTTATAACAGAGGTAACATGCGACGGTGCGATGTGCAACAAGCAATGCAATGAGTCAAACGCGGCTCCCAGACGTCGTATCGAATTCAATAAAATACAATGCATCAGTCTGTATGAGTTGCCACAGCTGGACATTGCCTTTTAGAGCATTTTAGAGAGCGCACCATCTAAAACTATTTATCTGACTATATTTGTAACGTCGTCGTTGTCAACCGATAGTCGTCCACAGCTGGACATCGATCTTTTGTTGGGTCTTCCATAAGGCACAGTCTTGCGCCGTTTGAATCCTGCGGCTCCCTGGGACTCGCTTGATGTCGTCCATCCTGTCCTAGTCTGCCAACGCTACGCGTTCCAGTGCGGGATCGCCATTCCAGCACCTTGACACCGGGACCCAAACGTCCATCGGTTCTCGGAACTATGTCCCCGCCCATTGCCTCAATACAGCCTAAGTTTCCACTTTTTCGCTAATCAAAGTGGCCGGTTATACTCTTCGGTCTTCACTCTCCTGTATTCTAATTCACACTAATCACGTATAGGCATATCATCGGTATAGTCAATAGTGTCGATCTCGAGCCAAATCTTCAACAGGCTTTTTTATTGATGTGTATTTAAGTGTCCATATTTTTTTTTTATTCCACTTGAAGTCAGCCTTTGACTGCGATCTCACCTGATGGTAAGGGATGATGCATTCTAAGATGGTAGCGGGCTAACTTGTTAGGGGTACCGCAGTTAAATTAAATCCAGTTCGTCTAGTTTTTATACAAACAAAATCAATAGCTTTACTTTAAAGAAAATACAATAGTATGTATTTATTCTAAGTAGATAAACCCACTTGTGATATAAAACGTTCCACTGATATGTGACTCCGTGACCCGCACTAAGCACGTACATAATAATTACATATTCAGCTCTTTTAACTACTTAGCACTGGCTACTGCATTCACTTGTGACTGAGTCCGGTGCCATTGAATTCCACTTACTATGAGTCCACTCACCTTTGGTATTGACCATTTGCTGTACGGTCAGGGTCGGGTCAGAAGTTCTTGGACTCAAATGACAATACCGTCCATTTTCATGATCGTAAATGATTACATTGAGTTCAATCACAAGATTGGGTTGGTTTCTATTGAAATTTAGAAATGTACCGTTAGGTATAAAGTTAGAAATGGATTTTTTTAATTTAGTTGGTCATTGGACTTGTATAATGAGAGTCAGTCAGCTTTCAGTCACTTCTTGCCACGCCCTTTAAAATATCGTCCGTCCATTTAGCCGGAGGGCGCCTCTCACCTTGCTTAAAATATTTATCAAGTAAGAAAGAAACGAGATGGGCTGGCTCATTCTTTGCGCAGAGGATCAATCTGGCGCGCAAATGCATAAGTATATCCTCGCGGCCCTCATTATTTGTACGTAATAAATTAATAATATTATGTAGGTACAAATCGTGCCTATTTTGTTAATATTTATATTAGGTACTATCTAGCTGACGCCCGCAACGTCCGCGTGGTTTAGGTTTCTTTGATTCCCGCGAGTACCTACTCCTTAATTTTCCGGGATAAAAAGTAGCCTATGTCACTCTCCAGGTCCTAAACTCACGTCGTCGATCCGTTGGTCTGTTACGGCGTGATTGAAGGACAAACCAACAAACAAACATGCTTTTATAATATTAATATAATAACTTGAAAATTTCATCATTTTATTTAAATACTATATACTAATATTTTAACTTTATTAATTATTATTTTACTTATCTTAATTAATATTAGAATATTGACTAATATTTATTTAAGGTAAGTAAAATATTTGCAATAAATAAAAACTACATTTATAATTAGAGCTGCTCGCTTACTCAGCCCAACGGATCAGCCTGGCCGATCAGAGAGGTAATAGCGCTAGTGTCTTGGGCACCCTGCCCATGTATGTCTGTTTGAACTTTATACATTTTTTTTTGGACAAAACTGGACTACCAACAAAATTACATGTACATTAAACTCAGACATAAATAAACTTAGGGTAGCGGAACACACATAATTTCACTAAATAGGCAGCCACATCATGCACAATTTATGGGTCGTACTTACAAACAGAAAGAAACAAAAAGAAAACTAAAAAACCAAAACAAACTAACTTACTCAAAAACAAATTATTAAATTATATAAACTATCTAATTACTTATTGCTAATAAATATTTTGAGTTATATAGATAGCAACAGTTACCAACCTGTCATCGTCGACGGTAACTTTGTTGCCGCTGATGTGGCTGATGTCAATCTTTTCCTTGCTCTTCATTTTCCTGGAAAAAAACCAAGTACAATGAAAATATAGCCAATCAGTCTAATCTAAAAATGTAAGTTTAATATCACCACAGTTGCCATGCAAATATGAAAAACAAACATACAACAAATAATTTCATGATCACTTAATCATTCATTTGACGACCTCTCTGGCGCAGTGTTGTCGAGCACTGTTGCCTTAACAACGGGTTTAAATCCCCGTTACCATCTTAGACTGTATCACCTGTATCATCACTTATCATCAAGTGAGATCTCAGTCAAGGGTATAACTTGTTGTGGATAAAAAAATGCAAATCTCGCATAGCTTTATTCAGAATAGCAATTCGCGTTTTCATCGTCTCAACCGATAGACTGTCGACAGGATCCGGTACCGTACCGCTTGCTTCCAGCAGCTTCGGCATACAGCTGTATATAAGGCGCTGTGAGCTCACGAGATCAAATTATAGGTGCGGGGGGTGAAATCGAGCAAGCGCATGTCGCAGAAAACGAAAGAAATCATTTATTTAAAAAAAAAATTTACTGTTCAATACAAATTAATCCGACAAGGTGTTTGATTTAGAAATATAAATTTTAGTTTTTATCTTAATATTTCTAAAGCAAATTAATGGTTTCAATAAGGAGAAAAATTGCTTTAAAAAGTTAACTAAGAGTTTTATGTTATGTTTAAAAGAAATTTCAATGCAGAGTTTTTTAATTGTGTTTTGAGACGCGTCAATGGCTGCTTACAGCAAATTATTTTTACAAGCATATATTAAAAGTCACTATATATATACTGCTTTAAAAAACTCAGTTTTGCTGATTTTATGCTATCACAGGGCCATAAAAATAATTTCAGTAAATTACTTTAATAGTGCGTTAATATGAATATTATATATATATATACATTTAATTAGATCTTACAAGATAAAATAGGTTCCAAGAAGCACCGCATTTAAAAAAAAAAATATTTTCAGCAAAGCATGCAACAGCTCTAGCACAATCATAACGACAACGCTGTGTTGGAAATCATCCACAAGGAGCGACAAAAGCTGCGAGAGATATGTGTCGCTCTGATTGTGCTTGCTTGACTGACGTTGAAATGAAATAAAAATATACTCTATTGTACACCATACATAAAATACATTTAGAATACAAGAAATTATGGAAAACTGTACAAGAGGCGGCTTTATCGCTGAGAAGTGATCTCTTCCAGGCAACCAGGAAAGGAACTAATAACAAAAAATTTTTATGAGGGTGCACACAAAGTAGGTAATTAAAGACTATTATAATACAAAATACACAAATCTGTACATATAAAATACATACAATCATAAAAACATACATAAATATTATACATACATACATGTACATACATACAATATATACACACAACTTAAATATATAACAAATAATAGGTATCTAGACGTTTGTATTATTACAGTTTACATTTGAGTAAACAGTACGAATCCGACCAACAAAGTACGTTCACGTGTTCTTAATCATATTCAATTAGCATAAGTCTCATATAAAATATCATTATCCTAACCTGTACCTACAAACACTTCAACGCGAAGCTGGTTTGTTATTCATTACTTTTATGACCAAAAAAGTCAATTGATTCATTCGTATGATTACTATTAACATTATACGAAATATAATGATAGAAAAATATGCTATCAACGCTTCAGAGCTCTACACTTTATAATAATGTCTGATTCGACACGCGGTTTCTCCATACAATCGTAATTATCTGTTTTCTCCGTGGATAATTACAATAGAGCAAATGCAACAGGTCATGTGGATACCCACGTACCATACCAGTCTCTAGTCTCTACTTAGCAGCATCTGCCATATTACACATTCTAGGTTTAGTGACGAGTATGTACCTACGCATGGTGGTCACCCAAACCTTTGTTGATGAAATGTAATGGCGACAAAGAGCCCCCGTGTTTAGCGAACTTTTATCGGCCCATACCACGGAATATGGCCCATACCTACTCTAGCCTAACATACATAATCTACGGGGTATCCTCGGTATCCATAGAGGCCCATACAGTGTAACCGACGTTTCATTTTATTTTATCAAGAAAAGTTACTGGACACAATTAGATAAAAAACACTGAAGAAAAATAAATACATTCGTAGGTAACTATATAGGTAATCACATGTTTTTGCAGATGAAACTTAAAAAACTCGCATGGAATGGAAGTAAAATGAGGAAAAATAAATATATAATTATTTCTTCTTATGTTGTTTTCATCTAAGTCGGAATGGTTTTAGGTGGACATCAGTACAAGAGTTTCCGTCTCGGGTTAAAAATGTTTGTTTGCTCGCCAATAAAAGGTGTAAAATCTCAATTTAAGTAAATGAGCGGATAATTCTGCAATGTCGCAGACGTTCGCACGAGCTCATTAGAGCCCGCACGGCTCCGTGGCCACTGTAAGTGGTCACTTCCTTCATTAAGCCCGCTGAATGTTGCCACTGCGCGTAAACCACAATAAAACCACATATCCTGCGTGTCTTTTCTAAAATTTTGTGTTACGTAAGAAGGTCACCGCATGATTGCCTCAAATATATGTAGTCCTATAGCCCTTACCACAAGATTTCAAGCAAGCAATTCCGATGATGAGCGTATTCGAGCTTCGAACCCGGAAACACAACGGTGTTGAAGTAAACTGAACCTTAAGCGTATTGTTTAAATTTTTTTTGTCCATACATCCACACTCAGTGCTCGTTACAATAGAACGTGAAATTAACATCGGTGGTACTGAATTTGTGACCTTAAATCGAAGGTTGTCGTAGACTTACTATACCTATTACTAAGTGATTCGACGCTCGAGAACGCTCAGTATTGGTGTAATTATTTAAAATCTAAGGGTACAGCTTAATTCCTAACATCCTCGTTGATAACTATTTCCTTATTCGGGGGTTGACATCTGCCTAGTATATCTTTCGTGACGGGGTCACGGGCCGTACCCCTGGACATATAGCGGTACGTACGGCGTACCAAATAATGTACTCCCGACCGAATGTTTGGCCACGGCGGCCTATCTCCAGAGAGATTAGCCATCTGCGCGGGAGATATTATAGTGCACATACACAGGTGCACTCTCTGTTCCTTTACTCTCATAGCCCGATGGGACGGAAAATCCGACACGACCGGTGAGAGGTCAGGCGCAGGACCGACGGCTTGACGTGCTCTCCGAGGCACGGGGGTGAAACACCGCCAATTTTTTAACTCCGGGTTTTTCTGTACTGAGAATTTCTTGCCAGAAAAACCCAATACTTGTTATGGCCCGACCCGGGACTCGAACCCGGGACCTCGTCGGCTGCAGTTGAACATGCTAACCACTAGACCAACGAGGCAGTACCAAATACAATTGTGACAACCAGCAACACCAAACACTGTGAACGAAAATCAAAATCTATAAATCTTTTTTTTCTAAAGAGTGCTGGCTGCTTATGTGCCTGATCGGCTTTGGACTAGTAATATATATATATATATATATATATATATATATATATATATATATATATATATATATATATATATATGTGTTCCATATTCGATATACTGCGGATAGTTAAGATGACCCAAAAAATAATTTACTATCAAGAAAATTCTCACCATGTGCCAGCGCGGAGTTTGTTTTGTGATATTTTGAATCCCTCGTGCCTAGGAGAGCACGCAACCCCGTTGGTTCCTGAGAGATCTCTACCTCAGGTTAATTTGCAAATATTTATGACATTGGAACAGATATTAAGATTATTTAAATTATTTCAATGGTGCATACTTTATGATGGAAAGGAAACGTCTTGTTAGCAAGATAACAAACAGCTGTTTATTATCTTGCTAAGAAGACGTACTAGCAGATCTAATGCCAAGGTACCAGCTGTTGTGTCAATCCGTGATAAATGGGGTATGATAAATAGTCTAGACTATAAGTCTAGATAAAATGTCAAGCGGCGATTAGCTTAGTGGTTAACTGGTTAAGACACCTGACCTCCTGTACGGGGTCGCAGGTTCTATCATCGATAATGTACCTCTAACTTTTCGAAGTTATGAGCGTTTTAATATATTACTTGCTTCAAACGGTGCATTTCCTTCACCGTTTGAAGCAAGTCATTTATTCTAAATAAATCTATACTAATATTATATATGCGAAAATTTGGATGGATGGATGGATGTATAGATGAATGGATGTATGGATGGATGAATGGATGTTTGTTGCTCAATCACGCCAGAACGGCTGAACGATCTGGATGAAATTTGGCACAGAGATAAATTATAGTCTGGAATAACACTTTTTACCCCGGAAAATTAAGGAGTTTCAGCGGGAATCAAAAAACCCTTATCCACGGCGGTTGTTATAAAAAAATGTTATGTTTTTTCGTTAACCACGTAGCGGAAAATGAACTAAAGTAGGTATAAATTATTGTGCATTATAAATCGTACCTAGCGCCATTAAATTACCGATTTGATACATATTTGTTAAGTAGTTACCTAACTACTTCCGGTTATGCTATTGCTAGGTACTTATATTCTGCCGTAGCGCGGTCTATTATTAATTACGGTAACCAGGGTATTCACCGTGATGCCATCCTTTTTAATCGTACAAAATTCTTTATTACTATAATTAGGCTGTCACTTTTTTATTCGTTTATATAAGAACTCGCTGATGCCCGCAACATATCCACTACAAGCTAGCCCTTGACTGCGATCTCACCTGATGGTAAGTGATGATGCAGTCTAAGATGGTAGCGGGCTAACCTGTTAGGGGCATGGCAGTTATATTAAACCCATACCCTTCGGTTTCTACACGACATCGTACCGGAACGCTAAATCGCTTGGCGGCACGTCTTTGCCGGTAGGGTGGTAACTAGCCACGGTCGAAGCCAGACCATTCCAGGGAAAATTCAGAAATTATAAATTCCCAAACTGACCCTGCCGGGGATCGAACCCAGGACCTCCGCACGTTAAGGCAACAGCTCTACACACGGAGGTCGTCAAACTTCGTCTGCGTGGATTGAGATTTTTTGAACCTACAGTTATTTTCAAATGGCTAAGTTATATCAATACCTAAGTACATTTATACCTGGTACCTACATATACTATTTTTTATCTAAAAAGCATTTTGGTGGCGTTTGAAGGAAACAAAATTAATTATAAAAAATTGCGACCAAGAGAAAATCCGCCACCAAAAATATATTATTAAGTCCTGATCAAATGAATTGCTGTTGTTCTGTTGAGGAGTTTTGTCCTCTATCTCTGATAATATTTATCAAATCTTCACCAAAATTGAGCAAAATTTACCTGATGATATATACCTTCTAATAAATAAAGATTTATTCAAATCAGTTCAGATTTGATTGAGTTGTGGTTGAGTTTGAATTGAGTTGAATTGTGTGAAAATCAACAAAAAACCCCTATCTTGGAAGAACCTTATTTTCTATCTGTATAAAAACTATCCTATATATTGACCCGGAGTATCAGCTACCGCTATACCAAATTTCATTTAAATCCGTTCATTAGCTCTCGCGTGATGTGCGGCCATACAGACAGACAGACAGACAAAATTTAAATAAAAATCTGTTTTGGGCTCAGTATCGATAGTAAAGCATACCCCGATAAAAAATTTCATAATGTATTAAATGTACAGTTTTATTCTAAGTATATAGACAAGATGGTGCCCGCGACTTCATCCGCGTGGATTAAGGTTTTCCGGTACAAAAAGCAGCATATGTCCTTCCCCGGGATACAACCTATCTCTATACCAACCTATCCCCGTATCAAATTTCATCAAAATCGGTTTAAAAGATGGGCCGTGAAAGCATAGCAGACAAACAGACACACTTTCGCATTTATCATATTAGTATGGATTTATTATATATAAATTTAGATTTTGGTCTTGCTCCGTCAGTTTAATAACAGAATTAGGTAGATCTCGTAATTATTTGGTAGATAACACGTAAGCTGGTATTCGGATGGAATTTGAATAAATACTAGTGGTTCGCCCCGAACTAAGACCTCGCGGCGCCATCTATTGACATAAATGTGAAGTTTTGTTAAAAATACTGAAGCTCATTAAAAATTAAATAATTCCGTTTCCTTACAATATTTATCTAATTTTAGTATTTGTTGTTCAAGTACAGGATATAATTGAAATAAGTGATCAAGTTTCAGGCTCATCCTTTCAGAAAATTTAGAGTTCTGAGGTCATCTTTGGACGTTAGAAAATCACCACTTTCGTCAATTTTGGGGGAAAAATTAAAAAAAAAAAATTCTTGGACTCTATTCCTAATTATCTTTAAAATGATATACCGCAACCCTATGTAACTTTATAAAAAATATTTTACTTCGCATTCGCTTCTATGAGAGCCCCCCTGAAATAAAGATTTTTATTATTTTTTAAGCCATATTCGGCGGGAGGCCATTAGTTTACATATTATATTTAAAGCTGAAGTAATTGCGTTCAGTAATTCAGAAGTTATAATGCTCTGACAGACGGACGGACGGACGGACGGACGGACGGACAAGTGCCAATTCACCCAAGTAGACTCAGAGACCTTCGCTTCGCTCGGTCAATTATACATTGCGGTAGCAAAGTTTGCCGCAAGGGGAGGGTTGTTTTTAAATTTATTTTGTACCAAAAAGTTATAAAATACGTAGAAAAACAGAAATATAGTGGACAAGGAAGCACTTAAGAGATCTTTACCAGTGATCCTTGGCGGTGGGAAAGGTAAGGTGGGATAATCTCAAAACTTAATAATAAAAAAATCAAGAGCTGTTGCCCCCACAGTCGATTGGGTTGGGACTTTGGGAGCTGTCCACATCGTACCGGAACGCTAAATCGCTTGACGGTACGTTTTTGCAGGTAGGGTGGTAAGTGGTAACTAGCCACGGCCGAAGCCGTGGCTAGTTACCACTAGTCCCATCAGGCCGGACCAGAGAAAATTCAGATATTATAAATTCCCGAATTGACCGTGTCAAGAATTGAACCCGGAGGACACCCACCCAGAGAGGTCGTTAATTTTGACAAGAGATAGACGGTGTTCAGACGTTTTACGAAGACCAAAGGTCTTAATATAAATATACTACATTCGAAATTAAACTTTAATTATTTAATGATAAGGTTTAATTTCGAATAAACTATACATAAAAGTCTTACTTCACGCATTTTCTTACGGAAAGGTTTTTTGCCGGCTAGGGTAACCGTCCGCATCGTCAAGGAACTAACGTTAAATGATAAATGATTTATTTATTTCACATAAGACAACTTGTGTCACTTATGATACGTCAAGACTCTACCACCGGTTCGGAAAGCTGATTCTACTGAGAAGAGCCGGCAAGAAACTCAGCAGTTGCTCTTTTCTCAAAAAAAGATAGTGGTTACAATATTTAAGCAATACAATACATACGTAACTAGGGCTTCCAATAACGGGATTGGCTAATACCGGGATCCCGAACTTTTTTCGTCCGTTTTCAATACCGGTATGGAAATGTCTAATACCGGGATACCGGTTTTGGTGACACTATACACGAAACAGTGACTATTGCATATATTTCTTGGTACATGCCACTGTTTGTATTCGGCTAAGTTTAAAACTAGTATATTATTTATTGCTTAAAACCTGATCCAAATATTGATCACTCAGAGGAAAAAAAATAGTGTTTGAATTTAGAACCCTGCGGCTTGGCATTTCCATTTCATTGACACACGAAAGTTTCAGAAATCTGTCTTTTATTCAATGCAATATTTTATATTTTATATTTTAATATTTAAAAAAATGACATTTCTTCATTGAATTTATGCAGAAAAGTGCTCTTTTGGAGTTAATGTGGAGAAAAAATATTTTTTTGTGCAATTTCCTTCAGAAAAGACTAGTTTTAAGTTAAAAACTATCTATATAATTTTAAGTTTTTCCCAATACCGGGATCCCGGGATCACGGTATTGAAAAAAACTTTCCGGTATTAATACCGGTATTGAAAAAAACCGGTATTCGAAAGCCCTTTATGTAACGTTACAAGTATTACACTGACTTCTGAGTCACTGGATGCGATGCCGGTTGCTTCCATCCAACTTTGTCGTTAATGAAATCGTCGAGCTGTTTGCTGTCTGTTTTGGCAAATCTTCATGGTTCCAAACTCTTTTGGAACCATGTTATAAAATCCTACACTCGACCCCACAAAGGATTTCTGCACCTTGCGCACATGCAATACGCACAACGTTCGAAAGTTAAATGTTGTTCGTTGGTACATGGTTAAGTACATAACTTGAGAACAGCTGGACCGAATTTTTCTAATGGTTTTTTAATGTTTGTGATAAAAGTCTGAATAAGGGGAAAGAAAAATTTGCAGTCTCTTAGTAAATTCGTGAAAAATTCAAAAGTGATATTTTCATTGGACTTTGATTTTTGACGACCTCGGTGGCGCAGTGTTGAGCGCTGTTGTCTTAACGTGCGGAGGTCTGGAGTTCGATTCCCAGCAGGGTAAATTTGGGAATTTAAAATTTCTGAATTTTTCCTGGTCTGGCCTGGTGGGAGGCTTCGGCCGTGGCTAGTTACCACCATGCCCCTTACAGGTTAGCCCGCTACCCTCTTAGACTGCCTCATCACTTACCATCAGGTGAGATAGCAGTCAAGGGCATTTCAAAAAAAAATTAAAATTATAATGGACCCGATTTATAGAAATTTGAACCGGACTACGTTCGTAGGGTCAGCTCGTTTTAAATATATTACTGATGAAATAATTGCCGAAACATGGACACTGACATCGAGACTAGTACACCGACTACAGGTCGCTCAGCGTGGTATGGAAAGAGCTATGCTTGGAATTTCTTTGAGGGATAAAGTCCGGAACGAAGTGATTCGCCAAAGAACTAAAGTGACCGACATAGCTCTTAGGGCTGGCCCGCTGCAGACGCAGTGGCAGTGGGCTGGTCACGTGTGTCGGAGGACCAATGGACGTTGGAGTCGAAAGGTCTTCGAGTGGAGACCGCGTCTTGGTAAACGGAGCATAGGGCGCCCCCCAGCGAGGTGGAGCGATGATATCCGGAGGGTGGCTGGCATCGACTGGATGCGAAAAGCCGAAGAAAGAGCTTGTTGGCGCTATGCCTATGTCTAACTAGGCCTATGTCCAACAGTGGATGCACATCGGCTGATAATGATGAAATAATTACTACGTACCTAAGTACGCCGCTATTGTCACGCGGTTGTTTCGGCTAGCACGAGACACCCGGCGTTATCTCCTCACGTCATATTTCGCACACTTGGAGAATTTAATAGTGTCATAAACCAAAATAAGCACTTGATAATTGAGGATGTAACTCCGTGACTGGAATCACATATAGTCTGTCATTGTTGTATTGTATAGTGCAGACACCGCCGCGGCTGAGTAGTCCCAGGGGGCACACTAACAGTATTATTTTAATATTGTTGACGTTTGAGAATTATAATCCTTATTTTAGGGACGTCGAGGTCGAGGTACGTTATCTATCTAAATATATATAAATCACGTGTCACGTTGTTTGTCCGCGATGGACTCCTAAACTACTTAACCGATTTTAAATTAAATTTGCACACCGTGTGCAGTTTGATCCAACTTGAAAGATAGGATAGCTTACATCTTAATTTATAGCCGCAATATTATTTTATGTCGGATTTGCAATGTAAGACGCAGAAAAAACGGTCGAACGAAAACGTTTCTTACGAAAAGCTCATTCCACGCGGACGAAGTCGCGGGAATCAGCTAGTCTAAATATATAAAAGGATAAGGTGACTGACTGACTGACAGACTGACTGATCTATCAACGCACAGCGCTAGTATATAAGCGTTATACAGATAGCTAGTCCAGGCGTACAGATAGCTATAATATTATGACGCATCTGCTTTCAAATAATTTTGGAAAATTCAACCCCTAAGGGGATAAAATAGGGGTTTGAAATTTGTGTGAAAGTCGAACCTAAAGTGAACGAAGCCGCGGACAAAATAGTCACTTCAGAACGGCTAGACCCATTCTGATGTGTTGGACCCAGTAGGTGGCGTTGCAATTAGGTTCTAGGTTCAGGGCAGGACAAAGTCTGCTAGGGCCACTAATTATTTATTTAAACGTATGCAACTACTTTCCTTAATGGATCAGTCCTCCTGAACAATTTTGTATGGAACTTTTTCGCGAAACTTTCCATGCCGGTAGAAGTTTCTTGGTCTTTTTTTTAGATGTGGCTAGTGCTTGGCTTCAATCAGACCTGCTTGCAATTGGTGATGCCTATTCTCTCTTTATTTTAAATTTGAAGAAACCTATATTAAAAGAGGAGGAGAAAACGGAAGCCGGAAGGGCATTCTATATCCTAGCGGTTCGAATTAGGAACGAAAAAGCAAATCTCTTCGTACGAGTCCGCGGAATTTCGGCTAAGGTTGCAGAGGCAGACCTTGTCGAAAAAATGTAATAGTACAAATTAGTTTAACTCTTTGATGATCCAGTCAAAAAGGCAGCCATCAACATAAAATTCATCGCTGATTATTCGGTCAGTATAAGTTTCATAGAAGATGTGTTTTCCTAACTCCGCTAACTTTACGACCTAAGTGGCGCAGTGTTGAGCACTGTTGTATTACCGTGCGGAGGTCCCGGGTTCAATCCCCGGCAGGATCCATTTGGGAATTTATAATTTCTTAATTTTCCCTGGTCTAGCCTGGTCCGGCCGTGACTAGTTACCACCC
Source organism: Erebia aethiops (assembly GCA_923060345.2). Taxonomy (NCBI): domain Eukaryota; kingdom Metazoa; phylum Arthropoda; class Insecta; order Lepidoptera; family Nymphalidae; genus Erebia; species Erebia aethiops. The sequence goes on along the minus strand of OV281079.1, from coordinate 2,886,420 downwards.
TACCGGCAAAGACGTGCCGCCAAGCGATTTAGCGATCCGGTACGATGCCGTGTAGAAATGGGGGTATAGGTTTAATATAACTGCTATGGCCCTTTTGGCCGCTACAATCTTAAACTCCATCGACACTTACCATTAGGTGAGATCGCAGTCAAGGGCTAACTTGTGGATTTCAAAAAACCTTACGTTTTCTATCAATAGTTAATTTTGAAAAAAAATATGAAAACTAGACTTTCCAGATTAACCAGAGACGTGGTGCAGATAAAGGGCGGATATCAGAACCAAATCATCCTAATCTATGAAGAATATCTAAAAAGACATTCTCAAAAACAACTCTGCATGTCCGCGGGCCACCGTAGCCAAGCAGAATCCATATTAATATTATAAATGTGAAAGTATATATATAGTGTCTGTTCTGATAAGCTCTCACGGCCCATCTTTGCAACTGATTTTGATGAAACTTGGTATGCTATATGCTACTTTTTACCGCGGAAATTTAATTAACTTAATCCAAGCGGATGAACCCGCGGTCATCAGTTAGTACTTGTATAAAATAATACTGCTTATGCAATGGTTGTATGCCCCCAACAGTGTGAAATACTCAACACTTAGCCATGTAAAACATAGTTGCAAGCTCAATTGTTGTGATTGGCTGAAATTACAGTATCTTGCTGCTATAATAGACTTATCTAGATCAAAGGCGGAAGAGTGCTGCCTGTTAACCAATCAGAGATGATTGCAATTGTTACACCGTTGCAACAATGTTTACCTAATATGACCCACGTGATAATCTGCTGCGACATAGCTTGACGAGTCGCCAAGCTTAAGTGGCAATGGGCAGGGCACATAGATCGAAAAACCGATGGGCGACGGGACCCCACTAGTCCCAAGATGCTTGAATGGCGGCCTCGCACCTGAAAGCGCAGTTGGACTACACCGCACTAAGTGGACGGACGATCACAAACGTGTGGCACAAGCGTGCTCTGTGGCGATCCACCTTTGTCCGGCAGTGGACGTTAATAGGTTGCAACTAGGGCTTCCAATACCGGGATCCCGGACTTTATTCATCCGTTTTCAATACCGGTATTGAAATGTCTAATACCGGGATACCGGTATTGGTGACACTATAAACGAAACAGTGACTATTGCATATTATATTTCTTGGTACATGCCACTGTTTTTATTCAGCTTAGTTTAAAACTTGTATCATAAGCACATTAGCTCAATAAGAGCATCTTTATTGCTTAAAACCAATGAAGAAAAGTAATTTTTGATGGCTTGGCATTGCTATTTCATTGACTCATGAAACGGTCAGAAATCTTTTTTTTTATCCAATGCAATTTTTTTATTATGATATTTTATTTTCTTTTAAAAAATATTATTGAATTTTTAATCAATTTGTGTTTTTAAAAAAAATCTTTCCGGTATTAATACCGGTATTGAATAAAACCGGTATTCGAAAGCCCTAGTTGCGACGACGACTACGATAAATTACGCATAGATAGAATACGCATGATAAAATAATAAATAATTTAATATTAACTAGACCAACGAATTTCGGCCATGGCCAATCTCCAGGGATATTTTTAATTAATTAAGAATATTAAGTGCTTGCTTATTTTATATAATATGCATTATAATTAAAATTATTTAAAAAAAACCCCCAATTCCAAACTTCATACATAGATTAGATTATAGATCTAGTCATACTAATATTATAAAAGCGAAAGTGTGTTTGTTTGTTGGTTTGTCCTTCAATCACGCCGCAATGGAGCAACAGATGGACGTATTTTTGGCATGGATATAGTTGAGGACATAGACTACTTATTATCCCGGAAAATTAAGGAGTTCAGCTAGGACATAAATAGTTTTGTTCTAGTGCCCTGTTTTTTCTTTTCTGTTCTGTTTATGTGTGTAATTAATTATAATAGTACTTAAATAATATTGTTACCTGAAAAGACGAACTGGGAAACTGTTATATCTTATAGCGGGTGTGTATTATCAATAAATAAATAAATTAATTAAATTAATTTTATTTTTGAAACAATTTTGTTGCAGAAAAAAATGCAATCGCGGCGGCTTTAGCGCCCAAGATTAATAAGTTTGTGCTTATGTCGTATTTTTTAAAGTTTCTAGGAAAAACATGACTGGACAAGTTAACCTAGATGCATTGGGCTCTAAAGTATACACATTCCACCAATTTATTAGCTTTGGCGAGCGGCGAAACAGTAAATTGATTTGAAGCAATAAAATTATTATTACCAGACGTAATTAAATTCCGCGACATTGAAGCAGAAATTGATTTATATAGCCGCAAAGAATTACTAAGAGAAACCGCATTAACCGGAAACCGGAGAAGCCTTCCTGCATAAATCTCATTTCTTTTCTATTTATATAATAAAAGATTAGAAAAGAAAGAAAAACCGGCCAACAAGCGCAAGTCGGACTGGCACACGAAGGGTTCCCCTACCATCTCGCAAGATTAAAACACTATGTATTTTTAAATACAAGTTTATTACATGGGGACCCGGACCCGCTTCTACTTATATTTTACAACTTTATAAATTACCATCATTTGTTGTCATAGCCGCTATAGTGCTACTGACTCTTTGAAAATTTCGTGTCTACCTTTTACGGTATCTCTATTACAGCAAAAAACCGATAAAAACACGTTTATTGTATGGTGTTCCCCTTTATTTATTTTTTTAATTACATTTTTATTATTTTTTGTTACGAGTATAACGGCTATAGAAGAACACACTCTGTAAACATTTCAACTGTCTAGCAGTTACGGTTCATGATATACAGCCCGTTGGCAAGCAGACGGACGGATGGACACAGAGTAGATGCTTATAGTAATAGGGTCCCGTTGGTGCCCTTTGGGTACGGAACCCATAGGTATATGAAATGCATTTCATTGGTAAGGGCATCGCTTAAGAACGGCTGGACTGGCTGGAAGAATTTGGCTAATTTTTAAATGTTCGTGATATAAAAATAATGTTTTAAAGTTGTCTGGAAAATTGGGAAAGTGCTCTTTTCTATGGGCTTTTTGTATGAACTCGATTTATTGAAATTTGGACAGGACGTCTGTCGGGTCAGCTAGTATACCTACTATAATATTATAAATGCAAAAGTTTAGATGCATATGTGGATGGAAATTTGTTACTCGATCACGCCAGAACAGCTGAATGGATTTGAATGATGATTTTTCACAGTGATAGAATATAGTCTGGAATAACACATAGGCTACTTTTTATCCCGGAAAATGAAAGACTTTCCGCGCGGACGAAGTCGCGGGCATCAGCTAGTAGTAAATAGATCTTTATTGTAATCCGTGTGTGCTCAGCCCTACGCTGTGACCCTCGCAGTGCTGTGGTCACCCATCATCCATCAGCCTGTATACATCCACTGCTGGACATATAAGCCTTTTCGAGAGCGCGCCACCAAACACTGTGGTCTCTGGGAGGGGTTAATCCCAGGAACGCACATCGTAAATTTTTGGAGTTATTACGCGTTAGGTAGAGGTATTAAAGTACAATAAATACTCCGTTATAGAACATGTTATAACTAGCAGATACCCGGCATGTGCTACTACGCTAAAAAAAGAAAAAAAAAGCATCTTCGCATTTTTGCCTTTCTAATGAACCGCTTTGGGGCACATGGATGGTTTCAAAGTCCATAACGGACATAAGTAGAAACAATTTTTGTGTTTTATATATATGTCACCGTAAAATTGTAAAAACCGTTAGATTGAAATCTAACGCTTTTTATCTCGATAGATTGTAAACTGTCGAAAGATTGTGAACCGTTCAATGTCCTGAGTGTCAATTTTTGAAATATTCATTGTACATATTTACGTTTTCTTGTCTCTTTCTTGTAGGTTAGGTTAGGGTTCGACATAAATAATCAGGTAGTGTCCTAAAACTTGAGAAAACTTAGGTTTTATCGGGTTAAGATACCTATATATAAAAATAATGCGTAAAATTTTAATTTTTCGACAGTTTACAATCTCACTAGTTAGATTATAATCTAATGGTTTCTACAATTTTACGGTGACATATACAGAAAAAAGATAAGCAATTTAGTAATTCTAAATCACGAAATTGCCCTTGCGGGGAGTCAAATTCAGTGCCCACTTATAAGACCGCGCTTACCACTGCGCTAGGGAGGTCTTCACTCGGCATGTGTTATTCTTCAAATTACACATTTCCTTATCTTGTAGACGAAAACTATGACGAAAATTACAGAGCCTCGAGTATGTACCTACAGTTGCTGTCGGAAAATGTTTCTAGAAGTTTTTAAATTACATCCTTTAATGGGGCCAGACCAGACCTTTACACTGCGTGCAGTAAGGTCTAAAACACTATATCAAAATAATATTTTCAAGCATCGATTTCTAACAATCAGATTATAGCCATAATAATATTATAAATGCGAAAGTGTGTCTGTCTCTCTGTCTGCTACGCTTACACGGCCCACCTGTACAAACGATTTTGTTGAAATTTGGTACAGGGATAGGTATCCCAGGGAAGGAAATAGGCTACTTTTTGTCCCGGAAAATTGAGGAGTTCCCGCAGCAATCGAAAAAACTTCGTCCACGCGAACGAAGTCGCTGGAATCATCTAGTTTTATAATAAAACTCATTTCCTAATTTCACCTTCTGACACGGATATTAGCACATAATATGCATATATAAACTTTAAAATGGCAAACGTTTTCAGACCACGACTGTACCTACCTACTTAATCTAAAACAAACGTCTCTACAAAGATGAGATTACAATTGTTATTATCAACACATCTGTTGTTTCGAAATATGATAAAAACTCACAACATGGGCACATACATAACTACTACATAATATTATTACTATCGTAGAGAAAAGTAGATAGGTAGGTAGTTATTTTTCACGCGTGTACTTAAACTATTTTTAAGTTTAACCCACTAACCCATTTTAGTAGGATTTGAGTACCTAGTTATAAAGGTCTTAGGTCACCTTGTGAAGTTATTAAGTCATCATCATCATTTCCATCCATTGCCGGCTCACTGCTGTAGGTACGCTTAGTCTAAGTTTGTAGGTACATTGCAAATTCGATTGATCGTAATCGAGCTTTCGATCACATTGGCGTCAAAGTATTCATTGGCATTCCTTTTCAAGCGATTCCGACTAGGAAACCGAATATCTAAACCACCACCGCCGTTGAAGTGAAGTGTTCAATTGTTAAATAAATCTTTGTATGGTATACGGGAAAGGTATACCACCCTTTCGGGATAAAAAGTAACCTATGTGTTATTCCAGACTAAGTATAACCTATTTCTGTGCCAAATTCCATCCAGATCCGTTTACCCAAACATCCATCCATCCAAACTTTCGCATTTATAATATTAGTTTTAGTATAGATAAGTATTCTTTTCAAAAATGGCAAAGATGTCCCCCAACAGGTTAGGCCGCTATCATCTTAGACTGCATCATCAGTCATCACTTACCATCAGGCGAGATTGCAGTCAAGGGCTAACTCATAGTGGCATAATTCATATTTTTCATAAAATTCCAATTCTTTGTTTCCGAACACAGTCAAAGTAATTAACTATAGTACGGCCATTTTAAGCGCGGACAAAAGTTCATTGACGCACCTTCACTATGAAACCCTCACGAAACTAACTAACTACGTCAAACCTATAACTGTCTCTTTCGCGCATATGAATAGACGCGCTTACGTGGTCGACAGTGGATTTCATAATAAAAGTCGTGACGTCTCACCACCGAAACATAGGTGTAAGTAACATTTTACGCGTCGTAACATCATGATTCATAATGTACTATAGTAGTACTAACGTATGTAAATATATTATGTACTTAGTAGTTCAGTAATCAACGATCAATTAATGTTGCGAATAATAACACAATTGCTACGTGAACCTTAAGAATTTGTGAAAAAAAAATTAATAAAAACATGAATAATTACTTCATTTGTTTATTTTCTTTGCCTTTGAATTAAACATAACATAATAATCATATCTGTCGACTTTCCAAATCACAGAGTTGCTCAGATTGGAAGCAAAACTAAACCTAATTCTGCTAATAATGACTGAAAAATAGCTACTGTTTGTGTTTACTAAACTACAACGGCTACGAGTGATTAGTTTCTAAAATCAAAAATTCCGGGCTTTATCTTCAAACATATTAATAAATACGTAAGCGTAGCCCTTGACGGTACCTCAATACATACATAGGTACATCTGGGTCAAATTGCTTATACCTCCTCCTTTTTTTAAAGTTGATTACAAATGAATCAATTACAATACAAGAATAAAAAGATAGACTCCGTACAAGGAGCCGATAGATTACATTATTTTTTACAGAAGTCCAAAGTGTTGTTTACCCCTTCATTAGGCGAACGACCTCTCGTTTGTTTGTTTACATTTTGTCCGCGCTTAAAATGGCCGTACTTTACCTTGGTACGTAAACTTGTAAATCATGAAAGTCCTTGCACTTCGAATGAAAAATGATAGTATTCTTTAATCTTTTATATTTCTTAGAACAAGTAATAAACATTTACTTCTCTCAGTCTATCATAAAACGTTAATTATTGTTTACGAATGCAAAATAATAATTTAAGGTATTTTGCAACAATAAATATTACATTGATCCTGATTAAATATAGCCTCATATTATGAGTTGAATGGATAGTGAGATTTAACGTAAGTAGGTATGTGAAACGTTATGTACCTACATTAATGCAGAAACAATATAATTTATTTTTTTCATAACGTACGTAAATATAATTTATTTCAAATAACTACAATTTATCCGTAAAATATAATATAATAACTAAAATTATATTATTAAAAGGAGTCCCTTTAGGCAAGGTTCCAAAGATACTGGCAGCGTTCCCCCTTTGAATAGCTAGACTAATTCTTTGTCCGAGGTAGCTGCCAGCTCTTCGGTCTCCTATGATGTCGACTAACCTTGATATTTCCATAAAAAGCCTTATAGCGTTAGGACCCCACGGACCAAGGGTCTCGACACCGAAAGGGACAAAATTAAAATATAAATTATAACTTAAAATTTTTCACTCTCCAAGTCCTCAACTATACTAATGCTACAATTCACGTTGACCCGTAGCTCCGTTGCGGCGTGCTTGACGGACAAACCAACAAACAAACACACTTTTGCATTTATAATATTATAGTATAGTATGATATCCCCAAATTAACCAATTGACAAGATTGAATTCGGCTCGGTAGGAATGGCATTCCGAACCAGTGGTAGATTCACTTGACGATTCAAAAGTACTTGTAAAAGTTTATTTGAATAAAAATCATTTGAATTTTTTTGACCCCGCCATGATCGAATCTGGGCCCCCCTGCTTATAAGAAATTAGCGCTCACGCCTCACACGCACAGGGAGGCCTTCAACATTATTCAAAATTACTTGTTGGAACATATCGAAAGAAAACTTGGACGCCTGAGAGTTTTCAATAATGCTCTCTAGGGTTTGTAGAGTCTGTGTTGGGATGACGATGATTTTCACAAACGATGTTCAAAGAAGGTCGGTCAGCTTCATACAAACTGTGACCTGATTGTAAAGTGTCGCGACCATAAATGACCTAAGGTGGGATCGATTGATAATAAAGCAGTGTATTAAATTTAATGATTCTTTTTTTTTTTTAAAGCCGGAATTTGCTGGTAAATTCATGTTTGGTTTTGAGGTTAGGATTGAATACGACACCGGCGCCATTATTAAAAAACAACCATTACCACTCCAGTATATTATTTTGGAGTATGAGCCATTTTTGATTTTCGATGTTGGTTTTTAGTTAGTTCGTTTTCAATGTTTGTCGTCGAAGCATCGATGTTTTTAAGAACAATGGTGCATCCATAGAGAAGGATGTTTATAGGACTGGCAACCCTCGTGATTTCAGATTTTGAAAATGATTTGAGTTTTGACGATACTCTTTGACTGATGACAGCTGTCACTTGAAGTTGACGTCTGCGATCCGTTTCATATAATTTTTGCTGTTTATTTGCCAAAAAACGACCATTCTGGCTAGCAGCTGACAAAAAACCATATTTATTTATACCATTTTACACAATTATTCACACATGAACACACTAAACAAGCTAAAAAAACATTGGAAAAGGTAAAATGAAAAAAAAATCGTAACTGCATTAGATTACGTGATGAAACGAAACGTAGTGATGAATTATGGTGCACAGATTATAGAATATATCTAAAGGTGTGTTCAGAAACATTAATACGATCCGATATGGTATTTTGCAATTATTTTATTTTTTATTCCGGCTTTAATAAAAAAATATAATAGTTGTACTTAAATACCCCTCTAATCACCTATATTTTGCCATTGTATTTATCAATGGTCGCTTTCATTTTTGGTCAGGTCATATTTGGCCATCCTTCTTTTATAACTTAAAAGTCACTATGAGTAGGTATAAAATACCCCCCTATAGTTCTATATACTTAATTTAAACGCACAATTTCACGCATTGTTACTTCCAGTGTGATATAACATTATGATTTACGACAAGTACGATTTTTTGTCTCTGTGTAATGCCAAGGCCTTTTTATCGTCAGAGTTAACTGCTACATGCTCACGGCTTTGCGTACCTACTTTTTTTTAATCCACTACAAGCTAGCCCTTGACTGCGATCTCACCTGATGATAAATGATGATGCAGTCTAAGATGGTAGTGGGCTAACCTGTTAGGGGCATGGCAGTTATATTAAACCCATACCCCTTCGGTTTCTTCACGGCATCGTACCGGAACGCTAAATCGCTTAGCGGCTACTGTTAGCTAAGGAGATAAAAGAAAAACAAATCGGAGAAAATTTGCATTTCACTACTTTACTTTGTTACCATTTACTAAATGGGAGATGCCGTATCTGATTCCGTGCAGTGAGTTAGGGAAATTGTTCGAAAGTCTATGGATGCTTCGGGCTTCGCCCGTAGCAAAAATCCGCCAAAATATTTTGCGCTCCTTTAGGATGCCGTGTACAAAACGAAATAGGAACCTGTGTTCCCTTACCAGCATACCTCATATTCACTGCATCATCACTAACTTCCGCACTCAGAGTCGCTAATCATAACTTAAGGAACTCCTTAGTACTTACTTAATAGATTTTGTATTGATATCTATACTTAGGAGTTTCTTAAGTAATGGTAAAGCGACTCCGAGAGAAGAACAACCACCGAGTTCTTCTCAGTAGGAATGTCATGCCGAACCAGTGGCACATAATGCCAGTGGTAGATTCACTTGACGATTCCAAAGCACTTGTCAAAGTTAACTTGAATAAAAAAGATTTGGGGCCAGCAATAAAAAAATCCATACTAATATTATAAATGCGAAAGTGTGTCTGTCTGTCTGTCTGTCTGTCTGTCTGTCTGTCTGCTACGCTTTCACGGCCCACCTGTTGAACCGATTTTGATGAAATTTGGTACAGGGGTAGATGGTATCCCGGGGAAGGACATAGGCTACTTTTTATCCCGGAAAAATAAAGAGTTCCCGCGGGAATAAAAAAAAACTGTCTCTTCACCCGATTTTGATACAATTTGGTACAGGGGTAGATGGTTTCCCGGGGAAGGACATAGGCTACTTTTTATCCCGGAAAATTAAAGAGTTCCCGCGGGAATCAAAAATCTTAATCCACGCGGACGAAGTCGCGGGAATCATCTAGTATAGAATAAAATAAAATAATATGGAATAATTGGAAGCAACTTCAATCTTTAGGAATATATTATTTACATCATTTACATAGCTATTATACCTACCAACTTACAGGCTGCCGATTTAAACAAATAGTGTCGACACATTTCATTAAATAAATATATTTTATTTGTGCATAAAAAATATCTAACTTTAATTAAATTCTGGCTTCCATTGTGCAGCTCATAAATTTAATTGGCTTTATTAATAATTTTAGAGGAAACCATTATAGCTTGATATTTTTGCAAACGATACACACCAATTTCATATAGTTATAGGATGACAGAACACTTTATTTCAAACCAAAACATTAATATTTTGTCAACCAGTTAAATAGTAGCCGACGTTTATTGTTTATGGTCAATGTACGAATAACTTATTATATCTTATTATAAGGATAAAAAATCAGGAAGGAAACGATCAAGAAGGAAACGTTACAAGGAAAATGGCTCCGAAATATGAGACAGTTGACCAAGACTTGACTCCAAGTAACTTATGATTGCAATAAAGTCGCTTAAATCTCATATTGTCGGCCGGAAAGAATTTTTTTTTTTAATCCACTACAAGCTAGCCCTTGACTGCGATCTCACCTGATGGTAAGTGATGATGCAATCTAAGATGGTAGCGGGCTAACCTGTGAGGGGCATGGCAGTTATATTAAACCCATACCCCTTCGGTTTCTACAGGGCATCATACCGGAACGCTAAATCGCTTTGCGGCACGTCTTTGCCGGTAGGGTGGTAACTAGCCACGGCCGAAGCCTCCCACCAGACCAGACCAGGGAAAATTCAGAAATTATAAATTCCCAAATTGACCCTGCCGGGGAGCGAACCCGGGACTTCCAGACGTTAAGGCAACAGCGCTACACACTGCGCCACGGAGAACGTCCAAGCGTCACTTTTGGTACGGTTTTGAAATCTCGGACGGTGATTTTAAGATGAATTTCGGAATATGGACACGCGCACGGGAAATTCCGGTACGTAAAATACCAAGTACCAACTGAGTTTATTATTATCTAAAACCACTTAGCTTAGCGAGGCGTAAAATTATGTAGATTCCCAGCGCACAGCGGGATATGTGATTATATTGTACCCTAACAACTAAGTATTTCACGATAGCCAGCATTGTCTTGGTAGGTAGGTATGGCACAGGCAAAATTTTCCATTTAGACATTATTCAATAATATAATAAGGAAAATTATAAAGGTACCTTAAAGAAGAAAAGGAAAAAACCAAATAAATTGTAGATAATAATACCTACTTATCTAATACTAGCTGATGCCCGCGACTTCCGCGTCCGCGTGGAATAAGTGTTTTTGGATTCCCGCGGGAACTCCTCAATTTTCCGGGATAAAAAGTAGCCTATGTCACTCTCCAGGTCCTCAGCTATACCCATGTCAAAAATCACGTCGATCCGTTGCTCTGTTCTAGCGTGATTGAAGGACAAACCAACAAACCAACAAAAAAACTGACTTTCGCATTTATAATATTAAGTATGATGTTTTTAGAATTGATGTACGGACTACGAACAAACAAAATTCGGCAAATATTTGCGCGGGACTATTGGCATCTTTTGTGGTTTTCCATTTGCAGGAATCTTCGTATGCTTTTAGCTGTCTTCAGAAGTTTCTGGGAGCAAATCGTTTATTATACTTCTATCGTTAACTTTATAGCATCTTTTTAACAGATTCCGGATCTTCGTTACACTTATAATTGAGCAGCTAAATTCTTCCGCAAATCGTATATACCAGGGTAGGCGAACCTTTATGTATCAACGTGCCATTTTTTCTAAAGAAATGTTTAATGAAGTCATAGACGTGCCATCAAATAATTTTGAATTTGTGATTATTGGGAAAATAATAAATAAAAGGCGGTGTGCAGCGCGGATTCGCTCAAAAAATCAGCAAGGCGTATCGAACGGTCTCCCTGAACGCCGTATTGCTATTGACTGGTATCCTCCCACTCGATCTCCGCATACGAGAGGCAGCAGCCCTGTATGAGGCGAAGAGGGGAGTGCCCCGGCTGGAGCTGGCGGGCAGGGAGGTCGAGCGGAGAGCCAACTACGCAGAGAATGGCCACCCGGCAGCCCATATGAGCCTCAAGTTCATAAGCCTGGTAGACCAAGAAGATGTCGACAATAACAACAGTCAAGCGGTGCGTATCTTCACGGATGGCAGCAAAATTGAAAACAAAGTCGGAGCCTCACTATCCCTTTGGAACGAAGAGGCAGAGATCGTACAGTACAGTTTACCAGGTTGAACTGCTGGCCATATGCAGCGGAGGCCCTAAAGAGCCCGAGCCAAGTTTCGGAATATATAGTGATTCCAGATCTGCGCTGGAGACTGTATAGTCAGTTATAACTCGTACCACCCACTAGCAGTCGAGGCCCGGAAGAACCTGGGGCGGGTTCTTGCCCAGAGCAAAGTTGTCACTTAGTTCTGGATAAAAGCCCATGCCGGCCTCGCTGGGAACGAACGCGCCGACGAGCTGGCGAAAAGCGCCGCCCTCTACTCAAAAAAGAGTCCGGACTACGATCTGTGCCCGGTATCATTTGTCAAGGGCCAAATCCGCAAGGAACGAATGGAACCGGAGATATAGGTCAGGTGAAACAGCAGGAAAAACCAAAACCTTCTTCCCAGATGCGGTTGAAGCGCATAGAACAGTCCATAAAATCATCCTGGACAGTGTTACCAGCCAGCTGTTTACGGGACATGGCGGCTTGGAGAGTACTTACACAGATTCAAATGCAAAGACGATCCAGGCTGTGTCTGCGACCCAAACTGTGGCGAAACTGTATTAAACATATTAATTGAGTGTCCGCAGTACGGCAGAGCAAGAGAAAATCTAAAACAGCAAATGCAAATGAATCTGTGTAAAGACTCCCTGGCTAATATACTAAAAACTAATAAAACTAGAAACTTATTTTTAAAATATGCCAAAAATGTTGTTAATATAGTCATAGATAGGAATAAAACGTAAGCTATAAGATAGTGTGTATAAGATGTGGTATAAGATAGATCTATATTTACTCTGTATTATTAGAATATAGAAACAAAATATTGATAGTGCACATATAGCGAAATAGAACCTAAAATAAACTTAGTATGGAATAAACAATAAATATAATGATTAATGGAATACAACTAACAAATATTACAAATATAACTTAAAAAATATAATGACCAGTAAACAATTAATAATTAGAAAAAATACAGGCTTTGACTACGTCAGAGGTATCTTCTGCATAAATTATTTAAAAAAAAAAATAGGTACCTACTTTAACTTTATTTGTTGCGAATCGATTTGCCATTCTGTGAAATACAATCAAGGTAGACAGTATTTCTATAAAATTATGCCAAAAATTTCCATAAAATCACTGGTAAGTAACTTGAGGTACTTGTTGATTAAATTAGGTAAAATCCACAAAATACTAGTAATTCACGTCTGTCGCGGTGGCAGCGCGCTCTTGAAACTAATGGGTTGCGCAGGAGTCTGATTACAATACAAATTATTTATATATGTTAATTTTTAAGGTTCCGTACCCCAAAAGCTGCCAACAAGACCCAATTACAAAGTCTCCGCTGTCAGTCCGTCCATCCATCTGTCTGTCAGCAAGCCGTTATAAGATATAAACCGTAATAGCTACATCAGTTGAAATTTTCACAGAGAGTGTATTTCTATGGCCGCTTTAAAGACAAATAATAAGTTAAATATATATAACAGGAAAAAGTGACTGACTGACTGACGGGCTGAAAACAGGGGTTTTAAATTTGTATGAAAATCGAATTTAACGTGATCAAAGCTGCAGACTAAAGCTAGTTGAAAAATAAAGTGGGTCCCCGGCCATACTAAAAACGTTATATTTTCAGCGATACTCACAACTTAAACTTTAGCTGCTTTATCAACAAGTAATTAAAATAAAATAAAGTTAAAAATTACAGGGAAAATACAATGAACTTGTGCGATGGTACGGAACCCGCAGTGTGCGAATCCGACTCGCACTTGACTGGTTTCTTGAGAATTGCATATAGCACGTGTTAATTGGATTAACCACTTTTTACCAGTTTTTGTATAATGGAACTATAAATAAACTGAATCGATACGGAAAATTTTTACAATATTTTTATTTTGTTAGAAGTTCTAATAATATTATGAAGGGGCTCTTAAGTAATATTTTTGACGACCTCCGTGGCGCAGTGTGTAGCGCTCGGAGGTTCCGGGTTCGATCCCCGGCAGGGCCATTTTAGGAATTTATAATTTCTGAATTTTCCTTGGCTTCGGCCGTGGCTAGTTACCACACTACCGGCAAAGACGTGCCGCTAAGCGATTTAGCGTTCCGGTACGATGCCGTGTAGAAACCGAAGGTTTAATATAACTGCCATGCCCCTAACAGGTTAGCCCGCTACCATCTTAGACTGCATGATCACTTAAACCATCAAGTGTGATCGCAGTCAAGGGCTAGCTTGTAGTGGATAAAAAATAAAAAAAATATATTTAATATCATCAATTATTTATTCAGCATAGGTATATTTTTAAAATGTGAATAATAAGGCAAGTTGGTGCCTATGTATTTTATTCATCAATACTTTTATCCCGCCACTCGTTTCAATGCGACTCACGTTCGTAAATTCGAAAGGAATTTTCACAAAACAAATCAATCGGGTGAATAAGGCAATAACGCTTTCTTCGGTAATTTTATTTACTCGTATATGGTATTTGATTCACAATAAGCGTTTATAATATACTATAATATAATATTATACTTTAATTCATATGTCAATTTTTAATTTCAAATTATTATTATTATTGGTAAATTTTTCAAAGGTATTTTAAAAAAATCGGCCATTGGCGAGTCAGACTTTCGCACGATGGATTCCGCACCTTGGGATTATCAATCCTTGATAGGATTTGGTTGAATTCTTCAACCTCTAATTAATGAAGACGGCGCGCAAATTTACAATAATTATTATATAGAATTAAAAATCAATTGATTGTAGTAACTGTATGGTGTGGTTTGCTGCTGATTTATAAAAGGACTATCGTAACTAGAGACTACGTTTTATTTTTCCTATTAAATTTACATAAATCTCTGAAAAATTCCCTTTTATTTCGGCCCGCAAAACTAAGTTTGTTTATAAATGTGTATGAAAAACGCTGAAAAAAATCTGTGTTAGAGATTTCGTTATATATTTTCCTGAAAAGTTTACAGAAACTTCTATCAACCCGAATTATTTCAGATATTTTGCTTTAATTATGATAACTTCGGCAATAAAGGGGGGATCGATGCTTTTTTTGTAATTTTTTACCAAAAGTAAAAAACTTAGAAATAAATCAATAAATATTAGATTGTGCAAACGTAGCGCTTTCATAATATTATGATACCTGACTCGATCTATTACCAACTTTAAAACTTTGCTATTTCTCAAAAACTATCCTGACTAGAAACTGTGCTATATTTTTCGTGTAAAGTAAACATAAAATCCTATCAAATGAAATTATTTCAGATATTTCACTTTGCATCTTCAGAAATAAAAGAAGGGACGTTCTTTTTTGTCATTTTGAACCATAAGTCAAAAAAGAGAAGAAGTTCACGAGTAAATAAGTTAGGCAGCTATGTAAACAAGTCTTAGTGGCCAAACGAATATGACGAGAAATTATAAAGTAGAAATAGTAGTATAGAAGACCAAGTTTCGGGAAACATAATTTGAATTATTAGTATTCGCACACCGTCTTACGTGGCTCATATTATTCAAACTGGTTTAGTCATACAGTACGGTTAACTAGTTAGGCCTGCGTATGTACGTACGTAAAACAATTGGTCACCGACCGATAATTGTAAACACAAGTAGAATAATTGTAACAAATTATCTACTCTCGATTTAACTATTCCTTAAAAAAAAAAAGCTGCTAAGGATGCCGGCGGCGCGCTCCGCTCACCACCTCCCCCCTTCACTCTACTCAGCCTCGTAGGCTCGCTTCATTCACGAGCTTCGCGACCTTCTACCGTAGCCCGTCATGAAATTTTTACATAGATAGAAATGTATTTTAATTTGTTCTTTATTTTATGAAAATACCGTTTAGACACAGAGTTAAATTAAAGATATAAGTTGGTACGTTGGTAGTTGGTTATTGGTTATATAGCGTGGTAGACAGGATTCAACTGCCGTTATTTGACTCGGCGCGCTGCTGCATTAAAGTTCTAGCTGGTATAGAATAGTACCTTGCAGTAGTGGTTATAGGAGTAGTCTAGATAGTTTTTTAATTTTACGTCTTTGTTGCTTGAAATAATCGTATGTCTTTTTATTTAGGTGAAGAAGCGGACAGTTTATTTATTTGGTTACGCACGTATTGTTTTTTAACTTTTTGCAGAACATTTCATTTTACGGCATTAACTCGCGATAAGAACCGCTTACTTACATAGGTGTTTAAATAATTTATTAACTAAACATTAGATGAATAAATAAATAACAGTTTGCTAAATCACAATATTATTACGTAAAATTTCAGATTTTATTCGCCAGGCCATAAATTAAATTTAAGTACATAATAAAAAAAACTTACTCTGATTAAAAAGTTAATTGTTATTATGGAAATCCTCCGTGAGTCAAGGTGGATGTAGGCTGTAATCACCTGCGCGTCTCTAACGCGCGTTCACAGTATACTGAATACTGATCTTCGTAGCACGATGCGCGAGAGTTGAGTGCTGACTCGAGATTTTCCACACAAGGACAAGTTATATACTTATTCCGTTTGAATTATATTGTTGTTTGAAACACTGATAAAAGAAATGGCTCAGGTGAATTCTTATTTTGACGACACTCACACAACCCGTTTGACGCAGTGATTACCGCTGTAGAAAAATAAGTGGGAGAACCCGGGCTCGATTCATGGCTGGGGCAGTTTTTGTCTATTCTGGTGGGAGGCTTCGGCCGTCGTTCCTGACGACCATGCCGGTAAAGATATACCGCCAAGTGATTAAAAGCGTTCCGATACTAATGTATAATAGATAGAAAACGATTAAGGGGTTACGCTACCATCTAAGACTGTATCACTACGTGCACCGCAGTCAAGGGCTAACTTACAAAAGAATGCGTAAAGAAAAAGTATGTAGGTATGTGCAATTCACACACGGCAGAAGTGAAACTTCAGGAACCTGAAACTCTCGCAGGCTACATCCTATTATGAATATGTTTGTCTCTTTTTGATGTCGCTTTTTCGTTTCATCGAATTTTCAAATCACAACGATTCTTAATAACTTTCACTTCAAAAAGTTTTTAACTTTTACGTTCTAGAAACCCTCTGTACCTACGTCTGCGTAGGTATGTTGGTATGTAGGTGTGTCGCATTTTTTGTGGGATTGGGACCTCCCTGGCGCAGTGTTGAGCCCTGTTGTCTTAACGTACGGAGGGTTCCGGGTTCGATCCCTGGCAGGGTCAATTTATAATTTCTGAATTTTCCCTGGTCTGGCCTGGTGGGAGGCTTCGGCCGTGGCTAGTTATCACCCTGAAGGCAAAGACGTGCCGAAAACGATCTAGCGTTCCGGTACGATGCCGTGTAGAAACCGATTATAGGGATAACCCTATAATCGGTTTCTATGTGTTAAGGGTTTAATATAACTGCCAGAAAGGCAAGAAAAAAAAGCCATTCAGAGTACCTACCGACCTACAAAAGTCTCCGATCGCCATGTTGGAGGAAAGGAAGGAACACAAAAAATATATATATTTATTTATACATATATAACTGCCATGTTAACAGGTTAGCCAGCTACCATATCACTTACCATCATGTGAAATCGCAATCAACTTTACTTTGTAAGTTAGTTTAATCACTAATAAGTATCTATATGTATCGATTTCTTTAAAAAATTACCTACCTGCTCCATTATAAGTACCTACTGCATACTATAAGTAACACCCCGTCGTCGCCTCAACAGATGGACTTCCACTGCTGGACGAAGGTCTCTTGCACCGCTGCCAACTCGGCTGAGTAGTATACGGTTAACTCCGTGACGTCCTTCTCGTCTAAAATAACTCATTGACTGAAGACGAAGAAAGTCTTAAGAAAAGTGCGTGTTGTGTGATGATGATGATGAGTACTTTGTACATTTCCGAAACTTGGTCGAACTATGGACATCTTATGAAGGCTCGGCTTCACTCAGTGGGCGATGAAGAGGGCCATGTTTGGAGTATCCCAAGGTGATCAAAGGAATGAGGAGATTCGTTGGAAAACCAGAGCAACCGACATAGCTCGAAGAATCTGAGCTGTAATGGCAATAGGCGTGGCACATAGTTCGAAGAACCGCAGGCTTTGGGACTCCCAAGGTGCTCGCATGGCAGCCTCGCACAAAGTGCCAAAGTGCAGCAATGGCCGACTCACTTTTGTAGGTAGACGGACGATCTCAACCGTGTAGCTGGAAGCCGTTGGAAGCGAGTCCGAGTGGTTAAGATCGTGTTTGTGGAGAACCATGCAAATATAACTCCCCGCAAGCGCATATTCGGCCCCACAAAAGGGGTACTGCTCTCGCCTCTCACCTCTGGGCTGGAGCACCCCAATACCGCTCCTTCCATTTGACCGTATACAAAAGCGGGCAGTTCGACTCGTAGACAATCCCAAAATTACTTGCACGCTGGATTCCCTAGAGCACCGAAGACACGTTAGTTCTCTTTGTGTGTTTTGTATTTAATCTAATACCACCTTCCGTGTTCTCCAGTCGTACCCTTCGTCGCAGAA
Source organism: Erebia aethiops (assembly GCA_923060345.2). Lineage (NCBI taxonomy): Eukaryota > Metazoa > Arthropoda > Insecta > Lepidoptera > Nymphalidae > Erebia > Erebia aethiops. Next base: position 2,867,970 of record OV281079.1, on the reverse strand, counting down.
ACAAATTTTATCCTCACCAGTCACCACCTGGATGCCTGGTCTTCTTCCACCTCCCATTATTCCAGGTCATTTCTGCCACATACCTTCAAATTATGGAACCACCTGGCAGCTGGTTCCATAATTCTTCCATTCTTCCACTATTGGCCAAAATCCATTGACGCAGCCAAAATAACTTAAAACAATTGAGCCTAACAATAGTTATAGATCCGGATATACAATGACCTTCACCGATCTGTTTACCATTAATTAAAATTAATTAATTTAAAAATAGCCTCGACTGGATTTTGATAGGCAACCTATTTCAGGCGTATTTATATTTTATTAGTGAATAAAAATAAAAAGTAGGTTTCATCTGGTAAACAGATCGGTGAAGGTCATTGTATATCCGGCTCTATAACCACAATGATTGATGCAGGTTTTACACAATCGCCTTGCAGGGTTAGGCGCAGGGCCCACAAGCGACAGGAAGATCAGAGTGAAAAGAAATACAGCCATAGGTATTGCTAAAAATCATACTCGTAACGTGATGTGTCCTTTGGTTAAAGAGTTGACACATTTCTGTCCAATCTCGACGTATCGCCCACTATCAAACCTTTCAAGTGCTTTCCGAAGTGTGTTGTTCTAGGTAAACATGGACCTTATTACATAAACACGATTGCTACAGTGTAATTATCGCAGTCGAGTCTGAGGTGCGATTATGTAAAAATTGTCGATCAAATCGTCAAAGTTCGGCGTCAAAGTAAAATAAACCATAAAAGCATTGAATTAGAGCTCAATTTCGTGTATCCATTCTCTTACGTTTAGGTATGTACCTACGAAGCCGAACTTTGACGATTTGATCGGCAATCCTTTCATAATCGCACCTATGAAATTGGTTAACGCTTTTGTGTTATTGGCCAAAATCCATTGGCGCAACAAGAACACCTTCACAACACAACCGTAAAGTCAGCGATTCACAACTTTTGAGATTGTAACAATGATTGATACTGGCTTTACGTAATAGGGCTACAGTTGTTTCTATTCATAAATTTGAACGCGTCATACCTACAGCTGACGTAAATTTACGATTCTACGTCGATTCCCGTGTACATCTGTTACGGGTAATGTTATTGTAAGTGATAAGTTAGGTATTCAAGATTAGCTGCAAGTAAAGCGAGACTGCTGCTATACACACAGTCGAGCCGGCACTTTTTTATTGCCAACTTTTATTGAACAACTTAATCGACCCGACGACTTGTGACTCCTACCACAAAAAATACACGATCACAAGCTGATCTTATATAAGTCTAATTAACTAAGTACCTATATAATTTACGACTGAAAGCTAAATTGGGCTTTAAGACTGAGTATGATAATTCTACTTACTCGCTGTGGACCCAATTTACCACCGTCCGTACATTTCGTGATACGGTGGGTATACTAGTGGTTCGCCCCGAACTAAGACCTCGCGGCGCCATCTATTGACATAAATGTGAAGTTCTGTTAAAAATACTGAAGCTCATTAAAAATTAAATAATTCCGTTTCCTTACAATATTTATCTAATTTTAGTATTTGTTGTTCAAGTACAGGATATAATTGAAATAATTGATCAAGTTTCAGGCTCATCCTTTCAGAAAATTTAGAGTTCTGAGGTCATCTTTGGACGTTAGAAAATCACCACTTTGAAAGCCCCCCCATTTCGTCAATTTTGGGGGAAAAATTAAAAAAAATATATTTTTGGACTCTATTCCTAATTATCTTTAAAATGATATACCGCAACCCTATGTAACTTTATAAAAAATATTTTACTTCGCATTCGCTTCTATGAGAGCCCCCCTGAAATAAAGATTTTTATTATTTTTTAAGCCATATTCGGCTGGAGGCCATTGGTTTACATATTATATTTAAAGCTGAAGTAATTACGTTCAGTAATTCAGAAGTTATAATGCTCTGACAGACGGACGGACGGACGGACGGACGGACAAGTGCCAATTCACCCAAGTAGACTTGACGTTTTGACGTTTAAAAGAAGTAACTGATTTGGCTAGTTGTCAAATACCCAATTTCGCTTGAAGTCTGTCTGAAATTGGAAGGAGTATGGGTAGTGCGAAAAGCCGTATCGACTGTGTGTAGAGCATCCCTCACATATCTTTAGGTACCTTAACCTATTGTAATCGTTAAGATGGCAATGAGCTACTTGTGTTGGCGTAATCTAGACGAAATTTGGAATTTTCCTAATACTACATATATCTTGTTTTTGTAACCGAAATAGGTACAAAAGCAGGTTTCTTCTACTTTTCCATCCGCGTATAACTGGTTCATGCCCCGTTTTAAGGCGAGTCACCTCCAAGATTTTAGGAGGTGAGGTGTCTCGCGGTACATTTCTCGTAGAGACTAGCGGGGAAGCGGGCAGCGCGGTATATTCTGAAACCGCTTGGCAACGTTCAAATTCTGGGATTAATTTGAATTAAATAGATATAGGACTTCAGTTTGAAATAAATTTTAGCAGGTTCTCATTAATACTTCAAGAGGAATTTATCCATATAAAAATGATGAGCAAAGTCGAAAATTTTATTAATAAAAAATTCGTTTTAAACTTTTAATTTAGCCTGTTTCAAGATTTTTTTTGATCGAGTAAAGTACATCCTATCGTGTAACAAATTAGCACATTCTTTAGACAATATCTTTAAGTGTATCGGATATTTTTTGTAAGACCGTTATTTAATAGTAAATACCGAAAAAATTTGATCTAGCAAACCAGTTTTCACCGCTGAGCTGAGGTGACTCGCCTTAAAGGGTACGGGGTAATGCTTCTAGCCGGAATCCCTTCCCAACATTAGGTACTTACTACTTTGACGACCTCCGTGGCGCAGTGTGTAGCGCTGTTGCCTTATCGTGCGGAGGTCCTGGGTTCGATCCCCGGCAGGGTCAATTTGGGAATTTATAATTTCTGAATTTTCCCTGATCTGGCCTGGTGAGAAAGACGGCCCTGGCTAGTTACCACCCTACCGTCAAAAGACGTGCCGCCAAGCGATTTAGCGTTCCGATACGATTCCGTGTAGAAACCGAAGGGGTATGGGTTTAATATAACTGCCATACCCCTAACAGGTTAGCCCGCTACCATCTTAGACTGCATCTTCACTTACCATCAGGTGAGATCGCAATCAAGGGCTAACTTGTAGTGGATTAAAAAAAAACTTACCTACCTATAAACCTTTGTTAAAAGTCAGTACAACTCATGGATGAATGAAATGAAGAAAGGCAAACATCTATACAATTCAAATATTTTATTGATGATACTTGAAAATAATAGCAAGAAAGTAACAATAATAGCTATTAATTAATATTAAGAGAACAATACAATATGTTGTCATTAATTCATTGTCACCACAAACAATTGCACATTCATAGGTGAACGCTTAACTAACGTTTTAATGTACCTAGAGTTTCTATTCGTTTTTGTACAGAGTCCTTTGAATGATTTCTTATTTATATATTTTAATACTTATACTTTTAATTGGCTAATATCTTTCTCCGTCTAAGGCGCCACGCGAAGTGGTTAATTATGTTCGTTTTACAAGGCAATTATATGATTTAAAAGAGCAAAACTACCGTCACCTCCATTAAGTTCGAGTAATATTATCCAATGTTACACAGGTATCTGGTGCCTACTAAACTCAAACTTGCCAAATTCTAGTGGAAAAGAGTCAAGTATGAGTTTTAATTCGACGTAATAAAGAAGTTGCATTTTTTTAAATAATTTTTATTGGGTGTTTACTAATAAATATTAGGAAAAATTAAAAACAAATTTAGCAATTGATTTTTATGTAATTACAATTTACAGTTAAAAATTGAATTACAATTAAAAATGGTTTTTCTAAAATGTAATGTGCAGTGCACTGGGGAGAAATCATTGAGGTATAATGTACCATAGAAGTCATCTCAAAACAAGTTGTTCCGCTGCCAAGTTATAACAAGTTCATCACTTTTACCGTTTACCGTACGGTACAGAGGTTACTCATTAATAATTCGGTTATAAAGTTAATATTATGCATTAGGTTACTTGAAAAACAATATTTTCTTTTAATAAAAATTATCCTTACTTTTAATATTGCGATTAATTCAATTTTTAATTATTTTTTCTTGTTGAACAGATACCGTAATTTGTACATTTATATTATAATTATTTTCACATCAAAACAGCGCCAAAAACATAGATTACACAAACACAGCATACTGGACTGCGTTCCGTTTGAAACAGTAACCAGTATAGCTAACTATAAAGGAAAGGCTACGCAGTAAACTAATTTGATGTCACACCTTACAGTGCTCGCAGTGCATAACGGAACATACCCTATAGAGGTAAAAAACATGGTGGCTGAATTTTTTTTTATATACTCGTATATATAACCTCAACCTCAAATTATATTGACATCACAAGTCAAAAATGTAACTATTTTTTATTAATAATTACTAAAAAAAATGGAATTTTTAATAAAAAAATAATTTAAATATACTTTTAATTCTTTCATTTGTATATAAATTTGTGGCAAAAAAAATTAATGCAACTTCTCTATTTGCCCCAAAAGTGGGACAAAATTGGCTGGGCTTTTTAGTGATGGAATGTTAAAGTGAAATATTAGTGAAAACATAAAATATTTACGGTATTGTATCAATGTTTGTCGAGGCATATTTTCAACCGTAGTTTTACTCTCTTATTTCCAGTTTTTACATAATATATAGAAATATAACTTGCAGGTCAAATCTTTCAGCAATTAAATTGCTGCGAGTGTTCATTGTGCGAGTGGCTTGCAAGAGCTGCTGCAAGATAATTGCCAGTGGACCCTTAGCTTAAGATTAGACTGGATATGCAGTCTAACCCGAGTTTTGAATTATCTAATAAACGAGTTACATGATAATATTAGACTGGGACATAAGTTCGTTCGTTTTCAAGTCACCATGATGAAAGTTATTGCTTGGTTGGAGTTCGGTTTACGGTTACGGTTTTGTTTTTTGTGGCATGGACAATTTTTAAGTTCTATATTAATAAGCTGACATCAGCTAAGAACTGGTTCTCAAGTATCAGTCTTAAGCACGATTGACCGATACTACAGAATCTGAGGCCCAATTTTCTAAGAAAATCGTAATCATTCGACCGCTTAAAACGTATTACTCGTACTGTTTAAAGAGTTCACACATGCTTTTTGACGTGCAGGCATCTATGAACTCCTTAAACAAGTCGAATTGCAAACAGGGGCTGTTCTTATCTCGAAGTCGGTTGATTTTCATTTACCAATTTTGTAAGTAAACCATTACTTATAGCCATGAATTAACACGATGCATGACTGATGCCTATAACACGAGTTTTAAACTTTTCGTAGGCATCAGACGCTAAATCTAAACATAGGAGTGTATTTTTTTTTTAATTTATTAAAGCTAAAGCCCAGAAAAATTTCCCCCAAGTCAAAGATAGTTTAGAGGAGGTCTCAGATTCTACTTGGGTATTTGCACTTCTCCGCCTTTCTATCAGAGCCTTCTACTGAATAAGTTATAACGTTACTTCGAATTCACAAATAATGTGTGAATCGATGGCTCTAAATCGAACTAATACTAACAACTCTAAAAATAATACAAGCAATCAAATATAAACCGAACGAACGTACGCACCGACCTAACACAATTATGCGGAGCGTAGTGCAGATGGGTTAAATAGAACTATCGGATTATTGATACAGCATGGTGATAACTTTATCTATCACTTGTCGCATCATCATTATACCACTCTGAAACTCTATCTACACATCTTAGCTCCGCATCGCTTTAGAGGGCCAAGTGATAGATTTTTTATCTATTAGATCGCTTGATGACAACTGGCTCTCGATCAATCCCATTCAATTGGTAGTTAACTTTAACGCGATCGAATAGGTAAAAAATCTCCCACTAGGCCTGCAATTGAGAAACACCCTAAAGCTCGATGCCGTTAGTGGGCAAAAATGTTGGCATCCATCCATTTCACTTAAGTTGTTTGGCTTAAGTCAAATGACATACCAACAATGGCCAGTGTCACGAATAGAGGTGTACGCTGGGCATTGCAGATGCAGACTCTTGGAAGCGCTCGGACAACGGTGGATAAACGACAATGATAAATGAAACTCTCAAAGACTCAACAGCTGTGTATACTATAAAAATCTTAATGTAACTATGTAACTCTGTAGGAAATACACACTCTATACTCGTAATATTAATATAAAATGGAAAAGAACTAGGTAACCTTAAATATTATTCTAATGCTTCTAAGTCGTCCGACAGGTTCTGGAAAAGAAAAACATTCATTACTTCGCCGATCGCTCGAAAGTTTAAGGGGCAGACTGAAATCAGAAGAGTGTCAGTGGGAGCGAGGCCGCGAGCGCTTGCTAGTCCCATGTAAAACATTTCGAATCACGACATTATAAAAGATTTTCAGAATTACGACTTTAACAAAAATATAGTTTAAAATAGTTATCAAACGTAAAACTAACCGAGAATGTGAATTTTAGGCCTTTTGGAAGACTATTCAATAATCAGTAAGAAATAATTTATTTCTGAAATAGGCATCATCCCAACAGAACACTCTTCAGTTTCACTTCAGTCATGAATCACGACTCTTCGTCATAAAGAATACGACAGAGCGATTTGTGTCTGGTCTGGTATGATCTGGTGGGCGGCTTCATGACTAGATACCGCTCTACCGGCACAGACAAGCGATTTAACGTGACTGATATGATACCGCGTAGAAATCTATCAGGGGTTAACGAACTGCCATAGTACTATCAGGTCATCCCGCCACCATCTTAGACTGCGTAATCACTTGCCAGGTGAGATAGCAGTCTTTTTTTTAATATATAGGCTAGCGCTTGGCTGCAATCAGACTTGCTTGCAAGTGGTGATGCGGCCTAAGGTGGAGCGCGCTTGCCTAGAAGATCCTATTCAATCTTGATTTGAAGGTTACCCATATTAAAAGAGGAGGGGAAAACAGGAGCCGGAAGGGCGTTCCATTAGTCAAGACTTAAATTATGGTCCTCAACCGAAAGACGTCCACTGCTGGACATAGGTTTCATGCAGAGGCTTCCCCACGCCGCCGGGGTCTTGTGTCGCCTGAATCCAACTGCTGCCTGTGACTCCACCTAGTGGGGTTTTGCTAACAGTGCGATTCCGGTGCGAGGCCACCATTCCAGCACCCCGTTAACTTAACTTGTAGTGGAATATAAATAATAGCGCGTTTACATTAGGTTGGACTGACCGTCAATTAGGTTGAACCGAGTGCCGTCGACGCATTCGGTGGCCGACCACATGAAAACAGGCTATAACTCAACGAGGTTAACTCGTAGTGGATTAAGAATAGAGCAGTTCTCACCAAATCCTCGCCATCAAGCACCATTTCGTCTATCTCCCGATCAATTTCATCCATGCTGTCGATGGAGTCTTTGCGCTTCCTCTCACCGGCGGCGGTCGCGGAGGTCGCGGCGACGGCCTCTGTCCGGCTCGGCTCTTCTGACCCGCTCGCACTGGCACTGATCATATATACACTAGCATGAGATAGAATATACATAGATAGATAGCAGTGTCATGAAAGAAGTCCTAGAAGACGACATTTAGTCCAAGTCAAAGTCTGTCAATCTGTTACGCTTTCACGACCCATCTAATCAACCGATTATGATGAAATTTGTTACAGGGGTAGGATATATCCCGGGAAAGGACAAAGGCTAAGATTATCAAGAAAGACTAAGATGCGTCAATGGACAACTTCTTAGTACATAAGATAAATTATAAGTTTAGGTTAAAGCAAACCTGCTCATTAGCCAATTAGTTAGGCTAGATCGTAGTTAAATGAGTACCTCGCTGGTACTCAATAATAGAAGAAAAAAAAAACGTACGTATAGTCAAAATCTTAGAAATACGGCGTCAACACTACTAAGTACTCAATCAATTAGCAGTGGAAAAGACCTGCCAAATGTATAGATAGCTTTATAGTAGTGAACTTGTTTGCTGTTGCTTGTCCAACTGTGTTTGTAAGTGACACAATGTCATCGTGTACAGCTAATACCAAGTCCCTGTGTGTGTCTAATTTGATGAAGTGTATGCTAATTATTTTGTGTGCGTTGCTGTGACGCATCCGAAATGACAGGTTTTGATTTTTGTGCGTAATTTAACTCCCTGTTTGATTCAATAGTTAATGGTAGAAACACAGTACAGTACAACCACTTCTATAAGTCGCATTGCCAAAATTCGTTTGCGCAGAAAAGCAAACTAACGCCCACTAGAGCCGTATGTGAACCAATGAAATACATAACTTATTGCTTGACATTAAGATTTTAAACACGAGAACAACAGAGACTCGTGCTATCTATCTATCATGCTCGGACTCCGAAAATGGCGCGCAGGCACCAACACATAGCCGACTATAATAATTGGCTGGGATACTTTCGCGCCATTCAAAAAAGAGACTACTGCGCAGGTAACTTATAAAATGGTAGTTCTGTAATTATTATCAAGCTTGACTATACGTAAAACCAAAACTTGATCGAGAGTACGAAATTTGTAAGCCAAATCGTGGAGTGATCCCAAACCACGGAGATTCCGTGTTTACCATAATCCACAGCCTTAAGTCTATTAACATTTTGACCGTGAGTGGTAAATCGACTGACCGTGAACTATGCAATGAAAGCGCTCGGACCGTATGTTCTGGAACGAGGCTCCCTTGATATACATATAAAAACATTTGGTTTGATACCTTGAGTGGGCAAATATGCTGGCGTCCATGGTTTATTACACTATATTACACTGCACTTTTCAAAGGGCCCTGTGGTAAGGGTGGGCGTGGCCGCAAGTTAGAGCGTCGCTTATTACACAGCAGTAAGGATTAGGGACACTTTCTCCCTATATCTTATTACACTACAACACTACACTCAAGTGTAAGGGTAACTGAAAACGACTTTAATTTGTTAAATAACTTATCGTGTAAGCGAGAATTGCTATTGCGGTCGGCCTGAAAGAAGTATAAAATTGAATAAAAATTATTTCCAAAAACCGACGTCCAACGCCACTGTAAAGTAAAAAATAATTTTGATTTCTACCCACTATGTTGAAGTCGGGCGGGTATAACAAGGATAAGCAAAGTTGACGCATCAGGCTCAACAACAAGATTTTTTATTTTTAACTTTTTAGTGTCAGGGTTGAGGATTTGGAGTCAGAATTTTTATGGGACTACCTCGAGAGCTTCCTCTAACGACCGTTCAGAAACCAGGGAGATATGCACCGACATACATTTTTAAAAAAATACGCACCGGATTGAGAACCTCCTCCTTTCTTGGAAGTCGGTTAAAAAGCACACTTACACATTGGCAACAGGTGGCGGCGGTATGCTGAGCCCCTGCGCCTTCAGTTCGATCATCTCCTGCGCGAGGTCGCGGTCTATGTTACAAGTCTTGCTATCTGCGGGCACGTTACTGAGGCGCGAGTGGTACTCGTGGCCCACGAGCCTCTGGAAATTCTCTAACTCTAGTGATTCCTGGAAAGGCAGAAAACAATAAAATAGCCCCGAATGGAGGAATCGTATTCGGGCTCAAACGAAAACATTGTGCGTGTGGAATGTGGATGTTTTGCAATGCTTCAATATTACAAAACAAGCACTTTTGCAAACCGTCAAGATAAAATATTATAAACCCACTTCGATAAAAAATGCCGGCCTCAAAACACGTGTTTCGCTTGGCAAGCATTTTCGGCGAAAGTGGCGTTTGAGAGTTCATTTCGTCCGAATAAAAGATTTGGGATGAAGATCTCATGTCGCGCATTTAATAAAAAAATCACAATTATTGAAATCGGTTCAAATTCTACATAAAATCGAATAGAGGTCGCAAAATAAGTAGTCCGATCTGCAGGCCGAGTGGGAGGGAGTTATTTACGTAATCGATCGCGACTACGTTAACTTCTTTTTTTTTACGTGCGGAGGTTCCGGGTTCGATCCCCGGCAGGGTCAATTTGGGAATTTATAATTTCTGAATTGCCCCTGGTCTGGTCTGGTGGGAGGCTTCGGCCGTGGCTAGTTACCACCCTACCAGCAAAGACGTGCCGCCAAGCGATTTAGCGTTCCGGTACGATGCCGTGTAGAAACCGAAGGGGTATGGGTTTAATATAACTGCCATACCCCTAACTGGTTAGCCCGCTACCATCTTAGACTGTATCATCACTTAACGATGTCGCGATCGAATGGGAAAAAAACTCCCACTAGGCACTCTGTACACGCAGCGTTATGGTTGCGCTGTGAATAAAGAAGATATCACCGGAACCCTTTCCTTAACTGTGTACCCACGCAGTTGCAACTTCAGTTATTTACAATCAATACACTTGCAGTCGTTTAAAAACAAAGCATTCCTTGTAAATTGGGTCACATCATAAATACTTGTGGCAAAGAGCAACAATCGAGTTTCATATATCGTTTTTTTAGTAGACAATACTTGAGACAATTGTTGGAATTAATCCGAAACAAGTGCGTATGATAAGCTAAAACGTCGAGGCAAAGTTAACGTGAGTATGTTTAAGTGTTTAGTTGTGCCCAATATCAGCTGAATAATATTTTCCTCGTAGCTTTAGTTTTAAGATACCGTTACCCATTATCACCATCAAGTCTTATTCCTTATTATTATTATAAATATGACGTTCAGAAGGTGTACTTTGTAGGTACCTATTTTGAATAAAGATGCTTTGAGTTTGAGTTTACTACCTTTGACACGCGACTTCGGTAAACTTTAGTTCATCTAGTAGGATTATATTGTGTTTAGTTTTTTTGGATCACTACTCTTTCGCAAAAGGAGACCACTGCCCTCCATGAATCTTCTTCCACTAGCATTGCTGCTATAACTGCAGGCAGTGAGAGGTCTCTCCCTATTTTATTAATTAATCCGCGGCGCCCTGCTCCCAAGCAGGGCACACTTCGAGTGTGTGCTGCACCGTGTCTTGGTCCTCTTCGCAGTGGTGACACCGTGATGTGGGTTCGCGACCGATCCGACACAGATACTCACCGAAACAGCCATGTCCGGTGAGTATCTGTGTCAGTCTAAAGGTCACATTGCCACTCTTTCTATCTAGCCACGACTCAAAGTTGGGCAATATGGCTCCAACAATGCGTTGTCGTGTGTTCCTCCCTTCCTCCAGACGCGCACGCCAGTTCTCTAGCGCCTGCCGGTACGCCCGCCGCCTAAGTGTTCCAAGTTCTGTTCTGTCTTCACTATTTTGACTCGTCTGGTCTGGTCTGGTCATACACCCTCGCGTCCATAACCGCCAGTATATCCATTGGCGGAAAGCGAGCCAGAATAGTTGCCGCCTAAAAAGATATGGTGCGCTAGCCTCGTGCAACCCTGATGGCTATCTTACGCTGCACGCTATTAAGCTTCGCTCTAAGACGTTGAACGTTAGACAGCCTTTGCGACCACACAGGTGCCCCGTAAAGGGCTATCCGAATACAGACGACGAATACAGACGACGAACTCCTTCCCGTGGGCCCCCGAGATTTGGTAACAAGCCCTGCATTGCACCCGCTACCTTTTGTATTCTGGGGACCAGCCGATTAAAATGTTCCTCGAAGTTCCATCTGCTGTCCAAAGTCAGACCCAAGTATTTTACATGTCGCCCCACCGGGATGGGATATCCACATCCCACACGCGAATTGACGAGCTAGGTGGTTCCAGTCGCTTAGGTAGTCTGTGAAACCATACTGCCTCAGCCTTATGCGGCGCTACCTTCAGCCCTAGGTCCTGGATTTTATGCACTACCCTCGCTACACTGGCCTCGGTGAGTCTTAATGCATCCTGAAAATTATGCCCTTCGCAGAGCACCATGGTGTCGTCTGCGTAACACACTATTCTGACCCCAGAATGCATATTAATGCGAAGAACCGCGTCGTAAGCCAGGTTCCAGAGTAGCGGTCCTAACACCGAACCCAGTGGAACTCCGCAGTTTACCTCTCTTACGTGCGTACGACCATCGCGCCCTCTATATTGGATAGCCCTGTCGCTCAGGTATGCTCCGACAATTTCGCGAAGTAAGGAAGATAGGCTATATATTAACCCGAAAAATTAGGGAGTTCCCGTGGGAATTTAAAAACTTATTTCACGCGGACGAAGTCGCGGGCATCTGCTATAAATTATGACGGTGATAATCAGTTTCGGTATCTTAAAACTAAAGCTACGAGGGTTCCAAATACACCCTGGTTTGAGAATAGTCCACAAAAAACTCAGCGGGGTTTTAAAATTATCACCATCTCACAAATAATGTTAAACTAAGGAACTATCAAAGTACAAGATTTTTCAATGAGTTTACATGTGACATATTATAATGTATGTACTCACTGCGTATTCTGGGAACAGGTTCTCGTATTGGTGCGGGTCCGCTAGCGATTGGCCGGACTTCTTGTTTGTTGCGCACACGGACTCCCGCCACAGCTTCACCACTTCCGTCATTCTGGAGGGAATGTACGATCTGATGGACGAAAATACAATATTACCAGATGATAAACGTGACCTCGTCGTCATTTTAGAAGAAGTGAAAACTTCTTTAGGCGCGTTGAGCACTTTTTCGTAGAGGGTAAAAATGTGGAATACGTGAGATCGACACCATTCTTCTTAAGACAAAAGGTCTTAAGTATAAATAGTACATTCGTAATTAAACTTTAATGCTTTAGTTTTAAGGTTTATATTAATAAGCACTGTGTAACCGACATCTCGTGTTGTTTAATACGAAGACAAAAGGTCTTAAATATAAATATAGTACATTCGTAATTAAACTTTCATGCCTTAGTTTTAAGGTTTATTTAATTTTAATTTTAATTATATGCCAATTTTTTTTTAATACCCGCGGGAACTCCTTAATTTTACAGGATTAAAAGTCGCCTAGAAGTCTTTCTCCACGACGCAATCTATCTCTATACCAAATTTGGTACCATCAAAATCGGTTGAAAAGATGAGCCGTTAAAGCGTAGCAGACAGACACACTTTCGCATTTATAATATGATATATTTAGTATGGATAAGGTTTTTTTTTGGATAGCCTGGATATACCATACCCTGGATTCGGGCGGCGCAAAACCGCGGCCTGTGGAAGTTCTTATAAGAGACCTATGTCTAGCAGTATATCGTGTTTGTATTATGGGGATACAATGTGCTTACGAAGCACAGGGTGATACTACGTATAGTCGCCTGCGCGCGATCGACGGGCAGTGCCAGTGGCGCGCACAGGGTTTGGGCTTAGGGTAAGCATTATACATTACATTATATGTCATAGAATAGGTATGATATAAGACGCAAGAAAAACAAACCACAAAGCAACGGTGCTGCAGAAAGATGGCATAGGTCTTTAAAGACGGCATTATCCGCCCGATTATTAACTTCAAATTCATGTTCTCTTTCCTTGTTCATTTCTCAAACCTAATCGAACAATATTTGGCGCTTCCTTTTTAAATTTACCCTGATGCTAATGTGGCGCCCCCAATTTAATGCATTTCGACGGACTAATTTCATATACACAGATGATTCTCCTTACCTCTACCCTCCATAGCCTTATGCACGGCTATAATACACAACGGTGGCCTTAAAGGACTTGTATCCAGGTCCGTAAAAAGAAAAAACAACGGGGGCCACTAACCTTGCGAAGAAAGCGGCCTCGGGCAGCTTATTTCTGCCGATGAGCATATTAAGGCACGCATCCAGCTCGTTGAGCGTGAGGTACGCGACGAACGCGATGTTGTCGTTTCCCTCCGCGGCGGACATGCGCGCCACTTGCGACAACAGCTCTCTGTCCCCTGCGATACGACTGACACTCAATTATGTGTCGGGACACAAGTTGGGAGTTTGGGAATTTATAATTTCTGAATTTTCCCTGGTCTGGCCTGGTGGGAGGCTTCGGCCATGGCTAGTTTCCAGCAAAGACGTGCCGCCGAGCGATTTAGCGTTCCGGCACGATGCCGTGTAGAAACCGAATAGGGGTTTAATATGCTGCCATGCCCCTAACAGGTTAGCCCGCTACCATCTTAGACTGCATCATCACTTATCATCAGGTGAGACCGCAGTCAAGGGCTAAACGTGTAGTGGATAAAAAAAAACTAGTTAAAGCGCAAAACACACAGGGAGCGTCAACCGCCACGCGCCCGACCCGCGGCCGTGTTCTGTGTGATGTCGTCCATATAAATGCAAGGAATTCAACCCGCCGCGCCGTGCACCCGACCCGGCCCGAGGCCGACCCGCGTCCTTTCCTAGTGTGTTTTGCCCTTAAAGCTGGCACCACATAGAGGCGGTGACGGGACTGCGACTAGACGCGTACAGGTCTTGACCAGCTGTAGTGTTCTGAATTGAATGATTTGTACTGTTCAACTCATATCAGTCGATCCCTTGACCCTCCGCCCCTCGGAGAGCACATTAAGCCGTCGATCCCGGTTATCACTAACATCAGATAATAATCGTTAGTATTCTTAAGTACAGTTCGCGCACGAGTTGAATGCAGAGTAAATGTATGTTTCACCATACATTTACTCTGCATTCAACTCGCACGCGAACTATAAGTATAAGAGTTGAAATAGTATTCTTAGCCGAGTCGTATGTGAAACCGCCGCATTATTATCCCAGACAAACCCTTGTCATTATGTGATCTATGGAAAGGGCCCAAGGGGTCATGACCCTCAGCAATGAGGAATACGACGAGTGTTCTGAATTGGATCAGAGGATGCACACGGCGGCGTCCCACCGAGTTTGGAGCCGGCGGGATGCTGCTATAAAATTGTCCCGCCGCTCTTGCTGTGTGCTGGCAGCTTAAGTTCGCCATGTAAGGCGTTTTTAATGATGCGAAGGGGAGCGCAAACGTGTGCGCTTTTAGATATCAATATTATTCAAATCTATCAATAACTTATATAATATTATATTATAACTAGCTGACCCGGCGAACTTCGTACCGCCTTAGTATGCAAAATTAAATGTATATTTTTCAATATTTCTGAGAGATTTTCTTAATATTTTTTTCCGTAAGAACCTTCTCCTAATAATAACAAATACAACAAAATAAGAATTAGTGAAATCAGTCCAGCCATTCACGCGTGATGCCGTGACCAAGGAAAATGGGTTTCATTTTTATATATATAGATATGCTATTATAATATGCTATTAAAAAGACTACATTAAAATTGGTTCATAAGACAAATGCACACGTGAAACTTATAACACCACTTTGTTGGCATAGAGCGTTCAACATAACTATACTTATAGTGACAATCACAGCGAAGAGTATCAGGGTTTATATGCCTATTACACTGCACTTCACAGGGCCCTGTGGAAAGGGTGAGCGTGGCCGCTAGTTTTGGCGTCGCTTATTACAAAGCAATAAGGACCAAATTAGGGCACCTATATCTTACTAGCGGTCCGCCCCGGCTTCGCACGGGTAGCGCTAATCGGCTAACTTTTACTATTTACGCAGCGCTCGCCACGGAAGCGCTCAGAATTTACGATTTTTTTCCGACTTCATTCACATTACTGCAATTAGCGTCGAGATCTCTAACTTTTTGAAAATAAAATATAGCCTATGTTACTCGCCGATAAAGCAGCTTTTTATAAGTGAAAGAATTTTTAAAATTGGTTAAATAGTTTTTGAGTTTATCCATTACAAAAAAAAATCAAATCATTCCTCTTTATAATATTAGTTTAGATTACACTAGTGTATGTATGTATGTATATACTTTATTGTACACCACGAATATACAAAAACAACATGTTACAAACAAGAAAACAACAATAAGTAGGTACAATAAGTGTAGTGTAATCTAAACTAATATTTTTTAATTTTTTTTAGATTCAGGGTAAGGGTCCCTGTGAACAGTGCTGTGTAATAGGCCTGTAGGGGAGCAGGTGATATGGCTCGACCGTAACAAAGGATGATATCATCCACCGAGCGGGTGGTGTGCTCGGGGACCACTGGTACAACCGTTCATCGTTGGAGGTCGTATAAAGGCGTAATTCGGAGAACGCTCCGTTAGCGTGAGTTAGGCTCTTCGTGTTCATCGTGCGCTACTAGTAATGCCATCTATTGTATTATGTGCGGACTGCGAAGACCGCTAAGGGCCTATTAACTATTGAATACCTGCGGTGACGGCGAACAGTAGCAGCGCGCTGTAGTCGTGCGCGCGCTGGTAGCACGTCTTCGTGAGCGCTGTGTCGGCGGCGGCGGCGGCGGCGGCGCCGAGCCGCGACCAGCGCGCGGCCGCCGAGCGCGACACGCCCTCGCCCTCGCCCTCCGCCGCCGCCGCCTCCTCCGCCAGCTGCATGGCCCGCTGCAGCTCGCCCAGCGACAGCGCCAGCTCGAACCGGTGCTCCGGCTCCGTGGACACCGCCAGCGCTTGTTGTTTGAACCCCTGCCGCACGCACAAATAATACATTCACATTTCATTCATTAGCACAGGTCTTATCTCGGAATGAGAAAACCATATTATTAAACAGCATTTGTTAAGGTGCCAGCGGAGGGTCAATTGCCCACACAAACGTAATACCAAAATAATTTGTAATTGGGGAATATTTCCACCATATTAAGCGATTATTAAGATTGAACTTGTATTTATCTAGGTCCCTGGATAATTATGTTTTCAAAATACTTTCCCAAAATTAAATGTTGCGTTTTGCAGGTTTTTACGACATAAATGACATGATTTCTCCTTACTTGTTTCATATTAAAACCAACGATATCTTACGTAATAATTGATCAGGAACATAGCCTACGAGTATATTGTCAAGTTACAGAATAACAACATGAAGTTAAAAACACAACAAGTTTTCAATCATCATTTTTGGTATTTACGGAACAAGGACTGAATGTATAACAAATTCTGTACGCTCATACTGCTATTGCGCTTGCACGCGATCATGTGTCATCAGCCAAATAGAGATATCAATATACCGGCAAATTTATATTTGCGGGTTGAATAGAAATTGCGAGCGCCGATTCCCGGTCGAGGTTATTACACTATCGATGATTTTCTGAATGACAAAGTTGCATGGAAGCAACCAGCCTCGCATCCAGTGGCCCACAAGTCAGTGTAATACTTGTAACGTGATGTATGTGTTGTATTGTTTTGTCATTGTAACCTTTTTCTTTTTTAAAAAGAAAAGAGCAACTGCTGAGTTTCTTGCCGGCTCTTCTCAGTAGAAACAGATTTCCGAACCAGTGGTAGAGTCTTAACGTATCATAAGTGGCACAAGTTGTCCTATATGAAACAAATAAATCATTTATTATAGTCAACCACGCTGATCAAAAAATTACTGAGCCGACAAAGATGCAGTTTTTGTTTTAGATATTATGTTATACTAGCTGACGCCCGCGACTTCGTACGCGTGGATCGAGGTTTTGTGGTTCCCGCGGGAACTCTTTAATTTTCCGGGATAAAAAGTAGCCTATGTGTTATTCCAGACTATAATCTATCTCTGTGCCAAATTTCATCCAGATCCATTCAGCCGTTGGGGCGTGATTGAGTAACAAACATCCATCCAAACATCCATACATCCATACCGACATCCATACATCCAAACTTTCGCATATATAATATTAGTAAGATAATTCTGCGAAGTACTAATTGTTGTTTCAAAGTTATAAGGTCACAATAGAGCGCTTCAATTCATCGTGGGTTTTTTTTAAATTTTAATTTTATTAGTTGTTAGCATTTAACATGAACAATTGTACAATAATTGAGATGTCACCCTGTTAGGGCATATGTAATTTGAGTGACAGGTTACACTTTTATTTATTTATTATTATTTCTCGGTGGTACTTAATAATCATATTTACTAAAATTATAAATGAGAAAGTGTGTTACTTTCTTGTGGTTTGATTGCCGTCTCGAAGTTTCCTCGCATCACCGCTGTTTGGTACTGATAGTAGCAGGGAATAGGATACATATGGCGGCATCCACACAGCTGTTCTGTTTGGCGGTCAGTACCTGTTTCTCTAGGAAGTGTGCGACTCGCGTGCGATGATCATGCGGTACAGTGGGCAGCACGCGGTCTGCCGTCTCGAAGTCTCCTCGCATCACCGCTGTTTGGTACTCCAGTACCGAAAGTAGCAGAGAATAGGACACGATGTTAAGCTCCTTGTCGTTCAAGTACAACCTGACAACAAAACTGTACACTTAGCGATACATATTCAACATTACATTGTGGCAGTCTCCGAATGGAATGAGATAAAAAGACGGCCTAGTGAAAATTGAAATATAATCGAGCGCACATCGCAGAACGTTTGTTTCATGAGTAGATTATTCTGTTTGCCGTTGTAATTAAGTATCACTTGGGTAAGACTGTAAATTTCATCTGATTCAATCTGCGATTGTAGATAGCGGTTGACAAATTGTGCGATGCGATAGCAATTTGCAGGTAGTGGTTAAAAAGGTTCCTTATTGAAAGAAACCTGACCTATATTAATCACGAAAAAAAACTGTATAACAACTCGCCTGTTCTCTTTAGCGACGTAGCCTAGAATGTACATGGTGTGATC
Source organism: Erebia aethiops (assembly GCA_923060345.2). Lineage (NCBI taxonomy): Eukaryota > Metazoa > Arthropoda > Insecta > Lepidoptera > Nymphalidae > Erebia > Erebia aethiops. The sequence goes on along the minus strand of OV281079.1, from coordinate 2,849,442 downwards.
AAGGTGCGATATGGTGACAATCTCCCCACCAACGTAGTAGCTGATCCGGTTGAGAGAATTAGTGTAGATGAAGCAGTCTCCCACCCACAGCCCCGTCTTCACTGTCTCGTTCACCTCGCCTACCACCTGAACAAACAAGAGCGAACATGAAACAACACGATGTATGAATGGAATGCGAGATAGGCTTGATTGACGACAATCATGCTTAGTGCAAAGGAATGATGAGATCTAGGTTGGAACGCGCTTGCCTAGGATATGCTTATTCACTATTGCCTTGAAGATAATTTAAAATAGTTTAGCAGGTAACACGTGCCCTGTGAGGGTGTTCCACAGCTTAGCGGTTTGTATCAGAATCGTCGAGCAAAAACGTTTCGTGCGACATTTTATTCTCAATAGAATCAAAACAAGACGTATGTTAATATAAGTATCGTACGTATGTAGAATAATCATGTCAATTTTCAACATAATAACGGCCCAATACAGAGCATTAAGTGTACCAATGTATTTAAGTTATCTAGCTACAAGGTCACCGCACCACTTCAACCCACTGTTTCTGTGAACCTCTTCACAGAATGAGAAGAGTTTTTAGCTAAAGTCTACCTAAAGCGGAGAGTTTAGCAAGCCAAGTGCGTATTGGCAGACTTCACACACCTTTAAGAACATTATGAAGAACTCTCGGGCACGCAGGTGTTTCGCATTGTTTTCTTTCACCGTTCAAAGCAAGTGATTAAAATTTCTTAAAACGCAAATAACTCCGATAGAGGTGCGTGCCAAGGGAACTCATGATAACTCATAGGCCTATGTTCATTGTTTATGTAATGGGGTGGCGATGACAAACGATAAGCATTTTGAAACTTTAGATGGAAAGATTTCTGTTTAAGTGTTGTTTTGCATGACTAATATCAAACATAGACATTCGCATAACACATGTACCCTATCTTTCAGGTACAGAGTAGATTACATATTCTGAATCGATCATTGATAGCTAGATTCTTTCATGTGTGTTTTTGTATTGTGAGCAAATAAAAGGAATTCCATACAAGTGCCGCAACGTGTCACAAGAGAGATAAACATCGCATGGACGAGCTGTTGTAGAGTTATCGTTTCTTATCAGCTGGTACTTTTAACTTTCCGGTTGTAGTTAGTTTAATCATTTAAAATTCAATCATACTTTTTTTTGTTTCCTGGGCAGGAAGAAATCCTCATGGATGTTATGCCCGACTTCACTGGGATGCTCCCGGTGACCTACGGACTAAAACCTCCTGCCTTCTCTGGCCATACTAATAATCATACTAATATTATAAATGCGAAAGTGTGTTTGTTTGTTGGTTTGTCCTTCAATCACGCCGCAACAGAACAACGGATCGACATGATTTTTGGTAGTTGATTTCGGTACGATGCCGTGTAGAAACCGAAGGGGTGTGGGTTTAATATAACTGCCATGCCACTAACAGGTTAGCCCGCTACCATCTTAGACTGCATCATCACTTACCATCAGGTGTGATCGCAGTCAAGGGCTAGCTTGTAGTGGATAAAAAAAAAAGTCTGACACCTCACCTCGAACGCGTCTTCGATGCCGTCCTCTGTCACGCTGGCTTTTGTCTCTTTCGCACGCGCCACCACGTCTGCATTATATTTGAGCACGTAGTAGGCTTCATCACTCGCGAGACACACCAAGTTGCCACTCTCCGACCAGAATACATGGCGAGGCTGGATCTCGATCCTGCAAACACCAAACACTGTTACAGTGCATGTGCGTGCTAATTTTGTATTTTTATTAATTTTAAATTGAACCCTTCATTGTTATTTGTCTGAATACCGGGGAGGAAGAACGGGGACACAGAGATACAGGTTTTTCAAACTTACTTCAGGGTTCCCGACACATATTTTGTGAACCGACGAATATAATTTATCAATAAATTTCATTTTCATTTTTTCAGTATAGGAATGGCATCCTGAACCAGTGGTTCAGATACACTTGACATTTGGAAAGCACTTTGTTTGAAAGTTTATTTGAATAAAAACCTTTGACATTTGCGGCTTTACGGTTGTACATACCAAATTCAAATTGAAATGTTATTTATTGAGAAAATCTTTTACAAGTGCTTTTGAACCAACAGGCGAAAATACCACTGGTTCGGAATACCATTACTACCGAGGAGAGCCAGCAAAAAGAGCCAGAACGACTGATCAACTATCAGAACAATTACGAAGCCGACCTCATATGGCATTGTCTCCGCGTTCCGAATGTATTTCAAAATAGAGGCCAGCAGCTTTCGATTTGCAGCCTGCCGTCGCTTTCGGAATCATACTTCAGTAATCAATCAAATATCAAATAAATATTATAAATGCGAAAGTTTGGATGTATGGATGGATGTTTGTTACTCAATCACGCGCCAACGGCTGAACGAATCTGGCTGAAATTTGGTACAGATATAGATTATAGTCTGGAATAGCACATAGCACATTTTTAAGAGAATTCAAGAGTTCCCGCGGTAACAAAAAAACCACGCAGACGAAGTCGCGGACATTCGCTAGTTTAATCATAGTTCAGTAATTTCATTGGATTGCTGAACAGTGAACCCCATAAGTTCATACCTAGAAAGCTATTCTTCATAAGATTTCGCAGAAAGTTCGCAATGATAACAATATTTTATTCACATGAATGTGGGTCCACACATCGTATGATGTAATTTATAGACAATGTAAACAGTAACACCTAGATATTATGTATAAATTCGCAAACATAATATGCATTGCAGTGAAATATATTCCTAAAATAGTATAAATATGTAAATATTTATTTATTTAAGAACAACGTATATTCACTGTGTGATTTTTAAGGAAAATTTATTCAGAAAGTCGAACGAAGTTTATTCAAATAACTTTCACAAGTGATTCCGAGTGAATCTATTGCTAAATTATTAGAAGTGACTAAGAAAATTCAAAATGTCAATCACCAGGGCAACATTAGACATAGAAGTTAAAACATTTCCTACAGTTTAATATCATAACAGTTTATATAATTACATAAACATCTCAGGACTAAAGGGTCTGGGAAAGAAAGGAGATATGGGAAATAGATTGGGCGAGGGATACTATGGGTATGGTACTAGTATTTCGTACAAAGATGTGGGATATTTGGTGCAATTAAAAAATATATGCTCCACTGTGCCCTCATCCATACCACACTCACAAAGCGAGCTATCTCTCACCCGGATTTTATTTAGAAAGACTGGAGTACTAACGTGGCCCAGTCGTAGTTTACATAGCACAGATATTGTCCTCCTGTTCAGCTTTTTAAATTTAAAAAACCAAGGTTTGCTAGGAATATCAGGCTGTATATGTCTATAATGTTTAGCTGTATTTAATTGTGTATTTTTCCACCTTGAGTTCCAGTTTTTATACATGTAGTTTTTAGCCAAAGGAATGATATCTCTTGCAAAGATTTTATTATATGTTGGGGACCCCGTTTGCGATGCTTGCTTAGCCCACATATCCGCCTGTTCATTCCCATGTATACCTTTATGTCCTGGTATCCAAGCTAATGCTATATCTAAGCCATTACAATGGCAGTTCTAACTTAAGGAAACTAGTCGGGCATTTTGACAGAAAAAAATAAAAATAAAAATCATAGACTGCAGCTCAGCTTGGTTGCCTATGGTCCTAAAACATCAAAACAAGAAAAATCGCATATTAATCGGTTTAGTGGTTTTCCAGGAAAATGGTAACAAAAAAGTGCACTAACATACATACATAACATAACAAAGAAACGAACAACCTGTTAGGGCAAACACATTATACCATCTCCGTTTCGTCGAGGGTAAAAAGAATAGCTGCTGAATTTCTGGCTGGCTGTTCTTAGTAGAATTTGCTTTCCAAACCGGTGGTTTTAAAGCCAGCAATGCACTGGCGGTTCCTCTGGTGCTGCAAATGTTCATGGGCGGCGGTAATCACTTACCATCAGGTGACCCGCCTGCTCGTTTGCTCGCTATACATATAAAAACAATAAAAGAGCAAGTAAACAATTTAAGAAACAGTACAGGCGCCGCAACTTGGCTTACGTGAAATAGAGAATTTTGAACGTGAAAATGTTCTGTTTAATATTTATGTATTTACACAAATTTTACGAAGCGTTAATAGAAATATCATTCGCAATTCGCACTGCTATAGTATACCTTTATAAAAAATATTACAAGTTTATTCAAATAAAGCAATGATGTTACCTTCTAATTAACTCTAGGTTCTCCCAATCGTAGAAAGAGAAAGCCATCCCACTAATGGACTTGACGCCCAGCATGCAGCCGCCGAAGATGCCTGCCAATAAATATCAATTATTTCATGTAGGCCAATGATTCTTATGACACGACTCTGCTAACAGCACGAGTTCAGAAGAAATTCTTCTGAGAAGAGCCTGCAAGAAACTCTATACTTTATTACTATTTTGTTCTGCGCCTGATCTCTCTCCGGTCGTGACGGTTTAGTCGACCTGTCGGGCTATGAACGTAAATCAATCAAATCAAATCAAATGATGTTTATACAATATAGGTAGGTGTACTACACTTATTGACGTCTAGTTATTTATAAGATATAATGGTGATAATAATCAGTAACGGTATCTTAAAACTAAAGCTACGAGGGTTCCAAACGCGCCCTGGTCTGAGAAGAGCCCACAACAGACTCAGCCTAAAGTAACAGAGAGTGTATAGCTGTGCTTTGATAGTTTCTACTCAAGGAATTTGAACTGACCTTCGGCTCCGTACGCGGGTTTGAAACTCTTGCGCTCTTTGAAATTCTTAAAGACTTTAATGGTGTTCGAGTTCTCTAGCGTGGCGTACTCGGTACTGTCGAGCGCCCACGCGAACTCTTGCGCCGCACCGAACGCCTTATTGCGCAACGCCATTGCCGTGTAGATTATGTATTCTCCATCGCCGCACACCACCACAAACCTACGCAATAAGGACTATCAGATCACAGGGTCAGCTTATATTCATACAGAGGGTCATATCTGCCACCTTTGATTTCTTCGACACGTCTCCTAGAAATTTATACTAGAATTTGGATGAAAACATAAGCTAGAATATAGAATATGAGCTGCAGTCAAAGGCAAACATGCAAAAGAATATCATGTACCTTCAAGGCAAGAGTGAATAGGCATCTTCTAGGCAAGCGCGTCCCAACCTAGACCTCATCATTGCTTTGCACTAAGCATGATTGTCGTCAAGCGCAAGCCTATCACGCAATAAAATAAAAAAATGTTACACAGATGATTTTATTAATAGTTGTATAATAATTCTCTTGTTATAATATGGGTGGTTCTAGTGATGTCTAGATTTAAAAAAGGAAAAGTCAAGAATCTCACATTCTCATATAAATATTGTGGATTACTGAGGACATAAACCGCAGAACAAAAAGTCATAGACAAAAAAAGATAATGATAATTATGTCTGTTATATGTTTATTTATTTATTTACTAACCTATTATTCTGTCAAACTCTTATTTAATTTCAATTCACAAGTACCGTCTACCTATTGCTTGCATAATATGAAATGTGCAAACAGAAAGCCAAAAATAGATTTTAATGATAATTTAAGTATTTATGTATTCTAACCTGCCATTTGGGTTGTGAGCGATCGTCTGCGGGTAGATCTCACAAGAGCCCATGTCTTTGGCCACCACTGGGACACGCTCGCCGTCTTTGATTTCCGTACCTGCATACACAAATTATTCGTACTCATCAGTTACGACCCTAGAGGAGTTCAAAATAAATCGTGCGTACAGCCCCACCAACGTTTCTATTTTAATTAAAGTTGGAACTAATTTTTATACTTTTTTAGTATTCGTTTTTATTTTATTTTTAATACATACTAGCGACGTTGTCACCGGGTCAGATAAGTTTGTGGAACTATAATTTCTCTGACAAGACTCAATTTGTTTATATCATAAAGGACATGCTTTAAGTCTTTAATATTACGTCACAAGGATTCACGTGATTATCGTTAATTTGTTAGCATGAATATAAGTCATGACATTTTAAGGTCTAATTTAAAGTTTAGGTATTTAACATTTCTTTAGGAAGTGAAGTATTATGCAGTAATTATTTCACCTGTGACAATTGTAGTACAAGAACAATAGCACAAAAGTATTAGTTTAAAGAAAGTGTTACAATTACTTTTCAAACAAAAAAAACCTAAAACACAGATGTTTTATAGAACATACCTTCTGGCAGAGCCTTCAGGTTAACCTGTTGCATCTCGGAATGCTTGGCCCATATAATTTTGCCTCCGTTCACATCCATAGAGATGGCTGGCTCCTCTCTGCCCACTTTGATCATAATAGTTCCCTCGTCGTAACTGCCAAATAAACACGCATCACAATGAGAACAAGCTATTTTTAAATCTCAAAAAAAAAAAAACGCGACATAACCTCCATCCATACCATCATTGGTTCATTGGCACAACGAATAAGCCTGGGGGGTTACTATCACTGCTTAAAGCACTATTATTTTGATATTGTTTCGACAAATCCTACCATGACGCCCCTAAAGTAAGCTTGTTAGAACATTGTTTTCCTAAACAGTTTTGTGACGTCATTACGCAAATCATTCACTCAATTCGTACCATGAAGTGTTTTTTGAGAGCTAGCATTATTGTATTACGTAGGATTTACGTCAAATTTAGCAATCATAAAAAAGTTACTTTCTTGCGACGGATCAACAACGAATTAACTTTATAAACAAATAAATAGGAAATTGTGGGGATTTATAATATACTTACTTAAGTGAATATTGGATTACGGTAAGTTGAGAATTGAGATATCTAATAAAAAAGAGAGTTATTTAATTTTCCAAAATGTATTTTTATTAAGTTAGGTTATTATTATTATGGGGTTAGCTGCTGATAACTATGAAAGGTAAAAAAGAAACTCAACTGCAGCCGACGAGGTACCGGGTTCGAGTCCTGGGTCGGGCCATAATTAAGTACTTATTGGGTTTTCTGACTAGAAATTCTCATAGCCCGGAGTTAGGAAGTTGGCGGTGTTTCACTCCCGTGGCTCGGAGAGCACGTTAAGCCGTCGGTCCCGGTTATTATCACTAACATGATGATAGTCGTTAAAGCCCGCCAACCCGCATTGGAGCAGCTTAGTGGGTCTAAGCTCTAATTTCCCGAAACTCTTCGACTTCTGACGCTGCAAAAAAGTACACACAAACCACTTGAAATGCAGGAACCATGAACTGCACTGCTGCTGCACCACAAAACCTATCCGAACATACCGCCTAGCGCCACAATTTCACCAGTATTTTTTTGTTTTATCCATGAGAGCAATTAACACACAATTATTATACTTACTCGAGGCCCGACATATTAATAATAAGTAATTTATTTATTATTTATTAGTTTTTTATTTAAAAAGTTTCAAACGAATTTGTTTAGGTATTTGACATAATCAAATTTTCAAATTCAAACTACTATCGCGCCTTGTTTGACATTTAAAACAACCGTTTCGTTTTACACCATGGTAAGTTAAGATTTTTGAGTTAATTTTTAACCTAACAGAAAAAGAGCAAACAAACAATTATTATTTAGTTTAAGATAACATTAAAAAACATTTTGTTCATTTATTGCACTTTATAAAGGTATAATCACTATGTAAAGTTATAATATTTAATTTAAAATATATCAACACTGTGTTATATAAGCATAAAATGAAACGCGATGCAATTGAGATAGCGCTACAGAAAAAATATAGCTACATCTCGCTTACTCTGAAAGCAATGAATAGACAATGGTAGAGTATCATTCGTTCTTGCCATCATGTCTAAAAGAGTAAAACTATGATAACTTTGTGATGTCATGGTAGCTTTCTCAGTAATATTACAAAGAGATTGAAACAAGATGTTCCTGTATCATAATGGTTTTCTAAATGTTGATAGTAACCGCCCTGTTCAACACGGATATGCAGCAAGCAAGCAAGCCATAATTCACGTCAATATTTGTAGTGTTACAATAATTCCTAATATTTTATGGCACCATTTGAAAATGTAGGACCAAAAATTTATTTCAATAGGCGAAACAACGCGTACCTTCGCTCTCTTGTGCTTGAAACTTGGAGCTAATAAGCTAAATAAGCTGTTTTGCAGTGCACAGCTGCAGGCTGAAATAGCTGCGATCTCACCTGATGGTAAGTGATGATGCAGTTTAAGATGGTAGCGGGCTAACCGGTTAGGGCTATGAGTTTAATATAACTTCCACGGCATCGTACCGGAACGCTAAATAGCTTGGCGGCACGCCTTTGCCGGTAGGGTGATAACTGGTAACTAGCCACGGCCGAAGCCTGCCATCAGGCCAGATCAGGGAAAATTCAGAAGTTATAAATTCCCAAATTGACCTTACCAGGAATCGAACTCGGGACCTCCGCAGACGTCACGTTAAGACAACAACGCTCAACACTGCGCCAGGGAGGTCAGAAATAATGAAGGGATCTTACCCAATAGCAACATTGTTGGATCCATGCAAAGAGGAGATAGTCCAAACACGCTCGAACCCATAGTTGAGCGAGGACTCAAGGCGGTAGGTACCCGCATGCCAGATGCGCACTGTACCGTCTTCGGAGCCTGTCAGCAGGATAGGCAGCTCTGGGTGGAAGCACACTGCCGACACGTTCTGTCCGTGGCCTGTGCATTACACCAAGTTGATTAAACATGGTCGAAATTAATAAAATCAATCTAATTATCTTTTAACAGACTATAATCTTAGAACAACTCATCTAGACAGTATGCCAGATTCTGTTGTACATAATCTCTAAAAAACAGCTCTAAACTTATTGTTGAGTTTCATAATGCTCTTTGCATAAAGGGATAACACTAGATTTAGGTGCTGTCAGTGGTTAGCGACAGGGTTGATACTCACATTGAACCATTATCTCAAGCAAAATAATTAAAGTTTGTTGCACAAAATCTCTTCATAATTTGTCAGCCCTGTGCAACCAATATCAATGTGTGTGTTTAGCCAGTGGTAATAATAAGGGTCTGATATGATATGGTATAGCAAGTTTACTTATAACTGCCTAAAAACAATCAAAACCAAAAACTTTTACAACATCATTTGTAACACATTGGTTATAATGAAACTTCAACCTGGATTTAGGTTACTCATAGAATTAAAACTGGTTATTACAACAAATTGTAATTAAATGAATTAATGATTTAAGTATTTATTTCATGTAGGACAACTTGTGTGCCACTTATGATAAGTCACAAGAATCTACCACCTCTTACCATACCATACCTACCACTTACTACACCTAGTTTGTACGAACTCATTATAGTGGTCAAAGCAATCATACAGTCGCAAAAGTAATTGTTAACTTGTACCTCTTAAAATCCGCAGAAATATAGCTGATATTTGCTTCTTACTCAACTTAGCCAGGGGGTCAATTGATTGCCCTGAACTACTTTCAAAGCTAGATATAATAGTACCCTCACGTTTATCATTCCGTGCGACTAGAATCAAAAGGATATTACATACTCCGGTACCCAAAACTAACTATAGATCCAACTCATTTATTAATCGCGCTTCTCGCCTTCTGAACTCTGTTTACAACGAAGCTAGTATAGACTTACTTTGTGGCAATATGTGTAGTGTACGTCGAAATCTTACTAAGGTATTGATACAGTCAAGTGCAATACAGCTGGTATAGTTTTTTAACAACTTCCATGTGTATCAACAGGTACGTCTGTTTTTTAATTAGTGTCTAATTGTGAAAACCTATTATTAGCTATAAGTTACCTAATTTTAAGAATATTTAGAATAATAAGCTGTTGGTTTTCCTTGATAAATAAAATAAATATACCTTCTAGTGTCTGCACACAGGTCTTGTTCTGGTAGTCCCATATCTTGACGAGACGGTCATCTGCGCCGCTGATGAGGTAGGGCTTGTCACCGCCGTGGTAGTAGTCTACGCAGTTCACGCCCTTTTCGTGGCCCTCCAAAGTGAAGTTGGAGATTGATGAGCCCAGTTGCCATACCTGATACACACATACTTACTTATTTACGTTTCTTTGGTTTTCAAATTAAAAATATTTGAAATTCATTCATCTTGAATCTACCACTGGTTTAGAATAAAATTCGAATCAGGATTACAGCCAGCAATAAACTCGGCGGTTTTTGTGATTTATTATTTTCGGATATTAAGTTTAGGTATAGTTTATTTACTCAAAGAACCCAAAAACAACACACTTACAGGGAAAACAATAATTATTAGGTTTTACAAGATTCAAGAAGATTTTGAAGAATGTAAAAGTTTATTTGAATCAATACTTTTCTAAATCTCTATTGAGCAATACAATGAGCACTCTTTTCAGCACTCATTCTCTCAAACACAATCTCAATTGTCCAATGCTGTTTGCTATTTAAACCCAAAGGTTTAAATATTTAAATTTTACAATATAGTGATGTTGTGTCCAAATGTGATGAATACAACATACACTCAACTTGGCTTGACCAAATCAATCAATGAAAATCTTTTGACCCTACATTAATGATGGCCAAACATTGAACCAATCTACAAATGTTGAACGTTCAATGATATGGCCAGTAATAGTTAACTATTTTATGAAATGATCAATTCCACATTGATTAATTGTGTATTGGACAACTACTTTGTAACATTTTTTCAAATGTCAAAATGCACACTTAGTATGGGATTTTATATGAAATACTGAATTGTAACGTCATCAAAGTTCGACACACTTTTTTACTTTAATTAATAGTTTAAAATGGTTATTCAACATAAAACTAACAGGAGACGTGGAGATTATATCTTCTTGTAGATCCTCTATTTAATAATCACTATAAAATAATTTATTTCGCTAGTTGTCAAATACCCAATTGCAATACCATACCTTGACAGTGGTATCAAGACTGGCACTAGCAAATGTGTTGTTGTCCTTAGGATTGATCACAATCTGCATCACATAGTGGGTGTGTCCCTCGAACACTTGCTGGCAGGCCCAGTTGCGGTCCCAGTTCCACAGCTTGATCAGTAGATCATCTGCAATCAGTCGCTTAGTGAGACCAGTATCCCATTTTCTTACTAGTCAGCCCAAGGCCTTAATACCTCAATTCAAAAATTAGATATACTCAAGTTTTAGAATATTTAAATGTAAAATGATATAAAAGTGTCAAAAATAATAGGTGAGTAATTATTTTCCTCATCCATATATTTTTGTTGGTTTATTTCTCAACTAATATTCAGTAAAATCAAAAACTATGAATACAGGTTTTAATTAGGATGTCAGATACCAAGTACCTACTTAGCTGATGGTTTTATCAATTGAAATGTTAATGCATAATAGTATGTAATTAGTAATTACTAAAGAAACGCATGCCATTGCCACGTGGATGTTCAGCCCTGTCAGGACAAATAAATCCTACACTCCCTTTTCAAACCCCTACACCCAGAGGAGGCTAAGAATATCCCAGCCAAGCCAAGTGGTATTGGTCAGGAACTTAGGCATAATAGTTTGGAAACAGTCAAAGTGACACTGGGTCTCTAGAGCCGCCTCTCCATGAAGAAAAAGAAGTGCTAACTTGTACTGGCTACTCACCATACACCTACCTATAGCTTTTGTAACCTCTCAAAATATACCCTATAAAAAGGGTCATCAATTATTTAGGTATAGTTGGATACTACTAGGTAAGATAATTCTATTGAAAATATTATTTTACTTACCACTACATGTTAGAATATAAGGCTGTGTGGGATGGATGACAATGCAACGCACATAATCAGAATGTGCCTCAAAGGAGTGCACTCCCTCCAGGGTGTTGTAGTTGTAGACACGGATCTGCATGTCATCTGAGCCGGTGACCACCCAGTTCTTCCTTGGAACGAACTTGGCGGCTCGCACTGGGAGATCGCATACCTATTCAATTTGCATTTAACTACTTAAATTTACTTTGTATGGATGTTTGTTACTCAACCACGCCCCAATGGCTGAACGAATCTGGCTGAAATTTGGCACAGAGATAGATTATAGTCTGGAATAGCACATAGGCTATTTTTTATTCCGGAAAATTAAAGAGTTCCCGCGGGAACAAAAAACCTCAAACCACGCAGACAAAGTCGCTGGCATCCTCTAGTAATCCATGATTACTTAATTTTATAAATGTGAAAAAGTGTCTGTCTGTGTCTGCTACCCTTTCACGGCTGATCATTTTTATAGATTTGGATAAAATTTGGTGCAGAGATAGGGTGCATCCTTGGAAAGGACATAAGACTACTTTGTATCCGGAAAATGTAGAAGTTTCCGATTAAAACAAAAAAAAACCTATACCACACAGACAAACTCATGACTTGTCATGACAAAGACTGGTCTGTGTGGTGGGCAAATGGGTGTGACACCCATGGGTATCATCGGATAATTAATACGATAATTATGAATCCTGTCATTTCAGTTTAGACATTGAGAACAACCACATTAGCCACAATATGATATTAGGATTAACATGGTTTAGGTTTTTGCTACACCACAAATTTTGTGGTTAAAAAGTCATAAATCTACCTAAAAATTCTTATTGGTTTCCAATGAGTACAAAATTATGTATATACATTTGTAAAGATTTACAAATATTTAAGAAGATACTTTTCTTTCATATTGTTACATTGTATCATCATAAAATCCTCAAATGTTTGTTATGACCTGATTATTATGGAATGATAATATTATGCATCTTAACAGTATTCAAATATCAAGCTACTTGACACTGGCGATGTGCTTTGTGCTGTTTTGATTTATAAATATGAAAGTTAGGATGGATGGCTGTTTGTTACTCAATCACATCAGAATAGCTGAATGGATCTGTATGATATTTGGCGCAGAGATAGATTATAGTCTGGAATAATACATAGGCTTTTTATCTCGCAAAATTAAAGAGTTCTCACAGGAACCGAAAACCTCAATCCACTCGGACAAAGTCACAGGTGTCAGCTAGTACTTAATATACTTAAAAAGTTAGTGTCATACTTATTGTTGATATAAATTTTATATTCAACATCACCATTTCAACCCATCAATGGCCCACTACTAAGCATGAGGATCACCTCTGAGAATGAAAAGGGTGTGGCCATAGTCCCCCCCACATACACCAAATGCTTTTATGTATGAATTCTTTGTTATATACGAGTGGTATTCAAATAATAGTAAGTAACTTACATGGAAAACATTTAAATTTGTGTAATGAAAATTATGTGGGTACCCTCATTAAAGGGAAAGTATTTTGTGGCTTACCTCGAATCTTTTGATCTGCGTGTGTGTCTCATAGTTCCATATATTCACGTCACCACCGTAGATCGAACAAAGTAGCCAAGGCTCGGTCGGGTGCTGGTCCACGCACTTGACGCGGTCAGACCTGGCCGTCAGCTTCCTCTTGATATCCAGTCGTAACGGCTTCGGAAACATTACGAACCACGTTATAAACACGCTCAATTACACCAAATCATTCGCAAAACGAGGTTAACGAGAAGCCGACATAAGAATGATGACATACTACCAACAAACCATTAATTACGTGGCCGAAACTTCGCTCGCATGAAACCAACGATATTCGCCACCTTACACACTTCTCTATGTAATAACGACATTATTCTTACCATTTTTAAAAGTTAAAACATGAAAAATTGTAACGCAAATTCTGTGAAACAGTGGAAGTTTGACAGGGTGGGCTGGGTGGACGTGTCACTTTATTTTTCAGGGATGCCAAACTCTGGTTACCTTGTCTCTGATCAAAGCCAAATGCCAAAGAAGTCGGATACGCGCACCGTAAAAACATGAACCGTTTGAGCTTGCTCTACACGACGTCTGATTTTACATTATTTGCTGTCAAGATAATATATCTAGTTTATATAGATATATATATATATAATATATCTAGATATTATATAGTTTTTCGGTTCCTGTAGGAACTGTGTAATTTTCAAAGGTAATTTTCCGGGATAGAAAGTAGCCTATGTGTTATTCTAGACTATAATGACTATCTCTGTGCCAAATTTGATCCAGATCCGTTCAGCACATGAAGCGCCAAATATTATTAGAGTAGGTTTGAGTAGGTTCGACAATCATAAAATATAACATAACAGTTCAAAAACCTTCCACAGTGTAAGCGCTGGTGTAAGCGGTCGCTGGTGGTGTTGGTGGTGGCAAAGGGTATATGGTATGGTGTGCCGAGTTAAAAAAATAATATTATTGTCTATTATTTAAAATTTCAATAACTTGGCATGAAATGGAACGTTAAAACTCTCAAACCATATAATAATACCTCTAGAATCAATGCCAGCGTGTAACCGAAAGGGATAGGTATTAATAGGTAAAACGCTGCAATCCACCAAGCACAATAAGTGCTTTATGAACAAAACAAACTAAATCTGTGACACGCAGAAAGTGATAGAAGAAATCATATTTTGTTCTCATTCTATCTCGTGTAACAGCAACAATGCATCTCTTTCATGTGGGAGTGAAAAGGAGATATGGCTTGGTCTATATTACTATCTCTGTCTACGTGTCATACCGTTGTCACTCATTGACCACAGATATAACTAGTGGTTCGCCCCGAACTTAGACCTCGCGGCGCCATCTATTGACATGAATGTGAAGTTCTGATAAAAATACTGAAGCTCATTAAAAATTAAATAATTCCGTTTCCTCACAATATTTATCTACTTTTAGTATTTGTTGTTCAAGTACAGGATATACTTGAAATAATTGATCAAGTTTCAGGCTCATCCTTTCAGAAAATTTGGAGTTCTGAGGTCATCTTTGGACGTTAGAAAATCTACACTTTGAAAGCCCCCCATTTCGTCAATTTTGGGGGAAAAATTTAAATAAAAATATTTTTGGACCCTACTCCTAATTATCTTTAAAATGATATACCGCAACCCTATGTAACTTTATAAAAAATATTTTACTTCGCATTCGCTTCTATGAGAGCCCCCCTGAAATAAAGATTTTTATTATTTTTTAAGCCATATTCGGCGGGAGGCCATTGGTTTACATATTATATTTAAAGCTGAAGTAATTGCGTTCAGTAATTCATAAGTTATAATGCTCTGACAGACGGACGGACGGACGGACGGACGGACGGACGGACGGACAAGTGCCAATTCACCCAAGTAGACTCAGAGACCTTCGCTTCGCTCGGTCAATAAATCTGTGTCATAGACTCGATCTAATTCTATAGTCATACGAGCGTGCAGACGAGAAAGTTCCAAATAACGGTCTAATATTAAAATCTATGGTCTAATGTGGGTCTCGGGTGGGTCTATTTCAGAGAGTAGTATATTCTTTGGTTTATTCAAATTTCAACTTGGTCGCATAAAGTGAGGTGTCAGATCATAGATGAGTTCGATGAGTTCACAAATCAGTTAGATGGTAGAGTTTTCATTAATTGAATAAATCTGCTAATAATTGCAAAAACTACGTGATTTGGGAAAGTTTGATGAATTCATTATTAACTTTAACATAACATATTGTTTTGAAGCTCAAAATGTTACATTTGCGACTGATCGCCGGACTGAGGACCAGCTAAAGATCTGGGTATTTAGAACGTATTTTTAGCTTGTTTATCTACTAGTGTATCGTGCATTTACTTTTATTCCTCATGATTTATTGTATAATTATTGCTTGTATATCATTATTTATACATTTTATCTGATTATATTTTTTTAAACAATAGAAATAGGATGTCTGTTTTTAAAATATTAAAAATCGTACCTACTTATTGTGTATCTAAAATAGAAGTAAACAAATAATTTGTAATTTAATTTGCAGAGTCTATAACTTATTATTTTTGTTTGTAAGATGTAGTAAGGATATACTTAGAACATCCCAGATGGGATTTCAGTAGACTTCAAATACATAGAAAGGGTTTTATTATGTTTATAATATCAACAATTGATTAGGTCCAAATATTTATGTTAAATTGCCTTTGTATCTATATTAATGTTATTTGTTGTGCATTGCAAATTGCCAATAAGCAACCAGCAGCTTTATTTAAGAGTATGCAGACATGTTCAAGATAAGTTTGAATAATAGATACTTACATAATTTACATTTATTTAAAGTTGTTGAACATAATCTTTAAAAATACTACTTAGTGTGTTCCTAGTATATGCCTAACCAAGTTCAGCTTATTTTCTCATGTTCAAGTTATTTGATAGCCTAGTTTAAATTTGTATAGTTAGTTATAAAACTTTTCTGAACCATTAGTCGTTGGTCCCCAAAGATAATACGTACCTACTTTAAATTATAGTACAATGAATTCAGTAACTTTTGGATCTTTTGCCCTAATGGAATTTTCTTGGTTTAGAATCAACTCGTAATAGCCTGTAACCCTACACTTGCACTAGACACAAATCATACTAATATTATAAATGCAAAAGTGTGTTTGTTTGTTGGTTTATTGGTTAGTTGGTTTGTCCTTCAATCACGCCGCAACGGAGCAACGGATTGACGTGATTTTTGGCATGGGTATAGTTGAGGACCTGGAGAGTGACATAGGCTACTTTTTATCCTGGAAAATTAGAGAGTTCCAGCATGAATCAAAAAACTTAAATGTGCGGGCATCAGCTAGCCATTTATAAAATAATTACATGACTATACCTTTGACAATATTGATTGAATTATACAAGATTGTTTAGTTTTAGCATAATCAAGACAAATCCTAAAGTCCAAAATGTAGAGGTATAGCTATTCAAATGTTTTATTTTGAATTCTCTTATGTATATTATGCATAATGCTTCTAAGCAGCGAATGTATGTTTTGATGCACTATTGATATATGTGAATACTCTTAGTTATATTAATAATACTTAGAATTCAGCTTGTGAAATAGACCACAATTAGTTTTTAAAATTAAGTTTTATTTTAAAAACACTATTAGACTAAAATTATCATCTGTCTAGGATGCAAGCTATCTCTATGCCAACTTTCATCATCATTGCTTTTGCTATTTTACTGTGTAAAGATTAAGACAGACACACTTTCAGTCTAATAAGAGAGATTACTAGATTAAATTGATAAAAATATCACCTTTTTAAGTATAAATGTATACATGCAGAATCATCAAGTAATGTATAAAAAGAGAATGCTGAAATATATATATATATAAATGTCACCGTAAGATTTTAAATCCGTTAGATTATAATCTAACGGTTTCTATCCCGCGAGATTGTAAACTGTCGAAAGATTGTGAACCATTCAATGTTCTGAGTATTAATTTACGAAATATTTATTGTATTTACGTTTTCCTGTCTCTTTCTTGTACAGTTCGCGCGCGAGTTGAATGCAGACTAAATGTATGTGTCACCATACATTTACTCTGCATTCAACTCACGCGCGAACTATAGGTTAGGTTAGGGTTTGACATGAATATTCAGGTAGTGCACGGTCGCAGGCCGGGCACTTAGGTTCTATCGGGTTAATATACCTAATAGATTACAGTTTACCAAAATATAATGTGTTAAATTGTAAGCAGTATGTTACGGTTCACAATCTGTGGACAGTTTACAATCTATCGAGATATAAAACGTTATATTACAATCTAACGGTTTTTACAATCTTACGGTGACATATATCTATTGCCATACATACTTATGATATATATGCTCCTTGCAGCAAATGCAAACAAGCGAATTAAACAATTTAATAGTAATATAATTACTTAAAAGCTATCTTAATTCTATATAAAATTTAAATTATGTTATATGTATAGCAACATAATATGTTTGTTAACAACAAGTATTTTGTACACAATCAATTACTTAGCATTTTTATTAACTAGATTATGCCCACAACTTTGTCTGTGTGGATGTAGGTTTTTGATTCCTGTGGGAACTCTTTTCTTTCAGGGATAAAATGCATAATATGTCATGCCCCAAGATGCAACCTATGTCCGTACCAAATTTCATCAAAATTGGTTGAACAAATTTATAATATTAGTATGTTGTTTAAAGGTAAATTTAATATTATTACATATTTTGCGAATGTCATTATCTGCTAAAGGTGTTGTTAAGGTCCCATAGCAATATCTCAAACCCTTTCTATGTATGGTTTTTGTTACAAAGAGAACCTATATATATATATGTACATACGACCCAACTAGCACATAAGCTATGTAGTTAAGAGAGTCAAGTTGCTGCAGTGAAGCAGCATTTTAATGGCTATGTTGGCTAAGTTAAATTTCTAGACACAGCAGTTTGAGCTATATGTCGATATATTAGTCATTAGTCATGCTGATTGCACTATGGTATAGATGTAACTTCGATTCTAGTGGCGTGCACAGTCGACTTCAGCTTTAAGAAGTTCAGTGCAAAAGACCTCAAGGACCTCTCTAAACGCAAGAAGCTCCGTTTCAACACACGAGTGCGTTTCGAAGAGAGATACAAGAGTGGAAAGAACAAATGGTTCTTCCAGAAGCTTAGGTTCTAAGAAAATAAATGCTAAATAAATTAAGCAGTGCTTTTGTGCCTCTATGAATTGCATGCCACTGTTCGATTCCCATCTTATATTTTGCATTCGTTTATTTGTATTGTATGAATATTATAAATAACATTTTGAAATGTTTTAGGAACAATGTTGAAGACTGGGACTTTCCTTGATAATGTTATTAAAGGTGAATTCCATGGATATTTTGATGGATTTATGTCAATTAGAAAATCACAGCAGGCTTTTTTAAAACTATGCAACAGCTAAACCAAACTATTTTGATGTTTTTTGTGCTACAATAATACATTCATCAAGTTTACTAAGACATAGCTGTAAAAAGATAATGCTGATCGCATTTTAACTCTAGTGGCGTAGGCAACGCATTTCCGTACTGAAAATTTGAATGACTAGACCAGAACTGCATGTCCCAAATAAATGTAAGATTGACATCTTATTTTCTTTAGCGCTTCCTGTATGTTGCCCCTCTTACTGATGAAGTCATTTACGTTTTCACTTGGAATCTATTTGATTTTCACTCTTAGAGCAAAAGCTCATGTGGAAATTTTCCAAAATGTACAAGTAAAGTCAGGCCTAGCTATGTCTTAGTAATATTCATTCATGTTATTTCCGCTACAATGTTTTTTTTAGTTCTGTGTGATGTATTTTTTTCTATTTTAGTGACATAATCACAACCCACCATAGTTCCATTCTAGCAGATAATAGTCGCTTTGTCACAATGATGACATCCGAAGAGTCGGACTCGTTTAGCACCATACCTTCGGATGGCCACCCCGATGATGCCACAGGTTTGTTTAATAAGAACCTTCTGGGGCTAACTATAATTGCCTAAAGTAGTATTATTTAAGAATATCAATTTTATGACGTACATTGATATCCTTTAGATAAGGATTATAATTCTGGAACAAGTGCGTCAGCAAGATTGACATGCTACTGCTTTAAGCGATGCCAGTGAGCCCCTAGATCAACTCTGTTCGTGCACCTATGTGGTTGTGTCACATTCCAATTCAGACCTGCACCTGCGTATTGGACAGGCTTTCCAGATTGAAAAAAAGTTAGGTACTGAACACTTTCTACAGTAAGCATTAAAAGTTAATTTCAATAATAAATTAACTTTAAATGCTTACTGTAGAAAGTGTTGTAGTACTGTAGGCTCTTTTAGCGAATTCGTTCAGATTGGACACTGAGTTTGTTGTGATATGAATAGACTTCGAAAAATACACGAAACGCCCTTGCTGCGTTATTTTACGGAGCGGGACTGATAAAAAAGTGAACACCTGGCGACACTGTCAGTGGGTAAGTATTGGACAATTTGTAGGTACGAAGTAGTGGGGGTACCTCCCGACATACGTTTGTTATTCAGTCAACCTTACGTTTCTCCAGCTGTAGAAAAGTATAGTACCGCCATATTACATGCGCATGTAATATGGCGGTACTATACTTTTCGCATGCGCGCCATATTATATGCGCAGGCGCACATTCCCGCTATTTTACGTGACACCTCCAACTGTACGTGCGCGAACATAGTGATCATCGTAGTCTTGTAGTGGATAAAAAAAAAAGTGAATAAGCAGACGCTTGTTTTTGTTTTGAGCTTTGAACACGTAAAAGTCATAATTTCATCATCGATACGTAGCTAAATGCTGATCGCTCATCCACCTACGTAACAGGTGCTTTTAGAACATGATAACTCTAATTGTTATTGACGATAATTTGATTGATATTTTAACGGATGAAAATGTGCGATCAGCTTTATTGTGATTGACTCACATCGGACGTTAGAATTGCGGAAAATCACGAGCGAAGTTTGTAGACGTATTACGTTTTGTTATTGATAAATTGTTCATTCAGCACCGGGCTGAGTACCTACTTAATTTTAGCATATAGGTCAGTAACGAGTGACGACCTGCGTCGAAATACAAAACCACGACATGGAAAACCACACAAAGTTCGCTTAGGAGTTAGTAATTTTAGTAATATGAGTATCACCGAGACTTCGACTTCAGCAATTAGGATGTTCCCATAAGTATCAATGCACCGCTAGAAACAAACTTTAGAGAAGTTGACGTGGTTCGACGTTTGACAAAGTTAAAGCGCCGTTTGTTTGTTTATTTGTGCAAGAAACATTGTGCAATTAAGATGACAAACTAATAAAAAGAACAAACATGTTTCGTCATTGCCGTGACCTACCTGTACCTTAGATACCATATCAATTAGATGGTAGGCCTGTAGGGTGACTCTAAATTCAGGCAATAAAAATGACAGTGGTCTGAAGCTGATTTGCAAGTTAATTTGTTATCTCTGTATATTCATTGCATTTACACAGCATCAGGAACCGAAGAAGCCCCATCATCGATGGTGTCAAGTGAGACAGAGTCTGACGGCAGTATTATGTCAGAGGCTCCGCGCCATGACGTACCGGACGGCACACTGAGTCACATAAGCGAGGCCAGTGTCGGCGACCCGTCGTTCAGTCCGCTAGACAAGCCGCTGGCTGACGTTCGAGCCGTGGGCAGCACTCTGGCGTCCCTGGTGTCAACTAGAGGTAACTATAACAACAGAATACTTAGTAGTAGGTACCTTTCAGGTACAGAAGATTAACTCCGCGAAGACGTTCAATAAATAGTGGCTAGCTTATTCTCTCTTATTTTTCCTTGTTAGCGGCTGTTGATGCGATGTAATAAAATGCAATACAGCTCGAAATTATTTATTTACCTACTCAAGTACCTACTCATCCCACTTTTTTCTGTCTTATACCTTCTGACGCGGCACGTGTAGCGTTAGGGTTGTCTTCTAACTTCTTGTAATGAATAAGGTTCTCAGAGTGATAAGTCCGTAATATATTTTTTAGAGTTTAAAGAACCTAGAATGATTCAATATCGTCAAGTTCTGTAATAACTGGTTTGTTTCCAGGCTCAATGTTGCCCTGGGGTCCAAACAAAGGCACCATAATGCCGACGGCGGATTCGGACTTGCGGCCTGGAGAGTTCGTGATGCGGCTGCTCTTCACAGAGTTCACTGTGCAGGCCGAGAGGAAGATGGAGGCCGTTATGGCGGAACCATTGGTAAGTAGAGTCCGTTTCACGTGCATATTCTGCAACCCGAAACATGTTTGACGAATTTGTTTAAAAAACGTACCGACATAGCCAAAGTACTTAAAAATTATTCTTGACAAATGGTCCGCTTTCACCGATTATACGAGTCTGATTAGATATGTTTGCTCTTTGATAGGAGAAGCCATTAAACAAGACGCTTCAGAGAGGGGAGGATCCCCAACTCGACCAGATCCTGTCCGCGTTCGGCACGGTCGCGGAACATTGCCTGCCGTCTCTATTGAGGGCGCTGTTCGGATGGCTAGAACGGCAGATGGCAGAGTCGCCCCAGCTTAGTGAGCAAGCGAAAAAACCGCATCAGGACCTGAGAAACAAGAGGTGAGTGAACTCTTCGACAGGTTTATCTTACTCTTACGTTAATACAAGACGCTTCAGAAAGGGGTAGATCCCCAACTCGACCAGATTCTGTCCGCATTTGGTAAGGTCGCGGAGCATTGCCTGCCGTCTCTTTTGCGAACGCTGTTCGGATAGCTAGAACGGCAGATGGCAGAGTCGCTCAGTCGCTCCAGCTTAGTGAGCAAGCGAAAAAACCGCATCAGGACCTGAGAAACAAGAGGTGAGGGGACTCTTCGACTATCATACTCCTACGTTAATACAAGGCGCTTCAAGGTCGCGGAGCATTGCCTGCCGTCTCTATTGCGGGCGCTGTTTGGTTGGCTGGAACGGCAGATGGCAGTGTCGCCCCAACATAAAAAGCCGCGCCAGGACCTGAGGAACAAAAGGTGCGTCTACACTTTTCTTGAGGAGTTTCTAGATTAATTAAATTATGGAAGAACTGAGCAGCAAACTGACTGCAGTTGACTTCAGGCGGACTAACTCCTTCACCTTACCCTTCAGACCCTGCAGGTTTGAATCTTTGAACAAATGTATGAAATGTGTTTATCAGCTGAGTTGTCCAAAACTGGTTCAATTATCGTATCATTTATCGTTCATTATCGTTAAAAAATTTCTAACTCCTTTGCCAGTCAAAGCGATTTAAGTTTTAGCCTTTGTGTTTAGGGCTAAATTGCGATTAAATTGTGTGCTGTGTTGTGTTGTGGGTGGTAACGCAAAACATTTTGTTCCAGTATAATCTACATAGTATCGGGCAGCGGCGCTGGCACTGAACAAGTGGAGCGTAGTTGCGAAGAGTTACAAGCCGAGAGGCGGGACCTGGCCGTGGAATTCCTCTTCTGCCTCGCTCTCATTGAAGTTCTGAGACAGTTGCCATTCCATCCAGGCCATGAGGACCTAGTCCAATACATCGAGAACGTCGCCTTCAAGAGGTTCAACTATAAAGAGGGGTGAGGCATTTCAACATCTTCAAGTTATCACAAATGGAACAAAGTTCTAAGGAGCAGCAAACCAATAGGTAGGACCTGGTGGTGGAGTTCCTCTTCTGTCTCACACTCATTGAATTGCTAAGGCAGCTCCTATTCCATTCAGGATTTGACGACCTGGTGCAGTACATTGAGATTTTCGCCTTCAAGAGATTCAACTATAAAAAGGGGTGACTCATTTCAGCACATTCCACTTGTCACAAGTGGAGCACAGATGTAAGGAGTTTCAAGCCAAAAGGTGTTACTCTTTCTCTTTGCTCTCATCTATCTTCAGTCGGGCATTTTAGCATCTTCAAAAAGTCACTAGTAGAGGCAGTTGTGAAGAATTTCAAGCTGTGTTTTCTATAGACGTGTGTGAAAATCATACTATTGCATTCACCACCAGATTTGATTGCAATCAAACTTACTGACCAGTAGGTCTGCATATAAAATTATCATAGTCTGCTGCCGTGCTCCAAAATAAATTCATAGGATTTTGAATATGATGGCAGAGAAAACTAGGAGCAATGGCAATAATTTTAATTTCTCAGCTTTGGGAAATGTTAACAGAATGTGATTTTTTACAGGCTACAATCCAATCCGAACGCTGCGAACGTACACATCATAGCGGACTTGTACGCAGAGGTCATCGGCGTGCTTGCGCAGTCGCGGTTTGCATCCGTACGGAAACGTTTCACCGCGGAACTTAAGGTAAATACATTCTTACGACCTTGATGTTTGCGGACGATTCGGTTTCAGGATTGTAGGATCTATGTACCCACACCTGGGCGGTCTTCTAGGCTTCTGGAGCGAACTCGGATAGCTGGAGTGAAAACTCCGGCTGGAAGGGGTAATTCACGTAAAATAGACGTCCAACTGGATGTTTGGGTGCGGAAACCTACCCAGTAGGAAGAAAGAAAAAATATCTGTGCACCTAAACGGCTTATTGACTACTAAAACTTTGCGTGTCGTTAGCATATCAGTTTGATACATTAGGTATGATAAGTTCGACGCACTATAGAGGAGTAGCATGTCGTCACTCGAGACGCGTTGTATCGTATCTCTTTCTAACCATAGTGAATGTAGGAAACCGTATATATTTCTGACACGTTCTGACATCCTAGCATATTTCCAGCATAATATAAAAAGTTTGTTCCGATGACTTCTGCCAGTTGGCACAATCCTTCCTTGTCACATACATACAGTCTTATAGGAATAATGACTATAATGCCTAATAAACCTTGTATTTTATTCTAGGAGTTAAAAAGCCGTGAGCCATCACCGCATACGACGCAAAGCATCATCTCTCTTCTGATGGGCATGAAGTTCTTTCGTGTGAAGATGGTGCCCATAGAAGAGTTTGAGGCGTCCTTCCAGTTCTTGCAGGAATGTGCTCAGTACTTCCTCGAGGTGAAGGATAAAGACATTCGACACGCATTGGCTGGACTCTTTGTGGAGATACTTGTCCCCGTCGCAGCGGTAAGTGTCAATACCCAGTGAATTACAGTAAAATACCTTTTTTTTATTTATATAGCGTGCAAACGAGCAGGTGGGTCACCTGACGTTAAGTGATTACCGCTGCCCATGAACATTGGTAGCACCAGAGGAACCGCCAATGCATTGCCATCTTTAGAGTTTGTTTATCCGCTCTTTGAAGAGCCCCATATTATAATCATGAGGGAACACAAGATGGAAGCCACCTGTTATCTGCTTACATCATCTACCACAACGCTGTGAGTGCCTATGAATCGTGGCCGTGTATTTTGCCCATGTTGTAGGTGTTATATGTAAAAATGTGAATGATTTTCCAATTAATCTTTCACCTTTCACATGCAATTTCACAATAATCTTTCAAAACACACGCAATCGTACTGTGAGATCTATAGAGCGAACTTTAGACTTAAGACATGGTTAAAACGAGACAGATTTATGTTACTCACATAAGTCCGTCTCGTTTTAACTCTAAGTAAAGACTGAGCAAAGTCAAAGTACGCTCAACAAATCTTAACATTAGACAACACAACCGAAATCGGACGGAGAACGACGAGAAGCGCGGATGCGATATCGCCAAACCATTTACATTCTATTATTTCACGACAATAGGCATGATGACTGATTTTGAAAAATGGTCAGATTATGTTTGGAAGTATCTACTATTTCGAAAAAATATCTTATTTCAGCAAAAAAATAAGGTTTGGTAGATAATATTGGCATTTGAAATTTAAATTTTAAAATTCACGCCAAAACGCTCCCCGGTGTCATGGCGTCGTTTGTGACGTCACTATTATTTTTACCAATGTACTCTGTGAGTGTGCAGTAAGCAATAGTGTGATTGTCAAAGCTCGGAAACAAACCATTGTGACGTCATTCGCTTCTTGGTGTTTTAACCAATATGGCGCATTGCTGTATTTTATAATTTTATTTTATCAAAATAAATAGCAATCTCACTCGAAATAGAAAAATAAATACGTTTTTTATAATCCATGAATCCTATTTCATTAGATAAATTCATAATTTCATTGATTCTTGGTCATCATGCCTATTGCGGTGCGAGACAAAAACAAGCCTTTTTTGTGGCTTTCTAATCTCTAAAGATGTTCACTGATGATCGTTTTGTTGCAGACGGTCAAGAATGAGGTGAACGTGCCTTGCCTGAAGAATTTTGTGGAGATGCTATACAGCCATACTTTGGACACCAGCACCAAGTCCAAGCACCGGCTGGCTCTGTTCCCTCTGGTCACGTGCCTGCTCTGTGTATCGCAAAAGCAGTTCTTCCTCGCTAACTGGCATTGCTTCCTGGCCATGTGTCTATCTCATCTCAAGAATAGAGACCCCAAGATGTGCAGGGTTGCACTAGGTATGTATACTGATTCTCGTGGAGATGCTGTTGATGCTGAATACTCTGGTCACGAAACCGACCAACCAACACATTTTATTTTTATAATATACTAGTTGATGCCGGTGACTTATTCCGCGTGGATTGAGGCTTTTTGGTTCCTGCGCGAGCTCCTTAATTTTCCGGCATAAAAAGTAGCCTATGTGCTATTCCAAAGTATAAATTTGATTTTTTTTGAGGATTCTTCTAAGGACAGTGGCCTTTTTGCTTGTTGTAATGGTTAATGTAACCTGCTTCGATTTGTACCTCTCGCATTGTAAGTCAACGTAACTAAACCTCCATTACAACTCCGCAAAAAAAAAACTGTGCAGGCGGATGTGGAAGAGAAGGTACGATTTCTTGCGGAAGTTCCGCACTTAATGAGGCGGAGGTGAAGTTGCGTTACAACCCTAGTACAACACAACAAAACAAACACACTTTCGCATTTATAATATTAGTTAGATATTGTTTTGAACAAACTATTCATGATTACAAATTTCTATTGCAGAATCGCTGTACCGCCTCCTCTGGGTGTACATGATACGCATCAAATGCGAAAGCAACTCAGCGACACAGTCTCGACTGCAAAGCATAGTCAACTCCCTATTCCCGAAAGGCTCCAAAGGAGTAGTTCCGCGGGACACCCCACTGAATATTTTCGTCAAAATCATCCAATTTATTGCCCAAGAAAGGCTCGATTTCGCTATGAGAGAAATCGTATTCGACCTACTAATGGTCGGGAGGCAGATCAAAATTATTTTGACGCCCGAAAGAATGTCTATCGGTCTCCGAGCGTTTTTGGTAGTGGCCGATAGTTTACAGCAAAAGGAAGGAGAGCCACCGATGCCGCGGACGTCTGGAACTCTGCCTTCAGGAAACACGTTACGAGTAAAGAAGACATTTCTGAACAAAATGTTAACGGACGAAACGGCCAGATCGATCGGCATGAGTGCATACTTTCCATACGTTAGGCGAGTTCTAGTGGAAATCCTCAGGGCGTTGGACGCCCACTATGGAAGGCCTCTGATGTTGACCAACACGCAGAATGTTACCAAGGAACAAGAGATCAATACTGGAGAACGGAAACCGCGGATTGATTTGTTTAGGACGTGTGTTGCAGCTATCCCAAGGCAAGTATAGTTGGCGTTGGCGTACGAAGCGTTTTGCTTCCTCGTTTCTGATTCCGCTAGGATATGGAATGCCCTTCCGGCTTTCCTTGTCCACTCCACTTTAATATATCTTCGAATCAAGAGTGAATAGACATTTTCTAGGCAAGCGCGCTCCACCTTAGGCTGCATCACCACTTGCCAGCAAGTTTGATTGCAGCCGAGCGCTAGTCTATAAATTCAAATAAAAAAAAGACTACAACAGAGTAACTGCTTTCGATCAGTAAATTAAATCGTAATCATGAGGCAACAATTTTTCAGATAATGATTATTAAAATGAAGTATATAATGTAGAAATTACACCAGTTGTAATTAGTAATTAAAATTATCTGACCCAGTGACAGTGTCACTAGATCAGATAAGATATTTTAATATATAAAACAAAGTCGGGTCTGTTCGAACACTTAGATATAACCCTAGAACGGCTGGACCGATTTTCATGGTTTTTGATTTGTTGTATTTGTCTCCGTCCCGAATAGCAGAATAACTATTTAAAACATTGGAAAATTGACGAAAAAATAAAATAAAAGACAAAACATTTTCCCTTGATTTTCCCACACAAAATGTTCATGGGTTTCGTAACTCTCCTCTCAAATTAATCAAAGAAAAACTTAAACCACGCGGACGAAGTCGCGGGCATCAGCTAGTTAAAAATAATATAAAAACAAAAACTTAACAGCCATAAAATTAGTTCCAATTTTAGCCAGACAAGTTAGGCGGTCTATAGAAAACTAAAGAGGTGTGTTGTATAGGTTGATACCAGAGGGAATGAGTCCAAGTGAACTGGTGGACCTGCTGTGTCGGCTCACCGTGCATATGGACGAGGAGTTACGCGGCCTCTCGTTCCAGAGTCTGCAGACACTGATTGTGGACTTTCCGGAGTGGAGACAAGATGTTCTGGCCGGTTTCACGCAGTTCTTGGCCAAAGAAGTTCAAGTCAGTATCTAAATTTTTTTTTATCCACTACACGTTAGCCCTTGACTGCGATCTCACGTCATGGCAAGTGATGCTGTAGTCTAAGATGGTAGCGGGCTAATTTGTTAGGGACATGGCAGTTATAATTATCCCATAGCCCTACATAGGTTTCTACACCGGCCGCAGCCTCCCACCAGGCCAGACTGGGGAATATTCAGAAGTTATAAATTCTCAAAATTGACCCTGGCGAGCATCGAACCTGGGACCTCCGCACGTTAAGAGAACAGCTCTCAACACTGCACCAGGAAGGTCGTCGTAAATAAATAAATAATAAGAATATTTTATTTGCGTAATACACGTTGTACAGGATTCACAGTGTATTGCCATGCAAGGCGTGCAAATTTGAAATGTTAAAGTTACATAATATGTTTTTAAATGTACATACATAATGTTTTTTATTCAAACAGCAGGTAGGTAGACATACAACTCTTGATCAACTCTTTCTTTTTTTGAGAAAACTGCTGAGTTTCTTACAGGCTCTTCTCAGTAGAATCAGCTTTCCGAACCGGTGGTAGAGTCTTGACGTATCATAAGTGACACAAGTTGTCCTATGTGAAATTTCATTTCATTTCATACACCGCTTTATGAACCGCTAGGATATGGAATGCACTTCCGGCTTCCGTTTTCCCCTCCTGTCTTAACATTAGATCTTCAAATCATGAGTGAGTCTAGGCAGGCGCGCTCCATCTTAGGCTGCATCACCACTTGCATGCAAGTCTGATTGCAGCCAAGCGCTGGCCTATATATAAAAAAAAAAAAAACAAAGCTATGTGTATAGCTCATAAAGCACATAAAATATGTTTTGGTTGTGGATATATCTGACGTTGTTACTACAGGACACGTCTCCTCAACTGGTGGAGAACGGTCTCCGAATGCTGCTTCAACTGGTGACGAGTTGGAAGAACGGCGAGCCAAGCGCCGCAGCGCCGCCTAAGCCGGAGCCCCTCGCCTCTGTCATCCGCGGCACTGAGGCGCTGGCGCTTGTGATGCTGTGCCAATGCAAGGCTTATCCGCGGAGACTCGCCGTGCATATACTCAGGTATAGTAGGGGACCTACGGAATACTTTGAAAAATGGCTCGCTATGATAAATGTCGAAAATCACAGCAATCGTTAAGCAAAAGTTAGTAAAAAATCCATACTTCCATACTAATATTATAAATGCGAAAGTGTGTCTGTCTGTCTGCTACGCGTTCACGGCCCACCTGTTCAACCGATTTTGATGAAATTTGATACTGGGATAAGTTGTATCCCGGGGCTATTTGTATACATAGGCTACTTTTTATGCAGGAAAATTCAGGAGTTCCCGCGGGAATCGAAAAAACTTAGTCCACGTGGACGAAGTCGCGGGCATCATCTAGTAGTATTATAATGCGAAAGTGAGTTTGTCTGCTATGCTTTAATGCCATCCTTTCAACCGATTTTGAGAAAATTCGGCTAGGTTACACTCCGGGGAAGGACATGGGCAAATTAAGGAGTTGTCGTGGGAATAATTAAAAATTTAATCAAAGCAAAAGAAGTCCTGGGCATCATCAACTCTACAATTATGTCCAATAGATGACGTTTTTCTGAAGTTACCCGTATCCACTGTGAAATCATGTAGTTGGATAGTTTCAACTGGTAAGGATGGAGTCTAATATTTCATCCTGTAAAATCAAGCAGTCCCCGCAGGTAAAAAAACCTAAAATCCACGCTTGAAGTCGTATAATCCAAAGCAGACAAATCTACGTGTTGCTTCCGATATTCACCGTCCAATAAGCCAGCAATTCGTATCGGCACAACACCGCACCGCACTTTAATTTGCCTTTTGTTCGCACGTCACATTCTAGACGAAAATTAAGTTAAGTTAGATTTTAAGTACTTTTGTATTTCATGTTTACTATGTGTTGGATCAGCAAATCACACTAATATTATAAATGCAAAAGTCAGTTTGTTTTTTGGTTTGTTGGTTTGTCCTTCAATCACGCTGCAACAGTGCAACGGATTGACGTGATTTTTGGCATGGGTATAGTTGAGGACCTGGAGAGTGACAAAGGCTTTTTATCCCGGAAAATTGAGGAGTTCCCGCAGGAATCCATAAACTATTCCACGCGGACGAAGTCGCGGGCATCAGCTAGTAAAACATATTCTATTCTATTATATTCTTAATTAATTGTTTTCCAGAGAGACGAAATACCTCTTAGAGAGGTTGCAGCTGACCCGCGACGAGCCGGCGCTCATAGACTCTGCAGACCAACACGTGCCGCACTTCACTGAGAAATGTCTGCCCATACTGCCGCCCACTGAGAAGCAGGCGGTGCTGGCCGCCGCCCAGCCCGACCTCGTGTGGGTGGGAGAGAGGAGCCACGCTGTCTGGACCGCCGGTGAGTCAAAGTCAAAGACAAAATATTGATCTAAATTTGATCTAAATTCTCTGATAGTTCCTTAGTTAAAACGATTTGTGAAATGGTGATAATAAAACAAAAAACCCGGCTGAGTTTATTGTGGGCTCTTTTCAGACGAGGGCGCGTTTGGAACCCTCGTAGCTTTAGTTTTAAGATACCTTTACTGATTATCACCAATATATTTTATAAGTAACTTGACGTCAATAAGTGTAGTGTACCTACTTAAATTGAATAAACATTATATGAGTTTGAGTTTATCATCATAATAAAAAAACCGGCCAAGTGCGAGTCGGACTCGCGCACCGAGGGTTCCGTACTGAAAACTGTAACGACCAAAGATGTAAAACGGTAATAATTACCTTTGTTAATGAACCGCAAAACTAACTTTGTTTGTAGAGGTTTACTGTTAATATCAAAAAAACTATGCTAGTTAGAGCATTGGCTATAGTTTTCCTGTAAAATATACATAAATTCCTATTGACCATAATTATTTTAGATTTTTCGATTGGTAAACTC
Source organism: Erebia aethiops (assembly GCA_923060345.2). Taxonomy (NCBI): domain Eukaryota; kingdom Metazoa; phylum Arthropoda; class Insecta; order Lepidoptera; family Nymphalidae; genus Erebia; species Erebia aethiops. The sequence continues at coordinate 2,818,618 of OV281079.1, read as the reverse complement.
CGGAGATAAGGGGGGGGTACGGTATTTTTTTAGACTTTTTCCCCGATAAATCAAAAACTATCATGACTAAAAATAATTAAAAATCTGTTTTAGAATGTACAAAGTAAACCCTTTCATATGATACCCCACACAGTACAGTTATCTCACTTTTAAATTTCAACCCTCCGATTTTCCCCCCTTTTTAAATAAGAACAAAAATAATTTTCAATTTTTTTTAATTCCAGTGTCTTTGGGCCACTAATATACACAACTATTCCAAATTTCATGTCGATAGCTTCGGTAGTTACTGAAATAATCGAGTGTGACGGACGGACGGACAGACAGACAGACAGACAGAAGGAGAAAGTCGCACCATAAGGGTTCCATTTTACCATTTTGGTACGGAACCCTAAAAAAAGTTTGACACTGCCAAAATTAGGCCATAGACGAATTACTTAATGGTCTGTGAGAGTCATCGATTTATTATTATTTACTATCTACTTGGTTATCTATACGAGAATTTACCTGGTTATCTTGTCTCTGTATTGTACCATATGAGACCACACAATAGTGGCACAAACTTTTCTAAGGTATCAATTGGTAAGTAAAGTACAGTATAGTATAGTAAGTATTTTAAATTTATTTATCATCACTGTGTGCCTTCTTCAAAACGAAGTTTGGCGGTTATTTTGAGCCGCATCTTTTAGCATTGGATATCTAAGCCCTATCCACCGCCACTCTCTTATGTCGTCAAACCACTTGCGCCTTTGGCGACCTGGAGTTCTCTTGCCTGCAATCCTTCCTTCCAAAACTAGTCATGGAAGTGCGAATTGGGCTCCTCTTTGCAGATATCCGAAGAAAGCCAGTTTTCTCCGCATGATGGTTGACATGAGTTCTCTGTTTTTGTGGACTAGTTCCAGTAAAAGTAATATGTTTATTCAAAATTGTTATGTACTTAATAAATGTTAATAAAATATAGGGCGTGATGGTGATATTTAACTACGGTTTATCTTAAAACCTAGTGGTTTCGAAACTCAACTATATAGGGTCGCGGGTTCGATGTCCTAACTTCTAACTTTTGAGATGTGCGTTTTGAGAAATTAAGTGTCACTCGCTTCAAATGGTGAAGGAAAACATTGTGAGGAAACCTCAACTGTTCTCAAACGTGTGTAAAGTCTGCCGCCAATTTGCATCTGGCTAGCGTGGTGGACTGCGGCCAAACCCTTCTCATTCCGAGAGGATACCCTTGCTCAGGAGTGAGCCGGCAATGGGTTGCAATGATGAAGAGAAGATGGAGATTCTGGAGTTGTTTTTCAAATATAGTAATTTGTGTACAGGCCTTCAGCATGATGAGACGTCTTCAAAGAACAGCTGGAGCGGCAGCGCAACTAACGGCGCGGACCCGTGGGAGGTACGCTTTCCTTATTTATGAGCATTCATTACAAAAGGGATCAAGTCAACTCAATCAAACTCAAAGCAACTCCTTATCAAAGGTCAAAACGTGCTTTTAGGCGGTTTCTATCGATCGGAGCGAGCTCCGTACATACTTCGTATAACTCGCAGATGAAAACTGCGAGTTCAGCAAATAAATTCGAAATGAGCTCGTTAATTTAGGCAACTGACAAAACACTTTGCAGTGGTAGTGTAAACCTGTTTTGTCTAAACAGAGAGCGGAACGGTTCGCTTAGCCATTTCCCGCTTATTTTGCGGTTGAAACCGGGCTTTAGTATGAGAGTTTGTATGAAATACATACTTGTGAGTTGTGACGTCTGAAACTTTCGACACACTTTTTACTATAAGAGATTATTTAAAATGGTTATCAAACAAAAAAGCTACAAGTGAAGTGGATATAACGTCTTTTGGAAGGTCGTATTTAATAATAATCACTAAACATAATTTATTTTGACATAAGCATCATCTCAATTTACAATATTATGTTAAACTAGCTGATGCCGCGACCTCGTCCACGTGGACTGTGGTTTTTCGGTTCCCGCGGGAACTCTTTAATTTTCCGGAATAAAAAGTAGAGATATGTATTATTCCAGACTAAAGTACATCCATTTTAAGCGCGGACAAAATGTAAACAAACGAACGAGAGGTCGTTCGCCTAAAGAAGGGGTAAACAACACTTTGGTCTTCTGTAAAAAATAATATAATCTATCGGCACCTTGTACGGAGTCTATCTTTTTATTCTTGTATTGTAATTGATTCATTTGTGATCAACTTTAAAAAAAGGAGGATATATAAGCAATTTGACCCAGATGTACCTATGTATGTATTGAGGTACCGTCAAGGGCTACGTTTACGTATTTATTAATATTATGTTTGAAGATAAAGCCCGGAATTTTTGATCTTAGAAACTAATCACTCGTAGCCGTTGTAGTTTAGTAAACACAACCAGTAGCTATTTTTCAGTCATTAGTAGCAGAATTCGGTTTAGTTTTGCTTCCAATCTGAGCAACTCTGTGATTTGGAAAGTCGATAGATATGATTATTATATTATGTTTAATTCAAAGGCAAAGAAAATAAACAAATGAAGTAATTATTCATGTTTTTATTATTAATTTTTTTTTCACAAATTCTTATGGTTCACGTAGCAATTGTGTAATTATTCGCAACATTAATTGATCGTTGATTAATGAACTACTAAGTACTTAATATAAATATTTACTTACGTTAGTACTACTATAGTACATTATGAATCATGATGTTACGACGCGTAAAATGTTACTTACATCTATGTTTCGGTGGTGAGACGTCACGACTTTTATTATGAAATCCACTGTCGACCACGTAAGCGCGTCTATTCATATGCGCGAAAGAGACAGTTATAGTTTTGGCGTAGTTGGTTAGTTTCGTGAGGGTTTCATAGTAAAGGTGCGTCAATGAACTTTTGTCCGCGCTTAAAATGGCCGTACAATATAATCTATCTCTTTGTCAAATTTCATATAGATCATTTAAGCCGCTGTGGCGTGATTTCGTAACAAACATCAATCCATCCATACTTTCGCATTTATAGTATTCATATGATAAAATTGTCAAATCACTCGTTTTTTGGTCTACCACACCACTGAAGAAAATGTGTGCTCGCACCTCTCTCTTGCCCCTACTGTAATATACGATACGTAACTCTCTCTCTTTCTATCTTCACTAACTTATATCTCCCTCTCAACTCGTTCGCCTCGCCCAATCACATTTTTCGTAACGCTCTAGTCACGCATTCACCCAAGTCAAGCGTGCGTAAAGAAGTTTTACTTTTTGAAGTGAAAATTTCTTTAGGCGCGATGAGCACTATTTGGTAATTTATATTGAAGTGTAAAACTTCTGTAGGTGCGTTGAGCACTATTTGGTAATTTATATTGAAGTGTAAAACTTCTGTACGCGTGCTGAGCACTTTTTGGTAGGGGGTAAAAATGTAGACTCGCGTGACCGTGACCGACATGCTCGCCAACTTATAAATATACTACATCCGAAATTAAACTTTTTTTTTTTGTTTTATCCACTACAAGCTAGCCCTTGACTACGATCTCACCTGATGGTAAGTAATGATGCAGTCTAAGATGGTAGCGGGCTAACCTGTTAGGGGCATGGCAGTTATATTGAACCCATACCCCTTCGGTTTCTACACGGCATCGTACCGGAACGGCGGCGGCACGTCTTTGCCGGTAGGGTGGTAACTAGCCACGGCCGAAGCTTCCCCACAGGCAAATTTAATGCTTTAGTATTAAGGTTTATATTAATAATTTTAGTTAAAAAAAAAAACAACTTTTTCGTTTTCACTTCTATCGGCAGTCCCATTGACGGCCAATTTTTTTTTACAAGCATCATAGTTCACTATATACGTCCTCAACCAGGTGGTGCTGTTCGGTCTACTGGAGAGGAGTCGCGTGCCGGCGCAGTGCCCGGCCACCGTGCTACAAGCGTGGCCCATCCTGCACGCGCGGATACATGCACTGTACACCATCATAGAACCTGCGTAAGTGTACATACGTCGTTGTCATTTCAGGGCAAAACACACAGGGAATGGGCGCGGGACGGGCGCGGGCCACGTCGGGTGCGCGGTGGGTTGAATTCCTTGTAATTATATGGACGACATCACACAGAATGAATTATTTGTTTTATTTAGATATCTTTATTGCACACACAAAATATACAGTATACAGTTTAATAACTAGTAAGACTAGATAGAAATGTGCAAAGGCGGTCTTATTGCTAGAGCAATCTCTTACAGACCACCTTTGGTGAAAGGATAAATAAACCGGAGCGCGGGATGGTGCTGTATTTAAAAATAAATAAATAAGTAATGCATACAAGATAAAGTACATAAATAGACCAATAAATATAAATAAATATATATACCTACATATACAAATATACCTATATAAATAATTATATATCTATAATATATACTCATTAATTGAATAAAATATACACTTATAATTACAAAGAGATAAATAATGATTTTACAAGCGACTTTTGAAAATTGAGAGCGATTTGGAATGGCGAATTTCAGAAGGCAGACTATTCCACAGTATTACAGACTTGCACGTAAAGGAGTCGCCATAATACCGCTTATGATGGGCGGGAATGTGCAAGCGGTTATCCTTGCACGACCGCAGATGTTGAATGTTTCCGAAACGAAGCTGAAAGGTTGAATTTGCTTGGCACAGGCGTGTGGAACAGCATTCTGACCTCTCCGGCATCAGAAAAGGCCAGAATGCTGTATGAACTAGTATTAATAGGGCTAAGACGCAGAGCGCATGATGATTTACTAGAATGAGATGTTTTTGTAAGGTTTTTAGATTACACAGGGGTAACATGATCACTACGTGACCAAACCTCTTCAAATAAATTTGATTTAAAAAAAAACACACAGAACGCGGCCGCGGGTCGGGCGCGTGGCGGGTGACGCTAAATACAAGGAATACATCCCGCCGCGCACTCGACCCGGCTTGCGCCCGACCCGCGCCCGCTCTCTGTGTGTTTTGCGCTTTCAACTCATCGCCGACACACTGCTGCTGCTGCTGCTGCTGACCTCCCTGACGCAGTGTTCAGCGCTGTTGTTTTGAGAGGAATGCTACGGCGGTTTCTCCATTCAATTCTCCATCTGTTTGTTACTGGATAATTACAATACAGAAAATATTCTAGCACCATAAAATCCATGTGTATCCATGCCATGTCCCTATGCTTTCCTTTTTTCGATAAATTAATAATTTTAAGAAATAAGAACCACCACTATAGCCCATTAACGTCCCACTGCTGGGCATAGGCCTCCAATCTCATAGGAGAGACGGAATTAGAGCTTAGACCTACCGCGCTGCTCCAATGCGGGTTGGCGGGCTCTGGCTAGTGATAATAACCGGGACCGACGGCTTAACGTGCTCTCCGAGGCACAGGGGTTAAACACCGCCAACTTACTAACTCCGGGGTAGTACTGAGTATTTCTAGTAAGAAAAACCAATACTCAATTATGGCCCGACCGGGACTCGAAACCGGGACCTCGTGGGCTGCAGTCGAACATGCCAACCACTAGACCAACGAGGCATTTTGGGAAATAATAAGCTGTTAATAAAGTGATAATTTTCGACAGAATCTTTAGAAAGATCTTCAGCCCCTAAGATCAACAAATTACAATCTGAACAACATACTTCTCCAACTGTCAACCCAATGAAGAGTATGTTATATTACATATCTAACGTTAGATATCGATTACGTTGCAGGCCCGTAAACGATAACCGCGCCTCGCTTCTCTCTCGCGGTCCCGCTTTACCGAGAAAGCCTGAGAAAGAGAGAGATGGTTATATGCAAGTATGGAAGTATTACATGACTATGGCATACTTGGTCGTACCAGCCGTACCCAGCCCCATCGTGCGATGTGCCAGCCCTGACTTGAGTTTGAGGTAATTTTATACTACAATTTTTATAGCTACCTTTTAAATACACACTATATCACAATATGTTTGACCAACACATTAAATACACAATGGGGCTGATTCTGTAGTATAAACTCTAAACTAAACTAAAATGGCAGCATTAAAAATATTGCTAACCCTTTCATAAAACTCCCTGCGGAAAAGGAAAGCACTAGATTTAAAAATGTAATTTTTGTTTAGTTTAGAGATTGTGTTATACAGATTTCTGAGTGGGTAGAAATACATGTCACACGGACAAACGTTATCTCTTTTGTGCTTCTTTATATTGGGCTTATTATCCTAAGTAATATACTTACATAATATGTATGTTTAAATATATTATTTTAATTGTGATCCGATTGGTATATCTGCGGCACGATATGATGGCCCGTATGACAGCTCACAATAAACGCAAAATTCATATTATTATCTAGTCGAGTCGTTATATTTTATTCATTATATTTTATATTTTACTTCATTATATTTTACTTTTAAAAGTTCAAGAATTATTTGCGTATAACGTAAGGTTATGTATAAAAACTTAATATTACAATTTGTTTGCTGGTGCATCCTTCAATCACGCCGCAAAAGAGCAACAGATTGACTTGATTTATTGGGTGGGTATAGTTGAAAGGCCTGGAAAATGACAAAGGGAGCATATTATCTTCTCCCTTTGCGTTTTAGAAAATCTAAATAAATGCGGATGAAGTCACGGGCGTCATGTATGTATATTGTATACGTATAAAATAATATACACATATTGTGTACTAAAAAGAAGAAATAAATATGAAATAAATTTTGTGTCCTAAAATAATACATTTAATAATATAATGTCTTTACGATTGTACTCCACGTCACTATCTATACTAATATTATAAAGAGGTAAAGTTTGTGAGGTTGTAGAAGGTAATCTCTGGATCTACTGACCCGATTTACTAAATTCTGGTACCAATAGAAAGCCACATTATTTGTGAGTGTCATTAACCCGAAAAATTAGGGAGTTCGCGTCGGAATTTAAAAACGCGGACGAAGTCGCGGGCATCTGCTAGTCAAATAAATATTATAAATGCGAAAGTTTGGATGTATGGATGTATGGATGGATGTTTGTTACTCGATCACGCCCCAACGGCTGAACGAATCTGGCTGAAATTTGGCACAGAGATAGATTATAGTCTGGAATAGCACATAGGCTACTTTTTATCCCAGAAAATTACGGAGTTCCCGCGGGAACCAAAAAACCTCAATCCACGCGGACGAAGTCGCGGGCATTCGCTAGTTGACAATAAAGTACAGCAATTGTTCCTTCGAACGATGTTTTCAATTTTTACGAAACTTCATCAGCGCTTAAAATCTTCAAAGGGGCCATCATACCGTGTTGTAGGCTTAGTTATTATTTTGCTGTCGTGCTGCTACGTAATCGTCGATTGTATTTACAACTACAATTTCTTATTAATAGTTAAATTGATGTTTTTCGGGGTAAAGCATGTTTTTTAAAAAATCTATTGCAAAACACGTAGCTTTTACTACGATAGCGTGCACATATTTTTAATTAAAAATATAATTTTATGGAATGGTCCTCATTAAATTATAAGCAACGATCGTGCCACTTACGGTATTTGGTATAATGTAATAGTAAGAGTAACTATTATTCGTATTTCTTACAACTAATGTATATTACTTTAGTTTAATAGCTGAATATGTATACGAAATAAGGACTTTAAGAAGGAAGGTATGTCCCTATATAACATTTAACGACATACACATATCGTGTATGTCGTGCCTTTTATTCGAGGGAATACAGCCATATAATGCGACAGGGAGGTAGAAATATTTAAAGTCACCAAAATGAGTCTTAGTAATGCTGATCGCATATTATAGCATATCCAATCCGCATGAATATATTTAATACAATTTTTTTATTCATTTGCCAAAGAGATGCAGATCTACAGTAAACAGTAAATTGCGTTCCACAAGGCTCGTATCGCAATATGAGATCAGCTTAAGATGGCATTAAAATGGACGCGAGGCAAGCAGCTTCCACGCCTTAACTGGATTGGATGAAAATAAAAGATTACACTTTATGACGTCAATGAAATATAAGACGTGGTGGTGACGTGACGTGTTACCGCACCGCCAGCACGGTTTGCAGCGGTCGTGTGATGTGTGCTGTCGTTTGGTAGTGCGGGCGCGAGTGCGGGCGCGGGCGAGAGCGAGCGCGACAGGGAAGGCTGGGCGCTCAGCACGTCAAGCGAGAGCCTGAACACTCCAGGGGGCTTCTTCACGCTGCCCCTGAGCTATGCGCGCTCGCACAAGCACCACAAGCGGACGAGGTGGCCTATTGTGCACGTCCCATTTGACACGAGTACCTTGTCGTTAACGCATTGCGCTTTTGCCGATTCCATCTCGCTCAACCGGTCGTTCAACCTTACTGAAACACCTTCTTATGCTGAGATCTATAGAGCGTAATTTGACGTGGCTCAGAATTTACTCAGAGTTAAAACGTGATGGACTTATGTGAGTAGCATAAATCTGTCTCGTTTTAACCATGTCTTAAGTCTAAACACAGTCAAAGTTCGCTCTATAGACCTCACACTAAGTCTCCCTGTTTTTCGCAGACTGTATTGAGAGTATTTTGTATTGACAGTAAAATTGCGGACATTTTAAACATATTTTTACTGTGATATACCAAGTTTCTGATATAGAATTTACAACAGAATTAGTGCCATACACTGTTGTGCTTGTATATGACATTAGGGCAATTTAAGTGGAATATTTTTCTTTCATATAATTGAACTATCTGTAATTTACGCTTTTTAATAGAAAAATATGTAAAAATATAACAATTGAAAATACATTAGTTGGAAACGCACTAGCGGTTGGTTTCGCGAAATCTTCTTCTTGGTAAAATAGCGATCTTAGATAATCAAATGATACAAACAGTATGGCTGTACCACAAACTAAGTGTCATTTAAATGCCACACTGATTTTAATGTAAAGCGTTATTGCTCACAATTTATGACGAATACGGTAATATACAGCGGATGGAATCAGCAATCTAGTTCATGCATCGTCATGGACACTTGAAGGCTGCGTAGACACCATGTCATCCTCACGCACTGGCCACGCACTGCTACTGTAAACCATCGCGACTTTTGGGAATAGGCTAATGTGTGCATTCATTCTCATATACTGACTTTTACCCGGCTACGGTGGATCGAAAGTTAGTTTTAAAGATCGATTTAGCGATCCATGTATGTGCTATTATTAGATACATCACGTTCACTATTTGTGTTTTGTACAGCAACACCTACTGCGTTTTCTACTCCTTATGACAGTTACTCTCACAGATAGAGGCAAGGGTTGTTCTTCAAAATAATTTAGAGTCAGTGAACAAAAGTTAAGGTTTTATTATGAATGAATGAATGAATATGCTTTTATTGTACACCACAAAGGAAAATATACAGTAGTAAACTTAGCTTAAAACAAAGTAAGTATACAATTTGGCGGCCTTATCGCTACACAGCGATTATTTACTAAATACTCCGCTCCTCCTAAGGTCGTACATTGTGAAGTAGCTGTCATGGGTTTCACGGTAATTAAAATCTCAGTTACGCTTCGTTGGTACATCACACTGCGTACTGCACGCTGCGTACCCAAAACCCAACTCCAGTATGAACTAAATCACAATTAAAATAGGGAGAAATCCTTTTTTTATACATATATTTAGGCTAGCGCTTTACTGCAATCGGTCAATTCCCTTTGATTCCTTTCCTTGTTATTTCTTGCATGCTATTTTGAACTCTATTTTAGTTGTGGTTTAGTTGAATATCAATCTATCAATGAAAATTTTGTCAACGACGATCTCAAGGCAGTAGCTGAAAGCAAGCGGCATAAGATAGTGTCCTGTGGAGATCCATGCACCTTCGGAACTTCGTCCAGCAGTGGATGTCTATTGGTTGAGACGACGACGACGAATGTGATTTTACTTTGCGTGTATGTGCTCTGTACCAACGAACCCCTGCCATTCGTGGGAATAGTATTGAAAAAATAGAAAATGTGGCTAATTCTATTGGATTTTATCTCTGAACTGAATTGGTAGGTCTATATCAATGCTGTCCTTTTCGCAGCGAGGATTATGAAAGGTATATGATTAGACCTGTCATTTTGGTTCAGATATTGTATTCAACAAAATTAGCAACAATAAAATAAAATCAGCCAGTAAAATATCGAGTACATTGTTTAACCATAAATGAACCGTGGTCGGGTCTAAGCATCATCTTGTGTTGTAACTTATAAGGTGGGGATAACTACATTTTGTGTTACGCGTCTTGTTCATGTTGTGACGTCATTTTCCGCTTAATGATACCAGTGGTCAGGGGTTTTGAATCTATGTTCGGTGTTGGACTTGTTTGTTGTAGCCGTAAGCGGAATGATAAAATTTTATAAATTTTATGAATGACAAATAGGATGGCTCATTCAGATAAACTCTATTTCTGAAATACATTAATTGACAGGTAAATCCAGTGCAATCCTTATCCACAGAGAGAGAGAGAGAGAGAGGTAAAGATTAAAAGAGGATGCCACACATGTTTTATACCTATGATTTTAGTTCTGTGAAGGAAAACGTTGTGAATGAATGGAATGGAAGGAAGGAATGTTGTGGAAGGTGTGTGAAGTCTGCCAATCCGCACTTGGCCATCGTGGTGGACTATGCTCAACCCACTGAACACAAGTCTCAAGACTTGTGTTCAGTGGTGAGGCGGCAATGGGTTGAAGTGATGTGATGATGATTTTAGTTTAAGTTGTAGATTGTGTACAACAGAATGGTGGCCTGTATATATTATAATTTCATCTGTTCTAAGTCCTATACAGGCTTGTCTCTCTGAATATTTAATTGCAACACATACCACGGTCTGGAACATATAAGACTATTGTTAAAATGAATGGATTCTCTGCAAGAATATTGTTTTGTAAACTTTTCATTGACTTTCGCTTATACTTCGTTTAAAGTTGAAATTTTCCTAGATAGTAGCCAATTTATATCACGAACGAATGAAATGTAGTGCGATTCTTAGTATAATAATTAGTAAATTAATATTATATGTAGATTAGTTCGCTTTTATAAATTTATAAGCATGTAGTGATACCTTTTATATAACTTTCAAACATTGATATAATAAATTACTATACAAAATTTACAAGGAATCTTATCTTATTAATATTATAAATGCGAAAGTTTGGATGGATGTATGATGTTTGTTACTTAATCACGTGCCAACGGCTGAACGGATCTGGCTGTAATTTGGCACAGAGATAGATTATAGTCTGGAATAGCACATAGGCTACTTTTTATCCCGAAAAATTAAAGAGTTCCCGCGGGAACCGAAAAACCTCAATCCACGCGGACGAAGACGCGGGCATTAGGTAGTGAAATATAAGTTGAAGAAATCATGATTTGAAATTGACCTTTAGTGCAGTGCAGTGCAAAATACGCTGTATCAATGTTTCTTGTAGATAATATCATAATATTTTGTATATTGCCTTCAAATTAATATTATAAAACATGTCAGAAGTTAATTAAATAAGTTTCGTATGACATTATTTTTGTGCTATTTAGCATTCCTTACTTTGATAATTGAATTCGAACTCTATAATTATGCATGTACTATTTTATTTTGCTCGGACAGTGCTGTTTTCGTATCTACGTTTAGGGTAAAAACTTAAGGAAAATGTACACCATTATTTATTGAGCGAGCGAAGCGAAGGTCTCTGAGTCTACTTGAGTGAATTTGCACTTGTCCGTCCGTCCATCCGTCTGTCAGAGCCTTATTACTTCTGAATTACTGAACGTAATTACTAAATTTAAATATAATATATAAACCGATGGCCTCCAGACGAATATGGCTTAAAAAGTTATAAAAATCTTTATATCAGGGGGGCACTCATAGAAGCAAATGCGAAATAAAATATTTTTAGAATATTGATAAAATATTTTTATTTTTTATATAGCGTTGCATAAGGTTGCGGTATATCATTGTAAAGATAATTAGGAATTAGAGTCCAAAAATATATATTTTTTAATGTTCCCCTAAAAGTGACGAAATGGGGGGAAATTCGTTCACAAAATAAAATTCAAAGTAGAGATTTTCTAACGTCCAAAGTTGACCTCAGAACTCTCAATTTTCTGTAAGGCTGAGCCTGAAACTTGATCAATTATTTGAATTATATCCTGTACTTGAACAACAAATACTCAAATTAGATAAATATTGTAAGGAAACGAAATTATTTAATTTTTAATGAGCTTCAGTATTTTTAACAGAACTTCTCAATGATGTCAATAGATGGCGTTGTGTAAAAGTTTATTCGTTTGTGCGTATGTACTTGAACAACAAATACTAAAATTAGATAAATATTATAAGGAAACGAAATTATTTAATTTTTAATGAGCTTCAGTGTATTTAACAGAACTTCACAATGATGTTAATAGATGGCGCTGTATAAAAGTTTATTCGTTTGTGCTTACAAATAATAAACTATCTTATGGATACCGCGAGGTCTCAGTTCGGGGCGAACCACTAGTTTTACTTATATATAGCGTTTTACATAAGTTTTCCTGCTGGTTGTCATTATTTATGTTTGAACATACTCGTATTCCTTGAATTATAGAGCATATATTATTATATACTCGCGACTCACAAACTACTTCGCAAAGACTGATATTTTATTAAAGATAAAGATTGAAGTTAACACTAATATTATAAATGTGAAAGTGCGTCAGTCTGTCTGTTAAAGTTTTACGGCCCATCTGTTTATCTCATTTGACGAGATAGGCCTGAAATCAAATCCCAATATAATTTTTTTCTACGTATCTGTAGAATATATTTTTAAAAAAACAAGAGTCATCTCAAAGTTGGTTTATAGATTGAAGAAATCGGTCCATGTTTCACAATACTGTGGTGAGAGTCCACATTTTCATCACAAAAATTCGTTTCGCCATCCTTTCAAACGACATAAATTTGGTTGTTTCGAGTTTCGTTACTATTTCGTCAGAGTATATGTTTTGATGTTGTATATTCTGTACTACCGTTATTGTTTCACAAAGATTTCGTCTCCGAAAGTGTTTATTTGAGAGCTTAAAATTAAAATTAAATTAGTAAATAATTTATTAGCTTAATAAACTAGTAACTGTTTAGAGAGTTTATGAATGTTTTTTGATCATGGCATCTATGAACTCCTTAAACAGTTCGAATTATCCGTTTGACTAAAGTTTGCGGTTATGATTTTCTTACACAATCGGGTCTGGTGTGGTGTGGCATTATCAATAGCAGGTTATATGTTACTCATGTGTTGCCATGGCGCTATGGAATTTGTGTTATGTTCTAGTAACTGTTCGTGCATTCGATTGTTAATTTCATGTTTAGATATGTAGTAGAAACAACCAATTTAAACAGCATGTTATTCAAACGTCTTTATTGAAATAAAAAGGTTACGTACAGTTCTCGTCACTAAGATGCAGAGATGAGACGGTTTTGCTGCAGCTACAGGTCCATTCAGGTGCCTGTAATCTGAGACGAATCAGATCATGACCTATTAAATTAAAAAATAATAATATTAACTCAATTTAATTTAATTTGAACGAGATATAATTTAATGACCCCGAAAAAAAAATATCGCAGGGTTTTAGATAATAAATTTAATTAAAAGAATAAATATGTTCACTTTGTGACACACACTATATTATACACTTTCTCGTTTTACTATACTAAAGATTGGGTCTCATCTCAGCCTAATATCAATCTTAAAAAGATTTACGCACATTCGGAACTCTTGTGACGAGATCTGTTTAAGTCGTTGATTTGTAATAAATTATTTTCGATTTTACTAATTTGCAGTTGTACATTTCGCTATATTCTCTACATAAACTCAACTCTGTAAAAAATGTAAAGCTATAATATGATTTTATGTTATATGTTTGTTTTGGTTTTTTCACACTCCACTATCGCTATTATTGTTTACCTTGTAAATACTGGAACTGGTATACTACGAACTCGAGATTTGACATCTCACCAACGGCATTGGTAGAATTCGAGTATCGAAAAACCTATAATTCTATAAAATCTAAAGGTTTAAAGGTCTACATCTTAGTAGTTACCACCATTTCATTTCGCAACGGTTTTGTTTGGCGATTATTGTATGGACAGATTTGAGCTTTAAAAAAAGGCACTTCGGGTCTTCCAAGTTTATTTTAACGCGTTGCGCGTTTAGACGATCGAATTCTATCAACATTGGTGAGATGTAAAATCTTCAAAGTTAACCCTGCTGGTATTGACATAGCTCGTCTCCGGACTCGCTGAGCGAGCGGAGCGGGGGCGAGGCGCGCGGAGCGGTGGCGGCGCCTGGCTCTCTCCACAAGTTGGCGGTGCCGTTAGCGCGGTGTGAAGTGCCTGAAGTGAGGGACGCGGCTGTCTCTGCGTGCGGACATATTAACCCGGACGCGCTCAAGTAAGCTCCAACTGGAGATAATTATTTTTATGAGTATACAGGTTAGTCGGTGGCAATGTCTCGTACGAGACGTACGTTGTTGGAGTTACTATTTTTGATTTGACGATTTCAACAATAACTACGAGGTTTCAAGTCAATTGGATAAACGGTGCGCAAACGCATAGAACACAACCACATGAACACTGGTTTTTAGAAATATATTTTGTGAAAGATCGGACAGTAAAAAAAAACATGGGAGAGTATCTTGGGAGATCAGCCGGAAGCGAAGCTGTACTCTTATTTTCGTTTGTTTCACATTTGCTATTCAAGTATCCAATCCATTTAGAAGTTGTGCCTAAAAAATAAGTCAATCGTCCCACAAACTTATCTGACCCGGTGACAGCGTCACTAGTAGATATGAAAAAAATAAATAAACAAAAACTGAACAGGCATAAAAATTAGTTACAATTTTGGCCACCGGTTCAATTAATTTTGCCGGACTATCCGAAAGGTCCGTCGACATGATCATTTATATAATCATTGCATTGAAATTAGGATTGGTGATATTTTGTTCCGAAGTAATATTGATTAGCTGTGAATATAAATAGAACTTAGCAGTATTTAGCATCAGTTTGTAAGAACCTTGTTAGGAATGTTACTAATTTAATTTTTGTTAGACGCTAAAAATTCACGAACTATGTGTTTCTATGTTGCTACTCTAATTTTATCTTGGTAAATCAACTAACTACTAAAGCTGGAAATATATTAGCGTATGTATATTGTATATCGTGTCTCTCTATGTTAATAATAAATGGGCGGTGTTGCAAATTGTAGCCTTATGTAAAACCTGCATAAATCACGGTTATATTCTAAATTGTTGTGAATGGTTGAATTTATGGTATCCTTGCTTCAACAAAAGATTTTGACCAATAGTATTCTCGATCACAGGTGATTGCGATCGTGACACTGTAGCAATCATTTTTACTTAATAAGGCCATTGATCTCCAGCGTGATAACTGATATATGTTTCGATAACTGACATATGTCTCGTTGTTCCTAGGGATCTGTTCGAGGAACTAGTGCCATTGCTTCGTGAGGCCGTGGATCGCAAGCAGGAGAACATGCGGCGCCGGCGACGCCGCGACGCGCTCCGTTTGCACCTCAATAAGATGCTGCTGCTGATCGCGCAGAGGAAGACCCTCGCTACCAGGTGACTTCACTAGTACCACACCCGACTGTTCTGATGACCTCCCTAGCGCATTGATGAGCGCTGAATTCCTTACCTGAATAAGTTGCACACAAAAAAAACGTGTGGTGTCGTGGGACACCAGATAGGATCGAAGTTCCTTATTACATAAATATTAATTTCAAGTTGTAGTTGAGGTAAAAAGAATAATTGTTACGAAGACAAGAGGTCTTAAATATAAATATGCTACATTCTAAATTAAACTTTAATGCTTTAGAGTCAAGGTTTAATTTCGAATAAACTATACATAAAATCTTACTCCACGCATTTTCGTTACGGACGTTTTTTGCCGGCTAGGGTACCCCTCCGCATCGTTCCATAAGGAACTTCGTTCCAAAAACTTGAAATCACATTTTTGACAATAACTGCAATTAAAATTGCAATGCCGGGTCAGCTGAATGCTATGCGCTAGCTCATGACGCTGGTTTTCAGCTTACACGAGACGTCATGGTTTATATTCGCATGTAATTTCTAAGTTATCTGGTGTTGTCTGGTGATATAAATTTCGGCGGTGGCTAGTTATCACCTCACCACCAAAGCCGTATCGCCCTGCGATTTAGAGTTCCAGTACGATGTACCGATTACACAGGCTTCAGGTTTCTAAAATTTTGAAAGAATTATAATATTGTCATGAATTCTTCAGCTAATCGCATGTATTTACATTGTTTTTTGAATAACTTAAAGTAGCTTCGAGGCTGTAACTCATAACGTTATCAGTAATTATCGCCTATATGACTTTTGCTGTCGATAATAACTACCAATGAAACTATACCAACTAACAGTGAAATCGTCATACAAGTGGAAAACTTCTGCAGAAAGTTTAAAGCTCCGCGAGAAGAGTATAAGCTTGTGCTTTCTCTGAAGTTTCTGGTGATTTGTTTACGTTTAAAGTTAGGTTACTATAGGTTAATGTCCTCCCGACCGAATTTTGGTCACAGCGGCCTATCTCCAGAGAGTTTAGCCATCTGCGCGGGAGATATTATAGTGCACAAGTGTGTGCGCATACATAGGTGCACTCTCTGTTCCTTTGCTCTCATAACCCGATGGAACGGAAAATCCGACACGACCGGAGAGAGATCAGGCGCAGGACCGACGGCTTTACGTGCTCTCCGAGGCACAGGGGTAAAACACCGCCAACTTCCTAACTCCGGGCTAGTGCTGAGAATTTCTTGTAAGAAAAACCCAATACTTTTAAAGGCCCGAACCGGGACTTGAACCCGGGACCTCGTCGGCCGCAGTCGAACATGCTAACCACTAGACCAACGAGGCAGTTATACAGTATAGGTTAAACGAGATAGTAACCGCATGATGTATGTGCGCAGTTCATACGCCCTCGAAGCCGGAGGGCTCCACTCAAGTATAACCGAGTACCTGGACGGCGTCCGACAGTGTCTGGAGGTTGAGGCTGAAAAAGACGCACCCGCGGCTCGCGAACAGCGGCTCACTTTCGCGGACTTCGTTACTGAGCTCATCAAGAGCTTTCCTCGTGAGTGACAACGTCATATTATTAATAACTAATACTCTTAATGCCAAAGTATTTGTCTTTGTCTGGTGGGAGGCTTCGGCCGTGGCTAGTTACCACCCTACCGGCAAAGACGTGCAGTCAAGCGATTTAGCGTTCCGGTACGATGCCGTGTAGAAACCGAAGGGGTATGGGTTTAATATAACTGCCATGCTCCTAACAGTTTAGCCCGCTACCATCTTAGACTGCATCATAACTTACCATCAAGTGAGATCGCAGTCAAGGGCTAGCTTGTAGTGGATAAAAAAAAATTGCCAAAGTGGGTTTGTCTCGTGGTTTGTCCTTCAATCACATCGCAACAGAGCACATGATCTGACTTGATTTTCTGCATCGGTATAGTTGAGGACCTGTATGGCTAGCATGCGCACGTAGAGATATGTTTCTCTAATTTTGTCGCTCTCTTTTCTCTGTCTATCAATATGGATCAGAAAGAGAAAAGAGAGCGACAAAAGTAGAGAGATATATCTCTACGCGCGCATCCTAGCCCTACTGGAGAGTGACATAGGCTACTTTTTATCCCAGAAAATTAAGGAGTTCCCGTGGGAAGAACTAAAACCATGCGGACGTAGCCGCGAGCATCAGCTAGTCTATTTATATTTTTCACATAATATGTCTTCAATATGAACTCAGATTTCACAAACACTATTCAAAATATCTACTGCTACATCTACAGTCTACAGTCAGGACAAGCTAGATAAGGATATATTGTATCTTTTTTAAGAACATCCATTTCTTTCCCTCCAGTGGAAATGTACGGGTCGCTACTAAAACGCGAGCTATGCAAGAGCTTGTTTGGTCTGTTTGCGGGCTGGTGCGGGCCGCTGGGCAAGCACTTGGGCACTTTGGTGCCGCAGCCGCAGGCGCCCGAGATCGACGACCGCCTCAACCTGGCTGCGCTCAAGGTAATCTTTAGTTGCCTCCTCGCTATTGGAAATGTACAGGTCGCTGCTAAAGCGTGAGCGCCTCGATAGGACGTGTTGATTGGAAAGAGGAAAAGACCTTTGCCCAGGATTGGGTCAAAACAGGCTGAAAAGAAATTAAGAATTTCGCTTCGCTGAAATTAGACCTTGTTGAAATATTCCAATGTAATTATAGTACATTATGGTACAAGTGTGTCATGTTGGTGATTACCGCTGAGGCGCCATTGAGACCCAAGCCGGTAGGTGAGGGTCTTTAAGATAGCCGAGGACGGTAATCATCAATAGACACGTGTATCATACGACGTTTTTCAACACACTTGTGAGTAATAATAATACTAAAAATTAATTTTATTTAGTAGATAAAATAAAATAAAAACTATAACTCAGTTGTGAATAATAGTAATGAAAAAGTCACAGTGATAGGTGTCATTATGTGCCTAATTGCGGTGAGATTAGAGCCACTTTATGAGCAAGTGTGTTGTCACCCTCCCAATTATCACCCTCTTTTACGATTTATTTGGCGACTTTGAAGAAATACAATTTTTTTTTTAATTAAAAAAAATTGTATTTCTTCAGTGAATCCGCTACGTATTATGAATTTCATCGTCATAGTGTTGAAGGTAGTTGTTGTTGGCAGGCGATGAGTGCTCTGGTTTGCTGCGGGCCGTGCTTCGCGCCCGCCGCGCTCGCTGAAGACGGGCTGCTGTACCCCTGGCTCAGCGAGATGCTGTGCTCCACCAATGATAAGGTTACCGCCATATTGATTCACCCTAATACGTCATCATTTTTTCCTTCTAGCTCTTGCGGCCGGTCCACACGGCGCGTTGCGTCGACGTAGCGCTGTCGCTGCGTCGTTTTATATACCAATAATAGGCATGATGAGGCATGATGACAGTAACCAAGAATCAATAAAATTATGAATCTATCTAATGAAATAGGATTCATGGATTATAAAAAACTATTTATTTTTCTATTTCCAGTGAGATTGCTATTTGATTTGATAAAATAAAACTATAAAATACAGCAATCCGCCATAATGGATTAAACACCAAGTAGCGAATGACGTCACAATTGTTTGTTTTCGAGCTTTGACAATCACACTATTGTTGACTGCACACTGCACAGAGTACATTAGCAAAAACAATAGTGACGTCACAAACGACGCCATGACACCGGCGTGCGTTTTGGCGTGAATTTTTAAATTTAAATTTCAAATGCCAATTTTGTCTACCAAACCTTATTTTTCTGCTGAAATAAGATATTTTTTCGAAATAGTAGATACTTCCGAACATAATCTGATCATTTTTCAAAATCAGTCATCATGCCTATTAATGATAGTGTTCACACGGTGCTCTGCGTCGACGCAACGCACACACGACGGAACTGCACCCCCGAGACGAAGTGGGCGGGGTGTACTCATTGCGACGCCGGTGTAGTAACGATGCGATGACGCAGCGCCCGTGTGGCCGGCTGTGCGTCAAAATATATGCGTTGCGACGACGCAACGCGCCGTGTGGACTGGCTCTTAGTTTTTGAGAAAATTACAAAGATACGCAATCGGTATATTATATTTATTATCGATACAATATATTTATTATATATATATATCGGGGGGGGGTGGGGAAATTCCTGAAATACATCTAAGATGCCACTCTTTAGCGGTTCGTATAAAAAACGTTTCGCGCGAGTAGATTAGATATCAACCACAAATGGATGCAAACGCTCACATTTTTAAAAAAAAATCAGAATACGCTTGCGCACCATGACACCCATGCTTAATCCAAGCAATGATGAGGTCTATGCTGGAGCGCACTTGCCTAGACGTGGCCTTTTCACTCTTGCCTTGAAGGTACCTAAGTTATACGTGACAGGAAATACATGCGCTGGTAGAGCATTCCAAAGCAAAACACAAACGTAGAGCAAGCTCATAAGGATGCCAACGCTGACGGTCTCTTGCTGTTCTGTAGAAGAACCGTGAGGGAGGAATGAGGTTGCAAAGTTGGTAGATCTGTGAAGGAGGAAAATGGTTGTGAAGCTCTCACTTTGTCGTAGATATACGAACTGGCTCGCGAGACGATTGTCCTCCTGCTGGACTGTAATCCGGACATCGGTCCGTTGCTGGACTGGACGGTGGACAAATGTTTCACCGGACCGGAGCGCGTAGCGGACGGCTGCTTTATGGCCCTAGCTACCATATTCAGTGCAAGGTGAGCGATGAGCATCCTAACTATATATTAATACTAGATAATGCCCGCGACTTAGTCCGCGTGAATTAAGTTTTTTGTATTCCCGCGGAAACTCTTTAATTTTCCGGGATAAAACGTAACCTATGGTACCGGAGATACGAGGCAGGCGCTGTCATGGGTAACATAAATTATTTTGTACCATTTTTTATATAAAATGGGTATTTGACAACAATTCAATTCCAATAATTATTTTTTAGCGATTATTAAAAAGAAGATCTTCCGAAAGTCGCAATATCCATGTCCCCTGTTAGTTTCAATTCCAATCCATTTTAAACTATCGATTGAAGTAAAAAAGTGCGTCGAATTCGGATGACGTCACTGTTCAGTATTTCATACGAAATCCCATACTAAGCGCGCATTTTGACGTTTCAAAAAAAAAACATATAACTTGTTAAATACTCAAATGCAGCAAATCTAAGATCTTTCAGGGTCATGTGATGTTATAATCAAAGCGTTTACATAACCGCACAATAGCATCTGTATTTCTGTACCCGTAGCTGTATACTATGTATCGTTTCATACACTTGACTCTATTATGTGGAATTGTATGAGACGCTGTCAATCACCCTCGACTGTATTGAGCTAATGCGGGTGGTAGCTCGTGAATACAATGCCATGAAGGTAATACGCACTGGACACTTGTATGCATGGTGAGATTACATTATTTGTAATGACATTCGTAACACGTGACTACTCCAACCATACACAACCATGTGTAATCCTACATACTTATCTAGCCCGGTGGCCAAAATTGGAGCAAATTTTTATGCCCATTTAGTTTTTATTTTATTTTTCACTAGATGATGCCCGTGACGTGGATTTTAAGATTATTGATTTTATATCCATACTTCCATACTAATATTATAAATGCGAAAGTGTGTCTGTCTGTCTGCTACGCTTTCCCGGACCATCTTTTTAACCGATTTTCTTGAAATTTGGTATAGGGGTACGTTATATCCCGGGAAAGGACATAGGCTACTTTTAATCCCGGAAAATTAAGGAGTTCCCGCGGGAATCAAAAAAGCTTAATCCACGTGGACGAAGTCGCGGGCATCATCTAGTAGTAAATAAAAAGTATTTGCATTACCACATTTGGGTAAAAATTAACGCATTTTGATCACAATTATTTTTTATAAATACTTTCTTGGCTCCTGTCACCTGTACGAATAGTTTCCGATTCCATCTCAATTCGTCCATTCCATTTCATCGTCACCAAGTTATGAGAGTACAAAACAATTCACCCATAATGTTAAAAATTCTAGTTTGCGACGATCTACCTAATAATAATAATAATAAATAATATTTATTTGCAGGAATATGGGTACAGATTAGGTCTTAAAGTGGTAATTTCCCTAACATATTTTACCATACAATGGTGTGCAAATTGTTTATTTTTAAAGTAATTAAAATTGCGTAGTACACAAAAAATTTTGATTTATTTCCTGTAATGCCATGTGAAATTCTGACAACGGCCACTTAAATTGATGTGAATTACGTAAAGTGGCCATCGGTCACGTAATGGATTAATGACGCATTTAATCCTAATACGCGTGTGCACGCCAGGAGGCTTACTTAGGTAAATAGAGGCAGTGGAATGGCACACTGAAATGAATACTATGTGTTTTAAATGAGCTTAACGGAATATTTGAACAAACTTATGTAACATTTGAGATTTGTAATTCATATATTTTTGTAGGATTTCTTTATTATACCCTTAATTTTAAAATGATATTTGAAAGTTATAATTTAGAACGAAAGCGTGGTACGCTGAGATGACCATATTATATATGTATTTGCTAGTAGTTGATGCCCGAGACTTCGTCCGCGTTTATTTATGCATTTCGGTTAATTTAGTAGGAACTTTTACATTCTTTTTATTGTAGGGGATGAAAATGCGTCCATTAGCGTCGTACCGCAGTGCTACGAGTCGAGTTTTTACGTATACGCAACAAATGCAACTCGATTCGATTCCACAGTAATCGATTCCGGCCTTACAAAATTTTAACTGCCTCGTTGGTTTAATGGTTATCAGGTTCGACTGCGGCTGACGAGGACTCGGGTCATAATCCCGAGTCGGGCCAAAGTGTAGTATTGGGTTTCTCTGACAAGAAATTCTCAGTACTAGTCCGGAGCTAGGAAGTTGGCGGTGTTTCACTCCCGTGCACGTAAAGCTGTCGTCCTGCGCCTGATCACTCTACGGTCTTGTCGGAGAGTCGAGTATAAAGAACAAATGCAACTCGATTCGAGGTTGTAATTTATTCCGGGCTTAAGCAATACTCTATCTAAACGTGGTGGTAACGTTGCGTGTGTTCCGCAGGGAGTACCCGTGCGACCACTACACGGCTATCATCAACGTGACACTGATGTGCACGGGTTGTCCGCGCGCGCCCGTCCACGAAAGCGCTTTACAACTCCTCCAGCTGCTGGACAAGCGCTTCTTCGGCAGCGTGGGCCCTTTGCCCAGCGACGACGACTCCAGTGAGTGAAATTTTCCTTTTATTTTGTTGAAGTAACACTTCTTTATAAGCACACCGGCAAAGACGTGCCGCCAAGCGATTTAGCGTTCAGGTACGATGCCGTGTAGAAACCGAAGGGGTATGGGTTTAATATAAGTGCCATGCCCCTAACAGGTTAGCCCGCTACCATATTAGACTGCATCATCACTTACCATCAGGTGAGATCGTAGTCAAGGGCTAGCTTGTAGTGGATAAAAAAAAAACTTGGGAGTAAGATTTAAGATGGTCTATTATCCGCGGATAGCAAAAGTCCGTCGTCATTTTTTCAAACTGGTTTTCGATTTACAATTATAATCCACTGTGTGCTTTATGCGATACAGTTTTTAGACATCTATTTTGACGAACAAGAAGAGTACGCCGAAGACTGTGTTCACTGTACCTCATCTGCGTAGACTGTATCTAATTTCATAGAGCCATAGATAAACTAAAACTATAGCTGTTTTGAGGCCGTTTTTTATATGAATAGCAATCAAACGAGCTAGGGTTGTGTACCCATACATTTTACAGTACCGGAGGAACCGCAAATGCGTTGCCCGCATATCGCGTAGTTTGATGTCATAGATTCAAAGAAGTTTTACTTCAACTGAGTGATACGAACTCATTTTTTTTTAAATTTAAGGCCTGGGACAAATTTAGACCAAATTGCCCAAATATATACGGACATTATTGTTGTATGCATACGTAATTGAGCCGACACCCTTGAGGTCTCAACGTGGTCGCCACACCTGTATAGTTATAACACAGTCTAAGGAGATTTTATAAAGGTAATTTTCTACCAGTCATCCGACGGAGAATTCTCGACACCAATGCTGCGGAGTGACAGGTGTGACGGTGGTGGTTATCCAAGCTGGCAGAATTTTCAGTACAAAATTCAGTCATTCTAGCACATTAATTAGTATGCAGCTTGGAGGTGTGTAGGAAGGTTTAGGTAAGGAGTCTGATCTGCAATTTGTATGGGCGTCGGTCCATTGTAAGACTTACGCCGTGGTATGTAGTACGGGACTAATAAACATTGACCCTAAAAAAAATGTAAAGCTGATTTTTGGCACAAGTGTTCCTTGGGGTCTGAGAAGTACCTCTTAAAAATTCCCCACATCCATCTCATCCATCTCAACATTCGCATTTCATTCGCATGTACTTTTCTTTCATCCTTCCCGTACTGTCGTACTACGTACGTCACTGTCCCTTTCACCGCTCAACATTCTGAACCATACAATGCGACAGGTATAACGATTGTCTTATAGATTTTCCCTTTTAGTTGAATGGGCATTCGTGGGTCGCTTATCAAAATAAACTAAATATCATTTTATAGCCTTTCATTTTGTTTCAGACATTTTCGTAGCTTTATCAGTTTTTATGGAAATTACAAGAAACTACATTACAAAGAGCCATACATGAAAAATATTTTCTTTTCATGCACAAAGGGTTAACATATCTGCGAAACTAAGTCTTCTAGAAATGTGATGATGATGATGAAGATAATTTTCGTCATAGAAAGTTTTTCCTAGCACTAATATTTTTTGAGAAAATTACAAAAAACTGCGGTCGGGACGTTTGAGAGGGGGATTTTTAAGAGAGGTACTTCTCAGACCCCAAGGAACACTTGTGCCAAAAATCAGCTTTACATTTTTTATTTTAGGGTTCCCATACATAGCTTGCACAAGTAGCCTGAGCTATGTATAGTACAATCTGTCGCGAAATGACGGATAAATAGAACTTCATATTGCTTTACGATATTTTAAGAGTGGATATCCTATGGATAGCTAGATTTGTTCTTGGCCTAAGAGTTTTCAGCTTACAATTTTTTTCATAACATTGCACAAATGGTACAACACTTACACAAAACGGTTTCGCACAAGTATACTCTTACACACCCACAAATACTTCTAATTCTTATCTTCCAAAAGTTCCAAATTCGGACGTGCTTTTTTTAGGGATTGGCAAGATGTGACTTTACAAAAGTAGTGCGAATAGTGTCGTTCGGGCAAGGAAGACATGCATGTACTCTTGTAGTTTGAGTGAGATTATATGATTTTTGTGGATATTAAATAGAATATAAAGAGATAGTTGCACTTTTTGTAACTATAATTTTTAATAGCAATCAACATGACGACATAATAATTGCTAATATTTTTTTATAGTTTGTAAGTTTATAACGTCTTTAAGAGGTGATATCTAGTGAAAGGCCCGATGAAGACCGTCAGTTTTTGTATTGTTTACATAGGTACTGTGCATACTTTAATACTGTACCAGAATCAGCTTTTCTGATTATGGTTCATTTTTGGTAACCATATCATCGTTTTTGATCGGCATATCTAGTGAATCAGCATGCGTACAGAATTTCACTATGGACATATGTGGAGAGTGTAGCACCCACCTATTACTGAATCAGCTTTTTAAGCGATAGTTACAGAAAGTGCAGCTATCTCTTAGTCTAGGATATGTAGATTGCGATGGCATTATATGAATGGCAAGTAAAATATACTATAAAGACATTAGTAAACTTCAACGAATTTGATTAAAAAATTGATCTTCGGGCCTAGTGGGAGATTTTTTACCTATTCGATCGCGTTTAACTACGATTCGTATGGAATTGATTAATCGCCGCCTGTCATCTGTCATCAAGCGTTTGACAATACCATACAAATCGTAACAGTAAATTTGTAAAAAATTAACCACTATTACTTAATAACACAATTTACTTACATGTTAAATACCTTGTAAATATCATTATTATACTGTAATAATCTTATGTAAATATATTAAGTTTCCTGCGAATATCATCAGAAAACTTGCTAAGGCAAAAAATTAAAAAAACTAATAGATCTTTAATATGTTAGTAATAAAAGTAGGTATGTATTATGTATAGCATAGGGTGCTGGCAGAGGGTGTAATGTGTCTTTGTTTATGAAAATTAATGTTTTAAAAATTATAATAATATAATTAAAATTATAATTGGGCTTGATTATATTTTGTGATGCCCTGGGTGGATTTGGGTTTTTAAAAATGCCGTGGAAAATATTTTACTTTCTGGGATACAAAGAATATAGCACTCTATATGTCTTGAACTATACGTTGCGGCGTGATTGAATGACAAACCATTATAATAAAAAACGATCAAACAAATTTAATAATTTGGAAAGTGACCCTACCGGCAAAGACGTGTCGCTAAGCGATTTAGCGTTCCGGTACGATGTCGTGTAGAAACCGAAGAGGTATGGGTTTAATATAACTGCCATGCCCCTAACAGGTTAGCCCGCTACCATCTTAGACTGCATCATCACTTACCATCAGGTGAGATCGCAGTCAAGGGCTAGCTTGTAGTGGATAAAAAAAAAGAAAAGAATTGGGTAATTGTTAATATATACTTTGTAATTATCTATATGAGGTAAGTTTAAAAATGCAAATTTTGTAACAAAATAAAGCAGAACTGCATATGACAGATGACAGATTTTGTTAGTGTAAGTTTCCTGACACTTAGTTTTAATTGAAATGTTACCTATGTAAAAAGAAATTATATTAACCGTATTAACTATTGATTAAAGCAAAAAAAGTGAAAGTGCGTTTAATTTTGATGACGTCACTAGCAATTTTATCACACACCACCCCATACTAAGTGCGCGATTTGACGTTTTTAAAACGTTGCTGATTTGACTAGCTATCAAATACCAATTATATGAAAATTATCGACCCTTCTGATGTTACAACTTCACTTAGATTCAATGCCAAAACTCGTTATAAATTAACGCAAAATTTCTCGCTACATACGATTACCAAGTCGCATTGTTTATAGGTTAAATTTATTTAAGAGAACCCTTTTAATATTTAATAATTTTTATTCGAATATTTGACTCTGTGCAAATATTTGCTTCAAATGAGTTCATTTGTAGTATGATCAATAAAACATCATGACGACAACGTTTTCAAAATTTGTTGTTTCGTTCCTCATATAGGTTACTTACCGATGCTTTAAGTATATTGGTTAGTTATTATATAGGACAGAACTTGCTCTCCGAGGTACACAAGTCGAAACGTAAATTGCCAAATTCTATCCTCCAAATTAGATTTCCCATCCAGTTGAGTCTACCATATGTACTACGTTGCTAAGCTACGGATGTATGTCAAATAGGAACAATAGGCGCGCTTGATCTTTCGATCGTAGCGTAGCACATCTCTGGTGGAAATACACCCTGCGGCGTCAGGCACGAAACTAGCGGCGGCCGAGCGACGGCGACAGCGGGGCGATGTGGTCCGAGAGCTGGCGACATATTTCGGGAAGGTCTTTTAGGCAAACTGAAATTGTGAAAAAATATAAGCCTAGTTGTAGCGTGTTTGCGGTTATTTCGCTACGGCCTAGCATATAACATTTGCAAAAAAAAAACAAAAAAAAATTGTTGGCAACTTATTGCTTAATACTTATAGAATTCGAAAAAAACGTTTGTGTCGGTTATAAAGTATTACTAGACCTCTTCAAAAATACGCTGTCGCCATCGCTCCCCCGTCGCTAATTTCGTGCCTGTACACTAAGACCTCAACATCAATTGATTTGTACTGTCACAACTTATAGGTATCTATATGCATACAGAGAAAATGATTAATCCCGATGTGCATTTGATATCGGGTAACCGCATGTTGATAAAGGACTGTCATGTTTACAAGTAGTTCATGCGAAATCACTGTCAATATTATCTGATATATGTATGGGTGACCCCTCAAACCGATCGTGCCGCTGTCGGGCCACGACTGAAGCGGGATTAAGCTCCGTGCGATAGGCGAAATAAACGAATTCTAAAGAAACTCATGACGTTTTATAAATGGAATGTGAGTTCATGGGATAAAAAAGTAGAATTATGGACTGAAAACTTATCTGTTGGCACATAAATAATTGGACTAGATGTCCACGACTTCGTCCGCGTGGATTAAGTTTTTTTTGATTGTCCTAAATATCCTATGTCCTGCCCCGGGATGGAACCTACATCTATACCAAATTTCATCGAAATCGTTTGAAAATATAGGGCGTTAAAGCGTAGCAGACAGACACACTTACGCTTTTATAATATTATTTATAGTATAAATTCTTTACCTATTCGATCGCGTTTAGGTTTACTACAATTTTAATGGAATTTGAATGTTTTTTCCACAACAAGTTAACCCTTGACTGCGATGTAGTTGGCGGTACGTCTTTGTCGGTAGGGTGGTAACTAGCTACGGCCGAAGCCTCTCACCAGACCAGACCAGAGAAAATTCAGAAATTATAAATTCCCAACTTTACCCTGCCGGGAATCAATCTCGAGACCTCCCACAATAAGACCACAACGCTCACCACTGCGCCAGGGAGGTAGTAAAAAATAAGCAGGGATTTCGTAGAATAAGCGTAGTAAGGTTACAGATCGAATAGGTAAAAAAATCTCTTACTAGGCCTGCTTGGCCCATTATAGAAATTATTAACGAACTAGATGGTGTCCCCCTGGGAACTCTTTTCAACTTAATAGGACCTCTCCAGGTCTTTAACTATATTAATGCAAAAACTTCTGATGATCCGTTGCGGCGTTATTAAAGGACTTACTAACAAACAAACACTAATACGCCTTTATAAGTGAGTGTAGTAGTTGTAATTGCTTTTTGACTCATATTATTATCGGATTAACGTAATCCATACTAATAAATGCGAAACTGCGTCTTTCCCAACCATTAAAGATGCGCCATTTATGACCCATTTTATTCACCCGATTTCAATGAATTTTGCTACAGACTTGCAGGTTGCATTTTGGCGAACGATAAAGGCTACTTTTTATGCTGGAAAATTAAAAAGTTCCCACGCGTATGAAGTCATCAAATCGCGAGCATCAAATAGTGCTAAATAATTTGTGTTGACTGACGTGATGTCAAACACCTTACAAGCACGTCGCTCATGCATCAAAGCCGTGGCCCTGAGCAAATACAGATCCCCCTTTACAGTCGTCATATTGCATGCACTCACCGTGGTTATTGAATACTATATAACGATTATTTACATACCTGCATAAACCGACGGTATACGTAAAGGAAATATGGTGACAAATAAAGGTGACTAAATTCCTCTTAATAATACCAGTATCTTACTCGTACTAATATTATGTATGTATGTGTATGTATGTATGATCCTTCTCGACGTATCCGTCAACGGCGGACCTGGCTAGTGCCGGTTATGTGATCGGAGGTGACTGGCGAACCCAAATTTTGTGTTGAAGGTCCGGTTGCAGGGCGCACATGCAACTGACCCAACGCGTTGTAGGTATAGTTGTAAGAGGGTCTTGGCTGGGTCTTTTTGTTAGTACGCCTGACGTCTCCTCAGGAATAACTATGACCAAACTCCACGCGGACGAAGCGGTTTATCTAAGTAGTGATTTATATTTAAAATTAAATCCATAATAATATTCTATATACATGCTGAAATTTTTGTGGTTGTTTTCCCGCAGCCAAATGATTAAGTCTTAGTAGTACAATCGAGAAAAACCAAACTCGATAGCGACCCTGAACCTAAAGTAGGTACCAATTAATTCCTCACGGGCATGTGGGCGTGCAGGCTGGTTTATGTCGTATCACTGCTATCATACCTATTCTGTGGTATCACCACGCGTGAGATTTATTTTTAACCGACTTCCAAAAAAGGAGGAGGTTCTCAATACGGCGCGTATTAAAAAAAAATGTATGTCGGTGCATATCTCCAAAAAATTCAAATCGGTTCAGAAACCGAAGGGGTGTGGGTTTAATATAACTGCCATGCCCCTAACAGGTTAGCCCGCTACCATCTTAGACTGCATCATCACTTACCATCAGGTGTGATCGCAGTCAAGGGCTAGCTTGTAGTGGATTAAAAAAAACACTTCTGAACCGATTTGATTTTTTTTTCTATCAGTCATTAAAGAAAGCTCTCCCATAAAAAAAACTGACTCCAAATCCTCAACCCTGACACTAAAACGTTAAAAATAAAAATTCTTTCCAAAAAACCATTTTTAAGTTCCAACGCCACTGTAAAGTAAAAAATAATTTCTTCCCACTATGTTGAAGTCGGGCGGGTATAACAAGGATAAGCAAAGTAGACGCATCAGGCTCGCCCGACTTCAACATAGTTAGTGGGTAGAAATCAAAATTATTTTTTACTTTACTGTGGGTTGTCGGTTTTTTGGAAAGATTTTTTTGTTCTGAACAGTTACGAGTATGAATCGCCCATCACGGCAGCGCTCGGTAGCGTTTCTAATTTAAGTAGTTCCTACGTTACGTCTAGTGTTACGCTGTCGAGTTATTGATTTTTTTCAAAACAAAAGCATTCATTTTTTTTAGTTTAACTAAATTTTTCGATAGTTTTACTGAGAGCAAATCTTGCCGTCGGAAAACAACCACTTTAATTTAATTTCAAGCTGTATATCAATAGTATTTGTTGAAATCAAGTTCAATTGTTTTTCTTCAGCCTTCTTTTTAGTTCGGAGACTAATAAAAAACAAGTTCCACTATATAGACATTTAATCGAAACATTAATTATAATCTAAACATTAACAATACATTTATTTATTTCGAAATATACGACACCTACTTGTGTTACAAACTCATAACGATGATGTTTTAAAGATATAGTCCTTAGATGTTGTTTATTTTTTCACATTAATTATATTCTATGTAGATTATAGACATTTAATCCATCAATTATACCAATTTAATCAATCTAACACTCATATTTATTTCATACGAATTATACGATAACTAATCGTAACTACGACATTTATAAAGATTGAAGTTTTGAAGATATATATTTTGAAGTTTCATTCTATGACATTAATTATATTTTAAGTAGATTTGAAAAAAATCATTATTAATATTAACTGTGTGATTTTTGTAATTCTTTCCTCTACAATGTCAAAAAACAGTCTGCGCTTAGAACATCATTTGCTATCCTTTTAGTACTCGGCCTTATGACGTTCAAATTCTAACACACACATTAGAGCACAACACACACAGTGGACGGGTATAGGACGGGCGCGGGCCTCGGTTTCTACACGGCATCGTACCGGAACGCTAAATCGCTTGGCGGCACGTCTTTGCCGGTAGGGTGGTAATTAGCCACGACCGAAGCCTCGCACCAGGCCAGACCAGGGCAAATTCAGAAATTATAAATTCCCAAACAGAGGGTCTATTTGGGAATTTATAATTTTCTGGGGATCAAATCCGGGACCTCCGCACGTTAAGACAACAGTGCTTAACACTGCGCCACGGAGGTCGTCAATTCCTTGCATGACATGGACGACAGCACACTGAACGATCCCGCCCTAAGCCCGACCCAAGGTTTAGTGAGTTGTCGTCAATAAAAATACATACAATTAGACCTGCAGTGGTGTCATATATCCTGCCGTCAACGCACCCGTCCTCTGTGTTTGCGCTGTCATAACTTCTCTGTGACTTCATACGTCATGTTGGACAGTTCATATGAAACACAAGCTTTGTATCTCACTTTGATATTAGTTTTGTAACAGAGGACTCAGGGCCAAACTGACATTTCAAAATGTCATTTCAAGTTTGAAACCTGAAATGACATTTCGAAACGTCAGCTTACTGCATCTAATTAAATGCCGAGTATACACAGACTCTCATCAATCCATACAAAATATTATTTAAAGATAACATATGCGAATAATCGAAGACGTAAATATTAAACATAATAAACAAAAAAAATTCAAATCTTCGGCGGCCACCTCCACGGAAAGTTCTAAGAGAGAAATTCCATACAACCCGTAAGGGCTAATATCCACAGCGCGCCATGTTGCCACGTAACGCGGCGTGCTCGTTGCGAGTCCGTCGTGACGCGACGCAGTCACCCCCGCGTGTTTATTAAAAAGCCTAACAAACTCGTGGCATTCGTATCATAGAGATTATCCGACGATAGTAGGTCGGACTCTTGTTTCTTTCGCCCGTGGAGGTGGAGACTTAATGATAAATGCACAATTAATACAACTTATTTCATAAAGTATAGAAGAAGGTAAAAACTGACCTCGGTCAAGATGGTAGCTTATGACTATGATTATAATATTTTCTACTCTCTACTACTCTAAAGCGTACTTGGATTCATTCTAGTATTCGTTTCTAAAGCGTACTGTCCAGTGCCAGGCACTAGACAGGCGACTAGACCGAACTTAATAAATATTTAAGAGCCTGTTTCACTACACCTCGCTAATGTCCTAGTACATTGGACTCGTCGGAAGCGACTTCTATTTTATCTAAATGCGAAGCTTTACGAATTGGCCTAAAAGCAACTACCTATATGCTTCCGAGGTGTAGTAATTCAGGTTTTGTGAAATAAAAATAAAATAAATAAAAATCATATTCCTAAGAATTTTTGATGACATTTTCGTGTATTATTGGATAAAAATATATTACCTATATTATATAGTGTTAGAGAATCGACTGATGATTATGTGAAATGAACATATTTCGACAAACTGTCAATTATACTGGGGTCAAAAAGGAAAGCTACCAAATATGATAGGAACAAAAACACTATTGACAAAAACGAAATTAACCTGAGTTCGAGAAAAATGTACTTAAAATGCTATAATTATCTGCTATTATAAGCTTGTAACAATACACTACTTTAAATGCTATATTTTGTTGTCACTTCGAAGGGGCTCAGAATTAATTCTCTCGAATCAATTCATTTCGAAGTACCTGATTGATTTGATGATGCATAAACTGAAAATTATAATAGCAGATTGATTAATAAGCTTTTACTGTAATATAGTAAAATTTGATAAAATATTTGGAATATAATCTATAATGTGTTATAACTATTTGAAAAACAATTAGGAATATATTTTAAGATATTAATACTACGTCTTATTATATCTAGGTTTTGGGGAACATGAGCAATGCTTTTCAGACATGACTAATATTTCCCTTTTGAAAAGTTGTTAGGCGTTGCCTGAATGGGTTTACAGATTTCAACAAATAACGAAGAGACAAATATGGCGGACGCCTTCCAACGAAAAAAAAAATATATTGTGTGCTTAGGGGTGAAACAAGACTTCAGATTTCGGGCATCTTCAACCTCGTCTGAAATCGTGTTTCATCCCCTGGCGCATATACTATTTTTCATATAATCTGCATTAAAAGTGCGACTTTTATTAAATTTGTATTTCTTATTTATTTTCGTTGCTAGGTTGTTGTTTACAAATATCATACCTGTCAGTTTAGTTGATGGGTAAAATGACAATTAAGAAAGTTTGAAATAAACAAAAGATACTTTGACAGGATTGAAAGGCGGGCTACTACGTCATTCAGCGGGTAGAAAACCATCACTTTCGAAACGCGAATGATAATCTTTACGGTAGCGTAACTGGATTGGTTAAAAAAATATAAGAAGTTTGGCATCACTTTCTTGTGCAAAGAAAGTGATTATTGGTAGCTCCACCGCGCTACCAATGGTGAGCTGCTATCTGCCTTCCCTTGGTATCCCAGGAGGCAATTAGTCCCTCAATTAACATTGTGACACTAATAAGCCTCGTAAAATACAAAGAAACTGTTAGCCCTCCCCCCACTAAATTTACATATATGACAGATATTATATTTGTAAACAACAACCTAGCAACTAAAATAAATAAGAAATACAATTTTAATAAAACTTGCACTTTTAATGCAGATTTTATGAAAAATATAGTGTGAGCCGCGGGATGAAACACGATTTCAGAGTTCGGGTGATGATCACCCTCGTCTGAAATCGTCTTGTTTCACCCCTAAGCACACAATATACTATTTCCCACTGCCAAAACGAGCTGATAGATTTTAATAAAATGATTTTAGAAGTGGCAGTGGTTAGATAAAATCAAGAAAATAAATAATAATAAGAATACACTCCACATTAATAAAAAAAAGGACCGTTATCGCCACTTTACGGTAGCGTAACTGGATTGGTTAAAAAATATAAGAAGTTTGGCATCACTTTCCTCTGAAAAGAAAGAAAGAAAGTGATGATTGGTAGCTCCGCCGCGCTACCAATGGTGAGCTACTGCCTTCCCTTGGTATCCCAGGAGGCAATTAGTCCCTCAATTAACATCGTGACTAAAATAGGCCTCGTAAAATACAAAGAAACTGTTAGCCCCCCCACTATTTCAACATTTGCTTTTTCGTCACGCTTTGTAAAATCATATTTTTTACCAATATTTCTTACACACCAACAACACCTATCTGTGCATGTAGCGAAATTTGGAGCTAACATAATCTACTTGTTGATGTACTGTGATTTTCTGATGAACATAATAATTATAATTATATTATATATTACTTAATCTATGCAGTGGCGCCTCCGCCACACGCACAGAAAAGTGTGTCGGTTTACGTTAACATTTCTTTTTTTTTCCTCTAAATCTACTGAAAGAATTAAGATAAAGCTGTCCATTTCACTTCACTTACACTTTGAGTAAAAATCCACTTGTTATTTTATTGACGATCGCTTATTGAGTTGGTAGAAGTTGTCGGATCTAAAAATGAACGCATCTCACTTAACGTTCGTGTCATTTATGCCGTATGCACTGGTTGGCCCACAGATACGGCCGTCTTAGGCGAATGATTGATCAATGGCGACGTCCTATTTGTGTGTATTGCTATACACCTCATTAGTATGTGAACGTAAACACATTTGAAGCGCCTTCATCTTTAGATTAGACAACCTCTATCATCAGCGTAAAGTGAAACGGTTAAGTGGTAATGGTGATCGCACACGGTCGCAAGAGTCAGGCTTAGAGCTATGGAGCGTACTTTAATTGTCTAAAAAATCTATTTATACTAAAAAGTTAGTCTTTATGACAGGCCCTTAAATACAATTTTATATTTTAACACTAATAACTACTATTTACAATACTTTTTGTAAGATACAGACATGGATCATAAATTTATAATGCTAAAGTGACATATTGCACTAAGTCAGTTCGATTCGTGATTCGTTGGACGATTTTGGTGACACTTCTATCACCCGCGTACAGCTTAAGTGAACATTCACACAGAAGGTCCATATTATACAGGATATACTAGAAAACACACGATTTCTCAGTAACCAATCACAGCGCGAGGATCTGGACCACCACCAGCTGTCGCCATGTTTCAATTAGCTATCTTTGTCGCACCTATGGCTGTGCGTAAGACTTTTTTGTAGTACTCATTTGAAAACTTTATTCACGTCTGGGAATTGTTTAAAACCGCAAAATTTGTCTGATGACTTGCAGGTATCATTGAAATTACTCAATAAATACGTGATTGAAATTTCAGATTGCCAAAAGTATATTTTTTGGGAATTTTAATAACATATTTTTGAAGATGTCTTGTAATACTTTATAACCGACAAAGACGTCTGAGATTTTTTCGAATTCTATAAGTACTAAATTGAAAGATTTAAAAAAATCAAGTTGCCAAAAAGACATTTATTTAGATATTATTTTTGCAAATGTTATAATATACTGCGTGCAGTAGCGAAATGACCGCAAACGCTCTACCAGACTGGCAGGATTGGATTCGCCAATTGACGATATTATATTTTTTCACAATTTCAGCTTGCCAAAAGGACCTTCCTTCGTCGCAAGCTCTTGGACCATATATTGTATGTGCACGCGCCATAGATTTCAGCGTTCTTGGAAACTCCAGAAATGCTAGAGCCGCACAGATCGGCAATGATATGATGGATTTTTATTCTATATTGAAATTGATTGTGATATAAGTATTAATTAGACACCCGTCTTTTTCGTAAATTGGTTGTCTGAAATTACTTCTTTTGCAATTTTTTGTTTAAAATTATTAAATTTAAAATTAAGTTGAACAAGCATCACTTAAAAGTATTATTATATAATATTCTAAATAACTGAAATGAGCTTTTACCATTTTGGTACGGAACTCTAAAAATGTGCTAAGTGCGGACGCTGCGGCTTTTGCACCTCTCGCGGACCGTCTTGTCGTGTACGATCACCTGCAGACTGAGCATCGAAGGAAGATCACAACGTGTACTGTACAATTAATGATATTTTCACAGCCAAATTGATTTCGATGGTTATAATTTATAATTGTTTTTTTTTTATGAACTGAATATTTATCATTTATCAGACAACACATACCTTAAATTATATGTACACAGTCAGAATACACACACAGAGAGGTGCCGTAAACACCGTCTTAAATATATATTTGGTTAAGGTAGAGGTCTTCCTCTTCTATAGTCCTGATGGTTAAATGCTCTAAGGGCCACCAAGATTTTACGTTCCGGACACGTGTCAGTTAGCCATATAAAAGAAAAAATTATTCACCGAGCGAAGCGAAGGTCTCTGAGTCTACTTGAGTGAATTTGCACTTGCCCGTCCGTCCGTCTATCAGAGCCTTATAACTTCGGAATTACTGAACGTAATTACTTCAGCTTTAAATATAATATGTAAACCGATGGCCTCCAGACGAATATGGCTTAAAAAGTTATTAAAATCTTTATTTCAGGGGGGCTCTCATAGAAGCGAATGCGAATTAAAATATTTTTATAGCGTTACACAGGGTTGCGGTATATCATTTTAAAGATAGTGAGGAATAGAGTCCAAAAAAATTATTTTTTAAATTTATCCACTGCAGTTTTTCGTATTGTATAATATGATGTTTAGGCCATAATGATCGCTACAGCGACTCTTATACCAGTTCATTGGTATAACAGTCGTTCCAGAAGTAGGCACCATTTAACACCTTTAATGTCTTTGTACTTTAAACTTGCAGGAGTAAATTGTAAACAATGTGTAGACTGTAGAGGCTTCACGAGAGACTCAATCCAATTAGTAAACCATAAAACTTGGTTAATGCTTTGCGACAACAATCATTTGATCAGGGCGCAGTTGCTACTGCAACCTCTTAATCAAAGTAACGATCCAAACACCAAAGGTATTCAATACTCGTTTGAGTCTTTGTGAGAGACTTGGGTTTTAAAATTTCGATTGGTATAACGCTGGAGGAAAACATTATTACCATTTTCATAATACTCATATTTATGTCAGCTATTTTCAACACTTCCTGTTTCTTGAGATCAAACAATAATAATATTTTGAATTTGTATTACAGATTGACCCCCGATAATAATCCCCCTTTACGTCATATGAATTTTATGTAATAATAATATTTTGAATTGAATATAGTGTCCGTATATTATATATATGCCGTAATTATATTTTGTCGTTTACTTTTCATCACAACTGTCTGAAACGCATTATCTTCGTGGCCGTACTTTACGGTTGTACTAGAGTGTACTGACACGACTTACTTACAAGAGACTTTCGTACAAGAGAAGATTTAAGGCGCGTTCTCACAAGACCATTTTAGATGATCAACTTAATAAAGCGGTTTACGAATTGAATGTTAATCGTAACACTCTTTCAACGAAATTGGTCAACTTGTAATTGAGCGACTAAAATAAGATTCCATCAACTTTTGACTAATTAAACGTTCAGTTCTATGACTTCGCCATGAAAGTTACGTTTTAAGTCTCCTTATTCGTTATATTATTTTGAATCCTCAGCCTCTTGTTTTCTTTATTTTTCCTTCGGCAAAAGGAGCTTTTGTTAATTAAAATATTCCTTGTTTCGCGGATGATACGTTCGCCTGTTATTGTATGGCAGCATTTCGAAGCTACAGTCCGTTCGGTCCGACTATCTAGAGTGAAAATGCAAATCGTTTTCGATTTTAATAGTTGAACTAAAAGTTAACCGACTTAAGACGCTCCATGAGAGCGCGCATTAAGTAGCTACAACACGTTAGTACTCCTGTCTCAATCGATATACGAATATTAAATCTAACATCTAGATTTTCAAATATGTCTTCCAATATATTATATTAATAGATGGAAGGTCGATTAAAGCATTGATATTAGATAGCATAAGAAATCGCATGGTAGCACAAATGCGTTTAATATCGGCCTTCCACGTATTACAAGCTAAGAAATTTATCGTATTTAAATTGACAAATTTAACCCCCGACGCAAAAAGAGAGGGGTGTTATAAGTTTATCGTGTCTGTTTGTGTATTTGTCTGTGGTATCGTAGCTCCCAAACGGATGAACCGATTTTCATTTTGTGTTTTTTAATTTTTTTGCAGATTACGCCTCATTGGTCAATAATTAATGACCGTGCGAGGTACTCTTAAACCTTAGTATTTTCAGTAAAATGAAAATATTTTTTACACGGTTTTGCCGTCCAAATTTTTTTATGCTGATCTACCTATGATATTGTTGTTCGATGAGATTAACCTTGATGATGAGATGAGAATACCTATACTTATTTGATAGATTCTATTCTAATTCTAAGTATTTACAGCTACTGTACGCCCTAGTCACTTGGAGTGTGGAGGGATTTGAGAATGGAAACCACAGAGTAAAGATCCTTACAGAGCGGAATTAGCAACGCAACGTCCAAAAACCTATTCTGATATTCTATTGTTGCCGGTGCAAATCAGTTGTCTTGCGGCGGCGGGAGCGTCCATGTCAGTAAGAGCTGACGCACACATCAGCGCGCTGTGTGTGAGTGTACAAGCAGTGGGCCGTTGAATGTTGTTTCCACTCAGTATAAAAAAAAATTTTTATACAGATCTTTACTTATGCATATGTCACCGTAAGATTGTAAAATCCGTTAGATTATAATCTAACGGTTTCTATCCCGCGAGATTGTAAACTGTCGAAAGATTGTGAACCGTTCAATGTTCTGAGTTTTAATTTATGAAATATTTATTGTATTTACGTTTTCTTGTCTCTTTCTTGTACAGTTCGCGTGGAGTTGAATGCAGAGTAAATGTAAGTATCACCATACATTTACTCTGCATTCAACTCGCGCGCGAACTATAGGTTAGGTTAGGGTTTGACATGAATATCCAGGTAGGGCCGGGCACTTAGGTTCTATCGGGTTAATATACCTAATAGATTACAGTTTACCGAAAAATAATGCGTTAAATTGTAAGCAGTATTTTACGGTTCACAATCTGTCGACAGTTTATAATCTATCGAGATTAAAAACGTTATATTACAATCTTACGGTGACACATATATAAACAAATAGTGCCTGTTGGCTTCTCGGCCCTCCAACACATGTTCCCAAGCTTGTATTGACTAGGAACGCTTTATTTAGAATATTTTCGCTTTTTAGTAAAATGTACACTTTTCTCCGTTATATAACTGAGTTATGTTCGAATAATCTAATTTATAATATCTAACTTATTTATAAACATATTATTTATCTTGATTGCTTATAGAAATCATATAATATGTACAATTCCACTATAAAAATATGTGTAAATATTGTACAAAATAAGAATACACTTTATGTTGCTCGCACAATTAAGCCGCACATTACGGAAATATAAATAGAAAAGATTTTTATTCAGATAAACATTTACTGCTTTTGCTTTTGAAGTTTCAAGTCAAATCAATTACTAAGTGGGAAGGTGCTTACTAATCAGGACCATTTACATCGTCGTCTTCGTTGTCAGTCGATAGATGTCCACTGTTGATAAAAAGAGCTATTTCAATTGGAATATTCCCGAATCAGTTTTGAGTAAAAATATTGTATATGGGTCGGTGAAAAAAAATTTTTTTAATAACTTCGACAAGATAAAGAAAACTTAAAAATAACCAATGGTAACTAACCGACGGAACTAGGTACGCGCGTTTTATTAATGTACTTCGATATGTAATGTAGTATAACGAGTTTGGTATTAAGAATATGAAAAACGTTTAAATTATTTGTAGATAAGCTGCTTACCTATATTTAATCTAATAAACCATGTTATTTTCCAATAAAATATTTTTGAATAAAATATTTCTGATATCCATTTCTTCTTCGTATTTTTATTGTAAAGGTAGACAATAGAATTATGAGATATGTAACATCAATATAAATATTCTATATGTATATACGTTTAAATTGTAACAACAATTTCGATAAAATTTTGGTATACCTTTTAACGGTATTTAAAAAAGTTTAATCCTCTATTTTTTCATCTAAAGATGGCTAACATCTTACAACATTTGACCAACAGGAGTTGAATTGGTCACTAACTGTTTGCAATAAAGTATTTCAGCTGGTGGCGAAGCAAAAAAAGCATTAATCTATACGCACAGTAATCTACATACACACAATCATTATCAAACACACAGGGACGTACTATGACAAATTTTCATGTTATAGTATACTAGCTAATGCCCGCGACTAGGTCCGCGTGGATTGAGGTTTTTTTGTTCCCGCGGAAACTCCCTTAATTTTCCTGGATAAACAGTAGCCTATGCGTTATTCCAGACTATAATCTATCTCTGTGTCAAATTTCTAGTATATTAGTATATAGATCCAACGAAATGACAATAGATTGAAACTTTGTCTTATAAAGGTACGCCTTGTCCACTCTTGTTAAATGCTTGAAGGCTAACCTGTATCGTTCGCCGTTTGCCGCGAGCCAGTATATCGAGAACGTAACGAATATTCGCCACATCAGTTAAGAGAACAAGTGTTAAATCGCTTCACGCATCGACAGTGTTATGTCTGTAACAGAACAATTGTCGAGGATTTCAGATTACTTAGATTAATATACGGCCACTGCCACACAGCCTAGTAAAACCTGCAGCCTCCTGAACCCATAGCAGGTAGTGCTGTGTTGCAGTAGGCTTTTATAGATAGGTTAGCGCCGCCTGATCATAAATAAAAAAAGGTCCAAAGGAGACCGACCTCTATAAGTGGGTAGAGGCCCCGGAGACGGCAGTTTTTGCTAGGCTGTGTCCAGTGGCCGTTTTATAGATACGTAAACGCCTTTGTTCTATTGTTATTATAAGTAATATATATATATATATATATACTAAATACCTACAAGAATATACGCATTATGCAGTTACCAGTGACTGCACCTCAGACAACAACCGAGCAAAACACACAGGAACTAAAACAGCAGGCTTATGCTTTTCGGTTTGTAGCGACC
Source organism: Erebia aethiops (assembly GCA_923060345.2). Lineage (NCBI taxonomy): Eukaryota > Metazoa > Arthropoda > Insecta > Lepidoptera > Nymphalidae > Erebia > Erebia aethiops. The sequence continues at coordinate 2,777,809 of OV281079.1, read as the reverse complement.
TTTCCAATATGGCCACTTCCCAATACGACCACTTTCCAATAAGTCCACTTTTTTTTATTTGGAAGTGGCCCTACCGAGAATTGACGTACCGGGAAATAGGCATGATGACTAATTTTGAAAAATGGTCAGATTATGTTCGGAAGTATCTACTATTTCGAAAAAATATCTTATTTCAGCAGAAAAATAAGGTTTGGTAGATAAAATTGGCATATGAAATTTAAATTTTAAAATTCTCGCCATAACGCTCACCGGTGTCATGGCGTCGTTTGTGATTGTCAAAGCTCGAAAACAAACAATTGTGAAGTCATTTTCTTCTTGGTGTTTCATCCATAATGGCGGATTGCTGTATTTTATAGTTTTATTTTATCAAAATAAATAGCAATCTCACTCGAAATAGAAAAATAAATACGTTTAATCCGTGAATCCTATTTAATCAGATAAATTCATAATTTCATTGATTCTTAGTTACATCATGCCTATTGTCATAAGTAGGTAGTCATATATTATAAGTAGGTAGCTAACTAGCTCGCATTACTTTTTCCACGAAACGGCACAGATAATTTTATACACGGATGTGTATATACTTAATAGATATAAACACATCTATAAAATTGGATTTTAACCTCAATAATTAATATTTCACAGCCGTAATTATTTTGATGTAAACTTATAATTCTATAAAAATAATTGCGCGATATTTCTGAACATCAGAGCTGTCATGGCAGATGTTCAAACCTAACAAAACTGAAGGCTATTTTCATTATTTCAATTTTCAAATGAAATAACGTTCACGGGATAGGCCCCATTTCGAATAAACTGCATCTATCATTATTACGATCTTAATCGTGATTGTCTGAGTTTATAGTAGTCCTGCTGCGACAATTTCAGTCAGAAGTGAACACAGGTTTTGAGTTTTGGCGTCACACGACGTGCACAATTGTTTTTATACTTCTACCATACCTTTACTACTGTTTTAATCATACTTTTGCGGGTCTAAAGTCAGTCTTCATGCCCTAGGGCCGTAAACTAGTCGATCGATCGCCCAACTAGTTGACCAACCCCATACTGTAAACAACAGAGTCTAGGCCCCAGACTGGTCGACCAAACGATCGTACCATTTGACATAAAAGTTTTTAAACCAAGGAGTATGTGTACCTGCATAAACACTGGCAGCATGAAAAGCAAAATGACAAATGTGACTCTATCGAACGTGAACATTCACTTTTAATTTGTCTTTTCTTTTTATTATTTACTAGACCTATGTATCCTACTTACTATGATTTGCAATAAATATCTAACCGTTACAGTTTGTTTTACTGTTATGGTAGAAGTATAAAGTAGAGTATACACCACCGGGATAAAGCAGTTTTTTTCTTGGGCGCTTGAATCCCTCACTGCACTCAGGACTCAATCTTAAGCGCTCGGGAGTTACATTTGGAGTCCTTCGTTACGTTCAGGATTCAATGTAGCGCCCGTGACATAAAACAGTGCTTTATCCCCTTGGTGTATAAACTACTATTCTTCCTCAGATATAATATTAGGTAGACAAAATTATTTCGATTGTGGCTAGAATGCAGATCGAGAAGTGATTATTAAAACTCATGCCAAGGGGGTCGCTGATCGCATAACTGCATATCACAATTTGATCTAAGACAATTTTTGTATTCTAAATATATAGCACTTTAAAATTAACTAAAATAATAATTACTTCACTAGATACAACAGGATTTTATCCAAGTATCTATATGAGTATAAGCTATATTGTGTTTAAGCTGGTAATTTTCCCAGTGTTACCTTTTCAATGAATTATGATAAAATAGATGTTAGACATCTATTACATCTCCTTACTTCACTAGATACAACAAGATTTTGTCCAAATATCTATTTGAATAACCAGATGCACTAATATAATACAAAATACTTAAACTCTTTTATAATAGTTACGTGCGCATTTGCTGGCGTGTTGTCTTTATGTCATGATAGGTATCCATCTGTCTATGATACTTGTTCACATCTACCAGCTTGGTTTTTGATATCGAACTGTTTTTTTTTAATATCCTCAGAGCTATTAAGCTCGTCTTAACATCTACTACATCTCCTTACTTCACTAGATACAACAAGATTTTATCCAAATATCTATATGACTAACCAGATACATAAATATAGTACAAAATACTGAAACTCTTAAAATGTTAAGCTCGCTATTGCTGGATTCTTGTCTTTTCAGACAATGTCATGATAGGTATCTATCTGTTTATGATACGTGTTCACATCTACCAGCTTAGTCTTTGATATCCAACTGCTTTTTAATGTATTTTTTTTAAATATCCTCTTAGGAAGTTATATCTTTGCTAATTTGAACTACCTTTCATGTTGTACTATCATTTATTTTAAATAAATAAAAACCGAGTTGACTCCAAAAATACTATTTTATTATTAACGCTTGTTTTTTCTGTTTTAGTTTTAGTTATTAATGAAGTCGGGTTTTTTTTAAATTTAATTTTTAAATTTTTTGTGGGGACCTAATCATGTCCTATTAGTGCTTATAAAGCTCTTTCATATTATGATATACTACGTATGGTACGCCCTAATAGTTAGATCGTAGCTCTGTAATTTGTCGCCTTCGGTATACCAACGTCGCTTGAGGGGGACGCCCTGACTCTATATGAGATGCCTTTTATTTTGTTGTGCTGGTATTTTACGTATTTGGAAGAAATATTTATCTCTGTACTTAATTATTAGTTACACACTCGTAGAAGACTAAACTATTCTATTTTTTTTGTTTTTTTTTAAATACTGCGACATTCTATACTAAAATTTCTTAAATATTAAAAAATATTTCATATCTTTTCCATTTTCACAAAAACCAAACTTTAAAAAGTCGGCGTAACAATTTTTTCTAGATCCACAAACACATAGTACTAATAATACGAAGTCAACCAACATTTCACTTCACTTACACTGGCTACGACGTAGCAGTCAACCGTAGCGTCCGAAATGTCGAGTGTCTTATCAAATATTCGAACACACCAATCTCCGTCATCCAGTCATAATGTTTCTTATATTATTTTAATGTTATATAATGGAGCTACGATACCACAGACACGTTAAACTTATAACACCCCTCTCTTTTTGCGTCGGGGGTTAAAAATATTAGGTGGCTATATTATTTTGCTAATATGTTAGAACTTCGAACTTAAAAGTGTCGGGAATACGCCTTACTTGTTACTAGGCTTCACAAACTCCTCTACTGGGCCCTTTCACAACTGCGTGGTGCAGATAAAGACGGAAGACTTGGCCTTGTTGGGTCAAATGCCGAAGGTTTGCATCTCCACCTCTTCCACGTTTGTGGAGATGGCGACGTTGCCTGGTGCGGACCTGGAGCGCTGCCGGCTGTTGTCGAAGGTCCAGCGCTTGATGAAGTGGTCCGGCCGGCGCCGCGTGCCTGGAGTGTCGGCGCCAGTTGCGCAATTACTGGTGCCATCGGTGCAGTTACTGATGTAGGAACCTGCGGAAAAGCCTGGCGGTCAGTCGTTGTCGAGAGCCGTCCTGTACATTCCAAACGAAGTAAGGACTTTAGGGGAATACGTAGTATGCGGGCAGCATTGTATATTAGGTTCTATATGACCACATACCATTCCACAAGATCTGGTTTAGTGCTCGGTGTGTAGATGTGTAATATATGTGTGACTGTAATTGGCCCACGTGGTTTTAGGTTTTGTAAATTCTGTGGGAACTCTTTAATTTATCGGGATAAAAAAGCCTATGTCCGCTGTACCAAATCTTGCCAAAATCTGTTAAAAGAGCCGTGAAAGCGTAACAGACAGACACTTTCGTATTTATAATATTACGAGTAGTATGGATATTAAATTTCGAAGTAAAGCTTGAGTCAAATTTTACGCAGCCAACACTGGACTGAATCGTGTAATGTTCATTTGATAGAGTCGATACTTAATTAATGCTTAGATAAAATTACGAAATCAATAAATAAAATAAATAAATAATATTTATTTGCAAGAATATGGGTACAGATTAGTTAGATAGTTCGTAACGGCGATAGACGCGACCCTCAATAGGATATCATGTTATTATGAAGTTTTCAAAGGCTTCCATACGATGTTCCGAAGTAAATTAAGATCAAAAATAAACTATGAGGATAACTCTGATAAATTGCGCGGGGTATCAGTTGACAGCGCGATCGAGTTTACACGCGGGTCATTAGATTTATCAGACTTATCGTTTACAGAACTTAAACGGACTGACACTGGAGATGTATGTCCTTGGCGGGTATCTTTAACCCCATGCGGACTTCCATCCCAAGGTTACACTCGTCGGACTACCTTGATCTACTTTTTTGACACTATATAAGAGCCTAACCACACTAGAGTCCTGGCAAGACGTTTGCACGCGTAACTTTCACGTCTGGGCTTGTTGTCTTGTCGTGCAAATAATAAAAACGTGACTTATTTCTTAATCCCTCTTTCGATTGGTGAAAAACACACGAAAATCCATACATTATTTTCTGAAATTGGCCCGGACAAATACGAACTTAGCGCGGCGGGGGACTTTAATTTATAATATAATAATACTAGCAGATGCCCGCGACTTCGTCCGAGTGGATTAATTTTTTTAATTCTCACTGGAACTTCTTAATTTTCGGTTATAAAAAGCAGCCTGTCACTCTCCAGGTCCTCAATTATACTTGATCATGTGTTCATACTTGATGGTAATCATACGTCAAATTAGCCAACATATATTATTGAGTACTATATTTCCTTGGCCCACTTGGAATATAACCCGGTATAATATTTGTGGTAAAGTGATTGAGCAGCACATACGCTGTCAGAGGTTGGCAAACAAAAACACGGGTGTGACCCACGGCCAAAGTACATTGAAATCACTATTAAGTATATAAATTTTTTTTCAATACACTTGCTCGAAAAATGCACTTACAGAGGCAGTAAACAGGGCTTGTAAGTTAAATTTACTGCCCTCGTGCAGTAAATATTTACAATATATATAATATTTACCGCCGTCATGCAGTTTTTTTTTTAATTTTTGTAAGTCCACGTTACTTCTAAATAAAAAGTTTTCTTGCAAGAAGGTTCATATTGACTTTGTATGTAGAAAACCTAAAAAATAATGACATTTAGATGTGAATTGATGAAATTAATTCATAAAATAAAAAATTGTATTTAATATGATTAAATAAAATTGTTTTAGGTTTTTCAAATCAAAAAAGTAAAGGCTGAATAGTTCAGGCTGTTACTGAGTTAAGAACTAGAACCTAGAGCCATGAAGCCAATTTAAAAAAAAATCAATTACAACAACGCGCCGTAGATACAATTCATACAAATCTTTAATATGTGCGCGCTATTTTTAAGTTTCATTGAGTATTTCTTATAAATTATTAAATAATTTATGTGGTTTAAGTGATGTGGGATCATAAAATTAAATCAACAATTAGGTATTTTAGCTGTGAGAAAAAAATCGCGCTTGTAATAGCCGCCAAAAATCTCGACTAAGTATGGGCGTGAAAAGCCATTTTCTAGTGAGTACTTAGTACCTTCCTACTCGACTTTTATTTTCAAGTTTTCTCACAAATGTATTGAAAAATATCGTGTGATACACGGGCGTTAAGGTTTCTACATACTCGTGACGATGGTCAGCCCTCGACTGGCGTCATCGGGCTGACATTAGTCAACTCGTATGTAAAAACCTATTTACCGCCCTTATATCACAAACTACTATAACCTGCCTCGTTACACAATAAACATTTTTCCGTAGGGGGCAATCATACTTTATATTCGAAAATCGAATTCTCGCGTCAATAGGTAGCCTACGTTGCCTGTCCTTCCTCAGCACGCAATCAATCTCTTTACCAAATGTTAAAGTAGGCTGAACAGATGGGCTGTAAAAATGTAACAGACAGACAAACAGGCAAACTTTCGCATTCATAATATTTAAGTATGGATTAAAATGTTCACAAAAAGCTCCCAAATATCTTTCCAAAAATATTAGTTTCTCCTTATAGCTAACTGAAAGAAAGAAACAAATCTTTATTCGGGAAAACAAGTACAAGAAATAACAAAATTTATAAAGAAAAAAAAACCCACGATAGATAGATAATTCCCGTGACATCTTCCGCGTGGGTTTAGGTTATTGATACCGGGAACTCATTTTCGGGGTTGAAATGTAGCTTTTGTATTAATAAGTATAACCTATGGCAGTCTCTATTCCAAATATCAGCCAAATCGTCATTGTGGCGCGAAGCAATAACAAATAACTTACAACCTCTTGCATGCAAGTCTGATTGCAGCCAAGCGCTAGCCTATATATTAAAAAAAAAAAACATGTAAACTTAGTAAAACAGAAAACTTACTAGAAATGCTGCTAGCGCGGGCTGGCTGCAAGTTGGTCCGGCGCACGGCGGCCGAGCGGCGTGCACGGTTGCGGAACCAAGGAATGGCCTGCATTAGCGCATGCCGAAAGTTTTGACCGCTCAGACAATACAGAAAGAAGTTGATGCCGAAGTTGGTGTGAAAGAACATCACTGAGATCTGCTGCAGGGCAGCCCAACGCCCGCCGACGTCGTCTGCATTCTACGAACAGAAAACTTACATAAACCTGTGTCACAAAAAAGGTCTCTGCAAATCAGTTTTATACTAAAACATAAAAAAGTATGTGTGTGCAATTCAGAGACGGCAGAAGTGAAACTTCAGAAAAGTAGCCTACGATAGAATGAGATAAATATAGCTTGTATTCTATCTCATTCTCTCGCAGGCTAAATCCTATTATGATTTGATGAATATGTTTGTCTCTTTTTGGTGTCGCTTTTTCGTTTCATCGAATTTTAAAATCACAACAATTCTAAAGAAGTTTCACTTCAAAAACAGAAATCAGCGCTCAGGTGTGCGGGTCGGCATACGGCAATCTCAAAAAAAAAATTGAAACGTATACACTCGCGAATTCTTTGGACTCGTCCTAGGTGAGCGACTCCATAGAAAATGACAAACCTATCAACGCTACTGTTTGGTGCGGTCGCGCCACGTGCCAGTTGTCATAGAAAATGACGGACGTACGACTACGTGGTTATATCTACGCGACAACCTCTGCCATTTTCTATGGCGTAGGACAGCGGTTCACCGGACAATGGGCTGAAACTGAGTCGCGCTGTCGCGTTTGCCGCTAGCGAGGATAGCTGCGCGGTGGTTTTTCAGAATATTTTGCATGCAAGAGATCTTGTGATTAAATCTACTCGGAAGTCGCAAAAAAGACCTGAACATTGAGTATACTAGTGGTTCGCCCCGAACTAAGACCTCGCGGCGCCATCTATTGACATTAATGTGAAGTTCTGTTAAAAATACTGAAGCTCATTAAAAATTAAATAATTCCGTTTCCTTACAATATTTATCTAATTTTAGTATTTGTTGTTCAAGTACAGGATATAATTGAAATAATTGATCAAGTTTCAGGCTCATCCTTTCAGAAAATTTAGAGTTCTGAGGTCATCTTTGGACTTCAGAAAATCACCACTTTGAAAGCCCCTCATTTCGTCAATTTTGGGGGAAAAATTAAAAAAAAAATATTTTTGGACTCTATTTCTAATTATCTTTAAAATGATATACCGCAACCCTATGTAACTTTATAAAAAATATTTTACTTCGCATTCGCTTCTATGAGAGCCCCTCTGAAATAAAGATTTTTATTATTTTTTAAGCCATATTCGGCGGGAGGCCATTGGTTTACATATTATATTTAAAGCTGAAGTAATTGCGTTCAGTAATTCAGAAGTTATAATGCTCTGACAGACGGACGGACGGACGGACGGACGGACGGACGGACGGACGGACGGACAAGTGCCAATTCACCCAAGTAGACTCAGAGACCTTCGCTTCGCTCGGTCAATGAAGAATGGTGACAAGACATGGAAGATAAGACCGGCAAAAGATTGACTGGCCTGAATGAGACGCAGAGCCTAGAGGCCAAATGGAGTTAACAAGTGTGGTTTTAAACTCAAACTCTTTGTAAACCCATCAAAATAAAGAACACGTACCAAACATAACATCCGCGTGTTTTCCGACTAAAATGTACTCCAAACTTTTGCAACTAAATTGTATTTTGACGACCTCCGTGGCGCAGTCTGTAGCGCTGTTGCCTTAACGTGCGGAGGTCCTGGGTTCGAGCAAGGTCAATTTGGGAATTTATAATTTCTGAATTTTCCCTGGTCTGGCCTGGTGGGAGGCTTCGGCCGTGGCTAGTTACCACCCTACTGGCAAAGACGTGCCGCCAAGCGGTACGATGCCGTGTAGAAACTGAAGGGGTATGGGTTTAATATAACTGCCTTGCCCCTAACAGGTTAGCCCGCTACCATCTTAGACTGCATCATCACTTACCATCAGGTGAGATCGCAGTCAAGGGCTAGCTTTTAGTGGATAAAAAAAAATCCCTTTGCGAACATCACTACTGAAATTACTTTAGGATTAAGAGTATTATAAATTCAGTGTTTAGATAGTTATGTAAATCTCAACACTCAGGTTAAAATAAGCTCAGGGAATAAGAAACCGTGCGTTCTTATACTAACTAAACGAATGCATTAACATTACTTATCAAAGATCTCATATTTCGCTTTATATTTCGCACTGCAACACAGATATAAATTATTGATAACAAGTAATAAAATTAAAAATTTTAAAAAACCCACGACGAACTGCAAAGCTCCATCTAGGTACAATGTGCTTGTTAAGACAAATCAAAAAAGTCCAAACACGACGGGTTTACGATGAGAATTTAAGGAGTTCCGATGATCGCCTCCTGACTCCAGCTTGAGACCCTGGACAGCATCTAGGTACAAAGCGCTTGTCAAGACAAATCAATAGAAATCAAATACGACAGGTTTACTATGAGAACTTAAGGAGTTTCCATGACCACCTCCTGGCTCCATCATGAGACCCTGGGCAGCGTCTAGGTACAAAGTGCTAGTCAAGACAAATGCAAAGAGTCCAAATACGACGGGTTTACGATGCGAACTTAAGGAGTTCCTATGTCCACCTCCTGGCTCCATCATGAGACCCTGGGCAGCATCGAGGCACAAGCTGAATATATCTAATGCAAAAAACCGCATCTCAATCGGCCCAGTACTTTTTGTGAAAAATTGTAACATATTGAAAAATTAAAATCATAGACTACAGCTCAGCTCGGTTGTCTATGGTCCTAAAGTATATCTAAGAACCTTCTCACAAGCTATACGTTTCTAATGCAAAAAACCGCATCTCAATCGGCCCAATACTTTTTGTGAAAAATGGTAACATTGAAAAATTCAAATCATAGACTACAGCTCAGCTCGGTTATCTATGGTCCTAAAATATATCTAAGAACCTTCTCACAAGCTATACATATCCAATGCAAAAAACCGCATCTCAATCGGCCCAGTAATTTTTGTGAAAAATGGTAACATATTGAAAAATTAAAATCATAGACTACAGCTCAGCTCGGTTGTCTATGGTCCTAAAATATATCTAAGAACCTTCTCACAAGCTATACACATCTAATGCAAAAAACTGCATCTCAATCGGCCCAGTACTTTTTGTTAAAAATGGTAACAAAAAAGTGCACAAACAAACATACAAACAAAGAAAACACACAACCTCTTAGGGCAAACACATATACCGTCTCCGTTTCGTCGAGGGTAAAAAAAGGTAGAGGTGACTTAATATTATGAATGCGAAAGTGTGTTTGTTTGTTTATTGGTTTGTCTTACAATCACGCCGCAACAGAGCAATGGATCGACGTAATTTTCTTGGGTATAGCTGAGGACCTAGGTTGTTACATAGTCTACTATTATTACTACTATAAGGTACTTTATCCTGGAAAATTAAGGAGTTCCTGTGGGAATTAAAATCAACTCATTCCACATGGACGAAGTCGCGGGCATTGCGTGTATGCTTTAACTTCAGTATTAATATCAGTCTTATACCTATTCTGCAAATCCAGGAAATTCTGTCACTCAGCCAGGCAGGTATGAAGTATGATATGAGCACAGTGAGTGCCTTCCGACGCGCATCCGTTTATTTCTATCAGACAATTTCAGCTAAATGCGGCCAGCGTTAGGCCTCGGTCACACGTTTAACTCACGTTTAGTCGCTTATTTAAGTAGGCTACGAAAATCTTTTACGTCGCGTATATAGTTTGCAAATGTTACTCACGTATGTCAGTTATGTGAGATAATCCCATAAAAACTAGTGTAATTGCGGCCTTATCAAACGTTGTGCATGAAGCCTTAAGCGCAAAACACACAGGGAGCGGGCGCGGGTCGGGCGCGGGTCGGGTCGGGTGCGCGGCGGGTTGAATTCCTTGTATTTATATGAGCGACATCATACAGAACGCGGGCGTGGGTCGGGCGCGTGGCCGGTGACGCTGTGTGATGTCGTCCATACAAATACAATGAATTCAACCAGTCGCGCATCTGACCCGGCCCGCGTCCGACTCGCGCCGGCTCCCTGTGTGTTTTGCCCTTTAGAGTTAATTAATACCTATGGATGTGAAACATTTGCACCTAAATTAAACAAGTTGAGAGTTAGATCAAAAGGCTCCATTCCTGCACCAAAGTTGGCGGAATGTGAAATGCTTAAAAGTAAAGAATCAAAAAAATTGCAACAGTTAGAGCGGAAACACATGTTTAACAAAAGAAATGAAATGTCGCCATGAGGGGTTCAAATCCCAGGCACATACGGGCTAACTTTTTGGAGCTATGTGCGTTTGGCCGAAAGAAAACATCGTGTGGAGATCTGCATGCCTGAGAGTTTATAATGACTGTGAAGCGTTTATGAATAAAGCGGTCCTGGAAGCGGTGACGCGTAAGCGTGGCATTTTTTTGTAGCTACTCGTATTACGTACGCTTCTGTACTTTGCGTTGATCAGCGCGATGGCGCCGGGATTGTCCCAGTGCAGCGGTAGCGCCTAGATACTAATAATTATTCGCGTCTTCTGTTGGCAGTGTGACTTTAACTTAACAAGATACCTGTATTTTATTTGAGTCAATACGTTTTGCATCTCGTGACCAGGGAGTTCTGACTTTAAAACTCAAACTCAAATGTTTTTTATTCAAATAAAGTTTTACAAGCGCTTCGAGTGAATCCACTACTAAAATCGATACTAATATTGAAAATGCGCAAACGTGTCGGTTTGTCTGTCCGTCTGCTGTACGCTTTCCCGGGTCGAAAATTTTCGACGAAAAGCACAGAGGCAGGTTGCATCCCGGGGAACGACATAGGCTACTTTTTATCATGGAAAATTAAAAGAGTTCCCGCGGGAATCACAAAACATTAATCGCGTAGTCGTATTCGTCTAGTTTTCAATAAATGGAGGCTAACTTTTAATTGAAATAGCGCTTATAGAAGTTAACGCGATTTTATTTCAAAGGAATAGTTGCTTTAAATAGAATCATCGTCCTGTAAACGTTTTAATATTCGTAGAGGAAAGCTTGGAGCTTGAAAGCGTAAAGCGCCTGATGCGTTTATTATTAGGCCATCCATGAAGTTATGTGATGTCGAGTCAAAGCTAAAGTCTGGAAAGCGTTGTTTGATAAATTCCGTAAAAACGAAGGAATTTAATATCTGTATGTACTGCGCCGTGAGCTTTGATTTTTACTACAACTGCTCTACACTTTACAACGAATGTTTATAAAATTAAAAGAGTTGTTTTCCAAAAGAGTTTCTCAAAAATGTTATAAGTTTTTAAATAAAATGGCGTATCGCGTTAATACAAAAGCAGTAATGATCTTATCAATGACAAGCGACGGAGATCAAGTAAAATAAAAATACCAAAATAAATTCACTGACAAAATTAGTTAAAGATTTAAGGAAAAAAAGGTCTGTATAATCTATATTTAATTTTTTTTTATTTCTACGTTAACTATGAATGTCCTGAACGCCTTAAACTTCTTCACAATGGTCTCACTGATATATGAAGCTGCTAATCCGCATTTCGTCAGCGTGGTGAACTATGGACTAAACCCTATTTCTATTTTGAGAAGATTGTTTTCATTATTTGGATGCACGATTGATGATGGTGATGAATTGTTTCCATAAAACTCACTACGGTTCCCTATATAATACTTAAAACTGGCTGGTGAAGGCACGCATTTTCGACTGACAAGTTTCACTTACATGAAACTTTCATGAACTTGTTTTACGTAAGACTAGGCAATATCAAGTAAACAAAGAACACAAGAAATTTATTTAGTAGTAGTAACATGAGACCATATTAGCGCTTCACTAGCAGATTTTCAACAAGACTGTTATAAACTCTCCATAACTTGTTTTACGCCATGACGTGAGTTCACGGATGAATTTACAATGCAATCGTTGTGAAGTTAGGGTATACTTGGAAAACTCCTGGTTATGAGCCAAGTATTTACCGATTTATTTCAGTAAATACGCAGCCAAAAACTCGGCTAACATTACCTTCCCATTCGGCCAAAAATATTTAACCATCTGGTTGTACAAGAAATGCTCAGAATGACTAGCGCAGAGCTAGCAAGTTCACAATGTTTGAAACTTTAACTCCCGTGTCTTTCACAACACGTAAAGATCACACAAGTTTCCATTGGACTGTGAGAGTATCTAAGGCAATTGAGAGCGCATTTTGCGCACGCCCTTGTGCACCGTAATTGGCGGCCGTGGCCGGAACTTGGTTAGGATAACTTCATTATTTATTAGCTCGTGAACAATTTAATGATATTATACCTACGAGTATGAAAGAACCTGAACCTGAGTATGAAGAAACAGGACGTTTTTAAAACGGAAGTTTGTTTTTAGCAATGGGACGCTTTGCGCCAGAATCCTGAAAAGAACAACTGACTCTCTCGAATTTCATGCATGACTAGCCTCTGCCCGCGGCTTTGCAAATACAAATTTCAAAGCCCTATTTTAACTCCTTAGGGGTTGAATTTTCAAAAGTCCTTTCTTAACGGATGGCTACAGTCAGTCCAAACTGTCTAGTGATTTGAGCTGTGAAAAGTTGCCATCGCGTTGATAGATCAGTCAGGAAGTCGGTCAGTCAGTCACCTTTTTTTATATATATAGATGAGAACCCACCAAAGACGACGAATGGTACAAAATTAAATTAATCTGAACGACGCATACATTAATTTTGGTTTTTACCTTCTTATCTATTCCGTGGTCTGTGCCTTCCAGCGTAGTGTAGCTCAGCGCCTAACAGATAGCCTGTCAAATCGGCTTACACTAGTATAATCAACGGCTTACACTTTTACCAATATTGCATGCAATCTATTTTATAAGAAAACTAAACAACTACTACAAACTATACTAAAAAGTTTATACTAACTAAAATAGTCTCAAAATTAGGTTTAAACCTAAAAATTAAATCTACGTATTAAAGGGAAAACTCCACCAACGCGCCGGTGCCCGATAACCGATAGTGGGAGAGCAACAAGTGGTTTACCCGCTAGACGAAATAAATCTATCTATCTAAGTTTATACTAGTGGTTTTACTCCGAACTTAACCTAGTGATTTATAAATAATCCTACTTGTATTATAAATGTGAAAGCTTGGTGATTTTAACTCCTTCACGCCGCAATGACTAAACAACAAGGTTGGAGATAGCATTAGCTACTGAAACTGCTAGCTCTGAATTGCCACTTCATTTTATCTCGGAAAATTAAAAAGTTCCCGCCTTAGTCAAAATACTAAGTCTAATTAATTGATAAATTTTATTTTATTTGTGCTCGCAAAAGTTACCATATATTATTAACTAAAGCTTTCATTTATAAACTTTTGTCGTCCTATCCCTCTTGGACCACGCTCTAATTCTAATCACCACATTCTATGCTATGGATAGAATCAATACTTTCGATAATGCTTTCAATATCCTAACTGAATCTCGAGGTGACCTATCAATGGGGGAACTTTCGATAGCGATGGCCAACTCGAGTTTACGTGAAACCGAGTTAATTGAGTTAAAAATATGCGTAAACCGATTTATCCAAACCAAGTTGGTAGGCAAAATTTAAAGTCTACGTGGTTTGTGAATCGATTGAAATTAAGAAAAGGGTTGTTTGGGTTGTTGTGTTTAGCAATGGGCTATTCATTTCAATTATCTTTCATTTTTAAACTGAATTTTAAAAGGTAGGTCCATTGCCTACCTTTTAAACAATGACCTTCTATACACAAGGACATCGCACTGGCGCGCATAACAAGGGACCAAGTAAGTGTGCTTAAACTCGTTGTAAGCACACTTTTTTCATTAGTCGCATGTTCACTGCGAAGCTGTCAGGATGCCTAAGTGCGCGTTCAAAAAGTGCCGAAATAATACATTAACGACGCAGAAAAAAGATGGTGTGACGTACCATCGATAAGTTAATTTTATTTACGTAAGTTAATATGCAAAAAAGTGTAAAATACGTAGTAAAACTATTGAAAACACAAGAAATATTTAAAATTATTTACAATGTTCCCATTCCTTTCTCTCACGCACATCGGAAAGAGACAGATGGAAGGGCGCGTCATGAATGTCAGAAAAACAAAACTGTGGAGTAGCTTTTTTTTGTTCCATGTAAAATCTATTGGCAATTAATGTTATCACATTTTTTTCACTATCTTGTAAGTTTTCCCAATTAAGGGCCTTTAAGCAATCAGGCCGCAACCAACAGCTGTAGGTATAAAACTCGCCACACTACACTATATATCTGTAGGTACGCATATATAGCACTACGCTCTAGGCTCGATTTCGCCGGCGCGGCCCTGGATATCCCCACAGCTGTGATTCCTATTTCTTTAAAGTGTACCTGGAAACAGTATGACAGGTAGTAGGACAAGGCGCCTTAAGAAAAAACATATAACATGCCTCGAAGGTATAATTTTTTATCTTTACTCGATCAAATATAAATCACATAGGGTAAGTTGCGCAATCTGTAATGGCTGTTCTTTTAGATTTCCTTTACACGAGATCACAAGTTATCCAATAAACAAAAATTCTCCTCTCTTTTCGGATCTAAATCAAAAAATATCGATCCAAGGGAAAAATTGATAAGGACTAAAATTGTAGGAAATTTAATTTCAAATAACTTTGGTTATAACCATTTTTCGTGTAAAATTGAAAATAAACGAGTTATTCAATAAACAGTAATTCTCCACTCTTTTCGGATCTAAATCGAAAAATATCGATCCTAGAAAAATTGATAAGTACCAAAATTTTTTCCGTGTCAGCCCCTCTTTTGATCTAATTCGACTGGGCTAATATAATAGTTTCATATTTACAAAAACGAAAAATCTCTCAGAAATAACAAAAATTAATAGCGCTACACTACTCCATTCCCTTTTTGTTCCAGTCTGCTTCTAAAATCACCTTATTAAGCTTCGAGTGATTAATCGATTTACATTGCGGCTTAAACACAGAGGTCAGTTTACAGGACTTGAATGTCAGCGGCAATGTATAGATGGAGCAGTCGAAGCAAAATAGGGTGAATTAGAAGCGTGTGCCATGTTTGGGCTCTGTTTTTGTATGCCACGATTTGTCCATTTGTATAGAAGGTCATTGCTTTTAAAGGATACATACGTGTTTGCACCTGTCCACACCGTACGCACTATGCACAATCCGTGACGCGTAAGCGCGCTCAAACTTGCAGCTGTAGTGCAGCTAGGGCCAGTGTTGCAGCCCCATCATAAGTGAGGCTAGACCTTAATACCGACTAGATTAATAACCTAGTCCCGCGTGCCTCAGTCGGATAGAGATAGCTATATTCCGGCTCATATTTGTACGCGCTTGTCAAAGCTTTGCTTGCTTTGTTTGCTTGGCGCTTTGAAGTTGCGGGGGGTCATCGCCGGATTCTGAAATCTTTTTATTCAACTATAGACATCCAAATAGATAAATTGAAGAGTTTTGAAGAAAGTGAAAGAAATTTTGCAGAGTTGCTAGATGTGAGAGTTTAAGCAAAAGCAAAAGATTAGGTTTTACTGCGTTCTCACCATATTATAAGTGTGACCGTTGAAAAGAGTATCCTGGAAGAGATACAGAGATTAAAATATCATATGTTACGAGATTCTAACTTCTACACTACGATTTCTACAACTACGGCTATTTCTACAACTACGGCTTGGTCTGCCAGGCAAGATATCGTCTATAGTAGCAAAGGGAGGTTCCCTGCATGCTAAGTCACTACATTTATTCCCAAAAACATTAATCCCAAAAACTTTTCCAAAATTTAGTCACAAAAACAAAACTAATTATTGGCCATTACAAAGCTAAATGCATACTCAATGCTGCAAAGAACGCACGCGAAATATATTTCATTATTAAGAATGCAAAGGACGTGAGCAGAAATTGTACGTACTCTGACGTATTTCAAATTTTCAGTTCTGATTAGTACCGTTATATATCAGTTTTACTAGGTGAGCGACGAAAGCGACGCGATGCGTGCGATTAGGTCATTTGAAGGGCCAGCTAATGTTTGATAGTTTAGTTTAGTATTATCTCATATTTTTATTTTTTTCCCATATTATGTAGTTGTATTTTTAATTTTTTTTAGCTTTGTATCGAATTAATTAGAAAGCTCGTTTTACTTTTAAGTGGTCACTACATTTAGCATTTTTTATAGGATAAGATTACCCTTGAATGTTTTAATATAAGTGTCCGTTAGTAGACCTAGTAAATAAAAATAAAATACTGTCGCGTCGCAGGAATGGGCCATAACACTATGGCAATGGCAATATGTAATCAGCTTAACTCTATTGATGCTTTGAACATCCATTCACGCAATATAGGATTTAATCATGATTTAATATAGAGTGACAGTTTATGTTTGTAAGTTATTCCCCGCTTTGTTGGACGTAGTGGATAGATAATTTCTGTCGGCAATCGGCTTTGACTCAAATCAATTTGGAAATTGGAA
Organism: Erebia aethiops; assembly: GCA_923060345.2. Classification (NCBI taxonomy): domain Eukaryota; kingdom Metazoa; phylum Arthropoda; class Insecta; order Lepidoptera; family Nymphalidae; genus Erebia; species Erebia aethiops. The sequence continues at coordinate 2,760,899 of OV281079.1, read as the reverse complement.
ATATCGTTACAGGAACGGTGTATTCAAACAAGCAGATTTTTCATAAACGTATTATTTTCACGAACTATCGCGAGTGATATCATACTAATATTATAAATGCGAAAGTGTGTTTGTTTGTTGGTTCATTGGTTTCTTGGTTTGTCCTCCAAACATGCCGCAAAGGAGCAACGAATCGACTTGATTTTTGGCATGGGTGGCAAGGACCTGGAGAGTAACATAGGCTACTTTTTATCCCGGAAAATTAAGGAGTTCCCGCGGGAATCAAAAAAACTTAAACCACGCGGACAAAGTCGCGGGAATCAGCTAGTTCATTATAAACATACACGTTACATGGTTTAAACTCACGTATATTTTGTGGGAATATGCTCGACTAGTTTGGATCCCGTCATGGGGTGTTCCCGCATAACGCTGTCTAGACGGGCATATTCTACAAAATACATGAGTTTTTGATATTTGTGTTCGGTACCTACATGAATTTTTAAAATTTTCACAAACGATTTTAATATTGACTGGAGGAAAATAAATTTGTGTGTTTGTCTTTAACTTAACTTCCATTAACAATATAAGCAGGTTTGTCAAAAGCGCATCGTATTATGAACATTTACACTATTTCTATTGACGGAAACAAAACGAACAGTTCTGTCTTAATTATTTGTTTGCGATACTCAACCTGTTTAGTCATCGAATTCGAATCGATAAATTGCCTGAAGAGGTGGATTAACACTATTTATATATATGTTTACTGTACTGACCAACTGTTTCATACTTTGTTATTGGAAAATTTTAATATAGTCGTTTAGGTACTCTATGATGATATATTCTAGGGTATATCTAAAAATATATTAATTTTCCCCAGACTCTTAAGAGGCCGGTTCGCGCCGCTCGCAACTTCTATTCGAACCGCAAATATAAATTTGCCGGTATATTGCTATCTCTATTTCACTGATGACACATGATCGCGTTCAAGCGAGATAGCAATATGAGCTTACAGAATTTGTTATACATTTAGTCTTGTTCCGTGAATACCAAAAATGATGAATGAAAACTTATCGTGCTTTTTACTTCGTTTTGTTATTCTGTAACTTGACAATATAGGCTATGCTGCTGACCAATTAATACGTAAGATATCGTTGGGTTTAATATGAAACAAATAAGAGGGAAACATGTCCATCTTGTCGTAAAAATATGCAAAACGCAATTCATTTACATTTCATTTTAGGAAAGTATTTTGAAAACATATAAATCCAGGGGACTAGATAAATACAATTTGAATCCAAATAAACTCTCATTTTGGTGGAAATGTTCTCGAATTATTAATTATTTTGGTATTACGTTTGTATGGGCAATTCATTCTCCGCTGGCTTTTCTTAACCGATTTAGTGGTCCTTTTGAGAAACTAAGCAATACAACAGACAAAATATAATTTTATTCGTCGTTGTTGTCAGTTGATAGACGTCCACCGCTGTAGGTACATAAAGTCTCTTGTAGGGTCTAAAACAGGCCGACCGCGATCTTGTGCTCCTCTCATAGTCGTTGCCAACAGACCTCCACTGCGCTAAATGTCTATTACAGACTTTGTCCATATAGTAATAAATTTTAGTTACAAAGAAATCCTTCCTGTCCGGACCGTGAATACACCGCAAATTTATCGAGTTGGTCGAGTGCAGCCTGCGTTTGAATAACAAAGAGTATTCGACTGACAACCTCTCTATAAGCTTTATAGTTGCTCATTACCTATAGGTAACTGTCTGTCTGAAATTGATATGAAAACGGTAACAGATTTCTATAGCTTTATCTCATGGACATCGATAGCTAATATCCGGCATTCGTTTCAATTCGTTTCATTCATTTGTTATAAGTTTGAATAAATCGCTCGCCACACCGTTGCACCTTATCATAAGATACCAGACATTCTGGGAGACTAGACATTGTCAGCCGGGACGGATTTAAATGCAAGTACCAACAACAAAGACATTTTATATAAAACAGACTGTATAAAAGTTTTACTTGGCTCTACTAAAGACATGTTGAAGATGTCTCTGAATAAGTTCAAAGTTAATGTAAAACGTAAACTCATTGAAAAATCTTATTACCATGTAAAGGACTACTTAAACGACAAGGAAGCCTGGCAATAATTTGCTCTAATGTCTCTGATAGTTCCTTTGTAAGAATATTTGTGAGATGGTGATAATAAAAAAAAATACAAAACCCGGCTGAGTTTGTTGTGGGCTCTTCTCAGACCAGGGTGCGTTTGGAACCCTCGTAGCTTTAGTTTTAAGATATCGTTACCCATTATCACCATCATGCTTTTTAACCCTTCTACTGGGGCGGCCATTTTAGAAATTCGAGACGGAATGGCGGAGGCCCGCGGGTGGCGAGCCGCCGGTGGTCCCGCGCCGGTTTAAATAAATATACAAGGTTCATCTGATTTGTTTATGCTAACCTGGCGTTAGAAGAATTGGACAATATGGCTAATTCTACTGAGCACAATCTCTAATGTAACCTAAAATAAAAATTGTAAATCTAGTGATGTCCCTTCCCGAAGGGAGTACGATGCAAGGGATAGCGATATATTTAGAGCTGTCATTTTAGTTGAGAGTGTGGTTCGCAATCTCTGAGCTAAACAGCAATTAACGCACTAGATTTAATGAATCATAGTTTGAAGATTGTGTACAACTAACAATTCACAATATGATATACCTATATAGTCCGAAAAACTACTACTAAATTTACGTGTTAATTGAAAGAAATGAACACAATTGACTTAGTGTGGGACCTTGACAATAGCGCTGTGTGACAACCCTGACAGACGGAAATAAGCCGCACGCACCGCCTATACGTCCGGGCGCAACACAGAATGCACAGAGCTAATTTACTATGTTTATTAGCTAAGCTGCCTCGTTTGTCTAGTGGTTAGCATGTTCGACTGCGGCCGATGAGGTCCTGGGTTCGAGTCCCGGGTTGGGCAATAATTAAGTATTCGGTTTTTCTGATGAGGAATTCTCAGTACTAGTCCGGAGTTAGGAAGTTTGCGGTGTGTCACCCGGCACGGACGGCATAACGTGCTCTCCGGGGCGTTATCACTAACATGATTATAGTCGTTAAAGCCCGCTAACCCGCATTGGAGCAGCGTGGTGGGTCTAAGCTCTAATTCCCTCTCTCATAATATGAGAGTGGAGGCCTGTTCCCAGCAGTCGGACGTTAGTGGGACTGTCTGTCTGCTATCGCTTTAGCGGCCCATCTTTTCAATCGATAAACCGTTGCGTTTGGGTTTCCAAATTTTTCTTTTGCGGTCATTATCGACTTTAAAGAAAATAAGAAAGCAGCACAGTTTCATGCCAAAAGATAATGGGTTGATAAGGTCAATTTGCTTTTAGGACCTTATGTTACGGAGCGGATTAGAATTCTCGGCAGGAATGGCATTACGAGCAGGCATTAATCACTCTTTAGTTCATAAGCAACACAAATCTATAAATAACATTAATTTTTACGTTTACAATTACACGTTACAATTAATTTTTGACCTAAGAAGTGCACACATCTTGTGCAAGCAGTTTCTTTTACAAGTTCAATTATCTAATTAGCGCGTCTTCAAAGTGATATGGTTTTTAACCGACTTCCAAAAAAGGAGGAGGTTCTCAATTCGGCGCGTATTTTTTTTTAAGGACTAGGTACTGTTTGCTGGTTAAAGATTTTCTTTACTATTATGGAGATCTTAGATTCAGGTAAACAGTAACACCATGCGTGGTATTTGAGTTATTATTTCGGCAATTTCTGTTTTCACAAACAGATTTAACTACGTAGCTCAGTCTCACATGATTTTTATATGTTTACATAACCAAAGTAGTGTAGGAACATATTATCCTCATTTTGTTTGCCCGTTTCTTTTTTATAATACTTTGACGAGAAGAGCAAGAAAAAAAATTGTTTATTTGGTATTAGGTACTTTTTGCCAGTTAACATTTTCACGGATGGATTTAATGGAGATTAGACTAACAACGAGTTAATAACGTACTGCAAAATCAGATAGTACTGATATTGGAAATCATAGCCGTGCCATGTACGAGTACATAAGTAATTAGCGAATGGGGTATTGGAAAATAGCTAACAGATGCGGTATAAATGTATTGAAAATGCGAAACGAAACGAAAAATGGTTGAGACATGGGGTTGAGATCACAAAAAAAGGAATCTGCTTCGTGGTTGAGACTCAATTTTCCGAGCAATGCCGCCCCCATCGCGTCCACGTCACAGATAAAGTGCCACTAGAAGGGAGTTCGAATATCTGAACACCCAGAAAGGATTTTAGTGATCGTAGCAAACGGAGTGAAAATGCAGAAGTTTAGGTTTCAAAACATGATCATGAACAACACTGCAGTGAACACTTTTTCCCTATCTCCTATGAGAGTGGAGGCCTGTTTCCAGCAGTGGGAATTTAATAGGCTGTGTAGTGGAGTGCTACTGAGACCCTATCTTTAATCACTGGAGCCAAATCGACGAAGCATTAGTATTTACCAGGTCCATTTTGCCCTCCTACAAGAAAATATTGGAAGCCTAGAAGGATGCATTGTTCTAATAAGTCATCTATTATTAAAATCAGACCCACTCATCACGGGCCTCAGGAAGCTTCCTAAGAAATAAGAAAGCTGTGTTAAACAAGACAGTTCTTGGATTATTATATACTAGCAAATGCCCGCGACTTCGTCCGCGAAAAATAAGCTTTACAAATTCCCACGGGAACTCCATAATTTTTCGAGTTAATAGTGTGATAGGCCTATGACATATAGCCTATGACACTCACAAATAATGTGGCTTTCTTATTGGTACCAGAAAATTGGTTCAGTAGATCCAGAGATTACCTTCTACAACCTTACAAACTTTACCTCTTTATAATATTAGTATAGATTTAAATTGTATTGTAAATTTTCAGTTCATGTTATATTGAATCTCTATTTCTCTTCAATAAATGTTTGCGGCAACTGTAACGTCATGAAATGATAGCAGCTGTTAGAATTCCACGGAATTAAAAATCCGTCTTTGTAGTTAGAACGGCATACCATTGTGCAGCGACAGATTCAGGTCTGTCGATTCAAAAGAACTTATTAGAGTTTATTTAAATGAAAAATATTTGAATTGGTATTGAATTTACTCGCACAGCCTGGTGGGACAGAAAATCCAACACGGCCGGAGGGGCAAGAGCGACTGCTCAGAGGTGAAAATACACTATGAAATGATCTTTGAAAGAAAAATTGGATTGCCACGAATTAAATACCAGCCGTTTACGCGATCCGTTCTATTTATCAGAATCAGCCAAATATTATACTAGAGAGATGCTGATTTTTTGACGCGGTTCAATACTGATTTTATAATCCTTTATAGTAGTTATAAGGCGATGATAGAGGTTAAATACTACGGTTTTTCGGCGGTACGGTGCGAGGTTCGAACCCCGGACTGGCACCTATGATTTAGCAAAGTTATGTGCGTTTTCCACAATGAATGCCACTTGCTGTAAGCGGTAAACGAAAAAATCGCGAGGAAATCTGCATGCCTAACAGTTCACCGTAATCTTCTCAAATCTATGTGAAGTTTGCAGTTACAAGTTAACTCTTGACTGCGATCTCACCAGATACTAAGTGATGAAGCAGTCTAAGACGGTAGCGGGCTAACGCGTTAGGGGTACGACAGTTACATTAAACCAATACTCTCTACACGGCATCGTACCGGAACGCTAAATCGCTTGGCGATACGTGTTTTCCGGTAGGGTGGTATGTGGTAACTAGCCACGGCCGACCAGAGAAAATTTAGACATTATAAATTCCCAAATTGACCCCGCTTAGGTATATCAATTATTATATATTATGATGCTCGCGACTAGGGCGATGGGCCGCTAAAACGTAGCAATCAGACAGATAGGCAAGCACATTTTCCCATTAATAATACTTATAGTTTTGTGGATAAATTTAAGCCGGTGAGCGGTTAGGCTCGCTAGCTATAAGCCTACAGGCCGCTATAGCTTCGTCTCGGCTTAAGGGTGCCTTTCCACCAAATATAGCTACATTGCTAAGCTATGGATGGTTTTTTTATGTTTCGCACTCAAATTATCCTCTGACTAGGTGTCAGAGACCTTTTTGCTGCGAGTTTTGCTCTTAAAGAAGTTGCCAATTCACGATAGTCGTGAAGTAGGTTTGTGTGCGTGCTTTTTTTTTGTTTTTCTTTTTTTTTTCGTGTGTATATAATATTTATGTATATTAGTGTATATAAAAATATAAATATTATTATTTATTAATATTATTATTACTCGTATATATTACTGAGAAAAAATTATATTAGAAATTTATCATGTCAATTATTAATTTGTTATTTTTATGTCAATCGTTTGGAATATTATTATTATATTATTACGCATGTGGTGCCCTTCTCCTTTTTAGAGTTCCGTACCAAAATGGTAAAATGGAACCCTTATGGTGTGTGTGTGCGACTTTCTCCGTCTGTCTGTCCGTCCGTCACACTCGATTATTTCAGTAACTACCGAAGCTATCGACATGAAATTTGGAATAGTTGTGTATATTAGTGGCCCAAAGACACTGGAATAAAAAAAATTGTAAATTATTTTTGTTCTTATTTAAAAAGGGGGGAAAATCGGAGGGTTGAAATTTAAAAGTGAGATAACTGTACTGTGTGGGGTATCACATGAAAGGGTTTACTTTGTACATTCCAAAACAGATTTTTAATTATTTTTAGTTATGATAGTTTTTGATTTATCGGGGAAAATGTCTAAAAAAATACCGTTCCCCCCCCCCCTTATCTCCGGAGTTTACCAATCGAAAAATTTGAAATAATTATGGTCAATAGGAATTTACGTATATTTTACAGGAAAACTATAGCCAATGCTCTAACTAGCATAGTTTTTTTGATATTAACAATAAACCTCTACAAACAAAGATTAACAATAAACCTCTACAAACAAAGTTAGTCTTGCGGTTCATTAACAAAGGTAATTATTTATTAATAATGGTACGGAACCCTTCGTGCGCGAGTCCGACTCGCACTCGCCCGGTTTTTTGTTATGGTCTACTATGGATGGATGTCAAACACTCCAATAGGAACACCTGATCTGACATCTAGCAATCTTAGATTGCGGCAAGGAATCTGTCGTCGTGCTCGGGTGACTGTCAGTCAAATTAGCTTTACACGATTGAAACGGCCATTCGTGTGTGCCTACTCTTAAGACACTGGACAGTTGAGCATACCAGACATTCTAAGATACTAGACAGTCAGCCGGAGCCCTCTTCTGAGGTATAGTCAAGTGAGTATAGCATAGGGATGATGCCAAAAATAAATAATTTCTTACTGATTAATTACTTATTGATTTGAGGGTCTTCCAAAAGATCTTAAAATCAATTAATTTTGATAACCATTTTAAACTATCTAAATCGTTAGTCAAGATGGAATAAAAGTGCGTCTTTGAGGAATTCCATACTAAGAACGACGCTCTATAAATAATTTCTTAGTAATTATTTATTATTAAATAGAAGATCTTCCAAAAGATCTACAATATCTCTATATTAAGTTGTTGGTATTTAATTCTGATAACCATTTTTAACAATCGATTTATGAAAAACACTGCGTCTTTGAGTACTCTCCCCATACTAAATGCGACTTTTTTAAAAGAGTTTCTGATTTTATCGAGTTGGCATTATTCTTATCCTGAAGAAACCTGGCGTCTATTCCGTATATTTCGCCACACGAAAAAATAGTCTAGACGACGATAGCTGTATTAAATGTATATTGTACTTGTAATTTTCAACCCTTTGTGATTACAGTTTCACAGAATTCTATGAATTAGTACACAATACCGTGAAACCTTACATATTTCGTTTATGGCCTTATTTAATGTCAAGTTATAATTATTGTTAATTTTAATTTGGAACCCTGTTGATTACTTACAAATAGATAAATAAAAAAGTATATTTTAGTTTTGATAATAATTCCTCAACAGTATTATATATTAAGGTACCTATGCCCTATTAGCTGCACCTATTGTATCAGTAGAACAATGCAAGCGAAATAACTAATTTTGATTTTTCATTCGCAAAAATCCTATATTTACTACCATCCTATATTTTTTTGATAAAAAAATAAGTGCGAAGCAGTACGCTGATCAATTACTCAAAACTTAAACAGGCAATCATATCAGGCAGGCATATTTCATGCAAAAACATAGACTACACATCTACTAGTATCTTCTATATAAATAAAAACAATTGTCGAAATTCATTAGTATGTTCTTGCATCACATCAGAACGGCTGGACCGATTTTGACGGAATTTTTTGTGTGTGTTTGTGTGGGTCCCGACATGGTTTATATTCACAATTGAACAGGACAACGTCTGCCGGGCCCACTAGATTCAAATAATTATCAAGATATTAAATTTATCAATTTCAGCGCAATCGTAACAAATTAATGTGCACATAATATCTTCAATCACGACAAATCTCTAAGTAGGTACTCTCATTACATACATAGGCGGGTCTCATTACATACATAAACAATCGGCCAAGTGGGAGTCAGACTCACGTACGTATCCAATTAACAATTAATATAATTTATTTAATAAAATTATTCGACCGCTTCAGAAAATAAAATGTAGATGCTACAAATTAAGATAAAAAGAAAAGCGTAGAACACAGAATGTGAAATTCATGATTTTGGATTTTCCTTTAAGAGTACGGGAAGCACTTTATTAGCTTATCTTTCATATGGACATAAAATAGAATAAAAATTAAACGCAAAGCATAGACATGCATATGTATATAATGGAGTGCTGCAAAACGAAGGAGACGTGCAATTCGCGATGCAACTTACCATGTCGTAGGCGTACGCGAGCACGCGGATGGTGTACGCTGGCACATTAAGTACCACATACACCGAGGATACCAACAGCAACATGCGGGTGACGCGCTGCTGCGAGCGCGGACACACGGCCAGCGCGCCCGCCGCCTCGCGCCCTTCCTTCACGAGCTGGCGGCGCGCGCGCTCCACGCGGCACACGCCCGACATAATCCACATATTGAAAATAACGATGAGTCCCAGCGGCACCGTGAACACCAGCACCGTGTCCATGATGTTGAACCGCGCCGCGTGGATCAGGTACTCGCGGGCGATGTTGCAGTCGCCGTCGCGCGGCGCCGCGAACAGTAGCACGGGACTGTCGAAGACGAGCGACGCCACCATCACGGACATCACGGAAATGCGCGCGCGCCTCATCGTACACATGGAATTGCGTCTCAGCGGGTACAGTACGGCCACAAAGCGTTCCAGCGTGAACGCGACGACGAACCACGCGCTGGTCGAGCACGACACGTAGGAAGAATACATAATTGACTGGCAGAAGCCGTAGCTGTGGAACACACCGGTGATGCGCGTCGCGCTCAGCCACGGCGGCAGCAGCAGCAGAAGGAACACGGTATCGGATACGGCCAGCGCAGATAAGTATTGGCTCGTGGACTGTAGGCGTAGCTTGCTAAATCTAAACACGAACACGGACAACAGGTTGCCGACGCTGCCCACTGCCACGAGGAGCGGCGTGTAGTACACGTACAGTATGCCCACCGCCTCGGCTACCCAGTCGTCGTCGTCCGCGAGCGCGGGGTGCGTGCTGAGCGCGCGGCCGGACGCGTTGGCGTTCATGGCGCTGCGTGTGTCCGTCGCGCCGATCACTCGGTCGTCTGACGCGTAGGACATGTTGCTCTGCCTTAAAAACCAGAAGTGGGTCGGCCGAGGTTCGTGCTGAGCGCGCGACCGTCCACCGCGCTGATCACTCGTCGTCTGACGCGGAGGACAGGTTGCTCTGCGGTCTGCCTTAAAAACCAGCAGTGGGTCGGCCGCGGTCCGTGCTGAGCGCGCGTCCGTCCACCGCACTGATCACTCGTCGTCTGACGCGGAGGACAGGTTGCTCTGCGTTAAAAACCAGCAGTGGGTCGGCCGCGGTCCGTGCTGAGCGCGCGTCCGTCCACCGCACTGATCACTCGTCGTCTGACGCGGAGAACAGGTTGCTCTGCGTCAAAACCCAGCAGTGGGTCGGCCGCGGTCCGTGCTGAGCGCGCGTCCGTCCACCGCACTGATCACTCGTCGTCTGACGCGGAGGACAGGTTGCTCTGCGTTAAAAACCAGCAGTGGGTCGGCCGCGGTCCGTGCTGAGCGCGCGTCCGTCCACCGCACTGATCACTCGTAGTCTGACGCGGAGGACAGGTTGCTCTGCGTTAAAAACCAGCAGTGGGTCGGCCGCGGTCCGTCCACCGCACTGATCACTCGTCGTCTGACGCGGAGGACAGGTTGCTCTGCGTTAAAAACCAGCAGTGGGTCGGCCGCGGTCCGTGCTGAGCGCACGTCCGTCCACCGCACTGATCACTCGTCGTCTGACGCGGAGGACAGGTTGCTCTGCGTTAAAAACCAGCAGTGGGTCGGCCGCGGTCCGTGCTGAGCGCGCGTCCGTCCACCGCACTGATCACTCGTCGTCTGACGCGGAGGACAGGTTGCTCTGCGTTAAAAACCAGCAGTGGGTCGGCCGCGGTCCGTGCTGAGCGCGCGTCCGTCCACCGCACTGATCACTCGTAGTCTGACGCGGAGGACAGGTTGCTCTGCGTTAAAAACCAGCAGTGGGTCGGCCGCGGTCCGTCCACCGCACTGATCACTCGTCGTCTGACGCGGAGGACAGGTTGCTCTGCGTTAAAAACCAGCAGTGGGTCGGCCGCGGTCCGTGCAGAGCACGCGTCCTTCCGCTGCGCCGATCACTGGTCGTCTGACGCGGAGGACAGGTTGCTCTGCCTTAAAAACCAGCAGTGGGTCGGCCGCAGTCCGTGCAGAGCGCGCGTCCTTCCGCCGTTCCGATCACTGGTCGTCTGACGCGGAGGACAGGTTGCTCTGCCTTAAAAACCAGCAGCGGGTCGGCCGCGGTCCGTGCTGAGCGCGCGACCGTACGCGTTGGCGTTCATGGCGCGGCGTCCGTTCGCCGCGCCGAACACCCGTCGTCTGACGCGGAGGACAGGTTAAAAACAAGCAGTGGGCCGGCCGCGGTTCATGTAGGAGCGCGTTGCATCCTCTCGGCGCAGATGCCCGCCCACCTCCCGCGTCCCCCGCAACCTTGCACTCGAGATTATTTGCTCTAACCTACCTACCTGACCAAATCGAACACGTGTAAACTTCGAATGTATTTTACGCTTACATTACTAACTTTATTTCCCTTTTTTAGTTAGATGATGTTGGCATATCTTGTGTATTAGTTTAATAACAAGCTACGTGTGTAGTTTAGCGAGAAACTTATTCTTGTAATAATTGTTTGTTTTTGAAACTCTGAACACTATGAATTAAAAAAAATATTTAGACCAAATTACGACGGGTAATTTGTCACGCTATTTATACCTACCTACGATAAAAAAAATATGTTAAATGAGGTCAAAAAAGTTCACTCATTAATTTGTCGCCTTTTAAAATATTTAGTACTTAACTAAAATTAATTTTTAAATGGTTTTGGAGTTTATATAATTAAGTATAAGGGAGTATAAGGAGAATAAAACTTTATGTTCCTTAACTAGCTGACCCACCCTGGCTTCGCGTTGTGTTTATCTTATGAAAATCTCTTTTTTAACCCAGAATGTATATTACTGAGAACATGCTTGATACATTTATTTATATTAATTATATAATTTATATTCATCAAAGTACATTACCTAGTCATGGAAACATTAAGTCAATAACGTAACGGGGAAAGTTTGATTTTGTATATATGCTAATCGATTCTAAACGAGGTAAACTCCAAAAATTCAAAAAATATTTAATTTGAAGGGATCGTCCAGTTAAAGATTTTTTTATCGTAATCCTAGAAGATGCCCGTGAATTCGTTCGCGTAGATTGAGATATCTAATAGAAAATCCTACATAAACTCTTTGATTTCCCAAAATATAATGTACCATTATTTAAAATTTGTTAAAAAATGCCCAGTGAATACTTAGTTGGTAGATAGACAAACAGACTGAAAGACAGACGGCCTTCGTGGCGCAGTGTGTAGCGCTGTTGTCTTAACACGCGGAGGTCCCGGGTTCGATGCCCGGCAGGGTCAATTTGGGAATTTATAATTTCTGAAATTTCCCTTGTCTGGCCTGGTGGGAGGCTTCGGCCGTGGCTAGTTACCACCCTACCGACAAACACGTGCCGCCAAGCGATTAAGCGTTCCGGTACGATGCCGTGTAGAAACCGAATAGGGGAATGGGTTTAATATAACTGCCATGCCCCTAACAGGTTAGCCCGCTACCATCTTAGACTGCATTGTCACTTACCATCAGGTGAGATCGCAGTCAAGGGCTAAGTTGTAGTGGATAAAAAAAAAGACGGATAGATCGATTTAGAACCTATGGCATTTATAATATTAGTATGGAAGAATGAATGTCGCGATTTACATTGAAGTCTACGAGCTACGAGTACGAGAAAATGGTCGTAGCATTGTACTACTGAAGAAATTGAGCGTCTTGGCCGCAATCTCTATGCTGTCCGCTTATTGGCTAACTAAAGATCCGAACCGGTTTCGCACGGGTGGTTTAACCTTATGAACTACTGACTACAGCCATTACTGCATTATGTATAATCTACTTCTTTTTTAAATAGAGTACACTGATTGCGATTGATAGGCTATTTACTTCCTCCCGCCTTCTGCGAACTGTTCATAATATAGGTACGTGAAATTAACATGAGATCAACTGGATATTGAAGCCTAAAAGTATATTATAAGGGTCATAAGTTTTAGATTTGACCAAATTATGGATTCAAATCCATAAAAACTGTCATCACTTGCGCCAAAGGGTAGCCCTGCGTTTATTATGTTAACCCACAATTATATAGCTATACTTAATTGTGCCAAGTTACTTTCGGTTTCTCTCAGTAGTTTCAGCGTGTTACGCTAACAGATAGACATACAAAAACAAGTTTGGGCTCTGTATCGGTAACAAAACTTCCTCGGACTTTTACAAGTGCTATAGTGAAGTGAATCTACCACTGGTTAAGAATGCCATTACTACGTAGGAAAACCAACAGGAAACACGCACGTAAGCTATAAATTATATGTAAAAGCTATGTAGAAGCCATAAATAAATCCTATAACCAATTTTTACAGAATTGGATATGCTTTATTATTTTTCTTTAATCTTCTAATCTTTATATTATTTTTCTTTAATCTTAATAAATCTTGAGATATTACTGAAAGCTTTATTTATTTAGTTTTTTATTATTTTTTTCCATCTGTGAAAATAGGGCTATTTTGACCCACTTTAATATTCAATTTACTAACACTGTATATTTTATTCCAAGCTGTTGAAAGCTCAAGTTTTAGCTGGCTATTGTTTATTAAAATCTCTTTTTTAACTTGACTTTTTCTTTTGTTGTGTTTCCGTCGGAATCGGCAACTAATTATTTTATCTGCTATTTCAGCTGTCCGATTCAGCGGAACTTTAACAGACATGTGCAAGTTACTTTTTTGTGAATACTGCCTGTTCCGCAACTTAATTAATTTGAAAATTCATTTAGAAATTTCCCTGTAAAGGTAACTACGAGCTATTTTAAAAACGTGTGGATTGAATGTCTATATAGATGATGCTGTTAGATTAGTTGTAGAGGAGGTCAAATATTATCAAATGACCAGTGTTAAGACAATGGTCGTTGTGTTTCAAAAAATGCGGAGTATAATCTTTACAATAACAAAATTAAAAAAGATTTTCTGATCAGGGACCTAACTCTACCAAATGCAAAAGGGTGAATTTTCCTCACAAAGTCACCCAATTTATTAATCTGCAGAATATCAACAAACATACACGCACACACACACACATATACACACTCCGTATACATATAATTCTGACGATCTCCCTTTCGCAGTGGTGAGCTATTGTCTTACAAGCGGGAAGTCCCAGGTTTGATCTTCGGCAGTGTCAATTTGGGAATTTACAATTTGTGAATTTCCTATTGTCTGGTCTGGGGGGAGGCTTCGGCCATGGCTAATTACCACCTAAACGACAAAGACGTGCCGTCAAGATTTTTACCATTCCGGTACGATGCCGTTAGAAACCAATTATAGAGGTATGGGTTTTATATAATTAACTGCCATATCCTTAATAGGTTAGCCCGCTGCCATTTTAGTTTGCGTTTGAGTTTGAGTTTACCACCAGGGGAGATCGCAGGCTCACTTATTGTGGATAAAAAAGATGTATTTATATGGCGTGTTTTGTTACAGGCTCGGATAAAGGTCGCGGCACACTGGATGTGTTGCTATGCACGACCTACTGCCGCTCACAGCTGTACCTCTCCCGGCAGCTCTCACAGCTGCACCCGGAGCTTACGATGCCCATGTTTTCTGGTAAGACCCTCGGGCGACAAGCTGGAAGTCCCTTTCTGGAAAAACATTTTATTTTATTTTTAGAGAGTTTTATTCTCGCGATTTATACATATTTTGCGTACATCTTTCATCTAATCCTACCTAATTGGTATCAAACCAACGATTTATTTTTCCGCGCAAATTTTATTCTCAAGTGCGTAGTGTCTGTTCAATAAGTCAGTTTAGACAGAAATTTTAGAGAAAATTCAAAATGAAAAGCTGTGGACTGTTTCTCATATTAATTTGATTCATCGATGATTCTTTCAGTGTTGCTTTATACTATTTTTCAATTGCGTTTTCGTAATTTTCCTATGTAAATTGACTTATTGAACAGACTCTTCACCTCCATATGATTTCTTGTGTTACGAAATTGCGAAAATAATATCCGCGAATTACGAAAATAAAAATACGGTTCAGTTTTATTGATCCGTGGACCTTGCAGCAAAGTTCTACTAACCCCGCCACTAATGTTCGGCTCAAAATACAATGCGCTTTTCGTCTAAGGCTATGTCATTCAAAATATTAATAACAGCCTCGTTTTAGAACCCGTTGTGACACGGAAAGACACTTTACCGAAAGGTCAAAGCCGAACTTAGCCAAATTTATCGAACTGGGAACTGAGGATACGTTTTGAATTCACTAGTATTTGTTTAATTTAGCAATACGTAACTTGATGATGTTAATAATCATAACGATATCTACTGACCTCTAATGCTAAACCAAATGTTATTTAATTGCTTAAACGCAAATTACTGCGAAAAGTGATTACTCAATACCCCCGCAATAATAAAGAGACGCCCGCCAACCCGCATTGGAGCAGCGTGGTGGGTCTAAGCTCTAATTCCCTCTCTCCTATGAGAGTGGAGGCCTGTGCCCAGCAGTGGGACGTTAATAGGCTGTAGTGGTAATAAAGAGACTGAAATATAAACAAATACGCTATAACCGCTTCAAACACCATAGCATACCATCAATATTTTCTAAGAGCTCCTGTCTGTCCGTTGTTCATTGATAACATGTTTGTGTGTGTTTCGCGTAGGTATGAATACGATCGCAGGGGTTCTAAGCCCCTTGTCCGTCGATCCTCTAATACGCTTTGCTGTGCCATGCAAACTGATACGGGAATATGTAGACCTACTATATAAAACTTGCATCAATCATTGCTACTGTGTAAATTGTGGCTGGATGAATTTATAGTATTCTTGTTGCGACGATTGTCTTATTTTGTAGTGGAAGAATATTTCTTCCACTTTCAAAAAAATTCAAAATTCAAAATGATTTTTATTCAAATAAACTTTTACAAGTACTTTTGAATCGTCAAGTGAATCTGTCAAGTGAGTCGTGGTCTGATTTGGGATCAGACCGATTCCGACATTTTCGACACGTTTTTATTGTAATAAATACCTAGCCTTTGATAGAGAGAAATGACGAAAACAACTAGCTGCTAGTATATTGCCTCGATATTTTTGTCCATTGCCTTTTGAAAATATTTTGAATGTGAGTTCTGTTTTCGTAGAGATCACGGCGCGCTTTCAGACGGCGCGCACTGAGGTGCGACAACTGTTGCTGCAATACTTGCTGCCGTGGCTAGTCAACATCGAGTTGGTCGACCCAAACGTGCCGCCGGCCAACCCCCTCTCCTACATACAGGTGGGTACTGTTATCCGGTCAACCCCCTCTCCTACATACAGGTCGGTACTGTTATCCGGCCAACCCCCTCTCCTACATACAGGTGGGTACTGTTATCCGGCCAACCCCCTCTCCTACAAACAGCTGGGTACTGTTATCCGGTCAACCCCCTCTCCTACATACAGGTCGGTACTGTTATCCGGCCAACCCCCTCTCCTACATACAGGTGGGTACTGTTATCCGGCCAACCCCCTCTCCTACATACAGCTGGGTACTGTTATCCGGCCAACCCCCTCTCCTACATACAGGTGGGTACTGTTATCCGGCCAACCCCCTCTCCTACATACAGGTGGGTACTGTTATCCGGCCAATCCTCTCTCCTACATACAGGTGGGTACTGTTTCCGGCCAATCCTCTCTCCTACATACAGGTGGGTACTATCATCATCAGCCCCCTCGATGGAAACCAGTTGAGAAGCTGGTCAAAGTTGGCACTGCGTTTAGAATAAGATTAAAACGAGACTTGTGTAATATGTCTCAAACATAGATGTTACTATATCCTACAAAGATACAGTACATCATCATGTCAATCTAACGGTCCACTACTGTGCACGGCAAAAAAAAACCCGGCTCAGTTTGTTGTGGGCTCTTCTCAGACCAGGTCGCGTTTGGAACCCTCGTAGCTCTAGTTTTAAGATACCGTTTCTGATTATCACCATTATCTTACTAATCTTACTTCTTACTTCTTACTTCTTACTTCTTACTAATCTTATCTTATCTTACTAATATTATAAATGCGAAAGTTTGGATGTATGGATGTCGGTATGGATGTATGGATGGATGTTTGTTACTCAATCACGCCCCAACAGCTGAACGGATCTTGATGAAATTTGGCACAGATATAGATTATAGTCTGGAATAACACATAGGCTACTTTTTATCCCGGAAAATAAAAGAGTTCCCGCGGGAACCACAAAACCTCGATCCACGCGTACGAAGTCGCGGGCATCAGCTAGTATTTTATAAATAAATAGACGTCAATAAGTGTAGTGTACCTACCTATATTGAATAAACATTATTTGCCTTTGACTTTGACACGGATCTCACATCAATTTAATTACATTCAATTTAAATTTAATAATTTTTTATATAAATAATAAAATATATTCAAGTGCTTTTGAATCATCCCGAGAAGAGCCAGCAAGAAACTAGGCGGTCGTTCTTTTGGAAACATTAAATGTTCAGAATATAGATACATATTACAAATAATAATATTATGATGTTACCGCAGTCACATGCATTGCTGGAGCGCAAGAGCGAGTCGAATCCACGCTCTACAAAGATATTTGACTAAACTTAGTATTTGTCTGGCTTTGGGGCATTGATTTACGGAGCCATTTCTGTTCCTTGCACAAGCTTATTTTTGGAGCTTTCCTCATTTAGAATAGATTTTCATATATTATAAGCCCGGGGTATGAAAATATATAAATTTCAAACTCAAAATCAAACTTTGTCCGTTACGTTATTGACTTTATGTTTCCATGGTAACACTTGTTTATGTTTCTATGACTATGTAATGTATTTTTAACCCCCGATGCAAAAAAAGAGGGGTGTTATAAGTTTAACGTGTCTGTTTGTGTATCTGTCTGTGGTATCGTAGCTCCCAGACGGATGAACCGATTTTCGTTTAGTTTTTTGTGTCATAGATGATCATGTTATTTTTTATCAGCCTAATTGGTCGAAATGCATATGTCTGCACTCCACTCCGCTTCAGTAAAAACGCTCCCTAATGGAAGAGCGCGGAAATATAATTACAGAATGGACCGAACATTTAGGTATAGTTGCTTTGCGTCGTTTTGTTTTGAAGGGCCTTTGGATATTTGCTGTTGCGAGGGGGAAAAATAATCGCATAAAGGAATTTTAATTTATTCATAACTAACTTAGGTCCGTCGTTTCGTATGCGCGGACTAGATTTTTATAAATCCTCTAAAACTGTTGGATTTTTCTGGATACAAATCCGTATCATGCTAATATTATAAATGCAAAAGTGTGTTTGTTTGTTGGTTTGTCCTTCAATTACGCCGCAATAGAGCAACGGATAGACGTTATTTTTTGCATGGGTATAGTCGAGGACCTGGAGAGGGCATAGGCTTTTTCACGCAAACGAGGTCGCGGGCATCAGCTTGTTATCCTATAAATATAGAATCCCATAAAATTTTGTTATAAGTCTATAGTATATTCATCAGTCTGTACAGGTTTGAAGTCAAATTAGGCTTTTTTTTATCCACTACAAGCTAGCCCTTGACTACGATCTCACCTGATGGTAAGTGATGATGCAGTCTAAGATGGTAGTGGGCTAACCTGTTAGGCGCATGGCAGTTATATTAAACCCATATCCCTTCGGTTTCTACACGGCATCGTACCGGAACACTAAATCGCTTGGCGGCACGTCTTTGCGGGTAGGGTGGTAACTGGCAACGGCCGAAGCCTCCCACCAGGCCAGTCCAGGGAAAATTATTCAGAAATTATAAATTCCCAAATTGACCCTGCCGGGGATCGATCATCGAACCCAGGACCTCCGCACGTTAAGGCAACAGCGCTACACACTGCGCCACGGAGGTCGTCAAAAATTGAAAGGCTATTTGCTGGCTGCGACTACTTCGTTGGCTCAGTGGTTATATGTTTGACTGCGGATGTAGACAGAATGCTATATTCTAGTATCACTAACCCGTACTCTCGGGCATGCAGGGTCACTATGTTATAGCTAGTGGTATTTAAATTCTTAAAACGCCTGTAAGAATAGCTTAATAAGCTTTATAAGAAAGCTCTACAGTAGCCGCTTAACACGAACAGGTGACAGCTTAGCCTTCATAAGTAGGCGCTATAGTAGCGATTGAGAACTTCTATATAAATATATTAAACAGCTGTTACGCAGCAAGGAAGCGATACAGTGTGGCCAGTTCTGTGTAACACAATATTTAAACTTAACTAAAATGACAGCTTTAAATCTAGTTCTGTCCCTTTCCGCGGGGAGTATTATAAAAGGGTCATTTTAGTTTGGAGATTGTGCACTACAGTATCAGCCCCATTGTCTGCTTATATTGTTTGTGTGCTGGTTGGGTGGGGATCGAACTCACGACCACTCCAATAGGAAGCCGGGCGTCTAAACCACTAGTTTATCACCGCTTATTGTAGTACATTGTTATAAGTCATAATAATGCTATGTTTTTATATGATTTAATTTTTATAATTGTTAACCTTAGCCAATATTGCAAAAATAGCACCTATGTAATCGGGAATCCACTAACTCCCATAACACAGTCTTTAATTTTTTGGGAGTTAGAGGCCAAATTATAATTTTGAACCTTGTAATTTTGAAAATAAAGATTTTATTTATTGTTGCAGTACTATGCGGCGGAGGCTGGACGCGCTGGGAGGCGGGAAGGCCTGGGCTCGGTGGAGGCCACTGAGATGGTGCTCAATAACCTCTTCTACATCACCGTCAAGGTAAGCTGACACCCATCATCACTTTGTTTGTAGTTTGTAATATAAGAGCGCTTAGAAGGTTTTAGGGTTCCGTACCTCAAGCGGAAAAAAGGAACTCACTTCGTTGTCTGGCTGTCTGCTTGTGTGTCTGTCTGTCAACCACCTTCTCGTGAACGCGTGGACGTATCAAGTTGCAATTAATATCAAATACACATCCACGGTCCCTTGGAGCTTTAAATAAATCAAGCTTTCAAAAGTCAACGCAATCAAAAGATACGGCCGTTTATGCCGCGTATCATGTCATTCACCAATAAATCCATACTTATAGGGTACTTCAGGTTGACCTGGAATCATGACAATTGGCAAGAAACAAGGTCTCACCGAAAATTCCGAAAATCGTTAATTAGGTGCCGTTCTCATAGGGTGTCGAATTGTTTGTCAGGCGCTACCAGTCTAGCAAACACTTATAAAAAAAGTGTGTGTGTACATATGTAGGTACGCTCGCAAGAAGTTATACTTTTTGATAGCAAATAATAAATATCTTGAATTTAGTTATCAGTTCTTACCCAGCATACAGTAAATGTATTTATTTTTATTTTGTTGGTAGGCCTTTTTCTGCATGACTTATAAGTTGACCAACTAACGTCAGGGTATCGAATTTGGGTGTCGGTGTGCGCGCACATCGTAAAAATGTATTCTGATATTTTTTCCTAACGCGTCAAAAGAATTGTATAACATTTATAAAAATAAGTTCTGAAAAATAAGCACAGAATAAAAAACAGAAAAAATATAAATCATATTTTACAAACAAACAAGAGCTTGTTCAATATTAACAATTATACGAAATAAACACTTGACTTCCTAATAAGAAACACGTGATATTCTGCTTAAAAATAAACATTTTTAACGTATTGTATAGAAACGAAGGTCGAGTAGTTCAAGGGGCGACGAAACGAATCTTCTGGCGTGCGTAGGTCATCTTTTTATATCTACATTTTTATAAATGGTTTATAAATGAAATATATATTCCTAAGTGAAAATATATCATCAAAAAGAAATCTACATAGACAAGATCCTATTGAGCTTTTTAGTTGATATCGCTCTTCTCTTATCTACAAGCTTTTGATATTTCTATTTATTAATGTTTTTTAGTTTTTGATAATATCCTCATAAATAACCTCTTTAAGGATCTTTAGCCTCTTTATTATTAATCTATGATAGTATTCAGCCATTCGATACGCTTACGTCGCAAACAAGCCGAGTCCTTACACGGCTTCATGAGAGAGTACTCAACTAGCCAGTATCAATAAACCTAAATATGTATTGGTAGAGAGAAGGGGTGTCGTCGGGCGCTCCCGTGTTTGCGCGATCGTTCAACCCTACGCAAACTGGGCCTGCAAACGAGACGCGCGGTGCCTTAAATATACGTATAGTCCGTCAAACTTGGAACCAATTTTTATGCTTGTTAAGTTCTTGTTTTGTATTTAATTTTTGATAGATATTAGCGACGCTGAAACCGTTAGGTCAGATCAGTTGGATGCACTATATCAGTGATGATTTCTGCAGCTGCCAGCGGAACGCTATGACTTTATTAGCCGACGTAAAATATTTCTCATGTATCGCTGTATCAGTTTTGTGCCGTATTATTTTGTGGGACATAGATAATCATAATTACTGGGTATCCTTATTATCTACTACAAGTTAGCCCTTGACTGCGATCTCACCAAATAGTTAGTACGATGATGTATATTGTAGTCTAAGATCTTACCCCCGCTACCCCTAATCGGTTTCTACCGGCATTGTACAGGAACGCTAAATGTTTCTTAACTATCTTACAAAAATCGTTACTGAAGTATTTACTTCCACTCATTCTAACGCTTTTACTCGTTTATAAATACGAGTGTTCATTATTTTTCATCTCGCGGTGTAGCGTTACCCTAATATTTTAATAGTACACGTTGCAGCAGAATTTCGCGCTGTATTATAGTTTTATCTAGCCCTAGGCTGATGTATCAACCCTCATAAGCCGGCTTACTTCTGTACCAAACTTTACTTACTACTATCTTACTTTTAGTAGTAAGTAATGTATTGTGTCTAAATATAAATAAAGCAGGTAAGGTAAGTACCTAGCTATTTTTTTATTGTTTACTAGCTGACCCGGCGAACTTCGTACCGCCTTAGCGTAGCAATGATGCACTACTTTATATTCTTAATAATTTTTTTTCGTAAGAACCTTCTCCTAATAATAACAAATACAACAAAAAAAGAATTAGTGAAATCGGTCCAGCCATTCACGCGTGATGCCGTGACCAAGGAAAACGGGTTTCATTTTTATATATATAGATAATGCTTTTATAAAGTAATAAACATAACAATGTGAAAAGAAAAACATTACAAGTCGAGTTTAAAGTAATCCTATAATCATTTAAATAATGAAGTTGACACGATACACGTCGGACCTCTAATGTATAAATGCAGCGGTGCGGAGCGGCGCTTCTCTAGTTTCTGGTAAGATGAAAGCTAAGTTCTGCAGAGGGAGACCTAAGCCTTAAGACTTATAACTTGAATGCCAATCTTCATGTCTCTGACTTCAATAAGATGCAACTTTCATGTATGCTTCCAACGTCCATTTCACCCCCTTTGGGGTAAGTTTTCGTAATATTGTTTGTATACAGGCATATTATATAAGCCATCATTCCTATTCGATGTTGGCACCACCTTTGATAGCTTATATCTCGGAAACTTGATGTTTTGGAGAATTTTGTCTGCTATAAATACTTGGTTGTATTGATTGATAAGCTATTGATTGATAGGAGTATTAGGAGCGGCCATTATTTCGAAAAAAAAAACAGCGGTATGGTATGTAGACCAGACTCCATACTAAAATATTCTCCTCTCTAACTCGTTCATCAAAATCGTTTGAATGCAGAGCAAATATATGGTGATATACATTTACTCTGCATTCAACTCGCACACGAACTGTAACTGTGACCGATAGACATACGCACTGTACCATTTATTATAATATTAGTATGGATATAAAAAATATGTTTTAAAAACCGGTCAAATGCCAGTCAGACTTGCGCACAAAGGGCTCCGTAGTCCGTACCACCCCACAATATTAAATATTAACCCCCGACGCAAAAAGCGAGGGGTGTTGTAAGTTTATCGTGTCTGTTTGTGTATCTGTCTGTCGTATCGTAGCACCCAAACGGATGAAACGATTTTCGTTTAGTATTTTTGTGTCATAGATAATTTGATCCTGAGTGTTCTTAGCCATGTTTCATGAAAATCTGTTTATCTGTTTGAAGATCCTCAGCTCTTTAATAGTTTATGAGGGGATCTGACTACCTTCCATAATATGTCCTATCGATTCGAAATTTGGTGCCGTATTACTTCAATTTATTATACCTACTTTAAAAAGGACAAAATAAAAGAAAAATTTTAAATTTAAAAAAACCCCCGTCTTAAAAATAAACTAAAAACTAACAAATAATATTTTAAACCTATTATAATTATTATCGTCACATATATTATGTAAGTTCAAATATTTTTATTTTCCAAGCGTCGACGTGTCGGGGGACCGCTAAGTGAGGAAAATATGTGTAGTCGCAGATTGCAACAAAAGAATTAGCTCCGAAAATTCGCAAAATCGCATACCGCACACCGAGCTCGCCGCGCGCGGCATTACGTAGAGCGTAGACTATGCATGAAACTTAAGATCGCTCGTACCTAAATGTAATTCGTAATAATTAGCTGTTGTTGGAAAATACTTTATAAAATTTAGCGGTACCCCGACGCGACGACGCTTGGAAAATAAAAATATGTGAACTTACATAATATATGTGACGATAATAATTATAATGGGTTTAAAATATTATTTGTTAGTTTTTAGAATATATTTTTTGTGTCGGGGGTTTTTTTAAATTTTAAATTTTACTTTTATTTTACTAAGTAGCAATAAAGATGTCATTGCAACACGTAATCAGCTGTAAAATAACTGGTTTACATAGACGCCTACACACGGGTAGGTACTCCTGTAAGTAGCTTATCGTTATTTTTATCAAACAATGAAAATGCATGAGTTACTTTCATGCTACGAATCTAATTACAAGTGTATTTATTTTGCGCCTAAACCGCAATTACATTTGTAAGTAGCATAAGTACGCC
This sequence comes from Erebia aethiops, assembly GCA_923060345.2. Lineage (NCBI taxonomy): Eukaryota > Metazoa > Arthropoda > Insecta > Lepidoptera > Nymphalidae > Erebia > Erebia aethiops. The sequence continues at coordinate 2,737,199 of OV281079.1, read as the reverse complement.
ACTTACAAAAAAGTTCAAATTTGTTATTTATGTAAGCGACTTACGTGAGTAAAACTTACAAGTGCAGGCCTATAATGAAACAACATGTTGTCAACAGTTCTCGGACAAGCATCCAAAGGAGATCGAAGAACTTTGGTCGACGCTGTGCGCTTGCTGGCCAAACAATCTGAAGGTCATCATCCGCTACTTGATCATTGTCTCCGGGATGGCGCCCAACGAACTGCTTCCATACGTGAGTTATCATCATTTTATTTTATTAAATGTATAATCATTTTATTAACCGACTTCAAAAAAAAGGAGGGGGTTCTCAATTCGTCGGAATCTTTTTTTATTTTTATTTTTTATGTATGTTCCCCGATTACTCGAAGACGCCTGGACCGATTTTGAAAAATTCTTGTTTTGTTTGAAAGGGTATACTTCAAAGGTGGTCCCATATAAATTTGGTGAAGATCTGATGAAGATCTTCGAAGACAGATAATGGAACTCCTCAACGGATAAGAGTACATTGCTCGCGATCAGTGTAATAGCTTAGTAAACAGTAGGTTTTTAACCGGGCATTGCATATTTTAACCGACTTCAAAAAAGGAGGAGATTCTCAATTCGTATGTATGTTCCCCGATTACTCGAAGAAGCCTGGGCCGATTTGGAAAATTCTTTTTTTTTTTGAAAGGGTAGATATACTTTCCAGGTGGTCCCATGGTCATTAGGTCTGATGATGGAATCCTGGAGAAATCAAAGGAACTTAAATTTTATAAGGACACGAACCCAGATAGTTATTAGGCACAGGTCTGTCTACCTTTCGAGAACCTATTTTATATTTACAGCACTAAATAGCAAACAATAAAATTATTTTTAAATAAAAAAAAACCGCCTTCAAAAACTAAAAGTAGAAAATTATTTCTACCCACTATGTAGAAGTCGGGCGAGCCTTGCGTCAACTTTGCTTATCCTTGTTATACCCGCCCGACTTCAACATAGTGGGCAGAAATAATAATATGTAAATATATCCAATTATTTTTTGCATTTTAGTTTTTGAAGGCGGTTTTTTTTATTTAAAAATATATTTTTTTATTGCGCTTGGCTGCAATCAGACTTGCTGGAAGTAGTGATGTAGTTCCTGAGATATCGTGATGAATCAGGAGTGACCTTTCGCTTTTATATATTATTTGTTGCCTTAACGTGCGGAGGTTCTGGGTTCGATCCCCGGCAGGGTCAATTTGGGAATTTATAATTTCTGAATTTTCCCTTGTCTGGCCTGGTGGGAGGATTCGGCCGTGGCTAGTTACCACCTTACTGGCAAAGACGTGCCGCTAAGCGATTTAGCGTTCCGGTACGATGCCGTGTAGAAACCGAAGGGGGTATGGGTTTAATATAACTGCCATGCCCCTAACAGGTTAGCCCGCTACCATCTTAGACTGCATCATGACTTACCATCAGGTGAGATCGCAGTCAAGGGCTAGCTTGTAGTGGATAAAAACAATCTAGATGAGAGAGATGGGATGATATGAGATGAGGTTAGGTGAAATGAGATGAGATATCGATGAATAAACGCGAATCGTGCTTTCGCATGTCTCTTTTATTGTGTTTTTTTATTACTCTCAAGTTGGACTTGGAATGTAGTTATTTTCAAGAAATGGCAGGTTGTCAAATATTTTCTGAAAAAGTTTGTCTCCAAGAACTTATAATTTGTTGTCGTTATAAACATTCCAATGGATTTGAAGCGTCGCGTAAATAACTTTGAGCCGGGTAGTCGTATGGCTCATTAAAAATATTGATTTAACCTTTTCGAAATCAGACATGTTTGGAACAAATTATCGAAAACTTCGTTTTCACCGCGTTTTGAAGTCTCGAGGATGGAAGGCTGGTCCCATGTAGGGAAACAGATTGTAACATAGTGTTTTGCAAATCTTGCTGACTTACTTAATTCTTCAAAATGGATAAAAGCAAATACCAAAGCATGTTGCCGTTCGTTGTGGTATCGAGGGATTGCATGTACCCATGTAACGTACACGGTACAGTCCATGTTGCGTAGCCAAACACCATCGAGTGTGGGCGAAATTAAACTTGCGCAACTTTCCACTAACTAAGCTTACGAAGCGTTAAGCGAAAACACTAAGTACTTTTCAGAATAGTGTTTTCGAAAACTCTATTAAGAAAATTCAGACTTGACCTCAATATTTAATCTGGTTAATTTAAATTATTATTGTATAGGCTCTAGAGCTGCATTTTATAACTGACTAGCTAAAGCCCGCGACTTCGTCCGCGTGGATTGAGGTATTTCTATATTCAGATTATAATCTACCTCTGTGCCAAATTTTATCCAGCCAAATTAGTTCAGCCGTTCCGGCATGATTGAGTAACAAACATACGTCCATCCATCCAACCAAACTTTCGGATTTATACCTAATATTAAGTAGGTAAAGATATTTTAAAGCGAAGTCTCTTAGCGAGTTACCTGGGAAGTTGAATAGCATAAATTGAACATACAACATACCTCCAACTGGAAGTTTAAATGCGGAAACCTGCCCAGTAGAAAGAAAGAAAAACATAATTTAAAGCAAATAAGGAATGCGGTAATAAATGCACCTCGTTAAAACTGTATCTTTTTTAACAGTTTTAACTACGAGATGAATTACCTACCTCTAATCGAGTAGTATGCAGAAGGACCTGGGCACCCTGTAATTAATGTTAATAGTCACGACCCTCAGCAATGCTGAATATGACGTAGGGCATGACCATGCCTCTTCGTAACCCCGACTATTTTGTCGGTCGTCGGAAATTTTTCCATAAATGCCTCTCGGCATGGGAAATTAAAAAAATAATGGAATATTTTCAAAGTAAATTCATATCCAGAATTAGCGATATTCTTTCCGTATTTTTGCCAGTATTTTTCTCTCAGACATATAATGCCTCTTTGATATAAGCGTACTTATTAGGTACTTTGAATTTGTGTAGGATGGGATTCGTAGCTACCATCATTAATATGAATCTTTTTGTTTCTAATAATAATTTATTAAAAACATACATCATTTCGATTGCCGGCTGACTACTGGGGCCATACTTGCAACACTGATTGATTTATCAATACATAAGCAACCATGACGTTCCTAAAATAAGGATTAAAATTATTGTAAAACACGAAAGTCTACCATAAGTAAAAACAAAATGGCTCTGAGTCTCCTTTGGGAATGAGAAGGGTTTTTTTTTTTTTTTTAATCCACTACAAGCTAGCCCTTGACTGCGATCTCACCTGATGGTAAGTGATGATGCAGTCTAAGATGGTAGCGAGCTAACCTGTTAGGGGCATGGCAGTTATATTATTAAACCCATACCCCTTCGGTTTCTACACGGCATCGTACCGGAACGCTAAATCGCTTGGCGGCACGTCTTTGCCGGTAGGGTGGTAACTAGCCACGGCCGAAGCCTCCCACCAGGCCAGACCAGGGAAAATTCAGAAATTATAAATTCCCAAATTGAACCTGCCGGGGATCGAACCCAGGACCTCTGCACGTTAAGGCAACAGCGCTACACACTGCGCCACGGAGGTCGTCGTTTGGCCAAAGTCCACCACGGTGGTCAAATGCGGATTGATAGTCTTCAAGAACATTATGAAGAACTCCCGGGCGTGCAGATTTCTTCACAATTTTTTCCTTCGCCGTTTGTAGCAAGTTATACTTAATTTCTTAAAACACACATAACTCCGAAAAGTTAGAGCTGCATGTCCGGGGATCGAATCCGCGACACTGTTAAGCAAGGTTGAGTTTCCAAACCACTAGGCTATCACCGCTTCATTAAAGGTTGAACTAAAGTATTTTGTGGTGTTATCTTCTGATAGTTCTAATTAGTTGAAGTGTTTTATGAGATTGTGATTAGAAAAAAAATACCCAGCTAAGTTTGTTGTAGGCCTCTTCTGAGACCAGGACGCGTTTGGAACCTTTATTTATATGTACTTTTATCAGTAACGGAGACAGTCACGGCCGAAGCCATCTACCGTACGAGAGAAATTACAAATTCCTACATTTCAACAGCGTTTTACACTGCCAGAAATATCGCCAATGTGTCTATACTTTTTGTGTGTGTATAACAGGCGAAACGCGTGGTCCTGTACCTCGCGCGGTCCAGACCCGAGCGCCTCCTCGACGAGATGATGACGGAGCTGCAGACGGTGGAGACGCTGAACTGTCTGATCGAGCGCACTGAGACGCCGCCCTTCTACCGGCTCACCTCCATGCGGAAGGCCACGTCTGGCCACAGCGACGGGCCCGGCACTGGATCCCAGGTATCAACCCTGCATTCGAGCTGTCTCGAGCATTCACTTCGCGCGGTCCAGACCCGAGCGCCTCCTCGACGAGATGATGACGGAGCTGCAGACGGTGGAGACGCTGAACTGTCTGATCGAGCGCACTGAGACGCCGCCCTTCTACCGGCTCACCTCCATGCGGAAGGCCACGTCTGGCCACAGCGACGGGCCCGGCACTGGATCCCAGGTATCAACCCTGCATTCGAGCTGTCTCGAGCATTCACTTCGCGCGGTCCAGACCCGAGCGCCTCCTCGACGAGATGATGACGGAGCTGCAGACGGTGGAGACGCTGAACTGTCTGATCGAGCGCACTGAGACGCCGCCCTTCTACCGGCTCACCTCCATGCGGAAGGCCACGTCTGGCCACAGCGACGGGCCCGGCACTGGATCCCAGGTATCAACCCTGCATTCGAGCTGTCTCGAGCATTCACTTCGCGCGGTCCAGACCCGAGCGCCTCCTCGACGAGATGATGACGGAGCTGCAGACGGTGGAGACGCTGAACTGTCTGATCGAGCGCACTGAGACGCCGCCCTTCTACCGGCTCACCTCCATGCGGAAGGCCACGTCTGGCCACAGCGACGGGCCCGGCACTGGATCCCAGGTATCAACCCTGCATTCGAGCTGTCTCGAGCATTCACTTCGCGCGGTCCAGACCCGAGCGCCTCCTCGACGAGATGATGACGGAGCTGCAGACGGTGGAGACGCTGAACTGTCTGATCGAGCGCACTGAGACGCCGCCCTTCTACCGGCTCACCTCCATGCGGAAGGCCACGTCTGGCCACAGCGACGGGCCCGGCACTGGATCCCAGGTATCAACCCTGCATTCGAGCTGTCTCGAGCATTCACTTCGCGCGGTCCAGACCCGAGCGCCTCCTCGACGAGATGATGACGGAGCTGCAGACGGTGGAGACGCTGAACTGTCTGATCGAGCGCACTGAGACGCCGCCCTTCTACCGGCTCACCTCCATGCGGAAGGCCACGTCTGGCCACAGCGACGGGCCCGGCACTGGATCCCAGGTATCAACCCTGCATTCGAGCTGTCTCGAGCATTCACTTCGCGCGGTCCAGACCCGAGCGCCTCCTCGACGAGATGATGACGGAGCTGCAGACGGTGGAGACGCTGAACTGTCTGATCGAGCGCACTGAGACGCCGCCCTTCTACCGGCTCACCTCCATGCGGAAGGCCACGTCTGGCCACAGCGACGGGCCCGGCACTGGATCCCAGGTATCAACCCTGCATTCGAGCTGTCTCGAGCATTCACTTCGCGCGGTCCAGACCCGAGCGCCTCCTCGACGAGATGATGACGGAGCTGCAGACGGTGGAGACGCTGAACTGTCTGATCGAGCGCACTGAGACGCCGCCCTTCTACCGGCTCACCTCCATGCGGAAGGCCACGTCTGGCCACAGCGACGGGCCCGGCACTGGATCCCAGGTATCAACCCTGCATTCGAGCTGTCTCGAGCATTCACTTCGCGCGGTCCAGACCCGAGCGCCTCCTCGACGAGATGATGACGGAGCTGCAGACGGTGGAGACGCTGAACTGTCTGATCGAGCGCACTGAGACGCCGCCCTTCTACCGGCTCACCTCCATGCGGAAGGCCACGTCTGGCCACAGCGACGGGCCCGGCACTGGATCCCAGGTATCAACCCTGCATTCGAGCTGTCTCGAGCATTCACTTCGCGCGGTCCAGACCCGAGCGCCTCCTCGACGAGATGATGACGGAGCTGCAGACGGTGGAGACGCTGAACTGTCTGATCGAGCGCACTGAGACGCCGCCCTTCTACCGGCTCACCTCCATGCGGAAGGCCACGTCTGGCCACAGCGACGGGCCCGGCACTGGATCCCAGGTATCAACCCTGCATTCGAGCTGTCTCGAGCATTCACTTCGCGCGGTCCAGACCCGAGCGCCTCCTCGACGAGATGATGACGGAGCTGCAGACGGTGGAGACGCTGAACTGTCTGATCGAGCGCACTGAGACGCCGCCCTTCTACCGGCTCACCTCCATGCGGAAGGCCACGTCTGGCCACAGCGACGGGCCCGGCACTGGATCCCAGGTATCAACCCTGCATTCGAGCTGTCTCGAGCATTCACTTCGCGCGGTCCAGACCCGAGCGCCTCCTCGACGAGATGATGACGGAGCTGCAGACGGTGGAGACGCTGAACTGTCTGATCGAGCGCACTGAGACGCCGCCCTTCTACCGGCTCACCTCCATGCGGAAGGCCACGTCTGGCCACAGCGACGGGCCCGGCACTGGATCCCAGGTATCAACCCTGCATTCGAGCTGTCTCGAGCATTCACTTCGCGCGGTCCAGACCCGAGCGCCTCCTCGACGAGATGATGACGGAGCTGCAGACGGTGGAGACGCTGAACTGTCTGATCGAGCGCACTGAGACGCCGCCCTTCTACCGGCTCACCTCCATGCGGAAGGCCACGTCTGGCCACAGCGACGGGCCCGGCACTGGATCCCAGGTATCAACCCTGCATTCGAGCTGTCTCGAGCATTCACTTCGCGCGGTCCAGACCCGAGCGCCTCCTCGACGAGATGATGACGGAGCTGCAGACGGTGGAGACGCTGAACTGTCTGATCGAGCGCACTGAGACGCCGCCCTTCTACCGGCTCACCTCCATGCGGAAGGCCACGTCTGGCCACAGCGACGGGCCCGGCACTGGATCCCAGGTATCAACCCTGCATTCGAGCTGTCTCGAGCATTCACTTCGCGCGGTCCAGACCCGAGCGCCTCCTCGACGAGATGATGACGCAGCTGCAGACGGTGGAGACGCTGAACTGTCTGATCGAGCGCACTGAGACGCCGCCCTTCTACCGGCTCACCTCCATGCGGAAGGCCACGTCTGGCCACAGCGACGGGCCCGGCACTGGATCCCAGGTATCAACCCTGCATTCGAGCTGTCTCGAGCATTCACTTCGCGCGGTCCAGACCCGAGCGCCTCCTCGACGAGATGATGACGGAGCTGCAGACGGTGGAGACGCTGAACTGTCTGATCGAGCGCACTGAGACGCCGCCCTTCTACCGGCTCACCTCCATGCGGAAGGCCACGTCTGGCCACAGCGACGGGCCCGGCACTGGATCCCAGGTATCAACCCTGCATTCGAGCTGTCTCGAGCATTCACTTCGCGCGGTCCAGACCCGAGCGCCTCCTCGACGAGATGATGACGGAGCTGCAGACGGTGGAGACGCTGAACTGTCTGATCGAGCGCACTGAGACGCCGCCCTTCTACCGGCTCACCTCCATGCGGAAGGCCACGTCTGGCCACAGCGACGGGCCCGGCACTGGATCCCAGGTATCAACCCTGCATTCGAGCTGTCTCGAGCATTCACTTCGCGCGGTCCAGACCCGAGCGCCTCCTCGACGAGATGATGACGGAGCTGCAGACGGTGGAGACGCTGAACTGTCTGATCGAGCGCACTGAGACGCCGCCCTTCTACCGGCTCACCTCCATGCGGAAGGCCACGTCTGGCCACAGCGACGGGCCCGGCACTGGATCCCAGGTATCAACCCTGCATTCGAGCTGTCTCGAGCATTCACTTCGCGCGGTCCAGACCCGAGCGCCTCCTCGACGAGATGATGACGGAGCTGCAGACGGTGGAGACGCTGAACTGTCTGATCGAGCGCACTGAGACGCCGCCCTTCTACCGGCTCACCTCCATGCGGAAGGCCACGTCTGGCCACAGCGACGGGCCCGGCACTGGATCCCAGGTATCAACCCTGCATTCGAGCTGTCTCGAGCATTCACTTCGCGCGGTCCAGACCCGAGCGCCTCCTCGACGAGATGATGACGGAGCTGCAGACGGTGGAGACGCTGAACTGTCTGATCGAGCGCACTGAGACGCCGCCCTTCTACCGGCTCACCTCCATGCGGAAGGCCACGTCTGGCCACAGCGACGGGCCCGGCACTGGATCCCAGGTATCAACCCTGCATTCGAGCTGTCTCGAGCATTCACTTCGCGCGGTCCAGACCCGAGCGCCTCCTCGACGAGATGATGACGGAGCTGCAGACGGTGGAGACGCTGAACTGTCTGATCGAGCGCACTGAGACGCCGCCCTTCTACCGGCTCACCTCCATGCGGAAGGCCACGTCTGGCCACAGCGACGGGCCCGGCACTGGATCCCAGGTATCAACCCTGCATTCGAGCTGTCTCGAGCATTCACTTCGCGCGGTCCAGACCCGAGCGCCTCCTCGACGAGATGATGACGGAGCTGCAGACGGTGGAGACGCTGAACTGTCTGATCGAGCGCACTGAGACGCCGCCCTTCTACCGGCTCACCTCCATGCGGAAGGCCACGTCTGGCCACAGCGACGGGCCCGGCACTGGATCCCAGGTATCAACCCTGCATTCGAGCTGTCTCGAGCATTCACTTCGCGCGGTCCAGACCCGAGCGCCTCCTCGACGAGATGATGACGGAGCTGCAGACGGTGGAGACGCTGAACTGTCTGATCGAGCGCACTGAGACGCCGCCCTTCTACCGGCTCACCTCCATGCGGAAGGCCACGTCTGGCCACAGCGACGGGCCCGGCACTGGATCCCAGGTATCAACCCTGCATTCGAGCTGTCTCGAGCATTCACTTCGCGCGGTCCAGACCCGAGCGCCTCCTCGACGAGATGATGACGGAGCTGCAGACGGTGGAGACGCTGAACTGTCTGATCGAGCGCACTGAGACGCCGCCCTTCTACCGGCTCACCTCCATGCGGAAGGCCACGTCTGGCCACAGCGACGGGCCCGGCACTGGATCCCAGGTATCAACCCTGCATTCGAGCTGTCTCGAGCATTCACTTCGCGCGGTCCAGACCCGAGCGCCTCCTCGACGAGATGATGACGGAGCTGCAGACGGTGGAGACGCTGAACTGTCTGATCGAGCGCACTGAGACGCCGCCCTTCTACCGGCTCACCTCCATGCGGAAGGCCACGTCTGGCCACAGCGACGGGCCCGGCACTGGATCCCAGGTATCAACCCTGCATTCGAGCTGTCTCGAGCATTCACTTCGCGCGGTCCAGACCCGAGCGCCTCCTCGACGAGATGATGACGGAGCTGCAGACGGTGGAGACGCTGAACTGTCTGATCGAGCGCACTGAGACGCCGCCCTTCTACCGGCTCACCTCCATGCGGAAGGCCACGTCTGGCCACAGCGACGGGCCCGGCACTGGATCCCAGGTATCAACCCTGCATTCGAGCTGTCTCGAGCATTCACTTCGCGCGGTCCAGACCCGAGCGCCTCCTCGACGAGATGATGACGGAGCTGCAGACGGTGGAGACGCTGAACTGTCTGATCGAGCGCACTGAGACGCCGCCCTTCTACCGGCTCACCTCCATGCGGAAGGCCACGTCTGGCCACAGCGACGGGCCCGGCACTGGATCCCAGGTATCAACCCTGCATTCGAGCTGTCTCGAGCATTCACTTCGCGCGGTCCAGACCCGAGCGCCTCCTCGACGAGATGATGACGGAGCTGCAGACGGTGGAGACGCTGAACTGTCTGATCGAGCGCACTGAGACGCCGCCCTTCTACCGGCTCACCTCCATGCGGAAGGCCACGTCTGGCCACAGCGACGGGCCCGGCACTGGATCCCAGGTATCAACCCTGCATTCGAGCTGTCTCGAGCATTCACTTCGCGCGGTCCAGACCCGAGCGCCTCCTCGACGAGATGATGACGGAGCTGCAGACGGTGGAGACGCTGAACTGTCTGATCGAGCGCACTGAGACGCCGCCCTTCTACCGGCTCACCTCCATGCGGAAGGCCACGTCTGGCCACAGCGACGGGCCCGGCACTGGATCCCAGGTATCAACCCTGCATTCGAGCTGTCTCGAGCATTCACTTCGCGCGGTCCAGACCCGAGCGCCTCCTCGACGAGATGATGACGGAGCTGCAGACGGTGGAGACGCTGAACTGTCTGATCGAGCGCACTGAGACGCCGCCCTTCTACCGGCTCACCTCCATGCGGAAGGCCACGTCTGGCCACAGCGACGGGCCCGGCACTGGATCCCAGGTATCAACCCTGCATTCGAGCTGTCTCGAGCATTCACTTCGCGCGGTCCAGACCCGAGCGCCTCCTCGACGAGATGATGACGGAGCTGCAGACGGTGGAGACGCTGAACTGTCTGATCGAGCGCACTGAGACGCCGCCCTTCTACCGGCTCACCTCCATGCGGAAGGCCACGTCTGGCCACAGCGACGGGCCCGGCACTGGATCCCAGGTATCAACCCTGCATTCGAGCTGTCTCGAGCATTCACTTCGCGCGGTCCAGACCCGAGCGCCTCCTCGACGAGATGATGACGGAGCTGCAGACGGTGGAGACGCTGGAACTGTCTGATCGAGCGCACTGAGACGCCGCCCTTCTACCGGCTCACCTCCATGCGGAAGGCCACGTCTGGCCACAGCGACGGGCCCGGCACTGGATCCCAGGTATCAACCCTGCATTCGAGCTGTCTCGAGCATTCACTTCGCGCGGTCCAGACCCGAGCGCCTCCTCGACGAGATGATGACGGAGCTGCAGACGGTGGAGACGCTGAACTGTCTGATCGAGCGCACTGAGACGCCGCCCTTCTACCGGCTCACCTCCATGCGGAAGGCCACGTCTGGCCACAGCGACGGGCCCGGCACTGGATCCCAGGTATCAACCCTGCATTCGAGCTGTCTCGAGCATTCACTTCGCGCGGTCCAGACCCGAGCGCCTCCTCGACGAGATGATGACGGAGCTGCAGACGGTGGAGACGCTGAACTGTCTGATCGAGCGCACTGAGACGCCGCCCTTCTACCGGCTCACCTCCATGCGGAAGGCCACGTCTGGCCACAGCGACGGGCCCGGCACTGGATCCCAGGTATCAACCCTGCATTCGAGCTGTCTCGAGCATTCACTTCGCGCGGTCCAGACCCGAGCGCCTCCTCGACGAGATGATGACGGAGCTGCAGACGGTGGAGACGCTGAACTGTCTGATCGAGCGCACTGAGACGCCGCCCTTCTACCGGCTCACCTCCATGCGGAAGGCCACGTCTGGCCACAGCGACGGGCCCGGCACTGGATCCCAGGTATCAACCCTGCATTCGAGCTGTCTCGAGCATTCACTTCGCGCGGTCCAGACCCGAGCGCCTCCTCGACGAGATGATGACGGAGCTGCAGACGGTGGAGACGCTGAACTGTCTGATCGAGCGCACTGAGACGCCGCCCTTCTACCGGCTCACCTCCATGCGGAAGGCCACGTCTGGCCACAGCGACGGGCCCGGCACTGGATCCCAGGTATCAACCCTGCATTCGAGCTGTCTCGAGCATTCACTTCGCGCGGTCCAGACCCGAGCGCCTCCTCGACGAGATGATGACGGAGCTGCAGACGGTGGAGACGCTGAACTGTCTGATCGAGCGCACTGAGACGCCGCCCTTCTACCGGCTCACCTCCATGCGGAAGGCCACGTCTGGCCACAGCGACGGGCCCGGCACTGGATCCCAGGTATCAACCCTGCATTCGAGCTGTCTCGAGCATTCACTTCGCGCGGTCCAGACCCGAGCGCCTCCTCGACGAGATGATGACGGAGCTGCAGACGGTGGAGACGCTGAACTGTCTGATCGAGCGCACTGAGACGCCGCCCTTCTACCGGCTCACCTCCATGCGGAAGGCCACGTCTGGCCACAGCGACGGGCCCGGCACTGGATCCCAGGTATCAACCCTGCATTCGAGCTGTCTCGAGCATTCACTTCGCGCGGTCCAGACCCGAGCGCCTCCTCGACGAGATGATGACGGAGCTGCAGACGGTGGAGACGCTGAACTGTCTGATCGAGCGCACTGAGACGCCGCCCTTCTACCGGCTCACCTCCATGCGGAAGGCCACGTCTGGCCACAGCGACGGGCCCGGCACTGGATCCCAGGTATCAACCCTGCATTCGAGCTGTCTCGAGCATTCACTTCGCGCGGTCCAGACCCGAGCGCCTCCTCGACGAGATGATGACGGAGCTGCAGACGGTGGAGACGCTGAACTGTCTGATCGAGCGCACTGAGACGCCGCCCTTCTACCGGCTCACCTCCATGCGGAAGGCCACGTCTGGCCACAGCGACGGGCCCGGCACTGGATCCCAGGTATCAACCCTGCATTCGAGCTGTCTCGAGCATTCACTTCGCGCGGTCCAGACCCGAGCGCCTCCTCGACGAGATGATGACGGAGCTGCAGACGGTGGAGACGCTGAACTGTCTGATCGAGCGCACTGAGACGCCGCCCTTCTACCGGCTCACCTCCATGCGGAAGGCCACGTCTGGCCACAGCGACGGGCCCGGCACTGGATCCCAGGTATCAACCCTGCATTCGAGCTGTCTCGAGCATTCACTTCGCGCGGTCCAGACCCGAGCGCCTCCTCGACGAGATGATGACGGAGCTGCAGACGGTGGAGACGCTGAACTGTCTGATCGAGCGCACTGAGACGCCGCCCTTCTACCGGCTCACCTCCATGCGGAAGGCCACGTCTGGCCACAGCGACGGGCCCGGCACTGGATCCCAGGTATCAACCCTGCATTCGAGCTGTCTCGAGCATTCACTTCGCGCGGTCCAGACCCGAGCGCCTCCTCGACGAGATGATGACGGAGCTGCAGACGGTGGAGACGCTGAACTGTCTGATCGAGCGCACTGAGACGCCGCCCTTCTACCGGCTCACCTCCATGCGGAAGGCCACGTCTGGCCACAGCGACGGGCCCGGCACTGGATCCCAGGTATCAACCCTGCATTCGAGCTGTCTCGAGCATTCACTTCGCGCGGTCCAGACTCAGCTCAGAATCTCCTTTCTGAACCGGCGGTAGAGCCAAAACAAGATGTGTAAGACATAACAAATTGAGAGCGCAGACCACGGTGACGCTGAACTGCCGAGTTTCCTGCCGTTAAGTTCTTCTCAGTACAAGAACTTATCCCGCTTTCTTAACCGGTGGCAGAACCAAAACAAGACGTGTCATAAGACCACGCTTGCACTTGTAAGTTTTACTCACGTAAGTCGTTCACATGAGTAACTGGAAAAAAAGGCAATGTAATGATAGTTATGTAAGTTACTTACGTACGCTACTTACGTAATAACTTAAAAGTGTAATTCTGGCTTAAGAGATACTTGTATTTCCTGTATGCCATAAATTCAGTATTGAGTATTACCTTGGAGTACTAAAACATTTTCAACTATAGGAATAACTTTCGCCGGAAATTCCTTTTTGGAACAACATACTCGTACCTGTTCTGGACAGGCACGTATAATTGTATTCGCGGGTGCAGATTATTTTAGTTGTCTAGTCGTTAATAAACATTAATAATTGGCTGTTTGTTAACCTAATGCTTTGTCTTCTTCCTTTGAATCTCAAATTAATCAGCCCTATGAGTATCAAATGTCGTATTAATTTAAAAATATATTAATTAGCATTATTCAAAAAGTTTAATTAATAAACATGAACTTAGGACGCGACCGGACGGACAGGGGAGCTGGCGCCCGTGGAAAAAGGCACCATTCACACGAAGCGACACAGCGGGGAAGACCCGGCGAAGGCGTCGTGAGTATCTGTAAAATATTCTATTTTTAATCGACTTCAAAGAAAACTACAAAAGTAGCTATTTCTTTGGAATGCACTTAGGGTACAATAGATCTCTTAGACGGATTCATGCAACTAAAAATGATGGGCAAAGTAGCTGGCAAAAGAAGCATTGGCCTCAAGAGAAAGTCATTTCATTTTTATTTATTTGTTCGGAGAAACTTCTTCTTTTTAAAGGTTCATAGCTTTTTTACATCAGCGAGTGGCTTGAATTTCGCTTTATGCAACCTTCACTACTTTAAGGGACGCATAGTTAGTCAGTGATTTTCTTTCATATAATTTATAATTTTCAAATAGGGTTTCTCTGTTACGTAGTACTAAGATATAATCAGACCTTTCATAGTGCATCCCTATATTTCTCGTTCGCCTTTTGAGCTCAGAATGTAATAAAGTTAAAGAGGTGAAACTTCGAAAGGCTTTTTATACACTAGCGCTTGTCTGCAATTAAACTTGTTGGCAAGTGGCGATACACTCTTGAACTTTTGAACTTTTGAAGATACCAATAAAATAATTTTAGGGGAAAACGGAAGCCGAAAGGGTATTCCATATAATAGCGGTTCGAAATAGATACGAAGACGTAATTATTAGGAAGATTTTTTACCTAACAACAAGAAAAATATTCATTCATTCGTCGAGGTTTTTTTCCACGTTTTTTGTCAAATATTCATTAACAAGATCCACGTAACTTCCTTGCTCTAACAGGTAAGCATATCATCATCATTTCAGCCTGCGGTCGTCCACTTTTTTTAATTCCACTACAAGTTAGCCCTTGACTATGATCGCAATGATGCAGTCTAAGGTGGTACCGGGCCAACCTGTTTGGGTTATGACAGTTGCATTAAAATAATCGGTTTCTATATCGTACCGGAACGCTAAATCGCTTGGTGGCACGTAACCGAAACCGTAGTCCCCTACCAGACCAGACAAGAGAAAATTCAAGAAACTATAAATTCCCAAAATGAACCTGCCGGGGATCGTATGTTAGGAATTCTCGTAAAGGCATATACATCCCATGTCTAAATACAACCTAAGACCGATTGGGTAAAGTTATTAAAACTACACGTGGCATATTTTTGGTTAATACCGAATCAGCGTCGTTACCCACAATGTAACTTATTGAAATATCACACTAACACATGTGTTAATAATAAATCGACAATAAATTGGAACGACACAGCGTGACTCACCGCATTGCAGCAACACCGTCTTAACCACTCAACGATCACATCCGAACTAACCCCGATTCTCCACTCCACACCCTAACTCACTTTTGCCCCACTACAATCAGCGCCATCTTGTGAAAATACCCGCTTTCATTCGCCATTGGTCCAATTATCCATGTCTACCAACTCTCGATACAACAATAATGCAATACCATCATGAAATCAGTATTGCCATTCTATAAATAATAAATAAATGTTGCCAGTCGAACCCACGATCACGACACGTACATAGACCACAACGCTCACCACTGCGTCAGCGAGGTCGTCAAACAATGCTGAACATAGGCCCATAACCTAGACCTGATCATTGCTTTGCACTATGATTGTCGTCAAGCGCAAGTCTATCTCGCAATAAAAAAAAATTGGCTGTTATAGGGACTGCCGATAGAAGTGAAAACGAATATTTAAATATATTTTTTTAAATAATTAAAATATAAACCCTAAAACTAAGACATTCAAGTTTAATTTCGAATGTAAAACAACGTTCGAGTATGTCGCTCACGGTCACGCGAATGAACAAGTTTACCCTCTACCAAAAAGTACTTATCGCGGCTAAAGAAGTTTTCACTTCAAAAACATCCAGCCCTCAGCCTTATACGAGTAGAAATATTTACTTACTTACGGTTTACTTTATTATTTTAGTATTTCTGTTTTGATTTTGTGAACAATGAAGCGTAATTAATTACATTCCTTTTATAAAAGCTTTATTGTAAAATGTGCGTATATCCAATATCATAATACCTATCCAAACTAAAATTAATTTGGAAATTTACAAACCTCCTTTGTCGTAATGCTGAGCGTTGTCTTTTGATGGGAGGGTTTCAAGGTCGAGACTGGTATTGGAAATTAATTTTATTTAATGATATAATAATCGCTTTGGTGACATGATCTTCAGTCTTGACTAGTTAACTAGCTACCGGCAAAGATGTGCCACCAAGAGGTGCGCAAAAGGCGTGCACTTGTAAATGGTCAGAATTATGTGCGTTTTAATTAATATCACTTGCCGTTACGGTAAAGGAAAACATCGTGAGGAATCCTACAATCCTGAGTGCGCTTCAAAATATTCTCAAAAGTGTGTGATTCGCAAAAGTCTGCTTGCTAATTCGAACTTGGCCAGCGTGATTTACCATGGCCCAACCCTTCTCAATCTGCCAAGAGACTCGTGCTCAGTAATTGGCCAGTGTTGGGTTTGAAATGATGATGATTACTGTGATACGTTTTTCTGGATGTTGCCCGATAATTCGTCCACATGGATTTAAATTTTCTAAAAACTCGTAGTAAACCTTTGATTTTCCGGGACAAATAGTGGCCTATGTCTGTCCCCGGGATGCAGTTTTCAAAACGTAACAGACAGGCAGAAACACTTTCGCATTTATAATATAAATACGACGCTGGTTATAGTTAGAATGGACTATGAACTCTCAAGGAGACACTATATGGCTGAAAGCTTCCTTGAATAAGAAATAAGCAATCCGATTATTTTTATACGATTTCACCGTCAGACGGTATCTACGTATTCTTGGGAAGGCGCGAATCCGGGCCGAGACAGCTAGGTGGTATTAATAGAGATATCATTTAATCTTACTTTTCGTAACGGTCTGGAAAAGATCAATCATATTATAAAACCAGGTCGAAGTAAACCAAACTGAACTTGAAAACCTATTTAATGGATATAAATGATAGTATTTCAAAGCCGAGTCTTAGATAAAATAATAGTTTCCGAAGGTCCATTAAGCTACGAAATAAAGTTTTGGTAAATTACTAGCTCGTTTGACGTAATAATTTCTAATATTGACCGCGAGGCCCTGATTTGATGCCTTAGAAATGGATCCGTTTTAATTATTAAGCGAAAATTGTTACGTATTTGTGCGTACCAACAGAGTCGATAGAAGATTTTAACGTTCATGTACCAACGGCCTGATTAAGACCCACTTGCACAAGAACATTTAGACTGGCTTACTTAAATTTTGTAATGCTGTCACTTTTTGAAAGAGTATAATAGGGTTGCCAAATAGTGATGCTATTACAAAATACAAAATTCACGCTCTTTTGGCATATTTTTAAAACATGTTAAAAGTGCGAGCTTCAGACGTACAGTCCCATAAACTTAACTGACCTGGTGGCCAAACTTGGAACTAATTTTTTTATACCTGTTCAGTTTTTGTTTTTATTTTATTTTTCATATAATTTAAACTAGCGACGCTGTCCCCGGGTCAGATAAATTTGTGGGACACAGTAAACATTGAGTTCGACTTTTATGAAGTTGTGATTATATTTTACACACTGACACTTTTATACACATAACCTAGTGACACTTTGCTGAGCGCTGGACATGTTAAGTTATTGATCACAATATTATAAAGGTGAGGCTAAATCGACATAGAACAATCACTTAGATGGCCCGATGAGATTCCTGCAGCAATTCAAATATTGATGTTCCCGATCGATTGAGAAAATGGTGTCACTGTGTGTCAATGGCTCAATCCTTTCGTGTGTACCCATGCACGTGTACCCATAGGGTGGACTAGACTGAAGGGAGTCTGTCATTAGATCACACGTGAGACAATTTAGAAATTATAAATCGCCAATCCTTGCTCCTAATTAAACCTAGGTAGGATCTTCCACTAATAACTCCAAAAGGTCACGGTGGTAAAAACTGCGCCAGGAAGGTCTTCGGTGCGTGATATCAGAGTTTTTTCCCTTTAAATGTTTATTTGTCTCGGCAATCTATCTTGCAATGGAATTTCCCAGTAAACAACATTTCTCTTATAAACCGCTATGTACAATTGACCGTCGGAGAAACAAATACACATCCTTTTTTCAAATCAAATACAATAAGGCAAATGTAAGTGTCAAAGACATCTTCTTCTTCTTCTTTCCCTGGGCTTTTCCGCACTTAGGCAAGGTTGCCCGTTGTGCGTGAGACCTCTGGTGCGACTCCCCGCCGGATCATTCCAGCCAGCCGAGCTCACTCCAGAATCCAAGCAGGCCGCCCAGGTCGGCGAGGACTTCCGGGAGTGTTGCTGGCGAGCCAATGTAGGCTTCTCGTTGAGTGGATACAGCACTACACTCGAGTAGTACGTGTCTCGGTGTCTCCTCGCTCTCCATGCAGGCTCTGCACAGAGGGCTGTCGGTTATGCCTAGAACATAAAAGTGTTTGTTAAGTGGACAATGTCCTGTTATCATGCCTACGGCCGTCCTGAGTTTAGCTCTGTTTAGATTCAGTAGTTTCTTAGTTAAGCGTTGGCTTGGGCTGGGTATAGCCTCTTTTGTTTGTCTACAATTGGTGGTGTTTGCCCATATTATATCGGTATCTTTTGTCAAAGACATATAGGTATACAAAAGATACAGCTACGGCCGTAGTTCATATGATCCTCTACTAATTAGACTCATTAAATATTTCAACCTCAATTTTGCCATTTGGCGGTAGATTTCCGCCAAATCTTTTGTCAAAATTTGTTTGTTGCCTACGCCCTACAAAAAGCTTACCTTCCAAATTTGAAGTCAATAATAGAAGTTTTCCCATGCCAACACACAATTATTTATTCCTTTTGTGTAACGTCTCAATTGCTATGGCACCCTCTTCGGGGTGCTTTTCTCAAAACATTTTTTTAGCTGATACCTACGCCATAAAAGGACCTTCTAAAGTCCAAGGTTGCATGATTTTTGATTTCTGATATACGAGTATGGCGATTAACGAGTGACTTGTATTTCACTTTTATATAGGTATATAGAAGAAGATAGATAGATAGAAGAATTGGGATGTTGATTTGTAAAAAATATTTTTGTACATACCTATTATTAAATAAAAAAAATCCGAAATCCGCTGTAAGTTTTATCTTCGATAATCATTAAAAATTATCGATTAATGTAAAAATTGCTTGACTTTTGATGACGTCACAAGAAAGTATTTTATACAAAAACCTATATAAATAATTTGTCGCTTGAAAAACAAATTGCTGGTTTCACTAGTTTTATTGCCCCCTACAAGTGTTGCCGTGATTGCAGCAGTGCCAAGACAGACATCCCGTCGCGTGCGCAAGACAAGCGAGCGTCCGCGCCGCCGTGCGCCACCCCGCCCGCTGAAGACGAGCCCTTACCGCCTTCTGATGGCGATGCTACACCCGTGAGTATGCCCTCCTGACTAACTGTTTCGGGCCTAAGTATAGGCGCCCAACTATGGATTATGGTGGGCAGAAGATTTCCGTGGTTGGAAGTGGCGAAAATTTAGTTAATTGATTTAAAATTCACGATCAAAATTTTGTTTCTATAACGTGACTTTAGCTTAATGACTTATCGTCAATCGCGACTTCAAGGTCCGCTCTTCATTGGCGCACGAATCGCAGCCATGAATTGCGGGTAATAACTTCGTCAAGTAACGTCGGCAACCACGCTGCTCAAATCCGGCGGCCGGCGGTTCCAACAATTGAATGCCATTGGCTGCATTTTTTACTCGCGTTTTAATATACTTATATGATTCAAACATTTTGACCGATCATCGTTAAACAGACTGTAACATAGCGTATATTTAATTAAACTGTACAACACTGTGTAAACACGAATGTGAAAAGGGGAAATTTTTGACGCTTCTCACTGATGTTCCACACCTATAATATCTTTAACACTTTGACGAATACTAATCTATGTTACGTGGTGCACGGATTTCAATTATATAATATGGAATGCGGATGACTTAAAGGTGTGGATTATGGTGAGCACGGAGATTTCTGTGGGTTTGCATTGCGCCGTAATTTGGCTTAGAGATTTCACATACACATTTGACTTTATGCCGCGACTTAAGTTGTCCGTTAATGGCTTAATAGCCTGTCTATAATAAATGATTATTACCAATCATTTCAGACGGGTATGTGCAGCGAGTCGGCGGGTGGAAGCGCGCCCGGCACTCCGCACGAGGCGCGCGTGGACGTGCCACAACCGCGCCCTCTGCCCATGCCGGAGTATGGCGGCTTCTTCGCCCTGCTCACAGAGTACCTGCCCGACACCAGCCAGCCCGTTTCTGGTTTTCATCGGTGAGCAAGAATCACTTCTATTCGCTTATCATCATCATCAGCCATTATTCATCCATTTAGTTTAGTTTTTAATTAAAATGAAAATACAGTTGAAACGTTTTTGTATACCGTCCATCGTCCACAACACCCACAACTTAGATCAAACTGTGTTTTTGTTTAGATCATTTTTATACGGGCGTTATGTACCATTTCCTACGAAAGAATTGTATGTCTGATACGACCGACTACAGCCCATTAACGTCCCACTGCTGGGCACAAGCCTCTACTCTCATAGGAGAGAGGGAATTAGAGCTTAGACCTACAACGCTGCTCCAATGCGGTTTAGCGGCTATTATCATGTTAGTGATAATAAACGGGATCGATGGCTTAACGTGCTCTCCGAGGCACGGGGGTGAAACATCGCCAACTTCCTAGCTCCGGGCTAGTACTGAGAATTTCTAGTCAGAAAAACCCAACACTCAATTATGGCCCGACCCGGGACTCAAACCCGGGACCTCGTCGGCCGCAGTTGAACATGCCAACCACTAGACCAACGAGGCAGTCTGATAGGACAGTTGTTCATTTTTATAATAGATAGCGCTGCATATAACTTTTATCTCGCGTTATTATTTGTAATTTATCCTTATATATAAAAGCGAAATACCTACCACTCATTCAGTCACTCATTCACACACGGTTTGAAATGGAGGTTGGAAGTTGTATCAAAGTTATTTGTTTTTGAAACTGTCGTGTGAATCGGCCTTAATGAATGAGTGTTTGTCCCACTAGGTGTAACGTGGCCGTGATGCTGCTGTGTGACGTGGTGCTGGACGGCGTTGAGCTGGATTGGTCCATCCACGTGCCGCTCATGCTGCACATCGTCTTCCTGGGCATGGACCACACTAGGTAACGGGTGCCCCACGATTATACTAAGATACCTCATAAGGTCGAATTTTTGTCGAAAAGTTTTTCAGTATTACGTAATACTGAAAAACTTTTGTGTTAAACTCAAATAATCCACTTTTTTGTACTTTTCTTTGTACACTCTAGACTCTCTAAATCCTTGATTTAGCACGCAGTAGTCGACCTATAACCGGTCTACTGCGCGCCGACCGCATGTGGCGTAGAGTAGCGCTGTCTTAGAGCACCCAATTTAAATATTATATTTCGCAGAACAAAAAATGTTCAGTATTACGTACAGATTTTTAAATTACCCCTGTATATAAATTTAAAAACGAACGAGACATGGAGGAAAAGGATCTACATTTCACTCATTGCATTCAAACATTTTTTTAAAAGCTTACCTCACCCTTACTCACCTTAACACAATAGTTAAGGTAAGGCAAAAATTAGACATTCACAATTTTATCGAACCAATCGGTAG
Organism: Erebia aethiops; assembly: GCA_923060345.2. Taxonomy (NCBI): domain Eukaryota; kingdom Metazoa; phylum Arthropoda; class Insecta; order Lepidoptera; family Nymphalidae; genus Erebia; species Erebia aethiops. The sequence goes on along the minus strand of OV281079.1, from coordinate 2,715,712 downwards.
CGTAGCGTAACAGATGATAAGGATAAAATCTTTCGAACAAACTTTGCTATCTCGTACTTGCTCGGATATGGCTTCATTATTTAAAAAAAAAATGTACATTACTTCTTTTTTGGCCGCTAATACTCAAATAGGAAATTAGATTTTTTCCATACAGCGAAAAGTATTAGCGTGAGTTAAGGTAAGTCAACGTCACCTATCGGCAATGTAAAAAACTATGTAAAAAAAAACAAAAAAAACAAAAAAAAACATTTTCTTTTTTAGGGCAGTTTCTGGTCATGTCATTTGAATTAAGAACGAAAGATGATGCTCGCGACTTCGTCAGCGTAAATATAAATTTTTGATTCCTGCGGGATCTTTTTAATTTTCTGGGGTAAAAAGTATGTCATTCCCCGTCCTTATGCCCTTCCCATTTATCTGTACCAACTTCATCAAAATCGGTTAAAAAGGTAGATCAGCGTATTAGACAGACAAAATTTCGAATTTATAATATTAAGTATGGGTAGGAAAACATTGAAATATCTGCATCAAATCGAAAACAGCGCCGTCGAGTGCTTTCAGTATCTGAAACTTTCTTCTCGTTGGGCGTTGTTATCGTGTGATGAGCGCAAATAAAGAAGGAGGATACTGTTGGGACTTTTTAATTACGCGGTGCACATCGTTCGAGTTTGCATTCATTTACTTTTTCATATTTTAATGTTCCTGCAAATGAAGCTTGGAAATATACAAGCGTGTCTATTTACTTTTGCATACTTTGATGTGGCTGAAAATTAAACTAGGAAATATACAAGCGCGTCGGGTTGTGTCGAAAGAATCATTATACTAATATTATAAATGCGAAAGTGTGTTTGTTTGTTGGTTTGTCATCACGCCGCAATGGATTGACGTGATTTTTGGCATGGGATAGCTGAAGACCTGGAGAGTGGCATGGGCTACTTTTTAACCCGGAAAATCCCAAAAAAAGAGTTCCTTGTTTGATTTGTCCTTTAATAACGCCGCAAAAGAGCAACGGATCGGCGAGATTTTTTGCATGGTAGTTACAGTTGGCGCGCAAGTTGAATGCAGAGAAAATGTAAGTGTCACCATACATTTACTGCATTCAACTCGCGCGCGATGTATGCCTGTAGAGTGACATAGACTACTTTTGATACCGGAAAATTAAAGGCGTTCCAGTGGTAATTAAAAAACTTATTCCGGAAGTCGCGGGTAGTTTAATAATTAATAATATTGTTTTAATTAATAATAGTTTAATAATTAATAAATAAGAATTCACTTAGAAGAAGAAACAAAAATATTATGCAGTCAAGGTAATGTCCGCGTGTTTGGGGAACGGCGAGTCCACAGTAAAATACGCTGTTTGTTGATAATTATGACTTGTATTTCGAGATTGAACACAGATTTTAATCAGAAAATTGTTGTGAGATAAGTTCCAGATTGGTAAATGAACAATGAGTAATGACGCCGCAATATTACATGCTTTTTTTTATAGAACAAAGTGTACCATAGACAAAAAGTTGTCTTCTTTATTTCCCTTTTTAGATTGGATTCTCGATGCCTTTGCCGTCCGCGTGGAATTAGATTTTTTATGAATCCAGTTGGAATTTGATTGTTTGTTATAAAGATTGCGTAGTTTTGTCTCCAAGTCCTCAACTATGCTCAACTAAAAATTACGACAATCCACAGGTCTCTTGCGGCGTCATTTATGGACAAACCAAAAACAACAAACGTTGGCATGAAGGAGTAACACACATGCAAATATACAAACTTAAAAATAACTAAAGAGGGACGAATAGCCTAGCGCTGTGACAACGCATATCAGTCGATTGCGATTATTAAGCAACGTTGACCCAAGTCGGTTACTGGATGGGTCGTCGAATTTGGAGGTACAAACAAGGCGTCGGTCTCGGTTATTAATACTATCTAATCTTCTATCTTCTATATATATATATATATATATATATATATATAAATCAATTGCTGTTCGTTTGTGTCGCTAAAACTCAGAAACGGCTTGACCGATTTAGATGAAATTTTTTATGCGGGTTTTAGTGGGTCCAGGGATGGTTTATATTTACATTTGGACTCGGTAGGGGGCGCTGCAATCGGGTTCTAGGCTAAGGGCAGAACAACGTCTGCCGGGCCCACTAGTATCTGATAATAATCGTATTATACCTAACAGTTTAAATACTCTTAGTAGAGTCGCATGTGGAAGGTGGGATCCCACCGCGTTATTATCCCAAGAAAAGTCCTACCATTATGTGATTACTGGAATGTGGTCACGACCGTCAGTAATAAGGAATACGATGCAGAGAGTGATATACTTACAAATGGAGTATACAATTGGTTATTTGACAACTAGTCAAATAACTATCCGCAACTTTTTTCAAACATCAAAACGCGTGCTTTCTATAGGATTTAGTATGAAATGACGAATTGTGACGTCACCAAATTCCAACGCACTTTTTCTTCTTTAATCTATAGTTTAAAATGAATATCAAACTTAAATAATCTAACCCTGGATGTGACTTTAAAATCTTTTGTAAGATACTCTATTATAATAAACAGCAAGAAATGATTGATTTGACTAGTAAATCAAATAAAACGCCATCCCCGCAAATAATGGGAAAAGGCTAGGAGAAAGAAGAAAACAAGATTGATATGACCAATAGTCAAATACCCAATTCAATGACCGAGCTTTCGTGTCGTTTGTACGAACAGTTGTTTGTACAGTTCGGAGTGCACTTATTGATGCGAAAGCAAACTCGCGCTTCGAGTGATGAATTGAACCATGCCGTTTTCATGGCGATGTCACGATCCGGACAGTGTTTGTCCTGCAGACCGCGATTGTTAGGACTAGCCCCGCTTCGCTGCATTCCATTGATCCATTTTGCGGAATGCCCCATTTAATATTGAGCTGTGATAGCCTAGCGGTTTAGACGTCCTGTAATGTAGGAATGTCGCCGCCGTCCGCGTGTTTTAAGGTTTTTGATGACCGCGGGAACTTTAATTTTCCGGGATACAAAGTAGCCGATGTCCTTTTTCGGGAGTCGGGATACGACCTATCTCTGTACCAAATTTCATCAAAATAGGTAACTAGTATATCGCCAACGCGCATTAGAGTTATCGTGAGACGTTTCACAGAAAATTCTCTCCTCCTAAAGGTGGTGTAAGGCGATTTGTTCTTCGCAATCTCTCACTTGAAATCAAATGGAGGTGGTACGCACTTGCGAATAAAATTCGTACGAAGAAAAAACGCTGGTTTGATACAAATTAAGTAAGAGTGGTGGAATGTGGGAGGTGGAATCCGTAGGCGAAATATTTTTTCATTTTATTTATTATATCTTCCGATATAAATCAAAGGGTTAAAATTAAGCGTTTCTTTGTCAACTATTATTTCTGTTTTTCTACGTATTTTATAACTTTTTGCTACAAACTCAGACTCGAAGTATATTTTTATTCTAATTTGGTACCTACACAATACACCTGAACGTCACGTTAACAAAGTATAAGGCGTGTTACGTGATAACTAAGCACGGTGTCTTAAACCTAAAGCTACGAGGAGTTCCAAACGCGCCCTGTTCTGTGAAGAGCCCACAACAAAATCAGCTGGGTTTATTTTTTATTAGCACCATCTCACAAATAAATATACAAAAATAATAATAAAAAATAAAAGATGATAGAAGAGAAAAGGATTTTTTTTAAATTTAAATTATTAAAATAGAAACCATAACACTAAAGCATTAAAGTTTAATTTAGAATGTAGTATATTTATAGTTCGCGAGCATGTCAGTCACGCGAGCATGTCACGGTCACGCGAATCTACATTTTTACCCTCTACCACAAAGTGCTCAACGCACCTAAAGAAGTTTTACACTTCAATATAAATTACCAAGTGCTTAAAGCGCCTAAAGAAGTTTTCACTTCAAAACGCGCGTATGTCAACGTAGCGTAACGGTGTTGTGTGTTCATCAGATGGATCGTGCACCAGCACTGCCGCCAGCTGCTGCTGAACATGCTGGTGGCGGTGGCGGCTCACCACGACCACCTGACTGTGGCGCGCGCGTTGCTCGCCGCGAGAGGCGCCCAACTCGGCCTCGGCCTGCCGCCGCCGCCGCTGCCGCTCGTGCCGCACAATTTCACCGGTGAGCCACTTCACACTACAGCCTGAAGGGTGCAGTTGGGATGGTGACAACTCAGTCAATCACCAACTCTTTAACAAACTTAAAAACGCAAACTTGGAAGTTTGTATGAATTACATAGTTGTGACGTCATCAAATTTCAACGCACTTTTTTCCTATAATCTCTAGTTTTAATTGTTTATTAAAGTTAAAACTAATTGAGAATGTGAATTTTAGGTCTTTTGGAAGACCCTCTATTTATAAATCAGTTAGAAATAATGCTGGTTTGACATCATTATCATCCCTGTTCTGTGTGGTCGTTAATGGAAATGATAAATATGATAATTTGTGATGGGACTGTATTTGACTGATGTTATGATAATGATAATTATGAAATGACTTGCTGATGTCCGCGCGAAATAATTTTTTTGGTTCCCGCGGGAACTCTTTTAATTTTCCTGGATAAATAAGGATCTATGTGTTATTCCCGACTATAATCTATCTCTGTGCCAAATTTCATGCAGATCCGTTCATCCGTTCTGGCGTGATGGAGTAACAAACATTCATCCACCCATCCATCTTAAATATTCGTTTCTACAGAACATTATTTCATTTTTGTTGTTCTAGAACCAGACGCAGTGTTCGACAACTTTCCCCAATGCGGCCACTCTCCGCGCTCGCACGTACGTTCCCTCTCTTCGGATCCACAAGTCACTCCCGAAGGTAAGAGTTGAAACATCCGTACTGTATACGTATCCGTATTAGAAATGTGAAAGTGTGTTTGTTTAGAAGTTACACGTATGTTTCGATCATCATCATCGGTTGCCGTCTTCAAATTGAAGTTTGGCGGTCACTTCTTTAATTATGAGAAATTATGACGAATCCTCCACTCCTTTATATCGTCGATCCCCTTCATCCTCCGTCTTCCGGTGGTCTTTTCCGCAGGATCCATCTTGGGAACTCGTACAGGGTAAATAAATAAATCATTATTTGGAATTACTATAAGCACAGATAAAATACAAAACATGAATTACTAGTACAATTACAAAACTTGTGAACTAAACTGTTACACAAAAATAATTCTAAAAAAGGCATCCACTCAGCGTGATGCTGTTTATGGTGTAGACACGCCAAGACCGGTGATTTTCAGGCGATCCCTTAAAATAATCTACGACGCCTTGGACCGGCCCGGGCTACCCGCAAATCTTACTCGTATTCCACTTTGTAGGTGACCGAAAAATGCATCCTTCCTCTGTACGATGGTTGTCCATCAGCTCGGTTTAAGTATTATTTCCGATATCCTTGGTTATGTTCGATTGGACTTCAAGAATTTGTAGTTTCCCGTACAGGTTCAGCGGACATCTATCCTTCGCTGCCGGTGATAGTGACGGGAGACGCGCTCGCGGACGCGGAAGCGGAGGCGGAGGCGAGGCCGCCGGTGGCTGAGCTGCCCGTGGCCGACGCCATCAAATCGCTCGTTCACTTCCTCGCCAGCCGACCCACGCATCTACCGCTGTGGCAATACGAGGACATCACCGCCAAAGGTAACCTTTAGCAGTGTAAATTAAGCGAGATTTGACAGCTCAACGGTCATACGTACAATTTTGAACTTAAATTCATATATGGAAACATGTTTTGAGTTGTCCATACGAATTAGTTTTATATCACAACATGTCGTCGTCAACCGATTGACGTCCCCAGTTGGACATATTATCTCTCTTGCAAGGACTTCCACTCGCAGCGGTCTTGCGCTGCCTGGATCCACCGGCAACCTGCAACTCGTAATGGGCCCCGTAATAAGTATTATGGGACCGCAATGTCCATCGGTTCTTTGAACTATAACCCCTGTCCATTACCACTTCAGCTTCGCAGAACGTCACATGTCACAACATAATAAATAAAATAAAAATAAGTAAGCCTTTATTTACTGAACTAAGTATACAACAAATGAGTGTTACAAATATAACAAGTATAGGTACAATACAATTTAGATACTATTACAATAACAAATACATAGGTTTCTAATACGACAATATATTGCTTAGTACTAAGTTCTTACAGTAGGTATGTTTGTTTTAAGACATTTTCTTAGCAAAGTTGATTATGATATTTTTAGTATATCTAAGTGTTGTAGGTATGTAATAAAATAAATTCCATCTTATTTATATTTCTACTATAGTTCTTTCTTTCTATTTCTTTTTTTTTCTAAATATTATTTTCTTTTCTATAATATAGGTAATGCCTGAGAAATTTATACTTTATGTTTACGAATTATTGAATAACTATGCAGGTATTTGTAGTTTTTTATGTTTACTAGATATAGAAAATTATTTTAAATATTTATTTCTTTTAAACTTAGGTCTTGCAGGTCTTGATTAAGTATGGGTTGTAATAAGCCGTTGTTATTTACCATTATACATTATAATAAAATTCAATATCGCATACCTATGGTGTAATATTACAATTTGACTTGGTAAGTACTTTGAGAAAAGGAAAGCAAACAGTTTGTTTCCATTTTAACTACTTCATTTTTTCATTGCAGAATATATCTAACTCTTACAAATAGCAAACTATTCGAAAAAAAAAACTGTTTAGATTATTATGCATAATATCTATCTACATTATTTACTGTTAAAACTTGTTTTGTTTTTTAACTTGTTTAAACTGTTCATATATATTTAGTATGAACACTGTTAATGTTATAATTACTATTATACATTGTTAGATAATATTTACTGAGTAGGTATATTATAGATTACCATATCACTCTGGTTAATTATTGATACACATGTAATTTATGGTTTACTCTGAATAGAATTATACAAAAATAATAATTATTAGTTGAGATTTAAGTATTTTACGAGTACAGAATTTAACCTTCGAAACAACAGCTAAACATAAAAAACAGAGATAATTTAATACAAATTTCTTACTGCTAGATACCTATATAGTATGTTTAATAGTTCAGTACATCCTGAAGATGTAAGGCCTCCTCCAGTTTATTCTTGTGCATAAATAGCTTGCAATTTTGTCTATTAATAATTTATAGATGATTATATTTTACACTGAAGGGTTTTGGTCTGACCTCTCACGGGGACCAACCGGATTGAGAGGTGAAGAGGGTAATATTTTACATTTTTATTTCTGACCTTTGTTACTGGCTAAGTGCACCTGTAGATGAATATCATTGTATTAAAGATTTCTTATTTATTAGTCTTTTTATATTTTTTGTTAGATTTACTAAAGTTTTTGAAGATATGCTGGTTGCTTGCTGTTTCTTGGGAAGAGGATGGTAGAATAGTTTTGTTGTTTGTAGTTTTCCGCCTTAATTCAGTTTTGTTTTGGTCTAGTATTTTAATTTTATCATATATTAATATTGCATATTTCCCATTTTTTCGTTCTTCATTTAATTTCTCTCTTAGTTGTTTTCTCTTATTAAGAATTTCTTTAGGAAAATCTTCTTTAATGTAGTAGCTTGAACTATCTAACATTTTTCTATTCTTTAACAAATTAATTTTCATTCCTACCGTTTTTACAGTAACAACTACAGGTCTTATAGTGCCTGTCTTTCTGCCAATTCTTCCCACATATTCTAGACTGTCGCTGCTGTAGTTTACCTTCATATTATTATTTATTATGCTCAGTATATTTTTTTCTAAATCGCAATAACTTTTTTCTGTTTCTTCTATTCCAAAGAAAACTAGATTTTTCCTCCTTATATATTTCTCTAAATAATTAATAGACCTTTGCTGTGTTTCTAATCTTTCTTCTAGAAACTTAGTTTTTAGATCTATATTCAAAAATTTTTCATTGATATTGTCATTTATGCTTTGTTGTAGATTATGCAAGTCTTGTTTCTGCATATCCATTTGAACTTGAATTTGACGTAAAATATCTGTTATTTCTTCCATTTTTAAGTAGAACGGTAGATAAAAACAGTATAGAAGACGAATTTCGAATGTAAACAACAATCTAGGAGCTCGCGTCAACTGTAAAGTGAGTGTTCCAATTTTTCGATCGATAAAAACATAGGCTTTGGATAGATGGCGTTAGAGGTAATCTTGAAGACAATTAACTGGATGTCTATGTATATTTTTAGGTTATAATTTTATTTATATTAGTTTTTCTTCCTTTATTTTTCTAAATATACACAAACACAAAGTTCTTTTATTGTTTATTTAATTAAACAAGGCAAATTATTACCTAAATTTTTGAACTAAACGTGTTTCTTGCGTATTTAAAAAACTGTATCGTTCGTTACACATTCTGGTTACACATTTTTGATTTATTATCACAGCACTGCTGATAGGTTGCAAAATTTTTAGCACTGGTTGTAGTATATCCACAAATGTAATGATTTTTTACTTTTTATTGAACTTTTAACAATTATTTGTATTTAAATAACAGTTTTAACAAGGAGCTGATGTACGTCGGTGCACTGTTGCGCCCTCTATGTCACAACATGCTCGTACTATTTTGATGAGCTTTTCAGATGGATTGCTTGTATCTGCTGTAACTTGCTTCTTTTCTCACAGTGTGGACCCTGCGCAGTTGCCAGCAGATGGCGACCCTTCTTCGCCACACGTTGAGGATATTCTGCGAATCTCTGCCGCACGCTCTCATCTCCGAGCGATGGGCGCAGACTGCCCTACAGCTCGGCCTGTCTTGTCCGTCTAGACATTACGCGGGTAGATCGCTGCAGGTACGGGAAATAAACAAAAATACTGCTTTTAAGATACCGAAGACAGCCACAAATTAAAAGCACTTTTTAAATTGATTTCAGATGTGATATTATAAAAACTAATTTGGAAACTCAGATGGGATCGGAAAAATTACACGTACTATTATTTTAAACCAGGTGTTCCGTTTCATCGGCGTCGCGATGACCGGTCGAATGGTGTCAGACATTCTATCCCGGCTGGTGGAAACTGTGGCGGAGCAGGGCGAGGATATGCAGGGCTATGTCACAGAGCTACTCCTGACTCTGGAGGCGGCGGTGGACTCCCTCGAGTCCAACTTCCGTCCGCTCGACTATATGAGGGACATATTCAAGTCCACGCCCAACTTGAACAACAAGGACGGCGGACCGCAGCCTAACGGCAACGCGTATGCCGCTGGTGAGTTTTAACTCCCCTACGTAAAAAATTGGCAGTCATAGGGACTGCCGATAGAAGTGAAAACGAATATTTAAAAAAATATAAACTAGTGGTTCGCCCCGAACTAAGACCTCGCGGCGCCATCTATTGACATAAATGTGAAGTTCTGTTAAAAATACTGAAGCTCATTAAAAATTAAATAATTCCGTTTCCTTACAATATTTATCTAATTTTAGTATTTGTTGTTCAAGTACAGGATATAATTGAAATAATTGATCAAGTTTCAGGCTCATCCTTTCAGAAAATTTAGAGTTCTGAGGTCATCTTTGGACGTTAGAAAATCACCACTTTGAAAGCCCCCCATTTCGTCAATTTTGGGGGAAAAATTAAAAAAAAATCATTTTTGGACTCTATTCCTAATTATCTTTAAAATGATATACCGCAACCCTATGTAACTTTATAAAAAATATTTTACTTCGCATTCGCTTCTATGAGAGCCCCCCTGAAATAAAGATTTTTATTATTTTTTAAGCCATATTCGGCGGGAGGCCATTGGTTTACATATTATATTTAAAGCTGAAATAATTGCGTTCAGTAATTCAGAAGTTATAATGCTCTGACAGACGGACGGACGGACGGACGGAGGGACAAGTGCCAATTCACCCAAGTAGACTCAGAGACCTTCGCTTCGCTCGGTCAATAAACCTTAAAACTAAAGCATAAAAGTTTAATTACGAATGTACTATTTATACTTAAACCTTTTGTCTTATGAAGAAAGGTGTCGGTCTCGGTACGTCAAAGCGTAGCAATCAGACGTCTTTTCAATCGATTTTGATGAAATTCGGTATAGAAGTTATATCCCGGGGAAAAACATAGGCTTTTTGTCCCGGATAATTAAGGAGTTCACCCGGAATGAGAAACTTTATCCACGCGGATGAAGACGATGAAAAAAAAAACAAAACAGGCATAAAAATTAGTTCCAGTTTTGGGCCACTGAGCCTGATGACGTGGTGGGGCTGTAACCCTTTAAAACTTTATGAAGCTTCGTCGCGTTACCTAATGTAGTCTGCGAAGTACTCAGACTTGCTGAGTGGTGATGTGGGTGTGATTGAAAGAAGCGGTATAAACCTGTGCAAACGCTACGTGAGACATAATTGCCAAGCTGAGCGTCTTAGTAATATTCCTTATTAAATTCATAGAAGACGCTATTGACTTGAAATAAGTCTTAAGAAATTAAAACTCATTTTTAAAAGACATACTTTTATCGTCTGCCATATTGAATTTTGTGTGATGTAATTACATTTTTCGTATTTTTCTTAGCAAACTTAGTTATCTAAGTTACTTAAGTGCTCTTCTTACGTAAAAACTTACATGTGTAATCGTGGTCCTATTCTCACAGCGGTTTGTGTCGCAGGCAAGCGCTCGCCCGGCACGTGCGTCGGCTGCGTCAGCAACCACACGCGTAGCACCAGCTATTCGGTGTCGTATTGTATGCGCAAGAGCAACCCGCCCGCCGAGAAACAACCGCACGGTAAGTTGAGACCCTAACAATCGTCGTCCTCAACCGATAGACGGTGGTTGTAACTTGCAGGTATCCCAAGCAACGTGTCATTGGTGAAGTACCGACATTTATAAAAGCCACAAACCAATCTAAGAAGGAGAAGAACTTATAGGTTGGACACTGTTGGCCATAAGTCTATTTGGACTACTTAGCTTACCGATATTGAGACTAGGCATGTCTACTTACCTAAGGACCACAATGTAATACCGTAAAGCATTTTGTTGTGAGGCAGAGCTGCTGATAGACAAACAATTTTTGTTTTGCATTCTAGTTCGGTCAGTCTAAGCTCGGCATAAGCGAGTCCCTTCGTGAAAATTTTAAAAATATTGGATACAATGCAATAAATCTACAATAATTAATTTGTCAGACTTTGTGCAATAAATCTACAATAATAGACTTCGTGGGACAAAATATTCATGTTTAAAAATTGCTCCAGGTAAATCATTCCATAAAGAAACGATTGTTGAAGAACCTTAGGTTGCATCACTACTTCCAGCAGGTCTCAAAGCAACCAAGCTTAGCGCTTGGTTGCTTTCTCAATCAATCGTTTATTTGCACGAAACATTGTGCAATTAAGATGACAAACTATATAAAGAACAAACATGTTTCGTCATTGCTGACGTGCAAATTTATAAAGTACATAATCTCTAAATATTATCATCTCATCATATTTTATAACGGTTTGCGTACTCTTGTATGGTGTAAAATACTTTGTCAATTAAAAATTCTTGTAGTGGACGCTAAAATATCTGTAATTAAATAATTAAAAAAACCTTCTTTTTTATTTGTTTAGCTGAGGCTCGGCCGCGGCCATGCGAAGCTGCGAAAGGTGCATGCTCCAACTTATGCCGGTCGAGGTCAGCACAGTCGCTTAAACTATTGGGCGACTCCGCTACCCAGGTACTTACTCTTACTCCTATTTTCACTAAAATATCCATTGTTTATATACCAGCCCTGACTTCCCTTAGGTAGAGTTTTCAAACGCTTTCTTAGTGAGGTCTTTTAAGCAATCCACATGTGAAATTTCAAGTTTCTAGAATCTAGACGGTTTGAGTAACGATCGCAACCACCTCTGATTGGTTACTTTTACTCCTACTCTTATCTAACACTAGCGGTATTCGTCAAAATCTATTGTCACAGGAAGTATACCATTCAGCCACTCACAACAATTGATGCTGTACCAATGATTAATATAGCGTTTCTACCTTACTGTTTCTCCTTTTTAAAATATACATTTATGTGCGCTTCTTACCATGTAAGCACTTTGGATTTACTTGGAGCATTTGTAATAGATGTTTTTTTGACATTTTGTCCTTATAGCAAACGTCAGAGAACCACCACTCAATATTTCAGGTTCGATCAGAAGTTTGTAGTGCACGGTGTACGCTTGCCTCGTCAGTATGTCGCTGCTAGCGCGTCTTTGACAGTTTTGTAGTAATTTTTTTTTTATTCCACTACAAGTTAGCCCTTGAACAAGATGGTAGCGGGTTAACCTGTTAGGGGTATGGCAACGCTAAATCGCTTGGCAGTAACATCACACATTTCATATACTATTCACTTTCACGTTTCATTTTGCTACCGTTTCGTTTAGCGATTTCTTACTGCCATCTTAAATAAGTTCAGTCAAGAAGCCGAGCTTTTTCGAAAACGGTATTACTCGTTCATTCTTGAACATCTAGTGTGCAATACAGCGTCTCTGGTAAACTTTTACGATCCCACCCTACGATTTATAAGTCACTTGGTTAATTAAAAACTCTGATAAAACAGTGTTCGTATTTATATTGCGTTCCGCATAACTAAAATAAAATAAAAAAAGTACTTGAAAATCGCATCGCATTGTAAAACTTACCTTATTAGTCATTATCCAAATAATGTGGCTAATTATGTTGTGTCGTTTAAGTCGAAACTTAAAATATAGAAATTAATACATTTACATTACTATCCCTTGTGTAGTAAACGTAGCTATGTTAACGTTTTACTTACCAATGAGCCTAAACGGGTACGAGGTCATTTGAAATTAGGTACGAGGTCATCAGGATTTGAAATTAATTCAACGCATCGGTACAGGACGACAAGCTGACGATTCTGGCGACGCTGTTTTGGGTGGGTGCTTCATTACTGGAGTCAGACTATGAACACGAGTTCCTATTGGGAGTCCGCCTGCTAGCGCGGGTCATGGCCCGACTGCCGCTGGATAGACCCGATGCGCGCGAGCGACTCGACCGCACGCAAGCTCATGGGGCGCATGGACCCTCCTCGCTGCATTCCCTTTTGCTGAAGGTTCGTATGCGTAAAGACCAAAGTATTCACGCTTATTGGGACATTTTGAGAATATGCCCTTTTGCATTGGGACATTCTTTTAACAGTGGAACGCTCTAAGTCTAAATTATATGCACTATGACATTCCATTGGCGGATTTGCCATTCCAATCTGGGATTTTGTAATGCATATTGTTTGATGGTAATATTTCAAAGACCTTCTCGCAAGTATCGAAAACAACAGAACAAAGTTTCTTAAATTATTATTATATTATGTATTCCTTAGGTTGCATCAACAACTGCTAGCAAGTTTGATTATTAGTTGAATTAGTTTTAATGTTTATTCCAGCATGTTTGTGATCAAATAAAGTTTTTATGTCTTCATCTTTTAATGTGAATCTCCTATCCTGTAAGTTGTCTTTTCTGAACGCATACGATATAAGAGTTTAACTAACAGGGCTGCACTCACCCGAACACATACGAGCCAGTGGTGAGCGTGCTAGTGGACATGATCCCACTGCTAGAGCTGCCGGTCATCGACCCCACGCAATCGCTGGCCTTCCCCATGACCGTGGTGGCACTTCTTCCGTATATGTTGTTGCACTATGAAGACGCTAACGAGCTGTGCGTACGCGCCGCGTGCCACATTGCACAGGTAAGACCGATAACACTTCCACTAACTCCTTGTCTTGGTAGAACCGTCTGTTATAATTTTACAGATTAAGAGAAAGTGACATTTACGCGAGCTTTTATCACAATGTGATACAAACTCTTCCTTGTAATATTCCCAAAGAATTTTGTAGTAGAAGCTATTAATAGTACAAGCATCAATGTATTTTCATAAGCTGTAGCAAAACCAGCATATTTTCTGATGAGACTGAAAAGCCTGAAGGGTTTGGTCTCACCACAAGCGGAAATATGCAAATGTGGCAAACATTTTACAGCTATATTCGTGTGAAGTTAAAGTATCTTCCAATGGTTGATGATCCTCACATGTTCACCTTTGATACAACCGGAAAAATATTATGTGGCCACATGTACTTCCGAAAACCTGTCTTGATCTACTCCGAAAACTAACGTCGTAAATTTTTGTTGCCAGTTCACATCAGAGAAGAGCAAGAAGTTGGAGAATCTTGGCACGGTGATGACGCTGTACTCTCGACGTACCTTCAGCAAGGAGAGCTTCCAGTGGACCAAGTGTGTCGTCAAGTACCTTTGGGACACCTACTCACATCTCTCGCTGCAAATGCTTGCTTTCCTTGTTGAAGTATTGGAGAAGGTAAGTATCTTTCTAGATAGGCAAACTCTTTGTTGGTACACAAAACATAAAAATAAAAAAAAAATAAAAAAAGAAAAACCAAACAAAGTGCGCAACGGCAGTCTTCTCACTAAAAGTGATCTCCTTCAGAGCACCCATTAATTAAGAACATTTATGAAACGAGCGGGATTGTGCAATATAGGCAGCCATACAACATACTTTCGTAATACCTTCAAGGCAAGAGTGAATGGGCATCTCCCTATTAAGCGCGCTCCAACTAAGACCTCATAATTGCTTTACATAGACATGATTGTCGTGCTGTCCAGAAAAAAAGAAAAGTAGTCAAGAGTTAACTTATGTCGGAATAAAGTAAATAGGTATTTTCAAGTAAATTGCAGACAGATAAAAGTTTATTTGAATAAAAAAACAATTGGTTTGATTTGACTTGTAAAGTTTGTTTTTAGTTACTTAAATCTTAATAAGCAGTCCCAAGTCCCAGTATATTTCCTCGAGTTACATACATTTCCTCCAAAGGTTGCGCACACTTATTTGTATGGTATGTTAAGGGCGCGGTGAACCTGCAGCTGCCGGTGCTATCGATACTGCACTGCATGCTTTACTACGTGGAGCTGAACGCGCCGGCCGCACAGCCGGTCAACGCGGACCTTCTGCGCGCCGTCGCCAAGTTCATTGACGTAAGGACATCGCCAGTAGGCTTCAAATTTTGTATTTGACAGCTGTTAAAAAAATATTCTTTAATGATTATTTTATATTTATTATTACACCCAACTTAAATCTATCCTTACAAAGTTACAGGTACCCTAATGCGATAAAATAAGCCTTACTAAGATTATTTACAATAAAAATATACTTAATTAACTACATTAAAATACCTACTTATAACCTAACCTAACAATGTAGCGGGTTTTGTGAACTCGCTCAGTGAGCAGCTGAAGATGATATTAATTAGATGATCTCCCAAAAGTCGTAATATCTACGTCCCCTGTTAGTTTTATCTTTGAAAACTATTTAAAACTATTGATTGAAATAAAAAAGTGCGTCGAATTTTCCTGACATCACAATTCAGCATTTCATACAACATCCCATACTAAGCGCGTTTCCACGTTTGAAAAAAGTTGCTGAACTGACTTGTTGTCAAATACCCAATTGAACTAATTTGTTTCCGAAACTCTCTGTTTGTGACTGAGGCCCTCTGTTAAGAGGCCTTACTAGTTGCTATGCAGACTTACCCTCTCTCTCGCACATTCTAACACTTTCAATGATTGTTAAAGTCTCAGGACACTTTTCTGAAATGTGGCTGATCCGAATCTTGACAATAAAATTACGAACATTTTAGACATATTTTTATTGTAATTTACCTAGTTTTTGATAGAGAAAAATGGCGAAAATATACCTGTGTCAGAAGGCTTTATCTTCCAGGTTTAAAGCAATTACATTAGTGACAAAAATCTTACAATTTCTTTCGTTTGATCATGCAAACATGCAAGATGTGTGTGTGATAGTGCACATGTCCATGTATATGGCTCCAATTCCAACTTGCAGCTAATTTGTTATCAAATTAGGTTTTATAGGTGCACATATAACATCTAAATATTAATTTATTATGTGTTGTACCTAAAGCAATAATTGTGGTCAATTTTGTGGACTAAATAAAAATTAAAAAATTAAAAAACCTTACCATTTTGCGCTCTTTAAAATAAAGTCGTTGCATTATGTAATTTTTTTTGTCTGGCACCTTTCTAAAGTAATGTTCTTTTAAGAGAAACACGGTAAGGCTTTCTAGTTAAAGTATTAATAGACGTTTTCCATTTTCAACCGACTTCAAAAAAAGGAGGAGGTTCTCAATTCGTCGGAATCTTTTTTTAATTTTTTTTTATGTATGTTCCCCGATTACTCGAAGACGCCTGGACCGATTTTGAAAATTCTTTTTTTGTTTGAAAGGGTATACTTCCAAGGTGGTCCCATATAAATTTGGTGAAGATCTGATGAAGATCTTCGAAGACAGATGTTCCCCGAGATCTTCGAAGACAGATGTTCCCCGATTACTCGAAGACGCCTGGACCGATTTGGAAAATTCTTTTTTTTGAAAGGGTATACTTTCCAGGTGGTCCCATGGTCATTAGGTCTGATGATGGAATCCTGGGGAAATCAAAGGAACTTAAATTTTATAAGGACACGAACCCAGATAGTTGTTAGGTACAGGTCTGTCTACCTTTCGAGAACCTATTTTTCTTTTTTTTTCTTTTTATATTTACAGCACTAAAAAGCAAACAATAAAATTATTTTTAAATAAAAAAAAACCGCCTTCAAAAACTAAAAAGCAAAAAATAATTGGATATATTTACATATTATTATTTCTACCCACTATGTTGAAGTCGGGCGGGTATAACAAGGATAAGCAAAGTTGACGCAAGGGTTGCCTTTTACAACCAAAGTAGCTTTGAATCAAATCGATAGCCTACTCACTCACTACTGAAAATATTTCAGGCCGAAAGTAAGTTTTTTTTTTGGTACAGCAAGATGGCAACAACTACCGGGAAGCGATGAAGATCCTCAAGCTCGTCGTAACGCGATGTTCCACTCTTGTGGTGCCGCCGCACTGGGATCACACGTCTTCGCTCCTCGACACAGACCTGCATGGGAAGAAGGTAGTATGTTTTTTTATCAACAAGTTAGCCCTTGACTCTTGACTGCGACCTCACCTGATATTAAGTTATGATGCAGTCTTAGATAGCGGGGCTAACCTGTTAGGTGTACAGCAGTTGTATTAAACCCATACCTACCCCTAATCAGTTTCTACATGACATCGTACCGGAACGCTAAATCGCTTGTTAATGACAGGGGGTGTCGAGAAAAAAAATGCCAAAAATCACCATTATTAAATTACGAAAGAATGAAAGGTCTGCAAAACCTATATTTATTTATTTATTTTGGTGATTTAAAATAAAAAAGAGATGGACAATTTTTGCCCCAGGCTGTCCAAACATACGAGGATATTAGATAATTTAATGAAAATAAACAATGAATTTTAAATAAATAAAAATGTTTCATAGCAGTCGCTGAAAAATATTGAAAAAAGAAGACTTTCAATCGATTTTTAATGTTAAAAGTCACGTGATCTTTGTCTTACGTCGAATTAACGTCAGACGTCAATTAGACATATTCTACTGTCTATGATTGTTGTAGGAATACAATGAATAAAGAATAGTACTTCCTTAGTCATTGTAGGAATATCATAATTATGCCTTTAATATTGCTAGTCTATATTGTCTATTATCAACGATGACAGTCAAATAGCGCAACTTAATGCCAGACAGCGACGTCTTTTATCTGACATCTACAACAGGGTACCAGCGCAACTTAATGCCAGACAGCGACGTCTTTTATCTGACATCTACAACAGGGTACCATTTGATTAATACTGCGACTTATCGTACAGCGCCATCTAGGTCTCGGTCATGAACAGTCTCATATAAATAAAATAGTTTTTTAAAACCAATAAAAGCTGCCTGACCGGTTTTTAAAGCTTAATCCTAGGATTTCTATTACCTGAGATTAATATATACATGATTAAAACATCACTCAATTATAAGTTTCTAGAAAAAATTATATCATCATGACGAAAACTGAGCAAAATAATCAACTTGTCTAGATTATACCTTTAAAAAAAAAGATAAGGGCCGAATGGGGTACCTCCACCTTTTTTGGAAGTCAGTTAAAAATTTGAAAAAAACCATTGCCGCCCATCCATTGACAGGAATATATCTATTACAGCTTTACTTTTGATTCCATACAGAAATGTAGATTTCATGTAGACTAAAAAAGGGCTGGAATCATAGATCCGTAAAGCCAGTTAAAAAAAATGGTTCCAATATGTAGCTTATGGAAATATCTGGCCCTAGGAACTGCCCGGTCGCACGATGGACTTCACGTTCGACCTGTCACAGACACCCGTCATTGGTCGCAAGTACCTGCCCAAGAGCGGCAGCCAGCCTGCCACTGGACCCAGTTCGCTCTCTAACGCTTCCAGTGCTACTCCTGACAAAGGTAAACACATACCTACTAATCGCTTATCTATATGTAAACAGTCTTGCATGTCGCGTATTGTAAAGTTGGTTACGTTTGTTACTTACGTACGCTACGTACGTGTAAAATTACAAGTGTAATCTTTGCCTAAATCGAGATTTCCACCGCGAGTGGAGTGGGCTTTGTATGGCTTCGTTTAACTCGCAGGAAAATGAAAACAGTGCATACAAGCACTTTGACCATCAAAGAGCTCAGAGCGGAAAGGACTAAACGAGCAAAGAAAAAAGGTGTGAGGATAATAATATATTGATGCTAATATTATGAATTCTATAAAGTGTGTCTGTCAGACCGCCTGTATGTTTGTCAGTTTTATGAATTAAAAAAATGAGTTTGAGTTTTAGAGATAGATAGGATCCTGGGGACTGACATAGGCTTTTTATCCTGCAAAATCTAAAAAATTGGTAATTTGACAACTGATAGTGATTGAATGTTACCACGTCCCCTGTTAGTTTTAAATTATGTTTGAAAACCATTTCAAACTATTGATTGAAGTAAGAAAGTGCGTCGAATTTTGATGACGTCACAGTTCAGTATTCCATGCTACTACTCGTACATCCCATACAAAGCACGCGTTTTGACGTTTGAAAAAAAAGTTGCTGATTTGGCTTGTTGTCAAATGCACAGTTTCCACGGTATTTTTGAAGACATAAATCCATGCGGAAGTGTTCGCAGGCATCATTAAAAAAAAACTCTGAAAGGGCTATATTAGCTTGTGGCAAAAACCAGTGAACATAAATTAAACGTATGACTTTTTTACGAAACGATACGCCACGATTTTGATCTTGCCGTTACTTAAAAGACCTCGAAAGAGAAGAAATGAAGTTTCCTTGAAAGTCTGCCGATAAAACTTTTAATCACCGCCGTCGCGTCTATCAGATCACAAAAAATAATGCGATCCGATATTTTCAGCCTTAGAAAGTTTGTGTCGTTATGGAATATTATTTTTTGTCAAAGAAATGTGATTTAGTTTTTCGTGTTTTCCATCTCGACCTTATATATCGAATACTAGCTGATACCCGCGACTTCGCCCGCGTGGATTGAGGTTCTTTGATTTCCGCGGGAACCCTTTAATTTTCCGGAATAAAAAATAGCCTGACTGTTATTTCAGACTATAATCTATCTCTGTGCCAAACATCCAGATCCCATCCAGAGCCGTTCTGGCGTATGTTGTTGTGTAACAAACATATATCCATCCATCCAAACTTTCGTATTTATAATATTATAGAATAAATATTCATGGAAAATGTGCAGAATAAATAACAGTTTTCAATCGAATTTGCAATGCAAGATATGATCCGATTGCACGTTCTTTACGTCGCGTGGTTATTCAATACGTTTGATATCCTACAAAGCTTTGATTCCAGCTTAGCGAAAAACTTTGCAAAATACTCAAAGAGGATTTCGCTTCAAACTACGTTTGTTTGACTCAATTTGTATTGTAACCGTGGCGAAACTTCGAAGACGCGCGTATACCCAGTTTTCTAGGGTAAATAATTAATTTTTTACTTTTTTCAGTTAGAGCGGACATTTATTTTTTAAACATGTTTATAGCATACCAGAGTAAATAAATTTAAGTATGAGTTAAGTAAGAGAAGTATAATTGAAAACAAACCTTGCCACTACCGTGATCTCTTCCAGCTAATTTGTTGTGTTTATTTATTTTACTCGAAAAATTCAATGAAATTGTAGTGATTCTCTGTCTATAGATAGTTTAATCCACGAAGACGCGCCGTGGTATGATAGCACCATTTACCGTGCAGTACACACTTGAGTGTAATAATATTGGTTAATAATATGAAAGTATGTACTTATACAGTAACGACCACACTAAAACGACTCTTTATAAAAAATGTATGTAGAGCAACTGTCTTGATTAGACGAAAAATTGTGGGGCGCGTTTTCGTAGATTGAACTACGAGTATATAAATGATTTAACTTTGTATCCGGTATGTTAGACTGCAGTGAAATTATATTTGTATTTATATTGTACAGTGAATTAATTTATAGTTACACGGGCGGAAAAATATTCACGTAAAATGTTTGGGCCGTGTAAATAAATTAGCATCTAACTTCGTTTGTACGGAGCGCTTTCAAAATGCACTCCACCTAAATTCCCTTCTCTCCACCCTTTAATAAACGATAGCGTATCGGCGAAAAATGTTATTAAATTTTTCCATTTAAATTTTCTGGCAAAACGAAGCTGGAGTAGTTGCTTAATTTATCGATGTTTTTGGGAAATGAGTGGAATAATTTTTGTTGCATTTTATTAATTGAAGCCCAAACAGTTTTCATGATACTTTTGTAATAATTAAAATACATAATTATTACAATCACACCAGTGTGTTGAAGACATAGGAGTGAATGTATATAATAATAATAAAAACGCTACAAGCGTACGATTACGTTCGGTTTGGTTACCACCAAGGTTATATTATTGTTAATAACACTAAAGTGAACGAATTAGTTCTCTTAAGTGAATTAATGAATTGAATATCTCTAAAAGTTTGAGGTGCTAACCACGACTATGAGGCTAAAGCCTAACCCGCTGGCCTGGGTTAGCGACAGAAGCGACGCCACGCGACGCGACGCATATCGACGCCATAGAGAATGACAAACAAATCTACGCGACAATGTTTTTTTTAATCCACTACAAGCTAGCCCTTGACTGCGATCTCACCTGATGGTAAGTGATGATGCAGTCTAAGATGGTGGCGGGCTAACCTGTTAGGGGCATGGCAGTTATATTAAACCCATACCCCTTCGGTTTCTACACGGCATCGTACCGGAACGCTAAATCGCTTGGCGGCACGTCTTTTTCCGGTAGGGTGGTAACTAGCCACGGCTGAAGCCTCCCACCAGACCAGACCAGGAAAAATTCAGAAATTATACATTTCCAAATTGACCCTGCCGGGGATCGAACCCGGGACCTCCACACGTTAAGGCTACAGCGCTACACACTGCGCCACGGAGGTCGTCAAAACGTAGGCCACGTGAAGGGTCAGCTACTGTTTGATACTGTCGCGTTGCCGCGTTTGTCGCTCACCTAGGACAACGGGTTAACGATTAGGCGATCACCGTTTATATAGCGTTAATATATCGAGTGTAACTTGTACTGTACTTGTCGCAGGATCGTCGACCTCAGGCTCGGCGTCGACGGTGGTAGGCGCGGAGCCGAGCGGCGCCAACGCGACAGCGGCGCACAGCGCTGCGTCGCCGCGACGCTCCTTGTCGCTGTCGCCGGCCGACGCTCTAGCAGCCGGCTGGAAACGACCTTGGATGTCGCAGGTACTCAAGATATTCTCTTTCTCGTCCTCTTTATATGTAAACTCTCGAGAGAATCGACTAACGGACACCTGCTAACCCCTTAGGCGCTGCGCAAACGTAGTCACGTTTTGGTTACCCACACATAGAAAACCGTGGAAGTTGAAGCAACTGGACTTCATCACCACTTGCTAATGGCTTGTAGCATATAAAATTTTACATGGATTTTACACAAACACTTTTCAGTGGAGACGCAATTACAGCAATGTCTGTGCAATTTATCGTCCCGTGTGATAACAGGCTAACATTTTTGTAGCTACCACGTTCTTCAAATTCGGCACTGTACTTACTCTGGTATTTTGTCAGTTTTTCGATTAATTTATTATTTATTTTCCCACAGAGTCGAGTTCGTGAATGCCTTGTCAATCTCCTGACAACGTGCGGCCAACGCGTCGGCTTACCCAAGAGTCCTTCCGTAAGCGAACATTCTATACTTAAGCTTACGATTTATAATTATTTTGTTATCAGCATTAACTGTACAGAGCATGATGGGTATACTTAGTGCGTGTACGCCCGATGTACACCACTAAACAATAAAACATTAATTTAAAGCCTCAATTGCGTTAAAAGGGGCAGACTCCAATCTGCAGTCTTTACATGCTTAAAGCAATGTTTACACCAACAAACATAACTACTATATTGATTGTCAACAACTCTTGTAAAGAACTTGTCTAAAACGTGTACGATGGTAAACTTATATTGTCATTGTTTGTTTACTCTTTTGTTAGTTATGTTAAAAAATATTTAGAAAAAAGTTTTGTGTACCATCTCTGCTATTTGTTTTTTGGTGTAAACAACCAATACAACGAATGCATACTACGTGTAGAATACGTGTTTTAGACCTTGGTGTAAACGCCGTGTAAACGTTCTTCAAAGCATTTAGTAGGAAAATAATAAAAGTGATATTTCTATCCATCGCTGCGTATAGGACGATTTAATTACCACTTTATGTTCCAAGGTAACGCCGAAACATATATTAACATACCAGCTTTCGCACACTCGCCACGCTATGTTGACGGCTCAGTATAGTCGTATTAAAACATTAATGTCACCGAGTGTCGCCTAAAAATGTAGCGTTTTGGAAGCTCCTTAGTGTAACCATGGCTTAACGCTTATTATCATCATTCATTTGCACTGGGTGTTGTGATCACTTCCACTTACTTTTTGTTACGAATATTCTTTTTATCTATAATCGGGATGAAACTGTGCCCTGAGTGTAAGTTTTCAAGCTTTCTACTTTCTATTTACTTTTCAAATTACGTAAATTTACGTACGTATTTAAATCACCACATTTATAGCTAATTCTATTATTTATAGCTTATCTGCCTAATTTTGTTGTAAATAATCGCTAACTAAGTTTAAATGTATTGCTGTCCCTTTCATAATGTTCCCTGCGGTAAAGGAAAGCAGTAAATTTGAACTTGACAATTTATTTTAGAGATTACGAATAATAGAATTAGCCACAACGTTTAGCTTACCTTAACGTTCATATCACCGTAAACTTCAAACTTACACGAGGGCTCCTGAGCTTATTCCTGGTCATGTTGTAAGTGTCACATTCGCCCAGGGTATGCGCGAATGATTCAGCATCTGTGTGTCACATAAATGTGTGAATGTCGTCACATTTTGTGTTGCTATAGCCGCTTCCTTCCTACCGCGTTGTATGAACAATTAATAGCAAAATTTTCGACCTTAAAGGTCGAACGTTAGTACGTACGTAGACTTTCTCAGGTGTTGTTACTCCCGAACATGTTCAATGTTTGCGTGCGTGTACGTACGGATTTTGTATTCGCATTTAGGCGTCACGAACACGTCATTCATGATTCCTGGATGGATTTCCTTCTACGCCCATTTCCCTTATGTTTTATCACAATGCGTTTAAAGAATCGTTAAAAATATTTTAATACATACCAATTTGACCTGACTACACGATAGGTTCTAATAAATTTTAATTGGGGTTTTGCAATGTAGTACTTAAAAATTGTGTGATAATTTATACCACTTTGCACGGCACATGTGCACAATCTGAATGATTGATTGATGAATTCTACTGAATACGCTAAAAAGTCACGCTTATACACTGAATAAAACGAGTTTGTTACCACCTATTTCTAAGATGAAAAAACCTCTTTTGCTTAAACACAATGTAACTATAGTTGCTGTCACATTACGCCAAATCATGCTGTACAATGAACCGTCACGGAACTACACATGATGCTGTTTACGTGTCAGTAGTAACTAGCACGTTGCAAATCGTATGACAACTTGCCTGGGATCACTATAGATGCCCCATTATATTTTGTAAATAAAAGAAAGTAAAAAAAAGCTTTTTATTAAAATAAATATAGCTAATATACACTACACAAATGTAGGATATCCCAGTGACAGCATACTTGAATTTTTTGAAGTCCAAAAGCCCCAAAAAACTGAAGCTTTGGGATATTATTATACGGCACAAGCCGAAACACGTAGCAAATTGTTCAATTTCTTACTTGCGTAAATGTGAGTTTGTGTGCATACATATGTTACTGGATCATCTTCTTCAAGTATAACCACAAAATATGGTGCATAGTGTGATTTGCTAGGTTGTTTATAGATTGTGTTTGGTGTAGGTGATCTTCAGTCAGAGTTCAGAGCTCCTGGAGCGCGAATCTTCGATGGCTTCCTCTTTGGAGGAGGTGTCGGGAACTCCGGGAAACGAGCCATCCGGTGGGGCGCCGCCGTCAGATCACTTCGGTGTTTTCAAGGACTTCGACTTTTTGGAGTACGAGAGTGAAAGCATAGAGGTAACTTAAGTTTTGCCGAATAGGTCAATGTGTTTCATTAAGAATACCAAGTTTATTTATCTAAAACTCTGTATAAAAACAATGATAAAGTAGAAGATTTGTTGGTTAAGTCTTTCTGCCAAATGTGACCTTGAAAACGAAGAACAAACACGTTTAATAGTGCTGTTCTGCCAATTTTTATTTTCTATATTACGTCAAAGTAAGTAACAAAAAACTGTCATTTTGAAATGCTTCAAGCGATGGTAGTAACCCCGCTGTGCAAGCGTGCTCCAACTTAGGCTGCATCATTACCTGCTACTTGGACTGGAGTTAAGCGAACAGGTTAAAAAAATTTAAAAAAAATTTAATTAAAAAAAATCAGGGCGAGAGCTCGGACAATTTCAACTGGGGCGTGCGACGGCGTTTGCTGAGCGAGGAGCGCGAGGAAGGCGGCGCGCCCGAGCGCAGCCCGCCTCCGCACCGTTCGCGTCTGGACCATGACCGCCACCACTCCAAAACGGTAAGCGATACATTACCTTTCGCCTTTTTTTTGACATAGGTCTCTTGCATGGACTTCCACATGTCGCAATCTGGCGCCGCCTGAACCCATTATGGGAAAACCTTAAATACACATTTCACAATATCCTACTTTAATATTATAAGTGTGAAAGCTTGGATGTTTGGATGTAAACTTCTTCACGCCTCAAAAACTGGACCGATTTGGCTGAAATTTGAAAATGGAGATAGTTAATAACCCGAATGAACACATTCTACAATCAAGCATCTTAGTCCACGCCGAGAAAGTCGCGGGCATCATCTAGCGCCATAATTTATTTGCACACTTTTTTTTGGGATTATAAAAATCTGCTAACGCGGGGGTAATAAGTTAAAAATGTGTAGTTTCTAATTGGCGCCTTGTAGTGTATAAAGCAAGCACGTCTTCTGCAGGGCCACGAGGACTCGTCAGACGAGGAAGCTGGTTGGGAGGAGGGCGGCACGAGGGGGGAGGGGGACGCGGCGAGCTCGCATGAGCTAGCGCTCCGTGCGCGTGCGCATTCGCTCTCCAGTGCATCCAGTGGTGAGCCGGATGGTGAGTGAACCCCGCTACCCGATGTTGGTCCCTTTGCACTTTACGTGAACAGGTGATATGACTCCACAGCAAAGGTGTGTCCAATAGGTTCTTTCAAACTTAAAGCGGCAATTGTGCGTGGATGCTGATTGGGCGTCTGCCGGGCATATTATATATTCGTGGGTATAGTCCTCAAGTCTGTACTAGCACAGAAATGTGTCCTTCCTTCGGGCTAATGTTGTACGCGAGGGCCTCTGGTTCAAACATTGAGCTTTAAAACTTGTATTTATAGCGTAATCCAGAGAAAACTTCTTAATCGCGATACAGGCCTTTTCACTAGGATTCTGACTCCTTCGCATGCTACCAATAGCGCTATCTATTAGCAAACGTGCAGAGACTGCCACAATGGGGATGATGCCTATATCACAAATAAATTATTTCTAAATGATTATTAAATAGAGGGTCTTTCCAAAGACCTAAAATTCACATCCTCAGTTAGTTTTAAGTTTGATAACTATTTTAAAATATAGATATAATAAAGAAAAAAGTGCGTTGAAATGACATGACTAGAAACTGCCCTCCGATTTGGGACAATGTGCAGGATCCCCGTTTTTACAGTAAGTTTTAAAAATTAAAACCGAAATTATTATGGATTTATTATTATACCGAATAAAGTCAAGGTTAAAATGTCTAAAAAAAAACAAAATGTTTATTGTTTAATTCTTAAGCATCCGATTTCCTCTTTTAGGCACTACTCCATTTTGACGTTCCATTTTATCCATGCCTAATAATAATCTTATAATCCTACATGAATAACATTTAAGTACCTCGGACAAAGCATTTTAAATAACCACTACATTTAAAGGAACGCCATTTGACATTGCATCTGTCTGCCATCTGTGGTCGAATAGTTGAACTCGTTAGCTAAAACGTCTAGCGCCATCTAGTGTGGGAAAACAGCAATACAATGCTATGTGATTTATTAAAAGATTACATAATTCTTGCAAAAATAGTTTTATTATTCCATTATTTTCCTCATCCCTGCCCAAATAATGCAAAGCTTAATTTTTCCTGTACAACGTGAACGACGTACTGAACTGAAACTGAACAACGTATTTGAAAATAATTGTTTAGACTCGCTAACCACAACGTCTAGTGTGGGAAAGCAGTTATTTGGTGAAATTTTTTTTTTTTTTGCGAGCCTTCAGACCTTATCTGAAAAGTATAAAATATAACAATTGCAATAATAAAAAAATATTTGCTGCACATTGATTTTTGACACCTAGACAAGCTCCCATAGTTGCCCTGGTCGTTCTTTGATGACGTCACAACTGTGAATTTCATACAACTTCCATACTAGAAGTACGTTTTTAAGTTTGATAAAGAGTTGCTGATTTGATTGAGTTGTCATCATCCCTATTATAACAATAGCAAACAATGATTCATATACGTAACAATAGAAAAATCTTCCTCCGAGCGGGTGTTGTGCTCGGCGACCGCTCACTGAGCCTACCATTCATTTTTAGAAGATGTATATCTAAAAGTGAAGACAAGTAACAAGAACCCTGCGAACCTCTGTGAACCTTGTAAATTGAACCTAGAACATTGCGAACAAGTAAATACAGTCCACTGAACAGAACCGAGGGATTTTAGTTTGAATTCCTCCCCAACATCTATATATACATCTTCTTGTTCATCATCATCGTAGTTCAGAGATGATTTTGTAATCGCGATGCAAGAATTGGTTCGGATTTCTTTGCGTGCTACCAGTAGTGACTAGTGCCATCTATTAGCATATGTGTGACATAAGAATCTTCATAGATTCGATTAGAGCCATCTAGTTAATACAGTGGTACATTGTGCGTGTGTTCAGGTGAGAGGGGCGATGTAACGCCGGTGCCGAGCGCGCTGAGCGCGGGCGGCGCGGCGCGTGACTCGTGGCGCTGCTCCGTGGCCGCGCTGCTGCGCCACGCCGCGCTCCTGCCGCCGCTGGCGCTCGTGCACCGCCTGCACACCGTCGTCAAGGTACCACTAAGCGTGAACTTTAACTGCATTGTTTTAGAGCTCAATTTTTTCGTTTTCACCGACAGCGCTTCAAACGGAAACGTTTCGAAATTAAAATCGGTTCTACTGACTTTGTGACTTTGAATCAAGGGCTTTTGGGTCCATTTTACTTTGACGCCAATGTGTTCGAACGCTCGAGTACGATCATTCGAAAATTATAAAACTGGGACGTATGCTACCAGTAACGCCATCTATTTGTTTTATGTGCGGAGACCACCCCAGGTCTACTGCATCTGGACACACGGTCTCACGCACACAGTGCAATATTGTCAAACCTATCCAAAGTACAGTTTGTATGATTTCAATCAGAGTCTGATGATTTCTACGGGTAGTAGCATTGTCATATCCCTTCCACATTCTCACCCCGATCTGGATTTTGCAAATCGTCGTCGCGTAGGACACTAGGATTACACGGACACAACGCTTTCTAAACACCGTTCCACTCTAACATGGTTTGACAACTTCCCACACAAAAAATCGCGTGAAAACCTACGAAACGTCAAATTTCAAACGAGGCTTTTTATGCTTCATAGACAAGGATAGCCTGGTGTGAACGTTGGCGTTCCGTTATACAATTTATATTCCGCCTAACTGTACGTGGGGATTGGACCAGTTTGTCTCTGTAAACGACCGCTCTAACGCGTGTCGATGCGCAGGAAGTGACAGCGAAGACGGTGTCGGTGATGGGAGGCGCGGGCGGCGAGCTTGGAGCAGTGTTGGAGCGACTGAACGCGGAGGAGCCGCCACTGCTGTGGGCAGGCGCGGCGGCGGCGGACTGCGCGCGCGTACGAGACGCCGTGCGATACGCCGCGCTCGAGATCAACGAGCACCTCGAGACTTACTTCGACAGGCGTGAACACGCGCTCGAGGTAAGCCATCCAAACTCCGACAGCTAGGGAGAAAGTACCGAGCAGCGACAACATGGGCAATATTGGAGCAGCTAATCGCCGAAGATCCGCCACTGCGATGGGCAGATGCGTCGGTGGACGATTGCACTCAAGTACCCGACGCCGCGCTCGAGATCAACGAGCATCTTCAATCCTACTTGGACGGGTGTGAATACGCGCTGGAGTTGAGCCGAACGTTCAAATTTCCTCAGCAAGCGAGTATAAACCAAACAGGGAAGACAGGCCGGTGTTGGAGCAGCTTAGGGCAGTGGAGGCGTCACTGCTCTGGGCAGACGCGGCGGACCTACTCCTCGCTCAAGAATTAAAAGCACCTCGAGACTTACTTGGAGAGGCGTGAGAACGCAGTGGAGGTAAGCAAGCAAGAATTAACCTCTCAGAAACGACAGGGGCTGGCGCGATTAAAAGCAGTGGAAACGCCACTGCTCTGGGCAGCTGATTGCTACATGCGTCAAATCAAAATGGCCCTAACTGCTTTCATCATAGCTCGTTTGAAGATCATCAGCTCTTTTCTAATTTATGTAGGGAACTTCTACAGGTTAGATCGATTCAAAATTTGGTATAGACAAACGTATCTGACCCAATGATAGAGTAGTATTCTATGAAAAATAAAATTAAAATTAAACAGCCATAACAATTAGTTCCAATTTTGGCCACCGGGTCAGATAAGTTTGTGGGACTGTTATCATACTGTTACTTAATTGTGGCAGGGGTTTCTTAAAAAAAAATTGGGTATTGTTGTTAAGTAAGTTAAAACACTTTATTGCACAAAAACAGATATCAGAACAGAGGTAACACAAATCGTGACAAAATTAACAACTTGTTACGGTTTAAAGGCGGCCTTATAATTAATATTTTTAGTATTTCTACCGGAGGCTGCACGTTGAAATGTTTTTTTTATCCACTACAAGCTAGCCCTTGACTGCGATCTCACTTGATGGTAAGTGATGATGCAGTCTAAGATATTAGCAGGCTAACCTGTTAGGGGCATGGCAGTTATATTAAACCCATACCCCTTCTGCACGACATCGTACCGGAACGCTAATCCCTTGGCGGCACGTCTTTATCGTTAGGGTGGTAACTAGCCACGACCGCAGCCTCCCACCAGACCAGACCAGGGAAAATTCAAAAATTATAAATTCCCAAACTGACCCTGCTGGGAATCGAACCCGGGACCTCCGCACGTTAAGGCAACAGCGCTACACACTGCGCCACGGAGGTCGTCGATGTCACCCAGTTTATCATTTTGTATGTATACATGTCCTTTTATATCGAGTCTAAAACGTTCGGTTTTCCACAGACGTTGGAGCTATCCCGAAGTGCGGAGGAGACGGGGCGATCTCTGTACAAGCTGATCTTCCAACTGCTGTTGCTTCTGGAGACGAATAACAAGATGGTCGTTGCCGTCTACCACGCCGCACTTGAGAATCGCGTGAGTAACTCCATTTTCTGAACGTTGCAATCATCATCATCATCATTTCAACCCGGCTCACTACTGAGCACTAGTCCCCTCTCGGAATGCGAAGGGTATGGCCCTAGTCCACCATGCTGGTGAAGCGCGGATTGGTAGACTTTACACATCTTCGAGGACATTATGAAGAACTCTCCAGCATTCAGGTTTCTTCACGATGTTTTCCTTCAGGTTCAGCTATCTGAAATTACGCTACCACACATGGTGTTCCCGCATTCCTTATCTCCATACCTACTTCTCAATTAAGTTTATCCATCCATCCATCAGCCTGTATTCATCCACTTCTGGATATAGGCCTTTTGGAGAGCGCGCCACCACAACAAACTAAACCAATCGACAACAAACTACTTGTGTAGTTTGGCGAGTTTTTTTTTGTATTGACACAAAAGTACGGTACGAGTAAAAAAGGCCTTAAGCATTCTTTCCTAAGGTTTTCTTTTGCACTGCGCCTCTATAATGTAGTACACATTGTAGAGAAACCCTCGGGTTGTCAGATGTAAAACCCGATTATGGATATGGGTGTAATATAACTGTCACACCTCTAAAGGGTTAGCATAACTTGAGAACGGCTTGTCCGAATTAGCTATTTTTTTTTAATGTTAAATTGAAAACTTTTGGGAACAACTGAAAGTGCTCTATGGGGTTTTTGTATGAACTCGATTTATTGAAATTTGGGCAGGGCAATGTCTGTTGGGTCAAGTACTAAATAAAAAATATGATAACGGTTCCAACGGCTTATATTCAGGGACCCTGATTGTAAATATCAGGGGAGAAAGAGCGGTATATTAGGTTACACGTGTACACGTTAAGTCGGTCAGTGGGTCGTTTGTGTGCCTTGTTACGGATCGTTATCCAGACTGCGAAGAAGATATACGTGTGAGGGAGATATATATTATGCGCGCACATCAGGTGATCATTGCAAGGTTGCATCCAGACCGCATGCGCCGCTGGGGTGCCGGGCAAAGGGTGAATATGCACCTTATCGATTTACATGATGCGCCCTTTGCCCTTTTGTATTATTTTTGGGAATAAGATTGAAATCATATTTATGTAGGTATATGTACTTACATTCAAACTATATTATATCCATACATCCATACCAATACTATAAATGTTAAAGTAGGTATGTCTGTCTGCTACGCTTTAACGGCTCATCTTTTCAAGCAATTTTCATGAAATTTGGTACAGAGATCGGTTGTATCACTGGGAAGAATGTAGGTTTTTTTATGCTGGAGGATTAAGGAGTTTCAGCAGGAATCGAAAAACTTAATCCACTCGAATGAAGTCGCGAGCATAATCTAGTTTAATAATAAAGCAGCTTTGGTCTAGCTTGGCTCCCTTCCCCGCAGCGAGTGGGACGTATAATTTTGTAGAAATCAGCATACAAATAAATGAGAGGAATCATTATGCAGCTATACAAGCTGTAGCATACAACTAGATCAAAACTTGCAAGAACCATCCAACAACTCCAACTGTACCAAATTCATCAAACACACAAAATAGAGGGCGACAACACATATATACACACACACACACACACACACACAAGTTCACGACAATACTATTTAATATTATAATAAACGTAAATATTGGACAAAGTGCCTACTGGACGAAGTGCGTACTTGACGATTTCGTCCAGTACGCAGTACGCACGTAACAAAACTTTGAATCAATTTGGACGAATTGCGTTATAAGACCAACGGCTAACTTTTATTTTCTAACTATTCTTTTCCCCCACTTGCTCGGACAAGTGCGAGGATTTTAAAGGACACACTAGCATTATCAGGTGTTTTAAAGAGTGCAGTGTGTGCTCTTTCGTTAAAATATTATAATCATGTTCAAAATATAACACGTCCGCCAAGCATTATAAAGCGCAATACACGCAGAGGACAAGTGCCGGTCGGGCGAGGGTCGGGCCTAGTGTGCGGCGGGTTTAACTTCTTGTATTTATATGGACGACTATACACCCGACTTTCCCTACCCGCACCCGCCCCCTGTATGTGTAGCGCTTTAGTGTAGAGTGGTTTTCATACGTTCAAAATTTAAAAAATCGAACAAGACCGCGCTCGGTTGTATTTGTATGTATGCCTATTGTTCGTATGCCTATTTTACAATGTAATCTAATCTATGGACAAATGACTATCTACTCTTGCGTTAGTAGGTATGGATGTTTTCATAAACTTAAAATAATTATTTATGATAGATTGACTCAAAGATGATAGATTGGCTCCGCTGCTATCTGGGGCAGCGGGTAAAGATGCACCTGTATCGATTTTCCTACAGCGCATCTATTTCCTTTGTCCGTGTATGATTCGTGTTATAAGATTTTAAAATTAAACAATTAATCAGTGTGAGATTGTTTAGAAGGCCTGAGCGTCTTGATTAATATTCTGATATTTTTATCCATAGATTTCTGGAAACGCTGAAAAACCAAAATTTTCACTCCATCAAAATTTCACTTTTGAGGGCTGAAGATGCAACTGAATCAATTTGCACACGGTCCTTTTCCTGTGTTTTTTTTAAATTATTGCAAGATAGTCCGTCCGCTTAGAAGATGCCTATTCACTGTTGCCTTGAAGGTACTTAAGTTATACGTGGCAGTGAATACATGTGTCCTTGGATGAATTGTATAATAAAGTTGTAAATCAAACAAATTAATTCATCTGTATGAGATTGCTTGAAAGGCTTGAGCGTCTTTCTAAAGGGGTTATGAATACTTTTGTCTGGAGTCTGGTCTACCTACCGTTCCGCCATTTTAATTTTTTTTCGAAACATCGGCCACACATGAAACTGTATTATTCAATAGCAGGCATCAAAACAAGCAAGTATTATATAAGACAAAATCTTCTAAAGCATCATGTTTTCAAGATATAAGCTATCAAAGCTGATAGCTTATAACTATAGATTATAACTTTATTGAAAGAGCACGACCTCTGTTGCAAGGTCGCATCGATCCCGCATGCGCTGTCGGTTTCTGGGGCAGTGGATAAAGATGCACGTGTATCGATTTGCGTACAGCGCATCTATTTCCTTTGTGTCGTATTCGTGTTATAAATTTTTAAAATTAAACAATTAATATGTATGAGATTGTTTAGAATTGTTTTTTGTTTTGATAAATTTAATTTTCTGACTTTAGTTCATTAGATTTCTATAAACGCTGGAAAACCAAAACTTTCGCTCCATCTTTGAGGGCTGAAGATATATCCTTAGTCATTTAAACGCTTGGGTATGTTTATAAAAACAATAAAAAAATGTTGAGCATAGATAAATATCGATGTGTCAAAGCGATTAAAACTTCTTCATAAAGAAAGTCGATTGTTATCAAAAATCGAATCAGTAACGAATTAGAACATCATAGAATCGAGGTGCCAAAAGTAAAATAAATGGTTGGACAGAATAAAATCAATAGCTGGGATCAATTCAAGCAAGTATTATATAAGACAAAATTTTCTAAAGCATCATGTTTCCAAGATATAAGCTATCAAAGCTGAAGATAGATTATAACTTTATTGAAAGAGCACGACCTCTGTTGCAAGGTCGCATCGATCCCGCATGCGCCGTCGGTTTCTGGGGCAGTGGATAAAGATGCACGTGTATCGATTTGCGTACAGCGCATCTATTTCCTTTGTGTCGTATTCGTGTTATAAAATTTTTAAATTAAACAATTAATCTGTATGAAATTGTTTAGAAGGCCTGAGTGAGTGATCTTGAAAATTTAGATTTAGATTTCTGTAAAGACTGGAGAACCAAAATTTGCGTTCCACTTTATACTTTTGAGTTAAAGCTTTACCTTCTCATGTCAGTAGGGAATCAGTTTATCCTTTGTCAAAGTTGAGATTTTACAATACCTCTGGTATCGAACGAAACTGGTATAAAACGACTGTTTTGTTGTTGAAAATTAAATATGTCAATAAATATATTGCAAATGGGTTGACTAAAAAATTTCAGTCCAGAATATGATTAATTAACAATTTTTTTTAAACATTTCACTGGTTTGGTTAATAGACACATTCCATACCAATCGAAAGTATGAAGCCTATAGAATATGCAAACGTTAGGTTAACTATTTTTCCCGTCACAACTCTTGGGTAGGCTTGGGTAAAAACCCAACCCATAACTATGACATGGGTTGACTAAAAAGTCAACCCATTTGCAATAATATATTTATTGACATATTTAATTTTATATAAAATACTTTTCATCCATTAAGCAGCTCGGTGAAGGTCGTTTTATACAGGGATCTTAGACTATAAAGGCCGCATGCGCTAACGGCATATAGGTCAGCGGTGCACCTGAATCGATTGCACCTTTTCAAAGTCAAAGTCAAAGTCAAATAATGTTTATTCAATATAGGTAGGTACACTACACTTATTGACGTCTAGTTATTTATAAAATATAATGGTGTTAATCAGTAACGGTATCTTAAAACTAAAGCTACGAGGTTTTTTCTTTGTTCTTGCATTAAACCTATTTTTGTCGTTTTAACTTTTTTTTCTCACATATATATATATAGCGAACATAAATCTATTGTACCGGTATTCCGATTAACCGTTTCTAGTTTAGTATGCTTTAGTGCCTTTAGATGGAGAAAATAATATAAAAGAATAAAGAAAACAAAGATTCGTAGTATAATGAGTTCTTAATTTCTTATTAGTCCCTTCCCTGTTTTCTGATTGCACCTTACTACGTTAAAACAAATTTAACCCCCACCCTAACCTTGATGGTTCTCTTCCACCACTCCTAATTCCAGGTCTTTTCTACCACGTATCTAAAAACTATGGAACCAACTTCCACCTGCTGTATTCTCTGAAAACTACAATATGGTTGACTGGAGCACACTGAAAATCAGCGCTCAATGCTCAGCATAAGGCTGAGTTTGCGACCAATTGTGTTTTTTTTAGTCCTTAAGTTGATGACCTGGAGAGTGACGTAGGGAACTTTTTATCGCGGAATTAAAGAGTTTTCCACGCGGTCGAAGTCGCGGGCATCAGCAAGTAACTAATATTTATAAGTTAGTAGTAGTAATAAGTAAGTGTTTGAAAAGCCTAAGTGTCCTGTAAATATGAATGTTTCTTTTTCAATAAATTTCTGGGCAAGCTGCATCCGCAAAATGTTGATATTTCAGTGGGAGGTACCTAATCAATTTACCCTATGTCGAGCTTGTAATGATGGGATGATGACAATTCAATCAAATTAGCAACTCTTTATCAAACTTAAGAACGCGTATGTTGTTCTAGTATGGAAGTTTGTATGAGATGCATAGTTGTTACGTCATCAAATTTCAACGCACCTTTTTTCTTTAATCTTTAGTTTAATCAAACTTAAAACTAACCGAGGATGTTCCTTTTAGGTCTTTTGAAAGACCTTCTATTTAATAATTAGTAAAAAATAATTTATTTTTGATAAAGGTACTGTGCCAATTCTACAAATGTCGTGACCTTTTACCTCGGCCGACCTTGCTTGAAAGTTGCATTAAGACCGCATGCGCTAACCGTACATATAGGTCAGAGGTGCACCTGAATCGATTGCACAACGCGCATCCTTTTTCTTTGTTCTTTATACTATACCTGTTTTTGTGGTTTCAACTTTTTTTAACTCACATATTTAAAAGTGAACTTAAATCTATTGTACCCAATACCTATTCCAATTAACCGTTGGTAGTTTGGTAGACTTTAGTTTAGTGCCTTTATATGGAGAACATAATATAAAGAATAAAGAAAAGAGAGATTATCATAAGAATTATTAGTTCTTAATTTCTTATCAGTTAGTTGTTTTCCAATCGCACCTTACTTCGTTGAAACATTATACCCCCCACCGCTCGTTATTACAGGTCTTTTCTACCACGTACCTAAAAACTATGGAACCAACTTCCACTTGCTTTGTTCCCTGTAAACTACAATATGGGGCTATCTAGACTAGGAGCAAACAGAAAATCAGCGCTGGTTATTGCTGCCAATACTCAGCACAGGTTGAGTTTGCGACCAATTGTGTTTTTGTTAGTCCTTAAGTATTTATGTCGCCAAGTCAAAAAAAGCTTAGGTAAGAACTTGATCATAATTTTGATCTCAGTACTTTAATTGGCCGATATTTTTAATAGGAAGCTGACCATATAGTTTCTCATTTCAATGCTCTTTCTGGAATCTCACTTCTTTTGTCTAAGTATTTAATAAACAATACCATCAGAATTCAATACATTTTAAATCCCCAATGCTTAGGTTTGGTTAAAACTGGCCGAAGATGACCCCTTTCCAGAATTTTCATATCTCCTAAAATAGTGCACAGATTTTAATGAAGCAACGACCCTATTCTACATATCCGAAATTCACTTTTATGAACAACATTAAAATCTTTTAAGAAGTTTTAAACTCATATATTTTTTTATTCAAATAAACTTATTAAAAGTGCTTTTGAATCGTCGAGTGAATCTACCGTCTAGTGTATTTAACCAGACAGGTTAATTTACTTTTTAACTGAAACTGAGTGTAGTTCAACTTTTGAACCTTTTTCGATTAAAATCCCTTTATTTACACACTGAAACCCATCATCCTACGAAATTTCAAATTTTGATGAGTGAGTGAGTAGGTCCTATTTATTTAATTTTTGCACCTCTGTTTCTCAAGCACCATTTAACTTAGATACTTGAAACTTGTAGATTGTCGTCATATTTATGAGCTTAACGACTGTTCCAAATTACGTTACTACGACGCGGAAAAAAGTTATGAAGGGGGTAAAAACAGCGCGAAATGCTTCGGTTAAAGAATTGCCTCAACTGAAAACAAAACATCTTTAATTTTGCGTAAAGTTTTGAAAATTCAAGTAATATTATATGTATTTTCTGGATTCTTTTATTTTTCTTCCAATTATTGGACTCTGGACATGCTGCAACCCCAATATTTTACCCCTATCCGATACCTTTTATATAATTTGCAATACGGTTTCCAATTTTAAATGAAATATTTTGATATGAACTATACGTAGCCAATCTGTCCTTAAATGACCGCTATGAGATAAAATCAATGCTGCTTCCCGGGCATCGCCTACGTTATATCTATCTAGATTCTAGGTCATTCGATGACGCAGTTAGGAGTCTATTGATTACCGTTGCACGCATGCGATGCACCCTTAGCAACAGGGTGGGTAACGGGGGGGCTCCTCGGCCCTTACCGGTAAAGCTCCACCCTATATAATGCACTCGAATATTCCACGTCATAGACTAGACAAGATAGATAGTCTGGGACCAATTTTATTAATGCAGCCCATAATTAAAAAAAATAGAAATTAAAAGATAGCACTGAAACAATATGTATATGTTAAACTTAAGTCCATACTCATTATTGCTATATATAATTTTTATACCTCTATTCGGTCTATCAATAATTGCGTTCAACGATGTAAAATCTGATCATACATAAATAATTATGTAACAAGTTAGAATTCTTTGGTTATCAAAAAGATTAGTAAAGCTAGACCCAGGTCCCAGATCAGCACGGTTTTATATCAGATTTTTTTTTCAGCGTGAAAAGTACTAACTCTTTAACGATAAACAATAATACCTAATTAGGTGACCTATAAACACTAACGTGGTCACGTGCCGGTAACCCAGTAAAGCTACCGAGCGGACGTCCTGCTGCGTATCTAGGTTAACCGTGTGACCTAAATAATTTAACCAGTTGACCTGACCTTAACCAGAATTATTTCTTCAGTTTGCTCTACATCTCCTATGTGTTACGAATACGTTGATTTTCTCTTTGTCTGAAACGCTCTGCCAAATTGGGTAGTTTGTCAAATTACTCATTATAGAAATAGTTTTATCTTTAAATGCTCTTTACAAGAACAATAATACTCGCCCGCGTGCGGTGTTTAACTGGCAGTCATCGTAGAAACCAATGATAAAATATTTTTTGTAAATTTTTCTATATGTACGAGTACGTAGAGATGCATATGTGTCAATAAAGCGATTTATGGTGTAACTATACTCTGATTTCCTCCTAGTATTTTAGAAAGATGAAATATATAAAAAAATATTAATTCTACCTACCAAATTTGAACATCACCGTTCTACTACCGTTAGTTGCAAATTTGACTATTCTAAGCTAAAATGTGTCAAATCCGATTACTCTGACCCTTACTTTTTTAGCGCTCTAACCCTCTTTAACCTGTATCACCATTTGCAAGTATACCAAATCTCAGCCATGCGCCTGGCCTTTTTTAAAATAAGCCTTGTAGGCTTATCTATAGGTTAAAAAAAACTTTGGTTACTAAGACAAGGAACAAGAAGCTAATCGCTAAACAGTTCGCTATAATCGACAAATATATGTGGTACAATGCGCAACTTGCAATATGCACCGCCAGCACACCACACCACACATCTCCTAATTAATTATTCTCAACGTACGTTTCACTTCGACACCGGAGCATCCTCAGGAGATGTTGACTCTACAATGCACGATTGTAAAGACACATAATTATATTTTATTAGATTATAGCGGAGCTTCTTGTTCCTTGATAATCATGGACTTCCGCAAAGCAAAGCCTGCTTCTATCCAACATGCAAGTACTTTAAATGTGACTGTTTGTGTCAGGGAGTGGAAATGAGCAATGCTGTGCTGACGGTGCGAGCGGCCCTGCTAGCGCATCTGAACGACTCGTGGGGCGAACACTCGCCCGCGCCGCACGACGACGCGCGCCTCCTTCAGCTCATGCAAAGGCAGAGGTATGCACACATGCACACACATACTGCTGCTACACACTAGTTCCGTGCATCCGTTCTGTCTATCCATAACAGACAGAACGGACGCACGGAACTAGTGATAGAGATAATACAAAATGACACAAATTCTTTTACATGAATCTATTCTCTAGCCTGTCTGCATAACTGTTTGCTACGCTTTCGCGTTAGATAGGTTGTACTCGTATCTATGGATTTAGATTAGGGTTGTGGATAGGGTGCATAGGCTATTTTATCTCTGAAAAATAAAACGTTCCCGCGAAGACAAATACAATTTTGTATTACTGATAATCACAGGAGGATCAAATCAGGAGCACAGATTGTGTTTAGTTATCAGATCGCTACAGTTCTTTAATTTTAGATTATTTGGTTATCATATCTTGGGTACTAATCAGTATGCCTTTATGCATCCAATCTCCTTAGCTCTTGCTTAAAGGGGATACGTAATCTATGTTAGGGTCAAAGACAAAGGCTATTATGTAATTCAAGCAATGACTAAGGAATATGTATTCACAATGGACATGCCCTAAGCTATGTCAAAACGTGTCCAATTTATCAGCTGATTATGAACATAAAATGGCTGCCTGTTCTTAAATGTTCATAAATAATTATAACATAAACAAACTTTTGACAGCAAACCTACCACCAAGAGTGAACAGAAAATGGCGAACCGTTCCACATTTCGTTCATTCATATTTGTATAAACGCTAGTATGTATATAATGTAAGGGCCTCTCCATGTATATATTATCTCTATGAATTCAAGCAACACAATGTAATTCAATCAACGACAGATCCCTCATCTCAATCGTGGCATGAAATTGCCGGCTCTATTATCCTATTCACATTCTGCATTATGTAATCTAGACTTAAATTAAGAGGGAGAATTCGCACACATCAATATTCAATATTGTGTATTCATTCATTTGCTTGTAGTTGCGGATCAATAACACCGTTCAGATGTTCCAGAACCTCCTATTGGACGAACCCCCTTCGCTTTGTGTCGACGAGGTGGCACCTATTTTTAGACTGCTAGCTAACCTGGGTATTATATAAGCCCCAGGCAAGCGAGCATATATCTACTTTATAAAATGCTATTACTGATACCCGTAACCTTTCATTTCCTATTTAATCCCTTTAGGGGATAAATTTTGTAAATCCTTCAATATCCTCGTACTTATATGGCATAACGTGTGCACGTTACATAATAATAAGAAAATCTTGCGTAATTGTCGCCGGGTTCGGGGTATTGAAATATGGAGCTACGAGTATCTGTGACGCTTTTTCACTAACCTACATGAATTACGTGTGAATTGTCTAGAAAAAATGTTTTCTACGCCGCAGACGCAGAGGGCACTGGCTGAGTAGGCAACTCAAAAAATTTTTGGGAAAAGTAGCATAGTTCTTCACATCTTGCCCGATAGTATTAAACGCATTTTATTCAAATAACATGTGTCGAAAAATGACTCCTCGGAAAACCCTTGGGAATTCGCCATCGAACTATCGATTAATTCTGTAAAACTTTTCTTATAATCTGGTCGTCAAACGTCTTTGATTAGCCCCTAAAGTTATAATCCGCTTTCCAGC
Organism: Erebia aethiops; assembly: GCA_923060345.2. Classification (NCBI taxonomy): domain Eukaryota; kingdom Metazoa; phylum Arthropoda; class Insecta; order Lepidoptera; family Nymphalidae; genus Erebia; species Erebia aethiops. The sequence goes on along the minus strand of OV281079.1, from coordinate 2,675,408 downwards.
TACGTCGCTTCAACGGTGCTTGATAAAATACACCTTTCCTTAGAATAAAATGAGATCTATGTGTTTTGTTGTCTCATGCTAGGATTCCACCAGTGGGTTGAATTTCCGGGGTTCACTGTAATCCACCGTTGGTCTAGATAAACTATAGGATTATGGGATTGCGTATTACGGTCATTGGACCTCATCGTTGTTTCATGTAACGATTCAAAATCATGACTTAGAGCCGGTTCAATCGATTACGGTATTTTTTTCTAGTATAAATTAAAAACGAAATTGACTTTTGATTTTAGTGGTTTGAATATTTTGGCCTACCTACCGTTCCGCCATTTTTATTTTTTGCTCGAAATAGCGGCCACTCATAAAGCCTGTATTAAATCAATAGCTGACATTAATACAAGCAAATATTATATGAGAAAAATCTTCGAATGGGTCAAGTTTCCGAGATATAAGATATCAATGTTATAGTCTACTCGATAAAGACGCCACCAGTACAGCTTTGATAGCTTATATCTCGGAAACCTGACGCTTTAGAAGTTTTTGTCTGCTTGTATTTATTTATACCAGCTATTGATTAATATAGATTTTATATGTTGCCGTATTTCTAAAAAAAAAAATAGGCCATGCTCCATACTAAAATATTTAACGCCTTTTTATTAGAATCGGTTCAGTATAAAAAATTGAAACAAAGAAAGTTGGTTTCTTTGTATAAAATTGGAGTATAAACGCATGTAAACAAATAGCTTCAAGTATAGTGTTGTGTCAGGTGGGGCGCGGCGCTGGCGCTGGTGCGCGAACGTAACGCGGAGCGCATCTTGGAGCGTGGCGAGCTACCAGAAGATGACGTCACCAGCCTCCTGCACGTCTACTGCAAAGGCCTGGCGCAGGCGCAACCCGGTAAGTAGCCGCCGTCATCACTCATTGACGTCGAATTTCTGATATTACGGGGACCAATCAACGAAGACGCGGTATAGCAAGCAGTGCCCCTTGAATGTAAAACTATCGTTCTTTATTTGAAATTAAAAAGTAAAAATTGTGTTCGTCTTTTGTAGACTTAAATCGGAAGCTTTTGTGCTAGGGCTTAAATCCGAAGAGCCTAAGAGAAAACTCACGAGCCAGTTATTGTTGCAGACATGGTCGCCATAACGCGGCCGGTCAACGAGCTGTCCGCGAACCTATCCTTCATGATGGAGAGCCTCTACAAGGTTTCTGTGTCCCTCCAGCGCCAGGACTTCGGCTGAGGCCCACCCCCACCAACCTACCCACACACCTAGATTATAGATCATACATTACACAAAACGTGCGCCGATCTCAAACAAAGGATGTTTTACGTCGGAGGAACAACATGCCACAATGCAGCAAGCATAAATGGAAATATTAATTTTGCGGATTAAAGTTCCACCAGAGATGTGCTCATTTACTAAGTTACGGATGCGTGTCAAACCCACCAATAGGAGCGCTCGATGTAACATCAAGCGATCTAAGCTATGAAAATCTGGTCTCAGTCCACATCTCGTGTGGAAATAAAGTACACTCATAGACTATAACTAATAACTATACACCAAACATAAAGTGCGCCGATCGCATATTAGGTACAGTGAGAGCCGTAAGTTTTGCTTGCTAAAGGATGTTTTACAACGGAGGAACAACATGCCATAATGTGGCATGCGTAAATGGAAATATTATTTTTGCGCCCTAATTTTCTTACTTTTTATTTATTTTATTTTATTGAAAAGTTACGCTGTAGGTTAGGCCGTTTAAACGTATCTACGGAGACCGTGTGTGTGTGTAAATGGGCCTATTGAAGCAAGTTGATCGTTCAATCCACGTGCCCCTCTTATTTATTGTGATGATTGCGGCATTATGCATGCGGAAACACTTGAATGTAAAATTATTATACAAATTCACTATACCTGTTTTAACTGCCAATCAATTTAAGTATGAATATACCAAAAGTGATAGAGTTCAAAAGACCGACCGAAAGGAGCGGTTGAAGATTATAATTAGCGAATTTTTTAGTTACTAATATTACTTTATTTCAATTTATAATTATAACTAGTAAGGCTTTGTGTTCTTGAAGCCTTAGGCTTCGTTTACGTGAAGCCGTAGACTTTTAAACTCTTATATATGAGGTTTTTGTTGTTGCTTAGTGTCAAATGAATCAAACAATGTCCTAACACTTACTTTAATGTTATGAGGTTATATTTATTTAAGGTTCCTAATTTTTAATTTATAGTTTTGAATGAATTTATGAAGGTATTGAATACTGAAGATTAAAACGTTTTCATGGACTATCTCTTTTAAGGGAATACTCAAGCCCAATAAGTTGACAGTTAGCAACGTGAAAACTATCACCTTTTGTCCTTAGAAGCAGGGGGTCGGGGCTTCGATCCCCGGCAAGGGTAATTTCCCGTAAAATTATGATTTCCCCCTGGAATCAACAAACTTAACCACTCGGACGAAGTCGCGGGCATCATCTAGTTAAAAATTGAATAAATACATTATACATCACATTAATACATCAACACTGCCAATTCAATAGTCCTAAATCCATCCGCTCGGCAATAAGGTAATTCGGATAAGAGATCCCGAACTATCACAATAGGCATGATGACTGATTTTGAAAAATGGTCAGATTATGTTCGGAAGTATCTACTATTTCGAAAAAATATCTTATTTCAGCATATTATTGGCATTTGAAATTTAAATTTTAAAATTCACGCCAAAACGCTCCCCGGTGTCATGGCGTCGTTTGTGACGTCATTATTATTTTTACCAATGTACTCTGTGCAGTGTGCAGTAAGCAATAGTGTGATTGTCAAAGCTCGAAAACAAACTATTGTGACGTCATTCGCTTCTTGGTGTTTTTACCAATATGAAGGATTGTTGTATTTTATAATTTTATTTTATCAAAATAAATAGCAATCTCACTCGAAATAAAAATATAAATACGTTTTTTATAATCCATAAATCCTATTTCATTAGATAAATTCATAATTTCATTGATTCTTGGTTACTGTCATCATGCCTATTACTATAGCTATAGCTATAATATCGATAGCTTTAATATCGATATTAAATAATATCCAGTCATCACAATTTCACGTCTGAACTATTAACTGTATTACAAACGCCAACACACACCATAATGGATATATGCTGTCGTCTTGTGGTGTGTCGTGTCACGTAAAAGTTTTTTGGAAAAACTTTGGGGAAAAACGTTTTTTTCCCCAAAGCCTCTAAAAAGCCAAAAACTTTTCCGTTTAAAGCCGCATCTTTTTATTTTGGGTAACTTAACCCTGTCTCTGACCATAATAAATGTATGAAACTGATATGCTTCTGACACGCTACGATACAACGCGCCATTAAATTTCAAGCTTCAGTTACGCCGCATGAAATGTTGAATTTGTTGAACAGTTTCAAATGCATTCAGCATCAAATGCGTCAATCACTTCGCATTTATCACAGCGAATGAAAGAAATACAACTCGTGCGATTCGGCCCGATGTGTGCTCACCTTAATATCGTTATAATTAATCGATGTCTATATTACAGTTGGTTCAATGTACGCTAGTCCTAAGGAAATAAACTTAATGCTTTACATATAATACGTCATACATGTAATACGTCACACTACTACACTTAAGCCTTTGTCATACACAAAGCGAAACGATCGCATGGCGAAGCATCGCCACAAATTTATCTGACACGGCGGCAGCGTCGCTAGAATATTAAAAATAAAATAAAAACAAAAACTAAACAGGCATAAAAACAAAATCCAATTTTGGCTACCGAGCCAGATAAGTTGGTGCGACTAATTAGGTGCGAAACCGAAGCGAATTTTTATAAGACGAGGTTTAAGCCTTTATGCTTGGTGTCGGGCGACGTTAATGGGGGCTATCGCGTGTGAATTTGCCACACTGCGAGGCGCTGGTGTCGCGTGATTTCCAATAACATTCACTTTTCACTGGTTTTGGCGGGCTTCGTGACATAAATTATAATTTCTCTAATTTACCTGTTGAAAAGTGATCTTCTTCGTTAAATTATCGCAAATATGGATTATTTAGCGATTAATGAGAACTTTTTGAAGGCGGAATTAAGAAAAAGAGGCGCATAAATAAGTGCAAAAAATTCTTTTTTTGACGTTGTTGAGCTCTTTCTGCACGATTTATTTTAATTTCCTTTCTCTCTTGACTAGGTAGGTACAACTTTTGGCTTTAATTTAGGAGATGAATAAGAAAGATAATTACTTACGATTTTCTGTTCTTATTTGATTCTTTGGGTAACACATAATCCTCGGGGTTAAAATGTTTTTTACAAACACGAGAATTTTTTGTCAGGGTATTATTATACACTCGCGAGCAAAACTATGGAATCACCTACTTAAAATTTGCTACGAGCGATCTTAAAAACTAAATGACTAATGAAGATGAATAAAAATGGTACAATTTTAAAGGCTATACTGTAAACTTTAAATTAATACCATATTCATTGAAATTGGACCCGTATTTCAGGAGATATCCTGGTTTAAGGGAAGGAGAAAGGAAAATTGAAGGATTTGAATTTGGGGAAAAGAACAAAAAAAACAAAAATTTAGGGAAAACCTTTATTTGGTGCTTATCAATATTTAGTGTTGCCTCCCCTAGCCCTAATTACAGCACGAAGACGATTCCTCATGGACCTAATCAGCTTCTTGATGGAATCTTGTGGGATACCTTCCCACTCCTCTATCAAAGCCGATTTTAGCTCTTCAACACTTGAAGGAGCCGGATTTCTGGAACGAACCCTCTTTTTCAGCTCATCCCACAAGTGTTCAATTGGATTCAAGTCGGGGCTGAGCGCTGGCCAGTCCAATGTGGCGATACCAACTTCAGCCAGGAACTGAGTTGTGGCACGTGAAGTGTGACAACGGGCGTTATCGTGCATCAGAAGGAAGTTATCACCGACATATCCCGCATAAGGAATGACATGTTCCAGCAGAATATCGGCTATGTATCGGTCTGAAGTTAGACCGCCTCCTCGTCCCCCACCAGGCACGAAAACAAGCTCCGTTTTTCCGTCAACTGATATACCGGCCCACATCATACACGAACCACCCCCGTAGGACGGTAGGCTACTGTTTCAGCGAAACAGCACTGAGCAAATCGCTCTCCAGGCCGCCTATAGACCCGGCCCCTTCGGTCGCTACCGTGCAAGCACATCCTGCACTCGTCTGAGAACAGAACTTTCCCCCATTGCTCGACTTCCCAATTAAGATGATCGCGAGCAAATTGAAGACGTGCTTGTCGGTGCCTTGCCGTCAGTTTTGGGCCTGTGGCAGGCCTTTTTGGAGTCAAGTTCGCTTGCTTAAGTCTTCGCCGAACTGTCCACTCACTGACAGCCACCCCACGAACTTCTCTGAGTTCCTGCTGGACGTCAACACCAGTCAAATGGCGATTACGAAGAGAAGTTACCGTGATAAAACGGTCGTCTCTCTCCGAAGTGCACCGCCGCCGCCCAGATCTTGGTCTCGGAATGAAGCCTCCAGTCTCCCGAAAGCGTTTGTAAACTTTCGAGACACAAGACTGGCTTATGTGGAGCTGCCGTGCGACAGCCCGCCGGCTAAGCCCTTGTTCCAATAGGGCAACAATTTGTGCTGCTTCTGTAGGTGTGGTATCCATTATGGTCCAAGGTCACGAATTGAATTTAGCGGAGATGTGTACTGGTCAACTTCTAACAACCAACTGATAAGAAAATTCCGATACCATGCGCTTTTATAGGGGGTCAATGTCGCGCAACTCGCCAAGAATCAACAAATTGAAACTGGCTTTTTTTGTTACTCCTTCACTTAAACCAGGAAAGCTCCTGAAATACGGGTGTAATTTTAATTAATTTGGTATTAATTTAAAGTTTATAATATAGCCTTTAAAATGGTACCATTTTCATTGATCTTTATTAGTTATTTAGTTCTTAAGATCGCTCGTAGCATTTCACAAGTGGGTGATTCCATAGTTTTGCTCGCGAGTGTAGTTATTCCTGCAAATCGCCACTAGCCACTGTTTTAGAACAGTTTTATCTTTTGGAAACATGTGTCCTCCTCTTTTTTCCGAACAAAACGGAACTGCACAACATTGCGGCATAGCTACTCGATGTGATGATAGATAGTTAACTATTTAACTAAACTAATACCTATTATAAAGAGGAAAGACTTGTTTGTTTGTTTGTAATGGATAAACTCAAAAACTACTAAACCGATTTTAAAAATTCTTTCACCTATAGAGAGCTACATTATCAGCGAGTAACATAGGCTATATATTATTTTCAAAAATATTATAGATCCTTACAAAAATTGCAATAATGTGAACTAAGACGGAAAAAATCGTCTCTTCTGAGAGCTTACGCGGCGTGCGCTGCGTAAATAGTTAAAAGTTACACGAAAACAATGTATGGTGGAATTGTTCCTATTAAAAAGTTCTAAAAAAAAGTCCGCGAGAGCATATATCTATCTTTTAAGGTTGACTCACAATAACCATTTTTATGATTTTCAAATTTGGTCTAAACCAATGCTTTACTTGCGAAGGTGTTTTTACCGACATAGTATTAATCCTTATCAAAATAAATATATTAATCATCTCAAGTATTTAACTAAGATAAAAATTGTCCTTTACACCATTTAATTTAGATGAATAGCTTATGAGATATCATAGAAATAATGAGGACGGGGCGTACTCTTACAATGTAATATTAAAATATAACCTGCCCACTGCCCACTGGCTATATTGGGTAGGTATATATTAGGATTATTAGTGCTACCCGTGCGAAGCCGGGGCGGATCGCTAGTAATTAATAAACTTAATGAGATTCAAGATTTAAAACTTTGTTTCGGCGCCAATCTTATAAAGTCGCCTTTGACAGCTATACCTCTGGACCTTAGTCAACAGTGGCGCCAACTGGTGAGCAAAGAAACGATAGTCCCCATTGCGCCACGTCACCCGACATTTCTAGCCAATTTGCCCATTTCCCCCTAGTGAATATGAGGCCAGAAGCGACACCGCGACATTACAAAAAAAACGCTACGCTCGCGTCCGCTTTGCCTTGTATTTGACAAAGGCATTACTGCTAGCATAGGTGATTTTATTAAGATTTACAATGAATTTCTTTCACAATTTGTATCGACTGTCTTATATTTATTTTACTTTAGATGTTTATCTATAAGTAGATGTAATCAAATATTATGTATTAGGTAAGCTTTCGTTCAATACTATACTATGAGTTTCAAATGAAAATGCCATCGCCAATTTGAAATTTAGATCCACTCGCACAAAGCCATTACTTGTGTTTGAATTGAATTTGCTCTTGTCCTTATCATTTCAACTCTGGAATAAACTTCAAAAAGTGACAGCATCACCTCTAACGCAATCAGTTTTGTGCAAAACAATCTTAATTTTAATGAATAAATAAGAATTGGTTTTCCTGTTTTTAATATTTTATGTAATTCTTCTATTGTTCTAGGTCTAATTACAATATAATCCAACCGAAAAAATTTGTTGCTAGTGGGTTTTTAACATACACGAGTTACTAAGTATAGCTACGGACTATACCTTGCTGATGGTCTTCACATTTGAAACGCATAGTAGAGAACCGCCACCGAGAAGAGATACTCAGATGAAGTGTGACGTAGTTAGTACTAACATACATATACATTATACATATACCAGTACAAACGGCAGGGTCGGTATACTCCTTTATACGCTTTATATGTTTTTATGTCTATATACTGTAAGAGATGTTTTGTCTTAACGGGCCATACGTATCTAGACTTCCCCTCTTTCTCTCTCTCTCGCAAATTGTAACGTTTTCAATGATTGTGAAAATATTAGTAGGTATTCAGTTTCTCAGATACTAGTTTTTATAGCCATTTTTAAGTAAAAATTAATCATTAAATTTCAAGCTTCAATTACGCCGCATTAAATTTTGAATTTGTTAAACAGTTTCAAATGCATATCCATTCAGCATCAAATGCGTCATGATACAACACTTTACGCTAGTGTGTTTGTTTCCAGCTTAAGAATAAATGTTTTCCATATCATATTAATTTACCCCAATTGTCTACCCAAACCGGCGCACGGCGCGACCTAACTGATATCTAAATTAGTTAATAATAAATAAATTATAATGTTTAAGTATCTGTGTACTAACAGTACATGATGTTATTGTAATTTAATAATTAACTCTCACTTAGTTTTTCAAATAACTGATCTCAACTAGGTTATTGTTAAAGCACGCGCTAATGAAAAAAAAAAATACCAAAAAAAATGTAGGTATGTTTAAAAATATTGTAAATTATTTCGCTTTTCGTTTGGTATTTAATTGGATTTTTTAAATTCATAAAACAACTACTTAAGCGCGTGTAGGCAACCAAATATTGCTTCTTTTTAATTTTCTTGTGCATAGAAAAGCCAGCGCACATTATCGGTACGAAAATTCGCAGACGCAGACTTATTTAATTATTTCCCTCTGACACACCAAGGATTCCCTTCTTTGAAAACACTTATACCGCCTTTACAGCGTAACAAGTTGTAAATTCTGTCACGATTCGTTTTACCTCTGTTTTGTGTGTAATAAAGTGTTTTTACTTTACTTACTTATTATTAATAATGATTATGTTAAATTAGTCTATTACAATACAACACTTGCTTGTATTTATGCCAGCTATAAATTAATACAGGTTTTATGAGTGGCCATTATTTCGAAAAAAATTGCAGGGCTGCACGGTAACGAAGGCTCATGCTCGATTTGACGAAACCCTTGTTGGTGAAATCGAGCATAATAAATGAAATCGGCTTCGAAAATGTTCAAAATGTGCGCTGGTTTAACTTCTTTGGACAATCAAGGTGAATCGTCGCTGATCACAATTCCATCCCAATTATAATAACTATATTCAATCTAATCCATGACACATTTCCTCGAATATATTATTGTAACTATTGTAAATATACAATTTATTTAGACCAAATTTTGGCATTTTCTAAAATGTGACTGAGTTTTACCAAAAAGATTACATCAGCTGTAATATATACTTGCGAGTGGTAGGCGCCATCTTTGCCTACGTGTTTAAACTTTTTATAGCAATAAAGTTTGAATAAATATACCTATTTAGCCATGCAAAGGGAAATACAGTACCTGGAAGTAAATATAACAAATCGAGTTTTAGAAAGAGGTAACTGGTTTTTGTGTTCACGTTTGTGTCACTTATATATGTATATGATATGTCAGGACTTTACCACCGGTTCGGAAAGCAGATTCTACTGAGAAGAGAAACTGGCAACACTGGCGTATACAAAATACAAGGCTAATGCCCGTATTCACCAGCAATGCCTAAATTGTAGGGAACATCTAAGACTTATAAGTGGCAGTTTCACGTACAATAACTGTCCTGGACCTTAGACTGTCTATAATCTAATGGAAATAAACATATTTTTGAATGGAATACATCTCATTTTTGCAAATTATATCGCCATTTGCACTCATTTTCTCGCTGACTCGTTGGTCTGAAGGAGTTCTATCTTTTTCTAAAGCTCGATGTGTGTTATTTACCGCCGGGTTGTTAGCTATACTGTACTGTTATAATATTCAATGAAATGGAATGAAGACTGTCGCGATACGTCTAAAGAGCTACAGTTGGCGTCCTAGATAGAGCTCTGACCTTGAACCTGTGCAGTGCGTGAATAAGTGGGTTATCCATCAATATAATAATTAATGATACAAATTCGATTATTTCGTTAGTCAACCTGTCAAATGTCCTATAGGATAGGTATATAGATATAATAGGGACTATTTTCAGGTTGTGCCACACACGACAGTCGATATCTTAGAGCCTTAATGGCTCGATGGTCGAAACTGGAAACCCAGTGTCGTATTGTTTTGATCAATAGTGCAAGGGTATTAGACAATCGGAGGTGTTTGCGATACTGTGGCAATCTTTTTTAAGGAACAGAGAATCGATTTTAATCAATTAATCAATTCGTGTGGAGTTGAATGTCTATCATTTTTCTTTATCCATGCGCAGATATAATCCAACCATTGTCGTCCAGAGCTCTATTTACCTGAAACCAATAACTTAATAACCATAACCAAACTTATGCCTATATAAACATTTATTAACTTTGTACTCCGTAATGATTGATATACCTAATCTTGTGTTATGATCATCAACGCACCATGTAGTTCTTCTAGAGAACCATTATCGTTTTCACTCGACCGTGTTGTACCAAATAATGCATAATTTTGTTTTAATTGCATACTTACTCAATGCTTTTTGTGATATAATTACGTTTTCAATGTACTTTTGTTCAACTATCTACTTACTAATTAATTACAATACATATTTATTGTTAGTTTTAGTTTTATTCGTCCTAAAATTCTTAATCGCGTCACGCGCATAGTAAAACGATATAAACAAATACTAATATTTGTAACCAGTTGTACATGTATTTAAAATAAATAAATAATATGAACTCTTTAAAACGTGTTTTGTTTGTACTAACTACCTACCGATCAAAATGCCTCAGAATTTGAAAACCAAAAACTTCGCATAGTGTGGGTTGCCATGCTATCATGAGGATCCAAAGTATACCTATTATGTAAAACTTGAAGCAATCGTTGCTACAATCCCATTGTTATTATTGGTTCAATTTTTGGAGCAATGGAACAATGGAGTTTGGCCTATAGCGGAGGCCCAATTATCTAAGAAACTCGTTATCATTTGACAGCTTTAAACTTATAGGCCTACTAGTCGATGCCCGCGACTTCATACGCGTGGATCGAGGTTTTCTGGTTCCCGCGGGAACTCTTTAATTTTCCGGGATAAAAATTAGCCTATGTGTTAGTCCAGTCTATAATCTATCTCGTGCCAAATTTCATCCAGATCCGTTCAGCCGTGATTGAGTAACAAACATCCATTTGAGGTTTTTTGGTTCCCGCGGGAACTCTTTAATTTTCCGGGATAAAAAGTAGCCTATGTGCTATTCCAGACTATAATCTATCTCTGTGCCAAATTTCAGCCAGATCCGTGCAGCCATTGGGGCGTGATTGAGTAACAAACATCCATACATTCATCCATCCAAACTTTCGCATTATTTTATAATATTAGTAAGCTCACACTGCACTATTCACAGGGCCCTGTGGAAAGAGCGGGCGTGCCGGCTAGTTTTGGCGTCGCTTATAACAAAGCAATAAGGACCAATTTAGGAACCCTGTCTGCCTAAATCTTATTACACTACACTGATTCAGGGTTAAGGGTCCCTGTGAAAAGTGGAGTGTAATAGGCCTACTATTATTACTCTAACTGTTTTAATATGTATGAAATCCATAAACAGGTCGAATTATCCGATTACGATTTCCTTCCACAATCGGGGAACACCGCAGCAGCTGCAATCATCATAATTAAGGCTCCTGGTTGCTAACAACTATGACCTCATAAGAACGTTCAATCACTCGGCTCGACCACGTTGATGAATGAGCTATGATGGGAGTTTTTTGATCTTATCAATTCAGTCATCCGACAGGTCGACGAAGAACTGATAAACGTTTGAGTCCCAAGGTGCTGGAATGACTCTGGAAGTCTGGACTAGGAAGCGCAGCATTGGCAGATGGTTGGCTGACTCGCCAACTCGGCGGATTGACGACAACAAGCGAGTCTTACAGAGAGACTCGAACGTTGCATGGCGGAGTCATCTGGACGTCCAAGAGACCTCCAGCAGTGAACGTATATCAGTTGATGAAGACCTACCGACATCGCATCGTTGCTATTACTGTAGTGTAAGTACTAGGTACTAATGCTACCTACAATCAGTGGCGTGCACAAGGTTTGAAGCATACTTTACCTGGGAACCTATCAAGTATTAAAAGAAAAGCTTTGTTATTAAAACTAAGCTAAGAAGTGCTCCCGTGCATCTATGAGCTGCACGCCACTGCTACCATTAGTATTATATCTATGCTTATGTAATATCTGAACCTGAACGCGATTGCACTAAATTGCAATGTGTAAGAGAAATTAATATACATGTGTGCGTGCGGCGTTTTTGCAGTCAAATTATTGGACACGCCCACGAACTGAAAGGCCAACTAATCGTGCAACCAGTCTAGGTACTAGTTTATAAATAAAAAGGCAGTGAGCGCGCGCTTTGTATGAAACGAAACATTCAAGCAGTCATGTGTTCGCGTCAATTATGCACTAGTTGGTCAACTGATCCAGATATCTACGGATCCAGTCGTTCGGGCATGTAGAATAACAGCTCGTGTCAAGCCCCCTGACTGATCGACCAATGACAACGACCTATTTACGCTTGCGCGCATTACATATTAAATTAGGCTGGCTACATACTTAGTTACTTGCAGTTATAACTGACAGTTTTTACTGTTCAGTTAAATCTTACATAACATGCGTAGAAAAAACTGAGAACTACACTACATTTGATCTGATAAAACCAATCAAATAAAATCATTAGATAAAACTGAATGTCTGTAGCAGAAAACTGTGCAGTAATCCATTTCGGCATAGCGAGAAACCGATTTTTCAAATACACGAACAAACGTTCTTTTATAGAATACAGCTGTGGAAAAAATAGTCTTCTCGCTTCCTACGTCGACAGTAATGAGGATTGAGGACTTTTATAAAATAGCATACTTAAATATAAAACAGCAAATAACCACAATGTTCTCCTTCGAGATAGTAATGTCCACGGTATTAATGCATTATCTACTTGTGCGTTGGCGCCAAATCGTAGTACCTATGTAACGTCGACGTCGTACGACGTACAGCCGGATACGTTTTATTAAGACAAGGCTGCCCATCTTAAAACTGAACAGTTCTGTCACTGTCAGGTATAACTGGTCATGTGTGGCCTGCTTTATACGCCTACTCGCGTGATATGAGCGATAGGAGGGGCTCTACCTTCGTGGGCGAATATTATACTCGATCTCTTTCTCTACCATAGAATAGTAAGCGCTGCGCAGACTAAAACAAAAATCGATTCACTTCATAGACACGTTAAAGTAGGGCAATTCGATGCTTAAATAATATTCTGTAGAAATATAGGGAGTTTTAATATGAACACATCCGCATTCTAGATTGCTTCAGTTTCGCTCACATAAAATATAAAGCTTAAAGCTTTCGCCAGAACGATGCAAACTACTATTATAGGTAGTACAAATGATTCGAAATCAGAGGCCCATTTGTCTAAGAAAATGGTAATAATATTTTGAGAATTCCAAACGTTCTTTTTTTTTTATAGCGTGATAGGTTTGCACTAGACGAATCATGCATCGTGCAAAGCAATGATGAGGTCTGGGTTGGAACGCGCGCTTGCCTAGAAGATGCCTATGCCTATACGTGGGAGTTCATTCATGCTTTTTGGCATGCAGATATCTATGAACTCCTTATACAGTTCAAATTATGTTATTAATATAATTGATGATAGATTATACAATCGGGGGGCAGATTTCGTGTGGCAGCGTGGGTTCGAATCCTACAGACTGCGCCAATTATACTAAATTATTCTCGATCATCATAAACACCGGTAATTAACCTACCCTGCCGCTTCGTTTGCGTGGATATTGGGAAAATCCCGACGAAATCTTGATTTTCCGGGATAAAATGGCGTCATTATGCGACCTGTGTAACCACCGGCTTCTCCCACCAGTGGGTGGAGGGGGAATATCTGTAGAAGGTGTTTTAGATTCATCACTTACCACCAGGTGTAATCGCAGTTAAGGGCTAACTTGTAGTGTAATAATAACTGCTAGCGCTACAGTCGTTGAATATATATTTTGTTTTATGACAACATCATCATCATCATTATCTAATAAATAATGGCTTATTTTAGGTTGTACACATACATTTCGACAGGATTATTATAATGAAACACTAATATAATTATTATATTCCATGATTTTTTCAGTTCTTTATTAAAATACATTATTTGATATACATCCAAATCATTCAATATAAATGGCAATATAAAGTGTAGTTACTAGATATTAACTATAACGTTCAACAATAATACCAAATACAATTAACTAATATCAAGGAATTACAGTATATCACTACACGCAATAGGTTAAGGCTCATGTATGTAAAGAAAATAATAAATATTATGCATAGAATTGCTGTCAATTTAATTATGTTGAAGCATCATGTAAATAGGTACAGTCCGATTCAAACTTTATGACGTCCCGGAAATTAGCTGCGTGTATAGGTTCGCGCAGTTACAGGCAACTGAAACCGTCCCGCTGATACCTAATATTGTATTCTGCGTATCGAAACGCACGATGTTCCGAGAAGGTATAAAATTTGAATCCGACAATACTACAAAAATCCGCATTCCATAAATTAATAAGTAAAGCGTATAATGCTTTTTTCGATATTATTTGTTTTAATCGAAAATGTAAGCCGACTATTGCCGAATCGAATCGAGTCGCATTTATTCTGCATGCGTAGACAAGAATTACGTTGCACGGTTTAATCCAGGGATTTCCAAAATGAACTGATGACTCAGACCCCACAGCTAAATTACTTTAAAAACCAGTGTCTAGTTTTTATTATATAAATACAAAATACTTACCAATTTAAAAACTTTGCTTGCGGTTGGTTAAGTGAGTAAGTAAACTTGACATCATTTTCTCATCAAATGTAACGAAATAAATAGCCATAAAATTCAGTAAATATCAAGTGTAATTAATAATAATTAATACAAATAACGCAAAAAAACTTTAGGTAATTGCTTTTTGGGGAAAAAAATCAAATAGGGGTCGATATTTAGACCTCGTCGACCCCCAAAATCAGTTTTCGTTTATGTCGACCCCTGGGAAACCGAAATCGACCACTTTGGGAATTCCTGGTCTAATCGATGCAGTCCCATGGTAAATATAATAAGTACAGATTAATTGCAATTCGATTCGACTCGGCTCGGCGAACATATTGGACGCCAGCCTTTATAGGAATTCGACAAAATTCTTTCATCTTCTAAGACACGTAAAAGTCCACCTGACCGACAAAATGTCATCTGGTGCACTTTCGCTTACACTATCCACGATATGTAATCTCTAAAGAATGTGTGGATCATTTCCTTCTTTGTTTATCTACCCGCATATATCCGACGTAAAGTCCCACAAACTTATTTGGCCCGGTGGCCAAAATTGGAACTAATTTATATGCCAGTTTAGTATTTGTTTTTATTTTATTTTTCATATAAACTAGCTACGCTGTCACCGGATCAGTTATGTTCGTGGGGCTATAGCACGGGGGCTCGAAAGGGTACGGATGTGTGTCAAACCCACCAATACGAGCGCTTGATATTCAATTTCATACCTTAGATCGCTAAATCAAGCGCTTGTAATGTTGGTGGGTTTGATACACATCCGTAGCTTAGCAACGTAGCACATCTCTGGTGGAAAGGATCGGGTTATCAATCACGGGTTCTCATGAAGATACGGTGTTCAGCACTTACGTTGCGTTTAATTGACGATATAACGTTAAAAACGTCAAATAATGTAAAAAAAAAACGTACCAAACTTGCTGGTGCGTCATGTGACTTGGATGTAATTTGATGCGTGATCAAGCCTTCGGCGCAATTGAATGTTCGTTTGGGGTATATTTTTTTAGCAAATTAATCACTTTGTTTTATCATTGAAATCGACCGCTAACTCTTTATGATTAAAGGTGTGCAGTTTGAAATAATAAATATAAACAAAATAATAATAACAAACCTCTCAGGCCCGCTTGCAGTAGCCCCGGGTTATCTTTTAACCCAGAGTTAGCTGCTGCTTTGATAGAATCAGAATAAAACTAAGTTTCAAATATATATCTGGGTTAAACATAACCCGGCGTATCTGCAAGTGAGCCTTAGAGAATACCATAAAACGCACTTTATCTACTCCCATTATAATATATTTTCTACGGCAAAACGCTCATATATAAAAACTGAAGCTTTTTTTATTTAGGTTACGTCACGTCTTTGGTTAATTTAGGCTATAATCAAAATATATGTATTTCCCGGATTACATATATTTGTTATTGAGCATCTTTATATTGAGTGGTATACTCATTTATACAAGCTACCCGACATAATATTAACTATATAACTAGCTGATGCCAGCAACTTCGTCCGCGTGGATTGAGGTTTTTTTGGATCAAAAGTAGCATATGTGTTATTCTAGACTATAATCTATCTCTGTGCCAAATTTCATCCGGATCCGTTCACCCTTTCTGGTGTGATTGAGTAACAAACATCCAAACTTTCGCATTGATAATATTAGTATATACATTTTTTTTGCATAAATTGCGTGCAGCCAAATCAATTATGTCTAATTTTAAGGTTTATAAATATTTCACTCAAACAGTTATTAATAATGATGAAATAAATGTAAAAAATTCATGATATCAATATACTTAACAAGTGTCCTATGACGTAATCGAACTTTTATATAGTACATCCAAATATAAATCAATACAAACAAATTAAATCATGACAAATTGATTATATTCTTACAGTTATGTATTAAAACTTACAAATTACAACATACAATAAATAATTACGAACTTTACACCTGTTTTCCTTTTAACAAAATTACCAGTCTGTTACAATAGCAGCTAACGTTAATAATTAAAAACGACATTGCATACACGCTTGCAATTATAATATTAGCAAAGTCTAAGGAGTCTGGCAGAATTTTCAATACAAAATTCGGGCAGTCAGATGTCAATTTCGTATACAGTTTTCTACCTCTGTATAGGATCTAGGGGGACAGATACCGTACCTTTAGGTGCTGCAAGTGTCAAGGTAGCTGGGTCTGATATTTGTACGGGCGTCAACCCACTGTATGAATATATATACTTACGCCTATGTATCCTCTTTTAGTTTAAGAACTGTTGTACCTGGGACTGGAAATTGACACTGAAAGTAATATTTTACACAGCCAAGTATTTTCCTTGTGAACCTTATTTATTTTTGAGCGACAGGGGTAAACTTTTGTCCTATTCCAGGCTTAGGATTCGTTACTATAAAATACATATTTCGTCCATTTTTTTAAATAGAGAAATAAACAGATGGAGATACTCAAAATTATGTATAGAAAAAGACATCAGAATCGATGTTAGAATAATAAAATAATTACAAGCAGGTGTACTGATACGGTGCTACAATTACTGTGATTACGTCTTATTTAGTTACTACTGAAACGGTAAATAAAAGCTACAATATAAAATAAATGTGATAATAATTAGTCATTAAATAAAAAAATATCTAAATAATATACAGCGGAGAGGAAAACACTGATTTTATATACAATATAACTATATCTAATTCACAGATTCTAATTGTAAAGCTAACCAAGAAATCTATAGCAATAATGTTATCGTGATTTCGACAAAAAATTGGTGTCGGACCAAATTATGATCTAAGTTGATTTGTAAATATTTCCAATAAGTATACAGTATACTATGTCTAATTGATAAAACTAAAATTAGGTAGCTAATATATTCGTTAATGAATAAAAGAGTGAAGGGTAAAGCTGGCAAACATGCCCCCAGGATCGGTAATTAAAATGACAGCGAAAATTAATAATTAATCTGTCTTTTATATGTTGAAAAGTTATTTCTTAGATTATACTCGAACACGCGCCCCATTATTATTTATTGGCACCGTTTAGAATACACATCTCTCAGTGTACGGGCACGGAAACGAAAAACGGCGGGGCGACGGCGGCAGCGGGCCGATACGATTAGTCGGAGAGCTGGCGACGAATTTCACCTCAATTTTGTCGTACTCATTTGAAAACTTTATTTACGTTTAAAACCTTTGTCTGGCGATTTGCAAGTATTATTGAAATTACTCAATAAATACGTGATCAAAATTTCAGATTGCCAAAAGTATATTTTTTGGGAATTTTAATAAAATATTTTTGAAGAGAAATAACCGCATACGTTCTACGAGACTGGATTCGCCAGTTGACGAAATTATATTATTTCACAATTTCAGTTTGCCTAAAAGGCTTTCCAAATTCGTCGCCAGCTCTCGTACCACCACATCGCCCCGCTGTTGCCGTCGCTAGTTTCGTGTTTGACGCCTTAAATTAAAAATATAGATTTTTAATAGGAAAAAATATTGGACAATAAACACAAACTTTATGTAAGTAATGAACGTAAAGTCATTTTCTTGAGGAGACAAGAAGAAGTGGGGTGGGTCTTGGTCTTCGTGGATTGAATTATATTCCGTGTAGAAACCGAATAGGGGTATGGGTTTACTTTAATATAATTGCCATGCCCGTAACAGGTTAGCCCGCTACCAACTTAGACTGCATCATCACTTACCATCAGGTGAGATCGCAGTCAAGGGCTAACTTGTAATGGATAAAAAAAAAAGATCTATCTTAGGGCCGATTTCTCAAACTACGAATAACGTTTACACTATGTCAAACTGTATACCTACTACAAAATCTGTCAAAGCGTCAAATTTATTCGTAGGTTAAACGATACTCGCAGTTGGAGAAAGCGACCGTTAACAGTAGAAATATTATAAGGTATAAAAGGTAGAAAAAAGAGCTGTGCACATTGAGGCACAACATATATATATATTTTCAATACAAGACACAGTAAACAGGGCTTAACTTAAATATATATATATATATATTATGTAATGTATGGATTGAAAGAAGTATTGCTCTCAGATTAAAATGATTCAGATGATTCCTGAAGATTTAACTACACCTGAGAGTTTAATATAATTTGGGTATTAAATTGCACATTTGCAAGCTTTACCCAGCGTAGATACATAATATGGAAGAAACAATGCACTCTCGTTTTTGTCAGTCGGTTAGAAATACTACCTTTTCACTGTAAACGTACTTAATGTATTGGGTATAAGGCTGCCTTTAAATTAGAATGACGTCGTACTGCGTATAAGGCTGCCTTTAAATTAGAATGACGTCGTACGATACGCATCAAATCATTGTAAACTACGAAAAATGCCCTGCCGACCGGATTTCGTTCATGGCGGCCTATGTCCACAGATATTAGCCATCACGCAACAGGTGCATTCTCTATTCCCTCATTCTCATAGTCCAATCGGATAGATCTAGGTCCGAACCGACTTTAAATGCTCTCCAACGCAAGGGATTCATCATCGCCAATATCCTAACTCCAGGTTGCCTCAACCCGGGAATCTATCCCAGGACCTTGTTTTCCTCAGTCAAACATGCAAACTACTAGACCAACAAGGCAGTAATTATCAACAATAAACTTATGCCCGCGACTCTGTCCGTCTGGAATTAGCTTATTAATTCCCATGGCAACTCCTTGATTTTCTGATTGACAGAGACAAAACAACAAATAGTGTTTGTTTGTTAGTTTGTTTTCTTCGCATGTATTTCGCATTTATTATTAATTTCGCATTTACATTATTAGTATGATACGATGCACTTATTCAAAGACAGCCTTACACAATTTTAAAACATCTTGTGTATGGAACTTAAGGCTCATTTACCCCATGCGAGTTGTTGATTCGACACAGCAAGCTACTGTAGGCCAACTCGCCCCTTGTAATGAAGCCATTACACAATTATTCAGTTGAATAACACTGAATTGGGATCTTCGTTGTCCATCTGCTTCACATGCCTGAGGACATCCTTTTTCGTTATAACACCGAGTAGCCGCCTGTTGAAGAAATAGACAATCTTTGCAAAATTTGACAATCATTACCACCACTACAGCCCATTAACGTCCCGCTATTGGGCACAGGCCTCCACTCTCATAGGAGAGAGGGAGTTAGAGCTTAGACCCACCACGCTGCTCCAATGCGGGTTGGCGGGCTTTAACGACTATAACCGTGTTCGTGATAATAACCGGGACCGACGGCTTAGCGTGCTCTCCGAGGCAAGCAAAATTTGACATAATAATATTAAGAAATTGCATTTTTTCCGTTTTTGATTTTCTGACCGATTTTGATGAAATTTTTGTTTCACGGTTTATTTTAATTATACCTGTAACAAACATATTAACAATCCGTCTATTAACGCGCGCGCCGAATACTTTCTCACTTACACACCAACTACCTGTACCGTTTACGCTACGTCATCGAGTCGTCACCTACGCTGGAGCGGGGATCTACGGGTATATATGCGGCCGCGCGGCGGTGCACGATCAGATCATGGTCAGTTAGCCTAGCGACCGGCCTTATAGCTTCTGCAGTCCTCTAAGACTAGTCGGGTTAAAGAGTGCGGTAGCTCCCTGTAGCCCACTCTGACAACCAGTCGAGGTTACGAACGCGATAGCTACCTGCAGTCCGTTCTTCCACCTCAAGCTTAGGATCATATCTCATAAATTATATTTTGTCTGTGACGGTGATGGGCGCCATAGGCAGGACGCGGCGGAAGCTGTTGAGAGTGGGCGCTTACCCGTTGTGCGTGATGAGCGTCTGCCGCAGGCCAAGCTTGCGGAACATATCGACCACGGTCTCCATGGGCGTCTAGTCTGTGACGGCGATGGGCGCCATACATATAGGCAGGACGCGGCGGAAGCTGTTAAGAGTGGCGCTTACCCGTTGTGCGTGACGAGCGTCTGCCGCAGGCCAAGCTTGCGGAACATATCGACCACGGTCTCCATGGGCGTCTGATCTGTGACGGTGATGGGCGCCATAGGCAGGACGCGGCGGAAGCTGTTGAGAGTGGGCGCTTACCCGTTGTGCGTGATGAGCGTCTGCCGCAGGCCAAGCTTGCGGAACATATCGACCACGGTCTCCATGGGCGTCTAGTCTGTGACGGCGATGGGCGCCATACATATAGGCAGGACGCGGCGGAAGCTGTTAAGAGTGGCGCTTACCCGTTGTGCGTGACGAGCGTCTGCCGCAGGCCAAGCTTGCGGAACATATCGACCACGGTCTCCATGGGCGTCTGATCTGTGACGGTGATGGGCGCCATATCCAGGATGCGGTTAAGCGGCAACGCTGGAGGCCCCGGCGACGGCGCCGTGGGTCCGGCGAAGACCACCAGCGATTGGCCCGTTATGCCGTCTAGTGTACGCCGCGCGTTCGCTGTAAGTACAACAACAAAGGTTAAGAATGTGCAATGCCCCAATAGCGTAGCTAATGAGAACGGGGCGTCGCGCGTCAGTCGGTCAGCGTCGAGCGGGATGTCGATTAATGGTTTTCTCATGAGAGATAAATACAGAGCGATAGACGCGCACGTACTTTTTAATGTAGTCAGCGCAATAACTGTTTTTTACCTAATTACTAAGTAATTAAATAACCAATCGAAAAATTAAAAGAAGTAACAGAAGAAATACTTCCAAACAAAAACCCAATAAAAATAGTGTGAGCTTCCCGAGATAAATAATATTTACAAATTTATTATACTATTGAAAAAATTTTCACCCATCGTGTTTTTAAAACACATAATCCAAGATAAAAGTTCAAAGTATCACTTCCCAAATATTATGTTGGTAACTTTTACAAATTCTGATACAAATAACGATTCCAAACTACAAAATTGCATATTACTTAATTTCTGAATTTTCTCTGATCTGGTCTGGTGAGAGGCTTCGTCCGTGGACAGTTACCACCCAAACAGCAGACGTACCGCCAAACAATTTAGCGTTCCGGTGCGATGCCATGTGGAAAACGACTAAGGGTGCGCGTTTAATGTAACCGCCATACCCTTGCCATAACTGCCATGCCTTAAACTGCATCATCGCTTGCCGCAACATCAGACACAATCTATCTATGTATATCTATTCTATTGATCTCAGACAAGGGCTAACCTGTAGTAGAATAAAAAAAATCTAAGTAAACTTGGTGAAGATCAAAGTGAGTACCTATCGCCAAGTTGAGATCCCTGCGTAGAACAAATCCGACGAGATACTGAGACTCCTTGGAAACCACCACTGGATAGCCGTTGTGCTCAGTCTCCTTCAGGAGAGTCTCTACGTCGTCCACCGTCATGGAGTCTTGCGTGATAACAGCCAGCGTCTCGTTGCGTCTGGAACGATACATTTCCCCACTTCATACATGGTTCTTAACAACGTTCGATATGTACTACGCAATGGATACGGCATTAAAAACAAAAAACAACTTGGGACTCGCTTTTTGTACACTTACGGCTAGAATTGATGCTTGTGTCGTATTAAGTTTGACAGCTACAAAAACACGACTTCCCACCACACACTTAACTGACCCAGTGGTGGTGGCAAAAATTGGAACAAATTTTTATGCCTGTTTAGTTATTGTTTTTATTTTATTTTTCATAGATACTAGCAACGTTGTCACCGGGTCAAATAAGTTGGGTTTTGAATGATATTTTTAAAGAATAATTATTAGCTATGCTGAAAACATGACTTAAGTTGCAATTTGCCTAAACTACACAGTTACTAGTCTGTAACGGAGCAGAGTGAAGGCTGCAGAGTGAAGGTTGAATTGTATGTACGTGTAAATGTTGAAAAGCAAATATATAAATATGAAATATGAAGGTAACTATAACATAATTTAGGTCTATGTAAACTACGGAACTTTGAGTGTTTTGTTCAGTGAATAATCTGATTGGTTGGCAAATACAGCCATTAAAAAAAAGATTTTTGAAAATTTCAATCGACGCGGACAAAGTCGCATCAGCAGTTCTATACTCTCACACAGTGGCTATTAAAAAATGTAAGCACATATTTTTTATCCATGAAATGTATAAAAAATCCATATGTAAATAAAAATATCAAATTCAAATTCAAATTCATTTATTTGTGAATACAGTAAGTAGGTAAGATGTTAGTTTTACAGAAGGTATCAACATTTCATAGCAATGAATAAAAAGTTAAATATATGGTTGTAATGGTGAATACAAATACTCGCATTTGCTAAAAAGAGGCAAGGAAGGTTTGTAGTTAGAGAATTCGCTATGATATTCGTTATGATGATTTGACGACCTCCGTGGCGCAGTGTGTAGCGCTGTTGTCTCGTGCGGAGGTCCTGGGTTCGATCCCCGGCAGGGTCAATTTGGGAATTTATAATTTCTGAATGTTCCCTGGTCTGGCCTGGTGGGAGGCTTCGGCCGTGGCTAGTTACCACCCTACCGGCAAAGACGTGCCGCTAAGCACGATTCCGTTCCGTTCCGGTTCCGGTACGATGCCATGTAGAAACCGAAGGGGTATGGGTTTAATATAACTGCCATGCCCCTAACAGGTTAGCCCGCTACCATCTTAGACTGCATCATCACTTACCATCAGGTGAGATCGCAGTCAAGGGCTAGCTTGTAGTGGATAAAAAAGAAAAAAAAAGATATTTTGTGAAAGATGAATATCGTTCGTAATTGCGCAAGCCAGTATTTCTACGGTGAATTATTAGCTTAATACGTATTATTAGTTATTTAGCGTTTCAATACGATGCCGTGTAGACACACCGAGTAGGGGTATGGGTATGGGTTTAATATATAACTGCCGTACCACTAACATGTAAGCCCGCAGCCATCTTAGACTGCATCATGGCTAAGTTGTGATGAAAAAAGAAAAACTAATTTAACATTGTTATTACTTGATATGCAACACAGATGAAATAATTAATTTAGTTATTGTTTCTAGGCATTTTATCTTCCATGAATCAGTAATTCGCTTTAAATATTAAATTACACACAGCCATCTTGAGAAAGGTTGATAAGTTTCTTTTTAACATTAAGTTTACATGTGTGAAAATCAATTACTTGCAAACTAATTTTCGCGAAATATAATAATCATCATTATATTATCATGGTTTTGCCATTTGCAGCCACGTCTCATATATTCGCACTAGCAATTACAATTTTTTATAAATAGTATTATAAAATTCTTATAATTATTAATGTTTATGCGTATTCTACGTACTCACACATTATTTATCCAATTGACCTGATATACAGATATTGTTGGCACTTGCGTGAAACTTTAAGGTAGAGTATTTTTTAATGTAAAAACGCAAATCATTCAATCAATTAAAAAATTGCATTTTACTTTCTTCAGTAAGCGAGAGTTCGCAAGTTTATTTATTTTTCGCATTATGAATAAAGCAAGATGATTACATGGTGGGAAGGGTACAAAAGGTACAAAGCAAATTTTCACATGGGTAAAAAGTCAGTTTCCGCAAAAGTACATAAGCGTACATAATCATTTTTCGCAAGGGTACAAAGTAAGTTTCCGCAAAGGTACAAATACACAAAGGTACAAAGCCAGATTCCATAAATGTTCATCAAATGATAAAAAGCCAGTTTCCGCAAAAGTACAAAAGGGTACATATTCATTTTCCGCAAGGGTACAAAGTAAGTTTCCGCAAAGGTACAAAGCCAGATTCCGCATATGTCCATCAAATGATACAAAGCCAGTTACCCCAAAAGTACAAAAGGGCACATAGTCACTTTCCGCAACGGTACAAAGTCATTTTCCGCAAGGGTACAAAGTCATTTTCCTCAAGGGTACAAAAGATACAAAGCGCACTCACTTGGGCTGCATAACGTCCGCGGCGAGCGACGTGTGCTGGAACTCGTCTTTGCTGTCCAGGAAGGGGTATCCGTTGAGGGCTATGTGGGCGTCGTAGATGCCCTGGCGGCCGAGCGCGTCGCCCACCCACTTGGAGGCCATCGCGGCGGCCATCAGCGGCACGATGTAGCGCACACCGCCTGTTAGCTCGAACATTATCACCACCAGTGAAACTGTAATCACAGATTAAATAGTTCTAGTTTTTTATTCGAAATTGTTGCACTATAAACTTTAATGAAATTAATTTGGTAGGTTTGCTTTCTGTCTAGAAGGAAGAAAAGATAGGAACTGGCCAGTCATTCTAGTCGATTGAGGGACGAGTGGCCTAGTTGTGACAAAGTATATCAGTCGATTGCGAATTTTAAGCAACATTGACCCAAGTCGGTAACTGGATGGGTGACGAATTTAGAGATTCATATTTGGCCTTTTCGTTCTCTCCGTGCCTCGGAGAGCACGTTAAGCCATGGGTCCCGGTCATTATGACTAAAATGGAACACCCTCCCAGCGCACGTGTTTCCTGCCACTTATAACTTAAGTACCTTCAAGGCAAGAGTGAATAGGCATCTTCTAGGCAAGCGCGTCCCAACCTAGACCTCATCATTGCTTTGCACTAAGCATGATTGTCGTCAAGCGCAAGCCTATCACGCAATAAAAAAAAAACATCAGCTGATAATAATCGTTACAAAGAAAACCTAAGAGTTTAAATTTACTCTTAGTCGAGTCATATACCGAAGGACGTGGAAACCCACCGCATTATTATCCCAAGAAAACTCCTACGGAAAGGGGTCACGACACTCAGTAAGCAAAGAGAGTCATTCTAGTGACTCTTCCCAGTACTACAGCAGCGTCCACCTTTGCGTAGAGGAGATCCAGATATTGTGGTAGCTAGGCGGAAACTTGACAAGAAGGAAGAAAGAAAAGAAACAAGTACAGGTACTGACCAGTCATCCTGGTGACTCCTCCCAGTACGGCAGCGGCCCCCACCATAGCGTAGAGGCCTGGCGTGATGCAGTCGTCACCAGTCGAGCACTCGCCAGAGAAGATCCAGATATTCTGGTAGTTGTAAGCCAGCTGCTCCATGCCTGACAAACAACAACAACATAAGCACGGTCTAAACTCTAAAGGAGACACATTATATCCTAACAGTAATACAAACTGCCTCGTCGGTCTTAGTGGTCGACTGGAACCGACGAGGTCCCGGGACTCCCGGGTCGGGCCATATTAACGCTGCACAAGACTAAATTTTTATTTGTCAAGTTGGTACTTAGTCTATAACTGTTATTGTGCACAAGTTGTCTCGAATAAAGATCCTTTTCAACACACTCTAATTTCACCGCAATTAGGCACATAATGACACCTATAATCAAACTGTGACTTTTTCATTACTATTATTCACAAGTGAGTTATAGGGTTTTTATTTTATTTTATCTACTAAATAAAATTATTTTTTAGTATTATTTTCTTCACAAGTGTGTTGTAAAACGTCGTATGATACACGTGTGTATTGATGATTACACACTAGTACCATAATGTACTATTATTACCACCAGGTGAGAACTAAGACCACATTCACTTGTAAATTTAAAAAGAACTCACCGATACCAACTATGCGGCCGGCGATAGCACCCAATGCCAGGCTGGGGATGAAGAGGCCGCAGGGTACTTTGATGCCGAAGGTGAATACTGTCATGACCAGCTTCATCACAAGCGCTAGGAACAGAAGTCCCATAGCGTTGTATACTTCCGGTGTGGCCGCGGCGCGCTCTATCGCCGAGTTCACGTCCGTGAAATTGCGGTTGTAGCGACTGAAATATTTACATATAATTTTTTTTTTCCTATTGTTGAGTACCAGCGAGGTACTCATTGAACTACAACCAACCTAACTACTTGGCTAATGAGCAGTTTTGCATTAACCTAAACTTATAATTTACTTATGTACCAAGAAGTTGTCCATTGACGCATCTCAGTCTTTCTTGATAATCTTAGACACTTTGTTCATGTGTTCTATTAGGATTACACTTTACACTGTCACTTATCACTATACACTAACTCAAAAGGCTTAGCACATATAATATGAGCTCACTTAATGTTTTCTTTTTTACAAGCTTCTATATAAGTTGCAATAACTTGTGGGTTTGTTTGGATTAAATATTGCAACAGAATTTTAAAAAAGTTAATTTTTTTAAACCGTCGAAATTTTGCATAGGACAAAGCATGGTTAACTAAGTGACGTCACTCTAAATTCAATATGGCGGACTCCCAAAGATGACGGGCTAGTTATTTTTTATTGATAATACCCATGAAATTGGTGTCAATTAAAATTGATTGCTGAGAAGAATACAATTAAAATCAATATGACGGACGATAATAGCTTGTTTAAAAAAATGAGCTAGACGACTCACCACAGTGGGTCGGAGTTAGATATCCCGCACTGGTTGAACAGCAGGTATATGAGCTGGCTGGTGTTCATGCGCGTGTACGGGTTGGGGTATGCGACCACTGCGGTGATCAGAGTGACCACGAGCACTTCGGTGACTGGGTATTGGCCGAGCTTGGAGTATTTGCGATACCGACACCAGTAGATGTTGGCCTTGATGAATATCGCCGCTATCACACCCTGCCGAAAAAACAGATTAAAACTTAATACATATCCATACTACTACAAATAATATCATAAATAGAAAATTGTGGTTTGGCTCTCGGTGTCTGCTCCGCTTTCACGGTCAATCTGTTCAATCGATTTTGATGAATTTTGATATAGATGTAGGTTACATCTCAAAGGACACAGACTTATTTTTATCCCGGTATTTAAAGCTAAAGAGTTCCCGCGGGAATCAAAACATCTTAATCCACATGGACAAAGTTGCGGGCATCATCTAGTGCCATAACATTTTTTGCAAACATTTTTCTAGTAATTTACAATCTGTTTATGTTTGTATGTCACCCACAAGCGAAAGCGTGCCTGTCTGTCTATCTGGTACGCTTTCAGGGTCCATCTGTTCAACCGATTTTGACGAAATTTCGTATAGAGATAGGTTGCATCCCGGGGAAGGACATTCTATAAGGATTTTTTATAACGGAATAGCAAAAAGTTCCTACAGGATGTGGGTCCTCTTCTAGGTTTAGAAGACTGAAGACGTCAAGGGAGTCGCAGGGAACAGCTTGATCCATCTGGCGCAAGTTCGCATCGTGTGGAAGTTTGCTCAAAGACCCCCGTGGACTTACTTCTATTGGTTCAATTTCAAATCTCGTATATATTTAGAATATTTATTCTGACACTGATAAAAATCTAATTAGATAATTAGGATTTTTGTTACTTCTAATTAGTTGGCCTCTCAGTTAGAATTTCTCTATTTTCCAGTCAATTTTTCTTTCCCGGCTGTCAGCCAAGTTCGGTCCAGATGTTCTCAACTGATATGATTAACCAACAAACAATATTTAATTTATATTTATATTGATACTTACGCCAATGATGCCCAGCCCCACAAAGGGGATGAGTTCGAAGAATATCCAGGGCTTGTTGTACTCTACGAAGAAGAGCACGGAATGTTCATTGCCGAACGGGTTGATGGAGCGCAGGATGAAGGCGGCTATGAGGGCGCAGAAGAAGGACCGCCATAGCGTCTTCAGAGGGAAGTAGTATGATACCTGCGATTTTAGAAGCAGCGTAAATACTAGAAATCGTAATAGGCTCATGACTCCATCGCTCCGCCTCAAGAAACTCCGAAAGTCATTCGTAGGAATGAGCTTTCATAATAAATCCGCATTTCAGACTTGCTTTTATAAGTTTAAGAAAGAAGAAATAAGTGGCTAGTTACCGCACCCTATCGGCAAAGACGTACCGCCAAGAGATTTAGCGTTCCGGTGCGATGTCGTGTAGAAACCAACTAGGGGTATGTATGGGTTTAATATAACTGCCACACCCCTAACAGGCAGTCGCGTGCAGTTCATAGAGGTATAAAAGCACTGCTTACCCAAATGGAAATACGTCAATACTCATTTTTCATCAAAACAGCTAGTAAATATGTATTTTGACTAACTAATGCCTACCCTAGCTTCAATAACTGTGCACGCCACTGCTAACAGGTTAGCCTGCTACCATCTTAGACTGCATCATCACTTACTATCAGTGTAGATTCACTCGACTATTCAAAAGCACTTGTTTAAAGTGTACTTGAATAAAACAAAATTGATTTTGATTTTTTTGATCAGGCGAGATTACAGTCAAGGGCTTACTCTATCGACCTAACGAGAAGCCTACATTGCCTCCCCAGCAACACTTCTGGAAATCCTCGCCAACCTGGGCTGTTAGCTTGGAGTCTGGAGTTGCACCAAAGGTCTCACGCACAGCGGACGCCTGATTTCAAGTGCGGAAAAGCCCAGAGAAAGAAGAAAGGGCTTAGTCAACAGACTGATGAAGACGGCACTAATTTTAGGTCGTACCTCCTCCAGACTGAAGAGCACGCCACCAATGGGCGCGCCGAACGCGACCGATACGCCAGCGGCCGCCGCGGCCGATAAAATCTCGCGCTTCTTCGCTTCGTTGCGGCCGTATTTCGGGAACAGGTATGATAGGATGTTTCCTGAAGACGGAAAAAATTAGTTTATTAAATAAATAAATCTTTATTGACCCACACAATAACTAACTAAATTTAAACAAATTAACTTAAATGTTACATAATATGTATTCTACTTAATTACTGTATAGTCCGACAAACTTATCTGGCCCAGTGGCCAAAGTTACTTTGATGGCCACCAAACATGATTTGAGTGTCCCATCTTTTATTATTTTAAGGGTCCGGCACCCATCAAGCGCTCGGCCTGTTTTGGAATCTGTTATAACGCACAATAAGACCGTTAGCTGCACTCAGACATTAGGCCGAAAAAGATATTTTGATACTTTGCGTAGTCAAGCTCATATGTCACATGTTAATAAAATTTTATAACTTAGCTATTACTTGAATGTTATTTTTCTTATATATTACGTTTTTTAAATTTGAATAATAATGTATTATGTACATGTAGGATACAAATAACTGTTATAAATATAATTACACACGGGTTTATTTAAGTTAAGAACTAGATAATTATACCTATGTTTTTAAGTTCAATATTTAAAAAAAAATTAAACCCTTAAAATATTTTATGGCTATCTGACTATTACAGCAAATTAAGGGACACGATTATTGATCAAGTTTTACTAAGTACGTGGGTCATTAGAGCAATTAGTCATCTCGAAAACACCATTGTTGGTATTGTAAACTCACAGGTCAACGATTGGTATATTGTGCAATTGTATATTACGCAGGTGCACGTGCAAAGGATAAGTCATAAATTAGTATTAAAGACACTCGCCCCTTACTGTGACGCGTAAATTTGGATAAATCGTGCACATTGATTTGATTTATTTACTAACTAATTTTCTATAGAACGTACAAAAACGAATTGCAACACTCTAATTCTAAGAGTGTGGTTATCATATTAATATTTTTTATAAGCAATTTATCATAATTTTTCGTGGATTTATATGGGTCAAAAGTGTCACCCAAAAGTGTAAAAATAATGAGTAATATATGAGTAAACGTATTCTGCAAGAATGATAATTTCACTATTATATTTGAATAAAATTTTTTTTTTTTGCAATACTCTACTAAGGAGGGATTAATCTTTAATGTTTTAATTTTCTTTTTGTTATAATTATAATATTTCATGCACAGAGTTCATCAAAAGTTCTTAAAATGTCGGTTTGCGGGAATACGGACTCTTAAAGTACACGAACCAATTATTTACAAAATCAAGTTCTATTTTTACTTACTAAAGTCTATGCTACTCTTGAAAATTTAAATTAATAGTCTGCTGTAAACTTTAAGATAACTTATGCCGTAAGTTTTTCACTTTTTTTTAGAGGTTGTCTGCCATCAAACTATCATAGTGATGATTTTTTTCCAGCTATATTAAAGTTATCTTTAATTAAATGAATTGTACCTCAAAACTACAGAAATAACAACAGAAAAATCCAGTGGGTCCATTTCAATGTTTTGTACGCAAGTTTCTTACCTAGACAACTAGCTATGTGCACCATGGGTCCCTCTTTGCCCAGGGACAGGCCCGACGAGACGGACAGGATGAGCCCCACGACCTTGATGATGAGCGTCCATTTGCCCAGGTAGCCCCGGATGATGAACCCGCTCAGAATGGTCTTGATCTCCGGAATACCTGACACGTACATACAACAACGTAAATTATTGATACTAAGGGCCAGTTGATTCAAGCGATTAGTTATCGTAACTTACGTTTGTTAAAAGTTTACACACGGTTAATTTTAACTTTGATATTTATATGTTAATAGGGATGATATCAAAAAAATTTTTTTTCTTACTGATTAATAAATAGAGGGTCTTCGAAATACCTAAAATTCATATCCTCGGTTAGTTTTAAGTTTGATAACCATTTTAAAATATAGAATAAAGAAAAAAAGTGCGTTGAAATTTTATGACGTCACAACTGTGAATTTTATACAACTTCCATACTAGACGCGCGTTTTTAAGTTTGATAAAGAGTTGCTCATTCGACTGAGTTGGCATCGTCCCTATTTATCGAAGGCGGTAATATCTCGAGAGAACCACAATCAACAAAGTTGAGGAAACGACGCGAGAAAAAGAACTCCATGGTAAAAATGGTTTAGGAACTCTTTCTTTGACCTACGTTCACTAGCGCCATATTTAAGGATTACATGTCTGCCAAAATATGGTGATGCAACTCTGCCTTAAACTGGGACTGAATTTAATTGGCCTTTAGAATTTAAAAAAAAAAGAAAATGTAAGTGCGCCATCGTGTATTGTGTCCGCCATTGTGAAATATATGTCGATTTTGTTATTAGCACATTTTACATGACTGACATGTTACAATTTATCGATCTATTTGCCGGTACCAAGCCTTATAATAGTGTGTATATGCGAATGTAGGATTAGTCATTTAGTCATAAGTCAACTTTCAGATTTTCAGTTTGTTTGCGGAGAAACACGAGCATGATCCTGTTGCTTCCTGTTGAAAAACGGGACCAGATGGCCCTGGATTGTACGTATCGCGACCATCGATATATATGTAGGTACTAGATGGGCCCTTTCATAGAAAAAAGTCGGGCGTCCGACTTGCTGAACACGGTCCACACCTGTCTTTGTCCGCGTCGTAGCACTGTCACGATCGCTCGTCGTGTAGATAATTTGTTATTATTATGTTAACATCTAATGTCTTATTCGTTTGGCACGGTATAATTTTTATTTTAAGTAGGTAATTGTTTCAATTCACAATTTTTCATTTCCAAAAAAACGTTATTTAATCTTACTATTTAATATTTTTATCCATTACGCAATCATTTAATTTCCGCGGCAAACTGTATACATATATTTTTTTTTTACTAACTGGCCTTATGGCTTCTATGACTAAGACCTATATTATGTATGACCGAGTCATACGTTTTCAAGCTGTAATTCACTATGGCGTGTGTATGTTGCAAGTTCCCGCTTTTCAGACTAGATGGCGTTGTAACATACGCCCACATTATTTGTTGGACAGGGCCCGTCTATGTAAATTGAGGTCGTTGATCGCGACTGACGCGACTCGCCGAACAGCTGGGGCCACTTCATCCACTAAGGGGCAACAATATACGTACCGGATCCGCAGGCGTAGGGCGCGAACATCCTCACAAGCGAGGCGGAGAGCGCGGCGAAGAGCAGCGCCCACACGATGTAGAACAAATAGCTGATAATGTACGCGCCCGCACCCTCGCGCGACTCGCCGAACAGTTGGGGCCACGTCATCCACTGGGGGCAAACCGGTCATTACTAGTGGCATTCCATGTAACCAACATTGGTATTTTGTACATCCACATATTTGAGCCTATAATACTTGAAAGGAGGGTGAGCTTCAATGTGAGGTAAGGTATGGTACATCCAGACATGTTGCAACCAAAATGGTAACCAGATTGTAACCAATGGTAGATTCATTCGACTATAATTCGGAAGCAGTTGTAAAAAGTCTACAGGAATAATTTTTTTTTTTTTAAAGTTGGAAAAAGTTTAGAAACAGCAAATCAAGATCCAAGAAGAACCCCTAATATGTGTACATAACACTATGAAATCTACACTACACTATGCAATTTGAATAAAGTAATACCCATAATAAAACACATAATACAGATAACAAAAAAAATTGGCAGTCATAGGGGAGTAATAGAGGTGTAAAATATAAACCTTGAAACTAAGGCATTAAAGTTTAATTACGAATGTACTATATTTATATTTAAGAAGTCTTCGTAACAACGCGAGGTGTCGGTCACGCGTTTCCACATTTTTATCCCCTACCAAAAAGTGCTCAACGCGCCCAAAGAAGTTTTCACTTCAAAATGAATTGTAAAAGTAATTTCAAGTGAAGTTATTAACAGTATTTGATACGATCATTAACTTTATAATCAAATTGACAAAAGATTTAATAATAATTTGGGTTTAAGTGGGGAGTTTGGGAATACTGCACTTTTCAGCGCACGGTTGATATTCCTGGGGTCACAAGAGTCTGCAGTGGGGTATATCTCGTGAGTTCACCTGTGAGCAGTTGCTGTGGTCGAACGTGATCTCGTCGTTAGACCAGCAGCATTGTTCGCGGTTCAGCCAGAAGGCTTGAGGACAGATGCCGAACTTGAGGTCCGTCATCCACGAGGCACCGATGTCTATCACACCGGCCACCACACCCGTGCATACGCCCACCAGCAAAACGCATACCCAGCCAGACCATGCGTCGTGCGCGCCCTGGATATAAAATCGAACAATTGATGACTAATATTACGTTACTAGTTATTTTTTTTGTTAAGTAAATAAATTAAATAAATAAATAAATAAAACTTTTATTTAACTGACCAACACTACAATTTTATACTTAGTTTAAACTAAACTTAAACTAATACAAATTAAACATAAACTATGTGTGGTCAATGGGCCACCACCTCAGCCCGTGAGGATGTAAGTGATGATGCAGTCTAAGATGGTAGCGGGCTAACATGTTAGGGGCATGGCAGTTTATACCCCTATTCGGTTTGGACACGGCATCGTACCGGAGCGCTAAATCGCTTGGTAGCACGTCTTTGCCGGCAGGGTGGTAACTAGCCACGGCCGAGGCCTTCCACCAGGCCAAACCAGGGATCATACAGAAATTATAAATTCCCAAATTTACCCTGCCGGGGATCGAACTCGAGACCTCTTAACGTGTTAAGACAACAGCGCTACACACTGCGCCACGGAGGTCTTCAAATTTCCACAACAATTTTTTTTCGAAAGCCCTCGAATAATATAGGGTACATATCTTGAATTGATATTTGTGCTCACTGCTCGCAATAACACATTTAACTACAATGATGCAGTATTTTTTTCATTTTTGAACAGAAGTAGTAATTCTGATTCAAGCTCGACAAAATAATTCAAAAAAACAAATAAAATAGATTGGTAACTTTTTAAAATGGGACAAGTTTCCTCATTTGCGATCTGTGGGAACCTCAGATGTCGACCGCAGCTAGTTTGACATAAAGATGAAGCTTTTTAGATTCTAGCAAGTGTTTGTAAGACACCAATTGTTTACGGCGAGATTCAACTATATGATCCGGAAAGATTGGTTTTACCTAAAGGCGCGAAAACGGCCACTTATTTAAAAAGCTGCTATGCAATGGGCATAAAAATTTTCAACGCACTACCCAAAGACAGTAGTTGATGCCATTACAATACTTCCTACGGAAAGGGACAGAACTAGATTTAAAGCTGCCATTTTAGTTTAGTTTAGAGATTGTGTTATACAGAATCAGCCCCAATGGCTTCTGACTCATTCCTTTTACTCAGTGAAGGAATTTCTTGAGCTTAAATTTCATAAGATGTAACCATTTAATGACTTTGACATTTATTCATTTATTTAAGCTATTAATTAAGTATTGAACGTTGTAGTGAATTTTATTTATTATTATGACTGATTACTAAGGATTTAAAGATTGTAAGTATTAATTAAGTAGGTACTTACATAATTTCTAAATTTGCACGTCAACATTGACGAAAAATGTGTGGACTACTTTAGAAATGCCACCATAATTGTACAATGTTTCAAGCAAATAAACGATTGATTGATTGATTGCAAATAGATAGATAACATTCATTAGTCACCTTTATGAAATCCCATATGGAATCTTGTCGTTTCTTGACAATGTACCGGTGACGCATGCGGTCGCGAGCGATGTCGCGCTGCCAGTCAATCGTGTGGAAGTCATCGTACTGCCCGATGCCAGGGATGTCATCTGCATCACCTGACAAACAACTATTTGTGTTAGGCTATTGAATTAACTATCTTCCTTGTGATATGACGCAATAGAAAAGCTTTTCTTACATCCATATTAAGTAATATTATAAATGAATGTGTCTAACTGTTATCTTTTCACTACCCATTTGTTGAACCTATTATGATGAAATTCTTATAGGTTGTATCCTGGGCACATTTACTCATGTGATTTACAATCTTAGGTGTAAATTTACGGACCAAGTGTCCACATCTTACTTCTTACTACCTAATATTATAAATGCGAAAGTTTGGATGGATGGATGTTTGTTACGCATTCACACCAGAACAGCTGAACATATCTGGATGAAATTTGGCATAAAGATAGATTACAGTCTGGAATAACACATAGGCTACTTTTTATCCCCAAAAATTAAAGATTTCCTGCGGGAACTAAAAAAACCTTAATGGACGAAGTCGCGGGCCTCAGCTAGTCTTGTAATAAGACGCAAATTACTTGCACTGAGTAAACACTGGACAGCAAGTTGATTTCTGCTAATTAATAAATTAGAAAGTAACTTCCACAAGTTATTTTACTAATAAAGTACATATCTTAGCATATTAATGTAATGTAGTTTTTTATAATATGCTCATGCAAAAAGATCTGCAACGTGATTAAGTCTGAAAATATCATTTTAATGGCCCCAAGTCTGAGTATAGAAAGTTTTAAGTAATAATGGTTTTGTAGTGATAAATGCTATTTCAATTGTATGAAATTCAATAGCCGAAACGGGCGATCTAGTTAGAAAAACCGTAAAAAAAAGTACAAACTCATGCAACCTTATAGCTAGTTAACAAAGTAAATACTTAATTGCAAAACTTCTGAAGTCACATGACCGTTTGGTGATAATTTTTGAAATACCTATTGTCATAGTAGCTACTTGTAATTAAGAAACAGGTAACTTTACGAGTTTGTTTACATTAATTAGGTACCTACCTAAAATTACGGTGATGAAATCAACACGTTCAGGAAAAGTTTCCTGTTCGAGTATTAATAATAAAAAAACAATACGTACCTTGCATTCCGGAGAAAATGACTCCGTCCCCTGCAAATAGGTGTTTTTAATATTTAAAACATAAATCACCTAAACACTATGACTTGAGAGACACATAATATGATTCGACATTGATTTCGATATTACTCGAGATAAATGCTTTTAATGGAAGCGTATTCATTCAGCATCCATGAAACACTAAATTATAACTTATTTCTTTGTTAAAAAGTTTTGAAAGCAAACAAAAAGAGATAAAATTAGGCACGGCAACGTAACACAAAACCAAGTGGATTAATGTCACTTTGGCACTGACAGTGACAGACCAATGATACTTGACGGAAGTTGCTTGACTTCCATTCATTGCTTGACATACAAAAAATTAGTGTTGCCATGCTTAAAAATTTCAAAGCTACCATTCTTGACGAAATAAATAAGTAGGAAAAATGAGCTACATGCAAACCGAAATATATTTTTTTTCTTCTAATTGAAATCAATTTGTGTCGATGTGATTATTAGATCTTATTTCACTGGGGATTACGACATATTTTCGATCGTCGATCTTAAGTCAGTCATTCTGCGAAATAGGTACTTACCTATCACAGAGACAAACTTTCTGTGAAATACCTACCTTTTCAGGTACTTTCAGGTACAGGTAGGTACCTACTTTTTCGCGATTTTACCTTCTACCTTCGTAAGCAAATACGTGAAAATTGGAAAAATAAAACAGCGGTAATATGAATGTTATCAGCTTCACATGATAACGAGTTAATTTGTTTGTTAGTTGTTTGTACACATTGACAGCCAAATGTTATTAAAAGGAAATGTATAATTTGGCAAACTTACTAAATGTATTGAACATTTTACCTACATAGCAGTAATCCACGAGGGGTACTGTATCGTCTGTCTCGAGGATCGCTGCGGAGTCCATTTTTTATGGGATAAATATTAAATTTTAACTAACAATTTAAACAACTAGCAATAACAAATCTTGCCTCATGACTAAACCCACACATTTTTAAATCATGACTAAACCTACGCATTTTTAATCAGTTTTATATCTTATCATAACACGAATATGAATAAATAATATATGTCTTTGATATGAACTGTTTTTGAACTGCGATGTCTGATAGGTATAGACTAGGGTTGTAACGGAACCTCGCCTCCGCCTCCGTAAGTGCGG
Source organism: Erebia aethiops (assembly GCA_923060345.2). Taxonomy (NCBI): domain Eukaryota; kingdom Metazoa; phylum Arthropoda; class Insecta; order Lepidoptera; family Nymphalidae; genus Erebia; species Erebia aethiops. The sequence continues at coordinate 2,638,349 of OV281079.1, read as the reverse complement.
AACTTTCGTACCTCCGCTTCCGCATCCGCCTCCGCCGTAACGTTTTTTGCGAAGTTGTAACGGAGGTTTATTTACGTTGAGTTACAATGCGAGAGGTACAGTTACACCATTACAACAAGCAAAAAGGCAACTGTCCTGGAAAGACTCCTCAAAAAAGAGCACAGAAAATGGACGATGTGATCGGAGAAATCCACCTCCGCATCTGCGGAGGCAAAGCTCCTTCACCTCCGCATCCACTTCTGCTTCCGCTAAGAACGCCTCCGTTACAACCCTAGTATAGACACATCGTAGAGAGTCAGCTACACGGATCCCGGTTGCTCCAAATAAATCGTACGTAGGAGCATGCTATTTCAATGTCAATTTATACCGGTCAATATGCGGGCCATACTATGAGAAGAGAAAACCGTGAAATGTTTTAAGGGTCCATCCTCTTAACTTTTAAAACAAACATAATTTTACTAATATACTTAATTAGGTATTTCTTGTTTACTGATAACTTAATAAGACAGTTTCTCGTTTAGTTTCAGTTCTAGAACAAACAAAACATTTTTTTTTAGAATATTGAGTGATGTTTGTATGGAAAAGCGTACGGCTACGTAACCTTGAAAGTATTTTTAGGTGCAGAAGAAACCTGATAAAAGAGTTCTAAACTGTCTATTTTCTTTGACCTTAGTATTGCTAGTTCTAAAGCTACTAATTAATGAATTTTACAATGAGTGAGTTCGAAAACAAAGGCGGCGCTCATACCTACTGCCAAAGTATATGTTCTAACTCAGAGTTTTGTTTTCCGCTCTTTTTGCACGTGTGAGAAATGTGTGAGTGGTTTGGATCACAGAATTCGAATATGTCAAGAAATAGTATCTGCTGAACATTACACACTTTATTCATATAAACATCATTATAAAGATATAATGATGTTTGTATATTATATATAATTATAGATAGTAATTTTGCTGCGAACATGCGCGGCGACAAGCTAAGCAAGTAATTCATATACAAGTTGTAAAGAAGCTTTCTTTACCATTTCTATACATATTTTGGATTCCGTGGTTAGATCTCTACACACACAAGTACCACGAGAATGACTGACACCATAAAATCTATATTGTGCTCGAATTATATTTATTTTCATAAAAGAGTGTGACAAAATATAATTTTGTCACACTCTTTGTTGAGTTTGTTGTGAATGTTTTAATTGGGATTAAATCTTTGAAAGCGGAGTCTCTGAAAGCGGAACTCTAATATTGGCTTCGCGAAAATGGTTAACTACTTTAAAATAATTTTATCTTTGTTAATGCGCTAAAGCAAATAATTTATTTATGCACAGATAATCTAACACTGAAAGCTAATCTTGTTACATTAGTGCTAATTCGGTTGAACACATTTTCTGAACTAAATTTACTTATCTAACTGTTAGCCTATCCTTATCTTAGAAGTTCATTCACTTTTTTTAGCAGCGAACATGAAAACGTATGACCTTAATAAAAGATCCTTCAGCAGTCGAAGTTGTTGATCTGGAGTACCTTTCTATGCCTATTGCCTAATATATTTATGAATAAATTTATTAATGCTTTAGAGCTTTATTTCATCACCTATTATACGTGAAATCAAAAATCCACTAAGAACTTAATTTTAGCAAACATACGTAATTTTATAAATAGTTTAATTTTCATTTTAGTATATTTTTAATGAAACAATACCTTAAACCACAAAAGCATAGCACTATTTTACTATTATTATTATATCTGTAACAATCAGTGGCCTACAATCAATCGAGGCATACCAGTGGTGCTTACCCTAACGCATCGCAATTTCCAATTTACTTATCAGGCAGGTACTGAACAGGCATCTAGTCACCAAACTAGATGATGCCTACGTTTGCTTCAAAGTTTGTTTACGCTACTGCTGTCAATTTAGTTTAAAGAACCGAATTAGCACAATAATTAGTTAACGGATAAGAAATGTGAACCACTAACGCATTCCTTGTGGCCCTTACCGGCTGCAGAGTTGAAGTACTGAGCGATGTACGCTTAAAACAGAAATAATACTTGTTACACTACGAGTATATGTGAGAGTTTAGTAGGAGAATTATATAGAGATAATAGTAGGAGATTGAGGTTCAGACATCATTCTACATTGGTTTAATCATTCTCTTCGGTAATTAACGACTGTAGCTGAGCCCTGAGTAACCCATATGAGGCCACATTTACACTGGTCACTTTTAAGCAACATCTATGACAGAGATATTTCGTAAGTTACTCATGTAAGCGACTTCCGTGACTAAACTAATTGTGGCTTAATAACGTATAATAACGTTTTTCAAAAGTTGCCAAATATTTATAATAGTTTCCTAAATATTTACAATATTTCTATTAAAAGCGGCCATACACGGGCAAATTGATCAGTTATGTGTCTAACAACGTACACGGTTCGCGTTCTGGTGCTGTGCCCTGCAGAAACCGATGAGGAATAACCTTACCACCAGACGAGGGTAAGTCGTGTTAGAATTTAAAAATAAATAAAGGTCTATGTAAAGGACTCACAGTTGGAGCTAGCGTTGCTGTTCCGGCCGCTATGTTCGTACAGCTGGAAGGTGCCGTGGCTGGTGGGCGTGGTCTCAGCCGCACGCGGCGGCCCCGGCGCTATGTCTACCATGTCATCCTCTGTTGATTGGCCGCCACGCCCATTGGTTGTGCTTGTACCCTGCAACAACCACATATGTCAAAGTCCGAATGCCTGCAACTGCTGAATATGTCAAGTCAAAAGTACCTAATTTTTCCGAAAATGTAGTACGGTGTACCCATGCACCCTACAAACACCGAATATGTCAAATTAAAATACGTTCTACCCTTAACCCTGCAACAACCGAATATATAACCGAATATGATCGGTGAACACTGTTCCGCTATTGGCCAAAATTCATAATTGCACCACCAAATAAAACACCATAAAATCAGCCAATAACATCAATTGGTACTGTAACCGTACTGAATGATTCAGGCAGGTTTTTAAATAGTTGAGCTAGAATGAATGAATGAAATGAATCATATGATGATTCATTCAACGATATATTGTATATATCCTGGTAAATCAAAGATACCCCACAGTTACGCTAAAATTTTACTTTGTCTCTTCAGTAATCTCTTATTTTAAGTCTAAATAGCTTGCACAATCATTAATCAATTGCAAGGATATCCCTCAGATTTCGATTATTTTCAGTAACCAGTTTCTATTTTCCAGAAACCAACGACCTTTATGCTACTCGTATTTGCTTTAAATAGTATTATAATCCAATATAAGAAACGGTGTCAATAATATACGAACTGTCACAATTACTTTCTATTCGTTCCTGCTTTACTTTTACCGATAGTAAACTAGTTATTGAATTTCAATATCAAGTTAAAAAACTATAGGGTCAATGTCCTATCTCATGGGTTTTATGTATGTTTGGAAAAATCTAGCTTAAAAGGAACAATCGACTTGCTGTCAAAGAAGCAAAGAAGGCTAATTTTCAATGCACCTTCGTCGTCAATCGATGGACGTCCACTATTGGACATACATCTATGGCGATCTTGCGCCTCTTGGTAAAAGGATCTCCTTGCAGTGCAAATCTACCAAACGCAAAAGTTTTCTTTGCAGGGTCGCCATTCTAGCACCTCTAGAGTCAAGTGGCTTCAATTTCTATCGGTTGTTCACGTAAGAGGTAAGTATTACAGTTTATTTAAAACACACCCCTACTCAGCTTTACAGCGGCATCGTAGCCGACCGCTAAATCAGATGGCAGCACGTTTTAGTCTCTAATACCGATTGAGTGGACCTCAACCCAATCAAATCGTCGATACCAAAATATGCTTTATTAGACGACTTCCCCGGCATAGTGATAAGCGCTGTTGTCTTAGGGCCCTTAACAGGTTAGCCCGTTACCATATTAGACTGCATTATCACCCACCATCAAAAGATATCGCAGCCAAGGACTAACTTTTAGCGGACAAAATAAATACTTAGTACTTATGAATTAGAAATGCCGGTAGATTTTCGATCCACATTCGTAAGGACCTGCTTAGTCAAACTGCAACCGAAAAATTAAAAAACAGGAAGTATAAAATGAAAGCAACTCCGAGAAAAGCGGAGCATGGACTAACTTCATGTGAAAAATAAATTCGCAGAATCGTGGTTGTCATAGTAGCCAATATGCGTTTATATTAACTTCATACTTACATTTCAAACATCACAACAAATCCTTCCTATTTACAAAATTTCACCCACGCAATACGTATTTTGACGATCGGTTATTTGTGTCTTTACTATTTTGTAGTCGTTAGTAGTAATCTAAATCTGGAGTGGAATGTACCGAAACGAAATAATCGGGGTACGAATGGCAGAAGGGTGAGGAAAAATCAATATTGCGGTGTACGCTCAACCACAGACTGCCTGCGTATACTTACCGACTACCGAGTAACGAGCACACAGCCAAAGTTTGTTGTTTGGGAAACAAAGTTTGTAAATTATTTGTTTGTTTGTTTTGGCGTAATTTTCGCGAATTAAATCCATGCTAATATTATAAATGCGAAAGTATGTCTGTCTGCTACGCTTTAACGGCCCATCTTTTCAACCGATTTTGATGAAGTTTGGAACAAACATCCCGAGGAATGACATAGGCTAATGTTTATTCCGGGAAATCAAAGAATTCCCGCGGGATTCAAAAAGTCTTAATCCACGCGGACGTGGTCGCAGGCATCATCTAGTTACGTTATAAGAGAAACAAGATTCAGATATATCTGAATGGTATTTATAAATTTTCTCGCTGTCAGTTAGCATGGACTTTTAGGATATTAGAAGAGGGCTGGCCCCAGGGACTATTTTCAAAGTTAGCGAATCACTTCTGAAAACTCTTTTAAGTAATTAGTTTCTTGAATACTTGGGCCGACGACTTAATAGAACAATAATACACACACCACACATACACACGCGCCAACACCAACCCAAATATGATTAAGGCTCATTTAGGTATGTTGTAACTTCACACTATTAACTATTTGTCATAATTGCTAAAAATTTACAAAGTAAAGTAGAAAAAATTTTTGTTAGATATAATGGAAATCGCAACTCATATTTGAAAAATGTTAATTTGTTATGGTGCACTAATTACTAGAGATTGAGCCTATGATATTTTAATCAATGTTTGGGAAGGCACTGGCCAACAAGATACGGGTCCGTCTAGTTTAGGGGTCAGGGATACATTGTTCTGTATATTTGATGATTGCAATAATAAAGATTTCTATTGCTATTTCTAATAATAATTGTAAAACATTGAACGATCTACGTATTTAGACATAAATATCAACCCTCACGGTAGAAAAATAGATCCTGATTTCTGTGAAAGAATAAAGAAAAATACTGAAACCTATTAAAAATGTAGAAACCCACGCAAGCGAAGATGCGTTGCGAGCAGGTTTTGTTGTGCTAGAAAAATTCATTCCAACTGCATTCGACTTTAACGATTATTCACAATCACAGTCTATTACAATGATCGAATCACAATAGTTAGTGGAATCATTCAACTGGAAATAGGCGTACTCACTTCAAGCTTGCAATATAATAGGTATCTATAATACACAGACTCCGATAACCCTTGCAAGAACACAAGATCTAAGAATTTAGTTTTCGAAAATTGAGAAAAAAAATCTTTCTATGAATAAAAGTTCTATTCTATTTACTATTTCAAGTGTATAATTTATTATCTCTCTTCCTCACATTTATCACTACAGAGGGTCTCTTTTATAGTAATCACGTAATGGTAGGTGCTTTCTGAGGATAGGTTTTCAGGTACTTCAACAACAGCTGACTTGACTAAAACAAATATTTCAACTGTCAGATATAGGTGATAATAACCGCAGTATAAAGAGCTAAACAGAAGAAATAAGAACCTGAGATAATAACCTATATAATATATGAATAATATTATCTATACTAAGTATACACATCCACGTGGCTGTTCCTCAACTAGGTTGACGGATTCAATCCATTCCACCACAAATTTATCTGACTCCGAGTGTTCCCATGATGCCGCCAATAGAAGACGATAGAAGGAGATTGCAATAGCTGTTGTGAAGACCAATCATAACCACAACCACTCCACCAGCCATGAGTGAACGAATGAGAAGTATACCTACCTATGTATTAATATGATTAATACTAAATTGTATGCATACCAGTTACTTGTAGGCCAGAACTGATTATGATAAAATTTGGTATAGAGATAGCTTGCGTTTTGGAGTATAGGAATGGCGGAAGTTCCCACTAGATACACCAAATTATTAATGCAGTGATTGAAGCCAGCAACAAATCCAAAAATATCCTGAGTACTATTATAAAATGCCACCTGCTGCCACCATCTGCTTCACCTTCACAGCCTTTCTTTTCAAACAATTTTGTTCAGTACAGAGATAGGTTGCATACTGGGCTAAGACATATTCATACCAGAAAATTAAGAAGTCCCAGGGGAATCAAAAAGCTTAATTCGCTGGGATGTAGTCATAGGATAGTCTAGACTCTAGACGAATAATTAATATTAAAAATTTGTGTTTTGTATTACCTTTTTGTAGACTGATTGATATGTTGTACCCATTTTAGGTACTGAAGACTTCAGAGGAAAACGCTCCATTCTATGTTTCTGTAAAAAATAGAAATAACACTAACAAATAAAATTAGCCAAGTGGGAGTCAAAATTATTAAACAGAGCTTTTAAATTTTATTATTTCAAACTATTCCTTTCGAATTTCAATATAATAGCATTAGTTACTGAATTAATCAGCTGAAATGTAAGTCAAGCAAACATACAGGTAAATCATTTTGCAGTGCAAGACGTCTTACTGTCAGAATGAGAAGGGTATAGGTTATATCCTCCACCCAGGCCAAGTGGATATTGGCAGGCTGTACACACCTCAGAGAATATAATAGCGAACATTCATGAATGCAGTTTATGAAATGTTTTCTTTCACCATTAAAGAATGTGATAATCAATTGATCAAAACACACAACTCTAAAAGTTTTGAGGTGTGTGCCCCATGATTAAACCTAAGACCTACGAATAGGTAGATCCGAATCCTTAACAGGCTTTCAATGTGGCCAACTTTGCTAAACGCAATTTCTTATATAAACTAAAATGACAATTATATGTCCAGTACTGCCCTTTTCTGCAGGAAGTATTATGAAAGGGATGGCAATATAATAAGAGCTGTCATTTTATAGAGATGGTGTACAACAGAATCAGCCTCATGATGTTCACTTCAAAAATAAATCACTACTTAATTAGTTCTTTATGACTACAGCTGAAGTACTAATTTGTATGCTTTTTAAGTTTTATCACAAGATTGAAGAATTTAATAATATTAATAATAACAGCATGTATTTATTTTGTAAGCGGGCATGAGAGCTAAATTTATACCGATAGCAATAATAATGCTTAAAATTATATATAATTGAATAAAAATGCATGTTTCTATGGTTCTTGTACTGAATGCATCCTATAAAAGTTGTCTTAGCTTAGAAACAGGGGGGCGTTTCTAAATTTACTTTCATTATTATGACCACAGCTAATTGAGCCTAAGCTTGTGTTAATAAAACCTTAGAAAACTTTATCTAGACATTTATTAGTTTAGTTCAGTATAAAAAATAATATGAAATCAGGCTTTAAAGTATTCGTGATTCGTGTCATCTAAAACTATTGTACGTGCCTCTGCTGTGAATGCGATTTTGTTAATTAACTAAAAAAGGAACCTTGATGCACTAACCTAGTTGTTCGTAGACATTTTATATACCAGCTGTACGAACGGCTTCGGGGTGGTTTCAAATTTAACAACAGCACTGGATGCAGCGGAACTTTTTCGACGCACTAAGGCGGGTATATAGTGTATTATCTATGCACTAAGGTACTACCTAATAACAGAAGGAAAATCAAACAACTGTATAGCAGCCGTGATGTTTTCCTTTTGATCTTGTGAATCAGAGACAATTATCATGTTGGGAATCTTGTCAAGTAGTATCACAGACGTTTGTGATTGTCACTTTTAGTTGTTTTTTAAAAACTGAATTTAAGGCCCTGGATTCTAGTGCCTATTTAAGTAAGATTGTAAAATCCGTTAGATTATAATCTAACGGTTTCTATCCCGCTAGATTATAAACTGTCGAAAGATTGTGAACCGTTGAATGTTCTGAGTATTAATTTATGAAATATTTAGGTATTGTTTTTACGTTTTCTTGTCTCTTTCTTGTACAGTACGCGAGCGAGTTGAATGCAGAGTAAATGTAAGTGTCACCATACATTTACTCTGCATTCAACTCGCGCGCGAACTATAGGTTAGGTTGAGGTTTGACATGAATATTCAGGTAGAATTTCGGGCACTTAGGTTCTATCGGGTTAATATACCTAATATAATACAATTTACCGAAAAATAACGCGTTAAATTGTAAGCAGTATGTTACAGTTCACAATCTGTCGAAAGTTTATAATCTATCGAGATAAAAAACGTTATATTAGACATATGTACTATCGTTATATTAGACATAGACATTAGACATAAGTACTATCAGACTATCAGTAGACTATTTTTTTATTCCACGTAAGATCAGTGCTTATGTAAGCACAAACGAATAAAATTTTACAAAGCGCCATCTATTGACATCATTGTAAAGTTCTGTTTAAATACTGAAGCTCATTAAAAATTAAATAATTTCGTTTTCTTATAATATTTATCTGATTTTAGTATTTGTTGTTCAACTACAGGATATAATTCAAATAATTGATCAAGTTTCAGGCTCAGGCTTTCAGAAATTGAGACTTATGAGGTCAACTGTGGACGTTAGAAAATCTCCATTTTGAAATTTTAGTCAATTTTAGAGGAAAAATTTAAAAAAAAATTTTGGACTCTATTCCTAATCATCATTAAAATGTTACACCGAAACCTTTATATAACGCTATAATAGCTATTTATGCAACTGTATCGTAATGAGGGTCATTTTAATTCGAGTGCTGTTTTTTGATACGAGGCTTGCCGAGTATCAAAATAGGATAGTACGAACTACGAGAATTAAAATGACTAATTACGTACAGTTGCATACAAGATTTTATCTACGACAAGGACGTCTTTATAATTTTTTACTTTGTAAATTAATAAAAAAGTCAAATCAATTGACTGGTTGGGAAAGTGCCAGAACCCAGAGCCGCTAAGCTATAGGTATCCTATTTATGAAGATAACCATATCGATACAGCTACGGGTCGTAATCCTACGACTCATAACGATACAGCTCCCATACAACGAACTGTATCGTTATGAGAAGCAAACACGAAAGAGGGTTCAATTCGATATAGTTGTCAAATGTTCAGGGGTCAGAGATGTAAAGTGTTCAGGGGTCAGAGTTGCTCGCGTCCGTAGGTTGCACCGAAATTAGGTTTAACTCCTCATTACCCTACACGTGACCCCTGGGTGGTGCCAAATGAGCAACATTATCATAGGTGGTAGGCTTCGGCCGAGGCTTGTAAGACCACCATGTGAGCAAAACCACTCCGCCAAATGGCGCATCGTGTGTCGTGACTCGTTCTGACGTGGGGTGCGCCGTGTTCCGGAGCGATGCTCGCAGGAGCCATTTTTTGGGGGGATGGGTCTGTACAGTTATGCTGCATTCAATGACAGGTTCTGACCGGAGTTGTAGCGGCGCCGGGCGGCTCAGTTTGGAGAGCAGCGGGATCCGAAGCACGGTGTACCGCTGGCCGACCGCAGGTAGTTGGGGGCCCAATTAGTAGGCCAGCCACCTATGAAAGGCTGCCCCGCCACCTCGCGAAAAATCCTGGGATGGCTTCCATCGTGCCGGTTGGCGACTGGAGAGAGGACCCGATGGCAATTCCCAGGGGGGTTCGGGCGTCCCCGCGGTCTCCAGGTTGGGTCTCCTTTTTGCGTCGCTGTGGCGAAGGTCACGGTGTCAAGAATGCAGCATCTCGTACAACTACCATCTTCCCATTCCTATTCACTCTCCAATAATGAAGAAAAACAGAAAGAAAAGCAGGTTTAGACAGCGGCTGCACATCCTCTCTTTTACAGTGCACCTCTCAAATATTCGAGGTCTGCACTCTAATCTCAATGCAGTCCACCACCATCTTGAGACGGCAAAGCCGCATCTGCTCTTCCTTACGGAGACGCAAATTCAGTCCCCAGCGGATGTAGCGTACCTGCAATACCCTGGTTACTCGCTTGAGCACAAATTTAAACCTCGCGCGGGGGTATGCCTGTACGCTCGTGATAACATCTGCTGTCAGCGTCTCCGTAATTTGGAGGTACCAAAATTCTCTGTTTTGTGGTGCTTGGTAGACACGGGCTTAGAGCAAACTATTTATGCGTGCGTCTATCGATCGCATAGCGGTGACCAGGAGACGACTCAGTTGTTCAGTTATCTCGGCAAAACAGCTGACACCGTCCAGCATCGTTATCCGGCCGCGCAACTGGTTTTTCTGGGGGACTTTAACGCCCACCACCAGGAGTGGCTGTTCCCATACCAGAAAACTGATCACGCTGGAAGAGAGGCGCGCAATTTTGCACTATCGCTAGATCTCTCTCAGCTGGTTCAGGAGGCCACTCGGATACCGGATATCGATGGACACACACCCAATTGTTTGGACCTTCTGCTGACAACCGATCCAGACAGGTTTATGGTATCAGTATCTGCCCCATTGGGCACATCTGACCACTGTCTGGTGAAATCTGTATCCAATTATCACCCTCCTGCCTATGATTCCTCTGTTAAAAGGCGGGTGTGGAGATACAGGTCAGCAGATTGGGATGAGATGCGGCACTTCTTTGCGTCTTATCCGTGGCGGCAACTTTGTTTCTCTACCAACGATCCGTCGAGCTGTGAGAGTGCTATATCAGAAGTGATACGCCAGGCAATGGAATATTTCATTCCATTCTCTGACATATCGCCTGATAGCAAGACCCCCCCTTGGTACAATGCTGAATGTGCAATTGCAGAGGCCTGCAAGCAGTCTGCGTTTGTAACTTGGGCAGATGCACGCGCTCTTAAAGCTCCGGATGTCAAAATAAAGAAAAGAGATTACAATGTTGCCACCAAGTCCTACAAGAGGGTTCTAGAGCGAGCACGTTTCGGTCGCACTAATCGCATTGGACGTAAGCTCGCCACTTACCCCAGTGGTAGTAAGGCTTTCTGGTCCCTTGCGAAGTCGGTCGAAAATAATTTTTGCCGTTCTTCACTGCCGCCTCTGCAGAAACCTGATGGGTCCTTGGCCGTAACTGCAACGGATAAAGCGAATCTTCTCGCGTCTCTGTTTGCAGAAAACTCACATCTTGATGCTGGAAGTAAAACTCCACCCACTCTTCCACCATGCGACTCTATTATGTCCGAGATACGCATTCGCCAGCATGAGGTCCTTAAAACTCTTCGGAACCTCGATGTGAGTAAGGCTAGTGGCCCTGACGGTATACCTGCAGTAGTCCTGCGAAATTGCGCTCCTGAGTTGTCTCCTGTGCTAACACGCTTGTTCCGCCTCTCTCTTGAAACTGCTCAAGTCCCCAAGTCGTGGAAAGTTGCTAATGTGCAACCAGTACCGAAAAAGGGGAGCCGCGCTGACCCGGCCAATTACAGACCCATAGCCATCACGTCCATCCTTTGTAAAAGCATGGAACGTGTACTCAATGGCAAGCTCCTAGCATACCTAGAAGATAACGATCTTCTGTCAGACCATCAGTACGGCTTTCGGAAAAATCGGTCTACAGGAGATCTTCTGGTGTATGCCACGCATACATGGGGTGAAGCCATTGAGAAACACGGCGAGGCGCTCGCCGTTTCTTTGGACATCTCAAAGGCTTTTGACCGGGTCTGGCATGGCAGTCTTCTCAGTAAGCTCCCGGCATACGGGATACCCACTGGTTTCTGTAGCTGGATATCTGACTTTCTGAGTGACAGGTCATTTCGGGTGGTCGTTGACGGCTACTCTTCTGACCTAATGGCTATTAATGCCGGTGTCCCTCAGGGGTCTGTTCTTTCCGCAACACTCTTCCTGCTGCACATCAACGATCTTCTCAAACCCGGCATCTTTGGGTACGCTGATGACAGCACTGTTGCAGAAAGATACATGTCCGGCTCTCGAGCCAGTGCTTCTGAGACACTTGAGCAAAGAGAGGATATGGTGGATCGCGTAAACTTGACTCTTAAGGAGGTGTCCGAATGGGGTGACGCCAATCTAGTCCAGTTTAACGCCACCAAAACACAAGCGTGTTTATTCACCGCTAAGAGGAGCCCTTTCACCTTGGCTCCTACTTTCCAGGGTATATCCGTACCGATAAGTGATCACATTGAGCTCTTGGGAATCGACATCTCTCCCAATCTCAATTTCGGGAAATGTATCGAGTCAAAGGCCAAAACAGCTGCCAAAAAACTTGGCATCCTGAACAAGGTGAAGCGATACTTCACGCCAAAACAGCGCCTCGTTCTCTATCAGGCACAAGTCAGATCTGGCATGGAGTATTGCTGCCACCTTTGGGATGGATCCGCCAAGTACCAACTCGATACATTAGACTCTATAGATCGCCGGGCCCGAAGGATAATAGGCGATCAATCACTTACGCAGGCGAAATTGCTCAGTTTACAGCACCGACGCAATGTCGCCTGCTTATCGGTTTTTTATCGGATATACCATGGAGAGTGTGCTCAGGAACTTCACAACCTTGTTCCTCCTTCCCCGTTCTACCACAGAACAGCGAGAAACCGTCTGCGTTGGCATCCTTATGTGGTTGATGTTCAATCTGCCCGCACAAAACGTTTTTGCTCGACGTTTCTGATCCGAACCGCTAGGGTGTGGAACACCCTCCCAGCGCACGTGTTTCCTGCCACGTATAACTTAGGTACCTTCAAGGCAAGAGTGAATAGGCATCTTCTAGGCAAGCGCGTTCCAACCTAGACCTCATCATTGCTTTGCAATAAGCATGATTGTCGTCAAGCGCAAGCCTATCTCACAATAAAAAAAAAAAAAAAAAAAAAAAAAAAAAAAAAAAAAAAAAAAAAAAAAAAAAAAAATTCGAAATTGGAACTTTTCGATGCTGGAGTAGATAAAAATATTTAAAGTTTCGCATTGCAAAATGCAACTTGAATCCGATTGTTTTTTATTATATTAGACTGCAATGTTGAATGTTATTTTGCAACCTTGTCTTTTATGGGTTTGTAATTTTTTTGTTTATAAATGTAACATGGAATCTAACGTTTTTCGAATAACAATAATGAAATATAAATAATATAATATAAATAACAGTAATATAACAATAATGAAAGGAAATAAACCGTCTTTTACCCTTAAAAACCACCCCCTTCCACTTTCCGACCTCAGATCGCCCGTAAATTATTTTTCCTTTCATTTTTGTTATATTAATCTCTCCTTTTCCAATTGGTTTCATCCTACTATGATTTTTTTTTACTTTTTTACCTTTTCAAAGGCTCTGGTACTGCATTTTCTGCAAGCTTTGTGAGCTGCCACACCGCAGCGTTGCTCTGTCTGGACGTCTCCGTCGAATTACTGACTACTGATACTGATAAAAAACTTACTGAGCAGGGAATCGAATCTATTACAAATGCAATATATTAATACTAATTTTTTACGTTTCCAAAAACAACCGCTTAGCTGGCAGAGGGAAACTTGATTCTAACAAAAATTACTAGCACTTAAAAGCTTAAAATATTTCGCAAGCGGATCCCTGAATCAAAGAATGAATCAAAGAGAGAATGGTGGTTCGGAAGGGTTCAGTTGTAAAACAAGGAAACGGGACAACAGGCAGGTTCAGTCTAAGTCCAAACCAACCATAATTAACTATGACTGTATTATGACTTGTTCCGTGGAAGCAAGGAAGGTCGCTTGTTTGGGATGCCACGTGTGTGCATACGCTTGCGTTGTCCCACTTGCAGGCGACCTCCATGACGGCGGGGGCGGCGCGGCGGCCAAGAGGCGCAAGTACGAAACTAAAGAAAATATAAATAATTTCATTTTTGTGTTGAAACCCTGGGTCGTGGGGCGAAGATACTAGATATTTTTTCTCGTCTCACATAGTACACAGGTGACCGGACCGGCAGTTACCTCGGCCAACATATAAGTTTGGCTATTCAGCGGCGTAAAGCAACCAGCGTTCTGGCATGCACCGGCATAGATGATATCTAATATATGATATTTTTAATGTTTAGTTTTTAATTTAGATTTAATTTTAGATTTTTATGTATCTTGTAATGTATTTTGCTGTAATATATATATGTATAATCTATAATCTATATTATAACCATATTAATTACTTATTATATTATGAAATTTCATACAGTTATGAAATACGAGAAATATATTAAAATTTAGAATGCGCGGTCGCAGAGCTAACTACACCGTCTGCAATAAAGTAACAAAATCGAATTCCCTAAGTCTTTCACAGAAACTTTATGAAACATTACATCAATAGGTACCTATGTAGGTACGTAGGTATAATATTATATTCGACGAGTTCCCAAGAATAAATGTCTCTATAGATTAATGATCTAAACACGTCGAGCAACTGGATCCACTTAACTACCACTATCCAATTCCAGTTTGTCAAGAAGCCTTGCGGCGGACGGCCGTGTTATTATATCAGTGTGTTACCTACTCGGGAAGCGACTAAGGTGAGTGGAACCAGTAGCTCTATTATTTAAAAACTGCATCAATCATTGTCACGGTCTCAATTGTTGTTCTTGGCTGAATTTATGGTATTCGCGATGCGACTATCTATTTTGGCCAATGGCGGAAGAGTGTTAACCAATCAGAAGTGATTGCGATCGTTACATTGTAGCAATCATTTTTAGGTGATAAGACCCCAGTAGCAGTACAATTTAGCTTATTGACACGGGACATCTAATAGATAGCCACAGGAAATCGCCTTTTGTGCCTATTGGTGATACGACGCTCGGCAAGCACACTTCGATCCAATATAAGTGTAGGTAGATTTGGGGCGAGTTTTTATGACTTTCAAATTTTATATAGGTATGAACCGGCGGTTTTTACTTGAGGTGGTATCTAAAAAATTTGGACCCAACTATTTTTATTTAAATCGAAATGTGTTCATATAAATTATTTATTTGATGAGACACTTTATTATTGTCTTGTACATAGGACAGGTCTCTGAATTAGGTATCTAGTTACTATCAGACCAAAATATTCATACCTACGTAGGTGGATGCCTAAAAACACTCACGAATTACCAGGTAACTGTGGACTGTGGTGAAGTCATAATTATCTAATTATTACTTATGTACCTATCTAGTAATATTTTTTTAATTCCTGTGGTTTGACTGATCGATTAAGTAATTGGTAGATTATTAGGGCTGCCTGAATTTTTTTGAACTGATAACCAACCCGTGAAAACGTGGCAGTCAGACAGACACACTTTCGCATTTATAATGAGAGAGGATGTTAGTAGATGTACCTAAAAGTACACCGTAAATTCTAATGTTTCATGCACGATTCTATTACATGGTTTTATTTAGTTTCACCCGTTGCGGTGTCTGCCTGTAATCAAATCTTGCAACTGTAGTTTAGTTCGGATGACTGCATCATTAGCTAAGTGACGTCACACTAAATTCAATATGGCGCGGACGATAAAAGCTTGTTTTTTAATTTTTTTTAAAAATATTATCTTGTTTTTAAATATTTATAATTTTGTTTAACAGCTGATTCAAAATGTCGAAGAAGAATGGACTGGAGGCAGCAATGGTACCTGGCAAGTCAAGTAAAGAGCCGTCAGAGTCTACACCTCTCGTGCCTAAAGCTGTAAGTGCATGATCACTATGTAACTCTAATGGGTATTTCCATTCACGTGTAGGTATTCTTAGACGACCTCCGTGGTGCAGTGTGTAGCGCTGTTGTCTTAACGTGCGGAGGTCCCGGGTTCGATCCCCGGCAGGGTCAATTTGGGAATTTATAAAGCCTGGTTCGGCTTCGGCTGTGGCTAGTTACCACCCTACCGGGAAAGACGTGCCGCCAAGCGATTTAGCGGTCCGGTACGATGCCGTGCTGCATCATCACCTATCATCAGGTGAGATCGCAGTCAAGGGCTAACTTTTAGTGGTTAAAAAAAACCCTTCTCTTATCTTACCTAAAGCGATGAAGCCTTCGGGCTCCGGATCAGAATTGAGTGAATTTGGAACTGAAGTAATTCATAATGAATCTGTCTAGAATTGTACCTGAACCCTCCCTTTTACAAGATCAAAATGTTCACTACTGCGCTAGAGAAGTCGAAAGGGTTTTTAACTGTCTCTACCAAATTCTGTGTAGGTTGATGGGCATGGAAGTTGCTCGATCCCGTTTACGGAAACCGGTTCTAGTATCGGTGGTAATATGTGGTAACAAAAATAGCGCTGTCAACCGCAGATTATACAAAATAGTTATACCTACTTACTACGCCACAACTCATATTATTGTAATTAAGTAGGTACCAAGGTGCTTTCGTGATCTTGCACAACATTTCCTTCTGTGTGTTATTAAAGTCGATAACTTGCTGATCGATAGACGTTTAATAAAAAAATGATTTGACCACCGTCCGGTGGCAGGCAGGGCAGCCACCCGGGGCCTCGTCCTTGCAGGGGCCTCGCCCTTGCAGGGGCCTCGTGCCCTCGTTCTAACTATAGCCCAAGTAGAAACAGTCATTAGGTACTAATGTCTATTTGTATACATTACTACCTAATCTTTTACGTAAGATCCTATCTATTTACTACCTTTTATATAAAATCTTTATCGCTAAACCTTTCCTATGTTAGTTTATCATCAACAATTAATAATATGCCGTATTTGGACTTGTTAATTTTTGTTAATTTCAAATAAACAATATTAAAACTCTAAATTTATTTTTATTTGTAACTTTTGCACTTCTCGTCGAGCATCATGAATAAAAATGCTTTCAATTCACTTAAATTCCACAAAGCATTACGGCCTCGCAAATATCTATCGCCCAGAGACTCGCAATGGCTAAAGCCATACAGGTTAGCCCGCTACCATCTTAAACTGCATCGTCACCCACCATCAGGTGAGATCGCAGTCAAGGGCTAACTTGTAGTGGATAAAAAAAAAGCCGCCCCTGTCCACCGAACCGATTATATCAGACAAAGCAACGGTTTTACGTGATTTTTTGTATGGGTATAATTGAGGACCTGAAGAGTGACATAGGCTAAAATTAAGAAGTGTCCGTGGGAAAAACAACTGTATTGAAACGCCGACAAACTGTATTGAAAGTAATCACTCAAGAATTTTCTAAGATTATTATAATTTGTAATTCTACAGACTCCGTTAGCGCTTACCTCGTTCACTCTGGTTTTGCAGTAATGACTAATGACTTGATGTTAAATACCTTGGTCCTACCGACTGCACCTACTGTCATGCCGTTAGAAGGCTTCGCAAAGTAGGCAATACAGATTAGGGTTAAGTAAATATTAAAATAGTGCCTACTGCCTAGTAACACTTTGTTCCACTCGGTAATTATAGTAACTCTTTCATTGCTTATAGTTCGTCTGCTTATTTTGATGATGCACCTAACATCGTTCGTCTATAAAGTACTAGCTGACGCCCGCGCCTTCGTCTCTCTTACGTGTTCTACGGAACAACTAGATATCACCTCTCAAAGAAGTTATGAACAAACATACTGTAAAAAAATATTAGCAAATATTATGTCGTCACGTTGATTGCTGTTAAATAAATTCTTACGCCTTCATAATTTTTAATAGGAATCAACGTGATGACAATATTTTTTTTACAGAATGTATGTTCATAACGTCTTTGAGAGGCGATATCTAGTGAAAGGCTCGATGAATAGCGTCAGTTCTTATACTGTTTACGTAGGTATTGCGCATACTTTAATACTGTACAAGAATCAGACTTTCTAGTTATGGTTCATTTTTGGTAACCATAAACCGTCTTTGAGCGGCCATATCCAGTGAAAGGCCCATCCGTATGCGGGCAGACTTTCACTTTTACATCAGTGGAGAGCCCTACATCCACCTAATACCGAATCAGTCTTTCTGGCGATAGTTACAAAAAGTGCAGCTATCTCATAAAATATAAAGATGAGGCATTCATTAATATGAAGATGGCGTATCGACTTTCGATAGAACAATCGCCTTGGTCTCCGAATATTCTTATCAGTCAGCCAGATAGTAGCCTTTCTGTTCGTTTTTTTATCCAATAATTAACCATTGACGAGATAAGTAAGTGACATAGATGAACAAAGCAGCTATCGAACAAAACAGATAAGTAAAGATTTATGCGACATCATAATAATAGTTATGAGTATTTTTAAAGTTAGTCAAAGTGTGTAAGAAATCTCTAGACACTCTAGAATCGAATACCTGAAAACCTGTCTGTGGTTTTTCACATTTACAAAAAAAAATAGTATGCGACACTGCTGAAGATGACTAATATTAATCCCCACGTCACCTCTCTTACGGCAATTGATGGGGAATAATCGTGTCACGTAACCTTTCGACCGGCTCTAGCCGGTCAGAAAAGCTTTATGTCTAGCTAAGCTTTATGTTTTTTTATTTTTTTATTCCACTACAAGTTAGCCCTTGACTGCGATCTCACCTGATGGTAAGTGATGATGCAGTCTATGATGGTAGGTATTAAGAATGAAAACGCGGCAACAAACTTTTTATAAGCTGCTTAAGCCGGGTCTGCGCCGATAGATGTGGAGTGACCCTATAATGCTTTCGTTCGAGCTTTTCGATTGTACGCTTCTTGTTAACTGAGTTATTGGGAATTCATAAAATGTTTCGTGACATATTTTTCATAGAAAATAGTGTCAATTTAATGTCAAAAAACTAAAGTTACGAGGGTTCCAAACGTGCCTTGGTTTGAGAAGAATGCCTTGACAAACTGCTCCTAAACATTTTAGGAACTATACCTATCTAACTCATTTGGTAGATATAATTTTTAAATGCTTCATGCATTGTACACAGTGGCATTTTAAACTTCAAATGCCGTTGCTAAGATATTGAGAGCACCTAAGAGTAATTAGGTAGGTACGTTAGTTATCTTATCAAGTTGTAGCCATCTTATGTAAATCTAAAATGCTAATACATGAAATAACTGGGTTGTATTCGGCTGCATTCCTACGTCGCTATACTTGGTAAAGGTGATATGTGAAGGCAACAGTAATATAATATGACGGAAAAGTTACAAAACATTTAAATTATTATCGATTTATACAATATTTTTTATTTATTCCACTACATAACTACTAATATTATAAATGCAAAAGTGTGTCTATCTGTCTGTAGTCTGTCTGCTTTGACGAGCCAAATCGGGATTTTGATGAAATTTGGTACAGTTGATCGTATCGGGAAGGATATAAAGGCTTATTTTTATCCTGGCAAATTAAAGAGTGTCCCTATATCGTATAATCTAATTTAATCGGCGGATACGGACGCCATGTTGAAAATAGTTAGTTTAAATAAGAGTGTTTTGACGATGGTAATTCAGTCTCCATCGAGACTCAAACGATTATTGAATAACTTCGGTGTTTAGATTGTTATTTTGATTATGAGCTTGCAGTAGCAACAGTAGCAACTGTAGTCAAAGAAAACTAATATTAATGCATAACGTGGGTAGTTTTATTGTTATAATTCTGAGAAGAGACTCGTGTGTCGTGCTTAATAGTGGGACTAGTGGGCCGGTGATGAGTTGATGACATGGAACTAATAAGTACTACGTACAACTGGAATGCGTACTACAAACTTATTTAACTTATTTTTAATCAAATTTAATCCTTATGTCACGGACATAAGGACCACTACGCACGCAGTATAAAAATGAATCCGAGTGAGACATCCACAACATACCGCGGTGTCCCTTTCTAACAGTGGTCTTTGTGTTGCTATTTCACATTTAACATTATACTTCAAATTTGGTACGTTTATAAAAGAAATCTGAAAAATGGTTATACTATCGAATTAGTCACCTCCAATCCTCCGATTAAAATTTCAAGCATTTAGAAAATTAGTACGTCAATAATTCACTTGTTTTCGTGTTGAAGGGGGCAATCGTAGTAGTAATAAAAATAAAAACGTTGCAACCATGGAATTATTATGTACTATGATGGTTGCAACACAAACGGCCATTTTGATGAATCTTACGATAGACGAAATTTCGGGTGACATAAATTTAGGTACCAAGTATACGGGACAAGTATCGTAAACTATGAAACACGAATTATAACAGGATAGATATTTTTTTCATATTTCAGATTACCAAAAAATGATACATTGTGTGAAAAGTGGTTAAGCATTATACCTGGTGGTAACAGAAAAGTGACCCAAAATTCTGTAATATGCAGCAAACATTTCATGCCAGAGGATTATATTCCTAATTTATCACGGCCCGTTTTAAAAGAAAATGCTCTTCCCTCACGATTCCTCGTGGTAAGCAAGATCAATTTTATTTTTATCTTGAATAAGTACGTTTACAGATAATGATAAAAATCCAGCCCGTAACTGTTCATAATATAAAATAAAATATCAACATCATTATAAATATAAATATTTTAAAATTATTTGCTGATTTTTATTTCTTCATAGAGGTATATTTATATCCCGTATATTGAAGTATCCCAAAATTCAAAAATAGTGTGGTCACTCTTGTGGAAAAGGGACACAAGGGTCAGTATGGTATCTCTCACTCGGCACACTTTATTAACAAGAGCTCATTCCGGTTGTACGTAGTACTTATTAGTTCCATGGTTGATGATGATTAATCCATAATGTGGGTATATTACTTTGTCTCGTACATTCTGGCATGGGGCCCCTGCCTCTTAGGAGTGTAAAATATTCATTGATATTTCATAACTAGATGTGGCTTATTTAACGACTTTTAACAATGTTTAAAGTAATTGTCGTCATCATTGCAACCGATTACCGGCCCATAGTAATTACGAGAATTTAGAAGTCAACCCTAACGCTATATGCGCCGCGTCTGAACTTCTGAAGGGATAAGAGTTATAAATAATAAATAAATAATAAAGTCTATTAATATACAAAATTAATATAATTTTGCTATATTTGTATTAAAAATGTTAAATACTAAATGATGCCCGTGACTTCGTCCGCGTGGATTAAGATGTTTTGATTACCGCGGGAACTCTGTAATTTTACAGGATAAAAAGTAGCTTATGTACTTTCCCGGGATACAACCTAGCCCTGTACCAAATTTCATCAAAATCGGTTGAACAGATAGGCCGTGAAATCGTACCGGACAGACCAACAGACAGACAGAAAGACAGACACACTTTCGCATTTATAATATTAGTATGGATATCTGTTTAGTTAATTCAATGTATTTATTTTTGATTCCCAAAGATTTTTTAATTCAATTAAAATTTCGAGCATCGTTATGATATGTTATTTCACAAAATTGTGAGTTTATAGTTTTGTGTAAAGGATGTATTTTTTATTAAGTTAGGTAGTTAATCCTAGAATGTTATATCAACGACGAATTAAATCTATAAATACGTTTATTTACGCCCTTAGTGGAAGCACATATTAAATTAAACTAGGTAGTAAAGGTCATTTGTATATTTTAATTTTAAATTGTAAGGGTGAACAGGACAATTTGTAAAGATGATGTCCTTTACCTCCTAATTTTGTGATGACTTATAATAACCACCTGAAGTGGTATAAGACCGTTGATAATTTAAATGTATTTTATGCCCAATAGTTGTTCTATACTTTGCTTTACTACCAAAATGAATATACTATGTAAAATAAGTGTTAATTACATCCATATTTTGGCGGTAAACTTGGTTTATCGTACGAAATGATTTATTTTGCTAAATGTGAGTTCAAATACATAGTAAGCTGGAATTGGATTGATAAGTCTGTCACATTTTGCCAAATAATTGGCGTGCAAAATTGGCAGTAGGCACAACACACACCTGCTGCTCAAAATACATAGGTTATAATATTAAGTTAGAAAGTTAAATACATTATTAGATTAGCATATATAAAATTACAGAATTAAAATAGATTGTTAGATTAATTCCTATGTAAAATTAAAAAAATAAAATTGATTTAATAGATTATTGTGTTAAATTGAAATATCATAAATATGTCATAATGTCTTAGTATATAATAATGTAGAATTGCAATACACCTCGATCAAATCTTACATTTAGATAAAAAATCATTAACATTATAAAAGCATTCTTCAATTAAATAGTCAAACAATTTTTTCTTAAACTTAGATGTCGGTAAACTTTTAGCGTTGTCAGAGAGTTTATTATATATAGTTACAGCCATACAGTAGGAATTGCGAGAACATACAGCTAATCTACGCTGGGGTACCTCTAATTTTAATTTTTGTCGACGGTTCCTATTATCAGGCTTCATCTCGAATAAGTATATGTGTTTTTTTACAAAAAGGCAAGTTTCAAAAATATGTAAACATGGTAACGGCAATATCTTTTTCTTTTTAAATAAAGGCTGACAATGAGCTATTATATCAGCGCCACACAGTGATCTGATGCATTTTTTTTGAACTCTAAAAGCATATTCAATATCAACAGAGATACCCCATAAAATAAGCCCATAGCGCAGTATTGATGCTACATAGCCATGGTATGCGTATTAAATTAAGTGGGTCGTAAAGGCATTTTTTTGCGAATTTCGTAAAACGGAATATACAGATCGATAGAGAATTAAAAACTGAGTAAAATCGTGTTAAAAACTCATTTTCGCCTAAATGTCCTTTACGACCTTTGAGCCCAGAGGTTGACTTGGTTGTCTATGGTCCTAAAATATATCAAAGAACCTTCTCACAAGCTATACATATCTGATGCAAAAAACCGCATATTAATCGGTCCAGTAGTTTTCCAGGAAACGGTAACAAAAAAGTGCTCAAACAAACATACAACAAACACACAACCTCTTAGGGCAAACACATATACCGTTTCCGTTTCATCGAGGATAAAAAGTACTCTGTGGTAACGTGTGTCCACTGAAAAAGGAGTGCTACCGCGCCGTGCGTGCAAAATATTTCAAATCTACATAAATCCAAGCCTAATCCCACCGGTGGTCACATAGAAAAAATTATCTATTCCGTGGGTGGTCATCTGTATGTGCCATGCTCATCTCTGTCTTCGGGGAAACTGGGGAACGGTAAGTGTTTTTTTTGTATTGTAGATTGTGGAAAAACGTAGTGGTTATATTCTCTTTGGAAAACCATTTTAAAATATCGATTTAAACGCTGGAGCAAAGGAGCACAGATCCGTCGTCTGTGAAGTTCTGTCGAACACTGGCGGAGGTGAAAATGAGCTAGCGCTTCTCGAAATACCGGAATAAAATGGAAAACAGAAAATATATGTACTTTTTAATAAATATTAATAAACCAATGGATGTCATTTAGAATTTGGAATTACTGATATATTTTTCAAGTAAATTGAGGTTTTCAATTTGGAGATTTGTTGATTTGAAAACTGAAATAAGTGGTGTTTGAATTTTTTTTTATGCAGCGAAGTTGTTTAAATCGTGTTTTGGGATAAAACAATATCTGAGTTAAGGTCTTGAAAACATCATATATTTTTTTCAATCTTCCATAATGCCACCATTTAATGGATATGTCACCGTAAGATTGTAAAATCCTTTAGATTATAATCTAACGTTTTCTATCCCGCTAGATTATAAACTGTCGAAAGATTGTGAACCGTTCTATATTCTGAGTAGGTATTAATTTATGAAATATTTATTGTTTTTACGTTTTCTTTTCTCTTTCTTGTACAGTTCGCGCGCGAGTTGAATGCAGAGTAAATGTAAGTGTCACCATACATTTACTCTGCATTCAACTCGCGCGCGAACTATAGGTTAGGTTAGGGTTTGACATGAATGCGTAGCAGCTAGACGCCAGTATCAGCGGAGCCGTCGCCGCCTTGTACGGGATGCGTACTGCGGGAGGCCAACATGCGGGGAGTCGACGTGACCTGCTACGCGGATGACACGCTCGTGACGGCCCGTGGGGGAGACTTCAGGGAGGCACAAGTCTTAGCTACGGCGGGAGTAGCCCAAATTGTGGCAAGGATCCGTAGGCTGGGGCTAGAAGTCGCCCTCAACAAATCAGAGGCGTTATGCTTTCATGGCCCAAGAAGGGCACCTCCAGCGGGTGGAAGTCTCACCGTGGGCGGAGTTTCCATCGCTGTCGAGTCGACGATGAAATACCTAGGACTCGTCCTCGACAGTCGATGGAAGTTTGAGGAGCATTTCCGGCGCTTGGCGCCCAAACTCATCCGGGCCGCCGGGGCTTTGGGACGACTCCTCCCGAACGTAGGTGGGCCAAGAGCCAGCTGTCGCCGCCTGTACACAGGAGTAGTGCGCTCGATGGCACTATACGGGGCACCAATATGGGCGGATGCTCTGAACACCCGCAATCAGACCCTGCTGCGGAGGCCGCAGCGGGCGATGGCAATCCGAGTAATACGCGGATATCGCACCATCTCCTGCGAGGCAGCGTGTGCGTTGGCCGGGACTCCTCCTTGGGACCTGGATGCGGAGGTATTAGCGGAGAGGCATCAACAAAGGTTGGATGCCCGCTCATGGGGGGAATACCTCACCTCCGCGGAAATCGCAGGGTGGCGGCGAACTGCGCAGGCCGAGCTCCTCCACCAATGGAGGGGGAGGCTCGCGTCACCCAGCGCAGGTCACTTGGCCGTGGCGGCGATCCAGCCCGTTCTCCAAGAATGGGTTGAGAGAGTGCACGGTGAACTCACCTTCCATCTTGTACAGGTCCTTTCGGGGCACGGTTGCTTCGGAAGGTACCTGTGCAGGATCGCGGGTAGAGAGCCCACGGAGGAATGCCATGAGTGTGGTGGTGCTGTGGACACGGCGCAGCACACTCTGGCTGAGTGCGCAGCGTGGGCGGAGCCACGCGATGCACTCGTTGAGGTGGTGGGGCGGGATCTATCGCTTCCGGCTGTGGTGAGAGCAATGGTGGGATGCGAGAACTCCTGGAAGGCGATGGATTCCTTCTGCGAGAGCGTAATGTCGCAGAAGGAGTTAGCGGAGAGGATGAGAGAGGATGACGTGGACTCTCATCCCATCCGGCGTAGAAGAGGCGGGCGCAGGCGTGCTGCCCATGATCGTCGCCTGCCCCCATGAGAAGGGCCTCCGAGCGACAGACATGGGGATTCTGTCGCTCATTAGAAAATTCGAGTCCGGAGGCACACGTTGGTGTTCCTGGTGTGCCTCAGACGGTGAGAAGGGAATATGGAAGTCCCGCGGAGAAGGGTCGATCAGACGACGACGCTGGTGGCTGGGTTGCGCGAATTCCCCGGCCCCAAACCAGCCAAGGCGTTGGGAGGAACACCGTGGGGTTTTAGTCGGTAAGAGTCCGACATAACCTTTGCAATTCCCCAGATGCAAAGGTATCCATGAGGATTTCCCCACGAAGAAAAAAAAAAAAAAAAGGGTTTGACATGAATATTCACTTAGGTCCTACGGGTTAATATACCTAATATATTAAAATTTACCGAAAAATAACGCGTTAAATTGTAAGCAGTATGTTACGGTTCACAATCTGTCGACAGTTTATAATCTATCGAGCTAAAAAACGTTATATTATAATCTAACGGTTTTTACAATCTTACGGTGACAGATACACTGCTTTGGGGTCCCCCCCTCTCCATACACAGCGCCTTAAGAATGTGTGTGTGTGTGTGTGTGTGTGTGTGTGTGTGTGTGTGGATGAGTGCGTGAGTGCGTGTTGGTTTCCATGGAAGTGTGTAAGTCATTGAAATAGAATGAGTACTAGAAACAGGGTTACGAACAAAAAATATCGCAAAAATGACCCAATTTACACACACATAAACATTTGTATGCTGAGTGGGAAATGTAGAAAAAGGTATTATATTAGCAACAACTTCAGTTAATTATGCACCTTAAGTTTAACACATAAAGCTACATTACGATTAGAAAATATTAATTTTTAAGACGTTCTGTCATCAGAGAAAAGGTAGGAATAACCTTTCAATCCAAAACAAAAAGTAATTTTTAAAATAAGTACAAAAATATTTATTATTAAAATAAAACTTAATATGTAAGTAATAAGGTACTTCATACGTTGCCAAATTGATACCTTTACACTATTTTGGAACAAGACGCAACTCTTGGCATCACATTGTCAATATCAACAACGTCAATTTATTATAAACCTTAAAACTTAGAATTTAAGTTGAATTACGAATGTAGTATGTTTATATTTAAGACCTTTTGTCTTTGTAAAAAGGCAAAAACAAAAAATTCAATGGAACGAAATTCAAATAGAACAATGGAGACATGGAGTTGCTGATTTTTTTTAAGTTGTATATCGTGGTGGTATGTGGTCGTGTATATTTATTACTAGCTTACGCGCCCCAGCAACTCACTTATGTGTTATGTACTTGTACAGTATATTTTATTTATCAAAATAAATATTGATACAGTTTTGGTGGGTAGCACTGCGAAAAACTCTCTCCTCTTCTATCAATATTTATAACTATACAATGTTATGATATGCATAAGTATCTGTGTAAAAACATGAGGAAACTAAAACTAAACTACCTAACATTTGTTTAAGAAGTAAGATTTTAACTTAAAATTAAATTTTCCTTACATAGTTTCATTTTAAAATTAATATCAAGGTTAAAAATCTACGTTTTATTGACGTATTACACGTAAACTTAAAAAGTACCAAGTAAACTTTATTCAGATTTAGCCTTTGCGGCTTTTATTATTTTTTACTACATTTTTTTATAAAATATTTATGTAAAGTATATAATATCTTTATGTACCCATGTATTTTATGTGTATTTATGTAACTATGTAGGTATGTGTGTTTCCAGTAATATCAATTTTATCAAAATGAATTTGAACATAATTAATGTTATCTGTATATTTTAGATGGCTTAAACAACTCTACTGCATAACGAAATGGATTACCAGGGAATCACTAAGCAACAATACTTTTAAAACACCAACACTACTCCATGCATCCCGTCTATCCAGAACAGTCAATGTTTGTTACAATATATGACGCATTGTCACAAACATTGGCCAAAGGATATTAGCACACTTTTTATATGAGCACTGCAGCATTTTGACGCGTCGTTATGTTGGCTAAGGTTGGCCCGTACTAAAGTCAAATAAGAGCACTTTCGTATTTGTGCTGTAATTTGTCGGGGACATTTTTGAAGCGCTAATCCTACATCTAGTATAGGTACTAAAAAAATTCTACATCAATGGTGTAAGTGCATGTATTTTTTAATGATACGCTAAAGTAGAATGATCAAAAGTAGGCCACTTTTGCGTCTAAACCATTTATTTATAAAAAAACTTATTTTGAATTATAATTTCACATTAATTAATTTTAATCAAAAGCGAATGGGGGTTTAAAAGTTGATTTAAAAAAGTATTGTATTGTTTTGAAATATGCGGAAACGCCATATTATTTTGTCCTTGAACTGCCACTGTTGCTGTATGATACCAGTTTATTACGAATTGGTTCCCTTTGTGATGGGAAGCGCCTTCACGCAACCCTAATTATGAAACTAGTTAGCGGTTCGGCCGCTCGCCTCGCTCAAGTCGCGAAGATTCTATGCGCGCCGCCCGTCTAGATCATTCCATATCTACGCCTGCTAGTGGACGGTGTTAATTAATAGTGTCTCCGAATTTTCTTCTACTAAGTGGACACCCATCCTTTTCCTATTTGGCTGCCAATTAAACCCGCTAGGGTGAGTTATCATAATTGCCTATTCTAATTGTAACTGCTTAGGTTCCTAGATAGAATTATTAGTGCGCTAGCAGTAATAATTCTATCTAGGAAGGATTAGGATTCTATCTAATAGGAAGTATTATAAGCTACTTAAGCTACTATGTAGCTTATATTAACTGTAGGCAGTCCTGTGCCACTGTAGTGCTTTGTCACGTTCGCTGGGCTTGGACAAGGGCTTCTACAGCGGACGAGATTCTATCCCACGTCCCTAACGCCTACCGCTATGGGGTTCCAGGTTTTCGAGAACTGGCTAGGATCTGCTTTCGTGGACTGCTACCTAATTTAGAAGTCTGGATCCGCTTCAGAGGGGAAGTTGAGAAGACGCCCCATCGATCATCCTTCGAGAGCCTTCTGCAAAGGCTGTCTATAAATACTGAGCACTCTGGGACGCCGCGCCGCTCGGTCAGCGCCGCCCT
The DNA here is from genome assembly GCA_923060345.2 of Erebia aethiops. Taxonomy (NCBI): domain Eukaryota; kingdom Metazoa; phylum Arthropoda; class Insecta; order Lepidoptera; family Nymphalidae; genus Erebia; species Erebia aethiops. Next base: position 2,610,085 of record OV281079.1, on the reverse strand, counting down.
ACTGCGTCCGGCTTGCTGCAGCGCAACACTGCATCGGGAGCCCTGAAGCTGGACCCCGGATTTAAGCCTACCATTCAAGCCCGCTTTTTCATTTAAAAACTGCAGTGTGGATAGATAGATAGATAGATCAAAAATCAGATCAAATATTTAGGGATACGTATTTTTATTGCACCTGCAACCCTGTGTCAATTTGAATGACATTAATTTTTAGTATTGTAAATATTTTGGTCTATGGACACAGGGATGTTCCGATACCATCGAAGTATCGATACCTACTCTAGTACACAAATTGTTTGGCGATTCTTCTCATAATATTATCAGTATAGTAATGAGATTTTTTTTAGTATCGATAATTACTCATAATATCTTTTTTTGTATTACCTTCTCCTAACTATACATTGAAATTTAATGCGATAACGATTCGATGTCGGATAACAATTAAACATATCCAGGTGTTCAAATTACTCTTTTTAATAAATAAACTGTTAATGTAAAGCAGTAAGCACTAAGTATACTAAATATTCTATAGGTATAACTAACTAACTAACTGTATTATTTTTTGTTACTTTAGAATAGCTATTTGGAAGAGACTGATCCCCAAGTCACGGGTATATCCTAGTTTGGGGGTCCAGGGTAATTTAAGGAAATTGTACCTTTTTTTCTTTGAATAAATAAAGATTTTTATTATTATTATTAATTATTTAGCAAAATCAATCAGGCAGGTCATAGAAACCATCCATCGCCAAAAATGTACGGTGCTTAAAGCCTACAAAACAATTAAGAGAGCTTGTGATGCAGCTTCGTGACTATTTTGAAAAGGAAAGTGGTAGGCACTGGTAATTACTAGTTAAGTACTTGTAAAAAAATTGTGTGTGTGCAATTCACACATGGCAGAAGTGAAACTTCAGCAAAGTAGCCTACGACAGAATAAGATAATTAATATGCCTTGTATTCTATCTCATTCTCTCGCAGGCTAAATCCTATATATGGTTTTTTTTTGGTGTCGCTTTTTCGTTTCATTTTTTGGTTTCGCTGAATTTTCAAATCAATGATTCTAAAGAAGTTTTACTTCAAAAATCTGCATTTATTTAGTATTGCATTGTTTTGTCGACGGTTGCCTGCATAGATTTATTCTTGGGTTCGCAAGCGCGCGAACCCAAGAATAAATCTATGGTTGCCTGTCATTAATTATGAAACTGCAGCGTGCTTATGTCAAAAGTTAAAAGGTTCAAGTCCCCTATATATTATTATACTCTTTGGGTTCAAGGAAGGAATCAATCAAAAATAATCTTACTTTTCTTTTGTAATTTGTATATAATAATATTATAATATATCACCGTAAGATTGCAAAAACCATAGACATAGAATTTTTCGCTACGCTCTAGTCTACATTCTAAGTCTATGGCAAAAACCGTTTAATTGTAATCTAACTAGCGAAATTGTAACTATCGACAGATTACAATTTAACGCATTATTTTTCGGTAGATTGTAATCTGTTAGGTATATTGGGTATATTAACCCGATAAAACCTAAGTGCCCGACACTACTTGATTATTTATGTCGAACCCTAACCTAACCTACAAGAAAGAGAAGAAAACGTAAATACAATGAATATTTCAAAAATTGACACTCAGAACATTGAACAGTTCACAATCTGTCGGCAGTTTACAGTTTAATACGGTGACATATACATATAAATCGTTCAACATGTGCAATAAGGAGTTATCGACACAAAACTATACAAAACGTACTGTAGAGCTCGTTCCTCACTATGCATACACTTAGTGTACCACTACTCAGGTGTGCGTGCCGAATCGAGTCAATACAGGCCCATTTATTTCGATAGTGAGTATCGAGTTAATGGCTTGATTCCCAGAATACTCGATATCGATAAGAAAGTATCGAATACTTGATTGCACGTCTCTATCAATCATTGTGATAAACCAGAACTACTTTATTGTATACCCTGTGATCGTAACGCTTGCGTTCATCATTCAGTTGTGAAAAATAAGTGTTTTCTTCATTTTATTAAACTTTTTACTAGACTTGGTACTAGATCCCGCTGCAAGAATCTTTTTTACTAGACTTGGTACTAGATCCTGCTGCAAGAGAAAGGGGAATATATTGTTGATCACGTACTCGATTCATGCAGCAATCTTGCAGCGGGATCTTAGTCCACTGTTTTTTTTTTCGAAAATTCCACAACCAATGGTACAGAGATTTCTAAAGCAGAACGGGACCTCCATATCATGACAGATTGTGTAGTATAAACATTCCTATATCAATAGGATTCCATAAGAACTCTCCACTGAAACCCTTGGCAGATCTTTATATCAGAAGAATTGCTGAAGTTGGTGTTGTGGAGAAATGGCTTAACGATGCAATGTATTAGAATTAGAATTAGAACTATGGATAGGCACTTCAGAAGAAGAAGTCAAAGCTTTGATTAACTTGAAAAAGTTGTATTGTGCATTCATAGCTTTAGCAATAGGGTACAGTTTGAGTTTTCTATGCTTGCTTGGAAAATTCATACATTGGCAGTTTATTGTCAAGAAGGATCCTAATTTTGATAAAATATATGCTATGGATGTCTACTTTGTAAATAAGAATAAAAAACAGTAGGATTACATTAGACATAAGTGTTTAATAAATATTTAGAGTTTTAACATGATCAAGAATAAATACATTTTCAGTTATTTTAAATCATAATTTAAAAGTATGTAATCATTAACTATTTATGTAGCAAATGCATTGTGTATTAAACTATAATTTAACATATATGCCTTTAATTGAAATTCCCACAAGTGACTATGCCAGTAGCAACATAGCACACAAGCATACATGCTGGCACCATTATAACCATTTTAAAATACATAAAATAACTATACATAAACTTGTAGGTCTAATTTAAAACGATTAAGTATGATAAATCAAATCTATTACACATTGACTATCAGTACTGTTAATACTTAAGAAAAAAGGAAACTTAAGTTATATGACAACAACATGGTCCAAGATATGTAAAATTATAGTTACTAACCTAGATCCTAATCATTCAGTACATTTTATTTATAATAATACAAACTTATAATAATACTTACTTACAATAGTACTAATAGTTGACGAGGTTCTCACACTTTTAACTCCAGGCCTGATGGCATTAAGCTCGCACATGTACTGTTATTCTTACATGTAATTTAATTTTAACAATAATATCACCCCTAAGCAATCATACAATAATTGTCAAGTATAAGTTGCCACTTATGGCAGGGCCATGCAGTAATTTTAAAGTGACCAACTTATCTGACCCAAGCACTGACATGTGGAGAATGTCATTATATTAACTATCAAAGAATTATTTTAAAAGAATTCTCACAACAAATTTGCAAGCACTTTTTGTTTGTGTATTCAAGAACTTTTCACAGCTCGTAGATGTTAATTTTACATACAATTAGGTCTTATTCCTTACAATATTAGGTATCTCATTTTTCACTATTCTCAGGATCATAAATTGGTGGCTTCACACCTTCAGGAGCATTATTCCGGATCCATGGATGTTGCAGCACATGTACCAATGGCAACCTGTTCTCTGGTTTAATGACTAGAAGTTTACCCATCAAATCTCTAGCTTGGGCAGAAATATAGTCTGGATATTTAACTTTGACATACTTAATCTTTCTACAAGTCTGATAAGCATCCTTTGCTTCAAATGGAGGAAGCCCTACTAACAATTCATAGCAAAGAACTCCAAGACTCCATACATCAATTGCATAATTATATGGCTTACCTTCAATCATCTCTGGGGAAAGGTAACCCAAAGTTCCACACAGCGTCATGCGTCTTGATGGTGATTGCACTGACCAACCAAAATCAGCAATTTTGATCTCATACTTATAACCAATCAGTAAATTCCCAGGTTTAATATCGCGATGAATGACTTTCTTGGAGTGACAGTACATTAAAGCATTGGTCAAGTCACGAATGTAAATAGCAGCAGTTACTTCGTCGAAACGCCCGCGTTCCTTTAGCAAGTCACAAAGCGCGCCGTGTTTCGCGTACTCTAGGATTAAATAAATACGTTCCTCGTCGTGAAAATAACCGTACATGCGCAAGATGTTCGGATGACACAGTCCATACTGGATCTCCACCTCGCGCCTGACTTGGTGTTCGATATTAGAATCTACGATTTGGCTTTTAAAGAGCACCTTTAACGCAACCACGTAATGCGATTTCTTTTCGCGTGCTAAGTAAACATTTCCAAATCCACCTTTGCCAAGTGAACGTCCTAAATCAAAATCGGACAGTGCCCATACTTCTTTCTTTTCCGTGGTAGCTTCTTGATTCGTAGTCTGCTCCTTGTCATTCGCTTTATAGTTCGTTTGTAAAGGACGTGGTCGAGGTAATGGCACTTTAAAATTCGTAGGATGTGTACTTGAGGAGCTGGCAGCTGGCAGTTTTTGTATATTTGAGGGGCACGTTTCGGTCTTACCAGCTGGGTTCGGGCTGTTTTCCTTGCTGTCGTATTTCGGCTTATTCATTTTAAATCTTCACTCAATAAGTTTTTTTGTGATTAAGAACGGCCACCAGTGGAAGCGATAGACATCAAATATTTTAATAAAAACAACGATTCACTAATCACTTGCACAAATAATTCAAAACCACTTCAAAACTAACGAACGATAGTAACGTTTTTCTTGTTGACACTTGACAGCACGCAGCAGAGACAAGTAACATATGGCCAATGACTAAGGAAACCAAAAGGAAACTAAAAGGCATGCAGTGTTTGTGGTTTTACTCTTTGGTTGACAAATATGCCCATTTTTTTTTTAAAATATATTATAGGCTAGCGTTGGCTGCAATCAGACTTGCATGCAAGAGGTGATGCAGCAGGTGGAGCGCGCTTGCCTAGAAGATGCCTATTCACTCTTGATTTGAAGGTACCTTTAAAATTTTATATTTTACTAGCTGACCCGGCGAACTTCGTACCGCCTTAGTATGCAAAATTAAATGTATATTTTTCAATATTTCTGAGAGATTTTCTTAATATTTTTTTCCGTAAGAACCTTCTCCTAATAATAACAAATACAACAAAAAAAGAATTAGTGAAATCGGTCCAGCCATTCACGCGTGATGCCGTGACCAAGGAAAACGGGTTTCATTTTTATATATGTCACCGTAAGATTGTAAAATCCGTTAGATTATAATCTAACGGTTTCGATCCAGTTAGATTATAAACTTTCGAAAGATTGTGAACCGTTCAATGTTCTGAGTATTAATTTATGAAATATTTATTGTTTTTACGTTTTCTTGTCTCTTTCTTGTACAGTTCGCGCGCGAGTTGAATGTAGAGTAAATGTAAGTGTCACCATACATTTACTCTGCATTCAACTCGCGCGCGAACTATAGGTTAGGTTAGGGTTTGACATGAATATTCAGGTAGTGCCCGGCCGCAGGCCGGGCACTTAGGTTCTATCGAGTTAATATACCTAATATATTACAATTTACCGAAAAATAACGCGTTAAATTGTAAGCAGTATGTTACGGTTCACAATCTGTCAAAAGTTTATAATCTATCGAGATAAAAAACGTTATATTATAATCTAACGGTTTTTACAATCTTACGGTGACATATATAAAGAAGAAGATAGATGAGGATGGGAAAACGGAAGCCGGAAGGGCATTCCATAGAGTAAGAATAAATCTTTGATATATAAAAATAGGTACTAACTTTTGACTTTGGACTATTGGGATTTGGTCCAATCAAAGGTCCAATCGTGTTGAATCGTGGTCTAATCCTCGTCCGATAAAATTCGTGGAAACTTCAAAAATTCGTGGAAAAAATCATGAAAAAATGGGATAATCTGAGCAGTGTGGCCAATTCTATGTAACACAATCTCTAAACTAAACTAAAATGACAGCTCTATATCTAGTGCTGTCCCCTTGCGCAGGGAGTATTAGGAAAGCGATAGCAAAAAAATAGAGCTATAGTTTTAGTTTAGACATGGTGTAAAACGTGTGCAACGAAAAAAGAAAATGCCAAGACGCAGGGCGACCGCGTAACTTCTGCATCAATCATTGTTACAGTATCAATTGTTGTGACTAATTTGTGAGTAACTCACGTCAAACTCATTATTTTGACTAATTTCTTAAACTGGACACTTTCAAGTAAAGATTTTTATATAAACCTGTGAAGATGATATTCTTAGGCTCGCAATTTGAATGCCATAAGCCTACTTTGTCGTATTAGTTTACAAATTGTGAAAAACCAAATTAAATTTGAATTTCGCGGGCAGACCCTTGTCATCCACCGACACTCAACTCTGCTTGCATTTTTCAAACCTCAAAGATCTCAAAGATGAAAGTTCATTTTATTTTGTGTGAATTGTTATAAAAATAATAATAAAGGTGTATTTTGGTAGTTCAGATATTTTGTTTTACTTAATCTAATCACTGCAATATTTAAGACAAGGTACCTAAGTGACATATATTTATAGTAACTCAAAGTGATTCAAATCGTTTCCTTTTACATTTAGAATACTTCAATAAGTTGAAGGGGTTTAGTGGAATTACTTGATCAAGGATACGCACTAACTCATAATCGTGTTATTGTTTAAATTTGCTAAACAAAAAGCCAATAATCAATGAATGAATGAAATATTCTTTATTGTACACTTATCATAAATAATCAAAAAACAATAAACAAACAAATGTCAATCAATGATAATATCAAATGTAAAATCAATGATAGAAAACATTTTATTATTGGGAAAGTTTACAGAAAGTATTTGAGGTTATGGTAGGAAAAATAACAGACTCCTATAGGTATTAATTCGAAGCAGCTAAACACGTCGTGTCAGCGCTGGCTGGTTTCCACATGCCCATGGTATTGAAATTGTTGGGTTCGCCGAAATTATTGATAAATTACTCAACCAAAATTATTGATGAGTTACTAAGTAACATTGTTACTTGTCCAGAACACATTATGTAGGTACCTAAGTATAATTTTTGACAAATAGCTGGTGCCAATTAAATAGTCGCGTCTGAAGTTGACCACAAGATGGGTCGCAATAGCATATTTTAGGTGTCAGCAAGCTGCAGGCAGCTCGCCATCAATAGTGGGAGAGCTCAGCAGCACCTCATTTGATTGTAGACAACTGTAACTAAAGAAGGAATTATCGAGTGGTTGTTTTATTAATTTTTCCCTCTAACAAAATGTATGCAAGCGATGGGACACCAAGTATACAGAGGCGGTGAAGCACCTCTCGTAGGTATATATCCCGCGCCTAAGATAGGTGTAAGAAAAATTACTGAAGGGATTGATGATTTTTGTACAGAGTTAGGCTTAGTACACAAACACGATTTTGAAAAACAAATATCCATTAAGTCATGAGTTTTAAACATCTTTGTCACAACATGATGTGATGACATCATCGTATCGTATAATTATTCTAGGTACATACCTAGAATAATTATACGATATACGATAGAATAAGATAGTACTTATTGCAGGATCTCAATAGTCGAAATGTTTAGTTTTTAAGTTTGGTACTAAATATATAAATAAATAAATCACAATCACTTTAACCGCTTTTTTGTCTTGTCAAAAAACCTTTTTTTTAAAATATTTATTGAAAACAATACAATAGAAATTAAGTAAGTTGGCCTCATGGATGTAATAACTACTATAAAAAATCTTTGGTTGGCCTTACATAATGACTGCAAATCATGCTCGCGGGTATGGTGGCAAGAATGTTGGCTGCATTTCTGCGTTGGATAAACATGTTGATCCTTTCCGCAAAAAAACGAGCCAGGCCGTCTATCAACAGCCCTTTTGTAAAAAAAATGTTTGCCATAGGGTCCAGAGGATGGCTCCGGCGGGTCAGGCAAAGGCGACAGCGGAGGGCTGTCGGTCAACCAGACGGCCTTCCTGGTGGCTGGGGAGATGGTCGGCAGCGGCGTGCTCGCGCTGCCCCGCGCTCTCGTCAAGACTGGTAAGTTGGCTCTCTCTCTCTGCGTCGTATTCCTCATTGCTGAGGGTCGTGACCCCATTCCATTAATCACATAAGGCTAGGGGTTTGGCACTGGTGGGTCGGCACTCGGCAGTGCTCCCTGAATATTTTTATTTCATTGCAAAACTAGCTTACCCGTTGTCCTACGTGAGCGACAAACGCGACTCAGCGACTCGATACGACGCGACGTGACAGTATCAAACAGTAGCTGACCCTTCAGTCTTCACGTGGGCTACGTTGTCGCCATGGATTTATTCTTGGGTTCGCGCGCGTGAAGCGCGCGCAACCTTTAAATCTATGGAAATTATCTCAATCTCGCTTACAAGACCACAGCGCCAACCAGTGTCGTTGTCGTCGTCATCCGATAGACGTCCAATGCTGGACATAGATCTCTTGCAAAGACTTCCACATGCCGCAGTCTTGCGCCGTCTGGTAGCCTATATTTGTAAGTCAAAGTAATTATCTAAGTATTTATTCAAAACTAGCTGATGCCCGCGACTTCGTCCGCGTGGATTGAGATTTTTTGGTTCCCGCGGAAACTCTTTAATTTTCCGGGATAATAATCTATCTATTCCTGTACCAAATTGTGTAGGTACGCGTTTATAACATGGTTCCCAAAGAGTTTCTAGATTTGCCATTACATAAATTTAAAGACTGTGTTAAACAGCATTTAATTTTGTTAAGTCGAGGTTATTACACAATCGATGATTTTCTGAATGACAAAGTTGCATGGAAGAAACCGGGCTCGCATCCAGTGACCCACAAGTCAGTGTAATACTTGTAACGTAATGTATATATTGTATTTTTACTTATTGTAACCTTTTTCTTTTTTTAGAAAAGAGCAAAGTCTGCCGAGTTTCTTGTCGGCTCTTCTCAGAATCAGTGTTCCGAACCGGTGGTAGAGTCCTGACGTATCATAAGTGACACAAGTTATCCTACATGATAAATAAATCATTTCAATTTCATCAAGATCCGTTCATTCGTTCTGGCGTGATGGAATAACATTACATCCATCCATCCACCCATCCAAACTTTCGCATTTATAATATTAGTAGGGATTGGTATTTGATACCTACCTCCTACACACACAGTACACTTTTTGAACGTTGATTAAACATAATATAAGATCTGATAGTGATAATTAACGATATCTTTCTAAAGCTACGAGGGTTCCAAACGCGCCCTGCTGAGAATAGCCCACAACAAACTCAGCCGGTTTTTTTTATTATCACGTAGGTATCTCATAAAAATACCCTACCGGAACGTAGCGGCTCGTCTTTGCCGGTGTTATGGTAAATAGCCACTGCTGAAGCTTTCCATCAAACCAGACGTACCTCATACCTGGAGCCACAATCCTATATTTCGGCCACGGCGGCCTATCTCTAGAGAGATTAGCCATCTACGCGGGAGATATAGTGCACAAGTGTGTGCGCATTCACAGGTGCATTCTCGGTTCATTTACTCTCATAGTCCAATGGAATGGAAAATCCGACACGACCGGAGAGAGATCAGGCGCAAGACGGACGGCTTTACGTGCCCTCCGAGGCACGGGAGTGAAACACAGCCAACTTCCTAACTCCGGGCTAGTGCTGAATTTTTGACCAGTTCACGTCCCTAAAATTACTACACAAGGATTATAATTCTGAAACAAATGCGTAAAATATTCACATTCTGCAAGGCTACCTTGATAGGTTCCATTACTTCCATACTATTATACCTACCACTGAGTATTAATATGTTATGATATTAAGCAATAGATATCTCTAGGTGGTACTTACTAGGTAGGTACAATATATAGTTATTTTAATTTACTCAATCATGAAGACACCAGATAGCTCGCCGTATTACCATTACCATACAAGCATATACAAGGCTGTGTAAACAGGTTTCGAATCTCCGTCTCGCTCTAATACACGCGGCAAAAAAGAGACAGCCGGCAGGTCGTTACAATAATTATGATTAGGAACTTAGAAAAACAAACAATAATTTCGGAGCTTTCCCGCGACTTTGTAGGCCGCGTGGATTTATATTTTTTGTTAAAGATTCTGATTTTAAGATATTCCATCAGAATCTTTAAATCCTTTAAATATTATAATAATAGTGCACCAACTTCTGCACTCAGAGTCGCTTAATTAATTAATTAATTAAGGCACTCCTTAGGATAGATTTCAATATAAAATCTACGGAGACGGATTTCTAAACTATTGGATTCTAAGAGGCTAACTCAATCGTTTAGAAATCCGTTTACGATTCAGTTTAATATACTTATGTAGGTACTACCTAATTTAAGGGATGTAGGTATATATTTTTAGTACATATTATATTTATCTGGGAAACCAGGAAAAAAGAAAGGGTTTGTATAACGTTATAATTATGTGGTTTATCTTTTTAATACTTTAATTTTAGAAATCTTGAAATGTTTTAGAATAAAAATGCTTTGCGATTACGTTTAGATAATATAAGTTAACAAACTTTTTGTGTTCTTGCGAAACAACATGTTCGATGCGAAGGTTTACTGAAGAACGATGCAAAATTGTATTCTATATAAATCTGCAATGCTCTGCGAAAACATTAAATTAAGTACCTACCTACTTGACATTATAAGCCTTTGCTGGGTTTAATTTCATACATAGGTACAATACAATATCAAATATGATACCAATCTTCATTATATATACGAATTTGCAAGTGTATTTCAGGCCGAAACGTATGCGATCATGGAGTGTGCTTTTGGCCTGATGGATACTGTAAGCATAAAACCGAAGAAGTGATCATATATAGTGACAGTCAGGCTGCTCTCAGAGCATTAGAAAGGAAGGATACCACATCAGCTCTAGTGAAGGAATGCAAACGTATCTTGAATTCACTAGCTGAGAGGACAAAAGTCACAATTGCCTGGGTTCCTGGACACTAAGGAAACGAAGGAAATGAAAAAGCAGATGAATTAGCAAGAATGGGAGCAAGCACTCCATTCTGTGGCCCCGGCCCCGAACCTGAAAGTGATTGAAGGAATGATAGAAAGAGAATCGATTTAAAGATGGAACAACTCTACACAATATAGACAATCGAAGTTGTTCTTGAAATCATTCGATAAAAAGAAAACAAAACAACTTATGTCGCAAAGCAGAAACAACATAGCACTAATAGCAGGCATAACAACAGGACACTGTCTGCTAAATAGACATCTCACAATAATGAGAATCGAAGATGACCCATCATGTCCAGAGTGCGGCGAGGAAGAGACCAGCTTCCAGTTCATAGCTGAGTGAGTGCCCCATGTACTCATTGGTAAGGTGGGAATTAATAGGCAAGGACAGGATCAGTGAACAAGACCTAAATTAATGGACCGATCATCCGCCTGGCGACGGCGGGTGTCCCCTCTATAAGTACATACAATCTTCTTTAACTTTGATAATGAAACATACATCACAACTAACTACTAAACAACTAGAAAATAATATTACTCGATATAAATTATACGAGAGGCGATCAAAAAGTCTCCACAAATACAAGAACTAGGTATATACAGTACCCGGCAGTAAATATTGCACATCGAGCTTTAGAAAGAAATAGTCGGTTGCGTCGGCTTCGTAGAGCGTCGTCCCTGTCACTCGTATGTGACGTTTTGACACTGAGTCTGAGTAACAGAGACGACGCTCTACGAAGCCGACGCAACCGACTATTTCTTTCTAAAGCTCGATGTGCAATATTTACTGCCGGGTACTGTAACAAGCTGAAGATGTTTTATTTTTAACATCGTCGTCTATCTGTAGGGTCCTCCACAAGCCACGATCTTGCGCCGCCTATGGATCCAGCGACTCCCTGCGATATTTACGGATTTTTATCATCCGTAAATACATACATTCATTACATTTCTTCTACTTCAATGCATGTGGAATATCGCTTTTCAAGTTATCGTATTCCGGCTAAAAAATCTTGTTCATTGACAAAAAACGTCTCTATCGCAATCATAACCTCGAATTTTGGTACCTCAGATGTGTTCTTTTAACCTATAGAATAAGTATTAATCCCTGGGAGCGATGTCTTGTGAATATGGTGGGTGTTCCATCCATTGAAACCCTGCATTCTTAATGGCAGCGTGGGACACCTTGGACGCACGTGCGCGGGAGCGTTATCTTGATGAAACAGAACAAGGTGGCTTAGAGCGACTATTCACTTTTAAAAATATTGTGAAGCACACACAGAAAGCAATTAACCTTTACGGTGACAACTACCAAAGCATCTTAGTGAGAGAAAAACAAATGAACGTCAAGCAACATTTCAAATATCGAATACCGGACACTTTTTCATGTAAATAGTATTGGTTTAAGTATCCCGTGCGTCGCAGTATAGCTAAAGTCTGTTCAAATAGATATGAGCTATTACGTATTATTTCATTATTATTTTCAACCTCTTTAAAGTCTGATCCTTGTCTAAACACATCGTAATCTCATTTGCCATTCGACCAGTAATAATGGGAATATTTACAAACTTGTCGCCATTTAGTGCTAATGTCAAGTGACAGATAAGATGACGAGATCAGACTTTGAAGTCTCATCTCTGTTGGAAACATTAAGGTATAATGTAGATACTAACCAGTACATAATTATTTCAATGATTGGCAATGTGATAATGCATGACTGGTATCTATTTATTTTAGGCTGGTTGGGTGTCCCCATCCTGATATTGACATGCCTCGTAGCGGCCTTCAGCGGCAAGCGTCTGGGTGACTGCTGGACCATCATCGAAGGCCGAGACCCTGAGATGAGGACCAGGAAACGGAACCCGTACGCCATCATCGCTGAACAGTCCCTGGGAAAGTTTTGGAGGTAAGGTTCCCACAAAAACCAACTATGCAAATTACAATATTATATTTATGCATATCGTCAAACGCCATCTACAGAGTTGCCAACAAATCTCCGGCCGAACGGTTTCAATTCAAGTGTGTGATAGATTCATCACGTATGATCAGCAACAATAGTACCTACCTGTAAGGTACTATTAAGTATTCTGTGAAAGCAAGTCGTAGCAAGCATTATTTTGTCTTATCATGGTAGTTATTGGACAAGGCACAACTCTGTGCTGCAACTTGAGGTTTGTTTTGGAATAGCTATATATTTTAGAGGTCTTAAACCTAAACATCGAAATGTCCGTCCATTTTTATTCTGGCCTTTGAACTTTCTATATTAGGCTTTGTCATCATGCATAATTTTAGGAGATATTTTTAGGAATATTTTTTTTGTAGGAGATTTAAAAAGTTATATGTCTCTTACGTATTAATACTACATGTAGTTTTTAAGTGTTTTATTCCAGCAAAGTATGTACAGTATGTACAGGAACGATGATTCTACAGTTAAATGATAAATACTTTATTTAAATCATCGCGAGTGTGAATAATATGTATACTTCACACCATACAAATTGGGGCAACTGAGTTAGTAATTAAATATTATTCAAAATCGTCGACTGCCAACCTAAGTCGGACCTGCAAGTTGCTATGTCTGTAGACGTTACCGCTCCGGCGTACTTCCAAAACTGGTTATGAGACCACATTTTTACGGACCATTTTTTTTTTAATTTGTTTCCTTGGATTAGATCGGATATACTTGGATTTGTCATTAAACTACATAATAGAATTTTGAAAAGGTCAAATTAATAAATGCAGATCTCTATATTATGAATTAATGAAGTGTTATCTTTTGTATGAATAATTAAGTATAATTGACCGCCATGCATAACTACTCTCCCCAATTTTACTCGTGCGGAGCCCATACTAACTCTACCTACCTACTCGAAATGAGATCTAGCGTCCTTGTTCGTAGACTACTCTCTGAGCGGCGAGCGCCAATTAAAATTAAATTATCACTATGTAGCGCCATTTGTTTAACATAATAAAAAGCCCTAGATAGCAACCGTTTATATTAATTATTTACTTACAAACTCTATACTTAGTGATTAACACAAAACATTACAAATTATGTCGCCATTTCCAATTCAACAAATTCAATTCCGTACCAAAATGGTAAAATGGAACCCTTATGGTGCGACTTTCTCCGTCTGTCTGTCCGTCCGTCACACTCGATTATTTCAGTAACTACAGAAGCTATCGACATGAAATTTGGAATAGTTGTGTATATTAGTGGCCCAAAGACACTGGAATTAAAAAAAATGGAAATTATTTTTGTTCTTATTTAAAAACGGGGGAAAATCGGAGGTTGAAATTTAAAAGTGAGATAACTGTACTGTGTGGGGTATCATATGAAAGAGTTTACTTTGTACATTCTAAAACAGATTTTTAATTATTTTTAGTTATGATAGTTTTTGATTTATCGGGGAAAATGTCTAAAAAAATACCGTTCCCCCCCTTATCTCCGGAGTTTACCAATCGAAAAATTTGAAATAATTATGTTCAATAGGAATTTACGTATATTTTATAGGAAAACTATAGTCAATGCTCTAACTAGCATAGTTTTTTTTGATATTAACAATAAACCTCTACAAACAAAGTTAGTCTTGCGGTTCATTAACAAAGGTAATTATTTATTAATAATGGTACGGGACCCTTCGTGCGCGAGTCCGACTCGCACTTGCCCGGTTTTTTTTTTAAACTGGTGAGATAGCGTAACTTGTAGTGGAATAAAGAAAAGCATTGTTAAAGTTTCGATCCTTTTCCAGCGTAGCGGTGTCTCTAGCGATGATGGTTACACAGTTCGGTGTAGCGGTGGTGTATTTGCTGTTAGCGGCACAGATCATCGAGCAGGTGTTCCTAACGCTCGCCCCGACTGTCACCATCTGCATCTGGTACCTTGTGGTAGTCGGTGCGATGACGCCGCTCATGCTCTTCGGCACGCCAAGAGATTTCTCGTAAGTAAACACCTACAATCAGTGCTGGCCCGAGCTGCCTCAGAGCCCTAGACGAACATGGACCCATAATTATTGTTTTCTAAGTTAATGTAGGTAAATAGCTTGAAATAGCTAAAATGGCGGCCCTTGAGATAGCTTCGCAACAAAATTAAAAAGTAAACTGAGGAATTAGATATTAAAAGAAATATCAAAGAGTAGTTATATCAGTACGTGACTAGGCCTACGTTTTCATATAGACCAGTCTGGAATTTATTTTAAGTCGCATCACGTCGCTTTCCCTTGCTCACCTATTTTAGGTACCTAGGACAACGCGTAAGGACAGAAGTGCCTGTTCAGAACGATTACTGCAGGTGTTTGTGGTTTACAGGTTCCTGGGAGTTGTAGCGTTCTTCGCAGCAGTTGTGGCTTGTATCCTCTACTTCATCCAGATGATGAATGATGTAAGGCCTTTCGGCGTGTTCCGTTGGGGCCTCCACGGCTTTACCGACTTCTTCCTGGCTATGGGCATCATCATGTTCGCATTTGGAGGCGCCTCCACCTTTCCCACCATACAAAACGATATGACTGACAAGACTAAGTTTAACAAGAGTCTGCAGTATGGATTTACTGGTGAGTCTCTCGATCTTCTCTATAAGGCCCGTATTTTTAAATCGACATCAGCTTTTTCCTGGTAGGTCGCTTTGGTCGTGGCTTCCACCCTACACGCAAAGACAGCCCCCAAGTGATTTAGCGTTCCGGTACGATGCCGTGTAGAAACAGTTTAGGGGTAATTTTGGGTTTAAATAAAACTGCCATACCTCTAACAGGTTAGCCCACTACCATTTTAGACTGCAACATCACTTACCATCAGGTGAGATCGCAGTTAAGGGCTAAGTTGTAGTGGATAAAAAATCTAAGAACAGTTTTACAAGTATCGGTCAATCTGTGCTTACCTATTCTTGGCTGATACCTTATTGAAGTGAAACTTCTTTAGAATCGTTGGATTTGAAAATTCGATTAAACGAAAAAGCGACACCAAAAAGAGACCAACATATTCATAATAAGATTTAGAATGCGAGAGAATGAGATAGAGTACAAGTTGTATTTATCTCATTCTTCAGAGAATGAGAAATATGAGATAGAATACAAGCTATATTTATATACTTTTCTGAAATTTCACTTCTGCTGTGTGTGAATTGCACACATATGTACACTTTTTTTTTATATCTAAGAGAGCCTAGCCTTACATAAGAGCGAAAATTAACTAAAATAAAATTTTATATTGTAGCTATGCTGGCTCTATACCTCCCCATCGCAACAGCCGGCTACGCGGTATATGGAGAGTCAGTGGGTTCGAACTTCATCACCTCGCTGAGTCCCACAGCCCTGACCCTCGTTGGCAACGTGCTGATGTCAATCCACCTCATCTGCGCGTTCATTATCCTCATCAACCCCGTCTGCCAGGAATTGGAGGAGCTCTATAGCATTCCCACAGGTTAGTGTGATTTCTACAGTCTTTTATAATGGTGAGAGGCAACTTTCCACCTTACTTATAATATAACTGCCATAACCCTCAGCCTGTAATATCTGAAAAGCTATGAGCCTCTGACAGGCGGACGCAAATACAAATTACCTAATGTAAAAATAGTCTTGAAATCGGTGGTCACCATGCAAATGATCGCATAAGAATTATTGCCTATAATATAATATTAGGTAGCAAGATTTTAAACTAGGTACTTCGTATGGCATTTGCATTGGCATGGCACCTACATGGCATAGCATGGCAACTCGAACTGCTATCTATTACGCTTACTTACTACCAAGCCTGTACGTGGATAAATAAAGAGGAGGGCCTCGAATTTGGTGGCCCCGTCTTGAGAACGCCTGTATGCACTATGCAGTAGTGGACGCTAACGGGCTGCTTTTTTGGAGCTGTGCAGTTCATTTCTCTTCTGCTTCTTTTGATTAATAACTTTTTGTAGTGCCACACCCGGACAATGCACTTTACCAATGTTACGTGTAAGTTTCTCATGCCCCTGTATACTATCACGTCACCTGTCTCTGAAGCACTGTGAAATATGAATGCCATTAATTTAGATTTCCTCGCTAAATACTTTTGTGGCTGTTGCGTACTACGTAGGTACAGCAGTACTTTCGACTTTCTTTTATTGGAGTATAAGTAGCCATCTCTGGACTTCAAGGCTGGGGTCTTAGGATGTGCTAAGTATGTGTTTTACTAGATAAATGCTACGGAGTATCTGTACGTTGCATCAAAACTCAGTCAAAGTTTTATAATTAAATAACGATTATAAGTGGAATTCGAGTCATAGAATCGTGATAGTCATTTTTTTTTTTAGTCATTTATTCATTAAATATAGGTACACTGTAGGTACACTTATTTTCGTCTAAAAATTACATAAGTAGGTACTTAAAAAGCATGATGGTGATAATGGGTAACAGCTGGGTATTTTTTTAAATTATTAACACCATCTCACAAATCACCTTAACTCAGGAACTATCAGAGCCATTAGAGCAAATGATTGCCAAGCTTCCTTGTCATTTAAGTAATCATTTACATGGTAATAAGATTTTTCAATGAGTTTGCGTTTTACATTAACATTTGAACTTATTCAGAGACATCTTCAACATATTTTCTGGGAGCTTATTGTAGAAGCGGACACTGTTTCCATCAAATGAATTGCTTATTTTACTAAGCCTAGAAGCAGGCATTACAAGTTTATTTTTATTTCTAGTATTGACATTATGACAATCACTTTTCTTCTTGAATTTATCAATGTGTTTATGCACGTATGCTTTAGTAGATATATAATCGCTTTCAGATTCCGTCGGCTATCGCGCATTAGCCCGCGTATCAATCATGGCGGGCATCCTCTTCATTGGCGAGAGCATCCCTCGCTTCTACACCATCCTGGCGCTGGTGGGAGGCAGCACCATCGCCTTCCTAACATTCGTGCTGCCATCCTACTGCTACCTGAACATCGTCAGCCAACCCCCTAGGGAGGGCCAGCAGGCGCCGTGAGTGTTTATTTATTCTACCTGCTTCTGACTTCTGCCTTGTTGTTATTGTAGCTGATTTACCTGCAGATCATTAGTCAATGAATCCCATATATCATCTGTAATGAGTCACTGGTCCGTAATAAAACATGAAATGCTGGGATTGACGATTAAGTTATCTTCAGATGAAGCGAAAAGAATGAAGGACCTTGAAAGTTTGTCATCCATCTATAGTACCTAACCATACCTACCTGGATGATCGGATTCATTTGTTCCATGGAATGATAGACTGCGTAACCCCGACTATAGAAAATTCATACACAAATAATACGAAAGATCTCTAAATTCCAAAACAAGGCAAAATAAACTGCATCGCTTTGCAAGTGTATTTTTTTTTTAAATCCACTACAAGCTAGCCCTTGACTGCGATCACACCTAAGTAGTGTAAGTGATGATGCAGTCTAAGATGGTAGCGGGCTAACCTGTTAGGGGCATGGCAGTTATATTAAACCCACACCCCTTCGGTTTCTACACGGCATCGTACCGGAACGCTAAATCGCTTGGCGGCACGTCTTTGCCGGTAGGGTGGTAACCTCCCACCAGGCCAGACCAGGGAAATTCAGAAATTATAAATTCCTAAATTTACCCTGCCGGGGATCGAACCCGGGACCTCCGCAAGTTAAGGCAACAGCGCTACACACTGCGCCACGGAGGTCGTCAAAAACTTATAATAACTTGTATACTTGTATAACTTGTTGTATAACTTGTACTTCTAAAATAACGTCTGTTTTGTCTCCAGTGAGGTGGCCAGCTGGGTGAAGTTCGTCTGCTGGGAGATCGTGGTGGGCGCTGCGGTCATCGGAGTGGCGGCCACGTATAGCGCCATCAGCGCCATCTTTAGCACCGCCATGACCACGCCGTGCTACCTGAAGTAGTCTACCTTACAGATTTTTTAGGGTACGTTCGCACTGCGAAAACATTCGCGCGAATTTTATTCTCGCAATATATTAAATTTCGCGTACGGACTTCACATACTCCGCACTGCGAATGCGGCGAGCGTCATACAACTGCGTACAGTAAAATGTTCGCGCGAATATAATTCTTACCGTACCGCGTGAAATTATATCGCGTATGAATGCATCGGGTCGAATTATTTTTGCGCAAATTTTATTCACGGCTGCGACACCTCCATAATATGATTTGCAGTGTTACAGAATTGCGAAAAAAATCGCGTGGATATTTTTCGCAGTGCACACGTAGCCTTAGACTGTTCGATAAAATACGTTTTTATCACGATGGAAAGCCTATGAGTTGTGACTACTAGATATAGAGATCTAGATGGCACTACTTGTGTTATATAGCTACCGGTGGCTGCTCGGGGTAGGTAGGTTCTCCTACTGTTACTAAATCTAAATTTGCATTCTGCATCCTTATTAACAAAATTTCTGGTTAGCGGTAATGCCCAGCGCTGGCTGCTATTGTTTAGTTCATAAATAAAACAATGTGTTTAATAATATAATTGCCATAATAATCAGGTTAACCCGCTACCAACTTAACTTACCATTAATTACCACTTCAAGTGAGATCGCAGTCAAGGGCTAACTTGTAGTAGAATAAGACAATTCAGCAAACTATAGCGTTCCGGTACGAAATCTCGTAGAAAGCGAGGAACCTGCCATGCCTTCTCGAAGTTAGCCTACGTCCAATTAAAAACAATTTTGTTTTTCAAAGAGTTATATAAAGTATGCAAATGTCTTTTTATTTTATTCCTGTTTTAAACGCAACCTCTGCAAGCGGGCCTAAGACTTGTTTAGGATGAAACTGTTTTGTGACTCTTTTTTAGACTAAAAAACAATATAATATAAATCAACCTTTCACAAAATAATGCATAATAAAGATCTGCAACTACAATGTTTCCTGTATACCAACTCGGTCTAACGGATATATTTTGTGTAAACCTGAACATTGAGGATATTTGCCTTGGAATAGGAAACTTTCCTTGCCTATGTTTTTGTTTCTTTGGTAACATTTTTTTGTTTATTCAAAATATCTATTAAATAATAATTTAAGACTAGGATTTAGTAACTTGTTTTACAATAAGTAAGTGAATTTAGTATGATTTTGTAAGATTATACCTAATAAAATTTATATTTTTTCTATCCGTTTGTGCTCGAAATGAAATTGTGGCTTTTATTCTATAAGACAATTTCTTTTTATGATTGACCATTTGATTTTATTGAAAAAAAAACTAAATATTTAATTAAATGAACATAATATGAATGTTTAGGTATATTTACTTACCTACTTAATGTTTAGTTGTAGGTACAATAGTTGTGTTTTTGTTAATATGATGATGACTGTACTATTTTTTACATTAAAGTGCCTATATTTCATAATAAACGTTGAAATATTCCATGTTTTGTGTAGTTTCATTTTGAATCCCTAGAATAGGTAGGTACAGAATAGGCAGTAGGTACTGGATCGATGACCGAAATTTCAGATATTCAGCCTTTGCGTTTCCTCCGTATCCGGCTATTATCAGTAAAAACTAATTATATAAAAGGAAAAGGTCTGACTGACTAAATGATCTATCAACACACAGTTCAAACCACTGGACGGGTCGAGCTGAAATTTGCATAAAAACAGCTATGATGACGTAGGCATCCGCTAAGAAGGAATTTTTGAAAATTCAACCCCCAAGGGGCAAAATTTTTGAAATTTTAATTTTTTTGAAACTTCTACCCTCAAAGGCGTGGGATTGGGGATGAAAATTTGTATGAAAGTCCTTCATTTTTCAAAGTATTTTCCAAGTTTTATTGACGGAGCTTGGTATTTTGGCTTAAGATTAAAAATAAAGAAGTAGGTACGTGTTTCATATATTTTTTGTATTCCACCCCCAAAGAAGTTAATAGGGGTTGAAAGTTTGTATGAAAGTCTGCCACTTTTCAAGTTGTAGCCATTCCAAATTCCAAATTCCAAACACCAAGTTTCAACTTGGTGTTTGGAATTTCGGTTTGAAATGAAGAAATACGTGATTCATAGTTTTTGATAATTCTATCCCCTATCGTTAAATAGAGAGTTTGTCCTTTAATCATCCCGCAACAGAGCAACGGATTGACATGTTTTTTTGCATGTTAGTTGAGGACCTGGAGGGTCACTTAGGCTTTGTATTCCGGAAAATTTAGGAGTGCTTGTGGGAATTAAAAAAAACTTAATAAAGCGAACTAAGTCGCGGGTATCCACTAGTCTAAGTATATACCCACTTGTGGCACTGTAGCTTGAACTTTAAAAACAATATCGCATCTAAATTATTAATGACACGCGTGATCCCTCACATGAGGTATGCAACAACTTTATTTATTTGAAGGCATCGATGGCTATTGGTTAATTGGGTTATAAAGTGCACTTTGGAGTGCATCGGAACTTTCTATAGAGCGAAGTACGAGGCAAGCATAAGTTGCAAGAGGTGAGAACTGCACCCTAGGCCCCGCCTCCCGCCTAGGTGCACTAGGAACTACCTGCGTCAGCTGCGTGGATGGATCGATATAATGAAACCTGCGCTTATTGAAAGCGAAAGTTCTGAACTACGTCACTCTGAGCATACACGGTACTTGCATCCAACGGACCGATTCGCAAAGAGATGTTTTTTAATCACATGTAATCACTTTGGAGGTAAAAAAACTACCGGAAAATCTTGAGTCGATTAGCGCGACGACGCGACGTGGCGTAAGATGTTTTAATATTGCTTAGATTAATCTTTAATCTAAGCTGTATTGATACCTCTCTGTAAAATACCAAAAAAAAATATAATTTCTAAATTTTCTCTGGTCGTCTGGCAGGAGTCACCTTCCCGGCAAAGACGTGCCACCAATGCTAAGATACAATATTTTACTTGTTGAGGGCCTCATCAATTTCAACGAAAATAATGACGTATCGTATCCATTGGTAAGGCAGTGGAAACGTTCTTGTTACTCCACTGCGATTCTGTGTTCCTAATAAAATAGCCTAACTTGGATGCACTGCATGCAGTTTACGAAACTAGCCTAGGTTAAGCTGTTCGGTCAATGCTTTAGAGCTTTTTGATATTTATAGCACATGAGTGTCATGCTACGCGAACTACTTAATTCATGCGAGTATGTGACTGAAATGTCTGCTATTTCCATTTTTATCTATCTAGTATCTATCTATTTCACTCTACATCATGTGATAGAATGATAGCTCATGCATTTTGATTCATACTTACCGAAATTGAAAGCGCGAATAATAAAACGAGTTTAAATGCATTCAAACAAATAAGAGGATTTATTTTATAAACCGCGACCATTGATGTAGAATTTTGTTAGTATACGACAGTCATAACTTAAAGACCAAAAAAATATATGTTAAATGCCCGCATTATGAATCAGTAAAATTAGCAATTCATTTAGTAGGAAATTGTTTTAGTTTTTAAAATTAACTCTCATATCCCAGAAGACATGTAGGGCTGAAATGTCTCTCAATATATTCAAGTTTGTTGTTCCACTAGTGGGACTAATTGTATTTTTTTCAATTTTTCATTTTATTTTTGTTGGACAAATTACATCGAGTATTCTTAGCTAACATCGCCACTGGACTGGTAACGATGAGTTAGCTAGTATAGGTCAAGCGATTAAAGTGCAGTACGACCGCGTAGAAACCGACAGTGGCGCAGTGTACCTACCCATCGTACCACCGACCGTACGACTGATGGGGAAATTGCATCTTATTAATTACGAAATAAAAGTGTTATTAGATTGACTATCCATTATGGCTTTGGGTGCAACATTCTATGCATGTGATTCATTTGTACTAAAGTTGCATAAATTTGAAGAGCTGTGTATGCACTCGTAATAGAAGAACAACTGTAAAATTTGTTGTACGTCTCTTGTGTTGGTGTGGGTAGTTGAATTCAAAACTAAGTAAATGGAAACATTAATCTTATTTCATACACGATAAAATCCAAATTAAGGTAAACAGCAGGATATGCATTCCGGTTTAAAAAAATTGTATGAATGCAGTCCACAGTCATACATGCATCTCCTGTCACTAGACATGCATAAACCGGAAGAGGTAAAGTGCTTTATACGCTGATCACTTAGAAATGTCCATTTACATAAAAGTGCAAACCCCGCCCATGCAAAATCAGAATTGGGACAGCCATGCCTTTCCTTCTCTTACCTCAGTGATTGCAATCCCTCAAAATGAATCAGAAGATTGCAATACAGTGCACTATACATTGATAGCTTAGAAAGATCCAACAATTATCAATTGTAAAGTTCAACAGGAATGTCATAATCAAAAGTGGTATATTTTTATCTAATCTATCCTGCTCTTATTTTAGAAATCTAGCACATATAGTGAATCATAAAATAGCAACGCTTTTCTGAGGGTAGCTTAGATATTACCAAACACATTTTGTATTTAAAGCATATAAACTCAATATCAGAAGTGGGTTAACTATGCCCATCCTGCTCTTACATCCGGAATAGACTGAATTCGAATATTGCAACAAAGGTGCACTATTTCAGTGAACTCTGTTTGCTTCGAGTAAAATATCCAACATTTCGCAAGCCCCGCCCCGTTTGTAGTTTTTGTCAGAGGACATGAAACATCTCAGTTAGTGTAACATATATTAAAACTAACAGAACGGAAATTTCATCTTAATACATACGAAATAAAAGCGATATTAGATTGACTACTCATAATGACTTTGGGTGCAACATTCTTTAGATGTGATTCGTTTTTACTAAAGCTGCATAAATTCGAAGAGATGTGAATCCGTTATAGAAAAGGACAACTACAAAATTAATATTACGTACTTTGAGTAGGTGTGGGTAGTTGAATTCAAAATTAAGTAAACGGAAACTTGAATCTTATGACTTACACGATAAAATCCAAATTAGGCTGCACTGCAGGAAATGCATCCCAGTTTTAAAAAAAAGTATAATGTGTATGCGGCATGGTTGCAGGCACAGATACGATGCACCTCCTGTTACTAGAGATACATAATCCTGAAGAGGTATCAATGCAGGTATCTGCATATGTCGATTAAAATATAATGATAATTATGGCGCCAACTCCATCATCCCTCGGTTATGTAAATTATGTAACAAATTCAGTCAGTCACTCGATATCAACATAAATCCACCTGGCATGTTTCGCAAACTAGTCACTAGCAACTTAATCAACCAATCACGCTGATTGTGTTAGGAAACATTCTTCTGTGGTAATTGTATAAAAATAACTTTTTTTTTTTAAATTGTTCATCTATTACTTTGGTTAATCTACTAAATTGGTGCTTAAAATTGTGAAATTGAAATTTGAAACAAATTAGCCTAAGTTTAACTAATTATTGTAGATGTAGAATTGTGATCTATTGTGCTTTTAATTAATTAATTTTTTGAGTTTTCCTTTTTTGATAACTTGTTTTTGGCTCTTTCTTTTACTGTATTACTTTTTATATACCTAAATTTATTTATATATAGGCATGTAATTTAATGAGATACTTAAATGCATGTAGTGTTTGCTTTGATATGATTTTACATACATTGGCATGTATCTATGTTATGTAACTTATGATTAACGTGTAATATGTAAAAATCGCTAGCGAACCTTGTGAATAAAAATAAAAAAAATAAAATAAAATAATGAGTTTTATTGCCTATCAAATGAAATCCATATTGGATTGCTCTGCATAAAAGGCATCGGTTGGAAAGGCTACCCCAGACTTTAAAATGCATATAAAGACAATCTGACTTCACTAGTGCGTTCCTAATCAAGCATAATCCGTAGTGAAAAAACCGTATCCGTAGTGGGTTCCGTTAACCGTCGTGAAAAGGAAGTGAATGCCAGTTGCTAACTTTGACGGTTACTATTTCACTTCGAGTGGTTTCGCCATGGAACTAATAAGTACTACGTACAACGTACTTATTAGTTCCATGGGTTTCGCAAACGGCCATTTTCTTCATTTTCTGCAACACATATTTTCTGGTTTTCGGCCAATTACGAGTCAGACTCGGACACAAAGGGTTCCGTACCACCACCCAACACAAATTGTTTTAGTAAAACTAAGGCAGATGCTATAGCAACACGTAGTTAGCTGTGAAATAACGGTAAAGCCTGACAAACAATTCAATACCCCATGAGTTCGGCACCCTAATAATTAACGGTTTTAGGATTTATTTCTGTACTTGAACACAAGTACAGATTTAAATAAATTCTAAAACCGGCATAATATAATATAATTGGCAGAAAGCAAGGTCACATTGTTATGTGCCATATTATATTATATCTGCCAATTTCATGATTCTAGGAGCTTCTCGTGCTGACTGACTGACTCATTGATCACCTCTCCTGTAAAATTTTGCATGAAGAGAGAGCTGGGGAGTTGGGTTGGGGAATTAGGTGTTTTCTTTTTTTTATTTATGCTACTACAAGTTAGCCCTTGACTGCGGTCTCACCTGATGGTAAGTGATGATGCAGTCTAAGATGGTAGCGGGCTAACCTGTTAGGGGTACGGCAGTTATATTAAACCCATAACTCTAATCGGTTTCTACACACGGCATCGTACCGGAACGCTAAATCGCTGGGCGGTACGTCTTAATATATATATATATATATATAGCTGCTGCTGCTGCTGACTGACTGACTGACTCATTGATCACCTCTCCTCATGTCTTCTACGCGGTCCGCTTCAGAGGCCACGCGCCATACTAGTCTAAATGTCTAAATATATACATGAAAGGAAAATATGACTGACTGATATATCAATGCACAGCTAAAAACAACTGGACGCATGGGGCTAGGTACACAGATGATACATATCATGATGTAGGCATCCGCTAATAAAGGATTTTTGAAAATCCAACCCCCAAGGGTAATTGCTGCGACGCCGGTAATTTTCTTTTGTTTCTCACCCAATTATCCTCTGACGATATCACCGATGACCGACTTGTATTGTACGTGCGGTTCACGTCGTCAAGGAAGGTCGTGGACGTACTGGGAGTAGAAATTGGGGTGGAGAGCCTCATAGACATAATGCTGCAGTCCAAAAATAACTGGCAAATAATTCAAAATTATATGGAAAAGATAATGTTAAAGAAAGAGAAGGATGAAAGAGACGGGCGTGGATGAGACTGGCATTCGGCAGTAGTGGTAGGCCAAATTTTGGGCAGGTACATTGCTGATTAGCGACAGGAGGGGTTTTTAGCCGGTAGGAGTCCGGCACTATCCGGTCCGGACTGGATGTCCATGAGGATTTTCTCCTCCTACAAAAAAAAAAGTGTGGTTCACGAAGGTACAATACATGGACGATAGGTGGACGATATTGTGTAAGGGTCAACTAGTATTACTATAAATGCATCCCAGGTCGTTGGACTCATAGGTTGCAACTTGCAAGGTCGTTGAACGTGAAGCACTAGTAGGTATTTGTGATGCACACAGATCACGGAAACAACACCTTGTTTCCGTGATCTGTGGTGATGCATCATGCACTCCTGGTCGGGACGTCCTCGAGTAGATCGCCCGGGGACAATACGTCAGCAACGCTGTATTGATTTAAATTTCACTTTCAAATCTGTTCATACAATAGTATCTAGATATACCTACAAGTAGGTATATCTAGATACTGAAAGGGATGAAATGTATCGGCATCCTTGTCATTGCACCACTGCTTGTTACACGGTCTCCAGCAAAGTCATGGGGTGAGACCGTGAGAATCCTTACGTGATCAAAATAATTCTATACTATAATATTTTAAAAGCGAAAGTTTGGATGGATGGATGGTACCTATTGATGGATGGATGTTTGTTGCTCAATCACGCCAAAACAGTTGGCACACAGATTATTTATAGTCTGAAAAAACACTTAGGATACTTTATATCCCGGAAAATCAAAGAGTCCCCGCGGTAACCAAAATACCTCTTTCCACGCGGAAGAAGTCGCGGGCATCAGCTAGTAAATAAATAATAATTGATTTGCTTTAATTGACTTGGATATAATAATTATTAAAAGTCTTAAAGTAATAATTTCACTTACATATTCTACCATATTTTATAACTGCCTCGTAGGTTAGTATGTTTGACTTTGGCCGACGATATGCCGGGTTCGAGTCCCGGGTCGGGTCATAATTAAGTGTTGGGTTTTTCTGACTAGAAATTCTCGGTACTAGCCCGGAGTTAGTAACTTGGTGGTGATTCACCCCCGTGCCTCGGAGAGCACGTTACACCGTCGGTCCCGGCTATTATCAGTAACATGACAATTAATAGTCCTTAAAGCCTGCCAACCCGTATTGGAGCAGCGTGGTGGGTCTAATCTCTAATTCCCTCCCTCGTATGAGAGTGGAGGCCTGTGTCCAGCAATGGCATGTGGATACCTACCATATTTTAGTGTGCAAATTGTTACGTTTTTTCGAATATTAATTCATTACATCATAAAATTAAATTATTGTATTAACACATTATATAACTTATTCAAATTATTACTGTATAATAATTATAAGTATATCATTCATTTAAAGAATTTTATTATTAACTAACACATCAAAATAAACTCACTAGATAACAAAACTTACAGGCAACACAAAACACATGAAGTCCCTAACAATGGTTAGGGACTTCATGTTCATGGGACTTCATGGTTTGTTAATGTGTTTGATTGTGTAATGACACAATCAAACACATTAACAAAGCCAAAAAAAATATTTTTGTGACCAAACTCAAACTCAAATGTTTTTATTCAAATAAATTTTTGTAAGCGCTTTTGAATCGTCGAGTAAATCTTCCACTGGTTCGGAATGCCATGCCTACCGAGAAGAACCAGCAATAAACTCGGTAGTTACTCTTTTGATAAAAATAATTTACAATTACATCAATGTGTAGATACCTAAATAGGTAACCGCAGTCTAAGCACATAGCTAGAGCGAGTCAAATCCATGCTCAGTCTGTTATCATTTATATAATCTTCAACAGTATACAACAAGCCTTATTGAGGAACATACTTTTCAGATCAAATCGGAGAATCCGACTTGACCTCGTCCGTCCGATGTCAATGCCGGGAAGAAACCGATTTGGTGTATCTGGGTTTAATTTAAGTGCCATACCCCTAACAGGTTAGCCAGCTATCATCTTAAACTGCATCATCATGAGATCGAAGTCAAGGGTTGTAATGGATAAACTGCAAGTTTTAATAATTGTTAGTGGGCAATTACGATGTCCACTATAAATAATATAGGTACCTACCTATATTGTTTATATTGATCCTCAAGCATATCAACCTCCATGTGTTTATGTACCTTTAGTACAAATGCATAGTATTTCTATCATCTAGGTTGTCTATATTATGACGTGGTTTGTACAAGTGCATATCTGAACTACGAGGGCTTTTCAACCGATGCGTTTAACGTGCACCAATCTAATATATTCCCTATTTTATTGAAAATAAGACACATATTTTCTAGGTACTTAGTTTCGTTTGAAACATTGTCTTTCAGATACCCACGATCAATCTGCACCTCTTCCAATTTATGCGAGTTTGGTAAAAATGCAATGCACCCAAGTTTCTATAAATTTAAATATTCCAACTAAATAGAACTGCAGAGATGATGCCTTAACGTGCGGAGGTCCTGGGTTCGATTCCCGGGAGGGTCAATTTGGGAATTTATAATTTCTGAATTTTCCCTGGTCTGGCCTGGCGGGAGGCTTCGGCCGTGGCTAGTTACCACCCTACCGGCAAAGACGTGCCGCCAAGCGATTTAGCGTTCCGGTACGATGCCGTGTAGAAACCGAAGGGGTATGGGTTTAATATAACTGCCATGCCCCTTACAGGTTAGCCCGCTACCATCTTAGACTGCATCATCACTCACCATCAGGTGAGATCGTAGTCAAGAGCTAGCTTGTAGTGGATAAAAAAAAAAGTTTTTAACCGACTTCCTTAAAAGGAGGAAGTTCGGCGCGTATCTTTTTTTTGAATACCTACATAGACTAGCGACGCTGTCACCGTGTCCAGATAAGTTTGTGGGAAATACCATCAAAGATTTTTTAGACGATATATTAATATGATAAAATTATTAGGTGGCCGTTGCATCGGCGAACCAATCTATACGTAATATAATATATAATGCCAATGTAGATATGAACGCAAATATGAAATAAATAAATGAAATGAAGCTCTTCTAATCACTGAATTTCAGCCGAAAAACAGTTACTTAGTGACTAGGTATTTGGTAAAAAAAATATTGATTTAATGGACAGTAGAGTGACCCCACACCCCAAACAGTTCACCTTTGTCAGGAAGATTCTATTTTTGGTTGATAATATAATGCAGTTCTCTGCAGTTGGCGGGGAACATAGTTCGTAGAACCGATAGGCGTTTGGGTTCCAAGGTGCATGAATTATATTATTTAGGTATGTTCCATGCAAAAAAGGTTTGGGAACCGATTGTGATGTTTGAACAAAGATAGGTTAAATACATCCCCAGTGTAAAAAAATATCTTCTTTTCGTCCCGACAACAAACTAGCCGGGTTTCCACTACAAGCGGAGCTCCGTACGGGCTCCGTTAAACTCGCTGAGGAAAACTGCATACAAGCACTTTCACTAACAAAGAGCTACCGGAAACCACCGAACGAGCAAACAGAGTTCAAAAAGAGTCCAAATGAGCTCGATCATTCAGACAACTCTTTGTTAGTGGAAGTGTAATACTATTTTATACTATTTACTTACACCCGTTCGGAAAGTACCAGCTTACTTTTTTCAAAAACGAGGAAGAAAGTACTTCATTGCTACCAACCAAATATGCAGGCGGAAGAAATGTATGAAATAATAATAGTTTAAAAAAACTAAAAAACACGCTTTTGACGGTGACACTCCGGGTCTCAGGAAAGCAAAAAATCGCTAATCCTGATTATCCTTATAAGGATAACGGGTCAAACTGTTTAAAATGTTGGATTGTCATCGGTCCTTAATAAGTATGCCAAATTTCGAGTTAATCCGACGTTTTAAAGGGGGTCAAAATCATGTTCAAAGATTCCGTTACATACTAACATACATACGTCTGAAGCTAATAAAAAGCGTGTAAAATCATTTTTAACGCGCTGTTTCTTTTTTTAACTTTTAGTAACATCATTGCAGAAATTAATGTCGAGTAAAAAGACTAACTTATCAGTAATAATAAATAACAAAAAACAACAAATAATAATAAAACAATCTTGAGTTATTTAAAAATAGTTTAATTAATTATACATTTTTATTAATTAGTTTATACCCAGGACCTAAAAGTTCCCAATTGTTTCTTTTTTTTAAGAGTGGTAAGCGAGGTGACTCATGGAGAAAAAAAAAATTACCGAATAGGCTGTATGGCCTGAAGACGATAGATAATATTTGCCTTTTTTTGCTTTTAAACCCAGTGTTCGTAGTATTTAGTGACGTTCATAAATCGACTCTCAGCTTTCTATGAACATACTCATCAATATAATTAGTTTATAACCTACTGCCCAAAAAAATATATATATTCGTTCGCCTAAAATTTATCGGTCAGTTGCGTTATTCATACGTCCCTAGTGACAGGAGGTGCATCGTACCTGTGGATTGCATCAATACATTTTTTTTAAACCGGGATGCATGTCCTGCGTTGCAACCTAATTTGGATTTTATCGTGTAAAAAATAAGATTCATGTTGCCATTTACATATTTCTGAATTAAACTACCCACACCAACTCAAGAGACGTACAAAATATTTTGTAGCTGTCCTTCTCTATTAAGGGTGTATTCGCAGCTCTACATGCAGCTTTAGTGAAAATGAATCACATATAAAGGATGTTGCACCCAAAGTCATACCCACACTGACTGAAATGTTTCCTGCATTGATAACTCTTCACGTTTATGCATCTCTAGTGATAGTGCATCCTATAGGTGGACTGCATCCATACCTTTTTTTTAGGAGGAGGGCGAATCCTCTCCTGCAGTGCAACCGAATTTGCCGTATACCTAGTAGATACTTACTTATCGCTATAACTAGATATTATGAAATAAAGTCCCCCTGCCGCGTGTGTCTGTCTGACTGCGATAAACCCAAAAACAACTGAACCGATTTTCAGTTACCATCCGATTTACGGTTTCCACCAATGGACGGAGTGATTCAAGAGGAAGGTTTATGTGTATTATTCATTAATGTTATGTGTAAATTGATTGAAATATGACATTGATAGATGAAGATGTCCTCAAACTCAAGTCTACTGGACGCTTTCATCGAAAACGCTGCCCTTTGATATTATGACAAAACAATGTATGGTAGAATTGTTCCTCTTTTATAAGTCTACAGAAAAATCAGCGATGGGATATGACGGATGGCATGGATCTATGAACTTCTGTGTTTGACTTCACTTATAATAATTTAAGGTTTCCACTGAAAACCAGCGTTGCAGCCTGCTGCAGCATGATGCTAAGATAGCTAAACCTGTGTTTGGTCGCATATAACTACTATATGCCTACGTATTACACCATACAATTTTAAACAATATCTTAGGAGTAATCAAAAAATTAAAAGTATCGCGAGACCAAATAAATGCTACCCGTGTGAAGCCAAGGCGAGTCGCTAGTTATACTTATATTTTACATTGATCGTAGCAATTCAACCTCCATGTGTTTATGTACCTTTGGTACGAATGCATCATATTTCTAGGTTGTTTCTATACATGTGACGTGTTTCAACAAGTGCATCACATAGCGAGAGCTTTTCAAACAACGCGTCAAACGTGCATCAATCTGATATAATATTATATTGTCAATAAGACACGTAGGTACGAGTATATTTGATAGGAACATGGCTTTTCCACGACGGATAATGGAATCCACAATTACGGATTTTTCACTATCGGTTAGGTGTTTTGTAATGCGACTTCCGTGGCGCAGTATTGAGCTCTGTTGTCTTAACGTGCGGAGGTCCCGGGTTCGATCCCCGGCAGGGTCAATTTGGGAATTTATAATTTCTGAATTTTCCCTGGTCTAACCTGGTGGGAGGCCTCGGCCGTGGCTAGTTAACCAGCAAAGACGTGCCGCCAAGCGATTTAGCGTTCCGGTACGATGCCGTGTCGAAACCGAATAGGGTTATGGGTTGAATATAACTGCCATACCATATTTAATATATAACCATAAGGGCTAACTTGTAGTGGATCAAAAAAGGCTTGTCTTTATGCACTTTTTAAAGTCTAGGGGTAAACTATTGACTATCTGTGCACCGTGATACGAACAGAAAGTAGTAAGTCTACCTGTGACCTGTGACATCTAAAATATTTTTTTTAACCATTTCAGTTAGCCCTAAGTTTGGATGTTTATATAAATACTGTATTTCTATTATGACCTATTTTATACTGGGTTTTATATATGCCTTTAAATATAAACTTTATTATTATACTAGATGATGCCCGCGACTTCATCCTCTTGCATTAAGTTTTTTTTTATTCCCGCGGGAACTCTTAGATTTTTCAGGATAAAAAGTAGTCTATGTCCCTCCTCAACTATACCTACGCAAAAAGTCATGTCGATCTTGCTGTTGTGGCTTGATTGAAGGACAAACCAGCAAACTAAAAAGCCAACAAATAAACACACTTTCACATTTATAATAATATTAGTATGGAGTATGGATAAAACTCAGTATCGCTTTTTCAACATTATGTGCAGATATGTAACAACCTCTACAGGTTTATGCATCTCGAGTCACAGGAGATGCATCGTATCTGTGAACTGCATCCCTACAATTTCTTTAACCAGCATATCCTGCGGTGCAACCTAATTTGGATTTTATCGTGTAAGAAATAAGTTTCATGTTTCCGTTAACTTCATTTAGAATTCAACTACCCACACCAACTCAAGAGAGGTACCCACATCATACCCACACTGACTGAGATGTTTCCTGCATTGATAACTCTTCACGTTTATGCATCCCCAGTGATAGTGCATCGTATCTATAGACTGCAATTATGCGATTTTTCTTAAACCGGGATGTTCCGGGATGCACATCCAGAGGCCATACTGCCTACGCTTAAAGCCATATTGTTACATTATTGTTGCCTTTGGCGCCTTGTACGTGACATCGAACTGTCATTTTGAATAATATTGCATAAGTATTGCTTTAATATGGCCCCTGCAGTGCAAACGAATTGTCGTGTGCATAATCTATATAAGAAGATACAGTTCGCGCCCGAGTTGAATGCTGAGTAAATATATGTTAATATATGTGTCGCGCGCGAACTATACTTATTACTATAACAATATATTTTAATAAAGTCCTCCTGCCGCGTCTTTCTGTCTGTCTGTCTGAACGCGCGATGAACTCTAAAACTACTAGGTTCTCACCAATGGCCGGAGTGATTTAAGAGGTTGGTATGTGTATAATTCATCAATGTTTTGTGTATTAATGTTTTGTGTAAATTGGTTGAAATATGACGATGATTGTTGAAGATGTCGGAAAACGTCTAGCCGACTGGAATGGAAGCTTTCATCGAAAACACTGCTGAGATAAATCACAACAATGTGAAAATTAAAGACAATATACATTTGATCCGGCCACGAAATTTGGGCACTTCTTTGATTTCATGTCAAAATCGACCGATGTAAAAAAAAAATTTTTTTCTTGAGTTATTGTTTTTTTAAGTTGACCTTGGCAAAGGGGTACCTTCATTTATCATAGTGATGAGGAAGGCCTCTCACCAGGATCTGATTCTCTTGGAGATATAAGGTAATTGGTAATTATTATGATCATGGTAATGATAAATTGTGACATGGTAATGAGTTCCGTGACATGGTAATTAGAATATACACATGGTAATTTGGTAATGATAATGGTGATGAGTACTATGAATAAAACATAAGTGTTTGTGTTATAAAAATCCGAATGTGTCTATAAGAAAATGTGGAAAAATACAGAAATAAAACTGAAAGAACAATGATAATATTATATTAATATCGAACAAAGGTATCGCTTACTTATTAAAAGTCTTCGTAATTGATAAATCAAATGTGTCAATCACGATTCGCAAAATACAAAAATCAGACACGATGACAAGATAAATAGATTCATTAATCTTCTTATCAAATATATAGTAAACTAGAGTAAACGTCTAAGTATATAATTAATATTATCAAAATAACTCTATATATCTGCACATAATCTTTTTAAATTAATCATACAAAGTTTGATAAACAAAAGTTAGTCTTGTTGACGAGATAAATAAATTAAGTAATCTTCCTATCAAACCTACCTAGGTAAATAGCGAGAATAATCGTATTAATATACTATAAATAAATAATATTAAAAGAAGCTCAAAGTTATTTTAAAATAACATGCTTTAGTTACCAACATGAGAAAAAATATAAACAAAAGTCAATCAGTCAGTCAAAATATTCGAACATAAAACGATTCAGTTAAGTTCTCATACAATAAATAGTTGTATAGAGTAGATGTCTAAGTAAATAATAAATAGTACCAAAATTACACTCTGAACTCAAAGTAATTTTAAAATAAATGTTTCAATTGTTACATGATCGTTGATTATATGAAAATTTAAAAACAAAAGTCTTCTTAACCACATTAAAAGATAGAACAACAAAGTTTTTTAAAAATTAAGTTAACGGGTGTCTCAGTGCTGACAAGCACCAAAATAACTCTGAACTAAAAACCATATAAAAAATAACATAATATTTTAATAAAAAAATAATGATCATATAAAAACAGAAAAACAAAAGTCTATCTCGTCGACAGAATCAATAGATTTAACAAAGTTTAAGCATAAAACCGGGTTTGTCTCAAAATTAGTTTGTTTACTTAAAACTATTTAAAAAAAAAGACAATAAGCTCCCAGAAGACATGTTGAAGATGTCTCTGAATAAGTTCAAAGTTAATGTAAAACGTAAACTCATTGAAAAATCTTATTACCATGTAAAGGAATACTTAAACGACAAGGAAGCCTGGTATAATAATTTGCTCTAATGTCTCTTATAGTTCCTTAGTAAGAATATTTGTGAGATGGTGATAATAAAAAAAAACAAAACCCGGCTGAGTTTGTTGTGGGCTCTTCTCAGACCAGGGCGCGTTTGGAACCCTCGTAGCTTTAGTTTGAAGATACCGTTACCCATTATCACCATCATGCTTTTTAAGTAAGTAATTTTTAGACGAAAATAAGTGTACCTACAGTGTACCTATATTTAATAAATGACTTGAATCTTGAATCTTGACAAGCTCCAAATAAAAACAATATGAACCTAACTATCCTATTAAACATTTTGTATATGTTGAAGGTACATACTTTATCAAAGACCTTCTGCTGGTTTTTTTTATTATAACCACTAGCTGATGCCCGCGACGTCGTACGCGTGGATCGAGGTTTTGTGGTTCCCGCGGGAACTCTTTAATTTTCCGGGATAAAAAGTAGCCTATGTGTTATTCCAGACTATAATATATCTCTGTGCCAAATTTCATCCAGATCCGTTCAGCTGTTGGGGCGTGATTGAGTAACAAACATCCATCCATACATCCATACATCCATACATCCATACATCCATACCGACATCCATACATCCAAACTTTCGCTTTTATAATATTAGTAATAATAACCATTAGAAATTTATTCAGACCGTAATATTTTTCCGTAAATAAGTAAATAAATTATTAATTAATATTCTCTTTTGTCTCGCTGACATTTCGGCATCTGGTTATTTTTTTTTTTTCTTCCTTTCTTTTTAAGTATCCCTCCCTAAAGTACTCCATTTCCCAAACAGTATCAAAAATATTCCAATTATCATTCAACACAGACCATTTATAATTTTTTATTTAAATGCTACTTCAAGTAACCCCTTGACTGTGATCATCTGGGGGTAAGTGATGAATGCAGTCTGAGATGGTTTCAAGCTTACCTGGCATAGGAGTAAGGGGGTAGTCATCATCATCATCATCAAACGACAGACGTCCACAGCTGGACATAGGCCTCTTGCAAGGATTTCCACACGCCGCGGTCTTGCGCCGCCTAGAACCAGCGACTCCCTGCAACTCGCCTGATGTCGTCCGACCCGCGAGTAGCGGGTCTACCAACGCTGCGCTTCCCAGTGCGAGATCGCCATTCCAGCACTTTGGGACCCCAACGTCTGTCGGTTCTTGTAACTATGTGCTCCGCCCATTGGCACTACAGCTTCACAACGCGTTGAGCAATGTTGGTTACTTTCGTTCTTCTGCGAATGTCCTCATTCCTGATTTGATCGCGCAAAGAAACCCCGAGCATCGCTCTCTCCATCGCTTAACCTTGAGCTTTCTTATTAGGCTCATAGTTAGCGACCAAGTCTCGCATCCATAGATCATCACTGGCAACACGCACTGTTCGAAGACTTTGGTCTTCAGGCACTGAGGAATCTTGGACGAGAAAACATCTCGCACCTTCCCGAACGCTGCCCAACCGTGTTGGATTCGGCGGCCCACCTCTTTCTCGAAATTGGACCTACCTAACTAGACCGTATGTCCCAGGTATATAATATACTCTTCTACAATTTTGAGTGCAGAACTCTCAACGATTACAGGGTGGAGCGGAACATGAGCATTAGACATGATTTTCGTCTTACTCATGTTCATTTTAAGGCTCACCTGTTGTGAAACTCTACTGAGGTGATCATTGAGCACTGTATTAAGGTCTCCCAGAGTCTCTGCCATGATGACTATATCATCGGCAAACCGAAGGTGAGTGATGTACTCGCCATTGACGTTCATTCCAAATCCGTTCCAATCCAGAAGCTTAAAGACGTCTTCCAACGCGACGGTGAAGAGCTTCGGGGAGATTACATCCCCCTGTCGCACTCCCCGCTGCAGTTGGATTGGCCTTGTAGTCTGGTTCTGTATACGAACTGACATTGTGGCGTTTTCGTACAAACACTTCAGCACTTGGATATACCGGTAGTCTAACCGGCATCTCTGCAGCGACCTTAATACAGCCCAAAATAGTCTGGTTCTGTATACGAATTGACATTGTGGCGTTTTCGTACAAACACTTCAGCACTTGGATATACCGGTAGTCTAACCGGCATCTCTGCAGCGACCTTAATACAGCCCAAATTTCCACCGAATCGAAGGCTTTCTTATAGTCCACAAACGCTAAGCATAGTGGCCGGTTATACTCTTCCGTCTTCGGTATAATCTGCCGCAGCGTGTGAATATGGTCTATGGTACTAAAGCCTTTTCGGAATCCGGCTTGTTCGGGAGGCTGGAAGTCGTTGAACCTTCGAGCGAGACGATTCGTAATGACTCTCGAGAACCACTTATAGACATGGCTCAGCAGCGAGATGGGTCTATAATTCTTCAGCAAGGTATTGTCACCCTTTTTGAAGAACAGAACCACCACCCTCTTGTGTCATGCCTGTGGCGTTACGCCCTCGTGAATGACGGAATTGAACAATCGCTGAAGGACCTTAAGTATCGGTTTTCCACCCGCTTTCAGGAGTTCTGCTGTGATTCCGTCCTCACCTTGTGCCTTGTTGTTCTTAAGTTGCTTGAGAGCCATACTAATCTCGTAAAGGCTGACGTCCGGGATATCTTCGGTATAGTGTCGGGTCAATTTGGCTCTGGCATCTCTAGCCAAATCGTCAACAGGCTTAAACTTAAGGGGGTAGTATTAAACTAAAATCGCTAATCAGTTTCTAAGCTGCATTGTAACGGAACGCATTTGATTACGTGATTTATCATATGGTACGTCTTTTCCGGTAGAGTGGTGGATGGTAACGAGCCGGAGACCATTTTAAAGATTACAAAACGCCAGATTTTCCTCTGCCGGGAATCGAACCCAGGATCACCCGTTTTTGAGACCGAAGCATTCACCACAGCGCCAGGAAAGTCGTCAAATCCTAGAAGTTCCCATACATTAAGGCACTAATCTAATTTCCTGGCCAATGTCTAATTACCATGTACGCAAAATGGTCATGGTAATAGTGGTAATTAGAATCATGGTAATTAGTATTGGTTAGTATTTAAATTTTTACTTGATAAGTAAACATAGTATTTTTTTTTAATGAGCTTTTTTAGAGAGTAAAACATACTTAAAATATTTAAAAAATACAAATATGTAAAGGTGGTAACTACTTACGGTATGGTAAGAGTTCTATGAATGAGGGTTTAAAGTTGACAAAGTGAAATTTCCGTTGGAGAATGCGAAATATTTTTGTAACCCGCCGATGAACACACCTCCACTTGGCACGAATTGCTCAAGGCTACTGATTCTGTACGTAAGACGCGACGACAATGCGGATTGTATGGATATGTGGGTAGATACGATAGTGTTTGCATAAGATCACATGAATGATTAAAAAGTCGTGGGACAGACTTTAGTCACTAGTAAAAAAATAATTCAATGACTTAATCTCACGCTGCTGTTGTTATTTTAAACATCAATTATTCATTATTGAAATATATTTTTTTGAGAATTTTTAATCCACTATATAATTGAAATAAATAGGTTTGTTACTTGCGACATGAGCAGTGGGACAGTCATGGTGGTTAGAAATTGGAGGTTTAAATTTTTTTTAAAGATGGATCTCTCCTCTTTTATGTTCTTTTTCTTGATGGAGGGTATAGAGGACACTGTCTAGTGTCTACAAAAAAAATTACATAAGCCAGAGTTAGTTTTAACCTACGTTCTCCAGCTTGGGACATGCTTTTTACCACATTTGGGAGAAGCATCCGATTGCTATCGTTAAGCTCTAAATCAAAATGCGATCTAAACACAAAAGCATTCAATAATCGCTGAGTCCCGGCAGGAGACTTATTTACTATCGACCAAATACTCGCATTTATTACTAACTATTTTCAATATGGCGTCCGTATCCCCAGTTTTAAAGCGAAAGACATGAAACTAGTCAAATTAACTGATACCTATTATACTTCCTGTTTCATGAGATATTTTTAAACGACAAACAGTAATAATGCTATCAAATGTATAGTGGAATTGTTCCTCCATTATACAGAAAAGTCCGTGATGGCATTTGTCTATCTTTTAAGTGTACTATACCCATTATAAAGAACTATTTTGACGGATACGATAGAGCCTCTGAGGGGATCTCATGAGGCCAACTTTCACGGTTTTCCTCAATGGCCAAATAAGTCAAATAATTAAATCAAAAAAAGGAGGTTATGGTTCTCATTTTCCTTTTTAGGGTTCCGTACCGAAATGGTAAAATGGAACCCTTATGGTGCGACTTTCTCCGTCTGTCTGTCCGTCCGTCACACTCGATTATTTCAGTACCTACCGAAGCTATCGACATGAAATTTGGAATAGTTGTGTATATTAGCGGCCCAAAGACACTGGAATTAAAAAATATTGGAAATTATTTTTGTTCTTATTTAAAAAGGGGGGAAAATCGGAGGGTTGAAATTTAAAAGTGAGATAACTGTACTGTGTGGGGTATCATATGAAAGGGTTTACTTTGTACATTCTAAAACAGATTTTTAATTATTTTTAGTTATGATAGTTTTTGATTTATCGGGGAAAATGTCTAAAAAAATACCGTTCCCCCCCCTTATCTCCGGAGTTTACCAATCGAAAAAGTTAAAATAATTATGGTCAATAGCAATTTACGTATATTTTACAGGAAAACTATAGCCAATGTTCTAACTAGCATAGTTTTTTTGATATTAACAATAAACATCTACAAACAAAGTTAGTCTTGCGGTTCATTAACAAAGGTAATTATTTATTAATGGTACGGAAAATGGTACGGAATGGTACGGTCGTGCGGTAATGGTGGCCACATAGGCTCTATTTTGCAGTCCAACAAATAAGAGAACGAGACACGTGAAATTGAACGTGTCTCTCGCTAAACGCGAGCCAGAGTACAAGTGGTGCCATCTAGGTGGATAAAGTAAACTAAATTAACTATTAGCCGAGTTTTGGTATCGGCTTACAGAAATCTACCGGGGCACAGAATTGCCCCGCGCCCCGCCCGGGTAAAGAGGCTCCGCCTCGAGGCCCGTACCCCCGCTTGGCCCTCACGGGCCAAACGGAGAAGATCCTTTGACGAAAAAAATATTTTAATTAAAAATACTAGCGGCCACTTTTTGATTGGCATAGTAAATAATTAAAGCTGTCTTTACGCATCCATAATTCCGTCTTCCCGCGACTTCGTCCGCGTGGATTAAGTATTTTGATCCCCGCGGGAACTTCTTAATTTTCCTCCTGGAAAATCAAAATCAGTTGAAAAGATGAGCCGTTAAAGCGTAGCAGACAGAGAGACAGACACTATTTCGCATTTATAATATAAGTATGGAACAACAACGAAAAAAAAAAACCAAATGTTTGAATCGTCAAGTGAATCCACCTACAGCAAATAAATACATCATAGCGTTTAACAAATATAATTTGTTATACGCTGCCCTCGCTCTTGTTCACGAGTTCACGACCTAGTACCTACCTACTGTAAAATAAAATATATATAGCCGCCGTGTCGGTGTCGGTGTCGGTGAATGAAGAATGTAGGTGCCGGTACCGTGTCGTTGTGTACTGTCGGTGTCGGTGTCGGTGTCGGTGTCGGTGTCGGTGTCGGTGTCGGTGTCGGTGTCGGTGTCGGTGCCGGGCCGGGCCGTGCAATGAAGAAGCGCCCTATGAGATTTTCCCGCTGCAAAAGGCCTACATATAGCAGCTATAATATAGCATCGGCAGGTTTTTATTATAAGTCCTTAACTGCCTCGTTGGTCTAGTGGTTAGCATGTTTGACTGCGGCTGACGAGGTCCTGGGTTCGAGTCCCGTGTCGGGCCATATTAAGTATTGGGTTTTTCTGAATAGAAATTCTCAGTACTAGCCCGGAGTTAGGAAGTTGGCGGTGTTTCACCCCCGTGCCTCGGAGAGCACGTTATGCCGTCGGTCCTGGTTATTATCACTAACATGATAATAGTCGTTAAAGCCCGCCAACCAGCATTGGAGCAGCGTGGTGGGTCTAAGCTCTAATTCCCTCTCTCCTATGAGAGTGGAGGCCTGTGCCCAGCAGTGGGAGGTTAATGGTAGTAGTAGTAGTAGTAGTAGATAAGTCCTTAATACTGATTTCAAAAACTTAGAACCTGCGTGCAAGCTTTCAACCCCTATTACACGCCCTTTGGGGTGGATAATCGTAAAATTGCTTATGCAGTTTATTATGACCTAAAACTTATAACCTGAATCCTGATTTTAAAGTCTCTAACTACAAAAACATAGGACTAGCATACAAACTTTTTACCCTCATTTCACCCTCTGTGGGGTAGATTTTCGTAAAACTGCGTATACAGTTTATTATAATTTAAAACTAATAACCTAAATCCCGATTTTCAAGTCTCTAACTTTAAAAACTTGGGAGCCCTTATGTAAGCTTCCAACCCCAATTTCCCCTCTATTGCGCTAGATTTTCGTAAAATTGCATATATAGGTTTTTATTATTTATAACTATTAACTTGATTGCCAATTTTCATGTCTCTAACTTCAAAACCAAAGGACTTTCATACAAACTTCCAACCCCCATTTCAACCCCTTAGGGGTGAATTTTCTCAAAACCGTTTCTTAGCTGATGTCTACATCATAGAGGGAACCTACCTTCCAAATTTCAAGTCTTTATGTTTTATAGTTCCTGAGATATCGGGACGATATGTGAGTGACTTTTCACTTTTAAATATATACTCATATAGATATTTTATAAATATGGCGAAAAAAGTGAAACACATGAAAGTATTTGCCCCCCGATTGTGTATGTCTTCCGAAGCGGTGGTCTTGAGTCTTGACTTCTCCTATATGACACAAGTTGTCCTTCGTGAAATAAATAAATCATTTCATTTCATTTAGGTACACGGTACACACGAAAAGTGTTAGCCTCCTCACAGTTAATTCTGGTAAAAATGTGCAAAAAGGGAGTCAAAGAGTCTACGTCGTGGGGTAGAGACAACCAGTGCCGGCGCCAGTACGTCTCGAGCTAATATTGTCACCATGTCAATGACATGGTCCGTCATAATCAGCGGGCTTAGAACAGCCCCCGCTGGACTGTCTTCCGACGTAGACAAGGACTCCCCGCGGTGTTTGCCGTGAAACTTCTAATTATACTCAACGAACAAAAAACTTTAATAGCGCGATTTGGAACTTTCATTGAAAAATGTGCTTTTTGACAGACTTGCAAAAAATTGAGGAGGATCTCAGTTCGGCGCGTATCTTTTTGATTTTATTTATCTTTTTTATTTAATTTTTTTTCATGTACTTACAACTATTTTTCGATAAATTTGTGTACAGGATAAACGTCGGTGAACAGCGCCCCCTGTTGTGTAAGGAAAGCGTAATCGAAATAGCCAATAGGCAATAGGCAAATATAATTCGACCTGAGTCTCCCTCAGCAACACTTAGCTTTTATGCTTTTATGTTACCTTCCAAAAGCGGCGCATTTCTGGTTTTATACTTTCGATTCGATAAATGTTAATAAAATTACTACCCTCCACGAAACGGAGACGGTGTATATGTTTGCCCTTAGAGGTTGTGTGTTTGTTTATTTGTTTGTTTGTATGTTTGTTTGTGCACTTTTTTGTTACCATTTTTCTTAAAAAGTACTGGGCCGATTGAGATGCGGTTTTTGCATTAGATGTGTATAGCGTGTGAGAAGGTTCTTAGAATAGGTATATATTTTAGGACCATAGACATCCGAGCTGAGCTGTAGTCTATGATTTGAATTTTTCAATATGTTACCATTTATCACAAAGAGTACTGGGCCGATTGAGATGCGGTTTTTTGCATTAGAAACGTATAGCTTGTGAGAAGGTTCTTTTGTAGATATATTTTAGGACCATAGACAACCAAGCTGAACTGTAGTTTATGATTTTAATTTATCAATATGTTACCATTTTTCACAAAAAGTACTGGGCCGATTGAGATGCGGTTTTTCGCATTAGATATATTTAGCTTGTACCTAGATGCTGCCCAGGGTCTCATGATGGAGCCAGGAGGTGGTCATGGAAACTCCTTAAGTTCTCATAGTAAACCCGTCGTATTTGATTTCTATTGATTTGTCTTGACAAGCGCTTTGTACCTAGATGCTGTCCAGGGTCTCATGATGGAGTCATGAGGCGATCATGGGAACTCCTTAAATTCCCATCGTAAACCCGTCGTGTTTGGACTCTTTTGATTTGTCTTAACAAGCACTTTGTACCTAGATGGAGCTCTGCAGTTCGTCGTGGGTTTTTAATTTTTTTAATTTTATTACTTGTTTTTAAATATAGATTTCAAAGATTTCAAAGATTTAGTCAAATAAAGAACACAAGTACAGAAGTAATTACAACAGTAAGTGGGACAGTGATTTCCACACTATAGGATTATCGCGGAAATCACTTCCTTCCGTAGGTAACATAAATAAAAATTGTCTAGAATAAACTTTAAAAAATAAATATGCAACTTATACATTTGTTTTGTGTGTGTATGTGTTTTGTTTGCGTTAGTGAGTGGGTGGTGTGTATGTGTGTGTGCGTGTGTGTCTTTATATTCATGTGTTACTGTTATATATTTAATTTAAGCATTTTTTCTGTGTCTTCATAATTAGATTTCATTAACCATTTATTAAGCATTTTTTACATTTGTACCGGGACATTTTCAAGATTTTGAGAGCTCTGTTAACTTTAGTGTATAGAAATGGTCCAGCAAAATGGAAGAATTTACGTGCCGACTGTGCGCAATATGGGACACCTCCACCTCTGAAGGCGAGAGCGTGTGATCACTGTTGAGGCTGCTGACTTGTGGAATCTCAGCACAACAGATCTGACATACTCGTATAACTGTCTAACACGCAAATATCCACACTATTATGATGCAGTTCTGAAGACTGCATATAAAAATCCCTTCCGTTATTCCACAGACAGCCTCTACTCATAGTGTGGATATTTGCGTGTTAGATAAAAAAAAAATAGAATTTGAGCACGCCTACGTCATAAGAAAACCTTTCATAATTTCAAGTTTTTAATCCATTAACCCTAGGTATGCTGTGCGTTGTAAGACCAATAGGTGAGGACAAGACTTCATTATTAGTACTATCGATATGGCGCAAAAGTGGATCTTATGCGTAATCGACCTTTAGGCTATGCACATCAGACCTAACCCCCTGCGGAGTAGGTATTTACGTCTTAAGATATCGTCAAAGAGCTC
Organism: Erebia aethiops; assembly: GCA_923060345.2. Taxonomy (NCBI): domain Eukaryota; kingdom Metazoa; phylum Arthropoda; class Insecta; order Lepidoptera; family Nymphalidae; genus Erebia; species Erebia aethiops. The sequence continues at coordinate 2,566,043 of OV281079.1, read as the reverse complement.
CAGCGATAAGACTTATTGATAGAGAAATAATTTAACTGAGTAATTTGTAGTGATGTGCAATTACACGCGATTATTCGTTTGAAGTTCAACGGGCTAAGATATGAAATAATATCTAGGTATCTACCAAAGAGAAAATACATAAATAATATTTCTAAGTATATTTAGGTAATGTTTCACTTTTCAAGTTTATCTTGATATGTGTTGACACTGAATTCTCGAGGACAACCAGATTTCAGGGTTAACTCTAATCAAATCAAAAGACGCAGAGGACAGCTCTTTGTGCCCTAATCTATGCTATCATATTATTATTACAGTAAGTAAATTAAGCCTTGTTATTAACCTATACGAGCACCAAAGTAAAAAAAGTACGATGGGATTTTTACTATTTACATGGAACTGGAACAGAACCTAAACTGATACGGACGGACGGACTGAGCCTAAACTTTTAGCTTGAAGTATTCATGAGTTTTAAAGACCTGCAAAAACTAGTGGAAGAGTCAAAACAAGACGTACCATTTAAAGTGTTTCAATATTGTCCTCTGTCCTATAGGCTATATGAAATAAATGAGTTTCAGGGCACAAATAGGAGTTCTTTTATAGATACATGTTATAAGCCTCATGAGCATTTAAAAACTCGAAGTGAATAGATTCTCTATAGCTCACTGAACCATCGATACATGGATGTACTGAATCTACAAAATCATCCTATCGATAAAAAGTGAAAATCACTACATTTTATTACCAACGTCTGTTCTATATCAAGGGCACTTGCCGCAATAATTGTTGAATATTTGTCAATAAATAATAATCAACAGTAAAGTTCATGCGATTACGCAGTCTTAATACGTTATTGGTGCTTAAATATTATAAAAATACTTATTATAATATTTACTATTGTTTGAATAATCATTAATTTATGAATTTTACGTGACTATCTATGTCCATGCATATGTCCAGTGGCATGCAGATATATATTTTTTAATATATAGGGAACGGCTGAACGGATCTGGACGAAATTCAGCACAGAGATAGATTAAAGTCTGGATTATCACATAAGCTACTTTTTATTCCGGAACATTAAAGAGTTCCCGTGGGCACCAAAAAAACTTGATTTACGAGGACGAATCAGCTAGTGTTTGAGACGCGCCCGCCTTAGCACCCGCTTACGCCTCTCAGTCTAGTTATATAACAGTAAACGTGCCGCCAAGCGATTTAGCGTTGTAGTACGATTCCGCGTGGAAACCCATTAGGAACTAGCGGTATGGGTTTAATATGATTGCCACACTAGAGTAGCCTGCTACCATCTTAGGCCAGAACTGGTTCTCAAGTATCGCTCAATCTATGCTTCAGACCATTCATTTGAGATGCCAGGTTTTCCCTCATTATATAGCTTTTTTTGCCCTGTCTGTCTATACCATAGGCTGTCCGATGTCAGTTTATTAAATCAGGCCGTAGACTGCATTATCACTAGCAGAGAAGAGACCGCAGTCAAGGGCTAATTAGGGGAGTAAAAAAAGTAGGTTCGACTGTGGGTTTGCGACATCGTGAGTGATCCTGATAGCGATAACGTAGTTAAGACTAGACTCGTAGATACAGAGACGTTCTCTCAAGACACTCAGCATCCGAGCACGTCTCGACCCGGACGTTTCTACGCTGATAAGGTCAGTCGAATTATTATCGCTATATTTTTTAATTGTACCTAACTATTCATTGAGAGGTCCAAATTTGTTGATAATGCGCTGTAATCACACTGTGAATTCGTGCTCAGTCCGTGCCTTTGATTTTGTATGAAACTAGCGGTTGCAATGAGCAGTATTACGTTGCTTATTTATAGGTTTGTCTGATGAAAAACGTATTTTCTGTGAACTCATATTGTATATATTAGCTTTTGCCCGCGGTTTCGCTCACGTTAAGTTCGATTTTCATAAAAATCTTAAACCCATATTTTACCCCCTAAGGGGTTGAATTTTGTAAAATTATTTATTAACGGATGCCTACGTCATAAAAGCCACCTGTATGCCTAATTCCAGCCTGAACCGTCCAGTGGTTAGGGCTGTTGATAGATCAGTCACCTTTTCCTTTTATATACCTATATTTAGACTATTCTATTATACACTATCATACTGATATTATAAATGCGAAGGTGTGTTTGATTGTTTGTTTGTTGGTTCGTCCTTCAATCACGCCGCAACAGAGCAACGGGTCGACTTTTTTTGCATGGGTATAGTTGAGATTGAGTAGTCTAACCTGTTAGGGGCATGGCAGTTATTTAAACCCATACCTACCCCTAATCGGTTTCTACACGGCATCGTACCGGAACGCTCAATCGCTTGGCGGCACGTCTTTGCCGGTAGGGTAGTAACTAGCCACGGTCGAAGCCTCCTCGAAGATTATGAGAAAATAAATAAATCTATTTTTCTAGGCTATGTGCGTTCTGAAGGGAAACATCGTGAGGACACGTGCATGTCCGAAAGTTTTTATTTATTTATTTAGATCTTTATTGTACCACAAAAAATATACAAAATATACAGTATAGGTACAGTTAAGCAGTAGTAAGACTACATAGAAATGTGCAAAGGCGGTCTTATTGCTAAAGCAATCTCTTACAGACAACCTTTGGTGAAAGGATAAATAAACCGGAGCGCGGGATGGTGCTGTAAAAATAAACAATAAGCAATACATATATATACAATAATGTACATACATTTTGGACCTATAAATACATAAAAATATATATACCTACATACAACAATAAATATAACTATATAAATAAATTATATATTCTGAATAATATAATAAAATATACTCTAAAATATATATATATAAAAAAAAAAAAAAATATATACTCTAATAATTACAAAGAGATAAATAATGATTATACAAACGATGTTTTCTAAACTTAATATTATAAAGATAAAATATTTGTTTGTTTGTTTGTAATGGTTATACTCAAAAACTACTCAAATGATTTTAAAAATTCTTTCACCAATAGAAAGCTACATTATCAGCGAGTAACATCTAGCTATATTTTATTTTCAAAAAAAATTAGAGATCTAAGTCTTAATTATGTGAATAATTAAGTCGTAATTATGTGAATTAAGTCGAAAAAAATCGTCTCTTCTGAGAGCTTACATGGCATGCGCTGCGTAAATTTTTAAAGTTACAGGAAAACAAAAATGGTGGAATTTAACCTTTCAAAAAGTTCTAAAAAAAATCCGCGAGAGTAGGTAAATTTATGATTTTCAAATTTGGTCTAAACCAACGCCTTGCTTGCAAAGGTGTTTTTACCAACATAGTACCATTAATCCTCAAAATAAATATTATGTAAGTCAACTCAAGTATTTAATTCAGATAAAAATTGTCCTTTACACCACTTAATTTAGATGAATATCTTAAGAGATATCATAGAAATAATGTGGAAGGGAAATGGCGCAACTGCGGCCGGCGCGGCGCTCAGATTAAATAGTGCTGGCGGCTGTGGCAGGTGTATTGAGTGTATTAAAACCTGCCTATTGCCCACTGGCTATATTGAGTATACACTATTAGGATTGTTAACGCTACCCGTGCGAAGCCGGGGCGTATCGCTAGTTCATAATATTCTGAAAGGTGGGTGAAGTCCGATAATTTTGATCAGCTTGGCGGACTATGGCCTACTGTTAGTGCTTATTAATGGGCCAGCGATGTGTTGAAATTATGACGATGATGATGCCCTAGGTATTCCTCGTAAAAACTAATTTTCCTAGATTTTCGCTACCTACAAAAGATACCACAGAAAAGTCGGAATTTCACCTGATAATAGTAGTTTGTGATAATATTAGAGCGGTAAATAGGTTTTTACAGACGAGTTGACTCATGTCAGCCCGATGACGCCAGTCGAGGGCTGACCATCGTCACGAGTATGTAGAAACCTTAACGCCCGTGTATCGCACAATATTTTTCAATAAATTTGTGAGAAAAGTTGAAAATAAAAATCGAGTATGTAGGTATTAGGTACTCACTATATAGAAAATTGTTTTTCACGCCCATACTTATTTCGAGATTTTTGGCGGCTCCAACGGTTTTTTTCTCAGGTTTTTTTCTCAGATCTAAAATACATAATTGTTGATTTAATTTTATGATTCCACATCACTTCTAACACTCATATTTATTGATAATTTATAAGGAAAATTCAATGACTCTTTTAAAAATGGCGCGCACAGATTATTATAGATACGGCGCGTTGTTGTAATTACTTGTAATTGCGTTTTTTTTATTGGATTCATGGCTCTAGGTTCTAGTTCTTAACTCCCAGCCTGGACTATTCAGCCTTTAATTTTTTGATTTATAAAACTTAAAACAATTTTAATTAATTATATTAAATACAATTTTTTATTTTATGATTTAATTTAATCAATTCACATCTAAATGTCATTATTTTTAAGATTTTCTGCATACAAAGTCAATATCATTATAAACCTTCTTGCAAGAAAACTTTTTATTTAGAAGTAACGTGTAACGTGAGGGCGGTAAATATTTACTGCACGAAGGCAGAAAATTTAACTTACAAGCCCTGTTTTCTGCCTCTGTAAGTGCATTTTTCGAGCAAGTGTATTGAAAAAACTATAACTCTGACTCTGACTGCGTAATTTAGCGGGAACGGTAAGATGTTAATTTCTTTGTTTAGTCTAGAATTTTTTGGATTGTTCATTTTATAGGATTTATAATATTAGGTACAGTTGGAGTTTACCTCCTTTAGAACCGACTTTCATATATAAGCCCGGGATATGAAAATGTATGGGGAGTAAAATAAATTTTCTCCCTTAAGTTACGTTATTGATATGTTTCCATGGTAACACTTTTTATGTTTCCATCTCATCGATATATATGTAAGTACTAGATGGGCCCTTTCATAGAAAAACGCCGGGCCGCCGAGATGCGGAACGCGTTCCGCATCTGTCTTTGTTCCCGTCGTAGCGCTGTCACGATCGCTGGTCGTGCAGATAATTTGTTATTATTAAGTTAACATCTAAAGTTTAATTAGTTTGGCACTGTATAATTTTTATTTATAGGTAAGTGTTTCAATTCACAATCATACATTTCCAAAAAAACGTTATTTAATCTTCCTTTTTAATATTTTTATCCATTACGCAATCATTTAACTTCCGCGGCAAACTGTATGATTTTTTTTTACTAACTGGCCAGTTAGTAAAAACTTTGGGCTTTGGGTTCCAGCCGTAGAATAGTCAGCCCAGTACGATAAAAAAATGCAATCAAGATTAGAGACGGGCAGACCGTACAATAGGCATTAATATTAAAAATTAAACTCTATTTAAATTTAATTTAATATTATTATAATAATAATATGATAAAATTTATTATTGACGTGAATTAAATTTTTAACTACAATAAATTACAAGTTTTTAGCATTAGTAGTTACTGAATTATGCAAAGTGTGATGGACGGACATGTCGCGCCACAAGGATTGTTTCCTTATCATTTTGGTACGCAACCTTAAAAATGATTTTATTTCTGTCAATTTTCGACAAAACTTCAGTATCAATAACTAAAAAATAATAAAATTTAAAAAACCCACGACGTACTGCAACTCCCCATTCAGTGGACTTTGACCTTAAAATATATCTAAGAACCTTCTCACAAGCTATACATATCTAATGCAAAAAACCGCATTATAATCGGTCCAATAGTTTTACAGGAAAGTTGTAACAAAAGTGGTAAAAATAACAACATCATACTATCATTTATCGTTTACCTCAGAGAGTACACTGATGTAGGTATTATTTTCAACAAGCGTATCTGCACTAATCTATGACCGAGTCATATACGTTTTCAAGCTGTCATTCAGCAATGGCGGATATTGCAAGCAAGTTCCCGCTTTTCAGACTAGATGGCGTTGATGGCGTTGCTAAAAATCGCCCACATTCTTTGTTTGACAGGGCCCGTCTATGTAAATTGAGGTCGTTGTTCCATCTATGTTATGTATTTTGATGAATATAAATTATTTATTAAAATTATTTTGTATTATGTGTTGCCTGTATGTTATTGAGTCTATTCTGATGTTTTGGTAATAAGATAAATTATTAATTATTAATTAATTATACTTTTACCTTGATAAATAATCTAAATTATGATAAATCCTAACAATTTGCATACCATTGTATGGTAGAATATGCAAGGAAAATAATAATATGTTAAGACAAATATCTGTACCCATATTCCGGCAAATAAAATATTATTTATTATTTAATATAAATATTATATAGGTATGTATCAAGCATGCTTTCAATAATATAAAAAATGCGTTCATTTACTCTCATTTACTAATCTAAATATTTTATAATCGTTCGTAAAGAGTAAACTCCAGTCGTGCGTCGGAGATGACACACACAATTTTTTTCTTTAAATGTTACCTAGTAGTTTTCTGGTCTTGAGTAAACTATCATCCTTCCTTTCCTTGTTTAATACGTAATAATAGAACAGGTACTTACTATTAAGTTCCTATGCTGTATTTTAAATTTGTTTCCCTATTCTGTGTTTGTGTGTGTAACTTTTTAGTTTATCCTAAGCAATGTCATTGAAACCAACAATATCTACTCATAATGAGCACATTATTATGAATTAAATAGCTCAAGGCTACGCTGGGATCAAAAGATCACGCGTTTATTAACTAAATATCACTACTCATTATACAATTGTATATTATACTAGATGAGGCCTGTGACTTCGGCCGCGTATATTAAGCTTTTTTAAAATTTTCCGGGGGAGTTTTTTAAAAGTCGTTATTTGTCCAGGATAAAAAGTAGCCTATGTCCTTCCCCGAGACTTACTTATACTAAATTGCATCAAAATCAGTTGAAAAGTCGGGCCGTTAAAACGTAGCAGACAGACAGACAGACAAATAGACAGACACTTTTACATTTATAATATTAGTATGGATTAGTGGCTCGAAGGGAATTAACAATAATACCTATCTTAAATCTCGTAACTACAACTAAATTCTTAATTAATTACAGTAAATAATTAAGTATCTACTTAAAACTCTTTTTTTATCCACTGCAAGTTTGCCCTTGACTGCGATCTCACCTGATGGTAAGTAATGATGCAGTCTAAGATGGCGGAGGGCTAACCCGTTAGGGGCATGGCAGTTACATAAATAATTAAGAGGAATTCTCCCGGCGGTTTCTTCATACAAAAACATTTGTCTGTTTCCTCCGTGCAAAATTACAATCGTTACGTCTTCATCAAAACCACCGCAGTGGTGAGGAAAAGCCTTTATTCTTATAATACTACATTCGCAAAATAATGTTCTCAGATTATTAAATTCTCAAATTATTAGGTACACTTTGGACAGGTCCACACAGACAAAAGAGTTTGAGTAAAAGTGGTGTCAAAATGTTATCAATTGTTTCACTAATTTCGTTCTTTTTCATGAACTTCACAGGAAATAAACCAATCATGGTGCTATGCAGTGTGCTACGGGCGGTAAGCAGGCTAAGCAGACCACAAGTAACGCAAAACTGCCGGAGAGCATTATATAGCACGGACAGTATAGGTGACTACTATAATATTATCTATTTATTTTTGTGCAGGATAAAACTCTGGAATCTGCGCTGGCAAAATCGTACGTGACAAAAAAGCGTTAATCTTTATCGGTCTCCTTCTAGTATAGACAGAGAGAAACAGAAGGTACCTGTAAATAATTATTTTAACTAGCGTTGAACATTATGAACAATTCCAAACAAAAAAATCGGCGGTTGGTATTTTTACGCCCATGGAAATAGGATAAGTAGGTATATCTTACTGAATCTTTGTTTAGTTACAACACTATATGCCATATCCTAAATGTAATTAATACATAGATAATATGTAATACTTCTTATAAATTACTTTTATGTAATAGTGTTATGCATGCTTTTTTTACCTACCTATCTTCTAAGATAAATTTTCCAGCATTGTAAAGCTGTAGACGATCTATCGCTTTTATTCAGCAATGAAGCAGTCAAAAGCTAAGCGAAGAATAAAATAATATAAACCTATAAATGTTCTAGCAAACTGATATTATTATCTACCGTAAAAAAAGTATTTTATTATTTAGAAATAATGCAACGCGAAATGGCGAAATATTAGTTTACTTAATAGTTTTATTGCTTGTATACGTAGTATATTCCAATGACGTCCTACTTCAAGTAACAAACGCGACCACGCGACTCGATACAACGCGACAGTATCAAACAATCGTTTAATCGTAGAAATCCATGGAACTAATAATAGTACTTATTAGTTCCATGTAAAAATCAATATTATGACAGTGCACAACATAAAAAAATTCTACATCAATGGTGCACAACCAATATTATATATTTGAAAATTTAGTATACGTGCATTTAAACACATTGATAAATTCAAGAAGAAAAGTGACTGTCATAATGTCAATACTAGAAATAAAAATAAACTTTTAATGCCTGCTAGTTCTAGGCTTAGTAAAACTAGCAATTCATTTGTTCGATTTGTGTGCGCTTCTACAATGAGCTCCCAGAAGACATGTTGAAGATGTCTCTGAATAAGTTCAAAGTAAAACGTAAACTCATTAAAAATCTTATTACCATGTAAAGGAGTAATCCTTACGATGCATCGATTTCATCACTCAAAGTCAAAGTCAAAGTCAAAGTAAAATATTAGACTCGATAGCATAGTGTTAAAGATTAGCTTAGAATGCTCTGGAGTCTGGACGCCATGGATATGTTCTTTTTTATTTAATAAAAAAGACAAGGGATTAGCAGCTGAGAGTTACTAGCGAGAAACTTAGCGTCTTATCGTTGCAACAAAATTTAATAAAGCTTTAAATGATTTTTGGAACAAATGGCTTGGCGACATCCCGAATCTGCCTTATCGCGAATCTGTCAGAATAAACGATTTGATATCATAATAAAATGCTGATGATAAAAGGAGGTATTTTATAATGTTGCTCGATGTTTTCAGGTCGCTACTTCACCAAAGACCACGAATGGCTGACAGTGGATGCAGGAGTCGGCACAGTTGGAATTTCAAAATATGCCCAGGTATAAACTTACGTCAGTAAATTGCAGGTTTTCTTGTCACTCTGATAGTTGGCGCTGGCGATTAGCACATGGGCGATTTTTCTGATAATATTGCACTAAAATTATCGCTCATCTGCGGTATTCAAGAATGCTTCATGGTTATGATGATACACGTTCAGACCTGTCAGCACCCACGCACCTTTTGTCCTATGTGAATGACAAACGCGGTAATGCAACGCAACGCGACACGACAGGAACAAACGGTAGCTGAACCTCGTCGTGGTCTCGTAGATACGTTAGTCATTTTCTAAGGTGTCGCTTCTGTCGCTCACCCACAAGACAATCTAAATGGATTAGCGTCAGAAAAAATGAGCCTATAGCTTCTGCGTTTGATTACTGTGTTGATACCCCGCAGTGATAAGAGCTTTGTGAAAGGTGTGCGTTTATACCTTAATGTTTATACTATAAAAACCGATTCCCCACAGATGCAATATAATTTTTAAATGGCCTCTGGTCTGGCTTCGGCATTATATTATATTGTGTGCTTCGGCCGTCTTGATAAAGCCTGGCTGGCAAAGGCCGTAGACCTGCTGCCCAGAGATTTAAAGTTCCGGTACCAACTGCAACCGATTAGCTGAGGCTTTTCTGAAACTTTCATATTTACCAAGTAGTAACCATGTGAAATCGTAATCCAGGGCTAACTACATCAGCAAAAATTTATTTCAAATCATAAACTAAAGAAGGTAGTGCAGAAAAAAATATTGATGAGTCAGACATAAGAGAAAGTTGTCAACATTCCAGGATGCTTTAGGCGAGGTGGTGTTTGTCCAGCTACCGGAAGTAGGTGCGACAGTCGCAGCCGGCGAGGAGTGCGGCGCACTGGAGAGCGTCAAGGCTGCTAGCGAGATCATCGCGCCGGTCTCCGGGATCGTAAGTACTCTCCTCTATCTCTTCTATCGAACAGAACATTGTCTGGTGGGAGGCTAGTTACCATCCTACCACCAAAGACGTACCGCCAAACGATTTAGCGGTCCAGTACGATGTTGTACAGGAACCGATTAGGGTTATGAGTTTAATATACCTGACTGTCATACCCCTAACAGGTTAGCCCGCTACCTAGACTGCATCATCACTTACAACCAGGTGATATCGCAGTCAAAGGCTAACTTGTAGTGGAATTTTAAAAAGAACCCATAGTATCTTCATTTCGTTTGAGTGTAGGTACAAACTACGTGGCACTAATTTGTATCGCTAGTACCTTGAATGTTATTTTGTTTGGTAATTTTGCTAATTAATAAAATGGAAACTCTGCTACGGCTGAAGCCTGCCAACAGACTAGCATAGGGTTTGCTATGAATAAATAAAAATAAGATTTCATGGCAAACCATTTCATTAAGAAATATATGTCAGTGGTTTTAATTTTTTTGCTAGCCACTGAGTTAGAGAGTAGGCTGATTTGAATCGATTCAGATTTTTTTAAACTCTCATTTGATCGAGCTGGAGATCGGATTGAGGAACTCCCGATGAGACCAAAAGTTTGGAGAACACTGCCAGAGCATATGGCCGTGTCTTTGTTGATAACACAAGCTAAGCTTTATTTTTATAAGCATAAAGGCAGTGACCATGATACCAGTAATTCCCCTGGTTCAGTATGCAAAATAACGGTATACCAAAGAACATAAAGCGTTTAGGTAGCACTTGGCTGTTATCAGACTTGCTGGCAAGTGACAAGCCTAAGGCGGAGCGTGCTTGCCTAGAAGAAGCCAATTCACTCTTGATTCGAAAATACCGATATTAAAAGCAAAGGGGAAAACGGAAGCCGGAAAGGAATTCCATATCCTAGCGGTTCAAATTAGAAACAAGGAAGCAAATCGTTTGATTGATATAAACCATAATTTCAGATAGTAGAAAAGAACAGCTCGGCGGAGTCAACGCCTTCCCTAATCAATAAGTCCTGCTTTGAAGAAGGCTGGCTGTTCCGAGTGAGGCTTAGCACGCCAGAAGAGTTGAAACAGCTGATGGACCAGGCAGCTTACGACAAGTTCCTAGAGGAAACTCATTGACATACTACATGACGGCAGTGGCAACGTGACGCGATGGGACACGACGCGACAGTATCAAACAGTGGCTGAGTCGTTGTCCTCAGTGCGCAACAGAAGCAACGCCACGCGACGAAATGCGATGCGACGTGATAGAAAACTGACTTATCTAAGCGACGTCTGTCGTTGTCGTCTGTCGTCTGTCATAGCGTCGCATCGAGTCGCGTCGCATGGCTTCACTATACTATAGCGTGGCTTCGCTGCAATCGCTCACCTAGGACAACGTGTGACTCTTCATTTCTATGGCGTCGTATCGCGTCGCGTCGCTTCTGTCGCTTCACCGATGTCAGCGGTCAGGTCCATCACATGATACCCATTGTCCTAGGTGAGCAACAGAGAGCGACGCGATTCGCCGCAGCGCGACGGGATTTTCAAACTGATCCACGCGATAAAGTAAACCAAGGATAGTTACAATGACTACTCTTTCCGTATTCTTCCCGTAACGTGTCGCGTTCCCGTATTTGTCGCTCACGTAAAGACAATACCAGACAAGACAAGTAACTTATATTGTGTGAACGCTCGCAAGTCAATTTCTGCAAGTGTATCCATTGGAAACTAGCTTCCACAGTTTCTTTCAGAATGACTTCTGCACTGTTGCTGCTGCTACAATTTTACCTTTTAAGATACTTTTATAATTATTATTGTTATATAGCTTAAGATACATAGCTAGCTTTATTTCTTTAAGTTATTACCTAACATGTACAGAACGAAATAGTTCTCTCCATCTACTTTGTGTCTAGTAATCATAAGTTCCGGCTTCTCTGGTATGGTGAAACTTTTAATTGGATGCCCGATTTGACGTGTACTGTACCGACGTATCTGTATTGCAACTGGAAGCAAAATTTCCAATTTCATGGAGTCATCTTCTCTCATCCCCTAGTGAGATTTTTGTTATCCCTTAGTAAGTGCCCACATCATAAAAGTCTGTAGCTAAGCCCTAGTGGCTGCGCGGTGTTCGGACGCGACTCCATGCGACGCGACGCAACAATCAACCCGTTGTCCCAGCGACACGACGCGATACGACGCCATGGGAAATAACGAAAATAACACATTTGTTTATGCGACAACGTAGACCACGTGAAGGGTCAGTTACAGCTAAAGCTTACTGTCGCGTCGCGTTGTATCGAGTCGCGGTGTCGCGTTTGTTGCATACGTAGGACAACGGGTAAGTATCAAACAGTAGCTGTCTCTTCACGCAGCCTCTCTTTACATAGCTATTAAATCGCCAGTGTCGCATAATATACCTAGTAGTAGTAGTAGTAGTTTAATTAAGTCTTTATTGCATCTGTAGTGCGCAAAGGCGGCCTTATCACTAAAGTAATCTTTTAAAGGCAATCCGAGCGTACAAAGCTGATGATACTGGGTCTAGGAGCTCATGTGGTTGATGCACATAAAAGAAAAATAATATAGATAAGTTCGTAATTTTTTATGGAGTTGTATTGCCTCGCGTCGCTTTCCTCGCTCACTTAGGACATCGGGTCAGTCCGTCAGGACAAGTCTTCTTAAACTTAAGTATAGGTAAGTAAGTAAAATTGGTACAAAAATTTAGTTAAAATAAGAATTTTCTTAATATGAGTTTTTATTACCTAAATAAAGATACATAACATTGTAGTTTTAATTTACAAAATTGCTAATGCAAAACTATAAACTGACTTTTTCTACCTATATCCCTATATACAATCCAGTGGTGAATCGAGTCAGTGAATCCTAGTAGATTGAGGGGGGCCCATGGATTACATCCCAGTGATATAATTATTTGATAGATCCCTGGTCAGATAAAATCTGAAACGGTATCTACCACGCGCGGCTCCAGAAACGGTCTTAACTTCCATACGCACTGTTGATGTTTGATAAACAGTTTCTGATTTCACAAGCTGACAAATAGGTATCAAATAGGTATAGGTATAGGTACCGGTACAGATATCTTGCCCAGGAGATCTAATAAGATCTCCTGGGCAAGATATCTGTACCGGTATCTACAACGCAGCGGCGCCAGAAATGATCTCAATAAGTTCCCTAGTGATGACAGCCTGGCGGGTCCTGTTGAACAATAGCGTCAGCTTCCTGATCATATCGTCCGCGTTCTTAGTCGCGTTGTCCATGGCCGCCATCCGCGCGGACTGCTCCGAGGCGGCGGACTCTTTGAGCGCGTAGAACAGAAGCGCTGCGAACGTCCACTCAGAGTAGCTCTCCAGTTCGTCTTCGTCCACGTCGTCAAATGCGTTCATGTTTGGCGCTGCCTGTGGACAAACACGCTTACGTTATTGGCTTCAAATGTAAATAAATAACTATGTATATACGTAACTAGCTGACGCCCGCGACTTCGTCCGTGTGGAATAAGTTCTTCTAATTTCGACGGGAACTTCTTAATTTTCTGGGATGAAAATTAGCCTATGTCACTCTCCAGGTCCTCAATTATACTCATGCTAAAAATCACGCCGATCCGTATAAATGCGAAAGTTTGGATGGATGGATGGATAGATGTTTGTTACTATAGGCCGACCATTTAACTCGCGTATCGCCTGCGCGGAAAGAAGGGAGCGGGGGGAGATGTTAGCGGATGGGTGGATGATACTTATTATTTTATTCTTTACCAACAATCTCTATCTGGAGATAAATCTTTGGATTATTGACTCCGTGTGTAGCGTTACCCGCCCCCGCTCCCTTCTTACCGCGCAGGCGATACGCGAGTTAAACGGTCGGCCTATAAATCAGAACCAGAACGGTTGAACTTATCTGGATGAAATTTGTCACAGAGATAGTTTATAGCCTGGAATAACACACTACTACTTTTAACACATAAAGCTAAAGTTAACACACGCTACTTTTTATCACGGAAAATTAAAGAGTTCCCGCAGGAACCAAACAAACTCTATCCACGCGGACGAAGTCACGGGCATTAGCTAGTCTATAATATTTATAATATTAGTATGACATTGTGTACGTGCCACGATCTTGTATTTGTTGAAGAACGGCACGACAGTCATCTCGTACTTGACGGGGGTGAAGTACTTGTTATAGTAGATCTCGCCGACGTCGTACGTGTAGCCCGACTGCACGATCGCCGCGGCTATCGTCGACGCGTCCGCGAACACGGGGGCTATGCGACCGATCTGAAACCAGTTCCAGTAGCCATATCATGTAAAACCTGCATCTATGTGTCCTGCACTCACGGAGACTCTCAGACACAGGAAAGATACAGGAGTCAGGAGGAAAGACACAGGGCCAACACTAGAGGTTATACGAGAGATTATAAAATTTATGCAACAGCCAGATCTTATCCTGTAGTGCCTACCCTATGGCAATAAATTGCACTGAACGATAATTTGCGTTGGATACAGAAATGCTAAAAGTTAACACTAATCTGCTTAACTTCCATTAATCCTATTGGTTGCGGTGCTATGGAATTCATATCTGGGCTATAGGCTGACACAGGACGTGTGCCATTGCAATAGTTCGCAAATTACATAATTTTTGCTCTTAAAACGAGCCAGCGATATAAAACCCTGCATATGATTGTTACAGTCTCAATTGTGATTGGCTCAATTTATAGTGCTCTTGTTGCTATGAATTTCTGAAGATCACTTTCAGCAGAGGTTTATAAATCTCAAGTTAAGTGCTTACTTATTTATTTACTTGAATGTCTAAAATGACGACGCAAACCACCTGCAGTTATTTTTATGGAAATACTAGCTGACCCGGCGAACTTCGTACCGCCTTAGTATGCAAAATTTAATGTATATTTTTCAATATTTCTGAGAGATTTTCTTAATATTTTTTTCCGTAAGAACCTTCTCCTAATTATAACAAATACAACAAAAAAAGAATTAGTGAAATCGGTCCAGCCATTCACGCGTGATGCCGTGACCAAGGAAAACGGGTTTCATTTTTATATATATAGAAGAAGAAGAAGAAGAAGAAGATGGATTACGTTCATAATTGTCGCACCTGATAGACACTAGGCACCTTTGAAGAAAAGATGACTGGGAGAACCTTGTAAAACTCTTGCATCCATAGACATAGGATTTTTTCGCTACATTCTAAGTCTATGCTTGCATCTTTCACATCGACGATCATGTTCTCAGCAAAGATCATCCTGAGCATTGCATGTGACATGTTCCCAATATGCACAAGTCGGTTGGAGCCCGCCTCGCTCTTTCGCTCTTGCTATATGAGATACTTACCCTTATAAAAATAGAGTACAAATTGGCATACATCTTTAACGTTGACGAGCATATTCTCAGCGAAGACCCGCCTGAGCATCGCACGGGACTTGTCTCCGATGCACACCAGTCGGTTGGTGCCCGCTTCGCCCTTGCGCTCTTGCAGCGAACGCCGCACGCGCCGAGATACGCCCGAGTGTACCCCGCCACACAGACCTGTTTAAGTATTGAACTTTTCTGAATACAAATTCTCAGTACTAGCCTGGAGTTAGGCAGCTGGTGGTGTTTCACCCCCGTGCCTGGGAGAGCACGTAAAGCCGTCGGTCCTGCGCCTGATCTCTCTCCGGTCGTGTCGAATTTTCCGCTCCATCGGGCTATGAGAGTAAAGGAATAGAGGAATGCACATCTGTGTTTGCGCACACACTTGTGCACTATAATATCTGCCGCGCAGATTGCTAATCTCTCTGGAGATTGGCCGCCGTGGCCGAAATTCGGTCGGGAAGACATTATTATTATTATTTTATGAACAGATAAGATTTCTGGGACATTGGTAGGTAGACACCAATACTTACTATAATTTATTATAGCAAAGGATACTTATCAAGCACATTAACCGAGATAAAAATAACTTGAAAGTCTTTGGCCGTGATCTGTGACTGATAGGTATATCTGATAAGGTTTAGTACTGCAGTATACATTTAATTTTATTCGAACACCGAGTTTTTATATCCGTACGAGTAAGTTAAATACACTTTGTTAGCCTTGGCAATTGGCATAGATATATATAAGTCATTCTTCATGGTGCGAATGCCTTCATATACCTACCTATAAATACATACTATCCAATCCATACTAATATTATAAATGCGAAAGTATGTCTTTCTGTTTGCTACGCTTTCACGGCCCACCCATTGATGTAGAATTTTTTTAGTACCTATGGCCCACCTGTTCAACCGATTTTGATGAAATTTGGTACAGGGATAGGTAGTATTTCGGGGAATGACATAGGCTACTTTTTATCCCGGAAAAATAAAGGAGTCCCCGCGAGAATCGAAAAAACTTAGCCCACCTTAGTAGTAAATTACTTACGTAATCTTAAAACTAAAGCTACTAAAGACGCGCGTTGCAAATGTGCCCTAGTGGCTTATTATGCGCACAACGAGATATCACGCGACGAGAGAGAGATATGTAGTTGCGGGCTAATTTTTATTTTACCCTAACATTCACAAAATGCGTTATATTATTACAAGAAAAAAATAGTCGGCATGTAAGAAAAATACCACAGATAAAAAATGTTATTTTTATCTCTACTTTCGGCGTAACGAGTCATGTGGAACCATGTTAGCTTCGGTCGACAAATATAGTTATCGGGTAAACATAATTTTACTCGCTGGGCGCATGCTACCCCTACTGGGCTGAGATAAAGCCCACAACAAACTCGTGAATCGTGATTATTTTATTATTTAATACATGTTTATACGTTGCAAATTCGATTGATTGTATTGAGCGTTCCATCACATTGGCGTCACAGCAAAATTAACCCAAAAGCTCAAATTTTGTCTCAAATTCAGTACAACCGATTTTAATTTCGAAATGTATCGTTTGGAGCGCTGGCTGTGTGCATGCAATGCATACACGAAATTGAGCTATATATCAATACATTTAAGGTTCATTTTGACACTAATGTCACCGAACGCTCAATACGATCAATCGAACTTGCAATGTAAAAACTAAGCGTACTGTGATAATAAAATTAAAAAAATACATGATAAATTGTTTGAAGTAAATATTTTCGGAATGCTTACACACTAATCTTCCACGCAAGTGTTAGTTATGTATATTTATGCACCAGCAATACTGTACTTCTAACTTCTAACCCCAAGCGGGGTGAGAGGTCATCACGAGATAAGTACCAGCTAGTTATCGGAATCATCATAGCTGCAGTAAGTATTATCTATACCTACTATTCCTTAAAGCGTAACATCTACCCCTTGGCAGACGTTACACGTGAAGGAATAGCGTGGTAGATGTTATACGTTAAGCCATCGGTCCTGGTTGTTAAATACCTATTAATCGTTACAAATCTAAGACTTAATCGTACTCTTACGGGAAGGATCTGGGAACCCACCACAAATTAGGTACCTGTTATCCCAAAAAAACTCTTACCATTTTGTGATTAATGGAAAAGGGGTCGCCGTCCTGCAATGAGTAATACGATGCAGAGAGAGAGTACCTCTATCAGAAGTTACAGCAACGTAAAGCCTCTTAGCTTTCTTGGGATCCTTGCCCTCATCTGGTTTCTCCGTAACCGGTTCAGGCGTCGCTTCCTTGCCTTTGGCATCGCCCTTTTTCTCCACCTTCACCAAATGACTCGACTCGTAGAACTTTCGGGGCCCATAGCCAAAAGGCCGCGCTGAGGCTAATTCACGTTCAGCTTTTGTGAACCTGGAAATTGTACCTGTAGTTAAAGGCGTATAGACATAATATTGGCTGAGGTTTACGCCTCCTATTCGGAGAGTCCGGGATTTAAATCCCGGGCGCGCGGCCTCTAAGGGTTTTTTTAATCCACCACAAGTTTGTTTTAATTATAATAAAGAAACACTTGTTGAGTAGAGGCTCTGAGTACTCAGAGTTGAGTTTCTTAATTACCAAGTTGTATGGAAGCAAATAGCAATCGACTTTTGTCCAGCGCCCCACAGGATAGTATAACTTATACTACCCTATATAATGTATATGTCACCGTAAGACTGTAAAATCCGTTAGATTATAATCTAACGGTTTCTATCCCGCTAGATTATAAACTGTCGAAAGATTGTGAACCGTTCAATGTTCTGAGTATTAATTTATGAAATATTTATTGTTTTTACGTTTTTTTGTCTCTTTCTTGTACAAACTGCCGCGCGAGTTGAATGCAGAATAAATGTAAGTGTCACCATACATTTACTCTGCATTCAACTCGCGCGCGAACTATAGGTTAGGTTAGGGTTTGACATGAATATTCAGGTAGTGTTCACTTAGGTTCTATCGGTTGGAAGGTTCGGGTCGGGTTAGGTCGGTTCTATTACAATTTACCGAAAAATAACGCGTTAAATTGTAAGCAGTATGTTACGGTTCACAATCTGTCGACAGTTTATAATCTATCGAGATAAAAAACTTTATATTATAATCTAACGGTTTTTACAATCTTACATACATAGGTATTTTGTATTGTCTTGTTTTTTAAAAAGAACAACTGCTGAGTTTCTTGCCGGCTCTTCACAGTAGAACTGCCTTCCGAAGCGGTGGTAGAGTCAAAACATATGAGACACCTTTATGTCCTACATTTTACAAATACATTGAGTTTAATTGATTGTTGTAGCTGTGACGTCACCCGGGTCATAGCTTAAAACCAGCGCCTTGCTTTGTATGCATTTATGGACATAAAATGACGCAGGACAGACGCTGAGATGTACATCCTTTCTGGGTGGTGTCACAGACGAAACATTTGTAATCTAATTTTGTCTGCGACACCACTGGTGAATACTTAAATTATTTTTCTTGCTTTGTTTTACTTAGTTGTTGTTTCAGTTTTCTACTGCCTTAGCCTTTGACTGTGATCTCACCTGCTGGTAAGTGACGATAGAGTCTAAGATAATAGCAGGCTAACCTGTTAGGGGTGTATAATATATTATGACAGTTATATTAAACAAATATCCCTAATTATGGTATCCACAAGGCTTCGTACCGGAACGCTAAGTCTTTGCAGGACGGTAACTAGCCACAGACAAAGCCTCCCGCCAGGCCAGAACAGAGAAAATTCAGAAATTATAAATTCTCAAATTGACCCTGCCGGGGATCGAACCCGGGACCTCCCACGTTAAGACAACAGCGAGGAACTCTGCGCCATAAAGGTTCAGTTCAGATATCAAAATGTAAGTTTGTATAATGCATTGTTTGTTAGTCTTTCACGCCACAACGACTGAACATGTTTAGATGTACGGATGTTTGTTTTGTTACTCAATTACGTCAGAACAGCTGAACGGATCTGGATATGATCTGGATGTTTGGCACAGAGGTAGAGGTGTCTGGAATAACATAGGCTACTTTTTATCCTGGAAAATTAAAGAGTTCCCGCGGCAACCAAAAACCTCAATCCACGAGGACCAATCCGCGAGCATCATTCAGTACCTACTACTTATGCATAGAAACATCGATAGATAGATAAATTATTTATTGCCACACAAACAAAGATAGATATAAAGTAAACCAGCACAAAAATGAAAGCGCGCAAGAGTGGTCTTTGCAGATAATATCGATGTGAGGATATCATAATGTAAAAGCTTACTTGCTTGCTGAGACCATTTTCATAGTTTTGGTGATTTTTTGAATATTTTTCACTGACTTCAGGCGCAGTGCGACTTGCTTTAGTTGTACCATTCTGTATTAGGAATAATTTATTTCTTCTTCTTTTAATTTTCTTAAAGGATTTTTTAGGGTTTTTTCTCCGTTGATGGCTTAGCTTACACGTCTATTTGATAACCACTGTCAACGATTGTCAACAACTTTATATTATATTATAACATAACATAAATTATGATTGACAATAATATAATGTTATATTTTTTGTTTCATGCTGACAACCTCCTTGGAAGTTTAAATAAAATAAAGTGAGTTACAACACCGATTTTAATTAAAGCACGAGCGAAGCGAGTGTATCATTTTTTACCGTGGAGTAAATTTTTTTTACCCCCCTCTGGTTTTCCGGGGCCTTTTGACGATGTCCGGATTGATGGCATCACGGCCAGCCCTGCAAAAAGCAAAATATATTTACTTGAGTGTGTCAATGAAATTGACCTCCAGTGACGTCACGCTTCAAAACAGATACAATTATTTCTTGCCAGTCATATTGCGTCATACATTCGTGAATGAAGCTGACGGCACAGTGGCTCGCACCGCGAGAACCCCCGAATACGCTGCATAATTTTCACAGGCTGCAGAATTATAAATATTTTCAGCGATAAAATAGCGTAAATATTACCTAATCCACGTTTTTAAGTGTCTTCTTACATCTAACTTTAAAGACAACATTTTCACCTATCTACTGTCATGTATTATTTTTGAAGAAAAAAAGGTAAGTAACTGTACTTATAAATACATTTATAAATGTATTTAGCGTCTAAGGTCCGATTTCTCGATCTCCGAGTAGAGTTTTACGGACGATTATCATGTTTTAATAGAAATTGTAGTAGGTAGGTAGTTGTTGTAGGTAAGCTGTCATAATTTCAAATTCGTCGGTTAAAATCGTTCCTTGGAGATGTAAAAATCTGTTTTAATAAGTTCAAGGTCGTTGTTTATTTCCAATTACAAATGAAAAAAAAAATTAGATAAAGATTATAAACAATATTACCAAACGTGGTTGTTTTAATGCGCGTACGATACAGACGAATATGCGATCAGCTTTGATTATATTTTTGCAGAGATAGAGGACCGATTGTTTTCATAACTTAACAAATCGGTGGCGATTGACATGCTTCGCGATAATGTTTAATTAAATGTTGTTGTAACTAATTACCGACTATTACGATATCTACTTAGTTGACAAGAAGAAGAAACCAAACGGTTTTTTTGGTTTCAAAATATCGTTCATTAGGTTATGTCTAGAGGAGTACATTCTAGGCAAGATACAAGGAAAAGTGGCGTGGAACGAAGACATCCTAGCTGAAAAAATATCACTAATTTATTAGTTTTCATCTATATTTTAATTCCATTGCGTTAAAAATGATATCTATTAACAACATCATGAAACTTCTCCATTAACTGATACTAATAGGTAGTAACAAAATTACGATTAGTGTAGTGTGCTAGGACGATTTCTGAGTTAAATCCCTGGGATGCAAAATTTGCTAAAAAAAGTCCCTAGTCCTGCAACAGGCTCTATAATAAAGTATGCATCACCAATAATATTTGAATAACATATTAGGTATGAATATTATCCTCAACCGAAAAGCCCCAATTTCCGAGTATATACCAACAAAATTAACTGTGTCTAATGTAATGAAAAGGTAAGTGAAC
Source organism: Erebia aethiops (assembly GCA_923060345.2). Taxonomy (NCBI): domain Eukaryota; kingdom Metazoa; phylum Arthropoda; class Insecta; order Lepidoptera; family Nymphalidae; genus Erebia; species Erebia aethiops. Next base: position 2,544,695 of record OV281079.1, on the reverse strand, counting down.
CTAAAAAACTCGGCCTCGGCTCGAATGACGTTCACAGAAAAACTCAAATGCAACTCTATGCGCGTATTGCATCAACGGGTTTTGCTTTTAGGGTTCCGTGGTCAACAAGGAAAATATAAAGTTTCGCCATGGCCATCCGTCTGTCTGTCCGCGGCTTAGCTCAGAGGCCCTAGTGCTAGAAACTTATAATTTGGCATGAATGAATTAATGAATTTATTTGTCTGAATATGTGTTACAATGATGGTTACAGTGTGAAAAGGCGCAGCATATCCAGTCAGGTAACCCTGACCCACAAATTTTTATGTGGTTAAATGAGTACAAGTATGTTCTAGTATTAGGATAGCACTTCATAGAAATTACATCTTGAATAAATAAATGATTTCTTGAATAATTAATTATGAATAACATCAGGCTATATTATATAGTGTATAATAATGGGTATACATTATATTTATCACCTCTATTTTCATACAGGCGCTATGCACATTTTCGCTACGGAATAAAAAGTACATATACCTAATAAGTATAGACTAACATATACCTAATAGCCACTGAAACTTATGAAAGTTGATGTTTTGTATTATTATTTATCTTACTTTATTTGTATAACTTTTGTCAGATATTTCGCGAAATTGTAATTCGTAGCTGAATGGATAGGTATATTATTTTCAAATGTAATAAATAATATACTTCATAATATTTATCGTTTATTTATCGAATCCTAACTTATTACACACACTTAATAGTTATTATACACACTTATTAGTTTAAGCACGTAATAGAGGGGGTATAATAGGGTAAACAATAATTATGATCGGTCTATAATCATATATACCTCTCATGCGCACGCAAAGCAACGTATTCATTACAGCTTTAAAACTCCTTTAGACGACCCAACTTAGATCCGACGCAAACCAGGCGTGTGTTTGTGTTTGGAGTGAAGCAGAGCCGTTTTTTATAAAATCATACAACATATTGAAATCAAAATATTAAGTCAAAACTGAGGATGCGCGTTGCGTTTGGGTGCGCTTAGGCTTGTAATTCAACTGCGCCGTGCTACAAAATTAGAATAAAATCCCGCCAGGCATCGAAACGCACTTATAAGACCACATTGCTTACCACTCTACCAGGGAGATTGTCAAACATTAACTCAATTGAGATTGGGCGTAGCAAACTTGTTGACATATATTTAGGTGGCGTAAGGGAACATAAAAGCATAACTCGGCATTCGAGATCGCTTCTTACAACGCTAGCCTCCGTCCCGGCATTGCGTTATTGTAGATCTAGTGCCTATTTTAAATAAATATCGTAGAATTTGTTATAATCTTAAATTCGCGTTTCGTGTTTATAATTATTTTGAGAGAAAATGGAAATGATTTCGCCCCGACAAGAGGAGTTATTATTGAGAGATAAGGTAAAATAAATATTTAAAAACTATTTAGTTACTGGCGATTGTGATTCTTTTATTTATTTTTGTGCATGTTATATTTTATGAAAGTTAAGATTTGCGTAGTGTCGAGAATAATACCATTTTTTGTTTGTGTACCAATTAGCTGATGCCCGCCACTTTGTCCGCGTGGCTTGAGGTATTTCGGTTCCCGCGGGAACTCTTTAACCATTTTTTTACTTTCCGAGATAAATAGTAACCTATGTGTTATTCCAGACTATAATCTATCTCTGTGCCAAATTTCATCCAGATCCGTTCAGCTGTTCTAGCGTGATTGAGTAACAAACATCCATCCAAACTTTCGCATTTTTAATATTATTATAGATTTTCGTATAATAATAAAAAGGACAGAATGGCTTATACTTATTGCGAGCAATTTCTTGGACTCCGTAACAATCATTTAAAAAATGCATCATACTAGTTATAATCTAAATATAATAAGACTGTAGGTAAAGATCTGGATAAGTAGGTACATAAAGTAACTCGTAAATAAATAAGACAGGAAATAAAACAATAGAAAAATAACTTTCACAATAATATCTCTCTATCACTGTCTCTCACACACACTTCAGTGTGTTTATCTGCGCCGTATTCTTCATTGCTGAAGGTCGTGACTCCTTTTACATTATACACTTATCTATTCCGTGTTATACACAGTATTATGGTAGGGATTATAATATGCGATAGCCTCCCTGCCCTTTAGCATACAACTCGACCACTTATACCTACAAGAGTAAAAAATCGACACCTATAGCCCTAGTATGTATGTGAATATCAATACATAAATTTAAAAACTGTGTCAAACAACATTATTTTGTTAAGTCGAGTTTCGCGTACTATCGACGATTTCATTTTCATTAACGACAAAGTTGCATGGAAGCAACCGGCCTCGCATCCAGTGCCCCACAAGTCAGTATAATACTTGTAACGTGATGTATGTATTGTATTGATATTGTAACCTCTTTCTTTTTTTGAGAAAAGAGCAACTGCTCAGTTTTTTTGCCGGCTCTTCTCAGTAGAATCATCTTTCCGAACCGGTGGTAGAGTCTTGACGTATCATAAGTGACACAAGTTTTCCTATGTGAAATAAATAAATCATTTATTTATTATTATTATTAATAATTTGCTACAATCGTATTTGTTGTAATTGACTGAATTTATGGTCATCTTGCTGCGACAATGGACTTTAGCCAATAGCAGAAGAGTCCAATCCGAGTACCAATCCGAGGTGAGGTTACGGTAAAGCAATCATTTTTAAGTAATCGGTCCCAGATGTTAGAAATATTAACCACCACTGATGGACAAGCTCTCCTCTGGGCTCCCAATATAGAATCAAAGTCAAATCCAGAGCTCTAAAGTTGGTCATCCATCCACTTCCCGCATAGGTGAACGTTAACTACCGCAATCGTCCAGGTATGCCGTAACTATATAGGCCACACTTTACTAAATCTAGACGTTTTATACTGGCAATTCAGCCAGTGTCTTTTGTAGGTAGTTTTTTGTTAAAACAGCTACGATTTTTTGTAGTAGGTACCTATATTATTTTTTGAAGTGAAAACTTTTGAAGTGGAAACTTCTTAAGGCGCGTTGGTAGGGGGTAAAAATGTGGATTACGCGTGATCGACACTGTTCTTCTTAAGACAAAGGTCTTAAATATAAATATAGTACATTCGTAATTAAACTTTAATGCCTTAGTTTTAAAGTTTATATTTGAACTCGGACTAAAATAATAAAAAAGAATGGGTTTCGCTAACAAAGTCACCTCAGGAAGGTCGTTGCGAATTAATGTCTTTAACGTAAGTACCTACGTACTTAGGTAGTTATGTATAAAATACCATTGTCTACTTATCGTTTTATTGAATTGCCCTTAACGGATATTAATAATGGTTTTTGCACCAATGCGGAAAAGATCTAACTTTCAATCATTTCGTAGTCACTAGCCCACTAGGTAAGTAAGTATATATAATCATTCCGGTTTCAACCGTAGGTAGGTATTAAGTGTTTAATTAAGCCAGTTTTTGTTACCTTTAAACCCGACTGTGGCAAAACCAAAGAAAAGGTTATGATTTTAGCAGCCTATGTTTTTACCTATGTTATGTATGTCTGAATGTATTTATGTATGTTTCACCGTAACGCCTAAAATACTGAACCGATTTAAATGAATCAGATCGATTCGTTATCATGGCTCGCGTGACATAAGCTACATTTTACATCATTAAAACCAATATGACGGCTGTTACACAGGAAATAGGTGAACTTTACTAAGGTGCTGTCTCTTACTACTACCATCGCTTAAACCAGTATTACTTCAAAAGTCAGTATTATGTCATGTACCTTGACGTCCCTATAATAAAGATTATATTTGGGCTTACGGTTAAAACGAGGTACAGATTTCAGAATGTTTGGGAATCGAACCCAGGCGAAGCTTGGGTCTGTCAGTTAGTTTGTTGGAGTGTTTGTATATTATTAAGTGACATTTTCATTATGACGCCATAGACTTTCAACACTAATCCATATCCATACTAATATTATAAATGCGAAAGTGTGTCTGTCAGTCTGCTATACGCTTTCACGGTCCATCTGTTCAACTAATTTTAATGAAATTAGGTTCAGTACAATCCACGCAGACGAAGTCGCGGGCATCAGCTATAGTATTATATAATCCCAATTAATTCTTAATTTATTAATTCTTATATTAATTTTTATACTTATTCTTCAATTAATTAATTCTTATGCCTATTTAGTTTTTGTTTTTATTTGATTTTTCACATAATATACTAGAAGCACTTTGTTTTCTGTGCTTTTTAAGTGTTTACTTTGTATGTTTGTGTGGAATTTATCTATCTATCTAGCGACGCCGTCACTGGGTCAGATAAGTTTGTGGGATTATAAACACAGAACTAACAACACGTATTTTATCAGTATTGTAAATATTGTCATTTCGTCGATAATATGTCGTCATTGTTTTCTAAAATGGCGCAAATGCGATCGGCCAACGACTTCGACATCGACTTGTCCAGGGGTTATCGCTAACTCACAACATAACCTGAATATTTTCGATGTCGGCTATCTACAAGCTTTATTACCGAACAGACTACGCTTTAACCTTCTAAAAATCCATACTAATATGATAATTTTTATTGTAGTGTTTACCCACAAATAAAAAAAGGCCAGGTAAAATTTAACTCAAGGTACCCAAACAGACAAATAATACCCGCATCTAAAACTGCAAATTTCAGCAGAAATTGCTTTAGTATGTCTGTTAAAGTATATAACAATTTGCCTAACGTATTCAAGGATTTATCATTAAATGCTTTTAAAAGAAGACTGCATCAATGGTTAATAAATAAGTGTTTCTATTGTTTCGATGAATTTTTTAATGCAAATTAATTTTTTGTTACAATTTTTTCTAATATATTTGACATTTTATTTTATTGACAATTTTACAATTTTTAAGACATTCTAGAAAAACAAATGTAGACCGTATGTAAATTCTAATAAGAAATGATAAATTAATGGAAATTGGCATTATGAGATCTGACATATTTACTAATTTATGTTTTATAAGATTTTAACATATTATAGGTAGATACTTGGACTAACTCGATGCTGTCTTAGAAATAATTATATAAATTTTGGATTATGGTAATAACTTAATGATTCATAAATTGTATTACCTAGTTACTTTGAAAATTTGCATGTCAGCAATGACGAAACATGTTTGTTCTTTTTATTAGTTTGTCATCTTTATAATTGTACAATGTTTCTTGCAAATAAATAAACAATAAACACACTCAGGGAAATCTCTGAACAATCTAAAATCTAAATCAAAATTAAAATTGTATGTGATAGAAATAAAATTTCTTTGGAATCACGGTGAATCTCATGCTTTGTATGATAAAGCTTATATTTATGTGGAAGGAAAAAAGAGTAGGGGTAGACCAAAGAAGAGATGGATGGATTGTTTGAACCAGGGATGTAACGGAGGTAATCTTTATCGGAACCGAAGTCGGAGTCGGAGTTTTTAAATTTGATTTATCGGAGTCGGAACCGGAGTCGGAGGCGGGGTTGGAGTCAGAGGCAGAGTCAGAAGTGGTCACAAGAGAGATATTTTTAATTTAAGAACAGATAAAAACATCATTCAGTCAAAACGCACGTAGCGTAAGGCGGGGGTGGTGGGGGACTCCCAACGCGGTCGACGCAGGCCGCCGTCGGCATTTGCTACGGTATTGCGACCTCCGATTAAAACCCCCGATTTAAAAGTTTCGGAGCCGAAATCGGAACCGAAGGTGTAATAATAATCGGAAGTTCCGACTTAGCGGAATCGGAGTCGAAGCTCCGTAACATCCCTGGTCTGAACGAAAAATGTGTAGAACACTACGTTGACGGATGACAGAAGTAAGTGGAAGAAGTAGATGGGTTGTACCACATATCCAAATAATGACAGAAGATGATCAAGGAAAATCACGTCGCGTCGAAGATCAGAGGCTCAATTGTCTAAGCAAATCGTAATCATTTAACAGCTTAAAACGTATTACTCGAACTGTTTGAGGAGTTCATACATGCTTATTGACGTGCAGGCATCTATGAACAACTTATAGGCACAGTCGAATTATACGTTTGACAGACAATTAGGATTTCCTTACACAATCGGGGGGCAGGCCGAGGGAAAGTTTTTCAGTCTAGGGGGAGCCTCTTAAAAATCTTAAAAGGACCCAGACGGTTCACTCAGAATTAATTTATGTCAATTCAGGGTCCCACTTTTCCCTAAGGTCAATTTAAAAACAAGATCCTTTCAAGTAACCCTTTAAAATGCCCTCGGTACTCGAAGCTACTCTGTTGAGCTTTGAATAAGTAATTTTGCTGAGAAGCCTCGTTATGACGCAAGTGTTACTTATGGCAGATAATAGTTTTACTCGTAATATTCTTCCTAGTTTAAACGGCTCAATTTTTTTTAGGTTGAAATAACATTCCATATTATTACGGGTCGCGAGCCCTCGCTCCACCGGCTTGTCCCACTAGAATGATAGGGCGAGGGTATATTACTTTAATTTAGGTTCTACCGAGGTGAAGAAATTTAAGTTTATCGCACTAAATAAATATTATCTACTGCACTGTCCGGCGGCCGGTAAATAAAGTGATTCTGCCCGTGTTAAAATAAACATCCATACTAATATGGTATTTTTATTGTAGTGTTTACCCATACTTAGGGAAATTTCTAAATAGATACCTATTCACTTTCCATCGGCTTAATCTATTTTGGCGATATTTGGTAGGTATAAGGGTAAAGCTTCCATCCCGGACACATCATTAATCAATAAAATATAGTCGATGTTGGTGTGCTAACCGTTCAAAGCAGTTTTAAATCATTGGGTTAATTTTTAATTAATAAATAGTAGATTGAGTGACATATTACGACGAATTATGTAATTGCTTTGTTCCCAGAACAAGCTTAACCAGAACAGCGAATTTGTGGCCGGAGGTACCAATACCAGCAAATCAACATGGCTTCTCTTTTCCCCTACATCTCCTGACCAAGCTGGTTCTCTCGCTAAGTTCCTCAGCATCTTCTCCTCTCATGGCGTGAATCTCAGCCACATCGAATCCAGGTCCTCAGCCAGAAGACCAGGGTATGAGTTTATGGTGGAATGTGAGCATGGAGCAGGCGACTTTGGCGCAGCTCTGGATGAATTAAAAACGATTGCTGGATATCTGAACGTCATTTCGAGGGATTACAAGGATAATATTTGTGAGTTTTGAAATTTTGTGAATACTAAACTGCTAATTTTATTTAAGGTAGGTTTGGCACTAGTGCTACTTCAGGACTAAGCTTTAATAATATAGCCTCTAGCCAGATTATTAAAGTTTCATTAAACCAAAACAAATAGGTATGTTGCATGACGCCCTCTAGCAGTACCTATCACAAAAGACTACCTATAGGTACTCTAATATTATATCGGTCCAACGTCATAATTCGTTTTGGATGTAATGCGACAAAATTATATCCAAAAGGAACTGGTATTTCCAAAAGGAACTAGAAATAGGGAAAGACTGATATTTAATAAAGCACCCAGAACGGCTATGTATTTGCTGCTGCTCTGCAATGTGTGTTAAAGTAAAACAAAAAATGACTGATTAAATTGTAACAAATTCTAATTTTAATTATTATTAATTTAACTATTGACTTAATTAATCATATATAGATTTGGTATTTTTGATATTTTAACATTGACATTTTAATTGATGAAGCATTATATACTTAATTTTAATTTATTAATATTATTATGACATTATAGCCATTCATTATATTGTAGCATAGACTTATTGTAAGATTAGGTAATTTGAGTGTCACTTGGTCTACAAAACCTGAGTCAGGTTTTGCAGGTTACCTGACGTTATCTGTAATTAACTATTCAGGTCATTATGGAAATTATTCAGACCTACGAAGTGTTATTCTAATACTACTTGTACCTACTGTGTTATTTGAATGTATAAATAGAAAAAAATATATATATCGTCACGTCAGGTTACGTCAGGGTTGCCTGATTGGATATGCTGCAACTTTTCATACTGTAACCATCATTGTAACACATATTCAGACAAATCAAATTCTATTCTATTCTATTCTATCACAGACCCTCCGTATTTTTATATCGTTGAGAGCAATTGAACATAACCTACACAGAACTTGAAAAGATAAGCTAAGACTGTATAAAAACATTTTTTTAAAATGCAATATAAGTAAATGGTGATAATTTTTTACAGCCACTGTACCATGGTTCCCCCGACGTATCCGAGATCTGGACAGATTCGCCAATCAGATCCTGTCATACGGCGCTGAGTTGGACTCGGACCACCCTGGCTTCACTGACGCTGTCTACCGAGCTAGAAGGAAGTACTTCGCCGATATAGCGTACAACTACAAGCATGGCCAGCCATTACCTCACGTAGATTACACTAAAGAAGAAATCGCCACATGGGGAACGGTGTTTAGGAAGCTGACTGAACTGTACCCGACTCACGCCTGCAAAGAGCACAACCACGTGTTTCCTTTACTGATTGAAAATTGTGGATACAGGGAGGATAATATTCCTCAGTTAGAAGATGTTTCTAATTTTTTGAAAGGTGCGTACACATACTCGTATGATTTACCACCAGCTACCAGCAATCCCTAGTACTAAACAGCCTTTCATGTCCCAATTACCTAACATGATAACAGTTATGATTGAATCCAAACTGACCAGAGCTAACCCCGACATCCCTTTTTCATACGAGAAAGAGAAAGCTTAGGTATATGAGTTTGCTGAACTCACCAGAGACCTACACTACTTGGCGAATTGGTAGGGTGGTAACTTCTGCCACTAACACCTTCCATCAGACCAGAAATGAGCCAATTGAGAGTCAATTAATTTCCAATTGAACAAGAACCTTCCACTTGTATGACCAACGCTCACCAGAGCGGCAGGGAAATCATAACGTATCTACTTCGATCTCACCTGATGGGCTAAGACTTAGCTATATATACAACAGGGTTATACTTAGCATACTGCATAAGTTATAGTTAAGGGAATGGCAATTATATTAACACTCATACCCCTAGGGGATAGGCGGTTTCTACTTACGTGCTACGGTACCGGACGCTAAATCACCCGGCGGTATATCTTCTCCAAACCAAACTAAAGAATATTCAGAAATTATGAATTCACAAATTAACCATGCCGGATCGTACCCGGTATCTCTCACTTGCAACAGTTCTCACAGTTGCGCCAAAATTACTGTAAAAACTTTTGTTTCTGTTCGTAGATTGCACAGGATTCACCCTTCGGCCAGTAGCTGGGTTGCTGTCGTCCCGCGACTTCCTGGCAGGGCTGGCTTTCCGCGTATTCCACAGCACGCAGTACATCCGTCACCACTCGCGGCCTCTCTACACACCGGAGCCAGATGTGTGCCACGAGCTGCTGGGCCACGCACCTCTGTTCGCTGATCCGGCCTTTGCCCAGTTCTCGCAGGAAATCGGCCTCGCTTCCTTGGGAGCGCCTGATGATTATATTGAAAAACTCGCCACGGTACGTTTTGCTACACTAAGTTACTAGATTTGAACACAGGATTTCAAGTAGGTACCTGGTAGGTTAATTAAAAATAGATCATTGGGTCATATATTGATTATAATATTGATTATTCTAAACACTACAATTTTTTTAATTAGATACTGCAGTTTATAAAGCTTTCAAACATTGTAATCACTCTTAGGCTAATTGGTTCGGAGTACCTAGATTTTAAATAAATAAGTAAATATCCTTTATTCAGCCAAAATATACAGTCACACAAAAGCAATCGAAAATGGAGTGCCATAGCTCCCAGGGAACCAAAGAGCCAACCTAGATTTAAGCCAACCTTGATTCCAGGGGATCGAAGCACCCACTCCTTAAAAACCTCATTCATCTTCACATAATTATGTATGTTTTTCAGCACCTGCTAACACAATCATTGTTTTTCTAGTGTTTCTGGTTCACCGTGGAATTCGGTCTGTGCCGGCAAGAGGGCCAGTTGAAAGCCTACGGAGCTGGTCTCCTTTCCTCGTTCGGTGAACTGCAGTACTGCCTCTCAGACAAACCCGAGCTAAGAGAGTTCGAGCCTAGCATTACTGGTGATCAGAAGTACCCTATCACGGACTATCAGCCCATATACTTCGTCGCCAACAGCTTTGAGAGTGCCAAAGAGAAAATGATGTAAGTTTTAACTCATTCTCATATTAAAGCTTGCAGAATATTTTTTAATTTTAATTAGATACATTATTTTGTATGCATACTTAATCGACAGATGAGCGAAGCAGGCAGGCACCTCTATCTATTTTAAGGTTTAAATCAAATCATTGTCACTTGCTTGGACGGTGAAGGAACCTGCTTGTATGAGAGTTTACCATGATTTCCAACTTTTTAAGTAGTTAATAGATGCCTGCATGTTAAAACTTAAAAGGCATGTATATGAACTTTTTAAACATTTGGAGTAATACATTTTAAGTTCTACTGAATTGAATTACGATTTTCTCAGACAATCGGGTCTCTGTTTTGTTTAACAGATTATTTATTTTCCAGAAAATTTGCTCAAACGATACCTCGAGAATTCGGCGTGAGATACAACCCATACACACAAAGCATCGACATCCTCGACTCCCCGCGTCAGATGACAGACCTCCTCAAACAAATCCGTACCGAAATGGAACTGCTACTTGGCACGATGGAAAAGTTGTAGACTAGTAGAAGATTACTGTAGAAGTATTCTTAATTAAAAATAGGTATACCAATGTCTAATCCATATTTTGATTTAAGAATCTAAAATAGGTATTTACTTCAGTAGGTAATTACTATGTTCCATCAGTATAAGTAAATACTTACCTACTGGAAAATTATATTCTGTTGACGGAATACATATACCGATATGGTAAACTAGCTGATGCCCGCGACTTCGTCCACGTGGTTTTCCGGGATAAAAAGTAGCCTACGTAACTCTCCAGGGACCCTGTGCCAGGACCAAACAACGCGAGCATATAAAAAATCTTGTCGATCCGTTGCTCTGTGGCAGCGTGATTGAAGGACAAACAAATACACTTTCGCATTTATAATATTAGTATAATGATAGTTTAATTCAAGAACTACATTTTAAGAGAAACCAATTTAAATTCAAAATTACAATATGAATCTATAGCTTTAGGTATATTGCTTAAAAATATTAGATAAGTTAATATTATATAAAGTCAAACCTAGCTTAGGTATTAAGTATCATATAAGTTAATCATAGTGGTTCGTTGATTGCATTTGTGTACTAAATTAGGTCAAAAAGTGTATGAGATTAATTGATAATGTAAAGGCAAAATATAAGTTGATATAATCGTGAAATGTATGAAATTTACGTTGCCCTATGTGTTATAGTGGCAAACATAATAATGTACACTCGCGAACAAATAAATTGAATAAAAATACACACAAAATAATATACCTATCATTTTTTATTTCATTAATATTTTCACTTATTTGAAAATTTCTTGCAAATCAAGTTCTGACTTGAATCAATCAATAGGGTCTACGATGAAGATTTTTAAATCATAAGAATTATTATTAAGTAATAATAATTATTTTAAATTATATATTAAAAATAAAACCACCATTATAACCAACATAATATTATAATCAATAATTTGTACAGAATAAACCAAGTACCTAGTACTCGTTTTACATTAACTATATCTATAAAATGACAAGATGGAAAGAGAATTGGTCATTATGGACCGATAAAATAATTACTTATCTATTATAATATGAGATTTTTATTTTACAATAATAACATTATAATTATATTTATTTACAAAAAAGCGAATTTTTTCTTTTAACTACGGAGATTGATGTTTTATAATTTATGTACTTCACTAAACTAATTACATTACTTTACTTTACTATTTTTATCGATTTAGCGTTCCGATACGATGCCGTGTAGAAACCGACTAGGGGTATGGGTTTAATTTAACTGCCATACTCCTAACAGGTTAGCCCACTACCATGTTAGTCTGCATCGTCACTTACCATCAGGTGATATCGCAGTCGAGGGCTAACATGTAGTGAAATAAAAAATACTATAATAATAAAGTGTCATAACTTACAATCCAACTTTAGACATGAATGAAGGAGGGACCTTGTTAAATAATTATTATTAATTAGGAAAGATAATTTCTAAATTTTGAATTATGTAGAAAAATAAATCGATTCGAAAAATTATTTTATTTACTTTTGAGACAATAATTATCATAATTTTTTCTTACTTCCATGGGACCTTGCGAATTGATTTGGTAAACATAATCTTTTTTCGGCAGTCTTACTCAGTTTTTTAACTTAAAAACTTACACTGAACCTCAAGCATGTTACGTTACGCCTGCGTAACATTGTATAGCAAGTTAATATATATGAGTATTTTTTTAAATATCGTTTATCAAACGCATTGTTAAAAACTTTTCTCAAGCTTAAGCCTTCAGTCTCTGAATATAAACCACTATTTAAATATAAACACATCGGACATATGTTGAGAATGTAAGGAGTCCTATGGCCACCCCCCAAATCCATCATGAGACCACGTCCATTGCATTGACGTCGAAGTCACATTTGTGTTACAAATTTCAGCTCCATCGCGGTTGTCTGTAATTCATTTGCAAGACTCACATACCTACGCAGGTAAAAAACAAACATTGCAGTAAGTTAATAAAAGCTTGCCTAAATTAATTTAACGTTCCAATTATAATTGTAAATCAGGCAGTGCTTGATTTTATAACAAAAAAATTGGAGCCGGCTTCATCCTTGTTTCCAAATACAAAAATCGTATTTTTATCATTTAACGTGAAGAGTATACAGACAGACTATTCGTATTATAATACCTATTACTTACCCTAGCGTATTTGCTATTTAAAAAAAACCATCATTCTAGCTTATCATTTTTAACCAAGCTATATTAACGGTAAGACTTCTTTCATAAACAGAATGTAAATTTAATACAGTTTTCGAGACATTTTTAAAACTGTATTTTATAAATAATTAATAAAATAACATTTATAGGACAGTTCAAAGGCTAATAATACTCTTAAAATCATCAGTAAGACGTTCCTAACTCTATGCATAAAATAATGTCAAAACCTGAGTTTTATTAAAATTTTGAATGATAAAATATTTTTATTATTGGTAAGTAATTAGGAAAAAATAAAAGTAATTATGATAAGAAGAAAATATTTGAACGTGCACTAACTTGGATTAAAAGAATATAAATGCACTTGTCTTAATAATTATACCTATAAATTTATATACATTCAAATATATTATTTTGGCACTATATTTATATCTCATAAAGTATTGCCACTTTTAATGCAAAACTGCTCTAAATCAAAATACATAGATTATAGTCCCCACAAACTTATCTGACCCGGTGGCCAAAATTGGAACTAATTTTTAGGACTGTTTTGTTTTTTTTCCATATATCTTACTAGCGACCCTGTCACCGGATCAGTTAAGTTTGTGGGACTTTGCATTTGAACGTATCACAGCTATTAAAAATAAATAATTAAATACAACTTTTTACAATAGGGGGTAGGAGCCCTGACCTTAAATAATTTTACAAACTAATTTGTGGCTAAAGTGTTTTAATATTTATGTGTGGAAATATACCTAGACCGCGAAGAAAATAACACCTACTGTTATGAGTGGAACATTCGGCAGCATAATAAGCTTATCTATTATTTTTACATGTTTTTAATTGCGTAATTATGTACTTATAAATTAATACCACCATTATAGCAATTGCCTTATGTTTTTTTGACATGTATTCGGTAATTATATAGTACTAGCTGACCCGGCGAACTTCGTACCGCCTTAGTATGCAAAATTAAATGTATATTTTTCAATATTTCTGAGAGATTTTCTTAATATTTTTTTCCGTAAGAACCTTCTCCTAATAATAACAAATACAACAAAAAAAGAATTAGTGAAATCGGTCCAGCCATTCACGCGTGATGCCGTGACCAAGGAAAACGGGTTTCATTTTTATATATAGATTGGCATATAAATAAGGCAATTACAATAAAGGCGTATTTACACCGAACTTGCAGTGCCAGGGACATAGTTGGGACGTGATCTCGCTGCCATTCTAATGGCATATCATTATGTTGCCAAAATTCATAAACGCCTGATGCGTCAACTTCAACATAGTGGGTAGAAATCAAAATTATTTTTTACTTTACAGTGGCGTTGGAAGTCGGTTTTTTGGAAAGAATTTTTATTTTTAACTTTTTAGTGTCAGGGCTGAGGATTTGGAGTCAGATTTTTTATGGGACCACCTCGAGAGCTTCCTCTAACGACTGATAGAAAAAAAATCAGAACGGTCCAGAAACCACGGATATATGCACCGACATACATTAAAAATAAATATGTATGTAGACTCCTTTTTTGGAAGTCGGTTAAAAATCAATATGTCCTTCTTCAGTGACAAAGGCGACAACGCGTTTCGATACGACGCGACGTGACAGTATCGAACAGTTACTGACCCTTCAAGTGGCTTACGTTGCCAGCTATAGAGAAGTTTGTAGTAGTATCGTGTTGCGCTGCGTCGCGTCGCTTTTGTCAGAACAACGGCCAACGTTGTTCTTTGACACAAAAGATTTTACAATTTTGGACAGAAAATTATAGAAAATCTATCGACAGAATAAAGATAGATTAATAATTAATTTAATCAAGGGATGAAATGAAAAACTTAGATCACATAATATAGGTGAGCGGGTCAACGCAGCGCAAAGTTTATAATGAACAATCAAACACTGCACAGTATCTGTATAAAGGTGTTCGCACACTTCTTGCTATAAGCAATAATTGCAATAATTTCTCCAAACTCCAAGCTCTATGGATAATTAAAAATTCAAGGGCAGAGTGATCTGCATCAGAACAGCTCAGACTTCACTCTGCATGCAGTGGATGGATGAATCTTCTGAGAGCTCATCCATTGAAGAGTCCGTGAAAGAAGTGCCATCTGGAAAACATCAACGTAAAACATAAGTCATTATTCCAATACCCACTTTTTTTTAAATGGATGAGATAAGAGAGAAAGACGAAGAAAGAGAAAGAAAGGCTGTATTTGTACCCACAATTGCACGATACAAAATATAGTATCACACAAAGCTCTCTTATTAAAACCAATTCCAGGGTTCCAAATGTAATACAGCAACGCGCTGTATGGCCTTTTTAAAACATGGCCTCTATTAATAAGAAGATTCCCTGTTGTATGGTTTCTATACACAAATGCGACCTGAAACCTTGGAGCAGCGGTTTACCTATATAACAGCAGTTAAATCTGCTGGCCATCATGCGTAGGATTCTGTTGAGTCTTCGCCGGCTAAGACGAAATCCCCGATTTATTTAGCGTCACCCGGAGGTGGACTGGAGGTGGACACGCTACGGCTTCGGGGAAATACGGACTAGTCTAGTCCGTCCCAACTGTCCAAGCCTTATAGGAGGCATCCTGAAGACGTTACCCCACGATGTCTTCGAGTCTTAGGGCTTACACCCAACTTCTCGGCAATGCCTAACTCTCGCCCACCCTCCCGGTTATACGCTGTAGGGGCCAATATGACCTATGCAGCATATTTAGTGTGAAAAAAATAATCTAATGAATTCAGATGTCAATCCATCTAAGTAAAAAGTAAAAATACGTACCTATCGGGACGAAAGGCGGTTTGTTCTGGAAGGAATACGTAAGGTGGAGGTTGATAGGCCGGCCAAACCCCACCGGATCCGCGTCCCGGGACATCGCTGTGGACAATACTACACTTAAACCAATGGTACCTAGTATCTATTATTCATAACTACGTTGCCATTAATATTAAAAATTCGCAAATACAGTTCGCAAAAAAAATATTTATCAAATCGCAAAGGCAGCATTTGAAGAAGATGATTACATAAAAATATTCATATTTAAAAGCATCGTAATTGTGACATCGTCGTTCCCGTACGAGTGTATTATATGAAATCGTAATACTACTTCAACATGGTACGGGAAGAACTTAGAACGATCACCGTCTGAGGCAGATATTGGGGCCAATTCTGTTTAGCACAATCTCTAAACTAAAATTACAGCTCCATCTGTATTGCTATCCCTTTCATAATATTTCCTACGGAAAGGGACAGCACTAGTTTAAGAGCTGTCCATTCATTTTAGTTTCGATATTGTGCTAAATGGAACTACCCCCAATGTTGCTAATTCTGTTGTACATCATTTCTAATTTAAAATAAAATGACACATCTTCACATCCATTGGTATCCCTTTCATAATACTCCCTGTCGAAAAGGATAGCAAAATATATTTTAGAACAGTCGTTTTAGATTAGAGATTGTGTACGGCAGAACAAACTCGTAGCCACACAATTTACAAATACCAAGCTTCCTTCATTTGAAATGCCTTAAAAGAGTTGTCGTTTTTCGATCACAAATAAGGGTTTCCACACCTCACCTTGACTTTGCTTCCCTTTTCCGGTGTGCTGATGCTTCTTTTGACGCGCTCGGCTGTTCTGGAACCACACTTGTGTTACCCTCTTGCTTAGGCCAGTGACCTGGGCGATCCTCTCCAGGTCTTGGCCGTCAGGGTTGGAGTCAAGCTGGAAGTTGGCTTGGAGGACCTGGAGCTGCTCTTCGGTGAAGGTCGTTCGAACGCGTTTCGCCTTGCTCTTGTGATAGCCCTCAGAATCGCAGCCATCTGTAATTGAGATGAGCCGGTTTTGATGATTTTGGCTGGTGTTGGAAAGAACAAGAAGCTTAATTCGCCATAATCCTAATGTTTTAGGGGATCGTAGTAAATTATGTTGATCTTCTTGTTCCTCGGTTTTGACTTTGACTGAATGGTTACTGTCATTAGTTTGTACTCGGGTACTCGAATAATTTTGCCAGAAAACTGACTGTAATTTTTTCACAGTGTTTCACAGTTTCAAACACTATTTTATTCAGTCCACAAAATACCAAACCTGATGCCTCAAAATAGCTACCGATTGTCATGTACATTATTTTTAAGGGACTCCAAGATAAACATATTATGAATATGGGTATACAAAAACGTACAAGCGTTATTTATCTCCATACTATAAGTCCATATCTATATATTTATCTTCACAGTCTGCCATTTCGGATATGCTAAGAATAAGGTTATGCCAGGGATTGCGGTAGGATTTTTAAAATATACCTAGTTGCAGGACATTATTCAATCAAATACCCACCACTTCTTCAATACTAGCTTTTTTCAGTCAATCAGTCACCATTTCCTTTTATATATTTAGATTCAGTTTAGGAACAACAATAAAGAAGTGTAAGAAAATTTACCATCAGAAGAAATAGATCCTCCATCCAAGGTCTCCAAATAATGTGGTTTGCAGAGTACCCTGTCTTCGTGCAGCGCGAACTGCTCGCCAGTGGACAGCTGCCGGCCACAGGCGTCGCAGGCGAAGCACGCGAGGTGGTACACCTGCTCCCGAGCCTTGCGCACCCAGTCTGATGAGGAGATGCCTCGGCAGCACTTCGAGCACTTTGCGCCGAAACTCCTGCGCACAATACATTTCAATTGACGAATTCGTTATGATAAAAGCGTTAACAGTTGAATTCGTCACACTGTATTAAAGATAAGTCACACTGTATTAAAGATAAAACGTCTAAGTCGTTTGCAGAAAAGCTACATCTAAGCATTACTGAGTGTGATTGGCTGAATTTTCTTCTCGCAATAATTTGGCTACTAGAATGTAGAGGAGAGGGGGGTAATGAAATAAAATAAAACTAAATTAAATTACGAATGCCATTTATAATGAAATGGTAAACCAATACTGTGCTTAGTGCTCGTCACAAATATTCCTCTCGTTGGTCTCGTTGGATGTCTCGTACTGTGAACTTGTTTGCTCGCACAGGCAAAAAAGTTCACAGTATTTATCTATCCATCCATTCGAGATGAAAATGTTCTTACACAAAAGTGCTGCACACGATTTTGTTGGAATCGCACCATTGGCCAATGGTGAGGTGATTGCGATCATTAAATTTTTTTTATCCACTACAAGCTAGCCCTTGACTGCGATCTCACCTGATGGTAAGTGATGATGCAGTCTAAGATGGTAGCGGGCTAACCTGTTAGGGGCATGGCAGTTATATTAAACCCATACCCCTTCGGTTTCTACACGGCATCGTACCGGAACGCTAAATCGCTTGGCAGCACGTCTTTGCCGGTAGGGTGGTAACTAACCACGGCCGAAGCCTCCACCAGGCCAGACCAGTGAAAATTCAGAAATTATAAATTCCGAAATTGACCCTGCTGGGTATCGAACCCAGCTGGACCTCCGCACGTTAAGGCAACAGCGCTACACACTGCGCCACGGAGGTCGTCAAAATGTTGTATTCACTTTAACGTAATCGCGCTACATGATTCCTATCGTATCGTATCATAGGAATGGCATTCCGAGCCAGAGGTAGATTCACTCGACGTTTCAAAAGCACTTGTCAAAGTTTATTTGAATAGAAATATTTGAGTTTTAGTAATTTGACGACCGCAATTACCTCTGAATGGCTGACACTCTTTCTCCCTATTTGCTAAAAGGCAATGTTCATAAATTCAGCCAATAATAATAATTGAGTTAAAATCAATTAGTTAATGATCACAAAATTGTGTGCCGAATCAAGGCGTATTTAGACCAAGCACCATCAGTGCGCAAAGTTTTGCTAGCGGATTTTTCATCACCAAGGAATAAGAAAACTCGTGTAGTTGCAAAACTCAGAATCTTTGGCAGCATTTTTAATCGATCGAATACCTATTCGAATAGCTCCCGAATCGAATAGAATCAGTGCCTCCTTATTAGCTCTAAGCTATAAGCCCATTTTGACAGGCCATTTTTCTAGTTTTCATATCCTTTGACGAGTAATTGGAGAGTATTACGCGTTGGTTAATCTTGTAAAATTTGTATTTTGGAAAGAATATTTAAAAGTTAATCAGCTTTACACTGATGTATATATTTTTAAGATACGCTAACGATCGTGGGACAGGTATTTCATTATAAGGTAATCGTCAATGGATAATAGGCTCTGCTCATGGACCTATAAAAGCTCTAGTGTAACTTTGGTAATTCAGTCATTTGGACTAATCCTAACTTCCCTTACAAATGGCTGAAATGACCGACCCTGAGCACTAATGCTCAAATAATGTTGTCAAAATTCTTAATTGCTCTGACGTAGTGACGGTAAAAGAATATACACGCGCATGGCTCGAGTTCGTTTTTAACTAGAGTTTCCACCGGGAGCGAAGCGAGCTCTTTACTCGCAGAGGGAAATTGCATACACGCAGTTGAACCGACAAAGCGAGCAAACCAGAGCAAAAGAGTCAAAATGAATTTGCTTACTAATACAACTATCAAAACTCTTTGAGCGTGGAAGTGTAAACCTATATTTTGTCTGCACATAGTCCATTCCGCTTAGACATTGCCACTTTGCAGTGGAAACCCCGCCAAAGTTCCGGCTAAAGTGCTTTATTTCGATTTCCAAGCACCCAGCCGTTGCAACTTCAGAGCGAGCAAGAAGTTTGGCGTCACCTATATGATATGACTGCTCAGACCATAAACTTAGAACTGGAATCTAGAAGCATAAAATAAATGACTGGTACGTACATTCTGAGTTTATGGTTGAAATAAAACTTGTAGGCTGCCTTCAAATTAATGTGGCGCGACGTACCTACTTATGATTTGAAGGCGGCATTAGTCTATGCTTAGAAGAGCAAAAATGTAACATGTTTCATAAGATAGCCATTTTAACTGATTTTTTCTGTAGATAACATTCGCATCGCATTCAGAACTTTCGCTTAGCAGATATAAACTTCGCAATATGGGGCTATGAATAAGGATGGAACACACTAGGGTTTGGACAGGGGGCATACTACTATCGCTTAAAGACGCATTGTTTAAATATTGTTGATGTTCCTGTTTTACAATTATAATCCTTAATTTAGGGATGTCAAGGTTCATGACATTAAACTGTCGTTTTGAAATAATACTGCTTTAAGCGATGGTAGTAACCCCCCAGGACCAAGCGACGCGAAACATTCCTGTCTGAGGAGAGTGTCATTTTACTATCGCGCTAGTGTGTGTTCGTGTGTTAGTTCCGTGGACTTTTCTTCCCTAGTGTGTTACTTACCTTATTGACAATAATTGATTTTCTGGGATAGCTGTAGCTGAGTTTTGTGGGTAACCTGTGTCAAGCTGCTTGTCCATGAAGCCGGAGCCGCACCAGCGTCGCAACGCAACCGCACCGGCCCTACGTGCGTCGCCATGTTGTGTATACTATTTCCACATACTTACTTACCTACAAATTCCTGGCGCTAACGCGGCATCGGTGCTGCGCGGGTAATGCTCAAATGGAATTTTTGTTTCTTTACATTAGCCACCGATCCGTCGCGATTCCAGCTTCATCTACAGGAAGCCTAGACTCTCTATATCCACGCAAAATATTTCGTCGATTGCACACCGCTAATTGACGTGATTAACCCAAGAACGTTGTGGCACCAAAGTATGCTGAAAAAGTTTTGTTATTTGTTACTCCCCTTCAACTAAGCGCAAAGTGCAACGAATAGGTTTGACAAACAGTCCAACCGTTAGCAAGTATTAATAAGCAGGAGGCTTGATTATTACCTTGGAATCTCTTCATTGCTTTTCACCAAGGATGGTGTAGTGTACTCCTTAAAGTTGGCAGTTATTGAACTTTAGATGGAGACGACTCATAAAATTTAGATTTAGCTCCCATTATCTCTGGATTCGATCCCCGGCAGGGTCAATTTGGGAATTTATAATTTCTGAATTTTCCCTGGTCTGGTCTGGTGGGAGGCTTCGGCCGTGGCTAGTGTCACGGGCATCAGCTAGTCTTGCATAATAAAGTGTTGTGTATTGGCATCGTTTTGCCAGGGGTCGCGGACGTCGCTCGTTATCAGCGGCTGCCGGCTCGCGGGCCGCAGTAATTAATTAATTAAGGATACGCGTGCAGCAACACTCCATTAACACCGTATCATATCAGCCGCGCCGCAGCATTAAAACACTTTTGGTTTTGCTCTTATTTCCTTTTTGCTCGACGGAGCTCCGTAGTCAAACATCGGATCCCCAGGATCACGCCCTTCTAATAATTGGGTATTTGACAACTAGTCAAATCAGCAACTTTTTTCAAACGTCAAGACGCGTGCTTACTATGGAATTTTGTATGAAATATGGAATAGTAACGTTATCAAAGTGCGACGCACTTTTTTACTTTAATCGATTATTATTCAATATAAAACTAACAGGGGACGTGGATATTACGACTTTTGGGAGAGATCCTCTATTTAATAATCATTAAAAATTAATTAATTTGAATAGTTGTCAAATACCTAATTCCAATGCGACTACGGTTATTTATCTACATATTGATGTAATATTATTTATTTTTTCAAAAGAGCAACCACCGAGTTTCTTTCTGGTTCTTCTCGGTAGGAACGGCATTCCGAACCAGTGGTAGATTCACTCGACGATTTAGTTTTGGAAGGAAATAGGAACATCTTTAGACAAGAGGTTTCCGAAACTCTATCTGCCAAAGGAAATAGTTGGAAAGGGGTGGACAAGGCTTAGCTACACAAAATAATTAAAGATCTTAAGGCCCTGTGAAGCGTAAATCGGGGTTTTTAAGAGCAGTGTATCCATCAAACGGTGACATAATGTATGCTTGTAAAAAAGAGTTTGCTGTTTTCAAGACCTTTAAGCAGCCATTGGGGCTGATTCTGTATAACACAATCTCTAAACTAAACTAAAATGGCAGCTTTAAATCTAGTTCTGTCCCTTTCCGTAGGAAGTATTATGAAAGGGTTAGCAATATTTGTAATGCTCTAATTTTAGTTAAGTTTAGAGATTGTGCACTACACTTGCTTGATTTCACCCCCGCGCGCCTGTATTTTGATCTCGTGAGCTCACAGCGCCTTAAATTAGAAAAGATTTCCGAAAATACCACATGGATAATGAGATGTGAGGGTTGTACAGAACCCTTGTTAGCTAACATGGACCTGCACTTGTCCCGTGTAACTTTTGTTTTTGCTTTTTCAGAAGCCACTTTGCCGGATCATTGGAGATGAATAATCAGCGCTTTATCTCTACGGCTCGAATCAGAAGCCAATGAGGACTGGTTATACACAACGCGTAACGGCAGCGGCGCGGTAGAATGACAAACTGAACAGTTGTGCATAGTAAACTTTGTCATATCCTATACTAATATTATAAATGCGAAAGTGTGTTTCTCTATCTGTCTGGCTACGCATTGAACATCTTTTCGACCAATTTCGATGAAATTTGGTACAGTGCTGTGATAAAGTGACAGGTAGCATCCCATTGCATACTTTTTACCCTGGAAAATTAAGGCGTTCCCGCGGGAATAAAATAACGAAATTCTCGTCCGCGTGACTTCAGTTTTTTTTCCCGCGGGATGGGCATCATCTAGTCTATACTAATATTATAAATGCGAAAATTTGGATGGATGGATGTTTGTTACTCAATCACACCACAACGGCTGGACGGATCTGAATGAAATTTGGCACAAAAATAGATTATAGTCTGGAATAGCACATATGCTTTTTATCACGGAAAATTAAAGAGTTCCCGCGGGAATCAAAAACTATACTCACGCGGACGAAGACACCGGCATCATCTAGTAATACATAGAAGGAACTTTAGCTATAACAACTGTACGCTTTCTGTCCGTCCAACCTTTAGTACCCCGAGTGGAGATAATTATAGGGTATGCATAAATCGGCCCGTGTTTTTGAAATGGTTTGTGTGTTGAAGTATTGGATTTGAATTTTTGGAATGTATTTTGACCCTTGTAGAGCAGGTAATTGTTTTTCGTGATTTTAATCTGGCTTCGAGATACGATAATACGATACGGTTTTAATTTAGCGCATTATATTTCTAAGCTTCTGCTGTTGGTATAGGATAGGATTTCCAAAAAGAATTGGTTGGTTTACCGTTACTTAGAGATGGAGAAATCGGTGTAGCATAAAATAATAGCATCGATGGATAAAGTTAGGATGCGGAAGGACGTGGGAACTGGGAACCCACCGCATTATTACCGATCCCAAGAAAACTCCTACCATTATCTGATTAATGGAAAGTAATGAGAAATACGACGCAAAGAGAAAAGGTAAAGTTTTATGTCTGTTTGTCAGCTCATCTCAGCGTTATGCCACAGAATACTAACTATTATTATAGGAGATAGCTGCACTTTTGGTAACTATCGCTAGAAAGGCTGATTGCGTATTTGGTGAGTACAGTATTAAAGTATGCACAGTACCTATGTAAACTGTATAAAAACTGACGCTATTCATCGGGCCATTCACCTCTCAAAGACGTAAAAAACTTACAAACTTAGAATAATTATTAGTAAAAAAAAACTAATTATTAGTTTTTTTTTAATTTTGGCACCAACATTTATTTTCTGTTTGTAAATGACGATTGTTTTCTTATGATTTGTTAACCTGGAGGTGGGTGTTAACAGATGAAACAACATTTTATACTAAAGCAGTTGTTTCCGTTCTTTAGTTTTAAGTATCAATGTTTATGAGAAAAAAATATCATTAAATCATAAATCATTTTATCCATCCAAACTTTCGCATTTATAATTTTAGTATAATATGTGTTATTTAATATCCTCAAGCCGGCAGCTTTTTGCCACAAAGACGTTAACATCAAGAGGATCGAATTCATCTATACTAATATTATAAATGCGAAAATTTGGATGGATGGAGGGATGGATGCATGGTTGTTTGTTACTTAATCAGGCCAGAACGGCTGAACAGATATGGATGAAATTTTGCACAGAGATAAATAATCTCGTATAATATTAGTATAGATGATTATTGTACATAGATACCTAGAGAAGACAAGAAGCCATTCACCGGACCACCCGAAACAAGCGCATGAATAGTCAAACGTCGGTCGTTTATCGCGCCTACCAGACATCTTCATTACCGCGAGTGTTAAAACTTGTTCATCTGTCACCAAGTTAATTACTATGCGAGGCTTTTAATTGATTCAGGCGGCGACAAAATGTTAATAAGGTATGATAACGGTAGCGAAACCTGCCATCTACCCTTCCCCCCTCGCCGTCGGGTTAGCCCCGCGCCCCCGCATTCACCGCGTTTTCCAATGCAAATCTCGCTAAAACATTGCAGTGGATATTATTATAGCAGATTGCGTCGGGATCAGTATACAGATGTACCAATACTATCACAATCCAGCCGAGTACAGTACTGCAGGTCGAGTGGGAGTCATATTACTTTTGATCTACAATTCGCGCGCGAGTTGAATGCAGAGTAAATGTATGTGTCACTATACATATATATACATAGGAATGGAGAAGTTTACCTTTTTTTTTTAATTTAATATGAAAATTAAGACAAAATAAAACAAAAATATGAAAGTATCATTAAAATATCTCAACAAATGAAAAAGTTATGGAACTTTAAAGTTGCGCTTGCAAGACGGGAGACGTGACGTCATAATTCCTTATCAACAGACTTCATAAAGCCGAATAAAAGAAATAAATGGACTTAACGTAACTTAATTGAATTAAAAGCACTTAATTTGTGTGTGAAGATAATTTTGAAGTATTAAATCTCGGCTAGGTATTAAAACTCACTCACAAAATTTCTCACTCGAGTAAGAGACAGCAATCGGTGTACATTAAATAATTAAACTTTTAAATCGTCATTTCTCAGTCATTTAATGATGGATTGTAAAAAAACAACCTCTGATTTCTTAGTTTTAATCTATATTTTACTTCCGTTGTGTTAAATATGATATTCACAACTTCTCCATTGATCGAGCACCAGCTGTCAAACGTATGACAATTTCATACAAATCGTAGTTAACTATTATAGGAAGAAAACCTCACTCACACTCTAGAGGGAGATTTCCTTCCTAGTGTATGGAATTGTCAAGCGCTCGGAAGCTGGCACTCGATCAACATACTTAATTCTAGGTTCTGTTTGTTTGTTGGCTTATTTTTTTGTTCTCCAATCACGCCCTATCAAAGCAAACTTTTTATCCCGGAAAATTAAGGAGTTCCCGTGGGAATTAAAATAACTTATTCCACGCGGGTGATGTCGCGGGCATCAGCTAAGTATTTCCTCTAAATTCGAATACGTAAAAATCTCTCACTCGGGCTGCAGAAGTGTTGTGCGGGGTTACCACTGCAGAAAAATAAGCGGGAGATGGCTAAGCGGAACGGTAATAAGTTTACACTTGCACTAACAAAGAGTTTTCAGTTTTACCCGCTAATTTATTCCACTACAAGTGAGCCCTTAACTGCTATCTCACCTGATGGCAAGTGATGATGCAGTCCAAGTTGGTAGCGGACTAGCGGGCTAACCTGTTAGGGGTATGGCAGTTATATAATACCCCTATACTATGTTTCTATACGGCATCGTACCGTCGCTAGATCTTGTTGCCTCTGCGAGTTAAACGGAGTCCGTGCTAAGCTCGGTCCGATTGCGTTGGAGACCTCTGTGGTGTAGTGGTTAGCGCTGACTTTCTAGGAGTGGTCCCGGGTTCGATTGGGGGCAGAGTTAATTTAGGAATTTATGATTTTTTCCGTCAATTAATGTACCAAATCGGTTGACAGATTGAAATTGGAGATGGAAGTCGGCATGTGTGTAGAGGCGGTTTTGAAATGCAAATCGCGGATAAGCCGGCCGCAGATACGTTGGGATCAATTAATATTCGTGCTACACGCGAGCCAGCACTCTAGCCGGTAGCTGGTCACCGCCCGTCGCCCGGTGCAAGCTCTCCCGATGTGATACAACCTTGATATCGGGTGCGGTCGATTTTGATAAAACTCTCATCCATATTTCGTTGAAACTAAAACGTTGCTAAAACAATATCATTAAATTTTCTTCACGGCGGAAAACGCGATTCTTAAAAGCTTTGTATTTGATGAAACTATTATAATATTTATTATTATTTGATTTAATTTTTGATAAGAAGAAGAAAAAAAGATATATTTATTCGGGGATACAAGTACAAGAATTAACGGACTTTATTAAATAAATCGCGAAATGGGACTTGATCCCCAAAAAAATCTTCACTTCAGCCAGTATGCTTGGACTGGATTCTGATTATATGAGTTCACAACCGACGTGATAAGAAAACAATCAATAAGGCTCGGCTATAACTCAGTATAATAATAACAGAAAAGTAATTAAGGCTCGTATATAAAGCTATCAGTCAGAGGCGATGGTCGAGCGAGTTGTTAGTATTGTGCGCCGCGCCGTTGGCGACGCCCGCGGGCGCACTTAATATTCCGATGGATCTCTTTGGTGTTTTTAAAACAAACAAGCCTTATGGTATCGTTGGACACCCCGTAAGAATGAGATCTTTAACGTGTAACTTAAATGCTGCAACAAGAAGGAATGTTGTTAAAATGACTCCCGCGCCCATTAAAATTAGCTTATTAGGCACACTTCCAGAAACACCGGGTTATCCTTTTAACCCAGAGTTACTTCTACTTTGACAGAATTCGTACAAAATTTCTGTCAAAATTTCAAATTGCCTGCAGGGCGAGCGGCTAAAAATGACGGCTACAGTGTAACGATCGCAATCACCTCTGATTGGTTAAAACTCTTCCATTATTGCACAAAAACTATTGACGCAGCAAGAATGCCATAAATTCAGCCAATAACAACAATTGATAATGTAACAATGATTGATGCAAAACTTACGCGGTCGACTTACTGGGTTAAACGTAACTTAGTGAATACTTTAAAGGCATATATACGTACGAACCAGATTTAAGTAGACATTTGATGTTTAAATACTGTATATATTCTAATAAAAAAGGAAAAAAAATGTTTTCATTTCATGGATCAGAAGTAAGATCCTGAATTGTCTGTAGCAAAACAATGACGGCGGGAAGGAATAATATAGGTAGGGACTTAGATTTAATTTCTGCATGATTTGGTTAAGATAATGTTGCTTATTAGCTTTACTCATAGGCTACAATCTAGGTCGTAATTAGGGTAAACTGTTTTAGTTATTGTCTTTATGATATTAAAAAAAATATTAAAAGAGCCATAATATTATCGCTGTTCCGTTTTCACTGGCCTGGAGCTGGGGTAAAGCAATCAAGGTGTTGAGGATTTATTCAGTGCCTGAGGCGCACCGGACCTGGCTGGATTTTGTCAAGTCGAAGCAGACCGGCCCGCCGTCATAGGCGAGGAATGTTAATTGATACCTATAAATCTGTTTTAACGGTTCAGACCCGTTATGTTGTGATTTGTGAAGATCGAGAAGATGATTAAAAACAGTAAGATATGATATTTGGATTTGGTCATAAAGGATGTGTCTGGAAGTTCAGAAGTTAAAACAATGTTTAGCATTTGGTATATATATTGTGTTTTTGGTATAATAGCTACTTTTATTCCTAGAATTGCAATAGATGTGATTAGCTGATTTTGTGGTGATCTTGCTTCAAATATGTAGTTTAAAAAATAATGAACTCTTAAACGAAGTTCGGTCCATCCCAATATAACAGAATACTAAAGGATAAGGCGCAGGACCGATGGCTTTAGTTAAGTGCTCTTCGAAGCACGGAGATGTACCTACAACGCCGTCAACATGTAGCCGACAATGCAAAGCCTTGCGAGGACACTGAAGACCGATTGGCAATCATAGTTACGAGTACACCTACTGTATCATCTGTCATAACACAAACAAACTGCACCAATTTCTCATTTCGATTTTCGATCCCGATGCAATCTCCCGAATGTGTTCCCGTACAAGCGATCGACATTCGCGTACAAGGCGGTATGATTGCGCCGGCGCCGCATTGTTTAGTATGCAGGGTGAATCGATTACGGCGGTTTATTTATGCGGCTAGAGATTAATTAAACCAGGGGCGACATGCGCCATTTACATACGACATGGTGCGCGCATTTGGTGCCGAGTGGGCGCGCTCGCGTGAGAGGTGGCGGGGCAGTTATACTGGCTACGCAGAGAGGTGGCGGTGGGGTTGCGCCACAGATTTTTTTTAATAATTATTATGAAATTGCTTTATTTCCCACACAATTACAACTTTTTATACCAAATTTTTATACCGTGTTTATGGAATAAACATTGGAATCTTACTAAGTACTTACCTACTTCGTATTGTATACTATCATTCACCACCACCACCACCACCACCACTACAGCCTATTAACGTCCCACTGCTGGGCACAGGTCTCCACTCTCACAGGAGAGAGGGAACTAGAGGTTAGACCCACCACGCTGCTCCAATGCGGGTTGGCGGGCTTTAACGACTAGTATCATGTTAGTGATAATAACCGGGACCGACGGCTTAACGTGCTCTCCGAGGCACGGTGGTGAAACACGTATCCATCAGAATGGCGGGTGTAGGTTTTCCGATTGCATTAAAACTTTACTGAATAAATGTACGATAAATGTACGTAATTGTACTAAATTATGGATAAATGTACTTTATCGTGTATTGAGAAAACTTGAAATTAAAGTGAGCAGCCATCCTGACATCAGAATGGCGGGTGTACTCTTACATCTTCTGCATATATTAACTTTTTTTAAAATGTCGCATTACCAAATAAATGTACGTCAAATGTACTTATTGAAACATAATATCAAAATAAAAAAATGCCACATTTGGCGAAGAAAAAAATTGATCGTCAACCAGGACATTGCAAAAGTGCTAGTCCTCAGCTGCTGTAGGAAAATTGAATGATTTGAGTAACAAATTATGTATCCCCGTATCCCCGCATCTAGAGTAGGTACTTTATATTATGTATCTACTGGTATCCCCATGTGAACTAAGAATTTCAATTTTGCGCAACACACGTCTTGTTCGTTTTGTATTTAGATTTTGTATTGAATGTTGCCCTAGTAAAAACGTTAAATAATGCAGTCTCAGCTTTTTCTGGAAAGACTGCTAATTCTGTTGCGTTTGAAAATTTAAAAATCAAAGTCGAGTTCCGCTGATTCATTTAGAATTGTTTAGAGATGTCACCGTAAGATTGTAAAATCCGTTAGATTATAATCTAACGGTTTCTATGCCGCTAGATTATAAACTGTCGAAAAATTGTGAACCGTTCAATGTTCTGAGTATTAATTTATGAAATATTTATTGTTTTTACGTTTTCTTGTCTCTTTCTTGTACAGTTCGCGCGCGAGTTGAATGCAGAGTAAATGTAAGTGTCACCATACATTTACTCTGCATTCAACTCGCGCGCGAACTATAGGTTAGGTTAGGGTTTGACATGAATATTCAGGTAGTGCCCGGCCGCAGGCCGGGCACTTAGGTTCTATCGGGTTAATATACCTAATATATTAAAATTTACCGAAAAATAACGCGTTAAATTGTAAGCAGTATGTTACGGTTCACAATCTGTCGAAAGTTTATAATCTATCGAGATAAAAAACGTTATATTATAATCTAACGGTTTTTACAATCTTACGGTGACAGAGATAATAGAATCAACAACACACACCGTAAACATACAGTATCAACTAATATTTTTCCATAAAATATTAGTTGATACCTGTACCTAACAATACTTAAATAACAATAACTAACTAAATACTGAAACCATACTAATATTATAAATGTGAAAGTGTGTCTGTCTGTCTGCTACGCTTTCACGACTCATCCGTTCAATCGATTTTGATGAAATTTTGTATAGGGGGTAGGATGTATCCCGGGGAC
Source organism: Erebia aethiops (assembly GCA_923060345.2). NCBI lineage: Eukaryota > Metazoa > Arthropoda > Insecta > Lepidoptera > Nymphalidae > Erebia > Erebia aethiops. Next base: position 2,514,938 of record OV281079.1, on the reverse strand, counting down.
ATAGGCTATTATCCCGGTAAATTAAAGAGTTCCCGCGGGAATCAAAAAATAATAATTCACGCGTCCGAAGTCGCCGGAATCATCTAGTAATAATATATCTTTATATTAAAATACGCAGTCTGTAGGTAGTTAGGTACCTACCTCATATAGGTACCTTCTAATATTTCAAAAACTTATCAAACACATCTCGAAACAAAAACCATTAAAACTTTTAGCCTTGACTATTCGGCTACCAATTTATTTATAAATGTTAAAATAACCTAACAAACACAACTCGAAACTAAAACCATTAACTCTTAGCTTAGACTATTCGGCTACTAATTTATTTATTTATTTACAAAAATGAAAATAACTTAACAAACACAACTTAAAACTAAAACATTTAAAATAAATTAAAAAAAAAGGAAACAAACAATTTACAATTTGTCAACCCACATCTGAAATCTGAATGTTATATTTTTTTAAGATGTCTGCATACAAAGGCAATATAATTTAAAAATATCATTTTTTTTATAGAATTTGCGGGATGAATCATCATACTATTATTATAATTAAATAATATATTAATATTATAAATGCGAAAGTTTGTTTGTTTGTTGGTTTGTCCTTCAAGCACGCCGCAGCGGAGCATAGTTGACCTTGAAAGTGACAAGGTCCTGACTAGGAACTTTTTATTTTGGAAAATTGAGCAGTTCCCGCGCGAATGGGAAAAACTAAAACCACGCGGACGAAGTTGCGGGCATCAGCTAGTAGTTTAATATTATTTTATTACATTTGTATTACTTTTGACCATAAATTATACAATGTGCAATTATCATTTGTGGACTCCTGTTTATTGTAGACTTTAAATCGTCGTAGCACATCCATATACCACCTCTATATGTATGTGCTTTATAGTGACCAATCCAATTAACATCAGAAATATGACTTGAAGGTTGATATTCCAGGACTCCTACAATATTATACCTCTTATCATTGAGAGTTATTTCTAATGGAATATTGTCGATACAGACAACATCCGTTTGGCTGTATTCGAAAAGAACGATGTTGTGCAGAATATATTCAAAAGTACGAATTCCTTGGCAGTCATTACGATTGCATGTGACCAAATTGCTTTCGTCCCATAACATAGATACTGCTGCCTCGTTTAACTGCGATATATCTCTTCTACCTGTGTCAATTGAGAAGAATGCAATCTTTCTACGCACGTTGTTGGTGGTACAAAATTCATTTGAACAGGTTTCCATCCTATCGGCACTCCTAATAACATCAAGCAAGAGTCTTTCAAAAACATATGTCACACTACATTCACACTGTACTGTCGTTTTTTGTCCTGATAAATATGTTTTAAAGTAATTTTGTACAACTTGAGCACGGTGATTGTAAAGATCATCCATAGAATTATCTTCATCGAGCATGCTTTTTATGAATTGACAAATTTGGTTTTTACTTCGAAGCACTTTACTATTAAAAGCAAATCCATCAGCGCAAGCTGTAGCAATTAAGTAACAAGCAGCATCAAATGCGCATGTGTTCCTTACATTTAAATTTGTTAAAGTAGCCTCTAAAAGAATGCCATTTAATAGCAGTGGAATACACTTCAATCTTTTTTCTTTTGTACTTTTATTTTCATCCTTATCTTCTATTTCCATCTTTTGTTTTTTTCCTTGCGATCCTTTAAACGGTCGTTTTCTTTTTTTCCCTAAACCTTTCCAATTTTCAATAAAAGATGGTTCTTCAGCAAAAGTAGATTCCCTCGTGAATTCTTGTTTTTTTATATTTTGTTTACCTTGTTTTACTGTTTTTTGTAGTTTATATTTAATTTTTTTTTGTGGTTTCTCTTTTACTAAGGCCGTTTTTAACTCTCCCTCTATAAACTCTGTATGTTTTATGATAAATTGGTCAACTCTTAGACGATTGCTTTTTGTTTTTATGTTACAAAGATACCTTTTTATGTTTCGGAAGTTGCTTTCAACATTAGATGATGAAGGCCTTTTAATTTCAGAGTTATACACTGGAATCATTATGTTTGACCAAAGAGGCAATTGGCTGATCAATCTTGTTAATGTCGGTAAGAGCGACGGCATGTAATATAAATTCTCATAATTGTTGACATCTTCATTTTCGGATAACGTGACTATTAAATTTTCTTTTTCTATTTGAGAGGTATACCATTTTGGTATATTCGTCATCTCTTTTTCAGGTGCTTTATCGAATTTATGTGTAACATTGTCAAAAATTGAATCTTTTATTCCTTGCTCAGCAATTTCATTTACATTCTCGTTTTCTTTCACTTCATTTGCTTTTAAATTCTCATTTTCATCTAATTGGTGCGCAGATGCATTGCGGTCTTCTGCTTGTGTACTGAGCAATACATTTTTAAGCCTTAATATCGAGTTTGCACATCTTTTTCCATCACAAATATATCTGTTCAAAATTACAGTAATAATATTAGAAATAAATTCTTTAACGATTTCGTAGTCTTCAATAGACATGATGCGTACAAAACACCGACAGTAAAATGATTTTACTCTCTCATCAATATTTTGAAAACAATTTAAATTGTATATTATTTTCACAAAGTGACTTACATCAATACGGATGTATGTCTCACTTGGGGTTTGAGCACGATCCTCCAATTTTTTAAATGATTGAATAATGTACTCTTTTGTAGAATTGCATTTAGTAAATGCTTGCACTGCTGCTCCTATCAAGGCCGCCGAATCATCTAGTATCACTTCATTGGGTGCTTTTTTGTCATTACACCAAGCTTTCATCCACTTAGTAATAGTATTCATGTCATGACTATCAGATAACATCTGAGTTATAGGGACGCTTCGTCCATTTTTATTGTCATACATCATACCATTATACAAAAAAATATGATTTGTCATAATCATTTCTTTTGAAGGACCAACTCCTTTGAACAAACTACCAGTAGCATCAAAAGCCATGATGACTTTGTTGGAGGAGTTATGATAATTTTTGTAGTGTTTTTCCTGAGTTGATGACCAATAATAAATGTAAAATGGATACAGAGATATTTTTCGAATTATATTATTATATAAACGCATATTTGTCATCATCCATAGTGCGTAAACCGGATCTGAATGATAATAATTACTTTTATTGTGTTCATATTTAATTTGTCTTAAACATTCAATTGTTGGTACGTGAGGAGGTTCGAAATCCCCAGCATTCATCATAGCATTGACAAGTCTGTTACGAACGACAATTGGTGATTCTTGTTTTAAATTTTCACAAATTTCTTTTCGTTGAAAAGGTGACAATTTTACTTTTTTTTTAGGATTGTGATGAAATTTTTTATCATAATTTGTAATGTTGCCTTGACAAACAGCAATTTTCTCTGTTGGCCACATAATCACAATATTCAACTTTGCGTAGCATTGTGTACATGCACCGTGACATGTAACTCGATCTTCATATTTTACCGAATAAGTTTTAAATGTCCAACTACATGGAATCTTAGTTTTTAACCAAACCTCTTCTCTGAGCAAATGTGCCCATTCATGTTTAGGTAACACAAATTTGTTTTGGTATGAATACGACGCTTTATTTCTAGCTGTGCATTTTGATATTGGTTGTATTATTTCCCATTTGTATGTGTCCAAATAAAATGTAAACAGGTTACTTTTTGAACTATGGTTTTCAGTTTCTGTGTCAGAAACCGAATCGGTCGATTTAATTAAATCATTAAATGACGACTCTTCAGAGTCAGATTTACCTTCCAGGGAAAAGAAGACATGGAAGTTTCTTTTGATTGATAAATATATTGCTTTCGCAGACATTTTACCATTTACTTCTTTGCTTAACGTTGAATATATTTCGTCGCAACATGGCGGCAAATCACTTAAATGTTTAAAAAAATGTTTGTACTTATTAAAAACCTTCTTTTGTTCGTCTATTGTTATAGCACTCTTTTTTCCTGGATGCATTTTGGATATCAAAATTAAATAACACTCCGCGTATCAAAAGCGTAGGCGTATCTGCTTAAGTTTTTTTTAAATAATTAATTATCAACAGAATACAAAATATGCGATAAGTTCTTGTTTTAGACTCAGTTTTCCGATGTTCTATTTTCGAAATATTACATAATTAAATAAAAGAAAGAACATATTTTTTTAACTTGCAGTTCGTATTTTTGAAAATGGAACTGGTGACTAAGTGAACCATGATCTTTTCTTTGGGAAAATGGAAATCTGCCTATTACTGATGTAACCATTCATCGCTACAGTGCGCTTTCCAATATTTTGACGACCTCCGTGGAGCAGTGTGTAGCGCTGTTACCTTAACGTGCGGAGGTGCTGGGTTCGATCCCCGGCAGGGTCAATTTAGGAATTTATAATTTCTGAATTTTCCCTGGTCTGGCCTGGTGGGAGGCTTCGGCCGTGGTTAGTTACCACCCTACCGGCAAAGACGTGCCGCCAAGCGATTTAGCGTTCCGGTACGATGCCGTGTAGAAACCGAAGGGGTATGGGTTTAAAATAACTGCCATGCCCCTAACAGGTTAGCCCGCTACCATCTTAGACTGCATCATCACTTACCATCAGGTGAGATCGCGGTCAAGGGCTAGCTTGTAGTGGATAAAAAAATAAGAAGTAATTTAAAAAACTTGATATTGCATCGAAATCTCTAGATTTCTCAGTGCCTAGTTAATCTATTTTTAAATGGTTTATAATTATAAGACTGTTTGAAGCTTTAGTTAGGCTAAGCTATATTTAAGCAACTAGCTGTTTATTCCTCCCCGATTAAAGTATTACGCGGGCATATTATGTGTTATTTCGGACTATAATCAATCTTTGTGCCAAATTTCATCCCGATCCGTTCAGCCGTTCTGCCGTGATTGACTAACAAATATTCATCCCTAACCTACACTACTAAACTTTTGCATTTAATATTACTAGTTAAATTATGAATAGCTTTTTATATTAAACATCTATTTAATGGTTAAGGTTTAATGTCTTTGCTTCGCTAGTCGCTACAATAACACAATAACGATAAGACATTTTCCTGTAGGAAATAGAAATAAATATGTGGTTAATATAAATTGCTATTTAGTTAAAACAGGCGCTGTATAAGCAAGTATCATACAAATCCATACTAATATTATAAATGCGAAAGTGTGTCTGTCTGTCTGTCTGCTACGCTTTCGCGGCCCATCTGTTCAACCGATTTTGATGAAATTTGGTACAGGGATAGGTTGTACCTATCTCGGGGAAGGACATAGGCTACTTTTTATCCCGAAAAATCAAAGAGTTCCCGCGGGAATCAAACAACCTTAATCAATATAATTAAGTACTTATGTATTGGGATTTTCTGACTAGAAATTCTCAGTACTAGCCCGGAATTAGGAAGTTGGTGGAGTTTTACCCCCGTGCCTCGGAGAGCATGTTAAGCCGTCGGTCCCGATTATTATCACTAGCATGAAAATAGTCGTTATAGCCCGCCAACCCGCATTGGAGCAGCGTGATGTGTCTAAGCTCATCAAGCTACTCTCTCCTATTTATTAGTAGGCTAGTGTCAAACTTAAATTTTATATTTTGTAACTAGAATATTATGCCCGCTGCCCGCGACTTCGTTCGTGTGTATTAAGTGATTTTAATTCCCGAGAGACTCCCTAATTTTGCAGGATATGAAATAGCTTCGGTACATCTCGGGGAAGGATTTTTTTGGATCCTTCCCCGAGATGTACCTAACCTACTTCTGTACCGAATTTCATCAAATTCGGTTGAAAAGATGGGCCGTAAAAGCGAAGTAGACAGACAGACACACATTTACTATAATATAAGTATGTAACTAAGTATGAATACGAAGAACATAATATTGTAAAATTATAGTTTGGTACTATATTTTGTCCGCAACTTCGACTGCGTGATTCTTTAATTTCGGGATAAAAACTAGCCTTTTCCCCGAGGTCACCTGTTTGTAGCAAAGGAGAATAAGCATACAGAGGCGCCGCTTATGTCAGAAGATAATAGTTTTCATAATTAGTTAAGTTTAATTTATTTATAGGTACCGCACCGTACAGCAGCTGAGGACTAGTGCACTTTTGCAATGTCCTGGTTGAAGATCAATTTTTTTCTTCGCCAAATATGGCATTTTTTTATTTTGATATTATGTTTCAATAAGTACATTTGACGTACATTTATTTGGTAATGCGACATTTTAAAAAAAGTTAATATATGCAGAAGATGTAAGAGTACACCCGCCATTCTGATGTCAGGATGGCTGCTCACTTTAATTTCAAGTTTTCTCAATACACGATAAAGTACATTTATCCATAATTTAGTACAATTACGTACATTTATCGTACATTTATTCAGTAAAGTTTTAATGCAATCGGAAAACCTACACCCGCCATTCTGATGGATACTGAAACACCGCCAACTTCCAACTCCGGGTTGGCATTGAGAATTTCTTAATTTAAAAACAAAATTCATATGCATTTATTTCCTGCAACCTTTTTTGTCTACTTTTCACGGTGTTTTTTCTGCATTTTTTGCTCTCTACGCAAAAGTGAAAATGCGGACTTCATAAATTTTAGCATCCATATTTTTTTTTCTGTTACATGACGGGTTTAATAATCTATCTTTGCCCAAGGGTTCGAAAAGTCAACTTTATTGTATAGCGGTGAAGCAGGAGCAACTTTACGAGTAACTTAAGTTTTGTATTGTAAAATTGTTTAGTTTGCAATTAAGAAGCAAAGTTTTAAACCTAATAATTATTATTTAACCTCAGGTGATGAATGAATGAACCTATATTCAACGTAGGTACTACTTAAAACCATGCGTAGATATCCGTACAGCGTACCTCCTATCATCGCTTAAAGCAATATTATTTTAAAATGTCAGTTTTATACGACGTACCTTGACGTCTCTAAAATAAGAATTATAATTCTATAATAAGAACGTGAAGATATTAAAATAATATTGCTTTAAGCGATAGTAGTATGCCCCCTGAGCGTGACACATTTTATCTCAAAGAAGACATGAGATCGGATATGCGGAATCTGGTGCTCTAGTAAATGTCACCAATTTATGGTTCTATAATTTTTTTTTTAATTTTGATATTTATACACTTCTTGCTATCTGTCCGTTAGCTCTTTGTTTATACCTTTGTAATAGAGCCTCCAATGTCCTTGTTGGAATGTTTTAGTATTTGTTGTAGCGCCCGGACATGTGCCTATATATACCGAACGTGTAGGAAAATGTATAACAGTAATGAAGTGGCAAATTATACTAAATACTTTGTAGCTCTGAGAAGGATTATTTTGAGTATGTATTTTATTTATAAGTTGTCCTCAAATGTGATAGTGAGATAAAACGAACATCCTTCCTTTCTTCCGAACTCGACTCTTTTTGATGGTCAACTGACCATTAAAAATTCAAAAATTTAAAGAAGGAAAAAAATGCCTGAAGGTTATGTGTGAGAAAAGATGACCACAGTTTTTAGGCAGCATATCTTTTTAATGAGTTCTTTACTTATTCCAATACGCATTTTACAATGTTTTACAACTTTTACCAAACATTTTAGTCACTAAAAACTACAAAATACAAAATTATGTGGTCACTCAGTCCTCATTACACACTTAAGTCTCACTAAATAATGCACACGACTTCGTCCTCGTGAATTTAGGTTTCAAAGTTCCTTAAAAATTTCGAAGGAACTCTTTAATTTCAAGGAATCATACTAATATTATAAATGCGAAAGTCAGTTTGTTTGTCCTTCAATCACGCTGCAGCGGAGGATTTTTAGCATGGGTATAGTTGAGGACCTGCAGAGTGACATAGGCTACTTATTATCCCGGAAAATTGAAAGGGAATCCAAAAAAATTTAATCCACGCGGACGAATCAGCTAATAAGGAATAAAATAAATGTGAAGTGAAATGATAACAACAATGAACAAGCAAAAAAAGAACACTATAATTATTTTCTTAAGCGCCATAGTCAAGCCTAATCTTTTAAGTAATTAAAAAAAACTGCGTTTCATATCTGTATTCTCTCTAATGTAAAACCGGCAGCTGTCCAACTATAGCGGGCATACTGAGCTCTCTTAGCAAACGTTACTGTGCGGAACTCTAAAGAATATAAACACTTGTACAGTCGGTCAACAAGCAGCCGAGCAGGATGTTAAAACAAAAGGCGCTCGGGCCACGGCTACCTGACAAAAAGGCGCGCTAAATAAACAATAAGCGCGATATATCAACAAAAGCAATTATATCGGCGGCCGGCGGCGTCGTCGGATTTACTGCCGACACTCGTGTACTGCGTTATTTATGCTGTGACTGCGAGGGCCTGCTAACGATCGCTGTCGATGAGCATTTTATATTATAGACTGTTTTGTTTTGAGGCTGTGTAATCTACATTATTTTTGATACCTTCTTGGTATACATACCTATTCAAAAACAATCACAATTTGATAAATAAAATAAAAAAAATAACCCATGCCGTATGAAGCAACATCAAACAAGGAAGTTGCTCACATCCCTACATCAACTAGAAAAGAGCTAAGGAAACTACCGATAAAGTCACTTTTGAAAATAGAATTGAGAACCTCCTCCTTTTTTGGAAGTCGGTTAAAAAATAAAACGATTCATACGATGCCACGGACAGGTACACAGATTATTCCAAATCCCAACGAATGCTTATACCATTTTGACAAAAATCGCTTTCCTAAGGAACCGTAGTTTTATACCCTGGTGTCATAGATTAAGGATTGGTCTCCGCTGGTTGTAGCGCAGCAGAGATCAATCCTAAATCTATGCCTGGTATTTACTACGTGATGGTCTAAACTGTCGTATATTCCCGCCAATTTATCTGGCCCGGTGACCAAAATTGAAACTAATTTGTATGCCTGTTTAGTTTTAGTTTTTATATTTTATTTTTAATATTTACCTACTAGCAACGTCACCGAGTCAGATTTAAAGTTTGTGGGACTGTAAATGTGGCTAAGGACTGCCATCATGGCTTGGGGCCTCAAGATTGAGTGTCTTTATAAATGGGAAAAAGTTCATGAAACTCCAACCACCTGCATAATCAAAAGCGCATGTTGTTTTGAAGAAGGTATCACAAATCACAATTGAGGCTAGTTCACGCATGTCATACAGTTATGTGGGATTAGTATAAGATTTTACCTCCTAAAACGTAGTGCTGATAGAATTCGAACGTCGAAAAAGCTTAACGTAAAATTAAATAAACCAACTGTTTTAAAATGTATCTACAACCAGCGTTCGCAGCAACGCCCCACCTGGATCCTTCAATTTGGCCACCCTTTCTTAACCTTGGTCTGCATGGATTTAGGCATCTGTTTGTGGTTCAGTGGGAACTCTTTGATTTTCCGCGATGAAAAGTAATCTAGGTCCTTTGCCGTTATTTAATCTGTCTCTATACCAAATTTTATACAATCTATTGACCAGATGGGCCATAAAAGCTTAGCAGACAGACAGTCAGACAGTTGGACAAACAGACGCACTTTAATAATATTAGCACAACTTATTTTCGACTTCCAGAGGTGTTTACTTCTTTTAACTTTCCAATAATGTTTCGCTTTCGACGTTCAAATTTCAAATACTATGAACGTCGGTGAGATATAAAATCTCGTACTAAACACACTCCTCTATATTTCATATCTACTTTGCTGAAGCCTTGACATTAAGTGCGATGGTTGTACGCAGTACGAGTATTTATTTTTTTATTTACAGCACCATCATTATAGCTTTTGTTGGACGAAGTCACGGGTCGGGTGGATCACGTCATACGCATCATTGATCATTGATCGGTGATCATCTTGCGCTAGGATTTCTTGATTTTGTCGACATCGGACATCGATAGAGGTAAAAGTTAAAAAAAAATGTAGGTCGGTATTTTTTTAATTCAATATAGTGTTTGCCGGTAGGGTAGTACCTAACTAGCCACGGTCAAAGCCTGCCACCAGATCAGACCAGAGAAAATTCTGAAATTATAAATTCCCGAATTGACCCTGCCGGGAGTCGAACCGGGACCACTTTTATACCGTTGTCATAAGATTACATAGCGCTCACCACTGCGCCAGGGAGGTCATCAATAGCTAAAAATACAGTCGAGTAATAAAGTAAGCTATGACAAACAATCGTCCACCAAACAAGGTGGAGGCAGGCACTTGACAAATAACACTAATATTTTCCGAGCTTGTTAGTAGTGAATCCGTTTTAATCAAATTAAAAAAGCGACAGAAGCCGCGGGCCCGAACGTTTAATGTTAATAAATGAAATGTATCCATCTAACTCAGAGCCCAGAAAGAAGTGTTAATTTTGAATAATTATTTCACGTTAATAATCTTGGGACACAAATATTTGTGGAGTCGGGACATGATAACTAATATGTAATATCCCATGGATATTTTTCGTATAATACCTACCTACCTATTCGTACCTATCTCGAGGAAAATGCACCGAAACGTACCTTTAAGGAACGTTCTGTTTTACTTTAATACAAAGTTGAATTAAAGATTCCAAAAAATAAAGTACTTATAAAAATATTATAAACTTAGTGTCCGCGTGGATTGAGGTTTTTTGGTTCCCGCGGGATTTCTTTGATTTTCCGGAATAAAAAGTAGCCTTTGTGCTATTCCAGACTATCTATCTCAGTGCCAAATTTCATCCAGATCTGTTCAGCCATTGTGGCGTGATTGAGCAACATACATTCATCCAAACTTTCGCATTTATAATGTTAAGCATAGTAAAAATATAGTATAGATTCAAAATTGAGTCTGTCTCTCTACTACGCTATATCGGCCCATTCTTTCAACCAATTTTTCCCATTTAAAACTTTTTATCCCGGGAAATTAAGAATTTCCGCGGTCAACAAAAAAAGGTAATCTACGCCGAAAAAATCGCGGGCATCATCTAGAAAATAGTAGAAATTAATAAAATATTTATTAAAATAAAACTTTGCTTTTATAATTACCTGTGCCGCTGCCTAGAATTGTTTTGTGTTTTGTAAGTGCCAGCTCTAGAGTCACTGCCGTGGACCAAATGATGAGACTCCATACAATAAAGTAAGGAAATAATAATTCTAGGTAGATATATTAAGTGCATGCAATAAATTCCTTAGGTACTCTATCACTAGCTGACTCGTAAACGCTCTGAAAAAACCCTCGGCTGGACTTGACCTAGTAATTATATCATAAGTCTTCAATAATTTCATCATGAAAGAACCGCAGATTGAAGAAAAGCTCTTGTTGGCGATTCCTGTTTATATGGTAAATATACATTTATAACAAAATTTAAGAGGTCTAATATAAAATGAAAACTACGGTATCATGGATGACCGTTAAAAAAAGTTCATTGATCAATCACATAGAGAAGCGATGTGCCTAAGTGACATCAAAAGCCAAGGAGTCGAAATATTTCATCAAAATCTGACCTGTTCTATACCTACCAAGAGTTTCCAAGAAGATAACAGTATTATGAGTTCTTAGACAAAGCCCAGTATGAAATGAAAACTCTACAGCAATCGGCAGTGACCGTTAAGAAAAGTTCACTGCAATCAATCACAAAGAGGCAATGCGGCCCAGTGACATCAAAAGACTATCTTCCTCTTACAAGAAGCCGAAATATTTCATCGCAACCTCACCATAGGCCTGCCCGGTGGTCGCGCCACGATCGCGTTCCGATTCAAACATGATTCAAATGCGATTCAAATGTATCGTTGCCGTCGCATCGACTTATCACAATCAAAATAAATGACAAATGAAAACGCCGGTGTTGCAAGTCACGGCACTTCGGAGTATTTTTTACGCTGACAACATTCCCCGTCGACGCTTTGTTGTGCCACACTCGAGGAGGTTTTCAATAAAATCTTAAACTCTTCGGACATCGGCGTCCATTTGTTTTTTTTCTTCATATGATAGTAAACTCTCACGCACCTGGTGCTTTATTCAAATTCGTGATATGGTTAAGGCTGTTAAGGGAAGCTTATTCAGTCGCCACATTAACTTTAACTTTTACTGACTTCAGGCAAGAAAAATGATCTCATTTTTAACCACGATCCAAAAAGGTTTTTTTGTCAATTGGAAAATCTTCTCCTTAATCAAGTTTAGTTACATCTCAGGTCGAGTGTAATAAACCGACTTTGATCAGATGGCTTTTAGATACTAGATGATGACCAACAACTTCATCTGCTTGGACGTTCATTTTGTTAGGGATTGTGGGGACTTCTTAATTATCAGGGATGAAATAAAATAAAACGGAACAGTGTATATCGTCTCCGGGTCGCGAACAATCGCTGTGTCAAATTTCGTCTTAGAAAGAGACAAAGTTCGAATTTTTAATCATTCATAGAGCGTCGTTTTTTCATCTAAATTTGTATAGACCACATTTACTAAATCTTGATTGTACACATGTAATGTAAAGACGAAAGGATTTGCATATTTTTTAATTGAACCTAGGTAAAAAAATAAAATATTTAGGGAATCATTTTGATTATTTAGTTCCCGTTTCTCAGTTTAGTGTTACCATTTTATGTATAATCTACGTAGTAGCCAGAATAAATCTAAATTGTTAGATTTATTTAGTATCGTTTTAAAAATTGTTATTAATGCGTTTCATTATAAAGCAATGAAATCATTTATTTCACTTTTGACATAAGCATGCATATGAAGAATCATAATTATTGGCAGGTAACCATCGACAAAAGAATACTTCATAGACGTATATCGCTTTTACAATAGTGAAGCGACGTGCCCTTTTATCCAATATTTCGTAACTCGTATACTCTTCTAGTAATTACAAGTAGGACTTTTCTTTACAAAATAGTCACTTCTTCATTAGGAAAGTCGATTTTTTGCTTATATAATAGGATTGCTCTTTGTTTTAGTGTATTTTATATTAAATAAGCGAATTTTCTTGCATACATTATTAAATAATTAACGGATTGGTAATGAAAGAATATTATGGCAGCACTGATGCTGATTGTCTGTGGTCATTGCCGTATGTTTTACTGGTCTGTGGTTGTTATCTGTCTTTGTCATTGTGGCTTTCTTCCGGTTGTCATTTTTAGAAGTGAAATTACCACATAACCTACAAAAGTTTAAAATGAAATATCTTTTTTTTCTAGGTTTAATTTTTAAAAATTCTTGCTTCTGAGAGTTTCGTACTCGATGCTTATTATACTATATATTATAATATATTTTTCAACACACTTGCTCATATAGTGCCTCTAAATTCACCGCAATTAGGTACATAATAACACCTATAATCAAACTGTGACTTTTTCATTGCTATTATTCACAAGTGAGATAAAGAGCTTTTTTATTTTTAAGAAAATAATACTAAAAAATCATTTTATTTATAAAATAATTTTTTAGTATTATTTTCTTCACAAGTGTGTTGAAAAACGTCGTATTATACACGAGTGTATTAATGATCACCGTCCTCGGCTATCTTAAGATCCTCACCTAACGGCTCAGGTCTCAATGGCGCCTCAGCGGTAATCACCAACATTACACAGTTGTATCATAACGTACTATTTTTGCACAGGTGTACATAATTCTTTTTTTTTGTCATATTATTAATGTATGGAAGTTCACCATTGCTCTCTAAAGCCACCTGTGCCTCAACGATGGCTCCGATAATTAGATTTTATCATACTGTATCATAGTCATATCACGGTATTCGCGGTACCAACCCGCGGATAGTGCTGCGTCACGGCCACACAGCACGGGTCAGGGGTCAGCCGGGCCTGCACACACCACCGCGGCATACCACGACCGACACGCGGTACGAACGCGGTCGCTGCGACTCAACATGACATCCTATACCCTCAGACTATAATCAAGATGGACGCTTTGAATATTCAGGAGAATAATCACAGGGTACTCGAAAAACTTGTGACGTTATGAAACATATTCGAAGAATACGTTTTTATCGGTCGTAACTCATAATATTATAGTACTTAATAATATATAATAATTACAGTCCCACGTACTTATCTGCCCCGGTGGCCAAATTTGGAACCATTTTTTAGAGATTTAGATAGATTTTACCATATAGTATCATGGCATTGGCGGTCGTATATAGTAGCACAGACGCGGTCACTTATAACTCAACATCACATCCTATACCCTACGAACATAATGTAAGGTAACATGTGTCAAACTATGAATCATATTATTTGGAGAAGCTATTCATAACGATCTTAATTAAGGCTTCTATCTTCTATAGTCATTGAAATAGAATATAGGTACTAAAATTCTACATCAATGTCTATAGTGTTTACAGTTATGTGACAGTTCAACAGATAAAACAGTACTTATGTATAAACTCATTTGTTGAAAATCTTCTTGTACGTTTCAAAAGTGTGTTTCATAAGGCCTACAAGCCGGTCTCGTCTGTGATAATTTACTAACGTAAATGAAAATATTCGCGTGGAATTGAAAATTTACTCTTTTTTTAAGTTGCATTAAACATTATATTATTGATGTAAGCCATAGATGTAAACGCTTTGTGCGTGGCATCACATTGCTTGGCTTGGCTTCACTTTAAAGATCGCACGTTTGAACACACCGCCCATCATTTTCTCTTAGTCTGTGTTGATGACTTGGGAAATCGCCTTCGTCGAAGGTTAATTGGACGCGGGCAGTGTATTGTGAAGGAATTAATATAAACGATTATTATGAACTTTGAGATTATGAAAAATTGTTTCCATAAGGTTTTGTTGCTCTACGCATATCGGTTTCACGTGTCAGCATTCTTTAAATGCTTGCGAGATTAACGCATGATTGCGACAGTTTGCGTTTCGCGCATGAAACCTCATTAGTTCAATGGTGTAGGTGGTGGATTCAACTGAATATGATATAATCATCTTCCATCAAATCTTCGCGCTTGGTTGGAAAGGGAGAACCGCTGATCTACTTACTGTCTACTATGGTATGTCATACCAAAACTGGAGCCTAACCTAGCGTCTCCAACATCTGTTGATTTTCAGTAAAGCACTCACAACCCACTAGCTGATGGAGCAGTCACTCTGGGCTGAGGTGGATGCTACTCACTTGGCATAGTCCTGCTTACAATAGACCTGGCGGTCGCGCAGGAAGCACGAAGGGTGTCGGTCGAGCTGCACGGCGCACACGCAGCAGCGCAGGCAGCCTAAGTGCCACGCTCCGTCCACACCCAGCAGGACGCGGTCACTCTGGGATGAGGTGGATGCTACTCACTTGGCATAGTCCTGCTTGCAGTAGACCTGTCGGTCACGCAGGAAGCACGAGGGGTGTCGGTCGAGCTGCACGGCACACACGCAGCAGCGCAGGCAGCCCGTGTGCCACGCTCCGCCGCCCACTTCCAGCAGGAAGCGGTCTGCTATGGGCTCCCCGCACGCGCAGCAAGTGCGGTGCTCCGTCTGAGGAGACAAAACGGTGAGACATTACCTAAAAATCATATCATACTAATATTATAAATGCGAAAGTGAGTTTGTCCCCAGGACAATTAAGGAGTTCCTGTGAAAATTAAAAAAAACTTATTCCACGCGCACGAAGTCGCAGGCATCAACTAGTGTGATAATAAAAACCTTAGATATTGTATTATCTCTCTCTCTCTCTCCAGTCGGTCCCTCATGACTGAGGATCATTTTGTGGTGGATTATTTTAAAATTAAGCGTAAAACTATTTGATTTTTAAAAATTGCAACATAGGCTTGCACTTGACGACAATCATGCTTAGTGCAAAGCAATGACGATATCCAGGTTGGAAGTGGAACACGCTTGCCTATAAGATGCCTTGCTATGAAGATGATCTTGCGGTGAAGGTACTAGTAAGTTATACTGATATTTCTACCAAAACAAAGCTATAAACATTCACAAATCCCTGGGCAGCATTTAAAATCAACCACTCCTCTAATAACATTGTATTACAAACAGTAATTGTAAGAATAGAACATTTATTGACAACAATTGCGAACGCGACATGTGCTCAGAGGCGGGTTGGGTCTAGAGGGTGCTCCTAATCCAATAGAGGCTTGCATAAATACAACACCCCTTCGCTTTGAGATTATCAAACGGACAAATTGATTTAGGCAAATATTTGCTACGTGACTCAAATGAAACTTTGCTATTGGGATTCTTCCTATGTCAAACATTTACATAAATTCTTTTTAAATGATGATGATGCCCTCGACTTCGTCTTTTCTCACTCTCCAGGTTCTCAATTATACCTATGCAAAAAATCACGTCGATCCGTTACTCTGTAGCGGCGTGAAGGACAAACCAACAAACAGATACACTTTCACATTTATAATACTAGAATGACAGAGAGTGTTCCAAAAGACGTAAAATCAACGTCCTCTGTTAGTTTTAAGTTTGGTAACCATTTCAAACTATTTATTAAAGTAAAAAAGTGCGTCGAAGCTTGATGACCTAGGCATCGCCAAGAATTGGGTGTGAGCCCTAGGGCTCCAAGTCCCGGTAGGGTAGACAGGAAACATCTTCCTATGGCCGCAATCACACGCGCAAGTTTATATGTAACTTGCTAAACTTTTTCATACGATACGTGACTTGGGACTGATTTTTCGTAATGCGAAAACTTACAGGCCTAAGGGCACCTCTTGTGAGGATCGGACTTCGGCATACCATTCTGGCACAAAATTAGCATACAAGATCTATTCAGCTTGGAGTTGTATACGAAGGTGTAGTTTTGAAGCCTAGTCTGCTTTTATTTTATTTATTGATTTGATTATTTATTGATTGATAGGACATACCCGATAAGACTTAACAGTTTCCCAATGCGTCTTATCGGACTACAATATTACATATAAATTACTAAACTTACAACTGACAACTAAAACTTACAACTAAAAACAATAAAAATAAATTAAAAGTAAGAAACTTTTTTAAAAACAAGCTTTTATTAAAATGCGCTGAAAATAATAAAACTTATACTATCCACCTAAAACGTCATTACACAATTTATATGATATAAAAGCTTTTAAAAAACACACACTATTAATTAAATTTAAATTAAATAAATAAACAATATAAATGAAATTAAAACTACCTATTATCTAATAACAACTTTATCTTTTTCGTGAGCTGGATCATTATGGGCGTTGGTCTACCATAAGAATCAGAGAGAAAGAGACTTTATTATTATTATAGTCTCTACTAGGAATGAGGACAACACGCTACAAATCAAATCAAATCAAATCAAATCGATATTCACCACCCAATTAGTCAGCAATTCGCACCGGCACAACACCACACCACACACATTTTCTAACCACCACCATACCAATCAAATTTTGACTCAAGAAGACACGATTGTAAAGATTGCGCAATATCGAGTCAACATCTCCTGAGGATGGTCTGGTGTCGGTGTGAAACGTACGTTGTGAATAATTTGGAAGATTTGTGTGGTGTGGTGTTGTGCCGGTGCGAATTGCTGGCTTACATTAGCTACCACCATATAGCAAGCTGAGACTGCTACAAACTGTTGATCTCACAATTTTATGTCGCTTTTCGAAGCCGGGTAACAAGAAGGCATGTGCACGTGAATAATAGTCAACAATGGACGATATCCGCAAGTCAATAAGTCACGCCCGCAAAATCTCTACACAATAGTCGTTTCGGCACGCCACTCGTCGTATGCACCCGACTCCCGGCTGACTCTTTGTCAACCCAACCGTCATTAGATTGCAATGATCCTCCAGTAGCCGTTAAGAGTGGATTGAAGTATCATTTTCGGATTGACGGTCTTTTGTAGTAGCGATGAGAGTTTTCAAGCTTGACAATCTTTTAATTGTAGCATTTTAAGGCTGACTTGCGCAATACTGCCTAAAGCCTCCCTAAATCAGTTCAGTAATTATTTTTATGCTTTTTGGTAAGTTTATTCCTAAAATTTATTCCGGGTTTTAATAAATACATTATTTAAAAAAAACTGCCGTGGGCCTTATTGCTTTAATGGGTAACTCAAAAAGAAGATTAGTATAAGCTATGAAACAAGTATGAAATCGTTTAAGAATACCTATTATAATTATTTATGTTTTTGACTCCGTCCTCCGCTTGGATTTAAGCAAATATTTAAGGATTTCAATTTAGCCTACATTTTATAAAGATCCTGTTGGAATTACTGGACAATCCTCCATAGCCTAGGTCCGCCTATTTAGGACGTGCGTTGCAATATGTTGGTCAGTCAGAATGAACCGAAAAAGTAGTACCTACTTCACCAATCTCGTATGTGGGTAGAAATAGTCCCTTGCCTAAATATAAAATAACATTTTAACCATTCATATTTTGTTAGTTAAATCCGTTCGCAATGTAAAGTCGGTAATATCTGCTCATTGTCCTGTTGTAGGCAAAGTAACTGTGAAATTTATACTTTTTTTCTACTTTTCATGTGCTTACTGGTTACGGTTAAATATACTTTTTATGTTATAGTTAGTCCTTATATAATCCATTTCCAAATATCTTTTAATTAGATTTGCAGTCAGCGTCCGTTATATCACACCAGTATAAGTAACAAACCGCAACATTTAGAGACGTGAGATGAGCATAAAAGCCTCTTCATTTGCATAATGAGATGCGAAATGGAAAACAAACAAACCCTCTAAAATGACGCGTTAAACGCTCTCAAACATCATCATTATACCCAAGTGGCATATACTTTACACCGACCGGGTGCGCCACAAAAACTGTCATAAAAAAGCATCAGCTGAAGTGGCACAATGGCCACCGGGGCGCCATGAATGGTCCCTTTAAGAAATTTGTTACGAAGACTTTGATAGGTGACATGTTCTTTTGTTCAAGTCTGGATAGTGATGGGCTGGGTTAGAGTTAGAAAGAATATCGATGTTTAAATCGATTCGTTTTATAAAATATGTATATATTTTTAAATGATTACTACTTTAATCCATGACTGAAATTTTACCCAGTGGTAAGGGACGATGCAGTCGGACGGAGGCGAACTAAGTAATAAGGGTTTTGGTAGTATGGCACTAAATCGGAATAAAAACCTCAATTTCAAAGAAAATTTCCTAGAATGTATATAGAGTGTTGAATAAGTAGGTTGAGATTACAATGATAGTTAAAAATAGGATATAAATGCACTTACACGCACATTCAAGTTTCAACCTGCGGTTGAAGTAAACCCGGTGCGTTGCAAAATATGATGTTTTTATCTTAATAGTTATTTGTTATCATCACGTATCTGGTAGGTATAAAAAAGGGCCTACTACCTCACTATCTACTTAATACTTTAAAACACCTCGATGAAAAAATATGTCACCGGTTGTAAGTTGTAACTCACATGTTTTGTCGGAATATTATGCTCAACTACTTAGTTACTAATAGTAATGAAGTAATATGATGTACTTAGTATTTATGTATACATTTTTAAGTCTTATTCATTTTGTGAGATATACAAGTAAATGAGACAAAAAAATTATCACATACGATCGTTTTAACGTTAAAAGCTCAATAAATGGCGACGAAAAAAGAAACTATATTTGGCAGTTATTTTAAAATGATCGATACTTTCTTGCTCCAAGTAGTATCGATAAGTTTCTGGATCGACATTGTCACCCAGGTCTATAAGTTTGGTCCTTGGGGTAAGTTACATATGTGCGGTGTACATTTGTGGCGATGTTATTGCTGCAACAATTCGGGGGGCTATAAACGGTGTTGTTCGCTTATTGTTCGTCTCCGATCGGCCGGGTGCGACCATGTCACGGCATTATGCGTGAAAGTCAGAATTGAGTGGAAATTTATTAACCCGAGGGCTGTTTGGCAAGTCTATGATATTGCAATGTTGAGGGAAACGATTGGGACTCACGCCATTCATGTGACGTATATGATTGGAGACTAACGATTATTTACTTATGCTCCACTATTTCCCGCGACTTTGTCTGCGTGGATAGAGATTTTTTTGTTCCTGCGGGAACTCTTAAATTTTCCGGGATAAAAAGTAGCCTATGTGTTATTCTTGACTATAATCTATCTACTTGCCAAATTTCATCCTGATCCCTTTGGCCGTTTTAGCATGATTGAGTAACAAACATCCATCCATCCATAAATCCATCCATCCATCCAAACTTTCGCATTTATAATATTAGTATAGATTACCCGTTTCAGCTTCGCTCTGTTAATCCTTATAAATAATTAGAATAGTTTTAACCACCGAGCGTTTGGTTATATTATGGTCTGTGGTTTTAACTTTGAACCAAGTAAAAGAACCTAGACACTCACAAAGCCTTTGAAGAGCGGAAAAAAGTACATAAACAAAATTGCAAATAACTTGACCCAACCGCTTGTATGTACGTTGATAACTAATAATATTAAAGTTTTCAGGTAAGTAAACCTACGACATAGCTACGGTGGAAGAATCGTGAGAGAACCTAATTTTTCCGGAGAAATTTCGGTATCTAAACGAGAAGTAAAATTATCATACAAAACGTAGCTTCCCACTGTGACGATTTTATTTCCCAAAAATAAAAGACGAGCAAATGCCCTCACAAGTGGCGCCGCGGGACGTCAATAGTACTATAGTAGTACAAGAGTACTTACATGCACCGGAGGATTCTGAGGAGTTGAGTCTTAAGGGTCTATATTTTGTGAAGTCTATAAAATAAGCTTAGCATCGTAGCACCTCTCTGGCGGAGCCCAAATATCGTTCCATATTTTCAAATAAAAAAATAATATAAGCTACATACTTTGGAATTTGAAGGTGGGAATTTAGTTTTCCAAAATTAATCAAATTAAGCACAAACCCGTTTACTTTCCCCGAAATAACAACAATAAATAATATTACTTAAAATAACAAAATAAAATCGCTGCGCAAAGTAAAATGATAATAATACTGTGCAAGTATGCAAATTTATTCCACATCACAACATTTATGTGGCCCGCGTCTGATAACAGAGAAAGGTTTTAATTATTTTCGATTTAATCACCTGCCACAATAAATTCCCGTTGAGTGATTTAGTTCAAATTAAAAGCACCGGTCAATCTTTTATCAATCCCCGATATTTTTGCGTCAATAAATTATTGACAGTTGACAATAAAGATCTAGTTCCAGTACAGAGGCACACGTAGGTAGTGGCAAGTAGCAGTGGCTAGTGCATCTCCGGGCAAACTCATACAAATCATATATATTTGCCGCACCGCACCGTGCATCTATACCGGGGCTAGACCTTATGGATGACTTTTTTTTTCATCTATTCTTATTAAAGAGGATTTGTTCAATATTGAACATGAGACCCTCATAGGAACAAAATCATTACTTCACTGCCTACCCTTAACATATATTTTATGTTAAGGTTACATCTCGTACAGCGCCCTGGCCTCCTCTGATAAGGGGTAAGCCAGGACACTGTTACATACAGACAAATCCCTCAAATCAATATTAAACCTAGTCTTAAAATGAAATCTATCCAACTCGTTTCGGACACGTTCGACCAAGACATGGTATACATCCTCAATTACATCGCATTCAGTACATTTGGGCGAGGCAGATTTACCTACGAGGATGAGCTATAAAATCCTCTGCAACTTGAACTGACTACCTGAAACGTGTCATGCACTCGGAGCACGCTCCACCCAAACGAAGATTAATTATTCTCATTTGAATATTTACCAAACTTCGTTTGCATGGGATGCGCTTGAACACTATCATTATAGTAACATGGTTTAACGTTAGTATTCTGTGTAGGGACTGAAAAACAGATTCTTAGAGGTTACAGAATTATTTAAAGTGTTACAGGTTGAATTGATAACAGAATCAAATCTGTAACCGTTTACAATGTGTTTTTAAATCTGTTAACCCAAAACACTTACATATCTCTGTAACAGATTTTTTTTTTATCCACTACAAGCTAGCCCTTGACTACGATCTCACCTGATGGTAAGTGATGATGCAGTCTAAGATGGTAGCGGGCTAACCTGTAAGGGGCATGGCAGTTATATTAAACCCATAACCCCTTCGGTTTCTACACGGCATCGTACCGGAACGCTAAATCGCTTGGCGGCACGTCTTTGCCAGTAGGGTGGTAACTAGCCACGGCCGAAGCCTCCCACCAGGCCAGACCAGGGAAAATTCAGAAATTATAAATTCCCAAATTGACCCTGCCGGGGATCGAACCCAGGACCTCCGCACGTTAAGGCAACAGCGCTACACACTGCGCCACGGAGGTCGTCAAAATGAATCTGTAACAGAAATGAAAGTGTTTAACGTGCAACCGTCAGTGTGTGTAAAGTGAGAAGACCGCGCTGAGTCAGGGTTACTGATAAAAACACTTAACGGTTACAGATTGATTGGGTTACAGTATCCCCAATTTTCATCCCCAGATTCCTCCAATTTTGTCCATAACGTTGGCCAGAAATGACATGCTTAGTATATTATCTCGTTATCGATCGTTAGGATCAGGATTTGAGAGAAGAAGCTATGCTCGGGATTAGTTTACGGGATCAAATCAGAAATTAGGATCCGCTAGATTCAGAGGGCAAACTACCATCGTTTAAAGCTGTATTGTTTTACTATTGTTGACGTTCATGATTTAGAATTATAATCCTTATTTAAGGACGTCAAGGTACGTGTATACGTAAGGCATGAAACTATCATTTTGAAATAATATTGCTTTATGCGATGGTAGTACACCCCCAGGCCTAGGCGGGGCAAGACTGCGGCGCGTGGAAGACCCTACAAGAGATATCCTGCAAACTGCAGTGTACGTCTGTCAGTTGCCGACAAAGATGACGCCCTCTAAAGGATTGTCAGAAAAAGTCGAGCGAAATTCTAACTATTACCTACCCACATCTATGAACTGAATATTGTGCTCTAAAAATAAAAATTCTTTCCAAATAACCGACTTCCAAAGCCTTGTAAAGCCTTGTAAAGTAAAAAATAATTTTGATTTTGACACACTATGTTGAAGTCGGGCGAGCCTGGTGCGTCAACTATGCCTATCTTTGTTATACTCGCCCGACTTCAACATAGTGTGTAGAAATCAAAATTATTTTTTACTTTACCGTGGCTTTGGAAGTCGGTTTTTGCAAGGAATTTTTATTTCTAACTTTTAGTGTAGGTACTCCTTATTCCCACGGCTTAGAAGTGCAGTACCCAACAGCATCAGGGATGAGGAGGACTTGGGTTAAAGTATAAAGTCGTTGCTTGACACCTACAATATGAATTCATCATTAAAAAATCCTAAATCGCTATTTTTAAGGAGTTCTGTACCCTACAGCATCAGGGTTGAGGAGTTGAGACTCAGAGTTGTATTGTATACACGTGACTGAAATCTACTATATGAATTCACCATCAAAATTTCCTAACTCCCTAGTTTTGAGGATTTCATGTAGTACAGTACCTACCTACAGCATCAGGATTGAGGATTTGGAGTCAGAATTTTTTATGGGACCACTTAGCGAGCTTCCTCTAACCAGTAAATTTTTTTCAAATCGCTTTAGAAACCACGGAGATATGCACCGACATACATTAAAAAAAAAAAAAGGTACGCGCCGAATTGAGAACCTCCTCCTTTTTTGGAAGTTGGTTAAAAAACTGCCACCGCGACTAACATGTGTGTCTACTGTCTATTATAATATTATTCCATACAATCGATTCACAATCGAACGAGCGAACCGAGCAAAATATTCGGTTTTAGTGAGCAGTAAACAATTATAAACTTATATTATTGACAATAGGTGACTTTATAATCCACATATCGTGGATACGAGTAGGTCTAGGGTAGGATAGGCGTGACGGACGTTGGGTCTAAGGCCCGCTGGGGTAAGCTTTACCATTATGGGTTAAATAAATGATTTAAATAAAAGTTTATTTAATTTGCAAGTGGCATCCTATTAATAATATTTTAAATGTGATAGTTTGGATGTAAATTATCTATCACGCAGCAATCCATATTTGGCTGCGAATGGAGACAGCTTAAAGGTTCTTACTCTGGTCCCTGGGTAAACACATATGCTACATTTTATCCCGAAATTAAATAGTTCCCACAGGAATCAAAAAGGGGCTAAGTAAAAAACCTTGCGTATTGTTAAATGGAAATAAATAATGGATAATAATGAAGGGAATAATGGAAATGGAATGGAAAGTCTGTAAAACCTATAATATTTTATTTCAGTCGATGAAAATGGGCTTATAGAACCCAATTCAATATTATATTGTGCGTTTTATGGAAATCTAGCTAATGCCCGCGGACTTGTCCGTGTGAAATAAGTATTTTATTCCCACGGGAACTTCTTAATTTTCCGGAATAAAAAGTATTCACTCTCTAGGTCCTTACCCATGCAAAAAATCACTACAATCCGTAGTTCTGTTGCGGTTTGATTGAAGGACAAACGAACAAATCAACAAACTGACAAACACTTTCGCATTTATAATATTAGTATAATCACAGAGTAAAGTGCATAGAACTTGAGTCAACACCAAGGTGGCAGCGCGCGGCGCTCGAGCTTGCATTGTCACAGACTTAGGTTCGCAAATCCGATTAATATTTGAATATAATTGACTCCGGACCTCATATCAGGTACGAAGAGCTTGTAGCTCATTGTGTTCGTCTGATCTCAATGGCATTTTTATCGGCTGAACATGATAAATGTATTTTGGAGATTAAGCGTTTGGGTGCGCGCGCGTACGCCTTCAATACTGTTTTCAAAGAATTCTGTATCGTGCTACGTGTTCTGACTTACCATAATAATTGTGAGTTATAGTTTTTAATGGTTTAAGTTTTATTATAGTCTACTTCAAGTTAGGCCTTGTCTGCAATCTTTAAGTGATGGTAGCGGGCTAACCTGTAAGATATTTATTTAGTCCATACCCCTAATCGATTGTCTGCGTGGAATCGTATCATCGCTTGGCGGCACCGGGCACGTCTTTGCCGGTAGAATGGCCACGACCGAAGCCCAGACATAGAACAGGACAGATGAGAGAAAATTCAGAAATTATAAAAACCTGTTTTTATGATTAATAATAAACGAACAGTAAAAATCTGTTCGTTTACACATTGTTTTAATATTTTTATCTTAGCATGAGTCTCCTCTCAGAGTGAGTGGATTCGGCCATAGTCTACCACTGGCCAAGTGTGGATTGGCAGACATCACACGCCTTCGAGAACATTATGAAGAACTTTCGAGCATGCAGTTTTCCTCACGATGCTTTTCTTCACCGTTTGAAGTATGTGATATTTCATTTCTTCTTCTTTCACATATAACTTCGAAAAATTGAATATGTGTGCCCGGTGATCGAACCCGCGACCCCGTACAGGAGTCGAGTGTCTTAACCGAGTGTCGAGAATTCTTTCGTAATCAAGTTAAACTAATATTAACCACGAAAAGGGGTTTCTCGATAAATGATAATGCGGATTTCTGTATATTGCGTACACGACGTCGACGTAATTTCTGCTATACTAGTTTCCGACGGTTGCTTTAGTAGGGGTATCGATATTATCAATATCACTTTCACATGCTCACACAGGCAGATACCTCAAGGTGGTAGCCCTAAACATGACGGATGGTCGCTATGACCCCCGTCACCGGGAAAAAAGTCAAGAGCGACGCGTGAATGGTGTGAAACGCTCACCATTATCCTGAGCGCCCCCCGTCGCGCCTCTCCGCTCGTCTTTGTATCAAAGTTGCCCCCCCCCCCCCCCCCCCTCGCGTCCCCTACCCCTCCGCAACCCAACCCGACCCCGAGACCGCTGACACACACATAATTTATTTCCGATCGCTCTTTGTTGCCCAGTTGGTTTTAAACTTTGATATTGAAAAAAAAAGCGGTGCGAAAACAAACACTCCAACACCCAAAGTATCTTTGGCTGAAGTTTTTTGATTTATAAATATTTTGCGCCCCAAACTCGTCGGTCCCTTCCGCCCTGAATAGAAAACGTTCTGAAGATGCCAATTTCCGAGATTGACTACTGTTATGGAAATTCGAGGAGGAAACTGCGCCTCGTTTGCGTGCTATTGTTTGCCCGATACTGGCAAAAAACGGGAAGGAATTCGATTTCTGGCTCAAATAAAGACTATTAACAGAGACGAGCAAAACACAACTTCAAAATATACCTACAACGTGATTTTTAGAGTACCATATCTTACTAATATTATAAATGCGAAAGTTTGGATGGATGGATGTATGGATGGATGTATGGATGTTTGTTACTCAATCACGCCCCAACAGTTGAGCGGATCTGGCTGAAATTTGGCCCAGAGGTACTCGTATATTATAGTTTGGAATAACACATAGGCTACTTTTTATCCCGGAAAACGCGCGTGGATTGAGGTTTTTTGTTCCCGCGGGAACAAAAAACCTCAATCCACGCGCGTTTTCCGGACGTAGCGCGGACGTAGTCGCGGGCATCAGCTAGTGTTAAATACACGGAAGCGTGACTGCAACGCGGTATTAATGCTTTTTTTTTGTTAAAACTAATGCAAACGAAAATCAAACCCAGGCCCTTAAGCTAGCTAAAACATTAAGTCACCGAAATGCCAGAAGTCATAAATTAAACGTTTGTTTGTATTAGCACCTCTACCTGCCATCTATAAAAGGCCTGTTGGCCATTTATTGTGACAAATCCATACTTACATAATATTACAGATGAGACAGTCTGTTTGTCTGTCCGTCTGTTACAATATCACGGGTCTTGGTAGATTTAGTATAGAGTTAGCTTGCATACCGAAGACGACATATTAAATGCTACTTTTTACCCCGAAAAACCAAGGATTAAAAAACCTGAATCGAACAGTGAAGTTGAGATCAACATTAAGTATAGTTCCACAGACTTATCTGACCCGGTGACAGCGTCGCTAGTAAATATTAAAAATAAAATAAAAACACCAACTAAACAGGCATAAAAATTAGCTCCAATTTTGGCCACCGGGCCAATTAAGTCGATGGGACTGTGATTATGTTAAGTTTCGTTTTTATTACGAAAGTGTCGCTATCTGCCACCATTTCAAAGCTCTATCCATAGACAATGAATGATAAGTACTTACAGAAATAGCTTGTCTCCTGGGAGACGGACATGAGTTAGTAAATAAGTCTCATCTCCAAAAACCTATATAATAGCTATTTCGAGATTTTTAGAAAACCAATTTATACACATGAATGATGTTTGTCTATCTGTCTGATCTGTTTTTGACATGACTCAGTTCGAACTTAACTGGCATCCAGAAGTGGGAGACGGCCAAAGGATGCTTTTTATCCGCGAAATCGAGAATTTCCCAAGGAATAAATAAAATCTTAAATCTACGCGAACGTAGTCGCGGGCATCTGCTAGTGCTTGGTAAATACTTGGACATTAATCTTCAAACGCTTTTAATCATAGTGGACTAAAATTAACATGAGTTAAATATTTAATGCTGATTGATTGTATGAATAATTAATTGTTATGAATGTATGTACACACATCGTGACAAGTTTGTTAACTTTGGAGTTTCGGTACCTATAGTGTCACAAACATACCTACTTAGTCAGAAACTTTTTATAAATAACTAGATTTATCTACTAATTGCCTTGGACGAATTCATCATTAATCGCCCCCTAAAATCTAGCTAATTACGTCCGCGTTGATTTAGTGTGGAAACTCTTTATCTTTTTGTTGATAGGAGGAGGATGATTGAGGGGAGTAGGGGGGGAGGGGGAATCCTTCCTCGGGATGTACTCGTATCATGTAACCAAATGTAATGTCTTGTTTCGTCAAATTTATTTTATGTTAAGTTTACTTTTTAATGAAGGAGTTCGCGACCGCGAGAATTAAAAAACAGAAGAAGTGGATGAAGTCGCGGGCATCAGCTAGTCTTAAATAATAAAAATAGTAAGTTTCTATATTCTCACGCTTGTCGTTGAGCGACTATGGAGAGCGCTCTTAAACAAACTGTACGAAGACTCTACCTTCTAAAAACTAGAGCGTTATACTTATTTAGTTCACTTCATGCACCTCATTTTAAACCGCTACCCACTTCATACTCTGCATTCTGTAATCTCGATTCTACAAAACCCACAGCCTATATGAAAACACAAGTAAAACAAGCAAATCTTACTAAAATACTGCCTTCATGTCCCAAGTGATTTCGTACCCTAGCGCATTCAAGACAACATTTCAAAAAGATCTACTATCCAAATTGCTCGAGTATTACCGTTGCGGAGTGATATTGTATTTTGAACTGAAATGATTGGAGTTAGAGTTTAGTTTTGGGTGTGTGTTGGTTTAAGAGGGTACCCGGGCGCCGACAGCGGGCGGGGCTGGGCGGGGCTAGTGACGTCATCGTGTATGTTTGTGTGTGTATGTTGTTTGCTATACGCCACGCGTCATACGTCAATGAAACCAGACGCAGAGGTTACATCTGCAGTATCGAACTCGTCTTTGTACGAATATTAGATATTATGTTACTGTGTAATACATGTAAGTCTATTTGTATACATTTCCTATGAAATGTGTGCAATAAATTTAAATTCCTAGATTGAGATGATTGAGTACAACATAATAATTAGCCCCACATTACAAACGTACAAGTAAATGGATTTAAAAAAAAAAAAAGATATTGTTGGACTAGTCCAACTATTTTACTTTAATTGGGAGATGAAGTATGTAGTAGGTACTTAGGATTAACCACATTAGATAGATAGGCATGTAATGTGGTTTCAAAAAATTTAAAATAACAATAGTTAGAAACATTAAAATATTTAGTACAATCCTACGTATAAGAATCTCAAAACAGAGCCTTCTCTATTCCGTGATAAGAATGAGTGTCAAACCAAATTAGAATATCAGATTTAATTTCAACAGAAATACCCTACAAATAATAAAAATTACAATCGCCGGTCAACATCCTTTGTGAAAACCGCGGCAGAGCGGGTATATTACGTGGCCATTCTATAAAAATCTCATCTCCATTCGATACGGACTTTAATGTTACAAGCATTAGTACGGAATAGCTACGAGTATATCAGAATAGCTGCGGAGATGGTGGCAAATAAATGCGACGTGGTTTATGTCTACTCGTGTATTTATGTAAGTATAGGCACTTGAAGAAAATAATATACTTATGCTCTGTCTAAAAAACTACCAGTAGAAATACAGGTCAATACAAAAAAAATCATGAGCGTTTATTAAGTTAATCCGGGAATACCCAAACGAGTGTTTTTTTAATAAGCCGTTATTTTGCTCTTTTAGCTTTTACTAGATAGACTTTTTTAAATATTTGAAGCTCATTTAAACTAACTTGGTTTGGTAGGGGGCTAATCTATTACAGATCTTAAACCCATACCCCGGGTCCTTCCACTTCTAAGACTCAACAGAGCTCAACACGTCGTCCTCGAAAGGTCGAAGAATAGGGATGATGCCTATAACAAAAATAAATTATTTCGAACTGATTATTAAATAGATGGTCTTCCAAAAGACCTAAAATTTACATCTTCTGTTAGTTTTAAGTTTCATAACCATTTTAAAATATAGATTAAAGAAAAAAAAGTGCGATGAAATTAGATGTCGTCACAACTGTGAATTTCATACAACTTCCATACTATTTCTAGTATGGAAGTTGTATGAAAGTGTTTTTAAGTTTGTTAAAGAGTTGCTGGTTTGATTGAATTGTCATCATCCCTATTAATCGGTAGTCAATTAAGTATGGGATTGTAGGCGGCATTTCTAGGAAAATCTTATTTATCACACTAATGTAATAAATGCGAAATTGTGTTTTTTTCTTAGTTTGTCCTTCAATCACGCCGCAACAGACCAACGGATCGACGTGGTTTTTTGCTTGGGTATAGTTACGGACCTGAAGAATGACATTGGTAACTTTTTAACCCGGAAAATTAAGGAATTCCCGTAAGAATCAAAAAAACTTACTCCACGCAGACGTAGTCACGGGCGTCAGCTAGTAGACCTCGTAAAGTAAATCAATTATATATTAAACATCTCATAAAATTTCTCCATCTCTTCTTGGACTATAATATCCATAGACTATAAAAATGTATACCTACGAGTATAATGGTTCGAGGCGCCGGCCGGCGTTATAAAAACGAAATGCTATCGAATAAGACCAAAAATTAATAAGCCGAGACTTTATGGAGATTCACATAATAGTTCTATTACATCATCGGCGCTTATAGAAGTAAAAATATTGATCATTTCCACGAAAAATCTTATTGCGTAACTGCGGCGTAATAAATAATAATAGTCATAGAGGACCAATCGGTTAATTAATCTAGCGATCTAAGAGCAATTATAGTCTTATTTTTAAAAAACTCTGCTGAGTTTGATTAGGGCTCTGCTCAGAGCAGAGCGTGTTTGGAACCCTCGTACAGCTTTAGTTTTAGGATACCTTAAATAGTAATTAAAAAGTGTACCAAATTGGGCGACTATTTAACAAGCAATTCTTAATGGAGATTCACTTAATAGGTCTATCACATCATCATGAAGTAAAAATATTGATAATTTCCACAAAAAAATCATAGTGCGTAGGTACTGGGAGGTTACAACCATCGCTTATAGCAGTATTGTTTCGAAATTACAGTTTTATGTCACATCCCAAACAGGATTATAATTCTAAAACACGAACGTCAACAATATTAAAATAACACGGCTTTATGCGATGGTAGCTATGCCCCCTGATAGTCATAGGAGGCTGTCTCAATTATCCAGCAATAAAAGTAGAATTAGCGGTGATAGCCTAGTGGTTTGACAAACGAATTTCTATAGGTACGAGTACTCTTCCTTCATCCTTCGTTATGTCGAGTAATGTACGTTTTTTA
This sequence comes from Erebia aethiops, assembly GCA_923060345.2. Classification (NCBI taxonomy): domain Eukaryota; kingdom Metazoa; phylum Arthropoda; class Insecta; order Lepidoptera; family Nymphalidae; genus Erebia; species Erebia aethiops. The sequence continues at coordinate 2,484,190 of OV281079.1, read as the reverse complement.
AAAATTACATATAACTTGCTTCAAACGTTGAAGGAAAATATGGTAAGGAAACCTGCATACCTAAAATTTTATCACAATTTTCTCGAAGGTGTGTGAAGTCTGCCAATTCGCACACGACCAGGATGGTGAAATATGGCTAAACCCTTCTCTTTTCGAGAGGAGACTCATGCTCAATAGCGAACCGGCAATGGGTTGAAAAGATGATCTTGATGATGAATAGTATAGTAGGCATTCAAAACAGAAAACAGGCTGAGTCTGATAAATAAGTTTCATCGGCATATCGGCATTCCGAACAAGTGGTAAACTGATTTGACGATTCAAAAGCACTTGTAAAAGTTTATTTGAATTTGAATAGAACCGATCGCCTCATCTGTAGACTCGGCACCGAATACCTACTTGTTTTTTTAAAAAAAAGGTGAAATATAGAAAGGATCAGTGAGATTAAGATTTACTAAATAGATAGAGACTAATTTTATTAATAATAATCTCTTTCTTCATTAGACTTTAGCTTGACGACAAAGAAAGCAATGATGAATTATGAATTGAAGCGCACTTGCCTATAGAAGATCCCTGTTGTTAACATCTTAACATCTTCATAACATTCTTCTAACTAAAAAACTACTGGACGAGAGATTGTCTATACAGTGGTATATACCAAGGTTATGGGGTAAATAATCCCACGGCTTCATGTACCTTATTACCTTACATGTAAACATGGCCATTTTCCCTAGGGCTACTGAGTACTGACTCACTGAGCATTCCCTCAATCCCACCCCCTGTTTCTAAAAACTAGTGTTTCGCCCCGAAGTTCGACCGTCCGACCTCGCGTCCAATTAATTCACACCTATATTACTTACACACACCACTCCACAATAATTAAAAAAAATTGCCGATGTAATGCCATGAACACAATTTTAAAGTTTGGCCGAATGATAAATAGTTTTATTTTGGGAAAATATTTCTGTTTGAAAACTGACTGATATGTGCGTAAAATTTCTGCTTTTGATGTAAAGTCGTTCTGGAGATAGCACCCGGGACAAAATAGGTCTACGAAAAGCATCTTTGGTAGCCCCCCAAATAAAAAATAAAATTGTGGGTTTTATTTTTTCACTCAGATTGAATCCGATATTCGAGGATATCCCACAAGCCTAGATAAAACCTTAAAAATATTTTACTTCTCAATTGCTTCTATGAGCGTCCCGCTCAAATAAGGATTTTTATAAGTTTGCAATTTACGGCTTTAAGCCATCGATTCACATTATCATATTGTTGAAGTAATTTTATTCATTACTTCAGAAGCTATAAGGCTCTGACAGACGGACGGACAGACGGGTAAGTGCCAATCCACCCAAGTAGGCTCAGAGACCTTCGGTTCGCTCGGTCAAATAGACCTCTCAAGCGGCCTCCTAAGGTATAAGGTATTAAGCAATAAACAGCCAATAAACACGATCCGTCGGGTCAGGCCGCCGCTAATTACAAACAATTAGGCGCCATGTTGCGCCCCCTGGCGCGCCGCGGCGTTATTACCCTATTTATTGCATATTGGAAACAAAAAGAACGACCGAGAGAGCTATTATTGTTTTTTTGACCGGGAAAGTGGATCTATTTAACTTTTATCTATGAAATAAAAGGTACACCGAAAAAAATGTTGTACTCAAATAAAATGTATGGTAATTGGTAGCGTATGAAAAACACCTTGCATATTTTTTATATGTATAAGATTGCAAAAACCGTTAGACTGTAATCTAACTAGCGAAATTGTAAGCTGCCGACAGATTACAATTTAACGCATTATTTTTTGGTAGATTGTAATCTGTTAGGTATAAAACCTAAGTGCCAAGAAAGAGACAAGAAAACGTAAATACAATGAATATTTCAAAAATTGACGCTCAGAACACATGAACACATGAATGGTTCACAATCTGTCGACAGTTTACAATTTCGCTAGTTAAATTACAATCTAACGGTTTTTGCAATCTTACGATGACATATATTATACGCTTTAATATCTACCTACGAGTATAATATTTAGCTTCGTTGCAATGTCAAAGAATTCATAGCAATTTATTTTTACTTAGTATTATAATATTTAGAGATGGAAAAAAAGTTATTCATGGTAATTTTTTCTGTACTATATTTCTGTTACTTTTTCAAAGCCCATTCGCCCATTCTTGACGAAATTATATCTCGCATCTCGGAGCAAGCCTTAAAAAAACGCAAAAGGAGGATTAATTCATATGGCCCGCACTTTATTTACCTACTGTTAAGAAACGATATGTAAATCTTACTAATAGGTATTATAAATGTGAAAGTTTGGATAGATGTATCTATGGATGTTTGTTTCTCAATTACGCGCAAACGGTTGAACGGATCTGGCTAAAATTTGGCACAGAGATAGATTATAGTCTGGAATAGCACATAAGCACATACTTTTTATCCCGGAAAATTAAAGAGTTCCCGCGGGAACCAAAATCCTCAAACCACGCAGACGAAGTCTCGGGCATTCTCTAGTAATAATAATATAAAAGCGAAATACCACTCACTCACTCACTAATTACGATATCTCAGGAACTCTAAAGACATACAAAATTGAAATTTGGAAGGATAGGTGCTTTCTATAGCGTTGACATCAGCTAAGAAACACTTTTTAAGAAAATTAACCACTAAGCTTATATTATAGCCTCTATAGATAAAGACAGGCTTTTTGCAGCGGGACAATTTCATAATCTCATAGGATATCAGAAATCGTATATTTCTAATTTGTAAGATGTGAAATTATCCGTGGACTCGACCGGCATATTTCTTTGCTCTAATAATAGCAATAAACTATCGCGCTCCACTGGCAGTAAAACTCCAATGCCACGATTTGGTGTGCAATAAAATGTTAATCAAACAAAACCGTTATAGTTGTATTAAAGAGATACAATCCCATCATCGAGCCGTCTGACTCCGCCGTCGTAAAATGATCGCCCAATAATAATTAAGTTATTTGTAAGTAACACTTTGTTACTCGTTAGCGGAGGTTATTGCTCTCATCATTCATCACTCGTTGACATCCTGCGAGCCTACCGCCGTATTTACACAGCTTTACTAGAACACTGATTCTGCCCCTGACTGTGTAAGGAAATCATTTTAAAAAGAAAATTACGATAGTGAAAAAAAAAGTGTGTGTGTGCAATTCACACACGGCAGAAGTGAAACTACAGAAAAGTAGCCTACGAGAGAATGAGATATAGCTATATGTATATCTTGTATTCTATCTCATTTTTTCGCAGGCTAAATCCTATTATGAACATGTTTGTCTCTTTTTGGTGTCGCTTTTTTGTTTCATCTAACAACGATTCTAAAGAAGTTCCACTTAAAAAATCAATCGGTCCATTTTTTTTGGAGAAAATCGTTAATAAACAATCGAACATACATACATCCAAACACACTTATGGGTGGAATACAGAACCTCCTATTTGAAATCGGTTAAAAATGAATAATATTAGGTATTTTGATAGTGCGTACATTAAATATTTAGCATTTTCATATCGCCAAAATATTGGATACGAAATACGAATAATTCAAATACAATGTACTTCAAAATGCAAACATTTTAATACTCTGACATTAAAATTTATATTCTTTTGAAGCGTTAACGGGCGCTGCCTTCATAAATTATATCTCAGGAATGACAGCACTATCGGTTTTTGTTTAAATTATAGTTATCAATAAACTAATATTATATTTTAATGTAATACTTATAAAAGATTATGATGAGATAATTTATTGCAAGTACTGAAGTAGGCTTTATTTATTCCACTACAAGTCAGTCCTTAGCTTCGATCTCACCTGGTGGTAAGTGACGATGCAGTCTAAGATGGTTGATAACCTGTTAGGGATACGGCAGTTATATTAAGCCGATACCCCTAATCGGTTTCTATACAGCATCGTACCGGAATGCAAGGCCGTACTCCGTACTCGCTTGGCGGTTCGTCTTTGCCGGTAGGATGGTAACTATCCGTGGCCGAAGTCTCCGACCTGTCTAGACCAGAGACAATTCAGAAATTATACCTTAGATAATTCCTTAACTGGATTGAACCCGGGACCTTTCGTTATAAGACCACAGCGCACCTCAGAGGGTGATATATGCATGATGCTTACTTGGAAAAATAAATCTTTTGGATTCACATTTTCAGAACTATCCGCCTACTAACTATTACTCGACCAAGGAAGAATGAAAGAATAATAGGAAAGAAAGGAAGAATATTAGAAACCTACTTACTTTAAAAATTATAGTTAGGATTCCACTTTAGGCTGCATCTTCACTTGTCAGCAGGTTTGAACTCAAACTCAAAGCATCTTTATTTTTTATTTTCACCATCTCACAAATATAGGAAATTACTTAATTATATTTATAATTATAACATAATTAGCCGCTGGAACAATTCATACCCATGACTGCCTATCATTCAAATAATCTTTTAAACTATAGGTAATAAGACTTTTTAATTAGTTTACGTTTGACAAAAACTTTGTACTTGTTGAGAGACATCTCCAATATGTCTTCTCCGAGTTTATTATAAAAACGTATACTGCTACCGACAAATGAATTACTAATTTTAAAACTTTGATTGCAGCCAAGCAATTCAAATCAAAAGCAAAGCAAGACTAAAATTTTAAAAAAAAATTGTTTCGTTCACAAAATGTCCTTTTAATTAAGCGAGGATTGTCCGATAACTTTTCGATTCCATACATTACAATTATTTTATTTCGTGCGAGCAGAAATATGTGCTTGATCAAGTTAAAACTGAGTTGAAGGCCTTATATTTGATTCCTATTATAATATAGTTTCATGGAAGCAATAGGTTTTTTATGAGTATCAACCGCAAAATGGTCGATCGGAGATTTATTTTATTACTCTAATAATAGATTCATCTGTGGATAGGGTAACTTTATAACGTTTAATTTCTTTTAATAGATTAGAAAATAAGGTTATAATCTTTTTTTTAATTACAGAATTTTTCAATTAACTTATTTTAGTATTTGAAATCATCCTTTCGATTTGACTATATAAATATTTTGAATTACACTTTCAGGTTCACAGTTAAACATACAATCAAAACATTATGATATAGTGTGGGGTTTATTTTAATGATTTTGGCACGAAACCCTAAAATTATGCATTCCACGCCATTCCATGTGAAGGTCGTAGCTCGTAATAATATCTAGATATGATTATCAATAAAAATATATTATGTAGGTAACATTATTATAAATAAATAATTAATATTCCACAAAAATAAAACAAAATTTAAATTACTCTCATAAAGTTTGACATGATAATGTTATTATCTTGCATTATATTACATTTACTTCATATTATTCGATAGATTTCTTGCTAATTTTATCCGATCTTTAAAGTTAAAAAAAGATATGCTGGCAGGTGTGAATAGCTTGTACCGATGAGATAATCAGTGATGTGGTGATCATTTTATCGATAAATATTATCGATAAAATATTGATTGAATCTAAAAAATCTCCCTCTATTCTCGCAATAACACGGGGCCATAAATTGCCTCACAGTACGGCAATTATTATATCTACCAAGAGTATGAAATGGGATGGAATATTGTGGCCTACCCATCCCGCCATTTTTTTTAAATAGCGGTCACCCATAAATCCTGTATTTATCAATATCCGGCATTAATTTAAGCACGCATTATAAAAGACAAAATCTTCTAAAGCATCAAAGTTATATTCTAAACGATGATCGCACCACTAGCATAGTTTCCCCTTACAGTTATCGATATCGACAAGAGCAGACAGCTATACTTGCCAACACTATCAGCGTCGGTGTCACACGCGGCGGGGCGCCGCTCGTGCCCGCCCCACCTGCCCGCGCCGTAGCATCTATTTGCGCGTAAAGCCTCCCATTGTCTGCACAAACATACCTACAATTGTTTGTTAGGCTGGCCAAACCCCCGCTGGCAGGGACAAGGGAATCCCGACACGGTGGTCGATGAATTGATGATCGTTTTAACATGTGATCGTGCGAGTCTCCGAGTCAACTTGAGTGAGTTTGCTTGTCTGTACGTCTCTTCGAATGTACCTACCATAGGAATTCTTATCATACCAAGCTTCAATAAACCTAGCCAACACGCGACGAACTACTTAATCTGTGTTATAAATGATAATCGGCATTGTAATTGATAATTGAATCAACTAATCGAGTTTTGTTTAGCTTGCAAGCTCGCAAATGTCACCTCGGTTTATGTATGATATTATTTGGTCGGTCGTTTTGTTGCGCATCCTAAAGGACGCGCATATACCTACAGTGTGAAGTGGGTTCGCCTAAGTAGGTACATCGAAACATACTACAAACACCCGAAACCAAATCGCATGCGATCCAGTGGCATGTTGCAAGTATGTTCCCGGCTTAACAGGAGCCGGTCAATAAAACCTTCGAACATCTGTCCGCGAGAAATGCAAATAATTGGGCCTCCGAGCCGACCGCTCGGCCTCTGCCGATAGCTTTAATTAGTTTAGAATTTTGTTAGAAACCCCCATGAATATTAAAAGCCGGCCATTTAATTTACTACTTTCCCGGTCGAAGCAATTAAATGCCCGAAAAACAGAACCAAACTGAACTAGCGTTTATTAATATTGGGAAGCAACTGAGGCAACTGGCGCCTTGGGCTGTTTGGAGATACCTATGCTAAGCGGGTGTCTAAAACCTACGCGATGGGTTCCGTAATCCGTTATCTACTGGGGACCTAGCGTGAGGTTAGTAATGTAAGATTTATAAATCGTTAAACTTGACTATTTGAAAACCTTTCATAATTTTTTTTGCTAGAGGCGGGTCTAATTTTTAGCAGCTCACTTACTAACTTACATACACAACCACAAACAAAATAAAATCATACTAATATTATACTTGCGAAAGTGTGTTGGTTTGTCCTTCAATCACGCCGCAACTAAACAACGAATCGAAGTGGCTTTTTGCTTGATTATAGTTGAGGACGAAGTCGCGGGTATCATCTAAGTAGTTTACTGCAAATTTTACGTCTTGCTAGTACTAAGTAGTAGTATCCAACTTCAGAGAGTTTAATTGCCAGTGGACTTTTATCCCCTTCTTACGTAGATACCAATTTTCTCGCGTTTAGTTTTACCCAAGATGCGCCTATGCGCGCATAATAAGACGCGGAACTCCAAAAAAGTTGGAATTTATTCGTCAATATTCGTTTGTCGGACATTATCGTAAAAGTATTTAATAGTTGGCAAGACGCGCCGCTCCTATTAGCCCGTGAGTTATATGACAGAGCGATGAGGGCGCGCCCCGCCGTCCCAAACCTCTCACACTAGCGCCTTAATGGATCCAATTGGGATCTAAACTAATTGTACTTCTATGACTATTTTATTTTATATTCACTGCACACAGGTTTCTTAAAAAAAATTGTTCATGTAACTTTAACGTACCTACGTAAAAGTGGTGAGAGCTAGTCGGGGTACCGTCACCGCACACCTAGATTTTCGGAATCATAAGAAAAAATATGGCTGAGTTTGCTGTGGGCTCTTCTCAGACTATAGGGCGCGTTGAGAACCTACATAACTTTAGTTTTAAGAAGCCGTATTAATTAATATCACCATTACGTCTACTTTATTAACGTTCAAAAAGTGTAACGAATAAAATATAGGTACCCTGATTCTGATTATACATGATTAAGACTTGAAGAGTGACATAATTATGCTTGCACACACTCACTTAATATATAGTAGATACTAGATACCTATTTTTTATCCCAGGAAAACAGTGTTCCCACGGGATTTTTTTAAATAAGTAATTCTCGCGTACATGTTATAGTTCTTCATACATTAGATTTCAACGATAGTGCGGCCTGCTACCACATATATATATTTTAATTTGATATAATAATTTTACTATGCTATTTTGTGTAGGTATAATATAGTAGGAGTTTCCTTGGCATAATAGCAAATGAGGTACTCTAGTTCAATCATGCAGTACCTAACTATTAGGTACCGAAAATGTGACAGCGAGAAGTTTTAACAACTTCTGAATTTTTGCGATAAGGTTGTTTTGTGAAGTCTTCTTGTATGGTTTGTTTAATTTTGGATGATAATTTTGACAGATGAGAAGTGTATAGCAACGGTGACGAGTTCAAGAGTACAAATCGCAGAAAATCTGCAAAATACACCAAATTGGCTAAAGGAACGTAACTTGGAAATGAATATGAAGAAAACATAAATTATTCAATTTAGGCCTTATCAGAAGGCCTTATAGAAGAAGTCAGTGAATTCAAACTCCTAGGACTCACTATTTAAACTGGAAGCAGCATGTGCAAAGTGTGAGGACTAAGCTCTCGCGGTTTGTATACGCACTAGTCTGAGAACAAAATTGCGACAGACTGAAAGAGTACCTACTGTGCAAATGGCATCTGCCAAAATTATCATCCTTAGAGTTTCGACAAACCATAGTGAATAGCGATGATAGATAACAACCTTCAACTAATCAACTCATTTTAGTATGGGAGTTTGTATGAAATAATAAATGTACTTACTACTTACCTACTTGTGAACTGGTCGACTTTCGACGCAATTTTTTAGTTTCACAATAATATAAAAAATAAAATTAGAACAGGACCTGGATTTAAGGTCTTTCGGAAGAATCTCTATTTAATCATTAATATAAGCAACATTAAAATAATTTTTCTATCATTTATATTTATCATTCAAAATGTATATTAATTAATAATTATGCAATTGTAATTTTTCCTAGATCATTTTTATACCAAACAAAAAATGCCGGTCGGGTTCACTTTAATGTTTAAAAAACCTGCCTCTTTTGTTTAAATATAACTTTATCTAAATAAGTCAAGTAGCTTTTGAAAAGAATCTAGGTCGTCAAAGTAGGTAAATAATCGAATCGTGTGAAATGCAAACGAACTTCACATGGTCTTAAGACGTCTATATTACAAGTCAAGCCATTTTAAAAATGGCATACATATTTAGAGCCATGAATGAAATTATGACCTAATCACATAGGTAATAAAGTTTAAATTAACAAAATAGTTGTTGTATGCACAGATTGTATTCTAAGTTCACGTGTGTCAATTGTTTCAAAAATAGAAATGTGAACTAAAAAGTAGCAAGCGGTGTAACTCTTCAAGGAATGATGAACTTTGTTAAATCTACTTATGGGATATATTAGCTTGTAATATTTTAAGCTTTTAGGCGTGGGTTTTGTATGGCTACGAAATACATTGTTTGAATTCACTTGTGAGTCAAATGTGAGCGGCTCACGTTTATTCGTGGCGGATCTATGGCGGTTAGATGAATAGTGTGAATAGTTTATGCCCCGGTCATTATTTTAGGCCAATTGTAAAATGTGGACTAGCTTTTTCCCGCAGCTTCGCTCACGTTAAGTTCGATTTTGTAAGCAAATTTTATAACCCTATTTTACCTTTAATTAAAGGGGTTGAATTTTCAAAAATCCTTTCTTAGCAAATGCTTACGCTATAAAAGCTATATGTATGCCAAATTTCAGCTCGATCAATCCATCCGTGCGTTGATAAATCAGTCAGTCAGTCAACTTAATAACCGACTTCAAAAAAAGGAGGAGGTTATCAATTCGGCTGTACGTTTTTGAATGTTTGTTACGCGATTACTCCGCCAATTATGAATCAATTTTGATGATTCTTTTTTGTTTGATAGATCATACTTCAGAGGTGGTCCCATATAAATTTGGTGAACATCTGATGAATATCTTAGGACATGGAGAACGGAACTCCTCAATGGATAAGAGTAAATTGATGATTCTTGTTTTGTTTGATAGATCAAGCGTGCCGCCAAGCGATTTAGCGTTCCGGTACGATGCCGTGTAGAAACCGAAGAGGTGTGGGTTTAATATAACTGCCATGCCCCTAACAGGTTAGCCCGCTACCATCTTAGACTGCATCATCACTTACCATCAGGTGTGATCGCAGTCAAGGGCTAGCTTATGTAGTGGGTAAAAAAAAGATAATATTATACTTCAGAGGTGGTCCCAAATAAATTTGGTGAAGAGCTGATGAATATCTTCGGACATGGCGAACGGAACTCCTCAACGGATAAGAGTAAATTGCTCGCGATCAGTGTAATAGCTTAGTAAACAGTAGGTTTTTAACCAGACATCCATACTAATATTATAATAAATGCCAAAGTGTGTCTGTCTGTCAGCTACGCTTTCACGGCCCATCTGTGCAACCGATTTTAATGAAATTTAGTAAAGGGATAGGTTGTATCCCGGGGAAGGACTTTTAACCCCGGAAAATTCAAGAGTTCCCGTGGGAATCAAAAACCTTATTCCACGCGGACGAAGTCGCGGGCATCATCTAGTAGCCGTGACCACTAAAAATTGTAAAATCAAAACAGACTTCAATAACCACAAACACTGAAAAATATTTTAATTTATTACCGATTATATTATATTTAGAAAAGTTAATAATATTTTTCGTAGTCGGTGCCAATAAGGTGCCAATGAGACCCAAAACAATATGAAAAATAAACGATTCGTGCGGCTAATAATTGGCACCGACTCCAAAAAATATTATTAGAGAACTACATTAACTTTTCTAAATATAATATATTCGGAGATTGAGATTGAGATTGCTGGCTTGGAAGAAGCTAGAAACGCTTTCTTAATAATTGCATGCCCAGGTTCCATTTCCAGTTTTTCCAAATTCACAGAGGAGCTGGGACGACATAAACTGCAAATTAACTTATGAAAATCATTTGAGCTGTAGTACAGGTTCGGCGCGTGCTAGGCTTTTGGCTGTGGGTACGCATGAGGCCGGCTACTGGCTTCACGCGTACCCTTCGTCAAATACAGGAACATTTCTTGAGCCTGACACGCTCCGAATCGCAACCTGTCTACGGCTTGGGGTTCCGGTCTGCGCTCCTCATAAATGTCCCTGTGGCAGTGATGTCGACAAGCTAGGACATCACGGACTGTCATGCCAAAAAAGTGCAGGGCGCTTCTCGAGACATGCCGCACTTAACGATATCATACGTCGGTCCCTTGCCACCGTCAACGTGCCAAGTCAACTTGAGCCGACTGGTATTGCAAGAGACGATGGCAAGAGACCGGACGGTATGAGCACGTATGAGTTTGATTCCATGGAAGATGGGCCGGGTGCTGGTATGGGATGCAACCTGTTCAGACACGCTGGCCCCTTCCCATCTACATGGAACCAACAACAGAGCTGGTGCGGCTTGTGAAGCGGCTGAAAAAGCTAAAGCATGCAAATACAGGGGTCTAGGCTCCGAATATGATTTTGTCCCATTCGGTGTCGAGACCCTTGGTCCGTGGGGTCCTAGCGCTATAAGGCTTTTTAAGGAAATAGCAAAAACTGGAACCTTGCCTAAAGGGACTCCTTTTAATAATATATTTTAGTTATTATATTATTATTTATTTATTTTTAAGATTTTTAGATATATTAGTAAGAAGTAAGATACCATCATCTAATATTACATAGTTGCTATAATAATAAATATATACTTGTACATAAAAAAAAAAAAAATATAACATTACATATTCGGTAATAAATTAAAATATGTTGCAGTGTTTGTGGTTATTGAAGTCGGTTTTAATTTATTTTATACATTTTTAAGATAACCGACCGATTAAAGTAGAACTTTTAAATTTTGCGTGAGTAGACTGTCTAAACTCTAAAGTCTAACCCATTTCAACGATCATGAATGAAATATAGCTATTCCTTTTTTTCTCCCAAAAAATACGGTAAACTACCCTACTTTTTGTGTTCTTTTTACATTTGAATCTAACACACTAGCTACTGAGTGCGTGGAAGATAAAAGAAAAAAAATGTGATAAAAAGAGTTGACAAGGGACAGACGCAGTCGGGCTGCGGGAAGGATGGCTGTTTATTAAATAAACAAGAGCGATCCGCGGTACGGGCCCGCGGTGTTCCATTGTGAAACGATGACGGGTACTTTTCTGCTCTCTGTGATACCACAGTGTAGGTATTATATCCTTACAGTGGGTCGACGCCCATACCACAGGCTGTACACATACACCTGTATATTACATTCACCTTCAAGATGCATACTAATTTTGTGTTAGAATTACTGAATTTTGTACTGAAATTCTGCCAGCTTGGATTATAACGGTTGACTTCCGTGAATATGGTTTTGAAAGAATCTCTAAATTTGCAATCACACAAAATAGTGTGTAAAGTAAATGTGTAATTGTGTGTAGTAAGTAAATTAGTAAGTTTGAGTTAGTGACAAAGTTTTTTGAAAGCAATCGACTTTGCATTTTTTTTTTTTTTTATCCACTACAAGCTAGCCCTTGACTACGATCTCACCTGATGGTAAGTGATGATGCAGTTTAAGATGGTAGCGGGCTAACCTGTTAGGGGCATGGCAGTTATAGCATACCCCTTCGGTTACTACACGGCATCGTACCGGAACGCTAAATCGCTTGGCGGCACGTCTTTGCCGGTAGGGTGGTAACTAGCCACGGCCGAAGCCTCCCACCAGGCCAGACCAGGGAAAATTCAGAAATTATAAATTCCCAAATTGACCCTGCCGGGGATCGATCATCGAACCCAGGACCTCCGCACGTTAAGGCAACAGCGCTACACACTGCGCCACGGAGGTCGTCGAAATCCAGCAGCCAGCACCTACCATCCACTTCTACTACTTTTCTAACAATAAAAGAGCATCCACGTAGTTTCTTGCTGGTTATTCTCGGTAGGAATGATTCCGAACCAGTGGTAGATTCACTCGACGATTGAAAAGCACTCAATTCATTTTCAAATTTTATATTTTATAGTCAAATAGACTTTTACAAAAAAGTCTATTTGAATATAAAAAATAAGCATGAGTATTACATAATATTTTTCAGTAGAATTTCTTTCCTAACTGGTGGTAGAGTCAAAACGGTCGTATCATAAGCGACCTATAACTAGACCACTGAAAAGAGCCACTGTTGAGTTTATTTCTATTCAAAAAACACCTGCTCTACTCTAAAGAGAAAAAGAAAGAAATCTATATACTCGTACTAATATTATAGGTAAATGCGAAAGTTTGGATGGATGTTTGTTACTCAATCACGCCAGAACGGCTGAACGGATCTGGATGAAATTTGAGAGAGAGATTACAGTCTGGAATAACACACTAAGCTACATTTCAGGAACAGAAACGGCATTCCGAACCAGTGGCAAACTCACTCGACTATTCAAACGCACTTGTTAAAAGTCTATTTGAATAAAAAAATTGATTTGATTTGATTTTATCCCGGAAAATTAGATTTTGCGCGGGAACCAAAATACCTCAATGCACGCGGAAGAAGACACGGGCAAAAGCTATCAAACTGATATATGAATAAAGGAATATAATCTGCATTAATCTGGTAGAGTCAAAACAAGGTGTACCGTAAGTGACAAGTCCTAATTTGAGTTTGTGTTTGGTAAGCGACGGATAAACAGACAGACGGGCTACATTGCATCGGTACACAGAGTAATTTCGTCTGTATTATAAAATAAATATTGATCAATTTTCGATGCAGTTTTTACGATCGATCACATGTGGGCATACAGGTAGGCATTCTCATCTCGAGCGCGGCCGAAGATGGACAGACATGACTAATCGTTTATTAAAATTAAAAGAACCATTGCAAGAATACAATTGAATTAAGAATCCAACGTGTTTCGATTGGTATTGATTAGTACAAAGTACTATTTTAAAATATTTCGTCATCAGATATCACTCGTTGTAGGTCTCTAGAAGCTAACGCATCAGACGGTGTGTAGGTATATTGTTTTATCTAAACTCAGCTATATAATTATAAATTAGTTGCACCTCTTAAACGGACTCGACATACTTCAATCCTCCACGTGGCATTTAAAAGGAAAAACTACTCCCAAAATTCCGCAATAACTAGAATGATATAGAATCTACTTGGAATTTGACCTCTTCCGCCACTCTAAAAATAACTTTAAGCGACACACTCCACCAATAGTTATACTTACGCATTACACATACACACACACACACACACACACAATCACGCATGCATACAAGCAGACAGCTACACATGCACACATACATACAAACTAAAACATTATACTTATCATTAAAACAATTAATCAACATGTCGTAAGTTTCTTACACTTACTTTCTTAAAATTTCTTTAAACTCTCACTTATTGTAATTTATGTTTGAGAAAATCTGTAATTGGCCATATTGATCCCTTGATCAAATACATACCTGAAATACCTTTGAATATTTTGGTATACTGAAGCCAAAAACCGAAGCTGCAGCTGCCACACTCGTAACAATTTTTGTAAAGACCTTCTTTCTGAATGATTAGATTACCCATAGATTACCTAGGTACTAACATTTTCCTTATTTAAATGGTAAAAAAATTCTTTGCCGAAATTAAACTGACTTTATATTTTGTTTTTATATAAGTAGGTACTTATATGCGGTTTGGATCATAATTTATAAACACGCATAACCAGAAACTTGGGTTACCTACTTCGAAATCATGTAGAACCGACGTTAAATGAAAACCGATATGAAATACCATAATTTTAAAGATACATCTAAGTAGATGGGTAGGTAATTCAGTCCGCGTCAGTTTATGCTTTTTAAATATATATATTTATTTGTATGGATGAATATCCACTCAAAAGTTGAACAGCCTCATCGGATTTAATATTTGAAGGAGGTTTATTTTGAACCTTTGTAAATATTAACACCTCGCGAGCGGCGCGGTATTATGGACCGTGTGATAAATTAGATCGCGGTCACCGAGCATTATGCTTTCGGCCAGGAATCTCACCCCATTAATATTTCATCAAACAGATGCCTCCGATATTAATAGTCCTGGATACACTGATGGGGCATCGAATCCGATACAAAGCGTTTGTTACGTCACAAAAAACCACTCTCTCGATAGCCACAGAGTGAAAACATCACATATTTCACTCTGGCCACTTTGAACGGCCGCGAGGCGCGAGTCCCATCAATTGTTGGGCCTATTTTATTTTTCGAACGCTTTGATAATAGGAGATAAATGTTGCGCGTAATTTTTTTAACAATATTTTCATTACCACTCAGTCTTGTCAGTCTTCGAAGTCAACACCGGAGTCATTCATTGAAGGTCAACACTGGATAATATGTTATTGTGATTTATTCTTCATCACTCCAACCCATTGGCGTCTCACTACTAAGCACGAGTCTTCTCTCGGAATGAGATGGGTTTGGACATGGTCAACCACGTTGGTCAAGTGATATTTAATTTCTTAAAACGCATATAACTCCGAGAAGTTAAAGGTGCATACCTAACTAACCGGAGATCGAACCTGTGACCCCTGATAGGACGTTGGGTGTTAAAATCATCACCAACCTGATTTAGAACGGCTCCGATTTCTATCAGGTGGAGACTGGAGAGACTTGAATCTATTAAACTGTACTTAATATACTCCAATAATATTAATATAACCTTAATAATATTCCGTTATCAACCGCCAATAGAGCCGGGAGTGTATTATTAAAGTTATGTTATTCGTATAAAGTGGGCGGTAAATCATGCGACTCCGCGAGGCGACAAAACCCGAGCGTCTTTGCTGCGGATGATTTACTGACGGGGCGCATCTCATACGCTGAAGCGGGAATGTCCACCACACAAGCATAGAAGGGTGATTATTACTCCACTGCTTCTCTATTTAATAATGTGACTGCTTCGTGGATCTAGAGGCACTAGAGGTATGCACCTTCGGCTGGAGAAGACGAGGCCCTGAGTTGGATGACCGGGTGCCTTTGGGCGTGATGAGGCGCATCTCATTTACTTTTTGTGGTTTTTTTGTGGTTTAAGATATTTATTGTCTCAGAAAGAATTTTACAATTCACTTATTACTTACAGGCTAACATTACTTATTAAGTACAAAATTTGGCATGTTGAGCGCACAGGATTAAGTTTACTATAATTATTAATACTATACTATTACTATAATTTACAACAAACATACAATTCTTAACCAAATATCAACTCAATTTCTCTTAAATTTATAATGAGGGTAGTCTTAGGCATTAGCTGTACGATTTAAACAAAACATTTATAGTACACGGACAGTCTGCCACGGAGCTGTGTGAACATGGATAATTATATCTTAACTAGAAGTGACCTGAGTTTAATTATTCTATCATATTTACTTTAAGTATTTAGTTTTAGGTATTTATTTAAGTATTTATTTTTTAGGTATTTATTTAAGTATTTTAAGTATTTAGTTTTGATGATTTTTATTTTATTTTATTCCACTACTTAGTTAGTCTAAGTCAATACCTACAATCCGCAAATAAAGATTATGATTATGATTATGATTAGTGATTATGCAGTCTAAGATGGTAGCGGGCTAGCTTGTTAGGGCTTTGGCAGTTATATTAAATCCATAGCCCTAGTCGGTTTCTACACGGCATCATACCGATCCATGGGTGAGGGCCAAACATAGTAACTATATTGCTTATGCCCAGAGTCAGAAAGTTTACAGTGTTTCACCCCTGTTAGGAAAATACGTTAAAACCATCGCTCCCGCTCTTGATGAGAGCAAGGGAATAGAGAATGCAATGCTTGCGAACACACTTGTACACTATTCTTTCACGCAGATGGCTATTGTAGACTTTGGCCGCCATGGCCGTTTTTGGTTTCGTTCAGAAGGACGTGTTACTTGATAATTTCACTCCCGAAACTTGAATGTGCAAACAAGTATATACACACAAGCACAATATACCTACTTAGTGGTAATCATAAATGCGAAAGTGTGTTTGTGTGTCGATTTATTGGTTTGTCCTTCAATCAAGCCGCAACCAAGCAACGAATCTATTGATTTATTGCATGGGTGTCGTTGAGGTCCTAGAGAGTGACACATGCTGCTTTTTATCCGGGAAAATTAATGAGTTCCCGTGGGAATTAAAAAAAACTTTTTAAAAGGTTTCCACGTGGACCAAGTCGCGGGCATCACATAGTAATAGATATATTATAGACTTATTGTAAAGCGCAACAGATTCAAAATTTTTGCAAGTAATTTAAGAGCCTGCCGTATATTACGTTTAAAAAATAAACACGTCCTGTACAAGAGGTAGAATAATGCAACGTCTGACTCATCAGTTCATTGCCTACCCATTATATTGTTCTTGTGAAATAACTAGACTTTTGAAACAGCAGCCGTCCAACTCAAGGTGAAGATGAATAAAGGATCAATGAAATCTACGCATATGAAGTCATTGACTGCAGTTAACTAGCAATATAATACATGGGTTAAATCATACTACTTCAAAAAACTTAACTTATAATTAAACTTGCAGTTAGTATTTGATGTACGCCCAAAACTAAGCATGATATTGATTGGATATCACTACACTAGGCTTGTTTTTGAACTACTACAGCCCATTAACGTCGCACTGCTGGGCACAGGCGTCCACTCTCATAGGAGAGAGGGAATTAGAGCTTAGACCCACCACGCTGCTCCAATGCGGGTTGGCGGGCTAAATAATATACCTTTGTGAGTGTTTAAAATTTGAAGTTACGGACCTGTTTTTTTGGCAAGCTTTTATTTAATTTGCAATGTTTGTGGGTTTAGGTCAAGTATAGCAACTGAATATCAAAACACGTTAAGTTTGGATGACGATTGCATGGTTAGTTAGCGACATCATTCTAAATCCAATATGGCTGACTCCCAAAGACGGCAGGCCATATTTTTATGCACCCCATGATATTATGTGGTACTAAGAAAAAGGGTTTGCTGAGAATATTACGAAAAATAAAATGACGTCACCGTATACTTAATATGTCGCGAACGACAAAAGTTTGCTTTATGTTTGTTTAACGACAAATGTTGTAAGTCAGACCTAAAATACTTTTCCTAGAGACTTGTACTACATTTTCGTGTGATGTAGCAAAGTACAAAAACTTCGCGGGCAACATAGTGTTACAATTATTATTATACATACGTTTTGTGACAAGTACTTAATATGACACTGACTTGAGGGCTGCAGAATGCCAAGCCGATTGCTTCCATAGGTACAACGTATTATAAATAAATAAAAGATTTATTGTTTACGTTATGTTTAGGTTAGGTTAACTACAATATATCTTAAAAGTAAATTGAAAACTAGCTATTTAACAATTGGAGACAACCTCAGCATTGCCGAGCATTGCATTATAACCCCGACTTAACCAAATGTTCAAAAGAGTCTTTAAAATTTAAATTAATGCAATGGTAAATCGATGAATTCTTACGAATCCATGTCATGAAAGGATAAGAACATTGATGTAGAATTTTAGTATTACTCATTCTATTTCAATGGATAAGAAAGGCAAAACTCTTGCCTAGGGTCCTTCATTTAACATAGGTATTACATATCGATACCTACCTACCTATACCTACTTAGTGAAGTTTCACTCTAAAGCTCAACATACTGCTGATTACGTCCTGAGATAATAAACTACAGTTTTCCCACGTAGGTACCTATCCTATTCTATCCCATAGTGAAGTAAAAAAAACATGTTTCCAATCAGATTACACATAGAACAAAATTCAAAACAGCGTAGCTTATTTGAATAAGGAAAGTTTTGATCTTTTATTCTTACACGAGGCTTTGGTTCTTTAAACGGCCCGCATACTTGAGGCGCGGGAAAAATATTATGAAAACGTCACCAAGTGTATTGGGGATACATAGAAAAATCCTTCATTACCATAACTGCCTTATCAACACGGTGTTCACACATTTTTCACAAGCTATTTTACTTTTTTTTTAAATTTCCTATTAGACTTACACTGAACCTCTGTATGCTTACAAATGGTCCCATGCACCCAACAATGGGACTACATACATCAAACCCTCGATGGTGGAGTTGAAGGGAGGCAATATACCGATTCTGTAATCCTCGCGTAAGAACTTATTTCTCAGAGATTAACCGTCGGGAACGTGGTAATTTATCAATTTGTGCCTTTGGTACAGGTATTTTATGGCTTATAAATCGAATAGGTATACTATTTTAGTGAGCCTCTAAGGATATAAGTAAAACGGTGCTTTTGGTTTGATGTTGAATAGGATTTTCGTGAAAGCTGTGAAAGAAAGGACTTTTTACGCCTAACCACCGCAGGCCCCGTTTCCCAATCGATTGTTAAACGGGACCTACCTACCTAGCTACTATTTTTCATTCGTACGTATCATGTAAAGAGTGTAAGACGAAGTATGTAACTATTATTTTAATCTGAGGTGTAGCATGTACCAGTCACATTAATTTAAAAAAGCTTTTTTTTTTTTATCCACTACAAGCTAGCCCTTGACTGCGATCTCACCTGATGGTAAGTGATGATGCAGTCTAAGATGAACACAATGATGATAATGATGATGTAAAGCTGACCCAACATGGCTTTGCACGTGTGGAATTTTTTCGACGAATGAGTGGAATTTCCGAAAATCTTGGAACAGATTTTCTTTTTTTTCAAACCGAAGTTTACATAAAACTAGACAATTCACGAAAACAGACATTATTGCATTTTATATGTACAAATCTGAGCATCTGAATTAAGCTTTATTTCGACTCGGATGATAATATGTCTATTTTCACAGAGCCACACTGCTTTATGACTTTGCAGTATCTAGCAGATCAAAAATACCGCAAGGTTTGTTTATGTACTACATTTAATGGGTACCTACGGAATACTATTGCTGACAGGAAGAGTTGCGGGAACTATCGGTAGGTAATCGTAACCATTCTAAAAATAATAATCAATATTCGGACTTTTGTCTACTATCTGCCTTAAGCGCTTGAGCTGATTCTGCGCTACCCATCAGTGAACCACAATGCCACAAAGAAGAATCGATGAGGCTGAACTATCTGCGACAATATGCGGTATTAGTAATAATAATAATGTCCTACCGAGCGAATTTCGGCCACGGCGGCCAATCTACATAGAGATTATCCATCTGCACGGGAGATGTTATAGTGCACAAGTGTGTGCGCAACTCTCTGTTCCTTTACTCTCATAGCCCAATGGGGTAAAATCCGACACGACCGGAGCGAGATCAGGCGCAAGACCGACAGCTTTACGTGCTCTCCGAGGCACGGGGGTGACACCGCCAATTTCCTAACTCCGGGCTAGTAATGAGAATTTCTTGTTAAAATAACCCAATATTTAATTATGGCCCAACCCGAGACTCAAACCCGGGACCTAGTCAGCGGCAGTCGAACATGCTAACTACTAGACTAACGAGGCAGTTACGACAGTTATAAGTACAGTTACAGTTATAAGTACTGTCATTGAGACCGCAGTATTTGCGAAAACTTTTGATAATTGGGTAATATTGGAATATAATATTTCAGTGACGCAATTCGAACAAATAAAAAGTCAATATTGGAACGCCTGTCCACTATCAGCGCTTGAGCTGGGTATCAAGCTCGTGAGCGACCGAGCATTACCCATTAGTAAAGCACAATGCCACAAAAAGGAATCGATGGCCCCAGTATCAGTTGCGGTAATCCACGCCGCAATCCGATTACATTTGTATCGGGTGCGCTCGATAAATCGTCGCCCGCGCCGCCTGTCGTCGGCGATTCGTTATGTCCCGGTTTACCGAAAAATATTCGATACATGAAGAAATATGTCGGCGGGCGCTTTATAGGCTAATATGTTATTTAAAGCGGGCGAGTCGGCGCGGAGCCCCGCGGTGCCGCCACCGGCTCAATGCTGATATTAATGATCCCGATGTATCACCGAGGAGTGCGAATGTCTTGTTCGGGCGGCCGCTTGACGGGTCAACACTCGTGGATCAGCTGCAGTGACCTCGCCCACCCGCTTGTAGGCCACAGCCGTCCCAGTGAGATTTCGTCCTAACACCTGATTTTTTTTTATTCCACTACAAGTTAGTTCTTGACTGCGATCTCACCTGGTAAGTGATGATGCAGTCTAAGATCGCTTGGGGGTACGTCTTTGCCGGTAGGGTGGTAACTAGCCACGACCGAAGTTTCCCATCAGACCAGACCAGTGAAAATTCGGAAATTAAAAATTGCCAAATTTACCCTGTCTGGAATGGAACCCGGGACCTCCCACTTTAAGACTAAGACTAAGGCGGACTTGCGTAGCACTTTCACATGAGTGAATGAGTGAATGAATGAATATTGTAGGGACAGTTGGAATTCAAATACTTAACCTTTTCCAAGTTCCAACAGGTATGCACGAAATGTTGAGTGCAATTTTTCACACGATCGGCTGTCCAGTGTACAAGTTTTTTTCAACCAGGCTCTAGCACAAAGAATTTACATTACAAGGCCATTTCCATAGAAAAGTAATTAACGACAAATTATTAACTGATGCTTTTATAGTTTCGTGCCGCGTGGCGATTAATTTGAATTATGTAATGGGATCAAGTTTTCTTTTAATTTATTTAAAACAGCTCGCTATGAACTAGAAATGTCCATACATATTTATGGTACGTACAAACGCTTATACTTTATATTTCCGCTGTTAAAATGTACTCGGTCACTATATAATGTTATGGTCACTGTTGTGGGCAGAAATTGATTCTTCTTCTCCGTCGTATCGTTCTTGTCAGACGGGTCGTGTCGAGGTCGTCACTTTGGTGTTGTGGCATGTTTAAATATCCGTCTCCACTCTTCTCTGTTGGTTGTATTGTATCGCTTTTAGGGTTCATATGTGTTTGTATGTGAGTTCCTTTATTCCACCATAACTAGATACTAAATGCCTTAAAAGATTTGGATGTATTTTTGTTGGATTTGGGTCATGGTAGAATCCTAACATCTTCGCGAGTGACACTTGATATTATTATTTTTTAATTCAATCTGGCAGGGCAGTTGTTTTTTTTAATTTTTTTACGTATGTTCACTTGTTCATCTACCATTTTTCTCAAGTGATAATAGATACCTACTTGTGTATTTTACTTATTTACGATTACTAAATCCATAGTAATATTATAAATGCAAAAGTGTTTCTGTCTTTCCGTCTGCTACGCTTTCACTGTCCACCTGTTCAACCTATTTTGATGAAATTTGGTACAGGGATAGGTTGTATCCCGGGAAAGAACATAGGCTACTTTATATCCTGGAAAATTAAGTCGCGGTCATCATCTAGTATTATACTAGTAGTTCGCCCCGAACTGAGACCTCGCGGCGCTATCTATTGACATAAATGTGGAGTTCTGTTAAAAATACTGAAGCTCATTAAAAATTAAATAATTCCGTTTCCTTACAATATTTATCTAATTTTGGTATTTGTTGTTCAAGTACAGGATATAATTCAAATAATTGATCAAGTTTCAGGCTCAGCCTTTCAGAAAATTTAGAGTTCTGAGGTCAACTTTGGACGTTAGAAAATCTCCACTTTGAAAGCACACACACATTTCGTCAATTTTTGGGGCAAAAATTCAAAAACAATATTTTTGGACTCTATTTCTAATTATCTTTAAAATGATATACCGCAACCCTATGTAACTTAATAAAAAATATTTTACTTCGCATTCGCTTCTATGAGAGCCCCCCTGAAATAAAGATTTTTATAGCTTTTTAAGCCATATTCGGCGGGAGGCCATTGGTTTTCATATTATATTCAAAGCTGAAGTAATTACGTTCAGTAATTCAGAAGTTATAATGCTCTGACAGACGGACGGACGGACGGACAAGTGCCAATTCACTCAAGTAGCCTCAGAGACCTTCGCTTCGCTTGGTTAACTAAAGATTAAACTATACCTATTGCATGAATGACTTAGGAAAAATCAGGTATGAAATCTAGAACCATCTAAAGTTCTAAAAAAAATGTTAAAAGTAGTATATTATGCATACAGAACAGAAGACAGTAAACTGTGGTAATGCGCAAAGGCGGCCTTATCACTAAAGTGATCTTTGTTTTAAGTGATAGGATTATTAAAGGCTCTTTCGTATGGTCTGGACGTAGTTATACCTAACTATTAAATTAAATTTAGTGGAAAAATCAGGTCAAATATAGAACTTTCTAAAGTTCTTTATAGGCTCTTTCGTCATAGCATATGCAAAGTATAATAAAGCATAGTACTAGTTGATGCCCTCTACTTTCCGCGTGGTTTTTTTATTATCTTGGGAACTCCTCAATTTTCAGGGATAAAAAATAGCCTGTGTCACTATCCAGGTCCTCAACTACGCCCATGCCAAAAATCACGTCGATCCGTTGCTCAGTAGCGGCGTAATTGAAGGCCAAACACACTTTCGCATTAATAATATTAACATGAAATATAATTGGTTGAACAGATAGGCCGTGAAAGCGTTGCAGTCAGGCAGACACACTTTTGCATTTAAAATATTAGTAAGTATGTTTAGAATAGCTTTTAATTCAAATACTTTTACAAAATATTGTAATTAATGTGCTTTCGTATCGTTCAGTTAATCTAAATAATAATAAAAATAAATTATATCAGGTAAGTACTAAGTACCTAATTAAGTAGGTATTATATCTGTCTACCACAGTAAAATAATAATAAAATTATACGTTATTTAAGGACCTGTCTTTATTCAAGTTATACAAGTTACAACCGTACTTAGATACATGCTGTGTTTGGTTGTTAGAAAAATCTATGAAAAGTCAAATTTACGTCACAGCAGGCAAATTGGCTAAATTGCTCAGGTTTCGGGTATTTGGCCTCTCACAGAGTGAATTACCGAAAAGAAAACAATTTAGACTAATTTAGTATATCTATTTCGGGAACTATGCGAAAATAAGTATTTCAAAAAAGGTAACCTGTGCTTTTTTATAATATTTACATAGATTATATTTGCTAATATTATGGGTCCTTTTTAATAAATGTCCAGAACCCAGATGTTTCTTGGTAGGTATTCTCCTAATGATAGCTTCATAGGCCAGGAAGACTGCATAGTATGTAGGTACATACATAATATCTAGACCTACTTAAAGGTATTAGGTAACTTACTATCCGAATGCAAATAAAAACAAATTTAAATGAGAATTACGTAGAAGTGAGAGTATTGGATAGAGGCAGGCGTTACTTTGCGGAAGTCCATCATGTTGAAGGAACCAGAAGTTTAATTTGCTATAATCCATATTAAATCACAATATAAATATACAGTAAATAATAATATAATCATCTGGTGACAGAAGGGCTGGCTCATTTTTTGCGCAAAGGATCAGCCTGGATGTCCAGCGCGGAAATGCAGCCAGCATTCTTGCCACCATTCCACGCGGGCATGATTTATATAGTAATTAGGTTAGGCTAGCTAGCATTAAGTTCTATTGTATTATTTTCAATAAAAGTTAAAAAAAAAACAGTAAATAATCAAAATAAATTATATTAATATATAATATAAAATCTATATATTATATAATCAATATAGTGTAGTGTGTAAAATCACTGTATCACATAGATTTTCCTTTTGTCGCGGAATAATTTTTTTTAGCGAATTAAACTTCTAGTTCCTTCATTAGAAGTGAGTGTTTCCCGTGGTTTAACGTTGTACCTACCGTCGGCTATCTATTCTCAAGATTTCTGATCATTCTTTGGAAAATGTTTGTATCGAAAATTAGCCAAATAGTGTTTTTGACAAATAATTTTTTACCCTCGACGAAACGGAGACGGTATATGTGTTTGCCCTTAGAGGTTGTGTGTTTGTTTGTATGTTTGTTTGTGCACTTTTTTGTTACCATTTTTCTTAAAAATTACTGGGCCGATTGAGATGCGGCTTTTTGCATTAGATATGTATAGCTTGTGAGAAGGTTCTTCGATATATTTAACGACCATTAGACAACCAAGCTGAGCTGTAGTTTATGATTTTAATTTATCAATATGTTACCATTTTTCACAAAAAGTACTGGGCCGATTGAGATGCGGTTTTTCGCATTAGATATATTTAGATTGTACCTAGGTGCTGTCCAGGGTCTCATGATGAAGTTAGGAGGCGATCATGGGAACTCCTTAAATTCTCATCGTAAACCCGTCGTGTTTGGACTCTTTTGATTACTCTTAACAAGCACTTTGTACCTAGATGTGGTGTTGGTGTGGTGGTGGTGTGGTGTTCTGTGGTGGTGTCGTGTGGTGCGGGTTGTTACGTTCCCTCAAATATGGTCGAGCGAAGCAATGGCTGGATCATGCGTCATGCTCGTGAACGGGTGCCACCGGCGGGAATGGGGCTACTTTCTGTCTGCCCGTCTTTGACATGAATTGAATAAACAAATTTAAGAAATCCATTAAAAGTATGCTCCTGAAAAAAGCTTATTATACTGTTGAAGATTATGTAAATGATAGAGGAGCATGGATTTGATCGCTCCAGCAATGCTGGGGACAGCGGTTACTTATGTACACATTGATATAGTAATTGTAAATGAATTATTTAAAAAGAGCAACCACCGAGTTTCTTGCTGGTTCTTCTCGGTAGGAATGGCATTCCGAACCAGTGGTAGATTCGCTTGACGATTCAAAAGTACTTGTAAAAGTTTATTTGAATAAAAAATATTTGATTTGATTTGATTTGATGGAGCTCTGCAGTTCGTCGTGGGTTTTTAATTTTTTTTAATTTGATTACTTGTAACACATCATATTGTAATATCAAACTTTTTGTATTCGTTTTCATATGAACAGCTTCCAAATTGCAAAACTTTGCTTACTTAGCCAAACGTAGCCTGACAAATTCAGAGAGGCAATAGCGCCAGTCTCTTGGGCACCATGCCCGTTGAATGATCATTTGGACATCCACTACAGCCCATTAACGTCCCACTGCTGGGCACAGGCCTCCACTCTCATTATTAGGAGAGAGGGACTTAGAGTTTAGACCCACCACGCTGCTCCAATGCGGGTTGGCGGGCTTTAACGACTATTATCATGTTAGTGATAATTAATAACCCGGACCGACGGCTTAACGTGCTCTCCGAGGCACGGGGGTGAAACACCGCCAACTTCCTAACTCCGGGCTAGCACTGAGAATTTGTAGTCAGAAAAACCCAACACATATTAAGGCCCGACCCGAGACTCGAACCGCGCGGGTCCGATCATTTGAACTGTAGGTATATCTATATTTTTGTAAACAATAAATATAGATATATTTTAGAGTAAATGTACGGTGACACATACATTTACTCTGCATTCAACTCGCGCGCAAACTGTAGGTTATTTTCTATTAGCTAGGTAAGTAACAAAATATAAGTTCCACTCTGTTACAATGTTTCTTTTGTTTTTTCGAAGGCAATTTAGTCCAACTGACGTGGTCACACCTAGATGAAAGTTAAAGTCTTTTTTTTTTCAATAAAGCAAAGCTTAGCTCTACTCAAAGGTCCAGGGATGCGGTCAACAAGCGGTACCTCTCGGAAGGAATTGGCGTGATAGTTTAATCAAAACTCACCCCTGAACGACAGTTCTTATCGTCTGAACTCCAGACCACATGCCCTACACAAACTTCAGGTCTTCGTTCAAATTCAGTGGAGGTCAAGGCACGAATTTACGCATAGGACTAAGTTTTTTTTTGCTTTTCTTCATCATGCGATCAATAGGCATGATGACTGATTTTGAAAAATGGTCATATTATGTTCGGAAGTATCTACTATTTCGAAAAAATATCTTATTTCAGCAGAAAAATAAGGTTTGGTAGATAATATTGGCATTTGAAATTTAAATTTTAAAATTCACGCCAAAACGCTCCCCGGTGTCATGGCGTCGTTTGTGACGTCACTATTATTTTTACCAATTTACCTACTCTGTGCAGTGAGCAGTAAGCAATAGTGTGATTGTCAATGCTCGAAAACAAACCATTGTGACGTCATTCGCTTCTTGGTGTTTAACCAATATGGCGGATTGCTATATTTTATAATTTTATTTTATCAAAATAAATAGCAATCTCACTCGAAATAGGAAAATAAATACGTTTTTTATAATCCATGAATCCTATTTCATTAGATAAATTCATAATTTCATTGATTCTTGGTTACTGTCATCATGCCTATTGCGAAAGCTAGCAGATTTGCTCAAAGTTTCCGTGGCGTGTGAGGCTGTTCTTTCATTGAAGGCTCTACCTACCTCGTATATGAAGGTAGTTAATATAATTGAATAAGTACATTAATTAATCATTTAAATAGGTATCGCACTTAAATGGTGAAAGAAAACATCGTGAGGAAACTATAATTGCGTGCAATTAAATTATGGAGAGCAATCATTCTCCATAATTTTCTAAGGCGTATGAAGTCGGCAAATCCGCACTTGGCCAGCGTGGTGGACTATACCAAACCCTATCATTCTGAGAGGAAACTCGCGCGAGATGTATCCGTCGTGTTCAACAAGTTATAGCTATTTAGCCACCAAAACAATTGTTGATAGCTATCAAATCAATCAGGCAAGTTATACTGCAAGTGGTAGGTACAATCTTGCATCCAAATATTCTTGTTAGGTATGGCCAATCCAGTGCGCATAGAGATCAATCGTCCGCGTCATTCACGTTTGCGAAGCGCGCAGACTAGGCGGCAGGACAAAACACCGCTCCTCACCGACGCGTAGGTATTTTTCGGACATATATTTTGCTTCTACCGGGCCCTGGTCCCAAGTGCAAACACATTCTTCCTTATGAAAATTGAGAACACTATTACACCAGCATATTAAAAAAACGCTAGTGTATTTTCACCCATAAGATAAATAAGATTTTAAGAACACTGACTAAAAAACTAAAACAGACTAAAAAAGAGTAATGATTTTGACTATACCTGCCCTGAGAAAATTAATAGGCCAAGAACTCACCTTCATTTCTCGCTTTACACTCAACACTTTTCCTTCTTTACCGTCCCCGCACAAACTGAAACATTCAGTACTTTCACGTATCATCAAACTGTCATATCAACTCACTGAAAGTCAAACCACTGGTACCGTTTATACCTTAAGATATTAAATATACAGTGCACAGTTTGTAATGGTATTATACTAGTGTAAAAAGTAACGCGTCAGTGCGACCGCCCGTCGCACAAGTATCACACAAACTAAGTTTCACAGGGGACTAGGCGGCGTCGAACTCGCAGCCCTCGGCTTTCGTTCCTCTCATTGGTCAATCCTCGACCGCAGGGCGTGGTCCATAGCCTCAGATGCCAGTTGTCCTCGCCTATGAAAATTGCAGTACACTAAAATTCCCTTCCTCGTATTATTAACGGGCGGTTTAAAGCGATCGCCGATTTCGAGTATCGGATTTCAACTCGGTTGTACAACCAGTGCAACAGTGGGGAAACATACTCGTACCTATAGTCATGTCTATCTTTATAAGCATACAAGGTGATGCCCCTGACTTTGTTACCGTGGGAACGTTTTGATTTTCTGAAATAAAAATTAGATTAGGTAATGTTAAAAATCACTTTGCTCCGTTGTGGCGTAATTAAAAAACTAACCAACAAACAGACACATTTTTTTATATTGGTATGATAAAGCCGGTGGATCTAAAAATGATATGATTTTACCCGACAGCATCAAAATATCTAACAAGATTATACTACGACAAACTTATCTGACCCGGTGATAGCGTCGCTAGTAAATACCTACATGTACCTACATATCTATGAAAAATAATATAAAACAAAAACAGGTATAAAATTAGTTCCCATTTTGGCCACCGGGCCAGATACTATAAGTTTGTGGGACTATAAATAATTTAAAAATCTGTATAACTCGACTACGGAAATAATAATACGTACCTACTGTAATTTTAATTTATGTCACTTTCGACATTTTAATATTGTACCTACCTACCTAGGTATTCATATTTAGGATTTTCTTCTTATTTCTTCCTTAAAAAATCCGATCCTTTTTTGTATGTAACATGCTTCATATCGATTTTGTTTACAACGACCTCAATTTACATAGACGGGCCCTGTCAAACAAAGAATGTGGACCTATTTTACTAACGCCATCTAGCCTGAAAATAGGAGCAGCGCTATAGCGGGGACAAGGACAGGCTTAGGTATACAGGTGTGGAGCGCGCGCTTCAGGTCGGACGCCCAATTTTTTTCTATGAAAGGGCCCATCTAGTACCTACATATGTATATCCATGTTTTGATCGTATATAAATTTAGCATAGGTATGTCACCCGGACCATATATCGATTCGATCGACATCTCATTCATAAAAATCGGCTCAGTGGTTCAGGTATTACGGTAAAACATAGGGACATGTATACAAACAAACATACATACATAGACTGCTAAAATCATAACCCTTCATTTTGGCTTGGCCGTCGTCGGGTAAAAATGTTATTAATTAATATAATTGATTGTTCTTTCTAAAAGTAGGTACTTAGACAGTAGACACTCACTAAGAAAGGATTTTGGGAGCTCTAATGGTGATATTAAAAATCTAAATCCATGCAGACGAGACACGGAGGGAACGAAAAGGCCAAATTTGGACCTCCAAATTCGGTCACCCATTCAATTACCGACTTGGGTCAACGTTGCATAACAAGCACAATCGCTTGATATACGTTGTCACAACTAGGCCACTCCGTCCCTCAATTATTATAGCCTACTACAAAAAAGGACACTTCCAATCCCTATTATAGTCTGCATGTTGAGAACTTGGGTTGAGAACAATGGATTGCAGTAAAGGGATTAAATAAGGACGTTTAACGCGAACGGGGGTTGAGATGGCGCGCAGTCGACAAAACGCCGTTAACTTCATTACGTTTGGCGAACATGCCCTTCCCGATAAATTGATTCCATTCGTCTCCAGACGGCATTTTTAACGCTGGACTTCAGCCTCCTATACTTACGTGGGTTCCTGTGTTCAATTCCTGGGTGCGCAAATCGTAACTTTATGTAGGTATAGCTACTTGTTGACCGCGACTTTGACCGCGTTGATAAAGTTTTTTTTCGCCGCGGGATCTCTTCAATATTCCGGGATAAAATGTGATAATCCGAAATATAATCTATCTCTGTGCCAAATTTCATCTAGATCCGATCCAAACTATCGTGTTTATATAATACTAGCTGACCCGGCGAACTTCGTACCGCCTTAGTATGCAAAATTAAATGTATATTTTTCAATATGTCTGAGAGATTTTATTAATATTTTTTTCCGTAAGAACCTTCTCCTAATAATAACAAATACAACAAAAAAAGAATTAGTGAAATCGGTCCAGTCATTCACGCGTGATGCCGTGACCAAGGAAAACGGGTTTCATTTTTATATATATATATAAGATATAAGATATAAGATTAGTTAATAATGTTGTTAGGCTAGGTACCTACCTACATTATAAACTAACTTGCGTTAAGGGTGAAAAAAAATTGTCGCGAGGTAACCTGTAGGTAAAATAGAATTATGTCGGCGAAATCTTCATTACTCTCAAAGGTGTATGAAGTCTGCCATTCTGCACTTGGGAAACATGGTGGATTATAACCTTGCTAACTCTGACCTGAAATTTCCATAGTAAGTTCCTTTTATGGTATAAATCCTAGAAATCCTAAAAAAATCTAGTAAGTAAATCCTAATTTCCGAAAGATTTTCTAGGATTTCCAAGGGTTAAATAGGGGAGGAAAAAATTCGCCATTTTTAAAGTTTATGACATTAGAGCTTTAGCATTAGAGAATTTCTTAATTGAAAAACCCAATACCTAGCAATTTTTATGCCCGACCGGGAATCGAACCCAGGACCTCGTGATCCGCAGTCGACTATGCTAACCGCTAGACCAACGAGGCAGTTAGTCTTCAAGAACATTAAGTATCAAAAACTCTCCGGCGTGTAGGTTTCCTCACGATGTTTCCTTTCACCGGTGGAAGCAAGTGTGAAGAGATATTTAATTTCTTAAAACGCACATAACTTCGAAAAGTTGGAGGTGCGTGCCCGGTATTCGACTTCGAACCCGCGACCCCGTAAACGAAGTCGTTCATTTGAATCTTTAGGAACATTTTGATTTTGTTCGTCATAGGTAGCAATTAGGTCAAAATATTGAAGTAAACCCTTGTGCAGTAGGTTAACAGTACTTAATTATTATCATTTTTATTGTATCACTAGATGATGCCCGCAACTTAGTCGTAATTAAAAAAACTTATTCCACCCAGACGAAGTCGAGGGCATCCGCTAGCCGATACTAATATTATAAATGTGAAAGTTTAGATGGATGGATGGATGTTTGTTACTCAATCACGTCAGAACAGCTGAACTAATCTGGATGAAATTTAGCACAGAGATAAATTATTATAGTCTGGAATAACACACTTTATATCACGAAAAATTAAAGAGTTCCTGCGGGAACTGAAAAATCTTTATCCACGCGGGCATCAGCTAGTATTCTATAAAAAAATACAGACTTTATCACAGCCTATCTAACCAATAGGTAGGTATTTATTAATTCAACGCATAGCATCACCCGCTCCGCCCGGCACCCGTAATTACGTTTCTTTCAAAGCTCATCTGTATCCGAGAGGCTTTTCCCGCCTTTTTTATTCCTCAAAAGGCTTCGGATTTTCCGAGCGCGTCCGGATTGGCCGGAACTCCGGAAGGATCGATTTTTCATTGCAAATTGCGAATTTGTAATTCTAATGGCGTTGACGCCGCGCGGCGTTTTCACGCGCGACTGATTCCGTTACTCGGCTGGCCTTTGTGCGTTACGCCGATAATTACTCATTGGGAATCACAAATGTATGCCGCCCTCATAATGTAGGGAGTACCTATACCTTCTTGTTTTGTGGTACCTCACCACTACAGCCCATTGAAGTCCCACTGCTGGGCACAGGCTGCACTCTCATGGGAGAGGGAATTAGAGCTTAGACCACGCTGCTCCAATGCGGGTTGGCGGGCTTTAACGACTATTAGTAATAATAACCGGGGCCGACGCACGGGGGTGAAACACCGCCAACTTCCTAACTCCGGGAGAACTGAGAATTTCTAGTCAGAAAAAACTCTATACTTGATTATGGCCCGACCCCGGACTCGAACCCGGGACCTCGTCGGCCGCAGTCGGAGGAGGCCTGGCCGAAGGATATCGTGGTTTAAAAACTTGCGCCAGTGGTTCGGGAAGAGCACATGAGGTCCTCGTTTAGAGCAGCGGTCTCAAAGTTGAAATTGCCATAATAATTGCCAACCTTCGTAAGGAGACGGCACAGTAAGAAGAAGAAGGTTTAGGTAGTTGGTCTGGTGGGCAGCTTTAACAGTGGCTAGTTGCCTCTGCCGGAATATCCGTAATCTCTCGGTAACCGTAATCGTAGTTTTTATCCTGCAATTGGCATCGTACCGGAACGCTAAATCGCTTGGTGGTAGGACTTTACCGGTGGGGTGTTAACTAGCCACGGTCGAAGCCTGCCACCAGGCCAGACTGAAAATTCAGAATTTATAAATACCCGAATTGACCCTTCCGGTGATCGAACCCGAGTCCTCCCACTCAGAAGACCAGAACGCACACCAGTCACCACTGAGTCAATACCATTTGGGTTGTGAATAGTCCCAAGTCCCAACCCTCAATCTGCCCTCGGGTTATTGCGATCAAAGGCGGTGAGCAATCATTAGACTCCAATGCCTTGTGATTTGCGCATTAAAACATTATTTTGCACCCATTGTGTCATTCGTGATCATTTTAGTCGCTCTTGAGAAAATGATTGAATGAGTCGCGTGAGAGCGCAGTTGACACGCGACGCACTTCACTTCAGTAACTAATAGTGAAAACAAATCTACATTTATAAACACACGATTTTGAACTCCATCCCATTAAAATAGATGTTTTGTTAACCGCATCGATTATATTGCACAGCAAGTGTTCATTACAAATCGCAAGCTTAGATTTAACACGAGTTAACAGTGCAGACGATTCAAAGCAAATTATGCTTAAATCGTTTGTAATACGAATGAAAGTAAATGCATGATTGGATTTATTGCACAATAAAAAGATTTGTTTTTATTTCGAAGCGGGCATTGTAAACATGGGGGCTGCGATCTGAATGTAATGTACACATTGCACTTCGTGAGATAGTTTTGACGGAATTTGTGAATAGTCAAATGTAAGCTTATTAATAATGTGTCTATTATCAGCAGCCCTTTTCTCTAACTCAGTTTTTTTTTTCTTATTAAAAAATATTTTTTGTTTTTTATTTTTTATTTGTTATTTTTTTTTTAGTATTTGAATTAAAATTATTAAAATATTTAAAACCTTAACAATAAGGCATTAAAATTTAATTTCGAATATATTATTATAGTTTAATTTCGAATATATGTATAAGTTCGCGAGCATGTCGCTATTCGCGAGCATATTATATCGGTCACGCGAATCTACATTTTACCCCCTACCAAAAAGTGCTCAACGCGCCTAAAGAAATTTTCACTTCAATAACCTTTCAGTAAAGGAGAATAAATTAAGGGCTGTGCAGACCATGGTCAATCTAACAAGTGCCTAACACGCATTGATATACTTTATACTAATAGGTAGGTACCTAAGTATCTATTTTATTATTTCTACTCAGTTAAATATTGTAATTATTAACTTAATAAATACGCGAGAGACACAATCAAAGACCGGGTCGGTGACAGAACTGTTTTATTGTTAAAGTACCCACGTACAACACGTCCCCCCTTTTTTTAAAAAAAATAATGATATACAAAAGAGAAAAATAAGCTAAACTTAAAAAAAGTTTGGTACCTAGTGAAAAAAAAACACAGATATATCAATTATATACATATGTAAATGTATTAAGTTCTTACGTTATCTGCCAATATAATTTAAAATTATTGAACTATACGGAGCTAACTTAGTGAAAACTTAACATTTTCCGTATTTCCCGGTAAATACACATGTACGCTTAGGGCGTGCGTGTGGTACCGGTTTATTTTCGGTTGGAAGAGAAAGTGACTCAGATTTATCGTTTAAATCGACGCTACTTGTACTATTTTTTATATTTTATACTATTGTAGGTTTGTGGCAACCCTGATTTCGAACCAAAAATAAACAAAATGGCGGCCATATAATTAATAATGGTGGTGTTTACTCACTCCGCTGACTATATAGCTAAAGCCTCTTTATCTAATTGGCTATACGCACGTTCGGCTCTGTTCAGTGTTCGCGACGCGAAACAAGTAGGGTGCTCCTCACCGTTCGGACAGCGGTGCGCTAATACACTACCGATGCCGTACGAACTACTATCGACAGATAACACCAAAGGTAGCTTAGGGTCATAGTGTACAAGAATATTTTTACTTAAAATCATGTTCTTAACAGCTTGAAACCCCTTTTCACACTTTTCACACCAGTTCCAAACAACGTCTTTCTTCAATTACTCATGCAACGGAGCAAGCAATGTACACTATTTTTCATGAATTTAGAGTAGTAATTTATTAGTCCTAAGAAAGAACGCAGTTGCGTTACATCGGTCGGAGCGGTAGCATCTACAATTGCTTTGACTTTGTTTGGATCTGGGTGTAAACCGTATTTATCAATAACAAAACCTACGAGTACATATGTGATACTGTTTTGCAGAAATGATCATTTTTCATATTTAATACTAAGACCGACATCACGTAAACGTTCTAAAACGCATTTTAAATTAGAAATATGCTCCGCTCGGTCACGGCCCGTCACAGCAATATCATCGAGATATACCACCACGCCACTCAAACCACGAAGAGTTTCCTCCATAAACTTCTGAAACTTTTCCGGAATGCAATTTAATCCGAACGGCGTGCGTCTGTATACAAATGTGCCTAAGTGAGTGGTAATAGCTGTAGGTACGTATTTCACCAGATTTTTTAATTACCAGTACGATAGGTGTTCCGTATTCCGAATTGATTGAGATTGTTCCCTCTGCCACGAGTTGATCGCGTAAAGCCAGCGGCAATTGCCGTGCTTTCAGAAAAACAGGAGTTTTATCATTCAATTTTAATGACATTTGAATGGAACATGTTCCCAGTCCGGGCGAAAATACGTTGGGAAATTCTTGACGTAGGCTCTCAACGACATTTTCATCTTTTAAATTACAAAGGAAATCGTTAATTTATACCGAATCAATTTTTAAATTCCGTAACCATGTTCGCCCTAAGAGTGGCGGGCCCCCGTTTCTAATAACAAATAATTTTAGTTGACTCGCCCTATACTGTCCAAGTACCACATCTACTAACAAGAAGCCAACTGGCTCAATCAAAGTACCAGTATACGTAAACAAACATTATCTTTATGTAAAGTACGATTTTTAAAATAACGCTCGTAACCATTGATGTAGAATTTTTTTAGTACCTATTTCAATGCTCGTAACAGTCATAGTTAATAGTAGATAACTTACTGCCAGTGTCCAGTTCAAAATCCAATGATAATCCATTCACCAGTATACGCACATTATACGGCCGATCACTTACACCGCACACACTTAAACTATACATCTCACATTCTGAACCACTATCACTATCGAAATAATTATGGGATTTGCCCCGGGCGCGACCCTGCCTGTCGCCTGCCCCGCGTCGTTTTACGCCTTGATCCCTGCACATAGCAAGCAGGTGACCTTTGACCTGACACCGATCACAGGTATAATTCTTCAAACGGCACCAATTAGGGTTATGCAGCCTTCCACACCGCCAACACGTCCCCGCAGCTGGCCTCGAGCTCGCGCCGGGGCCGCCGCCGTCGCCGCCACCGAAGCCGCGAGGCGCGCGCGCCTCCGCCGCTACCCGATGCAAGGGCTCCGCCGCGGGCGCCGACCCGGCGTCGACCGCTTCACTCGTAGAAACACTCGCTTGTGCGTGCCTGTCTGCCGCTTCCAGTGCCAACGCCAATTCCACGGCTCTTTTGTAATTCAGCTCGGGTTCGGCGAATAAACGAGATCTCATATCATCATTCGCCAGCCCCGATACAAATTGATCTCTTAAATTTTCTTCGAGATTCGATCGAAAATTGCAAGTACTCGCTAAGTGTTTAAGACCTTGAAGATATTGACTGAGCGATTCGCCCGCCCTCTGCCGGCGAAGCCGAAAAACGTGCCGTTCCGCAATGTCGGATCTTTTTGGTTCAATATGCTCACCGACCAGCTTCACTAAGTCTTCAAATGATTTAGTCTCCGGATCGTTAGGTGCACACAAATCGCACGTTAAATCATAAGTAGCTTGACCAACTACTGTAATCAAGGTGGCAACCTTGAACTTTTGATCGATTTGGTTGAGTTCGATAAATTGTTCCACGCGTCGTATGTAAGCCGACCATCAATTTTACCAATCGGCATTTCGATAATCAATCACAAACTCCACAAGTTAAACGTATTTTTCCTCGTCTGTAATTATTAACGTAATAAATACGCGAGAGACACAATCAAAGACCGGGTCGGTGACAGAACTGTTTTGTTGTTAAAGTACCCACATACAACATACTCCAGCTTAGAAAAGAACTTGGGCAGTGTTAAGAGCTATGGTCTTATGAGCAGGAGGTCCCAGTTTCGATTCCTCGCAGGGGCTTACGACAACTATTATTTGAAACTATAATCTACTTTTAATTTTATTATTAACAATTATTGATAATTATTTTATTAATAATTATTATCTCATGGTCAAGGTTCAAAGAAAGTTTTACTACCTATAATCAAATATCAGTGTGCACGAACTTTCCCAGTAATACAAATATTTTTAATAATAGTAGAAGTATTTTTTTAATGTATAAGTAAAGAAAAATGTGTAAAAATAAAACAAATTTAATTTTAGCAGCTTAAATCCTACATCGCGCTATTAAAGTTTTTTGCCTCGTGCGGTATATAAACAAATGCAAGCGTATGACTAGCGGAAGGGTCCTGTGCTCGGTGCTACGTCAGTGCAGCGGAGGCTATCGTAACCTCCACACGTGTGACTATCATCTTGACAAACCTTAGTGCTCTAAGGTGATCAATTATTGTAACTATGTATATAGTGTAAAAATTGTATAAACGTCTTAGTAATCAATAAGTTGACGAGCCTTGTCCGATACTGATAAGACGATGACCAGCACGACGTATTACCTACCACACTGGCCCTTCTTTTTGTTCATTTTTAATCGATACCTTAATTCCAAACTGTATGAAGTCAGAATACCGTAAGCGGATATCGATGCCTAAGAATGTTAAACTTTCAACGCATTCTATTTCCGAGTTATTATAGGTAAATTTTATATTTAATGGTGTTTTTTGGTACGGTCGAAATTGAATTAGTTTAGTTTTATTGCAATTTATTTCTAATTTATGGTCATTCATCCAATTATTAATGTCATTTAGTAGTCGAGTCAATTTATCATTTAAATTATTATTATTAGATAGGGGGAATAATAAAGATATGTCATCAGCAAATAATACGCAATATTCGTCAAAAGTTTTCGGCAAGTCGTTTATAGTTATAAATTAGAAACAAAATACACCCAAGGACACTTCCTTGGGGTATTGAGTTAGTCATAGTTGTCACGTCAGATCTTATGTAGCTTACTAGTCCGGTTTTTTGGTCAAAATTTTCAATGTCAACGTAATTTTCGTGTGGCGTGCCTCGTATTCCTATACCATATAATTTATTTAATAATATGTCATATTGTACTTTGTCATATGCTTTTGACATGTCTAACATCATGCCAATAGCATATTTTTTATCATTTAAAATTCGAAAGACTTCCATTGTATATTTAAATTTAAACCTTGGGGAGTAAGCTGGTGAATGCGTGACGAGAGCGTTACGAAAAGTGTGATCGGGCGAGGCGAACGAAAGTTGAGAGGGAGATATAAGTTAGTGAGAGTTAAGTTTCTTATATTACTTTAGGGACAAGAGAGCACACATTTTCTTCCTCTCTCTCTCAAATAGCCAGTTACGTTTCGTATATGTATAGTTCAGTTATGTATCTTATTTCTTATATCCTAAAGAAGTTTTACTTCAGTCGTGTGGAATCTTTCAACTGGGTCTATCACTAATTAATCTCTTACCATTATAATTATTTAGGTACTTTATATACTCTTATTTAGCCTTGTATTACTCTTCTGACATGCTCTTTATGTGATAAAAGTTATTTGTATTTACTTGAATAAATAATGTTCTTTTGCAAACAAATAATTTAACTTATTATAATATGTATTGGTAGTATTAATTCTTTTTTATTAATTAAATAAAAAATAATTTAATTTAATTTAATTCTTTAAATATATAATTTCTTTTGTACTACCTATATCTTATTACTTATATCTTATTTGTATTTTATTTATTTCATTAAGATAAGTAGTGAATGTTCTTCCATAATATATGCTATCCCATAACCGATGACTGAGCTTACTAACGCGTAGTAAACCACAAGCATTGTATATTTGTTTAGCACTCTCTTCAGATGATGGAACTTTCCCAGCACAGACTTTAGCTTGCTACAAACTACACCTATGTGAGTCTTCCAGTTAAAGTGCCGGTGATCCTCAAGTAAGACGGGTCTCAAGCATTCATACCTAATCCGTACTTACTAATATTATAAATTCATTTCATTTCATTTATTTTTTATTTAACCAAAAACATACAATCTACATGATGCACAGTTATCAAAAGTAATACAATAAAGTTTCAGTTTTATATAAATGGGAATGTGTGTGTCTGTCTGCTACGCTTTCATCGCAGTTCTACGTCACGTACTTCGACGACGTTTCTGACGACCTCCGTGGCGCAGTGTGTAGCGCTGTTGCCTTAACGTGCGGAGGTGCCGGGTTCGATCCCCAGCAGGGTCAATTTAGGAATTTATAATTTCTGAATTTTCCCTGGTCTGGCCTGGTGGGAGGCTTCGGCCGTGGCTAGTTACCACCCTACCGGCAAAGACGTGCCGCCAAGCGATTTAGCGTTCCGGTACGATGCTTTGTAGAAACCGAAGGGGTGTGGGTTTAATATAACTGCCTTGCCCCTAACAGGTTAGCCCGCTACCACCTCAGACTGCATCATCACTTACCATTAGTTGTGATCGCAGTCAAGGGCTAGCTTGTAGTGGATTAAAAAAAAAGTCCCTAAAATAAGGATTATAATAATTCTAAAACAAAATCGTCAACAATGTTAAAACAATACTTCTTCAAGCGATGGCAGCATGCCCTATTGTACATAATCACATATACTCCCACAAACTTAACTGACCCGATGACAGCGTCGCTAGCTAAATATCAAAAATGAAATTAAACCAAAAACTAAACAGGCATAAAAACTAGTTCCAATTTTGGCCACCAGTGTGCTTAGCATGCGCACAACGAGATTATCTCGCGACGAGAGAGAGAGATGTAGCCGCGGCCGGCAAATTTTTAATTTACCCTTACATG
This sequence comes from Erebia aethiops, assembly GCA_923060345.2. Taxonomy (NCBI): domain Eukaryota; kingdom Metazoa; phylum Arthropoda; class Insecta; order Lepidoptera; family Nymphalidae; genus Erebia; species Erebia aethiops. Next base: position 2,444,912 of record OV281079.1, on the reverse strand, counting down.
CATAAAATGCGGTATATTACAAGAAAAAAATAGTCGACATGTAAAGGTTCGTAGAGAAAAATACCACAGATAAGAAATATTACTTTTATCTCTACTTTTGACGTAACGAGACAAGTAACCATGTTAGCTTCGGTAGACAGAGAGAGATAACGGGTAGACATAATTTTACTCGTATAGTGCGCATGCTAGCCATACAGGGTCAGATAAGTTGGTGGGACAATAATAATGTTCACCTGACCGAATTTTGACGCCCAATTATAGTGCACAAGTGTGTGCGCAAACACATGTGCACTCTCTGTTCCTTTACTCTCATAGCCCGATGGGAGGGAAAATCCGACACGACCGGAGAGTTATCAGGCACAGGCCGACGGCTTAACGTGCTCTCTGAGGCATGGGGGTGAAACACCGCCAACTTCCTAACTCCGGGCTAGTACCACAGAATAATAACTAGTACTAGGTACTGAGAATTTCTTGTCAGAAAAACCCAATACTTGCTATTGCCCGACCCGTGACTCGGACCCGGGACCTCGTCGGCGCAGTCGAACATGTTATCCACTAGACCAACGAGGCAGGTTGGTGGGACAATACCTACCTACCATCCTGTGAGTGAATAAATATTTGACCCGCTCCCGCCGGGAAGCGGGCCCCGTCCCTCGGGAGGGCGTATTAGAAACAATAACAGCGACTATCACAAACTACTAGTTACACTAACAAGTCCCTGTGGAACGTACCTAATCCAGTTTTGATACTTTTCTCTGCGCACCCCCTTATAACTGCCAAAAGGTATAATGGTACCAAATAAATGAATAAAATAAATACTTCAGTAAATAAACTTTTATTGAACAAAATGATTTATTAACTGCACTTCCTTACTGATAATACTAGAATTATAAATGTGATACTGTGTTCGATTGCTGGTTTTTCCTTCATTTACGATCCAACAACGAATCGAGCTTTTTTTGTATGTTGGTTTTAAGTTGAGCACCTGGAGAGTGAGTTATTCAGTTCAATTCAATTCATTTATCTTATTTATATTTCATTGTATATCAAAGATTTCCCTCAGAATTTTTAACCCTATTTACACGCATGTAGTCGCAATCATCATCTAGTAAATACTATAGCTACATAATATTCCATGACGTGTAAGTTTAAATTAGATTAAATTAAATTAGATTGTATAAGTAATTAATTAAATTAGATTGTATAGGTGTAAGATTAAATTAGATCGCCGGCAGGTTGGTTTGTCACCGGTGACGTGTAGCAATTATTAATTCCAGAGTTTATTTATTCGAAGAAAGTACAACCTCTCGCCTTGAAGGGGTACTTAATTTATACGTAGCAGGAAATACATGCGCTGGAATAGCATTCATATTTATTAACCGACTTCCAACAAAGGAAGAGGCTCTCAATACAGCGCGTATTTTATTTTATTCATGTATGTCGGTACAATTTCCTGGTTTCTGAACTGATTTGAAAAAAAAAAATCAGTCGTTAGCGGAAGCTCTCGAGGTGGTCCCATAAAAAATTCTGACTCCAAATCCTTAACCCTGATACTAAAAAGTTAAAAATATTTTTTATTTCAAAAAACCGACTTCCAAAGCCACTGTATAGTAAAAAATAATTTTTTCACCTCTCATGCTCTAAAAAGGTGTCATTATGGCTTAGCGTAGGCGGACTAAAGTTAGCATTTAGGGTCTAGGGATTAAAGTATTTTTTTTTTAGTAATTGCTCTTTACGGTATGCGTGATATCCTCATTCGGTTATCCGTGGGTTATCCAAAACTTTTAGTACATATGGTTACTATCAACAGCCAAAAAAATTTATGTCTCTTATGTTGAATGTCAATATTAACCATCGTATCCTACCATTATCCTATACAGATTTATGTCTATGGTACTACTGTTTTTGATGGGTGGTTTTGATGATGATAATGATGATGACGACGAAATCATTGATTCTTTTGTTGTAATTATTACATTTATTTAAATGTATGTTTCATGGATGATAATTAATCCATTTGAAAACACAATACATAATACAAGGTGAAGGCAGGTAAAGTGAATATTATGACTATTTTTTTGTGAATATAACGCTAATAATAATTAAAACGCTAAACGCTGGTTATAATGTTGTTAACGCAGGCGAAATTGCTAAGTCTACAACACCGACGCAATGTCGCCTGCTTATCGGTTTTTTATCGAATATACCATGGGGAGTGTGCTCTGGAACTTCATAACCTTGTTCCTCCTTCTCCGTTCTACCACAGAACAGCGAGAAACCGTGAGCGTTGGCACCCTTATGTGGTTGAAGTCCAATTTGCCCGCACGAAGCGTTTTTGCTCGACGTTTCTGATACGAACCGCCAGGGTGTGGAACACCCTCCCAGCGCACGTGTTTCCTGTCACTTATAACTTAAGTACCTTCAAGGCAAGAGTGAATAGGCATCTTCTTCAACCTAGACCTCATCATTGCTTTGCACTAAGCATGATTGTCGTCAAGCGCAAGCCTATCTCGCAATAAAAAAAAAATATATCAAAGGTAGATCTTACTCCTAATATAAAAATATAGCAGTAAGGCATAGAAATAATTTAAAATCGTTATTTATTTTATTTTCTCGCAATCGAAGTGAAAAGTAGAGTATTTACCACGGGACTAAAAGCTATTCTACTCGTTTCTATAGCATCCCTCGCTACGCTCGGGAAGCTAAACACCTCGTATGAAATGGCTCATTTTAGTCCCTTGATGAACAATCTACTAGGTATAACAAGGATAAGCAAAGTTAACGCAACAGGCTCGCCCGACTTCAACATAGTGTGTAGAAATCAAAATTATTTTTTACTTTACAGTGGCTTTGGAAGTCGGTTTTTTGGAAATAATTTTTTATTAAATCAATTCATACAATTAAATAAATAAATAAAATAAAATAAAATTTTATTTTCACACACAATTTACAAAAGTAAGACTTAGGAATACAATACAGTGTGTGGTTGGCCTCTGTAGCCTAATGCAGGATACCCTGTGGCTGCAGTGACTTTCCCTCCTAGAAAAAGAGTTACTAAAATTACAAAATATAGATAAATATTTAATTAACATAATATTTAACATAGTTTTATTATATGCAAAAGTGTGTGAACTATTAGAGTAGGTGTGTGTGTATGTAAAAAAGATAATTGTAAATATAAAAAATGTTCCTTACAACAATGGTTTTAATAAGTGTTCTGTCTCATCATAACTTAGACTTTGTAAATATTTAGTGACAGTATTTTTGCAATTAAATCTGTTCATTTCATATATTGAAAGTGATTTATTTAATTTGTTGTATAACGTCTTCCCTAAATAGCATTGGAATCGTTGAGCAAAACGAGTGCGGAAACGCGAAATATTAAAAATTTTAAATTTACGTATTTAATTTTTAATTTAATTATACAAATAATATTGAAAAGTTAGAGCTCCGAGCCCAGAACAGAAGATGGTTTTAACTGCAGAGCAATCACCATTTCGCCTAGCGCAGCATTTCGCATCGACAATTTTTTCCCAACTTTTTAAAAAAGGGGGTGTAATTTCTGAATGCGGGCAGCAAAGGGTGCGGGATCCTCTAATCGCATTGCTGCGGTCGGGTGCGCGCGCTGTGCCCGTGTAATCTTGTTGTCCTAATGGTCTTAAGGCGCACAAAGGGCTGATCAATCGCACCAATTTAACGCACCAAATGTTGCCGACTTCTGATGCTCGGAGAAACCTACGAAATCCAGTGAAAAATAATGCGAATATTTACGCGACTGCAAAAAAAAGGAGTGTAATGTTTTCAGGGTTCATTCATGTACCTACCTATATCAGTTTTTATTCCACCATTACTTCTAAATGTCTGAACACGTTTGTATGTATGGGATATTAAAATCCTTACATCCCGAGTGAAACTGGCTATAATTTTTTTTTAACTTTTTGGGAGGGCAGTTTTTTAATTATTTATAGCTTGTTTGTTTTAGCTCTTATACTAACTAACTCAAAAACTAGCTGATGTCCGTGACTTCGTCCGCGTGGGTTGAGGTTTTGGGTTAACGCGGGAACTTTTTAATTTTCTGGGATAAAAAGTAGCGTGTTGTTCCAGACTATAATATATCTCATAATCTCTGTGCCAAACATCCAGATCGGTTTGGCTGTGACTACGAATCCATCCATCGATCCAAACTTCCGTATTTATAATATTAGTGTAGATACACACTACACATACTATATATGGACAATATTTATTTATACTCCTTATTTGGGGACAGTGGCGAAACCCGTAACAATCGTTTTTTCAATTATAACTCATTGTGATTTGTGACGTCCGAACTTAGGATTTAGTAGCTGATCGCACATTAAAGCATAATAATGGACTTTAGGTCCCTCCTGAAAAATTATACCTACCTCTCATGATGTGGCACCGGCAGAGGAGGTGGCCCATTGACCACATAGTTTAAGCACAAGTGTGCATACAGTATATAAAGGTACGTTTATTAAGAAATCAATTTGTATAAGTTTAAGCTTGTGTTGGTCAATAAAAATTTATTTATTTATTTCATGTCGCTAGTTTCACACAAAATCCCATACAAGTGGGCGTATTGTTGTTTGAAAAGTTGCTGATTTGACTAGTTGTTTTGTTAAATACCCTACTTTGCTATTATGGTCTGATGGGAGACAATAAAAAATAATTTGCAGTCATAGGGACTGCCGATAGAAGTGAAAACGAATATTTAAAATATTAAAACAATATAAACCTTAAAACTAAGACATTATAGTTTAATTACGAATGTAGTATATTTATATTCAAGACCTTTTGTCTTCGTAACAACGCGAACATGGGGCAGCGAAGTTTCGGTGACGGTGTCGGTTTCGGTGTCGGTGACGCGAATCCACAAGTTGACCCCTACCAAAAAAGTGCTCATCGTGACTAAAGAAGTTTTCACTTCAAAAATATTTTCTTTTTCATGCTGGGATTCGAACGCTAGTCCTCGTCATTCATAAGACAACGTTGCTCATCACTGTGAGGGAGAAAATGCTTTATGTGTGCGATGAGCATCAAACGACCGAGATCGAGGGCCAAGAAGTAGGGACCTCCAAAACGGGCGGGCACGCGTTAAAAGGATTTAATAACTCGGGAAGCCGTAAATCAAAATTTGATTATGAGAATATGGTAAAATATTCCTCGGACATAACTCGCGTCACTAGGGCTGCCAACACGATTAGTGATCTAGGATAAACAGTCTTATGCTGATAAATTTATTTACACAACCGCCCAAAAAAGGAGTGTATTGGTTTCAGGGCTCATGTATGTATGTTAGTTTCTTTATTCCACAATAACATCTAAATTCCTGAACAGATTTAGATGTATGGGGTATTGTTGGAATCCTTACATCTGCCATAATGTCATACAGTTTTTTTTAAAGTTATTCTGGCAGTATTTTCGTTTCGTTTGTATTTTATTTTTTAAATTATGTTCACTTGTTTAAACATATTTTTTCTAATTTACCTAGAAACACTGTTGACATTGTATACCTATTTACTGAAAATATTATATAACAAGGTCGCTGGTGTGAACAGACGAAGTAAATAAAGATTAATTTAAAGGACGCCACGCCCCCACTTTATTCTGCCACTGTGCAGCGCATTTGACTAAATAAATAATACACCTACTTAGTATAGTTTAACAGTAAAAATTCTTGATTCGTAGCTTCAGAGCTTCCGTTTCATTCTTATGGATTTGTCTTGTATGGTGGTCCACACTAAGTAAGTAAGTAGGTAAGTTGGCACTACTAGTAGTACTGTGCATTTTGCTTCGGAACCACTTAACACCGCTGCTGCTTATTTTTAATTAAATACATCATTAATCATACATACCCATCCAATCGGATAGCTTTAACCTAGGACCAATCCAGGAAAGCCCGGTCTCGGACCCAGTGGCAACCCTACCTATAACTCAGGCATCGGGCGTGGATGAAGTCTGAATGGTTTCGGTGATAAAAACTCGCTTTCATTAAGCATAATTTATTCGATGCACAACTACTAAATATCGAAATATTACAATAAAGCTCTTTGAAGCGACTGGTCATGGCTGCTGCGCGAAAAAACTGCGACTACACTGATAAGTACCGTGACCAAAAAAGACTATCATAAAATCAGCAAAAGTCTTTAAGGTTAAAGATGATCTCGATTTAAATATCACTACATTGAGTTAAGTGGTTTTGCTTTCGAAGTAAAGCTTGAAAGAAACTCTCTCTATATGTTTAATCATAGCAAATGAAGCAGGCCGCTGCCCCGAGCAGACCGACGCATTTTTGAGCATTTAACCAAAACTCAAACGTGGCCTCTCTAGTCAGCTTTCCTAACCGGTGGTAGAGTCTTAACGTATCATAAGTGACACAAGTTGTCCTACATGAAATAAATAAATCATTTATCATTTATCATAGTCTTATTAAGTACCTGTAGTAGTGTAGTACAAATATCTATGAACAAATGGATGGAGGAAAGGGAGGCTTGAGCCCAGTAGGAAATTAAATTAAATGATTTATTTATTTCACGTAGGACAACTTGTGCCTCTTATGATAAGTCGTAAGAATCTACCACCGGTTCGGAAAGTGATTCTACTGAGAAGAACCGGCAAGAAACTCAGCAGTTGCTCTTTTGAATGTTTGGATGGTTGTTACTCTTTCCTTAAAGACTGAAGCTATTTGGCTGAAATACAAAATGTAAAGAGTTCATGACCATGAGTACTCGCGGGTGTCAGGAAACCATAATCCACGAGGATGAATCTTCTAGTTACATAAATAATTTTGGTATTTAAAAAAGTAACACATAAACCGGGTTCATATTTTCTAATTTTATCTGGCTAAAATATGTTTCTTTTGCTGTCTGTACAATCATCTGACCGCAGTAAATAAGGGGCTCCATATATCTGTCCGCGCTGAGCGCGTGGTTATTTACGGCGGGCGGGGAATAAATCGCGCGGTGTGCAAACAGCCTTTCCCCCCCTTTGGGTTACTACTCTGACTCAAACTTGCAACTTGGTATGCGAAACGGCTCACTGAAAAGACAGTGTTTTGATAATAATAATTATTTATTTTCCAATATCTGCGCTTATTTAGTGTTCCGGTACGATGCCGTGTAGAAGCCGAATAGGCCCTAACAGGTTAGCTCAATACCATATTAGACTGCATCATCACTTACCATCAGGTGAAATCGAAGTCAAGGGCTAACTAGTTGTGAATTAAAAAAATATGTATATATATATCTACCTCGCTTACCACTACGCCAGGTCATCGGTCGTAAGAAGTGTTTCTAATTAATTATAATCCTTAGCATATTACCTATACAAATTATGGAACTCAAACCCGGTAACTATTAATCAAAAGCTAAACAGTCTAGCTACTAAACCAAATGGCAGCCAAAATATCTTAGTAACATAAACACACACCGACGTTCTTCAAGTCAGGTCGTTACTCGTTCGTAACGAACTGTTTGCACCAAGGGGCAGGTAATCTAATCTGGCCCCCAGAGGACCCCCCACCCAATGGCTCTCCCTGGCCCCCTACCTAATTCCCTCCTTCCTCTAGCGAGGCATTTTTCCCGCTGTTTATTTCAACATCCACGGACCGTACGTGACTTGAATGATGCTACGGTTTGTTAAAACAATTGTTTACATTGATACTGTATTGCGAAACGTTGGTACGTAAGTAATCTAATAAAGACCAGGGGCGTGAAACTAGAAGGTGGTTTGTAATATAATTTTTGTGGAAATTTCTAGCTAGGTGCACAGATTGGTAAGTACTACCAAATACCACCTCAAAAACAGAATCTACTTAGCCCGCAAAAAAAAACTTGGTGTAGTGCATATTTTTAAATTCTTATTTACTTTAACAAATTAGACGAGAATTTAAAGTCATTATTTAAATTAAAATAGGTATTTATAATTTTAACAACTGATTTTTAGGGTTCCGACTTCCGTACTTCAAAAGGAAAAAACGGAACCCTTGAAGGATCACTTTGTTGTCCGTCCGTCTGTGTGTGAAGACCCTTTTTCTCAAGAACGCGTGGAAGTACCAAGCTGAAATTGATATCAAATACTCAAGTCTACTGTCCCTTGGAGTTTCTAAGCTAACGCAATCAAAAGATACAGCCGTTTATGCTGCACATTTTCGACAACTACTCGTAAGGGAATCAAAAATTGAAAACCTACAGGGTACTTCCCGTGAACTCAGAATCTTGAATTTGGTACGAAGCAACGTCTTATAGTACAGATAAAGGAAAAATTGCGAAATGCATAAATTTTTAGTTACATCATATTATAATAAAAATATTTTTAATAATAATTTTTAACATACTAATGTTATGGATTTCATTTAGCAATAAAAATACCTTTACTTTTACTTATATACCTACAGGTTTGTACGGAACCCTCGGTGCGCGAGACCGACTCGCACTTGGCCGATTTTTAATCGACAACTCCTCGAAATGTCATTCCTACCGAGTGATCGCTTATAATATCTGCCGTAGGGTGGAAACTAGCCACGGCCAAAACTTTCCAACAGACCAGACCCGAAATTAAAAGGCAGGCTCAATTATTTTGGAAAACATAAATTATATATAATTTTACATACTATCAAAGTTTCTAGACCTAGCAGTCTGAGCTAAGTTTTTACATTGCAAATTCGATTGCTCATAGTGCGCGTTCGTACACATTAGTGTCAAAGTAAAATTAACCTTAACATAATTTGTTTTAGAGCTCGATTTCGTGTATGCATTCACAGCTAGCGCTCCAAACGATACGTTTCGAAATTTAAATCGGTAGTACTGAATTTGTGACTTTAAACCAAGAGCTTTTGGGTCCATTTTACTTTGACGCTAATGTGATCGAACGCTCAAAACGATCAGTCGATTTTTTATTTAATACATATCTTTTTTTATTGACTACTACAGTTAGGATACAAAGAAATGATTATAAAATACATCCTAAAAATCTATTACTATTTACATTTACAATTTATTTCAATCGAATTTGCAATCTAAAAAGTTACAAGCGTACTGTAAGCTAATAATAATTATGACAGTAGCTCCCGAAGATGACCCCAAAACAGTGTAAAGTGGGAAAATCCCAAATTATGTTCTCCACTGGAGTGCCATCGAGGTGCGGGAGACAAATGGTCTGATTGCAATCGACATGAATGTCACATTTGCGTCCCGAGCTAATCCCACTTGACTGCGAGTAGCGACCACCTACTAGGAGCTTTGGAGACTTGAGACTTCTATACCACAGTACTACTTAGCAATGCAATCATTCCTTCTTTTATTTAAAAAAAAAATTAAAGAAATTCATTTATTCATTCATTTCTTTGTAAAGTGGTTACATATTCTAATGCGGATGACGATGTTTTAGCCACCTCGTGCCTCGGAGAACACGTTAAGCCGTCGGTTCTGCGCCGGTCGCGTCGGATTTTCCGTCCCATCGGCCTATGAGAGTAAAAGAACAGAGAGTACACCTATGTATGCGAACATACTTGTGCACTATTAATATCTCCCACGCATGCAAGATATATCTGGAGATAGGTTGCTGTGGCCGAAATTCGGGCGGGAGCACATTCTTTTTATCCACTACAAGTTAGCCCTTGACTGCGATCTCACCTCTACCTAAGGGACGATGCAGTCTAAGATGGTAGCGGGCTAACCTGTTAGGGGTATGGCAGTTATATTAAACACATACCTACACGGCATCGTACCGGAACGCTAAATTGCTTGGCGGTACTTCTTTGCCGGTGGGGTGGTCACTAGCCTGGTGTGAGGCTAGACCAGACCAGAGAATCAGAATTGATAAATTTCCAAATTGGGTCAATTTGGAAATCAGCCAATCATGAATCAAGAATCTGAATCAAGTCAGTTGTAAAAATAAATGGTAAACTATTATAGTTTAAATATTACTTACAGCCTCAATATTAAAAAAAAACAATTAAAACGAGTAAAATATACCAATAACGATATTTTAAAACAAACAAGCAGTTACCTCTTGTATAAAACCTATTACGCAGGGTGTGAATTATTACGGAGCACCGAGTATATCCCATAAGATCCTCAGGCCCTCAGGCAGAAATATATATTACGTGATACGAGCCAAGTGGTAAATGAGGACATTGTGAATAGTCCCCGGGAAAATTCGACTAGTAAATTTCAAACAGAATGTTCATAGTGCGTGTCTTTTTAAATTAAGACAAATACTATTTAGCACGATGCGAGCACTCCGAACACAACTTGTCTATATTCAGTTTTTTTAGTAACTTAATACAAGAAGGAAATACAAATAAAATACCACCATTTTACTTAGTATATTGTGTATTTGAAATGGGTGAAAACATGCTTATAATAAATTCTTTATCTATTAGGATGTGTACTCCTAACGTGACAAAGCCCGGGCAGGAACATACTTAGGTCCAACGCGTAGAGCCTTTACGAGAATTTGTGGCATTGATGCAACAATCTCAACTTATCCTTCAGTAAGTACATCAATTAGTTGAACTGCACGATAATTTCCGATGTATGCAGCACTATTTCCAAATTGTTAATTTCTAGCTTATGCCTGCGACTTCGGCCGCGTGTAATAAGTTTTTTTTTTAATTTCCACAGGAACTCCTTAATTGTCCGGTGTAAAAAGTAGTACGTGTCACCCTCTAGGTCCTCAACTATACCCATGCAAAAAATCACGTTGATCCGTTGCTTTGTTGCGGCGGGATTGAAGGACAAACCAACACACTTTGGCATTTATAATATTAAGTATGATTTAGTTTTATATAGTAGTTATAAAGCCCACAATACATCACTTTGCCCGTAACATACCCACACACAGATAGTCATCTGTTTGACCGAGCCTGACTCGGGGCGTATGATTTGAATGAAGATAACACGATGCCCAATCGATTTCTGGACAGTGAAACCCGGACTTCCTATCAGGCGATCAGAATTTTATGTAAATCTTTATTTACTTATATAGTACTCGATGATGACCGCGACTTCTTCCGCGAGGAGGTTTTTATTCCCGCGGGAACTGCTTAATTTTCCGGGATAAAAAGTACTCGTAGCCTATGTCCTACCCCAGGATACAACCAAACCAAATTTCATCAAAATCGGTTGAACAGATGGACCGTGAAAGCGTAGCAGACAGACAGACAGACACACTTTCGCATTTATAATACTTACTAGCTGATGCCCGCGACTTCGTCCGCGTGGTTTAAGTATTTTGATTCCCGCGGAAACTATGACTACAATCTTTCTAACAGACTATAATCTTTCTCTGTACTAAATTTCAGCCAGATCCGTTCAGCCGTTGGCGCGTGATTGAGTAACAAACATCCATACATCCATCCATCCATCCATCCATACATCCATCCAAACTTTCACATTTATATATTATAAATGTGAAAGTTTGGATATTTATAATATTAGTAAGAGTAAGATTAGTATGGATATAGGCTGCATTGTATCCAAAATAAAAAAGTTCCCGCGGGAATCATAAAACCTTAATCCACGCGAACGCCATCATATAGTTAATCGTATTTTAGTAGCAGCGAGCAGGCAAGCGGGCAGGTATCACCATAATACTGAGCGATATAGGGATAGTGCCAATAAACAGCTCCTTACTAAGTTACTGTCATTTACTACTGCATTCTAAACGAAGCGGTTATATAGGTAGATACTTCCAGTTAGCAGTTAGCTCCTGACTGGCTATTTAGGGCCACGACTCCGTTGCATAAGCGGTGGCTAATAATGTCCTACTCCTCCCAACCGAGTTTCGGCCACGGCGGTCAATCTCCAGAGATTAGACATCTGCGCGGTAGATATTATAGTGACTAGTGTGTGCGCAAACACAGGTGCACTCTCTGTTCTTTTACTCTCATAGCCCTATGGGACGGAAAATCCGACACGACCGGAGAGAAATCAGGCATAGTAGGTACCGACGGGTTAACGTGCTCTCCGAGGCACGGGGGTGAAACACCGCCAACTTCCTAACTCCGGGCTAGTACTGAATTTAGTATTTCTAGTCAGGAAAACCCAATACTTGTTATGGCCCGACCCGGGACTCGAACCTGAGACCTAGTCGGCCGCAGTCGAACATGCTAACCACTACATCGAGGCAATTAAACCGTTATTATCACCATAATACTGAGTGATATAGGAATGGTGCCAATAAACAGCTCCTTACCACCTCGTATATTCTTACTAAGTTACTATTATTTACTACTGCATTCTAAACGAGGCGGTTATTCTTGATAGGTAGATACGAGTACTTCCAGTTAGCTCCTGACTGCCTATTTAGAGCCACGACTCCGTTGCATGAGCGGTGGCTAATCTCTCACTTTGCGTCGTATTCCTATTTACTGAGGGTCGTGACCCGTTTCCATTAATCACATAGTGGTAGGAGTTTTCTTGGGATAATAATGATGCGGTGGGTTCCCACGTCCTACCGCATACGACTCGGCTAAGAGTATTTAAACTCTTAGGTTTTCATAACGATTATTATCAGATGTTAGTGATAATAACCGGGACCGACGGCTTAACATGCTCTCCAAGGTACGGAGGAAACGAAAAAGCCAAATTTGAACCTCCCAATTCGGTCACCCATCCAGTTACCGACTTGGGTCAACGTTGCTGGCTTTACAGTGGGAGGTCCCGTGTTCGATTCCCGGCAGGATCAATTTGAGAATTCATAATTTCTGGATTTTCTCTGGTCTGGCCTGTAGGCTTCGGCCGTGGCTAATTAGTATTTACCACCGGCAAAGCGCGGTACGATACTGTGTAGAAACCTATTAAGAGGTTTGGGTAGGGGGACTGCCGTACCCCTAACAGGCTAGCCCGCTACCATCTTAGACTGCATCATAACTTACCTTACAATCAGATGAGATTGCAGTCAAGAGCTAACTTATAGTGGAATGAAAAAAAAGCTGGTTCCTGTACATTTTCCATGATATTTAGCGACGTTCACTTTGATAGAGGACAGTCTATCTTTCTTTATCATACCTACTCAAGACTGTACGAGCAGTCGATACTGCTGCTGTAAGCTCGGCGATCGGGCAATTGCCGACTGTTTGAGCAGTGTCTTCTGGGTACTCGTTATCAATATCGGTCTTATGTTTTTACATAAAAAATCTTTTGTCTTTGACTGTCTGTGTATAGCGTTCGAAAGACTAGAAAAATGTTTTTTTTTTTTTAATTTATAGGCTAGCGCTCGGCTGCAATCAGACTTGCATCCAAGAGTTGATGCAGCCTAAGGTGGATCGCGCTTGCCTAGAAGATGCCTATTCACTCTTGATTTGAAGGTACCTATATTAAAAGAGTATGGGAAAACGGAAGCCGGAAGGGCATTCCATACCCTAGCGGTTCGAAACGAGGAAGCAAATCGCTTCGTACGCGGAATTTCGGCTACGTAAGGGTGCAGACCTTGTCGATGCCTTACGGTTCGATGGTAAAAAGGTGACGGAGGAACCAGATGGAACGGAAGGAGCGTTCCGGAACGTTCCAGGAGGAACGTTCCGATAATAATGCCTACCTAAGCACGTGTGTGTACTTTTCTTTATTTAGCATCTTAAAACAGGCAGGCAGACAGACAGATATAAACAAAAAGACATACGAAGACACAAAATGACGCAATTTCTTTTAAAATATTATTTTGGGCTCTGTATTGTTAATAAAGCTTCCTCCAAGTAAAGATAACTAGATGATGCCCACGATTTCATCTACGTGGATTGTTTTTTTAACTCCCGCGGGAACTCCTTAATTTTTTGGGATAAAAATTATAAGTAAGCCTGACCTTCCCGGGATGCAACCTTTACCTATACCAAATTTCATCAAAATTGATTCTAAAGGTGGGCCGATGGGACAGACAGAAAGACAGACAGCCACAGTTTCACATTTATAATACTAAGTATGGATTTATGTAGGTTAGAATTTTAGTACCTATACTTCGATGTAGGTCTCTGTTCTCTCGCTCCGCTGTCGCTTGTCGCATCGCCGAAAGCTGTGGCCCAGCGGCTATTCCTATTTATTGATATAGTCCGGTGGCGAGTTGATGGTCTATTGTTGGTGTCGCGCCTCTTATTAGATTCCTCCTAGAAACGATAATAATAACACTTGTATAGAAAATAACAATACTCGTATCAGTAACTTATTTTGTAGTTTTTACGGTTCCGTAACTCAAGAGGAAAAAAGGAACTAAGGGTTTCTAGGGTCACTTCTTTTTCCGTCTGTCTGTCTGTCCGTCGGTCTGTCTATCGGTCAACCACCTTTTTCTAATTAATTAATATCAAATACGAGATGTTATCTCTCCGAAGCTGTTTACCGCTGCGTTGGAAGACGTCTTTAAGCTTCTGGAGTGGAACGGACTCGGAATCAACATTAACGGCGAGTACATCACTCACCTGCGGTTTGCCGACGATATAGTCATTATGGCAGAAACTCTGGAAGACCTTAATACAATGCTCAATGACCTCAGCAGAGTTTCTCAACAGGTGGGCCTAAAAATGAATATGAGCAAGACGAAGATCATGTCCAATGCACATGTTCAGCCCCACCCAGTATTAGTTGAGAACACTGCACTCGAAATTGTTGATGAGTACATATACCTGGGACATACAGTCCAGTTAGGTAGATCCAATTTCGAGAAAGAGGTCAACCGCCGAATCCAACTCGGATGGGCAGCGTTCGGGAAACTGCGCGACATCTTCTCGTCCAAAATCCCTCAGTGCCTGAAGACGAAAGTTTTCGAACAGTGCGTGTTGCCAGTGATGACTTACGGCTCCGAAACATGGTCGCTAACTATGGGCCTGATAAGAAGGCTCACGGTCACTCAGCGGGCGATGGAGAGAGCTATGTTCGAAGTATCCCTGCGTGATCAAATCAGAAATGAGGAGATCCGTAGGCGAACCAGAGTAACCGACATAGCTCGAAGAGTCGCCAAGCTCAAGTGGCAATGGGCAGGGCACATAGTTCGTAGAACCGATAGGCGTTGGGGTCCCAAAGTGCTTGAATGGCGGCCTCGCACCGGGAAGCGTAGCGTTGGACGACCCCCCACTAGGTGGACGGACGATCTCAAGCGTGCAGCTGGGAGCCGCTGGAAACAAGCGGCACAAGACCGTGCACTGTGGCGATCCATGCAGGAGACCTTCGTCCAGCAGTGGACGTCTATAGGTTGAGACGACGACGACGAAATACGTCTACAGTCTTTACGATTAAGGTTTAATGTAATATATTATGTTAGGGGCATGACAGTTATTAACCTAACAGGTTAGCCCGCTACCATCTTAGACTGCATCAAATACAAGTCAAAGAAGTATTTAACCCTACAAGATTATGTTCTTTAATGTTAGGCACTGTTTGTTACTATTGTACTTATAAAAGAATATGAAAACTTTTCCGTTTCATAATTCAACTCCGTAGTAGGAGCACGAGGAAGAACAGCTCCCATCAATAGGACAAATTAATAGGAGCACGAGGAAACACCCTCATCACTTACCATCAGGGACCGCAGTCCCTGATTGTAAATAAACTTGTATATGAAAAAGAAATTGAACTACACAATAAATTAAGTATACAATTATTATGCCTTATCACAAAATCTGTCGTGATAAAACCCAATAGACCACCTGTCTCCCTCGGCTCACAACAATGACATTAATATAATTACTAGTTGCGGTTTTGCGAGTATATTCAGTCCGTCACAACATTGCGCTATTCCGCCCTCAAACAATAAGGGCCCCTACAAACCGAATTATCGATCTGCAGATAGTTAAATAGGGATGATGACAACTAAATCAAATCAGCAACTCTTTATCAAACTAACCCTGAGTTGCACGTGGTACCTTTTTTTTACATGTATAGCGAGCAAACGAGCAGGCGGGTTACCTGATGGTAAGTGATTACCGCTGCCCAAGAAGATTTGCAGTACCAGAGGAACCGCCAATGCGTTGCTGGCTTTTTAGAGCCCCATATTATAACCATGAGGGAACACAGAAGACGGAAGCTGGTTCCACAATTACAACCTATTAAAAATTCCGTAGGGACACTTTCATTTTCCGGGTTAAAAGTATCCCATGTCCTAGTTTAATGACGAATCATATACAATACCTGATGATCCTATGCATCCGCATGGATAAAGGGTTTAAAAAACTTCCCTTTGGAAACCTTTGATTTTCCGGGATGAACAGTAGGTCTATCCTATGTCCGTCTCTGCAAGTGCAAGCTACGAGTATCTCTGTACCAAATATCATCAATATCGGTTGAGCAGATGAACCGTGAAAGCATAGCAGACAGAAAGACACTTTCATATCTATAATATTAAGTAATGCCCGCAGCTAAACCCGCGTAGATTTTGTTTTTTTTAACTCCCCGATTTTTTGGGATATAAAATTAGCTATCCTTCCCCGGGATGCAATCTTTGTCTGGACCGTCAAAATCTGTTGAACAGACGGGTCGTGATAACGTAGCAGACAGACAGACAGAGAGGCAGGATTATGGATTTTAGTTCGTTGTGGGCATTCCCTCCATGGTCAAGACCAGATTGCATTTGGAACCCTCGTACTCGTAGGTTAAGTTCTATTTTTATATTATATCTATTTATTTATTTATTTAATAAATCTTACATATTATCAGTAGTTGTTTACATTTTGATGTGGTGTTATCATAAATTCATACGAATTTTACCGAACACCACAGTGCCGCCGACAATAGGCTTGTTCATACTCTTACTATAGAATTACAATTTATTTTACACAGCTATAATAGTACACACAGCACACTATACGATTATATAAACTTTAACGTCCTAATACTACAACTTTAACTAACAATTTTATTAAACAAGTACATACATAGAATACATACATAACTACTTGAAACATTTATTCTAAAAGTTAAAAGTGGGTAGAAAAAAACTTGTGTACTAACGCAACATGTCAATTGTTCGCTCGTGATACAGGGTGTGTAGTTTTAATTGTTTGGAATCATTTTTATTTTGTGTATAATACACGAATAGTATATAGGTATAAGTTTAGGATAAGGATGACACTTGTCTAATTAGGTATTATTAAGAATATTTTAATAGTTTAGTTTGTAGATAGTAGTTTTTTAGCTTATGTTTTAGATTTTTAATAGTAATTACATCTTTCAGACACTTTGGTATCTATACTGATATTATAAATTTTAAAGTTTGGATGTATGGATGTATGGATGTGTGGATGGATGTTTGTTACTCAATCACGCCCCAACGACTGAACGGATCTGGATGAAATTTGGCACAGAGATAGATTATAGCCCGGACTAGCACATAGGCTATGCTATTCCGCGGGAACTAAAAAACCTCAATCCACGTGGATGATTTCGCAGGCATCAGCTAGTTTAGAATAAATGTATTATTATTGATTTTTTTTCAATTCTATAAACATTAAATTAATCATCCAAACCGCTGCAATGAGGCAATGTGCCCAGAACGCAGGCTGCGTTACCCCTCTGAATAGCCAAACTTATAAATATGTTGTCCGAAGTAACTGCCACCTGTGGATTCTGTGAGACGAGAAAAAGGATCTAGCTCATCGTCATCATCAAAGATCATCTTCGCCTCACGACCCCAGGGTTTCAACACCAAAAGGCACAAAAATGAAATTATTTTCTATATTTTCATAATTGCGCCTCTTTGCTCTTTCTGCATTAGTTGATTTTTTGATCTTTTTGATTGATTGATTCATACATAATATTAAATCGCGAACTATCGCGCGACAGTTTGCGGGCGGCGAGGGTTGTACGTGTGCAGTGGAGTGCGGCACAAGCGTCGCAATCAAGTAATAAATTCAGTTAAACACCACCCGCGCCGCTCCAGGGGTCGGAGCCCTATTTATCGAATTAGGCCTGTGTAATCACTGCTCACTGTCATTTGTACAGTAGCGCGACACGAACGGTTTGATACTTTCGCATTTAATAAAGATAAACAGTTTACGCGCCATTGGTGTCACAGACATATATAGATACCAAAGTAAAATATTCATCTGTGACACCACCCTGAATGGGTGTACAGCTCGGCCCTGTACCAGAAGCACAACTCGTTCTTCACATTAATCTATTTGCATTTTATTAGAAAGACCGCACCGCTACCTCCGCTGATCATCAACCTGGCCAAGGACATGAGAAACTAAGATAGCAGTCGAAAGGATCAAGATTGTTCAAGCCTATCACACGAGGGTTGTGCACAGTGGCGCGTGCAACATATATAATTATGTTGCGGAGGCAGCAAAAGTGATGCTTGTTAGAGTCCATTGATTGCCGTGACCGCTGCGCTGCCGCCCGCGTTGTTACCGCAGCGCTACCTCCGCTGATCAGCAACCTGGCCAAGGAGACGAGAATTGTTGCCTGTTGTAGCATTTTTGGCCAAAGACAAAAGACCAAAGGCATAAGACCAAAAAATACTAGGACTATAAAATCCTAGTATTTCTTACACATTTTTCATTTTCATTTTCTCTGGTCTGGGCTGGTAGGAGGCTTCGACCGTGGCTGGTTACCACCTAGGGCTAGCGCTAGGCGTTGCTGAGAATTTGGTTGTGAACTAGTGCTCGAAGACATCCTCAGGTCTTCAAGACATCGACTTTATGCGTAAAAGACTATTTACACTAGAGTAGACACAGACTCTAAGAAAGGGGACTGAGCCTCCCCCAATTGTAACGAAATTTGCAACGGCAAACACTGACATGCGGGCGTCTGCTAGGAGACTGGAAAAATAAACCTCCATTGTTTTTAGGGTTCCGTTGCACGTAGTATTAAATGGCACCCCTGCCAAGGATTAAAATATAATAAGTGCCCTTACAGGATTCACTTAAGAAAGAAGAAAGACAGAGAACCAATTTACTCACCAATAGTGTCACAGAGAAAACATAAATGCAAATAACTATCGCACTAACTAAACATGGACAAATAAATAATTATATGAACTTGTTTTTTGTATTCAATTGTTTTTTCTATAATCTTTCCTCTTCTATCACAAACTCAGATACTCAACTAAGAGGAAGATATTTTTCAACTCTGCTTCAGGTGCTAGTTACTTAATCAAGCCAGTGCCCTCTATCGCACGAATAAATCTATATATTCAAAGTCCTGACTGACTGACTGACATAGATAGACGCACAACCTAAACCGCTGGTCCTAGAAACATAAAATTTGGAGGGTGTGTTCTTTGTAAAGAGTAGGTATCCAATAAAAAGGGGTTTTTAGATTTTTACCCCCAAAGGGTTAAAAAAGGGGTTGAAAGTTTGTATGAAATTCCGTCGTTTTTGAAGTTATAGCCATAAAGCTTGGTATTTGGGTTTCCGTTTTAAAATTATGACATATCTACGTAGGTATTTCACAGTTTTTGAAAGGGGTTGTTTCAAATTTAAATGGAGCCTGGTGCCAGGTATTTGTACGGTATTTTAAAATGTTCGGGGTCATAAAATAGTTACATTCTTTCTTTATTTCTTACGTTCAAAAGTTCAATTTACGAGGTACAATGCGAAATTATTTTGCAAAATAAAAGCGTAACAACATGCGTCCATTTTGACATTGACGTAGGTATATTAAATGTGTCATGATGACATTTGACATAAAAATAACCTGAGAGATGAGAATTAACCTTAATAGCTATTTATGCAACTGTATCGTAATGAGGGTCATTTTAATTCGAGTGCTGTTTTTTGATACGAGGCTTGCCGAGTATCAAAATAGGATAGTACGAGAATTAAAATGACTAATTACGTACAGTTGCATACAAGATTTTATCTACGACAAGGACGTCTTTATAATTTTTTTCTTTGTAAATTAATAAAAAAGTCAAATCAATTGACTGGTTGGGAAAGTGCCAGAACCCAGAGCCGCTAAGCTATAGGTATCCTATTTATGAAGATAACCATATCGATACAGCTACGACTCATAACGATACAGCTCCCATGCAACGAACTGTATCGTTATGAGAAGCAAACACGAAAGAGGGTTCAATTCATTGAAATAGAATGAGTACTAGAAACAGGGTCACGAACAAAAAATATCGCAAAAATGTCCCAATTTGCACACACATAAACATTTGTATGCTGAGTGGGAAATGTAGAAAAAGGTATTATATTAGCAACAACTTCAATTAATTATGCACCTTAAGTTTAACACATAAAGCTACATTACGATTAGAAAATTTTAATTTTTAAGACGTTCTGTCATCAGAGAAAAGGTAGGAATAACCTTTCAATCCAAAACAAAAAGTAATTTTTAAAATAAGTACAAAAATATTTATTATTAAAATAAAACTTAATATGTAAGCAATAAGGTACTTCATACGTTGCCAAATTGATACCTTTACACTATTTTGGAACAAGGCGCAACTCTTGGCATCACATTGTCAATATCAACAACGTCAATTTATTATAAACCTTAAAACTTAGAATTTAAGTTGAATTACGAATGTAGTATGTTTATATTTAAGACCTTTTGTCTTTGTAAAAAGGCAAAAACAAAAAATTCAATGGAACGAAATTCAAATAGAACAATGGAGACATGGAGTTGCTGATTTTTTTAAAGTTGTATATCGTGGTGGTATGTGGTCGTGTATATTTATTACTAGCTTACGCGCCCTAGCAACTCACTTATGTGTTATACTTGTACAGTATGTTTTATTTATCAAAATAAATATTGATACAGTTTTGGTGGGTAGCACTGCGAAAAACCACGTAGGTTTAAATGGCGTACTCTCTCCTCTTCTATCAATATTTATAACTATACAATGTTATGATATGCGTAAGTATCTGTGTAAAAACATGAGGAAACTAAAACTAAACTACCTAACATTTGTTTAAGAAGTAAGATTTTAACTTAAAATTAAATTTTCCTTACTTAGTTTCATTTTAAAATTAATATCAAGGTTAAAAATCTACGTTTTATTGACGTATTACACGTAAACTGAAAAAGTACCAAGTAAACTTTATTCAGATTTAGCCTTTGCGGCTTTTATTATTTTTTACTACATTTTTTTATAAAATATTTATGTAAAGTATATAATATCTTTATGTACCCATGTATTTTATGTGTATTTATGTAACTAAGATATGTGTGTTTCCAGTAATATCAATTTTATCAAAATGAATTTGAACATAATTAATGTTATCTGTATATTTTAGATGGCTTAAACAACTCTACTGCATAACGAAATGGATTACCAGGGAATCACTAAGCAACAATACTTTTAAAACACCAACACTACTCCATGCATCCCGTCTATCCAGAACAGTCAATGTTTGTTACAATATTTGACGCATTGTCACAAACATTGGCCAAAGGATATTAGCACACCTTTTATATGAGCACTGCAGCATTTTGACGCGTCGTTATGTTGGCTAAGGTTGGCCCGTACTAATCTCAAATAAGAGCACTTTCGTATTTGTGCTGTAATTTGTCGGGGACATTTTTGAAGCGCTAATCCTACATCTAGTATAGGTACTAAAAAAATTCTACATCAATGGTTCAATTCGATATAACTAGTTGTCAAATTCGAAATTGGAACTTTTCGATGCTGGAGTAGATAAAATATCTAACAGCAGTCAGCGAGTCGATCAAAAGATTTTATTTTACAAGTTGACGGAATAAATAATAATGAGATAGGTTTATGTATTCTCGAAAGCTTGAATTACGAAATAGAAATGACATGTAACGTCATTACAAGCATAGACAATTTTATACACTTATTTAAATATTTTAACATTCTTAATTACTGTAAAACTGCAAAAAAGCATATTTTATTTTGTTTTCTGGAACTATATTGATTGATGATTTTATACTATTTTTTGGCATACTGTACAAGTACCTGGCCCAAGATGAAACAAGCCCTTTCTGTCCCCAATGACGTTAAATAGATAGTTTGTCCTTCAATCACGCCGCAACAGAACAACGGATCGACGTGATTTTTTTGCATGGGTAATGGGTATAGATGAGGACCTGGAGGGTGACATAGGCGTCTTTTTAATTTCACTACTTAATTTTCCGGGATAAAAAGTTTTTATCCCGGAAAATTAAGTAGTGCCTGTAAGAATTAATAAACTTATGCTAAGCGAACGAAGTCGCGGGCGTCCGCTCGTAGCTGATAATATTATGTTAGTTTTTAATTTTATATTATGATTTAATTAGCGGTAAAATTGATAGTCTGTATCTATTGTCCAAAAATAAATTAGTTGCACCCCTAAAACGTACTCGACATACCTATATTACTCCTCCACGTGCCATGTCATAGAAAAAACAAAATTAACCCCAAAATTCCGCAATACCTAGAATTTTCGTACCTATAATAAAATCTATTCTGAAATTGACCTCTTCCACCACTCTAAAAATGCCTTTACGAATAACTAGCAGATGCCCGCGACTTCGTCCGCGTGAAATAAGTTTTTTAAATTCCTACTGGAACTCCCTAATTTTTCAGGTTCATATACCTATAGCATATTATGACACTCACAAAAATAATGTGGCTTTCTATTGGTACCTACCAGAATTTTCAAAATCAGTTCAGTAGATCCAGAGATTACCCCCTATAACGTCACAAACTCACAAACTTTACCACTTTATAATATTAGTATATAATATAACTAAATATGTTAGGTATACCTATTTTGATTCTCATAATTTCTTTAATTTAACAAAATCATTGTTGGTTGACTTACTTTTGCTTTGTATGTATTTTAACTCTAAGGAAACTCACTAATTGAATAGCTGTAGATTTTCCTATGATAATAAAATAAATAAAGACAAAAGGCCAATATTTTAAAGCCTAACGAATACCCCTAAAAAGGGGACACAAAAAATCTGGACACGCTTCAACCAAATCGGGATTCCTCGGAAAGCTATCGGAGTGGTGATAATACGTTTAAAAAGGTAGGCGTTGCAGGAAGGAAGCGATCAGGCGTATTGGGAGACGCGTGCCGCATTGTGACGTCACCGTGCCGGCACGTGCATCGCGGCACGGGGCACGTGGCACGCTGAATTACGCGACACTGTTGTATAATCATTGGTAACTAATCAGCTTACGGCTCCTGAATTGAAATGAGGCTGGATGAATAACGGAGGAAGAGTTTTCGTGATGAATTCAAATAAGTGGTCGCGTATTTCAACATTATTATACCGGACCCCAGAGAACTGGCTGAAGAATTACAAAGGAAGGAAAATTGCAGTGTGGACTATGGCTAAACTTAAATTTAATTCAGAAAGGAGACTAGTGCTCAGCGATGGACATCTCATTCTGAAGAAGACTAGGGCAAAATGATGATGTCGGTGACTGGTGAGTATGTATGTATAATATCTCATCCACGGCATGAGACTGGCACTGGCGGTCACTTGAGGCCATATCAGACATTGACGCGGCATCAAAGCAACACGTCATAGCCTCTCCATATGCTGCCCAGTACCTTTTCATGTCGACTAGCCGATGTGTGCAGACTAACTATGCAACAGAGATTGTTTTGACGATATAATATATATTCTACTAGCTAATTGTCCATGACTTCGTCCGCGTGGATTGAGGATTGTCGGTTCGCGGGAACTCTTTAATTTTCCGGGATAAAAAGTAGCCTATGTGTTATTCCAGACTATTATCTATCTCTGTGCCAAATTTTATCCAGATCCGTTCAGCCGTTGGGGCGTAATTGGGTAACAAACATCCATCCATACATCCGTCCATCCAAACTTTCGCATTTATAATATTTATTTGATTTCTCGACCCGATCAGATGGGCTGTTTGGCACAACAGATAGATATGACGTAGACATCCGCTAAGAAGGGATTTTTGAAAATTCAACCCTTAAGCGCATTGATGTAGAATTTTAGGTACCTACTCATTCTATTTAAATGCGGGTAAAATAGGGGTGTGAAGTTTGTGTAGTGCGAAAATTGATAATTTGTTTTTATATCATAGAAAAGAAAAAAAACCCATGATGGACAAGTTCGTCCAACATGGGAACTTTCCAAACTAGGGATACCTGGATAAGTATATAATTATCTACATATAAGTTGTACGGAACCCCGAGGGTTCAGTACCTACAGCTTGTATGTGCGAGTGCGAGATATGCACTTGTCTGGTTTTTTTTTAATTCAAGGCTATTTATCTATTATTTGTATCATTGTAAATTATTTAGTGACTACTAACTAGCTGATGCCATCGATTTTTTTTTTAATTTCCACGGAACTCCTTATTTTTCAAATTAAGAATGATGCCTCATTGACATAGATTATTCACACAAACACACACTCATGTTTTAATAACCCCTATTGTGCAACCGTTTCATACATAACTATTAATGATGTTTAATAATTGAAAAACATATTAATTAGTACTTGTACCTAATCGTCATCATCACTACAGCCCATTAACGTCCCACTGCTGGGCACAGGCCTCCACTCTCTTAGGAGAGAGGGAATTAGAGCTTAGACCCACCACACTGCTCCAATGCGGGTTGGCGGGCTTTAACGGCTATTATCATGTTAGTGATAATAACCGGGACCGACGGCTTAACGTGCTCTCCGAAGCACGGGGGTGAAACACCGCCAACTTCCTAACTCCGGGCTAGTACTGAGAATTTCTAGTCTGAAAAACCCAATACTTAATTTTGGCCTGACCCTGGACTTGAACCCGGGACCTCGTCGGCCGCAGTCGAACATGCTAACTACTAGATGACTAGACCAACGAGGCAGTCAACGAGTTGTACCTGTCACCATAAAATTATGAAAACCGCTAGATTGTAATCTAACGCTTTTTATCTCGATAGATTGTATACCGTTCAATGTTCTGAGTGTCAAGTTTTGAAATATTCATCGTATTTACATTTTCTTGTCTCTCTCTTGTAGGATAAGTTAGTGTTTCGACATAAATAATCAGGTAGTGCACTTAGGTTTTATCGGGTTATTAAATCTAACAGATTACAATCTACCGAAAAATAATGCGTTAAATTGTAATCTTTCGACAGTTTACAATTTCGCTAGTTAGATTATAATCTAACGTTTTTTACAATTTTACGGTGACATACCTAATAATAATAATGGTTGTTGAAAATTCTACATCAATGTTGTTGAAGAACTGTTAGTGCGATAGTAGATAGATACCAGCGCCATATATTATCATTATTGAGAAGTTATGAAATATAGCTCATAATTTACGAAATAATTTAGTTTTTTTTTACAATCTATCTATATTTAGTATTTTTTGTTCTACTTCAGGATATGACTGAAATTATAGCTTTGAATGTATAGCCGTTTTGAGATAGCGCCTGGACAAAATAAAAAAAATAAACAAAACATCTCCATTTTGAAAGCCACCCATTTTCGTAAATTTTTTAAGGAAAAGTTTAAAAGAAGAAAATCTCCCATGGGCCGTGAAAAGGTATCTAAGACTTTCTTTCTCACTTTCACATTTAGCTACAATAAACTTGTCAAAAAAATTTAAAAATAGCCTGGTCAGGATTTTGATAGGCAACATATTTTAGGCGTATTTATCTATTATTAAATAAATAAAAAGTAGGTTTCATCTGGTAAACAGATCGGTGAAGGTCGTTGTATGTCCGGTTCAAAACATGGTAAATATTAATTTCTATTCTAGGTTTTATATTTTTTTCCTTAACCTCTAATCATAAACTAACCTGTACCCAAAAATGTGACTAGTGGTCGGCTTGTGTTGTGGTCTGTGGACCACCAGGCCTCTGCAAGTCACTGCTCGAACGTCTCTTTGAAATCGACGCCTCTATTGCGTACATCTATAAGTTCAAATTCGCTTGGAACTTATTGGATGCACGCCGCTTATACAAAACAACTTGGAAGTATCAATATCAGTGCATTTTTGATTTTGATAATCGTCCGCGGTAGGTACTTGTTATAAGCGTAATATGTATTATCGTTTGTAAGTATATATACTAATATTAAGTATAATTAATATACGAAAATTTGGATGGATGGATGTTTGTTTCTCAATCACGGAAGAACGGTATCAAATTTATATCTATATTATATATTTAACTCTATATAAATTTATATAGTTATATATTTATCTATAACAAGGGGCTTTATCTAAATATATGAAAAGAAAAGGTGACTGACTGATCTATCGACGCACAGCTCAAGCCACTTGACGGATCGGGCTGAAAACACTAATAGGTAGCTGTTATCACGTCGGTATTCAATCCCTAAATGGGTCAAATAGGGGTTTAAAACTCATGCTAAGTTGGGAACCACACAAAGACTAAGCAAAGACGATAAAAACTTATCGTCCAGAGCCCCCGTGTATCACTCACGAGTTCACGACTTCCTGAGGATTTAGGTCTTAATCTATTCAGATAACTTGGAGGTTCTGTAGTAAAAGCTGTATTGCTCTATGTATCGCCGATGGGGCGTGGTGATAGGATCGGATGAGCGTAAATTTGCATAGCTAACGAGCTACCCTGCTTTGCCCGGGGGGATGATGCTAACTAGACAGGCATTTTCACTTATTAGGTAGGTACAATCAAACCAAACGGTCGATTTATTTACGTGTTTATCTGTAAGTTGTAAACAAAAACATTCTTTAAGTTAAATAGAGAACTAAACTAGAAAAAGCCGATCAAGTGCGAGTCAGACTCGGGGTTCCGTACTACCACACAATATAAATTATAATTAAATTTAAAAAAAAATTATTATAATAGGTAAATAACAAGAAAGATTTCACAACAACACGTAATCAGCTGTGAAATAACAGACATATTTATTATGGCGCTATACTGGTAGCGCGGGCGCCTGAAAAACAATTCGATACCCTATGAGTAGGTACGGAACCCTGTTAACGATTTTTGTTTTTTTTTCCTGTATA
Source organism: Erebia aethiops (assembly GCA_923060345.2). Taxonomy (NCBI): domain Eukaryota; kingdom Metazoa; phylum Arthropoda; class Insecta; order Lepidoptera; family Nymphalidae; genus Erebia; species Erebia aethiops. The sequence goes on along the minus strand of OV281079.1, from coordinate 2,418,026 downwards.
CTTGTGCAGTGAGACCTTGCTTCCATATATTTAGACTAAATCTATGCTTGCTTCTTGCAAACTTTCATGATTCAGCCGGAAGTACCCTATAGGTTTTGTCAAAATATGTAGTAGGTAATTAGGTAGGTGTCGAGCTCAAGAAAGTAGAATGAGTAATAATAATATTGAAAATATCGCTACGATTCCCAGACAGAAAAATCACATTTTTTCTGCTGATTCCGAATAGACCTCATCTGGGGCTCATCATTGCTTTGCACTAAGCATGATTGTAGTCAAGCGCAAGCCTATCTCACAATAAAACAAAATGAAATCAAATTGAGTTTTAAGGTTTTTCTTCTTATTCAGGGCAAAAATAAGTTCGAACTTTTTCTATGTAGGTACAGTCGTTGGTTCAGTCATTTGCCGCCTTTTCTGAAGTGTTAGCCGCGTCCTCTGTCCGAGAATGCGTAAACCTGCTTACTTTTATAAATCTTGTATGTAAAACAAATGGTTTCATAAGGTCATTGGTTTCATATAATATTATGTACTGGCAAATTTTTACATTTTTTAAAATAATCATATCTATATTATGTAACATTCAATCTAGTTGTGCTTTGAAGTATTTTCAGTGAAATCTATATTTATGTCACCGTAAGATTGTAAAAACCGTTAGATTATAATATAACGTTTTTTATCTCGATAGATTATAAACTGTCGACAGATTGTGAACCGTAACATACTGCTTACAATTTAACGCGTTATTTTTCGGTAAATTGTAATATATTACTTATGTATATTAACCCGATAGGACCTAAGTGCACTACCTGAATATTCATGTCAAACCGTAACCGTAACCGTAACCATAGTTCGCGCGCGAGTTGAATGCAGAGTAAATGTGTGGTTTTATTTAATCGTATGGCGTTTGGTACATAATACATTCTTTCTATAAAAAACGCTTATTTCGCCTGCAAGTTCGTCGCTCGTTTAGCACCACCCAGGGGACACGCGCAAGGAGGTAGAAGGTAGCTCCTGCGGACGTGAGCGACGGGGCATCCCCCAGCGACGGGGCATGTGTGGTGACACTTACATTTATTCTGCATTCAACTCGCGCGCGAACTGTACAAGAAAGAGACAAGAAAACGTAAAAACAATAAATATTTCATACATATATAATACTCAGAACATCGAACGGTTCACAATCTTACGACAGTTTATTATCTCGCGGGATAGAAACCGTTAGATTATAACGGATTTTTCTTACGGTGACATTTACAAGTTAACTTGACTTGTACACATCCTGTGGTTTTTGGTTTTGTAATGATTTGTAGAGGGAAGATAATAGGTCTGTGGTAATTACCCATCGAGTTGAGCATCGAGTAGTTTGCATTCGAGGAACTAGGTGGCGCTAAAAATCAAAAATCATGAACTGGTCACAGACAGTGTTAAAGAAAGAATATACCTAGGAGTAAGTTTAAGTTATGCAGTGTAGAAGCAAGAAGACTGTGTTATCTCGTGATCTCTTATAAAGTTGAAAAAGTGTCCAGTAGTTGCTTTAGATAACAGTTCAAAAAACTCCCAAAATGGCGCTGGTGTAGACATAGGGTATGGTATGAACGTAGCAATTGTTAATGAAGTGAAGTTCTTCTTCTTCCTGTCCTTGTCCCACGCTATGTGGGGTCGGCACAACATGTTTTCTTCTTCCACTCACTTCTGTTATTCGTCAACCTATCATTCACCCCTTTTATACGCATATATCCTCTTTCACACAATCCATCCATTTTTTCTTTGGTCTCCCTCTACTCTTTTTTCCTTCCACATGCATATCTATCATTCTTCTCGTAATATGCCTTTCTTCCCTCCGCATTACATGCCCATACCATGCTAGCCTATTACTCCTCATCTTTTCTATCACTGGCGCTACTTTCAAACTTCACCTTATATATTCATTCCTAATCTTATCCATTCTAGTCACACCACACATCCATCTCAACATTCGCATTTCAGTCGCATGTACTTTTCTTTCATCCGTCCCTTTCACCGCCCAACATTCTGAACCATACAATGCGACAGGTCTAACGACTGTCTTATAGATTTTCCCTTTTGGCTTTTAGTTTAAGCCGAGTTAAATAATATAGTTGTGGCGCCCCCAATGCATTTCGACGGACACTATTTTTATTATACAAAGATAACACTCCTTACCTCTACACTCCATAGTATAAATTCTATGACTGGTCATGAACAATGCATAGATTGTAGACAATGTAGCCATTCTTTATTATAATTTTATGTCTGTGCTCTGCCCATGGGCTCTTTTTAATCTGAGGGCTCTGCTGTACGTCTGGTTAACTTCTCTCTGGTACGGACTACGCACAGCTCAGATTAAAAAGGGCATAATATCCTATAATATGTTACTTGTCTCTGGTTTGGCACAGAGTACATACTGGGGCAAGGAACCACAGATCACTCATAAACTAGTTGCAAGGAACATATTTACTACGGCGAGTACGGCGTAAACTTCGTATTCTTCGTAAAGTTCTGTGATAAACCGTGACAGACGACAGTCGTGCATAGACTTATTACATTATCTAGTTTACGAGTGATCTGTGCTTTTTTCTGGTCGGTGCTGTGGTGGTGCTGTGCATTAGATGTGTGCTTGTCTCTCAAAATTACTAGCAGTCGTGACTCGCAGGTGACTCGTGTACGCCCATTGCAATAAAAACACAACAAAGCAACAAATATGAGAATTATCTGAAAAAGCAGTTTACCTCTATTTTTTTTTGTTTTGTTAAGTAGGTAGTCATAATTAATATAATGACTTCTGTGAGTGCTAGTGCTGAAAACCTTTCGACCGATGCCCAAGTGAGTCAATAAATTTAAATAATTTACACTATAATTTGAATTTAGAATGTACTCTTTGTTGTAGTTATGGAAGCTAGATTTGCGTGCCTTTCCGATTCAATATTTAGAATCGTCTCTCGTTACCTCAATACAATTACAGGACGTAGGAAATGAGTCACTCGTTGTAACCCTATTTAATACGGAAGCTAGCGGTCTTTGTACGCAATTGCAATTCATTCCGGTTATTTTCTCGTCAGGTTATCACCTGATTTAATTCAGCACTAAAATTGGTGGAATAATCTTGCAAATAATTTTCTATAGTTCTTGCCATTGCTCCTTACATACTCCAATAATCTTCATTCAAGAGATACATGCATGCAGTGAAATTGAATACACTCTTTAGATCTCTTTACTGTTTATTATTTAAATTAGTGTCCGACCGAACGGTTTTGGTGTCGGTCGTAGTTTCGGCAGGTTTGCCGCCGAACCCGAAACTAAACCGAAACTCGTTTTTTTGCCGAAACAACCGAAACCGAACTTTCGGTCGGACACTAATTTGCATGACCTTTAAAAGGTGTTATTTTGATAGAAATCAATGATGTGTAAAAAGCTATACCAATATAATATATCTATAATTATATAATAAATATGAAAGTGTCTGTCTGCTACACTTTTATGGCCCATCTTTTCACCTGATTTTGATGAAATTTGGTACAGAAATAGCAGAGATGCATCCCAGGGAAAATCATGGCTTTTCTACTTTTTATCCTGGAAAATCAAACAGTTTCCACAGGGTATTTCAAAAACCTAAATCTACACAAAGTCCCAGGCATCATCTAGTATTATTATTAACTAGCTGATACCTGGACCTTCATCCATGTGCATTGAGGTTTTTAATTCAAGCAGAAACTTTAATTTTCTGAGACATAAAGTAGCATATGTGTTATTTCAAACGATAATCTATCTGTGTGCCAAATTTAATCCAGATCCATTCAGCCATTCTGGAGTGATTGAGTAACAAACATCTATCTATCCATCATTCCAATCTTTTGCATTTTTAATGTTAGTATAGATGAAAAGTGTAACTGTTTGTTAGCTTTTTAAGGCTCATGTGCCTCACCAATCTTGTCAAAATTTAGTACAGAGTTAGATTTCATCCCTGGGATGGAATTAGGCTACTTTTAAATTCAAAAAATCAAAGAATTCCCCTCACTTTTGATAAACCTGATATCAAGCATAGTCATGGGCATCAACTAATAAACTTTCTGTATAAATCATTTAATATTTGAATAAAACATTATACAGTAATATCATATTGTCCATGTAGCATTGCAATTTGACTGGTGGCAGTCATTACAAATGTGTAGGGAACATGCAATGTTATATCACTGATGCAGAGAGATGTTATGACTATTACTGGAGGCACAAACTTTATACACCAGGCATATTAGGCTATGATTACACTTGTAAGTTTTAGTCATGTGAATGAGTAACTTACGAAATGTAAACAGTCTAGTAAGTTGCATATTGTAAGGTTTTTAGTTCTTAAGTAGGTCACTAATGAGGAGGATAAGTGGAGTAGCGCAGAAAGTGACGATCATAGTACTCCCCAGTAAATTCGTTCCACTGCTACTACTACCGCGAATTGAAATAATGAATGTTATTTTGGTAATGTCAGTAATAATAAATGCCAGTTCTCTTCAAGTGGTCATATCATTCACATGATATCCATGTGGATGATATGACCATGATAATCCATGAGGATTTTCCTCCTCAATAAAAAAAAAGTATTGTAAGTTACTTAAGTGCTCTTAAGTTACTGTAAATAATATTTATTTGCAAGAATATGAATACGTAAAAAAAATTGCAACTGTAATAATATACAATTTAATAATTTGATATAATTTTGATTTTGATTGATTTAATAAAATATTATAAATTTTATAGTCATAAGCTGGCTATATGGCAAGACACATGCACATCACCTGGCACTAAGTAAAAACTTACAGCAAGTCAATCTCTGCAAGTGTTAGTTGCTAAACTTGCAGAAATCACCAGAGACAAGATCATATGTGTTCCAAAAAATTTGACAAGATTCAATTGAAATCTTCAATGGTTGTTGTGTATACAAAGAATTGGACCTTCGAATTCATTTTAAAAATTTTGTATTTTACATCTTAATTAAATTCTCTTATGCCATTGTCTCTGCTTGGGAAAGAAGATTCTTTAATAATAAAAAAAAAATTATAAATTCTTTAAATTGATTGTGAACTCTGATTTTCCAGGATAAAAAGCCTGTGTCCCTCACCAGGATACAAAATAAGTCTGTACCAAATTTAATAAAAATTGTTAAACCTGCTGTGATAATATTACAGACTAGCTAATTCCAGCAACTTTATCTGTGAAGATTATTTTTTTAAAAATAAATTAAGCCTGTATCGCACAATAAAGAAAGAGAAAGTTACAGTTGCGGTCTGAAAAGGTTTACCACTTTAAGGTTCATAATTGCATGCACTTGTCTGGGCCAGAAGGTGAATATGAGATTTGATTAGGCGTAGCTCATAGATTTTTAGGATGTATCGTTCCATACATTTCTTATTAGCTAAAGTAAGTGGCATAGGGAGAAACGTTTTTCTATATATTTGATAAATGTCTCTAACAAAAACAAATGCTGAAATGTCAAATTTGAAATTAGAAAATGAGGTTTAATATATAATAATGCTGCTTTTGTTACAATCGATGTTTGAAAGCCTCTTGAAAACTAAAAAGTAATAAATACCTTGATTTAGCGCTTTAAACCTTACTGCACACATAGATAAACATTCTCAGACTGTGACCGAACCAGTGCATAAAATCACATTGATCTATTGCTCTGTTGCAGCGTGATTGAAGGACAAATCAAACACACTTTCGTATTTATAAAATTAGTATGTTGGACAGACACATTTTCAAATTTATAAAAATTTATTAGTAAGTATGGATGAAGAAAGGCACAACTAGTCTTGGCATAAGTCAGGTTAAGCTCCCTCTAGTGTATCACAACTCTTACAAACGCATATCTTACAAGTAACAACTCACATTTCAAATGTTACTATTGCATAAGTAACTAATGCAATTGAAATATGAATTTTAAATTATCATTAGCCAATATCCTACTTTAGCGAATAAATTTTCCTCTTGATATACTTACTTAATATAAGTCACACCAATAATTATGATAAAATTATCGAAAATTTGTTAGTTAAGTATGAATGCAATGTAAGCTCTCTGTACCAACTAGGCACGAGTTAAGGTGTAAATATTTAAATAGAAGCACATTAAGATTTATTATAAGTAAATACCATTCATTAAGCCGTTCTACCAGTAGTAAGTAGTAAGTATATATAATCAAATCCAGTCACTGATATGCCAAATTCTGCTGGTTAGTATAATCCCTACCACATATTGCACTTAATTATGACCCTGCCTTTCTCAATAGATGTCTTCATCGACCATCTGTATGAACTATCTCTTAAAGAATTAGTATGGATGAGTACAGAAATATATATTTCATACTAATGCTTATTAAAAATTAAATTAACTTATTTAAAATGAAATAATTAGCCTGTCTGCTACGCTTTGATGACCCTGTTCAATCGATTTTGACGAAATTTGTAACAGAGGTAGGTTGCATTAGGAGTTTATCCTGGAATATCAGAGTTCTCATATGAATTTGCAAAGCCTAAATCCACACAGACAAAATGAAATTCATATCTACTTTTAAAAGTGCTATCTCCACTGGTTCGGAATGCTATTCCTGCTATTTATAGTCTTGCTAGTAGCGGGTAGTCGGGAGCATACTATGGATTCTTATAAATCTTTTGCAGAGTTGTGATGGCGGATCAATGTGCTTGGAATTGGCCTTGGAAGGGGAGAGGCTATGTAAGGCCGGAGATTGCCGCGCCGGAGTCGCCTTCTTCCAGGCTGCCATCCAGGCGGGCACTGATGACCTTCGCACCCTCAGCGCCATCTACAGCCAACTGGGCAATGCTTACTTTTACTTGGGAGACTACAATAAAGCGATGCAGTATCATAAACACGACTTGACATTGGCAAGGTGAGATTTTTTTTACTACTTCTATTGGCAATCTGCAAAGCTCTCTCGTGCACAGATTGAACAGCGCCATCTATAACCAACTGGGCAATGGCAATGCTTAAACTACATAAGGCAATGCAGTATTATAAACATTACTTGACTTTGGCAAGGTGAGCCTTTTCTTTATTTTTGCTTTTGGCAATATGCATAGCTCCGACAGGCTCGGAATAATTTCACAGCTCCTGCTACAGCTTAGCCTATCTATACTAATATTATAAATGTGAAAGTTTGGTTGGATGGATGTTTGTTACTTAATTACGACAAAACAGCTGGAATAACACATGGGCTACTTTTTATCCTAGAAAATGAAAGAGTTCCTGCAGAAACCAAGAAACCTCAATCCACACGGACGAAGTAATTTAATAAAGCCTATTTCTGAACAGAACACCAGGCTACTTCTTGTATTTTGTCTCTTTCAATATCACCATCCAATGTCTTGAATCTTCAAAAACTTATATTACTTATTTTCTCAAAACCTGACCACTAGTAGTTATTTCCATATTTGCCAGAAGACATAGACAAGACAAACTTTTAATTATTTTTGCTCACAATTATGTAATTATAAACAATTTCATTACATTTCTCAAGGCATAAATACTCAGGTAATTTTGTGATAGATGAATAACTAATTGTATAACATCAACATTTCACAGAACAATGAACGACAAACTCGGCGAGGCAAAAGCATCTGGCAATTTAGGGAATACACTCAAAGTGATGGGCAAATTCAACGAAGCAATCCAGTGTTGTAAGCGACATCTGGAGATATCCCGGTCTTTGGGAGACAGGCTGAGTGAAGGCCGGGCTCTGTACAACCTGGGCAATGTGTACCATGCCCAGGGCAAACAGTTGGGAAGAGTGGGGCAAAACGATCCGGGCCAGTTTCCCCAAGAGGTCCGCGAGTGTCTTATGCAAGCTGTGGCTTATTATGAGTAAGTTATTTCTTTTTTCTTCTTCTTATTTTGGGTAATGGCGTATCGTTATGCCACACCAAGCTATAGAGCTTGGTGTGGCATAACGATACGCCATATTCGCCAGATACGCCAAGAAACTTGGGAGTTTTCTTTTTTACTTACTGACAACCAAAGCCGAGAACTTAACTGGCGTATTACCAAGCAATATGGTGTGTAAGTGGCAAACCCAGGTTTGATTCCCGGCTATTGATGTATAATTTTAGAGTAGGTATTAAATTCTTTTTTAACAATTATATTAACAGGATCTCCCAAAAGTCGTAGTATCTAATCCCCTGTTAGTTTTATGTTCGAAAACCATATTAAATGATAGTGATAATTTATTTTAAAAATTTTATTTTATAAAAAAATTGCCCCATTCACAGTTACAAACAAAAATATACAGATACAATCTTAGATAAATAATGTTAACAATTTTTATCAATTAATTATTATAGCAGTTTCTTTTTTATATTAAAAAAGAAATGCGAAAGTTTCGATGTTTGTTACTCAATCACGCTAGCAGGACTGAACGGATATCGATGAAATTTGGCACATTATAGTCTGGAATAACACATAGGCTACTATTTGTTCCGGAAAAATAAAGAGTTCCCGCGGGAACCAAAAAACCTTGATCCACGCAGACGAAGTCGCGGGCATCAGCTAGTTATTGATAAAATAATAATATACTAGCTGGTGCCCGCGACTTCATCCGCGCGGAATAAGTTTTTATAATACCCACAGGAACTCCTTAATTTTCCCGGCAAAAAGTAGCCTATGTCACTCTCCAGGTCCTCAACCATACCCATGCCAAAAATCATGTCGATCCGATGTTCCGTTGCGGCGTGATTGAAGGATAAACCAGCATACCATCAAACAAACACAACTAGCCACGGCCGAAGCCTTCCACCAGGCCAGACCAGGGAAAATTCAGAAATTATAAATTCCCAAATTGACCCTGCCGGGGATCGAACCCAGAACCTCCGCACGTTAAGGCAGCAGCGCTACACACTGCGCCATGGAGGTGGTCAAAAGGTCGCCAAGGAGGTCTAAGCTCTAATTCCCTCTCTCCTATGAGAGTGGAGGCCTGTGCCCAGCAGTGGGACGTTACTAGGCTGTAGTGGTGGTGGTGGATTAGTAAGTTGGAGAACTTAATTGTATTTGCAGGGAGAACTTGGAGTTAATGCGAAGCCTCGGCGACCGGCAGGCCACGGGGCGGGCGTGCGGCAACCTCGGAAACACGTGCTATTTGCTGGGCGACTTCCCGCGGGCCATAAGATACCACACGGAGCGGTTGCGGATCGCGCAGGAGGTCGGCGACCGCGCGGCTGAGCGGCGAGCCAACAGCAACCTCGGCAACTCGCACATCTTCCTCGGACAGTTTGAGAACGCTGCAGAGCATTACAAGTTAGTATGGGCGTGATGCCTGTGCCAATTTTTTTATTGAAGCGTAAACTTCTTTTTCTAAAAAATGATATGAAATGTGCACATTTCATACCCTGTAAATGAGTTCGAAAGTTAAACTTCCCGGCCTAGGCCAGTAAAGAATGTATGTATTTTCATTACATATCATAAGTTTGAATTTGGAATCTTTCTTCCTGAATATCTTGTAACTTGTTATAATGTAAAAAAAGCTTCTTCTTCGCAAATTAGAGAAAAGTTTATTCAAATTCAAATTCGTTTATTTGCAGAAACATGTTTTATACAAAAGGTGGTAAACAGAATTACATAGAAGTATACAATACATATTATACAAGTCTCGGCCGAAATAGATTGCTGTTTTATTTATATATTCACGGCCTCGTTTACTTAAAAAGGCTAGCGCGCGCCTCGTCCTTCTAAAATCACTTGGGAGGTCCTCGGCTTCGCCTCGTCCTTCCAGTATTACTCAGCCGTGAATTGCTTTATTTCCGGCCTGGGCAGTAATGTACTATTATTAATCATTTATTGTAATAATTTTAATGCATTGCGAATAATTCAGCCCTATCTATGATTTTCTTGCAAATATCGCGTAAAACATTATCGCAGTCTAAATTGCAAGCTAAGGTTATCAAGTTGAATTTTGTCGCTAAATATAAGTATTTGAGGTCTGCTTGCCAATCTACGGTCATTTAAGATAACATCGCACCATTTTAGCGTGGCCTTACTGCCTTGTAAGCGGAAACAACATTTTGACTCAAGTTTAACCTAGAGGTTAGAGGTACCAAGGTCAACTCATTCTGATGAACGATGTGCGAACTAGATAACGAGCAGATAGACAAACGTATTTATATTAATCCATACTAATATCATAAATGCGAAAGTGTGTCTGTCTGTCTGCTACGTTTTCACGGTTCATCTGTTGAACCAATTTTTGATTGAATTTGCTTCAGAGATGGATAATTGCAATCCCGGAGAAAGACAGTCGCGGGCATCATCTAGTTAAGAAATAAGAATGCATCACTATAAATTATTGTACTGTAAACCTGCTTATGCGACAACAATGATTGTGTATCTTTCGAGTATCCACCACCACCACCACAACCCATTAACGCCTGTGCCCAGCAGTGGGACTGGGAATAGAGAGGGAATCTTCGAGTATCAAATGACTCGTAATCGAGACGGATTCTCCCGTACTCAATACGCGTGGGCGAAAAGTTTTGATTTATTTCAATTCTGAACCCTTATACTACTAGTTTGTGCACATCGAAAAGTTTGATGACTATCGAGACGCCATATCCTCTGATTAAAACTGAACGCATTGTTTTAAGGTTTGAGTTCGTCCAAACATCCAGCTTTCGCTATAAACGAACACTGCAAAATGCGAATGTCTACCGAATGAGTCAATCTAGAGCTTTTATATCGATTTTATTCCGACGTTATTTGAGATAAGTACTTGGGAATCAGAATGTAATAATGTTGTCGAAAATGGCAAATACGTAGTAAGCAAGTAAAGCAAGCTAATCTTATTTCTTCTGCGGGCCGAGTGGAAGTTTTTTACGTTTTCGACAACGTTAACTACATTTATTGAACTGATCGAGCTCTTAACTGTCAAGCGCTAGCAGACAATCCCATACAGACCATAGTTAACGTTGTCGCGATCGAATGAAAAGAAATCTCCCACTAGGCATTCTGATAAAAGCTTAAGACTTATGCGTTGCGTTCTGCGAAATTAACTAAGTTTACTGTGTCGAAGAAATATTAGTATTTAGTTTAAGATGTCATTGCATGGAACAGTATTCAACTTCGCGGCGAAAATATTATTAATGCCCTTCGAAGCTTGGTTAGTTCTCCCCGTTTTTTCCTGCAATCCTTTTTTAGAGGCCTACCTCATCGAAATCGACTTAGAAATTCAAATAAGTGAATAAACAGACAAACTTAGATTGTGACTTAATAGTTTTAGAGAACGGTATTAACCGGTTTCCCTTAGCACGGTAGTTGTGACTGTCACTTTTCTACAATTTCCATTATTGTTATTGACTGAATATTTGTTAGTCTTCAGCAGCAGTGCCTTTCAATTTTCTGTCAAAAGTCCCTGTGTCCACAATTAGTCTATACTAATATTATAAACGTGAAAGTTTGGATGGATGGATGTTTGTAACTCAATCACGCCAGAACGGCTGAACAGATCTGCATGAAATTTGGCACAGATATAGATTATAGTTTGAAATAACACTAGCCTACTTTATATCCCGGAAAATTAAGGAGTTCCGATAAACTTTAATCCACGCGGACGAAATCGGGGGCATTCTAGTAAATCATGAAAAAAGTGAAACCCATCCCTGCGTCCCTGTTAAAAAAATAAAATAAGTGAAACCTTTTAATCAAGAAACTTGAAATTTAACTAGCTATAATCCGCCACAGTAGGTACTATCTATAAGGTAAATCTATGTGGTACAATGTGTATATGTGTGCAATATTCACTACACAACATAAATCCTCCAAATTACTCTCAACGTACGTTTCACTCCGACACCGGAGCATCTTCAGGAGATGTTGACTCGACAAAGTCTTTACAATTTACCTACTGCGGCGGATTATAGCTAATTAGCTGATGGTTCAAGTTTTTTTGATTCCCGTGGGAACTCCTTAATTTTCCGGCATATATAGTAGCCTATGTCACTCTCCAGGTCCTCAACTATATCTATGCCTAAAATCACGTCGATACGTTACTCCGTTGCGGCGTTATTGATTATGATATAGAATATGATTAAATTTCAAGTTTCTTCATTGTCAGGGACTTCCGCAAAGTAACGCTTCTATCCAATATTTGAAACCTTTTATTACTCACACAGGCGAACCCTAGCCCTGGCTGAAGACCTTGGCGACGCGGCGGTGGAAGCCCAAGCGTGCTACTCTCTGGGCAACACGTACACTCTACTCCGCGAGTACCGCACAGCGGAGGAGTACCACGCGAGACACCTGTCCGCTGCGAGGAAGCTGCAGGACAGAGTGGGTGAAGGCAGGGCCTGTTGGTCGCTCGGCAACGCGCACGCGGCGCTTGGAAACCACGAGAAAGCGCTGTACTACGCGAAGGAACACTATAATATTTCCAAAGAGGTCAGTTCACCTTCTCATTCCTCCTTTATTTAACTACATTCGACTCCATCTTGTTTATTATATTTCCAAAAATTCAGTTCACCTTCTCGTTCCTCCTTTATTTAACTACATTCGACTCCATCTTGTTTATTATAATGTTTCCAAAAATTCAGTTCACCTTCTCGTTCCTCCTTTATTTAACTACATTTGACTCCATCTTGTTTATTATAATATTTCCAAAAATTCAGTTCACCTTCTCGTTCCTCCTTTATTTAACTACATTCGACTCCATCTTGTTTATTATAATATTTCCAAAAATTCAGTTCACCTTCTCGTTCCTCCTTTATTTAACTACATTCGACTCCATCTTGTTTATTATAATATTTCCAAAGAGGTCAGTTCACCTTCTCGTTCCTAATTTATTTAACTACATTCGACTCCATCTTGTTTATTCAACTGCGGATGACGAGGCCCTGGGTTGGGGCCATGACAAGAATTAGGTGTTACTGACAAGAAATTCTCAGCACTAGCCGAGAGTTAGGAAGCAGGCGGTGCTTTACTCCCGTGCCTCGGAGAGCACGTAAAGCCGTCGGTCCTGCGCCTGGTCTCATTCCGGTCGAGTCGGATTTGCCGTCCCATCATTGCAGCATGTGCCGATTTGGTCGAGTAAAAGAACAGAGAGCGCACTTGTGTATGTGAGTGTACACACTTATGCACTACTAGCAGATGCCCGCGACTTCGTCCGCGTGAAATAAGTGTTTTAAATTCCCACGGGATCTCCCTAATTTTTCGGGTTAATATATAGCCTATGACATTCACAAATAATGGGGCTTTGTATTGGAACCAGAATTTTCAAAATTGGTTCGGTAGATCCAGTGATTACCCCCTACAACGTCACAAACTCACAAATTTTACCTCTTTATAATCTTCTTAATATATATAAATCACGCGTCACGTTGTTTGTCGCGATGGACTCCTAAACTACTTAACCGATTCTAAATTAAATTTGCACACCGTGTGCAGTTTGATCCAACTTGAAAGATAGGATAGCTTACATCTTAATTTATAGCCGCAATATTATTTTATTGCAAATTATTTGTCTATTATTGAATGTCAAACTGACTGAACAGAGAATGGCTACCAACAGAGGCCAATGGAAGCGAATGATCCGTTCGAGGGTAGGATCCAGCCAGGACCACGATCTTTAGCAATGAAGGAACGACCCAAGAGAGAGAGAGAATGTCAAACATTCACAATAATATTACTATAAAGAGGTAAAGTTTGTGAGTGACGTTATAGAAGGTAATCTGTGGATCTACTGAACCGATTTTGAAAATTGTGGTACCAATAGAAAGCCACATTATTTGTGAGTGTCATAGGCTATATTATATTAATCCGAAAAATTATGGAGTTCCCGTGGTAATTTAAAAAACTTATTTCACGCGGACGAAGTCGCGGGCATCTGCTAGTATTAGTACAGATAATATCTCCCTCGCAGATGACTTATATCTCCGGATATAAATAATTTCTGAATTTTCCCTTTGGCCTGGTGGGAGGCTTCGGCCGTGGCTAGTTACCACCCTACTGGCAAAAACGTGCCGCCAAGCGATTTAGCGTTCAGTGTGCTTAGCATGCGCACAACGAGATTATCTCGCGACGAGAGAGAGAGATGTTGTCGTTGCCAGCAAATTTTTCATTTACCCTAACACGCACAAAATGCGATATCTTACAAGAAAAAATGTTCGACATGTAAAGGTTCGTAGAGAAAAATACCACAGCTAAGAAATATTACTTTTATCTCTACTTTTGACTTAACGAGACAAGTAACCATGTTAGCTTCGGTGGACAGAGAGAGATAACGGGTAGACATAATTTTACTCGTAGTGCGCATGCTAGCCATACAGGCAGATGCCGTGTAGAAACCGAATAGGGTTATGGGTTTAATATAGTCGTCATTCCACTAACAGGTTAGCCCGCTACCATCTTAGACTACATCACTTACCATCAGGTGAGATCGCAGTCAAGGGCTAGCTTGTAGTGGATAAAAAAAATGGCAGTCATAGGGACTGACGATAGAATTGAAAACGAATATTTAATAATTATTATTTTTTAATTTCGAATGTAGTATATTTATATTTAAGACCTTTTGTCTTCGTAACAAGGGGAGCATGTCGGTCACGCGAATCCACATTTTTATCCCCTACCAAAAAGTCTCAACGCGGCTAAAGAAGTTTTCACTTCAAAAGTAAAAATGTTCCCCACAGCTGGGAGATGTGCTGGGCATGGCTACGGCGCAGATGAACATCGGCGACCTGTGCAAAGTCCTAGGGCTCCCGGTTGACGCGGCGCCCTCACTGCCGCAGGACGCACCCGTGCCCCGGACGCCCTTCAACGCGCTGCGAGTCCGCCGACAGAGTATGGAGCAGCTATCCCTTATACAGGTGTGCACCTTTTTAACTTCCACAGCTGACAAATATAAATTACAAATTCAAAACAACCCCCGACATAATATGGAAGTAACAGGAAAAAAGCTGAGGAACTTCGACGGATGAACAGATTTTCATGAAACATGGCTAAGGCTAAGAACACTCGGGATAATATTATCTATGACAAAAAAAACTGAACGAAAATCGGTTCATCCGTTTGGGCGCTACGATACACAGACAGATACACAAACAGACACGTTAAACTTATAACACCCCTCTCTTTTTTGCGTCGGGGGTTAAAAATAGGGATGATGACACCTCAATCAATTTAGCAACTGTTTATCAAACTTAAAAACGCGCTTCTGTTATGGAAGTTGTATGAAATTCACAAGTGACGTCATCAAATTTCAACGCACTTTTTTTCTTTAATCTATATTTTAAAATGGTTATCGAATTTAAAACTAACCGAGGATGTGAATTTTAGATATTTTGGTAGACCCTCTATTTAATAATCAGTAAGAAATAATTTATTTTTGATATAAGCATCATCCCTATTAGATACTAGATGGCGCTGTACAGAGTTCACTCACGTTAGAACCGTCATTCTATTCAACTCAAGATTTTGCAGGCATAAGCCATGTTTAAGTCCAGTGTGCTTAGCATGCGCACAACGAGATTATCTGGCGACGAGAGAGAGAGATTTTGTCGTTGCCAGCAAATTTTTCATTTATCCTAACATGCACAAAATGCGGTATCTTACAAGAAAAAATGTTCGACATGTAAAGGTTCGTAGAGAAAAATACCACAGCTAAGAAATATTACTTTTATCTCTACTTTTGACTTAACGAGACAAGTTACCATGTTAGCTTCGGTAGACAGAGAGAGATAACGGGTAGACATAATTTTCCTCGTAGTGCGCATGCTAGCCATACAGAGGAGTGTATAATCTGGCAGACCTATTTGACCCGGTGTAAGCGTCGCTAGTATCTAAGAAAAATAAAATAAATACTGTTGGGATATTCAAATTATAGAAATAATATATTGATTAAAAGGAAAATTTTGACGTCCTGTTTGAGATATTTATTTAAAGTGATGTATAAAAGTCATAGAACGTAAAACTAAAAAACCTTGAAGTAACATAAAGAACATTTTTTTAAAAAACAATTTATTTTAAAGCAAGTTCCAACAAAAACAAAAACTAAACAGGCATAAAAAATTGTTCCAATTTTGGCCACCCGGTCAGACAATTTTGTGGGACTATATTTTTTATGCCTGTTAAATTCTTTTTAATTTCATTTTTCATATCTACTAGCGAAGCCGTCACCGGGACCGCAGCTGAGGACCCGGAGTGTAACATAGCCCATAGGTTACTTTTTTTTTAAACTGATTAGAAATTTAATAAACTTATCGCACGCGAATGAAGTCGCGGGCATTAGCTAGTACCTACTACATATTATTATACATTCATAGACTACGAATTTTGCTCACGCTTTTGTATTATCTTTCAACCTTTTTGTTTATTCTCTGTTTTGAGTGTGTGCAATAAAGAGTTTTATCTACTCCAGCATCGAAAAGTTCCAATTTCGAATTTGACAACTATATCGAATTGAACCCTCTTTCGTGTTTGCTTCTCATAACGATACAGTTCGTTGTATGGGAGCTGTATCGTTATGAGTCGTAGCTGTATCGATATGGTTATCTTCATAAATAGGATACCTATAGCTTAGCGGCTCTGGGTTCTGGCATTTTCCCAACCACAGAGTTCTTAGTATGTAGAGGAGCCATACCTACATCATGGCGGATGGTGGCACCCGTCATTGAATATGTACATAGTATATATTTCATCTCCACCTACTCTATACTCTATGTACCCAACCCACTCTATGGTTGGTACTGCCACTCTTACTGCCAATATAAAAAAAAAAATTAGAAAAATTACGCGGTAAACGGATTACTTTTGCAACTTGTGAAATTTGTATTGATTTGACTTTTTTATTAATTTACAAAGTAAAAAATTATAAAGACGTCCTTGTCGTAGATAAAATCTTGTATGCAACTGTACGTAATTAGTCATTTTAATTCTCGTACTATCCTATTTTGATACTCGGCAAGCCTCGTATCAAAAAACAGCACTCGAATTAAAATCACCCTCATTACGATACAGTTGCATAAATAGCTATTATCTATCTATATAACAAAATTCCATAACATTTACAGAAGTTTGAGAAATCTGTTAGAAAGAAGCATGCTCCTGAAAATGCTTATTATTCTGTTGAAGATTATGTAAATGATAATAGGGCATGGATTTCATTCGCTCCAGCAATGTGGCTGTGTATATGTGTGGTTAGGACTGCGGTTACATAAGTGTCTACACATTAATTGTAAATTAATATTTTCAAAGGAGCAACCACCGAGTTTCTTGCTGGTTCTTCTCGGTAGGTTCTAAGGGAAATTATTATTGATTCTAACGACAGTGGATATTCTAAGTTCATTACAAAGGTTGTCAACTTTAATTGTAACTCGACGTTACTAATATTGATGAACCAATTTTATGTTATATATATTTAATATAAAATTGGTTCATCAATATTAGTACTTACATTATAAATTTTTTCATGTAATTCTTTTGTATATCTTTTGGAATCGAATAAATGAATTTATTATTAAGTTTATTTGAATAAAAAAATATGAGTTTGAATCTATATCTATCAATGATGATGATTTCTTTTGTCCCCAGATAACACCGGACGCAAAAAAGAAAGAGGGGGAGGACAAAGAAGAGAGGGAAATGGTTCGAGGGGAGTCAGAGGAACAAGAGAGCCCGGCGGAGATGTTCATGGAGCTCGTGGCTCGCTGCCAGTCCTCGCGCATGGACGAGCAGCGAGCCTCGCTCGACAAGGAGAACCGCCCGCGGGGCAAACTGCAACGAGCCGCGAGCGGGCCGAACAAAAACCCGTGAGTACTTATAGCTACCTTAGTTCTTAGTTTCGAATCGATTGTTTTTTTTTTAATTTTTTATTTATTAGGACACGGACACTTACATTAAAACATTCAAAGGTCAACTTATCCTATAAAATAAAATAAAAGTTAAATGTAGTACCCACTTAAAAGGAAACAACGTATGTAGTTGATAGAATACAGGAATGCTTTGAAGACACCGATTTATGGAGCTAGCGCGTTTGAAGACGAAAGAAACGTTCTTACGTCACTACTTATAGCAATATAGCACCCACCACTGCAGCGCATTATGGTCCCACTGTTGGGCAGAGGCCTCCACTCTCATAGTAGAGAGGGAGTTAGACCCACCACGCTGCTCCAATGCGGATTGGGGGGCTTTAACGACTATTATCGTGTTAGTGATAATAACATAGTGATTAAAGCTATATTATTTTTATTTAATTTATTTTGTAACATTATGAGGTCATCGGCACTGTTGCGGAATCAAAGAAAAATAACATGGTATGACAGTGACTCCGTCACTTGTCAGAAATGACATTACACCATCATATATATGTAGGTACATACTAGATGGCCCTTGGATACCTTAGTGAGAATGGCTACCAACAGAAGCAAATGGAAACAAATAATCCGTTCGAAGGTACGATCTAGCCAGGACCACGATCTTCAGCCATTAAGGGACGACCAAAGAGAGAGACTAGATGGGACCTTTCATAGAAAAAAGTTGGGCGTCCGACTTGTAGAGCACGCTCCACACCTGTATAATCCTGTCCTTGTCCCCGCCATAGCGCTGTCCTGCTTTTCATAATAAATGGCGTTAGTAAAATAAGTCCACATTCTTTGTTTGACAGGGCCCGTCTATGTAAATTGAGGTCGTTGCATTTCACACATTCGCGCCTACTGACTACTCTATGGCTGAAGAGCGCCATCTTGGAAACATTGAAAATCTTGAAATAGATTTTATTTTTTGCAAGTCATTTAGTTTGCTATTCTAATTTATTTTATTTTTAATAAAATCAATATATAATAGGTATATTGATCTCTAAGTTTTTTGAAAATAAAATATAGCCTATGCTACTCGCTGATAAAGTAGCTTTCTATTTAAGTGAAAGAATTTTTAAAATTGGTTGTGTAGTTTTTGAGTTTATCCATTACAAACACAAACAAATCTTTCCTCTTTATAATATTAGTATAGATATATCGTCCTTTGTTTACGAGATATATTGAAACACCCAAAAGGGGTGCTTTTTCACCCCTATCTTCAATTTCCACCCTCTAATTGAATAGCACTCCGAGGTTTTTTCTTCTTCCTGCAATAAAAACCCGTGAATTTATTAGTTCCTTATTGCTCTGTTTTTTAAGACATAATCAATAGCTAATGAGGCCACTAGAGAGAGCGTTCAAATAAATTTAACTTTTTTACGAACATCTCAATATTTATAGACAAAGATAAAAGTTTCAAAAAATGTTGTTAAATTAAACGTAATAACTTTTAATTCACACCTCTACTCCGGACTAGACTAACTAGACCAGAAAAAAAACAGAAAATAATAGACTCTCAAATGGATTCTGCGGGGGATCGAACCCGGGACCTCCAGCTTATGATAACAGTGCTTATAACTGCGCCAGGAAGGTCGTCTTCGTGTTTTGTAACTTGTTGTGACGAAAAGTTGCCAATATTTATTGGGTTCTAATCATCAAACTCAATTTTTGTATTTATAACATGTAGGACATACAGGTGTCTCTTACGTAATGTTTTGACTCTAGCACCACCATCCACCATCATCATCACATTTTCAACGTACTATCGGCTCACTGCTGAGCACGAGTTTCGACTCTCGGAAGTCGGAATGAGATGGTTTTGGCCAGTATCCGCCACGCTGACGAAGTGCGGATTGGCAGAGATTTACACTCAAGTGATATTTAATTTCTTAAAACGCACTTAGGTAACTACGAAAACCTAGAAGTGCGTGCCCGAGAATCGACCCACGGCCACCCGGATACGAGGCCGGGCATCTGAACCATTAGGCTATCTTCACTATCCCAAATTTCTATGTGTTCTTTATAGCAAAACTTATTTTTTTCGATATATATTCTTGGTCTTGCGTATGACAAACAGGTCATCGATGACAGGACATCGCGCCAAATCCACTTTCTGTGTTCAAACCTATCCATATCCATTGTAATGCGTCAACAAGATGCTATCATACGTCACGTGTCATCTCCACCTTATCGCTCAGATTATCGCTGAGGCCCCTTACGCACTGCGATTAAACGCACGCGGTTTTGAGACACCGAAAGATGTAAGGGTTATTATGGTTTTCATAAAATTTATTTCTTCTACTGATTAAGAAGATACTACTAACTACTTAATATAATAAATGCGGAAGTAAATTTGTTTTGTTGTTTTGTCCTTCAATCACCCCGCAACAATAAGACGCATTAATATGAGTTTTTGTATGGATATAGTAGCTACCTGGGGACTGGGGCCGTACTGCCAACGCTTAAACCTATATTGTTATTTGTTGCATTATTGTTGACTTTCGTGTTTTACAATTATCATCCTTATTTTAGGAACGTCATAAAAACCTATATTGCATGCACACGCGATTTTTTTCTGTGACTGATTTTAAGATCACCAATTTTTTACACAATTGTAGCATTAATTTGGTGATTTTTCGTATTTTATTTTGGCACACTCACGGCCTGTCTGACTTTAATGGCTGACAAATTGTAATCTCTTCACGTTCTAGATACCAAAACCGCGTGCGATTAACCATAGTGCGCGCTAAGCCTAATATCGTATGGTACTTGACTATTCACTAGCTCACAAAGTAGGTTACATTACATGAACTGCATTTTAAATCTGCAATTTCTGTGGAAAGTTACTTTACAATTATTTCTAGTGTTTAAAAAATTTACTTGTAAATACTTAATATATTTATTTAACAATTCGCGGGCTATAATGACAGCTGAAAGGTAAGTCTTTGTCGTAACTCCGTCTAATCATACTTCATACTAATATTATAAATGCGAATGTGTGTTTGTTTGCTGGTTTGTTGGTTCGGCCTTCAATTACGCCGTAACGGAGCAACGGATCGACGTGATTTTTGGCATGAGTATAGTTGAGAACCTGGAGAGTGACATAGAGTCTTCATCCCGGAAAATTAAGGAGTCCCTGCGAGAATAAGTGTACAGTGTACCTAATTTGAATAAATAAAGATAGATTGCTTAATTGATCGAATAAAAAAAAATTAAACCACGCGGACGAAGTCGCGAGCATCAGCTAGTGTGAACTAATTTCAAAAGGTGCCTACCGTCACCTTAGTTCCATTTAAATTTGATAAAGATAATTAATATCTTCGTAGATTGAAGACCGAAGACATTGTGGTTAGTATATTCGACTGCGGCTGACGCAGTCCCGGGTTCGATTGCTGGGTTGGGCTGTAATTAAGAATTGGGTTTTTCTGTCAATAAATTCTCAGTAAGTACCTACTAGCCTGATGTTAGGAAGTTAGCGGTGTTAGGAACTCTACTAACCGAGCGGATACTCGATAGTCATTCTATTTCGAAAAAAACCGCAAGTGAGGCCGCTTGTATTTGTTTGCTTGAATCACAAAATCACACGGTTAAAAACCACGAAGGTTTAGCCGTAGTGCGGCCTAGGCCTTGGGTCATACAGGTGTCTCTAATGCTACGTCTCGTTTTTACTCTACCACTCCATAGTCAATATTCAATGCTCTATTTGTTTATTTCATGTAAGACACGCAGATGTCTCTTATCATGTCTTGTTTTGGCTCTACTACGGGTAATGTACTCGTAACATAACAGTAGGTACATTCAGAAATCCGTAATACAAATCCGTCTATGTTCAGAAGGTAACAAAAAAAAGGGAAATTTATAAAATGGTTTTCCGAAACCATTATGTTTCGGCAAACCATTTTTATTGCAACACGAGCTTGCTAGCTGTAATAATAGAAAACCTACGTCAAAATAAGAGCTAAAACACACTAGTAACCGGACACGGAAAACGTCTGGCGTCGTTTGCGGAAACGACGTTTTCTCTTGTGTGTTAGTATGCGGCGTACCTAAGAGTGACTTAATAAAAATAGTTTATGTCCTGCCGACCATAGAGATTCGCCATCTGCGCGGGAGATTATTATGCTGAACAAGTATGTGCGCAAACACAGGTGCACTCTCTGTTCTTTTTACTCTCATAGCCCGATGGGACGGATTCGACACGATCGAAGAGAGATCAGATGCAGGACCGCCAACACCGCTAACTTCCTAACTCCAGGTTAGTACTGAGAATTTATTGTCAGAAAAACCCAATTGTGGACCAAACTGGCAATCAAACCCGGGACCTCGTCAAATATGCTAACCACTAGAACAATGAGGCAGTACTTATTTTGCACCAAATATAATTTTTTGTCCGTAGTGTGTTATAACTCTTAGCAAACAAACAAGAGCTTATCCAAATTCCAATTATAGCTACGAAATAAAAACTAAAAACAACTGCCCATCAACTTAAAGCTTTACAAGACTTATAGCAATAAAGAGTTTGCAAAATAATTTTTGTGCTCAAGTGTACAGCTTTGATAGCTTCTGTATGAAATTATTGATGTTAGCGTGAACGAATAGACAGGCGAAAGAATGAAAATAGCTTTTTAAATTTAATATCTGGAGCAGTTATTAAATACTAGGTCACTGATATTTTATGTTGCTAGGTAATATTTCAAGAACAAAAATATGGAAATATAGACAAACTCTAATTGACGTATCGAAATCCCTAAAAGCTTTCTCAGCTACCGGCTATAACTGGATGCATTGGGAAAACACCATATGCCGAGGCGGGAAAGAAAAAAAATGGTATGGAATGACAGAGAATTCCAATTAAAATGTTTTTTATTCTCAATACTCTTTAGGAGAATATGGGCGAGAATTGCACATATATTTTCTATGACAGCGGCGGATTAATAACTCCGTACCTTACTGAACTTCCTTTAGTCTGCACATATTGTGTGCAATGTTCCGATCATAGCTTCAATCTATTGGTGTCCGCTGCGCTCCTGCGGAGACTAATCCTAACTCTATGGTTCCGATAAACATTAAACTACAGTTCGCGCGCGATTTGAATGCAGAGTAAATGTACGTGTCACCATACATATTTGCTCTGCATTTGACTCGCGCGCGAACTTATCAGTACATGATTGGTTATTTGACAACTTGTCAATTAAATTATTTTTATAGAGGACCTCCCAAAAGACGTTTATATCTATGTCTCCTGTTAATTTTATGTTTGATAACCATTTTAATTATCGATTAAAGTAAAAAAGTACGTACGTTGACTTTTGATGACAATAGTCACAATTCAATATTCCATACAAAAGCTAAGCGCGCGTTTTGAAGTCAGAAAGAAAGTTCTCAAAAACTTAATAAATTACATTAAAATTGAAATTAAAGATAGTTAGGAATAGAGACCAAAAATATTTTTATTTTAATTTTTCCCCCAAAATTGACGAAATGGGGGGCTTTCAATGTGGTGATTTTCTAAGGTCCAAAGTTGACCTCAGAACTCTAAATTTTCTGAAAGGCTGAGCCTGAAACTTCATCAATTATTTGAATTATATCCTGTACTTGAACAATAAATACTAAAATTAGATAAATATTATAAGGATACGAAATTACTTAATTTTTAATGAGCTTCAGTATTTTTAACAGAACTTCACAATGATGTCAATAGATGGCACCGCGAGGTTTCAGTTCGGGGCGAACGACTAGTCTAAGAGTTTTCTGGCGTAAACATTTACTTCGTTACTAAGTGGATGATGCCCGCTACTTCGGCCTCGTGGATTTACGTTTTTTATTCCCGCGGGAACTCCTTCATTTTCCGGGACTTCACTTCCCCGGGATGCAAACTATCTCTCTACCAAATTTCATCAAAATCAGTTGAAAAAATGGGTAAAGCTTTGCAGACAGACAGCCAGGCACACTTCAGTATTTAAAATACTAGTATCTAAATGGTCGAAAGTTACCTTACAATGCTTGCAATACGCCTAAACAATAATTACAGACCAATTTCAATTTTGCCAACACTCAGCAAGATATTTGAAAAAATTATGCTCAACCAACTGCTTCAGCACTTTAATTCAAATAAACTTCTTCACTCCGAGCAGTATGGTTTTACTAAAGGTCGATCGACAATTGATGCGGGCGCCGTGCTGTTAAAACATATATTCGACGCGTGGGAGAAATCACAGAATGCTATTGGTATTTTCTGTGATTTGTCTAAGGCATTTGATTGCGTTGAGCACGAGACGCTTTTAGTTAAGTTGAGCTACTATGGAGTCAAAGACACTGCGCTTGGCCTCATTGCATCCTACCTCAGTAATCGCATTCAAACAGTATGTGTCAACGATGTGAAGTCATCCGGATCAGCCTCACTAATGGGTGTCCCTCAAGGCTCCATTTTGGGTCCCTTCATGTTCCTAGTGTACATCAATGATTTGCCATATTTTGTCCGTAACACTTGCGATATTGTACTATTTGCTGATGATACGTCCTTGATTTTTAAAGTCGATAGACATAAGGACAACTTTGACGACGTAAATACTGCAATTTCTCAAGTCACGAACTGGTTTACGGTTAACAATCTACTTTTAAACACAAAAAAAACTAAATGTGTCGAGTTCGCATTGCCGAATGCCAGATCCACAAGTGATATAAAACTAATGGTAAATAATGACATGTTGAAAATAGAAGATACTACTGTGTTCCTGGGGGTGACCTTGGACGCAAAGCTTCAATGGGGCACCCATATATCAACACTTGCTGGCAAGCTTAGTTCTGCTGCTTACGCTGTCAGAAAGATTCGACAGTTAACTGACATCGAAACTGCCAGGATCGTATATTTTGCTTATTTCCATAGCATTATGTCTTACGGAATCTTACTGTGGGGTAAAGCGGCAGATATTCAAAAAATTTTTGTACTACAAAAAAGGGCTATACGAGCAATTTATAATTTAAAACCGCGTGATTCACTTAGAGAGAAATTTAAAGAAATTGGTATTCTAACAGTAGCCTCGCAATATATTTACAGTAATATAATTTTTGTAAAACAGCACATCCATAATTATAAAAAAAAATGCGATCTGCACGATAGGCCAACTAGAGGCCGTAATAAGCTCGTGACTCCATCGCTCCGCCTCAAAAAAGTCAGAAGGTCATTCGTGGGAATGGGCATTATTTTCTATAACAAAGTTCCACAACCTATTTTGGACTTGCCAATAAATAAATTTAAGAAATCCATTAAAAGTATGCTCCTGAAAAAAGCTTATTATACAGTTGAAGATTATGTAAATGATAGAGGAGCATGGATTTGATCGCTCCAGCAATGCTGGGGACAGCGGTTACTTATTATAAATTAGTGTTTGAATATTAGTATTCAATTCGATGCTTTGATACGGGTAGACTGAGTATGTCACGCTCTCTTTAAACATTTCTGTGGTGGTGTCGTGTGGTGCGGGTTGTTACGTTCCCTCAAATATGGTCGAGCGAAGCAATGGCTGGATCATGCGTCATGCTCGTGAACGGGTGCCACCGGCGGGAATGGGGCTACTTTCTGTCTGCCCGTCTTTGACATGAATTGAATAAACAAATTTAAGAAATCCATTAAAAGTATGCTCCTGAAAAAAGCTTATTATACTGTTGAAGATTATGTAAATGATAGAGGAGCATGGATTTGATCGCTCCAACAATGCTGGGGACAGCGGTTACTTATGTACACATTGATATAGTAATTGTAAATGAATTATTTAAAAAGAGCAACCACCGAGTTTCTTGCTGGTTCTTCTCGGTAGGAATGGCATTCCGAACCAGTGGTAGATTCACTTGACGATTCAAAAGTACTTGTAAAAGTTTATTTGAATAAAAAGATATTTGATTGATTTGATTGATTGATTGAAACATGGTCCGCCGTATTGAAGACCTGCGCGGTTTTTCTATAGATAAAGGAGCACGTTTTCCCAGGTAGGACAATAGTATATTGTGTGCGTAGGTATGAAACAAGACGATTTTAGACGAGGGTGAAGTTGCCTGCCTAAGCGAAGCGAGGGCTGGCATCACTAGTTCCATCCCATGGCGCACACACTATTTTTCATATAATCTGAATTAAAAGTGATGGTTTTCTACCCGCTGCATGACTGAAATTGACTAGTTTCAAGTGGCTCAACAGGCATTGAAACTCGCATTTTCAATGCAGGTTATATGAAAGACTATGTCTAATTATTGTAAATGTATTGCGAAGGCACCAATCTCCAATATACTCGTAGAAAGGTATGCCAATATCTTGAAATGTTTCACGAAGAGATCCGCGTGATCCGAGTTTATAAATAGTCGGATGGCTCTTTTCTGCAATATTATAAAGATTATTTGTTTGGATGTCGCTCGGCCCCACAACAAGATGCCGTATGACATACCTACTCGTAACACTGTGAAACATTGATGTAGAATTTTAGTACCTATATGCTGTGGAAGTAGGCAAGGTAGACAAGCTTTTAGTACTTTCAGTATCGGTAAATTTTCCTGATATTTAGTAAGTTTTCCCGCCAAGCTTAGTGTCTCCTTGCTTTATATAGCAACATTTTGCGGAAACAACCCAAAGATTATTATTTGTAAAAACAATAACTATTTAACCCAGCGACTATTAATTTTCAGTGTTCTTCTCACGAAAAAAGTGATAGCAATGGTGGGTTTACCGGAAATTAATTATAATAATAATAAAATTAATTAAAATAATATTACGGGAACGCGTGGGGAGGTATCAAGTTGAAATTATGAAATCCGTGTGGATTGAGGTTTTTTGGTTCCCGTGGGAACTCTTTAATTTTCCGGAATAAAAGTATCCTATGTGTTATGTTATTCCAGACTATAATCTATATCTGTGACCAAATTTCATCCAGATACGTTCAGCCGTTCTGCCGTGATTGAGTAACAAACATCCATCTATACATTCATCCATCCAAACTTTCGCATTTATAATATTACTAGCTACCCGTCCCGGCTTCGCACGGGTGCAATGCTGATACAAAATATACTACAGAATGTCTTTATATACAACGTTCGCAGTTTTTTGTCATTAGACAATACAAACATGTTTTCTTTAGATGTTAAAATTGGTTATTGTGGGTTTTGTAGACCTTTTTAAGGTGTACAATACTGTAGTACATTATTTTGATCTATCTCGTAGGGTTCTGCCAGCGTTTGCAATGTAAGCGCAAAAAAATGTGTTTATTAACGACATCACCTTAGAAACCTCTAAAATTATCAGTGTTTCTCTACTATATTATGCATGTATTATACATATAAACCTTCCTCTTGAATCACTCTATTTATTAAAAAAAACTGTATCAAAATCCGTTGCGTAGTTTTAAAGATCTAAGCATACGTATAGGCAGACATACATACAAACATGCATACATACATACATACATGCATACATACATACATACAGACATCGGGAAGCGACTTTGCTTTATACTATGTAGTGAAGTGATGATACTATAGTAAGTATAGACAAATACGTCTACGATCCCTTGGAGCTGCAAAAAAGCTTCTGTCAACGCAAGCTAAAGCAGTCTCCAGTCTCAGTCAGGTGACTAGTAGAAAAAAATATGTCTTAGACTAGTTACTATAACAGGAATAATATTACGTGAATGAAATATAGAAATGTAAAGGGGTTATACCTACAGCCATCGGCAATGACAAATAGAGTGCAGAGACTACAAAGCGAATGCTACAAAACAACTAAACAGGGGACAAATAGGTATAGCCTTTTATTGGGCTTTTGACAACTCCAGCGGAATGTTAGCGAAATTCAGCAACCTGTTTTTCGCTCCAAAACGTACATGACAAATTTGACCGGATATTGC
Source organism: Erebia aethiops (assembly GCA_923060345.2). Lineage (NCBI taxonomy): Eukaryota > Metazoa > Arthropoda > Insecta > Lepidoptera > Nymphalidae > Erebia > Erebia aethiops. Next base: position 2,390,293 of record OV281079.1, on the reverse strand, counting down.
GATTCGGTTCTGGAAATTTGGTAAACTTTCAGTTGGTCTGACTAACTGCGCAGTGCACTGCCTATGTGAAAATATTTTACGTATTTACGTAAGGGACAAGGAGCTTAATTCGCTGTAATCCGCAAAGCAGACAAATGTATGCAGTACAGCGTGTAGCTTGCTATATTCACCGCCCAATTAGCCGGCAATTCGCACCGGCTTATCACCACACCACACAAATCTTCCAAATTATACTCAACGTACGTTTCACTCCGACACCGGAGCATCCCCATTCGATGTTGACTCGACAATTACAACAATACTGATATAATATGTCTGCTACGATTTCACGGCCCATCTGTTGACTAATTTTGAAGAAATTTTATACAGGGATATTTTGTACCCCGGGGATGGACGGGCATTTTTTTAAATTCTATATTATAAACAAACTTTTCAGAAATTTTATAGAGGGATATTTTGTATCCCGGGGATGGACGGGCATTTTTTTAAATTCTATATTATAAACAAACTTTTCAGAAATTTTATACAGGGATATTTTGTATCCCGGGGATGGAAGGGCATTGATTTATTCTATATTATAAACAAACTTTTCAGAAATTTTATACAGGGATATTTTGTATCCCGGGGATGGACGGGCATTTTTTAATTCTATATTATAAACAAACTTTTCTATCTGGAGTCACGGGAGTGACCTCGCCAAGACGAGCTATTAATTTCCATAGCATTTTCAAAGAAACCTAAATTCACGCGGACAAAGTCGCGAACGTCATAAGATTAAGTATACGAATACTTAATCTGATGACGTTCGCGGTGACTCTACTTATGGTATTCTAGCTTAGATGAATGTTTATCGAACTAACTAAAGATTATTTATTATAAAAATAAATGATGCCCGCGACTTCGTCCGAGTGGATGATTTTTTTGGACTCCCGCAGGAAATCTTTAATTCTCCGGGATAAAAAGTAGCCTATGTCCTTCCCCGGGATGCAACCTACCTCAGCATCCGGCAAAATCGGTTGAAAAATGGGCCGGGAAAGCGTAGCAGACAGACAGACACCCACTGTCGCATTTACAATATTAGTATGGGTCTAATCCATATACCGGTAGCGGTGATTACCTAAGGGCTTACCTAGTCGTACCTAGGCTGATTACCTAGACGTTCGGCCTGATATTCGGCTGGTCTCGGGGATTCGATTCCCGGCCATACACTTCTAACTTGGCTGATGCGTTTTATGCAAATAATATCACTTGCTCTAACCGTGAGGGAAGACATCGTGGGGAAACCCGCATGCCCTTCATCCTTCATAATGTTTTCAAAGGTATGTGAAGTCTGTACTTGGCCAGCGTGGTGGACTATGGCCAATGCCGATAGGTTCAAATTATGAAAAACCGGCCAAGTACTAGTCGGAATCGCGCACCGAGGGTTGTATACCTAGGAAAGGTTTGGTTTGATTAATTAATTATTATTCGGCCTCTAAAATATAATGAAGACGGTGCTACAATTTACAATTTAGAAAAATACTTTATAGTAACATGTTATGGTTTACCACTGATTTATAAAAAACTTTCATTTGTCCTGTAAAGTTTACCACAAATTGCAATACCTTTTGTTATAGTACTTTTGGAGTTGTTGAAACACAAAATAAGCGCAGGCACGTACGTCCTTTTGTTATTTTTAGTTAAGTACCAATGCTTAGTGATTAATAAGCAGATTATCTGTTCCGTCCACCCATACTTTTGTTAGTAGTTCCAATATTTCTTAAAGTAAAAATGTTTATGCCGTTTTGTTCCTTGTATAAAATGGCTGCTCCTGACCGGGGGTGGGTGTTGCGCCTTGGCCCTAGTTGGAGGTAGTTTCAGAGTGGTAATGAGTTGTCGAAGACGCCCCTAAATTGTTGCTAGTTCGATCCCGCACATTCCGTATAGGCTACATAGCTATCCTATCTATCCCAGAATGAGCTTTCGTATTAGATAGAAGATTGCAACCTTAACTTCTACCTAACCTAACCTAACCTCTATTACCTATTCTGTGCTTCTAATACCTATGTTTGCAATACCAAAGCTCATTCCGGAATAGTTTTACAGAAAGTGTATGTCTTTTAATAGGTACTAAAAAAAATCTACATCAATGCTTTTAGTCGACTTTTAACAACTGAATCGATCTTGACCTTTGGCATGGTGGATAGCCTGTATCCTGGAAATACGAAATATATCCCGAAATATCAAAGAGTTCCTACAGGATTTAAAAAATTAAATCCAAGCAGACGAAGGCAAAATCATCTAAGGATTAAAAGCTTTTTCCAAGTTTTTATTTTTCGTCTTCTTTATTCGGCGCGTATCTTTTTATTTTTTAATGTATTTACACCGATTTCTTCGAGTTTTCTCAACCGATTTGAATAACTTGAAATTAGGAAATGAGTATATTATAAAAATACGAAAGTGTGTTTTTTTGTTGGTTTGTCCTTCAATAACGGAGCAACAGATCGACGTGATTTTTAGCATGGGTATAGTTTAGGACCTGGAGAGTGACATAGGCTACTTTTTATCCCGGAAAATCAAGGAGTTTCCGCGGGATTCAAAAAAACTTAATCACGCAGGTGAAATCACAGGCATCAGATAATTTTATTATAAAAAAAGAAAATATTTTTTCAGGCTCACAGATAGTTTTTATAAATCAAAATTGTTATTGCTTTGGAAGTCGGTTTTTTGATAAGAATTTTTAACTGACGTCAAAAAGAGGTTATCATTTCGACACGCATATATGTAATACTAGATGATGCGGCTTCGTCCACGTGGATTAAGTTTTTTTGATTCCCGCGGGAACTCCTTAACTTTCCGGGATAAAAAGTACCTATATCCTTCCCCGGGATACAACCTATCCCTGTACCAAATTTCATCAAGATCAGTTAAACACGCCGTGAGCCGTGAAAACGTAGCAGACAGACAGGCACTTTCGCATTTATAATATTAAGTATGGATTATTGAAACTGTAAAATATTCACATATGATAATCAGTAAGTGCTTCCAAACAAATATACAAAATTTCATAGGTGTATGTATGTATGTTTGTCCGCGGATTTCTCCGCAACTGTTTAATCGGATTGTGACCTTTCTATTGTTTTATATTGGCTTACATTTACTTCAGCTCAGAGAACAGTGCAAGTTTCATCAAAATCGGTTGAGTAGTTTTCAAGATATGGACTGCTGAGTGTGTGGTGAAGTCGGTTTAATTTAATAACTTAACTAATCTTTTAGATTATCACTTGTTAGTATTTGATAAACAGAGTATAGTTCTTAGAAAATTAAACTAGAAAAGTTTCTTGTTTTTTGCTGTAGTTTCTCGTATCGTTTGCTCGATTAAATAAAAATCAGCCCACTAAAATAAAAGTCTTCATCGTAAGCATACAAAATAGTCAAAATTAAGTTCTAAAATAATTTATTTTGATATGCAAATATTATTTTATTTTTATGAAAATTGTTCTAATAGCGCCTGCCCTATTTCTGCATGGACAGTGGGACATACGCCCTATTATATAGCGCATCAGCTTTACAGGCACCGCCTGTTTGCATAGGATACCTGAGCGTCATTCGAGTCGCTACTGCACTTCGGGAAATACGTGCAGCTCGGATATTATATTTAACACTTTTAAAAAAATCTGAGACTTAAATCCATCAATAATGTCGTGCTTTAAATTTTTCTTATGCATGAAAAAATCAAAAAAAAGAAAAAGATTACGGCCGCCACCGCCAATTCATCCTGCGGTGTTCGCTCCTCCTCTGCCAACACCGGAGAGGTGAGTTTCTTTTTGTAAAATTCTCAAAATTCATGAAAATATTCAGCATCAAATATAAAAATTGCTTTCATAATGTATGGGTATATCATATTCTATAAATAGGTAATGTATTTTTCACACCACATGCTCGACAATGCCGAATTATATGTCATGTAAACCTTACCGAAAGCAAGACATTATATCTCTTGGCTTTAGCCGGGTTATAATGTTCTATTGAATTTCATTATAACCCGCTGGTTAATAATGTGATTTTCACTTTCATAATTCTTATTGCTATGTCCATAAAGTCTAATTTCGCTAAACAGAATGTGTTCTCAGCGGGCGCGGCCAACTCGATTTTAGAAAACCGAAGCCGTGGCCCACTAGATTCGCACTGAGACGAACTTCATTTGTTTGTCAAATCGAGTAGGCTACGCCAGCTGAAAGAAGTGGCTAACTATATAGGCCGTGGCCCACTAGATTCGCACTGAGACGAACTTCGTTTGTTTGTCAAATCGAGTAGGCCACGCCAGCTAAAAGAAGTTGCTATAGCCGTAGCTAGTAGTACCTTTAGAAGATTCTATAAATATTTAAAAAAATATTTCAAAAATGTCGAGTGATGTATATTTATGAGTGATGTGATGAGTATTTTGACTCCAGAAGCTATTAAATATAACGTTATCTTTCCATAATTGGACTAATGTCTCCAATATCAATTTTCACTTTTAATTTTCTGTAATAACGACCTCCGTGGCGCAGTGTGTAGCGCTGTTGCCTTAACTTGCAGAGGTCCTGGGTTCGATCCCCGGCAGGGTCAATTTGGGAATTTATAATTTCTGAATTTTCCCTGGTCTGGCCTGGTGGGAGGCTTCGGCCGTGGCTAGTTACCACACTACCGGCAAAGACGTGCCGCTAAGCGATTTAGCGTTCCGGTACGATGCCGTGTAGAAACCGAAGGGGTATGGGTTGAATATAACTGCCATGCCCCTAACAGGTTAGCCCGCTACCATCTTAGACTGCATCATCACTTACCATCAGGTGAGATCGTAGTCAAGGGCTAGCTTGTAGTGGATAAAAAAAAAACACTATCTACTAAGCCTGGTTTTTTATTGTCTCGCATGAAGTGAGAAAAGTAGAGTATACACCACCGGGATAAAACTGTTTTTTTCTTGGGCGCTTGAATCCCTCACTGCACTCAGGACTCAATCTTAATTCCCTCGCTTTGCTCGGGAATTAACTTGTAACACCCTCGCTGCGCTCGGGAGTTACATTTGGAGTCCTTCGTTACGTTCAGGATTCAATGTAGCGCCCGTGACATAAAACAGTGCTTTATCCCCTTGGTGTATAATCTACTATTAAATCTTATTCAGGCGTTTGAATCAAAGCTTGAACTTTTCGGAGTAGGTAATGTTTCGGAGTCGGTTTTTAAGCAAATTATTTTTTTCTTTAACGGTGGAAGAAAATATCGATGGAGAGACCCAGCCAGCGTGTTGGAGCCGCCTTTAAATTATATTACAAATATACCTATTTAAACCACAGCATAAAAAATAAAAATATTTAAATTTCTTTCAAACCAAACTGAAGATTTCGCTTGTCGAGGAGTCTTTTACAAGCTTGTGTTTTTAACTTCCAACGTTTGTGGGCTTAGCTCAAATCTTGCAACTGAACTTTAAAACAATTATCCCCAACCGATTAAGCTTAAATTTTGAATACTATAGTTTCTTTGGATGATAATGCATCGTTATCTGAGTGACGTCATTATAAATCCAATAATGTTCACAATTATTACTGGTCACAATATATTCCAGTTTTTTCAATAATTAATTATAATCCAACAGAATTTACAGTATTTATGTCCAATGGCTTTTGACGACCTCCCTGGTGCAGTATTTTAGCACTATTGTCTTAACCTTGGAGGTCCCGGGTTTGATTTCCGGCAGGATCAGGGTGTAGTCACAAGACAAGTGTACAAACACTTTATCATGAATAGAGGAAAAAACACAAACTAAATAACTTGCAAAAAATATAAATCTATTTTAAGTTTTTCGATATGTTTTCAAGATTCGTACGTATGAGATTTAAAGATCATATTTTAAGGATCAGAATAGCTGATTAAGATTTTCAAAACTCCGTGACAATTAACTGAGCCTTTCTAACTCTACCACAAATTGGTTCCGTCGGTCAAATTGGTTTTGGATTCTTACGGTGGTAGACTAATCAGATAGGCTCTCTTTTCCAATGTCTCTCTCTCACTCTCTCTTTCTCTTTCTCTCTCTTTCTCTCTCTTTATGTCTCTCTGACTCTGAGTGATTTCTCTGTAGACCAGGGTCGATAATTTTTGAAACAAAAACCAAAATCTTGGTTATTTGAATTTTGCTCATAAATTTTGTGGTATGTGAAAAAAGTGGAAATACAAATGTTGTAGATCATTATCTACAACTTTGCCATTTAACTTTTTTCCATAGGACTTAGACCAGGGATAATTTTTAAAACCAAAAAAAATAGTAGGATGAAACCCTTTGGAAAAGAAATCGAAAATTCTCGCGTCAAAATATCTGCTTTTTTAAAAAAGTCGGTGGGCTTTTTGTTCGTTGAAATCTCTACTTTCTGATGGTGTAAAAAAAATATACATTTATACATTACTGTGGTAAATTTTCTTTTCATTTTTGTTATATTCTCTTCCTTTTCCAATGGGTTTCATCCTACTATGATTTTTTTTTCACTTTTTACCATTTTCAAAGGCTTCGGCACTGATCTATAATAATTAGCATGTTCGACTGCGGATGACGAGGTCCCATTTGGATTTTCTGACAAGATATGCTTAGTACACAGTATCCCGGCTTTAGGAAAATGGCAATGTTTCAACGCTATGACTTTGTCAGTAAGAAACTCATCAATTTTATAATTAACTCGAAGTTTTGTTCTACACAGTCCTATATGCAATGGCAATTCAATGAACGCTGTCGGAACCATGTTAGAAATCCTTTGTAGGATTGTTACTATCGCACAAAGGATTTCTGCGCTTTATTCTCGAATACCTATAGCTTTCGTAGCTCATCGCTACGAAATGTAGCGAGGCTACGCACACGGTCGCCTTCGACCAACCAATGTACGTTGATCCGTCTCTATGTGTATCGGACTATCGGTTGGGACGAATGCCTACTACCGGACTAGCGACTAAAGCCTACACCACATTGAATGGCAATTCTGTAGGCGACTTACCGTGGCAGAACGCTACCGTTTTTTAAAAGCTTTTAACTTGCAATGTATGTAACTGTTTGTTCGGGTGAAATCTTGCAACTCAATTTTGAAGCAGATATTTTCAACCGAATGAACTGAAATTTTGTATACACGTTTAGTTTGGATGACAATACATGGTTAGTTATGTAACGTCATTAAACTGTTAAATGGCCAGGACCAAGAGGCACTAGAGCGAGAGGTAGGCCATATGCCAGATGGTCAGATGAAATAATGGCGATAGCGGGTCGAAGATGGCTAGATTCGGCTAGGCATAGAGCTAAGTGGAAATCCTTGGAGGAGGCTTTTAACCGAAGGGGGTCCATACAAAAAATATAAACACTAATTATAAGTCATGTAATATTAATTTATTTTTTTATTTTTTATTGTCTTTTATAACTTAACAACAATAATTATTTTTAAAATTCTAATTTTATTATTAATCTTATTGTGTAATTAATTAATACTCAACTTTGTATGGAATTCAATAAAGCTTTATTCATTCATTCATTCATTATGTAACGTCATTCTAAATCCAACATGGCGGAACGTCCAAGATGGTGGACTAGTTATTTTTTAATGCACTCCTACAATATGGGTATCAAATGAAAGGGCTTGCTGAGAAAAACTCGAAAAATAAAATGATGGCGTACCAAGTTTTTACACGCTTTTTATTAGCTTCAGACGTATGTATGTTAATATTTTAGTATGTAACGGAATCTTTGAACATGACTAACTCGAAATTTGGCATACTTATTAAGGACCGATGACAATTCAATATTTTAAACAGTTTGACCCGTTATCCTTACTAGGATAATCAGGATTAGCGATTTTTTGTTTTCCTGAGACCCGGAATGTCTGCGTCAAAAGCGTGTTTGTTAGTTTTTTAAACTATTAATATTTATGCTTTCCTACAATATGGGTATCATGAAAGGGCTTGCTGAGAATAACCCGAAAAATAAAATGACGTCACCCTAAATCCAATATGGCGGTTTTCTAAGGATGGCGGACCAATTTTTTTATACTTTCCTACAATATGGGTTTCAAATGAATGAGAATACGAATGCGAGTTAAAATCCTTTGCTTCAATCTGTCTGACATTTTGGTGTACTGGGGTTTTTGAAGTCCTCGATTGTGATATTGAGCTCAAAGTCTGCAGCATCGGTTGGTTGACTTTGACTTGTGTAATTTGGCGTCATTTTGGCGTCGTCTTATAACGTCATTACACAATTTATATGATATAAAAGATTTACCTGTGTAGATAAATAATTAAATTAAATAAGCTGATCTGATTGATTTTAATTTTTAAAATTTTCAAACTAAGTAAATACGAGTACCTATATCTCGAGACAAGCTTTTATATCATATAAATTGTGTAATGACGTTATAAGTTGATAGTAAAAGTTTTAAAGGAAAAGTTTATTTTATTATTTTAAGCGCATTTTAATAAAAGCTTGTTTTTAAAAAGTTTTTTTTACTTTTAATTTATTTTTTACTTTTGTTTGGCTTTGAGATTTCAGTTTTTTTTTACGTAATAACCAAATGCCTCATTTGGGTTTTAGTTTATGTGCAATACAATGTATGAAATTGCCCCATAAATTTTATTCTACGGATATTTAGATGTAAATGTAGAATATAGGCACTCTTCTGTCTTATTTAAAGCTTGATAAATAGCTATTAATCTGATTTTGACGACCTCCGTGGCGCAGTGTGTAGCGCTGTTGCCTTAACGTGCGGAGGTCCTGGGTTCGATCCCCGGCAGGGTCAATTTGGGAATTTATAATTTCTGAATTTTCCCTGGTCTGGCCTGGTGGGAGGCTTCGGCCGTGGCTAGTTACCACCCTACCGGCAAAGACGTGCCTCCAAGCGATTTAGCGTTCCGGTACGATGCCGTGTAGAAACCGAAGGGGTATGGGTTTAATATAACTGCCATGCCCCTAACAGGTTAGCCCGCTACCATCTTAGACTGCATCATCACTTACCATCAGGTGAGATCGTAGTCAAGGGCTAGCTTATAGTGGATAAAAAATAAAAAAAAAAAAAAAAAAGGATCACGCTGCGGTAGTCAATCCATACTAATATTGTAAATGCGAAAGTGTGTCTGTCTGTATATCTGTCGGTCTGTCTGTCTGTCTGACTGTTACGCTTCCCTGGGCCATCTTTTCAACCGATTTTGACGTTTGGTACAGAGTAGTTTCTTGTTACGAAATTCGGTATAGGCTACTACTAAACTTCTACTACTAAATACCTTAATCTACGCGGACGAAGTCACGTTCATCATCTAGTTAATAATAATCTGCTACGGAAAATTGAATGTCGCTTCACCGAGCAGCGACATTTCCGTCATTTGTATTTCCGTCAAATGTGGCGAAGGCCTTAAATGTGAACCATTTCGATTTCGCATTTTAAATTATTATAATACTATATTATAGAACATCATTGGATTTTCTTATGAAAATTCCATTTCACATTGAAAGTTTCACTTATTAAAATTCTACGTAAACTTACCTACGTAGAATTCAATTTTGAATTATTATAATAATATAATATCGAACATCATTGGATTCGCTTATGGAAATTCCACATCACAATGAAAGTTCCGTCTATTAATATTCTACGTAAACTTACGTAGGATTTGATCATATTGCAAGTAATATCGCAGATATGGAGAAATATATTTTATATGATGAAAGTTTTCCTAATTGAAAATCTGCATGTATTAGATTTATATTTGCGAACCTGCGTTCAATTTATTTTCTGACTGCCATTTTATCAAATAAATACTACTATACTAATAATATAAATGCGAAAGTATGACTGTATGTCTGTCTGCTACGCTTTCCGGCCCATCTTTCAACCGATTTTGATAAAATTTGGTATAGAGTGTAACACGACATAATTAATCTATACCACATTATTGCTCTATGTTGCGTAATATCCGTGTTATGTATAATCTGTGGTTAGTGGCTAGTCGGTTGCCGCCATCTTTTTGAATTTATATTAGAACGAGGCCTATTGTAGAAGGGTGCGTGAGATTATTGAATATTTTTAAAACTGAGATTTATTTGATTTATAGAGATATTATTGTTAAGCTTGACTTTTAGAAAGATTATAAAAGTGATACCACATTGTAAATTCATACGAATTTCATAAATATTGAATGACGAGAGTAACTTGTAAAAAACCTACCAGCTAATAATAATGTCAGAATAAACAGTTTGATTTGTAATTGTAACCTTATGATTTCATTTTAATTGGCCCTTTCTGAGATGCCGTATCAAGAGATAGGTTGTATCCTAGCGTTGTATCCTGGAAATTAGCGTTGTAAATTAAGGTCTTAATTAAGCGCGGGAATAAAAAAACAATCCACGCGAACGAATTCGCGGGCATTATCTAGTGTCATATATTATGATTTCATAGCGAAATTGATCGCCCCGGTCATCGATTTACCAATGCCCCGGTTGTAAATATTATAAGCCTATGGATCGCTCGGCCACGGATGTATCATTGAATTATTTATAATGGAATCAATTAAATGAGCCACTTTTTTTATTTCACATAAGTGTTGGCGGATGCAACACTTTTCTAACAAACAAAACTAAACCTATCTATATAGACAAATGCAATAGCCGTGCGTTAGTCTTGCACAAACCCGAAAATAGCTCAATAGAATTGAATTTGTTTTTTTATTTTTTTCGGGTCAATATTAGGATTGTTTAGGAAAAAAAAGGAAAACTGAACGTCCTTTTTTCTATGGGATTTTTGTATAAACTCAATTTGTTGAAATTTTGACGGGACAACGTATGGCGGGTCGGCTATTACTTTATTTAAAAAAAATGTCTTGATGACTTGTCCTGACAGATTTATTGATGTTCTAAAATTAACGCACAAAATCCTAAACCTTTCATTTGCAATGTTGCTTAAAACTATTAGATGATGCCCCGCGTATGAGGTTATTTTAGTCTCGCGGGAACTCCTTAATTTTCCGGCATAAAAAGTAGCCTATGGCCAACCCCGGGATACAACCTATCTCTTTACCCATCAATAAAAATAATGGACCGTGAAAACGTAGCAGACAGACAAACAGATGCAATAAACAGAGATCTATAAAGTCACTTGTGTTTCTAAAGTCCTGTGTAAAGTCCACACATAAAACCATAGATTAAATAGTTTACCATGGTTTACCAGGAATAGTGGTGCAGACTCAGCCGATGCAGGCTACAAATTATTATTGTTAGTGTTACGTTGTTGTAATAGTAATAGCTATATTTAAGCTTAGTTGTAATTTTAGTAGGTAGATGCATTAAGTTAAGTTTGATGATCAGCCCGGACCACTCCGAGACGCCGAGGTTTTTCTATAGGGGTCAACTGAAAAGCAGCGCTGATATGGTGCATCTACACCATATCAGCATTACGCTGAGTTTGATACCCTTTTTGGGATTTTCTACTACACGGATTGCTGGCTATAAGTTTTATTTATTTTTGTAAATTGTTTTGTTGTTTTTTCTGTGTTGTGTGAAATCCTAAATAAAGATTTGTTTATTTATTTATTTAAACACACTTTCGCATTTGTAATATTAGAATGGATATTAGAAAGGTTGGGAAATCCTGTGAGAAGTCTTTAATTTTCCGGAATTAGAAGTACTGTTTCCATAGTCTGTTGAACATCCGGGCACATCCGGGCCTTGAAATCGTAGCAGTCAGATATATAGGCACACTTTCGCATTTATAATAAACTAGCTGATTCCCGCGACTTCGTCCGCGTGGAATGAGCTTTTCGTATAAGAAACGTTTTCGTTCGACCGTTTTTTCTCCGTCTTACATTGCAAATCCGACATAAAATAATATTGCGGCTATAAATTAAGATGTAAGCTATCCTATCTTTCAAGTTGGATCATACTGCACACGGTGTGCAAATTTAATTTTAATCGGTTAAGTAGTTCAGGAGTCCATCGCGGACAAACAACGTGACACGTGATTTATATATATTTAGATATAAGTGTCTATCACAGAAAAAGGAATCACTGCCCCTATTATCTAACTTGGCGGCTATCAAAAGATTTAAAATATATTTTTAATCCATTTAAGGTGCGCTATGAATTAAAAATAACATTTTCATAGCAAACCTTTAAAGTTTAATGAATAAAAAAAATACGTCCGCGTCAGTGGCTTTCATTTTGTGATAGCCACTGATTTACCAGTACAATATGTTGCTGTCGTTATCTGTTATTTGTAAGCTCACTACTTATTACTTGTAGTGATGACCTTTTATTATATAAAATATATAGATTTCAAATTACAAGCCTATAGTAATATATGGTAGTAAAATATGCAATTTGCCCACGATGTTCTTTTATTACATTAAAAAATCGATTTCAAATTAGAAGCCTATAGCATTATTAAGTAGTAGAATATGCAACTTGTCAATGATGTTCTTTTATTATATAAAACCATAAGGGTTCCATTTTACCATTTTGGTACGAAACCCTAAAAATGGATTTCAAATTACAAGCCTATATAATAGCCTATAGCATTGTTAAGTAATAGAATATGCAAGTTGTCACTGATGTTCTTTTATTATATAAAAATATGGATTTCAAATTACAAGCCTTAAGCATCATTAGGTAGTGAAATATGCAAGTGTGATAGACATACGGAAAAGCCACCCACTGCTGCGTATAAAGTGGGAACGATGATTGGCAATTAGATTTATCGCGCGCAGCCATTTGCAATGCAAAGTGAAATTTCCCTTGCGTACATGATTTATAGAGTTAGTAATGACTATACCATTGTGCTGGCTGAGAAACGCTTGCCTTTGATACCACATCAAAGTCCTCTTTGCCTAGAATAACATTTTTACATAATGTGTAAGGTAAAGCGGATTCCCATTTATTTGTGTGTGTGTGATAGAAGGTATAAAATTGTTTGCCATTATGTAAATCTCTATTACAGGCATATAGGTCAAAATGTTGATTAATTAACATTACGTTATCATCAGTATTGTACTAATATTATAAATGCGATAGTGTGTTTGTTTGTTGCTTTACCCTTCAATCACGCCGCAACAAAGCAACGGATCTAGGTGATTTTTTTCATGTGTATAGTCGAGGACCTGGAGAGTAACATACCTACTTTTTATCCCGGAAAATTAATATAGTTCCCAAATTACAAGTTTATGGCGTTTTTAGGTAGTAAAATATGCAACAGTGATCGACAAACAGAAAAGCCACCTACTATTGCGTAGGAAATGGGAACAATATTTGGCAATCAGAACTATTGCGCGTAGCAATTTGCAAAGTGAAGTGCAATTTCCCTTGAGCTGCGAAAAACGCTTAAAAAACGCTGGCCTTTAACACCAGATCAAAGGTGCCTAGGATATTGCCTCTAGAAGTGGATTGGAGTGGTAGATCGGATGTGTGTGTGTGATAAATGGTAAACATTTTTGATCATTTGGCGAAAATAAACCACCGGTAGGTACCGATAGTTTATTTTCGCTGAATTTAAAAACAAAGTTCTTCTCCAGCAAAAATGAATAATAAACAGGTTTTTATCACTGTTGGAAAATTAAGGGTACTTGACTTGATCCCTTCGGTAAAATAACCGATAATAACCGATTGAGTTGTGAATTAAATCGGAAGAAATCTCATTTCAGAGCTTGTAGCACGCGCTGCGTAAATAGCTAGTTAAAGTTACACGAAAAAAACATAATTATTTTGAAATATTTCTAAAAAATTATTTTCTTTGGTCGTTGCTTTGTGTACAAAGATATTTTTAGAGACATAATCATCATCGTCATTTGAAGTACGTAATACGGTACCATCGGAGTTACCATGTTTAAATTTTTTAGATAGCATAAAATAATAGCTTGGCAGGATATGTGGATACTATATATGTTGCATGTACCATATTCTGGCAAAATAAAAAAATGATTATGATTAATAATAATGATTATGAAAATTGTCCTTTATGAATATCGAAAATATCGCAGAATCCATACTTCTATACTAATATTATAAATGCGAAAGTGTTTCTGTCTATCTGTCAGTCTGCTATGGTTTCCCGGCCCATCTTTTCAACCGATTTTGCTGAAATTTTGTACAGGAGTAGATGGTATCCCGAGGAAGGACATAAGCTACTTTTTATCCCGGAAAATTAAAGAGTTCCCACGGGAATTAAAAAAACTGTCTCTTCACCTGATTTTGATGAAATTTGGTACAGGGGTGTATCCCGGGGAAGGACATAGGCTACTTTTTATCCCGGAAAATTAAAGAGTTCCCGCGTTAAAAATCTTAATCCACGCGGACGAAGTCGCGGGAATCATCTAGTTGTAAATAAGTCACGCAACATAATATCTCATGACGACGCCGTGTGGCGGCGGTGGTCGCAATTCGCAAGGGAGGTCGGGTGGATTTCCATGCATACTAGTCCATCAATAGCGTAGTGCAATATTACATATGATGAATAATATCGCAGTGGCAATAAAGAGCTAGATGGGCTTTATCTATAGATATTTGTTACAAATTCGTGTCACATACAGGGTGGTTGGTCCGTCTCGCCGCATGACCCCCTCTCCCCCCATCCACCTAGCAGAAGGAAATTAATATGATAGCAATCAGGATCAGTCCTACCGATATTAATATAAACCACCTCGACTGTACACTATTCACAAATTAATGAATTCGGAATATCAATTTGAAATTATTAACTTAAACTTTTGTACCAGACATTCTATGGAATGTGTAGAAATTAAATTTGCCCTATGTTACGATAATATAATTTGATCTAAATGAGAGAGCACTTACCCGGAAAATACCTATTAAACCTTGCTTTGATGTTCTTTGAAGGCTCTAAATTAATTACGTAATAACTGAGTAGTGGACGCCGCGCCGGCAGGGCCTTCTGCGTATAAGGGCGAAAACACACACATATCATCACTTCAATCCATTGTCGGCTCACTACTGAGCACGAGCCTCTTCTCAGAACTTGTCCACAGCAGGACTTAGATCTTAACGTAGGCAACGTACTCGTAGCACATCTTTTATGTAGGGATTTCCACACCACCCTGGGGGTTTGCCAACGCTCTCTCTTGGTCGTTTCTTCATTACTGAAGGTCGTTGTCCTGGCTAGATCCTAACCTCGAACGGAGTATTTGCTTCTGTTGGTCGGTGGCCGTTCTTACTTTAATAAAAAACTTTGGACGTGTTCGACTCGCTTATTTTGTCAGACCACCTATTTGGTGAGCCCCCTCATTGTTGCCAGTGACAATAAGTTTTTCAAGACGCACCACACCGTACGCAACGCTTAAATAAATGTAATTTTTGATATTGTCTCGAACTTTTCACTCTTAAAGCTTTTGTTCACACCGCGCCACCAGAGGTCTTTGAAATCTGGAAGCCCCTACTTCGAACTACTTTTAATTATTTTTTTTAATTTCAGCCCTACGGACAGCATGCTCGAGATGCTCAACATGATCTCGGACCTACAGTCCGAGCGCATGGACTCCCAGCGAGCTGAACTTCGTCCCATCAAGAAGTCTCCCAAGGAGACCAAGCCGACCTCTCTGCCAGGACTCCGTCCGACGCAGACCACCAGCACTCGGCCTGAGGACGACTTTCTCGACATGATAGCAAGAGTCCAAGTGAGTGACAACCCTACTAACTCTACAAAACAGATTCCCAGCGCGCCGAACTTCGTCCCATCAAGAAGTCCTCCGAGGAGAACAATGCGACCTCTGCCATGGCTCCGTCCGACGCAGACCCCCAACACTTGGCCTAAGGACGACTTCCTCGACATGATAGCGAGAGTCCAAGTAAGTGGCAACCCTACAAGGTCCACAGATGTTAATTATTGAAGTGAAAACTTCTTTTGAATGCGTTGCGTTGCGTTGCGCGTTGAATGCTTTTTGGTAGGGGGTCAAAATGTGGAAACGCGTGACCGACACCGTGACCGACACCTCGCGTTGTTACGAAGACAAAAGGTCTTATTATATAGGTTTTATTATATATATATATATATAAAATTAATTAAAATATATATATATGGCACTGGACTGGCAGTCACCCACAGGCTAGGTTTCCGTCTCTGGTTTGTACTGTAGGATATCAGGTTTGGTATACAGACTGCAACTTGGTATACTTATGCGAATAGTTTGATTTTAATAACCGAAGTGTTTGTTTAGCTTTTAGATTGTAAGGCTAAGTCCAGCCGGTTCAGAGTGGTGGCTTGTCTCTGCACCTGGATTTGTTGAACTTGAGGTCTTGAAAAAGGTCTGCACCCTTACGCAGTCGAAATACCGCAGGCTAGTACGAAGCCATTCGCTTCCTCGTTCCTAATTCGAACCGCTAGGATATGGAATGCCCTTCCGGCTTCCGTTTCTCCCTTCTCTTTTAATATGGGTACCTTCATATCAAGAGTGAATTGGCATTATCTAGGCAAGCGCGTTTCACTTTAGGCTACGTCAACACTTGCAAGCAGGTATAATTGCAGCCAAGCGCTACTATATATAACTAGCTGACCCGGCGAACTTCGTACCGCCTTAGTATGCAAAATTAAATGTATATTTTTCAATATTTCAGAGAGATTTTCTTAATATTTTTTTCCGTAAGAACCTTCTCCTAATAATAACAAATACAACAAAAAAAGAATTAGCGAAATCGGTCCAGCCATTCACGCGTGATGCCGTGACCAAGGAAAACGGGTTTTATTTTTATATAATATATAGTTTTTTTTTAAAATGGCAGTCACAGGGACTGCCGGTAGAAGTGAAAACGAATTTTTTTTTTTTTTTTTTAATTATTTTAAATATTAATAAACCTCAAAACTAAGGCATTTTAAAGTTTAATTACGAATGTAGTATATTTATATACATTATAGTCTAACGGCCGAACTTAATAATTAATCTATCTGTAGTCTGTCGGTTTGTTACCAAGCAACGTTATTATTTGTATTGTGCTTTTCGTCATAAAACAATGTTGCTAAGCAACTTATCGACAGACTACAGATAGATTGATTATTAATTTCGGCCGTTAGTAACATCGCGGTGACGGTGTCAGTACGCGAATCCATAAGTTTACCCCCTACCAAAAAGTGCTCAACGCGGCTAAAGAAGTTTTCACTTTAAAAAAAGCCCAGACGGACAGCGGAGATTGTTTCTAGAAGACTTGCTTATTGAGTTGTTTTGTCTTTACTGAATTGTATTGTGTATCAACTTGCTGTTGTTGATATCGATTAATTTGCTATTGATAAATTGCCAACTACACAATAGGCAGATTCCCTGTTCCATGACCTACCTTCCCCAGAGGCTTTGAGCTTGAGTTGGATCGGACGATTCATCTGCATCTGATTTGATTAAATGTTTGTTTGCACCTCTGCCATGTATTGTATGTATAGATTAATTTGATTGCATTATTCCTGATTTTGAATGTAGAGGCTTGTATGTTCTAAGGTATTTGAAATTTGAGGCCACTCCGAATTGTAACTCTTGTTGATAATTTAGATTGTTATTTGGCCATCTCTTTGACGCTCTGCTTTGAGTTTAAACTTATAATTGGCCCTGCGAATAGCAGCAACTCATTTAGTCTAAAGTTTAAAGTTTGAGTTTAGTCTGCTTTGACATGGGTGTGCTAACCAAAGTAAATATTAATGAGTTTATGGTGCTAACCGAGTACGAAACTTTAATCTTTTAAGTCTCGAGGAAAGCGGACAGAAACAGTTTTGTTAAGCTCTACGTCTGTACACCCATTGAAATACAGATTATAAACCGTTAAAGGTTGCTTTGAAACATTGCCCGTGGTATAAATTGAAAATATACATACCACATAGAAATCAGACTGTAGGGGTCTTACATAGGTATTAGGTACACCCGTGATTTATGTTATAATATATTAAGGTAAAATTTTCTCTTGCGCTTATATAGGTATATTATTTTTATTTCTTTTATCGCTTGGCGTTACGTCTTTGCTAGTACAAAAAAAAGTGTAGTGCCGTAATTAGCCACGGTTGACGCCTACCAGGGCCCAGGCCAGGCCAGATTCAATTTGTAAAATCTTTCGTCCGGCCTGAATTATTTAAATGTCCTCTTGTGCTCAATGATACACTTAATTTCATACAGATACTGATTAGGTACTCGTATCTTAAAATGGAAAATAATAATATATTAACCATGATTATACTGTGGTAATTACTGAAACATTATATATAATTCAAACTCAAAAAATTTTTATTCAAGTAGATTTTGACAAGTGCATTTTGGATCGTCGAGTGAATATATACCATCTAATCTAAACTAATATTATAAATGCGAAAGTTTGAATGCATGTATTCAAACTTTACTCAATCACGCCAGAACGGCTGAACGGATCTGGATGAAATTTGGCACACAAATAGGTTATAGTCTGGAATAACACATAGGCTACTTTTTATCTCGGAAAATCAAAGAGTTCCCCCGGGAACCAAAAACCTCTATCCACGCGGACGAAGTCGCGGACATCAGCTATTTATATTCGATTCTGATTCGGAACAATATCAGATTTAATAAACGCTGTGTATTGTGTGATCTCTTGACATCACACAATACACAGCGTTATTAAATTATGATGCATGTATAGGTCTACGTGACATGACATATTGTATTAACTATTAATTCACTTACTTGATGAGCGAACCTTACTGGCCTGATTATCCAGTGACCGTCTGGATTCTGGGAGTGCATCTTTCGCTAGTTACACTCGGCTCTTGTAATTACAAGATTCAATCCTCAACAAGATGTCACTCAGCATAAATGCGGGTTTCAATATTTCTATAGATACGCATTTTTTGAAGTGAAAACATCTTTAGCCGAAAGAGCACTTCTTATTGGTAGGGGGTTATGATATATTTTTATTTATTAAAAAAATATATATATATATATATATATATTCCTTTTCACTTTTATCGGCAGTCCCTATGACTGCCAATTTTTTTTTATCCACTACAAGTTACCCCTTGACTGCGATTTCACCGCAGTGGCAGAGCAAGGACTTGGTTTAAAGGTCCTTGTGGCAGAGGCATGGCAGTTATATTAACCCATGTACGCCTAATCGGTTTTAGGCATCGTACCGCAACGCTAAATCGCTGGGCGGTACGTTTTTGCCGGTAGGGTGGTAACTAGCCACAGCCGAAGCCTCCCACCAGGCCAGACCAGGGCAAATTAAGAAATTATACATTCCCAAATTAACCCTGCCGGGGATCGAACCCGGGACCTCCGCTCGTTAGACAACAGCGTCTAACATTGCGCCAGGGAGTTCGTCGAAACACATTTCGTCGTGTATACATTTTAATATGAGTTTTTGCGTAATATTGTGTGTCCTGTGGTTTTGAATGCTTTAGTGGAATATACGCATCGGTGGGAATCTATAGGCAGTGATTGTATAGTGCATTGCAAAATGCTATTAAGTTAAGCCGCAAATGTGGCAAAAGTTAATATTTTATATACATTTACTGAGCAAAAACATTAATGTTACATGAAGCTGATTGCAGGACGGCTCAGTTTGTTGTGTGATTGAATGAGTGAAATTATAACATCGACCTAAACTGTTGGTTTTTATTAAACTCTAAAGAAACCTAATTAGTGGGCCCAACACTTTTAATCAATCACTGTATGAATGAATGAATGAATAGAGCTTTATTTAAGTCCATAAAATGTTATTAGATACACATCGTTAATAATAATATTAGATATTTTTTAATAATTATGATTAGAATCGTTTTAATATCAGGACAAATTATTATTACATGTCTTCTAATGTTGAATTAGTGTTTTGTATGGACCCCCATGTGCACTGTATTTACATAATTTTGTATGTGGCAATCATACTAATATATGTGTATTTTTGTTGGTTTGTTCCTCAATCGCGCCGCAATAGAGCACCGGATCGACGTGATGTTTTCCTTCTGTGTAGTTGAAGACATAGTGTGATATAATAGTCTTTACTCTTTTTATTCTGGAAAATCTAAATTTATGCAGATGAACTTCCTAAATCGATAGACGTCCACCGAGTAGGTAGTCTGCCAACGCTGCGCTTTATAAATTATAGTATATAATAATTTATCTGTCTCTTTCTAGGGCTCAACCCGTCTGGACGACCAGCGCTCCGAGCTGCCTCGTCCAAAGCCAGTAGAACAGGTCCAGTCTCATCAGCTTGCTGATGATGACTTCTTGAACAACTTGATGCGTGCCCAATCCGGCCGGATGGAAGACCAGAGGGCGAGCGTAAGTATCTTAACTGACTTCATAAAAGGAGGAGCTACTCTTTTTGAAGTCGGCTAATAATGAAGAAGAGGTTCTCAATTCATGACAGACGTATACAATGGAAAAAGTTCTCCATCCTTAACAGACTTAATAAGAGAGGTTACTATTCTTGATCGACTTAAAAAAAAGAAGGAGATTCTCCATTTTAAGATTGGACAAGATATTTACCGACTTCAAAAAAGGAATTTTGCAATTCTTAACTGACAGTTAAGCTTTTTTTAACGTTAACGTTTGCTTTTCAGATCCCGTTAAAGGAGTCATCTCAGAACAAGCCATCGAATTCGAAGAATGGCAAATAAAGCACCCCCCTCTCCCCCACACACTTTTTTTAACACACTATTTTCACTGCTTGTAGGACCCCGCGCGCAAACATCTATTGGTCTCTTTTGAATTTTTTTCTTAGGCGTCCGTTAAACAATAGTTTTCTATTGCGTAATAGACGCCTACGATTTATTTCGTAAGTTTTAATAAGTTTTTTTATTATTAATTCAATTGTTTGTTCATGGTATGAATATTAAGCTTGAAGAGAAACAAGTGTGGAGTATTATAAATAATAATCAAATCTTTAAACACGATTAGCAAAGATTAAAATTTATTAACTAGTTTAAGAGCTGGGACACACGACCGTCGAGTGTTCCGCTCATCGCGTCGTAAAATACTAAGCCTTTGTAAAAGTTCTAAATAGTCGCTCGTGTGCGCGCGCCCTAAAACTTCACGGTACAAGAAAAACTATTCAGTTTATGTACCGGAACGAATCGAGTGCCAAAATTCCTAACATACCCTATCCTATTCGAAAAATTCACAAATATTTGAATATTTTTAATAATAAAGATGGCAAAAAATATGACTACAGTTCCGATTCCATGCTTTATAATTAATTTCCAAATCGGTTAATGCCGTAAAAATATTCTTTATTTTAATGCAATTATTTTTAGTGTATTAATTAATATTTTAGAGGATTTATTTTAAGTCACGACATTGTAATATTTTTTTTAACACGAGTTGTAGATTCATAGCCATAAGTTATTATATGGATCTGTTTATATCCACCGAGAATTTTTATCCTTTTATACATTCTTGTCTGAAATGGCTCTACTAAGAGGACTTTTTAACATTTTTACTATTTTTTTATAGTGATTAAACTGTGCTTTTATTTAAATTTAAAGTTTTGCTTTTTATGAATTTAAGGACTAGGTATATATTTTTAAGAGATTAGTATTATATTAACCTTAGAATGGGCAAACTATTTTAAAATTTTAAATGAAACTGTGTTGATTTTGATGAACCTAACAATTTACTTGCAAACTACGCTACCAGATATTATAATCATTCCAGAATGTAACTTATACAGGTGACCCAAATATTGACGTCCAAAGAAAAAATTTAGATTCCTCGTATCTAGACCTATCAGAAAATACCCCATGTATGTTCAGCGATTTTTGGTAGTTTTCGAGTTATAATTTTTTTAAGATTTCTCGTGAGATTTCCGAGGGAGTGAATGTTAAATTTTTTTCTTTTTATTTCGTGTTTTTTCCGAACAATTTTTTTGTGAACATACTTGCTATGAAGTGTGCTATTTTGTCGGTCAAGTCGGAAAATTTTTGGTCGAAAGTGAAAAGCTTACTTTCGACAGAAGTAGAGAGGAATTTTCAACTTAAGATTAAAAATACTTCAACCTATCTACGTCACTTCCGACTAATTTCAAAAACTTTTAGAGTTCCTAAGCTTCCCTTATTAGTTAAAAAATTTGGTACTTTAAGGGGCATTATTGTGAGAAATCGGTCTTCAAATAATATGGTAAGGCGGTAATTTCTGAACTTAAAATTTGATTCTTTAAATTGAGTTTTGGAGACATACATGGGGTATTTTCTGATAGGTCTAGATACGAGGAATCTAAATTTTTTCTTTGGACGTCACTATTTGGGCCACCCTGTATAATTAATTTATATAAACTGAGTACGAAAGTTGAAATTGAATTCTTAAACTATTTTATTGTATTCGAGTTGTTTTAATATAGATGAATAGATTTACTTATTCCGTTATTGTAAGTAAGTATTTACCTACACTTACTTATTAGAATAAGTATTCTATTCTGCTTACATAAAATAATCATTTTATTGTAAAGGCGTGTGATATTAAACATGAAATGAATTTTCTCTAAAATTATATAAGTATGATAATAAATTCGAAACAAATGAAATTTGAACTTACTTATTAGGAATTCGATCTGTTATCACACAAAGTTATAAAATAATCAAAAGTATTTTTTATCCATAAAAAGTTAAGCCACTGTCCTGATAAGTAACGTCCTAAACCTTTGGTTTATATTTGACTGTTTATATAACCCGTTATCCTTGAGTGAGCGACGAAAGCGAGGCGGAGCGACGCAATACAACTTCATAACAATGACACATAATATATGTACGCAAAAACGCGATAATTTGATAGTGTCGTACGATTCGATTTGTGGCTCACGTAGGACAATGCCTCAGGAACTAGTTATGACATGCGCCCGAGACATCTAATGTGCTGGATTACTCGTGCTTATTAGAATTGTATGAACCTCTATGCAACGCGCACTCGACGGACTCGTTTGATGTAATCCGTTGCATAGAAACTTATACAATTTTAATGAGAATTCATACAATATCACCCGTTTATTGTATGAATTATTTTGCAACGGGCACCCGGCGTTTGATGTAACCCGTTGCATAGAAATTCATACAATTTTAATAATCGGCAAAATTTTATGAATGCTTGAGTTTTTGGTTATTTATAAGTAACCGAAACAGCAGACTATTAGTCGGGTCGTGCGCCTGCTATAAATAGTCGTATTATTTCCTTTCATAATTGCTTTTTCTTACATCTATGTAGAATAATTTAAAAAAAAACTTGATTTAAGATATTACTAAGTTGCCTTTATGCACAAATTAAGCACATTTAGGTTGTATTCAGGTATAATTTAAGCCACTGAAATAGATTACCTACCATGTTAAAATTTTCTTCGTAAGTATAATTATTTTGTTAAAATTAGTTAGCATACTAAACCAATTTCAACATGATATATTAAATATTAATGGCTTTAAACGATAAATGCAAACATCGTGAGGAAACCTACATGCCTGCGAGTTCATATTACTGTTCTCAAAGGTGTGTGAAGTCTGCCAATCCACACTTGGCTAGTGTAGTGGACTACGGCTTAAATATAGCAATGGGCTGAATTCTTGGTAATAACTTTATGAGTTAACACATTGTACTAATATGTAGACCAAAATCATTTTTTTCTTTTACACATGCTAATATTGTTTGTCTTGAAATTTGGTGAAAATTTGGAGCGAAAATACTAGTTTTAACTATATCTGTTCCTGCATTTCTAATTTGTGTACGTCTAGGGCCAATAGATATGCCTATTAAACCTATTAAATTATTTTTAATCCTGCATCCTGTTGTTTTATTTCTGTGTAATTAATTACTTGATTATAATATATCTGTTATGATCTAGAAAACATTATGCCTACTTTGTATATTCAAAGTATAGGCACAGATTGGGGTTTATGAGAATTTAAAAAAAAATTGTATCATCCTAAGGATGCCCCTTACTAATATAACGGGTGACTTCCGTCTGTCACACAATCAGTCCCCGAATTTGAATTCTGAGACACCGAAATTGAAATTCCAATACAATTAGTCACAGGGAGTGTATTATTATTTATTTCGCCTTAGTATTTTTATATATTTTTAGTTAACTTGTCGCTAGTATAAATCTTTACTCGTCTCTGACATTAATGTGACTCACAGATAAAGGATGTGAATACAGCTGTATCCTGTGGTTAGGTGTTGTTCTCTGGGCGACATGGACATAATACTACGACTATTATCAGCTATTATAAGCTATTATTACTATACGACTATTATCAACTATTATTATACTACGACTATTATCAGCTATTATTATTATACGACTATTATTTTATTATGATAGGAGTTATATTATGGTGCGTTAAAGTTGACTAAAATTCGCAGCTCAGTAAAATAAGCCTTAAATTAGTTTAAAATACGTATTCCGCAATTTCTAGAAATCTATTAGACCGAGGCAAAAACTGTCAAAAGATAAAATAAACACTATTAAATCAGTTGTAAAAAAATATTTAGTTCATAAAGACTAGGCTAAGTCAACATGACTACCAAAGGTTCTTACAAAACAGCAAGGTATATTTCGAAAACTATTTGTCTTATCAAAATAAACTAAACACTATTATAAGTAAATTAATAAACTTTGTTCTAAGTTGTGACAGGTTATTTCCTAGCTTTAATAGTTTTTCTTGAAATTACAAAAAAACATTGACGGTTTTTGCAACGGTTTATTTTTTTATACAAGTTAGGCAGCAATGTTTCCGAAACTACTTTTCTTTCAAAATAAACTAAAAACTATTTTGGAGATAATTTAATGAAGTTCATTTTTGCTTCTAATTTTTTTTTCTTCAGTGTGTATATTTTTTAATTTTCACAGAAACTTAGAGTTTCTGTGAAAATTAAAAAATATACACATGGTTTATGAAAAAAAATATTCATGGAATAAAGGTAGTCATATATCTTGAACTATTCGAACTATCGAAATAAATTGACTTTTTTGTAGTAACATGTGGTTAGGTGTTGTTCGTAGATTAAGTTACTTGTCTGAATGTAGAATATGCCCATCCCCGGAATGCAACCGATCTCGTTACCAATTTTCAGCAAAATCGGTTGGAACTTGGAAGCGTAGCAAACAGACAGACAGATAAACTTTTCGAATTTATAATTTGAGTAGGTTATTGTGGCATTAATACAGGATTTTTTCTTTTATTATTATTTATTTAAAAACCAGTATACCTTCTAAAAATATAACATTGCATGATTTCCGTTACGGTGCGTCAAAAACCTGATCAGGTTAGTACAGTTAAAGTACAAATAAAAGTCAATAATGTCAGCTTTGTGTTTAAAATTGAATTGAATTTTTAGAAAATATAAAAGATTGTGTATTTGTTTATTGACGAAGGTTTAATTAAGTTGATATTTGACTCATTCGATGTAATTCACTTGGTCAGTTTGTTGGCGGGGATACGCCATATTGGATTAATTTACATAAATACGAGTATTTTGACTTTGTTGGGTTAGTCTGTTGCCGACAGACTTTGGACATGACTTTGGACAGACATTTGGCCACAGTTCACCACGCTGGTCAAAAAAACTACTGAGCCGGCAAATATGCAGTTTTGTGTTTTAGATATTATTTTATATATACTTTTGCTAAGTTGTAATTGTTGTTTCAATGGAGCTCTGCAGTTCGTCGTGGGTTTTTAATTTTATTACTTGTAATATTGAGATGTTCATGAAGCTCACTGTTCTTTATAAACCAGGGGGCATTGGCTAGTTGTTTTAGTATTGAGTCTTCTGCTCTTTGTATTATTTTTATATTGGAGTCACAGAGCAGAGCCTGCTAGTGAGAGTTGCATTCCATATGTCCAAATGAAGTGATGCCTTTGTTTTGTGTAAATATTTTGTACTTGCATAATTTACAAGCAAAGGGCTTTTCGCCAGTGTGAGTCCTCATGTGCTTCACTAAAATACTGTTTTGTGTACATTTGTACTTGCATAACGTACAAGCAAAGGGCTTTTCGCCAGTGTGAGTCCTCATATGCCTCACTAAAAGACTTTTTTCAGTAAATTTGTACTTGCATAACGTACAAGCAAAGGGCTTTTCGCCAGTGTGAGTCCTCATATGCCTCACTAAATTACTTTTTGATGTACAATTGTACTTGCATAACGTACAAGCAAAGGGCTTTTCGCCAGTGTGAGTCCTCATGTGCTTCACTAAAAGACTGTTTTGTGTACATTTGTACTTGCATAACGTACAAGCAAAGGGCTTTTCGCCAGTGTGAGTCCTCATATGCCTCACTAAATTACTTTTTACTGTACAATTGTACTTGCATAACTTGCAAGCGAAGGGCTTTTCGTCAGTGTGAGTCCTCATGTGACTCACTATATGGCTCTTTTGTGTACATTTGTACTTGCATAAATCACAAGCAAAGGGCTTTTCGCCAGTGTGAGTCCTCATGTGACTTACTAAAAAACATTTTGCTGTACATTTGTACTTGCATAACTTGCAAGCAAAGGGCTTTTGGCCAGTGTGAGTCCTCATGTGACGCAATAAATTACTTTTTACGGTACATTTGTACTTGCATAACTTGCAAGCAAAAGGCTTTTCGCCAGTGTGAGTCCTCATGTGACTTACTAAAAAACATTTTGCTGTACATTTGTACTTGCATAACTTGCAAGCAAAGGGCTTTTCGCCAGTGTGAGTCCTCATGTGACTCACTAAAAGACTTTTTGCTGTACATTTGTACTTGCATAACTTGCAAGCAAAGGGCTTTTCGCGAGTGTGAGTCCTCATGTGCTTCACTAGAAGACTTTTTGCTGTACCTTTGTACTTGCATAAATCACAAGCAAAGGGCTTTTCGCCAGTGTGAGTCCTCATGTGAATCACTAAAAGACTTTTTGCTGCACTTTTGTACTTGCATAACTTGCAAGCAAAGGGCTTTTCGCCAGTGTGAGTCCTCATGTGAATCACTAAAAGACTTATTGCTGTACATTTGTACTTGCATAACTTGCAAGCAAAGGGCTTTTCGCCAGTGTGAGTCCTCATGTGACTCACTAAAAGACTTTTTGCTGTACATTTGTACTTGCATAACTTGCAAGCAAAGGGCTTTTCGCCAGTGTGAGTCCTCATGTGCTTCACTAAATTACTTTTTACTGTACATTTGTACTTGCATAACTCACAAACAAATAGTTTTTCAGTGCATGTTGTCTTGGTAATACTGGATTTACTCATACTCGATATCGTATCATTTTGATTCAATTTGCACTCTCTTAACTTACGTGATAAAGTTTTTGCGACAGCGTGTGCCCTTACGTGAGAAACTAAGGAAGCTTTTCGTTGAAATATCTTTTGGCAAACGTCACAGATATACTGTGTCTGGTCTGTATAGGTTCTCAACTGTGTACCGAATATACCCTGGGAATGTTTACTTTGTTCGTTTTTGAAACGATCATTTCGTCTCGCTGTTCGATAATTTAAACTATCACTTATTGTTGAAAACTCCTTTGGTATTAGTGCAGTGTCCTGGGATTTCCTTTGATCTTTGTGAACGTTTGCATTATTTTCAAACGACAATATATCCCACTCGTCGCTTGAATCTTTCGGATGTTCTTCGTTTTCGGGATTGGTCGCAAGTACCACAGGAGCGACTGAAAAAAAGAACACTCCATATTACTAAGAACACTGTCACTACTTTTACACAGATACCAACAAACAAACACTTGTAACACATATTATATGTATAGACCAGTGTAATCAATCATATTTGAAAATCATTGTCATTATAGTTTAGAGATTGTGTACAACAGAATCAGCCCCAATGTCTGTCCTAAATTAGGATCAATCACAAGGTGTGTAGAGTTGTCTTACCTGAAGCTTGATAGCCGTCTTCCGAAGACTTCGGCTCGCAAGTGTGTCTGAAAGGATATAATTTTTTCATTACTCGATGAGGCCCGTGACTTCCCCCGCGTGGATTTTGGTTTTAAAATCGGAACTATATGGAATACGGAACTCATTGATTTTGAGATCAAACTTAAAACTAACCGAGGATGTGAATTTTAGGTCTTTTGCAAGACCCTCTATTTAATAATCAGTTAGAAATAATTTAATTAATTTAAGGAATAGGAATAGAAGAATACAAAGACCATGATTATGTTCCACAAAGGCGAGACTGCTGGCCATAGAGGAGTCGGATTCTTGATTAACATAAAACTAAAAAGCAAAATTAAGGGATTTGAAGGAATAAATGATAGAATAGCGGTGCTGCACATGAACATCCCTAGCTACAAGAAAGACTGGACAATAATACAAACGTATGCTCCTACTGAACAGGCCGATAAGTGTGATATAGATCGATTCTACAACAGTATTTCGGAAGTTGTAGGAAAGTATGCCAGTAACCATCTGGTCGTCATGGGCGACTTCAACGCCCAGGTCGGCGCGAGGGAATCAGGGAAAGAATTTGTAATGGGGAAATTTGGGAAAGGAAAGAGAAGTAAGAACGGTTATAAATTAATTGGTTTCCTACTAGAAAATAATTTAAAGTTACTCAACTCTGTCTTCAAAAAAAATCCCAAAACGAAATGGACCTGGATATCCCCAGATGGGAGGTATAAAAATGAGATTGACTATATCATTACCAACAAAGTCAAATCTTTCAGTGACACACATATAGTACAAAATCTAAACTTTAATACAAACCACCGAATGGTACGCTGCAGTTTAAATCTCCTCCCGCCAAAATTATCTAGGATAAATATACAACCCAAAGGAATAAAACCAACAGAACAACAATTCAGCAAGCTGGAGAAATCTGAAATAGTAACTATCAAAGATGTCGCTAACTCTGAACTAAACGTAATGAAAAATACAAAAATATTGAATCCAAGCTAATAGGAATTACCAAAAGAATAACAAATAGCACAAAGGAAAACAAGCTTAGTGAAAGAACAATGAAACTGTTAGAAGAAAGAAGGTCATTAATCCCCAATGCAAAGAATAAAGAAAACCAAATGAAATTAAACAATATAAGTAAAAGAATAAGAGAAAGCTTAAGGGATGACAGAAAAAGAGAAGAATCCAAAAACTAAAAGAACGTATTGAAAAAACAGGCGGCACTAAAAAAGCTCTGAAAGAACTGAGGGAAAAGGGCAAGGAGTGGATTCCCAAATTAAGGCACAAACAAAATACTACCACAAAAAGGAGCGAGATACAAAAAATAGCAACAAATTACTATAAAACACTCTATTCTAATTCTATTTCGAATACAAATTCAAACCTACTGCATGCAACTCAACAAGAAACACCTCAACCAGAGAAGGTTAGTGAATCTATACCCCATATCCTGGTATCGGAAGTCGAGAAAGCCATCAAGCAACAAAAACTAAAAAAGCACCTGGCCCGGACAAAATTCCAAATGAATTGATGAGAGGTACAATTGAAGAACTAAGTCCAACTTTAGCAAGAATATTTAACGATATTCTGCTCACAGGGTTAATTCCAGATCAATGGGGAGAAGCACACATTATTCTCCTGTATAAAAAAGGGGCAATGGATGACATAGGTAATTATAGGCCGATAAGCTTGATGTCTAACATTTATAAGGTGTTTGCAAAAATAATATTAGATAGAGTGTCAAATGTCCTAGATGAGAATCAACCAGTTGAGAAAGCAGGTTTTAGGAAAAATTTCAGCACTATAGACCATATTCACACACTCAAACAAGTAGTGGAGAAGTACAATGAATTCCAAAAACCATTATACATGGCGTTCATCGATTATTCTAAGGCATTTGACAGTTTATATCACAAACAGATATGGTGGAGCTTAAAGGAACAAGGAATCAACGAGGTCTACATCAACATCATCCGAAGTATCTACCAAAAAAGTAAGGCAAGCATAAAGTTGGAATCTACGGGTAAATCATTCTCCATAGAGAGAGGAGTAAGACAGGGGGATCCTTATCGCCTAAACTTTTTGCAGCTGTACTTGAGACAGTCTTCAGAAAAATGGATTGGGAAGAGTATGGTCTTAATATAAACGGCAGACGTCGCAACAACCTTAGGTTTGCAGATGATTTAGTTTTGTTAGAAGAAGAACCCAAAAAACTAGAATTTATGGTCCAAAATATAAGGAAAGAGAGTAGACTTGTGGGACTGGAGATGAATGCCAACAAAACAAAAATGATGACCAACCCAGTAAAGGTGGACATAATAATAGATGGCATCAATTTTGAATTTGTCGACGAGTATGTATACTTGGGCCAGATTACATCTCCCAGAGACCAAATGGCCAAAGAAATAGACAAAAGAATAGCATATGGATGGGGTAAATATTGGTCTCTGAGAGAAATAATGAAAAGTAAAGAGTTGAGCATACAAATAAAGAAAAAGACTTTTGACACTTGCATTCTCCCATGCATAACATACGGATGCGAAACCTGGTCACTAACTTCACATCACAGAGATAAGCTAGCGAAATGCCAACGTGCAATGGCGAGAAGTATGCTGGGTGTGAGGTTACAGGACAAAGTTCTGAACTGTGATATAAGATCAAGAACCAGGGTCACGGACATATTGAAACGTATTGACCAGCAGAAATGGAGATGGACTGGCCACATGCTGAGAGGGAAAGAAGAGAAGTGGAGCAAGCTAGTGACAAACTGATACCCCAGAGATAGCAAAAGGTAAAAAGGTCGCCAAGCTAGACGCTGGGAGGACGACCTCCGACTAACTCTGGGGCCACACTGGACCAGAGTGGCGCTAGACAGGCAACAGTGGAGAGAGTTGGAGGAGGCCTATGCCAACAGGCATTCCGTTTTAAGGGACATTTTATAACAAAAATGTAATCATGTTTTAAAATGGAACAAAAGGCTTTATTATTATTATTATTAGAAATAATTTATTTTTGATATTGGCATCAACCCTATTATTAATATAAACCAGCCCTGGACCCACTCAAACACACACACAAAATTCCATCTGAATCGGCCCAGCCGTTCTCGAGTTTTAGTGAGACAAACAAACAGCAATTGATTTTTATATCTAAAAGATAAGATATGAAACGATGAAGGGTTTTCGAATACCGGTTTTTTTCAATACCGGTATTAATACCGGAAAGTTTTTTTTCAATACCGGGATCCCGGTATTGGGAAAAACTTAGATAGATTGTTTTTAACTTAAAACTAGTCTTTTCTGTAGTAAACTGTACCATAAAAAATATGTATTTTTTCACCACATTAACTCCAAAAGAGCACTTTTCTGCTTAAATTCAATGAAGAAATGCCATTTTTTTACACGTAAAAATACATAGTTTAGTCAAAACGCAAATTAATTAAAAATTCAATTGTTATTTTTTAAAAGAAAATAAATCATAATAAAATATTGCATTGGATAAACAGATTTCTGAACGTTTCGTGAGTCAATGAAATAGAAATGCTAAGCCAGAGGGTTCTAAATTCAAACACTAATGTTTCCCTCTGAGTGATCAAAAATGACTTTTCTTCACTGGTTTTAAGCAATAAAGGTGCTCTTATTGAGCTAATGGGCCTAAGATACAAGTTTTAAACTTAGCCGAATAAAAACAGTGGCATGTACCAAGAAATATATGCAATTTCGGCCTCGGCTTCGGCCGCGGCTAGCGTGTCCTCGAGAGGCGTGCAATAGTCGCGTTCATTATTTGCAGTCGCAGCCGCGACAGTCGCAGTCGCGTCTAGTGCTGTGTCCACATCGCAGCGGTCGGGCTCGATGTCAGACGGCAGCGGATGCTTGTAGCAGCTTAGCCATGCCACATGTCGCCTCGTTATCTGAAACGAGTTCATTACCCTTGCCACAACATGCCAAGCCTCTCGAGCGTCGAAACACACAGGCGTTAAACTAACATGGACCGCCGCCGCCTTGTTTCAGAGCTCGAGCTCATATCTACACGGTGCACCCACTGCCAGCGCCAAATTTAACTCAGAGGCACTCAATTTGAGACATTAAATCAACGGCGTTTGGGTGCATTTCACTCTGACGCCAATGTTTCGGCGTTCGCATACGCTCAACGTCATCAGTGTGATTAAAATCTTGTGGTTGTGACCCACATAAGGACCGCACAAAGCTAGAAGCATTCATTCATTTTGGCATTGCTGTAAGCGTACCGAGGATATTGTTTAATCTTATCTTACTTCTTACTAAATTATAAATGCGAAAGTTTGGATGGATGTATGGATGTATAGATGTATGGATGTATGGATGTTTGTTACTCAATCACTCCCCAATGTCTGAAATTTGGCACAGAGATACTTTTTATCCTGGAAAATTAAAGAGTTCCTGCAGGAACCAAAAAACCTCAAACCATGCAAACAAAGACGCGGGCATTCGCTTTTAAATCAATAAACGAAGCGTTCCTCACCACTTCATGCGTTTCAAGCAGCTCCGTTATCAGGCGGCGCGCTCGCAAGCTCTCGTCTCTGAATGTGCTAAAGTCCACCAGTCTCTGTGTGCATTGCACACAAAGCATTTGCTTGAGCCTGCCTTCACCGCACGGCTGCAATGACGCGGAAATTATTCATTAGGCTGTTGTTTTGGGTTTTTTAGGCAAATAGAGCGTGGGTGCCAGCTTTGTTGAAGTATTTTATTAATTTTTCGGTTTTTACACACACATATAGGTATACACACAAATATAGGTATACACACAAATATAGGTATTGTGAAACAGAACAGAAGTCAGAACCTATTTTTGTGCTAAAGCAGACGGACAGACCCTTCGATCAATAATATGTGACTTCGCCAGGGAAAAATG
Source organism: Erebia aethiops (assembly GCA_923060345.2). Classification (NCBI taxonomy): domain Eukaryota; kingdom Metazoa; phylum Arthropoda; class Insecta; order Lepidoptera; family Nymphalidae; genus Erebia; species Erebia aethiops. Next base: position 2,357,577 of record OV281079.1, on the reverse strand, counting down.
GAAAATAGAGGTATTGATACCTCTTAAAAACTATCTAAAGAAAAAAGAATCATGTTGCTACCATTATTTTTTCTATAAATTTTTAAACATGCAGTAGGCAATATGTAATACTTGAGAAAATTTAATTTGAAGTTTTTGATTGTGAAAAATACACTTATACTTCGAAGTTATTGATTAGTGATTGGTACCTACAAAGAGAATATAACCACTATGTTTTTGGTACATTAATAAAGGCATCAATAATCGTCCCAATAACTTAGATTGTTTATACACACATGAATGTAATGTTTGAGATATAAATATACAACTTACAGGGTGTCCCACTAAATGTTGATACGCTTGTTCCAACTTGTGTTCACTCATCCGAAGCAGTTTGGTGCGGGTGTCCAGGCATATTAGACAGATCTGTGCAAAGTCTTGTAATTACACCTTCCATAATCAACTTTCAATGTGAACCACATTTACCACAATTAGATAACAGCTATAACATAATTGTCTGTCACACAGACAATTATATTATAACTATCCAGGTTGAATCAACCTGTTGGTTATGACAGGTTAACCCACTACTATTGTTGACTGCATTGACTCAAAGTGGAATAAAATATAGTATAGTATGTATTGTCTAGTAATTGCTCATTCAAAGTACAGGGATGGCGAACCAATGGCACGCGACACAATATTTTGGGCAAGTCACTGATCACAAAATTCATTCCGCATTCAAAAAAGTCCGCAACAACAGAAGTCACACTAATTTTACTTTACTTTAAATGATGTGTATAATTGAGGCATTACAAAGTGTATTTTTCTTGTAGTAAATAAAGAGTTTTGTCACAAAGTCAAAATAACTTGATGGCACGTCTATGAATTCATTAAACATTTCTTTAGAAAAAACGGCACGTTGATACATAAAGGTTTGTCTACCCTGGTACAATCAATTCATTTCAATTCAAATAATATTTATTCAATATAGGTAAGTACTGCATTTATAGGATATCAGAGTATGCATCATTATGAAGGAGTTACTGCTTACCAGAACTGTTGCGGGGACGGCACCAGTGCAGATCTGCCTTGAGCCACTTTCTGTTTCATAAATCTCATCGTCTAGAAAATGATGTGAGCAGACCACAGCGCCGGGTGGCAGGAGAGCGTCTTGTTTGCCGAGGGCTCTGAGCCAAGCAGCACGGAGATGCACTTCTCTAGGGAACCTGAAATAATTCACCCACTTTATTTAAACCAGCATTCAAGAGAGTTCTGCAAGAAATACTCTCAAAATTGTGTTAAATTGGCTCTAGTGTTGCCACTACCAGCTACCACACCACACCATACCACACCACACCATACCACACCACACCATAATATTTATAGAAAAAGCCGTGTTTTTCCCGTTGGTCAGATCGATTTGATATTTGACATTTCCTCGGGATTTCAGTACATTCACAATAAAAAAGTTGCCACTTGCCAGCCACCAAGGTTTATACCTTGGTGGCTGGCAAGTGGCAATTTTTTTATTGTTTGCATATTGAGAATCTCCTCCTTTTTTGGAAGTCGGTTGATTGAATGAATTACTTACCGGTGGTATGTAATGTCCTTGGATTCGGAGACTATCTCCGTAGTGGTTTTACAGAAGGGCACACAGCACCGCATTCCCACAGAGTATTTTTTATATAAGCGCATTTCTTAAGCTTTAGTAACTTTGAAAGCACAGAAAACCACAATTAGAATATGTGACTGTTAAATAATTAGAATACAATGGTCATCAAAATTTTCATTACTAATTCAAGCGGTCATAAAAAACGTGTTTTTTTTAAATAATTATTGTTTTACGTATTTTTTAACCCTTCAACATATATATGTTACTTTGCTCTGCCCACGCTCTGCCCAATAATCAATATGTTACTTGTCTCTGCCTCTGCCTCACTCTGCCAAGCCTAGTTCGCATTAAGCCTAGTTCGCATTATGCTAGTATTTTAGTCTAGTAGCGAGTTATTTAGTAGCTAAAATACTCGCTTCTGCACCAAAATCGTTTGCACTTCGTTCGAGTACAGTTTACAAGTGAGTGGTGTTTTGTAAGATGAACAGCCTATACATAAACTGATTAAGTTAATCATAACGACGATTTTAGAGGAGGTAGATGAGGTTGATTAATAAAAGAAGCTATGTAAACGAAAATGGGTCGATAGAAGGGATAAACTAGGAGCTACTAATTGTCTTCTGAAGGAATTAGTATTGGAAGATCCCAAAGAATACTTCGATAGTTCGTGGTAACTAATGAACTCGACTAATTCGACAGGTTCAGACTTGTTTAGTTGGTCGGCCAGTGAGCACGTACGCGTGGTGGGAGGTGCTACTCGCCCGATAAAAATAGAATAAAATGGATCGGCTCGACTAAATTCCTTACTAAACTACTCGACTAAATTTTTGGTGTTCAGACACGTTTAGCCACTAAATTACTCGCTACTAGACTAAAATACTAGCATAGTGCGAACTAGACTTTATGCTAGTATTTTAGTCTAGTAGCGAGTTATTTAGTAGCTAAAATACTCGCTTCTGCACCAAAATCGTTCGCACTTCGTTCGAGTACAGTTTACAAGTGAGTGGTGTTTTGTAAGATGAACAGCCTATACATAAACTGATTAAGTTAATCATAACGACGATTTTAGAGGAGGTAGATGAGGTTGATTAATAAAAGAAGCTATGTAAACGAAAATGGATCGATAGAAGGGATAAACTAGGAGCTACTAATTGTCTTCTGAAGGAATTAGTATTGGAAGATCCCAAAGAATACTTCGATAGTTCGCGGTAACTAATGAACTCGACTAATTCGACAGGTTCAGACTTGTTTAGTTGGTCGGCCAGTGAGCACGTACGCGTGGTGGGAGGTGCTACTCGCCCGATAAAAATAGAATAAAATGGATCGGCTCGACTAAATTCCTTACTAAACTACTCGACTAAATTTTTGGTGTTCAGACACGTTTAGCCACTAAATTACTCGCTACTAGACTAAAATACTAGCATAGTGCGAACTAGACTTTAGTAATTCGATAATTCTATAACCCAAATTAATTAATTTTGACACTTAAAACTGTAATTAACAGTCACTCATTTTATTGCTACCCTAAAAAAATATTCGTTTTCACTTCTATCGGCAGTCCCTATGACTGCCAATTTTATTTATTATTTACTACTGACTGCCGCGTAGGAGACCCGGCTTAAAAGACTTGAACGTAGAGCCGTTAAAGTCAATTACAAAAAAACCTCAAAGTCAACTGTCAATTGTCATCAAAGTCAATTTAAAAAAAATACCAACTGTTCAAAAGCTGTTTAAAAGTTGATTGATACAATCAAAAAATATAATTTATTTTATAACTTTCTATGTAATTTTATGATGAGTTTAAAAAATGATTACCTATGTAGCCAAGGCTGTGAACTTACTAGCTTCCTTATTTCAAATCTTTGTTAGTATCGCATCCTCAATAGGAAAAGTGATTGTTGTGGTGATTGTAACAACTGCCTCAATTATAATCAGTAGTGTATTGAATGTAATTACATTCTTCCAAATAGTTTACGAAGACAATGTATCTATATTTACAGAAGATTTGCCCAATATAACAAGCGGATTCTTTGAGGCGATTTATCACCAGTGGCTTAATATACATGATATTCTGTGGAGTGGGTGTAATGAAACCATTTTCCTATTTAACTTAATCACCAGCCGTATAAAGTGGTCATTGGAAACAGTACTGCTCATATTTGGTGAAGTGCTTTACATGATAAAGAAAACTGTTGTATTCTTTGGTGATACCTTATGGCTTGTACTTACATTTGTGCCTGTGCATCTGCCTTACTTGATGAAAGCTTATGTGAAACATGTTAGAGACGTTGTAATATCTTATACCATAGAATTGTATATGGCCCTTTTGCAAGTTACAAACTTTTTATCAGATGTGCCTTTGGAGTCTTTTATAGGATTAATAAGTGCTATTTTAATTGTTCGCTCATGCATACACTTTAGAGAAGCAATAACATCACAGATTAATGTTTTTTATTGGTTTCTACTAAGAATGTTTTTGTACTTGTATCATGCAATACTTAACTATTTCTCAAACTCTGAGGTAAGATTGATAGCACAAATAGTAGGCCATCAACAAGTGACTGTTAGAAATGTGGACGCTCAGCTACTTGCTGGGAATGACGATGATCCTGTTGATGCCCTATGTGTAGTTTGTCAGGAGCGGCAGAAGTGTGTGTTGACTCTGCCGTGCCGGCATGTGTGCCTGTGTACTGAATGTTGTTTGCGTTTATATGGATACCAACGTACATGTCCAATTTGTAGAACCTTTATTTACCATTCAGTGACTGTATATTTGTGATAAATAATGTAAAACGTTCCTGTTCAATGGGCGTTTAATAAAATAAAATGTGGTGCCAAGTATAGTTGGTGCCAGTCAAATAGAAACACTGAGCTGAGGCGCAAGTGGGCTGAGCTGAGCTGAGCTCTCACACTATTGATAGTGAACCCGGAGTGCCTGTGGCCACCTGACACCTAAAATATGCTATTGCAACACATCTTGCGGTCAACTTCAGACACAACTATTTGATTGGTGCTAACTATATTTAAAGTGTTTAAAGTCAACTTTATCAACTGGATCATGACACTCTGCATTTGCCTTTCATTGTGATAGGGCCTGACTAGGCCCATGATTGGCCTAGTCATTAAAGAATTTCCCAGGTCCAAGGACCTCCATGGAATGATTATGGGATCCTTTGGGAAGTGGGAACTTGGTTAGATGAATAAGAAATAGTTTCACTTGATTTGAATAAGATAGTTTAATGTTGCAAGTAATTGTTCTATAAGTACCTATTATCAATTTGTTCTCATGTTCAAGACTCCACAGGGGTGAGTGACCAGGCGCCTGTGCCAGTAAATACTACTGGAAAGAAAACCTTGGTACAGCAAGCTTCCCAACCAAGCTGATTCATTACTCGACTGAGAAGGTCATCTCTGGGTAGCAAACCTTCAATTACCAGCATTAATGAGGAGACAAGCCTTCTTAATAAACAAATGCCCTCTCCAAGCAACAGTGATGAGACCTCATCAAAATTGGCCCATCAGAATGGCAGGGAATTTCTACCTTGAGAAACCCTAAGAAGAAAAAATCAACACTCAGCCCTTCCCCTGAAAGAATACCTACTGCAAACAGATACAGCAATCTCCCGGTGGATGAGAATGCAGGATCTAATCCAAACCATAGGCCAAAACCTACTAAGCCCCTCCAATTATACTCTATGGTATAGATGTTTTTTTTTTGAACAGGTGATTATTACATATGGCTTAAATATTATAGTATAATTGAGTATTCAGTAATAAAATTTAACATCACATTAAATATAAAGTCATACAAATTTCAATATAAGCTATGTAGTGTAATGTGGCTATGTTAATAATTGTTTTATGAACTCCCACAGTTAGTTCTAAGTGACAAGACATTTGATTTGGCAATGGTACATTTTTATATTGAAATAGATTAATTAGATGTATATTTAAAGTATTTATCATCAAAAATAGTAAGCTTAAGTTACCTAACTTATATTATAAAAGAGCTCTTTCATTTCTGTGTTGTTTAACTTCTGGTGACACTATATAGATCCTACCCATTTTCCTCTTACGCTTTCCCTATATTATATTATGATACTCTTTGGAGCCAAAAATAATTGTGCATTTCTAATCAGTCTTTTCATAAAAATATTCGAGTATTGGAAAGGAGTATAAGTATTAGGAAACCCGCTTTCCTACACACTTGATCAACAGTAGGTTTGTGTATTAACTATTAACTATGCTCAAAATTCTGGATCAAGAATAAATTATACTCTTGGTATGTATACTAAAATATATATTTCTACATTGATGATATTAATTAAATATATATAGAAAAAAGAAATATCAAAATCGGTTCAGCAGGGCTACCACGTATCTTTTGCATCAAATATCAATCATTGATACATCGCAATCACCTCTGATTGGTTAACACTCTTCCACTATTGGACGGAATCCATTGACGCAGCAAGAATACCATAAATTCAGCCAATCAGAGGTGATTGCGATGTATCAATGATACATGCAAAAGATACGCGGTCGCCCTGCAGATCAATCAGATTGGATGACGAAAATTAGTACGTTATTTTAAAAGGGAAATCCCTTTTAAAATAACGGACAGTGAATTACTCCTTACGTAATCTTACGTAAGGAGTAATAGGCCTATTACACTGCACTTTTCACAGGGACCCTTACTCTGAAATCTGAATCAATGTAGTGCAATAATACTTAGGTAGAAAGGGTCCCTAATTTGGTCCTTATTGCTTTGTAATAAGCGACGCCAAAACTAGCGGCCACGCCCAGCCTTTCTACAGGGCCCTGTGAAAAGTACTGCTTTGATACGGGTAGACTGGGTATGTCACGCTCTCTTTAAACATTTCTGTGGTGGTGTCGTGTGGTGCGGGTTGTTACGTTCCCTCAAATATGGTCGAGCGAAGCAATGGCTGGATCATGCGTCATGCTCGTGAACGGGTGCCACCGGCGGGAATGGGGCTACTTTCTGTCTGCCCGTCTTTGACATGAATTGAATAAACAAATTTAAGAAATCCATTAAAAGTATGCTCCTGAAAAAAGCTTATTATACTGTTGAAGATTATGTAAATGATAGAGGAGCATGGATTTGATCGCTCCAGCAATGCTAGGGACAGCGGTTACTTATGTACACATTGATATAGTAATTGTAAATGAATTATTTAAAAAGAGCAACCACCGAGTTTCTTGCTGGTTCTTCTCGGTAGGAATGGCATTCCGAACCAGTGGTAGATTCACTTGACGATTCAAAAGTACTTGTAAAAGTTTATTTGAATAAAAAATATTTGATTTGATTTGATTTGAGTACAGCATAATAGGCCTATAACACCTGTAGTTACTATGCAAAATGCAAATGCAGTCAAGTCCGACAAACCCTTCCATGATCTAACAACCCCGAAAAGCATTTCATTGCAGTAGAATTTTCCAATACTGTAAATATTAGACTTTATCGATAAGTACCTAGGTATATTTTTTGTCGCGCAGCGGGAAGTTCAAGTGCCGCGGTAGCTATGTACTAAAAGTAGAACTGTGTACAGTTGACCATGAGCCGAAATGCCATCATTACTTCGTCCCCCGCCTGAAAGTGGTGATGTGTTTCAAAGCAAAAAATAATGCTAATATCTCTCAATAGGTTTGTAATTTTATAAAAACGGGATGGTATAATATTGGCTACAATAAACTTGACAAAAAAAAATTAAAATATTTTAAAAATAGCCTGGACCAGATTTATTTTAGGTGTCTGGTGTATTTAACTATTAATAAAAATATATTAAAGCCAACGATTAGGTATAGCTCGATTACCACTGACTCACTGACTCATTGACATAATTGTTCTCCTAGAAAGAGACAGAAAATGATACAATGATGTACGGGAGATGTGTACGGGTGCGAGATTCAAGTAGGGAAAAATTATGACATTTCGGAAAAACAAGATAGCGGCCGACGTGATTCTTACAACTCTTGTTTTCCAACCGATTTCGTTACAACTCGCAACGATTGAAGAAACTAGGAAACGATTAATAGAAAAAGTGGAAAAAATCTGAAAAACAAGATCATGGCGGCCGAGCTGTAGTGTTTTGAAATTTTTGATTTTTCGACCCCGAACCGCGGCGCCACAGATCCGAAACGGCGTGGTCGAGCATAATATTTTTTTCTGTTTTCGCCTACAATTATCCTGTATTTTGACAGAATGGGAGTGGTTTTTAAAAATTCAATATGGAGGCTGTCAATGAGGCTGTTTGAGGTACGAAAAAATGCAATTTTAAAATTCAAATTTGTCTTGACTTCTACGGGGCGATTGTGTGTACAGACTCGATGTATGGATTGGGGAATAGTATATTTCATTACAAGTGTGGAAAGGCTGTCATTGCAAAGAGTTCCGACAAATGTCTACCCGAGCCGAGGCGCAGCCGAAGGCGAGGGTTTACAGTCGGAACAAGTTGCAATGACGGTTCCGCACGTGTACTGAACGGCTATTTTTAATACAGTTGCGAAAAAATGAAGCAATTTAATAAAATAATAAAAACACAATAAACTCAACTAACTTAACATTTATTTTCGTCGTATGTAGTTATGTAGCGACTTTTTGACTTTTCTGGTAAAATGTTCTCCGAAGCATTTTGTGCAATAATACTGAGTTCCGGTGGTGTTAATTCAAAAAAACTAGGGTCGAAATTATTGATTTTGTGCAACAAACAACTAAAATTTCTGAAAAATGGCGCCAACCGTAGAATAGGTATAAGCAGAGTTTTTTTTTCTTCACCCATTCTGGTAGGCAAAGGGAACTATGCCCATACAGCCAAGTCTTCAGTAGAATTTTTTTATTGATATGAAATGAAAATGAAATTTAATGAGATGAAATGAAACCCCCGTTAGGGTTACCTATATTGTTCAATGATGAAACCTAACCAAACTCATTAAATCTGATATTGAAACAAAACAGCTTCTTTTTAGAAATATACGTATTTGCATGAATCATAAAAACTTCTATGAAATTTTTTTAGTAAAAACTTCATGGTTGGTTTTTCTTTTTAATAGACATTATTTTGACAGTTGGGAAAGAGAACGCACGAGTTCGGGAAAGGTAAAACAAAAGCACGAGTATGTAATAGCCCACATCCCGAACGCTATACGTCCCTGCAATACGCCACTTTTTGAGTAACTGTATTAAAAAAAAAAATACCCCATTTCTCGGGAATTTTTTTTTCACTGATGGCTTCGTATGGAAGTAAGAAAACATAACTTGAAAAAAAATATAGAGACAGCTGATGATTGAGGATTTCGAAAACGGCTAAAGGGCTCGGCCAAGGTATAGGTATAGGTGGGGGGTCCTCAAACAAATGTCACTCGGAACCTCATCCAATAGACAAAGAGCAAAAAAAAATTCAAAATGGTGGATTTAAGATGGCTGCCATACTGTTTGGCCTTTACACCATTTAATTTAGATGAATATCTTATGAGATTTCATAGAAATAATATAACGTGCAAGGGAAAATGGCGCGACTGCGGCCGGCGCTCAAATTAAATACGGTCTTTATTCTGAGGGTTGCCGGCTGTGGCAGGTGTGTGGCAATCACAGATCACGGAAACAAGGTGATTGTTTCCGTGATCTGTGGTGGCAATGTAATAGGTATTAAAATGAAAAACCTGGGCACTGCCCACTGGCTATATTGGATATAGACTATTAGGATTATTAGTGCTACCCATGCGAAGACGGGGTGAATCGCTAGTATTAGATATATTTAGGTTTTGAGGAGTTTCTAAGATATTTTTAAAGCCATATTCCACCACGCTGGTCAACAAGGGGCACTGTATTCATGATTTAATTTTGTCTCATCTTTTCAACCCATTGCCGGCTCACTTAAACACGAGTGTCCTCTCGGAATGAAAACGGTTTGGCCATAGTCCACCACGCTGGCCTACAAGGGGCTGTTGCAGTCATGATCTTATTTTTACTCATCATTCAACCCAGCCAGCGCTCACTACTGAGTAGGAGCCTTCTCTCGGAATTTCTTTTCTCTCGGGTTCAGCCATAGTCCACTACGCTGGCCAACAAGAGACCTTCGGATCGTGATTACCAAATTTCTGAAAACTACTGGACCGACAGAGATGCGGCTTTTGGTTTTAGATATGCATACTTCTGAGAAGTTCTAATTTTTTCTCTCAAAATTATAGGCACAAAGGAGCGCTGCAGTTCGTCGTGGGTTTTTTTAAAATTTTGTTACTAATTGTTAACTTTTAATAAATTATTTGTCTACGTTTCAAAAAATGTCTGAACTTTGATGTGATCGCATGGAGGTAGGAAAGTACACACAGACATTTTGGTGATGGATGCATTTTACATGGAGGTAGGATATTAGTACCTTTCCGTTCCTTTGGATCGATAATGATGCATTATACTAACTCTATGGATGCATCCTTTTTCTGCATCTTTCGAGTTTCGACTTTCGACTTTCCTTCGACTTTGGCTTGGCTGTGAACCCCGCCGGTAATTGTTCTGTGCTGTGAACGGACACGAAAATACTGGTATGGAATTCTTAATAATAATCAGTTAAATTTGGAAATTGTGATCATAGTTTAGTGATTTACAGACAAATGTTGTAGATAATAGATATCCAGTTGAATTCCGTAAAATCGCTTTGCATACTTGCGTTTTTGTGTGTTTGAAACCACGAGTTGTGCAGTCGTGAATCGTGTGATATTCGCAATTATCGATTGCTTCAAAGAGTGTGTGTGAAAAAAAATAAAGCAATAGTGCCGCGGCTATAAGTTTTACTGTTTATTTTGTGAACACTTTGTACAAATTTAGGAAGTAGCTAAACATTCTTGAAAATTCCATGCTTTATTACGCAAGATGGAGGATTCTGCATAGCCTAGCTCGCCAACGTGTAGCCAGTAAGTATTTGACCTTGAGTTATCTATAACTCTTTACTCGTGGCTATTTTTATGATTTCATTTTTATGTAGTGGGAAATTATGACAAGATTAGAGAAAAGTTTGGGGTCCCAGTCATCGGCTTTAATATGGGTCACCATTTAATATGTATGCCATCCCGTATAGTAGGCAGTTAATTATTTTTACAGAAAGGTATTAATTTGTAATCAACCTAACCCCAAAATATTTTCCGTGCAATCGTAATAGTTTTCATGAAATGAATTTTTAAAATCTCGACATTTTGAGGTTAGTTCCTTAAATTTAATTACCACCCTACTAACAAAAACGTGCCGCCAAGCGATTATTTAGCATTCCGGTACGATGCCGTGTAGAAACCGATTAGGGGGTAAGGGTTTAAAATAATATGCCATGCCATTCCTAACAGCTTAGTCCGCTGGCCGCTACCATCTTAGACTGCATCATCACTTACCATCAGGTGAGATTGCAGTCAAGGGCTAATAGGCCTATTACACTGCACCCTTACCTTGAATCAGTGTAGTGTAATGAGACTCAGGGAGGGAGGGTCCCTGATTATGGAGATCGGGAGGTCCTGATCTGCCTAGCTGCCTATGCGCTCAGCAGACCGGGTAATGTAATAACATTCAGGGCGGTTAGGGAGCTCAGTCATCGCATGACCAACGAGAGTAGTCGTCTCTCTGACTCGCATGTGCATTGTCAGTATATTGTGTGCCAAAGAAAAAGAAGTTTTGTTGTTCTGATAGACATGTATAAAGACATACCTTGTTTATTTAGGAAAGAGCATAAAGAGTGTATGAACTACTAGCAAATGCCCGCGACTTCGCCCCTGATCCGTTTCATCCAGTTCCGTTCGGGCATGATTGAGTGACAAACATTCATCCATCTAAACTTTTGCATTTATACACTATATTTATATATACTAGTGGTTCGCCCCAAACTGAGACCTTGCGGTATACATAAGATAGTTTTGACTATATATTGTAATAGTTAACTTTTAAAATTTAGTACGGTTTGTTAGCTCAAGAAAATAGAAAATATGGTCCCATCCAGAAGAAAGCATGAAACTTGGCATGGATGTAGCTTTGACATATACATATGACTCAATATAGAAGTAGAAACACCTCTAGAAATAATTGACCGAGCGAAGCGAAGGTCTCTGAGTCTACTTGGGTGAATTGACTTGTCCGTCCGTCCGTCCGTCCGTCCGTCTTTGATACTAAACCGAGCGGCATTAAAATAAATTTGCGAAAGATTTATTTAACTTGCGACAATAATAAATCACAAAAAATATATAAAATGTGGTACTAAATAAAAGAGAGCAATCTAATCTATAGTAGGGCCATTATAAGCGCGGACAAAAGTTCATTGACGCACCTTCACTATGAAACCCTCACGAAACTAACTAACTACGCCAAAACTATAACTGTCTCTTTCGCGCATATGAATAGACGTGCTTACGTGGTCGACAGTGGATTTCATAATAAAAGTCGTGACGTCTCACCACCGAAACATAGTTGTAAGTAACATTTTACGCGTCGTAACATCATGATTCATATTGTACTATAGTAGTACTAACGTATGTAAATATAATTAATGTTGCGAATAATTTCACAATTGCTACGTGAACCTTAAGAATTTGTGATTTTTTTAAAATAAAAACATGAATAATTGCTTCATTTGTTTATTTTCTTTGCCTTTGAATTAAACTTAATATAATAATCATATCTATCGACTTTCCAAATCAGAGTTGCTCAGATTGGAAGCAAAACTAAACCGAATTCTGCTACTAATGACTGAAAAATAGCTACTGTTTGTGTTTACTAAACTACAACGGCTACGAGTGATTAGTTTCTAAGATTAAAAATTCCGGGCTTTATCTTCAAACATATTAATAAATACGTAAATGTAGCCCTTGACGGTACCTCAATACATACATAGGTACATCTGGGTCAAATTGCTTATACCTCCTCCTTTTTTTAAAGTTGATTACAAATGAATCAATTACAATACAAGAATAAAAAGATAGACTCCGTACAAGGAGCCGATAGATTATATTATTTTTTACAGAAGACCAAAGTGTTGTTTACCCCTTCATTAGGCGAACGACCTCTCGTTTGTTTGTTTACATTTTGTCCGCGCTTAAAATGGCCGTACTTTAGCAAATAAAATTTTAAGTTACCGAATGAAATACTAAAGCTAGTGACAAAATACTGAGTTAGCGACTACTAAACTAAGTAAGCAACTTAATAACCGGTTTGAGTTATTTCATTTATTTCATATTTGCGTTCATGTTTACATTGGCATGAGGCCCTGGTCAGGGCATTGCAAATTTTAAATTAATAACATTTTATTACAATGGAAATTATTATTATTAAAGCTTTGTTTCCCACATATTACAAATTATTTTTAGTGTTTATAAAATATTATGATTTATTTTAATATGTGGTCCCCTGCCGGTAAAAGCCTCCTCCATCCTTTTCCATTTATGTCTATTGGTAGTGATACACATCCAATTCTTTCCTGCTACATTAGCGATGTCGTCAGCCCATTTTTTTCTTTGTCTGCCTACTTTCCTTTTGCCTACTGGGCCTCGCCATTTTGATATAAGGTACGTCCACCTTTTGTCTTTGTACCTTGCCAAATATCCTGCCCATTTCCATTTTTGTTCGAGAGCATACTGAAGAGCGTCTATTAACTTAGTTTTCTTTCGAATGTCTATGTTTCTTGTTTTCTGAATTCTTCTCAGCTTCAGTATGCTTCGTTCCATGGTGTGCTGGCAGGACAAGATTTTGTTCTTTACTCTTTCAGTGAACACCCATGTTTAGCTTGCGTACGTTAAACTAGGGAGGATGCAGGAATCCATGATTATCCTTTTCATTTTCAAATTGTAGTTTCCTTTTAAGATTTATTTTTGCGCCCAGTATTTCTTCCAAGTTATGTTTATTCTTCTAAGTTACCTAAATTAGAAATATTCCATTTTGACAGTGCTTTAGAAAATTGGCCTACTTTCAGAGATACGTTCACTACTTTGATACATAATAATTCTGATTTGACAGGTGTTCTTCTTCTTCTTCTCTTATCTATGGCCTTTAGTACTGCGATTTGGTGGTCCGCAGTAATTCCGCCAGTGTCAACGTTAACTTGGAGACAACAACGTGTAAAATGCTCGGTTCTTGAGATTCTTGAGACTTCTCCGTTGTTAGATGTTAGACCCTGACATCACCAGGACAACACAAATATAATTTTTAATTTTATATACATAGATAATTAGTATAAAAGACAGTTGGAATAAATTATAAAGAAGTGACCAAGAAAATTCGAAATGTCAGTCTAGGGCTACTAAACATTGGACATAGATGTTAAAACATTTTCTACAGTTTATATAGTTACATAAACATCTCAGAATTAAAGGGAAAGAAAGGAGATATGGGAAATAGATTGGGCGAGGAATACTATGGGGTAGTATATCGTACAAAGATGTGGTATGTTTTGTGCAATTAAAAAATATATGCTCCACTGTGCCCTTATCCAGACCGCACTCACAAAGCGAGCTATCTCTCATCCGGATTTTATTTAGAAAGACTGGAGTACTAACGTGGCCCAGTCGTAGTCTACGTAATACAGATATATATAAAAAGCTGAACAGGAGGACACTCCTGTTCAGCTTTTTAAATTTAAAAAACCAAGGTTTGCTGGGAATATCAGGCTGGATATGTCTGTAATGTTTAGCTGTATTTAATTGTGCATTTATACCCTCGACTGTTTTGTTACCGTTTTCCTGGAAAACTACTGGACCGATTAATATGCAGTTTTTTGCAAATCACAATTGCAGCTCAGCTTGATTGTCTATGGTCCTAAAACCTGGAACTTTCTCACAAGCTATACATATCTAATGCAAAAAACCTCATCTCAATTGGCCCAGTAGTTTTTGTGAAAAAACTGGGTGAGACCAGCAAACCTTGGTTTTTTAAATTTAAAAAGCTGAACAGGAGGACACTCCTGTTCAGCCTTTCACACCTGTTCACACTTTATATTGTTTTATATCGGGATCAGAAACCTAGACTCTAGTACGAGCAGGGAGGTGCGATTATGTAAGAATTGCCGATCCAATCTTCAAAGTTCGGCGTCAAAGTAAAATAAACTATAACAGCTTACAGCATTGAATTAGAGCTCTAGGGTGTCGTACATACCTAAACGTATTATACGAAGAATTATTTAAAAATAGCAACCACCAAGTTTTTTGCTGGTTCTTCTCTGTAGGAAACACATTCTGAACCAGTGGTAGTTTCACTTGAGGACTCATAAGCACTTGTAATAAGTTTATTTGAATAAAAAAATATGAGTTTGAGTAAGTTAAATCAGAAATAGTTTCTTATAATAAATAAAATAAAATAAAATAATAAAAAAGCCATTTATTCACCATACCTTACATAAGATTATAATAAGTACAGTTTATGTCATAATTACTCATTTTACTTAAATTACAATGTGAAGTAAATTATTAGTATTAAATCTTACAAGATATGGGCCCCTTCTCGTGTAAAGGCCTCCCCCAACCTCTGCCACCTCTCCCTATCTTTTCCTAGTCTCACCCAGTTTTTTCCCGCTGTTTTTATGATGTCATCAGCCCACCGTTTGTATGGCCTTCCAACAACTCTGTTGCCTTCTGGTCCTTTCCATTTTGTGGTTTGGATCGTCCATCTTTTATCTGAGTATCGTGATATGTGTCCTGCCCATTGCCATTTCAATGTCAGAGCTTGTTTTAATGCTTCAGTTACTTTTGTTTGTCGTATTCTGTCACTTCTTACTTTATGTATTTTCATTATTATAAGTACGCTCCTTTCTATTGCTCTTTGAGAAGTTCTAACCCTTTGTTTAACTTTATTTGTGAGTACCCAAGTTTGGCATCCGTAGAGTAGACATGGTAGGAGACAAGAATCAATTACTGTTTTCTTCAAGTTTAAGCTATATTTTCCTTTTAGGATCTCTTTAAGTGCCCAAAATTTTTTCCATGTTAAATTAATTCTTCTTTCAATTTCTTCATTTCCGGACTTCATGAATGATACTTGTTTTCTTAAATCTACGTAATCTATGTTGTTCCCGTTTAGGGTAATTGGTATTTTGTGGCTGTTGGTCATTATTTTTGTTTTTGTTTCAGTCATTTCCAAGCCGATTTTTGTGCTTACTTCTTATAATAAACGAAATTATAATTCAAATCACATTTCAATGTGTCAAATCTGCCTTTGCATCCGAAGTTTTAAGTAGGTAGTGGGGCTGATTCTGTATACACAATCTCTAAACTAAACTAAAATGGCAGCTTTAAATGTAGTTAGTAGGTAGAGATTGCTCAGTAAGCAATAAGGCCGCCTTTGCATACCTGTTTTACCTAATTATAGTTAACTTTGTATTATTCTTCCTTGTGTGCAATAAAGTATTTATCTATCTATCTATATAGTTCGGTCCCTTTCCGTAGGAAGTATTATGAAAGGGTTAGAATATTTGTAATGCTCTAATTTTAGTTTAGTTTAGAGATTGTGCACTACAGAGTCAGCCCCATTGATAAATAATTCATTTGATTACTTAAAATTATAATTGTTAGCTTATAATTGCTCTCTTTTAGTAGCGCATTTTACTTATTTTTTGTTATTATTCTATCTACAAGGACGTTAAATAGATAGTTTGTCCTTCAATCACACCGCAACGGATCGACATGATTTTGCATATATGTGTAGTTGAGGTGAGGGCCTGGAGAGTGACATAAGCTACTTTTTATCCCGGAAAATTGAGATGTGCCTAGAAATAAAAAAAACTTATACCACGAGAACGAAGTCGCGGGCATTCGCTAGTTAGGTATAAAATAAAATAAAATAAAAATTATTGAATAAGCGAAGCGATTTGCTTCCTCGTTTCTAATCCGAACTGCTAGGATATGGAATGCCCTTCCGGCTTCCGTTTTCCCCTCCACTTTTAATATAGGTACCTTCAAACCTTGAGTGAATAGGCATCTTCTAGGCAAGCGCGCTACACCTTAGGCTGCATCATTTCTTGCATGCAAGTCTGATTGCAGCCAAGTGCTAGCCTATATACATATTATTAAAAAAAGAAAAAAAAAGTAATATTTTATAAATACTTTTTCTCACTGAGTGAACGAAAACTACTCTTGATTACTGGTTTTAAGCAGCAAAGGCGCGCTTATCGAGCCAGAGAGTTGAAAACGATATTTGTTAGATACCTATTCAAAGTTAAGCAATAGCCGATTAATGGTACCTACTAGCTATTGATGTAAAGCACGGGATGGGTAACGAGTTTAATCGCTCGCTAACGAACTTTGCGTCGCGCGTCCGAGGATCATCCCGGCGACTCTTTGATGAAAACGCTGAAAAACTGAAGTCGTGGTCCGTTAACATTTACCTATATTACAAGCATTTATTTAGTTTCAACTGTCCCGGTGTCTGTCTGTCATCAGATCTCGCAAGTTAAATTTGATTGCATACACGTCTAGTTTGAATGACAATGTTTGGCTAAGTGACGACATTCTAATTCCAATATGGCTGGTTAGAATTAAAGCATTTGTTTCTATTTCTCCCTCTAATTTCATCTTCGGTATATGCTATCCTTTGCCTGCATCACTATGCGCCTCGATTTCGCTCCTGTGAAAACCCCGACGTCAGATTAAAATCAACGCCCGCGCATTCAAGTGCCTTTCGCCCATTAATGGCCGCTGCCCAAACTGTAATCCAAAAATATCGTGTCGCTAATTCGCACAAAAACTCCAGTACTTGTAGTGTGTCAGTACATGTGTGTCATATCTCCAGTGAAAGCAAGGTAAAAAATTGCTTTGTTAAATAAGGACACCTGGAACATCTAATCAAGTATGTCGATTCCTTTTTCCTAAACCAAGTGCTTTTCCATTCTGCAATTCTACAATTCTACAATAATTTACAGTCCTACCAAGAATTTTCAAAACTCCTGAGAAACTTTCCACTAATCGACGACTTCCGAAAAACTCAGGATTAACCTTAAATTATAATTTTAACAAGTTTAAATTCATGAAGACCACTGTTATTAATTATTATAATAATAAAATAAAAATAAAGTAGCCTTTATTTACTGGAAATACATTTCAAATTCCTTACTTACTTAAATTCCTTAGGATATTAAAGACATTTTTGAATGCAGGGGACAAAATTTTAAAATTACATATGTACAGCACCTTAATTTAATTTTTATTTTATAAAAGAAAGAAAATTAATCCTCATTATTATTTGGCTTATTCTCATTTGTGTATCAATAATGAGCATTTGTTACATAAGATAAGTTAAAAATTTAATAATAATAAAACTTTATTTATTAATTTAGAAAAGCAACCTGTAATGTTCAATCTAACTTCAAAAACTTAGACCCTTCATGCAACCTTCCAACCCCCATTTCACCCCTATTGAGGTAGATTTTCGTAAAATTGCTTATATAGGTTTTTATTATTTATAACTATTAACTTGATTGCTAATTTTCATGTGTCTAACTTCAAAAACAAAGGACTTTCATACAAACTTCCAACCCCCATTTCAACCCCTTAGGGGTGAATTTTCCCAAAACCGTTTCTTAGCTGACGTTTACACCATAGAAGGAACCTACCTTCCAAATTTCAAGTCTGTATGTTTTAGGTATAGTTCCTGAGATATCGTGATGATCAGTGAGTCAGTCAGTCAATCAGTGACCTTTCGCTTTTATATTAGTAGTATATCTAAACAACTACTACTCTAATAGAAACTAAGTAGGTATATCAGGAAATTAACGGATTTATATTATTAAAATATTGCATTGGATAAAAAACAGATTTCTGAACGTTTCGTGAGTCAATGAAATAGAAATGTCAAGCCGCAGGGTTCTAAATTCAAACACTAATTTTTCCCTCTGACTGATCAAAAATGACTTTTATACTTCTACCATACCTTTACTACTGTTTTAATCATACTTTTGCGGGTGTAAAGTCAGTCTTCATGCCCTAGGGCCATAATCTAGTCGATCGATCGCCCAACTAGTTGACCAACCCCATACTGTAAATATGCACAACAG
Organism: Erebia aethiops; assembly: GCA_923060345.2. Taxonomy (NCBI): domain Eukaryota; kingdom Metazoa; phylum Arthropoda; class Insecta; order Lepidoptera; family Nymphalidae; genus Erebia; species Erebia aethiops. Next base: position 2,338,962 of record OV281079.1, on the reverse strand, counting down.
AATCTAGGCTCCAGACTGGTCGACCAAACGATCGTACCATTTGACATAAAAGTTTTTAAACCAAGGAGTATATGTGTACCTGCATAAACACTGGCAGCATGAAAAGCAAAATGACAAATGGACAAATGTGACTACCGAACGTGAACATTCACTTTTAATTTGTCTTTTCTTTTTATTATTTACTAGACCTATGTATCCTACTTACTATGATTTGCAATAAATATCTAACCGTTACAGTTTGTTTTACTGTTATGGTAGAAGTATAAAGTAGAGTATACACCACCGGGATAAAGCAGTTTTTTTCTTGGGCGCTTGAATCCCTCACTGCACTCAGGACTCAATCTTAATTAACTTATAACACCCTCGCTGCGCTCGGGAGTTAAATTTGGAGTCCTTCGTTACGTTCAGGATTCAATGTAGCGCCCGTGACATAAAACAGTGCTTTATCCCCTTGGTGTATAAACTACTATTTTTCACTGGTTTGAAGCAATACAGGTGCTTTTATTGAGCTAATGTTCTTAAGATACAACTTTTAAACTTAGCCGAATAAAAACAGTGGCATGTACCAAGAAATATATGCAATAGTCACTGTTTCGTTTATAGTGTCACCAATACCGGTATCCCGGTATTAGACATTTCAATACCGGTATTGAAAACGGACGAAAAAAGTCCGGGATCCCGGTATTGGAAGCCCTAGTAATAACTTGTTCACTAAAAAACAAAAAAAAAATTCTAGGCCTCTGTCGGCCGTCATCCTGATGATCATGTCATTCGACTTTCAGCTTGAATGTTCAAATGTGCTCTTGTTACTTGCTATTACCACTCACGAAAAGTTGAACGAATACCAACAACCGGCTGGAAAAAGAATGATATTCAAGCATGGTTAACGTCAAAGAATTTAAATTATGATGAAACTATGTTGAAGGTAAACTTTATAGCAAAGAAAATTATAAATATGTTAACAATGTTGTGGATGAGATGGCAGCGGAACGAGGGATCACTGTGCTCCGATTACCCGCTTACCATTGTGAGCTCAATCCGATTGAGTTGGTTTGCGCTCAAGCTAAGGGGCATGTGGCAAAAAACAATAAAACTTATAAAATGACGGAAGTGAAAGAGCTTTTAGTCAAGGGAGTGAACAATGACACCCCAAACAAATGGCAAGAGTGCATATCACATAACATGTGATATGCACTCTTGCCATTTGTTTGGGGTGAAACGAACGTAAAGAAGAGAACAAACTATTCTGTATTGACGATCTGATTGACAGTGTCTGTGACACTTTCATTATAAATGTCGGTGACGATGTCGAGGATGATGAAAACGATGATTATTTTAATAATTCATTATTTACAATAAAGTTTAGTATTATTTTAGTTGGATTTTTCTTTATGCTTTCTAATTACTTATGGACTCTTTCAGTCTTCAGTCGGTATTAAGTATTTGGATCCTGCTTATGCATGTTATTTACATGTATGCACATTATGTATGCAAATATAAAATGTTCGTAACGTTTGTTGTCACTTGAAATTAAAATAGTGCTCTATTAATTAATTAACAATTTAATGTAAACAATTAAATGTTATAAATTTAGTCTTTAGAATCAATAGCATTACTTATATTATATAAGAATTTTTACCCTTTTTTTTGGGAACTGATTTAACTATGGTATCACCAAGAAACGTCAGAATTCCACGCAATTAAAAATCAGATCTTAGCTGTTCTTTACTTACAGGTAGCGCCTCCAGGGCGACCGGCCGCGAGTCATGACGAGATTTGGACATACCAGGTATTTGCCTTAATTAAGTAAATAGAGGTTGTCTAATCTAAGAATAACGCGCCTCCTAAATGTTTATGCTCTTATGTAAAGGTGTAATGCAAATTGGACGTCGTGCCGCGTGCATCGTGCCTCGATGTTAGTGGTCCTTCAGGTACTGGCGTAAGGGTTATTATTTCTATAGCTAACACTCACTTATTTTATGACGTGCATTACATTCGGTCTGGGGGTACAAACTACAAATGCAATGTTGAATTAATTTGCATAATACATAGGCATAATAAAATACAAGTGTTTTGATAGTATGTAAGGCAGTCTTGCACGAGCCTCGGCTCACAACAGCGGATTATTTAATACTTTTAGTGTTCAGGTCGTAATTTGTTCCTTTTTAAAAGTGGACATAGTAAAGCTTATCTGTAAAATAGAAATCTCTTCCAGCCTTCCTTGGATGTGAATAAGGTGATGATTTAGTGGTCGCGTTAGCAATTGGGCCTTAATCTAACGATTATTGCTGTGAGGCTGAAACGAGTGCGAATATTAATTAATTTATTATATAGTTTAAATGACAATGAAGGGGATTTAATTAGTACCTGTGCCTGAAATGACGATAACACTGGCTATTTAGACATGACGATTGGCAGGGCTGGCTATTTTACGGCTGGATCTGATAGCAAACTATTAGTGCTTAAATGACGCGAACGGCTAAGTGAGGTGCTTTAATTTTTAGATAAGATGACCTCTGCGTAGCATAAGTGACACTAATTACCTATTGTAAGTCTGGACAATTGGAAGGAGAATAGTAGCATGGGTGCGGTTCTATTGAGGTTGATCTCATTGAGATTTAAGTGACAATTGTCGTCGTGGGTATGTTCAGTTGCGGTCTGAAAATGTTCACCAGTAGTTTTAATTAGATTCTATAAAGCACTGCGTGCAGTAATGTCTAAAACACCAAGGTTATTATAGAACGGTATTTATTATTATTTTTCAAAGTTATCAAAAGTTTTCAAGCATCGAATTCATCACAAAGAGAATGAATGACTTTTTTATAATAAAACTCATTTCATAATTTCAAGTTTGACATAAAAATAGCATCATAACATCAGACATGTATCAAAAATTTTAAAAAAGGTTTTCTACATCTATCCTATCAATTTGCCAGCTAGAGTCTGGTATAAGTAAGCATTTAAATTTAGTTGACATGGGTAAAGTACAAGGTAATAGGCATGATGAATGATTTTGAAAATGGTCAGATTATGTTCGGAAATATCTACTATTTCGAAAAAATATCTTATTTCAGCAAAAAAATAAGGTTTGGTACATAATATTGGCATTTGAAATATAAATTTTAAAATTCACGCCACAACGCACCCCGGTGTCATGGCGTCGTTTGTGACGTCACTATTATTTTTAACAATGTACTCTGTGTAGTTAGCAATAGTGTGATTGTCAAAGCTCGAAAATAAACCATTGTGACGTCATTCGCTTCTTGGTGTTTAATCCATTATGGTGGATTGCTGTATTTTATAATTTTATTTTATCAAAATAAATAGCAATCTCACTCGAAATGGAAAAATAAATACGTTTTTTATAATCCATGAATCCTATTTCATTAGATAAATTCATAATTTCATTGATTCTTGGTTACTGTCATCATGCCTATTGAAAGATAGTTTAAAGTAGAGATGCGCCGAATGTAGGTTCAACCGAATACGAATGTTCGGCCGAATATTCGGTCCAAAATGTACCGAACCGAATATTCGGCCGAATCATTCGGTTCAATTCTGCTCGGTAAACACGTTTGTACGCGTGGCAAATTTTGAATGAAGTATTAAAACTGCTGCAACCTTTCGAAGAAATAACAAAGCTCACAAGTTGTACTTTTTCATCAATATCTGGAGTAATTCCTCATATTACGACACTTCTAAAGTATTTACAAAAGGTAAACACTATACAGGCATGCCCAAATGTCAATGAAATGCGAGAGATACTAGAAACAGAGTTAAAACACAGATTTGCAAACATTTAAATATTACACATTGGCCACATTATTAGATTCCAGATTCCGACTGAATTTCTTTTCTGCCGAAAATATTGAATCAATTAAGTCAGCATTTTTTAGAGAACATAATATCAGAAGGAGTGATTTAGAGATCAGCAGTGATGAAGAAGAAAGACTACCATTTACGAAATGTGACAAATATGGGCACTCGCGAATCTTACGATCCTCATTCAGAATTTTGGAGTTGTTATGAAGAGTTAGCGTCTACTAAGCAGTCAACGATATCTGAAGAAATTCAAAGTCCTAAAAGCCAATTAGCTTTAGAATTACAAAAATATTTGAATGAGACTTTATTACAACGCAGTATGAGTCCTTTTACATGGTGGGCAAGAAATCAAGGAAAGTATGAACTCATGGCTATTTCAGCCAGAATTTTTTTAACTTCTCCAGCAACCACTGTATATAGTGAACGGTTATTCTCGGAAGTTGTTGCCTCACAGGGCTGAGAGCCTAGTATTTCTGCATCATAATTTAGCACTCCCTGAGAATCAGATTTTATTTTGCTAACATTGTCATTCGTCAAAAAACCACACTTCTTTAGTAATTAGTTAACCTTACTGTTAACCTTACTGTTAAATAAAATGTAATTTTTACATATTAACAATAATTTAAATATTCGGTAATTATTCGGCAAATCAACCGAATATTCGGCCGAATACGAACATGAAAAAATATGCCGAATGTACCGAATACGAATATTCGGCCGAACATTCGGCGCATCTCTAGTTTAAAGCAATACTGTGAAAGAATCTTCGATGAATTAAACAATTGTGAGAAACAGTCCAACTCTTCAAAAGCACTTTACAGCAATTAATTATTGGTGTCGTCGGACTGCGATTTTAAATATTTTCTAATATTTGTATGTAAACTGACTTATTGATCAGACAGTATTGATTAGACCTACTGCAGGGACCAATACATGTTAAAAATCTATGATCTACTAGCTGATGCCCGCGACGTCATCAGCGTGAATTGAGGTTATTTGGTTCCCGCGGGATCTTTTTAATTTTCCGGAATAATTGCCTGATGGGTTTTTTGGGCTCAGTAAAACAATAATGCACGATGAACATGGATTTAGATTTATTCAACAAAAGGATCGCTAAAACTAGACAATGCAAGTCGCGGGAGAGAGTGGTACGTGCGTTCACCAAGAGAGCCTCGGAACAAGAGACAAGTAACTAGATACTAGAGAGGTCTGTCACCGGTGACGGTTGACATTACATTTTTAAAACGGAGTTCATTTCATGGCTCTGCGTACAAGGATTTTCGCATGCTGTCATATATAATATATAAGGTTTAGTTTACACGTTACATTTATATTACGTTAACAACAATTGTATTAAGTTTTAATCCAACATTGTCAGTGTGTTATTCCAGACTATAATCTATCTCCGTGCCAAATTTCATCCAGATCCGTTCAGCCTTTCTAGCGTTATTGAGTAACAAACTTCCATCCATCCATCCAAACTTTCGCATTTATAATCTTAAGTATAGAGGCTAGATGGCCCACTATGTCTAATATCGACCTTCTGACACAGATATGTGCATGCAATTATGAACCTTAAAGGTGGTAAACATTTTCTGACCGCGACTGTACATGAAAGTAAATATTATATTTGAGTATAATATTTACAGCAACTGTTCGCCTCTTACGTTTGCGGAGTTTACATATTTTTCCTAGGTTTCGGCATTTTTAACCGATTTTCAAAATGATGTTTATGTATGTATGTACGATTCGGCGCGTAGACGTTTTATTCGTCAATTTCTTAACAACCTCTTTTTCTAGAACATCTTATTATGGTATCTACTATTTATATATAGGTATCTGATTAGCCGACTTACAAAGTGGTTGTTTGCGGCCATCCCTGGGGTATGCCTACTTACCTTTTTTTTACAAGCTTTTATTTAACTTGCAATAGTTTGTGGATTTGTTTAGGTAAATTTTGCAACTGGATTTTAAAACAGTTATCCCAAACCGATTGAGCTGAAATTTTGCATACACGTTTAGTTTGGATGACAATTGGCAATACAATGGTTAGCTATATTCTGTCCAACCATTTATTTTTTGACGAAGCATCCAAGGGCAGAGAGGAGGATGTGTGTATCCTCAGCGACTCCAGATCATCCCTGGATTTACTGAGGAGACACAGGTCATCCCACCCGCTGCCATTCGAAATTAGGAACAAACTAACAAATCTTTACCAAGATGGGAGGAAAATAAGATTGTTCTGCATTAAAGCTCACGTCGGCATCGAAGTAAACGAACGTGCCGACGAACTGGCAAAACTAGCCGCTCTAACTGAAAAGACCAGACCCGATTATGACGCTTGTCCAATCTCATTCGTCAAAAGACACGTCAGACAAGCCACTCTTGACATCTGGCAGAAAAGATATAGTGGGGGCGAAACCGCTTATAGAAACCGCTAGTGAGAAAAGCACATAAAATAATGCGCGAAATGGAATTGAATTCAGTCACGACTCAAATTTTGACGGGACACGGAGGGTTCGGATACTACCTCAATAAATATAAGTTTAAAACCAGTCCTTCGTGTCTATGCGATCCAGCAGCGATAGAAGACATTCAGCATTTGCTGCATTGCCCAAGATTCGCCAGAAAAAGATTTGAGACAGATAATTCTGGATGAAGTAATAAATACTGAAACAATAAGTATATTGATAGATGATAAAGAGAAGAGGAAAATCTTTTTAAAATTCTGTACCAAAGTAGCTCAACAAATAATTAAAGAAAATAAAACATAGATAAATAAATCATAAGTAGACAGTAAATACAAATAAATAAATAAATAATTACTAAAATGTACTACTAGGAAAATAAATGAAGTACGTCCACTAATTGAATATAATTGGTTGATATAAAACGCGTGGTTGTTATTTTAATAGAATTCGGCTAGACGTTGAAAAGCATGATTGCTTATTGCTATGCCTACTGGGTTTGTCGATGATGATAATTAAGTGTAAAACCAATGGTTATAATTATTGGTTGGCATGAAAGGTTGCCAATCATAGAAGTAATTTTGTTTTATTCAAGCGAATTAAAAAAAAATTAAAACACAAAATATAAAACTTAAAACTAAGACATTAAAGTTTTATTACGAATGTACTATGTAATATTTAAGACCTTTTGTCTTCGTAACAACGCCAGGTGTCGGTCACGCGTTTACATTTTTACCCTCTACCAAAAAGTTCTCAACGCGCCTAAAGAAAAAAATGGCAGGCATAGGGACATAGGAACTGCTGATAGAAGTGAAAACGAATATTTTAAATTTATTTTTAAAAATTAAAAATAAAATACTTGAAACTAAGGTATTAAAGATATTTGGTTAATCACGGACGGCGGGTAATGACGGACACGCCAGTTTAGCTAAGTTAGAAAAGGATTTAAGTTATTCCTAATGTTGCAATCGATAGTTGATCCCGAACGTAGTGCCAAACAGAAAGTGGTGACGCGAGATCGCGCAGGCTGTACAAGTACCTCGAGTAAAAATAAAGTTTTGCGTTTTTCTGTGTGTCGGATAATGGCGGGCGATTTGATTGGGGTAATCTCGACCATTCGTAATTACCCCTAAACAATCAAACTATAATATTTTAGATATAATTTATGCAGACTAAATTATATACATAAAAATACTATATAAAGAGCCATTCAGAAAGTCAAGAACAAAATATTGTCATTAAGAAAAGCAGTTGCTACTTAAACAGAAGAACAATATGAGGAGCTGATGAAAGAGTGAAAATAATGTGATAACTAAAAGGAACGAAGGTGTGAACTTTTGTTCAACTCATACAAGCAAACTTCAACTGCTTTCGAACTAAGTACTTATTTTTAGCCTGCAGATAAAGTCAAAGGTGCTAATAACGTGCTATAACTAACTTATGGTGCTATTTTTATAATCCTTTAAATCTTTCTGCGTCTTATTCCTCATTACTGAGGGTTATGACCCCTTTCCATTAATCTCATAATGGTAGGGGTTTTCTTGGGTGCGTGATCAGTGGCGTGCAGTTCATAGAGGCATAAAAGCACTGCTTACCCAAATGGCAAGACATCACTGACCATTTTTCATCAGAACAGCTAGTAAACAGGTATTCCGACCAATTAATGCCTACCCCAGCTTCAAACCCTGCGTACGCCAGTGGTTCCTTGGTGGACTAGGAGTATTTAAACTCTTAGGTTTTTGTAGCGATTATTATCAGATGTTAGTAAGAGCGTCTACACACGGCTCTAAAATCTTTCTAAATTTTTTGATACTAATTTTACTCCCATTATGACGTATTGTTTACACTGCCATGTTTCTAAGTCTACCATCTTTCTTGTGTTATAAAGAAGCGTAATTTATTTTTCACCAGTGTGTGTCATAGCAGCAGGTTTTATACCTCGATTTGCTACACACAAGAGAGGAGCCTTGCTCTTGCAAGCATGCTTCCATAAATGCTTACAAGAGTAAGGTTTCTCTCTAGTGTGAGGCGTTGCATCGCTGCGGGCATTACTCAATGGATTGATTCAGTCAGAAGAAGCGAACATACGAAGAGAGAACAGATACGGGTTGGAGAGACAATTGCGATACCGGTGGCAAAACGCGGCGACTGGCGACCGTGGCGCCGAACGCAAGCGATACTACTGGCTCCTATATATTTTCAAGTGGATTATGCCCGCGACTTCGTCTGCTTGGTTTAAGAGTCCGTATTCCCGCAAACCGACATTTTAAGAACTTTTGATGAGCTTTGTGCATGAAATATTATAATTATAACAAAAAGAAAATTAAAACATTAAAGATTAATCCCTCCTTAGTAGTGTTGCAAAAAAATTTTTAATTTTATTCAAATATAATAGTGAAATTATCATTCTTGCAGAATACGTGTACCATTTTTACACTTTTGGGTGACACTTTTGACCCATATAAATCCACGAAAAATTATAATAAATTGCTTATATGAAAATACTAATATGATAAACACACTCTTAGAATTCGTTTTTGTACGTTCTATAGAAAATTATTTCGTAAATAAATCAAATCAATGTGCACGATTTATCCAAATTTACGCGTCACAATAACCTGTTTTTCTTAAAAGTTCTGCAAATTTACTGATTAAATAAAATTTCACATGAATGTTTCGTATTTATATATAACAAAAATAAAAAAAATAAAGTTCTCTAAAATACCTATATGACCAAAAAAAATTATCAAAGTCTGATAAAATTCACGTGTAAAATGGTACTGCGGACCGTATGACCGGCATACCGAGCCTAGCGCTCTTCGAGGGAGAACGTGTTGCTGAACGGACCTCGTTGTATGTGTGCGTGAGCTCTCTCTTAAGCCTTTGTAAAAACGTGTTGCTAACAATACATAGCGCGACTGCTTTAGTTTGATGAGCAGAGAATGATGATTATTGATCCGATTTAATCGATATTGAACGAATGAGTCGAATTCGAATGCGACTTTATTTTTTTAAATAAATTATTATATAATTTTGTACGATACATCATTATAATTTCATACTGATTGTCTCGTAAATCGGGATTTCAGTTAAGGTAATATTTTTATGGGTTTTGAACTTACCTAAAATATTTTATTTTCTTTGAAATAATAATTGTCAAACTCATCGTAGCATATATCGTTGCTCAGAGATTTTGGCAGATAAAGTATTCATCGCATTTAGTACTTATATTGCAATATTTTTTTGTCCACTGCGAGTTAGCCCTTGACTTGTTAGCGATCTCACCTGATGCGTTTATGGCAGTTAAATCCATACAGTTCCATCCATTCAATCAGTTTCTACACGCCATTGTACCAGAGCGCTCATCGCTTGGCGACACGTCTTTGCCGGTAGGGTGGTAATCAGCCACGGCCGAAGTCTACCGGATTCCCAGACCGGAGAAAATTCAGAAGTTATAAACTCTCAAATTGATTGTAAACAATACTACTTATCACGGATAAATAAAAGGTACCTAATATAAAATGGATTAGTGTTAGGATAGACTTTGTTTATTATTTTACCTTTCGACAATAGTAACGTGTAAATAGCACTGCCTTTCGATCAAAATACTACAAACAATATTATAAGTCGTAAAATATTAACGGAACCATTTGAAATTTGAAAACGCAGAAGCTCATCATGATTCATGAATACAATTTAATTTTTGCTTTATTGTAAGCTGCTTATGGTATATATTGTAATACATTTAAACACAATATTATTTCTTTTTCAAATTTACTTTGAGTAAGAAGCTCAATGGTCATCAAGTTTTTATTTATGTATTAGTGTATTGTTTCGTTTCTGATAAACAAGACTAGTTTGTTTGTACATTTTGTTACTGAAATCGACAGGAAGTTTTTTTGACTTTTAGTTATCTTTGATTTCTTATCTAAATTAACCCATTTCCATGGTCCGCGTAAAGTATGATATTGTTTTATCTGATACCTGAAAGGGTCGCTTTTAATATTATTTATTACCGAATCATTTGCAAGTGCAAACTACACCTGCGTAATAAACAAGTAAACTAATAGGTACCTATCGATTATTTGAAAGTTGATTTTGTTGTTTATCAAAATTACAATTGTATTTCATACCAACTAAATTGCAAATGACATACAAACCAGTTTATATATAAAAGATCACTGGGTAGAGAAGTCAAGATTTTTAAAATTCTATAAAACCCACTAAGCTTTGACTGTAACGTACTTTCTTGTCGCTCAATCATTGAGGTACCAACTGCTTCCAACAAAACTGTTTACTGGTTTTCTGACCTTGGCATCTCTGTATGGGTCATAATGATCAGTAAAAATAATATTTAGACCTTTATTTTGAAATTGGAATTATTCGCTTGTCATACATTCTTCTCTCTTCACTCTTTTGTTATATTATAAAATGCTTTTCATTTTACTATAATCGTACTAATAGCGTACTTGCTTTTAGCTTTCACCTAACCACCAAGTGATTACAATGTCTAAAGTTATGAAATGTAAAATCTAAAGTCGACTCAAAAGGAGAAAAAACTGATAAACAATGTAAAACAAAAGGAGCCAGAATCTCCTTTCGTTTTACATTGTTTATCAGTTTTTTCTACGTACAGGTACCTATACCACTTTCTTTTGAGCAGAAAAGCAACCTAACCTAATGTGAATACCATTGAAATACAAACCTTATTGCTTGACATTAAGCTTGATATTAGCACAAGAACAACATATACTTGTAATATCTATCTATCGCGCTCGGACACCAAACATGACACGTAGGACACAACGGAATAGCGGACGGACACGCGCTATTACTACTGGCTGAGATATTTTCGTGGTATTCAAAAATAAGATTTCTGCGCAGGCATATCGGCGTAATTTATAAAAGTGGTATACCTGTAGTTATAATCAACAAATATTGACATATTCATTATAACTCAATTCAGTTGCCTGAATTAATCGTTTTTTAATTTAAAGATCTTAGGAATTAATAATTTGTGAATCTGCTTTATATAATAGCTTTTGCCTTCAACTTTGCAAGCGTGAAATTAGGATTAGGTTACATCTCTTACCTAATTTGGTCCAATAGAATGGTCCGCGAAGTAAATCTACATGACCGAATACCTGAGAGGGGCGAGTGTCTTTAATACTCATTTATGACTTATCCTTTGCACGTGCACCTGCGTAATATACAATTGCACAATATACCAATCGGTCACCTGTGAGTTTTTTGTTGTTTATCTTTTGATAAAAAACAAAAACAATACCAACAATGGTGTTATCGAGACGACTAATTTGCTCTAATGACCCACGTACTTAGTAAAACTTGATCAATAATCGTGTCCCTTAATTTGCTGTAATAGTCAGATAGCCATAATATATTTTAAGGATTTAATTTTTTTTTTAAATATTGAACTTAAAAACATATAGGTATATCTATTTCTTAACTTTCATAAAACCCGTGTGTAATTATATAAAAGTATATGTATACTAAAAAAACACTTATATAAGGAAAATAATATTTAAGTAGGTAATAACTAAGATTATAAAAAAATTATTAACATATAAAAAAATTACGAACTTGACTACGCAAAGTATCAAAGTATATTTACCGGCCTATGCCGTCTATGTGTGAGTGCAGCTAACGGTCTTACTGTGCGGTATACCTACAGATTCCAAAATTGGCCGAGCGCGCGGTATAGCGGGCGAGAATACGGACCCTTAAGTTTTTTTTGTATTCCCGCCGGAAATCCATAATTTTCCGGGATAATAATCCTATGTCCTTCCCCGTGATACAACTTATCTCTGTAGCTCATCAAAATAAATGGGAAAGATGGACCGCTAAAACGTAGCAAACGTAGTCAGATATATGGCCAGACAGACACACTATCGCATTTTTATTATTCGTGTGGATGGCATGTACGCAGCAGCACTGCTCGGAGTATATCTAGATGATAGATGAGGCCCGCGACTTTGTTCGCGTGGATTAATTTTCTTTTTATATAATTATAAAATAGGACTATGCCGTTCCCCTATACCTAACTCTTTACCTTTTATTAAAATATGTTAAAAACATCGGCCATGAAAGCGTAGCAATATTAAGTAGTATCGAAGTATGATGTTTAACTAGATGGGAACCATAAGTGTCGCTTGTCGCTTGTCAGTCGCTGCAGCTTGCCGCCGGTCTCGGAATTGAGCCTTTATTCTTAAGAGCATGCTTACTATGTGTAGGTACACAATGTTCACAAGAATATGGTGTCTCTCCAGTGTCTCGCACACAATCGCATATTATGGCATTACATGGAAATCACAGAAGAATAGAACAATGCGCTACCTCGCGCTGGAAAGAGACCTTTTGCTTGCAACCAGGTACCTGTCAATGCTTACAAGCAAATGGTTTCTCCTCAATGTGAGCGCTTCCTCGCAGCTATCTTCTTAATTTAAGTTCCGGGGTAAGGATTTATTATAATATATAGTTCGCGCGCGAGTTGAATGCAGAGCTTAGGAATGTGCTCGTGCTGTGACCGTCACTTTCATATCGATAAATTAAAAAAACAAGCAGTGGCTGTATTATTTTAAAAACATTTAAAATATTGATAAACACAATTGAAACATAATAATCATGTCTAAAATTTACTTTATTTCTTAACTAAATAAAATCATTCGGACAAGAAGAGACAATTTTTTTAGTTCGTTAAAAGTCTTTTAAAATTTTTGCGTTTGTTACACATCTTCAGGAGAGGTCGACTTTACATTGCAAGATTGTCTTGTAAAGTCGGAGCATCTCCTGAAGATGCTCCGGTGTCGGGGCGAAACGTGCGTCGAGAATAATATAAAAGTCTTGTGTGGTGGTGCATGTGAGTGGTGGTGACATAAGCCATTGCTTGCTTGGAAACTTGGCTTTCTTGCTTGGTTGGAAAGAGGTAAACGGTGCTTCGCTTGTAACTGCATGCTTGACCATACAGATTTTTTTCTGTTGGCGGATTATAGCAAAATAATAATTTGTAATCTTTTCTTGCTAAATCATGAACTTCCGCAAAGTAACGCCTGATTCTATACAATGCTATACCTAATTGTTAAAGCAGGAAAGTACATTATCGCGTAAACGCAGTTTAGGTTTGATAAAAAAAACGGTTTAATTATCGATGTTCTGCATGATTATTTTTTTTATTATTAGATTATTATATCTAATTTAGATTATTATATCTAATTTAGATTCTAATTTAGATTATTATATCGTTTGATATTTCGGTTTTGAGTGTAAATATACTACCTACTATTATTTTAAAAATAAATCGATACAAAATTCAGTCATAAATATTAAGTTTTAGGTATAAATACCTTACTTTCGGATGAATTTTTTGTTGGATATTTTTGCATAAGTTTTGGTTCATAGTTCATACCATACTACAACCCTGCCAAGTTTCAACGACTGAGGATTTAATGCGGGGGTCTCCATACAACGAACCGCCCCATTGCCTAGACTAATATGTCAAAGACAGCAAGCACTACTCTGCGGGCGTAAGAGGCGAGGTGTGTAGACAGGGGAGGGAGATGATTCCCGCCCGTCAACTCAGGTCTCGACTGTATTCAACTCGCGCGCGTACTGTACTTAATATGTGTTTAGCCTCCGATCGATTACACAATGAATTTCATAATGTGTAAATAAATAAATAAATCGTTTATTTGCAGGAAACAATGTACAATAGGATGACAAAGACTAAATTTGACCATACATGTTTCGTCATTACTGACATGCAAATTAAAAACATGAGTTATGCTATGAGTTTAAATTACTAAAATTAATTCATACAATCATAATCAGTTATACCACGAACATAAATCATACATAAAGATAATTATAAATTGTGTCTGATTAATGTCTTAGATAAAATAATGTCTCAATAAATTACTTATAGATTATTAAACAAACCAAATATATTTTATAATTCTCAGAAATTAAATGACAGGACTAAATAAATTCATTCTAAAAATTCCTTCAGCGAGTAAAAACACTGGTCTATGAGCCATTCATGCAGCTTTCTTTTAAATACACTAAATGGTAATTTCTTTCAGTTTTCAGGCAATCGATAAAATATTTGAACAGACATACTATAACAGTTTCTGCTAAAAAGCGCAGTTCTGCGTGAAGGTATCAGTAGTCTATCTGGATATCTTGTATTAAAGTTTAAATATCTATCACTTTTTTAATAAATAAATCAGACATATTTTTCTTTACAAATAGGCTAACCTCATAGATATATAAGCACTGAATCTTTCATCAGAGCAAGGAAAGTTTCCAACTAGATTTAAAAAATCTATTGTTAAACCTATACACAAAAAAGGTGACACACGAGTGCTTGGATACTATAGGCCATTCACGCTTATACCTATCATGTCTAAAGTCTTTGAGAAGGTAATGAATCATAAAATCCACCAATTTCTTACTTCATTTAATTTATTAAGAAGCACTCAATATGGATTTAGAAAGGGCAGTTCCACAACCTTAGCATGTTTTTCTCTAATAAAAACTGTAACTGAATGTTTTAATTAAAAGGTATATCCTCTTGCGGTATTTTTAGATATATGAGTAAGGCGTTTGACTTTGTCTGTCGCAACTTGCTCTTAGATAAATTATATAGAAGAACGTATTGTCTGTTGTTACTACTTCTCTGAGCAAGGTCCATGCATTGTTGTAGAATCTTGGAGTATTTATTAAATTTGTCTTGTACTATTTACTGTAAACATTTATCATAATATTTTATTAGCAAACTGATCAGAAAGTTCATGATTTTTTTTTAAATTTGAATGTTCTGTACAATATGCTTCTTAAGTACTATTAAGTACTTATTGGATCGCCTTTGATATTGTTGTTGAGATCAATATATTATACTTTTTATGGAAAAGTATGTTCGTTATAATTATTGTTTGTCATGGTGGTCTGGGGAGACGAATTAAACTACTGGAATGTCACCTCAGGTATTTAAATCAATAAAATAAAATTACAGCTTTTCTGGAAAACAATGGAATGGAATGGAAACTCGGATTGGACGAAACCATATTCTTGCGAGCATGCTTTCTAATGTTCACAAGAATATGGCTTTTCTCTCATGTGAGTCAATTAACTCAGCGGGAATAACTCAGTGAAAGCCAGGAAGAAAACAACATTTCTCTTATACTAGGGAGAAAACAACACTTATGCGGGAAAGAAACCTTGTGCTTTGCAATCATGTGTCTATGAATGCTTAAAAGCGTTAGGTTTCTCTCCAGTGGGATAGAGAACTAAGCAAGACGAACATAAGAAATAAACGCAAACTCGCGCTGAGGGGAATGTTATTCTTGCCAACATGATTTTTATAAGTGCTAGCAAGAATAAGGTTTATCTGCATTGTGAGTCCATCATCATTGCAAGTCCATCAGGTATTACTCGAAAAGAAGAAAAAAATATAGCACTCCACTGGAAAGAAGCATTTTACTTGCAACCATGTATCTGTAATTGCTTACAAGTAAATGGCTTTTCTGCAGCGTGAGTGCTTTCTCGAAGCTATTTTCTAATGTAAGAATACATCTTAAACTGGTTTATTCGTCCAAGGTATAATATTGTAACTTATAAGGTATGTGGTAGGGCTTCCAATACCGGGATCCCGGTATTGGCTAATACTGGGATCCCGGACTTTTTTCGTCCGTTTTCAATACCGGTATTGAAATGTCTAATACCGGTCTTGGTGACACTATAAACGAAACAGTGACTATTGCATATATTTCTTGGTACATGCCACTGTTTTTATTCAGCTAAGTTTAAAACTTGTATCTTAAGCACATTAGCTCAATAAGAGCATCTTTATTGCTTAAAACCAGTGAAGAAAAGTCATTTTAGATCTATCAGAGGGAAAAATTATTGTTTGAATTTAGAACCCTGTGGCTTGGCATTTCTATTTCATTAACTCATGAAACGTTCAGAAATCGGTTTTTTATCCAATGCATTTTTTTACTATGATTTATTTTCTTTTAAAAATAACTATTGAATTTTTAATTAATTTGTGTTTTGACTAAACTATGTATTTTTACGAGTAAAAAAAAATGGCATTTCTTCATTGAATTTAAGCAGAAAAGTGCTCTTTTTTAATGATGGTGTTGTTAATGTGGTGAAAAATTTTTTTTATGGAAAACTGTTTTTTTATGGTGCAGTTTCCTTCAGAAAAGACTAAAGTTAAAAACAATATGCCTAAAGTTTTTCCCAATCCCAGGATCCCGGTATTGGGAAAATAATCTTTCCGGTATTAATACCGGTATTGAAAAAAACCGGTATTCGAAAGCCCTAGTATGTGGTATAGTTGTTATGTTTTCTAATATGATAGATTTTCAATAAAATAAAAATGTTTAAATTAGTTGCTCTAAAACATCACTACTCCTCGCCACGTGCAATAGGCGCGCGGCGGATCGGGTTTTTATCAACTAGTCTACTTTACCTACTGAAAACAGGCTACAGCGTACAGCGAAAAGTTAAAAAAAAATGTGTTTTTTCTTGTGTGTTGTAAACAAAAATTTTCCAATAGGTTAAATGCAGAGAAGAGGTTATTAGTATTTTTAGATTAACCCTGAACCTACTAGTAAAATAGGATAAAAGTTTGTATGATGATAATCCATCCGTGGTATTTGGGTTTTTGTTTAAAAAAGAAGGAACACGTGTATCAGGTATTTGGAAATTGTACCTGGGGCCATACTGCCGTCGCTTGAAGCCATATTGTATCATTATTGTTGACTTTCGTGTTTTAGAATAATTATAATCCTTATTTTAGGAACGTCAAGGTACGGGACATCAAACTATCATTTTGAGTAATATTGGCAGTATGGACCCTGAGCGAATCAGGGTCGGGACATCTATTAACTATGTAATAAAGTAAAATTTCAGTTTTCCAGGAAGACACTATAGAGAAACCTTGATCGCAAACACGCGTCGGAGGGGAACCATATTTCTGACACGTTTTATAAGTGCTGCCAAGAATATGGTTTCTCACCGATGCGTGTCTGTCATCGTCGTAGACGTTACTTAGCGGAAATCTGAGGAGAAGAACATAAATTAGTTCCCCAGCTCGCATTGGTGAGGAGCCTTACTCATGCAAACATGTTTCTATAAATGCTTACATGCGTATGGCTTCTCGAAGAGAAAAGAAGACAGAATAGTCTGCAGCGGAAAGAAGAAGAGAAGACAATCCACGACCTTGCGCTGGAAAGAAACCTTTTGCTTGCAAACAGGTTTCTGTCAATGCTAACAAGCAATGGGATTCCCTTCCACGTGAGTGCTTTCTCGCAGTTATCTTCTCAATTTATGCCATTGAGCTCATTGATTTTATTGGGCAGACAGCGGACGGGAGTCTGGACGCTGGCGCCCGTCGCGTCGCGCTGATGACGCCCCGCGCGGCATTAATACAATCGGAGATCGACGGGATGGGGCGTGAGCGCAGCGTATTCTATGAGTATTCATACGAGGGGAGTTCAATGTTTTCTCGGTATCGGGGTGATTAACTAATGATAAGAGCAAATTAATTACCTCATTAGTTAAAGGCACTCTTTGAGGGTATAAATATTATAAAATTTCATGTAATTGTCATCATTAGTATTCAAGTTATCAATACGAGAAGACAACTACAATGACAGACGCCACAATGTTGACGAAAATCGAGCACCGCGCAGTGATTAAATTCCTTACAAAACAAGGAAAGACTCAAAAAGTTATTCATGAAGAAATGGTGTCTGTTTTAAATCAAGATTCTGCTCCTTCATTATCTACTATTCAGAAGTGGTCTAGTGAATTTAAACATGCTCATCAGCCGGAAAACTCATGGCCACAGTGTTTTGGGATTTTAAGGGAATTTTACTGATTGAATACACAAAAAAGGGTCAAAGTATTACTGCCGCAGCTTACGCAAACAACCTACGCAATTTGAAGGACGCTATAAAAGAAAAAAGACGTGGAAAATTGACCGCTGGTGTCTTGCTTCTTCACGACAACGCGCCGGTTCACACAGGGCGCGTTGCCTAGGCTGCTGTGAGGGATTGTGGATTCACCCTAAAGCCCTGACCTGGCACCCAGTGATTACTTTTTGTTCCCAAACCAGAAGAAAGCTCTTCGGGTTAAGCATTTTTCCGACGATGAAGAGTTGAAGGAAGCAATTAATGAACATTTTTCAGGCAAAGAGGAAAAATATTTTTTATAGGGCATCGAAAAGTTATTTACCCGATCAAATAAATAAGTGTATTGAGGCTATGGGAGACTATATTGAAAAATAAATTTTATTTAGAATTTTTTGCCTATTATTTCACCCCGATACCGAAAATACATTGAACTCCCCTCGTATGTCTTGTGTTCAGCCGGCACGACCTGCTCCAATCCCGGTAGGCGGGGCGTTAGCGTCGTATTTTTTTTTTACAAAAATTGGCAATGTTCGGTACGCGCTCTGCTGATGTGCTCCTCTCTGTGTTTCATACCGGCAGAGGAAGCATCATCGTTCTGTCGCGTAATTTTAGTTTTTATTGTTACACAACTGCCCAATCAAGAGTGTTTTCAGGGTCCATGTAAGTGTGTGGGTTTCTTTATTCCACCATGACTTCCAAATGCCCGAATAGATTGGGATGCATGGGGTATCGTTAGAATCCTTACATTATCCCGAGGCTAAAATTTTTCTGGCTGGGCAGTCATGTTTTTTAATGCTTTACATGATCAGTGATCACTTGTGTCTTCTATCTGCGCCCGCTGTGTGACGTCTACGCCGCGCTGGCCGTCCGTCGCGTCGGCGTCCCATCGCCGTCCCGCCCCTCCCACTATCTGACGAGAGCATAAATGAAAGTGTTTACTTCAGCGTAAATTTAAGATACGTAAACAAGAAAAGGTCCGATTGAATACAAGGTTTACAAAGGTCACAGGGAGTAAAATGCAAGTGATAGACCCGATGTTTATACTCTGTTACAATTCGCGTCTTACTATACTGTCGGTAACAGGCTTGCGCCCCGCAGCTAGGTTGATTGAAGGTCCCATACTAATATCTCCGTGTCTTATTAATCATTTCTGAGGGTCGTAACACCGTTTATCAAAATGGTAGGGAATTCCTTGGAATAATTATTAACCATTAAAAGTACGTGATTTTAGTGCTAACTGGGACTGATGTGACAGGTTTTAGTCGATCATTTTCTTTTCAAGCACAAATTTCAAGGGAGACATATTTCCAAAATTAACTAAACACCATTTTGTAGACAACTTAATTTTAGTGCCAGTGACAGTTACCACCTATAGCTTCTAGCTAGCGAGACATAGGACAGGGGTGATGGGAAGCCGACCGGCCGGGAGTTGGGAGTATTGAGAAGGTACCTATAAGATCCTAAAATCAAAAAATAAAGAAAAATCAATAACTAATAAAGTTTTGATCAAAAATCAAAACTTTATTAGTTATTTTTTTGGAGGATCCTACTTGTAAGATCTTGAGGAACACTTATCTAATAATCAAAACTACATCAAGTTTTTTTAGGCGAATATTATCTATTATTTAATAAACGTTTTTAATTCATAAATATTTTCTTCTGTAACTGCTTCCAAAAGTAATCTATCTTTAGTTTGTCGTTTTTCAGACAAAGCATAACTTAAAGAAGAAGCAGAAGAAAAGTCAATCTGCTTCCTCGCACTGGAGGGAAACCTTTTTCTTGCAACCATAAGTCTGTAATTCCTTCCAAGAAAATGGCTTTTCTCCAATGCGTGGGGGACCCTCATCGCAAAGAACTCAGAAGAAAGCAGAACAGTGCTTATTGGTAATTTTATCGGGAATAATGCTATTTTAGAGCAGCCAATTTAAATATTTAACTTTTTATTACGAATATTTTTTAAACATAATTTTATAAGTCGTAGAACCAAAGATACCCTTCAGAAGTTGTTAGTGTTTGTAAGAACCCTTTAATTTTCAGCGTTCCAGGAAGACATTGGAGAGGATCCTTATTCTCGCAAGCACGTTTCTTTAAGTGCTTGCAAGAATATGGGTTCTCTCCAGTGTGGGTCCCTTCATCTAGTGTGGCATTTGCAGAAGATAGAAAAAAGAAGAAAATTGAATCTGACCCTTCAGAAGTTGTTAGTATTCGTAAGAACCCTTTAATTTTCAGCGTTCCAGGAAGATATTGGAGAGGATCCTTATTCTCGCAAGCACGTTTCTTTAAGTGCTTGCAAGAATATGGCTTCTCTCCAGTGTGGGTCCCTTCATCTAGTATGGCATTTGCAGAAGATAGAAAAAAGAAGAAAATTGAATCTGTGAACTCGCGTTGGATAAGAGCCTTTCTCTTGCAAACATGCTTCTGTAAGTGCTATGTGCTTCTGTAAGAAACCTTTCTCTTGCAAGCAAGAGAAAGGTTTCTTTCTTTTGTGAAGCTTCCAGTGTTTTGGGGAATTCAAAAAGATACTCAAGAAAGAATAACCTTTTTTTGACTGGAGAACAATCTTACTCATGACTACATGCAAGGACCGAAATTTAGAAAAAATTGCTTCTGTAAGTGCTATGCTTACAAGAATGAGGTTTCTTTCTTGTGTGAAGCGTTTGTGGCAGATGCAGTGTTTATTTTAAATTTTTGTTATTTTAATGTATTGTATTTGACATTTAATGCGATGTTATTGTTTATCTGAATGTAATTTAAGAATTAATGTAATTTAATTTATTTTAATTGTAATTTGTAATTGTATAAATTTTGTTTATTTATGTATTTCAAACTGAAATGTTGAACTAGCTATGCCTCTGGGTCATATTGAAATGCAAATAAATAAATATGAAAATGAATAAATGCTTGTAAGATTATAGATTTCCCGAGTGTGTGTGTGTGTAATGTTTCAGAAAAGTATGAGTTCGATGAAGAAGAAAACTACAAGACACGAAACTCGCACTGGAGGGAAACCTTTTGCTTGTAATTATATATGTCTTACAAGCAAAAGGCTTTTCTCCAATGCGTGGGAGCCCTTCATCGCAGCAGTAGTCAGAAGGATCTCTTACTAGTTCCGGAGAAAACCTTATTCCCGTAACTTGCCGACAAAAACAGGAAAAAAAACTTGTAGGTGTGCAAACGCTATGACTTATTGACACAAGGGATCAAGATCAAGGCATTTTAGTACCTAACCGGGTGCAATTCAGTTTTTTAGCCTACTGACTGTAATAATCTAATAAAATCCAAATTACTTTAACGTAACCTTGATGTCACTTAATCGAAAAATATCGATTATTTTTGTAAAAAATACTTAAATTCAAAAATTTCCTACAGCAATTAGCCATAAAATTGACAAAAATAGGCAAAACTCAATTTTAAGAATCAAATTTTAAGTTCAGAAATTACCCCCTTACAACATTTGAAGTCCGATTTCGCACAATAATGCCCCCTAAAGTACCAAATTTTTTAACTCATAAAGGAAGCTTAAGCACCCCAAAAGTTTTTGAAATTAGTCGGAAGTGATGTTATTGTTGATCTGCATGTAATTTAAGAATTTATGTAATTTAATTTAATTTATTTATATTGTTACTAGATGATGCCCGCGACTTCGTCCGCGTGCATTAAGATTATTTTAATTCCCGCGGGAACTCTTTAATTTTCCGGGATAAAAAGTAGCCTATGTCCTTCCCCGGGATGCAATCTACCTCTGTACTAATTTCATCAAAATCGGTTGAATATATGGGCCGTGAAAGCGTAGCAGACAGACAGACACTTTCGCATTTATAATATTACTATAGTATGGATAAAGAGTTTGGTGTTTCTTTCTTCTATTTTCGATACTCTATATTAACTTAAAATAAAACTGTAACTGGACGATTTCTGTATATTTAAATATTTTTTGAAATTTTTAATTGGAGGAAGATTTATTATTATCGACTAGATGATTTGTTATTGTATAAATTTTGTTCATTTAATTTCAAACTGAAATGTTGAACTGGCTATGCCTTGGGTCATATTGAAATGCAAATAAATAAATATTAAAATGAATAAATGCTTGTACGATTACAGATTTCCCGAGTGTGTGTAATGTTTCAGAAACGTATGAGTTAGATGAAGAAGAAAACTGATAGACAAGAAAAGCAAATCCGCTAACTCGCACTGGAGGAAAGTCTTTTCCATGTAATTAAGAGACTTACATGCAAAAGGCTTTTCGCCAATGCGTGGTAGCGTTTCATCGCAGCAGTAGTCAGAAGTTCCAGAAAGAAGAATCTTTTACTATAGTTCCGGAGAAAAACCTTATTCCCGTAACTAAATTTGTGATATATAAGAACTAAAACCTTAACGACCCTGTATAACACGACGTTTTTTTATAATAAAGAGTTTGGTGTTTCTTTCTTCTATTTTCGATACTCTATATTAACTTAAAATAAAACTGTAACTGGACGATTTCTGTATATTTAAATATTTTTTGAAATTTTTAATTGGAGGAAGATTTATTATCGACTAGATGATTTGTTATTGTATAAATTTTGTTCATTTAATTAATGTATTTCAAACTGAAATGTTGAACTGGCTATGCCTTGGGTCATATTGAAATGCAAATAAATAAATATTAAAATGAATAAATGCTTGTACGATTACAGATTTCCCGAGTGTGTGTAATGTTTCAGAAACGTATGAGTTAGATGAAGAAGAAAACTGCTAGACAAGAAAAGCAAATCCGCTAACTCGCACTGGAGGAAAGTCTTTTCCATGTAATTAAGAGACTTACATGCAAAAGGCTTTTCGCCAATGCGTGGTAGCGTTTCATCGCAGCAGTAGTCAGAAGTTCCAGAAAGAAGAATCTTTTACTATAGTTCCGGAGAAAAACCTTATTCCCGTAACCAAATTTGTGATATATAAGAACTAAAACCTTAACGACCCCGTATAAAACGACGTTTTTTTATACGTACAATAATATTCTTTCATTTTTATTTATTTTTTAAAGTTTGTATGTTTGTAGGTATGCATAAATACTCTGTGCAGCGACTCTGTGTTTGTGTTTGTATGTTTGAATAGTTACTTCTTCTCCACGTCTCTATGACTGACCCGATTTGGAATGAAACGTTTATTTCTGAACTCATAGCTCAGGTTTTGAGGTACCACAATATTCTTGCTGGCAGAACTTTGAGTTCCTTCATAACACCCTGTTTTGTAAGTGACTTGTATGAATCTCTTCCATTCCGAAGCAGTTCTAATAGGGAAATGCTCATTTCATTTTCGTAATGTTGATTTAATATTTCATTTTTAAGAAAAATGTTGATTTCGCGATTTTTTTCCAATTGAATTTAAAAATCTGATATTTCGTTCCGAAGGTTTGTCTGTTACAGCCAGTAGTAAATAATTTTCTGTTTTATATTATGAATATTTCTCGTACCTATACTTACAATACGTTTTGTAGTTACGCCATTATTTGGTAATTTAATTTAATTTATTTATATTGTTATTTGTTATTGCATACATTTTGTTTATTTAATTTATGTATTTCAAACTGAAATGTTGAACTGGCTATGCCTTGGGTCATATTGAAATGCAAATAAATAAATATTAAAATGAATAAATGCTTGTAAGATTACAGATTTCCCGAGTGTGTGTAATGTTTCAGAAACGTATGAGTTCAGATGAAGAAGAAAACTGCTAGACAAGAAAAGCAAATCCGCTAACTCGCACTGGAGGAAAGTCTTTTCCATGTAATTAAGAGACTTACATGCAAAAGGCTTTTCGCCAATGCGTGGTAGCGTTTCATCGCAGCAGTAGTCAGAAGTTCCAGAAAGAAGAATCTTTTACTATAGTTCCGGAGAAAAACCTTATTCCCGTAACCAAATTTGTGATATATAAGAACTAAAACCTTAACGACACGACGTTTTTTTATACGTACAATAATGTTCTTTCATTTTTATTTATTTTTTAAAGTTTGTATGTTTGTAGGTATGCATAAATACTCTGTGCAGCGACTCTGTGTTTGTGTTTGTATGTTTGAATAGTTATTTCTTCTCCAGGTCACTATGACTGACCCGATTTGGAATCAAACGTTTATTTCTGAACTCATTGCTCAGGTTTTGAGGTACCACAATATTCTTGCTGGCAGAACTTTGAGTTCCTTCATAACACCCTGTTTTGTAAGTGACTTGTATGAATCTCTTCCATTCCGAAGCAGTTCTAATAGGGAAATGCTCATTTCATTTTCGTAATTGTTGATTTAATATTTCATTTTTAAGAAAAATGTTGATTTCGTGATTTTTTTCCAATTGAATTTAAAAATCTGATATTTCGTTCCGAAGGTTTGTCTGTTACAGCCAGTAGTAAATAATTTTCTGTTTTATATTATGAATATTTCTCGTACCTATACTTACCGTACGTTTTGTACGTACGCCATTATTTAGTAATTTAATTTATTTATATTGATATTTGTTATTGCATAAATTTTGACTATTTAATTTATGTATTTTAAACTGAAATGTGAACTGGCTATGCCTTGGGTCAAATTGAGATGCAAATAAATAAATATTAAAATCAATAAATGCTTGTAAGATTATAGATTTTCCGAGTGTGTGTAATGTTTCAAAAACGTATGAGTTAGATGAAGAAGAAACTGCTAGACAAGAAAAGCAAATCCGCTAACTCGCACTGGAGGAAAGTCTTTTCCATGTAATTAAGAGACTTACATGCAAAAGGCTTTTCGCCGATGCGTGGAAGCGTTTCATCGCAGCAGTAGTCAGAAGTTCCAGAAAGAAGAATCTTTTACTATAGTTCCGTAGAAAAACCTTTTTCCTGTAACCAAATTTGTGATATAATAGGTCTTTACCTATGAAATTGCCTTTCTTCAGTACTGGTCATTTCAAATAAAAAAAAGTTTGTAATGGCTCTGTATTCTAAATTCAAATTAATTTTGTTTTAAAACCATGACATTCTTTTTACAAACTCAGTCTTTTGTTTTTTGATAAGCGTTGTATTTTCATTACATTTCAACATTTTTCGTCATAATGGATATTTTAAAAATTCGTGTACTTATGGAATATGAGTTCCGTTGTTACACAAACGGCACGTAACATCAAAAACGTTTACGGAGAGAACTGTACAAACGAACGCACAACCCGTGATTGGTTTTCCCGGTTCCGTTCTGGAAATTTTGACTTGAAAAATGATCGTGGTCGCCCGGAGACTGGTCAACAATAATGAATTAAAGGCGATTGTGGAAGCTAACGAAACTATCTACAGCTGAGCTAGCAGCAGCTTTTGATGGAAGCATCAAAACAATATTGATCCCTTTGCGACAAATTGGCAAGGTAAAAAAGCTTGATAGATGGGTGCCCCACGACCTTAACGATCGCCAGCGTAACGTACGCGTCGAGACCTGCCTTGCGCTGCTCAACAGGCAAAGAAATAAAGGAATTTTGAAACGAATTGTTACGTGCGACGAAAAATGGAATCTGTTCGACAATCGAAAGCGCTCAGCAAGTTGGTTAGATCCTGGTTCAGCACCAAAGCAATGCCCTAAACCAAAAAGACCCCTAAAAAGTGACGGTCACTGTTTGATGGTCTAGTGAGGGTGTGATTTACCACAGCTTTTTACAAAACGGCATGAGATGTGTACTGTGAAGAACTGGAGAGAATGGAGAAGCTTGCACATCTGCAACCAGCTTTGGTCAATCGGTCGTCCCCACTGCTCCTTCACGACAACGCGCGACCCCATACTGCGCAACAGACAGTCTCCAAGCTGCAAGAGCTGGGGTTGAAAGCTCTCCCTCATCCGCCATACTCACCAGACCTTGCACCTACCGACTATTACTTTTTCCAAAATTTAGACAACTTTTTAGTGGGTAAAAAATTCAATTCCCGAGAGGCAGTACAAAATGCCTTTGAAGAGTTGGTTGCCTCCCGTCCAGTTGATTTTTACAAGAAGGGCATCAATAAACTGCCAATGCGTTGGCAAAGATGCGTCGATTGCATGGGTGATTACTTCGAATAACAGAAATAAAAAATAAGGACTTTCACTTATTCCATACAAAACGGCAATTTCATAGGTAAAGACCTAATAATATATAAGAACTAAAACCTTACGACCCTGTATAACACGACGTTTTTTTATACGTACAATAATATTCTTTAATTTTTATTTATTTTTTAAAGTTTGGATGTTTGTAGGTATGCATAAATACTCTGTGCAGCGACTCTGTGCTTGTGTTTGTATGTTTGAATAGTTATTTCTCCTCCAGGTCACTATGACTAACCCGATTTGGAATGAAACGTTTATTTTTGAACTGATAGCTCAGGTTTTGTGGTACCACCATTCTTTCTGGCAGAACTTTGAGTTCCTTCATTACACCCTGTTTTGTAAGTGACTTGTATGAATCTCTTCCATTCCGAAGCAGTTCTAATTGGGAATTTTCATAATGTTGATTTAATATTTCATTTTTAAGTAAAATGTTGATTTCGTGAATTTTTTCCAATTGAATTTAAAAATCTGATATTTCGTTCCGAAGGTTTATCTGTTACAGCCAGTAGTAAATAATTTTCTGTTTTATATTATATTTCTCGTACCTATACTTACAATACGTTTTGTACGTACGCCATTATTTGGTAATTTAATTTAATTTATTTATATTGTTATTTGTTATTGCATACATTTTGTTTATTGAATTTATGTATTTCAAACTGAAATGTTGAACTGGCTATGCCTTGGGTCATTTTGAAATGCAAATAAATAAATATTAAAATGAATAAATGCTTGTACGATTACAGATTTCCAGAGTGTGTGTAGTGTTTCAGAAACGTATGAGTTAGATGAAGAAGAAAACTGCTAGACAAGAAAAGCAAATCCGCTAACTCGCACTGGAGGAAAGTCTTTTCCATGTAATTAAGAGACTTACATGCAAAAGGCTTTTCGCCAATGCGTGGTAACGTTTCATCGCAGCAGTAGTCAGAAGTTCCAGAAAGAAGAATCTTTTACTATAGTTCCGGAGAAAAACCTTATTCCCGTAACCAAATTTGTGATATGTAAGAACTAAAACCTTAACGACCCTGTAAAACACGACTTGTTTTTATTTTTTTTATAATAATATTCGTTTTTATAGACGTTTTTTAATAATATTCTTTCATTTTTATTTATTTTTTAAAGTTTGAATGTTTGTAGGTATGCATAAATACTCTGTGCAGCGACTCTGTGTTTGTGTTTGTATGTTTGAATAGTTATTTCTCCTCCAGGTCACTATGACTGACCCGATTTGGAATTAAACGTTTATTTCTTAACTGATAGCTCAGGTTTTGTGGTACCACCATTCTTGCTGGCAGAACTTTGAGTTCCTTCATAACACCCTGTTTTGTAAGTGACTTATATGAATCTCTTCCATTCCGAAGCAGTTCTAATTGGGAATTTTCATTTTCATAATGTTGATTTAATATTTCATTTTTAAGTAAAATGTTGATTTCGTGAATTTTTTCCAATTGAATTTAAAAATCTGATATTTCGTTCCGAAGGTTTATCTGTTACAGCCAGTAGTAAATAATTTTCTGTTTTATATTATATTTCTCGTACCTATACTTACAATACGTTTTGTACGTACGCCATTATTTGGTAATTTAATTTAATTTATTTATATTGTTATTGCATACATTTTGTTTATTGAATTTATGTATGTATTTCAAACTGAAATGTTGAACTGGCTATGCCTTGGGTCATATTGAAATGCAAATAAATAAATATTAAAATGAATAAATGCTTGTAAGATTACAGATTTCCCGAGTGTGTGTAATGTTTCAGAAACGTATGAGTTAGATGAAGAAGAAAACTGCTAGACAAGAAAAGCAAATCCGCTAACTCGCACTGGAGGAAAGTCTTTTCCATGTAATTAAGAGACTTACATGCAAAAGGCTTTTCGCCAATGCGTGGTAGCGTTTCATCGCAGCAGTAGTCAGAAGTTCCAGGAAGAAAAATCTTTTACTATAGTTCCGGAGAAATACCTTATTCCCGTAACCAAATTTGTGATATACAACGTGTTTATAAGCAATTCCTATAACTTCGAGGTATTGAGCAGACCACTTATAAGAATCGAACTGCATAAGAAATATTTTTTAATATAAAAAAAACACAGTTTTCATACAAAGTAATTCAAATATTTTCGACTATTTATGTTATACACACCTTTATGTAAAAAGCGACAACGTCGCATTTTAAAACAAATTATGAATGGTCTTAAGGGTTGTCTGTCACAATAAGGAATTAATGAAAAATTTAAGAAATATTTATTTGTTAGAATTTTATCAGCTAGTCGTATCGTTTTAAAGAATGGCTATGGCAAGGTGACTTAAACCGGCACCCATGTATGAATTTAAGAATAATGAATGTAGAAGAAAAGAAAGATGTAAGTCAGGATCAATAGTGGCAAATAAAAAAAGATAAATGCTAATTACCTCTCCGCAAAAAAGGGTGACGTGTGTTGTTTATTAAATTTCATTGAATATGTACCTCTAACCATTAAAAAGTATCTTAATGTAAATGTAATGGTCAACATTTCATTAATAAAGCACATCAATCAGTACTCGAAGCAATCTTCAATTACGATCGAGTTGAAAATTAAAGCAAAAACGTCATTCATTATCATTGACAACCCATATTCGGCTCAAGCTGAGCACGAGTCTTCTCTAAGGGCGAGAAGGGATAGGCTAATATTCCACCACGCTGGCCCAATGCGGATTGGCAGACTACACATACCTCGAGAATTTATAGAAAGAAGAATTTTTAGTAAGTCTATTTCGATATATTCATTGAATTTATTTCAATGCAAAAAAGAAATAACTAAATTTCTCTTATGTAAGAGTTACGAAGAAACAGAAGACATAATAAGTATTCAAAAATGATTGTTTCAATATTTACCTAATTTACCTTTTTACCTATCGATAAGAGACAACCCATTAACACAAGTTTCACTCTAACACTACCTTTTCACTCACAAATACTGACACACACACACACACACACTCTTCCCCCGTATCATGTAGATTGTATGTTTTTGTTATATAAATAAATTAAAAAAAAAAAACAAGATTTCCCGAGTGTGTGTAATGTTTCAGAAAAGTATGAGTTCGATGAAGAAGAAAACTACAAGACACGAAAAGCAAATCCGCTAACTCGCACTGGAGGGAAACCTTTGGCTTGTAACTATATGTCTTACAAGCAAAAGGCTTTTCTCCAATGCGTGGGAGCCCTTCATCGCAGCAGTAGTCAGAAGAAGATCCAGAAAGAAGAATCTTTTACTATAGTTCCGGAGAGAAACCCTATTCCTGTAACCAATCTTCTATTAATTAACAAGTGAACATAATTAAATAATAAAAAAATACGACTGCCGTGCCACATAGATTTTTTTTCAAAAAAATTATCACTCGGGGTGATGTAAGGATTCTAAAGATATCCCAAACATCCAAATCTGTTCCGGCATTTAGAAGTTATGTTGCAATAAAGAAACTCACTGAATGACAGTCTTTAAAGTCCGAACACTGGAATACGTCATTCAGGTTTGTCTAGTCCAAAAATGCAAAAATCTCCCTCGAATAGAAGTACGGTTACCACTGCTACTACGTAACGATACCAGAGTCATTAATTAGGTACCTTTGGAATCTTATTCACATTTCTATTAAATGTTTTTTTTTGTGAATCACTGGTTATTGAACTATAGTGTTATATATATTTTTGGAATCTACTCATCATTTTCTAGATGATGATTTTATAGTAAATTTAATATCTTATTTTCGAATTTTTTTTTTCAAGTTTAGTGTTTAATGCGGGAACATGGTCACCCCATCAATTCCTTTTAAAATTTTCACCCTTTTCTAGCCTATGTCACCCGGAATAAGCTAGGGATTCTAAAGATACCTCATTTATCAAAATCGGTTCAGGCATATAGAAGTTATGGTGGAATATACAAACTCACATATACATACATACATACTGATACATGAACCCTGAAAGCAATATACTCCTTTTATCAGGCAGTCATATAATAATTACAGGAAAATGGTTTCTCTCCGATGTGAGGCCTACATGATTCGCATACATGCATTATTTTAAGAAACCCTAGATAGATACCTGCTGTTATGATAGCTTGTGACATAAGAGCTAAAATCTTAACGCCCGTGTATAGTACGTTTTTTTTTAATTTATTTAGTACCAAAAAGTTATAAAATACGAAGAAAAACAGATACCTACATAGTGGACAAGGAAGCACTTATCTCTGTAAGAGATCTCTACCAGTTTTGTAATACGTACAATAATTTGTTATTTAAGTTATAACTGTAATTTCTCTGGTATTAATCTGAATAACATAAACCCTTCAGAAATGAAAAAAGAAGAACTTTACTCCCGTATAATTACTCCCGTTTGTTGTTGCTCTCTGTACTGTATTTTTTCCTTTGGCTTGTTTGATGGTGTATGTGTTTTGTATGTATGCTATTTGGGCTTCAATAAACAAAATTAAAAATTAAAAAAATATAATTTATTTTTGAAAGTTTGGATGTTTGTTTGCATGCATAAATACTCTAAGCAGCGACTTGGTGTTTGTATGTTTGAATAATTATTTCTGAGGTCACAATGATTGTTCTGATTTGGAATGGAACTTTTATTTCTGAGCTCAGGTTTTCACGTGCCACCATTATTATTTATCCATTTATTACAATAATATAGTGTTACAAATAAACATGGTGTGATCATAAACTTTGCAAGTTTTACCGCACACTATGTGTCGCTTCCACCGTCGACAATCAGTAGTTCAGTACCTATTATATACAATATACAAACAATTAATTGTACAACATAATAATTAATATACCTAAGTACAATCTATACAAATAAAAATGAATCGCCGAAATATATATTATGTAAGCGCATCACTGAAGAACAGTTGATCCGATTCTGATGAAATTTTTTCACATTTTAACAACGTTATGATGAATATTTATATTGTATATAATCATCCTTGTATGATATTTTATAGTATACCATATTAATTAAGGTAAGTATATGAATATTGTATATTGTAATTATGGTAATATTATATACTAGAGGCCCCAAAATATAATAATATACTAGAGGATTATGAAATTTTCCCGCTGCAAAAAGCCTTATGCAGGTTTTCTTGTCTATGCACTTCAAAATTATAGAACTCTTATGTAACCTTCCAACCCGCATTGCACCCCTTTTGGAGTGGATTTTCGTAAAATTGCATATACAGGTTATTATTTTTATGAACTAATACCTAAATCCCGATTTTCAAGTCTAACTACAAAAGTATAGAATTTTCAACCCCTATTTCACGCCCTTTGGGGTGGATAATCGTAAAATTGCTTATGCAGTTTATTATTACTTAAAACTATAACCTAAATGCTGATTTTCAGGTTTCTAACTTCAAAAACTTAAAACCCTCATGTAAACTTTCAACCACTATTTCATCCCTATCGGGGTAGATAATTATTAAATGCGTTATTAAGGTTCCACCACTACCACTACAGCCTATTAACGTCCCACTGCTGGGCACAGGCCTCCACTCTCACAGGAAAGAGGGAATTAGAGCTTAGACCCACCACGCTGCTCCAGTGCGGGTTGGCGGGCTTTAAGGCGAGTCACCTCAGCTCAGAGGTGAAAACTGGTTTGGTAGATCAAATGTTTTCGGTATTTACTATTAAATAACGGTCTTACAAAAAATATCCGATACACTTAAAGATATTGTCTAAAGAATGTGCTAATTTGTTACACGATAGGATGAACTTTACTCGATCAAAAAAAATCATTAAATTAGGCTAAATTAAAAGTTTAAAACGATTTTTTTATTAATAAAATTTTCGACTTTGCTCATAATTTTTATATGGATAAATTTCTCTTGAAGTATTAATGATAACCTGCTAAACTTTGTTTTAAACTGAATACCTATATTTATTTAATTCAAATTAATCCCAGAACTTGAACGTTGCCAAGCGGTTTCAGAACATACCGCGCTGCCCGCTTCCCCGCTAGTCTCTACGAGAAACGTACCGCGAGACGCGGTGGCGGCACCCCACACCTCACCTCCTAAAATCTTGCTGGTGACTCGCCTTAACGCCTATTATCATGTAAGGTATTAAGGTTATTTAGGTTAAAATAAGGGTGGACTTTAAACGATCAATTGTATTTTGCAGTTGTTATTTGGTGATAAAATTCTTTTAGCTTAGATTTTATATTTTTACGTGTTATTATATTTTTAGTGACTTAGGTTATTGATTAATGAAGTTCGGTACCTAATACCTATAACGTAATTTAGCCTTATTTTCCTGTACAAGTTATTATATTTTGCTAATTGAAGTTTTTGGCTGTCAATATCCTACGGCTACGGGTTGGTTTTGCAGTTTGTTCTTTCCTTAAGTTTTCATTAAAGTACTAGCTGACCCGGCTAACTTCGTACCGCCTTAGTATGCAAAATTAAATGTATATTTTTTAATATTTCTGAGAGATTTTCTTAATATTTTTTCCGTAAGAACCTTCTCCTAATAATAACAAATACAACAAAAAAAGAATTAGTGAAATCGGTCCAGCCATTCACGCGTGATGCCGTGACCAAGGAAAACGGGTTTCATTTTTATATATATAGAAGATTGCTCATGTATAATAACTTTTTATAACATAAGTACGATGAAATTACTATTCAATACCATGGTTCACAGCCAGCTTGAGTACGCGTTGTCAATTTGGAACCCTATCTATAAAGTCCATGTTGCCAGGGTCGAAAGGTTACAGCGGAACTTTTCAAAATATTTGGCCTACCGTGATCGCACGTGTTCTTATCGCTCCGGGTGCGAGGCTAGGCTTGAGCACTTCGACATGCTGTCCCTCAGTGATCGCCGATGTATTACTGACATGTCTTTCCTGCATAAACCCGTAAACGGTACAGTAGACGCTCCTGACCAACTACAAACTAATATTTTTCTAAAGATCCACTAGCTAAAGGTTCACATTATTGTAATTTTCGTAGGGTTCTCAAATTGAAGTGAAAACTTCTTTAGCCGCGTTGAACACTTTTTGGTAGGGGGTAAACTTGTGGATTCGCGTCACCCACATGCGACATGCTCCGCGCCGACATGCTCGCGTTGTTACGAAGACAAAAAGTCTTAAATATTAATATACTACATTCGTAATTAAACTTTAATGCCTTAGTTTTAAGGTTTATATTTCAATTACTTCAAATATGTATTTAAAAAAATTAAGTATTCGTTTTCACTTCTATGCCAATAGAATCCTGACCCATAAGACTGCCATTTTTTTTAGTCAAAATAAAATATAGCCAATGTTCTTCGCTGATAAAGTAGCTTTCTATAGGTGAACGAATTTTTAAAACGGTTGAGTAGTTTTTGAGTGTATCCATTACAAACAAACAACCATACATTCAAAGAGTCAAACAAATATTTTCTCTTTATAATATTAATTTAGAAATCATGCAATAAATGAATAAACTATAAATGTGTCTGGGTTGGGAGACGTAGCTTCAGAACTGGCTGGATTTTATTAATCTCCAAATTAGGTAGTATATTTCGACCCTACTTAAAATTAGAGATTTTTAATTAGAAACATTATGTATACCTAGCTGTTTATACTTTCGTATTCCTTATTTCAATAACAGATGCATTGTAATAATTTCTTTAGCGATTATTTTCGTGCACTGCATCAGGTGGATAATGTTTCAATCAATCATTTATTCTTTTTTTTTATCTTTATTATTGATGGTCTTATATTTATTGATGGTAAGCGATGACGCAGACGGTAGCGGGCTAACCTGTTAGGGGCATGGCAGTTATATTAAACCCATACCCCTTCGGTTTCTACACGGCATTGTACCGGAACGCTAAATAGCTTTTATTCAATTTAGGTAGATACACTGTAGGTACACATTTTGACGTCCATATAAAACACTAGTAATAATATTACGGTGATAATTAGTTACGGTATCTTAAAACTAAAGCTACGATTTTCATGT
The DNA here is from genome assembly GCA_923060345.2 of Erebia aethiops. NCBI lineage: Eukaryota > Metazoa > Arthropoda > Insecta > Lepidoptera > Nymphalidae > Erebia > Erebia aethiops. Next base: position 2,304,669 of record OV281079.1, on the reverse strand, counting down.
GTATGTATGTTTTTTTTATCTTGTAGTACTTATGTAAATATCAACTTTGTAAGTTATAAGCTGTCACCCTAATAACTCCGTGATTGCAACCAGACAACAAATAAATTATTCTGCTAATAAACTGATGACAAAGGTCGGGACTCGGGTGCACTGAATATGTAATTAACCTATTCAGTGGTCGGGACTAGGATTGTTGCGTAGATATCTGTAGTACTTCAGCATCATTATCAACATTAGCAACACATGATGTGGAAAAATTCTGCGATGCTACAACCCTGGTAGTTACTAACCATCCATGTCCAATATATCGAATAATTGTTCACAAGAGTTCGGAAACCGCAGCTTAAACTACCCAAACCAACACATTACTTAGTTATGTTTGTTCAATTTGATGTATATTTATCTAATAAGTAGGTACGTATATACATAGTGAAATCAATATTTTCAAAGACAATAGCTCTGGAAATTATAGAACTATCTATAGGAGGTGGTATCTTCGAGGTAATAAATTTCAGAAGAGATAGGGCATTTTATACAATCTTTTATTTAGTTTCACATGTCTGTAAGTCTGTAATCAAATCTTTTAAAGGTAAATTTGAATGTATATGTAAAGCAGATGACAATGCAATGTTATTATGACATGGAGCTGATCTGATGGTGGAGCTGGTAGGCGGTTTTGGGAACTCTGTGCCTGCGGACGTTTGATTCGTCTTGACTCCTAGATAATATTTAGGGTCTGATGATGGAGCCAGAATAAAAACCCTTTTAAAAAAAGAGCTTGTTATTAAAATCTTAGTTGATTATTACAAGCTAAGTAATTAAGTATTTATCTTGCAATGTTTGTGGGTTTGTTTAGCTCAAATCTTGAATATTAAAACAATTATCCTCAATCGATTAGAGCTGAAATATTGCATAGGTACACGTTTAGTTTGGATTACAATTGGCAATGTATGGTTAGCCAAGTGACGGACTCCCAAAGATGGCGGACTAGTTATTTTTGTATGCACCCCCATGGTAAAATCAATGGGTACATTAATTAATATGGTGACACCAGCCAACAAAATAATTGTGTTTTATAGCGTCTATACACGCGCCGACCGGTAAATTCAAACATACGTTTTGACCTAATTTGAAATTAAAAAGCCTTACTTTTGCAAACATGCTTCTGTTAGTGCTATGCTTGCAAGAGTAAGGTTTCTTTCTTATGTGAGGCTTGCAGTGTTTTGGCGAATTCAGGAGATACTCAAGAAAGAATAACCTCTGACTGGAGAACAATCTTATTCTCATTAATAGGTACATGCAAGGACTGAAATTTAAGAGAACAAAAAATCAGCATACTCGCTTTGGATAGGAGCCTTACTCTTGCAAACATGCTTCTGTAAGTGCTATGCTTACAAGAGTAGGTAAGGTTTCTTTCTTGTGTGAAGCTTTCGTGACAAATGCTATGTTTTGCGGAATTCAGAAGATATTCAGAACTACCTACTATAAATTTTAGTTTTTTATTTATTTCATATAAAAGTTAACATCATAAAATTTCTAACTTACTTCTTAAATAAATTAAAAACATTAAAAAAGTCATCTAATTTTATATATTTCCTAGATGATGGTGACCAGCGACTTCGTCTTTTTATTTTCCGAAAAAAATCCTTAATTTTCTGGAATAAAAATGATGAAGACATGGGTCGTTAAAGCGTAGCAGACAAATAGACGCACTTTTGCATTTATAATATTAGTATGATTTTTTTTTTTTTAATGTAGGTACTGCATTTGACATTTAATGCGATGTTATTGTTGATCTGAATGTAATTTAAGAATTAATGTTATTAAATTTAATGTATTTTTAATTGTAATTTGTTATAGTATAAATTTTGTTTATTTAATTTATGTACCTATTTCAAACTGAAATGTTGAACTGGCTTTGCCCTGGGTCATATTGAAATGCAAATGAATAAAGGCTTGTAAGATTATTGATTTCCCGAGTGTGTGACGTGTGTAAAAGCAAATCCGCTAACTCGCACTGGAGGAAAGTCTAAAGTTTACATGAAAAAGGCTTTTCGCCAATGCGTGTGAGCCTTTCATCAAAGCAGTAGTCAGAAGAAGATCCAGAAAGAAGAATCTTTTACTATAGTTCCGAAGAGAAACCCTATTCCTGTAACCAAGCTGTTGTAGTAGTTAGTGATATATAAGAACTAAAACCTTAACGCCCGTAATAATACGTCGTTTTTTAATACGTACAATAATGTCTTTCTTTTTATTTACTTGTGAAAGTTTGGATGTTTGTAGGGATGCATAAATACTCTGTGCAGCGGCTCTGTATTTGTATGTTTGAATACTATTAGTAGGGGTTTAATATTTTTTGGTTAATTTAATGTACCTACTGTATTTGACATTTAATGCGATGTTATTGTTAATCTGAATGAATTTAAGAATTAATGTATTTTTAATTGTAATTTGTTATTATATAAAATTTGTTTATTACCCACGATGGAACGGAGACTGTATAAATGTGTTTGCCCTAAGAGGTATGTGCATTTGTTTGTTTGTGCACTTTTTTGTCACCATTTTCCTGGAAAACTATTGGATTGATTATTATGCGGTTTTTGCAAAAAGTACTAGGCCGATTGAGATGCGTTTTTTTGTGTAAGATATGTATAGCTTGTGAGAAGATTCTTATATACATTATAAGGTCCAAGACTACCACGCTGCGCGGCAATTGATTTTACTTTTTTTGCTATGTTAGCAATTTTCTAAAACACTGCTGTGCTTATTTAGATGCATTCAGTTTCTGAGAAGGTTCTTAGATATTTTTTACAGTCATAGTCCACAAAGCTGCGGTGCAATCGTGATTTTTATGGTTTTGTATGTTACCTTGTTCCTTAAAAAGTATGATAAGTCCAGTCATTACGTCGGAAAAAACGGGTTAGAAATGCAAGGGAACCGAGAAAGCTAAATTTTGGAGGCCTAGAAAAGCTTAACTTCAAATTGTCGACCAAGATATCCTATGTGCATTTTCCGCCATCTTGAAAAAGGGGTAAATTCAGTTTTTTCACAATAACTCGGTTCTCCGTTGAGATACGAACATTTTAATACAATACTTTTTTGTTGCTTTTTTTACGATTACAATTAAGGTCCTTTACATTTTTCACCTATATCGTTCAACGTTATTGAGATAATCGATCAAAACCATAAACTTAGTGAATTGCTAGACACAAAGCTAAAAGAAAACAACGAAACTATGCTCTTTGGCTTAAAACATTTTATACAGACAGAAATAAACAAAGCTATACAAAAAATTCAGCTTGAAAATATACAACATATAGAAAAAATTCAGGAACAGCAAACAAAACAAAGTAAAGAAATAGAACTAATTAACAACAAAATACAGACATTAGAAACAGAACGATTAAGACTATCACAACAGGTACAAAAAATACAATACGAAACAACACAGAAAGTCAAACTATATTACGAAGATAACTCTAGGAAAATAGTTATACACGGACTCAACGAATACTACCATGAAACTGAGAATGACCTTCTTAACCGCGTAACTAACATGTTTACCGATGTTTTACATATCGACTTATACGACTACATCGAAAATATCCACAGAATAGGAAAGCATAACTCTAAACGACCTCTTGTCGTAGAACTTCTATCGAAAAGAATGACTAACTACATCCTAAGAAACACACAGTATTTCAAGGGCACGGGAGTAACAGTCTCAGAATATTTAAACGAGCAAAGCCTAAAAGAAAGAAAGGAACTGAAATACCAACTGCGCAAAGCAAGAGAGGACGGAAAATATGCAATAATAAAAAACAATAAATTAATAATTGAAGGGAAAATAGTAGAACCACCCTTCGATAACATATGTAATGACGATCGGACGAGAATATCAAACTCACCTCAATTTTCCACCATTCCAAACACTTCAAAAACACACGCACTAGATAAGAAAAAACACTCGCCACATAAAAGTACATTTCGGAGCTACAGAGAAGTTTAACATATTATTCCAAAACATGCAGTCTTTTTAATAAACGACACTTAATCGAAGAATTTTTGGAAGATAAATCATATCAATTAATAGGTATAACAGAATCGTGGCTAACACATGAAAAATCCGACTTAATAAACATAAATAATTATAACCTAGCATCGTCTTACTGCCGTGAACACTACGCGGGCGGTGGAGTATGCATTATACTGCAAAATGACATCGAGTTCATAGAAAGAAAGGATATTATGGATAACTCTGAAGAATATGTAATAGAAGTGTGTGCCATAGAATTAATTAAACTAAGAACTATTGTAATCGTAATATATTGGAATAGTAGGGAGACGGATATTTTTTACCAAAAATTAAACCAAATTTTAGATCTATTACAAAAAAAAGACCGCAAAAAGAAAATCATAATTGGCGGCGACTTCAATATTAATGTACTAAAAAAAGATAACCATTCAATGAAGTTATTAGATTTTATGCTTGAATATAACTTTAGCCAACAAATACAGGAACCAACTCGGGTGACAAAAAATAGTTCAACATGTTTAGACTTAATATTTTCTAATTTTCCTAAAACACACTTCGACATATCAGTAAAAGACCTCGGTTTTTCGGACCATAAGGGCACAACTATAAAAATAAAAACAGTACAAAAACATAAAATGAAAACTTGGACAACGATAAAAAGATTTTATACTACTAAGAATATTAATAAATTTAAAACTGAACTAAAAAATGTGCAGTGGCATGACATTATAAAAAAAAATAATTCAATTAACGAAAATTATAATTCATTTAACACGATACTAAAATCAATTCTCAATAACTGTATTCCCAAAAAAAAGACAAAGCTTGGTTTTAAAATAAAAACTTACTGGCTAAGTAAAGGTTTAAAAATATCCTGCAAAAATAAAAGATCTTTAAAAATTTTAACTAGTTACTCGAAAAATAGAACCTTAAAAACACACTACAAACTATATGAAAAAACCCTCAAGATAACAATAAATAAAGCTAAAAATCTCCAAGATAGCAAACGTATTAAACAATCAGATAATATTATGAAATGTATGTGGCAAATAATAAAGGAGCGTACTAACAAAACAGGAACGAAACAACACAGTAACATAGAATTATCGATCCATAATAAGCTAACGTCTGACCCAGTTATGGTAGCAAACGCATTCAATAGTTTTTTTGCATCGGTAGGCCGACTGGATGGAGGGGGCACTCGGCCGTGCGGCAGGCCAGTGATCAGTCCTACGCCAAACACCATGTTTTTGCAACCGGTCGATCCGCGAGAAATACACCGTATAATACGTAATCTAAAAAACAAAAATAGTAGCGGCATAGACGAATTACTCTTATAAAAAAATGTGCTGACGAACTGACTACACCACTTACAATATTAATCAACCAATCATTCTCAGAAGGCGTATTTCCCGACCAACTGAAAATATATATAATTAAACCTATTTATAAGAAAAACAAAAAATCGGACCCCACAAATTATCGCCCAATTGCGCTCTTACCCGCTATATCAAAAATATTTGAAAAAGCAATGTGTAATCGAGTCTATAATTTTTGTGAAAAATATAACATATTCGATGAATGCCAAAACGGTTTCAGAAAAAATAGGTCAACCATACTAGCAACCTATAAATATATAGATCAAGTCCTCAACACACTAAATAACAAGGATTACGCGATAGGTATTTTGCTAGACATGACAAAAGCCTATGATAAAGTGCAATATAATATCTTATTAAACAAGTTATACGACCTAGGCATACGAGGCTCCGCACACAAATGGTTCGAATCATATTTAAATAACCGAGAACAATATGTAGAAATTACGTATTATGACCATAGATCGGACGAAATAAAAAACATAAGGTCCAACGTAGAACTTATTAATAGCTCAATACCACAGGGAAGCGTACTTGGATGTATTCTATTTTTACTTTACATTAACGACCTTCCAAAAATCGTACAAGACTCATGCGTACTATTTGCAGACGATATATCTATACAAACTTCATGTAAAGACATTAAAAATTTAAATAATAAATTATACGACATCCTCCATAAGGTGAATGGTTGGTTGAGTGACCACAACTTAGAGATAAACTTCCAAAAAACAAAAATCATGCAATTTAGGCCTTATCAAAAAACACCTTTAAACATAAACTTTTCATATAATGGGATAAATCTAGAATGTGTTAATACGTTCACTCTGCTCGGGATAGATATTGATACCAACATAAACTGGAAATCTCATGTCCAAAAAATAAAAACGAAACTATCCAAATTTACCTATGCCCTGAAAGAACTAAAAAAATCAACGAGCACAGAAGCGGCAATTTTAGCATATTATTCTTATGCAAATGCTTGGCTGAGCTATGGTGTAGTATTGTGGGGAAACAGCACAAATGCACCAGAACTATTTATACTGCAAAAAAAATGCATAAGAATAATAAAAAACTTAAAGAATCGGGAAAGTTGTGTACCTTACTTTAAATCATTAAATATACTAACCCTGCCATGCATTTACATACTAGAATCAGCTAAATTTGTAAGGAAACAACCGCAAAACTTTAAAAAGCTAGAGGACCTACCGCGACGTTACCAACTAAGACCCACGCGAAAAAATAATATGATGATTCCCAGTTCCAACTTAAATATCCATAGTACTGGTCCTAACCCGATGTGTGTAAAAATTTATAACAAAATCCCAGACCACATCAAATCCTTGGAGAATTATACAGCTTTTGTCAACTCTTTAAAAACATTTCTCATTGATAAAGCATATTACAAACTAAATGATTTTTTGGAAGAAAAATAAGGCAGCCGTCTCTCTACGACCACTGATTTTTTTGCTGTGCCCCACCGGGGTTCCAATATTGTTACGAACATTGTTATTATTATCAACTATTGACATGTAAATTACTATTATATTGGAATGCAAAATAAAAATGAATATGAATATGAATAATATGAACTTAGGTAGTGAAATTAGTTATTTGCTATTTTCTCTTTTCTCGTATAAGATATTGAAAAAATGTCTAGTATCAAACTTGTAGAGTTATAATTTCGAATTTTTATTATTTATTATTGACAAAAACTACGACCTCTAGCGCGCCGAAAAGTTGGTAAGTCTGTGCCCAGTTTCGGTTTAGCCGCTCGCACGGTTATATCCACACGTCAAAACGAATTATTGCAATACAAAATAAATAAATAAACCAGCCAAATTATAGCTAGCTAATGCCCGCGACTATGTCTGGCCAACAAGAGGTCCTACGATCATAGATAATTGCCATTTTTCTGAAAAACTACTGGGCTGACATAGATACGGTTTTTGGTATTAGATATGCATACTTCTGAACAAGTTCTCATTATTATTTCAAAGTTTAGATATACAGGTTTTTTTTATCACTTGTTTATTTTATGTATTTCAAATTGAAATGTTAAACTGCAGGCTATGCCCTGAGTCACATTGAAATGCAAATAAATAAATATGAAAATTAATAAATTCTTGTAAGATTATAGATTTCCCGAGTTTGTGTAATGTTTCAGAAAAATATGAGTTCGATGAAAAAGGAAACTACAAGACAAGAAACTCGCACTGGAGGGAAACTTTTTGCTTGTAACAATATGTCTTACAAGCAAAAGGCTTTTCTCCAATGCGTGGGAGCCCTACATCGCAGCAGTAGTCAGAAGAAGATCCAAAAAGAAGAAACTCTTACTAGTTCCGGAGAAAAACCTTATTCCTGTAACCAAAATGTTGTAGTATATAATGAGTTACTCGCTTATAATTTAGCTTTCTAAAGGTGAAAGAATTTTTAAAATCGGTCGAGTAGTTTTCGAATTTATCCATTACTAATTTTCCTTTTGAATTCCCACGGGAACTCCCTAATTTTTCCGGTTGATATAAAGCCTATGACACTCACAAATAATGTGGAATTTTCAAAATCGGTTCAGTAGATCCAGAAATTACCCCCTAGAGGCCTAGAACCTCACAAACTCACAAACTTTACCTCTTTATAATATTCTTTTAGATACTAGCGACGCTGTCACCGGGTCAGATAAGTTTGATGGACAATGAGTAACTTTAATAACTCAATTCGCCCCCCGCACGTTGGTGTAGGTAGCGGCTAGTAGGGAATAAATAAATCTAAACTAGCGGCACGCTATGATGGCCGGTTACCGGTTAATTTAAACCTTTAATAAAGGTCCTAAACCTAAAACTACATTCGATAAAATTTATGAATCTCTGCACATCACTATCGTCAATTAAGTAATACAATTATTTCCTTCAAAGTCGTTATCGGATATACGGAACTTCATGAGCGTTGATGATTCAAACCGGCCATCATAGCGTGCCGCTAGTGTAATTACCAATTGATATGCTACCGGTAACCAGATATCGCCCCATCGGACAATTGACACCAGCCAACAAAATAATAGTGTTCTGTAATTGTGTTTTATGGCGTCTACACACACACCGACCGTTAAACTCAAACATACGTTCCGACCTAGTTCGAAATAAAAATGAAAAGTGTTAATAACGGGGGTTTCTTCCGTAATTTTTGATGCGAACATCAACTAATTATTATTAAGTACTAGCGGTCGCCCGCGACTTCGTCCGCGTACAATTTCTGATTTCCTATGAGATTATGAAATTTTCCCGTTGCAAAAAGTCTATCTAAAGAGGCTTTATATAGCTTATGCAGGTTTTTATTATTTGAAAATAAAACCGAAATGCTGAATTTTCCTGTCTCTTTCTACAAAAACATAGGGCTTTTATACAAATTTTCAACGCCCATTTCACCCTTTGTGGGGTGGGTTTTCGTAAAATGGCTTGTACAGGTTATTATTATTTAAAACTAATAACATTAATCCCGATTTTCTAGTGTGTAACTTCAAAAACTTATGAACCATCATGCAAACTTCCAACCCCCATTTAACCCTCTTTGGGGTAGATTTTCGGAAAAAAAATTATACAGATTTTTATTATTTTAAACTTATAACTTAAATGCTGATTTTCATGTGTCTAACTTCAAAACAAAGGACTTTCATACTTCCAACCCCCATTTCAACCCGTTAGGGGTGAATTTTCCCAAAACCGTTTCTTAGCTGACGTTTACACCATAGAAGGAACCTACCTTCCAAATTTCAAGTCTGTATGTTTTATAGTTCCTGAGATATCGTCAGATATGAGTCAGTGACCTTTCGCTTTTATATATTACTAGCGGTCGCCCGCGACTTCGTCCGCGTACAAATCCTGATTTCCTATGAGATTATGAAATTTTCCCGCTGCAAAAGTCTATCTAAAGAGGCTTTATATAGCTAACCTAAATCCCGATTTTCAAGTATCTAACTTCAAAAACATAGAACTTTCATACAAACTTCCAACCCCCATTTCACCCTCTTTGGGGTAGATTTTCGAAAAAGTATTTATACAGGTTATTATAATTTACCTACAGGCGTTTCGCTCTGACGTTTTGTCATGTTCTTAAAGCGGTTTATGCTTTGGAAACGCATATAGTCGCGCCATTTACTAGTTGCTACATGCGCAACTTATGAGCGTTGACGCGCTTATACTAGTGCTAGTATACTAGTGACTACTACTAAAAAACTGCCACGGGTTCATCCGTAGTCGAACATGCTAACAACGAGACCAACGAAACATTTACGGGACTTTTCCAAAGTGAGGGAATAGCTAAGATGTCTTTCGTTAAACCTCAGTCGAAAGAGTGAGGTACCGCCCACCGGGCCCGCCCACTTCACACCTCTAATATTATAAGAGATAGCTGCACTTTTTGTAATTATCTAGTGAAAGTCTGCCCGCATGCTGATGGGCCTTTCACTAGATATCTACTACAACTATCTATACTACCATAATCTACCATATTCAGTGGAGAGTGTAGCACCGATCTATTACTGAATCAGCTTTTCTAGGGATGGTTACCAAAAGTGCAGCTATCTCTTAGTCTATAAGGCCTGGATAAACACACAATGCAACGGCAGCGGTGCGACAGTGTCACTAAACGCGGGCGCAGTTGTAATACATGTGTATAAAAAAACTTTTACTTTTAGTCAAAATTTCTGCATGCATAATCAAATCCATACTTCCATACTAATATTATAAATGCGATAGTGTCCGTCCGTCTGTCTGTCTGTGTACTACGCTTTCACGGCCCATATTTATAAGCGAATTTGTTGAAATTCGGTATAGAAATAGGTTGCATCCCGGGGAAGGATGTAGACTTCTTTTTATCCCTAAAAAATATTTAAGGAGCTCCCGCGGGAATAAAAAAAAATCAACGCAGACGAAGTCGCGGGTATCAACTAGTATTGTATAATTAATTATACCTTACGCTTAAATGCGTTTTCAAGAACGATAGAAGTCTTAAACTTTTTGTCGGGGACTAGTACCTAGGCCTTCATACGACCAGCCAAACCATCTCGTTGACAATTATTCTGCTGCCTGCTGGGCCATATTATGTTACGATACGATAGGTAACCGCTTGCTGCAAATAATGGAAAAGTTTCATGATGTTACTAGCTAGCTTTTGTCCGTTACTTCGTCCGCGGGGACTAGACAAATTTCAAACCCTTATTTTACCACCTTAGGGTTTGAGTTTTCAAAAATCCTTAATTAGCGAATGTAGGTATACATTAGGAGCTATTCATGCCCAATTTCAGCCCGATTCGTCCAGTGGTTTGAGCTGTGTGTTGATAGATTAGTCAGTCTGTCAGTAAAACTAATAAATCTGTGAATTTATTTATTTATTTGTAGTTTTTTTCACAATGAATGCCAGAAATTAATTATTTAAGTTTGAGTATTTTTTAATATATTTGCTCGAAAAATGCACATGATATAGGGCTTGTAAGTTTAATTTACTGCCCTCGTGCTTAATTTTGTAGTTTGTTTAAATTTTTGTAAGTCTACTTTAACCTACTTCTAAATAAAAAAGTTTTCTTGTAAGAAGGTTCATAATGATATTTTATATAATGACTTTGTATGTAGATGTCACCGTAAGATTGCAAAAACCGTTAGATTATAATCTAACTAGCGAAATTTTAAACTGTCGACAGATTGTGAACCGTTCAATGTTCTGAGTGTCAATTTTTGAAATATTCATTGTATTTACATTTTCTTGTCTCTTTCTTGTAGGTTATGTTAGGGTTGGAAATAAATAATCAGGTCAGGTCAGGTAAATAATCGGATTAATAATACCTAACAGATTACAATCTTCCGAAAAATAATGCGTTAAATTGTAATATTTTGACAGTTTACAATCTCACTAGTTAGATTATAATATAACGGTTTTTACAATTGTACGGTGACATAATATATACATTATACACAACATTAGATTAACTATAGTTAACATTAATATTATTAATTAAAAAATAAAGTGCAGTTTTAAAATACATCGGTCAATACAATAGTCAAAATTTAAAATAAAATAAGTAAAGTTGTCATAATAATAATAAAACCATGCAAGTTGCTTGTTTCGAAAAAAGTGTATTAATTTGTTTTTTAAATTGGTGTAGAATATTATTGGAAATGTCACATTATATAGGCGGCACATACAAACAATGGGATTGTAGAATTATTATTTTTGTGTGTACTAAGGGTGAAGGGTTTAGGAGTTATTTATGATGGTACGGAAGTTACAAATAACTATAATTTTATGGAACGAATTAACGCAAGTAGGTACGCAATTGAATGCGTGTTGCGTCCCAAAAATATCGAACTTCGAAGATATTCTTAGTATAAGGAATTCTCAAGAGGATAACCAACATGATATGCTGTCGAGACAGCTGAAACGCTAGCACGAATTAATAACGTCCAGAGCCATCTGTAGGAATTCAATCAAGGCTCATAGGTCAGGGGTACATTTCACCCCACCCTCTTCTCGCGACGCGCGACGCCTGCCTCGCTGCGATATGAACCTGTAGCTGACGTGTAAACGGTAAAACTAAACCAACCTAACACTACATAATAAAATATTTTGCAACAGTTTACTCTGTATTATTCTGTGACTATCAATTAAGTTTACCATACTAATATTATTAACTACTAACTACTTAAATGCAAAAGTGTGTCTGTCTGTCTGCTACGTTTTCACGGCCCATCTGTTCAACCGATTTTGATGAAATTTGGTATAGGGATAGTTAGAATCCCAAGAAAGAACATAGGTTATTTTTTATCACGAAAAGTTGAGCCAAGCCGCGCTTTAGTCCATAAATAAAACTCAACTAGAACTTTTCTGACCGGCTTAATATGGTCCCGCGTACGCTACAGGGTCTCACCAACCAAACCTCGATAGGTTTATCGAGGTTTGGTGATGGTGCCTGTCAATAATGAATTATCATAGGTGTGCTTATCTCAAAAGTAAAATAAATGATTGGACAGATTATAAGGATTGGGTGTGTACCTCAGGGTGTACCACGAGTGGTCTGTGGGGTGTACCTAGCCTTTTCAACCGATGCGTTTTATGCAGAGCATTCAAATATGAATTTAATTTTATAGACAATAAAACTCAGTACCATCGCTTTTTAATCAATATAAAGTGCAGATATGTAACAAGTAACAACCTCTTCAGGTTTATGCATCTTAGGTTTTATCGGGTTACTTAATATACCTAACATATTATTATAATCTACCGATAAGTAATGCGTTTAATTGTAATCTGTCGACAGTTTACAATTTCACTAGTTAGATTACAATCTAACGGTTTTTGCAATCTTACGGTGCATAGTACCTATATTGTGTGCTTAGGGCATAGATTTAGCATTGGTCTTTACGACCGCGCGAGCCCAATACTAAATACTATATGGCTTACTATACTACTATGGCTTAGGGGCCTGCCTGCCTGAGCGAAGCGAGGGCTGGCATCACCCGAAATCTGAAATCGTGTTTCATCCCGTGGCGCACACACTATTTTTCATATAATCTGCATTAAAGGTGCGAGTTTTATTAAAATTGTATTTCTTATTTATTTTAGTTGCTAGGTTGTTGTTTACAAATATTATATCTGTCAGTTTAGTTGATGGGTAAAAAAAGGTTTGAAATAAACAAAAGATACTCTGTCAGGATTGAAAGGAGGGCTGCTACGTCATTCAGCGGGTAGAAAACCATCACTTTTTGCCTTGTGCAGAAAGTGATAGTTTTCTACCCGCTGCATGACGTAATTGACTAGTTTCAGGTGGCTTAACAGGCATTGAAACTCGCATTTTCATTGCAGGTTATATGAAAAATTATTTTGGCCTGGTGAGAGGCTTCGGCCGTGGCTAGTTACCACCCTACCGGCAAAGATGTGCCGTCAAGCGATTTAGCGTTCCGGTACCATGCCGTGTAGAAACCGAATATTGATTGAATTATTGATTTATTGATTTATTCGTTGTGAACACAATATTAAAAATGCATTCTGCCATTTCTGGCATAATAGGGGTATGGGTCTAATATACCTGCCATGCCCCTAACAGGTTAGCCCGCTACCATCTTAGACTGCATCATCACTTACCATCAGGTGAGATCGCAGTCAAGGGCTAACTTGTCGTGGATTAAAAAAAAAATTCTAGTAAGTACCTATATAGTACTTATACCTTTACCTTCTAGAGTTTTATTTTCGCGTTTTCTCACAAATATATTGAAATGTTTTTACAGACTCGTTAGCCCTCGCCTGGCGACATCGGGTAACAAGAGCCAACTCGTTTGTAAAAACCTACTTACCGTTCTAATATCACAAACTACTATTAACGCACAATGATTGCGATCTCTTACTCTAGTGTTAAATTATTTTACAATACTAATACTTTCATCAAAATTATATTCACACACATATTTAGTGCTTTTAGGTCCAATTCACGTCTCATTGCTTTATAGTTCTTTAAACTTATCTGGCCCGGTGGCCCGAGGGCGTAAGGTGACTAAAGAGACAAGGATGGGAGTTGAAGAAATTTTGGTTAGTCAAGGAGGCGCCCCGGTAACACCAAGAGCAAGTACCGAAAGGTCGCCCTCATCGATTTGGCCCATATAACCGCGAGATTGGTGGGTTCATTGGAGTTGGTGGGTTGACCGCAACGGCAGGCACACCCTATAAGTATAAGGTCGTCCCGACTGAATTCGAATTTCGGTCACAGCAGCCTATCCCCAGAGATACTAACCATCTGCGCGGGAGATATTCTAGTGCACAAGTATGTGCGCATACACAGGTGCACTCTCTGTTCCTTTATTCTCATAGCCCGATGGGACGGAAAATCCGACACGACCGGAGAGAGATTAGGCGCAGGACCGACGGCTTTACGTGCTCTCCGAGGCACGGGATAAAACACATACCCACAAGTAAAGTTCACGCGCGCTCGTGAGTAGGTATTTAAGTAACATTACAAGTTGCCTGCGTCAGTCAGAATTTTAATTAAGTCGTGTTTTATCTCCTGTGTGTTTATATAATTAAGTAGAAAGAGCTTTAGAGTCAAAATAATTAGATTTATTTATTTTAATTTGAAATTACTGTTGGTCAGTGTTGCTTTTGATTAAGAAGTGGACGAAATGATACAGTTTCGTATAAAAGTAAAATTTAAAAATTTAAAAGGACAAAAAGGACAAAGGTCCTTCATTTCTCAAGATATTTTTCAAGTTTTATCAACGAAACTTGGTATTTTCTTTCGGTAAAAAATAAAAACGTCCCTACGTGTGTCACAGTTTTTCATAATTCCACCTCCAAAAGGGTAATATTGGGGCTGAAAGTTTGTTATGAGTCATTTCTGTTATATTATATTGAATATAGACCTGCTTCTTTCTAGTTGAATTTATTAAAAATAACCCAAGCAGTCTGGGTCGTGTAAGCATAATTCCAGAAGTGGGTGAATAATTAAAATTACTTTAAAAATATGTTTGTACTCTCTTTAAAACGTGCACGAATAAATGGTTAAACGTGTAGCGGTTTCACGAGAGATTTAATGTAAACAGTTAATTAAAAAAACTTGGCCAAAGCATCACAACAACAATAAATTAATCATTTGATCAGGCTGCAGTTGCTACTGCTAAGCTCTAAAACAAATTGCGATCTAAACACAAAAGTATTCAATAATCGCTGAGTCTGTCGGCAACAGACTAACTCAACAAAGTCAAAATACTCGTATTTATGCAAATTAATCCAATATGGCGTATCCCCGCCAACAAACTGACCGAGTGAATTACATCGATGAGTCAAATATCAACTTAATTAAACCTTCGTCAATAAACAAATACACAATCTTTTATATTTTCTAAAAATTCAACTTTAATTTAAAAGCAAAGCTGACAGTCGTTACAGTGGTATGTAAAAAAATAGCTCGTCTTTATGTGGTTTGGTTCTCATCATTAAAAAACTAACTTGTTGTTGTAGTATCACAGATCTGTTTTGGTGAGTGATAGAACCAACCGTTAGGACCTCTTTGGTATATATAACTTAATATAACATAATATAGTTAAGTAAATAAATAAATATTTAGCGTAAGATTCATTTTAGTTATATTATAACTAGGTATACTGATGTTGTGTGTTAATGATAAGTGCACGGCATAATATAAGTTGAGCGCGAACTCGCCAACAAACTGCGTGTGTAGTCTGGCGAAATTATGTATGTATGAAATACATAAATTTAAAAAAAACTCACTAGAAAATGCCCGCGACTTCGTCCGCGTAGACTGTTGTTTTTATTCCCGCGGGAACTCTTCAATTTTCCGGGATTAAAAGTAGCCTATGTCCTTCCCCGGGATCAAAATCGATTGAGTAGTTGGGCCGTGAAAGCGTAGCAGACGGACAGACAGACACACATTCGCATTTATAATATTAGTATGGATTTTTTGTGTGGATTGAGTCGTTTCTGCTTAACTACGTCCAATTATTTTGGGGATATCTATTCTATATACTAATATCATAAATGCGGAACTTTGGATGGATGGATGGAAGGATGTTTTTTACTCAATCACGCAAGAACTGCGGAACGGATCTGGATGATATTTGGCTCAGAAATAGATTATAGTCTGGCATAACACAAAGACTACTTTTTATCCCGGAAAATGATAGAAATCCAGCGGGAACCAAAAAACCTCATTCCAAGCGGACGAAGTCGCGGACAATTAGCTAATTAACTAGTTTTATTTGATTTTAACATTTGTACCTACCATAGTTCATAATGAAATACGTA
The DNA here is from genome assembly GCA_923060345.2 of Erebia aethiops. Taxonomy (NCBI): domain Eukaryota; kingdom Metazoa; phylum Arthropoda; class Insecta; order Lepidoptera; family Nymphalidae; genus Erebia; species Erebia aethiops. The sequence continues at coordinate 2,288,454 of OV281079.1, read as the reverse complement.
TTTATTATTTAAACAGTAAAAAGTATTTTTAATTTTACGTATTTGTGTAAGTTTGGAGAGAATGTTTGGCTCACATCTAAGGCGTATTATTAGAATTTATTTCAAATTCAAGCAAAGCCGCGAGCAATAGGTAAAGATATAAATATATAATATGTGTATAATATACATATGTGTATGTGTAATGTGCTAATTAAGCCTTTTCATCTGATTAGAAAATGTTATTTTGATGATGCCGTGTTCATCCTTAAAAATCATTTTTTTAGTTCAAGACTGTCCTCTAGAGCGCCATATTCAATTTAATGTGACGTTACATAGCCTTTATCCAGCTTTCGATTAAGACGCTTCCAACGATACCTCATCATTGTCAAATTATGATAAGTAGTTTAGAAGTTATTAGGGAACATAATATATTATACTATACCCCTCCAACATAACCATCCTTTTAGCTTCGCCGTAGAAAAGGAAAAAATCCAAAGTGGGCATAACGCCCAAGTGTTTATAAGAACCACGTATATTTGGGGATGAGATTGAGAATAACAAGTGCAGTCGCTTCAGTGTTAAAGGTTGCGTTGAGAAGGGCGGTCCGATTTCAGCAGTCTGTTGGGCGGACGGTGGCCTTAAGTCGGGTCGAGAGACTAGTTACCTAGTGAGCAGAGCTTAGGATCCGTCGACCGTCAGTAAGGTTGTATAGCGCAGCTCGGCTGCACGCCGCGATGGCGCGCGATTTCGCGCGAGTTCACGAGTATTACCTCCAACTACACGAATTGCAGCCGCCGCCGTCGCACTTTACCTGCCAGTATGACCTGCAGTGAGTACAACAATATAGTATTGTGTTATCTTTTTTTTAAATCATTTATTGAAAATTAAAACAAAAATAAAATAAAAAATGTTGCTCTATAGATAATAAAGCTTCCTCCAATTAAAATTTTCGAAAAAATTTATGCACAGGAATTATTGTCCGGTTACAGTTTTATTACAAGTAGGTGTTAACTTATAATTGTTCTTATTATGCAAGTGAATGTTACAACACATTTTTTAATTTTTATGTTGACGCTCAAAAGTATACGAAGTTTAGTAACAGACAAGTGTTTTTAAATGATTTTATTCTGTTTTTGTAACATGATTTTTTTTTGTGCTGATTTATTTCTTTGCCAAATACCTAAAGAGCAATGGAGAAATTTATATGGTCCAAGTTGACCAAATTATGACTGTGCTGTAGTGACACTTTTTTCTCTTAATTGCATTATTTCAATTTTACACATATAAAAAATAAAATATTATAGGAATTATAATTGCTTAGTTGGTTCTGTATTATCAGTTTAGTGTTACGATTTCTGCATTGTCGGTAGATTCTTAATACATTCAGTTTTAAAATACACAATAAATTACCATAATACATTACTAATAAAATTATACTGCAATGATTTGCCGGAGTACTTAGGTACTATTTACATGTTTAAATGTGCGTGTTGTTATGTCTATTTCTCATTTTATTTTTGTGTTTATAAAACTCTTATGATAGAATATATAAATTATGTATCGCCAAGACGAGCCAAAGGAGCAGGACACTACCTACCTTTTCTGGAAGCGTTTCGTCGTATTTTCGAACCGTCATAGGTTCGGTCCGGATGACGGATAAAGCTAAAATTTTCAGGAGACATGTTTCCGGCTGTGTTTTGAAGGAGGAGCGTTTTCAGTAATTTCGGTACTTTGTAATCTCTTTTGTGCCTCCCTCAAGTAACTTAACACTGACGAAGTGTATTTTTTTGTTATGGCACTAGGTACTGAAAGCCAAAAACCAAGAAAAAGCCGTAAAGAAAAAACTGCCGTATTTAGCGCATAATGGGTGGAAAACAAGCTGGCAAATATTACAATGAGCTATATTTTACTCTTGTTTTATTAATATAAATATTCAGAAAAAGTTTTCATTAAATTTTTAATCTTTTATTTTATTCATTTTGTCGTCAAATTATGTACAACATATGAACATACACATAACCTAGAAATGTTTTAAACAGTATAATATATTGAATAATATTGCTGCTGCTAAAATTGCTGAATATTGAAAATTTAAATAATGCTGAATAAAAAATTTTTTTTAAATAATGTTGGTAAAAAAATCTCAATAAAAATGACGTATAGGAGGGAACACTCTGAAAACACAGAGAGAGAGAGAGACTAGTTTTTCTCTTGGATAAGTCCACTTCCGCAATTGACCAAAATCCATTCCCAGGAAAAATACCATAAATTCAGAAAATCACAATTGAATCTGTAACAACCATTGTTGCATGTTTTACATTATCTACTACTGAAATCAAACTTGTCAAATACAAAGGACTCCATAATTACGCAGGTATTGTGAATCGAATTGGATTGTATGCTCGTGACAAGCCTCGTTCGCTGAGCTCGCCCGCTTAAATGACAGCGGGTGAATGCATTTGAAGTTCGCTCATCGTCGACCGCTGAAGTCTAGTTAGTCCTTTTTACACGACTTCCTTTTTTGTTTTCAGGGTGCATATTTGTATGTGAGTTTCTTTATTCCACCATAACTTCTAAATGAACTGATTTGGATATATTATGGGGTATCGGTAGAATCCTTACATCCATCCTCACGAGTGAAAAAAAAACTATTTGGCAGGGCAGTCGTGTTTTTGAATTTTTCAAATTAGCTTTACTTGTTAGTGTTCTGTACGTAGTAAAACACCCTACTGGGTCTGGTCTACCCGCTGAATATCGTTTTCGTCCGAAATTAACTAGTTTCAGGTGGCTCAACAGGCATTGGAACTCGCATTTTCAATGCAGGTTATATGAAAAAGTGTTTTGTTTTTGTAAACTCCGTGGAAAATTCCATCTCTGGCACTCACTCGTAACAATTCGTTCACGCAACAGGCTGGGTCTCACTTTAGTCATTGTCGTGGGACAAAGACATTTACCTAAAGGGTAGAGCAGCCAATGAAAATATTTTCATACCTTCTTATTTATTACCATCATCACCACAGCAACAATACTGATGACGAGTTTCAGAGTCACAAGTCCATAGTCCACCACGCTGGTGTAGTGCGGATTGCAGTCGAGTTCACCTTTGAGAACCTTTTGGAGATCTCTCATGAAACCTTTCAAACCCATCTGGCTCTATGATATACAAATATGGGGTATTGGCGGCAAATCAAACATACTGGCGTTACAAAGAGCTCAGAATAGGAAATCCAACTGTAAATGAGGAAATCCCTTAAATCTATAAGCGTACTATAAAAATACAGTATTTTTTAATAGTAGGTATACTTATAGATCTAATTTTAAGGGAACGCTTACTGATACACCCCAACCCATTTATCAATAGTTATTTTCATTATTTTTTTGTAGTCTTATATTAATTTTTTGTAGTCTTGTATCAGTAATCTTAATTATTTGTTAATAATTCCCCAATGTAAACTTGTGTCAATTATGTACGACTTTTCCTATGTGCATGATGTAACTACCTATAAATTGAATTGCTTGTTACATATTGCCTAAGCCATTCAACATTTTGTATACCTACTACTTGTAATTCTGTTGGTAGTTCAAATAAAATAAATAAATAAATAAACCCACTGACGAATAGCCTACTAACAGTGCAAAAAATAAAGATCTAGCCCCACTTGAGATACATGGAGCGGCGCGGTTCTTTAGTTACGAAAATGCACTCTCTAGTTACAAGGAGTGAAATTGGGGTTAGAAGGTCACATGAAAGTCCTTTATTTTAAGTAAAAGACATGAAAATCTGCATTACAGTTATTATTTTTAAATAACAAAAACCTCTATATACTATTTTACGGAAATGCAACCTATAGGGGGTGAAATGGGGGTTGGAATGTCTCTTGAAACTTGTTTTTGAAGTTAGGGAAATGAAATTTGCATTTATGTTATAAATCTTAAATAATAAAATAATGTTTTACGAAAGTCAAACCCAAAGGGCTTTGAAATGGGGGTTAAAAGGTGTAAGTCCTATGTTTTAAAAGTTACAGACATCAGCATTCAGGTTATTAGGTGTAATTAATAAAACCTGTATCAGGTATTTTGAAAAATCACCCCTTGATTGTTATTATTAACTTGAAAGTTGGAAGGTAGATTTTTTCTAGGACGTAGGCATCAGTTAAGAAATGATTTCACTAAAAATTAAAATCCATAGTGGGGGTTGAAAAGTTGGATAAAAGTCTTATAAATTTCGGCTGTACATCCTTTGTAATACCTACATACTTAAAATGTCCTTGACACCTACTGTCTTTCGTTAATTAATATTTTATAGGTGTATTTGTTTCTCCCACGGCGGGTTGTAAGAAAAATAGAAATGTTATTTACAGGGAAGTTTTGAAAAAATAAGCAAACGCAGCGGGTTTCATAATCTCATAGGAAATCATTAATTGTACGCGGGCGACCGCTAGTCTAAATATATGTAGGTATAAAAAGGAAAAGCTGACCGAATGATCTACAACGCACGGCTCAAACCAATGGATGGATCAGGCAGAAATTTGGCATACAGATAGAGGTCAGATTTTATGACGTAGGCGTCCGCTAAAAAAGGATATGAAAACATAGGAAGTCAAAATTGATGCCAATGGTGCAAATAAAATGCGAAAATAAGACAATGCTTCTAAATATTATGTTTCTGCTTTCCCCAACTTTTCTCTTTATATTATACGCATTTTTTTTATCAAACGTGTCGCCTCTACCAAAGGTTAACTGGATGAGAATACCTGTAGGTATTAAGTTCGCCTTTGTGCATTGTATTCTATAGCAATAAATAATTTAAAACGAACAAAAATGCTTGCATTCTCAAAAGACAACCCTTCAAATGCATCTGAAGACTTGAGCTGTTCTCTAAAACAAACATTACAAGATTTTTCATATGTTGTTCCTCTATACCGCGCATATAGAGGAACAACATATATTTCTGAATTTTCCCTGGTCTGGCCTGGTGGGAGGCTTCGGCCGTGGCTAGTTACCACCCTACCGGCAAAGACGTGCCGCCACGGCGGACGATGCCTTGTAGAAACCGAAGGGGTAGGTATGGGTTTAATATAACTACCATGCCCCTAACAGGATAGTCCGCTACCATCTTAGGCTGCATCATCACTTACCATCAGGTGAGATCGCAGTCAAGGGCTAGCTTGTAGTGGCTAAAAAAAAAATATACCTCTCATTCATCACAATAGATACGTTTGCGTTTCCTTAAAGACTTTCGAAATTAAAATGAGTCTATGTCCCTCTCTAAATTATTTTATTGCAGAGGGACTTATATTTTGACGAATGTATTCGTATAATTTATTATTTTACTCTTTCAGATTTCGCGTTTCGAATTTACGTACAAATGACATAAAAGTAGTCTGAATTGTTTTAATGGGAATTTTCGTCGTAATTCGCAAAATGATTATTATTGTGTCGAACAGCTTATTTCGCCAGTGTGCTAGTTTTTATTTCGAGTATTTATTTTGTTGCTCACTGTTTTAAATGTTTATTACCTGCTAGAAAATGCACGCATCGCATAAAACCAATTTTGTTCAAAATTATTCAACCAGAATTGCCTATAATTAGCTGCCCCCGCTGTAACGTGCCTCCTCTGCCTCGTTGATCTAGCGGTTAGCATAGTGGACTGCGGATCACGAGGTCCTGGGTTCGATTCCCGGTCGGGCATAAAAATTGTAAGGTATTAGGTTTTTCAATTAAGAAATTCTCAGTGCCAGTCCGGAGTTGGAAGTTGGCGGTGTTTCACCCCCGGAGCCTCGGAGCCTCAGAGAGCACGTTAAGCCGTCGGTCCCGGTTATTATCACTAACATGATAATAGTCGTTAAAGCCCGCCAACCCGCATTGGGGCAGCGTGGTGGGTCTAAGCTCTAATTCCCTCTCTCCCATGAGAGTGGAGGCCTGTGCCCAGCTGTGGGTCGTTAATAGGCTGTAGTGGTGGTGGTGGTGGCTGTAACATGCGATAGATAATTTTGATCGAATATTAAAATGGTTCTACAGTTAACCACAGAACCTTAAAAATTCTCAATTTGCGGCAAATATATTATTGGCGCCAATCATTTAGTCGAGTCTGAAGTTGACCGCAAGACGCATCGCAAATCGCAATAGCATATTTACGCGCGTAGTATGTATGTATGTTGACTTCGACAGTTTGTATGAGAGCTGCGCAAACAAGCAGTCGCACCTCAGCTCAGAGACGACTATTTGATTGGCGCAAAATATACATACTCTGTCTCATGAGGCATATAACAGGGATTAGAAGACTAGCACTGATTGCCTAAGGTACTCGAATATAACAATGTATTTCAAATAGGTACCACCAACCCTAAACTGCTAAGCTAAACTGTATAACCTTCGATTTCCGTATTTAGCTATTAGGGTTCCCAATGGTTCCGAGTCATCGTAGAACTTCTGTTGAATCCACCAGAGGTGCAATCATGTAAGGATTGCCCATCAAATCGTTAAAGCCCGGCTTCAAAGTAAAATAAACCATAACTTCATTGAATTAGAGCTCATTTTCGTGTATCCATTCTCATACGTTTCGCTATGTACGATACCCTAAACGTATTAGAATGATCACCAAATGGAACGAATCACCATTCGCAATAGTTGCTATTCGCTATTATTTGAATCTGCAATGCAATTTTTGGGTGCTAATTAATCAATCTTCTGTATGAAATAGGATATGCGACTATTGTAAAACTAAATTATCCTCGAAATTAGCTAGGTATGCCCTTCTAAAAATAACTCGGCGATTTAATATTACTTAAAATGAAACAGTTGCAGCCACAGCAATGTACCTTAGCATATTTATTTATAAATATGTAAACAAAACAAGTTTTATAAGTTTAACTTTTGTATAGTAAATAAATAAAATATTTTTCTTTTATTTATTAACCTACTGAATAATAGGCAGTTGAATTCGATTAGGTAATAGTCGATGCTAAATATTTACAAATACTAATCTATATTTATACGAAGCAAAAGTGAAATTAGTAAGGTTGGTTAAATTCTCGAAGGCTCTGGCACTTCGACGGCAGCTGCCGCGGCACGCTCGCTGCGCTCGGGGGCTCAGTGAAGTAACTGTTCTAACTTTAAAATAACAGATTTGATTACGATTCGTCTATTACCCGTATACGCCTCATTCTATTAAAAGCTGACTGGGTATGCATAATTTTTATCACTAGCAAGGAGATTTTACGGAACACTTGATTTTGCGAGACCAACGTGTACTATTCCGGGGTTTTAAATGAAAGACAATATCATTCAGCATCGCTTTGTTAATAATTGTTACGTAATAGAGGCTCTATTATCCGTCTCGCGCGATACTGTGGAAATCGGTGTTGTTATGTTTGCCTTTGCGATAAGCCGCCCCGCCGCCATTACTACCTGTTACTCCATCGTTTCTGAAACGTTAACGTTGAGTCATTTGGCACTCAGGATTAAGGATTATACATTTAAATATGTATAATCCTTATCCATACTAATATTATAAATGCGAAAGTGTGTCTGTCTGACTGTTTGCTACGCTTTCACGGCCCATCCATTAAACCGATTTTGATGAAATTGGGTACAGGGTTAGTTTGTATCCCAGGAAAGGACATAGACTAGGTAATTTGTCTTTAAAAATTAAAGAGTTGCCGTGGGAAAAAAAAAAATTGTCGCATTTGGAGCATGTCGCATGTCGGTGACGCGAATCCACAAGATTACCCCTACCAAAAAAGTGCTCAACGCGGCTAAAGAAGTTTTCACTTCAAAAAACTTAATCCACGCGGACGAAGTCGCAGGCATTAGCTAGTTCTTGATAAATTAAAATACTAGAAGTAATAGGTAATGTCCTTCCGACCGAATTTCGGCCACGACGGCCTATCTCCAGAGATTAGCCATCTGCGCAGAAGTTATTATAGTGTACAAGTGTTTGCGCAAACACAGGTGCACTCTCTGCTCCTTTACTCTCATAGACCGTTTAGACGGAAAATCCGACACGACCGGAGAGAGATCAGGCGCAGGACCGACGGCTTAACGTGCTCTCCGAGGCCCGGGGATAAACACCGCCAAATGATAAATAAATGATAAATGATTTATTTATTTCACGTAGGACAACTTGTGTCACTTATGAAACGTTAAGACTACCAACTTCCTGACTCCGGGCTAGCACTGAGAATTTATTGTCAGAAAAACCCAATACTTGATATGGCCCGATCCGGGACTCGAGCCCGGGACCTCGCCGGCCGCAGTCGAACATGCTAACCACTAGACCAACGAGGAGACTAGAAGTGCTGAGTATATAACTGGGTGAAGGACCAATCGCATCCCTTTAGTGTCTAGCAGCCAAAAATGCAATCAATGCGTTATTAAGTTGGCTTCCTTCTCACATCGTCGATCGAGAATTGGTAAAAACATATTAGGGGTATGGGCTTAACAATAACATAGCTCTAGGCCTGGTGGGAGGCTTCGGACGTGGCTAAGTACCACCCTACTGGCAAAGACGTGCCGCTAAGCGATTTAGCGTTCCGGTACGATGCCGTGTAGAAACCGAAGGGGTATGGGTTTAATATAACTGCCATGACCCTAACAAGTTAGCCCGCTACCATCTTAGACTGCATCACTTACAATCAGGTGAGATCGCTACCATCTTAAACAAGGGCTAACTTGTAGAACAATAAAAATCAAGTAGTCATCACCATCTTAACCCCCTTTTAAATAAGAAAAAATGTTTCTTGATATAGATATAATAAATACAATGCACACGTTATGTAACAATATAATTCCTACACTGGGGCTGATTCTGTAGTGCACAATCTCTAAACTAAAAAGTCAGCTTCTGTCCCATTCCGCAGGGAGTATTATGAAAGGGTTAGCAATATTTTTTGATGCTGTAATTTAAGTTTAGTTTATAGATTGTGCACTACAGAATCAGCCCCACTGGCTCGTGTGCTGCTGGATGTGAAACCGATTGCTACCTAGCCCACCAAATTGCGTTTCCTCACGATGTTTTCCTTCACCGTTAAAAAAAAAAAAAAAAAAAAAATCATTTAATTCGACCATATACTTAAAGATCATAAAATTTTGTTAATAAGAAACACACACAATAACCTAATGTTAGTAAATCTAAAACTACCTAATCCTAAAACATTATTTAAGACAGTAAAAGTAGTTGCTATAGTAGGTACTTTATAAAAAATAATTTAAAACGCACATAGCTCGAAACGGAGGCGTCGAGTGTGTTCCATTCGCACCCTGGACATCCGAATATCCGTGTATCCGTATCCGTAGGAGGCAGATGTCTTCATCACTAGATTATCACCCCCTTTTTCATGTTCAAGTTCTCGGTGAATTTCCATTAATACGTCGGTAATAAATGTTTGCACTAGTCTATAATTACACCCTCTAAGAAAATAAAGGCAAGGGCTTCTTAAGACGCCTAGGGGTATTACCACATTATTTGGTAGGCATCCGATTCCATCAGCTCGGATTGCCAGTGCTTGGTTACTATTCTTTTCAATTAAGAAGGGCCTAATACAAACTTATTTTATGTGTCTTAAATGATTACAAACATTTTTAAAAGTAAATGTATGGTGACACATACATTTACTCTGCATTCAACTCGTATTAGTTTTTCATTACGTCTGTATGGTTTTCAATCAACTTGTCAGCAGTTACCTAGCTTTGCGCAGTTTTTCAGAGATAATATTAAGAAGTCTGTCACTGTCCAAGTCTTTAACTACGAGTATATTCATGCAAAGAAATCACATTGATCCGAGGCGGTATGAACTAAACAAATAGGTACTTTCACTTTAAGTGTACACATACGCATACATATTATGGGTAGTGAATGCCTTTCAAATATTTCGATCACTTGAAACCAATATCTTGTAACTTAGACTTCAAAACACAAAAAAAAAATTTTTACTTGTTTTTATTTTTAAAATATGCTATTATTATATTTTATTGTGTTTCCATAACAAGCAAACTTTCTCAGTTAAAGTTCATCGTTATAAACGGTAACAGAAAAAAAAACCTTGAAGTTTTGATTGGCTCTATACCTACCTAATCAATACCTACGAATTCGTTTGTGTCGTAAATCCATAGACTTATAGTAATAAGCAGATTCCTTCCGTCTGTCTGTGTATCTGTTATCCCGGAAAATTAAGGAGTTCCAGCGGAAATAAAAAAGAAACTAACAAGAAATTTTAAGATTTATGCAGTTACCACCCAGGTGAGATCCTAGTCAAGGGCTAACATTTAGCTATTATAATTTATTTAAAAAATTTGATTTCCCTCTTAAACTTCTTAAAATTATTGCGCTCATATTATAAGTATGTTTCAATCAAAATGAATATACGACGATCCTGTATTCATTACAGTACAAAAATGAATATAAAAGAGGATCCTGTATTGATTACACTTGGAACGTATGTGACGCGCCAGATTTGCTCTCAATCATGCGATTTTGCAATTCAATTATCCACTTTTATGCTCAGTGTTGTCCTTGCAAATTCGCAATTCTATTCTTCTCAAAATCCAAAACTCGAAAGCTTTTTATTATAATAAACTTTTAAGCTGCATTTTCGGTGGGCGGGCGGTGGCGTACCTCCTATATACGGCGATACGCTCGCACCAAACATTTTGTATGAAATGTTTTCGGTGGCGAGCGGAAAACGCGGCGAGAGGGACGAGTGTCATTAGCGAATCTGCGACATCGCAAACAAGTGCGTTTATAGTCGTATAAGGTGTGACGTCAATTTAGTATACTGCGAAGCCGTTTCTTTATAGTTAGCTATACTGGTTACTTTTTAAAACGGAACGCAGTCCAGCTGTTGATCACATGATCAACGCACTGAGAGCACCTTACCTCTAAAACTGCGACGAATTATGACGTCATATATTTTCCTAGGATACTGCGGCAGTATACTGTCAGTCCATAACGGAGCGAATTTCACCCCATTAGTACTATTATATTATTCTGTGACCCCAGTAAGAGCACTGAACAGTGCTCGCAGTGTATAACGGAACAGACACTATAGCTCTACGTAGGGTAGTTGTCATGGGCGGTTCGGCGTAGCACCGGTCACAGAAAACACAATAGCTCACCGGCTCGTCCACCGAAAATACATCCTAACAAATGTTTGTGAATGTACATTGTACGGTCGCGGTCTTCACATGTTTACCAGTTTTTAAATAAGATTCTATAAAACACTGCGTGCATTAAGGTCTAAAACGCTAAAGCAAGGTTTTTGTTACATTTTAAAGTTATCCAAAGTTTTCAAAAATCGAATTCAACAAAATTTTATTAATGACTTTTTTTATTATAATAAAATTCATTTCCTAATTTCAAGTTTCACACATCAGCACTTTGATTTTATATATAGGAGCATCAGCATCATCGCATTTGTTAGTGACATTTGCTTAAAATATTGATAGAGGTTTTCTACATCTATCCTATCTAATTACCACATTATGGCCACCGTCTGAAAAAGTTAAAAAATCCATGATCTATGCCTAATCAAACCACTTATCGACCTTTCATACATGAGTCCATGTCATTATGAACCTAAAGGTGGTAAGCATTTTCTGACTGCGACTGTACTGTTATACTGTTTATTATCTACTGTTGAAAATATGAATATTAATTTCATTCGACGCAAAAAGCGGTGCTATAATACAAGTCGGTGATGGTTAAGGCTTTACGCACCTATTAGGTCCGGGGTTCGAATCCCAGGCACACACCTCTAAATGCAGTTGCAGTTTACTTACTAATCCGCGAAGGAAAACATCGTGAACAAATCTGCAGAGTATGCCAAAACAAACAAATACGAAAGGCGAAATACGAAATATTACTTTTATATCTCTACTTTTTACGTAACGAGACAAGTCATATGTGTAACCATGTTAGCTTCGATAGACAAATAGTGATAACGCGAGAAAATGGGTAGACATAATTTTACTCGCTGTGCGCATGCTAGCCACGCAGAAGTCTTACACGAGTAAGTTCAAAGGGATATTACGTACAATGTACAATATGTGTAGTTATAGGGAAACAAATTAGTTCTATAAATAAGCAAAGGAACAATACAGTAGCCAGTTGCGTAACTCACAGGTGTTAATTGTTAGTACACGTCATAGCTGGCAGTTATTAAACTTTATTCCGGCTTAACAATAACCTACCTACCAAACTATTTGTGAATTGAGACGCATCGTACAATTTTGAATTTGACTTTAAAATTATGCTTATTTAGCTTGATTCAGCTTTTGTCCATACAATATTGGAGCCTTTAAAACTACCTACAGTATAATTAGATTTTTTAATTCATTGGCTAAGAGTACATTAGATAAAAAAAATATTAATTGCCTTTTGAAGTCTTTAAACATTGCCTTTTAACTTTTTTTAAAGTTTTCTAAAATTTCCCTTCTTCGTATAGTGAAACCTTTCGCCGATCACGTGCTGTTGGGGCGCAACAAGTCCACAAAGTGACGCAAATGTAAACTGAGGTCGTTGGATTCAGACAATTACTCTTTCAAGTTGGCAGGACTTGGACGAAACAAAAACTCCTTGGAAAAGTTCAAGTTAAATTTAATATGAAAGGGCGTGGACTTAAATATTACTGTGACCGGGATAGCTTAGGATAAAAATAAGCTTGTTTATACTTTCGAATGGAACTTTCGTGCCAGGTGAGCTGAGGAAATTTTGTTTTTAAGTTTATAATATAAAGATTTCGTGAGGGTTTCTTTACTTTTTCTGAAAGGGCGGAAATCGTTATCGTTTTTAACGAATAAAAATAGTTGTTTTTCTTTACTTGATGTTTTATTTTCAATGTAAACATTGCTTGCTTAGTTATATAACTTTCGCTTTCATCTAAAACAAAAACGACTTCAAATCTATACCTGTAAGTACCAACTTAAACTAAAAAGTAAAAAACATTGTTTGGGTATATATTTTGTTTTAGTTGATTTTCTCAAAAAGCGCTAAATAAATTTCGATATTTACATGGGACCACCCATAGAAAAAATTATCTATTCCGTGGGACCACCTCTAATGTATGATCTACCAAACAAAAAAGGAATCTTCAAAATTGATTCATAATTGGCGGAATTATCGCGCAACATACATACAAAAATAAAACATACTTGAATTGAGAACCTCTTCCTTTTTTGAAGTCGGTTAAAAAATATGAGAAGATAAATTCCGTGGCCAAAAAAAAAATTCTGTGGCTTGACTTATAATATTCCGTTTTTAACACGCTCTCGGGTGCCCCTACAGCTAGCGAAGTTTGGTTGGCCAAATTCACTGTCGCAGCAAAAAACGTTGTCGCAATTCGCAGCAAGAATATCGTAATTTTTCAGCAAATCCCAACAATTCAGACTGTAACAATGATTGATGCAGGTTTTTCAAGAGGCTACCTTAAACTACACGAGTACCTACTCTGTGCCGTAAACTCCGTACTATTTTTCGGAAAACTCGGGGATTCCCGTCAACAACTTTCACTATTCTTCCGAATCCTAATTAAAATTTTTACCCGACTTCCAAAAAAGGAGGAGGTCCTTAATTCGGAGCGTATCTTTTTTTTAAAATTTTGGTACACCGATTTCTTCGAGGTTTCTGAACTGATATGTAAAAAACTTTTTTCAGTGGTTAGAGGAGGTGGGCCCGTAAAAAAATAACAAGTCGGTTTTTAAATAAGACGTTTTTAAATTAACCCTTGTCGCTTAAAGAGGGGCGTTAAAAGCTTTTTTCATCCGTTTGAAGATCAGCAGCTTATTTAGTTGATAAAGGGAAGTGAGCATCTCCCACAGGTCTGATCTATTCGAAAGCTATCCTGTTACTTCAATGTGTCGGGGGTAAATTTTTTTCAATTTTGTAACAATAACTAGCTGATGCCCGCGACTACGTCTTCTTGGATTGAGGTTTTTTTATTGCCCGCGGTAACTCTTTAATTATCAGAGATAATAATTTAGCCTATATGTTATTCCAGACTATATAATCTATTCCGTTTAGCCGTTCTGGCGTGATTGATATGCCATACATCCAAACTTTCGCATTTGTAATATTTATTTGAAGTAGGTATAAATTGCAATCCGAATTCACACCGCTAGTTACTTCCATTACATAAATAAATACCTAAACCTTTTTCTCTTCCCATCGCATAGCAATAACATGATTTAGCACTATTTATACCTAATAGTAAATTTTCATCAAGTCACACCTACGAAACGATGACTTTGAAGTACCTACGCGGATTCTGAGACGAGCTAGGGCTTCGCGCGATCGATGGCCTAGCCGAAGTCGCGCTAATACAATAAAACTAATTAATTTAACGGCATAATACCAGGAGGCCTTCCACCACTGATGAAGCAGACTCCTCGTCTCACCTTGTAGTTTAGATATTTCATTCGAACAAAAAAAAATTTTTTTTTAATCCACTACAAGCTAGCCCTTGACTGCGATCTCACCTGATGGTAAGTGATGATGCAGTCTACGATGGTAGGCGGGCTAACCTGTTAGGGGCATGGCAGTTATATTAAACCCACACCCCTTCGGTTTCTACACGGCATCGTACCGGAACGCTAAATCGCTTGGCGGCACGTCTTTGCCGGTAGGGTGGTAACTAGCCACGGCCGAAGCCTCCCACCAGGCCAGACCAGGGAAAATTCAGAAATTATAAATTCCTAAATTGACCCTGCCGGGGATCGAACCCAGGACCTCCGCACGTTAAGGCAACAGCGCTACACACTGCGCCACCGAGGTCGTCAAAAATGGAGAAAATAACGGGGTTGCTATGGAATACGTGAGCCTTAATTCCTTAATTTCATTTAAATTAGGAAGAAAGGAGGGAGATGAATAAATATATTTTTGGGAAAATGTTTTTCGAAGTCGAATTGTTTGGATTTTTTTCAATTTTATGTTAGGGTTGGGTGAGGGCACATTTATATTTATGTTCTATCCTGACCTAACCTAAGCTTTTGACAAATATAGCATTTATAAACACTAGCTGCCCGCGAGTACGCGTGGATTGAGGTTTTTTTGGTTCCCGCGCGGAACTCTTTAATTTTCCGGCTAAAAAGTAGCTATGTTTTTCCAGACTATAACCTACCTCTGTACCAAATTCCCTTCAGATACTTTCGTTCTGGCGTTAATCGTGATTTGAGTAACAGACATCCATCCATCCCAACTTTCGCATTTAAGTGTACTAGTGGTTCGCCCCGAACTAAGACCTCGCGGCGCCATCTATTGACATAAATGTGAAGTTCTGTTAAAAATACTGAAGCTCATTAAAAATTAAATAATTTCGTTTCCTTACAATATTTATCTAATTTTAGTATTTGTTGTTCAAGTACAGGATATAATTGAAATAATAGATCAAGTTTCAGGCTCATCCTTTCAGAAAATTTAGAGTTCTGACTTCTGAACGTCATCTTTGGACGTTAGAAAATCACCACTTTGAAAGCCCCCCATTTCGTCAATTTTGGGGGAAAAATTATAAAAAAAATATTTTTGGACTCTATTCCTAATTATCTTTAAAATGATATACCGCAACCTTATGTAACTTTATAAAAAATATTTTACTTCGCATTCGCTTCTATGAGAGCCTCCCTGAAATAAAGATTTTTATTATTTTTTAAGCCATATTCGGCGGGAGGCCATTGGTTTACATATTATATTTAAAGCTGAAGTAATTGCGTTCAGTAATTCAGAAGTTATAATGCTCTGACAGACGGACGGACGGACGGACAAGTGCCAATTCACCCAAGTAGACTCAGAGACCTTCGCTTCGCTCGGTCAAATATTAGTATAGATGGGAACACCGAAAACCGTATTTCTTATTCCAAAAAGAAATTTGGCTTATTCCGTTGTATGCTACGAGTATCTCTACTAAAATAGAGGATGTCTAAATCAAGTATCAAGATCAGTGTTAAGATCCAAGTCAACCGAAATACCTAATATATTTGGCTTTCAAATACAACAAACTAATAATTGTTCTTTGATCAGAATTCACTGTCTTATGGTAGTGGGAAGCCGCAGTAAACTTCTGTTCCACTGTCAGAGTTGCACTAATCAATGTATCAATTAAACTTCTCTTTGAGGAGTTTAGTTGTTCACCGCAGTAATACAACTTGCAATCCTGCTACCGTCCTATGCAGTATTTTGTATGTTACTAGCTATAAGATTAATTTTCGAGAAAAAAACTGAACACCGACCTAACTCGACCCCCGACTCAACTCTCACCATAGTGAGACTAAGCGCCCAATCTCCACAGAGATTTGCAATCTGCAGATTCATTTTGGTAAGTGATGATGCCGTCTATATAATGGTAGCGCGCTAACCTGTTAGTAAGTAAGTAAAAACACTTTATTACACACAAACAAATAAAAAAAACAGGGGTAAAACGAATCGTGACAGAATTTACAACTTGTTACGGTGTAAAGGCGGTGTCTTATCACTATGAGTGATCTCTTCCAGGCAACCTTTTTAAGACAGGAGATTAGTTGCATGATGACATGGCACTGGACTGGACAGGCCCGGACTGTTAGGTGTATGGCAGTTATGTTATACCTACCCAACCTCCCACCAGTCAACGTTTGTCTCAGATGCTAATCACTAGTGAATTAATGATCTTAATTAAGCACTTATTATTCTCTACAAGGACAATTAAATAATAATTAATTCGACATCATAAGAGCGTTTCCCGATAATCCGATATAACGGAAGTCGGCTCCGATACCGATATCGGAGCAAATAAAATGTATGAATTATCCTCCGTTATCAGACAACCTGTAAATACAGGTACATAATTCATACATTTCACGTGCGCCGATATCGGAATCGGATCCGATATCCGATATCGGATCGGATAATCTGGAAAACCTCGTCGTAACGTTGTATGACAAATTATTAACTACTTACATGTCAATGACGCGAAATAACTTGTAATTGACGATTGAATTACTAGCGATATGTAGAGTTATTAACTTATATTGGTGACGATCTTTGATAAACATTAGGCTAATGTGTGAGATATCCCGGGTTTGATCCCTGATTCGATCAATTTAGAAAATGCGGCCGGTGTGAACAACTTGAAGTCTTGCATTGCAGTACCGTAGTCCCGTTGCCCAGGATGAAACCCAGTCTTTGGGTTGAAACAACTGAGCAAGGGTCTCTTGCAGGATGATACGGGTTTAACCATAGTCGACCACGCTGGCCAAGTGTGAATTGGCAGCCTTCACCGTATTTCAAACTCAAACTCAAAAAATTGCTTTAGTTATCCCATACTAGATGATGCCCGCGGCTTCGTCCCCGTGGATTAAGATTTTCTATTCCCGCGAGAACTCTTTAATTTTCCGGGATAAAGTATAGCATTTATGATAAATTGATTATATTATCTTGTGTTATCTACGGAGTGAAGGAGTGACAATCCAAACGTTTATAATATTAGTGTTATAGGGCATAAGTACTTACCCACTTGTGTCAATTATAATAATAGTACTTGAGTCACTTATCATACGCGTCTTGAACCAGCTACCCGTGGCCTTACTATACCATTCGCCTTAAGCAGTATTATTTTGTAGTTTTGTATGACGTCCCTAAAATAAGGATTATAATTTTTTTTTAATTGCAAGATAGGCTTGCGCTTGACGACAATCACGCTTAATACAAAGTAATGCTGAGGTCTAGGTTGAAGCGCGCTCGCCTAGAAGATGCCTATTCAGTATTCACTCTTGCCTTGAAGGTACTTAAGTTATACGTGGCAAGGAATACATGTGCTGGAAGTGCTGGAAGGGCAATCCACATCCTGGCGGTTCGAATCAGAAACGTAAAGCATTCGTAGAGAGATTCTGAAATTAATACTGCTTTAAGCGATGGTTGTAAGCTCCTCTCCTCGAAAGCGGATTGTAGGAATCAGTTGTGATAGAAAGAACCAATTACCTATTATACTTTTACTAGATAGTTAGACCCGCAATAATGCCATTAATAGGTACACAGTTCACTCCATAGAGTTGCTCACCAGTGTTGCCAAGTCCAGATTTGATCCGAGAACCATAAAGGCAATAAGGCTTTGTACAAACTCGCTTTAATTTTCCGTCTAACAATATAATATGACAATTCATATTCATCAGTTATCCTATACCTATAGGGTTATAGAAAACTCTAAAGTCCAGGCGGAGTAAGTTAGTAGTTACTAGTTACCTCTACGCCCTACGGCGCTGTTCCTAATTACTAAGTGGTTTTGGGTCTACATCACAGAATCATACTAATATTATATATAAGTGCGAAAGTGTGTTGGTTTGTCCTTCAATCACGTCGCAACTCGCAACAGAGCAACGGATCGACGTGATTTTTTGCCTGGGTATAGTTGAGGACCTGAAGAGTGACATAGGCTAGATTTTATCCAGGAAAATCATAGGTACTAATATTTTGAATGCGAAAGAGCGTTTGATTGCTGGTTTATTGGTTTGTCCTTGAATCACACCGCACACATCGGATTGACATATTTTTTTTGCATGGGCTGGTTGGTTGGGTATAGTTGAGGAGTTACCGTGGGAATTAAAAAAAACTTATTCCACCAGGACGAAGTCGTGGGCATCAGCTGATTAATTTATTAATAAATCACGTACTACTTAATAACCTTTCAGTACTTTTCCTGTAAGTACCTTTCAGCAACGTCTACGTTCGGTGGTGTCTTTTTTTATTGCAAGGCTTGCGCTTGACGACAGTCATAGTCTTGGCACGACCGCGAAGTAGGCGGGTCGCTACCCGCCCCGCCCCCGCACCGCCCACCTCCTCACACTCCACAATGGATTGTGCTTTTGTCGCGAGCTTTCAGCTTGGCTTAGGCCAGGATAAGGCTACGTTTGCACTGCGAAAAACATTCGCGCGATTTTTTGTTCGCAATTATTCTGTAACACTAGAAATCGTATGGAGGTATACCTACGCACTTGCAAATAAACAAACAATTAAAAATCGCGACAGTAAAATTCGCGCGAATGTTTTTCGCAGTGCGGACTAACCTTTACACTTGTTTTATTCACGTAAGTCTGTATCTTGTCACTTGTATCAAATCAAATTTGCAAATATTAGTTATCTAAGTTACGAGTACTAATACGTACGCTACTTAGGTAGGTATGTTAGAAATTACAAGTGTAATTGCAGTCTAAGGTTATTCTACACCAATTCTATAAAGCCGAGTTACTAAAGTAACACACTTGATTTACCTATAGGCAACTTAAATGCTACGTTTCCACTTAGTGTTTTCAATCAATCAATCAATCAATCGTTTATTTGCAAGAAACATTTGTACAATAAGATGACATACTATTACATATATTATTACATATAGTTATTGGATAGTTCTGGGTAACAATATCCAAAATAATATATTGGATATGCTCGCTCAGAACTGTTCAGAACTCAGGTACACAGTTAGTTACACACCATATACTTATACCTTCAGTCCGTTAACAACTTTAGACTAGATCCGAAAGCCATAAAGACAATAAGGCTTCGTACTCGCTTTAATTTTCCGTCTAAAAATGTGTACACAGGTCATATTCATCAGTTATAGCTATACCTATAGGATTATAGAAAACACTGAAGTCCAGGCGGACAAAGAAGTTACCTCTACGGCACTGTTCCTACAAGTGGTTTCGGGTATACAATACAGAATTAAATATATCATTTATCTAGGTATCATACTAATTTCAGAATAGATACTGAAAACTATTGATGTGCCGGATCGTTTAAAATGTATATCCGCGGATACGGATCCGGATACGGAAATTTGGTGTCATGATCCGCGGATACGGATGCGGGTCTTAACTTTCTTACTCAATCGGTGGCGGTGCGCGTGACCTTGAAACTCACTACGTTAAATGTTTGCAATATAAAGGTGTTAAATATTTGATTTTAAGAAAATAAAAAATAATTGAATGGAATTTAATAGTTTTCCATTGCTGCCTATTCACCTATATATAGAATTTAATCTTTATATTGAACATTAATAAGGTCAAAGATCCGTAAAAAGATCTGTCAAAAAAGTAACGGATACGGATACGGATCTTTCTTGAGCCACGGATATCCGGCAAATCACTAGTGAAAACGCAGCTTTAGAAGCGAGGGCGCTCCATCGTAGGCTGCATCTTCACTTGCTAGCAAATCTGCCCCTTTATTCTCTAACTCAGTGGCTATCAAAAAATGGAAGCCACTGACACACTTATATTTTTTATCCATGAACTGACCATTCTACTGGCTCACTAACCCCCAAGTGATTTAGCATAATATATGGATTTACTTACCTTAGGTATTTTCGAATTATTTTTACCCGACTATGGCAAAGCCGAAAGGAAGGGTTATGACTTGCAGTTTATGTATGTATTTACGTATGTATATTCCACCGTAGCGCCTAAACTACTGAGCCAATTTTGATGAATGTACCAAATGCCAATCGATTCGTTATAATGGTCCGGGTTACATAGAGGCTACGTTTTACACGAACAATATCGATATTCAGACGAATTTTACATTAAAAAATATTGTGAGGATCTCTAAAATTTCTTCCGTAGTCGGGTACAGTTCTAAATACTTAGGTATCTACTACTGGTTGCTGTTCAGGTAGGCACCTATCTATTTTATATTTTTTAAAACGTTAGCATCATTGTTTTGATTACGAATAACTTTTGCACGCAACCTGACACATTGACAACAACAATGACTAGAATGATAGGTGTTTTATTAGATAACACGGTGTTTTCATCAGAATACTTAGCTATTATTGTAATAGTACCTCATACTCGTGCCTAGTCACGTGTGCCTGCATGTTGTTCGGACCCCGATTCATAATGCATCACGGTACAAGCAAGGTGACGTACTGTGATATGCACATAGGTACTCATAGTTTATGCTCTCCTGTATGGCTAGCATGCGCACTACGAGTAAAATTATGTCTACCCGTTATCTCTCTCTGTCTACCGAAGCTAACATGGTTACTTGTCTCGTTACGTCAAAAGTAGAGATAAAAGTAATATTTCATAACTGTGGTATTTTTACTTTCTTGTAATATACCGCATTTTATGCATGTTAGGGTAAATGAAAAATTAGCCGGCAACGACAACATCTCTCTCTCTCGTCGCGAGATAATCTCGTTGTGCGCATGCTAAGCACACTGGTAGGCATAACCGCAGGATAGATAACTAGCTGATGCCCGCGACTTCGTCCGCGTGGTTTAAGTTTTTTGTTGTTCCCGCGGGAACTTAATTTTCCGGGATAAAAAGTAGCCTAGGTCACTCTCCAGGTTCTCAACTATACCCAAGACAGAAATCACGTTGATCTGTCGGTCCGTTGCACACTTTTATAATATTAGTAATAACCAATAAGACCTCGTTAGTCTAGTCACTAGTGGTTAGTATGTTCGAGTGAAGATTACGAGGTCCCGGGTTCGAGTTCCGGGTCGGGCCATCAGTATTGGGTTTTTCTAACAAGAAATTCTCGGTACTAGTCCGGAGTTAGGAAGTTTGGCGGCGTTTCACCCGTGTCTCGGAGAGCACGTAAAAGTCGTCGGTTCTGCCCCTGCTCTCTTTACTATGTCTCCGGTCGTTTTAGACTTTCCGTCGCGTATCGGACTATGAGAGTAAAGGAACCGAGAGTGTACCTGTGTTTGCGCACACACTTGAGCACTATAATATCTCCCATCGAGCCATCAGATGGCTAATTTCTCTGGAGATTGGCCGCCGTGGCCGAAATTCAGTCGGGAGGACATTATTATTTTCATAACCTAACAGGTTAGCTCGCTAACATCTTAGACTGCATCATCACTACCATCAGGTGAGATCGCAGTCAAGGGCTAACTTAAGTATTGGAATTTAAAAAATAAAATACTAATACTAAGCAGAAGGACCTGGGAAGTGAGCATTAAAAAAACTCCTACCATTTTATTGTGCATTTATTCATATTATAATGGAAAGACATCACGACCTATCTTGCAACATACCTACCTAAGATCAAAGTCTGCCAATCCACACTTGGCCAGCATGGTGGACTATGGTCATTCTCTATCTGAGACAAAACGCGTGCTGGCGAGGCCGGCCAAGTGATGATCTCCATTGAACGCATTTAGTAAAAGATAAATATGAGCAGAAAATAGTATTTCCCCGGAAAATTAAAAAGTTTCCAAGGGATTATTTATGAAGCCGTGGGATGTCGTGCACGTGATTTAAGAATTCGACGTGGGTGACTTAAATGATTTTGTCACGTGGTTGTGTCGCATTGTAATTTCGCTTACCTAACAGACAAAAGATACGTAGGCGTTCCGAACTCTATTCCGAGAACTATGCGATAAATTAACGGGCCGTAGACGCAGAAAAGTGGCAAACGCAACTTACGCAAGAGATTTTGACGCTCTAGGTCTAGGAGGTCTTGCTATATTAGCAAGACCTCCTAGACCTAGACCTAGACCTAGATACCTATGTGTGTATAAACGTTTTTTTTTATACACGTGGTGGGTCTAAGGCTACGTTCGCACAGCGAAAAGTGCAACTTTCGAGTTTTTTGTCGGCTCTTCTCAGTAGAACCTGCTTTCCGAACCGATGATAAAGTCAAAACGTGACGTAACATAAGAGACACCTGTGTCCTACATAAATTGAGCATGGAGTATGGAATAAATTTCACGCGAAAAAAATCTTTGGTTTGATACAAATTTCACGCGGTGCTTTAAGAATTATATTGGAGCGAATATTTTGTGCTGTATAAAGTTGTATGACGCTCACCGCATTCGCAGTGCGGAGTAGGTGAAACCCGTACCCGAAATATAAATCGCGAAAAAAAATGCGCGCGAATGTTTTTCGCAGTGCGAACGTAGCCTAAGCTCTAATTCCCTCTCACCTATGAGAGTGGAGGGTTGTACCCAGTGGGACGCTAATGGGTGGTGGTGGTGGTGTAAGCGGAGCGATTTTACAGGAAAAATCAACGGAAAATCGCGCGAGGAATTCTGGTCACTCTTTTTTTTCCACAATTGAATTTTGTGTTACGCGCCATAAAAGCTGTCAAACAAAACGCCCGAGGAGAATTTCCCGTGCGGTATTTCGCTGTAGAGTACCTAAGTATTAATTATATTATATTCTCTGTTGTTAACAGTTAATTTCTTCTTCCTTCCGTAGAAACTTTTACCTAATTACAGGTTACAAATAACAATTGCAAACGTTGCAAACAGACATTCGAGTAACATACTTACTAAAATAATAAATAAATAAATAAAAGCTTTATTGTTTACATTATTGTTAGTGATTGAATACAATTTATCTTAAGACTAAATAAAAAAATAAAACTAACAACAAAACAATTGGAGACAACCTCAGCATTGCCGAGCATTGGCAACAATACTCAGCGCTGGTTTTCAGTTTGCTCCATTCCAGAAAAAAACCTGTATATTGCGCCGCGCCCTCTGCCTTATATATATTTTTTTTTTCTAACTATCTTTAACCAAAACTACTGTTTATATCTACACAAACAAAAAAAAGACAAAATAAAAGTGGAAATCAAACAGAACTAAAACAAAACTAACTTCCCTTCCCTACAACCTGACGATTAAAATACAGATCAAACTATTTTTACTTACACAAAAAAAGAAAAATAATAATAATAAATGTAGCACATAAAAAAAGCACTACGACAATAATATTTACTTACAATTTATTTAATTTAAATTTAATTAATTATTAATTGGAATAGATAAATTTAGCTGCCTCTATCTGAGCGTTTAAGTAGAAGTTTCTTAATTGTAATCTCGCTAGTAGGTTTATTAAAATCAGAGTATGGATTATGGAAGGTCCTGGGTTCCGATTCCCTGTCGTTAAATTAGGTAGATATTGGGTTTTTCAGTTAAGAAATTCTCAGTGCCAGCCCGGAGTTGGAGGTTAGCGGTGTTTCACCCCCGTGCATCGGAGAGCACGTTAAGCCGACGGTCCCGGTTATTATCACTAACATGATAATAGTCGTTAAAGCCCGCCAACCCGCATTGGAGCAGTGTGGTGGGTCTAAGCTCCAATTCCCTCTCTCCTATAAGAGTGGAGGCCTGTGCCCAGCAGTGGGACGTTAATGGGCTGTAGTGGTGGTGGAAGTAACTATGGATTATAAAGTAGAACATATATGAGTCCTAAATGTTTGCCTTCATAATCCATACTTTAGTATTCTTAACGTACTTTAAGCTTTAACTCTAATCGATAAAGGGTTAATTTACTTAATTTAATTTTTATCTCCAAACACTAAATAGCACAAAATATAGAAGTTTTAAACAGTACAGTGGTTATCTAAATCTAAATAAAAACACAAGTTACCTTAGTACGAGTGTCTAAGCACTTCTTTGTTCACGATGATAATGAATCACAATGATGTCTAGTTTTTTAAGGAGTATAAAGTATTATTGTATATTTTTTGGGAATAAATTTAAATTTAAACGGGTTAGAAGGTTAGCCTGCTTCCAATTTGCCGCCTCATCTCATCGCTAACCAGTACCACGGCGAGATGGCACTCGAGGGTAAAATTAAAATTGAGAAATACCTATAATCGCGGGTTAATACTCAATTTATTTATTACATGTAGGACATACAGGTGTCTCTTATGCAGGGACTGAAAAACAGATAAAAAAATAGGTCCACGCGTTTAGGCGGTAGCTGTCCTGCAAGGAACATACAAACATATATAGACTGATGAACACATAACCCTGTGCGTTCCGCAGTCGGGTAATAAAGGTTACAGAATTATACTTGTTACAGGTTGAATTGATATCAGAATCAAATCTGTAACCGTTTTCAATGTGTTTTTAAATCTGTTAACCCAAAACACATAAATTTCTGTAACAGAAATGAATCTGTAACTGTTTTAAAGTGTAACCGGAATAGAGACGTTGCCTTTACAAATTTAAATAAAATAAATAAATAAATAAATAAATAGAAGTTTATTGACCAAACAAACAAGTTAATTACACTACATTTAAATTATTATATACTACGTATAACACAAATTACAACTACGTTTGGCCAATGGGCCACCTCCTCAGCCCGTGCCACAGCATGAGAGATAGGTATATACCTACCAAACATACTGCAACGCTGATTTTCAGGAATTTACTGTTGATTCGTATTCAAATTTGAACCTAAGATAAAAGCACCGATGGTTGCAATTGTTTTAAGAAAAACATGGCCAATGTTGTGTCAGCGTGTGTAAAGTCAAATGAAGTGAGAAGACCGCGTTGTCACACCGTGCAATTTGATAGCGCAAGTACCACACAGATCCAGGGTTACAGATATAAAAACACTTATTAACAGAAATAAACGGTTACAGATAGATTGGGTTACAGTATCGTTTCTGTTTCTGTTATTAGAGTTTTTGTTCTATTATCAGTTTCAAAAAACAATGTTTAAAACACTTATTTCGGTTACTGTTTCAGTCCTTTCTCTTATGTTACGTCCTGTTTTGACTCTACCACACGCTATTTGATTTTTTAGTAAAAATAACTAGCATGATTATAATATAACGTGCAGTGATTGTAATTGAACTAACTTCGTGGTAGCTCTAGGTGCCTGAATACCTAGCCAACGTAATATAACACAGCGGCAATAAAAAGCATGTGTGCCGATGTTGTAATCGTGTGTAATCAGTAACAATAGTGTACCTAGGCATGCGCGCCGCGGCATTGCACCGGTTCAAGTGCAAGGATTAGTTATTGTTATTACTTAACTGAGAATTCCTATGCTATTATATCTGCACAGTTACTGTTGGGATGCCCGCGACTTCGTCCGCGTGGGTTAAGCTTTTTATTCCCGCGGGAACTAATTTTCAGGGATAAAAAATAGCCTATGTGTTATCTATCTCTGTGAAATTTCATCCAGATCCGTTCTGGCGTGATTGAGTAACAAACATCCATCCATCCACACCTTCGCATTTATAATTATTATACCTAGGTATTAGTATACCTAGATAATAATAATAAAAATTTGGTTGAGTTTGTTGTGGGATTATTCTCAGAACAGGGCGCGTTTGGAACTCTCGTAGCGTGATTCGTTGCTTACCTACGGATTTGTGTCAAACCGACCAATACTTTCTATATCAGAAAAATAAGGGGCTCCCGCGGAGTTAAAAACTTATCCACGCGGACGAAGTCGCGGGCATCATAAAAATATCAGTTTTTTCCGAAACATGGCGAGGGAATTTATTTTTCTAATCAGGCTATACATAATATAACACACATATTACATAGATTGCATAAGGTATCTATTACTAATGCAATAGGCATGCAACAGTTACTCTGTCAAAGTCAAGGCTACGACTCACGACCGCTCCGATCCAAACATCGACGGAGCGTATTTTTCTCATTCTTATATACCTACCTTTATGTAGCTATTATAATATTTTTTGTTGTTTCCTTTTGTTTGTTGTCCAATATCCTAAGAGTACGTCCACAATTAGTATTTTTATCGGCGATTCTTTGGTCCGGTATACACCAGACGGACTGAGACGTGTATAGCGAACGAACCACAGGCCCAATTGTATAAGCAAATCGTAATCAACGTATTACTCGAACTGTTTAAGGAGTTCATACATGCTTTTTGACGTGCAGGCATCTATGAACTACTTAAACAGGTCGAATTATACGTTTGACAAACGATTGCGATTACGATTTCCTTACACAAACGGGGGTCAGGTTAATTATTATTGATAGATGACGTCAAAACGTATTTTAAAACGCGTCTTCACTATTCACTGCGATGTTAGTTGACCTTGTGTGTTGCACTTATACTTATAGTATGCGATTTATATGTTT
This sequence comes from Erebia aethiops, assembly GCA_923060345.2. Taxonomy (NCBI): domain Eukaryota; kingdom Metazoa; phylum Arthropoda; class Insecta; order Lepidoptera; family Nymphalidae; genus Erebia; species Erebia aethiops. Next base: position 2,261,647 of record OV281079.1, on the reverse strand, counting down.
TTGCTCAATAGCTCAGTTATTACCAACTTTTGTGTCTGTGAATGCAATTCCAATTGAAAAACGAATTACAGATAGTCTTTTCCACGTCACATGCAGCAGCGCTGGCTTGATGTTTTTATTTTTTTCATATTTTGTATTTGTTAGCCGCGTAGTTTTTTTTTTGCTGAATAATTTAATTGTTTCATCTGTGTGTCGGTAAATAAAATTCCACTTAGAAAAACGGGGCTACAGATTGTCTTTTCCGCATCCCAAGCGTGATGCAACAAATCTTGCTTGATACGAGTACCTATTTCAATTTTTGAAGTGAAAACTTCTTTAGCCGCGTTGAGCACTTTTTGGTAGGGGGTAAAAATGTAGATTCGCGTGACCGTGACCGACATGCTTGCGTGACCAACATGCTCGCGAACACCGACATGCGTGGTTACGAAGACAAAAGGTCTTAATTATAAATATACTACATTAAACAAAAAAAAAATTAAATATTCGTTTTCACTTCTATCGGCAGTCCGTATGACTGCCAATATTTTTTGTTTTTAATTCAGTAATTGCTAACCGTTTGCTTTGTCCTCAGGTCGCACGCGAACGGCGCGCCGGCGTACGAGCTGACCATGGGCGCGGGCGTCGGGGACGCGAGCGCCGCGGGCTGCGCGGAGAGCGCCGGGGGCACGCTCGTGCACGCGCCGCACGCCGCCCACCCGCCGCCGCAGCCGCACGTCCCGCGCGCTCGGAAGAACTCCTACACCATGTGAGTAGCATCACCATCTTTGCATTGAGCCCCGCTGCACTACCACAGTAAACCACCACCACTACAGCCTATTAACGTCCCACTGCTGGGCACAGGCCTCCACTCTCATAGGAGAGAGGGAATTAGAGCTTAGACCCACCACGCTGCTCCAATGCGGGTTGGCGGGCTTTAACGACTATTATCATGTTAGTGATAATAACCGGGACCGGCGCCTTAACGTGCTCTCCGAGGCACGGGGGTGAAACACCGCCAACTTCCTAACTCCGGGCTAGAAAAGGAAAGAAACATTGGAGTGTACCTAAGCGACAATCCAGAAGTAGGTAATAATAAAACACTTTTAATATATTTGTCCTATCATTTGAAACTTAGTATATAGTCGGTAATGGGTCTAAGTTCTAATTCCCCCTTTCTTATGAGAGAGGAGGTCTTTGCCCAGCCGTGGAACGTTAATGGGCTGTAGTAGTAGTGGTTTCTTTTCAATTCGTAAGATCATAAGATATATGCTCACAGTGCCCAGGATCAGGAGGTCTAATGCCTTGGTTTGTCAGCTAAAAGGTGACGACTTGTGATTGGCTGAAACTCTCTCAATATAGGCTAAAACGCACCACTACAATAAGCGTTTCAGAAAGAAGATAGCAAAGAGAGAGGCAGGTACGACATCTGCCAGATCCGATATTTTTATAAGCATTTCCCAAAGAACCTCTGCTGCTGTCATTTCTTGCATGATGAAAACCGTATTTGTTTGAACGCAGGCGCGGCGCATGTTCGGAGGCGGACAGCGAGGGTTGCTACCCCACAGAGCTCCCGGAACACCCTTACGCGTGCCAACAGCAAGCCTCGCAACCTATGCGCAAACGCACCAACTTACAATGGTAAGTTGCAGTACGCCGAAAAATTTAGCTTCACGCTAAATTCTGCGTCGATGTGATACACAGTCCCTCCAAATGATTCGCTATTCCCAAAAGCTTACAAAATTCGCTTATCTTTTTATTTGCAAGCTTTCTATGTATATTTATCAAAAACGAACAATTATTATAAATTAATAAATTAAAAGTCTGCATACTATTTTCGGTTGTCTCTGTGTAGGAATATATATTATGTAGGTACCATTCCCAGTTCTGATGTCGCTTAAGTGTGCAGTGCATGTCTATGGTTAGTTCACTTAGTTGACACAACTGCATCTGTCGCAACTGCCGACCGGCATAGTGTGAACTGGGGGGCTACTACCCCTTAGGGGTTAGTACCTTTGTTTAAAGTAGTATTATTTCAAAATGACAGTTTTATGTCACGTACCTTCACGTCCCTTAATTAAGGATTCTAAAAAACGAAGGTCAGTAACAATTGCGAGTTGTGATGCAGTTATGGCAATTGCGACTGAAATTTTGAATTCCGCTTGCAGTTTTAATTGAGTTCATTTGTCTGACTAGATAGAAGTTAAAAGTTCCATGCGAAGTTTTATAAAATGCTATGCCAAAATCCGAATGCCGAGGCGAAAGTTTTCATCGCAAAATTATGGAACCTATTGTTTTTTGTGTTTTTGACACGTTTATTTTTTCTATGGTTTTTGACTAGCTTTATGTTCTTTATTCATTTCATTCAATTTATTATTCATTTTTAATGACTCTCTCGTTGGTCTAGTGGTTAGCATGTTCAACTACGGCTGGCGAGGTCCCGGGTTCGAGTCATGGGGCGGGCCATAATTAAGTATTGGGTTTTCTGACAAGACATTCTCAGTACCTACTAACATCGGGCTATGAGAGTTAAGGAACAGAGAGTGCACCTGTGTGTTGTGGCTGAAATTCGGTCGAAAGGACATTTATTATTAGTCTGTGGTCGAGTCATTAAGTCGATGTACAGCATAATTGTCTCGTGTTAGTGGGACATTTTGGAATGTGGCGTAAGCCGCCATAATTTGTACAATATTACTGAAACTCGGAAAAAGCTAAGCTTATTATGTAATCGTACTTAACTGAGCATACCTGGAATAGATTTCCAAGAAATGTGACCTGCCTAAACACCGTGGTCGTGTGTCGTAATTTTCAACTCATTGAGCAAGTCCAGAATTTCAGGAAAAGATTTGAACGAACTTTTTGTTTGATGTTCATTTCACTTTTCTTCAAAGCGATTTTTTTTTGCTGTTTCGGCAGCTTCAACTAAATTAAGTTAGGGACAAAATTGAAGGTCAATACTTCCTTACATCTTACTAATATTATAAATGCGAAAGTTTGGATGTATGGATGTCGGTATGGATGTATGGATGTGTGGATGGATGTTTGTTACTCAATCACGCCCCATCGGCTGAACAGATCTGGATGAAATTTGGCACAGAGATAGATTATAGTCTGGAATAGCACATAGGCTACTTTTTATCCCGGAAAATTAAAGAGTTCCCGCGGGAACCACAAAACCTCGATCCACGCGTACGAAGTCGCGGGCATTAGCTAGTATAAAATATACATACATTATACATACAAATGTTTTTCCGTGAACAGTGATCATTGCAATAAGAACGTAGGTAGGTAATTTCTGTTTTAAGCAAAATCACAACATTAATAATATTACGTAAGTAGCGTGCGTAAGTGACTTACGTAACAAACTGTTGCATACGATACGACACTTACAAGACTGCTTACATTTCGTAAGTTACTTATGTAGACGACTTACCTTAAGTACTGCCCTTAATAAGTGTTAGTTGCTCCCACGTCCTCCACTCAGGCTCGTGTTAATTATGAACCGTTATCATTTAAGAATTACAGAGCTTTGTCTCATGGAAAGAAATAAATAAATAAAATCTTTATTTGAGGCACTTCTACACAAAAATAAACTTAAACTTACATGCAACACAAAATCAACACTGTATTTTACAACAGTGCAACAAACAGGTAAGCTTGTGTTGAAACTCCGGGCCTCTCAGAAACGAAACCACTATAATGGCGGACATCAGAGATACCAGGTGCCCCAACCCCAACGGTGTTATTGGTCAATCTATGGTTAAGGCCGGTTTATACTACAGATTGGCCGATACTTGAGAACCTGTTCTTAGCTGGTGTTGATTTCTTAATACCTCAAAGACTTTTCGCCTCCAACGTCCATCGTACCTCCGACACAAACAAATGCGTCAACCTACCACCTTGAGACCAACCAGATCTGTAGTGAGTCTTATACTTTTCAGCTCGGTCTCAGAGTCGGGATACGACTTGGCGAATTGCGATGTGCTCTCCGTGTCTACGGCCTCCACCGCCACGGCTACAAGGAAAAGAAAAAACTCACCCTAGTAAGTCATATTTTTTTTCGGATTATGTGAGTCATAACCCAATATCTCCCCCAGGAAGTTGGATATCTTCCCCAGGATCCTATTATTCTCGTAGGACCACTTGTGCCACTTATGATAAGGCAAGACTCAAGACTCTACCACACCGGTTCGGGAAACTAATTGCTGCTCTTTTCATAAAAAGAAAAATGTTACACTTTATACATTGCATACGTTACGTAACAAGTATTACACTGACTTGTGGGTTGCTGGATGCGAAGCTGGATGCAACTTTGTCATTAAGAAAATCATCAATAGTATTAATTATAACATAACAGATGCTGTTTAATACCTACAGTCTTTCCAATGTCTTCCTCGGACTTGGAAGTGTCTATCTGTCTTTCTTTTCTGACGCATGTTTTCATTACATTTAATACTAAATAGGTATAACCCCGGAGATATGGAAATGGGCTTATTCTTATCCCGGAAAATCTAGCGAGTTCCCCGAGATTTTTGAAAATACCTAAATCTACGCAGATGTAGTTTTAATGATACTCAATAGTTGCTCATAGTCGAAATTGAATCTATGTTATGATAAGTCGACTTTGCATACGTATGTATTAAATTCTATAAATATCTATAAACTTTCGCATATCTACGAGTTCTACGTTTACGACGTTACATTCAATATCGGATTTTCTAAGTTGTTTGCTTACTTCTTACTTGCTCTCGAGATCTGGGAGTAATACGAGTTGTAAACTTTTATTGTCGGGAACTTATAGAGTTGCACAATGGATAGTTAACAAATAAATATCGAGCGCTTAGAAGCGCAACAGTCGACGCGGAAATAAGCCATTTTATGTAAGCCTGAATAGTCTGAGTAATACGACGAACTTGCAGAAAATTATTAAAAACTAGCAGATGCCCGCGACTTCGTCCGTGGGAAATAAGTTTTTTTAAATCCCCACGGGAACTCCCTTATTTTTCGGGTTAATATGTAGCCTATGACACTTACAAATAATGTGGCTTTCTATTGGTACCAGAATTATCAAAATCGGTTCAGTAGATCCAGAGATTACCCCCTACAACGTCACAAACTTTACCTCTTTATAATATTAGTATAGATTACGTTTTGTGCTGTAAAAGGGTGTGATAACTCATGACATAATCATCAAAAACATATTTTTTACTTGCAATTTCTACCGAACAACTTACATTCATGGGGTGGTTTTTAAGCCTACGTTTTGAGCGGAGAGTTAGAAACTTCTGTTCTGAGCGTTATAGTTCGATGTGTACTTCTGTATTTTTGTTTGAAAGAGTAGAGCTTAACATCCAAAATGGAAATTAGTATGCTTTTAGGCTTTTTTTATAGATGATGCCCGAGACTACATGCGCTTGGATCTTAGAAATTCCCGAGAGAACTCTTTGATTTTCCAGAATAAAAAGTAGCCCATGTCCTTATCCGTTATGCAACCTATCTCCGTACAAAATTATCAAAATCGGGTGAAATGATGGACCATGATAGCGTAGACATACAGGCAGACAGACAGACACAGTCTCGCATTTTATGATATTAGTATGGATTCTACCAGAGTCTATATTAAACTCTCTAACATAGGTGAAAACAAGAACTTTTCAAGAGCTCGTAACTTAGCACTTAAACATAGTATTTCAAAATCATTAAGTACTAGGTACTACTGTACTTAAGTACCACAAACTTTCATAGCGCAAAATAACATCATACCCATAGAGGCGTTCATGCATTGCTTATTCTAGTTTGAATAAGCTGAATTCTGTTAAAACCTGCCTGTTAATAGGTTCCTAACTAATAACTACCCTGCTCATAATATTTGTTAACAATTTGTAGTAAATATAGTAAACTAGATGATTCCCGCGACTTCGTCTGCGTGGATTAAGATTTGATGATTCCCGCCTATGCTCTTCCCCGGGATACAATCTACCCCTGTACCAAATTTCATCAAAATCGGTTGAACAGATGGGCCGTGAAAGCGTAGCTGACAGACAGACACACTTTCGCATTTATAATTTTAGTTTGGATATAGGTTCGTAATGCCAGACCGAACTCATTTGGTCACGTAACCCGAAGAATTCTACCTACCTGTGATCAGCAGCCAAAAAGATTTCATGGAACAGTACTGGGCCAATTTGCGAGTGGTAAAGGGGTTAACTAATTAAACAAACAACAACACACAAGTTTCGTGAACAATGCAACGGTTGTGCAACCCTACGGTTTCCAAGGCTCTACCCCAAGCCGCCTGACGTCGGGGCGCGTATCTTTATCCCTATAAACGCTACCTGTTGCACGGGTAGCTTGGTAACCTTGAAGGAAGCCCCAGTGTTAGGGTTGGATCTCCGCCACGTTTTTGAAGTGATGAGACCTGTAGGGCTAATATTTAGTGGATGGCAAAATAATGTCGCATGTGTCAGTATTATTATTTCTTAGAGTTTTTTAAAATTAAATGGATGGTCTTCGAAGAGTTGTAAATTCCACGTCTTCACTTAGTTTTAAGGATACTTGTGGTCGGTTTTAAGCCATATTCGTCTGGAGGCCATTGGTTTACATATTATATTTAAAGCTGAAGTAATTACGTTCAGTAGTTCAGAAACTTAAGCAGACGTACGGACCAACGGACGGACGGACGGACAAGTGAAAATTCACTCAAGTAGACTCAGACACCTTCGCTTCGCTCGGTCAATAATTAACCATTTTAAACTATATGTTAATGTTTAAAAGTGCGTCACAAGTATCTCGTGACGAAAAGTAGACATGAAAGGTGGTGGGGTGGCCTTTGGTCGTCCGGCTACGGCTTCCTATTTAGGTGGTCGGTGGTTCGATCCCCGGCTCGCACCCCCTTTTCACCGCTTCTCCCATACTTTTCGGAGTTAGGTGCGTTTTAAGAAATCAAAATATCACTTGCTTTCAACGGTGAAGAAAATCGTTAGTAAACCATCATGGCCCATGAGCTTCTTATTAATAAAGTTCTCAAATGTGTGTGTGAAGTCTGCCAATCCGCACTAGGCCAGCGTGGTGTACTTTGGCTAAACCCTTTCTTCTTTCATTCTGAGAGGAGACTCGTGCTCAATTGTGAATTGATCCAGCAATGGGTTGAAGTGACCATGATGATGAAGCGAAAAAGGTAAACTTGTCAGGTGATTTTTTTGGTCCGTTTACCTTGAAAATCAGCTTCGAAAATCCACCCCAATCAAAAAAAAAAATATAAAAAATATTTCTAGTTAGAGCTTCCTATATTCTATATTCCTATTCCTTCCTATATTATCAAAATATCTGTAATAGTTTCATAGAAAATCGAGTTTGTAATTATTTTTTAATTCGAGTTTGCAAACCCTATTAAAATAAAGGTAGGGATTCGAAAATTGGACAAAAAATATTTTCAACATCTCTCTTCGGTCGTTCCTTCATTGCTGAAGATCGTGGTCTTGGCTAGATCCTACCCTCGAACGGATCATTCGCTTCCATTGGCCTCTGTTGGTAGCCATTCTCACTAAAGTATGAAATTTCGACGTGTTAGACTCCCTCAGCTGGTCAGACCACCTAGTTGGTGAGCGGCCTCTCGCTCTTTTGCCCTCAATGTTGCCAGTGACAATCAGCTTCTCGAGACTGCTGTCCCCACGTCGTATGATGTGTCCGAAATACGAGAGCAGCCGTTGGTAACATATGGAGGAGAGTCGATTCAGTGATTCCCAGCTGCGAAAGAATAGACACGTTTGTGCGCTTGGCAGTCCACGGATTCCGCACCATTCGCCTCCACCACCACATTTCGAAAGCATCTATTCATTGCCTTTGATGATCCATGTTTCCACCCCATACATGAAAATTGGAAAGATTAAGGCATTTTTTCATAGTTTTCCGGATTATGTACTCGCTGTAAATGTTAAACAGTAACTAGTAGGTAAGGGAGAGAGGATGCAACCCTGTCGCACGCCTTTTTTGATAGAAAACACATCTGTACATTCGGTGTCAATTCCCACAAATGAGCGGTTGTTGCAATATAGATTGCGGATCAGGTAGACAAGATGTTGAGGCACTCCCATTTCCATCAATAGGTACCATCCATAACCTGCTCCAAACCACGCAATCAAAAGCCTTGCTATAATCTATGTAACACAGTACCACAGGACTATTAAATTCTCTACTCTTTTCAATAATCTGCCTGATATTAAGGATTTGTTCTCTCGTTCCCTTGCGTTTTACAAACCCGGCCTGCTCTTCGGGTATCTGGCGATCAAGAAGGTTCGAAAATTGGACAAAAATATTTTCAACATACCTAATACAATTTCAGGCACCAGTTTAAAAAAATACGCCAGTGCATATTACATAAGGGAACGCGGTGAGACCCTTTCCAAGATCTCGTAAAGTGTAAACAATACGCTACGATTGCGCAACCCTGCGTTCTTGTTATGTCTTGCGTTCTTGTTTATGGTTCAGCCATCGACCATTCATTGGATAAATGGTCGATGGGTTCAACCTTTGTGCTGGAACCATAGACTACAATGTCACCAATTATTTAAATTAAATAAAATGTTTTTTTATTCAAATAAACTTTTACAAGTACTTTTGAATCGTCAAGTGAATCTACCACTGGTTCGGAATGACATTTCTACCGAGAAGAACCAGCAAGAAACTCGGTGGTTGCTCTTTTTAAATAATTCATTTAGGTACAATTATTATATCAATGTGTACATAAGTAACCGCTGTCCCCAGCATTGCTGGAGCGATCAAATCCATGCTCCTTTATCATTTACATAATCTTCAACAGTATAATAAGCTATGCTATGGAAATAAGCAAAATATATTTCCAAAGGCTACCTGTTGCCTTGGCAACTGGTACATTGAATGGAAGCCCCACTTGCCGCTTACCCGACTACGGAAGGGTTAGGGATACTACCAATTACACGACTACCCAAAAAAGGAGTGTAATTTTTCACTGTGCATGTTTTTTTTATTATATCACTACAAGTTAGCTCTTGATTGCGATCTCACCTGGTAGAGTTAAGATAACAGCGTTCAACAATGCGCCAGGGAGGTCGTCAAATGTAATGAAGTACCTACCATTTATTTGCACACATTTTTATAATAATATTTCTAAACACGTTTTACTTAGATATTTAAATATACTAGGTATACAACTTCAATTAAATTACAATTATTTATTCCTTAATTCTTTACAAAATGTTTACATTTATTCTTACTATAGGTTCTATACTAATTATGTTATCTTAAATATAATTTTTCACTTAAGGCGAGTCACCTCCAAGATTTTAGGAGGTGAGGTGTGGGGTGCCGCCCGCGCGTCTCGCGGTACATTTCTCGTAGAGACTGGCGGGGAAGCGGGCAGCGCGGTATATTCTAAAACCGCTTGGCAACGTTCAAGTTCTGGGATTAATTTGAATTAAATAGATATAGGCCTTCAGTTTGAAATAAATTTTAGCAGGTTCTCATTAATACTTCAAGAGGAATTTATCCATATAAAAATGATAAGCAAAGTCGAAAATTTTATTAATAAAAAATTCGTTTTAAACTTTTAATTTAGCCTGTTTCAAGATTTTTTTTGATCGAGTAAAGTACATCCTATCGTGTAACAAATTAGCACATTATTTAGACAATATCTTTAAGTGTATCGGATATTTTTTGTAAGACCGTTATTTAATAGTAAATACCGAAAAAATTTGATCTAGCAAACCAGTTTTCACCGCTAAGCTGAGGTGACTCGCCTTAAACTATTGTTAGTTCTTTATGTTTTATATTTAATTTATGTTTATTATAATATATGTATATCATACTATATTATTAAAATGTATTTAGATTATATTGCATTAGTAAATGTTATGTTAATAACAGGATTTTGTATTAAGTATATAAATATTATATGCAAGTGCTTTCAAACGAATGTAATCTCGTCTATTTATAAGATACTAGCTGACCCGGCGAACTTCGTACCGCCTTAGTATGCAAAATTAAATGTATATTTTTCAATATTTCTGAGAGATTTTCTTAATATTTTTTTCCGTAAGAACCTTCTCCTAATAATAACAAATACAACAAAAAAAGAATTAGTGAAATCGGTCCAGCCATTCACGCGTGATGCCGTGACCAAAGAAAACGGGTTTCATTTTTATATATATATACTAGCTGACCCGGCGAACTTCGTACCGCCTTAGTATGCAAAATTAAATGTATATTTTTCAATATTTCTGAGAGATTTTCTTAATATTTTTTTCCGTAAGAACCTTCTCCTAATAATAACAAATACAACAAAAAAAGAATTAGTGAAATCGGTCCAGCCATTCACGCGTGATGCCGTGACCAAGGAAAACGGGTTTCATTTTTATATATTTTTATATATATAGATAGACTAGCGAATGCCCGCGACTTCGTTTGCGTGGTTTGAAGTTTGGTTTACATGTTACATGTAACTAATTTGAAGATATACTACGCTTATTATAATGTAACTAATTTGAGGATATGTGCTGACGTGTACCTAATTGGAATCGATTGATTTGATTTAGAACCTGAGGTAGGTTGCATCCCGGGGAAGGACATAGGCTACTTTTATCCTGGAAAATTAAAGAGTTCCCGCGAGAACCAAAAAACCTCAATCCACGCGGACGAAATCGCGGGCATCAGCAGCTAGTTTAAAATATTGCTGACCCTTTCATAATACTTTCTGCAGAAAAGGTCAGAACTAGGTTTAGATGTGTCATTTTAGTTTAGTTTAGAGATTGTGTTATACAGAATTGGTCACAATGTAAATATATCTAAATAAATAATAAATAATGATACCGTAATGGTTCTAGAAAACTGGCGGGTATAATATCTTTAATTGGTTTGATGTAACCAGTTATAGTACCTACACAAGGTAGGTGGAATTATTTCCACGATTTTCCTTAAACTAAGAATTTAAGAAACGTTCGCTGTGTACAATAAGGAAATCTCATTAAACATATAATATCTTGGTTTTATTACAATAGGTACCTAACCGAAACTAATTATAGTTACAACTATCTTTAGTACCTACACAGTTCTTTATTTCATGATAAAATTGCCGGGATCTGGTCTAGAAAAATCGTACGTGACTAAAATGCGTCAAATTTCTGTCTCTCTCCCTGGTCTAAAATGGTAGCGGGCTAACTTGGGGATATGGCAGTTGTAATATAAAACCCATACCCCCAATCGGTTTCTACAAGGCATCGTACCGGAACGCTCAAACGCTTGGCGATACGTGTTTGCCGGTAGGGCGGTAACTAGCCATGGCCGAAGCCTCCCACCAGACCAGACCAGAGAAAATTAAAAGTTTAGAGGAAACGTATAAATAATTAGTTTCAATCCCCATTGATATTTGATATACCTACACAAAGAACAAAGATACACATACGCATGGTCGTTTTATTTTAGTCTTATAAGAATGCTTGAAACTGTTACAGGAATTAAAATTGCTACATTGTACCACTTTAATCAGGCCAGCTGTGTCCCACTGAGCACTCTGGGCAAGTGCCCAGGGCCCCGCGATCGTTAGAGGCCCCTAGTTACTGCCAGATCACCAACGGATCCATCCATCCATCCATCAACCTGTATGCATCCACTGATGGACATAGGCCAACGGATAGATAACCGATATTCATTAACGATATTTATACTCATAAATTACATTCAAAATATACCTCAATAGTAAGTTAATCAGATTAAATTGATAAGAACTGATCTTGAAGATTTTTTCAAGTAACCGTTTAAAATATCAATAAATCTGGAGTATTGCTCATATTATACTTACTCTTTATGCATGTTTTAACAAAGTAGACAGAGGACTATTTTGTTAAAACAAGCTTAAGTATATGCCTTTTCATAGGGGCCCCATTATCCTAATGTGCCCAGGGCCTCCAATAGGTTAAAGACGGCCCTAACTTTAATATAACTACTTATTCTATTTTTACTTGAAATATAAACTATAATGTATATCCTTGTGTAAGGCATATAACCATCTTATTATTAGATTTTACTCATCAAATGATTAGCTATTCATAAAAGTAGGTATAATATTATAAAGTTATTATTTTGTTAGAGCCGATTCGATTCTCGGAAGTTATCTAATTTAGGTCGATAAACGATGTGTTTAAAATAGGTATTTCACACACTCACTAATTACTTCTCAACTTCGTAAAGGTACAAAACTGTGAAACCTCCAGGGCCATTGAACTTAAATTAAACTTGAACTTTAGGTATATTTGTGAGCAAATCACAAGAGAATTCAGAACTGTTGGTAAGATGGTAGGTACTTACACATTGACAAAAATGCTTAGTTTGTTGTGGACACTAAGGTAGGTATTGTGGCACTAGTAAAGTAATCATTCAGTTTACCTATTTGATCCAGATCCGTTCAGTCGTTCTGGTGTGATTGAGTAACAAACATCCATCCAGACTTTCGCATTTATAATTAGTATAGATTAGTAAGAAGTAAAATTCATTCTAGTAATATTATATTATATATAATATATATATAGGTATAAAAAGTAGCCTATGTTCTCCCCGGGATGTAACCTGTCTCTGTACTAAATTTCATCAAAATTAGTTGAGTAGTTGGACCGTGAAACCAACAAACAGACACACTTTCGCATTTATAATATTAGTATCTGGAGGTAGATTGTAATGTTCATTTTGTCGCATTTGCGGTTCGCTTGCCCCTTACAACAGGTTGCTTTGCCCAGCGCGCGGTGGGACGTTAATGTTTTTTTAACTTTCTTTTGCAGTTGCACAAGCAGTACATACGACGATGATGGCAGTGAGGATAGTCGATCCGTCCGCAGCGTGTCAGATAAAAAGTAAGTTATCGTTGACGCGTACTAGTTGAAGCTACAAACGCAACGTGACGCGATAGGTATATACTCGTGTGGCGATACAACTACGACGCCATAGAAAATGACAAACTGGTACTATGCCACAACGTAGGCCACACAAGATATTGTTTTTTTTTTTTTTTTAATAATTAAAAGAAAAATATAAACCTTAAGTCTAAGTAATTAATGTTTAATTACGAATGTAGCATTTATATAGGTATACATGTGTATATTTAAGCGGAATTCTCTCGGCGGTTTCTCCATACAAAAACATTTGTCTGTTTCCTCGGTGGGTAATTATAATAGGTAGAATAAATATTTTTGCACCATAAAATCCATATGTGTCCGTGCCATGCTCTTATGTTTTGCTGTTTTCAATAAATTAATAATTTTAAGAACTAGGAACCTTCAAAAATTGCATTTGCAAAAATGGCTCAGTTTTCGCGCCATCATCAGACATCCTGCAAATAAATTTGACGGATATTATAATCAAAAAAAGAAAAACCTACCGGCATAGCCTGCTTAATTTATTCTTGAAAACAAAACTAAAATCGGTTTTGTTTTGGAGGAGAGAACAGAAAAATACGTGAGTAATAATTCGACTGTATTTCATAGGTATTATTTATCGGTCCAAGCTGCAGTTGTCCCTATCGGGTGTTATGGAATTATAATCGTGGAGCAGCGCGACGGCAATATAATTGTTCAATAGGTATCTATTCTCAAAGTTTCCCGTTCATGCCATATTCTGTTAAGACCTTTTGTCTTCGGAACAACGCGAGCATGTCGGTGACGGTCACGTGTATCCACAAGTTTATCCCCTACGAAAAAGTGCTCAACGCGGCTAAAGAAGTTTTCACTTCAATAAAATAAAAACAAAAACCTATCAGCCGTAAAAAAAACAATTTTGGCCACCGCGCCGGCCCAAATAAGTGTGCCAATTGGCAATTGTACGTTTCCTACCAGTCGTTCAACGGAGGCATCTAGACAAAACAAAGCTGACAAAGGTGACAGGGGCGTGACGAAGAAAACTAGCAGAATTTTTATAATACACAGTTCTATCACTGTAATGTCTTTTAATCAGTACCGCGTACATCTAGGACTGCTAAAATTGTCATGGTATAATGGTAGTCAGGTCTGCCATTTGTATGAGCGTCGACCCAGCGTATGAAATGAATAAATAGTTACGCTATGTTAATACGATCCACACAGAACCTGCTTTTCTATGTATCTAGCTATTTTTGAAGATTTTTTTAAATATTAGATTTAATTTAGATTTTAAATAGATTTTTTAAGAAATTGTATTTACTATTTATTATTACAAATAAATATTTGAATTTATTTTTAAAATGGAAATAAACACTGCGGGGACTCATTGGTTGCACGCTTGGTTGAATAAATACTTAAGCCTGTCACAAACAGACGCGGCCTGCGGTGGTGGCTGCGGCAGCGGCTTGTTTTGTAGTATCGAAGTCTATAGAACTATTCAAATCTACGCGGCCTGTGACGTTATGAGAGCGAGGCCTGCCGCGACCGCAAGCCACGCCCACTCCCCACCGCACCGGTGTGTGGTGGTAAGTCGCGCGGCCACCAAGCGGTCAGTTGCAATTTTTTACAAGAAGCCGCGCGGACAATTTTAGGCAAAATGTCGTCAGAAAACTTCACTGAAATTTTAATAGACGCTTTGCGAAACAATACTGTGTTGTATGATACAACTCATCCCGATTATAAAAATAATAGAATTAAAAATAAGATTTGGGATAATATTGCCTTTAATATGTCCAAATTCACATTGTCCAAATTCGCCTAAGAATCAACATACTTTTGAAATATACAATAATTCTTAGTTTATTTTTTAACCTTTATTCCAAATATTAGATTTTAACGGACACTTCAAATAAATTAAAAATTAGTCAATTTAATTAATCAATTTAATAGGTACCCATTAAATATTTGGTATTAAATTGATTACCGTTCTTTTCCGTCTTGTAACTTACAGGTTAAAATAATATACAATACCACCGCTTGAGCGCTGGTTCCGTAACTTAAGAAATAAGATAAAAGCAGCTTGAAGCGCTGAGTGCGCTAGTGTTCCGAATCTCGCAACGCCATCTATTGAAAGTACAATAAATTAATATTTATTACGCCATCTGTAATGTTTTTGGTGAACTACGACGAAACGACGTATTTATTGTTGACGATGATATTTATTTTTCAAGCAGATTGAGTCGAAATAACCTCAAAATTTAAAATATTTTTGGTAATGAATAAATTATCTCAAGTGTCCGTTGTTCAAAGCTAATTACATTAATATTTATGTGTTCTTTTGAATCCGATAATGTATGTTTTATGACTGTTGGTTCTTAGGCGAACTTTGTATGGGCGCCGGTCAATGTCCTTTATAACACAATCTTCAATAATCATTCAATTAACATACTCTCAAGCTATGTTAGGATATAAGCATCTTTTTCGATTTACCTTGTTCGCTCATCTTCACAAAGTGCCAACAAAAGCAAAGCTTCGTCTTCCGACTCACTTTGACGTGATGACATTATGAAGAGTGGGCAGCGAATGGCGCTCCAAGCCGCGACCGCGACCGCGGTGGTGTGTGTTTGTGGCGGCTAGAGCCGCGGCCCGCGGTAGTCCACCACCGCAGGCCGCGTCTGTTTGTGTCAGCCTTTAAGCGTCAATGTGTTAATGTTATCCATCGCATCCTACCTACAGCTCTTTGTCTATGGTGCTTACTGTATATCTCTATATTTGTTGTAGGTCATTGATGTAGAATGTTAGTACCTTTGTAGGTAATAAATTTATTTAAATGGATGTCTAATTAATCCATTTTGACGATCTCCGTGGCGCAGTGTTGAGCGCTGTTGTGTTAACGTGCGGAGGTCCTGGGTTCGATCCCCGGCAGGGTCACTTTGGGACTTTATAATTTCTGAATTTTCCCAAGTCTGGCCTGGTGGGAGGCTTCAGCCGTGGCAAGTTACCACCCTACCGGCAAAGACGTGCCGCCAAGCCATTTAGCGTTCCTTTACGATGTCGTGTAGAAACCGAATAGGGGTAGGTATGGTTTTAATATAACTGCCATGCCCCTAACAGGTTAGCCCGCTACCATCTTAGATTGCATCATCACTTACCATCAGGTGAGATCGCAGTCAAAGGCTAACTTGTATTGAAAAAAAAAATTTGAATTATTTCGATGCAGAATACGTAATACAAGGTGAAGGCCCTATAAAGTGAATATGACTAGTTATTTGTTAAAATTACCTAGTGATGTTAAAGATCTTACTTTTAATATAAAATGTAACAGAAGGACAAAGAATGAATTAAAAGTCGTTAATTACTACTATTATTCAAAGGTACACTGCACTTTTTAACGTCAAATGTCAATATAATATACTTATTATATATGGAGACGTACGACAACGCGCCAGGCCAAGTTTCGGCCTACCACACGCGGTGCCTATCTTTACACGAAACATTTCACGCTGTTTTTCCCCCCTCATAATTTTAGTCCATGTCATAGTAATATACGAAATTTGCAACACTGGCACACACAAGCCTAGCAAAAAACTCTTGTACCAATAATTTTGATAGGAAGTTCGCCATATAAAATACTTTAAATGTTTTTTTTTTGGAAATAAGTATAAGTCAAAAAACAATACGTTATTTCCACAGACAAAACCACAGCGAGATCGAAAAGCGAAGGCGGGATAAGATGAACACATACATATCAGAGCTGAGTTCAATGATCCCAATGTGCGGCGCGATGTCTCGCAAGTTGGACAAACTCACCGTGCTGCGTATGGCAGTACAGCATTTGCGTTCCGTTCGCGGCGCGCTTTCAGCCGGCCCCCTGACCGCGCGGCCTAGACCGGCGTTCATGTCAGAGCAAGAACTGAACACATTGGTACTGCAAGCTGCCAAGGACTGCTTCCTGATGGTGGTTGGCTGCGACCGTGGGAGACTGTTGTACGTGTCAGCTTCGGTGAATACACTGCTGCAGTACGACCAGGTAAATATTTTGGGCGTAGAACTCAAAACCTCATTATCAGAAGCTGCAAGAGTTGACTACTAAACCAATGAAGCACGATCAATCAATCAATATTTATTTATTCAAATTAGGTACACTGTACACTTAAGCCTAGTTCGCATTATGCTAGTATTTTAGTCTAGTAGCGAGTTATTTAGTAGCTAAACGTGTCTGAACACCAAAAATTTAGTCGAGTAAGGAATTAAGTCGACTAACTAGCATAGTGCGAACTAGACTTTATGCTGAGATCTTTAGAGTGTACTTTGACTTTGCTCAGACTTTACTTAGAGTTAAAACGAGACGGACTTATGTGAGTAACATAAATCTGTCACGTTTTAATCGTGTCTTAAGTCTGAGCTAAGTTCAAGTTCACTCTATAGATCTCACGCATAGTGTCGTTCAATAACTTATAAAACATGATGGTGATAATAATTTGATCTGATATGCTTCTACCGCGTCAACTCGACACGCTAGTTTTTTTTTATCCACTACAAGCTAGCCCTTGACTGCGATCTCACCTGATGGTAAGTGATGATGCAGTCTAAGATCGTAGCGGGCTAACCTGTTAGGGGCATGGCAGTTATATTAAACCCCCCTACCCCATACCCCTTCGGTTTCTACACGGCATCGAACCGGAACGCTAAATCGCTGGGCGGCTAGTCTTTGCCGGTAGGGTGGTAACTAGCCACGGCCGAAGCCTCCCACCAGGCCAAAGTATATTTCAAAGTCAGAGTCAAAATACATTTATTCAAAGTTGGTACTTTAGTCCTACAAACTTGACAGAGGTGACAGAGTCGCTATATTTTAGTATCTATTACAAATAAAATAAAAAAAGGCATAAAAATTAGTTCCAATTTTGGCCACTGGGTCGGATACGTTTGTGGGACTATATAGACATTACACTTAATGAACATAGAGTATGACGTGACATAGAGTATGATAAGACGTGATGGTGATAATTAACAACGGTATCTTATAACTATAGCTATATTTAAAAAAAAAAGACGAGGGTTCCAATCGCGCCCTGGTCTGAGAAGAGCCCACAACAAACTCCGTTATTTTAGACAGTCTCGGCCCATCTTAGGCAGTTCCATCATTTGGATATTGGGCAGTTAGTCAGGAACTTTTATTCAACGTCGAAACCAGCGCTTTGAAATTTTGTGCGAAAGACGTACTTGTGTCATTAATAGTGAACGCACTTTTACTAACCGACTTTAAAAAGGAGGAGGTCCTTAATTCGGCGCGTATTTTTTTACTTTAATCAATAGTTTAAAATGGTATAAAATGAACAGGAGACGTGGATATTGGAACATTCTCCTAATCTAACCAATGTTGTGTATGCTTTCCAGGCGGAGCTTCTAGGACAGAGTTTGTTCGATATCCTGCACCCTAAAGATGTGGCCAAGGTGAAGGAGCAGTTGTCCTCATCCGACCTTAGCCCTCGTGAGCGTCTTATTGATGCTAAAAGTAAGTAACACTAGCTGATGCCCCCAACTTCGTCTGCGTGGAATAAGTTTTATGAAATTCCCACGGGAACGGCTCAATTTTTCTCAAAATAGCCTATGTCACTCTCCAGGTCCTCAACTATGCCCATGAAAAAAATCACGTTGATCCTTTGCTGTGTTGTGGCGTGATTGAAAGACAGACCAACAAACTGACACTTTCGCATTTATAATATTACTATGATTTTTTTTTTGACGACCTCCCTGGCGCAGTGGTGAGCGCTGTGGTCTTATAAGCGGAAGATACCGGGTTCGATTCCCGGCAGGGTAAATTCGGGTATTCATAATTTCTGATTTTTCTCTGGCCTGGCATGGTGGGAGGTTTTGCCCGTGGCTATAGTTACCACCCTACCGGCAAAGACGTACCGCCAAGTGATTTAGCATTCCGGTACGATGTTGTGTAGAAGCCGATAGGGATATGGGTATAATATAACTGCCGTTCACCTTACAAGTTAGCCTGCTACCATCTTAGACTGCATCATCACTACTACTATCAGGTGAGATAGTAGATAACTGCTAACTAATTGTAGTGGAATAAAAAAACATTAAATATAATTTGTCAGCTCATACGAGTAACTTAACTGGAAAACAGCGGGATAGTCACTTGAATGATCATTGAAACTTCTAACTATATACTAACTTTTCTTCTACTTGCTCGGAAATAGCTTCATAATAATTAACCAATCACCAGAAGGTTTTACAGTGTGCTAAGGAGAGTCAGCGCCATCTATCGGCAATATAAAAAAGCTTTCTTAACAAATTCTGTTTGTTGTTTCCTCGCAAATAAGAGAAAAGTACTATACCAGTCTTGGTCGAAATAGCAATTGACGGACTCACTTACTTAAAAAGATCTCGGCAGGTGCCTCGTCATATTAAAATCACTTGCGAAGTCCTCGGCTTAGCTTCGTCCTTCCAATATTACTCGAAAGTGAATTGCTTTATTTCCGGCCTGGGCAGTAATGTACTATTAAATTCTTAACAAACAGCAAATGTATCATTCCTCCGAAATGCAGCTATCTAGAATCTAGAGAAATCCGGCGAAGTAAAACTATAACTTGTTAAAAACTACAAGTTTAGATTTAGATTGGCTTCTCTTTCCCTAACTTCTCACTTCGTCATTGATTTGGCTTCAAATACTCAAATTCAATACGCATTCAGTAAGTTCTCAACATTTATATTGAAGTGGTTTTATTTCTGAATCCGAGCTGATAATATCATGTCGTAATAAAAGTCGCTATTCATTCACAGTCCTACAAAATGACGCGGCGACTGCGTCGTTATCTATGAGAAAAAAAAATTAAATAAAAAAGAAACATAAAAGTTAGTTTCAATATTGTATAAACACATTATTTATGAAAGGTTTCATTGATATCAGATAATAATCAATGTGAGTGGCTTAAGTGATGTGGAACAAAATAATTATTTTAAATGTGAGAAATTGAGAGAATCGCGCAATTAATAGCGGTCAAAGTTTCGAGACAAGTATGGGAGAAAGTATTTTTTTTAGTGAGTACCTAGTGCCTACTCATACTCGAGTTTTGTTTTCATGTTTTCTCACAAATGTATTGAAAAATATTGTATGATACACACGTATGTAAAAACCTACTTACCACTCTTATACAACGACCTCAATTTACATAGACGGGCCCTGTCAAACAAAGAATGTGGGCGTATTTTTAGCAATGCCATCAACGCCATCTAGTCTGAAAAGCGGGAACTTGCTTGCAATCTTTGTTTTTTCTCAAATTCGGCTTCCGTTATAACACTCGGAAGATTAAAACAAATCTTTTGGTGCAAGTATTATCAAAATCGGTTCAGCCGTTTTGTCTGTAGTGCGACACAAAGGAATACACTAAAAATGAACCTTTGAAACCTCGTAAATCCTAAATTATCGTTAAAATGAGAAAATGATCAAGGGAACCTAACTATGATTTTGCAAGACCTATTCATCGATACCCCACTTGCCATAGTATATCCACTTAATTTTTTTAATTTGTTACATTATCGCTGCTAGAGGGCGCCATTTTGTTTTTTCTGAAATTCGGCTTCCACTCTAATGATATATTCGGCATAAACTGGTGCAAGAATCATCAAAATCGGTCCACGCGTTTAGGCTGTAGCTGTCCTGCAAGGAACATACAAACATATTATATAGACTGATGAACACATAACCCTGTGCGTTCCGCAGTCGGGTAAAAATATTAAATAGGAAGATTAAATAACGTTTTTTTGGAAATGTATAATTGTGAATTGAAACACTTACATTAAAATTAAAATTATACAGTGCCAAACTAATTAAACTTTAGATGTTAACTTAATAATAACAAATTATCTGCACGACGAGCGATCGTGACAGCGCTACGACGGGAACAAAGACAGGTGCGGAACGTGTTCAGCAACTCGGACGCCCGGCGTTTTTCTATGAAAGGGCCCATCTAGTGCCTACATATATATCGACGCTCTAATATCACAAACTACTATTACATACTCGTGACGTTGGTCAGCCCGATGCCGCCACTCGTATGTAAAAGCCTACTTACCGCTCACATACACACAAACTACCATTACAGCCATGCTGCCAGTAAAAACCGATGTAGTAACTGGGGCGTCTCGCCTCTGCCCCGGAGCTCGGCGTTCTTTCTTCTGTCGCATCAAGTGTCGCGCGAGTGCGGAGCCAGTGGCGCCCACTAGCACCGTCACCTCGAGCTCTGCCAGCCAAGTGAAGGAGGAGGCCGACCCTGGCGCCAAGCCGAGGAAGAAGCAAGCCGAGAAGAAGTACTGCGTTATGCAATGCACAGGTATGTTACAGGTTGCTAATGCGCTCCGGGGTTCGATTCTCGGGTCAGAAGACCATGCAGCTAGAAGTGGGTATTGCCAACGATTGATATGTGCGTTTTAAGTAAATTTTTTTTTTTAAATCAAGCTAGCCCTTGACTGCGATCTCACCTGATGGTAAGTGATGATGCAGTCTATGATGGTAGCGGGCTAACCTGTTAGGGGCATGGCAGTTATATTAAACCCGTACCCCTTCGGTTTCTACACGGCATCGTACCGGAACGCTAAATCGCTTGGCGGCACGTCTCTGCCGGTAGGGTGGTAACTAGCCACGGCCGAAGCCTGTGGGAGGCTTCGGCCGTGGCTAGTTACCAGGCCAGACCAGGGAAAATTCAGAAATTATAAATTCCCAAATTGACCCTGCCGGGGATCGAACCCAGGACCTCCGCACGTTAAGGCAACAGCGCTACACACTTCGCCACGGAGGTCGTCAAATTAATATTATTGAAAAAACAGAAAGTTTAATTCGCTATAGTCCGCCACAGAAGGCAAATCTATGTGGTATCTGACATATCTTGAACTTGCTGCTCGCGATATTCACCACACCACACAAACCCACACACTGCGGCGGATTATAGAGAATTAAACTTCTAGTTTTTTCATTGTCATGGATTTCCGCATAGTAACGCCAGCTTCAATTCAATAATAATTAATATCATAGTTTACAAAAATATCATGAGCAAACTTGCATGCCCGAAAGTAGTCCACAATGATCTCAAAGGTGTGTTGAAGTCTGATAATCCATATTCGGATACCATGGTAAATTAATTCCCCTTTATTCTGAATGAAAGCGGTGAAGGCCTAGTGGTTAGGACACCCGACCTCCTGTACGATCGCTCATCAAACGGCGAACGTAAACATCGTAAGGAAACCTGCACGCCCGAGAGTACTTCATAATGTTGTCGAAGGTGTGTGAAGTCTACTAATCTGTTGATAACAGAGATTCTGAAAGAAGCCTGTTGCTTTGTAATGGGCTGGTAAAGGAATTCGAAGAAGAATAAATCTTTATACTAGTTTTTACTCATGCAAAAATGTATATTGAATTAATGTATGAAATAAAATATTTTTATTTATTTATTAATAATAACTGTCTCGTTGGTCTAGTGGTTAGCACGTTCGAAGTCCCGGGTTCGAGTCCCTGCCCCCTGGTCGGGCCATAATTAAGGATTGGGTTTTCTGACTACAAATTCTCAGTACTAGCCCGGAGTTAGGAAGTTGGCGGTGATTCACCCCCGTGCCTCGGAGAGCACCTCAAGCCGTTGGTCCTGGTTATTATCACTAACATGATAATAGTCGTTAAAGCCCGCCAACCCGCATTGGCGCAGCGTGGTGGTTCTTAGCTCTGATTCCCTCACTCCTGTGAGAGTGGAGGCATGTGCCCAGCAGCGGGACGTTAATGGGCTGTAGTGGTGGCGGGGTAGTTATTTATAATAACTCGGAACGTTTATGGCAGGCTATCTGAAGTCGTGGGCGCCCGCAGAGATGTGCGAAGCGGGCAACAGTTCGGAGGGCGCGGCGGATGATGGGGAGACATGCAATTTGTCCTGCCTGGTGGCAGTGGGGCGCGCGCTGAGCGACCTCACGCCACAGACGCCCGCACCGCACGCGCGTCTCATCCAGTACGTCTCGCGGCACGCACCAGACGGCAAGTTCCTGTTTGTGGACCACAGGTGAGCTTGTTTTCCTTGGTTGGTTACACGACGACTACCAAACTACTAACAGGCTAACCCGCTACCATCTTAGAGTGAGTCACCTTTTTACTATCGAACCGCAAGGCATCGACAAGGTCTGCACCCTTACGCAGTCGCAATTCCGCAGGCTCGTACGAAGCGATTTGCTTCCTCGTTTCTAATTCGAATCGCTAGGATATAGAATGCCCTTCCGGCTTCCGTTTTCTCGTACCTTCAAATCAAGAGTGAATAGGCATCTTCTAGGCAAGCGCGCTCCACCTAAGGCTGCATTACCACTTGCAAGCAAGTCTGATTGCAGCCCAGCGCTAGCATATATATTTTTAAAAAATTCACCACCAGGGGAAATGGCAGTCAAGGGCTAACTTGTAGTGGCATAAAAAGAAAGTAAGAAGTAGGTACAGGAAGAGCACAAGAGCTCTTCGGCTCAACTACATTACAAAACAATTGTCTTTAAAAATTAACCCAAAGGGGTGATTTTTCCATGATTTTCTGAATTTATAGAAAGCTCACGTTAAGTTCGATTTTTATACAAATTTCAAACCACTATTTAACCCCACTTGAATTGGTTGAATTTTCGAAAATCGTAGCATATGCCTACGTCATAAAAGCTATCTGTATGCCAAATTTAAGCTAAATCCGTCCACTGGTTTGAACCGTACGTTGATACTTAATTTATTTATAACATGTAGGACATACAGGTGTCTCTTATGTTACGTCATGTTTTAGACATAGTTCTATGTATCTGTGATAAAGCCACCATAAACCATTCTATTCCAAGGTGACGCCTATTGCGCCGCCTCTATCCCTGGGTTTCTTGTCACAAGAGCTGCTAGACTCGACTTCATTAAATTATCATTAAAAGTTTACCCAAAAAGGGTTGTTTTGTTTAAGTGAAAATTTCTTTAGGCGCGTTGAGCATTTTTTGGTAGGGGGTAAACTTGTGGATTCTCGTCACCGACACCTCGCTTCGACATGATCTCGTTTTTACGAAGACAAAAGGTCTTAAATATAAATATACTACATTCATAATTAAACTTTAATGTCTTAGTTTTAAGGTTTATAATTAAATATTATAATTATTTTAAATATATATGTATTTTTAAATTATTTTAAATTACCTGATGCCCGCGACTACGTCCGCGTGGGTTCCCACGGGAACTCCTTAGTTTTCCGGGATAAAAAGTAGCCTATGTGTTATTCCAGACTATAATCTATTGCTGTTGCAAGTTTCATCCAGATTCGTTCAGCCGTTCGGGCGTGATTGAGTAACAAACATCCATCCATACATCCAAACTTTCGCATTTATAATATAATATAAAATATAATATAATATTATATTTATATTGAATTATAAGTTTTCATTTCTATCGGCAGTACCTATGACAGCCGATTTTTTTTTTAATTTATAGAAAGACATACGTATCTGTATATAGAATATCGCCTGATATTCTATTCCAGGGTGACGCTAGCCCTGGGTTTCCTGCCACAAGAGTTGCTCGGCTCAAGTCTATACGAGCACGTGAGCTCGCTGGAGCTGGGCGCGGTCGCGCGCACGCACAAAGCGGCCTTGCTGGGCAAAGACTCTCTGCGCACGCCGCCATACTGCTTCAAGAGAAAGAATGGCACCTTCGCGCGGATACAGACGCATTTCAAACCTTTCAAGTAAGTATTGAATCCGGTAGTAAGTATATAAAATTGCTGAAATCTTTGCTGGCAGGGTGGTACGTTTAAAAATATCAGGATTGCTTGATTACTTTGGTTTAAATGGTAACTAAAAACAAACTTAATCTGACAGACATCTACACTTCTATATATATATATAAATGAAACCCGTTTTCCTTGGTCACGGCATCACGCGTGAATGGCTGGACCGATTTCACTAATTCTTTTTTTGTTGTATTTGTTATTATTAGGAGAAGGTTCTTACGGAAAAAAATATTAAGAAAATCTCTCAGAAATATTGAAAAATATACATTTAATTTTGCATACTAAGGCGGTACGAAGTTCGCCGGGTCAGTTAGTATATTATAAATGCGAAAGTGTGTCTGTCTATCTGTCTGTGGTATATCGGTAGGTTACATCCCGGGTAGGGACATTTTTTCCTGGAAAATTAAGGAAGTTTCCCCGGGAACCGAAAAACTGAATCCACGCGGACGATGTCGTGGGCATTCAATATTTAATATACCTACTTGTTTCTCAACATGTACCGACAACTTGATTTAGACCGGGAAGTCGCATCTGATTGATTGCTAACTTAGACCAGCTTGGCGACTGGTTTCCATCGAGGGTGATGATCCCATTAGCTAGTAAAGTTATATAAATGCACTAGCTGATGCCCGCGACTTCGTCCGCGTGGATTGAGGTTATATTGGTTCCAGCGGGAACTTTTTCCGGGATAAAAAGTAACCTGTGTGTTATTCCAGACCATGACCTATCTCTATGCCAAATTTCATCTAGATCCGTTGAGCCGTTCTGGCGTGATTGTGTAACAAACATTCATCCATACATCCATCCACCCAAACTTTCGGATTCATAATAATAGTAGGATTGCCAATAGATATATGAAAAACGGTCTCGATATCACTTTGGCGAATTGGTGTCGCTCTCGCACACATGGCCACTGCCAGAGATCAAGAATATAATCAACTTGTTAATGCCCCCGTGGATTGAGGTTTTTGGTTCTGGCGGGATTTCGTTAATTATTTGGGATAAAAAGTTGCCTATGTCTATCTCTAGGTCTTCAACTTTATCCATGCAAACAACCACGTCGATTCGTTACTCCGTTGCGGCATGATTGAAGGACAAACAAACACACTTACCTACAGAATATAATGCTCATTCTCACGAACGACCTTCGGACCTTCTTGAGGCAGAGCGATGGAGTCACGAGTCCTTATCGTTGCTGGAGCGAGTCAGATCCACGCTTTTTTATTATCATTTACATTCGCATTTATAATTTACTAGCTGATATAATTTTTGCACACTGTCTCTGACAGTAGATTGTGGAAGTTTCTACTTTATACAACTATTTAAAGTATCACCCACAATTTTGCAAAATAAATGATTTATGATTATGATTAAGATTAAATGTAGCGTTTATAATATTAGTATAATTCAAAATACTGTAGGAACCCATGGACGAAAGACGTGGAATACCTCATCGCTAACAACACAGTGGTGACGCACGAGTGGGCCGAGCCTTCGCTGGACGACTATCAGCGTTACGACATTTACAACCAGAGTACGTATCATACCCTTTTGAAGTGAAAACTTCTTTGGCCTCGATGAGCACTTTTTGGTAAAATGGCCCAGGCTCAAAAGTGGTTGATATTTCGTAGTGTAGGTACAATATAAATTATAAACTGCGTCTCAACATATACATAGGTTTTGGGTGATGATGTTCTTACAAATCACATGCATGCGGATATTTAACAAGTGTTTGCTTTTTATTTTTCATGTTATCATTTTTTTTAATGTTTCTATAGCCTCGACTTGGATTTATTTTTGCGAAAAATTCTTCAGATTTATAAAATGCTAATGTTAATAATAAAATTTTATGAATTTCAATCTATCCTTATCGAGTTTTTCAATTCTTCTGTTAAATATTGCAATTATTTGTATTTTTTGTCATTTTTCGTCACTATCATGATGAATTTTTGCACGCCTCCAATGCATTTTGATTATCTTTTCACATATTATCACATCTTTCGACCATGTCTCATTGGCGATATTGCCGCCAATTGTACAGACTTTTATTTGTTGCTTTTTTGATTTTTTGGTGTATAATTTTCATCAACATTTCTTTTTTTTTATTTCACCGTTAACTTTTTACCGACTTTTCGTCTTGCCAATCCACCCAACGGTATGTATGTGTCGGCGTGGCGCACCATACGTCCGTTTGTCCGCAGGCGAGCCGTACAGCGATGACCCTGATAGTCGGCTTTCAGAAGCCGATGTGGAGATGCAACGCCTGATCGATTCGCAGATCGAGTCGCACAAGATCGGCTCCACCATCGCGGAAGCTGCCTTGAGGAGGTCTTCCACGGAATTCTCGCCTGAACTGCCCGCCGTCTTGCTTCAGGATGCCGTGTTCAATCAGGAGGTGAGCATCTTTTAAAGGACAAAAGACAGCAGCATTTCTTGCAGGTTAAAGATCCTAAAGACAGATTTTGGGACAGCCGTCCACAAAACCAATTAAGGGCTTATAAGACTTAATAGGACTGTTTATGGTAGTATCAAATAGACGATAGAAGGCTATTAGAAGTCGTTATGTGGAGATGCAATGCCTGATCGAATCACACAAGATCGGCTCCACTATCGCCGAAGCGGCCTTGAGGAGGTCTTCCACGGAATTCTCGCCTGAACTGCTTGAGACTTGCTTCAGGATGCTATATTTAATCAGGAGGTAAGCATCTCTTACAGGACAAAAGACAGCGGCGGTTCTTGCAGGTGAAAGATTCTGAAGACAGTTTTTGGAGATTAACGCCTGATTAACTCGCAGATCTAGTCACACAAGATCGTCACACGTCTCACTTACCTAATAATTATTAAATAAAAAATAAAAAACACATTTTTAAACTTGTGTATATGCCAATTGCCACATATGATGGATACAATGTATGGAGCAAAACAGTAATAAGATGCATGCAATGTATGGAGACGACGTGTGCGTGCACGAAATTAGCGGCGGCGGGGCGACGGCGGCAGCGGGGCGACGCGATGTGGACCGATCCGCTAGCGGCGTAAAGTTCGGGCACGAAACAGGCAGTCTGTCAGTGCCCGCTCGTGTAGGGATGTTCCGAAGCTATCGACGCATAGATAGCCACCCATATCGATACATTTTCATTTTTTAAATATAAATGAATTCATGTTGAATACCAATATGATATTTGACTTATTTTTTGTGTCTTTTGCTAGTAGTATAATAATTATTATCAACCAATATTTATTTGATTTAAAATAAAAAGGTCATATTTTCGAGGGTTTCTGACTCACTTACTAGGTACAGTGGCAACAAACATTGAGTCCGCTCTCGTCTGTTTCGTGCGCATCGCCATACTTGTTTTATGGCTTTATTCAACGACCTAATTTCATGTAAATTAATTGTGGTCTATGTCACGGGCCATTTTAAACGAAGAGAAGTCTAGTTAATTTACTAACACCATTTAGTCTGAAATGCGGGAACTTACTTGCTACATAAGTGCTATCTAGTATATGACATCTTAAAAACGTATGATATGGTCAAAGATTCGTAGAGAGATGTTATTATATTAAATAACGTGGCTTATGAATTTTATAATTATTGTAAATTGAAAACACATCTCGAAATAAAAATTACACCGCCTATACACCGCCAAATTAATTCGTAGACCACTTTTTATGTGATAATTTAAATTATTTACACGAGGTGCGAAATGCCAGCATCATGGAGTGGACTACGACAGGTGAGGTACCGATACCGAAACATATTTTTATATGAAAGGATCCATCTAGTACCTACATATTATTTATATCGATGATCATTATCGATGATTATTAATAGGTAAATAAAAATACAACACTGGTACTCGAGCAAGCGGCGAAAAAAAATTAAGGTAAGCGCTGGTAATGTCGACAGTGTTCCGATACCCGTCAGATTGTAAAAAATGTATTGCGCAACGAATCAGCCTGGCTATCCAATGTGGAAATGCAGCCAGCATTCTTAACACTATTCCACGCGGGCATGATTTATATACTAATTAGGTTAGGCTACCTAGCTTATGGTAAGTTTAATTGTAATGTTCTCGATAAATAGATTTTTAATATGCAATTAAAATAAACTTGATGTCTAAGACAATATAGAGTTTAAATGAGTGTTAAAAACGTCGAGTTCTGGGACATATTAACGACATAATCTGGATAAATCCCTCATTTTTGTATTTTTTAAAGATTTATTATTTAATAACATTATTGTAATTAATTAATTCTAAAATTATATTTAAAAAATTATATGAGTTTGAAAGTAATTTGTTTTGCTTTAAATTCACTACAGCAAACTGGCAAAGCTACAAAGTCAGCTAAGTTCAAAACCTGACGACTATCGATACTTTTCCCTTAGTTTGTTCCCGTCGCTTCTACGTCACCCGTCGCGCTGCCATCGCTCGTGCATCGCTCTATGGCCCCGCCCCGCCGTCGCTCGTTTCGTGCCCGGTCCCATACAAAGTCATACATTTGATTCCGTCGCCGTCGCCCCGCTACCGCCGTCCGCCACCGTCGCTAGTTTCGTGTTTGCTCACCCAAGATTAATTTACATTTAGTTTTATTCGACATTAAAGTAAGTACCTACCGTAAAATAATAAATTGCATATGCCCTAATGGGTTGACATGTCTTATTGTAAAAATTATATTATTGTAAAATTCTTCATGTTAAATACAAATAAAAAATCTGAATCAAAAACTGTCCGTTTCAGCCATCCATAGTAGACAACCTACTCGGTGGAGATGTGGTAAACTACGACGTGGCGCTGAGTTCAGCGGGGGCTGAAGGCTCCCCTCCAGAGGTCAACCCCGTGCCCTCAGCAAGCCCTTCCCCCGTCTCACCCCCGCTACCCTCCCTCAGCCTCGACGGCAACGGCGAAGCAGCCATGGCGGTCATCATGAGCCTCTTGGAAGCGGACGCGGGCTTAGGGGGACCCGTCAGCTTTTCGGGGCTTCCATGGCCCCTGCCCTGAAGTGTCTCTGGTATATAGAAATTATGTCTCTTTTGTGTTGTATTCCTCAATGCTGAGTTGGTATTCGTTGTCCCTTTCCATTAGTTACATAAGAGTTAAGGTAGGAGTTTTCTTGCGATGGTAATACGGTCGGTTCCACATATCTACGCCACGACAGAGTACTTAGTTACTGTTTCACCTCACGAAATTATATTATGTCACCTTAAATATATTATAAGCGAAGTGAGCTGTTAGCCTGCAGGCCGATTACGGAAAAACTGCTTCAATGTTAAATTATTGTTGTGATTTAATTTGTGATTGTGTGCATGTTGTTCGTGCATTTGTGGTATTTTGGTGCAACAATGCATTTTGGCATTAAAGAGTGCGAATCAGAAGCCCTATTACGATAAAACGATTGCTACAACGATTGTAACGAAAGCGTCTCTAATTGGCTAACACTCTTTCGCTATTGGATAAAATCCATTATCAAATAGATACCACCTGATGATCACCTAATGTATGTACCTACCTAAATCATAACGATTGAGACTGTAACAATGATTGATGCCGGTTTATCGGAATAAGGCCATTGAGGTGATTGCAATCGTCATACTGCTATCATTTTACCGTAATAGGGCTGCTGTTTAAATGTTCACTTCGCATCTGTCTGATATCCAACGCCATACATGATTACCTACTATACTCGTTCGTCAGACAAACATGGAAAACTCATTCCAAAATATTTGTAAATCATTTGCCTATTATAATTATTTTAGTCGATTTTAACTTTAGCAGTAATAAAAATTATGAATGAAATATTATCATTTATCATCATCAAAACCAAATTTTTGACATAATAATAAAAAGAAACCAATATTATAATTTGTTATGCTTTTCCCAAATATATCATTACCTTGGGCTTATTATTATTAATTTTATAACCCTGTAATATACCTTTGTCCAACATACACGGCGAGCGTATGCAAGCTTTTTTGTGGGTTACGTAATTTTAACCGTCTGTCATGCAACCGGACCCAAGCTACTGCTAGCTAATAATCGTCTTGGTAACTAAATATTTTTATTTATGCTCTGTCCTAAGTTTCCAAACTTAACTGAAGTTTGGTCGTTCAAACATTTTTTTTATTAATTTGCGGGAAAGGGTAGAGGTATAGGTTTGAGTTCCCATAAACGCGACTATATAGTAGTAGACTAATAGTACTAGCTGATGCCCGCGACTTCGTCCGCGTGTACTGAGGTTTTTTGGTTCCCGCGGGAACTCTTTAATTTTCCGGGATAAAAATTAGCTTGTGTTATTCCAGACTATCTATCGCTGTGCCAAATATCATCCAGATCCGTTCAGCCGTTCTGGCGTGAAAGAGTAACAAACATCCATACATCCATACATCCATACATACATCCATACTCACAAACTTGAACGCGTTTATAATATTAGTAAGATTTTAATTTTTAGTATCATAATCTTGTTGTTTAATAATATGTTATAGTTTTATTTATAGTTAATTTTAAATTATTTGTAAATTAATACTTTTATTGACCTGTTCCATTTACATCGATGATAATTTTATTATTGTAGGAAAAGTACCTTAATTGTTAAATTGATTTTAATGAAATTTTTACTATGAAATTGTCGCATTATTTTTTATTTCTTATTTTTATCAATCATTATTATTCTTAAATCAGATTTTATTAATTAAATGTGTTATACTTCACTGTGTTAAACATAAGTATATAATTCATTATGTTTTAAATAAAATGTTGTTAGTTTCGTTTTGAGGGCTGGTTCTTCATTTGCTTATTGTTTAATTGATAAAAAGGTAAGTTTTTGTGTTGGAACTCAGCTAAATTGTCAAGTTTATTTGGCAATTGGAAAATCAGCCAAATTTAAGTATTTAAGTTAGATTTAAAGTTACATTTGTGCAATTTAGACGGAGTTCAATTTTATTATTATATAAGTAAGTACACATAGGTTAAAAAAAACATCTAATAGGAATAAGTAGTACAATTTTTTATTTGGCAACTAGTCAAATGAGCGAACCTTTTTCTAAGGTCAAAACGCGCGTTTCGTATGTGATGAAATCTGTTCCGGTGGCCAAAATTGGAACTTAATGTTTATGACTGTTTAGTTTGTGTTTTTATTTTATATCTCATGTAGGTATACTAGCGACGCTGTCACCAGGTCAGATAAGTTTGTGGGACTTATCTTAACCGGTGGCCAAAATTGGAACTAATATTTGTACCTGTTAAGTTTTTTTAAAATTTTATTATTCATGTCTACTATCGCTGTCACCGGGTCAGATAATTTTGTGGAACTATACTTACTTGTGACGCGTGTCATGACGTCATCAAAATTCGATTTACTTTTATCGATAGGCTTTCAAACATTAAACTAACAGGGTACGTGGATGTTACGCCTTTTAGAAGGTCCTCTATTTAATTATAATAATTAAACAAAAAAAAGTGATATAAGTCTGGTATAGTTCTTGCAATTCACGAGTGCACGTGGCTTGTGGTTGTGTTAAAATC
This sequence comes from Erebia aethiops, assembly GCA_923060345.2. Classification (NCBI taxonomy): domain Eukaryota; kingdom Metazoa; phylum Arthropoda; class Insecta; order Lepidoptera; family Nymphalidae; genus Erebia; species Erebia aethiops. The sequence continues at coordinate 2,229,487 of OV281079.1, read as the reverse complement.
CTATATGTATACATTTGTGTATGTGTACACGTGTGGGTATCTTAGAGGTGTTAAACTATCGCTAAACGGTTAAACGGTTAACGGTTGAAAATCTTTACTCCTGTGCACTAGCGAGTGAAGATTGTTTACTACCGTTTTCAACCGTTAACCGTTTAACCGTTTAGCGATAGTTTAACATCTCTAGACTGCGTGTACGTGATAGCGCGTACGACTGACCGCTCCGAGAGGTACCTACGCACACTTACGCAATGTGTATGTCACCGTAAGATTCCAAAAGCCGTTAGATTGTAATCTAACTAGCGAAATTGTAAACTGTCGACAGATTGTGAACCGTTCAAATTTCTGAGTGTCAATTTTTGAAATATTCATTGTATTTACGTTTTCTTGTCTCTTTCTTGTAGGTTAGATTAGGGTTCGACATAAATAATCATGGTTTACATTAGGTTTTATTGGGTTAATATACCTAAAAGATTACAATCTACCGAAAAATAATGCGTTAAATTGTAATCTGTCGACAGTTTACAATTTCTCTAGCTAGATTACAATCTAACGGTTTTTGTAATCTTACGGTGACATGTGTATAAGACAAGTTCACGCGCGCGTGCATTGCAAGAACTATACCAATAAAAAAAACTGTTTAGAGACAGTTACTTTGTATCTATATGTATATCGTATCTACTAGTTTTGATGTCATATTTATACAGCTTAACAAACGTATCGTGGGTCGGAGGCACCACTGGCTATTAATAATCTACTTTAAGATCAAACCAGTGTTGGGTGCCATCCCACCAGAGGTGTGCTACGTTGCTAAGCTGCGGATGTGTGTAGACTGCTTGATCTAACCCGGTGTCCTACATGTGCGACCAACGCGACACCGCGACTCGATACGACGCGACAGTATCAAACAGTAGCTGACCCTTCACGTTGTCGCGTTGACAAGTTTGTCATTTTCTATGTCGTACCGCGTCGCTTATGTCGCTGACCTGTTGTCCTAGGTGAGCGACAGAAGCGACGCGACGCGATACGACGTCAGAAAATGACAGATGTTGTCGCGTAGAAACGTCTGTTTTCTATGGCATCGCATCGCGGCGCTTCTGTTGCTCACCTAGGACAATGGGTCACCTATAGCGATCTAAGTTTCTATCTTATATATCATATATTGTATTCTAAGATCTTAATCTTAATTAATAGGTTAAAGTAGTGTTTAAATTAACTTTGTGGGTATAATACTGTTTTTAGTTTTCATTTTTTTAACATAAAACTGATAGATCACAGAGAGATGACTAAAATTTCATTATTATCGGCCGTTAACGAATGGAACTTTGTATGTATTGTGTAAGAATCGTAATAGTTTGATAGCATAGCGCGCATTATTCGAATTGGTTAAGGGAGGTAGGTACAATAGTGACATGAATACAACATAAAATATGGTAGGTATTAGGTATAACCAAAAAATATTAAGTGTCCAACTTAAATATTACTTAGTTGGACCACCACAGTTGGATACAGAAGGCCCGAGGCCCAACTAGTTGGACAGACTGATAGGACCACGAGTCACGACCCCTGAATGGTATTATTATTTGTATTTTTGTGGGACCATTTAAATCTTAGTAGGTATAACTGGAAAATAGACAGTTTGATTTTTTAGCAGAAAAAAATGACTTTTAGTGCGGGCGTAATTTGTTTTATCTAATAATAATTAATTAATGTATACCTATAAATCAACTGTTGTATTCTTAGTTTAGCCACAGTTTAGCATCTAGATAATTTTATGGATGGTCATAGGTACTAGACTCTAGAGGTATTTACGAAAAATAATTTAGTCATGTTATGTATTTGTATTGTTGATTTAATTATTATATTTTTTGTTCAGTTTATTTCTTATTATAATAAAGTGTTTCGAGTATTCATTGTTTCATTATCTAAACATAATGCAAAATTTTTAATAAGAAGGATATTAATTTATAAATGCAAAATAAGGAAATGCAGCGTGAAAAAAACTACTCGTAGTTTATGGGACACCCTACCGGCAAAGACTTGCTGCCAAGCAACTTAGCTTTCCGGTACGATGTTACGATGCAGTTCTGAACCCGATTAGGAGTATGGAATAAACTGGCTAACCCGCTAACGTCTACCGTACCTGCTACCTAACCGTACATATATCACTTATCAGTCAGTAGTCTAAGGAGATGATAGTCAATTAGAGTAATTCAGTTGTCTCGAAAACACTGTTGGTATTGTTATTATTTTTTATCAAAAGACAAACAACAACAATAAACTCACAGGTGACCGATTGGTAGGTATATTTTATTATTGTGCAATTGTATATTACGCAGGTGTGCCTATTTTAGTTTACACGTGTGAAATGTCAGTTAAAAAGGTTTGAAATAAACAAAAGATACTCTGAAAGGACTGAAAAGAGGGCTGCTACGTCATTCAGCAGGTAAAGAAAACCATCACTTTCTGACCGCTGTGACGTATGAATGACGTATTCGTCTGAAATTGACTGGCTTCGGTTGGCTCAACAGACATTTTAACTCGCACTTTCAATGCAAGTTAAGTATATGAAAACGCACTTTTATCGAACCATCGCCCAAAATTATGCTAAATCTGCTAAACAATTGAAAATATTAAAAACCACGTGCAGAATTACGCAGGCCAGAGAAGTGCAGGTAGGTATACACAAAATGGCGGACTCCGCGTGCGTTTTCGACTAGAAAGTAAGAAAAAAAAATTGGCAGTCATAGGAATCGCCGGTAGAAATAAAAACGAATATTAAAATGATTTTTTGAAGTATTTTTTTCTAATTAAAAATAATAATAATAATAATTAAAATATTTCAAAACTTTAAGGTTTAAATACTATAAGGCATTAAAGTTTAATTACGAATGTACTTTATTTATATTTAAGACCTTTTGTCTTCACATGCAACGCGCGAGGTGTCGGCCACGGTTACCCAGCACTTATTAATACAAATCTTAAAACTAAGGCATTAAACTTTAATTACGAATGTTCTATATTATTATACTTGAGACCTTTTGTCTTAAGAACAACGGTGTCTCGACGTCGTCACCACCGCGTGCAGGACCCGCGTCATGTCCAGGTGTCTCGTCGCTGCGGTCTATGGGCTACTCGCTAGTCTTTTTTTTTCGGATGGAGTATGCTGCATAGGCCCTATTGGCCGCTACAGCGTCACCGGGGGGTTGGGCGAGCGCTAGGCGTCGCCGAGAAAAGAGCCCTAGGGCTCGATGACATCGGGGGGAGGGGGCAACGCCTTCCTAAGGGCGCCTCCTGTGAGGCTTGGACCTCGGCTTGGGATGACGTTGGGACGAACGGGAGGTCGGTTGGACTAGATTAGTCCATACGCCCCCGAGGAGATTACAAGAAAATAGAAGTTTGTCAGAACATTATAATTATCTAGTCTATTGAACTCCGGTTATTTTAACCTAGTTTGAACTCGAAACAAGAAAACAAAAACTTTACTCATAATAACAAAACTTATTATTTTATCGATTAATGATAAAACGGAGTCAAAAGATAATCTTCAACCTAAAGAAACAGTAGGTACAATGAACACTTTTGTTGTAAAGAACACTATCTACTTGTAGTCAGCTTACTACCGCAAGGGTTGTCACTGTTGTAATATTTATTTAACCGACTGCCAAAAAACGAGGAGGATCTCAATTCAGCGCGTATTTTTTTGCATGATAAATTAAAAAGCCAAACTGTGTGCGAGAACAGATCACTTGTCTCGCTCTCATAAGCTGATTGGAAAATAAACTGAAAGTAATGGAGGAAGATCAGGCGCAGGAACGATAGTCGATTGATTTACATACCTACTTACACTTCTAGGTACGGCGTTATGTATACGGAACAGGGAATCTACTTACTATTCTGATGTTATGTGGGGTTATAGTACCACCAAGTTCCCAACTCGAGAAAACAACTGAAAATTTCTTGACAAAAAACCGCACAAGCGCACTCCTAATCCACCCGTTACGGCCTGCGTCGCTTGGTGAGTTAATGGCGATTTAATATTTATTTTGATTCATTGGTTAGGAATGAATGAATTTAGGATGTGACAACCCTCAGTGATAGCGATAGCGATGGCGGCCATTCACTCGCGTGGGATGCTCCGTATCGCAGGACGCAGTACTCCGCACCAGTTACCCTGGTACTCTGGACCAGTCGCCGCGCCGGTCTGATCTGTCACTCGCCGCACGATGCGTGCCCGCTGCATACTTCTGATCATCACAGTAACGGCCTGCTTCGCTTGTGAGTTAACTACTATCTTTTATTTTATTAAATACTAGCGACCCGCCCTGGCTTCGCACGGGTGCAATGCTGATACTACTTACTACAGAATGTCTTTCGTTCACAGCTTTTTTGTCATTAGACAATACAAACATGTTTTCTTTAGAGGTTAAACATGGTTATTGTGGAATTTGTGGGTTATCTCTAAGAGATAGACATATTTTTTTTTTTTTTTTTTTTTTTTTTTATCCACTACAAGCTAGCCCTTGACTACGACATATTATAGTATCCCGGACTTTTTTGTAGACCTTTTTAAGGTGTACAATACCGTAGTACATTATTTTGATCTATCTCGTAGGGTTCAGCCAGCGCTTGCACTGTAAGCGAAAAAAATGTGTTTATTTACGACATCACAATTGAAACCTCTAAAATTATTAGCGTTTCTCTACTATATTATGCATGTATTAGGTATACATATTATAAACTTTCCTCCTGAATCACTGTAAACCGCAAATTATTAAAAAAACCGCATCAAAATCTGTTGCGTACCTAAAGATAGTATAGTATATATATATTATATATATATATACTATAGTACCTAGTTTTAAAGATCTAAGCATAGGAACATAGGGACAGACAGCGGGAAGCGACTTTGTTTTTTATTATATGTAGTGATGTAGTGATGATATTTGAAATCGAGTGGATTTGACTGGTGTTAAATTCATTTTGAGTTTCTTTGACGATTCCTAAAATCTTCATTAAGCAACTGCTAATGTTAATAATAATGCATATTTTACTTTTTATTATTATTAGTAGCGGATACATAATCTCGTCGGTTTACATAAACGAAAATACTCAATTGGGAATAAAACACTAACTAACTAACTAACTATTAACATACTGACGTAAATTGAGGCATTTTTTTTAAAATTATAATATGGTTGGAAGCTGCGAAAGTTGAAGATATTGGTTTAGACACCGGGCGTTCTATACGAGGTCACCAGTTTGCAAAATTGCACACAAAAAATACAAAAGTTATGATAATCGCCAAACTACACTGCATGTAGTTCTATCGCCGACTTCAAACTTTTTAAGAAATTACTTTTTAAACTTTAAGTTACTTGCTTCAAACACACATTCGGATAATGGGGCCCCTATGAAAAGGCTGTTGTACCTAGTCCTCAAAATAGTCCTCTGTCTATTTTGTTATAACATGCGTAAAGAGTATGTAGATAAGCAGTATTCAAGATTAATTAAACGATTACTTAAAAAAAACTTCAAGATCAATTCGTAGGTATCAATAAAATGTGATAAACTTACCTACTATTGAGGTATATTTTGAACGTAATATAAGTGTACGTATAGATAACGTTAATGAATATCGGTTATCTATCGGTTGGTGATTTGACAGTAACTGGGCAAGTGGCCAGCGGGAAAGGCGGCCCTGGTTGTAACGATGATGATGACAATAGTTGTACATAGATACCTATTGTTTCAGTGTTTGTCCAGGCGTGCGACCCGGGCCAGTCTCAGAATGGATGCAAAATCTACGGAACCTCTTGCAAGTGTGGCTACGGGTGTAAGAGCGAGTACACATACAAGACTAGGAGGTCCTGCCTCAATGCACTGAGGGGTAGGTTCAATAACCCTACTTCCGATACGAAATCCGAAACTCGTACCCTACGCAAGTACCCTGTAGGTTTTGATTGTCAAGTGAATCGTCAAGTGAATCTGCCACATGAATAGCAAAACTGCCAGCTACGCATTTGTAGATCTACTTATCTGTTTTCCACATGTCAAGAATAAGCGTTAAAATGGTCGAGGACAACTTCGTTAAATGAAACGTACCTTAGAGTTCTTCATATAATGTTCTTTAAGGCGTCTGAAGGAAACTACATGGGCTATGACCCTCTTTATAAGATACCATAATGTTACGTAACAAGCAGAATCTGATTCAAATCAAATCAAATCAAATCAAATATTTTTTATTCAAATAAACTTTTACAAGTACTTTTGAATCGTCAAGTGAATCTACCACTGGTTCGGAATGCCATTCCTACCGAGAAGAACCAGCAAGAAACTCGGTGGTTGCTTTTTTTAAATAATTCATTTACAATTACTATATCAATGTGTACATAAGTAACCGCTGTCCCCAGCATTGCTGGAGCGATCAAATCCATGCTCCTCTATCATTTACATAATCTTCAACAGTATAATAAGCTTTTTTCAGGAGCATACTTTTAATGGATTTCTTAGTAGCACCGGCGGGAAAGTAGCCCCATTCCCGCCGGTGGCACCCGTTCACGAGCATTAATTTATAAGCTCCTGCAGAACATCCGAACACAGTGCGTCGTCCCATTGTCTTTGAGAAAACAAAGATACCTACCGGTTCCTTACTGGGACATGCCACATTGAAAGCAACTCTTAACTTCTGCCAAATACGACGGCTCAATGGAACATAATGATTGGTTTATAATATTTCCAAAGAGCTTAAACTTACTAATAAGCAGAAGATAGATTAATAATTATAATTAAATACTCAATGATAAATGCTGATGATGTAAATGAGTGGTACGCGTGCTGGTCGCGATGATGATTTGCGCACTGATTCATTGTTATATTGAATGTGTAATGAAAACTAGGTTAATGCTAATGGAGCACATTGTATTGGACTGTGGACCGTACAGTTCATGTCGATATTGTTCGTGTAAAATGTAGCCTATATGTTACCTCCGTAATGAAGAATCGATTAACATCTCATTAATCAATAGTTTAGGCGCTACGGTGGAACATACATAAATACAAACTTACATACATAGCCTGCTAAATCATTACCCTTCCTTTGGGCTTTGCCGTAGTCGGGTAAAAATTGCTATGTCTATCGATCACAATTACCTCTGATTGGTTTATAGTTAAATACAATATCCATTGTCATCCAAGACCACCCTGGCGAAGTTGAGAGAGAGAAGTGTTGTGTCGTATAAGCGGGAGGTCCCGGGTTCGATCCCTGGTTGCTGGAGGCTGGGTCAATTTGGGAATTCACACTTTCTGAATTTTCTCTGGTCTGGTCTTGTCTGGTGGAAAGCTTTGGCCATGGCTACCGCCCTACCAGCAAAGGCGTGGCGCCAAGCGATTCAGCGTTCCGTTACGATGCCGTGTAGATACCGTTTAGGGGTAAGGGTTCAATATAACAGCAATACTCCTGATCTAGGTCAGCCCGCTACCATCATTGCATTAACTTTTACCACCAGGTGAAATCGCAGTCAAGGACCAAGTTGTAGTGGATTAAAAAAACCTTCTGAATTACCTCTAAGCTCTCATTGATTTAAACTCTATCGCTATTGGCTCAAATCCCGTGTCCTTATCTTTCTTAGATACCATCGGCTGAGACTTGAGCGGTTATCTAACACCGGAAAGCTTTAGATGATGATGGTGGTAACGATGGTGACTGGAATGATGGCGATGGTGATTTTAATGATGGTGATGAATCTCTATTATTTGACAGAAATGAGTTCAAACTTCTGCTTGCGAGCGCCCTGCGTGCGTGGCATTTGCATACAAACTACGCAGGCGCCTGGCTTTACGTGCAAGTGTGAGGGCACTGGCTACTACGGACAGCGATGTGAAAAAGGTTTTTAAAACAATTAATAATACTAGCTAGATGATACCCACGACTTCGACCGCGTGGATTCATGTTTCCGACTCCCGCGGGAACTCATTAATTTTCAGGGATAAGCCTTATGTCCTTCCCCAGGATGCAGCCTATCCCTGTACCAAATTTCATCAAAATCGGTTAAACAGATGATCCGTGAAAGCGTATAGCAGACAGATAGACCGACAGACGGACAGACAGACACACTTTCGCATTTATAATATTACAATGGTATTATTAGTATATGTATATGGATAATACTAGATAATACCCGCGACTTTGTCCGCGTAGATTTAAGAATTAGGTTTTTAGATTCCCGCAAAGTTAGTTGCAAATTAAGAATTTCCAAATTGCTCCTGTCGGGGATCGAACCCTATACTAGTTCACTCTGCCTGTATACCATTTTAATAGATACTAGCTTTTTTCTGGAGGGAGGCTTCGGCCGTGGCTAGTTACCTCCCTCCGGCAAAGACGTACCGCCAAGCGATTAAGCGTTCCGGTACGATACGTGTAGAAAGTAGAAACCGACTAGGGGTAGGGGCTAACAGGTCAGCCCGCTACCATCTTAGACTGCATCATCACTTAGCATCAGGTGAAATCGCAGTCAACTTGTTGTGGAATTTAAAAAAATCAGTTCTATTGATTAAAGATAATATCTGCTTCAAAATTGAGTTGTAACATCCACCCGAACAAACATCTAAGTACATCTTTGTATCATACATACATACATTACAAGTTAAATAAAAGCTTAAAGGAGTTGTAGGTACCTAAAAAAATACTTACTATGCTCTTCTATACTATACCTACCTACCTAATGTAGGTACTCTACTCACCCAAATATTTCAATTTGTTTCAGTGTGCCCCACAGTGCCAGTCTACGGGCTGACGTTCCCTCACGAATGTGTCGTCATTTGAAATAAGTGCATAAAAGTGGCGACTGACTTAACAACGAGGATCTAACAATAATTATTTTATTTTATCGTAACGTAACATTCGGAGTGCAACATAGGAGTGCAGTACTCCTAAGCATCAGCATCAGGATTGAGGAGTTTGGAGTCAAAAAACATTAATGCTTTCTCTAACCATTGAAAGATACTTAAATAACGTTTTGCCGTAGGAACTGAGTACTGACTACATGAATAATTGCTCTCATTGTAACATGTTACATTACGATAAGGATCCGTCGCCAGTTATATCGGTAGATGTAATAATATTTTTTATAAATAGTCAAAGTGAATCCTACTGACGAAATAGGTAATTATTTATTTACGCGTAATTAGAAATGGTATGTCGTTGACCAGGCCATACTTTTATAGGCCAATCTGAAGTTTAAAAATTGGCCTAAAACTTAAACTTGGTAAACCTTACTCGGCTTAAACTTGGCCTTGGTTTGGTTTAGAAGTTGGCTTGACCAGGAAAATTAAAAAACCTGTTTAGAGGCGCCACTATTGCATTTCACAAGTAATAGTCATATGAAAATTAGTTCCACTATTTTCCGCAACATGGGAGGTTTTCTATTTTTCTCGTCAGGCTATAAGTTTGTTTATTGGAAAATATGCATATTTTATAGTTAATTAGAATTTTTATTTCGGCCTCATAGTGTAGGTATCGCCTTGGTTTGTTATGTTTATGACGATATTTCTTTATAATATATGTATGTCGGTCCCTTTAGTACCTTGTTAGTACCAGTCTGAGTTCTGACTTCTGACTGACAGAGACGACACTGTGCGAAGTCGAATATCTGCCGATTATCTCTTCACAAGCTATTTTTAGTATTTACCGCATAAGTACGAAAATTTAAATATAATTTCTAAAAATGAATAGGGCAATAAATTACTTCTAATTAATTAATATTGTGTTTTATTAATTATTGCTTGAAAGTTGTGCATGGTTGACAAAGATCCTTAACTTTTTGCTATTATTCGATTCATAAGCTTTATAGGGAAGGGCGACTTTTTCTGCTAAGTATAGTAAGTAGGGTTCCGTACGTCGTAGTCGAGATGATAGCCACGACTTCTTAATTATGGTATGGATCTAGTCCCTTCTCCCTCTGCGTAGTGAGCATCCATGGTAGTTAGCGTGTGTACAAACTTTGTATGTAAACGACCAAACGGAAAAATTTGATGACCTCAAAGTCCCGGCGGGTATATAAGAAATAATTTGCAGTCATAGGGACTTCCGATTGAAGTGAAAACTTCTTTAGGCACGTGAGCACTTTTTGGTAGGGGGTAAAAATGTGGAATACCTACGCGAGATCGACGCCATTCTTCTTAGGACAAAAAAATAAGTTCTCGGGGCAGATACGAGCATGTTGGTGGAACTCATAGATTTACTATATTTACCAGGAGCTGATGCCCGCGACTTTTTAATTTCCTGGGATAGAAAGTGTTATGCCTATGTGTTAGTCTAGACCGTGGTCTAGACTATAATCTATCTGTGTGCCAAATTTCATACAGATCCATTAAGCCGTTGGGGCGTGATTGAGTAACAAACATCCATCCATACATCCAAACTTTCGCATTTTTAATATTAGTAAGATTGGAGGGACTTTTTAACCGGCTTCCAAAAAAGGAGGAGGTTCGCAATTCGGCGCGTATGTTTTTACCCTCGACGAAACGGAGACGGTATAAATGTGTTTGCCCTAAGAGGTTGTGTGTTTGTTTGTTTGTGCACTTTTTTGTTACCGTTTTCCTGGAAAACTACTGGACCGATTAATATGCGGTTTTTTGCATTAGATATGTATAGCTGGTGAGAAGGTTCTTAGATATATTTTAGGACCATAGAAAACCAAGCTGAGCTGTAGTCTATGATTTTATTTTTTCAGTAGGTTACCATTTTTCTCAAAAAGTACTGGGCCGATTGAGATGCGGTTTTTTGCATTAGATATGTATAGCTTGTGAGAAGGTTCTTAGATATATTTTAGTACCATAGACAACCAAGCTGAGCTGTAGTCTATGATTTTAATTTTTAATGTTACCATTTTTCTCAAAAAGTGCTGGGCCGATTGAGATGCGGTTTTTTGCATTAGATATGTATAGCTTGTGAGAAGGTTCTTAGATATATTTTAGGACCATAGACAACCAAGCTGAGCTGTATCTAGTCTATGATTTTAATTTTTCAATATGTTACCATTTTTCTCAAAAAGTACTGGGCCGATTGAGATGCGGTTTTTTGCATTAGATATGTATAGCTTGTTAGAAGGTTCTTTGATGTATTTTGGTACCATAGACAACCAAGCTGAGCTGTAGTCTATGATGTAATTTTTTTAATATGTTACTATTTTCTCAAAAAGTACTTGGCCGATTGAGATGAGGTTTTTTGCATTAGATATGTATAGCTTGTGAGAAGGTTCCAGGTTTTAGGACCATAGACAATCAAGCTGAGCTGCAATCGTGATTTGGTAAGTGGTCATAGGAACCCCTTAAGTTCTCATCGTAACCCGTCGTATTTGGACTCTTTTGATTTGTCTTGACAATCACTTTAAACTTAGATGCTGCCCAGGGTCTCGTGATGTAGCCAGGAGGTGGTCATAGGAACTCCTTAAGTTCTCATTGTAAACCCGTCGTATTTGGACTCTTTTGATTTGTCTTGACAAGTGCTTTGTACCTAGATGCTGTCCAGGGTCTCATGATGGAGCCAGGAGGTGGTCATGGGAACTCCTTAAGTTCTCATCGTAACCCGTCGTATTTGGACTCTTTTGATTTGTCTTGACAATCACTTTAAACCTAGATGCTGCCCAGGGTCTCGTGATGTAGCCAGGAAGTGGTCACAGGAACTCCTTAAGTGATCACATTTTTTTAACAATTTTTATCAGAATATTAAAATTTGACACCTCTACTCTACTAAGCACAAGTTTTATCTCAGAATGAGAAGGATTTGGCTATAGTCCACCACTCTGGTCAAGAAAACTACTGAGCCGGCAAATATGCAGTTTTGAGTTTTAGATATTATTTTATATATACTTTTGCTAAGTTCTACTTAATTGTTGTTTCAAAGGAGCTACGCAGTTCGTCGTGGCTTATTAAAATTTTCAATTTTATTACTGACTTGTGTATAATAATGTTGCTGCGCGCTACCTTTCGCCTCAAGTCGCTTTATATTTTATGGATTTAACTAGGTATATCTATTAGTTATTTATGCAACAGTTGTGTAATAAGGGGTATTAAAACACGAATGTGGGTTTTGTGATAATAGTATCATATGAGTGTTTTAATACCCAATTATCAACAGTTGCATACAAGACTTTTCACACCACATGCTCGACAATGCCGAATTATATGTCATGTAAACCTTACCGAAAGCAAGACATTATATCTCTTGGCTTTAGCCGGGTTATAATGTTCTATTGAATTTCATTATAACCCGCTGGTCAATAATGTGATTTTCACTTTCATAATTCTTATTGCTATGGCTATAAAGTCTAATTTCGCTAAACAGAATGTGTTCTCAGCGGGCGCGGCCAACTCGATTTTCTAAAACCGAAGCCGTGGCCCACTAGATTCGCACTGAGACGAACTTCATTTTGTTTGTCAAATCGAGTAGGCCACGCCAGCTGAAAGAAGTGGCTATATAGGCCGTGGCCCACTAGATTCGCACTGAGACGAACTTCATTTTGTTTGTCAAATCGAGTAGGCCACGCCAGCTGAAAGAAGTGGCTATATAGGCCGTGGCCCACTAGATTCGCACTGAGAAGAACTTCGTTTGTTTGTCAAATCGAGTAGGCCACGCCAGCTGGAAGAAGTTGCTATAGCCGTAGCTAGTAGTACCTTTAGAAGATTCTATCACAACTCAAATAAACTCTAGTTCAACCTCGATAAACGTACCAAATAAAAATATAACGTTATCTTTCCATAATAATGTCTCCAATATCAATTTGCACTTTTAATTTGCTGTAATAAACACTATCTACTAAGCTTGGTTTTTTATTGTCTCGCATAAAGTGAGAAAAGTAGAGTATACACCACCGGGATAAAACTGTTTTTTTCTTGGGCGCTTGAATCCCTCACTCCACTCAGGACTCAATCTTAATTCCCTCGCTTTGCTCGGGAATTAACTTATAACACCCTTGCTGCGCTCGGGAGTTAAATTTGGAGTCCTTCGTTACGTTCAGGATTCAATGTAGCGCCCGTGACATAAAACAGTGCTTTATCCCCTTGGTGTATAATCTACTATTATCTACACTCATGATATGAATCCTCTATAACAGATTCTGAAATAGTTAGCTTAGGCTAACATTATAACATCCAGTCCTAGTAACCTAATATCATCCATTACTGAGTATATACAAATAAACTAAGTATTAATGAAATAATTATTTATTGTAGTAGTAATTAACATTTTGTATAGTGCAATTATTAAAATTCACTTGATGTTCTTTAATGTTGGAAGGTCCTGGATCCCGATGTACTCGGCGGAATATTTATATTTACCACTTCACTATTTTTATTTTATATGGAATTCGAAATTACATTCGACACGTGGATTTTGTTGGTTATAGAGTCATTAATGTAGCCCTCTGCAAGAGATGTAGACTTCCATCCGCCGCCGTGCCGTTTTAATGTGCTAACAAAACAATAAAAAAAACATCGATATATATTATGTAAGTACTAGATGGGCCCTTTCATAGAAAAACGCCGGGCCTCCGAGTTGCTGAACACGTTCCGCACCTGTCTTTGTTCCCCTCGTAGCGCTGTCACGATCGCTCGTCGTGCAGATAATTTGTTATTATTAAGTTAACATCTAAAGTTTGATTAGTTTGGCACTGTATAATTTTTATTTATAGGTAAGTGTTTCAATTCACAATCATACATTTCCAAAAAAACGTTATTTAATTTTCCTTTTTAATATTTTTATCCATTACGCAAGATTCATTTAATTTCCGCGGCAAACTGTATGATTTTTTTTTTACTAACTGGCCAGTTAGTAAAAACTTTGGGCTTTGGGTTCCAGCCATAGAATAATCAGCCCAGTACGATAAAAAAAATGCAATCAAGATTAGAGACGGGCAGACCGTACAATAGGCATTAATATTAAAAATTAAACTCTATTTAAATTTAATTTAATATTATTATAATAATAATATGATAAAATTTATTATTGACGTGGATTAAATTTTTAACTACAATAAATTACAAGTTTTTAGCATTAGTAGTTACTGAATTATGCAAAGTGTGACGGACGGACATGTCGCGCCACAAGGGTTGTTTCCTTATCATTTTGGTACGCAACCTTAAAAATGATTTTATTTCTGTCAATTTTCGACAAAACGTATATATCAATAACTAAAAAATAATAAAATTTAAAAAACCCACGACGTACTGCAACTCCCCATTCAGTGGACTTTGACCTTAAAATATATCTATTTATTTATTTATTTTATTATCATAGGAAAATCAACAGCGATTCTGATAAACAATAATACTTAAACACTAACAGGATCAGTATGGCCAATTACAGATTTTCTCAAACATAAATTAATTACAAGAAATGAGAGTGAGTTTAAAGAAATTTTAAGAAAGTAAGTGTAACAAACTTACGACATGTTGAATGATAAGTATAATGTTTTAGTCTGTGTGCATGCGTGTGTGTGTGTGTGTGTGTGTGTGTGTGTGTGTGTGTGTGTGTGTGTGTGTGTGTGTGTGTGTGTGTGTGTGTATGTATAACTATTGGTGGAGTTGTGTAGTGTGTCGCTTAAAGGTATTTTTAGAGTGGCGGAAGAGGTCAATTTCCGAGTAGATTTTATTATAGGTACGAGTCATTCTAGTTATTGCGGAATTTTGGGAGTAGTTTTTCCTTTTAAATGCCACGTGGAGGAGTGCAGTATGTCGAGTCCGTTTAAGAGGTGCAACTAATTTAATTTTGGACAATAGGTACGGACTTTCTATTTTACCGTTAATTAAATCATATAATACTAACATATCAGCTATTTGCCGCCGCTGCCCACAAGTTTGTAATTTATAGCGCTTACAATTATTCATATAGTCAAGAGGCTCAGAGTAAGTGCGAAAATTTAAATGTTTTATAAACTTGCGTTGTATCTTCTCTATTGCCTCGCTAGGCTTTATGTAGCAAGGTGACCAAATGCTGCTGCAATATTCTAAGTTGCTACGCACGTATGCGGAGTACATTGTCTTAAGTGTACTAATATTCTTAAAGGGTTTACAAGATCTTAAAACAAAGCCCAGCATAGAGAAAGCCTTATTAGTGATTGCTTCAATATGAGGATTAAATGACATTTTATCATCGAGAATCACTCCTAAATCACGTACTAAATCAGTTTTGGAGATGGATTGGCCGTCGATGGTATAATCAAATTGTATCGGGCTTTTATTTCTTGTGAAAGATATTTTCTGACATTTGCTGATATTAACCTGTATTCTGTTGTTTTTATAATAGCGGGCAAGTCTATTTAGGTCATCTTGTAACTTCTCACAGTCTTCTACACTATGGATTCCCAGGTATATTTTGGTATCGTCAGCGTACATTAAAAACTTTGAATTAAAAAAGCAATTGTTAATATCATATAAGTATATATTATAGAATAAGGGACCCAAATGTGAGCCTTGCGGGACACCAGAGGGAACGTCACAGAAATCGGACCGACAGCCACCGACGACTACAGCCTGAGAGCGATTCGACAGGTAGGATTTAACCCATCTCAGAAGGTCTCCATGGATGCCGAGGTACTTTAGCTTCTTTAATAAGATGACGTGATCCACACGATCAAATGCTTTTTCAAAATCAGTATAGATCACGTCAACCTGAACCCTATTGTCCATTGATGACAGGACATCTTCAGTGAATGTCATTAAGTTAGATAATGTGGACCGTCCTTTAACGAACCCATGCTGCTCAGGTGGAATTGCGTTTATCAAAATAGGATATATCGAATTGTAAATAATTTTTTCGAGCATTTTGCCAAATACATTCAAGATAGAAACAGGGCGATAATTTTCGACTTGACATTTCTTTCCCTTTTTGTAAATCGGGACAATATGAGCTTCTTTCCACTTAGACGGAAAGAAACCTTCAGCTATTGATCTATTAAAAATAATTTTAAGAGGTGTAATAAGAGCCCTACTTGCATGACTTATAAAGTAAGGCGAAATCTTGTCACTACCAGGACTTTTAGATGTATCGAGCATACTTATACTTTTTTTAATTTCGTTGTGGTCAACTTTGACGGAATGAATATGTGACGTACTCGAGTTTGTTGGGGGAATGAGCTCTGTAGAAGGATATTGATTAAGAGGTTGAGAAAAAACGGCCTTGCTAAGAACCTTCTCACAAGCTATACATATCTAATGCAAAAAACCGCATTATAATCGGTCCAATAGTTTTACAGGAAAGTTGTAACAAAGGTGGTAAAAATAACAACATCATACTATCATTTATCGTTTACCTCAGAGAGTTCACTGATGTAGGTATTATTTTCAACAAGCGTATCTGTACTAATATATGACAGAGTCATATACGTTTTCAAGCTGTCATTCAGCAATGGCGGATATTGCAAGCAAGTTCCCGCTTTTCAGACTAGATGGCGTTGATGGCGTTGCTAAAAATCGCCCACATTCTTTGTTTGACAGGGCCCGTCTATGTAAATTGAGGTCGTTGAAAAAAAACGAAGAAAAATGGCGGGGAAAATTCTAATGACCTACTTTTTTTTTACAGCGCGCGGCGTTCTGGTAGTGAAACGCGCGTGTATGACAATGTTCTTTTTTTGAAATTCGTATAGATGTTCTTTTTTTGTAATTCATACTGATACCACGCATCGAGCAGATGTGATTGTCTGTTGGCAAGGACCTTTAAACCAAAAACAAACCTTGGTTTAAAGGTCCTTGTCTGTTGGGTAAACCCTTTGCGCAGAGGGGATCGAAAAAAAAAAACAAAGGAGTAATGAAATTCAGTACAACATTACATCACCCGTTTGGATGATGTTATGGTTATTACGACATTGGGTGTTTTAATGTTGGCAATAAGCTAACTGTTTCAGAACCTGTTATAGAGGATTTATAGCATGGGAGTAGATAAAAAATATTACATTCCACTATACCGTAATAAATTAATAATTTAAAATCGCCAATGACCTTCTGGTCATTGAAAATCGCAATCGTTAAGATACCATAGACAGCCCAATCTGAGAACAACAGACTTGGAAATTGGAATCATAGAAATATACATACTATTTCTATGATTGGAATATAGACTTGAGAACGGAAGTGCAGGATGCCCATCGAAGACAAAAGATCATGACAGTAATGTCTAGTCAAACTCCGTTAAGGTTATTATTCTATGGTCAAACTATTGGAAAGGCCTTTACCCACAGCCGTAAAGCCAGTTATTGAAATTTAAAAAAAACTCAGTGGGTTGCTGCATAGACAGAGAAAGTAATATATATTAGACCAAGCCATATCTCCTTTTCACTCCCACATGAAAGAGATGCAGTGTTGAGATGTTACACAAGATAGAATGAGAACAAAATATGTTTTCTTCTATCTCTTTCTGCGAGTCACGGGTTTAGTTTATTTTGTTCATAAAGCACATTATGTGCTAGACTGCATTTGGGAAGTGTTTCAAAGTGCGAAGATAAAATTAATAATATTTAGACTCAATTACTAATATTTATCCTAAAATAAAGAGTGCTATTAAAGTGAAATAAATACTGTTGGAACTTGTGACGAATGTTTTTATTTTACAGTTGTATGACAAGTTATAAAATAATAAAAAACTGTTTCTATGGAGACTGAAGGTACAGTCCTCCTAACATCCACTCCTCTTTTAGGAACTGAGGTTAAGAGCTTTAATTAGCCTTTCCAGCCTGGGTGCATATAAGGGCTTTGTGAAACAATCAGCCAGTTGGTCCTCAGTAGTATAATGCTTGACCTCAAGTATGTCCGCTGCCACACACTCTCTGACATAGAGATACCTTCGTTGCATGTGCTTGGTTCGACTATGTTGCTCGTACGGCAGATTGTATGCTAGCTTTATTGTTGACTCATTGTCAATGTAAAGAAGTGGTGGCTTTTCAGTTTTAGTGATTTACTCCAACATCTGCTGTAGCCATATAATTTCCCGGGCTGTCTCCGAAGCTCCCACTAGCTCTGCCTCCGTCGACGATAAAGCTATCCTCTTTTGCTTGTTATTCCGTCAGCTGATTAGCGTCAGCGCAGCTGACAGCGAAATTGATGTCTGGCCTAGTCCCGACGATATTTTAGCGTACGGCAATGACCACTCTGCCGTATACCGTACAATTCGTCTTAAAAGAACCTGAATTCCGTACGATACGGCAATTGCCGTACAAACGGCAACGCTGGAACGGACGCAAAAGTCTCTGGCAAAAGTGACAACTGACAATGGCACATTTTGAATTTTTGAACTTTGGTCTTTGGCAGGTCAAAATGACATTAAAGTGACAGTAACAGCAGATCGACCGGCTAAAAATGACAGCTACAGTGCAACGATCGCAATCACCTCTGATTGGTAATCACTCTTCCACTATTGGACAAAATCCATTGACGCAGCAAGAATGCCATAAATTCAACCAATCACAACAATTGATACTGTAAACAATGATTGACGCAGAATTTACGCGGTCGCCCTGCAGGTACCAGGTTTGATAGATCTTTAAATTAGAAAAAGTTTTAATGTTGCCATCGATCGAAAAATATTTTCTACAAACTATATTTTTCATAATTAATTTTTAAAAAAACGGGGTTTTCTAAAATTATTATTTAAATGGCGTTTAATGTTATATTTTTTCCTCTTTCACGTGATGGCAGTTTGGTTCTGGTTCATTGACACTCAGAATAAAAAACCACCCTCCATCATTGAGGTATTATGTACTAAATGCCCTCCATACTGACGTAGTGATTATATTCTCTTTGCCATACTGAACTTGGAAATCAGTTGGAAATGTCATTTGCGAATTTCAAAAAAATATTCTTCGTAAAGTATTAGAATTCGGAGCAAAATATTTTAGTAGGCTTACCATATCAAGTTCTTTCAAGTAAAAGAAATATGAACGTCCAACTCCGCGGGGAGTATATATGCTAGTGTAAGTACATTTGAAATATTATTAATTATTATTTCGTCAATAATGTCTGAAACTGATGATGACGTAGTGCCAAATAGTTTTCATAAACTTCCTCATGAAAATGCCGTAAGTTAATCAAGAGCTGATAATATAATAAAGCATTCTTAGTTATATCTATCCACATCTACGATAATAATTAATATTGTCGTTTACTGATCCGCATACAGTTGGCTAGTTAGTGAATAATAGCTGTTTTTTTATGTAGGTATTGGTAATATTACTTGCCTGTGTTCTGGCTTGTTACGAAGTCAATGGAGCTTTTTATTCCTATATTTTGTATTTTTAGTTTGCTACAATGATCAGTTAAGGCTATCGCTTGAACAGATTATTCCTTCTAAGCATTAGAAGTTAGAACCTCTGAGAGACTGATTGTACACGGATCTGACCAAACCATTGGGGTGGTTTAAGCCTGGTACTTTAATCCTGTGAAGATTCACAGTGGCAATAGGTTGGCAGAGTAAGTTGGACCAGGCCCTTATAATTACTAGTACTACAGACACTGTCAGGAACTGTATCTGCCTTACTCCTACAGAGCTACATTGCTATCTGACTTACGGAAGTTGTTGACAAAGTTTCTTTATAGAATAGCTACAACACAAACCAAACTGTTAAAAAGAATATACTTCCACTTGGACTACATAACTACTTAAGCCAAATTAACAAAGGTGTATTTAATAATTTTGCAGGTTATTCATACTCAGTTACCCAAATCCAGTTATGGATCATACACTAACATAATGACTTCAAACTTCAACATGCCACACAGATTCATGGGCTCTGATCAAAGCAGTGTGTATTCTAGAAGAGAGTCATCGCCTATGTCTCTGAGAAGCTTCCCTAACTCTAGAGTGCCCTATCAACAGTCATATCCTCAAATTGCTATGAGCTCTTGTGGATCAGTGATTAACGCAAGATGTCGATCGCCAATGTCAGTTC
Organism: Erebia aethiops; assembly: GCA_923060345.2. Classification (NCBI taxonomy): domain Eukaryota; kingdom Metazoa; phylum Arthropoda; class Insecta; order Lepidoptera; family Nymphalidae; genus Erebia; species Erebia aethiops. Next base: position 2,209,553 of record OV281079.1, on the reverse strand, counting down.
GAAGTAATTGTAAGTTGAAAGCAAAATGTTATAATAAACGCTTTGCTAACCCATAGATTAATCCCTTAAATACTGCTGATGCCATACTGCAGTTATAAAATGTCTAACATTTACTATTTAACATACAATATTTAATGATATAAAATTTTAGTTAATGTTTAAAAACATTTTATAACTGTGGCAGTACCATACTGTATGTTACATGATATAAGCTTATATAATGTTTTAATACTACTATGTAAGTTATTGATCAATATTTTTTTAAATAGGATTTTTCAATTAGTTAAAAAAAACTTTGAACTTGTTGAGTGACATCTCCAATATGTATGTAGTATGTATGATCAAAATATCCTATTTGTGTTTTATCCTATTTGCTCTTTATTTTTTGTACTGTACCTATGAAACTTACATTAGTTTCAAAGGTTCAAGAGTAACAAAGTACCTTACCAATTTCAAATAAATTTTGGATTTTTCCAGACTCCAACACAACTGTGAGTGCTGCAGATATAGCATTCGCATTAAAAAATTATAAATTTAATAAATATGATGAACGAATGATTCATGCCGCCTTCACCGCCTTTAAAAAAAGTCGGATGCGGAAAAGAATTGGGAAACGGAAAAATTTAAAATCGTTTTTAAAATACTGCAGACGAAATTCCGGTGGTGAATCAGGAGCCGAAGGAAGTGTCTCTTCAGTAAGCAGTGATGATTGTAGATCTACTCGTTCAGCATTTTATACCAGAAATATACCAAAAGTCAGAGCCAGGTCACCAAGAATTGATTTGAATAAATTTACATCACAAGTGAGAGATAATGACAACTACACAGACTGTACAGAAAACATCAAACATAATTCTTTTAGAAATCTAATAACTGCTCAGAGCACGATTGTTAATCATAGATACAATAGATTGCCTGACATAACAGAAACACACAAAGGTCAATGTAGTGAACTTCAAAATGCACCAGTTCTTACCCTAAAAGGGTGTCTAGCATCGTTACTTCATGCAATTCATAGGTTTAACATGTCTAATGCAAATCCAACTTATGAAATATCTTACAAAGTAAAATCAAAAGCAGCTCGACAGAAAGAGTTTTCCAGTAACAATCAATTTGAAGAATCTGATAATGAAAGTGAAGAGATCTTTGGACCAAGTACAAGTAGAGTCAATCAGACACTATCCAAAACATTACAACAGAAGAGGGTTCTTGAAACAGAGAGTGATAGCTATCCTGAAAGTACGAGAAAAAAGTTGATGACATCCCCTGTGAAGCAAAATAAAAGCTCATCTTCAAAAAGCATGAAAAAGATTACTACAAATACTAAAGACTTTAATTCTAAGAAACCTCTATTACCTGTTAGAAAATTTGGAACTCTTGTAAGAGACAATGAACCAGAAGTATTGATTGCAAAATCACCTCAGCCTCTGGATGGCAATGTTGAATCTTTATCTAATCCATATAAAGAAATGCCTCAAGTATCTTACAAAGTAAAATCAAAAGCAGCTCGACAGAAAGAGTTTTCCAGTAACAATCAATTTGAAGAATCTGATAATGAAAGTGAAGAGATCTTTGGACCAAGTACAAGTAGAGTCAATCAGACACTATCCAAAACATTACAACAGAAGAGGGTTCTTGAAACAGAGAGTGATAGCTATCCTGAAAGTACGAGAAAAAAGTTGATGACATCCCCTGTGAAGCAAAATAAAAGCTCATCTTCAAAAAGCATGAAAAAGATTACTACAAATACTAAAGACTTTAACTCTAAGAAACCTCTATTACCTGTTAGAAAATTTGGAACTCTTGTAAGAGACAATGAACCAGAAGTATTGATTGCAAAATCACCTCAGCCTCTGGATGGCAATGTTGAATCTTTATCTAATCCATATAAAGAAATGCCTCAAGTAGTTTTTACTTCAAAAGAAAAATCAGACACCAATAAGCAAACAAATCAAGCCCTGCAGAATCATTTTGATTCAATTAATAACAACACTGTTGCTGACAAAACACACAACTCTACTGTGTCCACAAAACCTAGTTTCACTAAAAGAAAACTATTCACACAAAAACTGAATATAGTTGAAAATAATAATATCAGTAGTGATAATTTAGGTGTAAACATTCCTCAAACAAAGGCATTGAGAGCATGCAGAGAGAAAAATAAAGTAAGAAAGCTCACATCACAGTCTTGCTTGAGCCGTGACATCAGTGATAACATTTTGCCCCCAGACCAGATCAAAAATCAAACTCTGAACAATACAAATGTGGCAAATAAGGAAACCGGTAAACATGGTGACCAGGTCAAAGGTCAAAACAAGGTTCTTGAAACAGAGAGTGTTAGCTATCCTGAAAGTAAGAGAAAAACGTTGATGACATCCCCTGTAAAGCAAAATAAAAGCTCATCTTCAAAAAGCATGAAAAAGATTACTACAAATACTAAAAACTTTAATTCTAAGAAACCTCTATTACCTGTTAGAAAATTTGGAACTCTTGTAAGAGACAATGAACCAGAAGTAATGATTACAAAATCATCTCAGCCTCTGGATGGCAATGTTGAATCATTATCTAATCCATATAAAGAAATGCCTCAAGTAGTTTTTACTTCAAAAGTTACTAACAGTAGTGATAATTTAGGTGTAAACATTCCTCAAACAAAGGCATTGAGAGCATGCAGAAAGAAAAATAAAGTAAGAAAGCTCACATCACAGTCTTGCTTGAGCCGTGACATCAGTGATAACATTTTGCCCCCAGACCAGATCAAAAATCAAACTATGAACAATACAAATGTGGCAAATAAGGAAACCGGTAAACATGGTGACCAGGTCAAAGGTCAAAACAAGGTTCTTGAAACAGAGAGTGTTAGCTATCCTGAAAGTAAGAGAAAAACGTTGATGACATCCCCTGTAAAGCAAAATAAAAGCTCATCTTCAAAAAGCATGAAAAAGATTACTACAAATACTAAAAACTTTAATTCTAAGAAACCTCTATTACCTGTTAGAAAATTTGGAACTCTTGTAAGAGACAATGAACCAGAAGTAATGATTACAAAATCATCTCAGCCTCTGGATGGCAATGTTGAATCATTATCTAATCCATATAAAGAAATGCCTCAAGTAGTTTTTACTTCAAAAGTTACTAACAGTAGTGATAATTTAGGTGTAAACATTCCTCAAACAAAGGCATTGAGAGCATGCAGAGAGAAAAATAAAGTAAGAAAGCTCACATCACAGTCTTGCTTGAGCCGTGACATCAGTGATAACATTTTGCCCCCAGACCAGATCAAAAATCAAACTATGAACAATACAAATGTGGCAAATAAGGAAACCGGTAAACATGGTGACCAGGTCAAAGGTCAAAACAAGGTTCTTGAAACATCTATCCTGAAAGTAAGAGAAAAACGTTGATGACATCCCCTGTAAAGCAAAATAAAAGCTCATCTTCAAAAAGCATGAAAAAGATTACTACAAATACTAAAAACTTTAATTCTAAGAAACCTCTATTACCTGTTAGAAAATTTGGAACTCTTGTAAGAGACAATGAACCAGAAGTAATGATTACAAAATCATCTCAGCCTCTGGATGGCAATGTTGAATCATTATCTAATCCATATAAAGAAATGCCTCAAGTAGTTTTTACTTCAAAAGTTACTAACAGTAGTGATAATTTAGGTGTAAACATTCCTCAAACAAAGGCATTGAGAGCATGCAGAGAGAAAAATAAAGTAAGAAAGCTCACATCACAGTCTTGTTTGAGCCGTGACATCAGTGATAACATTTTGCCCCCAGACCAGATCAAAAATCAAACTATGAACAATACAAATGTGGCAAATAAGGAAACCGGTAAACATGGTGACCAGGTCAAAGGTCAAAACAAGGTTCTTGAAACAGAGAGTGTTAGCTATCCTGAAAGTAAGAGAAAAACGTTGATGACATCCCCTGTAAAGCAAAATAAAAGCTCATCTTCAAAAAGCATGAAAAAGATTACTACAAATACTAAAAACTTTAATTCTAAGAAACCTCTATTACCTGTTAGAAAATTTGGAACTCTTGTAAGAGACAATGAACCAGAAGTAATGATTACAAAATCATCTCAGCCTCTGGATGGCAATGTTGAATCATTATCTAATCCATATAAAGAAATGCCTCAAGTAGTTTTTACTTCAAAAGTTACTAACAGTAGTGATAATTTAGGTGTAAACTTTCCTCAAACAAAGGCATTGAGAGCATGCAGAGAGAAAAATAAAGTAAGAAAGCTCACATCACAGTCTTGCTTGAGCCGTGACATCAGTGATAACATTTTGCCCCCAGACCAGATCAAAAATCAAACTATGAACAATACAAATGTGGCAAATAAGGAAACCGGTAAACATGGTGACCAGGTCAAAGGTCAAAACAAGGTTCTTGAAACAGAGAGTGTTAGCTATCCTGAAAGTAAGAGAAAAACGTTGATGACATCCCCTGTAAAGCAAAATAAAAGCTCATCTTCAAAAAGCATGAAAAAGATTACTACAAATACTAAAAACTTTAATTCTAAGAAACCTCTATTACCTGTTAGAAAATTTGGAACTCTTGTAAGAGACAATGAACCAGAAGTAATGATTACAAAATCATCTCAGCCTCTGGATGGCAATGTTGAATCATTATCTAATCCATATAAAGAAATGCCTCAAGTAGTTTTTACTTCAAAAGTTACTAACAGTAGTGATAATTTAGGTGTAAACATTCCTCAAACAAAGGCATTGAGAGCATGCAGAGAGAAAAATAAAGTAAGAAAGCTCACATCACAGTCTTGCTTGAGCCGTGACATCAGTGATAACATTTTGCCCCCAGACCAGATCAAAAATCAAACTCTGAACAATACAAATGTGGCAAATAAGAAGGAAGTCAATAAACATGGCAACCAGAACAGTGCAAATGTGGCAAATAAGGAAACCGGTAAACATGGTGACCAGGTCAAAGGTCAAACAGTAAAGAATACAAATGTGGCGAATAAGAAGGAAGCCAGTAAACAAAGCCCGGTAAAAAACGGTGAGCGGGATGTCGTTATAGTTATATCAAGGAGTGATTATGATGCTGGTAGTGAGACTTACCCTGATGAAGAAATATTTAATGTCACACAAGAAGACAAAGGTAAAACGAATGCTGAACAGAGTGAAAAACAATGTAAGTCCAGTGTACATGAATAGCTTTTATCTAAAGATCAAATTTACCAATTACAAGTTTTACATAGTTTCATAGTAATACAAATAAAACTTATTATTTTTACAGATCCAATCACACAACATAAGACAACAGTAAAAAGTTTTGTGTAAACTTTTTGGGATACAGACTTTGAAAGCGACATGGAAAATAGAGTAAGTAACTCTACAAAACAATTTGGAAAAAGACCAAAGTATGATTTTTAGAAATTAAAATATTTTTAAGATTATTATTATTATAGAAAATGTGGATTTTATACCATTGTTTACGTTCGAAACATTTTTGATCGACATTTCTGATACAAACCGCTAAGTTGTGGAATAACCTCCCAGCGCAAGTGTTTCCTGCCACATATAGCTTCTTTTCAAGGCAAGAATGAATGCATCTTCTAAGCAAGCACAACCAACTTAGACATCATCATTGCCTAGCACTAAGCATGATTGTCATCAAGCGCAAGCCGGTCTTACAATAAAAAAAATCGTCTAAGCTTGAAATGACAGTTTAAATGTATTTATTATATTTAGATCTGTTACAAAAAAAATATATTGCAGCTAATCTTGATGCTGTCGCTCTGATTTTTAAATTGTTGATAATTATTATGTTTTTCTTTTCAGTTCCAAGGAATACCCATTTTTTGATGAATGGTACCAATGGAGTTGGAGTTAAAAATAAACCAAGGGGCACTATATTGGGGCTGATTCTGTATTACACAATCTCTAAACTAAACTAAAATTAGAGCATTACAAATATTGCTAACTCTTTCATAATACTTCCTACGGAAAGGGACAGAACTAGATTTAAAGCTGCCATTTTAGTTTAGTTTAGAGATTGTGTTATACAGAATCAGCCCCATTATCAGTACGAAACTTGTGCAAACCTGCAATGAACCAAAGCACACGATCCAATGACACTCAGACATTAAAAGGCAAATTCTTGATAATCATAAACAACAAGAAAATAAATTGAATGTAACTGATTATAATATGTTAAATAAAAGTACTCGTTCGAAAAATAAAGCAAATATACACACAGACCCAATAACAAGTTACACAAATGACACAGATAAGGTTTCAAATAACTTGAACTACAAATCAAAAGAACAAAAAGTAACAAGGCGCAAAAGGCTAAACTAAGAACACCTTCAAGTAAAAATAATAATAAACAATCTGAATCAATATTTAACATATCAAGAGAAAGTCTAAGGAATAAACAGAATAAAAATGTTAATTTAAACAACACATCTACTAAAGACGTCGAGCCTTCAGAAGTTGAATCGCATAAGTGTAATACTTCTAGAGAAAGTATGAGACTTAAGCAGAAAAGACAGGCTAAGCTAAATGGTAATGTAACTAAAAATAAGAGTTAATTTTTTTAACAATACAACAGATATCAACCATATTATCTATCATATATCATTTATAGCTTAGGCTACTTGTGCAAGCTATGTATGGGAACCCTAAAATAAAAAATGTAAAGCACAAGCGTTCCTTGGGGTCTCAGAAGTACGTCTTAAAAATTCCCTTATATTATAAAAAATTATCTTCAAAATAAACTAAAAATTATTTTGAAGATAATTTAATGAAGTTCATTTTTGCTTCTTATGTTTTTTTTCCTAGTTTCTGTGAAAATTCAAAAATATACCAACGGTTGTTGAAAAAAAAACAACTTGGAATATAGGTTGCCATATTTCTCGAACTATTGGTCCTATCTAAATTCACCATAAGACTTGTTTTTGGAAACTTGGACTTTTGTGGAAATTGCAAATAATTCTTCTATTCTTCTATTCTAGCAATTTCTTTTTTTTTTTCGTACACTATACATGGATATATATTCGAAATTATTAGTCCTATCTTTATGAACTAATTTTTTTAAAATAAATGGTTAAATGGTGTTTATTTTTACTTCTGGGAGTTTTTTGCCTAGCTCTAATAGTTTTCTAGAAATTACAGAAAACATATAAAATTTTGAAAAATATTGCTTTCATGTTAACTATGACAGGTATATTTTCGAAATTATTAGTGCTATCTAAATTAACTAAATACTATTTTGTAGGTAATATAACTGTTTCTTACTGCTTCAATCAGTTTTACCTAACTCTGTTATTTTTTTTCGAAAATTAAAAACAACGTACACGATATTTGCATATTATTTTCTTTATCTTACACAATAGCTAGGCATCTCCAAAACTATTACTCTTATCAAAATAAACTAAATATCATTTTATAGCTAATTTAATAGCCTTTCATTTTGCTTCAGACAATATTTTTGTAGCTCTATCAGTTTTTATGGAAATTACAAGAAACTACATTACAAAAAGCCATACATGCAAAATATTTTTTAAGAGGTACTTCTCAGACTTTTGTATGATATAACAAAAGCTACCTATAAAGGATATAACCGCAAGGGTAACGATTTACATAATGTACCTAATTTTTAATACAATAAATTATACAAATCTTAAATGCATCTAAAGCTAAATCGTTAATACTCTTACGGCGTGACCACTTTAAACTATTTTTATAATTCAACGTTATAACACTAACAGGGGGTTCATATTATTTGAATAGCAATGAAGATTGAGCTAACTGGAATGATGTGAATTGATAGATTATAATATTATTGACTGTACAGTTCGTTTCACGTAAGAATATTGCTGAGTGACTGTGTATGGATGAATGACACTACTACCCTTGCCTACCGCTTGTGAACTAAAGTGTGCCTCAATGCGGGGCCACCAGAGGCCATGAATGACTTACATCAGTAGACCGACGTTTTCATATAAAGCTGTCCTTCTTTTTAAGAAATGATATTAATAGGTATAGGTTCAGATGAAGAAGACACATTGTCGTTGTCTTAACATGAAGTCCTATGTTCCTGAATTAATAGGCAATTTATTGTTTCCTTGCAAACTAGAGAAAAGTACTTTACAAGTCTCGGCCGAAATAGCAATTAGCACAGCCTCGTTAACTTTACCCTGACTTACTTTAATTCACGCTAATCTAGCGGCACGCTATGATGGCCGGTTACCGGTTAATTTATCAAATAAATTTTGAGTCCTAAACCTAAAACTACATTCGATAAAATTTTAAAAATTTATGAATCTCTGCACATCACTATCGTCAATAAAGTAATACAATTATTTCCTTCAAACGTCTTTCGTCTTTCTTCTTACGTCGTTCTTCAACAAACGTTAAACCGGCCATCATAGCGTGCCGCTAGTTTAAAACATTGTGTTGTATGGGCTACATATTGAAATGATCTGATTAGGTACCTACATTTAAATAATGAAGCAATTTCTGAGCTGGTAGGAGAAAAGTAATATTGTATTTTAATCTGTCATTTTTTCACGAATCACAGCTTATATCTGATTACCGATTTTGAAATTCAGTATCCAGTTTCCACTTGAAACTCAACTTCGTCAGCGAAGTTGATTTGCGGCTATTACCTATCAGATTAAACGGACACCGGTTTTTTATGTGAAACGAACTCTTTATTTTGTAAATCTATTTTGTTTAAGATAATAAAGTTTTGTCGTTTTGGTAACATTTTGTTTGGATTGGTAGGTCTAGGTACCCTACCTAGACCTACCAATCCAAACAAGATTTACACAAATCCAAACAAAATTAATTATGAACTCTTACTTACATAGGTACCCACCCATGTAAGTAAGAGTTCATAATTAATTACAAATTATGGAATAATTTTTACATTAAGAATTATAATTATGAATTTGCATTTTGTTTCTTTAAAGTGCCATTTTGTTTTAATTATATGCACAGATTGTTCTTAATTTATAGATTTCATAAAAAATAAATTAGAAATTAACAATAATTATGAAATAATTTAAAACTCTTTGAATTATGTTGGATAATTATATGTATGTTTATTTATGAAATTTGGAAATTTTATTCTTTTATAAGTAACAATTATAAAATTACTTAATACACTTCATCGTGTGTAACATAGTGCAGGGGCCATATACTGCCAATGCTTAACGCAGCACTTCCTTACAAAACGCGAAAGTTTGTATGTATGGATTTGTCTTGACAAGCAATTTGTACCTAGATGCTGCCCAGGGTCTCGTGATGTAGCCAGGAAGTGGTCACAGGAACTCCTTAAGTGATCACATTTTTTTAACAATTTTTATCAGAATAGGTATTAAAATTTGACATCTCTACTCTACTAAGCACAAGTTTTATCTCAGAATGAGAAGGATTTGGCTATAGTCCACCACGCTAGTCAAGAAAACTACTGAGCCGGCAAATATGCAGTTTTGTGTTTTAGTATTATTTTGTGTATTTAGATTGAATTGAGCTAATTTGTAAACAAATATGGCGGTACTGATCACGTGACCTTATTTTGACATGACCCCTAATGATGGGACTATTGCTGAATTATATGAGGAATGAACTATTGAACGATTACTGAACGAATTATCTCCAATGCAAAGAATACTCGTATTTTATATAGGAGAAACGGTACTGTTATTGGATACAAGCTCGCTCTGTGACCGTAAGCATCGACGTTCAGAATCAAAAACTTAATCGAATTATTTGAATCACGTTATTTTATTTTATTAAATTTAATGAAAATTATTCTAATAAGTCGTAAATTCTGAAGTAATCAATAACAAGAAAATTATTACAAAGTTTTTACAGGGGAGCTATTAATATGTTTTGGCTGACCCGGTATTTAGAAGGTATCGAGATGGTGTGAAATAATAGGGGAAGCGCTACATAACCGTAGAGTTATTGGATATGTAACCACTGTTATGACTTTAATTGTATATCTAAAATAAAAAAATGAATATAATGTATAAATAAACATGATTTTACGGCAATTTCACAATTTTTTATTTTTATAAATAAATGTTTACTTTTTTTTTTTAAATCTAACTTAAAATTAAAATTCTTCGAATGAGCTGTCCGAATCCTCGCTTTCATCTGTCACATTGATTATAAATTCTTGAGTGGTTTCCGTGGTATGGTCTATTATTCCGTCAAGCCGCATCATATTATTTTCTTCTTTTATTATAAATGCTCAATGCATTTTCGCCAACAGTCTGCGCTTATGTTTCTTATCCCATCGGTGACTAATTCTTTGAGCTCAGCCATTTTAAAACTTTTATTATTTTTTCCTACATATGATTTAAGCTGAGCCCATATTAACTCGATGGGATTCAGTTCACAATGATAAGGCGAAAGGCGTAAAACTGTTATATATAACTGTACCATATCGGTACCGACTAAATATTGGGTCAGTCAAAACATCAACGGCCCAATAAAAACTTTGAAATAATGTTTTTGTTATTTATTACTTTAGTATTTACGACTTAATAAGATAATTTTGAAATGACAAACATTCGTATACGTTATATAATAAAATAACGTGATTTACAGAATTCGATTACAATGTTTTCGATTCTGAACGAATTATATCGATGTTTACGGTCACTGACTCAGTATTAGTCATTCGTTTTTAGTCTGTGGTTGCGATGTCGTATCTGAGCAACACTATAAAATCCAATACGAAACGTCAAAACAAAAATTTTACTTTAATCTGTGGGACTTTACCTATTTGTGTTTTCATTCAGTTTTTATTAAAAATATAAGTTTTGTATAAATACTGGATAAATGGAAGAAATAATACACTGCATGTTTACGTTAGATGTTGTTTGTGGGGCTCAGCTATAGTATACTGTCGGTGGAGTTGGACGTTCATATTTTTTTTACAGAAAGACCTTGATGTAGTAAGCCTTGCACTAAAATATTTTACTCCGAATTTTAATACTTTTCGAGAAATAATTTTTTGAAATTCGCAAATTTTGACCACTTTTCACTATTTCTTACGACATTTGCCATAGATTACAGAATACAGACTCATTGACGTTTAGTAGACGTACTAAAGTTTCGTTTTACGTATTATAATCCGTTCCAAACATAAAAAGTATTACAAAATGTTAAAATAATCGAGTAATAATCATATTCAAACATAAAAACATTATTGGAAAAACGGAACGCGTGCAATGGCGCCAAAGTGTCCAAATGATTTGAATTCAAATCTATGAGTCATCGTTTTACGCGCTTTTCAGAAAGGTTATAAGGTTAAAAAAAACGTTAGGTTATAATATAGGTATAATTAACTAAAAAGGTTTAAAGGTAGGTTATTACATGTATAATTAGGTTATGATATGATTCACAAAACCGAATCAGCACACCCCGACTCCACGCAGTCTTGTCTGCCCTACCCCTAGAGTGTTTTTTTTAAGCGCGAAGCCAGAAGCTCGCGTAGGAGGTCCTGAATTCGCCTACTCGACCTCCGCAGCGAAACGAAGGTCGAGTAGGCGAAGCTTCATTCAGGGGCGACGCAGCGAGTCTTCTGGCGTAGCCCATTGCAATTAAGAAATTAACCTCTTCCACTACCTTAAACAAAAGGTATAAAGGTAGGTTAAAGTAGGTATAATTAATTAAAAGGTATAAAGGTAAAACTAACCTCAAAATTTTAAAAAATTAATATCTCGGAAACTACTAAAATTCGGAACTTCTTACTTTGAGGGGGGGTATATCCCCTCCCCCCCTTCCCCCTCCCCCCTCCCCATCCCCGTCCGCCACCGTCAGTATACTATAGCCCAACCGTTTGTGGACTACAAGCAGTTTGTGTGTGTTTTCAATTGCTTTAACATTGTGAAAAGTGTTTACAAAGTTACGCGTTAGCAAAAAGGTACGTTTGTTTACAAATTAGCTCAATTCAATCCAAATACACTTTATATACTTTTGCTAAGTTCTACCTAATTGTTTCAAAGGAGCTACGCAGTTCGTCGTGGGTTTTTAAAATTTTCAATTTTATTACTGACTTGTGTATAATAATGTTGCTGCGCGCTACCTTTTGCCTCAAGTCGCTTTATATTTTATGAATTTATCTATATAGGTATATCATCTATATAATATTACATTCCAATAAACCGTAATAAATTAATAATTTAAAATCGCAATCGTTATGATACCATAGACAGCCCAATCTGAGAACAACAGACTTGGATATTGGAATTTAGACCGCGTATCTTTTGCATCAATCATTGATAAATCGCAATCACCTCTGATTGGCTGAATTTATGGTACTCTTGCTGCGTCAATGGATTTTGTCCAATAGTGGAAGAGTGTTAACCAATCAGAGGTGATTGCGATGTAACAATGATTGATGCAAAAGATACGCGGTCGCCCTGCAGGTTAACTTGTCTCTACTCTCTGCATCAAACATGTCAAAGTCAAAAGCGTAAATCCAATGTTGCGTAAATCTGGCGTAAATCAAAAATGTAGTGTCGTTGCCTCGTCGCTCTCGCTTATTATTCGACATTCGTATTTCATAGTAAGTTTTTCATATTCACCGACCTCGAATTTATTAAAATAATATATTATATTCCTTCTCATAACTTAACAATTATGAAAAATGAAATCAATATAGAATGAGTACGAATAATAAGCAAATGTGATTTACAAATTAAGTGTTTACAAAAACTTTGGTTTCTGAGGATTAATTAAAATCTACTTTGTTGTTATGGCTTACATTGTTTAATAATTACATTTTCTCTATGGATATTTTGTAAAGCGAGCGATAAACCAATTATTAGTGTAACATCAAGGGTCGATAGAAGTAGCTACCTAGTGCAGTGTCGATTATCTTGTGAACAACTGAACAAAGAAATTTTATTTATGTAGTGTAATAAGGATCTTTGCCTGCACTTGTTTCATCGAAAGTGAAAAGCAAAGTCCATAAAGAAAACACGTAAGTAATTTTCCTTATATACATAGTTTATGTACTAAAACTAGGTGGTGCCCGCGACGTCGTCCGCGTCCGGTCCCCTTCACTATACCTACTTATGTTAAAATCACGTTGATCTGTTGATCGGCACAAACCAAGCACATACCATCACACAATCAGTTCTGCATATTATGTTATACCTAGGTATTAAGTAGTATAGATTGAACAGTAAGTTACAAACAAAAGATCAAGTTTAACGACCTTGCTGATAGCAATGAAAATGTTACGTACAAGAGGCCTGTTACTTCATCCTTGTAATCACTGAAAATTTTGATTAAGTTAACATCTAGTGGCAACTCAAATTTTCCAGGATATAAACAAGCTCTGTAGCCAAATTTTATTAAGTAAATCAATTAAATTGGTGGCTGTATGCAGAGCAGACAGATAAACAGATACACTTTTGCATTTATAATATTTGTTTTGATATGTAGAATGACTAAGTTTCTATAACATATTAAAGGTTTTTGTTGTTAATAAGAGTTACTATATGCAGTTAGTGTTATCACATGTGTGTTTTTGTACTTGTAAACTAAATTATACCAATACATTCACTATTGACTATCTCTATGCAATATGCTGAGGTGGAATCTTTTTGGGATGTGCTACAATATGATAACTTTTATCTGGCACATCTGTCATTATTGGGTGATTTACTGATTGGTCAAGAGGATTGGTAACTCATAAATGTCCACTGCTGGACATATCTTGAATGTCTTACAAGATCTAGCAGCTCTCTGCAACTTGTTTGATGTGGTTCATTCATCTAGTAGATAGGGTCTGTAAACACTGCTCTCTTCAGTGCAGGGTCCCTTCCGAGCACTTTGGAAATTTCTAACTGTTCTTCAAATTTTGTGCCACTTCAGCTTCATCACATGTCAACTTAATTGAATTTGATGCATAAGTTCTTCTAGAAATTCTTCAATTCTGATTTGATTTCATGACTATGAGGATTGCATTTTTTATTGCTTGCTAAATGACAGAAATAAAAAATGAACTTAAAATAGCTTGGAAATATTTTTTTTTCTTTCCTTACAATTAGAATGGCGTGGACGAATTATCAAAAGTTCCTGGCCCTTATGATGGTTTTTACCGGCTCTATAAACTCGCTCAGCACAAAATGGGCTGACAAAATGGACGCAAAGAACTCGGCAGGTGAAATAACAAAGTTTACACACCCATTCCTGCAGGTAAGTGATTGTCACCACACAGTCACACACTTAGACAACAAGCTAATATATAACATCAAGCTAAGAACACATTCTCAAGTATCAGTCAATTTATGCTTAAGACCAACACTTGAGAATCTGTTACGGGCCTTAGTTTACAATCACAAGACATTATATACTACACACGGACATACACATGTACTAGAGTCACAAGTGAATAATTTTGTTTTATTCCATGACAAATTGGATATGAACTGTAATCTCACTTGGTACAGTTTGTAACTAAGATGATAGAATTTTTTAAAAAATTTTTTTAGAAAATTAACATTAAAAGATTTCTTGAAACACTAGTAGCTAAACCAGATAATTTAGCATTCCAGTTACAGTGCTGTACCTATATCAACTGATTAGGGGTATGTGTGTGGTTAGCCGGCTAACATCCTAAACTACAACAGCACTATCCACCTGTGAGATTGCATTTAAGAGCCTAAGATCCTGTTCTATGTCAGCGACAAACACCAAAACGCGATTCAATATGAGTCAACTTTACGACTACTTTTTGCATAGATAAGTTTGTCATTTTCTTTACATCCACAATTGAGTATTGGGTTTATCTAATAAGAAATGCCTAGTACTAGCCCTGTGTCAAGAAGTTGGTGGTGTTCCAACTCCATATCTTGGAGAGCATGCAAAGCCCTCGGTGCTGTGTCTGATATCTCTTTATTCTGTCATATTATCAGTCCAATCATCATTATGGCAATGAGGAACAGAGAGTGCACTTGTGTGTGCCGGCATTTGTGCATTATAATAATATCTCCCGCCTCCTTGTTTTGAGCCTCGTATTCATAAGGAGAGAAATGTCAAAGATCTAAAAGTCTAGCAACAAGCAACAATTAGGCAAAAGGTAGCAGCATAGAAAATTGACATTTTCTATGTAGTCGCAGTCGAGAGTTGCGTCGCTTTCGTCGCTCATCAGGTAACTTTTAGTAGAATGAAAGCCATGTCCTTATCAATCAATCAAATATCTTTTTATTCAAATAGACTTTTACAAGTACTTTTGAATCGTCAAGTGAATCTACCACTGGTTCGGAATGCCATTCCTACCGAGAAGAACCAGCAAGAAACTCGGTGGTTGCTCTTTTTAAATAATTCATTTACAATTACTATATCAATGTGTACATAAGTAACCGCTGTCCCCAGCATTGTTGGAGCGATCAAATCCATGCTCCTCTATCATTTACATAATCTTCAACAGTATAATAAGCTTTTTTCAGGAGCATACTTTTAATGGATTTCTTAAATTTGTTTATTCAATTCATGTCAAAGACGGGCAGACAGAAAGTAGCCCCATTCCCGCCGGTGGCACCCGTTCACGAGCATGACGCATGATCCAGCCATTGCTTCGCTCGACCATATTTGAGGGAACGTAACACAAACTTAGCCAGCTATGCCATTAGGAAAAGATTTTCCAGTGTCTTCCATGCTGTTGTTTATATAAAACTTGTTTTTCAGGCAGCCGCAATGTTCCTTGGTGAGATGCTATGTCTTCTTACCTTCAAAATAGTATACTGGTTGAACCGGAATGAGGACAATCCACGGAACACTTTGATCCAAGGAAACCAGAACTTCAACCCTTTTATATTGATGCCAGCGGCTATGTTTGATTTGGTATGCAGTATTTTTATATCTATTGATATGTTAGTTTTTGACTGAGTCTTGTTCGCCAGTGGAGTGTTATTAAACACAACCACCGAGTTTCCTGCTGATTCCTCTCAGTAGGAATGGCATTTCTAAGCAGTTATAGATTCACTTGAAGATTGAAACGATAAAATTTACAGTTGTAAAAGATAAAAATCTTGCCTGGTGGGAGGCTTCGGCCGTGGCTAGTTACCACCCTACCGGCAAAGACGTGCCGCCAAGCGATTTAGCGTTCCAGTGCGATGCGGTGTAGAAAGTGGAGGAGAAGATTAAGAAGATTAAGGGTATGGGTTTAAATTTTAATACAACCACCATGCCCCTAACAGGTTAGTCTGCTACCATCTTAGACTGTATCTTCACTTTACTTGTAGTGGATTTAAAAAAATTGTTTTGAATGGGCCATCACAGCACTGTAATATTGTTTTATACATTTACACAATATCACTCTGATTCCAGGTTGCCACATCAACAATGTACATAGGGCTAAACTTGACATATGTGAGCAGCTTCCAAATGTTCCGTGGCTCTGTCATAGTCTTCGTGGCATTGCTGTCTTCCGTTGTACTCGGCAGATTAATCACTCGGAAGCAAGTGCTTGGAATAGGTAAGCTTTTTTCATTGAAGTTAACTTTTTACCAGGAGAATACTGTTCCGGCTATGCATACAGGTTCATGGATGAAAATGAAGCCAATGTCACCCCAACCCTAATAACGATCAATCGAATTCGGGTCAGTAGTATAGACGCTATGGTGTAGTGAAACTTACATAAATACAATTCATAATACTGTTTAAATTCCTTTCTTTTTGCTTCGCGATAGTTGGTTAAAAAATTAAGTATCCTTTTTAAAATCATATGGGAAGTCCTCGGCATTATTAGCCCAAGAAAACTTCCAAACACTGAATAAAGGAAAGGGTCATGACCCTCAGCCATGGGTATTACGATCCAGTAGATTAATTTGCCCGCGTTCAATGTTTTGATAACAAGCATATGCGTCATCTCCGACAGCCGAACATGTTTGCATTCTCGGAGCGATATATATCGCGCCTCATTGGCGTAGTGGCAAGAATATTCGGCTGCTTATTATTAGGTCCTGCGTTCAAGAGACGCCATTAATGCGACAGGTTTGTTCTTTATTTATCTTGAAACAAAGAAGAAAAGAAAATGTGGCAGGAAATCAAAGAAACATGCGTTGACCATAGGTAATATTATTATAGTGAAATCCATACTGATATATGAATATTATAAATGCGAAAGGTTTTTTCCTTTTTTTGACTAAATTTGTTACAAACCATGCGAAAAGTAGCGATAAAAAGTTGAATAAAACAGACGAAGTCGCGGGCATATTCTAGTTAAAGAATATGTGAGAGATATTTAGGTATGCATTGAACTGTGTAACAAATAATAATCCCAGTGTGTCCCATTACATATTTTCCAACAACATATTATTTTCATGACTCACAGTTCTAATAATTTGGATCGCTCTGGTTTCGTTGTGCATAAGTATCATAATAGGGGTACACCCATTTGATCGAAGACCGACGCGATTTACTAGCAATTTAACTTGCAGAAGTTAGCTGTAGAGAATCACTTGCACGCCCCTTGCAAGAGTGTGAAAAACTTGTAAAAATGGACGTGACGATCGATCTGTCTCTGCGTCGTATTCCTCATTGCTGAGGGTCGTGGCCGCTTTCCATTAATCACATATCAGGGGTTTTCTTGGGATAATAAACGATGATCGATCACAGGCCAGCTAGCTTTTACCTACAAGTGTACTTTTGGCCTATAGAACGGAATCAACTCGAAATTCTGTTATGTGAAAGTAATTAATCTAATAATTCTATTAAACATTAAATTTTACGGGATAAAAAGTAGCCTTTGTGTTATTCCAAACTATAATCTATCTCTGTGCCAAGCCAAAAATCCAGATCCGTTCAGCCGGGGGTGATTGAGTAACAAACATCCATTCAAACTTTCGCATTTATAATATTATTGTAGATGTATAGATGAATATTTTATTATTTATGTACTCCAGGGCCGGGCTGGTTGATCAGCCTAATTTATTTATTTATCAAGCCGGTACCTAAACAATTTTATAATATACAATGTATTTGCTTACTTGTGATAAGTTTGACTTATTTAGTTGTTGCAACTCGCAGCGTCAGCGTATATAGTTTTATACTTATATATCTATATCTATAGTGCACGTGAACAGTGTTGTATTACGATACAATTTGATGATATAATTTCCTTGAATATGTTGGTATGTGGATATACCACACTGGATAATGTGACTGCATCGCGAAACTGTCTGTCTGTCTATCTGTCCATCTTTTCCACCGATCTTGACGAAATTCGGTACAGAGGTAGGTTACTTTTAATCCCGTAAAACTAAGGAGTTCCCGCGGGAATCGATAAAAACTGAACCCACGCGGACGAAGTCGCGGGTATCATCTAATTTTGTATACTTTTCCTGCTTTTCTATAAAAACAACTGTTGTTAAGGGTCATCCATAAAGTACGTCACACGCACACGTTAAGTGGGAGGGGGGGGAGGGGTATTTCCAAGTTTTGTTAATTTTTTCAAATGTTTGATTTGATGTTGATAATATATTAAAAATAATTTAAATGAATTGCAAGATATGTGACGTCACAAATGTGACCAACTGTGACAAGGACGGGGGAGGGGTCAAAAAATCACGAAATTAGTGTGACGTATGGATGACCACTTACGCACAATTTCGCAAAATAAAAATTATCACTATCATTATCATTTGTTTACAGTGAACGTGATAATCGGCCTGGCTATAGTCGGCATCACGGACGCCCTGTATCAGTCTGACGAGGCGAAAGGCAGGAACAGTCTGATAACGGGGGACCTGCTCATCATACTCGCTCAGATCGTGACAGCGTGCCAGATGGTCTACGAAGAGAAATACGTATCAGGTATATCAAACAACAAGAAGCTTAATTCGCTATACCAAAATAATTTCTTGTCTGTATTGTCTGATAAATATTTGCATGCTGAAGTGTCAGTAAAATATGCAGGGCCTCTTCAATTTTAAGAACTTTGCTAACCGCCCATATTTAGCAAATAAATTTCATTCATTCTATAATCCGCCAAAGTAGAAAAAAATATGTGGTTGACTCGATACTGCACGATTTTAAAGCACCTTTCCGTCGTGCATTGTCGGGTCAACATCTCCTGAGAATGCTCTGAGGTGCAATCACGTAAGGATCGCCAATCAAATTGTTAAATCGCGGCTTCAAAGTAAAATAAACCAAAACAGCATTACAGTAGAGCTCAATTTCGTGTATCCATTCTTATAAGTTTAGGTATGTACGATACCCTAAACGTATAAGAACGGATACACGAGAATTATTTTACTTTGAAGATGTCGGAGTGAAACGTACGTTGAGAGTGATTTGGAAGATTTGTGTGGAGTGGTGTAGTACCGATGCGAATTGCTGGCTTAGTGAATATCGCAAGTTACACGCTGTACCTAATTAATTTCTCAGTCATTTATTGATGGATTAAAAAACCACTGATTTATTAGTTTTAATCTATATTTTACTTCCGATGAAACTTCTCCATTTTCTCTGGTCTGGCCTGTGGTCTGGTGGGAGCAACTTACCACCCTACCGGCCAAAAAGCGTTCCGGTACAAGGCTGTGCAGAAACCGATTAGGGGTATGGGTTTTTAATATAACTGTCGTACCCCTAGAAGGTTACCCGCTGCTATCTGCGCTGTGATTCGTCGTTCGAAGTCGCGCAATATCGCTGGCACGCTGCAAGACTGTACGAGCCCTTAGGGTCTCGTACGTGTAAGTCATTAGCGAAGTCCTTTAGGGTATCCTACGTGCGAGTGATAAATAGTCCGTTCTTTAGGCGCTGTGAGCTCACGAGCTGAAAACACAGGCGCGGGGGTGAAATCGAGCAAACGCATGTCGCAAAAAAATGCAAGAAATCATGTTTAATTAAATAAATATTTACTTTTAAATACAAATTAATCCGACAATGTGTTTGAATTAGAAATATGAATTTAATCTTATATTTCTAGAGCAAATTATTGATTTCATTAAGGAGAAAAATTGCTTTAAAAGGTAAACTAAGGGGTATGTTTAAAATAAATTTCAATGCAGAGATTTTTTTAAATTGTGTTTTGAGATGCGTCAATGGCTGCTTAAAGGTTTGAAAACAGCAAATTATTTTTACAAGCATACATTATGTCACCGTTTGTTGGATATACTGCTTTTAAAAACCCCCTTTTACGCTACACAGGGCCCTATCGACAGAGCTATCCCAAAGCAATCCATAGGTTAAGGAGCTTTGTCCGTTCCCAGGGTTGAACATCCCCGCGCTGCAGGCGGTGGGGTGGGAGGGTGTGTTCGGGTTCGGCGTGCTGTCAGCCCTGCTGGTGGTGTTCTACTGGGTTCCGGCGCCCGCACACTTCCACCAGAACCCGCGCGGCACCGTCGAGGACGTCATCGATGGCCTCGTGCAGATCGGTGAGTGTGCGCCCAGCTTTATAAACCTCCGTAACATGTTCTATCACATCAATACCGTTCGCCTATGTTTGGGGTGTGCATGTAATAAGATTATCCGCACGCAATAGGGATGATGACTATACCAAAAATAAATAATTTCTAACTGATTATTAAATAGAGGGTCTTCCAAAAGACCTAAAATTGAAATCCTCGGTTAGTTTTAAGTTTGATAACCATTTTAATACATAGATTAAAGAAAAAAAAGTGCGTTTAAATTTGATGACGTCACTATTGTGAGTTTCATACAACTTCCATACTAGAAGCGCGTTTCTAAGTTTGATATAGAGTTGCTGATTTGATTGAGTTGTCATCATCCCTATTTATATATGTCACCGTAACATTGTGAAAACCGTTAGATTGTAATATATCTAGCGAGATTGTAAACTGTCGAAAGATTACTATTTAACGCATTATTTTTCGGTAGATTGTAATCTGTTAGGTATATTAACCCGATAGAACTTAGGTTCCCGGCCCGCGGCTGGGCTCTGCCTGGTTATTTGTGTCGAACCCTAACCTAACCTACAAAAAAGAGACAAGAAAACATAAATACAATGAATATTACAAAAATTGACACTCAGTACACAATATATTTATGTCAAACCCTAACCTAACCTTATTTCGCGCGCGAGTTATGCAGAGTAAATGTATGGTGACAAGAATTGTATTGTAGAATTGTATTGTGAATCTGTACAAGAAACAGACAAGAAAACGTAAATACAATACATACATTTTTACAATAAATTTATTTCAAAAATTAATACTTGGCCGTTGAACGGTTCACAATCTTCCGACAGTTTACAATCTCGCGAGATAGAAAGATTTATATTAGATTATAATCTAACGGTTTTTACAATTTTACGGTGACATATATAATTTGTCATAATGTCAATACTAGAAAATTGTTGAAAACAGTGTCCGCTTCTACAATAAGCTTCCAGAAGAGATGTTGAAGATGTCTCTTTATAAGTTCAAAGTTAATGTAACACGTAAACTCATTAAAAATATTACCATGTAAAGGATTACTTAAATGACAAGGAAGCTTGGCAATAATTTGCTCTAATGGCTCCGATAGTTCCTTAGTTTAAGATGATTTGTGAGATGGTAATAATTTAAAAAAAAAACACTGGCTGTGTTTGTTGTGTTCTCAGACCAGGGCGCGTTTGGAACCCTCGTAGCTTTAGTTTTAAGATACCGTAACTGATTATCACTATCATGTTTTATAAGTATCTAGCTGATGCCTTAACTTAACTTCGTCCGCGTGGTATAAGTTTTTTTGGATTGCCCGCGGGATCTCCTCAATTTTCCGGGATAAAAAGTAGCCTATGTCACTCTCCAGCCTGCCTATTCTCTAACTCAGTGGCTATCAAAAAATGAAAGCCACTGACATTGTATTTTTATCCACTGATGGTTTGCTATGAATCAATGTTATTTTTATTTCATAGTTAATCTTCAATGGATAAAAAATATATAATAGTGGCTTTCATTTTTTGATAGTCACTGAGATAGAGAATAGGGGTGCAGGTCCTCAACTATACCCATGCCAAAAACCTCGTCGATCCGTTGCTCCGTTGCAGCGTGATTGAAGGACAAACCAACAAACAAACTGACTTTCGTATTTATAATATTAGTATGATTTGACGTGAATTTATTATCTATCATTTATTTCTTATCACTGATAAATAACAGCTGAGGGTATACATTTCTATTATAATGAAGTAAAGTTTGTGAGTTTGTGACGTTGTAGGGGGTAATCTCTGGATTTACTGAACCGATTTTGAAAATTCTGGTACCAATAGAAAGCTACATTATTTGTGAGTGTCATAGGCTATATATTAACCCGAAAAATTAGGGAGTTCTCGTGGGAATTTAAAAAACCTATTTCACGCGGACGAAGTCGCGGGCATCAGTTAGTATTTTTAATATATACTAGCGACGCTGTCACCGGGTCAGATAAATTTGTGGGACTGTAATTACTGGTTAAGGATGCCTTTAAGCGATGATAGTAAAAGTAACCGCCCTGTACGTGTTTCAGGTAACAACTCCATGTTGTTGCTAGCCATAATGGGGACGATAGTTTCGATCGCGTTCTTCAACTTTGCTGGCATCAGCGTCACCAAGGAAATGTCCGCCACTACCAGGATGGTCCTGGATTCTGTCAGGTATGAACCAATTTCTTTTGTGCAACACTTTTACAATAGAGACGATGACAACTCAATCAAATCAGCAACTCTTTATCAAACTTAAAAACGCGCTTCTAGTATGGAAGATGTATGAAATTCACAGTTGTGACGTCATCAAATTTCAACGCACTTTTTGAAGTGAAAACTTATTCATGCGCGTTGAGCACGGTTTGGTAGGGTGTTAAAATGTGGAATGCGCGAGACCGACACCATTCTTTTTAAGACGAAAGGTCTTATAAAATATAATAAAAGTTTAAATAGTACATTCGTAATTAAACTTTAATGCCTTAGTTTTAAGGTTTATATTAATAAAGTGCTGTGTACGTGGGCGACACCTCGCGTTGTTACGAAGACAAAAGGTCTTAAATATAAATATAGTACATTCGTAATTAAACTTTAATGCCGTAGTGTTAAGGTTTATATTTGAAATATTTTTATTTATTTCCAGGACGATAGTTATCTGGTCGGTGTCCATCGCAGTAGCGTGGCAGGCGTTCCACTGGCAACACCTGTGCGGTTTCGCTGTGCTCATATTCGGTCTGTGCGCGTACAACGGTCTCTTACCGCGTCCGTGCTGGCGCCCGACGCCGCAAGAGGACGAGAGTCGAATCGTTGACGACAACGCGGACCTATTTGACGAAGTAGACGCTTAGACTTTTCTATAGTACACGGAATTATCTAATAAAACATCCATTTATAGTCCCACAAAGTCTGACCCGGTGGTGGCGTCGCCAGTATATATATTGAAAAAAAAAGTGTGGTGGACACTAGGTAGGAACGATAGTTCCGGTGGCTTGCTGTCTGCCGTTGGACTGAGTAAGGAACCAGAATTCCTCTGTAATATACTAAAATAAATATAATATAATGCACCCTAAACTCGCCCGCCCGTTGTATGGTTTTCTTTCTGTATGGTGATCACCGTTTCGGAGTCCAGATTGTGCACAAAACAAAAACTAAACAGGCATAAAAATAGTTCCAATTTTGGCCACCGGACCAGGTAAGTCGGTGGGACTATATTATGTGCCACGTTTGCATGGAGCGGCAAGACTAGATACAGTGCCACAGACTTGTCTGACCCGATGACAGCGTTGTTAGTATTTCATTTTTAAAAAAATTGGCAGTTCAATTCACTTCTATCCCTATCCTATGATAGGGATAGAAGTGAATTTCTATATTCGTTTTCACTTCTATCCCTATCCTATGATAGGGATAGAAGTGAAAACGAATATAGAAATATATATAAAAAAAGAAATTATTTAAAAAATAAAATACGAATGTACTATATTTAAGACCTTTAGTCTTCGTAAAAACGCAAAGTGTCAGTCACGGTTACACATCACTTATAAATATAAACCTTAAAACAAATGTATTAAAGTTTAATTACGAATGTTTTCTATTATTTATACTTAAGACTTTTTGTCTTAAGAAGAATGGCCGATACCGTTCCACATTTTTACCCCCTACCAAAAAAGTGCTCAACGCGACGCGAAGAAGTTTTCACTTCAAAAAATTATTGCAATTTTGGCCACCAGGTCAGATAAGTTGGACTATAGTTCACTGTACCCCTACCACAAGTTTTTAAATCACACGTTGATCGTATTCAAGCGTTTGAATACATGGGCGTCAAAGTGAAATGGACCTAAAAGTTCTTGGTTTAAAGTAAAAAATTCCGTACTACTGATTTTAAATTCAAAACGTTTCCGCTAGGTGCGCTCGCTGTGAAATTGTGAATGCATACACGAAATAGAGTTCTAAAACAATGCGGTTAAGGTTCATTTTAATTTGAACACACGTTCGAACGTTGGCGTGATTGAAAAATTAGTGGTGAATGGTGATCGCTCGTGCCAATAAATTCCGTTTCCATACCTTGACACTTGGGGGTTTTATGGCATTTGTTAGAAAAAAATCCGAGGGCTCGAAGGTAAACCCGAGTTTTCTTGACATTTGCAAGGAAAATGAATTTATTAGTATATTAATTTTAAGAACGGCAATAGTAACCTACCGGTGCCTTATACGTAGAATTTATATGCAGTAATTTTAATTTTTAATTTTATCTAGCCAACCTCATAAAAAGAGGTGCTATAATTTGACTTTTTTAATTTTAATTTTGTAATTAATATTACAGAATTGTTATCAGAATTGATATTATTATTATTGTTCAATTACGAATTATTGTGATACATCTGAATTTCTATAAAACATAGTAATATGTATCGGATATATTATTAAGACTTTTAAAATTAGTATAAGTACCTTATAAAATGATCAATCAAATGTTATTTTAATAAATGAAATAAATACAAAGGTTCGATTTTTAATCCAATCCACCCTTATAGCTAATAGCTGGATTACTCTTGTAAAGTAAAATGTGCAGGTGTTCAGTGTAAATGTTCACACTGTGATTAGTAAAATGTGCAGGTGTTCAGTGTAAATGTTCACACTGTGATTAGTAAAATGTGCAGGTGCTCAGTGTAAATGTTCACACTGATTAGTAAAATGTGCAGGTGTTAAGTGTAAATGTTCACACTGTGATTAGTAAAATGTGCAGGTGTTCAGTGTAAATGTTCACACTGTGATTAGTAAAATGTGCAGGTGCTCAGTGTAAATGTTCACACTGATTAGTAAAATGTGCAGGTGTTAAGTGTAAATGTTCACACTGTGATTAGTAAAATGTGCAGGTGTTTAGTCTATAGTAATTTTGATAGTCAAAATATTTTAGGCGTATTTATCTATTATTAAATAAAAATAAAAAGTAGGTTTCATCCATTAATACGCTCGGTGAAGGTCGGGGTATATCCGGATCTTGGACTAAAAGCCCAGCCCTTCTGTAGCGTATTCGGCAGCATTCGTATCCGGCGCGTTATCTTACTAAAGTAGCTTCGTAAATGGTATAAATACTAGACATACCCACTCCGAGAAATACTATATAATATTTATTGCTAAGCGTGCGAGTCTTGGACATCACTTTGCAGGCGTTCGACGGAGGCGTGATGACTGAATGAGGTTCTCACCCGAATACATTCAATTTGCGTGTGTGAGCACATAGATTTTTGAAACTACAAAAACTCCACTCCTCATCCCTCAAGCTCTGTTCTCAATTGTTCCAATTTGCGCACGTGCTATACACTGATGATGTTATTTGAGAAATCTTACGAGAGCAGTGAGAGCCTGCTTGTTCTTGCCTGTGCGTGAATGTGTCAAACGCGGGTCTATATTGGCGTATCTGCGCTTTTTATCTGCATCGGCGTCTAGCGTCTGAATGTGTGGACGTAGGTAGTTATTTAGAGGTTTCTGACTGCGACTGACATGAAAAGTAAGCCGTGTGCATAGGCTGTAAGTTCCGACAGCTAGCATATAAAGTTTCAACGTGGTTTCAAGTTTCAACCCAATCGGATGAACACACAAACATATATTTTTTTTAAATAAGTACCTGTTGCTGTTATAATATTAGGTAGATAGAAAAATCATAAACGGGTGCTAAATATATTTTATTAGTGTTACGACATACCTAATGATAATAAAAGTTAATGGTGAAATTACTAAGTCTTCTCTTTTTCAATTATTTTTGGTTTCTCACCGTGGGCTGAAACAAAAAAAGATATAACTCCCAAATGCCAAAATAACAAAAATGTTCGCGAGACAAAGGAATCTGACAATCGGAACTCCTTACATGAATGAATGAATGAATGAATGAATGAATGAATGAATGAATGAATGAATGAATATACTTTTATTGTACACCACAAAGTAAAATAAATAACAGTACTTAGCTAATATTAAAATAAGTATACAATTTGGCGGCCTTATCGCTACACAGCGATCTCTTCCAGGCAACCAAAGGTTTAAAAGGACATTAGCTACAAATACAACCGGTAGAAGGTGCAGAAATAACAAAATAAATAAAAATATTTATAAAAAGCTATAAATTATAATACATATTATATATACACTTATATATAATAAATAAAACATCAGTCATAAATACTACACACATAATATATAAATAAACATACATACATATATATACTCACAAATAAATAAATATACAAATAAATAAACGTAAACCTCATAAGAAAAAGAAATAGGTATCAAAATATATAAAAATAAACTACTAGACAAATAATAATATTATTGTGACAAATAGTAATTTTTTACAAGTCTTTTAAAAATATTTATCGATTGAGCCTCTCTGATGTCAAGAGGCAGAGCATTCCACAGCTTAACAGCTTGTACAGAAAAGGATTTATGGAAGAAAGAAGAATTATGAGTAGGCGTCCTTAAAACAAGTTTCCTTGTAGTACGGAGAACTTCTCCTGGACGGCCTACGAATTCAAACTTCTCCTTTAAATAAGCAGGAGATGAAGGATTAAATAACACACAGTACAGAATAGAAAGGATATGCAAGTTCCGGCGAAGACGGATGGGTAACCACTTGAGACGAGAACGAAATTGAGATACATGGTCATATTTGCGTAATCCAAATATGAACCGAATGCTAATATTTTGAAGTCTCTCAAGTTTATTGAACTGATCTTCAGTCAGGTTAATATAGCTGGCGTCAGCATAATCAAGAATAGGAAGCAGTAGAGTCTGTGCTAACATAATTTTTGTAGGAATTGGAAGAAAAGATCGCAGACGACGCAGAGAGCTAAGAGATGCAAAAGTTCTCCTACTAACCTGATTCAAATGATTCGTCCAACCCAAAGTGCAATCCATATGTATTCCCAAGTTTTTGACGGTATCACAAAACGGGATAACTATACCATTGTATTCAATGGGAGGAAGCACAAACCAGTCAACTCTAGAGATTAGGTACCGACTACCTATAATTATGGCTTGAGATTTTTTAGGATTTACATTAAGGCCATAGAATCTACACCACTCCAAAATTGAGTCAAGATCTTTATTTAATAGTTCAATGGCTGCTGGAAGATTCTCAAGAGTTGCCTGGGTGTAAATTTGGAGATCATCTGCATACATGTGGTAGAGAGAAGATAGCTTTTGAGTTATAGAATTAATGAAAATAGAAAAGAGTAATGGTGACAGCACGCCGCCTTGAGGTACACCAGCACACATTACATTTTAGATTAGCAACTGCTCTTTGTTGAAAATGCTGTTGAGTCTTCGTTCCGGACACTGGGTCGTTTGGGCAACCTAAGGGTACCCAAAGGACGTCCGGAGTGTCCTTAAAAGAGGAGTTTTATCAGCTAATTGTACTGACTGCGGCGGATCTGAGGCCGTATACCATAATTATATTAGGGGTTAAAGTATGAAATTGCCGATTTGTACTGAAAAATTGAAATGCGTTTTTTTCAATTTAACATATTTATTTAATCAAAATAATTACCATTATTATCTATACATTGCTGCCATCTAATAGGAAGGTCATTTATGCCTTTGCGATAGAACTCTGGTGATCTAGATTCGACAAACTTTGTGAAAGCATTTTATACTGCCTCCTGAGAAGAAAACTTTTTATCATGTAGAAAATGGTAGTCCGCTGGAGCAAGGTCTGGCGAATGCGGAGGGTGACGAATGGTTTCTAATTGCAGTTCCTGTAGAGTTAAAACGGTTTTTCGTGCTGTATGAGGTCTCGCGTTATCCTGGAGCAGTAATGGTGAAGATCGATTCATTAGTCGCGGCTGTTTCACTGCTAGTTTTGCTATCGTTGTTCGGAGTTCGGCACAGTAGACATCTGCCGTTAATGCTTGAAGATCGGCCCTGCCATTATGTGATTAACGGAAAGGGGTCACGACTCTCAGCAATGAAGGAATACGACGCAGAGAGAGGGCTTGTTTTGGCGAGTCCCAATTTCTCAAGCTAAACAACGTAAGTATAATTTTTTGGTTATTTACACAAAATAGGAGTACATACGTAGTTGGTTCCCGTTGACCCAATAGAAGTATTTAATTAACGACTGGTCCCGTTTCAACGCTTCCTCCTTCAAATTGGATTTCAGAGATTTCCTCAACGTTTTCGCCGCTATATTCGAATAGTTTACGTAACTAAAAATAAGACAGTCTAAAGATAATCGTATATTCTATTGTACACCATCTCTAAACAAATATTACAGCTCTATTGCTAAATGCCTTTCTTAGTAGCATATGCGGAAAGGCGCAAGACTAAATTTAGAGCTGTCATTTTAGTTTAGAGATGTTAGTGACACTGTTAAATACACAACTGACAGGTCTAAATCTAGTGCTGCCCTTTTCCGTCAAAAGCAGTATTTGAAGGATGCTAAGATAATAAGGGTCAGTTGCGCCATCGATGGTTACGGTTAACTTAAGTTCACCTCCAAAATGCTTGATAACAGAGTGGCCCAAGGCGGTATTCTTACATCCATTTAATTACCTACAGATGTAAGTCAAATCTTAGTTTAAGTCGAAGGAGCTGGCCGAATTCAACGTTAACCATAACCATCGATGGTGCAACCGACCCTACGAGTTATTTTAGATTTCGTATGGCATAATTAGCCACAACAAGTGAATTGAACAGTTAATTAATTGGGCTTAGTTGCATTGAGGAGGGCAGAATTTTTGAAGTGAAAACTTCTTTAGGCGCGATGAGCACTTTCTGGTAAGGGGTAAAAATGTGGAATACGCGAGACCGACCGCGAGACCGACACCGTTCTTCTTAAGACAAAAGGTTTTAAGTATAAATAGTACATTCGTAATTAAACTTTAATGCCTTAGTTTTAAGGTTTATATTAATAAGTGCTGCGGAAAGACCTCGCGTTGTTACGAAGACAAAAGGTCTTAAATATAAATATAGTATATTCGTAATTATATTTTAAAGCCTTAGATTTAAGGTTTATATGTGAAATATTTTTATTATTACTATGCTTAGTTGAGCCAAGCGCAGGGGGGTCCCAAAAGGATTGTGTTTTTCTGTAGGTCCAATACATACTGTATTGGACCCTAATGAACCTAAAGGAAAAAATACTCCTAGCGTAGGTTTCAAAATAAAAAAACTTACTTTAAACCTGCCATTCGCCATGTGCTCATGTTTAGTGGCTCTTATTATATTTTTTATAATAATTAGTAATATTTTTTAGTAATAAGTTCCTCCTTTTAGGAATCAACGGAAAAGCAAAATAAGCTGATAAATTTCGACAATTACGTCACAGATAATGTAACTGTCAAATGTCATACTTTTTCATAAAAATCTCGTAGGTCGGTACGTATAGCATAGATTATATTTAATTAGTTTTCATTAAAACCCCGTGGGTCGGTTGGTGTAGGTACGCACTAATTAATTTCAAGCAATCAACAAATTAGGTCGTCGTCGTCAACCGATGGACGCCCACTGCTGGACATAGGTCTCTTGTAGGGTCCTCCACAAGCCACGGTCTTGCGCCGCCTGGATCCAGCGACTCCCTGCTACTCTATTGATGTCGTCCGTCCACCGTGTGGGGGCACCGACGCTACGCCTTCCAGTGCGGGGTCGCCATTCCAACACTTTGGGACCCCAACGTCCAACGGTTCTCCGAACTATGTGCCCCGCCCATTGCCACTTCAGCTTCGCAACTCTTCGGGCTATGTCGGTAACTCTGGTTCTCCTACGGATCTCTTCATTTCTGATTTGATCACGTAGGGACACTCCCAGCATAGCCCTCTCCATCGCCCGCTGAGTGACCCTGAGCCTTCTTATTAGGCCCATAGTCAGCGACCATGTCTCGGATCCGTAAGTCATCACTGGCAACACGCACTGTTCGAAGACTTTGGTCTTCAGACACTGAGGTATTTTGGACGAGAAGACATCTCGAAGCTTCCCGAACGCAGCCCAGCCGAGTTGGATTCGGCGGTTGACCTCCTTCTCGAAATTGGACCTACCCAGCTGCACTGTGTGTCCCAGGTACACGTACTCGTCTACAATCTCGAGTGCAGAGCTCTCAACGATCACTGGGTGGTCGGTGGAGCGGAACATGAGCGTTAGACATAACTTTCGTCTTACTCATATTCATTTTTAGGCCCACCTGTTGAGAAACTCTGCTGAGGTCATTGAACATTGCATTGAGGTCTTCCAGAGTCTCTGCCATGATGACTATGTCATCGGCAAACCGAATGTGAGTGATGTACTCGCCATTAATGTTGATGCCAAGTCCGTTCCAATCCAGAAGCTTAAAGACGTCTTCCAATGCAGCGGTAAATAGCTTCGGGGAGATAACATCGCCCTGTCGCACTGCCCGCTGCAGTCGGATCAGCCTCGTAGTCTGGTCCTGTATACGGACTGACATGGTGGCGCTTTCGTACAAACACTTCAGCACTTGGACATACCGATAATCAATCCGGCATCTCTGCAGAGACCTCAATACCGCCCAAGTTTCCACCGAATCAAAGGCTTTCTATATATAGACCGTATACTCCTCAGTCTTCTGTATAACCTGCCGCAGCGTATGTATGTGGTCTATGGTGCTGAAGCCTTTTCGGAATCCGGCTTTTTCGGGAGGCTGGAAGTCGTCAAACCTACGAGCGAGACGATTCGTTATGACTCTTGAAAACAACTGAATTTTTAAATGGGTATAGTTGAGGACCTGGAGTGTGAAATAGGCTACTTTTTATTCCGGAAAATTAAGGAGTTCCCGTGGGAATTAAAAAACTTATTCCACGCGGACGTCAAGTCGAGCTGCGATAAGCGATGTGAAAAAGGTCTACCATAGAACTAGTCTAGGGCATCACTTTGCACTTTGCAGGCGTGCCAGGAATGTTTGCGGGCATGGTTCTAGGACCCATTCTGGTCCTTTTAACTTTCGCGCGTACTATCCATACTTCCATACTAATATGTATTATCAATGCGAAAGTGTCTGTCTGTCTGCTACGCTTTCTTCGCCCATCTGTTCAACTGATTTTGATGAAATTTTGTACAGGGGTAGGATATATACCGGGGAAGGACATAGGCTACCCGATAGCTATACAGCAGTTTTTATCCCGGTAAATTAAATAGTACCAAAAAACCTCAATCCACGCGGACAAAGTCGCGGTCATCAGCACTCAGCTACTAGGTACGTATTCAAGGCCCCTGATGGTAGCCGGGTATAAAGACAATGAGATGCTATACAGTTACGAGCGTAGGTACAGTTACCATATAATACGTAGGTAACTTACTATGTAAGCGTACATAACCAGTTTTTGCTTGTGTTCACGCTCAAGCTTTTTCGCAGTGTGTGACTCACTCGCTTCACATCGTGACATCAGCTTGTAGTGGTGAATATTGCATACTATATTACACACTTTACATATTCATTGTGACATCTTTAAATTACTATATGCCACGATCGAAACCTCCTAAGTACCAGAACAGGCCAGGGTCCCCGCATTGTAAGAAAATCGTAATAAAAGTTACGCTTTTTAAAATGCATAATTCGATACTAGAACTTTTCAAGGGTAAATGTCGAAAAGTGTGGGCTCCATTATGAGAAACAAGTATTTTTTTAAGCCCTCCAGAATGATTACGATTTTGTTAGGGTTAGATTCATAATGCAGAATTTTATTAAAATATACCTACTTTTAGAAGTGTTTTTGAAACGTCGAGAGAATATATAGGTACCTCTGGTCCGGAAGCACCAGCGGTTACAGAGACAATTTGATTAATTCTATAAACAAATTGCTCCTGCCAGGCATCGAACCCGGGATCTTCCACTTATAACGTCACCGCGCCCACCGCTGCGCCAGTGAGGTCGTCACAAATCTATAGTGGTCAATATTACCAGCTAGTTATCAATGTAATTGTAGTCATTACTTAGAACTTCATACTTGCGTAATTAAATTTTAATCTTTTACCTACGCTCATAATTTAAATTTCAGTATATTTAAACAAGTAGATGCCCGCGACTTCGTCCGCGTGGATAAAGTTTTTTTGATTCCCAGTGGATTCCTTACTTTTCCGGGATAAAAAGTAACTTAGTCCTTCCCGGTAACCTACTCTTGTACCAAATTTCATCGAAGTCGGTTTAAAAGGGTGGGCCGTTAAAGCGTATCAGACAGACACACTTTCGCATTTCGGAATTTTAATTAATTATATTTTTTAATTATAAATGAATAAAATAAAATTCTTTGTACGGAACCCTGAATGCAACTAGATATATTCGAGTGCCCTATTATCTATTTAACTGTAATATAACCCTTCTTTCGGTGCCGGGTGCAGCTGTGTTGCAGAAAACTGATAAAAACATGGACAAATCCTTATCTGGCTTTTGTCAGGGGTATTCCGTATCTGTCAGATAAAACTTCAGTGTTACGATACCGGTATCAGTTAAGCGTCTACACATGCCCCAACAACTTTGATACATACACAATCGAACTTGTAAAAATCCGTACTAATACTAATGAGTTATACTAAAACTAACAGGTCATACTAATACAAAAGTGTGTCTGTCTGTTTGTCTTTCTGTCTATCTGCTACGCTTTAACGGCCCATCTTTTCAACCGATATTGATGGAATGGATGAATTGAATTTGAATTACATCGGCAACTTTTTGTCCCGGAAAATTAAGGAGTTCTCGCGGGAACTTATCAAAGTACACGAAGTCGCGGGCATCATATTGTAAATAATAAAGATTCGGACTAACTAGTCATGTACCCAATCTCGTTGTACCTAATCAATCCAGCAGTGTTTTAGAACGTGTGTGGCAGATCTACAGGCATGCCAACGTTAATAATCTTACTAATATTATAAATGCGAAAGTTTGGATGTATGGATGTCGGTATGGATGTATGGATGGATGTTTGTTACTCAATTCTTTATAAGTACGTTATTTCCAAGTTAGATAAGTACCTAACTTGGAAATAGGTAATCCTCACGTGGCCGGCATGGATCGCCGCGTGCGGCTTATTTCGGTTAGTGATGCGGGTTGGTGGGCTTCACAAGTTCACACACTTCATAGAACATTATGGAAAACTAATAAGACATGCTGGTTCGCGTTTTCCATCACTGTTGATATTTAATTGCTTATAACAGAAATAACTCGGTAATTATAACAGAAAAGTTAGTAAAGTTAGAGGAAATGTAGAGAGGAGAGGGACCTTCGATATTTAAAATAGAAGCCCAAAGTCTTATACTCTGAGCTATCACCGTTTTTGAGTTCTAATCAAAGTAAAGTACCTATTAGCAGGTACCTAAGGATTAGTGAGTAGGATGTCTTTCAAAAACTCGGCTCGACCAAAGCAAGGGCGGTTGGCTAGTGTTCCATAAAGCCTGCTGACCTACGTCAGTCACAAGTCAGCACATCTGTAAAAGCTGCCACAATATTATGAAACGCTTTCAATTTCATACATTACACCAACATTATGAATTAACGCGTCGCGTCGGTTCCATTATCCTGTATCAAAATTGTTTGGTTGATCTAAATTGGACTGTTTAACAGAGGGGCTAAAGTTGATTTTTTCATGGCTGGTTACATTTTTCAAGCATGCGCGATGGCTTGGCTTCTAAAACGAACTGTTGAAGGTCACCTTCGTTGAGCGCCGCGCCGCGCCGGCCCGCCTTCCATACAAGCACCACTAGTCGACTCTACGTGACCTGTGGCACGAGCTCCATACAATCATCCGTCCGAGTCATACAACCTGTGAGTTCCCACGTAATATTTACACGCACCGGCGAAATACATTCAACGCTCAATATTAATGTTAAATTGTGCAATACGCTTATTCACAAATTAATGAGTGTTGTAATGAAAATTGATTTAAGTAGTTAAGTTACTGAAAAGTTTCACTCATAATATATTGATAATTATACTTTTAGTAAATTCCTTGTTTAATATTTAGTAGGTTTTAATTTAATTTTATTTTTAACACTAATTAACTAAATATTAAAATTAATAGTGTTAAAAATGAAAACTTGAAAAAGGGAATATTTTAAAGGTTATTTGTTGCAAAATAGTTATAATAGGTATTTGTAACAAACTTTTTATTTATTTTAATGAATTTGATTTTTTTAAACACTCATTAAAAGAATTCAATAGTGCGATAATGTGCTAGACATGAAAACACTTAGATTTGTCGATAATTAGACTGTTACTTAAAAAAAATTATTAGTTTTTTACAATAATAGCTAATTCATATCATATCATTAAAATTTTTAAAAACCCAAATAAATTCACTAAAATTAATAACAAATATCTTTTAATTTATTTAATTATGGTAATTTTTGAAAATTTTCAATTATGAAGTTTGTTTAGCTATTTCAATTAAAACTTTTATTTAATTCACATTTATTTTTAGAAGATATTAGATAAGATTTAATCTGGTTTTACAACACTCAATATTATTTAAAAAACATATTATTTGGTGCACAAAGGGTTTAATATGAAAATAATAATCAACGCATCTAACTTAATTATCTACTTTCTATAGAACTTTATTTTTATTTTTCACTAGATGATGCCCGCGACTTCGCCCGCGTTGATTAAAAGTTTGCCGGGATAAATAGCAGTCTATGTCCTTTCCCGGGATACAGCTCATATCTGTACCAAATTTCGTCAAAATCAGTTGAAAAGATGGGCCGTTTTAAAGCGTGGGTGGCAGACAGACGGACGGACAGACAGACAGACACACTTTCCATTTATAATATTAGTAAGTAGATATGGATAATAGTTAATACAACTAATTTCATGAATAAAACTTAGTCCTGCAACTTCGAGTGGTCTAAGTTTTTTCGTTTCCCGCGGGAACTATTGAATTTTCCGGGATAAAAAGTAGCCTATGTCCTATCCCTGTACCAATTTCATCAAAATCGGTTGAATAGGTGGGCCGTGAAAGCGTATAAGACAGACACACTTTCATATTTATAATAATAGTATTACCTATAAGTTAGATACTTACTACTTACTTACAAAACTTTAAATATTCATACCTATATATGTACGAGATTAGAGTTCATGGTTACAAAAGTTAGTAGCTAAATGCACCATAAATATCACATCATACGTACCTACTCTCTGCATCGCTCTCTGGGGAATACTCCCCTATGGCCATTGTTAAGAATTACGACCCCTTTTTAATGAAAATCGATTATTTAAGAGGATCCTGTATTAATCCCCTAATATTTGGGGTTTCATTGGGATAATGCAAATAAGGATGTATATATAAACTTGTTCCAATAGAGATGAACTTATTCATTTTTTCCACTGCAAGTTAGCCCTTCATTGCGATCTCACCTGATAGTAAGCTATGATGTAGTCTAAGATGGGAGCGGGCTAACCTGTTAGGGGCATGGCAGTTTTTTTATACCCATATTCGGTTTCTACACGGCATCGTACCGGAACGCTAAATCGCTTGGCGGCACGTCTTTGTCAGTAGGGTGGTAACTAGCCACGGCCGAAGCCTCCCACCAGACTTTTTTTCAGAGATTCTTCAACTTCTTCAAAGTCTGATCATGTTCCACATATTACCCGTCATTATTGGTCGAATTGCAGATGAGATATGGTGATTAAAGTTGATAAAATGCTTACCTCTATTGGAATGGACTTTAGCAACCTGCCGATTTATAATCCCAAGAAACCCTTTACCATTATAGGTAATGGTACCACCCTCAGACATAACCTAGGTATTGCATATTGGTAGGTAGCAATGGTAGCAATACAATTCATAACATCATAAACTCAAATTTTATCACTAAAGTACCTACCTATAATTCCTTTAGCCATGCAGTTCGAAATTCGAACAATAGGCAATATAATATTATTTTACTGTTTAAAATAAACATTTTATAATATTATCTATATATATAAAAATGAAACCCGTTTTCCTTGGTCACGGCATCACGCGTGAATGGCTGGACCGATTTCACTAATTCTTTTTTTGTTGTATTTGTTATTATTAGGAGAAGGTTCTTACGGAAAAAAATATTAAGAAAATCTCTCAGAAATATTGAAAAATATACATTTAATTTGGCATACTAAGGCGGTACGAAGTTCGCCGGGTCAGCTAGTTATGAATAAATATTATGTTATCCAGAATAATATAAAAGTCAATAAGTATGAATTATTAGTCGTAAGTATTGTATTAGAAAAGTGCAATTATATTTGTAGGTGCATGCTAAAAAAATAAGTTGGTTTGCTCAACGACCTCGACGCCCGTAGCCCGCTAGCCATGGCCGAAGCCTTCCACAGCTTCCACCGAACCAGACCCAAGATATTTTAGAAATCGAAAAATCCCGAATTGCCTCGGCCGGGGATTGAACTCCGGATCTCCCACTTATAAAAGACCACAGCGCTATAAAAGATCACTGCGTCAGAGAGGTCGTCGACCTCTCCTAGTATCCGCGACCTTGACAATGACCTCTACGCGAGAAAGTTGCGAGCTCCTATTTTCGTGATCTCCGTTATTTTAGGGCGTTCAATTAAAAGCGAATTTCTTTGATGTTTTTATCTAAGACGTCTTCGGTCATTGAAGTCGTTCGCGTTGATTTGAAGAACGCTCTGATTTTGTTCAAGCATAAAAAAAACTATGACCATGCAAAAAAATATTTATTTTGAAAAAGCTTTTAAAAGAAAATTAATATTTTTTTATTTAGATCATCATACTTATATAATAAATGCGAAAGCGTAGATATTTGTCTGTTGGTTTGTCCGTGAGCCACGCCGTGATTTTTTGCATGGGTATAGTTGAGGACCTGGAGACTAACATAGGCTACTTTTTATCCCGGAAAATCAAGGCGTTCCTAATTAAAATCAGATTAAATTGCGGGCATCATTTAGTTATTTACACGGTTTAAATAATGCAATCAAATTAAATGGAGACTTATGTCCACAGCTGCATCAAAGAGTATTTTTATGCCAAAAATCCGTGACCGCCCCAGTTCGTTTAGGTCAAACAACTCAAATAACTTCTGGATGATAATGTTATGTTGTGCGGATTTCCTTGAGTCGAGTCCCATTTAGGATTTTATATTTATAGCTGACAATCTTGATTTATTTTGACCTAAAATGAAGATGCAGGACTTAATCACAGGAGCTCACAGTCGACAGTTCGGAATTTAAGCGCCTTGAATGTGAATTTAGTAGGTACTTACAAATTAAAAAAATCCATGGGAACTCTTTAATTTTCTTGGATAAAAAGTAGAATTCATCCCCGGGAGATTGTATCGTATCTCTGGACCAAATTTTAAAATATGGGCCGCAAAAAGGTAGCATACTTACTTGAATCGCATTTATTCTAGTAGATATGGGTTAAAAATAATAAGGCTATTAAATATTTATGTAAGTAAATATTTATGTATATTATATTTTAACCCACGCGGTCTAAGTTACGGGTATCTTATTATCTTTATCTTTTATCTTTATAAAATAAGGAGAAAATAAAAAGAGATTAGAGAACCGAACTCACAATAGGTCCAGTTATTCAGAGCCAGCTGACGCCAAATTGCAAACGTGCTTCGACGCATGTTACTATCAAAACCCGGCGTGCAGTTTTAAATTTGGATGCGTCATGCGTATGTTGAAAGTATTAATGTAAGAGCCGGCGACACATTGAATATTGTGAACTGTCCTGCACTTCCCTGCTCTGCCCTGGTGATTTGACTAACATATTTTTTGTCATCATCATTGATATTTAATGTATAGAATATGACGATTTCTGACGAAATCGGAGTTATGATTGATATATTATGACTAAACAAAACGAAACTATAGTATTTTCTAATATTTTCGTTTACGTATTTATTGATTAAGGAAATTCAAACGGTTCTGATGAGATATAAAAATCTAAATTCGTATCAATTTAATATTCTAAAGAATGAAATAATATTATCCAGCTTTCATGTTGGAAAAACTTAAAAATGTAAAATTTATACTAAATTAAATCTAAATTAAAAACTAAAAACTAAACATTAAAAATATAATCTATGCCGCTGCAATGAGGCAATGTGCCCAGAACGCTGGCTGCGTTACCCCGTTATTTAAATTTATACTTACATAATAAGTTTTGGGTACTTATTGTGGCCTGTCATGTCATGATATTTTTACTTTACTGATATTACAATAATGTGTCCATTCTCACACTTATTAGTCGACTAGAGTCACTAGTCGACCAATAAGTGCGAGAAACAGGTAATTCCTTGCCTACATAACAAAGAGAAATTCTGAGCAAAATTTCAGCTCTATAGGTCCAAGAGTGTTATTGAGTGGGTCAAGACATTTCACGTAATAAGTATGTGGATTGGGTGCCAGCTCTTAGACTAAAATCTAGTAATCCCCACCACCGAACGAAAGCTACACCCAACAAAACCACACACTCATCCCCTACATTTTAATCCGGCTCCATACTTGAACAGTCATTTAGAATACAACGCTCTTTGACATCGGTTCAAATTTTAGTTTATTCGATAGAAAGAACTTTGAAAATCTCTTAACTTTAGTGATCGACTGCGAAATAAATTAAGTATTTCAGAGTTTTAATTGAAAACAATTTGTAAAATTCTAGTGTGTGTTTATTTTCAAAAAAATTAAGAGTGTTTTCCCAAATCGTGAAATAAATAATTTCAGACTGTTTTAAAAATATTAGTGTGCTCTTTCTAAATAAATTATTTAAGAGTGTTTTAAATAAATTAAAATAAACCAAAATATATTTTGCTTTTATAGTGTTGTTAAATAAACGAGTTTAATTTAAAAATGTCTGAGAACGGTTTGAACGGTCATAATGGTTCTGCTGATTTAAAAAGCGACAGACACGAGTATTTTTATAAATGTTTATGTGAGTATTTTGTTTGGATTGAGTAATTATCTTCCTATCATCAAGTAGGTAAAAGTTTTTCCGACATTTTGTTATGCTTCTGCGTCGGTGTGGAGACTTCGGCTTTGGCGTTACCGCCACCGCCAAGTGATTTAGCTTTCCGGTACCTACCATGCCGCGTGGATTTTTTTTCAAACGTAGGGTTTTATAAAACCCCTTTAGGTTAACCCCTGTTTTGACTAACAGGGGTTAATAGTCCGGTACAGTCAAGGACACTACCTGTAGGAAAATAGAAATAATTAAATTATGGTATTTGGATTTTAGATGTACACCATCATATTAGAAGCCATCCACCAGGCCTGGTGGGTGGCATTGGCCGTGGCTATTTACCACCCTACCGACAACGTCGTGCCGCCAAGCGATTTAGCGTTCTAGTACGATGCCGTGTAGAAACCGATTAGGTGTAGGTATGGGTTTAATATAACTGCCATGCCCCTTACAGGTTAGCCCGTTACCATCATAGACTGCATCTTCACTTACCATCAGGTGAGATCGCAGTCAAGGGCTAACATGTAGTGGATAAAAAAAACCCAAATGTGCAATAAATAATTTGATAAATAGATTGATATTAAGTATACGCTTTCATATAAAACAAAATCCGACTTCAAAACTATACCTTTAAGTACCGACTTAAACAAAAAAGTAAAAAACATTATCTGGGTATATATTTTGTTTTTTGTTCATTTTCTCAAAAAGCGCAAAATCCTTTTCGATACAATTTATATGGGACCATAAGTACTCGTATGATCTACCAAACAAAAAAAAGGATCATCAAAATTGATTCATAATTGGCGGAATGATCGCGTAACATACATACAAAAAATAAAAAAACATACAGTCGAATTGAGAACCTCCTCCTTTTTTGAAGTCGGTTAATATTTGAAGTGAATACAGTAAAATTTTGTGAGTTCTATTAATAGTAGTAAGTAAATACTTACTACTATTAATAGAACTATCTGAACGCTGACCGTCTTTATGCTACTGAATCGCTTTTTAACCGACTTCAAAAAAAGGAGGAGGTTCTCAATTCGTCGGAATCTTTTTTTTTTTTTTATGTATGTGCCCCGATTACTCGAAGACGCCTGGACCGATTTTGAAAATTCTTTTTTTGTTTGAAAGGGTATACTTCCAAGGTGGTCCCATATAAATTTGGTGAAGATCTGATGAAGATCTTCGAAGACAGATGTTCCCCGAGATCTTCGAAGACAGATGTTCCCCGATTACTCGAAGACGCCTGGACCGATTTGGAAAATTCTTTTTTTTTTAAAGGGTATACTTTCCAGGTGGTCCCATGGTCATTAGGTCTGATGATGGAATCCTGGGGAAATCAAAGGAACTTAAATTTTATAAGGACACGAACCCAGATAGTTATTAGGTACAGGTCTGTCTACCTTTCGAGAACCTATTTTTCTTTCTTTTTTTTATATTTACAGCACTAAAAAGCAAACAATAAAATTATTTTTAAATTAAAAAAAAACTGCCTTCAAAAACTAAAAAGCAAAAAATAATTGGATAT
This sequence comes from Erebia aethiops, assembly GCA_923060345.2. Classification (NCBI taxonomy): domain Eukaryota; kingdom Metazoa; phylum Arthropoda; class Insecta; order Lepidoptera; family Nymphalidae; genus Erebia; species Erebia aethiops. Next base: position 2,168,706 of record OV281079.1, on the reverse strand, counting down.
ATTTACATATTATTATTTCTACCCACTATGTTGAAGTCGGGCGGGTATAACAAGGATAAGCAAAGTTGACGCAAGGCTCGCCCGACTTCTACATAGTGGGTAGAAATAATAATATGTAAATATATCCAATTATTTTTTGCTTTTTAGTTTTTGAAGGCGGTTTTTTTTTATTTAAAAATAATTACTTTCAGCGATTTTTCAGTTTATTCTATAAGTGATTATATAACCGGAAAAAAATATAACACTTGCAAAATTTTATTAAATAAGCTAAAAAATAATAATTAAAACTACTATCATTTTCGGACGACTTAAAACGCCCCCATTTTGGCGCGCTCGTTTTGTTACGTCACCGTGCACATGAATAAATTAACAACGAAGTGTTTGAGTGAAGTAAAGCGTAAAAGATTAACTTATTGTGATGGAAGAGCACCCAAAAGCTTATTATAATTATTGTATTGTCCCTATGTGCAAAAATAATATTAAAACTGCACCTGACAAGATATATTTTCATATGCCCAAAGATGCAAATACATACCTACATATAAGGAAAAAGTGGTGTAAGGTCAATGATATAATAATATCATTGTGTAAGGTGATGAGGAGAGAAAATGTATCGTGCTTGAGTACCTAGTTTATATTGTTGTGAAGATTATTTCGACGTGAGTATTAAATATGTATGTACCCACCTACCAAAAATCTTTTTCATTAGGAATCGCGAACAATTTAAACAATAAACTAACCTAAAAAATTAATTACATGTTCATAAAACTATTCTGATTCCCAATTATTAATGTTACAAATTTATAAAATATATTATGGTTTTCATTGGTCAACAGCTGACTACGAGTGTTGATTTTGATCACAAAACGTTATACCTAACTAGGTTTTTTGTTTGCACTGTTGAAAGTTCTATTGGAAAAGAATTTCTCAGATGCCTTGACGAAAACAACCTAGTTTGTTAAAGTTCATAAAGATGTTCTCAACATTTAACGTTCCTAATACCTACATATCTTTGATTATATAATATTATATACTAGCGCCCGCGACTTCGTCCGCGCGGTTTTGGGTTCCCGCGAGAACTCTTTAATTTATAGTTTACTATCAATAGTTGTTTATTGTGGCGAGTCTTTTTTTCACAAGAAATCACTGCTTTCAGTTAATAATTCCCAAAAACACTAATAAATTATCATAAACAGCGGCAAAACAATGCGAATAACCTTCAATAATCATACAAAACAAACGACCTGTTAACAGTCGACTCAGACTACAGAGTGGATGGTGACGTCATGTTTCGTTCCGCCAATAGCGTTGCGTTTTGGAAATATGAGCGGGAACTTGAAAAATACTGCTTTTAAATAATTAAATTTATTAATAGAAACACGATAATTTGTAAAAATAATCATCTCTATATGTTTCTTTAGCAATAGAGATTACACATAATTTTTTTTGTCAATTTCTAAATCACATGCATATTCCCCATTGTAATATTAGGAACAACGCACACCATCCTCGATAAGCACATACTAAGCTTTGAGGGAAGTACGTTATACTTATACCCAATGGTTATACATACTTAGATACGTGTTTTCAGTTTATTAGCACTTTACTTTAAAGCTGAATTTAAATTGTTATCAAAATAAAATGCAGATCTAACGTTTGTGTTGATTAAAATTTTCACAGAATATCTTTAGATTTAATGTTATTCCAATGTTTGAAATGTGAAGACAGTCGCTTTTGCTATTCTTTCTTTAAAGATCAAAATAATAAATTACAAAAAAGTAAAAAAAATGTTTACTGCGAGACCTAGGAAGTACCTACCTACCTTGTCAAGGACTTCATAATAGAAACGTGAAGGTGGTATCTTTGTGACTCCCTATTTGGTGATTTTCTTATTTCAGCGAAATGATAATAGGTACCTACCTACCTAATAATAATTTTCTACTAAACACTGAGCAAAATATAGTCTCGACTCTAGCGGAAAACATAGGAAAATGATACAAGATTAATAAGGAAACTGATCATTTTTCCCGTCGCAATGCGATTTCATAATTAAATTAAGGCAAATGACTAGGCAATTTTTTTTTGTATGAATAACTTTTTACATTGTTAGGCATGTAGACTGACGCAATCGTTCTATGTATATTCTTTATTACCAAAACACACAAAGAAACAGATAACAAACATGAAAACTTAAAACGTAGGTAGAATTAGTTAATTAAGGTATCTATGTAATGAGAATCTATAGTCCGCGCACGAGCTCCGAGGAATCGGGGTCTGAAGAAGCGACGGCTGTACGCCACCCCCGATCGTCGCTCCATAGTGCTCGTTCCCAGCACTAGCTTCGAGCTTGACGCGTGTAATTTTGCGATAACAGTATTGTTTTGTTCTTTAAACAACTCTAGGTCATTACTCTAACATTCCATAGGATTCCTCAGAGCTCGCGCGCGGACAGTAAAAAGCTGATTCTGCCAGACCAAGTGATCAAGTGATCTACTTAGTCGAACATGCGAAATTATATCGAAGTGTGTATATGTGTCCCTATCTTATATCCCTACTTTTCTCTGTATTGCATCACGTTTTTTTCGGTGGCATGTGATGATATTGTGTTCACAATTAATTTTAAACTTGCCTTAGATCTGTTTAAAATCGAATAAAACTTATATGTATGTTCTGAATTCAAAATGCATAATATGAAATTCCATATTATTTAAATTTTAGATGATTGTTGATCTGTCTCACTCTATAAATGCTGAAATGAAAAAAAACTGTCCGTTCTGCCTTGGACTGCAAATCCATACTGATATTAAAAGGATATTAGTAGATATAAATGCGAAAGTGTGTCTGCCTGAAACTGAAACCGATTTTGATGAAACTTGGTACAGAGATACGTTGTATCCCGGGGAAAGATATAGGCCTCTTTTTATCCCGGAAATAATTCCCGCGGTAATCCAAAAACCTTAGTCCATGCGGACGAAGTCGAAGTAGACGCATCAATCATTTGTATATGTATGAGTGCGCGACATGGTTTCACCTTGTTAATTCTTTTTAATAGAGCAACGGCCGAGATGATCGCAGATTCCCCGACTTGGTTAAAAAGTCATTCCGAGTAATTGATAGCCACTTGACCATGCGAAACTGCTTTGCTCAATTATTAGATTCGACGCAATTTTTTTATGTATGTCACAAGCGCTCCGGGGACCTGGCGCCATATTTTTTAAGCACGCTTTCTGGCGGGTTGAGCTGCCAATTATTGGCACGTAAAGCTTAGGGAAAAAATTTCAATATCTATTTACCTTACCAAGTCGAGTGCATTTATTTTTACAGTGCGAGCGGATAAGGATGTGTCTAAAAGAGTTTGTGTTATAAATAGTTGGTGTTAGGTGTTAGTGTTTAATATTTAACTCAATGTTAATCATATTGCGTCAGCAGGCAGTTAAGAAAATATTGTGTAGGCATTATCACGTTACGGGTAGGTATATTTTTGATAACTACAATTTGTCGTGTCTGCCTCGTTGGTCTTGCTCAAGTGGCTACCTTTTCGAATTTAAAACAAGTGACAATCTAAAAAATTGAAAGTTAAACCGACTTCACCCATACATTTAACAAACCATATCTCGAAAACTACTGAACCGATTTCGATGAAACTTGCAAGGTTCCCTAAGCTGAAGTATTTAATAGTTTCGGAGAAATCCACGGACAAACATACTGTTAGCGCCGCTCGATAACTACAGGCGGTGAGGCTGTGAGGCGGCAAAGCAGTCGTTACGCGAGGTTCCGCTCAGAGAAGTTTCCGCTCATGTGGCAGCCATGTTTAATGACGTGACGTCATGATATATCTAGAATATTACATTATAACAACTTCAGTGTTCTCTAACCATTCGATACTCAGATTTGCCTCGAGTATCAATTAGTGTTCTAGAAAGTAGACCTATCTATACCTTGGTTGCGAGTGGATATGGATCTAGTTGTTGTTATATTGTTACATTGCCATAAATTTCTAGTATCTACTGTTCTTATGTTTCTTCCTAAATAAATGGCCAAGTCTGTGTTTTGTATATTGTTACTTTGCATCTTAAAAACCCTATCCATCACCATACGCAAGTAGGTCTGCTAATAATACATAAGTACATAAAAACAACCAATGAAATTGTGTAGGTATATTTGCTTGGAAACCCTTAAGTATAATATGTGAATATTTTGCAGTTCCAATAATATTACCTACAATATATGTATACGTGTCGAATTGATAGCCTCCATTTTTGTAGTCGTTTAAAATAATATCTAGATAGGTGCCTACCTTTTCGGCGTAGAATGGGGGGGATAGCCGAAATTCGGCTAAACGAAAAATAATTCTTGTTTCCAGCTAAAATGGCGACGTTGGAGCAGCTCTTCCAGCCTGTGCAGCCGAAGACCGACGACACCATCAATAAGGTGACCGTGGTCGGCACCGGCCAGGTCGGCATGGCAGCAGTGTTCTCTATGCTTACACAGGTAGGGGATTTTTGATTGAGACTCGAAAGGGCTATAGTTTGCTTTTAAAATGCAACAAAAAATTAAGTTACTTTTTCAAAAATTGTTATTAAAAATTGTAGGTATTTGAGTTTTAATGTACCGCGCGCGACATGACGTAACATGACCTTGAGGTGGAAGACAAGGGTCTGCCCGCGAAATTCAAATTTAATTTGGTTTTTCACAATTTGTAAACTAATACGACAAAGTAGGCTTATGGCATTCAAATTGCGCCCCTAGGAATATCATCTTCACAGGTTTATATAAAAATCTTTACTTGAAAGTGCCCAGTTTAAGAAATTAGTCAAAATAATGACTAATTTGTGAGTAACTCACGTCAAACTCATACCAAATTAAATTTGAATGTCGCGGGCAGACCCTTGTCTTCCACCTTAACTTGAAATAAATATCTAATAATAATAAAAATGAAACTCGTTTTCCTTGGTCACGGCATCACGCGTGAATGGCTGGACCGATTTCACTAATTCTTTTTTTGTTGTATTTGTTATTATTAGGAGAAGGTTCTTACGGAAAAAAATATTAAGAAAATCTCTCAGATATATTTAAAAATTACAAAATAAAGTAGTGCATCATTGCTACGCTAAGGCGGTACGAAGTTCGCCGGGTCAGCTAGTATCTAATAATAATTATTATTTTCCGAGGTTGCTAAGGATTCAATGGTTTGTTTCAAAGTCGCGAAAAAGGTTCGAGTTTCAGTGTACCTGCTCCATTATTAAACCAATTTTCATTGAAGTTCCACAAACACTTTTGTATACAGATGGCACCACTATAGAGACTGTAAAATATTTAAATGTTCTTACTTTTGAGTTGCTTAAGTGGTGTGTCGTGTTAAAACAAAAATTATAGTAGTACTGTAACCCATCCTGTCATCCTAATTGTAAAGTGTAATGTCATCCTCACAGCATCTGGCTTTGATATTATCGCGAAAGGCAATTACCGCTATAAAAGTTAAATTATGGAACCAGCGTCCATCTTCTGTGTTCCCTCTTGATTACATTATGGGGCTCTTCAAAGGGCGGATAAACAAACATCTCAAAAGAAAGTAACGCATTGGCGGTTCCTCTGGTGGTGCAAATGTTCATGGGCGGAGGTAATCACTTACGATAAGGTGACCCGCCTGCTCGTTTGCTTGCTATATATATTAAAAAAAATCGGAACTTAATAATTATAATTTAAATTAATTTGAAAATTATTTAAAATTTTAACTTCCCCAGGGTGTGACCAACAACATCGCCCTCGTCGATGTGATGGAGGACAAACTGAAGGGGGAGATGATGGACTTACAACACGGGTCGGCGTTCATGAAGAACGCGAAGATACAGGCCAGCAAAGGTACCCCATTATCACCAGCGTACCGCCATATATTTTGACGACTCCCTAGCGCAGTGTTGAGCGCGGGAGGTCCCGGGTTCGATCCCCGGTAGGCTCAATTTGGGAACTTATAATCTCTGAATTTTCTCTGGTCCCCTGCTTTCTGCCGTGGCTAGTTACCACCCTACAAGCAAAGACGTGCCGCCAAGCGATTAAGCGCTCCGGTACGATGCCGTGTGGAAACCGATTAGGGGATTAGGGGATTAATATAACTGCCATAACAGGTTAGCCCGCTACCATCACTTACCGTCAGGTGAGATCGCAGTCAAGGGCTAACTTGTAGTGGATAATAAAAAATATATATAAAAGGAAAAGTTAATTTGCTGAGTGATCTATCAACGAATAGCTCAAACAACTGGACGGATCGGGCTCTCTAATTTTCCGGAATAAAAAGTACTTAGCCCTTTTGCTCTTCCAGACTATAATCTATCTCTGTGCCAAATTTCATCCAGATCCGTTTAGCCGTCCTGGCTGGTTGAGTAACAAACATCAATCCATCCAAACTGTCGCATTTATAATATTAGTATAGACTCATAGAGTATAGATAACAATTCACTTTCTACTTCCGTCTGATGGGCAAAATTGAGGGAAGAGGAGCGTTGGTATAGAAGAAGGAAATCGCGTGGCTTAGAAACATTCGCGAGTGGACCCGGGATAGCCAACGTAGCACAATTTTTCCGTTTGGCGAAGCATAGGATATTTTATGACGAGATGACAGCTAACCTTCGATAGTGGAGAGGCAAGAGAACAAGAATTGTATGAGATTGTCTATAAGTCAAAGTCAAAGTCAAAGAACGTTTATTCAATTTAGGCAGGTATACTACACTTATTGACGTCCGGTTATTTATAACATATAACATATAATGGTGATAATCAGTACGACATCTTAAACTAAAGCTACGAGGGTTCCAAACGCGCCCTAGTCTGAGAAGAGACCACAACAAACTCAGCCGGGTTATAGCATTCCATTTTATAACAAAATTCCACAACTTATCTTAAACTTGCCTTTACACAAGTTTAAGAAGTCCAATAAAAGTATACTCCTGAAAAAAGCTTATTATACTGTTGAAGATTACGTAAATGACAAAGGAGCATGGATTTGACTCGCTCCAGCAATGCTAAGGACAGCTGTTACTTATGTACCTACTCCACAAATTAATGAAATTGTAATTTTTTTTTCAAAAGAGCAACCGCCGAGTTTCTTGCTGGTTCTTCTCGGTAGGAATGTCATTCCGAACCAGTGGTAGATCCACTCAACGATTCAAAAGTTTATTTGAATAAAAAGCATTTGAATTTTGAATGTTGTCTGTTTCAGACTACGCCATCTCGGCTGGCTCCAAGATCTGCGTGGTGACGGCGGGCGTGCGGCAGCGCGAGGGCGAGTCCCGTCTAGACCTCGTGCAGAGAAATACTGATGTGTTGAAGAATATTATCCCACAGGTACTTTACCCATCCATTCATTTAAATGGGGATGACAACTCAATCAAAACAGCAACTGTTTATCAAACTTTAAAGTCAAAAGTACTAAAATTCTGCATCATTGGTCAAAAGTCAAAAAGTGTGTAATGAAGGAACCAGAAGTTTAATTCGCTATAATCCGCGACAAACATTTTAGTTTATATATTAATATATATTTTAATTATTTATTGTTTTATCGAGTGATTTAATATATTATTATTCTATACATATAAATATATATATTGTTTATTTCACTAATAATTAATTTAAAAGTTAATCTAAAATCTAACTAGTGGTTCGCCCCGAACTAAGACCTCGCGGCGCCATCTATTGACATAAATGTGAAGTTCTGTTAAAAATACTGAAGCTCATTAAAAATTAAATAATTCCGTTTCCTTACAATATTTATCTAATTTTAGTATTTGTTGTTCAAGTACAGGATACAATTGAAATAATTGATCAAGTTTCAGGCTCATCCTTTCAGAAAATTTAGAGTTCTGAGGTCATCTTTGGACGTTAGAAAATCTCCACTTTGAAAGCCCCCCATTTCGTCAATTTTGGGGGAAAAATTAAAAAAAAATACTTTTGGACTCTATTCCTAATTATCTTTAAAATGATATACCGCAACCCTATGTAACTTTAAAAAAAATATTTTACTTCGCATTCGCTTCTATGAGAGCACCCCTGAAATAAAGATTTTTATTATTTTTTAAGCCATATTCGGCGAGAGGCCATTGGTTTACATATTATATTTAAAGCTGAAGTAATTGCGTTCAGTAATTCAGAAGTTATAATGCTCTGACAGACGGACGGACGGACGGACGGACGGACGGACGGACGGACGGACAAGTGCCAATTCACCCAAGTAGACTCAGAGACCTTCGCTTCGCTCGGTCAAATATTATACAAAATTTAAATGAAATCCTTATGTACCTACTAACAAAAATAAAAATAAAACCCTAATCAAAAAGACCACCCCTGGTTGCCCCTGGGCCAAAGGTACCCATCAAACTATAGCAGCATTGCCACGCTGAATGGCGATGGATAACCTTTGAACCAGGTAGGAACCAGAACGTGGGTCACAGCCCCTTTCCCTCAAAATAAATAAATATATATATTTATTTATTTATTCACCACACCACAGAACTCCCCCAAAAACTACCCTCAACGCACGTTTCACTCCGATACCTACCGGAGCATCTTCAGAATCTTCATATAAAAAGTGTGTATAAAAGTGGCGGACGAAGTCGCGGGCATCGATCTGTAGTGCAGGCCTTCCACCAAATCAAAAAATCACCACCAAGCCTGAAAAGCATAGTTGTGACGTCATCAAATCTCAACGTAGGTACTTCTTTTCTTCTTTTGCGATCGCACCTGGTGGTAAGTGATGATTCAGTTTAAGACGGTAGAAGGCTGTTACGGGGTCCGGGGCACGGAAGTCACCATCTTCCATACCCATACTTCCATTCCTATCAAAAGTCTTTGAGCGTATCGTTCATCATCAATTAAGCCTCTTTCTATCTATTCTAGACTCTTTAATCCATTTCAATCCGGTTTCCGGACTGGTCATAGTACGACAACAGCTTTAGTCAAGATCACTGAGGATATTCGTCTCGGTATGGATAATCAACGTGTAACAGTGTTGACCTTACTTCGACTGGGAATCGAACCCGGGACCTACCGCTATTTAAATATCATAAATACCTACTTAATATTTCGCAAAGGAGCTTAAAACGAAAAAAAGGCTTCAAAAGCACTTGTATACGTTTGAATTTGGAGGTTGGAGGTCGTCAAAATTGAAATCTTAACTTGTCAAATAACAATTAATATTACATTATTAAGACGTAATATTGAAAGGGCGAGTATTGAATTTCGGCCGAGGTTTGTACAGTGCTTTTCTATGTTGCGAGTCTTTTTTTCTCTCGAAGCAGGGTGTTTTCCGTTTGGGTTTGCCAGGTGTGGCGCGGGGAAGTGCATTTCTCCCTAGCCGGCCTTGGGAGAAGAAGCTTTTTTACATTGCCGATAGATGGCGTTGACTTAACTTAACTCACGCTAAAATCTTGAACTGACAGCCTGTGACGAGGTCGTATCTATTGTTATATCTAAATAATGAAGCAATTTCTGAGCAAATAGGAGAAAATTAACATTGGAAATTGAATTTGGTCTACAAAATAAACAAAACAATATTTTGTGAGGCTAGATGTGAAATCTTTAACTTGTCAATTAAAATTATAATGCAGGGCCTCTCTGGTTGTCTCAATAAATAAAGTTATTTATTTATATTTATTCAACGTTTTAGCTAGTCAAACACAGCCCTGAAGCGGTCTTCATAATCGCAAGCAACCCAGTGGACATCCTTACCTACGTCACATGGAGGATCAGCGGCCTGCCCAAACACCGCGTGATCGGGTCCGGAACTAACCTGGACTCGGCCAGGTTCAGATACCTGCTGTCAGAGAAGCTGTCTGTGGCTGCCACATCCTGCCACGGGTATATCATCGGTGAACACGGTGATAGCAGTGGTAAGTTGAACAATCGTTGCTCTGTTACCGTAGTTACAGTTAAATTGGGTATTTGACAACTAGTCAAATAAATTACGGGCAGTGCTCTGAAGAATTATTCGCCTTCCGTGTTCTCTAGTCGCACCCTTCGACGCATAAACAAATTTCATCCCCACCACCTATGTTTGTTTGTTTTGTTCTTCGCAAGACGTTGTGAACGTTCGGTGCTCGATTCTCTGGCCCGCGATTGCGACACGTAGGTATTCTCTCTGACTTGCAAGACGATTTTCATTTTCTAATGAAGATTCTCCAATACGACGTATTTTCGCTGCCCTCGCCTGGGGGCAGAAAAAGTTCATGTTTAGAAAGTTGAGACCTGGCTCTTATAGGCATTTCGCAGTCTGTCTACAGCAGTTAGATTTTAAAATGTAAGTATAAAAAAGATGTTAGTAAGTTCTCTTGTATTTATTCATAAATTTATTCTTGGGTTGGGTTGGGTGAACCCAAGAATAAATCTATGTATTTATTATGTTTGTTTTGACAAATATGATATAAAAGACAGTCTAAATTCAGTCAGTCAAAGAAAAAATTAATAGACGAACAGAAGTTTAATTCAACGTAAGAAGTTGAAAAATATAATTAATATCTCTAATTTCTTTGAAAAAAAATATAGCCTATTTGACTCGCTGATAAAGTAGCTTTCTATAGGTGAAAGAATTTTTTAAATCGGTCGAGTAGTTTTTGAGTTTATCCATTAGTAACAAACAACCAAACTAATCTTTCCTCTTTATAATATTAGTTTGGATGGGTATAATTTTTTTGTGATTATTAAATAGATAATCTCCCTAAACTCGTAATATGGTATCGTCCCCTGTTCGTTGTATGTTTGAAACCCAAATCTTTAACGTCGAACAAAAAAAAGCGCGTCGAAATTTGGTGCCGTCCCAATTAAGTATTTTATACTTTTCATACTAAGCACTTATGTTTTGACTTTTGATAATGTAATTTGACATTATTTTTCAGTGCCCGTCTGGTCAGGGGTGAACGTGGCCGGCGTCCGCTTGAGCGATCTCAACCAGAGGATAGGCACAGACACCGACCCGGAGAACTGGCAGGAACTCCATGAGAAAGTGGTGAAGAGCGCCTATGAGGTCATCAGGCTGAAAGGGTACACTTCCTGGGCTATTGGCCTGTCGCTGGCGCAGCTTGCGAGGGCTATCCTGTCCAATGCTAACAGCGTGCATGCTGTCTCTACTTATCTGAAGGTAAGAACTGGCAGGAATTCAATGATAAAGTGGTGAAGAGCGCTTATGAGGTCATCAGGCTGAAGGGATACACTTCCTGCTCCCACTTCCCGCTTCCTTGCTCCATGACAAGTAGGGAAGAGGTCTTTACGAGGTCTGTATAGTCCATATTAATATTATAAATGCGAAAGCGTCTCTGTATGTCTGTCTATCTGCCTGTCTGCTACGCTTTCCCGGTCCATCTGTTCAACCAATTTTGATCAAATTTGGTATAGAAATTGCATCCCAGGGACGGACCTACTTACTACATACTTTTTATCTTGGATAATCAAGGATTCCTTCAGGAATAAAAAAAATTTAAACCACGCGGACGAAGTCGCGGGCATCAGCTAGTTTTATTATATTTTCATTTATTTATACTAAATGTTTTTTTTAAATTAATCCATCAATTTTAATTTCTAATCCATTTGTGTGATTTGTGGGCCTTTGTTGCCATAATAAACAATTTATTTATTTCCTAGAAGGGTTATTAATTTCTAGAATTTCTTAGAAGGATAGCTTATGGGACGAAGAGTAGGTATGCAGACATAGTTATAATCCATTCTAAAATTTTAAATGCGAAAGTGTGTGTGATTAATTATTATAATATGGCACGGGACACCTTGTGCCACTGAACCGGTGGTTGTCCTGATAAATCAGAATCAACCACCGGTTCGGAAAACTGATTCTACTGAGAAAAGCCGGCGAGAAACTCAGCAGTTGCTCTTAGCATAAGAAAAATGTTACCCTTTGTAAATAATATAAAATGCATACTTTACGTAACATTACGTTTTTTGTTAGGAATCACATTCCAACCAGCGGTAGATTCACTTGATGATTAGAAAGCACTTACAATTTGTTCATTTGTAAAAAATCTTTGACTTCCAGGGTGAGCACGGCATAGAGGAGGACGTGTTCCTCTCCCTCCCGTGTGTGTTGGGTAGCAACGGTGTCTCCGACGTCATCCGCCAGCCACTAACCGAGAAAGAGCTTGGACAGCTACGCAAGTCCGCGCATCTCATGGCCCAAGTGCAAGTCGGCATCAAATTCTAAGTCGCTACAGTTTGAAGCGAGGCTACCACCGCGAGAAAAGCGAGCTTCACATGGACTTCGCTTCACTCGCCGAATAAAACAACATACAAACACTATCACCAACAAAGAGCAAGCGGAAAAGACTAAGCGAGAAAAAATTGTTCAAAGGAGTTAAAATGAGCTCGCTCATAAGTCTACTGTCTAAACACAGTCCGTTCCGCTTAGCCATTTCTCAATCATTACCCTTTTGCAATGTAGGCACCGCTTTAGTGCATCATGGACCTGCAGCTTGAAGTAAGTAGCGACTCATCATTACTCTGAGACGTGACTGCATAGCGAACAATCTTCCTTGTATTATCTTATTATCTTCCAGATCGTTGGAGTCCGCTTAGCGAAAGATTTATCCTGTTTTGTTACAGTCCAGTTCCTTATGGTTCGATGCCTTGACTTATCTCTTTCTTTTTCCATCCAACATCTTTTTATCTTGCGATTTTAATCTTAATAATTATATTTTCAACACACTTGCTCATAAAGTGGCTCTTATTTCACCACAATTAGGCACTGTACAATGACATCTATAATTAAACTGTGAATTTTCATTACTATTATTCACAAGTGAGTTAAAGAGTTTTTATTTTATTTTTTCTACTAAATAAAATTATTTTTTAGTATTATTAATATTCACAAGTGAGTTATAGCTTTTTTTTAATTTTATCTACTAAATAAAATTATTTTTTTGTATTATTTTCTTCACAAGTGTGTTGAAAAACGTCGTATGCTACACGTGTGTATTGATGATTACCGTCCTCGGCTATCTTAAGACCCTCACCTGACGGCTCGGGTCTCAATGGCGCCTCAGCGGTAATCACCAACATTATACACTTGTACCATAATGTACTATTAAGCGTGATAGTCACATAAAATAGAACACAAAGATCGAACATAAACAAGATTGTTATTTGAGTGATATAAAAATAGGTAATTTATGTCAAGTTCTAGCATTTTAATGTTTAAAAAAACATTAAAGATTGTCTACTTAAATAATAATTTTATGTCAAACGTTGTAGCTTAAGAATTTGTCTCTTCGATGCACGCTTTGTACGTGTTGTTTAAGTACTTCAATGTTCCTAGCATTTAATTCTAGCATATTATAATATTAATTGCACATATTAACTCATATACTGCCCGACCCCAACTCAACGTTGTGCCGAATTCTGTATTATTTTATTGATGCTAAGAATTTCTAGTAATTACTAACATGAAAGTATTATTATTTTATTTTATTTATTTGATTTCTAAAGTAAGCTAATCTCTATAATAAAAATAAATATCAATTCACGTTTTATTTTAATTTTATTGCTGCATTTATTCTTTTCTTACTAAAAATTTTCGAGTATCATATATTTTAATGGACTGAATTTAATGAAATATTTAAAAAAAAATTATAAACAACAGATTATTTGATAAATTTGATAAAAATATTATAAAACTTTTTTATATTCTTATAATGGATTTAAGTAGAATATATTTTTTAATACAAGTACAATTATTTCAATAATGACAAAAAAAAATTGTATTATTTTCTACTCTATATACATTAAGGCACTTGTTTACTACTTATTTTTATACATAATTAATAGTATATCAGCAAACTACGGATTTTATATAGATTTTGTTTTATAAATACTCCTATTATACACTATTAATAATGCTACGTATTATTAAATTTAATAATAAATGTTGCCAAGCGAATTATCGTGGTTTCATTTACGTTATTTAAGCGAGTGTATACCAAATTGACAGGTCTAATATTAATGTTGTCCTTTTTACTGTAAAATAAGAGAGCATACCATTACTCTTTGAACACACTACACTACTTCACTATACTTTAATATATTTCACCGTAAAATTGTAAAAACCGTTAGATTATAATCTAATCTCGCGAGATTGTAAACTGTCGAAAGATTATGAACCGTTCAATGTTCTGAGTGTCAATTTTTGTAATATTCATTGTACATATTTACGTTTTCTTGAAGGTGAGGTTAGGGCTCGACATAAATAACCAGTTAGGGCACTTAGGTTTTATCGGGTTAATATATCTAACAGATTACAATCTACCTAAAAATAATGCGTTAAATTGTAATCTTTCGACAGTTTACAATCTTGCGAGTTAGATTATAATCTAACGTTTTTTACAATTTTACGGTGACATATTACATAAGTCCTCCTCCTACTCCTGAGGGTGCCCCGGTGTCGGCTTGAAACGTACGTTGTGAAATAATTCTACCACTAGCTTATTTACACACATAACTTAGGTAGCCAACTTTTTGCCACATATAACTTAGGTACCTTCAAGGCAAGAGTGAATAGGCATCTTCTAGGCAAGCGCGTTCCAACCTAGACCTCATCATTGCTTTGCACTAAGCATGATTGTCGTCAAGCGCAAGCCTATCTCTCAATAAAAAAAAGCTTATTTCCGCGGCTTCGCTCACGTTAAGTTCGACGTTCATACAAATTTTAAACCCCTATTTGACCCATTTAGGCATTGAATGCCGACGTGATAACAGATGATAATGTTTTCACCCCGATCCGTCGAGTACCTTGAGCGTAACTCATATATATATTTAGATAAAGCCTCTTGTTATAGATATAGATATAGAGTTAAATATATAATATAGATATAAATTTGATATAGAGATAGGGCGCATCCCGCATATTATAAAGAGGTAGTTTGTGAGTTGGTAACGTTGAGGGGGTAATCTCTGTATCTACTGAACCGATTTTGAATATTCTGGTACCAATAGAAAGCCACGTTATTAGTGAGTGTCATCTTACTATCTTACTAATATTATAAATGCAAAAGTTTGGATGGATGGATGTATGGATGTTTGTTACTCAATCACGCCCCAACGGCTGAACGGATATGGCTGAAATTTGGCACAGAGACACATTAAAGTCTGGAATGGCACATAGGCTACTTTTTATACCGGAAAATACAATTTATACAGACGAAGTCGCGGCCATTATTATTACGCTAGTAGGCTATAATAAATTAACCCGAAAAATTAGGGAGTTCCCGCGGTAATCAAAAATCTTAATCCACGCGGACGATGTCGTGGGAATCATCTAGATACTAGTAAGTATCTAGTCAAAAATGAGCAAGAAATAATAGGCTTTTCTTATTTAAGCTTCTTGTTCCTTGGTTACCTATGTGCATAAATCTGCTAACCCGTGCGGCGAAGCCGGGGCGAGTCGCGAGGGTGAGTTTTTGATAAGTGCTACGCAAAGGCGATGCACTGCCAAAAATTTGTGTAGTAATGTAACACAATGTGGTCTGACAGCAGAAGTACCTATGCAATCCATGATAGTCGCAGGTTAGTAATAAAATGAAATACCGACACTCCATAGCGCGGTGCTAAAGTCGTGTGGCGCCATCTATTTCACAATAGTGAAATATTTTCTCCTCTCTATAATTTTTATTATAAGCCGTCAGTCCCGGTTATCTATGTATATAAAAGGGAAAGGTGACTGACTGATTGACTGACTGACTAACTGAACTATCAACGCACAGCGCAAACCACTGGACGGAATGGGCTGAAAGTCATACAGATTAGCTTTTATGACGGAGGCATCCGCTAATAAAGTGATTTGAAATTTGTGTGAAATTCGAACTTAACGTGAGCCTTAGCCCACCATGCTGGCCAAGTGTATATTGTAAGGCTTCACGAAGAAATCTGAGCATGCAGGTTTACTGACGATGTTTTCCTTCACTCATAACTCATATTTTTTTATTCAAATAAACTTATTGCAAGTGCTTTTGAATCGTCGAGTGAATCTACCACTGGTTTGGAATGCCATTCCTACCGAGAAGAACCAGCAAGAAACTCTATAGTTGCTCTTTTAAAATAATTCATTTAAAATATTATTTTATCAATGTGTACGTAACCGCTGTCCTTAGTATTACTGAAGTCAAATTCATGCTCCTCTACCATTCACATAGTCTTCAACAGAATAATAAGTTTTCAGGAGCATACATTTAATATTTTACGATTAGATTACGTAAATGACAAAGGAGCATGGATTTGACTCGCTCCAGCAATGCTAAGGACAGCTGTTACTTATGTATTTTACAAATTAATGAAATTGTAAATTATTATTTTTTTTTCAAAAGAGCAACCGCCGAGTTTCTTGCTGGTTCTTCTCGGTAGGAATGGCATTCCGAACCAGTGGTAGATTCACTTGACGATTAAAAAGTACTTGTAAAAGTTTGTTTGAATAAAAATCATTTTGAATTTGAATTTGAATTCACTTAAGTTTTTAGTAAATTTTTTTTAAAATGTTCACGAATATGTTGAAGACTCCATGTGTTTTCGGTACCCGGCGCGGACCGCGCGGGCGCGAACGTGCGCTGTGTCAAAGTTCCATGGTTCGCTCATTGGTCAGTTGTAATAAGTGGCCGATTTTAGCACGGTGTAAAAGAAGCAGAAATAGGCTATTTTTGGAGTTTATCTCCTTTAGAATCGATTTTCATATACATATGGCCGGGGTATGAAAATTTATGGGGAGTAAAATCAAATTTCTCCGTTACGTGATTGACTTTATGTTTCCATGGTAACGCTTGTTTATGTTTCCATGACTACGTAATGTATTTTTATGAATATAAATTATATAATTAATACAATTAATATTTGTATCAAGCATGCTGTCAGTAATATAAAAAATGCGTTCATTTACCCTCATTTACTAACTATTAATATTTTATAATCGTTCGTAAAAAGTAAACTCCAGTCGTGCGTCGGAGCTGACACATACAATTTTTCATCTAAATTTGAACTTTGTACGATATACCATTACAGCATTGTGATCGAAAAAAGGATCCCGAAAGACTCAAAGTCCTGCTAGCAGGCCTCCGGGCGATCTATTTACTGGAGAGTGGACATATTATTTAAATACTTGTAAGTCAGAAAATATAATTTTTTAAGAATGGCAGCCTCGCAACTAAAAACTTCGGCAGATGAGAGGTCTAAAATCTTTGTTGGCGGTGGCGTTTTGAGGAACTAAAACGGAAATCTTGCAGTGAAGTCACATTTAAGCTTAAAAGTTCATATCATACAGAACATACTCGTAGATGTCGCTGCGTGTATTTTGTAATTAAATCATTAAATAATATGCGATAACAAGATAATATTTATAACATTTTTAAAAACAAGCTTTTCCGCCATATTGAATTTAGTGTGACGTCATTTTTTTTCGTATTCTTCTTAGCAAACCCTTTTAATTGATACCCATTACCCATATCATGGGGGTCGGGCGAGTGGATTTAGTATGAAGTCACTTAGCTGAGCATAATAATGTCTTAAAATTCAGTTGCAAGTTTTATAGTTCCAAAACACAAACGTCAACAATATTAAAACAATACGGCTTTAAGCGATTATAGTATGCACTATGCACCGTTACATGGGGAATGCAAAAAGAGTACAGGTCGCGCGCGAATTGAATGCAGAGTAAATGTATGTGTCACCATACATTTACTCTGCATTCAACTCGCGCGCGAATTATAGGTATTATGGAAGGAACTAAGGTCATCGATGGCTATGGTTTATAAAGTGCACTACTTTGGTAGTGCATCGGAACTTTCTATAGTGCGAAGTACTAGGCAAGCATAATTTCCAA
This sequence comes from Erebia aethiops, assembly GCA_923060345.2. Lineage (NCBI taxonomy): Eukaryota > Metazoa > Arthropoda > Insecta > Lepidoptera > Nymphalidae > Erebia > Erebia aethiops. The sequence continues at coordinate 2,150,858 of OV281079.1, read as the reverse complement.
GGGGTGAGAACTGCACCCTAAGCCCCGCCTCCCGCCTAGGTGCACTAGAAACTACCTACGTGAAGGGATCGATATAATGAAACCTGCGCTTATTGAAAGCGAAAGTTTGAACTACGTCACTCTGAGCATACACGGTACTTGCATTTAACGGACCGACTTTACAGAGAGGTTTTTTTGATAACATGCAATCACTGTGGAGTAAAAAAAACTATCGGAAAAGCTTAAGTCGATTACGCTGCGTGGCCTAATATTGCTTAGATTAATCTTTATCTATACTAATCTATACTTACTTTTTATTTTTTATTAATACCTACTATAAATGTGAAAGTTTGGATAGATGGATGGATGTTTTTTACTCAATCACGCCAGAACGACTGAATTGATCTGGATAAAATTTAGCACAGAGATAAATTATAGCCTGGAACACATACGCTACTTTTTATCCCCGAAAATTAAAGAGTGCGGGGACCGAAAACCGATCTTAATCCACGCGGATGAAGTCGCGGGCATCAGCTGACAGTTAGTACCTACCTAATAATAAGTTATATTAATACCTCACTGGTTTGTGTATTGCAGCATAGATGATATATTTTCACGATTGGCCTGGCGCAGTGGTGACCGCGGTTGTGATAAATAGGAGGTATTGGGTTCGATCCCCAATTTGGGCCTTAAATTTATAATTTCTGATTTTCTATGGTCTGGTCTGGAGGGAGTAACTTTACCGGCAAAGAGTATTGGGTTTTTCTGATGAAAAATTCTCAGTACTAGCCGGGAGTTAGGAAGTTGGCGGTGTTTAACCCCCGTGTCTCTTAGAGCACGTAAAGCCGTCGGTCCTGCGCCTAGATCTCTATCCGGTCGTGTGCCGCCAAGCGTCTTATGCTAGTTTGTAGTGCATAAAAAATATTAAATATTTTACTTGTTGAGGGGCGATGGCCTCATCAATTTCAACGGGTAAAATGACGTACCGTATCCTTAGATAAGGCAGTGGAAACGTTCTTGTTACTCCACCGCGATTCTGCGTTCCTAATAAAATAGCCTAACTTGGGTGCACTATATGCAGTTTACGAAACTAGCCTAGGTCAGGCTGTTCTGTCAATGCTTTATAGCTTTGTTGCTATTTAGAGCACATGAGCAATATAAGGCAAAGAGCGCAGCACAATTTTTTTACAATCAAATAGAACCGGAGCAAACCGAAAACCAGCGCTGAGCATTGTTATCAATGCTCAGTAATGCTGAGTTTGCTTCCCATTGTATATTGTTAGATTTTATTTTACTTTTTTTTTGTCGTAGGATTTAGTTGATAAGTGTTTAAATGTGTAAACTCTAGCAATAAGATACAATAAAGCTTTTATTTATTTATTATTTATTTTTGTTGGACAAATTACGTTGAGTTTTCTTAGTCAATACTCTTCCCCACTAAGGCTGGTAAAACTGAGTTTAGTAGGTAAGCGATTAGAGTGCAGTACCTACGACTGCGTAAAAACTAATAGGGGCTCAGTGGACACATCGTAGCACTGACCCCTGGACTGTTACGGACCCCTGATGGGGTCATTTTTACTAAAGTTGCATAAATTTGAAGAACTGTGAATGCACACGTAATAGAAAAGGAACGCTACAAAATTTCTTGTACCTACATCTCTCGAATCGATGTGGGTAGTTGAATTCAAAATGAAAAAAAAAGAAACATGAATCTTATTTCATATATCATAAAATCTTTATTAGGTTACAATGCAGGATATGCAGTTGCAAATAAAATATGGATGCAGTTCACAGACGCTTTCATCTCCTGTCACTATAGATGCATAAACCTGAAGAGGTAAAGGGCTTAGAAAGTCAGTGTTAGCATAATTAATAAAAACTAACATAACGGAAATTACATATTATTGCTTACGAAATAAAAGCGATATTAGATTGACTATTCATGATGACTTTGGGTGCAACATTCTATGCATGTGATTCATTTTTACTAAAGTTGCATAAATTTGAAGAGATGTGAATGCACCCGTAATAGTTGGAGTTGTAGTGGGTAGTTGAATTCAAAACTAAGTAATGGAAACATGAATCTTATTTCATACACGATAATATCCAAATTAGGTTGCCAGCAGGATATGCATCCCGGTTAAAAAAAAATATATGTATGCAGTCCACAGATATACGCATCTCCTGTCACTAGAGATACATAAACCGGAAGGAGTAAAGTGCTTTTACACGCTGATTGCTTAGAAATGTCCGTTTACGTAAAAGTGTAAATCCCGCCCATGCAAAATCAGACTTGGGACTGCCATGCCTTTCCTTCTCTTACCTCAGTAATTGCACCCCTTCGAAATGAATCAGAAGATTGCAATACAGTTCACTATACATTGAACGCTTAGAAAAGTCCAACAATAACAATGGTAAAGTTCAGCAGAAAAGCAAAAGTGGGACAATTATATCTATCCTGCTCAAATCTAGCACACCTATAAAGTGAATCATGAAATGGCAAAACTTTTCTCAGGATGGCTTAGAAATTAATAAACACATTTTGTATTTAAAGCATATTATGAACTAAATATCAGAAGTGGGATAACCATGCCCATCCTGCTCTTACATATAAGAAATAGACTTAATTCGAATATTGCAACAAATGTGCACTATCTCAGTATCTGCTTACTTTGAAATTTCCACATTTGGAAAGCCCCGCCCAAAAGCATAGTTTTGTACTTGTCAGTGAGAACATGAAACATCCCAGTCAGTGTGGGTATATGACTAACTGACAGAACGGAAATTACATCTTATTACTTACGAAATAAAAGCGATATTAGATTGACTACTCATACTGACATTGGGTGCAACATTCTATAAATGACATTAATTTTTACTAAATTTGCATAAATTTGAAGAGATATGAGTCCGTAACAGAAAGGGACAACTACAAAATTATTTCTACGTCTTTTGAGTTGGTGAGGGTAGTTAAATTCAAAATAAAGTAAACAGAAACATGAATCTTATTTCATACACGATAAAATCCAAGTTATTTTACAGTGCAGGATATGCATCTCGGTTTAAAACATTTTTGTGTGGATGCAGTCCATAGATGCATGCATCGCATCTCTTGTCACTAGAAATACATAAACCTGGAGAGATAAAGTGCTTTATACGCTGATTGCTTAGATGTACATTTACATAAAAGTGCAAATCCCGCCCATGCCACTTGCCAAATTAGATTACACTACAGGATATGTTTTAAAAAAATGGAAGGATGCAGTCCACAGACACGATGCATCCTCCTGACACAAGAGATGTATAAATCTGAAGAGGTATCAATGCAGGTATCTGCACATATATGTCGATTCAAAAGGGATAATCAATTTTATGGCCTATAAAATTAAATCCATATTAGATTGTTCTGCATAAAACGCATCGGTTGAAAAGGCTTTTTTATCCCTGAGCTTTTCCTCAGACTTTAAAGACAATCTAACAGCATAATCCGTAGTGAAAAATTCGTGTCCATTGTGAAAAGTGGGTTCCGTTATCCATCGTGAAAAGGAAGTAAATGCCAGTTGCTACCTTTGATGGGTTAGTTCGAGTTATTTCGTAAACTATGAAAAAAATGTTAGTAGTAAGTAGGTAGTTTTTGAGCGTCTAAGTATAATCTGTTGATTGAATCGCTGGTGATTTTCCTATCATAATAAAAATAAAATTAAGTAATCGATTTCTACAGAGCATCGTACTGCTTAGTGACTCGTTTTTGCAGGTAGGGTTGTAACTGGTCAAAGCCGAAGCCGTCAAAATTCAAGGAAAATTCTGAAATTATAAATTCCCAATTGACCCTGCCGGGGATCGAGCCCAGGACCTCCGTACGTTAAAACAACAGTGCTCAACACTGTGCCAGTAGGTTGTCAAAATGTACCTATCAAATATGTTTCTTGTTGTCAACAGAATAGGGAACAATAATTATATACGTACGTTAAACTCATCGCTTGAAAAGTCCTTACTCGCAGTGCATGCACTTTTTGAAAACACGTCATAATATGTACAGAAACAACCTAGAAATACAATGCATTTGTACCAAAGGCACATAGACGCAGGGAGGTTGAATATTAATTTGCTATGTAACCTGTATAGAATAGCGCCTCAGCTGCAAACTGTGGTTTTTGAGGCTTAGAGACGGATCTCATTGTGACGTCTGAAACCTTCTGGGAAGTATTTGCCTGTTGTTGGGGTATATTATTCCTAAAATTGCCTGAGGATGCTCTAAAGTTACCTGATGATGGCCGGTTCTTCCAAGGCAACGTGGATTGCACCCACTGCTGCCTCTGCTCTGAGGTCAAATTATTATTTCGCGAAAATGGAGCTTTATTACTGGTGGGCTGGTTTTGAATGGGGCCTGGGTTCCCAGATCAAAATGGTTGGGAAGTTTGCGGCTGATTTATAGCTCGTATTGGTTCCCTAAATTTTACTGTTGATGTGGATGGTGCACTATAATTACAAAATGACTTATTAAAAGCGAGTTTAGCTTCCTCTTGTCTCGCTATGACTATGGCTGATTCTAATGTGGTGGGCTGTGCTATTCGCACCGCTATTGAAATCTGTAGTTCTAAATTAGTCGTGTATTGATCGATTACCATCTTTTCATAGTACGACTTATTAGTATGTGTGCCTACAGAAAATAGTGTATCTAGTATCTCTCGAAGCCGCCTACCAAGCGGCTCGGCGTCCTCGTATCTATTTCGCCGTACCCTACTTAGTTCTTGCATAACCTGGATTTCATTTCTAGGTTCTCTTAACCTACGTATGAACGCATCATTAATATTATTCCAAGAAATAAGAGTTTCCTCATATGCTATCGGCATCAATCGCAGTGCCGCTTAACCTACTCTTGATGAGGCATATAAGTGCCGGATGTACCCGGACAGTTTCATCCAAAAGTTTTAGAATATTTTCGACTTCTCTGATGTAATGATTTAATCTCTTTGTATTGCCATCGTATTTTGGCATCAATTCCGCGATCATCTTAAAGCTAGTTGCATCGCAGTTAGGGAAAGCCATTTTTAAAATAAAAATAAAAATCACGTAATAAATTGAAATAAGTAACTAAAATAGTTGGTCGATTCGTATCTGCCTATTTGCAATTTTAGCTTTAAGACCTATATCGAATATCAACTTAGTCTACAACAATTTAAACAATTTAAACAGCTGTTAGACGTATATCCTACGATATTTTCTTAACTAACAACCTATAGCGATTTAAGCTATAAGACGTCAGTACCTATACCTAATCTCCTAGCTAAATGTCTATGGCGATTTAAGCTTCTAGACAGAACCACATACACTACTTAAACTAAATACGGAAGGAAATAGAGCAAAGGAACTTGAAATAGCGAGAGTACTCACCAAAGCGCCTTCTCATCTCCTTACGCGGGTCTGAGTCAGCTCCACGTGGAAGTCTTCGTCCGGGCCGCCGTCGTAGATCCGATGTCGCGATTTAACCGATCGATACCATTCAATTGGTCGAAGATTCAGCCAATTGTCGCGAAAAACCCACTGCGCCAGTTATGATATGGCGGCAAGCGAAAGACTTTTTAAAAAATTAAAATTTAATTTTAATTTTGGAAATGAAATTACAAAATAAAATAATAAAAATACAAAAGATAAATCGTCGTTAATTATGTGTGGATGGTGACCGACTGCGAGGCAGTCCTATTGTTTCGCGGCGATTCTTTCTGGAGCGTAAACATTCCCATTATTCTTCTTTACTGCTACGTCAGCCCGAATCCAGGATTACTATGTGTCAACTACCTACTTTACAATTTCATTGTTTTATACATGTCGTGTTACATAGAAAAAGCATCTCAAAATAAGTTGGTTGTGTGTTCCCGAGATATCAATGCGTTTGTGAATAGTTAACGTGAACAGATTTGCCAATACCTGATAAAACAGATCATGTCCAATGAGATATTTTTCGATTTTATTAAAAATTGTTGTGGTCAGGTATAGTCGAGCGGACTTTTGAAGTTAAACGTAACTTGGGTTTTGGTTGGTTTCCTTTATGTTACCGAACCTGATGACGTAATTTAGATAGCAAGAAAGTTCCATTCCGCTTTGATTACAGAAGTATTGTTTTTCTACCCTCTTCTTCTTTTCTAAAACCGATGTTCAAACCACAAGGCTAATGGATAGGTAAAGTTTGATTTCATTCAAATTTATTATGAGTTGACATACGAGTACCTACCTGACAGAATTTTGTCTCTTTGCTCGTTAGTGATTTTACATGCGTGAAAGCAAAAGTAGTTTTGCATCGCGTGGATTATATCAGGCTGCAGTGCCGTTAATTTTGAGTGGTTATGTTTGAGAGTTAGTGACAACTAGTTGAAACAATTGACCGTCTATATTTTTAGTAAAGTTAAATTACGATTTGGTTCGGAACTTAACAGTTATATGAGTAAATTATGAATCTTATCAGAAATACAAAACAAATTGTGAGGTTTTTGTATGAAGTATCCCGTGCCCCTTACGTTGGCGGGTAGCCACGTGGCTTAAGGCTTCGTACCGTTTGATAGTGAGTTTGTTTAACCCACTTGAGTTTTCAGAAGTAATGAATTCGAATACGAATTTATCCCACTGATACGTTATGAAATGATTGTTTGTTCTTTCTCTAGTAAAGTTAGGTCAATCGTTAGGTTAGTCATTAGATCAGTCGTTAGGTCACAAGTTAAATTAAAGACTTTAGAGGTTAGTTTAGACCCTGTTAGACGAGTGGATGGCAATAGACGGTGTTGTATGTCATGCGTAGATTGAGATGGGGGTTGTGTCGGATCACGCTTTAGCTCGGATATGTGGAACCTAGTTACAACTAGAGGGCTGCGTGGATCAAACTCTTCGTGAATTCTTTGAAATAATTTTGGACCCGTTGGAATATTTTTGAATTCATCTGAATAATTTCGAATAGCTTTGAAAGCGAGGAGCTTTAAACTGCAATTGAGTAATATTGAATGAAGGCTACGAAGCTTTGATATTGTACTAAAGCCTTCCGTCTGCTTAACAAGTTCCGACAGTGATAATGATGACGCAGGCGCAGTTCCTTTGACTGCCCGTGGACCAGACTGCTGTGGACGCTCCAGAAGTAGGCGTTCAACCAAAGCGCAGCCGGAACGGTGCGCGAGTAGGACGGCCGTGATAGGAGAATTAGTTTAACTTCCGGTAGATCGTGGTGCCATCGGACGAACGTGTATAAAAGCGCTCGCTGTATTACCGTGTAGTCAGGCAGACAGACATCCTAACCCTCTTGTAGTTCAGACCGCATCTTACATCCCTGACCGAAATGACCCACCAGATAAAAGACGTCCCAAACACGTCCTTAACGACCCCGATGACCAAATCACTACCGACAATGCTCCCTACATAGGGCCACACTCAAACACCAGCCTAAGATATCGGGGCCCTCGTCTTCGCCGGCGAAGACGAGGGCCTCGATATCTTACGTCACCCGGACGTGGTCTTAACCCACGGCCGGTTGAACTAATCTAGTTCAACCGACCTCCCTTTCGTCCCAACGTCATCCTAAGCCGAGGTCCGAGTCTCACATGAGGCGCCCTTAGGAAGGCGTTGCGTCTAAAAAATGCTTAATCTATGGTTTCTCTTTATAAAGCATTGCTCCATTATAAAAAATAAGGAAAATGAAAGCCACCAAGTACGCCGCATCGCTTTATTCATGTTATAGGTAGATACGTGGAATACGTGATGTCTATTTCTTAAACAATTTAGGAGATATTTCTGGATCGGGATCGGGATAGTATTGCAACAGATCTGCAACAGGGGCTTCTTGATCTTCATAAAAATCACACGCTAATAAATATTCGCGCTTCGAGTAATCGTCTCCTTTGCAGAACATTTCACCTGCAATTAAAATTAAATCATTAGAGGGCTTCACATGCCTCTAGAATCTATTGCAGCGTATAAAATATAATTGACTGAAGTCAGAGACTCTGATAGTCTAGTAAGCGAAACAAAATAATAAAACTAGCTACATCATAATAATATTATCACACAGTGTAATAACTTGAAATTGTAGGGTATTTCAGAAGAATAATACGTACCTACACGGCGCACGAGTAAAGAGCACCGGTAGATATTTTGTCCTTTAGTTTATTTAGTTAGGTACGTAGCTGATGGCCACGACTTCGTCTACGCGGATTAAGGTTTCTTATTCCAGCGGGAATTCTTTAATTGTTCGGGATAAAAGCCTATGGAATTGGGATACAACCTATTTCTGTACCAAATTTCGTCAAAGTTGGTTGAAACGATAGCGTAGCTTACAGACAGACAGACGTACAGACACACTTTCGCATATTTTTAATAGTATGAATTTTAAGAAATAATGTTTGACTTTATACTTCATGTTTTATTTAATTAATTTGGATTTGTGGTCTATTACTTTCGTCCCGTTATGATAGCTTCGTAGTTTTTGTGAGTATGTATGTAAAGCATAAATTTTTAGTTACATCATATAATTATATAAAAATATTTTTTAATAATTTTAAACCTCCTAATGTTACATTTAGCAATAAAAATACAATAATGTTTAGGTACTTATCATACTAATATTATAATGCGAAAGTGTGTTTGTTTGTTGGTTTGTTGGTTTATTGGTTTGTCCTTCAATCACGCCGCAACGGAGCAAGGGATCGACGTGATTTTTGGCATGGGGATAGTTGAGGACCTGGAGAGTGACATAGGCTACTTTTCATCCCGGAAAATGAAGTAATTCCCGCGGGAATCAAAAAAACTTAAACCACGCGGACGGAGTCGCGGGCATCAGCTAGTATACCTATACAGGTTTGTACGGAACCCTCGGTGCGCGAGTCTGACTCGCATTTGGCCGGTTTTTTTTGTAGTGGTAGGTATTATCGAATGAAGTGGAAGTCGATTCAGTTGGCCTATTGTATATTATTGACCGAGCGAAGCGAAGGTCTCTGAGTCTACTTGAGTGAATTTTCACTTGTCCGTCCGTCCGTCCGTCCCTCTGTCAGAGCATTGTAACTTCTGAATTACTGAATGTAATTACTTCAGCTTTAAATATAATATGTAAACCGATGGCCTCCAGCCGAATATGGCTTAAAAAGTTATAAAAATCTTTATTTCAGGGGGGCTCTCATAGAAGCGAATGCGAAGTAAAATATTTTTTATAGCGTTACATAGGGTTGCGGTATATCATTTTAAAGATAATTATGAATATAGTCCAAAAATATATATTTTTTAAATTTTTCTCCTAAAATTGACGAAATGGGGGGCTTTAAAAGTGGAGATTTTCTAACGTCAAAAGTTGACCTCAGAACTCTAAATTTACTGAAAGGCTGAGCCTGAAACTTGATCAATTATTTGAATTATATCCTGTACTTGAACAACAAATACTAAAATTAGACAAATATTATAAGGAAACGAAATTATTTAATTTTTAATGACCTTCAGTATTTTAACAGAATTTAACAATGATGTCAATAGATGGCGCCGCGAGGTCTCAGTTCGGGGCGAACCACTAGTGTAGGTAGTGAACTGCACTTACAGGTGTGTTCATTTCACGTTCATTTAATTACTACTTTCTTAATTATTTATTTGGTCAACTCATTCAGCTCGAGTACCAATTTTTTAAGGGGGACGCAGAGGAACTGTCACAAAACTCTTGGTTTCACACACAGATCACGGAAACAAGGGAGATGTGCTAAGGGGGCGTGTTGCGTGCGAACTCATCAGGCACAAAATAGGCCTGATGGCCGTTTTTGTCTTTAGTCGCATGTCATTCAAAGATTGGTTCACTTCTCTCGGTTTTTAACAAAATGCCGCGTTGTTCAGTGGTTGTTTGTAAAAATTCAAGCTGCAAAGTGAATTACATGAAAGATGGCATCTCATTTCACACGTAAGTACAAATAAATTGTTGTAATTTTCCATTAAAATCAATAAAACATTATTTAGTGGTATCATAATGTAATAGAGTGACAAGTCTATATCTCATTATGAACAAAAACCATTGCTTGCTTAGTAGAAATCTATCAATGAATCGGCTAGTCTTACGACGCAATGGTTAAGTGTTCTTTACCGATTCTTTCACTAGCACGATAGATCAAATTTCGTAGTTCGGCCGCTGTCGGCGTGCCGTGAACTAGAGATGTGACGATGCAGGTACGAGTACAATGCAGTTGTCGATATTTTAGCGACCAAACGATGATCTGTGATACAATAATTAATAGTACCTTAATTATAACTTAGTAAACAATTATTGCTATTTTAACGTTTAAACTATCGTGAGTAAAATTCATTATAACTATATTTTTAGTCATAATTATTACTATTTTTTTTAATGTAAGTACTCGACTTACTTAGCTGACGAAACGTATAAAAAATATACTAGGTGAATTAATATAATGTCAATTTACGTAGATACTCATTACTCATTTATTGTATTATTGTATTTATTTCAAAGGTCTTGTAAAATAATTTTTCGATTAATGTGTACTTAAAATTCACCCAAACAAACAAACAACCAAACAAACTTGAAGAAAAAAGTGTTGTAATGTGCACAAAAAGAACCTCGTCCTTTTTTCGGAAAGTCGGTTAAAAATAATCTAATATGAGATGATTTTTTACATCTTATTTTTGGTACACAAGTAAAATATCACTTTTCATAATCGGTAGTCATTGTCAAAAACCCAAATATTAAGAAATTTAGCATCGATAGATCCATTTTAGTCAACCACTAATTGTATCATATTTGAATTTTGCACAGCACATCGACAACGTTTTACGTTTGTGTGAGTAAGATGCACGGTGATTGAAATTGAACCCTGTTTGGTAAACAATAAAGTGTATATTTGTTCGTGCCTCATGCACTGATCTATCGGTATGCGTGTGTGTGAGTGAGACTTCTTGTCTATTGTATTTATTTAGTTGCTTGTATTGGTAGCAGGTAGTAGGGATAGGTAGGGATAAACTGGAGACAGCAGGTTTCAATACAATTTGATACATAGGCATATCTCCCTTGTTTCCGTGATCTGTGGTTTCACACCTCTCCAGTGCGATGCCTATCGGACTCGTGTCGGGGTATGTAATCCGCTGACTACCTCATGTAAGGATGTAACCAACTCAGTAACCTCTACCTTTCATACCCACCTTCCGTATCCATTATGTGAACTGGACTCCTAGACTCTAAAGCACCGACACAGTAATGCTCTTCAGTCAAACCTGGATGCCAATACATGATAGCGTCTCTACAAGATGTGCCAGCGATTGGGAGTAATATTCTGTCCTAGAAAAATAATCCATGACATGAATGTTGTTTTGCAGTCATCAAAAATTATATCAAGATATCGCTGTACCTACTCTATGAAGCTCACCTTACAAATGATTTTGTTGTTAACAATCGGTTCTTTAACTTCACCGGTGCAAAAGAACTTGCGTTTTTTTCTCATAATCACCGTGCTGACTTCGAGCACAGTTTTGATACTATTGCCCTTCTCTCCGTTGATCGCTTCCAGCTCGCGCATTCCCCTCACTTGGGTCTCGCGGCTGTTCTGTTGTTTCATGTATGTGGCCAGCCGGTTCATTGCATCCACGAACTCGTCTATCGGACCTATACGTACAAATCATTTCAATTTTAAATGCCATGAATCACCACTAAAAGACCACAATTGCAATCAAAGTTAATTTTATTACCAGTTCCAAAACTTCCTCCATCTAGATAATTCAAAAACTGATAAAATCTTAAGGCTTCGTCGGATTCAATTTCATCCATGACTGGTCTCTGCAATTTTCACAAAAAAATAATGTACTTACTTGTTAAAGATAGTTATTTCTGCTATTGTTTTATGTAATTTTGTTCCATATTTGTCTATACAATACAAAAAATGAATACTAGAGTCTGAAAATAGAAATTTGCACAGTGCAGTGAACGAAGCCAAGGAGTAGCTTTTGAAAAAAAATATATCTATTCTCCTACACGCAAAATGGGAATGATTGTTTTTTCTCGTCTATCGCATGGTGTGGGGACTGGGGTGTCGTATGAAGGGTCGTTCAACATGTGATTGTGGGAAACCCATTTTTCGATTCAGGGATCCGTTTGGGAAATATTAAGCAAAGTGATAATTCTTGTTACAGCCCATCGTTCCCCCCTCTGCCAGATAAAAGGTTGTTTTCTGTGAAAAATTTGAAAAAGATCATGGAAGTAACATATTAGTATGAAATTAAAATGAAAACTATCCCAGCCAAGTTGACTTTGCAAATTAACGAATAGTGGTCGACCAACATAAAAAACGTCCGCATCATATTGTGACGGGCGACTGCGAACCTCTACATTGTGCAAATTAACGAATAGTGGTCGACCAACTTATAAAACGTCCGCATCATATTGTGACGGGCGACTGCGAAACTCTACATTGTGCAAATTAACGAATAGTGGTCGACCAACTTATAAAACGTCCGCATCATATTGTGACGGGCGACTGCGAAACTCTACATTGTGCAAATTAACGAATAGTGGTCGACCAACTTATAAAACGTCCGCATCATATTGTGACGGGCGACTGCGAAACTCTACATTGTGCAAATTAACGAATAGTGGTCGACCAACTTATAAAACGTCCGCATCATATTGTGACGGGCGACTGCGAAACTCTACATTGTGCAAATTAAGGAATAGTGGTCGACCAACTTATAAAACGTCCGCATCATATTGTGACGGGCGACTGCGAAACTCTACATTGTGCAAATTAAGGAATAGTGGTCGACCAACTTATAAAACGTCCGCATCATATTGTGACGGGCGACTGCGAAACTCTACATTGTGCAAATTAAGGAATAGTGGTCGACCAACTTATAAAACGTCCGCATCATATTGTGACGGGCGACTGCGAAACTCTACATTGAGCGTACTATCCCTCACGCAATTGGCCGGTTTTTTGGGTAATCTATGAAACTGGCTACTATTTTTGATTTCCAGCACGAATTGGGAAGTCCAGTGGAGCGGGTAGGCACTCACAAACTTGCCGCTCCAGGCGCCCACGTCCGAGTAGAGCGAGTTGACGCGGCTGGGCATCCAGTCCAGAGACGAGCGCGCCACCAGTACCGGGTGCTGGAACATATACACTACGTCACTGGAGCGACGACAACGAGCTCTATATGGATTCGTGTTCGGCCCGTGGAACATTTAACAATTACACATTTAGGTACACGTTGAAGTGGTCTATTGAATATATTTTTTATACAATTTTGCGAAATAAAATTTATTCTTTTTCGATTCGGTACCGATAAGTTGAATGAAAGCACTCACTAGGGACGCATGTCTAGTATAAACATTTTTTACAAGAACGACTATAACTAAAATAAAATGTAATATTTCCATGGCGATGGCGTGCCGCCTGTTCCAACGGTCGTGTTCACTTTTAATCCGGGTTTTGTAGATTTGTGGAGTTTTATTTTTAATTGAGATAAGAAAATTGCCGAAACTGTGCACAGGCAAGTAATTAGTCAGCAATATTGTTTGCAATGAAAAGTTGACTTCGTTATTTTAATTAATTGGTTCGGTTCGATCGATACCTTTCCGCTTACGCGATTCCTTTGCATGATGTTACAATACGGTACTATATTGTAATGAGTTATACTTACATATTATCTCTTCTTCGAATTCTATCATATTTTAAGTTATATTACTTCTTAAACACAAAACTATAAATTTTTCATACAAAATTTTACAGGAGGTGATCAATCAGTGAGTGAATCAGCACGAGCAGCTATATATACTCGTATATTAATAATAGGGAATATTCAGATCGTCGTTGGCTTTGCAGCCCTAGTGCCCTAGTCAATTATCCAATATACAAGATGTTGCAATTTCTATATTAAAAACAAATTTTGAAATTAATAATTTGAAGTAATATATAAAAACTTTTATTTACATATTAGTAGATTTCACAACAATTTCATGTCCTAACCACAAGGATGATTTAATCAAGTTTTTAATTACCTAATGCTGTCTGCCGCTTTTTCAATTTCAACTATTGTGAGTCTATTAATAAGATTTTGTATGGAATAAAAGATGTTGATGATGACAACTACAAATATACCAAATATTGGCAAGGAAATGCTTTCAAAAGTGTCATAAGGTCATAAAAATCAAGTTATCCTGAATCATTGGATTTTTATTCATTAAATAGGTACTAAATATATACATGAAAAATTAAAATCTAAATTAAATCTAAAGTAAAAAAAAAAAGGAAACTAAAAACTAAACATTAAAAATATCATCTATTCCACTGCAATAAGGCAATGTGCCCAGAATGCTGGCTGCGTTACCTCGCTGAATAGCCAAACTTATATGTTGGCCGAGATAACTGCCAGCCCTCCGGTCACCTGTGGACTCCGTGAGACGAGAAGATAGATCCTTAAAAAAGGATCTAGCATCTTCGCCCCACGACCCCATGGTTTCAACACCAAAAGTTATCCTTGTGGTAAGACATGAAATTTTTGTGAAATCTACTAATAATATGTAAATAACAGTTTGTTCGAGTAAGTATATACTTATTCTTCTTTTTTTGTTTTATGGCTTTTATTAGTGCCACACCAGCACAATGCACTTTGCCAATGACTTTGCACTTTTCAAATTAATAATTTCTTTTGATGTTATAGTTTTGACTTTCGTTTTTCGAGGTACCTTTTAATATCTAAAATCGGTGTACCTATGTAATATGACGTAGTAAAACGAATCTATTTAGAAAATAAAGAATAAAAGTCAACAAATTGTATTATTTGGCCTTAGGCTGCATCACCTCTTGCATGCAAGTCTGATTGCAGCCAAGCGCTAGCCTATAATCTATATATTCATACTTTAACCCCTATTATTAGGTACTTATCCCTATTTCAATTTCTTGGCTTCTAGTATTTATACTAGATGATAAGAAATTCCTACCTATAATTTAAATACTATAATTCGCGTGGATTAAGGTTTTTTTTATTCCCGCGGGAACTCTTTAATTTTCCGGGATAAAAAGTAGCCTATGTCCTTCTTACTAAATTATGTCAAAATCGGTTAAAAAGATGGGATGGGATGTATTATTCCAGACTATCTCTGTGCCAAATTTCATCCAGATCCGTTCAGCCGTTCTGGCGTGAAAGAGTAACAAACATCCATACATCCATAGTCCATACATACAAACTTTCGCGTTTATAATATTAGTAAGTGTGGGGCTGTGGGTTTGGAATTATACGCGGGCTGATGGTTAAAAGCCTTTATTCGGCTCACACAGGAGCCGGCAGCACACAAAATGGAAAAAAGGCGAGAAAGCGTGGCACGCGATGTACCTACAAGTCTGCCCGTGACACTCAGAGAGAATGTAATCACTACATGATCACTACGTGGTGAGACCGTTCGGTAGATAACTGACTAGCCAACAGCCGCCTGCGTCGAGTGCGCGGTTGGCGTCTTCTGAGAATTCGCGCACGCGCAGTTAGACTAAGGTCTAAACAGAAGTTAAGGGCACGGACCACACGCTATATAAGGACAATATTATGGATTATAGGGCGTATCGCGGGGAGGGTAGAGGGGGTAACACTGAGAAGAGCCAAAGACTTTTTCATTAATAAATATGATTTATTTAACCGGGAATCGACCCAAAACATTACTCTGAGCACAATATCACCGACGAGTGGAACACGTCACACACTGCCCTAAACATACTGACAGAACGTCATCAGTTAGTAGTAGGTAATTTTACCTGCTATTAACTGATAACATTCCCTTATAAATATTCTTCTATATCTACTACGTAAACATCACAGATTATTTGTTACAAAAATAATATATAACATTAATATTATTATCGTATTATTCTAATGTGCCCATCGTCGATCAATGCATGCTTTGGATAGGTCCTGTCCAGTGTCCACACAGAAATGCGTCCACGAGAATGCGCTCGAATCGCACGAGTGAGGATCTACTGCTCGAACGTTGAACAGAGCCGTGTACCGTCACCCGTGGAAATAATGTAATTCGCTCGCTTTTTCACGCTGAACCAAGCCAACTTCTCAAAACAGATGGTTTTACTGGCGACGTTTTCGGGTTCCCTAGTAAAATGAGCAATCCTTAAAGTTTCGTCCAGTCCGTCAATTCGTCGATCCGTGCGTCAGACGAATTCAATAAAATTAATTCATTTTAAAAGTCAACTAAGTATAAGAGCTCGACAGATGAAAAATACAAAGAAACCCGTCACCACTACACCGGAATATAGGTAATTATTATTACAATTTTTTATCCAGTAAAAACGTCAGTACACCGCAGTCCGCACATAATTATACAATACGCCGCGCCGGATGCAAGTTCCACTATGTGAGCGTGCAGCGTGGAAGGCCTGTGTGCAGTAGCTGTCGGTAGGCGGCAGGCGGCAGGCGGTAGGCGGTAGGCAGCAGGCGGCAGGCGGCAGGCGGCAGGCGACAGAGGGCAGGCGACTACTGGCTGTACACGACTCCGCGCCATCTGGAGACGGCTCATTCAGATATGTCTCCATAAGTATTTACTTATTTGCAACCGCGCTGATACCAGGTACGAGTATTGTAGCCTTTTCCAGTATTTTTTTATTTTTATTAGAAGATTATTTTTCATAAAATTAAAAGAATACTTCAACACTTTGAGTGGGCATAATTAATGGGTTAAAATTACAGAATTGTGTACAGCCAATTAATAAGTAAGCTACAAAAAATATAATATGTTCAAACAGTGCTTAACAGTATTAAATTATACTTATATTTTTTTATTTGAACATAATTAATATAGGAATCATATTCTGTTTGGCTATCTACTATTATAATATAATATAGCTACCTATATCTATGTATTGTACTTTGCATTTAATATAAATAATTATGATTATTAATACATCTGAATATCCAGCTGGGTGGAAATAACAAATATCTGCACATCATTATTTTATTATTAACGGTAACCGATTTGGCGAGGTCCTGGTAAACAACTAGTTTGTAGCTACGTAGGTACAGCTCGATCGAGAACACGAATAATAATTACATTATTATTTAGTTAACTCGTCGAAAAGTATAACAACTAAACTAAACTATTAGTATTATATTAGTATAAATTTTACATTATTATTATTTCCTCCTAAACTTAGGTAGGTACACCCTCGACTCACTAGGCTTAATTCCTATAAAGCGTGGTTGCCTGGAAGAGATCGCTTCAAAGCGATAAGGCCGCCATTTGTACCGATTTTTCTTTAATTATTTTTATTGTTATTATTTAATGTATTTTTTTTGGTGTACAATAAAGTATATTTCATTCATTCATTCATTCCCGATTGTACCTACTCATATCAACTCGTTCACATAAGCTATTCAAATGCCGTAACAATAAGCGTCCATTCGCTTGAGAGTTGAGAAGAAACAACAGTGCGTGTACATCAGTTACTACTGCAGCTTTGTAGCTAAGTTTCAAGACATATTTTCATGTACTTAATATTATTACTTAGGTATCTAATATATTATAATTCGCGCCCAATAAGCGCTCACGGGATTTGCGACTCGAATGTTGGTGTAAATAGTTTACAAATATACCGATGGTCTTCTGGAACGCAATACACTTTAACTTTTTCTTATAATTATAGAACATTATTGGGGCTGATTCTGTATAACACAATCTCTAAACTAAACTAAAATGGCAGCTTTAAATGTAGTTCTGTCCCTTTCCGTAAGAAGTACCTATTAAGAAAGGGATAACAATATTTGTAATGCTCTAATTTTAGTTTAGCTTAGAGATAGTGCACTACAGAATCAGCCCCATTGTACACTTTTATAATATTATTATTTATTACATTTTCTTACATCTATATAGCTACTCTTTGCATTGTTTTGTTCTTCAGATGGGAATCAAATGCTCAAGCTTGACGGTTCAATGTTCTCCCTTGCGAATGCCATAACGTGGCATTAAATTCTCACTTAGCTTTTATTGAGAGTACAGGCGGGCAATACTAACATTCTTTATACAAGCATACGCCATACACAATACAAGCTCGGCTTTAGTGTATTGTTACCTATATAGGAATTATATTTATCGCGACACTTAGGTACAATACTTTGTACATATTATCTGATATCAATTATTCCAGATCGCGGTTTTTTACCTATTTTACCTAGTCTGGCCATAAGTTCTGTTACAAATGAAAATGCATTTTTTATACGACTGCCTGAAAAAAGGAGTATATTGTTTAGTGTAAAGGGTTCATGTATGTATGTATGTATGTGAGTTTGTATATTCCACCATAACTTCTATACGCCTGAAAAGATTTTGATAAATAAGGTATTGTTAGAATCCCTAGCTTATTGTGGGTGACAGAGGCTAGTAAATTTTTTTTAAAATTGACGGGGTGACCATGGACTCGCAATAAAGAATAAAGTTGAAAAAAAATATTTGAAAATAAGATTAACTATGAAACTATGAAAATAATGATTAACTATGAAAATGAACTAGAAAATGATGAGTAGATTCCAAAAATATATAACACTATAGTTCAATATCCAGTGATTCACAAAAAAATATCATTTAAAATAATGTGAATAAAATTTCAAAGGTAATTCAATACGGGCTACGGCAGAGAATTTTTTAATAATTTATTTTTTAATAATTTTATGGAGTAATGTAATCTTAATAAAACTTATATTATGTACGTATTTATTGAAGTCTGGGCAATAATCAGAAAATGGTTTTATTCGAAATAGGCACGTTTAGCTTTAATAGAGGTCTTTAGTCTGGCTGTCCACGAATCTATGGAATACGCATTGTTTCAATCGTAAATTTAGCTACTGTCTAGAGATTTCTTAAGAGACTCAATGTTGGCGTGCCATTTAGAGCAGGCCATGTCTTCTAAAACTAACCATAATTTGTAGTCCAAGAGGTTCAGATCTAGTCTAGACAAGATCCAACCTGCAGCTCTTATAAAGTCCGGGCCGGTTGACTTCGAGCCGGGCTTGGGTAGTTCGTGCTTTGCGACCGGGTTCAAAGTCTGATTAGAAAGTCCATGGTACATTTTTTAAAATAATATTACTGAGAGGTTCGCAGCACGATCTAAAACGGTCTCTTGATGCAATTTGGCTGAAGATTTTACTCCTTTTTCACGTCCTTTTTCCTTTTTTTTGACTCCTTGATAAGACATCCTCCGGCAAACCATGACTAACGCAGGAAGACAACCATGTTGCACCTTTATAACCACTTGCGAAGCTTCCTTAAAGCTATGAGCGTACATCTTGACACTTTGCTTGTTATAATGCTCATCAATCGTGAAAAATTTTTCATCAGTAAAAAGGATATTTCTGTGCTGTTCACCCGCGTATCGGGACTGTATGCGTTTTGATCGATCCATTTTCTTTACCTGTAGGGATTGATTTAGGGCTTGTCCTGTCTTTCGACGATAAGCACCGACCCTCAGGTCTAGTTTGATAATACGCGATACAGTTCTAGCGGGAGTCTTCATTTCACGCGATACAATTTTTTGTTTCCTTATGGGGTTTCTCCGAATTCTGTCCTTAACAGCATTTACAGCCTTTGTAGTTCTAACAGTACATGGACCCTCCGATTTTTTATGATCTTCGATAGTTGAAGTGTTGGTATATCTGTGGATAGTACGATATACCTACGAACGTAAGACTGGTACCAAGCATTTGAAGCGTCTTGAAAATGACCAACGGCTATGGAGCCGTTGGTCATTTTCAAGAATACAATAAAACGGAATTTCAGTGAATGCCTTGCACAAAGTGTTGTGCAAGGCATTCACTGAAATTCCGTTTTCTTTAACGCCCCATTCCATATTTTAATTTAATATTAACCTCAAAAAAACATGCAAAATGACGGCCAATCAGTCGAAGTTTCAAACATAATTAACGCATTCCAAATATGAAGTCGGAAAAATATAAAATTCAAATGTTCTTAATTTGTAACCGAACTTATGGCTAGACTAGTTATATTCTTATACCGGCTGCTCAATATACCTATTAAACAGTTGAAAAAAAAAACATTATAAATATAAATATATAACTCTTGAACTCAATATTGTACCTACATGTTTACTGTCATGAAAATTTTACGAAAAAACGTTATCTTCATTAATTTCATTACTCTTAAAGATAGTAATTATAATAATTACCGTAGACTAACATTGTAACATTTTACAATCATCCAATTTACTATTATCATAAACGCCGAAGTCTTAAGCTAAATGTACTAGAACCTATCTAGAGACCTATTTAGAGTGTAACATTTATGTTATCTCGACAGACGGATCGTCTGCCCTGTTGTACTTATGAATGCCGCGAACGGTTCTACATCATCAGAGAAGAACGGCACCGGCACGCGCCAAGGGCTCCGAACGCAAGATCTGATCTGATCTTCTGAGCGAATAGTTCGGACGCCCGGCGGCCGCGCGCGTCCGAGGCGGCCGACGGCTCGATCTATTTTCAAGGCATCGCACCGATCGTATCGTTGAGGAGGCCGGCGGGTGCCGAGAACTTGGTGATGATGCCCTCGAGCGAGGTCCAGGTGCCGACGACGAGGCCGAGCACGCCGAACACGACGACGACGGCATTCTTGACGATCATGCGGATGCGCTCCGAGCGCGACACGTAGTGCCAATAGGTGCAGCTCTGGATGAAGGCGGGGAACGCCAGCCCCAGCGCCGACAGGCACAGCGCGCCGAACAGCGAGATGAACAGGTCCAGCTCCGGCACCGCCGCCGCCAGTCCAACTGCGGACAACGGAAGTGAGCGGTCAGAGCGAGCGCGACACACCACACCGCAGCGCAGCGCCAGCCACTAGCTCGCACTCACACGTGAGCAGCACGACGAGGGTGCGCAGCGCGTACTCCCACAGCAGGCGGTGGCGGCTGCCGAGCAGGCGCACGCCCACGTACTCGCTCCACAGGATGTCGATGGCCACGTAGCACGCCAGCCCGTGCGTGATGAAGATCGCGAACGCGAGCAGGCACTGCACCACGCTCGCCAGCCTGCGAACGATCGACACACACCCGACGGTTCAGCTAACATGTTTGTACCCCCACAGATTATAATTCATATCAATATATGTCGCAATTCAATAGAAGAATTTGGCTGTTAATAAATGCGATTGCGAAGTGCGAAGTGTTTTTTCGCGCTTCCACTTCGAGGTAGGACAGATCGAGTCGGGATGACTAGACTCTGTGCGGGTCGGAAGGCACAGGGCGTGCCAAAAGCGATCTTCGGCAAATCATATAGATATATGATGGAAAATATTGTCATTATTTTTTTGACCCCAGTCGGGCCGGACGGGCTGAACACTCACGTCTCGGTGTCGGAGGGCAGGTTGAGTGTGATGCTGCCGGCGGCCGCGGCGCCGTACTGCAGGTAGCCGAACAGACCCATGGCCACGTACAGCGCGATAATAGTGACCATGGCGCGGTTCAGCACGCCGAACTTGCCCACGAACGACGCCGGCGTCTTCATCTCGTTCTCTAGCGGCAGAATCTGCAATAAGAATACATATTATCAACAGCTGTGATGCTATTTACTAAATTTTATTTTCGAAATTATGTAGGTGTCCTCTCCAGACATAAAATTATGTACCAGTTGAGTACATCTTTGAAAAGAAATTTAAAATGTTATACGTACGTCTCGTCTGGTCTTCGAAACCCCTGCCATTATATTATTGTGATTAATGGAAAGGTGTGTCACGACTCTTATTTCGAACCCGGAAATTAAAAGGTACTTAAGGGAACTTTTTTTCTGAAAAACCTGGACGAAATTTCGAATAACTACTATCATATCAATTATATTATAATAGTAAATTGGGGGTCAACATAAAAGAGGTCACGACACCTCTGTGCAAAACCAGATGAGCCAAGTTCGAGCTGTTCCCTGATTTTAGTCAGTTCTTGTTTTTTTTTGTAACAGCTAAGCATAGACGAACCGGCATCGGCGGTTCAGGTGACTACTCACTCTACGCGCGCAAACCGATCATTAAATCAGCTATTAGTACATACCACCCCGATGGCTTCCAGAGCGAAGAGCACCGTCCCGAAGAACAGGGGGAAGTCTCCGATCTTGCCCGCGGGATTCTTGCCCTCGAGCGTGGGCGCTTCGCGGAAGATGTAGTAGAGGATGATGCCGAAACCGACGACGGTGACGGCGTTGGCGACGGCGGAGAAGGGCGCCAAGTACTTGAGGTCGCGCACCCAGTTGAGGAGCACGAGCGGCAGCAGCGCGTACGTCATCACCTCGAACACGGTCACCTGCAGCCCGAACTGGCGCGTCAGCACGAACTGCAGGTTCTCCGCCACGAACACCACGTACACGCAGCACGTGCCCAGCTGGTACACCAGCAGGAACGCATTCACCACGTAGCTGCAAGTAATACATAGTAGCTGTAGCTATGAAATATTTATATAATATAATATGTATTATGGTTCTATTGGTATATATTTTAGTATTTTATTTGTGTAATTGTTGATGTAATATTAGAATTTTTAGTTTATGTATTAATTAGAATATTATATGTATTAATGTTGTTCCACTATCCCGCTTCATTGCATTTGCTTCTATAATTAAAGGTTGTCTGGAGGAGATCACTTTTAGTGATAAGACCGCCTTTGCGCACTTGTTATTTCTTTTTGCTTGTTAACTTTTTTGTTTCTTTTTATTTTTTTGTGTGGCAATAAAGCGTTTATTTATCTATCTATCTATCTATCTATCTATCTATCATTTTAAGCTATGGCACCCACATGGCACAAGATGAAAAGGCCCCGACTCAGCATTAATGCTGCAGGTTTTGATAGCAAAACCTGAGCGCTGGTATTCTGCCGGAACACAAACGAGTGACACGCACGAGCTCGACAGTCTTCGCAGCCGTCTGCAGTGTGATAAAATGGAATAAAATAAGATATGTAATTTACGTAGTGAGTGTACCTAGTGTGTAAAACTAAATATTAGAAATAGTGATTTAAAGATAATAATAAAAAAAATAGATTAATAAGTATAATAAAATATAATAGGCATATTCTGTGAGTACATATAGCAGCTTCAAACTACCAAGCTAAGTAACCTGGAACTAGTTGAAGTTTGTTGTTGTTTTTGATCGTTTAAAAGTTTATTTTTTAATGTGCTCTTAAACGCGGGAACTGAGCTTAGATTCCTCAGCGGAGGAGGAATATTATTCCAGCATTTAGTAGCCAGATATCGAAAACTTCCACGAAAAGCTGCTGATTTATGACGTGGCCAAGTCAGCCTATTTAGTGGCTCTCGAGCATTAAAAGCTGGCGTATGCCAAGATAACCTATTATAAAGATAATCCGGCGTTTTGTTCTTGATAACACCAAACAATAGTGTGCTGAAATGCAGTTTAATACGCGACTTCATATTGAGTATATTGGAATCATTTAAATAGGGAGTCACATGGGTACGGGGAGGAATATAGTAGCAGAATCTAGCACACGCGTTCTGGACTCTTTGAATAAGTCGCATGGAACGTTGAAGTAAACATGGACCATAAACACTAATGCAATAATTCAGATTATAAGTGTCTCGCAACTTACTTCTCAGATCGGTATCGATATAATTTCTTATATTCTATAAAATCCTAAGTCGATAGAAACAGTTACGGGCCACTTCTTGTACATAATTTTCAAAATGTAGTTTCGCATCTATAGTAAGACCCAAATTTCGTGCTTCGTAAACTCGTTCTATGGGAGCCCCACTTATATTTATTTTGACCGTATCAAAGCCAACGTATAACACTTTCTTTTTGGTTCCCAGAATCAGAAATTTAAAACTAATGAGTTTTTGATGACCATTGACTAATTCGCTCTAGGTTATTGTTAATTAATTGCCGTGTTAATTAATTGTCATTGTTAATCATTGCCCATAATCATAAGTGTTTACATCAACCTCAAAATAATTGTAACTGCTCCACTATAGAAGTAGTTAAATCACATAAATATTTAGGCTTAGTAATAGATAATAAGTTCAACTGGCACGAGCACATAAAGCATGTATATGTCAAGCTTAGAGTTTTTTTGGCAAATATGTTTATAATTCGAAAACGTTTAAATTACAAAGTCAAAATTATGCTTTATAATGCTCTTGCCTATTTTTTTATAACATGGACTAAGTAGTTACAGACGAACAGATAAAGCGCATTTACAGTACATATATCAACTACAACTTAGGATCTTAAAGCCATTGTACCATTAAATATTAAAATTCAAGCCAAAATAAATGAAAATTTTCTATTTAACCACTGCAAGGTCATGATAAGGTCAAATATCAGCTTCTAAAAGAACAATTCTTTAACTTAGACATACAAAATATAGTTTCTCATAAAATTCATACTCGTAAAGAAACTCAACAAAAGTTAATAACCGTGTCAGCTAAGAACAAATATGATGAGCGCACTATACGAGTAGCGTATACATGATACCTCGCTTAAAAAATATGGTGAGCGCACTATACGAGTAGCGTATACATGATCCCTCGCTTAACAAATATGGTGAGCGCACTATACGAGTAGCGTATACATGATCCCTCGCTTAACAAATATGGTGAGCGCACTATACGAGTAGCGTATACGTGATCCCTCGCTTAACAAATATGGTGAGCGCACTATACGAGTAGCGTATACATGATCCCTCGCTTAACAAATATGGTGAGCGCACTATACGAGTAGCGTATACATGATCCCTCGCTTAATAATTAATAGTCTCGATAATAATTTAAAAATGGAATCAACTAACATTAATTTAAAATATTAGTTAAAATCGTATTTTTTAAGCAAATTGTTGGTAGTTTAGTATTAATTTGACGAGTGACGACCTCCGTGGCGCAGTGTGTAGCGCTGTTGCCTTAACGTGCGGAGGTCCTGGGTTCGATCCCCGGCAGGGTCAATTTGGGAATTTATAATTTCTGAATTTTCCCTGGTCTGGCCTGTTGGGAGGCTTCGGCCGTGGCTAGTTACCACCCTACCAGCAAAGACGTGCCGCCAAGCGATTTAGCGTTCCGGTACGATGCCGTGTAGAAACCGAAGGGGTATGGGTTTAATATAACTGCCATGCCCCTTACAGGTTAGCCCGCTACCATCTTAGACTGCATCATCACTTACCATCAGGTGAGATCGTAGTCTAGCTTGTAGTGGATTAAAAAAAAAAAAAATTCTTCATGTAGGTATTTTTAGTAATTTAGCTAGCTATAAATCATCGTTCAAATAGGCTGTTTGGTCGATGTTATAGGTAAATAGTTTAAACTTCTGTTATGTTAAGAGCACGCAATCCAAACCTACGTGGGTTTTCGCAGTGCTGTGAAAGAAGTGTGTGTCCCACAATAGCTGTGTCGATTTTTATGTTGATAATAAAAATAAAAATAAACTCACGGGGCGTAGGGCGCGCACGCCTTGCACCAGTCGGGCCCCTCCTCGAGCGCGGCCTCCGCGGCGCCGGTGTAGCTGAGCGACGCCACCTTGCGCCGCTTGCACAGCACGTAGCACGAGTCCAGCAGCACGTGGATGCAGTACGTGCACAGCACACCTGCGCACACCGGCTCCCTTACACTTACACACATACAAACACGCAAACGGGTAGGATGGCCTCAGATTAGGAGGAGGAGGCCATCCTACCTGTTTTCTGATCGCACCTCACGTCACCTCATAGAATACACCTCTCGTTTTTCCATTTCTTTTGATTAGGCATTTGATTGTGTAGGTCAAAAAATTTTGCTTCTTATATTAAGCTAATACTAAATATTGAAAATCTTGTACTCGATTGTCTCTTAGCTTAAACTCGGACTGCATAAACTATATGAAATCGGAAAACTCATCAACACATGTCCTTTTTTATTTTAGTGCAATGTTTGCAGGGGGTTTGCAGACCACGTAGCCCGACTTGGCGAAGGCGTGCGGCATGGCCAGGATGCCGGTGCCCAGGCTGCCCTTCAGCAGATGCAGCAGCGTCTCGGTGTTGCTGCGCGCGAGACAACACACACTGCACAACACACAACACACGTTACACGTACCTATGACCAGGGTGCCGATGGCGCCGACCACGTAGCCCGACTTGGCGAAGGCGTGCGGCATGGCCAGGATGCCGGTGCCCAGGCTGCCCTTCAGCAGGTGCAGCAGCGTCTCGGTATTGCTGCGCGCGATACAACACACGTTTCACAACACAATACGCAACGCTTTTATTGTTAACTAGATGATGCTCGCGACTTCGTTCGCGTTGATTGAGTTTTTTCGATTCCCACAGGAAATCCTTAATTTTGCAGGATAAAATGTCCTACGATCTTCCTCGGGATGCAAACTATGTCTATACCAAATTTTATCAAAATTGGTTGAAAAGATGGGCCGTGAAAGCGTAGCCGACAGACAGATAGACAGCCATACTTTTGCATTTTAAAAATTTATTTAGTTTTTTTTCACATATTCCATATATTGTGTCTATTAGACAATTCATATCGTGATTTTTGGTACAGGAATGATGCAAGCCATTTTCTAGTCCGCAGGAAACGTCTTATAGTCACTGGGTACCAACAGCCCCTGATGAGATAGAAAGCGTCAAATGAATGCATTTTATCGCACTCGTGGTGCGCAATAGCAGACTTCACAATATATTATGTTTGTCAATATTGCATATCGTGGGCGCGAAGTGTCGGTGTGTGGGTGTGTGGATGTGCGGCACTCACGGGTCGGTCGGGTGTCGGTGTGGGTGTGCGGCACTCACGGGTTGGTCGGGTGTCGGTGTGGGTGTGCGGCACTCACGGGTCGGTCGGGTGTCGGTGTGGGTGTGCGGCACTCACGGGTCGGTCGGGTGTCGGTGTGTGGGTGTGCGGCACTCACGGGTCGGTCGGGTGTCGGTGTGTGGGTGTGCGGCACTCACGGGTCGGTCGGGTGTCGGTGTGGGTGTGCGGCACTCACGGGTCGGTCGGGTGTCGGTGTGTGGGTGTGCGGCACTCACGGTTCCGTCGGGTGTCGGTGTGCGGGTGTGCGGCAGTCACGGTTCGGTCGGGTGTCGGTGTAAGGGTGTGCGGCACTCACGGCTCGGTCGGGTGTCGGTGTGGGTGTGCGGCACTCACGGGTCGGTCGGGTGTCGGTGTGTGTGTGTGCGGCACTCACGTGGTCGGGTGCTCCACTACGCGGTTGTCGTAGGGCTCGTACTCTTCGGCCTCCGGCAGACTCTTCTCGCTCATGTTTACGAGGTAGATGCCCTTGTCGCCGCCCTTCTTGCTCTCGTCTTTGACGGGCGAAAGGCTGAAACAATCCGAGTGCGTTGCTTTAGGAAAGTGTACATAAGTGTTCGAGTTAACATTAATCGTTAATGTGCAGCATAACTCGTGCACAGCCAGACAGACAGACAGATGTACAATATAAGACTGAGTACTTTGGGCTCTATGTATATACATTTCGCTGTATACGTACTCTGGCCACTATTTAGCCCTACTGGTATACAGTGGTCGTTGACTACTTCAGCGAGAGCAGTAGAGCTAGTTTAAATTCGAGTATTAAGAGGTTATTAGTATTTCGAAATTATTTTTTTATCATACATACATAATAGTACAATACATGAAACGTTACGTAACAAGTTCGTTACGCACTTGCTCGTTGGCTGCTGGATGCGGAGCCGGTTTCTTAAATGCAACTTTGTCATTAAACTACGAAGTCCTATAAATTGAACAATATTTGATTTCCCTCTACACTGACCACGGATGGTGCCAGTTCTATTTTGCGACAACATGCATTTAACCTTGGCTTTATTCACTAACTTTTTGTCATGAAATGCTCAAACGATCGCACTAGCTCTAAGTTCCCGTGACTAGCACATTATTTAGTTATTTCACTTCACAAACAACACTACAGGTAAACGCCGTAATTGCTAACTAAATATATATAATAAGGGGAGTGAGGAGGATTTCACGAAAAAGTACTATATCTTGAACTTAACTAGTAGGTACTGAGGCACCTACTGCTCTACTATCAAGAACATTTAATAATAAAAACAGGTACATAACCAGAATGGTTAAAACATCGTAATAAGGATGGGGAAACCCCAGGGGATGTGTGTCTCAGTTGTCTACGCTAGTGCTAGGCAGCTAGCCTATAATGGCCTGTGTGGGTCGACAGTCGACACGGTAACTCACTCGGCATCAGTCATCGTTCGCTTGGAAACGGCAAATGTTTGCAGATATTGATTTATAGAAATGATTGTTCTTGCGTCATTCGAGGCTGCATTAAAATTCATTGAATTATTGAGTTTCAAGTCTTGCGATATCTACTAAACTTAAAGTTTTAAATGTTATAATATTATTATTAACCTTTGAGAAAATTATTGATCAGTAAATTCAGCCCACAGCAGTTTAATATTGACCGAGTCATAATAGAACTAGGTTGGTAACTATTTATACTTATTATCGAATCAATGTAAATTTTTAAGTGAAAACTTTTTAGCCGCGTTGAGCACTTTTTGATAGGGGAAAATCTTATGGATTCGTGACACCGACATGACATGCTGTGACGTATTTTTTTTATTATTTAAAAAATTCCATTATATTGGCGTTTAGAAATTTTATATTACCTATTTTCAAATTTTAATACTAAAATTCTAAGTTATAAGTTTTCACTTCTATCGACAGTCCCTATGACTGCCATTTTTTTTGTAACAATTTATTTTGCTGGTTTAGGAAGTTAGGATTTATATGTAACTAGGTAATTTATTTTATTGATAGGGGCATGCCACGCAGTTATCCGCCTGGATTTAGATTTTTCTCTCATGGATATAATAATATAATAGGTATTATCTACAGTTAATTGATACGGTGTCTATAGTAGCAATCGTTACAGAGCTACACGAGTGTTACAGAGCAACCGTAACGCTGGGCGCTGTTTTACTGGTTCGGTGGTAAGCGAAGAAAGCGAAGCTGTCGGAGGTCGAACCCGGGACCGACACCACCAGCGCTGCGCAGCGCTGCTCCAGGGAGGTGGGTGAGCTGAGCCATCTAATGCGGCACCGGGCGACGTGTTTCTATCTCTCCGTGTCCTTTATGTATTCACAGCAAGTATCGTCAATAAATAATAAAAACGAGCACATACAATGGGCGATTAGGTGTTGACGTCGGTACCGAGCAACCGTATCCACGAGTAACTGTAGCGAGTAGTGCGCACTGTACCTGTGCGGCAGGAAGTCGTCCGGTTCGAAGGACGGGTTGACCATGGGGCCGCTCTGCCGGCGCGCCCATCCCGCCGCCTCCTGGAACCAACACAAACCGATTAAAGTTAACGTATCAACTTGCAGTATGGTTTTACAAGCTAAACACACTAAACTTTATTAAGAAAACTATCGATGTTATGGTTGTGTAATATGTACTCAGTACGAAGATTGAACGTATCTTAGGGACCGTAGAAAGATTGAGGACATAATTTTTGTGTCAAAACTTACGAAGGGTCTCATTGATGCGTGTTCTGTTGATCTCAGTTACGTGAACGCATAAAATTCGTTGTGCCTCGTGACTGCAGGCGTTTCCACAATCGCAAAACATTTTCTTTGCCTCAAACCAAAAGCGACCTTGGTCAACATAACCCGTTGTATATACCTAATGCAATTTCTCGCAAATACGAGTAGTTATAGAGACTCAATAGATATCTTCTGTGACAGTGGGGCTGATTCTGTAGTGTACAATCTCTAAACTAAACTAAAATTAGAGCATTACAAATATTGCTAACCCTTTCATAATACTTCCTACGGAAAGGGACAGAACTAGATTTAAAGCTGCCATTTTAGTTTAGTTTAGAGATTGTGTTAAAACGAAATTAAGCGCACATACTCGTAAGTTAAGTTAGTTAATTTTAATTATTTATTTATTTATTTTTTACTTTGTATTTTGCTAAATTTTTTTTTTGTATAGGTACTGATGTTGCTTTGTAGATATGCATGCCATGTCTACATCTAGCAGACTCAATTGTATATGTTACTTCTAAATATTGATTTATTGTGTCTTGTAGTTTTTTATTCTTTTTTTTATTCATTATAGGCTTACGCTTGACCACGATCACACCAGATGGGAAGTGATGATGTGGCCTAAGACGCGCTTGTCTAGAAGATGCCTATTCTACTCTTGATTTAAAGATACCCGGATTGTAATTGGTTGGAAACACAGTTTTTGGTAGAGTGTTCCAGACCCTAGCCATATGCGAATAAGGAATGAAGACGCAAAGCGCTTCGTACGTGTAGATGGAACGTTGACGACTTGGGGTGGAAACTCGCACGGCGTCTTGCGGTACGATGGTTTTTTTTTATTCCACTTCAAGTTAGCCCTTGACTGCGATCTCACCTGATGGTAAGTGATGATGCACTCTAAAATGGTAGCGGGCTAACCTGTTAGGAGCATGGCAGTTATATTAAACCCATACCCCTATTCGGTTTCTACACGGCATCGTACCGGAACGCTAAATCGCTTGGCGGTACGTCTTTGCCGGTAGGGTCGTAACTAGCCACGGCCGAAGCCTCCTGGTACTGGTCCTCCTGGGACTGGTAGAAAGGTGAAGGAGGTACAAGATCGAAAAGCTCCTGAGCGCACTCACCGAAATATATCCTATAGTATACCGATAGGCCGGCTACCTTTCGGCGGTGGTCCAATGTTTGGAGTTTCGCCGGAAGAGGTGAATTTTCGCCAATCAATCTCCTAGCCCGACGATCTACGGCGTCAGGAGCCGCCAGCTGATACTTAGCAGAGCCATCATATAAAAGTGACTGCAGTACTCCATGCACGACCGAACTTGGGCTTGATAAAGGGTAACCAATAAAGTTGTAAATACCAGTTGACGTAAAAAAGTAAAAAATAAAATTAAGTTATACCCCATGAAACCTGATATTTGGAATTTTGGAATATTGAAGAAATAAGTGATTCACAGCTTTTGAAATTTTTTTACCCCCAAGGACGTTAAATAGTTAGTATAGAGTTTGTCCTTCAAGCATGCCGCAACAGAGCAACGGACCAACGTGATTTTTTTCATGGGTTTAGTTGAAGACCTGGAGAATGCTGAATGATATTATAGACAACTTTTTGTCCTGGAAAATTAAGGAGTGCCTGTGGGAATTAAGAAACTTATGCCACGCGAACGAAGTCTCGGGTGGCATAAGTTAGTCGGTGCTAGTTAGTTTTTTTTTAAAAATCTTTATTGAAAATAATACAATAGAACTTAATGCTAGCTAGCCTAACCTAATTACTATAAAAATCATGCCCGCGTGGAATGGTGGCAAGAATGCTGGCTGCATTTCCGCGCTGGACAGCCAGGCTGATCCTTTGCGCAAAAAATGAGCCAGCCCTTCTGTCACCAGATGACGCGATTAACCGCGGTGAAATATCTCGTAAATTTTTTTTGGCACTAAGACTCCATGGCATGGTAATAGTATAGCTATAGTTACTTATAATATTTTCAAGAACCGACTTCAATCGAGTATTCGAACCAGCATGGAAAAATAACTCAGTATTATCACAGTAATACATATTATAATATCATTTGACGACCTCCGTGGCGCAGTGTGTAGCGCTGTTGCCTTAACGTGCGGAGGTCTCGGGTTCGATCCCCGGCAGGGTCAATTTGGAAATTTATAATTTCTGAATTTTCCCTGGTCTGGCCTAGTGGGAGGCTTCGGCCGTGGCTAGTTACCACCCTACCGGCAGAGACGTGCCGCCAAGCGATTTAGCGTTCCGGTACAATGCCGTGTAGAAACCGAAGGGGTATGGTTTAATATAACTGCCATGCCCCTAACAGGTTAGCCCGCTACCATCTTAGACTGCATCATCACTTACCATCAGGTGAGATCGCAGTCAAGGGCTATCTTGTAGTGGATAAAAAAAAATATCTCTCGATGATTTAAATAAGTATTGTGTAAACCTATGGAATTTTTAGATCTTCGCTCAACTAAAAATATTTACTTACCAGGGTGTTTGTAGTTCTGCTTATTTATAAGATCTTGAGTTATCAGTAGAGTGGTACTAGCTGGATTGTTGAACCTTAACAAATAGGTACCTAACTAAATCAAGCTTGTTGACGCTTTAAAACATCATTATATACCTTACGCTCGCTAAGTGCTAACTAACATAATATTATGTAAAGTATAAACTTGAAGCTATTTTCAACATTTGTTATTTATGAACTGAATGACCAAAATATTATAAGTTCCAAGAAACTCGAGGGCCGACCGTGCGTGATGTGTACTCATTAGAATTAATTATATTATTGATTTTCTGTGTAAGGAGTGTAATGACGTGAGTATAAAATGGTAATTTGCTATTATAGGTAGTTTACCTTTATTGACCGAGCGAAGCGAAGGTCTCTGAATCTACTTGAGTGAATTAGCACTTGTCCGTCTGTCCGTCCGTCTGTCAGAGCCGTATCGTATAACACAGTAAACAGATTGAATTACTGAACGTTGGTATTTACTTCAAATTTAAATACAAATTTAAATTCAAATGTAAACCGATGACCTCGAGCCGAATAGGTATGGCTTAAAAAGTTTTAAAAATCTTTATTTCAGGGGGGCTCTCATAGAAGCGAATGTGAAGTAAATTATTTTTTATAGCGTTACATAGGGTCGCGGTATTTCATTTTAAAGATAATTTGGAAAAGTAAGCTTGCGCTGCATTCATCTCCGAACTCCACTAGCGGTGTAACGAGCTAGAGCCGGTGGAGTTGGAGACCCGCCTCGTGACTGACATTTCTTCAACTATTGTATTGGTCGAGTAGACCATGAATTTCATGCAGTAAATTGACTATTGTGTGTAGTCACAACTCGGCACGAATAGATTTAGAGAGGTCAAGCCTAAGGTATTCATAGTTCCTTTGATCTCAATGTTCCGTCCGCAGTTCACGTCCTAGCTGCGGAATTCTAAATGTATAGAAATGTTACTTGCAGTAAGTATAATTTCATCATAATACTTTCGAAGCAACGTAGAAACGTTATGTAAAATGAATACGTTTGTTTTTTATACAAAAGCGCACTATAGGTATGTTGTTTCAAATAGATCTGCAGGCCGAGTGGCAGTTATGGCTATTGTTTCTAGCTATTTAATTATATGGAATAGATCGAGTGCCAGCTGTCCAGCGCTCGACAATTCCATACAAATCGTAGATAACGTTGTCTTTCGAATGGAAAGAAAATCTCACGCGTCAAAATTGCTCGTTATAATTTATGTGCTCGATCGATGTAACACAATATCAAGGATCCACCCTATTTGCAATTTAATCATTCTGAGGAGCAGTTGTGACTTATGACGGCATCTAGACGCCTAAGCAATTATTGTATGCCTGTCCTGTGAGTATTGTATCTGGGAGTGTCCGCCGCGTCGGCTTTGATTCCAGTAACGAGCCACTTCCGGCCCTCAGTATGCAAACCTCTCAATTAGAGCATCAGATAGTGTCCGCTCTCCGCCGATCACTTCAACCGGTCTCCTATTCTTTGAACTTACTAAGAATAGACTCGTAATGCCCGCTCCTAGGTTATGTAAACTTAGCTATTCATTACATGGCAATTGTGTGCGTTTCTATATAACTAAAAAAAATCACGATGTCTCTTGAAACAAATTTAAAAATCCTGTTACTTATTTACATTGTACAAGGTTATTTTGTTAAAATGACAAGAAAGCTTAGAAAATAAACGAATGCGTTGCTTTAATAGCTGTGATAGGTTGAACAATTTTAATTATCTAACAAGGATTCACTAGTGAATAGTGAGTGTTACTTTTTTTTTAATCCACTACAATGTCTTGAGACACACTGTCGGCGGCGGCGCGCCGACGCTTTGAGGTCGGCGGCGGCGGCGTCGGCGGCGTGGCATTGGAAAAACGACTTTTTTTTTGGGAATCAATAAAATACCATAATTTTCGAATCTTAACACGTTTATATTGAAGTCAAATATTACCCCATACACTTAATCAAAACCTTGCTATAAAAAAAATATTTTTTGGGATCTAGATTAAGATTAAAAGGAACAATCTAACCACTTAGTAGGAACAAGACTGTCAATCCCGTTAATATAATAAAAGTAAATCAACAAATATACTCTGAGTTTCATCATCAGCCAATAGGCATCCACTGCTGGATATAGGCATTTCGCGCCCACGTTGCCTATCCTTAGCTGTTTTCATTCATTTAATGCCAGCCACTCTCCGGATGTCGTCGTCCCACCTAGCCGGGGGGCGCCCTATACTCCGTCTGCTGAGCCGCGGTCTCCACTCTAGGAACTTACGACTCCAGCAGCCGTCGGTCCTGCGGCAAACGTGACCAGCCCACTGCTACTTCAACGTGCTAGCTTGAGAGCTATGCACTTTACACTTTACTCTAGTTCTTTGGCGAATTACTTAGTTTCGGATTCTATCCCTTAAAGGAATTCCGAGCATAGCTGTTTCCATAGCAAGCTTAGCGACTTGAAGTTAGTGGACTGGCCTCGATGTCCTTGTCCATGTTTCAGCACTGTAAGTCATAACCGGAAGGACGCACTGATTGAAGACTTGTCTTCAACTTCACTTGTTGTCATAGGCGCCGAAAAGACTCGACGCAGTTTGCTACCCATGATATCCAGCCTAGCTGTATTCTTCGTTCTAACTCTTTCTCGAAAATGTTGCTTCCTACTTGCATAATTTGCCCAAACTATGTATATTCTTGGACAGAATAGATTCGTTGACAGTAATCGGCACAGGAACGACCAATTCATTGAACATGACATTGGTCTTATCATCCGGAGACCGACACGCCGTGAGACAGCGTGAAGGCTATCAAGCATCTTCTCCAGCGAACTTGCGATGATATCATAGGCAAAACGGAGGTGTGAAATGTGCTCTCCGTCCTCGTTGATGCCTTTTACATTCCAGTCGAGCGTTTTAAATCATCTTCCAGAGCCTTAGTTCAGGGACAGAACATCCTCCTGTCTCACCTCACAATGCAATTGGATAGGTCTTGCAGACGCACGCTCAACATATCATTTACCAAGCATAAAACCAACCTCTCAATTTTAAATAAGCTGAAAATAAAAATGAGGCTTTCCAACATCTGTATGCAGAGGACCCTCGAGTACTTCGGCCACATTGCACGAAAGCAGGCCAGTACAATTGAAAAACTTATGCTCAATGGTAAGATCGGAGGAAAGAAGCCCCGCGGACGAAGCCCGAGAGGTTGGTCAGATCTAATAAAGGAAGCAGTCTGCGAGGGGAAAGAGAGGCTAAAATGGAAGAACATCGTGAGAAGAGGTGTCACAATCCTAAAATTTTACTTTTTATTTGATACCCTTTGAGATAGCCTAAAAGACGAATAATCGAATAACTTGGCAACACAGCTAACTTGCTCGGCGCGCCGACTTGCGCGAGTCGGCGGCGGCGGCGCAGGGTGCTCATATCTAGTCTCGAGCCATATTTAGTATCTAGCGGCGGGCCTCTCGCCAGTCGCCAGTCGCCACACGCGGACGCCTGCCTCAACCTCAGCTCAGCCGGTGTGCGTCGCGCCTAACTATCACCCTATGCTCCATGCTCCATGTATAGTGTGAAGTGTCGTGCGACAGGTTCGAGTCTTGTTGAGTAGTACAGTAGTACGCGTCTACATACCTGCAAGATACTCGTACTATCATAATCAGAGTTGAAGTGGGCCAATTACTGCAACACACGAGTACTCCCGGTCCCCGACGCCGTACGTCCTTATACCTAGTTCGGATTTGATTACTTGATGCAGTTGGTCAGTTCAGTAGGCAGGTATACCTGCCTCAGGTTAAAAACGAGGATTCAGGATCCGTTGTGCACGGAATATAATATTTTGATACTTATTTATTCCGTTGTTGCAGGTACTTACGTATAACTTAGTAAGCTACTACTTGCTTATACTTAGGTATAAATAATCATAACATTTTAGAAACTAAGTCACCTGAGTGAGTCTGAGTGTGGTGGACTGTGACACCAGTTCACTCTGATCGCCATTAGTGTAATCGAATATTCAAGTAATGACTTCGTTTCCATTTGAATCGCTTCGCTGTGATTCATTTTACCATCTTCATTATAACTGTGATTAGCATCATTCCGCTAATGTGCATTTCAATAACATTTTACGTGTTTCGTGTTTAAGATCAACGGCGGACTGCTTCAGCGTCTTGCGTCACTATAACCTACTCGTTCCCGGGAAAATTATAGTTAACTGACGCTTTTGTCAGGTGGCCACTTCATGATGACACTTTGGAAGACCTTTTTTAAATTAAAGCTAGGTACTGTACTTAAACGAATAGTGTAAATTTGTGTGTACGTATGTACCTAGCCTAGCTTAGGGCCTACGCTCTACACTCTGCAGGGGCGGGCGGCGCGGGGGGCTGACGCGCGTCCGGTGGAAAACTACTGAAGGAAATAAAGGTTGTACTTACAATATCGCACTTGTTAACAACGTCACGTAGGTAAACTTGAATGATCTTTTATACATAAGTAGCTAGACTCCATGCATATTTAGATTTTTTAAATCCCGCGGAGACTGCTTTTCCGGAATGTAAATTAGAATGAAAGGTGGGATGCATCTGGCTTCGATGCCTCTCGCGTCAAGCTTTTGACGAAATCCGTTACAAAAACTCTGTGAAACTGCAAGGGTAACGCATCCATACTAATATTATAAATGCGAAAGTCAGTTTGTTTGTGGGTTTGCCCTTCAATCACGCTTTAACGGCACAACGGATCGACGTGATTTTTTGCATGTGTATATGGAGAGTGACATAGGCCACTTTTTATCCCGGAAAAACAAACAGTTCCTGTGGGATAGCATGCTCTTTTTCTCACATTTGTACTTCAAGGCGGCAACGGCGCAACGGATCGACTTGATTTTTTGCACAGGTATACCTCGTTGAGGAGCTGGAAAGTGATACAGGTAACTTTTTATCTCGTAATCAACAGTTCCTGGGGGATGTTGGTATGCTACTTTAAACACATTTGCCCATTAATTTTACACTTAACTGAGTTAAATATCGACGTGATTATTGTTTAGAACCTGGAAAGTGACATAGCCTACCTTTCTGTCCCAGAAAACCTAACAAGTAACAGTTCCTGTGGGATATCATGCTGATTTTTACGTATTTTTCCTTCAATGAAATAACAATTGGACCT
Source organism: Erebia aethiops (assembly GCA_923060345.2). Taxonomy (NCBI): domain Eukaryota; kingdom Metazoa; phylum Arthropoda; class Insecta; order Lepidoptera; family Nymphalidae; genus Erebia; species Erebia aethiops. The sequence goes on along the minus strand of OV281079.1, from coordinate 2,113,712 downwards.
GTTTTTAGGACCAGGAAAGTAACCTTTATCCTGTAATATTTTTAATGCGAAAGTGTGTTTGTTTGTTGGTTTCTGCACTAAAATATCAAGACCTAAGTTCTTCTAAGTTGTTCTCATTAAAGTAAAAAATTGTTAATTTTTCACATAAAACTCAGTTTTTGTCCCCTTGAGTGACGCGAGCGAAGCCGCGGGTAATAGCTAGTTAATTATAATATCAGTGGTTTGGTCGCACGCAGCGCCCGTATATCTAAGGACTGAAACAGTAACCGAAATAAGGGGTTTAAACACTGTTTTTTGAAACTAAAACAGAAACACTTGTAACGGAAACAGAAACGATACTGTAACCCAATTAATCTGTAACTGTTTGTTTCTATTAATAAGTGTTTTTATCCGTAACCCTAAGACGACATGCCCTAACAAACTGCACGGTGTGACAACGCGTTCTTCTCACTTCATTGGACTTTACACACACTGATACAACATGGCCATGATTTTCTTAAAACAATTGCAACCATCGGTGCTTTCACCTTAGGATCAAATTTGAATACGCGTCAACAGTAAATTTGGCAACGTCGCTATTTCGGTTACTCTTTAAAACATTTAAAAACCCTTTATTTCTGGTACAGATTGATTTCGGTTACCTACAGAAATATAAGTGTTTCGGATTTACAGAATTAAAAACACATTCAAAAGGGTTACAGCTTCGATTCTGATTACACTTTCATTCTGTAACACTTATGTATGTTTCTGTAGGTAACCTTTATGAATCTGTTTTTCAGTCCCTGCCCGTATCTCGCCAACTGGTTTCTGCGAGTGACGAGAAGTTTGCCTATTATGTCGACTGAGATAAGACAGCTCGTGCCTCGTAGGTGTGAAGCAGCTGTAGTCCGCCATCTGACATCTCTCGTAAGTCGTATGATTTGTTGACATTTACGTCCTCGGGGCTCGTACCTACTCAGTTTAATATTATTTTGTCAGTCAGTGTAGGTGTTTTTAAATGACATATGTTTAACGTTAGTAATATATACGAAAATACAATCTGCGGTATCTGTTTGGAATAACTCCAAAGCGTCACACACCTTCCTACTATAGTAGGTAATACACCAGGCGGTATAGCGCTCGCGTCGACTTCGCACGGGTGGTTCGTTTCGGCTTGAGAATAACATGTGGATGTGTAATATTATAGCCATCTTCCTTTTCTATATTAACTACTTATCCAAACTACCTAATATTTAAAAAAGTGTCTGTCTGTCTGTCTGCTACGTTTTCACGATCCATTCGTTAAACTGATTTTGATGAAATTTAGTACAGGGATAGTTTATATCCCGGGGAAGAACATAGCCTACTTTTTATCACGGAAAATTTAAGAATTCCTGCGGGAATCAAAAAAACTTAATCGACCCGGTTGAAGTCGCGGGCATCAGCTAGTAATCATATAAATACAAACACAAATTAGCTCACTGTCACTACTCACTACTCTATACCAAGTGCAAAGTGCCCACTGCCCTGGTACAACGACCATTTCACGCTCTATATAAAGAATTGCAAAAGGTTTTCATTTTATTATAATTTTCCATCGTGACAGTCTCGTTACGAACTTAGATCAATGTTTGTATTTGTGTTGAATAGTAAATAGGTAGGTATAATATTTAGCTTCGTTTAGTTATTTTTTGACGGGCGCGGTATAATCAGTGGACGCTAATAGAATCAGTGGAGCAGACATTCGCCGACCGCATCGATGACTAGCAAACATTTTTTGACATCCTCGAAGTACTTAATATTGTTGAATCGCCCTGACTCATTATAAGTAAGTTGAACTATGCGCAGAAACACATAGTTCGTGTGTCAGTCGAAGTGGCAAGGGAACGCGTTGACGCTAGCGCCCACGCAGCAAGAAAATCCGAGATATTTTTATGTAATTTGACTTAACTTACGTTTAACTTGCGTTTAATTAAATTACTTCATTCCATTTTCACACTTCATACATTATATATTCGAAACGAATATTCACGGTATTTTTCTCTTTAAGATTTTTTATTTCCGGGCAACGGAGTATGCGTCTAACACTTTTCATAACCGTACCTGCGCAGACTATGGAGAATACTCTCCATAGCGCAGACGACTGTCATTTTGGGTCAACTTATGGGCTGCGATTTATACTATGAGAGAAATTTCCTGACGTGTCAGTTCGTTCCAAAAGAATTCCTTTAAAATGAGAAAACTAGGTACTTATTTTGCAAGGAAAGGCTTTTGGACGAAAAATTCTGAAGGAATTTTAACTTTTCCAGGTTTCAGCGAATACATACTGCCGGCTTTTCTCAGTAGCATCAACTCTCTGAGCCGGCGATAGAGACTGTCTGTTGACGTAGCGGCACCTAAGTATATAAACTGCTGCATCCCTTCCTAGAAGTATCGCTTCCGCGCTATGCTGCAAGTTCAGTTACCACCGTGACCGTGGCCGTGGTGTGAGATCAAGGGCTAACTTACAGCAGAACGAGAGGTGTTCGGCGATCGGCGATCGGCAGTCGGCGTCGGCGTCGGAGGATAAACACGAGTCCGAGATGCGAGTGGCCAGTGAACCGGGCGCGGCGCAAACTGTTGGCTCGCTGCCCCAAAACCAGACGCAACTGATTGATTTTATAAATTCTTTATTAGAATAAATATGTATAATACATTCAACATTGCATACATAATACAGCGTGACGAAACATAGATACACTCACTTAAAGGCTAAACAGGCACCTATTAAAGTTTTTCTACATAAAATAATATAAGGATAACTGATTTCAACTTAGATTTGGTACTTATTACACGATTAAAGGTCTTGCGGAATATTTGTAGATATCTCCGCTTTTTACAACTACTTTTTAGATTAATTTGGTAAAGGTAACTTCGTATGGGGCACGCATAAGAAGTTGTACATGATACAACTACTTAGTCGCGCGGAGCACTTTACCCGTCCACCGCGACGCACGCGTCGACGGCATGCATACGAGAATCGGTCGGCCTACCCGCATCGACCCGCGGAAACAAAACGTAGTGATGGGGCAGTTTATACGTTCCGTATCTATCGATATATGGTAAGTCTGAGATTTCAGTGTTGCAAATGTTGCCTATCAGTGGGTTATTATGTGTTTTATTCACTGAATAAAATTTGTGTGTTAATTTTAATATATAATCAGCTAAAAGAGGAAACTTTATCTTATAATGAAGTTGTCTTAAATTACACTTGAATGGGGTGTTAAAAGCTATTTTTAGTGCTTTGTTCTGGACAATTTGCAAAAGTTTATAATTTGTAGGACAAGTGCTACTCCAGATGGGACATGCATATGTTATACTTGGTCTAATGAGAACACTGTAAATTCTTAGTTTTATTGAAGAACTAAGTTTGCTCTTCCGATTTAAAATAGGACTAAGTGCACCAAGTGCTTGGGCACCCTTTACGCGTAAATCGGCTATGTGCTTAGACCAGTTAAGCTTAACGTCCATATTTAATCCTAGGTACCGGACAGAGCGACTCCATTTGATACTATGCCCTGCAATTTCAAGGGTTCTTAGAGGAGGTTTACGATGACGCGTAAACAAAATGGCTTCAGTCTTATCCTCATTTAGTTTGAGTTTCCATTTAGTCAAATAAGTGTGTAATAAATCAATGGACAGTTGCAAGCGACAAATAATCAAGTCAATATCCTGAGAAGATGTGTAGGATGCAGTATCATCTGCGAAACAAGCTAGACGCAACTGGTTTGGCGGAGGCTCGTCGCATACTACCGCGAGGCGTCCGCAATACGCGCGACATAGGCAGATGCCTTTAATTTCATAATTTTTGGTACTCCCATGCCTATTCAGTTTCTCGTTTCTGAATAAAGCCTGTCTAGTGAAAGCTGAGAGTCCGAAGTGAGAAAGCTGTTTGGATACTGTGATATGCAAAGCTCACGGCTAAACAAAACAAAAAGTTTAGTACATTAAGGTATGCCTGCGACCTATTTTTTAGGTTTCCGTAAATTTTATTCTTCTCGTCTATCCTATGGTGTGGAATAGTTCGTTCAAAAATAAGTAGTACAAGTAATTTTTTCGATTCAGGGACCCGTTTGTGAAATATTAAGCTTTAAAGTGTTAATATTTGTCCAATGTACCGTCCACTTGGCCGGGTTTTCTTAGTTTGCCGCCATTTTCTCTAGACCAAGAGGTTCTCAATTCGGCGCGCATCTTTTATTTTTTAATGTATGTCGGTGCATATCTTCGTGGTTTCTGAACCGATATGAATATTTTTTTCAGTTGTTAAAGGAAGCTCTCGAGGCGGTCCCATAAAAAATTCTGACTCCAAATCCTCAACCCTCAACACTAAAAAGTTAAAAATAAAAATTCTTTCCTAAAAACCGACTTCCAAAGCGACTGTAAAGTAAAAAATAATTTTGATTTCTTACACACTATGTTGAAGTCGGACGGGTATAACAAGGATTTAAGCATAGTTGACGCATCAGGCTCGCCCGACTTCAAAATTATTTTTTACTTTACAGTGGCTTTGAAAGTTGGTTTTTATACACTTTCATCTTCCACTCCACAAACTGTAGCTCTGCTAGATTATGAAATGCCTTTGAGACTTCCTTTTTCCTCGCCAGCTATTTAGTATTTTTTTTCTTGTCATATTTGACAAGAGGCAGCTTCCTCCGATGTGGTGGTCGGAGACGTTTTTTGACTTAGTTCGTAATCACGAGGGATTTGGTGAACTTTCCATTGCTTATGCTTTTCAAACTTATCTTTCACTATGTGAATTAAAGATTTGGAGTACCATACTGGAAAATTAGATTTGTACTTGACTTTTACCGGAACGAATTTATTAATGGCTTCCTATAGAATGGAGTAAAATATTTCGACTACACTGTTCATTGAGTTAGCTGATAGTGCCTCGTGCCAATTGATCTTGGATAAGTACTTGTTAATTTTGACGTAGTCTCCTTGGAAGAAGTTAGGTTTTTTTACAGGTTTTTGCCGAGTGTTACGGAAAAGCAGACTAGAAAGATTAAATTGGAGACACGGATGAAAAATGTCCTCTGGGACTAGAGGGCTTGAGCAGTAAAGTCGTAAAGCTTACGCTAAAGTCCATGTTACTGAACAACAGATCCAGGGTATTTTGCTTACAGTTTCGCACAGTATTCTGTTGTTTTAGTCCTGATAGATTACATATACCTATCTATGATATTCGTAAAGGCGTTATGTAACTCCACAGCTCCACGTTTGTGGATGGTAGGTCCGGAATCAGACCACGTTACATTTGGCAGATTGAAATCACGTCATATCAGTCGTCACAGATTTCACGGTCATAAATACCCTCAGTTAACCACGATTCGGTGATTAAAATTTTATCGTTGCACCCGAGTTAGCATTAATATTTAATAATTGTATTGATTGTGGGGAGTTTCCTGACTTAATGAAGCATAGTAAAATAATTCCTCTATTCAAATCAGGTAGTACCAGTGACCCCACTAACTTTAGACCTATATCTGTACTACCCACTTCCAGTAAAATATTTGAAAAACTAATATTAATTCAATTGCTTAATCATTTTTGTAATTATGACTTATTACATAGTAAACAGTTTGGATTTACACGGAGTCGCTCAACAATCGATGCTGGTGTTGAGCTGGTTCAGAATATATTCGAAGCCTGGGAGGAGTCACGTGATGCTCTTGGCGTTTTCTGTGATTTATCCAAGGCTTTTGATTGTGTTGATCACGAAACCTCTAATTCCATAATGGTGCAAAACTGCACCATTATGGAATTAGAGGTGTAGCACTGGATATGATGAATTCCTACTTAAAAAATAGGATTCAAAAGGTAGACGTTAATGGAAAGCGGTCTTCCGGATCGATTGTAAAAATGGGGGTTCCACAAGGTTCAATTCTAGGGCCTTTTCTATTCCTCATTTACATTAACGATCTTCCTTATCTTGCCATGAATAATCATGGGATAGTATTGTTTGCTGATGATACATCACTTTTGTTTAAAATAAATCGTTATGAACCAACTCTTGATGAAGTAAACAATTATCTCACTGAGGTGGTACAGTGGTTTGAAGCTAATAACCTACTCCTCAATGGAAAAAAGACAAAGTGTATCAAATTTACATTACCTAATGTCAAACACTTAAAAACCACTGTACAACTTGATCATGAGGAATTAGATTTAGTGGATACCGCTGTTTTTCTCCAATGGGGCCATCACATAAATGACTTATCGAACAGGCTTAGTTCTGCTGCATACGCGGTTAAAAAGATTCGCCAGTTAACAGATATAGAAACGGCGAGATTAGTTTATTTTAGTTACTTTCACAGCATTATGTCATATGGTATATTATTATGGGGTAATGCTGCTGATATTAATTCTGTTTTTGTGTTACAGAAGAGGGCTGTTCGAGCCATATATAATATGGGACCAAGGCAGTCACTAAGAGATAAATTTAAAGAAACCAATATTATGACAGTGCACAACCAATATATATTTGAAAATTTAGTACACGAGCTTATGCAAATAAGCACGTGTACTAAATTGTGTAAACGTGTAGAAAATTAAAAAATATATTTTTTAAATTTTCCCCTAAAATTGACGAAATTTTCTTTCTTTCAAAGTGGAGCTTTCAAAGCTTTCAAAGTGGAGATTAACGTCCAAAGTTGACCTCAGAACTCTAAATTTTCTGAAAGGCTGAGCCTGAAACTTGATCAATTATTTGAATTATATCCTGTACTTGAACAACAAATACTAAAATTAGATAAACATTGTGAGGAAACGAAATTATTTAATTTTTAATGAGCTGCAGTATTTTTAACAGAACTTCTCATTAATGTCAATAGATGGCGCTGCGAGGTCTTAGTTCGGGGCGAACCACTAGTTTTAGTTCAATGCGAGTGGCACCTATAATCCAATATTATGCGCAGACACATTTCCTCCACTGTCAGCCAGAGCTTATAATATTAGCTCTGTACCTGAGTGCTGGAGAGTGGAGACTGTAGCGACTCGTGCAGCACGTACGGCTCGCGCGTCGGGTGCGAGCGCGGCGATGCGCCGAATACATCGCCGCTCCCCCAGCGCCGATTCCATCGCGCCAAATATCTATTGCCTAAACGTTATTTCGTAACTTTTTAATGTTTAAAGTTTTGGGCTCAATTCGATGAAAGTCTGATGTTAAGAGTAGGTACCTACATCGTGACTGAATGCTATTCCAATCAATATTTACGGAAAATTTGTGAGACATAATAATCCACCATCTAACCAGTGCAATGGAAGATTCATTCGATGATCCGAAAGCACTTGTACTTTATTTTAAACTTCCACCACCACTACAGCCTATTAACGTCCCATAGCTGGGCATAGGCCTCCACTCTCATAGGAGAGAGGGAATAAGAGCTTAGACCCACCACGCTGCTCCAATGCGGGTTGGCGGGCTTTAACGACTATTATCAACTTAACTTAACGTGCTTAACGTGCTCTCCGAGGCACGGGGGTGGAACACCGCCAACTTCCAACTCTGGACTGGCACTGAGAATTTATGAATTGAAAAACCCAGTACCTAACAATTTTTATGCCCGACCGGGAATCGAACCCAGGACCTCGTGATCCGCAGTCGACTATGCTAACCGCTAGACCAACGAGGCAGCTATATTTATATAACTTATATTATTATACAATATTATTAGCCAAAATCAGGTTTGATTACATTTACAATTTAAGTTACATTTTAAGTTTACATCTTATAATTTACACTATATAATTGATACATTATGTAAGTGTAAGTACTATTAGGTATAATTTTCCAGTAGCTATTTTAATTTATTGTGTGTGACCTGTGCTTCAGCTTCAGTGCCGACTGCCATCGTGTATTTTTATAGCATCTAATTCGATAAATATATATTTATATTTATTATCATATAATACATATTATATAAAAATATTTGAACCCCTCTGGAATAAACTAATAAAATATAGATGCATGTCTGTACTTTTGTGTGTGTAATGTGAACTACTAGAGAGGGTGTGTAATAATGTAAAAGTGTAAAGGATTTTCAATGCGTATAAGCTATTTTACTGTAAAGGGTAGGTAGGTATACCTACTATTATAAGAATAAAGACTAATGTTCACTTAATTATGTAAGTCGTAAGATGTACCATCTAGTTATTTTAATGTAATACGCAAGTTTGCGGTATCTTCATGACAATTTTAGTAAATTTTTTGCAATTTGTTCTATTTAGTGGGTAGATTTGGATTGATGCATTTACTTTGTTATTTATATGAGGCCCCTGGAAATAGTAGAATTTATTAATAAAGGATGCTTTTGTATTTTTGTATATGTTTCCTGCGTCTGTTTAGATAAGAGGTGTCATATGTTAGTTCCCTATGTTGTTTCAATAACATAGGTACTCAAAAAAAGATTATGGCTACAATCTTTTGGAATTCAGAAGGATTTTTACTCGTGGATTTTAAAGAACACAACACCACAGTAACAGGCGACCAATGCCTCCTTTCTACATCAATTGCGAGATGCTATTAAAGAAAAACCTCGAAGGAAATCGTCATGAGGAGTGTTGCTGCTTCATCGTGGATTATAATACTTAACTAGTCTTGTATTACTTACTTTTCTAAAATTTTGCATAAAGATTGGAAATTGATCTATACTTAGTTGCCAATATTTGTTTTATCACCATTTTTAAATATTGGCCGAACCTCAGACTTTTTTAGTGCTTTTGGGAAAATACCTTTCTGCAGACAACAGTTAAATATATTATACGTAATTGAAGGGATTAAATGATTCTTACAATGTTTGAGTAGTTTATTAGTTATGCCATCCCATCCCATACATTAATTTTTTAGATTTTTTATAATTTGATTTATTTCCTCCTCATCTGTATCCAAAAGGACAAAAGAATGTATTGTATACCTATAATATAAGTATAATCTCCCGCGCATATAGTATAATAGTATCAGTGATCTCTATGGAAATTGACCGCCGTGACCGAAATTCGGTCAGGACTTGCGTTGCGTCGCAACTAGAGTTGCGTCGCCGCGCCGCACCAGATAGCGTAACGTCGGAACACCCCCCCCACCCCCTTGTCACCAACGCCACCAACGCTTTTCGTGTTTACCTATTAGCCTAAATTGTATATTGGGTTCTCATTGTCAGGTGGTAGGGAGCCAAGCGACGTCACACGCCGTCAGATGACGTCAACGCTGTCAGTTGGCGAGCCGCCCACAGCAGCCGCATCTGCTTCAAACTTTCTTGTATTCATTATTCAGATCAACACTCCACAGCTTGTCTCAACAAATTCGAGTAAGAATCACTTTCAAAACGTATATTTAAACAAAACAAAAGAACATTATATTGTAACAGATCAGCGTTTAAAATTTAAAACGTTTAATTATGTCGGCACTCGGCACTAACATACTGAACGCAATTACTTCAGCTTTAAATATAATATGTCAACCAATGGCCTCCCGCCGAATATGGCTTAAAAAATAATAAAAATCTTTATTTCAGGGGGGCTCTCATAGAAGCGAATGCGAAGTAAAATATTTTTTATAAAGTTACATAGGGTTGCGGTATATCAGATAATTAAGAATAGAGTCCAAAAATTTTTTTTTTTTAATTTTTCGCTATCAACGGTCGCGATTCGCATGCGAGCGGAGAGCGGCCACGGCGGCGTGGACAGGGACACGTCACGAGTCACGACAGCGCGTGACGGGGAGACAGTTATATTTTATGTGTGGGAACGTACGGTGTGGGCGCACAGTAGCGCGACGCTCGTGTGCACACTGCACATGCTATGGCGTGTCGTGTGACGTGTCGTAATAATATGGTACACGTCACTTTAGAGGCACAAATAGAATAGAACCGGATATTTAAATAGGCGATTGTAGACTGTTTAATATAAATGCAAATATTACCGAGCCCCCTTAGTTAAATATAAGAGACCCCTTACTCTTATATTTTTAGGCTAACGTTTACCCGCGACATCCGCGTGGAAAACATAAAATTCTTAATTTTTCACCGCAAGCACAAATACCAAGTTCTATAGGTAGATTTTTTCAAAATATTATACAATACAATAGAATAATTGTGAGTTGTGACAACTTGTGTCACTAAAGATATTAATTCGGCGCTCTACTTACCTATTCTGTGGCTCTACCACCGATTCGGTAAGATTTCGGTAAGGTAAATTCTACTAGAGTGCCGGCAAGTAACTTAGTAGGTAGTAAATGTTACAATACTAAGCAAGTACTGTAACGAGCCTCAGCCTGGTGCGGCTGCCGATTACGAAGTCGATTGCTTCCATGCTACTTTGCCATTAAGAAATTCATCGATAGTGTAATATTCTCGACTTGACAATATTATGCTCAAAATTAATAGCATGTGCAGGCTATATCTATATGCCCGATAGCTTGTGGTAGACGGTAGACCACCTCTTAAGGGCCACCTCTTATGGAGGTCGTTCTTGTGCGGCGATTAATTGTAAATTAAGCCGAATGCATCAAAGTACAGCAACGTGCACACCGAATATGGCAAGGGGCAGAATCCGGACTTAACCGGTTCGGCGGCGGTACGCGTTCGCCCCACCACCACCGAGGACTGATTGACTGAGCTGAGGGGAAAATATACTTAACCCTAGAGTACTAATGTAAATTTTTTACTGCTTAGTACTACTCATCGCCTGGGAGGCTACTTTTTGAAAAACAAGTAGTTTTTTATGTGCCTTTATTAAAAATTTAAAAAAATAAAATTTTACATAATAAACTCATAATACACCTCTACCTTTTAAAATGAATTAACAAAAAATATATTTTCTTAATCAATACAGTCTTAACGCAATACATAAATTTTTTGGCAAAACAGATATAGGTACACGTATCTTATGAGTATGATTTTTTATTTTTTTTCTTTAAACAGTTAAATAATTTAACATTTTCTAAAAGTAAATTAACAGTCTGTTGAGATCACTATAAAAAACTAATAACTTGCATCACAATTTTTATAGCACATAACTTTAAAATTAGTCTTTTTAGTTCCCGTCACAAGAGAAGCAAATAGGTGAAAGTTGTTCCAAACAATATAATATTATTTAGTTTGTTGCATTTCGCACAGTAATACACGCTCATGCGTCTTTTTTTCGTGATCTGTAAACAAAATAATATTTTTCTTATATGTAATTAGCACCAGTCATGTCAAAAACTCCAATAATAATAAATAAGTCCATAAAAATTAATTACCTTTAATACTAAGGATCGCCTCCCAGGCGATCCAACGCTCTGTAACTCGGCAATCACAAGAGCCAGAGACGCACGCGACCGCTAACCACCGCGTTGCAGTTGAGATAAGCGCGCGAGTTGCAATGGTCGCGCAATTTGGATTTATAGCGAAAAAACTGTGAGTGTGCGGCCTCCCAGGCGATGATTAGTACTCTAGGGTTAAATAACTCATTCAATGTAAAGCCAGCGAGCCAGTCACGCAAACCCTCGAAATTTAACAATTAGCAGTTAAAGAAACCTGCTGCGGTTAGAACCTGCCTTACACAGAGGCATAATCAACATTTGTAAAAAAATTAAGTAGGTACCTACTTATCTTGTTTCAGTGTACAGGTACCGCCAGAGCATGAATAACGAGTCATTGTATTATGTATGTGCGCAAGTGAAAGCTCGCCGGTGGTATTTTGAAATTATGAGGTTTCCTGGTCAGTTTCAGGACGCACTGGAGTGGGTTGGGGTGGTTGGGCCCCAGTCTCAAGGATCTCGCGACTGTAGCGGCCGCCAGTGACGTCTCCCTATCACCTTCAACTTTCATTTCAAGTGTTTGGCGAATCACTTGACATTTCATTCACTTTATCTATTAATAAAGTTCTCGGTGCTGTTAGTGGAGGTCTATCCGTTGACGATGTGTCCATGCACCGTCAGTCGTCACTGGCAGCGAAATAGTATTGTTTGAAAAATGTAAGTAGGTATTAGTGTAGAATTGTTGATAATAATAATTAGTGTTAGATATTGGCGCCTGTAACACTATGCTTAGCATTCAGTCGTCACTGACATTTCTCTCTCTTGTTCTCTATTATTATTATTATTTACTCTAAATCATTAATTAGAGTGGATGTAGTCGAAACACTCGTGATAACAATATGAAAACAAAATACCTTACATACAAGTACTTAGATACGTTAGTAGGTACTCTTACATTGTGAATGTACGATTTATATTCTTTTTTTATAACTTGTCATTGCACGTTTCGCACCTATTGTAAATAAATATTATATATGTAGATTGTAGGTAAGTATATTATTAATTTACGTGAATAGAACATAAACACAATATTAGTAGGTATACCTACGGGACTAGTGCGAGTAGGTATACCTAACACGGACTATATTTACTTATGTACCTAATAGATAGTCAATTAAATAGCGCACTAAGTACCTGATTAAAGTCTCCATGTAATAATAGTACTTGATCAATTTTCCAAACTTACCCGTACGAATGAAACATTCCGTACTTAGTTAAAATATCAAAAATAGGGGATTCCCACATGGCACAATCTGCCACATGTAAGTACCTACCTATAATTTACTTTATAGTTTATAGTAATTCGCTTCAGGCATCGAGACGCGTACCTATAGCCTTGCTTTTATAAAAAGAGGAAAATATCGCTGGCCTACAAACCACATTCAATTTGATTAAAATTATTTCGAAAAGATTATATTACCTACCTGACTAGGTATGTATTGCTCTTTTGAAACAGGAAAACCGTACCTCTAACAAATGAACGACTCAATGGAATTGTAGTGTATGACTAGCTGGCCCGCCTGAAGCCGAGGTGGATTAAAATAAAAGGAGACTCAAAAATGAAACAATATTATTACTTTCTTCTTCTAAATCAACAATAGTAGGTATGTAGTTCTGTATCATTAATGAAATGAAATGAAATGATTTATTTATTTCACATAGGACAACTTGTGTCACTTATGATATGTCATCTGTATCACCGGTTCGGAAAGCTGATTCTACTGAGAAGATCCGGCAAGAAATTCAGCAGTTGCTCTTTTCTCAAAAAAGAATTACAAGTATTACACTGCATTGTGGGTCACTGGATGCGAGGCCGGTTGCTTCCATGCAACTTGGTCGTTAATAAAATCGTCGATAGTATAATAACCTCGACTTAACAAATGCTGTTTGACAGTCTTTTCTAGAAACTCTTTTGGAACCATGTTATAAAAACGTACACTGGACCCCACAATGGATTTCTGCACCTTGCGTACACGATATGACGCTGTTACTAGTTTATGGCGGTTTCTAGTACATAGATTGTGAGTATCACCTATTTGCTTATAATGATGAATGTTCTGCCTAACAAAGATTATATTATTGTATAAATGTATTGTGAAGGCACCGTAAGAACACCAATCTCTTTAAATTTTTCACGAAGGGAATAGCGTGATCCGAGTTTATAAATAGAACGAATGGCTCTTTTCTGCAATATAAAAAAACTATCTCTTCAACCGATTTTGATGAAATTTTGATGAAAAAAACTTTTTATCCCGGAAAATTAAAGAGTTACCGCGGAAAACAAGAAACCTTAATCCACGCGGACGAAGTCGCGGGCATCGTCTAGTAGGTATATAATAAGTACAATGTATCTATTATCTAATACCCCCTTTTTATGCAAAAATGATTGGACTACAAGTGCAACAATGGCGAGGAAATATTGTGTTGAGTCTAAAAAACTAGGACTGGAAAAAAGCAACTTTTTTCGCTCATATATACTACAAAGTCACCAGCTCCAGCATCGAGCTGATCTGATGATGGAACCAGGAGGTGGATAATGGAACTAGTTGTGTTTTTTAATGTACTCACTCATATGTATAAAACCGCAGTAGTTTCAAGATGTTATAAATTTTGCCGTTTTGCCCATACATTGAAATCTAGTAGAATGAATGGACTAATAATGATAATCATTGCAATGTACTCATTGATATTGTGCGAACATGCGCTTCATGTTGGATACAATAATCATTGTTAATTGAGCAGTATAGGTACAAAGGTTTGCAGTCGATCAGAAAAGTGTGGAATGCGAGGCACGACTTCCTATTCGCTGAGCTGTCAGCTGAGGTCGCGAGTTGCGAGTTGCGAGTTGCGACAGACGCTCGAACACACAAGTGTAGCCTCGACAACACAAACCATCAATGATATTACGTTAGTGTTCTATGATGATTCTCGCTAGGGGAGACTGAGTCGGGTCAAGTCATGGGAGGCCTGCAGTCGGCAGTCTGCACCCCACTGCACCCTCAGCGCATATCGGGAGGCTCGAGCTCTGATATTTCAACCGACACAATATTACGGCTACTTTACCAATTGACAGTAATGCCACAGGTTTCAATAATGAATTACGTATTTATTGAAGATTTATTGAGATGCCCGTGTGTGTGTGTGTGTGTGTGTGTGTGTGTGTGTATGCGCGCGCATATTGTGGTGACTCGGAAACGAATTCGTTTATGTCGTTATCCTTCAGCCGCCACTCGCGCGGCGCCGTGCGCCGACGTAATCTCGTCGCACCACCTACTCCTAGCGCCTGTACAGTGTAGAGTACTACTTACTAGCTACCTGTAGACTTAAATTGGATTATTACCTACTTAAATTAACTGGGCTTTTCTCAGACCAGCGCATTTGGAACCCGTAGTTTCAGATACCGTAATTAATTATCACCATCGTATTCACAATACTTTGTTTTTGTATTATTGACGTTCAAAAAGTGTACGGTGTTCCGATCTTGAAAACTGATTCTATAATAACACACTACGGGTGAAAACCCCAGTTCAAAAACAAAAACAAAACGAAAGTGCCGGGAACAGCGCGTCGTCACCGGAAAAACTACAATATACATTAATACCTCGTGCAAAATTCAAGATTTTCAAAAATATAATTCACAGGTCAGAAATCGAACCTACAATTGATTTGACACTTTGTTGTACGTGTACCTACACCTACTCAGTAGTGTAGATACCTAACTAGGAAGGTATTCGATAGAGTATAGCTAGGTAATATAATTATTCTGTAGGTAAACCTAGGTACATAGATTTGATACTTTAGCTACTTATTTATAGCACTATGTAGGTACATACTAGGGTTTCCAATACCGGAATATATAATATTGGATAATACCGGGATCTCGGACTTTTTTCGTCCGTTTTCAATACCGGTATTAAAATGTCTAATACCGGGATACCGGTATTGGTGACACTATAAATGAAACAGTGACTATTGCATATATTTCTTGGTACAAGCCACTGTTTTTATTCGGCTAAGTTTAAAATTTCACATTAGCTCAATAAGAGCATCTTTATTGCTAAAAACCGGTGAAGAAAAGTCATTTTTGATCACTCAGAGGGAAAATTTGTCTTTGAATTTAGAACCCTGTGGCTTGGCATTTCTATTTAATTGACTCATGAAACGTTCAGAAATCTGTTTTTTATCCAATACAATTTTTTTATTATGATTAATTTTCTTTTAAAAAATAACTATTGAATTTTTAATTAATTCGTGTTTTGACTAAACTATGTATTTTTTCGAGTAAAAAAAATGGCATTTCTTCATTGAATTTAAGCAGAAAAGTGCTCTTTTGGAGTTAAAAAAGGTGAAAAAAGATTTTTATGGAAAACTGTTTTTTATGGTGCAGTTTCCTTCAGAAAAGACTAGTTTTAAGTTAAAAACAATCTATCTAATTTTAAGTTTTTCCCAATAAAAAATCTTTCCGGTATCAATACCGGTATTGGAAAAAACCGGTATTCGAAAGCCCTAGTATCTACTACCTTCATACATTGAACGAATTGCGATGATTGTAGAATTGTGGTGAATGTACGTTATTGCAAGTTGCAACGTTCCGACTTTCAACTGCGATCACGAATGAATAGTGTTATATTAATGTGCGCCAAATCTGTACCCAGATTCCAGATAGGTGGGTATGTGTACTAAGTATGTAGTGTAGGTACTGTATGCGGTAGGTATTTTGTGTATGGAATTCGCGCTCTAGCTTTCAGCAGCTTTATTTGGATTCATTAATGATGACCGGAAACGTTGTTCGGATAACAGGCGTCGGGCTGCTACACCGTACACGGCGAGCACCGAATCCGTTACTTTACATAATTATTGCTGTGAATCGTAAATTGGTAACCGCATTACATTCCCGTCGGTGCTGCTCATTGTTAGGCACTCAACAACTGTGGATCTACAGGCGCATACCTAGCTCTGCGCTCAGTGGAGACTGGAGGCCATCGGGTCAATAAATTGGGTCAACCTCATTTTCAGTGTACTTACTTAATATGGCGATATGACTCGTTCCAGGATTATTGACAAATCTCGAGTGTCTTCTGAGGACTGCATTGGATCCGGGGCGAGTGGGCTAATTTATAGTATATAATTATATTTATATAATTCTTATAGTCCACATCCTCTTCTCTTTGTGGAATCGTACCCAATCGCATTGTTGTCCTTCCACGATCTCGGCCATGACTCCATAAGTAATAGAATGCGGTGAGGAACCTCAGGAATGAGCGGTACTGCGCCTAGGGAGAGTCCGGGGCAACAGACAACACGCGAGTGTTCATTGTATTCAGTGCAAATCTGTTGGCGCGAGTCGCGGCTGCTTCCGGCAAATAATATCCAATGCACTCAATTTATATCCAATCAGACGCCTATTCACGACAGGCACAGCAACCGATGGATGAGTTGAAAATGTATTTGCTGTATTGGTTCCAGCCATGGAGTCGCAGTGCGGGACAATCGCAGGACCGCGGCGGGTCCTCACTCCTCACTCCTCGTCGCTCTGGTGACCGAAGGGCTGCAAGTTCAATTTTGCGCATCCGGTGCGGAAATGCTGCCATTTTTTTGCAGTACAACATTGGACTAGCTATAAGTTTTATTGTGACATTTCAAAAAAAATTATATTTGGATTTCAATTGATAGGCGGCATGTTCCCTGTCTACATTTTCCTTTAGTCAGAGTGATGCACTAACGATAACGACACAGTACCTTTACGTCGATAGGCTGTAATGTCGACGTAGTAACATTGTTGGAGCATAGACAGACACTGAGCAAGAGCAAGGGCGGCGCCTGCCCGACGCCCGCGGTACGAGTAGGCACAGTCGGCGTCCGCGAACAGCGCTGACCTTCGCCTTCGACCACCGCACTCTGTTGGATCCGAACTAATTATAAAGCGACTGCGAGGGTGCCCGTTGGTGCTCGCCACGCGCTCCTACAGTTTATTTCGACGTCAACTGTACCCACCCAAGTATTTATAATATCATAATATTATCCACAATGGAAATGTTTTTGTTTGTTAGCCTAGTCGGTGAACATTTATTAAGATTCAATGCTACGACGCTGCATTTTATTCTGTTGATCGTAATCATCACAATTTATTAGCTAAGACGAGCTCGTCTAAGGAAAATGTCGCAAGCAACGCGTTGTTTGCGTCGTGTTTGCGTCCATCCTAATAGAAGGTACCTATCCGTCTGTCTACCTGCTACGTTTTCACGTACCATCTCTTCAATTGATTTTTATAAAATTTAGTACTTATAGAGATAGTTTGTAACCCGGAGAGGGAAATATTAAGTAAGTTACTTTTTATCCCGGGACATTAAGATGATTCCGCGGAAGTAAAAAAACGGTCATCACAATGTTTTGATTGGATAGCACTATGGAATGGTGTCCGCAACCTTGCCGCACATTTTCTATATTTTCTTTTTATTGGAACCATATTAATTCAAGGAAACTCCCTCCAGTTACTGGTAGCTGATTGAGGCTATTTTCAGAAGAGCGACTCATTTTTTAATAAACATAGAATATGGCTGGATTTTTAGAAATTCTCACTTAATTAGTAAAACAAATTGTGCCACTTATGAAATATCGTGACTGTACGCGGGGCGGCGCGGGCGGATCCGCGCTCCGCACCATACATAATATTGTATGAAATATTTTCAGTTACAAGCGGAGACCGCGGCGCGAGGGTTGATGGTAGTGACATCGCAAACCAGCTAGCGTTTTATCGCTCGTGTAGCCCGTAGGGGTAGGGTAGTAGACATGGGCGGGTCGGCGTGTTCCGCTACCGCTCACCGTGTCACCGGCCACCGCTGCCCAAGCGCGCGGATAAGGTGACGCACGCGACAGGGCCGGCGGCGCGGGCGGCCGGCGACCTCGCGCTCTCTGAACACAGCCTCATTTCATTTGTAGCAGCGTATAAACCCAACGTTGGGAAACGCACTGAGACCTTTACTTTCAAGTGATCAGATGGATGTCCTCGATGCGACCGCCGCTGGTAAACATTGAACACTGAATACCAACTAAAACACACCAATTTAGGAAAAGCTCGTTTCCATACACCAATGAATGCGGTATAACAAAACTAGTGTAAACTAGTTTATTTGTTTTAATATACCTATACCTTTGTAGGGATAGGTGGGTGTAACCAAACCAAGAGTTCATTGCTTGGTGCTTTGTGCCAAAAAAGATAACATTTAAATGTACTTACTGAGTAATATCACAGAATAGTACGCGGTACGTAATATTATTATAATTACAAACTAGACGATACCCGCGACTTCGTCCGCGTGGTTTAAGTTTTTATGATTCCCGGGGGAACTTATTTATTTTTCCGGGATAGACTGTGGCCTATGTTTTTCCCTGGATGTAACCTACCTTCTATAATAAATATCATCAAAATCGGTTTAAAAGATGGGACGTTAAAACTTAGCAGACATACAGACAGACAGACCGACAGACACACATAATATTAAGTATGGATGAGTGTATAAAAGTGTGTCTGTCGCAATAACCTTGCACTGCTACGCGTTCACGGCCGATCCGTTCATTCTGACAATACTTTAAATCTTTTCTTTTAAACAAAACAGGTCACACGGGATTTATAAGAACTTAATCCATGCAGGGGAAGTCGTGGGCACTATCTTATTAAAAAAAAATGAAAACTTAATCTAAGCCAAATTGGAAAGATCGCCGCCGATAGGCAGCAAGTATGGAGCAAAGGCTGAGTACACATCATGTGGACTGTTCACTGAATACAAGGAAAATTAAGCGCGGGCTAAATGGAAAAGTTATGATGTACCTATATTATATTATATTCGCAAAGCAAAGCAATGCAGTTATTTTCTATCATTCGCACTGCCATTCGTACACATATAAGGGTTTTCTGAAGGTTTTCTATCAAGAAATTTTGAATATTTGGAAGTTGGTGATGATATTTCTACGAACTGCCTCGTTGACCTAGTGGTTGGCATTATCGACTGCGGCCGACGAGGTCCCGGGTTCGATTCCCGGGTCGGGCCATAATTGAGTATTGATTGGGTTTTTCTGACATGAAATTCTCAGTACTAGCCCGGGGTTAGGAAGTTAGCGGTGTTTCACCCCCGTGCCTCGGAGAGCACGTTAAGCCGTCGGTCCCGGTTAGGTATTATCACTATTAACATGATATTAGTCGTTAAAGTCCGCCAACCCGCATTGGAGCAGCGTGGTGGGTCTAAGCTCCGATTCCCACTCTCCTATGAGAGTGGAGGCCTGTGCCCAGCAGTGGGACGTTAATGGGCTGTAGTGGTGGTGGTGGACGATGTTTCTCCGACTCCTCGCCTCGGAGCGATCGATACTCAGAATGAATGGGAGCGTGTTTGCGTACACACTGTGTTGTGCACCATCATATCACCTTCTAGAAAGAGAACGAGAGCGAGGCTTCGCTCGTCACTCTTTGAACTCTCCCGCGCCGCCGCCGCCGCCGCCGGGCACGATTAATTTGTTATTCAGTTAACATTGATATAAGGACAATGAAAATGATCACTCATATATAGCGACTATCGCGCTTTACACCTATAGTCTGTAGTCGTGTAGTCTGTACACGTCGGGTACCTAGGTTACAGGGTATCGAGGTAGGTACCTACTTAGAGGCCGATGTCTCTTGGATTGGTCACCGCTACTTCATGTGAGTCACCAGCACCTTCAGCACCACTCGCTGGTATCGGTCACTGCAGCACTTGACGATAAGCTATCAAATTAACTTATCGAATAGCGCCAAGAACTTCTGAAAATTTTCATTACGTATCTACTGAATTTATTGCTTTTCCCCTTTGACGATTTTTTTACATCGCAAAGCTTATATAATCTTAAAAGAAAATATTATGCTTTGGATGATTTCCAGGTTATGCTGGAACTGGAAATAATCCAAAACAACTTATTGAAAAATGACAACAATATACATAATATAGTCCTACACTAGGTACTAGTTCTCATATCGCTCGGTGCATTTGTGAAACCACAACAAAGCGATGGTGGATGGTATTAAATAAATAAACAAAAATAATCAAGTATCTAGTACAAATCTCGATAAAGACATTTACTTATATTTCGTGTCTTTGGATAGCATGTGAAATTAACATAATAGCAAATGACGTAACAGTTAGCTGTAGTTCGGCTCCACAGTTCCACTGTCCACTGTCCAAGTGTCCACTATGTCACGGCGCGGCCTGCTGTGGGCCTGCGGGTCACCTGCTGCCCTCTGTCAGTGTTTCCAGACGTTTAGACGATAGCATAGGTAGGTACATAATAATATTATAAATAGCTAGAATATTTCGGACACGCAGGTATGTACCTACCTAGCATAAACACAAAATAAGCTGCTAGCCGACTCGCCCGTCTCCGCTCGGGTAGAAAATGTACTGGAAATCCTCTCTGAGTGGTTTATCTAATCTACGTCGTAGGAAAATGAATAAGTTTATGCAAAGGAAGAATGTAACTACCTTGACGTCGCATAGTTAGCATTTAAGGCACGATATTATGGCCCTGGGAGTCGAGGTTTACCCGCGATACCGGTCGCGGTATCTTTATAAAAAATATGGAAATTACTTGAGGAAAACGAGACGCCGCGCCGGTCTCAACGGCGCACTGATGGCATTCGTGTGGTTTGTGGCGCGTTGAAACTGTGTTGACTTGTGCTGGTACTAATAATACAACAAGCAATACAACAACAACAACATACAACAAGCCATTGCGATATTTCAATACGTGGAGTTAATACTTAATACCTATTCTGAGCCCTAGGATTTTAAAATCATTTTAAACTGAATTTTTTTATTTTATTTACCTACTGCTAATTGATAAGCACAGTTGGAACTTCGGGATAAGTGGTCTCAAAACTCACTATGATGAAAAATACCACCAGTCAAGAAATCATTTACCTGATTTGTTTCTATCATGGAGTCTTTACTTGCAGAACATGCAAGTACCTATCGAGTAGGTACATTTGTTTAAACGTGCATGTCATGCTTTCGTGGGTCGGCGATCATTATAGGATGGTTTAAATTATTGGTTTCTTATACGGGAATGATTGAACCTATAATATGTAGAGCTTGATAAAATATGATGATTCACAGAGTTCAAGTTCGACTATAATATCATTATTCTAAAATGACGCCTTTTGAGTATATAGTAATTAAGTATATTTACCTAATTGTATAAAATGTGGAAAGAACAGGAACGTAGCAAAAGCTACGAATACCCGGCCCGTTATAACTTATAACGCTTGTTTACCCCATATTTTTATACGCTGCGGAGACGTGGACTTTGCGACAAGTCGAGAAGAAAAGATTGATGCTCTGGAGATGTGGTGCTGGAGGCGAATGTCAGGCGTCGCATGGACCGAATTCCACACCAACGTCTCTATTCTCCAAAAACTCGGCATTAAACAACGGCTTTCAGCGCTGGTACAGAGTCGCATACAAAAATTTTTTGACACGTCTCCCGTCGTGAGAGTGACTCCATCGAGCGCCTCGTCGTGCAGGGCAACGGCAAGGTGGAGGGCACCAGAGGGTTGAGGAAGGTTGCCCATGCGATGGACCGACCAAATTAAGTCGGCTGTTGGCGGTTCATTGCCCGAGTGCACCAGGCTGTCGGCCAGCAGGGAGAAGTGGCGGATGCTCGTGAGGCGCATTACAACTGCCACTGAAGCCGTCACTTCGCGATGATCACGACCGCTCTGTCAAGAGTGTAACGACGAAGAAGAAGAAGACCTAATTGTAACCAACTGCTGGAGATGTTGTTTAATATGGTGAATTAAAACTTCAAGAATCCAGCATCGGTCAACACAGCCATGTTCACACTTCACATACTTTCGTGTTTAGGAGCATCGTCTTATATGTTGCTCACGCATCGCATCTCAAACATCCTTTAATACAATTGAGAAATGTACGTAAGAACATAATATCTATAAATAGCGTTGAATCCAGTCGCCTGCCTCGGCCGCGCATTCGACGTCGGTGGTCGCGCGGTTGCTCTGTCGGTCGCGCGGCAGCGGCCGCTAACGAGCCGGCAGACGGCAGACGGCAGCGCGCTAACCGACCGCGCTCATTTGTCAACTACATCACACTTGTCACACCTAGCCCTTAGCTGCCGACCCCCCTGGCGCACCGGTGAGTGCTGTGCGTGCGCTCTCACACGCGGGGTGCCGGGACTGCTCCGGTCCGGGCTGGCGGATCGCCCGCGCCACGCCCGCGCCGCGCCGGGACCGCTGCTGACGTAGACGATGCACCGCGTCGTCGATGCACAATATCAGTACGATGTGCTAGCACTTGAGTAAAACCTTACTACTTATAGAATACCTACCAACTTTATTAGATAACCGGTTCATACTATGGCAAAGAAATACGTTGAATGATTGAATGGATGTTATCATTTGTAATCATGTAACAAGTCGAGCTGTTGTGATCATCAATTCTTAGAAAGACACTTCCTATCAGCCCTTAATCAATTTATTTATGGAACTAATAATAAGACCTTCGTAACAACCTTAATTATGTAGTAGATATTGAGTTTTCCTTAAGTAGTACATGATGGTTTGATAGCAATTAAAGTTTAATTTAAATATACTTAAAATATAGGTAATTTCAGTTACCTACCTGATATTATATCATATACTTAGTACCTATAAAATAAACCTGTTTTCAGGGTGCTCATTTACTTACATTAGGCAAATTTGCATATTTTGTTAATGTGGTCTAAATTGCTTACTGAATATTAAGTTAATTGGGATACTGTTAAAAATAATTAATTATTAATTATTTACCAGCAAAAACGTGAGCAAAAAAATTCGTCTTTTAAAATTTCAGACACTTGTTCACCTGAGCTATGTGTAAGGAGCGGTGACCGATCATTTCATAAAAAACAAATTACAAATTTTCATTTCACAAACAACGTTTCGCAAAATTATGAATCATATATTAATCGTTATAAAACTTTTAGTCCTATAAATAATTCAATTGATAAAACAATTAACAGATAAATTATCATTTCATAAAATATAATTTGACAAACTATTGATTTATTAATCGTGTTATATAATGAAACAACGTAAAGCGTATTTATTTTTTGATAAAATGAATTGTTTGATAAATACTGTAAGAGTCTTCTGGCGTAGCCCGTTTTAAAAAGTTGTCATTCTTGGGTCGAAATCTGAGCACTCAGACTCCACGCAGTCTTGTCTGTCCTACCCCTAGAGTGTTTTTGTAAAGCGCGTAGGCAGAAGCTCGCGAAGGAGGTCCTGAATGAAGCGAGCCTACGAGGCCGAGTGGAGCGAAGGGAGGAGCTGGCAAGCGAAGCGAACCGGCGACCTCCGTAGCGAAATGAAGGTCGAGTGGTTTTCCTAGCTTCTCCACTTCCTTTTTAGGCACCACTCCCACTCATGCAAGAGCGAGCGAAGCGAGCTCGGGACTGGGGGCACTTCGACTCGGATGGTTTAGGTGACGAAGAGGATGGCAGGGTCTGAAAGACCCCGCCATCCTCTTCGTGGTTATTTCCTTTTTATACCACCCAGATAGAAAGAGCCCCGCGAAGCGGGGCTCCGTCGACCGGGCCTTGGAGGGGGTGAGAGGGAGAGGGAGAGAACCCATATCCCTAACATTATCCTGCCAGAGTTGGGTAGACCTAGGTGAGTAGGTAGGTATGGGTAAATTCCGAATTAAATTTATTTTACTTATTATTCGAACTTTACCCAAAACTAAGTAAACCCGTGTAAACCTAGGTTTACAACATCTTCTAGCCTTACCCGTAACATATTATATATATTGAATTCATATCATAAAAAATCTCAATCTCATAAGAAATCAGAGATTGTACGCGGACGACGTTGCGGGCGACCTATAGTTAGTTTTATTTTTCAAATAACAATTTATATTTTAATATTTTGTAAAATTATGAATTTGAAGAATGAATTATTTTATGAAATAATAAATTAGTAAATGACAATTTTACATTCAGCACGTTTGCAAAGTAAAGTATTTGTGAATTGAGTATTTGTCAAATGATCTTTTAATAAATTATATGTTTGCGGAATACGTCGTTTGTGAAATGATTAGTTTTTGAAACGTTTTTTGTGAAATGATCATTTGTTAAATGTTTTTTGCGAAACATTAGTGAACCGTAAGGAGCATTAGTGCAGAGGATTACTTACCTTTATTTACGTAAGTAAGTACCTAATGCCAGAAATTTATTTTAGTACTTTTTAGGGTTGCGTACCCAAAAGATAGGTTAGCAACCCTCATAAGACCCTATATCCGTCCGGTCACATTTTGTATATTTTAGTAACTATTTGCTACAAACTTGAAATTTGGAATAGTTTTAAATAATAAATTTACCCAACCTTATTGAAGAAGAAGAAGAAACAATTCAAAAATATTATATTATTACTAATTAGAGAAGGGGCTGTAATTAGTAGGTAATAATATAATAAATGAGGGGGGTTGAAATTGGGTTTACTGGATTGAGTGAGGTATAATTATGAAAGGGCTTCATTTGCGCATTCTAAAATATATTTTTATATCTTTGTTTCTTAGTTTTTGAGTAATGGCGAAAAATGAAAAACAACCCCCGTTCCACCCTTTTGTCACCGATGATTGCCAGTGTCGAAGTGAACAAAATGGGGGGCTTTCAAAGTGGAGATTTTCTAACGTCCAAAGATGACCTCAGAACTCTAAATTTTCTGAAAGGATGAGCCTGAAACTTGATCAATTATTTCAATTATATCCTGTACTTGAACAACAAATACTAAAATTAGATAAATATTATAAGGAAACGAAATTATTTAATTTTTAATGAGCTTCAGTATTTTTAACAGAACTTCACATTTATGTCAATAGATGGCGCCGCGAGGTCTCAGTTCGGGGCGAACCACTAGTATTAGTATGGATTTACCGATGTCGTGTGATTCCAGTGTCTTTCTTATATTTTCTTGTTGAATTGTTTTTACACAATATTACTACGGAAAAAGCCATTTTACTTTTGTTTACTACCAAAATTTGATAACAGACAGCCTGTCAGCGTCGAACATCTGTTCCTAAGAGACCAAGCATGCTAGCTCCGGCAGATCATAAATTGCCGCAATTTGCTAGTATGCCGACGGTATCTACGTGAAGCGCGCGAGCCCAATACTAAATCTATATGCTCGACGACAAATGCCGTATCCAAGAGTTTGAGGTAGTTTACGCAACCGCATAATATGACTGTAGCTTCAAATGTTATTTGATGTTTTTTATAAGGTATACCGTCAGATATTTACACTGGATTACTTGCACCGATTACCCCTAACCAGTAGGTAGGTATTCTAATGACATTTTTTTAGTATTTCTTTCATTGTCCACGATTTTTTGATCAAGTTCGCAACGTGGTGTTCTTTGTAATAAACGTATTGTTTGAAAAATAAACCTCAAATAATACGTTATCTATACTCTATACTAATATTATAAATTCTAAAGTTTAATGGATGGATGGATATTACTCAATTACGCCAGAATGCCTGAACGGATTTGTATGGAATTTGGCAGTAAGATGTACCTACTTATAGGCTGGTATACCTAACACATGGCTACTTTTTATCACGGGAAATTAAAGAGTTCCGGCGGGAACCTAAAAAATATAAATCCACGCGAACGAAGTCGCAGGCATCAGCTAGTCAGTCATAAACCTTTACAAACAAAGGGATGCAAAAGGCATGTTTTAGAAGATTAAACCAAATCCTTCCAGATAACGTAACGTAGGAGGTACCGTGGTACGTAACCTTCGGTGCGCGAGTCCAACTCGCACTTGGCCGGTTTTTTAGGGTTCCGTACCTTAAGAGGAAAACAGGAACCCTTATAGGATTACTTCGTTGTCTGTCTGTCTGTTTGTCAACACCCGTTTTCTCGGGAACGCGTTGAAGTTCGCGCTTATCAAGTTGAAATTGATAAGTAATAAGGTTAGGTAAGACGTAAGGTTACGTACTTAGGTCTACAGCACATCTACGGTCTCTTGGAGCTGTGAAAAAATCAAGTTTCTGTCAACACTCAACGCAATCAAAAGATACGGCCGTTTGTGCCGCATAATGCATATTTTGACACTCGCCAATAAATCAAAACCTATATTACTACTATTACTGGATTAAGGTTTTTCGGTTCCCGCTCCCGTTCCTTTTTAATTTTCTGGGATAAAAAGTAGCATGTGTGCTATTCCAGATTATAATCTATCTCTATGTTAAATTTCACCCAGATTTGTTCAGCCTTTCTGGCGTCATTGAGTAACAAACATCCATCCATCCAAACAAACTGCGAAAGTTGGTAGGATGGATGAATGTTTGTTAATATAAGATTAATAATATAAAAATATAGATAACCTTTATATGATAGGGTACTTCCCGTTGACCTAGAATCATGAAATTTGGCAAGAAGCAACGTCTCACATAACAAGTATAGGAAAAAATCCGAAAATCGTTAATTAGGGTTCCGTACGCATAGGGTGCCGAATTGTTTGTCAGGTTCTACCAGTTTAGCGCCATATTATGTAGGCTATTTCTATCACAGGTGATTACGTGTTGTTCTGACATCTTTCTCGTTATTTATTAAAATATTTGTTTATATTGTGACTACTGACTCGCACTTGACCGCTTTTTTTAATCAAGGCTTCGCTTGTATCACTGTCGTGGCATGCGGGGAGCGACCTACGCCGTTTAGCCATTACCTTAGCTACCTTATAACCTAGGTATCTATTAGCTTATCCTTCTGCCTCTCTATTATTGAAGGATCGGCTGAAGCTGAACTGATCATCTGTGCAACTGCCGTTCGTTGTGAACTTATGACATTATACAAATACTGCAGTGGTCGTGTAACACGTGTTTATTATGTTTTTGGCAAGGATGCCCTACAGTCTATGTAAAATTAGTATTCTAATACATCATCTCTAAATGATGCGTGAAATAGTTCAAACTATGTGTTTATGTATCCATCTATTTAATATTATATTATATCATGTACTCGTACCATATGAGAGATAAGGCTGACTGGTCGACATAATATCCAGCTCGAACAGCTGCTTATACATATTATGTTTAGCTCGTCTCGACTCTCGAGGATCCTCACCAAGGCAGAGTGGCAAGTCTTCCCTTATTCGTATAAACGGAGCCTGAGGCGGGTCAGCCGGTTGTTGTGCGTGTGCGTCCGTGTGTCTGTCTGTGGCATCGTAGCTCCGCAAACGGATGAACCGATTTTGATTTAGTTTTTTAATGGGAGTGTTCTGAGCTGTGTACTCAAGTGGACATGCCCGCCGTCCGCTCGAAGGTCATCAGCTCTCATCCAGTTGATGTATTGCGATACAAGCAACTTGCACAGCTCTGAGCGTATCCTAATAAATAAATTGGTATACTGTAACTTCAATAAGCCGAGGTTTATTTAATACATGTTTTGTAATATAACAAGATTATTATTAATTGTATGAAACTTATCTGTTACCGTCGAAACTCACCTTATGTTTCGGTTGGTTCGCGTTATTTCAGTAGCCAGACACCTACAGTACTTACACATAATCCATACTAATATTATAAATGCGAAAGTGTGTCTGTCTGTCTGTCTGCTACGCTTTCACGGCCCATCTGTTCAACGGATTTGGATGAAATTCGGTATAATGGTAGGTTACATCCCGGGGAAGGACAAAGGCTACCTTTTATCCCGGAAAATTAAAGAAACCTTAACCCACGCGGACGAAGTCGCGAGCATCATCTAGTAACTTATATCTATCCGGAGCTAGATTGGCTGAAATAGATAGATATTCCTGGAGCTGCTAATACCTATGGGTAGATATTGATTCTACTACATACACTGTAGTTGCACTGGATCGGTCCTCGTGGAGCGGCAATTGCCTTCAGCTTGAAAATTACTTCCACAAGTGAACGGATTTACCGCCAGTAGGTAATAGTAGTTTACATTAAACTTCTGTACTAGTCCATAGTGGCTAATACCAGTAAAATAAGCACATCAGTACTATCAGCTACCATGTCGATGTGAACCGGCCTCCGAATGCGGCGAGTGTCTCCGACTGGACCGGTTGTTTGCGATTCTATGTACCTACGCTCAAGCCTAGGTTAGGCCGAACCTACATTCAACCATTTATACTTATAATAAAAACTGTAACTGGAAGATTTCTGTACATTTAATATATTCTGATAATTTTAATCGCGGTATGCTTTACTATCGATACTGAGCCCATAACAGGTAAGTTTTGCGTGAAGATTTGATAAATATAGTTAGAGGACAAAACTCCTCAACGGATAACAGCTATTCACTTGATTAAGACTTAATAATATTGCGACAAAGAGAAAAACTTGACAGATTTTCTCTTGGTCGCAATTTTTTATAATTAATTTTGTTTCCTTCAAACGCCACCAAAATGCTTTTAAGATTAAATTACAATAGCAGGTATATGTACCAGGTATAAGTTGTATTTAGGTATTGATATATATAACTTAGCCATTTGAAAATAAGTGTAGGTTCAGCGCGAGAAGCAAAAAATCTCAATCCACGCGGACGAAGTTGCAGGCATCAGCTAGTTAATGAATAAAGCCATAAACCATAAATCATCGACCATTTAGCCAATAGTATTTAGCAAAAAATTATTTGTTACCCGAATACGAAATAATAAATTGAAACAAAAATAATTAATTGAATATTAGAGATTAAATCGTGTAACATTTTTATCTGTTAATAAATTATTGTTGTACAACTCGTACACAAAGAGACGTACTACGGTACTCGACCTTCACAGCTCTAAAGTGTATTAACAGTTAACACTGTAGCCACTAGCCAGGCTCGAGAGTTCGGTACACATTGGGCCAAGCGCACGGCCCTCGGTAGTCTGTATTAAACCTACCTAATCTTACCTTCAATTTAAATATATATGACGGCGCGCGTCAATGACATATTACTATACTTGGATTAATAATTGCGTGGAATTCTGACGTTTCTGGGTCTTGACCATAGTTAAAACAATTCCCACAAAATAGGGTAAAAATTCTAATAAATTATAAGTAATGCTATGGATTCTAAAGAATAAATTTATAACAGTGTTAGTTTAAATTAAATTGTTAATTAATTAATAGAGCACTATTTTAATTTCAAGTGACAAACGTTACGAACATTTTATATTTGCATACGTAATGTGCATATCTACATGTAAATAACATGCTTGAGCAGGATCCAAATACTTATTTCTAAAAAATGATATGAAATGTGCACATTTCATACCCTGTAAATGAGTTCGAAAGTTAAACTTCCCGGCCTAGGCCAGTAAAGAATGTATGTATTTTCATTACATATCATAAGTTTGAATTTGGAATCTTTCTTCCTGAATATCTTGTAACTTGTTATAATGTTCTTTGGCCTAAATAGTTTAAATTTGGAACTCTACCGTATTACGCGTTCAGCACTCACAACGCAAAAAAATAATTAAAAGTATAAATATAACTAATTTAACTTTTAATATTTCTTTAGGTTGCTTTTTTATTTACTTTCTTTTAATTACATAATATAATAATATTTAAAAAAAAGTCACTTGTTTCATTTTTTAGAAAAGCAAGTAATCGGAACACAGTGATCCCTCGTTCCGCTGCCATCTCGTCCACAACATTATTTATTATATTTATGCTTTTCTTTGCTATATATGTCCAATAAGTTTACCTTTTACATAGTTTCATCATAATTTAAATTCTTTAACGTTAACCATGCTTGAATATCATTCTTTTTCCAGCCGGTTCTTAGTATTCGTTCAACTTTTCGTGAGTGGCAATAGCAAGTAACAAGAGCACATTTGAACATTCAAGCTGTAAATCGAATGACATGATCATCAGGATGACGGCCGACAGACGCCTAGAAAAAAATTTTTTTTTGTTTTTTAGTAAACAAGCTATTACCTCTTTCGATTGCTAGGCTGATCCGTTAAATGTTATTAAATATCAATATTGAAACAATTAATGTGGGAATACAAAGCAAAACAACTGGTCACACCACGCATGAGTAACAAACCTTTTTAACTGAAAATTAGAAATTATTATTTGCGACACTTTTATGTTGATTAAGTTTTAAATCAATTTGCAGTTGAAGGTAAATTTATTGGACATAGCTAAAGAAAAACATAAATATATTAAAAATGTCGTGGACGAGTTGGCAGCAGAATAAGGGATTACTGTAGGTACTTACTCCAATTATTATTGCCCCCTTACCATTGTGAGCTTAATCCAATTGAGTTGGTTTGGGCTCAAACTTGGATTGCAATTTGGATGTTGCAAAAAATAAGTGAAAGACCTTTTGGTTGAGGGAGCTAACGTCACCTTAAACAGATGGCTAAAGATGTCTTTAGATGACGAGGATGATGAGGATGACGACGACAACGATGATGATGATGATAAGTATTCCATTAGCTAGTTAACGACCGTACTAGCAGAAAGCCGCTGCTGCAGTCACCAATACAGTCGAGTCTAGGCTCCGGAGCACGACAGCCACTGCAGTCTACTCTAACATCTAAAGCTAGGGAATCTAGGATTTAGCTAGATTACGTCCGAATGATAGTAACTCGTATGTATTGTACAATACATACGATTTACTACTATTGACGTTTCTTTTACTTCTACAAAATTAATTATTTATAACTAGCTGATGCTCGCAGCTTCGTACGCGTAAAATAATATTTTTTTCATTGCCTTAAAAAAAGGATCCATACTTCCATACTAATATTATCAATGCGAAAGTGTGTCTGTCTGTCTGTCTGCTACGCTTTTCCGGCCCCTCTTCAACCGATTTTGACGAAATTTGGTATTGAGGTAGGTTGTATCCCGGAGAAGGACATAGGCACTATCCCGGAAAATTTCCCGGTTCCCGAAAAAGAAAAAGTTCCCGCGAGAATCAAAAATCCTTAATCCGCGTGGAATCTAGTTTGTAAATCTAATATTAGTAACAATGGCTAAAGAT
The DNA here is from genome assembly GCA_923060345.2 of Erebia aethiops. NCBI lineage: Eukaryota > Metazoa > Arthropoda > Insecta > Lepidoptera > Nymphalidae > Erebia > Erebia aethiops. The sequence continues at coordinate 2,082,374 of OV281079.1, read as the reverse complement.
TATCATTATTGATTTTTGTTTCTTTTTTTTATCTTTTATCCTTTCTTAGCAAAGTTATTATTTCTAATAAAGGACTATTTCATTATTTAGTAAGTAAAATGTACTTATTTGGATTTTGCTAGTGACAAATGATAAATTATTTATTTCAGGTAATAGGTGCATGTGATCAAAACAAAAATGTTTGTGACTTCTGAACGTCACAAACGTCAGAATTCCACGCAATTAAAAATCCAAGTATAGTGGTTCCCCCCGAACTGAGACCTCGCGGCGCCATCTATTGACATCATTGTGAAATTCTGTTAAAATACTGAAGCTCATTAAAAATTAAATAATTATAATATTTGTCTAATTTTAGTATTTGTTGTTCAAGTACAGGATATAATTCAAATAATTGATCAAGTTTCAGGCTCAGCCTTTCAGTAAATTTAGAGTTCTGAGGTCAACTTTGGACGTTAGAAAATCTCCACTTTGAAAGCCCCCCTTTGAAAGACTGGCTAGGCTAAAAGCGGCTACCAAGGTGTCTTGGTAGCCGCTTTTAGCCTAGCCAGGTTAAAAATGTTTCCATCAGTCCGAAAACGAATGTTGATACCTTCTGATGTGTGCTGCAGCATATCCTTGATCACGTACGCGAAGTATAGTGCAAAAAGTGTAGGCGCATCCTTGCTTCACACCACAGGTTACGGGGAAAAAGTCTGACTTCACGCCACCAGGATATACAGCAGGTCATGTTGTCATGAAGTAGACGGATCATTCTAAATTTCTCAGGGCATCCTAACTTTCCCAAATCCAGCCAAAGTGCCTCCCGCGGGACACTGTCAAAAGCCTTTTCTAAGTCCACAAAGCAAAGGTACAGTGGCTGATCTTGCTCTCTGCTTTTTTCTTAAAGCTGGCGAATGGAGAATATGGCCTCACAGGTGCTACGTCCTTGACGGAAGCCATATTGAGATTCTGGCAGCAGTGCCTCCGATAGCGGAATGAGGCGATTCAAAAGAACTCTCGCAAATACTTTCCCAGGGGTGGAGAGGAGAGAAATTCCCCTATATGAGTTGCAGTCTGAGCAGTCCCCTTTATTTTTGTATAGTGTGCAAACTAACATCATCTATACTAATATTATAAAGAGGTAAAGTTTGTGAGTTGTGACGTAGGGGGTAATCTCTGGATGTTCGGGACACTGCGTGTAACCGAACACCGCGCAGTCAGCACTTTACGCAACTGCTTCACATTAAGTGGGACAGTGCGGTAAAGTTAGTACCTACGGTTCGATCGTTCGCGCGGATAGTACTCCTAATCAATATCATATCATTTATCATTATCATTTATCATCATCAGTGAAATACAGTCTACTTCAGCTATCATTATATCTATCATTTTATCAAAGAACAGCACCCCACAGGCCACACTGGATCTACTGAACCGATTTTGAAAATTCTCGTACCAATAGACGACTTGACGACGATTGACGACGAATCTACTTTATTTGTGAGCGTCATACTTTATTTGTGAGTGGGCTATATATTAACCCGAAAATTAGGGAGTTCCCGTGGGAATTTAAAAAACTCATTTCACGTTGACGAAGTCGCGGGCATCTGCTAGTCATTTATAAAACTTGACTTCGCATACTTAGGTACGTTGTTTTTTTTTCAAAAGAGCAACCACCGATTTTCTTGCTGATTCTTCTCGGTAGGGAATAGGGATGCCATTCCGAACCAGTGATAAATTCACTCGACGATTCAAAAGCACTTGTAAAAATTTCTTTGAATAAAACATTTTTTGATGCCCGTAAGTTCGATCGCGTGGTTTTTTGGTTTCAGAAAAATGTGGAAACTGTTACATATTCTGGTATAAAAAGTAACGTAGGTCATGCTTGCCCTACCCTTTTATATTATCTCAGACTATTTAACGCTAGGTACATCATAATAGTAGGCTATATTATATTAAATTCCATAGAGATCATTGAGAGAAAAAAAATTGTTTTCTTGTCCGATGGAAATCAATGGTAAGAGATGAAAGAAAAGATGGAATGATGGAGATATAACTAATGGGAGCGTAGGGTTTGCAAAATGTAATAATAAAAAACGAGTTGGCCTCAGGCCAGCGCCGCGGCCCGTTAATAATATTATGAAACGACGAGTAGGTACCTAGTTACATTAGCTATGTGGAAACTGCACACGCGTTCACACTCGTTAAATATTTAAATAAGACGCCGCAGATAATTGGATGCTGCAAGTGCAGACTGCACTACTGCAGTATCCGCACCGACTGTAGTTGCAGCGTGCCATGAATGAACTTCAACCACACATTTGCGTCCATACGATATTAGATAATAGAAATCGCACGATGCTGTCTTAGTTATTACATAGTATTAGTGTTCGCGACGATGTGTTTTACCATACATTTTCGTATAGCGTAACTTGGGTAGATAATATTTTCGTGTTATTTACTTTTGTTTTATATAGCTGCTGATTAGGTAATTATATTCTATAGATAGATTTTAAGATTCCCTACAAAATGATATAAGTTTCATTATAGTAGGTAGACTAGATCCGAAAATATTGTAAATTAAATACCTAAAATTCATAGGAATACGTAGGAATTAGGTATATTTCCGATTATTTTGTAAATAATAAATTAACCTATTGTTTAGTGACATATATCATTAGATAGCATAGAATAAGGGCTTTATAATGATATAAATTGTTTTTATGTAAGAGAAATAGGTTAGAAAATATTTTCGGATAAATATGTAACGCATAATAAAAATAAAATAAATGTCACGTCATCTCTTTGTCATCTGGCGCGGCTCTCTTTAAGGTAATAACATCGTAGTACATAACCGCCTTCGCGCGACGTGGTGGTGTGGTCGCAAGATAGTCGTCAAGCTCAGCTCACAAACGAGGTCGTGACTATTCAAGAAATCAGTGTTTCATTTGTACTCACCCTGGACCAATCTACGGTATCCAACAGCAGATTCGTTGTGGTAGCCTTTTTCAAGGCTAAATTTCCTGTTTAGTGCCCGACGAACTCTGTTAGGTACATCACCAGCTGAATATCCTGCGGTCTTCGAGAAGGTGATCTACGGTCATCGGCAGACAGTAACTCGCTTAAGGGGCCCTTTTCAGGGCCAACTCTTTCCTTTTACGAGCAACCTTTCGAGGTTTGCTTCCCCGGGCGAGAACTGTTCGTGCATCATTCCACGGGTATCGGCTGCTACGGTACGAGAAGACATCAAGCGCCACCCTTGAACAACGCGTGAGCTCTCGTCTTTTTCAAGACGATCTCACATTTCCTGTCAAATCGGTTTAATACCGACCTACGCGTTGTTTGCCGGGCAAAGGTGCATGTCTAGTACATTTGCTGGTCCTTCGAGAAGCCGGATCCAGGGTGAAGTACACTGCACTGCCACGTCACGTCGCTGACCACAAACCGTTCGTAAGTGGTCAAGCGTTTTTTCACCCGCGCCGCGAAAAGCCGACGTGTTAACGCTCGAAACACGATACGGCTAAGTACATCGACGCCGGCGGCGAAATATCGTTTTCGTTCAGCCAGGCGCCCGCGTCGCGATCCGCCGCAAACTAGCGCGCCGATCAGTCTCAACGATCGAGCGCCCCGCGTACCGCGTCCCTCCGCAACGGTCGCCCGGTGCCCGTGCACCGGCGCTGACAAGGCACGCCACCGTAACCCGCGCGGCCCCTCGGCTACGCGCCTCGCGTCCGATTCCAAGAATTCGTGTACCTGCCTACCGCGACGCGCCGCGCTTAACTAGCGCTTGGCGCCGTGTTTGCGTGTGTACGTATAATATTGCGCGCTCCGTGTTTTCGTTCCGTATAGTATATAAACTGTGTTGTGTATATAAACTGTGTATATAAACTGTGCTGTGTTCGTGTCAAGAACTCAAGATGCCTATCACCAGATCACGTGGCCAGGCAGCTGAAAACTCCGAAGAGGCGGTGGGTGTCACTCCGTTCGCTTCATCTCATATCACCCGCCGTTCTCCACCTCCGCGTTCTCCGAGTGCTATAGTGGTTACGGAATGTACTTCCGGTCCGTTGAGGGAAGAAACCTCGAAACATCGACAGCCGGCGTCGTCAAGCAGAGAGACATCGCCGCGCCAAAATACAAGATATAGACAGCCGGTTTCGCCACCGCCAGAGGTCGCGTCGCCGCGCCATATTAGAAGACCACATAGCAGAAATTCGTTAGTTCGGGAAGACACTACAGTTACGACAGTTTATAAGGGTGCACGCACACGCAAGACAAGTACGTCCGACCAAAGAGCTTTGCAAATCGACGAACAAATAAGTGAATTAAGGACTCGACTAAAGCAGCTGTCGCGGAAAAAAAGGCAGCTCGCGTACGAAAATTCCGAAGACGACTATGATGACGACGGGCAGTCACGATCCGAGTACGTGCGGTCCTGGGTTCAAGACACCAGCGCCGTCAGGCCCGCGTCTCCACGCACCACCAAACGCCGGGAAATAGAAGAGGACGACGTACCTAGGCGAAGGAAGCCAGGACCGTTGCACCTACCACCGCACCCGGAGCCGAAGCAGGGAGAAAGAAGCTCTTCGCCGATCATCGTAGAGCCCTGCCCGGCAAGTTCGAGAATAGTGATAGATCCGCCTCTTAATTCCGATATCCGTGAAGAACCGGGTTCTCAACCTCAGGGAGAAGTGTTGAAGAATCAAGGTACGTCCAGTATACCTACGAGTCAGAGTATACAAGAACGACAATTCGCTATTCTACTTGAAATGGAAGAAGACCTTCTCAATTTCAAGAAAAGGTACTTCGGGCTGGGAGTAGGGTGTCCATTACGTCAAGAAAAATCCGGGACAGTCTACTCGCCGCCAACCGAGCCCCGCAAAGAGGGTGAAATTCGTGTGGATAGCTATGCTATTACGTCGTACGTCATGAAGCTGCCAGAATTCAGTGGAGACGTTAACGGCTGGATATCATATAAGTCGATATATGATAATTCGAAAAATTCGTTCAGCAGATTTGAGAACATAGTGAGACTTCGAAAATCGCTGAAAGGAGAGGCGCTTGATTGTGTGAATATATTAATCGCTACAAACGCCGATCCAGATCAGATAGTTGAAGAGTTGCATCGAACATATGGCCGCTCCGACCAAATGGCGTTCAAGGAGTTCAACACTTTGAAGGACTTACCGGACGTCAGTGACAAGCCAAAGGAGATTGTCCAGTTCGCCCGAAAAGTGAGACAAGGGGTGTTACTTTTCCAGACACTTGGGGAAGAAAGGTACATCGAGTCACCGGAACTTATGCAATACCTACAAGCAAAGTTGCCGAACCACTTGAAGAGTAAGTGGAGAAAGATTCAAGCTTCGAATAAGAACAAGGCATCGCTGGTACAACTCAGAGATTTCCTCGATGAAGAAGCGGACAGCTGCATTGCCGACCTACCTCTGGACGAGAAACCTTCGACTAGGCGGTCAGTGCAACGAACGCATACAGTCACAGAAGACACAAACGAAACTTTAGACGAGAGGAAACCCACCGCTATGGAAGAAAAGAAGCATGCTGCTGAACCAATCTGCAAGATCTGCACTAAGACTGGGCATCAAAGCGTCGACTGCTACAAGTTCAAGAGCGGGAACTCAGATAAAAGATGGGAGCTCGCCAAGCAGTTCCAGCTGTGCTATCGGTGCCTAAGGCCTCGTTCACCTGGACATATGTGCCGGAAGGTGAAGTGCGGTATCGAGGGTTGTACTGGTACCCACCACAAACTTCTTCATGGCCCCAAGACCGAGAAAACGAAGAATGAAGCCGTAGCGAACACATGGACGAAGACTACACCTCAAGCATACTTGAAAATAGTTCCAGTTACAGTCATAGGACCGGCGGGAGAATCGAAAGAATTCGCTCTCCTTGACGACGGCTCAACCGTATCTTTGATGGATGAAGAGGTAGCTGACAAGATCGGAGCTAAAGGACGTACGGAACCATTGAACGTGCAGACGATGGGGGAGAATATACGAGACTCGAACTCACGTCGAATCACACTCGCACTCTCTGGCCGCCAGGGCGAGAGAGTCGCTTTCAAGGTCCGCACCATCCCGTCGCTGAAGCTATCACCGCAGACCGTCGCTGAGGATGACATCGTGGGATGCAAGCACCTCGACAAGATCAGAAAAGAGATAGTGTACGAGGCCGCTGTTCCAAGAATCCTAATAGGACAAGACAACTGGAACCTACTGCTCGCCGAGGAGGTAGTCAAAGGGCCGGAGTCACAGCCAGTTGCATCGCGTACGCCGCTGGGGTGGGTGCTACATGGTGCGCACACTCGAGCTCTGGGACACGCTGTCCACTATACCAATTCGTTAACTTCGGATGCAACACTGAACTCTCAACTAGATGAATATTTCGCTTTAGATTCGCTTTTCGTGAATCCCCGAAGACCGGACTCCGACCCAGAGAAGAGGGCGGAGGACATCTTGAAGAAAAATACGCACGTTACGAAGGAGGGCCGCATAGAAACTGCGCTTCTCTGGAAGAAAGAAAAATTTGTGATGCCTAATAATTTCGAGACTGCTATGAAGAGGCTCACAAGTATAGAAAAGAGGTTGGATAAAAATCCGGAGCTGAGTCAAAAGTACGCCGAGCAAATGGACGCTTTGGTGAAAAAAGGATACGCCGAACCAGCTCCGAAGAAAACGACGCCGGGAAAGACCTGGTATTTGCCACACTTCGACGTTAAGAACCCCGCGAAGCCGGACAAGTTCAGAATCGTCCATGATGCAGCTGCTAAGACGAGAGGAATGTCGCTCAATGACTTCCTGCTCACAGGACCAGACCTACTTAGATCCCTACCTGGGGTCCTCATGCGATTCCGCCGCCATGATATCGCCGTATCTGCTGACATAGCTGAGATGTTCATGCAGATAAAAATTCGTGAAGAAGATAGAGATGCCCTTCGTTACCTGTGGCGAGGGGATCGTCGTGAAGGCGCGCCCGACGAGTACCGTATGACTTCGTTAATTTTTGGGGCCGCCAGCTCGCCGTGCACTGCCATCTACGCCAAAGATTGGAATGCAAGACGACACCAAGAAGAACATCCGAGGGCGGTGGAAGCAATTACCGATAATCATTATATGGATGACTACCTCGATAGCTTTAGAAGTGTCGAAGAAGCCATCACCGTTTCGAAGAAGGTCCGGTCAATTCACAGCGAAGTGCATCTGGAACTCCGCAAGTGGCTTTCGAATTCGACGGCGGTAATAGAAGAATTAGAACCGAACACCGATACCGCCAGTTTAGTGAACATTGGCTCCAAAGAAGAAAAGATCTTGGGGTTAATGTGGAATCCGTCAACAGATCAGTTGGGCTTCAACCTAGGGATGGCTCGACTCCCAGCTGATATACTCCGTAAAGAAACTGTGACAAAAAGAGAAGCTCTGAAGATAGTAATGTCACTCTACGATCCGCTTGGCTTCGCGTCTCCGGTCACAGTGAACGCGAAGAAAATTCTACAGGAAGCTTGGAGGAAAAACGTTGACTGGGACCAAGAGCTCGACGAAGATCTAGCTGCCCAATGGTCGGCGTGGAAGCAGCATCTAGAAAATTTGAAGACAGTTAGTCTGCCAAGGTGCTACTCCGGCTTCAGCGATGCAGTCTCTCTACAGCTGCATGTATTCACCGACGCCAGCGAGACCGCCTACGCAGCAGCAGTATACTGGAGGGCGGTCACTCCCGATGAACGTGTCCATATCTCTATGGTCATGGCGAAGGCGAAGGTGGCTCCGTTAAAAGTTACGTCGATCCCACGTCTCGAACTGCAAGCAGCCGTCATGGGCAGTCGCATGGCCGCCGCTGTTATAGAAGAACACCGAATAGTTCCCGAGTCGAAAACCTTTTGGACCGATAGCAAGACGGTTCTCTCATGGGTGAAAAGAGGGGCCAGATCGTACAAACCGTTCGTCGCACATCGAGTGGCAGCCATAGAAGAAAACAGCAAGACAGATGAGTGGCGCTGGGTTCCAACGAAACTCAACGTCGCCGACATCGCCACTCGAGATGTGCCTCCTGACTTCGGGCCTGAACACGACTGGTTCAAGGGTCCAGCGTTTCTGCTCGAAGCTCCCGTATCCTGGCCCGTAGAGAAGATCTCAATCATCGAATCGACCGGGGAAGAGCGCGTGCACGCCTGCACCGAAGCTGCAAGTGCGCCGAAGCTCAAAGAAGCAGTTCCAGACCCAAGCCGTTTTTCAAGATGGGAGAGACTAGTCCGCGCGACAGCAAGAGTACTACAGTTCGTACACTTATGTCGAAGATCGAAAGAGAAAACGTACTACAAAAGAACGGTACGTAATAAAGAAGCCGATCCTGACTGGCGAAAGAAAAAACCAAGGAAGGCAAAGAAGACTTCCTCCGTTGTTCCGAAACATTCTTCGAAAAGCTACATGACTCTTGACGCCGAGTTCATAAAGAAAGCCGAAGAAATACTCATCCGCGCCAGCCAGGAAGATTCGTTCGGGGAAGATATCCCAAACCTTCGTGAAAAAGAACCAGTGAACAATAATAGTCGTCTGCGAGCTCTGCCGGTGGAATATCGTGATGGCCTCGTAGTTCTTCGAAGTCGAATCGCAGCCGTCACTGAAGTTAGTGAAGAAATGAAGTCGCCACCGGTCATAGATGGAGATCATCGTATCACTCAGCTGTATATCGATTGGACACACCGCTGCCTACATCACTGTGGAACAGAGCCCACAATCAACGAGGTGCGTCAACATTACTGGGTGATCAGACTCCGACCCTCCGCTAAGAAAATCATCAGTCGCTGCCTCCGGTGCCGCATTCGTAAGGCACAACCTCCGACTCCGCCGACTGGTGATCATCCAAGAACAAGACTCGCACATCATCAAAAGCCATTCACGTTTACTGGTTTGGATTACTTCGGACCGCTTTCCGTCACCGTGGGTCGCCAGCATCAGAAGCGCTACGTGGCCCTATTTACATGCCTCACAACGAGAGCGGTTCACCTGGAGATCGCTGCCAGCCTCAACGCAGACTCTGCTGTCCTGGCACTCCGCAGATTTGCAGCACGCCGTGGTCACCCGACTGAAATTTACAGCGACAACGGGACGAATATGCACGCTGCAGACAGAGAACTCCGTGAGGCACTCCGAGAAGAAGCAAGTCGTCGTGGGATAGTTTGGCGCTTCATCACTCCGTCCGCGCCGTTCATGGGAGGGGCCTGGGAGCGCCTAGTCCGCTGCGTGAAAACAACGCTCTACACTGTCCTGCATGAGAGACACCCGACCGAAGAAATCATGGCCACCCTACTCTGTGAAGTGGAGTACACCGTCAATAGTAGGCCATTGACACACGTATCCGTGGATCCCGACGACGACGAAGCTATTACCCCTAACCATTTCCTGCTTGGGGGGTCAGCAAGAGTACCGACTCCGGGTATTTTCGACGAAAAAGACCTAATCAGCAAGAAACACTGGCGGCGCGCACAAATACTAGCAGACATGTTTTGGCGCCGCTGGGTCCGTGAGTACCTACCCGAGCTACAACACCGGCGGGAGCCTCATGGTCGTGGCCCTACGTACGAAGTTGGCGATCCAGTCCTCATCGCTGACTCCCAACTTCCTCGCAACACGTGGCCGCGCGGGAGGATAGAAGCCGTCTATCCAGGGAAAGACGGCCAAGTACGCATAGTCGAAGTACGCACGTCCGGTGGAACTTTGAAGAGGCCAACGAAGAAGCTCGTCCCTCTGCCGAAGTAGACGACATCGCCGCTCACCGATTGGGGTGCAGCATCTCGACGAGACCTGATGCTGCACGGCGGGAGAAATGTTCGCGACGATGTGTTTTACCATACATTTTCGTATAGCGTAACTTGGGTAGATAATATTTTCGTGTTATTTACTTTTGTTTTATATAGCTGCTGATTAGGTAATTATATTCTATAGATAGATTTTAAGATTCCCTACAAAATGATATAAGTTTCATTATAGTAGGTAGACTAGATCCGAAAATATTGTAAATTAAATACCTAAAATTCATAGGAATACGTAGGAATTAGGTATATTTCCGATTATTTTGTAAATAATAAATTAACCTATTGTTTAGTGACATATATCATTAGATAGCATAGAATAAGGGCTTTATAATGATATAAATTGTTTTTATGTAAGAGAAATAGGTTAGAAAATATTTTCGGATAAATATGTAACGCATAATAAAAATAAAATAAATGTCACGTCATCTCTTTGTCATCTGGCGCGGCTCTCTTTAAGGTAATAACATCGTAGTACATAACCGCCTTCGCGCGACGTGGTGGTGTGGTCGCAAGATAGTCGTCAAGCTCAGCTCACAAACGAGGTCGTGACTATTCAAGAAATCAGTGTTTCATTCGTACTCACCCTGGACCAATCTACGGTATCCAACAGCAGATTCGTTGTGGTAGCCTTTTTCAAGGCTAAATTTCCTGTTTAGTGCCCGACGAACTCTGTTGGGTACATCACCAGCTGAATATCCTGCGGTCTTCGAGAAGGTGATCTACGGTCATCGGCAGACAGTAACTCGCTTAAGGGGCCCTTTTCAGGGCCAACTCTTTCCTTTTACGAGCAACCTTTCGAGGTTTGCTTCCCCGGGCGAGAACTGTTCGTGCATCATTCCACGGGTATCGGCTGCTACAGTACGAGAAGACATCAAGCGCCACCCTTGAACAACGCGTGAGCTCTCGTCTTTTTCAAGACGATCTCACATTTCCTGTCAAATCGGTCTAATAGCGACCTACGCGTTGTTCCCCGGGCAAAGGTGCATGTCTAGTACAATTAGATTCAAAAGCACTTCATTAGGTATCGTTATCATAATTAACAAACTTAATTAACTTGCAAAAGTACCTACTGAATTTGCCGACACAAATCTCACTTTTTCTCATTCTTTTTAGACCCCGGTCTAGATTGCCTGACTTAGGCACCTTCTGCAAAATTATTATAATTCGAGAGATTTTAATCTTTATTCTATACCGTCCAAATAATCGTAAAAAAAGTTTAAAAGTACCCATCGTCGTGGTGGGTGGCGGCAATCTCCCTCGCCCCGCTTCCTGTGTTGATAGTTTTTCTCCTAGGGTTGCACACCTACAAGGTTTACTGAAGGCAGGCCAGCGCCCAGCAGGCAGCAGCCCACCTCACCTCACCTCATGGTGCTTGGTGCCAGTGCTCACCGCTGCTGCGTCCGTCCGGTAACATTTCTATACCTACTTTACTATTAGACTGCCTAGTTGGTCTAGTGGTTAGCATGTTCGGCTGCGGCCGACGAGGTCCCGCCACAATTGAGTATATTGGATTTTTTTAACTAACATTTTTAACTAACATGATAATAGTCGTTAAAGCCCGCCAACCTGCATTGGAGCAGCGTGGTGGGTATAAGTTCTAATTAGTTAAATTTATAATTACTGAACTTTCCCTGGTCTGGCCTGGTGGGAGGCTTCGGCCGTCCCTAGTTACCACCCTACCGGCAAAGACGTGCCGCCAAGCGATTTAGCGTTCCAGTACGATGCCGTGTAGAAACCGAAGGGGTATGGGTTTAATATAACTGCCATGCCCCTAACAGGTTAGCCCGCTACCATCTTAGACTGCATCATCACTTACAATCAGGTGAGATCGCAGTCAAGGGCTAGCTTGTAGTGGATAATAAAATAAAAATAAAAAAAATAAAAAAGTGGAGTGGAGGCCTGTGCCCAGCAGTGGAACATTAGTGGGCTGTAGACGCTGTAGTGCAAATGAATGAATTTAAAAAATACTTATTAATATTACTATTACAGAAGGGGCTGAAATGGGGGATTGAAATTTTAAAGCGAGTTCACTTGATCTAGTGAAACCTGAATGTGCAAATGAAACCCTTTTGCATATTCTAATTTCTTTTTCATTTGAAGTCTCTTAGTTTTTGACTTATGGGGAAAAATTCAAAAAAAACACCTTTCACCTCCGATGATTGCAAAGTGAAAAATCTGTAATAATTTGAGTAATGAGTTAATAGAAGTGTATGTTAATTTTATATGAAAATATTGTAAAATTTTTAGCTAGGATAGTTTTGGAGAAACATTTCAGTCATAAAGTTAGTTTTGCAGTCCGAAATACCTAAAAGGCATTTTTTCAGAGATCTTTAACTGGCTTGTCCGTACTAATTAAATAATTAAATAAATAAAATGGTTATGTAAACTTTACAAAAACTTTTTTATGACAGTTTTTTTATAAATCATCGGTACTAAGAATTATAGTTCTTTTTTAAAGTTCTTTAATGGTTTTGTAGCACCGTCTTCTTATTATTGACCGAGCAAAGCGAAGGTCTCTGAGTCTACTCGAGTGAATTTGTACTTGTCCGTCCGTCTGTCAGAGCCTTATAACTTCTGAATTACTGAACGTAATTTTACTTCAAATTTAAAAATAATATGTAAAGTGTAAACCGATGGTTCCAGCCGAATATAATCTTTATTTCAGGGGGGCTCTCATAGAAGCGAATGCGAAGTAATAGTAGATTATACTACACCAAGGGGATAAAGCACTGTTTTATGTCACGGGCGCTACATTGAATCCTGAACGTAACGAAGGACTCCAAATGTAACTCCTGAGTGCAGTGAGGGATTCAAGCGCCCAAGAAAAAAACAGTTGTATTCTCTACTTTTCTCACTTTATGCGAGACAATAAAAAACCAAAATAAAATAATATTATATTAGACGCTTATTGTTGCCCTGAGCATCGAATAGATTCACCACAGGCTGCTTGATTTCTTTGTAGCTGATAAATATTCAAAATAGACCAGAAGCACTGATTCAGACACAGACTTTGCGCCTTTTGCAGTTTTCCTGCATGTGTCAAAATCTTTATAGGCTTTCAGGTGTTTTTCCTTTGACTTTTCTGGGACTAGATTATTGACAATGCTTAAGGCATCTAATTTAATTTAACTTCTGGAGTCAAAATACTTTCATCACTCGACATTTTTATAGCGTTACATAGGGTTGCGGTATATCATTTTAAAGATAATCAGGAATAGAGACCAGATTTTTTTTTTTAATTTTTCCCCCAAACTTGACAAAATGGGGGGCTTTAAAAGTGGACATATTCTGACGTCCAAACTTGAACTCAGAACTCTCAATTTTCTGAAAGGCTGAGCCTGCAACTTGATCAATTATTATTTGAATTATGTCCTGTACTTGAACAACAAATACTAAAATTAGATAAATATTATAAGGAAACGAAATTATTTAATTTTTAATGAGCTTCAGTATTTTTAACAGAACTTCACAAAGATGTCAATAGATGGCGCTCTGTAAAATTTTATTCGTTTGTGCTTACAAATAATAGACGAAGATAGATCTTACGTGGAATAATAAAATAGTCTACTGATAGTACTTATGTCTATGAACGTAAAGATGAGCGCGCATTATATAGTTAAAATTAAAACTATCTTATGGATACCGCGAGATCTTAGTTCGGGGCGAACCACTAGTTATGTACCTATTTAGAGGTCGAATATCTAAACCAAATCCTTCTAAGGTAGCGATTCTCGGGCCTCGGTGCACTACTCGCGCACTTGGTCGGTTTTTTATATCTTCTATCTATACTTATAATAAAACTGTAACTGGAAGATTTTTGTAGATTTATTATATTCTAAAAATTTTAATCGAGGTATGCTTTACTATCGATACTGGGCACAAAACAGATTTAAATTTAATTTTTGTCTGTCTGTCTGTATGGCCGCGCATCACGCGAAAACTAATGAACGGATTTAGATGAAATTTGGTATAGCGGTAGCTGATACTCCGGGTCAATAGATAAGTATATAGGAGTATAGTTTTTATCCCGATAGAAAATAAGGTTCCTCCAGGATAGGAGATTTTTTATTGATTTTACTCCATAACTGTAGCCAAATCCGAACTCATTTGAATAAATCTTTCTTTATAGAAGGTATGTATTATCAGGTAAGTTTTGCCCAATTTTGGTGAAGATTTTATAAATATTATCAGAGATAGAGGACAAAACTCCTCAACAGATATCAGAAATTGACTTTATTAGGACTTAATAATATCTTTTTGGTGGCGTTTGAAGGAAGCAAAATTAATTATAAAAAATTAGATTTTCTCTTGGTCCCAATTTTTTTTACTCCCTGCATTCTCTTTGCTTTAAAGTTAGCTGGTGTGAAAAAGTAGGTATTTTGTTTTCATGCTTTTTAGATAAACAAAAGTAGGTATATGTACCAGGTATAAGATGTATTTAGGTATTGATATAACTTAGCCATTCGAAAATTAGTGTAGGTTCAACGCGAGAAGCAATAATCTCAATGTTTTAATTTAAAATCCATACGCTGTTATCGGCGCGGCGGCGCGGCGGTGGCGGCGGCTCGTGAACGCGGTATTGACATTGAGTCGGTGTTCTGTCAGCGCGCATGGTTATTTCCGTCCGGCCATGAGAGTCGCCACTCTCTCGGATGCTGTACCGACTAGCCCAGCTCGACATACCATCGCCGACTGCTAGTTAGCCTTAGCACCACATCACGCTCCATCACTTCACTAGCTGATAGCTGAGTAGTAGCCTAGACTGCCGAATACTAGATTTTCGAGACTAGATTTACGAAGTCTTTTGATACAAAACGTCATTCATCTGCTCAGAATGGGTACTAAAGATCGCAAGCAATTATCAGATACAAAAGTAACCGCTGTCCTCAGCATTGCTGAAGGCGCTGGAGCGAGTCCAATCCAATTTCACGAGTATGGAGAAGATCCCACAGCTGTGTGCTCTGTTCTGAAGTGCAGTGATTGAAGGACTAACTAACACACAAACGTTCTTTCACATTCATAATAATAAATATTAGTGCGGCTAGCACATAATAATTATTGTGTACCCAATACCCATAAGCCCCCCGCGCGAGTCTAGAACGGCTCCGGACGAAGTTCTAGGTCATTCAATAAAATTAAGTTCAAACTTCAACCCGATCAGAGTAATGATATGTACCTACCTATATGTCACCATACATTTACTCTGCATTCAACTCGCGTGCAAGCTATGTCATTTTTGTTTAGGTTCGTAATATATAATAAATAAATACTTTTAACTTGGAGAACCTCGTACAGCGTAATAAAACCTACACTACCTTCGATCAATGATAAAGGTATTTACTTACTAAACGCATCACGAATAAACAATTTTCCGGTTTCAATTATTTATTCTTGTTAACAATAAGTATGATCTATACTTATTCAGAATAAAAACAGAACGTTGCAATTGATATGCCGAAACTATATTCTTTTTTTGTATTTTTGTTTATCGTATCCGCCATGTTGGATGGGTCTTGACGTCATAATCGTGACGAATGTAGCAAACCTAGCAGCTTTGCTACATTTTATTAAGTCTAGTACCTAATCCTACCTACCAGTTAGGACTTGTTTTTTGTTGTTGAGGGGAATGAAAGTTGAAAAGATGTCTACTCAATGTACCTAGGTACAAATTATTATATGAAGATTTTGATATAGGTACATAATATTACATAAATTATGGATCTGTTCCAAAACTTTTTGTATTTGAAGCTTTTTTTAAATTAAGTTTTTTGGAAGTTGAGTAAATTAATACCCATTCGCAGCGTTTTGTTCAAATCAGTCGTTACCTAGTGTACCTACCTCTCTACGTCTACTCTCTGGCTTAGTCGTCCATACTCCATACTCATACGAACATTTTTAAATACTAACTCATCGCAAAAGCTCTCTTTAAAAATTATATCTATAGAGTATAATAATTAATGTGAAAATATTTAGTCAAAGCACACGTTTGTAGGAATTTTGTTTCGCAGCTGCAAAGAAACTTACTTTATTAAAATACGAAATCTATTGTAATAAAATTAACCACAGTGCCACAACTAGCTTAACGGGTTTTTAAGAAAAGTTTCCTATTTGAATCACCGAAATATTCCTCTGCAAATAAACTTATACAAATAACATATAAGTACCTTTTTGTTCTGGCGCGCCGGTGTGAGCCCCACCTGGGACCCCATCTCGGCTAAGATATTCTTCGCCATCGCAAAGCACAAAACTCACTCGGCCAAAAACAGTTATCCTTGGTAAAATTCGCGTGCGCGAAAATCAAAGTCGATGATACGCGGTGCGCGGCAAACGCGCGCAAACTAGCGAATGAGCGCAGCGCTGCGCACGCGCACCTAATATAACGCGCCGGCGCGCGACGTCACCAAGGCCTGCGCGAAGGATCGCTCGTTACTACGATAGTCTCCTGACTGAATCTCACCTTCAACCCTCTGCGCAGGTATAACGTCCGCATAGTGCGATGGGGCGGCAATCCGACATGGCCAGAGAGAGTTCCAGAGCGGAAGAGACGGCATGGAGGCTTATCATCGCCATCCCGACTTAACTCCAGTAGGCTAATTGACAGAAAATCATACACTAATAATAACTTTTTCTTATTTTTTTTAAAACGATCCATGATAATATTAGGTATCTATAAATGCGAAAATCTTTCAACCGATCTGCAGATAATCGATTGAATCGATGATTGATACAATTTGGTACTTATAGGTTCCATGTCGAAGCAGTGCCCACTGCCCACTTTCCATCCTGGTAAATAATTAAGAAGTTCCCCCGGGAATCAAAAAAACTTAATCCACGTGGACGATGTCGCGGGCATCATTAAGTCTTAGGTAAATACATAACAAAAATTGAGGAACCGGCAGGATTCGAACCTGCACCTCTGAGGGTATCGCGCCCAGGGGCCATACTGCGAACGTTTTTAAAGCAATATTATTGTTCACTTTGGTGTTTTGGAAATATAATCCTCATTTTAGGTAGGTACCTACGTCAAGGTGCGTGACATAAAGCTGTCATTTTGAGTAATGTTGCTTAAGTATTGCTTTAAGCGTTGCCAGTATAGCCCCTGAGCCCCTTATTTAAAATGGTTTAAGATTTTTTGGAAATAACTTTTTGGCCCAAACCAGGACTCACCCGGGACTTCATAATCCGCAGCCCAATGTCTAACCTTGCCCCTAGACCATCGCAGCAAAACAAACTTTCAACATGGCCATCACCTCCCTGGAGCGTCGGCTTGCGCTCGAGATCGGTTCATTCGTTCAGCAAACATTGAGGCACCTGACGTGCGTGCAGACGCTCGGCAGCTTCGGGAGTCGGGACGTGTAGCGTGTTGCCGTCCTATAGGCTACGAGTAGATCCCTCGACACCGGACGGTGGCCACTGGCCGCCAGTGGTGACTGGTGACTGGTAAGTGGTGAGTGACGCACGCACGCGACACCGCCACACCGGTGACCGGCCGGCCGCGGCCGCTGGCTGTGCCCGACACGACGCGACGCGAAGTGACGCTTTTCACTCACGAGGCGGGCAATGGAGACAGCGCGCACATTATGATATTCGTGATCTTTTTTTTTATCCGTCAGCATTTGACTGCAATCTCGCCTGACGGTAAGTGATGATGCAATCTTAGATCGTAGCGAGCTAACCTGATGGGGGAACCAGTTATAGTAATATATTAAAATCCATACCCTGATCAATGATCGGTTTCTACACGGCATCATACCGGGATGCTGATTTCGCTTGGCGGTACGTCTTTGCCAGTAGGGTGATAACTAGCCACGGCCGAAGCCTCCCACCAGACTAGAATAAAACACCTGAAATTATAAATTCCCAAATAGAGCCTGCCGGGAATCGAACCCAGAACCTCCCACTAAGTATAAGACCACAGCGCTCACCACTGCAAAAGTGAGGTCGATCATAATATCAAAAGTGAGAAGGTCCGTAAAAGTAGAGTAACCGAGTAGCTAATTATACGTGTCGAGAAGATAAAGCGGCAGTGGATGAACCAACCTGACGGGGTCCCTAAACATCTACACCTCTCTCTACTTTTAAAATTGGGCATTCCCCAATAATTACTGCAAATTCTAAGAAAACTCTTCAAATATTTTACTGATAGTGGGTAGTTTTTTTTTTTTTTATCCTCTACAAGCTAGCCCTTGACTGCGATCTCACCTGATGGTAAGTGATGATGCAGTCTAAGATGGTAGCGGGCTAACCTGTTAGGGGCATGGCAGTTATATTAAACCCATACCCCTTCGGTTCCTACACGGCATCGTACCGGAACGCTAAATCGCTTGGCGGCACATCTTTGCCTGTAGGGTGGTAACTAGCCACGGCCGAAGCCTCCCACCAGGCCAGACCAGGGAAAATTCAGAAATTATAAATTCCCAAATTGACCCTGCCGGGGATCGAACCCGGGACCTCCGCACGTTAAGGCAACAGCGCTACACACTGCGCCACGGAGGTCGTCAAATCGGAGGTCGGAGTACAGATATAGGTCTAAACTGGGGTCACTGTAACTACCTGATTTGAATATTATTACCTGATGAGTATTATTTTACTATATATTAAGTCAGGAAACTCGCCACAATCAATACAATTATTAAATATTAATGCTAACTCGGGTGCAACGATATCAGTCAATGATTTTACAACGTTAACGGAAATGCCCCACAAATCATTTGTCTTCTTATTGTTTATTAATTAGAGCAGTTAACGTGACAGAATTTAAAAACGTTATTACATTCAGGCACGTTATCCTCCAGTAACGTAAGAGCGGCATTTGGTGAGGAGTTCAACGATTCTGTGGTAGAAACAGGAATATCCGTAAAGAAGCCTTCAAAAACAGAAGCAACTTCGGAGTCCGAACTTACAGATGTATTACCGATATTAAGTTTAAATTCACGATTTTTTCGTGTTGCTTTTCCTGTTTCTTCATTCACTATGTTACAAGTAGTATTGATTACGTTGGAGCTATTTCTTATCTTAGTTTGAATATGTTTTGATTCAGCCACAATGCAATCTCTTTTAAATTTCTTGGAAAATAGTTGAACATGCTGCTTGAACTCGAGGCACCTGTGTAACTGCAACAAATAGACACGGGCGAGTAAGTACTCAAGTACGTAGGTACCTATACTTATGCTAAGAAGATTGAGGGACACTACAACATTTCCATGACCAGTTCAAGATTTTCCAGTAAACTAAACGCAGTAGGTAATTGCAGGTAATTAAGCCTGTCCTACATATTTAGACGGCAAACATTCAAACAACTTAAATTATTATTTTATACTAGCTGATGCCCGCGAATTCGTCCGCGTGGATTTAGTTTTTAAAATCCCTCGGGAACTCTTTGATTTTC
Organism: Erebia aethiops; assembly: GCA_923060345.2. Lineage (NCBI taxonomy): Eukaryota > Metazoa > Arthropoda > Insecta > Lepidoptera > Nymphalidae > Erebia > Erebia aethiops. Next base: position 2,063,181 of record OV281079.1, on the reverse strand, counting down.
CGAGATACAAAGTAGCCTATGTCACTCTCCATGTCCTCAACTATGCCCAAGCAAAAAATCAAGTCAATCCGTTACTCTGTTGCGACGTGATAAAGGGACCAACCAACAAACCTACAAACCAACAAACACACTTTTGCATTTATAATATTAGTAAGAAGTAAGATTAGTAGGATTGTGCACATTGGCGTATCTAGGGTTAGGGGCCTGGGCCCCACTACTACTACAAAAAAAATCTAACTATGACGGACTGGAAGTTCTAGTTCCGTATTTTGACATTTATCCTACGAGGTTGTGTCAAATAATGAAACAAATGGTGCAGATTCAGCATCGTGCATGTAAGGCCCTGGTTCCTGAGATGCCATGGTCGATGATCGCAAGGCAGTCGCAAGAGAGAGAGTTATTTAACTCTGAAACCTACTGAACCTAAGATTTTGAAAACATCCTAAAAATGATTTCTCAAAGATTACAGGAAAATTTATAACTCAAAAGTCTATGGTCTTAAAGTAACGATTTTCTCAGTATTGTTCGTATAAATTTACTTTTGCAGTTAGAATTTATAGGAGAGCACAAGTTAATTTTTTTACCTATACTGTTAAATTTGTTTTTGGAATAAACTGTTGAAATTTACTATCACACTATACGTCACATTAAAAAAAACAACAGTTCGTTATTCATGTTTATTGATTAGCTAATTAGACCAACTTTAATTTACGTTTCTTCTCTGCAAAACCATTTAAAACTATTTCTTAACATATTCATTTTCTATATGAAGAAGAGTAGTGCTTGAGAACCTCTCTTCTCCCATAGTAGATCTCAGCCACGTCTTAATTATTCTCCGCATTGCTGGATTGTGTGAAAGAGGATATGCGTATAAAAGGTGTGAATGATAGGTTGACGGATAACAGAAGTGAGTGGAAGAAGAAAACATGTTGTGCCGACCCCACATAGCGTGGGACAAGGACAGGAAGAAGAAGCTGAAAAGCTGCGCTCGCATCCGGCTGAACTGACTGGGATCACAATTGCAGCTTGAATTAATTTAAAAAAATTTGGGAAAAAATCTTGTTTAACGTGTTCCCTGAAGACTTCAATTGTGATATTCTTTTATTTTATTACGTTTTTAATAATTAAGCACTCTGCTTCTAGAAGAGTCCTATCAATTTGAAGAATTTCTTTGTAGTTATCTATAAAAGCCTTGCCATTTTCGAGATCTATGTTTAAAAACGCATCAATCGATTGGGCTAGAGGTATACTTTCAAATCTGCATTTCATGTTAACTATTATAGTATCAATAACTGAATAATAAATGTTAACTTTTCAATATTAACTTTTGTGGGTATCAGATGGTAAATCAACCCAATCTTCCCTGCCAAGTGTGGATTCAATATAAAAGTCGCTGTCTCTGCTAGAGCTACCTCTGCCAACTCGGTTGTATTTTCGTTTGCTCACTTTCGTGGGTTCTAGAGAAATTTCATGCTTTTCTGCAAACTCTTCTATTTCCTTCCAACGTGCATCAAAATTGTTACGGTCTTGTTCAAAACTAGAAATGACTCCGGTTATCATAGCTTGTCCGAGAGTGGCATTTTTACCTTGAAAGTATTTACTTAATACATGTACAATTGATAATGATGCTTATCTTTATTTTGTCAAATTTCTTCCTCCAGTGCTGTTCTAATGACATCATAACTATTTATGACAGCTTTACAGTTTTCGTACCGACAGGTCCATCTCGTGGTACTTAAACTACCGATTTCACGACCAGCTTTTATACCAAGAGAATCTTGGATTCTCTTGAGATGGGCATGATTGTCAGGGTATGAAAAATGGATATATACTTAGTGCTTCCAGATTATTAAAAAACTTGGTTGCTGGTGACACATTAGCGCATGAGTCCACAACAGCTAAATGAAGCTTATGCGCCAGGCAATGCACGTAAATGGCATGGGGATACTTTTCCTTGATGATCGCTTGCAAACCTTTGTGTTTGCCGGACATATCACTTGCGCCATCATATGACTGTGCTATTATGGGCACATTATCCAAACCATTTTTTTAAAAATCTAAAATCATTGCAGCCGGACTGTTTGCATCTCTACTAATAGAGCAATCCATAAATCCCATGAACGTCTCTTCAATTTCCAATCCTGCTACGTATCTCAAAACAATCGAAATTTTTTCTTTTAACATCTTGCTTCATCTGCTAATATAGACAACATACCGCATTGTTTAATTTTATTTACAACTCCTTCTATTGTGATCTGATTCATTATGTTGATTAATTCGTTCTGTATACCAGCACTGCAATAGGTTACATGTTTTTCTAAATGTTTGAAAAATGTTTCATCATATTTAGCGAAAAGTTCAATCATTTCTAAAAAGTTGCCCTTATTTTTTGATTCAGCTGTTTCACGGTGAGCCCTAAAAGGCAATCCTTGACGTACTAGATATAGTATGATGTCTATTATTTTCAATAGATTTTCTTTATTTTGCTCAACTTCCTTTTCATGTTGGGTGACAATTTGCTCATGGACACTTGATTTGTGATGTAAATATGTTTATTGCATTTCCTTACTTTGGAGATGTACCGCAGACTGCGCGTGTTTTTGAAGAGCCTCTAACAACTTCTTCCAGTTGCTGTATCCGGTGGTTGTAAATTTTTCATTTTGATCACGCATTTCCTTTCCAAATAGCCTACATACAAAGCAGTTCATTGATGCTATATTCTAACCAAGTATATTTTTCATAGTTTTGTGCGTTGAATGCTCGTAGCTTTTCTCCAAATTTTGTGCAAGGAAAGTCAATTCGAGGTTGACATGGTCCAGTCTGAAGTGAACCTAAGTCATTTATAATCTTTGACTGCGAAATTAAACAAATTTGTTTAATAGCCCTGTCTAATGACGAATCAAAAGACGTACTTGGTATTAAGACTGGCACTGGGACTGCTGCTGGGGAAGTGTGTAAAGACTTTTCATTCGTGTTCGTGCTCTCAGTCTCAAGAGATTGCTGATTATCGAGTCGTGTTAAAGAAAGATCGGTTATCTCTAATTTTCTTCATTTTATTACATTGATGTAGAATTTTTTTATTTCAATGTTTTATTACTACTAATTCACTTTCCTTTTTTTTTCTTCAAGACTTCGTTTTCTTAAAATATTTCACTGCGTAACAAAATTTTCAAGTCGCCCGAAATCTTCGGCTTTTGTATGGCTCGATGTTATACCTGTCCCTTACTTCCCTATACATCCATCCTTTTTCTTCCAGTTTGTACGAGAAACCGCATAATTGTTATTTTTTCCCGCAATGACGTAGTGTCGCCTAGGGGTGCTCGATATATATCGATTTGGGTAGGTGCGTGAACGCACTAAAGAAAACTTCTGCAACGAGACACGGTGCTGAGTGGCTGGCCAAGTGGCAGCGCGCTGGTGGCGCACTGGCGGCGCACTAGTGGCGCATTGGCGGCGCTGACGTCGCTGCCGGCGACGAGACAGCTGCACGCCATTACGGCGCACTGGAGGGTTGCAGACACCGAGGAGTTTTCGTAACAGGACCTCGCCCTTTACTATTTTGTCTTTTTAATTATTTTGATACATCTCTCTGGGCTTTGCGTAATTTGAGGGATTTGCCCTATCCTTTTTTAAAATTTTGAAGTCCACAGAGACAGACTTTGAGAAGTTTGAAGAATGAAATTACTGGAGGATGACAGTTGCTTAATTAACTAAATGAAAGACCTGCCTTTTTCTTGTTTTTTTTAAAAGTATTTTGAGACTTGAGAAGTTTGCATTTTAACGTGTGCATATTTTGTTCAACTTTAGTTAACAGAAATATAGTGACATGTAATGTCAAGAAAAGTTTGATTACATGTCAGTGTAAGTGGTAGAATCCTCCCAGTGCACTGCAGTGATTGCACGCGAATGAAGATGGACAGGTCGAGGGGCGCAGCGGCCGCGCCGTCCGCACTCGGTAGCAATTCTGCGAGATATCCCATTATTTAATAATTGTGTACTTACCTAGGTACCTACTTAAACTTAAAGCCCATCAGACCCCCGATTGTGTAACTAAATCGTAGTGGTAATCGTTTGTCAAACGTATAATCCTACCTGTAATTTATGAGTTCGTGGATGCCTACTTACTCGTCAAAACGCATGTCCTAATCACCGGGTCCTAATCGAGCGATAAGTTTTAAGCTGTCAAAATATGGGCCTCAGGTGCATACAGCGACGAAGTGATGTAGATCGTTTATAGTAGGTACTAACTCACTATGTCGCTCAAAGAATCAGCCTGGCTGTACAACACTGAAGTTCTGCTATTCAAATCAAATCAAAATCAAATCAAAATATTCTTTATTCAAATAAACTTTTACAAGTACTTTTGAATCGTCAAGTGAATCTACCACTGGTTCGGAATGCCATTCCTACCGAGAAGAACCAGCAAGAAACTCGGTGGTTGCTTTTTTTAAATAATTCATTTACAATTATTATATCAATGTGTACATAAGTAACCGCTGTCCCCAGCATTGCTGGAGCGATCAAATCCATGCTCCTCTATCATTTACATAATCTTCAACAGTATAATAAGCTTTTTTCAGGAGCATACTTTTAAACCAACAAATACTGCAACAAATAACAATACTAACTAGAATAAGACAAACACTAACACAACTAACACTTATTTCATCTAAAAAGTAGTTATATACAATTGTAAATATCATGAGATTAGAAATAAAAAGGCTTATTATTATTATTATTATTATTACTTTTAATGGATTTCTTCAATTTGTTTATTCAATTCATGTCAAAGACGTGCAGACAGAAAGTAGCCCCATTCCCGCCGGTGGCACCCGTTCACGAGCATGACGCATGATCCAGCCATTGCTTCGCTCGACCATATTTGAGGGAACGTAACAACCCGCACCACACGACACCACCACAGAAATGTTTAAAGAGAGCGTGACATACCCAGTCTACCCGTATCAAAGCATCGAATTGAATACTAATATTCAAACACTAATTTATAATAAGTAACCGCTGTCCCCAGCATTGCTGGAGCGATCAAATCCATGCTCCTCTATCATTTACATAATCTTCAACAGTATAATAAGCCTTTTTCAGGAGCGTAATTTTAATGGACTTCTTAAACTTGTGTAAAGGCAAGTTTAATATAGGTTGTGGAATGATTCCAACATTATTCAATTAATAGGTAGGTAGATTACGCCAACGCCCAATAGTCAATATTATTAATCCATATAGGAGATAAGTAATGTTTATAATGTACCTACTTAGAATGTGTACAATAGAATAAGTTACAAAGTGCCTCTCGTCCATGGAGTATGATGTAGGTAGGTATATAGTGTCGGCGGTCTGTTTCACCACAGTCACGACTCACACTGAGATGTCAGCTGATGCTCCTGCAACTACCCACCTGTCGCCAAAACTCGACAGTTACAGTGTGACGATCGCGATCATTTGCCGGCATTTGCCATTGGCCGGCACCCTCTCGCCATTGGTTGAAATCATTGTTGCAGACAGAATACACTTACTTATTAGCCAATCACAACAATACAGACGGCAATGCAATGAGCGCGGGGCCGGCTTACACAATAACAGTGCGGATACGACACGAGGTTAAAGGGGTCGAGCCGCGCCGCAGCAAGCAGGGGTCACCGGTCACTTCGTATCCATCAGAATGGAGTTTGTTACGATACGATATTATCAATACTAATACTAGTGGCTCGCCCCGAACTGAGACCTCGCGGCGCCATCTATTGACAACAATGTGAAGTTCTGTTAAAAATACTGAAGCTCATTAAAAATTAAATAATTTCGTTTCCTTACAATATTTATCTAATTTTAGTATTTGTTGTTCAAGTACAGGATATAATTCAAATAATTGATCAAGTTTCAGGCTCAGCCTTTCAGTAAATTTCGAGTTCTGAGGTCAACTTTGGACGTTATAAAATCTCCACTTTGAAAGCCCCCCATTTCGTCAATTTTAGGGGAAAAATTAAAAAAAAAACTTTTTTGGACTCTATTCCCAATTATCTTTAAAATGATATACCGCAACCCTATATAACGCTATAAACAATATTTTTCTTCGCATTCGCTATGAGGGCCCCCCTGAAATGAAGATTTTATAACTTTATAAGCCATATTCGGCTGGAGGCCATTGGTTTAAATATTATGTTTAAAGCTGAAGTAATTACGTTCAGTAATTCAGAATTTATAATGCTCTGACAGACGGACGGACGGACAAGTGCCAATTTCACTCAAGTAGACTCAGAGACCTTCGCTTCGCTCGGTCAATTATAAATGCGAAAGTGTGTCTGTCTGTCTGTCTGCTACGCTTTCACGGCCCATCTGCTCAACCGATTTTGATGAAATTTGGGTACAGGGGTAGATTGTGTCCCGGGGAAGGACATAGGTTAAATAGTTTTAAAGAGTTCCCGCGGGAATCAAAAAATCTTAATCCACGCGGACTAAGTCGCGGGCTTAATCTAGTGTAACAAATAAAACCAAAATTATTTACGAATGAATTGATTTATTTTATCCATTAAATACATATAATAACTACCTATTACCACAGAATATATTATGATTACACAATAATATGATGACAGGTACTCATATGAAAAAGTACCTACATTTTATAAACAAATAAAAAATATATAATAAGGGCCTCACCACAAAAAAAACAGACGCTTTTTAATAACAATTGGCCAGAAAATATATAATATGAAAAATAATAGTTTAAAAAAACTAAAAAACACGCTTTTGACGCAGACACTCCGGGTCTCAGGAAAACAAAAAATCGCTAATCCTGACTATCCTAGTAAGGATACGGGTCAAACTGTTTAAAATATTGAATTGTCATCGGTCCTTAATAAGTAGGTATGCCAAATTTCGAGTTAATCCGACGTTTTAAAGGGGGTCAAAATCATGTTCAAAGATTCCGTTACATACTAACTTACATACGTCTGAAGCTAATAAAAAGCGTGTAAAAAAAACAGACGCTTTTTCAATAACAATTGGCCAGAAAATATATAATATCAAAAATAATAGTTTAAAAAAACTAAAAAACACGCTTTTGACGCAGACACTCCGGGTCTCAGGAAAACAAAAAATCGCTAATACTGATTATCCTAGTAGGGATAACGGGTCAAACTGTTTAAAATATTGAATTGTCATCGGTCCTTAATAAGTATGCCAAATTTCGAGTTAATCCGACGTTTTAAAGGGGGTCAAAATCATGTTCAAAGATTCCGTTACATACTAACTTACATACGTCTGAAGCTAATAAAAAGCGTGTAAAAAAAACAGACGCTTTTTCAATAACAATTGGCCAGAAAATATATAATATCAAAAATAATAGTTTAAAAAAACTAAAAAACACGCTTTTGACGCAGACACTCCGGGTCTCAGGAAAACAAAAAATCGCTAATACTGATTATCCTAGTAGGGATAACGGGTCAAACTGTTTAAAATATTGAATTGTCATCGGTCCTTAATAAGTATGCCAAATTTCGAGTTAATCCGGCGTTTTAAAGGGGGTCAAAATCATGTTCAAAGATTCCGTTACATACTAACTTACATACGTCTGAAGCTAATAAAAAGCGTGTAAAAAAAACAGACGCTTTTTCAATAACAATTGGCCAGAAAATATATAATATCAAAAATAATAGTTTAAAAAAACTAAAAAACACGCTTTTGACGCAGACATTCCGGGTCTCAGGAAAACAAAAAATCGCTAATACTGATTATCCTAGTAGGGATAACGGGTCAAACTGTTTAAAATATTGAATTGTCATCGGTCCTTAATAAGTATGCCAAATTTCGAGTTAATCCGACGTTTTAAAGGGGGTCAAAATCATGTTCAAAGATTCCGTTACATACTAACTTACATACGTCTGAAGCTAATAAAAAGCGTGTAAAAAAAACAGACGCTTTTTCAATAACAATTGGCCAGAAAATATATAATATCAAAAATAATAGTTTAAAAAAACTAAAAAACACGCTTTTGACGCAGACACTCCGGGTCTCAGGAAAACAAAAAATCGCTAATACTGATTATCCTAGTAGGGATAACGGGTCAAACTGTTTAAAATATTGAATTGTCATCGGTCCTTAATAAGTATGCCAAATTTCGAGTTAATCCGACGTTTTAAAGGGGGTCAAAATCATGTTCAAAGATTCCGTTACATACTAACTTACATACATCTGAAGCTAATAAAAAGCGTGTAAAAACCACAATTCAGGCATCAGTTAAACTCATTTTAACTTTATTTTGTGGTGAGGCGGATACAGTCTTACGATTGATTGTACAACTAAAATACTGAGGTAATTCCTGTTAAAAGCAGTACAGAAGACCATTGAGTTTAATAGTACCATAATGTACAAGTGTGTAATGTTGGTGATTACCGCTGATGCGCCGTTGAGACCCGAGCCCTTAGGTGAGGGTCTTAAGATAGCCGAGGACGGTAATCGCGCGGGCGCGCGATCTGGCGCCTGCAGCAGCGCAAGCGCGCGTGTCGCGCTCACAGCAGATGCAGATGCGCGTCGCTGTTGTGCTGCAGCGCGGCGGCGAGCGCGGCGTGCAGCGCGGGCGCGCAGCCTGGCGCCGGCAGCAGCGCAAGCGCGCGCGTCGCGCTTGCCGGCGCCGTGCCCGTGTAGCGAGCCACGCGCGCCATGGCCGCCGCGTTCATCTGGCGACACACGACACGCGCCCGTCACACCGAGGTCTAATGCAGCCGGAATCTAATGCGATGCCGGCATTTCTCGCTATTACTAACGCTCGTTAGTAAGTAGTAGTTAACGCCCAAGCGTTAGTCATAGCGAGAATATAAATATTATGTCTCAAATACGAGTGTTTTGTGAAGATAATAATATTATATGGCACAATTTGAGAAAATATTTTTTTATAATTGTTGAAAAGTAAGCTAGCGGAACTGCGAATAAGGTAATGAAAGAAAGACGAAACTAAAGAATACTGAATAAAATGTAGTCGGCAAGAAAGTCGCCCCAATCGTGGCGGCTCCACGAGAGCGACGTGGCGGCTCCACGAGAGCGACGTGGCGGCTCCACGAGAGCGACGTGGCGACTCCACGAGAGCGACGTGGCGGCTCCACGAGAGCGTTAGAGAACGTGATCATTTATCAAATTAATCATACCGGACCTAACAGATTGAAATAGAACAATCGTTTTGAGATTACCACTTTGACAGTAGCGCTAACTAGAGTACAGTCCGCGAGGCGTAAGGTGAGCTTTGCATTTGTGTGAGTGTACATAGATAGTGTAGGTGTAACATTGGCCTTAAGCGCGGCGCGTCCCTCGCTTGACGCAACTTCACCTCTTGTACTGGTAGCAGCGTGACGTGTTTCTTAATATTTTATTTTATTTTATTTTTATTTTTTATTAAAACATTTGGGCTATGATAAAAGGCTACGTTACGAAAAAAACGTGTCAATGAATATGGATGTAATAATGAGGTTAGTGACAGAAAAAGTTGGCAGTATCACTGCACAAGAATGGAAAAATGTATGCGATCACGCAGTAAAAGAAGAAAATAAGTTTAAAGGCCACGACGCTGTTCTTGATGATTTGTCGGAACGATTCATTATTAACACAGATGACACATCAGACGAGAGTGAAAATGATGATAAGGAAAATGATGAAGATGCAATGTCCGATGTAGAAGAATTTTAATATTTTTTCATATTTGAATTGTATTTCGATGGCAGCAAAGTAGAAGAAGACATCTACAAAATCGCAATTTTACAGGATAGCGCATTTAGTAAAAATTAGTAGCAATTTTGAGAGTTATGGACCGATTAGGATGAAATTTTCTATGACGCATTAAAATAATCTTCTTTATTGGTTGTATGACAGGTTGAATGGATATATCGTTGTTTTAATGAAATAATGTAGATGTCTTTATTTAGCTACTTTGCATTTAACACACTTTGCACATTATTAAATGAGTTATCTACCACTAAACTCTATCATTAAACTAATTTATTAAGGTTCCGAACCACGCAATATATTATATATTTTTAAATAAAAATACTTTATATTACTATATTTTATTTATTCACAAAAGGCCTTTCTTAAAGAAAACTATGAAATGTATATTAGTCAATCACTAAATTTTAATCAAGTGACGGATGACTTTGTCTACGTTTTAAATCATTTGTCGATGCTCCGAAGTAAAGGCGGACAAATTCAAATGTCCGTTTCTACTGCGATGTTTTTTCAAATCGAGTGTAGATGACTTCAGTTACGTGCCAGATTTTCTTCATTATTTTGAATTTTAAAATAATTTTAATGCAAACTTGTAGGTAGAGTTAATATGAGCTCATTTTTGTAAAAAAAACATTTTTGCAAAAATGTAGATGTATCTACTTTGCTGCCATCGATTTATCTTTTACGAATAAAATTTATTTTTAATAGTTTTTTGTCTGACTCTACTTTTAGTGATCACTCACACAAATGCGAAGCTCACCTTACGCCTCGCGGACTGTAGCTTACTTAATTTAGAGACTTGAAAAATGTTGACATTTAAAAGCTATCTCAAAATCATGGGTAGGTATAGGGAAGGCCCTGAACGTGCGAACGCAAGACCGAAAATGTCGTTTTGAACAAAAAACTACCATTCAAGAAGTGTCAGACACTAGAGTGACCGACTTTGTTGAGCTGGCTGCAATATGACAATTTTCATTATAACCAAAACAACGAATAATCTGTTCAAATGGTATCTGGCTCGCTGTAACTTTGTTTGTGAGAGGGAGAAGCACGGATTTGTTTCAGTTTCAGTTTCACTTTCAGTTTATTTATTTAAACATGTTGGACATACAGGTGTCTCTTATGCTACGTCATGTTTTGACTCTACCAGCGGTTCGGAAAGAGCCGAGAAGAGCCGGCAAGAAAATCAGCAGTTGCTCCTTTTTTTTACAATATAATATTACAATACTTAGGTAAGTATATAAATTAAATACGTGTAAGTTATTATACTATCCTGTGGGGAGCTGGACCCAAGGTCGGTTGCTTCCATACCACTTTGTCATTAAGAAATTCGTCAATTTTATAATAGCCCCGACTCAACAACTGATCTTTTACGTTTTTTTTTTTAATTTGTGCACTGGCAAATCCAAAAGTTCTTTTGGAACCATATTGTAAAATGTAATACTCCACCCCACAAAGGATTTCTTCACCTTGCGTAGACGACATCGCGGCATTACTAGTTGATGCCGGTTTCTAGTAAGTCAATTTTGTGTATCCCCTCTTTGTCTATAGAGATGAATATTTGGAACAGTCTAATGTGTTCAGTGTGCACCCCCACCCGCTGCGGGTGCGGATAGGGGTGCGGGTGGGCGTCACACACTGCCGGCGCGGCGGCGGCGGCGGGGGCGGCGGCTCACCTGGTACTCGTCGTCGTCGGCGGCGGCGGCGGCGGCAGCGGCGCGGCGCGGCTCGGACGTCCGGCTCGTCCTCTTCGCCGCCACGTGCAACTGGCGGCACACACCAAACAAACTATATTCATGTGTCTAGCTGTGTAAATTGCAAAACTCTGTCATTTACCAATAGTACGACTTATCTTGGGATCATCATTGATCAACATCTAAAGTGGGATAAGAAGTGGATATGCTGACTAAGAAAGTCAGAAGCCTAGGCTATGTATATAATATAAGAAATATTTTAAGTACTAACCTATTGTTAAGAGTGTTAACTGCTCTTTAACTCAGTCGTTATTTTTGTATGGCATTATAGCATGGGGTTCATGTGCGATCAACCATATTGGACGGACTAAATAAGGCTCAAAAACTTAATCTCAAAATCATATTAAGAAAAAATCGAAGATTTCCTACGGAAGAATTGTTTATGTTCAGTAAAGTACTAACCCCAAGAAAAAAATATATATATGGCAATAAGCGATGTATATGGAAAAATATTTATATTGTAAATTTTTCCCGTAGAGAACTATCAGTCACCTTAGGCAAAGGAAACAAAGATGTTCAATTCCCCTACGAACGTCTGGATTCACGAGTAGGCACTTTACAGCTGAGGCCCCGAAACTGTTTAACAATCTTCCTACAGAGACATCCAATTTAATTCTATGTGCCCAGCACCCTTCATTAAAGAATAAATTAAAATCAAATAATAGGGGTTAAGGATGAAATTGCCGTTTTATTGAAATAGGTACTTCGAATTGACATAGAACCTTCATGGTTTGAGATTTTTGAGTGAAACTTTTTTCTCATGGTACCTATGTAGTTCTTCTTTTAAAAATGTGCAACATTCGATTATCGACTTTCAGTTGTTTTTTTTATTCAGCTTAAACAAGAAAGAACTTCGAAAATTCGAGTGATTTTTGAATACGAGTTCCGACGCGGAACTAACGCGGCAGAAACATCTCGCAATATCAATGTTGCGTTTGGAGAGGGGACTGCTACTGCTAATGAACGCACCGTGCGATTTTGGTTTAAACGCTTTAATAACAATGAATTGAAAGAGATGGTGGAAGCCGATCCGAGCCAAACTACCCAGGAATTAGCGGCATGGTTTAACGTTACCTTACTAACAATATTGACTAATTTGCGTCAAATCAATAAAATAAAAAAATATGAAAAATGGGTACCTCATGATTTGACTGATCTGCAGAAAGAAACGTGTGTAGAAACTTGTGTTGCCTTGTTGAATCGATACAGAAATGAAGGAATATTGGATCGAACTGTGACATGTGATGAAAAGTGGATTCTTTACAATAACCGTAAGCGAAAAATACAATGGCTGACCCCAGGTCAAACGCCGCAACAGTGTCCTAAAGCAAAGCTTACCAATAAAATGGTAATGGTAACTGTTTGGTGGTCTCAGCATGGTGTTATTCACTATAGCTTTCTCCGATCTGGTCAAGCATTAACGGCAGATGCCTACTGTGCCGAACTCCGAACAATGATAGCAAAACTAGCAGTGAAACAGCCCCGACTCATGAATCGATCTTCACTATTACTGCTCCATGATAACGCGAGACCTCATACAGCACGAAACCCCGTTTTAACTCTACAGGAACTGCAATTAGAAACCATTCGTCACCCTCCGTATTCGCCAGACCTTGCTCCAGCGGACTACCATTTTTTTCGTGATTTGGACAATTTTCTACGTGATAGAAAGTTTTCATCTCAGACGGCATCCTAACATCATTCGAAGATCGAATACAAATAAAATACCTCAATGATCTGTCCCTGGTAGGGGCTGAGTGTGCACGACTTGAAATCAATCATTTCCACAATTTTTTCCAATTCTGAATCCACTATCACGAGAAACTGAAAAGAAAGATGCGTTATAAGAAAGATTGCTGTGTGGCGCGTGTGTGTTACTATACAAATCTAAACTTATAATATATTTTTCAACAGACTTGCTCATAAAGTGGCTCTAATTTCACCGCAATTAGGCACATAATGACACCTATAATCAAACTGTGACTTTTTCATTACTATTATTCACAAGTGAGTTACAGAGTTTATATTTTATTTTATCTACTGAATAAAATTACTTTTTAGTATTATTATTATTCACAAGTGAGTTATAGTTTATTTTTTTATTTTATCTACTAAATAAAGTTATTTTTAGTATTATTTTCTTCACAAGTGTGTTGAAAAACGTCGTATGATACACGAGTGTATTTATGATTACCGTCCTCGGCTATCTTAAGACGCCTTAAACGCCTCAATGGCGAGATTACTAACATTACACACTAGTACCATCATGTACTAATATTGACCGTGCGGAATGTTCGCTTTGAATTGCCGTCCCGAGAGGCCGTCTGCCTGTGACAATGTACTGAACAAATTAAAATATATATAAAGTGTAATAAAACCAAGTTGAACAATCTCGACAATAGCCGTTTCGAAAGCAAATTGGAGGCAGCAGATTTGGAGCACATCGCATTTGCAGCAAATGCCGCCGCTGGCGCACCATTAGCTTGCGGTTCGGTTGCGCCGGGCTGGCTAGCTCGCCGCGAGCGCAGTGAGCGCCGCGCGCACACACCTTGTGCGTGACGAGCAGGTGCAGCTGCGCGCCGTCGAGCAGCGCGTCGAAGCCCGCGAGCGCAGTGAGCTCCGCGAGCCGGAACCGCCAGCGCACGCAGTCGCGCCGCCAGCCGCCGAGCCCCGGCGCCGCGCGCGCGCCCTCCAGCCGCGGCTGCGCACACGCAACACGGGGTCACTACGCTCACTATTGACGGCCACTATATTATTTTAATCGTACATGCGATAGTGTCTGTCTGTCAGCTACGCTTTGTCGGCTCATCATTTGGTATTAACGCCGTTGTCTCCATTTTCGTCGATTCAAAAATCGATATAAGTATGTAACGCGTGAATTGAAAAATTTGAAATTAATCTATATATATAAAAATGAAACCCGTTTTCCTTGGTCACGGCATCACGCGTGAATGGCTGGACCGATTTCACTAATTCTTTTTTTGTTGTATTTGTTATTATTAAGAAGGTTCTTACGGAAAAAAATATAAAGAAAATCTCTCAGGTAATAAGTGTAAGTGATCAATTTGCTTCATACAGTAATTTTTAACCTTAAAAAACCTGAGTCTTAAAATAAAAAAGGCATGCAAAAATGTTTGTGATAACTAAACGTCACAAACGTCAGAATTCCACGGAATTAAAAATCCGAGTACACTGCGTCCATTCGCAACAGGTAACAGACGTTGGAGTGAGGTAGCTGTTACCGTTCTCTCAAAACGAAATTTCGGCTCGTGTAACAAACAGCCTTAAGATAGTTTGCATCCCGGGTAAGGACATATTATGATACTTTTTATTCCGAAAAAATTACACTTCTTGCGGTAATCAAAAAAAATGGCTGTCATAGGGACTGCCGATAGAAGTGAAAACGAATATTTAAAATAACAACACAGCACTTTTAAAATAATTAAAATATTAACCTTAAAACAAAGGCATTAAAGTTTGATTACGAATGTACTACTTACCACCTTTTGTCTTAAGAAGAATGGTGTCGCATGACCGACACCGTTCCACATTTTTACCCCCTACCCAAATACTCACCAGCGGCGCGGCGCGCCAGCCCGCCTGCGCGAGCAGCCCGTGGCCCGCGTACGCCACGAGGTCGGCGGTGGCGCTCAGCGGCTTGGCAATGGCGCCCAGCAGGCCACGCCGCAGCGCCGCGCCGCCGCCGCCACCGCCGCCGTCCGCGCCCGCCGCCACGCCCACCAGCGGGTGGTGCGCCAGCCCGCCCACCGCGCCTGCGCACACACCGCCACGCGCCAGCGCTCTCAGCCGACATCAGACATCACGATTACATCCTTCCACTAAACTATTATAAACGTGACTCTTGCCATTGACACATTTTTTTCTAAATAGATTTTGAGAAAATGACAAACGAATACGACCGGGGAGCGTTTTCTGAGAGGGAGGGGAAGAAACCCGTATCCTTGGAGTGGGGACTTCTAAATAGCTATACTTCTTAGATCTTAAAGAACTACAAATGTTCTAGTTAAAAAATAGTCCGGGTATAACTTTTTGACCGAGCGATGCGAAGGTCTCTGAGTCTACTTGAGTGAATTTGCCTTGTCCGTCCGTCCATCTGTCAGAGCCTTATAACTTCTGAATTACTGAACGTAATTCCTTCAGCTTTAAATATAATATGTAAACCGATGGCCTC
Source organism: Erebia aethiops (assembly GCA_923060345.2). Classification (NCBI taxonomy): domain Eukaryota; kingdom Metazoa; phylum Arthropoda; class Insecta; order Lepidoptera; family Nymphalidae; genus Erebia; species Erebia aethiops. The sequence goes on along the minus strand of OV281079.1, from coordinate 2,047,509 downwards.
CAACCTAATATGGCTTAAAAGCTATAAAAATCTTTATCTCATAGAAGCGAATGCGAAATAAAATATTTTTATAGCGTTACATAGGGTTGCGGTATATCATTTTAAAGATAGTTAGGAATAGAGTCAAAAAATATTTTAAATTTAATCTTTGACCAAAAATTGACGAAATGGGGGGCTTTCAAAGTGGAGATTTTCTAACGTCCAAAGTTAACCTCAGACTCGAAATTTTCTGAAAGGCTGAGCCTGAAACTTGATCAATTATTTAATTTCCTTTACTTGAACAACAAATACTAAAATTAGATAAATATTATAAAGAAACGAAATGATTTAATTTCTAATGAGCTTCAGTATTTTTACCAGAACTGCACAATGATGTCAATAGATGGCGCCGCGAGGTCTCAGTTCGGGGCGAACCACTAGTATAATAATTATTAACGCCCGAAAATTCAGTGTATAACGGGACGGCGAACCGAATTCCTTCACTCACCGAGTATGTTGATGGCGAAGTTGGTGAGCCCCGCCGCGAGCCCCGCCATCAGGCTCGACGGCGCTCGCCTCCTGAAACACACGCAGCGGTGAGCGTATACCTACAGCGGTCGGCGTCGGCGTCGCGCACACCACTCACCTGGCGGCGGCGGCGCGGCGCGCGTGCTCGTCGTCGCCGGCCAGCAGGTCGAGGTTGCGTGCGAGCGAGCCGGCCGCCGCACTCAGCGAGCGCAGCAGCGCGCCAGCCGCCGCCGACGCTGCGCCGCGCACGCCGCCCGCCGCCGCCGCGCCGCCCACGCGCGCCGCCAGCGCGCCCGGCGCGCCCAGCAGCTCCAGCCCGCCCACCACCCAGCCCGCGCCCAGCACCGCAGCGGACAGGTAGTGCACGGTGAGCGCGTGCGCGAGCCGCGCCGGCGACGTCATCGCGTCCTGCAGCCGGAACGCGCCCAGCCGCAGCGGACACTCGTCCAGCGCGATGTACATCCGCACCTGACACACACGCGCACACACTAGTGGTGCCGTCACACCTACCGCCGAGGCGGCCGCTCCGCTATGCGAATGCCTGCAGGGAGCGCCCACAGAACGCTATTCATGTTTTCTATAGTGACCTGTTCAATGCATTTGACTGTGGTAATCACAAAATTTGTTGGTCAAATTAAGCCACTATGACATCAGAAAATATGTTTCACGCGATCTCATTGCTTCTTATCTTAACTACAGGACTCAGAGGATACACATAAACGACGTGAAGTCGGAGGGCTCACCAGCAATAATGGGTCTCCCCCGAGGCTCGATCTTGGGTTCCTTTCTAGTTTCAGTGTTTATGAATATAGCATTACACATTGGCACTTTTAGCGAAGGTGTTTTCTTTGACTTCTGAAGAATTACGTGTACTGTAATCGCTTAAAATGTACATAACTTGGAAAAGTTAAGAAGCGCGTACACCCGCGTTCCCATGGCTGGGAGACAGAAGACTCAACGGCCAGGCCATCACCGCCAGTGAAGCAGATGATTATAATCCCTTTATCAAATAAGAACGTAGCACTTACCGCAGTGTGCAGCGTGACGGTCAAGTCCAGCGGATGAATGTGTAACTTCCTCAGCCTCAGGGGGCACTGCAGAGTCCTGGCGTCGGCCAGGTCCGGCGCGGCGTCCGACGCTGCGTCCAGCGCTGTGTCCGGCGCGGAGTCCGGCGCGGCGTCCGGCACCAGGCGGAGCAGCTCCGCCGCGGCGGCGACGAACGCGTCCTCCACGTACAGGGCGAGCGGCCCCAAGCGAACCTCCACCTCGGTCAATTCTGCGAAACGAGCCAATAGACATTAACTATAGAGGGCATGTATACGTCGACAGAGCTGCAAGCCGGCGGTTGCGGGCGTTCGCGAGCGCGCCCACCTCGGTATCTGCAGCCGCCCACCGCCCACGCGTCGTGGCAGGTGCGCAGCAGCAGGCGCGCGACGTCGGCGCGCGTCGCGAACGCGTCCTCGCCCATGCCCCACAGCGGCGGCCAGCGCTCGGCGCCCGGCGCGCCGCCGCCGCCGCCACTGCCACCGCCACCGCCGCCGCCGCCGCCGCCGCCGCCGCGCGTCGCCGCCACCACCGCGAAGTCGAACTGCTCCGTGTCGTGCTGCGCGTTGTCCACTTGCACGTCCGCCACCGCGAGCGTCGCCACCGCCCTCTGCGTCACCAGTCTCACCGTTAACACGCACACACACACACACACAAGACGTGTTTGCAACGGGTCGGCACTAGTGGTCCGAAGTGGTTGGCTAACGCCACAGTTGTCAGAGATGAAGTCACTCACTGTAGTGTCGGCGCGCACACAGAGCGCGGCGCGCTGCAGATACAGCGCCAGCAGCGGCGGAGCGTGCGCGCTCGCGCCCACCGTTAGCGCCACGCCGCCCACCACGCAGCGCACGCGCTCCGCGTCGAGCCGCGCCGAACCGCCCGCGCCGCACGACCACTCTGCGACAAATCACTTCACCTCTCATTCCTTGTTCAGAAACTGTCTGCAACTTGCTTCGTATACATTATTTTTATATAGATCATTTTATGATCGTCTTTGAGTACATAGTTTAAAATATTTTCACATTGGAGGGTGTGTTGCGCGCTAGATGGCGCCTTCATCACAATAAAAAAAAGCGAGGCGCGTGCTCGTGGCCGGAACTATCTACACTGTGCTAAGTTCAGGTTCATCATCGCCGAGCCATCGGCAGCCCACCGCCGAGCACGGATCTGCTTATTCATTAATTATTTCTTAAAACGCACATAGATCCGAAAAGTTAGAGGCACCTGGGATTGTAATCCCCTCGATTTGAAACTCCAAGCGTAGACCACCTAGGCTATTATAGCCTTGTGACAAGTATAATTCGTGTCAACAAAAAGAAGCGGCGGCGCTAATCACTTCCTTGTCAGCCAACTGCTGCAAACTGTAGTGTGCAAGTGGAACGATCAATGAAACCAAAAATTTTCCCTATTATTACTTGTATATACATTGTTTTGTTACGAAAATAATGATTTAACTCGTTTGTTAGCTTTACGCGGCTCAACTGCACCATGGATCGTGACGGGCACCGAGACAAGAAAAATCAAATGTTCAAATAACCTTTTTCCTCCATTTCAAACGCTTGGGAAGGTTCGGAGTAATCGGCGGAGAGTTCGCGAGCGACCGTCACCACGCTCGGCTTCTCGCTCGTACGCAACGATTCTGTGCAAAAATATTTATTATTACCTCGGTCAGACGACGCGTTGTCAGTGCGCATTTCAATACGAGATGTTTGTGTTGACTGATTTTTAGGTATGTAAGAGTGAATGAATACACTAATTAGCTCTACTGCTTATATTACACATTATTATGGTGTATCTCAAGGGAGCACACTAGATCCAGCGATATTTTTCCTCCATGGAAATGATTTTGGTGAAACAAAATTCCAGGGTCCTAAAGTGTACCAGTGTACTGTACTGCAGGAAATCACGGAAACAAATAAAACATATCACTGAGGAGAGTATTTCAACTTCTTAACCTGGGTAGATTACAATTAAACGACGATATATTGCGTAGTTACTCAAACTGTTCCACGATCACTGTAATTCCATGAAAATGTAGAAAATTACAATAGGATAGTAGGTGACAAACGAGTACCTGTAATATCGTTTTGAACAGCGGTGGAAAGCCTCATCAGGGATGAATCCTTTAACGTCGCGCCGAGAGCCGTCATCACCACCGCGTTTCCACCTTTTCCATTTTCTGGACTTGTTTCATCCTAGAAAATAATTATTGTATTCTTAAAAGTTCAAATCACAAGAGTAAATTTGTCCTGTCGCGCCAGTCGCCCCGTCTCGCCAATGAGAGCGCACAGTATAATGTGGTATAATATAGACGTGTCCGCGGAGTGAGTGTACGCCGACCGCAGGGTACTCACATGTTGCACTACAACCGTCGCGCTGTCCGCTTCGCGGGTTTGCGCGTCGGGAGACAATGTCGTCGCTTCTTCGCGCTGGGTGACTGCCGACGCCGATTCCTGCGTTACTGAAATACACACGTTACATTATCCCCACTCCTCTTCTATAGGAAAGTAATTTAGTAGCGGTGGTAGATTTATTTCTCTATTTAATACCACTGTAAAAGTTAATTTGAAATTTGCCACGGGCAAACTTTAACTGATGCTTGATATTTTGACAGATTTGCTGTACAAAGCTTTCAAAACCCTTAATTTTTCTTAAGTCTCCCCTTAAATAAATTACTTCGATCAAACATGATATGCTGCCGATCGTTGATTTGAGTTCTTTCACGACTGGGAAGTGGAGAATCTATTTCGGTTACTTCCTTTGGTCTTATCATGCGGAAGCGTGATTTAAAAGTTGTAAATATATATATTTATATATACACATAGAATTATCGAGTAGTTTCAATGTAATTTTCCCTTCTGGTTTTGCTGTAAACCTCGAAGCGAACACTTTTTCTGCTAGTTTTTATAAAGGATTGCACATCTTGTACATGCTTTCACTATGGAAGTAATATATATCGACTTACGATTTTCATATGCACTGACTCGATGCACTTCATTTTCCACGGTCGACAATACATTAGCCTGAAATAAAGTAATTGCACCTTGTAAAATTTGCTCTCATAAAGCCCAAAACGATACATGCTATTTATATAGTACTAATATTCGTTGAACTTACACCGTCTTGAAGTGACACTGAATCATCCGAAAACGCACCCAGCAATCTCCGTCTAATGTCACTTGCCGATATATCGTGCTGTAAATATAATATATTATGTTTGTAGAAAGGAATATCTGAATATAGTTGCTTATTAACAAAACTATTACAAAAACCGACTAGCTCAAATTAGTTAGTTTCTGCAAAATCATTGGTAACACTGCCGTTGTTCAGGAACTTCATTATAAGCATTTGATCTCTTTAGCTTGGTCTTAGTAGTGATAAAACAGACAGCTGCACTGTACGTGCCGACCCGCTGACTGCATTTCCGCTGCATGTGTAAGGAAAAAACAAATGCTCTAATTTGTTATAATAACATGAAAAATAATAGAACTGTCTAATCGGGGACAAATGCTTTCCACACACGTGCATAGTGTAACTATACGTATCTTACTAGTGAAAAATAATTCATGAAAAAAAATTATATGTTATAATAATAAAATAATAGTAAAATAATATTAAAACAATAATAGAATAATAGTATATATTATGATATAGTAGAGGTGCGTTTTTGGAAACTTACTAAGGAGTTTAACGACGCAGGGACCGCTCGGGGAAGACGAGGCATGGTGCATGCACAATGCACAACGTAAACGAACGTTCAACGAATCATGTAACGTCACTGCTATGTCGTTCGATATAACAAGTATTGATTGCCTCTGGGAGCGCGATACATAAAATTATTATTTTATGTATAGATGCAATAAACAATTTCTAACACACTGTTTGTTGGATGCTGCCTGGTAGGGAACCTTAGTACAGTCCGCGAGGCGTAAGCTGAGCTTTGCATTTGTGTGAGTGTACATAGATAGTGTAGGTGTAACATTGGCCTAAAGCGCGGCGCGTCCCTTGCTTGGTATAAACCGGTTTTTACTGCTTTTTGACAATCGGCCTGAGGCGCGGTGCGTCCATCGCTTGACGCAACTTCACCTCTTGTACTGGTAGCAGCGTGACGTGTTTCTTAATATTTTATTTTATTTTATTTTTATTTTTTATTAAAACATTTGGGCTATGATAAAAGGCTACGTTGCGAAAAAAAACGTGTCAATGAATATGGATGTAATAATGAGGTTAGTGACAGAAAAAGTTGGCAGTATCACTGCACAAGAATGGAAAAATGTATGCGATCACGCAGTAAAAGAAGAAAATAAGTTTAAAGGCCATGACACTGTTCTTGATGATTTATCGGAACGATTCATTATTAACACAGACGACACATCAGACGAGAGTGAAAATGATGATAAGGAAAATGATGAAGATGCAATGTCCGATGTAGAAGAATTTTAATACTTTTTCATATTTGAATTGTATTTATCTTTTAAGAATAAAATTTATTTTTAAAAGTTTTTTGTCTGACTACTTTTAGTGATCACTCACACAAATGCAAAGCTCACCTAACGCCTCGCGGACTGTACTATGTACTTCGTGAACCTGCTTGGAGAGCTAATATATCCGACGATATTCAATCTGCCTATGGTGGATTTATAACATTTAAAATATAACGTAATTTCATATATAAACCATACCATACAAATTATCATTGCAGGTTGAGTTGGGCCTGTGGAGCGTACGGTATTTCGCTTTAGCGATGCCTCAGCACGACTGGTTATGTCTGGATATCTACCTAGTTGGACGTTAAGATGGGATTGGTTTGTTATTGAACCTCAGAGAGCTTGCTTTCTGTGCGCAGTGTACTTCGCGTGCACTTGTACGTTCAGCAGTATTTGCCTTGCGATCAACGCCGACTTTCTAATTATCTTACAACGTTCGCTATGCTCGAACGATAACTTACCATGGTTGGTAGGACGCTATTTATTATTGCCAAAGGTAGAATTATGCGTATGATGCACCAGATACCTAACTACATTTTGCACGACGCTGACTCAGCCTCGACACTTATATATAGTTGAATGGATTCACAACCTATGCTGCTATACTAATTGCAGGTTCATGGACTCACGACCCTTGTACTTGTAAATGCATAAATTCACGACCTATGCTGCGGCACATTGGTTCACAACCATGTTACGCACAAACGACATCCTACTACCCATGGTGGTTCCACGCTGTGTTTGATCTAACATAATATTATTACTGAAGGTTGCATCACGCCTGTGGACTCTGTTTCGTTGCGACGAACGACCCTGCAGTGCGCCTGGTGTATCCTTGAAACCTATTACAGGTATATGTGGGAGTACACCACTCTTAAAATTTAATTATCCAGCTATATGCTGACATAAGTGGAACGCACCACTCTAAAGTATGCTCGTACATACGTTGCGCTATTTTCGCGGTAGATGACCTAGTGGTTTGGAGGGGGGAGGCTGTTGACTTTTGGTATTTTATGAGACTTATTAGTCCATGTATTGATGCCTTTTGGAATACCAAGAGTGGGAAGAAGCCTACCGTTGGTGGCGGGGCGGAGCCAATTCCCACCATCATTTATTTTTTAGAAAAGTAAATGATGCCAATCAAAGCACCTTCCTTTAATAAAAGGAAGATGCTTGCCACTAGGATAATTAGCTTCACGGTGACCTTATGGAACAACATAAATGTTGTTACATAAGATAGAAATCGAAACCCTGAGTTTCTAAACATATACTCGTAGCATGATAAAATGAAAGGTCTTTAACTCTCAAAGATCCGAAGTATTAAAAATCGTATAGAAATATAATTTGAATGATCCTATACATAGCGACTGGATCACAGAGTATTAGTGCTAAGAAGTAAGGCAATAAAACGAGCAAAGCACGTTATACTTGAACAGAAAGCATGGCATAAAACACACGTATAAGCGCGTGTCCTAGTTGTATACTAATTCAATACTCGACTACGCAACTAAAACGCTTGACATCACTTATTGTTGAATTAATACTTGGTCGTTATTAAACTTTTCTATAACTCGAACGCGTTCTTGAAGAAAGGTATAAATTCTCAGGGACCCCGTCAGGTTAGTTACAACCTCAGACGCCTCTTCCCCGACAAGTACAATGTCGTCAGCGAACATCATGCACCAGAGTGCCTGCTCCTGTATATCTGATGTTAGAGCATCCATTACCAGGTGAAACAGGTAAGGATTTAAAGCCGATCCCTGGTGCAAGCCCAATTCCACATTGAACCTGTCTGTCTGCCGATTCCCGCTTTTTATATTAAAATCTTAAAATATACCCTTATGTTTCTTCGTGGCGGCACCGAGTTTTTATAACAACTCAATTCCAGTTTTCGGTTAATTTTTTTATAATGGCTGTTACACACACGGCAGAATAAACCAGCTGAACGAAACTATAGGTAAGTGTTCCAAGTCAAGAGTGAGTGTTCCCGCTCACCTGGTCGACGTCCTGCAGCTCTACGAGCGTGGAGTGCGGGTGAGTGCGCACGCGCACCTTGACGGTGGCGCCCGCCGTCTGCAGCAGGTGCTCGCCGGCCGTGACCGCGAGCGGCGGCGACCACGAGTAGCGGCCCTCGCCTGACATGGACGTTTATAAGTTTATTGATTCATCGTTACGTCAAATAGCGACACTTGTATCACTTCACTTGTATACAAAATCACATGTTCGAAAACCGATGCTGCTTTGAAAGGAAATAAACTATGAAAACTCAGGAATTTAGAATGTGGAGCCAGGTGCAAATAGTAAAACACTTATTGAGAGAAGTCTACGAAGACACGGACCTTTAAAAATTGAACATTGCTTATCCGTGGACTCTAAATTTTCTCAGTGCCTGACCGAAGGCTTCAAACAGTGAGCGTTCAGATATAGATATTTGAGTAAAAGTCACAAGTAAAAGTTCACTGAGCGGGCCACGTAGAGAGTTTTTGTACGTAATTAAATCAAAGATGAGGAAATCCGTAGAAGAACTAGAGTAACCGGCGTGCACTTAATAGTTTGCAAAATTTAAATGGCAATGGACGGGACACAGTTCGATCAACTGATAGTTGTAGTGGTCCCACTACGCTAGAAGCGCCACGGCGGCACATCCCTCACTTTGCAATAATCACAAGCGGCGCAAGAATCTCTACGAGGTGTGGCCGGACCGACTCACCCGTGCAGCGGCCGACAGTGAGGAAGGGCAGGGTGGTCGGGGTCGCGGGGCGGGGGTCGCGCGGCGGGTAGCGCGCGCAGTGCGCCGGCGTCGAGTAGTGCGTGGCGCGCCCCGCGCCCACCTCGCACCACCACAGCGCGCCGCTCACCTCGCGCACCGGCTGCACACAACACACGCGACCGACGTTATATTATAGAGCAATTATAGTGAAACACTGCTTGCGTCTGTGTAACGACGATTTCGCAGTTCCTTGCGAAACAATACCGACAAGGACGCAACTATTTCATGTAGCTAGTGCTCGAGTGAAACATAGCGTATGCAAAATTCTGCCATACTACTTACAGTTTTTTTGTTGTTTCGCGTTCGCATACGAACGCGTAGGTGTACTAAAGGCGTTAGGGAGTTAAGCTGCTTGCGTCGAAAACGACGCGCGACTCGGTCGCGACACTGTTGCGGTTCATAGATTTCACAAAAATGCGGCATAAATTGATAGAGGTGTGGAGGGAAGTGCGCGGTCGGTGCGCGTGTCACCTGGTCGTGGTGCGCGTGGGGGCGCGCGGGGTCAGGGTCGCGCGGCTGCGCCACGGCGAGCGCGGCGGCGGTGCGGTTGCGCAGCACGAACTGCGGGCATGGGTCGGCCGCCACCGTCACCAGCACGCGCGCGCCCGCCCGCCGCTGCGTCACCACCGCCGCCACCTGCCCACCCGCACGCAACATTCATTATATATTCATTGAACAACATTTTGTATCAAATCAAATCAAATGGTTTTTTTACTCAAATAAACTTACAAGTATTTTTGAATCGTCAAACTGAATCTACCGTATCGTTTGTATTGAAGTGAAAACTTCTTTAGACGCATTGAGCACCTTTTGGTAGGGGGTATAATAATATAGTACATTCGTAATTAAACTTTAATGTCTTAGTTTTAAGGTTTACATTTGAAATATTTTTATTACTAGCTGACCCGGCGAACTTCGTACCGCCTTAGTATGCAAAATTAAATGTATATTTTTAAATATTTCTGAGAGATTTTCTTAATATTTTTTTACGTAAGAACCTTCTCCTAATAATAACAAATACAACAAAAAAAGAATTAGTGAAATCGGTCCAGCCATTCACGCGTGATGCCGTGACCAAGGAAAACGGGTTTCATTATTATATATATAGATTGTACATTTTTTTAAATAAGAATAAAAATAAAATTAAATATTCGTTTTCACTTCTATCATCGACAGTCCCAATTTTTTTTCATTCGGTTGAACAAACTTCAGGCAGTTCGCATCCGCAGACGCATCGACCGTGGTCACGACGAGATCATACGTGGTACTTCGTATTATAGAGGTGGGTCGGGTCGAGGTCGAGCCGGGGCGCGGGCAACGTCGTTTGAACGTACTCACCGAGTGTCCGTCCGGGTGTGGCAGCGCGACGGCGCGGCGCGGCGGCGCGGCGCCCAGGCGCACGGGCACGGCCGCGGCCGCGGCGCCGGCGCGCGCGCCACCCGCCAGCGCCACGCACACGTATGCGCGCAGCTCGGCCGCGTCGCCGCCGCGCCAGCGCCCGCGCATCCAGAACCGGCATAGCGGCGTGCCGCCACCGCTGCGCGATAGTCGCGTACGCATATTATATACTTATTGCAAAAGCGATTATTACTGTCTTTCTGCTTCACATTCACACATCTGTTCAACAGACGAAATTTCACAGCGACAGATTGCATCCCCGAAAAAGACATCATTCCCTCAAATCGTTTTGAAAAACCTAAATGTTCGGGCACCGTGTAAAACAGCTTTTTTTAAAGCTAAGCTTCTCAATCTAAATGGCAAATCATAACAAACAGCAACCGCGAAACCTAGGCCAAAAATTCTTTATAATTCACAATACCTTCCTTCCTTAGTGGGCTCTACGACTTTGAACATCTTCGGGCGTAAAACGGAATTCTTGTCCATTTGATCCGGAATCGCCATCGCAGATACCTAAAATCCCAACACTAATTACTATAATATATAATACTAACTGATGCCCATGGCTTCATCCACGTGGTTAAGTTTTTTTTATTCCCGCGGGAATTCCTTAATTTTCCGGGATAAAAAGTATGCCTATGTCACTCTCTAGATCCTCAAGTATACCCATGCCAAAAATAACGTCGATCCGTTACTCCGTTGCGGCGTGATTAAAGGACAAACCAATAAACAAACACACTTTCGCATTTACAATATTAAGTATGATGATTATATAACATTTCATTGTGATCATACTGGTACTTTTTGCCTCCGCCTAATGCACTATGACAACTGCGTTAACCTACACGAAAAGAAGAGCATGTGATTATTGGAATTTGTTTAAATTGCCACTATTATCATGCAAAGGTGAATATCAATTTACTAGAAGTATTAATAGGCCTATTACACTGCACTTTTAACAGGGCCCTGTGGCGTGGCCGCTAGTTTTGGCGTCGCTTATTACAAAGCAATAAGGACCAAATTAGGGACCCTTTCTCCCTAAATATTATTACACTACACTGATTCAGGGTAAGAGTCCCTAAAGTGCAGTGTTAAGGCCTATCAGTATAGGTTAGATGTTGAGTATGATATATGGAGTAGTAGCATAATTAGTTTCCGCAAGTGCGAGCCGCGAGCCGCGAGCCGCGAGTCTCTCACCAGCACGGCGCAGGGCAGCCGGTTGACGAGCGCGTACGTGGCCGTAACGCCCAGCACGTTTATGTCCTCGTGCACTTCGTAGCACATTGTCAGCAGCGCCACCTGCGCGAGCGGATACCGTTAACAACACGATCACAACCAAACGGTCATTCGGTATATAGAATGGCACCACTATCGGCCTAGCATTCGTTTTAGTCTGGTTATTTATAAATGGGGGTTTTTTAAAAATTCATTATAGGCTTACGCTTGATCACAATCTGTGGAAGTGATGATGTGGCCTAAGATGGGACGCGCTTGCCTAGAAGATGCCTATTCACTCTTGATTTAGAGATACACGGATTGTAATTGGTGGGAAACACAGTTTTTGGTAGAGTGTTTCAGACCCTAGCCATACGAATAAGGAATGAAGACTTAAGAAATTATGAGAATTAAGATTAATTAATACCACAGAAGAACAAGAGTAAACTAATATTAGGGATAATTAAGAGATTATTAATTATTAAGATTACCAGCCAGCAAACTACTTCAACTCAGGCTGTGAGAGTCAAAGAATTCACTGGCTAGAATTCTACGCATAAAGTTGGTCGTGGTGCAAAAGAGAGCTAGCTTTTTGAGTGTACACCCAATTACTGGGAAGCCGGCATGCATTTAGCTGATCTTGCAAGTGCGGGGTTACCAGTTAACAAATAGCATTAAACTTAAAAAACACAAACAACATTACAAAAAAAAGCAATCAGCTAGAAATATTATTAGTCTATGATACTGCACCAATGAACTGATGCAGCATCCTTTTTTACTGCTGTAAAGAGAGTGAATGAGGATCCGTGGTAATTTTAGCAGTTTTGAAGCGGTTATTGTACTCATGACATATTCTAAGCAACACATTATTTTGTCCTAAGTTAGTTCTGCATCCCTTAATAATAAACGGTTTGTAATCTGAAATACGCGAGTTTTTTCTTGGCACACAAAACTTTATTTTAGATAAAATACTTGGGCAGTCAATTTCGTTATTTAAAATTTTGAAAAGATAAACTTGGTCGGCTACCCAGCGACGGTTTTAAAGTGAAGCTATTTTAAAAAAAGTTTATTCTTTGTCTGTAAGAATTTAATACCCTCTTTTTATTTTGATGCGCTGTCAGCAGAAAGAGAAAACGTTTTTGAACTCTTTCGATTCTCTTCACTGGATCTTTATAAGATGGGTTCCAGATGCTCGAACCGTATTCTAATGTACTACGAATCAAGGCAGAATAAAAAATCTTAAGAGCCGAACACGACTTGAATGATTTGCAATTACGCCAGATGAAACCAAGCAGCCTAAGGCATTTTCTCACCTTCTGGTCGCAGTGTATGGCGAAGTGGGCGGGGTGGCGCGGCGCGAGCGCGCCGGGCGCGGGCCTGCCGTAGCGGCCCGGCTCCTCGCGGCACAGCTGCAGCGGCCCGCTCACGAACGTCTCGCGGCCCGCCTCCACCGACAGGAAGAACGGCTTCTGCCGGCCCGAGGGGAACACATCGACCGTTAGGCTGTACGTTCGTTTACACGACACACAGGAGCAGCGCGGCGATGCCCACCTGCAGCACGGCCGACGGCGGCGCGAGCGCGACGCCGGGCTCGAGGCGGCACAGCGGCGCGGCGTCGTGCGCGCGCAGCGTCAGCGGCAGCGGCGCCGCGTTGGCGAGCAGCGCCGCGGGGCTCAGCCGCAGCTCCAGCGAGCAGCCGCCGCCCGCGCGCACCGCCGAGTACCTCACCTGCGAGCACAACTACTATTCGATATTTGCCACCACGTCCGATAACTATTATTACAACAGGACGCGGGATGTCTCAAAAAGTATAGCGTGCCCATTTACTACAAAGGGCCCCTTTGTGCGGTAAAGTGGTGCCAATAAAACGTGGCCGCTGACAGTCTAAGTGTTGTTAAAAGTGGAGTATGAAACGCAAAACCGACACGTTTTCACTGTGGGACATTAATCTAAAAGGCAGCTGCAGTTCGGAACCGTTCAGTACAGGTACAGTACAGTTCTGAATCGAATTCTCGGCACCCTATATCGAAAGATATGGACGTGGATGGCGTGCGGGTGCGAGTGCGGTGCGGGTGGTTATACTCACGGTGACGTCACAGCGCGGCTGCAGCAGCGCGGGCTGCCACGTGCCGGGCCAGTGGCGCGTGACCGCGGAGTAAGGCCACTCCGAGCGCGCCGAGCGCGCCGAGCGCTCCAACCTGCGGAGTGCGACACAATATAATGTCGGCTACGACTTCACGCGCGCACATACGCACCACCTGTTTATGTTGTGTTGATTTCTAAGTTTTACGAAAAAAAATACGGTTGTCTGTACAGTCAGTCACTTGCACGATCAGGGTCAGGCGGAACGTGACACTTTTTCGTGCGTGCAGCCCGTGTTCATCGATTATATTATTTTATTTTTAATATCTCTATACGAGCAATTCGCCAATTCACTTTAAATCACACTTAAAAATACACTTTTTCCATTATTTCGATAACCATTCATGTTATTGTAAAGACGTTTTTAATCTGCGGAACTCTTGAACCTTTGAGTGTTCCAGCACGCGCTCGGCCAATTTCAGTCGACCAAAGACAGGCCTATATAGCTTAATTACTTCAAATTTACATATTATATAGAAATCCATGGTCCAAAGCCGAAAATTATATAAAAAGTAATAAAAATACTTATTTAGGAGTGGCTCGCATAAAAGCAGTGACTATTTATAATTTTCAAGTTTTTCAATGAGAAGTGAATTATTATTTTTTAGCTCGAGCTAAGCGTGTGGGATATCCTCGAATAGCTGTTCTCTGTAGGTCCGATCTCACGGGAGGTCGGGAGGTCGGGAGGTCAGGAGGTCGGGAGGTGGCGAATCACCACTATACGAGTAGAGTAGAGTAGAGTAGGATCTTTCGCTCACCAGTGTCGTATGTCGTGCAGTATGTCGTCGATGCGGTCGCACGGCGGCGGCTTCTCGAACACGGACGCTTCCGTCGCGCCGTAGTGCAGCGGCACCGCGTCGCGCGTCACCGGACACTCGATGTTCCTGGCCACACTATACACTATACACACTACATACGCGCTAACGCTCTCACGGCGGACACTCGACACGTGGTGACCTCCTGCGATGGCTTGTGTCCTACTTGCGTGAGCGTACCCAAGCAGTGGCAGTCAAAGGGTATATTTCCACCTTTGTACCTATAACGTCTGGCGTTCCCCAGGGCTCCCACCTCGGACCTTTACTATTTAATATTTTTATAAATGACGTTACAAACTGTATTAGAAACTCTCATCTGCTTTTGTATGCAGATGACACAAAAAATTTCAATATAATTAGGACTGAAAGAGACTGTTTTGGCTTACAGGAAGATTTAGATCGAATTAGTGAATATTGTAAGGTTAATGGATTAGATTTAAATATAGATAGGTAAATGCTGTACTATTTCCTTTTCAAGAAAAACAAAGAATGCACTATTCCATAATTACTTCTTACTTAGCAAAAAATTGCGTAGGGTTGATGAGGTGAGAGACCTGGGTATCCAACTAGACAGACAATTACTTTTCGATCAGCATCTGAACAAAATCAAAAATAAAGCATACAAAATGCTCGGGTTCGTTCTCCGGCAAACGACTGACTTCAAAAACCCAAAAACTCTAATCCTTCTTTATAACTCAATTGTCAGATCCCATTTGGAGCATGCTTCCAATGCTTGGAACCCTCAGTATGCAGTTCACGTGGATATGTTGGAGAATATTCAACGCAAATTTACAAAATGTTTGAACAAAAGGTTTAGTTCATTTAATACTACTAATATAAATACTTTACAAATAAGGAGGGAACATAAAGATCAAATATTTTTATATAAAATTATCAATGGATTGATTGATAGTCCATATCTACTAAATAAAATAAAATTCTGTGTACCTAAATTAGATAAGCGTAAGTCACGTAAAAGTAAAATGTTTGTACTTCCACGTGCCAGAACCAATTATAGTCATAACAGATTCATCGTTCGAGCTTGTGATACGTATAACATGAAATATCTCAAAATAGACCAATTATTTTATATATACTATATATAGCTCAATTACCACTGACTCACTGACTCACTCATTGACATAATTGTTCTCCTAGAAAGAGACAGAAAACGATACTATGATGTACGGGAGATGTGTTCGGGTGCGGGAGTCGAGTAGGGAAAAATTATGACATTTCGGAAAAACAAGATGGCGGCCGACGTGATTCTTGCAGCTCTCTTGTTTTCCAACCGATTTTGTTTAAACTCGCAACGATTGAAGAAACTAGGAAACGATCAATAGAAAAAGTGGAAAAAATTGGAAAAACAAGATGGCGGCCGAGCTGTAGTGTTTTGAAATTTTTGATTTTTCGACCCCGAACCGCGGCGCCACAGATCCGAAACGGCGTGGTCGAGCGTAATATTTTTTTCTCTTTTCGCCTACAACTATCCTGTATTTTGACAGAACGGGAGTGGTTTTTAGAAATTCAAGATGGCGGCTGTCGCGGCGGCCGTTCGGTCTGAGGTACGAAAAACCGCAATTTTAAAATTCAATTTTCTCACAGTTGGCAACGTCGGAGCGTTTTGACTTGTAAAAGGCGATTGTGTGTACAGACTCGAAGTATGGATCGGGTAAAAAAAATTACCCCATTTCTAGGGAAATTTATAAGATTTACCCCAAAAATAAAAAAATCGAAATACGCATTTTTTGCAAAATTCGAGTACGAGCGACCACGTGTCCCACTTGTACGAATGACATTTGGGTGTTTTCGTCGCCGAGGTCTGGCAACACTGGGATTTATCAAAGTAAAAGTGATTTTCGACATGGTCTTTTTTCAGGGGCTATCATTTCGGCTGGGTGCGAGCGAGATGAAAAATTGAAACGTCATCAGGAGCGGTATATCCTGTAGTTTACGGGAAAATTATGAAACTATGTAAAATGCTTGTGTGAAACGAGGTGGCGGCCATTTTGTATTCTTTTTGTGTTTTTGAAAATTTCGATCACGATTTTGAGGCAGTTGGCAACATTTGGGAAAGTTGACATGTAGGGATCGACTGTGTAACTCGACCGGCAGTATCGAGATATCAAAACAGTGTTGCCACATTTGAGGTAGTTTTCGAGATTTTCCCCAAAAATGTCCTCCTGTAAAATTTTGTATGAAAAATTTTTTTTTCACTGATGGCTTCGTATATAAGTCAGAAAATATAACTCGAAAAAAAATATGGAGACAGCTGATGATTGAGGATTTCGGAGACGGGTAAAGAGCACGGCCAAGGTATTGAAGATAGGTGGGGGGTCCTCGAACTAATGTCACTCGGAACCTCATCCAATAGACAAAGAGCAAAAAAAAAATTCAAAATGGCGGAATTAAGATGGCTGCCATACAAATTTGTTTGGTGTCTATCTCAGAAAGTATAAAAGATGGAAGAGTGGTTTCTTGGCAAGAGATGATCAGGACGAGGAGGTCTATTTAGCAAAATGAAAAAAAATTCAAGATGGCGGAATATTTTTTTTCATACCAAATTATATGGCGATTAGGAACTTTATGGGGACTGGGTACTTCTAACGAATATTTGGGAGAAAAATGTGAAGCGAGTTGATGATTGAGGATTTCGGAGACGGGTGAAGACCGCGGCCAGGATATTGTAGAAAGAGGGGGGAGTTCGACCAAATGCATGAACCTACTAAAAAGAGGCAGAAAACGATACAATGATGTATGGGAGATGTGTTCGGGTGCGCGATGGGAGTAAAGAAAAATTATGACATTTCAGAAAAACAAGATGGCGGCCGACGTGCTTTTTGTAACTTTTTTGTTTTCCAACCGATTTCGTTACAACTTGCAATGATTGAAGAAATTAGTAAACGATCAATACAAAAAGTAGAACAAATTAGAAAAACAAGATGGCGGCCGAGGTGATTCTTGCAACTCTTTTGTTTTCCGACCGATTTCGTTACAACTCGCAATGATTGAAGATATTTGTAAACGATCAATAGAAAAAGTGGAAAAAAAATTGAAAAACAAGATGGCGGCTGACGTGATTTTTGCAACTCTTTTGTTTTCCAACTGATTTCATTATAACTCGCAATTATTGAAGAAATTAGTAAACAATCAATATAAAAAGTAGAAAAAATTGGAAAAACAAAATGGCGGCCGAAATATAGTGCTTTAAAATTTTTGATTTTTCTACCTCAACCCGCGGCGTCACAGATCTGAAACGGGGTAGTTCATGTATAGGAGATGTGTTCGCGTGCGGGATAAGAGTAGGAAAAAATTATAATATTTCGGAAAAACAAAATGGCGGCTGATTTGCTGAAATCAACCGATCGAAGCATAACAAATAGATAGGGGGGTGCTCGACCAAATGTCATTCGACACTTCATCCAATAGACAATGAGCTGAAAAAAATTCAAAATGGCAGATTTAAGATGGCTGCCATAGAAATTTAATTGTTGTCTAACTCAGAAAGTATAAATGACGGAAGAGAGGTTTCTTGGAAAAATATCATATGGACCTGAAGATCTACTTGATGAACAGGAAAAAAATTCAAGATGGCGGAATTTATTCTTGCATAGAATATAAAAGGCGAAAATTGAAGAGACTACAAGTGTAGAACTACTATGCAAGATTTTGATACTTTTCCGTTTAACCCACGACGGGGCTCCCTGGGATTACAAAACAGGAAAATTATTCCAAAATTTAAAAAAAACCACCGCTATTTTGAAATAATTTGTTTATTTGCTGATTTCGTTCAAAATCGATATTTAGGGCTCCCTGGGCCTGGGGTTACAAAACAGGAAAATGTTATCAAAATTAAAAAAAACAGCGCCATTTTGAAATTCACCAATTTGTAAATTGACCAATTTCGTTCAAAATCGATATTTAGGACTACCTGAGATTACAAAACAGGAAACTGGTACCAACATTTTAAAAAATCAGCGCCATTTGAAATTCTTTGTTAATTGACCGATTTCGTTCAAAATCGATATTTAGGACTCCGTGGGATCACAATACAGGAAATGTTACAAAAATTTTAAAAAACCAGCGCCATTTTGAAATTCTTCGTTAATTAACCGATTTCGTTCAAAATCGATATTTAGGGCTCCCTGGGATTACAAAACAGGAAACTGGTACCAACATTTTAAAAATCAGCGCCATTTTGAAATTCTTTGTTAATTGTCTGATTTCGTTCAAAATCGATATATGAGGATCCCTAATATTACAAAACAGGAAACTGTTGCCAAAATTTATAAAATCAGCGTTTTTTTGAAATTATTTGTTAATTGACCGATTTCGTTTAAAATCGATATTGAGGACTCCCTGGGGTTAAAAAACAGGAAACTGAAACCAAAATTTAAAAAAATCAGCGCCATTTTGAAATTCTTTGTTAATGGACCGATTTCGTTCAAAATCGATATTCAGGGCTCCCTCTGATCACAAAACAGGAAACTCATACCAAAGTTTAAAAAAATCAACGCCATTTTTAATAATTTTGCTATAATCATAATAAATGTCTGTACTACTTGTAAGTCAAACCACAACCCGTGAGCTGCTTTAGCAGCTCGCGCACAGGGCGAAACACTAGTTATTATACTATATATAGCTCGATTACCACTGACTGACTCACTCACTGACTGACTCATTGACATAATTGTTCTCCTAGAAAGAGACGGAAAATGATAGAATGATGTACGGGAGATGTGTTCGGGTGCGGGAGTCGAGTAGGGAAAAATTATGACATTTCGGAAAAACAAGATGGCGGCCGACGTGATTCTTGCAACTCTTTTGTTTTCCAACCGATTTCGTTTAAACTCGCAACTATTGAAGAAATTAGTAACCGATCAATAGAAAAAGTGGAAAAAATTGGAAAAACAAGATGGCGGCCGAGCTGTAGTATTTTGAAATTTTTGATTTTTCGACCCCGAACCGCGGCGCCACAGATCCGAAACGGCGAGGTCGAGCATAATATTTTTTTCTCTATTCGCCTACAACTATCCTGTATTTTGACAAAACGGGAGCGATTTTTCAAAATTCAAGATGGCGGCTGTCGCGGCGGCCGTTCGGTCTGAGGTACGAATAAACGCAATTTTAAACTTCAAATTTCTCACAGTTGGCAACGTCGGAGCGTTTCGACTTCTAGGGAGCGATTGTGTGTACAGACTCGAACTATGGATTGGGGAAAAAAAATTACCCCATTTCTCGGGAAATTTTCAAGATTTACCCCAAAAATTAAAAATTTGAAAAACGTATTTTTTGCAAAGTTCGAGTATGAGCGACCACGTGTCCCACTTGTACGAATGACATTTGGGTATTTTCGTCGCCGAGATCTGGCAACACTGGAATTTATCAAAGTAAAAGTGATTTTCGACATGGTCTCTTTTCAGGAGCTATCATTTCGGCTGGGTGCGAGCGAGATGAAAAATTGAAACGTCATCAGGAGCGGTATATCCTGTAGTTCATGGGAAAATTATGAAACTATGTCAAATGTTTCTGTGAAATGAGGTGGCGGCCATTTTGTATTATTTTTGTGTTTTTGAAAATTTCGATCATGATTTTGAGGCAGTTGGCAACATTTGGGAAAGTTGACATGTATGGATCGATTGTGTAGCTCGACCGGCAGTATCGAGATATCTAAACAGTGTTGCCACATTATGGGTAGTTTGCGAGATTTTCCCCAAAAATGTCCTCCTGTAAAATTTTGTATGAAAATTTTTTTTTTCACTGATGGCTTCGTGCAGAAGTCAGGAAATATAACTTTAACAAAAATATGGAGACAGCTGATGATTGAGGATTTCGGAGACGGGTAAGGGGCACGGCCAAGGTATTGAAGATAGGTGGGAGGTCCTCGAACTAATGTCACTCGGAACCTCATCCAATTGGCGATGAGTTTAAAAAAAACTCGAAAATGGTGGATTCAAGATGGCCGCCATACAAATTTCGTCAGTGTCTATCTCAGAGAATATAAGAGATGGAACTGTAGTTTCTTGGCAAGAGATGATCAGGACGAGGAGGTCTATTTAGCGAAACGAAAAAAAATTCAAGATGGCGGAATATTTTTTTTCGTACCAAATTATATGGCGATTAGGAACTTTATAAGGACTGGGTACTTCTAACGAATATTTGGGAGAAAAATGTGAAGCGAGTTGATGATTGAGGATATCGGAGACGGGTGAAGAGCACGGCCAGGATATTGTAGAAAGAAGGGGTGTGTTCGACCATATGCATGAAAAAAAACAAACATAAAACTACCAACATACCCGCATAATTGTTCTACTAAAAAAAGGCAGAAAACGATACAATGATGTATGGGAGATGTATTCGGGCGCGGGATGGGAGTAGGGAAAAATTATGACCTTTAGGAAAAGAAGATGGCGGCCGACGTGATTCTTGCAACTCTTTTGTTTTCCAACCGATTTCGTTACAACTCGTAATGATTAAAGGAATTAGTAAGCGAACAATACAAAATGTAGAAAAAATTGTAAAAACAAGATGGCGGCCGAGCTGTAGTATTTTCAAATTTTTGATTTTTCTACCCCGAACCGCAGCGCTACAGATCCGAAACGGGGTAGTTCATGTACTGGTAATACGTTCGGGTGCGGGATGGGATTAGGGAAAAATTATGACATTTCGGAAAAACAAGATGGCGGCTGACGTGCTTTTTGTAACTTTTTTATTTTCCAACCGATTTCGTTACAACTCGCAATGATTGAAGAAATTAGTAAACGATCACTACAAAAAAGTAGAAAAAATTGGAAAAACAAGATGGCGGCCGAGCTGTAGTGTTTTGAAATTTTTGATTTTTCGAGCGAGACGAAAAATTGCAACGTCATCAGAGGCGGTATATCCTGTAGTTCATGGGAAAATTATGAAACTATGTCAAATGTTTCTGTGAAATGAGGTGGCAGCCATTTTGTATTATTTTTGTGTTTTTGAAAATTTCGATCACGATTTTGAGGCAGTTGGCAACATTTGGGAAAGTTGACATGTATGGATCGATTGTGTATCTCGACTGGCAGAATCGAGATATTTAAACAGTGTTGCCATATTTAGGGTAGTTTTCGAGATTTTCCCCCAAAATATCCTACTGTAAAATTTTGTATGAAAAAATTTTTTTTCATTGATAGCTTCATATAGAAGTCTGAAAATATAACTTGAAGGAAAAATGGAGACAGCTGATGATTGAGGATTTCGGAGACGGGTAAAGGCCACGGCCAAGGTATTGATGGTAGGTGGGGGGTCCTCGAACTAATGTCACTCGGAACCTAATCCTACAGACAAAGAGCAAAAAAAAATTCAAAATGGCGGATTTAAGATGGCTGCCATACAAATTTGTTTGGTGTCTGTCTCAGAAAGTATAAAAGATGGAAGAGTGGTTTCTTGGCAAAAGATGATCAAGACCTGGAGGTCTACTTGATGAACAGGAAAAAAATTCAAGATGGCGGAATTTATTTTTCCATAGAAAATATATGGCCATTATTGAAGAATACTACAAGACTGTGTAAAACTATGCAAGATTTTGATTCGGTTCCGTTTTACCCACGACGGGGCTCCCTGCGATTACAAAACAAGAAACTGGTACTAAAATTTTAAAAAATCGCCATTTTGAAATTCTTTGTTAGGTAATAGACCGATTTCGTTTAAAATCGATATTGAGGACTCTCTGGGGTTACAAAACAGGAAACTGATACCAAAGTCTTAAAAAATCAGCGCCATTTTTAAATTCTTTGTTAAAGGACCAATTTCGTTCAAAATCGATATTCAGGGCTCCATGGGATTTCAATATAGGAAACTGTTTCCAAAGTTTTAAAAAATCAGCGCCATTTTGAAATTCTTTGTTAATTGACCGATTTCGTTCAAATTCGATAACTGAGGATCCCTAATATCCCAAAAACCACAACCCGTGAGCTGCTTTAGCAGCTCGCGCACAGGGCGAAACACTAGTTTAAATATAAGTGTGGGGGGTTCGTCTCTGCCATCAAGAAATGCAAATAATGCAAGGCTTGATGACAGGGGTGGACCTATCTTGTTTGTGGTGCATATTGAATTATCTTTTATTATTATTATATTTTTCTCCACTAAAATTTAGGATGGACTCCCACCTAAAATATTGTATTTCATCAATACGTGGAAACTTAACTGGCTCCAGTGATATCACTATTGTATTAGCTATATTTGATTTATTTAAGCTGTATGTTTTCCAAATAAATTAAAAAAAAAAAGTTACGATTTTTCGACTAAAATTCGAACCCAACATCCTCACGATGTGGACGATCACGGCTGTATTAGAGTCGAGCTGGTTCCCCACATTTTATACATAAAAAAAGGAAAAACATGTGGTGTCGTGGGACACCAGCTAGGAACGAAGTTTCTTATTACATAAATATAAATTGTTATTGTGAATAAAATAAAAGTGTTAAGGTAATTGTGTAAAGTAGTTTTTTATTTTTATAGATAGGTAAAACAAAAAGTGAAAACTAATATTTTTGAAGTGAAAACTTTATTAGGCGCGTTGAGCACTTTTTGGTAGGGGGTAAAAATGTGGAAACGCGTGACCGACACCGCGCGCCGTGACCAACACCTCGCGTTGTTACGAAGAAAAAAGATCTTAAATATAAATTTAGTACATTCGTAATTAAACTTTAATGCCTTAGTATTAAATAAAAAAAAATAAGAAAAAAAGTATTTTAAATAAGTATTTGTTTTCACTTCTATCAGCAGTCCCTATGACTGCCAATTATTTTTTAATTAAAAAAAAGTATAAACCTTAACACTAAAGCATTAAAGTTTAATTCCGAGTGTAGTATATTTATATTTAAGACCTTTTGTCTTCGTAAAAAAAATTTTACTCCACGCATTTCCGTTACGGACTTTTTTGCCGGCTAGAGTACCCCTCCGCATCGTCCCATAAGGAACCTCGTTCCAAAAAGTAAACACAAATAAAAATAAAACGATCACAGGAAACAGAGTCAAAGGTTGCATAATGACGTGATCTTATGACGTGAACATAATAATATGACGACCTGCGCACGAGTGTCGCGTGTCGCTACCTGTACTGGAAGGTGAGGCGGTGCGTGGCGGCGGTGGTGCCGGGCGCCGCGAGGTGCGTGCACGCGCCGCGCCCCGCCGCCGCCTGCACGAGCGGCGCCGCGCTGCCACCCGCCGCGCCCGCCTCCGTCGTGATCAGAACCTGCCCACGTGCAACGAGGACTCGTCATGCGCTACCTCTCTCTCTGTGCCGGTAAACTTCATCGATGCTTTGCGCTCTCTCACAACAAGTTTATTACGGTACGAGATTGAATTTGTACATCTTATGTTGAGCAATCGACGATTCAATCTGACCACTATCGAAGCTGATTAACTGAGGAATGACGACAACAAAGACGCGTTCATTATGCATACAATGCATCACACTGATCCGCTACAGTGTAGCGAGCGCCGACAGTGTCGTGTGTTAGGAGAGCGCTATAATATAGAGTACATCAGATAGGTTAGGTTAGTGCGGTGTGTACTCACGTCCGCGTCGAGGGGCAGATGCGACCGCAGCACGTAGAGCGGCCACACGGCGGCGAGCGCGCGCGCGGCGCCGCGCTCGCGGGACACGCGGCACCACACCGACGTGAACGACGCGTCGCCGCCGCTCGGCACTGTGGAACGCACCACGTTATGTAACTATTCGTATCTGATTATTTAGAAAAAAAAAATGTATAATAATATATTATAATGTTAAAATAATATTAAAACAATAATAGAACACACCATGATCTCATTGAGGGTGATTGGGAACTTACTAATGAGTTTAACGACGATCAGACCGCTCGGCAGAGCGAGGTAGGTGTTAGCAAGTCTACGTATTCTCGCTGTGCCAGTATTACAAACATTTCGAACACACTGGTTGTTAGATGCTACTTGGTAAGGGAGCCTTAGTACTTGTACTTCGTGAACCTTTCCTGGAGAGCGTCCGACGATATTTAATCTGCCTATGGTGGATTTTTAACATATTTAAAATATAACATAATTTCATATAAACTATAACATACAAATTATCATTGCAAGTAGAGTTGGGCCTGTAGAATATACGTTACTCGCTTCGGCGATGCTTCGGCACGGCTGGTTCTGTCTTGATGTCTACCCTGATAGGACGTCTAGATGGGATAGGTTGTTGTTGAACCAGACAGCTTGCTTTCTGTGCGCAGTACACTTCGTGTACATTTCTATGTTCTACAGTACGCCTGATTTTACTGGGAGGCTGTTGACTTTTGGTATTTTATGAGAATTATTAGTCCATGTATTGATGCCTTTTGGAATACCAAGAGTGGGAAGAAGCCTACCGTTGGTGGCGGGGCGGAGCCAATTCCCACCATCATTTATTTTTTAGAAAAGTAAATGATGCCAATCAAAGCACCTTTCTTTAATAAAAGAAAGATGCTTGCCACTAGGGATTTATTTAGCTTCACGGTGGCCTTATGGAACAACATAAATGTTGTTACGTATGATAGAAATCGAAACCCTGAGTTTCTAAACATATAGCATGATAAAATAAAATGAAAGGTCTTTAACTCTCAAAGTCAAGTATAAATATCGTATAGAAATATAATATGAATGATCCTATACTTATGGACTGGCTCACAGAGTATTAGTGCTAAGAAAAAGGCATTAAAACGAGCAAAGCATACTTGAACAGAAAGCATGGCATTAAATAGTATTAACCACACGTCTGAAACACGTGTCATAGTTGTATACTAATTCAATACTCGACTACGCAACTAATGCGCTTGTCATCACTTTATGTTGAATTAATACTTGGTTGTTTTTATAACTTTTCTATAACTCGAATGCGTTACTAAAACCAGTCTTATTTAAACTGAAATTCATTTAAATCGGTCTCTAAGCAAATCGTTGGGTTGATTGGATTCGAAGCTTCTGAAACTCTAAAAGATCTTGGATTATTATGGAAGCAACGATAATGAGGGTTTTACTGCTAGATGATTCACGAGCCAATACAAAGAAACATTGAATTTTATTAGTAGAGAAAGGTGTAGATTCTTAGGGACCCCGTCAAGTTGGTTACAAGTGGCAGTGGGCGGGTCATATGTGTCGCAGAACCGATGGGCGTTAGGGCAGCCGTGTCCTGGAGTGGAGACCGCGTACCGGCAGCGCAGTGTATGACGACCTCCAGCTTGCTGGTCCGATGTCCTAAAGATGGCGGGAAGCAGCTGGATGAGGAAGTCAGAAGACCGTGGTTGGTGGTGCTCTCTCGAAAAGACCTAGGTCCAGCAGTGGATGCATACAGGCTGATGGATGGAAGGGCACCCCGGGGACACGCCAAAACAAATAACGAATCAGGCGCCCTTCGTATTTTGGGATTGGGAACATGTATATTGTATAACCGCGAGGTTGGCGTGGGTTGCTCCTCTAAATGTCCGAGATCTGCGGGGAATCGAGCCACCCGCACGATTCTACTAAACAATGAGTGCCAGAAACTATTTAAAATGAATGGGCCCGTAAATAACTACAACATAATATAATTAACTACCTTTCACGAGCCACGGCATATTTTCCTTCCGACATTCTTTCAACGGTATGTCACCCGACCACCCGACGTCCTGTGTAGTGAATTTAACCCTAAAACCAGATAATACCATAAACATCAACAGGACACAGTTCAAACAGGTGAGCCAGACTACTAACACGGAACAAAAACATATTCACATGTATTTTCGAAGTGTACACATACATTATCATTTGATACTAAATAAACAGAATTCAGGTTTAGCAAAATCTCGTCGTATTTTTGTTTGTCAAATCTGGTACGAGGATCACTGCGACAAGAGCAATAATGGAACTTCGCTCGTCCAAATTGTATGAGTAGTTTGGCTGTATGTGTGATGCTGGCATCGACTCGCATGCTGCTAAAGTGTCGTCGGCGTCCCTCAACTCGGGGTGAATGCTACTATGCTACTACACTAACAGTACTCTCTCACTCGGCGCTGTAGAGCACGCTGAGGCCGACGCTCTCCACGTGCAGCTCGCCCGAGCTGATGGTTTGCCACGCGTCCCTGTCTGAACTATGCTACTACACTAACAGTACTCACTTGAGCACGGCCTCGCACTCGGCGCTGCAGAGCACGCTGAGGCCAACGCTCTCCGCGTGCAGCTCGCCCGAGCTGATGGTTTGCCACGCGTCCCTGTCTGAACTATGCTACTACACTAACAGTACTCACTTGAGCACGGCCTCGCACTCGGCGCTGCAGAGCACGCTGAGGCCAACGCTCTCCGCGTGCAGCTCGCCCGAGCTGATGGTTTGCCACGCGTCCCTGTCTGAACTATGCTACTACACTAACAGTACTCACTTGAGCACGGCCTCGCACTCGGCGCTGCAGAGCACGCTGAGGCCTACGCTCTCCGCGTGCAGCTCGCCCGAGCTGATGGTTTGCCACGCGTCCCTGTCTGAACTATGCTACTACACTAAGAGTACTCACTTGAGCACGGCCTCGCACTCGGCGCTGCAGAGCACGCTGAGGCCAACGCTCTCCGCGTGCAGCTCGCCCGAGCTGATGGTTTGCCACGCGTCCCTGTCTGAACTATGCTACTACACTAACAGTACTCACTTGAGCACGGCCTCGCACTCGGCGCTGCAGAGCACGCTGAGGCCAACGCTCTCCGCGTGCAGCTCGCCCGAGCTGATGGTTTGCCACGCGTCCCTGTCTGAACTATGCTACTACACTAACAGTACTCACTTGAGCACGGCCTCGCACTCGGCGCTGCAGAGCACGCTGAGGCCAACGCTCTCCGCGTGCAGCTCGCCCGAGCTGATGGTTTGCCACGCGTCCCTGTCTGAACTATGCTACTACACTAAGAGTACTCACTTGAGCACGGCCTCGCACTCGGCGCTGCAGAGCACGCTGAGGCCAACGCTCTCCGCGTGCAGCTCGCCCGAGCTGATGGTTTGCCACGCGTCCCTGTCTGAACTATGCTACTACACTAACAGTACTCACTTGAGCACGGCCTCGCACTCGGCGCTGCAGAGCACGCTGAGGCCAACGCTCTCCGCGTGCAGCTCGCCCGAGCTGATGGTTTGCCACGCGTCCTTGTCTGAACTATGCTACTACACTAACAGTACTCACTTGAGCACGGCCTCGCACTCGGCGCTGCAGAGCACGCTGAGGCCAACGCTCTCCGCGTGCAGCTCGCCCGAGCTGATGGTTTGCCACGCGTCCCTGTCTGAACTATGCTACTACACTAACAGTACTCACTTGAGCACGGCCTCGCACTCGGCGCTGCAGAGCACGCTGAGGCCAACGCTCTCCGCGTGCAGCTCGCCCGAGCTGATGGTTTGCCACGCGTCCCTGTCTGAACTATGCTACTACACTAACAGTACTCACTTGAGCACGGCCTCGCACTCGGCGCTGCAGAGCACGCTGAGGCCGACGCTCTCCGCGTGCAGCTCGCCCGAGCTGATGGTTTGCCACGCGTCCTTGTCTGAACTATGCTACTACACTAACAGTACTCACTTGAGCACGGCCTCGCACTCGGCGCTGCAGAGCACGCTGAGGCCGACGCTCTCCGCGTGCAGCTCGCCCGAGCTGATGGTTTGCCACGCGTCCTTGTCTGAACTATGCTACTACACTAACAGTACTCACTTGAGCACGGCCTCGCACTCGGCGCTGCAGAGCACGCTGAGGCCGACGCTCTCCGCGTGCAGCTCGCCCGAGCTGATGGTTTGCCACGCGTCCTTGTCTGAACTATGCTACTACACTAACAGTACTCACTTGAGCACGGCCTCGCACTCGGCGCTGCAGAGCACGCTGAGGCCAACGCTCTCCGCGTGCAGCTCGCCCGAGCTGATGGTTTGCCACGCGTCCCTGTCTAACTATGCTACTACACTAACAGTACTCACTTGAGCACGGCCTCGCACTCGGCGCTGCAGAGCACGCTGAGGCCAACGCTCTCCGCGTGCAGCTCGCCCGAGCTGATGGTTTGCCACGCGTCCCTGTCTAACTATGCTACTACACTAACAGTACTCACTTGAGCACGGCCTCGCACTCGGCGCTGCAGAGCACGCTGAGGCCAACGCTCTCCGCGTGCAGCTCGCCCGAGCTGATGGTTTGCCACGCGTCCCTGTCTAACTATGCTACTACACTAACAGTACTCACTTGAGCACGGCCTCGCACTCGGCGCTGCAGAGCACGCTGAGGCCAACGCTCTCCGCGTGCAGCTCGCCCGAGCTGATGGTTTGCCACGCGTCCCTGTCTAACTATGCTACTACACTAACAGTACTCACTTGAGCACGGCCTCGCACTCGGCGCTGCAGAGCACGCTGAGGCCAACGCTCTCCGCGTGCAGCTCGCCCGAGCTGATGGTTTGCCACGCGTCCCTGTCTAACTATGCTACTACACTAACAGTACTCACTTGAGCACGGCCTCGCACTCGGCGCTGCAGAGCACGCTGAGGCCAACGCTCTCCGCGTGCAGCTCGCCCGAGCTGATGGTTTGCCACGCGTCCCTGTCTAACTATGCTACTACACTAACAGTACTCACTTGAGCACGGCCTCGCACTCGGCGCTGCAGAGCACGCTGAGGCCAACGCTCTCCGCGTGCAGCTCGCCCGAGCTGATGGTTTGCCACGCGTCCCTGTCTAACTATGCTACTACACTAACAGTACTCACTTGAGCACGGCCTCGCACTCGGCGCTGCAGAGCACGCTGAGGCCAACGCTCTCCGCGTGCAGCTCGCCCGAGCTGATGGTTTGCCACGCGTCCCTGTCTAACTATGCTACTACACTAACAGTACTCACTTGAGCACGGCCTCGCACTCGGCGCTGCAGAGCACGCTGAGGCCAACGCTCTCCGCGTGCAGCTCGCCCGAGCTGATGGTTTGCCACGCGTCCCTGTCTAACTATGCTACTACACTAACAGTACTCACTTGAGCACGGCCTCGCACTCGGCGCTGCAGAGCACGCTGAGGCCAACGCTCTCCGCGTGCAGCTCGCCCGAGCTGATGGTTTGCCACGCGTCCCTGTCTAACTATGCTACTACACTAACAGTACTCACTTGAGCACGGCCTCGCACTCGGCGCTGCAGAGCACGCTGAGGCCAACGCTCTCCGCGTGCAGCTCGCCCGAGCTGATGGTTTGCCACGCGTCCCTGTCTAACTATGCTACTACACTAACAGTACTCACTTGAGCACGGCCTCGCACTCGGCGCTGCAGAGCACGCTGAGGCCAACGCTCTCCGCGTGCAGCTCGCCCGAGCTGATGGTTTGCCACGCGTCCCTGTCTAACTATGCTACTACACTAACAGTACTCACTTGAGCACGGCCTCGCACTCGGCGCTGCAGAGCACGCTGAGGCCAACGCTCTCCGCGTGCAGCTCGCCCGAGCTGATGGTTTGCCACGCGTCCCTGTCTAACTATGCTACTACACTAACAGTACTCACTTGAGCACGGCCTCGCACTCGGCGCTGCAGAGCACGCTGAGGCCAACGCTCTCCGCGTGCAGCTCGCCCGAGCTGATGGTTTGCCACGCGTCCCTGTCTAACTATGCTACTACACTAACAGTACTCACTTGAGCACGGCCTCGCACTCGGCGCTGCAGAGCACGCTGAGGCCAACGCTCTCCGCGTGCAGCTCGCCCGAGCTGATGGTTTGCCACGCGTCCTTCTCTGAGCACCGCGCCCGGACCTTTACATCAAAACATTGTTACTGGGCTTGCATGTTTTACACTTTTTGCGTGATTTTAATGTAATTTGTTAAATGTCGAAATGCTGAGAATTGGATTACATAATTAAAATTATTTTGTTATTCTTGTCACAAAGTTCTAAAAAAACTGCATGAGGGCGGTAAATATTTACTGCACGAGGGCAGTAAATTTAACTTACAAGCCCTGTTTACTGCCTCTGTAAGTGCATTTTCGAGCAAGTGTATTGAAAAAATAATTGGACGTCAATAAGTGTAGTGTATTTACCTAAATTGAATAAACATTATTTGCCTTGACTTGACAAGGTGACGTAAAAGTTCCTCTGTCGCCAGCATTGTAAAGCTGTGACATCGCACAAGTGGGAGGCGAAGGACATAAATATACGTAGGACGTTTGTTTGAGAGGCGCGAGGCGTTTTCAAATAGAGCAGCACCCGACTCCACCACGCTCACCTTGTACAGCAAGTTGTGCCGCAGCAGATTGGCGAGCGCGAGCCGGCCGGCCAGGCGCATGTCGCGGCGCGCGCCCGACTCCACCACGCTCACGAACAGGTATACGCCTCCCGCCCGCTTCACCTCGCTGCTCACGTCGCCCTCCTCCAGCCGCACGCGACAGCTGCTTCCCGAGAACGCGATGCCTGCACACACGACAACTCCACTATCAAAGTTTACCGCTACAAAAATACAACGCGCCCTTATCCGAGCAACGGTCGTATACACGTCGATACGTACTGTTCGACCAGCGCCAGTCGGCGGAGGGGCTGGCCACTGCGAAGCGTATCTTTTTTGGTGCCGTGGGTGATCGCCATCTGAAATTGTCGATTCTCTTAAAACATTGACCTATCGATGTGGTCCAGTCTGTACTTTTGGAATGTAGTTTGCAAAGCTACCAGTATCCTATCCACAACTATTTAAAACACACCTGTGTTGATCGTATTCGAACATTAGATCACATGGGCGACAAAGTAAAATGGATCACAGAACCCTTTAAAGTCACAAATTCAGTGCACCCGATGTTAATTTGGAAACGTTGCCGTTTGGAGCGCTGGCTACGAATGCATACACGAAATTGAGCTGTAAAACAATCAAAATGAAGGTTCATCTAATTGTGTCCTCCGGTGTAGAGGTGTAGAGGAGTGGCTACTAACCGGTACGCGAGCGATGCGCCCGCGCCGAGCGGCAGCAGCTCGTCCGTACCCTGCTGGCCGACGCGCAGCGCCGCGCCGCACTCGTTGTGCAGCCACAGCGACACGCGCCCCTCCAGCGCCGCCGCCGCCGCCGCCGCGCTCCCCGCCTCCTCCCTCTGCGGCTCGGGCGAATCCTCCCCCTTCATGGACTGGATGTATACAAAATATTTAATTATGATCTTCTTCTTCTTCTTCCTGTCCTTGTCTCACGCTACGTGGGATCGGCACGACATGTTTTCTTCTTCCACTCACTTCTGTTATCCGTCAACCTATCATTCACCCCTTTTATACGCATATCCTCTTTCACACAATCCATCCAACTTTTCTTTGGTCTCCCTCTACTATTTTTCCTTCCACATGGCATATCTATCATTCTTCTCGTAATATGCCTTTCTTCCCTCCGCATTAAATGCCCATACCATGCTAGCCTATTACTCCTCATCTTTTCTATCACTACGCGCTACTTGGGCTTACGCCGAGACCTGTCGCCATTTCATCCATCCCGCATTCATTCTTTTGTTCATGTCACGGTCAATATTGCCGTCGATTTGAAAGAGCGAACCGAGGTACCGGAAATCGGAACAGACCGGATACACCATCTAAGGCAATTTCATGGAAACGGGAGAGGCCACCGAAGTCACAGAACAGATGTTCTGTCTTCGTTCTGCTGATCCTGAGGCCAACACTCTCCAATATCTCTTGCCATTTTCCCAGTCTGCTCTGGACCTCAGACGCCTCTTCCCCGACAAATGCAATGTCGTCAGCGAACATCATACACATCTCACATTGCTATCGCGTTTGCACGCGATCATCAGCCAAATAGAGATAGCAATATACCGGCAAATTTATATTTGCGGTTCGAATTGAAGTTGCGAGCGGCGTTCCCCGACCTCTTAAGACGAACATTAATAAATATACTTTACAGTAGAAATGCAGGCAAGCAGTAATATTTTTTACTGCCAAATATTTATTTTTGTTGTAATAATTTGAATGCAACCCTAATTATTATCTATGTATTGTCAATGTCTATATCTGTCAGAACTGTCATTTACTTATAAAATTATCTTCACCATTAAAGTCGTCACGTATATTTTGTTTAATTTATATATTAGTTGTTCTTTAGTTAATCCTAATTCCTAATATAATTTATTAGCAAGAAAATCACGGCTCAATACAGTAAATTCTTTCATGGTAGCAGAGCGTGGTTGGGAAAAAGTTTTTTTTGAGGTTATACAACGTGGCCGGTGCCCGGTGGCAACTCGCAGAGATGAACAGCAGCAATAATAATATGTTCAATATTCAAAAATTAACTGGGCGCGATAACTATACGACCTGGAAATTCAGTGTCCGGACATACCTCGAACATGAGGACTTATGGCATTGTGTTGACGCAACGAAGCCTGTCGATGCCAGCAAGGATGTTAAGGCAAGAGCAAAATTAATTTTATTATTGGATCCTCAGAATTATATACATATCCAGGACTGTAAAACCGCGAGGGAGGTGTGGCTAAACCTAGAAAAGGCCTTCGATGATAACGGATTAACTAGGAGAGTGGGTCTCTTAAGGGATTTAATCAACACAAATCTAGATTCGAGCACAAGTGTAGAGGATTATATCAGTAAAATCATGACAACTGCACACAAGCTGCGGAACATCGGTTTTGATGTAAATGACGAATGGCTAGGTACTCTGATGCTGGCCGGCCTGCCGGAAATGTATAAACCCATGATTATGGGGTTGGAAAATTCAGGTGCCATCATAAGTGCTGACCTAGTAAAAACAAAGCTATTGCAAGAGGTAAAGTCATCTGAGACTAATGGTAATACTGCTGCATTTTATTCAAATCCAAGGACGGCCAAGCCTCCATTGAAGATGAAGGGACCCAGATGCTTTAACTGCAACCGATATGGGCATTTGGCCAAATTTTGCAGAGCTCCTAAGAAGAACAACAAAGAACAGAAGAAAGAAGATAATTCTGGTTTTATTGCAGCTTTTTCAGCAACCATTGGCGAGAATAGCAATCAATGGTATATAGACTCCGGTGCATCCATGCATATGACTAACAGGAAGGATTGGTTGTACAACGTCACAGAGCCACCTATGGACAGCATTACAGCTGCCAATAAGAAGCTGATGGCAGTTAAAGCTATGGGAGCCGTGGATATTAGCTTACCGGGTAATAAAAACATTCAGGTGAGAAATGTTCTGTATGTACCTGGTCTGGCAGCTAATCTACTCTCAGTGAGCACTATTGTAAAAAATGGATATAAAATAACCTTTAATAACAAAGGCTGCGAAATATATGACTGCAGTGGCAAATTTTTATGTTCAGCGATGTTAGCCAATAAATTATACAGTCTAAATGTTGAAGAACTCTCTGTCCACCTAACCTCCACAGATGAAGCTGCTAGTAACAATAATAATTGTATTCTATGGCATACTCGTATGGGTCATCTTAATTTTTCAGATGTAAATAAGTTGCCTGATTGTGCTGAAGGTGTGACTCTGGCTCAGAAGGAAAGCAATGTCACCACAATCTGCCACAGCTGCCTTGAAGGAAAGCAATCAAGACAGCCCTTTAAAAATGTAGGTACTCGAGCTACAAAGCCATTAGAACTGATACATTCCGACCTGTGCGGCCCAATGGAAAATCTCTCATATGGAGGTATGAAATACTTTATAACTTTTATTGATGATTTCACACGAAAGGTGTATGTCTATTTCATGAAGGATAAAATGAGTGTGCTTGAAATTTTTAAAGATTTTAAGATGAAAGTGGAAAATGAGACAGATTATAAAATTAAAATAATTCGAACAGATAATGGCAAAGAATATTGTAACAGTACATTACAAAAGTATTTGTCCTGTTGTGGGATAACTCATCAAACAAGTACCCCATACACTCCTCAGCAAAATGGCCTGGCAGAGAGGATGAATCGTACACTAGTAGAAAGAGCGAGAAGTATGCTCTGCCATGCAAATTTAGATAAAAGGTATTGGGCTGAGAGTGTTGCCACAGCTGCATATATTATAAACCGTTCACCAACACGGTCATTAGGTGATAAGACACCATATGAAATGTGGTGTGGCAAAAAACCAAATTTGTCTCACATAAGAATATTTGGTTGTGAGGCCATGGTCCACATCCCTAAAGAAAGGCGTCTCAAGTGGGACAGTAAGTCACATAAAATGATATTTGTAGGATATTGTGAGAATTCCAAGGGTTACCGCTTGATGGACTCTAAGACACATAGAGTAATTAAAAGTAGAGATGTTGTTTTTCTGGAAAAATTAAATGAGTGTCACAAGATGCAATTATGTGAAAAGTCTAAGACTGAAAATTATGAGATGAGTCCATGTAGCTCATGTGATGTTTTGCAAGATAATCAATCAAAGGAATCCATAGAGACACAGACTCCTGATATTTCAAACTCACCGAGCACATCAGTAGGTAAAAGTCCAGACTCAAGTGAGTATGAAACAGATACAGGTGATCAAGATGTGACATATTGCCCTTCTTCTCCTATTGGTTCAGTGTCTTACAGAAATATCACTCTTAGGCCAAGAAATAGGTCTAATAATGAAAATGATAAAACTAGCCTTCTATGTCTTATGACAAACCTTGTTGATCCACAGACTGTTGAGGAGGCCCTATCATCAGTGAATGCTTCAGAGTGGAAGAAGGCCATGGATGAAGAATATAAATCATTGATAGAAAATAATACATGGAGTTTGGCAGATCTTCCAGTAAATAAGAGGGCTTTACCGTGCAAGTGGGTGTTTAAATCAAAAACTGATCAACAAGGTAATATAGCGAAATTTAAGGCTAGACTTGTAATTAAAGGCTATGCTCAAAAATCAGGCATAGACTATGGACAAGTTTATTCCCCAGTAGTGAGATATACTTCAGTACGCTACCTATTTGCTTTGGCGGTCAAACTCAATCTTCATATTGATCAGATGGATGCCGTCTCAGCATTTCTGCAGGGAGAAATTGATGCAGAGATCTACATGGCACAGCCGGAGCTGTATGAAGAAGGCTCACAGGTATGTCGCTTACATAAGTCCTTATACGGGCTCAAACAGGCTAGCAGACTGTGGAACATTAAATTGGATAAATCTCTAAAGGATATTGGATTGCAGCGTTCACAGACAGACCCCTGCATTTACTATGATTATGTAAAAAATATATTTATTGCAGTTTGGGTGGATGATCTTATTTTGTTCACATCTCAAAAGGAAGATAAAAATATGATAAAAGAAAAATTAAAATTACACTTTAAAATGAAAGACTTAGGTGAAGTGAGTCAATGCATTGGTCTTAATGTTACTAGAGCCGATGGAAAGATAATGTTAGACCAACAAAAATATATAAGAGATGTATTGAGTAAGTTCGGAATGGTAGAGTGCAAACCTGTCAGAACACCAATAGAAGTGGCAGCAAAATTTCAAACAATTTCTGAAGATGAGACTGAACAAGTTTTTCCCTATCAACAGGCTATTGGATGTCTTCTTTACATTGCACAAGGAACTCGTCCAGATATTGCATATGCAGTGAATACACTGAGTAGATTTAATAAAAATCCCAAATTAGAGCACTGGGTGGCAGTCAAAAGGGTGCTAAGATACCTACAAGGTACCATGGATCTGAGGCTAACATACTCTAGAGATTGTGAAGAAGGAATCACCGGTTATTGTGATGCTGACTGGGCCAGTGACATCCATGACAGGAAGTCATGCACTGGCTATGTTTTTATGTTACAGGGAGGTGCTATTTCATGGTGCTCGCGTAAACAGCAAACTGTAGCCTTATCCACTGCCGAGGCTGAGTACATGGCCATGGCTTCAGCGGCACAGGAGGCTCTCTGGCTGCGACAGCTGCAGAAAGAACTGGGCCAGTCTCAAGAAAGTGCTATACCGATCTACAGTGACAACCAAAGTGCTATAAGACTAACTACTAGTGATTGTTATTTGCCACGGACAAAACACATAGATATAAGATTTCACTTTTTAAAGAACCATGTTAATGATAATGCAATAATGTTTTGCTATATTAAAGGAGCCCTTATGATTGCTGATATACTAACAAAGGGCACTATGTATGATAAACATTTGTTTTGTGTTACGAACATAATGGGCTTGCATTCAGGGAGGGTGTTGTAATAATTTGAATGCAACCCTAATTATTATCTATGTATTGTCAATGTCTATATCTGTCAGAACTGTCATTTACTTATAAAATTATCTTCACCATTAAAGTCGTCACGTATATTTTGTTTAATTTATATATTAGTTGTTCTTTAGTTAATCCTAATTCCTAATATAATTTATTAGCAAGAAAATCACGGCTCAATACAGTAAATTCTTTCAATTTTATTTTATTTTTATTTTATTTAATGGTTTGCCAACAGGTAATACACAATAACAATATAAAAATAACAAAATACATAAAAAACATTTTGATCTTGCAAGTGCGGGGTTAACAGTTAACAAATAGCGTTAAACTTAAAAAACACAAACAACATTACAAAAATAAAGCACTCAGCTAGAAATATTATTAGTCTATGACGCTGCATCAATGAACTGATGCAGCATCCTTTTGTACTGCTGTAAAGAGAGTGAATGAGGATCCGTGGCAATTTTAGCAGTTTTGAAGAGGTTATTGTACTCACGACATATTCTAAGCAACACATTATTTTGTCCTAAGTTAGTTCTGCATCCCTTAATAATAAACGGTTTGTAATTTGTAATCCGCGAGTTTTTTCTTGGCACAGAAAACTTTATTTTAGATAAAATACTTGGGCAGTCAATTTCGTTATTTAAAATTTTGAAAAGAAAAACTTGGTCGGCTACCCAGCGACGGTTTTCGAGTGAAGCTATTTTAAAAAAGTTTATTCTTTGTCTGTAAGAATTTAATACCCTCTTTTTATTTTGATGCGCTGTCAGCAGGAAGAGAAAACGTTTTTGAACTCTTTCGATTCTCTTCACTGGATCTTTATAAGATGGGTTCCAGATACTCAAACCGTATTCTAATGTACTACGAATCAAGGCAGAATAAACAATCTTAAGAGCCGAACACGACTTGAATGATTTGCAATTACGCCAGATGAAACCAAGCAGCCTAAGGCATTTTCTCACTATGCTGTCTATGTGCGTATTGAATGATAGTTTCCTATCGATAATAATTCCTAGGTCTCTGATCTTCTCGACCTCATCCAGTAAAAGACTAAGTTATAAATAAAGTAAGTAAAGTAAAGTAAGTTATAAATGCCAATGTCTGTCTGTTAAATTTTCAATAGGGAATCGTGATTTAGCCAATATTATTATTGAGCGTGTAGTCCTAGTCTACAGTATCGAAAAAGGACGATATACTCGAATACGTGGACGCAGAGCGACGCGACCGTCGACCGCTCACCCTGGGAGGGGAGGGGGGGAGCTCACTCGGCGAGGTACTCACGGCACTCCAGTCGGCCGCCAGCGCTCGCAGCGTGCACACGCGCGGCACGTGCAGCGCGGCGCGCACGTCTGCCGCGCGCAGCCGCAGTCGAGGCTCCGGCTGCAAGCCGACCGTGCCCTGCAAACGGAACTCCTCCACGAGCTGCTCCATCGTGCCCGTAGCGCTGTCCAGAATGTCGCTCCTATACATAAACATGACAGGAAGGCGTTTGCTAAATTTTGTAATTTTTCCGCATACAATCAAGCGAGAATCGCAAAATTATTTTTTATTTACTTATTTATTTTACACTTTATTTGTACACCACAACACAAAAAGGAAAAATAATAATTAAGGAACACAAATACACAGAAGGAAGTAGAATACAAAAAGGCGGCCTTATCGCTTAGCAGCGATCTCTGCCAGGCAACCTTAGGATTAGGAGAAGTTAAGGAGATTAAATTGCGGGTGGTGTATTAATATAAATAAACATACAAACAAATACCTACATACTATTACATAAACCATTTACACAAATAACATAATACTCATAATAAATAATATATAAAAATAAACTAATATATGTTACGTATTTAGTATTACTATTATAAAGAAATTCCTAACATATATTTTAAATATTTCCAGTGACCTTGATTGTCGTATGTTTAATCCAAGTTCTTACGATAGATGGGTGTCGAAAATGAATCTCGAGGACGCGCCGAAGACTGCATGAGCTGCGGCATCCCGCACGCAAACGGAGAGCACGCGGTGACTGCGCATGAGCGGCCGAGACACGTAGTAGCCTTCCAGCGCCTTGGTTTGTCTGCGCGCACAGTGCCACGTTACCGGGCATTAATGTAGTCCGTCCAGCCCACATTCAGACGGAAATGTCAAGTAAATTTACCCCACCCATTTTCTAGAAACGGCATACATTTCCTAAACAGCAATTTTTGGGTGATTAAATAAATCTTAGACAGAGACAAACTATTTACACATTTTCTAAATTGGCTCGTGATTGTATATATTTCATAGTAATTGTATACCAAACATAATTTTCATACATTTCCAGAGACACAAAAAATGGTAGCATTCATACGGAATGTACTTGAAAAAGGTAAAAAAATCTGTTCGTTTTGAAAATGGGCGTCAATATGTCGAAGGGCGTAGAGTGGCGTGTACTCCGCACGAGGAGGTCAGATGAGCACTCACCCGGGCAGCCGCGGCAGGTCGTTGTGCGCGTGCGCGTCGACCGCGGCGAGGCGCAGCGCGAGGCGCGCGCGCGGCAGCAGGCGCGGCGCGAACCGCGAGTCCACGCGCAGCGCGCCCGACAGCTGCTCCGCCGTCACCGCGCCGCCGTCGCTGCGGCTGCGGTACTCGTCCGCCTCCGCCTCCGCCTCTGCCGACTGACACACGGACCTCGACAGGGGGGTACACCGTACAACGCTCACTCGCTTACCACGCCATATATTCCTTATCTATATGTCACCGTGACATTGCAAAAACCGTTACATTGTAATCTAACTAGCGAAATTGTAAATTGTCGACAGATTACAATTTAACGTATTATTTTTCGGTAGTTTGTAATCTGTTAGGTATATTAACCCGATGAAACCTAAGTGGGCACTACCTGATTATTTATGTCGAACTCTCAAACACAAACAAAAGACAAATCAAAAGAGTCCAAATACGACGGGTTTACGATGAGAATTTAAGGAGTTCCCATGACCACCTCCTGGCTCCATCATGAGACCCTGGGCAGCATCTAGGTACAAAGCGCTCGTCAATACAAATCAAAACAGTTCAAATACAACGGGTGTACGATAAGAACTTAAGGAGTTGACCACTTACCAAATCACGACTGCAGCTCAGCTTAATTGTCTATGGTCCTAAAACCTGGAACCTTCTTACAAGCTATACATATCTAATGCAAAAAACCCTCATCTAAATCGGCCCAGTACTTTTTGAGAAAAATAGTAACATATTGAGAAATTTAAATCATTGACTACAGCTCAGCTTGGTTGTCTATGGTCCTAACCTTCTCACAAGCTATACATATCTAATACAAAAAGCCGCATCTCAATCGGCCCAGTACTTTTTGAGAAAAATGGTAACTTAATGAAAAATTAAAATCATAGACTACATCTCAGCTTGGTTGTCTATCGTCCTAAAATATATCTAAGAACCTTCTCACAAGCTATACATATCTAATACAAAAAACCGCATATTAATCGGTCCAGTAGTTTTCCAGGAAAACGGTAACAAAAAAGTGCACAAACAAACATACAAACAAACAAACAAACAAACAAACACACACACAACCTCTTAGGGCAAACACATATACCGTCTCCGTTTCGTCGAGGGTAAAAACGGTTCGGAACAATAAAAAGTAAATCAATAACTCCTACCAAAGGATCCTGTCTAGGCATGAACTTGTTGGCGTCGAATTCGAAAGGTTGGCTTCCTCTGTCGTGGTCCGCGTCGGAACAGACCCGGACGCGCCACATCAGGGCGAACACTGCATCTGTATTGCAGACATCCGTTCACACAACAGCCCAATATTCATAACAGAAACTATACGGAAAACAAATTACCAATGACCATTTTTTTTTTCGCTACCGTTAGTGTTGCATAATGTTACCTCTGATATTGTTCTGCATTTTATTTAAAAATCTTTTCTAACATATCCGAGAGAAAAAGCAAATCATGAACACCGTATTTATAGTAGTTATAAGGAACTAAATAATATAATTATCAGCTGATGCCCGTGACTCCATCCGCATGGATTAAGGTTTTTTTGGTTCCCGCGGGAACTCCTTAATTTACCGGGATAAAAAGCCTATGTGCTATTCCAGACTATAATCTATCTCTGTGCCAAATTTCATCCAAATCCGTTTAGCCGTTGGGGCGTGATTGTGAGTGACAAACATCCATCCATACATCCATACAGCCAAACTTTCGCATTTATAATATTAGTACAGATAATAAGTATCAGTAGGATGGTATCAGCGTCTGCGCGTGGCGAGGTGGTCGCGCAAACGCACAGACGGCTCCATGTCGGATGTACGTCTCACCGGGCGCGTCGTCGGCGAGCTGCAGCTCGCGCGGCTCGGCGACCGGCAGCGCGAAGTAGGCGCGCGGCTCCCAGCGCGCCAGCAGTGGGCAGCGCAGCTCGAGCGCGCACTCCACCTCCCGGTCCTGCGGCACACGCGCACGCGTCACACACACGCCCTTGTCGCACGGGGAGTCACACGGGGAGTCGCTCACTCACCACGCCGGGCACGGGGAAGGCGAGCAGGCGCGTCACGGCGCGCGGCTGCGGGTAGCGCCACGCGACCACGCCGCCGTGCACCACCACCTGGTACGCCATCGGCAGCTGCCCGCCGGACACCATTTTAAAGGCGCCGCTCCTGTACACACAAACCACTAGCTACGACTCGACCGAACGGCTGCGACCCACGGGCGACGGACGGACGGCCCCGAACTACAGCCGACCCGGAACTTTCTTTTATCCCAACCCCAAATTTGATGAATAATTTTACTTATTAATGCTAAGATACGAATGTCACCTATGATACAAACATAAGTTGCATCGATTGACCTGTCAATGCATTATCACAGTGGCAGTGTTCACAGTGGATGTTTACGAGCATAGTGCCGAATTGCTAAATACTATTTTCCATGTCAGCCACGGCCGCAGAAATGTGGCGATAATTCATTACCTCAAATCGTCCTTGTAAAAGTGGTTATTGGAATCGTTGCAATCGGTGTTCGAGTGGTCGGCGAAGAATGACGAGCCGATCGACATACTCGGCCTACCGTTCGTTGGTTCCGAACCGCTCGACGACGACGAAGATTCCGGTGTCGGGGGGCTCTGGAAATATTAGTGAAAAGTGTCCAAATATAACTTGCTTCTTGAGCTCGGTTTTAAAGATTGTACGCAACAAAATAAGCAGAAAGAAGAAACTCACTTCAGTCCACCCCATAGAATTTCGGAGAGCCTCCCTTATCCTGATCACGGTAGCTATGTCCGAAGGTCGAAGGTCCAAAGTGATTCTGTCAACATCGATGCCGACACGGACGGTTGGGTCGTACGCCCCCGGCCCGCCATCAGCCTTACGCCAAGCTTCCCAGGTTGCGTCCAAAAGCGCTCTGGCATTACCAAATGCAAATACAGTAAGTTTAGTTTAAACCCCGATTTCTGTTCGTAAAAGATCCGTAATTGTCTCAGATCTAAAAGAGTGAGACACTCATATAGAGACACCAGCGGAAAACTTAACTCGGCTGCTTTTGCTGTCAAGAAAATTAGACAGTTTACCGATATTGAAACGGCTTTTCTACTTTGCCTACTTCCACAGTGTCATGTCATACGACATTTCATTGTGAGGCAGAGCAGCTGATATCCAAACAAATTTTATATTTCAGAAAAGAGCCATCCGTTCTATTCATAAACTCGGATCTCGTGAAAAATCTCGTGAAAAAGAATGCCTTCACAATACATTTACAATAATATAGTCTTTGTCAGACGGAACATTAATCTTTATAAGCAAATAAGTGATACTTACAATCGATGTACTAGAAACCGCCGTAAGCTTGTAACAGCGTCATATCGTGTGCGCAAGGTGCAGAAATCCTTTGTGGGGTTGAGTACGCTTTTATAACATGGTTCCCAAAGAGTTTCTAGATTTGCCATTACATTTGTTAATTTGTTAAGTCGAGGTTATTACACTATCGATGATTTTCGGAATGACAAATTTGCATGGAAGCAACCGGCCTCGCATCCAGTGTCCCACAAGTCAGTGCAATACTTGTAATGTAGTGTATGTGTTGTATTTTTTACTTATTATAACCTTTTTCTTTTTTTAAGAAAAGAGCAACTGCTGAGTTTCTTGCCAGTTCTCAGTAGAATCAGCTTTCGGAACCGGTGGTAGAGTCTTAACGTATCATAAGTAACACAAGTTGTCCTATATGAAATACATAAACCATTTATCATTTCAGTGCAGGTGGTGATCAGGTCTAGTTTAATACTCTTCTGAACAATATTGGGAATAGACTGTCCTGTCTTGTGAATTTTGAAAAGTAATATCGGAAACCGATGCTGCCTTATAGCCATTATAATATTTGCACTGCTAGTTCGCAACCCACGAGCGATTATATTATAGTGCGGCCACAAAACAGGCGGCGTTTCTTAGTTTGATCGATCGCGCCGTGGCACGATGCTATGTGTGGGTGCGGTTGTCAACGCGTGTTGTATTTCACCGGCCTTCCTGGAACCTTCCTATTTTGTGCTTTTTTTTCTGTTCACCATATTTCAGTCTCAGGCCCCGCAGACACTAAGGCGGCGGTCACCAGGCCCCTGCGCATCTCAGTCGCTCGGGCCGGGCTCCAGTGCATACTCACCCTGCCATCAGAGGTTGCATCACCACATGCCGCCGGTCAGTCTCAGGCCCCGCAGACACTAAGGCGGCAGTCACCAGGCCCCTGCAACTCAGCTGCTCGGGCCGGGCTCCGGCCGCAACCTGCAGTCTTATAGCACTCCAGCCGATAGCCCCTTCTGAGCCTCGCAAGCCTATTTGGCCCGTCTGTATTGTTACGCTCTCGATTTGGTGATGCACTGTAAGTTAAATACAAGTTTTTAGGACCCACTAATCTCTTAACTGAGGATTTTGATATTTTATTGTAACGAAACAAACTTTTTATTTGCTTTTTGTTGTTAAAAAATAAAAAATATTTTTCTCGGTATTAGAAATTCCAAGCTGAATTATGAGTACGCAAGTTAAAGAGGGGATGTTAGAATAATTAAGAACTGATAAGGAAAATAAAGGCTTAATAATCAAAATAATAAAAAAAGTCCAAGAGGGGGTTGTTGGGTGGTTTAAAAAAAATAACATGCCGGTATAGGATAATTTATATCCAAATAATATATTAATATATTATAATAGTTCCTGGAAAGCACGGGGCGTGGCTATCAAAATACGTTTGGGCACACGGACCCTGTAACGACGGTACTTCACGAAGCCAGCTAGTTTTTAGTGATGGGACGATATGCGTGCTATATCCTCCCCCTCCAAGCCGCAACTAAGACCCGATTGTGGCTTGGCAAACAGCGATGAAGAGGTAGCCCACACACTAGAGCTAAGCTTGAGGAGCTGACTTAGCACTAGGTTTCTTTCGCGGTCTTCCCCTTCTCCTACATTTCACTACCGGATCCTGACCTTCGCATTGTACAAGAAGGCTATCGGGGTATACCGGTCTGAGAAGATTAGTCTCCACAGGTGCGAGGTCACCCTCCTGGTGAACACGCCCACGACGGCAACTTTTGACAGTCGTATCCTTTCGGAAAACCTGCTGGTGCTCGACGCGCCACCTGACTTTCTTTTTGATCGGCAACACCCGAGATGGCGGCGTAGAAACGGGCGCCGCTTCACCGGTACCTTTTCGGTGAATCGCGAAAGTAGTAGGATCTCCCCCTGGCTTCAAGATATCTCTATTGGTTTTCCGTAATTTGACGAACTTTTTGCTATCGACGTGTTAAAGGAGAGCACTCGCGGGGATCAATCGTAGAGCAAATTATCCCCCGATCCTCACGCTCATACCGAAGGTTATACTTGCGTTTGACCCCTGTAGCACGCAACGTATATCGATTTCCACAGAAATCTAGTGCCAAGCCAGCGTCCTGGATAAAATCCAACCCTAACAACGATTCGGCGGCACCGGGTAAAACCAAAAAACAGGTCGCGATCTCCACGCCCTGCACTCTCACATTTACCAAAGCCGTCTTTACAGTCTCTACACGTCTAGTTCCGTCCGCAAACTTTACTTCCGTCTTCGCAGATTGAAAAACTTGTCCGTTAGCACTCAAATGTTTACTAAAACTAACACTTGCTACAAATTGCTGTGCACCAGTGTCTAGTAACGCAATGCACCAAACACTTCCACGTCAAAAATCGGTCTCACTCGTGGATTTAAACGAACGTTGTCAACCGACACTGACTGAAACGCAGAAGTTGACGGCGTCGCTATCGCAGCCGTACGCCTCTCTTTACAGGTCTCGCAGTTAGATCGGAGTACACCCGGTGTCCCGCACCCGAAACACGTGATTGTGGGTTTATCACTATTGGACGGGGGATGCCCCGTCGCTCACGTCCGC
Source organism: Erebia aethiops (assembly GCA_923060345.2). Lineage (NCBI taxonomy): Eukaryota > Metazoa > Arthropoda > Insecta > Lepidoptera > Nymphalidae > Erebia > Erebia aethiops. The sequence goes on along the minus strand of OV281079.1, from coordinate 2,002,632 downwards.
AGGAGCTACCTTCTACCTCCCTGCACGTGTCCCCTGGGTGGTGCTAAACGAGCGACGAACTTGCAGGCGAAATAAGCGTTCTTTTTATAAAAACGCTTATGTACCAAACGTCATACGATTAAATAAAACTATTGGAACCAGCTTCCCCAACTGCCCTGGCTTCCTCTCTTTTCTTCAGTCGAGGGCAATTATTTATAGTGTGGGAAAACATCTTACAATATCCGCACTTCTCACGTTTTCGCTTAGGAAGGGTCGGTGAAGACGAAGTCGACGGTGATGAACTCGAAGAACCCTCCGACGTCGTCTCATTAGTCGACTCTTTAACTGCTGGAACTGTTACACGACGCCCTTCATCATACAGGTCTTCAATGCGTCGCGCTTCCTGAAGAAGTTCCATAAAGATGTCGAAAGCACTTCGTGCTACTTTCTCACGAATCCGCCGGTTTAATAGCCCGTAAACCATATCTAATTTCCGATTCCAGTTAAAAGCATAGATAACCCGCGCACCGCGTTTCCTTCGTCCACTAAGACACATTCTTTGTAAGTTTCTACCGCGTCTAAAAATGCTAGCACGTCGGTCTGCTTAGCACCATCGAAACGTGCAGTACATTTCGTGAAGTTCTCCGAAGTCGCTGGTGTGGGTAAAGGTGACACGCTCACACTCTGAGCGCGCATCACATGCTGTAGAATAAGCTGAAGTTGTTGATCGGACATCACGATAGGAGTAGATGTGATGTCGTCGCGCCATCACTGCCAGGTGTCGGCGCGTCAGCGGCATGCTATCGCCCACAACGGAACTTCACTAAGTTCAAAATGTATTTTTATAATAGTTAGTAGATACACTGTGAGTCTAGGCCCCACGTTGGGCGCCATTTATAGGGGAACTTTTGAAAACAAAACTCGTGTTGGTCACAGATGCTTATATTCACTGGTTAGAGAGAGGACGTACAATAGAAAACTTAACTAAATACAAAATTTTGTGCTGTCTGCGCTTGAGATTTGTACAATTGTACTCAGGGGAATTAGTAGGTTGGAAATGGTATCCAAATTCGAGAGAAGCGGTGACTGTCCTGTGTTCCTGCGTGGCAAGTTCTTTTTGGATCGTGATTTTACGTAGGATTGTTCGCAATAAAAATATACTGGTGGACAAGTAATAAAAGGAAAATGTGATTACGTGGAATATTAATCAACTTAGTGGCCAATACTCAGGTTGGAATATAAAATAAATAACCTATGTTGAGCAACCAACTCAATTCTTTTATTTTGATATACATACAAAATATAACTCCTACCAAATCTTTGTAACCTGTTCCTCGTCCCGTGATAAAAAAAGCATTTACCATTAATACGAGATCACAGGGGCGAGGGACAACCGTTACAATGCTTAGAATTTAAGACTCTAAAGAGATTATGAAATATATACAGACCCATATAGCGCCTGATTTTGTACAAAAGAGGCGTCGGGTTTATGCTTTCATCAGCATTTCCAACTACACGACGAGGTTTCGAAGTGTTTCTTTCGATCTGCAAAAATAATTTAATTAGTTACTATTTCTCTTGATTGATATCATGATAGTTAGAGACTACGCCACGATAACAGTTGGTTGCTTCACGCGACATATGGTGAATTGCATGCTATATTAATGTACCTACGTCTTAGGACAAGGAATATTTACTAAAGTGTTGATGGCTTTGATCCGCCGCAGTCGATCGGTGCACACTTCCAGAAGGATCGGCCTCTCGATGTCCAGTAGCACTGCGCCTCGACCGCTCGAACTGTTTATTGGGACGAAGCCACCTATGGACATTCGCTTCAATAACTAATGTGCTCAAATTGCCGTAGGATACAATCCTGTAATTGTAATTCATGTCACGCGTATAGGTAAAATCAGAGCAGATGCGTAGTAGAGGGGAGGCCTCGAGTGGGGTCGAGGCACCATATTGACGCTCGCCTGGGAGATGAGTCAGTCTAATCGTAGTCTTGAGTCTGGACGAGACGTTGCTTATGCTCAAGGTGGATCAAGGTGAGAGTGTTTACATAAAGTTAAAGTGGTGAAGTCAGATCCACGCGTGGAGCGGGAGTGTTACCGGCGGACAGGTCGACGCGCAGAGTAGCGAGTGCGGGCGGGATCTCGGTGAGCGGGTCGGGCGAGCCGCGCGCGGTGCTCAGCAGCGGCGCGCTCCACTGGCCGTGCTCCGCGCCCGCGCCCGCGCCTGCGCCCGCGCCCAGCCCCACCCACGCGTCGAACAGAGACACCTGTCCGACCCAAACGGTCAATGAGAATGGTTCGCTTCAAGTGATGCCGTGAAGTGAAAACGATTTTTTTTTTCAATTTTTTTTTTTAATTTCTTTTTTTTATTATATTCTTGTTTATTATAATTAAAATTATTAACCTTAATCCTAAGGCATTAAAGTTTAATTTCGAATGTAGTATATTTATATGTTCGCAAACAAGTCGCTGTTCACCAGTCACGCGAATCTACATTTTTACCCCCTACCAAGAATGATGCTCATGATCGTGTTTTATTCTGCTCTCGACCTCGGCTTACGTTCGGCTCGACGTCTCCCGGGTCTTCTTCAGCAGACATCGCACGCGAGTCGTGAGCGGGAATGAGATATAAACTTGCCTGCAGAGTTTTTTGCTTCTTCTTTTTCCAGTAATATAAATTGGGCTGACTCAGTGTCGCGTGGATAAGTGGTATATTTCCTTCCGTTTTTCTTGCGTATGGCAGGGAATACTGAAAATTTTATCCAAAATTATATATCTTTAATTGACCGAGCGAAGCGAAGGTCTCTGAGTCTACTTGAGTGAATTTGCACTTGTCCGTCCGTCCGTTCGTCCGTCTGTCAGAGCATTATAACTTCTGAATTACTGAACGTAATTACTTCAGCTTTAAATATAATATGTAAACTAATGGCCTCCAGCCGAATATGGCTTAAAAAGTTATAAAAATCTTTATTTCAGGGGGGGCTCTCATAGAAGCGAATGCAAAGTAAAATATTTTTTATGACGTTACATGGGTTGCCGTATATCAATTTAAAGATAATTAGGAATAGAGTTCAAAAATATTTTTTTTTAATTTTCCCCCTAAAATTGAAGAAATGGGGGGCTTCCAAAGTAGAGATTTTCTAACGTGTAAAGTTGACCTCAGAACTCTAAATTTTCTGAAAGGCTGAGCCTGAAACTTGATCAATTATTTGAATTATATCCTGTACTTGAACAACAAATACTAAAATTAGATAAATATTGTAAGGAAACGAAATTATTTAATTTTTAATGAGCTTCAGTATTTTTAACAGAACTTCAAATTTATGTCAATAGATGACGCTGCGAGGTCTCAGTTCGGGGCGAACCACTAGTATTTAAAACCAACGATATTTATCACTTTTTATTTTCCCGGAAGCAGCTGTACCAATACAATTTTGCATTTCGATAGTGTTTCAACTTTTCAAGTATATCTAGATAGTCTATAGATAAGTAGTCTATGAGTTCCCACGGAAATTCAGACATAACAGCAATAACAGTTGAAAGACGCCGAGCGAAGCTTAGTTATGCGCAGGTACTGAAATAGTAAAGACTGGGCAATATCAGTGAATGCCCTGAATTTGCAGCGATATACATACAAGTATAAATGAATAAGTTATACCTTTACCGATCGTATTTGTCCAGTTGCATTCGAGCAAAAAGAACCAAGAAAAAGACCTGGGCACACTGGATGAGATGTATCTAGATTTTAGTCATTGTTCTGAGAGAAGCCGATACTGAGCGCAAAACAAAAATTGACTGATGAACTAATCTGTGAGTAGGATATACATCCCACCGTCACCCACGGCACATCAGCCAGCGCTCCTCGCTCAAGCTCTCACCACTTCCAGTTTGGTTTTGCCGATGTCCGCGTTTCTGATGTTGTCAGTGAGACTCCTGGTCGCGCTCGTGGAGTCGTTGCCGTCGTCTCGGCTTTTGTCCGCTTTCGTATCCTTGGTTTCTTCTATTTTGACCTGAATTCAATGCGAAAAAGTTGACGCTGATTCAGTCAAGTATCCTTATGTGAACTAGTTGGTAATTTGTGGCAATGGTAGATTTCAGCGCTGCGTGTAAACAAGGGCATTCCAGTTGCTGCCATTAGCATAGGTAGTATTGTTTTGAAACAGCAAAAGTTTCGGGTTTTGTAACGTAAAACCGTTTCCCTTAGAAACGATTTTCGGAGATGGCTCTCCGAAAATCGTTTTTAAGTGAAACGGTTTGGAAGTCCATTATGGTCTATTATTTATTTAATCGTATGGCGTTTGGTACATAATAAGCGTTTTTATAAAAAGAACGCTTATTTCGCCTGCAAGTTCGACGCTCGCTTAGCACCACCCAGGGGACACGTGCAGGGAGGTAGAAGGTAGCTCCTTCGGAAGTGAGCGTCGGGGCATCCCCCAAAGGTCTATTAAAAGCTCTAAAGGCTATATTAACAAAATTAAGTCTTCACAGGATGAGCAAAAAACCGAGCGATGATAAATTTTTGGGGATCAATTTGCAAGCTTTTAATTTTAATGCAAGTAATTTTAAATCCTATTGAAGTATAATATGTTTTAAGTATGTACCCTAAATGGCACGCTTCCGTGTATGTTTCCGTCGTACCTTTGCTTTGGGCGGCTCGGCGGCGTCGGCGTGCGGCGCGGGCGCCGGCGGCGGTGTGGGCGGCGGCGGCGGCGTGGGCGGCGGCGGCGGCGTGGGCGGCGGGCGCAGCGCAGCGAGCGCTGCGGAGCCGTCGTCCGCCGCGTACAGCGAGAGCTCGATCGTTCCCATCGTCACGAACACCTCCAAATAGTCCGACGCTTTCGCTCTGCACAGAGTATTCAACGTGAGAATTGTTCAAATTTCGGTTATATTTAAAAAAAAAATATGGGAGATCTTTCGGGACACCTTTGATTATTCCGGTCCCCACGAAAGGTCAATAGTAACGAAAGAACGCGCTACCAAAGTGAATGTTAAACGATCCGCGTCGCGTTCACGCGGCGGCGCTGTGCACTCACGTGTGATCCAAGCAGGCGATGGACACGGACTTCCGGGGCAGCGCGGCGCCGGGCGCGGCGGCAGCGGCGTCTCGCGGCGGCGGACCGTCGGAGTGCGACGTAGCCGTCTCTGCGCCCGAGTCGAACGCCGCCGCGCTTTGACACACCTCTGCCGAAACGTGTTTCGTCAGTTGCAACCACCATGTTTATACACCGACCACCCACACCGATCGTTCAAGGGTCAACTGATTCGGAAGTGCGGTTTATAGAATACTAGCGAATGCCCGCGACTTCGTCTGCGCGGTGAAAAAAATAAAAAAAATAAAAAATATATATGTAGAGCCAGCCGTCGGCACAGTAGTTCGATATACCTAGCAGACAATAGTTCCCTTCCGTTACCTTCGCGGGCGGGCGGCTCGGAGTGTGCGGGCTCGCAGCGGGCCGCGTGCGTGGCGTGCGGGGCGTGCGGGGCGTGCGTGGCGGCGAGCAGCGGCGCGTACGGGCACTCGCTCTCGTCGCCGGACAAACACGAGCTGCTCGACCTGCCGGCGAGGCATCGTAGTAGGTATCACAGGTTGCGGCTGCGCGCTACGAGAGCGCACTCACTGTGCTACGCGTGCGTGGTGCGCGGTGCGTACCTCTCCGCGTGTGCGTCCGCGAACTGGTCTCGGAGCGCGCGCGCCAGCCGCAGCTGGTGCAGGCCGAGCTCGAGCGCGCAGTCGGTGAGCAGGTCGAGCTCGGCGGCCGGCCCGCACGCCAGCGCGCCCTCGCTGTACAGCGCCGGCGCTACCACGCAGCACAAGTCAACGCTGCCGGCGAATACACACTTACACCGCGCGTTCTCATCGCGTCACCTCCAACACACACACTTTATCTTACACGATTATACACACCAAACTTTTCAAATTCTAATTCAAAATGTTTTTATTCAAATAGACTTTTTACAAGTGAATAGTCGAATGAATCTACCGCTGGTTCGGGATGCCGCTCCTTCCGAGAAGAACCAGCAAGAAATTCGGTGGTTGCTCTTTTGAAAAAATAAAATAGATTTACAGTTGCATTGGTCTAAAGATACATAAGTAACAGCAGTCCTGAGCATTGCTGGAACGTGTCAAATCCATGCGCTTTTATCATTTATATAATCTTCGACAGTATAATAAGCTTTTTTCAGGAGCATTTTTTTAATGGTATTCTTAAACTTGTGTAAAGGCAAGTTTATAATAGGTAGTGGAATTTTGTTAAAGAATATAATGCTCATTCCCACGAACGAACTTCGGACTTTCTTGAGGCGGAGCGATGGAGTCACGAGCCCATCGCGGTTTCTAGTTGGCCTATCGTTCCCGACACGTAGAATGAGGGGCATGTTAACGCGTACTCCGAAATCGAAGTGGTGACGGAACTCGAACGTGTTGGCACTCCGACGGAAGGTTTGCTGACCGCGAGCGTTACATATTCGACAACAATGGTAACTTACGAGTGCACCACGGGCGTAATATTCGGCGCTACGACCGGCTGACTCCATTTAAGAGCGGGGTTCTCACCCCCCGTGCCCTTCAACATTTCCGATTGGTTCGCCTGAAAACACAACACTGGTACTATAATTTGTTCCGTGTGGAAAAGCAGTGAACAAAGGGTAAATCGGTGATGCGGGAGGGTACTGGTTCTGAAGGGCGTTACGAGTTACCTCCTCGGCGGCGAGCTGCGCGAAGCGCGCGGTGCGCGCGGCGAGCCCCTCCGCGAGTAGTTCGTACTGGCGGCCCTCCAGCAGCGCGCCCGATCCGCGCCACGCGTCCGCCGCGCCGCCCGCCGCCTGCCTGCGGACACGCTACACTTGCGCACGAACGTCTCCGGCGAACGCGACGCGTCACGCGACTCACGAGCACGGATTAATCGACCCCCCCCCCCCCCCTGTGGAAATATCATCGCGCCCCCTTCGCGGTTCGCCAGAGTGACCGAGTGTCCACAGCTACGACGTTTTCAATGTTATTCTGGTCTGTGTACTAAATTAGTTACTGGCTTTCTGTATTTAATTTAGGCAAAACGAGCACTCCGAGCTGAGCGCATCATTATCAATATACTAATTTAAAGTAGGTACTTCTAAGAGTTTAACTTCCGTACTACTGCATGTATTGAAGCAAAGTAGAAAAACTTGTTCAATATATTTTGCGATCGAAGCTAATTTTACTTAATATTATAAATGGCACAGAGACAAATTAGAGTCTGGAATAGCACATAGGCTACTTTTTATCCCGGAAAATTAAAGAGTTCCAGCGGGAATCAAAAAACCTTAAACCACGCAGACGAAGTCGTGGGCAGTCGCTAGTAAGACATATTTGCAATTGACATTCTTGTACCTGTTACGCTCAGTACTCCACCGAAATACGAAATTACTAGGTGGTAATTTAGAAAGTAAGAGGAAATAAATGATCTTTTTGAACCGTAACATACCTGCAGATTGGGTTCTCCGGATGGGGGTTAATGGTGACTTTGCCGATCTGCAATATACGTCTCTGTGAAGTCTTGGCCGTATTCATCATGGCGAGTACTATTATGATCGATTCATTGATATCAAAAAGTGTCCACGAGCAATAACATATGTAAAATAATAAGCGCATATTAAACTGATTTTTTTTAAATGATCCACGATTATAAATTTCATTAGTGTGTAAGTGGTATTTAAGTCACTCGATGTGAGGCAAAGAAGCCATCTTTCAGACGTTTTGACGTTCGAAATATCGTTAACTCGAGACTCGGTCGACCAATAAAATAATATACTTTCGGTGCTGAAATGGTGGTTGTAGTATTGATTGCGCCATGAAATGATTTGAAATGAATCATTTATTTCACGTATGAACACTCGTGCCACATAATATGATAAGCCGCAAGAATCTTCTACTGAGAAGAGCCAGCAGGAAACTCAGCAGTTGCTCTTTTCATAAACAGAAAAATGTTACACTATGTAAATTACATACAATGCATATAGCCTAAGATCCCTGTGTAGAACGACCTTCACCGAGCTGGTTAATGAATGAAACCTACTTTTTATTTTTATTTAATACTAGATAGATAAGGTAATTTTATAACAAACGCGATGGTTACAATAAACTTGTCAAAAAAAATTAATTAAAATTAATTAATTTAAAAATAGCCTGGACCGCATTTTGATAGTCCACCTATTTTAGGCGTATTTATCTAGTCTAGTATTAAATAAAAATAAAAAGTAGGTTTCATCCATTAACCAGCACGGTGAAGGTAGTTCTACGCAGGGATCTTAGGCTAATAGGTATATTGCGTAACAAGTATTGCACTGAGCGACAAGTCAGTGTAGTGGGTTGGCTATGTGTCAAACGTTTGTATCTATTGTCAAACAGCAAGTGATACGCACCAGGAGCATGAGTGTGTCGTCGCCGTCGCGCTCCTCCCCGCGCTCCTCCGCGGCCGCGAGCAGCAGCCGCAGCCCGCCCGCGCTCACGTACACGAACGGCCACTGCCACTGACCCGACCTGTGGAAACGTTTCTCACCTGTTACAACTACCACAACACCCGAACCCCGCCTGCGGGCTTAGCGTGTGCACAACGAGACGTCTCGCAACGAGAGAGAGATGTTGTCGTTGCCGGCTGATTACTCGTTGACCCTAACATTCGAAAACTCCAGTATATTTCGAGAAAAAATCGGTTCGTAGTGAAAAATAAAACAAAAGAGAAATATTACTTTTATCTTTACGGGACAAGTCATATTATGTTTAAAAAATAGAGATAACGCGAGAAATTATTGGGTAGCCATAATTTTACTTGTGCACATGCTAGACCTGCAGGTTTCCTATGAAACGAATACGGTTAGCTGTGAATGAAACCTGTATAAAATAGTTATTTAGTTAATTTCAATCGTCTCTCGATCGATCCCTTTCATTTCAGACGGCATTTAAATAAGTTTGTTCGTAAAGATTGAAGACTCATTTCTATAAAACTGTGCTAATTAGAGACAATGTTTCTCTTGTTATTTAAAGCCAAAAAGCCAAGGGGTTGGAAATCAAAAATATATTTCAGAACGTACAAATGTGTCAAGTTAGTGATTGTTTAAAACTGTACCAAATTACAAGTCGATAGCATCAGTAGTTGCTGAAATATGGGAGTGCGTCAGACGAGTCGCACGTGAGCGTTCCTTTTGAACGCTCACGGCACGGGAAGCTTTAGTGTCGTTATGTTCGGCGTCGGCTCGCTCACCCGGGCGGGTCGCGCGCGGCCTCGGGCGCGGTGCAGCGGCGCGCGGGCGCCAGGGCGCGCAGCCAGGCGAGCGCGCGCTGCGCCGGCGCCGGCTGCAGCACGCACTCCAGCGGCGCCAGCGTCGCGTACACCTCCCACATCGTGTCCACGTTCTGTACAACACATACCACCACCAGCCACGACGCACTATGCACGATGCACGCCCACTTGCAGCAGTGCAAGCAGTGCATTCCAATTTGGAGCGCGCTCCTCCACAACATGCTTATTCACTATTGATTTGAACATACCGATATTATAAGCGAATAGTAAACGGAAGCCGGAAGGGCGTTCCATGTCCTAGCGGTTCGAATTAGAAACTAGGTAGCAACTCGCTGCATACGAGTCCGTGGGATTTCAACTTTTCTTCTTCATATTTCGCAATAAAAATTCAAAAGTAACAAAAGTATAATTATTACGACAAATCGCTGTAAGAATCTTTGAATTTCCGCATGGATTATCACCGGTACAGGTCTCTCGTGGTACAACCGAGGCACACAAAGATCATGCCGAAATAAATCAGATGCTCCTCCTACAAGCTAGAAACGTCGTTAAGTTTGTTTGATAATACATTTGAAAAGAGAATTGTAATCAAATCGGATCACAAGGTAAATAATATAGTAACACTTACAGCATTCTGTTCCAGCAGCTTCGGGTGAAGCTCTTCTTTCCAGCTTACGGGTAAGTTGGAGATCCTGGAAGTATTTTTGTTTTTGTAGAAACTATACTATTTCCCTGGTCAGCATATGATTATTACAATACACATAAAAAACCGTCAAAAAAGACATCTTGCATTCGTAATAGACTAAGGGATAGCTGCACTTTTGGTAACTATCGCCAGGAATGAATAATGGAGGCGTAAAATTAATTGCTTTCCTACAGCAATTAATCAACGTGACTATTAATTGCTAATAATTACTAGTGGTTCGCCCCGAACTAAGACCTCGCGGCGCCATCTATTTACATAAATGTGAAGTTCTGTTAAAAATACTGAAGCTCATTAAAAATTAAATAATTCCGTTTCCGTTTCCTTACAATATTTATCTAATTTTAGCATTTGTTGTTCAAGTACAGGATATAATTGAAATAATTGATCAAGTTTCAGGCTCATCCTTTCAGAAAATTTAGAGTTCTGAGGTCATCTTTGGACGTTAGAAAATCACCACTTTGAAAGCCCCCCATTTCGTCAATTTTGGGGGAAAAATTAAAAAAAAAAAATTTTTGGACTCTATTCCTAATTATATTTAAAATGATATACCGCAACCCTATGTAACTTTATAAAAAATATTTTACTTCGCATTCGCTTCTATGAGAGCACCCCTGAAATAAAGACTTTTATTATTTTTTAAGCCATATTCGGCGGGAGGCCATTGGTTTACATATTATATTTAAAGCTGAAGTAATTGCGTTCAGTAATTCAGAAGTTATAATGCTCTGACAGACGGACGGACGGACGGACAAGTGCCAATTCACCCAAGTAGACTCAGAGACCTTCGCTTCGCTCGGTCAATTATATTTTAAGTTTGCAAGTTTATCTCCTGCAGACCGTTACAGCGCGTTTACACGTACCGTGCTCGTGTGACGGTGAGCGCGAGGAAGTTGTTCTCTTCCTTGGCGTCGCTCGGTTCGCGCACCTCCAGCACGCGCCCGCCCATCGCGCCCGGCGACCACTCCTCACTCCCGCTGCTGCAGACTGTTACAGCGCGTTTACACGTACCGTGCTCGTGTGACGGTGAGCGCGAGGAAGTTGTTCTCTTCCTTGGCGTCGCTCGGTTTGCGCACCTCCAGCACGCGCCCGACCATCGCGCCCGGCGACCACTCCTCACTCCCGCTGCTGCAGACTGTTACAGCGCGTTTACACGTACCGTGCTCGTGTGACGGTGAGCGCGAGGAAGTTGTTCTCTTCCTTGGCGTCGCTCGGTTCGCGCACCTCCAGCACGCGCCCGCCCATCGCGCCCGGCGACCACTCCTCGCTCCCGCTGCTGCAGACCGTTACAGCGCGTTTACACGTATCGTGCTCGTGTGACGGTGAGCGCGAGGAAGTTGTTCTCTTCCTTGGCGTCGCTCGGTTCGCGCACCTCCAGCACGCGCCCGCCCATCGCGCCCGGCGACCACTCCTCGCTCCCGCTGCTGCAGACCGTTGCAGCGCGTTTACACGTACCGTGCTCGTGTGACGGTGAGCGCGAGGAAGTTGTTCTCTTCCTTGGCGTCGCTCGGTTCGCGCACCTCCAGCACGCGCCCGCCCATCGCGCCCGGCGACCACTCCTCGCTTCCGCTGCTGCAGACCGTTACAGCGCGTTTAAATTGGGTCCGTTAACCGGATTCGTTAACCGAATTGATCGAATCGTATTCGGTTTTCTTCCAACAGTATCCATAAGTCGGTTGTGACCGAATCCGGCCAACGGTAACAACTTTTGTAGTATTGTGCAGACTGAGGCACCTTCCCGAGTATAATGAAACATGGTAAACTCATTCCTTTTTTTTAAATAAAAACGACTAATAATTATAGACCTATTTCAATTTTACAAACTCTCAGTAAGGTGTTTGAAAAAATTATTTTGAGCCAATTAATAAATCACTTGAACACAAATAACGTAGGCCGGACTATTTATAAGGAATCGATTGACGAGACCACATTCATCAAAATCAGCCCTGTAGTTTAGGTGCTACAGTGTAATGCAACGTGTGCGTAAATACAAACATACAGTCTGCTAAAATCATAACCCTTCCGTTTGGCTTTACCGTAGACGGGAAAAACTGTGCATTGATACCATCATTTCTGGCTGCAGGTTGTTCTCAGTAGTAAAGTGGGCATCCCGACCCAGCAAGGTAGATTCACTTACGCTTTATTGTAGATCGGTAATTATTGAAGCATTTGGTTACCTAAGAGTTCGTTCGCTTGGAGTTTTTAAAAATTGCGTGAGAACTCCTCGCGTTCCCGAGAGATAGGGAGCAGGGTCCATCTCTAAAGTGCGAGTCACCGCTGGGGCTCTCAGATTATGACAAAGATCTGTTCACCGGCTGAGCCACGAAAATATTAAATACCAAGTAATTTGATATGTATGAATACTTATAATGTTTAAGGAACTTTTATGTAAGATAGTATTTTCAAGAAGTATGAAACGTACCGCTTGTAATGCCTGACGGAGGCGGAGGCCACTTTGACCTTGAGCTGGTTGTAGTGGCTCTGCAGGTCCACGGTGCTGATGACGTCATCCACCTCCAGCACGAGCTTCACTTCGGGCGCCACCACAACGAGCGTCGCGCGGCTCACCACCCATTGGCACCACACGAACGTCTTCAGTTCCGTGTCTGAAATTATTCCGTTTCTCAGCGATCCCCAAGGGACGCCATCGCGCAAGTGTTATGAGGTCTGCCCGCCGCACCACCGCATACTATGTACAAAAGCTCAGAGTAAGATGTACTCATTGTAGTGCCATTTTATTCTTCAATGATGGAACCAATTCCCACGTGCTGTGTTCCCCGAAATTACAATGTGGAGCTATTTGAAGAGCGAATAAATCTCCTCGAAAGCTGATAGCGCATTGGAATGTGTGGCGGTGATCACTCAACTTCAGGTGGGTCGCCCGCTTCATCGCTCGCAATATATATATAGTGAAGAACATATAATATGACAAGCAACACGTACCCACGGTAGTATCGCGGTAAGACTCAAATATGCTGATGAGCTGCTCGGAGCGATTCTCGCTCGGCGTCTCCTCGGACACACTCTGTCTCGCGTCCATGTCTGAAACGGATCTAAAAAACAGGAGCATTTTTTTCTTGAATGACGAGACTCGATTGCGTCATGCGACCTGCAGGTAAGTGATGATCATTGATGTAGAACTTTAGTTACTCATTCTATTTCAATGGTGATGATGAAAAAATTGTAAGCGGGCCAACGTTGAAAATAGCTACGACAGTTTTATTGAACCGTTTGTACGCGGCTTCGTATCGGAAAGCTGATATGGTGAAGACGAAGGCTAGCCTTTTTGTAGCCTGATCGCAGGCCTCAGCTCCACCTCAGGCTATATCGTCGGCTGCTGCTCGATGCGATTGCAATTTGCAACATCAGACCAGACGAGAGCTAATTTAGTAATTATTGTTAAGAGGAAACCCCCGAGTGCATATACATTTTTTGACAATTTCACACTGTAGGAATGCCGCTCATTACTCATTATCCACCATAGGGTCCCTAGACCACTCGCCCTGGCACATATCTAGTATATAGATTAACTGGAGAACCGTACAGGTAGTAGGGCCTCGTACATACCTACTAGTTTTTGATTTCCGTCTAACATTATCAAAAAAGAGGTGAATATTGTAAGCCAGTTAATTTAGTCGTAACGTCGCAAATGCAAAGCGGCTACTAGAGATGCTCACGTGGCTAGAGTCCTGTGGCCGGGGGGGGCGGCGTGGTGCGGGGCGCTCGGCGAGGTGGGCGCGCGCCGCAGCTGCTGCAGCGCGTGCGCGAGCCCGTGCAGTGCCGCGCACACCGCCTCCACCTGGAAGCGGCGCCGGGTGAGTCACGGGGTGGCACGCTACTCTTTTGTTATCGAACACACATCGAATGATAGGCACGATGACAGTAACCAAGAATCAATGAAATTATCTAATGAAATAGGATTCATGGATTATAAAAAACGTATTTATTTTTCTATTTCGAGTGAGATTGCTATGGATTTTGATAAAATGAAACTATCAAATACAGCAGTCCGCCATAATGGATTAAACACCAAGAACAGAATGACGTCACAATTGTTTGTTTTCGAGCTTTGACAATCACACTATTGCTTACTGCACACTGCACAGAGTACATTGGTTAAAACAACAGTGACGTCACAAACGACGCCATGACACGGGCGAGCGTTTTGGCGTGAATTTTAAAATTTAAATTTCAAATTCCAATTTTATCTACCAAACCTTCGATATTTTTTCGAAATAGTAGATACTTCCGAACATAATCTGACACTTGTCAAAATCAGTCATCATGTCTATTATCAAGAAATGCTCACAAAGAATAAAAAGAAAAGGTCTTTATAACGTCTGGAAAAGACCGTTTTAAGGGGACTCCAGCCGGTACCTTCTTCATACAAACGTAAACTCGTAATTACTACATTATTTGATATTGCACGCTCAAAACTAAGTATTATTTCGATTTGTTTCGTCATTATCTAGGTTTATTGATATATAAGTTGATGACAACTTTAAGCGCAAATAAATAAGATTAGGGGTATGAAAATTATAAAACAATTTATCAAGAAACATAGTTTATACATTCATTAGTTGAAATAACTTTACTTTGGAAACATACATTTATAATAGTAGTTTTTAAAAACAAACGGGTTTCCCAAACGACTGTTCAACCCTTTTCGAGCGCTTGATTTCAGTTAAAATTATCGCGCCTCTCACCTAACACGGAGCGGGTAGCACGGAAGTATGCGCTCGCTACACTGAGTCTATCTCTTTCTCAAATGTTATGTGAAATAGCAAACGGGTTAACCACGTGCGCCGGCAACTCCGGTCGCGCGTACTGAGACCTCTTAAAGCGGTAAGGCCACCATTAAAGTACCGATTTTTTTTATTTCTTATTTTAATATTGTACAATAAAGAACATGGAACTCATTGATTATGTAAGAGCGGGCACCTGATCGTGGTCGAGCTTGAGGTGGAGCGGCGGCGTGTCCGCGTGCACGTGCACGCCCAGCGACACGACGGGCCCGCTCCGCACCGTCACCTGCGGCGGCGCCGGCCCGCGCTCCTCCTCCTGCGCGCGCTCCTCCTCCTGCTCCGACCGACCGGTCAAACGATACGTTCACAGCTCAGCCGGCACACGACACCACCCACCTACTCTAACCACTTTAACTTTTTTGTTAAACAAGGATTTTAGATCCGATTTCGAACAAAAAATATGGTTGCAGGAGAGCCAGCTTTAGTCTTGTAAAATTTATATTCAGATGAAGACCACGGCAGAAATGCGACACGATCCCGCGTGGTCATAAGTGACATTGCAGACTGAAACGGCAACGGGCTAAACTGGAGAGCGCGTGACGATATTTCAAAGGCTCATTTTATGTTTTTCTTACATTGGAAACAATAAAATTTATGATGTACTCGTAAGATTGTTACGGATTTATGGGAAAAGGATTGAGACTTACCTCGGGGTTGGGCTTCTTTCGTCTGGAAAAAAGAAATTATATAATGTAGATATTATAAAAAACAAACAGTAAGTACCGTAATTGGCGGAGAACTCGCAATCTAGCCGGTAGCATTATTGTCAGCTTTGTGTTTAAAATTGAATTGAATTTTTAGAAAAAATAAAAGATCGTTAATTTATTTATTCATGAGGGTTTAATTAAACCAATATTTCACTCATTCTACGTATTCACTAGATTCGTTCTTTAGCGGGATCGCCATATTGGAATAATTTACTTAAATACGAGAATTTTGACGTTGGAAAATTAGTCTGTTGTCGGCAGACTCAGCGATTATTGAATAATTTTTGTGTTTAGATCGCAAGTTGATTTAGAGCTTAGCAGTAGCAACTGCAGCTTGATCAAATGATTAATTTATTGTTGTTGTAATACTTTGGCCAATTTTTATAATTAACTGTTTACATTAAATCTCTCTACACGTTGTGACCATTCACTCGTGTAAGTTTTAAAGTGAGTACAAACATATTTTAAAAGTTTTATTTAATTATTCGTAAAATTTTAATTATTCGCCCACATCTGGTATTATGCTTACATTAGAGAGTATATTTTTTGCGGGGCTTATCGTATAATGCTTACCTGACAGGTCCTCGAATGAACTCCTTCAGGGTGGAAGGCTTAAAGTCGACTCCAGTTGTGAAGTATTTTGTTTTCTAAAACATGAATTAAAGAAGAAAATGTGTTTATAGAGTTAAGAATTCAGTAAATATTTGGAAATACTTGGAAATACTTGGACTTGAACGTCATTTGAAACTGAACAGTTCTAAAATTAGTGCCAGCCTTATTTTGAAAACTTTTCCCGTGGAATTAGATACCTCTATTTTTCGACCTGTCAATTTAGTTAATTTTATGAATCTGTCTACAACCGTACACTTTTATATTGCTCTTCATGTTCTTATATTTATATTTTAGACTTTGCATATATATGGTTGTAACCCGTTTTTTGACCTATTTTTTTTTATTTTGTTTATTGATATGCCAACAAATATTGTACAATTTAATAATAGCTACAAATTATGACCTTAACATAATTTCATAATTTTATAATATTACCAGCTAAGTTTTCATAATTTTATAATATTACCAGCATAGTACACATCGGCGTATAACTATAACGCTGTCGGCACTTTAGTGTGTTCTGTTACAAACGTGCAAGCATCGTAGCGCAAATTAACGGTAACGTTCACCGGGAGGGCTCATAAAGCGCCGAAGCTTAGCGTTCGTGACTCACGTCGCGGTCGCGGTCGCGCACGTGCTCGCCGCGCTCGACCTTGGCGCCGGCCTTGGCGAGGCTCTTGATCTGCAGACACTTGGTGAGCACGCTGAGCGTTACGGCGGTGGTGACGGGCTCGAGCAGCGCGCGCGGCCGCACCACGCGCGCCGCCTTCAGCTGCGAGCGCAGCCCCGCCGCCGTCTTCTCGCGGCCCGACCGCTCCGCGCCCGCGACCACCTCCAGCGTGTAGCACGACACGTCCGCCAACCGGACTTTCCAAGGAAACGAGTCTTCGATCACTGTGCGGAGTAACAAATTACAATAGATATAACGCCTACTCGAATGCCAATGTCGAGTTGTTGTCGAGTTGTCGACGAGGAGTTGTCTTCAGACGCGATGTCGGGCCTCGGGAACCTTGTTACTGCGAAATTTTCTCTGAATAGTCTACTAATGATGCTCGTGCCGTGATCAGAACACTCGTTGATCAAATAAAAAGTGATAACATAATAGAGAGACGATCTAAAAATAACAACACGATAGAGCATCTGCTAGGCGAGCACGCTCCACCGTGAGCTGCACCAGCATCGAGTTGCACTGAAGTGGTTTTGATGTTCATGGATTTACCTATTTCACTTTTGCCTACTACTGCAAAAATAATTGAAAAGATAATGAAAGTTAGGATTAATGCTTACACTTCAGACTTTTTATGTGACAATCAGTATGGATTTAAAGAGGGAATGGGAACCAGCGATGCAATTGCGGAACTAACAAAGCAGGTAGTCTTGAACCATGAAACCATATTAGTGTGGACCATATTGTAAAAAAGGCATCTAAGATGTTAGGCTTCAGGTCAACTAAAGATTTTACCAAACTTAAAACAATTAAAGTACTATATTGCGCCCTAGTAAGGAGTAATCTTGAATATGCGTCGCAAATCTGGAATCCTAAATACGACGTGTATATTCATCGCATTGAAAGAATCCAGAGAAAATTTGTTCGGCTTCTTAAGTTTAGGTTCAATCTAAATCCCAACCTAAGTTATCATGCTTTATGTACTCACTTACACCTTCTGCCTTTAACCGTTAGGAGAAATGTCTGCGATATAACTTATCTCATCAATATCGCTAAAAACACAGTCGATTGTCCGCCGCTTCTTGAAAAGTTATCCCTCAAAATGCCTACCAATACCATCCCCGTGCCCATTCTATTCTCCGCCCACCGTCTGCGCATACCAGATTTCGTCAGATAAAATAAAATAAATAATAGTATTATCTAGAACACCTTATCTTGTAATTTTTGTTTTAACTATCGAAGTACCTAAAGTTTAAACTAGTGGGAGTCTTACTTAACACTGTTGCACTAACTGTTCTTATTTAAAAACTTTATACTAACCTTGAACTCGTTGAAAAACGTTACTATATTTATATGTATATGTATTAAATTATTATAATTATTATGTTTATTGCTTAAATAGATCACTTAAGCTATAAGACTAACGTGAGTTACATTAATATTTAAAATAAAATCTTTTTGATCGTCATTCTTACTAAACAGATAGATTTAAAATAAGTAAATTATCATGCTTTATATTGTGAACTTTATAACTTCATCGATCTTTTTGTCAGTCCTAACGCAGACTACGGTCTATTTGGGCTGCAATTTACAAATGCCAGCCCGTGTTTTTAGTCTAGTGCTTTGGTCTGCAAAATTGTGGTGTAATTTTAGATTTTTTTAAAGGCATTAAATAAAATTTAAAAAAAAATGGATTTTACCATTACCATTTTACAGCTTACCATTTTGTTCACGCTGCGGTCGAAAGTAAGTCGGCTGGTCGTGTCGGATAACTTGCCAAAGATATTTCGCTTGCGAGTTGGAGTATACTGCCAGGCGGCCGAGGCTAGCGGAAAGAAACAATAAATTAGCATCAAATTGTTGCGAAGCACTTAGAAGGTGTCATATTGTGAGAATATATAAATAGCCGGAGTTACTCGTGGGCTTCATTTCGGGTCCGAGAGTGTTTCTAATCCATGTTTAACGTGAAGTCTGTTGCGGGTTGCATGTGGATCGTTGTGAGTTGGAGCAGAAATAATATGCACAGACTCTTCGAGATACAGGCACCGTCGCCGCGTACACTCGCCTCGCCTCAGCACGAGCACGGGGCGAGCCCCAGCGGCGTGGCGCTCCGTCGCGTCGCGCACGGAGGCGCAGTCGCCGCGTACACTCGCCTCACCTCAGCACGAGCACGGGGCGAGCCCCCGCGGCGTGGCGCTCCATCGCGTCGCGCACGGAGACGCAGTCGAGCGCGGACACCGTCGCGGACGCGACGTACACTTGTACCAGCCCGACTTCCACCGACAGCAGTAGGCGGTTGAGGCGCCCGTGCAGCTTCAGCAGCTTATCTCCGCTCAGCCAAGACTCCGCGATGTGGGCCTGAGGTACCAATATCTAATTAGTATTCACTTTACAAGTGTTTTATATTTGATCGAGTACAATATGAGACATATAGTGTCGCTGACCGTGTCGGCGGGCGGCCTGGTGTCCCTGCGCTCGCTGCGCTCGCTGGGCGAGCCCGCGCTGCGCGCCCGCCCGTGCACCAGCTCCGCGCCCGAGCCCGAGCGACTGGCTCCGCGCCCGCTCGACTGTAACACACACAATATTGACCGAGCGCAAGTGATCGCTGCGCCGCTCTTTACGAGACTGGAGGTTTTCGCGATCTCCCAGATTTTTTATTTTTATTTTATTCAATTAATGCCTTTAAAAAAAATCTAAAATTACACCACAATTTTGAAGACCAAAGCACTAGACTAAAAACACAGGCTGGCGTTTGTAAATTGCAGCCCAAATAGACCGTAGTCTGCGTTAGGGCTGACAATAAGATAAACAAAGTTATACCTATCACCAAAGTACAAAAAGTACACAAATTGGCATATGAAATCTATTTTAACAACAAAACAGCACGGTTTTTATAAAATTAGTCCAACTCTGTCTAATCTGGTAACTTACGTAGACTATATGTCATCTGTCTGGAGTTCCGCAAGGATCCATTCTTGGACCAGTACTTTTAATTGACCGAGCGAAGCGAAGGTCTCTGAGTCTACTTGAGTGAATTTGCACTTGTCCGTCCGTCCGTCCGTCCGTCCGTTTGTCAGAGCATTATAACTTCTGAATTACTGAACGTAATTACTTCAGCTTTAAATATAATATGTAAACTAATGGCCTCCAGCCGAATATGGCTTAAAAAAAATTATAAAAATCTTTATTTCAGGGGGTCTCTCATAGAAGCGAATGCGAAGTAAAATATTTTTTATAGCGTTACATAGGGTTGTGGTATATCACTTTAAAAATAATTAGGAGTCCAAAAATATTTTTTGTTAAATATTTCCCCTAAAATTGACGAAATGGGGGGATTTCAAAGTGGAGATTTTCTAACGTCCAAAGTTGACCTCTGAACTCTAAATTTTCTGAAAAGCTGATCCTGAAACTTGATCAATTATTTGAAATATATCCTGTACTTGAACAACAAATACTAAAATTAGATAAATATTGTAAGGAAACGAAATTATTTAATTTTTAATGAGCTTCAGTGTTTTAACAGAACTTCACATTGATGTCAATAGATGGCGCCGCGAGGTCTCAGTTCGGGGCGAACGACTAGTTTATTTATTAATGATGTTGTGCACTGTTTTATCAACTCGGAAGTTCTACTGTATCGCGAGATCACTAAGAACGAATTAGCCATCATTTTCCGACCAAATTGCATCGATGAATTGCAAATATTGTACTGTACTCACAGGAGGCGTCGCTCGTCGCCGTAGCAGGTACTGGGACGATGATATTGTTTTCACATTGGACGCCTGAGGCTGTAGATCTAAAAACAATATTATACCAAAGTCAAAGTATCCATGACGCGTCACGCACGTCATGGATACTAATCTAACGGACATTCGCACAAGTAATTGCGCGCGTAAGGTTGTCCTGAGGTGTTTCGTGCATTCAGAACATGACGCTGTCTCCCACTCGACACATCCGAACACAAATCTCATCCACGTTTTTACGCTAGATGCGTTCCTAAAATAAAGGTTCCTGGACTAATATTACTCAATCTCCGCTTCCTCAACCTCAAAAAAGACTCATAATAATATTTTGTCAATAAAAAAACAGATGTTATAGTACGCTACGATTGACCCTGTGCTGTGGGCACTCACCGGCTGTTGTGTTCGGGCGGCTCCGGTATCCGAGCCACGCGACCAGCAGCGGGTCCACGCTGAGCGCGGAGGGCTCAACCGTCAAGTTGACGTACTCGATCATGGACGGCAGCGGGTCCTCGCACCACTGGAACGCGCACCGCACGTACCCACTGCGGAGATTACCCGCTAACCTTAATATGACAAATTCTCTAGGGTTTGCACTTTGGGGATCATTACTACCGGTACGAGCATTGTATATATACATAGGTATATAGTCCGACAAACTTATCTGACCCAGTGACATAGTCACTAGTATCTATGAAAAATTATATAAAAAACGTGTGGTATCGTGGGACACTTGATAGGAACGAAGTTCCTATCTACATAAATATTGAAATCAATTTCCAGTCGAGGTAAAAAGAAAAAAAAAGTCGCATTACGAAGACAAAAGGTCTTAAATATTGTAAATTATTAATAATAGTAATAATAGTTCCGCTGGCCTGCTGTCTGCCGTTGGGATGGTATGGAACCGGAATTCCTCTGTATATAATAAAATAAATATGTATAATACGCCCTAAACTCACCCGCCCGTTGTATGTTTTTTTTTGTATGGTTGTAATATGTTGTAATAATATAACTTTATCACAAATTGATCCGCCCGAACCGCAATTAGAATACATACCAATATAATATTTTGTGTGACAATATAGTTTTTAATGTGGTATGTCGTGTAGTGTGCCAGCAACATTGCGAACGAAAAAGATGGCATATAAATGTATATTGAACAAATATACTACATTCGAAATTAAACTTTAATGCTTTAGTGTTAAGGTTTAATTTCGAATTATTAATACATAAAAATCTTACTTCACGCATTTTCTTTCGGACGTTTTTTGCCGGCTAGGGTACCCCTCCGCATCGTCCCATAAGGAACTATCGTTCCAAAAACAAAACTGAACAATCATAAAAATTAGTTCCAATTTTGGCCATCGGGTCAGTTCGGGATATCGGTGCACACGTGCATATAACATATCATAATAATTATATACTAACGTCGTGGTCGGTGACTCCGGTCCGGAGAACAGCCATGTCTGTTTGACTTCGCCGCCGGCTGAAACACAACGCTGCTGACTAACTTGTACACTACGTACTGCGTTATAACATTGATTATGAATTGTAAAGTTCGGCCCTGAGCGGCTTAATAGAAGCGATCGACCAGACGACGAATCATACCGACGAAGAGCGTATACACAAGTGTCGAAACACTAGCGTTAGGGTACAATAAACCTTAAACTGCTTATTTTAGAGGTCAAGTTTGTCTGCTCATTTACAGTTGGCACTCAAAGGTACGTTGCGATTAATATCGGTTGTACCGAATTAGTAAATTTGAATCAAGGATTTGTGGGTCTATTTTTCTTCGACGCGGCGTCAGTATACGCTCGATGTCGCTGCGATTTTAACTTTTGTGCTAAGGGCACAGCTGTAGCTAATGGTCGTCCGCAATAAGTGTCGTGTATTCTTATATCTTTGAATTGCTTATTGTGTAAAGGCACTGGATCCAGTTAGCTGTCTGCGACAGCTTTTTGGATCTCATCGCTGTTTATTTAATTTTTGTCCGTTAATTTATTTTTTATCTTTTCGTCTTTTATATAGTTTTTCTCCGGTCCATAGTAATTATTAACATTATATAGCAAGCTGTGTCAACCTCTATGTAAGTTTACAATAATGCATACACTGAACTCTATTTTCTAGCTGTATTTTTACTGTTGATGTATTGTAACCTGTCTTAAAATCTAATATAGTCATAGTCATAGTCATTTATTTATTAAATATAGGTACACTGTAGGTACACTTATTTTCGTCTAAAAATTACTTAAGTACTTAAAAAGCATGATGGTGATAGTAGTAGTAACAGTATAAAACAAAGTTGGGTTTGTTCGAACACTTATAACTCTAGAACGGCTGGACCGATTTTCATGGTTTTTATTTGATGTATTTATCTCCGTCCCGAATAGCAGATTAACTATTAAAAACATTGGAAAATTTACGAAAAAATAAAATTAAAGAAAAAACAAATCCCCTGATTTTCCCATACAAAAAAGCCCGCGGAGGAAGTCGCGGGCATCAGCTAGTAACTAAATAAAATAGAGATCGTCGTGTGAATGTGTTCGTGTGTCTGACCGGGTGCGTGCAGGGCGGTGGCGCGCGCCGCGTGCAGCGTCGCGAAGTGCGTGTTGGTGGTCTTGGTGACGAAGCCGCGCGCGCTCAACTCCTCCACCGCCAAGTCCACCGCCACCAGCTCTGGAACAGTCCACCTCTCTCTGTTATATTGTTATCCATTGAGAAACAAGTGTGCCAAATATGGCCCTGACAATAAGCTGATACGGTTACGTTCGCACTGCAAAAAACATTCGCGCGGTTCCACGTACGGACGCGAACTCCGCACTGCGAATGCGGTGAGCGTCATACAACACTGTACAGCACAAAATATTCGCACGAATATAATTCTTACCGGGCCCGTATAACTTGTATCAAACCAGAGATTATTTTATTCGCAAGGGTACCACTGCCATATGATTTCTAATGTTACAGAATTGCGATAAAAATATCGCGCGAATATTTATCGCAGTGCGAACGTAGTCTTAGGTTCTCGTGTCAGGCCCATATCTGGTACTAGTTCAGAAAGCAGTTTTTAAAACATAACCCACTAGCTGAAGCCCGCAACTACTCGCATTTCGTGCAGGTGAAGTCGCTAACTGGCGATAGAGTATTCGCGCGACATATTAAGAGCCTAAACAGTTGGCTCATACAAAATTTTAGTCCTTATTTTTAGTCCTTTTTAGCACAATGGGGAATGCATGTGATTTAGAAATGGACAAAAAAAAAATGTGTAATCTTTATTGCCAAAGAAATATATACAGATGATTATTTTCACAAATTATCATGTTTCTATTAATACATTTAATTATTTTTCAAATTTCCGCTCCAATTTCTAAAACGCAACGCTATTGGCGGAACGAAACATGACGTCACCCTCCACTCAGTAGTCTGTGTCGACTGCTGACAGGTCGTTTGTTTTGTATGATTATTGAAGGTTATTCGCATTGTTTTGCCGCTGTTTATGATAAATTATTAGTGTTTTTGGGAATTATTAACTGAAAGCAGTTATTCCTTGTGTAATATTAATAAAAAAATTGGGAATCAGAATAGTTTTATGTAGAAGTCGGGCGAGCCTTGCGTCAACTTTTCTTATCCTTGTTATACCCGCCCGACTTCAACATAGTGGGTAGAAATAATAATATATGTAAATATATCCAATTATTTTTTGCTTTTTAGTTTTTGAAGGCGGTTTTTTTTTATATAAAAATTATTTTATTGTTTGCTTTTTAGTGCTGCAAATACTTATATAAAAAAAAAATACGTTCTCGAAAGGTAGACAGACCTGTACCTAATAACTATCTGGGTTCGTGTCCTTATAAAATTTAAGTTCCTTTGATTTCCCCAGGATTCCATCATCAGACCTAATGACCATGGAAAGTATACCCTTTCAAAAAAAAAAAAAGAATTTTCCAAATCGGTCCAGGCGTCTTCGAGTAATCGGGGAACATCTGTCTTCGTAGATCTCGGGGAACATCTGTCTTCGAAGATCTTCATCAGATCTTCACCAAATTTATATGGGACCACCTTGGAAGTATACCCTTTCAAACAAAAAAAGAATTTTCAAAATCGGTCCAGGCGACTTCGAGTAATCGGGGAACATACATAAAAAAAAAAAAAAGATTCCGACGAATTGAGAACCTCCTCCTTTTTTTGAAGTCGGTTAAAAATATGAACTAGTGGTTCGCCCCGAACTAAGACCTCGCGGCGCCATCTATTGACATAAATGTGAAGTTCTGTTAAAAATACTGAAGCTCATTAAAAATTAAATAATTCCGTTTCCTTACAATATTTATCTAATTTTAGCATTTGTTGTTAAAGTACAGGATATAATTGAAATAATTGATCAAGTTTCAGGCTCATCCTTTCAGAAAATTTAGAGTTCTGAGGTCATCTTTGGACGTTAGAAAATCACCACTTTGAAAGCCCCCCATTTCGTCATTTTGGGGGAAAAATAAATAAATATATTTTTTTGGACTCTATTCCTAATTATCTTTAAAATGATATACCGCAACCCTGTGTAACTTTATAAAAAATATTTTACTTCGCATTCGCTTCTATGAGAGCCCCCCTGAAATAAAGATTTTTATTATTTTTTAAGCCATATTCGGCGGGAGGCCATTGGTTTACATATTATATTTAAAGCTGAAGTAATTGCGTTTAGTAATTCAGAAGTTATAATGCTCTGACAGACGGACGGACGGACGGACGGACAAGTGCCAATTCACCCAAGTAGACTCAGAGACCTTCGCTTCGCTCGGTCAATTAGATTTGGTAGCTTGTGGGTTAACAATAATTATACAATATGTATTTTGCATTAAAATATTTTATTTTTGCAAAACAAATTTGAGATTTTTTTATTGCACCACAATAAGTTAATCTTTTACGCTTTACTTCACTCACTTTTATTAAAGCTGTGAATCCACTTCATGCTGTGCACGGTGACGTCATAAAACGAGCGCGCTAAAATGGAGGCGTTTAAATCGTCCGCTAATGATAGTAGTTTTAATTATTTATCTTTAGCTTATTTATTAAATTGTGCAAGAGTTATATTTTTTTCCGATTATATAATCACTTAAAGAATAGTTTAAAAAAATAACTGGCAGAATAGTACGCGACAATAAAGCACGCTTTCTAACCCTCTTCGTTCACTACAGATGAACGGAGACAGAATATATGTATGTAGTTATTTTAATTAGTGTCGAACAAGTGTCGAACATTTGGAACGCTTCCAAGTAAGCGTCAGTAGGTCGGCGGGACCGGGCGGCCGCAGCCACCGAGCGGGTGTGTGTGTGTGTGTGTGTGTGTGTAATGCAGCACTCACCCTCGTCGGCGAGCGCGTCCCGCGCCAGCGAGGTGTGCCGCAGCGGCGGCGCCAGCTGGCCGCGCGCGAGCGACGCGCACACGAGCCACGCCGCCTGCAGGCGCGCCGCGGACCCGCTCACGTTGGCCTCGCCTGCCGACAACCACACAAACTGAACCGAACGCCGCACAATACACGACCTATTGATCGTTTTTGATTTATGTTCATTAAGGATTAAGGACGATTCAAGGTACTGCGCAATAGGAAAGAGTAATAAAATAATAACATTTGCACCCAGGTGTTGTCCAAACCCGATTACTCAGAGCTAAATGGGTGAATACTCAGTCCCGTAATATTTCCCGTGCTAGAGACGACCGGTGGTCTTTTATAAAAGTAGACTCCGAGTGAGATTGAAAGGGATGCAAAATTCTGGATGAAAGACAATTATCGGAGTAGTATTACATGCAGCGGCATTTCACTCGGGTGAGAATCTCGAGCCACGATTCTCGTATTCCCGATTGGGATTTCATTGGGATTGGCCAATCGAAAAGTTTACCCGTCCAACGGAATCTACATCAGGCAACAGGGGCGTCGAAGAAGGATAATGCATAGCATCAAGATCGATGCCGAATAGGGGCGCATCAGAATAAACCGCAACGGCGGTACAGCGTTGAAACGGTATGGTGCGGCACACGTTGCCCTACGTGAATTAATTATTTTTTCATTGATTGTGAACACTCACGTATTTGGGCGGTGTAGCTGTGCAGCACGTGGTCGCGGCGCGCGAAGTACGCGCGGTTGAGCAGCGAGTGCGCGGCGAGCTGCAGCTGAGCGCGCGCGCACGGGCGCGCCGCCTCCTCCTCACCCGCGCCGCGCACGGCCGCCTGCAGCACGGCGCGCGCCGTCACGTGCAGCCGCGCGCCGCTCCACAGAGGGCCCGCGTCCGCGGGCATCTGGCACGCCGCCGAGCACACTCTGCGGGGAACAGTCGCGTTACAGCGCGTTCGCCACACCGCTCCACGTGGACGGAGGCGCATGCGCGTGCGCGGTACCGCACCTGTGCGGGTAGAGCGGGGCGGTGACGAGCACGCTGGCGCGCGGCACGTGCAGCTCCAGCGCGAGCGGCGGGCGCGCCGGCCGCTCCGCGTGCTCGGTGGGCACGAGCCGCACGCGCAGCCCCTCTATCTCCACGGCGACGTGCCGCAACGGCAAGTTCTCCGACAGCGAGTCGCACTCCTCCACCGTCAGCGTGCGCATCGGGACCTCTGCGCAAAACCATATACTGCAACTGCATCGAGTCCAAACGAGGAACGAGAAGCTCAATCCGCTTTTAAGTCTTTGCAATTGTGCACTCTCGAGATGGCAGTTCACATCTTCCGAGGCCGCTTCGGTATCCGAGCGAAACCTATGTTGAGAGTGCTGTACAATACTTGTGTGGTGTGGTGCTGGGGCAGTGCGTCATATTCGCTCGGTTGCTCGATTTATGTGCATGTTTAGAATGGGGAGGGCGGGCGGTGCCGTCGTACCGCATAGAATTGTTCGTCGTAGCGGATGATAGCGAATTGAGCTTCTCGCGGCCGAGACTACGCGACGCGTCGGCGCGGCGGTAGTACAGAGCGAGACTAGGGAGCGGTACGCACCGTCCGCGGGCACGAAGGGCACGCGCGCGAACACGTCCCGCGCCGCGCCCAGGCGGTGCAGCAGGCCGGTGCACGCGCGCAGCTGCATCGGCCGCAGCGTCACCGCCGCCGAACACTTCTCCTCCCAGTCACTGCAAGGGGCGTTGCACACTGCGTTACCGTGCTACTGCTACCGCACCTGCACCCGCAACTGTGGCGGGGACACGGGAGGCAAACAGACGCGAAAGCGAAAACAATTCCTAGGATCCCCGGTAAAACATGCTCGTCGGAGCCAGCGCCGAGAGAACTCCAGTGATTCTACCTATATTTACCGAGAGGTCGACGCTGAAGTCTATTGTAATACTAGTGGTTCGCCCCGAACTGAATCCTCGCAGCGCCATCTATTGGCATCATCGTGAAGTTCTGTTAAAAATACTGAAGCTCATTAAAAATTAAATAATTTCGTTTCCTTATAATATTTATGTAATTTTAGTATTTGTTGTTCAAGTACAGGATATAATTCAAATAATTGATTGATTCAGGCTCAGCCTTTCAGAAAATTCAGAGTTCTGAGGTCAACTTTGGACGTTAGAAAATCTCCACTTTGAAAGCCCCCCACCCATTTCGTCAATTTTTGGGGGAAAATTAAAAAATATATATTTTTTGGACTTTATTCTTAATCATCTTTAAAACGATACCGCAACCCTATAAAAAATATTTTACTTCGCATTCGTTTCTATGAGAGCCCCCCTGAAATAAAGATTTTATAACTTTTTAAGCCTTTTTCGGTTGGACGCTATCCACCACCACCACCACCACCACCACCACCACCACTACAGCCTATTAACGTCCCACTGCTGGGCACAGGCCTCTACTCTCATAGGAGAGAAAGGAATTAGAGCTTAGACCCACCACGCTGCTCCAATGCGGGTTGGCGGGCTTTAACGACCATTATCGTGTTAGTGATAATAACCGGGACCGACGGCTTAACGTGCTCTCCGAGGCACGGGGGTGAAACACCGCCAACTTCCAACTCCGGGCTGGCACTGAGAATCTCTTAATTGAAAAACCCAGTACCTAACAATTTTATGCCCGACCGGGAATCGAACCCAGGACCTCGTGATCCGCAGTCGACTATGCTAACCGCTAGACCAACGAGGCAGTTGGACGCTATCGGTTAATTGTAATCTTTTCTTGCTTACATATAATATTTAAATTTGAAGTAATTACTTTCAGTAGTTCAGAAGTTATAAGGCTCTGACAAACGGACGGACGGACAAGTGCAAATTCACTCAAGTAGACTAAGAGACATTCGCTTCGCTCGGTCAATTAATACAGATTATCATTGGAAATTTTAATATCTAGATTTAGGGATTAGAAATAAAACACCGTTCGTTACGTGAATCGTGAAATCGGAATGGCGGTCAACGACCTGACATTCAATTGCCACAACAAACTTTATTTTATGAATACCTATATTATCTACATTACATTATTGACTTTCACAGTGACAGTCAGACAGTCCTGCGAGCACTAGCCAAAAGTACGACCTCATCCAAGCTCGTATTGGATTGCCACAACGCACTACAAACACTAACACAATCAAACATGGTATCACTCGGCTGGGTTAAAGGCCACAGCGGCAACATAGTCAACAGCCTCCCCCCCCAAACCACTAGGCCATCAATCGCGGAAATAGCGCAACGTACACGAGCGTACTTTTAGCGTTCCACTCGTGCGATAATTACATTTTTAAAGTGGTGTACTCCCACATATACCTGTAATAGGTTTCAAGGATAATTATTCAAATATAGCGCGGAAACCTTCATGGGTAGTAGAACATTGTTTGAACGTAAGATTGAAATTGGTAATAGTAAACAGCGTCCTATCAACCATGATCAGTTATCGTTCGACCATAGCGAACATCGTAATTTTATATAATAGGATCGCTTGTTGTTATAATAAGATCGCATGGTAAAGTCAGACGTACTGTAGAACATAGATATGTACACGATTTGTACTGCGCACAGAAAGCAAGCTCTCTGGTTCAACAACAACCTATCCCATCTTGACGTCCTACCAAGGTAGACATCAAGACAGAACCAGCCGTGCCGAAGCATCGCCGAAGCGAGTTAACGTATATTCTACAGGCCCAACTCTACTTGCAATGATAATTTGTATGTTATGGTTTATATGAAATTATGTTATATTTTAAATATGTTATAAATCCACCATAGGCAGATTAAATATCGTCGGACGCTCTCCAGGCAAGGTTCACGAAGTACAAGTCTGGCTCCCTTAACAAGTAGCATCAAACAACCGGTGTGTTGGAAATGTTTGTAATACTGGCACAGCGAGTATACGTAGACTTGCTAACACCAACCTCGCTCTGCCGAGCGGTCTGATCGTCGTTAAACTCATTAGTAAGTACCCAATCACCCTCAATTAGATCATGGTGTCTACTATTATTCTATTATTGTTTTAATATTATTGTACTATTATTTTATTATTATAATATATTATAATAATTTTTTTTTAATATTTTTTTTTCTCTGAATAATCAGATACGAATAGTTACAGTAGGCATGATAACAGGACACTGTCCACTTAACAAACACTTATATGTTCTAGGTATAGCCGACAGCCCTCTGTGCAGAGCCTGCATGGAGAGCGAGGAGACACCGAGACACGTACTACTCGACTGTAGTGCTGTATCCACTCAAAGAGAAGCCTACATTGGCTCCCCAGCAACACTCCCGGAAGTCCTCGCCGACCTGGGCGGCCTGCTTGGATTCTGCAGTGAGCTCGGCTGGCTGGAATGATCCGGCGGGGAGTCGCACCAGAGGTCTCACGCACAACGGGCACCCTCGCTTAAGTGCGGAACAGCCCAGGGAGAGAAGAAGAAGAAGAGACCTACATTACAGAAATGTTCAAATTGGACGAGATAGTCGTCTTCCTTTCTTTGAAGATATTTGGTCGCTGGCTAAAATTATGTAAATTTTAGAATCCAAATCGTCGGTGGCATGTTTAGTGTGAATGCTTTACAGTAGTTTGGTCGCGCATGTTCACATGATGCTCACCTGTACTCGAAGTCGGCGGGCGGCTCCTCGCAGCCAATGCCGGATGCGGGCGGCGCACGCTCGCGCCGGTACTGCAGCCGCAGCACGGGCGCCATGCGCCGCCAAAACTCCGACTCGCGCGCGCCCTCCGCCCCAGCCGCGCCCTCCGCCATCTGCCGAAACCGCCCACCAATCACCAATCAAAGCCTCGCCCCGGTGCGTCGTCTTCAGCGATAGGCACAATAATAAAAAAAATGGCAGTCATAGAGACCACCGATAGAAGTGAAAACGAATATTTAAAACAATTTAAAAAATTAACAACGCGAGGTATGGGTAGCACTTCTAAAATAATTAAAATATAAACCTTAAATCTAAGGCATTAAAGTTTAATTACGAATGTACTATATTTATACTTAAGATCTTTTGTCTTAAGAAGAATGGTGTCGCGTGACCGACACCGTTCCACATTTTTACCACCTACCAAAAAGTGAACGAAATCACAATTGATTTGGACGTTCGTATTTTTTAGTTTCTTTTCTTTCGTTGATCGAAAAACATACGCGAGCACGGGGAACGCTCGCGGGAACTGAGGTCGGGCGCGCACTGACCTCAGCGGCGTCGCGCAGCTCGTCGTCGGGCGCGGCGTCGGCCGGCTCCTCGTCCTCGGCCTCGCTCAGCTCCTCGTCCGCCCAGCTCCACGGCTCCTCGTCCGGCTCTTGTATCTTGCTGAGGAACACGATAGGCTCCTCGTCGTTCTGCGCAACGACAGGGGACCGTCTAACTTTATACTGTAACTCGATCATATGACCGCATTAACGTATCGACGTAATGCGCCTAATAGTACATTTAGACCAGGCGAATTAGCTTATATTGAAACGAAAAAAAAATCCGAGAGATAGAGATCATCTTCCTCTCTCGTAATGAAAGCCTAAGAGTCAGACGTGTTTCTTTTACTGGAATATATAATAGACCTGAAGGTCTACTTGATGAACAGGAAAAAAAATTTAAGATGGCGGAATTTATTTTTCCATATTCAAATTCAAATTCAATTCTATTTCAACCCGGGGCTCCCTGGATTTACTAAATAGGAAACTGGTACTAAATTTTAAAAAATCAGCGCCATTTTGAAGTTCTTTGTTAATTGACCGATTTCGTTCATTGATATCTGAGGATCCCTAATATCCCAAAAACCACATCCCGTGAGCTGCTTTAGCAGCTCGCGCACAGGGCGAAACACTAGTATGTATATATGTATAGATAACTTACGAAACAGTTTAAATCAACTTTATACATAAACATTGAATTAAATCGCTATTATAGTATTGTATTTATGTATTATAGATTTGTTACATCACGCACCTGAGTGTCCCGGTGTCCGCAGACGCAGGCGCCGCGCTCGGCGAGCGTGAGGAGGCGCACGCCGAGCGCGGCGCGCAGCAGCGCGGGCGCGCACACGCGGCCGCGCACCACCACGTCCGTGCCGCACGCCTCCAGCACGCCGCGTGAGCGCTTGCGCCCGCCCTCCGCCTCCATTATCTGCGTCGCGAGACACGCGATTGACACAACACCGAGTGAGATCATTCAAAAGGAGTTCTCTCTTGTCAGTCGTTAATTATCACCATCACGTCTTATATTTAATTACCGTTCAAAAAGTAGTATAGTTTTGAATAAAGATATTTTGGCCTCGACTTCGCGCTCGACTCTGCGACGTCCACTCATCGCAAGCGTGTCGCAAGCACACTACTGAGTCAGAAAGCGATGAGTTTTAAGTCGACCACGCTGGCCAAGTGCGAATTCACAGTTTCACACACGTACGTGTTAAGAACATCGAGAACTGTCGCGACTGCGAGTGTCCTCGCAGCCGCGCTACATATTAGTAATAGTTTTAGTGTATAGATCGCGGCACTCACCTTAAACACCAGCGAGACGTGTTGCACGTGCGCGGCGAAGTGCACGGGCACGGGCGCGGCGCGCGCGGGCGCCCCCTCCGCGTCCGCGCGCTCCGACCACGCGGGCAGCCACGACCACGCCCACGCCGACCAGCTCTCCGCCTCCTCGCCGCGCGCCGTGCCCGCCTCTGTCACAGCGCGTCCTCAATCAAACACTTGTGGATGCATGTATTTTAAACTCTTAATTATTGTGCATTCACAATATAAAGGTGTCAAGAGCCGTGGGTCACATACAACAGCACCTACACTCTACTGGCGATTTATTGGCGAAGAGATGTGGGCGTCTCGAGGAGGCTACACGAGGAGTTTTAATCAAATGATCACCCAATGTAAAATACTTAACATTGCGTGTGACATACGATGTACCTAGGTAACACTGAAAATGTTTAGAAAATGAAAAACGGCTTAATGTAGAAAGTTGCCAACACTTTTATTGTTTTTCGAAGTAATCTCCATTCCTCTCTACACATCGTCGCATTCGATGGAACCACTGAGAAAAGCAGTGGGCCCATTCTTCCTTAAGGGTCTCTTCTATGGCATTTTCGTACGATTTCACCGCATCTTCAGGGCTCGTAAAGCGAATACCTCGAATTTTATCTTTAGTTCTTGGGAATAAATAAAAGTCGCAGAGCGCCAAGTCAGGACTGTATGGCGGATTCATTATCTCGACACCTGCCATAGTCAAATATTCAACAGTCCGTTTTGCGAAGTGTGCTGAAGCATTGTAGTGGTGAAGGAGGATCCTGCTTCGAGGGCGCTGCTGTCGAATTTTTTCCAAGACAACAGGCAAACAGCGATTGACATACCAGTCTGCAGTAACTGTCCTTCCATCTTCTAGCACAACTTTCGCGAAATGATCTTTCCGACCAAAGAATGAGGCAATCATCTTTTTTCCTTGGCTTCTTCCTTAGTTGGCCGATCCTCGAAAGGAAACACCCACTGAGCTGATTGTCTTTTAGTTTCGGGTTCGTAGCAATATATCCAGCTTTCATCACCTGTGATGATGTAAAATACAGCATTTGAGTCACCGCCGTTTAACTTATCTAACATTTGGCGACACCAGTTCATGCGAAGGTGTTTCTGGTCGTCGGTTAAAGTATGGGGAATCCATCTGGTACAAAGCTTCCTCACGCCTAAACGTTCGTGTAATATTTTTTGAACTTGACTCATACCAATGCCTAGGCTTGCCCGTATCTGCTGATAGGTCACTCTCTTATCTTCCTCTATCATGCATCGCACAGCACTGATGTTATCTTCAGTAGTCGCTGTTAAAGGACGTCTCTCACGCGGATCATCATTGAGATTGCTACGTCCACGCTTAAACTCGTTAAACCAATTGTAAATAGTGGCACGAGATGGGGCTTCATTAAGAAATGCTAATCGCAGCCTATCATAGCTTTGTTGTTGAGTAAGCCCACAACGAAAGTCATAATAAATCATTGACCGAAAATTTTCTCGCGTTAGGTTCATTTTCACGTGTAACAAGAGTTTAGATTAGATTTGCCGCCAATTCACAAAAACAAATGACAAATGAATGCAATATACTACATTAGGTTACCAAAGAGTTCTAAAATTGAAATTCAAAAAAAGTTTTCATTAGCAATGTTTCTAACTGGCCAGTTCTAAACATTTTCAGTGTTACCCACGTAACTTAAAGGTATGACCGTTTGGCCGTTTTTTATGCCGTGCTTGTAACTTTTATCGATATTGAATTTTAATAATAATTTTTGAGCAATAAAACTAGATGACGTGTCTCAACACGAGAACAATAGGCATGACTGATTTTGAAAAATGGTCAGATTATGTTCGGAAGTATCTACTATTTCGAAAAAATATCATATTTCAGCAGAAAAATAAGGTTTGGTAGATAAAATTGGCATTTGAAATTGAAATTTTAAAATTCACGCCAAAATGCTCGCCGGTGTCATGGCGCCGTTTGTGACGTCACTAACACTTTTACCAACAAAATAATGTACTCTTTGCATTAAACAATAGGTCTTCGTATTAGATATTTTGTGTGAATAATATGAATTAATTCTAAATTACGGCTAAATTCTACTATTTCTGCGAAGATCACTTTGACGTAAATTTTTGCTTTATTCTAATATGCTGTGTGCTTAAATCTTATTTGAGGTCTTAATCCTAGCTTCCTTACTATAATATTATAAATGCGAAAGTTTGTATGGATAAATGGATGTTTGTTTCTCTTTCACGCCAGAACAGCTGAACGGATATGGATGAAATTTAGCACAGCGAAAGTCTAGTCTGGAATATCACACAGGCTACTTTTTATCCCGGAAAATTGAAGAGATCCCGCGGGAACTAAAATACCTCAATCCACGCGGACGAAGTGAATAATATGTGAGTGAGTGATCTAGAAAAACTACGGTAACTTACTATTATTATGATCAACTTGGGTTTAAAACAAACTTTCTGTATTTCAAATACTAATCCCACGTAGTAATAAGCATTTGATTGATTACTACTTTAACACTTGGAGAATAAAAGCGTAATACCATAATAATAAATAAACTATATAATAAACGTCGACCTATTAATTTACTTTTAATTTAGTATCAAAAGAAGTAATGCGGAACCAACTAAATTACACCCTGTATTGATTGCTATATTTTGCAGAAAACACTTGGTAGACATTAGGTACAAAAATGAAGTAAACATGATGCATCGTATTTCAGTCAGCAATATACCGATTAGCAAGAAATATTTCGCAATTTAACTTTGATATGTTACTTTACCTACCTACTTATAAAATAGGTGTTTCAATGTTAATATTTGTTCGGAAGAAGGTCTTTTCCCAGAGATGAGAGCTCGCTACGGCAATCACTAAATCATGTTTCGAATGAACGAAATGCAAAACGTATAATTGGGCATGGCTAGATCACTAAAGCATGTTTCTTGAACGAAGTGAAACGAAACATGCTTTAGTGATCTAGAATGCCCAATTATACACTACTGTCGATTCTCAAAGTTCGAAAATAATTGTGACGTCATTCGCTTCATTGGTGTTTTTTGTTTCTGATTTTTTATTTTATGGTTTTGGTTTACAATAAAGAATATTTCATTCCCGAGCAGAAAACCCCATGTTGTCTTCGATTTACTTTGCTGGCAAATGTTTTCGGACAGGCACCGAGGCACCGATCACATAATCAGCTATATGCTACGACTCAACCCTAGTTCCGCGCGGTGGACAATGCGATGATTCAATACCGCCACTGTGATATAATAATACCGCAGCGTGGTTCAGTCCGGAGCGCACCGTGTGTAAAAAACAAACATCACTACACTACTTACACTTACTTAATGTCTATCACCATTTTACGACTACAGTAAGCTGACACCTATTCAGAGCAAAACTCGCATTAAAAAGGTATCTGACGTCTTGTAGAGGATTGAGTGCGAAATCTTTAAAAAAAAGCACCGTGCGGCGGGTCGGGCGCGGGCGGCGGCGTGGGCGGCGCGGGCGCGGCGCGCTCGCGCAGCAGCCGCAGCAGCAGCAGCAGCTGCTCGTCGGTGACACCCCATGCGAGCCGCGCCGCCGACAGCCGCACGCTGAGGCTGCGCGCGCGCCGCGTGCTCGCCGACACCAGCCGCGTCAGCACCCTGTGCCGGACGACACCGCGTCACTGCCCGCCGTTACTGTCCGGCCCCATCCCCCATCCCGCCCCCCCTTAACCCGATGGGGGTAGAGGGGGGGGGGGGGAGCCAAGAAGTATATGTTTGCATGTATATTTCAGGGAAAATGTTTCAACATTTTCAACAATAAATCCATTATCCAGATGTAAGATAATTAAAATTTAATTATCTTACATCTATCTCTACAGTTCAATTTTCAACCGAATTCAAAAAAGTTTTTTTTTGTATGTACGCGACCATTCTGCCAATTATTTATGAATCAATTTGATGTTTTTTTTTTGTTTGGTAGATCATACTTCAGACGTGGTCCCATATACATTTTATCGAAATTAATTTATATTTAAAATCAACAAAAAACAAAATATATACCCAGATAATGGGGCTGATTCTGTGCAACACAATCTCTAAACTAAACTAAAATGGCAGCTTTAAATCTAGTTCTGTCCCTTTCCGTAGGAAGTATTATGAAAGGGTTAGCAATATTTGTAATGCTCTAATCTTAGTTTAGTTTAGAGATTGTGCACTACAGAATCAGCCCCAATATTTTTTACTTTTTAGTTTAAAGTTTTTTTTCACCAGCGATCTCAATTTATTGGCTCAAGAAGCTCAAAAAGCAAGCAATTGCTTGTAACTTAGTTGCGCTTTCCGTAGATCACAGAACCGCCTCCCCCATTTGGTACCGGTTACACATTGGTGAGGGGTGCATCAGTGGCTCACCTCAACTCCAGCTGGCAGCGATACAGCAGCGGCTCGTGGTAGAACCGGATCTTGCCGTCCGCGTCGCTTTTGTCCAGACACAACGTCAAGTCGTCCAAGCGCACCAGCCGCCTGATAGCTGGCTGGTTCTGATCTATGTCTGTTGGATTCATTAACTCATACATTTGTACCCTAAATTAATCTTAAAAGTTAAGTTTCACAATCCCCACTCTGGGCTAGCCGGGCAAGAGGCGACTCGTTCTTGGTTGCAGCACTGAAACATTTGCAGCACCAGAGTAACCACACATGCTGGTTTTCTAGCCGCTTAATTTCTCAACTACTCCAATAGCTCCATATTGTAGTTTTGAGGAAGCAGTTTCCATAATTTGCATATACGTGAGTAAAATGGAAGAAAACCAAGCGTTCAGGTCAAGATGAAGTTTCTGCCACGTGAGGTTGGATCAGAAAATTGGGAAAGTATTACTAGGTCAAATGACTCAGCTACATGTGGTGTAGCGCACAGTATACATGCACCCCGCCGCCGGTGCGGGCTCCCAGTCGTCGCCGACGCTGTCGACTGCGTGCCGCTTCACGTTGAGCGACAGCACCACGTCGTCGTGCACGTACTTGACGATGAGCAAGTGGGGTTGTCAGTACACATACCGGCGAATGCGGGCTCCCAGTCGTCGCCGACGCTGTCGACTGCGTGCCGCTTCACGTTGAGCGACAGCACCACGTCGTCGGGCACGTACTTGACGATGAGCAAGTGGGGTTGTCAGTACACATACCGGCGAATGCGGGCTCCCAGTCGTCGCCGACGCTGTCGACTGCGAGCCGCTTCACGTTGAGCGACAGCACCACGTCATCGTGCACGTACTTGACGATGAGCGAGTTCACGCGCACCGCGATGTTGCTCACCACGCGCCGCACCAGCGCGCGCATGTAGCCCGGCGGCGCCTCCACCACGCTCGCTCTGCGGGAGAGGGGGGGGCACGTGCCAACCGGCTACATACACGATATAAATACTCGCCTGCGACCGTCCCTACTTTATCCTGTCTGATTGATTGGTCTCTATTCCTAATTATCTTTAATTTTTTTTTAAACGAATGAATGAATTGTCAAATTTGCATAACGTATCGTTATGCAATTTGACAATTCATTCAATTATTAATAATTCAATTATTAATAATAATATTATCGCTAGTCGTACAGTCCTGACTTTAGATGAATGGGTTGATGTTGCGCAAAGTTATGTATTATGGCGGGTGCAGACTGCTGTAACGTAACATGCAATGAAATGAATAAATGAATGCAATATAAAAAAATATTAAAAAAATAAAAACCGATTTCAATAACCACAAACACTAAAAAAATATTTGAGTTTATTACCGAATATATTATATTTCGAAGATTTTTGGAGTCGGTGCCAATAATAAGCCGCACGAATCGTTTATTCTTCATACTGTTTTGGGTGTCCACAACAGATAATTTTTTTGATTCTCGCGGGAACCTTTGATTTTTCAGGGATAAAAAAGTAGCTTGCCTTTCCCTGAGATACCTACAACCTATCTCTGTACCAAATTTAATCAAAATCGGTTGCACCGATTGGCCCTGAAAGCGTAGCAGATAGACAGACAGGCAGACACCTTCGCATTTATTATATTAGTATGGATGTTTGGTTTGTTTGGTTAAAACCTACTGTTTACTAAGCTATTACACTGATCCCGAGCAATTTACTCTTATCCAATGAGGAGTTCAGTTCTCCATGTCCGAAGATATGATCTGAGTCACGTATTAAAATAATATGCTATATTATATGGTTAAAAACCTACTATTTACTAAGCTTAGGACCACCTCTGAAGTATTATCTATCAAACAAAAAAGAATCATCAAAATTGATTCATAATAATTGGCTGAGTAATCGCGTAACAAACATACAGCCGAATTGATAACATCCTTCATTTTTTGAACTCGGTTAAAAAGGAGCATTTCATAAGTGTGGACACAGCGCGCGCACGCACCGAGTATGTACCCACTCGTATCTATTTCCGAAATGCGCGCGGCGAACACGCGAAGATAATGAATCGTGACGACTAATTACTGGCTACAATGATTGTCCGTGCTTCATTTTTAATAGTTAATCATGTGATAAAAAAACGCCGAAGACTTTGGAGGCGTTCAGAACTGTACAGTCAGAGAGCTGGTGCAAAATTAATGGCCGACATGAGATTAACCAGACAAAAAAAACAACCCGTTCACACTGGCGCTCAATGCACACTACGCGCCTCTTTAAGTTCGGCGAAAATACCGACAAATGGCGGATCGCGGCGCGCACGAGTAGAAATGCTCTGTTCATGCGCTTGACGTCGCGTCGTGCGGTCGACGCTAATTAAGGCGCAGAGGTCTTCCCTCATTCTGCTGACCAAGGCGTATCGCTCCACCAGCTCCGCTGCTCTGGCGGTGCTCGCGGGTGTGTTGCTGGCTGACTTGGAGGTGATCCGTGCTGGAAGGATCGATGAGGCGCGCCAGTCCGTGCCCAAGAAGGAGTTGAGCAGGCGCTAGCGGGAAATCAGGTTAGAAATGATTGCGATGTAGCAGGAGCGGTGGTCCGCGGAAATCTGGGGCGACGAGTTGCGGCGCTTCTTCCCAGACGTGTCCGGCAGACTCGGGGCCACCTGGATCGCGCCGGACTACGAGACCTCGCAGATCCTCATCGGACACGGCTGCTTCCGGGCGCGTCTGTATGGGATGACGTTGTGCGAGAGTCCGGTATGCGAGTGTGGTGTTGGCGACGAGGATAGGCACCATGTGCCGTTGGAGTGCGCCCTCTACGACGACTTGCGAGCCACCATGTTGGACGGTATCGTGCGCGAGGAAGCGCGACCTGTCTTCTACACGGACCTCGTCTCGTCGGCGGCAAACATCAACCGGCTGCGGGAGTTCGCGCACGCGTGGCAAAGGCGCTGTACCACGTAGGAGCAAGTTGTGTCAGGCAGGGAGTCACGAGAGAGCGGCGGGGATCTCTAATGTGATTTGTATCAAGCCCCCAAGGGGGGAGAGTGCGAAAAAGGGACAAGGAGAGAGAAATAAGAATTTGTAGGGAGCCAAAAAAGCGCCCCGGGAAAACGCCAAGAGCAAGTACCGAACGGGCGCTCTCCCACGATTCGGCCCATTAAACAAGGCGCAAGGCCATATCTTATATATATAAAAATGAAACCCGTTTTCCTTGGTCACGGCATCACGCGTGAATGGCTGGACCGATTTCACTAATTCTTTTTTTGTTGTATTTGTTATTATTAGGAGAAGGTTCTTACGGAAAAAAATATTAAGAAAATCTCTCAGAAATATTGAAAAATATACATTTAATTTTATGTACTAAGGCGGTACGAAGTTCGCCGGGTCAGCTAGTATATATAATAAATTCTTTATTGACAAAAACAGTACAATTATTTACCAATTTTACACAATGAAATCCACATTTCAATTATTAATAAATCTATCTAAATCTAATAATAAATAAATTACAAGAATTAAAATGCAGTATAAATAAATGCAGTAAAAATTGGGTTGAACCAGCAGCTAACTAGAATCCTACAACTCTGTGTTTAGGCGTCCACACTATGGGAATTCTGTTACATTGCGACGGCAAATTCTTTCATTGCGGGTAACATTGCATATTACATTTCGTAAGTCTGTACCTACCCACCTTTACATAGGTAATAATAATAATAATAGGTATGAGGTTGTTAATCGCCAGGGTTGCCAAAATTGATTTTCCTTAATTAACTAATTAATTTTGTATGGAAATTTTTGATAATAATTAATTTTTACTTTTTAACTCCGCCAGTGTTTATAAGGGCAAAATTGCAAGGGTGGTCGGGGGTATGATAAAAAAAAAATAACAAACACCTTGTATACACCATCGTAAAGGCTTGTTAATTGCCGATTTTCTATAGAACGATAATTGGCTACTTCACACCTCATGCTTTACCTTCACAATTATATTTTTTGAATATTTAGCAAAAGGCGCAACGCACGCTAGCAGAGTCCAGTAGCGCCACTTGTGAGAAGAAGTGTGGGTTCGATTCCTGACCTGCATATAAGACTATTTGAAAATCTTTGGATGCAGTTATCTTCTTCGGCGACGAAATTCTTCGGAGCAAAATCTTGTATGTCTAATTCAAATTTTTGCCTGACTGCCCGCTCCCATTTAATATTTCTTTCACACCATATATCAATATAACAAATCACTGTGTGTGCTAGCCTTGAGTCTTACCTGTAAGTCTCTTGTGTAGGAACTTCATCCGCCGGGGGGTTTAAGCTAAGGATGCATTCTGAAACAAACGAGACTTGTGATTATCTGCTAGCTACTGTCAGGTGCGCCACGTATTATTGTACGTCGATGGCACTACGTCAGCAATTCCTTCCGACATCGTGGTGGGAAGCATGACATGACAAAGTGACGCCTGCTTTCGTCCAACATTTACAAAAGGTCCGTGTGCAATGACACCAGCATCTGATCCATTTGGGATCGCCACCGTCTTACATTTCCTCACTAATACTCATTTCATTTTCAAGAAGCACTTTTTCGCGCGCCTCCTCATGGGGTACCATTTGTTTCCGTAGATCTATGTTACGCTATAAACGCCATGCCACTATAGACTAGGGTTGTAACGGAGGCGTTCTTAGCGGAAGCAGAGGCGGATGCGGAGGTGAAGGGGGTTTGGCTCCGCAGATGCGGAGGTTTGCGGAGGCGGAAGCGGAGGTGGATTTTTCCGATCACATCGTCTATTTTGTGTGCTTTAGGACTTTTCCGATTAGGATTTTTCCGATCATATCGTCTATTGTGTGTGTTCTGACGCAACTGTCCATAAGTTTTTTTTAGAATTATTCTAAGGACAGTTGCCTTTTTGCTTGTTGTAATGGTTTCCTTCAATAAAGGATTCCTTTCAGAAAGGATGTAAGAGGTTGCTTTAGCAGTAAGACCGCCTTTGCAAGTTTCTATGCAGTTTTACTACTTCTTTCTACCTGTATTGGCACCACCACCGCCACTTACTGTATATTTATGTGTGCAATAAAGATATCTAAATAAATGAATAAATAATTATTGTTCGGATAGCCGTGAAGGTGAAGCTCACCTATGGTGTTGATGGTGACCACGATGGGCTCGGACATGATCTTGGTCCACGGCACTTGTATAAGCAGCTCGTGGATGCGGCCGGAGAGCAGCGTGAACGGCAGCGCCACCTCGCGCTGCAGCACGTCCGCCTTGAGCACCAGGTTATGCAGCGTGACGCCGCCCGCCCACAGCGACACCTGCCAACGTGCCGTTTATTACACACGCGTGTGCACCGTGCAGTAGAGGGTTTCTGGTAGCCTAAAAGCTCCGAGTGGCAGAGCAGAGCTATGAACCCGGAAGACATTGCGCTGCCCTGTACCTGATTGCAGCGCCACCTACCGAGTTTAATTGTGAATCTGATTCATCCCAGTACCTACACAAATACAAAAAAAAAACATATAACCTCCATTGAAAGAGCGAGTTTCAATGCATGTCGAGCCACCAATACTAGAAAACTCAATTTCAGACGAATACGTCATGCAGCAGTAGAAAATCTTTCTACTCGCTGAATGACGTAGCAGCCCTTCTATCATTCCTGTCAGAATTGTCATTTTAACCATCAACTAAACTGACAGTTTTTGTAAACGACAACCTAGCAACTAGAATAATTAAGAAATACAATTTTAATAAAACTCGCACTTTTAATGCAGATTATAGAAAAATATAGTGTGTGCCGCAGGATTAAACACGATTTCATACTTCGGGTGATGCCAGCTCTGAAATCGTCTTTTTTCACCCCTAAGCACACAATATACTATTTTATCAAATTTGGTAAAGCCAAGTTCGAGTTTTGTACAAGACTAATGCACGGTAATTGTTTATTTTTTAAATTGTGTAATACACAGTAA
Organism: Erebia aethiops; assembly: GCA_923060345.2. Taxonomy (NCBI): domain Eukaryota; kingdom Metazoa; phylum Arthropoda; class Insecta; order Lepidoptera; family Nymphalidae; genus Erebia; species Erebia aethiops. The sequence goes on along the minus strand of OV281079.1, from coordinate 1,959,854 downwards.
CATAATAATATATTGTAACATAACTGCAACAGTAATTCAGTTAATAAAGACTCACACGCTATGAGTTGAGCTTCCTTGTTGGAGTCTTTTGAGCATTGCTTCTATGAGTTTATTCCTCTCAAATATATTTTTTTATAACTGTTTGTATAATGTTCAACGTTAGGTCATCAATTTGTATATACTGTTTATGAATTTGAAGTCTTTGACAAATGGCTGGATGGACACATGGAAAGTGCAAATTCATCCAAGTAGCAATCCAATTTAATCCAATGAACAACCTTCATTTCGCTTGGTCAATTGTCACTACTTTTTTAAAATTTATTATGTACCAAAAAGTTGAAAAATGCATAGAAAAACAGAAACATAGTGGACAAGGAGGCACTTATCCTAGATCCTAGATCTCTACCAATGTGGGAAACATTGTAAAGGAAGAATAGGAACAACAAAATATGAGATTTTCAATTAAATTTTTCAATCATGCTTCAACGGAGCTACAGATCAAAGAGATTTTTCCATGGATAACTATAGTTAAATTCTTTGAGAGCTACTTTACTTATCCTGGAAAATCAGTTTTAAAAACCTAAACTTGCTGGATAAATTCACAGATATCATGCATAGAATAATTGTTCGCCAAAAAAACCTTCACAACATATGTACGTAGAGCAAAATCGCAGCCAAACTCTTTCGCCTTGCAAAAAATAGACAGGAGTATGTAAACCTGATAGTCAACTTTCGCTAGTCTGATTTCCCTTTATTAGATAAGATTAAGTATTAAATAATCTTTGTTACATTGTACAAATATGAAGTCAAATGATAAGAGATAAAAATCATAAAAGCTGAAATAAAAATGTTTTTTTTTAATCCACTACAAGCTAGCCCTTGACTGCGATCTCACCTGGTGGTAAGTGATGATACAGTCTAAGATGGTAGCAGGCTAACCTGTTAGGGGCATGGCAGTTATATTAAACCCATACCCCTTCTGTTTCTACATGGCATCGTACCGGAACGCTAAATCACTTGGCAGCACGTCTTTGCCGGTAGGGTGGTAACTATAGCCACGGCCGAAGCCTCCCACCAGAACAGACCAGGGGCAATTCAGAAATTATAAATTCTCAAATTGACCCTGCTGGGGATCGAACCCGGAGCCTCCGCACGTTAAGGCAACAGCGCTACACACTTTAAGATGAGTCCAAATGTAATATTTGACTATGTTATAATGTTATAGCCAAGTATGTAGTCACAGAAGAATTTTTACAACAGAAAATAAATCCTAGGAATACCTACAGAGTACAAGACACTGATCATTTGGAGAATAATAACTTGATACTTAAAAATGCCAAGGCAAAGATGGTGGCATCCAACCAGTTGATGGTGTATGGTGACCATTGTAATATTACTTCACTGTCAAATTTTGTCACACAAGTTTTGTCTTTCACTGAACTAGAATAAGTTCGCAAAAAAACTATCTTATGAGATGAGACATACCTGTGCATCGGCTGGTTTGAAATCTCGCACATATTTGTCCACATAACTCAGCAGTATTGGTGTGATGTACGACTCTATGTTGAACATATTCATGGTGCACACACACTAGCCGCACTTAGGACATGCTCACCACATCACTGCATAGTTGGAACAATCTGAAACTTCACAGCATTTTAGCTAGCACAAGCGGCAGCAAATCTATGTATGTATTTTGTTTTCTACAACTAATGAAAAAATATTCTTGCATTTAAATGTAAATCTGTGATTCAAAGAAATAGTTTCGTCTCTAATTTATTTTTAAGTAAATAATTTAACCATATCACTTGTCGTATGGGATACAAATAGTATAAATGACATAACTGGTATACTAACAAATAATATTTAAATATTATACAGCCACTCTAATCTGTATGCCTGTGAAATGAATTGAATGGATTCTTACTTTACAAAATAATAACAATATTAGAGAGCAAAACAAGACCTGGCCGTTATGGTGTACATCTACAACCGGAAAGGACATATTTAGTTCTTTTCAGTATTGAAAAATATGAATTCGAAAGACCTCCTATTCAAATGATTAAAAGTATACACAATAATTTAAATTTAATACATTTTCATATTTCCGATACTTATTGCTGACGCCTTTGTTGTTATCACCTAACAGAGACAAGTTAACCTGTCGGCTGTCACTTATCACAGTTTAGAACCGACCAGTGCCGACCAGAAAAAGTTAATTGTCTCTATGGTTGTCAGCAGTCACTTTGGTGAGGTTTGACTGGTTCATGAGTGACGTGTATTTCTCGTATTTCTCTTTTCTAAATCTCTCAGAGTAATCTGTGACGGTGACTAGTGTTTTACTCTGTGATTTTTATGGATAAATTAGGGTACGTGCATGGAACTATGTACTACGTACAACCAACCATAACCAACGTACAACTTATTAGTTCCATGGGTACGTGTCACAAAAGCTCAGCACGAAAGAAGTCGAAGAAACCACTGAGCAGTGTTGCCAGCACGGTCATGTCAAAAGTTACCTGAAATAAATAAAAAGTAACCTTTTAGTGTAAAAAGTAACCTTTCATTTTGTTCTAGTAGAAATGTATTAAAAGTTCGGAAACTCAAGTTTCAAACTTACTATACTATGTAGATAGGTACCTAGGTAATTAATTTTTTTTTGTAATTGGTCTGCAAAGAAGGTATAACTAGTACACCGATTTCCTCGCCTTTGTTGTACTTTCTAGCACAAAAATTTGGTTAAGATTAAGTTCCCGTCATTGAAACGGAGTAGCAGACAGCAGGCGGCAAGCGAGAACGTCAAACGAAATAAGTAGTTACACAGTTTAGCAGTTATCCTCGAGTAACCTACATACTAATTTCTACACTTACCAAGTTTACAGTTAAGTATTTTTATAATCAAAACACTATCACAGAATACAAACAAAAGAAAACTTCACAAGATGATAGATCACAAAAAAATGTCGAGACGGTCGAGACTCGAGACCGGTCGAGTCGAAACCAGTGTGAAAGAGAACGACGTGATGAGTTGCAATAAGAATTATTAAGAACCACAGATGACAGTCACAGAGTACTTAAATTTTGCGTTGTTTCAATTTTAATTTGGTTTCATACAAAAAATTAAGAATTAATTCTACAAGATCCAAAAAATCACCTATAAGGATACAAAAGTAACCTTCTGGCAACACTGCCACTGAGGTAGGAAATACCTTTTTTTTATAAATAGGAGAGGATATGAAATATCCACAGATTTATAACTGTGGAAATATCATATTATTTAAATTGAAGCTTCCGGTAAACTATAAATGGCCAATGACTAAGGAATATGTATTCACAATGGACATGCCCTAAGCTATGTCAAAACGTGTCCAATTTATCAGCTGATTATGAACATAAAATGGCTGCCTGTTCTTAAATGTTCATAAATAATTATAACATAAACAAACTTTTGACAGCAAACCTACCACCAAGAGTGAACAGAAAATGGCGAACCGTTCCACATTTCGTTCATTCATATTTGTATAAACGCTAGTATGTATAGAATGTAAGGGCCTCTCCATGTATATATTATCTCTATGTAAATGGCGTAATGGGCGGAGCTTAAGGTGGGGTTAGGGCTGCTATTATCGATACTTATTTAATCGATATAAAATTATCACAAATATACTTAATAATTAGGTAATTAAACATGATTTTTGAAAAACACTAGAATTCGTATTTTATAATGAACTAGCTGATGCCTACGACTCCATCCGCGGGAATTGAGGTTTGTTGGTATGAATATAACTCTTGAATTTTCCGGAAAAAAACTAGTCGATGTGTTATTCCATCTCTTCCATCCATCCATACATCCAATCTTATGCGTTTATAACTATTATATTAGTTGGAATAATATAATAATAGATATTATAATGGAAAAAATGTTAATGAATGTGATAATCCATACTAATATTATAAATGCAAAAGTTTGGATGGATGGATTTATGGATGGATGTTTGTTACTCAATCACGCCCCAACGGCTGAACGGATCTGGATGAAATTTAGCACAGAGAAAGATGATAGTCTGGAATAGCAAATAGGCTACTTTTTATCCCGGAAAATTAAAGAGTTCCTGCGGGAACCTCAATCCACACGGACGAAGTCGCGGGCATTAGCTAGTATGAATAATAAAAGTAGACTGATTTTAAAAATGATTTATTTCTAAAATTTATAGATGAAAAAAAGCGATTAATACAAACACAACGTATAAAAAATTTCTTGCGTTTTCGGATTGATCTTCTAATTATGCAAGTAATAAAATTAAAATATTTACAAAACCCGCGAGGAACCTGCAGCGCTCCTTTGTAACCATAAATTAGAATTTCTCAGAAGTATGCATATCTAAAACCAAAAACAGCATTTATATCGGCCCAGTAGTTTTTCAGAAAAATGGTAATCACAATCGCCTCTTGTTAGCCAGCGTAGTGGGCTATGGCTAAACCCTTGGGCACACCTGCTGGGTAAAATGATGAGTAAAAATATAACCATGATGCAACGCCCCCGTGTTGGCCAGCTTGGTGGACTATGGTCAAACCGTTTTCATTCCGAGAGGAGACTCATGCTGAAGTGAGCCTGCAATGGGGTGAAGTATTCTGTATTCTGTATTCTGTTTTGAGAAACATCGCTTTTCGTTTCTGGACACAAACTGAGGTTCAATTCTTGCAAGGATTGCCTTGCCTGTTGCCCAGGTGGTAAATTCTGCAATAAGAAGGAAATGGTAAAATTTTATTATTATTGGATTATAGAAAAGCATTATTGAAAATCATTACTGAGCATAGTTTTACATGTTTAATTGTTTTTATTATTCATCACAAACAAGAATATTGAGTAAAGATTCTTACTGGTATACGTAGAAAGGGGCAGGCATCATCTTTGAGACGCTGGCTGTTTAGAGAGTAATAATTAATCTCAATCCCATTGAAATGATGACTACATATTCTGCTTCCTTTTGTAGGCTTGAACTCAGGTGTGTTTATAGCATTCAGCCATCTTAGCCTTAATTCATGATATTTTGGGAATCTGAAACAATTGTAAAACCTTAGTTATAATGATACACAAATAACTACAATGAATGGACCAAAAACCACATAAATAGACACTGTAATTTTCGAATACGAGACACCATACCGGAGATCGGGTGTCTTAATCACTAGGTTATCATCGTTACAGCCTAAAATGAGTTTAGAAATATTATAAGTAGAAGCTGACTGTTTAATTTCATCTCTCTACCCCTCAGAGTGAGAAACAGTAAGAGTGATATGAAGTTTTAATTTTATCGATATTCAATTTATTTGTAAACAATACAATCCCCACACTACATATACACTTCAAACAAAAACTAATGAAGTAATCCAAATTTTTGGGGACAGCGCAAAAATGACGTGTTTTGGATTCAGTAAAGATTATTAGTCGAAATTACTTAAAATAATCGCCAAAAAAAGAAAAACTAGACGTCTTTGTTACTCACCACCTGTGAAATGAAATTCCTGGGCGTTTAATATTATTATTATCGGTATAAATTTAGCTCCCACGCCCGCATACAAAATAAATACATATACGGCCAAAAGGTTTATAATAACATTACGTAAATAAATATAAATTAATAAACTTACATACACAAATACACAAATAAATAGTTGTAGCGGGCGGAGGATTACACCCCGGCAGGGGAGACCAGACGGCCGGGGGTCAGGGCGACAGGTTGAGAAACCGGCGGACTATCCTAGCCGAGTCTAGCAACACCGCTTTCTGCATCCTGGCTGCGAGCGAACGGCCACGGAACCCCAGTCGCCTCAGATGGTGAGCGAGGCTGACTGGGATTATCTAACCTATTCGCAGATATAACGATTGGGATGGTTTCAGTGGACTCCACATACCACATGGCGGAAATCTCGTGAAGCAGACCGAGGTACTACGTACGTTTTTTCTCCGTCTCACCTCTCACAAGGTTCTCGTCATATGGAATGGTGATGTCCACCAAAAACACCTGCAAATGTGCCCGGTCCAACAGCACTATGTTAGGCTTATTCGCAAGAATAGTCCTGTCTGTGATGATAGACCGGTCCCAATAGAGCCGGACTCCGTCACGCTCGAGTACAGGCACCGGTGTGGACTTGTAGTACGGCAGCCTCTCATCCAGGAGACCGTAACTCACCGGGATGGCGACAGGCCCGACAGATGTCGTGAGTGCCATCCTTCAGAATGTACTTTCGGTACTTCCGTGTGTTAACTACCTGATCCTGTATCACACAGACAAAACCTTCGGTTTCCCCAAAGAGGTGACCGAAGCCGGATATTATTATTACTAGTGGTTCGCCCCGAACTGAGACCTCGCGGTGCCATCTATTGACATAAATGTGAAGTTCTGTTAAAAATACTGAAGCTCATTAAAAATTAAATAATTCCGTTTCCTTACAATATTTATCTAATTTTAGTATTTGTTGTTCAAGTACAGGATATAATTGAAATAATTGATCAAGTTTCAGGCTCATCCTTTCAGAAAATTTAGAGTTCTGAGGTTATCTTTGGACGTTAGAAAATCTCCACTTTGAAAGCCCCCCATTTCGTCAATTTTGGGGGAAAAATTTAAAAAAATATATTTTTGGACTCTATTCCTAATTATCTTTAAAATGATATACCGCAACCCTATGTAACTTTATAAAAAATATTTTACTTCGCATTCGCTTTTAAGAGAGCCCCCCTGAAATAAAGATTTTTATTATTTTTTAAGCCATATTCGGCGGGAGGCCATTGGTTTACATATTATATTTAAAGCTGAAGTAATTGCGTTGAGTAATTCAGAAGTTTTAATGCTCTGACAGACGGACGGACGGACGGACGGACGGACAAGTGCCAATTCACCCAAGTAGACAGAGACCTTCGCTTCGCTCGGTCAATTATTCAGGACACTGATAGCCGTGGGTGAAATGAATGAAAAGCATTTGAAAGCCCCCCATTTCGTCAATTTAAGGGGAAAAATTAAAAAATAATTTTTTTGGACTCTATTCCTAATTATCTTTAAAATGATATTGGTACTACAACCCTATGTAACGCTATAAAAAATATTTTACTTAGCATTCGCTTCTATGAGAGCCACCCTGAAATAAAGATTTTTATAACTTTTTAAGCAATATTCGGCGGGAGGCCATCGGTTTATCTGTATAATATTTCAATTTGAAGTAATTACGTTCAGTAATTCAGAAGTTATAAGGCTCTGACAGACGGACGGACGGACAAGTGCAAATTCACTCAAGTCTATTTTTGGTGGTTTTTTGCCATCGGCATCGACCAAACCTAAGCACACGAGTATATATCCGAACAGAGGGGAAGCTTCGAAATGTAAAGGGTAGGGTCTGCTAGGTTTGTCACCAATTTATGGAAAAAATAAAAATATTATTGAACTTAATAAAATATTATAACTGAAATTATACATTACATAACTAATAAGTAATGTATAATTTCAGTTATATCCTGAAATTGAACAACAAATACTTAAATTAGACAAATATTATAAAAAAACGAAATTATTTCTTTTTTAATGAACATCAGTATTTTAACATAACTTCACAATAATATTAATAGATGGCGCCGTCATTTATTATCGCAAAAACAGTTTTGCGTCGAATTTTATTATTATTACAACATTTTATTTAACTTGCAATGTATTTATGTATGTTTAGGTCAAATCTTGCAAGATGAGTTATTCGGCATTATGGTTGAAACAGAACACTATTTACATAAATAAATCTAAATAGTTTTATTTTTAATACAAAATTAGTAAACTTGTTCAATCACGAAAATGTTCATCTATTTATTTTAATTAAACGTACGACCGTCAGCCGTTACGTTCGGACCCATACTATTACCAAAGACTACAGTGACTATATTACTGAGGGGCGGCACTGCCACTAAGGCGTCGCGGACCCAGACGGCGTATCGGTGAATGTGTCGGTGAGAGCTCATGCAAACAGTGTTGCGCTATGTATGGGTGAAGTCGCCGCGAGGCTGCGAGCCGTTTGTAGCCGTTTGTAGCTTCCCCTCTGTACCTACTCTGTAACCTAAGTCCTAAAGCACGTAGTGGTTATATTCTGGTTATATTCTCTTTGTCCTAAAGGAAGAATAGTGAAATTATAGTGCCTTAAGGTCATCTTAAGGTATAAATGAAATAAGCTGCTACATAATTACAAAAAATAGTGAAATTAGCTAGGAGTAATAAGTGTTCTGTGCTGTAGTGAACTTCTTTTTCTGGTCGATGGACGATGATAGTGACTGTGAATAGTGTCGTGAAAATTTTCGGTGCGTTCTAAAATGTATTTGTAGAGATTAATTAAGTGCTCGTCATGGTTTTTGCTCGTTTTGTGCTAAAAAGGGTTAAAGTTACAAGTTTTTATAGAGCTATGGGGTTTTCTAAGCATGTAAGTTAATTTTGTTTATCATGTTCATCGCTTTCAAACCATTGTTGTTTCGTTTTGACATGTTTGCCTTTTGGCTTAGTATATTTTGTAGCAGAAGGACAAATATAGTTATATAACTCTCCTCCTTTATTCCTATCCTATCTATCGAATGGTTTTCGAGATTATTTCTCAAAAGTTTCTATGCTGTCAGAAAATCTGTTTAATCCAGCTATAAAAGTTGTCTCATATCAGCTATGTACAAAATACAAATGAAGCACATAATTTGTTTAAAGTTAGGTACTTGATAAGAGTTCAAGTAAGAGTAGGTACATAAGCATCCCAATTCCCATCAATGACTTAGTTACTTAGATGAAACTTGTTTCATTATGAATTATTTAGAATTTATAAAAATGTACCTGTTATGAGGCCAACACCGAATATCATGGAATTAAAGGTCATTTATTTATCTCTAGTTTGAGCATTTAAAAAATGCATAATACACTGCATAAATATAATATTATAATGCTATGAAAGCAAAAATCCCTGAAAATGATGAAAAATGGGGTCTGGATAGTAACCCACATATTTTAATGTATGTTTGTTTGTATGTATTTATGCATGTTTGACAGTAGTGCCTGAACTACTCAACCAATTTTGGATGTATCAGGTGTCAATTGATTTGTTATTATGGTCTGGGTGACATAGGCTACACTTTACATGAACAAAATTGTTGATGTAGTAGACTGCAGAGTAGTGGCGTAAGTTTAACTGTAGTCAACACACATTTGTAATGTAAAATAGATTTATTTTATATTACATAGAAAATTGAGATTTTCACCATGACAGTAAATACAAAGAAAGAACACAAAACGATATGACAACTCTGTCACATCAAATTACATCGTGTTCGGCCAGTCGACATTGAATCTCTTTCAATTGCAACCAACCTTCTTTTACAACAAAAATAAATATGACAAATGTTACATTCAAAAGGTGGGAGTGGGTCACTGAATTTTTTTCAGTAGTTGGATTTTAAAATTAATACTTAAATAAATATTAGGTCTTTACCTATGAAATTGCCTTTCTTCAGTACTGGTCATTTCAAATAAAAAAAAGTTTGTAATGGCTCTGTTCTGAATTTAGAAATTCAAATTAATTTTGCTACGGAGAGAACTGTACAAACGAACGCACAACCCGTTATTGGTTTTCCCGGTTCCGTTCTGGAAATTTTGACTTGAAAAATGAAGCTCGTGGTCGTCCGGAGACTTTGGTCAACAATAATGAATTAAAGGTGATTGTGGAAGCTGACGAAACTCAATCTACAGCTGAGCTAGCACCAGCTTTTGATGTAAGCATCAAAACAATATTGATCCATTTGCGACAAATTGGCAAGGTAAAAAAGCTTGATAGATGGGTGCCCCCCAACCTTAACAATCACCTGCGCAACGTACGCGTCGAGACCTGCCTTGCGCTGCTCAACAGGCAAGGAAATGAAGGAATTTTGAAACAAATTGTTACGTGCGACGAAAAATAGCTTCTGTTCGACAATCGAAAGCGCTCAGCAAGTTGGTTAGATCCTGGTTCAGCACCAAAGCAATGCCCTAAACCAAAAATGACCCCTAAAAAGGTGATGGTCACTGTTTGGTGGTCTAGTGCGTGTGTGATTCACCACAGCTTTTTACAAAATGGCATGAGCATTACTGCAGATGTGTACTGTTAATAACTGGAGAGAATGTTGGAGAAGCTTGCACATCTGCAACCAGCTTTGGTCAATCGGTCGTCCCCACTGCTCCTTCACGACGACGCGCGACCCCATACTGTGCAACATACAGTCTCCAGGCTGCAAGAGCTGGGGTTGGAAGCTCTCCCTCATCCGCCATACTCATCAGACCTTGCACCTACTGACTATTACTTTTTCCAAAATTTAGACAACTTTTTAGTCGATAAAAAATTCAATTCCCGAGAGGCAGTACAAAATGCCTTTGAAGAGTTTGTTGCCTCCCGTCCAGCTGATTTTTACAAGGGCATCAATAAACTGCCAATGCGTTGGCAAAGATGCTTCGATTCCATGGGTGATTACTTTGAATAACAGAAATAAAAAAGTTTAAAAAAATAAGTACTTTCACTTATTCCATACAAAATGGCAATTTTATAGGTAAAGACCTATTAAAGCCTTTATTCAGACATTTTCAGTTCTTAACTACAAATCAATCTTGCACTGCCTCGATAACCCCATCTTTGCCTATTGGCAAATAACTCCTCCATCGGTTTCCACACCCCTCTGTCACCAGCTATTTGGAACCATATGCTACCTGCCACTGCTCGAATATCATTGACCCATCATCTTCATCTCGGGTTCTGATTCAATCAGTGCACAATCACTAGCCTGCTCACAATCATACAAATCCATGCTGGGGTTCCATACATAAGCTTGTAAATTGCTTACAAAACAAGTTACATATTTTATGTAGGTATAACTTAAGGACAAATTTATTTGTATTCAGTAATTAAGTAGAATATTAAGAGACAGATGCGTGCGACCTCCTTTACAAGTGCAACCCTTTTTGGCGATTGTAACCTGTATTATTACAAGGTGAATGATAACAATATTTGTTTTATTCTTTGCAGCTCACAAACTTAAACCCCAGAGCAAAATCCATGCCAACAGCCACACAAATGTACCACAAACTTACCTAGACATGCTCAGGCTGTAAATAATGATACACACTGCATTTTATTTACCATGAATCAAATTGGCTTGTAAAGCTATGCTGAAATTGACTCACAGTTTTTACAGATATTCCAGGATCACATGTGAGAACAAAGTATGTTATAATAGTATTGTGGAACAGAATATACATTTAAGTCGTCGAGGAGAGACATGTGTTACGTGGAATGGTACGCAACTACTTGATCCAGTTGTTCCTGCCAGCTCACAGTCGAGGCTGTTGTCCAATGTACAGAAGAGGGCTCCCACCAAGAACTCATATGCCAATGCAAATGCAATAAAGACAAACAAACAAATGAATAACTCTGAACAGCCAACGGTGACTAACATTTCTTATGGAGCCCAGTTTGATATGTGAGTTTTATATAGTTGACAAAAATTTTGTAGCAAGAAAAGATTACAATTATTTTGCTATAATCCGCCAACATTATAGCAGTAGTCGAGCTTTATTGCAATATTCAAATGTTCTAAATAATTAGTCACGGATAAACTATAGAGTTAATATTATACTATAGCACGCATATCGTCCCTTCACTAAAAGCTAGCTGAACTTCGTGAAGTACCGTCGTTACAGGGTCCGTGTGCCCAAACGCATTTTGATAGCCACGCCCCGTGCTTTCCAGGACCGGGTGCGGTTCCCGGCGCGCTGGCAATTTCTAGTTGAGTAGTAGTACTACAACCCGCGATTGGGTTAAGATTTGTCGCGAATTTAGGTCTCCAGACCTTACGTTTTGTATTTAGTTAAGTTTTCTATTGTATTATTATTTATTTATATTGTTCCTCTCTCTATCCAGTGAATATAAGCATCTGTGACCAACACGAGTGTTTGTTTGAAAAGTTTCCCTATAATACTAGAAATAATTAACAACAAGTAAATGTTGATATTTCCATTATTTTATTTAAGAACATTGCAAGTCCTATACTTGATAAAATGTTGTTCTTATGTAATTTTTTTTTTACGGTGAAATAATGTTGAATAAAACATCAATAGTGTAAGATACTGCATTATCTTGTCTGACCTTGACATTGGCACACAGACTAATATTATATTCATTATTATGTGAGCAACAATGTTGCATATAATTACACTAATCTATACCATAATTAACAAACTGAGTGGTATATTGACCCACAGCTGAAAGTGTTGGTCTAGAATCTTGAATTTCTGCATGTATGTGTTTATCATAAATCTTGACAATTATTCATGCCATACAATACATCTACAAATGATATGGAACTACTTCGACATCATCATTACATGAAGAAATCACATATAAATGGTTCTGACTTACAGACACAGCCATACGTTCCCTCAAATATGGTCGAGCGAAGCAATGGCTGGATCATGCGTCATGCTCGTGAACGGGTGCCACCGGCGGGAATGGGGCTACTTTCTGTCTGCCCGTCTTTGACATGAATTAAGAAATCCATTAAAAGTATGCTCCTGAAAAAAGCTTATTATACTGTTGAAGATTATGCAAATGATAGAGGAGCATGGATTTGATCGCTCCAGCAATGCTGGGGACAGCGGTTACTTATGTACACATTGATATAGTAATTGTAAATGAATTATTTAAAAAGAGCAACCACCGAGTTTCTTGCTGGTTCTTCTCGGTAGGAATGGATTCCGAACCAGTGGTAGATTCACTTGACGATTCAAAAGTACTTGTAAAAGTTTATTTGAATAAAAAATATTTGATTTGATTTGATTTGATTTGATACACAGAAAGGACGAAACCGTGTGAGCACTGAGCTGTTTGTACATAATTTATATGGATCCACTACACTCCAGAGTAGGTAACTGTCCTTCCCTTGGTGGTAGTTGTAGAAATGGTCCCGTTAGTTCCACAGATGGCGCGTCCAGCGAGAGGCACTCAGATTCCGACAACGACAATAAACATAAATATATTCCGCCCGACTTCCGGATATGGGAGCCTGTGGGAAAGAAGAGCTCGCGTCGTGGTAAATATGTGCCGTTTAATTTGTCCATTTTTCTTTACACCACTACAAGTTAGCCCTTGACTGCAATCTCACCAGATGGTAAGTGATGATGCAATCTAAGATGGTAACGGGCTAACCTGTTAGGGGCATGGCAGTTATATTAAACCCATACCCCTATTCGGTTTCTACACAGCATCGTACCGGAACATTAAATCGCTTGGCGGCACGTCTTTGCCGGTAGGGCGGTGACTAGCCACGGCCGGAGCCTCCCACCAGCAAAAAGTCCATACTATAATAAGGGTGCAGACACATATGCGTATGCGTTGTGTGTTGTAGCTACTGATGTGCTGGATCGTTAAAAATGTATATCGGCGGATACGGATATTTGGTGTCAAGATCGGCGGATACGGATACGGATTTTAACTTTTTTATTCAATCGTTGTCGGAACACGTGACCTTGTAACTCACTACGATAGATGACAAATTTTTGATTTTAAGAAATAATAAATAATTTGAATGGAATTTAATACTATTTCATCCATGTTAGAAAATTAATAAGGTAAAAGATGCGTAAAAATATCCGTCAAAAAAGTAACGGATACGGATACGGATCGTTCTTCTCCCTCGAATATCCGCGGATACGATACGGATATCCGGTACATCACTATGTAGCATGACATAATCTGATTAGACTAGCTTTTTTCAATCTTGCACAGTACCTACTACAATCTGTTCTTGTTTTACTGACTTATGAGAGAATAATAATATAACAACTTGCCAAGATGCGCAGGGGAGCGCGTTACGTGTTTAGGTAAGATGAGAGAGTCATACAGCGCAGCTGTGGCACTCGGGCATATTTCGCTCCGGCCTCCAATCGGTCGTTCGTTGTCCCGGGTTTCAAACCAAAGCTCGTTGACGCCGGGTACAAAAGTTTGTTTGCAGTTTGCACCCTTCATCAGATTACACAATAATCGATTTCTAATTTTTTTCAGAAGGCTTTAGATTTAGGGTTATGTCATACAACGTCCTGGCTCAATATCTTTTAGAATGCCACCCATATCTGTATACGGAATGCGGCCTGCAAAATCTCAAGTGGAAAATACGTGCCGCTAAAATATATGATGAGATATTGAGCGTGTCGCCCGATGTGAGTATCTGAGTAAAGGTCGTCTAATCCTAATATTATAAGAGATAGTTGCACTTTTTTAACTATCGCTTGAAAAGCTGATTCAGTAATAGGTGGGTGCTACACTCTCCACTGATGTCCATAGTGAAATTCTGCCCGCATGCTGATGAGCAATTCACTAGATATGGCCGATCAAAAACGTGATATGGTATACTATTAATAGTGAAAAAGTGTAGTTTTATCACCATGACTTAGTTATACTTAACAATTTTACTTTAACACCGTTTCATGGAACTTTACTTAATCGCCAAATACGTAATATTCTGTAAGAAAATTTGCTTTAAACACAAATGAAGATATTTTTTTATTACAACAACACATCTAACAACCCTATATTTTAGTAGGAATGTGAACTTTTTCCAATAGGTTATTAATATCTGCTCGCTAATGGTGGCTAAGCAATGGTTTATTAGTAAATAATCCACATCAAGTTTGGCTATAGTATGGTGCGTAATGAATGAGGCGCGTTCAAATGGAGGTGACTAGCTGATGCCCGCGACCTCGTCCGCCTGGATTGAGGTTTTCTTGTTCCCGCGTGTACGGGATATAAGTACTAAGCCTATGTGTTATCATCCAGACTAGATATTATAAAGAGGAAGAATTTGTTTGTTTGTTTGTAATGGATAAACTCAAAAACTAGACAACCGACAAAAATTCTTTCATCTATAGAAAGCTACATTATCAGCGAGTAGCATAGGCTATAGATTAATTTTCAATAATCATTAATCAAATATCAAATCAATCAAATTAATATTATAAATGCGAAAGTTTGATGGATGGATGTTTGTTACTCAATTACGCCCCAACGGCTGAACGGATCTGGATGAAATTTGGCACAGAGATAGATTATAGTCTGGAATAACACATAGGCTACTTTTTACCCCGGAAAACTAAGAAGTTCCCGCGGGAACTAAAAAACCTCAACCCCCGCGGACGTAGTCGTGGGCATCAGCTAGTGTGAACAAAGTCGGAAAAAATCGTCTCTTCTGAGAGCTTACGTGGCGTTTGCTGCGTAAATAGTTAAAGTTACACGATAACAATGTGTGGTGGGATTGTTCCTCTCAAAAGTTCTAAAAAAAAGTCCGCGAGAGCATATATCTATCTTTTAAGGTTGACTCACAATAACCATTTTTATGATTTTCAAATTGGGTCAAACCAATGCTTTACTTGCGAAGATTTTTTACCGACATAGTATTAATCCTTATCAATTTAATATGTTAGTCAACTCAAGTATTTAATTAAGATAAAAATTGTCTTTACACCATTTAATTTAGATGAATATCTTATGAGATATCATAGAAATAATGAAACGTGCAAGGGAAAATGGCGCGACTGCGGCCGCGCGGCGCGGCGTTCAGATTTGATAGGGCTGGCAGCAGTGGCAGGTGTATAGAGGGCGGGGCGTACTCTTACAATGTAATATGAAAATGTAAAACCTGCCCACTGCCCACTGGCTATATTGGGTATAGACTATTAGGATGATTAGTGCTACCCGTGCGAAGCCGAAGTAGATCGCTGGTAATATTGATAAATGATAAATAATTTTTTTATTTCATGTAGGACAACTTGTGACACTTATGATACGTCAAGACTCTACCACCGGTTCGGAAAACTTATTCTACTGAGAAAAGCGGGCAAGAAACTCGGCAGTTGCTCTTTTCTCAAAAAAGAAAAAGGTTACAATAAGTAAACAATCCTACACATACATTACGTTACAAGTATTATACTGACTTGTGGGTCACTGGATGCGAGGCCGGTTGCTTCCATGCAACTTTGTCATACAGAAAATCATCGATAGTGTAATAACCTCGACTTAACAAATGCTGTTTAACACAGTCTTTAAATGTATGTAGCAAATCCAGAAGAAACTGTTTGGGAATTATAACATTATTATAGATTGTTTGCGCAGTGCAGTGCAGTGCACTCGCGTGTCTATTGTAAAGTATAGTGAATAGGCCGTACATAATGAATGAATATAGTGGTAATATTCAGATCTTGTGCCTGCAAGAGGTGCAGGTGTCGCACCTGAGCACGTTCTACAGCCAGCTGGAGCGGCTGGGCTATTGCGGCGTGTTCAAGCAGAAGACGGGCGCGCGGCAGGACGGCTGCGCCATATACTACAAGCGGGCGCTGTTCCAGCTGCTGGATCAGATAAGCGTGAGTGCGCGCATCTTGTTCATCTCAATTATGTAGCGGTAAGGTTTTCATATAACTATGGTAAATTAGTTTATTTTATGAAAATAGCTTATATGATATTATGCAAGTATATAACTTCCGATATTCTTTTCGCCTCGTCCTTCAATTTTTAATCAGCAGTGAATTTCTTTATTTCCGGCCTCTGAAGTGATGTACTATTTGTCCGAGTTTATTTTAAAAATTGGTATTGGTATTGGAAAAATTGGTTAATTCTTCTATAAAAACAACCATTTCATCATCATTTCTACAGATATTCATTATTTAAACTAAACTCGCTGAAGGATGTCTTTTGTGCAAGACGCCTCGATCTTCGAGCCACGTGTCACAGATTGTCATTGTATCGCCGAGCCATTATGTTATTGTTAAGCGGCCATTTAAATACTTGTATTATATTTTCGAAACCTTGCGAATGATTGTTATTGTTACATTATGGTACAGGTTTTTCTTTGTCTCCATGGTTTATTTGGAGGATTGCGTTACGGTGGACGAATTAAACAATATGCTGGTGGAAACTGTCCATACGTCCGTCCATATGTCCGTACGAATAGACCGAAAAAATTCTCAGACCACATCCTTAAGCTCATGGGGGAGATACAGGAAATGAGACTGCAGTCTTCAGCGGACGGGTCTGTCTACCAGCAGATTAATAGACGGATTTCTAAATCACAGACACGTGATTTGTGACACTTTAATACCGAATATATTAAGGAGACTATAGAGCAGAATAAAGACTCAAAAGTGTTCGCAAGAAATCTGTCCTTTGGTCAGAGCCAGTTGACGCGGCTGAAGACCGACAGCGGTAGCCTCATTTCTTCTAAGCCCGAGTTATTGGGGGAGGTTGAGAAGTTCTATGGACAGTTATACACCTCAACAAAAAAGCCGGTTAAAAATTTGGCTAAAGATCCAAGAGTCAAATTGACCCGACACTATACAAAAGATATCCCGGACGTCAGCTTATACGAGATTAGTACGGCTCTCAAACAGCTTAAAAACAACAAAGCGCCAGGTGATGAAGCGTGGGAGCGTGGTGGTTCTCTTCTTCAAGAAGGGATATATATATATATATATATATATATATATATATATATATATATATGTCACCGTAAGATTGTAAAAACCGTTAGATTGTAATATAACTAGCGATTTTGTAAACTGTAGACAGATTATAATTTAACGCATTATTTTTCGGTAGATTGTAATCTGTTAGGTATATTAACCTGATAAAACCCGAAAAAAAAAGATAGTGCCCGATGTCGAACCCTAACCTAACCTACAAGAAAGAGACACGAAAACGTAAATACAATAGGCACTTGACAAAATCCTACCTGTCCTTTGCCATATTTTCAATCACTCCCTTTCCTCTAACATTTTTCCGAATATTTTGTGCCTTGTGTGTGTAAGGATTGGAAATTCCCATTCCTAAAATTTCCAATCCTTCAACCTTTTCTCACTATAGACCAATCTCAATCCTTACATTTTTATCGAAAGTGCTTGAACGTGTGGTCCACAGTCAACTTTCACTATTCCTCTTATTCTGAGTCCATACCAATCTGGATTTCGCCCTGGGCACAGCACTGTGACTGCTTTGATCAAAATTTGTGATGACATAAGGTACGGGAGTTAGTATCGTAACCTTACTTGATTTCTCAAATGCCTTCAATACTGTTGATTTTGATATTCTCCTAGCAGTTCTTAAGTCAATAAATGTCTCCTCCGATGCTATTGGCTGGTTTCGTTCCTACATTTATGATCGCAAGCAATGCATACGCATTGATGATAAATACTCATCATTCTGCTGTCTTAGTGCGGGTGTACCTCAAGGAGGTGTTCTGTCTCCCCTCCTCTTCTCTATTTTCATCAACTCTATCACTGACCTCCTCTCACTATCCTTTCATCTCTACGCTGACGATTTGCAAATTTACACATCAACAACCGTCGACGATCTCTGTGGTGCTATAGTACGACTTAATTCCGAACTCAATACTGTGAGCAACTGGAGTAAGTCGTATGGGTTGTGTGTAAATGCAAGTAAGTCACAGGTTTCTTAATTTGGATCATGGTAGCAAATTTCCAAAATTAACCCTTCATCTCTCCCTCCTGTAGTATTCAATGGCACTAATTTGGAAATTTGCAGCACTGTCAAAAATCTGGGTCTTGTTATGGACAACTCCTTTTCCTGGGCTGAAGCGCCAGTTTTAAAGCGCGATATAGTGCTGATGCAGCGAGTCAGTAGACATAGAATAATAATTTATAACAGTGCGTTGTCGGCCAGGTGGAGTACTACCAGCCGTCGATGCCGATCCTGAACCGCGACAACGTGGCGCTGGTGGTGAAGCTGTCGCCGCGCCGCTCGCCGGGCGCCGCGCTCGTGGTCGCCACCACGCACCTACTGTACAACCCCAAGCGGACGGACGTGCGGCTCGCGCAGCTGCAGGTGCTGCTGGCCGAGCTCGACCGGCTCGCGTACGTCGGCGGCGGCGGCCGCGGGGGGTGAGTCACTCGCGCGACACAAACGCGTCTGAACGTAACAGCTAACTCTGGGTTATGCAGGCGCACCTGACATATCTTAAGAAATATCAGAGTTGAAATAACTTGCGCAAAAATATATGCAGTGCATGCATTCCATACAGGGCGACCCATATAGTGACGTCCAAGGAAAAAAATTAGATTCGTCGTACTTAGACCTATCAAAAAATACCCCCATGTATGTTCAGCGATTTTTGGTAGTTTTCGAGTGGGCCACCCTGTATATTATTGTAGTGTTTTATTATAGTATAATTTAATGATAATAAATGAAAATTATGACTTAGTTAATGTTAAATCAACTTACGTAACTAATAAATATGGAGTTCCACAAGGCACTGTAGTCGGGCCTTTACTCTTTCTTTTTTATATAAATGACTTACCCGATATTCATATTACTAATCATAGCATGATACTTTTCGCAGATGACATTTCTATCATTTTGACATGCAAAGATGACATAAATAATTTTGAAACCGACATTAATAATACTCTAAGATTAATATAATCGAATGGTTAGAATCCAATAATTTACATATCAATATAGATAAAACAAATTTTATTCAATTCAGAAATTATAATAAAAGACGTGCTTATCTTAATATATAAACTATAAAGGTGACAGGATCAAGCAAGTAGAAGAATGTAAATTTTTAGGCATACAGATAGACGAACATTGTTCTTGGAAAAGTCATGTTAATAACCTATGTAATAGAATAAATAGATTCGTCTATGTACTACGAAGACTTAGTCTGACATCTAGTACTGAAATCGCTCTTACAGCTTACCACGGATATGTCTCTTCAGTTCTTCGCTATGGCCTTTTAATTTGGGGAAATTCGACAGCAGTAAATAAAGCTTTTATTGTCCAAAAAAAATGTATTAGAGCGATCCTTCACATGGCGCCGTATGAATCATGTAAGCCGGCGTTTATTAAACTAAAGGTTCTACCTCTGCCATGCATGTACATTTTAGAAGTTTCAAAATTCGTAAAATTGAATATGCATCTCTTCAAAACCATGCGTGACATGTACCAATGGCGATCTCTGAGGTACCCAGACAAACTTATTCTTACAAAAACACCACAAACAGCCCTGTTTAACAGAAACTATTATGCAATGGCAATAATAGTAGATTATACACCAAGGGGATAAAGCACTGTTTTATGTCATGGGCGCTACATTGAATCCTGAACGTAACGAAGGACTCCAAATGTAACTCCCGAGCGCAGCGAAGCAAAGCGAGGGAATTAAGATTGAGTCCTGAGTGCAGTGAGGGATTCAAGCGCCCAAGAAAAAAACAGTTTTATCCCGGTGGTGTATACTCTACTTTTCTCACTTTATGCGAGACAATAAAAAACCAGGCTTAGTAGATAGTGTTTATTACAGCAAATTAAAAGTGCAAATTGGTACGTTATATTTAATAGCTTCTGGAGTCAAAATGCTTTCATCACTCGACATTTTTGATATTTTTTTTGAAATTTATAGAATCTTCTAAAGGTACTACTAGCTACGGCTATTGCAACTTCTATCAGCTGGCGTGGCCTGCTCGATTTGACAAACAAATGAAGTTCGTCTCAGTGCGAACCACGCCACAGTGATCGCGTGATCAGTGGGCCACGGCTTCGGTTTTAGAAAATCGAGTTGGCCGCGCCAGCTGAGAACACATTCTGTTAAGTTACCATCTGCCATAAAATCAAGCACGACAAAACACTTTTTATTGAAACTCAAGAAATGGTTACAAGGAGTATGTAATGTTAAAATCAATCTATTAATTAATTAAAATTAATTTTAATTTTATATATTAAGTACACTAACAATTTACATAATTGACAAACGCAAGAACATTCACATTATTACTATTATTTTGTAATTATTGTAACTGTAACTATAATGAATTTAAGCTGAATTGCCTATTTATAATATTTGTACGCCGATACGGCTAATGTGCTGGACTATTTTATCTTATGTATACCTACACACATTATGCAAATTAAAAAATATTCTATTCTATTAAGACTCTACCACCGTTTCGGAAAGCTGCTTCTACTGAGAAGAGCCGGCAAGTAACTCAGCAGTTGCTGTTTTCTCAAAAAAGAAAAAGGTTACAATAAGAAAACAATACAACACATTAGCTATTTATGCAACTGTATCGTAATGAGGGTCATTTTAATTCGAGTGCTGTTTTTTGATACGAGGCTTGCCGAGTATCAAAATAGGATAAATTAAAATGACTAATTACGTACAGTTGCATACAAGATTTTATCTACGACAAGGACGTCTTTATAATTTTTTACTTTGTAAATTAATAAAAAAGTCAAATCAATTGACTGGTTGGGAAAGTGCCAGAACCCAGAGCCGCTAAGCTATAGGTATCCTATTTATGAAGATAACCATATCGATACAGCTTCGACTCATAACGATACAGCTCCCATACAACGAACTGTATCGTGATGAGAAGCAAACACGAAAGATGGTTCAATTCGATATAGTTGTCAAATTCGAAATTGGAACTTTTCGATGCTGGAGTAGCTATTTATGCAACTGTATCGTAATGAGGGTCATTTTAATTCGAGTGCTGTTTTTTGATACGAGGCTTGCCGAGTATCAAAATAGGATAGTACGAGAATTAAAATGACTAATTACGTACAGTTGCATACAAGATTTTATCTAAGACAAGGACGTCTTTATAATTTTTTACTTTGTAAATTAATAAAAAAGTCAAATCAATTGACTGGTTGGGAAAGTGCCAGAACCCAGAGCCGCTAAGCTATAGGTATCCTATTTATGAAGATAACCATATCGATACAGCTACGACTCATAACGATACAGCTCCCATACAACGAACTGTATCGTTATGAGAAGCAAACACGAAAGAGGGTTCAATTCGATATAGTTGTCAAATTCGAAATTGGAACTTTTCGATGCTGGAGTAGATAAAGGTACATTATGTTACAACTATTATACGGACCCACATCACTGGATGCGAGACCGGTTGCTTCCATGCAACTTTGTCATTCAGAAAATCATCGATAGTGTAAAAACCTTGACTTAACGAATGCTGTTTAACACATTCTTTAAATTTACGTAATGGCAAATCCAGAAACTCTTTGGGAACCATGTTATAAAAGCGTACACTCGACCCCACAAAGGATTTATGCGCCTTGCGCACACGTTACGACACTGTTACTAGCTTATGGCGGTTTCTAGTATATCGATTGTGAGTATCACCTATTTGCTTATATTCACTTCTATCAGCAGTCCCTATTACTGCCATTTTTTTAAATATAATCATTTAATGTGTTCCTGTTTGTAGGTCTGATTATCTGCCAATAATTTTGACGGGAGATTTCAACTCAAGTCCAGACAGTGCGGTCATAGAGTTGCTCGATAGGGGACACGTGAGGTAAGCATCCATGTCGTGCTCGCATTAATAGATCGCCGTCAGCTGAGAACATGATGGAGACCTATACTTGAGAGCATGTTCCTAGCCGATATCGGTGCCTCGGGGTCCTTTGCCACGTAAGGTGGTTCCTAAGCGATGGAGCAGGCTGGCAGGGTGGGAACTGGGAAGGCCTTAACAGCCAGGGTTGTGTTACAGCGCGAGCGCCCTCAGAGACAATTCCGACTGGAAGCAGATCGCAGTGACGGACAATTGCCAGCATCTGTCTGTGTATTTGAACCGCCAGAGGGGAGCCGCTACCGATTTCAGTATGATAAAGGTTTCTATTTTTGTATACTTTTATTAGTTAGCATCTTATAAATTTAATATATTAAACCATACTTCCATAAATCCATACATCCATTATCTTTATACTTCCATCTACTTAAGTATGATTCATTATGATTCAGATTAAGTTGAAAGTATTATTTTTATTTGATTAATTAATTAATTAATTATCAAAGAAGTAACAAACGCGCGTCACCTTAATTCATAACAATTTCAACATTCTCAGTGATGAGAACACCATCGAGATGAGAACGCACCATTGATCAAATGAAAATTTTAAGATTCTTACTATCTAATGATATTATTATACATCTATAATCATTGTTTTTCTACGAGTATGAGGATACACATGTTCTTGTTCACTTATGTACTTCCTACATCTAATACCTCTAAATTTTTAATAACATTTTTAAAAACCCACGACGAACTGCAGAGCTCCGTTGAAACAACAATTTAGCGTTTCCAGCCAATATAAATAACCAATGTTGAGTAGACTGCATTCTTTGTATAATTGGTCAGTGGGGTATCTAAATGGTTTTTTAAAAATAGTTTTGAGTAAGGTTCTGTGCGCTCGTTCTAACTGAAGCAAGAACGATTTTTCTAGCCCCACCCCATGCACAGATACAATAGGTCATGATCGGAAGACACAACGACGTATAAACCATCATTGTCGTCTCAATAGGCGCAATATCTCTTAGATTTCTGAATAACGGAATAAGTTTCTTAATTTTATAATCAATCAATATTTATTTAATACCCTCGACGAAACGGAGACGGTATATGTGTTTGCCCTAAGAGGTTGTGTGTTTGTTTGTATGTTTGTTTGTTTGCGCACTTTTTTGTTACCGTTTTCCTGGAAAACTACTGGACCGATTAATATGCGGTTTTTTGCATTAGCTTTGTATAGCTTGTGAGAAGGTTCTTAGATATATTTTAGGACCATAGACAACCAAGCTGAGCTGTAGTCTATGATTTTAATTTTTCAATATGTTACCATTTATCTCAAAAAGTACTGGGCCGATTGAGATGCGGTTTTTTGCATTAGATATGGATAACTTGTGAGAAGGTTCTTAGATATATTTTAGGACCATAGACAACCAAGCTGAGCTGTAGTCTATGATTTTAATTTTTTCAATATGTTACTATTTTTATCAAAAAGTACTGGGCCGATTGAAATGTGGTTTTTTGCATTAGATATGGATAGCTTGTGAGAAGGTTCTTAGATATATTTTAGGACCATAGACAATCAAGCTGAGCTGTAGTCTATGATTTTAATTTTTCAGTATATTACCATTTTTCTCAAAAAGTACTGGGCTGATTGAGATGCGGTTTTTTGCATTAGATATGTATAGCTTGTGAGAAGGTTTTTAGATATATTTTAGGACCATAGACAACCAAGCTGAGCTGTAGTCCATGATTTTAATTTTTCAATATGTTACCATTTTTCTCAAAAAGTACTGGGCCGATTGAGATGCGTTTTTTTGCATCAGATATGTATAGCTTGTGAGAAGGTTCTTGGATATATTTTAGGACCATAGATAACCAAGCTGAGCTAGTGATTTGGTAAGTGGTAGGAACTCCTTAAGTTCTTATCGTAAACCCGTCGTGTTTGGACTCTTTTGATTTGTCTTGACTAGCACTTTGTACCTAGATGCTACTCAGGGTCTCATGATGGAGCCAGGAGGTGGTCACGGGAACTCCTTCAGTTCTCATCGTAAACCCGTCGTGTTTGGACTCTTTTGATTAATTGTCTTGACTAGCACTTTGTACCTAGATGCTACTCAGGGTCTCATGATGGAGCCAGGAGGTGGTCACGGGAACTCCTTCAGTTCTCATCGTAAACCCGTTGTATTTGAACTCTTTTGATATGTCTTGACGAGCGCTTTGTACCTAGATGCTGCCCAGGGTCTCATGATGGAGCCAGGAGGTGGTCATGGGAACTCCTTAAGTTCTCATCCTAAACCCGTTGTATTTGAACTCTTTGGATTTGTCTTGACGAGCGCTTTGTACCTAGATGCTGCCCAGGGTCTCATGATGGAGCCAGGAGGTAGTCATGGGAACTCCTTAAGTTCTCATCGTAACCCGTCGTATTTGGACTCTTGATTTGTCTTGACTAGCACTTTGTACCTAGATGCTGCCCAAGGTCTTATAATGGAGCCAGGAGGTAGTCATAGGAACTCCTTAAGTTCTTATCGTAAACCCGTCGTGTTTGGACTCTTTTGATTTGTCTTGACTAGCACTTTGTACCTAGATGCTGCTCAGGGTCTTATGATGGAGCCAGGAGGTGGTTATGGGAACTCCTTAAGTGATCACATTTTTTTAAACAATTTTTATCAGAATATTAAAATTTAACACTATTTGACACTATTTGACACCTCATTACTAAGCCCAAGTTTTATCTCGGAATGAGAAGGGTTTGGCGATAGTCTACCATGCTGGTCAAGAGAACTACTGAGCCGGCAAATATGCAGTTTTGTGTTTTAGATATTATTTTATATATACTTTTGCTAAGTTCTAATTGTTGTTTCAATGGAGCTCTGTAGTTCGTCGTGGGTTTTTTAAAATTTTTAATTTTATTACTTGTTCGAATTGGGTACACTTCACTCATTGACGTCCAATAACTTATCAAACATGATGGTGATAATCGGTTACGGTATCTTAAAACGAAAGCTACAAGACCTCAACACCTCTTCATTCGTAGCATGCCATGCTAACCACTAGACCGACGAGCGAGTGAGGAATGGTGGAACTTACACCTCGGACCTTGCAGCTCCACAGCTCTGAGCGCGACGGCTGCGACGCGGCAGCGGCGGCGCAGCACGCGGCGCAGCACGCGGTGGAGCACGCGGCGCAGCACGCGGTGGAGCACGCGGTGGAGCACGCGGCGGAGCACGCGGCGCTGTTCAACGGCGAGCAGCTGGCGCACCCGCTCCGGCTACGCTCCGTGTACCGCACGGTGAAGAGCGACGGGCGCGCGGAGGCTACCACGTACCAGGACTGTTGGCTCACCGTGGACTACATCTACTACAGGTTTGCTCCTATTGTTTTCATTCGTTATATTACCTACACCTTTAAATTGTTAGCCGATTGCTCGCTACGCCGTCCGCGCGGATTGTGGTTTCTTTGCCTGTGCCTGTGCAAGCAATTCTAAGCCTGTGTTAAAAACTTTCACACATAGGCTACATTATAAAGTTGAGATAGCGTTCAAAATTACAGCCGAATCGATTCCATTTTACAAATATCCACACTTTCACACAACTCTAAGATATGAAACTGAAACGCGATCTATTATACTACCAACACCTATTTTGCAGCCAAAATAGTGAAAATTAATCTTGGCGCTTTACTGACCGAGATGATGTCAGTGCTTCGATTCCTTGGAACATTGCAATAGCCGTCCGCGCGTGTTCTGCATAAGTAGCACTCGCCCTATGCCGATGTAGCGTCAGGCTAACGGTCGTCATAATATAAAGAAAGAAAGAAAGAAAGAAAGAAAGAAAAACAGTTTATTCGACAATGGTGTCACAGACAAAACAAAGATTACATATGTAAAAAAAATTTGTCCGTGACACCACCCAGAATGGGTGTACAGCTCAGCATTAAGCCCTGCATTGTATGCCAATAAATTGCATACAAAGCAGGGCGCTGATTTTCAGCTGTGACCCGGGTGACGTCACAGTAACATAAAATATTAATATAATAAAACATTAAAAAAAAAAAAAAAAAATTGTAAATTTTATAAGCAATCACAAGTAAGCAGCAAGAACTCAAATTATATGTCATTTATAATATTACACATTTGCTGCACGAAAAGAAAAAAAAGAAAAACATAAAATATATAAAACTATAACAAATAATATGAAAACAAGAAAAATATATCAAGAAAATTACACATAAACTTACAAACAAATATAATACTAAATTAATGAAATATTGGCCGCAATATTCTCATACTCAATTTGCTTTAGTAACATAAATCTTTTTAACTTCTTTACAAAAGTGATTTTACTCCTAGAATCACGTATGGGGTTAGGAATATTATTATATTATTTATTAATATGGTAACGGTGGCGGTGCGTTCCACAGCGGGCGCAGCGGCCTGCGGCTGGTGGAGCGGCTGCGGCTGCCCACGGCGGCGGAGTGCGCGGCGCTGGGCCGGCTGCCCAACGAGCGGCTCGGCTCCGACCACCTGGCGCTCGCCGCCACCTTCCAGCTGCACGCGCCCGACGCGCGCCTCTAGCCCACGCCGCACCCCGCACTGACTTGATAACGGTTTCATTAAGATAATGGATGGCCTCAGCAAGATAAAACAAGATATTTTGTTAACAAATTTATTAGGTATTAAATATGCAAATTATGACCTCTCAATAGTAATAAGTATACACGATGGCGCTAATTCGAGTTTACAATACCTGAACATAAGTTTGTAAGTAAAGTAATAGTCCTTTTTAGATCTAACAATGTTAGTTTAGATATTGTATACAATCGAATTGCCATCAATATCACAAAAGGAATTGATATTTTGAAAAAATATTAACAGTATAAATTATGTATATTATTTTGTTAATATAGGTATTTTATTATTAATGACAAGACAGGACAACCAGTAGCCCTAAGTGCTTGTTGCTTCCGTTTGTTAAATAAAAATGGGGAACAGTTGCGTTGTTGCTCCTCACAAACATTCCTATTTGTCTTATGGTACCTTTACTTAGGACAAATAGGCATTTTTGTGAGGAATAAATTGTTAGGAGCTTTCATATTATACTATATTATTATTAATTAGATGATACCCGCGACTTCGTACGCCTTGTTTAAGTTTTTTTACTACCCGCGGGAACTTCTTCATTTTTCGGGATAAAAAGTATCTATGTTTTGCCCCGGGATGTAAACTACCTCCATACTAAATTTTATCAAAATCGGTTGAGCAGATGGGCCGTGAAAGCGTAGCAGACCGACATACAGACAGACACACTTTCGCATTTATAATATTAGGATTAGTATCGATGCGATAGTGTGTTCGAATGTCTGTTATGTTGTCACGGCTCATCTGCTTCAACAGTTCAGAAGACATTTGGTACAGAGATAGCATAGATCCCGGGCATGGACACAAGCTAATTTTTATCCTGGAATGTCAGAGTTCCCGCGGGAACTTTGAAACGTAAATCTAAGCGGACAAGGCACGGGCATGAGCCAGCATCTAGTGGCTAAATATTACGTTTTTAATAATAAGAAATGCAATATGTGCCTTGGACACCAACAGTTTTATAATTGTATTGTTGGCTCTGGAACCACCAAACCCACTTGTCGTAACTACGAGTAGTATCCAACCAATAGCAGTTATTTTTTTATTTAAAACTGTGGTTAACCTTACTTGTCATAACAATCACGATACGATAAATAGACATAGACTAAATTGTAAATGCTAGGCACATCGTTTTCTTATCATTTTAATGGGGCTAATTGTGTTTTACACAATCTTTAAACATAACTAAAACACTGACAGCATTAAAAATTTTGCTAACCCTTTCATAATTCTCTCTGCAGATACGGACATAACTAGATTTATAGGTGTCATTTTAGTTTAGAGATTGTGTTATGATTGGCCCTAATGTGACTCATTTTAGCATATTTGAACCATAGACAATAGACTATGTCTAAGGGTTTCATCACATTTATCGACGCTGAACCGGATTTCAGGCCTGGTCAGAAAAAGTTTTATGTTTATGGTACCTATTAAGAGTGTAAAAGACGTCGCCCGTAGGTACATAGAGCTCGAATAGAGCTTTCCCGACCGGCTCGAGCCGTTTCCACGCCGATGGGTTTGGTGAGACCCTCACGTGTCCATTTTTAACTGTAAGTAGAGAGGTTAAATCTATGCAAACTTTACTGAGTCCAGCTTGTTTATCTCAGCCTTAACTTTTGCCGCAGATCATAATTTATGTAATATTGTACCTATAAATTAAACATTTTAAGCAAATTAGGATTTAATCATCTTAATATTGTTATTTGTTGTTATGTCACATGTAAATAATTTTAATGTTCAAGTAATTTTTATTTTATTATTTCTTGTGGAAAAGCGAAGTCCGTATTTTGAAGCAAACATTTTATTAATAAAACTTATCTAAGAATTGTAATTTGTGTTTTATTCATGACTGTACGAGACAAAAGATTCAAGAATCCAGATTTAATTTATTTAAAACTAGTTAGGCTAAAACTAAAGTGACGAGGTTTCCGAACGCGCCCAGGTCCGAGAAGGGCTCACAACAAGCCGGGGTTTTTTTTCACTACCCCATCTCACAAATCATCTTAAACTAAAGAACTATCAGAGCTGCAGAGCAAATTATTATCAAGCTTCCTTGTTCTACCTACCTCATCGGTCCGCCAAGTCCGTCATCGGTACAGTTCGTCTTGACGTGTATCTAATTTGGCTTACTTTATGTTTCCAAGTGGTCAGATAGATTGGTGGTTAGACCAGTCTGACTAGCGAGCAATGAAATTCCCGTTGGTCCACCACCAATCCAACCACTCGGAATAATCCTTATTGATATTGTTATGAACGATCAGCTTTTCGATTTTGACAAAACTTTGCACAGAGCCAGTAGGTATCCATCTTGGGGACCAACAGGATTTTTTTCAATCATTTTAACTTTAGCAGGGACTTTTTAAATGTCAACTGAATCTACCACTGGTTCGGAATTCCCGAGTTCGTTCTGCAGTTCAGTTTAGCCAGTGCCCAGTGGGGTACCATGGTTGTCTGCAACCGGCAGACGTCCAGTGCCGGACATGGCTCCATTTGGGGCTAGTCTATATAATATTATGTATTATTTAGGGGCTTCCCCACGCCGCGAACCACGGGGATTCAGCGGCTCACTGCGACTCGCTTGATGTCGTCCATCCGAGAAAGAGAGTCCAACCGAGTAGGTACCTACTGCCAGTCCCTACTGGCACTTTCGGAACTATGGAGAGGAATTTGCCCGGAGTTTCTATACGTGATCAAACCAGGAAGCCATCATAGCCAATTCAGTAATTGCCATTAGGATTGACCGATGTGCTACTTAGCCCGATGATATCTTACTTAGATGGTGCTCGAGTAGGTAAGTGACGTAAAGCCGCAATTACACCTGTAAGTTTTTACATAAGTAACGTACGTGATACGCGACGACTTTTTACATTTCGTAAGTTACCTACCTACTCGTAAAAAGCCACTTGCGTGAGTAAAACTTACAAGTGTAATCGTGGCATAAGGTGGTACAAAATTAAACAACCTTTTCACTTTATTGAATCATTTATACATTTCTCATTCACAACTCAGAAGAATAGGTAGGTAATTACATTGTTAAATTATATGAATTACAACACAGTACTTTTTGAACTTAGGTAAGTATTTATTTTTAGGTATAAGTGTAAATGGACAAGCCCCAGTCACACGGTGTTATGCCTATATTTACCTATTGTATAATTGAAGCTAATTTCTAGTGGGATTACAGGTAGACAAGAGACTTGCCTTATTTATTATTATTAGGTAAGTACTTCGAAGTTGAACTATTGGAATATTTGTGGTCAGTTAGTTCGACTGGTTGGAGTGATACTTTAAATTAGTCCCACAGGTCAGATTGACGCCTTCGGGCGCACATCAGCCGAGGCGCAGCGCAGAACATTTCTCATTCTCAAACTATCATCGACTCTGCTAACGTTGAAATCAAAAATCAATAGACAGAACTATTACTTAGTAGGTATTATATGCCCCGAGAGCATTGAAGATGATTGAAGCTACTTCAGGCGAAAGGTAGCTCGTAGTAATTTCTATATTTTATTAATTACATT
Organism: Erebia aethiops; assembly: GCA_923060345.2. Lineage (NCBI taxonomy): Eukaryota > Metazoa > Arthropoda > Insecta > Lepidoptera > Nymphalidae > Erebia > Erebia aethiops. Next base: position 1,929,294 of record OV281079.1, on the reverse strand, counting down.
AGCAAAATCATTGATGGTTTAGCAGTGAAAAATGCTCTACGCTGCGCTTCGCCAGGCATGCGCCGGCCCAGGTTAGGGAAGGTAACTAGCTATGTTCAGCTCTATATGCTACAATGGGACAATATGACGAGCAATGTTGTTTGGTAAGATATTGAGAGGCATCAAACGCCATTCTCTATTGGTTAACTATTATAGTAGGTACCTTCCCTTCATACATAGTTAGTAGCCTTAAGGTGTTGACTTCCTTAGTTTTTGCATACGGGAGGGCAGTATTAATCATCATCATCACATCTTTAAAGCCTCAGGGGCCTTACGACTTAGTTTTCTCCGTTGCCGGACGGAAGTGATTACCTACTTAGTTATTCCTTTCAACGCGGTCTTGTCAAAACGCTCGTGTCCGCTACTTCAGCAACCTCCCGCTCTGCTGGCCAGTAAGATAAGGGGCTTCTGTTGTGCATGTGTTGAACATATTCTGTCCATCGCATTCTTGACAGTTTCTCTACAAAAAGTTCGTACGGTTCATTATAACGATTGCGCCCGTAATCATTATCTTATCTTATTACAGCACCAAACATTCATGTTAAGTTTTTTATTCTGAACACAGAGGCTATTTTAGCACAATCAGTGCAGTCATACACTCTCTTGTGATGATGATGAAAATGCGTCAAGAAAGCTTCGTCACACTGGTTGTAGGTACATACGTGCTGCTGCAACCACTTATTGTTAAACAGGGTCAATTTAAAAATAATAATAATAAGGGTAGCTTCTATATAAGTACGTGATACTGAACAATTTTTCTTTCAAACAAAAATAACAATATTTAAATTGGCTCCACAATGAAGCGGTGCGCGGAGTACCTACCGGTTATAGCTCGACTAAATTGCCTACTGAAAACACGTTGAAGAGTCTAGGTACAGTGAAAAGTTTTTTTTTGTGATATTATTGAGTTTAAAAAGAGTACTAGGTAGGTCATAATAAAAGTTTTCAGTAATAAGTAGAGAAGCTGCAGTTGCCCTCAAGAGGTCAGTAGGTACTATTTTTAAATGAACCCTGGGTAAGGCCGTAGATTTTGCCACTTTCTGAAAAAAAAATGTGTCCAATTTTTAAGTTACTAATTAAAAAAAAACTAACGTGATTATTGTAGTGAAGATTTTTTATAAGCTTGCGGCATACCTATATCTTAAGAAAATATATTTAAATTAAATTTAAAGATCGCCGTGAATATTTTAAAAAATCGCAAATCTTCAGAGACCACGAATTTGGGTCCAAAATACGATGTCTTTCGACCAGACTAATTTCTTTGTTGTCCTAATTTACGTCTATTTTCTAAGGTAGTGTATTACTTTTTAGTTTATTTTAAATCTCAGACTGTTCGGCTGCCAGTTTATGGTTTTAAAATATTAAAATACGTGTTGTGTATTGATTTATCAGTTTTCAAACATTTGTCTCCGTTTTTTCGCTTCTTCGTTACTTTTTTCTTCGTTACTAACATTTACCTCAAGAAATGTTTAATTTGCAATTATGGTAGGATTTAAAAAGAGACTCTGGCAACACTAAGAAGCCATGCCGAAGAGAAAAAGCTACGCCATTTTGTCTTGTCTATGTAGTGTGTCAAAAGTGCCGGTGCGTGTTTCGTCAGTGTGAATTAAAAATTGTTTTCGGAGGTTTTAACGGTAAGTAACCGGGTTTTGACAAGTAATTGTATAATTATAAACGTAACAGTAATTGAAATGCATTTTTAAATTTAATTTCATTCGAAATTAAGCGTAGTTTGGAAATTATAACCTATACAATCCAAATAAAATAAAGCTTTCGCGTTACTTTAGCGTTACTCTTACGTTACCGTAAACAAAGATTCTATGTTACGTAACAAAGACAAATCTTAAGGGTAGTACATACTATTTAATACTATAACTACCCCATTACGCGGAGAAGTTGCGAGGGCTATATTTTCTGGTGCACTAGTGTTGGTATATAATCAATGCGCACATTGTGTCTTACTGTCTTATCGTTAATGTTGTTAATTATTAATATGTTGTAAACTTAAAACGCAATTTAAAACAAAATACTATAAAAAACTTATTAATATTATAATGTATGTATAAGCTAATTGAAATTATTGAATAAATATGTTTATTACAAATAATTTAATGTTTTTATTTTGTGTCCAATATTATTGTACATTGTATGTAATCAGCTTTACAATTTACTAGCGTTACTCTCGCGTTGCTTTCGCGTTACCGTAACGAAGAAGTTTCATCGTTACTGTATGTTACTAAGTGGCAAAATCTACGGCCTTACCCCCCTGTGTACATTACAAAGAAAAGCTCAAGTGTTATCTAATAATAATTAATATCAGGTCCATCGTCGCTCGTCTACGACCAATCCGAGACGGGAAATGTGACACGAGGTCATCGAGGTATTCCTCTGAAGTATAAACTTAGTAACAAGTAGGTATACAAGCAATATAATGCATTCTTGAGAAACGAAAAATCCATTACCAAATGTAATTATTTTAATTTTAAAAAAACGCTTTTTTAACTGAGGAACTTTTTGAGGAGGAGATTTCTTATCTTTCATACAATAACCCGTTTTTAAAATAGTTTAATAAAGGTTTCTTGGTAGGATTTTAAGAAACTTAGGTAAGTAGGTTAGGTATCTGCCATTTATTTACTTTTGAGATCTTTTATAAAATGTAGACCGTTATGTCATGTATCTACCTAGGTACATTTTTGGTAGGTACTTATGTATAACATAGAGAGATTCTATTGTATGGAGTTCGATAGTATTTTTGTTACTAAGTTTTTACTTCATCTCATAATAACTCCACGGTATTAAAGTTCACAATCAATAAAATCATTCACACATTTCGATGCATACGCTGATGTTCAAAAGATTCGATCACCGGCTAGCCTTATATACCTACCTATTCATACTGCGTATCTGTTATTATGACAAATGGCGCTATGTCCGAGTCCACGGATAATTTAAATCGTCCAAATTCCAACTGAGCTATTTCACCCCATTTAAATATGCAGTGCGGCGCGGCGGCGGCGCGGCGGTGCGCTTCATATTATGTTATAGGTACATACTAGGCATTTATGTTACCAACAAACAACATATTATTTGTAAAGTTTGCTGCGGGAGGTATCAATGAGGTATCTACTAATGTGCTAAGCCAGCAATAATGATTTTTTGCATTAACTATGTAAATAATGTTAGTATTCGTCCACTGCAGGAAAATTTTACCTTCACACCATGAGAACTCTATTTGAATTGGAAAGGACCAAAATTATCTGTAGACGAATGTCTCGAGAATGCCAAGTTAGTAGGTACAAATACTTATTTGCTGATCTAAGTTTAAATAAGTGTCAGGTGTTCGTTACACGATAGGTTTCAGGTTTGCCTGATGGGTAAGCTACCGTGTAAAGAGTTCACCGATATTCCCATGAAGAATACCCTGAAAAATATAAGTTATCGTGCAACAGACGCCTCACATGTCTAACTCGTAATGTAGAGAGTGAGAGACTAGCCGGGATCATCACGCGCGGTGACGTCATGTGGCACAGTTGTGTGGACAAACAAGTGTTCATAAAATACATTACATGGTGATCATTTCTTTCTGATATCGTAGAGGACATCGGTTTTGGAAGCTACGTTCCCGAACCTGTCTTTTTTCTATACAAGTGCTTATTTACTGTCCCAGCTATGACTACTTAAATGTATATATTTATGTTCACTGTTAACGTAGGGATACCTACTACGGCATCACGTTACGCAGTTCATTTTGTCTTAGTATAGTAATGCAGCATTTCTGTAGTATCTGGATTATAACTACGTTTTAATAGTCTTCGATTTCAGCGTGTGTTGCTTGTTCAGATGCCAGAAACCCCTAAGTTTAGGTACGTGTACCTACTCTACCAACTGTTAAATGTTTCTGAGTTCGGTTTTTCGGTTCGACTCTGGGAACATATTGTAGGTACCTAAGTTTATAGCAAAAGGGTTTTAAATAGGTATTCCTCCTCAAACTGTTTGATTTATAAAGGTGTCTCGTATTTTTATTAATTTTTGAATCGTTTTCCTTCCTTTAATTAAAGCACATCGTTAGGTTATTCTTAGCCTAACTATGTGATTATGACTTTCTAGTCATCCTGATTTACAATTAATAATATAATAATTAATATCATCGGAATATTAAATATATAGAGCTACAGGTAGGTACCTATATTAGAATACAACCATAGTTTATTTCACTTCCACTATGGTACACCTTTTAGCCCGTGACCTAGCACAATAATTACAATGTAAGATTTTGTTGGCACACGATATTAACTTATATATTACGCAACTGTACCATATAACGTCAATACATTAAAGCTGGCATAAAGTTTCATTAAAGTAAATCAATAAAATTTCACAAAAAGGTGCCAGAGCCGACTCTGTACGGACACTAGCCGTATGAATAATATCATAAGATTAACGCATGGATGGGTGTTGTTGAGACTTGAGCGCCACGTGGGCGTTTGTGCACGCTATCTACCTTCTACACTTGACTCTGTCTTGTGTGAACTGTGAAAGTGTCCAGCTGACGGTGACGGCCTCACGGCACGGAATTCGCTTGTTTACCAGAGCTCGCACTAGGTTCTTCTATCGGTTGAAACGGCCCCAATAGAGCCATTAAGTAGGTAATTTATTACGTTCAAGTAGATCACTTAGAGGGACGTACCTAATGTATTGTTTTTAATGATAAAGACGCAATGGTCATGTAGCTCGTATGCCAGATGACTTGTGGGCCTTATTCTTTCTGATCCCCCGAAAATCATCAACGTTAGCGAGACATGCCGAGACGGCGATGACGCGACGAATGAAATCAATTTACAGTTGAGTGGCCAACAGAGGCATAGAATAGAGAGATGTGGAGAAATCGGAGGGAGGCCTTTTACCAGTCGTGGGACAGTACCTAAAAGTTAATTTGAATTAGATTAGATTAGAAAAAAAAACAAGCTTTGTATTCAGCAGCTGCCCTCGAGATAAAAATGATAAGTTGATATGGTGACATTATTGCCTAAATAATATCTACTAGTTACAGTATTTTGTGCTTTAGGTATTCTTTCCTGTCTCCTGAGCGGGATCTGCTACCTCTACCTATCTATGTCTTATCATAAGAGCCTTTAAAGTGGGTTTGGGGAATTTATAAGGATACAATTTGTATTTTAGGCCCTCCCTTTGTATGGTAGGTATTCATCCAGTTCCTGTAGGGACGATCAGTCCTTATAGGATTTCGCCCCACTGAAAGTAAATAACGCACAAAAGCACCCCTAGCGATAGCTTAGTTAACTAGTTAGTTATCAATTTGAAGTGTCCACACAGAGTCGTCTGCGTACCACGTCCCGCTCAATAAACCTTTCACAAGTGTAAAGTGTAACAGGTATTTACATGTTACACGGGCCGCACGATTATATGAACTCCAAAACAAACTCGGCAAGCAAGTATCAGCTCATTTGGTTTTGATACTAATTTTGATTCATACTAATAATTATAATACCTAGATCATAAAAATTGATTTAACTATATAGAAGCAAAATAGAAAAATTAATATATATTAAATTATACTTTGAAAATATTCTTGTTAATCAGAGATGATCGATAATTACGTAAGTTCTATTTCGTAAACAAATATATTTTAAAAATATATAGCAGAGAAACTATAGAGTATTTGAAATCTAATAAGTAAATAATACGTTTGGGTCTTAGGGTATTTAATTATCTAACGAAGAGCATTTAACTAGTTGGCATTTACTAAAAGATAATTTCTTGGCCAATTAGTGAACTTATGTTACGTTTATGTACTAAGGAGCTAGGAAATGGTTTCCACCATTACTTATTTATCTAATAATACTGGATGGACATTAAATATTATTTAAGTTTTTTTTTGTGATAATTTCAGATTAAGTAGGTAGGTAGGTACCTACTTCGTAATTTCATAAGATCTCATCGGTATACTATTGGAAAAGATATAGACATTATAATTTCTATCTTTTCCAATAGTATACCGTTTCCAATATAAACCTTAATCAATTTTTGTACTTACTGTGTTTTTATTTTATCCCATTACGCTTAATATTGTAAGGTGGTGAAAAAAAATTCAACAATCCCAAATTTGCTAAATTTGCTAAATCCCAAATGATATGATGGAAACTGAAGGAATCGAAAGTTATTTATGTTTGAAATTCTTAATATAGGTAATATTCAGCAGTACAGTGGGTAGCTACTAATATCATACACGTACTTGAAGCCAGCAAAAGGGGAACAAGGCATCGCCTGTCGTCATGCCGCGGACTAGCGAGCCAGCCAGCCAGCCAGCCAGGCGGTGGTCCTTACTATGCTGATTTCACGCGATGGCAGAGCAGTGTTACAATATTGTGAACGCACGGAACAGAACAGAAGAGTACTGATCTGTTGCAGAACCCGCGTTCGCATGCTAGCAGTAAGTACTGTTCTGCATACACTAAATGGTAGCACTACTACAGTCTGTCACTACTCTGCGCTCGTGTGAAATAGGCATTGTAAATTGAAATCGAAAAGTACGAGTACGCTTATCGACCGTTTTTTTATATGACCGATATGATTATGAACACGCTTTAATCTGGACGGAGAGGGTTATGTGAAAATGACAAATTAAATACAAATATAGGTCATTTTATATTATATTACGAACATGCAACATTGTCCTAGATTATAAAAATCCATTCGAAAAATTATTTAAAAAAGTCTACCATTTGTATTTTGCAATATTAAGTACCTAGGTACATAAGCATATTATTAGTGATTTGTTTATTTGAAAGTGACGCGAAATTTTCAGGACAATGTGACAATAATTATTAAGTACGGTAGTAAAACCCCTCTGCGTGTTATCGTCTTAAGTTGGAACCAAGTGCAAAATATGCATCAAAGCTCGTAGGGACATCGCACACCGCACACCGCACACATACTGCAGTGCAGACTGCAGGACGCGTGTGACGCGGGGGAGCTTGAATGCCAGAGAGTTTTAGAATTCATGCAATCGTTCCGACCGACAACGCTTTTTAGCCGAAATATACAAGCAAAATATATATCTAAAATAAGTTTAGATATTCACACACGGCTAAAAGGTTTGCGAATATACCGTTACTATAAATCTTAAAACAACAATATAATACAGATAAAATTACCGATTACAATTTTTCACAGGGCCGTATTACGTTGGGCCGGAATCGAGCCACGGCCTTCCCGGACTCAGCGGTAATTTTTAGAATTTCACCAACGCCATACCTAACTACAAAATTGATAATTCTCGAGTAAAGAGAAGAACGTGATTCCTTCAGCGAAATCTATGTGGTTTATCTAACTACAGTGTTAAATTTCTCGAATAATTATAAATATTATCATTAACAAAGTAAACAGCTATGTAGTGATCGCTTTGTTGCATCGGTTATACAAACTTGAATATACATAAGTAATAAATATTTTAGTTTTGTGAAATGTACCTAGTTGCATGTGTCCATCCCCTTAATGATTGTAGCCGCTTACGTTAGGTAACACAATAAAACTGAGATCGTTTCGTTTCGACTCGCTACGAACTTAATTTAATTAAAGTAGGTAGATAGTCGCTAAACATAATATTGTGTACGATAACTAAATCACTTAACTATAATATTAGAAACAGTCACATTGACCCTAAATACAAAAAACATTGTAATAATCTGTTTTTAAGAATTTAGAATTATGTAATATTTTTTATCATAATATGTAACTTTGTCTATACAATGTTTTTCCATTTGGGCGTCGATATAATAAAATTTTCTAAAAATTAAACATCATTTTATTATAAACGAGATAAGTAGGTAACGTACATAGGAAATGTATAAGTAGATAATTTATTTTTATATTTTTTTGGTCGCACCGGGCCCATGCCGTCATGTATCGCGCCTGTAGGTACACAACTTCACTAAATAATTATTATTAAATATCAATATTTATAAATCGATTTAAATGAAAGGGAATACATATAATTTTGGCCAACACGAGTAATTCACGCGAAATATCATTTTCCATTTATCCGAACCTATCAATTTTGCGATTTCTAATATTCCTAAAAATACGAGGCAAATTAAGTACCTAGGTATATTATAATTTTATCGAAAATAACTAAGTAATAACTAAATTGTGATAAGTGATTTGAATAATTTGGTGGTTTGGTTTGAAGATAATATGTATAATATTATAAAATTCCGAGGTTATTTTGGTACCTAATAGAAAATCATACCGAATTACCAAACCTTAAAAATTTATATAATTTTATATATTATAATATAAAATCGACATCGTGTCAAAACCTTGCAATAATATAGACCCAGGGCACACATCGCGGTACGTCACAAGAGCTGTGGAGCCAATCCCTGCTGCCTGTAGGCATGGAGTATGGACCCGAGTGCTGGATTTATTGATATTACACAACATGCATGTTCTACACTTAAAAATAACATCGACACATCTAGGATAACTTGCTACAGCCTCGGTCACCCGCGTAGTCGTTCCACATTGTGGTGTCAACTGTCAGTCAGTGCCTATCCATCCCAATCCAAAAATATACCCTCGAAGCAAAACCCGACCTGAACCTGGAGTATAAATTATTTTCTTAGAACAAATATTAGTTAATAAATAAACATATGGACACTCAGGGCGAAAACTCACTACGGACAGGACAGGAAAAAAACCGCGCGTCGCGCGTATGGGGAACACGTTTCGTTCTGTCGCGCCAGTAAGTGCAGCTCCACACAAAGTCGTAAGTCGTAACTCACTCCACTGCGACACGGTGTGTGTTGCATCTTTCGTCCGTTGTGTGTTTTCACCCGACGTGCCGGAATGTCGCTCGTCAATATGAAGCCCCACACCTCGGATTCCGGAATTTAACCGCCCGGGTGTTGGAACGGAATTTTCGATTTTCGGAGTCAACATACGAGTCGATTTTGAACATGCAAAAGTTAAGAATTAATTTAATTTTTTATAACTTGTTTTTATACTTAACGAATTAAAGTGTCTTAATTTATTTATCATAATATAACCCTTCGAATTGTATAAAAATTATAAATAATATTTTTTGTCCATAATTTATATTAAGTACCATCATACAAGTAATATACCATAATGCCTCAAAAATAAGACATCAAAATACAAGTCAATTGAATCACTCTAAATCCTATATTGCTCTGAGATATGTACGTTAATACTCTGTCGAGCTCTCCACACCACAATCAGGAGTCGGACAAGTGGACTGGCGCGGCGTGCTTCTCACCTAACAGCTTATGGCAACTAGATACATGAATATAACCACCGATTACGTTAAACACAAATATTTGACTTTACGTACGTACCTATCATATAATGCTAGAAATGTAAACGGCAGAGTCGTGGAACAAAGCGCTGCAATTGTCATCTCTATCGACCTACAGGAAAACTGTCAAGTGGGCATCCCTTGTGTTCCTCGCGGCAGCTCTATATAAAATGCTGTAACTATAGTGTCACCCTCAAAGCGGTAGGTAGGTATATCTTATAATATAAGCGTCGATGTGACGGTAGAAAGCGTCCTTACTCTTAAATCCAGAAGATAGATCTATTTATTATATGCTTATTTCCTAACACCGATATAACACAAATTCAATATAATATACTGATCGTATCTATTTGTGATATTTGGCAGCCTATGTTATTGTATTTTCTAATATTTACTAATCAATGTCTAAAACGAATAAACACATCTTTGCAGTCGAGTTGCATTTATGTAGAATATGTTTGCTTATTCTATTCACTGTGATCACTGGGCGCGGGCGTGTGTTGTAATCTGCGGTGTTGTTGTTGTCGTATTCGTGATTCTGAGCACTTATTTCGTATTTCGTGAAGCACGTCAGAGCTTAATTCAGAGTAAACAGAGTTTTCTAGAGTAGCAGTATTTATATACGAGTATATGAGACATCTATCTATATCGACTATGAAAAGTAAGTGGCGCTAATCGGTTTTAGCTGAACCCCTTTCTATGCGAATGCTAACTTCACTATAATCTAAAGTGTTATAATTATATCATGTCTTTTCACTTAACCATTTATAATATACTATGACATGTGTACTAATGATATGATAAAAAATGTTTCAGTGACTATGACTAACGGGGAGTCATAAAATAATTCTAGGTTAGCTTTTAAATACGTGTGTTGAGGACGAGTCTAAGTGATTCAAAGAATTCCTTTTTAACGAGATCGAGGAATATATTCCGAAGTCAATAAAATAATAACATTGGAAAGTTAACAAATGTAACGAAAAAAATTACAATCAAAATATGTACTGGGAAGAAGACGACGGAATGTAGTAACGGAATTTTAGTCATAATAATATTATTAGAAACTGAGCAAGCTTTTAAGGATCCACAGACAAACATAAATAGTTATGAAATTGACGAGAGAACAAGCTTCCCGTGGATCCAGACAAGCCTCGATCGACAAGTGCGATTGTCCGTAATCCTAATAAATATGTACTTCAATAAACACGTGTACTATAAAATCACTTGTTATCGGATATGTCTACAACGTTATCATCTAGTACGATATATGAGCCATCCTCGTTTCAGCGACAGTTCGATCGATCACGGAAGGCAAGCCGGTTGAACTTTAAACCATTAATAATTAAACTATTATATTGTAAGGAAACTGTTAACAGCTGTTATTGCATAAATTATACTAGATATTAAACAGTTAGTGTTTATTTCTATTATTAAAGTGATTAGAAATTTGGTCATGAAACGTTTGCCAGACAAAATGATAATTGTACAAGTTTAGTTTTATACCGAAACAAATTTCTGCCGCCAACGTTCCGTTATTCACAACCCACCTGCATTGTATACTTAATGAATAAAGCCATTATATTTTAGTATGTAACACCGACGATAAATACTATGTAAATACGGGAGAACAACATGTGTGGCGTGCACCACGATGGCCGAGGCTGTGTCAAGCTGAGGGGACGGGGACTGAACCGCGGCCGCTTCGCCGCGCCGCCGGCGGCACAGTCTCACAACAAACAACTTACGACTAATTCCTTCCTTTCGCCGCACGAGCTTGATTCTAAACACTATTTATATTGGGATGTAGCGAAAGAGAACGTGGCACGATCCGGTGCGTGTTGGCTGTTTAGACTGTGGTCGTACCTACTGGGTGAGCGCGGTCCGCGGAGTCGAGTTGCCAGTTGCGACTGCAGTTCGCACTTCGCAGTCAGTGTACGTACTCGTATCGTGTGGAGCGCGCCGACGCGTCGCGCCTTCTGCTCGCGGACGTCGCGTCTGACGCGCGCACTGACGGGGCGCGGTGTTTACGGTGACGTGCTATCGCGCAATGCAGCGGTTACATGTCGCATATCAGAATTTACATTTTATCGTAGGCCTAGTGATTGATTCATTACATGTCTCGTGTCTGAATTTTCATACCTAATATTACCTACACGTGTATCGAATCGTATAAAGTGTAGTAAGCTGTAGGTAAGCCGTTTGGATTTATTTACAATTTTGGCCAAGGCTAATCGCACTCATAGTAGGTACAAGCGTATTGAAAGATTTATTTATAGAAGTCATTTAAAAATTCGATTGCTAGGATTTTAACCGATTAACTAAAAGATCGCTCGAAATTTAAGCACCTAAAAATAGTTCATAAGTGATCGACACCGGTTCAGTTGCGAGTCTACAAACGAGCCAGGTTGCACGTCCAGGTTCCGACTCGTCCGTGCATGTGTATGTATATCGGAGCGGTCGGTCAGTGTCGGCGGACGAGTGGCCGGCACGTGTGCAGACTGGTCGTGGCGTGGTCGGTGTGCATCCCGTGCGGCGCTTAGACGTGGCAAGCGGGCGGCGAGCGTGCGGGCAGGCGGCCGCGCCACACTGTGCGCGCGCCCTCCGCCCCCCTCGCCTTCCCTGGAACGTGACGCGCGAGCGTTACATTGGTACTATACGGTTGGGCCTTTACATTTGCAGCCGTTACTTAGCCAAAACATTAGATAGCATTTATCAAATCAAACGATAATTATATGTATTTTACTTGAGAATGCATGAAAAATCTATGGAATTAATCACGTTGGGATCGAGTTGCACAATGTTAAATGTAGGTATGTGCCAACGCGATCGATTACCTCGTTTGATTTATCGTTAGCCCTTATTAGATTGAGCTTTTATTAAAAAATAATCAATCTAAGTAAATGCTCGTTTCTCTTGGATAAGTAACGTTTATAAATCTGGACCTACAATTTAATCGCAGTGCAGGCGGCTCTGCCTACTGCGTACACTGAGATTTGAGGTCCAGATTTACTTACCACCTACTTCAAAGCTACTACACCCATGTATATTTACTGGGCTATTAAATATTTATTTATGTACACTCATATATTGAGAACTGGGTAGTTGAGTAAAATTTATCTTAAAACATATTTTAAGAAACCAGTAATTGGAACATAATTATGACTTACATATTATTAGATACGAGTATACTTAGCACTGATAATAATAAACATTTGTAGGGGCGTGGGTATATCCCTATACTATTTACTGAAAATACTGAATAATTTCGTTTGCATAAATGATCTGCAAAATCTATTTAAAATGCTTTTGGTTTATTATTTTAAAAAGAGCTGAATGTAACCGCGACGTAAACTACAGCGAACAATAAAATATAAGAATATTATCTACTACGTATGGTCTAACGTAGAGTTTGTAAAGGGATCACCAAGTATCAGTCAACTACCCAGTTCAGAGTGAAATCTGGAATTGATATTTTTCTTGCAAAGACACAAACATTCCACAGCGAGGGGTTCAACGTTTAACACAGCTCTTTGATCGTACTTAATTTTAAAACTAACAGATAGAACAGTGAAAACAACATTGTCTATGGAGGGGGATCGACATTCGACATGAAGCGAAAAAAAACACGCACACTGTGTGAGTGTGTAAATAGGTACCTATAATATTGTTGTTGCCAATTTTCCTTCTCGATCTGTGCCGAGTGTAATTTTTCGCGTACAAAACGTGACACCCGAGTTACAGTTATCCCCCAACATGGAAACGTCAAATCACGAAGTTTTCCCGTCAATACTAATTATAATACTAATTTACTGACAGGTTCACTTCGACGGTCATGTCACGATTGCTAAAATCACGTTAACATGAAAAGTTACACTAGGCCTCTGCTTAGAGCAGCAAGTTTACACTATTATAGGTGTTTCGGTTAGAGTTTATTCAGTTTTGCTAATAAAAATTACACTTCGCTTATACATGGCATACACAGGGTTCGATGTGAGGGTGGGCATTAGTCATGTAATGTAGGTAGGTACTCATTTGCTGGTAGATTAATTACCTATACTTAGTAGAAATATGTTTATGGACCAAACAAATGAATACTGAATAGTAAACATTGGGCTATTTCGTGTTCAACTATGATAAAGAGAGCTCCTATAACTGTAGGCATGACCTGCACGTCACTGCACGTCACTGCTCACTGCTCACAGACATTTTGTGTTCAAGCCAAGTATAAAGCAGCGTGTACTCGTCGGTATATCGCTCAAGTGGGGCCTACAAGTGTAAACTGACGTAGGCTCCAGACAGATTCGAGAGTTCATGCGAATTTTGTTACCCTAGTCCAGTCATCATATTATAATCCAATATTATACCTGATTGATCTGCTGCTAAATATAATTGGATGTTATTAATTATTTGGAATCTCGTGCGACGAGATAAATTGTCAAGCATGAATTCCAATCGGTTAAGAAAGTTTAGTGTAGAGAGAATATACGGCTGGGGTGCGAGTGCGGGATCGTAGTTGTAGAAACATACACATTCGGTAGAACAATTAACACCCATCGATCACAACAATGAAAACAAAACAAATTAAAATACGGAGTTACAAACGTCTAGTTTTATTTCAACCCCGGACGATATGTGAAGTGAGGTTATGGAAGGTGAAACGAAAATCTCGGCCACAGTTGGCCGGCTGGCGTACACAGTTGCGTGAATGCGTCTTAGACATTTTTAAAAAGGTTCTCTACTTTGGGTATCTCAGTAGTCAGTATCGTTTACTCGACTTATGTGAGATGAAACAATTTTTTTCTCCGCCCTCAATAGAACACAGGCCATGCGCGCTTTGGACAAAGCTATATTTGCACAGGTAGAGCCTAGAGTTGTTTTGAGTGCAAGTTTTTAAGAAGTTCGAGGTGATTTTTGCACGTGGTATAGACAACTGCTTTTACGCACCGTTACAGTACGGTCACACTGATTTAACACATTTGTTGTTGCAAACTGTTTATTGCATTGAGAATTTAATAAAACTTTCCAAGACGTATTCACGTAAATGTTCCGACCGTGTATCCCAATGTGTTACCCAAATTTATCAAAACCTTCGTCAGGGGATGACGATGTTGATAAGTATCGACGTAAAAATGTCTGTAATAGTTTAGAGATTTAAACATTTGTAGTTACCACCTTATGTGGAACGTATACGTTGACACGTTATTATATTATGCGAGTAAATAAAATGAAAAAAATGAAAATGAAAATTATCGATAAAAATAAAAATAAACCTAATTTACAAAGTTAGTTCTTTGGTAGCAGTTTACTGCGCTACAGAGTATGAGTTATGAGTATTCTTAGTTTTGATCATAGATATTATAAGCGTCATTATATTGTTATCGGCGATGTCGTTAAAAAAGGCTGGTTATTTGAATATAATGATTTTGTATTACTCGCAAAGTAGACGTTTCAACTTCGTACTGAATTTTTAAAATATATACTAAAGCTTGTTATACAAAAACGTACTAACGAGAAAAAAACAAATGCTGAAAAACAACAAACAATCTTGCATGAAATGACTAGCAATCTCTAAGGCCAGCGTCCTATAAAAACACCCTCACTTCTTTTAATGATAATAAATAGAGCGTGCGTTTGCTGCGCCGCGCCGCGCCGCGCCGTAGACCTCTACCGCGTCGCTACGCACCTCGTAGCACTAGAGCGCGCTATTTTCTGAAATATAACTCTTGAAGTTTGGTCTTTCTAACGACCCTTGTAATATTAAACTGTTACAGTTAATTGAGGTTTTTGATAGAACGTTAGCCTTAAATTAGGCTGGGAGTCCACTACGCTCGCAATAGCGTCGCGGATGTCACGCTATCCATTTGGATCTGTTCAGCTCCATACGACGAAATTTTTTTTGTATGTTCAGTACGTGGTGTTTTTGTCCAAATGAACGTAACTTCGCGAATGTAGTGGAAACCCAGCTGAAGTGATCACATATTTCTCGCATTACTAACTTACGATTTTAAAACATTCCGGTATATGATGTTTGTTACTCTAAGCCTAGTGAATAAAAGGAAAAATATTAATGCTTATGAACTAAGATGATTTCTTCATTATTTAAAAGCAAGTATAGAAAGTACTTGATATAAAAATAATGAGGCCGATTATATAATTCTTATATGAAATTATATAGTATAAAGAAATATATTCCGGTATGTAATTATTTAGGAATTTATGAACAGTTGCAAAACCTCGTAACGTGAGGTCTCGAGCAGGGCAGTATCAATTTATTCATACTGCTTATAAATTATTCAGTTTAAATTTAAATTTTAGAGAAAAACATAAAAAAAGACGCCAATAAATTTGTATAAAATGAGTAGAAAAAATATAAATATAATAAATATAAATATAGTAAAAATATAAATTGCAATCGTAGTTTACCTATCAATTATTGTAAGAAAAATAAAATATACCTACAACGTACGTTCGTATGTATCTGGAGACTTAAAGGTAGGGGATTATTCTTATCAAATGCTTTGTTGAGCAGAAATAGACGCTATGTAGCAAATAAAAAGTTCACAATTTATGTACAAAAAAAAGAAACTAGAGGAATGTTCAGTGATTCGGAAATAATGTATTCGATGATCCTGTTATGTAAAATTTATATCCATTGAGGACAGAATATCAGTTACGACCCACAGTTCCAGTAGAGACGTCAGTAGGTAGGCACTAGTTACCTAAATGCTGGATGTGGATGTGGAATGTGGGTGGAAGCGCTAAGAATTCGGTTACTCTACCAATTTTTCATAAATAACTACCTACCTACTATAAATTTATGGCACTTTTAAAAGTCATCAGTCATCTGTTTTAATTTCAAAGTGGTCAATTAGTAGGTATATTATTATCAATCTTATAATTAACTATTTACGGTTTACCTGTTTGATTGCGTTAACGTTAAGTCTGCGTATTTGTATGGTATTGAACAAGCGCCGTCTGTCAACTCCCGAGAGTATGAGAGTGTCAGAGTGTGTTAGAGTTTAGACAATAAGAAGTGATTGAGATGACAGCAGAGTAGCCGAACTTTGGTGATAGGCTTGTGTATTTTATAAGTTTCACCAATAAATAGAGCCTAGAAGATTGCCTCTCGAAGAATGTATTGATATACATCATTCATAGCTAACACCATCTCAGCGAAGCCAGCTCCGCACTTACATAACAGGTACAGTTAGTAGGTGCTTTAAAGAATAGTGTTATATAAAACCGGACGTTCGTCAGTGAGAAGCTTGTTTCAGACAAGCGACGCAACTAGCGCAATGCAGCGGACGCGATAACAACAGGGCTGCCTCATTCATGATACTGTGTACTTGTGTACACACCATATTGCAAATGAGCCGGTTGAAATGTAAATTTGTATTACCAGACCTAGAGAGTGTACAAGTATGTTAACTAGGATGTTTGCACAACTAGGATGTAATATTATAAGATAAATAAGTAGGGAATATTTTAAGGGTAGCGAAACAAAATATGTTAGACAAGAACCAGTGGTAGTTTCACTCGACGGCTCAAAAGCACTTGTGATAGTTTATTTGGATAAAAACATTTGAGATTGCGAGCTTGAATTTGAAATTTATGAACGCGCCAAAGGGTTAGCCTAAGGGGTTAACTTTTTGGAAATGAATCGGCATCAGGTTTTAGAGAATAGAATCTCAAGTCGTCCTTGTAATTCTTCAATGGGTGCTTCTTTTTGTATGGATACAATTGCAAGAATATTTTTATAGCGAACCTGGTGGACGGAGGCTTTATTGAATAATTCTCAAACTTATCGAGTATATCAGGAACCTGAAAGCCGTGTGGTTCTTTTGGCCGTCAAAGGGACAATGTTGCCGGTAACGCGATATTCTTTTTTTGTTTTTTAATATATAGGCTAGCGCTTGGCTGCAATCAGACTTGCATGCAAGTGGTGATGCAGCCTAAGATGGAGCGCGCTTGCCTAGAAGATGCCTATTCACTCTTGATTTGAATTTCTATACGCTATTGTGTCAATTAATGTGATTTCCAAAAGTCTATGCTGTTTTCTTCTTTTCAATAGAGGTTCAACCCTGCATCAATGTCACCGTAGCGCTTCACGGTCGTCGTTAGCGTGCGCGATCGTTCATTTTACAATGAAGTGTATTATGTTCGCCTGCTGCACAGGTAAGGGTTTACAATTCAAACGGTTTTTTGTCACGAATTTTGCATTTTTGCCCAAACGGAGGAGCCCGACATAGACAAGTGGACTTCTGCAACTCGGACTGGCGATAGCTATGAAATAAAATAAATAAATGAATAAATAAAGGAAATAGGAAAAAACGAAAATTTCGTTTTTTCCTATTTCCTCTACTTAATTGAGTTCGATATTTTATTTCATGAATAACTTATGGATTTTAGCAATTTCTGTATGTTCTTCTTTTATTAACCGACTTCCAAAAAATTAGGAGGTTCTCAATTCGGCGCGTATTTAAAAAAAATGTATTTTACTGCATATCTCCGTGGTTTCTAAACCGATTTGAAAATATTGTTTTTCAGTAGTTAGAGAAAGCTCGCGAGGTGGTCCCATAAAAAATTCTGACTCCAAATCCTCAATCCTGATGCTGTAGGTGTACCTACTACATGATATCCTCAAAACTTGGGAGTTAGAAAATTTTGATGGTGAATTCATATAGTAGGTAGGTATCAAGTCACGTGTATATGATTCAACTCTGAGTCCCAACTGCTCAACCCTGATGCTGCAGGGTACAAAACTCCTAAAAAATTGCGGTTTAGGATTTTTTTATGGTGAGTTCATATTGTAGGTGTCAAGGAACGACTTCATACTTCAACCCAAGTCCCAACCCCTCACCTGCTGGCGATGCTGCAGGGTACTGCACTCCTAAGCCGTGGGGACTAAGAGTACCTACACTAAAAAGTTAAAAAAAAATCTTTTTTTGGAATGAATTTTTATTTTGAAAACTTGTCACTGAGGAATGTCTCATAACGACGGTAAAATTGGTAAGTCTATTTTTATAATTTTTGAAGGGGTATAATACGGGATTTCGAATTCGACGTTCGGGTTCTATCTAACGATTATAATCAGATGCTACTATACCGCCTTACCTGATTGCCGGGTCGGGGTATGATACATGAAAGAAATTTTCTATTTTGTCGTAGTCGTTCTTCTCATTTTCAATGCTTAGTGCATGGCTAGAATGAATGGACGAGTTTGTTCAAAGTTAAGTTTTGCATTATACGGTGAAACTGCAAAGATTATTTTTAATATTACGCCGTACACACACGACACAATTTTTGTGTCACGAGCCATGGATGGTGGATAGTTATATATAAATAAAGATGTCATACCCGTTGGTCAGACGTCCGTCTCCAGCGCCTCGGCGGCGGCTCCGTGCAGGTGGTTGATCCGCACGTTGCACGTGACGGCCTCAGGCGCGGCCCCGTACGTCGCGCCCACTCCCGCCCCATAGCCGATGCCGAACGCGGAGCCGTGCGCGGCGCCGTGAGCGGCGACCGGCGCGGCGGACGGCGCGGCGCCGGCTGCGGGGGCGGGGGCGATGGCTAGGGCGCCGGGCCGTCGCCGCAGCTCGCAGCGGGGCTCGTCCGGCCGGGTAGCCCGCTTCGCCATTTTGGCTAGATGCTTCAGCAGCTCTTGTTGTCGTAGCTATGTTTTACATTCATTAGTTTTCAAAAGCTCGATAGTCTCAAAAACGACAGAAGACTAAATACGAAACGCGTGATTTATGTTTACATTTAAGTAACAGCTGCGTGTATGGTCGGCGAGCCGAGCACAACTATATTAGAACTTTCTGTATTTTCTGTATGCGAGATCAAATGCACATGTACAACGTAGTTTACAACGAGCCTGTCTTCGAACTTTCAAGACGAATTCCTTTTGAAGACACGCTCGTCGGAGGCCCGTCTACCCTTTGCGAATTTAGATCGTTGCTCTGTTCATGTTCAGATCACCGAGCGAACACGCAGCTCATATGACACAGTCAATAGAGTTCGCAACCGCATCAACAGACATGTGTGTAGCGTGAGAGCGAGAGCGAGAGCCGGAGGAACACATACTTGGTTGTGGCGCAGCAGGTCCTGGTGCTCGAGTGCGGCGATGTCGTCCGTGTTGCCGGCGGCCTCCATAGCGGCCTGTTGCTCCTTCAGCAGCCGCTCCTCCTCGCGCAGCCGCCGCATGCTGCTCTCGAGGTGCGGGTCCGCCGCCAGCATTGAATCCTCTAGCTCCATCATCTCCGAGGACGAATCGTCGCTCACCGACGACTTTTTGATTGGACCTGAAACTGTTTTCGAGCTTTGTGACTATACATGCTTAAAAAATTCAAGCAGAATTCTAATCAGGCGAATATAACGACACACACACACACGCACACTATTCAAGTACAGGAGTGGATTTCTTAAGTACATATATTTAGAAAATATATCTCATCTCATCTCATATCTCTTAAATAATATAATAGGTCTTTACCTATGAAATTGCCTTTCTTCAGTACTGGTCAAATAAAAAAAAGTTTGTAATGGCTCTGTATTCTAAATTCAAATTAATTTTGTTTTAAAACCATGACATTCTTTTTACAAACTCAGTCTTTTGTTTTTTGATAAGCGTTGTATTTTCATTACATTTCATTTTTCGTTATAATGGATACTTTAAAAATTCGTGTAATTATGGAATATGAGTTCCGTCGTGGCACCAACGGGACACAAACGGCACGTAACATCAAAAACGTTTACGGAGAGAACTGTATAAACGAACGCACAACCCGTTATTGGCTTTCCCGGTTCCGTTCTTGAAATTTTGACTTGAAAAATGAAGCTCGTGGTCTTCGGAGACTTTGGTCAACAATAATGAATTAAAGGCGATTGTGGAAGCTGACGAAACTCAATCTACAGCTGAGCTAGCAGCAACTTTTGATGTAAGCATCAAAACAATATTGATCCATTTGCGACAAATTTGCAAGGTAAAAAAGCTTGATAGATGAGTGCCCCACGACCTTAACGATCGCCAGCGCAACGTACGCGCCGAGACCTGCCTTGCGCTGCTCAACAGGCAAAGAAATGAAAGAATTTTGAAACGAATTGTTACGTGCGACGAAAAGTGGATTCTGTTCGACAATCGAAAGCGCTCAGCAAGTTGGTTAGATCCTGGTTCAGCACCAAAGCAATGCCTCAAACCAAAAATGACCCCTAAAAAGGTGATGGTCACTGTTTGGTGGTCTAGTGCGGGTGTGATTCACCACAGGTTTTGACAAAATGGCATGAGCATTACTGCAGTAATATGTGTACTGTGAAGAACTGGAGAGAATGATGGAGAAGCTTGCACATCTGCAACCAGCTTTGGTCAATCGGTCGTCCCCACTGCTCCTTCACGACAACGCGCGACCCCATACTGCGAAACAGACAGTCTCCAAGCTACAAGAGCTGGGGTTGGAAGCTCTCCCTCATCCGCCATACTCACCAGACCTTGCACCTACCGACTATTACTTTTTCCAAAATTTAGACAACTTTTTAGTGGGTAAAAAATTCAATTCCCGAGAGGCAGTACAAAATGCCTTTGAAGAGTTTGTTGCCTCCCGTCCAGCTGATTTTTACAAGGGCATCAATAAACTGCCAATGCGTTGGCAAAGATGCGTCGATTGCATGGGTGATTACTTCGAATAACAGAAATAAAAAAAGTTTGAAAAATAAGTACTTTCACTTATTCCATACAAAACGGCCGTTAAATCGTTAACTTATCAACGCACAGCCTAAACCACTGGGATTAGTAACTTGAAATTTTGACAGTAAGTTCCTTTTGTGACGTAGGCGCTCATTAAGGAAGGAATTTTTAAAATTCCACCCCTAGGGGGGTGAAATAGGTGGTGAAACTTTGTATGAAAGTCCGTCATTTCTCAAGTTATATCCATGAAACTTGGTATAAGAGCTACTGGTTAAAAATCAAGAAATAAGTGCTTCACAGTTTTAAAAAGTTCTACCCCCGAAGGGGTGAAATAGGGGATGAGAGTTTGCATGAAAGTCCTTCATTTCGCAACATATTCTCAAGTAATATGAACGAAACTTTGTATTTTGGCTTACGGTAAAAAATAAAGAAGTATTTATTACAGAGTTTTTCAAAATTCTACCCTTGAAGGGGTAAAAAGTTGGAAGTTTGTATGAAAGTCCTTCATTCCTCAAGTTATAGCCAAGAAACTTGGTATGTGAGCTACCGGTTTAAAATAAAGATATACCTATGTGTTTCACAGTTTTTCAAAATTCCACCCCCGAAGGGGTAAAATAGGGGTTCGAAGTTTGTATGAAAGTCCTTCATTTCTAGAGTTATAGCCATGAAATTTAGTATGTGAGCTACCGGTTAAAAACAAAGAAATATGTGATTTACAGTTTTTGAAAATTCTACCCCCAAAGGGGTGAAATGGAGAGTTGGTCCTTCATACACGCCGCAACAGAACGACGGATATTTTGCACGGGTAGTTGAGGACCTGGAAAGTGGTATAGGCTGTAGCCTATCCCACAGGCACTCCTTAATTTTCCGGGATAAAATGTTTTTATCCCGGAAAATTAAGGAGTGCCTGTGGGAAAACAAACTTATACCACGCGAACGAAGTAGCGAGCATCCGCTAGTTTTATAATAATACGAGTTCTAAAAAAGTCGTCTCCAACAACGTGAATAATTCGGACTTGTGAAAACATGTAAAACGCGAAACAGAGCGAAACAAAGAAAGCGTTACAAAACAGAGTGAGCCACTTCTGTGCCTGAGAAGTGAGAACAATGAACTAGTTCCGCTGCCATTCCGTCCCTCTTTCTTTTCTTATTAGCAACAACTTTGTAACACTGACGTAAAACAAAGTATCTTTGTGCCTACCTAGCCTACCTAGGCTAAACTACTTATTATGAAAAGCCTAGTTTTAGTGAGACTAGCTGATGCCCGCGAATTCGCCCGGGTGGATTAAGGTTTTTACCTCCCACCGGAATTAAAACCTTTAATTTTTCGGGATAAAAAGTATAGTATTTGTCACTCTGTCACTTCAGCCCCTCAATCTATACCCATGCAAAAAATCACGTCGATCCGTTGCCCGTTGCGACGTGATTGAAGGACAAACCAACAAACAAACATACCTACTTTCGCATTTATAATATTACCAATAAGTAAGAACTCTTAGGTTTATGGATTAATCCTAGATGTGGGTAAAATCATTTAGGCTGAGTTTCCAGTGGCATTCTTCTTAGATCAGGATGCGTTTATAACCCGTGTAGCTTTAGTTTTAAGTTTAAACGTAAATAGAATCAGTTTTTACCGTTACTGTATTTACTGTAAGTTCACTTTACTACACATCACCACCACCACCACTGCAGCCCATTAACGTCCCACTGCTGGGCACAGGCCTCCACTTTCATAGGAGAGAGGGAATTAGAGCTTAGACCCACCACGCTGCTCCAATGCGGGTTGGCGGGCTAATACTACTACTACTACACATAAACCAAGATAAATATAGATAAATTACTATCCATACTTAATATTATAAATGCGAAAGTGTGTCTGTCTGTCCGTCTGTCTATCTGTCTGTCTGCTACGCTTTCATGGCCCAACTACTCAACAGATTTTGATGAAATTTGGTACAGATATAGTTTACATGCCGAGAAAGGACATAGGTTACTTTTTATTCCGGAAAATTGAAGAGTTCCTGCGAATTTTAAATCCTGAAGAGGAATAAAAAAAACATCAATCTACGCGGACGAAGTCGCGGGCTAGTATACTATAAGTTTTACTAAGATAGTAATCCCTGTTTTATCAATTGAAATCAAATCATAACGAAACGTTTACGATCGCGTCGCACTACGCTATAAAAATAACAACGTCACAAATAGGCTAAAGGTCACTTTTACTATGATTTCGTTCATAATACGTTGTTCACATATACTTGACTTATGAAATGATATGAATGGATATTGATAGCCGTTGTCATGACTCATGTCGGAGGCAAGCATGAAGCAGTCATGCGATGAATGAAAGCCGGTTGTAGGTACAAGTCTAACCAATAGCAGCATAGCTACGAGCTTAGATTATTTGACGTGTAAGAATTCATTGGCTACGAGTACGTTGCTAGTTTGTCACGTGTTTCTTTTGTATCTAAATATAAGTAGATAGTAACTAAAGAAGTACTAACTTTGCTTGTCAGAAAGATGATGGTATAAGATAAATAAAATGTTATATCACTTTATCCACTAAAGATTATTATTTATTATAACTCATGGAGTTGTCATTCTCAGATCAGGGCAGGTTTTGAACCTACGTTCTAAAGCTAAGGAAATTTGACAAAGTGACCAAATTACGGCATTAAATAAAATAAAATGAAAAGAAGCAATCACTATATCCATACCAATATTATAAATGCTAAAGTGTATCTGTCTGTCTATCCGCTACGCCCTACGGTCCCACCCATTCAACCGATTTTAATGAAATTTTGTACAGGGATAAGTTGTATCCCGGGAAAGGACAATCGATTGTTACTACATTCCTAACTACTTACTAAGTGAACGGAAGTAGATAACACTGAGAACAGGCTTAGGTACTAACTTTGCCATAATAATAGCGTAATAGCGCCTAATGCGGGATCTTGACACTAGTGCCTAAAGATCGGAACTTGAACTGGGTTTTAGTCAATGTGGACCCAATACACGTTAAACAGATCGAGTAAGTGGTTGCATAAACAAGCGACAACCAAGAGCCCTTAGTCCTTAGGACGAAAACACACCACGGACGCAAAAAAATTGTCTAACTGACAAAAAGATCCAGCGCGATTTTATATACAACTAGATGATTTCCGCGACTTCGTCCGCGTGGATTGTTTTTTTTTTATTCCCGAGGCAACTCTTCAATTTTACGGGATAAAATATAGCCTATGTCCTTCCCCAGGATGTAACCTGTCTCTGTACCAACATTGTGTACGGCGCGCGGCGCTTCGCAAGTTTCTTACTTACTTTAATTTCAGTTTCACATTTTATAATTACTCCTGAATTCTCTGTATTTTCTTCTATATTTTTATTTTCTGGGCCGAGAGATTTTTTGCCGACGTCATCACACAAAAACTTTCATCTCCAATTTTTACCCCCTTTAGGGTAAAATTTTTACAAACTTTGAATGTCGTATATATTAATATCTAATCAAAAACTTTAAAAAATAAGTTTTAAGTTTCTAGCTTTAAAAATGAAATAATTTCGATACAAACTTTCATCCCCTATTTCAACCCCTTACAGCCCTTTTTTCGCATTAAAAAGTAGCCTATGACCTTTCTCAGGCTCTAGACTATCTCTGTGCCAAATTTCATATAAATCGCTTCAGTACATACAGACAGACAGAGTTACTTTCGCATTTATAATTTTAGTATAGATGTATAGACGCGACACGACGTAAATTGTACCCTTTATATACGACGTAGACATTTCTTGCGGACTTTTCCTCCTGTCCAGTCCGTTTTGGGTTTTCGCCTTTGGATTTTTTTCCGATGTTAATAAAGTAAATGAATCATATTACTGATCACGACCAATGTTGTGTAAACTGAACTAAGTATAGATTGACGCTCTACGTTGTTGTATTACGGTTAGGATGTATTTGTCTTGCGACTATGAGTTAGCATACACAATACACGACATGTTAAAATGTTTCCTAACATTTGTTTCAAAATCATTTTTTTAATGTTTCACAACATTTCAGACATCACATTTCATGTGAGAGCACAATTTTATTGCTCAGGCAATAGATAACAATAACAATCACAGCGCTACAACAAGCCAAACCAAAATAAAATAACTTACTTCAAACGGCCCAGTGATGAAAAAAGTGCTAAAAAGAAATAAAATAAATAATCACACAAGCAAAAATTCATATCAATAATAAAATTAATCAATGTTTTGTATGTTAATTTTCTTAAAATCGTGTTTTCTTTCAATCTAAATATCTTACCAGGGGCTTAATGAAATAAAAAATAATATAAATAGCTGCAAGACAAAGTTCGTGTAAAAGGAAAAGCAGGTAACATTGGCTGTATAAAGGGCGCCGCTACCGCCGCGCCGTGCCGCGCCGTGCCGCGCCGCGCCGCGCCAGGCGCCGAGCACAGAACTTCTGGACAAGTAGTTACGTAGTTTATAATTGACTTTGTGAACAAAACTGATGTGCAAATTTTTCTTTGCCACTATAATTGCTCTACATTTTTGATTTTATATAAAGAACAAGGGTCTTTGATTATAACTTTTTACACCAAGTCCAATGTAGATTTAAGCAAGATAAAAGCTGGTATTCATATTTTCTAATAAACATTCCATAAAGGCAAACTTTAATTTTTAAACTTTCTTATGTAGAAAGTGACACATCTTGCAGACGTGTTAGAAAATGGTAAACTGAAATAAAATCAAGCGATTCAGAATGCGATCAAAATTCTATTATCGTCTAATAAAATAACATCGCAATCGTTACTATGAAGAATGTGAATAACAATTTTTCATGGCATTTCTCATAACTTAAATAACTAATATTTACATAAACACTGCACTTTTGCCTTATGATAATATCACAAAAATCGTCTCTATCGATAAAACTAATTCGCTGTAAACAAACAGACAAACAAACGCACAACACTATAAGTCGCATAGTCATTGGTCACTGTAGAGTTCATCTTTCTCATCCTCCTTTCCACCTGAAAGTATCGAAAATAAACATAAAAGGAACGAATGAAATAAAAAAGCGTAACATGCAGCAAAGTGATTCTCGTTGCAAAAATAAATAAAAGACTACAGATGAGGGCCACAAATTCACGTTGGCCCAACGCTTTCGACGAACGCTGACCGAGCACCGTGTAACTGTAATATAAGCGAGCATTGCGAATTGCGCCAAAATCCTTCGATTTGTAGTCGAGAGCTCTCACAGGTGTTCTAGTCAACTTGTGGCAAGTATACTCGTGAAGTGGCCCGAAACACGGTCGCTGACAGCGTTCTCCGAGAGGGTTGGGCCAACTTACACGAGGGGTACGAGTCAATCAATTACGAAATAATGACAAACTTAAAACTTGTAGATTGCACTTTACTTATACATTGAAATAAGTAGGTACCTGTTGCTCAAATGATAAATACTATAAATAAACAAATACTAAATAAAATTATAATAATAGTCAAAATATAATCGGATATTTGAATTTCCTTACTATATAGAAAAGCTGAAAGTTCTTGTGATTTATGTTATGGTGATTTTTTCAATAAAGTCGAAGTCAAAAATAATTTATTCTAATCATTTGGTACTGGGTAGCACAGTAAATATATCTTATTGTTGAAATTAACGAAATATACGTAAGTAGTAGAGGACGACAATGTAATAATATAAAACTTTCAGCTCGCATCGAACTTAGTACCTGGAAAGTTTCAAGGATTTTGATAATTGCTATTTTCTACATTTGAACGTGCTTTTTACGAATTTTCAGTTTGCCATGCAAATTATTATTGGTGCTAAAACAGTATTCTGGAAATATAGTCTAAAACAACAGTTTTTGTAAACTGCATAGTCTATCCCACCACACTTTTAGATCACCACAAACCTATTAGTGACTACCACCAGTAATTATCTATTATAATAACACTATATGTAATTTGGAAGACTTACTTAAATAGGGTTCACCCATAGTCCCGGGCAGATAGGGGCAGCTGGTGACGTGGTTGAAGTTCTGCGACTGCATCTCTTCCTGGTCGGTCTCGCGGTGGTAGAAATAGTTGAAGTTGGAGACGATGACGGGCACCGGCAGCGCGATGGTGAGCACGCCGGCAATGGCGCACAGGGAGCCCACGATCTTACCCCACACGCCGACCGGCCTGGTGAACAAACCACATTGGTCTCCAGAATGTGTCAACCCTAGGCCTTAGTGTAACTTTTCATTAACGTGAGCTTAGTTAACGTCATAATTATGAGCGTTTGAAGCCTGGTGTCACGTCAAACCGAATCGAGTCGCATAATTGTTCCGTATGCGGTAGTTCGTCTCGGGCGCACTTCGGCACGTCGCTAATCGATGCAGTTTCATTGTTTCGATGATAAAATAATATAAGTACGTGGCGAATTATTTCGATTCGATTCGACTCGGCTCGGCGAGAATAGTGGACACCGGCCTTTATATCATGGCAGATTAACGTAATTTGTGACCCACAAAATTCAACTTGAAAATTAACATTGTGTGACTCTTGTAAAGCGGTTCACTTTACAAACATTGCCCTGCAGTTACGTGAACCTGCTTTGTGTGGAGTTCTTCGTGAATTGTCCACAGATTTACTTAGCAAAACTAATGTCACGCTAGTTTACTTTGAAAGTTACACTAGAGCCACAAAACAAGTGCTGAAGTAACAAGCCCTAGTGATAATAATAATTGAATGAACATGCGACGTATATTTAAAATTCACATATTCAATAAAATTCAACTAAATAGATGTATTGGATGCATTAATAAACTGAATCTAAAATACAACCTGTATAAGTTACTGCTAACATAACATTCGCATGGATTGCAGTACAATTGCATACGTCTCCGTTCACACACGCCAGCAGGGTTTATCAGCTATCGTGGTAACATTATCGCACAGCAAGGATTCACGCTAGCGCCATGTCCAAAATAACCAAAACTCCAGTTTTAAACGTATTAACAGGAAAATTCGCTAGCAATATAGGTAAAGAGTCTATTAATACATTTAATGACCCGAGTCTTGTTCTATTTTTGGACATATACGAAAAATTTATCAATTAATAAAACACTTCTATAAAGTTTGTGATCAAAAATTAAAAATGATTTGCTACTCAACAAAAAAACGAGATGAACATTCGAAACATGCAGCAACAATTCTAATGTGGAACACGTATCTACATCCTATATCGAAAATGGTGTGAAAACAGTGAGATGCGTTGGCAAAGAATAAGCGGTAAAGTCTGAACATCAATTTTACATAGTGGCATATTATGTCATTTACCAGTTTCCGTGGACCCGGTACCGGACCCGGAGACGAAACACCAGGAGAGTAGGTATTGATAGTAGGTGAAAAGCAAAATAATTCAAATACAGCTTCGGTGATTATTAACAGATGTTGTGTTGACATTGACAAAAGTGCAAGTCCCTCACGATCACCATTTTCGATAGAAAAGCTTTTTTCCCCATCACCCATGTGAAACAGTTACAACAACGATACATCGACATTTCAGCGCAAGCGTTACAGAGGATCACATTTAACAGAGGGATCTGGACATCGAGACACCCATGGGAGCACTTCAACTCGCTGTCTCAGAGCACTGCGCTCTTTCAAGCAAGAGTTACCATTTAGTTTTACCGAAGTTGAAGTGTCACATTTAAGCAGTATCATTCGATAACGATTTGGGAAGGGCGATTGTCACACGACGAAGGGTTCTCGTGGCCAAAACGCTTGCCAGTATCTTTGTATGAATACTGCCGACCGGAAAACTTATGCTGCTATGTAAAATTGTAAGAGTTCAGAAAATACTTGACCGCAGAATGTGTGGATAAATAAACCTACTAACGAACGCTCGAAACGTGCATCGGTTTGTATAACGAGTGAAGAGTATAAAATGTAACGAATCGGTTATGTTAAGCGAACCGTCGATAAAACCAAACGAAAGCGCATGTAGTTACATGATGTAGCGAAAGAAAACCGTGTTAAGATGTCCATGTAAAGTAGTAGGGATAAAATGAATTAACGAGAAGGCATAGATGATCATAATTATTATTTAGGGTGAATCGCTGTATCATACGTCATGTCGCCGTAGCCTACGGTCGTCATTGTCACGACCGCCCACCAAAACGCATCAGGTATGGATTTGAAGAAGCTGTTCTCACTTCCGGCTTCCGCGAAGTACACCGCAGATGAAAACAGCACCACACCTTTAAGCACACACGAACGCGCATACAGTGGGATGTAGGAGGCGGGGGACGTGGCGGGCGGGTGGGCTCGGGTTACCTCATGTCTCCGTAGCCGACCGTGGTCATCGTAATGACGGCCCACCAGAACGCGTCGGGGATAGAGGAAAAGTTTGTATCGGGACAATCTTTGTCGGCAAAGAATACGGCACTCGAGAAGACGACCACGCCTGCAAATACAAAACACGTGGTGCGACAGCGCCCGCGGCCGGCACCTTCCGCTGTTTGCGGCTCGACTCGCAGCTCGTTCACCTCGAGTTACCTCGTGTGCTGCTACCGAAAGTACTGGTTCAACTTTCAATGTATATATTGCGTTTAACAACATCAGAGTTCATATTTACATGTCCTGGAGTTTTAATTTTAGAAATCGATACAAACATGTTAAAAATGTAAAAATATCATTTTCCAAAGCTTATTCGAAAACGGGTAAGCCTCGTTTTTATAAAATGTTTTGAATAGAATCCGGTACTCACCGATGAAGAGGAAAAATATTAAGAGACCCAGTTCTCGCATGGAGGCCTTCAGCGTGCGGCCGAGGATCTGCAGGCCCTTCGAGTGGCGCGACAGCTTGAAGATGCGGAACACTCGCACGAGCCGGATGACGCGCAGGATGGCGAGGCTCATGGCCTGGTTGGTGGACTTGTCCTGCGGGGACACGGGCGCGCGCGGTAGGTTTAGCGTGTCCTCCTCTTCCGCGACGACGGTCGCCAGCGTGATGAAGTACGGGATGATTGCGATGATGTCTATGATGTTCATCACGTCCCGGAAGAAGTTGAACTTGTTTGGACAAGCCAGGAACCGCACTATCAACTCGAACGTAAACCAGATGATACAGAGCGTCTCTATCAGGAAGAATGGGTCGGTGATGTCGGGCACTTCGTCCTCCTCGATCTTGGTGCCGTTGGTGGTGGTGTTGAAGACCTTGTAGTGCTTGAACTCGGGCAGGGTCTCGAGGCAGAAGATCACGATGGACAGCAGGATGACGAACACCGAGATGATGGCGACGACGCGGGCGGCCTGTGAGCTCTCGGGGTACTCGAACAGCAGCCACACCTTGCGCTGGCGCTCGTTGGAGGGCAGGGGCTTCTCCTCCTCCTTTATGAAACCCTCATCCTCCCTGAAAACATTTAAACTGTCATTACTGAATCCACATTTCACTGCCATCTTTATTGTAACATCTCGATTGAAAAGTACCAAATTCAATAAGTGCGTTTACTAAAATTACTCGAATTTCATTGAAATTAAGTGTCCCCCTCTTGCCTAAAAATTGTGGGAAAAATTGTGTGAGTATAAGAGGGCGCCTATAATAAATTAGTTAGTGTATTGTTCAGTAAGAGTTAACCGGAATTTGTTGGTGGCCTGCTCCCCCAGCTCGTAGAACTTGATCTCCTCAGAGAAGACGTCGAGCGGCACGTTGACGGGGCGACGCAGCCGGCCGCCGCTCTGGTAGTAGTACAGGATGGCGTCGAAAGACGGTCTGTTACGATCGAAAAAGTACTCGTTCCTACGACAAAAGATATTTTATTATTTTAATTTGTTAGTTTATCTGTAATCAACAGCGTTTTTACTTTGTCTTTAAACTAAAATAAGGCTAAATAAGGTTACGACATTATACATTTTTTAAAAAGCTTTTATTTAACTTGCAATGTATACATTGCAAGTTAAATATGTCAATATGTTTGTTCGGGTGGAATCTTGCAACTCAATTTTGAAGCAGATATCTTCAACCGATTCAGCTGAAAGGTTGTATACACGTTTAGTTTGGATGACAATAAATGGTTAGCTGTGTGACCATGCATTGTCATTCTAAATCCAACATGGCGGACTAATATTTTTTTAATGCACTCCTACAATATGGGTATCAAATGAAAGGGTATGCTGAGAATGACTCGAAAAATAAAGTGAATTCACTCTATAGCGGACTTCTATGGATGACGGACTAAGTTTTTTATGCTTTCCTACAATATGGGTATCAAATGAAAGGGCTTGCTGAAAATACGAATGCAAGTTAAACTCCGTTGCTCCTATCCGTCTGACATTTTGGTGTACTGGGGTTGTAGAAGTCCTCAATTATGATATTGAGGTGGAATTATTCGAGTCTGTAGCATCGGTTGGTTAACTAACAAGCTTTTTATTTAACTTGCAATATAATATGTTTGTTCGGGTGGAATCAAATGAAAACAAATATTTTTTATTAAAGTAGACTTTTTACAAGTGCTTTTGAATAGTCGAATGAATCGTTCCCGTTGTCAAATATATTTTTTTAGAGTAAGGATAAAAATATATTATTACCCTGCTTCCGGAGAGCACAAATATATGATACTGATATACCATCGGTCCGTATAGACTTCGGTAAAGACGGTGTTTATCTAATTCAACCCATGACAGTATAATTTCGAGCAAAATATATGTTCGCTATGTTCTCAGAGTGAGTGAGTGGGCTCGTACGGGTTCGGGTTCGGGGTTTATTATATTATTTCCATAGCGTTTCCAAGTTCGCCTGCTTTACTGCAACGTTACGAATGTGACACATTCATCTCACAGTATGTGAGATGAATTCAAGGATAAACTATGATATAACATTATGTTATTTACTTTACCTGATGGGATCGAAGTATCTGATCCGTCTCGATGGGTCCCCCAGCAGTGTCTCAGGAAATTGGTTGAGTGTCCGTAGTTGAGTTTCAAATTTGAGACCGCTTATCTGTTGACAAAAGAAAATATCTATGAAAAAAAAAGTATCAGGTAACGATATTCACATCACAGCCCAAAACTCACATCCCTCTCCACTTTGCCAATCCAAAAGGTTATTTACGACGTGGAAATATGGACTACATATCGATCAGAACACATGGAGTATTACCGTCGAACAAGTCTTGTCAAATAACTCGTTCGGAGTATTAAGAGTTGCCGATCAAACACTACTGGGTTATGGATAAACATCGGGATTCACTATAGGCTGACCCAGACACATCGCGGGTGGATGTTAGTCAGAGCAGAGTTTCCGTACAAGTTTCAAACATATATCTCTCTATCAATTTGGTTTCGATAGACTGCAGTAAGCTCTGCACTTCGGTTCGAAGACTTGATGTGGCTCTTATGTTTATATCCTAATAATAAGCATTTCCTTATTCGATTCTGTATTTTTTCGCTTCAAACATTTTGTGTAAAGGTCCCAATCCAGATATTATTAGGATAGAAAAAATAGGTTTATCTCTTTTCCTCGTTTCTCTAGTAACTCGAGAGAAAAGGATAGAATGATAACTGTTAGTTTAATAGCACCTGGATAGTAAGTATGGCGAAAAAATTTTGAAAATCGGTTAATAATTGTGATCTGTAGGTGGTCCGTTTAGATTTGGAATTGTAGAAAAACGGGTATTTATATAATATACAAAGTGATTTAGCTTCTATGATTATTGACCGATAGTCATAGTAATGGTGTTAAAAGATGCGGATACAGACGAGAATTGCATTTGAGTTGGAATTTTCAACATCGGTTAATACATTTTTGAAAAAAAATTAAGAATCAACAAAAGCTGGAGTGATTATTGATCGATGGTATCGATCGATGGATGGTAATGGTGTTAAAACATGCATATTTCCGTTTGCGTGTTCAATAGAAGGCAGCATCGCCTCGGATCCCGCACGTGTTTGATGTGCTAACTCTACTATTCAAACTCGTGTTCATTATAAGGATCTCGTTCTCCAATCGCGCACGGGCTTGCAATCGAAGTTTTCTTCCAAACGCGTGTTCAATTCAAGGCGACCAATCCGACAACGCTGAGGACGGGAGTTTGGGAGCGTTGGCAACGGTTTTTTATGGTGAATTTCATGCTATAAAAGGGTCATAATATTATTAAAAAATGTACATCTCTCCCAAAACCGAATCAGCACAACCCAACTCCATGTAGTCTTATCTGCCCTACCCCTAGAGTGTTTTTGTAAAGCGTGAAGCCAAAAGCTCGCGAAGGAGTTCCTAAATGTAGCGAGCCTACGAGGCCGAGTAGAGCGAAGGGGGGAGGTGGCGAGCGAAGCGAGCCGGCGACCTCCGAAGGCGAAGGTCGAGTAGGTGAAATCGAATGAAGGGGCGACGAAAAGAGTCATCCATTTTACATCTACATTTTTATAAATCGTTTTAAGTTTATAACCCACTAGCTGCCGTGCCCACTTCGTTGGGCGGTAAACATTTTTACTTGTGATGAAATTATGAGTGTGGTTCGGTTGGTAGTTGGTACCTACTGAGTGCTATGATTTATTTCCTGACTTCTAAAAAGAGGGTTATATTTTTACTGCATATAGCTATTACCCGCGGCTTCGCTTGCGTGGCTCAAGGGAACAATTACTGAGTTTTATCTGAAAAATTGTCAATTTTTTTTACTTGAATGAGAACAACTTCCAAGAACTCAGATCTTCATATTTTAGTGCAGAAACCAACCAACAAACATACAAACACACTCGCATTTAAAATACTATAATATAAAGGTAGCACATGTTACCTTCCTGGTCCTAAAAAAATCAGGTTGAAGTGTTATTTCATTGCCGTATGATTGAAGGAATAATACGTTAACATCAGCATGATATCCCACAGGAACTTTTAGTTTTTCGGGGACAAAAGGAGCCTGTCACTCTCTGTTGCTCCGTTGCCGAATAATTAAAGAAGAAACTCGAGAATGAGAGCATACTATCCCACAAGAACTACCTATTTGTTTTTCAGGGATAAAAAGTGGCGTATGTCACTCTCCAGGACCTCAAATATACCCATGCAAAAAATCATGTCAGTCCGTCGATCGGTTGCCGCCTAACTGAAGAAAAATGCGAGAAAGAGAGCATACTATCCCACAGGAACTGTCTGTTTTTCCGGGATAAAAAGGGGCCTATGTCACTTTCCTCCTCAAATATTACCATGCAAAAATTCACGTCAATCCGTTGCGCCATTGAAGCGTGATTGAAGGACAAATAAACAAACCAACAAACAAACTGACTTTCGCATTTATAATATTAGTATGGATGTATGTATTTGCATGCCAATTTGGCTATATTACCGGGTTTCAAATGAGTTAATCAAATGATTATGATTGAATAAATTATGTTTTCAGCTCTCATGCTCAAAAAAGGTGTCATTATACCTTAGCGTAGCGTAGACTAAAGTTAGCATTTAGGGTCTAGACATCAAAGTATTTTTAGTACTCAAGTCCTTAGTCAACTGGCTTGACAGCTCTGGGTGCCAGCCCATTTGAGCTTTAATGTAAACCATTGATGTAGAATTTTAGTACCTATATGTAAACCTATAAAAAGACTCGCCTTTGTAATTATTAATATCATGCACTAGACTCGATGTTCTATTTTTAAAATTATAACATGCAGGGTTTTCATTTTGAAAATGGAACGGCAAAAGCGATGTCTGCAATGCTGCACTGGCGATCCTTGGTGCTCGTCGGATGTATGCATCAATACGATTGCCCATTAGAAAAAAAAAAGTTGCCGCGCAATCTCCAGATTCTTTTCTGTTCGTTTCTTTTTACTTGGAATAATTTAACACTGAATTAATTGTTGAATCTTTGCTGCTATAAATTGTTATACATATTTAATTTAAGAATGTCGTCAAATGAAAGTGATCTTTCTCCGAATATGGAAATGGAGCAGAAAGGAAAAGAGATAATTGATCCATTACCGTTGAATCACGTTTATTTAAAGATATACCAAAAGTTTTAAACTGCAGAAGTGAAAAACGAGTCAATTTGTTTGCCGAATGAGTATTTCTGACTTATTTTGATGAGCTTGTTTGTAAAGTACTTGCAACAAAGGTAACCTACACGAATAAACAATACGATTCAATTTGCCGGAGAAAAACCATGTTCAAAATTGTTCCCATTGTACTTTTAATTTTTGATAAAATATGATATAGTTTTGATTTTATTTCGTTCCAAGTTGTTTTATTTTCTCGCAATCAAAGTGAAAAGTAGAGTGTTTACCACGGGACTAAAAGCTATTCTACTCGTTTCTATAGCATCCCTTGCTACGCTCGGGAAGCTAAACACCTCGTATGAAATGGCTCATTTTAGTACCTTGATGAACAATCTACTATTATTTTAACTGTTCAAAACTTCTCTGTATACTATATTAAATGTAATGTTATTATTTGGTACCAAAATATTGTCTTTCAGGAGTTCCAACCCGAGATAAGCCCATGGGAAAAGCACTGCTTTCGCAGGTCTTTCACACACTGCTTTCTCGCTAAGTACTCGTAGTTCTGATAAGAACTTTTTATTAAAACACTGTCGAAAGTGCATATTATTACGTTTCAAAAATTTCAATTTTGTCTGCGTAAGGAGCCGACCGTGCGAGTGTGCCGCGCAGCTACATAATATTATAGTTCGCGTGCGAGGTGAGTGCAGAGTAAATGTATGGTTAAAGGTGACGCATACATTAACTCTGCATTCAACTCGCGTGCAAACTTTGAAAACAAATTATGAAAGTCGGTTAGTAAATTTTTGAAAAATTTTGGAAAAAGGTTGTAGGACTTGTAAGTACCTAATGTAGTTGTGTAATTTTAGGGAAGTAAAAATTTCTTATTATTCACCCTGTTAAAATAATTTCTTTATTACAAAACAGATTAGGACAGTTACGTCTAAACTTAATTTCAGTGATTGGGCCACTGAAAGTATCAGAATAAGTCGAGACAAGATGTACGAATTGTATCTTAAAAGAACTTATGATAAAAGTGAAAAATTTGATAAATACGTAAAAAAATATTCCAAAATATTTAAATCTGTCTGTATTAATGCAAAGCAAATTTACATCAGTAATAAAATTAAAAAGTCAAACAATAAAATAAAAACAACGTGGCAAATCGTAAATAATGCAACAGGAAAAGGCAAAGATAAATGTAATGACTCAATATCTTTAAACGTGAGTGGATACCTGACCTCTCACAATGTGAGTGTGGCTAATACTTTTGAATCGACGTTTGCTAGTATTCCGATTGAAACAACAAAATATTTGATATCCTCACCTGATGAGGCGGAGATTCTCTTAAGGGATAGTATAGAAATCGTAGCACCTAATTTTAAATTTAAGCACATTACCCATAAAGATATTATAAAATCTTTTAATTTAATCAATGTAAAAAAAAGTGAAGATCTATGGGGAATGTCGGTTAAAGCAATCAAACCAATTATTGGTGAAATTGCTCCTATAATGGCATATATATTTAACATTTGTATTGACGAAGGTGTATTCCCGGATTTGATGAAATTAAGCAAAGTAGTTCCAATTTATAAATCTGGTTGTAAATCTGATCCAACCAACTATAGACCTGTGTCTATATTGCCCGTTTTTAGTAAAATATTTGAAAAAGTGTTACTGACGCAATTAAGTGATCATTTTAACATCAATAGATTTCTAGATAAACAACAATTTGGGTTCACGAAAGGCAGATCTACAACCCATGCTGGAGCTGATCTAATACAGAATATTTTAAAAGCCTGGGAAAAATCGCAAAATGCAATTGGCATCTTTTGTGATCTTTCAAAGGCCTTCGATTGCGTAGATCACGAAATACTTGTCCGAAAGCTGAGGTTCTATGGAGTTACTGATGTGGCCCTAAATCTAATTTCATCTTACTTGACTAATCGAGAAATGAGAGTGTGTGTCAATAAGGGAACATCTGAGGGAACAAAAATCAAATTAGGAGTACCGCAAGGATCAATTCTTGGTCCATTCTTGTTCCTAGTCTATATTAACGATCTTCCTAATATAGTAAAAGAACTAGCAGATATCGTATTATTTGCAGATGACACTTCTCTCGTGTTTAAAGTTAACAGGAAAAACTCGGATTTGGGAAACCTTAATAAAACACTCACCAAGCTTTCGCAATGGTTTTCGGTCAATAACTTAGCATTAAATAGTAAAAAAACCAAATGTGTATATTTTGCCTCATCGAACTTCCGTGGTGAAAGAAATGTTGAAATATTTCTCAACAATGAAAAACTAGATATAGTAGACGACGTTCTCTTCCTTGGTCTGACCATTGATTCTAGGTTACAATGGGGACCGCACATTAATAATCTGGCAAACAAACTAAGTTCAGCGGTATTTGCAATTCGTAAAATAAGGCAATTAACAGATGTGAAAACTGCTAAAATAGTATACTTTGCGTACTTCCATAGCTTGATGTCTTATGGAATTTTGTTGTGGGGCTCGGCTGCTGATTGGAAAACTATTTTTATACTCCAAAAAAGAGCCATTCGCGCCATTTATAAGATGAAGCCCAGAGATTCTCTCAGAAATATCTTTAAAGATACCGGCATTCTGACTATGCCTTCACTTTATATATTTGAGAATATTATGTACATTAGAAAACATCTAGCATCGTATAAGAAGAATTCTGACTCTCATCACTATAATACACGAAACAAACATAAGTTAACTGGGCAGGCATTCAGGTTGTCTAAAACAATTAAATCATTTATGGGCAGCTCTATACGCTTCTACAACAGAATTCCAAAAGACATGACCGATCTTTCTGATAGACAGTTTAAAAGTAAAATAAAAGAATTTTTTATTAAAAAAAGTTATTACAACATAAATGAATACTTAGAAGATAAAAACGCATGGAAAATATTATAACACTGCACAAGCTATTTAATGACCAAGGATAAAAATTATGTACTTGTGTACTTGTAATATTGTATTGTGATTACATATTTTATTTTATTTTGTGACATGAAAATTATGTACTTTAGTACCTTTTTTTTATTCCATTTATTATTTTATTTTATGACATTTTTATTATGACAATTTATTATGAAATTATGACATTTTTACTATGAAGATACGACACATATTTGTAAATCACATTATTTAAATTTTGTATGACTAGGTACTTAAGTAAATTATTAATTTTTATGACATAATATTGTACCTATTGTATTATATCAATCTGACTTTCGTAAGCGCTTTTTATAAGTCTATGCGAATAAATATAAATATAAATATAAATATAAATATAAATATTATAATTCTAACGAACAGCGAACGCTATAAAGTTGCAATCATGTAACAAAAGCTAGAAGACGTGCACGCTGCCTCAGGCCAAGGTTTAAATGTAATGCATTGCACTTTGTTCGATGAGATTGGGTGCGCCTCTCTCGTCGCCGTGGAAACCTGCCCCCGATTGTGTAAGGAATTCGTAATCGTAATCGTTTATCAGACGGATAATTAAGGAGTTCATAGATGCCTACACGTCACAAAGCATGTATGAACTCCTTAAACAGTTCGAGTAATACGTTTTAAGCTCTCAAATGATTGCGATTGGGCCTCGGCTCTGGTGGGAATGTTGACGAGGCGCTTCATATACGCTGAAACCTATGACTATTATATTCTGTATTTTATACACGCCAAGCTTTTCAGAATATGTAGATAATAGCTTTAATTTAACACCTATGTAATTATATGTTGCATCATGCATGTACCATATTTTTGCAAAATAAATGATTATGGTTATGATGAATATGAGGTGTGAGGTCCCAAAATGGACTCAATTTGACATTTGCTATGTGTTTCCATTTCATACACAGCTCTCCAGGTCCTCACCTCTCATGCGTTGGTGATTGATGGGCAAACAAACAATTTCACCTTTATACAATTAGTAAGTATTCTTATCTCGTGATTATTTTTAACTAACTTGTGCCCGCGGCTTCGCTCACGTTAGGTTCGATTTTCATACAAATTTAAAGTCCTATTTTACTCCATAAGGGTTGAATTTTCAAAAATCATTTCTTAGCCGATGCCTTCGTTATAATAGCTATCAGCTGTCAGTCAACTTTTCCTTTCATCATATTGAGATGCTTTACATACTCAGATACTAACATGCAAGACCTGTACTAACAACCAACCAACTCTTGATCTGATATCCCCACTGCCTCTTCAAATATAACAAGGCGTGCCGCGACTTGAAGCGATCGCATGCCTCAGTAAATGTGGCTCATGTTTGATGTCGGAGCTCAACAGTGTCTCGAGGCTTAGCGGCGAGAGTGTAGTGGGGCAAGGTCAATTTGTATTGCACTTTTCCCGATGAGGCGCTCGTAACGAGTGACGCACGTGTTGCTGCATTAAACACGAGGCCCGTTATACACTGGATGCCATAAAACTGTCACTTTACTCAGACCACGACGAGGATAACATTAAAGTACTACCTACTTTGTTTTAAGGTAGCAAATTTCATTGTAAATATGGGCACCTACCGGGCAGTTTACTAACATGTGCCACTGCTGTGAAGATTATTTAAAGAGAGTTAAAATCTAAATATACTAATAAATCTAGGGATATCAAGCCGTAGTAGTCCGTACTTTAGATCAATTATTATTTATTAGCAATTACCCGCGACTTCGTCCGCGTGGAATAAGTTTTTTTGGATTCCCGCGGGAACTCGTCAATTTTCCGGGATAAAAAGTAGCCTATGCCACTCTCCAGGTCCTCAACTATAAAATCACGTCGATCCGTTGCTCCGTTGCAGCGTGATTGAAGGACAAACCAACAAAGACAAACTGACTTTCGCATTTATAATATTAGTATGAAGTATGATGATGATATGATATGATATGATAATAAACTCCATAATATTATTAAAAAGGAAACAAAGAGACAACCTTTAAAAGAAAATTGAGACATTAGTTATTACAAAAATGTTTTCATATTATTTAAGAATTTTTAACTACATAGACCTCAATAGCACGATAGCTGATGTCATACACATAAATTTTGTATTAAAATTATTTAACCATTCAAATATTTTTTTATTGTTAAATACATTATTAAAATTTCAGATTGTCAAAAGTATACTTTTTGGGAATTTTAATAAAATATTTTTGAAGAGACTATTTTCAGACTGGCAGGACTGGAGCCTAAAGGGCCTTCCCAAAATTCGTCGCTAGCTCTCGTACCACATCGCCCCGCTGTCGCCGTCGCTCGGCCATCGCTAGTTTCGTGTTTGACGCCGCTAATGTAAACATGAACGCAAATTTATGAAATAAATAAATAATATACTAAATATATTAATAATATAATAATTAAGGACAACTTTTGTTCTTTTACTTTTAAATAAACTAAATGTTGGGGCAACCTAGTGGGACCACGGGTAAACGCTCAAATATTCACCAAAAAACACTTTTCACTCTTCAGCTTTGTGTTCTCAGTAGGCAGTAGAACGATAACCGGTCCGCCGACCGTGCGTCGTATAGTTTACCGTCTAAAAGCAGCCAATTCCAATATATTTTTAGTTGTTTGAAAAAGTTAAAAAAAATATGAATTTATAAAAGTTGCAGAACAAAAGTTGTTCAGTATTGTGTAAAGAAGTTATCAGAGGCCACTAGTAGGTATGTTTAAATTAACCCTATATATGTCACTGTAAGATTGTAAAAACCGTTAGATTGTAATCTAACTAGCGATATTGTAAACTGTCGACAGATTACAATTCAACGCATAATTTTTCGGTAGATTGTAATCTGTTAAGTATATTAACCCGATAAAACCTAAGTGCCCGGCCTTAGGATTATTTATTTTATTTTAGGATTATTTATGTATGATTTTATTTTGGTTTATTTTATTTTAGGATTATTAATTATGTCGAACCCTAACCTAACCTACAAGAAAGAGACAAGAAAACGTAAATACAATGAATATTTCAAAAATTGACACTCAGAACATTGAACGGTTCACAATCTGTCGACAGTTTACAATATCGCTAGTTAGATTACAATTTAACGGTTTTTACAATCTTACGGTGACATATATACATCTAAAAGGAAAACTCAGTGAGCAACAGTACTAGGTAGTAGGTACTATGAGACGTGCCTCCAAGCGATTAATGTTTCGTTACGATGCCGTGCAGAAACCTATTAGGCGTATGCCTAACGGGTGCCCGCTACCGTATTAGACTGCATGGTCTTACTTACCATCAGGTGAGATCGCAGTCAAGGGCTAATAACTTGTAGTAGTTAAAAAAATAACGGGGTTTTAAAAACCCAATCACTTGTTTTGATGAGATAGAAAGTGATGCGAGTGCGTAAGGGCTGCGACCTACGCTCTGGTTTCTACCAGGTACAAAGGTAATCCATCGCCATTCAGCGTGGCAATGCTGCAAGTTTGATGGGGTACCTTTGGCCCAGGGGTAACCAGGGGTGGTCTTTTTGATTAGGGTTTTATTTTTATCAGTAGGTATACAAGGATTTGTTTTAAAAGAGAAGGATAATTTTTGGTGGACTCTTTGTACGCTCTACCATGAATAGAGTTTTAATAAATACATAGATTGTATATATAAATAATATAATAATTTAGAATAGTAAAGTAAATAACGTGAAATAAAATTAAAAAAGGAATTTCAACTTTCGATACGTTTCCAAGATGGCAACCTTCAGCCATAGAGAAGGCAGTAGGCGCGAAATGTATCTAATGTTATTTCTGATAGTTACTGTCAAAATATCGTGTTTTTCTTTTGAAAACGTCAAAAAATATGAATCCGCCATTGTTACCCACTCATGTTTAGTGTTGCTTATCGTGAAAAGATTAAATAATTTCACCACTGAAATTACGACAAATTCGTAGATTTGAACGACCACAACTGGTCTAGTATTTTTTTCTTTCATTTCTCTACTTGTAAAACGATCGGACCCACGCCCCTTAAAAATCTGAACCATCTCTTTTATTGTATATTTGGTTTAATAATTCGATTTTGGTATATTTAATAATATTTACCCCGTTTTAGTTCGCAATAACGACTAAATAACGACTAAATAGGCACGTGATAGCTTATACAACACTGATTTCAATATTATGTTAAATATTATAATAATATGTTAAACATTAGAATATGTAACATAATAATATTTAAATGAGTATACAGCCTAACACAGAATACAGACTAACACCGAATCGGAATCGAAATCGAATTAGTCCGTATTCTGGTATCTGTTTCCGCGGAAGCTTCTTAATTTCCCAGGATAAATTAGCTTAATTTAAATCGGTTGAATAGTGTAGTAGACAGACAGACTGACCGACACACTTTCGCATTTATAAAATTTAAATGAGTATACAGCCTAACACTTCTACAGACTAACACCGAATCGGAATCGAAATCGAATTAGTCCGTATTCTGGTATCTGTTTCCGCGGAAGCTTCTTAATTTCCCAGGATAAATTAGCTTAATTTAAATCGGTTGAATAGTGTAGCAGACAGACAGACTGACCGACACACTTTTGCATTTATAAAATTAGTATGGAACTAAGAGCACTGACGAATGTAATAAAATTGAAAGACGACCGAAAGTAAGGACACTGAAAGTGGAAATGGGAGCCAAGATAAGAGGGTAACATAAGTGGGACAAAAATTTTACAGTCTGCCAAACGTGAAAAGAGACGGCAACGAAGCAGATGGGATGCTGCGATAAGATAACAGGCAATACTCGGATATGAAAGGAAAGGGAAATAAGAGGGGTGCTTTGGCCCTTTCCTTTTCTGGGTTTGAAGAGGCTTGAATCTGATATTGTGAATTGAGTGGTGCATGTTATAATGGTCATTCATGTTAAATTGGCACTGAAGAAAGTTCGCCTTAATAAATGAATCAATTAATCTAATATACTTTTGCCTTTACTTTTTAAGATATTATAATTATGTCTGGACTGATTAACCAAGGATTAACAACAAGGTTTTGAGCTGTACTTAGTTGTGACGACTCAAAGTTTGAATCCCATATCTCATCGAAGCACCTTGCCATTCACGATTTCATGGCTCAGGTGACATTGCCAAGCGACGTCGACGAGGTCACCAGCTCATGTCTTTATGATGTCATTTTCACACCGAAACCAGCCGAAACTATTGACTGTATAAGTGTATATATATACTGTTGAGACTAAAATTTTACGAATAGGCTGTCACCGCTTATCGAGAAATTTTTCCAATTTAAAATTTAAATGTGTTTTATTCAATTTTTTTTTTGAACTACCAACAAAATTACAAGTAGTAGGTATACAAAATGTCAAATGGCTTCGGCACTAGGTATACACGCAATTCAATTTACAGGCAGTTACATCATGCAAATAAGAAAAGTTGTACATATAATGAACACAAGTTTACATTGGGAAATTATTGAGATTCCTAAAGCAAGAATACTAGAAAGCTGGAATGATGGTCAAGATTGGTTTTGTGGATTCGACGGGTGAGCAGTAAGATAGGATATCGAGGTATCTGAGAGGGGACTTTGAAGGATAATTGGTTCAACAGCAAAGTAAAACATAGAAACAACGCAAATTTACTGATAGAAAGACGCGCGTTGGACTGGTGGACGGTGCGGTTAGTTGTGAATGCGCATA
Organism: Erebia aethiops; assembly: GCA_923060345.2. NCBI lineage: Eukaryota > Metazoa > Arthropoda > Insecta > Lepidoptera > Nymphalidae > Erebia > Erebia aethiops. The sequence continues at coordinate 1,885,585 of OV281079.1, read as the reverse complement.
TTAATCGAATCATGCGTTGACCCATTTCGCTAACTGGATGATTGACCGACTGGCGGGGTTCACATTTGGCTTTTACTTCCGTGCATCGGAGAACACGTTTTAGTCGTCATTTCCGATTTTTATCATCAAAATAAATAAAAGGGTCGAAATCGAACTCTAGTCGAGTCGTATTAAGGGTCTAAAGGTCTACCGCATCATTAATAGATAATATTCATACATAATTGGGTTGTTGAAAGGGCGAATAAACAAATATCTCAAAAGCCGGCGACGCATTGGCGGTTTCTCTGGTGCTGCTCATGTTCATGGGCGGCGGTAATCTTCGGGGATACAAAGCAGCCTATGTCACTCCCCATGTCTTACTATAATGGCCATTAAATTGCATCGTATTTGCAGAACAAACCAGCAAACTAACAAAACAACACATAAAAATATGGATAGTGATTTCGGAATTCTGTAGGTTGAAGTTATTTTACGGGTCATTGCTGGCTCTCGTGCAACTGTCTGGCGCTAGCGTACTGCGGAGGAGCCGCCGCTACATATTGGGGAGTGCGGAGGTTTCGCCCCTGATCAATCGATTCTACTCGCATCGCTTCGAGGCCCAACAATAAAATTATTTGTCTGTATAAAATTTTAGGTCAACTATAATATTTATGCGAATGTGAATGCGAAAGTGTGTCTGTCTGTCTTCTACGCTTTACTATATCTAATAAACCGATTTTCATGAAATTTGGCATAGCGGTAGGTTATATCCCGGGGAAAGACACAGGCAATAGTAGATTATACACCAAGGGGATAAAGCACTGTTTTATGTCACGGGCGCTACATTGAATCCTGAACGTAACGAAGGACTCCAAATTTAACTCCCGAGCGCAGCGAGGGTGTTATAAGTTAATTCCCGAGCAAAGCGAGGGAATTAAGATTGAGTCCTGAGTGAAGTGAGGGATTCAAGCGCCCAAGAAAAAAACAGTTTTATCCCGGTGGTGTATACTCTACTTTTCTCACTTTATGCGAGACAATAAAAAACCAGGCTTAGTAGATAGTGTTTATTACAGCAAATTAAAAGTGCAAATTGATATTGGAGACATTAGTCCAATTATGGAAAGATAACGTTATATTTTTATGTGGTACGTTTATCGAGGTTGAGCTAGAGTTTACTTAAGTTGTGATAGAATCTTCTGAAGGTACTACTAGTTACGGCTATAGCAACTTCTTCCAGCTGGCGTGGCCTACTCGATTTGACAAACAAACGAAGTTCTTCTCAGTGCGAATCTAGTGGGCCACGGCCTATATAGCCACTTCTATCAGCTGGCGTGGCCTACTCGATTTGACAAACAAATGAAGTTCGTCTCAGTGTGAATCTAGTGGGCCACGGCTTCGGTTTTAGAAAATCGAGTTGGCCGCGCCCGCTGAGAACACATTCTGTTTAGCGAAATTAGACTTTATGTCCATAGCAATAAGAATTATGAGTGAAAATCACATTATTGACCAGCGGGTTATAATGAAATTCAATAGAACATTATAACCCGGCTAAAGCCAAGAGATATAATGTCTTGCTTTCGGTAAGGTTTATATGACATATGAAAAATGAAAAATGAAAAATGAAAAATGATTTATTACCATATACAATATTAACAAGTTATTGTGGCTGAGGCCTTCTGTTAAGCATAAGAATACCTGTGTCAGAAGGCCTAGCTCTTCCAATTTTAACAATAATTAAATATTGGTACAATTTTGATACAGGTTATAATCATGCAGGCATGCAAGTGAGTGTGTGTGTGTGTGTGTGTGTGTGTGTGTGTGTGTGTGTGTATGTGTGTGTGTGTGAGAGAGAGAGTATATGAGTGTATTGTATGAGTGTGCGTATCCATGTATTCCAGTTAAAGCCACAGTTACACCTACCGAACAATCTGCAGAAGAGCCTCCGTTTCATCAAAAGATAGTGTTTTTAGCCAGTCTTTAAGTGTTCTTTTACAGTCATGAATTTTCTTTGGGTAAATGTTCAGGATTTTGTTAACTTTATTATATAAGTAAGTAGATTTATGTCGGTATTGATACCCAGCAAAGGCAGATCTTGCATGGACTAGTTCCACAACAGTATTATTTGTTCTTTTCTTTAAAATACTTGGATCAAAATATAGAGTTTTGTGTAACTTAAGGATAGCGAAAAGGACATATAATTGCCTTACTGTGAGTACATTACTTATTGAATACAACATATCAGTATGGTATCGATAAGGCTTAAAATGCATTACCTTCAGTAAAAAGCGCTGAGCTCTTTCTGCTTCAATGAATCTAGTCTTTGCAGCACCTCCCCAAACTGGTATACAGTATGTAATAATTGATTGGGCAAGAGCTACGTAAATTTTATGTAGTAAGTCAGTTGGGGCGATGTGTCTCAATTTCTTGAAAATCCAGGTTAGTTTCCTTACCCTACTTGCCACAAGTTCTATTTGAGGATACCAGGACAATCTTTGATCCAGGATAACACCCAGATATTTAGTAGAAGTTACTTTATTTATAGGTGGACAAGAGCAAATTTGACTATAGGTGTCTCCACAATTATGTATCTTAACAGTTAAATCATTATTTGGTTGCATATTATTTTTAATCGAAAAACAAATATAATTAGTTTTAGTTACATTAAGGGTTAATAAATTTGAATTAAGCCAAGCAGATATCTTAGCGAGGCCTTCCTCACTCGTCCTCTGTACCTCTTCCCAGGTGCTGCCAGAAAACACAATAGCGGTATCGTCAGCATATGAGAAAACCTGACCATTATTTAAACCAAGGTTACATAATCCATTAATGTAGACTAGAAACAGGGTTGGCCCCAGAACACTTCCCTGAGGCACTCCATAAGCTATATCTATCTCAGAACTAACATATTGTCCTATTTTGACTCTTTGTTTGCGATCACTTAGGTAACTGTTAAAAAGTTTCAGTGGTATCCCTCGAATTCCCATTCGTTCCAGCTTGTTTACAAGGATGGTGACAGAAACGGTGTCAAACGCTTTTTTTAAGTCTAAAAATACACACAAACACTTTTTCTTTTGGTCAAGTTTCTCAACAATTTTAGAGGTTAAATTAATAATAGCATCTTCGGTAGATTTTCCCTGTCTAAAGCCAAATTGAGAAGTAGAAATTAAATTGTATCTGTCTAAGTAGTTAACCAACCTTTTATTCAAACATTTTTCTAGTATTTTCGAGATTGCTGGAAGGACAGATATTGGTCTGTAGTTGTTAACATCATTTCTGTCACCATTCTTATGAACTGGTGTGATAATAGCTTGTTTTAAGGGAGACGGAAAAGTACCACTTGCAAAACAGAGGTTTGTAAGGTGACAGATAATCGGAGCGACCACAATTCTGGCCAGTTTTAAGAAACTAGTCGAGATGTTATCCCACCCTGCTGAACTGTTAGATTTTAATCCAGATATCACGCTGTGTATTTCGTGGACTGAGGTATCCAGAAGAACAAAGGACGAGAGTTGGAGGTGAGATATTTCTGAATTAATATTAAAATTAGAGCTATTTCCTGAAATTATTTTCTCTGCAAGGGATTTTCCAATATTAGCAAAAAAATTATTTACGTCGTTGACTGAGTCAGTAGGGGATGGCTTGATATTCAATAATGGGGTATTATCTGACCTATTTGAAGTTAAATAAGTTACATTTTTTATATTTTTTCAAAGCGCTTTAGAATTTCTTGAAGATTTAACTAATTGGTCTCTTTCGTATTTATGTTTAAGCTTCTTGATAAGACTATTACAGTAGTTACGGTAACGTTTGTAAGATATTTTTAAAGTTTCATCTAGCGGATTAAGTTTTAACTTCTTTTGCATTTTATTTCGGTTTCTAATACATCTAAGGATACCTGTTGTAATCCAAGGTTTAATGATACGTTTGTTTTTAGGGATTTTAACTGTTTTAGTATTCTCTTGTAAAGACTCTGTTATTTTCAGAATAAGCTGTTCAATTACGAAGTTAGGATCATTACTAAAAAGTAGCAAAGGAAGGTTTTTTAAAGCAAGGCTATTTAATGAGTCGTTAAAATTTGTTACAGTTTTAGTTTTTGGGGCTTGAATTTTGTTTCTGACCGATTTTAAATTAAGAAGAATCATCGAATGGTCTGTGATTGTAGTATTTAGGACAACTGTATACGCAGAAACTTTATTTTTGTTTATTTTCAGGAAGATGTGATCTAGACAATTAGCCTCTCTTGTTGGCAGTACGTGTCCTGGTAATAATCCATGGGTGGAGAGCATATTTAAATAATTCGACCTGTTGTTTCGTTCGTAACTTTGTTCAGTTAATTTTGGGGTGATATTTATATTGATATCTCCAGTTAATATTAAATTTTTATGCGTTTTTAGATTACCCAAGTAGCTGTTTAGAGAATCGATAAAAGTATCTGCGTAGGCGTTGGAGGGTGAGCGATAAATCCCTAGAATAATGTTTCTGTCAAGTTCTATTTGCATACATGAGGCATCCAGTAAAATTATTTCGCTAGGATTAACAGTTAGTGATTTTATTGTATAAATAACGACTCCATCACTTTGGTTTAATTGGTTTGTTGTTGCAAAGGAGTTATACCCCTGTAATATTGGTATAGGTTTATTAGTGTTTAACCAGCATTCTGTTAAGACAATAATGTCCGGATCAAAATTAAGAGTTGAAAGAGTAATTTGTAGATCGTCTATGTTACTATAAATGCTCCTAATATTTTGAGATATAACTGTAATATCTTGTTTTTTAATATGTAAATGTTTAGGTAAATCCTCAACATCACACTGGAATGACTGCGAGATCTCTGAATTGTCAATTTCATGCACATTTGTTAAATTGCTATCCATTATATTTCATGAGAAAAAAAAAAAAAAAGATCGAGAGAAGAAGAGGGCCCAAAATAATTTATATCGATATTTCTTTTGAGAGATCCACTTGAAAAAAAAATATATGTTATAAGCGAACACATTTAACAGCTCTTGACTTAGGGTAGTGTGAAAGTGACAATGTAAAATTTGTGGTATGTGAGAGTAGTTTAGACGTGTAGTAAAGTTTTTGTGTAACGTTAGACATTTTACAACATAGTTTAATAATTGGCAAATGATAATAATGGTTTGTGTAAAAGCGTAGATTACAAGCATGCATAAAATACAATAATATTGAAAAATAATCCTTGTATTTGCTAGTCATTTAACTTCTCCTCCAACTAGGTTTGTAAAGCTCTGTTCCGACTTAATATAAATAAAAGGAGCCCCCTCCCTTTTACGCAAGTAGACTTTTCCATGGGATGTGGTGCCTGTTTGCCTGGTGGGAGGCTTCGGCCGTGGCTAGTTACCACCCTACCGGCAAAGACGTGCCGCCAAGCGATTTAGCGTTCCGGTACGATGCCGTGTAGAAACCTAAGGGGTATGGGTTTAATATAACTGCCATGCCCCTAACAGGTTAGCCCGCTACCATCTTAGACTGCATCATCACTTACCATCAGGTGAGATCGTAGTCAAGGGCTAGCTTGTAGTGGATTAAAAAAAAAAAAAAAAAAAAAATGTCCAACAGAAACTATAATCGTTTGCTTTAGCAAACTCTCGTGCTTGGTAAAAGAGCCTTTTTGACTTAAAGGTGAGGGCCTCCGAAATAAATATGGGCTGGGAAGGACAGTCAAGCTCTAGGGTTTTTGTACACAGCCTATCACTGCCTCGGTGTTCCCTGTTATAGTTTTTAAATGCATGTAAAAGCTTTTCTTTTGTAATTACAGAGGCAAATTCTATGGTTATGGGTTTATTTGTTTCAGGCTTAGAGTTCACCCTATAGACATCACGGATTTCATAGCTTTCCAGAGGCACTTTCAACGCCAGGCTTAATTTTTGCGTCAGATCTAAAAGTTGTGACTTACATATAATTCGGCATTGTCGAGCATGTGGTGTGAAAAAATACTTAATCCACGCGGACGAAGTCGCGGGCATTATCTAGTATTATATATTCAAATATTTTATCACGTTACGTAAACAGTTCCAAACGACTATTCAGCTTCTATGCAGGTTCAATTTCATAGAGATCTCATATCGAACCACCTTATAAATAAATTGTTTTTGCCTTTCGTGTTTTACGTCCTTCTTAGTATTTTCATTTTTCTGTGTAATTGTGTTCTTGATATTTTTGTGTTGTGGTTTACAAATAAATTGTGAAAATAAATGCAATAGCATTGTGGAGTGTATAGCCACGGGTAAAGCGAAGCGATGAGACAATAGGTAGGTATTATGATTAACTCGCGGCGGGGAAACGCGTCTCGCCGGAGCGAGCGTCGCTCGTCGATCGCGGCGGTAAACGTTTCCGCCGTTCCGTTCCGTCCGCCATTTGTAGTGACGACGCACTGAAATATTGCCGGAAGTCGATTTCTCATTTGATTATGTTGATCCTGTAGTGTAGTAGTATAAGAAAATTGTAGTCACTTCCGGCTAATTCAAACTGTATAAATAGTTATACCTATAGGCTTGCGTACCGAAAAGCATACAATGATCACCTGACGATTTCAGATATAATAATGAATCCACCTTGTTTGCTATTTGGGTTGAGGTTATTAAACAAGCTACTTTTTAGTACTATTGATGTTGTATTACTAATCGCTGTCTTTCTCAGTTAAAAATAGAGACATAAACGTGTGCGATAAAAAGTTATATTGATGTAATTACATTGGTAAATCAATCTTCGTTTTTAAGATCCATCGATAAATCACGTTTTTACGCGCTATTGGGAACACAATTCCAAATCCGACTTATTAACGCGATCTTCTGTGATTTAGGACTGATTGTTCTATCACCAAGTTCCAAGGATGTTGCTGTATTTGCCAAGTACTCTTGTAAATGATCTTCGAGAAAAGTGATTCAAAAAATTATACTTAAAATAATTATTTGGTGATTGAAAATTGTATTTATAATAATTTATTTACTTAATAAAGTCAGTAAAACCTTCTATCAGATCCTTACACAGAGGAATCTTTTTTAGATTATTATTATTATCAGATGTTAGTGATAACAAGCGTGAAGCTGGCTTAACGTACCCCCGAGGAACAGAGGAGACAAAAAAAGGTCAAAAGATTTGACCTTCTAGTCGATCACTCGATTTAGCGTTCCGGTACGATGCCGAAGGGGTATGGGTTTGATATAACTACCATGCCCCTAATAGGTTAGCCCGCAACCGTCTTAGACTGCATCATCACTTACCATCAGGTGAGATCGCAGTCATGGGCTAGCTTGTAGTGGATAAAAAAAAATACCTTCTGATATTCATTGTTGCCGTGGTTGCCACTAAGTATGCCACAAACATTGATTTCGTCGACCAAGCGTTTTCGTCAAGTTTCCGACTTTATTTGAATCTCACATTTAAATTGGCACATATTTTATTCTGACATAACTTTAATAATAATAATAATAATAAGCGTCAAGACCATGCATAACCGGGAGATAGCCAATCTCAGAACATACTTTGAGACGAAGAGGGAGTCACCCATGCATAGAGAGGTCATAGAATGTGATAAAGGACTTACTCCCCTATCCTTAGCCAAAATCGAGTGGCAGGCGCCGGTGGTACTTAGCACCTCTGACCGGGAGACCGTATGGAAGGAGAAGGAGTTGCACGGACGCTTTTTTAAAGCTCTTAATGAGCCACACGTCGATAAAAAAGCGTCCGTGCAATGGCTGCGCTTCGGTGACCTCTTTGGGGAAACCGAAGGGTTTGTCTGTGCGATACAGGATCAGGTAGTTAAGACGCGGAACTACCGAAAGTACATTCTGAAGGATGGCACTCATGACATCTGTCGAGCCTGTCGCCATCCCGGTGAGTCACTCAGACATGTGCTTTCGGGATGTTCGGCGCTTGCTAACACTGAGTATCTGCACAGACACAACCAAGCGGCCAAAATCCTTCACCAGGAGCTTGCTCTGAAGTACGGTCTCCTGGATGAGAGGCTGCCGTACTACAAGTACACACCGGTGCCTGTACTCGAGCGTGACGGAGTCCGGCTCTATTGGGACCGGTCCATCATCACGGACAGGACTATTCTTGCGAATAAGCCTGACATCGTGCTGTTGGACCGGGCACAGTCGCGGGTGTTTTTGGTGGACATCACCATTCCATATGACGAGAACCTTGTGAGAGCTGAGACGGAGAAAAAACGTAAGTATCTCGATCTGGCTCACGAGGTTTCCGCCATGTGGCATGTGGAGTCCACTGAAACCATCCCAATCGTCATGTCTGCGAATGGGTTAATCCCAGTCAGCCTCGCTCACCATCTGAGGCGACTGGGATTCCGTGGCAGTTCGCTCGCAGCCAGGATGCAGAAAGCGGTGTTGTTAGACTCGGCTAGGATAGTCCGCCGGTTTCTCAACCTGTCCCCCTGACCCCCGGCCGTCTGGTCTCCCCTGCCGGGGTGTAATCCTCCGCCCGCTACAACTATTTATTTGTGTATTTGTGTATGTAAGTTTATTAATTTACATTTATTTACGTAAGTTTATTATAAATCTTTTGACCATATATGTATTTATTTTGTATGCGGGCGTGAGAGCTAAATTTATACCGATAATAATAATAATAAATGTCTTTATTTCAGGCTAAGTACCCATATTGTTATAAACTAAATTTTAAATGTAAAATAATACTAAAATACTAAATATAAATACATAAAACAAAAACAAATACAATAAAGTATTATTGTTCTACTATTCTATTTCTATTTTTATTTCCGATTCGCACTGCTATGCTGCGTCAACCAATGCCGAAAGATGGCGACATCCAAGTGTTCACACATTGTCCGAAGAATCTCATTATTAGAGTGACGTAATCGTTCCCAAAAAGAAGCGATTCTTGAACGTATTATGGCAAAGAAGTCGGGCATTCTTGCCGACGCGAACATGTTCGACGCACTACAAAAGCGCGGTAACTTCATCAGGATGCGGTATGCATCATTGTACTGCACCCTGATGGCACTATACGAGCGTCTTGTGTAATTAAACCACAACTGGCATGTATACAGGTTTTGACAGAACGCTCTAAAAAGAGTGTTCTTTACCTGTTCATTGCAGCGGAAAAATCTACGCGCGATCATGTTGCATCTTACGGCAAGTGCCCTTCTTTCGCGCTCAATATCGGTGTCATCACTGAGGTTCTCCGTCAACATGTGCCCGAGATACTTGAATGCCGCCACCCTTCGGATCTCCACACCATTCATGAACACCGGAGGGACACTGTCCGGACCCTTCCCACACCTAAAAACCATCATTTCGGTTTTGGAAACGTTATATTTAAGTCCATGACTTAAAGCGTATTTCTCACAAATACTTAACAGCTTCCGTAGTCCCTTGATAGAGGGACTGAGAAGCACCATATCGTCGGCGTAACTTAAATTGTTTACACAAACTCCACCGACATGACTTTAATTATACTAAATAATTAATTGTGGTATTGCATGCTGGCAGAAATAATATGGCTGTACAATTTATTTATTAAATTTTTGTATAACATCTGAGAAAAAATCAACTTCGCAATAGAAACATTTCAATTGAATTGAATTTTTTGAGTCATTTTATTGAACAAATGTCAGGATAATGTCTATCAATCCACTACAAATCGATTTCCTCCACCCACGCTGATTCCTAGATTGATACGGTAACAGATGTGCCCCTCAGAAAACGGAATTTTTAAAATTGACCAGAGTGTAGCTCTCTAGGCCGTGCTCATGCTAAGTGTAGTTTAAAATGTATAGACGAGCAACATCATGGCGTCTTCTTATTCACTATTATTGTTTATAGAGTTAAATAATATAATTATTTCTTAGAAGTGTAGGAGAGCTCGTAGAGTGCCCCAAGCACACACCTTGCAACAATCGAGCGGCAATCGTCCGAGCAGTCGTGACTGCTCGGCCGACTGCGACAGCGACAAGCGACACCTTCACAGTGTGGAACAAACCAACATCCGTTCAAGATTCCGTAAAATTATAAATATTGTTTTTACGCAGAAAATTCCAAAAATGCTACTTTAAGTCCTACAACCACAACGAGCGAGGGTACATATATATATAGGGTATATCTTTGCAACAACATTAATTCACATCACGACGTAGTTATAAGTTATGAAAGAGTTCGCTCCGCCCGTTTTTCAAAGCCTCTTCATCCAGCCTTCAGCCTTCAACCATAATTAACCTCGTGAGTGCAGCCTCCGAAATTACTCCTTATAAACTGAAAAGGCGTTAACGAGTAAGTTTTAATTTACCGAAGCACCCTCAAGGAGTCCGAGCGGAGGCGCCCGGCTCAGTTATTATCACGGAGTGTTATTAAGTGCACTTAACATTTAATTATTTCTCGTTATTTTTCTGAGGAATTCATTTTCTCATTTACGTTATATTTCCCGTAAAAGGCGTGGAAGTCTATATTTACAAATCTTATCCAGACCTACTAATTGACTAACTGAATCAATGCATAGACTGGTTAGAAGCATTAAATAGTATTTTTAAGACCTAGGCACTTACAGTAGGAGACTTGACAAACTTGAACGTTATGCACTGGAAAACGTTCTTATGGGAAAAGAAGTGAATACTCCAGAGGAATTGGTGGAAGAGACAATAAGAGCCTGTGATACAACGATGCCCAGAAAGGGACTACGCAGTAAAGCACCGGTCTATTGGTGGAATGAGAAAATGAAGGAACAAAGAGTTATTTGCACAAAATGCCGTAGAAAATATACACGAAAGAGACGAAAGGTGGGCAAAAAGAACACAAGTACAGACGAAAAAGACGAAGAACTAATGAAATTAAGAGAAGAATATAAATCTGCAAAACTAATCTTGCTATTGTCCATATTAAAGTCGAAAGAGGAACAATGGAGAGGGCTTTGCGAGGAATTAGATAGGGATACATGGGGCTTGGGGTATAGGATAGTTAGCCTAGATATGGACCTCTTCTTATCCGTGGTTGACGTATTATTCCCGTCCCACGAAGATTTCTGTCGAATCCACGTAGATTCTTCCCAGAACATAGAAATGACGCTAGAGGAAATAACGAAAGCAGCAGAAAGCCTGAAACTTAAAAAGGCAGCAGGGCTCGACCTCGTATATTCAGAGGTTGTCAAAATCGCAGCGCAGGTCAGACCCGAAAAAATTAAGAACGTCATAGATGCGGCATCAGGCATCAGGTATATTTCCTCCGGCTTGGAAGGTAGTGTAACCAACCTGACGGGGTCCCTAAACATCTACACCTCTCTCTACTTTTAAAATTCAATATTTTTTTAAAATGGGACGTGATACATTTAGCAGTAAGACCCTCACAACAATGCTGTGTCCATAATAAACCAAGATCTTTTAGAGTTTCGGAAGCCTCGAATTCAATCAACCCAACGACTTGCTTATACACCGATTTAGATGTACTTCAGTTAATTTAAAACAGGCATTAAGTAACGTGTTCTCGAGATAACGAGATATTTAAACTCGGACTATGAGAGCTACAGACCCTTTATATTATATTATACAATTTTAACCCAGGGTTAAGATTTCTATCTTATTTATCAACATAAATGTTCCATAAGGTCACAGTGAGACGAACTAAATCTAGTGGTAGCATCTTCCTTTTATAACCTTTTATAAGAAAAGGAAGATGCTTTGAATGGCATCATTTATATTTCTAAAAAAGAAATGATGGCTGGTTAGCTCCTCCCCGCCACCAACGGTAGGCTTCTTCCATCTCTTGGTACCCCAAGAGGCACATTAATACATGGACTAATAAGCCTCAATGTATACCAAAAGTCAACAGCATAGGTTGTGAATCCATGCAACTATAAATAAGTGTCGAGCGCAGTACAAAATGTAGTTAGATATCTGGTGCACCTTACGCATAATCCAACCTTCGGTAATAATAAACAGCGTCCTACCAACCATGGTAAGTTATCGGTTATCGTTCGAACATAGCGAACGTCGTAATTTAGATAATGTAAGCATAAGCCGACTATTATAAGTTGATCGCAAGGTAAAGTCAGAAGTACTGCAAAACGTACAAGTGCACGCGAAGTACACTGCGCACAGAAAGCAAGCTCTCTGGTTCATCAACAAACCAATCCCATCTTAACCTCCAACTAGGTAGACAACCTACCTTTAGGTTTGACGACCTCCGTGACGCAGTGTGTAGCGCTGTTGCCTTAACGTGCGGAGGTCCTGGGTTCGATCCCCGGCAGGGTCAATTTGGGAATTTATAATTTCTAAATTTTCCCTGGTCTGGTCTGGTGGGAGGCTTCGGCCGTGGCTAGTTACCACCCTACCCGCAAAGACGTGCCGCCAAGCGATTTAGCGTTTCGGTACGATGCCGTGTAGAAGCCGAAGGGGTATGGGTTTAATATAACTGCCATGCCCCTAACAGGTTAGCCCGCTACCATCTTAGACTGCATCATCACTTACCGTCAGGTGAGATCTTAGTCAAGGGCTAGCTTGTAGTGACTTTTCCTTTAAAACTTTTACTATCAACTTATAACGTCATTACAAAATTTATATGATATAAAAGCTGACCTGAGGAGACAGGCGCAGGGTACCAGCCACGATGTTGATACCCGAAATTTAATAACACGGATGCTGTCGAGCGATGATGCGTGGACAAATGCTAAGAAACATAATGAGGAGAAGAGAGGAAAGGGAAAAAGAGGAAAAGAAGAAGAGAGAGATCTAGAGGGTCAGCATGAAGTCATGCTATGCTGTTCCGTGCTGACACCTGGCCGACATGGGGGAGGTTATTTTAGCCCGTGTAAGTTCGACACGCCCTGCCTAGCCCGGGCAGAAGTCCGGAGGGATTTTTTCCTCCCCCGAAAAAAAAAGGGCACTTACAGTAGTAGGTATGCCCGTTCGAAAGGGTTTACCTGGAATTACCGCCCCTAAGTTACCATGAAAATCCGTCATTTTCGAGCTATAAATAATACTAATAAATAAAAAGATTATTTCGAGTAACTATAGACTAATAGAGGTGTTAAACTAAGCATACATTAAACTAAAATTATAACTGAGGAAATTACTACATGGAATAAATATAAGTAAGCCGTTACTACATGGTTTGTAGAGCAGCTGAAACCCTGCGGCAACGGTTCACATAGCAGCAGTCTAGCCCGGTGGCTAACATGCCTAGGACTCCGTTGGCGCTGGCTCGCAAGTCGCAACGGCTAATACCTATCTGTGAAAGATTCGTATTTGGGCTATCGGTATCGGTATCGGAAATGAATAAGTTAATAATAATAATACCAAATAATAATATAAAATAATAATAATATAAAAATAATAATATAAAACCTGGCAACCGACGTCAAACGTCAAGTCGCATTTTCAATAACAAAAAATTTATTTAATTTTATATTATATTTTAAAATGAAAAATGAAGCATATAATATACGTAGCAAAACATCTAATTAAATGCAAGATCCAAATAAATGCAGACTCGGAAGAAGGCCAGAGATACGATCGCACACTCAACACCAGGCGATGCTACCTCGTCGAGCGACGATGATTATGAGACCCCGCCGTCATCTGCAGGGTCCGCTGTCGAAATAAGCCCACCAGGACGACGACGACGAGGAACCATACGCCCGCCACGGGATGGCTTGGAGCAACCGGAACTGCGTGCTCCGAATAATGCTTCCGCCGCCGGTGGTGTAGTGCGCCGCATGAGATGGTCTCAGAACATGAATGAGAGCGTCATGCGAGCGTACTATGGGGCGACAGAGGGGGGAATTAACCTCACTGGGTACCGTTCAAGGATGTTGTCTCTGTTTCAGGCGCTTGAACCAACAATGACTGTGACTGCTCAACGACTATCGGATCAGGTGCGACTTATTCAGCGTCGTAGGATGCTGGACGAGTCTACACTTGAGCGGCTTCGCTTAGCTGTGCCACAAATAGATACCACCAGTAGCTCGGCTATTCAAACTCGACAAGTCTCCAATAGGGTAGAGATTGTTAACACACAAGAGGAGTCACTAGGTGGTTTTGATTTGTTGGTAAGTAACCAGGATGATGAGCAAGTGAGGAGGGCTTTGGAAGATGCGATTTTGGAGTATAGATATATGCCAAACGATCTAAGACCGAAATTACCTCGTTTACCTGTGCATCGACGAAATATGGCATTGGTAGGAGTTCTAAATCAAATTTTAAGTAAATACTTAGAAACATCATGTGATTTAAATGATACGCATTCGATTCTGTACTGTGGGGCCGTTGCAGCATGTCGTGTAGCACATGTTAAATTTCCAGAACTGCATAGTGCTGCACAAAGACCGAATACAATTCCGACCTGGCAGGCTAGGATCGAAAAGCGAATCACTTTGACTAGAACTCTTATTGCTAAGCTGATCTGTTTCAAGGCGGGTAATAATCGCCCGAGAATAATGCGATTTGTACACCAGGCATTTGCTGGGACTAATACTAGTCCCACACAGTATTTACCTTTGGTTATAGATCGCATTGATTTCCTGAAGCAGAAAGTTTATGCATGGGCACAACGCATTAGGCGCTTTAGAAAACGCAATGATCGATTCTCTCAAAATCGTATATTCCAAAGTGACCAACGGAAAGTATATAGGAACTGGGAACGATCTAGAGATTGTGTGATCGACGGACAGCTTCCGACACTTGATACTATGTCAGGTTTCTGGCGTAGTATCTGGTCGGATTCCATAGAACACACTGTAGGTGAGTGGATGAACGTTGTTAGGGAGGAATGCGATGCGGTGGTAGATATGAACCCCGTTACCATTAGTGCTGAAGATGTAGGTTGTGCAATCCGTTCGGCTGCGAACTGGAAATGCCCGGGGCCGGATGGGCTGCACAACTTCTGGCTAAAATGGTTTCGTAGCGCACATACAGTCTTAGCAACGCAATTCCAGAACGCCATTGACTCTGGATCGTTACCGACACTAATGACAACAGGTGTCACGTTCCTAATATACAAGTCCGGTAGTACCGCAGATCCAAAAAACTATCGCCCGATAACGTGCTTACCTACCATCTATAAGCTACTTACATCCATTCTAACTAAAAAAATAACTATGCATGTTAATTCAAATAATATTTTGGCCCAAGTTCAGAATGGATGTAAGGCTAGGACACGCGGTACTAAGGAACTCCTTCTCATAGACACCACTATTTGCCAACAGGTACGGCGAAATAAAAAAAATCTAGTTGCTGCTTGGATTGATTATAAGAAGGCCTATGATTCGGTGCCTCACACGTGGCTCATGGAGATCATGAAGTTGTATAAGGTCGATGCAACTCTATGTTCCTTTCTCGACTCATGTATGAGGCAATGGATGACAGTTCTTCGTCAACCAGGGAATGCTAGATCTTTTGAATCAGCCGAACCGATAAGGATTAAGCTAGGAATTTTCCAAGGTGATAGTTTGAGCCCTTTATGGTTTTGCTTGGCACTTAATCCACTCAGTACACTACTGAAGGATTCAGGGCTAGGCTTTCGTCTTCGCAGAGGTGGTGAGGTCATATCTCACTTACTGTATATGGATGACCTCAAGCTGTATGCATCAAAAAGACCAGACCTCGTGAAGTTGCTAAAGATAACTCAAAACTTTAGCAATGACATTGGGATGGAATTTGGTGTCGACAAGTGTGCGGTTATCAATATAGAGCGAGGTAGGGTTGTGAACTCTGAGAATCTAGTTCTTTCAGATACTTTGATTCTCAGATCACTCTGTGAGGGTGAAACATATAAATACCTTGGGATGTCAGAGGCGCTTGGTATTGAGACAAGGACTATGAAACAACTAGTAGAGGAGCGTTTCTTTGGCCGCCTGAAAAAAGTCCTTAATAGTCTTTTATCAGGTGGTAATAAGGTGCGTGCCTTTAATGGTTGGGTCATGCCTTTACTCACATACACCTTTGGCATTCTAAAGTGGACTCAAACTGAATTGGATACCCTGGATCGAAAGGTTCGAAAACTGTTGACCACATACCGTATGCATCATCCGCGCTCATCTGTTATGAGATTGTACATCCCACGCAAGTATGGAGGACGTGGTTTTTTGAATATCAAGAACCTCCATAATCGTGAGATTTGCAAACTCAGAGATTATTTTCTCAAGGTGAATGTGGGTATACATAAGGATGTAGTTACAGTTGATAAGGGTTTCACCCCGCTTTCCTTAGGCAAAGAGAACTGGCGCAAACCAATAGTACTTAGTGCTTCGGATCGCATGGCGGTATGGGAGAGCAAGGAGTTGCATGGTAGATTCTACAAGGCCCTAACCAGGGCGGAGGTAGATCCAATAGCATCTATATTTTGGTTACAGTTCGGTGACCTCTTTGGGGAAACCGAAGGTTTTGTGTGTGCAATTATGGATGAAGTTATCAAGACGAATAACTATCGGAGACACATTATGAAAGATGGCACTGTTGACATATGTCGTGCGTGTCATCTTCCTGGGGAGTCCCTCAGACATATTGTCTCCGGTTGTTCTCATCTTGCTAATGGAGAGTACTTGCACAGACATAATCAAGTAGCCAAAATAATCCATCAACAACTGGCTCTCCAGTACGGACTTGTTGAGACTGAGGTACCATACTATAGGTATGACCCCGTGCCAGTTCTCGAAAATAGTAGTGCCTTGCTCTACTGGGATCGGTCGGTTATCACTGATAGGTTTATTGTTGCCAATAGACCTGACATAGTGTTAGTCGACCGCTCAGCGCGCCGAGCAACAATTGTTGATGTTACTATTCCACATGATGATAACCTGGTGAAAGCAGAAAAGGAAAAAGTATCGAAATACTTGGACCTTGCTCACGAGATTACCGCCATGTGGAGTGTTGACTCAACGATTGTTGTACCGATGGTTGTATCAGTTAATGGTCTTATTGCGAAAAGTTTCGATCAACACCTTAAGAAGCTTTCGCTTGGTTGTTGGCTTAAGGGTCGGGTACAGAAGGCGGTTATCCTTGAGACGGCACGAATTGTGAGGAAGTTCCTCTCTCTGGAGCCCTGACCACCGGCTGTTTGGGTCTTTAAGACCCCGCAGTGGGTGAAAGTTTTATAAGGTTATTTTTAAATGTGTTTTGTATAGTATTTTATATATTTATGTAAAACGTGTTTAGAAATAATTTTATAAATTTGTACAAATAAATGAGAGAAATAATACCAACAATAACAATACTAACACGATACCAACTGCTCACCCCACCTCGCTCAAAGAATAGGTATCAGTGCACAGTTGTGATTATGATCCGAGTTCATGGGCCTTTCGTTGCACCGTGTGCAGTGCGCGATTATGATTGTCACAGTGCGAAGGTTTTGTAATTAAACAGCAATGCCGCGCCGGACTCTACCAGTGTACGTGTAAGCGTGTGTTGACTGCACTGCACCGGTTGGCTGCGACGGCCGAGCGTGTTGCATGGCCGTGTTGTTTCAGCCTCGCACTCAAGCTGTTGCTGTTCCTTGTGCTTATATTATAGCAGAGCGCAAGCCCACCGGTTGGCTCCCGGAGCGCGTATTTCTTTCGCCGCGGCCGTTGCGCTGCGTTTGGCAATGGACCGCTCCAAAAATACTTTTATTGTGCGTTCACCAAGGGCGCATGTTGCGTGCCGTAGCCGATAGGCCGAGAACGCTTTTGTGAAGACATTTCTCTATTGAACTAGCTCTCGCCCGTGACCTCTACACCCCCGGCCGCCTATTGAACGACTGCTTCTTTTTAGCGGCAAATCAGTCCGTCATACATGATATTAAGCCACAAGAGATTAACCAAACGTTAGTCCAGCACTGGAAAGCGCAGGGCAGACGTTATAATTTTATAAAATATAAGATGATGAGACGCTTAGATAAATCAAGCGACTTCATCCGGATAGACAAGGGTTTCATAAAAATTGCAAGGGCATTGATTTTCCGGGATTAAAAGTAGTCTATTTGCATCAATCAGATGATCAGTCGATTCTTTATTTGCATAAAATGCAGGTTAACAAATTACGTGGAATCGATATCCCCGAGATGCAACCTATCCCTGTACAGAATTTCGTAAAAAATGGTTGAAAGGAAGGGCCGTGAAAGTGCCACTGCACTAAATACAAACGTGTGTTCGTCTGTCTGTCTGTCTGTCTTTCAGTGGACAGACAGACGAACACACGTTTGTATTTATAATATAACAGTTACACGGATGGGCCGTGAAAAGCTAACAGACCGACCTCTTTCCAAAACACTTTCGCACCCCTACTATCAATACGCAAAATTATAAAAAAGTGTGTCTGTTATTGTGTTGATTTTTCCTTCAATCACGCCGTAACAGTGCAGCAGATCGACGCGACGTGGATATAATTGAGGACTTAGAGAGTGTCATAGGCTTATTATCCCAGAAAATGAAAGAGGAGCCGGAATTTTTAAAACCTAACACCGACCGCGCGGCCGAACTCGCAGGCGTCAGCTAGTTAATAATATTATATAGTACGAATTTTTAATTAATCTATACCTAATTGTATGTAGTGTTCTCGATCAGCGTCGTATAGATTAATATGCCGACAGTACCGCAGTAAAACTGACCGCGAATAGTTCCTGGCTTTAAATTTTATTATTCAGTGCGCATGTGACGTGCCTACTGTGACCACCTCGACGAGCGCTGCCACAATCATACTCTCTACATTTTTAGAATTGGACACCTTTATCAGATAAGCACCGTTAGTTATAATTATTGTTAATATTAGTTTATAACGCTGTTGATTACTTACAAATAAATAAAATAAAATAAAATAAAGTAGTATACTGAACGTTGGAATCCTGACCCCTATACTAGAAAAGCCCATATAATTAAGGCCAATCCCAATCATTACAAACATTAATTATTATGATGACCGTTATGTAGTGCATATAAAATATACTGCCGTGGGTAATCAATCGCATTTGGAACAAGTATACGATATACAATTCAGAAGGAGAGGATTTTAATTCATAATTGATTCGGTGGATTTTCACGAATCCCAAATAGCGACTTAGCAACGTTGTTCTTGTCATAAATTGTATGGTTCTGACAACGTAGCTATAACAAATCGAAAGATACATATTACATACAGACAAAGTACGGATACGGATGCTATGGTGTGATTCGTACGCTACAGACTGCACCGACATGCCATGGGAAAAAATAAATATCACGGCTGGAGTATAATCACCTCGCCGTTCTATTCGTTATCCGCGACCGGTATATTTAGACTCATCGTCGTACACAAATAAATTTATTGGAACATTTTTTTTGTGAACGCGAGCGGCGAGTGTATACAGAATATCGTAATTATAAACATACACAAACATTTTACGAGGAAACAAATAAATGCTACTTCTTAATGGCTTCCCTCGCTAGACTCGTTCTGCGTTACCTGGCTGAACGGAACAAGCCGTGTTCCGTACTTTTACAAACATACTTTTTTTAAAATATAATATAATAATATACGAGTCGACTAGTGCTTGCATTCAATCATACGAGTGAGATTTTTGGAAAATAACATGGCATTCAGTTAAAATTAAAAGAAATGAGTACACGTTTCACGATTTTACAAAATTAAGGGTTAAATAGATGATATAATTTGATATCCATCGTTTTAAAGTAATATTTATGAAGGAGTATTTTTATAGTGTGTAGTATTTGGGTTTTGGAAATGAAGGAGTATTTGTTTCAAGAATTTTGGGAATCCCACCTGCTAAGGGAATTTCTTAGGGAATTGCAAAAATTCCACGCGAGCATGATATGCGCACTGCACAGGCGGGTCAGCTAATGTGTGCTTGTGATTACCTGCATCTTCTATTTATTAACTATTCTGAGGTGCGATGTCGTCACTGGTTGTGGTCCTGAGTGGCGCAGAGCGTCCACACAGATAAGTGAAACACTCAAGTTCAGTTATTTATAGCCCGGTATTTTAAGGCATCTGGGCCCAACAAAAAAGGGCGTCAGTATTGTTTTACGTGCACTATGTGCCAAAGAATCCAGAATACGAATAGAAGTGTGAGATTTTCAGCGCTGTGGCATCAGTGGCGTAACTATTACTGCACAAAATTATATATTTACGTTACAGTTGTTTGAATAGGCGAATACATTTGTATAATATGTTTGAGTTTCTAAAAATCGGCGACTATAAAATAATACCCAGCATTAAAGACAGCTCGCTTTTTCTTTTACCATATTTTTTAATTCCGTGGGTGGAGGAGGCCCTTCAAATGTTTCCTTACTTGACCGACTTGACTTTTATGATTTTGTGAAGTTTAAAAAAATTATGTCAATACGTGACAGTGGCCTAGTTTTGAGAGCTTAGTTGTATGAAAGTGGGTTTTGCCTGCGATTCTGTCCATGTGGGAAGATACAATTTTTAAAAGCGTTCTTGTTATTTATGCTTCTTTTGGTCTCGGAGCAAGCACAGACGTATTGTTTACTACCACGGTGAAGCTACAGACATACATACATCTGTCTAGTGGTGAAGCAGCTATTTTACAACCAGACTGAACGATATACTACGAGTATATCGTTTAGTTTAGAAATTAGAATGGATGGTAAACATCAGACTTTGACAACTCTTTATGGAATTTGATGAGAATACGAATAGTCGAATGAATAATTCTAACAACACTAGTGATCTACGCAACCTAGACCTATTAGACAATAACAAAAAGTATCCGACTTCCTACTAATATTACAAATGCTAAAGTGTGTGTGGATTGCGCTTTAATCATCGACGTAATTTTTGCATTATTTCAGAAAATTGATGGATTCAGATCAGGAATTCTATATTGATCTTGACCTCTAAACTTATTGAGTACAGTAGTCGCAAAACAAGTACCTACACCGACGACTGATATCAAATTCCAACATATAGCCTGCAAATGAGTAAAGATTCCTTACGATGTGCTGGAGATCTGTTTTACCATTGAAAATGGTTATCAGATGCACATCGCCTGAGACGTGTTTTGGCCATAGCTCCGAGGATTTTGGGAGGATTGAGATAGGAATAGTACCAAGAGTGTTTGAATATTACGGCTCGGCGAAATCGGCTGGTTACTTTTTTTTGGAATTTTGAAAAATGTAAAAAAAGTCGGGTTTTTTGGGGGGTGTTTGTTTACTAAATTGTAAATATTTCGGAAAAACCGACTTAAGAAAAAATTAAAAAAAAAACGGTCCTAAAGCTTGTCGCGAGATATAGGTACTCGTATTTACTTAGTTTGAAAATTTTAAAAATTAAAATCTATCAGATTAGTTTATTTAATTTACTTGTTCATCTACACAAGTAAATCTCGCGACAAGCTTTTATATCATATAAATTGTGTAATGACGTTATAAGTTGATAGTAAAAGTTTTAAAGGGAATTTTTATTTTATTATTTTTAGCGCATTTTAATAAAAGCTTGTTTTTAAAAAAGTTTTTTACTTTTAATTTATTTTTTACTTTTTAGTGCAAACCAATGCTGTTAAAATTGTTAAAAAATTGTTAACAAGGAAGCTCTATAAATTACAATGAATTATAAAAGTAGGTACAGCCCCCTGCCCGCGGTTCGGCTCCTGTTTTAATGTTATAGTGGGGAGGACCAGGGCGCGTTTAGAACCCTCGCAGCTTTTGTTTAATTTGTCGTACTGATTATCACCATTATATGTTATATGTTATAAATAATCGGACGTCAATAAGTGTAGTGTACCTACCTAAATTGAATAAACGTTCTTTGGCTTTGAATTTGACTTTAGAGCAAGGCCTATTTTAGTTAGTTAGTTTTCGTAGTTAATTATTTTACTAACGCCACTGCATGCGCAAGAAAAACGATCGCGAACGAAGTCCCAGGTACAGCTTGACTTGATCTTTTAATATTATAAATGCGAAAGTGTGTCTGTCTTTCTGTTATCTTTTCATGCCTCCAACCACCATATATGTTGGCTCTATTTTTTAACGTTCGGCACAGATTTAGCTTTCGTCTTTCGTTGAGACAGGCATATGTAACCTATATAATTATACCTATAGAATTAATCAATTAAAGAATTGAATTGAATTAGATGAAATTAAATTAGAATTAGAATGAATTTAAATTCATTAAATAATAAATTGTGGATGTATAGTTAAGTAAACATGAGTATCTGCTGTGTATCAAAAGTTTGTTTTTTAGTAGTTATCTTTATTATCAATAAACTTCAAGTATACATAAACCTTAACTTATTTATTAATTTCTTGGTGTAAATTATGTTAATAGTGTTAATTCGATTATGCACAATCCTATACTAATCTTACTTCTTACTATCTTACTAATATTAAAAATGCAAAAGTGTGTTTGTTTGTTGGTTTGTCCCTTAATCACGTCGCAACAGAGTAACGGATTGACTTGATTTTTTGCATGGGCATAGTGGAGGACCTGGAGAGTGACATAGGCTACTTTGTATCCTGGAAAATCAAAGAGTTTGCGAGGGATTTTAAAAACTAAATCCACGCAGACGAAGGCGCGGGCATCAGCTAGTCCGATGCAGGCGAGAAGTGCATTTAAGATGGAATGTTGAAAAACGGTTAGTAAATTTTTGAAAATTTTTGAAGAAGTCAAAACCCGTCTCCCTGTAGTCTTGTCTGCCCTACCCCTAAAGTGTTTTGTAAAGCGTGAAGCCAGAAACTCGCGAAGGAGTCCTGGATGGAGCGAGCCTACGAGGCCAAGTGGAGCGAAGGGGGAAGGTGGCGAGCGAAGCAAGCCGGCGACCTCCGTAGCGAAACAAAGGTCGAGTAGGTGAAGCTGAATGAAAGGGGGACGAAACGAGTCTTCTGGCGTAGCCCATCCATTTTTCATCTACATTTTTATAAAACGTTATAAGTTTATAACCCATAAAAAATTAAAATTTTTGGGTTTTCTTTTCGTGCATCAATCCAAATACTGCCTTCTATTGAACACAGAAATAAATACGCCTATCAGGGCGCAAACCAGTGCGCGATAGGAGGACTTTGAAGGAATTTAGCGTAACAACCCGTGTGGGTTTCGAGGAAGTACTTTCTTCTATTGAACACGCCAACGTAAATCTAACGAATCCCGAAATAAAATAAATTATTTTTCGTAAATTTGTGTATTCATTTTCAATGCTCCGTTTCTTGCGGGGAGTGCGAAATCTGTGATTTTTTTGTACTCGCCCCCTTTTTTTGCGCCCCCTACACGGCAGACTACTTACTATGCGATCCTTGTACTTCACGAGTCTCGGGAGACGCAGGCAACGCGGCAGATCTGACTACTAGTATTGCTATAATTGTGCTCCTGCATACGTGACGTAGGCAAAACGTAACGATTCCCTGTTGATAGTATAGGGCGTCGTTATGTTTTACGGCACTAGTAAAAAGCCGGCGTAATGAACGCAAATCTTTGACGTGGCGGTGAACGCGGGGCCTGGCTCTGCTCAGCTGATCAGTGTTTCAGTTTATAGAGGATGGTTCATTGCGGGGACACACCAAACGCGCTAGTCACTGTCCTCTGATTCCATTTATTTATTCAATTTAGACTAAAATTGGCGCGAGACCTATCAATAAGTATCTACCTAGAAAAGAACATCGGATCTTTTCGTATAATATAATAATGTTGACGAAGATTTAAAACTTCTGCAGTTTTCTTAGGATAACAATGCGTCGTGACTCGTGCTGGACTTAAGAAGGTTATTAGAACCGTAAAACAACGTCTGTACTTAATTTTATTTTTTAAAAGGCGGCAAGAATGTTGGCTGCATTTCCGCGCCGCACATCCAGGCTGATCCTGTGCCCAAATTATTCAGATCTACAAAGTCGATTGGCAAATCAATTACAGTGAGTTCACATGCCAGCTATTTTGGGTGTTAATCTAGGCCGCCTACTATTGCGATAACTCCTCAACTCATAGGAGCACAGCGCTCACCACTGCGCCTGGGAGGCGATGACACGGTGTGGCGTTAGTTTCGCCTGTCTGACCACTCCCATGTGCTCACCCTGTATAACGTATGCCGGCGCGACCCAGTTTTACGATATATTATTTTGTGATGTTATTGGATCGCGCTAAATTTTGCTGCCTTGGTGATTTGTTTACTTGCCTTACGTATTTACTTTGATCTGCGTGGATATATAACTATTATGTTATGTTTCCTACCTGTAGGGAGAGGTGGTGTTTTATGAAAGCCCTGAAAAATTATGGCCCTTCGATCTAAAAGCTGATCTTTGGTGAAATCAGTTTGTGGAAATGTTTTAATCGCTGTAATCATCTCATAATGGTGGATGATCTCATATTTTGACAACTTCTCATGTATAGTTGGTGTTGGTATTTTTTTATAATGCACTCAATCTGTTTTATTTTAAAGTGTTTATGCCAACCACCGATTCAATACCAGAAGAATCGCCTTTAACTGGTACCAAAAATAAATACCATATTAATATTATAAATGCGATAGTGTGTCTGTCTGTCTGCTACACTTTCCCGGCCCATCTTTTCAATCGATTTTGCTGAAATTTTGTACATTATCCCGGGGAAGGGACTTTTTATTCCGCAAAATTAAGGAGTTCCTACGGGAATCAAAAAACCTTAATCCACGCGAAGTCGCGAGCATCATCTAGTAAACAATAATATACATAATAATATTATTTGGGAACATCCACCGTACTCATAAAACGTATTATAGGTAGGTCGCTAAATTAGTTATAGCAGTACAGTGGTCGCCGCGCGCCGCCCGCTATAATAATCAAAACTTCCGCTGAACACTCACTAGGGATACATTTGCAGGCGAGCGCGTGTCTTGGCCGCGTTTTCTTTGGGCAGCGGTAAGAAATACGCAGCGGTCCGCAGTTGTTTTCGGCGAGCAGCAGCGGAATACGCGACCCACCCATGTCTACATGAGCGATAAAGGCTAACTTGTTTGCGATATCGCAGGTTACTGAAATACTGACACCCGCTCTTCCCGCCGCGTTGTTCGCTCGCCATTGAGACCTTTCATATACAAAATATATGGTGTATGGAACGCGCAGTTTCACTGATAGCGTGTAATTATTCCCCTAAACTATTACAAGTCCGCCCTGGACGGTCCGGACGGTCACAATGCAACGAGTGGTTCGTGTGTCACTCCGACTCACACTTGGCCGGTTTTTTAAAGTATGATTCACTGAGTCTGATAAAGAGAACCGAAGAATCGAATCGAATCGAAATCAAAAAGAATAATTCACATAAATGAAGAATCCTATGTATCTAGACTCAACAATTTTAAGCGAAGCCCTGATACGACTTTTTTTTTTTTTTTATTTATTTATTTATTTTATCTTTAACCATATTAAATACATTTTCAAATTACCCTTGCGAGGTATCAAACCTATGACAATGCCCACCCAGCCGAATTTCGGCCATAGCGGTCAATCTTCACGGAGATTGGATGTCTACGTGGGAGATATTATAGTGCAAGTGTATGCGCAAATTCAGGTGCTAGAGAATATTTCCTTGGTCTCACGGACGCGACCGATCAGGCGCAAGGCGCAGGCTCTCCTAGGCACGGAGGCTAGCACTGCAGGCCGAGTGGGAGCTTTTTTTACGTATTCGATCCGTACCATTTATATGGAATTGATCCAGCGCTAGCTGTAAAGCGAAGTTGTCGTTATCGAATAAGAAAAAAAATTCCTACAAGAGAATTGAATTTATTTTCAGAAAAGCCCAGTGCTCAAATTGTGGTCCGACCTGGGAATCGAACCCAAGGACATGTCTGCAATCTGACCATGCTACACCAAACTACTAGACCAACCAGGCAGTTACTATTTACTTCTACTTTAAGGACGTCATCAATCTTTCGAAAAATCCAAGCAGACAAAGCCGCGCTTCTCAACTATGTAGTTGGGATTTTAGTACCCAAGCGGTGGCATTAAAGCACGAGCCAATAAACAGTTCACGATCGATGACTTTAACTGCGCACACGCATTCGGCACTCAGTTTAATATTTCATTTACTGCCCAGAGAGCAATTTCGGGGAACTTTTCAAAACACGACCGTAACTGAGTGCGTTAGTAATTTTCAATGTCTAAATCCGTTTCAGTGTTATTATAGTACTTATAGCCAGTTATTTCAAAAATTACATCTGACCATAACTGTTTAAACCGTTGAACCCATAGACATAGGATTTTTTCGCTACGTACATTCTAAGTCTATGGTTGAACCCAAATAAAAATAAAAATCTCTATTCTCCGACTGAATATAAATAAAATTATACTATAATTTTATTTATATTCAGTCAGTTCAATTATTATATTAATAAACACGTCAGATTCATAGGAACCATGTAATAGAATTTTCTTCGATTTAGGTACTTCGTAGTGTTTTTATTTTGCTTGATTTATTAACTACATTTTTTTTATGTTCTAGTCATGTCCTGGCGTGTTACATATTTCAATGCAATTCGTGCACCAGCTACTTTCTGAACATTGGACTTGGACTTCGCAAAGCAATAGCTACTATTTCTATCCAACAAATAATAAATTACTAACAACCAAAGGTTTAAAAAAATAATTGGTAATACATTATATTATGTATTATGACACGCGTATCTTCATAATTCACCAAAATATTTAAGCCTATCTTTATTTATGCTTTCACCCGTGCTCATGATACTCAATCAGATTTGTATTAGGTATAGCTCACGCATCGATCAACCGTTATATTTTATAATAATAATAAGCTACATCATATTTTTCATTTAAGTGCTCGGTAACTTCAATTTTATCTAAGATTATATTTATTGCTTCATAATAAAATATATTTCTAGCTTGCAAAACTCCATATATAAGGTTAAGTTTTAACGAGTTCTTGCAAACTTGTTGAAGTTATAGTGAGTCCCACGTAGCGGCACTTTGTGAGTTTTAGATGGCAAAGAGAAACTTCCAAAGTACCTACGATATCTGGAGAAATCATACTTCATACTAATATTATAAATACTAAAGTGTATTTGTTTGTTATTTTGATCTTCAATCACGCCACAACGGGTCGACCTGATAGACCGGACTGAACTGACCGGACAGTGAAAACTTCACTATTATGGAATTAGGGGTGTAGCACTGGATATGATGAATTCCTACTCAAACAATAGGATGCAAAAGGTAGACGTCAATGGAAAGCGGTCTTCTGGATCGATTGTAAAAATGGGGGTTCCACAAGGTTCAATTTTAGGACCTTTTCTATTCCTCATTTATATTTACGATCTTCCTAACCTTGCCAAGGATAATCATGGGATAGTATTGTTTGCTGATGATACATCACTTTTGTTGAAAAGAAATCGTTACGAAACAACTCTTGACGAAGTAAACAATTCTCTCACTAAAGTGGTACAGTGGTTTGAAGCTAATAACCTGCTCCTCAATGGAAAAAAGACAAAGGGTATCAAATTTACATTACCTAATGTCAAACAGGTAAAACAATTGTACAACTTGATCACGAGGAATTAGATTTAGTGGATACTGCTGTTTTTCTCGGAATGACGTTAGATGCTAAACTCCAATGGGGCCATCACATAAATGACTTATCGAACAGGCTTAGTTCTGCTGGATACGCGGTTAATAAGATTCACCAGTTGACATAATATAATATTATAGAAACGGCGAGATTAGTTTATTTTGGTTACTTTCACAGCATTATGTCATATGGTATAGTATTATGGGGTAATGCTGCTGATATTCATTCTGTTTTTGTGCTGCAGAAGAAGGCTGTTCGAGCCATATATAATATGGGACCAAGAGAGTCACTAAGAGATAAATTTAAAGAAATCAATATTATGACAGTACACAACCAATATCTATTTGATAATTTAGTATACGTGCATAAACACATTGATAAATTCAAGAAGAAAAGTGATTGTCATAATGTCAATACTAGAAATAAAAATAAACTTGTAATGCCTGCTTCTAGGCTTAGTAAAACTAGCAATTCATTTGTTGGAAACAGTGTTCGCTTCTACAATAAGCTCCCAGAAGACATGTTGAAGATGTCTCTGAATATGTTCAAAGTTAATGTAAAACGTAAACTCATTGAAAAATCTTATTACCATGTGAAGGATTACTTAAATGACAAGGAAGCTTGGCAATAATTTTCTCTAATGGCTCTGATAGTTCCTTAACTATCAGAGCTATTAGATCATAAAAGTGAGATGGTGATAATGAAAAAAATAACCCGGCTGAGTTTGTTGTGGGCTCTTCTCAAACCAGGACGCGTGTGGAACCCTCGTAGCTTTAGTTTTAAGATACCGTAACAGATTATCACCATCATATTTTTATGTTACTGAACGTCAATAAGTGTAGTGTACCTACCTAAATTGAATAAATATTTATGACTTATGACTTAGGCTACTTTTTATCTATGAATTTTGTGAACGAGCAACCGTCGAGTTTCTTTCTGGCTCGTCTACCTAAGTAGTTCTGCCATTTGGAACCAGTGGTCTCAAGAAAGGTTTTATAAAATAAACTATTTGTACGATTTAATTTGCATTAAAATATGCGGTGTACGGTTTAAATTAATCGGCTGCACCAATCAATCCAGTGACCTTTTTGTTTTAAATACAAGTTTAATACAGGTACTCACATTGATCACGACCCTCTCGCAAAAGTCGTGGTCGTGCTGTATCGGCTCAAACGTCACCACGCCACCCTGAGGCGGCCGGCCCTGTTCTTCTTCGGTACTGCACAATTTCGGCAGCGACCTGCAACAATGCATGGGAGCGTTATTAAAACAAATATATCGAACTTTTGTCTGAGCTCATTCTAATTCAAACAGCAAAATTGTCCTCCCGATCGAATATATATCAACCATGGTGGCTAATCTCCACAAAGCCATCTGCATGGGAGATATTATTATGCACAAGTGTGTGCACAAACACAGGTGATCTCTCTTATCCCTTATATCGTAATCCGTCGCGACGACCGAGAGATGTCAGGGATAGGACCGACGGGTTTAGAACACCGCGAACAACCTGACTCTGGACTACAATTGAGAATTTCTTGTCAGAAAAACCCCAATGGTGTTACTGTTGATCGGAACCGAGATCTCGCCATCAATAGGTACAACAAATTATTTTGAGGTAGAATTCATGAAAATTCTTGATTTACTTAAATCATAATCATCATCTTAATACATTCACCCATCTTGGCGGAGGCAATACCGTGCCATAAAAAAAAAATTCAGGTAGGGACCTATAATACACAATACAAATTACAAAATAAAAATAAAGAGTTAAAACATATGCTACAACCGCATTAAAATACAATTGGTATAATTATGTCACATCTATTTGATCATGACCTCTTATGGACGAAAATGCATGACTCAGCAGTCCCACCGGAGGTTGTGGGCTTGATGGAATATTGGTACTCCAATCAGGCCAACAGCGTCAGATGGGACACTGCAGTTTCGGACAGCTACAAGTTATCCTGTGGAGTGAGGCAGGGTGGGGTCACCTCGCCCGACCTCTTACACTATTATGTCAATAACCAGATTGTGGAGCTGAGCGGCACACCAGTAGGGCTCAGATTGGATGGCAGATATGTCAACAATATAGTTATGCCGATGATATGGTGCTGCTCAGTCCCTCAATCAAGGGCTTGCAAAAACTTCTCAATATCTGTGAGCGCTATGCGCAAGAGCACGATCTGCTTTATAATGTGAAGAAGACTGAAATGGTTGTTTTTAAGTCGGGTAGGGGACCTCAATTTGTGCCTGAACTAAGACTATATAATCTGCCTGTTAGAACTGTAGATAGGTTCAAGTACCTTGGTCACATCGTTACTTCGGACATGAAAGACGATGGAGACATCGAGCGCCAGAGACGCGCATTATGCGTAGTCGGTAAAATGATTGCCAGGAAATTTTGTATTGCTGCGCCTGACGTGAAGGTAACGCTTTTTAAATCATTTTGCCAAACGTTCTACACATGTCAACTCTGGACCACATACACTAAGCGGTCACATAACTCTATCAGGGTCGCCTACAACAACATATACAGGCAACTCATCGGACTATCGCGGAGCTGTAGTGCCTCCAGTATGCTCTTTGACGCACGCGTTGACAGTTTTAACGCTATACAGAGGAAAAGGATTGCTTCCTTTATGTCCAGAGTTGACATGTGTACGAACAGTATAATTGTAGCGGTCTTCGCAGTCCGCACATAATCCAATAGATGGCATTACTAGTAGCGCACGATGAACACGAAGAGCCTAACTCACGCTAACGAAGCGTTCTCTGAATTACGCCTATATACGACCTCCAACGATGAACGGTCGGACCAGTGGTCCCCGAGCACAACACCCGCTCGGTGGATGATCATCCTTTGTTACGGTCGAGCCATATCACCTGCTCCCGTACAATAATTAAGAGTTTGTCTGACCGCCTGCACCTGACTGCAACATACAATCGATCTATTGCCACGTAACATACATTCTTGTGTAAGCATAATTCCAGAAGTGGGTGAATAATTAAAATTACTTTAAAAATATGTTTGTACTCTCTTTAAAACGTGCACGAATAAATGGTTAAACGTGTAGCGGTTTCACGAGAGATTTAATGTAAACAGTTAATTATAAAAACTTGGCCAAAGCATCACAACAACAATAAATTAATCATTTGATCAGGCTGCAGTTGCTACTGCTAAGCTCTAAAACAAAATGCGATCTAAACACAAAGGTATTCAATAATCGCTGAGTCTGTCGGCAACAGACTGACCCAACAAAGTCAACATACTCGTATTTATGCAAATTAATCCAATATGGCGTATACCCGCCAACAAACTGATCGAGTGAATTACATCGAATGAGTCAAATATCAACTTAATTAAACCTTCGTCAATAAACAAATACACAATCTTTTATATTTTCTAAAAATTCAATTCAATTTTAAACACAAAGCTGACACTTGTTAACATTATTTTAGGGGATGCCCCGTCGCTCACGTCCGCAGGAGCTACCTTCTACCTCCCTGCACGTGTCCCCTGGGTGGTGCTAAACGAGCGACGAACTTGCAGGCGAAATAAGCGTTCTTTTTATAAAAACGCTTATTATGTACCAAACGCCATACGATTAAATAAATAACATTATTTTATTTGTAAATTGTCTTTGTTTATTTTTAATACCTAATAGTTATTTTGTGTCCACCTTCTATGGACTTTGTTGTCTGAAATAAAGATCAATTATTATTATTATTTAGTGTTCCGATATTATCTTACTTACGAACATTACATTTTAGATTACTTACTTACATAAATATAATATATATACATTTATACAAATTACATAAATCTATTTGATACATAGAAATTATTACATACCTAATAAAAAATTGGCAGTCATATTGACTGCCGATAGAAGTGAAAACAAATATTTAAAATAACAACACAGAACTTTTAAAATAATTAAAATATAAACCTTAAAACTAAGGCTTTAAAGTTTAATTACGAATGTAGATATTAGAGAATAGTCTTAAAAGAATGGTGTCGCGATGTGTCAGTCACGGTTATACATCACTTTTAAATATAAACCTTAAAACAAAGGTATTAAAGTTTAATTACGAATGTACTACATTATTCTTAAGACCTTTTGTCGTGTCTCGCGTTTCCACATTTATACCACCTACCAAAAAGTGCTCAACGCGCCTAAAGAAGTTTTCACTTCAAAATTCATCATTCCTTTTCACTAGTTTCAGTAGTAGCAACAATCATACTATTTATTGTTATGAGGGAGGTTTTATTTAAAAAGGTACATAGTTAAAATGGGGCTAAAGCGAGATTAATAACATCATAGAGGTAGGATTTTATTTTAGGTCATAACGCAGCTTCAGCTGTATTAACAACTAAAAAGCAATAAGTGTCCTACATGAAAAGAACACGTGACCCATATTCTCGGTATTTCAAACGCGGAGATTGTGGTGACGAAGTCATCTGGAGGCCGCAGTTTTTACTATTGAATGGATGTGTGCGTTTTTCTTCTATTTATGAGATCATAATAATATACCGCTTTTGTTAGAAAAGAGATCGCGTTCTTGTGTCTTTGTATTGAGGGAAAAATATTTTATATTAATTTTAGTTTTGTCATTCATTTAAAAGGATAAACTGACTTATAACGTATCAGGGAAAGAAGTAAACTTTTACGATAGATTAATGGATACGTTTCTACTTATTATTAATTCATAGAATTTGAAGAGTCTTTGTAGAGTATTATAGTGCAATTAATATTATTATTTTAAGTTACATTGAGAATATCTTTAATTGTCTTACTTAATTGCGAAAAGCAAATTACGAATATTTATTATCGATCGGCTCTAGACATAGAGTCCGCTTTTGATCCGTGTCAACCTATTGCATATATAATTGCTTAATAGCAAGTGATTTCCTTTTATCGGTCTCACCTTGTACTTTGTGATTATACAGTAAGACGTCAAGCGAGGAAACAAATAATACTGACCTGGGAAGAATTTTTAATATTACATCTGCCTGCTAAAAATAAAAAGGTGACTATTTTATTAAAGTTCATAATGTCGTACTCATGCTTTTCCAGCTCTTAGTAACAAATATTTGCAGAGCTCGCTGCAGTAGCGAGAGGAAATTGGGAACGAACGTGCTCTGATTGTCGTATGGAGGGCTTGCGATATGACATCCGTTCTATAACTGTATTGTTAGCACCAGGCTACGTCTCTACATAGACATGTTCAAAGTGCAACATTAATAAAATTTTAACAAATAGTAGCTGTTCGGTAATATGGGCTTGTGCAATATTCACACAGAGGCATTTGAAAATTAACCTGATAATAGTTATTTTCACCTCACTAGCTCGAAAAGCGCTCCTTTGCTGCTTAAAACCAGTGAGAAAACTAGTTTTTGCTCACCCCAGTGAGACAAAGTATTTTGAGCTAAGAACGTTGTTTGTTTGAAAAATGTCATTTTTGTTACCACACATTTACCTAAATGAATTAATTCTCACAAGTATAAATATTAAAATTAATTTATATTTTTTACCCACGACGTAACGGAGATGGTATATGTGGTTGCCCTAAGAGGTTGTGCGCTTGTTTGTACACTTTTTTGTTACCACTTTCCTGGAAATCTACTGGACCGATTATTATGCGGTTTTTGCATTAGATATGCATAACTTCTGTGAAGGTTCTTAGAAATGTTTTAGGACCATATTCGACCAAGCTGCGCTGCTATAGTGATTTTTATTAGCAATTTTTCTGAAAAATTACTATGACTGCCAATTTTTTTTTGTTTTAGACATGTTTAGCTTCTTAGAAGTTTCTTGGATATGTTTTAGGAACATAATCCACGAAGCTGAACTGTAATCGTGATTTTTATTTTTCAATATCTTACCATTTTTTTGAAAAAGTACTGAGCCGATTGAGTTGTGGTTTTTTGCATTAGTAATGTATAGCTTGTGCGAAGGTTCTTAGATATATATTTTAAGTTTAATTCAAAATCCACCAAGCTGCGTTGCAATTGCGTTTTTTACTACGTTAGCACTTTTCTGACAAACTACTGTGCTGATGCGGTTTTCTGTTTTAGATATTTTCAGCTTCAGAAAAGTTTCTAAGATATTTTTTAAAGCCATAGTCCACCACGCTGGCCAACAAGGGGCCGTTGCATTCATGATTTTGTTTTAACTCGTCATTTCACCTAGCCAGCGCTCACTACTAAAGAGGAGCCTCCTCTTGGAATGAGAAAGGTTCAGCATAGTCCACCACGCTGGCCAACAAGGGGCCGTTGCATTCATGATTTTGTTTTAACTTTTCATTTCACGTAGCCAGCGCTCACTACTAAAGAGGAACCTCGTCTTGGAATGAGAAAGGTTCAGCATAGTCCACCACGCTGGCCAACAAGAGGCCCTCCGATCGTGATTACCATTTTTCTTAAAAAATACTGATGGCCGACAGAGATGCGGTTTGGTTTTAGATATGCATACTTCTGAGAAGTTCTAATTATTGTTTCAAAGTTATAGGCACAAATTAAAAATTGTGACGGTGTTTCGCGAGAAAAAGTCTGTACCTGCCATTATTTATTGACATTTTATTGTTTTTTTTATGCAAGTTGAAGAAACATTCGGAAAGTGCTAGATTCATAATTTACATTTTTTACTTTATGTTTGGAGTACATAAATGTATTTTTTGTTAGAATTAAGTTAAAAGACACATTAATCTAAATAAATTAATTCTCAAAAGTGTAACATTAAAATTAAATACTTTTAAAAATAATATTCATGTTAAAATATTGCATAAGTTAAGACGGTGTTTCTGAACATTTTGCGAGAAAATGAAAAGAAATGCCCAATCAATTCACAGCATTCTAAATTCAAAACACTTTTTCTCACTGTGGTGAGCAATAACTACTTTTTCTCACTGGTTTTAGGAAGCAAAGGCGGCCGTCTTGAGTTAGTGAGGTGCAAAATTAAATTGTGCTCTTTAAACATTAATTGACTGCCTCGTTGGTCTAGTGGTTGGCATGTTCGACTGCGGCCGACGAGGTCCCGGGTTCGAGTCCCGGGTCGAAGGAATCCTATTGGTTTACGCGATGCAAAATCTTATGTAAAGGACAATTTTTATCTTTTTTAATTAGATACTTGAGATGAATAACATATTTATTTTGATAAGGATTAATACTATGTCGGTAAAACACCTTCGCAAGTAAAGCATTCGTTTAGACCAAATTTGAAAATCATAAAAATGGTTATTGTGAGTCAACCTTAAAAGATAGCTGTATCTATCGCGGACTTTTTTTTGGAACTTTTTGAAAGGAACAATTATTCCACTATACATTATTTTCGTGTAACTTAGTAAGTTAATTTTATTAAGTAAACTTATTAACTATTTAAGCAGGGCACGCCACGTAATCTCTCAAAAGAGATGATTTTTTCCGACTTAGTTCACATTATTGCAATTTTAGTAAGGATCTCTAATTTTTTTGAAAATAAAATATAGCCTATGTTACTCGGTGATAATGTAGTTTTCTATGGGTGAAAGAATTTTTAAAATCGGTTTAGTATAGTTTTTGAATGGATAACCATTAAAAACAAACAGACAAATCTTTCCTCTTTATAATTATTAGTTTAGATAGGTTTTACAGATTTTTAATTTTTCTTTATTTTTTTATTATTCTCAATTTATGGTGATCCTTTTGGTATTTCTTTATTTGATGATTACTATTTTTGTTTTAATTTTTTTTTTTTTTTTTTTTTTTTTTTATTATTCACGCACAATTATTTTATTGAATATATACATGAAAAATTAAAATCTAAATTAAATCTAAAGTAAAAAAAAAAAAAAAGGAAACTAAAAACTAAACATTAAAAATATCATCTATTCCACTGCAATAAGGCAATGTGCCCAGAATGCTGGCTGCGTTACCTCGCTGAATAGCCAAACTTATATGTTGGCCGAGATAACTGCCAGCCCTCCGGTCACCTGTGGACTCCGTGAGACGAGAAGATAGATCCTTAAAAAAGGATCTAGCATCTTCGCCCCACGACCCCATGGTTTCAACACCAAAAGGCACAAAAATAAAATTATTTTCTATAATTTCATATTTGCGCCTCTTGGCTCTTTCTGCATTAGAGGCCGCCGCCCCCGCCGCCATGGAGGTCGCCTGTAAGTGGGACAACGCCAGCGTATCCACGCATGTGGCATCCCAAACAAGCGACCTTCCTAGCTTCCACGGAACCAGAGTCATCCCGTCAGGTCTCTTACCATCACTGCGTGCCAAGCCATTTGGCTCTAATACTGCAGGCACTTTAGCGGTGGCAAGAGACCTACGGATGATGTCGTTCAGGGAAGCATGACGCGATAGACGACCGGCACTTTTAATGCAAGAAAGCCCGTGATGACCATACGTGTCCACTGTCCCACCACAGTGGCATAGATGTGGCTGTTGTATCTTGGCGCCAAGTCTAAGACCAACCGCAATCGTCAGAGTGAGGTGGTCCAACAGAGTGCCTAAATGCTTAGAGGGGAGAGCTTGAAGCCAGTAACTTGATTCCCTCGTAGACACCGCAAGAAGGCGAGCACGGTCGCTTGCAGTAGTTGAAGAATTTAAAAGCTCCTGCAAAACATCCGAACACAGTGCGTCGTCCCATTGTCTTTGAGAGAATAAAGATACTGGTTCCTTACTAGGACATGCCACATTGAAAGCAATTCTAGCTTCTGCCAAATACGACGGCTCTATGGAACCTAATGAATGGTTTATAATATTGCCAAAGAGCTTGAACGTACCATAAGCAGAAGATAGAAATGCTGGTAATGATACACTACTAATTTTACGAATGCCTAAACCACCGTATCGAACTGGGAGAGAAGCTTGTGTCCATGTCGTGCCATCTAAAGGACAATTTAGAATTTTGGATAGAGTATTTTTAATTTTCTTATCCAAATCGTTCAATAAGGGAAGGAATTTCCATAGTGGTGAGCATCGAAGAAAATAGGTAAATTTTGGAACAAACAGACAATATTTAATAATAAAAAGGGCCATGTGTGAATTAATTTGAAAGAGGCGTTCCGAACATTGATCAAATTTAGTAATTTGGTCATTGATAAAAAGTGGAATAGAATCAACTAAGACGGGAGCTCCAAGAAGGCGAAGCGAGTCTTCACTTAGAATTTTGATTCCTGGTGCCAAATGATTAAATTGTTCAGTAATTATGTGTCTTTTTTG
This sequence comes from Erebia aethiops, assembly GCA_923060345.2. Lineage (NCBI taxonomy): Eukaryota > Metazoa > Arthropoda > Insecta > Lepidoptera > Nymphalidae > Erebia > Erebia aethiops. The sequence goes on along the minus strand of OV281079.1, from coordinate 1,848,926 downwards.
GGCTTCCGTTGAATTTGGAATATAGAGCTCACACTTGCCAAAATTCAATTCCAAACCAACAGATTTAAATTGTTCAATTAAAACCGCAAGATCATCTAAAACAGATGAAGCTTCACCTCCTAAAGTTCCATCATCTAGATACCAAATGTTAAATTTAGAATTCAATTCCGAAATAATTGGGTGAATAGCCAAACTGAAAATGGCAGGTCCCAGTGGATCTCCCTGTTGGCAGCCTACAGCAGAGCTTAGAAAATTGGATTTATACAATAATTTGGAAGGTTCCGCGTAACATTGCCAAAGGTAAGGGAAAATTTTTGGAATTTTGTTTTTAACTTCAGAGAGGAGGATGTTACGATCAATTGAGTTAAAAGCATTTTTAACATCAACTTTCAGCAACACCTCCTCGCCCGAATTTAATAGAAAAGTACGAGCAGCGTGAACAGCAGCTTCACAACCACCCTTACATCCGAAGCCTAGCTGTATAGGTTGAAAAAATTCTGACATAGATGGTGCAATGTTCCTACAGCAGATTTTCGAAACAATGCGTCTTATAGTGGAACCCACAGCAATCGGTCGTACACCACCATCTTTTTTGGTAAGAGCACAAAGATTGGCGCCATACAAAATAGGTGTTATTTCTTTAGGTACGACGCCCAATAATATTAGGTTGACTAAATTTGTGATTGATTTTAAAAGTTCTTTACCAGTTTCACCGTTTAATTCAATTAAATCTTTAAAGTGCTGTGGTGACATAGCATCGATACCGCCAGCAGACCCACTTCTGAAAGACAATACAGCTGCACGAACATCCTCCACCTTAGACAGAAGCGAAGTTGTGTCTCCGAAATTAAGATCTGATACAACTGAAGAAATAGGCTGCGGATGTTTTGAACGAAGAACCTCTAAGGTCTCTTCTGTTTCAGGGGCCAACACATCACTAGAAAATAAAAGCCGAGCTGCACCCTTATAATCGCCATCACTAATTTTATTTTCAATATATACTACAGGATCAAATCTTTTGCTAATTTTATTATTTACTTCTGATATATTATGGCTATAACTTGAGTTTTGGTCATAACATTTACCGCAATTATTTTTTATTTTCTGAGTAAGGGAGCAGCTCTCGCTTTTGTCTACATTTAAAACTCTGTAAGCAAAAGTTAGAAACTGTTCCCAACTTTGAGTAGAATTTTGAGTAACTACAGCATCGATCGTTTTCTTTAAAGTGTTTGCTACTACTAAACGTGAACCCCTAGGAATACGTTTAATAATAGGTACATTGTTTTTCAAAAAGCTAAGATGTTGCCAAAATTCAGTTGATGAAATATTTGAGGTATTAATTGGTGTAGAATTTTGAATTTGAGTAATTTGTGACTGCTGGTTTACCGAATCAGTTTTGTGAATTTTCCCAATGTGTATGTTAAGGCCTACTTTAGTTTTGAAATACTTAGGTTGAGAACAGTACTTACAGAGTAGCTGGCTTTCCAGTGATGAATTATTCCCAAGGCTACCAACTGTAGCACTCATTGAATTGGCGACAAGAAAACAGCAATAAATAACAAAAAGCAATAAAAAATTAAATGTTAATGAAAAAATACACTCAAAATAACTTAAAAATAAGAAACGGAAAAGTTTTAAACTCAAAAGGCCCGGAAAACGAGCCCCCTGCGGCCTGCCACCCAACAAATGGGAGGCAGGATGTCAATCTGAACTACTAAATATAAGTATATAAGTATTATTTGATACTTCGTATTTTCTTCTTTTTTACTTTTTATATGATTTCACGCTGGATAAAACCGAATCTGTTCCAATTTGTCTGCTAGTCGATCAAGGATAGAGTTGAAACTGTGTCCTGACAATACACTTTCCATCATGACCATTAAGATTGGCTTTTGGTCTTCTCAAATGGCTTCAATATCTTTCACTATTAATAGTGCTTGCTATATTTTTATTAAAGATCTAGTAGTTTCTAACATTTTCCATTTAAGAATACGTTTCCAAATAACTAAAATCCTTAAAAGGGTATTATTTTCAATTTTCATGAAATTTTTTCTTGTTTACGTATTTGACAGCTTACGCCAGTTATGTTTTGTTTAGTTAGTTTTGTTTTAATTAATTTATAACTTGTTCAATTATTTAATTATTTAATAATGAAATTATTGTCATTCGTAATAATATTGCAATTTTTAATTTTATGTAGTTTTAATTTGTTATATGTTGTATTTTGAAGTTAAGCTTAATTTTAATTTATATTTCAATTAATTATGTGCTTTAGTCACTGATGTAATTTTCAATAGTAAAAATGGTAAATTGTAACGAAATTTATGTTTACATGTACACTTGCACCAGTTTTTTTTTATTAAATTTCAAATATTTTTCCCACCGATGAAAATGAGCCTAATTTTAATCAAGTTTAATATTATATGCGCTTTACGGAGAATCTCACTGTATGAGCCACAAAAAATTAATAATCCGGTTCCATTTCGTAATTTCCACTCGTAAGTACCTATTTCCCAATATCCTAGCAATAACTATTACGTAGGTTCTTATATTAATTTCTAGTATTTTACAAACATCGAACTCGATTTGCATTACATTTCACAAGAATGTTACATTGCAATAGCCTAAACAGAATTAAACCAGTCTCTAAAATAAGGTTGTTCCGAAAATAGAAGAGTTTGGTAAACGTATTGCCAGCACAAATTCACAATAAAATATACCTACTCTAGTGAGGTGCGATGCATCGTGTCAGAGAGCTAGCTGACTGGCAACTGAACTGCAAGCACTGTCACTTGACAATGTAACGTGAAATAAGTACCCGCTGCTTTTGTGTAAGTGAGGTATGAATTGTTTAGTAGTCCGCAGTTCAAGTTGAAAGTTGAGTTGAATTATTTAACTATAATGACGCGGTATCAAAGTGATTGAAAGGATGCATTTGGCCTTTATAATGGTCTTAAGTCAAATAAAGGTAACGGTTGCGGTCTATAAATATTATAGTTTGTAACGAGTTCCAGTTGAAACTCATACAATATGAAAAGGCAGAATTATTTATTTGGCTATTTTAAAATTATTATTGATATGCACTTGAACTATACAGAAGGCCTTTATAGTTGTGTAACTGTTTTAAATACTCATAGAATATCATCATCTTCATTTGTATACAGACTAGATAGGTACTTTTTGTAGGGTTCAAGATCCCATAACCGCCCAGCTCTAGAAACGAGAAATACTTTTTTCAACTTTTCAATTTGGTTGAAAATAAAGTGCTGTCATCAGAAGAGGAACATTTGGGGTTCGGAATGAAATTGTAGATATTACAAAAGTTCATTTAACACCAATAATAATTCACGAACTTGTGCTAAAATCTGTACTCAATACTAATATTATTTATGTATTCAATGTAGGACATACAGGTGTTTCTGATGTTACGTCATGTTTCGACTCTACCGTAATATTAAAAAGTACTATGATATTAACAAGAAAGAAAATAATGTACCAGACCAACCCTTCTCATTTTCTGACTGTATGTAGATTTCAGACGGACAGAAATAAAAGCACTCATGTCATAATAAAAGTGCTATAAATATACGCTATTTATCCGAATTTAAACTTGAACTCGTAATGCTTTGTGGAGCGTCTTAAAATATAATACGCGGGGATCGTTTCGAATCTGAGCCCTAACGATAAAACATTATTTACAGATGTTATTGACGTAACTGGTATTATCAGTGATGGCTTAGGCGCGGAGGAAACGAAAAGTCATTCGGACCCCCAAATTCAATCACACATCTATATTATATTGACTCGGGTCTGCGTTGCATAAAGATCAGTGATCAAACTCATTCACCCTAAGTAAGAATAAACATTATGAATGAGTGCGTCGACGCGCGCTGAGTCTTCCATGTATTCATCTAAATTCTAACACCTATTGAGATACAAAGAAAACTTAATATGCAAACTCATGTTCGAAGTCCATTAAACAAACAACAAGGGTAAATGGAAAGCTATTTTTCCAGTTTGAATTGGATGCTTCATTTTTCCATTAGAAATCGATTACCCGCAGTCAAAGAGAGTTGATGAGAGGCTTTCCGCCCAACCTTTCAACACGGATCTGTACCATGCACTTTGACGTAAAATTATTATCCAACATTTTGTGTTGCTTGGGTTTTTTTGGAACGGAGTTCCTTATCGCGCGTTGCGAAAGGGGCCTAGACGGAAAAAATTAAGACCAAAAGTTGTAAAGACACTTTTTATGAGAAGATGATTTTGGTTGCTATGACTACTAGTGTTGTTGACTTCAAGTTGTTGAAAATAAAAAGGCGAAATAATTTTAAAGAATTATGTTTTCAATAGTTTTTTTCGTTTCATCTTTCTATTTCGCATTGAACAGTGTAGTGTCGCGACGATTATTTTTGTTGAGTGTATACAGGTTTTTTTACATAATAAATAATAAAAAATAATAACAATAATGAATCCTGACTGTGTTTCTGTGTTCCGGCTTATATTGCTGATGGAGTTAGGTACCTAAGTAGAGATTTTATACACACAAAAAATATTATTATAAATTAAACAAAGTAAAATTTTATTACAATTATTCCTTCACTAATTAATCGAAAGGAACTTCGTTCCATGCGGGTGTCCCTTGACACCTCTCAAGTTTTTTATTTTTTATTCCACTACTACCCTTGACTGCAATCTCACCTGATGGTTAGTGATAATGCAGTCTAAGATGGTAGCGGGCTAACTTGTTAGGGGTATGGCAGTTATTAAACCCATACCCCTAGTCGATCGGTTCTAGTAGGGTGCACCAGGGAGGTTGTCACTGTCACAAACCTACCTAAAAAGAAGTGTTATCAAACTTAGTTAGTGCATCCAATGAAACATAAGCTACATACCTTTATACAATTTGTGGAGATGACATGTACCTACTATTATTATTACTAAATCAAATCCATACTGTAATATTATAAATGCGAAAATATAACTTCACATTTATAATTATGTGTGGCTCACCGCGTTAGAGAAGCATTAACATTTTTCGATTTGACATCATCTGGTAAATGTAAGTTCCGGTCCAATACGAAAACCAGCTGTTCCGACGTAATATACAAAATTTATTTGAATCAGACTTATTTTTAAACATTAAATATTAAAGATTTATTACTGTATTTATATTGAACTATCATATTAAACTATAATATATAAAGCATTTCTATCGTCAAAAACTGGAAATGAAATAAGACAGAGATAGGAATGGGTGCACACATAACATCAGGAAATAAGTCGGTTTGAAGATAGATGTATATTTTTTCCCTTCGAGTAAACAGTTGAACCAAATGACTAGCTTGTTTGGACTTTCAACGATGTGCCATGGACATCACTAGTAGACACCAGTAGACAGTAGACAGTAGGCAGTAGACACCTTTGTCATAACAACACAAGAACACACAGGCAGGATTTCGTAGTTATGCTACTTGCTAAAACTGACGGTTATTATATCGCAATCGATAGTTTTTTTTAAACTGACTAAGAAACCTCAACATGGTTAAATACCTATTCAATGAGATATTTCTCGAGACAGTAAACCAATGTAAATTTTCAGTTCTCGCCTTTTTTACTTTACTTTCCTTTTTACATGTGGTACTCTGATAAATTATTTTTTAAATTTTTATATGCTCCTGTATGACGGTAACAGGTTTAAATTGTACGGCTTTTATAGTTTATTTTGAATTGTGTTTCCCATACACGGGGTTATTTCGCGCTAACTTCTTGCCAGTAGAGTGTTTTCAAACAAAACTCGAATCTTTTTTATTCAGGTAGACTTTGTCAAGTGCTTTTGAATGGTCGAGTGAATCTATCACTGGTTCGGAATGCCATTCCTACCGAGAAGAACCAGCAAAGAACTCAGTGGTTGCTCTTTTAAAAAAAAAAATCGCAATTACATCAATGTGTAGATACATAAGTGGCTGCCAAGCTCCACTCTCGGATTTTGCGTAACTAGAACTTGTTTCGGCAACCAATGCCTCTTTACAGTCTGGTATATCTAAGTTTCCCGTGAATTTGACTACCAATATCTTGATAACCCAGTAATTTGGTGTTCAAAAAGGGGGTTACCTGGATTTGAGGGCTGCAATTTTGTAAAGAGGTTATTTTGATAGCGCAGACAAGGCATAGCATAGGGCCGGAGTTTTCGAAGTTCACGAGAGATTGAGCCCGCGGGTGATCGCGGGCCGTGGCTAGTCGGCCGTACCGCCAAGCGATTTAGCGTTCCGGTAAGATTAGAAAAACCTATAAGCATACATTTTACAACTACGAGCATGTATCCAGCTGTATATGAGTTTTGGAAATAGCCACGCTAATTCCGGTAAAATATTCCAGTGCCTCAATATACTATCGGTAAATTTCATTAAAATATATCGTATGCAATAATTTAATAAACTGTGTTTATGAAATTATTACAAACATGGTTGGCTCAGTTCGCACATGAATGGATAATGACCCGGAAATGGCTCATTAATCATTGATTACCGAATATCCGATAATGAGGTTCATTAATTATTGTATAATATTATTATAACGATGGGAGACTGATGAAAATGACCACTAAACCTACGAGCAGCTGCCTATATAAACTTATATGTTTAGATATAGATATATGCTATCACGGACTTTTTTTAGAACTTTTAGAAAAGTTTTGTAGAACTTTTTTTTAGGAACTTTTCCACCATACATTGTTTTCGTGTAAATTTAACTATTTAAGCAGGGCACGCCACGTAAGCTCTCAAAAGAGACGATTGTTTCCGACTAAGTTCATATTATTGCAATTTTCGTACGGATATCTAATCTTTTTGAATATAAAATATAGCCTATGTTACTTGCTGATAATGTAGCTTTCTATAGGTGTAAGAATTTTTAAAATAGGTCGGGGAGTTTTTGAGTTTATCCATTACAAACAATCAAATAGTGTTGCCCAAAATCGGTCTTGGTCTTGCAGTCTTGGTCTTGCAGTCTTGGTCTTGCAGTCTTGCATTTTTGCAAGACCAAAACCAAGACTGCCTAAATTTAGCAAGACTAAGACCAAGACTGACCGTGCAAGATTTGAGCAAGAACAAGACTAAGCCTGCGAGACTCTTTCGTCTTGCAGTTAGGACTGAGAGTCGTTTCAGGGAGTATAAGGATTGGGATATACGCTTAGGAACTCTATGAGACGCAAAAAAATTTATAAAAAAAATTTGAAAAAATTATGCGCATTACGAACAATACCATAAACATACATAGAAAATTAAAATATCTATAAGAAAAAAGAGTGCATCCCTAGTTTTGCTCATCGGCACTTTGATAGTGCGCGGCGTCTTGTTGTCGGCATCATCAAAGGTCGGATACTGACCTGTCAAAGAAATTTTACAGCTATTCGGAAGTACAAGGTCAAGATACGCGCGCCGGAAGCTTCTATCGATATCGCATACAATCTTCGGCGCCGCGCCGCACGCACAACCTTTGACACTGTTCGAGTGCCGCCACAGAGTACACTTTCCAAAAAATAAAATAAGTTTCCGGGTGCTCAAAATGGACACGAATACATTACCTATGTTGATCTCGCAAGGAATATTGTAATTAGATAATTACAATAATTGATATCATAATATTTTATTCGGGTAAGTAATTATTATAATATTAACTATATGGGTTTATAATAATTACTTACTATTATAATTATTATTACCTAATAGATAAACATGTTCAATATGTTCACTGCAAATCTCGATTTTTGGAAGTGTGTGTTTTTAAAACACAAAGTGCTTCACCCATTTGACACTACATATTGTAGACAATTTTAAGACACTTGAAACGTGTAAATATTTTCTACAACGCTAATCGAATAGTATAAAAAGCGTGCTTAGAAAATAAAAAGCGTGCAATAAGATTTAAGAAGCATTTAATACGAAACAGACTGACCCCCCGTGGGATACGGTTGATAGCTCAGTTGATTAGATCCCCACCCGGTGTCAGTTGATTTTTAGAATATTTCAATAAATGTTTAGCCATTTATTAATTTGGTTGGTCTTCACTATGGCTATGTTAATTCAAGTTCTAATTAATGTACTTACTATGTTACGTTGTTCTAAGATCTGAAGTAAAGTTTAATAAATAGCAATAGGCTAATAGGTAATTGCGAGACTTGCGAGACTCTTGCTGCAAGACCAAGACTGGGAGCGCAATACCAAAACCAAGACCAGGTGTATTGGCGCAAGACGCAAGACCAAGACTGGCTCACTACAATCAAACAATAAAATCTTTCTTCTTTATAATATTAGTTTAGGTTTGATTACTCGGCGTGACGTAACAAAAAGCACTGTGTATGATTTACTGACTAGATGAAACCCGCGACCTCGTCCGGGTAGCCTCATTCGTACATCGTTCCATCACGTCGATTGGTAGCCCTACGCTCGGAGGTTTTGTCCCTTTAAGTCTGTAGTGTGTGTGTGTGTGTGTGTGTGTGTGTGTGTGTGTGTGTGTGTGTGTGTGTGTGTGTGTGTGTGTGTTACCCCCGATTAGAGGGCAGGGAGAGGTGGACACGAGGAGACGCTTCGCTGTTACATGCAAGACGTCATCTGTTACATGTAAGACGTCATACAATGCGTTTCAAGCAAAGTATAATAACCAGTTACCATGACAATTGGTGCGATACTTGCATTGTATAACATTTCGTATCAAGGCTGGCTCGCTGGCGACGAAGTAGCTAGATAGTTATTATGCAGGCAGGTAAATATGTATGAACGTTACTCGGCCTTGGCAACGTAATTGTAGAGTATGAATTGACTGTGAAATATCCAACGTTACAGGCGTTACAGGCGGACAGAGCAAACTCGCCACCTTCATTACTCCATATTATTATTACTATTACATAACAACACGTCTAGGGTTGCTTCATTCACACAAATCAAGAATTCTTATTTGTTTTAGACGCACGCGACGTGAAGCGATGCGACGTATCTACGCAAAAACGTAGACGTAACCCGTTGTCCTAGGTGATCGACAGAAGCGACGCGACGCGATGCGACGCCATAGAAAATGACAGAAGTATCTACGCGAAAACGTAGACGTAACCCGTTGTCCTAGGTGATCGACAGAAGCGACGGGACGCCATGCGACGCCATAGAAAATGACAGATGTATCTACGCGACAACGTAGACGTTACGTCATTTTCCATGGCGTCACATCACTTCGTGTCGCGTTGCGTTGCTTCTGTCGCTCACCCGTTGCCCTAGGTGAGTAACAGAAGCGACTTTTGACGTATATACGTCTGTCATTTTCTATGGCATCGCATCGCGTCGCGTCGCTTGGCCTCACTTCTGTCGCTCATTTAGGACAACGGGTAAGGAACGCGTGTGCGGTGCGTTCTTGGCATATCTTGTGTATATAGTACCTACAACAAGTAGTTGATCGAACAACTTGTATTGCGAGATAGGCGTGCGCTTAGCGACAATCATGAATAAAGACAGCAATCATAAGGTTTAAGTTGAAACGCAATTGTCTAGAAAATGCAATTTGGCGTCCCAGTACGACGCCGCGTAGAAACCAATTTGGGGAACGGGATGACCTTTTGAGATCGTCCCGCTTTCACTCGAGACTGGATAACTGTCATAATAACAATTCTTTTTATTCACCTTCTAAGGGGATTCCTGATACGATTTTAAAGTTACGATCTAATTTACTCTAATTTAACTTATATGTAGGTATTACCTATTACAAATTCCATACGCCTAACCTAATATCCGATTACTACAAATCAAACAAAAACCAAATCCTTAGACATAATAGATAGTCCACATTGTTCACTCAGAGAACAATAAAATATATAAATCTTTCGGCTATGAGATTGTGTGATGTGTGATGAGAAGTGTGTCCGTATAGTCTATCCAGATCTTTTTAAGCGTACTTCCTTCCTTTGGTTATTATAGTTAAATAAAGCAACAAATCTTTATTTGTGGACTAGCTAATACTCTACGTCCGCGTAGATTGAGGTTATTGGGTTCCCGCGGGAACTCTTTAATTTTCCGAGATAAAAGTAGCCTATATGTTATTCCAGACTATAATCTATCTCTCTGCCAAATGACATACAGATCCGTTCAGCCGTTCTGGCGTGATTGAGTAACAAATATCCATCTATCAATCAAAACTTTCGCATTTATAATATTAGTATAGATTACTTGGACACAGAAACGACTTTGACGACCTCCGTGGCGCAGTGTGTAGCGCTGTTGCCTTAACGTGCGGAGGTCCTGGGTTCGATCCCCGGCAGGGTCTATTTGGGAATTTATAATTTCTGAATTTTCCCTGGTCTGGCCTGGTGGGAGGCTTCGGCCGTGGCTAGTTACCACCCTACCGGCAAAGACGTGCCGCCAAGCGATTTAGCGTTCCGGTACGATGCCGTGTAGAAACCGAAGGGGTATGGGTTTAATATAACTGCCATGCCCCTTACAGGTTAGCCCGCTACCATCTTAGACTGCATCATCACTTACCATCAGGTGAGATCGTAGTCAAGGGCTAGCTTGTAGTGGATAAAAAAAAAAAAAACAAAGTTAGTTGCAGCCAACCATATCTGCCTATATTTCAAATTTTGATAGCTGAAGGCCGGCTCATGCAGCTTTAATCAGAATACCTTATTTGACCGCCAAGCCAAGCGCAAAGCCAAGGTTTCTGAGGTAAGGTGAAGCTTTGTATACACGCTAGCCGTGAATTTGTAACGCGACCACGTCTTATGGCAGACGTTCGGGGCATTTATCATTTTAAAAATAGTTTTGTTGTAAACTTTGCGCGAGATCTCTTTGTAATATTGGACTCCCGGTCGCCGATGACAACTATGCTAAAGATCAGACTCTCCAGCTGCTTAATGAAGCAACCGCTTGCATCACCTAGTCCTAGGACAACGGGTAACTGAAGATAATATAATATTTTAAAAGGAAATCTTTTAATCCAGACTAATATTATAAATGCGATGGTATGTCTGTCCGTCTGTCTGCCTGCTACGCTTTCACGGCCCATATTTTCAATCGATTTTGATGAAATTTGGTATAGAGGCAGGTTACATCTCGAGAAAGGACATTATACTTTTTATGCCGGAATATAAAGAGTTCCCGCGGGAATCGTAAAATCGTCATCGTCTAGTTATCTTAACATATTCATATTCATTTATTTATTCTGCATTCCAATTTTAACAATTATTCTTATAAGGAATTACATAATGTCAATAGTTAAGCAATAGTGATGTAGTTTAAAAGGAAAACGTGAATGACTGACTGATCTATAAAAGCTTAGCGCAAACCATTATTGTACACAGTTATGTTTATATTATTTAGGACTCTATTGAAATTTGCATGGGCTATGCTTATTGGATATGTTTATGTTTGAATTATAGTGACGATGCCAGTGAAGAAGATCAGCAGGAGTCGTCGGGAGCGGACATGTGTCAGTGCCATCTCCCCCTCCACTGCAACACCCCTCGCAGAGAGTTTTACGGCAGGTAGCCCGCAGTCGTCGTGCAGCTGCTGCGTTGCGCGAACAGGCTCATGATTAAGGGCCCGGATGGGATCGAAACTAGTCGGGCACTTTCCGCCAAAACAGGTGAGTTACAACCGGGATATAGTTATAGCTATGCTTATACCTTTTTTTTTATAGCTCCATACGAGTATTTTCACGATTTTTACGCCTCAAAAGGGATTCTCTTGTTAATCGAACGCACAAATGAATGCGATTTAGACTTGTATGCGTAATGACTTTTAATTTTTATTGAGTGTACTTCATTGATATGTAGAATTTTAGGTGTACTTTACTATCAGAAATTAGTAATAATTTAACCGCGACATCCAACGAAAGCAACAAACGAATGCCACGTGCATTCGATAGGCTAGTCACCTAGATCATGTTAGCATGCATGAATTTCGTAAAATCCTACCTTAGTGAACTTTTAGGTTTTGTCTAATCCATACTAATATTATAAATGCGAAAGGTGTCTGTCTGTCTTCATCCGATTTCGATGAAATTTGGTACAGGGATAGTTTGTATCCCGGGTAAGGACATAGACTACTTTTTATCCCGGAAAAATATAAAGTTCCCGCGGGAATAAAAAATCCTTAAGTCGCGGGCATCATCTAGTAAAGAAATATATATATGAAAATTAGATATGTACGCTTACTCTGAGTTTTTACATTGCAAATACGATTGATCGACGTGAGAGCTTACCACGCCAAGTGTAAGATCTCTTGCTTTAAAGTCACAAATTCGGTGTTTGGAGGGCTAGTTGTAAATAAATACACGAAATGATGAAATGAGCTCTAAACGCTCAGAGTAAGCGTAAAGCCCGCGACTTAGCATACGTGGATTAAGGTTTTTGATTTCCACCTGAAGTCTAGGCTCCTTGTCCGGGATGCAACCTACTTCTGTGTGTACTTATCTCTATACCAAATTTCGTCAAAATTGGTTGAACAAATGGGCCATGAAAGATTACTATTGAGAATTAAATCTTCGTTTGAAAATTCTAGGTCCACTGGTTAATAGAATAAGAGATAGCTGTACTTTTGGTAACTATCACTAGGAAGGCTGATTCAGTATTTGGTGGGTCTAGGGCTCTCTTCTGGTTAGAATAGTGTCGGTCTGTCCATATGCGGCTGGGGACCTGACTACTTATCGCCGCTCAAAGACGTGTTATGGTTACCAAAAATGAACAATAAGTAGGAAGGCTGATTCTGGTACAGTACTAAAGTATGCGCAGTACCTATGTGAACAGTATAATAACTGAAGCTATTCATCGGGCCGTTCTCTAGATATAGCCGCTCAAAGACGTGTTATGGTTACCAAAAATGAACTATTACTAGGAAGGCCTACCTAAGTAAGGTATCATAAGGCATATATAATGACATTACATTAGGTACGTACATATTATGGGAACATTAGAATTTTAGAATCATATCATACTAATATTATAAATGCGAAAGTGTGTTTGTTTGTTGGTTTGTCCTTCAATCACGCTGCAATGGAGGATTCATTATAAAATCTATCAGCAAATAGAAATATAGCGTGTAAAAAGATAAACGGCCACGAAATAACGTATTATAATCTCAACAAAGTATTCGTATTGGTTGGACCATCTTTTCCATTGTAAAGTAGCTATATAACCTAGCCAGGATAAAGTAGGTATGTATATCTCATGTTTCCATAATATTTTCCTACCTAAATTATGATACCAACTGTCAGCTTTGTGTTTAAAATTGAATTGAAATTTCAGAAATGATAAAAGATTGTTAATTTATTTATTGATGAAGGTTTAATTAGGCCGATATTTGACTCATTCGATGTATTTCACTCGGTTCGTTCTTTGGAGGGGATACGCCATAATGGAATAATTTGCATAAATACGAATATTTTGACGTTTCAAAGTTAGTCTGTTACCGACAGATTCAACGATAATTGAATACTTTTCTGTTTAGATTGCAATTTGATTTAGAGCTTAACGATAGCCATCGTGGCGGAATTAAATGATCATTTACTTTATGTTTAACCAAGTATTTATCTAATCGTTATCTAATTACATTAAATCTCTCTTGGAACCGCTACACGTTTAACCATTTATTCGTGCACGTTTTAAAGAGAGTACAAACATATTTTAAAAAGCAATTTAATTATTCGCCCATCTTCTGGAATTGAGCTTACACTAATGTCGATGCTTGATATGATAAGAATGATGGAAAGGTATTACAAAGGAAGTAAATCACAAAATGTATAATTTACTTCGAATGCCCGCGACTTCGTCTGCGTGGTTTGAGGTTTTTTGGATCCCGCGGGTACTCTTGAATTTTCCGGGATAAAAAGTAGCCTAGCCTATGTGCTATTCCAGATTATAATCTATCTTTGTGCCAAATTTCAGCCAGATCCGTTCAGCCGTTGGGGCGTGATTGAGTAACAAACATCCATCCATACATCCATACATCCACACATCCATCCAAACTTTCGCATTTATAATATTAGTAAGATAACTTTTTTTTACATGTTAAATTAGCTATAGCTCCGAACCAGCTGACGTATATCGTCAGTTGTTATACTGTTCACATAGGTACTACGCATATTTTGATACCATACAAGAATCAGCCTTCCTTGTAATTGTTCATTTTTGGTAATCATAACACGTCTTTAAGCTGCGATAAGTAGTCAGATCCATAGCCGCATGCGGGCAGACCGATACTATTAACACCAGAGCAGAGCCCTACACCCATACTGAATCAGCCTTCCTAGCGATAGTTACTAAAAGTACGGCTATCTTCTATAATATAAGGCTTTGTTAGTCGTCCAGTCAGTTACGGTACTTCTTTATTTGTATTAAAATATTGCACCTACATAATATATAGATTGTTGATAACGTTCCAATTCACTGATGCCAAAATTCCATTTCACTGTGTCGTATAATTATTGTAAACGTCTTTTTCATAGACATTTTATTCAGCGTCCAGACCGCAATACCGCAGTGCTTCCTGTTTTGCGCGGTATTATGCCACTTTTCGCAAAAGAGCTTTATTTCTTAGGTGTTAAGCGTGAAAATGCAAAAAATTAATATAAGACGCGCAGAACGTGTGTTGTCTATTCAGTACAAACAACATGACTTTGAAGCGAAGAAACAGCAATTTTGTATCTGATAATAATTATGGGCCTGGCCATCAAATTTAGTTTAAGGTATGAATATAATTTAGGCAAAATGTTTTTAATGAGTGAGATAATGAAGATCAAAGTGTTTATCCGCTAGAAGATTTTTTTAGAAATTAGCACAGGTTCTGACGTCACACGACCATGTCTCGAGCCACACACGAACTATAGATGGGAGACTGACATTGAAGGTTCAATGGCCGTTGCCGATTCCTCTATTATACCTACTCTAGCTAAAATTTAATACGACTGTGTTTTCCCACAGTAGCTAATTGGATCAATAGGTATTATAATATAATACTAGTTGTCCCGCATTTGTACGCTTAGTTTAAGTTTATTGCATTGCAAATTCGATTGATCGTATTGAGCGTTCGATCACATTATCATCAAAGTAAAATGAACCTCAACTGCATTGGTTTAGTGTTCGATTTCGTGTATGCATTCACATCCAGCTCTTCAAACGGTAGGTACGTTGCGAAATTAAAATCGGTTGTACTGAATTTGTAGCTTAAAATTAAGGCTTTTGGGTCCCATTTTACTTTGACCAACGCCCAATACGATCAATCGAATTTGCAATGTAAAAACTTAGACTGAGCGGTTACTTAACTAACTTTGAAGTTGACTGGTTCATTCGGGTAGAATATCTGAAAATCTCTCAACGGTGTGAAATTCTTATGAATAATTGGGCCTGAAAGCCGAAATGAAAATTTTCACAAATATGACACGAAAAATTACCAAATTTCATGCAACTTATCTGTCCTTATTTAGCCCGCTTGGGGTGGAAATACTGAGATTCCTTTCGAGTCTCTACTATCAAAATGTCAACATTGTGTAAGGTGGTTTCTGCAGCGATCTTTACAGACCTGCAGATTGAAACAGCTCCTTTTCGTACCGGAAAATCAAAAGCTACCACGGGATTTATCAAAACTTAAAACTACACAGATGAAATACTAACCATCAGCTACAAATATATAGTTTAGGTATAACATAATCCAAAAAAAAGGAGGAAAAATATAATCAAACAGCTGTCGAGTGAATTAAGATATTTGCGGTGTGTTCGCAATTATGCCGCACTGCCGAACAATCCTGCAATGTTCTCATACTGTAGTAAAATTCTTATACAATAGTTAGCTAGTTCTGATAAAATCTAAGTCTAGAAATAGTTCTAGTAAAATTCTAATACTCCAATATACAATGGCCAATGCATTCGGTAAGTTAGCAAATTGCGCCAAGACGGTTTTGATATAATCTATTCAAAAATCCACAAAAGCCAGTTAGAGGATAATGTGCGCCAAGAATGGCGAGCACGCGGGCCAATATGTAGTAGGCGCTTAAACTTACAGGCAGGCTCACTGTGTCGGAAGTTTCACATGCATGCCGCCGCGTTGCAGTTAACGTCCAAATTATCTTGTTAGTCGAGGTTCGCTCTGCACTGCGACATTTGTGTAGGCCGTAGGTTTAGGTATTTACAATATTCTAAAAAGTTGCCACAAAGTGAATACACAGGGTACTCCGCATTATGGGAAAAAATACTCCCCAGCCTCGCTCGGGATTTAGGAATCTAAAAATGTTAATTAATTCGTCCCCGTGGATTATAATTTAAAAAATCTTGTGGGAACTCTTCCATGCTTTCAACTATTGTATACTGATGCCAAAAATCATGCTGAACCATCAAAAAAGTACGCATTCACTTTTATAATATTAGAATCTATTGATAAAGACGAATAGAAAACTTTTAATAACGTATCAATAATTGATAGCATATACGATGCACGTTTTGGCAATTGATCATTATATTATTGTTCAATTTTCCGAACACAATCGGTCCCTCTGGTCCCGTTGTATACTAAAATTGCGTCTATTCGGCTCTTGTGATAGAGTTGTCTATAATGGCATCGATCTATGCATTTTCCATTCATAGAGGATGCCGCCAGTGAGATCCATTTAATGGCGTTATCGTATGGGCCATTTTAGGCTTAGCTCTAAGCCGTCGGGCGGATTTTGTTATGGATTATGTTATGTGATTGCAAGCGAAAAAGTTGCTGAAAGGCGTAGCCTAAATTTCAGTCATAATAACTACTTATATTTTATTGACGTTTAAAGAGTGTCGGCGCCAATTTTGAATGAGTATCTTTTGATTTTGGCTTTGACTATATTGGTTAGGTACGCGTAATATATTATTTCGGAGCTGCCTCATGAGTGTTATGGATATAATGCTGATAACGAGGCCCTAGGTTTGGTACCCAGGTCTGGCCATTGGGTTATACTGATAAGAAATTTTCAGCACTAGCCCGGAGGTAGGAAGTGTAGTTGGAATGATGTTTCTCCAATCGTGTTGGATTTTCCTACCCATTGAGCTAGAGTAAGGGAATAGAAAATGCACCCGTGTTGTAGTAAAACATATAATATATTTTAAGCGCAGATGCGTACCGTGGCAGAAATTCGGTTGGGAGATCTAGATATTTTAGTAAACTGTTGTCATGGTCAGTGTAGCACAAAACGAGTGTTCATCTGACCGGAGAAGTTTCAGGGAAAAGGTGCATAAGCGTAGGGAAATTCTAGTCCCTTAGCCATCAGATGATCCCCAGACAAATGTCTGATGACCTCTGATGGCTAAGGGACTCTGAAAACCCTCGAAAATAGGAAGAATAACGCTGAAATGAGGACATCGTGTCCTCATTTCAGTGTTATTTGTTTTCGAATCATTTGCGATTTTTGTTATCGACTAGTAACTTATTTTTCTTGACGTCATTTCGAGGTTGTCGTCTTGTCGTCTAGCTCAAGCCTATCTCGTAGTTTAAAGTTAAATATGCTCAATTATTGGCGAAAACGTGTGAAAAAATATAAATCAGAGCTTTTAACTTACAGCAAATCGAAATTTCAAAGATGCCAATAGATAAATTCCACCTAAAGTTTGCAATTTCCAGTGAATTAATTTCTATTTTTATTTCATAACACGCAATGTCAGTACGTGTAATTTAAGAGTCTTGTGAATATCTGGCGGTAATGAGACAGCCCTAACAATAACAAAAAATATATGATGCTTTACTAATGTTACGTGAATTATTAATATTTAAGCTTGTTTAGCGTCGCGGTATGTTATTAATTTTCCGGGATGTGAAGTAGCCTATATCCGTCTCCAGAATGAAAGCTATCTTTGTGCCAAATCTCATCTGATTCGGACATGCAGACAGACACACCTTTGCATTTATCATATTAGTATATTTTAAAGACAAAATGTATCAAATTTACATTACCTAATGTCAAGCAGGTAAAAACCACTGTTTTTCTCAGAATAACGTTAGATGCTAAACTCCAATGGCCGCCATCACATAAATGACTTATCGAACAGGCTTAGTTCTGCTGCATACGTGGTTAAAAAGATTCGCCAGTTAACAGATATAGAAACGGCGAGATTAGTTTATTTTTATGACTTTCATAGCATTATGTCATATGGTACATTATGGGGTAATGCTGCTGATATTAATTCTGTTTTTGTGCTGCAGAAGAGGGCTGTTCGAGCCATATATAATATGGGACCAAGGCAGTCACTAAGAGATAAATTTAAAGAAATCAATATTATGACAGTGCACAACCAATATATATTTGAAAATTTTGTATATGTACATAACACATTGATAAATTCAAGAAGAAAAGTGATTGTCATAATGTCAATACTAGAAATAAAAATAAACCTGTGAAGCCTGCTTCTAGGCTTAGTAAAATTAGCAACTTATGTGTTGGAAACAGTTTCCGCTTCTACTCGTACAATAGGCTCCCAGAAGACATGTTGAAGATGTCTCTGAATAAGTTCAAAGTTATTGTAAAACGTAAACTCATTGAAAAATCTTATTACCATGTAAAGGATTACTTAAACGACAAGGAAGCTTGGCAATGATTTGCTCTAATGGCTCTGATAGTTCCCTAGTTAAGATGTTATTTGGTGAGATGGTGATAATAAAAAAATATAAAACCCGGCTGAGTTTGGTGTAGACTCTTCTCAGACCAGGGCGCGTTTGGAACCCTCGTAGCTTTAGTTTTAAGATACCGTAACTGATTATCACCAGATTATCACCATCATGTTTTATAAGTAATTTTTAAAGTCAATAAGTGTACCTATATTGAATAAATGAGTTGATTGATTGATTGATTGATATGGAAGCTGGTTTACTATAGATTTACGCATGCGCAACGGATAGGTGACGACAAGGATAAAACATAGGTTGAAATAATTTAAAATAAAGTTTATTAAAGAAAAGCATAAAAATAAAACATATTTCTATAATTATGTCGACAGTAGGTTATTATCAAAAAAATACAGAAGCCAAAAGCCTAACCTAAGTTTACATTATTAGTGTTTTACATTGTGAACAGACATAACCCACTGTTAGTATCTCAAACAAAAAGACATGTTTCGGCAAACAGAAACAAATTCCTGATTTAAAGAAATGGATTACTTAATACATTATATTTTATAAGTGACTTGTTTGGCCTAAATACGGAAATAACTCCAATGTCAATGATAGTGGGTAAGCGTATGACACACATATTTATATTTATTGGTTATATGCTCGAAGATATTTCGTTATGATTCTTATTTGGGCTGAAGCGATAAATAACAATGAATTAGTTAGGTATAAAATCTTAGTTTAAGATTAATGAACACTTTTTTAACAATATTATTTATTTATTTATTTTATTTAATGCCTTTAAAAAATCTAAAATTACACCACATTTTTGCAGACCAAAGCACTAGACTAACAATAAAGGCTGGCGTTTGTAAATTGCAGCCCAAATAGACCGTAGTCGGCGTTAGGGCTGACAGATCGACGAAGTTATGTCACTCACACAATAAAGCATGACAATTTACTTATTTTAAATCTTTCTGTTTAGTAAGAATGACGAACAAAACGATTTTATTTTAGATATGAATGTAACTCACATTCTCTTATAGCTTAAATAATCTATTTAAGCATTAAACATAATAACTACTATTGAATACATATACATTTATTATAAATATAGTAACATTTTTCGACGAGTGCAAGTTAAGTATAAAGTTTTTAAATAAGAAAGTTTTTAATAAGATTATGTCTGGATGTTAGTATTGTAAGAAAGCTTGTTGAATTGATTCAAATTAATTACTATACGAAGAGGTACTAAAATTCTACATTAATGATACGGAACCTTAAAAACGGTCAAGGAACGGACTGAAATTCAAAAGGTCGATGGTGTTATCACAACTGTTATACCCACTACCATTGAAGTGGAAAAATGCTGAAAAAAAAAGCTGTAAGTATATTTTTAATCAAAAGAGCATTTAGGCGAAACAAATGAGACACACTATGAAATGTTTATAAATAAGAGATAGAAGGTGAGAGCCGTACATCGGTAGAGTGAGAATATGAATGCAAGCTTTTTACAAACCACACCTACATAAATCTACTGCGGACGAAATTAGATAGCGTGTTAAAAACACAGATACAATTTTTACAAATCTTAGAATTTCGAATGCCTACTACCTATGTATTTCTGAATCATTCATATACAACAGTTTATACAATCAAATAGTAAGCTAAATCTACATTGATCTAAATTACAGTTACGATAATAGGTATTCAATATTACAGCAATATCCGGTCGTAATTCATTCAATTAGTGGTTTTCAGATAACATCTGGACACTTCGGCCAGCGTGCCATGCCAAGTGTTACATTTATCTGTAATGCTTCAATAGGAGTAGCGGTACTTCTGTTTTGCCAATAACAGATCTCGTCGATCAGTCTAAAGAATATTTCAGTCCACAATTCTCCCGAGATAAGTAAAGAGAAAAGCTAGATAAATGAGAATTGCGATAAGAGCGGCCTAGGCGTGGATAGCGGCGCTGTCGGCAAGCGGTGCGGATCACTGGGCTGATGCACCTCTCGGCTTGCGATGTGTGAAACATTGGAACGACTGAATATAGGTTGACACGAAACGAGGACTCGACGGGAAGGAAACTCACCGAGCCGACGGAAGTGGTTAGTCGCAGTAAGTAGCGGCCGCCACTCACCAACACATGTCGAAATATTCCATAACAACGTCGACACGCATGTGTCGTCCGACCCTGGAGCGCGTGCTGCGGCGTGTGCCGAAACGCGACGGCCATGACGCAACCGACACATCCTGACCGCAGGCTCGACCGCCGCCGCCGTCATCGACGACCTAACTAGATATGCCCGAAGGCTTACATACCTTTGGTCTTCGCTTTGCTCCTGGGCCCGGGGGCATTCCTGCCTCGGCCTGAGGACAGGCGTCAGCCCCCATTTCTCGACCAACTCTATACGAGCAATGGTGGCTGCTCAACGTCAATGTGTCATCGGGTCGCAGCAGGCTCGGAGTCGGCGGTGCGACGCCGACTCGGCGGCGAGGCCGGCTGGCCCGCGGCCGCCGCCACCCTACGCGCGCGCCATCTGCTGCGGCGCTACGCCCGGCAGACCGCCCGCGTGCCCGCGCCGCCGAGCATGGCGCGACTACAGCGCGCGGCGCGGCGTCCGCATCGCTCACCGGCACGCCCGCTCCCGCCGCTAGCTGGGCTCGCGAGATGCTGTCTGTGATATAACGTCCGATAGGAACGCGTCGCGGCTGCTTACGTAACGCGTGGGGCGCGTGCGGCGGCGCCTCACCGGGCGCGGCGAGTCATCGTCGTCGAACGGAGCCGCGTGGGATCGCGAGGCCCGAGCGAGCGCGTGTGTCGCCGTGGCGCGACGGCGGAGGACTGGAGGCGGCCGGTCGCGCTTGCGTCCCGCCCCCCGCGCGTCTCCACAGCTAACCCCCCACCCCCCTCTCCCGCCCGTGGCCGCGCTCGCCGCACGCGTATCGACACCGCGTGCCGACCACTGCACCGCGGTCGGCCACCCCCGCCCGCCCGAACAACCGCCCGCCCGCCGCGCCGCTCGTCGCCGCACGCCTCCGCACGCCGCCGCGGCCACACGCAACCCTTCAAAGTCGCGACCCTCCGAGGAAAACGTTCGCTTTCCTTGCCCTTATTTGCGCTTTCGGGTGCTCGCCTCACTTTCCTCGCTATTTCGTTGCACGAATAGGATCATGGGCGTCGGGTGCACTATGGACCGTACCGTACCGAGTGACGCCTGAATGAGTTCGTTCATGAGGTTCGTGATTATTATGGAGTAAATTCGCAGTAGAAAAACCATCGTCAGTAAAAAGGTGTAAAACAAAAAATGCAGGAAGGCTATGTAGATACAAGAATATAACTTTACATCACTGGCGCTCTGTTGATGTCGGCTGTGTTCAGGCGCGGCGCGTGTGGCGCGGAGGCATGGCGGCGAGTGCTGCAGCGGGGCCGGCCGGTGCACCGCGCGCCGCCCGCACCGCCTCCGGTCTGCTCGCGGATGCACCTCGCGAGCCAAATACTCGATCTGATAACGTGCCACCGGCCTTCGACTTATCGATGGACAATACCACTTGCGAATACGATTGTTTACATCCGGTGTATGTAAAAAATATAGTTTTCAAAATTCCAAAAAAAGTTACCAGCCGATTTTCAAAATTTAAACGCTCACACGTGTCTCAATAAATTTCTCAACTCTTAGTACTATTCCCATCTCGATCCTCCCAAAATCCTCGGAGCTATGGCCAAAAATACGTCTCAGGCGATTTGCATCTGATAACCATTTTCAATGGTAAAATTACATTTCAAGGTTCAAGTGGTACTCGTATAATAGTTCAAGCGCTTTGAGTTAGCATCTGTAAACTTATAGGGGTAATAATTTAGCATGCGATAACGCTCTTTGCTCTAAAGCATCGGTGTCCATGTTATTTCATTCAAGGTGCTGTTGTGTAGTTATTTCAGTAGAAGGTAAATTTAAGATGACGTAAACGATATAATAGTTTAAAAAAACTAAAAAAACACGCTTTTGACGCAGACACTCCGGGTCTCAGGAAAACAAAAAATCACTAATCCTGATTATCCTAGTAAGGATAACAGGTCAAACTGTTTAAAATATTGAATTGTCATTGGTCCTTAATAAGTATGCCAAATTTCGAGTTAATCCGACGTTCTAAAGGGGGTCAAAATCATGTTCAAAGATTCCGTTACATACTAACATACATACGTCTGAAGCTAATAAAAAGCGTGTAAAAAGAGCACGGATCTAACTCCCTTCAGCTATGTTTGAGACAGGAGTTAATTATTGTATCTTAATAATGATTTTAATTTTAATTTATTTTGTTAAAAGAGCAACCATCGAGTTTCTTTCTGGATTTCCTTGGTAGGAATGGCATTTCGAACCAGCAGCAGATTCACACGACGATTCAAAAGCACTTGTAAATGTTAATTTGAATAATAAAAGCATTTGAATTTGAATTTAATCATACGAAAGAGAAGACATGTATCTATGCTAATATTACATCCATATTGTGGTTTGGATATTATATATAACACGATTTAAGTATTTCGAGATATGAGAAACCTACTTATCAAATGTGAAAATGTATACAGTTTTTTGAAATATAGAAACACATGCCATTACTAAAACAAATTTTATGACTCGGTCTCACCTGGTGGTGTGTGATGATGCAGTGAAAAGGAACCAATCTTTGAAAATTTTAATCCATTTCGCTAATGTATTCAATTCGCAGCATCGCACATACAAATTAACTCTCTTAATATACAACTTTTAATTGATGATACTTAATTTAACAATTATTGTATTAGCTTACTAATATTATAAATGCGAAAGTTTGGATGGATGTATGTATGGATGTTTGTTACTCAATCACGCCCCAACGAGTGAACGGATCTGGCTGAAATTTGGCACAGAGATAGATTATTATAGTCTGGAATACACATAGGCTACCCTTTTTATCCCGGAAAATTAAAGATTTCTCGCGGGAACCAATAAACCTCGAATCACACAGACTAAGTTGCGGGCATTCCCTAGGTAAATATAAATCAAAATAATGGTTTTTTATATTTTTGCTGGAAATTATATTGGTACACGTTATTTTTGAAGTGGTATGGTAATATTATCTAATATATAATATTTTCGTGTCACGGTGTTTGTAACAAACTTCCTCCGAAACGGCTTGACCGATCCTCATGTTTTATTTGTGTATATTCGGTAGGTCTGAGAATAGGATGCAAACAATTTTTTTCCATACCCCTAACAATTAAATTTATTATTAAATATAATTAAAATTAATAAAAAATACGACTGCTCTGCCGTAGCCCGTATTGAATTACCTTTGGAATCTTATTCACATTTTTATTAAATGATATTTTTTTGTGAATCACTGGATATTGAACTATAGTGTTATATATTTTTGGAATCTACTCATCATTTTGTAGATGATATAGTTAATCTTATTTTCGAAGATTTTTTTTCAACTTTCGTTTTTAATGCGGGATCATGATCACCCCATCAATTTTTTTAAAATTTTACTAGCCTATGTCACCCGGAATAAGCTAGGAATTCTAACGATACCTCATTTATCAAAATCGGTTTAGCCGTATAGAAGTTATGGTGGAATATACAAACTCACATACATACATACGAGTACATGAACCCTGAAAACAATATACTCCTTTTTTCAGACAGTCATATAAAAATACCTCAATCCACGCGAATAGAGTCGCGGGCATCAGCTAGTGATCTATAAATAAGTAACACGTCAAAAATGCATGAACTATCACACTCCCAATATAAAAACTAACGGGCTTGCACTGGTCGAGCTGCTACGCTCAGGTAACTATGCTACGACTTGCTACGGTTTGCATCTGTAGCCCTTGCTACAGGAGGTGCTACGCATAATTTTGGTGCTATGTGAGCGCGAAAACACGGTACGGTACTGAAGGATTTGGAGATTTTTATTATCAAACACACTACGGACAGGATGGTCCTACGAAACGTCCGCACGAAACGCCCGCGTCGTATGGAAGACACATACTGTCGTAATGCGCTGCGCTATGCAGCTTCATATAAAGAAGTCGTGCTACAATCGTGCATTAAAGGATTTGAAAACCCACCACATTACTATTATTCTAGAACTAGCATTTTATATATTAGGGTCACGACCCTTAGCAATGAGAAATACGACGCAGGGAATAAAATTGTAAGTATTATTATTCATTAGCTATTACAATCATGATTGGGTATAGCTATAGCAGTTCCTCAGGGGTCAGGACATATTATTATCCAACGCGATTACATTGTGCGGCAAAATATAGTATCGTAAGACGAATATAATTTTTTTGGACAAGTTAGTCCTCAACTGCTAATCCACTAAGCGGTAGTACTAAGTGAAGGTGTAGTCTAAGATGCTAGCGGTATATTAAATTCATTCCCCTAATAATTGGTTGATGTGTTTTAACGTTTAAACTACACGTGAGTTTATCCGGTAGTTATGTATACTTAAAATGGTTTGTGTGTTTTCAAATCCATGAATGTATTTTTTATTTTCGAAAATATTAAGTGTTCACTTTTAGCAAGTCAACATCGTACCGAGACTCTAAGCGAAAAGACCGCGTCATTCACTTTTTGATGAACCGTGCATACTAGGCGACTTGACAAAACGTATTTCCTCTCAGTCGTATCAGTTATGCGAGGATGTTTTACCTGTCCAGTCCCTAGTGTATCTGCTTCAGTTTATCGCACCAACGATTTATCTGCACTTCGCCGCACTATGCTATGACGACGCCGCGCCCTGATGTGTCCCGATCCTTACTCAATACTATTGCCAGCCAACCTCCGCATCTCAAAACGGGACGAATCAATAATTCGTTTGAAGTGTACGGGCACGAAATTAGCGACTGTTTAAAACCGCAAAATTTGTCTGGTGATTTGCAGGTATTATTGAAATCTATACTTATAATAAAACTGTAGCTGGAAGATTTCTGTACATTTAATATATTCTGAAAATGTATATAATCGGGGTATGCTTTACTATCGATACTGGGCACAAAACAGATTTAAATTTAATTTTTGTCTGTCTGTCTGTATGGCCGCGCATCACGCGAAAACTAATGAACGGATTTAAATGAAATTTGGTATAGCGGTAGCTGATACTCCGGGTCAATATATAAGATAGTTTTTATCCCGATAGAAAATAATGTTCCTCCAGGATAGGGGTTTTTTGTTGATTTTACTCCATAACTCAGTCAAATCTGAACTGATTTGAATAAATCTTTCTTTATTACAAGGTATATATGTATCATCAGGTAAGTTTTGTCCAATTTTGGTGAAGATTTGATAAATATTATCAGAGATAGAGGACAATATTCTACAAAACTCCTCAACAGATAATAGCAATTCACTTGATTAGGACTTAATAATATCTTTTTGGTGGCGTTTGAAGGAAAAAAAATAATTATAAAAAATTGCGACCAAGAGAAAATCTGCCAAGAGCCGTTAACATAATTTACTGTTTACATCGGTATTTCCATAATATTTCAATGCCATATGTTTGCCTGTGATATGTGGACTTAATTTCGTAAAAATGTCGTGACTCAATCTGAAGTCTGAACCAGAGTTTACGTAGCTTGAAAGGGCAGATAACTAACTTTGCTACAGAAATGTTATCTGCAGCAGTATCTTCTGGAATGGAATCCTCAGTAAAGAACCTCGAAGACAAATGCTGTAACCAAGAGCTTGACGTAGTTTGTGCAACCGCATAATATGAATGTGGCTTCATCGCCAGTAAATAAATAACTAAATAATAATAATTAATATTATGAATAATTATAAAATTATTCCCTTGATAGCTAGCCGTAGCGTACCCGTGGCCAGTGACGCGTGACCGGGGGCCGGGTCGGGAACAGGAAACTTTCTGAGTGCGCGACCCGAATGAGCAGTAAGCAGTCCACAGGAGCAGTCGAATGAGGGCAGTTAAGTTACAAAAATTTCTTTCGTGTTTTATAAATAAGTAATAGGAACTTTAGTGGTAGGTCGTATAAATAATTTGAAAATTAGGGAATATTTTTGTACCTACATTGTTATTTTAGTTTGCATTAGACGTTTCGTATTGTATCGATTTATCTATTTCACAATTTTAAAATTAGTAGTACTTATATATTTATACTTATATACTTATAATATTATAAATGCAAAAGTTTGGATGGATAGATGTATGGATGGATGGATGGATGTTTGTTACTCAATCACGCCTGAACGGCTCAACGGATCTGGATAAAATTTGGCACAGAGATAGATTATAGTCTGGAATAACACAGGATACATATTTTTATTCCGGAAAATTAAAGAGTTCGAAGTTACCAAAAATATATATATTTTTTGGATTTTCTTTGCAAATGTTATATGCTACGCAGTAGCGAAATAACTACAAACGCTCTACCAGACTGGCAGGACTCCCAACTAGATTCCCAAAATTCGTCACTAGCTTTCGGACCATATCGCCCCGCTGTCGCCGTCGCTCGGCCGTCGCTAATTTCGTGCCTGACACCTTATGGTTATTGTCTGTTCAAATCGTTGTTGAAATGGCAATAAACATGACAGCATGACAATGAAATGCTGTAACATCAGAAAAAATTGGGAAAAATTTTGGAGAAAAATTCAATGTAAACTTAAAAAATTACATCTATACTTCTATTCTAATATTATTAACAGGATGATGCCCGCGACTTCGTCCGCGTGGATTAATGTTTTTTAATTCCCGCGGGAAATTTGTAGTTTTCCGGGATAAAAAGTAGCCCATGTCCTTCCCCGGGATGTAACCTACCACTGTACTGAATTTCATCCAAATCAGTTGAATAAATGGGACGTGAAAGCGTAGCAGACCGACAGACAGACACACTTTCGCATTTATAATATTAGCATGGATGCAAAAGTTTGGATGGAAGAATGTTTGTTACTCAATCATGCCAGTACGGCCGAACAGATCCGGATGAAATTCGGCACAGAGATAGATAATAATCTGGAATAACAAACTTGATAATTTTTATCCTGCAGAATTAAAGAGTTCCCACAAGAACCATAAAACGGGCATCACCTTGTTTAAAATAATAAAAGTATGGATACCTATGGCCTTTTCTGTAGAACAGATATTTAAAATGCAAAAAGAGATAACAGAAGTAGTTTTAGACTTCGAATACATAAACTTACATTTGGCATGTAAAAGATATTTGGCAGACTGCTGTTCCCTACATGATCTACATTCACTTTATTTTTGTCCTATTTGGCGACTACACTTCGTCTGCTCGTGGGCAAGCAAGCGAGCAAACACGAAAAACATAATACCCAATGCAAACTACGACAGGCAATCTTATTAGGATTTAGGTTTTGGGGAAATCTTGCGGGAACTCATTGATTTTCTGGGATAAGAAGTAACGTATATCCTACTGCAGGAAATACACTATCACTGTACCTTTCATCGAAATTGATTGAACAGATGGGTTACAAAAGCGTAGCAGACAGACAGACATACTTTTGCATTTATAATATAACTTAATTTGGAATTGGTATTAAGCATAGATTTAGCATTGGTCTCGTAAAGACCAATCCTAAATCTATGGTATTAAGTATAGAGGTTTAGAGAGGATAATATGACGCCCCTCAGTCGCAATTGGGGCAAATACTTTGGCAGAAAAGCGCACTTGGCTGTCACTTTTTTTTAAGTCATAAGAAATTAAAATAACTGTTTACTAGTAATTTTTCTGTAGTGATACACCTTGCTTAAATTGGTGGCAAGGCCCGTTCTATTAGTAATAATGTGAATCCGCTATAAAATGTACTACGTTCGTTCAACTATAATAAGTGTTGAGCATACACTACGCTTGCCAAAACGTGGTCTTGACTCAAGGACTTCGCCAGCGACTGGTACTGGCAACGTAGCACGGCCTTCAGAAATTACAAGAAAAATTAGTTGCACAAAATATTTGTCAGATACCTACTATCCTGAAGGTTGCATTTGCCGTGTAGCGCTATTGTTTTGCGGAAAGAATTTTACACTGCTGAGGCTTTTAAGTCACTTTGTCGATGCAAAAGCCGCGAGAAAAAGTTTTCGTACAGATTGAGCTTAGGCTGCAGTTCTTAGTGAATCTTGTTTAACCTGCATCAAGAGGGGTGTTATAAGTTTGACGTGTGTATCTTTGTATCTGTGTTTCCGTCTGTGGCATTGTAACTCCCAAACGGATGAACCGATTTTGAATAAGATTTTTTTTAAACGTGACTTGATCGAGAGTTTTTTTCAGCACGATTCAAGAAAATCGTTCAGCCGTATGAACATCATCAGCTCTATTAAAGTTAATGAAGGGATTTGAGTAACTTCCACAGGTCTGATCGAATCTAAATTGGTATCGTGTTACTTTAATACTTCGGGAGTTATTTTAAGTTTTAATTTACATCAATCGTTTCTTAGATTTTTTATAAATCTAGTTACAAGGTAACTCGAACCGTCTTCGTTAGTTAAAGTGAGCCTTGAATTCGAGTGGACCGTAGAGTTGTTATCAGCAATGAAAACAAACTCAGCTTTATAATCATCCTCATACGGTTGACAATTGAAACGTATACACGGAGGACACCTAAAGGACACCTTAAGCCGATATCGCCTTAATTATGCTAAATTAAATAAAGCTTGCTTTGGACTGCTATCAAAACAATACTTCTGCGCCTAAAGTCGTCGCTGCGGGTGTTCGCTTGTGTGTGTTATATAAGTATGCAGCAGTGGTTCTTATCATAGCCTTGCCTGCTGGTTATTATTATCTACTAGATAGGTAAGGTAGGTTTTGTACACTACAAAAATGAACTAATAGCTAATGATTCAGACGTAGTTTATATCTTTCAACACATATAGGTACTTGGATATTAATATGTGTGTCATAAGAAGTACAATTCAAGATTTATCGTGAATACTATTGATAATAGTGATGTTCGCAATATATTTATATAACAATATTATATTATTTAAAAAACAAATCCTTGTTAAAATAAAAAGAAAATGGGACTATTCTTTTTCTTTATCCCCGCTTTAAACTAGTTTTTCAAGGCTAAAGTTTTCAAGACACTCAGGGCGTGTCTTGGTGATTGTATTGTATTATTACTGGTCTGAGGAATAGGCGTACAACTTCAACCTATTCTGTGGTATAACACCAGAGAAAGGCTCGTAGTTGATTCCCAATTCTGTGGAAATACTTGCTAAGATAAACGTTATTATTGTAAGCCTATGATACCTACTAATGCAAACATCTTTATTGCACTCCACAAAGTTTTGTCTTACATGAAGTTCTTAAAAAGTGGACTACGGTATCGAGTAGTCGTGAACATTGAGGCCTCTAGAAGAACATCACTAGAAGGCACTAACTACGAAAATCCAGAAGACGACCGATATTTATGATAGGTAATGATTAATGTGAATCTGAAATTGCATGTCATTATAAACTTGGCGATCGAGCGAACAATCACGCAAATGGAATGGAATCGGATTAAAATAGTATTACATAGGTATGATGCCATTCGCTCAATCGTATGAGAAAATAATATATAACAGGAAAATGTAACTACAGGGAGTTTTTTTAGAGGACACTATGGCGAAAATTAAAAGTAAGTAGATAGAGATAAACTACGTAAGGAATTTGTTTTCTTGTTAATTTCGCAGAAACTTAACATATTAAAATCCCCTACACTGGCGAGGTACTGTTTCTTTAAGATTGAATTAAGTGTGATAGGGTATATAATCGATAGAGCACCTACAAAATAAACACAAAATAAATTGTTTTCTCCCTTCGAGAAGTTATTATTAATATCTTACTAATATTATAAATGCGAAAGTTTGGATGGATGTATGGATGTATGGATGTTTGTTCACGCCCCAACGGCTGAACGGATCTGGCTGAAATTTGGCACAGATAGGTTATAGAATAGCTATGGAATAGCACACTTTACGGCTACTTTTTATCCTGGAAAATTAAGGAGATCCCGCGGAAACCAAAACCCACAAACCACGCAAACGAAGTCGTGGGCATTCGCTAGTAAAGTTATAAGTAAACCTTGTTGAACGGGCGTTTAAAAAATATTATGAGATCAGAGCAATTTCTTTTGCAAACAGACTACGTTTTCGATACAATGATCTTTCAACAATCAGTACACGCATTGTTCTGACACCATAGAGATGTAATATTTAGCTCTATGTCTGACACGCATTCGACCTAGAACATAGTACTAGTACATAATAGTATTAATTCGTAATAAGTCAACTTGTATGCTTAGTTTAAGTTTTTACATTGCAAATTCGATTTATCGTAATCGAGCATTACAATCATTCTCGTGTCAATGTAAAAATGGACCCAAAAGCTCTTGATTCAAAGTCACAAATTCAGTACAACAGATTTTAATTACGATTCCGTTAGGAGTGCTGGATGTGAATACATACACGAAATTGAGCTCTAAATCAGTGTTGTTAGGGTTCATTTTACTTTAACGTTAATGTGCTCGATGACGATCAATCGAATTTGCACTGTGAAAACTTCGACTAAGCGTACAGGTCTCGGAACTAAAAGCGTAAAAATAGTTATTTGTTATATAAGAGTGAAAAGTTGTTTTTTAACTGCGTGCTCAATGGATTGCCTAACACTTATTAAGTATAGCGATCTACCTCCGTGAAATCCGTCCTTAAGGCAAGCGTGTTTGTGTCTGTATATGTGCGTATAGCTTGGCCTACCGGATATGGCGCTGCTCCAAAAAGAATCCAGGCTATTAGCCCGGGTCAAACAATCTCCAGACTGGTCCTACCCGCAGTCACAAAAATCTCGTCAACACACTCACGTATCTCAGAATTCACAAATTTTCCACTTGCACAGTGATAGTACGTTGATATACAATGGAAGTCCAATGTCACAACGTTATAAGGTCATAATGGAGGTCTGCAGTTCGTCGTGAGTTTTTTTTAAATTTAATATTTTATTACTTGTATCACAAGCTTTTGTTTAACTTTCAATGTTTGTGGGTTTGTTTCGGTCAAATCTTGGGACTGCATTTTATAAAACAGGTATCCCCAACCGATTGAGCTGTTTTGCACACACGTTTAGTTTAGATATTATTAATATTAATTATACTGTAGCATATTTTCTTTCATTAATTGTTGTAAAATTGTTTTGTAATTCTAAAATATTGTTGTTATTTTGTCTCTCTATTTATAGGAGGGATTTCACTGCAGCTTATATCTAATACTATCTTAAATTAGGCAGTAGCAACCGACAATGTATTTATTTATTTTGATCTACTACAAGTTAGCCCTTGACTGCGATCTCTTCTGATGGTCAGTGATGGTAACAGAATTAGTCAAGCTAAGCTAAGTGACGTCATTCTAAATCAAATATGGCGGACTCATAAAGATGGCGGACTAGTTATTTTTAATTATATGGGTATCAATTAAAAGGGTTTGCTGAGAAGTACTATACGAATAATCAAATCACGTCACACTCCATTCAATATGGCGGACAAAAAACCTGTTTATAAAATATCCAAGCGTTCCGGTACGATACGGAGTAGAAACCGATTAGAGGTGAAGGTTTAATATAGTAACTATAGCCCATAAAATTCCTACCTTAGCTTACTACCAGTACTAGTAGATCCCTATTCAGCCTTGCCTTGAAGTTGAAGGTACAGTTTAAGTTAAATGCGACAGGAAACACGGACGCCGGAAGGGCATTCCACACCTAAGCGATTCATATCAAGTATGTCATTATTGTCATGAACTATACCGGCACCGGATGGAATACTCTGCGAATATGATTCCAGTTAGGTTACTCTTTAGCAACGTTCGCGAGCTCTTGCGCCGCGCGTGTGGAGAGGACATAAAGAGTTGAGCCTCCGGCCTTCGGAATGTAGGCCAGTGAGTACGTGTGTCTTGACAACAAGTGTGCCGCCGGACTACAACGCCGGCGTCTGTCGCGTAAGCCGATGGGCTTAGCATGCTCGAGCTACTTTTGTCACCATTACGTTAAATCATTTGCAGGTACAAATCACATAAGAATATTATGTTATTTTTAGTTGGAAAAGTAATTGATGGGTTTCTCTGCCGGCTCTTTGTACAATCTGCTTTCCGAACTCTTGCTAAGCTTAAGTGTACTAAGAATCCATATAAATGTAAAATTGCTTACGCTAAATTAAATTAAAATGCGTGGGAACTGTAAGATTTTCCGTCATAAAATGCATCCTACGTGAAATCCGCCAGGATGTAAAAGACTCACTGCATAATATCGGTAATACACAGCGGGTGGGACTCAATACACGAAAGGCTCGCATAATAGGCATGATGACTGATTTTGAAAAATGGTCAGATTATGTTCGGAAGTATCTACTATTTCGAAAAAATATCTTATTAGCAGAAAAATAAGGTTTGGTAGATGAAATAGGCATTTGAAATTTAAATTTTAAAATTCACGCCAAAACGTTCGGCGGTGTCATGGCGTCGTTTGTGACGTCACTATTATTTTTACCAATGTACTCTGTGCAGTGTGCAGTAAACAATGGTGTGATTGTCAAAGTTCGAAAATAATTGTGACGTCATTGTCGCTTCATTGGTGTTTTAACCAATATGGCGGATTGCTGTATTTTATAGTTTTATTTAATCCATGAATCCAATTTTATTAGATAAATTTATTGATTCTTTGTTACTGTCATCATGCCTATTATATTATACTAGACGACCCCCGTGGATTAAGTTTTTGAAGTGAAAACTTCTTTAGCAGCGTTGAGCACTTTTTGGTAGGGGGTAAACTTGTGGATTCGTATTACCGACATGCTCCGCGTTACCGATATGCTCGTGTTACGAAGACAAAAGGTCTTAAATATTAATTTACTACATAGGTAATTAAACTTTAATGCCTTAGTTTTAAGGTTTATATTTTAATTTTTTTTTATTATTTTAAACATTCGTTTTCACTTCTATCGGCAGAAATAATTAATCTCTAATTTTCCGGGTTAAAAAGTAGCCTATTGCGTGGGATGCACCCTCTATACCAAATCTCCTCAAAATCGGTTGAACAGATGGGCGGTGAAAGCGAAGCAGACAGATAGACAGACAGTGAGTATGGATTAATAGTTATGATGAAGATGCAATGACGAAGAAAAATACAAGTACACTTAGATAATTGGAAACAATGTTTCTGCGTCGTATACCTAATTGGTAAGGGTCTTTTCCACTAATGTGTGGGATCACTCAGTGGGATCCCTGTAGACTGCGAGGCACTGCAGCGCGTCGGCTCGTCGTGTTGTAACCGTCAAGTGGGAAAAGCTTATTACGGGCGAGTTCCTTATACGAGGCCGTGGGAGTGAGACGGAGGATATTTGGGCATTATCGATCCGCCCTGAGGACGTGGCGCGGAGTCGGCTTTCCCCAAATTTCCACCAGGTATCTAATAAGTCGCTATTGCACATCGTTCTTAGCAGTAGCAATAAAATGATGCAAATTCTCCATAACACAGTCTGAAACAAAACTTAAAATATGACATCTCTAAATCTGTCTCTTACTGCAGAGAGTTTTATGAAAGGGTTAGCAATGTTTATAATGCTGTTATTTCAGTTTATTTTAGATTGCGTACAATAGAATCAGCCCCACTATCACAGTTATCACGTCACGACATGAGATACTACTTGAAAGTACTTATTTTAAGTCGAATTAAAAAATTACGAGTGCTTTTATGAATCTTCCACTTAAAAAATTAAACCTTATCTCAAATATTAGCAAGGGTAACCCACCCTTAAAAAAAATAAGGCTTGTGAACATTTTTTTTTTAATATTTAGGCTAGCGCTTGGATGCAATCAGACTAGCTTGCAAGTGGTGATGCAGCCTAAGGTGGAGCGCGCTTGCCTAGAAGATGCCTATTCACTCTTGATTTGAAGCTACCTATACTAAAAGAGGAGGGGAAAACGGAAGCCGGAAGGGCATCCCATATCCTAGCAGTTCGAATTAGAAACGAGGAAGCAAATCGCTTCGTACAAGCCCGCGGTATTTCGACTGTGTTCGACGAATAAAAACGTGACGGAGGAACCATATCGAATAGTTCTTGGGCACACTCTCCGAAATATAACCTGTAGAATACCGAAAGACAGGGAACTTTGCGACGATGTTCCAAGCTGTAAATTTTCGAAATCAAAACAATAAAATTACAAAACCATTAGTGTGATACTGAAATCAGTTTTTTACACAGCTTAATGATTTACGTTTGCGACTAAAAGCGCTTATAAAAAAGTAGTTCACTAGCAATCGTCTCAGTAGAATGTATTCCAAAGTTTAGCTACTAAAATTCTACATCAATGCCGTGTCAAGATGTATTTAACTTACGCTTACTTGTACGAGTATAATATGTCCTACATGAAATAAATAGGAGAAACAACAAAATATTAGTAACAATAGACATAAATCATAGCTGTGCGCCATTCCAATTTATAATATATAGTTTAAAACAAACCGTCTCTCTTTTAAAATCGATTAAAAAATAGTCAAAGTACCTACAGTTCGTGAGCGAGTTGAATGCAGAGTAAATGTATGTTTCACGATACATTTACCGGCAACGACGTGCCGCCAAGCGACTTAGCGTTCCAGTACGATGCCGTGTAGAAACCGAAGGGGTATGGGTTTAATATAATGCCGTAACAGGTTAGCCCGCTACCATCTTAGACTGCATCCTCCCTTACCATCAGGTGAGATCGCAGTCAAGGGCTAGCTTGTAGTGGATAAAAAAAAATTTACTCTGCATTCAACTCGCGCGCCAACTATACATGACATGATTCCCGTCACTCCCTTCGGCTACGCATTCCTCATTGCTTGACCCCATTCCATTAATCACATAATAGCAGGGGTTTTCTTAGGGTACTAATCCCAAGAAAACCTCTGGGTCCAGCTCCTTCCGAATCCGACTCGAATAAGAGTACTATTTGTACTCTTAGGGTTCTAACGATAATTTAGTTAGTACTTAACCGGCACCGACGGCTCAACGTGCTCTCTGACGCACGGAGGAAACGAAAAGGCCAAATTCTGACTGCCAATTTCGGTCACCCATCCAGCTATCGACCTGGGTCAACGTTGCTTAACAATCTCAATAGACTGATATGCGTTGTCGCTACTAGGCCGCTCGTTCCTCACATTACCATCACATTGAAGAGAAAAAACCAATGATAGAATTAAAACCGTTTCCTTAACCTTCGCACTTAAAGAGCTCACAGAATGCTGGAAATGCTTTGACAGAAAAATTGGATATTATGACAACAAAGTGGAAGCTTTTATTCGAGCCTTTGAGTTGAATGCAACTGTTATTTTGGTGTACGCGCATAAAGGCAAGCGCCTACCGGATTCCTTTTGTGCTGTCTTTTACGCTCAGCACTGCAAAAGATTTTTCTATTCGTGGAAAATTGAACTCTGTTTACCAGCGCTTAGGTTAACTTGAGCTAATGTTTGCTATTTGTACGATTGGTGTATGCTCGTATGTAAAGGTAGGTATGTATGTAATTTCTGCATGTACCGGGGCAGTATGTGAAATTCAAATCCATACTAAAACATTTTAATATTATGAATACGAAAATGTGTCTCTCTGTGTGTCAGCTACGCTTTAACGGCCAAAAATTTCAACCAATTTTGATGAAATTTGGTTTAGACATATGTTGTATCCCGCAGACTGACATTTTTATTCCGGAAAATTAAGGAGTTCCTAAAGGAATATAAAAACTTAAGGCGATGTGAGCGCACGAGATGAAAAACAGGCGCGCAGGGGTGAAATCGAGGGCACCATTTAGTTATTATCTATATATATAAAATTCAAAGTCCTGACTGACTGACATATATATCAACGCAAAGCCTAAACCGTTAGAAACTTGAAATTTTGACAAGGGTTTTTCAAAATTCCATTCCTAAGGGGGTGAAATAGGGGGTGAAAATTTGTATGAAAGTCCGTCATTTCTCAAGTTATATTCATGAAACTTGGTATATGAGCTATCAGTAAAAAATGAAGAAATACGTGTTTTGCCGTTTTTGAAAATTCTACCCCAAAGGGCTGAAATAGGGAATGAAAGTTTGTATAAAAGTCCTTTATATTTTATACAAGACATTTTTCAAGATACGAGTATGTCTACGAAACTTGATATCTTGGCTTTCGGTAAAAAATAAAGAAGCACATGTGTCACAATTTTTAAAAATTCCACCCGCAAAGCGATTAACTAGGGGTTGTATGAAATTCCATCGTTTCCTAAGTTATAGCCATGAAACTTGGTATTTAGGCTTCCGTTTTAAAATTATGAAATACGTATTTCACAATTTTTGTAATTTCTATCCCCAAGGACGTTAAATAGAGAGTTTGTCCTTCAATCACGCCGCAACAGAGCAACGGATTAACGTGATTTTTTGCACGGGTATAGATGAGGACATCGAGAGTGACATAGGCTTTTTATCTTTTAAAACTTATGCAATTTGAACGCGTAATTATTTAGAACTATTAATTTATTTT
Source organism: Erebia aethiops (assembly GCA_923060345.2). Taxonomy (NCBI): domain Eukaryota; kingdom Metazoa; phylum Arthropoda; class Insecta; order Lepidoptera; family Nymphalidae; genus Erebia; species Erebia aethiops. The sequence continues at coordinate 1,811,779 of OV281079.1, read as the reverse complement.
TATATCATTAATTGCATGATTTTAAATTATTTTAATCCTGTTTCAAAATACACACCAAAATGATCGATAACAGGCATGGTTGAATGAAGAAGGTTGAATTGTTTAAATGTCATTATTAGATTATTTCACCTGATAACTGGTGTGTTCCGGTAGTGTTGAGGTTATGTGGCAAACGCTACCCGTACAGTAGTCACGTGCCAGTATTGTTATACAAACAGCCCTGTATTGCATTGCGGGGAGCTATGCGGCGTGACGTCATACCGGGCCGGGGGAGGGGGGAGGACATGGCCTATTTATCCCGGGAAGAGGAAAAACTGGGGCTCTGTCCCGGATTTTCGGACAGCTCTTATAATTAGGGGTTAACGTGTTGCGGCCGCCGGTGATGGAGCGTGCACAAAATGTCAATCGTTCTGGTGGACCACAGTTTGGTTGATTTTGTGGTAGGTTATATTTTATTTATATACTAGCTGTTGCCCGCGACGAATTTTTTATGGGTAAATCACACGGGAAGTTTTTGAAATCCCAGATTTTAAAGTTTGGTGACCTCCCCGGTGTAGAGGTGAGCGTTGTGGTCTTACAAATCGGAAGTCCCGGGTCAATCCCCAGGATGGTCAGTGGGAATTTATAACTCTCCAAATTTTCTCTAGACTGGTTTGGAGACTTCGGCCGTGACTAATTAACACCCTCCCAGCAAAGAGGTGCCGCCAAGTGATTTAGCGTTCCAGTACGATGCCGTGTAAGAATTTATTAGCGGTATGGAATTAATAATATGACTATATCTGTACAACATGACGACAAGCAAAGGTAACAGGTAGACAGACATTTTAGCATTTATATTATGTTAGTATACCTTCCGATATTTGTGGTATACCAAGATATGGATGTGTGGTATCGCGGAGGCTGCCATAGTTACAAAGATAGCTCAGGCCTTGTGTCAGACTCTTCACTTTAGCGCTAATATTTTTATCGTCCAAGGGTGGTAAAAGTCTACTTTATAGTTTCAATAGAGCCACTTTAGGAGCAAAAAAACAACAATAGCAATTAATGTAAAGGCGGCCTCGGCGCGTGAGCCAGCCTGCGCGGCGCCTTTGACTTCCGGCGAGCGAGTTCCTCTCGTCGCGTCGCACGCCGCGCCGTGGCCCAATTCCATGGGAGCGTTGCAACAGTGAAATTGAAAAGATTTTCCCGCGATGGACGGCGAAAAAAGAAGAGTCCAAGTGATGCTATTTCCGGTAACAATGTAGTGGCGAAGTTTGCTTTCCGGTCGTTGATATACTTTTGTAAGGTCAACAAACGTACACTTGAGCTACAAGTTTTTACTTATTATAAAAATACTATTTTCAGGCTACTACTGAACATTGTAGAGCGAGAGTAATATTCTTTTAACTGCCTTACAAAAAATGAGGAGGTTTTCACTGGTTAGAGGAAGCTCGCGAGGTGGTCTCATAAAAAATTCTGACTCCAAATCCTCAATCCTGATGCTGTAGGTGTACCGTACTACATGAAATCCTCAAAACTAGGGAGTTAGGAAATTTTGATGGTGAATTCATATAGTAGGTATCAAGTCACGTGTATACAATACAACTCTCAGTCCCAACTCCTCAACCCTGATGCTGTAGGGTATAGAACTTCTTAAAAATAGTGATTTAGGATTTTAATGGTGAATTCAGATTGTAGGTGTCAAGCAACGCCTTCATACTTAAAACCAACCCTGATGCTGCAGGGTACTGCACTCCAAAGCCGTGGGGATTTAGAGTACACTAAAAAGTTAAAAATATTTTTTTTTCCAAAAAACCGACTTCCAAAGCCACTGTTAAGTAATAAATAATTTTGATTTCTACACACTATGTTGAAGTCGGGCGAGTATAACAAAGATAGGCATAGCTGACGCATCAGGCTTGAAATGAAAATTATTTTTTACTTTACAGTGGCTTTGGAAGTCGGTTTTTTGGAAAGAATTTTTATTTGCTTTATAGTTTATACCCTCCTAGGGAACTCCTTTGTTTTCCGGAATAAAAAGTAAAGATAAAATAGCCTATGTCCTTCCACGGGATACGACCTATCCCTGTACCAAATTGCATCAAAATCGGTTGAACAGCTGATGGGCTTTTAAAGCGTAGCAGACAGACAGACACACACTTTCGCATTTAAAATCTAATATTTTAATGATTAGAATAATTTAATCATAAGATTAGTCAGACAGCCTCGGGAAAAACAACTAATGTTTAAGAAATATTGAAGCAACCAAGCAGCAAAAAGCTGCAAAAAGCATTACAAAGCAAGTAGCATTCTTACCTCACGCGTGCTCACACTTGCACTTTATGTATTGAACCTTGAATAAAGCCATGACAAAGCTTTGAAGTAGAAGCAGGTGCGGCGATCCCACAAAGCTTAAAGACGTATTCCATTGGATGGGAATAGTTATGTTTAGAAGACAATCCTATATGATGCCCATTGCCCACGGGCAGATTATGCCCGTTTCGAGAGAATGGTGACGCCCACAAGTACAATATATTATCATGTGCCCTACTCTATCATGGAGATAATCTTGATATTCCACGTGGAAGATAGGTTTTCATTTCAACCAAGAAATAGAAAACCCAAATTGTTTCAACACCTTAGGCAAAAATTATTCCAATATCTTTTCTTCTTGACTGTATTGTATCATTCAAAATCGTTTAATAATAAAAATCCTTAGTTAACCGATTTTGGTCGTGTTTCGTATTATATTTAAAAAGTAAAAGTAGACAAAAGTTACTCAAGTTATATAGGTAGATAAAAGTTACTTAAGTTATATTGTCAAAGTTCAAAGTTCTTTATTTGAATTGGCACACTGTACCACACACTTTTTGAACGTCAATAAAATATAAATAAGTGATAGTAATAATTATTAACGGTATCTTAAAACTAAAGCTACAAGGGTTCCAAACTCACCATGGTTTGAGAAGAGCCCACAACAAACTCAGCCGGGATTTTTGACAAGAATATTATAGGTAGCTTTACTATGCTTTTTTGTTTTTCACTTTTTACCTTAAGAGCGTAAACCACATTATGGACACAAAAAAACTTCTACGCGTTTCGTAGTGTGTTTCTGTTCTTAAAAGTCCTCATTCCACATCCGTGTAGATTCGCTCTGAAACGCAATAGCACACTTTATTAAAGTGCACCGTAAAAGGGATGTTTCAAAAGCCTTTTTGGTTTGTACCGTTACCAAGCGACGTCGGTTCCGAGCAGTCGAGTCGGAAGCTTTGCGGCACGAGGAGCTTGGAAAAGCTTAGCTTCAATAACGCATATTTGTGTTTGAATTCGAGTTCTGCATTCCGTGAGATGATTTTCTGTTTGAAACAAGTGACTTCGTTTATGACTATCTGGTGACTATCGTTAACTTTATTCAAAATTCCAAATTCTTATGTTCTATTCAAATAAAATTTTACAAGTGCACTTGAATCATCAAATGCATCTACCACTGGTTCGGAATGCTAGTCCTACCGAAAAAAACCAGCAAGCAACTCAGCCGTTGCTCTTTTTCAACCGCAGTTCCACGCATTCCTGGAGCGGTTTATCTTTCGGGGGTTTTTCCCGGATAAGCGCGACTATGTTAAATTGTATCAGTCAATAAAAATACTCTTAATACTTAATACTCAAGATGTTTATTTTTGTTACTATTTAGCACACAACAAAATGTAGGTAAACCACAGCGCGAGAGGGCGAGAGGGCTGGTTATCCTTAGCACAGATCTAAAAATCTAGCTGGAATTCTTGATTACGTAACATGTGGTAAATACTTGTGTCACTCATGATATGCCAAGACCAAGATTCTACCACATAACGTTGGTCAAGATCATTATGTATGATCAAAATGGCTGAAAAATAAAATTTAAAAATCATTTCACGTAGGATGTACAGCAGATTCTACTGTGAAATACCGCGAAGAAACTCAGCAGTTGCGCTTTTGCTCTTTCCTCTTGCTCTGTCAAGTTTTATTTATTTATTTATTTATTTACAGGCAAGCGCTAGTGCGTTTGGCCGCAATCTTGCTGGCCACGGGTGAAGCAGCCTAAGGTGGAGCGTAACAGCCAGAACATATTCCCATACAAATACATATTATAAATGCGAAAGTGTGTCCATTTGTCTGTCTTCCCGTCTTTTTGGCAATTGTCACGGCCCATATTTTGTATAGCTTATTTTTCCAAAATTTGATACAGAGTCAGGTTGAATCCTGAGATAAAAATTATTATGTCCTCCACAATACTAGCTCTGGGTTAAAAGGATAACCCGGCGTTTCTGCAGGCGGGCATAAGTGTACGTTTGATACTGCACTGCTCTTTGATATGGGCCGTGACCTAGAAAGGCGGCGTCTGCTCGTCTCTGGTCGAAGCACCGCACTGCCGTATCATTCCCGCCCCCCCGTCCCCTCACCCACCTTCGCGTAGCTCTCGAAGCCCCCTCCTGTTCAAGGAGCCCGTGAAGACGTTCAAATTATGGATTGCTCAGTGGTTTGTTTTGGACGATGATAGCCTTAGCACCTAATTTTGACAGGATGGCTAGTGCGACAGGTAAATCTTATTTTTTTAAATAATGTTCCTCCCAACAGCCAATTTTAACATCCGTGAAACGATACGCCGTATTGTGATAATTTTTCTACTTAATATTTGAGGTTAGCATCGCTCTCTCAAGTAAATGGTCTTATTTTAGGTGGGCCGGTAGAAAAAAAATAAAAAATTTATGTAGAAGTCCAATGGATATATAAATACAATGGAGTAGATATAGATCTATTTACATTATCTATGGGAGGATATGAGGTGTAGGCTTACCACGCCCTAAGGATGAAAACACATTATGAACAGGGCAGGACAAATATCCGCGCGAAATGTTGGCATCGTATGGGAAAAAGTCTCTCTCTGCGTCGTATTCGTAGCGTCGTTGCCCCTTTCCAATTTCCATTAATCAATTAATGGTAGGAGTATTCTTGGGATAATAAATGCGGTGGGTTCCCACATCCTTCCGCATACGACTCAACTACTAAGAGTATTTAAACTCTTGGTTTTTGTAACGATGTTAGTGATAATAACCGGGACCGACGGCCTAACGTGCTCTCCGAGGCACGGAGGAAACGAAAAGGCCAAATTTAAACCTCCAAATTCGGTCACCATCCAGTTACCGACTTGGGTCTACATTGCTTAACCTTCGCAATCGACTGTTGTCACAACTAGGCCACTCGGCCCCCAATGGGGAAAAGTACTTACCTAATATTACTGCTATAAATGTGAAAATGTGTCTGTCTGTCAGAAACACTTAGTACAGACATAGGCTGCATCTCGGTAAGGGACATAGGCTACTTTTATCTCGGAAAATTATGGAGTTCCAGAGGGAATCAAACAACCTTCGAACGAATTCGCGGGCATCACCTAGTAATTAATCTATACTTATATTATCTATATATATAAAATTAAAAGTCCTGACTGACTGACTGAAGTTTGTATAAATGTCCTTTATGTCACAAAATATATTTCAAGTTATATCTATGAAACTTGGTATTTTGACTTTCGGTAAAAATAAAGATGGACCCCCTTTGGGGGTGGAATTTTTTAAAAATTCCACCCCCAAAGGGGTTAAATAGGGCCTGAAAGTTCAAGTATGAAAGTCCGTTGTTTTTCAAGATATAGCCATGAAACTTGGTATTTGGGCTTCTGGTTTAAAATGATGAAATGCGGATTTCACAGTTTTTGAAATTTCTGTCCCCAAGGACGTCAAATAGAGAGTTTGTCCTACAATCAAGCCGCAACAGAGCAACGGATCGCCGCGATTTTTTGCATGGGTATAGTTGAGTACCTACCTGTAGAGTGACGTAGGCTTTTTATCTCGGAAAATTAAGTGTCTGTGGGAATTAAAAACTTATGCCACGCGAACAAAGTCGCGGGCGTCAGCTAGTAAATTATAAATGCGAAAGTTTAGACGGATGGATGGATGGATGTAGGTATGTATGGATGTTGGTTGAAATTTGGCATAGAGATAGATTATAGTCTGGAATAATACATAGGCTACATCGTATAGCCGAAAATTAAAGAATTCCCGCGGGAACCCAAAATCCTCAATCCACACGGACGAATTCGCGGGCATCAGCTAGTATATTACAAAAATAAGCGCGCTGGTTTTTATTGCGGGAACTGCCCCGTTGGTCTAGTGGTTAGCATGTTCGACTACGGCAGACAAGGTCCCGGGTTCGAGTCTCGGGTGGCTATTTTAACGACTATCAATTAAATGTAATTGATTATGGCGAAAGCTACACAGACGCTTGCATCCCGGAGACGGACATACTTAAATAATGCGGTAAATTTTTATGCCAGAAATACAAATATTGATCCCACGCATGATAATGATGATAATCGCGAATAACCTAAGTAACCATAACCGAAGTACCTACACTAGTTATAATGTTAAATCTTTTCAATCAGTATGTTAGTTCGTAGCAGCAGTAGCTTGCCACTATAGCGCTACGAGTACAAATTCCGTTGCGGCTACAGGAAACACATGCAATGTGGCAGACACTGTAGCGGTTCGCTACGGAGGTAGCGAACCGCTACAGTGTGTACATTCTTTGTTTGCGGAGCAAAGATGGCGTTGTTTCAATAATTTAAATCTGCATTATAGCGTCCTCTGTTTCGGGGGCGCTGCACAAACAGGGATGTGAACCGTTCCGGGTACGATAAGGTCATTGATGTAGAATTTTAGTAGTACCTACTCATTTTATTTCAAAGGTACATTCTTGGTGCATAGTACGGCGTATGTCCTAGCGCCACCTATTGGTCAGTTTACATTTTGCTAAGCTAGCTTTAAGCTACCTATTTTTTTTAATAGTTTCCGGTTCTCACCCCTCCTCGAAAACATCGTTCAACGACTAGTCACTAGATGGCGTATTTAGAACTAGTTTTAAAAGACAAGATATTATGTTTGTGGCGCATTAAATTCGAAAACTTTTTATAGCCTAATATCCCTGTGTAGAACGACCTTCACCGAGATGGTTAATGGATGAAACCTACTTTTTATTTTTATTTAATACTAGATAAATACACCTAAAATAGGTTGACTATCAAGATCCGTGAAGTAACCTATGGACTATGGTAAGTTGGTAAGTTACTATAACTTACCAAGTTACCATAGTCCGTAGGTAACTTCCCGAATCGGAACCGCTTGAGTTATATATCAAAATATAGGTAATTTTATAACAAACGCGATATTATAGTATTAGCTACAATAAACTTAAAAAAAAAAAAAAAATTACTAAAGAGCAACGGCAAACTTCCATACATGAACAGTATTGAGAAAAAATATATGTACACGTGTGAAAAAAAAATATTTTTATAAGCGTCGAATACGAAGCTCACAGAAGCAAGATTTTTTTATTAATGAACCGAGAAAAAAAAGATATTTCGTTTTAAAGTTTTGTAGGATAAGTGATAATATGACTTCTAAAAATGACAACCGGAAGAAAGCCACAATAACAAGGACAGATGACAACCACAGACCAGTAAAACATTTGGCACAACCACAGACAATCAGAATCAGTGCTGCCATAATATTCTTTCAATTATTACCATTCTGTTAGATATTATTAAATAATGTATGCAAGAAAATTCACTTAAAAAAAGAGCAATCCTATTATTTATGCAACATTAATCAGACAAAATAATTACATTCACAGCATTATGTCATATTATGGTATATTATTATGGGGTAATGCTTCTGATATTAATTCTATTATATTATTCTGAATAAGTTCAAAGTTAATGTAAAACGTAAACTCATTAAAAAATCTTACTACCATGTAAAGGATTATTTAAATGACAAGGAAGCTTGGCAATGATTTTCTCTAATGGCCCTGATAGTTCCTTAGTTAAGATGATTTTGAAATGGTGATAAAAAAAAAACTCGGCTGAGTTTGTTGTGGGCTCTTCTCAGACCAGGGCGCGTTTGGAACCTTTGTAGCTTTAGTTTAAGATGTCGTACTGATTATCACCATTATATTGTTACTCGTATGCATATGCTATAAATAACAGGACGTCAATAAGTGTAGTATAGGTACCTACCTAAATTGAATAAACGTTCTTTGACTTTGACTTTGACTTTACAATTTTAAAAAAATCTTTATCATCTATCGATTTAGATTTATTCTTGCTAATTGGTAGATTATATATAGAATGGCAACACTAAACTGAGAAACGTGAACTTAATAATCAAAAAAGATTCCCTAAATATTTTATTTTTTTATCTAGGTTCAATTAATTAAGGTGAATACTTGATAAAATATAAAAAAATATAAAAATTCCTTTCGTCTTGTGTACAAACAAGATTTAGTAAATGTGTGCAATACTAATTTCGCCGTTGCTCTTTTAAAATAGTCTGGACCGGATTTTGACAGTCAACCTATTTTAGGCGTATTTATCTATTATTAAATAAAAATAAAAAGTAGGTTTCATCCATTAACCAGCTCGGTGAAGGTCGGGGTATATGCGGATCTGAGACTATCCATACTAATATTATAAATGCGAAAGTCAGTTTGTTTGTTGGTTTGTTGGTTTGTTGGTTTGTTGGTTTGTTGGTTTGTTGGTTTGTCCTTCAATCACGCTTCAACGGCGCAACGGATCGACGTGATTTTTTGCATGGGTATATTTGAGGACCTGGAGAGTGACATAGGCTACTTTTTATCCCGGAAAAACAAACAGTTCCTGTGGAATAGGATGCTCTTTTTCTCGCATTTTTCTTCAATTAGGCGGCAACGGCACACCGGATAGAAGTGATTTTTTACATGGGTATAATTGAAGAACTGGAGAGTGACATAGGCTACTTTTTATCCCGGAAAAACAAACAGTTCCTGTGGAATAGGATGCTCTTTTTCTCGCATTTTTCTTCAATTAGGCGGCAACGGCACACCGGATAGAAGTGATTTTTTACATGGGTATAATTGAGGAACTGGAGTGACATAGGCTACTTTTTATCCCGGAAAAACTAACAGCTCCTGTGGGATAGTATGCTCTTATTCTCGCATTTGTTCATCAATTAGGCGGCAACGGCACACCGGATCGACGTGATTTTTTACATGGGTATAATTGAGGAACTCGAGAGTGAAACTGGCTACTTTTTATCCCGGAAAAACTAACAGCTCCTGTGGGATAGTATGCTCTTTTTCTCGCATTTTTTCTTCAATTAGGCGGCGACGGCACACCGGATCGACATGATTTTTTACATGAGAATAATTGAGGAACTGGAGAGTGACATAGGCTGCTTTTTATCCCGGAAAAATAACAGCTCCTGTGCGATAGTATTCTCTTTTTCTCGCATTTGTTCTTCAATTAGGCGGCAACGGCACACCGGATCGACATGATTTTTTACATGGGTATAATTGAGGAACTGGAGACTGACATCCATACTTCCATATCCATACTAATATTATAAATGCGAAAGTCAGTTTGTTTGTTGGTTTGTTGGTTTGTCCTTCAATCACGCTTCAACGGCGCAACGGATCGACGTGATTTTTTGCATGGGTATATTTGAGGACCTGGAGAGTGACATAGGCTACTTTTTATCCCGGAAAAACGAACAGTTCCTATGGAATAGGATGTTTTTTTTTTCGCATTTTTCTTCAATTAGGCGGCAACGGCACACCGGATCGACGTGATTATTGACATGGATATAATTGAGAAACTGGAGAGTGGCATAGGCTACTTTTAATCTCGGAAAAATAAACACTTCCTGTGGGATAGGATACTCTTTTTCTGGCATTTTTCTTCAATTAGGCGGCAACGGCACACCGGATCGACGTGATTATTTATATGGGTATAATTAAGGAACTGGAGAGTGACATCGGTTACTTTTTATCCCGGAAAAACTAACAGCTCCTGTGGGATAGTATGCCCTTTTTCTCGCATCTGTTCTACAGTTAGGCGGCAACGGCTCACCGGATCGATGTGATTTTTTACATGGGTATACTTGAGGAACTGGAGGGTAACATAGGCTACTTTTTATCCCGGAAAAACTAACAGCTCCTGTGGGATAGAATGCTCTTTTTCTCGCATTTCTTCTTCAATTAGGCGGCAACGGCGCAACGAATCGACGTCATTTTTTACATGGGTATATATGAAGACGCATAGGTTACATGCTGCTGCAACTATGCGACATCGTTTGTATAATCAGGAATCTGTATAACGTGTAACCTATAGCATTGTGTTTTCTTTCGTAGATATCGTGAATATTTTTTTTCATTTTTCGTGCATGAAAAACCTTGCTCTTGCCTTTCGATGAAATACGTCGATACTAAACGTCTCAGTATTCTTCTCCATGGCATCCTCTTGCATGCTTAATTTAAATACAGTTTTCTAACAAAAACTCATTTATTGTTCCCTTGAGCCACGCGAGCGAAGCCGCGGGTAATAGCTAGTTATTTAATAATTCAATAAATGCTGTGAATAATGATTAATACCTGTGTATTTGTTTCGTTAATACATATTATGTAGGCAAAATGTTCTTTTCGGAATATTATAATGGACTATATATATTATTTAAATTAATGATCATCAAAATTCTGAGCTAAATTGAAAAAGACAAATCGAAACAATTTCGCTTTGAGTAATTTTCGTGGAAAAGCTTTGAGCACATAACTTTTTCACTGCTAAAACTTTTCCTGGACTTGACTGTTGAATAAAGTTACAACTTTTGTGGCAATGAAACTATGAAAGCTTATATTAAAATCAACTTTTTCAATGATAAAAATCATACTAATATTATAAATGAGAAAGTGTGTTTGTTTGTTGGTTTGTCCTTCAACCACGCCGCAACAGAGCAACCGATCGACGCGACGTAGGGATTTTTGCTTGGGAATAGTGGAGGGGACCTGGAGAGTGACATAGGCTACTTATCCCGAAAAATCAAGGAGTTCCAGGTGTGCAGATTTCCTCACGATGTTTTCCTTCACCCTTTTAATTTCTTATTTACGCACATGACTTCCAAAAGTTGGAGGTGCGTGCACGGGGATCGAACCCGCGACCTCGTACAGGAAGTCGGGTGTCCTAGCTACTACGCTATCACCGCTTCCATCCATCGGTATATTATATTCCACATTAATTTTGATATGATGATGGAAGGCTAATTTTGTTGGGTTTTTAGAAAGTCTCGCACTTCTTCTTTTGTTGGTTACGCTTTATAGGATTCACACAAAATATACAAAAAATTCGTTGTAAACCTCACCGATTTACAGAAGCTTAACGCATCAAGTACACAAATCCCCGTTAAATAAATCTGCTTATAACTTATAACTTATCTGCTTTAACCTGGAGCGGCGATACCTGCCACCTGCCGGACACGGTCGCGGGTCGCGGATCGTTCTCTAGTTAAGCTCCTTAGCGGAAATTGTAAACAGCTTCCTAAGCCCTGTATGGTTGTTTTTGATTCCAAGTAATAGACTGGTGAATATCAATTTATTCTCTGTCCAGTTTATTTTACTTTTGGCAGCTCTAGTCAATGATGTTCTAATGCGTTACTAATTCGATTTTTGATAACAATCTACTTTCTTTATGAAATAGTTTTAATCGATTTAGCTCATTATTATTTATTTATTTCCTCAACATTTTTTTTATAAACATACTCAAGAGTTTAAATGACTAAGTATATTATTGAACATGTCACCGTAAGATTGCAAAAACCGTTAGATTGTAATCTAACTAGTGATATTGTAAACTGTCGACAGATTGCAATTTAACGCATTATTTTTCGGTAGATTGTAATCTGTTAGATATATTAACCCGACAATACCTATAAACCTGATTAATTATGTCGAACCCTAACCTAACCTACAAGAAAGAGACAAGAAAACGTAAATACAACGAATATTTCAAAAATTGACACTCAGAACATTGAACGGTTCACAATCTGTCGACAGTTTACAATTTCGCTATTTAGATTACAATCTAACGATTTTTGCAATCTTACGGTGACATATACAACAGTACAGTAAATGTATATTATGAATCCGTCAGGTCATAGAAAACATCCATCGCCAAAGATGTATGGTGCTTAGTTGGGAATTTGGCGGTTTTTTAATTGTTGTAATAATATAATATACAATCATCATCACCACCATCATTATTTCATTTCAACTTATTGCCGGCTCACTACTGAGCATGCATCTCATAGCTCGGTCACGGAACAGGGAAACTGCTTATGGCTCGGTCATAGTCCACCAAGTTGCCCACTTGGCGTAGCATAATCTGCTACCAACAATGCTTACAATAATGTAAACAATAAAGCTTTTATTTATTATTTACCGTTTATCATATAGCAACTTTCTGAGTTGTACGAAATTAAGTTACTGTACTGAACTATAATAAGAAAATTGTTTTCACCCCCTGCTTTGGAGAATACGTAAGAGCAAAAGGGACAATTTGCGTCACTCACTTTTGTATAGAGCGTGCTCACTATCGCGATACTACAAATTGTATCGTTCATCTCGACGCGAAAGTTTCGAGCCGATATTTTGTCTGGTCCTGTTCCTATACAGTATGCTTTCGCTTTAAAATAATCGGTTTGGCATTCTCTGCAGTCGTGTTAGATAGTCCTATCGAAATATGAGAGCAAGGGAATAGACTATAACTTACATGTGCACTATAAATTATCCCTATTCTCCGTTGAGTTGGGCTATTTCATGTCATTCACGGGCTACTAACAAGCACAGGTCGTCAAGAAAGGCTTAGGCCATATTCCACCACGATGGTCACAGGCCAAGCGTGGAGTGAGCCTTTACACGTTTGTGAGAACATTATTGGTGAAAACACATTACGAACAAAAAGTCTGTATCTTTCATTTTTAAATGGTGCACTAATTATAGTTGATACAAAGTTGACAGGATAAAACTGCTTGTGTCTTTCAAACCCCGTCATTCACGTTTAAACGGAGTGTGCATACTAACGCGACAGGACAACGTCGTTCCCCTCCGATGCGGATGATTCGCGTGGACATTTAGTCTTGTCCGGTGCATCCTGTTCTTTCGCTCAAGCATTAATTGAATAGCACGCGGTTCATAAAGCATCTTATTGATTCAAACAGTTGTATAATAGACACAGTAATGCTAGGTTAACTGGCGGACTAATGGGGGGTTAACTGCAGTTTCTGAATGGAAACAATATTTGACTGGGCCATTAATTTATTAACTGCTGCTTAATCCGGCAATTAGAGCGCTCTGACATGGCCGGCTGTTATTGCGAGGGCACTAGATAATGGATGGAGGTAATGGCTTAGTGCCAGTTTACATTATGCCCTATCCAAACCATAGGAGTTTTATACACTTCAAATTAGCTCTCGCATGAGATCTTTCCTGCTGGTAAAGCTACGAAGCATATTAGTATTAAACCGCTACCCCTAATCAAATTCAGCACGGAATTGCACCGGAACCATAGGGCCCGCACACACTGGTGATTTTTTGTCGCCGGCAACTTTTAATCGTCGTGCAACGTCCATGGAGTTGTGTGGAGGTGCGCGCACGAGGCGACTTTTTATCACCCGACAATTGTTGATGTGACGTCACGCCCACAGGTTACAATGCAAGGGCACGCACGAATCCTGATCCCAAGTCCTTGGCAGAGTTGCTATGTCAATTGTTCAATAATTGAATGTAGTTACAAGTTGGTAAGTAAATTCATAATAAGTAGGTACTTACACAATATATAAAAACAAAATAAACACTTTTATACTATTATAGTTGACTCACTACTTTGTAAAATTGTACTCACAGGCTCTAGCGGCAGGTCTAGGGTGGTAACAAACCCAGAACCTCCCGCTTACAAAACAACAGCGAGGTCGTTAGGTAGGTATTTTATAGAGAATAGAATAGAGAAAGATAGAAGAATAATTGAAGATTTAAAAAAACCACTCAGTATTCTGTGCTAATATAGCGCTTTACCGCCCGTAATTTTTTTTGAGAAATTCCACCGAGCGTTGTATATACAGTATAGTATAAAGGTGTAAACATCCTACTACGAGTAGCTATATGTATATTACTAGTGGTTCGCCCCGAACTAAGACCTCGCGGCGCCATCTATTGACATAAATGTGAAGTTCTGTTAAAAATACTGAAGCTCATTAAAAATTAAATAATTCCGTTTCCTTACAATATTTATCTAATTTTTGTATTTGTTGTTCAAGTACAGGATATAATTGAAATAATTGATCAAGTTTCAGGCTCATCCTTTCAGAAAATTTAGAGTTCTGAGGTCATCTTTGGACGTTAGAAAATCACCACTTTGAAAGCCCCCCATTTCGTCAATTTTGGGGGAAAAATTAAAAAAAATATATTTTTGGACTCTATTCCTAATTATCTTTAAAATGATATACCGCAACCCTATGTAACTTTATAAAAAATATTTTACTTCGCATTCGCTTCTATGAGAGCCCCCCTGAAATAAAGATTTTTATTATTTTTTAAGCCATATTCGGCGGGAGGCCATTGGTTTACATATTATATTTAAAGCTGAAGTAATTGCGTTCAGTAATTCAGAAGTTATAATGCTCTGACAGACGGACGGACGGACGGACGGACGGACGGACGGACGGACGGACAAGTGCCAATTCACCCAAGTAGACTCAGAGACCTTCGCTTCGCTCGGTCAATAACAAAGGTAGGTAGTCAACAAACAACTCTGCCCTAGATTTTTGCAAAACCCGCTATTTACTGAGTACGGTGGAGCATTCTCAATGACTTCAGTTAATTGACTTACCTATTAAGTATTATTTAATGTGCCTTAATGAATTAAAACTTGATAGCTTCGGATTGAAAATGTTTGTGAAATTTCACTATGCAGTACGAAATCGGACTTCGGATGTTTGTAATGCATGCCATACCGCCAGAATGGGGACGAAATTTTTATACAAATCTTCCAAATTTTTCTCAACGTAGGTACGTTTCTCTCCGACACAGGTTTGACACATGTCAAACAGGTAAAAACCACTGTACAACTTGATCATGAGGAATTAGATTTAATGGATACCACTCTTTTTCACGGAATAACGTTAGTTTATTTTGGTTACTTTCACAGCATTGTCATATGGTATATTAATATGGGGTAATGCTGCTGATATTAATATTGTTTTAGTGCTGCAGAAGAGGGCTGTTCGAGCCATATATAATATGGGACCAAGAGAGTTACTAAGAGATAAAGGGGTTGTTTCATCTTGGGCCAGGTACTTGTACAGTATTCCAAAAATAGTATAAAAACATAGGAAACAAAATAATCAATCAATAATAATAATAATAATCCTTCAATCACGCTTCAACGGCGCAACGGATCGACGTGATTTTTTGCATGGGTATATTTGAGGACCTCGAGAGTGACATAGGCTACTTTTTATCCCGGAAAAACAAACAGTTCCTGTGGGACAGGATGCTCTTTTTCTCGCATTTTTCTTCAATTAGGCGGCAACGGCACACCGGATCGACGTGATTTTATACATGGGTATAACCATTGAAATAGAATGAGTAAACTAAAAAAATTCTACATCAATGGGTATAACTGAGAAACTTGAGAGTGACATAGGCTACTTTTTATCTCGGAAAAACAAACAGCTCCTGTGAGATAGTGTGCTCTTTTTCTCGCATTTGTTCTTCAATTAGGCGGCAACGACAAACCGGATTGACGTGATTTTTTACATGGCTATAATTGAGGAACTGGAGAGTGACATAGGCCACTTTTTATCTCGGAAAAACAAACAGTTCCTATGGGATAGGATCCTCTTTTTCTCATGTTTGTTCTTCAATAAGGCGGCAATAGCGCAACGGATCGACGTGATTTTCGCATGGGTATATTTGAGGACCTGGAGAGTGACATAGGCTACTATTTACTTCGGGAAAATAAACATTTTTCCGGAGGCTTTCACACAGTCTGATAGTATAGTCTGGATCTTGAAAAGTAACATAGGCTACTTTATGTCCCGGAAAATCTAATAGATCTAACAGGATAGCATGTTGTTTACAGACTACAGTAGCGTGTTAAAATAATGCTCTGCCCTGTGTCTATAACTGTCCACTGACTAAATATACTCCTCCCTTCTCCTTTGCGGCGTAATGTAATGTTCGAGTAGTATCCGATGGACTAATCGGTTAAATGCTGCTGCAACTATGCGACATCGTTTGTATAATCAGGAATCTTTATATCGGGTAACCTATAGCATTGTGTTTTCTTTCGTAGATATCGTGAATATTTTTTCGAATATTTTTCATTTTTCGTGCATGAAAAACCTAGCTCTTGCCTTTCGATGAAATACGTCGATGCTGAATCTGTCTCAGTATTCTTCTCCATGCATGCTTAATTTAAATACAGTTTTCTAACAAAAACTCATTTATTGTACCCTTGAGCCACGCGAGCGAAGCCGCGGGTAATAGCTAGTTAATATATATTTATTTATGGTATCGTATTATATAATATTATGGATGGATGGAAGGAAGGATGTACCTAAGTTACTCAATCACGCCGGAACGGCTGAATGGATCTGGATGAAATTTGGCACAGAGATAGATTATAGTCTGGAATAACACATTGGCTACTTGTTATCCCGGAAAATTTAAGAGTTCCCGCGGAAGAGAACCGAAAAACCGGGCCGCGGGTATTAGCTAGTTATTATTAATTTACAACAATCAATCGAATTTTCAATGTTAAAACTTAGACTGAGCGTACGGGGCGAATTCGGAACTTTGTTTCTTTAACCCAAAAATCTGTTGGGTGGTATAATTTTATTTTTCTTAATAATTTAAAGATGGGGAGAGAGGGAGCATGCTTGAGGATGCCAGTGCCGTCAAACCAAACGCTGTAGCACATAATTGTTTGTGTCTATTTATATAAGTCTACCACTGGTTCAGAAGAGCCGGCAAGAAAAACAGCAGTTGTTTTTTATATAGATAGATAGATAATTTATTAATTGGCCCACAAAAGCAAAAAAAATTACAATATTAATTTACTTAAATAATTAAATCTATTTTTAAAGATCGTGGAAAAATAAGGCTCCTCACTCAGCCAAAGCCGCAGCTATATTAATTGGTTTCTGCAGTATTATAGTTTTGCGCTTGATGATTATCATGCCTTTATAAACCAATGATGAGGTCTAAGTTACCTAGAAGATACCTCTTTAATAAGCAAACGTTACAAAAATTAATAATATAAAGTAATGTAACAAGTTATTACGTAAATACTCATCATAATATGCCTGCCTTGTAGGACAATAAAGAGTTATGCTTGAATAAAATATCGGATCATGGAGCTCAGAATGGCTGGCTATATTTATTAGTACAGTCATAATTGTTATACCCCCTCACGGCAGAGCTGTATAATTGTCTATTGACCGAGATATTATGGCTAAATCAGTTTTATCATCGATTACTGGGGCCATACTGCCCACGCTTAAAGCCATTGTTCATTATTGTTGGCTTTTTGTTTTAGAATAATTATAATCCTTATTTTAGGAACGTCAAGGTATGTGACATCAAACTGTAAACTGTATTCATATATCCTACAAACGACTCCTCAATAAAGTGCAAAAAGAATTAAAAATTATGCTGGACGAAATTGAAAATGCAACTTTACAAGATCGTCTGAAAACCTTGTCCCCCCACAAAGCAGAAGATTACTCCTTATACAAAGTAACTGGACCAGAAACCCTTCTGAAAAGACGGAATTATTTGCTCAATTTCTACAAGGCGTATTTATACACAACGACCCAGATTCTTCGCATCCAGAAGACGAGATTGATACAATTATTGAAAGTGATCAACAGATGTCTCTCCCACTACGTCCTGGACGTACGTACACCAAGAGAGGTTCGAAAACAAATTAACAATTTAAAATCAAAAAAAGGCGCCTGGTTACCTCTTAACAGCCGAGGTACTAAAAGAATTGCCAAGAAAAGGAATAGTGCTTGTAACAATTATTTTTAATGCAATACTCCGACTACAGTACTTTCCCTTGCTCTGGAAAGTTTCGATAATAAACATGGTACTTAAACCAGGAAAGCCTCCAACTGAAGTGTCCTCATACAGACCGATAAGTCTTCTCCCGTTACTTTCAAAACTATTTAAGAAAATAATACTCTAGCGCCTTCTTCCGGTCCTGGAAACATAGAAATTAATACCGGACCACCAATTCGGTTTTCGTGCCCACCACGGAACAACTGAGCAAATTCATCGAGTTGCACACACAGTCCGACAAGCACTGGAAAGGAATAAATATTGCTCAGCTGTATTCCTGGAGATCCAGCAGGCCTTTGACCATGTCTGGCATAAAGGCCTTCTTTGTAAACTGAAACTCTGTTTACTGAACTCATTGTTTATGATTATGAAGTCATATCTGTCTCAACGAATCTACCAAGTGAAGTGTGAAGATAGTCTATCAACCTTCTATCACATTGAAGCGGGAGTACCACAGGGATCTGTGCTGGGCCCTGTCTTGTATACTGTATACACTGCCGACCTACCCTTGTCAGAGCATGTGATTACAGCGACATATGCAGATGACACTGCTCTACTTTCCTGCAACAAAGACGCCAACATTGCATCACCTAAACTGCAAGAACATCTTAGCGAAATAAGCTTCTGGCTGAAAAAATGGAGGATAAGAGCTAGTGCAGCAAAATCGAGTCATATTACATTCACTCTGAAAAGAGGAGATTGCCCACCCATCAAACTGGACGAAAAAATCCTGTCCCAACAAACAACAGTCAGATACCTAGGTTTATACCTGGATAGAAGACTGACCTGGAGAGATCATATTAAAGCAAAAAGAGATCAGGCCAACAGGAAGTTCCGGGAACTATATTGGCTGATAGGCAGACAGTCCTTCTTAAGTTTTGAAAACAAGCTTTTGATTTATAAAATTATCATCAAACCAGCGTGGAAGTACGGCATTTAGCTCTGGGGCTCAGCAATCCACTCAAATATTGAGATACTCCAGCGCTTCCAGAATAATATTTTGAAGGTTCTATGTAACGCACCATGGTTCACAAAAAAATCCGAAGTGCATGAATACACAAAAATACCCACGATTATAAGAAAGACGAAGAAATAGACAGGTCTCTTGAGGCCTACAAACAAAGACTTGAACGTCACAATAACAGCCTAGCCATCCAGCTTCTGGATGCCAGTGACAGCACATTCCACCCTAAAAGGACAAGACTGGTCAACATATAACTTGTTATACAACCTTGAAAGGAAGTCACATTATTGGATGTGCAAAGCCTTGACTTCAAAATATAAGGAGCACAGATCTGTTTATAGTCGAAGGAGTGATCGCAGATAAAGAAAAGAGAGGAAAAAAAACCTAAAAACCCCGCTTCTGTTGCGTGAGCAAAGTTTCTGTGCTCGACAGTGTTGGCCTACAGTTCTGCTATGGAAGAAGGTTCACCACGATTACGCGGACAGAACTGAATAGGAAATGGCGCACGGCGTGTTTACGCACCTTCCGTTAAAATGACACACTATGATATATATATCTGTAAGTACGATATAATATTATGAATGTCCAACCAGTTTGGAACCCGTCCAGGGTCCATAATCATGAGCCTGTTCGTGCGACGCGGCAGCTGACCTATGACTGTGGGCATATATATACATATATAGTAATGATGAATATCACTCACGATAGTTTAAACGTTAAAATGTCAATGTGTTCACTCACGCCTCAGTGTTGTCATCTCTGGACTCGGAGCGCTCGGCGTTGGCCTGGCGCCGGTGCCGGCCGCGCTGGTCGTCGCCCAGGCCGTAGAGGCCGGCGACCGCCGCCATCGTGCCGGGCCCGCGCCGTCTTCACCACCACACCACGCCAGCACCGCCGATCAGAGTCTCATAGTCACCTCCCCGCCGCGATACTCACTCGCGGCGACGAACATTGTCTTAACACTATCCCGATATCACACACGGTGCTTAACGACTCTATTATAATATAACTACTACCCTATATCTTTATCTAATTCGAAAAATTTGGACGCCTTCATTGGTACAGTACGTTCTAATCATCACAATTGAATTATTGTATCTCGTCATAAGTTTTATTTTGTTTTTTATTTAACTTCTACATTGCTTATTTATTGTTAAGGTTTCGTTGGCCACGTTTGATATTTCATATCGGTCGAGCGCTTTAGCTTGTTACTCGAATGTTGCAACTGCATTTCTGTACGTGAAAAAAGGTAAGTAGTGTTCGAATAATATGATAATATTATTGTCGTGGGTTTTATGATATGTGCGACTTGTATTTTGGAGTTTCACGTATAGATCTGAAGGCGAAAAGACTCAATTTATATTTTGACCCACCCCGGGTTGGCACGGGTGGTTTTTGCTTAAATACTACTTGTTTGTTGTACTTGATTGTTAAAATCTACACTAAGCTATAACTCAAGTAGTAGTAGAAGTATCAAAAAAATTTTTATGAAGTTAACACAAAGCTATAATTATCTAAGGTAGCTTTATTGATAAAAACCTAATTCGGTTCCAATTTGACGGAATAATGGAAAATCAACCAAAACTTCCATCCCCTATCCCGAAGGAGGCGTACTTATTTTTTTGATTTGAAAAATAGCTTATAGTTGCATTCAAATAAGTCCAGTAGTCCATACATTAATTTTGTTTCATACAGACAGATTTACTCGTGCTATTATATTTTAGGACGCAGATCGTAGCTAGAGCTAAAACAAATTTGGGCTCTATATCGATATTAAAGCTTCCTCCAATTTTCAAAAATTATGCAATGTACAGTAATCGCCCAGTTACATACAGTCTTACAATAAGTATAAAGTAGCTATTTCGGCAATTGAATGAACGAGTGATGGGGTTATTATTTTGCACCCATTCTAAGAAACTTAGAAAGCTTCGACTCTTAATAATACAGAAGTTACTTTGATATCGTCTGGTATACAAAGTATACATAGCAAGAAAATTAATTACAGCTCGTAGCAGCGGTGTTCGTCGGTTGCGGGAGTGTTAAATATTTGATTACTGAAAATGCAAATCGAGTAGGATATTAATTTCGATGAATTAAAATTGTTTTGCCGGCGCCATTAACTGAGTGACATCCTCAGTCAGTGAAAGGCGATCGCAATCTATTGTTTCTTTTTCATTTGATTGGTTGCTTTGTTCTGTAGCTTAGCGTTTGACTTTTTTGCAGTTTGAGCTTGCATCGAGACGTTTGTGGTAGCAGCAGACAATTGACGAAAAAGAAGACACTTATTTTATTTTATTTGTGGATGTAAAATACTTATTTATCTAGAACTAGCTGATGCCCGCGACTTCGTCCGCGTGAATTGAGGTTGTTTGGTTCCCGCGGAAACTCTTTGATTTTCCGGGATGAAAAGTATATAATAATATGTGTTGTTCCAGCCTATAATCTCTGTGCTATATTTCATCCAGATCCGTTCAGTCGTTCTGGCGTGATTGAATAACAAACATCCATCCAAACTTTTGCATTTATAATATTAGTAGGTATAGATATAGGTAGATGAATAACATGAATATTTCAGGACTTCATGATATTCAGAAAGTGATCGCGTTCCTCTTTTGCGCGTTCGCTCCAGAAATGTATCTGCCAATAAGAAGTATGAGTGTTTATTGCATTTTCCGCGTACAATAAATAGCATCAAATTAACTCATAATCTTGGCAATCGCGTTACTGACCAATATAATTTTAACTAGAAATCTACGTTGTTATTTAAGCGCCAACCTACCTAAATTAAAAAGTACATTTTTTATATTGATAAATATTTGAATTTTCCGAGACAGCGCCAAATATGAAAGTATAAAAATCTTAATAAAATTAAAACATTCATACTCTGCTCTACTCATAATAATTATTGTTACAATATATTAATACAAAGTGTGTTTATCTGTCTGTAACCCTAACTTCACGCCTCATCAAACAAAAATTTAAGATGAAATCCTGTGGACGGCCGCTACTTTATATAACGTTAAATAAAAACTAAACTCCGGTGTGATTGTGTGTGTGCACCGGGCACGCGCTTTTTATTTTCAGGAACTATATTGTGCGTTTTAAAACCTACACGTCCCTTTGCTTTAACAGTGAAAGAAAACTTTGTGAAGATACCTGGACGCCTGACAGTTCTTCATAATGTTTTCGAAGGTGTGTGAAGTCTGCCAGTTTGACATTTGACCATCGTGGTACGTCCGAAGCCTTTTCCTCCTCATTCTAAGAGGAGACAAGTAGGAACTCAGTAGTGGGCCTGTGATATGTTGAGATCATAAAAAATATATTATAACAGTAAAGTAAGCTTCCTGTGTCCGTCTGTCTGTCAAGTTGTACGTTGTGTTTACGCATGCCGGCCTCGAAGCAGGGGGACTTTGTAGGGCGTTTGATAAAATCTTATCTTACTAATATTATAAATGTGAAAGTTTGGATGGATGTATGGATGTTTGTTACTCAATCACGCGCCAACGACTGAACGGATCTGGCTGAAATTTGGCACAGAGATAGATTATAGTCTGGAATAGCACATACTTTTTATCCCGAAAAATTCCGCGGGAACCAAAAAACCTCAAACAACGCAGACGATGTCGCGGGCATTCGCTAGTAACATATAAGTATAAACGATGTTTGTGTTCCTAGAGTGCAGTGCCTAGCATTACATATTAATGGGACGATTCCATTATTTTTCTAGAGTCACTCGAGTATATTCGGAGGAAGGAGGTGTCGACTCGGTGTCATGTTATGAAAGTGGTTGCCACTTGCGGGTCGACACTCAAATCACGTAAGTTACGGTTCAGGCTCAAGTGTCGAGCTGTGGCACTGGACATCGGCCACCGCAATTACAGACTCGTCTCTTTTGCATCTGTTGTAATATCACTCAATCATTAATAATTGATACAACGTCGTAGCCGCGATGGAACTATATCCCCGATTAACGACATTTGCAAAATATTTCAAAACTAATGGAGAGTGTTTTTTTTTTAAATAAATTAAATCGTTAAATGATAAATGATAAATGATAAAGTTTGCTGGAAACATTGAATGAAAAGTTTACAATTTGTTTGTTAAAACGTTTAGAAATAATTTCATAAAAACAAGGACTTTTATCTAAAAAAAAGTGTGTGTATGCAATTCACACACGGCAGATGTGAAACTTCAGAAAAGTAACCTACGATAGAATGAGATAAAAATTGTATTCTATCTCATTCTCTCAGAGGCTAAATTCTATTATGTTCTCTAGAATTACGAATTACGAATGTACTACACTTATACTCGTATATAAGACCTTTTGTCTTCGTAACAACGCGCATGTCGCTGTTCGCGAGCATGTCGGTCACGCGAATCCACATTTTTACCCCCTACCAAAAAGTGCTCAACGCGGCTAAAGAAGTTTTCACTTGAAAATCTTACAAACAATGAGTCCACCGTGGATACCTACCTACAGGTTTTATTTAAACGCATTCTAGAGATATATTGTTATTCTGTCTCTTTTTCGTGTCGCTTTTTGTTGAAGTGACATTTTTTGAAAATTATTTATTTATTTTTCAACCATATAATAATTTTTCAATATAAGACAGAAGATGACAAGCCAATAATAGACAATAATAATAAACGAACTCTTTTCTATAAAACTTTTTAGTTTCGTTTTTCGTTTCATCGAATTTTCAAATTACAACGATTCTAAAGAGGTTTTACGTCGACAAGGACGTATAATAAGTTTAAATGGAACGAAAATAAATTTAAAAAAAAAACATAAATAAAAAAAAAATTAAAACCGACTTCACTAACCACAAACACTAAAAAAATATTTAAATTTATTACCGAAATTATATTTAGAAAAGTTAATGTAGTTGTATAATAATATTTTTTGGAGCCGGTGCCAATTTTAGCCGCACGAATCGTTTATTCTTCATATTGTTTTGGGTCTCCACATTGGCTCCACTTTGGCATCGACTCCAAAAAATATTATTATAGAACTACATTCACTTTTCTAAATTTATTATATTCGGTAATAATTTTAAATATTTTTTTAGTGTTACTGAAGGTTAGGTTAGGTTAGGTTAGGGGGAACGCTCGGGAGGGGGGAGCGGGGGAACGCTCAGGAGGGGAGCGTGGGAACGCTCGGGAGGAGGAAGGATCCTCTGGAGGGGAGGGTATCCTCGGGCGAGCTCGGTGCGCACTCACCCTGCCTCCGAGCGGGCTGCGTGAGAATTAGTCTCGCGCAGTCCTCGCCACCAACTCGGAAGCCCTTAGGAGTGTCGGACGTGGTCACGTTTCATGACCGACACTGGGACCGAGGGTCTTGGCTTGGTCGCCTGGACCGCGAGGAACAAACCTCTATAAAAAATGATCCTAATCCTAAGCTCTGTGCGCGGCGAGAGGATGAATGGCTGAAGGATTCGCCCTGACCTCACAGGGCATCAGTCGTTAGCGCACCCCAGTCAGGGAACCGGCCGAAACCCTGACTTATTTAGGCTTACTCGGGTGCAGGGGGCACCACCCGGGCGGACGACTTATATCCCCCATACTCGTGGGAACAGTATGGAAAACATAAACCCAAACTTGGTGGAGGAGGAAAGTAGAGGGAGGCGCTGGAAGGAGAGGGGAGGGGCAGACACGTCGATGGATTCGGACGACTGCAGCCTCGTGTCCGTGGACAGCAGATCCAGGTCGGGGTCTGCGTCCTCAACGGTGTTACAGAGTTTGCCGGGCGTGAAACGGCCTCGCCTCAGCGAGGGAGACGACGTTTCCTCCGATGAGGAGAGGCCGGGCACGCCGGCCGTCAGAAGAGGGAGAGGGCGCCCGCCCATTCATGGGCGTTACGTTGGCCTGGGCAAAGCTCGGGAGACTCGTGCCCAGGAGGAGAGGGCCGAGGCGAGAGCCCAGGCCAAAGAGAAGGAGGAGATGGTTCTCCTGAAGGAGGCCGCCGTGGCGCGCTTCAAGCGAGACGCGCGCGAGCCGGTGAAACGGGTGGACGACCAGACCGCCG
Source organism: Erebia aethiops (assembly GCA_923060345.2). Taxonomy (NCBI): domain Eukaryota; kingdom Metazoa; phylum Arthropoda; class Insecta; order Lepidoptera; family Nymphalidae; genus Erebia; species Erebia aethiops. Next base: position 1,786,793 of record OV281079.1, on the reverse strand, counting down.
CCCGCCTTCAGGAGAACGTGTTGGAGGACTTGGACCTCATTACGAAGGTAGCCACCAAGTCCTCCAACTTGAAAGGGACATTTGTGCGCGACCTCAAGGACGCGGCGGCCTCTATTAAGGTGGCCGTTGCTGTTCTGGCGTCGCGCACAATCACGGACGAGACCCGGCATCTGCAGGAGAACAATGCCCGCCTGCAGGCCGAAATGGCCAGCCTCCGTAGGGAGATGGTCATATTGAAGGAAGAGATGGAGAAGGCGCGGAGGCAGGCTTCCGCCCCCACTCCGCCGGGCAGGACCGAGGAGGCGCCCTCTGGGTCACGGCCTCCTCCCCGCAAGGGCGGCGACAGGGGTGGACGTCCAGGGGCGACCCCCCCTGCTGCTGCTGCCGCCGCTGCGACCTCCGTGGAGGAGATCTGCCGGGCCGTGATGGTGCAGGTCGGCGGGATGTTGAATGCCCGCCTGGCCTCCATCGAGGACAGACTCCTCCCGGAGCGGTCCATGAGGCCGCCTCTGTCCTCCGATGGAAAGAGGGATGGGCCCACGTACGCGGGCGCGGCGTCGAGGCCGGCTCCGGGACCCTCCGGGGCGACGGGAGCGAGGGCACCCCCGCCGAGAACGGCGTCGGCCCGTAGGCCGCCTAGCGGACCCGCGGGAACTGGCACGCCTCAGGGCCCAGCGGGGCCGGCGCCGAGACCGCCCAGGACTCGGCCGGAGACGGAGGACCCGCTCTCTTCCTCGAAAAAGAAAAAGAGGAGGAAGAAGGGAGGGAGGGGTAAGAAAAAGAAGGGAGAGCAGGGCGGTCAGACGCCTGGCCCGGAGGAGCGACGACGGCAGGAACAGTCGCAGCCGTCGTCGGAGTGGACGACGGTCGGCTCTGGGGGGCGCCCAGAGGCGAAGGGTCGCGCCCGCGCCCGCACGTCCCCTAAGCTCCGCACTCCTCAGTCGTCGGCGGTGGTCTTGACGCTGCTGCCGGCGGCAGTGGAGCGGGGTGCCACATACGAGAAGGTGATCGCCGCCGCGAAGGCAAAGATAGACGGGGCGGAATTGGGTGCCCAGGGCGTCCGATTCCGGAAGGCGATAACGGGGGCCCGGATTTTCGAGTTCCCCGGGGCCGAAGCCTCTAGCGCGGAGAGGGCGGACTGCCTGGCCACCAGGCTCCGGGAGGTCTTGGGCGACGGGGTCGTCCGAGTCACCCGACCTGTAAAGTCAGTCGACTTGCGGGTGTCGGGCTTGGACGACTCCGTCGCCAGTGCGGAGGTGGCGGCGGCGATCGCCAAGGCCGGAGAGTGCCCCGCGGAGCGGGTGCGAGCCGGTGAGGTGGGGGTTAGGCGCGACGGGCTGGGCGCGGTGCTAGTGCGCTGCCCGGTCACTGCCGCCAAAAAGATCGCGGCAGGAGGTCGCCTGACGGTGGGGTGGGTGTCCGCCCGGGTCGAGTTGCTGGACGCCCGCCCCATGATGTGCTACAGGTGCCTAGCACCTGGGCACGTGGGCGCCCAATGCACAGTGGGGGTTGACCGCAGCGGATTGTGCTACCGCTGTGGTCAACCAGGCCACAAGGCCCGAGGCTGCACCGCGGAGCCGCGCTGCACCGTATGCGCGGCGGCCGGGCGGCCGTCTGAACACCGGGCGGGTAGCAGGGCCTGCGTGCCCCCGCCCAAAGGGAAGAAGGGAGGAGAGAGCAGCAACAGGCCTTCTCCCCCACCCCAGCAAGAGGTTCCAATGGAATAAGGAGGGCTCCGGGCGACTGACTGTTTAAAACCTGTCTGTCGCCCGTTGAGCGGGGTCGGAACCCGAGGCGGGAGGTGCACTCCACCATCATCATCCCTGAAGGTGGGTCTGCTTCGGCGGATGTCGCTGGTTGGGTTGCGGACGAATGCCTTTGGTGCTCCCGTAACCCAGCCTTAAGGCGATGCGCAGGAGCGCCGCTGGGTTTTAGTGGGTATTCTGGAGTGCCGGTGAGTCCCACATACCCTCTCGGATGCACGGCAGTTCACCTGCCTGCTGCGTCCGGGAGGGATGCCTAAACGCATTTCCCAGCGATAAAAAAAAAAAAAAAAAAAAAAAAAAGGACCAAATCAAAATCGGTTACAGACAGACCGACAGGACAGACTTTCGTATTTATTGTATTATAGTATGGATGTCTGCTTAAAAACCTACTGTTTACTATTAATAATTGTATAATAATTATGTAATCTTTTTCCTTTATTTTAGTTTTTTAAGAGATATCTGTAAATTAATATGTAAAAACGCGGTTGATTACAGACTAATAAACAAAATAAATAAATAAATAAATTACACTGATCGCGAGCAATTTACTCTTATCCATTGAGGAGTTCCGATATCCATGTCCGAAGATACGATCTGAGTGACATTTTAAAATAATATGCTGTCTGGTTAAAAACCTACTGTTTACTAAGCTATTACACTGATCGCGAGCAATTTACACTTATCCATTGAGGAGTTCCGTTCGCCAAGTTTGAAGATATTCATCAGATCTTCACCAAATTTATATGGGACCACCTCTGAATCTATCAAACAAAAAAGAATCATTGAAATTGATTCATAATTGGCGGAGAAATCGCTTAACAAACATACAAAAACATACAGCCGAATTGATAACCTCCTTCTTTTTTTGAAGTTGGTTAAAAATGGTAAGCACCTGTTAAAAACCGTAACAAAATGTAATATGATAAAAATTAAAATTCAATAATTTACAATACATACTACATACCAAATATAATAGTAATTTATACCGACACAGTTTACCGAAATAACATACCATCTCGGTTCTGAGGCAGATATCCGAAAACCAAGCCGAGACGTCGACCCGAATCATTCGAGTTTGGTAAAAGCGACTCGACTCTGGAGTCAAAAGTATAGTGAGTCGAATATAAAGGAGGGAGTTGCCCAGCATGACTGTGAAATATTGACGGTGCAAGCAAGGCTTTATCTCGGTAGCGCGTAACAAAGTGGGAAAATTAATTATAGCTCGTGGATGCTAAAATAGTTCGGCCGATAGTGCAGGCAATTATTTTAAACTAGCAAAATGACTAAGTAATAAAGCAAGTGTACTTACATTTTGTTAATAACTAGCTTACCGCCCGGCATGGCCTGCAATGCCACTTTTGTTTAGATATCACGAACCACCTGTTGTACGTTGATGGTAGATACCATAGACTCATTATGTTGACTATAGGCCGACCGTTTAACTCGCGTATCGCCTGCGCGGTAAGAAGGGAGCGGGGGCGGGTATTTTGATCTTCTAATACATAGGGTTAATTTTAAAATACGAGTTACCTCTTTTAAATGTAGCTTCAGTGCCTAATACTGAACAACTTTTTGTTTGACAACTTTAAAAAAAAACAAGATAATTTTTTTTAATGATGTTATGATAATTATTTTGAGCCCTCTATTACATGCGAACATAATAGTATTGCACCTTCTGGGTTGGCGGCTAAGATTTGTTGAAAGCCAAGCTTTGTTAAATCATGCTTCATACTAATAAATTTGAAATCCGAAAGTGTGTTTGTTTGTCGGTTTTGCCTTCAACCACATCGCAACCGAGCAACGGATTGACGTGATTCTTTGAGTGACCATAATAGAGGACCTGGAGAGTGACATAGGTGTTTTTATATTCCGGACAATTAAGGAGTTCCCTTGGGAATTAGAAAACTTTTTTCACGCGGATGAAGTTGCGTGCATCAGCTAGTCGACTATATTTTAAATAGATTTTTAATAAAAAATACTATCAATCAAAAATGTGTACACTATGTGGACAAGGACAAGGGGCCTAACCTATGAATTTTTACTGGTTTTTAAATTAAAACAGTAATTACGCTTTAATTAGTACGAATAAACTTCAGAACTATTTTTAATAAAGCAAATCCGATGTCATCTTCAAATAGCCAGTACCCCTACGCATTTCCCCGTTTCATTAAAGCATGTTGAATAAATGGTTTCCATTCAACGCTGCGGCTGGCGGCGGCGGCGGCGGCAGCGGCGGCGGCGTGCCCGAACGTGATTTATTAACAGCCTATAAAAGACAAAATATGCGTTTAAATAAAACCTGTAGGCACGCAGTGTTGAATCATTGTTTGTAATCATTGAAGTGAAAACTTCTATAGCCGCGTTGAGCACTTTTTGGTAGAGGGTAAAAACGTGGATTCGCGTAACCGACATGCTCGCGAACAGGGACATGCTCGCGAACAGCGACATGCGCACTGTTGCGAAGACAAAAGGTCTTAAATATAAGTATAGTATATTTGTAATTAAACTTTAATGCCTTAGTTTTAAGGTTTATACTTTAAATATTTTTATTTATTTTTTAAATTAGAAAAAAACAAAAATGATAATTAAAAAAAAAATATATATATATTCGTTTTCACTTCTATCGGCAGTCCCTATGACTGCCAATTTTTTAATACTTTACACCTTGCAACAGTTTGTGTAGAATTCGCGATTTAATTTATAAAAGATAGGTAAACAGTCCCCCAAAATCCTAATCCGCCTATCATTTTACGTGTGTGGAAATGGAATGGAAATTTACTCAATATTGTCTATTAATTTATCTATTGATTCAAATTGTAGCTAGCTAGCTTATACATTTGCAAAGTTCGGCTCTGGATATATAAATGTTCTCTGTACCTACCAAAGTAAAAATAATAAATCTATAGCAGCTATAATATTTTGTCATTTCTTTCCCAATGAATCCGACTTCCGAAGCCACTTTCAAGTAAAAATGCAGTGTTTCCACACACTATATAACTGGGCGGGCATAAAATATTTACATACCTACGCAAAATAGACGCGTAAAGCTCGCCCGACTACAATATTGCCTTTGCATGAATAAATACAAAAATCCGCAAATGCAAAACTGTGTTCATTTGTTGGTTCGTCCTTCGCGCAATCAACGCACGGCTCAAACCACTTTACGGATCGGGCTGAAATTTGGCATACAGATAGCTATTATGACGTAAGCATCAGCTAAGAAAGGATTTTTGAAAATTCAACCCCTAGGGGGGTAAAATAAGGGATTGAATTTTGTACAGTTCACACGGATGAAGTCGCGGGTAGAAGCTAGTTTCTAATAAATCTAGAAATTAATGAGAATAAAATAATCAATTTCTCGCGTTTCATACACAGTATTAAGTCAGTCTGTCACATGTATCTTTGGCCAATCCATAGAAGTACGGAGTTCTCAAGTTGAAAATAAAAACACACCTGGCGGCTAGCGCGTATCATCAAGTGTTTTAAAGATAAAGTTTGTTTGTTTGTTTGTTTGTTTATTTGTTCAAGTATGTAACAAGTAGGTAAACTTCAAGACTACTGGACTGTGTCCAAAATTTATTATTTCCAGTGTTGGCAGACGCTATGATTTATTTCGATGAAAATTTTATGGAATCGTAAGTTATTTTCAACAAGTTTGCACCCGATTTATACCCGGACGGGACAAACTGAAGAGAGATCAGGCGCAGGACCGACGATTTATTGTACTCTCCGAGACACGGGGGTGGGGCATTCTTAACCAGGCAAGTACTGAGACCTTCTTGACAGAAAAACCCGATATTTAACACTTTTGTTCCCTTTGTTATGACCACTTTCCATTATTCATAAAATATAGGTTTAGCCTATGCGATAATAATCGGGTTTCCAACTCCATCCGCAATCCGCAATCCGCAATCCACGTATAACTCTGATACGAAAACTATTTCAACTCTAAGGTTTTGTAACAAATTATATCAGATTTTAGTGATAATAAACGAGACCAGCGGCTAAACATGATCTCCGAGGAACGAAGAAAACGAAAAGACCAAATTTGAACTTCCGAATTTGGTCACCCATCAAGTTACCGACTAGGATAGTTGTTGCTTAAAAATTATACGTTTTCATTACCACGCTACTCGTCCTTCGAGCTCGACAACGAAGTCGACAGATAAAGCTAGTGTACAGTATTTATGGGCGGCCGCTCCCGAAGCGACCGGGTGAGAATAACGAGCAGCATTACGTTATGATCAGAACGCGTTTATAAATTACACTCGTTTTACCGTAAAGTATCATTTTTCTACTCGTACTCGCCAGCGCTAGTTGGGTTATTTAATTAATTCGTTTCGATAACACGAGTATGATGAAAGTGCTTGTTTTAATTCACAACGTCCGCTGCGTTACGAAGTCATAACGACCTCATACGTAACTTACACACAATGCGCAATTAAAATAGTTTGATTTTTCTCCCTAGCGCGGCTCGTTCCTACGTGTTTTATTTCGATATATTTATCAATTACAACGGAAACTAAGTTTAGATAGTTATCAAAAAAAACTTGCTTCCACTCCAATCTAGGCTAAGAGGTTAGCCTTTAAATTTTACTAATTATTATGAAAATTTGGATAATTTTTAAAATTTGTGTGTATGTAAGTTTGTATTTTTGGTATTTTGGATGTTTATTAATCCTTCATGTCACAATGACTGAAAAGATTTGGCTGAATTTGGAAAGGCTAAACTTTATATATAAATATAATAAAGAATTTAATAATTAAAATAAAGAGTGCGAATCACATCAAATCCTTGATCCACGCAGACGAAATCGCTGTTATTGATAGCGCATTATACGTCTCTAATGCAATACGAGTATTTAAAGCTGCTAATAATATTAGCGTTTTATTGTTAACTATTTTATATTCGATGACTAGGGATGACTAGGATGGGTACCAATTACCGATCTACGATATTCTTGCCAACCCTTTTCAGTAGAGTCTGTATTTCAAATCGGTGGTTATTAAGTCAAAACAAGACGTATCATATTATGAAGATTATTTTTGCGACCTCCGTGGCGCAGCATGTTGCCTTAACGTGCGGAGCTCCCGGGTTCGATTCCCGGCAGGGTCAATTTGTAAATTTATATTTTTTTAATTTTGTCTGGTCTCGCCTCGTGTGAGGCTTCGGGCGTGGCTAGTTACCACTCTACCGGCAATGACTTTAGCGTTCCAGTAGATGCCGTGTAGAAACTATAGGGCTTTCAAATACCGTTTTTTTTCAATACCGGTATTAATACCGGAAAGATTTTTTTCAATACCGGGATCCCGGAATCCCGGTATTGGGAAAAACTCAAAATTAGATAGATTGTTTTTAACTTAAAACTAGTATTTTCGGAAGGAAACCACCATAAAAAATAGTTTTCCATTATATTTTTAATTTATATTTTTAGTATAAATATATATTTTTAATATATACTAGCTGACCCGGCGAACTTCGTACCGCCTTAGTATGCAAAATTAAATGTATATTTTTCAATAGTTCTGAGAGATTTTCTTAATATTTTTTTCCGTAAGAACCTTCTCCTAATAATAACAAATACAACAAAAAAAGAATTAGTGAAATCGGTCCAGCCATTCACGCGTGATGCCGTGACCAAGGAAAACGGGTTTCATTTTTATATATATAGATTTATACTAAAATAGTATAAATCTATATTTTTAATTTATAAAACTATAAATTAAAAATATAGATTATATTTTTAATTTATAGTTTTTAGTTTTTAATTTAGATTTTAAAGATTTTTTAAGAAATTGTATATATTATTATATGTTTTATTATTATAAATAAAGAAGTAATTTTAAAAAGTAGTTTTCCATAAAATATTTTTTTAACACATTAACTCCAAAAGAGCACTTTTCTGCTTAAATTCAATGAAGAAATGACATTTTTTTACTAGTTTAGTCTAATAGTTTAGTCAAAACACAAATTAATTAAAAATTCAATAGTTATTTTTTTTAAAGAAAATAAATCATAATAAAAAAACTGCATTGGATAAAAAACAGATTTCTGAACGTTTAATGAGTCAATGAAATATAAATGGCAAGTCACAGGGTTCTAATAATTTTTCCCTCTGAGTGATCAAAAATGACTTTTCTTCACTGGTTTTAAGCAATAAAAGTGCTCTTATTGAGCTAATGTGCTAAGATACAAGTTTTAAACTTAGCCACAGAACAGAAAATGTTCTCAATTACCGATTTGGTATCGCAAAAAGTAAAAACACAAACAATGAAAAACGATTATATAACAATCGTGAAAAAATCATCTCTTTGGACATTATTTTTTATACGTAATAAACCGGGATCCACGATTCTCGACGATTAAGCAGTCTGATTTTCAAAAAACATGTGTGATGGAAATAAGCTAATTACCCGACAACGGGAAGGTCCTGGATTTAGCAGTTGTGTTTCGTAATCAGTACCTACTCTAATAATTATTCTTTGATAAATGAGGTGTTTATTGCCTAGTCATGATGAATTATAAAAAACCAGATGATGCCCGCGACTTCGTCCGCGTGTCCTGAGGTTTTTGATTCCCGCGGGAACTCCTTAATTTTCCGGGATAAAAAGTACCTTATGTCCTTTCCCGGGCAACCTACCTCTGTGCCAAATTTCGTCAAAATCGGCTGAAAAGATGGAACGGGAAAGCGTAGCAGACAGACAAAAAGACAGATAGACACGCTTTCGTATTTATAATATTAGTATGGATATTCTAAAGCAAAGATAAAAAACGCATAAATGTGATGATTTTGGGCTTAAGCCCATAAAGTGATACTATTGAGTCAGGAAAGATTGATAGGACGCCAAAAATGAAGAAACATTTCGACACGCTGAACAAGTGATGAAAGATTTTAAAACCAATTTAATGAAGCAGCAACCAAGTATACAGAAGTGGTGTCTATGAACTACGCACTTGTTGCCACTTCTCTGTACGGATGTTCAATGAGGTCTTTGTGCTTAAACCTCGCAACTTTATTTTGAAACTTCGATGAAAAGAATAGATCGCGCAGAGACATCCCCCACCATCACTCTAGCATGTCATTAAAATCAAGTGTTACTGAAGTGTTTGCTTAGTAATGAGCAGATTCCTATGTTCACGGTTCTTCACATCCTGCTTGCACAAGTCAAATTTTACATTACTGTCCTTCATAGCTCAACCCTGAAATAAATTTATCAAAACGTGACAGCTGCATCAACAAAATCAGTTTAATATTTTTTGTGAAATGAAGCCTACGAAATATGCGTTCTAAGTACTTATTTATTTATTTAAACTAATATTATAAAGATTTGTTTGTTTGTTTGTTTTTTTTTTATCCACCACAAGCTAGCCCTTAACTACGATCTCACCTGATGGTAAGTGATGATGCAGTCTAAGATGGTAGCGGGCTAACCTGTTAGGGGCATGGCAGTTATATGAAACCCATACCCCTTCGGTTTCTACACGGCATCGTACCGGAACGCTAAATCGCTTGGCGGCACGTCTTTGCCGGTAGGGTGGTAACTTGCCACGGCCGAAGCCTCCCACCAGGCCAGACCAGGGAAAATTCAGAAATTATAAATTCCCAAATTAACCCTGCCGGGGATCGAACCCGGGACCTCCGCACGTTAAGGCTACACACTGCGCCACGGAGGACGTCAAAATTTCTTGATTCTAAGCCGGGGCGGATCGCTAGTATTATATAAATGCGGAAGTGTGTATCTCTGTCTGTTCGTCTGTCACCTTTTTGTCTGTCTGTTTGTCTGCTAAGTTTTCATAGCCCATCTGCTCAACTGTTTTCGACGAGTACAAGTTTTGCTCAAGAGTACAGTTAGTAAGTTAACCTTAGTTTTGTATTTATCCCGCAAAAGTGAACAGTTCCCATCGAATTATTTAAAAAACTAGTGGTTCGCCCCGAACTGAGAACTCGCGGTATCCATAAGATACCTAGTTTTAACTATATAATGCGCGCTCATCTTTACGTTCATAGACATCAGTACTATCAGTAGACTATTTTTTTATTCCACGTAAGATGGTGCTAACGTTTATTATTTGTAAGCACAAACGAATAAAATTTTACAGAGCGCCATCTATTGACATCATTGTGAAGTTCTGTTAAAAATACTGCTCATTAAAAATAAATAATTTCGTTTCCTTATAATATTTATCTAATTTTAGTATTTTTTGTTCAAGTACAGGATATAATTGAAATAATTAAACAAGTTTCAGGCTCAGCCTTTCAGAAAATTGAGAGTTCTGTGGTCAACTTTGGACGTTAGAAAATCTCCACTTTGAAAGCCCCCCATTTCGTCAATTTTAGGGGAAAAATTTAAAAAATATATTTTGGACTCTATTCCTAATTATCTTTAAAATGATATACCGCAACCGCTTCTATGAGAGCCCCCCTGAAATAAAGATTTTCATAATTTTTTAAGCCATATTCGGCTGGAAGCCGTCGGATTTATATATTACATATTATATTTAAATTTGAAGAAATTATGTTCAGTAATTCAGAAGTTATAAGGCTCTGACAGACGGACGGACGGACGGACGGACTGAAGGACGGAGGGACAAGTGCAAATTCACTCAAGTAGACTCAGAGATCTTCGCTTCGCTCGGTCAATAAATTCTTAAGCTACGCGGACAGACTTGCAGGGATAATCTAGTTAAGGAAAAGGTATTGTATATAATAAAAGAATTAAGGATCTGAGTAATTTTATGTCTCTAGTATTCAACGCATAAAATAACGAAACCGTGACGAAGCCTATTTAAGTATCATTTCTACTACAACCTGAATCGCTCTCACAAATTGTAATAATTCATATTCATAGTATTTATTTATAAATAATGGATATTTGAGTTGGAATATAAGTATGAAAGTGCTCATATTCTACCGCAGGGTGGTGTAAAACTATCTAAATAATCTGGTATATTAATTTAAATAAATGGATTAGGATGACTCATTTTTTTAATATTTACAATATTACAACACACGTTACACCCATTTTAAAACTTAACCGAAAATGGGATCCGATTCGGAATGTCAAAGGACAAGTACCCGCGGCTAGCCCACAGGGGTTACCCGGGGTCGAGGAAGAAAAATCAATTGCAAGTGGCCCAGCGACCTTCGTCCTCCACGCTACACCTTGTACGGTGAAACGGTTATGTTTATGCTAATACAGGCTGGTTTTACTTCGCTCACGACTGTTGTAAATTATTAATATGTCGGTATTTATGTTTGTGCGTCGTGCTCACCTACTGAATTGTTACGTTTTTAAGGCTCGAGGCTATCGTGTGACATTCCAGGTTGACGTGAATTGCGCGTGATACAGTCATGACTCGTGACGTATCAGCAGAAAAATTACAGGAATATACACTATCATTGAGTGTTACTCTATAAGATTCCGTTAGAGTAAAAACCAACATGATTTTTTTATATATCAGATTTTTAATATAATATATCGCGCTAGTATGCGAGTCCTTATAAAAGAAAATCACGCGGACTATTTGTTTGCTATACCTACATTGTTTTGGCCCTATTTTGTCCAGTGTTTTCGCTCACTGTGCAAGTCTATTATAATTCTACGGAAATGAAAAAACCACTTGGATTTTCAGTTAGATAATCTCCATACCTACTAAGTTACAGATTTAAGTAATCATTAAATTGAAAAGTAACATTCCTATTCCGAGTGAAAGCTATCTTTTTGTTTGAAGTATTCATAAAACAAAAAACACAACACTAACACTTTGAGAATCTGATTTTACCGCACGGGTTTGTATCAGCATTGTTTTTATGTAAAAAGCTGTTTTTTAACACAGAAAATACATATTATTATAACAGATATGAGCAAAATTTTTCTTACGCTAATTAAAAACCGGCAAATATTTTTTTAGGATAAATATCCCTTATTTTTCCTAAAAAATATTTTTCGGTCAAAATTCATATCGTGCACGTATGTCCGTATAAACGTATTTAAAGTAAATACAATAATTTCCAACATTACTAACTTGAGCTTATATAGTCAAGGAGATGACAATTTTAGATGACATCTAATGCCCATTACTTTGTTTTGAGGGAACATTTTAGTGATAGTTAATTATAGTTTCGAATCTTTAGATTTTTATTACTGACTCTCTTAAACTTAAACTATTTAATAAAAATAAGAAGAACGATTGTTAAAACATTGCTAAAACTATTCTCATAAAAATAAAGTTACGGATGGTGAAAATCGCATTGAAGCAAAGAGAACGATCTATATTTCGACCTTTACATAAATCATCAACTTCATTGCTTGCCATTGCTGACACACAAAACAACCTGACGACAAAGTTTCCTAGCCTCCTTAATTATTAATTTTAAAACAGGAAGAAAAAATATTGCTAACTTTACAAAGGCAATTAGTGTCCTTTGTTACTTTGCTTGTAAATATTTAAATCATTTAATTATAGAAACTGCGTAATCGCCTTGTAATTTACTGAAGTCCTTTAATATAATATTCCTCACTAATATAATTTTAAATGATGTATTCACTTTATATTTTTAAAGGTTGGAAGAAATCGCTGCTTAAGAAATAAATGGGGTGTACTTTATATTACGTTTTACTTCAGTTTAAACTTGCATAAATTAATTAAAAATAAAACTTCTGCCACCAACTCCCTAATTATAACTTCATAACACCACACGCCTTTAAATGAAATTTCAAACAGGTAAGTACGGTGCGGAGTTTAAAAACTAGGTCAATATTTGGCTCACAGTACTTTCGAATGTATTGTGTAAATTTTTAACGACCAACGTTATAGTAATAAAATCACAAAAATTTAGATTATAAATTTTTGATAATAGCATTTGCTTAGATATCTCTAAACAAATATTGTTATCAATTCTTTAGATTATGTGGTTTTAGGTTTTGAACTATTCATATGGCCTTCATCAGGATGTAACCTATATATATACATTTCATCAAAATCGATTGGATAGAAACATTCGTAACAAATAATATATACTTTATACTTAATATATTTTTACTACTGAATAGAATATCTAAGTACATTGGAAGAATGGAATAGGTACCTAAATACTCAAACTTAGCTTTATTTATTTCTTTGCTCTCTCATTTACGTTTGGTTTTCATTAAACTAATTTCAACTGTACGCCCAAGTTAACAAAGTTGAGTTTAAATTTCAATCCACTCTTTTGGTTTCAGTTGCGCAGACTTGCATAAAATAATTCTCATATAGTTTTCAGTTGATTTAAATATAATCCCAAAGGTGCTTGTGGGGAAGGAAAAGTCCCTGAGCACAACATCATTACAGCACTAGCATGGCTTCTTATTAATCTGTGTGATTGATTATTATGTCTGTGTGGTATGCAGGCAATAGATTATTTATTTTCTAGAAAGGCTTGTCTCGTCGCATTCACAATCAACTTACTCCTCTGGCTACAAACACTTTACAGACGTTCCCTCAAATATGGTCGAGCGAAGCAATGGCTGGATCATGCGTCATGCTCGTGAACGGGTGCCACCGGCGGGAATGGGGCTACTTTCTGTCTGCCCGTCTTTGACAAATTTAAGAAATCCATTAAAAGTATGCTCCTGAAAAAAGCTTATTATACTGTTGAAGATTATGTAAATGATAGAGGAGCATGGATTTGATCGCTCCAGCAATGCTGGGGACAGCGGTTACTTATGTACACATTGATATAGTAATTGTAAATGAATTATTTAAAAAGCGCAACCACCGAGTTTCTTGCTGGTTCTTCTCGGTAGGAATGGCATTCCGAACCAGTGGTAGATTCGCTTGACGATTCAAAAGTACTTGTAAAAGTTTATTTGAATAAAAAATATTTGATTTGATTTGATTTGATTTGATTAGACTGTTCTGCATACTGTTACCAAAGAACGCTACAATGCAACATCGCACGAAACAGATACGCAACGATATAAACAACCAGGTCAGTTTCAATCATTGCATTCATTTTTGTGTGGATACAGAAACAACGGTACAAACTGAAAAAGATTTTGTATTTAAAAATTGGTTCTTCTAGTGAGAGCTGAGTACGATAACCATGACAGAAGCACGGAGTAAAATGTATATACATACAGTAAGATGACGCCTCTTATGTTTGCGTACAGAGCCAGTTAAGCGCTCGGTCGGCGGCACCTACGTACCTGTAGCATAAGCAAGTGATAAAAGCTAGTTCTACTCTAGTTCGGACAGCCGGTCTGTATTTTATGACAGTAATTAATATTATGATGCCAAAACTTCAGCCGTGTGGTTTTAGTTTATACTAGTGGGACCGGCAGACGTTGTCCTGACCAGAACCTAGAACCCGATCGCAGCGCCCCCTACCGGGTCTAATTATGAATATAAACCAGCCCTGGATCCACTCAAACACACACAAAAAATTCCATCTAAATCGGTCCAGCCGTTCTCGAGTTTTAGCGAGACAAACGAAGCGCAATTGATATTTATAGGTGTATATAGAATAGTTAAGTAATTAGTTTATATAAATCTCTGGCTCTGTGGTTTATTATCTTTGCATCAAATTGGAAAAGATGGGCCGTGAAAATTAAGCAAACAGACAAATTCAAATTCAAATTATTTTTATTCAAATAAACTTTTACAAGTACTTTTGAATCGTCAAATGAATCTGCTGCTAGTCCAGTAGACACACCTTCGTATTCATAATATTTTTATGGATCCTTTCGCCATATGGCCTCGTGACCCCACAGGATTGCTGTGCACCTCCGTCGACAGACTGTATAAAAAAGCTGCGGCATAGTTGTCAGCCTAACAAGGTGCTCTAGCTAACGCTAACTAATAAGCTTCGAAGGGCTCAGTTGGAGTGTTCGTTAGTGGCATTACGAAGTTTAAAAATAGGTCACACTGTACTGAATTGTCCTTTTGCATCGTTTTAAATGCGCTGCCTATGCCTTTCTACCTAGAGGTAGATCAAAATCTCTAAGGTCTGGACTGCGTCGCAGGAGAAGGACGTTTTGTCCTGTCGCTAAGTGTTTCCGCTGCATTTAAAAGTGAATAACGTGAACTTTTTATTCGTAGGATTTTCGTAAACGAAACCCCCCGCACCTTTATTTGACTGCAATCTCACCAAGATGGTAGGTAAATTAAGACAAATTCTAAAGATGATTGCGGGCGACCTTGGTAGGGGTATAGCAGGTATATCACCCATGTCTCAAGATTAAGATTATTAAAGATTTATTAAAGATTAAGAATCTGTATAAATTTTATTTAACTACTTTGATCATTGTAATAATAGGTAAGTACACGGTCTAGTTTAAAATTTGCAAAGGTCTGGCAGGGCTTCATGTCAATGTAGACATGAACGCAAAAATTAAATAAATCAATAATAGATTACTACATGGCAATAAATAGCATGGCATTGATTAAATATGCTGGCGATAAGTATTTAGTATAACTAATGCCAAAGTATCCAATAACTCGTCAGCAAATTAAACAAGACAAAGTTTGTAAACATTATGTTGTACTGATGTTCAATTTATACGACACGGGATTTTATTTGCTATGAGTGCTATCGCTCGGATGAAACGTTTCAAAGGAATCAACGTTTCGAACCGTCACTGTGGCAGATTCATTACGGGCTGGTCACAGAATTCAAAATTTCTATAGAATTGCTAAAGCATCGTGAAATTTTCGCCGAGCGAGCTAGGGATTGTAAAACTACAGTGCGCGTTATTGTAGAAGCAGATGTATGTGAATGTATGAGATTTGTGATTTTACGAGATAAAAAGCAGCCATGTCCGTATCCAAGATATGTATCATTGTATTACCACCACCACCACTACAGCCCATTAACGTCCCACTGCTGGGTACAGGCCTCCACTCTCATAGGAGAGCGGGAATTAGAGCTTAGACCCACCACGCTGCTCCAATGCGGGTTGGCGGGCTTTAACAACTATTATCATGTTGTGATATTAACCGGGACCGACGGCTTAACGTGCTCTGCGAGGCACGGGGGTGATACCAACTAAACCAACCAACTTCTTAACTCCGGGCTAGTACTGAGAATTTCTAGTCAGAAAAACCCAATACTTAATATGGCCCGACCTGGGACTCGAACCCGGGACCTCGTCAGCCGCAGTCAAACATGTTAACCACTAGACCAACGAGGCAGTGTTGACACATTGTGAGAGAGACATTGAGAGACATTGTGTCATAATTGCTTAAAAGGAACATAAACCGTACCTAAACAGAGATAACAGGTAACACGATATACTTTTGCTTATTGAGTACCAGACGATGCCCGCGACTGCATTCGCGTGTATTAAGTTTTTTTGATTCCCGTTATTTTACGTTAATATTATATTGTAAGTTTTCAAATTTGAATTTTAAAAAGAGAGTTAATACCTGTCTATTAACTGTGTAGCCTTCTGTGGAGCCCACGACTCATGTCTATTCAAAGAAGCTTGTAAATCCCTTGAATAAGGTATATATGTGAGTTCGACTTAGCTGTTGGATACTTAGAGGATATTTATACGAGGAGAGTGAAGATATCTGTAGACTTGGTTTGCAGTGAGCTTTAGGGTTCCGTACCTCCCTGTAAAACAAGGAGTCCTAATAATTTCGCCCAGTCAATTTTGCCGTCTGTCTGAGTATCATGGCCATCATTATACTGTAAAATAATAGTCTCTCTGTTTGCTTTTCAGGGCTCCATCGCTGAACCGATCTTGACGTAATTTGGAAAAATAAGTCTTACCTCCAGACGAAGGGCAGACATAGGACCCGTTTCTTTTGCGACCATT
Organism: Erebia aethiops; assembly: GCA_923060345.2. NCBI lineage: Eukaryota > Metazoa > Arthropoda > Insecta > Lepidoptera > Nymphalidae > Erebia > Erebia aethiops. The sequence goes on along the minus strand of OV281079.1, from coordinate 1,770,225 downwards.
ATGCGATATTATTTTGGTATAAGGGTGAACGAAATTATGTATAGTGACCTGACTGACATACTGGATTGATTTTATCGGTTGCAAGCAGGCTGCAAACAAGCTAAACTAATTAACAGCGTAGAACCGGGAGCTTCGCATACAAGTAAATTGGTTTAGCGGTGTTTAGTACTCGAGCGACATACCTACCTAGGCAATACCTGTAGGTAGTTTGTGAAGTTTACTCTCCGGATACTGGGCACTAGGGGCTTACTGCCATCACTTAAAGCAGTATTATTTTAATATTGTTGACGTTCTTGTAATAGAATTATAATCCTTATTTTAGGAACGTCAATGTACGTCGATATAAAGCTGCAATTTTAAAATAATACCGCTGTAAGTGTTGATAGTAACTTGGCTGGACGCTTGCGGCGACAAGTTTTCAATTTAATTTTGATCGGTAGCCGCTCACGACTCTCGAAGATTTATAAAGTTTTGCTAAGTTTTTCTTTCTATTCATCATTTAAATTTTCCACCCACTACTTGCCCACTGAGCTCGAGTCTTCTCTCAGAATGAGAAGGGATTTGGCCATAGTCTACCACGCTGGCCAAATGCAGATTGCAAGCAAACTATTTGTAAACTGATTTATAAATGATAAAAGTACATCTGCTTTTGCGTTAAGTACAGACGGTCAATAAAAACTACTATTAATAAATGTCGGACGGTTTTTAGCGTATAAATTTAATCTTTTTTTTTAAACATAAAAATAGCATTGAGTGAGAGCCTATAGCGACAGGGCGGTAAAGGCTTTTTATGAGCTTATCGTATAAGCAGATTCCATTTTACGATTATCAAAGTAGTAAGGTTTCACTTATGATTGTTATTCGCGGCTGTTGAAGGCTCAGATTATGCGCACACTACACGCTTGTAGTTTGTATAACCTGAGGTGCGATTATGTAAGAATTGAAGATCAAATCGTCAAAGTTCGGCGTCAAAGTAAAATATACCATAACAGCATTGAATTAGAGCCCAATTTCGGGTATCCTGCATATTTTGAAGCCGAACTTTGACGATTTGATCGGCAATCCTGACATAATTCCACCTCTGGCTTGTTTAGACTGGCCTTGGCATGTAGCGGTTTCTATTTATTTCACGTTTACCCATAATAGGTATCGTGGGCATTAGTTAATAGACAATGCCCGCGACTACTTCTGGTTTTGGGTTCAGGTAGGTAGATGTAACCTACGAGTATCTCTGTATCTTTGCCAAAATCGGTTGAACAGAATATGGCGCGTGAAAGCATGGCAGATCGACACATTTTGGAATTATACTAATATTAGAAATGCTAAAGAGTTCGTCTCTCAGTCGGCCTGTAACCTTTTCATGAGTTATCTGTTTTACTGACTGAGGCAATACCGCAGAGATCGCAGAGATTTGGTCGGTCCCGGAGACGGACTTGGGTATTGGCAATTCACGGTGACGAAACCATCATCACCCACTTAAAACAAATGTTATTGCGTTTCACACTTTTTTATTTACTCGGTCTTAATTTGGTCTTAATAAAACTTACTGACCGACAGAACAGGGCACGGACGCAGCAATTACCTTCTACACAAATGGGGCTGGAGCCGTCTCCTTTATGTGATTGCGGCAAGGAAGAGCAGACGATGGAGCACATTATCCAGCGCTGTCAAATTCTCTCTGTCTGTAAGTCTGTCTGCTACGCTTTCCCGGCTATCTTTTCTATCAATGTTAACGAAATTTGGTACAGAGCTAAGTTGCATCCCGGGGCACAGGCATTCTCTTATTATCCCGCGCGTCATCTACTGATTCATAATTATTTATTTTATTTAACTAAATTTAATTTAATTTCATTATTATTAAACGCTTATGCACAAAACGCCATACGAATAAATAATTAAAACATAAAAACGTCTGACTCTTTACCCGTCGCTATGAGGAAAATATAATTTAACTAAAACGTGCAGCATCCGTATTGCTGCAAAAGAATATTTTAATTTAACGAATTAAATTAAAATATTCTTTTGCAGCATTTCACGTTTACTTTAAATGCAAATTTTAGTATCGTTTGGTACTAAGCGGCTTTTAGTGGTAAGCAAGGAACCGTTTTTATTTCAATTAATTCGGTAGAGTCGACTCTGTCCATTTGCTTGGGATTATCCTTTCTAATGATTACGTCTTCACCCAACTATGGAACTGCGGATCTTACACACCACCCATTACCCATTGTTACATTTTTTCTGTATATGGAAGTATACATTTTTTTTCACAAATAAAATATTTGTATAAAAAAAATAATTTGGGAATATATTTGGTTTGTTCGTGTTCGTGAGCGCTCGATGGCTTATCGGACTACCATCGTATAAAACAGTATTATTTAAAAATTACAAATTTAACTCGCGTAGCTTGACGCCCTTAAAATAAAGATTATAATTCTAGAACACGAACGTCAACAATATTAAAATAGCACTGCTCTAATCGATGGTAGTATGCACCGAGCGTCTGATATGATGGTTATCGATAAGCCTTATTCAAATTCAAGTGCTTTTTAGGGTTCCGTACCTCAAAAGGAAAAAGCGGAACCCTTATAAGATGACTTTTTTGTCCGTCTGTTTGTCTGTCAAAACTCTTCTTCTCAGGAACGCATGAAGTTATCAAGCTGAAATTCATATCAAATACTCAAGTTTACTGTCCCTTAGAGCTGTGAAAAAATCAAACTTCTAAGCCAACGCAATCAAAAGATACAGCCGTTTATGCTGCAAATTTTCGACACTCGCAAGGGAATCAAAACCTACAGGGCACAACGTGAACTCAGAATCTTGAAATTTGGTACGAAGCAACGTCAGCACAGATAAAGGAAAAATTGCGAAAAGCATAAATTTTTAGTTACATTATAATTTAATAATTTTAAACTTACTAATGTTCTGGATTTCATTTAGCAATAAAAAATACCATAACTTTAACTTATATACCTACAGGTTTGTACGGAATCCTCGGTGCGCGAGTCCGGCTCGCACTTGACCGGTTTTTATTATAATATATAAGTGCTTTTGAATCGTCAAATAAATCTAGCACATATCGTACAAATGCGAAAGTGATTGTTTGTTGGTGTGTAAGTTTGTTGAAAATTCTTACTTAGAAATTATTATTTCTTAGAAAATCTCAATTCTTAATTATGGTCCGATCCGGGAATCGAGCCCAAGAGCTCGTTATCTGCACTCTAGCATGCTGATCACTAGACTGACGAGGCAGTAACAACCCTAATGTGTATTTGAATATACCTTAGTGCAATTACGTCAGCGATGTATTATTCAAGCTGGCTACGGAGCCGCAAAACGCCCGAGCCCCACACGTGAGACACGTAGTTTCATAAGTAGCTTATATAAATTGAACGACTCAAAACCTCCGGTACAACATGTGGAGAACATTCAATTTTTGCATGACACAGTCACGAACTTTCTGTACCATTCAAGTCTTAGTATATTATGTGAAATGATACTTTGAGATGGAAATGAAGATCAACACATTAAAAAAGTTTAGTACATTTGACTTGTCCAGTTTTTTTTAATCAGATGAGCACAAGATCTGTTGAAAGTCGAAGGTCTGATCCCTGCGATCACAGGTGAACCACAGGTGACCACAAAAGTGAATAAAAATATTATGAGGCACAAGTACTAAATTCTACATCAATGGGCACAAGCGAGCAATCTTGCGGTTTTCGTGAAAATACCCAGTATAACAGTTCGGTATCAGCGAAACACACTACTCACAAAAATAATTGTCTATCAGACAAGTTTTTTGTCAGTAGTGTGTTTAGTAGTGTGTAGGGGAAATGAAGTTAAGTCCTGTCACGCAGTCACTGTGTCCTTTCCCCCCGATGTGAAAGAGTCACATGGCCGTTTTATACTATCCGGTCCCTAGTGTAATCTTCACTCTAAACGAGGCCCTATCTAACTGAAATACCAATAGGAAATGAGTGCATACAATATGCATTGCTGACACACTAAGTATAAAGTATCCACTTTCTCTAAGTCTATGTCATTTTGTCGGCCGAACCGTTCGTGTCACGCTCGATTGTTCCCTCGAGGAGTTTTTACAACAAAAGACTCCGATACGTTCAAGTTTATAACGCACTTCCCTCTGCTTCGTATTACACATTATTGAAGGTATGACTTCTTTCTATGATCTAATTTGGGGTTTCTTGGGATAATAAGAGCGCAAACATAAATGACTGGGCAGTACAAAATGTCTGCGTGAAAAAAACGTGTCCGAGTGAAAGGGTGTTTTGTCTTTTCGCGCTAGTTTATGTGGCTATAAAATATATTAAGGTAAGTTACACAGAATTTTTGCCCGCTGGACTATTTGATCTGATGAATTTGCGCTGCAATATGGTGGAAAATTATAATAATCCGTGAATATTTTGTAAATCAATAAAACTTAAATAAAATATGTTATAAATCTGTACTATCTCTGTACAACTCTTTAAATGTTGCTATAAATTTATTCTTAATCGGACTAGAACCCAAAATACAGCTTAGACTGACTTTCACGTCAGCGATGCCAAATACACAAACTGGTATCTGATAAATCTGCAGAAGGAGTATGGAAGTGACTTTAATTAAATTATTTATTTTGTCGTACGATCTAAAATACCTTCGACGCTTTCTACCAATTTGTCATCGTATCGCACTAATGACAGTTGTTTAAAAATTCTGTAACACCCTTCCATAGTGCTATTTCAGTATGTACAAGAATAATGTTATCGAGCCTTGGATATATCGAGCCTCGGATATTTAAAGCAATGCACGTTAGTGTCGATTCAATAATTGCTTCTGATATTGTGGCAGCGATTTAGCCATTAGAAAGATGCTGATAGAAACACGGTTTTTCCAACAAAGAGATTTTAAAAGATTTTCTTTACAATAGTGCATCGTCGAGTCAATATCTTATTAATATGATTCGGTGTCGGAGTGAAACGCAGGTACGTTGAGAATCATTTGAAAGATTTGTGTGGTATGGTTTGGTGTTGTGTCGGTGTGAGTTTCTGGCTTACTGGGCGGTGAAAATCGCAAGCTACACGTACAAACTATACGCTGTACCACATAGATTTGTCGGCTTTGGTGGATAATAGTGAATTAAACTTCTAACTGTTTCATTAAACGTCAACCCCCTTCGACGCAGCCTGTGCGCTCTGTAGTTTTTGCTCTCAGTTAGTCAAGACAAGTCTATCACATAGATTATAGATAGCCAATAGTAGGCTGTCGTAAGTAGGGCGGGCCACATGAGGCGACGTCGTGGCATTACTCCAAGTATTTACACTAGATGTAATCAAGTACGTACTCGGTCGCAGGTCCCGATCTTTTCTATTGATTACACGTTGTATACTTCCACTGTATAATGTCGGACCTGTTTAGCAAAAGGAGGCCCGAATAAATCAATCTATTAACTCGATCTACTAAGTTTCTTGAAGTAAAACTTCTTTAGAATCGTTGTGATTTCAAAATTCAATGAAACTAAAAAGCTACACTAAAAGAGACAAACATATTGATAGTAGGAATTAGCCTGCGAAAGGCTGAGATAGCAAGACATATTTATATCATTCTCTCGTAGGCTACTTTTCTGAAGTTTCCCTTCTGCCGTGTGTGAATTGCACATACACACACTTTATTTTTATTTATATACTAGCGCTTGGTTGCAATCAGACTTGCTGGAAGTAGTGATACAGCCTAAAGTGGATCTATGTGTATGTCGCGTGCGTTATTAGGGAAGGCTCTGGCGCGGAGGTGAAGTAAGATTTGACTGCAAAGTTGAAATTAAAGTTGCCTACACGTTTAAACATCGTCTGAGAGTTCGTGCAAGATTATTTTCAACTGTGAATTTTATTATTAGGTCACGTCCCTCATCATCTAAATAGGATAAACTAGTTCATACAGGGATTGTGGTTTAATTATATCTACGGATTTCCGAACCGGTGGTTCTTACATGGAATAAATACATTGAGTATTGAGTCAAAATCAAGTAGAAAATAAGCTGTCAAATACGTAAACAAGAATTTTCATGAAAATTGAAAATTAAATTAAATGCAAAATGTCAGATCTTTAATAAAACTACACCAAGTAGTGCTCCGTGAGGTTTTCATAGTTTTGTGTGATTTTTGACCAAATATCAGACCGGCAAACCTTTCACAAGTTTTGAAGACGTCTATTGGATATTTTTGCAGTAGAAGTGAAATATATTGAAGCCATGTTTTTAACAAATGTTCTGCTTGAGAAGGCCAAAAGCAAAACATACTGGTCATGATGGAAAGTGTAGTGACATGACACAGTTCCAACACTACAGACGAACAGGGGGGGGGGGGGGGGGGGGGGGGTTTCCCGGGCCTTTCGACTTCAAAACTTTTCAGTTTCTTATTTTTAAGTTATTTTGAGTGTATTTTTTCATTAACTTTTAATTTTTTATTGCTTTTTGTTATTTATTGCTGTTTTCTTGTGAGTGATTTAGTTGGTAGCCTTGGGAATAAGCAGGTTAGTCCGCTACCATCTTAGACTGCATCATCACTTACCATCAGGTGAGATCGCAGTCAAGGGATAGCTTGTAGTGGATTAAAAAAGAGAACCGATTTTGGTAATTCTGGTACCAATCTTCTTCTTCGTCGTTTCGCACTTGCCAGAGCGGTCGTGGTCGTCACTTGGGTGTTGTGGCACGCTTGAAGATCTGTCTCCACTCTTCCGTGATCGCAGCCTTGCGAGTACATTCGTGTAAGGGGACGTCCACCGCAGCCCTCACTTGGTCTGTCCACCTCAAGGGTGATCTGCCACGTGCCCTGGTGCCCTCTACTCGCACTTAAACAACCAGACGCTCGATGGAGATGTTATCGTCGCGTCTAGTTACGTGACCAAAGAAAGTGAGAATGCGAGCTTGTACAATGGAGGAGAGACGCTGGTACCAAGAGAAAGCCACATTATTTGTGAGTGTCATAGGCTATAATAATATAATATAATATATATAGCCTCGATAAATTCCCGTGGGAATTTAAAAAACTTATTTCACGCGTACCAAGTCGCGGGCATCTGCTAGTATTTAATAAAAAGAACTATGTTAGTGGTCCTTCAATCACACCGCAGCAAAGCAACAGGTCGACAAGTTATTTTTCGCATGGATTTAGTTGAAAAGCTGGAGATTGACGTATGCTACTTTTTGCACCGGAGAGTTACGGTTGCCTGGGATTTTTTGGGTAGTTCATTATATAAATCTTTATAGATCAACACATTTTCTCTTGTACAATAATTTACCTAATAGTGTTATAAATAGAAGTAGTTATAATAATATATGTATAGTAGGTAGGTACCTAATAGGCACTTAACTTTTTGTTACGTATTATAATATTAGTACACCTAAACTAGCGGCACGCTATGATGGCCGGTTTGAATCATCAACGCTCATGAAGTTCCGTATATCCGATAACGACTTTGAAGGAAATAATTGTATTACTTTATTGACGATAGTGATGTGCAGAGATTCATAAATTTTATCGAATGTAGTTTTAGGTTTAGGACCTTTATTAAAGGTTTAAATTAACCGGTAACCGGCCATCATAGCGTGCCGCTAGTGTAATTTGTATAAAGCAGGTAGCTCTGAAAAAATTAACGTTATGAGCTAAAGTACCATTTGCAAACGATTTAAAATTCGCTCAGCTTTTTCATAGTTTAACTTTAGATGACAAAAAATTTACACGAGTTTTACATACTACTGTTTAAGTATGCTATTTAATTAAGGCTAATTTGTTTTTATATTATACTTTCTTATTTTACGTAGGCATTTATAATAATATTTTCACCTCTCATGCTCTAAAAAGATGTCATTATAGCTAAGCGTAAACGGACTAAAGTTAGCATTTAGGGTAAAGTAATTTTAAATAATTTCAAATAATCTGACGATTTGGGCGAGACCTAAAGGAGTTGGAGAGTTACAAACTTAAAAATCTCCAACTCCTTTAGGTCTCGCTCAAATCGTCAGATTATTTGAATGTACACTTTTCAGCATGTAATTAACTCACTTTACATTAATCTGACGCGCTCGAGTATTTTTGATGATCGATTTTATTTATTTACTATTCTGATGTGCTGTCCTAGACAGACCCACCAATATACAGGGCTCATATATGGTGAAGGTACTCCTACAGGGTCCAAAGAATCCTCCTTTATATTAATCCAAAAAATCCCCTCTTGGGCTCCCCTACTATAAATAGTCACGCTATGTTAATGCGATCCAAACAAAATTTACTTTTTTTAAGGTTCCATTTTTGAAATAATTTTCACACAATCCTCGGTTGAATGCGTTAGCATTGATGTAGAATTTTAGTAGTACTCATTCTATTTCAATGTGCGTAAGTAATAAGTATGCGTCAATGTGTTAATGTCACTCATCGTCACCTATACATATACAGCTCAATGTCTATGGTTCTAATGTATTTTTTTAAATTCTTTCTTGTTATAACAATAAGGAGAAAATGAAGTTGGTATTGCGGATTGCCGCGAAATCTCTAGCATTTTTGTTGTAATTATTACATTTATTTTTATGGATGTTAAATTAGTGCATTTCGAATTTCGATGCACAATACAAGGTGAAGGTATAGAGTAAAGTGAATGTGACTATTTATATGTTATTATCATCAAGTGAGAATAAAGATCTTACTCATAATACGAAAATGTAACAGCAAGGCAAAGAAATAATAAAAAATCGTTATTTATTGTGTTTTCTCGCAATCGAAGTGAAAAGTAGTGTTTACCGCGGGACTAAAAGCCATTCTACTCGATTCTATAGCATACCTCGCTACGCTCGGTAAGCTAAACATCTCGTATGAAATGGCTCATTTTAGTCCCTTGATGAACTATTACTATTTATTGTGATACCTTTTATCTAAGCTCGAGAATATCCTTCAAAATATTACAGTTTCCACACTATTTATTCTTCTCTTTATAGTTTTTTTATAAAAAGAAGTTTATTTCGTTTAGATCGAGAAATAACACGTTAGGTACTTGTTATCAAATCTAAATTTCATAACCTCTGCGTGACATGTACCTGTATTGTGGCTGTTAACAATGATTAGCATAAGTATTGTAACATCGACAATTTCTTGATAATGTTGCCATTCAAATAAACTTAAATCAAATACACATTATTAAAAGCTGCACTTAAGCGGCCAAACAGGAGGAATGCTAAATTAATGACCACCACCACTACAGCCCTTTAACGTCCCAAGACTGTGCACATGCCTCCCCTCTCATAGGAGAGAGGGAATGCCTCCCCTCTCATAGGAGAGAGGGAATTAGAGCTTAGACCTAACGCGCTGCTCCAATGTGGGTTGGCGGGTTTTTACGACTATTATCATGTTAGTGATAATAACCGGGACCGTGGGCTTAACGTGCTCTCCGAGGCAAGGCGGTGATACACCGCCAACTTCCTAGCTCTGGGCTAGTACTGAGAATGTCTAGTCAAAAACACTTATTATGGCCCGACTCGGGACTCGAACCCGGGAACTCGTCGGCCGCAGTCGAACATCTTACAACGAGGCAGATAATTAATGACCGCTGCAGTTAATCGACGGCAAACCGCGAGAAAATGTCACTAAACTCAAATCGATGCAGCTGGTCTGTAGTAAATATTGCAGCTATTTGACCTTCCAGCCTGTGAGTTTCCACCTTTAAAGCCTATTGTTGTAGAATTTTAGTCGATGTTTAAATAGCCCGAGATCCCGCTGCATGATTACTACATGAATCGAGTACGCGATCAAAAACAAATACTGTACTCTGTTAAACTCTAGAGTACAAGTGGTGCCATCTAGGTGGCACAAAGTAAACTAAATTACTTAGTTAGACGCATACAATTATACATACATACAACGCTACGACGGGATCCCGATCGCCGCCCTACAGCAGCTGCCTAGAAGAGCTCTCGTCGCACTAGCGAGACTCTTCAATGGCGTACTCCGCACCGCTCACTTCCCGGATTCATGGAAGTTGGGGAAAGTCATCACTATCCCCAAACCGGGAAAGGACCGCCGCCAGCCAGGAAGCTACCGCCCCATCACCCTCCTGCCGCACATCGCCAAGCTGTTTGAGCGTCTATTGCTGCGAAGGCTCGCTCCGCACCTCCATCCGCGTGCCGAGCAGTTCGGCTTTCGCAGCAACCACTCAACGACGCTCCAGCTGGCGAGAGGACTTAATTACATCGCCAGTGAGAGGAATCGAGGCCACTTCATCGTCGGGGTCTTCCTCGATATCGAGAAGGCTTTCGACCGTGTGTGGCACGATGGACTCTTGGCGAAGCTCCTCTCAACCACCCTACCACCCGCGATCGTGCGGCTGGTAGCTTCATTCCTGGAGGGCAGGTCCTTCAGAGTGACCGTTGAAAGCGCGGACTCCCAGCCGCGCCCGATACGGGCCGGAGTACCTCAGGGCAGCTGCTTGTCCCCGTGTCTGTACGCGTTGTACACGGATGACATCCCTACCCTTGCCGACCATCTACGCGAGGGGGAGGAAGACGTGCCGTTGTCGCTGTACGCCGACGACAGCGCGTACCTCGCGTCGTCGTACCACCAAATCGTCGCTACAAATCGCATGCAACGTCTGTTGGACTTACTTCCGGAATGGCTGGACAAATGGAGAATGACCGTCAACGTGGGGAAGACGGCCGCCATCCTGTTCGGCGCCCGGAAGCACATGCGTCAGCTCCGACTACGAGGCCAGGACATAGAGTGGCAGACTTCGGTGTGCTACTTGGGGTGTCGCATCGACAGTGGCCTGGCCATGGTGCCCATGGTAAACCATGCTGTGAACCACGCCACGGCTGCCAAGTCGATGCTGTACCAAGTCCTCACCTCAAGCCTCTCACCGAAGACCAAGCTCAGGATCTACGAAGCCTATGTCCGCTCACGGCTGACGTACGCGGCTCCTGCCTGGTACGCACTTTGCTCCGCCTACCAGAAGAGCCGCCTACAAGTCCAACAGAACAAGTGCCTGCGTCTAATCGTAGGAGCTCCGAGGTATGTGAGGAATGACGTCATCCATCGCGACCTCAAGACGCCCACCGTGGAGGAGTACGTTCGAACGCTCGCGCGGCGCATGCTTGCACGCGCGGACAACGGACCGTACGAGCACCTCCACGGGATCGCCCCGCTGACCACCCGACCGCCGACCGGGCGTCCACTGCCTCGAGAGCTCCTGCGATCGCCATCACCTGCACAGCACGCAGGCGATCGTAGCGACGACGACGATGCGACAACCACTGGCCATGACACCAACTCCGCGCGCGGCGGCGACTATATCGCCCGCAGCGCGGAATCTACCGGACTTGACTCCAGCTCCGCGCGCGACAGCGATCATATCGTACGCAGCGCGGAGCTCACCGATCTCGACACTATCTCGGCACGCGACGGTGACCCTCTCGCCCGCGGCGCCGAGATAACAGGATTTGACACGGGGACCACGCGTGACGGTGATGATGTCACCCGCAGCGAGGACCCAACTCCGGATTTGACAACTGGTCCAGAGGCCTGTAGCCTACAAGGCAGGCCCTAGCTGATTTACACGGTTAGAAGACATTCACCGGGGTACAGAGTTACCCCGCGCCCCACCCGGGTAAGGAGGCCATGCCTCGAGGCCCGTACCCCCGCTTGGCCCTGACGGGCAAATCGGAGAAGACCCGCGCTGCTGCGCATACAATTATTAAATTTAAAAATACTAGCGGCCACTTTTGGATTGGCAACCTAGCGAATATATATTCCCCCATTTTTATTAATACATAATTATTTTGTTTTTGATCACGTACTCGATTCATGTAGCAATCATGCAGCTGGATCTCGGGCTAAAATCACTAAAATTGAATTCTGTTTTTGTCAAAACGTCACTTAAGTAATCCGTTTCGAATTTATTTGGTGACCCAAAGCACACTTTAAACTTTGCATCGAATCCTTGGCGCTTCGAAAGCTGTTTCTGACGAAATGTGTAAAGTTCACAGCGACGGCTTCGATAAACTTAAGTAAAATATCTGGATTGCTGTTTTTAAAGTCAGTTTAGAGCAACTGTGAACTTGCAGTTTTCTGCATTGTGATAGTTTACAGTCGGTAAAGTTTGCACGTTGAATAAACAAGAAGCCCTCTTTGAGATAATTATTGCTTGTAATAACAAAACCTAGCTCATTTTAATTACTTTGTATATGTGTCTTTTTGGTATTAATTTTTTTTTTTAATCCACTACAAGCTAGTCCTTGACTGCGATCTCACCTGATGGTAAGTGATGATACAGTCTAAGATGGTAGCGGGCTAACCTGTAAGGGGTATGGCAGTTATATTAAACCCATACCCCTTCGGTTTCCTTCCGGACTTATGCCTGTTGGCAGGGCGTGTCCGACTCGCAAGGACTAATACAAACTCCCCCCACGTCTTCCAGGTCAGCACGGAACCACTTAGAATTACTTCGTGCTGACCCTTGTACCGGCTGTACCAACACGTCACGTAGCTCAGCCTGTAACGGAGAGACTGCAGGTGCAGGCTTTGCAGATTACTAATACACGAGGTAGCTGTACTAAGTGGACGTTCTTCCACTACATTTTTATTGAAATTGTAGCTTTTGCCATTTTATGTACCTATGTTTCTCATAGCCAATGAGAAGGGGGTAAAATTTCAATTATTAAACTTGACCCAAACAAAAAACAAACAGGGGAAAGAACCGTTTAAAAGGTTCTTGCAAAGACGTGATTTAGCCAGTGATTTAGCGTTCCGGTACGATGCCACGTAGGAACCGATTAGGGATTTGGATTAAATTAATCTGCTATAACTTGTCCAATTTAAAACTTCTCCACCTAAGATTTTACTATCATTCCTTATTAAGTAGAATTTCCTAGGTTCGATTACCAGCAAACTTGGTTCATTATAAGTTGATAATAATGTGTAAACTTGAAATAACACGTTATATTGGGTAGGTAGGTACTTTGTTTAAAGAAGTTACATTTTTTAACAAAATTTCTTTTTTAAAACCATTTTTCGTTGTTAAGAAGTATCAGTGATCTTTATATATTTAATTTACTTTAGCTTGTAAGCCTGAAAGGTAGTTTTTCGAGATGGATTATTAATTTGTCTATGGTGATTTCAAAGCCGTAAGTTAAAATGGTAGTATTGGTAGGCACACAAATATTGAGAAAAAATATTTTGCATATCCAATTAAAACCGGGTGAAGCACTTTCACATAAAATTTTAATCATGGAAAATAGGAACCGTTAATATTACCCTCGACGAAACGAAGACGGTATATGTGTTTGCCATAAGAGGTTGTGTGTTTGTTTGCTTGTGCACTTTTTTTAAAATTGGTATTTGATTTTTTATGAGTTTTTATTATTTTACAATTAATGTACCCTTTTAATAATGAAACGTTACTGAGAAATCATTATTAAACATGTAAAATATGAAAACTGGTTTATTTCATCATTAAATACATATTCCTACAAACAAAACATATTCTTGTACCTACTTTGTACTTTTTGATTTTATTTTTCAACGAATTTTTCTATGAGGCCCTTCTTTCTAAGAACTTTAAAATTGTGTTTTTGTCTAAAGTAAGTCTGTCCATCGAAAGAATTCAAAAAATGTCAAATTTTTTACATTGCAAGCATTCGATCACATTGGCGTCAAATTAAAAAAAAGTAGAACTGATTGGCTTGGCTGGCTGTGAAATTTATATGTCACCGTAAGATTGTAAAATCCGTTAGATTATAATCTAACGGTTTCTATCCCGCGAGATTATAAACTGTCGAAAGATTGTGAGCCGTTCAATATTCTGAATATTAATTTATGAAATATTTATTGTTTTTACGTTTTCTTGTCTCTTTCTTGTACAGTTCGCGCGCGAGTTGAATGCAGAGTAAATGTAAGTGTCACCATACATTTACTCCGCATTCAACTCGCGCGCGAACTATAGGTTAGGTTAGGGTTTGACATGAATATTCAGGTAGTGCCCGGCCTGCGGGCACTACCTGAATATAATAGGTTCTATCGGGTTAATATACCTAATATATTACAATTTACCGAAAAATAACGCGTGTAAGTGATATCTCCTTTATTAGTGACATTCGAGTATCATAACATTGATCGTAACAAATTTCGTCGCGGCGTCGCGTCTTAGAGAGCGCGGGCATCGCGTGTGGGAGCTCGAAACCGACTAAATCGCCGTTCCTGCCGGCGGCGCGGGCGTTGACGGGGTGAGACAGCGGGGTAAGCGGGAATAGGGTAGTCGGGGAACGGTTGGACCATGCCGATGCCGAGAGGACGCGCGAGGGGCAACTCGACCGACGTGTTACATCCTCCCCCTAAAATTCACTACGAGCGCCCTCGCAGTCGAATTTTACTACTTGGCCAACTTCTTGGGTCTTCCCCTTCTCTTCTTCTCCTTGAGCGGAGGTTGCACTTCACCTATGAAAGGGGTGAGCTGAGAGACGTGGTATCTACCAATTGACTCGGTTTCACTCACCTTCCCCAGTATATAAGTCGTGGGACTCGCGATTTCCTTGATCCTGTAAGGCCCATCTCTCCTGGGTATGAACTTGGGTGTTTGGCCACGTCCAGCATCGTTAGCTCCTTGCGTCTTCAGCAATACAAGGTCACCAATAGCGTATTCGGGGCCTGGGCGACGCCCTTCGTCCGCATTCTTCTTCTGAAGTGCTTGTCTCTTTTCATGGACGTCTCTGGCATCCAGTAGAACAGTCGTTAACTTCTTTAAGTACGGTGTGAGACTGGTCACGACGTTGTCACTCTCCACGATAGTCCTCATATCAGTGAGTACGTCCGCAGGGGCGCGCAGCTCGCGACCAAACGTCAAATAGGCGGGAGTATAACCAGTGCTACTAGTAACTGCCGAGTTCATCGCGAACCGGATTGCAGCCAAGTGTATATCCCATTCACTATGATTCTGTTTCACCAGGATTGCCAGCTGGGGTTTGAGATCCCGGTTTTTCCTTTCCACGGGATTCGCCTCTGGATGGTATCTCGGAGTCAGCGACTGGGTTATACCAAAGGAGAAACATACCTGCTGCATCACTGCGCTGATGAATTGGACCCCATTGTCACTCAGTACCCTCCGAGGAACATTATACCTAAGGAAAACCTCAGTGATTAGTACTTTAGCACATTCTTGACTGGTTGCGTCTTGTAGCGCGAATAGCTCCACCCAACGTGTACACGTGTCTTCGACAATCAAAATCCATTTGTTGTGGTTTGGTGTCTCGGGCAGAGGCCCGAACAGGTCTACAGCGATGACTTCGAATCGCCGAGCCGTCGCTGGCGTTTGCAATAGCCCAGCAGGCTTCCTAGTGTCAACCTTATAACGTTGACACGGTACACATTTCTTTATATATTCCGTCACAAACTGCCTCATCCCTGACCAGTAATACTTCGTACTCAGCCGCTGAAGCATACGTTCTACACCTAAATGGCCAGCTGTGGGAGCATCGTGGTAGTCAGTGAGGATTTTCTCACGTTCATGTTCGGGTACTACTAAACATGCTGTCTCTTCATCATCGGCCTCCGGACCATACCTATATAAAATACCATCGGACATAACGAATCCTCGATCCGACCAACATCTCCCCCTAAACGGTTCGTCGATTACTTCTAGGTCTTCAATGATCTTTCGAAGCGTAGGGTCTTTAAGTTGGTTCTCCCGGATATCACAAGGGCTTCTGGACGGTAGGTCAACTTCAGTGTAGCAGAGGTCGCATCCTGACTCTTCTGCGCACGGGGGCCGAGAGAGAGTATCAGCTATGGCGTTAGACCTGCCAGGAGTATATTCTATACGAAGGTTGAACTCTTGTAGAGCCAAAGCCCACCTCGCAAGACGGCCACTGGGTGATTTAATGCTCATGAGCCACCGTAATGGCTGATGGTCGGATTTAATTATGATTTCAGCACCCTCGATGTAGCCTCTATATTTGTTAACTGCCCACACAACAGCGAGCGCTTCCCTCTCAGTTGTTGTGTAGTTCCGCTCAGCGGAAGTCAATAAGCGACTCGCATACTCGACGGGCCTCTCGTCTGGTCCGTCGCCTTGCATCAACACAGCGCCCAAGCAATAGCCACTGCTGTCCGTCCTCAATAAGAAAGGCTTCGTTTCATCAGCTTGTCGTAGGATAGGCGCGGAGATCAACAGTCCTTTAATTTTCTCGAAGGCTTCTTGTTGAATTGAAGACCAGGTCCACGTCGCATCCTTCTTTAGTAGATCCGTCAGGGGTTTCGCTACCTGTGCGTAGTTCGGAATATAGCGCCTGAACCAGCTCGAGGTTTGCAAGAACGTCTTCAAGTGTTTAGCGTTTCGCGGAGCGGGCATCTCTGAAATTGCACGAGTCTTCTCTGGGTCAGCTTGGATTCCACCTGGAACTATCAAATGACCGAGAAACTTCACCGAGTCTCGAGCGAAGTGACTCTTCTCGCGATTTATACGGAGGTTGAACAAACATAACCTGTCAAAGACGGATTCCAGGTCTTGCAGGTGTTTCTCGAAAGAATCGCTCAAAATGATCAGGTCATCCAGGTAAGCCAAGATGGTAATCCCAGTAAGGCTCTTACCGGTCTTGAACCTATCCACTAGACGCTGAAATGTTGCTCCAGAATTCCTAAGCCCCATAGGCATCCTCTTAAATCTAAAAGTACCTATAGGTGTTACGAACGCAGTCATGTCACGATGTGAGGGCGTCACTCCTACTTGAAAATACCCAGATCTTAAATCACAGGTGGTCATCATCGTTGACGTCTTTGCCGCGTGGAGGATGTCCTCTATCCTTGGGAGGGGATACCGGTCGGGCTCAGTCACGGCATTTAGCTTGCGGTAATCCACACAAAGCCTGACGCCTCCATCTTTCTTTGCGACCAATACCACATTGGCCGCCCAAGGGGACTCGCACTCCTCGATTATATCGGCATCTAGGAGCTTCTTTAGCTCCTGCTCCAGAATCATCCTCTTGCCTTGCGAGAGTCGATAGGGGGGCGATGCGATAGGTTCCTGCTTCTCACTCACCTTAATGTGATGTTCAGCGTAATCGGTCGGCGGACCCTCCGTAGCAAAGCGGTCAGCCTTCCTCACCAGCAACGCGTTCAGCTGCACCTTCTGATCAGCTGTCAGTCTCGTACCTTCTTCATCGCGCAAGGTAAGTTGCGAAGTATCAACTTTCATCAGCTCCACACCATTAGCGGGCTGCAAGTCACTTAACTTCGTAAAGGGGTGTACCTCTTGGGGTTTATCGGAAAACCACCAAGTACCCTTAGACAGGTCCAGCACTAGGTTAGCCTGTACAATGAAATCTCTCCCTAGTAGGGTCCTCGTATCCGCGTCCGGAAACACCATAAAAGATACGGGTATGCAGCGTGTTCCTAGAATTATAGATACGTCACAGGTCAGTGCCGTCCTTACCTGTTGAGTCCCGTCCGCTAACTTCACGGCTCGGTGTGTCTCGGTGAACTTAACTCCTTCCTGTACTAACAACTTATGTAATCCAGGGCTGGCAATAGAGTGTGTAGCACCGGTGTCCAAGATGGCCGTCCCCTTGTGGTTGGCGATATCAACAGTTACAACTGAGCGTACATCATCAACGTCATCTATCTGTAAACTGTGGAACTCCATTTTACTAGTAGCTGCGCTCTTGCACCGCTCGCATCTTGAATACGTCGTCCCCGGCTGATCGCATTTATAACAGCGCAGCTCGGTTTCAGGTTTATCTGCACTCCGCCCGTCAGCTTTGTTGACGACTCGTCTGCAAACGTCGGTCGTGTGCCCGAATAATTTACAAAATCCGCACCTCGGTCTAACGTGTTTAAATCGGCTATTATCATTCGCCTTCTCGGTCAATTCGGCAGTGGAAGGGTTGACGTTATGATCGTTGGCATTCGAAGGGTTAGGACTTTTAGAGTTGGCATTCGCGGGGTTTGGACTTTTAGTGTTGGCATTCGCAGGGTTAGGACTTTTAAGTTTAGTGTTAGCATTAGTAGGGTTAGGTTGGTTGCTGGTACTTACCTCCGCCAACGACTCCTCTACAAACCTGGCTTTCTCGATTAACTGTTCGATGCTCTCCACCGCCTCGCGAGGCACGCGCTTTCTGATTCGCCTATCTAATAGTCCGTACACAATGTCAATTTTCACGATTTCTGTTAGGGGGTACGGGAGCCTACTTAACGTCGATCTAATTCGCGACACAAATATGTCCGCACGTTCGCTACTACTATGTACTTGTGAAAACACTTCGCGGAATATTTTATACGCGGGTCGCGGGACACCGTACATGCCCCGGAGTCGTTTGAGCGCGTCGTCCCACGTCGTCGTCGTAGATTTTACACCACGCCACCACACTGCTGCGCTTCCCGTCAGTAGCATAGGAAGTCCTCTGAGTGCATGCTCGTCGCTGACGTTCGCACACTCCTTGTACGTCTGCACGGCGTCTATAAAGGCCTCCAGTACATCGGCATCGTCGGAAGTACCCGTAGCGGTCGTCCCGTCGAAACGTGCCGTGCACTTGGAGAAGTTCCCTTGTTTGAAAGCCGCCGGTGTAGGTGTGCTGCCGCCCGACTGTGCCTCTCGGTGCGATGTGATGATGCTTTCGATTAGGAGCCGGCTCGTCTCCAGCTGGCTCTTGGCAATGTTGCTCATGATTGCCTCAAGTTGCTGCTCCGTCATCGTCATTAATCTATCACCCGACTCGTCGGCGGAATCATCCCCATCGCTTTTCCTTCCCTTATCTCTTCGCGGAGGCATCTCGCTGATGAATAGGTATTGGAATGCGGTAGATTATTCGTCGTCGAAATCGTCAAGTCGGTGGTAAGCCCTAGTAGGTAAGTATAATTACGATGGTAAACAACATACACTCGCGTCACTTTAGGTAAGTAGATACCAGATAGCTTACAAAAGTTTTGAGTTTACACTAAGCCCACAGTTGGGACGCCACTTGTAAGTGATATCTCCTTTATTAGTGACATTCGAGTATCATAACATTGATCGTAACAAATTTCGTCGCGGCGTCGCGTCTTAGAGAGCGCGGGCATCGCGTGTGGGAGCTCGAAACCGACTAAATCGCCGTTCCTGCCGGCGGCGCGGGCGTTGACGGGGTGAGACAGCGGGGTAAGCGGGAATAGGGTAGTCGGGGAACGGTTGGACCATGCCGATGCCGAGAGGACGCGCGAGGGGCAACTCGACCGACGTGTTACACGCGTTAAATTGTAAGCAGTATGTTACGGTTCACAATTTGTCGACAGTTTATAATCTATCGAGATCAAAAACGTTATATTAAAATCTAACGGTTTTTACAATCTTACGGTGACATATACATGAAATTTTGCTGTAAATCAAGGCAGTTAAGGTTCATTTTACTTTGACGCTAATAGGATTGTACGCTCGATTACGACCAATTGAATTCGTAATGAAACCTTAGACTAAGCGGACCAGTGACTAATCTCGATAACTAAAAAGTAAAGCTATGAGAGTTCCAAATGCATCCTAGCCCCAATAGACACCCGAAACAAACTTCGTCGATGGCTATTGCTTTTGTAGTCAGTGCCTTAGAATTACTATAACTTAGTCACCTACTAAGTAGGTAGCACACTATTACATGTATACCTATACCTGTGGTAGTACTAGATGATGCCGGCAAATTTTCCGGGATAAAAAGTAGCCTATGTCCTTCCCCGGGATACAACCTATCCCTTCACTACATTTCATCAAAATTTTGATGAAATTTGGTATAGGGATAGTTTGTATCCCGGGGAAGGACATTGGCTACTTTTATTCCAAAAAATTAAGGAGTTCCTGCGGGAATAATAAATCCTCGAAGTATCAGAGGCATCATCTATTATATAGTATGGATTATGAACTTACACAGCAAAGCTACAGTCATAAAGTTTCGTTACTATGCTTGATATTCTAAGGGCAGACTTTTGCAAAGATTGCATCAGTCAATTTTGTCTGTCATGGCTCATGGACATACGGGTGATCGATGAGTGACTGATGGAGCAGAGGAGTCCTTTTCGATAACACGTCCATGCATGCTGCATCTTTCAAGGTTAAGTCAATAGTTTTTATGCGCTCTCGTTAAATCTAATGTCGTAAAAGCAGGATCTTTCTGACGTAAGAATAGATTATCTAGGGATAATGCAGCGTATTGTGTAATTCAAACACAGATGCATCCGTCACGGGTTACGTTTATTAGTAAGCGGTAAGACGCAAATGAGGTTAGAGTTATTTTATTGGTTTATGGTTAGCGCGCGCAATTTTATATTGAGCTGCACAAACCTGCGTGATATTTCCTTTAAGCGTGCGCACGCGCTGGTATTTGGTCTATCAAAGCAGTAATTACAGCAAAAGTAATGTAACGGATTATTTACTTATACACGTATTTAGCATTTTGACACATCAATTAATTGTTTTTAACGCAAAAACGAAAACTGAGAACATATTATTATTATTTTCGCGTAAAATTTATTATGTATCGAATGAAAATCAATCGGTCCGTAAGTACAGTACCTACTGAAGAAAATGGTTTCATTCCGCACAATTCGTGTGGAAAACTTCGCTTTTCAAAGTTCCAGTAATAATAGATCATAGTCGCATCTAGCCTACAGGAGGTTGAGACGCGGCTTGGCGAGCGGCCAAGGCCCGAAGACTTCGGTCGGAAAAAATACGGCTTCATCGGAAACAAGTACATAAATATACGGGTAGTTTTATGGGGGCGGGTTATTGTTAGAGGGGAGAGTACGCGCAATTAAGGATATAGGTTAAATGTCAACAGGTCAATGTTTATGTGTTTGAATTTAAAACGTTGCGTTTTGTCACATACCTACTTAGCAAAACAGACGACTACAGCTGAGATGAAAAGAGAAAAACGCACAGCTGTCGTTCTAATTATGCTATATTTTAAGGATTATAGCCTGTGCTAACGTACAACTTTATTTTATTGAAGTGAAAACTTCTTTAGGCGCGTTGAGCACTTTTTGGTAGGGGGTAAAAATGTAGACTCGCGTGACCGACATGCTCGCGAACTAAAAACATACTACATTCGAAATTAATCTTTAATGCCTTACTGTTAAGGATTATATTTTAATAATTTTAATTAAAAAAAAAAAGTTTTCGTTTTCACTTTTATCGGCACTCCCTATCACTGCTATTTTTTTAAATTTATATTGCAACCAAAACAGATTACAATAAATGATGATCTAACATAAGTCTTGACTAATAACATTTTAATCTAAAGGTAATTCTAGTCTATCCTACTTAATTATTTTATACAAATAAATTGTATAAAATAATTAAGTTTAGAGGAAGGTCGATCATCGCGCCTTCGAATGTAGGTACCGCTGCAGCAGGTAACCTGGAGACCTACTTAGGTTTTAGTGGAATGCAGCAAAAGAAAACTTTCCTTGCCGCCCCGTCTTTATACTTCTTTGAATCACTATCTATTATTTGAATGCCAGGCAAATGCTAAGTCAGAACGATTTTGCTTTGATATTATAAAAAAAAGGTCATGGTAGAGGCATAGAATACTACCCATGGTAGCGGTATTGGCGAGTGCCTATGTACTAGGCTAGGTAACAGACTGCAATAGGTATCTAAATATTCAAATATGTTTAGGGTTTAGTATCAAAATGATAAGAAATAATTATTATTATGCGACTAAGCCTGACAGTCTGCTTTTTCGATCTCTTTTGGAATTCCACTACAGCTTAGTCTGCACTGCGATCTAACGTGGCAAGTGATGATTCGGTTTACGAAATAAGCGCGCTAACCTTTTAGGGATACGGCAGTTATATTAAGCCTATACTAATAGTTAGTTTTTACTCGGCGTCGTACCGGAACGACAATCGCTTTGCCGATACAGTGATAACTAGAAACGGCTGAAACTTCAAATTGTTCACTCCGTGGCCATTATTGTATAGTTTCAACTCATACCTGAACTCATATCATGTATACTGCTTTTACTACTAATGTTATAAATGCGAAAGTTTGGATGGATGGATGTTTGCTACTCAATCACGCCCGAACGGCTGAACGGATCTGCATGAAATTAGGCACAGAGATAGATTATAGTCTGGAATAACACAAAGGCTACTTTTTATGCCGGAAAATTAAAGAGTTCCCATGGGAACCACAGAACCTCAATCCATGCGGACGAAATCGCGGGGATCAGCTAGTAGTAAATAAGTTTTAAGCGGTTTCCACCAAGTCTTAACTAGCTCTTAGCTTAAAAATACGCGCAGGGCACTCATAGCTCTAGTTATTAGTAAAACAATGAATTTTAATTAATTTTACAT
This sequence comes from Erebia aethiops, assembly GCA_923060345.2. Lineage (NCBI taxonomy): Eukaryota > Metazoa > Arthropoda > Insecta > Lepidoptera > Nymphalidae > Erebia > Erebia aethiops. Next base: position 1,747,894 of record OV281079.1, on the reverse strand, counting down.
TTGAGTTGGAGACTGACAAACGGATTCCAGAAATTATATTCAGCGACAGCATCCGCCGAGATATCAACAAATTTGTATGTACTATTAATTAAATTAAAATTGCGATTGTTTCTTTATTTTACTAACCCTTTAATATAATGCATTCCCGGCCTAGGCCAGTAAAGAATGTATGTATTTTCATTACATATCATAAGTTTGAATTTGGAATCTTTCTTCCTGAATATCTTGTAACTTGTTATAATGTTCTTTGGCCTAAATAGTTTAAACTTGGAACTCTACCGTATTACGCGTTCAGCAGTCACAGCGCAAAAAAAAATAATTAAAAGTATAAAATTTAACTTTGAATATTTCTTAAGTAGGTTGCTTTTTTATTTACTTTCTTTTAATTACATAATATAATATATTTAAAAAAAGTCACTTGTTTCATTTTTTAGAAAAGCACTATACATACCTCGACCGGGAGAGCATTTCTGGTCTCGTTAACTAACACTCGACCAGAAAACGCGTACTTCCCGGTCTCGCGATGTATTGTACTATAAAACTAGTATGGCGCGTGGAGCATCCCCCACCTATCTCCAATACCCTGGCTGTGCTCTTCATCCAACTTCGAAATCCTCAATCATCAGCTCTCTCCGTATTTTTCCTCTGAATTAATTTTTGTCTTCTATACGAAACGATGAGTAAAAATAAATTTTTCATACAAAATTTTACAGGAGAGCCTGAGAGGTGATCAATCAGTGAGTCAGCACGAGCAGCTATATATATATTAAAATAATGAAAACGATTTTTGCAAACGTTTTCTGCACCGGCATCATACTGAATCACTTTGCGGCACTTTGTCAGTAGGGTGGTAACTAGCCACAGCCGAAGCCTTCCATCAGACAACGTCAGTGAAAATCAGAGGGGATGCCCCGTCGCTCACGTCCGCAGGAGCTACCTTCTACCTCCCTGCACGTGTCCCCTGGGTGGTGCTAAACGAGCGACGAACTTGCAGGCGAAATAAGCGTTTTTATAAAAAGAATGTATTATGTACCAACGCCATACGATTAAATAAAGTGAAAATCAGAAATTTTATTTTCCACATTGACCCGGCCAGGGATCGAACGCTAGATCTCTCCCTTGTAAATCCGCAGTGCTCACTGCGATGGCTGCGCCAGGGAGGTGGTCGCTATCAGCCTGTGGACTATATTAATGACAATAAGTCTTCTCGGATGAGACCTTCGCATAAGATTACCTCTCTAGGGATTCTCCGGCATCAATAACCTGCGCCTTCTATAATAATCGCCTGTTCACTGCTACTTTTAAAATAAATGGCGTATATTTATTACTAGACTAGCCGATGCACGCGAGTTCGTCCGCGTAGATTGAGGTTTTTTGGTTCCCGCGGGAGCTCTTTAATTTTTCGGGCTAAAAAGTAGCCTATGTGTTATTCCAGACTATAAATCTTTGAACCAAATTTCATCCAGATCCGATATGCCGTTCTGGCGTGATTGAGTAACAAACATCCATCCATACATCTATCCATCCATCCAAGCTTTCGCATCTATAATATTAGTACAGATGATGCCTCTTCTTCGTCCGCGTGGATTTAATTTTTTTAATCTTTTCTTGAGCTGCAAATATGTACGTGTAAATCTATGGAACGTCGCGGCTTTGAAAGGCATTACAAAGGGTTATTTATTCTTAGTTACATTATTTTAAAGTTTTTTAAACTAAAATTAACAATACAAACAATTATTTAACATATAAATAATGTCAATTATTTTATTTCCGTCATGTTATCAATTGCAAATTGAACAAATAAGTACTATTGAAGCTCATAAAGTGGTCAATATTACCTTATAATAAAATAAATAACAGTACTAACGTTCTGAATAAGTTGGTGTCTTTAAAAATTAAATTTAAAGAGTCATGCGTATGAACCCTCGGTGACTTGTCCACGCGCACTTCACTAGTTACTTCTTTTTAGTCTCTGACATTTTCAAAAGTAATATAGAAACTCCAAAATTAAAAACTGTTGAGCAAACCCCGACCCTTTGTGGCGTTGTTACAACCGCAGATAACTTTCGTATTTGAATTACTCCTTGATTCGACCTGTGGGCCCAGTGGTGGTTCATATTCCCTACATACCTCTCGCATGGCTCTCAAAGTCCAAGTCAAAGTTAAAGTCATTTATTGCAGAATACATTAAATTTTATATCTTTGATAGTGCAAAAAGGGAAAGGAGCTGTGACCCACGCTTTGGTTTCTACCTGGTCCAAAGATTCCTGGTCCATTCAGTGTGGCAATGCTGCAAGCTCGATGGGTACCTTTAGCCCAGGGGCAACCGGGTGGTATTTTTGATTAGGATTTTTTTGGTAGTAGGTATATCAGGATTCATTTTAAATTTATTTTATAGTTAGTTTAATATTTATATTTTAGTGTATTAATGTATAGTATTTTTTATTTTAGTTACATAATGTATGATGACTTTTAATAAGTTGATTTTAATTATGCAACTGTTATTTTAATTGAACTGAAAGATTTAGAAAAATCCTGTCATCCCTTTTGTGTCCGTCTGTCGGTTTCTTAGAGCTCTTTTTAAGCTCTGGAGCTACTAAACACAAAATTAGGTACAGAGCTGGGTAGGAACTCTTTAAGGCGACCTACAATCTTTACTGTGAAACTTTTCTTTAATTGCATATTGCATATTTTAATTTCAATGAAAGCATTGTAAGAAGACTCCGACAAGCAACGGACCGGATCTTAGATAAAAGTTAAATTGTTCATAAAACTTGAAGACCACCTCTTCTTTTACTATTTCTGGTCTATTTTTTCAATGATAAATTTTAAGTTTTGTTATCTTTTCATTTTCTATTAGTTTTACAGAGGTATTTACTATTATTAATCTACTAGATGTTGCCCGCGACTTTGTCCGCGTGCGTTAAGTAAGGTTTCGTGTTGCTTGCGGGAATTATTTAGCATAATATATATGCTTCTTCTAGCTATCTCCATTCCAAACTTCAGCCAAATCGATTTAGTCATGCATTGCGGCGTAAAAGTGCAACAAATATACAAACTTACAAACATCCAAACTTTCACATCCATACTAATATTATAAATGTGAAAGTTTGTCTGTCTGTCTGTATATCCTATCTTTTCAACCGATTGGGACAAAATTTGGTATTGTATCCCGGGGAAAGACATAGGCTACTTTTCCCGGAAAATTAAGAACTTCCTGCGGGAATAAGAAAAAAACTTAACGCGACTGAAGTCGCCGGCATATTCTAGTTTATAATATAAGTAGGATATGCTAGATAGAAAATTTGGTCTATAATATTTATTATGGGCTATGGCAACTTAGTTCAACATAATATCTTGCAAACCCTACAATAATTAGAGCTACATATTTCTCTCGCGGATATTTTGTCGATAAACAACAGCGAGAAAGCGTTGTCACGCTGGTTGTACTTAGCCTGCTGCAGTTTGCATCGAATTTGCGACTCGAGGTCTTTATTAATAAAGTTATAATAGCATATTCTCAATTTTCACCGCGCTTAACTTGTGGGCGCGCTCCCACAGTAGCTCCCACAGTATAGTGCGGGAGACAGCTGCTGGGTGCGGCACCTGCGTCGATCTTATGATTTGCGACTTCACACTGATGTGCAATCAATCAATAGTTGATGAATAATGTCCTCCCAACCGAATTTCAGTCCCAGCGGCCAATCTCCAGAGAGATTAGCTATCTGCCCGGCAGATTTTATAGTGCACAACATTGATGTAGAATTTTAGTACCTGTGCACAAGCATGTGCGCGTACACAGCTGCATACTCTGTTCCTTTACTATCAAAGCCCGATGGTACGGTCCGACACGACCGGAGAGAGATCCGGCGCAGAACGGACGACTTTAAGTGCACAAGTTAGGTTTACGTCAGGGTTTATGCACGGGGGTGAAACACCACCAAATTCCTAACTCCAGACTAGTACCGAAAATTTCTTGTCAGAAAAACCCATTAGGTACTTAATTATGGCCCAGCCCGGGACTTGAACTCGGGACCTCGTCAGTTGCATTCGAACATGCTAACCACTATTTGATGAATAACTACTTTGTTGACTCAACGGCCATGGTAATATCTGCTCGGTTCACTTGGTACATTGGTGCTAACTACCATATCCACGACTTCGTCCGCGGGAAAATCTTGTAGGAACTCTTTGATTGCCTGAGATATTTAGTATCGTATCACTCCGGGATGAAAAGTTATCTTTGTGCTCTATTTCGTGGGTTCATAGTCCGTTTTCTATCGGGCCAAACTTTGTCGATTTTGAGGTAAAGCCACTTGGTAGCAGCGGTTGGACCGCGAAAAGATAACCAAAATTACCTTTACTTTCTTGGCTTACTTAGCATGGTTTGAGAGCAACTTCAATAATTCTCGAAAGCATGTCCTATTTACTGGAATTCTACTTTTCACTGGTACCCGAGATTACAGAAAGAACTTACTAATAACTGGCCGAATGCATTTCTTCGCTCATGTGTACTGGGGCTATGAACAAAATTTCGAGGGATATAGTAGTCGATATTGATCACAGCACTAGTCAATCGGATACTAGTGTCCGGGAGCAGGTGATATGGCTCGACCGTAACAAAGGATGATCATCCACCGAGCGGTTGTTGTGCTCGGGGACCACTGGTCTGACCGTTCATCGTTGGAGGTCGTATATAGGCGTAATTCAGAGAACGCTTCGTTAGCGTGAGTTAGGCTCTTCGCGTTCATCGTGCGTTACTAGTAATGCCATCTATTGGATTATGTGCGGACTGCGAAGACCGCTACAACTAGCTTTATCACAATTTCCATAAGAAGAAAACAAATCAGTTGTACAAAACCAATTATTGAAATAATATTGATATTCAAAAGTTACTCTCGCTAAAATTTGAATACAGAGTTAATAACTTTGGATATTGCAGCTGTATTATAACTTGTCTAACCTGTTGGAATCTGTTTACCTATTAACAATGATCATTTAGTAGTTACGTATACAGAAGCTATTAAGTATTTCAGTGTATAATATGGTGTACCTACTAGTTCATAGCCGCAACTTTGTCCGCGTGGATTTGTATTCTGTAGGTATATCTTTATATCGGTAGATGACGGTGATAATTAATTACTTTAGCAGATTCTACTACATTTTCATTTTGGATATAACAGGTAAACAAAATATAGATACATTATTAATTTATAGAACAACTAGCTGATGCCCGCGACTTCGTCCGCGTGGAATAAGTTTTATTAATCCCCACGAGAACTCCTTAAGTATCCGGGATAAAAAGAAGCGTATGTCACACCCTGAACTATATTCAATACCCATGCAAAAAATTACGTCAACCCTATGCTTAGTTGCGGCGCGATTGAAGGACAAGCCAACAAACCAACCAACACACTTTCACATTTTTAATATTAGTATGATTATTATATTTCACCAGTTAAAGTCAGCCCTATAATTCAGTGAGCTAAAATAGCCTTCAAAATTATAACTAAAACATGCCAAAGTGTAACAGATGTCTCTCGGGCTAGATCCACAGCAATGCAACCACATAGCGGGCGCGCGCTGCAGCGGACGGCGCTGAAATCACGGCCCGTTTCCAATTTATTGAAACAAACGGATCCAAGTGTGACCCGTTTTTTTTAAAAATATATATATATAGCGAGCAAACGAGCAGGCGAGTCACCTGATGGTAAGTGATTAACACCGCCCATGAACATTTGCAGCATTAGAGGATCCATAATTTGCAGGTACGTGGCAGAAATGACCTGGAATAACGAGAGGTGGAAGAAGACCAGGCATCCAGGTGGTGGGGATGAAATTTGTTTCTGCGACGAAGGGTGCGACTGGAGAACACGGAATTATTATTAGATAGTATTAGATTGAATAACTCTTCAGAGCACTCCCCATTGTAGATACGGTAGAACACACAAAGAGAACTAACGTCTCTTCGGTGCTCTAGGGACGCAAGCGTGCAAGTAATTTTGGGATTGTCGACGAGTCGAACTACCCGCTTTTGTATCCGGTCAAATGGAAGGAGCCGGTACTAGGGTGCTCCGGCCCAGAGGTGAGAGCAGTACTCCATGTGGGGCCGAACTTGCGCTTTATACAGCAGAAGCTTGTGCTTAGGCGCAAAGTGTCTTTTCGCTTGTAATTTAAACTAAAGTCCCTTATGCCAAACCCGATCAAAGGCCTTTGCAATATCCAGGCTGACCGCTAAAGTTTCTCCCTTGCTGTCGATTGCCTCCTCCCAGCGGTGAGTAAGGTAAGCTAGGAGATCACCAGCTGATCGAACGTGGCGAAAATCATACTGACGATCGCTAATCAGCTGGTGTTCTTCCAGTTACTGAAGCAATTGGGCGTTAATTATATGCTCCGTAACTTTAGAGAGCAGGGAGGTAATCGCAATAGGCCTGTAGTTTGATGGGTCTGAATGATCCCCCTTCTTTGGAATGGAGTGGACTAAATGCAGTCTTCCACGAAGACGGATCAGTGCTGGAGGAGTAAGACTGCCGAAACAGACGCGTTAAGACCAGAGTCAATTCGGTAGCACACATTTTAAGCACTACGGCATGAATACCGTCAGGCCCACTCGCCTTGTTGACGTCGAGAGACAGAAGCGCTTTACGCTTTATCCTAGGTAAGTATCCACGCGACGTGACGCGATGCGACGCCATAGAGATTTTGAGAGAACACAGCTGATGAGAGCCATTCTCTAAAGAGGCTTTCAATATGACTTTTTATTCACATCGAGTAAACTAGATTGCGTACTAATTGAATATTCCATGCATTTCGCCGAGCGCCGCGTCTCCTATCAATATTTACGTCGGTAATGGTCGCTTGGCACTTCTACGATTTTTCCCTTAAGCTCAGTCAGCCTCAGTGCGGTGAACGCGATTGCCTTGCGCGAATGTAAATTACGACATCTACATATCTGACACCAGGAATGCTAGCACAATCAGCGCGAGACATCTCTCCCACGGCTTTCTAGTTGTCAATATTATAATTGCAAAATTTTTAAAAAGAGCAAACGTGGAGTTTCCTACTTGATCTTCTAGATAAAAATGACATTTCGTTAAACGTTAAACGTAACTCTCTCTCACGTAACTCTGGCCTTATAGCTTCTCTGGGAGTGACAACCTATTTTCCGGGGAAATAAGAGTTCTCATGAAATTTTAAAAACCTGATCGCGGGCAAAGTTGTGAGCATTATCTAGTACTAGCTGTGTGCCCGCAACTTCGTCCGCGTGGATTGAAGATTTTTGGTTCCCGCGGGAACTTTTTAATTTTCCGGAATAAATAGTAGCTTATGTGTTATTCCAGACTATAATCTATGTCTTTGCCAAATTCCATCCCAGCCGTCCTGGCATCATTGAGTAACAAACATCCATCCATCCTTCGAAACTCTCTCATTTATAATATTAGTTATCTAGTATTCCTATACTTATTTAAACATAAGTATACGTTCTAAAACGTAAATATTCGTGCAAGTTATCAGCGCTATATTAACAATCTTTTTGATATCAGTATTGCCTATTAAGCGAAGAATTTTATAAACTACGTCATCTCAGATCTCAGTGAGATATGCTTTCATCTTCGCTGAAGCGTACTCGTATTACAGCCTACAAGTACTTCCAATTATTATTACAGAATACAAGGCCACCCACTGCTTTTACCCTGCATTTACATATTCCTATTCTTGACGTCATTGACAGTCGTACATAATCTTGACGCGATGTAGTTGTGTGGCAAAACACTCTGGTCGTCACAACGTATCTATAAACGAATGTGTGAACAAGTAGGTCGTGCTTGTGAAAACGATTTATGTTCTACACGACAATGTTACGTTGTTGGCGCGGTCAAGTCAAGTTTTCCAATTGTCGCTATTTTTAAGGTTTAAAAAACCTGTTTTCCGAAATAAAAAGTGGCCGATGCCAATGAATCTACGCGGCGTGGGAATCTCCATGTCCAGCAGTGGACGTCTTTTGTTTTACGTTGACGACTAGCCTAGCAGCCAAGAATTTAACAGGCTGCTACTTTTTGCTGGCCGTGGAAAAAGATACTCTCTACTCTCTGTGTCGTATCTGCTTGCATAATACTCAACTAATAGTACTATTTCAACTCTTAGGTTACTTACGATTATTATTCGAATATGTTAGTGATAATAAACGGGACAATTTACTGATATGCGCTCTCGCAACTAGCGCACTCGTCCCTCGGAAAAAGAGACAGTTTCAGGTAAAGGTACATATGCCTATAATTCTAGTCAAGCTTAAAAACTTCTTTGCAGTTTATTATAATACGAAAAGAAAATCGTAGCAAGTAGGACAACTGTAGCGGTCGTAAACGAACGAACTGAACATGGCTGTACATGTATGTATGTATATACTTTATTGTACACCACAAAAACACAAAAGAAACAGATTACAAAAATGAAAACTTATAACGTAGGTACAATAAGGCGGTCTTATCGCTAACCAGCGATCTCTTCCAGACAACCTTATCAATACGGAGACAAGAGCAAGTGGACAGTAGGAGGTGGTGCATAAAATTAAACTTAAATACTAATAGATACATAAACTAACCAATATCATAAAATTATAACATATTAATACACTAATATATATAAAATAAATAAAATAGACTACGAATACGTACGATTTAATACATAAATAAATACACTTATAAATAATGGACAAATCAAACATGTCGCTATTGATGATTACAGAGAGACAAGTAATGATTTTTCACGTCAATTTTAAACTTATTAAGAGTTTTAGCTCGATGTATTTGCGAGGGCAGTTCATTCCACAAGCTAATGGCCTTGAACATAAATGAATTTTTGAGATATTTTGTCCCATAAGTAGGCACTGCAAGAACGAGTTTTCCGGCTGACCGAAGAACTTTCTGGTCTGTCATGACCAAGATATTTAAAGTTTTCCTTTAAATAACTTGGAGTCATAGGATTGAACAATACACAGTACAGAAGGGAAACAATATGTAGATTCCGGCGAAAGCGAATGGGTATCCACTTGAGCTTTGAACGAAATTCAGAGACATGGTCATATTTGCGCAAACCAAATATGAACCTAATAGATAAATTTTGAATTCGCTCAAGTTTGCTGGTCCTCAGTTAAATCAAGATAGTTATACAAATATATAAGTATGTCTACTTTGTATCTACTTTTAAAGTGATTACGAGCTTCTTTGTGTCAGCTTTTTGTTTAAAATTTAATTGAAATTTTTAAATGATAAACGATTGTTAGTTTATTTATTGATGAATGTTTAGTTAAGCAGATATTTGATTTATTCGGTGTATTTCACTCGGTTCGTTCTTTGGCGCGGATACGCCATATTGGATTAATTTGCATAAATACGAATATTTTGACGTTTAGAAGTTAGTTAGTTAGTTCAGCGATTATTGGATACTTCTGTGTTTAGATCGCAATTTGATTCAGAGCTTAGCAGTAGCAACTGCAGTATGATCCAATGATTATTTACTTATTGTTTACATATTGTATTATGCTTTATAATTAACTGTTTTAATTAAATCTCTCGTGAAACCGCTACACGTTGTGATCATTCGCTCGTGCACGTTTTAAAGAGAGTACAAACATATTTTTAAAAACTAATTTTATTATTCGCCAACTTCTGGAATCATGCTTACATTGGATACAGTTAGTGATGTAAGTTACTTTATTAAACTATAATAAAGTTTTTATGAATTACTAGCTTTAGCCCGCGACTTTGTCCGCATGGACTACACAAATTTTAAACCCCTGTTTTAACCCCCTTTTAAACTTGAACTTTCAAAATTCCTTTCTCAGCGAATATCTACGTCATAATAGTATCTGCATGTCAAATTTCTGCCCGATCTGTCCAGCTGTGTTGATAGATCAGTCAGTCAGTTACCTATACTTTTATATTATATAGAAGAAAAAGATTATTTTTAGTTTTAATTACTAATTCCTAGTCTAATAGCAATAACTTTAACAGCCTGCTCCTCGGAAGATACATTTTATAATAATGAGAAAAAGCGAACGTTTTTATTTGTTGTTGTGTTCCCCATTTCTTCATCACTCAAGCTTCTGTTATACGATATAATTTCTTCATTCAAGCAAAATGTTGGAATTTACAATGTCAAGCACAACTAGACTCTTACGTACAATTCAATAATAAACCACGCAAATTTGCCGTGTAGAAACCGCTTAAGAATATGGGTTTATAAGAACTGCCATACCCTTAATAGGTCAGCCTGCTACCATCTTGACTGGCTCACCACTTACCACCAGGCGAGGTCGCAGTCAAGTGCTAACTTGTAAGTCCAGGTCATCGCATACTAGTGATTTTATGAAATTCCCGCGGGAGAGGCGCCTCAGTTTCATAACTTTAAGAATCCTAAAAATCTCATTGTAAAAGATTGATTGATTATTAAGCTTCGAGCATTTAACTTATGCTCGAGGTTATTAAGGTATGAATTTCCATAGCTCGTTCCGATGAGGTTTTAGCGAGATTTAAAAATGCAATCGTGCATCCAACCAAAAAAATTTAGGTCTGGCTGGAAAAAATACAATTTATATGAAGCTTCATAGACCTGCGCGCCAGGACGGAACGTGTTTCCGTCATTTTATCCTGTCCTTTCCGTAGTGTGTTTTCGTCTTAATATGGATTCCTATCAATTTGACACATTGAAATATACATGTGTTGGAGACACAAAAATGTATATATATTAGATATGTCTGTGACAGCCATTTTGTTATGTCACTTTAAATGTCAGCTGTCACCGACTAAGTAAATGCCTTTTCGATTCAACAACCTTCATGAACGACCCATCTGTTTTAACAGATTTGATTTAAGTAATTTAATTTTAATATTAGTATGATACTGTTTATATCATACATCCATTCTAATATTATAAATGCGAAAGTGTTTCTGTCTGTCTGTCTGTCTGTCTGTCTGTCTGTCTGTCTGTCTGCTATGCTTTCCCGGCCCATCTTTTCAACCGATTTTGCTGAAATTTGGTACAGGGGTAGATGGTATCCCGGGGAAGGACATAGGCTACTTTTTATCCCGGAAAATTAAAGAGTTCCCGCGGGAATCAAAAATCTTAATCCACGCGGACGAAGTCGCGGGAATCATCTAGTATTATTATAATTAAAAGAAGTTAAAATCTAAGAAATAAATTAAAATCTATACTTATAATAAAACTGTAACTGGAAAATTTCTGTACATTTAATGTATTCTGAAAATTTTAATCGGGGTATGCTTTACTATCGATACTGAGTGCAAAATAGATTTGTATTTAATTTTTGTCTGTCTGTCTGTCTGTCTGTATGTCTGTCTGTCTGTCTGTGTGGCCGCGCATCAAGCGAGAACTAATGAACGGATTTAAATGAAATTTGGTTATGCCAGAGCGCGACGGACTATAGTCCGTATGATATATCATTGAGAGCACCGTGGCGATACAAGCGGCCTGCGCTCCGAATGCAACTTAGTCCATGGTGATCAAACTGATCCACGTGGCTGCCACACAGGACAGTAATGAGGCTCACATACCTTTATTCCCAAGCGTAAGCAAACTGCCACACGAAGCGCTGTCCGGTCGAGAATCGTTCCCAGGCTATGAGACGGCAGAGCGTATAGCCAGTGACCTGACCCTTTTTCGGATAGGGCTAAAATACGGGCTTTATCCTTATACACTGTGCTACGAGATCCGCATGTGTCAAGACAACACGCGGTTTGTCTCAAAGACCCTGACATTCCACAGCCGAAGGAAAACTCTCCTCAGGACAAGATGCACTCCAGGCCAACTTTGCCTCCGACAGACTCTCCAACACAATATCAGTCGGCCTAGTCAGATTAAGGATCTGACTGATGAAAGTAATAGTGCCAGAATCGGAAGATAAGAAAGCCGGAAGCACTACACTTGAGATGGAAAGTATGCCTAAGCTCCCGTTTTTCACAGGTAGGCTCGTTTGGATCCAGGTGCTGTCATCAAATTGTAAATTTAGAATTTTACATAGAGTGTCTTTAAGAGACACATCTAAAGTTGAGATCAAAGAAGGGTATTTCCAAAAGGGGCTGCACCTTAATAAATACATAATTTTAGAAGCAAATAAACATAAACGTAAAATATAAATGGCCATGTTGGGCTTTATGTCTAAAAGGCGATGCGAAAATTCATTGAAATTTTCTAATTTAGAATTTATTAGGAGGGGAAATGCGTCATCAAATATTGGAGCTCCAAGAAGGGTTACATTTTGACCCAATATCAGAAAATTTTTGGATGATTATTCTTAAATCTTGAAGAACTGACAACGCATCTCCTGCCAATGACCCATCATCTAGGTACCATAAGTTGAATTTAGAGTCGAAATCATGGGATTTATAACTAGACTGAAAAGGGCGGGACCAAGTGGATTACCCTGCTGACAACGTACTGCTGAATCCAGAACTTTTCGCCAAACATTTTGTGGGAGAGCCATAACATAGTTTAATATCTCTTTTGAGTTTCATCTAACATGGCTCCCCTATCGACCGAATTAAAAGCGTTACGAACATCTATTTTTATGAAGACGTCGTAATCACTTGAATTTAAATAAGTTCTGGCAGCATGTATTGCGTAGCAGACGCAAAGCAAAACGTTTATCGAGATTATTTCACGAATTTTTAACAAAAGTCAGTAATAGCACAGTCAACAAAAGGTGGAGAAACATTTTCTCCACCTTACAGTAATAGAAATAGGGATTAGGTATGTAAACAAAACTTGTAACAACTTGTGTCTTCTTTATAGTTCTCATAATCGCTTGTCATAAAGTCAACTGTTGAGGTATTATTTGATACTGACGCGGCGTTAATGCGCGTTATAGGCGTGTTTGTATCCCTTTACTCGTAATTCTCTCGTATTTTACTCGTATTGGAACAATAAATAAAAAATAAAATTCTGAAGTCACCAGATTCGCGACAAGCCTGATTCGGGATTAGACACTATGCGGCAGAAACTAAACACAAAAAAGAAAGAAACAGAAACACAGGCGAACGTGAAAAGTCATTTATTATTTATTCATTTATTAAATCGCGATCCAGAATCCAGAATATGTCCAATACCGAGTAAAGGTTTGTATCAATACCTAATTATGCTACAATCTGCTTTTTGAACTTAATACGTATCTATTGTCTTCGTATATAAAATACGTAATACGGCTCTAACAGAAAAATAGACACACTTTCGCATTTATTATATTGGAAAGGATATCATAAACAAATTCTATCGAATTTCTTTTCATACAGTTTGGATAGATTGCAAATTGCGAGCTTTCATTTAAATGAAAGCGAAAGCACACTAGGGACCGTAGGGAATGCCTCTTTCCAGGTGTACTAACTGCAACGCATATTTTTCCTTCTCACGCTGTTTGCATCGTTTTGGGCCCGTTAGTCTAGCGGTTAGCATGGTCAACTGCGGATCACGAGGTCCTGGGTTCGATTCCCGGTCGGGCCTTAACATTGTTAGGTATTGGGTTTTGCAGCTAAGAAACAAAAAGTAGTTGTAGTGGTTAAAAAAAACTCAGTGCCAGCCCAGACTTGGAAGTTGGCGGTGAGTCACCCCCGTGCCTTGGAGTCCCGGCTACTATCACTAACATGATAATAGTCGTTAAAGCCCACCAACCCGCAATGGAGCAGCGTTGTGGGTCTAAGCTCCAATTCGCTCTCTCCTATTAGAGTGGAGGCCTGTTCCCAGCAGTGGGATATTAATAGGCTGTAGTGGTGGGCCCTTACGCCAGACGCCAGTCGTCTCCCATAACACTACCCCGTACACCGATCTATGCATAATAGAAAGGAATCGTTAGGCCACTAAGTGGTTTTGCTTCACTCGGCACAACGGAATGCGAATAATGGATGCGACATCATTAGATTTGCTCCCGATGTGCTCGATGTGTCCTATTAGAGATTTCCACCACAGATGTGCTACGTTGCTAAGCTACGGATAAGCGCTTGATTTTTTTTAAATATTCAAAATAAATAAAGAAACACACAAGAAAGGTTGGTTTCTACTAGCCGAAACCACACACTGTTTATTTGCCGTTGATTAAATAGGTATTAACTATGATAATCTTGAGATCTGAGATGAGATTATCATATTCCACCCCCAAGGGGGTGAAATAGGGGGTGAAAGTTTGTATGAAAGTCCGTATTATTTTCTCAAGTTATATCCATGAAACTTGGTATAAGCTGTGGATTGAAAATGAATAAATACGTGTTTCACAGTTTTTGAAAATTCGACCCACAAAGGGGTGAAATAGGGGATAAAAGTTGGTATGAAAGGCCTTCTTTTCCCTTTTATTTTTATTTATTTTTTATTTTTATTCATAAGGGTTAACAAACAATAGCACGCAGTGCATTAAACAAACAGTATATAGTTAATATAAAATATTTGGTTAACATGCTACCAACTGCGTTAACCAAAGATTCCTTATTTATTAAAATTAAATACAATAGTTACACATATCGAGTTAATAATTATTATTCTTAACTTAATTTATTGATATACAATATTTATAATTTTAAACCTATAAATAATAAGGTTTATAGGTGAGATATTTAAATTTTGAAGATAACAATAAATGATCTAAATTTATTCCAGTTTCACATTCCTTTTAAGATAATTCATAAGCAACTTCTTGATGGATCCTACGCGAGTAGAAAATATGTCAAGATATTTTACAAGTTAAATATATCAACGAAACTCGGTATTTTGGCTTTCGATAAAAAATAAATAAGTACGTGTGTCACAGTTTTATTAAATTCCAGAGGGGTAAAATAAGGGATGAAGGTTTGTATTCTTTTATTTTTCAAGTTATAGGCATAGAAGTTGTTATTTGGGCTTCTGGTTTAAAATACGGAAATACGTGTTTCATAGTTTTTAAAAATTTTGGCCCAAGGACGTTAAATAGAGAGTTTGTGCTTCAATCACGCCGCAACGGATCAACGTGATTTGTTGCATGGGTATAGTTGAGGACCTGGAGAGTGATGGGGTAATCCTGGTAAATTACGGAGTGCCTGTGGGAATTAAAAAACCCTATGCCACGCGAACGATGTCGGGAGCATCCGCTAGTCTTATTATATAAAACAAAGTCGGGTTTGTTTGAACACTTATAACTCTAGAAGGGCTGGACGGATCTGGATGAAATTTGGCACAGAGACAGATTAGACTTTTTATCCCGGAAAATTAAAGATTTTCCGCGGGAGCTAAAAACCTCAATCCACGCGGACGAAAACGCGGGCATCAGCTAGTATTTATTAATTGTCCGATCAAGCGCTCCTATATGGTGGGTTTGACGCGCATTCGTAGCTTAGCAACGTCTCTGGTGGAAAGCCACCTTAAAGTTTATTCTATTTTATTGAAAAGCTACACAAAACAGGTCATGGATAAAGTATAAGAACATCAAATCAGGATTCAATAATTATTAATAACTCCATAAATGTGTACACTGCTTTATATAATTATAAGTTAATAATATAAGTTAATAAGTAGATAGAAAAATACAATATAATAAGAAAACATAACAGTAAAAACCCTTACGGTGTGACTGTCGTACCGTCTGTCACACTCGCATATTCAGAAAGTAACCACTACAAACTTAAAACTATATCTACTAGGGTTTCAAACGCGCCCTGATCTAAAGAAGTTCACAACAAACTCAGTTGGGTAATTTTTTTTACCATCTAATACACTTCAACTAATTCGAACAGCTATCAGAGCACCACGCCACAAAATACTTTAATTCAACCTTATAATGAAGAGTTAATAGCCTAGCGGTTTCGAAATCAAACTTCCTAAGCTGTGTCGCGGGTTCGATCCCCGGACAGGCAGCATAAATTTTTCGGAGTTAAGTGTGTTTTGGTAAATTAAATATTGCTTCTTACAAACACTGAAGGACACAATCGCGAGGAAATCTGCACGCCTGGAGTTCAAAATAATGTTCTCGAAGGTGAGTGGAGAGTGCCTTCCGCATTTTACCATCGTGGTGGACTATGGCCAAACCCTTCTCATTCCGGTAGTAGACTCGTGCTCATTAATCAGCCATCAATTGAAATGATGATGATGATGAACCATAACATTATGTATGTACCTAAGTATGTTTTTTAATAAATTATTATTAGCGACAAAAAGGTTCACATTCCAAATAGAAGCTACGTATCCCAGCCTACACAAATTCCAAGTACCTACTGAGTACGCTTGTATCAAAGAGACATTATGTTGCTCAGAGAAAAGTACTGGCAAAGAGACGAAAACAGTACCGCAAATTCCGGACTGCTTTTACTTTGAAAATTTTCCATTAATGCCTCTCGCAGACGAGCGACAAAATAGTCGGGCTTACGAAAAGGCATGCTCTACGCATATTCTGCATTAGGTATTGAGGGTCGTGACTATTACCATTTAATACATTATGGATTTTTTTATTATTTCCGCATACTTCTCGACTAGAGTTAATTTCTTCTCATAGATTTTGTAAGGGTATCTAAGCGGCATCATAGCTTGGCGGCACATATCTGCAGCTAAGGACGACCTCCCTGGCGCAGTGTTGAGCTCTGTTGTCTTAACGTGGTAGGTCCCGTGTTCGATCCCCGGCAGGGTCAATTTAGGAATTTATAATTTCTGAACTTTGTCTGGTCTGGCCTGGTGGGAGACTTCGGCTGTGGTTAGTCTCCACTCTACCGGCCAATACGTGCCGCCAAGCGATTTAGCCCACAAATCACTGGGAAACTGGGACCTCTATAAAACCACGTTGGCCGCTACTGCGCCAACTAACCCAAACTACGTAGGTAATACAAATAAACTGCAACGCTAGTCAAATACGTAGCTAAATAATTCGCGGAGTTAAGGATAAGTAGGGGTACTCACGCGACCTATTACTGGAACTGTTTACTGCTCCGCTAAATTACAATTGTCTGGCGAAATTGCTTTAATCCGGTTTTGCATGACTCTCAAGCTGTGTGGACTCATTTTAATTATTTAGTACTAGGTGATGCCCGCGACTACGTTCGCGTGCATTTTGGTATTTGGAAATCCCGGATAAAAAGTAGCCTTCATCCTTCCCTGGAAGCTGCTGCTATACTTGGCATTTATGATATTAGTCTAGATTTGTGCAGTGTCTCTAAAGTCTGTCTGTCTGTCTGTCTATCTGTTACGCTCTCATGGTTCATTTGTTTTTCAAAAGGAAGGAATTTTTTTAAAAGCCTACATCCACGCGGACGAAGGCACGTACAATATTCATATGGACTAATGAAATTTATGCGTTTTTTTCCTAGAAAATATATTTTCTAAAACATTAACTAAAACACGTTCCCCATCTTAATAAAATCCTTCTTTACCGCATACTTTAAACCCACATATAAAGAAGTCTTTTTGGACAACAGTGCAGGACGCATCTGAAGTGCAGTAGATTTCTAGAGCACGCGTTTCGAATACTGTTTATCGACCCGGTTTTCCACAGGCTAATTTTCCGACTTTATCGCACCTCTGTGATACACAGTATTGGTATAAGACCGATGATTCTTTTTCCCCGATGCAAGTTAGCCCTCAACTGCGATCTCACCTGTCACCTGGTAAGCGATGATGCAATCCAAGATGGCAGCAAGTTGAACTGATATGAAGTTATATTAATACCCCTAATTCGTTACTACATATAGCATCGTAACGGGGTGCTAAAACGCTTGAAGCATGTCTTTTCCGCGAGGTACCTAACTAGCTGCGACCGAAACCTACTATCGGGCGAAAACTATAATAAAAATAAAATAAAGGTACATCGGGATCGGTTATATGCAAATAACCAGCAATAATGTTGCAGAATCGCCAAAGAAACAGAATCTCTAGGCGTCTAACTCGTACATGTTTGATGAGAGAACTTCTTTCAGAAAGAAAAATTTTATTTTCTCGTCTACGCTCAGGCACCGATAGGACCGAGTCACGGCGTCTGTCTCGATAACAACCCAAACTACGCCTTATTTGGCCCAAGCATGCCCGAACGCGCCACGCTTCCCTATTGTTTTGTTTAGTATACCAATTTCCAGCGTTGAAAGTTAATTTCAAAAAGATTTGACCATTCCACTGCGTCTATGTGTCGGGCTTTAGAATTTTCTTGAATGAAAACTCATTCATCCACGCATTTGGAGGTGCAACATTATATATCTTAGACAGAAACGTGGATTATTTATGTACAAAAATTGGACCCCAACTTAGGTTATATTACATACTTCTAGTATACCTACTCATAAATGGAATTAGTGAAATAATATTATGTCAATTCACTACGTTGCTTTTGCATAGTCGAATATGCTTGAATAAACTTAAATAGGTACCTAACACAATAATGTACGTACGTGGTGACCTAGGGTTATTTGCACATGTACTCTCAAATTGATTTAGTTAAATTTTTTTATGCTGTCACTTTCTGGCAACCGCAATAATATGCTCTTGCTAAAAAGTGACAGCATTACAAAATTTTACTAATTCATGTTCTTGAGTACGCAGCGCCTAGAGTATAAAAGTGATGTTTTAATATATTTTGATTATAAGGGGAACAATAATTAGTTATTAAAGGATGAAGTTTACGTGCAGAATAAATGTACCATATAGAGTAGTATACTTATAAGCAAGGTGAAGTGGCACTTGACACTCGGCAGGCTGTGTGTGTCGCAGACGGCAGAACCGATAGCCGCTGGGGCAGACGAGGGTTGGAGTACAACCGGTACCGCGTACCGGTGAGTAGAGCGTAGGGCGACCCTATCAAACCACCTTAAGAAGGTGGCTAGCAGTGGGTGAATGTAGAAAACGGAGGACTGAACTGTGGGGGTTCCCTCACGGGAATGTCTTTGTCCAGTACTGGACGTAAATATATTTTATTGATAAATAATCTAGAACTAGAAAGACGAAGACGTAGAGTTAGCAGACGTATTAGTCGTGTATTTTATTTACAAAATATGCGCCTCTGTTTCTTCAAAAAAGAAATGTATTTATTCATGAAAGTAGATACTCATAGCTGAAACGTTGTGCTTATTTGGGAAAATAATAATGAATATCAAAACTTAATAATTTAGGTAATGGGTTGAATGACCTTATTTCCAAGTCCAATGTGCTTTCGTGGTTCACATAACAATTGTAGGTACCCGGCCAGGTAAATAGCTAAAGGTACATTATTTGAATATGCCTGTAACCTACTTTTGTAGTCTGCAATTTTAGCAAGACGTCAAATAATCGCCAGATTTTCTCTTAATTTTGTACGCTTTTGAATGAATAATAATACGCACAAGACATAGCCAATGTGTCACTTTAGTTACTTACTGTATAATATTATATTAGGACAGTTTTAATTGGACTGCTGTCTGTACAAGATGCATAAGTTTGTCGTTAGGATAATTTCAAATTCCTTGAGTTGTCAAGAGTATGATAAATATCCCGGGAGGAGTGTCAGATTAGAAGCAATAAGTTGTTACGTAGGTAGGTTAGGTATAGGGTACAGGCGGTCATTTATGTCGGCGTTATAATTACACAACCGTAAACACAAAGGTTTATTTTGGCCGACATATTCCTCCTACATTTTTTGTGATAACAAAGGTACATTAAAAATTTGGGCTTAATATAAAACGCAGGGACTATCCTTGCTTCGATGGAGCATAGTGACATTAATCGACGACTATAGTGCTTTCTGTCGATATCTTGGCGGCATTTGGAATGATAATGCAAAACTGAATTTAATGTAACAAATTGCCCCAAATCCGTTTATTAAAGATATGACAGATATCGCATGCTAAAAACACCGTCGTCAAGCGGAAGTTTTAGCGCATGATAGAGTAAGGAACTAAATAATAGTTGACTAAAGAAGCCAACACAACTTTTATCGCAACTAGACGTCGCGCGGTTTCTGATGCATAATTAAGAGTATTTCTGTGATAAACAATAATCGGTGTCTTTATGATAATTCGCATTGCAGAAACGATCGTAGTGTCAAGTGAGCGGTAGAATAAGACAGTTTCGTAACAATAAGCGGGAGGCGCAACAATGGTAGCCGGCGAGGCGGGCGCCCGCGCTTCGTCCGTGAAACTCCAAGAAGTCGCACAGAACTCGAGAACCTGAGGGTTTGGCACTGGGCGAACGGGGACGACCAGAGGAATGGCCACGCGGGTCGTGCGCCGTGCGCGGCCGAGCGGGCGCGCTGCGAGCGTGGCGAGCGATCGGCCGCGGCGCCTCCACGCTACTGCGGCACGCGCCAACCCGCGCCTGCCCCGCTCCACGACGCATCCCCCAGCCGCCGCCCGCCGCCCCCGCGCCTGCCGCACCGCCGCCGCACGCACGCCGCATGCTTGCGTTCCGCCCGCCCTAGCCGCCCGCCCGACACGCCGGCCGACTCTAACGCGCCGTCATCCAACTCAAACACGAAAGCGACCCATTCAAAGTTGATAGCACTGTACTTTTTAAATGTGAATAATTAACTGTGGTGCAAGAAAAACTTAATTTTTAAGTTTTAATTTGTAGTTAAGTTCGTCAAACGGATAACTAGAAAACGGTTTAAATAGTTCATTTTTTACGTACACAATATGTACCGCCTGCTGCAAAAAAATACGGTGAAATCGCTGGCAACAGAGGGATGAGAAGAAGGAAGAAGGCCTACCAAATACAAGGGAGTGAACTGGAATAAGTTGGAGAAGCACTTGTGCCTTATGAAGAGGCACATGAAGAACAAGCAGGAGTTCATAAATAGTGAATAATCATAATCATAATCATTTATTTGCTGATTGTAGGTACAACAAAAGAGATGTTACAATAGTAATATAATATTATAGTTTCGAGCCACAATCTGCCAATCATATGGCGTGCAAATTATTACAGAATACAGATTCATATTAATTCTTAATTAATACAATACTTAATTTTAATTTTATCACGTAATGTCAAAATATTTACGAATATGTCAAATTAATATTAAATATATCTAAAAGCTTCTATGAAGAACTTCAACAGTTCAAATTAGCCGCTTAACAAAAGTTACAATACGTTTTAAGATCGCTGATGATTACAATTTTCTTACACAGTCGGGCTTCTGTTCAATTTATCAACCTGGGACGTCATGGTGATAATTAATTATCAAAGGCGTTTCCCCTCGATCTACTTATAGGACCCAATGACTGGATCCATCCTCCAGTGTGCCATTCAATCCACTGAATAGCACACTGAAGTTCACTTGATAATATCTTAAAGCTAAGGACCGTGGTTGGTCCGTGCTTAAAACTAAGGCCACAATGACATTTGTAACTTTAAATTTCGTAAGTACAACCGGCACCGACAAATAAATATACACGACACAAAAAAAATTAACCGACAAAAATAAATTATATTGCCAGTAACAAAACTCAATAACTTTGCTTTGTCAAGTGCGTTCACTAGAAAACCTGTGATCCATGGTGGATCTAACGTTTGGATGGATGGATGTATGGATGAATGTTTGTTACTCAATCACGCCTCAACGGCTGAACGGATCTGGATGAAATTTGGCACAGAGATAGATTATTGATAGATAGAATAACACAGGCTAGTTTTTATCCCGAAAAATTAAAGAGCTCTCGCGGGAACCGAAAAACCTCAATCCACGCGGATGAAGTCGCGGGCATTAGCTAGTAATCTATAAAGACACAAAATGTAAAAAACGAAATACAAAGTTATTCTTTCTGTTGAACGCATTGCCAAACTGTCTTGTGTGGAGCTGGACCGTTTTTTATATACAGACCCCCCTCGGGTTCCTTTAATCAATTTGAGGATGTAATAAAACGATTATGTGTATCCACTAAAAGATTATAGTTTTCAGGTGACTGACTATAATTCTCACTCATTTACTATAGTATATACTTAGTCTTAATCTTTATCAGTAAATAATATAATACATACGACCGATATACTATAAACCGCAATAAGCTAGTAACCGCCTCATATCGTGTGCGCAGTTGCAGAAATCCTTTGTGGGGTCGGGTGTAAACTTTTATAATATTGTTGCAAAAGAGTTCTTAGAATTGCCACTAAATACATTTGAAGACTGTAAAATAGCATTTGTTATGCCGAGGTTATTAAACTACTGATGAATTTCTTAATGAATGAAATAATAAAAGCTCCAGGTATTAAAAGAATTTGTTTTATTGTTGAATTTTGCCTGCGACATCAATCAATCAATCAAACATTTATTTTAGGTACACTCTGTAGGTACACATATTGACGTCCATTACTTACATATAAAATATTTATGCAGATGGTGATTATTTGTTACTCGTATAGGTTTTTGAAAGATTCCATGCGAACATTTTCCTTTTTCGAGACAAAGAGTATTCTATGTAGTGTGTTTTTGGGATGCAACTTTTCTTAGTGCCAAAATTGGTTGAACAGACTGGCAATGAGAACGTAGGAAACGGACAGACAAACACACTTTCGTATTATCACATCAGTATGGATACAGTGATGCAGTTCAGTTTTAGATCGAGCATTACCGGAAACTATTGTGACTATCAAAATTAGACAAGGGATAAAAACAATTGCCTGGTGGACAAACATTTTGCAAAATTCACTTTTATTACGAAGCTATCTGACAAGACTAAACGTCGTTCGTAGGCTCCATCGCGGACGTAGTGTGTTCTCGCCCTTAGTATGCTAATGCAGGTTTTGGAGAGTACAATATTTGTTTCAGTTGCAGAATGCTGCATTCGAGAAGTTTAGTGCGCAAAGCTTTATTTGCTAAAATATACAATACGCTACGTGCTGCACTGTTGCCGGAGCGGAGCGCCTACTTTAAGCGAGTGGTTTTTAATGCGGCCCGCGCTCGCCGAGCTCGAAGCCACTGAGGGGAGTTAATCGACTAAATTACCAAAGCGGAAAGTCCCGGGTTCGATTGACCCTCGAATTGGGGATTTAGAATTTCTAATTTTACTCTGGTCTGGTGGGAGCCTTCGGCTGTGACTAGTAACCCTGTTGACAGATCAGTCAATACGATGCCACGTAGAAACCCATTAGGAGTATGGGTGTAATATAACTGCCATACCCCTGTCAGCTTTGGTTACCTTGGCAGAAGAAGCCATATAATGGCAGAGCTGGCTTAAATAAAAATGCAATGTGTAGAATTCCAGACGATGGTCTCAACACGAGTATAATTTATGGTTATGGTAAGATTACAATTATTTTGCTATAAGTAACGCCTGATTCTATCCAAGAATGAAACCTATTTTTATAATTATAACAATAATGACTCTATAGGATGGTAAGGGAAATTTTTGAATGAAATCACTAGATTGAGTGGTTTATCCATTGATTTAGAATTTTAGTACCTATGGTTTATCAGTGATGAAAGAGCTTCATTTACATATTTTAAAATATATCTTTATTTATATAATAATATATAAGGCTTTTTGATTCATTGCAGATGATGAAACAATTTTGAGTAAATTAAACGGGTATTTTTTCAAAATCAAAAGACGCTCCGCTGTATTTCTATATTGTTATTGTTGTAATCATTGATGTAGAATTTTAGTACCAATACTGTAATTCAATTTTTCTGTGTTGATAATATTTTCGCTTTGGAGTTTAGTTAACTTTTAAATACAACGGTGATGATAGACCGACAGTGAGGTGATTCAATAACTTCGAGTACAGATTTCTAACACCCATAAAATCTAGACAGAGACGATGATGAATAATGTCACGGCCTATATTTTGTGCAAGCTCATATTATAAGATTGCTTTCGTGACTCTTAGCCAGTTTCTGAAAGTCACAAAGGTTTGCTAAATTATTCGCTAAACAACAAGTTGAACTTCAACCAAACTTAATGCATTTGGATCAGAGCACTACGAATTAACGCCTGAATGTGTAGACTCCTTACAGGCTAATTACAGCACAGCTAAGAGAGTAGTATTTTGGTAAAGGAAAATCACGAACTTGTCTGCAACAGCTATATCCTAAAGAGGAGAACCGCTTACCCATCTGATAACCAGATGAAAGATGGTTTTTTAATCTGTTACTAAGATGCTTCGAATAGGTTGTCAATAAATGGAATAAGTACAGTACAAGTTCGTCTCAGGGAAATCGGGGTTGTTAACGTTATAAGACAGATTTAAAATCTAAGGCGATGAAATCGGTCAAGCACATGTCGCAAAATTTATAATTTAACATATTTTAATATATATTTATTATAAATGTATAATTTTTATGTGTTTATAGTACGTACCTATTAGAATGTACGTTTATGTAATTATGTTTTTTTTTATTCCAAGCAATTTCCCGTCTTACAGCAAGTACGGTCCATTCATGTAGGTTGCCTGGCAGAGATCACTTTAGTGACAAAGTCGCCTTTTGCAATTATGTGTAATGTTCTTTGTATATGTCCATTTTTTATGCAATAAAGAATTTAATAATAATAATAATATTTATTGTTAATGTATAATTTAATATATTTATTTTTGAATAAAAATGAAATCTATTTATTGGATACTAGATGACGCCGTTACATCGTCCGCGTGGATTAAGGTTTTTTAAAAGCCTATGTCCTTCCCCGGTATACAACCTATCCCTGTAACAAATTTCATCAAAATCGGTTCAAAACATGCGACGTGATAGCGTAGCAGACAGACTGACAGACAGACACACTTTCGCGTTTATAATATTAGTATGGATTAGTATGGATAGAATTTGAAATTTTGTGTAATATTATAAGAGTGAGTTATTTTTATTATGGTAAAATTCGCTTTGAGTAAAGCGGGATCTTAAATCACTACGTAATGCTAAAACGCTTATAAATTCGGTCGTCCGAAAAGAAAAAGGAATCTGCTTATTACCAAGGTCCAGGCGTCCCCGAGCGTCTCGCTGGAAGCCGCTAAAAACAGACGCCGCTCTTATAAGATCGCTCGATATTAGCCAATGGGCGTCCAAGCTTTTAAAAAACATCCGATGAAAAACTGCTCCGTTTCCGTGTTTGTAATTAAAAGAAGACTTCGTTAACTGCCAGCCCATATCTACTCGGGTGACGCCAAATAGGAAATTCTCGGGCTTCCGATAGAAACAAAAAGAAATCATCGCTTATAACGTTGAATTTTGTCGGCTCTGGTCTGGAACTCTGCTTTTATTTGTGTCATTTTATGTGTGAACCAAGATATTCAATCTTGATACTTAAAATGAAAACCGCTTATTGTCACTAGATTAAATTCAAACCTATTCTGTGCTCAAACCTATTTTTTTATTAAACTTTAAAAAGTGCTTTCGAATCTTCGAGTGAATCTACCACTGGTTCGAAATGCCATTCCTATCGACAAGAGCCTCGGTTGTTGTTCTTTTGAAAAAAGAAAACATTAAAATATCTAAACATTGATGTAACTATCGTAACTTACCAACTTACCATAGTCCATAGGTAATTTCATGGATTGGAACCGCTTTTTTTTTATCCACTGCAAGCTAGCCCTTCCCTGCGATCTCACCTGATGGTAAGTGATGATGCAGTCTAAGATGGTAGCGGGCGAACCTGTTAGGGGCATGGCAGTTATATTAAACCCATACCCCTTCGGTTTCTAAACGGCATCGTACCGGAACGCTAAATCGCTTGGCGGTACGTCTTTGCCGGTAGGGTGGTAACTAGCCACCGCCGAAGCCTCCCACCAGGCAGAAAAGGCTTGAGTTATATAATATCAAAATAATAGGTAATTTTATAACAAACGCTATAAATCATTGGCTACAATAAACTTGTCAAAAAAAATGTGAAAATTTATTAATTTATAAATAGCTTGGTCAGGATTTTGATATTTTATTTATCTATTATTAAATAAAAATAAAAAGTAGGTTTCATCTGGTGAACAGATCGGTGAAGGTCGTGGTATATCCGGCTCGCAGACGATAAGCATAAATATCGAATGAAACCACTTAATATTTAGAAGTATTATCCTTTTTGAAGGCAGCTTTGGATAATTTTCAGTGGAATTCGAATGAATAGATCAACACAATTTCGTATTAATAATACGCTATTTTATTCCTTGGTTATTTTCATATAATACGAGTCAACGCGGACGATAAAGGATGGAAGCGTGGACTTGTTGGACAGAAATAGGCGTAATCCGATAATAATAATTCCCGACGTGGCATATGTAGATATAAGGAGTCCACGTTATTATAGTATTTTCCACAGGTGAATAGCTGATCGTTCCCTGCTTCGCTCGGGTGCCGAATTCTATTGATGTGTCACCGTTGCCAACTAATGTAAACAATATATACTTATAATAAAACTGTAACTGGAAGATTTCTGATTTAAAGATATGAGTATGTTTTACCTCCGTGGCGCAGTGTGTAGCGCTGTTGCCTTAACGTGCGGAGGTCCCGGGTTCGATCCCCGGCAGGGTCAATTTAGGAATTTATAATTTCTGAATTTTCTCTGGTCTGGCCTGGTGGGAGGCTTCGGCCGTGGCTAGTTACCACCCTACCGGAAAAAGACGTGCCGCCAAGCGATTTAGCGTTCCGGTACGATGCCGTGTAGAAACCGAAGGGGTGTGGGTTTAATACAACTGCCATGCCCCTAACAGGTTAGCCCGCTACCATCTTAGACTGCATCATCACTTACCATCAGGTGTGATCGCAGTCAAGGGCTAGCTTGTAGTGGATAAAAAAAAAAAAAATGTTTCGGAAGAGCGGGGCCGGCCGCCACAAGTACCTACCAGTAGTAGTACCTCGTAGTCACTTACTGGGATGACCCCAATTACTACTCGTATGTAGTTTTATAAATTGGTACTACAATAAATATATTGAATTTGAATTTTGAATATCAGTGTACGGCGTACCTACCGTGAATCGGCTGAACATTTTGTTTGCGGAGCGGTAATACACAAATTAAAATTACGTATTCATAGGGTACGAGCAATGTGAACACAAACTAATGAATGCATCATTCAATCAAACATGTAGCGGCTCTGTCGATACCATTACAGTGGTGGCGGGCGCGGTTGTATCGTAAGCTCGATCCAATTTAGAAAACAACGTTTCAGCCATAGATTTAGTATTGGGTTCGCGCGTAAAGACCAATGCTAAATCTATGGTTTCAGCGGACGCGACTACCTACACAACGATGCCGCGGTATGTCCGAAAGCTTGCTTGCTTGTCTTAAATTTGAAATTGCTAATCTTATTGAATATTTTTCCTACTCTTAATAATTCTTTGTTTGTTCGATAGTTATTATTTTTATCGATCGAATTTCTATTCAGGCAAAGTTGCGGGGCGGGTCTCAGCTAATATTAGATGACTATACATAACCGGAAGAAAGGTGTTTGGTGACAACTTCAACAATTAAAATACGTACCTACGTGTATAATAATAAAAATATAGCTTTGTACAGAAGTGCTTCACCTCAAATTGGCAATCCTCTCAGATTGTGTGAGCACTCCGAGTTGGTAATTGGTGTGTATTTGTAGTCGAACAATATGGTACATAAACATTGTCAATCGCCTAAACAACGCTAATCAGAGTTGCTGGGAGACTTTAGCTCATCGAAGTTACTCTGTGATGGACCAGTTGCTCACCAGTGTTTGCCCGAAGTTTGCCCCAGAGTTCCAGCACAAAATCTAAAGACCGTAGAATAACGTCAAGAGGCGTCTCCTTCATTAAATTTGCTAAGTGTATGCATTCGACCACCTGTACCATCAAAGTATAGAAATTAGGGTGCATTAGGAACCCTCGTTGGTAGCTTTATTTTTAAGATACCAGGTAGCTATAGTTTTTGTGAACACAAGAGTTGGTGGTCGTATTTTACCAAACTTCCGTGTATTTTCCTTGATGATTACCAATTTTCCTTAATGATAAATAATAAACGATTTATTTATTTCACGTAGGACAACTTGTGTCGCTTATGATACCACCGGTTCAGAAAGATGTTCTACTGAGAAGAGTCGGCAAGAAACTCAGCAGTTGCTCTTTTTAAAAACATAAAAAGGTTACATTAAGTAAACAATACAACACAACAATACTTTACGAAACAAGTATTACACTGACTTGTGGATCACTGAATGCGAGAACGGTAATTGCTTCCATGCAACATAGTCACTAAGAAAATAATCTTACTAATATTATAAATGCGAAAGTTTGGATGTATGGATGTCGGTATGGATGTATGGATGTATGGATGGATGTTTGTTACTCAATCACGCCCCAACGGCTGAACGTATCTAGATGAAATTTGGAACAGAGATAGATTATAGTCTGGAATAACACATAGGCTACTTTTTATCCCGGAAAATTAAAGAGTTCCCGCGGGAACCACAAAACCTCGATCCACGCGTACGAAGTCGCGGGCGTCAGCTAGTCGATAATATAGGTACTTACAACCCATCACGTACTGGCTGTGGGTGAAAAAAATACCCTTACTTTTTACCAAATAAATAATTATTGAAAGGCTGTGTAGGTGTCAAGGACATTTTAAGTACGTATTTTTAGGTATAGACCTTATAACCCTACGGCCGACTTTTATAAGACTCGCAGCCAACGTCTCTTAACCCACGTTATACCTCTTTTGCGGTGGATTTTCGTTAAATATTTTCTTAGCTGATGCCTACGCCATACTTAGAAGGAACCTACTTTCCATGTTCCAAGTTATTGTTGTATAGTTCCTGAGATATCGTGATTAATCAGTGAGTGAGTGAGTGGTATTTCGCTTTTATATAAGTAGAAGAAGATTATATTATATTCAGCGATTATAAATGAGAGTTCGCACGGGATCATTACATCAGCTAGTGGCATAATTTACACAGAATAAGGTAGTGGAATTTGCTGGGTGCAGAATATTATTATCCGGTTTATGTTTATTACCTGATTTCGCCAAAGCTGCGGGCGCGAGAACAGGGCACGTAGACTTGTTTAACGACCGTGACCTTGTCTCGATAGGAGACCCTTAAGGTCCTGAAAATATAGCTGATATTTCCAGACAATCTAAACTAATATTATAAATGCGAAAGTTTGGATGTATGGATGTCGGTATGGATGTATGGATGTATGGATGGATGTTTGTTACTCAATCACTCCCCAACGGCTGAACGGATCTGGATGAAATTTGGCACAGAGATAGATTATAGTCTGGAATAACACATAGGCTACTTTTTATCCCGGAAAATTAAAGAGTTCCCGCGGGAACCACAAAACCTCGATCCACGCGTACGTAGTCGCGGGCATCAGCTAGTATAAATAATATTATTGAAATGAAATGTCTTTTTTTGTCGCTTTTGATGTAGGATTACTTGTGCCACTTTACCATAATTAATATAAATCAAGAAAATACTATGCACCAGTTCGGATAAGAAAATTCTATCGAAAAGCGCAGACAAGGAGCTCGTACTCTTTAAAATAATCAAATGATTATAAATTTATGCAAATACTAGCTGATGTTCGCGACTTTAATAATAATAATATAATAATAATATTTCACTTTCAGGCAATTACAACCCATAGTTTAACAGACACAGTATTACATCAAAAAGAAAAAAAGTACCTACATTAATAAATTAAATTAAAAGCAAAACAAAAGTTTAAAATTATCACAATGTTAAAAAGTAATATTCATTAATAAAAATAAGGTAAAAATAAAGAATAGGTAATAAAAATTGGACGGGGAACTAAGATCTAAGTGAAAGCGTTGTTCTCGCACCGATGCAGGCAAGACCAATACTTTGTGGAAGGATTGTTGAAATCCTCAATTTTTTTCTCCCTATTTTCAGCTAATATATCCATTTTAATCATCTCTTCGCTCCTCTGGCACCATTTTTCAATCAATCGTGTAGGTATAAAACCACTGTTAGTCTTACCAGCATCAACCCACCAGCTGAAATATAATCTAGCCTGCTCGTGACTCGACTTTGTCCGCGTGGATTGAGGTTTTGTTGCTTCCCGCGGGAATTCATCTCTTTAATTTTCCGGGATAAAAAGTAGCCTATGTGCTATATTCTGGACTATAATGTACCTCTGTGTCTAAGTTCATCCAGATCCGTTCAGCCGCTCTGGCGTGATTGAGTAACAAACATCCATCCATCCATCAAAACTTTCACGTTTATAATATTATATAGTATATAGTATAGATTTTATTTTAATGAGTGTACGTATATAGCTGATAGTATTATAAACTCCCACTAGCCTATCTGACCCGGTCTCAAAAGTTGAAACTAATTTTTATGCCTGTTTAGTTTTTGTTTATTTTTCACTAGCAATGCCTGCGACTTCGTCCGCGTTAAATAAGTTTTATAAATTCCCTCGGGAACTCCCTAATCTTTCAGGTTAATATATAGTGATACTCACAAATAATGTGGCTTTCTATTGGTACCAGAATTTTCAAAATCGGTTCAGTAGATCCAGAGATCACCTCTTCACAAACTCACAAACTTTACTTCTTTGTAATATTAGTATAGGCTATAGACTATACACTAGCGACACTGTCCCCGGGTCAGACAAGTTTGTCGAACTATACAAGTTCGTGCAATGAGACGCGGCGCGTTGCGGGACGCGTGCAGGAATGCAGCGTATGCTGAATATACGAGTATGAGGGCGTGCACGTTGAAGCGTTAAGTTTGATATGAAGCTATGCTCGCGCCAAGCTGTAGTGGCAGTGGGCAAGTTATACCGGTCGCTGAACCGAAGGTCATTTTGCCGAAGTGTTATCTGGACTGGCAGACTGCATAAGCGCAGTGTAGGGTGAACTCAATCTCACAGAATCGGAAGGGTTTGGTAGCTTTTTTGAAAAGGCCTATGTCCAGTTGTGGACGCATACAGGCTCGTAGTTTGGTTTGCATTAAGAATCTCGTACAGTATTATTCATATAAAAACCGTTTTCATCAAGCTTGAATTAAATACGAGTTTAGCCAACTTTCCTCTCTCAAGATTCTTTTACCTACAAAGCTTTAACAAAGCTTTTTAGGTTTCTGCCTCTCATCGAACGTGCTTATGTACTACATAGGTACTAAAATTCTACATCAATGGAAAAATTTGAGACTGACTTTAACTTTGTATACGGAAGGCAGTGCAGGTTACATCGTAGCAAAGTTGTTAAGACTTGTGGGTGTTGCGGTTCTTACGCGGACAGCAGTTAAATTTAAATGAAAATACAAGTTTTTTTTTTAAATCCACTACAAGCTAGCCCTTGACTGCGATCTCACCTGATGGTAAGTGATATACGATACGACATTTTATATTATGCCCTTGTTTGAGATATTATAATAGATAAGTACTACTTATTATACCGATAAATCAACGAAATCCAATCGGATTGCAAAGTCCATGAAGACAAAGTCGCAGGCTATACAAAGTTTAAAGAAATATTTTGGAAAAGTAGTTACTTATCTGTTCGTTCTTCATGCAATCACACATTCGTTCATTCAATTGAGAATATAGTTGGTGTTGGCGCTTGCGCAAGGTATCCGACATTAGTGACATCAAAGTTGGCGCGTGAGTGCCACGCATTCCAGAAATTTAGCTATTCGTGGATATAATAAAATTATTTAACCTAAAAGATTTTATGCAAATAATTTTTCTAATCAAAGACAGAATATATTAAAATAAAGTTGCCTAAATTTTTCTATTTCTTACGTACACCATCTTGCTAAAGCTTTGAAGCCATTCTGATGCTCGAGATTCATGAATAAATTAAGCTATTACTTAGAGATAGCTTAACGCTAATCTGACTGAAGCCAACGTTAGCTTGGTTTCAGCCTAAATGTTCGAAAGCACTGGTCGTTTGGAAGAAATAAAACGAAACTTTCTGAAAAATCCTATACTTTATTTATAGTTTCGCATTTCATGATGGGAAATATCAGTCCGTATGTCAAACCCCTTTTGCTCAGAAAGAGAAAATGATATCTGAATAACTCAGATTAAAAATAGGCATGATGACTGATTTTGAAAAATTGTCTCTGTCTACTATTTCGAAAAAATATCCTATTTCAGCCATTGATGTAGAATTTTTTTAGCAGAAAAATAAGGCTTGGTAGATAATGTTGGCATTTGAAATTTAAATTTTAAAATTCACGCCAAAACGCTCCCCGGTGTCATGGCGTCGTTTGTGACGTCACTATTATTTTTACCAATTTACTCTGTGCAGTGTGCAGTAAGCAATAGTGCAACTCGAAAACAAACCATCGCACCGTCATTCGCTTCTTGGTGTTTAATCCATTATGGCGGATTGGTGTATTTTATAATTTTATTTTATCAAAATAAATAGCAATCTCACTCGAAATAGAAAAATAAATAATATACTTAATAATATAGTAATAATAACAATATTTCAGATATTAATTAACATATTTTTATATTTAATCGAATTTAATTGATCGTATTATTGTGATCTATTGTTAGTATTTAAATCGATTCCATGTTTTTTCCATAGAATATTTACTTGAACCAAAGACTCGCTTCAAAATTAGTTTATTCTTTTTGTCTGTGGTTCTGTCATGTAATATGTAAAACGTCAAAATTTTCAATGTCAGATTCGTTCCTTTTTTTTCTGTCTCTTGCTTCCACCATTTTGACCGATACCATGTAACCTTGTGAAAG
Organism: Erebia aethiops; assembly: GCA_923060345.2. Lineage (NCBI taxonomy): Eukaryota > Metazoa > Arthropoda > Insecta > Lepidoptera > Nymphalidae > Erebia > Erebia aethiops. Next base: position 1,715,289 of record OV281079.1, on the reverse strand, counting down.
ATAATTTTTAATTAATAAAAGGTGTAAATGACCGTGTAACCAGTGAACCAATAAACGAGCTATCGAGAGAAAACCATCTTTTAATAAACCAATAATCATTTATTGGCCGTTCGAGCCGGATTATCAAAATTTGTGTGCAACGCGACGGCGTGGGTTGCCGAGTCGCCGACACCGCGGGGTTTTCACGGTCATCCGACCACCACCAGATAAGAGGTACCACTAATCTTAACCACATACCACACCACCAAAATGGAGAAATTCGACGATTTATTAAATATACAAGAGGAGTATCATGCTATTTTAAAAAGAAATATATTGAATTTCAAAAAGACTCCGAAGGCGCGAATAACCTCTTCATATATTGAAACAAGGCTAGAAAATTTAATAGAGATCTGGACGGACATTAAATTAACGCATAAAAGAATCGTAGCCGTTGCCACGCCTGAAAATAAACGATCATCGAAATATTTTAATCCCGAATTGTTCGATACAATCGAAGAGGACTACAGTTTATATAAGGCAGAACTTAAAGATTGTTTGAAACGATTACAACCATCCACGTGCATAACATCCGCATCAGAGTCAGCCTCACCGTCAGCGAGTTCGAAGTGTACACACGGTGGCACAGTGCCTAAACTACCAGAAATAAAACTGCCTACCTTTTCAGGGAGTTACTCCGAGTGGCCTACGTTCAAAGACTTGTTTATTTCTATAGTGCATAATAACCAAAATTTAGATAATGTACGTAAGCTGCACTACCTTAAGGTCAATTTAACAGGGGAAGCAGAGCAATTATTGAGACACATTGCGATTACCAATGAAAACTATGAGGTATGTTGGAATTTAATGTTAACTAGATACAATAATAAGAAATTTTTGTCAAATTCTATATTAAAAAGACTTTTCAGTTTAAATAACTTAACAACTCAAAATGCCAATGGTATTAAGACCCTTTTAGACACTACAAAAGATTGCTTAAACGCTTTATCAAATTTGGGTATACCAACGGCATCCTGGGATGTTATAATAATTTATCTAATTAGTTTAAAACTAGACGCAGAAACTAGAAAACAGTGGGAACTAAAAATTAATGAAAATAGTGATGAATTACCAACCTTTGAACAGTTTGAAACCTTTTTAATTAATCAATTTAGAGCATTAGAATTTTTAGAGCCTGTGTCTAATCGTCATAAGTCTGTAAAAATTGTTAATCCTAGAATTCATCATGTGTCCTCCGCACCCTCAGCTCCTTCAAAACCTACCTCTGCCATGTGTCTATTTTGCTCGGAGCATCATAAATTATTTCAGTGTCCCAAATTTAACCAAGCTGATTACAACACACGTATTGAATTTGTTAAAAATAATCGTCTATGTTTCAATTGTTATGGCTCAAATCACAGTGTTAAATCCTGTTTTTTGAGAACCGCTTGTAAAATTTGTAACCGGAAGCACCACACAAAAATCCACCCACCGAACCCTACCAGCTCAGTCACAGCACCTGTACCAGTTAACCATGTGATTGAGTCACCTGTCAGCGATGGAGTGGTGTCTTTACAGGAAGTACAACCAACAGTTCTTACCAACTGCCTCTCAAGCAGAAGCAGTCATGCTCAAGTTTTACTTGCCACCGCCTTGGTTAAGGTCAAGGCTTTCAATGGAACCTACCAGCTGCTGAGAACACTAATCGACCAGGGGTCGCAAGCCTCATTTATTAAGGAATCAGCAGCCCAACTACTTGGACTAAAAAGGATACCAATCAATATGTCAATATCAGGATTAGGTGGTAATTCAGGAACCTTAACCTCTAAATCTTTAGTAAACCTAGAAATATCATCAATTCATAATCCTGACTATACCATCCAAGTAGGAGCTTATGTTCTAAGTAAATTAACTACCTTATTACCAGTTCAAAAAGTTCATTTTACCAGTTGGCCAGAAATTGAACATTTAGAGTTAGCCGATCCAAATTACCACACTCCAAGTAATATTGACATACTGCTTGGTAGTGATGTCTATGGTCAGATATTGATGGAAGGTCTTCTTCGAAGCCCTGGTGGCACCGCCATAGCACAGAAGTCAAATTTGGGTTGGATCCTATCTGGTCAAGTTACCTTACCTACCATGCAGAGCCACAATGCTATTGTGTCTTTGTTTACCCAAGCAAATGATGATGAGATCCTGAAAAAGTTTTGGGAATTGGAAGCAGAACCTGTATGTTACCAGAGAAAACTCACACCTGAGGAACAAAAATGCGAAGAGTTATTCTCAACCACCACTAAGAGAGATAGCGAAGGTCGCTATATTGTAAAATTACCGTTTAAAGAAAATGCTTTTTTTCAAGAAGAAGAATCAAGAGAGATTGCCATGAGAAGGTTTTACTCACAGGAAAAGAGACTATTGAGAAACCCTAACTTAAAAGAGCAGTATGACTCTGTAGTAGAAGAATATTTGCAGCTAGATCATATGGAAGAGCTGGATCCTGGCGACCACAAGGGAGTCTACCTACCTCATCATGCAGTGATTCGCAATGATAAGACCACATCTAAGGTCCGAGTGGTATTTGATGCCACGTCAGTCTCTCTCAACGATAACCTAATGGTAGGTCCAAGGCTGCAACCAGATCTTCGCCATTTGGTGATGAAGTTTCGCATGGGTCTTGTCTGTCTAGTGGCTGACATAGTCAAGATGTATCGTATGGTCAAAGTTGCAAAGGAAGATACCAATTACCAAAGGATAGTTTGGAGAAAGAACCCAGAAGATGAGTTAAAGGACTTCAGGCTTCTTCGTGTCACTTTTGGGACTTCTTCAGCGCCTTACCTTGCTGTCAAGGCTTTACAGCAATTAGTAAAAGACGAAGGGCATAACTTCTCATTGGCTGCCAACCGAGTCATGGAAGACTTCTACATGGATGATCTCATGACAACGTGTGAATCAGAAGAAGAAGCAATTCACATATACCAGGAATTAACTGCATTGCTTAAAAAAGGCGGATTCCAACTACAAAAATGGTCAAGCAACAACCCATCAGTGCTTCAAAAGCTAGAAGAAACCGAGGAGAGCAAAGAATCAATGCAGTTAATAACAGATCAAACAATAAAGGTTTTAGGTTTAACCTGGAATAAATCATCAGACACGTTTGTTTATTCAGTTCATCTTACTGACCAAGAATATCCTATTACCAAGAGACGAGTTGTTGCAGATATAGCCAGGCTATTTGATCCACTTGGATGGATAGCTCCTTGTGTTATAAGGGCCAAGATACTTATCCAGAAGTTATGGATGTCTGGAATAGCCTGGGATCACGAATTACCCCAACTCTTAATGAAGGAATGGATAGAGTACCGTAAAGACTTGTTAAATCTATCAGGATTCGAAATACCAAGGTGGATTGGAAAGAAGTTAAATAAGTCATGTTTAGAAATTCATGGATTTAGTGATGCCTCAAATTCAGCCTATGCTGCAGTTGTGTATACTCGGGTAATAGATGAGAATGGTATTGTTCATGTCAACCTGTTTGTCTCTAAAACAAAAGTAGCTCCCATAAAGCAGGTATCAATCCCTCGCTTAGAACTATGTGGCGCCACCCTACTTGCCAAGTTACTAAAAGAAGTGGCTGAAGTTTTAGGTGTAGAGTCCACAAATGTACATGCATGGACTGACTCAACCATTGTTCTAGCTTGGCTGCAAGGGCACCCAAATAGATGGAAAACATTTGTGGCCAATAGAGTTTCTGAAATATTGACAACCCTAGAAAGCAACCAGTGGTCACACGTGAAATCTGACGACAATCCAGCCGATATAGCATCAAGAGGCACTAGTCCAAGTGAGTTAATAAACAATCAGTTATGGATCAACGGACCAGGTTGGTTAAACCAAAGTGTTATTCATTACTCCAGACCAGATGTTGTCACCACCTTAGAAGAGAAGAGTTTAAAATCACACCATATTGTGGAAAATGATGTGGAGTTTTGGAGTAGATTTTCACGTTTAAGAAAAATGATCAGAGTCATTGCCTATTGCAGAAGGTTTCTATACTTAAAACAAAAGAAGGAGCATCGCCCAAAACTTACTTCAATTCTTACCAGTGATGAACTGAGGCAAGCATTAATTACATGTATCAGGCAGTTTCAGAACCAAGAGTTTGCTGAAGATCTACAACACTTGAAAAAACACAACTGTGTTCATAAGAAAAGCAAATTATATTCATTGACCCCATTCCTTGATGAAGATAACCTTTTAAGAGTGAGAGGTCGCCTAGATAACTCACCCTTTAGTAATGATATCAAACACCCCATAATAGTTTCCAATAAAGGGCACTTGGCGAAATTTCTAGTTTTGGATGCTCACGAGAAGACCATGCATGGGGGTCCTCAGCTCATGATTACCTACCTAAGGTCCAAATACTGGATAATTGGAATAAAGAATTTAGCCAAAGAAGTATATCGCAAATGTGTAATATGTGCTCGTTATAGAACCACAATACAAAGTCAACTAATGGGTCAGTTACCAGCTGCCAGAGCCACCATGAATCGACCTTTCTCTATAAGTGGTGTGGATTATGCTGGACCAATACAGATCAGAACAACCAAGGGTAGGGGTCACCATTCCTATAAGGGATATATCTGTGTGTTTGTTTGCATGGCTACCAGAGCAGTTCATCTAGAAGTAGCAAGTGACTTGACATCCCAAGGGTTCCTCGCCGCTTTCCGGAGATTTGAGGGTCGCCGAGGACATTGTTATCAGCTCTGGAGTGACAACGGGACTAACTTCAAAAAGGCTTCCAAGGATCTGAAGGATCTGTGGAATGCTGAAAGGTCAACCGTGCTACCAGAGATACAAGAGTGTCTGGCAGACAATGGCACATCGTGGCGGTTCATTCCAGTACAAAGTCCAAATTTTGGAGGGGTCTGGGAGTCAGGAGTGAGATCGACCAAGCATCACCTGAGAAGAGTCTTAGGAACATCCACGCTAACCTATGAAGAAATGTCAACACTACTTATACAAATTGAAGCATGCCTAAACTCAAGACCTATGGCTCGAAACCCTATCATTGATGATCCAAATGCACCAGCTCCTTTGACACCTGGTCATTTCCTAGTGGGGGAACCATTGGTTGTGCCACCAGATCATAACTTTGAAGCTTCAAAAATTACCTCACTGAGACGGTGGCAGTTGACTCAACGCATGGTACAGAGCTTTTGGAGACGGTGGTCTACAGAATATCTTACCCAGCTTAGTCAGAGATACAAATGGGCTAGCATTTCACCGGAGCCAGCTGTAGGTGATGTTGTATTGGTAAAGGAAGACAATCTTCCACCAGCAAAATGGTTATATGGCAGAGTAGAGCAAAAACATCCAGGCCCAGATAATATTACTAGAGTTGTAACCTTAAGATGTAATAATAATTTAATTAAAAGACCAATTTCAAAATTATTAATTTTACCTATATCAGATTAATTTGTTTCATGTGTTCATCATTAACTTTGTATTTTAATTTAATATTTACAGTCCATTGCAATTAAACTTTGAAACCTTAAAAGCAAACCTCGTTATGGTATTAAAAACAAAGATAAAATAATGTAACCTATCTGGGCATGTATAATTTCTGGATGTGAATTCAACACTGTCACTGTTAAATTGACTGAGAAAAGGTAATCAGCATGGCATTACAGTAATTCTGGTAACCAAGATGGCATCCCTAATTATAGTATATTTTGTGTAACTTAGATTCATATCATGATAGGAAATACCTATAATTATTTATTTTGTTTAACTTAGCTTTATATTATGATAGGAATTACCTATACCTAATTATTTATTTTGTTTAACTTAGCTTCATATTAAAAATAGAACATAATTATAGTATATTTTGCTTAACTTAGAGTCATATAACTGATACTGTATTTTGTTTTAACTTCAATTCATATTTTAAATTATGTTAATTTAGCTACATAATAGCAAAACTTTGAATTTCTTAAGAAATACCTAAACTTTGATAGTAGGTACTATAAATTATATTCTATAAATATATCATTGAATAGTACCTTGTATAAATAAGTAAATAAACTTTCAAGTTTATAAATGTAACCTAGGAATTTCTCTTATGTTTTTGTACAGAAACATCTGAGAGGAGATTGCCTATGCATTAGAAGTATAATTTTGTTTTTTTTTTTGGTGTAAGGATTGGAAGTTACTTAGAAAATTATCATTATCATTCAATTTCATTAAATTTGATAGCATGTAGGAAAACAAACAAAAGAACAATTTTTATTTTTTATTTCAAGGTATTTTATTTACTTTATTGTTGACTTTTACAAATTTAATGAACTTGATATACTTACCTTTTTTTTGTACTTTTTGTCATACAAGAGTTAGTTATCCCTTGGCTATTTCCAATAACAATGTGTGATACTCAGTTCTGTAATAACTTAAGTACTTAGTACTTTGATTTAATTTAAATAGTTACTAATTACCCATCTCTAGCAAGGGATTGGTACTTTTGTAATTTTGTATGAATCTTACCATTACTTAGAAATTTAATTTAATAAACATTAGCAACAAATTAGCTCAGGTCCAAATATTAACCTTTGAATTTGTTTAAAAGTTATGTCATGACTTATACCTATGTTAGTAAAACTAAGAAGACCTGAAGGAAAATAAAATTAGTCTTGTAATGTAATAAAAACATTTATTTGCATTAACTGTATAGCTATACCTGTTACATCGGTCTATCTGTATCAACTTAAAAATAATAATTGTAATTGTGTTATGGTAAAATCATTTGAGTCAAGTAAGTCAACCTTTGTAATGTTAGATAACTTCATGGTGAATGTTTGTTTTAAGAACTCCGTTCTTGGGGGGCGGTTATGTTAGTATTTAAATCGATTCCATGTTTTTTCCATAGAATATTTACTTGAACCAAAGACTCGCTTCAAAATTAGTTTATTCTTTTTGTCTGTGGTTCTGTCATGTAATATGTAAAACGTCAAAATTTTCAATGTCAGATTCGTTCCTTTTTTTTCTGTCTCTTGCTTCCACCATTTTGACCGATACCATGTAACCTTGTGAAAGATAATTTTTAATTAATAAAAGGTGTAAATGACCGTGTAACCAGTGAACCAATAAACGAGCTATCGAGAGAAAACCATCTTTTAATAAACCAATAATCATTTATTCATTTAAAAAATCGTTTATCCTATAAAAACATTTTTGAATTAAAAATTCTTTTAAATTACTTTTAAATTTTGTTTCTTTGGACCCGTCTGTTAAGAAATTCGGAAGCTTATTATAAATTATTACGGATCTATAGTATGGACTTTTTGCACTAATATTATTTGGTTGAAGCAGGGTAAAATTAGTTTTTTTTTTCTTGCGTGTATCTCTTTGAATTTTTGTGCTTACGAAAGTTTTGTACAGGTGTATAGTTTTCCTTACAAACAGAGCCATCTCCATTATGTAAATGGAGCGTAATGTTAGAATTTTTTTATTTATAAATATACGAGTATATTTGAAAATCGCTTTCTACTCGGCATCGTACCGGAACGCTAAATCGCTTGGCGGTACATCTTTGCCGGTAGGGTGGTAACTAGCAACGGCCGAAGCCTCCCACCAGCCCATGTTTCACAAGAAGAGGAAATATTTAATTTCATAAATCACTAACTAAAGCACACTAAGAACTGTAAGAAGGAAGATTTTGTGGCACAAGTAAAGAGAAAAACTACTACTATTTTTAGGTATTTTTTTAAAGAAATACGAGAACTTTTACACACACTCTTTTTCAGAACAGTGTTGACTTTAATTTTATAATTTACTTCAATAACAATTGACTTGGCAATATATGCTCTAACAGCTCTGATACTTCTTTAGTTTAAGATGATTTGTGAGATGGTGATAATTAAATAAAACCCGCCTGAGTTTGTTGTGCGCTCTTCTCAGAACAGGGCGCGTTTCAAACCCTTGTAGCTTTTGTTTTAAATACCGTAATTGATAATAATATCTATATCACGTTTGAGGTCAAAAAGTGTACAGTGTACCTAATTTGAATGATTATACATTGAATTGAATTAAATTAAAAATTGATTTGTGAATTGATATCTCAATTATTTTTATGTATCCTATAATGCGCAGATTCCTCGGTTCATAACGACTCGCCCTTAGTATGATTTTTATATATAAAATAAGTATTTGCCTCTACAAAGAAACTCTACAGCGAAAATTGACGATTTCGAGGGCTGTTTTTAGACGTTTTTATCCCAGTCCTTTTAGGAGCAGCTTCATCTCAAAAGCTGTAACTTTTGTGTAAGTAGGCATTTCTTTTATACTCTTAGTACTTTTTAAATATACGTACACTAGACGATGCCCGCGACTACGTCTTCGACCTCGTACTTCTCCGTACAAAAACATAATTAATGCTTTGAACAACCTCCCTAATTTACTGTATTTGATACGAAAGGCCTCATCATCCGCAATCGAACATGCTATCTGATACTCATAACGAGGTAGTCGTAAACACCGTAGATAGAGGTATTGTATTTTATCTACGATGTTTCTGAGATGGTGGTGATAAAAAAACCCGGCTGAGTTTGTTGTGAGCTCTTCTCAGACCAGGGCGATTTAGTTTTATGATACCGTGAATTATTATCACCATCCTGATTTTTTAATGTTTTGGACGTCAATAGGTGGTACAGTGTACCTAAATTGAATAAATAAATATTGAATATTGTATGTAACTTGTAACTAGTGAACTCCTCGACGACCTCCGTGGCGCAGTGTGTAGCGCTGTCGCCTTAACGTGCGGAGGTCCCGGGTTCGATCCCCGGCAGGGTCAATTTGGGAATTTATAATTTCTGAATTTTCCCTGGTCTGGCCTGGTGGGAGGCTTCGGCCGTGGCTAGTTACCACCCTACCGGCAAAGACGTGCCGCTAAGCGATTTAGCGTTCCGGTACGATGCCGTGTAGAAACCGAAGGGGTATGGGTTTAATATAACTGCCATGCCCCTAACAGGTTAGCCCGCTACCATCTTAGACTGCATCATCACTTACCATCAGGTGAGATCGCAGTCAAGGGCTAGCTTGTAGTGGATAAAAAAAAAAAAAAAAAAAACTTAGCAGGTAACAGTAGGTACACACAGTTGGATGTGAGACAGTATTTACAAGTCTCTACGTTATGTGGAATGGGCTCCAGCGACAGCCCAATCTACGGTGGCGTAACTAACTAATGAGAACTGACGTGGAACGTGTGTGTATATGTCGAATGAATTGAATTAATAAACCAGGTAGAAACTTAGTGGAATACAGTAAGATATGACTTTTTTTTAATTAGGCTAGCGCTTGGCTGCACTCAGACCAGCTTGCAAGTAGTGATGCAGCCTAAGGTGGAACGCGTTCACTTAGAAGACGCATATTCACTCTCGATGTGAATGCTTATGCACCCATATTAAAAGTCGAAGAAAAATGGAAGCCGGAAGGGCATTCAATATCTCAGACATGATCCGTACCGCCTCCTTCAGACCATCATGATGGAAAGATGATCATCAAAATAATTGAGGAAAAGAGGAACGTTGATAGAAGTATAGTCGTGACTTAAAAAAATCTGGAATTGGACTGGGATAGCAATCGTAACACTACTTTTCCGTTCGAAGAAGGATGAAAGAAGATAGCTAATCGGTAACTAACCATACTAAAACAATTAAATCAAAGTTATTTTAAATTGCATAATTTCCGCAATAATAAAAGTGCCTCGGAATGGTATTGAATATATTTTTGCTCCTGTCGTGATTTCCATAAAATATGAACGCGCGGGCACTGTCACGTTTAAATAAAACTCATTTTTCAGATTTTGCTGAAAAATGGTTTTAAAGCCTACGTAATACTGAATTTATCTTTTTATCATTCAATGACGTTACAGTTTTGAGCTCAGTTGAAAAAGGGATCATATTGGTCAAATTTGACTTGCACGAGAATTAATTGTCAAACTTAAATACCAATAATTGATGGTCATTGGAGCTGCAAACAAGTTAGGGATCCAACAGGACAAAGCGGCTGCGAGAAATGTCAGCGTCGGAGATGAACGCCATTTTGTCATCTCACTCTTGTGTGTGCGCTCTATATACAAGTGAGTGACTCGGACTTTTTGCCCGCCAGTCAATTTTTTTTTTGTCCCCAGCGTTTTTCGCTGTAAGAGTAGAGCCCTTGTCGTAGATTGAACGCTTGTAGAGAGTGGCGGGAAGTAGATGATCAGCCAGTATAGATTTACTGCTTTAACAGTAGTAAAAAAAAACACTGAGTTTGTTGTGTGTTCTACTCAGACCAGGGCGCATTTGGAACCCTCGTACCTTCACTTTTCAGATACCGTATTTAATTGTCACACCTCATATTTTATTGACGCCCAAAAAAGTGTACAGTGAAGGCACTAATTTTGAATAAACATCTTTCAACTTTGACTATTTAAGTATACCTACCCTTTCCTTAGTCAGCTATGGTCGTAGATTTCATCACCACAATGGCAGGTGACGTTGCTGCAAAAGAGAAATCTTCCAGAAGTATGAAAGTTTCAAAATTAATGTTTTAAAGTGGCTGTAAGTGCCAAGTGCCAACCGAAATCATTCTTCCGTTCTGCCCAGTAAATGTGGGACGTGATATGAAAAACTTACGAGATGGAAACCTTTGTAACCATTTCTACTTTATATCACGTGCGCTTTGCGGTACTAGTCGCTACACAGCTACTCGTGTATAGGCGTAATAAGCTTTTTTTCCAATACAAGTAAGCACTGTACCACGATTACCTCTCACCTGGTAACTATATAGTGATGATGCAATCCAAGATGGTAGCGGGTTAACTTGCTTGGGGTATGGCAGTTATACTAAAGCTAAGTTACAATAATAGAGGTATTAGTTATACTAATATTATAAATTTGAAAGTGTGTTTGTTTGTTTGTGCTTCAATCATGATGTTGATGTAATTTTTTGCATGGGTATAGTTGAGGACCTGGAGAGTGACATAGGCTACTTTTTATCCCGGGAAATTAAGGAGTTCCCGTGGTAATAAAAAAAACTTATACTACGCAGACAAAGTCGCGGGCATTAGCTAATTAGTGATAAGATTAAAATGACTATATTTTAATCTGATAAGGTGTTGTTAATTTGTGCTTAACAGTATTTTATTTATTTATATTTATTAGGACGACCAAGAAATTGATACATTGAAAAAATTACAAACTAAGTACAATCTATGACAGGTGTCACAACATGCGTCTTAGATGACTAAATGTAAAAAAATAAAAAGCTTACACTGGGATGAAAACAAAAATTGTAAAAATTACAAAACTTCAAGAAAATTATAGAAAAATTAGAAATAAAATTTTAATAACACAAAATAAAAATAAATAAAATTATTAGAGGTAAATAAAATAAAAAATACTTACTATACGGAATACCTACGTTTTATACTTAATACTAATTGTGGTATTAAGACGACCTTAACAATCTTAATATTTCTTTTTTGAACTTTGGCAGCGTGTCATGGAATACATCTACCTTTTTACTAATAGAATTATTGATTTTTGTTAGTCTAGATATGGTAGAAAATTGCTTTAAATTGGTTTTCGCTGTAGGTTGGTGTAAAAGGCCGGTTGCTTGTCTGGGAAATTTAATTGGTACTCTCAAATCTATTGTTTGAAGAAGTTGTGGGCAGTCGATTTTATATTATACTAGCGGTCGCCCGCGACTTCGTCTGCGTACAATTTCTGATTTCCTATGAGATTATGAAATTTTTCCGCTGCAAAAAGTCTATCTAAGAAGGCTTTATATAGCATAGCTTATGCAGGTTTTTATTATTTATAACTTATAACCTAAATCCCGATTTTCAAGTATCTAACTTCAAAAACATAGAACTTTCATACAAACTTCCAACCCCCATTTCACCCTCTTTGGGGTAGATTTTCGAAAAAGTACTTATACAGGTTATTATAATTTAAAACTGACAACCTAAACCCCGATTTTCTAGTCTGTAACTTCAAAAACTTAGAACCATCATGCAAACTTCCAACCCCCCTTTAACCCTCTTTGGGGTAGATTTTCGGAAAAAAAATTATACAGATTTTTATTATTTTAAACTTATAACTTATCATGTGTCTAACTTCAAAAACAAAGGACTTTCATACAAACTTCCAACCCCCATTTCAACCCCGTAGGGGTGAATTTTCCCAAAAACGTTTCTTAGCTGACGTTTACACTATAGAAGGAACCTACCTTCCAAATTTCAAGTCTGTAAGTTTTATAGTTCTTGAGATATCGTGATGATCAGTCAGTGACCTTTCGCTTTTATATATATAGATTTTACCAAGAATGAGATTTTAAAATCAATGCAAACGTACTTATCGTTTATTAGAAGCGAAAAGACTGTAGGGACCAGACACTATAAAACATACTGCGCAAATCAACATTAGTATAATTATGATTGCGCGTTAAGTAAAATTATACCAAGACCAATACACAAGACTGGATAGTACACTGATAGGAGATTATGTATTGTGCCTGCACATAAGACCACTCTCTCTTGCGCGTTTTTTATCAGAGTAATAAGATTTGGAGTAATTATTATTCCTTGAGTATGTATCCTACTTGTACAATATAGACACTAATTGAGGGCTTTGAGTAAACGATAGTGATATTATAAATGCGAAAGTATATTTATCTGTCCGTCTGTGAGTCTGTCTACTGCGCTTTCAAGGTCCATCTGTTCAACCGATTTTGATGAAATTTGATACAGAGATAGGTTGTCTCCTGGGGAAGGACACAGGTTAATTTTTATCCTGAAAAATTTGGGTTTTTTGATCCTCGCGGGAATCAAAAAATCTTACTTAATCTCGAAATGTAACTCCACGCGGACAAAGCCGCAAGGATTAGCTTGTTAGGCAGTGTATATTTAGCGCTCACTCAGTGCTTCGGCTGCTATCTGCAATCTGACGGTAGCATCGTTAGACTAAAGTGAAAATTACCATACACCTGCCCCTAAGGGGGCAACATCTCAACATTCGCATTTCAGTTGCATGTACTTTTCTTTCATCCGTCCCTTTCACCGCCCAGCATTCTGAACCATACAATGCGACAGGTCTAACGACTGTCTTATAGATTTTCCCTTTTAGTTTAAGGGGCAATCGTGGGTCGCATATTACAGCCGAGACCTGTCGCCAAACATAAATATCCGTCAACGTACTAAGGTGAGACCTAAAAGACTATTGACCTTATAGCAAGCAATTCCTGTCGTGAGGACCTAAAAGCAAATAGACCTTGCAGCAAAAACCTAATTATCAAAATGGCATGGCCTCTATTAGCAAAACGACTTATAACTAACTAGTGGTTCGCCCCGAACTGAGACCTCGCGGCGCCATCTATTGACATAAATGTGAAGTTCTGTTAAAAATACTGAAGCTCATTAAAAATTAAATAATTCCGTTTCCTTACAATATTTATCTAATTTTAGTATTTGTTGTTCAAGTACAGGATACAAGTGAAATAATTGATCAAGTTTCAGGCTCATCCTTTCAGAAAATTTAGAGTTCTGAAGTCATCTTTGGACGTTAGAAAATCTCCACTTTGAAAGCCCCCCATTTCGTAAATTTAGGGGAAAAAATAAAAAAAAAATAGTTTTGGACTCTATTCCTAATTATCTTTAAAATGATATACCGCAACCCTATGTAACTTTATAAAAAATAATTTACTTCGCATTCGCTTCTATGAGAGCCCCCCTGAAATAAAGATTTTTATTATTTTTTAAGCCATATTCGGCGGGAGGCCATTGGTTTACATATTATATTTAAAGCTGAAGTAATTGCGTTCAGTAATTCAGAAGTTATAATGCTCTGACAGACGGACGGACGGACGGACGGACAAGTGCCAATTCACCCAAGTAGACTCAGAGACCTTCGCTTCGCTCGGTCAATTATTATGATCATTATACTTACATAGAGAAGTTCAAGTATTGCGATACTGAAGTGGTAATGGGCAGGGCACATAGTTCAAAGATCTGATACACACTGGGAGCCCAGCGGCATTGCGTAAAGACTACGCAGACAGACAACGTCAGGAAAGCATCAGGCAGCCATTGCATAGTACGGGAATTATAAACATTCACCTCAAAAATTATTTAAAGCTGAGTTTTGTGGCACGAGTGCTCTTTAGGGTCTTAGAAGTATTTCCTCAAAAATAAAAAATATCTCCCCGAACGCGGTTTTTTGTAATTGTATCTGCAAGATTTATGTAACCATCAGTGGCAAAAATTATCCTAAAGAACACTTATGTCAAAAATCAGCTTTACATTATTTATTTGGAGATTTCCATACAAAGCTTGCATAACTAGCCTGAGCTAGAATCCAGGCGGCGTAAGACCGCGGCATTTGGAAGTTCCTGCAAAAGACTTGACATCACCCCACTTGACTTGACGTTCATAACCAGTGGGCGCTTGACGCCTATCGGTTCGACGACAATGACAATGGAATGAGGGCCGTGAAAAGGTAACAGAGAGACAGAAAGACAAACTTAAGCATTTATAATGGTCGTTTTGATTATCATGGACTACCAAATAGCGACGCCCGTTACTACCTTTCGAAACATGTCCCCTTTGTGTGCGGTGTGCCTCGGAGAGGCATTCCCGTGTGACTAGCGTTCAAAAGTTAAGACGACACTCTTAGAACATGAAACATTTGAATATGAGTTACTTACCTAAAGCTGGATTATTGACTGAAACACTATTAAAATTGCCAAATATAAAATTACTAGTTACTAAAAAAATTAAATATTTCTTGGTCGTTTGGTACTTTTGAAAATTTTAAACACAAAATGGACTTATTTTTGACATAAAAAAAACCAATCCAATTAAAAACTCAGTAAAATTGTGGTCCTATTCCCAAGCTCTAGACAATAATGTTAACAAAACTATGTATTTTCACCGCGATGAGTTGTGTCCGGTTCTATTTTGAAGTTTTGAAATACTACGTTATTTGCTGGCGAAAGTTTTGAGCCCCTTTAAATTGAGAGGTGTTACTTTAGGGATCTGGGGGCATACCACTATCGCTTAAAGCCGTATTGTTTAAATGTTGTTGACGTTCGTGTTTTGGAATTATAGTATTTATTTTAGGGACGTCAATGTACATGACATAAAAATGTAATTTTGAAATATCACTCCTTTAAGCGGAGGTAGTAGCCTCCTTGGCACGGTGACACAATACGTAAGACTCTATAGTGTTGGGGTCGCACTGGAGCGCAACCGTTTGGAGTGATATATGCGGGGGCTTAGCGGCGCAGTGTTAATGTGCGCCTGTCGTTAATGCGATACACTCAACGTGAAATAATAGTTAAGGTAAACGTAGTTCAGACTAAAATCACTGTTTAGAGATAATAAATTCAAGTATGTTTATTTCGTGTAGGATGTATACAGGTGTTACCCGCCAACCGGCATTGGAGAGCGTTGTGGCTCTAAGCTTTAATTCCCTCTCTCTCCTATGAGAGTGGGGGCCATTTGCACAACAGTGGGGCTTTAATAAGCTGTAGTGGGTTACAGGTGCCACTGATGATACGTCTTGTATTGAATCTTTCACAGGCTCGGAAAGAAGATTCTATTGCAGTACATCCAGCAAGAAACTCTGCGGTTGCTCTTTTCAGTAAGCAAAATGGAACATTAACAGGTATACATTCAGAAATGTAATTAATTGTATTCTTAATTAAATTAAAAAACTCTAGTTCTCAAAAAAAACGTAGTAAGTACAACATACAAACTTCCACATAATATAAAGAGGTCATTATAAATTACAAGTTAAACTATAATAAGGCAATATGATGTAGGATTTCATGCAGTGTGATGTAATGAAGTCCTCTTTCCTGCAATATACTCTGTTCGAAACAGTTAATCTAATCCGAACTCCCCACTAAATGAGTGCAACGTAATAAAGTGTGCACAATTTATTTTTCAACGACCTAAGCTTGGCCCAGATAGTGTTCCCAGCGATTATGCTATTAGCCTTCGCCTCGGGAGCAATTATGCTATTTGAATAACTGTCTGAGTAATAAAGTAAAATGTTTTTTACATTGTACGTTTTGCGCGGTTGAAGCAGGTCAAATAATAGGAAGACGGGTAAAAGATGAGCTGGAAAGGCAAAAAATCGACCAAGCCTAACCAGACAGCTTCCCACCTGAAGATATGCATATTGCGCTACCACGGATGGCCGGAGATGGGAGGAGGTTTTAGTCCGTATGGTACTATTACGGTAAAGTTGGACATGCCACCAATTGGCCGGCATCCATGAGGATTACCTCCTCCCCAAGAGAAAAAAAAAGGTCAAATAATAGCAAATCAAAACATTTTCTACTCTACCTTTTGTAGGGTTAAACTACCCAATGAAAGGACTAGAGGCGCGCGGAATTCCTATATTGAAAATGAGTCAAAAGATAGCTGCATCATTACAGACGATACATTGATGGCTTGAGAGATTTTCAAAATTTAACGTAACATTTTTGATACCACCGACTTTCTTGCTGGATCTTCTCGGTAGGAATAAAATTCCAAACCAATAGTAGACTGGTCACTCGACGATTCAAAAGCGCTTTCAAAATAAGTTTATTTGAATAAAAAATATGAGATTGAGCTTATGAGTTTGAACGTATCCATAATATAGATTGTTAAGAAATCTAGTAGTATTCCAATTCTGCTAGGTCAAGTATGCATTAGGATGCGCCATTTCCGAGGTTCAGTATGATAAATGTTTACTGCACGTTTACTATCTTAGAAAGCCCGAATCTCTTTCACGTGAAACGAGAAGGTTTCGGGTAATTTATGCGAGATTTCAGCACTGCAGTGTATACGCCAGCCTTAAGGCGACTTTCTTAAAACACGAGACAGTTGAAAATCGCTTACGTGATTTTTATCAGTACATGAGCTCAACAAATCTGGGTTCTAGCTTCTTGGTAGATAAATTATTTTATTTTCAAAATAAAATAATATCAATTGCTCAAAAGGAACATTAATTAATATATTTTAGTTGTAAATTTAAAATAAAATCTCATCATGGTATGAGATTTTATTTTAAATTTCCAGGATGCGATGATAATTTTAAACTCAAAAAACCATAATTTAAAATTCATTTTTTTACTAATTATGTTTATTAATTTTTTTTGTTAAATAATTACCATAGAATACCATTTATACTTTTGGCAATGATTAATTATGTATTTATCAATGAAATAACATAGATACACAGACGCTGTAGAAAACATCTCTGTTTAGTTTGTTAGGTTTTAGTCAAATAATATGTAGTAACTTTAGTTATATAGGTATTCAGCAGAATTGGACGCGTTGGACACGTCGCACATTGTATTTGTTTCGTTTCGGGCGTTTCGTTGTTCGTAATTTAACCTAATTGAGCGAGCGAAGCGAAGATCTCTGAGTCTACTTGAGAGAATTTGCACTTGTCCGTCCGTCCGTCCGTCTATCAGAGCCTTATTACTTCTGAATTACTGAACGTTCTATGAGAGCCCCCCTGAAAGAAAGAACTGACAGAAACTAAAATAAATAAGAAATACAATTTTAATAAAACTCGGACTTTCAATGCAGGTTATAATATGAAAAATATAGTGTGTGACGCGGGATGAAACACGATTTCAGGCTTCGGGTGATGCCAGCCCTCGCTTCGCTCAGGCAGGCAATTTCACCCTCGTCTGAAATCGTCTTGTTTGACCCCTAGGCACACAATATACCGATAAATTATTTATTTTAATTAATTATTAATTGTTAATTAATTAATTATTATGTTTTAATTATTAATTGATACCGACAATTATTTACTATCTACGTTAATATTCTACACAGTATTTAAACACAATTGTCGGAAGTATTTCCTCAATAGAACACGTGTATTGGGAAATCGATCAACATAACGCCTTGTTGAACGGAGGAACGGCCACTTCGCAGGGAAATGAAACTTCCGAAATTCATTCCATTTCCCGATTATACCTAACATAGACTCCAGAGATACGTATCGGGGAACTAGGCCAGCGGAAACTATCACTATTGAGGGGCCAGTTCGACAATGAGTTTAAAGTAAAGTAAGTATTAGAAATGATTATGAGAAAGATTTTTTGATAAAGAGAAGGAGAAAGCCATAGTGAAAAGGCACACGTAGTTTACTGAACTTAACTTCAAAAAAACGATCTGACGACCTTTCTGGTGCAGTAGTGTTGTCTTAGCGTGGGAGGTCCTGGGTTCGATCTCCGGCAGGGTCGATTTGGCAATTTATAATTTTTGAATTTTCTCTCGTCTGGCTTGGTGGGAGGCTTCTTGGCTAGTTACCACCCTACCGGCAAAGACGTGCCGCCAAGCGATTTAGCGATTTAGAAAAAATAGATAGTTTAGACGACCGCCTTCCTGGGGACATACTGCCTCCGCTTAAAGACATAATGGGGCTGATTCTGTATAACAGATTCTCTGAACTAAACTAAAATGGCAGCTTTAAATCTAGTTCTGTCCCTTTCCGTAGGAAGTATTATGAAAGGGTTAGCAATATTTGTAATGCTCTAATTTTAGTTTAGTTTAGAGATTGTGCACTACAGAATCAGCCCCATTGTATCATTAATTAAATGTAAAATAAACCCACCTAGATCGTATATTTTCACTCCAGTTGCGAATTCTAAAACAAATTGTTCCATATAAATCAAAAATAAAGTATAAAGCAGATTACCGAAAATTTTCATTCTGCAAAATAATACCTATTCACGAGAAAACTGAACAGATGTTACTAACTGAACATTATTTTAGCGAAAACCTCAAAAAAGTACAGAAAATATAATATCATTCAGCTCGTAGTAGTGACAAATCAAAATTACAATTACCAAATTATAATAACCTTTATGGAAAAAGAACACTTAACTATGTTATATCCAACCTAATCAATCAACTACCTGAATCTCTTAGAGACATCATTACTCACAAAAACATAAAATTGAAATTAAAGGACTTTTATTTGAAGCAAAAACTCAATAACTATGCGTAATAACATATTTAACTAAATATATATTGTTTCTTTACTATATTTACGTACATATTTCACTACTACTATTTACTTAAATGAACTACTTAATCTAAATTTAAATAATTACATAATCAACCTGTATCATGACCTCAATAATTGGAATGAGAGTGTCAACAAAAGGTGTTTACGTTCTAAGCATTTATGGTTTTCGTAACCTACCCTCATATAAATTGTTTAGTTTTAATTCATGTTATAGAAATGATGTTATATTATAGAAAAGTTTTATTTAATAATAGTGTAATGTACTTATATTGTTTAACCATTGTCTATTATAATTAGCGTAGGTACCCTCTTTTTAATATATAACATCATTGGTAGGTACCGAATATATTTTAAGTCTTTATCCTAAGGTCGACGGCTTTGGTGTACGGTAAAACTAAATCGAGTTTATGTTTACACCAAAATGAAATGGCTCTGTAGATATTAAATAATAAATGAATAGTAAATAAAATAAATAATAGTTATTTGTTATACAAGAGTCAAAAGTTGTGCGCGAGTGATTCAAAAAATAGAATCCTGAGCGTCAGCGAGAGAATCAAAAGAGCACGAGGTGAAAAATTTTTAAACTCGAGTGCAACACGTAACTTTTCATCCCACCTCAGCGAGGAAATGACTAAATGCAAAAAACTTGTTTTAATCGAAGGTTTTAATTTTAAACAATATAACGTTAAAGAAAATAGTGCGCGCAAAGCAAATTAAAAAAGTACACCAAGAAGGTTACGAGTGTGAGTTTTTAACAAATTAAAAACGGTTGTATGGAAATTTGGCACCATAGAGGTAGAAGTAAATAGGTTTTAATGATGTTTTGAATTCACAAACTTCTTAGACGAGTGATATTTATAACGTGCACACGATATTCTAAATTCAATATACTTTATCCTCAAGAGGATAATAACGGTTTTTGCATTCAGATATCGAAGAGTAAAAATACTCTTTCCGAGATGGTGGGATGAAAAATAAATTATTGTTTACTTTAGTGCTTTAAAATTATAATTAATCCTTATTTTAGGAACTTCAAGGCACGTGACATCAAACTTTCATTTTAAGTATTGCTTTTGGCGTTGGCAGTATGATGTCCCCTGTTCAGTTACATCCCAATGCATTGCGTGTATGTGCCTTTTAAGAAAATAATATTAAATATCACTTGCTATAAACGGTGAAGGAAAA
The DNA here is from genome assembly GCA_923060345.2 of Erebia aethiops. NCBI lineage: Eukaryota > Metazoa > Arthropoda > Insecta > Lepidoptera > Nymphalidae > Erebia > Erebia aethiops. The sequence continues at coordinate 1,695,043 of OV281079.1, read as the reverse complement.
CGTGAAACCTGTACTCCCGAGAGTTGTTCATAGTGTACTCAAAGGCGTGTAAATTCTGCAACAATCTCTACTTGGACATACCCTTCTCGTTCTGAGAGGAGGCTAGTGCTCAGCAGTGAGCGGCCAATGAGTTGAAGTGTAGTGTACCGTGTGAGTACTGAGTAGCTAGTACCGTAGTAGTAATGTATTCCATTCACTACCAGGTTAGTAATGAATAGAATACATTACTCCGACCTACTCTACAACTTAGGTGCAAATACCACAGATAATTGATAATTTGAACTTAATTAAATTACAATATTAAAGCATATTGGACACACACTAAATCTAATTCCATATAACAAATATTTTAATTAAAACTAAGAAATTAATTTAAATCTAAATTAAAATATATTTATATATTTACAATATTAAAGTTATGTAATATTTGTAGTGGATTGGTATTAAGACGCAGCTAATACTTTTAAAAAACGGAGTATTAATACTATTAATATATTTAGTTGGAGTACTCGTATTATATTCACTTCGATTTTTAAATAAATCGTCAAGAAAGCAAATTTAAAACAGCTATTTAACCCTCTATAAATAGTTTCACAACCTCTTTCAAATCGCCATAAGCTTATCTGTCGATATCGACGCTACGAATGAATAGGAATAGTCATTCCATTCAGAAGTTGGCATCGAGAGTTATTTGAATAGGTTTTAGAACTTTAATATCCACGTATTTATGGTTAGAATTTATTTCATTGCTGCTGGCACAGCCTTTAGGATCGGCAACTTTTCTATAAACTAACTTGAGTGGACTCAAGTTAGCTTCTCCGATCAACCCATTGCCAGCTCACTACTGAGCAGGATTCTCCACTCAGAATGAGAAAGGCTTGGCCATAGTCCATCACGCTGGCCAAGTGCGGATTGGCAGACTTCACACACCTTCGAAAACATTATGAAGAACTCTCGGGCGTGCAGGTTTGGTCACGATGTTTTCGTTACTTGAATGCAATCTCATCTGATGGTAGCTAAGTAAAGATGCATTCTAAGTTAGTAGCTTTTACGAGAGCAGGCTGACTTAGGTATATAAGGAGTATAACATTTCTATCAAACCCATACCCCTAATCGGTTTCTACACGGCATAGTATCGGAACGCTAAATCGCTCGGTCGCCTTTTTCGGCAGGGTGGTAACTAGGCATGGCCGCCAGGCAGTGTGTAAAACCTTTACAAATTTTACGAAGATCCGTTACTAATATTAGGTTGAGTTTTAAAACTTGCCGCTTGATACGATTCTATAAAATGAGCGAGTCCTTGAAGTCAAAGTATTGGTTCCGTAGAAAGTCGCGACATACTCAGACTGAGAGGCGCCCGTACATTGAAGGTTAGATTTTAAAGTGTGCTGTTCAAAGTCTCATACAAATAAGAGTTTTGTTAACAAAACGCATTACATATTATGGTGTAGCATTTCAGCCACGGTCGCTAATTTTCCACAGATACCTACTATCTAATACAAGATATTTTTCCACAGATAATAACGCAAATACGAGCACAGTCCACAAGAGCTATTTGCGCAAAAATAGGTGCCGAAGGTAGTAGTTCTAATGTGACGGAAAATCCAACACGACCGGAGAAACATCAGGCGCCGATGTTTTTAAGTGCTCTCTGAGGCATGGTGGGGAAAACACCACCAACTTCCTAACTCTGCCCAATAATTCTTGTCATAATAGCCCAACACTTTAACTGGGAATCGAACCCAGGATATTGTCACCCGCAGTCGAGCATGCTAAGCACTATATGCAGTAGCAATACATTATAAGTATCTAGCATCTAAATTATCCGTATCACAAATGTGATACTTCCGAACCATGAGCAGATGTTGAAAGTGCGTTTTTTGTACTTTTATTTTATCATTTCAAAACCCTAAAAATTTGATAGTGAATTATTTAAAATAGATATGTATGGATGTTTGTTACTCAATCACGTGCCAACGGCTGATCGGATCTGTTAGTCTGCATTCAAGTCGCGCGCGAATTATAGGTTAGGTTCGGGTTTGACATAAATACTCAGGTAGTTCCCGGACTGCATCGGGTTAATACACCTAATAGATTACAATTTTACAATTTTACGGTGACATAATATATACCGGGACAGGATATAGGTGGAAAACAACAGAGTTCCCGTGGTAATTTTCAAAAACCCCGTGGTTGATGTCGCGCACACAGATGAAGTCGCGGACATCATCCAGTTCATTATAATATTATTTTTATCGCACCAAACAAATGAATACAAACAAATTCCCTGTTTTGGAACTATCCAGACATCATATGCAAGTGAACAAAATATTTCAGTTGTGCAATTTGAAACTATTTTAGTTTCAAGTAACGCAATAAAAAGTGAAAAAAAATCCGTTAAAAATACTGCTCTAGAGCCGAAGTGTGAGAGGTTTCCGTATTTCAAACGTCACTTTTTTTTTGCTTTTACGTCAAAACGTCATGTTTTTGCACCTTAACACCACGTTTCACGTGCGCTTTACCTCCCTTGTAATAGCTTATACATTTCCCAACACAAAAATAGTTGATTGAGAGACAGCTGCACGTGAACGGCTAAAGTCAAACTTGGCCACAACAAACACCGTACATGGCATGTCGCACATCTATTTTATTTATTAGTTTAATACTTTATTGAACACACAAATAAGAAACAGTTTACAAAATAAAAACACAGTAAGTAACTACAAAGTTTGGCATGCTAAGTTCAAAGTTTGGTTCTATATATTATATATTGTTTGGAAAAAGGGAACTTTCTCTGGTCAGGTCCAGTGGGACGCTTCGGCGGTGGGTGATTACAACCCTAAAGGCAAAGATGTACCAAGCAACTTAGGGTCCTCTTACGATGCCGTTCAATACAGCACGGATTAGGTGTGTTTATATGTTTTATACAAGTACCATAGTTACTTCCAATTAAAAAAAATGATCTGTGAACTTTTGATCCTCAGGGGTCAGTATTACGATCGGTTGCATAAAAAATACCAGTATAACAGCCAAGACGGTTATCTTAATAACGATAGAAATAAATATTTTCTTTGTGAAATAGCAACTTGGTACAAGTGAGTAGGTCCCAGCGGAGAACCTTTTGGAGGTCTCTGAATTGGTTCGTTACGGCTAATATCACTTTCCCTCAGGAAAATATAGCTTCAGCTTATCAAAAACGTAAACGAATTTGGTTCTTGGACATAGTTCGTACTTGCCCTTGGGGGTAGGGGTTGATCCTCCATCTTGTGCTCCAACTGGGTACTTGACAACTACTCAAATAAGCAACTATTATCAAACTTCAAAAAGCGCACTTATTAGTATGGGATTTTCTATCTCAGAATACTATTATTTTTTTTACTTTACTATCTGTAGTTTAAAATGATTTTCAAACATAAAACTAATAGATGACTGAATGCACTGATAGATGTTGATTTTATGTCTTTTGGAACACTCTATTTATTTATCATTTTCAGATGGTCATATACCACCACGCTCGCCAAATGCGGATTGGAAGCCTTTACACACCTCCACACATTATGAAGAACTCTCGCGCATATAGATTTCCTCGCAATAATTTGGAAAGAATTAAGAAAGAAATCCATTGTCGAATAGGCTAGCTTAGGAACAATACGATAAACTCTATACTAAGTCTGTCTTTCTGCTACGCTTTCACGGCTCATATATTCAACTGATTTTGATGAAATTTGGTACAAAGATAGTTTGTATCCCGGGAAAGGACATAGGCTACTTTTATCCCGGAAAATAAAGGAGTTCCTGCGGGAATTGAAAAATCTTAATCAGCTTTTTCCAGGTCATTTCTGCCACGTACCTGCAAATTGTAGATCCAGCTTCCATCTTCTGTGTTCCCTCATGATTATAATATGGGGCTCTTTTTGAAGAGCAATAGGGCGGATAAACAAATATCTCAAAAGCCAGGAACGCATTGGTGGTTCCTCTGGTGCTGCAAATGTTCATGAGCGGCGGTAATCATCAGGTGACCCGCCTGCTCGTTTGCTCGCTATACCTATATTAAAAAAAAAAAAGCGGACGAAGTCGCGGGCATTAAATATCTAGTTTATTATAAAGCAGATATTATCTTAATACGCTACTCAATCTATTGTGTGAAATTCACATGCAGGCGTCTATTAAGATAATTATTGTTATTTGCAAACCATAGCAGGTTCACTTAACCAAATATGATTGCGTTTTAATGTAACCCCACTTGTTTGCACACCGCATTATTGCGCTTTAATTTAGTCTTAAAGTGTAGGCACTGTTCACACAGACTTATCTCCTAGATTACGTTAGGTTACGGACAAATACATCCGAAAAACACAGCGTCACAGCGTCGCCTCATGTAAAGAAGACACCGCAAAAAATATATAGAATAAAAAAATACAAAGTCAGGTCTTTTTTTATTCCATTTCAGTTTAGTTTGCCCTTGACTGCGATCTCACCTGGTGATGATGCAGTCTAAATTGGTAGTGGGTTTACTTATTAGACTAATTTGATTAAAACCTGTACCATTTTGTGATTAATAGAAAGGGATCACAACGCAAAGGAATAGAAAAATGTGATGAAAAATCAGCCTTTAGTAATCCGCTTGCGACACATCCGTTCAATCTGTCTCTAACCTTACAGTGGTGGTTGGCTAGCAGCCACGGCTCCGTGTCCTTTGCCAACGCCCCACTTACCGAGGCCGTCTTGTCTTGCTGGTATCCTATTTTGACGCAATCTATCGTTTAAAAAGTTTTACATAATACGCTTCCATGTTGGGTAATTACATTAGTCGTGACCCGTGACCCGTCTCTCATTTTGAAATAGAATTGTTTCTTCATTTCATTTTCTTATCTCTATCTACCAGGTATTCTTTATGACTGAAGGATCGTTGCTTTTTGGGATTATGATTCAGCGGGCTATGCAATCAAACTGGCTGGTGATGCAGCCTAAGGTGGAGCGCGCTTGCCTGGAAGATGCATAATTCACTCTGGATTTGAATACAGATACCAATTTTACAAGCGGATGAGGAAACGGAAGCCGGAAGAGCTTTCACTAGCGGTTCGAATTAGAAACGACGAAGCGAATTGCTTTGTAAATCTGTACTAAATTTCGCCAAACGTAGATAGACATAATGAATGAATGAAATATTATTTATTGTACACCAAGTAAGAAAAAAATACGTTTAAACAATAACAATAAAAATAATAAAAGAAAAATCGGTACAACTGGCGGCGGCGCTTTGAAGCGATCACTTCCAGGCAACCACGCATAATAAAAGAATTAAGCCTAGTGAGTCAAGGGTGTACGTATGTTTTCATACATAATATATTATTACATACAGATCCCAATCTTTTGAATCCTTTTATTAGCATGAATTATTTGGAAATTTGGCCATAATCCTAAAAATTTTAACATTACCCAGCGAAACTATGATGTTCACGGCATAGTTAGAATATTATAGGCAAGAGTTTAGCTCACCAGGTTTTAACAAGAAAAAAATTAAAATTATTATATTATAAACCAAAACTATTAAAGAGAGTGTCAAAGAATATAAATAGTCCCATTGGAGGATCTAATGCAAAAGTTGAGGGAGTCAAATATATCTAATTTAAAATGTACAATTTGTTTGGACAAAAGTGAAATGAAAAAATAATGCTTTTAAAGGACTCATCTGTTTTAATATTAATATTAGTTTCAAAATGTTTTATGGATAGATGCTAGCATTGCCGCTGTAAAAATATCATAAATATAAGATGTCTAAATTTTATTTTTCAACCAGATCGTATGCGCAAAAAATGCACTGAACGCGTTGATGTAGAATTTTAGTGTATGACTGAACGTCAGGTAGAATGTAGTTATTTCAATGAATGGGCACTATTGATTAACCCCTTAATTTCCAAACAATTAATTATTTACGTATCTATTATTAACGTTTAAACTATCATGAATGATATTCATTATAATTACAAATTTAAAGGAACGAAACTATTATAGTCGGGCATTTTCCGACAAAACATGTTAGTTACAACCGGTGATATTATATTTAGAGTTATAATTATATTATTCTTTCTAAATATTAATATTTTTTCCGCAGTTCCACTGAGATTTGGTGGGGCTAGATTTGTGAATCACAGATCACGGGGAATCTAGCTGCGGCCCTGGGAGCATGTGCCGGGGGAACAAATGCTAATTCGCAAGTGCGGCTTTGTATTCAGCTTCTGAAATCGTTTTCACGGAGAGAGCTAAATTGGGCATCGCCGGGTGTCAAGGCCGGTAGCTTTTGTTGCTTTACTTGCCTACACGAGTTTAATAAAATTCTGTAATAAAGTAGACTTATGGGGCCATTTGCGCAAGGAAATTTTAAACTAGTAATTTTTTGGTAAGAGCATATCGCTGTTGCCAAAAAGTGACAGCATTAAAGAAAAATATTTCAGCCCCTTTTACAATTGGGATGTTTTCTATGTGAACCATCCCTACAAACAAATGCAAAAGTGCGCCTGTCAAATTCATACAAATAAATGCAAAAGTGTAGGTATCTGTCGGTTAGCTATACGTTTTCACGGCCCATCTTTTACAGCTGTATTAGATAAAATAACTCCTGGGAACAGTTCCTGGTTGTAACCGCAGTGTGTTTTCACTCTTACTCGTGTTGTCTACTGCAGTATAGCGTGTTTGAATAGTAATCTACGTTTTTCAGTGTCGGCACCGCCTTAGTGCAAAAAGCGAAGTAGCTGCGATGCGGTGACGGGCGCTGACAGCTGACAAAATACCAACACATACACACAAAGCTGCTCTAGAATATCCAGATGTATGATTAACGAACTAAGACAAACATTAAACACTCCCCCATACTTTAGCCACTTTTTAACACGTTTTTTTTTATCTTCGCCTGAAGTAACTAACTACGTATGTAAACAAATTTCGTCGAATTTAACTAACTTCTAATTGTGTTTCCTGTCAAAAATAAATGGGAATATTATCATTAAAATTCTTTATACAAGACTCTTTGAAATTGGGGATTACAGCCTAGTGGTTTAGACGCTCGACTTTCTATACGGGGTCACTGGTTCGATCCTCGGGCACGCACCTCTATCTTTTTGGTGTTGCATGTGCGTTTAATTATATTATATCACTTGTTTCAAACGGCGAAGGAAAACATCGTGAGGAACCTGTGAGCCGGAGAGTTCTTTATAATATTGTCGAAAGTGAAGACTGCCAAATCGCACTTGGCCAGCGTGTTTAACCATGGCTAAATCCTTCTTATCGAGAGGAGACTCGTTCTCAATATTGAGCCGGCAATGGGTTGATGTAATTATGATACAAGACGGTGATAATAATTTTAATCCGCGTGAATTGAGGTTTTTTGTTCCTGCGGGAACTTTTTGATTTTCCGGGGTAAAAAGTAGGCTATGTGTTATTCCAGACTATAAATCTATCTCTGTGCCAAATTTCATCCAGATCCGTTAAGCGGTTGTGGCGTGATTACTCAAGCACAACCCATAATACAAACATCCATCCATCCATCCATCCACTTTCGCATTTATAATATTATAGTATAATTTATAGTAAGTATAGTAAATAGTAATAAATTCAAATTTTCAAATTCAAATCATTTATTCAATATAGGTACACTGTAGGTACACTTATTGTCGTTAAAAATTACTTACTTATAAAACATTTTGGTGATAATCGGTAACGATATCTTAAAACTAAAGCTACGAGGGTTCCAAACGCGCCGGTCTGAGAAGAGCCCACAAAAAACTCAGCCGGGTTTTTTTTTATTATCACCATCTCACAAATCAACTCTAAGGAACTATCAGAGACATTAGAGCAATAGTAAAATAGAAGTATAGATTAGACGTCAATAAGTGTACAGTGTATACCTAATTTGATCTAATAAATATTGATTGATTGATTGACCCCAAGAATTTATACAAATACACAAACTCACTAAAATATTAGTGTTCAAAGAATTGTTTCTGAAGTACGGTATAGGACGAGGTGTGAGCTGTTATGAAACTTATATCGGTGTTAACTTTAAGCGAACATTTTTGTAGAGAATATTTACACCGAGTACCTATCATGTTCGCCGCATCCCAGGTGCAGTTTTATGATATTAGACGATGCGCGCGACTTCGTCTTTAAGAGTTTTTGGTTTGGTTTCCGCGGGAACTGTTTAATTTTCCGGGATAAAATTTAGCCTATGTATTAATTCAGGTTTTAAGCTATCTCCATTCCAAATTTCAGCCAAATTGGTTCCGTCATTGTGGCCTAAAGGACTAACAAATGCCAAACTTACAGGATTTTTCGTGCGTATTTACACGCTTTTTTTTAGCTTCAAACGTATGTATGTTAGTATGTAACGGAATCTTTGAATATGATTTTGACCCCCTTTAAAACGTCGGATTAACTCGAAATTTGGCATACTTATTAAGGACCGATGACAATTCAATATTTTAAACAGTTTGATCCGTTATCCTTACTAGGATAATCAGGATTAGCGATTTTATGTTTTCCTGAGACCCGGAGTGTCTGCGTCAAAAGCGTGTTTTTTAGTTTTTTACCCTCGACGAAACGGAGACGGTATATGTGTTTGCCCTAAGAGGTTGTATGTTTGTTTGTGCACTTTTTTGTTACCGTTTTCCTGGAAAACTACTGGACCGATTAATATGCGGTTTTTTGCATTAGCTATGTATAGCTTGTGAGAAGGTTCTTAGATATATTTTAGGACCATAGACAACCAAGCTGAGCTGCAGTCTATGATTTTAATTTTTCAATATGTTACCATTTATATCAAAAAGTACTGGCCCGATTGAGATGCGGTTTTTTGCATTAGATATGGATAGCTTGTGAGAAGGTTCTTAGATATATTTAAGGACCATAGACAACCAAGATGAGTTGTAGTCTATGATTTTAATTTTTTCAATATGTTACTATTTTTCTCAAAAAGTACTGGGCCGATTGAAATGCGGTTTTTTGCATTAGATATGTATAGCTTGTGAGAAGGTTTTTAGATATATTTTAGGACCATAGACAACCAAGCTGAGCTGTAGTCTATGATTTAAATTTTTCAATATGTTACCATTTTTCTCAAAAAGTACTGGGCCAATTGAGATGCGGTTTTTTGCATCAGATATGTATAGCTTGTGAGAAGGTTCTTGGATATATTTTAGGACCATAGACAACCAAGCTGAGCTAGTGATTTGGTAAGAACTCCTTAAGATCTCATCGTAAACCCGTCGTGTTTAGACACTTTTGGTTTGTCTTGACTAGCATTTTGTACCTAGATGCTGCCCAGGGTCTCATGATGGAGCCAGGAGGTGGTCATAGGAACTCCTTAAGTTCTTATCGTAAACCCGTCGTGTTTGGACTCTTTTGATTTGTTTTGACTAGCACTTTGTACCTAGATGCTACTCAGGGTCTCATGATGGAGCCAGGAGGTGGTCATGGGAACTCCTTAAGTTCTCATCGTAAACCCGTTGTATTTGGACTCTTTTGATTTGTCTTGACGAGCGCTTTGTACCTAGATGCTGCTCAGGGTCTCATGATGGAGCCAGGAGGTGGTCATGGGAACTCCTTAAGTTCTCATCGTAACCTGTCGTATTTGGACTCTTGATTTGTCTTGACTAGCACTTTGTACCTAGATGCTGCCCAGGGTCTCATGATGGAGCCAGGAGGTGGTCATAGGAACTCCTTAAGTTCTTATCGTAAACCCGTCGTGTTTGGACTCTTTTGATTTGTCTTGACTAGCACTTTGTACCTAGATGCTGCTCAAAGTTTTATGATGGAGCCAGGAGGTGGTCATGGGAACTCCTTAAGTGATCACATTTTTTTAAACAATTTTTATCAGAATATTAAAATTTAACACTGACACTCTGCTCATTACTAAGCCCAAGTTTTATCTCGGAATGAGAAGGGTTTGGCCATAGTCCACCACGCTGGTCAAAAGAACTACTGAGCCGGCAAATATGCAGTTTTGTGTTTTGGATATTATTTTATATATAAGTACTTTTGCTAAGTTCTAATTGTTGTTTCAATGGAGCTCTGCAGTTCGTCGTGGGTTTTTTAAAATTTTTAATTTTATTACTTGTTTCAACTATTATTATTATAACATTTATCTGAAACCAGCTGATGCCCGCGACTTCGTCTGCGTGGAATTATTATTTTTATTCCCACGAGAACTCATTAATTTTCCGGGATAAAAAGTAACCTATGCCTCAACTATACCCATGCAAAAAACTGAAAGTGATTGAAGAACAAACAAACACACTTTCGCATTTATAATAATATTAGTGTTATGTATGACGTTGAACAATATCACTTCGTACGAGTTGATTGGATGTCGACCACATAATATACTCGTGAGATGGAAACGCCTGAACGGCTTCTCGCTGTTCTGTGATAGAGGTATTAAAGGAGTAACTAAATTGTTAACTTCCTAGCTGTACATAATATTAATTTGAAGCTCGTACAATGGGCTTATAAACTTGTAATTTGTCTGGATTCCCTTTGTAACGTTTATTACGTAGACTTACGCTAATGGTGAAAACGTATTACGGCTAATATTGTCTGGTGGATAAAAAAATCGCGTTATTGACTTTCTTATTGAGCGCGCACACATAGCGACAGGACTAACCGGTCAGCAGCCCTATTCTCTAACTCAGCTCGGCTTGAAATGAATGGCATTCACTATGAAATAAAAATAAAGTTTTCATATTAAACTTTCAATGGATAAAAAATATATGGCAATGCTGGGGACAATGTACAATGTCAATATGGGGGATGGTGATCGGTTCCTATGTAATATATTTTCGATCTAAGAAAGGATTTGCAGAATAGATGCGATGCCATAAGCCAAAACCAATTATTAATTTCCTAGGTCTTCTAAAAGACTTAAACTCCTCGTCTTCTGTTTGTTCTAAGTTTCAAAACGGTTCTAAACATCGATTAAGGAAAAACAGTTCGCCGTAAGTTTTTTTTTTTTTTTTGTCTACTACAAGCTAGCCCTTCACTGCGATCTCACCTGATGTTAAATGATGATGCAGTCTAAGATGGTAGCGGGCTAACCTGTTAGGGGCATGGTAGTTATATTAAACCCATACCCCTTCGGTTTCTACACGGCATCGTACCGGAACGCTAAATCGCTTAGCGGCACGTCTTTTGCCAGTTGGGTGGTAACTAGCCACGACCGAAGCCTCCCACCAGGCCAGACCAGGGAAAATTCAGAAATTATAAATTCCCAAATGGACCCTGCCGGGGATCGAACCCAGGACCTCCGCACGTTAAGGCAACAGCGCTACACAATGCGCCACGGAGGTCGTCAAAAGTTGAAAAGTTGATGACGTCACAGGTATGTATTTCATACAAACTCATAAAATTTAGATGAAGAGTTGCTGATTTGCTTGAGTCGGCGTCATACATATTCTAGCCGATCAATGTTTATCAAAGATCATGTGAAGACGAGGAAATGTCTAGATAATACGTGAAAATTAAATGTCTTGGCTGCCTTCCCAATGGGGTCCGAATACGAATGTACTAATTAAACTAGCTTTCACTTCCAACACTCTATCGCTTGTCGGCGAGGAAACGACGTGTTTCGCTTATGTTACGTGCCACTTTGGCATTCGGGCAGGCATTTTTCCCCGTATCTTAGGTGATACCCGCGACTTCGTCTACATGGATTTAGGTTTTAGGAAAACCCGCGGGAACTCTTTGATGTTCCGCAGTAAAAAGCCTATGTCCTCACTTCGCTCACCACCTCCCCCGTTTGCTCCACTCGGCCTCGGAGGCTTGTTTCCTTCAGGACCTCCTTCGCGAGCTTCTGGTTAAAGGACAGCAGGAGGGTAGGACAACCAAGAGACAGGACTGCGTGGATTCAGGTTGTGCTAATTCAGGTTTTAGTCAGATCCACAATTAAAAAAATATTGTCACCCTATTAAAACGAGACAATCTCCCTGGCACAGTGGTGAAAACTATAAGATCATTCTTATAAATGAGAGATCCCAGGTTGGATCCCTACTGGCAAGGTAGTTCTTTGAATTTTCTCTGGTCTGGTGATAGGCTTTGGCCGGGGCTAGTTACCCCCGGGGCTAGATACCGCATGGAGACTAATTAGGGGTTTAATAGGACTTAATAGGGGGGGGGGGGCGCTTTTGGAACCCTCGGAACTTTAGTATTAAGATACCGTCGTTATCTATCACCGTCACGTCTTATACTTATTACACTTGACGTTTGGAAGGTATACCGTGTAGGTACCGGTTTTGGATAAACATACTTTGAATTTGAAAATAACTTTTATACCCCTCGCATTGTAGCCGTTTACTATTTTAGTCTGCATCATCACTTAAAATCTGGTGAGATCGTGCTGAGGATCGAACCCACTCATTAAACCATCAGCGCTCACCACTGCGGCAGGGAGGTCGTCAACTAATCAAGCGATCTTTAACTACGAATGGACGCTTATCTAGGAGCTCGTATCCGTTAATACCCCTTAGTCCGAGCACACATTCGCTGTGAATTGAATACCTTGGCTCCCGTCCCAGCGCGAACACCGACTGGGTAGTTAAGCCTGCTCAGTTCACTTCTAACAAATGCTCGCCTGAGAATCATGTGCTCTGCTTTTTTTATCCGATTTCCGTTGCTAGTTACCGTTTTTAGTGAAAAGAAACCTATTATATCTCTGTTATTGCAGCTCTTGTCACTGTTTCTTTTTATAGTGAAATATCGTCATGAACCCTATCGCTGTTGTGCAGTCTCACGTCAAAATGAAAAGTTTAAAGGGATAACAAGCAGCCTATGCGTTATTCCAGACTACAATCTATCGCTTCGCCAAATTTCATCCAGATCCGTTCAGCCGTTCTGGCGTGACTGAGTAACAATCATCCATCCATCCATACAACCATCCATCCATACAACCATCCATCCATACAACCATCCATCCATTCAAACTTGCGCATTTATAATAATAGTATTGATAAAAAGATAAGATCGCTGGGTGCACAGCTCCGCAGCCAGCAACCCTGCACCTGAATAGCGGTATAGGCATACGTATAACAATAAATTGGAACGCTTACCTGCCCAATACCCCGTGGCAGCACTGTTACATTGTACTGTGAATTGAATGCCTTGGCTGCAATCCCAATGGTGCACGCTGCGATAATACACGGCTATGTATTTTCGACATGCCTACTATACCTATGCGTTTCTATAAGCCATAGGCTTATTTGAAACTATCTGATGCCCGCGACTTAGTCTGCGTGGAATAAGTTTTATTTATTCCCACTGCTTTATTTACCGGGTTAAAAGTACCCTATGTCACTCTCCAGGTCCTCAACTATGTCCATGCAAAAAACAAAGTAGATTGGTTGCTCTATTGCAGCATGATTAAAGATCAAACCAACAAAAAAAACCCTTTCGCATTTATAATATGAAGTATGATATGACGTAGATTTAGGTTTTTAATCTGGAAATGGAAATTGGAATTTCAATGATAATAATTGCTCTATTTGCGGCCGTACAGAAGTACGAAGATAAAACTCGTTTCGTAGCACAACACAATTTTGAACGTCAATACCTTAAAATAAGTAATTGTTTAATTTAATTTCGAACGTGAAGGTTTTATTCGTCAATTAAAGTAGGTATCTCCTCAAACTAAAGCTACGATGGTACAGCATAAGTATTTTTTTTACACATAATATACATAAATATAGTTATATATATAGCGAGCAAACGAGCAGGCGGGTCACCTGATGTTAAGTGATTACCGCCGCCCATGAACATTTGCAGCACCAAAAGAACCGCCAATGCGTTGCCGGCCTTTGAGATATTTATTTATCCGTCCTTTGAAGAGCCCCATATTATAATCATGAGGGAACACAGAAGATGGAAGCTGGTTGGCAGAAATTTGTCTCCAACTTCCTTATTTCAGCAGTTTAGATAGAAACTACTTTATGCAAAAGCTTATAAAGTGATATTTTTATTAAGTAGACGTCAAGCAACCGGGGCGTGCGGCTAAATTAGAAAAGCATCGGTGCGCGAAGCAGAGGGTATTTTCAATTTAGTGAAAACGGGATTGCACGGACTATCATTATAGGTTTGACACTAAGTAAAATAACCTGAATAAACGGAGAGCGGTGAGCAACATTCATGAGGTCCTTACTCTATACCTACAAAATTTACTACCCGCTTACTAATAAATTACTAATAACTATAACCCGCTTAGTTCATTACCCGCTTTACTACCCATTGTGGCGTGATTGAAGGACAAACCAACAAACAGACACACTTTCGCATTATGCAAAAGTGCCTTTTCTTGTTGGTTTGTTCCTCAATCGCGCCGCAACCGAGCAATGGGTTAACGTGATATTCTGCACGGGTATGTTTAAGGACAGTTTATAGTAAACGAAAGTCATTGTCTCCTAAGTTTTTATCTCGGAGATATTTATAACTTAAATCTACAGATCAATATCACTGACGTCATTTGCCTTGTAATATGATCTAAGAAAATTATAACAAGCTTTTATTTATGTAGGTAGGTAGGTCATCGTCGTCGACCGATAGACGTCCACTGCTGGACGTAGGTCTTTCGCAAGGACTTCCACACGTTTTATTTGTTACTTAATTTTAACCGCCAGCTCTAGACCATAGCTAATGTACGTAGGTACTTTCATAGCTCAGCTCGAGTCAACGAGACATCGATTTTTCGTCCGTGCCCCGGATATCGATCGGTGACCAACTAGTTAAGCTGAGCATAAAAAATGAACGAGTTTTATTGGTTCGTATACGGAAATAAGTATGATGTATTAGTTAGAGAAGTCACTCAGTTAATCAGAAATCAGGACATCTATACGAGAACCAGAGTAACTGAGGGCGGTACGAAGTTCGAAGAGGCGATAGAGTTTGGGTTCCCAAAGAGGTACTGGACTCGTAGTTGTCCTCACTCTCGTTGGACGGACCACATTAAAAGAGTCGCTAGATGCAAGCGGTACTCTTAAGACGTGGCAAGTGGAAGTCGCTACAATAAACCCATGTCCTGCAGTGGACGTTTATCGGTTGACAAAACTAAAATATTATGTTACTTCTTTCCAAATTCCGGTCATGAAGGCTGATATCAATTGAGACTAGTCAAAGCAGTAGTTTAATAAGTATTACTGAATATAAACTAGATATAAATAAGAAATTTTGGACAGCCATCCATCCATCATTACCGTAAACCTACCACCGGCCCAATACTGCATGCAAGCATGGACTTCCTCTCATAATGAGAAAGATTTAGGCTGGGCTTGTATTCACCACGCTGGCAAACTGTAGATTGGCAGTATTCTTACATCTTTTTGTTCAGAAATACTCATTAATTATTTTGTGACCCACCCAGTAATTTTTTTTGGTCTGATCTAATACTCGAACCCCTCTTCTTCTTGATCTGAAACAGCTGACCACTAGACCATCGAGGAACATAATATTATAAATATTTAAGAGAAAGCAATCTATCTATATCTATCTATACTTATAATAAAACTGTAACTGGAAGATTTCTGTACATTTAATTTATTCTGAAAATTTTAATCGGGGTATGCTTTACTATCGATACTGAACCCAAAACAGATTTTTATTTAATTTTTGTTTGTCTGTCTGTCTGTCTGTATGGCCGTGCATCACGTGTAAACTAATGAACGGATTTAAATGAAATTTGGTATAGCGGTAGCTGATGCTCCGGGTCAATATATAGGATAGTTTTTATCCCGATAGAAAATAAGGTTCCTCCAGGATAGGGGTTTTTTGTTGATTTTACTCCATAACTCAGTCAAATCTAAACTGAATAAATCTTTCTTTTTTAGAAGGTCTGTGTCATCAGGTAAGTTTTGCCCAATTTTGGTGAAGATTTGATAAATATTATCAGAGATAGAGGACAAAACTCCTCAACAGATTACAGCAATTCACTTGAATAGAACTTATTAATATCTTTTTGGTGGCGTTTGAAGGAAATAAAATTAATTATAAAAAACTAGCTGACCCGGCGAACTTCGTACCGCCTTAGCGTAGCAATGATGCACTACTTTATTTTGTAATTTTTCAATATTTCTGAGAGATTTTCCTAATATTTTTTTCCGTAAGAACCTTCTCCTAATAGTAACAAATACAACAAAAAAAGAATTAGTGAAATCGGTCCAGCCATTCACCCGTGATGCCGTGACCAAGGAAAACGGGTTTCATTTTTATATATATAGATTGCGGCCAAGAGAAAATCTGTCAACAGCCTGACGGCTGACATAATTTACTGTTTACATCGGTATTTCCATAATATTTCGATGCCATATTGCCTGTGATATTATGTGGACTTAATTTCGTGTATTAAAAATGTCGTGACTCAATATCTGAAGTCTGAACCAGAGTTTAAGTAGCTTGAAAGGGCAGATAACGAATTTTGCTACAGAAGTGTTATCTGCAGCAGTATCTTCTGGAATGGAATCCTCAGTAAAGAAGCTGGAAGACAAATGCCGTAACCAAGAGCTTGAGGTAGTTTATGCAATCGCATAATATGACTGTGGCTTCATCGCCAGTAAATAAATAACTAAATAATAATAATTAATATATCAGTTAATGGTCTTATTGCGAAAAGTTTCGATCAACACCTTAAGAAGCTTTCGCTTGGTTGTTGGCTTAAGGGTCGGGTACAGAAGGCGGTTATCCTTGAGACGGCACGAATTGTGAGGAAGTTCCTCTCTCTGGAGCCCTGACCACCGGCTGCTTGGGTATTTAAGACCCCGCAGTGGGTGAAAGTTTTATAAGGTTATTTTTAAATGTGTTTTGTATAGTATTTTATATATTTATGTAAAACGTGTTTAGAATAATTTTATAAATTTGTACAAATAAATGAGAGATAAATAAGATTATTCCGTAGCCATGGCCAGGGACGCGTGACCGGGGGCCGGGGCGGGAACAGGAACTCTATAAACTAATATTATGAATGCGAAATTTTGGAAAGATGGATGAAATTTGGTACTGGAATAACACATAGGGTACTTTTTCTCCCGGAAAAACAAAGAGTTCCATCGGGAACTAAAAAACCTTAATCCAAGCGGACGAAGTCGCTGGCATCAGGTAGTCGTGAATAATATTCTTGGCCAGATTCAATTTGATATTACGAAACAATTTTACGATAGATTGGCGCAGTCGACGAATTCAAAGTCGCTTAGCTGTTATTGTTTGTTCGTATCACTTTGAATTTTTGGAAGAGATGATTCGAAAGTAAAGTAGTCCTGAAATGAATCTTTCTTTAGGTACTTAAATGTCTGTAAATTTTAAATTTTCTGTACGTAAATGTAATAAAAAGGCCTTAGGGAGCGGCCCGATTAAAAAACACTCAAAAAACATACTAAGCATTAAACCATAGATTTGGGATTGGAACATATTATACTTTAAATGTTTACGTTTGAGTACTCTTAATATCTGTTTTGTGATATTACTCGAACTGTTTAAGGAGTTCATAAGTGTGTTTAAGGAGTTGTGAGTTGTGGTGTTGTGAGTATTTAAGTTTAGTTTGGGGAGCTATTTGTTTTGTACATTATGTGTAACTTTAATAATTCTTAATTAATATTGTAGCCTAAGAAGACGAATTGGGAAACTGCAATGTCTTATCGGGTATGTACTATCAATAAAATAAATAGAAGCTTGATTGGTAAGCATCTATGAACTCCTTATTTTCGAATTAGCCGTTTGACAAATAGTAACTAACACTGATTTTCACACAATCGCATAAGATTAAAATCGAGTAAGATTGCATCAGTATGTCTCAGTGGTAAGAATGATTGGTGGCTAGACTAGTCGCGACGCGATAGGAATTTTCGTTCCCGTTAGTCACATTGAGTATGCTATTTATGATTTTATAGAATAGAAAAAAATATACAGTCAATTATCTACATACGTCCAGATGTTTCAATTCTTCAGTTCTGGTGACACCATGATGAAACGTAATAAGCTTTCGTTTCCCCACCACCACCCACCATTACAGCCTATTAACGTCCCACTGCTGGGCACAGGTCACCACTCTCAGAGGAGAGAGGAAATTAGAGCTTAGATCCACCACGCTGCTCCAATGCTGGTTGGCGGGCTATAACGACTGTTATCATGTTAGTGATAATAATCGGGACCGACGGCTTAACATGCTCTCCGAGGCACGGGGGTCAAACACCGCCAACTTCCTGACTCCGAGCTAGTACTGAGAATATCTTGTCAGAAAAAGCCAATACTCAATTATGGCCCGACCCGGGACTCGAACCCGGGACCTCGTCGGCCGCAGTCGAATATACCAACCACTAGACCAACGAGACAGCTTTCGTTTAGAAGTTTTCAATTCTCGCTTCAGTTTCTAAAAAGTTCAAGAATCTCTACGGAGTTTTATAAGCGGAAGGAGAAAGAGAAACGAATTTGTGCTGCCGTTCAGACCCTAAACGGGGTTTGAAACTTTAAATCTATAATACTCCGTGGGGGTTGCTCAGTGAGAAGTTTCATTCTTAAACCTACCTTATTTACCATCAACTTGAGGCGAACAAAAACAGAGATCATTGCATTGTACGAGAATTCATGATGTTTTACTTAAAATATCAGTTCCGGGGTAATTATAACTTGGTCGCTCACTATGGCCTGATAAGAAAGCTTAGGGTAACACGGCGGGCGATGTAGAGAGCTATGCTCGGAGTTTCTTCGCGCGATCAAATCAGGAATTAGGAGATTCGTAGGAGAACCAGAGTAATCGACATAGCTAGAAGAGTCGCTAAGCTTGAATGGTCAATGGCTTAAGTAGGCAGCCTCGCAAATTTTCTCAAAAGTTTTCGATTTAATTGCTCAGCGAGAAGAACACATGACGGATTGTCTGACAACAACTAAGGAGGGATATTTTCTATAGAAATGCATACGCGTGTAAAGCACCTATTTCATACCTATGTACAAAAGCTGAATTAGCTGAATAGTGTAATTATTCTCTAATACCTTACCATTTGAACATTCGAGATACAAGAGTCAACAAAACGAAGGAAACATAGTTAAATTCCTGCCTGGCGTTCGGCGGTAGAATACCGCAATCATTCTTTAGATAGAATAGCGTCTGATTGTACGAATACAGAGACACTCCTTAATATAAACGAGCAAACGAGCAATTTAACAGGAAAAGAGCTTTTATATGCATCCGTCTCTATCGTAAGTGAAAGTTCATATTATGTCCTTCTGTTTTCCACTGGCGTGGAATCACGGAAACGCATTTTAAGTGGTAGCAGATTTTGACTGCAAGCATCCACAAACAAGTTTAGAATTACGAGTACAGCCCCGTTCGAACTAATTTCGGTTTTGGTCCGGTGCTATTTGCCTCACTAAATACTTCGTTGGTCTAGTGGTTAGCAATTTAGCATGTTTGACTGCAGATTGACGATCCGACCCAGGAAGGTAGGATTCCTGGGGTGGGTCGAAATATATGTATTGGGCTTTTCTGTCAAGAAAGAGTTAGGAAATTGGCGGACTCTCCAAGGCACAAGGCACAGGTAAGGTCACCAGTTCTTTTTTAATTTATATAATAGCGCTTGGCTGCAATCAGACCTGATTTAAAGTGGTAATGTAGAATAAGGTGGAGAGCGCTAGCTTAGCAGATGGTTATTAACTCTTGATGTGAAGGCATCAAAAGTGGAAGGTAGATCGGAAGCCGAATCAGCATTCCGTATCCGAGCGGTTCGAGTAAGAAAGGAGGAAGCTAAGCGCTTTACACGTGTCCGTGGAATTTCGACATGTGAGTACAAATCTTGACGATAACTTGCATCAAGGTCAACCAACCAAGGTTGTCCAGCCACATATTATCGGCTGGCATCCACGAGGATTTACTCCTTCCGCAAGAACTGGTTGTAAGTAGTTTGACAACGAGGTCTAAACTCGCTCTGCCCTTAATCGACACTAACAGGCAAGTCGCGTGCACCAAGCGGCCTGGGCTTACCACCATCGCTTAAAGCAGTATTTTTCCAATATAGTTGACGCTCTTGTTTTAGAATTATAATCCTTAATTTAAGGACGTCAAGGTACGTCATATTTAACTTCAATTTTAAAATAATACTGCTTTAAGCGATGGTAGTATGCTTCCAGGAAGTAAAAAGAAAGTGACGATTAGGTTTCCTCAGCCATTTTCCGTCGATAATGGCGACGACAAGCGTTTAATAAACGAAACTAATTTGTAGCTGGTAAATACAAAGTATTAGCGATAATTATGTAAATATGCATTTTGAATGTAATACAAGCTAATCTTATGTAACATTAAGTATAAATGCATTCGCATTTACAACATTGCGTGAGATTGTTCGTTTGTTTCTTTTCTACCGATTTTGATGATATTTGTTACAGACATAAGTTGTACCCTGGGGAAAACTACTTTTTATCCCGGGGAATCAAATAAAGACTTAACGCCGATGAAACCGCAGACATCAGCTAGTATTAATATAATCTAGCCAAATCATAAGTGTCCTTGCCGGTAAACGAATGCAGGACCTCGAACTTAAAAACGCGCTTACCACGATGCTAGGAAGTTCGAAGATCATTAAGCTAGAAGTCAAATAGGACTCGTCATTGTCAACTGATAGACGTCCACTGCTGGACATAGGTCTCTTGCGAGGACTAACACACGCCACGGCCTTGTGCCACCTGGATATTATGCGAATATTTTGTTGTTAAGCCAACGCTGCGCTTTTCAGTGCGGGGTCGGCATTCCAGCACTTTGGGACCCCAACTTCTATCGTTTCCGAAGCCTATGTACCCCGCCCATTACCACTTCATCTTCGCAGCACGTTGAGATTTGATCGCGTAAACAAATTCCGAGCATAGCTCTCTCAAGTAGCAATAGCATTTCATATTATTATTCTCGTTGAAAGTTCATTAAAACCGGAAGCCGTATATATAACGCCTGCGACATTCCGTAATGTTAAATGTTATTTATGTTGCCAACGTTAAATGCTTTTCATATAAGGGCGACAACACACTACGGACGAGACAGGACAAAACGTCCGAACGATTTGTCCGCATTTTAAGGAAAACATCATCATGTTTTTGTCGTTTGTGTGTTAGAATTATTATAATCTTTATTTTAGAAACGTCAAAGTTCGTGACATTTAACTGTCATTTTGAAGTAATATTGCTTTCAGCGATGGTAGTAACCTGCCAAATTAAAGAAGTTCAGAATCCCTGCCGGGGATCGAATCCGTGACCTGCCACTTATAAGAGCACACTAGAGCACCACTACAGCGCCAGAGAGGTCGTCAAAATTCTCAAAGTACCATCACATTCTTTGGCTTTTTCCAAACGCATTAGAGTGTAAACCTTTGCACCACATTAGAAAGTTTAGATGGATGGAAGAATGGATGTGTGTTACTCAATCAGTAAGAGAACGGCTGAACGGATCTGGATGAAATTCACACAGAGAGATTATAGTCTCAAATAACACATAGGTTACTTTATCCCGGAAAACTAGAGAGATCCCGCGGGAACCGAAAAAACTCAATCCACGCGGACGAGATCGCGGGCATCAGCTAGTGTGTTATATGCGATTGTGTCATCCGTGTGTAAGAGTGCTTAATGTGAATACGTGTGATTTCCGGCAATTTTTGTCTGATTACTCCGCTTTCGCGCACTATCGAATAAACCTGTGCACACTTTACGCGACCATTTATGTGAATTTACCAACGGAATTTACGCTGACATACAGCGTACGGTCGTGTAATTAATTTCGATATTTTATGGCGGTATGTTATGTATTTCCGATAGCGTGATAGCTGATCTTCTGTTTTTTTTCAATCATCATTTAATTCTCCCACTTCGTGGCCGATGGGAGACACTCCTTTCCTCCAAGCCGATCTACCGTATTTATGCTTTATGTTTCAGCTCAACCCAAGTTTAGGAAGGGCAATAGCATTCAAACGGAACGAGCATTCTATTCTTTAACAAAAATCGACAACCCATTTTAAACTTGCTTTTACACAAGTTTAAGAAATCCATTAAAAGTATGTTATCCAAAAAAGTATATTATACTGTTGAAGATTTAGTACGGAAATGATAAAATAGCAAGGATTTGACTCGCTCCAACAAAGTTTAGGACTGCGGTTACTTAATATCTATACATTGATGTAATTTTTTTTTTTTTAATCCACTACAAATTAGCCCTTGACTGCGATCTCACCTGATGGTAAGTGATGATGCAGTCTAAGATGGTAGCGGGCTAACCTGTTAGGGGCATGGCAGTTATATTAAACCCATACCTGATGATACCACAAAATAGCTGATGCCCGCGACTTCGTCCGCGTGGATTGAGTTTTTTTTGGTTCCCGCGGGAACTCTTTGATTTTCCGGGATAAAAAGAAGTCTTTGTGTTATAACCTAATAATATAACCTATCTCTGTGCCAAATTTCATCCAGATCCGTGCAATCGTTCTGGCGTGATTTAGTAAAAAACATCCATCCATTTATCCATACATCCATCCATCCAAACTTTCGCATTTATAATATTAGTTTAAAGTTTAATAGTTTAAGTTTAAATTAAAATAGGCAATCCTGAATGAAGTCAATATTTTAAGAGAGATCCCACAGGAAGCCGAAACGGTCACAGCAGCAGGGGTCTTCTCCGGTTGGTCCATGAGGGCCAATCGGGGGTACGGGCTTCGAGGGCTGGCCTCATTACCCGGGCGGGGCGCGGGGTAACATTGTACCCCGGTGGTTGTCTTTAAGCCGTGAGTCGGCTAGGGCCTGCCTTGAAGGCTACGGGCCCCTAGGCCTGGTGTCATCTCCGGTGTTGGGTCCGCACTGCGGGTGACGTCGTCGCCGCCGCGTGCAGGACCCGTGTCATGTCCAGGTGTCTCGGCGCTGCGGGCAGTGGGGTCGCTCTCGTGCGCCGAGATGGTGTCAGAGCCGGTGGACTCCACGCTGCGGGCGATATGGTCGCCGTCGCGCGTGGAGTCGGTGTCAAGTCCGGTGTGTGTCGCGTCGTCGTCGTCGCTACGATCGTCTTCATGCCGCGTGGGCGAAGGCGATCGTAGGAGCTCACGAGGTAGTGGACGCCCGGTCGGAGGTCGGGTGGTCGGCGGTGCTATCCCGTGGAGGTGTTCGTACGGCCCGTTGTCCGCGCGCGCAAACATGCGCCGCGCGAGCGTATGGACGTACTCCTCCACGGTGGGCGTCTTGAGGTCGCGATGGATTACGTCGTTCCTCACGTACCTCGGACGAAACGGTCAGTTAAATTTATAAGTAGGTTTCACTACATGTTCATAGATGGCGCTGCGCGTTTTTAAATCGCGCTGTAAGTTCGTGATATATGTATTAATGACATCACAAATCCGTTCACTTTTTCAAATAGTTTTTGGAAATGCTTGCGGTTCTGTGGCATAATATTACATTATAAAATTTAACTTTGTCGTAAATAACTTTTTAAATACTACACCCGCTCGGAAAATACTTTCTTACTTTTTCAAAACGAGGTAGAAGTGCATGAAAATGTATTGTTAACGCTCTGTTTTTTTAAATTTTAAGTCACATCAGTCCAGAAATTAATGTCGAGTAAAAAGGCTAAAATAACAATAATAATAATAAAAACTAAAAACCTATATCAAAAAAGCTGATGCCCGCGAATTTTCCGGGAATAAAAGTAGCCTGTATGTGCTATTGTTTGCCTTTTACTTAACTTATATATTTTAGTTGTAAATACAGTCGGAAACACGTCTATGGACACTTCTAAGACTCCTCCTGAAAACCAGCGCTGCAGCTTGCAGCTGCAGAATGAGGAGCCTTATTTGTTCACGATCTATAAAAATAGATTTAATTACTTATGTGAGTAAATATTGTAATTTTTTTGTTTTCGTGGGCAAAAAAATGAATGATCTATCTATGTTATCTATCTATCTGTCTATTCAAGACTATAATCTATCTCTGTGCTAAGTTTTATCAAAATCCGACCAGCCGTTCTGGTGTGTGAGATAGAGAGAGGGGTAGATTCACTCGATGATTCAAAAGCACTTGTCTACTTGAATAAAAAAGATTTGGGTTTGATTTAGAATATATTATTATACCTCATCTAAAATAGTACACCGCCAAGTGTTCATGGCCAAACATGAGTTTTTTCATTGCCGGTTCTAATACAACGCCTGCCTGAGTAGAGATCGGGTCAGTGTCGTTGCAATAGATATAGATAGTATATGAATATAAACTACAGAGAAGTTATAGAGATTTTAAAGCAAATAAATAGTATGAAGTTTGGCTCAAATTTTTAGGTCAACAAAAATGAACATAAATCATTATAACGAGCACGATTGCGAGTTGCGAGAGCGTGTCTACAGCCAAACAGTTTTAAGTAGTGCCTTTTCGTCCATACAAAGTCTTCGCCAAATATAATTATTTTAATCATCCTACAGTTGCAACGGCACCTTTTTTGGTGCTTTTGCAATATTGTCATGCCATTTGACCCAGTTTTTGTCACCCATGCCAATGCTGTGCAACTGCAAGGCCAGGCATTCTCGAGATTTATTTACGAACAAGCTGCGCTTAGTGTAGTTGATAGCAAAACATTAATGTGTGACCTGTAAAACGTAAAAGTCGGTAAAACTGCATTAAGTCAAATCAAATCCAATCAAATCGTTTATTTTTCTATCATTTTGTTACACTATTCAGTATGATCTTGAACAATGACTTAAAATTAAAAATATAATGTGCTTAATTTAAATTTGCTGCAAGTTGCAAGATCAAGATCTGGCTATCCTAGCTAGATTTTGTAGATCTGTGTTAAGGATAACCAGCCCTCTCCCTCGGTTTACCAAAAGTTGTGTGCTTGGCACATACGAATACAATTTACAATTTGCATAGAGTGTTAATAAACATTATTAGGCTTGGAAATAAAAATAAAAATGTGTGTGTGTGTGTGTGTGTGTGTGTGTGTGTGTTGCGTGTTCAAGTATTCGTATGTATAAGTGTGTGCTAATTAATTAATTATAAGTTGGTTGTCAATTTTTCTAAACATTATAGTATTTGATTTTCTTTTTCAAAAAAGAAGAAAAATAAACTAGATTATTTAACATATTAGGTATACCTTTGTAATAACTTTACAGTTAAGCTGAAAATAAATATTTTAATTTCAAATATTTTTCATTTCATTATTAAACAGGTTAACATAAGGGCTAACTTGTAGTAGTTAAAAAAAGTCTTACTTTCTTTGTACTACCCATAGAATTTAAAAAAATTAACGTTAAATTAGAGAAGACCCGCCAGCTTGG
The DNA here is from genome assembly GCA_923060345.2 of Erebia aethiops. Taxonomy (NCBI): domain Eukaryota; kingdom Metazoa; phylum Arthropoda; class Insecta; order Lepidoptera; family Nymphalidae; genus Erebia; species Erebia aethiops. The sequence goes on along the minus strand of OV281079.1, from coordinate 1,669,745 downwards.
TACAGTTAGGCTTCTCTTATGCTATACTACCTAAAATCTACTTAATTACACTGATTAATTAATTTGCTTGTTACCCGTTGCGAAGCTTCGAATTATATCTTCGAACTCTTCATCAAATCTTCGTGAAATATATAAACAACCTGAACGTATAATAGCTTTTGTAAAATAAAACCTAGTTATGAGAAAAATAATGGTCAAAAAATTCTTTCCAAAAAACCGACTTCCAAAGCCACTGTAAAGTAAAAAATAATTTTGATCTCTACACACTATGTTGGGCGAGCCTGATGCGACAACTATGCCTATCTTTGTTATACTCGCCCGACTTCAACATAGTGTGTAGAAATCAAAATTATTTTCTCTCTAAATCCCCACGGCTTAAGAGTGCAGTACCCTGCAGCATCAGAGTTGAGGAGTTAGGACTTGGTTTTAAGTATGAAGTCGTTGCTTGACACCTACAATCTGAATTCACCATTAAAAATCCTAAATCACTATGTTTAAGGAGTTCTGTACCCTGCAGCATCAGGGTTGAGGAGTTGGGACTTGGGTTTAAGTATGAAGTCGTTGCTTGACACCTACAATATGAATTCATCATAAAAAATCCTAAATCGCAATTTTTAAGGAGTTCTGTACCCTACAGCATCACGGTTGAGGAGTTGGGTCTCAGAGTTGTATTGTATACACGTGACTTGATACCTACTTTATGAATTCACCATCAAAATTTCCTGACTCCCTAGTTTTGAGGATTTCATATAGTACGGTACACCTACAGCATCAGGATTGAGGATTTGGAGTAAAAAACGGTTTAGAAACCACGGAGATATGCACCGACATACATTAAAAGAAAAAAAGATACGCACCGAATTGAGAACTTCCTCCTTTTTTGGAAGTCGGTTAAAAATCGTTTCAGATTTGACGGATTTGAGGATTACGCGTAACTTGAAGCATCAGGATTGAGGATTTGAAGTAAAAAACGGTTTAGAAACCACGGAGATATGCACCGACATACATTAAAAGAAAAAAAGATACGCACCGAATTGAGAACCTCCTCCTTTTTTGGAAGTCGGTTAAAAATCGTTTCAGATTTGACGGATTTGAGGATTACGCGTAACTTGAAGTGAAATACTTTCATCCCCTATTCCTAGAGAAGTCTATCAGGATACAAAAAAAATATCCTATTAAATTATATTGCTATGAAATAATGACGCTCTAATCTGTGATACTGAGGATCTCTATAAAATGAGACTCGATGCTATAGCTAACCTAATTGCCACTCGATGGCACAAAGATACGGCACAGAAAACTCACTATTATAGATACGGATTACGGATACACTAATGAGCTAGGAATTTTGAATTAAATCAGCCTTTTAGGTATGTATGTGGGATAATACTGCTTTAAGCAATGATATATGTATGTGTAGTAACCGAACTAAACGTTTTCACCCAGGGGTCAAACTGCCAACACCTAAGCAATATTCCTCAAAATGACAATTTTATTTTACGTACCAAGACATTTCTAAAATAAGGATTATAATTCGAAAACACAAAAGTCAACAATAATGAAACAATATGGCTTTAACCGTTGACGGTATGGCCCCTGCTCAGCAACGCTGTTCCTCTGCCTCAGAACGTGACGAGAGACGAAATAATGGCTTCAGTTTTGATATATTCGCAGACATATATAAGGCTGTCGACGTCGCATTCATCAAAGCATATCGGCGAACTGCCGTGCAACCACTTGACTAATAGCGCAGGCTGATTAATTGCTACTCACGAGCCATATGTTGACAATCTATTATATCAATATTGGACATTTGGTTGAGTGTGCAACGTGGAACATAAATTTCGCACTATTGTGTGCTATTGTCACAAAATATAAGCAGAAGAAGCGGTGACAGACTTGTGTTGTAGATACGGGGTCACGGGTTTGATCCCCGGGCACCTCTAACTTTGGAGAGTGTGCTCAGGAACTTTTCAACCTTGTTCCTCCTTCACGGTTTTACCACAGAACAGCCAGAAACCGTCAGCATTGGCCTTCATGTGCTTAATTTCCGCTGTCCAGTCTGTTTGAACGAAACGTTTTGCTCTATACGTTTCTGATTCGACCCCCCAGGATGCAGAATGCCCTTCCAGCGCATGTATCCCTTGCCACTTAAGAACCTTCAAGGCAAGAGTGAATAGGCATCTTCTAGGCAAGCGCGCTCCAACCTAGACCTCATCATTGTATTAAGCATGATTGTTGCAATCCTATTCAATGAAAAAAAAAACTTTTCACAGTTTAATGCGTTTTAAGAATTTAAATATCACTTGCTTCAAACTGTGAAGAAAAACATCGTGAGGAAACGCCCGGGAGTTGTTTACACCGTAGTACATGCGCTTCAAACTACCTGCAAATTTTAAATAAAATTAAAATTTTACAAATCAACTTATCTCTTTTTATGAAAAAAGGCGGGAGGCAAACTATATCGGGTAACTTTACTCGACATACGTAATACTGCAGTGCGTAGAACAGGCAAAATACTAGCATGAATTTTTAAAATCTTTTACTACGTTCAAGGTTGGTATGTGTGTGTATAAATAAAAGCGAAATACTACTTTTTCACTCACTCACTAATATCTCAGAAAATACATATAAAACATACAAACTTGAAATTTGGAAAGTAGGTTCCTTCTATGGCACAGACATCAGATAGGAAATGGTTTTGAAAAAATTTATGAAGGTATATGAAGGTTTTTAAGTTAGAGACTTAAAAATCAGCATTTATGTTATTAGGGTTAAATAATAAAAACCTGCATAAGCTATATATGCCTCTATAGGTAGATAGGCCTTTTGCAGAAAACAGTTTTACAGTTCTACATTTACAGTTACTTAATCGTCGTAAAACAACACATTCATAAAAGTTCAAAAGAATATGCGAACTAGAAACCGCAACAGGCTCCATGGCTCCTTGCCTCAAGAAAGTCCAAAAGTCGTTTGTGGTAATGAGCATATTATATCAAAAGTTTAAGAAATCCAATAAAAGTATGCTCCCGAAAAAAGCTTAGCTGTTGAAAATTATGTAAATGATATAACAGCATAGATTTGATTCGCTCGCCTTCTTGGTAGGAATGTCATTCCGAACCAGTGGTAGATGACTTAGCGATTCAAAGTACTTTTAAAATTAATTTATTTGAAATAAAAACATTCTTTTTTATACTTTGTAATGGAAATGACGACGGTGATCTATATCAATATTGTATGTAGTACAAATATGTATGTTTTTTAGTTATCCAAATATAAATTGATACAGTTTTGTTTGGTAGCACTGCGAAAAACCAAGTAGTAATGTATCATGAATGTACTTAGTAGATTTTCCGACTGTTAAAATCAGCTGTTACTTATAGGATACAATCTCGGGCACCTTTACAATACGTAAATATAAGAGACTATCCAATTCAAGTCAGAGCATTTCATAGTGAAGTGTACATTGGGGCTGATTCTGCATAACACAATCTCTAAACTAAACGAAAATAGCAGCTTAAAATCTAGTTCTGTCCCTTTCCTTAAGAAGTATTATGAAAAAGTTAGCAATATTTATTTTTATTTAATTTTAGTTTAGTTTAGAGATTATGCACTACAGAATCAGCCCAATTGTATAACTAATAATAAGAATTATCTATACTTATAATAAAACTTTAACTGGAAGATTTCTGTACATTTAATATATTCTGAATTTTTTTTTCAGAATATGGTTGTTAGATGGTTGTCTCTTATTTAAGAAAAAAATGTATCGTCTTGGAATTTTACTTTCATTAGTCTTTATAGTATAATAGTATATATAGTACAGATAGTATGGAAGAATGGAAGTATGGATAATCTTTATATTATATACTAGCTGACCCGGCGAACTTCGTACCGCCTTAGTATGCACAATTAAATGTATATTTTTCAATATTTCTGAGAGATTTTCTTAATATTTTTTTCCGTAAGAACCTTCTCCTAATAATAACAAATACAACAAAAAAAGAATGAGTGAAATCGGTCCAGCCATTCACGCGTGATGCCGTGACCAAGGAAAACGGGTTTCATTTTTATATATATAACTAGCTGACCCGGCGAACTTCGTACCGCCTTAGTATGCAAAATTAAATGTATTTTTTTCAATATTTCTGAGAGATTTTCTTAATATTTTTTTCCGTAAGAACCTTCTCCTAATAATAACAAATACAACAAAAAAAGAATTAGTGAAATCGGTCCAGCCATTCACGCGTGATGCCGTGACCAAGGAAAACGGGTTTCATTTTTATATATATAGATAAGATTATGAATGCGAAAGTTTGGAAAGATGGATGGAATCTGGATGCAATTTGGTACTGGAATAACACATAGGCTACTTTTTCTCCCGGAAAAACATAGAGTTCCCGCGGGAACCAAAAACCCTCAATCCACGCGGACGAAGTCGCTGGCATCAGGTAGTTAATATATATAAATGTAATAATTTTGTATAAGTAATAAGAGAATTTTAATGATGATTTTTAATTAGGAATTTCTCTGATTGGTCTGGTTTGATAGTGTTACAATGTGCTTACGTAGCACATTGTATCCCCACAATAGAATGGAAAATCAATGGCGCTGGTATTACTAAGTTATTTTTATAAATACCTAGTTGAAGAAATATCAAAGAGAGACCGAAATAATTTATAAACCATATTAGGTACGCTTGGCCTAATCATGTATAGCTATATTTATTATACTCATAATATAATTATTGTTATTGGTACTACTAACCACCACCCACCACCACTACAGCCCATTAATGTCCCATTCATAAGAGAGAGGGAATTAGAGCTTAGACCCACCACGCTGCTCCAATGCGGGTTGGAGGGCTTAAAACGACTATTATCATGTTAGTGATAATATCCGGGACCAACGGCTTAACGTGCTCTCCGAGGCACGAGGGTGAAACACCGCCAACTTCCTAACTCCGGGCTAGTACTGAGAATTTCCAGTCAGAAAAACCCAACACTTAATTATGGCCTGACCCGGGACTCGAACCCGGGACCTCGTCGGTCGCAGCCGAACATGTGAACCACTAGACCAACGAGGCAGTTAACACTAACATCTGTTATAAATTATTATAATAGATCCTTAACTTAAATCAGTTTGAAATTAAAAAGCCTACTTTATTAAATTGAATGAAATTGTATATAACTACGAGTATAAAGAAATATAACCAACTTTTTAAATTAAAATACACTAGCGTCAATCACTTTTCTATGAGCGCGCACACCAGGCGACAAGTTTGATGCGGACGTTTTGTACGGTCCGTTTCCTAGTGTGTTTTCACCCTAAAAGGCAGTTCTTAAAGTAGTATATATGCTTTAGCGTGTTTATTAAATAAAGCATGAAGCTTTAGGGTTTGTGGTAAGCAGAAATGGAGACACGTACTACTAGAGTGTAGTGCTGTATCCACTCAACGAGAAGCCTACATTGGCTCCCCAGCAACACTCCCGGAAGTCCTCGCCGACCTGGGCGGCCTGCTTGGATTCTGGAGTGAGCTCGGCTGGCTGGAATGATCCGGCGGGGAGTCGCACCAGAGGTCTCACGCACAACGGGCAACCCTGCCTAAGTGCGGAAAAGCCCAGGGAAAGAAGAAGAAGAAGAAGCAGAAATGGCTTGACACAAAGTCTACAGACTTGAAATGAAAAATACAATTCCATTGAAAGTTGAATAGAGACCTAACCTCAAATAACATAGAGTTGAAAATTCAACGAAATCCTACGACTTCTTTCAGCTAATATGCAAAACACGAGAACAGCTGCAGGCTGCTGCCGCTTACATATATATCAATATAAATTCTAAAGATTGTCTGTCTGTAAAATTATTAGCTCAACTAAACTATTCGATAGCTAATCTATTTGATAGCTGCACTAGTCGATGATGCACGCAACTTCAAGGTTTTAGATTCTCGTGGGAACTCTTCAACTTTCTGGGATAAAATGCAGCCTAATGGGCTTTAGGCTCCATTCCAAAATATTAATCGGTTCATTCATTCAGTCAGTTGAGTCATGCAACATCCAAACTTTCACATTGACAATCTATTCGATTCTATATAACTTGACGTTGACTGTGATCTTAAATGAAGTACACAATGATAATGGAAGCGGGCTAAGCTGAAAGGAATATGACAGTTTAATTAAGCCTATAGCAACCAAGCCTATATTCCTATATCTATCAATAAATTTCATTTCATTTCATTTCATTCCTATATCTACGCGGCATAGCACCGGAACGCTCAAGATGTTTGGCAACACGGCTGTACCATTAGGCTAACTACAAGGCACACTTAGCTACGACCAAAGCCTTCCACCGGATCCAGGGACTACTTCGAAAGGTAAATGGATGTTCTCAGTCGTCATTAACTTTTCCCATTGAAATATCTAATATATATCTCACAGGAAATAAATAAATCTACGCAGATGAAGTCGCGGGCAGAATGTAGTTTAAAAATGTTAGAATCCGATATGAACTCAAACCAATTTGACCAATCGTTAAATATGTTAAAGAGAATACTTATAAATTACTCTTGGATAAATGATATTATGATGTTAAGGAATATTTTTAACATATTTAACGCAATGATGTGAAGGAATATATTATGATCGAATTGTAACTTTTAAGTATTCTAAGCATTGATTCTATTTCAATGATTCTAAGCATAATTCCAGAATTGGGCAAATAATTAAATTGCTTTTAAATATATTTTTGTTCTCTTTTCAAAACTTAAATTCGTATAGAGATTCCACGAGAGATTTAATGTAAGTAGGTAAATATAAAACTTGGTTAAAGCATTTCGACAATAATTAATTCTTTGGTAAGGCTGCAGTTGCTACTGCTCAAAATAACGACCTAAACACCGAAGGCATTTAATAATAGTATGAGTCTCTGAGATGCAGTCTGAAGATGCCGACCAAAGTCAAAATACTCGTATTTCTGTAAATAATTCCAATATGGCATTCCCGCCAACGAACTGTCTCAGTGAAATACATCGAATGAGCCAAAATACGAGTATGTCTATTTTACCTCCACCAATAAATAAATTAACTCTTTTATCTTTTCTTAAAAGCTGACAATGAAAAAAACTAGAAGTTTGATTCGCTATAATCCGCCACAGAAGGCAAATCTATGTGGTACAGTGCGTATCTTGAACCAGATGCCCGCGACATTCACCACACACATTTTTGAGGGTTTATGTGGATAAACCCTCTTTTCTATTGATATTTTCTATTTTATTATTATTTATATATCTATTATTCATTATTAAGTACTTATTGGTTATTGCCTCAATGCTTGAATCGCTTTCCTCCTGTCGTCACTTTTTATTCCATCATGTATAACACATAGTAGTAGCTATAAACAACCACCTTACCTATTTTTCGCTGCTAGATACCGGTTACGTGCCTCCGCATTTCAACAACAAACACTTACCTGGAAAGAAAAAAAAAATCAATAAACAGGTCCATATTGTGTTTATCTGTCTATTAGGTACCATCCTGCAGGCTAATGATCTGACGCCCACTTGAAGAAATGCCGAGTTATCCTTTTAACCCAGAGTTAACCGCTACTTTGACAGAATTCGTATAAAACTTCTGTCAAAATTTCAAATTCATTCCTGGGTCAAACCAATTACCTTTTCTGTGGTTAACCCAGCGTCTCTGCAAGTGGGCCTAAGGATGAAGTGAACTATGTGAAAGACACAGAAACAGCTTGCACCCTGGGGTTGGAGTAAGTAAACCACGTAGGTACCTAAGAGTTACAATGTTACAAATCTCATTCCTCAATCTCATCCACATCGTGGATTACCACGAGGATGAAGTCGGAAGAGATTATGTAAATGATAAAAGAGCATGGATTTGACTCACTCCAGCAACGCTAAGGACAGTGGTTACTTATGTCTGTAAATTAATTTTTCAAAAGAGCAACCACCGAGTTTTTTTCTGGTTCTTCTCGGTAGGAATGGCATTCCGAACCAGTGGTAGATTCACTCGACTATTCAAAAGCACTTGTCAAAGTCTACTTGAATAAAAAGTTTTGTATTGGATTATTTTTATAATTGAAGACGATTTTAATTTATTCCACATAATTGTATGGTATATAATATGTATATCCGTATTTATATAATATTTATATAATAATTATATAATTGTATATTTATGTATATATTTTATTTTAGTTTAAGTATAATAATGTATTATATGTAGTATTGTTGTATATGTATTGTTATGTAATCTTTCGTAGGTATATAGATTTATGATAATTTGAGCCACCTGCTTTTTATTATCCTTGCGTTCTCCTAATCCCCTGCCTTTATTACCTGCCTAGGTTGCCTGGAAGAAATGGCTATGAAGCCATAAGGCCGCCATTTGCATCTATTTTGTTTGTGTTATTTCATGTTTTTATTGTTTTTTTTTCTTGTGTGGTACAAATAAAGTATTTAATAATAATTATTATTATTATTATGTCTGTCTCTTCCAACTCCGGGACCATGGGGTCCCGGACCTTTGGAAGGCATAAGCCGGAACCAACTCGCAGAGGCCCGTTGGACAATCCCCGGTTAGTGCAGGACTATTGCAAAACATGGACGTAAATGATATGTATGGGTCTACGGTTTTGGGTTGCTATAATGGACTGGTGAAATAGGTCTATGGAAGATTAATATATTATTATTATTATTATAATGTGTTCTTGGATTAATTGGATGATCCTCTTCAACTGCTCATATTTATTTATTATTTATTTATTTATTAGGATAGCCAACAGTTGTTACATTAAATTACATGATAAAATTAATTAAACTCATACAAAATATATATCCTAAATGTACAACCAATTATAGGCTAACACAACACGCATATACTCATAGTATTATTATCTCGTGTTTATTGTAAACGTTTAACTGTGCTAGTACGTGCTCATAGCAGCAAGCTGTACAATCTGTGAATCAATGCAAATTGCTGCGTCTGTTGGAATTTGATTATTCCCATGGTAAAGCTCCCACATTTCTTTAGCGCATCACGCAAACGTTAAAGATTTCGAACATCGAAATATATCAACGTTTGCGTGAGGAGTTCCGCCCTCTGTCTACCACAAATTGTTCTGATGAATAAGTTCGGAGTTGGATTTGGACGTGAAAATTTGAAAACCCATATCAACAGAACAGCTTTTTTTAGAAATGAGGAAAATCGATAAGTACTTAAGTTTATTGGTCAAACATGGAATCTATCAACGTTACCGAGCAATTAACCATGCTCGTAATACTCGTACTAAGCTTCAACTTACAATTTATAAATTATTATGTAAATCGTATTGTTCAGGATGTTCACAACGATTTTAAGGTTCTGTAAAAAAATGGAAAAACGGCAAACAATATTTGGTAAACATTTACTACAAATTTTGGTCTTCAAAAACATTATTTTGGTTAGCAAGTTTAGAGTCTTAAAAGTATTTTTGGTGGTTGTTATATTAATTAATCCCATTAAATATTAAATACGTTGTACGGGTTGAATTTCGAAAATTCTTTCCATAGTAAACCTCTAGGGTGCTGAAAATTTCAAAATTATACGTTCAGCCGTTTGGGCTGTAGCTGTAGGTCTATCAGTCACTCAGTACTTGTAGCCTTTTAAAGCTGTTATTAATTAAGTACCTACTTATATTTTAGATTTTTTCATCTTTAAAATGTGTTGAGCATTGCTTACGTCATTTAAAACCAGTCAATTTATGTAGACATTCTGCAAGCAGCAGTGAGTCGATATAACTACTGCATCGGACTAGTGCCATCTAGCCATGAGTAGGGATATTAAGTGTTTTATTTTTTTTCGTCTTAAAACCATCGCAATCAAAATATTACCATTGACAGAGCCCTCTAGGTACACTGAATACAACCCTGTCGTCCTTCCGGGGGCACTACTGTGTCCCTAGATTCGATAATGTTCGTCTAGATGGCGCGACTAGATATTTTTTTATATGGACTACAAATTGGCGCCATCTATCGTAGGGTGCAAGAATAAATAGGCAACCAGGGCCAGACAGTTAGTTATTAGTAATAAATGGTTCTGTTGTTCTTATTTGGTATCTATGAAGTACATCAAGAAAGCTCCAGGTGGCGCTGTTCAAATGTTAGGATGCTGTAAAAAATATTTTGTTTTCTTGCAAAAGATATTTTAAGTTATAATATGAGATTATTATTAAAAATATGAAAGTGCCTTTTACTTAAAATTTAGGTTACGACCAGAATTTTTCATGTCCTATAAAATTGTTAATGCTACAGGTTCGTAGCTTCGTAGCACTAGCTACGAGCAGCGTAGCGAGAAGTTAACGTAGCAAAACAAAGCTAATTTATTCATTCTTATCCTTTGAAGCGAATAAGCACGAGATGTTTTCCAGGTTTTCATTCACGGTCGAATTTCTTGGATAAGATTTCATAAATTTGCTTATGTAATGCTGACTTTGAGGCCAGGCTACGCGCTACTTACTATGTATACTTATAACATACTTAGAACTTATAAGTTTACATGATTTTATAGCATTTGTTTTCGTAATCCACGACATAATAATAAATCTAGAGTTGTTGCACTCGTACTTCTACAAAAAGTTTTGTTGCATATGTTACAAGAGCTACATTTTTGTTCTGTTTTATCTTGGGGCCATGGAGTCTTACTCAAAACCTTTGACCTTGGGGTTCTAGGCCCTAGTTGTACGGACATATTATATCTGTCAATTGCGATTGTTAAGCAACGTTGACCCAAGTCGATAACTGGATGGATGACCTGTTTTGTATTTCTCGGGTTTACGGGTTTCTGGGGTTACGCTCCTCAGCAATGAGGCAAAGCGAGAGGCGATCTTGTAGTGGGCTCTTCACAGATCAGGGCGCATTTGGAATCCTCGTAGCTTTAGTTATAAGATACCTTAGTTGATTATCACAATCAAGTTTTATAGGTTTCGGAGTTCGGACGTCATTATGTGTACAATGTACCTAAATTGAATAAATAAATATTGATTGATTGAGAGTAAGGCCTTAAAAATCCTTCGCTCTTATTGTGTTTTCTCCCAACGGATATTATTTTTCCATTTGAATAGAATGATTGGGAAGATTTAATAACAATTATTTCTTTGTGTGAAGTTTTGTCAACACGCTTGCGTGTGTTTGCCGGTAATTAATTACTATTTGTGATGGTATCGTACGTGTGTAATTGCTGTACATACTCGTTATTACAGGTTTCGAAAATTGGCCTGAGTTTTTGTCATGCTTATAATTATATAATTGTTGAACGCTGGAATGGTTTTATTGTGCATCTATGTCATAACTCATAACCTTAAAACATTACGCACCTATTTTTCAAAAATTCCAAATAACCAATGCTTTTCGGACATCGCTTGAGATAGGTACTCGTAAATCATAGGTAAAAATCTATATCTAAATATTTCTATTGGTCTAAAATCGTGATATTTCAGTTATTAAATTAAAATTACATAGGAATAGATATTCTCAGCTTTTTATTGAAATTTTATTGTTTTTTATCTTAACTATTATAATAAATGCAAATGTGAGTTTATTTGTTTGTTACAATTCTACGGCTTTTTTAACCACTACAAGTTAGCCCTTGATTGCGATCTCACCTGATGATAAGTGATGATGTAGTCTAAGATGGTAGTGGGCTAACCAATTAGGGGTCATCATCATCATCATCATTCATCATCATCATTTTTTGTGGGGAATAAAAATAAAACTTAAAACCACCCAGACGAAGTCTCGGGACTCGGCTAGTTAAAAAGAAAACTATTTTATTTTATATTATTCTACTGCTAGCTGATCCGACAGATGCCCTGTCCAACTTTCAATAAATTTAGTTCACACAAAATTTCATAGTTTTTTTTTTAAACCATTCCAGTATTGAAGCGAACAATACAAAAAAATGTTCAATTCGGTTGGGCCATTTTTTGCGAGACTACGCACGGGCATTGATTTTTATTTAGATTCTAACTATTAGACTGCTATCTAGAGGGTAAATGTGATCACGCAGTCTAAGATGGTAGCGGGCTAAACTGATAGGGGTTATATTAAAGCCACCTGTACAACCGATTTTGACGTAATTTGGGTTTAGGATTATTTTTCAAAAAACTTTTTTTTTTCAAAAAACAAATCCACGCGGACAAAGTCGAGGACATCATCTTAGCTATCATCTTTGCTCAGTTAGCAGTAAATGAAAATAAATCAAAGTAACACAGTATCTTTACATAATATACTCAAAGGCCCGTAATTCTCTTGGAAAAGCTTAACAAGTTCCTACAAGACGAACTTTGTTCAACTGGCAAACTTTTATTCAATCTCGCCTTGAAATTCAAAGTTACATGGATAGTTTGGACGTCGGTGTGTATTACCAAGTTTACATGCAAGCCGTCGCTTGACGACGCGCGACGGCCACGCGGTGCGGACAAAGTTTTGGCACGAGGTGGCCATCCTATCAAACCATACGAGACATTCCGCTAACGACTTACGAGTACAGTTTTCGTAGAATATACTAGCCGATGCCCGCGACTTTGTCCACGGGGATTGAGTTTTTTGGTTCATTCATCGCATTTATAATATTAGTATAGAAGTATAGACTAGCTGATGCCCAATACTTTGTCAGCGTGGTTTAACTATTTTGATTCCCGCTGGAACTCTTTAATTTTCCCGGGAAAGTAACCTATGCATTATTCCAGACTATAATCTATCTCTGTGCCAAATTTCATCCAGATCCGTCTAGCCGTTCTGGCGTGATTGAGTAACAAACATCCATCCATCCATCCGTACATCCAAACTTTCGCATTTATAATATTAGACAGTATAGATTTGTATAGACTAGCTGACTCGAAACACGGTATTCTTACTCGTAGTTATCGTTATTTCAACGTAAAGTCATATAGAATTAACGCCACACGGTTATTATTTTACGTTTATCCAGGAAAAATAAGGAGTTCCCGCGGGAATAAAACAACTCAAGCTACGTAGACGAAGTCGCGGGCATCATCTTTTAATCCACTACAAGTAAGCCCCTTGCCTGCGCTCTCACCTGATGCTTTCATCTATACCTACTAATATTATAAATGCGAAAGTCAGTTTGTCCTTCAATCACGCGCAATGGCTTGACATGATTTATTGCATGGGTATATTTGAGGACCTGGAAAGTGACATAGGCCACTTTTTATCCTCGAAAACAAACACTTCCTGTGGGGTAGTATGCTCTTTTTCTCGCATTTGTTCTTTAATTAGGCGGAATAGTTACAGACGTGATTTTTTGCACAGGTATACCTAGTTGAGGAGCTGGAAAGTGATATAGGTAACTTTTTATCCCGTAACTAACAGTTCGGGGGGGATATTGGAATGCTAAAAGTAGCATACCAATATCCCCCCGGAACTGTGTCCAACACATTTGTCTGAAACACATTTGTCCCTCAAATAGTCTTCAAGTAGCTGAGTTAAATAACGACGTGATTAATGTTTAGGACCTGGAAAGTGGCAAAGTCTACCTTTTTGTTCCGGGAAAATTAACGGTTCCTGTGGGATATCATGCAGTTTACGTATTTTTACTTCAATCATACGGCAATGAAATAACACTTCGACCTGATTTTTTTAGAACCAGGAAATTAACATGTGCTTCCTTTATCTTATATTATTATAAATGCGTAAGTGTGTTTGTTCGTTTGTTGGTTTCTGTACTAAAATATCAAGATCTGAGTTCCTGGAAGTTGTTCTCATTAAAGTAAAAAAAATGTCAATTTTTCACATAAATTAGTAATTGTTCCCTTGAGCCACGCAAGCGAAGCCGCGGGTAATAGCTAGTACTTTTATATTTTGACGATCTCTATGGCGCAGTGGAGAGCTTCGGTTCGATCCCCGGCAGGTCAATTTGGAAATTTCTAATTTCTAATTTTTCTCTACTTTGGCCTGGTGGGTGGCTTTAATCGTGGCTATTTACCACCCCACCGGCACAGACGTACCGCCAAGCGATTTAGCGTTCCGGTACTATACTGTGTAGAAACCGAGTTTAGGGGTATGGGTTTAATATAACCGCAATGCCCTTACCATCACCAATCTACCAGGTTAGCCCGCTAACATCTTAAACTGCATGATGATGCAGAGATGGTAGCGCCCTTCCAAATTGACCTACCGAGGATTGAACCCGGGACCTCCCGCCTTAAGACAACAGCGCTCAATACTGCGCCAGAGAGTTCGTCAAAATATGGAAGTACCTATCAATATAAAAGTAATAATAACTGCAGATACCAAATACCATCTCTATTGTGATTTTTAATATTCTGCGTGCTATCCACATGCCATTTTGTGGACAAATGGAGACCCAATTTTTTTCCACCGACAATGTTTCGGATTCGCTTTGTTGTGCCGGCACGAGCTCGGCGCATCTTTCCCTGCACACCGGAATTAACAAATCCATTCATTCATTCATTTTTTCATTCAGTATCGAGACATGGTAGCTGAGTATAGTCCGTCATACTTAACTGACCCGGTGGCCAAAATTGGAACTAATTGTTATGCATGTTATGTTTTTGAAAGAACTGGAAGTTTAATTTGCTATAATCCACCACAATAAGTAAATCTATGTGGTACATGACGTGTATCTTTTCGATATTAACCACACCACACAAATCTTGAAAATTATTCTCAACGCACATCATTCAATCAGACACCGGGGCTATTTTATGTTTTTTGGATGGATATTTGACGACCTTCATGGCGCAGTGTGTAGCGCTGTTGTCTTAACGTGCGGAGGTACCGGGTTCGGTCCCTGGCAGGGTCAATTTGGGAATTTATAATTTCTGAATTTTCCCTGGTCTGGCCTGGTGGGAGGCTTCGGGCGTGGCTAGTCACCACCCTACCGGTGAAGACGTGCCGCCAAGCGATTTAGCGTTCCGGTACGATGCCGTGTAGAAACCGAATAGGGGTATGGGTTTAATATAACTGCCATGCCCCTAACAGGTTAGCCCGCTACCATCTTAGACTGCATCATCACTTACCATCAGGTGAGATCGCAGTCAAGGGCTTGGGCAAAGGTGGATAAAAAAAAAAGTTGACTCTAAAATGCCTGTTTGTAAAGTGACGATGTCCGGTGTCGGAGGGAATCGTGCGTTGAGAACAATTTGCAAGATTTGTGTGGTGTGGTGAATACCGCACATAGATTTACCTTTTGTGGCAGATTATAGCGAATTAAATTTCTGGTTCTTTAATTATCATGGACTTCCGCAAAAGAACGCCTGATTCTATCCAATGTTATGTTTTTCTTTTTATTTCATTTTATCATATCTACTAGCGACGCTGTCACCGGGTTAGATAAGTTGGTGGGAGATAAATTGAAAATGTTTACACATGAATAATTTTACCCGATTCTAGAATTCGCGGGGTTAATCTATTTAGTCTTGATACCAAAAAATGGAGAGTTCCTACGGGATGTTGAAAAAATGGAGAGTTCCTACGGGTGTTGAAAAAAAACTGAGAGTTCCTACGGGATGTTGAAAAAACGGAGAGTTCCTACGGGATGTTGAAAAAACGGAGAGTTCCTACAGGTGTTGAAAAAAAACGGAGAGTTCCTACGGGATGTTGAAAAAACGGAGAGTTCCTACGGGATGTTGAAAAACTTGAACACAACGAAGTAATGGCCACTATCTAGTCCATACCAATACTTAATATTATAATAAATGCAAAAGTGTGTTTCAATTTTCAATTTAATTTATTATGAATACAACAATATGTACAAATACAATATACTCCTTAAAAATAGACAAGATTATTATTATTATTCTGATACATTTGAACAAAGAAGTGCTTTAACACCCGTTCTAAGATAACTTGTACTAACGTTTGTCTGTCTGCTACGTTTAATGGCCTATCTTTTCAACCGATTTTGATGAAATTTGGTATAGAGGTCGGTTATTTCCCGGGGAAGGACATATACTTACTACTTATCACGAAAATGAAGGAGTTCCCCGGGATTCAAAAAAACTGAAACTACGCAGACGAAGTCGCGGACATCATCTTGTATTCAATAAGCGGCACAGTGCATTTCATATTTCAATCAAACCATACATCAACGGCTCAAACACTCGTATTGGGGAAGAGCCATTCATGAATCGCAATAAAATGCTCCACGCTAAGTAAGTACAGTACATGGCGCGTCCGCAGGAGTGGAACTGTGTAACCATGTGTTTATATTGACAATAGTCGCTATAAGGCTGCCTTTCTACCACAGACGTACTACAGTGGTATATACACTTCAATCATACTAATATTATAAATGCGTATCCAGTCCTTCAATCACCCCATAACTTAGCAACGGGTCTACGTGTTTTTTGGCATGGGTATGGGTATAGTTGAAGACCTAGAGAGTAACATAGACTACTTTTTATCCCGGAAAATTATTTCCCGCGGGAATAAAAAAACAAACCACGCGGACAAAGACGCGGGCATCAGCTAGTTATTAAATACATATAAAACGCGATTGTTATAATCAATTATAGTATCTTGAAACTACATCTACGAGGGTTCAAAACGCGCCCTGGTCTGAGAAGAGCTCGCAACAAACTCTGCTGGGGTTTACTTGATGTGCTACGTTGCTAAGTTACGGATGTGTATCACTCGATCTAATATCCAGCGATCTAAGCTATTATCAATCAAGCATTGCAGCATTACCAATAGCAGCATTGTTGGATTTGACAAACATCCGTACCTTAGCAACGTGGCACATGTCTGGTGAAAAGACACCCTAAACCTTTTGCATACAGCTTCACTATTAGATCTTAGCTTTTCCTGTCCAGTCCGTTTCATATTGAGTCTAATAAAGCCCTTTTATTTTAATTTTTAGTCAGAAATGAGGAGATTCGTAGGAATACCAGAGTAACTGACATAGCTCGAAGAGCTCACCAATCATAAGTTGCAATGGGCGGAGCACATAGTTCGAAGTACCGATAGGCGAAGGGGCGGCTGTACTATTACTGATTCTGTGGTAGGGATCCCAAGGTGCTCGAATGGCGGCCTCGCACTGGAAAGCGCAGCGTTGGACGACCCCCCACTAGGTGGACGGACGATCTCGAGCCGCCGAGTAGCTGGAAGCCATTGGCATAAAACTGTTTTCTGTGGCGATCCATGCAGGAGACCATCGTCCAGCAGTGGACGTCTATAAGTTGAGACAACGATGACGACGACGAAAGCACATTCTAGTGTAATAAAGATTGATAGACTTTAGCAGAACTGGTCTTCTTTAACTGCAAATTGCTGTTCCTATAACTAGATGAGGTCTATGATATACGAGTAAAGTAAGTCAGCCCCTGAACTTGCCTCTTGACTGCCTCGTTGGTCTAGTGGCTAGCATGTTCGACTGTCGCTGGGTATAACTAACTGTTGGGTTTTTTGACTAGAAATTCTGAATACTAGTCCGGAGTTAGGAAGTTGGCGGTGTATCACCCCCATGACTCGGAGAGCACGTTAAACAGTCGGTCCCGGTTATTATCACTAACATGGTTATGGTCGTTAAAGCTCACCAACCCACATTGGAGCAGCGTGTTGGGTCTTAGCTCTAATTCCCTCTCCTATGAGAGTGGAGGCCTGTGCTCAGCAGTGGGACGTTAATGGGCTGTAGTGGTGGTGGTACATACTGACACCCGTTCCCTTATTCCTTGATTACTTTAGTATGAAACCCTAAAAAGAAAATCGCTGTGAGCTATGGCTCTTAGTGTAATAGGAGGCAATAAATCCGTGGCCACAACTCGTATCGGAATATTTGGCATGGTTCTAGCTCTACAGCCGCCGCTGTTTTGTTGCACAAGAATGCTCTTTGGTCTCCTATTACATCTACGTGAATATTTATTACATTAATCTCTATGTCGCAGCTGGATTGTAGAATCCACCGTATTACTACAATTTGTATTTTACGATTGAGCGGCGACATTTATACATTTTGTGCTGTAGGTACATATAGGTATTATTATACCATTTTAAATTTATTTCAGTATTGAAACGCCCGCTTTTTTATACATTTAAAATTTCATCGTAAAATATGTATTATAAGCTGTGCCCAGCCAGCTATTGTTACATGTACCTACTCAATTCCAACAAGTATATTTAAAATTAAATCTAAAATAATTTTTTAAATTAATGTTTTGTTTTTAAATGTTTTTTAAATAAATGTAGCTTTTATTTTTAATAAGTACCTACTTACTACTTAAATATTTGATTACTAGCTTATTCCCGCGACTTCGCTCACGTTATACAAATCTTAGCGGATGCCGCCGTGATAATTACTCTGTAGGTGTTGATTCCCTTGCAAGTGTAGAATATTCGCAGCATAAACGGCTGTATCTTTTGATTGCGTTGGCTTAGAAGTTTGATTTTTTCACAGCTCCAAGGGACATTAGACCTGAGTATTTGATATGAATTGCAGCTTGATACCTCCATGGGTTCCTGAGAAGGGTCTTGACAGACAGATGGACGGCCAACAAAGTAATCCTATACGGGTTCCGTTTTTTTTCCTTTTGAGGTACGGAACTCTAAAAACAATAAGCAAAGATAAATATCAATATGTCAAATCGATTAAAACTTCTTCATAAAGATAGTCGATTGGTAACAAAAGTTGAATCAGTAACGCATTAGAACATCATTGTATAGAGCTGCCAAAAGTAAAATAAATGATTGGACCGATAGGAGCTTTGCATTGATATGGTATATAATAGTTAATGCGGCATAGTGCAGGAATATTCGGAGAATATACTCGTAATATTATGAAACACGATGCGCTCGGGAGTAAAACTAAGTTATGCGAGCCCCATGAGACGCTCGCTTATTTAAAATGCTTTGAATATTATTATTTAATATGCATTATAAACAAGAGTGTCACATCTGTCGTTTATGTACATAAAATTTTTCGAAAGCTTACTTAGGTAATAAAATAGCGGAAATCCTGATAATATTTTAAATTCCGACTCTTCTCAGTAGAATTTCTTTCCAAAACGGTGGTAGAGTCAATACATGATGTAACGGAGACACCTGTATGTCCTAAATAAAATAAATAAATTTAGTATAAATGTGAATGAGTGTTAATTGGTCGGTTTTTCCTTCAGTCACAACAGAGCAATGCATCGAATTTATTTTTTCTAATTGGAGATCGACATAGGCTTTTTATCCCGAAGAATCAACATTTTACCCCGAGGTTTCAAAACCTAAATAAACTTAGACGAAGGCGAGAGCATTTTATAATTTAAATATTACTAAATTAATCAAATTATTTTTCAGTCGAAGCTTTTTTACGGAAATGTATAAGTCAATTAATTTAATTAATTCCAAATAATATAGGTACAAAAAAATATTATGTCCATTCTGAAATTGTTGTATCTTCCTTCGTCTTATATTATACACACATCAGTCATCACTCAGTGTTTCATGGAACAGGGATTCAGTATGGGGTACTTAAGTAAATAATACTTTAATAATTCTAATGGCTTGCCTCAGGGGCCATACTGCAAACGCTTAAAGCCATATTGTTTCATTATTGTTGACTTTCGTGTTTTAGAATAATAATCCTTATTTTAAGGACGTCAAGGTACGTGAATAATGCTTAAGTATTGCTTTATGCGTCAGCAGTATGGCCCCAGAACTATAGGCCAGGATGCACGTCGGGCAATTAATATTGACGACCTCCCCGGAGGAGTGGTGAGCGCTATGGACATAAAATTAGTGGGAGGTCGCGGGTTTGGTAACCGGCAGACGCAATTTGGAAATTCATAACGTAAATCGTAACGTAATTACGAAGCGATTTGCTTTCCCGTCTCTAATTCGAACCGCTAGAATATGGAATGCCCTTCCGGCTTCCGTTTTTCCCTCCGGCCTCCAACTTTAATATTTGACCGAGCGAAGCGAAGTCTTTGAGTCTACTTGAGTGAATTTGCACTTGTCCGTCTGTACGTCCGTCCGTCTGTCAGAGCCTTATAACTTCTAAATTAGTGAACATTATCACTGCAAAGGACTTGCCCAGGCCAACTATGGGAGCTTGCATAGTGTAGCATAGTGCAATTTTTTTTTATTATTGCTACTGTTATATTTTATACTTTTCAGATAAAACCGTTTCAGAAGTCTGAAGGCTCACAAAAATAAAATAAAAATAAAAAAAGTTTCACCAGACAACTGATGCTTTCCCACGCTAGATGGCGCTAGACGTTGTGGTTAGCGAATCTAAACAATTATTTTCAACTATTCGACTACGTTGTTCAGGAAAAAATTAAGCTTTGCATTATTTGGGCAGGGATGAGGATAATACTGGAATGATAAAACTATATTTGCAAGAATTATGTAATTCTTTTAATAAATCACATTTACTACATTTTCACCAAATTGGCGCTACTAAAAAGAGGCCTATATCCAACATACTAATTATCATTGAATAAATGCTGTTTATGATTGGGAGTGAAGCTTCTCGTTCCTGGTGTACCTGGTGTACCTAGGTACCAAAGATTTGTGCAAAGTAACGTAACGTCTATGTACCAAACTTACCCGCCGCCAGCCACCAGGATCATCTGCATCTTGCCTGGGGTTCGCGCGCCTTTCCCGTAATAATCTTCGCATAACTCCCTATCTCCTGGTCACACTATCACTTATAATCACTACATTCACTTAACACACAAAAAACAACAAATATTTGGATTGTCACGGGAATAAGATGTATCGAAAACATAGTGTATTGTTCCTCATTTTCATGGTAAGTTTTGGTTCGAAAACGTTAAAATTATGAAGCACTGTGTTCCAGTTTTGTAGAACATTATTTATTTATTTATATGCAACTACGACTCATATTTATTTCACTGTTTATTTTTACACAAGCATTTTATCATATTTGTTACTACAAGAAAGAATGAAAAGTTTAAATATAGTCAAGTAAAGTTAGCTTGGCCAGTCTCTCTTCGTCTAAGTTGTTTAGAAGGACTATAACTTTTTTGATCTTAGACAGGATTTTTCAGATTTTCATGGGCAATTATATAGTTGTTCTCTTAAGATGGACTATAATATACTTAGCGCCCTACGATGCCTCAGACTACCTATTAATAGAACTAATTATAAATTATTATTCAATCTGTACTAATAAGCGTGTCGTAGAAAACAAATTGTATTTAAGCTCAATTATTATAAATGCAGTGGAATTCGGTTTTTTAAAATAAAAGCAGAAATCAACATTAAATTTTTCTACTGAAACTTATATAAATATTAGATTTTTAATAGAAAAATTACTTTGTAATAAATATTTCTTTTGTTCCATATTTTTCCTTGTCCAATTATAGTACATATCTAATGGCATAAATCATACAATGTTAAGTAGTGGGTACTCGTGTGAAATGACAAACGTGGCATATTAATATGGTTTTATACTGTAAATAAGTAATGATGCAGGCGGTACAACAAAGCATGTAAAAGGCTGTTTCCCAACTGGGTACGTTGCAAATCGGTGTACTTAAACGGGCATAATCCGACCCACTTTGCGAAAAGTTGCGAATATAGTTTTAAATCGAATAAATATTTAAATTCTTTTATTATATAACAATGTGCGACAAAACACGAGTGATCCACGTGATAATTTTTTACATAGGGAGACATGCGCCGTCTCTTTTGCATATTAGTCACATCTATAGACGTAAGGCCGGCCTAAAACCAATTAAACCAATCGGTTTAAAACCTAAAAAAACGGTTAAAAAACCAAAAAAAAACAATTTTTACGGTTTTCAGATCGATCGATCGATCGGGATAATCGAACGGATGTTGAACAATTATGCTACCACTACAGCCCATTAACGTCCCACTGCTGGGCACAGGCCTCCAATCTCATAGCAGAAAGGGAATTAGAGCTTAGACCCACCACGCTGCTCCAATGCGGGTTGGCCGGCTATTGTTCAACAACAACAATAATAATGAATTCTTTAAATTTATCTCTTAGTGACTCTCTTGGTCCCATACTATATATAGCTCGAACAGCCTTCTTCTGCAGCACAAAAACAGAATTAATATCAGCAGCATTACCCCATAATAATATACCATATGATATAATGCTGTGAAAGTAACCAGAATAAACTAATCTCGCCGTTTCTATATCTGTCAACTGGCGAATCTTTTTAACCGCATATGCAGCAGAACTAAGCCTGTTCGACAAGTCATTTATATGATGGCCCCATTGGAGTTTAACATCTAACGTTATTCCGAGAAAAATAGCGGTATCCACTAAATCTAATTCCTCATGATCAAGTTGTACAGTGGTTTTTACCTGTTTGACATTAGGTAATGTAAATTTAATACACTTTGTCTTTTTTCCATTGAGGAGTAGGTTATTATAGCTTCAAACCACTGTGCCATTTTAGTGAGAGAATTGTTTACTTCGTCAAGAGATGTTTCGTAACGATTTATTTTAAACAAAAGTGATGTATCATCAGCAAACAATACTATCCCATGATTATCCTCGGCAAGATAAGGAAGATCGTTAATGTAAATGAGGAATAGAAAAGGCCCTAAAATTGAACCTTGTGGAACCCCCATTTTTACAATCGATCCGGAAGACCGCTTTCCATTGACGTCTACCTTTTGTATCCTACTTTTTAAGTAGGAATTCATCATATCCAGTGCTACACCCCTAATTCCATAATGGTGCAGTTCTCTGACTGATTTCTGATATTTCGTGATCAACATAATCAAAAGCCTTGGATAAATCACAGAAAACGCCAAGTGCATCACGTGACTCCTCCCAGGCTTCGAATATATTTTGAATTAGCTCAACACCAGCATCGATTGTTGAGCGACCCCGTGTAAATACAAACTGTTTACTGTGTAATAAGTCATTATTACAGAAATGATTAAGCAATTGAATTAATATTAATTTTTCAAATATTTTACTAAAAGTTACAGATATAGGTCTAAAGTTAGTGGGGTCACTGGTACTACCTGATTTGAATAGGGATAATATTTTACTATGCTTCATTAAGTCAGGAAACTCCCCACAATCAATACAATTATTAAATATTAATGCTAACTCGGGTGTAACGATATCAATCAATGATTTTAAAACGCAACTGCCCCACAAATCATTTCGTCTTATTATTAATTAATTTGAATGCTTTAATAACGTCAGAGAAGTTAACGTGACAGAATTTAAAAACGTTATTACATTCAGGCACGTTATCCTCCAGTAAAGTAAGAGCGGCATTTGGTGAGGAGTTCAACGATTTTGTGGTAGAAACAGGAATATCCGTAAAGAAGCCTTCAAAAACAGAAGCAACTTCGGAGTCCGAACTTACAGATGTATTACCGACATTAAGTTTAAATTCACGATTTTTTCGTGTTGCTTTTCCTGTTTCTTCATTCACTATGTTCCAAGTAGTTTTGATTACGTTGGAGCTATTTTCTATCTTAGTTTGAATATGTTTTGATTTAGCCACAATGCAATCTCTTTTAAATTTCTTGGAAAATAGTTGAACATGCTGCTTGAACTCATCACCAGTATCATACTGTCGCTCTGCATACAATTCATATAATTTTTGCCTATTTCTGTGTAATTCATTTGATGCCCATTCGCTAAAAACGTTTGCATCAGTACCTACTACTACATACATACTTAAACTAAAAAAATGAAGCAAACAGGGCCACGAAGATGTCAATGAATGACCGTAATTCCCTTGCACGTTAGATTATTTCTATGATATCTCATAAGATATTCATCTAAATAAAATGGTGTAAAGGACAGTTTTTATCTTAATTAAATACTTGAGATGACAAACATATGTATTTTGATGAGGATTAATACTATATCGGTAAAAACACCTTCGCAATTAAAGCATTGGTTTAGACCAAATTTGAAAATCATAAAAATGGTTATTGTAAATCAACCATAGAAGATATATATATAAATATATGCTATCGGGGACTTTTTTTTAGAACTTTTGAGAGGAATAATTCCACCATACATTATTTTCGTGTATCTTTAACTATTAGCGCAGCGCACGCCACGTAAGCTCTGAGAAGTGGCGATATTTTCCGACTTGGTTCACATTATTGCAATTTTCGTAAGGATCTCTAATTTTTTGAATCGTTACTCGCTGATTATGTAGCTTTCTATAGGTGAATGAATTTTTAAAATCGGTTGAGTAGTTTTTGAGTTTATCCATTACAAACAAACAAACAAATATTTCCTCTTTATAATATTAGTTTAGATATTTTATTTTAAAAAAATATAGTTATATAATTTAATATTTAAATATAATTTGCAAAAGACACGATTTACCAAAAAAATAATACCGAGCAAAGCTCAGTCATCCAAATATTTCGCTCTAATCCGCCAAAGCAGACAAATCTAAGATGTCGGAGTGAAACGTACGTTGAGAATATTGGAAAATATAATATGTGGTATAGCGGTGCGAATTGATGGCTTATTGGGTGGATATCTATCGCAAGCTACACGTGGAAGCTACATCCTGTACCACATAGATTTGTCTGCTTTGGCGGATTATAGCGCATTAAGCTTCTTGTTCCTTGAAGACAGAATATTTTTGAAGTGAAAGGTTTATTAGGCGCATTGAGAATTTATTGGTAGGGACTAGGGGGTAAAAATATGGATTACGCGTGATCGACACCGTTCTTCTCAAGACAATAGTACATTCGTAATTAAACTTTAATTAATGCCTTACTTATAAGGTTTATATTTGAAATATTTTTATTAATATTATTATATTTCGTACGTTTCATTCTTCAGATATTATCACATAGTAGTTTCATTAAACTGCAGCTTTACGCACTCATTTTAGTAGTGGGGTGAATAGAAAATTTCAAGATTTCAAGAGAAAATTCAATTTTTTTAAGAATCTACAAAAGCTGGAGCCGGCCGATCATCATGGTAATGGTGTTAAAAGATGCAAGCATTGCCTCGAACCCCGCACGAATTTGATGTGCTAACTCTCTATTCAAACTAGTTAGTGTTCATTATAAGGAACTCGTCCTCCAGTTGCGCATGGGTTTGCCACCGAAATTTTCTTCGAAACGCGTGTTCAATTCAAGGCGATCAATCCAACAACGCTGTGCAGCACGGGAGTTTGGGAGCGTTGGCGACGGTATTTTATGGTGAATTTCATGCTATAAAATATATTATGACCCATATTGTTAAAAAATGTAGATGTCTCCCAAAACCGAATCAGCCCGAGTCTGCCCAACCCCTAGAGTGTTTTTGTAACGCTCGAAGCCAGAAGGTCGCGAAGGAGGTCCTATATGAAGCGAGCCGGCGACCTCCGTAGCCAAACGAAGGTCGAATAGGTGAATCTGAATGAAGGGGCGACGAAACGAGAGTTCTGGCGTAACCCATCCATTTTAAATCTACATTTTTATAAATCGTTATAAGTTTATAACCCCTAAAAAAATTTTCTTTGGGTTTTCTTGCCTATTCATCAAACACCTCACTTCAAACAAAGACGGATTCCGTGCATCAAGGCAAATACTGCCTTCTATTGAACACGGAAATAAATACGCCTATCAGGACCCAAACCCATCCGCGATTAGAGGACTCGTGCCTCGAATTGAGCACGAGTTTGAAAGGAAGTTAGCGTAACAAACCCGTGCTGTAGAAAAGTGCTCGAGAAAGTACTTCCTTCTATTGAACACGCAAACGTAAATATGCGATGCGGACGTAGACGAGAAGTGCATTAAAGTTGGAATTTGGTGAGTAAATTTTAGAAAAATTGTAGACAATTGTAGGACTATGTAATTATTAGGTATGTAGTTATGTAATTTTAGGGAAGTAAATCTCAATCAAAATTTTGTTAAAAATTAAAAAAAAACTTGTTAAAATAAATTTATTTTCGTAATTTTTTGTATTCATTTTCAATGCTTCTTGCGGGGACTGCGAAATCTGTGATTTTTTTATTAGTTACGCTGACATTTCTAAGGGCCCTATCAATTTTACTGATGTGATGGTTAGGACATTACTACATGTCCTACCCACCATGTAGACGTGAGTTTTTTATTTAAAATTAATATCGAGTAAAGGAGCAGGCGGATCACATTTTGACTTTGTCAGTGTCTATCGCCGCCCATGACCATTTGCAGCAAAAGAGGAACCCGCATTGCGTTGCTGTTTTTTTTTCTGGCATTTATTTATCCGTCCCTAGAAGGCCCTTTAAGAGTGAATTCAGCAACGTGGAAGGTGGATTCATAATTTGATGGTACGTGGTATTCTTTACAATTGTTATTGCGTATTAAATGATGCCCGTGACATCGTCAGCGTGGATTAAGATTGTTTGAAGTGAAAAGTTCTTTAGGCGCGTTGAGCACTTTTTGGTAGGGGGTAAACTTGTGGATTCGCGTCACCGTCACCGACATGCTCGCGTTGTTAAGAAGACATATATATATAATACAACATTCGTAATTCAACTTTCATTCTGAAAATTTTAATCGGGGCATGATTTACTATCGATACTGAGCCCAAAACAGATTTTATTTAATTTTTGTCCGTCTGTCTGTCTGTCTGTCTATATGGTAGCGCATCACGCGAAAACTAGTGTTATGTGCAGGAGTTCTGTAACGGAATCCTTAGTAAAGAAGCTCGAAGACAAATGCCGTAACCAAGAGCTGGAGGTAGTTTATGCAACCGCATAATATGACTGTGGCTTCATCGCCAGTAAATGTTATAAGATAGCAGATAATGCAAACATATATAGGGTCGTCGAGGCGACTGGTGGCCGTAAGTCCTTTGATTTAATGCAGCTTTATTCCCCCACGGCCACTCGCTGCAATGCGGTGTTCACCTATACATATAAAATATTATTGTTTGTACCGTAGGATTTATTTGTGGAACTACACAATAGTTTTGTTGGTCAAGTCGCTAAAAAACCAAGGACAGGAAGCAAAAGAAGTTTAATCATACTAATATTATAAATGTGTTTGTTTGTTGGTATATTGGTTTGTTCTTCAATCACGCCGCAGCGGAGCACCGGATCAACGTGTTTTTGGTATGGGTATAGTTGAAGACCTGGAGACATAGGCTTACTAAAAGGCTAAAAAACTTAAACTACGCGGACGAAGTCGTGGGCATCATAGTTAGCTAGTATATAATAATTGTCATTCAGAAATTTCGCTGTGCCGTAAGCTTTTAAAAAGTGCGGGAGGGCACTTACAGCTAAATTAATTAAATGACGCTGTTGGTCGACTTCGTGTTCCAGGGCACTATTAACTTCGAATGCGAAGTTTTGGACGCGGCGTTATTTAATAATGGTACTCTCTGTAATTGGCATTTGACCTCTGATATTTGAATCTATATGTACCTATAGTAAGAAAGTACAGTATTTGTATTGGGAGTATACGAGACTTTGGCCGTCGCTAGTTACCACCATACCGGCAAAGACGTACCTACCGCCAAGCGATAAAGCGTTCTTCTAGTACAATGCCGTGTGAATACCGATCAGGGGTGTGGCTTTAACATAACTGTACCTACCCTTCATGTACCTACCCTTATCCCACACTAAGTATGTGGGGTCGGCACAACACGTCTTCTGCTTCCACTCATTTCTCTCATCCGTCAACGTATTATCCACCCCTTTTATACGCATATCCTCTTTCACACAATCCATTTTAAAATAACTGCAATACCCTTATCAGGTTAGCCCACTGTCACTTCAGTCCAGCATCATCAATTACCAGATTCCGTTGCTATTTTTTTTCCACCACCACTTCCACTTAAATTCGATCTCGTAAGGTGGTAAAAGATGACGCAGTCTGAGATGGTAGCGGAATAACTTGTTAGAGATGATGTAGGTAAGTATATTAAACCCCTTAATTTCATACGGTTTCATAATAATATTAGTATGGATGATTATAATCAGTGATTTTATTCAATGTTTGGCAGAGTTTGAACTTTGAACCTACCGAATAATAATAATAATATAATGAAGTGTTATAACAATAAATTAAATTATTCCCATATTATATCAGATAGTCAAAATCTTTATTTGATTGGTAATTTATTTTCGATAGATAACCGTTATACCTGATAAGCGTCCTAGCATTGTGCAAGGTCGCCGTGATGCCTCGATGCAATAATATTATTTCCATTTCCTATTCAATACAATATTGTTTTAATCATTTATTCGCTGTTGCTTGAAGTTATTTATGAAAGCATGAATTTTTCGATTTTGAATTAACATTAATGGCCTAAAAAGGGATAAGTACTTTGATATTTTTAAACTTTTTAGCAAACCTTCAAAATAAAGAGCTTGTACTTAATGTACTTAAATAAAATTCCGATCTAGACTTATCTTACGTAATATTATAAAAAGTAAAAGTTTGGATGTTTGTTACTCCTCCACTCCACAACTACTGGACCGATTTGGCTGAAATTTGGAAGGGAGATAGCTTTTAGCCTAAATTGACAGATGGACTATTTATTCCGGAAAATCAAAGAGTTCCCGCGGGATTGAAACATCCTTAATCCACGCGGACGAAGTCGCGGGCATCATCTAGTTTAAAATAACTATGGCAAGAGCCTAAATCAAATCTAGCAATTACTTTACCTATTTATAACGGGTTTTGTATAGGTTTGTATCGGACACATTCAAAAAGTTTGGCTAAATCCTTTTTTTTTGTTCGATTTCGAGCTGAACTAAAATGGCGAGGTTCGATTCGATAACTCTAAAATTAGACCCGTCAATTTAGTATAGAGATTGTGAAAAACAGAACACGCTGCGCCGTTTTTTTCTATTATTCTCTACTCTCTGATTCTCTATTCTCTGATGCCCGCGACTTCGTCCTCGTGAAATAAGTTTTTTCAATTCCCACAGAAACTCCTTTATTAAAAGTAGTTTTTGTCACTCTCCAGTCCTAAACTAAGTATACCCATGCAAAAATTCACGTCGATCCGTAGCTCTGCTGCGGCGTGATTAAAGGGCAAACCAACAAACAAACACACTTTCGCATTTATAATATATGATTTACTTAGTTACCTATTTCAGGCCTTGTAGAGGCCTATATCTCACCTATTATACCTAGTGGTAAGTGATGTTGCCGTCTTAGATGGTACTCGTAGCCGACCTGAGGGGTATGGTAGTTTTATTAAATCCATACTCCTAATCGTATCTCGGCATCATACTGAAACGTTACATCGCGGCTTGACGGCATATCTTTGGCGGTATCTATAAACTATTTTACCCATTGATGTAGAATAGGTAATGATTTTACTACCTAGTACCTACTAATATATCTTAAATGCTACTTTGTATGACCACATGATCTAAATGAAAATAAACAGTGAATGACTGCGAGGACGACAGTTGTTACTGCTTACTTTGTTCGTTTCATTTTGGTTTAACACAAATGTGTCAGACGGTCTCTCGTTTCCAGGATACGGGTAATAAAGACTGGCATTAACGTACAGGCGAAAATAGACTCTGGCATCAGGGAGATACGATTCAATTTGCCATTTCTGTTTGACTGAGCAAAGAAGTCGCCATTACGTCGAGACAGAATGGCGTCACGAGATCGTTCACGATAAAGGATGCAGAGGGATATGCCGATGCGTGAGTCTGCCTTCGGATAATATTGGGTATTAAAATTTGATCTGCTTAGGCATTCGTGCTGGTTTCATCATACATTTTATTCCTATTCAGAACTATTATAGATAGGTATTGACTGTATGAATTTTGTGCTGTGTGTAAGTAGGTAGGTACTTAAATAACGAGATGGTACTCGCGACTTCGCCCGCGTAAATTTAGTTTCTTTTAAATACTGGAAGAACTCCTAGATCTTCCAGAATAAAGGAGCCTAGTCACTCTCTATGTTTTCCTCTATGCCTGTGGAAAAATGGTCGTTGCTCTAGCAACATGATTGAAGGACATACTAATAAACACCACAAAAACGACTACCACTCCACTAAAAGTTAGCCTAGTATGTGATGATGCAGCTCCGCTACCCTGTTAGGGGTATAACATTTATAATAATCTCGTACCCCTAATCGGTTTCTAATTTTTTATACGGCATCGTACCGGAACGCTCAATCGTATGACGGCAAGCCTTTGCCGGACTCCAAACAAATATTTCAAGAATTCCATACTTATATTATGTATGCGACGGTATGGCTGTCTGTACAACTACGTTTTCACGATCCATAAATGCAACAAATTATGTCGACAGAGATAGATCTCATTCCGAGATGTAACATACGTTTCATCCCAGAAAATTAAGGCGTTCCCGCAGGAGTTAAAGCAAAACTAAATCTGCGCGGACACAATAGTTGATATTGTCTAGTTTGTAATATATACTAGTACTGTGATAGTTTGCAGTAGGTAACATGAAGTTGGATGATAACACTCGAGACTTTGTAGTAGGTATTTCAGAGGAGGTAGGTACGTCAGTAACATCGAGTTGGTAACAAAGTAACAAACATCCGCAACTGTTATGTATGACTGTTCCCCACATTCCCCGTATTGTATGTGTTACCCGCACGAGCACACGTAAAGGCTTATAACGAAACTTGTTATTTGTTCCGCTCAACTCGGGAGTTCAACTGTCGATATACCTAGTTCAAGCCGGAGGATAAAGGTGCATGCCCACAGCGGTTCAGTTAATCAATGAAATTGTGAGATAACTATATAAATTGATCGTGGGGTCGAGTGTACGCTTTTTTAACATGATTCCAAAAGAGTTTCTAGATTTGCCATTACATAAATTTAAAGACCGATTTCAGTAGTGCGTTTGATAAAGGGGACCATAATGTACTTTTAAGAAAACTAAAACATTATGGCGTACATGGAACATTATAGAGATGGTTCAAGTCTTACCTTAGTGACCAGATATTAAGAGTAGTAGTAGCCGGTTATAAGTCCGTTATAGTTAAAACCAACGTCCGGTGTGCCCCAGGGTTCCCACCTGGGCCCAATTCTTTTTTTAATCTTCATTAACGATATCACTAATATCTTCAGGAACTGTAGATACTCTCTTTTTGCAGACGACTGGAAATACGGTCACCTGATGATGCCTCGAAGCTTCAAGCGGATTTATATGCTTTAATGAAATGGTGTCACAATAATAACATGCTCCTAAATGCCTCTAAATGCATCCATATAAAGTTTACCAGGAATAAGCATATCATCCCGTCATCCTACACTCTGTGCCAGAACATATTTTTAGAAGAGGTTAATCTCATTAAAGACCTTGGTGTCCTAATTGACTCGAAACTTAGCTTTAGGGAGCATGTGGATAACATAGTTAAAAAAGCATCCAAGTCGAGCGGCTTTATAAAACGACAATGTAAAACTTTTTTGAACATTAGCACCATGAAATTACTATTCAATACCATGGTACGCAGCCAGCTTGAGTACGTGTCGTCAATTTGGAACCCTATGTATAAAGTCCATGTTGCCAGGGTCGAAAGGGTACAGCGGAACTTTTCAAAATATTTGGCCTACCGTGATCGCACCTGTCCTTATCGCTCCGGGTACGAGGCTAGGCTTGAGCACTTCCACATGCTTTCCCTCAGTGATCGCCGATATATTACTGACATGTCTTTCCTGCATAAACTCGTAAACGGTACTGTAGACGCTCCTGACCTACTACAAACGCTAACCTTTACTGTTCCAAAGAAGTCAAGAAGATCAGCTTGTAGGAAAACATTTCGGGTTAACTTAGGTGAAACAAACTTGGGTAGAAATGCTGCAATAAACCGTCTCATCCATGTTTACAACGAGCTTGCCAGTGTACATGATGACGTCGATATTTTTTGTCAGGGTCCAAATACTTTTAAAAAAGTTGTAGCTTCGGCGGTCTCTGCTTTGAGGGACCGATCGACCAGTCTTAGTTCGTTATTTTAGTCAGTTAGAGTTAAGGTTGTATTTTTCAAAATTGGTAGATTAATTTATTTATCATAGTAGTAATAGTAGGTTCATTGTTCTTTTGGTTTTATATTCTTTTTATCATGTAAGTAGTTAAGTAGGTACTTGTGATCCATTGTTTCTTTTTTATATTATCTTATTTTTCTAAAGCTGTGTATACCTATAAGTGGCATGCCACACGGTTATAGACCCTATGTAGGTACTATTTCTTAATTTAAGCTTTGTGTACTCGCTGTTGGTATACCGAAATACAATAAATAAAATTAAAATAAAATAAGACTGTTAAACAGCATTTGTTAAGTCGAGGTTATTACACTATCGATGATTATCTGAATAAAAAGTTGCATGGAAGCTACCGGGCTCGCATCCAGTGACCCACAAGTCAGTGTAATACTTGTAACGTAATGTATGTGTTCAGTGTTGTATTGTTGACCGAGCGAAGCGAAGGTCTCTGAGTCTACTTGGGTGAATTGGCACTTGTCCGTCCGTCCGTCCGTCCGTCCGTCCGTCTGTCAGAGCATTATAACTTCTGAATTACTGAACGCAATTACTTCAGCTTTAAATATAATATGTAAACCAATGGCCTCCCGCCGAATATGGCTTAAAAAATAATAAAAATCTTTATTTCAGGGGGGCTCTCATAGAAGCGAATGCGAAGTAAAATATTTTTTATAAAGTTACATAGGGTTGCGGTATATCATTTTAAAGATAATTAGGAATAGAGTCCAAAAATATTTCTTTTTTAATTTTTCCCCCAAAATTGACGAAATGGGGGTTTTCAAAGTGGTGATTTTCTAACGTCCAAAGATGACCTCAGAACTCTAAATATTCTGAAAGGATGAGCCTGAAACTTGATCAATTATTTCAATTATATCCTGTACTTGAACAACAAATACTAAAATTAGATAAATATTGTAAGGAAACGGAATTATTTAATTTATAATGAGCTTCAGTATTTTTAACAGAACTTCACATTTATGTCAATAGATGGCGCCGCGAGGTCTTAGTTCGGGGCGAACCACTAGTTTACTTATTGTAACCTTTTTCTTTTTTAAGAAAAGAGCAACTGCTGAGTTTCTTGCCTTCTCTTCTCAGTACAATCAGTTTTCCGAACCGGTGGTAGAGTCTTGATGTATCATAAGTGTCACAAGTTGTCCTACATGAAATAAATAAATCATTTATCATTTATCAGTTAACAAATTAGTCCACATATCAAACAAAACCCTTACAGCTGGCCAACCCAATACTAAATGTATTGGGTTGTATGTATTGTATTGTATGTATTATCAATACTATGACCCGACCAGGGAAGTGAACCCAGGATCTTGCCTCCGCAGTCAAATGCAACCACTACACCAACGAGACATTGCACAAGACAGCTGGTGGAGAGTGCACAAAGAGCTATTGGGCCCGAGAGGTCGAATAGAGGAGGAGAAGAAACGACGTTTTATCCTGTTGAGCTAGTCTCTGCGCGGCTCCAGACTCTTCTTTAACCTTAGAGTTCAGATAAAACAGCAATCCAACGCGACCGGAAACAGATCAGGGGAGATAAATCTATTGGATCGCTTTAAGGTTAAGATTTGCATGGAATTGTCCACCGCTTGATGAAAGGTTTAACAGACGGCGTTTTTTCAATTCCATACAAATCGCAGTTCACTTAGGCTCCCAATAGGCTCGCAGATGTAGGGCATCCATCGATGTAAGGAGAGCGCTCAAAACTGGGGTAATAATTACAAGCGACATTCCCGAATCACGGGGATGTAACTCCGCCAACTTTCAACTTCAGAGTTCTACTGTGAATTTGACTACACTCTTGTTGTAAATCAACCCCCCATTAAAAGTTTAATAATCGCTTATGCCCACTTAAAAGTTGAATTTGGTGAGACGGAGAAAATTATAGGTATATCTCAGTATTGGGCGCGCCCGCAATTATGACCACGTGGGTGGTGTTAGTTATTCAAAAATCTATTGGGAATTGTCTTTGATTTTTTGGGGCACAAGCAGTAAGCATTTTGTCCTTGCTAACTTTTTACCAAATTACGTTAAAGTCGATTTAACAAACTTTTTTAAATTAACTATAGGAGCCTAAATAATATGTTAGTTTTAAGAGGCCTCATACGTTTTTGTCATATATTGTTCACCGAGGGGAGAAAGTGACCGATTACTATCGAGGGTGTAGTTTGAGGCCCGAGGCGTAGCCGAAGGGCCGCAATACACGCGAGGTAGGAATCGTACTTTCTACCGAGTGATACATAGTGCTTTATACTACACCTGCGAGGAAAATAAAAGACAAATCATTTAATTGAAATTTATATTAAAATGGTTACAATTACTAAAGGTCATTGAATAGTACTTTTTAACATTGAATACACGGACCACAAGGTAGGTACTTGGCTTATATTTTTGCCCTAATTTACTAAAATAAGAAAGTAAAACATTTTCAGAAAAAGTCGGCGTGTTTACTCGATTTTCCACTGTAAAAACTGATCATATGTTTTATTGTATTTTTTTCTAGATTTCTCGGGCTAGAGGTTCTCAATAACTGCTTTGGCCGGCGTCATCAAATCTTCACTGTCACTTGTACTAGACATTTTGAGTACATAACTAGCTTGTAATCAAAGTTTGTAATTTTGTAATCAAAATTTTGAAATAAAACAAAAGAAAACGTAATACGCGCAATTCAAATTGTTTTCATTATTCTTTTTTTTAATGACGTTCCTGCCTACAGAAAATGCAAGTGGCCAGTAACAATTTGCAAACCAAAATAAATATACTCTGACAACCTTATTTCTGCGTGTGGCAAAACTCCGAACTACCAGAATCAACTCTGTGTTGACCCTAAAATGTTGACATTTTAATATACAGTGGCGCCTCCACCACACGCACGGACAAGTTTGCCAAGCTGGGTATAGGTTTTTTTAAATGAACAAAATGACGCGAAAAATGTTCTCATATATATTTAATATTTAAAATCCACATAGGTTTAGACTTGTTTATTAGTAATAAGTATAAATATTTAGTTACTATTTATATTTTTATTACTCTTCATAATTTTTTTTGTTGAATTTCTTTTTCTTTTTTTTAACCGTAGTTGTAAGTAGGTACGTTCTTTTATTAGGGAACTCATTTCATCAAAAATTAAAAAAAAAAGCGCGTTAGAAATGGATTTTCATACACTTTTTCTCCCCGCTTAGCACGTTAGAAACGAAATTTCATACATCTTTTCCTCCCGCATATTTGGTTTGTAGCAATGACGTACTTTCTACCTCGTTTTGACAAAAGCAAGAGGGTATTTTCCGAGCGGGTGTAGTATAAAGAGTATTTTTACTCTTCGATATCTGAATACAAAAGCCGTTATTATCCTCTTGAGGATAAAGTAAATTGAATTTAGAACATCGTGTGCACGTTAGTAAATATCACTCGTCTATGAAGTTTGTGAATTCCAAACATCATTAAAACCTATTTACTTCTACCTCTATGGTGCCGAATTTCCATACAACCATTTTTAATTTGTTAAAAACTCACGCTCGTAACCTTCTTGGTGTATT
Source organism: Erebia aethiops (assembly GCA_923060345.2). Lineage (NCBI taxonomy): Eukaryota > Metazoa > Arthropoda > Insecta > Lepidoptera > Nymphalidae > Erebia > Erebia aethiops. The sequence goes on along the minus strand of OV281079.1, from coordinate 1,634,280 downwards.
TTTTAATTTGCTTTGCGCGCACCGTTTTCTTTCACATCATATTATCTTGTGATTTTTTTGCATTTAGTCATTTCCTCGCTGAGGTGGGATGAAAAGTTATGTGTTGCACTCGAGTGAAAAGATTTTTCACCTAGTGCTCTTTTGATTCCCTCGCTCTCTCTCGCTCGCTCTCAGGATTCTAATTTTTTTATAAGTATTTATTATTTCTAATTTTAGAATCCTTCGCTTGCTCGGTCATCAATATTGAGCACGCAGTTAAAAAAACAACTTTTCACTCTTGTATAACAAATAACTATTATTAACCAAAACAACTTCGCTCACTAACTTATCGATGAGAAAAGATAGACTCGATCGTTAGAAATTGAAACTACAAAAATATTTTAAAGGAATTTGTATCGTAAGAGAGCTTAAAGCTCTGTGATTAAACAAGAAGCCTTGGGGCTATTTTACCTTAAGGCAATAGTGTTTCGATAGGTACTCGAAATATACAAAATCCTCTCGCGCAGTGCAAAGAAAAGCACTTCCACTTTACATGTTTCTTACCGTTTTAATTTGCGTTGCTTCAGAGAGACTGACTAATAAAGTATATTCAAGGTAAATCTTTAGATTGAATATTTTACAATGCAATGTTCGAGTTTTAGGGTTCCGTATTCAACAAGAAAACCATATACTGTCCTAACTCTATGACTGTCTGTCTGTCCGCGGCTTAGCTCAGAGGCTCTTAGTACTAGAAAGCTGAAATATATAATAGAATAGAATAGAAAAATCTTTATTGGCAGCTATAAATACAAAATGTACAAAATAAATCAAAATTCAAACTGAGTTAGACATACATATCATAAATTTAAGTTTGTACAACAGTGCAACGCTACCAACAGGTGAGTCACTCAGCTTGTGTTTGTGTTGGGGTTCCTGGCCTCTCTGACTTAAAACTGGCGATGTCGCCAGGACTCGCGTCTGGGGTGCCAGCCTGCCAGGTGTTCCAACGCTGATTTTCAGTGACCGCGTGATTAAATTTGGCATCAGTATTCACGCCGCATTATTCAGTATTCAGTAGTATTCACGCCGACAAAGCAAAAAATTTTTTTAGGATACACATTTAAAAGCAGGGGTGACATTTTTCGCCTATTTCGTACAAATAACCGCTTACTTTTTAAATAGGTAGTCAAAGATATTGTGGATGTTGGAAAATATTTTTCGACTCAAGGATCCGTTTGCGAAATATTCAGCTTTAAAATACCAATTTTATTAGTCAAGTGTCATGGCCACAGTAGTATTGTAACGGACAACTATATTAACCCTGCACGGGACGTGGCCCGACACGCACTTGGCCGGTTTTTATTAACTCCCACCTTTTTATCTGCCCAGAGAAAATTCGAAAATTATAAAATCCCAAATTGAATTAATAAATATTGATTGATTGATATGATCACAGTGCTCACCACTGCGCCAGAGAGGTTGGCAAACAACATCCAAGCTAATATTATAAATGCCAAATTGTGTCTGTTTGTCTGACGCCTGTCTGTTTGTCTGTCCGAGGCGTAGCCGAAGGGCCGCAATACACGCAAGGTAGGAATCGTACTTTCTCCCGAGTGATACACAGTGCTTTATATTACAGCTGCGAGGAAAATAAGCGATAATTAGTGATTAAACGAACTTACAAAGTTAAGTTCTATCATAATTATATGAGTCGCTTTATTCGAAGCTTCACTATCACAACTAGACTAAATTATGAGGATTATATCAATATAGATTTCGATGGCGACAATCGACATTGATATCAACAATCGACATCGATACCGAATATCGACATTGATAGCAACAATCAACATCAATGTCGACAATCGACATCGATATCGACGATCGACTATCGACATCGATATCAACAATCGACCTTGATATCGACAAACGACATCGATATCGACCATCAAAATCGGCATCGATATCGATATAAATAAAATAAATAAATAAATAAATGAATCTTTATTGACCCACACAATAACGGATAAAATTTTAACAAACGGAAGAAATTCGTACGTAATATATGTATATACTACCTAATTTAAACTGTGTGGTCAATAGGCCCGCCTCCTCAGCCTGTGTCACAGCATGATATGCATTTGCCTACCACGCTGCAACGCTGATTTTCAGGGGGGGCCCAAGGGCCAAGACGTCACGGACCATCACCGTGTACAGACACAAAGAATACGCAGAATGAATAACATAAGTTACTTATGGTGTAGGCTATAAACTAAACTAACTTATACGACTTTGAAGAGTCAAACATGGCAATGCGTATTATAATAGGTACTTTCTAAGCTTATATTCTTATCATAATACTAATACTTATCCTACAAATTAATTAACTAGTACTTTAATAATCTTATGTAATATTTTACTAGTGAGAGGGTAGCACAAGGGTGTTGCTATCAAGAGTTTTTTTTTATAATTATTAAAAGATATTATTAAAAATTATTTAAAAATTAAAATATTAAATTGGGACATATTTATAATATTTGTGTTGCAAGAACATGGGCTTTATACCTAACTTTAAAAGTATTTATTGTCTTTAGACCACGTAATGGTGGTGGTAATGAGTTCCAGCACTTAGTAGCTGCAAATCTGAAACTCCCCCTGAAAGCAGCAGTCCTATGTTGAGGTATGGCCATACGCCCTGTTGCCCGCGTGTTAAATGGATTGTGATCCCTTTTCCACTTCAGTTTTGTATACAAATACTCTGGTTTCCTCGTCAATACAACTCCAAATAGAAGAGAAGCAAAGTGTAAATCACGTCGGGAGGTCATATTTAATAGCTTAGCTTGATTTATATGAGGGCTGATATGCGATCTCGGTGCTATTGGAAAACAGAAACGCATACACGCATTCTGCACCCGTTGTATCAGCTTTTTCGATCGACCTAGCAGGCAAGGACCATAAACTGCATCTGCATAATTTAACTTCGACAGCACCAAAGACTCGCATAGTTGCATTCGCATTTCTACAGTAAGGTAAGCACGAATCCTATATAATATTTTTAACCTATAAAAGCACTGCTTAGTTACATCAAGTAAATGCTTTTCAAAATGTAAATGTGGCTCAAATATGATACCAAGATTTCGTGCTTCATAAACTCTCTCAACGTCATTATCATTTATTTTAATTTTAGGTTGCTGTATATCAATTTTTTCTATTGTCTTCTTAGTACCCAGAACCATATATTTGGATTTAATTGGATTAAGAAGTAGGGAGTTTATATTTGACCATTGCACAATTCGATTTAAATCTTCATTTATTTTATTTTCTGCTTCCGGAGCTTCCGGGGGACTATATGAATAATATAGTTGCAGGTCATCTGCATACAGGTGATATTTGCAATGCAAGATTTTGGAGGTGACATCTGCACTATATATTGAAAAGAGCAATGGGCCTAGGACTGACCCTTGCGGTACGCCTCTTGTCACCGGCAATATGGAAGATACCTTTTGGCTGCCATCATTCTTAGCCACTTTAACATACTGTGTTCTGTTACTTAGGTAACTATGGAACCACTTTACTGCCTCAACATTAAACCCATAGAAAGAAAGTTTTGATAACAAGAGATCAACACTTATGGAGTCAAAAGCACGTGAAAAGTCCAGCAGGACAAGAGTAGTACCCTTGCCCTGATCCTGTGCTACTAAGATGTTATCCACCACATCAAGAACTGCAGTTGCTGTGCTATGGCCCTTACGGAAACCAGATTGATGCATTGGTATTATACTATTTCCCTCTAAATATTCGGTCATCTGTGCGCTCATCACCTTTTCCAATACCTTAGAGAGACATGGCAGGATACTAATTGGCCTCAGTTCTTTAACACCAGAGGGGCTGTCAACCTTGGGTAGTGGAGTAACAATAGCAGTTTTCCATAAGTCTGGGAATACTGAAGATTTTATAGATTGGTTGATCATCTGTGTAATAGTGTAAAGACTCTCAGGTAATGTTAATAGAAGCATCTGCAAAGATATTTCATCAACACCTTGAGCATTCGATTTTAGACTTCTTAAAATTTTAGCAACTTCAACTTCATTTGTCGGCTTAAGAGTAAGGGTTGACGTCCCATGTCTATTAAATTCATAATATGTCAGGTCTGACAAGCTCTGGGTATTATTGACTGGAATGTCCAGAAAATGCCTGTTAATCATATCGGGGTTACAGAGATATCGACAATCGACATTCGCCATATTTAACTTTTCTATGTCAAATATGGTGAAGCTAGTTCTTACCCATAAGGTAAGACATTTCCAAATTCTCAACGTCCATACCATCTTCTTCTTCCTGTCCTTGTCTCACGCTACGTGGGGTCGGCACAACATGTTTCCTTCTTCCACTCACTTCTGTTATCCGTCAACCTATCATTTACCACTTTTATACGGATATCCTCTTTCACACAATCCATCCATCCATCTTTTCTTTGGTCTCCCTCTACTCTTTTTTCCTTCCACATGCATATCTATCATTCTTCTCTCCACATGCCTTTCTTCCCTCCACATTACATGCCCATACCATGCTAGCCTATTACTCCTCATCTTTTCTATCACTGGCGCTACTTTCAAACTTCCCCTTATATATTCATTCCTAATCTTATCCATTGTAGTCACACCACACATCCATCTCAACATTCGCATTTCAGTCGCATGTACTTTTCTTTCATCCGTCCTTTACACCGCCCAACATTCTGAACCATACAATGCGACAGGTCTTATAGATTTTCCCTTTTAGTTTTAGATTTTCCCTTTTAGTTCAACGTCCATACCATATTTACTTAAAATAAAAAAAAACTCCGCGTTAGAAATGGATTTGTAGACACTTTTTGTCCCCGCTTAGCACGTTAGAAATGAAATTTCATACATTTTTTCCTCCCGCATATTTGGTTTGTAGCAGTGACGTACTTTCTACCTCGTTTTGAAAAAAGAAAGAAGGTACTTCCCGAGCGGGTGTAGTTTAATAGTACATTATGGTACTAGTGTGTAATGTTGGTGATTACCGCTGAGGCGCCATTGAGACCCGAGCCGTCAGGTGATGGTCTTAAGATAGCCGAGGACATTGCATTCTAGGATATTGCATTTACTCGAGTTAAAATCCTATTCACGTTACTATTTCTAAACCTAATTCTAAGTAGCAGTCTGCTATGATACTTTATTTCCTATCTTAGATATTCCTAATTCCTATTTATCTACAAAAATTGACTGCAAAGACGTTATTTTAACGCCACTGGTTAGCCCTTGACTGCAATATCACCTGATAGTAAGTGCCCCGTACACCCTAATCGGTTTCTAAACGGCATCGTACCGGAATTACATACGTAATTAACGTACCGGAATACCGAAATTTCTACCGAAAAGCAAAATTGCTAGGCGGTCTTCACCGGTAGGGTGATAACTAGACACGGTCGAACCCCACCACGCCAGACCAGAGAAAATTCCGGAAATTATAAATTTCGGAATTGACCCCGCCGGGGATCGACCCGAGACCACAGCGCTTACCACTACGCCAAGGAGGTCTAAATAGTATCTATTATAATATTATCCCACGCTATACTGCTATGATTTCACGCTCAATCTGTGTGTGTGTAAATCCCAATTATATGCAACTTTTTATTCCGGAAATTCAAAGAGAAAACTCTAAACTCTGTCTCTCTGTGGACGAAATCGCAAACGTTATCTTGTATATTATAGTAATGAGCCTACCTATTTACCTTTGTATCCCGTCTGTTGAGGATTACGTATAGGACATAGGATCATACAAGATAATAAGACCTAAAAGGTCAGTTCCAAATCGATATACTTACTGACGAGATACTCGTATCCTCTGGTAATAACAACATGTAATACTCTACCACAGCTTTTGGATGATATTATTATCATATACGAGTAAGTGGAAGTTCGATTCTCGGGCTTGTAACTTTTATGAGTTACGTACGCTAGTAATTGAATGCAAAAAAACGTAGTGAGGAAACCTGCATGCCCGAGAGTAGTTCTCAAAGGTGTGTGAATCTGCCAATCCGCATTTAGCCAGCGTGGTGAACTATGGCCAAGCCCTACTCAACTGAGAGGAAATTTGTGCTCAGGAGTGAGCCGGAAATGGGTTGAAGTGATGATGATTAGCCCAACCCGCATTGGAGCAGCGTGGTGGGTCTAAGCTCTAATTCCCTCTCTCCTATGCGAGTGGAGGCCTGTGCCCAGCAGTGGGGCGTTAATGGGCTGTAGTGGTGGTGGTGGTGGGATGATGATTAAATCTCGTTGAAAATAACCAAGTTATTCGATCCCGTCGGAATCGAAAACGTAGTAGTATTATGCATTATACTTTACCTCTATTAACACCGTGTTATTCAGTGTAGCATTCATTAAAAATACTAAACCAAATGTCAGTGGTCTTTTTCATTTACCACTTGACCCGTTTGCTGAAGTGGGCCCGGCAAGTGGCATTCAAATCCGCAGTTACAGCGTGCTCCGTGCACTGAGCTGAGTACTGACAGACTTACAAACATTAAAATGAAATACCATGTTTTTGATACTGGCACTCAGTATCGATAACGAAGCTTACTTTGTATCCTCAAAATCAGACTGCAAAAACAACGTGTTTTACGCCACTACAAGTTAACCCTTGACTGCAATCTCATCTGATGGAAGTAATCTAAACTAATATTATAAAGAGGAAAGATTTGTTTGTTTGTTGGTTTGTTTGTTTGTAATGGATAAACTCAAAAACCGCTCAACCGATTTTAAAAATTCTTTCACATATAGAAGGCTACATTATCAACATAGGCTATATTCTATTTTCAAAAAACTTAGAGATCCTTACGAAAATAGCAATTATGTGAACTAAGTCGGAAAAAACCTCTCTTCTGCGAGCTTACGTGGCGTGCGCTGCGCAAATAGTTAAATTTACACGAAAATAATGTATCTATGGTGGAATTGTTCCTCTCAAAAAGTTCTAAAAAAAGTCCGCGAAAACATATATCTATCTTTTAAGGTTGACACACAATAACCATTTTTTTGATTTTCAAATTTGGTCTAAATCAATGCTTTACTTGCCAAGGTGTTTTTACCGATATAGTCTTAATCCTTATCTAAATAAATATGTTTGTCATCTCAAGTATTTAATTAAGATAAAAACTGTCCTTTACACCAGTTTATTTAGATAAATATCTTATGAGATATCATAGAAATAATCTAATGTGCAAGGGAAAAAAGCGCGATTGAGGTCGGCGCTCAGATTAAATAGGTACCTATAATCTGAGGGCGGTGGCAGGTGTAGTGAGGACGGGACGTACTCTTGCAATGTAAAACCTGCCCATTGCCCACTGGCTATATTGGGTATAGACTATTATTATTATTAGTGCTACCCATGCGAAGCCGGGGCGGATCGCTAGTCATAAACAAGCAGATTCCTTGTTCCATGGTAGTCATAGAAAATATAAACGTGATGGTAGAATCATGCCGTCTAAGATGGTAGCGAGCTAACTTTGTAGGGATAGGGCAATTGTAATAAATCATGTGTCTAAATCGCTTGGCACGTCATTTCCGGTTGGGTGGCAACTACCTAAGTACGACGGAAGAATTTATAAATTTCCGAATAGACCCTACCGGGGATCGAATCCGGGACCTCCCACTTATAAGCACAGCGGTCAGCGCTAACCACTGTACCAGGGAAGTCATCGAAATTTGGACTGCTGGTCGAAGTAGTAGATTTGCTGCAAGTGTTAAAATAGTGCAAGTGACTCGTCCGTGCCGACTTTTGCAACGTGTAATGCACCCAACAAAATAATAGCACGTTTAACATTAATAAGATGTTTAATATGACAGTGACCCTAGAGTATTCGTAGCAAAGTTTTACGGGGATTAACTAAGACGTCATGCATCATATTACTATTATGTACTAGATGATGCCCGCGACTTCGTCCACGTGGATTAAGTTTTTTTTATTCCAGCGGGAACTCCTTGATTATCCGGAATAAAAAGTAGCCTATGTCCTTACCCGTGATTCAACCTATCTCTATACCAAATTTCATCCAAATGGGCTGTTAAAGCTTAACAGATACACAGACAGAAAGTCACGCTTTCTTTGTATAATAATTTATTAGGATCAGATTTTTATTTAATTTTTGTCTGTCTGTCTGTCTGTATGGCCCCGCATAACGCGAAAACTAATGAACGGATTTAAATCACTTGCTGAATACGAAACCAAGGCGGGAACTTCACTTGGCATCACTTCTTTTCGGCGTATTAAAGTCGCAGCAGCCTACCTATTTGTATGACAAATTAAAGTGGTTAAGAACAACAGACACAAGGACGAATAGAGCATGGACCCTAAAAATGCCGCGACATTTTAAGGCTGCCTTCCGGGGCAGTTTTAAATTTGCGGCTACGAAATGTTGGAATGATTTGCCACCACCGTACCGGGACATTTCAAAGTCAAAAATAACTTTTAAAAGAAAGTTAAAACAATATTTATTAAAAAACCAAAAATCTTAAAAGGTTCTCTTGTTGCCTCTCTTTATAACCACCTATTCACTTTGCACTCTATTTGCTGCTGTGATAGTACGCTTAGTTTAAAAAGGAAAAAAATTGTTTTCATATTCTAAAATATTATAATAATAGTATATTGTATTATATAATAAATTATTATTATATATTATATTATATAATTATATAATATATAATAATAATTTGTTTAGTTTTTAGTTTTTAATTTAGATTTTAAAGATTTTTTAAGAAATTGTATATATTCTTATTTCTTGAAAAGAAATAATTGAAAAACAACCTCTATTAACATTAACTTCGTATGGTAATATTAACTTTCACTATTCCAGCTTTTAAATATTGTTAGAAGACAAACTAAGTTATTTTTCCTAGTAATTAAATAATACATAATATGTAATATATAATATTATATTAATAGTATATTGTATCATAGGCTATACCAACAGATTTTATTTATTAATCTTTATTAATATTATTATTTATGAATATGTTCCTATATATATTTGGCGCCGTCCAAGCATACTGGCTTCACGGAAGATCAGCGCTGTATCCTAACAGGTATAGCACATGCTGAGTGAAGACCATTTTGGGGATCAAGTCTCATCTCGCCATTTTTTCTTTCTTCTGATAAAGTCTGTTTTTTTTTGTCTTGTTTCCCTGAATAAAGATTTATTTCTTTCTTTCTTTCTTTCTTTTCTAAATAATTTTGGTATAGCGGCAGCTGATACTCCGGGTCAATATATAGGATAGTTTTTATCCCGATAGAAAATAAGGTTCCTCCGGGATAGGGGAATTTTGTTGATTTTACTCCATAACTCAGTCAAATCTGAACTGATTTGAATAAATCTTTCTCTATTAGAAGGTATGTAAGTTTTGCCCAATTTTGGTGAAGATTTGATAAATATTATAGATAGAGGACAAAACTCTGCAACAGATAACAGTCAATATAATTTATTGTTTACATCGGTATTTCCAAAATATTTCGATGCCATATGTTTGCCTGTGATATTTGGACTTATTTTCGTGTATGTCCGTCCGTCTGTATGTCAAGACCTTTTTTCTCAGGAACGCATGGGGGGTATCAAGCTAAAATTCATATCAAATACTCAGGTCTACTGTCCCTTGGAGCTGTGAAAAACTTCTAAGCCAACGCAATCAAAATTTTCGACACTCGCAAGGGAATCAAAACCTACAGGGTACTTCCCGTTGAACTCAGAATCCGAAGCAACTTCTTATAGCACAGATAAAGGAAAAATTGCGAAAAGCATAAATTTTTAGTTACGTCATAATATAATAAAAATATTTTATCTACTCCAGCATCGAAAAGTTCCAATTTCGAATTTGACAACTATATCGAATTGAACCCTCTTTCGTGTTTGCTTCTCATAACGATACAGTTCGTTGTATGGGAGCTGTATCGTTATGAGTCGTAGCTGTATCGATATGGTTATCTTCATAAATAGGATACCTATAGCTTAGCGGCTCTGGGTTCTGGCACTTTCCCAACCAGTCAATTGATTTGACTTTTTTATTAATTTACAAAGTAAAAAATTATAAAGACGTCCTTGTCGTAGATAAAATCTTGTATGCAACTATTATTATTATTATTTTGATACTCGGCAAGCCTCGTATCAAAAAACAGCACTCGAATTAAAATGACCCTCATTACGATACAGTTGCATAAATAGCTATTATGCAAATTTTCGACACTCGCAAGGGAATCAAAACCTACAGAGTACTTCCCGTGAACTCAGCATCTTGAAATTTGGTACCAAGCAACGTCTTATAGCACAGATAAAGGAAAAATTCCGAATAGCATAAATTTTTAGTTACATAATATAATAAAAATATTCTTAATAATTTTAAACTTACTACAGGTTTGTATGGAACCCTCGGTGCGCGAATCCGACTCGCACTTGGCCGGTTTTTTGGGAAGGTTAAGTTTTGATTTATCGTTTATGTATCGGTAGGTATATTTTATTTTACTCCCTGCATTCTCTTTGCTTTAAAGTTAGGTGAGACTAAGTACGTATCTTGTTTTCATGCTTTTTAGATAAACAATAGTATATGTACCAGGTACAACTTGTATTTAAGTATTGATATAACTTATTTGAAATTAAGTGTAGGTTCAGCGCGAGAAGCAAAAAAACACAATCCACGCGGACGAAGTTGCGGGAATCAGCTAGTATAATATAAAAGCGAAAGGTCACTCACCATCACGAGCAGGAACTATAAAACATACAGACTTGAAATTTGGAAGGTTCCTTCTATGGTGTAGACGTCAGAGAAACGGTTTTGAGAAAATTCACCCCTAAGGGGTTGAAATGGGGGTTGGAAGTTTGTATGAAAGTCCTTTGTTTTTGAAGTTAGAAACATGAAAATTCAACATTTCGGTTATAAGTTTTAAATAATAAAAACCTGCATAAGCTATATAAAGCCTCTTTAGATAGACTTATTGCAGCGGGAAAATTTCATAATCTCATAGGAAATCAGAAATTGTACGCAGACGAAGTCGCGGGCGACGACTAGTAATGATATATAGCTATAAATATTTCCTACAGACAAGCTAACTGAAATGGTTAAAAAACTAATTTCATATGTCACATCACTCACAAGTGCTATTTTCTGTTTCTTTGCCGGTGTACAGTTAGTCAATAGTCGAAAATAGGACTAGGCTTCTCCTCACAGAAAACATTGAATATGCCATTGTTAGAACTCCGAAGTCTTTCCCAAAAGAATGCAACACGAGCCCTAACAATACAATAGAAACCGAGCACATTCGCTTCGGCAAACATAGCCGATGCCTGAACATATTATCACCATAGATTTAGCATTGGTCTTTAAGACCAATGCTAAATCTATGATTATCACGTGTACTGCGTCGTTAGAATCCCTACATCATAACATTATTCTCGACCCGAGTGACACTGGCTATAATTTCTTTTAAATTATTTTTGACAATTCAGTCGTGTTTTAACTGACTTCAAAAAAAGAGGGTTATCAATTCGACACGTTGAATATGTACTTGTATGTTACATTATTGAAACTGCAAAATATTCACATAATTATTATACATATTACTACCTGTATGGGATTCCGAACAAATGTATAAAATTTCATAGGTGCATGTATGTATGTCCGAGGATTTCTCCGAAATCGGATTATGATCATTCTTTTTTGGCTTACATGTACTTACTTCAACTTAGGGAACAGCGCAAGTTTCATCAAAATCGGTTCAGTAGTTTTCAAGATATGGACTGTTAACTGTGTAACAAAGTCGGTTTAACTTTCAATCGTTTAGATTAAATATCACTTTTGTTTGTGACATACGAACGGGTCGAGTTTTGTCGATAAAATAACCGTTTTCCCATGTGCCTACAGAGCACTAAAAACTTAATTAACTGAGTCCAAGACACAAGCGGCCGTACGGAGCCAATAATTAAAAGAACCGGCACTGGAGTCTGGAACCGATCACAAATAAATGGAGCAGTGCGAGAGCATTGTCTTTGTCCAATCAATCTGCCGGTGTTTGTACGTGCTTGGTGCGCACGGATACAAATCTAATTCAACGTCACATGCACGATCCAATCTCTGTTTAACGATAAACTGATACGGTCATATCATACAACTAGCTGATTTGTCCCTAGTCCACGAATTCCGCGTCGAATAAGTCTTTAATTCCCACGGGAACTCTTTAATGCTCCGGGATAAAAAGTAGCATAAGTGACTCTCCACGCCCTCAACTATACCCATGCATAAAAACAACGCCATCCGTTGCTTTGTTACGGCGTGATTGAAAGACAAACCAGTAAACCAACAAATAAACACACTTTCGCATTTGTAATGTAAGTATGATTTTAGAATAGCTAAAGTAAGTAGAGTAATGCAAAAGTCATTTCATCATCATCACTAAAACAATGCGGGCTTACTACTAAGTACGAGTCTCCTTTTAGAATGAGATGGTTTTGTCCATAGTCCACCTGGCCTAGTGCGAAGTGGCAGAGTTCACACACCTTTGAGCAAATTATCAAAAACTCTCGGGCATACAGGTTTGCTCACGATATTTTATATTTTCACGTCCACCGCTAAGAACAAGTGATATTTAATTTTTTAAAGGGCACAAAACTGCGAAGAACTAAATGCGGCGTGCTCGGGGATCAAATCTACGACCACCCCAAAAGGAAGCCGGGCCTCTAAACCACTATGTTATTTACGCTACTTATAAGTATACACAGCTATTGCAAAACAAATTACAATACAAACCACGTTTACCAACCACGTTTTACAATTTAAAACCACGTGAATCCCTTAGGGAGAAATTCAAAGAAATAGGTATTCTTACAGTAGCCTCACAATATATTTACAGTACTGATCTTCGTAAAACAGCACATTCAGAATTTCAAAAGAATATGCGATCTGCACGATAGGCCAAATATAAACCGCCATAGGCTCGTGACTCCATCGCTCCGCCTCACGAAAGTCCGAAGGTCGTTCGTGGGAATGAGCATTCTATTATTTAACAAAATTCCACTACCTATTATAAACTTGCCTTTACACAAGTTTAAGAAAACCATTAAAAAAATGCTCCTGAAAAAAGCTTATTATACTGTCGAAGATTATATAAATGATAAAAGCGCATGGATTTGACTCGCTCCAGCAATGCTAATGTACTACTGTTACTTATGTATCTTTAGATTAATGCAATTGTAAATATACTTTATTTTTTGCTGGTTCTTCTAGGTAGGAACAGCATTCCGAACCAGTGGTAGATTCATTCGACTATTCATAAGCACTTGTAAAAAGTCTATTTGAATAAAAAACATTTGAATTTTTTTTTTTTGAAAATACGATGTATAAAAAGGAACAACCGATCACGCCATCACTGCAGCTTTATTACATGGAACTCTTATTATTAGGCCAGTACGTTAGCAGTAGGTAGATAAAATAATGATCTGAGAAATGTTGAATAAGGTGGTGCTTTGGTTAAAGCTGACGTGAGAAGATTATTTTGATTATAATAACATAGGGTCGACTGAATGACAGAATTTCGACCACGGCGCTCAATTTCTACATTTCTACTACCTACGCGGGAGAAGTTATAGTGCACAAGTGTACGCTCAAGCGCGGCAGGTACATTACTCACATAGGTAGTCTGATGGGATGACAACTCGACACAACCAGCTAGAGATCAGGTGCAGATCCTTTACGTCGATGGGTTTACGTGCTCTCTAAGGTAGGGGTGTGAAATACCACCAACTTCCTAACTCCGGGCTAGTGCAGAGCAGAAAACTTCGTGACAGATAAATCTTAACATGTAAATAAAAATGTTCTGACTCACTCACTATCTGGCTCGACAACGTCTAGTTCAAACACTTGGACCGAAGAAAGCAACAATATTGAAAAATAAACAAGGCATAAAGCAGAATTCTTCGAAATTCCCACGGGCGCGATACCGCCGGCTGTCGCTGTTTCATCCGATCCAAGAATCATAGACGGGCACGGCAGGGGATATTTCCCGCGACTAACAGAAATATAACCTAATAGTATGGAAATAAACTTTAAATTTAAATTGTATTGTCATGGTATTAAGTTGTATTTCTATTGGTCGCATGAAAATTCCGTGCCGTGCCGTCTATGGGCGCAGGCCCTAAGTGTAGCGGTTAGAGGAACAATAACTTGGACTTCTCATCAAGCACCCAGTGGCTCTCCGCTCAATAGCGACAGGATGACGTGTCGGTATATAATACTAGTATGTTGCTTGTATAATATTACGATGTATGCATGCATCATGATTGAACGATCCTCGCAAGTAAAGTTCGATGATGTAAGATTTTCTTCCTCCATAGGTACATGAAAGCTTATTTCGCTTTCATAGGTTTGATATTAATCATTATTATGACCGGTAATAGGTATAGATTGACCGAGACCTAAGTCAGGCCTAAGTCTACCACACTGACCATCCCGAAGATGGATTATCTCGGAAAATCAGAGAGTCATCCCATGAGATTTCAAAACCCAAAATCAAGGCGGACGAAGTCTCGGTATTTATCTGGTTTTCAATAAAATGTAATACAAAACAACTCTCTTTTTTACAGCATTCAATATACCTATAAAACTTTCCGTTATAATATTTAATGAAAATTTTCATCATCAGGTGCTCTAATAATAAATTAATATTTCGCGAAAGGTTTTATTATTAATAGCTCTTTAATTTCAAGCGTTCCACGAAATAACGTTATTACTCTATTAACTATCATGCATTACCTGAACAATATTTAATGCACTTCGATAATAATAGAATATGGCATGGTTGCATCAGTATATTTTGATGGACATGTGATCTTTAAAAATATGGCGCTAACGAACGTACCATGCATAAAATACTTACGTGTATTGAATTTTGAAGAACGTAAGTTATTATATTTATTGGTTTGAATCAGCCGGCCCTATGGCTGCTTACTGCTATGGCCACAGCCTACAGCGAGAAGGGAAAAGGCCGGCTTTCTGAACTTCTGAAGAATCTTATTTCCGGTGGTAGAGTCAAACATTTACTAGTTCTTACTATTATTTATTGTTACTGATTAAGTTAGTAAATTCTACTGCAATTGACAAGTAGCAAGCAGCAGTCGCTCTTTTTATCGTAGCTTTTAATTTGTAATGTTTGTATGTTTGTCAAATCTTGCAACTGAATTTTAAAACAGCTATCCCCAAACGATTGTGCTGAAATTTGGCATGACACGTTTAATTTGGATGACAAAGCAGCGTCAGCTAAGTGACGTCACAGAATAGGTAATAGGTGACGTCCCTCTAAATCCAATATGGCGGACTCCCAAAGCGGCGGACTAGTTATTTATTATGCACCCTCATGATATGGGTACCAATTAAAAGGGTTTTCTGAGAAGAATACGAAAAATAAACCCGCGACTTGTGGACTAAGTGTTTTGTATTTCTGCGGCAACCCCCTAATTTTTGCGGGATACAAAGTAGCCTATGCCTTTCTCCGGGCTACAACCTATCGCTGTATCAAATTTCATTAAAATCGGTTAAACAGATGATCCGTGAAAGCATAGCAGACAGACATACCGACACACTTTCACATATATTAATATTAGTATGGATGGAGAAGGTACCTATTGATGTGTTGCAGAAACTCATTAAGACGTAAGCTTGAAAAGACCGCGAAGTGGTATGGGACCGGCATTCGTGGAAGTGTCAGCGTACCTTTTAGTGAAGCGACACTAAGAACAACTCGAGTACCTCTTTGCGAAAAACGTAGATACTTAGCTGTATGAAAATTATGGACCATCCGTGAACCTTTTAACCATTCGTAGGTACGATATGAAAACAAAAACAGGGCAGGCAAAACCGAAAGCTTTGTCGTTTTAGTTAGTCACGCGTTTTTAAGGGAGGCGAATCACACATGGCTGCTTTAAATCGTACGAGCGTGAACGCTACACAGGGGATTTATGCGTTGGGTCAGTTTTTCGGCTTAATCGGCTAAAATGTTACTTCAGACCGAATTTTGGCTACGGCGGTAAATTGCTAGAGGAATATTAAAATTATAAGAGTGGAGATGTGTCGGCTCAAATATAGGAGAGGTACAAGCTTTATTCCTCTTCTCTCATTGTTGATTTGATAGCAATCCGAAACAACCAGAAATAAATTCAGTTATTATGAAATATGGGACTGTACACGTTGCCAAGGAAAAGATTTAACCAAGCTCCTGTGTTAGAATACCGTAAAATTAGTATCATAAAACCGTTCATTAGCAATAAAACCTGTGAAAGACAGCCTGCAAAAGAAAATCACAACAATCGACATTGTAACTTCATTGATGCAGCTTTGACATCGCTCCCGGAATTAAATAAAGATAATTATATGAACTCCAGACGGATGAATGTGTACAGTACCATTCGACCCTGAGCATGCTCATCGAACTCTACTTTAGTAGCTGCCTTCGCCATATTGTGTCTCCGAGGAAGCCGCCCGCAATAAAACGCTATCAGAAACATGCAACGTGGAAAAATATGTTTTTCCACCGCCTGAGACAGACTAGAATCGTATTGTTTTTATTTGCTTTTTCAATAAAAGTGTAAAACTTTAATATTTTCCAGTACACTTTAAAATTTTAACTAAGCAAAAGTCCGATTTCTAACATTCATGACTTGAAAAACGACGGATTTTCATACAAAGTTTGCGCCCTATTTTGTATTACTTGGGGTTGAAATTTTCATAATCGTGAAATTCGTGTTTGATTTTTATGTTTCACAATATCAATTCAATACAAATGAACTAATTTAATTACTTCTGTTTATACTTTAATTTATTGAAGCTGAAAATCAGAATCAGTATTTATTTATTACGTAATATACATGTAAGAGATATAGGATGGTCCATGTTACAATAGGTGACACAGGACAATACTTATAAAATACCATAATATCAAGCAAAAATGGCTCCTCTAATTGCGACTAACAAGGAACGACGCTGCTAAAATTCACTTTGATGATAGCAAGTCTATAACTGTCGAACAAATCGGTCGTGGTTAGGGTAACTACACGTCAAGGTTTAAGTGAACATGTCAGGATTTTAAGCTCTATCCTTTATGTTATTTTTTATTAGTTTACAAGTTAGACTGAGCAGTGGCAGTATTTCTGTATTCAATGGAGTGGAAAGGTCGATCGATAATCAGAATGAAATGACATAAATCAGAATTATCCAGTGTGGTCTGAGCATAATAGCCAACGAGATTGACTGCTGCTGCAAGGTTTTAACTGGTGTGCAGGCGAAGCAGCAATATAGTTCACATAAGTTTTAGTATTTACGTAATTTTGATACGAATTTAATTCGTATTTCAGCAAGTGATAGTCTTAACGTATCATAGCGTAGATATTAGACATTTTATAGCGGATTTGATTACCTTTGTGAATCTTTAAGACATAAAATGAACATATATTTATTTGTTTTATATTTATAATGCCCTCACAAGTTTACAAAGGGAGTCGGTTTGATACTCCTGCTATAAGTACATAACTTCATATTCATATTCATTTATTTTGCATTCCAATATAATTCTTATAGTAATTTACATGTCAATAGAAAAGTTCTTATCATAATATTGGAACCCCGGTGGGGCACAGCAAAAAATCAGTGGTCATAGAGAGACGGCTGCCTTATTTTTCTTCCAAAAAATCATTTAGTTTATAATATACTTCATCAATTAGAAATGTTTTTAAAGAGTTGACAAAAGCTGTACTTCTTAAGTCTCCTTCGTGTTATGTTTTCATTATTCCAATTTCAATCGTACCACCACCACCACCACTACAGCCCATTAACGTCCCACTGCTGGACACAGGCCTCCACTCTCGTAGGAGAGAGGGAATTAGAGCTTAGACCCACCACGCTGCTCTAATGCGGGTTCGCGGGTTTTAACGACTATTATCATGTTAGTGATAATAAACGGGACCGACGGCTTAACGTGCTCTCCGAGGCACGGGGGTGAAACACCGCCAACTTCCAACTCCGGGCTGGCACTGAGAATTTCTTAATTGAAAAACCAAATACCTAACAATTTTATGCCCGACCGGGAATCGAACCCAGGACCTCGTGATCCGCAGTCGAATATGCTAACCGCTAGACCAACGAGGCAGTTGGTTGGTTGGTTGGTTGGATTTCAATCGTACGACAAAGCAAAAAAGATTCCACTATATGCGTTGGCCCTTCATCTAGAATCAAAAAAACTTCAAATCAAGAAAATATATAATTAGATTCGGCTACTAAAACAAGGTCACTATCTTTTGGTAGGAATGAAGCAATTTGTCGGGATTCATTACTTCCGGCTAGTATGCTGGTCACCCTTGCGGTTATTTTAATATGACCACTGACCAGACACAACCTTTTTAGTTATTTACAACTACGGCTGTTGTTGCATCGACTCGTTCATGTCTAAACATAGTTAAAATTGAAGTGTCTGTAGGCGATTTAGAAATAGCCTCTTTCTATTTTTGTGGTTATTTACAGGTTCTCAAAACCGAACACACATTTGTATCTATCTGTATATTTTGTGAAAGTTTAGGCTCAATCAGAGGGACATAATAAGCTGTGATAGCCTAGAGACTAGATACCGAGGTTTAGACACCGGGGTCGCGGGGTCGATCCCTGGACATGCATCTTTTACTTTTAGGAGTCTATATCATATATTATGATTCAAGACTCAATGGTTATATTTTATTCTAATTACGTACACTGTACACTTTTTCAACGTCAAATATTAAAACGTGAGGGTGATAATCAATTACGGTATCTTAAAACTAAAGCTAGGAGGGTTCCATACGCGCCCTGTATGGCTAGCATATGCGCACTACGAGTAAAATTATGTCTACCCGTTATCTCTCTCTGTCTACCGAAGCTAACATGGTTACTTGTTTCGTTACGTCAAAAGTAGAGATAAAATTAATATTTCTTATCTGTGGTATGGTATTTTTCACTACGAACCTTTACATGTCGATAATTTTTTTTTGTAATATACCGCATTTTGTGCATGTTAGGGCAAATAAAAAATTTGCCGGCAACGACAACATCTCTCTCTCTCGTCGCGAGATAGTCTCGTTGTGCTTAGCACACTGGTCTGAGAAGAGCCCACGACAAATTCAGCCGGGCTTAAACAATTAAATCTTACTTATTAAAACGGTGAATTTAGGATATACACATCGTATGAATACCTGCACTGCACGCCCAAGTAATCTTCATATTGTTCCCAAAGGTTTGTGAAGCTACCAATCCGCACTTGGCCAGCGAGGTGGAGTATGGCCAAACCCTTCTAATTCTTCTAGAGAAGACTCGAGCTCAGTAGTGGGCCGGCAGTTGGTTGAAACGGTGATGATAACGGACCTATTTTTGAAAACTACTTTGTTAGTCATTTTTGTCCACGGAGTCGAAAATGTCGTCGAGTGCAAAGGCGCCAAGAAGTTTACGTAACGGGTTCCGTGTAGCTTCACTTACTTAATGGAATATCCATTTAATTTGTCATGGCGCCATTTCGCTGATTTGCTCCGAACGACATCGCAAAGACGACGACGTCTCAATAAGATGTACTTACCTATTTAGCATCAAATAAAATCGCCAAATATTGACCACTACTTGGTACCCGGGACTACGCATGGATTTCAGTTTTTTTTTAATTCCCGTTGGAACTTTTCCGGCACTAAACGGATCCTATGACCATCTGCAGGTGCAACCTATATCTTTTCCCGAATGTTATTTCAACGTAGTGGACTATAGCCTAAGCCCTTCTTATTCTGAGAGGGAGATTCGTGCTCAGCAGTGGGCTGGCCTGATGGTCTGATGGCAATGATGATGACGACGATCGTTTTGATGATTGCCTCGTCCCGGCTTCGTACGCGGGCTTACTTTATTTACTAAAACCTAGTACTTATTACGGTACAAAATCTACTTTAAGCGTAGATTAATAATATTAGGAAAGCAATCTTCGCCGAAGCTAATTTTCACTGAAAGCCTGCCTTGAAGATTACTTTTCACTCTTGGTTTGAAGGGGATACCTATATAGTTACCTATTATTGTAGGTGACGGGTAGCTACATTATTGAACAGAAGAGAATGCTTTGTTACATGCCGTACCTATAAGCCAAACTAATTACTTTCTTTACACTATGTCAGGAACACGGAATACCCGTGGGACTTAAAAATTCACCCTCATTTCTTGTCTACATTATAAAGGGAACTTCTGCGCAAAATTTCAGCTTTCTAGGTCCAAGATTTTGACCTGGGAGTTTTCGCCACCGACAAATTCCCAACTTCCAGGAGAACCAGTAACGTGTTTGGCTTTACCCGAGATTCGAACTCATGACCCACGGCCATACAAGCTGGCCACGAGACCGAAGAGGCAGTCAAAGACAATATTTTTAAACCCTGAGTTTGATGTGGCCTCTACTCAGACCGGCGCGTTTAGAACTCTCCCGTAATTGATTATCACCAATTTTTTTTTAATGATTCGGTCGTCCATAAGTGTACAGTGTGCCTTAATTGAATAAATAAAATATATTGAATTGAATTGAAAAAAACAGTGTACAGGTGACACAATTTCCAATTTAATTAAATTGAAGCATTAGCGTTATGGATATCAAGCGGGTGGAAGTAATTTATTTCCCGTACGTAAAAACAGTCGCCTAGACAGCAATTACGTATAAATACGCAAATGTGTAACTCGCTATGTACCTGGCAGTGTAATTTTATTTGTAACATGAATAAAAATCAATGATCCTTCGCATGAACACGTTTTTAACACGTTTAATTTCCATACATCACGGGTCATAGCTCGAAAATTGCACTGACAATCTTAATTAATACTCAATTTATTTATAACATGTAGGTAGGTACTAAAAAAATTCTACATCAATGCATGTAGGGCATACAGGTGTTTATACGTCATGTTTTGATTCTACCACCGGTTCTGAAAAAAGATTCTACTGAGTAGAGCCGTTGGTCTAGCGGTTAGCATAGTCGACTGCGGATCACGAGGTCCTGGGTTCGATAACCGGTCGGGCTTAAAAATTGTTAGGTATTGGGTTTTTCAATTAAGAAATTCTCAGTGCCAGCCCCGAGTTGGAAGTTGACGGTGTTTCACCCACATGCCTCGGAGAGCACGTTAAGCCGTCGGTCCCGATTATCATCACTAACATGATAATAGTCGTTAAAGCCCGCCAACCCGCATTGGAGCAGCGTGGTGGGTCTAAGCTCTAATACCCTCTCTACTATGAGAGTGGAGGCCTGTGCCCAGCAGTGGGACGTTAATGGGATGTATTGGTGGTGGTGGTGGTGGAGTAGAGCAGGCAAGAAACTCAGCGTAATTAGAATATGACAAGAGAGTTAATCTTACCGCACCAGTGTGATTTCCTTTTAGGGAGCTCCGTACAAGGCATTTTTATTAATTTAACTACAAGTAAGCCCTAGATCTCATCTGGTGGAAAGTGACGTTGCAGTCTTAGATGGTAGCGGGCTAACCTGCTAGGAGTATAACAGTTAGATTAAACCATAGACATAGGATTTTTTCGCTAAGCTCGATTAAACGCATACCCCTAATCGGTTTCTACACGGCATCGTATCGGAGCGCTAATTCGCTTGGCGACACGTCTTTGCCGGTAGGGTTGTGACAAGACACGGTCAAAGCCTACCACCAGACCAGACCAGGGAAAACACAGAAATTGAGTATGAGTGTGAGTTTCTTGCCGGTTCTTCTCAGTAGAAATTAATTTCCGATCCAGTGATAGAGTCTTGGCTAATCATAAGCAACGATGTTGATGCTTATGAAAAGCCAAGTATCCCAAGTAAATGCGCTATGCAATGGCGAAAAGTACGATATTTTTTATACGTGAATATTTTGAATATTTATTTATAATTATTTACTTAATCAGTTCTAGCTATTTCTTTTGCAACGCAACTTTGCGTGGCGATTTCATATCACAAAGGGAGCATAACATAAAATCCATACTAATATTATAAATGCGAAAGTGTGTCTGCTATGCTTTAACCTCATCTTTTCAACCGATTATGATGAAATTTGGTATAGAGACCGGTTGCATCCCGGGGTGGGACGGGACATAGGCAATTTTTTATCCCGAAAAATTAAGTTTCTCCGCCGGAAAAAAAATCTTAATTCAAGCGGACGAAGTCGCGGGCATCATCTAATTATTAATATTATGACACTAGGACTACCTGCGGTCTTGTTCCCGGGGAAATTTTGAAAATTCCGGCATTATACCTGGTGAACGTTCTGTGCAAAATTATAACTTTATATCATAGTCAAAGTGTTTGGTTGGGCGTTATTGGATAAGGCCGTAAGGGATTGAGTCGGATCTTTTCTACTCATTGTATGTGATTACAACATAAAACTATGAAAATATTTACAAAAAATAACCTACTACAAAGCAAATTATATTTGAAGGCTGTAATAATTATGTTGTGGTAAGTTGTTCTGATGTCTGAAAGATCTACCATAATTCAACATTAAACCTGAATAACATTTGAACAAATTTCCGAATTTTGATTTCTCCGAGTCGCAAACTAACACTTACTTGATTAATATTCAAACTTGATACTGAAGAATTGAAGTTTTCAACATCTCAAAGAAACTATAACCACTTTCTTAACCAACGTTGATGGATTTACAGTGATATTGCTTTTGAGCTTCACTGCGACCATTTATGATTTCTCGTCATTAAACGCGATGCATTTTTAACTTTTACGATTGTTCGATCGCTCTAGTTCACGTAGGGTATTTTCGCGGGAAATACCGTCGCTTGTAGACGCGTGCTTTGTTCCCGGAGAGCATTTGTTTACTGGCGAGTAGGTGGTGAAAGAGTCGCTGTAACATGGCAACTTCCAAGTCGCGCAAGCGCGGTAACTATACCACCGTCGAACATTCCATGGAGGGCTAAACTCCTATAAAATTTAATTAATTTGCCGCTTCTACACATCAGCTGTTATATAACAAAACGAAGTGACTCATCTCAGATTTGCTCGGAAGGAGTTTCTTGAAATACTTTCATAGAGAGTAGCTGAAATCATGAAACTTCGTGAAAATATTATCAATTCTCTGTACACGGGATTAAGAGCTGAATTAATAAAACGAAAACTTGCTAAAGATGTTACGTGAGCTATTCATAATTATAATATGCAGAGCTGCGTGAGCTATTGCAAACTTGTCATATATAATAGAATATAATAGTAAAAACTGAGTGTCTGTGTAAGATGTGAGAGGCCTTCACTCAAAGAGAGGTCCTTAATAACTAAAATAAACAATTTAAGTACTTATTTGAAATTTAAATATTTAAAAGTAATCTATATATTATATACAAATCAATTGCTGTTCGTTTGTCTCGATAAAACTCGAGCCCCCTGCTTTGTCATGCATATTACCAGTTATACCTACTACCTATTGTTGATATATTTGAGAAATAATAAAAATATTTATTATTTACGGGTATGATATATCAGTATTTATATAAATAAACATCGGCCACATTCCGTAGATGGCTCATAATGGGTTTGAAACTGGATGTTTTGTCATATCGTTCATGTTTGGTTCAACATGTGACACGTACCTACGGGAAGAGAGACGATTTCATACTATGCGTTGCACGAAATGTAAATCCTGTAAAAGGATGCTTTTTATGTGAGTACCTTTTTTTAAATCATACTAATCTTTACATTCGTGTATGAGGATCGTGACCCCATTTGGCAGGGGTTTTCTTAGGATAGTAAAGCAGTGGGCTCCCAGGTCCTTCCGCAGACTACTCGACTATGAGGACTATTTCAACTCAAAGGTTTCTAATCTAACGATTATTATCAGATATTAGTGACGATAACCGGGACCGACGGCTTAACGCGCTCTCCGAGGCACGGAGGAAACGAAACGGCCAAATTTGAACCTCCAAATTCGGTCACCCATCCTACCGACTTGGGTCAACGTTGCATAACAATCGTTACATTAACCAATACGTTGCCACAACTGCGTCAATCGTCGCTCAATCCATCATCAATACCCTCAAACGTCTTTTATTGTTTTTTATTTATTTATTAAATGTAACAGTATAATCAGTAATGGTTTACATTTTATTGTGCTGTTATTATAAATTCATACGAATTTTACGGTACACTACAGCACCGCCGGGTTATTCATACAAACTATAGAATTACGAACTTTTTATCTCTCTCTATAGGTCGTATTCCTCATTACTGAGGGTCGTGACCCCTTTCCATTAATCACATAATACTAGGAGTTGTCGTGGGATGATAATGCGGTGGGTTCCCACGTCCTTGCGTATGATTGACAAATTATTTCACACAGCTACAAAATGGTAGTATACTTTTCACATATTGCAGGTTGGTGCTGCTCACTCTATGGAGGCCCGCTGTGGGCTTCTGGGACGTGGGCACAACGACGCCGGCCCCCAAGCGCGATGACACGGTGCCGAGGACTAGTTACTTCCGGTGGCAGCGCACGGAGTTCACGACCATCGCGTTCTGGTTCCCGCACTTCGACTGGCACGACATCGCTAACCGGCGCGCTCTGTGCGTCGTCGCGGGGATATCCCTCGGTTTGTGATCATCACCGCTACAGACCATTAACGTCCCACTGCTGGGGCCTGGGCACAGGCTTCCACTCTCAAAGGAGAGAGCGAATTAGAGCTTAGACCTACCACGCTGCTCCAATTTAACGACTATTATCATGTTAGTGATAATAACCGCGAACCACGGCTTAACGTGCTCTCCGAGGTATGGGGGTGACACACCACCAACTTCCAACTCCGGCTGGCACTGAGATTTTCTTAACAGAAAAATCCAATTTGCTTCTTCTTCTTGCCGTTGTTCCACGTTATGAAAACATGTTCGGCACAACATGTTTTCTTCTTCCACTCACTTCTGTTGTCCAGAACAGAAAAATCTAATACCTAACAAATTTTATGCCCGACCGGGAATCGAACCCCAGGACCTCGTGATCCGCAGTCGACCATGCTAACCGCTAGACCAACGAGGCAGCGTTAATTATCATTACTTAAATCGACCAGCGGATGTCCACTGTTGAACGTACGCTTACCCACCGCCACCACACCCGCTTCTCAACCCTCCTCAACCAGCCACTTCCCGCCACCCTCTTTTTTTAATTTTATTCCACTGCAGGTTAGCCCATGACTGCGACCTCACGTGCAAGTTATGATGCAGTCTAAGATGGTAGCGGGCTAACCTAGTTATATATATTTTTTTAATCCACTACAAGCTAGCCCTTGACTGCGATCACACCTGATGGTAAGTGATGATGATGAAGTTATATTAAGGCCCTAATCGGTTTGTACACGGCAAAGTACCGGAACGCTAAAAAACCGTTTGGCGATACGTCTTTGCCGGTAGGGTGGTAACTAGGCACGGCCGTTGCCTCCCACCAGACCAGACATGAGAAAATTCAGAAATTATAAATTCCCAAATAAACTCTGCCGGGAATCGAACCCGGATCCTCCCACTATGAGACAGCGCTCATCACTGCGCCAGGGAAGTCGTCAAAATATCGTTGTTCCATTTTGCAGTAGCGCGTCTACCGCTTGCTACGCGCTAGGAATTTCCAGCCATTCATCAATTAATTTGTATCGTATAAATTCGCTTCGTTCATAAGGGTGGAAACACACTACGAAACGAACTGGACAAAAAACTTTCTTTATACGGAGCGGACACAACGCGCGTCACTCGTCTATGTTTGTCGTATCTGGTTCGTAGTGATTTCGTTCTGAAAAGAGATTGCCAAATTTGACACCCACCCAGTTTGACAATTTACACAAAATTAAAATTATTGAAAATTCGCGCAGACGTTTTGTCTCGTCCAGGGCCTTAGTGAGTTCTTGCTCTAAAAAGTTAAGTACGAAGACTTCGCACAGCGTTTTAATAGAATAATATAGTTACGTAGGATGTTATCTAAAGCAATTTTACGTAAAGCTTCAGGTCTCTTCCCATAATGAGAACGCTTCAGGCCAAAGTCTACCACGCTAACTGAACATGAATTGGCAGACTTCAAACGCCTTTGAGAAAATGATGGCGGGCTCTCAGGCATGCAGGTTTCCTCAAGATGTTTACTTTGTTACAGCTTACAAAGCACTGCATAACTTCAGAAATACTTCTACCGGCGAAGCAGCGCATAAAGGCACGAATAAGTAATAGTACCTACTGATAATGGCAGAGTCTATATACACACTATCCATACTAATTCATACCAATATTATAAATGTGAAAGTGTGTTTGTCCGGCTGCTACACTTTCACGGCCCACCTTTCAACCAATTTTGATCAATTTGGTAAATAAATAGGTTGCATCCCGGGAATGGATGCTTTCGATCCCGGAAATTTAAGGAGCTCCCGCGGGTATTTGAAATCGTGCTTTTTCTATAATGTCTCGCCCCGTTAAAAAACTTAATCTATGATATAGATTAAGTATATAGATATAGATATGTTGTAATATCACTATATCTTACATTTTTCCGCCTAGATCACATGCCCCTGGGCACGGCCGCAATCCTGAATCGCCGTCAACTTCTCACATCGGGTAACTACTTAGACAAAGTGATGGACCGACAGCTGTCGCTCCGCATCTGGTGCCTGGGCCGCGCGGGGAGACACGACACGCCGTTCCGCTACCGCGTGTGGAGGGTGCACCGCATCCCGCGCAGCAACAACCCGGAGCACCGGCATGGCGCCCGCGGGTACCACTGCCCGCGCCACGACGTCGCCGTCATCATCAGCTACGACCAAATGTACATATACTCGTACTACCCCCACCGCTATCAGTACGCGTACCAGACTTGGCTCACTACCGCACGCGCCAGACTACCCGACTACGTCATCATGACCGGATCCGGGTATGAATACTTGGAGCACATATACGAGAACTACAAGATTTTCTACACGAAATTACCCAAATCTAAAGTCGTCGATTGTTCGAAGTATCTCCCGAAATGGTGGGGCAAATTCATTTGTGTAAGAAACGATTTATTTTTATCGGGTGTTCAGAACGGGGGGCCGGTGTTAGGGGTGAAGAGTAACATACTTTTCGCTCTCGGTTGCTTCGAAATACGTTACAACGAAGACAGGATATTCGTTTTGACGGACCTGCGATATTACACTACGTGGATCTACAGGTACGCGAGGATGAGCGGCGGGGATTACTACGAGTTCGCTTACCCGGAATGGGGGATGCAGGGGGGTCTCTTCGACTGGTACGATGGGCATAGCAACAACCCTAAAATACCTCATTTCCATATACATTACGATCTCTTTCCTTTGGGCTAATACCACACGCCCACAGCTAATACCATGTGAAGTCGGATAAAAATAAAATATTCGTTCGTTGCTTCATTTTGTATATGTCACCTTAAGATTGTAAAAGCCGTTAGATTGTAATATAACGTTTTTTATCTCGATAGATTATAAACTGTCGACAGATTGTGAACCGTAAAATACTGCTTACAATTTAACGCATTATGTTTCGTTAAACTGTAATCTATTAGGTATATTAACCCGATAGAACCTAAGTGAATGTTCATGTCAAACCCTAACCTAACCTATAATTCGCGTGCGAGTTGAATGCAGAGTAAATTTATGGTGACACTTACATTTACTCTGCATTCAACTCGCGCGCGAACTGTACAAGAAAGAGACAAGTAAACGTAAATACAATAAATATTTCATAATTTAATACTCAGAACATTGAACGGTTCACAATCTTTCGACAGTTTACAATCTCGCGGGATAGAAACCGTTAGATTATAATCTAACGGATTTTACAATCTTACGGTGACATATGAAAATATGATGCCCGCGACTTTGTCCTCGTGAAATAAACTTTTTTTAATTCCCACGGGAACTCCTTTATTTTGCGGGATAAAAAGTAGCTTATGTCACTCTCTAAGTCCTTAACTATACCCAAGCAAAAAATCACATCAAACCGTTGCTCTGTTGCGGCGTGATTGAAGGACAAACCGACAAACACATTTTCGTGTATCCATTCTCATACGTTTAGGTAGGTACGATACCCTAAACGTAATAGAATGGATTTGTGAGTTTAAGTCAAGAGTTTTTGGCTGCATTTTACTTTGACGCCTGATATAATTATTTCAGTGACCGTTACTGATTGACAACCACGGCCTTGATATGATATTAGCAATTTATGATAATTATGTAAAGTCTATCTCGATAGACTTGAGCCAAAACGTAAACAAATATGGCGGTACTGATCACGTGACTTTATTTTGGTATGACCTCTAGTGATGTACCATTGCTGAACTATATCGGGAATGAACTATTGAACGAATAAACTCTGATGCAAAGAATAATTTCTTTTTATATACTCTACTTGCAAAACCCTACTTAAACAATATTTTAAAGATATTATATACAAAATGTATTCTTTATAGAATTAATTTAATTTTGAAACTCACTGAGTGATTTTAAAATTACAAAGGGGTACAGTCAGATTCAAACTTTATCACGAATATGGGTCGATACGTAGAGTACAATAATATGTATCAGCGGGATACCTGCGCGAAACTAAACTCGCGGCTAACTTCTGTGACGACGTAAAGGGTGAAACGGGCTGTATTGATTTGAATTATCTATATTATATAATCTAAATTTAAGATTTTAGTCCTAGGTGAGTAACGGTGCATCGCATATGCAGAATTCGCGGCGCACGAAATTTTCACTCATCAGTTTTAAGAGTGCGTCCGCTTGCTCTCCGGTCAAGTTCAAACTGGTCGAGTGTTTGATATGTGCGCTGTGGATTCTGCATATTATGCGATAGGGGATGATAATTAAAAGTACAATCTTTTTATGACATAATTTATTTTAAATAATCTTATGAAGGCAGTATGGGTACCTAAGTTTCCTTCTCTCTCGCACATACTAACATTTTCAATGATTGTGAAAGAATCCGTACACTTTCTAACTTTAACAAATGTGTCTCAGTCAAGTCCTAACCAATAAAATATTACAATAAAAATATGTCTAAAATGAACGTAATTTTATTGTTTAGGATTAAGCTGAGTCACCTTTGTCAAAGAGTACTGATTCTTTGACAATCATTGAAACTGTTAGAATTTGCGAGTGAGAGAAGGAAACTTAGGTAACCACACCGCCTTCAGGATTAAAATAAATGAAGAATAGCGGATAGTTGTTTGTCCAAATAATAACAAATTCAAAATCGCAATGCAAATACACAAATCTGATAAAAAAGCCAATTTGTTAGAAATAAAAACTACCAGAGAGCACCCGAGACGTACAGAATTAAGCAAAGTTACGAAACGAATGAGCATTGAAGCTTGAGGCCTTGAGCTTAGAGTTGCAACAATACGCCACAGATGAGGTTTCGGTAGGATTAGATTAGATATTTCTACCTCTTTTTGTCGCACATTTTACTAATATTTCGCACCCTTTTAATACTAACTTTTTTATTAAAAACAACACCCCTTTGTAAAAGGGATATTGTTAGTTCAGAATTTGTGACTTTTAATCTCGTAGAATAAAACATTATTTCGGAAACGCATGATATCATTCTAACTATCTATTTATGTGTAGGTAAACAACGCTATTTTAAAATTACTTGATTTACATAACTCGATTAGGTTTTCGATTTTGAACGAATATATATCGAGTATATTCGATGTTTATGGTCACTCACTTCGTATCATTCATTCATTTTCAGTCTGTGGTTGCAATCAGCAATGTAACAGAACATGTACAACACTATAAAAATTCAAGAATGCGTCATGTCAAAACTGATATTTTGTTATAATCAGTGAGGCAAAATTTGTGTTTTCTTCAAGTTTGTAACAAAATTATTAGCATAATCCTGGATAAATTGAAGAAATAAGACGTGAATAATTTACTATAGATGTTTTTTGTACCACAAGGCATTTGAGCGTGTTTTTGATTGTTCCATCATAGTGAAAAGTGTTGACGAAGTCACGGGTTGGCAGCATGGTGTGTTTGTTTACATTTTGGCTCAAGTCTATCGAGATAGACCATAGATAATACACTATATAGGTACTAGGAGATAGACTTTAGGTACAAATATTAAAACAAAATTATCTAAATTGACTGCAAAATTGTTAAAAAAAATTATTTGTCTAAAAGCCCGTCCGTTCCTAGTGCAAGTGTCCATAACGCTAGGCGGCGTAACTGCGCTGGATGGCCAACGACAGTCGAGAGCATGTGCCAAGAGGGCACCAGAGCTGGGACCACAGCCCCGGTACGACACGACACGACCGATTTCTGATTTTATATTTATAATTTTGTATGGGTGTTTCTCATTCAAATTCAAATTCCAATGATTTTTATTTAAATAAACTTTTACAAGTACTTTTGAATCGTCGAGTGAATCTACCACTGGTTCGGAATGACATTTCTACCGAGAAGAACCAGCAAGAAACTCGGTGGTTGCTCTTTTGAAGAAAAAAAAATTTACAATTTCATTAATTTGTAAAATAGGTACATAAGTAACAGCTGTCCTTAGCATTGCTGCAGAGCAAGTCAAATCCATACTCCTTTGTCATTTACATAATCTTCAACAGTATAATAAGCTTTTTTTTCATATTATAGGTACGTCCGGTAGAAAAATCTTTATTTAATTCTTAAATATAGTTACATTCTGTATAAAGGAAACTAAATATGTATAGCTAAGCATAAAAGCATGTAAAATTTTCAAATGGAAATAATGTAATTTATAAATTATAAAAAAAGCCATACGAATTCTCATTTTTTTTAATATAGTGAAACTGTGAAATATTGATTTGTTATTATTGTTTATGTAGTTTAGGTATCCTACCTTATAGGTAGGGCTTATATGTAATATGTATAGTTAATTTATTGTTAAAAATTTGGTACAGTCAAGAACACTCGGAGCTATATGCTTTGACTTGCCAGTTAGGATAGGCCTCGTGGGTTATGATGCGCAGCACAAATCGGAGCTCAGCTAGGGGCTTAGCTCTACTAGAGATTTCATATCTTTATAACAGTGAAAGCACTATGAACGTGTGAGTCTTGGCAACCAAGTTTACATGATATGTTTTTGGTGGCTTATGACTTTATTTATTACATTGGCTTAATGGAAAACTAAAGTCCGTGTGCCTGTGCAAAAGCAAACCACACTCATCAATAAACCCATAGCAATAAAATAGTGATAATGTATGTACACTTACAATATCATATTATTTTCACTGAAACATGCACTCTTAAGAATTCTTCGCTGAACTCGTACAAAGAAAATATTATTATTATTAAACTCTTTATTTGTACCACACATAACAAAGACTCACTGAGAGATAAAAATACTCACTGCACTATGTTTTAAACAACACAAAAACAAATCAAACACTGTAATACACATATTAATGACCACTTTGCTAGGAAAGTCATCTCTTTGAAATGTGCCGATGGATGGCGAAAATGCAGAATTATACGAAGCATATGACACTACTGTCTCTATTGGTGAGGGTCGTGACCCCTTTCCATTAATCACATAATGACAGGGGTTTTATTGGGATAGTAATGCGGTGGGTTTCCAGGTCCTTACGACTCGACTAATAGTACTATTTCAACTCGTAGGTTTCTAACGATTATTATCAGATGTTAGTGATAATAACCGGGACCGACGGCTTATCGTGCTCTCCGAGGCACGGAGGAAACGAAAAGGCAAATTCCGGACTACCAAATTCGGTCACTCATCCAGTTAGGTACCGACTTGGGTCAGCGTTGCTTATCAATCGCCATCGACTGATATGCGTTGTCGCAACTCGCAACTAGGCCACTCGTCCCTCGTATGACACTAGGTACTACTGAGGCGAAAAATAAACCAATACCTATGATAATTCGTTCACGAGTACAAATAAAATTTGTATTCGTGAACTCTGTCTATCGCAATTACCTACACAAAGAGCAACAATACACCGGGACCGGGCAGGTCAAAACGAACAGGGAACGATGTTTCGTCCTATCTCCTGGTGTGCGCGATCCATATAAAAGTGAATGACACGAATATCCTCCTCCTACTGACTTAATATTTTTGTCCGTAGTGTGGTCGCTTTATGAAGCACAACAGCGCGACAAGACAAACAGTCGTTCCGACGCGAACGTATTACGAACTCCAAATTATTCTCAGCGTACGTTTCACACCGTACACTGGAGCATCCTCAGGAGATGTTGTATAATTGCCGCACCCCCTACATGTTAGCCCGCTACCATCAGCTAATCCTGCATCACTTCAACAGGTGAAATCGCTGTCAAGGGCTAACTTGTAGTGGCGAAAAATAATGAAGTTTCGTCCTGTCCGGTTCAAACTGCACTTTTGCTCTTACCAGATGAAAATGACTTGAATAAATAGGTATTTAGTATAAATTTAGACGTAGGCACTTACGCACTATGCCAGCCACGTTACAACTGGTTCACTTGCACTGATTTGACTTAAACAGGGCAGACTTGGGTAAAATACCTGTTTACATCTTATAGCTTCATCATTAAGAGCGATATTTCATTGGCAACATTCCGCGTACGTGGCCTTACGTACAGTCGCAGTCTGAAAATGTTTACCAGTTTTCAAATTAGATTCTTTGTAACACTGCGTGCAGTAAGGTCTAAAACGCCTGAACAAGGTATTTATTAACTATAATAACTTTTTTACAATAAAACTCATTTCCTAATTTCAAGGTTGACACACACATTAGCATCGTCGGATTTTTTCAAACTGACATTTATTATATTATTAAAAAATGGGTGGTATTTAATCATATACCTGTAACTCCCCTTCCTTGTAACAAAATATTCGAAAGTAGCACCAAAAATACTGGATTGCACACTAAATGTGCACACTAACTAAATTAAATTTACTATACTGTCTACCTAATGGATTAAGCAAAACTCTTTTACTGAGAGATTATCTATTATTTAATAGTAAATCTACTAATTCTTTGAGTCACAACAAAATATTTAATCTATTTTATTGAAACCAGGCACCTATAAAACTGGAAAACAAAAATAAGAATAATTTATTTGTCAAATTCGCGATTTTACAAAATGTCGGTACATGTTACAAACTTTAGTGTTTCTGAAAATACATTTTTTTAAACTTAAGTTAGGTATATTAACCCGATGGAACCTAAACCTAAACCTAAATATGTCTAACTGTCTTATGTCTAACCCTAACTTAACATTAAGACAAATATTGTACTTATTAAACAAGACATAACGCAGATAGAGAACGTCATTTCCGTTGTAAGACTGTATAATTTAATGTGCAAGTCAGTAGGTATATATGTTATACTTTGTGTATTTTTGTTTTAAAAACCTTGTATATGTCACATTATAGCCAGATTTTGGTTATAAATTATGTAAAAAAGATAATATAGTTAAAAATGAATTTAACTTTTTTTAGCAAAACATGTTAAGATAATCAACTAGTAGTTTATTAATAGCATTGTCATTTGTCTGGTATGCAGTAAGTTAATAAGTAGAGACACTTCGTTTGCTTAAATTGTAAATAGAGGTGCAATTAAAAAACTTCCTTAAAAAATTATATATAATATTACAAAAAGTTTTATACTAAGTACTCCCGCTCGGACCTTCTTTCTTTTTCAAAACGAGGTAGAAAGTACGTCATTGCTTCAAACCTTATATGCGGGAGGAAAAGCTGTATGAAATTTCTAACCTGCTAAGCAGGGAGAAAAAGTATACGAAAATCCATTTCTAACGCGCTGTTTTTTTTTTTAATTTGAAGTAAATATGATATGGACGTTGATACCTTACCATAAGGATTTATTATTAGAAGCAGCTTTACCATAGTTAACATAAAAAAGTCAAATATGGTAAATGTCGTTCGTTGATATCGATGTCGATTGACGATATCGGTGTCGTCTGTCTGCCCTCTGCCCTGAAGGGGGGACATAGGAATTCATGATAATGATGAAGGTAATAAACATTTTCAGACCGCGACTGTACCTACCCACTGCATGTCGGTGTCGCGGATTAGATTAACAAGATGTCGGGACCATTTGTTTGTATTTATAAATAGTTCACAACGATATTCTATATATAAAATAGAATAGGGTTATAATTAGAATAGTAGTTTTATTTTAATTCCACTACAAAAATAAATCTAAGTATGACTGCGATATCACCTGGTAGTAAGTGATGAGGCATCCTAAGATGGCAGCGGACTAACCTGTTATAGGTATTGCAGTTAAATTAGGCCCATACCCCAATCGGTTTCCACACGGCATCGTACTGACCGCTAAATTGCTTGGCAGCACATGTTTGCCGATAGGATGGTATTTAGTAATGGCCGAAGCTACCAGATCAGACCAGAGAAAATTCAGAGATTGTGAATCTCAAAATTTTTGTCAACCAGGGATTTTTTGTTCGTCGGCCTTTTTAAATGGCCATTCCATTTAGATCCTAGCCATCCTAGAATAAAAAAATCTTCTCTCGTCTCCCGGATGTCTTTAACGCAGAAAAGTTAAAAGTGAATGCCCGAGGTTCGAACCTCTGACCACGCGAATCCTAAACCTAATCGCTTTCTCCGAATGTGTCATAGGTATTTAACTGTAATGGCAAATATGTTTACTTCTATAGATACTACCAAAGTGACCGACATAGCTCTGAGGATTAGCAAGCTGAAGTGGCAGTGGGCAGGCCATGTCTGTCGCAGAACCGACGGCCATTGGGGCAGACGTGTTCTGGAGCTGTGGAGACCGCGTACCGGCAAGCGCAGTGTATAGGACGACCTCCATCTCGCTGGTCCGATGTCCTAAAGAAGGTGGCGGGAAGCAGGTGGATGAGGAAGGCGGAGGACCGTGTTTGGTGTCGCGCTCTCGAAAAGGCCTATGTCCAGCAGTGGATGCATACCTACAGGCTGATGGATGGATGGATGGATGGATACTAATATTAAAAATGCGAAAATTGGGACGCATGTTGTAGATGGATGGATGTTTGTTACTCAATTACGCCAGAACGGCTTAACGGATCTGGATAAAATTTAGCACAGGGATAGTATGGAATAACACTAATGCTAGTTTTATCCTGGAAAATTAAAGAGTTCCCACGCTTCCCAAAAGCTTCAATCCACGTGGACGAAGTCGCGGATATCAGCTAGATAAAAAAATGAAAAAAAAATTATTAAAACCGACTTTAATAACCACAAACACTAAAAAAATATTTTAACTTACTACCGAATATATTATTTATTATTTAGAAAAGTTAATGTAGTTCTATAATAATATAATATTTAATAATATATCTGTACCAAATTTAATCAAAATCGGTTTCACAGATGGGCCGTGAAAGCGTAGCAGACAGACATTATTATTATTATTATCATCACATACCATCAGGTGAGATCGCAGCCAAGGGCTAACTTGTAGTGGAATATAAAAAAAGACAGACCGACAGAACACACTTTCACATTTTATATATTAGTATGGATGTCTGGTTAAAAACCTACTATTTACTAAGCTATTACACTGATCGCGAGCAATTTACTCTTATCCATTGAGTAGTTCCGTTCGCCATGTCCGAAGATATTAATCAGAACTTTACCAAATTTATATGGGACTACCTCTTAAATGTGATCTATCAAAAAAAAAAGAATCATCAAAATTGATTCATAATTGGCGGAGTAATCGTGTAACAAACATACAAAAACATACAGCCGAATTGATAACCTCCTTCTTTTTTTTGAAGTCGGTTAAAAATAAGCGATATCAAATGAATAATTAGTAGCGTCTCGAGACTCGAGAGTCGAGACTTGAGCTGTTCAGCCGAAACAATAGCTTCAACATGGCGTCATCTCGTTTCAAAAGACAAGTGGTGGCTCAAAAGGAATCCAGGGTATTCAAATTTAAAGCCTATCACGTTAGTATAAGGTTTTCAGGACGGAGCACAGATGGCGCCGTCGAGTGTCGTTGCAACTCGTGAACGGTGCATCCAGTTGTTTGAGCGTATCAAGAGATGGCGCAACAGGTTCGCGGCCTTCAGGCGGGTTTTCAAGTCGTAACAGTTTCCACTTTCCGGTATTTACGGAATCTCGGGAAATAGTTTAGCTCTTCGTTAACAAGTATAGCTTTGTCAAAATATTGGTAATTAATTGGCATAAACAAGTGGCGGTTGCGGTAATGCATATTAGTCGATTGTATTAATCGTTAAGGAACACTGATCCAAGTGGGTTATGGGTTGGTGAACGACCTCCGTGGATCGGCTCCTATATACTTATACTCTCTTCAAACTAACATTTTTAATTCAAATAAACTTACGTTCTTTAGAATCGTCGAGTGAATCTACGGAGAAGAACAAGCAACAACAAACAAAACTCGGTGGTTGCTCTTTTTAAAAAATTCATTTACAATTACATACATGTAAAGTTCTAAGTTCGCAGTTCTAAGTATTGCATAATATGCCCCCGAGATGGAAGTTATATAGTAAGAAAATATAGCCTATGTTACTCGCTGATAATGTAGCTTTCTATAGGTGAAAGAATTTTTGAAATCGGTTGAGTAGTTTTGAGTTTATCCATTACAAACAAACAAATCTTTCCTCTTTTTAATATTATATATAACATATTAGTTTAGATGAATGATGTATTCATTTACTCCAAAAGTGTTGCTGGCACATCGCCAATCAAGGTCATTGTCAAAATTACCTACTTGAGTTCTTACAAAATAATCAACGCAGACAAGTGAGATGGAAAATGATCGACAATTCCATCCTTACTAATATTATAAATGCGAGAGTGTGACTGTCTCTCTGTCTGCTACGCTTTTCCGTTCCATCTTTTCAACCGATTTTGATGAAATTTGGTACAGAGATGGGTTGTATCCCGTAGAATGACTTTTAATCCCGGA
The DNA here is from genome assembly GCA_923060345.2 of Erebia aethiops. Taxonomy (NCBI): domain Eukaryota; kingdom Metazoa; phylum Arthropoda; class Insecta; order Lepidoptera; family Nymphalidae; genus Erebia; species Erebia aethiops. Next base: position 1,597,315 of record OV281079.1, on the reverse strand, counting down.
AAATAAGGAGATCTCGCGGGAATTTAAAAAAAACTTAATCCACACGGGCGAAGATCGCCTAGTATGGTATAAAACAATGAAGTTGTATTTAAACTGGTATAAAATAATTTTCAATGCTATGAGGTACGAGTACCTACTAAAGATCTACATCAACTACTTAAGCTATAAGCTATGACAGAATGTCAGCGGTCAATAGGTTACAGATTATTTTTTCTGCAAGAACACGTAATGAACGTATCCAAAAAGTGCATCAACTAGCTCACCGCCCGCGACTTCATCCATGTGAGTTTAGTTTTTAGGGTTCCATAGTACAATAAGAACCCTTGTCGTTTTGTCTTTCGTCGTTCCCTTTTCTGTTAATGAAAATGCAGGCGAAAGATTCATCGTAAAGCGATTCCGGCAATCATAAAATCTATACTCATATAATAACTAAACGTGAAAGCTTGTATAGATGGATGGATGGATGTTGGTTACCCAATCATGCCAGAACGGCTAAACGGATCTGCATGAAATTTGGCACAGAGATATACTATAGTATGGAATAACACATAGGCAACAAATGACGTAACACTTGCAGGAAAATTAAAGAGTTCCCACAGGAACCAAAAACCTCATTCCAGGCGAACGAAGTCGCGGGCATCAGCTAGTTGGTTTTATAAATTGGGGACTTAATATTCCACAAGCACTCATGTTAACATATTTCGAAACAAATTGAAAAGTTGTTTCTTCCTTCAAGCGAAACGTCATTTTACGGCAAATGGGGCCATATACCTGCTATTACCTATTCTGGGGCCATACTTTTTTTTTTAATCCACTACAAGCTAGCCCTTGACTACGATCTCCTGATGGTAAGTGATGATGCAGTCTAAGATGGTAGCGGGCTAACCTGTTAGGGGAATGGCAGTTATATTAAACCCATACCCCTCCGGTTTCTACACGGCATCGTACCGGAACGCTAAATTGCTTGGCAGCACGTCTTTGCCGGTAGGGTGGTAACTAGCCACGGCCGAAGCCTCCCACCAGGCCAGACCAGAAAAAAATTCAGAAATTATAAATTCCCAAATTGACCCTGCCGGGGATCGAACCCGGGACCTCCGCACGTTAAGGCAACACACTGCGCCACGGAGGTCGTCAAAAATACTGCTAACGCAAGCCATATTGTTTCATTATTGTTGACTTTCGTGTTTTACAATTATAATCCTTATTTTAGGAACGTCAAATTACGTGACATCAAACTGTAATTTGTAATAACTGTTACTGTTTTTAGTAATATTGCTTAATTAATTGCTAGCGTTGGCAGAGCGTAGCGAAAAAATCCTATGTCTATGGGCAGTACGGCCCCTGAAAGCGACAAAGAAGGGCTCTTTTTTAGCCGGTGAACCAGTGAGCAGTGACGCTTGGTGGGCTCGTCCGAAAAAATAGATCACAATTTATCACTACGACTAAGCATCTTACTAATGTACTCGACTAAATTTTTGGTGTTCGTTTAGTTACATAATACTCTAGAAGTCTATCCGACTGTGTGAAACAGCCATTTTAAAAATCAACTGGAAAAACAGTATAGTAGCGGTTACGGTGTACGGTTACACATTATATAATTATATTGAAGCGAAAGCCGAAACATATTTCCCCTTCGAGTGATACCTATCTCGTTAAACACTTCGCCACAATCAATCATACTTGTATCATGTAGGTACAAATGAGAATGATGTTCTTTAAATTGAGTGGTAATGATATAATATAAGATTTTTATTTTATTTTAGAGGCATAACATACAACATATTTTATAAACGACTTCTAGGGTGAATCTGCCTTCGAATCGTCTTCTTTTATTACAGGGTTGAAGTAAAGTCTGCAATAATTTTATGTAAGTTGGCAAGAAGCCATCAAATACTGCCTCCTTCAGGCTTAGTACGAGTTTGCAAATCCTTGTAACATTGATGAATTTTGAGTTTCGAATTAGAGAAAAACTAACCTGGTGGGAGAATTTGGACATAGCTATTTATCACCCTGCCTCAAGACGTATCGCCGAGCGATTCAGCGTAATGGTTCGATGCCGCTGAGCAACCTAAAACTGAAAAAAACCTGAAACGATAAAAACTGGCATACCTCTATCAGGTAAACCCATAACCATATTTCTGTGTCACCTTAGAGTTTGTAGAATTAAAAGCAACACCTTGAACTTGTTTGAAAGTTGTCATTATATTAATACGGAAGAAACAAAAATAATTGTGGACAAAAGTTGTGCGTACTTAGTTCACTTTTGGTCGGACGGACACACTAACCCGATAGACGAAAACGCCGTTTCCTAAGACACTGGTGGTTTTCGTGTACATTTTGTCCTGTCCGATCCCTAGTGTGTTTTCTAGTATATCGAGTAGTCGAAACTGGTTGTAAGGGCAACTGGTACGCTGAGAAACCGTACATATGTAACATGTTCTGAGAGACCAGACCGTTTACCGGACGCAGTGAAACATCAAATCACATTAGCCTTGGACCTACATCGTCATCGTCAACCGAAATGCGTCAGCAGCTGGATAATGGCCTCTCCACTTCGAGGCTCCCACACGTCAAGGTCTTGCGGCGCCTGGATCTAGCGGCTCCATGCGTCTCGTGGAATCTAACGATGCTGCGCTTTTCCTTGCGGGAGCGTCATTCCAGGCGCAGCATATTGAAACCCTAATGTCAATATCCACAAAATATCCTGCGCTAGTGCGTTTTTAAATGATTAATTATAAATTATTTATTTATTACATGTAAAGGTTCAGAAATATGATTCTACTGAGAAGAGCCGGCAAGAAACTCAGCAGTTGATCTTTTCTTAAAAAAGAGAAAGTTTACATTATGTAACAATACAACACATACATTACGTTACAAGTATTACACTGACTTGTGGGTCACTGGATGCGAGCCCGGTTGCTTCCATGCAACTTTGTCATTCAGAAAATCATCGATAGTGTAATAACCTCGGCTTAACAAATGCTGTTTAACACAGTCTTTAAATTTATGGAATGGCACATCTAGAAACTCTTTGGGAACCATGTTATAAAAGCGTACACTCGACCTCACAAAGGATTTCTGCACCTTGCGCACACGACATGACGCTGTAACAAGCTTATGGCGGTTTCTAGTAAATCGATTGTGAGTATCACTTATTTGCTTATAAAGATTAATGTTCCGCCTGACAAAGACTATGTTATTGAAAATGTATTGTGTAGGCACTGTAAGTATACCAATGTAATTAATTTTTTCACGAAGTGATTCGATTGATCCGAGTTTATAAATAGAACGGATGGCTCTTTTCTGCAATTTAAAAATTGTTTGGATATCAGCTACTTTGCCCCACAATAAAATGCCGTACGACATGACACTGTGGAATTAGGCAAAGTAGACAAGCCTAGCTGTTTCAATATCGGTAAACTGTCTAATTTTCCTGACAGCAAAATCAGCCGAGCTAAGTTTTCTCGCTAGTGTCTCTATATGAGCGCCCCATTGAAGCTCCAAGGTCACTCCCAAGAAAATTGTGGAGTTCTCCATCTTTAGTGTTTCCACATTTAACATTATTGGTTTATCGATATTCTTTACATTAGGTAAAACAAACTCTAAGCACTTGGTTTTCTTTGCATTCAGTAACAAATTATTGACAGTAAACCAGTGTGATACGTGTGATTTTATATTGTTTACATCGTCAAAATTGTCCTTACATCTATCAACTTTAAAAATACGCGTGTCATCAGCAAACAATACAATATCACAAACATTGTTGACATGGTATGGCAAATCATATAAATACACTAAAAATAGAAAGGACCCGAGATTGAGCCCTGTGGGACACCCATTAATGCAGACGAACCCTCCGACCTCACATTGTTTATGCAAACCCTCTGAGTTCTGTCACCAAATAAGAGGAAATGAGATCAAGTGCAATACTTCTAATGCCATAGTGGCTTAGTTTAAGCAACAAAGTTTTGTGATCAACACAATCAAATGCCTTAAAAAGGTTACAGAAGACACCAATAGCATTCTGTGACCGCTCCCAGGCATCGTATATATGTTTTAGAAATTTAGCGACCGCATCAGTTCACAGTTGTGTTTCGACCTTTAGTGAAACCGTACTGCGCGAGGTGAAGTAAGTTATTTAATTTACTCAAAATTACTTTTTCAAAGACCTTACTGAGAGTTGGTAAAATAGAAATGGGCCTGTAATTGTTAAGGTCTTTTTTATTGCCCGACTTATATAGAGGAATGAGTTTACCATGTTTAATGGATAACTGGTTTAATTCCTAATTATCTTTAAAATGATATACCACAACCCTATGTAACGCTATAAAGGATATTTTACTTCGCATTCGCTTCTATGAGAGCCCCCCTGAAACAAAGATTTTCATAAATTTTTAAGCCATATTCGGCGGGAGGCCATCGGTTTAAATATTATATTTAATTTGAAGTAATTACGTTCAGTACTTCAGAAGTTATAATGCTCTGACAGACGGACGGACGAACGGACGAACAAGTGCAAATTCACTCAAGTAGACTCAGAGACCTCCGCTTCACTCGGTCAAAAAAATACAGCTAGATAAGGGGCGATATCGCTCATGATGTTTATATTACTTTAACGGACATACCCCATAAGTCCCCGGTGTTTTTGAATTTTAACGACTTGAAATTTTTAATAATATCTAATGCATTAATGTGTTTAAATTCAAATGAAGGATTGCACTCTTTAACATTGTCCCTTAAAATATTCTGAGCTGCGGTAGGTGAGGAGTTATGCGCATAGACATAGGATTTTTTCGCTACGCTCAATAGACTGACAAAGCGTGGGAGCGAGAGGTATTTAGTTAATAAACACTGCCGCGAGCGAAAAAGAGATAGCGAAACAAAAGGCCAGTATGTCATTGTTTACGCGAGTAACTGGCCATAGCGTCCCGGCCTTTTCCAAGTCGAGGTGAATTTTGTGTATTTAATTAATAATCTTACGATTAAATCTAAAATCTTTATTCTGTAACCATGGTGTCTTGTTCAGTGAATGAATGTGACGTTACAAGACGTAATAACCCGCATAAATACACGTTTCACAGGTAATTACTGAATATTTTTATGAATTATTCATAATGATTATTTCGTCACTTGTTGTTTGAAAATGAGGCAAAATAACTATTGAAAGCTTAGATAATAGGTTTCCCTTAAGACTTTTCATCAAATTACATTGCTAAATAAAGAATTTTTGGATATTTTGTGTAAAACTTAAAAATGTTTGGTTACGATAGGGATTGACAAAGTGATGACGTCATAAGTATCGATAGTCGATAATCGTGTCTGCCGGTAGGTTTGACGTGATTGCTCATAAGCTTAGGTGTGTAGAGTACAATATTAAACACTACTTTCCTGTAAAAGAAAAGAACGAAATAAATATTTTCCTTAATTTTTGTTTTATTTGGCGTGTCTTAGATTTCATATGTACATGAAATATATATACAGGGTATACTGTACATACTGGTAATTCAGTACATTATGTATTTAAGTGCTTATCGGGGAGGTCATTAGCTATGACTTGAGCGCCATAATTATATGGTTATTATTTATTTTTATTAACTTGTCACTTATACATTATATCAGAGTATTATTGTAATTAATCAAATTAAAACTACTTGCACCCTTTAAAAAAATAGCGGCGGTAAACTAACAATTTTTATGAAAAATCTCAAAAACTGCTCTATTTCTCAAAAAAATTATAGTGTATATTTTCAGGCAGAATTTTTAAAAAATATCTCTATTTTAAAAGCTTTCTTTCGAAATATCAAAAAAAGAACTTTTATGGGGCTAAAATATCTATAAGTATCTCATAATATTTACAATGTTATGTTCTAGGTTTCCAACCAATTCTTTGCTACGTAACAAATGGTTACGGATTAGAGATAGGTGCTATGGTTTAGATAGATATTAGTCTGAATAATAAATAATTGAATGAATTAATGAGAAAACTAATGTATGAATGGACATTCTTTTTTTCTCAATTATTTGTATGTATTAAAAGGATTATTAAAAGAGTTAAGTGTGAAGACTGTGTACGTACATAGTTTATTATCGGACCCAACAGCTCTATGTAATAATTCGTTAATTATTAAGAGAGACTATTCGAAAACACACAATAAGTATATGATATATCCAGCTAATGATGTTGCATTGTGTTGTAACGCTGAAAAACTTTAGAGAAATCATGGTCATCTCATCAATAAATAATTTGTACCCAGCTGTAGCTATGTTGCTTTTTGTGTATTTGATTTTTAAAATTAAAAGATAGTTATATTTTACTTCGTTAAACTAACTCATTAGAGTCCTATGATTTCACCAGTAAGACTATCGATAATACTATGCTAGAGTCAAGACAACACTATTTCACGCACACATTTACATTTCATTTTTTGGAACACCGTAATCTGTCACTGTTGGTCTTGTACATTCTAAGTCTATGGTTATGCGAGTCTGCTAACAAAACTGGAACATTCTGGAAACACTTTTCGAAGATTTTTGCAACCTCCTTATCAGAGGTTATTTTAGTATTATCAACTTTTTATTCTAATCATCAGCTAAACTAAATGACCGGCATTCCTTACATACCTGTTTGCACGATGCTATGGCGCTACAGCTCATGTACGAGTATTTGACGAAATGTTGAAATCTTTCCACTTACCTGAAAAATAAAAAAATAAGGTATAAAATAAACTCGCAAACCGCATAATCTCACTAATATTACAAATGCGAAAGTGTGTATATTCGTTGGTGTGTTGGATTATTGGTGTTTTCTTCAATCACGCTGCAACAGAGCAACGGATCATCGTAATTTGTTGCATGAGTATAGGTTGAGGACGTGGAGGCATGACATGGCGTGGCATAGGCTACTTTTTATACAGGAAAATTAAGGAGTTCCCGTGGGAATTTAAATACCTATTTAATATAATAATTCTTCTAATGTATCGCTGATATATCAAATGAATAAAATATTAAAAAATGACAAATTTGTATGCAGTTTCGTACCTCATTCAACCCTCTAGGTGCTAAGTACAACTGTCATGGGAACCCATTAACATCCCACTGCTGGGCACAGGCCTCCACTCTCATAGGAGAGAGGGTTTATACACGCTGTGGTATTACTATAAAATCAACGTTTGACGTCTAACTGAAATATTCTGCCGTAGCATATCCTGCAACACCAAAGGGAATTAACAATTGCCTCAACGAGAAGCTTGGTATTACCACATGAATAGGTAATAGATTACGCCCTAGCTACATATTAAAAGCAGCATTGAGCATAATCCTCACTAATATTACAAAACAGTGTGGCTGTGTTCCTTTCCACGGTAGGTAGGCCTCCCGGTGACGGAAAAAGGCTACTTTTTATCCCGGAAGGGCTTACCGGGATAAATTTAAAAAACTAGCCAAAGTGCGTGTCAAGCCAAGAGCAGAGTAGGGTTCTGTAGTTGACCGCCAGTCGCCACAATGCGGACGTTTAAACGTTGGTTGTAAACTGTCGACAGATTACAATTTAAAGCATTATTTTTCGGTAGATTGTAATCTGTTAGGTATATTAACCTGATAAAACCTAACCTAGCACTACCTGAGAGACAAGAAAACGTAAATACAATGAATATTGGACACTGGACTCTTCTGGACTTCTCATTCAGACAAAAATTTGTACCTAATTTAAAGCTTAATATTTCGCAAACGGATCTTTGAATCGAAAAATCCCATGTATAAAGGATTCTTTGCTTACAACGGAACCCTAAAAACCCTATCATCATAATATAATAATCCCATGATCTAATTTAGGCTTGCCTTTACACAAGAATAAAAATCAAAGTACGCTTTTTAAAAATGCTTAATATTTAGTACTCGAAGCTTAGGTAAAGGATCAATCCAGCACAGCTCGGCAAATCACGAGTATGCAAATATTTTTAAACAAAGCAATTGTAACTTCCTTGCTCATTTTAAAAATTGCTCTCAAAGAGTGGTGCAACTAAGTATACGAATAGCCATTAAAAATGGATTTCTTTTTTAATAAAGATTTACATAGTGCTTTCACATCGAAGTGGCTTTGGTCAGTTGGTGGGTTATAATTATGTATCTAAATAACGTAATCTAATGTAAGTTTAAAGAAGTTAATATGAAAATATTATATCAGTCGATTGCAATTGTTAAGCAACATTAACTGGAAAACTATATATTCCCAAATTGATACAACAGCCGCCACCGCCACTGTGCCGGGGAGGTCGTCCAAACTATAAAAGGAACCCGCCCGCTACCATCTTAGACTGCATCATCACTTACCATCAGGTGAGATCGCAGTCAAGGGCTAGCATGTAGTGGATTTTAAAAAAAACTCTGTGCAAAATTTCAGCTTTCGGCTGGGCGCTGATCAGGTCATGGAGCGCGCCCACACGACAACCGGACAAATCGTCGTTACGGTTCCCTTCCAACGCGCACATTGAGACGTATCGTTCAATTCAATATACTTTACATCTCTCATATTCGGTAAGTAGGTCCTTATTACCCCCAAATGGGGCTAGGTGACCAATTAGCGCTCTAGGGTAATAATGTAGCTAGAAAAGCCCTAGGGCGGTAAGTAATAAAAAAAAACTCTTCACTCTTTCAAAAAGTTCGCGTACATCTAACCATCATACTGGCAATATACATCATGCATTCAGCCCAATGACAAAAGAGGTCGCTTCACTATTCAGCCTTGTCTTCGTATGAGTATAATAGTCATCAATTTTAAATATCGAACGGCGAAGCTCAATGTCGTTCTGTAAAAAAAAATTTTTAAAAAAAAGATGAAAAAAGGCGAAATGTCGAACGGCGAAGCTCAATTTCGTTCTTGAAAAAAAAAATTTAAAAAAAGATGAAAAAAGGCGGTAATACTTACTTACTTTTACTTTAAATATTGCTTTTGGGATTTTTTTATAATTACGTGCTATAATTAGCACGTAAAAAACATGAAACAACATGAAACATTGGAAAAAAACATGAGTTCTGCAAGTGATGAAGATATAAGCTGCACTCCCGATTCAATGAAAATGGAAGCTGAAGCAGCAATTAACAATATTTTGCCTGAAAATTGTTCTCATTTAGAAGGCGCCAGTCTACGATGGGATCCCGACTAGTTTAAGTTATAATATGTGTGTAAGACTGTGGTCCCGCGACTTCGTCCGCGTGGATTAAGATTTTTTGATTCCCGCGGGAACTCTTTCATTTTCCGGGATAAAAAGTAGCCTTCCCAGTATACAATCTACAAAATTTCATCAAAATAGGTTGAACAGATGGGACGTGAAAGCGTTAGCAGACAGACAGATACGCTTACGCATTTATATTATAAGTAAAATCTTATATATATATATATATAAAAATGAAACCCGTTTCACTAATTCTTTTTTTGTTGTATTTGTTATTATTAGGAGAAGGTTCTTACGGAAAAAAATATTAAGAAAATCTCTCAGAAAATATATTGAAAAATATACATTTAATTTTGCATACTAAGGCGGTACGAAGTTCGCCGGGTCAGCTAGTAAGAAATATAAGTAAATTATAAGTAATAAGTAAATAAGTAATCTATATATTATACTATATATAGCTCAATTACCACTCATTCACTGATTTACTTACTCACTGACTGACTAATCACAATATCTCAGAAACTATAAAGCATAGATACTTGAAATTTGGAAGGTATAGGTTCCTTCTATGGTGTAGACGTCAGCTAAGAAATGGTTTTAAGAAAATTCACCCCTAAGGGGTTGAAATGTGTGTTCTTTGTGTTTGAAGTTAGAGATTTGAAAATCGGGATTTAAGTTATTTGTTTTACAAGTAGTGGTTCGCCCCAAACTGAGACCTCGCGGCGCCATCTATTGACATCAATGTGAAGTTCTGTTAAAAATACTAAAGCTCATTAAAAATTAAATAATTTCGTTTCCTTACAATATCTATCTAATTTTAGTATTTTTTGTTCAAGTACAGGATATAATTCAAATAATTGATCAAGTTTCAGGCTCAGCCTTTCAGAAAATCTAGAGTTCTGAGGTCAACTTTGGACGTTAGACCGACAGATATCCACGGCTGAAAATAGTACGTCTACACACTGCAGTCTTCCAAGAGTCTCAGCCTCCGAGTGCTGGAATCGGAATACAAAAATCTCAAAAAACTGATATAAACCACTTCGGTTTAGAACGTGCCATGTGCAAAACCGTGACTTGTGAACTAGTGGCGTAATGTAATATTCACGAGTGGCTGGCACGTTGCCGGCAGCGACAGATGTGCGCCGGGGATGGACTGCTGTTACAATTGAATGTTTCAACCATGTCAACCCATTTCAACCATGTTTCAACTGAGTCAACTTGATGTTAAACGCTGTAAGGTTAAATGATTTTGGTTTGAAATTTGAAAATACGTGATTCTTGATAATTCTATCCCCAAGGACGTCATATAGAGAGTTTATCCTTCAATCACGCCGCAACAGAGCAACGGATTTTGCATGGGTATATAGTTAAGGACCTGGAGAGTGACATAGGCTTCTTTTTGTCCCGGAATTAAGGAGTGCCTGTGGGAATTTAAAAAACGTATGCCACGCGAACAATGAACGAAATAACCCTGCCGGGGATCGAACCCAGGACCTCTGCACGTTAAGACAACAGCGCTCAACACTGCGCCACGGAGGTCGTCAAAATAATAATAATCTTGCATGTAGAATAAGTAGTATTATAATATTAATTGCACTAATTTAGTAATCTATCGATATTATAATATTTTTCCATAACATGCATTAGGTATTATTTATAACCTATATTTATTTAACAGCAGTAAGTATGACATATTAAAGTTTTAGTCAAAACGTGAAGTTATGTGAAATGTAAAATATCTAGGTTAAGGAATATGAATTCATCACTCGGCTTTGCATGGATACCCAAAATAGCAAGAGGTTTACAAGGGCATGTTTTTTTTTTAAATATTTTGCTGCAGTTTTGTGAGTTAATATTAGTACCTAATTTAAACCATCACGTCTTATATTTTATCACCGTTTAAAAAGTGTACAGTCTAGGTATATACACTTTCACAGTAAAATTTAAGTATCAGTATAAATAATAGTTTAAAAAAACTAAAAAACACGCTTTTGACGCAGACACTCCGGGTCTCAAGAAAACAAAAAATCGCTAATCCTGATTATCCTAGTAAGGATAACGGGTCAAAAGAGTTAAAATATTGAATTGTCATCGGTCCTTAATAAGTTTTACTTTAGTTAATAACCCAAATTTCGAGTTACTCCGGCGTTTTAAAGGAGGTCAAAATCATGTTCAAAGATTCCGTTACATACTAACATACATACGTCTGAAGCTAATAAAAAGCGTGTAAAATCTAACAGTTTGAGCTCTCAAATTACTTAAACCTGCTTTTTTTACAACTAACCGACGCATAAAATACTTCTCGCAAAATTGTTTTAGCCAGTTCGCGTAAACTTAAGTAGGTACTTAGTTACTGAGATGAGCCCGAACAGCTGCCAGTAAAGCTGCATGCTTTTTTATAAATTATTATTATTATTTATTTTATTTTGATATCGATTGAGAGTTTTCCATTATATTCTCAAAGATGTGTGACTCTTGGCTAGCGTGGTGGACTATCCTCACTTGAATCTCATTAGCTGTCTTTTTTTTCTCTCTCACCGGTATGTAAGCAAATTCTACTGAAAATAATGGACAAGAAAATCAGCAGTTGCTCTTTTCAACAAGCAAAATATTACATTAAGCATACATTCATGTAACTTATTAAATTTATCTTTTGGGACGCTGGAAGTCTAGTGTTAGTTCATACAACTTTGAAATTCGTCATTTGTACAAGAGACTCGGCTTTACAAATTTTTTTTATAAATGTGTGTAACGGCATTTTGTAAAAATTATTTTGGCACCTTATCAGCCTGTAAGCTCTCAGATGATTACGATGTCCTTAGACAAACGGGCCTCTTGCATATCCAGCCGTTTCACAAACTGCCCGCGCTGGTAATATAACACGTAACATAAACAGTTTCGCATGCCACAGTGACCTTGCATTGATGGTGTGCTGGCACGAAAGCGTTCGAATCTCGGAAACTAAAACGAGTAATTTTGAATATACCAGCACGTAGTAAAATTTCAGTCTACTCGATTTTCCTTTTAATGTCCACACCTCCATACTAATATTATAATTGTGAAAGTGTCTTTTTGTATGTCTGCTACACTTTAACAGTCCAAATATATTCAACCGGTTTGAATATATTTGTTCCAAATATATTCCGCCAAGCTGCGGAAGTATGCCTCTCTCATAGAGAGTTACATATTTGTTACGTATGGTGTGGAGACCCTGGGGTAGGCAGGCTGGCTTTAAGTTCTATTGTATTGTCTATACTTATAATAATAGTAATAATAATGTTCTTTGTTTTCAGATAAAAATCCACGGTACAATAATATTATATAAAACATTTATATAAAAATGTAACATATTCTATTTTATTTTATGACATGAAAATTATGTACTTGAATACCTTTTTTTATTATAATATTTTTCTTACATTTTATTATAAAATTATGACATTTTTATTATAAAGATACGACATTGAAAACTGTTAATAACATTATAATGAAAAATTAATAAGTCACCCAGACTTATTAATTTTTATGACATATAAATGTAAGTATTAATAAGACCTGTGGTGCCATTTTTTTCAGACATAGAGAGGGAGCTTTAGGGAGTTGGCGGTCCGAAGTAATATTATGCTGGCCAGAAGGTTTACTCGTTGCAATTATTATCAAACTCTCTATACGTGCAGCCTGTGGGTTTCGTATACGCAGATGGCTTACAATGTTACAATGTTACAATGACCTACGCTTACGATATAACAAATCAAATCAATCAAATTTATTTATTTGTGAATACAGTAGATTAGATGTTAGTTTTAGAGAAAGTAACTAGAGTAAAGTAAAGTAACTAAGTACTTAACTACACGGTGGTAGAATACATGATATTCTACCAGCGTGTAGTGTACAAATCTATTATAATTACAAATTACAAATTTTGAGCATAAACTGTAAGAAAACGTATCTCGCAAGGTGCTAGTCTAATACATATAACAACTTACTATTATCTTACATTTTTAAAATACCATGCCCATGGCACATCCTGACGCCTTTACGTCCAAAATCCAAATACGTAATCTAAACTAAATCAAAGATAAAATCAAATCATTTATTTAATTAATAATATATTGAATATGTCACCGTAAGATTTTAAAATCCTTTAGATTATAATCTAACGGTTTCTATCCCGCGAGATTATAAACTGTCGTAAGATTGTGAACCGTTCAATGTTCTGAGTATTAATTTATGTTTTTTTTATTTTTTAACGTTTTCTTGTCTCTTTCTTGTACAGTTCACGCGCGAGTTGAATGCTGAATAAATGTAAGTGTCACCATACATTTACTCTGCATTCAACTCGCGCGCGAACTATAGGTTAGGTTAGGGTTTGACATGAATATTCAGGTAGTTTCGTTCTATCGGGTTAATATACCTAATATATTACAATTTACCGAAAAATAACGCGTTAAATTGTAAGCAGTATGTTACGGTTCACAATCTGTCGACAGTTTATAATCTATCGAGATAAAAAACGTTATATTATAATCTAACGGTTTTTACAATCTTATGGTGACAAATATATTAATTTTCTGTATCGCCCCACTCAAGTATAAATAATGTGCAACAACGATGTACACATTAGTAAAGTTCAAACCGCGACGTCGAAATCGACACACACAACACCTCCGCCTCTACTGCTAGTTCACATGCAGTTTACTTTAAGCAGTAGGTATTTTTTAATAAAATGAGAGAGTGACGTCATAGGTTTCATCAGGACAAAAGTAATGTTCACATGCCATTTCACGGCTGATTGTGGCTTGCTTTCTTGTTAAACTGTATTATTTATAAAGGATTTTCAAAAGTTCAACCCCATAGGGGTAGTAGGGGTAGTATTTGAAATTTGTATTAAATTTGAACTTAAAGTGAGCGAAGCCGCGTGTAAAAGCTAGTATAATATAATAAAATTGGTAACAAAGAACGGCCAAAAATCTTTTCAATTAAGATAAGAACAGCATTGTAGGATATCAGACTTCAGAGCAACTCGTGGACTAATATAAATTGAATCTCGAGATAAAATAATTTTATAACGCTATCATATATAATATAGTGAATCAGTTTCTTGAGTGAATTTAAAGGAATGCAGAAACTGAAGATTTACTAAATAAAATAAGTCTTAAAATTCAAAGAAAATCAATATTTGTAATGAAACTCATGACGCGTAATAACGTAGTAGTTTCTACGTGGGTTATCGTCGTCTTGTCTTACGAGACGCCCACTGCTGGACGAAGGTCTACTGCAGGGATCTCCACAGGATACGGTCTTGTGTCGCTTGCTTCCAGCTACTCGCTTGAGATCGTGCGTCCACCTAACCGGAGGCCATTCAGCGCTGCGCATTCGGTGCGAAGTGGATTCAACCAACGGCCTCAGGGGCCTACGGACTAGTTTAGTCCTACAGACCTCCCATTCGTCTCAACGTCATCCTAAGCCGAGGTCCAAGCCTCACAAGAGGCCGTAGGAGGTGAGCCGGCAATGAGTTGAAATGATGAGTTAAAGATAAAACCACGATTGCAGCGCCCCCTAGTTGTGAGCATGCTTGAAGGACTACGGCTGTACCATTTGCGCAGTAGCGAGCACAGTAATCGGAGCCCGGGTAGGCATTGGTTACGTACGTACCTACTTTCAGGCAGAGAATTATGAAAATTATGCATTGAGCTTTATAACTGCTCACTGAGCGAGTTCACAAAAGCCGCTTCATTCGTATTAAGTTAATAGTTAGGTTATAAGTAAGGTATGATATTGTAGTGAATTAAGTATACTTTTTTTATTATTCGTTTATTTCAATTGTAAATAATGTAACGCTTATTTTATCGCATTAGGTATAACCTGTAAGGATAGAATTAAGTTGGGTGATAAATAAATAAATAAATAAAACTAGGGTAAGCGGTATCTTTATTTTTTTTTTTTTTTTTTTTTATCCTCTACAAGCTAGCCCTTGACTGCGATCTCACCTGATGGTAAGTGATGATGCAGTCTAAGATGGTAGCGGGCTAACCTGTTAGGGGCATGGCAGTTATATTAAACCCATACCCCTTCGGTTTCTACACGGCATCGTACCGGAACGCTAAATCGCTTGGCGGCACGTCTTTGCCTGTAGGGTGGTAACTAGCCACGGCCGAAGCCTCCCACCAGGCCAGACCAGGGAAAATTCAGAAATTATAAATTCCCAAATTGACCCTGCCGGGGATCGAACCCGGAACCTCCGCACGTTAAGGCAACAGCGCTACACACTGCGCCACGGAGGTCGTCGGAGGTCTTTATGCTTCTATGTCGTGCAAGTGCGGCTTCGCATTCCATGTGGACTCTCGAGCTCAGTAGAGAGCCAGCCGCGCCGCGCCGCGCCGCCGATCTAAACTATGAGTAAAAAATAAAATCACGGAGCACCCCTTGTTGGCCAGCGTGGGGGAATAGGGCCTAAATAAATACCTAAGAACCTTCTCAGAAGCTAAAACAGTACCTACATTAGTACTTAAAAAAAATTAATGTAAAAAAATAAAAATTACTATTGGAGCGCGGCGTGGTAGATTTTTACCTTAAAATATATCTAAGAACCTTCTTTAAACTTTTTCAGAAAATTGCTAACATATAGATTAAAAATCACGATTGCAGCACAGCTTGGTGGACTATGGCCGTATAACATATCTAAGAACCTTCTCAGGAGTCATAAATATCGAATGCAAAACCCGCATTATAATCGGTTCAGTATATACAAACAAACATACAAATAAACAAACAAACGCACTTAACTTCTTAGGGCAAACGCATATACCGGCTCCATCCCTTCGTAGGTAATAATCTTACCATCTTACTAATCTTATACTTATACTTATATATAATATTATAAATGCGAAAGTTTGGATGTATGGATGTCGGTATGTATGTATGGATGTATGGATGGATGTTTGTTACTCAATCACGCCCCAACGGCTGAACGGATCTGGATGAAATTTGGCACAGAGATAGATTATAGTCTGGAATAACACATAGGCTACTTTTTATCCCGGAAAATTAAAGAGTTCCCGCGGGAACCACAAAACCTCGATCCACGCGTACGAAGTCGCGGGCGTCAGCTAGTAATATGATAAATGATTTATTTATTTCATGAAGGACAACCCGTGGCACATAGGATACGTTAAGACTATCTTGATCAAATATACAAAAATAATCAGTTATCCTTTTCTACACATTAGTCGTAGGGTCAGATTATAATATACTAGATGAAGCCCGCGACTTCGTCCGCGTGGATTAAGGTTTTTTGATTCCCGCGGGAACTCCTTAATCTTCCGGGATAAAAAGTCCTTTTATGTCCTTCCCCGGAATATAGCCTACCTCTATACCAAATTTCAGCAAAATCGGTTGAAAAAATGGGCCGGGAAAGCGTAGCAGACAAACAGACACACTTTCGCATTTATAATATTAAGTATGGATTTTACACAATTGTCGAAAAAAAAGAGATATTTTCAGATTTCATCAATAAATCAATGGTTTATTTGCTTGAAACATTATACAATTGGGTATTTGACAATTTGTCAAATCAGTAACTTTTTTAAAACGTCAAAACGCGTGCTTATTATGGGATTTTGTATGAAATACTGAATTGTGACGTCAGCAAAGATCGACGCACTTTTTTGTTTTAATCGATAGATAAAAATGGTTATTCAACTTAAGACTAACAAGGGACGTCAATATTACGATTTTTAGGAGATCCCTTTTTAATAATCACTAAAAAATAATTTATCTGTCTAGTAGTCAAATAGTGGTTCAAACATTAGAAAGGTAATTATGTAAGGTAAAGCAATATTTATAATGCTCTAATTTTAGTTTAGTTTAGAGATTGTGCACTACAGAATCAGCCCCATTATGTTGCATCATCGACCATCTTGATTCAACAACCATTGAATTATAGAAATATGCGTAATAATAACTTCAGTAAAATACATACATACATTTAAGTATATTGAATTGAACGATACGTCTCAATGTGCCTGTTGAAATGGATTAGGGAACCGAAATGACGATTTGTCCGATTGCCGTGTGCAGGGCGCGCTCTATAGAATAGCGCTTGATTTTCATAGCTTAGACCGCTATCTATATGTTAGATCAAGCACTCCTATTGGTGGGTTCAATACTCATCCGTAGCTTAGCAATGTTGCACATCTCTGGTGGAAATGCACCCTTAGAGCTTCAGACGATACAAATACTACGGATGACCTTGTAGTAAATAGTGCAACTGTTGTTACGTTTAGATATTGAGCCGGGCGTAGTAGCTCGTAGCCTCGTATCAACTCCGTAGCACAGTTGCGCAAGGCCAGCTATGAAATGCTCAACGTCATCTAATGGCGCCTCCTGTGAGGCTCGGACCTCAGTTTGGGATGACGTTGAGACGAATGGGAGGTCGGTAGGACTAGACTAGTCCGTCACTGTAAGGACTCTTCTTCTTCTTCTTCATGTCCTGGGATTATTTTCCGCACTTGAAACGCAGGCGTCCGCTGTGTGGGAAAACCACTGGTGCGACTCCCTGCTAGATCACTCCAGCCAACCGAGCTCACTCGAGAATCCAAGCAGGCCGCCCAGGTCGGCAAGGACTTCCGGTAGTGTTGCTAGGGAGCCAATGTAGGCTTCTCGTTGGGTGGAAACACCGTTGCACTCAAGCAGCACGTGTTTTGGTGTGTCGTCGCTCTCCATGCAGGCTCTGCATAGAGGGCTGTCGGTGATACCTAGAATAAATAGGTGTTTGTTTAGAGGACAGTGTCCTGTTATCAAACCTACAACTATCCTTAGTTTGGCTCGGTTAAGTTGCAGAAGTTTTTTGGTTAGTGGTTTATTGGGGCTGGGTATCGCCTCTTTTGTTTGTTTGCAGTCCGTAGTGTTTGCCCATAGTTCGGCATGTGTACATACGGTTTGTTCCCTTATCCAGGTTTTGTATTCACTGAAAGGTATCGGGACGATCGGGTTGGGTTCCGCTACCTTCAGGTTTGAGGCTCGTCGTGCTAGTTCGTCGGCTGCATCGTTTCCTATGTTTTCACTGTGACCTTTTACCCAGCCCATTGATACTTGGTTCGAGTCGGTCAAAGTCTGTATAGTGCATTGTGGCAGTCAAGTATGAGCCTAGAGGTAGTAGTGGTTTTTGCTAGAGCTCTCAGTACTGCTTGACTGTCACTGTTAATGTTAATTTGAAAGTTTGTTACCTGTCTGTTGGTCAGAGCTATGGCCGCTACCGTGATTCCGTCGCACTCCACTTGAAAAACAGAGTTATTCTTACCGAGGGCGTGGGCTATGTTTGGTTCGGGACAGTATACTCCTGCGCCGGTTCCCTTGTTTGTTTTTGACCCGTCTGTGTACACATCTATTGTGTCTATGGTGGGTGCTTTGGTTGTGGTCTCTGTGATGTTAATCTTGTACCTTTTCTCGATTATATGTTCTTTCTGTGTTTTATCACATATCCACTCCAAATGTGGACATTTTGTGTTTTCACTCGACAATATTCGAATGTGCATTGCGTTCATGGGCTTCCTTGTAAGGGCTCGTACACACAGCAAAATATAATAATATTATATACGTACGAGATGATATCCGCGACTTCGTTCGCGTGGATTTAGATTATGATTAGCTGATGTCCTTTCCCGGGATGCAACATATCTCAGTACAGAATTTCGACAAAATCAGTGGAATAAATGTGCAGTGAAAACGTAGCAGACAGACAGATACACATTCGTATGATCTCCTTAAACAGGGGATCTAGTGGATGACTTTTGGACCTACGATTGCGACGATTTGTATGGAAAATTAAGGAGTTCTTGCGGGAATCAAAACACTTAAACCACGCGGACGAAGTCATGGGCATCAGCTAGTATATAATATGTCTCTGTACTGTCTAGAGTCTCTTCTTCTTCTACATGTGCCTCTCCATTACTGAAGGTCAGCAGTCAGTTTACTAACACAAGGAGCAACAACTCTACCAAAGGCAGATGAACACACCGTCTCATCAGGAATCTGGAAAAATGGACAAAAAGAGTACACGGTCGACTGTCCTACCGATTGACGCCATTTTTAACGGGGAATGGGGTATTTATGGACTTTTTGGTAGGCATCGGAAAGAAACAAGACGCGGGATGCATGTATTGTGGTGAAATTGATGATGCAATGCACACCGTTTTTGAATGTGAAAAATTTGAGAAGAGAGAGAAGAAATAAAAAACCGAATAGGAAGCATAACGGTAGAGAACATAATTCCGAAAATGTTAGAAAAGGAGGAAAACTGGATTGCTGTCGCAAATTATGTAGAAATGATTATGAAGGAGAAGGAAGAAGAGGAAAGACGCAGGGAAAATAGAGGGTGAGAAGGCAAGAGTGTTGCCGTGTTGTAGGCCGCAAGGCGGGTACACGGACGACAAGGAGACAGCAGGGGTTTTAGCCGGTAAGAGTCCGGCACTACCCAACGGGTGTCCATGAGGATTTCCCCTGCTGTATAAATATTTAAAAAAAAAAGTCAGTTTACTAAATTGCTCCTTGTCCATGGCTAGGCGGAATAGTTCTCCAACTGTTTTTGTACCAGTCCACTCCCTTATGTTACGTAGCCATGACTTCTTCCTTCTTCCCACCCCTCTTTTGCCAGCGTCTCGAGTCTAGAGTCTAGTCTAGACTAATAGGTATGAAGCTTTTATTTAGGCTAAAAATACACGATGGAGAGGACATAACGTCATAACGTCACTGTTACCTATATGGATCTGCACATAAACACGACGCAACGTATCTAGTCCTTAGAATGTTAGCCCTTATATAGACAGTCTGAAACTTTAAGCAGTAGCGTGCATTAATATTTTAAATGAGAAAATGAGCAACTGCGGAGTTTCTCGCCGATTCTTCTCAATAGAATCTACTTTCCGAACCGGTGGTAGAGTCAAAACGTGACGTAACATAACGGTATGTCCAGCATGGAATAAATAAATTGAGTACCGAGTAGTAACGCGAATAACTTTCTAACTGCCCGTCTTTCTGTCTGATACCTTTTCACGGTCCATCTGTTTTGGTGTTTGGAACGGAGATAGGAATAGTCCCGGGGCGGATATAGGTGTATATCCTGAAAATCAAAATAAATATCCTAAATTCTAAAAGCTTGTTTAGTTCTTTAATCAAGTAGTCTCTAACAAAGAAAGAAACTTGAGATATTCGTACAGGTTCGTTAAAAACTAAAGGAACACGGATCAAGTTGCGGTAAATTTCTAGTAAATTAACATAGCCTCAATACATCTGTACTTCAATGGCTTTAATTATAACTAAAACTTGTTTAAAAATCCTAAAATCTAGTACAACTTATATCAAATCTACAAATCTCTGTCTACTATATGGCTGAGAAGCTGTGCATATAGCTTGTTGGTATGAAAACAGCATCCATTCAAAGCCCCGCTTTCTTTACAGATGTTATGAAAGGGATTCAAGCTCAGCTAATACTTGAGCAAAGCGTGATTCTTAGATAACTTTTGTTATTCTGCTACAAGTTTGCCTTTGCCTCATCTGAATGATAAGTGATGATGCAGTCTAAGATGGAAGCGGGCTAATCTGCAGTTAGGTTAAACTTATACCCCTTATCGGTTTTTGCGCGGCATCGTACCAGAACATAAATCACTTGGCGGTACGCTTTTAAATCGGTAGGGTGGCTACCAGCCATGGCCGAAGACTACTTAAAAATTCTTTCTCTGCATCGTATTCCTCATTGCTGAGGGTCGTGACCATTTTCCATTAACCACATAATGGCTGGGGTTTTCTTGGGATAATAATGTGGTGGGTTCCCAGGTCCTTCCTCATACGAATCGGCTAAGAGTACTATTTCAACCCTAAGGTTTGTAACGATGATTATGAGATGTTAGAGATAATGACTGGGACCGACGGCTTAACCTCCGAGGAACGGAGGAAAAGAAAAGGTCAAACGGTCACCCATCCATTTACGCTACTAGGTCACTCGTCCCTCAACTACAAAATATGAATTCCAAAATAGACCCTGCCGGAGATCGTACCCGAGACCACCCACTACCTACTAGCATTTATCACTGCACCAGGGAGATCATCGTTCAGTACTCACACGTAGATACGTGTGAGTACTGAACGATGATCTCCCTGGTAGCAACAAGCAAGTTTGAAAGCATTTAAGCGTCGTGAATAGAAAACTGTGCGCACTAGATCTCCAAACAGATACATTCGATTTAGATCCAGTTTAACTAACGCTAACTCTTAGATAAACTAATAGAATTAATATTTAATAATTATTATTTTAATTAAGAAATTCCTGTATCCCTGATTTTATTTTATGGTAGTTGACCCGGCAGACGTTGAACATACCTAAATCTTTACTAGTATTATAAATGCGAAACTTTATATGGGATGTTTCTTACTCAATCACAGAAAGACAAATCACAGAACCTTCGCAGGAGCTATACATATCTAATGCAAAAAACCGCATTATAATCGGTTCAGTAGTTTTCCAGTAAAATAGTAACAAAAAGTGCAAAAAAATAAACAAACAAGCAAAAAAACAAACAAACAAACACACACACACAAACAAACAAACACAGACAGACAGAAACTGATAGAATTAATATTTAATAATAATAGTGCAAAAAAAACATACAAACAAACATACAAACAAACAATCAATCAAACAAACAAGCAAACAAACAAACAAACAAACACAGACAGATAGACAAACACATTCAGACAGACAGACAGACAGAAACTGATAGAATTAATATTTAATAATAATAGTGCAAAAAAAAACATACAAACAAACAATCAAATAATCAATCAAACAAACAAACAAACAAACACAGACAGATAGACAAACACAGACAGACAGACAGACAGACAGACAGACAGACAGACAGACAGACAGACAGACAGACAGACAGACAGACAGACAGACAGACAGACAGACAGACAGACAGACATACAGACAGATAGACAGACAGACAGACAGACAGACAGACAGACAGACAGACAGACAGACAGACAGACAGACAGACATACAGACATACAGACAGACAGACACACAGACAGACAGACATACAAGACGCGTTTTGACGTTTAAAAAAAAGTTGCTGATTTGATTATAATTGGGTATTTGTTTCGTAAATGCTGACGTGTGAATTTAAAAATTAGGACCGTGATTAATATTTACAATATTTAAATCATTAATCAATCATAATCTTAATCTTAATCATACTAATATTATAAATGCGAAAGTGTGTTTATTTGTTGATTTATTGGATTGTCCTTCAATCACGCCGCAACGGAGCAACGGATCGACGTGATTTATGGCTATTATTTCTCATATACATCAATGACCTACCTAGCAACATTAGCCATCAATGCATTTTATATGCTGATGATACTACAATACTTGTAAAATGTAAAGATAAACCTATCCTAGAAAATAAAACAAACAATACTCTATTAAAACTGTTGAATGGTTGGAACTCAATAACTTATCAGTGAATTTGGATGAAACAAAATATATTCATTTTCTTACTTATGGAACATGAAAGAGCAAAACGTTTTTGAATAAGAAATGATTGCATTTTCAGCTTTGCTTAAAATAATTACTATAACAAAGGTTTTCGAGTTCCAAGGCCTTTTTTTGGGCAGTATTTTACGCGTAAAATCTAATGAAGTATGTAATTAAAATATGGGAAATAAGGCATGTTGATATAAATGACCACCACCACCACCACTCACAAAAAAAAAATTGTTTTAATTGACCGAGCGAAGCGAAGGTCTCTGAGTCTCCTTGAGTGAATTTGCACTTCCGTCCGTCCGCCCGTCCGTCTGTAAGAGCTTTATAACTTCTGAATTACTGAATGTCATTACTTCAGCTTTAAATATAATATGTAAACCGATGGCCTCCAGCCGAATCTGGCTTAAAAAGTTATAAAAATCTTTATTTCAGGGGGGCTCTCATAGAAGCGAATGCGAAGTAAAATATTTTTATAGCATAACAATATAGGGTTGTGGTATATTATGAATATAGTCCAAAAATATTTTTTTTTAAGTTTTCCCCTAAAATTGACGAAATAAGGGGCTTTCAAATTGGAGATTTTCTAACGTCCAAAGTTGACCTCAGAACTCTAAATTCACTGAAAGGATGAGCCTGAAATTTGATCAATTATTTGAATTATATCCTGTACTTGAACAACAAATATACTAAAATTAGATAGGTAAATATTATAAGGAAACGAAATTGTTTAATTTTAATGAGCTTCAGTATTTTAACAGAACTTCACAATGATGTCAATAGATGGCGCCGCGAGGTCTCAGTTCGGGGCGAACCACTAGTAATATATACAATTTGTGAAAAAAAATCATCACCACCTCTTAATGACCATCGTGAGTGGCACCTAATTCAGAGCCAAACTCGCATTAAAAAGGTCTCTGACATGTCAGAGGATAACTGAGTGCGAAACATAAAAACACTGTATGTGTTTAGGTATATCTAGTGAGTTTCTTTATTCCACCATAAACTCTAATGTCTGAACAGATTTGATATCAACAATACCCCATACATTAGGCGTATTGTAGGAATCCCTACATCCTTCCGAGCTATGCTGGCTGGTATTTTTTTAAATTAACTATTTTCATTTCAAATGTGCATGTGAGCCGGGCCAGACGGGTTGAGCCGCCATATTGGTATTAAAAGGATATTGCAATATGATAGCAATATCGGAACGAAACATGTATGAAAATTGAAAAGTTTCCATTCCATTGAGTGGCAGGTAAACCATATTATTAGATACGAAAAATGTCCTAGATTTTCATTACTGTATAACTTTGCTATTGAAGGAATAGTAGAGGAAAATGTGATTTTCCATATAGTGCACATATTAACTTAGGTTACTTACTCGTATATCATGGACGAAAATATTATTTTTGTTTATTACATGTAACTTATCTTAAGTTTAATAAATAGTTAAGTTAATTTTTTATAACTAACTACTATTGTTTATGATCTAATCTGCAGCATTGTACAACGGTTAGTTCAAAAGTTATAACCTTTTTTACTTTGGGCGTATCAAAAAAGTTTTTTAGTTATTTTAATACTAGCGATCTGCCCCGGCTTCACACGGGTAGCACTAATAGGTAATCCTAATAGTCTATACCCAATATAGCCAGTGGGCAGTGGTCAGGTTATACATTTTAATATTACATTGTAAGAGTACGCCCCGTCCTCACCACACCTGCCACAGCCGCCAGCCCGCCATGATGTAAAGGACAATTTTTATCTTAATTAGATACTTGAGATGAATTACATATTTATTTTGATAAGGATTAATACTATGTCAGTAAAACACCTTCGCAAGTAAAGCATTGGATTATACCAAATTAGAAAATCATAAAAATGGTTATTGTAGGTCAACCTTAAAAGATAGATATATGCTATCGCAGATTTTTTTAGAAATTTATGAGAGGAACAATTCCAGCATACATTATTTTCGTGTAACTTTAACAATTTACGCAGCGCAGGCCACGTAAGTTCTCAAAAGAGACGATTTTTTCCGACTTAGTTCACATTATTGCAATTTTAGTAAGGATCTCTAATTTTTTTGAAAATAAAATATAGCCTACGTTACTCGCTGATAATGTAGCTTTCTATAGGTGAAACAATTTTTAAAATCGATTGAGAGTTTTTTGAGTTTATCCATTACAAACAAACAAAAAAATCTTTCCTCTTTATAATATTAGTTTAGATTATACGTCATAAGTAGGTACGTTTCGTCTAATGTATACGACGTACCTTGACATAAGGATTATAAATCTGAAACAATAGCGTCAACAAGATTAGAGTAATACTGCTTTGAGCGATACTAATAAGCCCCTTATCTATTCCGCGACAGTGTAGTAGTATATTATAAGGTAAGTCGACCGTAGGGGGCGTACTACCATCACTTTGAGCCGTATTATTTTGATATTTATTTTATTTATTTTCTCATAAACATAGATGACATAAAAACTAAGGAACGGAAACAACTGCGTTAGTATAAAACTGTGTTGCAGCTGTTAACGCCCACCTTCACGCCACGCCCAGGTTCACAAATCAGAAGAAAACAAATGACAACAGAAAATTAATGTTAGTGACAAATTTAAAAAAAAATATACTTTAAATTAATTCTTAGCATTAATATTAGGTACTAAAAAAATTCTACATCAATGATTAATATAGATTAGGATTACGTGTTGTATGGGTGAGTGTGTGAGTATGTGTGTGAGTATGACATGTGTGTTGTAAGTTTGTAAGCATTGATGTAGAATTACTCATTCTATTAATGTTTGTAAGGGATGAATATGGATGAAGTTTAATATCTAAAGAGATTTTCAGTCTCATCATAATAATTTAGGGTAAGAAGCCAACTAGTCAATTATTCTTTGCATTTTCAAGATATATATTGTTGTTCGTGTTTTAGGGTTATTATTAGAGTGAATAGGCATCTTCTAGGCAAGCGCGCTCCACCTTGGGCTGCATCACTACTTCAAGCAACTTTTCCACCATCTACAATACCAAGCGCTAGTCTATAAATTTAAAAAAAGCGATGGTAGTAACCTCCCAGATTCGCTTGTTTATAATATTACGATGGATTACATAATTATGGATGAAAGAATGTTATCCACGTAGCACATCCTCGCCTCGCAACTCCTTCACAAGTTCGCCTCAAGAGGCAAGTTTGTCGTCGGTGTGCGCTGGCGGGTATACACTATACACGTGCCCACGTATACTTCGTATTGAAATGATTTCCCCAGCGGATTGCAACTTTGGTTACCGGGTTACACTAGCAGCGCATAAAGGGGAAAATCGCATAACTTTAATAGGTTAATGGAAATGTGACTGTGTTTAAAGCCGACAGACAATTTTTTAGCCGCTGGAAGCAAGCGGCACAAGACCGTGTGACCGTAATAGAAAGTGATGATGTAGTCTAAAATGGTAACGGGCTTACCTGCTAGGGGTATGGCATTGTATTAAACCCATGCGTCTAATTTGTTTCTACACGGCATGGTATCGGAACGCTAAAAAAAATTTTATATTCATGTTATTCATAGTAATACCTACCTAATAATATTATGCACGGGACAATGAATCTGTTTATGATCAATGAATCTGCTTATTACTATCTTATTTCTATGATATTATGAATGCAAGTTTCTTTGTATATCTGCCTGACTGTCACCTATAAATGCAGTAGCATCCGGTAGACGAACAAAAGATAGGAACTTATTACCCAAGGTATTTCATCCTCCAAGAAAAAACTATTTCCTTAAATTTATTTCGAGCAAAATTACTCGAAAATGTTTTTGTCCGAAGTGTGTTTCAGCACTTAGCGCGTTTCACGATTTAAAGTGAAAACATTTCACCTTGAACTAATTGCGAGTTCCAGTAATCAAAGGAAGTTTCAAAGCATTTCTAAAAGACCACGGCCATATTTTATTTAATCCATATTAATATTATAAATGCGATAGTTTGGATAGATGGATGTTTGTTAATCATGCCAGAACGAATCTGGATTAAATTTGGCACAGGGATTATAGTCTGGAATAACACATTATAGACTACTTTTTATCTTTAGACTAAAAAACCTCAATCCACGCGGACGAAGTCGTTGGGATCAGCTAGTATTTACTTCAACCTTATTTTTATTTTTAAAATGGTAGGTACTCTAAAGAAATATTCTCGTTTATCTATGAGCTTTATATTTATCATTGCAAATCCCAATCACAAAATAGATTTTCCAATTGTCTTCACTTCTGCTGTCTTGTATGAGAGTCGAATCCATACTAAATTATATATACATTTTTTTTTGCGTTCTGAAAGTTTTTAGAAATACTATAATATTATTATGAATGTGAAAGTTTGTTTATGTAAGTACGTTTTTAAGTTTAGGTGTTTGTTACTCCTTCACTCCACCGATTTGGCTGAAATGTTGAGCATAGTTATCTTATGTCCTGAATTAACATATTATATCAGGCTACATTTTATCCCGGAAAATTCCAAAGTTCCCGTATGAATAACCATATTCGAATTTCACGCAATCGAAGTCGCAGGCACCGTTTAGTCATATTAATATTATAGTCTAGGCATTATAAATGCGAAAGTCTGTTTGTTTGTTGGTTTGTTCTTCAATCACGCCGCAACGGAGCAACGAATCGACGTGTTTTTAGCATGGTATAGTTAAGGATACGGAGAGGGACCTAGGCTACTTCTTACCCCGGAAAATTTTGGAGTTCCCGCGGGAATTTAAAAGGCTTATACACGCGGAAGAAGTCGCGGGCCTCAGCTAGTTATACTATATATAGCTCAATTACCACTGACTGACTGACTCAAAGCGATATTTAAAAGCGATAATACTAATTGAATACTTGGATCCGGAACTGCAGTGTTTGTATGCGCAGGGTTAAATCCTCGTATGAATGCAATGGAGAGATTTCAGCGCTCGGGATTGCATGATCCACAGCACCTAAACCGGTTGACAGAGGTTATAGTTCACGCTCATTGATTTTTAGGGGCTTATCTGTACGTCGTCCTCATTGTTGAAGGTCGGGACCCGTTTCCATTATTATTAATAAGTTTCTGCTGTAACGGTGAAGGAAAAATCTGAACCCAATTTGCTTCGTGATTTTCTCAAAGATATTTGAAGTCTATTAATCCACACTTGGCCACCGTGGTGGTGGAGTCCGAGCCCATCGCATTCGAGAGGAGACTAATGTGCTCAGTACTGAGACGGTGATGGGGTTTAAATGATGAAGATGATGAGTTGTGAGGTGAATAAGCATCTCTTCATCAGGTGAGATCCCAGTCGAGTACTAACTTGTAGTAGAAAAATATTAGATGATCGAGATATCGATGTGATGTAATGAGGTGTGACGTCACAACCTGGTTGCCACTCTGACGAAAACTTTTTAGTAGAAAAGTGAACATCCATTGTGGCGACATAGTCTTTTTTTTTTAATCCACTACAAGCTAGCCCTTGACTGCGATCTCACCTGATGGTAAGTGATGATGCAGTCTAAGATGGTAGCGGGCTAACCTGTTAGGGGCATGGCAATTATATTAAACCCATACCCCTTCGGTTTCTACACGGCATCGTACCGGAACGCTGAATCGCTTGGCGGCACGTCTTTGCCGGTAGGGTGGTAACTAGCCACGGCCGAAGCCTACCACCAGACCAGGCCAGGGAAATTTCAGAAATTATAAATTCCCAAATTGACCCTGCCGGGGATCGAACCCAGGACCACGGAGGTCGTCAAAAAAGTCTATGTCAGTTTTTATTATTCCTGGTTGTGTACACAACCAAATGTGGAGACATACTCGTAGTTTAGGTCTCCACATTTGACTGTGACACTTTACATCAACGAAAAAGTTTTCCAACCGTATTTCTTTCACTATTTTATAACTGGTTTTATAACGACTGTCTACAACTACCCTAACTATTAACTTTGTTACTAATCATATGTCTAATGTAAATGGGTGAAACTTCCCTAGCGTGTGCACTATAATACCAAATACAAAATGAATGGTTGTTTGATTAAACAGGACCACGTAGTGACCCATCCATTTACATTCATCTTTATCCATCCATCGCTAGCCCCCTCCTGAGAACGAGTCTCGTCTCTAAATGAGAATGAATGATCTCATCTACATTAATTCACTCATTTTACAAGATATTAAAACATAAAAGAGCTTTGCTTCTAATTTTTCCTAGATTATTTTTATTGTAAAAATCACCAGAAACTTTAATTCGTGAGCAAAGTAACTGTAAAATTCGCCATGTTTGAATCAAACATACGAAATCAAAACCCTACAAAAGCCTCTTAATTGGGAGTAACGGCAAGGAATTGGCTCTGAATTGTTCGCGGCTTTAATCGTACATTTATCACCGGCGGGTGACGACGCGAGAGTTCGTGGTAATGTTAGAATAAACAGGCATCGTTAATGGAACTCTAACGCTTTGAATTAAAGCACACATTCATTTAACAACGTTAACGGAATATCCATTAAAGGTGAACAACGGAAGAATAAAGAACAATCGTCTCCGATGGCAGTTTGTTTTGTTCGGTGGCATGGCACGCGGCGGCGGCGCGACAGTCGATTAAACATTGGAGAGTTAACGGCGGTTCACTTGAATCAAAGACTTAACTCTAACAAGTTGTGCAAAATTGTACACTTTTTGAACGTCATTACAATCTGTTACAGTCCGTCAAACTTATCTGGCACGGTGGCCAAAATTGGAACTATAGTATAGAAATAAATTTGTTAAAGCATAAGGGTGGATGAGTATAAAAAATCACGCGGTCAATTGCCTCAGCTAGTGAGTGATGTCAGAAGAGCTAGCTTACTTTTTACACGCTTTTTAGGATCAGGGTTTACACATAGAGGATCAGCCTGGCCGTCCAACGCAGAAATGCAGCCATTCCACGCGGGAATTATTTGTACAGTAATTGGGTAGGTTAGGTTGGCCAGCTTTAATGTAACGTTTTCAATAACTAAGGCATAGTATTATAGCCTAACCAACAACGAAATCCACGATCACCTGAAAATGACAACTGTTAGGCAAGAAATTAACAGTATAACTCAGAAATACAAAGGGAGACTGGAGAACCACCCAAATGAGCTTGCTTTTATGCTATTAACCCGAGGCTATACAAATAGACTAAAAAGGAAAAACATCATCTGATATCAGAAAAGCAAAGAGTAGATGTTCTCAATGGAGAACACACTTAACTAGCGAAACATCATTGAACACATCTGCTAAAAGTTGCCACTGATTGCAGATTAAGGCGAGTCACCTCAGCTCAGCGGTGAAAACTGGTTTGCTAGATCAAATTTTTTCGGTATTTACTATTAAATAACGGTCTTACAAAAAATATCCGATACACTTAAAGATATTGTCTAAAGAATGTGCTAATTTGTTACACGATAGGATGTACTTTACTCGATCAAAAAAAATCTTGAAACAGGCTAAATTAAAAGTTTAAAACGAATTTTTTATTAATAAAATTTTCGACTTTGCTCATCATTTTTATATGGATAAATTCCTCTTGAAGTATTAATGAGAACCTGCTAAAATTTATTTCAAACTGAAGTCCTATATCTATTTAATTCAAATTAATCCCAGAATTTGAACGTTGCCAAGCGGTTTCAGAATATACCGCGCTGCCCGCTTCCCCGCTAGTCTCTACGAGAAATGTACCGCGAGACGCGCGGGCGGCACCCCACACCTCACCTCCTAAAATCTTGGAGGTGACTCGCCTTAACGAAGAGAAAAAAAAAATTGTATTATAGCCATTCCAAACTATTTAAAATAAGTAAGGATGGGTAAGCGCGAAAGCGAAGTCGCTCATCGTTATCGAAACGGAGCTCTTCACGGGCGTTTCACCCTTGAGACCGTCGAGTTGGAATAGTTACCTTAGTTATACCTATGCTTTGAATCGCGCTGCGCGCTACAAAGTCAGTTCTCCCAGTAGACTATACACCAACGAATACTTCTATAGTCGATATTATGTAATCGTTTGCTATAACGATGAAGGAAGACGTCCCTAGGGAACCTGCTTGCCTGGGAGTCCCCTTAATGTTCTCAAAGGTGTGCTAAGCGTGCCATTCAGAACTTTTGATTACCTCCCAGGCAGTGGTCTTACAAGTGCTCGCTTTTATCGGTCTTATATACGTATGGAAAATATAAAAAAATTGTGAATCAAAATATAGGTTTGTATTTCCAGCTAAGACAATAATATGGCGATAAGGTCTCCCTATTCTTTATCATAATAATTGTTCTTAACTTATTTGCGAAGTACAAATTCACACGTAATGTACACGTAAGTGTTGTATTGTATACATAATGTAACATTTTTCTTTTTTAAGAAAAGAAATTGTAACATGCTCACCTTATTACACAATAACACCGTACTATGTACCTACTTACTTACAATCATGCAAATAAATAAATGTTCTATGTTCTATGTTCTAAGAGCAACTGCTGAGTTTCTTGCCAGCTTTTCTCAGTAGAATCATCTTTCCGAACCGGTGGTAGAGTCCCAACATATCATATAAGTGACACAAGTTATCCTACATGAAATAAATAAATCATTTATCATTTAACTTGCTGTTTTCTCATAGAATTTCGACCCAGTCTCAATGAATTTCCACTTATGAAGCTGCTAGCTTCAACTTGCGAGTGAAGACCCTTTTGAAATTGGAGTTTTTTTTACCGGCAAAGCCGTGCTGCTAAACGATTTAGTGTTCCGGTAAGATTACAATGTAATATAAACCGACTATAGGTGTATGGGTTTAATACAACTGCCATTCTCCTCACAAATTACCTCGCTGCCATCTTAGACTGCCTTATCAAACCTTTGCCTGGTGGAAGGCTTCGGCCGTGGCTAGTTACCACCCTACCGGCAAAGACGTGCCGCCAAGCGATTTAGCGTTCCGGTACGATGCCGTGTAGAAACCGAAGGGGTATGGGTTTAATATAACTGCCATGCCCCTAACAGGTTAGCCCGCTACCATCTTAGACTGCATCATCACTTACCATCAGGTGTGATCGCAGTCAAGGGCTAGCTTGTAGTGGATAAAAAAAAAATATCAAACCACAAGGTGAAAACACCGTCAAGATCTAACTAGTAATTGAATAAACGTTTTTATTCAAATTAAGTCCTACCGACTGAGACGAGTGATTAAAGACTAGCTCGATATAATCAAGTCTAGCTAAATATAGCGAAAAGCACATCACTTCTACTGCTTCCATATGCTATTATATTTTCTATCGGTGCAGTAATCGCGTTTGCGGAAATACAAGGCGAAATCGTTACACATCGGCATCTAAGTCAATAAAAAAACAAGTTCCATTCCGTACCAATGTGGTAGATTCACTCGTCGATTCAAACTCACTTGTAAAAGTTTATTTGAAAAAAAAAACTAAGAAAATTTTAAAACACACAAACAAAAACATTAATCATATATCAATAGTACCTTTTATTTCGGAAAATCAAAGAATCCCCACGAGAATTAATTGAAAATCCTTAATCTTCATTCATATAATTCAAAACGTAAGACAGACGCGTGGTCAAACAGACAACAGACGGGCAAACGGACATACCGACAGTCAAGCTGACGAATGGAATGACGGAAAACTGTCTGTTAAAATCACATAATTAATTATTTAAATACGGAACACAAAATATTTATACTTTTGATATTTTTACTTCTTTTAATTAATATTTAAGTTCTCAAAGCTTTCTACTAAACTTGTTTTGACCCAGTTTGGCTTTCTAAAGGAAGTTAACGTTTATATATTTAAAAGGCCTCCCCGTCGCCATTGTGCGTATTCGTTCCAACCCCCAGTGAAACGAAATAAATAGGTCAAGTTCGTTGAACTCAGTCACTGGGTAACGGGTACAGGATAACCATGAACCGCCGGCCTAAAGGTCGCGATCGTATTAATGGTGGCCGCCAGTGTTCAAAAGTTACATCAAAATAGGTTTAATATCATAGAGTACATACACTAAACTAGTTTATATTTAAAGAAATCATTGTTTTTTGAATCAATAGTTCAAAGCCCGGAAAGACTTATTTTTAAAGAGCTGATCAAAAAAACCGGTCAAGTGCGTGCCGGGCACGCGCAGAGTAAGGTTCCCAGCTAGTTGCCCGTCACAGTATTTAGGTTGCCCGTACATTTTCCGACCGATCCAATGATGACCTCAATCCACGCGGGCGAAGCCGCGGCCATCAGCTAGTTTGTGCTATAAAAAGAAGCGATAACAAAACAAATTGGAAAAAATAGTCATTTTATTGCACAGACGTAGCCAAGTATGGCGGATTTCCATCTGGCGGTTAAGGTAACAGATGTTACTCCACAAGTTCGATGCACTTGACCTATTTACTCCCGTTTCCTACTAGAAATGGGATACTATGCCAATTTCAGCAGATTTGTGGCTAGCATATAACATTAGTGTAAAAATATCATCAGTGTAAATGTCTCATCTGTACAGCATCTCTGACAGTACATTCGCGAATAAAATTGACTAATTATTATTTGACTCATTTCGTGGGTAAATGGTAAGGACATAGTGTTATCTAATAAACGGGTGCATACCTACGGGACACGAAGGGAAATCAATGCAACTAGGTCTAAATGTCGACAAATTAAATCATCATATTTCTCATGATAATATGCACCAGTTTATTATATTACACTATGTTCAAATACAATCTGCGTCATTGGAATAATAACATTCCGCTCGTACAAATTAGTTCCGGTTCGGTCTGTGTAAACTCGTTATTTATCCGGGCACGTATGTGCAGGGAGCGCGCAGGCTCCGAGGCAAACTGATTGCTAAGGACTAGCGCAGATGACACTGCACATATATAATATTTACTGGTGCTGCAGTCTTGCTAAGGGCTAGGGTAGATAGTATTTCAGTCTTGTGACTACTGCATATGGTACTGCAGTCTTAATAAGCGCAAGCGCAGATGGTATTGCAGTCTTCTTAAGGGCTAGCGCAGATGGTATTGAAGTCTTTCTGATAAACACTAAGAGTTCTGTCCTACATGATTCTCACTTTTGATTCAAACGTATTAAAAATGGAGGAGATAATGGAAGCCAGAACGTCATACCATATCCTAATTCCTAGCGGTTCCAGTTAGAAACGAGGAAGCACATCTAAGTGTACGTGTCTGGAATTTCGACTACGTATGCAGGCCTCTACGACACCTTATGGTACTATAGTAGAAAAGCGACGGCGCTTATGCAAATTGAAGATCACTACTGTTTAAGCTGTAGCCCCACCACAGAGGCGAGACACGTAGCAGCAAGTATTCTTCGTATGAGATTGTTGTAGATTGTTGCTAATATTACACGAAGAAGGATAATCTTGATGTAAACACAATGAGTTCTAATTACTGTTTGATTTATAACTTGATTATTAAATTTTACAAAGATGCAAGATGATAGCGAACACGGTTGTAGGGAGCTGTGCCAACTTAAGCGACGCGGCAAGGAGATGCGCTCCGCGACGCGGTCCCGTACAATCTCTTACAAATAATATTTGCCGCTCCGTGAAACTCAAACAGGGCTAGATCTTTATAATTATTATAGTGTAAAAGATTATTTGAATGATAGGAAGCCATTATGTTGTAATTATAAATATAATTAAGTAATTTCCTGTATTTGTGAGATGGTGATAATAAATAAAAACCCGGCTGAGTTTGTTGTGGGCTCTTCTCAGACCAGGGCGCGTTTGGAACCCTCGTAGCTTTAGTTTTCAGATACCGTTGCTAATTATTACCATCAAGTCTTATTTCTTATAAACATGACGTTCAGAAGGTGTACTTTGTAGGTACCTATTTTGAATAAAGATGCTTTGAGTTTGAGTTTAATCATCAGCACATTATTATTTCCATCAAGAGATAAAACTACGAGACTGCTAAATGCTACGAAACACTACAAGGCGCTACGAAGCGCTACAAGGCGCTACGAAGCACTAATAAATGCTAAGTTGGTAAGGAGAGTAATTAGTTTTGCCTATGGTGTAGTGTAGTGTAGTAGAATAAAAAATATGTCTGGTCCTTAGCGTGTCGTCTTCGTCCTTTCGAAATAAGGACCCAGATGGGATCCAAAGTATTCGACACTTTCCAAAAAAAACCTGAGTTACAGGCGTGTTAAATTTTTATGTCTAAAATATGGGTTAAATGTTTACTTTATTCGCATGTCTTTGCATACAATATGCTTCTTATATTTCTTTACCTTTGATGCCTACCTCGAGATGCTTTTCGAAAATTTTCAGTTTGTTATCTCGGGAACAATGGGTTGCAACAAAACCGAAATACGCTAGGAACCTGATAGGGTGAAATTATGGCGGAATGACGTTTAGTCCTGTCACGCTAACGTGTGCAGCTCAGATTTATGCCCTCCAAATGGTTTATTGTCCACAATTAATTGTCCATGTAATGGTTGTACATGTATTTTTTTACCCATACCCCTAATCGATTTTCACATCGCATCGTACCGGAACGCTAATTCGCTTGGCGGCACGTATTTGCCGATAGGGTGGTAACGCCACCCGTCAGGTCAAACCAGAGAAAATTCAGAAATTATAAATTCACAAAATGACCCTGCGGGGGATCGAATCCCGGTCCTCCCACGTTAAAACAACAGCGTTGAGCGCTGTTGTTTTAACCAGAGCCAGGTATTTTTTAATATAAAAAAAGGAAGTTAGGTATTTTAGTGCTATACCGAATGGTTGAAGTATAAAGGGGTATAGGTTTAATATTATTTAAACTGCCATACCGCTAACAGGTTAGCCCGCTACCGTTTAAGACTTAGAGATTTTACCACAGCAGTAACAGTCGCGTGTGACACATCCATTCCCGAATTAAAGCAACCGGGCGCAAATCAACATCCGCCCTGGTGGTCAAATGAACTAGACAATAAAAAAAAGGACATGACAACCAAAAAACGCCGTATAAGGTGCGCTGCGCCCCGAAGGCGAGACTTTGTCATACAGGAATACATCCAGGCTCGAGAAGAATACATATTAGCAGCACGTAGGGCACAAACCACCTCATGGAAGGAATATTGTAGTAAGTCCGAAAAAGGTGGAGTTTGGGAGGGTGCGTATAGAGTGCTTCGGCGTACAGTAAAGCCGCGCCCAGATGTATTACTGAGGAATTCAGATGGAGACACCTGTTCAGCTACAGACTCTGTGACACTGTTGGCAACCACCTTGTTTCCGGATGATGACGCAATTAACGATAGTATTGAACATGAAGGTATTCGAGAACTAGCAGAAAAAGAGTATCCCGTGGAACCTGATGACCCACCCTTCACCTTCACGGAGCTAGAGCTATCTGTCAAAAGTTTCGCACCTAAAAAGGCACCTGGCGACGATCATCTCACTGCTGATATATGTGAACATGCAGTACTTTCTGATGGGGGGATTTATCTAGGTCTAGTAAATGCTTGCCTGAAACTAACATATTTTCCAGCCGTGTGGAAACAAGCAACTGTGGTCATCATTCCAAAACATAATAAAGATGACATAGCTAACCCAAAATCATATCGTCCGATTGGATTGTTGGCTATTCTGGGTAAAATAATGGAAAAGATGTTGGTATGTCGTTTAAGGTGGTATGTGAACAAAATAATTAGCCCCAAACAGTATGGATTCATGCCCCAAAAGAGCACTGAAGATGCTCTCTATGATTTGATTACGCATTTAAAGCAAAACAGAACAGAAAAGGCATCCACATTGCTTATATCGTTGGACATAGAGGGTGCATTTGATAATGCTTGGTGGCCAGCTATAAAAATCGGACTTAAGAACGCAAACTGCCCGAAAAATATTTATCAAGTGCTTTGCTCATATCTGAGCGACAGGCGGGTGAAGATTTCATATGCTGGAGTAGACTATGTAAAAAACACAAACCGTGGCTGCGTTCAAGGATCAATTGCTGGGCCAACTTTATGGAACATCAGCATAAACTCACTTCTCATCGAAATCGCCAAATTGGGAATTCATTGTCAAGCGTTTGCTGATGATGTAGTTTTGGCAGTCTCAGGTAATTCATCTAAGGAAATCGAAGACAAAGTCAATAACGCTTTGAACGTGGTAACTCGATGGGGTCGACGGAACAAATTGAATTTTGGCCCTCAAAAAACCCACGCTATGCTCATTACGAGGAAAAAGAATTTTGGAGCTTTAAATCTAGAAATGAATGGAGGGAAAATTAATTTAACTAATCAAATAAAAATGCTAGGTATCATAGTTGACGATAAACTACGATTTGGGCCGCATATCGATGCAATGTGCATCAAGCTTACAGAGCTATATAAAAAGTTAGAACGTGCCGCGAGATGTTCATGGGGACTTAATCCAGATATAATAAAAATAATATATGTGTCCGTCATCGAACCAATAGCACTTTACGCTGCAAGTGTATGGGCCCCAGCTTTAAAAGTTAAAACCATCCGGAAGCGACTGTTAGCAGTTCAACGAGGGTTCGTTCAAAAAATAGCAAAGGCTTATAGAACTGTATCGTTAACCTCTGCGCTCGCAATCGCGGGAGTGCTACCACTCGATTTTCGCGTAAATGAATCAGCTTATTTGTACGAAATTAAAAAGGGGAAACGAACCCTTGACATTCATCCAGATAGAGAAGTCGAAAGCTATATTTCCTATGACAACCTTCCTCATCCAGCTAACCAGTGTCCAAAAGATTATGTCATGATAGAAGCAGAGGATATTGAGAAGATCAGAGGGACGCACATATACACTGATGGCAGTAAGATAGACGGGAAAGTGGGGGCTGCTCTATCTATTTGGAAAGAAAATAAGGAAATAAAATATCGAACCCTCAGGCTTGATTCCTACTGTTCCGTCTTTCAAGCAGAGCTTCTAGCAATCTGGAAGGCAACTGAATTGGCAGAGAGCTTGAAAACCAATGAAGTTAATATATTTTCTGACAGCAGAGCAGCTCTTGAACTCATTAAAAATTTGACTTCTCTTCATCCAATAGCTTTCCAAACTAGAGCACAAATCGACAAATTGGAAGACAAAGGGATAAAACTGAGACTCCATTGGCTTCGAGCTCATGTTGGCACTCAAGGCAATGAGCGGGCAGATGAACTCGCAAAACGCGCTGCCAAATTTAAGAAAACCGCAGCGGATTACGATCTCTATCCAGTATCATATGCGAAAAGAGTCCTCAGAGAACAATCAACGTACAAATGGAATATGATTTATACAGAAGAAATAAAACATAAACCACTAGAATTATTCCTCCCTAATGTCTCAGTGGCATATGAATTTTTTAAACATGTCCGACCTGGAGGTCTCTTAACACAAATTCTGACAGGTCACGGAGGCTTTGGTCAATATTTGCATCGCTTTAAATTACGAGACCATCCCTGGTGCATATGTGAGCCTGGCGTGGTCGAAGACGTGGTGCATGTCATCACGGCATGCCCACGTTTTGGATCACTAAGACAAGATATAGCGGCTGAAACAGAATTAGATATTACGGGAAGCAATTTAAGAAGTCTTCTTACCAATGAGAAATGTAGGAAAAGATTCATCAGATACTGTGAAAAAATAACAAAAGCAGCTGGTCAATCAAATGGCAGCACTGCAAAATGGATGCCTACGCTTCTGTATAAATAAATGATACTTACCATAAAATACTAACAATGCAAAAATACTGTAGTGCTGCGATTTGGACCATAACAAAAAAAAAAAAAAAAAAAGGAGAAGGGCACCGCATGCGTAATAATATAATAATATAACAATAATATTCCACACGATTGACATAAAAATAACAAATTAATTATTATTGACATGATAAATTCGTAACATAATTTTTTTTCTAAATAATATATAATAATAATATTAATAAATAAAAATCTTTATACTAATGATAATGTATGTACCTAATCTATATACAATAATAACAATACTAATAAACATACATATTTTAACTGACGGAGCACTCATTGGCTGCTGGAGATAGGGTCACTCACAATCATACACACATAATATTATAGACACAGGAAAGAAAAAAAAAAAAGAAAAAAAAAAAAAAAAACGGACACAAACCTACTTCACGACTATCGTGAGTTGGCACCTTCTTTCAGAGCAAAACTCGCAGCAAAAAGATCTCTGACACCTAGTCAGAGGATAATTTGAGTGCGAAACAATAAAAAAAAAAAAAAAAAAAAAACCGTTTAAGACTGCATCACAACTTTAGCTGTCAAGGTCTAACTTGTATTGGATAAGAAGGCTAGAGGAATTACCATTGGAGTCCACTAGCTTCATTTCCTAGACTATAAATGCAATTACAGCAACACGTTCAAGATTTGAAAGTGGAATACTTGGACCGGGTCATATTCAGTATTCCACTCCAAATCGATAGTCGGACGGAGGTCGGGCACAGTCCTTGTATTTCGCAAGTCCAAGGTGAAGTTTTACCGCCGCGCTTTAGGCCTCCGTTACACGATACGTTCTACATCAATCACTTCACACTGTCAATCAGTGGCACGATTGTCTAAAAAGAACGTTATCCTTTGAGAGCTTCAAACGTACTACTCGATCGGTTTAAAGAGTTCATACATGGTTTTCGATTTGTTAGCATCCACGAATATCTGTTAACACATCTGTAAAAACAATCCGGGGTCTATAAAACGACTAGATAAATGCCCATTAGATAATTTATTTTTGCCACAGTTACTGCTAAGATTAATGAGTATTCCGCTTCCGTTATTCAGAGGTAATAAATAATTGAAGACCTGGAGACTCAGGTGTCGTTAGTTATGTCTTGAAATCAGTTCTGCAGCTGACGGATAACCTGTATAATGAATTCCATTGGACGATTGATTCCGTGATCAGTAAATATTGTTAATCAAGAGAGAGATTTATAGAAATACTAGCTGACCCGGCGAACTTCGTACCGCCTTAGTATGCAAAATTAAATGTATATTTTTCAATATTTCTGAGAGATTTTCTTAATATTTTTTTCCGTAAGAACCTTCTCCTAATAATAACAAATACAAAAAAAAAAGAATTAGTGAAATCGGTCCAGCCATTCACGCGTGATGCCGTGACCAAGGAAAACGGGTTTCATTTTTATATATATAGATAACTTAATCATAATTATTATGATGATAATAAAATTTAAATTTAAATTATGATCATCATAGGTATATACGCTAGTGTTATGCTTTATAGGCATTGAAATTTCAATTTTATTCTAATACTATTAAGTTTTATATTTCTATTAGCTGCTGCCGTGCCGTGCCGTCTATGGGCACAGGCTCTAAGTAACGAAAGCTGATCTGAAGCTACAAATATGAGTTGTGCAATCGACGGTAATTCCTACCGCCTTGATGTAGTGGTGAACGCAATGGTTTTATAGCTAGGAGGGAGGTCACTGGTACGATTCCCGGCAGGGTCAACGATTTATCAATCATGATTGATGGAATTGCCTGGCGCGGAACGCATCGTCTAAAGGAGGCCTCATGTCGGGCCATGTTCAATGTCAAAAAAGCCGCAGGACTAAATTGGTCGACGAATTAGGTCTCCTATTCACACGCAGACCGCCGCCGCATATTTTATTTAGATCACGCAGCGCAAAATGAATAACTTTTTTCCTTATTTGGTGCGTTATGTAAGCACGATCGGATGCGATTAAAGGATTCGCTACTTTTGAGTGAATTTTAAGGATTTGAAACTGCAAACAAAAAAAAACATAAAGCCTGTTAATTGAGGTTTAGTTATTCAGGTTTTTATCTCGTGAGAACTATTAGATAAAACATCTTCGAGATGTAAAATATGTTTCAATCTTAGTCTGTACAATTTTTTTTAATGCCACTATAAGCTAGCCTGCAATCTTGCCGGTCTGGGACCGTAAGTGATGAATGATGATGCAGTTTTAGACAGTAGCGGCACAGAATACTAACTGTTACTACGATACCGAGCAGAAGCGTGCACAGATTTTGATGGCAGATTTTGGGTACGCATGACTTAGGCAGAAACCTGCTTGAAACCTGCTACGGGGATGCCCCGTCGCTCACGTCCGCAGGAGCTACCTTCTACCTCCCTGCACGTGTCCCCTGGGTGGTGCTAAACGAGCGACGAACTTGCAGGCGAAATAAGCGTTATTTTTATAAAAACGCTTATTATGTACCAAACGCCATACGATTAAATAAAGAGCTTTTATGTCTCGGTTTCAACGCATAATCATGCCAGATCATCCACACTACTCGTAGTATGATAAATGCGAATGTGTGTCTGTCTGCTACGCTTTAACGCCCTATTTTTTCAAGCGATTTTGATAAAATTTTGTACAAAAATAGATCCCGGAAAATGAAGGCGTTCCAGCGGGAATCAAAAAATCTTATTCACGCGGATGAAGTGCGGGGCATCATTTAGTTTGATAGAATCGCTCACGAATTTATCACCAATGGTATATTTTTAATAGAATAACAAAAAATAATTCAATTCATCCTGTGCCAGTCATGGTTGAAACGGTTGCACTTTGAAAGCGTTTATTTAAACTTACAGTACAACTTTGACTGCTCAAAATCTCATGCGAATAAAGTCGACGGCTCGAACTGGCCGAGTTGTGAAGTTAAAAGTCAAATAGGTAAGCGGAGTGTCATTGTCTGCATAAAGTGTGAACGACTAAAGTTATATCCATTACGTCGAGGCTAAAAAGTTTGATTGAGTTAAACAACTTTCCTTTTGTATGCCGTAAAGGTCGAAATTTGATTCAACACCCAGGAAATAGATAGCCTCAAACGTGTAAAAACAAACCTAAAGCTAAATAGCTATGTCGTATAAAGTTTATTTTATAAGATCTAAAAATTTTTAAATCCAACTACTAATAACGATGTTTTTACACAAAGCTGATTTTTTAAACTCAGTTTTAGGTAAATTAATTTCGTACAAGTTAACTTCCCGAACTATTAAAATAAATCGTTAATAATGATTTAATAATATTTTATTAGATATATCTCTATCTGCGTCGTATGCCTCGTTGCTGAGGGTCGTGACCCCTTTCAATTAATCACATAATAGCAAGGGTCCTTTGTGACAGCTTTACGTTTAAAATTGAATTGAATTTTTAGAAAAGATAAAAGATTGTTGTTAATTTATTTATTGATTGTTAATTTATTTATTGATGAAGGTTTAATTAAACTGATATTTGCCTCATTCGATGTATTTCACCCGGTTCGATCTCAGACTTAGCGATTATTGAATACTTTTGTGTTTAGATCGCTGTTTGATTTTGAGATAATACGATAGTAATCGAGCTCATATCAAATTATTAAAATAATATTGTCGTAATGATTTAACCAAGTTTTATGATTAACGAATTACATTTAACATATCTAGGAACCTTTACATGTTTAACCATTTACTCGTGCAAGTTTTAAAGAGAGTACAAATATATTTCAAAATAATTAAATTATTTGCCCACTTCTGGAATTATGCTTACACAAGGGATAATAATGCAGTACGTCGTATACGTCTCGACGTATGCGGAAGGAATTCGGAACCCACTGCATTAAGAGTGAAATAGTACTCTTAGTCGAGACTAAGAGTACTATTTCACTCTTAGGTTAGTATCGATTATTATCAGATGTTAATGATAATAACCGGGATCGACGGCTTCAAGTGCTCACCGATGCACGGAGGAAACGAAAGGCCAAATTCGGACTTCCAAAGTTAAACACCCATCCAGTTACCAACTTGGGACACCGTTGCTTATCGATCGCAATCGACTGATCGTCGCCGCAACTAGGCCACTGGTTCTCAATTAGGTATTCAGCGTTACGTAATTAAGTTTTGAAATTATTACAATTGAGGCTCGACTGTTAAATACGTGCTGCTGTAGAGTTGATTCACTCAAGTTTAATAGTAGGTATTAAATAATAATTATACAAGTTATAGTGTCCTCTCTATCTACTTTTGTCTTTAAGTAACTTGAAACATACCTTCATTATATTTACTTTAATTTAGATTTAAAGATGTTTTTATTTCTCAAAAAAAAGAACAAAGTTCGCTTATATGAGAAACTTACAAAAAGGTGACCTACAAACTAATCATATTATTTAACTTCACTTTGAACATTGACATAGAAAGGTACTAAAATTCTACATCAATGACTTTGAAAACAAATCTCGTAAGATTTAAGAAAATAAAGGATTTTTCATTAAAAACTTCGTATGATAATTCATTGTACACTAGCGCCCCCTCAAACTGTATTGTTTTTGAACCATAAATAATTTTACTTTTAGTCCTAGCTAATTGTTGTAATTTATGTTTGTTTCTTTTATAAAGTTCTTTAGTCGGAAAGCGATAGCCAAGTTGGAATAAAACAGTTTGTTTTGGGATATTTGAAGATCTTGTAAATTCGTTTTAGACACACTTCCCCATATCTCTATTAAATATTTGAGTAGAGGCTTAGCTAATGAATTGGTAATAATAGATCGTACTTTAGGCCGTATACATCGTGTAGATCTGCGCAAAGCCCCTGCTAAAGATGAGAGTTTTTACTGTAGGTAATCTAAATGAGCTCGCCATATTAATTTAGAATCCGTTGATAATTAGAATAATTTATGGATTTTGTTAGTGATTTATGTATATGTTAAAGTTTGAAAAAACTTTATTGAAGGAATAAAAGTTTTATTCATATAACACGCTTACTTACAGCTATTTGTGAAGTTACTTCACATACTTAGAATCTATGTCTCTGTGGTCTAGTGGAAAGCATGTTCGACAACGGATGACGAGGACCTGGGTTCAATTCCTGGATTAGTTTACGATTAAGTATTGGG
The DNA here is from genome assembly GCA_923060345.2 of Erebia aethiops. Lineage (NCBI taxonomy): Eukaryota > Metazoa > Arthropoda > Insecta > Lepidoptera > Nymphalidae > Erebia > Erebia aethiops. The sequence goes on along the minus strand of OV281079.1, from coordinate 1,553,742 downwards.
GATTCTTAATAAAGTCCTCGGTAACGGAGTAGGAAATAGAGGTTATTTCACCCCCTTGCCTCAACGCAGTACGTGAAGCCGTTGCTCCTGCACTGGATATCTTCGCTTGGCGTACATACGTACCTATACTGATAAACGATAATATCCCTCGCACTGATAGCTAAGGTATGTGGAGATCGGTCGACGTGGCATCGCTGAGTGAGCGTGATCTCACCTGGTGGTAAGTGATGATACAGCCTTAGATGAGCGGGCTGTTAGGGATATGGCAGTTATAGGACATACCCCTCCGGTTTCTACAGGACATCGTACTGTAACGGTAAACGCTAAATGGTACGCCTTTTCCGATAGTCATAGTCATAGTCATTTATTCATTAAATATAGGTACACTGTAGGTACACTTATTTTCGTCTAAAAATTACATAAGTATTTAAAAAGCATGATGGTGATAATGGGTAACGGTATCTTAAAACTAAAGCTACGAGGGTTCCAAACGCGCCCTGGTCTGAGAAGAGCCCACAACAAACTCAGCCGGGTAATAACTAGCCACAAAGCCTCCCCACCAGACCAGACCATGGAAAATTCATAAATAATTAATTAATTCCCGCATTGAAATTGACCCCGCCGGGGATCGAATCCGGGACCCCCCGCTTACGAGACAAGAAGAAGCGCTCACCACTGCACTGCACCTGTGAAGTCGTCGAAAGTAAGCAGTAAGTAAGTATAGGCACCAACCTCTTGGTGGGCTTGCGACGCGGTCGGCGGCGCTCGCCCTCCAGCTCGTTGTCGAGGGCCCGCCGCCGCGGGCCGCTCTGCGCCCGGCGTCGCTCCAGCTTGCGCTCTTGCTGATGCAGCTCCTCCACTACGGCCACGTGCGGCACGCAATCATCCTCATCTATTTGCTTGGGGGTCTGCGGTGCGCCCATCCGAAGATGGCGGTGACGCCACCACAGCACCCACGAACTTATATTATCGCGAATTTTGGTATATATCGACGCGGCTTCGACCTCTAATCTCTCCTTGCCGCTTCCTAAAGTTTGAAATGTCCTTTAAAGTTTAAAAGTCCGGTTGACTTAACGAGCTAAGGGTGGAAGGCTCAGGCGGCAGTGAAAGCTTACTTAGCGATGGCACCGATATCGAAACAGCAATTGCAGTCTTATATACGCGCCCGAATTTAAACGTCCGGCACGCGTGGCAAAATCAGTCTTATTTTCGATCACAAAGTCCACTTAAGCGAAAGCACTACTTAAAAACTATTCGTAAACTTAAGATTACTGGCAGGATGGATGGCAGTCGTGTTATGATCGCGGGCTGTCATGTTATTCAGGTGTCGCCGACCGGGTGCGGGCCGGCGGCGGGCCGGTCCGGCCCGAGCGCGGTGCGGGGCATGACGGTGCACGCGGATGGGCAGCGGTGGGCAAGCGGTGCGGCGCGCTCAACAGATGTCGGACGCGTTACGTAACATGGGCGTACCGGGCGCGGACGTGGCGCAGCTGGGACGGCAGACGCGCGAATGTCGCGGAGGCTTCGGCGGCATCGCACGGAGCCGCGGCCGCCCGCCCCCGCCCCCGCCCCACTGCCGCCCGCCGTACCTGTGACGAGGACGACTTAGCGCTATTGTCCTTAACTTTATTGCTCCTTTTTTACCCAAATTATCGCGTGTGAAACTCCTTATTGTAACACTAAACGATAACCGCGGCTTCTGCTGCGTGGATTCACGGATTAAAAAAAATTGGTAACTACGATTTTCGGAATTAAAAGTAATCCACTCGCATATCCGTTTCCGGAGTGTACCCTAACTTAATACCTTTTTTCATCAAAATTCCTTGGTCAGGCAACAAACTCCCAACAGGCAAACAAACATACTCTCATATTGAATATTAGCTGATGCCCGCAACTTCGTCCGCGTGTATAGAGATTTTTTACTTTTGATTTTGACCAAGAAAAAATTTTGACAGATTTTCTCTTGGTCGCAATTTTTTATAATTAACTAGCTGACCCGGCGAACTTCGTACCGCCTTAGCGTAGCAATGATGCACTACTTTATTTTGTTAATATTTTTTTCCGTAAGAACCTTCTCCTAATAATAACAAATACAACAAAAAAAGAATTAGTGAAATCGGTCCAGCCATTCACGCGTGATGCCGTGACCAAGGAAAACGGGTTTCATTTTTATATATATAGATTTTGTTTCCTTCAAATGGCATCAAAAAGATATTATTAAGTCCTAATCAAGTGAATTGCTGTTATCTGTTGAGGAGTTTTGGCTTCTATCTCTGATAATATTTATCAAATATTCACCAAAATTGGGCTAAACTTACCTACCTGATGATACATACCTTCTAATAAAGAAAGATTTACCTATTCAAACCAGTTCAGATTTGACTGAGTTATGGAGTAACGTCAACCAAAATCCCCTATCCTGGAGGAAACTTATTTTCTATCGGGATAAAAATTATCCTATATATTGACCCGGAGTATCAGCTACCGCTATACCAAATTTCATTTAAATCCGTTCATTAGTTTTCGCGTGATGCGCGGCCACACAGACAGACAGACAGGCAAAAATTAAATAAAAATCTATTTTGGGCTCAGTATCGATAGTAAAGCATACCCCGATTAAAATTTTCAGAATAAATTAAATGTACAGAAATCTTCCAGTTACAGTTTTATTATAAGTATAGATAGATATAAAGGGAAAAAGGCCTGACTCAGACACTCGCTGACTGACTGATCATCGCCCAGGCCCGACCATTCAACCCAAACAATTATTTATCATAATATCATGGCAGCTAATTTCAAAATTTCGTGTCTTATAAAGAGATTCGGCACCAATGAATATCTCTCTCCCTCTCTTAATTTTTTTAAAATTTTAATTAGAATCAGCATTAGAAATTCACATTCTGTGAAAATTTCAACTGTCTAGCTATTACGGTTCATGAGATACAGTCCGCTGACAGACAGACGGACGGACCTGACGGACAACGGAAAAGAGTCCAGTTCCAGTTACAGTATTATTATAAGTATATAGATTAGTTAAGATTAAATAATATAACCCAATACAATCTTATGCTGAATTTTTTACTGAATTAATTTTACATAATATTACGAGTGCAGTAAAGTTATAGATCGATAATTACACAACATTCAACTTAATTAAGTAATTATTACTCTTTAATTATTCCAACCGTTGCATTTCGATCGTGTATAATTTATGGTTTAGCATGCATTATCATAGTATGCAATTGGTTTTATTATCGACTAGCTGGCCTACCCCGACTAAGGCGGGTTAACCTTATGTTGTCTTATATTTTGCGGTAAAAAAACATTTTGCCCGGCTATCTATTATGTTGAATCCCGAAGGGTGTGCAGTTCAGGAGTTGCACCCTCCTGCATCTCAGGACTATTCATTTTCTTGGGACCCTCTCTCTACGTCGTATTCCTCATCGCTGAGGGTCGTGACCCCATTCCTTAATCACCTAATGGCTGGGGTATTCTTGGTATAATAATAGGTCCTTCCGTATACGACTCGATTATTATCAGATCGCACTGAAGAGACGAAAAGGCCCATTTGGGACTACCAAATTTAGTCACCCATCCAGTTAACGACTTGGGTCAACGTTGCTTAACAATTGCTATCGACTGATATGCGTTGTCGCTACTGGGCCACTTGTATCTACCCCATGGGACCCACCCGATTGTAAAATCTTTGTAAAGTGCCTGCTTTCCGAACCGGTGAAGAGCCTTGACTTATCATATGTGACACAAGTGGCCTTATCTAGGTATACTGATATTATAAATGCGAAAGTTTAGATGGATGGAGGACGGATAAATCATTTATTGTTTATCATTTTATGAAAGACAGAACAATACAAATGTTCTGAATTGGTTGAGATTTCGTAGCTATGGAGTAACGTAGACGAAATTTTTTATCCTCTATCAGAGAGGAACCGTTATAAATATTATATTTGGCACAACCACAGAATATATAGGTAATAGTACGATACATCTTCATCCTTTCATACAATTTTACCTTTGACATGACAATTTTCATTCGAATCCGTTCAATATAGTTTTAACGTAATTCGCTAAAAGACAAACGCAAACATTTCACAAAAACCTGTTCCAGCATCCGCTGCGTACCGATTGTAAAGCTCAAATAAAAACTCGTTCAAAACTGTAACTCAAATCTGAACATCAAATACGATTTGTAAATTTCGAAACATATTGGATGTACAGAAATCCTCTGAACTAGAATTTTTATTTACACAACATTTTTGATGTTTCCAGTGCTACCAGATTTTTATAAAAAAACGAATTGATGCCCGCAACTTCGTCCTCGTGGCATGTTTTTTTTTAATTCCCACAGGCAACCCTTAATTTACCGGGACTAAAAGTAACCTTTGTCACTCTTCAGGTCCTCAACTATACCCATGCCTTTGTCTTGCATTAAATAATGCTTACGTTCCGTGAAATACCCATATACGGATAGCGCGGTGCTGAAGTCGTGATCTATTTTCATTATGATGAAAATTAAGAAATGTTCTCTTCTGAATGAAGATGATCTTCTATGTCCTGGCTTCGCAATTGGAGCTGAAGCACATGCGTTAACTCCAATTATTATTATTAATCATTATTATTATTATTATTATCGGCATAAATTTAGCTCTCACGCCCGCATACAAAATAAATACATATATGGCCAAAATATTTATAATAAACTTACGTAAATAAATATAAATTAATAAACTTACATTGTGTATATGTACACAAATAAATAGTTGTAGCGGGCGGAGGATTACACCCCGGCAGGGGAGACCAGGCGGCCGGGGGTCAGGGGGACAGGTTGAGAAACCGGCGGACTATCCTAGCCGAGTCTAGCAACACCGCTTTCTGCATCCTGGCTGCGAGCGAACTGCCACGGAACCCCAGTAGCCTCAGATGGTGAGCGAGGCTGACTGGGATTAACCCATTCGCAGATATGACGATTGGGATGGTTTCAGTGGACTCCACATGCCACATGGCGGAAACCTCGTGAGCCAGATCGAGATATTATTATTAATCATTATTATTATTTTAAGTTTAATTTATTATTCACAATTTACTACTATTTACAAAACCTATCTATGATTCAGTTTTCTCTAAAGATTTTCCTTTTATACAAACGTAAGTTATTATCATATTCTACCAAAAATTTAGAGGCTATATCATTAACGTTCCCATCGAAAGGCGGTCACTGAAAATCAGCGTTGGGACACCTGGCACCTCAGACGTGAGTCCTGGCGGCATCGCCGGTTTTAAGCCTGAGAGACCAGAAGCCCCAACACGAGCTGAATGACTCACCTGTTGGTAGCGTTACACTTCTGTACAAACTTACATTTTATAATATGTATGTAACTCATTTTTAATTTTGATTTATTTTGTGCACGATTTTGTGCATCTGTGTTTATTGCTGCATTAAAGATTTTTCTATTATATTCTATTCTATTCCAATTGCGAGGCCAGGACATAGAGTGGCAGACTTCGGTGCGCTACTTGGGGTGTCACATCGACGCCGGCCTGGCCATGGCTCCCATGATTAATCATGTCGAGAACCACGCCACGGCTGCCGCGTCGATGCTGCACCAGGTCCTTTGGTAAGAGGCTTTAGGTGACTAAAGCCTCTTACCAAAGACCAAGGATTCAGGATCTACGGAGCCTATGTCCACTCGCGGCTGACGTACATACCAGAAGAGCCGCCTACAAGTCCGGCAGAACAAGTGCCTGCGATTAATCGTGGGAGCTCCGAGGTACGTGATTCCTCTCGGAGCTCCCATTGTAATTTATCGCGATCTCAAGACGCCCACCGTGGAGGAGTACGTCCGTACGCTCGCGCGGAGTCCACCGTCTGCACCGGAGCGACTCCACTGTCTGCAGCGCTGAGACACCTCGACATGACACGGGTCCTGCATGCGGTGGTGATAACGTCACCCGCAGTGCGGACCCAACACCGGAGACAACACCAGGCCTAGGGGCCCGTAGTCTTCAAGGCAGGCCCTAGCCGACGCACGGCTACAAGAAAATCACCGGGGTACAAATGTTACGCCCGCCGGGTCATGAGGCCTCGAAGCCCGTACCTCCGCTTGGCCCTCACGAGCCAACCGGAGAAGACCCCTGCTGCTCTCAATAAGAGGTTTTCAACACTTTGGTTTGTAACGATTATTATCAGATATTAGTGATAACTAGCTTTTGCCCGCGGCTTCGCTCACGTTAGGGTCGATTGTCATATAGATTTCAAATCCCTTTTTTACACCCTTAGGGTTTGAATTTTCAAAAACTACGTCATAATAGGTATCATTATGCCAAACTGCCCGATCCGTCCAGTAGCTTGAGCTGTGCGTTGATAGATCAGTCAGTCAGCCACCTTTTCCTTTTATATCCTACTAGCGGCCCGGTACGTGCTTCGCTACGTATAAATCGTTTACAAAAAATGTGATAAATGAAGAACCGCTCGACCGATTTTGTGCAAACTTCACATAAACCATCTACTAAATAGTCCAAACAAAGCCTAAACATTTGGTTTGGATAGGTGAGCCCGTTCTTGAGTTATAAAATTGCAACGAAAAGTGGCATTGATTTTTATATATATTGACTAGCGATCCGCCCCAGCTTCGCACGGGTAGCACTAATAATCGTAATAGTCTATACCCAATATAGCCAATGGGCAGTGGCCGGTTTTACATTTTAATATCACTGTTCTAAACGCACCCTGATCCGAGAAGAGCCCACAGCAAACTCAGCAGTTAAGGATTTATGGAAAAGAATCATCCTCAACGATATCGTTTCTTTTCACTTCCCAAAATCTCCATAGTAGGTACGCTATCGTATAGTGCGGCTGACCTTGACCCATAATATATTGTTATGTCGGCTCTGGCTCATTCACCCTCCTCACCAAAACAAGTAATCGTAAAATAGTAAGTGACGTACAGCTGTACTGCGTAATGAAATGTTTCGTCATTTGTCGTTATATACGATTGAACGTTTGAAGCCCACTTACACAAGGATCTTAATTGATTTATACTTAATCCCACAAACTTATCCGGCCCGGTGGCAAAATTGGAACTATTTTTTATGCCCATGCCTGTTTAGTGTTTGTTTTTATATCATTTTTCATAGATACTAGCGACGCTGTCATCAGGTCAGAAAAGTTTGTGAGTCTCAAATATAGATATATTTTTGATTCTTTCACTTTTTGGCAATCGCAATAATAATAATAATATGTTCTTGCCAAAAAGTAACATCATTATGTTTCGCAGATTCTTTCTCTGCGATTTTGGTTTACATGTTGTAGTTGCGTTCCCATGCATCAGACTAGCACAAGGATATTTAGATCGTTCACCTGAAATTAAAAAATAACAACCTGCTTTCCATCTCTCTTTTGCTCTCTAAAGTTAAATAAATAAATAAAGAAAAGTTTATTGACCAACACTTACTTAATTTTATACTTAGTTTAAACTAAATTTATAATAATACAAATTAAACATAAACTACGTGTGGTCAATGGGCCACCTCCTCAGCTCGTGCCGCAGCATGAGAGATAGGTATATATACTTACCCAACATACTGCAACGCTGATTTTCAGGAGAAGCCCAAGGTAGCTAAGGTATTAATAAACTCAGGTTACGTAATAAGATATATTAAGTTAACGCAACGTAACGCTTGTATCGAACGTCGAGTCTTGTCTCGACCAAGTATCACAATGGGGGTCACAAATTATGGTGCGCTTCAACCCCACCAAGACACAAGTATGCGCCTTTTCGGCAAAAAAGACCGCCTTTAAAACCTCTATTCTCTTCCAGAACACTCCCTTACTCCCCTAACTCCATCTAAAAGCACTGGTATCCTCGGTGTAAGTAGGTATATCGAACAAAGTCCAGTTCCGCGAGCATCTGGAAGGTGCCAAACTAGCCTCTAAAAAATCGGGGTGCTCAACAGAGCGAAAAGATACTTTACGCCTAAACACAGGCTTCTGCTGTATAAATCGCAAGTTCAGCCCCACATGGTGTACCTACTGCTCTCACCTCTGGGCCGGAGCACCCCAGTACCAGCTCCTTCCATTTGACCGGATATAAAAGCGGGCAGTTCGACTCGTCGACAATCCCAAAATTACTTGGACGCTGGAGCCCCTAGAACACCGAAGAGACGTTAGTTCTCTTTGTGTATTCTACCGTCTCTACAATGGGGAGTGCTCTGAAGAGTTATTTAATCTAATACCACCTTTCGGGTTCTCCGGGACGTACGCTTCGTCGCAGAAAAAAATTTCATCCTCACCACCTGGATGCCTGGTCTTCTTCCCCCTCCCGTTATTCCAAGTCATTTCTGCCACGTACCTGCAAATTATGGAACCAGCTCCCATCTTCTGTGTTCCCTCATGATTATAATATGGGACTCCTCAAGGGGCAGATAAACAAATATCTCCAAAGCCAGGAACGCATTGGCGGCACCTCTGATGCTGCCAATGTTCATGGGCGGCGGTAATCACTTACCATCAGGTGACCCGCCGGCTCGTTTACTCGCTATATATATATTTTTTTAAACTCTACTACCCAATACAAATAAACTGCAAATTTACTGCACGAGGGCAGTAAATATTTACTGCACGCGGACAGTAAATTTAACTTACAAGCCCTGTTTACTGCCTCTGTAAGTACATTTTTCGAGCAAGTGTATTGAAAAATAAATTTGAATTAAAATATAATTTGAACTTTGATGCGAACAACTAACAAATTGTACATATTTTGTATTGTTAACTGGGTTGTATCCATCATTTTTGTGGCATTGATGCGTAATTGCCAAATTCTAGGCTCTTACTTTCAAAAATAAACAAATTGCAAATAGCTAAACTTTGGGCTATTTCAATTTTATACATTTAAGAGCGTTCATTCATTGACACGATGAGCAAGTTTAGGTATTTATCTCGGGTAAATCCTTTGTCTCTGTCTGTCTCGGACAGTCCTTTGTTTGAGCGAGTGAACAGAAAGCGTCGGGTGCAAAGTAGTTTGACAAAACGTTTTGATCCTAATCCCATTTTCAAACGGGCTAATATTTTTTCAATATTTTCAACGCACGATAAAATTATCGTGCGTTGAAATGTCAAGCGTCGTCTTTACCGCTGTCACGAAAGTATTCTCGCAGGTAATATTTTGCGGTTTGCTAGCTTTGGTTAAATGTGTTATGCTTATATTAATTTTTCTATTTACGTTGCCTTTTTGCTTTACAAACTACAGAACCAACTCGCTAGTCGTTATAGATGCCACGTACGGCTACTCGCGCGAAATTGATTTGTTGCACCAGTATACGAAACCCTTACCCTGTGACAAAGGATATTGATACCGTAATGGACGTCCATTCCGTTGATTGAAAATCTCAATCTGGAAGCAGACACCGAGTCACACACAGTCAACGCAGATGCCGATCTAGGTACAGACGGCCTCGAATTGTTGAGTAAAGCGCCAGAGTCTGAAACTTTAAAAAGCAAATCATAAATAAGCAAAGCAAATCATAAAGAAGTTGCAGACTGATGGTCTGACACAATTAACGAAGGTGTGACCAAAGAAAATAAGAAAAATTTCTCAAAGGAGTACCGTATTCCAAGTAATTGTGATTGTCTCGTATGTGTGGACAAAAATAGCTCAGTGATTAAATGCGTTAATTCCAGTCATAGAATAAAGGAACAACCAGCTCAATCTGCGCCAATAGCAAGTAGCAGCAGCAACCAGTAGCAGCAGACTCCGCGCCGAGCGGACCACTCACCACAAGCGCTCGCCGCCACTGTCACCGCCATGCCGCAGACCACCAACGCCCGCCGTTTGACGAGGACAAGACTTTTACATTTTTCTCACAAGATCTTGTATTACAGACGATCCCATTATTTTATCGCGGATCTAGGGCTATACCAATCTGTTAGTCCAAATCACCTCAAAAGTCTTTGGATTTTGATAAATCTCAGTTTTATCTAGTAAAGCTCTAGTACCTAAGCCTAACGGCGAAGAAAAATTTATTTAAAAAACTTAAATTTAGTCATTTTAAGATGGAAGGTCATCGCACTGCATCAAAACTAATGACACCAAACAGATTTATGGCATCTATCGATACAAAAATACTTGTTTTCATTTCAATCATACAAACTGTCGTTAGTGCATTTAGGAATTGACTTGCCTTTCCTTAGGTTTGGGTACATCAATCACCTTATGTGTTTACTAAATTATCGGTTAACCTATAATAAAATTTATATGAAATAATAATAAAGTTGATTTACGTCTAATGATAACGACTTCAGTTGCGTGAATACATTTTATTTGTCATTAAACGGACTTATGAACTATGCCATAATTTATTATAACAAAATTTGGAAGCGGTCTGTACCGCAGCCCGTCCGCACAACGCAAGCTCTTTTTGAATCGCGTTCCAAACATAGATTTAAATCTATGGTTCCAAAACTGAAAATTTCTCGCTGACAGCTCGATTCTTCTTTACACTAAAGAGTTAAAGAGTTGTTTACACCTAGACGATTTACTTATAATATATGTGTTGGACAGTCATTTAACGAATGTAACAATAACGTAAATTACACATTAATTCCAAGACAGAAATGTAAATATTTTTTAGGCTTCATATTCGATTCGAAAAATATGAATATAATTATATGTACTTGGAAAATATTCAAATAGTCAAAAATGCAAATTTTGCTAAACAAACAGAATCACAAACATATTTACCTTCCCAATATTTATCAATATAGAATCATTTAAAATAGTAATTAAATATCATCAGCGCTGCCTTTTCACCTTTTAGATTCAACAAATTTTTGATTACAAAATCATTTCAAGTGCAAGTTTGACAAGCTGGGGCGATTTTTAAAATAAAAGTGAAGCTTCAGGTCATAACAAAATTTATGAATCTTGTTTACATATTAACGAGCTAAAATTGAAGGCGGCTTTCCTAGCTAACACTAGGAACGTATTTACAAAAGGTTTCATAACGTAGATATTCTACGGAGATCTAAATTAACAAGCCAATATCGTTTCAACAGAATATAGTTTCAGGACAAGCAAGTTTTGTTTATAAAAAAATTAAAATAAATGTAAATTTGTTTACAAATCGCTGTAATACTTAATGTGAAACTTTTAAGATCGATCACTTAGCATTTAGCGTTGATATATTTACGGTATCCTGGAAAGATTTATATTTTTATGAATCTCCACATTCATTTCATTTTTGACTTCATTGTGTTTTTTGAAAATGTTAAGAAAAATAATAACTGACAAGGCAGGAGTAGTTGTTGTACCATATTGACCGTCGCAGCCCTGGTTTCCTTTGCTTAAAGACCGGTATGACTATGACTATGACTATGACTATGACTATGAAGATGTCAATACCTCACAGGTCTATTCTTCGCTTTGTAATCATACACACAGACAGTACGGTATTAGATCTTGGTTAGAAATATGTAAACAAAGTAATTATGATTATATATTGATACAAATATCACTGTAATTTTACGAAAGAATTTCCTACAAAAGTTTTTGATATGGGGATAAAATATGGGTTCTAAACTATGAGAATAAAAATTCGTTCAAATCTGCCTTATCATTATTATTCCCTAATCTTTTATAAGATTATCGAGTTAAGTGGTTTCTGAAAGTATAGTTTTAGGTCAAGACAACCAACCAAAGTTTAATAAGACATGGTATCCTGACACTGTTCTAGGTTACCTATCTAAACCACAGATATACAATGGCCACATGAGAACCCCGCATTTGAAACTGCACATAGAGTAAACTCTTTCACAGATATAAAATATTTTTCAAAAATAAGTAATATCAATATCGATAACATAAACCTAATTACTATTAAAATTCCCGATTTATAAAATACCTAATTCAATTCAACCCTTTTTTGAAATAACCTTTCATTCTAGTATATACTAGTCCAGCACATATACTACACTACTACTACTACTACTACTACTACTTCTACTACTAGTCTACTACTACTACTACTACTACTACTACTTCTACTACTAGTATATACTATGTAATATATGTCCAACTGTTACATATGTTCTACTTACACTTGTTACTCGAGAGCTTCCTCTGACGACTGATAGAAAAAAAAACAAATCGGTTCAGAAACCACGGCGATATGCACCGACATACATTTTTTTTTAAAAATACGCGTCGAATTGAGAACCTCCTCCTTTTTTGAAAGTCGGTTAAAAAGTGGTTTTTATACTACTACATTCTGTGCTCATAGTACCTACACGTCATACAGCCACTTTTAGATCTGACAGATCTGCAGGTGTCAATATTTACGTGATTAGAAGTACTATCGGTCGGAGTCAGTCGTACTTGGCCAGATATTATTTTAAAAAAAAATGGTTAACGATAACTTTGCTAGCTCCATATTTGAATCTACAAACAAATAATATTTGATACATTATGAAAAAAATCTTACTTCTTATCTTACTTCTTACTAATATTATAAATGCGAAAGTTTGGATGCATGTATGGATGTACGGATGTATGGATGTTTGTTACTAAATCACGCCAGAACGGCTGACCGGAACTGGATGAAATTTGGCAAAGAGATAGATTATAGTCTGGATTGACACATAGGCTACTTTTTATCCCGGAAAATTCCTACGGTTCTGCAACCTAAAAACCTCAATCCACACGGACGAAGTCGCGGGCATTAGCTAGTATGCAATAAAAGGAGGATTATTATTTCTTCGTTAACTTTGTGTGTAATTATTAAAAGCAACGTAATAATTGGAAGTATTGACCATTTTGTTGGATTATATTCGACCTAATGAGTCTGGCGGATTGCCAGGCTGGCATGATCGGAGGCCTTCCAACCAGCCATGTTTGATTCATTCATACACGCTAATGTACCTCTATTGGTTTTGATCTCTCATTAGACTGTGCAATGAAATGTTGCACGAGCTCTTTCTAAGTGCCCCAGTCCATTATGTAAAATACCTATATTTTCTCGATTTTTGGAAACTTTTCATTTGAAGAATAGTATACAAAACTTCGATATATGTGCAATGCAAATTGCAATGCTACAATGTGTGCTTTTAAGATCTTCTATCCAAATTTATTATGTTACAAAGACGCAATAGGCTATAATTTCTCTAAAAGTAGATACCACAAATATTGATGTAGAATTTTAGTAAGGTACGTACTATACAAATATAATAATTTATTAAATGACATAGACGACATTCCAATTATGAAGCCTGTGAAAGCTTAGGAAATATAATTAGAATTACTGAAATACATACCTGGAAAGAGAGCTTTTATATGGTACATATTCAATGAAAACAGTTAATGACTGTAAATTTCACATGGCATTTCAATTTCAAAAGCATAAAATATACTGATGCAATGCGTTATTAGAGTTAAGCTCTAGCCCCACTACGGAGGCGCGGCACGTAGCGACAAATATCCTTTGTATGAGGTGGTATGGAGCTGGGGCCACGCGACGAGGCCCCATACTAACTCAAACAAATAATAATTGCTGCTACGTGCCGCGCCGCTGCCTCGTTGGTCTGGTGGTTAACATGTTTGACTGCGGCTGACGAGGTCCCGGGTTCGAGTCCGGGTCGGGCCATATTAAGTATTGGGTTTATTCTGACTAGAAATTCTCAGTACTAGCCCAGAGTTAGGAAGTTGGCGGTGTTTCACCCCCGTGCCTCGGAGAGCACGTTAAGCCGTCGGTCCCGGTTATTATCACTAACATGATAATAGTCGTTAAAGCCCGCCAACCCGCATTGCAGCAGCGTGGTGGGTCTAAGCTCTAATTCCCGCTCTCCTATGAGAGTGGAGGCCTGTGCCCAGCAGTGGGACGTTTATGGGCTGTAGTGGTGGTGGTGGTAGCCGCGCCGCTCATGCATCTCAAGTGGGCTGTGGGACCAGACCTTAAAACACACTACGGACAGGATAGGATAAACTTCCTAACGCGTGAACTGGAAACGTCCGCCGCCATATTATTATACTGAATAACGGGGACTATTCGCACGTGCGTTTTACCATGTCCAGTCCGTAGTGAGCGACCAAAAGCATTCGTCGTCATCAATAATTGTGTGGAAGTTAATTAAAAGGATAACCTTTTACGACCGACCAAGGGACGTATTTGTCCCCAAACCTAATTTCACTCGTACAAAAAAACCAAGAAATATAGATATTATTTTAATGAATAATATATTTTTGTAGGTTGTTTTTAAAATTTTGATATCGAATTTGACTCCTAATTGTCATCTTTCATGGTAAATTTAGTACTGTAATTAGCAGTTCGTGAAGTCGCAAGTTCATCATTTAAAAAAAATCTAAAATATAACGTAAAGTGTTTATATAGTTGTAACTTTATAAAAATGTTATTGTCTGGAAGTAAATAATTATTTTGTATTTGCATGAAACGGTTACATAATTTATTTACTTTGTTAGCTCGTGAAAATAAAAAGGGACACCGGCGTCCCTATGGGCGATAACGGTAATAATCAATCAAAAAGTCTCCTATTTGATTTGATATTTTTATCGTATATACCTATATTTTGAATATAATTTTGGCACATAATGGTGCCCAAGGTAAGGTATATGGTAAGGTATATGAAATTTTCGTGCTCAGCGAAAATGAGTCCATTAAATTTTCTTGAGTGAAAATAGTGATGACAAAGATGCATTATTACTTGAAGATGACGCAAAGTTTTTGACGCATTATAATGATGAAGGGATCCAAAATGTTGGGATTGAGTTTTCATCGTTTTCAAAATTTCCTATATCGCTAACAGCTAAACCTTCTAAACAACAGCGGCTGATCTCATAATACAGACCCATTGTCATCAATTAGCAGATTCTAAGTGGAATCATAGAAATTATTTTCCATATATTTTTCACAATGTCGGAAAAGTCCATATCTGTGAAGAAAGTGTTTCCTATACAATGGCACCTTAGATATTATATAATCCATAACTGTTTTTGAAGTGTTGCTTCAAATAATAGTGTCAGAACTCAGAGTGAGGTATGCTCAACAAAACGGCTGAAAATAATATCGGAAATGAAAGCATTTCTTGGCATAAATTTAGTTGGGTTCATCCATTGGTGTAGAATTTTAGTATCTGGTTCATCATCATGTTTTGCCACCAATTACAGATTATTAATGGTATATTGATTCACATTATGGCAGTTCCCTATGTATCCAATGCTATGCCAAGAACTTGTTTTGAAGATGTGTACGCATTGAAGCAGTGATTTATTTGTTTGATTTATTTGAAATAAATAAAATAAATAATTAAAAATAGCTTTATTTTCCTTTTGCTGATTTATACATGCTTAGCTTAATTTATTTAACTATTTAACTTAGAACTAAAACTACCTAATCATACAGGGTAAACATGAATTCTCCAATATAAGGTTAAAAAAAATTATATGTTTTAATTATTATCTTTTTTTTTATTTGTAGTTTGCGTGTTAGCAAAAGGACCGCTTTCAGCGGTGAAAGCCTCCTCCAACTTTTTCCATACTTGTCTGTCTCTAGCGGCTCTGTTCCATGTAGTGCCTGCTACTTTTTCAATGTCATCGCTCCAGCGCTTCCGTGGTCTGCCTGGCTTGCGTTTCTTGTAAATGGGGTACCAGTAGGTTGTCGTCTTCGACCATCTCTCGTCTTGAACTCTCTGAATATAACCAGCCCATTTCCATTTTAGATGAAGAACTTTGTTTACTACATCGTTGGCCCCTGTGGTTTTCCTTATTTGTTTGTTTTTAATCTATCTTTGAGTTTTAGGCCCAGGTAGCTCCTTTCAATTTTTAGTTGGCATATTTGAATTTTGTTTAGGTTGCTTCTGGATAATGGCCATGTCTGACATGCATATGTGAGACATGGCAGTAAACATACCTCAATGGCTTTGGTTTTTAGTTTTATAAGTAGTTTACTCTTAAATATTTCTTTCATGGCCCAATACTTATTCCAGGTGTTCTTGATTCTTCGCTCTATTTCGCTATCAGTACAGGCTTTGAACTTAATCAGGTGCCCAAGGTAAATGTACTCATCGACATATTCCAAGTTGTCAGATGATAGGACAATTGGTACTTTATGCCTGTTTGACATTATTTTAGTTTTATCTAGATTAACTTCCAGCCCTACATTTTTGCTTTGGACACATAGTGACTCTATCATTTGTTGTAATTCTTTGGGGTATTCTGAAAGGAGCACTATATCGTCGGCAAATCTTAAATGTGATAGGTACTTTCCGTTTAGATTTAGACCTTTGTTTTCCCAATTAATTTTCTTAAAGACTTTTTCAAGTACAGCAATAAAAAGCTTAGGAGAGAGCGGGTCACCCTGTTTTACTCCTCTTTCTATGTTGAAATCTGGACCCGATGTTTCCAAAGTTATCCTGGCTCTACTATTTGCGTATATGGTTTTTATCAGATCTATGTATTGTTTGTTAATTCCTTGAGCTGATAGAGCATGCCATATAGAGCTGTGTGAAATTGTATCAAAGGCTTTGCTGTAATCTATGAAACATATTTATAAAGGCTTATCGTATTCATTGTACTTCTCTATGATCATTTTGAGGGCGTGTTTCGACCACATGGTCGATAGTAGAGAAGTTGCGTACGAATCCAGCTTGCTCTACCGGTTGGTGTTCGTCTATTATGGTGCTGAGTCTTCGTAGTAGAGCCATGGAGAATAATTTATATAAACATGACATAAGACTGATTGGTCTGTAGTTGGTTATCAGCCTTGGGTCTCCTTTTTTGAAAAGTAGGACTATATTTAAGCACATCCACTGTTTTGGTAGTTCATTTTTTGTGAGTGCTATGTTGAATAGAGTAGTAAGTGGAGATAATAGCGTGTCTTTTCCAAGTATTAACATTTCGTTCGTTATGCCAACTGGACCTGGGTTCTTTTCTAATTTTAGCTTACATATGGAGTGCTCTATTTCTCTTTCCATAAATTGGGGCACGGGGTCTATATTTTGAAAGGCCATTAATTGATGGTTATCTTCGTTTTTAGTGATGTTCTTGTAGAGACTGATGTAAAATTCGGTGGCCACTTTTAATAGGTTCTCTCTGTTTGTGACACGTGATCCAGAAGTGTTACATAGCTCACTCAAAATAGGTTTTCCCGTGGTTAGATACTTATATGCTTTCTTGACGGCGCCTGTTTTATTTAAGTAATTCTCTATTACATTTAATCTGTAATTTTTAGTGTTAGTTTTTATGCTTGTATTGATGTATACAGTTCGCTGAGTTTCTTTTTTTCTTTTCTTGTTCTATGGTCTTGGTTTCTAAGTAAAAATTTTTTTTCCTCTTTTAATTTAATAATTTCTTCTGTTATGATTGCTTGTATTTTTGTATTTTTGTTAGTCTTATTAGAGGAGATACTGCTTTTTAGGATGATTTTTCTATTCGGTCGTAATATTCTTGTACTGACTATGGCTCTGTATCTTCATATTTTGAGAGTTCTGTTTTGTACCTCATGGAGTCTATATTTTTCTGAGGCTTGTGCGAGAAGTTAGTCCGTGATCGTTTTTTGCTTTTGATATCTATCCTTATTCTGACTTATTTGAAATAGAGGTACAGAATTCATATGTCATGTATACCTACTATGCTTCATACACTGACTCAAGGAACTTTGCTGTCTAATTGGCTGTGCAAAAAAGCTCGGAAATTGATAGTGATCAGTAACTTTTGTGTAAGACAACGAGCTTTTCCTCCTCCTTATCCTCGACTGTAACTACTGCAGCAGAAATGTTTTAGAAACAGTCAACGGCTTTTTTACATGTAATAGAAAAATCCTGTAGAAAAAAGTGCGAAAATTGAGCTGAAAACAATAGAAAATCGCACAAAAAATAAGTGTCCCGCAGGCCATGTGTGACATTCATTTCAGTCACACACTGATTATAATAATAAATTTGTATATATGTTGTTTATCTAAAGATTTATATAAATAAATGCATTGTTTATATAAATCTTGTTACGTTCCCTCAAATATGGTCGAGCGAAGCAATGGCTGGATCATGCGTCATGCTCGTGAACGGGTGCCACCGGCGGGAATGGGGCTACTTTCTGTCTGCCCGTCTTTGACATGAATTGAATAAACAAATTTAAGAAATCCATTAAAAGTATGCTCCTGAAAAAAGCTTATTATACTGTTGAAGATTATGTAAATGATAGAGGAGCATGGATTTGATCGCTCCAGCAATGCTAGGGACAGCGGTTACTTATGTACACATTGATATAGTAATTGTAAATGAATTATTTAAAAAGAGCAACCACCGAGTTTCTTGCTGGTTCTTCTCGGTAGGAATGGCATTCCGAACCAGTGGTAGATTCACTTGACGATTCAAAAGTACTTGTAAAAGTTTATTTGAATAAAAAATATTTGAAATTGAAATTGAAATTGAAATTATCACAAAATGCCAAAAAAGTAGTAAATAAACAATAATTTTGGCAAAAACTTAAAATAACTTCTGGAAACCTTATGGTCCTGAAAGGGTTAATAATAAAGTTATTCTATATACCTATCTATTCCTGAAACAAGAAACAGTCGAAGATCGCTATCGTGATTTGTACGAGTTCACCAAAGCAGCTACAGCAGGATGTAAGTCGATTCAAAATTAAATATATCTGAATTTAAGTCATCTTTGAACCCTCGACATTCACATCGGTGTGGTTATCCGCCATTATCGAAGAGAGTTTCTCTCACTCTCCGTATAGAAATCAAAAACAAAATTGGATGTACTACACACACACACATGTTACATGAAACATGTACCTACATTACCTACACTACCTGAATATTCATGTCAAACCCTAACCTAACCTATAGTTCGCGTGCGAGTTGAATGCAGAGTATGGTGACACTTACATTTACTCTGCATTCAACTCGCGCGCGAACTGTACAAGAAAGAGACAAGAAAACGTAAAAACAATAAATATTTCATAAATTAATACTCAGAACATTGAACGGTTCACAATCTTTCGACAGTTTATAATCTAGCGGGATAGAAGATTGTAAAATCCGTTAGATTATAATCTAACGGATTTTACAATCTTACGGTGACATATACATCTCTAGGATCAAAATCGGTTGATAACTTCTAAACGCGAGCAAGTCCATAAAACATCAACAGGTTTTAATGAACGAGCAGGAAAAATATGCTCCATAAATTCGTAGTTCATACCATTCAAAAGTTGTATACCTAGTTACTCCTCCCAGTAAGCGTCGTAACCCATAAAGACTCCCTCGAGAAGAGACATTGCGGGCAATACGAAGTGTTAAGCTTAATACACACAAGCGGTATTACTGTGAGGAAATCTTTTCTATTTTGCGTCGTATTCCTCATTGCTGAGGGTCGTGGCCCATTTCCATTAATCACATAATGGTAGCTGTACCTTGGGATAATAATGCGGTGGGTTCCCAGGTCCTTTCACATACGAGTCCACTAAGAGTAGGTACGTACTATTTCAACACTTATATAGGTATTTAATCATCATTAAACTGAATGACTCTAAAGAGTTCAAACAATCACAATTGACTGATAATATCGTTGTCGCAACTACTAGCCCACTCGTCCGATAGAGGTGACCAAACATAATATAACAGAAATGAAAACAATTACTATTACAAAAACACACACGTCACGTTACAAAAATATTTGTGCGTAGTGAAAACAGCACAAAATATGTCATTGTGAAAAACAAGGCACTGCATACGGCGTCATTTTTAGTGACGGTTTGACGGTATTATTTGTCAATTTCCCAAACAAAGTGTTATTCAAATGCCATACAAAATTTAATCAAGATCAGTTCAGCGGAGAAAACAACATTCATATTTTGACCTCCGGGGCGCAGTGTGTAGCGCTGTTGCCTTAACGTGCGGAGGTCCCGGGTTTGATCCCCGGCAGGGTCAATTAAGGAATTTATAATTTCTGAATTTTCCCTGGTCTGGCCTGGTGGGAGGCTTCGGCCGTGGCTAGTTACCACCCTACCGGCAAAGACCGTGTAGAAACCGAAGGGGTGTGGGTTTAATATAACTGCCATGCCCCTAACAGGTTAGCCCGCTACCATCTTAGACTGCATCATCACTTACTTACTTAAATATGATACTGAATCGTGCAGTATATATAGAATCTAATAAATGTATGCCTGAAAAAAACTCCATTAGAGTGTGATTCCGCAAGCGACAGCACGCAGCAACAGAGCTGTTTCTAAATTCAAACCACTTTAGTAAAAGCTCTCGAGGTTATAACAAATTATCACTGTATTGTATTTGTAGTTGATGATCTTCAAACGGTTGAACAGATTTTCTTAAATCATGACTAAAAACTCTTGATCAAGTCACCTTTCAATTCATTCATTCATTCATTCATTATCTGACCCGGTGGCCAAAATTGGAACTAATTTTTATGTCTGTTTATTTTATTTTTAATACTAGCCACGCTGTCACCGGGTCAGAGATGTTTGTAAGACTATTATCCCTCATATGCGTCGGGGGTTAAAACAGACACGAGAGTGTGAGCCGAGCTTTAATGTAGGCATCCGTCAAGGTCAAGAGAGCGTTCACATTGTCTGGATGTTTTACGATTTTAGCAGACACGTGGCGCAACGCAATGCGTACACGAGTTGAAAGGGAAAACGGAATATTAATTATTATTTATCTAAAACGTTAAAAAAACAATATTATAAATGCGAATGTGACTTTGTTTATTTGATTTATTATATTACTAGATGATGCCCGCGGCTTCGCCCGCGTGGATTAAGATTTTGATTCCCGCAGGAACTCTTTAATTTTCCGGGATAAAAAGTAGCCTATATCCCTTCATCAAAATTGTTGGAACAGTTGGGCCGTGAAAGCGTGACAGACAGAGAGACACACTTTCGCATTTATATAATCAGTATTGATTCATAAAATAACTTAAAAAATCAATATCATAAGAATATCATTTTTAAACTACATAACAAATATTTTAACTTACTAGCTTAGTATATTTTTTTTTATTTTGAAGAGCCGACGCATTAAAGACGCATCACATGCCCGCGACTTCGGTCGCGCAGATTTTGGTTTTCTTATACATTATATCTAAATATTTTACGAAAACTCACTCGTAACTCACTAATTTACGGACTGACTTTTCAACACCGTAGTTTTCGTAAAATCGATCCAGTGCCTGATCTCTCTCGGGTCGTCGGATTTTTCGTTTTGAGAAGATCAGATAGTGTACCAAATGCACTTTAATATCCCCCGCGCAGATGGCTATTCTCTCTGGAGCTTGGCTGCCGTGGTCCAAATTAGATTGGGATGACATTATTGCAGGCAAGGCATATTAGGTATGCTTTTTCGAAGCCGCGACCGATCGCAAATGATAAATAATGAATTCCAATTTACCACATTGGTTTGAATCTGAGCACACTGCAAAGCCTCCACTGCGACCTTGCCCCACTTAACTAGTTAATGCTTCATTACGACCATCATATTACAACTTCAATGAAGAGCGCTTAGCGCCGCATGTGAGTACATACATTGTTTTAGAAAAATAACCTTTTACAGCCTTACGAACTAAATTTCTATCTATTTTAAAAGATTTCAGAAAAGGTTGTTCTCATTCTTCTGCATTCAGACTGAGAACTGAGTGACCACCATCGAATACGATTACATCACAGTGCATAATGACAGGAACATTTAGAAATATGGATCCCTGGTTGAACAACGCTAAATCTAAGAATGAGAAAATTTAAATAGATCAAAGACCCGTTAGCATTTCTGTGTGGAAGGATAATACCTTCAACAAAACTTGGAAAATCAATCACCATTTTAATTTACGAACACACAGCCTTGAGCATTGCTGCATGCTATTGCTGTACAAACCAAGCTTTTCCCCTTCCATTTTGTAATCTATCGATATCAACACGAAAATCAAATAGAATGTTAGGTAGCATACAATTGCCTTTGTGAGGAATTTACTTCTGACTTACTCGTACTTTTTCCTTTAAGTGATAAGGTTATTATAAAATAACCAGTCACATTTAACAATCCACACTAAAACTATTGACCGTCCGCGGGAATTTCTATTAATCCGTTCTTATTCCATTTTGGGTTCCGGACCAAAGGGACTCTTTTCCGTTGTCCGTCAGGTCCGTCCGTCTGTCTGTCAGCGGACTGTATCTCATGAACCGTAAAAGCTAGACAGTTGAAATTTTCACAGCGTGTGAATTTCTAATGCTAATGCTAATTAAAAAATTAAGAGAGGGAGAGGATACTAGATAGAAACGGCATTGGTGCCGTATCTCTTTGACCGTAATAGACACGAAATTTTGAAATTAGCTGCCATGATATTATGATAAATAATTGTTTGGGTTGAATGGTCGGGCCTGGGCGATGATCAGTCAGTCAGCGAGTGTCTGAGTCAGGCCTTTTTCCCTTTATATCTATCTATACTTATAATAAAACTGTAGCTGGAAGATTTCTGTACATTTAATAGTTTCTAAAAATTTTAACCGGGGTATGCTTAACTATCGATACTGAGACCAAACCAGTTTTTATTTAATGTTTGTCTGTCTGTCTGTCTGTATGGCCGCGCATCACGCAAAAACTAATGAACGGATTTAAATGAAATTTGGTATAGCGGTAGCTGATACTCCGGGTCAATATATAGGATAATTTTTATCCCGATAGAAAATAAGGTTACTCCAGGATAGGGGTCTTTTAGATTTTACTCCATAACTCAGTCAAATCTGAACTGATTTGAATAGTTAAATCTTTCTTTATTAGAAGCTATGTATCATCAGGTAAGTTTTGCCCAATTTTGGTAAATATTTGATAAATATTATCAGAGATAGAGGACATAACTCCTCAACAGAACAGCAATTCACTTGATTAGGACATAATATCTTTTTGGTGGCATTTGAAGGAAACATAATTAATTATTTATTTATTTAATCGTATGGCGTTTGGTACATAATAAGCGTTTTTATAAAAAGAACGCTTATTTCGCCTGCAAGTTCGTCGCTCGTTTAGCACCACCCAGGGGACACGTGCAGGGAGGTAGAAGGTAGCTCCTGCGGACGTGAGCGACGGGGCATCCCCCATAATAATTAATTATAAAAAATTGCGACGACGAAAAGTTTATTTTATTCTTTTTAGCGCCTTTTAATAAAAGCTTGTTTTTAAAAAACATTTTTTACTTTTATTTTATTTATTTATATAGATATTTAGTACCGAACTTAAAAACTAAACATAAAAATTTATTCTCATTTCAAGAGAAGACTCGTGCTCAAAAGTGAGCCGGCAATGGGTTGACGAGAAAAAGAAAGCCTCGCAGTACCCAAGTATTCTCCCCTCTACCAGTGCGGTACCTTCTCTTATTAGAAGAGCTTTGTGAGCTTTAACCCACAGTCAGTATTAATTCCGCGAATCTATACAGGCAGCCATGGAATTGTTGCACTAATATTAATTAAACGAAAATGTGTCCATCTGTTTATCAAATTTTAACGGTACCTACAACGTACCTGCACGGATCGATTGCTTTGATGGACCTACTATGAAACTGCTGCATGAATCATGGAAGTATCCCCTCCTACCTCCATGGCATAAATTCAAGATTCAAATATATATTCAATACACAACTGCCCAAAAAGGAGTGTAATATGTTTTCAGGGTTCATGTATCTAAGCATGTATGTGAGTTTCTTTATTCCACCTTAACTTCTAAGTGCATGAATAGATTTGGATTTATGGGGAATCCTTAAAATCCTTAAATCCTCCCGAGTGACTGATTATGTATATTTTTTTAATTCAACTTGCAGATGATTTAAAAG
Organism: Erebia aethiops; assembly: GCA_923060345.2. NCBI lineage: Eukaryota > Metazoa > Arthropoda > Insecta > Lepidoptera > Nymphalidae > Erebia > Erebia aethiops. The sequence continues at coordinate 1,529,882 of OV281079.1, read as the reverse complement.
AAAGGAAAGGAAATAAATGTTCACTAGTATATTCAAAGGTATACCTGTACACTTTTGAACGTCAATTAAATATCAAACTTGATAGCGGATTAATCAATTACGGTATCTTGAAAATATACCTACGAGGGTTCCAAACGCGCCCAAGTCTGAGAAGAGCCCACAACAAACTCAGCCGGTCACAACAAATTCTCAACCAGACCATTAACACACTCTTCAGACCAGATCGGAGAAAATTCAGAAATCATACTCTTACTGATAGGTACTTGACTAAAAATATATTAGAATACATAATATTATAAATGCGAAAGAGTATTTATTTGTTAGTTTGCCCTTCATTCACGCTGCAACAGAGCAACAGATCGATGTATTTTTCCGCATGGGTATACTTAGTTGAAAACCTGGAGAATGATATACGCTACTTTTAATCGCAGAAACTAAAGGAGTTCTCGTAGGAATTTTAAAAAAATATGGAAAGCGGACGAAGTCATAAACATCAGCTAGTTAAATTCCCAAATCGACCCCGCCGGGGATCTAACCCGGGGCCTACCACTTAGATAATATAAGACCACAGCGCCGGTATTATGTAGGTACAGTAGGTAAATACCCACTGCCATAGAGTTAATATATTACTCTGAGCCCACTGCATATTTAATTAAACACCATTGCAGACGTAGTCGCAAAAACAGCTTACATGTTACAATCCCAGGAACTAGTTGTTTGAAAAGCTAGCTAACTAGTCATGTTGACAGAGACGATTCTCGGTATAATTTCCAATTGAAACCGGCGACTAATCCGGGCGCACCTGTGTGACATCGCCCTCGGCGCGAACGCGTCAAAGCGCCGCCGGCGCCTCATTAAACCAGCATTATGTGGAATCTGTGTGTAAAATCAACATGGACGGACATCGTCCGTGTTCATTATGAACTACTTAATGATGCCCGCGACTTCGTCCGCGTGGATTGTTTATTTTTAATTCCCGCGGGAACTCTTCAATTTTTCATGATAAAAAGTAGCCTTTGTCCATCCCAAGGATGTAACCTGTCTCTGTATAAAAGTTCATCAAAATCGATCGAGTAATTGGCCCGTGAAAGCGTAGCAGATAGACAGACAGACAGACAGACAGACAGACAGACAGACAGACAGACACACTTTCGCATTTATAATAATAGTATGGATATGGATTATTATTAAAATATAGGTACACAAACTCAGTATCTTTGGTAATTTAAATTATCTACATTAGATATTATAAATTAATTACTGACAGAAAATGTCTTTACAGTTTTCTAATAAGAATATTTTGGAGTAACTTTATACAAGTAAAATAATATTTGTAGAGAGAAAATAATAAATAAATATTTTTTTATGATTTAAGACAAAATTTTGTCTATCTAGTAAATTGACACATAATAAATTAGATAATGCCCGCGACTTCGTCTACGTGGATTCAGTTTTTTTAAATCCCGCTGGAACTCCTTAATTTTCCAGGATAAAATGTAGCATAGGTATGTTCTTCTTCATACATCCTATCTCTGTATCAAATTTCATCAATTTTCAACCGATTAAGTTGAAAAGATGTGCCGTGACATAGCAGACAGACCGACACACTTTCGAATTTAATACCTATATAATATTAGTATAGATTTAGATTTTAAGTACCCAAAAAGCACATCGGTATTGAAATAATATAAAGTTAAACATGTTTACTTATCTATATTCCAGTAAAACATAGGACGAAGTCACGGCAAGTAAGTTCTTAGGAACTTGTTTTCGCCATGGGGTAAGCGGTAACATGCCTGTTGCCATTCGATGTTTTCACAAGGTTAGCTTTTATTATAGTATTCAAAAATCGATATCATTGGCCTACTGACTCGATTACAGCGACTGAATGCACACAAAATTATTTTTTAATAGCTCAATGACCTGAAAATTACTACCGTTTACGATGCACTTACCTGAAATGTGGCGCAAATAGTTCTTGGTAAAAGGTTAGACGAATCCAATTAGTTAAATGCTTTGTTTTTTATTCTACTACACTTTAGCTGTCTCAGGTTTGGCTATAGTTCACCGCGCTGGCAAAGTGCGGATTGATTGCGGCTGACTTCACACACCTTATAGAACATTACGAATAAGTCTCGGGAGTGCGAAACTCGACTTTTCAGCCTTTTGTTGGGCAAGACGATAATGCCCCTAATATTATATGCTGCTTGCATGCTTTGTTGGAGGACTGTTTTTGCGTTTGTCACATTTTATATTTTCATCTCAATCCTTCTGACACTTATCAGCTTTGCTTTTAAATTAAAGTAGAATTTTTCGAAAAGATAAATGATTGTTAATTTATTTATTGATGAAGGTTTAATTAAACCGATATTTGACTCATTCAATGTATTTCACTCGGTCAGTTTTTTGGCGGGGATACGCCATACTGGTATAATTTGCATAAATACGAATATTTTGACGATTGAAAGCAAAGAAAATATACTTTCTACCGAGAGATTGAAAGGCAGTCGTGGCCGGGATCGGGTGAGTGTTTTCTTTATTTTACCAAGTTTTTATAATTAACTGTTTGCATTGAATATCTCGTGAAACCGCTGCAAGTTGTGAGTTTTGAAGAGAGTACAAACATATTTTAAAAGTAATTTTAATTATTCACCCACTTCTGAAATTATGCTTACACACTGTGCCTTAATTCGAATTCATTGTAAGTATTGTTTGCCCTTTTTCGGTTTTCTTTTGTGTTATCTAATTGGGCTGTAACATCGCATGTCTCTTACAGGTACTTTATCAAGAATGCCTACACATACGAACCGCTAGGGTTTGGAACGCCCTTCTGGCGACCGTGTTTCCTGCCAAGCTTGAAACTGAGTAACTGATGACTTGAGTACCTTCAAGGTAAGAGTGAATAGGCATTTTCTAGGCAAGCGCGCTCCTACCTAGACCTCATCATTGCTTTTCATAAGCATGATTGTCGTCAAGCGGCAGCCTATTTTGCAATAAAAAAAAACTTCTCGCATTATATTAAACTTAGACGCACGTAAAACATTTACGCATCTCTAAATACGTAGTTAAGTAGGTATATGCATTTTAAGAAATTAAAATATCACTTGCTTTAACTCACTCTTTCACTCATAGGAGAGCGGGAATTAGAGCTTAGACCCACCACGCTACTCCAATGCGGGTTGGTGGGCTTTAACGACTATTTATCATGTTAGTGATAATAACCGGGACCGACGGCTTAACGTGCTCTCCGAGGCACGGGGGTGAAACAACGCCAACTTCCTAGCTCCGGGCTAGTACTGAGAATTTCTAGTGAGAAAAACCCAATACTTAATTATGGCACGACCCGGGACTCGAACCCGGGACCTCGTCGGCCGCAGTCGAACATGGTAACCACTAGACCAACGAGGCAGTCACTTGATATACGAGTAACAAGTGATATTACATTTCGTAAAGCGCACATAGCTCTAGATTACATATCTACACGTAGCGCATAGAAAATGTTGTGGTGTGTGCCCGGGAATCGAACCACCGACCAGCGGAAAGGAGGCCGAGGTCTATGTCATTATCTATCACTATCACCGCTGACTAGTTGAACACAATACAGTACTTACTATTACTTAGTACTTACTTTATTATATTATTGCATTGCATTTAGTATAGTATATTATGCTATAGTATTTATTATTATAATGCGAGTACTATTATTATGCACCTACGCAAGGTGCAGAAATCCTTTATGGTGTCGAGTATTAGCTTTTATAATATGGTTCCAAAAGATTTGCCGTTACACAAATTTCAAAAAACCGTATGGTAATGGAAGCAATCGACTTTGGGGCCAGCGCCCCACAGGATACTATTATGCACTACCTACTGTATTTAATTTATATACCTAGATATGGTTGTCTTGCTTTTTAAAAAAAATACTCGCCGAGTTGAGAACCTCCTCCTTTTTTGGAAGTCGGTTAAAAAGAGCAACTGCTGAGTTTCTTGCCCGCTTTTCTCAGTAGAACCTGTTTTCCGAACCAAAGTAAAACATGAAGTAACATAAGAGACACCTGTATGTCCTATATTATGTCCAAACTAATATTATAAAAAGAAAAGATTTGTTTGATTGTTTGTTTGTTTGCAATGGACAAAACTCAAAAACATGGTCATTGTATTAATCCTTATCAAAATAAAATGGTTGTTCATCTCAAGTATTTAATATAGACATAATTCGCCCTTTACACCATTTAATTCAGATGAATATTCTAAGAAGAAGATATCATAGAAATAAATTAACGCGCAATAGAATTAAGGGCGGCTGTCAGTGCGGGGATATCGTAGTGCTAATGTAAAACCATAGATTTAGGCTTGGTTTCCTCCTAATGATCCTCCTCGAAGACCAATCCTAAATCTATGTGCAAAACCTGTTGTGCTGCCCAGTGCCGACTGGCTATTATTGAATATGAACTATTATGATGATTATGGGTTTTATAAATAAATTGAGTATTGACTAATATTCTAGATTCACTCGACTAATCAAAAGCACCTGTTAAAAGTCTACTTGAATAAAAAATATTTGATTTGATTTTGTAATATTACGAACCACTAAACTAGCGAGGCAGGTAGCATATAATGCAAGTCATATTACATGGATTACCTACTCGTAGGTGTTGCGGCGACTACGCGGCTCTGCGGGAGAAGCAACAGCTTTTTCATAACGTCTAGGTACCTATTTGACCTGTTGCTATATTTATATTGCAACGTCTTAAATAGGTAAGTATTTATTGCAAAGTCCGCCCGTTCTCCGAACTATGTGCTCCGCCCATTGCCGCTACAGCTTCGTTGGGTTCTAAGGTGCTAGAATGGCGACCCAGCATTGTAAAGCGTAGTGTTGGCAGAGGCGGTAGACGGGCGACATCAAGCGAGTCGCAGGGAGCCGCCGATTCCAGGCGGCGCAAGACCGCGGCTGGTGGAAGTAGCCTACGTCCTTCCCTGGGGATGCAACCTATCCCTGTACCAAATTTCATCAAAAACGGTTGAACAGATGGACCATGAAAGCATAGCAGACAGACAAACAAACTTTCGCATTTATAATATTAGTTTTGAATAATAGTAGACTGTTCATCAAGGGACTAAAATGAGCCATTTCATACGAGATGTTTAGCTTACCGAGCGTAGCGAGGTATGCTATAGAATCGAGTATAGATATCGAGTATAGAGTTGGACTCGCGCACCGAGGGTTCCAGTGTAGTAAGTTTAAAATTATTAAATTATTTTTATTACATGATAATACAAAAACTTTATGCTTTTCGCAATTTTTCCTTTATCTGAGCTATAAGACATTGCTTCGTACCAAATTTCAAAATTCTGAGTTCACGGGAAGTAGGTACCCTGTAGGTTCTGATTCCCTTGCGAGTGTCAAAAATTTGCAGCATAAACGGCTGTATCTTTTGATTGCGTTGGCTTAGAAGTTTGATTTTTACACAGCTCCAAGGGACAGTAGACCTATGTATTTGATATGAATTTCAGCTTGTTACCTCCATGTGTTCCTGAGAAAAAGGGTCTTGACTCTTGAAGGGTCTTGAAAGGTCCGTCCGTCTGTGTGTCCACAAACAGACGGACAACAAAGTGATCCTATAAGGGTTCCGTTTTTTCTTTTTGAGGTACGGAACCCTAAAAATAGCTTAGTATATAATAATTAGTATATAGTAATAATTAGCAATACAACTTAGGTATAGCGAGTAGGTAGTAAACCTACCTCTGCTACAATATGAAAGTAAAATTCCAAGCAGACACAATTTTTTCTTAAATAAGAGACAACCATCAACAACGACTGCCTTCATTCGACTGCTCCTGTAGACTGCTCACTGCTCATTCGGGTCGCGCACTCAGAAACATTCCTGTTTCCGCCCCGGCCCCCGGTCACGCGTCACTGGCCATGGCTACGGCTAGCTATCAAGGGAATAATTTTATTATTATTCATATTAATTATTATTATTTAGTTATTTATTTACTGACGCTGAAGCCACAGTCATATTATGCGGTTGCATAAACTACCTCAAGCTATTGGTTACGGCATTTGTCTTCGAGCTTCTTTACTAAGGATTCCGTTCCAGAAGATACTGCTGCAGATAACACTTCTGTAGCAAAGTTCGTTATCTGCCCTTTCAACTTACCTACTTAAACTCTGGTTCAGACTTCAGATTGAGTCACGACATTTTAAATACACGAAATTAAGTCCACATATCACAGGCAAACATAAAAACTCGGAAATACCGATGTAAACAGTAAATTATGCTGACGTCTGTTGACAGATTTTCTCTTGGTCGCAATTTTTTCTTCTTCTTTTCTTGGTTTTTGGCTTTCAGTAGTGCCAAAACAGCACAGTGCACTTTGCCAATGTCGAGTAACTTGAGGGAGGCACGAAGGAGATTGGCCGGTTACAGAGTGCCAAAATTATAGAAAATATTTAGATATAATAAATTTTGTTTCCTTCAAACCACTTCAAACGCCACCAAAAAGATATTATTAAGTTCTAATCAAGTGAATTGCTGACATTTGTTGAGGAGTTTTGTCCTCTATCTCTGATAATATAATATTTATCAAATCTTCACCAAAATTGAGCTAAACTTACCTGATGATACATACCTTCTAATAAAGAAAGATTTATTCAAATCAGTTCAGATTTGACTGAGTTATGGAGTAAAATCAACAAAAAAACCCTATCCTGGAGGAACTTTATTTTCTATCGGGATAAAAACTATCCTTTATATTGACCCGAAGTATCAGCTACCGCTTTACCAAATTTCACTTAAATCCGTTCATTAGATTTAGCGTGATGCGCGGCCATACAGACAGACAGACAGACAAAAATTAAATAAAAATCTGTTTCGGGCTTAGTATCGATAGTAAAGCATACCCCGATTAAAATTTTCAGAATATATTAAATGTACAGAAATCTTCCAGTTACAGTTTTATTATAAGTTTAAAGATTGTGCATCGAAATTTGAAATGGATTAAATAATATAAAACACCTACTTATTTAAATAAATGTACACAATTACAACTAAAAAATCTATGATTACACGGTAAAATGCAATACCAACATTATTTTTCTCTGTATCGTTATCAAGAAGGAATTTTAAAAAATACAGTAGTACCATGTAGTACCATGGACATAGATCTGTAGGATACTGGTAGGATAATGGTAGGATAAGATGGGTCACATTAGCCTGTGTTAGCATTCAACCGCCATTCAACTATAAATGTTTTGGCTATTGATAGTAACCATAGACTAAAAATTTTGGATAACCGAATGAAGATACCACGCATACCGATATAGAATAGTACGGCAAAAATTAAAAAAAAAATTACTTTAATCCCTAGGGGCTAAATGCTAAATTTAGTCCGCCTACGCTAAGCTATAGTGACATCTTTTTAGAGCATGAAAAGTGAAAAATAATTTTGAGTTGGAGTTGATTATTTATTTATGTATTATTATAGGAGCAACAGTTATTACCGATAACCAGGCTTAACAGCGTACAACGTAAACGTGTGGCCTTAGCCCAGTTCGCGTCGTGACGTCATTGGCCAAAGGTGCCATGGCCCATGCCATGACGTACCTAATTACCTGTGCAATTCATAGAAACCAATTTCCAGTGTTGTGAAGTTCTTTGTGGGTTTGACTTGACAATAAATCGCAACAAAAATTTAATCCATACCTAATACCATTAATGTGAAAGTGTAATTTTTTTTATCCACTACAAGTAACAGCGATCTTAACTGATGGTAAATGATGATGCAGTTTAAGATGTTAGCGGGCTAACCTGTTAGGGGCATGGCAGTTAATTAAACCCATACCCCTATTCGGTTACTACACGGCATCGTACCGGAACGCTAAATCGCTTGGCAGCGCGTCTTTGCCGGTGGTATATCTGTCTATCTGTAGTATTTTCACGGTCCAGCTGCTTAACCGATTGACAAGTAGGTATAGGATGCCGTAGTCACGCTTATAGTTTGACGATCATCAAAATATCCATTCTTCCGTACTATCTTAATTCATACTAATATTATAAATGCGAAAGTCAGTTTGTTTGTTGGTTTGTCCTTAAATCACGCTGCAACGGAGCAATGGATCGACGTGATTTTTGGCATGGGTATAGTTGAGGACCTGGAGAGTGACATAGGCTACTTTTTATCCCGGAAAATTGAGGAGTTCCCGCGGGAATCCAAAAAAACTTGTTCAACGCGGACGAAGTCGCGGACATCAGCTAGTAATGTTATAAATGCAAAACTGTGTCTGTCTGCCTTCTAAGCTTTAGCGGCCCATCTTTTTGACTGATTTTGATGAAATTTGGTACAGAAATAGGTTGCATCCCGGGAAAGAACGAAAGAAGAAATAACTTTTAATATCTTATATCTTTTTATATATTTTTATATCTATATACTACTAGAGGACGCCCGCGACTTCGTTCGCGTGGCTTAAGTTTTTTTAATTCCCACAGGCACGCCTTATTTTCCGGGCTAAAAAGAAGTCTGTGTCACTCTCCAAGTATACCCAACTATACCCACGTTGTACAAAATAATGATGAATGTTTTCTTCCCTTGTTTATTTCTCAAACCTACTCTAATAATATTTGGCGCCTCCTTTTAAATTTACCTTAATGCTAATGTGGCGCCCCGAATGTGGTGCATTTCTTGTTTATTCATTGATTTCGACCAAATTTCGACGGACACTTTTTTATGCAGAGATAACACTCCTACTCTACGCTCCATAGTAAGGACCTAATACTCAATAAACTTAGGAGTTCTTGCGGGAATTAAAAGACCTTAATCCACGCGGATGCAGTCTAGTATTTCATAAAACTGTCCAAAAAACCTCATGATGATTTAAAAAAGGTATTCACTCACTTATTACACTTATCACTCGATTATCGCTATTATCGCTTACTTACCTAGAAAGTAGAAACCACTAAGAACATCCTACCCTTATTTTTTTTTTAATAAATTGGTTAAACATCTGTGTAGTGCGAGTATTAGATTTCAATTTCAACTTGCAACTCTTATTATACCTACTTACTTAATTTGTCTACAGTTTCATTTTAAAATGGTTGTGAACCAGGCATGGTCTAAGAACTAAAATTGTAGTGACTCGACGAAACTAGAATTATCCCTTGTACCTATTAGGTATAACGGAGTCAAAAAAGAAAAAGAAAAGCGAAAACAAAATTAAAAAGATAAAATGTTGGCCCCTTTTCTGGCAAACTATAATTGTGTACGTAGGTACATGGACGCACAATATAATGAAATACTTCTTTTTTAAATTCCACTAACAGTTCACACTTGACTGCAATCTCATCTGATGCTAAGTTATGATGCAGTCTAACATGGTAGCGGGTTAACATGATGTTACATTAAAACCATACCTCGGTAACCTTTCAACACAACGCTAAATCGCTTGGCGGCACGTCTGCCGCTAGAACGGTATAACTGGCCACGGCCGTAGCTGGCCGTAGCCTTCCACTATACTAAGAGCTCCCACCAGACCCTGGCCAGAGAAAATTCAGAAAAAATTAATTCCCAAATGGACCGTAGGCCGTGCCGGTGATCAATCCCAGAACCTTCCACCACGATCACCACATCCTTATACGAATTTCAGCGTTAACACTGCGCCAAAGAGTTACCTATTTTATGTAATTACTAGCTAATGCCCGCGATTTCGTCCGCGTGGATTGGGGTTTTTCGGTTCCCGCGGTTCGGTTCAACTCTTTAATTTTCCGGGATAAAAGTAGCCTATGTGCTATTTCAGACTATAATCTATTTATATACATGGATGACGTATTTGGTATAAACCTAAAATGTTTATATTATTTACTAGGTATCGGAGGGACTATGTCGGCGTCTAGATGACGCTATATCTACTTTTGAATCGCATGGTCTCGTCATCTCGTGTTTCAATGATACCTTATACTGGATTCATACTGATTTTTCTAAAATGTGTAATCATTGATACTAAAATTATACATCAATGTATGTAATAGTGGGAGCACACTGTCATCTATGATAACTTAGCGAACTTTCGTAGCATAAACAGTAGACTATGTTATGGAGGCCGTTCGAAAAATTGTTGGTTCTTCTTCGAAAATTACCCTCTGCACTGCGAAAGAACTCGACCACTCGGTAGATGGCGCTTTACAATGTTTATGAGATTAGGAATATAGCCCAATGCAGATATGATATTACGTACCTGCCTACTATGATGATAAAAAAGGTTTATCTTTTTTCATGACAACAGTGGAGAGAAAATGATAGAATGCTAACTGTCTTCCTAATAGCATCTGGCATCTGGATATGATAGTACTTAGGTACCTAAGTGAAATTGACTTTTTCACAAGCTTTTCAATCATCAACCCATCGCAAGCCCCCTACTGCAGAGCGTGAGTACTGTACTGGTTTTAAAATAAGAAGGGCTTAAGCCATAGTTCACCATGCTGGTAAAGTTATTGGCAAACTTCATATGCCTACACCTGTTAGAAATTTATGAAGAACTCTTAGGCATGCAGGTTCGTTTTTCTCAGGTTTTCCTTTACCGTTACCTTAGGCAAGTGCAGTATTAAAACGCGCCTATACTATAGGTATACCTACTTCATATGTAGGTACTTAACTCCGTAAAGCTAGAAGTGTCCGGGAATCGAATCACGGTCCCCCGAATATGCAGCCGAGGTCTTAACCAGGAGATTTTCACCACTGTAGCCTGTAACTATAGTTAATTATTATAATAGGTCTTTACCTATTAAATTGCCTTTCTTCTTTGCCTTAATGACCCCTCAAAAGGTGATGGTCACTGTTTGGTGGTCTAGTGCGGCTGTGATTCACCACAGCTTTTTACAAAACGGCATGAGCATTACTGCAGATGTGTACTGTGAAGAACTGGAGAAATGTTGGAGAAGCTTGCACATCAGCTTGCAATCTTGGTTACACATCTTGCTTTGGTCAATCGGTCGTCCCCACTGCTCCTTCACGACAACGCGCGACCCCATACTGCGCAACAGACAGTCTCCAAGCTGCAAGAGCTGGGGTTGGAAGCTCTCTCTCATCCGCCATACTCACCAGACCTTGCTCCTACCGACTATTACTTTTTCCAAAATTTAGACAACTTTTTAGTGGGTAAAAAATTCAATTCCCGAGAGGCAGTACAAAATGCCTTTGAAGAGTTTGTTGCCTCCCGTTCAGCTGCTTTTTTAAAAAATAAGTACTTTCACTTATTCCATACAAAACATGTTTGGAATAAGTGAAATTCGATACAATTCGTTCTAATATTATGTTAACTCTGGAATCCTAATCTATTTCGGACGAACACGAAGCCTTAATATACGTCTCAGAGGTACGCGTATCTACATATAAATTACGTATGCAAAAATAGCCCTATTTTAGAAATATTATTTAATTAAAATTTGGAATATAAACTAAAAATAAAACAACACTTATAAATTATAACTATATCCACAGTTATTTATTACAACGAAAAAACAATATGCATAAATTGGAACGACACGGGCACCGTCCGCGTCCGCTAGCTCCCGTCGGCCACTGAGATGGCAAAAAAGCACGACGCGCACACGCGAAAGCGTGTAGTTACGCCTTGCAGGCGTAGATTAGGCTTCTAGGGTACACAAATAGCAAAATAAGCTCTATCACTTACAAATAAACAATACCTACTTACTTTACTAGCTTTTCGTTGTGTCACAACCAACAATCCTTAGTAATATTATAAATGTGAAAGTGTGACTGACTAATCCACACGCCGATCCCGTAGTAAATATGCTCCTTGCGCCGATCCACAATCCACATGACAAACATCTAACAACAATCTCTAGCAAACGAGGTGTTTTGCAAGCTTATGCAGTGCTAACTGCTAATACACTATGTTGGTGTTTGCCAATGCTGGGCTAGCGTAAGTATAGATCCGGTGTAAAACTTAAGTGCAGCTGACCTTGGATAAACTTAAGTCCATGGTAGGACAACCTACTTCAGCTCGTACCTACGTCCTTAGTTACAGATAACTATTTCATTGGAATGTATTTTTATAATATTCGCTTTTCGTTGTCACGACAAACACTATACCTACAATGTACAGAATTATTATATATTATAGTTATTTGTACAACTAAACGGCACACGCCGCTGGTGACAAGTAGTAACAAAAAGCTCAAGCAAACAAACACACCATGTTGGTGTTTTGCTGAACCAGCGTGTCGATCCGGTGTAAAACTTACCAGCTCGGCGAGATCTCAGCTTTGTCGACCGCGACGGCGGCTTCCCACGGAGGCTTCGACTGTTTCTGGAATCCGGCACCGCCGCCAGCGAACATTTGCTGCGGGTAAAGTGTTCACGTAACGATACCACTACCACTACCACTCACACATTCACTTAAGATTTTATCTCTTCATTTGTCAGCACATTTTCTACAGAAAAATACGAGCAGATTCCTTTTCCTGTGACATTTTCGCACCGTTAAGGCAAACCTAACGTTCCTGTGTCATTGTTTACACACCAAACTCGCGGGAAGTACGAGTAGCTAGATCAGTAGATACGCGGAGTGCGCGTTCCTTACGAAATATTTTCATAGAATACTGTGTATTCCTGGAGATTCATTCCGATTCGCAGCCGTGTCTGCGACGCGACCGCTAGGTTTTATTTTTGGGCGCGAACATCTTCTTTATAACGTTCACGTAAAATATACGAAGCATTATAATTTTATGAGCAGTTAAATAAATGAGCGGCGGAGTACTGAGGATTGGTTAGGAAGAATCGTTAACGTTAAGAAGTGGCGCTAATAATAGAATAGTTCTAAATTCGATTAAAATTAGAAAGATTTATTTAGGTACAGATTGCTTCAATTGGCGTCACCACTGGACCAGTGGCGATTAAACGCCAACGTTAACTTTGAAGGTCTACCCATGCCATGGAATTTCCATCTATTTATTAAAATAAAATAAAATTGGAATATAGCCTTTTTTTAATCCACAACAAGTTAGCCCTTGAATGCGATCTCACCTTATGGTAGCGGGCTAACCAGTGACAGTGAGGGCATGGCATTGGCCACAGCCGAAGCTTCCCACCAGACCAGACCAGAGAAAATTCAGAAATTATTAATTTCCAGATTGACCCTGTCCAGAATCGAACCAGAGATCTCCCTTAGACAACAGCGTTCAGCACTGCGCCAAGGAGATCGCCAAAATTCGACATTTCAGTAAAATTATAGTGATCAGTTTCTGCTCGAGTACCTACCCTGGTGTAAAACCATGTGCACGCGCCTTTTTTTCTGTTGACGGGGGGATACCAGAGTTTCTGGAGGGGAATCGGGTTATGTAGGATTTCTACCTACTAAAACCCCCTCGGTGGTCGACCTTAGCGCATGTTGGGAGGCTTAAAAATCTCTTATGAATATTTTTACACACTTTCGGTGAACACGCGATCTGCCGTGGGGCGTTGGGGCGCGTCGCAGTCTGGGAGCCTTAGGATGGCAGTTATTAGAATCCTATCATATTCTCTCGATTAACTTTATCCTTATAGCATCTGGATTAGGTAGGTAATACTCTTATCTTAGGAGGGAGTCCTGCAGGGACAGTTTCATAATTAATAAAATGCACCAATTCCACATTTAATATTGTTTATTAAATATTATAGCATATTAATGTGGGTATCTATTAATTATTCCAAACAATGTTGGACTTTCCCTGTTACTTCGCCTAATCCCACAACTTATAAATATTATATAACTTAAAACTATTTTTATTTTTTGTAATAATCAGTTCCGAAAGTTCTCTAGGGAATGCAATTTCGTCCATATAATTTTACGAGATCTCTCGAGATTGAGAGATTGTGCGGGACAGCACATTTTTTATTCTTCATATCTATATTTCATAATTTTTTAAAGTAATTATTGGTGCGGAAGGCTGATTTAACAAGGTTACATAAATAAAGTGATTATAATTTAATAATATTTTAAGACTGAAATTATAACCACCTGATGATGATGGTGATGATGATATGATTTATTTTTTATTTTAATGTAACATGTTGATAATCAGTAAATACAATTAATAGCATTTACGTACGTTTTTAGTAAATAATATCCAATCTCGCGACTGGCTCTATTGTCTCGCGAGATCTCGGCTATGTCTAAAATCTCGCGATATTGCATTCCCTTATCTAGACTCGTTAATGTTAGGAAGCTATGCACCTTACAATAAGGCAGTAAAATGTTGTCCAAAACTTTAATTTAAAAAAGTATATGTGACGCCATATTTGTTGAAAGCCCTGAAATACGCGATTTTATTTCCGCTCTTACAGCGCATACTGACAAATTATTAACGCAACGTTCGCACTGCGAAAAATATTCGCGCTAATTTTATTTTACGCGTACGGATTTCACCTACTCCTACGATTTGTATCAAACCAGCATTTTTTTCAAGTGCGAAAACCTCCATTTACAGAATTGCCAAAAATAAAAATTCGCGAATATTTGTCGCAGTCAAGCGTTACATTCCAAAAAAAATTCTGTGCGTGTAGCTAAATCCGGAGTTAACCATAAAATGTTGATTATTTCATAGACACTGGCGCCTGTCTATGATTTTTTCATAGACAGTGACGCGTCTGTCACACGCAGATAAGTTTGAAAGGTTGTACAGGCAAGGATAGTGGCATAAGTGACAGCCGCCATTTTGATTTTTCTGCGGCCACTGTTCCAACAACGATATTTAAAACGAAACAATATCTAAATCGTCCTTCAACGTCTCGAAGATAAAATCGCCGTCAAAGTTATAAGTTTCATGATTATCTCAGTTGTTGGACATCTTATGGATTTGTAGTTAAAAACTTTTTTAATAACAGTTGTTCTATTTATTATAGTGGCCACTTTCAATGAAAGAACGGCCATCGATATAAACAATTGAAATAGCGGCTGGTCGTATGTCAGACGCCTTGTAATAATTACATACTCTGTTTTTTTAAACATAACAATACGAAAGCCGTCTGTTCTGATTGGTATCTATTCTTACATTCTCATAATATGATATTTAGACACTTATTATAGTATTAATGTGCTGATATACATACTTACCTAATTGTAAATATAAAAATAAAACGAGCTTTTAAATAATCGGACCACACCGCATCGGTTTAAATGTCGTGTGAACATTGACATTAAGATGCTGAGCATTCCAAAAATTAGTACAGTGGAGATTTGCCCCCAAAAATCAGAATTCATACCTCCTTTCCACCAGAGATGTTGCTAAGCTACGGATGTGTTTCAAACCCACCAACATCTTACAGCGATCTAAGCTAGGTTTGACACACATCCAACTAGGCTCAGCAATATACCACATTTTTTATTATCCACAAGTTAGCCCTTGTTTGCAATCTCACCTGATGGTAAGCGCTGATGCAGTCTTAGATCGAGCGGGCTAACCTGTTAGGGGCATGGCAGTTATGTTAAAACCAAACCCCTAAGCGGTTTGTACACGGCATCGTACCGGAACGCTAAATCGCTTGGTGAAACGTTTTTGCCGGTAGGGTGGTAACTAGATAACTAGCCACGGCTGAAGCCTCCCACCAGGCTAGACTTAGGCAATTTCAAAAATTATAAATTTCCAAATTGAGCCTGCCGAGGTCGAACCCGGCACTTCCACACGTTAAGACAACAGCGCTCAACACTGCGTCACACACATATCTGGTAGAAAGGCACATTTAACCTGTTGCTATCTCTACAAATGAGAAAACCGTACGTCAAAGACATGAATCTGCGTCCACACTCCACAAGTTAGACCTTTTAGGTTGATAGTACAACTTTGATCGATAATAATTAAAAAAACCCTGACTTATGCCCGCAGTGGTGTGGTCGTCAAATGTCGCCTAGTCATTAAATTCGCGTATTACATAAGTCATTTTCAAAAAGGAGCGATTAAGTGTTACCGCATATCAACATTTAGCCGGATGTGCATTGCGATATATTCTAAATACTATATGGCGTTAAGCCACAGTGTAATGTTGTGATCCGCTATAACACAAATATGCCATTATGTAAAACGCGAAATCTCCAATTCGGCTGCCACGTCTAAACTGACATGACCCTATGTAGACCTTCTCTGAAAGTTTGAAGGTCTATGTTATAGGTAACGCTTTTCTTTTGCTTAGTCATTTTTCGATAGAGTCTGTTCAATAATTACATAGAAATTTTAGATAAAAAATGTAAATTCACATTCTGACGAAACCAATAATCGCAGTCGAGTACTTTTGAAGAGTTGGATTGTTTCTCTCATTTGTTGTTGTTTGACTTTATTGCTTATTGACCTGTCAGTTTAGTTTACAACTGAATTAGCACCAAGTGCCAAAAAACATGCTACATATTTATTATTTAACTTATTTTTCTACACAATTTCTGTATAATCATTGTTTTTAATCTAAACATTAATACTTAAAGAACTAAATAGTAACGCTTTGCTAGTTTAAATATATATTAGAAAAAATCCTACAGTATGTCATCCATACTTAATATTATAAATGCGAAAGTGTGTCTGGCACAAGACAGATTTTGATGAAATTTGGTACAAGGATAGGTTGTATCCCGGGGAAGGACATAGGCGACTTTTTATCCCGGAAAATCTATGAGTTCCCACGGGAATCAAAACTTAATCCTTTTTTATGCGCCCATACAAAATAATATAAATTATTAACAAAGTATAAAAAATAAAAAGTTATTTAGCAATAAATACAATATGCAGAAGTTACCATTCATAAAGAATTGATATTTAAAAAATTGCCGAGTATATGGCTTATACACGTCAAATACGAGACAAAAATGGGTATATGTACATTTATATTAGAAATGGTCTTACTGCAAACGCTTTTGATATTTTTTTGATACGCTGTAACTTATTAAGTACACATAGGTAAGCTTGTTGAAATGATTAATACTCCATCCGTTAATAGCATTGTGCAGTTGACAGCGCCATTACTCAATCAAATTCGAATTTACCGAAACATAAAAAAGTCGAATTTGAAATTATTATTTTACAACATATCGATATGTTCCAAACATATATATACATATGTATGTATACATCAAATAAATTATTAATATAAATGGGTAATCCTCCATATCAAACTGGGTTAAACTAGAGCCATTATCATCGATAGATTTAAAAAAATGATAACTTTTGAACCAAGTGGTGTATAGATTTAAAAAAAACAGTAATTCCATAATGACAGGAGGTGTCAATATAAAAATAAGGATAAATGTTTTTATTTTTGATGAAAATGGGCCTATTTAACTAACCGAGTTGGCGATATTTGTGCACTTTATGGAGAATCACACTGCAATAAAGGTTACTACCTTCGGGTTTTAATTATGGAGAATCACACTGCAATAAAGGTTAACCTTCGGGTTTTAATGTATCGTGCACATTAATTGGGTATTTGACAACTATTAAAATAAATTATTTTTTAGTGATTATTAAATAGAGGATCTCCCAAAAGTTGTAGTATTATATTAGTTTTATGTTGAATAACTATTTTAAACAATCTATTAAAGTAAAAAAGTGCGTCGAACTTTGATGACGTCAATATGCAATGTTTCATACAAAATACGTTTGAAAAACACCAGTTGCTGATTTGACTAGTTGTCAAATACCCAATTTTACAGTCAAGAAAGTATAAAATTGACCGTAAAATGACAAATAGGAAGCAACACAACGGAAGGGGTGTACTCGTATAAGCTAGGGTGAATAGTGAGTAGCGAGCTGTACGGTGCCCGCAGCCCGTGATGCCCTGTGGATTAAAACTTGAGCGATTTGGCGAACAAAGCCACCGTTGCTTGCGTTTTGTCGCCGTTGAATCGCCTCAGTTCCACGATCGTCTGAGAATTTATAGTTGAACGATTAGAATTAAAATATGAATTATTGCACTATTAACTAAACAGATTTTCTTTAGAATCGTTGTGATTTGAAAATTCGATGAAACGGATGCTATCGCCACGGTACAAGTGGCGCCACCGGACGAACGTGTATACAAAGCGTTCCATTTTTGTAATTTTCTGTTTGATTCAAAAATCAAATGTTTTTTTATTCAAATAGACTTTTACAAGTACTTTTGAATCGTCAAGTGAATCTACCAATGGTTCGGAATGCCATTCCTACCGAGAAGAACCAGCAAGAAACTCGGTGGTTGCTCTTTTTAAATAATTCATTGTTTAAATGTAGCAGTAGAAATTCTGATTTGTTGATTGCTTTTTATGTTTTATTTTAATCCGCCTCTGGTTAATAAAACGAAAAACAAAAGGAAAAAGAGACATCAAAAAGAGACCAACATATTCATAACAGGATTTAACCTGCGAGAGAATGAGATAGAATACAAGTTACATTTATCTCATTATCTCGTAGGCTACTTTTCTAAAATATCACTTCTGTCGTGTGTGAATTGCAAACACACACATTTTTCATTCCTTTTTAGAACTGGAAATTTAAAGTGCATAAGTACAGGCATATTTTACTATATGTTAAGTTATATTAGGTATGCATACAGAATGATAAATATGTATTATATACTGTTGTAATGTTAAATATGTATGTATACTCTAATGTACGATATAATACTAAATCCTCCATGAAAGTATATATATTATGTACTTATTAAATATTTAAAGTTTGTTAATGCACTGCGTGCTAGTGTTTGTGGACCTAAATAAATTAAATTAAATTAAAGTAGGTATATAATATGGTACTATTTTTGTAGAACATCATCAAAATTAGTTCATTCGTTTTCGACATTTCAAAGAAAGTCTTGTTATTTTTACGTTTAGTAACCATTGAAAACAATCGATTAAAGTAAAAAAGTGCGTCCAATTTTGATGACGTCACAAGCGTGTATTTCACACAACATCCCATACTACGAGTATAAGACAGTAGCAACAACCGTCTCACCTGTTCTCTAGTGAAGCCGAGAGCCACAATTTCTTCTACCTCCGTTTCGCTAAACCTATCCGTCGGCAAAATTGTCATGCTGGGATTCGCGAGACCTATAAAATAGTACATTGTTCACCGAGTGGAGAAAGTGACCGATTACTAACGAGGGTGTAGTTTGAGGCCCGAGGCCTTTATTTTATAATATTAGTATAGATTGATATTAAAATGTCATTCACATAATATTTTTGACGTTGGCACTTGGCAATATAAAAAACCGGCCAAGTGCGAGTCGGACTCGCGCATCGAGGGTTCCGTACAAACCTGTAGGTATATACGTAAAAATCATGGTATTTTTATTGTTAAATAAAATCCATAACATTAGTAAGTTTAAAATCATTAAAAATATTTTTACTATATGATGTAACTAAAAATTTATGCTTTTCGCAATTTTTCCTTTATCTGAGCTTTATGACGTTGCTTCGTACCAAATTTCAAGATTCTGAGTTCACCCTGTAGGTTTTGATTCCCTTGTGTCGAAAATTTGCAGCATAAACGGCTGTATCTTTTGATTGCATTGGCTTAGAAGTTAGATTTTTTTCACAGCTCCAAGGGACAGTAGACTTGAGTATTTGATATGAATTTCAGCTTGATACCTCCATGCGTTTCTGAGAAGAAGGGTCTTGACAGACAAACAGACGGACAAAAAAGTCATCTTATAAGGGTTCAGTTTTTTCCTTTTGAGGTACGGATCCTTAAAAATACAGAAACATTAATTACCGCTTTCAACATTAATTACTGAAAATGTCAAGGCATTGGGAAATTTTTGAAACGGGAAAAAAATATCACATCGTGTTTTTATTACTTAATAGATGAAAGATGAAAAATGAAAGCTATTGTATTTATGGTCTTTGAATTGGTCGGGGGTTCAATCCTCGGGCACTTCCCCAAGTGTGTGAAGTCTCCTACTCCGCACTTGGCCAGCGTGGAGAGTTATGGCCTAACCATTTTCAATCTGTGAGGAGACGTGACCTCAGTGAGGAGTTGAGGCTTGAAATAAAAAGCATCCAAAAATCGCATAAAAAAATCCAAAAGGGCCCTTCAGACATACCGATTCTCTGATTAGGCGTCTGGCTAGACTGTTGTCGCGTAGGCCTCGTAGTTGACGATCCAGGGTTCTCTGTAATGCAGAAAAGCTTATAAACACCAATACTCTTCCTTACTCACCTGACATTCTAAAAACAGTTGACAGTTATGTTACTAAGTAATATTACTTATATGGATGAGATTTTAAGATATGAGCTTAGATAAATTAATACATATATGAAAATCCAATTGACTAGATATTAAAATTTAAAACACGCGTGTATACTTTTAATAACGCACATTATGCAAAAAATCTGCAATAATATCTGGCCAGTATATGTTTGGTGGACGGGTTACTATTGAAGATACCTACATAGCTAAAAAAAAGTAAATTACGTACGAGACCAGTCAAAAGCAATAAACTATTTAATTTGAATTATATATCCACTAGGATATACAAAATTGGCGTAAATTCAACAGTATTGACTCAAATAAATGCTATATACTTGTATTGCTGTTTCAATATTTTTACTTATGTGCACATCTAGTCACAATAATCCATACTTACTAATATAATAAATGTGAAAGTGTGTCTGTCTGCTACGCTTTAACGGCTCATCTTTTCAACCGTTTTTGATAAAATTTGACGACCCCCGTGGCGCAGTGTGTAGCGCTGTTGCCTTAACGTGCGGAGGTCCTGGGTTCGATCCCCGGCAGGGTCAATTTGGGAATTTATAATTTCTGAATTTTCCCTGGTCTGGCCTGGTGGGAGGCTTCGGCCGTGGCTAGTTACCACCCTACCGGCAAAGACGTGCCGCCAAGCGATTTAGCGTTCCGGTACGATGCCGTGTAGAAACCTAAGGGGTATGGGTTTAATATAACTGCCATGCCCCTAACAGGTTAGCCCGCTACCATCTTAGACTGCATCATCACTTACCATCAGGTGAGATCGTAGTCAAGGGCTAGCTTGTAGTGGATAAAAAAAAAAAAAAAAAATTTAGTATAAGGTAGGTAGGTTACATCCCGTGGAAGGACATAAGCTACTTTTATCCCGTAAAATTACGGAGTTACCGCGCGAATAAAACAAAATCCACGCGAACGCAGTCACGGGCATCATCTAGTATTTATATAAGACGCAGCATATATTAATCTACATGACGTGTCAACTATTTATTACAAAACTATATTTTATTTTAGCTAAGTTAATTTCCCGACTACAACAGTACATATTATTTTCCAGTACCTGCTTGCACCCGAACTAGAGTCGGCGTCTTCCGATTTCTTTCTCTCAGGGTTGTGACCTATCCAGATAAACTTTGAGCCGTAATACAGTATCTAAATACAGTTTCATCCAAGGCGAAACGCGTTTTCGAGAAAAGGAATATTTTATTTCAAAGAATTAATTATTATTGATCGTCAAGGATATAGGAAATAATCCATACTAATATTGTAAATGCGAAAGTGTGTCTCTCTGTCTGCTAGGCTTTCACGGGTTCATCTTTTCAAACGACTTTGATGTATTTGGTGTAAAGATAGGTTGTATCCCAGGGAACGACATAGGTTCTTTTTATCCTGGAAAATTAAAGAGTTCCCGCGGGAACTGTAAAAACTTAATCACCGCGGACGAACTCGGGCATCTTCCAGTATGAATCGTATTTCTTGCTTTGTAGCATTATGCATTAGCAGTACGATGAGTCGTATATCCGGATCTATATGCGGCTCCAAATACCACGTTTAGCAGGCAAACGTTTTCAGGCAAAATATTATAGTTATAGGCTAATCATCGATAGTGAAGCCGCTACAGTTAGGCACTAAACTAAACTCAAATAGAAGAAGCAGTAATAGAAAAAAAAACTAAGAATCATCTTGTCCTACGAATGTAATAAGTCATGCAGCAGTTTTACAATTTTTATTAATTTTAAAAATTAAAAAATACCATTACTTTTTTAACAACGTTGAAATAATAAAATATGAACACTGATAGCACAGTGCTGATACAAAAAGATAATATTTGTGCGTACTTTCTGAGACAACCCTTAAAGGCGCCAACACACTACTGTGTTGTAACTTAGTGTAACATGCATAGAGGCCCGAAAGCCAGTTAAAAAGCCCGCCAACAACGAGTCGCACTTACTCTTCGAAGGTCCCTTAGCTTGGAAAGAAATAAATAGTAGATTAATCTACAGTCTATGGCCCAGTCGTGAGGGTAATCGTTTTACTGTTTTACTATTGCAACCTGGGGCCATGCTGCCAACGCCATGTTGTTTTTAATTATTATTGTTGACTTTAGTGTTTTAGAATTATAATCTTTATTTTACGAACGTCAAAGTACGTGACATCAAACATCGTCATTTTGAGTAATACTGCTTAAGTATTGCTTTAAGCGTTGGCTGCATGACTCGTATAGTGTTGTATCATTCTTTCACGTTTTTTTTTTTATTTTAATTCAATCCCAATTTAATTATAAATATAAAGGTATAAAATTTACGACACACAATGTTGTCAATATTTTAACATAATTCAAATTTAAACTACAGGGTTAATTTTAAAATACCACTCTACGGTAACTTTACTGCAAGAAAAAGTTCAGTATTTTAAAAAAAAACAACAAAGAATAATCAAGTTTTTGGTGACCACTCTAAGACATTTTTTAGCATGCCTGATTATAAGGTGAAACGTTTATACTGGAAACTAACAAATAACAATGTAAAAAAACTTGCTCAATGTAAAAAAATGTTTCTGCAAATAAAGAATTTTGAATTTTTAGCTCTGTAATTTCAGTAGAGTCTAGTCTTTCAATGAACCGTGCTCCAGCCGCACATCGTAAAGATAAATGCCATTTTGGAGCAGATAATTTTTATTTTTGAATGAAAAAAATTATGTACAGAAGTTACACTTATGAGGTTAACCCTGTATATGATTAAAATATATTTCGTTTCGAGCACTTAACAAACAGGAGTGGAGAACACGTGCATACCCCTCTGACAAATATGTAAGACTGACGCTCATTCTCTTGCCATTCTCGTTGTATGACATTGACAAGATGTCACTCAACATTGCGAGTGTGTAAAGATTAATAATAAGAATACATAACAGTATTGTCTATGTAATTTGTCACTAGTTCGGATCTACCCAGTTCTTACGACAGGTTCAGACTTGTTTAGTTGGTCGGCCAGTGAGCACGTACGCGTGGTGGGAGGTGCTACTCGCCCGATAAAAATAGAATAAAATGGATCGGCTCGACTAAATTCCTTACTAAACTACTCGACTAAATTTTTGGTGTTCAGACACGTTTAGCTACTAAATTACTCGCTACTAGACTAAAATACTAGCATAGTGCGAACTAGACTTTAGTGATAGGTGGCAGCAAGAGGGGAGAGTTCAGCAACCTCAAAGGCAACAAATATTGTGCGACAAAATTAAGTTTAAGGAACGTCACGTGCGTTTAGACCAGCAATAGACATTTGGTATTATTATTGAGTAAATTATGCCAGTGCTGAAGCACTTACACTAATAATTAAAATATTTAGAAACAATAACCTACTACACTACTTTACTATAGGGTAGACACCAGTAATAGGGTATTTTAAAATTGACAGTAGTAAAAGATAAAAGGGTTCATTTGAACTTAATGACGAGTTCATCTATACTAATATTATAAAGAGGTAAAGTTTGTGAGTTTGTGACATTGCAGGGGGTAATCTCTGGATCTACTGAACCGATTATGAAAATTCTGGTACCAATGGAAAGCCACATTATATGTGAGTGTCATAGGCTATATATTAACCCGAAAAATTAGGGAGTTCCTGTTGGAATTAAAAAAACTTATTTCACGCGGACGAAGTCGCGGGAATCTGCTAGTAGTCCAATAAACACAAACAGCCATATGTTTCATTTCACTCACACTCACTGATGCTAATAGACAAAAATTTAATACGATATAGATGTACTCAGTTTTTTTTTTAGTCCTAGATACATTTATAAATTCGTATATCCATGATTATGATTGTGTGCGTGTAGTTTAAGCTAGAGTGTGCTAATTTTTTTGTGTGTGTTGCCTCTTGCTGACTTCTTGTAGGTCATGTCAAAAATAAATATTTTTTTGTGATTATTAAATATATGACAAAAGACGTCGAGGCCGAAAACCATTTTGCTATGTATTAAAGTAAAACAGTACGTCACGAGCAAGTATATCATAGAACTAGCGTGTGCAAACAACTACAAAACATGCCACACTAAGCGTACGTTTTGACGTTCGAAAAAAGTATAGTACCCCCAAACGTATACGACCCGCTAACAGCGTCGCTGCTATCACATTTAGTGCTGCTAAAAAATATTAAAAATAAAAACTAAGCAGTCATAAAAATTTGTTCCAATTTTGGCCACCGGGCCAGATAAGTTGTCGCTGATTTGTCTAGTTGTCAGATACCCAATCCTGCAAAGAACTAGTGCGCTCGACTCCTGTAGGTTAAACTCTCGAAGGGCGATAGGGAAAACATGTTGTGTGGTGTGAACAGTCATTTCTTTTTGGGTCGACCTTGTTTGGACTTCTCGAGCGCCTCCTTGACCTGCCTCTCCTCGTGGTCGCGCGCCGACTGGCTCACGATCTCGTCTTCGGAGAAGCCCGAGAGGCGCGCGCACTCCGGCAGCTCGGACTCCGGCAGGAAAGGCGTCTCTGTGCCCGTTGTGCCGATACGGAGGACGTTGCGCTTCAAGTCAATATTGCACTGCAATAGAGGGCCCCCGTTCAAATTTAATGTTTCAATTCATCTCTACTAATATTATCAATGCGAAAGTTTGGATGGATGGATGGTTTGTTACTCAATCACGCCAGAACGGCTTTACGGATCTGGATGAGATTTGACAATGAGATAGATTATCCGGGAAAATTAAAAATAAGTGTTTCTATTAACTGCCTCGTTGGTCTAGTGGTTAGCATAGTCGACTGCGGATCACGAGGTCCTGGGTTCGATTCCCGGTCGGGCATAAAAATTGTTAGGTATTGGGTTTTTCAATTAAGAAATTCTAAGTGCCAGCCCGGAGTTGGAAGTTGGCGGTGTTTCACCCCCGTGCCTCGGAGAGCACGTTAAGCCGTCGGTCCCGGTTATTATCACTAAATAGTCGTTAAAGCCCACAAACCCGCATTGGCGCAGCGTAGTGGGTCTAAGCTCTAATTCCTTCTCTCCTATGAGAGTGGAGGCAACATAGGCAATGACGCAGCCGACGAACTAGCTCGACGAGCTTTAAACCTGAAGGTAATGGGACCTGAACCGATCGTTCCAATAACATTCAGTGAGTACAAGACTTGGTTAAAACGACAAACGGTAGGCAGTGGCGTGCACAGGGTTCGAAGCCAGGGTAAGCATTAATTATGTATGAGGGTGAAACAGCCAGTTTCCAACTCCAGGCTAGTGCTGAAAATTTCTTAAAACAAAAACCTAATATCGAACTTCCTTATCTAAGATTTTTGGTCCGACCCGGGAAAGAACCCAGCACCTCTCAACTGCAGTCGAACATGCTAACCATGCTAACAAACCATGCTCAACTACTAGGTACTTAATATATTTTATACTGTGAATTGTAATGCAAAAAAGTACACCAAGAACTCTCTCGTTTCACACCCAAAAAGGTAGGTAGGTACTTAAAATAATAATAATACTATGTAAGTAGATTGTTACGTTACCGATTGCAATACCGATTTCTGAACAATTCCAATAATTTTGTAATCACTAATCACTAAAAAAGTTGTCACATGCTGTTCTCACAATAATTCACGTGTTTTTTTACAAAGAAATGTCCTTGAACGTGTTAAAACAATTTTTTAACGGGACGAAATTCGCAATCAAAACAATAACAACACAATAAGTAATAACTAATATGGCGCGCGCGTTCGTCTGGTAGCCGGCGGAAGTCTCGCTAAATAACTCTTTTATTAAAATATTTAATTTCAATACTTTAATTACGCTATTATTTGCGTGAAAAAATATGTTTACCCCTTTTGGATGTTTAATCGGTGGCCGTATTATGTTTTTTTAATTTAGACTGCTTTTGATTTAATACTTAATTAATAATTTAGAATCTTTATAATTTCTTAGAATACAAAATCAGTGGAAAGAAATACAGTAGAAAATTTTAATTTATTTAATAATTTCAACAATTCTTTTTGGTATCTAGGTAAATACAGTTACTTAATTTTCATTATTAAAATAAGTCTTGAGTTGATCACGCAGTTTCCGGAAGCTGAGATTTTTATTGACGTAACGTCGTGCGTTATGACTAGGAGTGATGACTCACACATGTAAATGTATTTCGTGTTGTATTACTGAATGTGAAACACACATACCTAAATTTTTTGCCATTTTTAACTCCTGCTTGTTCCGTGGCGCCAGCGTCGCGTCGGTTCACTGTTACTATGAGCGTATTGACTTTGGATAGAATTCGTGACAGCGCCATCTTCGTGATAATTACAGAATTAATATAGATGCGGGTGGTTATTTACTATAGATGGCGTTTTTATGAATTTATATTACAGTTGTTTTTTTATTATTTTATTATGTAATTTACTTGAGTATAACTTTCATTCAGTTGGGGTAAGCTGTGCTTATTTGCCTCTATGAACTGCACGCCACTGACGGTAGGCACACATGCCGAATTATGGGCAAACACCACCAATTGTAGACAAACAAAAGAGGCTATACCCAGCCCAAACCAACGCCTAAGAAACTACTGAAACTAAACAGAGCTAAACTCAGGACGGCTGTAGGTATGATAACAGGACACTGTCCACTTAACAAACACTTATATGTTCTAGGTATAGCCGACAGCCCTCTGTGCAGAGCCTGCATGGAGAGCGAGGAGACACCGAGACACGTACTACTAGAGTGTAGTGCTGTATCCACTCAACGAGAAGCCTACATTGGCTCCCCAGCAACACTCCCGGAAGTCCTCGCCGACCTGGGCGGCCTGCTTGGATTCTGGAGTGAGCTCGGCTGGCTGGAATGATCCGGCGGGGAGTCGCACCAGAGGTCTCACGCACAACGGGCACACAAGAAGTGCGGAAAAGCCCAGAGAAGAAGAATAGAGTGGAGGTCTGTGCCCAGCAGTGGGACGTTAATAGGCTGTAATGGTTTCTATTATCGTAGTAATAGTGTTTATCTCAATGAACTTTTAAATGCAAATTAATTTATTATTACAAATTTTTCTAATATATTTAACATTTAATTTTTATTATATTGACAACTAGCTGATGCCCGCGACTTCGTCTGCGCATCGTAACTAACTAATTGTTTCTTATATTCTCACCGTTTAAACCTTCCCTGGACTACGACAAACATTTCAAAACCAAAATCAGCTAAATCGGTCCAGCCGTTCTCGAGTTTTAGCGAGACAAACGAACAGCAATTCATTTTTATATATATATAGAAGAAGAAGATAGAAGATGTTATAATTTTTAAGATATTTTAAAAACAAAAGTATGTCAATTCTATGTAATAACAAATTAGGCGATTGCGATACGATTTTAACATATTATATTATTATATTACTTGGACTAAATCAATTTCTTAGAAATATTACATTATCCATGAGCTGTTCCTCGAGAACAGAGAAGGAAGTTGTGAGGAAATACTACTCGATCCTCATTTGTACCATGTCTACTATCGTACTATCGTGTTTGTTCTATCCCTAAACTATAATGCTAACTACTAAAACTATAACTAACCAACCATAACTATATCTCTAAACTATAATGCTCAACAGAATTACCCACATGTGTTTCCCAGTGGTCAGATCGGTGGTTAAAATAGTCTAGCCAACGGGAATTCAAAATTCTCAGTGGTCTGACCACCGAAAGTTTAGAATTCCCGTTGGCGATATTGACTACAGGACAATTTTGTGCTAAAGGGTCATAAGCTATTTAAGGCGAGTCACCTCAGCTCAGCGGTGAAAACTGGTTTGCTAGATCAAATTTTTTCGGTATTTACTATTAAATAACGGTCTTACAAAAAATATCCGATACACTTAAAGATATTGTCTAAAGAATGTGCTAATTTGTTACACGATAGGATGTAGTTTACTCGATCAAAAAAAATCTTGAAACAGGCTAAATTAAAAGTTTAAAACAAATTTTTTATTAATAAAATTTTCGACTTTGCTCATCATTTTTATATGGATAAATTCCTCTTGAAGTATTAATGAGAACCTGCTAAAATTTATTTCAAACTGAAGTCCTATATCTATTTAATTCAAATTAATCCCAGAACTTGAACGTTGCCAAGCGGTTTCAGAATATACCGCGCTGCCCGCTTCCCCGCCAGTCTCTACGAGAAATGTACCGCGAGACGCGCGGGCGGCACCCCACACCTCACCTCCTAAAATCTTGGAGGTGACTCGCCTTAACAGGTTTGTGTTTTGGTTTTCAGTGTGACTTTGTTAGACTAAGCAGTCTCATAAAACGGAACTTACCTGATGTCTCTTCAGCATATCAAGCCCCAGCAGCATATCCATGGGCTGTTCCTCGAGAACGGAGAAGGAGGTCGTGAGGAAGTCCTTTTCGATACGCATTTGCACCATGTGGATACGCCCTATAATGCGCTGCACTCCGACGCCTTTAGCTATACCCGCCCATCTGTATCAAGGAGTAATTTATTATTTATTTAGCATTTGACTACCAGTCTTAGATGGATACCGTTACCAGGTTTACCACACACCTGGTAAAGGAATGGCAGTTATATTAAAAACCCATACCCCTATCCGGTTTTTACACAGTGTCAAATCATTTCAAATGTTTTTAACCAATTTTATCCAATCAAACTTTTACAAGTGCTAACGGTAAAGTGAATCAACAACAGGTTTGGAATGCCATTTCTACCAAGAACAATAAGCAATAAACACGGCGTTTGCTCTTCCCAAAACATTACAATCATAATTAAAGTGTAGATAATTAAACTAAGAGAGCCTAACACAATCCCAAGCATCGCTGGAGTAAGTCCTCGCTCTTTTCACATTTTAAGTTTATTTTTCACGAGCATACTTTTAATAGATTTTTTAAGAACTTAAAGTCAGACCCCCCCTAGCCAAGTTACTTACGTTTCGTGTCTATTCTCTTTAACGCTTTAGCGAAAGCGTTTACAAACGCTATCCATAAACTATAAACTTTGTTTTTCTCTTCACGATTATAGAAAGAGAATAGACACTAAATGTATGTAACTTGGCTAGGGGGGTGTCTTAAATGGATAATGCAATTTTGTTATGAATAAATATGCTCATTGCATCGGAACGATAAGCTTCAAGTACAAATTTGCCAGGAGAGTGATAACTGTAGAGTTGCTAGAACACAAAGAGATCTGACATGTCTTCAGTGTTCTAGGGACTCCAACAAGCTCAACTACTACTGAAAACTGATAGTCAAAGTCAAGTAAGTATACAAAATATAAGTCGTGATGGTGAATTTTAACGACAGTATCTTAAAACTAAAGGTAAGAGAAATTAAAGTTACCTTGTATCAACCAG
Source organism: Erebia aethiops (assembly GCA_923060345.2). Classification (NCBI taxonomy): domain Eukaryota; kingdom Metazoa; phylum Arthropoda; class Insecta; order Lepidoptera; family Nymphalidae; genus Erebia; species Erebia aethiops. The sequence goes on along the minus strand of OV281079.1, from coordinate 1,500,342 downwards.
TCTCATGATGTTGCATCTCTCCGCACAAGCCGCCGACATGATTGTCGTCTGCGCCCCGGAATCGATGAAAGCTTTCACCGGGAACCTGCTCGGAAACACAACCAAATCAATCGATAGCAGAACCAATAATGATCTTAATGAAATTCTAACGCTGATAGTGTGGCTAATTCATTCATACACAATTAAGATACTCGTAAAATTACAGCTCATCTTGTATCGGGCGGGATTCTGAAATGGATAGCAACATATTTATAGATTCAGGGATTGTATACCTCAGAATAAGCCAGACTGTTGGCTGACGGTCACCATTAAACTGTGGGTCTAGAAGCATTATCATGTTAAGGACTACTTAAACGACAAGGAAGCCTGGCAATAATTTGCTCTAATGTCTCTGATAGTTCCTTGGTAAGAATATTTGTGAGATGGTGATAATAAAAATAAAAAAAACCCGGCTGAGTTTGTTGTGGGCTCTTCTCAGACCAGGGCGCGTTTGGAACCCTCGTAGCTTTAGTTTTAAGATACCGTTACCCATTATCACCATCATGCTTTTTAAGTACCTACGTATGTAATTTTTAGACGAAAATAAGTGTACCTACAGTATACCTATATTTAATAAATAAATGACTATGACTATGACTATGACTATGACTATTAACAGTTGCACAAGTACTCGTATTCCCTAAACAATAGCTGTGATAATAAAACAATGTATTCTAATTCTAAAAATATTTCCCTATGGATTTAAGGGACATGAAAGAATAGAGAATTGGATAATCTTTAAACTTCTTCATTTGTTAATTTCATATAGGACATACAGGTGTAGGATGATACATTTTGACTCAACCAACAGTTTGGAAATCAAAATCAACTGAGGAGAGCCGGCAAGAAATTAAGCAATAGCTTTCTTCGAAGAGTAATATGTTACATAAACCACAGCGTTGGGAGGAACCGCCAATTCGTTGCTGGCTCTTGAGAAATTTGTTTATCCGCCCTTTGTAGAGTCCCATATTATAATCATGAGGGAGCACAGAAGATGGAAGCTGGTTCCATAATTTCACTTACCCATTAACATGACAGTTGATGTACAACATGACAACAGTGCCAAATGTCTCCGGGTTGTACTCCATAGCAGCTTCCATGTTAGCTTCTATGTTCTTCTGCCGGATCTCCTCAGCTATCATACGCTGCGCTTCGGTGTCGAATGGGTCCGAATTCATCATTCTGTGACAAAAATTATTTTGTTATTACAATGGCTCAGAAGGCCTGAAACCCAGACTTCTAAAACCAGTTAATTAAAAAAAAAATATTAGAATGTTTTATTTTTATTTATATATTTTTATCAAGCAATTCAATCAACAAGGTAAACTTAGATTGTGTATAACTTTTAATATAACTTTGTGATAGTGAGTAATTCATAATTCATTTATTGTCAAGAACATAGTACATTATAATACATATAGATACATATTACAGATGTTACATTAAAGACATAGTAGGTTCTGCATGTTCTACAGTAACCGGTGTACAATTTTCAAGTTTATATTATTAAATAATCCTTACATTCAAACTATAGAAAATCAGTATGAAATGAAATGAGGAATGTAAGTAATTTAAAATCAAACGATCTGTGTTTCTAGAACTACGAATATGAGTATAATATGTATTGCTTGCAACTGTAAACAATGTCTTATGTTTTTTGACAAAACAACAGATTTCAAATATGTATAAACAAGGAAGCGGCAGTAATTTTAATTTTTTAAATAATGGTCGGCAACTGTCTAGAGGGGCAGCACCACAAATAGCCCGAACACATTTTTTTGGGCAATGAAAGCCTTATTAACATCAGTGCCATTGCCCCACAAGATCACTCCATATCTGAGAACCGACACAACATAAGCGTGATACACTGAAACTACAATTTTTAAATCTACTACTTTTTTAAGACGTCTCAATACAAAGCAGAATCTATTAATTTTATGTAGGCCATTAAAATAGACTAAAAAGGAAAAACGGTTTGATATCAGAACAGCAAGAAGTAGATGTTCTCAATGGAGGACACACTTAACATGGGAAATATCACTGAACACTTGACCTGCTTAAAGTAGCCATTGATTGCTGATTTCCAATGGTGTTTCATCCTTGGACTCAAGTATCACTAAAGATAGTTTCTTAACTTACTTATTTATGTGCATTTTAATTAATTATGTATCTTTCGTGTTAGCATTATTACTATTTGTGATTATATCTCATGAAACAGAAAGTATAATATCTATCAATTTGACTAGTTTCATGTTATTCAATTTAATCTGCAGATTTTGACATCATATTGAAAATAGTATAAATGTGAGTGTTTTGACGATGGTAATTCAGTCTCCTGCCGGCAGACACAGCGATTATTGAATACCTTTGTGTTTAGATCATCGCAATTTTATTTAGAGCTTAACAATAGCAATCGTGGCCGGACCAAATGAATATTGTCTTTAAGTTTACCCAACTTTCATCTAATTACATCAAATCTCTCGTGGAACCTCTACACATTTAATCATTTACTCTTGCAAGTTTCAAATGAGAGATTAAGTGTTATATTAATACTTACTTCTGGATTGTCGCCTACAGTTGCTATAACATTAGACGAAAACCTTATGATAGGTTGCATAGGCAGATAAGCCTATATGCTACTCATTATCCCAGAAAAATCAAGGAGTTCCCCTGGGATTCCCAAGCCTTCATCCGCATGGACGAAGTTGCAGGAATCATGAAATCTAGTATTGTATAAAATAATAGGAAAGGGTTTACAAATTCACTCAAGCAAAGTGTTACCTCAGTCAGTCACTGCCGCCAAAACCATTGGATCTAGAAAGGCGAAACATTGTACAGAGGTTCCTTTTAAGAAAACCAAGAAATCCATTCTTATTTTTTGTATAATTTAGTCAAGAAAACATTGATCTTGAGCGAGTTTAATATGGAAGCCGCGGGAAGCAAGCAGCACAAGAACATGTCTAGTGGAGATCCATGCAGGAGACATTTGTCAAGCAATGGAGTTCTATACGACATATACAAGAAATAAGACTGGGTTTGTTGAATTTTTTTCAGGAGCTATGGTATGAGTAGTTACTATATTATGGAAATAAAAGCTCACCTTATTCTTTGCTGCTGGCGTTCTGTGCGAGCTGATATTTGTTCCCGGAGGACAGAAGCAAAGGTATCTAGGGAAAGTAATGGATTTGAAATTAATAGAAAATTAAAGTCAGCACTCAGCAGCAACTTATGATCACCACCACTACATCTCATTAAAATCCCGCTGCTTAGGCACAGGCCCCCACTCTCATAGAGAATAGACCCATGCTACTCCAATGCAGGTTGTCGAGCTATGATAACACTATATGTTAAGTTACTGGTGAGTCTACCACTACATGTTAAGTTAATGACTGCCCTATTATTGTAATAATTGCTATATTATCCAAATGTAAATGTAGGAAAACACAAATTTTTTTACTCCACTATCGGTCAGCCCTTGACTGCGGCCTCACAGTGGTAAGTGATGATGCAGTCTAAATGCGAGCAGACTAAATCATTTAATGGGTATTATAATAAACTTATACCCCTAGCTAATTAACATGACATGGTACTGGAATACTAAATTGCTTGATGGCATGTCTTTGCAGATTGGGGTGCTAACTAACCATGGACCCTCATTTAACATAGGAGTAAGTACCTCTAGAACTAATTAGTTATATTGTAACCAGTTCCCAAAGTAAACAAAGGATTTTAAGTTATTCATCTTTTTATTGTTCAGACTATTGATTAGTGCAGTGTCATACTGTACAAAATGGCATCAATCAATAAAGCTATCAAACAAAATGACAACCTGCCATCCATTGGTGATAAAATAGGTCAGTGATCTGACTGGTCACGATATCTAGCTACACTCAAACCACAGGGTAGAAATTTGCTTCCATTATAAAGAGTCTGATCAGAACTGATTTGATTCCCTGGAGCAGTTGTTTTAAACTGATACACTTTAACTGCAGCCAGCAACCATTTTAAGAAATCATGACTGCTACAAGCTGACAATATATCTCTTCACTAAACTTTAAAATAAACATCTGAACAAACTCTGTGCTCCAAGCTGTTCACGGTTCCTGTATGAAACCAAGTAAGAGTAAGGGTCTAACAAAACTTCCAGATGTTGTTAAGTTTTGCCTGCAACCGTTACTAATTGTCACCAGGTAAAGTCAAATGCTAACTTGTCATTAAACAAAAAGAATTACCAAGGTTGCCACTTAGCAAGGCATCGGCCAGTCTAGGGTTGTTTTGTTTGAGCAAAGCGAGTTGATCAGGATTAGCTAGGAACATTTCCCTGATGATGCGTGGGTCCTCTTCTACAGGCGCGTTCCTCGCAGCCATAGAGGTGCTAGCGGCTCCTTGCGGCACATGAATATTACTGAAGTCAAGGTTTGCTAGTCCGCTTGGTAGAGCTGAAAATGGATGATATTTTTTTGTAATTTATTTATTTTTGAAGATCAAAATGCTTTTTTTTACAACAACCAACTGACAAGTTTTATTTTTATTTTTTATTTACTTTCTTACTGGACAGCACGTGCATGTGACAGGATGTCAGAATTGTCAAAAAAAGAACATGACAATGCAGTTTCTAACAGTGCTGTTAACAGGCGAAAAAGTGTGTGGAATATTGTGCCTACCTTGGTTAGCGTCGTTCGCATTCAACGAAGAGTCCGAGCGCGACACCATGCGCAGCATCACGATGACGTCTCCGTCGTGAACCCCCAGCTCCTTCAGGGACTTCTTGTCGTGAATCATAGGCTTCCCGTTGAAAGTCAACGTGATATCAGACGCGGGAAAACCTGACTCTATTTCACAAAAAGCCTTGAAATTCTCCAACTCCAAATCTTCGGACACATCGAGGACGAAAATTTCGTCGTTCAGCGTAGAAACTGTTACTTTCATTGTGAGATATTAACGACACACAGAGACTGAGCGAACTGTTTACTGTAAACTGTTGTACGCGGTACTGAGGTAAGTATGTGTTATTTATATTTCGGGAATGACTGTCCAAAACATCGTAGGGTACGCACGCGTTGAGAAAATGCACAGGGTTTTCTCAGAAAGCACGCACAAATAAAACTTTTTGATTTATTCCCACTCAGTCCCGAACTTCGCAAAGGTGGCAGGCAGTTGCTAGGTATGTGCCACTTTCATTTTATCGGTTTCGTTTTATCATAGAAAAATATTTTAATTAAATCCTTATCCTCTCAATATAACACTTAACACCAACTTTGTGAGCTTTGAGGTATTTTATGCTTACAAATTTTTTTCCGATACTTGATTGGTTATTAAGCAAAAAAAGATCCAGCTCCTGCGAAAAATCGATATCTAATGTCAAATGTCATGTTTAATTTACGATTCGCAAAATGTGCGCATTGCCCATCTCTAGAAAAAAAGTAAATGAGGGGAAAGCCGTGGAAAACCTTTGTTGATAATTTTCTTTGACTCTTTGTAGTTTGTGCATTTTCAGTTGTGTTCGCATTAAGTCGGCGATGTTTTTTATAGATGAAAAATTCTTTAAATGTTTTTATGTTAATTGAGTAGGTCATGGTAGTCGGTTAATTTATTTTACAATGTGAATGTGAAATCGTCTGACGTACATAATGGTAAGGCATTTATGTATTTACTTTAGTCTTTCATCAAAATATTGACCGTGTACATGTCTGGCTGTGCTTTTGATGACTAGTTTTATTTGGCGATAATGGTTTGGCGAATGTCGAGATAATGGTGAAAGTAATTGATAATCATAGGAGCAAAAACTGGTTGTTGTTCCTTTCGCAAGTTAATGAGTAATGACTAGGTACATAACGTGTACATGATGTTCTAATTTTAGTGTTTAGTTCATTTTTAGTTGTTTTGTCACGCTTTCTTACATCCAAATTGTTTCTATCAATGTGTAATTTAATTTCACAGTTGTTGTTGAAATGTTATAATTTTTTTGCTTAAACATGATTCACAGTAATTAGGTAGATAATACAAGTCAAAGTAGTGTTTTTAAGTTTTTAAGCTATTAGCTTAGCAACCATCATTAAGTTAATTATGAAATAATTATTTACCTACTTAATGAGTAAGTAATAGGTAGGTAGCATTAGCAAAACAATTAATAAATACTATGCTGAATTTAGATAAATTTAGTTTAAATCCAATTTGTGTTTGGGACTGATAATAACCTAGAATTCGTCAGGTACAGCTGCAAGCCAAAATTAATTTAAAAAAAACTATAATTGTTAGCAATATAAAGCTTCTTCCTGCAAATTTGCCTGCATGATGTTAATACTAATGATGATCATCTCAACAACTAAAAAATTCTCATCAGCTCTTATGAAAGAAATGAGATCTCATCTGACAGTAAATTATGTGGCAGTCTATCATGGAAATAGGCTAATTTGGAAGGGGATGTAGGATGTAGTTTTTCGTATAGTTAGGTAATATAGTTTAATTTCTAAGTAGGATCATACATGAAGGCAAAATTGATTAGTGGCACATCTTTAAGTATATAACATCCAAAACCTTGTCCAGTCAGATTCAAATTGACTTCTCATCAACATCAACGAAAATGTGCAGAATACAATATTTGGTATCAGCGGGATGGTTCAGTTGACTGTACCTGCGCAAACCTTCACTCGCGGCTAACTTCCGAGACGTTGCTGAGACGTCCTGATGTTTGAATTGAACTGTACCTAAACTTATACATTATCATTGTTTTCATGACACATGATTATCTTCAAACGCAAGCCTAAAAAAAGATAACTTTGGCAAATAACAGTCAGACAAGTCACTACTTTATGTTACTTATGTTTTTCTTCTTGAGAAGGGAGCTATGCAGGACTCATGGAGACCTAGTATTATATAGGCCATTGCTGATCAATTGTGATGGCCACCTTTTATAGTTCCATACCAAAACTATTTTCTGCCAAGAACAGCACTGCAGTAACCATAAGTTAAGTACTATCGCACCGCAAGACATTGTCAGGGCTTGCATCCGTGTATAGTTGTAATCCCATGGACACATACGAAGGGATTTGCTTCCTCGTTTCTAATTCTAACTGCTAGGATATAGAAATCCCAGCTTTAGTTTTTCCATCTGCTTATAATATTGGTATTTTCAAATCAAGAGTGAATACTGAATACGCATCTTCTAAGCGAGCGTGCTTGACCTTAGGCTGCATCACTACTTCCAGCAAGTTTGATTGCAGCCAAGAGCTAGTCTATAAATTAAAAATAAGTTAATACTTTCGAAAATAGTTGCTTGTAACAATAATTTCTTGTAGGAATCCGTGTAAATATTGAGTGCAATAGCACAGTGGAAGCATGTCTTCAGTCGGCCAGTTAGTGCCGCAGGTCACCCGGGGGCCACCCAACATGACCATAAAGTTCAATGGCCCCCATATAGAGGGCTCCTTCTGCTCGATGATTGACTACAAGTACGACCCAGTCATCAGTGTCATTTGTGCTATGTACATTATATTTGGAATTGTGTACACTATATTTGGTGAGTTTTATTTATTATGATATTTTATTTTAAATAGATGATACCACAACATCGCTTTTTGGATTTTAGTTAGGAAAGCAACGTATCTCTGTACCTACTTTCATCAAAATCTATTGAATATAATATGGGCTATGAAAGTGTAACTACCCTTTGACATATGTGAAAGTGCTTCTGTCTGTCAACTGACAGATTTGTTATAGTAGTGAGACTAGCTACTGCCTGTCGTAATTATACATTGATGTAGAATTTTTTTAGTACCTATACTAGATGTAGGATTAGCGCTTCAAAAATGTCCCCGACAAATTACAGCACAAATACGAAAGTGCTCTTATTTGCCACTAGTATGAGCCAACCTTAGCCAACATAACGACGCGTCAAAATGCTGCAGTGCTCATATAAAAAGTGTGCTAATATCCTTTGGCCAATGTTTGTGACAATGCGTCAAATATTGTAACAAACATTAGATAGACGGGATGCATGGAGTAGTGTTGGTGTTTTAAAAGTATTGTTGCTTAGTGATTCCCTGGTAATCCATTTCGTTATGCAGTAGAGTTGTTTAAGCCATCTAAAATATACAGATAACATTAATTATGTTCAAATTCATTTTGATAAAATTGATATTACTGGAAACACACATACCTTAGTTACATAAATACACATAAAATACATGGGTACATAAAGATATTATATACTTTACATAAATATTTTATAAAAAAATGTAGTAAAAAATAATAAAAGCCGCAAAGGCTAAATCTGAATAAAGTTTACTTGGTACTTTTTAAGTTTACGTGTAATACGTCAATAAAACGTAGATTTTTAACCTTGATATTAATTTTAAAATGAAACTAAGTAAGGAAAATTTAATTTTTAAGTTAAAATCTTACTTCTTAAACAAATGTTAGGTAGTTTAGTTTTAGTTTCCTCATGTTTTTACACAGATACTTATGCATATCATAACGTTGTATAGTTATAAATATTGATAGAAGAGGAGAGAGTACGCCATTTAAACCTACGTGGTTTTTCGCAGTGCTACCCACCAAAACTGTATCAATATTTATTTTGATAAATAAAACATACTGTACAAGTATAACACATAAGTGTGTTGCTGGGGCGCGTAAGCTACTCGTAGTAATAAATATACACGACCACATACCACCACGATATACAACTTTAAAAAAATCAGCAACTCCATGTCTCCATTGTTCTATTTGAATTTTGTTCCATTGAATTTTTTGTTTTTGCCTTTTTACAAAGACAAAAGGTCTTAAATATAAACATACTACATTCGTAATTCAACTTAAATTCTAAGTTTTAAGGTTTATAATAAATTGACGTTGTTGATATTGACAATGTGATGCCAAGAGTTGCGTCTTGTTCCAAAATAGTGTAAAGGTATCAATTTGGCAACGTATGAAGTACCTTATTGCTTACATATTAAGTTTTATTTTAATAATAAATATTTTTGTACTTATTTTAAAAATTACTTTTTGTTTTGGATTGAAAGGTTATTCCTACCTTTTCTCTGATGACAGAACGTCTTAAAAATTAATATTTTCTAATCGTAATGTAGCTTTATGTGTTAAACTTAAGGTGCATAATTAACTGAAGTTGTTGCTAATATAATACCTTTTTCTACATTTCCCACTCAGCATACAAATGTTTATGTGTGTGCAAATTGGGACATTTTTGCGATATTTTTTGTTCGTGACCCTGCTTCTAGTACTCATTCTATTTCAATGTAATTATATAAAGTCAAGCATGTCAACAGATCTTTGCTAAAAGGTACACTACACTTTTAGTGCGTGAATAAAATATAAGATGTGACGGTGATAATTTTAGTTACGACGGTTCTAAACGCACCCTGAGAAGAGCCTATTTTTTTTGAGCTCGACACCTATAACATGTTGATCTGGCCAAGGTACTATACCAGAAGAAACCTTCACGAAAGTTCTAAGAACAACATTCGTAGTCGTCGACCATCAACCCATACATTTAGGTTGAAAGGATGGGCCGTGAAAACGTAGTAACTAGTAATAGACCTACACTTTTACATTAATTTATTAAATTAATTATTATAGAAGTAACTGTCGATATGTATGGCAAATTTCGCACTCATAGGTTAGTTTGCAAAGTTCAAAGTCGATAAACAGTTCCAAGTTGCATCGTAAGTATTCCAATTTAGAATTTTTGTACAGGGGCCATACTGCTAAGTCTTACAGCCGTTGCTTCATTTATTATTGACTTCAGTGTTTGAAAAATTATAATCCTAATTTTAGGAACGTCAAGATGATATCAAACTGTCATTTAGGGTAATATTGCTTTAGTATTGCTTAAAACCTTGGCAGTATGTGATGATGATGTGATAGCCTAGTGATGTAGGCTTCAGCTTCCTGCAGCCTGATTCTGTAACTCAGTGGCTATCAAAGAGTGAAAGCCACTGACATATATTCTTTATCCATTGAAGGTTTGCTATGAAAACTTAATTTTTATTTCATAGCAAACCTTCAATGGATAAAGAATATATGTCAGTGGCTTTCACTCTTTGATAGCCACTGAGTTACAGAATCAGGCTGCTGGTCGGGGGCACCTCTTTCGAAGCTATGTGCGTTATTGATGGCGATGATTTGTTGCAGGCTACCGATGTTTCAAGGCGAGCATGTTTCTAACTGGATTCACATTCGGCACAGCGATCGTGTATCTCATTTGCCTCCAAGAGTACTTGATGCCGCCCTACGGAAATGTCGGTAAATATCGATACAAAGTAAAAGTACCTATGCCGTACCACACCACATTGTGTGGATACACTAACTACACTTTTTACACTGTTGTGATGTATCCACATACCACACCAAAGCATTACGCTGACGGTTTTTGGGAGTTTTTGTCACAGATTTGTGTACCTACCTAGTTAATTCTTATTTTTTTGTTTTTGTAATTTTATTATGTACCTAATCTTTGTCCAAGTAATCAAGAAATATTTATTTATCTAAACTAATATTATAAAGAGGAAAGATTTGTTTGTTTGTAATGCATAAACTCAAAAATTACTCAACCGATTTTAAAAATTCTTTCACTTATAGAAAGCTACAATATCAGCGAGTATCATTGGCTAGATGTGTTATTTTCAAAAAAATTAGAGATCCTTACGAAAATCGCAATAATGTCAACGAAGTTGGAAATCGTCTCTTCTGAAAGCTTACGTGGCGTGCGCTGCCATAGGTAAAGTTACACAAAAGCAATGTACGGTGCAATTGTTTCTCAAAATAAGTTCTAGTAAATTCAAAATTAAAATCTTTTTTATTCCAGTGCTTTTGAATCCCCTCTCTTTCCCTCTTTCCTATGACAGAGGAGGCCTGTGCCCAGCAGTGGGACGTTAATGGGCTGTTGTGGTGGTGGTGGCTTTTGAATCGTCGAGTGAATGTACGAGTACCATTTATTCGGAGTGACATTCCTGTCTAGAGGAATCAGCACGAAACTGAAATAACTGAATAAGGGTTCCGGCTGAAAATCAGTGCTGTATGTGTTTGTGCTTGCACTAGACATGCAGCATTATGCTGAGCCTGGACCATTTTTCAGGTTGTGCCACACGTCATGCAGTTCATTCCTGCGCCTCTTTCCTGTAGTATAGCTGATAATAATTATATCTTCTCTAGATCGTGAGGTGCAGTGGTGATCTACCTCTTTAGGTATCCTATTTATGTGTGGCACAATTGTGGAAATAAATGTTTTTTCTTTCTTTCAAACTCGGCAAAAAACAGCCAAAAACCTAACAATTGTCATACCTGACCGGGAATCGAACCCAGGACCTCGTGATCCGCAGTCGACTATGCTAACAGGCAATAAATCAGGATCAAGTAACGTTAGTACGCGTGTTATAGGCGTGGCGGTGTGCGCGGGCCTGCTGTTTGGGCTGATAACGATGCTGATCCAGTACGTGGGGCTGTTCATGACGGGCTTCCACACGGGACTGCTGCTGGCCATCGCTGGCCTCGCCATATATGACCACTTCCTCGAGGCCAGGCCGAATACGGTGAGTACATTATGTGTTTGCATTCATTTTTCAGGTAGCGTACCTGTAAAAGGTAGATTTGCAACCCTTTTAGGAGCTACGTGCTTGAACACGTACAGACTTGAAATTTGGAATATTTTTAGATAATCTTACCCAGCCTTATTGCTTATAAAACCCTGAAATGGAGGGGTTCAAATTGAAAGTGGGTCTACTATATCGAATGGGGTATCATATGGAAGGGTTTACTTTGCTTATTCTAAATTTCCACCTTTCCCCCACCCTTACCTCTGATGTTTGCAAAGCGAAAGATCTGAAATAATTAGAGTTGATAGAAGTATAAATAATGGAAACGTTCCACGAAAAATGTAACGAAATTTTCTAGCCAGGATAATTTTTATAGAAATCAGTCATAAATATTTACCTTAGTACTTTACAACTTAGTTCTTTGCTGTTGTTTCTAACTTTACAACTTAGTTCAGGATCAGAAATTAAATGGTTTTTTTTTTCAGAGATTTCTATAAATTTAGCAGAAAAAATAAAACGGACTCTACAGCTAGGACTGTATTTTTACGCTGACGCTTCAGAAGATTTTGTCTCTAATAAAATTGCTTATATTAACTATTCATTGATACAAGCCGCTATTTCGCAAAAAAGAATATTAAATATTCAAACCCCTATTTGACTTCGACTTGTCGATAAGTCACGCCTTTTGCTTATATGTAAAGTTGCAGCATTCAAAACTTGTAGGTACACACATTATATTTGCATTAATTATATGCGGATGATAATCTTCCACGCCCGCAATCGCATGTGAGCATTGAAAAAGTACCGGTTGTGTGGTAAGAGATCGCAAACGTATGATAGTGTTATCTTTGGTGCACTTACAAATTACAACACATTAATTAAGACAGTTCCAAACGCGCGTAATGTAAAATAAATAAAATAGAGGTTTTGTTTGTGCGACTGCCAACTTTATGCAACGACGCCAATATTAATAAACTGACATTAGCTAAGTACACGTTCTCCGGTATCGGTCTAAAGATTCTGATTTCCATATAAGTCACTAGATGACGCCCGCGACTTCGGGATCAAAAGTAGCCTATATCCTTTACAAACTTTGTATCCCTTGTATTACAAACTATCCCTGTACCACACTGTACCAAATTTCATCTAAATCGGTTGAACAGTGGGCTGTGAAAGCGAAGCAGACAGATAGACAGACGAACGGACTGACACTTTCGATATTTATAATATTGGTATGGATTATCCCATTTTTAACCTCTTTAGGAGGGAAATTTCCAAAAATCCTTTCTTAGTGATTGCCTTTCGTCATGAAAAGAAACAACAGTACTATCAAGTTTTTAAACCCATCGGCTTAAGCTTTTTGATAGATCACTGAATTAGTCAGTTGGGGTAAATTTTTTAACTAGTAATAGTGAAAATCAAAAAAAACTAATGTGTTTTTATTCAAATAAACTTTTACATGTGTTTTTGATTCGTCGAATGAATCTACCGACGAGTGAATCGCGGGAATTATTTAGATTCTAGTTGCACATATTATAATGTAAAGTACGGGAGGAGGTAGGGGAGGCCAGACGGGTGGAGGCAGGGACCGCGCCAGGTTGATAAACCGACGGAGTTCCCCTGAGTCCGTCAACCCTGCACATCTGCGTTGAAACGATCGTCAGACGTAAAAACTTTCTCATCTTTGGCACTCGTGCAGGGCATTTATTATATTCCAATTGTTAGATTTTCGTCCATGAGAACGAAAGTTGTTTTATTATGCGTTTAACGTCTAAGTAGGTAGATACAGCAAGACGCAAGCGTGATTACCTTTTTTTGCAAATGATTTGGGCAAAATGTTTTGTATATCATCATATATACTAATATTATAAATGCGAAAGGTGGCGAAAGTCAGTTTGTTTCTTGGTTTGTCCTTCAATCACGCTGCAACGGAGCAACGGATCGACGTGATTTTTGGCATGGGTATAGCTGAGGACCTGGAGAGTGACATAGGCTACTTTTCATCCCGTATGATTGAGGAGTTCCCGCGGGAATCCAAAAAAACTTATTCCACGCGGACGAAGTCGCGGGCATCAGCTAGTGCCATTGAAATAGAATGAGTACTAGAAACAGGGTCACGAACAAAAAATATCGCAAAAATGTCCCAATTTGCACACACATAAACATTTGTATGCTGAGTGGGAAATGTAGAAAAAGGTATTATATTAGCAACAACTTCAGTTAATTATGCACCTTAAGTTTAACACATAAAGCTACATTACGATTAGAAAATATTAATTTTTAAGACGTTCTGTCATCAGAGAAAAGGTAGGAATAACCTTTCAATCCAAAACAAAAAGTAATTTTTAAAATAAGTACAAAAATATTTATTATTACAATAAAACTTAATATGTAAGCAATAGTTTTATTATATACTTGTCATTCAACACAATGATTTTTAATTTTATATCTATCGTCTAGCATCCAGTTATGGTATTCAAATTTTATCAGAATGGGATGAGAACCCCTTTCGGGTATAGGCCTCCCCCAGAGCTTTCCATGGTCCTCTTTGAGAGGCTTTGTTGACCCATTGATTCCCCGCTATCTTAACGATGTCTTCCGTCCACTTGGATTTGGGTCTTCCCCTTTTTCTTTTCCCCGTAGGGCCAGTCCATGTTGTAACTTTTTTAGTCCATCTTCCATCGTTTAGCCTCGCTATATGGCCGGCCCACTGCCATTTTAGCTTCAATGCGTGTGTCAGAAAGTCGATAACTTTCGTTTCTGCTCTGATATCTGTAGAGTTAAACTTTTGAATTTTCCTGACGCTCAGTAGACTGCGTTCCATTGCTCTTTGGCAGACTAACAGTTTACTTCTCGTTTTGTTGGTGTGGGTCCAGGTTTGTGCACCGTAAGTTAAGCATGGGAGTAGGCAGGAATCCATGGCCAGTTTCTTAAGCTGCAGCGGTAACCGACTCTTGAATATTTCTCGTAGAGACCAATATCTGTTCCACGTTTTTGAGACTCTCCTTTCGATTTCGTCGAGAGTGTTTTGTGCTTTAAAAGAAATCTGTTTTCCTAAGTAGATAAAATCTTCCACGTATTCTATTTCGACGTAATCTATGTATATAGCGGTGGGACTAGAGTTGGTCATGAGCTTAGTTTATTTATTATTGTAACATGAGTTTTATTTATTTTATTATTTATGTAAGCAATAAGGTACTTCATACGTTGCCAAATTGATACCTTTACACTATTTTGGAACAAGACGCAATTCTTGGCATCACATTGTCAATATCAACAACGTCAATTTATTATAAACCTTAAAACTTAGAATTTAAGTTGAATTACGAATGTAGTATGTTTATATTTAAGACCTTTTGTCTTTGTAAAAAGGCAAAAACAAAAAATTCAATGGAACGAAATTCAAATAGAACAATGGAGACATGGAGTTGCTGATTTTTTTAAAGTTGTATATCGTGGTGGTATGTGGTCGTGTATATTTATTACTAGCTTACGCGCCCCAGCAACTCACTTATGTGTTATACTTGTACAGTATGTTTTATTTATCAAAATAAATATTGATACAGTTTTGGTGGGTAGCACTGCGAGAAACCACGTAGGTTTAAATGGCGTACTCTCTCCTCTTCTATCAATATTTATAACTATACAATGTTATGATATGCATAAGTATCTGTTTAAAAACATTAGGAAACTAAAACTAAACTACCTAACATTTGTTTAAGAAGTAAGATTTAACTTAAAATTAAATTTTCCTTACTTAGTTTCATTTTAAAATTAATATCAAGGTTAAAAATCTACGTTTTATTGACGTATTACACGTAAACTTAAAAAGTACCAAGTAAACTTTATTCAGATTTAGCCTTTGCGGCTTTTATTATTTTTTACTACATTTTTTTATAAAATATTTATGTAAAGTATATAATATCTTTATGTACCCATGTATTTTATGTGTATTTATGGAACTAAGGTATGTGTGTTTCCAGTAATATCAATTTTATCAAAATGAATTTGAACATAATTAATGTTATCTGTATATTTTAGACGGCTTAAACAACTCTACTGCATAACGAAATGGATTACCAGGGAATCACTAAGCAACAATACTTTTAAAACACCAACACTACTCCATGCATCCCGTCTATCCAGAACAGTCAATGTTTGTTACAATATTTGACGCATTGTCACAAACATTGGCCAAAGGATATTAGCACACTTTTTATATGAGCACTGCAGCATTTTGACGCGTCGTGATGTTGGCTAAGGTTGGCTCATACTAGTAGCAAATAAGAGCACTTTCGTATTTGTGCTGTAATTTGTCGGGGACATTTTTGAAGCGCTAATCCTACATCTAGTATAGGTACTAAAAAAATTCTACATCAATGGCTAGTGCAGTAATAAAAGAATAAAGCATCGATGAATATATAGCATTATCTCGTTAAAAGATGGCCGCCATAAAACAGCTGCTGGTGTCTGAAACTGTCGGCCATTTTCGGCGGAGGTGACGTAGGTATAAAACTTACTTCCATCCGAAAAAATATCTGAATTATTCTCAACAATTAAGTGGCGCGGAGAAACTTTGCTTAAAAAATTAAAAAATACCAGTGCTTTAATACCTTCCCAATGAAAATAAATAAATGTGAATTTTATATGTAGATTAAATTAAAATAAATAAAAAACGTAAATAATACGTTTTTACTGGGAATTAAAATATCTCGCGTAGCTGCAAGGCGTTTCAAATACTTTAGATTTTTCCGCCTGTTTTGTCGCTTGCGACAAGGGGCTTTTTGTCGCTTTCAACGCTTAAAGCCATATTATTTAATTATTGTTGACTTTCGTGTTTAGAATTATAATTCTTATTATTTAGGAACGTCAAGGTAAGTCATTTTCAGAAAAGGTCGTGGCCCGCGCGTAGTGCAGTATGAAATGAGAGCGGTACTACGCCTCGGAATTCGAATTAGTTGGTGATAGAAATGGTAGCTGCTATCTTTAGTGGGGGGCAGGGGCCGCGTGTCGTCATTTTGACGCCTACAAAATGTGTACCAAAAAAACAAAAAACCAAACAAGTCAACGAAAATTAAACTGTAACGCTATGCTGATAAATATACTTTTCTAATAACACGCATAATTTTAGAGCATGCGATTTCTATTAACATTTACGGTTGGGACATACTCAAGAGATGTGCAATGTTTTGAGCGCGGAAATCATCGCGGCATTGATTATTGAGTTTTTACAAACCAATCAGTACTTTTATACAGACTTAAAACGTTTGAAATTATTATTGAGTAAAGTTTCCCTTAATTCGTTAGATTAGCTTTTTCAGTTGCTCGCAACAGTCTGTAGAATTCTAAACTCATTACTTTCGAAAGGTACACAATATTACTTTAATCGTTGTTTTGGGCATAGATAATGGAGAGATAACTTGGTATTTGGATTAGTTTTATGTGTTGATAAAAAAAATACAATAATCACTGTAATACTTTTGAATTACGTGTTGCATTGGCCTTTAGAGGCCAAGAGAGGCACTTAGGTGCTGATTTCACCAACTCCGCGTTACGTTTAACCTATAGGATTGAAACTGATGTTTTGACAGATGTTATGACTACATGACTGTCAAAACATCAGTTTTATTGCTGTCAATGTCAATCCTAGGTTAGACGTTATTCGGAGTTGGTGAAATCGACACTAAGATACATATTATGGGCTTTCCTTGTTTAGGGGTCAGGATTTCAATGTATTTTCCTATGAATTTAACTAATAAGTACTTAATTATTTTCTTGCTAGATGATGCACGGACGATTAAGTTTTTTTTAATTCCCGGGGGAACTCCTTAATTTTCCTGAATAAAAAGCCTATTTAGCTATTCTAGTTATTCTGTTGTGTGTGGGTGTTGCAGCGTGGATCGCCGTGACCCCTATACGTACTGCGACGCGGTACGTAGGGGTCACGGCGGCTGCGGCTCAAGCTCTCATGTTCATTATTGAACAACAAAAGCGGTGCGCCATGTTTTACAGGGTTGCCAACACAAGGAAAAATCATTGCCTTTTCCGAGTGTAGACAACCGTAGCATTTATCTTCGTCTTGCCGTAGTCACTGACAAGAGATACTTTGTATCTGCCCCATAGATATAAAAAACAGATAGCTACATTTGTAGCTTGTAATATACAAGACCCAGCTATTAGCTGTAATGTAATTGGCAACTGTACATATTGTACTGAGAATATTGATATTAGTAACTTTACTAATTCCAGTCTTTTGACACCGGATTCAAATTGTATGAATCTGAGTGCTAGTATTTTAACTCCAGATACAAACAATTGTAATATAATTGTTGGAAAAAATATTTTAAACTAAGTAGGTAATAAGACAACAGGTAAGGCGTGTAATATTAATCTTGTACACCAGAATATACAGGGCTTACCTGGCAAAGAACATGAGATTGAGCTTTTTATTAGAAATTTTGATATTGACATTTTATGTCTTACTGAACATTGGCTCAATAGTTATCAATTATTATTCAATCTTAAGAATTACTCTCTGTCAAGTGCGTTCTCCAGAAAGAAAGCTATACGCGGAGGGTCTTTAATAATAACTCGTAACAATAACAATTGTAAAGAAAGAAAAGACATTGTTAACCTTTCCGTTGAACGCACTATTGAGCTGTCCTGTGTTGAGTTGGAGCGATACATCATAGTTTGTGTGTACCGACCTCCTTCAGGTGACCTTGCACTGTTTGAGGATGTTATGGAGGAGGCCCTAAGGCGGATATGTAAGTCATCCAAAAAAATTTTAATCTGTGGAGACTTCAATATAGATATTTTGCATCTCACTTCTCCAGCTGAGAAATTACTTAACTTATTTAAAAGTTTCAATTTAGACAACATTTTTATTGAACCTACAAGGATAACTGCAAGTACAGCTACCTGTATTGACAATATTTTCAGTGACTGTAAAATTGTCAACAAATCCGTCATTACTCATCTAAGATCTGATCACTGCGGGCAAATGATATCTATACCTAGCTCTAAACAAAATATAACTAAAATAATAAAGTATAGGCCAGTTACCACTAAAAAAGTACAGAAATTTAAACATGAAATTTCAAATAATTTACCTACGCTCGATTTTACACAGGGTGGTCCGGATGAACTCTATAACACCTTCTTTGATCTGCTAAATTTTCAATTTAATTCCATCTTTAAAATAGTAGAAAAAAAATTGTTTAAGAACCTAAAATTTAGTGACTGGGCTACTGTTGGCATTTATAAAAGTAGAAACAAGTTATTTAGTTTGTATGCCGAAAAGCAATATAATTACACCCCCACATTTGTTAAATACGTCAGAAATTATTCAAAATTATTTAGAAATGTCTGCATACAAGCAAAGTCACTTCATATAAAACAAAAAATTATTAATTCAGATAACAAAATTAAAGCAGTTTGGGAAATAATCGCCGATGAAATTGGGAAACATAAAGTGGACGACAATAAACTGGAGCTAAAAATTAACAACCGTATTATTGACTGTAAAACAGAAATCGCAAACACATTTGAGAATTTTTTTCGAAATATTCCAGTCACCACTACTAGTTTCCTTAACTCCTCGCCAACAGAAGCCCAGAAACTTCTCAAGGATAGTGTCACCGAGTGCAGTGTGCTGTTTAAGTTTAGACATGTGACCCCATATGATATTATTAAAGTATTTAAATCTTTGCAACTTAAAAAAACCGGAGACCTATGGGGTATATCCGTAAAAATAATCGGCAATATTATTGATGTTATTGCACCATATCTTGCTCTAGTTTTTAATGAGTCTGTAAACTCAGGATCCTTTCCAAACCTTATGAAATGTAGTAAATTGATTCCACTTTTTAAATCGGGTAGCAAAAGCGATCCAAATAATTACAGACCAATTTCAATTTTGCCAACACTCAGCAAGATATTTGAAAAAATTATGCTCAACCAACTGCTTCAGCACTTTAATTCAAATAAACTTCTTCACTCCGAGCAGTATGGTTTTACTAAAGGTCGATCGACAATTGATGCGGGCGCCGTGCTGTTAAAACATATATTCGACGCGTGGGAGAAATCACAGAATGCTATTGGTATTTTCTGTGATTTGTCTAAGGCATTTGATTGCGTTGAGCACGAGACGCTTTTAGTTAAGTTGAGCTACTATGGAGTCAAAGACACTGCGCTTGGCCTCATTGCATCCTACCTCAGTAATCGCATTCAAACAGTATGTGTCAACGATGTGAAGTCATCCGGATCAGCCTCACTAATGGGTGTCCCTCAAGGCTCCATTTTGGGTCCCTTCATGTTCCTAGTGTACATCAATGATTTGCCATATTTTGTTCGTAACACTTGTGATATTGTACTATTTGCTGATGATACGTCCTTGATTTTTAAAGTCGATAGACATAAGGACAACTTTGACGACGTAAATACTGCAATTTCTCAAGTCACGAACTGGTTTACGGTTAACAATCTACTTTTAAATACAAAAAAAACTAAATGTGTCGAGTTTGCATTGCCGAATGCCAGATCCACAAGTGATATTAAACTAATGGTAAATAACGACATGTTGAAAATAGAAGATACTACTGTGTTCCTGGGGGTGACCTTAGACGCAAAGCTTCAATGGGGCACCCATATATCAACACTTGCTGGCAAGCTTAGTTCTGCTGCTTACGCTGTCAGAAAGATTCGACAGTTAACTGACATCGAAACTGCCAGGATCGTATATTTTGCTTATTTCCATAGCATTATGTCTTACGGAATCTTACTGTGGGGTAAAGCGGCAGATATTCAAAAAATTTTTGTACTACAAAAAAGGGCAATACGAGCAATTTATAATTTAAAACCGCGTGATTCACTTAGAGAGAAATTTAAAGAAATTGGTATTCTAACAGTAGCCTCGCAATATATTTACAGTAATATAATTTTTGTAAAACAACACATCCATAATTATAAAAAAAAATGCGATCTGCACGATAGGCCAACTAGAGGCCGTAATAAGCTCGTGACTCCATCGCTCCGCCTCAAAAAAGTCAGAAGGTCATTCGTGGGAATGGGCATTATTTTCTATAACAAAGTTCCACAACCTATTTTGGACTTGCCAATAAATAAATTTAAGAAATCCATTAAAAGTATGCTCCTGAAAAAAGCTTATTATACTGTTGAAGATTATGTAAATGATAGAGGAGCATGGATTTGATCGCTCCAGCAATGCTGGGGACAGCGGTTACTGATTATAAATTAGTGTTTGAATATTAGTATTCAATTCGATGCTTTGATACGGGTAGACTGGGTATGTCACGCTCTCTTTAAACATTTCTGTGGTGGTGTCGTGTGGTGCGGGTTGTTACGTTCCCTCAAATATGGTCGAGCGAAGCAATGGCTGGATCATGCGTCATGCTCGTGAACGGGTGCCACCGGCGGGAATGGGGCTACTTTCTGTCTGCCCGTCTTTGACATGAATTGAATAAACAAATTTAAGAAATCCATTAAAAGTATGCTCCTGAAAAAAACTTATTATACTGTTGAAGATTATGTAAATGATAGAGGAGCATGGATTTGATCGCTCCAGCAATGCTAGGGACAGCGGTTACTTATGTACACATTGATATAGTAATTGTAAATGAATTATTTAAAAAGAGCAACCACCGAGTTTCTTGCTGGTTCTTCTCGGTAGGAATGGCATTCCGAACCAGTGGTAGATTCACTTGACGATTCAAAAGTACTTGTAAAAGTTTATTTGAATAAAAAAAAGATTTGATTTGATTTGAGTCATAATTTACGAAGGCCGCAGCGGAGGAACAATACTATTATTTTGTTGCGCGAGTTATTTTATTCAATCCTAAAATGACTAAAATACGTGTTACAAATAAACAAAATATATAGCGGTAAATACTTAGCAAATAAAGCATTATTTTCGTCAAAATTTGCAAATCATAAAAATTGTTATTGTGGCCAATTCGGTTGTGCGCCATCTCTAAACAAAAATGACGGTTCTATTTATAATGATGTCCCTTTCATAATACTCCCTGAGGAAAGGGGCCGCGTTAGCTATAGAGCTGTCATTTTAGTTTAGTTTAGAGATTGTGATATATAGAATTGTCAACCTTTAGCCAGTGATTGGATGTAGTGTAGGTAATCAAGGTAAAACCCGGGCACCCGCGCTCGGGGAGTCTGTTTGCGCGTCAATTAGCGTCAATTAACTGTTAACCCACATGCAGCCACTGTTTGTTTGTAATGCACACCCCTTTGTGCTGTGATGTACACCGGTGCGTACTAATTGGCAATCCATACTATCAACATTTAATGTGAAAGTGTGTTTGTCTGTTATTTTTTAATTCCACTACAAGTTAGGCCTTGACTGTGATCTCACTTGATGGTAAATGACGATGCAGTCTAAGATGGTAGCGTGCTAACCTGTTAGGGGTGTGGAAGTTGTATTAAAATCATCCTCGATAAGAGTGTGTGGAGCAGTGTCGAATTATATGTTCCATTGTTTGATCTTTTTATCTCCCTCCTGATTTTGTCACTCGGCTGGAGAGTTGACATATAATAGTAATTGACCAATAATAATTTGACATTAAAAATTGAGATATGAATTAAAATATAATATAATATCTAGTATAATATAATACGCTTATTAATAAAATTCCTTACGATTAATTAAATAAATTATACCTATACCTATAATCGGTTTCTAGTTTCTACACGGCATCGCTAAATCGCTTGGCGGCACGTTTTTGTCGGTAGGATGGTAACTAGCCACGGCCGAAGCCTCCCACCAGACCAGACCAGAGAAATTCAGAAATTATAAATTCCCAAATTAAGTCTGCCGGGCAACAAACCCGGGACCTCCTACTATAAGACAACAGCGCTCAACACTGCGGCAGGCAGGTCGTTTGTTTGTAATGCACACCCTTTGTGCGGTGCTGTCTGAACCGTACTAATTGGCACGAGCAATCAACAATATACTATCATCATTAAATGTGAAAGTGTGTCTGTCTGTCGGATCGGTTGAACGGTTAGGTGATCCGTGCACATATGGAGCTGAGCCATTTTCGCAATTACCTATAATAAAACTGGCGACCAGCTTTGTTTAGTTTTGGCGCCAATCATCTTGTCGCGTCTGAATGTGACTGCAAGACGCGTCGCAATAGCATATTTATTTTCGCGCGTAGTATGTTGGTACGTAGACTGCGAAAGTTTGTGTGAGAGATGCCCAAACAAGCAGTCGCACCTCAGCTCAGAGATTACTATTTGATTGGCGCCAAAGTATATTTCTATACTTTACGGCGCTATACCCGTGGGAATTTCGAAAATTCCGTCCTGCAGCACTATTCCCCTTATAAAACATATTTGTCAATGGCTTTCATTTTTTGATATCCACTGAGTTAGATAGAGAATTATAGGGGGGCTGGTCTAGGTATATATAAAGTTACAGCTTTTAGCATGCTTGACTGCGGCCGACGAGGTCCCGGGTTCGAGTCCCGGGTCGGGCCATGATAAAGTATTGGGTTTTTCTGACTAGAAATTCTCAGTACTAGCTTAGGAAGTTGGCGGTGTTTCACCCCCGTGCCTCGGAGAGCACGTTAAGCCGTCGCGGGCCCGGTTATATTATCACTAACATGATAATAGTCGTTAAATCCCGCTAACCCGCACTGGAGCAGCGTGGTGGGTGTAAGCTCTAATTCCCTCTCTCCTATGAGAGTGGAGGCCTGTGCCCAGCAGTGGGACGTTAATGGGCTGTAATGGTGGTGGGTGGTTTTTGCGTCGTTGACTAGTCACTGAGTAGGTATTAATTGAACTAATACTAGTGATTCGCCCCGAACTGAGACCTCGCGGCGCCATCTATTGACATAAATGTGAAGTTCTGTTAAAATACTGAAGCTCATTAAAAATTAAATAATTCCGTTTCCTTACAATATTTATCTAATTTTAGTATTTGTTGTTCAAGTACAGGATATAATTGAAATAATTGATCAAGTTTCAGGCTCATCCTTTCAGAAAATTTAGAGTTCTGAGGTCATCTTTGGACGTTAGAAAATCTCCACTTTGAAAGCCCCCCATTTCGTCAATTTGGGGGAAAAATTAAAAAAAAAGTATTTTTGGACTCTATTCCTAACTAGTGGTTCGCCCCGAACTAAGACCTCGCGGCGCCATCTATTGACATAAATGTGAAGTTCTATTAAAAATACTGAAGCTCATTAAAAATTAAATAATTCCGTTTCCTTACAATATTTATCTAATTTTAGTATTTGTTGTTCAAGTACAGGATATTATTGAAATAATTGATCAAGTTTCAGGCTCATCCTTTCAGAAAATTTAGAGTTCTGAGGTCATCTTTGGACGTTAGAAAATCACCACTTTGAAAGCCCCCCATTTCGTCAATTTTGGGGGAAAAATTAAAAAAAAATATTTTTGGACTCTATTCCTAATTATCTTTAAAATGATATACCGCAACCCTATGTAACTTTATAAAAAATATTTTACTTCGCATTCGCTTCTATGAGAGCCCCCCTGAAATAAAGATTTTTATTATTTTTTAAGCCATATTCGGCGGGAGGCCATTGGTTTACATATTATATCTAAAGCTGAATTAATTGCGTTCAGTAATTCAGAAGTTATAATGCTCTGACAGACGGACGGACGGACGGACGGACGGACAAGTGCCAATTCACCCAAGTAGACTCAGAGACCTTCGCTTCGCTCGGTCAATTATTTTTAAAATGATATACCGCAACCCTATGTAACTTTATAAAAAATATTTTACTTCGCATTCGCTTCTATGAGAGCCCCCCTGAAATAAAGATTTTTATTATTTTTTAAGCCATATTCGGCGGGAGGCCATTGGTTTACATATTATATTTAAAGCTGAAGTAATTACGTTCAGTAATTCAGAAGTTATAATGCTCTGACAGACGGACGGACGGACGGACAGGTGCCAATTCACCCAAGTAGACTCAGAGACCTTCGCTTCGCTCAGTCAACTAAGTAGATGATGCCTGAAAAATCATCTACGTAGTCCTAAAAATCCCGGAGGAACTTTAATTACTTACCCACTTTTAATCCCGGAAAATCAGAGAGATTCCGGGATAAAAAGTATTATTGTGGAAGACGTAGGTATGGATTAGCATTGAATAGTAACTTTACATGACCATAATCACAGAATTGATAGAAGCAGAATGATCGTATGTCGATTGTAGATAACAAGATAATGAGATAATGTTCGAGTCAATGGCAAGATAATACGTTAACTCGCTGGATAAGGGGTGTATCTATTCAGGCTTCTCTAACAACATAATGGCGGCCTCAATTGCATCCCAAGAGCGTGTGCGGTGCACTGGAATACGCGATAAATTTCATCTCTTGTACTATAGCTAATGCACTGTAGTCTGGATGTAACGCATCGCCGCATCACCTACAATTTAGCTGTATTAAGCCTCTCGCGACCTACCTATTGTACGTTGACTCAAATCAAATCAATATATCTTTATTGAAATTTGGAATAAGAATAAGATGGGTCATAGTAAATTACGGCATATTTATCTAAAGCTCTGAGGGTTCCAAAAGTGCTCTGGGGCGATATGCTCGAATAAAGTGAATGAGTTATATACATTGCTGCTTTACTGTGTGAATTAAAAATAACATTTCGTAGCAAACTTTCAATGGATAAAAAAAATATGTTAAATAAGCTTGGCTAACACTTGATAGCCATGGAGGTAATTGGGTTGGGTCTGATTTTTTTTTTTTTAATCCACTACAAGCTAGCCCTTGACTGCGATCACACCTGATGGTAAGTGATGATGCAGTCTAAGATGGTAGCGGGCTAACCTGTTAGGGGCATGGCAGTTATATTAAACCCACACGCCTTCGGTTTCTGCACGGCATCGTACCGGAACGCTAAATCGCTTGGCGGCACGTCTTTGCCGGTAGGGTGGTAACTAGCCACGGCCGAAGCCTCCCACCAGTTAGCTGTAGTTAGCTGTAGGTAGTTGGCTGTAGTCGTATTTTCTTAGGAAAAGACCACAACAAATGCAGTTGGTTTTTTTATCATTTAAACTAATAGGAACTATCGCGGTGACATTGATGGTACTACTATTATTAATTTGCGTTAGGTCTAGCTACTATGTCAAAAATCTGTAATTATTATTTTTAACTTTACTACTTTAATTAGTATGTTAAAAATCCCGTGGGAACTCCCTGAATTTCCAGGATGAAAGGTGTGCATACCTCCTCTAGGATGCAAGCTATTTTTTTTAATAATAGATAATTCCCCTGCGACTTGGATACAACCCGCCGGCCGTCGTCGTGGGAACTCAATCATTTTCCGAGGTAAAAGTTAGACAGACAGACAAACTTTCGCAATAATTATAAGTATGGATTGTATGCTGTACAGTATAAGTTAGAATTGATTACCTACTTTACTCGCTTGCTGTTCAGTGACCATGAAAGATTGTACGCCTGAATAAGCCACGTGCAGGTGTATCATACAAACAACGTTGATTGACAGTAATTGATACTTGATACCCCGCAGTACCCACTGCTATGCGTGCCTTGCTATTTTTATACCAGTAGTAATAATAATAATATACTTCCTATGAACTAGGTATACCAGGGAAATTGATTTGAATAAAGCAATACTTAAGGTGCCGGCGAAGGGTGAATTTCCCATACAAACGTAATACCAAAATAATTTGTAATTTTAGAATATTTCCACCATATTGTGCGATTATTGATTGAACTTGTATTTATCTAGGTCCCTGGATAATTACTTTTTCAAAATACTTTCCCAAAATTAAATGTAAGCTCATTGCATTTTGCATGTTTTTACGACATAAATGACATGTTTTCTCCTTATTTGTTTCATATTAAAACCAACGATATCTCACGTACTTAACAGGTACATAGCCCATGTTGTCAAGTTACAGAATAACAACACGAAGTTTTCAACACACAACAATTTTTCATTCATAATTTTTGGTATTCACGGAACAAGACTAAATGTATAACAAATTCTGTACGCTCATACTGCTATTGCGCTTGCACGCGATCATGTGTCATCAGCCAAATAGAGACAGCAATATGCCGGCAAATTTATATTTGCGGTTCGAATAGAAGTTGCGAGCGGCGTTCGCCGGCCTCTTAAGCGATATTACTAAAAATGACAGTTTGATGTCACGTAATTAATAATTCTAAAACACGAAAGTCAACAATATAATAATTAAACAATATGGCTTTAAGCGGTTGCAGTATGGGCCCTGTCTATATTGCATGCATGAAATCTATATACATATTATATAATGTTGTAAAAGTCAAAGTCAATAAGTATGTTTTCATAATATAACCTGCATTGAAAATGCGAGTTTCAATGCCTGTTGAGCCACTTGAAACTAGTCAATTTCAGACGAATATGTCATTCTGAATGACGTAGCAGGCCAGCCCTCCTTGCATTCCTGTTAGAGTATCTTTTGTTTATTTCAAACCTCTTATAATTGTCATTTTAACCATCAACTTAACTGACAGATAGCATATTTGTGAACAACCATAGATTTATTATTGGCGCGCGAACCCAATAATAAATCTATGACAACAACCTAGCAACTGAAATAAATAAGAATTTCAATTTCTATAAAACTCGCACATAGGTATAGCTCGCACAGTAATACTCGCACGATTTCAGACTTCGGGTGATGCCATGCCAACTTGAATGATTTTCTACCCGCTGCATAACGTATTCGTCTGAAATTGACTAGTTTCGAGTGGCTCAACAGGCACTGAAACTCGCATTTTCAATGCAGGTTGTATGAAAAATTGCCCAGTACACTTTTTGAAGATATTATACAAAAAAGTATAAGACGTGATGATATCTGTAAACTAAAGCTAATTATTACTTACGACCAAATTATAACCGGAACAGTTTGTGGTGCGCAGGCAGGCACGGAATATGATAATGTATTATTACGTACCTAATACTATGTAGGTACATGTATTAACAGTTAATTACATACTTTGTATGTGCATTAATATGGTAATCTATTATTTTGTTACACTGAATGAATGGCATTGCGAATGTTTATTCTACTATTACTACTAACTATTCTCTAACTCAGTGACTATCAAAATATAAAAGCCACTGACATATATATTATGTTTTATATGTTTTAGGTTTGCTATGAAAATTTTATTTTATGTCATAGGAAACCTGCAATAGATTTTTTTATTTTTTTTAATGCATGATAGGCTTGCGCTTGACGACAATCGTGCTTAGTGCAAAGCAATGATGAGGTCTAGGTTGGGACGTGCTTGACTAGAAGATGCCTATTCACTCTTGCCTTGAAGGTAATTAAGTTATACGTGGCAGGAAACACGTGCGCTGGGAGGGTGGTTAGGGTTCCACACCCTAGTGGTTCGTATCACTAACGATAAAAAGATATAATAAAAAAATTATGTCAGTGGCTATCATTTTTGATAGCCTCTAGGGCTACTGTTTTTTTTTATGCAGCTGAAATTTTAATTAGTCTATGGTTGTCAACTCTTGTACTGCGAATGTCATGTCATCCTACCAGTGTTATACTCGTAGCCGCGAAAGTGTTTGTTAATTGATTTTGTATTTCAAACACGCCGCGACGGAGCAAAGGTTCCACGGGGTTTTTGGGAGGACTCGCCAGGAGGAGAATGTCATAATATGTTACTTTTTATTCCGGAAAATCAAATAAGTAATATCATCTAGTATAATATAATATTGTGTATTGAAAATTAAACATTCTCGAAGATCCTCGAAGGTGTGAATAATCATAAAAAATCTTTGTTTTCCATATGTAATAATATAGTTTTTTCATGTTTTATTTTGATCAATACCTAGCCAATACTCGTATATTGCATTGCAACTAGCGTTTTACTTATAGTAAGTTGAATATTGAATGAAGTAATCCTTCGCGCAAGTGCTGACAACAACTGCATAAAGTTCCAAATCAGTCGGATAAACGATAACGCGCGAACGCATAGGAAATATACAGACGCACAAATATTAATTTGTAATTGTTATATAATATATTAGTCATATTACATTATCCTGTTTCGTTCTGTATCTAACCTTGATTGAATACCACACCCTTTTGTGGCAGAAGTGACCTGACATACACTTCTTGAAACGTTGGACTGCTGGGGCTTCAAAAAAAATGACACTGTCGCTATTCTTGTAACAAAATTGCAAGCTTGGCAAGTTTTCATACAAGAGTCATTCACATTTTCACCTTGACTGACTCTCCAATAATAAATGTTCAAATGCTCATAATGCTCGCCCTGCGAAAATATAGTAATATTTAGTTACACATGCTCATCTCTATCGATGCATATAACGTGAAATCGTAAGGTTCACGTTTGTGCCCACAGGGCTCGATCTTGGATCCTTTTCTATTTTTAGGGCAATAATATACTAGCAGTAGCATCAAGCATTTTACTTCCTAGGGAATTTACCTATATGTCACCGTAAAATTGCAAAACCCGTTAGATTGTAATTTAGATTGTATAGAGACAAGAAAACGTAAATACAATCAGAACATTGAACGGTTCAATCTGTCGACAGTTTACAATTTCGCTAGTTAGATTACAATCTAACGGTTTTTGCAATCTTACGGCGACATATACGAGCCGTTTTACGTTGTACAACTCTTTATTTCTCTTTCAATGATATGTATACAGAAAGCCTCATACTTAGTTGGATTAGAAGGCTGTGGCGGGAGACTAAGAATGTAGCACAGCGCAGCCTCCACCACAGATTCAAAACGAAATACGCACCCAATTGAGAACCTCCTCTTTTTTTGTAAATTTATAACCAAATTAAAAAAAATCGATTCTCAGCTTTCATTAGACATACTATGCAATGTTGACCATAATTTCCTATAGTCACAAAAACTGAGATCGTTGCAATCAAAGATGCTGCGTTTTTCGTCAAAAGAAACCCATTGACCGTACAATGTCATTGAATGAAAGTCTGTGATGTCCAGTCGACCCACGCGGAATTCTGCGAGAATAATCCCTATCATGTCCTTTGGCAAAACACACTTAACTTTTCTTAGTATGTACCTAGATTCTACAACTTTTAGGCTACGTTCGCACTGCGAAAAATATTCCACTATCCACTACCACCACTACAGCCCATTAACGTCCCACTGCTGGGCACAGGCCTCCACTCTCATATTAGCGAAGGAATTAGAGCTTAGACCCACCACGCTGCTCCAATGCGGATTGGCGGGCTTTTACGGCTATATATAAATATTATCATGTTAGTGATAATAACCGGGACCGACGACTTAACGTGCTCTCCGAGGCACGGGGGTGAAACACCGCCAACTTTCTAACTCCGGGCTAGTACTGAGAATTTCTAGTCAGAAAACCCCAACACTCAATCATGGCCCGACCGGGACTCGAACACGGGACCTCGTTGCCGCAGTCGAACATACCAACCGCTAGACCAACGAGGCAGGTTGAAAAATATTCGCAGTGCGAATATTCCGTTGCCTTAAATATGATATTCACATTATGAAACTTCTCTATTATATTCGCGCAAGTATTTTATGATGTATGGAGTTGTATGACGCAGATCGTTCACCGCATTCGCAGTGCAGTTGGTGAAATCTGTACGGAAATATCAATCACGAGAATAAAACTCGCGCAAATGTTTTTCGCAGTGCGAACGTAGCCTTGGCTAGCTCGTTCGCAAAGATCGTGTCGTCTTCGTTATATATTTACTGACGTGGCGGTAATGTATGATTTCAGTACTGGCTGTGCGTCGTGGTGGTACTTCTGATCTCGGGCATATTCTTTGCCGTTCTCAACTTGTATTGGAAAAAAGGTGAGGTTATTATCATTCGTTTTCTCCACTTCTGTGAAGACTTCACTTTCCAGAATGTGTTCTATAACACGTGTTGCTTTATCGCTGGATAACATGTTGAGGAAACCAGCAAAGGTTGTCTATAGTATTCTCGGAGAGATTCTACGGTCACGTGCGAAGCGATTTATTACTTCTTGGTTTCTAATTCGAACCGCTAGTATATGTCTAGCCCTTCCGGCTTCCGTTTTCCCAACTACTTCGAATAAAGGTACCTTTAAATTAAGACTCAATAGTCTTCTATTCATAATAGACAAGCGCTTCATCTTTATATGCTGCTTGAGGTAGAGCGCGCTGGCCTGCCTTGCCATCACTTGAAAGCCAGTCAAATGGCAGCCAAGTGCTAGCCTATCCATACTAATGTTATAAATGTGAAAGTGTGTCTGTCTTTCCGTTTGGCTGTCAAGCTGTCTGGACAGAAACACGTCAGTTTTCGATTCCCGCGGAAACTCTTTAATTTTCCATGATTAAAAGTAGCCTTATGTGCCCCGGGATACAACCTACCTCTGTGACGAATTTCATCATAATCGGTTGAAAAGATGGGCCTGGAAAGACTTTGCTGACAGACACAGATAAACAGACGGACACATTTATAATATTAATATTAATTAAAACCTGTTAAGTCGAGCTTGTTACATGATTTTCTGTATGACAAAGTGGCATGGAAGCAACCGGCCTCGCATCCAGTCACCCACAAGTCAGTGTAATACTTGTAACGTAACGTATGTGTTGTATTGTTTACTTATTGTAACCTTCTTTCTTTTTTAAGAAAAGAGCAACTGCTGAGTTTCTTGCCGGCTCTTCTCAGTAGAATTATTTTTCCGAACCGGTGGTAGAGTCTTAAAGTAGGTATCATAAGTGACACAAGTAACTAAAAGAAAGTAAATAAAAGAAATTTTAAGTAATAAAAGTTATTACAGCATAAATTATTACTTAGATGATAAAGAAGCATGGAAAATATAATAATGCACAAGCTATTCTAGCTATATTATATACAAAATTATGTACTTGTGTACTTGTAATATTGTACTGTATTGTGAAATTACATTTATTTTATGACATATCAATGTTTTGTACTATGTTGATCTGACTTTCGTAAGCGCTTTTTATAAGTCTATGCGAAGAATAAAATAAAACGCAAATTCAATTCAAAGTTGTCCTATCTCTAATCTCTATCTCTATCTCTAATATATATAAAAATCAATTGCTGTTCGTTTGTCTCGCTAAAACTCGAGAACGGCTGGGCCGATTTAGCTGATTTTGGTTTTGAAATGTTTGTCGCAGTCCAGGGAAGGTTTAAACGGTGAGAAAATATGGAAAAATTTGTTAGTTACGACGCGCGGACGAAGTCGCGGGCATCAGCTAGTGTGAAATAAATAAATAGTTTATCATTGAGTTGTTAGCAACACACACTTCCGCTTCCGTTACAGTGCTGACGGTGTTTGGCACCAGCGTGTACGGCGGCGCGGTTCTCGCCACGTGTCTCGACTACTTCCTCGAGCGGATGATCATGCTCAAATGGGTGAGTGTTCCGCTCGGGCGACCCACTACACAACTATACTGGACTCTTGTGGCACATCCCTAGAGCTAGGTAACAGAACAATAAACCACGAAACACAAACGGTAACATAAAATAAAAAATCAAAGTTGGACTTGCATCATAATTTGACCATGTGCGTGGGTGGTGGGTCTGACTCCTGACTATACACCTGTGTTTAGGATATCATTCCTTATTACCGCGGGGCTCAAGGCTTATGAAGTACACCTATAAATAAAAAATAAATAAATAAATAAATAAATAAAAAACCTGTTTGGTTCATTTAAGACATATTACACAATATTTTTAGTCTTCAGTAGGTACAACAGCTCACAAAACTCCAAGTTACACAAAAATCCGTGACGACCTCCGTGGTGCAGTGTGTAGCGCTGTTGCCTTGACGTGCGGAAGGTCCCGGGTTCGATCCCCGGCAGGGTCAATTTGGGAATTTATAATTTCTAAATTTTCCCTGGTCTGGCCTGGTGGGAGGCTTCGGCTGTGGCTAGTTGCCACCCTACCGGCAAAAACGTGCCGCCAAGCGATTTAGCGTTCCGGTACGGTACCGTGTAGAAACCGAAGGGGTATGGGTTTAATATAACTGCCATGCCCCTAACAGGTTAACCCGCTACCATCTTAGACTGCATCATCACTTACCATCAGGTGAGATTGCAGTCAAGGGCTAGCTTGTAGTGGATAAAAAAAATATCAATGTAATTTGTGTGCCTACCCTTTATTGGTGCGGTCAGTAAGCGGCGCGTACCTCGGGTAGTATATATAGCTCCGTGTGGCGGCACCCCCGCAGCCCTCGCGCATTTTCTAGTTGGCCCCGCCCCGAGCTCTCGCAGAATTCACACGCCGCGAGAGAGTTAATTGCGTCAGTATATTTCAGGTCTTCGGACCATTCCTGTTTGCTCTTCCTTCTTTTTTGCTATTGTACTTACTTATAGTTATGTCATATGAGGAACTAATATAAGATCTAACTTTGAGTATAATTGGTGACGGTTGACCAATTGGCGTCTTATTGAAGAGTTCCCTATACTCCACAATATTGGGACCCTCATTCATTTTATGAACACGTTTCATATTTCTCATGACTGGTAGGTATGTCGTTGTCACCGATTATTGTTTTCGAAGTGTATAATTTACATAACGTCAATAGAATATATTATTATTATAGTCCGTATTGCAATATTTGAACCCCGGTGGGGCACATCAATTATGATGGTAAGGGATGGTGGTAATAGAGTAAAAGCTGCCTTATTTATCTTTAAAAAAGTCATTTAATTGTAATAAATAGGCTAGTCGATTAGATATTTTCCGTGAACTAACTAACGCTGTATTTACTCTGCAAACCTTTTCTAATTCAAATTGAAATAGTTATTATGTAGTCAGCAGACTTAGCATGCGCATAACAACATGTCTGGCGTCGAGAGAGAGAGAGATGTTGTTGTTGCCGGCTAATTTCTCGTTTAGGGTAAACGAGAAATTATAGCCGGCAACAACAAAATCCGATAGGTACATAAAAAATTGTCGGCATGTAAGAGTTCGTATATTGTTCGCATATAAGAAATATTACTTTTATTATCTCTAGTTTTGACGAGTAACGAGACAAGTCATAATATTATGTTAGCTTCGATAGACAACTAAGAGAGATAACGGGTAGACATAATTTTACTCGTCGTGCGCTTGCTAGCCTTTGTTTTAAAGGGTAAAACACACAGGGAGCGGACGCGGGCCGGGTCGGGTGGGCGGCGGGTTGAATTGCTTGTATTTAAATGGACGACATCACACAGAACGCGGGTGCACTGTGTGACGGCCCGCGTCCGCCCCCCGCGTGTTGTGCGCTAATGTTAACACACACCGGGTGATGGTCGGCAGGTGTGGGAGCGCGCCAAGCTGGAGCCGGCGGTGGCGCCCCCGTGCCGGCTGTCGTGGCTGGCGCTGGCCGCGTGGCCCGCCGCCGCGCTCGTGGGGCTGTGCGCGCAGGCCGCGCTCACCGCCGCCGGCCTGCACCACGAGCAGAGTGAGTGACGCGCGCTGCACCACACAACACCACACCACACCACACTGCACTGCACTGCACTGCACAACATGTACACACGTGCATACTACACTGTCACTAGAGTAGTTCAAAACTACTATACACCCATAACACACTACGGACTATCTTACTAATATTATAAATGTAAAAGTATGGATGTGTGAATGTTTGTTACTCAATCACGCGCCAACGGCTGAACGGATCTGGCTGAAATTTGGCACAGAGATAGATTATAGTCTCGAATAAACCCGGAAAATTAAAGAGTTCCCGCGGGAACCCATAAACCTTAAACCACGCAGATGAAGTCGCGGGCATTCGCTAGTAAACTATTAATTTCTAACGCGCTATTAGATACCTTATGTTATAACGCGCTTGTTATAAGAAAACGTGTGGGCGGCCGGCAGACGCTATATTTCTTGCAGCAGGCTAAATTTCGTAGCGCGCTAAATTTCGTAACACGCAAAGATGACGTTCACTCATAACAGCGCGTTATGCGAGACTAACTGCATCCGCCAGCGCCAGCGCGCTACAGGCAGGCGGGCGCCGCTACGAGTTAAGCCTGGAATACACATGTTACTAGAAAAACACGCTTGTTTGCTACTAGGTGGTATGATTGTTTAAAGCATGCTCTCCGAGTGTATACATTTAAGCTACTGTTACACATGCTCTAAAATAGCATGCTAGTAAGCATGCTTATGAGTATGCTCAATACGAGCATGCTTATGAACAGTTTACATTTGCTAGCAATAGGCATGCTAGTTTTAAGTATGCTCTTGAATAAGCATGCTCAAAGCAAACATCCCAAATACACATGCCATTTTAAAGCGTGCTTTCTCGCTCAGTTCAAACAAAGTCATGGACAATCAAACAGCTATCCGTATGGAGCTGAATAAGATCATCCTTTTGCTGGCGATGCAATGCATCCAGAAGCTTATATCAGCTCGGCAAAAAAAGAAAAGAAACAGAAAGATTTGGGTCCGTGATTGGATATCTAGAAGACAGGACTTGGGAGCAAGTGCTCAATTGCTTACAGAAATGCGAGTAGAAGATGCCACGGGTTATAAAAACTATATGCGGATGCTACCGCATCAATTTGACTGTTTACTCTCTCAAGTTAAAAGCGCTATACAGAAACAAGATACACACATGCGAAATGCAATCCCAGCTAAAGTGAAGTTGGAAGTGACATTAAGATATCTAGCAACTGGAGATTCTTTACATACATTGGAAGCACTTTACAGGGTTGGAAGATCTACTATATCGATATTTCTACCTGAAGTTTGTGAAGCAATATACAGTGCTTTGAAGGATTATATAAGGGTAAGTAAAACAGTTGATAGTAGAAATAAGGCATTTATTTAAAAAAAACAATAATGTTTAAACATTTACGATGTAATAACTATTTATAGGTACTATTGTTTTTTAATTTGTATTAAGTAGTAATCAACAACATTTAACCATTTTTAAGAAATAAGTAATTCTTTTATATATACACTCACATGAAATAAGTAGTATACCTAGATAATCAACAACATTTGAACATATTAAGTAATAACTAAACATGCTTCTATTTCTTACAAAAAAAAACAACATTTGGACATTATAAGTATTAAGTAACTAGGTTTAAGAGGACTGCCACGCTTGATGCAATAAATCAACATTAGGAAGTGTGTAAAATTGTGTGCCTGTTTGTGGAGCTGCGCTTAAAGCAGAGCTTGTTGTTATAGTTTGTGTGCATGGAGTATTAATTACAGTTGATTCTGCCACGGGAGATAAGTTCAGGCACAGATGGCGACGTCTTGCTATCATCAAAATGTTCTGGATTTGAGTTTGTACGTCTAACGCATCATACAGTGGCAGGCTACGCAGTTGGGCTGCAAGATTCAGGCCAAAATAATGGAATTCGTCATATTCTGTGTTTGTGTTTATCGCAGAACTTATGTTTTCCAACCGGTTGAGTGCATCATTAATTGGCTCCTCTTGTAGGACTCTTTTACGTCGTCTCGATGTGACACTAGATTGACTAGATGAGCGTGATTCAGGTCTGTCTTCTGGGATCGTCGAAGGTGGTGACATAATATTCTCTGGCGTAGTTGAATTTTCCGGATGCTGCAAAGACACGTCCGAATGCTGCGAGGACTGGTCTGAATCCTGCAACATAAAGTATACTGTAATGTAATCGCTGAGGTAGATATAATATGTACGTAGTATATTATTACTTCAATGAATGTAATAAAGTTGTTTTTTACAGATTCCAAGCCGTGAAGACTGGATACGCATTGAGCATGGCTTTCGTACAAAATGGAACTTTCCAGGATGTGTTGGAGCGTTAGATGGCAAACACATAAATATACTCGCTCCTGACGATTCTTCTGACTACTATAACTACAAGGGCGCCCATAGCATTATACTTCTGGCCTTAGTTGATGATGACTATTGTTTTTCATACGTAAATGTTGGAACTAATGGAAGAGCTTCTGATGGAGGAGTTTATCAAAAATCGAATATAGCAAAAGCTTTGGAAAACAATACTCTCAATTTACCGGACCAATCGGTTATTGTGGCGGACGCTGCTTTTCCTCTAAAGTCATATCTTATGAAGCCCTATCGAACAACTCCAACGAATAGAGAGAAATTATTTAACTACCGTTTATCGAGAGCCAGACGAGTCGTTGAAAATGCGTTTGGTATTTTAGTAACAAGATTTCGAGTTCTTATGAATGTCATCGACATGACCCCCAAAAAAGTTGATCGAATTACATTAGCTGCTTGCGCTTTACATAATTGGCTTCGGAAAACATCAGATATGTACATCACGCAAAGATGCGTAGACTTCGAAGATATACAACAAGGTGTTGTGGTACCAGGAGCATGGAGGGCACAACTGCGGCAAGCTTTGGAAAGCTTACCACCTACACGCTACAATAACCACGCTTCTCGACGGGCAGAAGCAATAAGAAACACCTATGCGCAGCTCTTTGAAACTACAGAGGCGGTACCGTGGCAAAGTCATATGATATAAATTCAAAATCGTCATATAACTCTTCTGTCCTGATATAAATAAATAAATAAAACATGCTGTACTTGGTCTATGATATTAAATAATTATGTTTTACAAACAGTTAAGTGCATTTTTATTAAAAACTGAAACTCACCATTTCCATAGCTTCCCTGTACTGGTTGGTGTCCTCAAGGAAGGAATTCATTTCATGAAACCATGCCGCGGATGGTTTGTAAACAGTAGCGGCACCAGAACCGGATCGCTTTGAATTCTTGACTTTTTTTAATTCTGTGTGGTACGCAGACCTTAAGGCGCTGTCAGCTCTTAAAATCAAAACACAAATCGAGAGGTTGGCTCTCCTCAGTCCTCACCCTTCACGCCAGTTATGCCCACTTCGGCCGGGTGGCGCTCCCGTCGCGGTTTTCTTTATTTTCGCGCGCTTGTCATAGCATGTCTCGGATGCCCTCGGATGACAAAACACGGTAACTCAAAATTTGTGAAATTGATAGAATAACGTAAGTGAGTAAATCACGTACCAAAGTCTCTTACATGAGTAGGTAATTGACAAAATACCTATTGTAAATCGCATATCGTGTGCAAATCCATTTTAATACTTAATATTATAAATGCGAAAGTGTGATTGTTAATTGAATTGCCCGTCAATCACGCCGCAACGGAGCAATGGTTCGACGTTATTTTTGGCGTGGGTATAGTTGAGGGAGAGTGACTTTTTATCCCGAAAAATTAAGGAGTTCCCGCGGGAATAAAAAAAACTTCAACCACGCGGACGAAGTCGCGGGCATTAGTTAGCCCAGCATACTAATATCCATACAAAATATAATAAATGCGAAAGTGTGTTTGTCTGTCTGCTACGCTTGCACGGCCCAACTACTCAAACGATTTTGATGAAATTTGGTACAAAGATAGATTACATCCCGGAGAAGGACATAGGCTACCCGGAACCATTATCCTGGAAAATTAAACAGTTACCGCGGGAGTCAAAAAATCTTAATCCATGTGGACGAAGGCGAGGGCATCATCTAGAGTTACATAAGTATCTTATTTACATAAACTACTTACGTGAGTTAATTACAAGTATAATTGTGGCATAAATCAATATCATACGTATATACAATGTACTTACCGACTAAGAGTCTGATATTCATTTTTTGTCAGAAACAAGAAATACAGATGTTATTTCAAAAATTTAAATAGCAAAAAGATGTTGGAAATTGATCATTGAAATCAATTTCTAGTCTTTTGCAGACATATAGTATTATTTACAGTGTTTGAAAAATACTCAAAAATAAAAAACGAAGAAAATCATACAATTTTGGTGTCATGATTTTTTATCTTTACATACAGAATTATCTATATGGTAGAACTTCGTAAGAGCCAAAACCGTAAATTAGCCAATTTATGTAAAATTTCAAATTTGTACGTTGTTTCCGTACTCTAAAATTATAAGTTTGATTGACAATATTATGTCCGAAGCAAAACCTATTATATTAATTAACTGGACTTAGGTTGGGTGAAACTAAACAAATTAACTTTTTAAAAATCCCACTCAATCAAAATTAAAAATAAATCTCGGGAACGGCAAATTTTCAACTCAAGGAAACGGGAATAAAATTGGCCGATTCCCGGGAATTCCCGAGAATCGGGATTTTTAAAAAAATAGTTATTGCTACTTTTATGTACCTTATATCCAGTTTTTTTTAATTAAATACAAGTTAGCCCTTGACTGCGATCTCACCTGATGGTAAGTGATGATGCAGTCTAAGATGGTAGCGGGCTAACCTGTTTGGGGTATGGCAGTTATATTAAACCCTAGTCCATATCCCTAATCGGTTTCTACACGACATCCTACCGGAACGCTAAATAGCTTGGCTTGTCTTTGGCGGTAGGGTGGTAATTGGTAACTAGCCACGGCTGAAGCCTCCTACCAGGCCAGACCAGAGA
Source organism: Erebia aethiops (assembly GCA_923060345.2). Classification (NCBI taxonomy): domain Eukaryota; kingdom Metazoa; phylum Arthropoda; class Insecta; order Lepidoptera; family Nymphalidae; genus Erebia; species Erebia aethiops. Next base: position 1,461,306 of record OV281079.1, on the reverse strand, counting down.
AAATTCAGAATATTTAAATTCTTGAAATACAATGCAAGAAAATATTGTAGCCGTGAATTCACTACGGTCCTTTAAGTAACTCTTTCGAAATTGTCAGTCAATTGAACAAATTGGTACTCAATGGATTTCTAAAGGTTTGTACACGGTTAAGCTTTTACGGCCCCGAGTTTTGCATTGGAAACGAGTATTGTATATATTAAATTATTCAGGTGTAACAATGGCGCTGACATCTGGTGAAATAACAAGGCGGCATATAGAGAAATTAAAGAGGGACTCTTAAAAGTTCAAACAATAATATAATATAAGAAAATAACACTTGGAGCTCGTAAAATCTAGAACAAGAAAAATATCCGAGGTGAGATAAAATATCAGAAAGGGAGAATCGAAGAAGACAAAACGCAAAAAAAATTGTTACTTATAATCATTCTTACAATGTGATTTAACATACTATACATTGGTTGGAAGTTCTACTTATATTTTATAGACGACATTTTACATAATTTAAGTACAAAATAAAGAATAAAGAGTTTAAAATACTCAAAAGTACCTACTACGACTATTATAGTTTTATGGTAAGAAAGTACAATAATTCTTAACATTGTGATCAGTGCCCTTACTTTTCCTTTGAGTAATTGTCAAGGTTCCACTGACAAATTGTCCTCTCAAAAAATCCTCCAAAAAGTTTGGACAGATGGATGTATGGATGTATGAATGGATGTATGGATGTTTGTTACTCAATCACGCCCCAACGGCTGAACGGATCTGGCCGAAATTTGGCACAGATATAGATTGTAGTCTGGAATAGCACATAGGCTACTTTTTATCCCGAAAAATTAAAGAGTTCTCGCGGGAACCACAAAACTTCGATCCACGCGTACGAAGTCGCGGGCATCGGCTAGTATTGCATAAATACTTATAATATTGACAATTTATCATTAATATAAGTTATTGTTATGTTATATTTAAATGTATATTTTTTATCGTAAACTAACTTACTTGCAAAAACAAAAATAAAAAGCATTGTCTATTTCAGAAGTTATATAATAAATTATGACATAAATTTGCCTGCTGCCTGCTTGTCAAAAGAACTAAAATTATCAAATTTTGATAGTGTTTCTGTTATTTTATGTTTGCTGTCCTATTTTTGTGATTGGCATGATTGGTAAGACTAGTAAAACACTTCTGTGAATCTTATCTAAAGTTGTTTTTTTAAGTGCCTTTTGTGAGATAAAGTTTAGTTACTCAATGGAATAATTCTCCGTCACTTAATTTTAAAATGATTGTTTTTGTTACTATAATTTAACATAATATTTGTAAACAGTGCTACTGCTCATAAAGATAAATAACTAAGAAACACAAATTTATCAATAAAATAACAAAACATGATGAAAAATAAACATCGATTTTATTTCATGTACAATTTTACAAAAATACGCCCAATTCCCAAATTCACTCTGCTGGGGATTAAACCCGGTACATCCCACGTTAAGACAATAGTGCTCAGCACTGCGCGAGTGAGGTACCTAGTCAATAGGGCATGCTCCCGATAATTCCTGGTACCAAAAATTCCCGGTACTTCTGAATAATTTTCAGTCCCGGTTCTCCACACCATAAAACCGGTACTTTTGATACTTTTGAGACTCGAAGTACATACATTCTGTCGATTCTTCTCTAATTAAGTGTGGATATTTCTGCATGTAACAATAATTTAATTCACTATACTGTATTTTATGCTCACAAATTCGAGGTATTAGTTTAAAAACCCCTATTTTTACTTTGGCTATAACGATTATTTTACTGCCACTTCGTACAGTTTCGTATGTTAGTCTTTCTGGTAAGTATTATTTACCAGCAGAGAAGAGCTTTTTTGAAGATCAATGAATTGATGGATCTGTCACTGGAATAAAATTTGTTCAGCCATAATAAATTACAGTAGATTATGCTATATTCTGTTAATTGTATCGTTACTTTCATAAATTTCACATGAAGATTGACAGGAAAATATTGATAGACTGTAATATAAAATATACCTCATAAGCCCGAGGCTACTAAATTTTGATTTTTGACTCCACTGTCAATTATACCAATAGCAGAGGGAAAAAAAATATGGATATCCGTATCCATAATTCCCTAAGATGCTCAGGAGTTCTCCATACAATGTTATGTAAAAACCAAGACTGTGAACAGTCCAATCTTTATGTATGGATGTGAATCCTGGACAGTAACGCAGCAGTAACGAGGCTCTTTATGGCTGATAGGAAACGTCTTTAGAAAATCCTAGGGTCCTCGATCCTAGGATCCTCTATACGTACGGGGAGGACGGTGAATGGATACCAAAAATACTAAGAGGTACCATATCCAATATAATTGTAGAGACCAAATCAGCGTGCGGCAAAACCAAAAAACGGCACAGAATAGGAGAGAGTAACATCTTCACGAGATTCTCTTGGGAATACTGAGTATGGGTTGGAAAATATTGTTGATTTAGATTAACATTTGTAATTCTTTGAGGTGAGGTTACTACGTACGCCTGTCTATAAAAAAAGACCCGTAAATTATCACTTTGTTGTCCGTGTATCCAAGCCTCAAGGCTTGTTTCTCATAAACTGCTTGATGTAGTAAATTTATATTTGCACTGGCTTCTAATTGCTATAAAAGTAGTTACATATGAGCGTATCACGATAAAAAAAATTTCAACTTTTCAAAGTGTATTTTCATACAAGACGCAATCTCTGTAAAACCTATGAACTACAATAAAACTTTGAAATTTGTAACGAAGCGAGTTATGGTACAAGTACATGAAAAAATCATGAATTTACAGTCCTGTGTGAAATATTATGCGATAAATTTTTGTATAATGCCTAATGAATAGTAATATTCAGTATATTCCTGTGTGAAATATTATGCGATAAATTTTTGTATAACGCCTAATGAACAGTAATATTTGGTCTATTTCATACTTTCTGTAATGTCTTAGCCGTGTTTTTGTGATAATTTAAGGTAGTATCGAAAGTATCGAAAGTCCCGGGAATTCCCGGTTCCGTGCCAATATCGGTCCAAAATTTCCCGGTACTCAAACACAGCACCGAATGCATGCCCTAGTAGTCAGGGAGAATTATAATAAACAAGTTAAGAGATCAACTTGTTCTCAAATATTTCTCAAGAGATAAGTTAAAAAAATACTCTGTACACAAAAACGGGAAATCACAAAAAAAACCAACGACGTATTTCCCGGAAATTTCTAACTCCCGGGTCCCAGAAACGAAACCCTAAGGGTATCTAATATCCAATCAATTAGTAATAAAACTTGCAATAGGCACTTATTTGAAGTATTTGAGACACTACTAGGTCCTTACTCAGCAAGCTTTCGATATAATAATATTATCTGGTCGGTCTGGTCCAATGAGAGCGGACGAGTAGGCAGTAGCAAGCTGAAGTGGCAATGCTTGATTTTCAGTTTTCCTTTCTGTCTTACCACTGTTTTGTTATTTTCCATTCATATCAAAAATTGCACTGGAGGCATACTACTATCGCTTAAATCCGTATTGTTTTAATATTGTTGACGTTCGTGTTTTTAGAATTATAATCCTTATTTTAGGACCTTCAAGGTACCTGACATAAAACTGACATTTTTAAGTAATACTGCTTTAAGCGATGGCAGTGAACCCTCTGACAGTAATTGGATGTTTGACAACTTACCTACTTCTTGGAAATATTAAAAGACGTCATTGTTACAACCAGCAGGAGTTTTTTTTTTAAATAGTGAAGCGACGTGCCTTTTTATGCGATATTTCGCAACTCGTATGTCAATCTAGTAATTACTAGTACGATTTTAATTTTGAAAATAGTTTTCAAAATAATTACGAAGCTGCAACACAAGCTCACTTGATTGTCATTTAAGTAGCGTCATCTTTGGCGTTGGATGGTTTCTATGACCTGCCTTATTGATATTGCCAAATAATAAAATATACATTTACAGCATTGCTTCACCAAAAATATTTATTTTAATACATAAAAAAGACATTTAGACGCCTGGGTATGTTTATAAAACAATACAAAAAGTTGTAATATCAATGTGTCAAATCGATTAAAACTTCTTCGTAAATGAAGTCGATTGTTGTCAAAAATCGAATGGATAGCGCATTACGGCATCATTATTTCGAGCTGTCAAAAGTTTGGTCAGAGAACACATATTCATACTTTATTTGATTAAGTATTTTTAGTTATATAAAAGAAGATAGCTCACGAAAGTTGTAATATCCACGTCTTCTGTCAATTCATGTTGAATAAACATTAGTCTTATTCATGTTATGTTTGAAAACCATTTTATAATATCGATTTAAACGCTGGAGCAAAGGAGCACAGATCCATCGTCTGTGAAGTTCTTTCGAACACTGGCGGAGGTGAAAATGAGCTAGCGCTTCTCGAAAAACCGGAATACAATGGAAAACAGAAAATATGTGTACATTTTAATAAATATTAATAAATCGATGGATGTCATTTAGAATTTGGAATTTAATGATATATTTTTCAAGTAAATTGAGGTTTTCAATTTGGAGATGTGTTGATTTGAAAACTGAAATAAGAGGTATGTTTGAATTTATTTTTTATGCAGCGAAGTTGTTTAAATCGTGTTTTGGGATAAAACAATATCTGAGTTAAGGTCTTGAAAACATCATATATTTTTTTCAATCTTCCATATGCCACCATTTAATGGATACACTGCTTTGGAGACCCCCCCCCTGACCACACACAGCGCCTTAAATTCTTAATTTTGGTTTTAATAATTTTCACAGTCACGGACGGATCCTCCATGTTCGTTAATAAGTCTTGGTACGCATTATTTCTATCAACATTATTTTTATACTGCGGTATGCGGGGATTCCACAAGCACTCGTTATTACGGTATAAATTGACAAATTTGAGCGTTTTTTCGTCACCCCAGCGAGACATTTTGCGTGAAATTGTGCACACGCACCTGTTGCAAACGACTGATCGCTACTAGCATGCTCAATAAGCAAACCTGTTTAGACGCGCTTAAAGCACGCCCCCTTCCACCCGCGCCTCAGGTAGCGTGCTCAAAAATCGCACGCCTGTTGATTTTTAAGCAAACTCGAAATGAGCATGCTAATTTTGAGCAACATTCCGACACACATGCTACTAAGTAGCAACTGCTCAATAGAAGCATGCTTTCATGCTTGAAATGAGCATGTGTAACAGTACCTTTACTCATGAAAGCACAGACCTCAGTAGCATACTTATTACGAGCATACTTCCTTCTAGCACGTCTGAGATACACATGCTCATTATTTGGCATTCAAAATGGACGTTTCTTTGCAGAATGAATTAAATGCAGTTATATTTTTACTTGCAACACATTTAAATAAATAAACTTTTAATGAAAAGGAGCAATAGACGAAGGAAAGAATTTAGGTGCGGAACTGGATTAGCCATTATTTGGATATTTGGTATTTCATTCTTGCTAAATTTAGTTTTTCGTGGTTATAATTACTAATAATTTATATTTTATTACTTTAGGGTTAAATATATAAGATTTCTCCCTACTCCAAAAATTGGCAAATTCTCGCAACGTTTCAAAGTGTTGAGCGAATCAGTGAATCCAGTATAAGGTCTCATTGAAACACGAGACTAACATGCGATTCAAAAGTATAGTAGCGCCATCTAGGGGCCGACATAGATTTTAACTTCCACTCTCAATTGAGTCCCTCCGATAGTAAACAATATATATTAGGTTTATATCAAATACGTCATCCATATATATAAATTTCAAAGTCTTGACTAACTGACTTATATATCAACACACAGCCTAAGCCGCTGGTCCTAGATCCATGAAATTTGGAGGGTGTGTTATTTGTGAAAAGTATGTACGAGTACGAGTACTAAGATAATATTTTTCGAAATTCTACCCCCAAAGGGGTAAAATAGGGGTTGAAAGTTTGTATGAAAGTCTGTCGTTTTTTTAAGTTAGAGCCATGAAACTGATATTTGGGCTACCGGTTTAAAATGAAGAAATAAAATGCTAAAACTATATAATAACTAGCAGATGCCCGCGACTTTGTCCGCGTGAAATAAGTTTTTTCTTATTCCCTATATACTAATACTAGCTGATGCCCGCGACTTCGTCGCGTGATTTAAGTTTTCTGATTCCCGCGGGAACTCCGTAATTTTCCGGGATATAAAGTAGCCTATGTCACTCTCCAGGTCCTCAACTATACCCATACCAAAAATCACGCCGATCCGTTGCTCCGTTGCGGCGTGATTGAAGGACAAACCAACAAACCAACAAACAAACACACTTTCGCATTTATAATATTATACATATTAGTATACGATATATGGTGTGTCGTTGTTCGCGGCAGGTATAAGCGCACAGAAGCGGCGGCTGAAGGCGGCGGCGGCGCGGCCGGTGACGCGCGAGCAGCGCGCCGAGATGAAGCAGCGCAAGTACCGGTACCTGTACCAAGTGAGGACCGCGCACGGGGACGTCATCTCGCAGGTGAGTGCCGTGAGCGGCACCCGGTGTCAACACCAAACACTAGCTCCGACTAATTCAAAGCCTCCTACGATCGACACTTCGACACTTTGCTAAGTATAGAGCCGTCTTATTATATATCTTTGCTTTGTGACGTCACGTTCCGCCTGAGCCTGAGCGTGCAAGTGAGAGCGCGGAACAAGCGATAGAGAGGCACGATCGCGTGACGTCAGAGCTAACAGTTCCAATAGTTCTGCTACTGGAACGCCGCCACGGAGCCTGAGCGTGCAAGTGAGAGCGCGGAACAAGCGATAGAGAGGCACGATCGCGTGACGTCAGAGCTAACAGTTCCAATAGTTCTGCTACTGGAACGCCGCCACGGAACCTGAGCGTGCAAGTGAGAGCGCGGAACAAGCGATAGAGAGGCACGATCGCGTGACGTCAGAGCTAACAGTTCCAATAGTTCTGCTACTGGAACGCCGCCACGGAGCCTGAGCGTGCAAGTGAGAGCGCGGAACAAGCGATAGAGAGGCACGATCGCGTGACGTCAGGGCTTACAGTTCCAATAGTTCTGCTACTGGAACGCCGCCACGCGAGCGCGCGATAGAACTTCTAGTTATCACGTAAAACTATCGTCCGTAAACCGACACCGACATTTACACACACAACCGTACATTTTTTTTAAATATAGCGAGCAAAACAGCAGACGGATAAGTGATTACCGCCGCCCATGAACATTTGCAGCACCAGAGGAACCGCTAATTACGGGCTTTTGAGAAATTTGTTTATCCGCCCTTTGAAGATCTGCGTATAATTATGTCGTATGAACACGCAAAAGTGGAGCCTGCTCTATTGGTCTGAACTCTACCTTCGAACTTAAAAAAAAGCGGTACGGAAAAGTCACGAGTATATTGCCATTTCTTGATTACTTATGTGCAGGCGCAGGTGCAGTATTAGGATACGCGGAGACTGCATAATATGTGGATGACGTAGCTTATGTGGGTTAATTTGTGGGGATTGATGCCTATGTCGACAACTAATATTTTTTTGTAATTATTAAATAGAAGACTCCCAAAAGACGTAATATCCACGTCCCCTGTTAGTTGTATGTTTGATAACCATACTAAACTATGTCAATTTACGTAAAAACAAGTGCGTCGAGTTTTGACGGTGTCACAAGCAGGTATTTCATACAAAATCCCAGTTTGTACGCGCGTTTTCACGTGCGACTAGTTGTCAAATGCCCAATAGAGTAGGTATGTCTTTATTAAAACTAGATGCTCGCGACTTCGTCCGCGTGGATTAAGTTTTTTCAATTCCCGCGGGAACTCTTAAATTTTTCGGGATAAAAAGTATGTCTATGTCCTTCCCCGGGATACAACCTATCCCTGTACCAAATTTTATCAAGATCGCTTGAACAGATGGGCCGTGAAAGCGTAGCAGACAGACAGAAGCACTTTCGCATTTTATAATATTAGTATGAATAAATTATTTCTAACTGAGAAAATAGAGGGTCTTCCAAAAGACATAAAATTCACATCCTCTCTTAGGTTTAAGTTTGATAACCATTTTAAAATATAGATTTAAGAAAAAAGTGCGTTGAAATTTGATGACGTCACAACTGTGAATTTCATACAACTTCCATACTAGAAGTGCGTTTTCAAGTTTGGTGAAGTTTGCTGATTTGATTGAGTTGTCATCGTCGCTATTCCTTGTTGTGCCATCTCTTAAGGGCAAATCACACAGGGAGCGGGCGCGGGCCGGTTGAATTCCTTGTATTTATATGGACGACATCACACACGCGGCCGGGCCGCACCCGCGTTCTGTGTGGCGTTGCCCTTTAGCGCGTGGTCAGTGCGGTTGACGTGCTTCCCGGTTGGTCGGCAGTCGTACGTGCAAGCGCTGCAGAAGAAGGCGCAGTGCGGCGGCAACTGGAGCGGGGGTGGCGCGGGTGGCGGGGGCGGCGGGGGAGGAGGCGGGGGAGGCGAGTGCAGCACGCTGCAGAGCGACTCGACGCACCTCACCGTGCTGGCGGGCTCCGAGCACGCGCCGCACACCGACTCCGAAGACGACCTCAACCAGATCCGCGCCGCGCGCTAGCGGCCGCCGCCGCGCAGGTACGCGCACATCCCATCATCGTTATCTTCTTCAATTATTTTTTTTTCCACTACATGCTAGCCCTTGACTGCGATCACACCTGATGGTAAGTGATGATGCAGTCTAAGATGGTAGCGGGCTAACCTGTTAGGGGCATGGCAGTTATATCAAACCCATACCCCTTCGGATTCTACACGGCATCGTACCGGAACGCTAAATCAATAACTAGCGATCCACCCCGCCTTCGCAGGGGTACCACTAATAATTAGAGATGAAACTATCCGGTATCCGGCCTATCCGGCGTAAATTTAGTATCCGGCCGGATACCGGATGGTAACTCAATATCCGGCCGGATACCGGATGTTCAAAAACTACGACGATTTCTAAAATCAATTTTAAAACATAAGTTTATGTGAGGTACATTATAAAAAAACGGGTTATAATTATGATGTCTTTTATTTATAACTAAAAAGTAACGAAATCTCACACGGAAGTTCGTTCTATTCAAAAATACTTAGATTTTTTCGATTTTGTCGTTTAAGGCGCTGCGAGCTCACGAGATGAAAAACACAGGCGCGCGGGTGAAATCGAGCAAGCGCATGTCGCAAAAAATGCATGAAATAATTTGTAAAAAAATTAATATTTTCTTTTTAATAGAAATGAATCCGACAATGTGTTTGATTTAAAAATATGAATTTTATCTTATATTTCTAGAGCTAATTATTGGTTACAATAAGGAGAAAAATTGTTTAAAAGGTAAATTTCAATGAAGAGAATTTTTTAAAATTGTGTTTTGAGATGCGTCAATGGCTGCTCAAAGGTCTTGAAAACAGCACATTATTTTCCGACTTAGTTCACATAATTGCATTTGAGTTTATCCATTGCAAACAAACTAACAAACAAATCTTTCCTCTTTATAATATTAGTTTAGATAAGTAATAAAATGTAAAAAACCCACGACGAACTGCAGCGCTCCATTATGATTTATGACCTTTATAACTTTGAAACAACAATTAGAACTTAGCAAAAGTATATATGTATCTATAACTTAATATCTAAAACACAAAACTGCATATTTGACGGCTCAGTAGTTTTTTTAACCAGCGTGGCCGACTATGGCCAAACCCTACTCAAGCCGAGACAAGACTTGCTTGTAGAGGTGCTTAGTACTTTTTGAGAAAAGTGGTAATATATTGAAAAATTAAAATCATAGACTACAGCTCAGCTTGTTTGTCTATGATTCTAAAATATATCTAAGAAGAACCTTCGCATTTGCTATACATACCTAATGCAAAAAACCGCATCTCAATCGGTCCAGTAGTTTTCCAGGAAAACGGTAACAAAAAAGTGCACAAACAAACAAAACCTCTTAGGGCAAACACATTATACCGTCTCCGTTTCGTCGCGGGTTAACGTCTCCGTTTCGTCGAGGGTAAAAATGAATGTTGCTAAGCGTAAAACTCGAGAACTGCTATACCAATTCGGCAAATTCTTTCGTATGTTCCTTATGGCACACGGAAAGTTTTAATAAAAAAAATGCGTGGGCAATAGTAAAAACAACACTTTACTTTTCACATAAAATTTAATTTAATTTTTAATTTGGTACAGAGATAGTTAACATGCCGGGGAATGACGTAGGCTACTTTTTATCCCGGAAAATTGAAGAGTTCCCGCAGGAATTAAAAAACCTCAATCCACCCGAACGAAGTCGCGGGCATCAGCTAGTACTCATTATTAGTTAACATTGAGCATTTTGAAGCTCTCAGTGGCTCGATCGCATAACAGCCGCTTCGTAAGACAGATGTAGCAAATTCGAATCTCATTTATGTAAAACGCAAAATCTCCACTTTGAAAGCCCCCCCATTTCGTCAATTTAAGGGGAAAAATTAAAAAAATAATGTTTTGACTCGATTCCTAATTATCTTTAAAATAATATACCACAACCCTATGTAACGCTATAAAAATATTTTACTTCACCTTCTTTTCTATCAGAGCCCCCCTGAAATAAAGATTTTTATAACTTTTTAAGCCATATTCGGCGGGAGGCCATCGGTTTACATATTATATTTAAATTTGAAGTAATTACGTTCAGTAATTCAGAAGTTATAAGGCTCTGACAGACAGACGGACGGACGGTCGGACAAATGCAAATTCACTCAAGTAGACTCAGAGACCTTCGCTTCGCTCGGTCAATTAAATAAAAATAAAAAGTAGGTTTCATCCATTAAACAGCTCGGTGAAGGTCGTGGTTATATACGAATCTTAAACTATCTGTGCAATAACTATGCATGTTTTATTGTTTTCAGGTGACGACTGATGATTCCTCTTATGTTGGAGGACTAAACGAAATTATATTCTTTTGGAACATCCAGTATTATCCCATAAGAGATCCACTCATAATTACATTACACTGTCGTATTATTATTGTATTAGCGATTATTATGGACGTATTATTATGATTATTGTATTCGAGGTGTATGTATAATTTTACTATAATTAATTAATACTAATTATTGCGAATTTATATAATTGTGTATTTGACGGAGTACACGGCCTTTCATTTGTTTTATATTTTATATGTATTTATACATAATGCTATGTCAAGATTAATGATTAGTGTATATGTCACCGTAAAATTGTAAAAACCGTTAGATTATAATCAAACTAGCGAGATTGTAAACTGTCGAAAGATTACAATTTAACGCATTATTTTTCTGTATTTCGGATTGTAATCTGTTAGGTATATTGACTCGATAAAACCTTATTATTTACCTGATTATTTATGTCGAACCCTAACCTAACCTACAAGAAAGAGACAAGAAAACTTACATACAATGAATATTTCAAAAATTTACACTCAGAACACAGTTTCACAATCTTTCGACAGTTTACAATCTATCGAGATAAAAAGCGTTAGATTAGAATCTACCGGTTTTTTCAATTTTACAGTGACAAATATATACCAATTGTATATTACTGACTAAGTAGTTACAATGGTTAGTAATATACTTAATTATTACGTGAATGATCATGCAAAATTCGGTTTAAATTATTAAATGGAAGGCTTTTAAAAGATGTTATTTGATTTTACATGTTTTGTCTTATTTTGAGATTATGATATTGCGAGTGAGTAATTCGAGTTAATATCCCTACGAGTAAGAGAAAATAAATTCGAGCATTTGCAAATATTTCAAGTATGCTTTTGCAATGCAAGTTTTGTTTCGTTATATTCAAAAATACCGTTGGTTCACGTGAAGAGCTCGATATGGTGAAGGATGGTTTTTCACTACCCCCTGACAATCGAAACACTGCCACATATTTACGTAGGTTTTGGTAAAATGTTTTTATATTATGATAAATGACTGGCCTTGTACTCCTAAAGCTCTGCCGTGTGAACATTTGTGTGTATTTTCGTATGTACGATTGTTTGTTGATCGAAATATTTTACAGAAAAGTGCGCGGTTACCATTAGAGGCTTATTCGGCTCGATTCAGCTTTTGTCCATACAAAACCGGTGCTTTTATAAAAAGCATTTCAGTTTTGTATGGATTAGGGCTGAAACGGGCTGAATGAGTACATAATTAGACACTTATAGGCCTCTTTTGACAGTTGTTAAAATGTATCAGCAAAGTGACCATAAAAAGTTCTGGTATCTAAGACAACAAAACCAGTGGAAAGAAATAGCATAACTTTTAAACCTGTCATTTTAATTTAGAGATTGTGTGCAATCCAATAAGGGGTCATCCATGAAGTACGTCACGCGTTAATAGGGGTAGGGGGCGACGAAGTGTGAGTGAGTTTCGTGACGTAACATTTCAAAATCTTATATATCTAAGTGTTAAAATGCCAAATTTGAACTATTAACGAAAAACTTAAAAAATATTACAAGTTTTGTTAATATTTTCATGTTTGATTTGATGTTGATTAAATTTTAAAAAAATTAAATGGAAATAAAACTAATTTCAGAAGTGCTGTTTTAATTTAATAATTTCTAGATGTAAAATTGCAAGATATGTGACGTCACACTAGGGAAGAGGGGGTCTCACAAATGTGACCAACTGTGACAAGGACGGGGGAGGGGTCAAAAATCACGAAATTAGTGTGACGTACTTTATGGATGACCCCTAAGCAACATTAATGTTTAGACTTTAAGTATGTTGTCTTATAGAAAATCCACTTTCTAAAATATTATGGAATTTCTATATAAAAACATAAGCATTCGTTCAACGCATGTTTGTTTGAAATTTAAAAGGTTTAAAATGAAATACTGTCAAAACGTGAATTTAGATATCAGTTAGGCTGCTTTTCCACCAAAGACGTTTTACGTTCCTTGGCAATGTAGCACATCTCAGGTGGAAAGGCCTTAAAAAAACTTGTATTATGTTTTTTGGGCAGTACAAACTTTATATTTGTGCGAAATGTCAAAAGAGGTATATCTTTATGGTACTATACTTACAGTACATATAGTCTGTTTTCCTTAACATAAACAAGTCTACGTGGCTATCCGCTGAAACACGTAAGAGACGCGCTATGCACGGCTGATAGGACGTTGTCACCGTGACTAACGATGAAATCGTGGTGCGGGTTGATAACCTAACTCGAGAACGTCTAAAGCGCCGGCCAAAACAAGTCGCTTACGCGTTTCGCTAATAAACATTATGTGATTCACCTATTATAAACTCTAAGGAAAACGAGACTATAGATACTAGACAATACCGGTCTCGCTCTAGTAAGATAGTGGTAATATTTAAGAAATTCTAAGTATAAAAAGATGCAAAATACTAAATACAATTGTCGATATATTATATTACACACGCACACACAAGCAGCTGCCATTCATAGCGAGTAAGTGAATTAGTGCGTTTCTACTGGTGTGGAGTGGCAACGTGAGCTTCGACCAATCAGGTGGCTGCTACATGACCTCAAAAGTTATCACGTCATCTAACAACGATCTAATTGGTCACGCTAATGTCGCCTCTGCTTCAGTCGAAACGGTTAAGTCTAGAACTTTAGAAATATATTTTTTAAATTAGTAATTTATGTCGGTATTATTGTAGCGTTATTTTAATTTGAAAAGCACAAAAGTCGCACTAAAAGTTCGCAGCGAACTATTTATGCCAATAGTTGTCTTGGTAAACGTACAGCATGGCCCACTACGGGTATACTTTTGATGAGTATTTTTTTTAAACATTCCAAATTTATATTGTTGTATATTTTACTTATAACCTTAAATTAAGTGTGTAACCGAGAAACGGAGTGACTGAGACAACATATAATTAAAATAACAAATCTGACCATTTCTGATTCTTTAGCTAAAAACTTTAAAACTTACAAATTACACTTTTACACTCAATTCACCTGAAATGACGCGTATGTATGCTTTTAGAAAAGCTGAATCGAGCTGTATAAGTCAAATTAGTCCCTTACTAATAAATGATAATATTTTGGTATTGCGTATTGATTCCAGGATATACGCTATATATTTTTTTGTGACTTGCTCAAAAATATATTGCTATCTTTATCGTTTTCGTACATTTTAAAATATTATTTTGTTATTTTACTTAGTACTGTTCAGTTTCAGTTCAGTTAAAATAATCAACTTGTAAAAAAAGCTGTTATTTTTGTAAGCGTTAACGCTTGAGCCAATATATTGTAGTCGCGAAGTATGTATAGCGTTACAAAGTGTAGATGTAGAACTAGGAGGGTTTAACCAACAAGAGTTGTGGTGGCGTTACTTTACAGGAAATTGCCTATCAGTGGGGGAGGAGACAACGACGAAAGACACAACAAAATTATTAAACTACATGCACAAACTCAGAATACAAACACACACAAGTAATTTTATTTAATGAGAATGATAAATGAATAAAATTCTGTCTTATATACTCCTGGGCACTCGGTTGGCACGTCTTCCCACTCCTATTCGTGCTCGAATCCATAAAAGCTTAAAGTTCCGCCAACTGTGTCTTGCAAAAACTGTCTGTCCCAACTGAGAGTCGAAAGCGACGCGAAGCGTTACGGCTCCGAAGAAAACGACCAACTTGTCTACGCGACAACGTTAGTCCACGTGAATGGTCGGCTGCAGCTGTTTGGTACTGTCTGTATCGCGTCGCGTTTACGCGTTTGCTGCTGACGTAGGACGGCCTAACCCGTTGTCCTAAATGAACGACAAAGGCGACTCGATACGACGCAATGCGACAATATTGAATAGTAGCTGACCCTTCACGTCGTATCGCGTCGCTTCTGTCGCCCACCTAAAACAACGGGTTAGATGTGTGTGTGCCGCGAAATGAATATAGCGAAACGCTACATATCGCGCTTGGCGAAACCTTCGCTTGTCTCTATTTCATATTAGCATGATTTCTACTGAATAACTAATTCGCGCCTAGCCTAATAAAATAATCTTGTTCCTTTTTAAAAGCACAATATGGTCAAGAGTGAACGGGTAAACTCTTTGAGAGTCTAGAATAGGTATTTCGTAAGGATCCCGGGGAACCAAGGATAACTAATAGGGAATTTGTTTTTAATACTTTGTAACTAAGTTTGTCTGTTGTGAACGACATAATATATATATTATTGTAACTACTTCAATGCAATAAATAGCATAGTTTTATTAAAAGACTATATCTCCGTTTCTAGCGCAAGTAGAAATCCGATCATAAACACGAAATTATAAGGCTGAATTTCGACTGAAGCGGAACTAAGCAGATTTGTGTGCTCAATCGGGTTATTGTTAGATGACATGATAATTTGATCTCGTATTTTTTATTAGCCTGATCGGGTTTCAATCAAAACGAGCTCTTATGCTCATTTCATTCGAAAAACATAGATACGGTAAAAAAATTAATGCATAAGTTGTTGATAATGAAATTGACAGCAACTTTTTACCCTAAAGTTTGTGAAATAGTTGATTATAATCGACCTATGGAGCTAAAACAATTGGTAGTTTTTCCGCCTTGCTTTGAAACGTACACACACACACATCACACAAGCTGGAAAATTCGGGATTTCAGGTTTGACCTGAAGTACTCGTAGTCTTATCAGTTAATCTATCCAATATTGGACAATTTTTTTTACCAAAAGTTAGTTCAAGTAATGTATGGTCAAAATGGCAGCGTTCGGACTCGATAAAAAACTGATTAGATGGCTATTAAAAACCGATTAAATATGAGTTTAATATTAACTGTCATACCCTTAACAAGTTAGCCCGCTATGATCTTAGACTGCATCATCACTGACCACCAGGTGGGATTGCAGTCAAGAGCTAACTTGTAGTGGAGATTTAAAAAAAGCCTTGTCCGTTTAGTTGAAAGAATTTGTCCGACAGAATTTGCCACATTGGGTACATTAACTGACGCATAATGTGGCCAAATTCTATTTAACACAATCTCTTAACTAAACCAAAATGACTGCTCTAAATCTAGTGCTACCCCTTTCCGTAGGGAGTCTTATGAAAGGGATAGCAATAAATAGAGATGTCATTTTAGTTTATAGATGGTGTTTAACAGAAATGGCCTATTGTCACCATATACTTGCACCACAATTAAAGCTCTGCCAGTGAAATTGAACCGCGAACCGTATAGGGCCAGCCATTTGATGGTGTGAAGTGGGCGCTACAGTGGGCTCAGTATGCTTAGTATGAGAATTTACATATCCGCAACGCGTTTGGCGTTAGAGAAAAAAGATCCTTGTTTTAACACCTTGTTTGTTCATACATCTACAGCCGACTCTCAATTATTATACTGAATTTTACGGCCGCTTGCGCCAGGACACTTATCCGGTGCCAAAAAATGACAGCATTAAAAGAAATGACTCCTCTATTTAGTATTCAGTTAGAAATAATTTATTTTTGACATAGACATCATCCCTATTCAGATTAACTTGCAAAACGTCACCTAGGTGCGAGTGACAGAGATTGCCTACGCTCTGCCTATCTCTTTCTAAAGCTCTCGACTCTTAATATTTACTGCCGCGTACTGTACATACATATAGCATACTGAGTGCCCAGTGGGAGATTTTCTTCCCATTCGATCCTGACAACTTTAACTACGATTTGTATGGAATTGTCAAACGCTCGATGACAGATGACAGCTGGCGCTCTATCAATTCCATGTAAATGGAAGTAACCGTTGTCGCGATCGTAAAAAATCTCCCACTCGACCCGCTGAAGTTTTTTCTGTCTACATAACGCCCGATCGGTAGCTCGACCGGGGACGGGGTCGCGAGCTTATACTAAGTAAGTTTTTGTTTTTAATAAACTCATAAATTATTATAAAAAATTACGTTATATTCTGGCCAAAGTTTATTTTAGTTATTCTATTTAAGTATACGCTGTAAGCACAATTTTATTTTTACATATAAAAGTATATGCTTGCATTTAATCATTATCATAATCGCTTAAAACTTATAAGTTATAAACTTATAATGCAAAAAATATTCTCCAAATATTTTTCCCTTGAAATGTTTTTTCGTTTTCTTGGATGACTCAAGAGACAATATTATATCATTATGGATGAACGTATTATATCTAGTATCTACTTTCTTGTCATTGCAGTTATCAATATGTATATATTTGCACAGGCTCTATAGTCTATCATATGATAATGTTGATTGACCGCCGATAATGCATCTATTCAAAATGTGTCGACATGTTTATATTCAAATTTGGACAAATAGCTTTGCTACGAGTAACTTACATAACGACAGCTTATAGATATAATATATTATTAATTATGAATTTCCGCCGTAAGTTTTAAGACTAAAGATTATACTGTCCTTTTTACTAGTAATATATAATAATTAATATTGTTAATGTAAGAAAGAAAGGATGACATTAATTTTAGTAATTCTTTTTCTTACAACTGAATTTGATGTAGGTTTCTAAGATGTTGATACATAAAAACTGCCGCGGCTGATTGTACAATTTGTATTCTACACTTGTTCATTCATTATAATCATTCTATATTCGAGTCGGTGAACAACTCGAGCTAAGTGTAGAACTCTAGGTGTAACCGTTAGAACTCTTAGTCTTAATTATTACAATATAATATAAGGAGAGATTGTATAAAAGTGAAGCTCTGGCGAGACGACTGTTTGGTGTCGGGAACTTTCTGGATGCGTGTGCCTTTCAAAAGTTCAAAATTCAAACATTTTTCAAAAATATTCTTTGGTATCGTAATGTAATTTTTACCTGATCGAATTTCGGCCACGGTGGGTACAGCAGTATCCACCGTGGCCGAAATTCGATCAGGTAATAGCGAGTGCAAAGGTGTTCGTGCATTATAATCTAGCAAGATTATAATGCACGAACACCTTTGCACTCGCTATTCCCTCACTTTCATACACTGATGAGTCATGAGACACGTATAACAAAGTATCCATGCCAAGTTCCTGACATTGCCTTGAACGCAATTTCAATATTTTCTCGTTTACGAAACGAGTTTCACAGAGCTTCTATAATTATTATTATATGATATGTGTAAATAAATAGTTGTTAAGATAAGGGTAGCTGTGTAACGGCGGCATTAAAGAATTCCACGAAGTACACTTTTCTCCGTGTAGTCATCTACGTACTGGTAGGTGTCTTAATACATAATAATATTATACGAGTGGCTAGTCTTCAGAAACTAAAGGCTCTTGTGCAAGTTGTGGTGGCACCACCGCGCGCCTATATCAGTGGAACCATATTCTATAATCGATAAAAGTTTTATGTGTCCTTCACAACAACTTTTAACATCTGACCTACAACTAACAACAACATCTAGTCTGAAAAGTGGGACAGCGCTATGGCGGGGAAAATAAATAACAATAATAAACGCCCAATTTTTTTCTATGAAAGGGCCCATCTAGTACGTGGTCTATACATATATATCGATGATCCTTCAGGCTCACCTATCAGTTCGTAAACGACTTTGCAATGTCCACCCGCTCAATTACTATCTAGTCTATTACCTGTTTTATGAGGCATTTGTTTTTATTTCCTCAACCGAGTCTTCTTCAATGTTATTGTGCCGTGTATTCTTATATGTTACTGTTCGAAACCACAAAGATTTCCCCAGCTAGAAAGCCTTTTTGGAGAATTTGGTTTTTCGCTAAACACAATTTAAATTTATTGAAGTGGACGAGGATTTATTTTTTATTATTTGCCTAGATTTATAATTGATTTTCACTCTGGTATTGTAAAGTTTATTCCAAAATGAAATTTTAGAAGTAGTATCCTATTTTGGCTTAATAAAATGAAAACTGTCAATCAAAATCTAAAAAAAAAATACTTACAATGCATATTACACATAAAAATTGAGTAATCTAGAGTTTTGCTTTGGCCTTTCCTTATTTTTTTATCATTAATAATTTTATTTCTGTGTTATCCAATCATATTTTATCACCAAAAAATATATCCGAATGGTTTGAGTTGATTCTATTTTTGTAGCGTTATGTTATGAATACACTTATTTTTTGTTAATGTATCGAATTTTTGTTTTATTTTATAGCCTCACAATACTTTTTAATCGTTCTCTTTGAAATAGATTTTAAGTCTTTATTAATAGTATATTGGTTAGGGGTGAAACAAGATGATTTCAGACGAGGGTGAATTTGCCTGCCTGAGCGAAGCGAGGGCTGGCATCACCTGAAATCTGAAATCGCGTTTCATCCAGTGGCGCTACTACACTATTTTTCATATAATCTGCATTAAAAGTGCTAGTTTTAATAAAACTGGAATTTTTATTTATTTTAGTTGCTTGGTTGTTGTTTACAAATATCATATCTGTCAGTTTAATTGATGCGTAAAATGATAATTAAAAAGGTTTGAAATAAACAAAAGATACTCTGACAGGATTGAAAGGAGGGCTGCTACGTCATTCAGCGGGTAGGTTTTTCTACCCGCTGCATGACGTATTCGTCTGAAATTGACTTGTTTCAGGTGGCTCAACAGGCATTAAAACTCGCATTTTCAATGCAGGTTGTATGAAAAATTATTTTAATACTGGTCGGTGTATTTCTGTCTAGTTTTTAATCCATTCTAGGACTTCTTTCTTTAAATAAAATCTTGGCACCTGATGACTTATGACTTTCGGATTTCAATCTACATCATAGCTGATTATAATAGATCTGCTTGAGGGAACACCCTCAACAAAGTTAACAAACAAACAGGGAGTTAACAAACTCGTGAAGGAATGCTGTGTCCTTATCGGATACGGGTGTTCGAGGTATGCCGTACCGCCTTGTATCACACGTTTTATAATAAATAAATACTTGCTTGAGCAACTGAGGCCCCAAGTCAGTCCAAATGGTAAAGTAAGAATAGACGACCGAGAACGGCTCTGAGACTAGACACCAGATATACACCGAAGAAAAATACAAGTAAAGCCTAGGGAGGGAAGTTACATTTCAAGTATTATAAGATAAATTACGACTATCAATTACGACAGTATCGTCTATTCCGTTCGTTAAGACATATTTTATTATCACATCACATGCTTCGTCCTTAAAATTAACACTGATCGTAAAAGGTAATATTTTCTTTACTTAGTTAAGTATAATCTAATTAGCACAATAATGATAACATAGTGTCAGTAAATCGCATAATTTCGGGTGCTTCTCCTAGCATTAGTTTACTCCCTATGGCGGAACAGTAGGCCCAGTGTGAGATTTATTCCCTTTTCGGTCGCGTCTTAAGTTGTACCACGATTTGTATGGAGTTATACTAGCATCATCTAGACGAGTTTGTCGATGTACTAAATAATTTGGCCCCAGTATGGCAAGTAAATAGTTAAAAGCAATAGTTTTCACTTAACGGTATCTAACAACATCAATGGTTTAAAGTCGTTTATATTAAATTGACAGTTTTTTCAATCGGTACCTATCATAATGAGTAATTTTGTCAATTTTCCTAATGTTGAAATTCGTCAGTTATGTTAAGCTATACAAAAGTCAGCTCTTAAATAGCCTATGACTATGACACTTTCACTGCCAGGTTTACATAAATTTTGACTAGATTACGAATAAGCTAAGGTACATAGACTATAAAAATTTTGATTCTATATTGGCAATAAACTAGACTATCCATACACATCGATCGTTCAATCCTCTCACCAAAGGTTGCCTGGTAGAGATTGCTCAATAAGCAATAAGGCCGCCTTTGCATACCTAGTTTTTAGTTATAACTTTACACTGTATTATTTCTTGTGTGCAATAAAGTATTCATCTATCTATCTATCGATGCTAGATATTGTTCTTTTAAATTCGGTTCACTAATGTTTCACAAAAAACATTTAACAAATGATCATTTCACAAAAAACGTTTCAGAAACTAATCGTAACGTAAAATCGTAAAAACGTCGTATTCCGCAAACGTATTTTTTTTAAAATAGCATTTGACAAATAGGTACTCAATTCACAAATACTTTACATTGCAAACGTGCTGAATGTAAAAATATCATTTACCTACTAATATATTATTTCATAAAATAATTCATTCTGCAAATTCGTAATTTTACAAAATATTAATATAAATTAAAATATACCTGAACATTTATTTCCTGAAGTTGGAGTCCGGGTAAACCTAAGTTATAACAATTCCAAGTTTTAATTTGGAATTTACCCACTCATTTACTAACTCACCTAGGTAAAACCGCTTAGCTTTCACCCTCTCCCTCTCACCCCCTCCAAGGCCCGGTCGACGGAGCCCCGCGGGCCTAGCGGGGCTCCTTTTTTCTGCGTGTGGGTGGTATAAAAAGGAAATAACCACGAAGAGGATGGCGGGGTCTAAAAGACTTCGTCACCTAAACTATCCGAGTCAGAGTGCCCCCAGTCCCGAGCTCGTTTCGCTCGCTCTTGCATGAGTGGGTACATCCCAAATTAAAACTTATTTTCATTATTATTTGGACATAACCCAAGTTGACTTGGGTAATAGATAATCTAAGTAAGCGATAGACTAAAGAATGTCAACTTTTTAAAACGGCCTATGCCAGAATCAACAAACAATTCATTTTATCAAAAAAGAAATATGCTTTACTTTTTTTTATTAAATAACACGATTTATAAATCAATAATGTTCGTCAAATTATATTTTATGAAATCATAATTATTTGTGTGTTAATTGTTTTGTCAACTGAATTATTTATAGGATCAAAAGTTTTTTAACGATTAATATATGATTCATAATATTGGGAAACGTTGTTTGTGAAATGAAAATTTGTTATTTGTTTTTTATGAAATGTTTGGTCACCTTTAAATTCATTGACCTTGATTAGAATTAAATTACATCGATAATTATCGATTGTAATCATTTGTAGAAGGGTATGAGGGCCTTAACTCACAGAGTTAACGAGGTATACCCTACCCACTAATATGTACAGTACAGTGTTTAATAGATTGACCGGATCATTTTAAATATATTATTAGCTATGCAATATCCGGTCGGTCGTTTTCTGTAATTTCGACGTGTGTTTCGAAAATTATAAACACCTTGAGGAACGTTCCATATTTGTGTTTACAAGTATGGAACGTCACTCACGATATTTTAACCGCTAAAATATCTCGAAACTTTTATTTTAATGGCATTCACCAGTGCACAGTGACTAGATCACTATATGATTCTTATTATCATAATAATATAAAACTTAATGTTATTGTGTATATATATCTTCATCTTCATCTATAGAAGGTGATTTTCAAATAAAATTATTTGAAGCACTCTTGGTCTAGGGCCTTTTAAAAAAAATTATATAAATATATTCAGATTAAAATTGGCCCTAGGCTACAGGTGCGATCTCACCTAGTCGTAGGTGGTACCTACTATGTGATGACTGATGCTGCAGTCTAGATATGTAACAAGCTAGCCTGGAAGTTGGGGATTTCAAAGATTTCTCTAACATCGAAATATATATATATTTTTTTTAAAATTAAAGTTATGAATATTTTTTACTTCGTTCTATCTAAGCACTGTTCTGTTACCTTGGAGCTTTATCCCCACTACCAAAGGTTAACTGTAAGGTCACGTTCGCACTGCGAAAAATATTCGTGCAATTTTTTTTTTCGCAATTCTGTAACTCAAGAAATCATTGGACCGCGAAACTAAAATCGCTGGTTTGATATAATTTCACGCGGTGCGGTAAGAATCATATTCGCACGAATATTTTGTGCTATAAGGATTTGTATGAGGGGAAATCCGTACGCGAAATAAAATTCGCGCGAATGTTTTTCACAGTGCGAACGTAGCCTAAGAGAAAGTTTTGTATGTATTAAATTCGCGTAGACCTACGTTTTATGTGTACGTGAAATAAAGGATATCAACATACCAACATCAAGATGACGTGGTAAATTGAAGTGATATGTTTTATTTTGCCTCGTTCGAGAAAAGTTGTTTGATGTATGTAGTATGTACCTATAGTTTTGTAACAAAATTTAGTAGTAGATATTTTCGGACTAGTCCTTTCTTGCCAATACTGTAATCTACGAAAGTTATTTTAATAAATAAAATTTGTTGTCATCACTGTTTGAGTTTTATTTCGACGCCACTTTCTATTTTGATATGGTGCAAATATTTCTCTCGATAGTCTTTATCGTTAGTTCTCGATAGTCACATATTTGCGCTGTTTTCCTGCCCATCCACTCGAGATGAAAATGTTCGTGCACATAATAATAATGTCCTCCTGACTGAATTTTATGAATATTATAAATATTATGAACTGAATCAATACTGAACGAAAAATTACGAGTAGGTACGAATGGTCATCAGTTTACTCTGATTTATAATTTACATTTATCAACGAATTGAATTTACATTTGGAATGTTACTTCCGTTTTGCGAAAAATTTTAGACATTTTCAATTTGAATATAGTTCGTAATCTTTTCCATTCTAGTCACACCACTCATCCATCTCAACATTCGCATTTCAGTCGCATGTACTTTTCTTTCATCCGTCCCTTTCACCGCCCAACATTCTGAACCATACAATGCGACAGGTCTAACGACTGTCTTATAGATTTTCCCTTTTAGTTTAAGGTGGAAGACAAGGGTCTGCCCGCGAAACTCAAAATTAATTTGGATTTTCGCAATTTGTAAACTAATGCGACAATTGACAAAGTAGGCATAAGGCATTCAAATTGCGCCCCTATAGGAATACTTTGTCGTATTAATTTACAAATTGTGAAAAACCAAATTAAATTTGAATGTCGCGGGCAGACCCTTGTCTTCCACCTTAATTCGTGCATTCGTGGGTCGCATAATAAGAGAAAAGTAATAATGTTTATTGTTGTTTTCGGAATGCGGTCGGGTTCCCAAATTCTCCGCATACCTACGAAGAGAACGAGAGATTTCCCCAGTAGTTGGTCCCACTAGTGGGTCCTTCCGGATTTTAAAATTCTGATGGTCCCACTGTTCGACTCATAAGTTAAACTATAGTTAGTTCTTGCAATTTACGAGCGCGCGTGGCTCATGGTTGTGTCAAGATGGTATATCTATAATGTATACACATCTGCGTACACGGTGTAAATGTGTGCGTGTACGTGATTGCATACAGCCATTGAAATAGAATGAGTAAAAAATTCTACATCAATGCATACAGCTGACCGACAGGCATGCACACTCGCACATGTCGCACGTGTATGTAAACGACATACCCGCAAATTATTGTAATTATAGGTGTAAAATAAAATTCACATAAATTGTTATCACCGTTTTGTTTATTACATAACATACTTTGGTTTAATTTTACACAACAAATAATAATTTACAATTAACACACATAAGCTGAACGCATATTTTAATACACTACACTAAGCGTCGCATGTACCTAACTTCTGAGAACTCAAACATTCGTTGCATTCGGCGAGAGTTTAATTAATGTGCGCCCAGCTTCGTTCACATAATATGTAACATACACATGATATATAATACAGTATTATAACGAAAACGCAGTTGTAGGCATTCTCTGTGACACTCAGCACCTGCTCAGAGAAACTCAATTATTAATACAGTGGAGTGCTTTTATCTGTTTTGATAACTCATTGTCTAATTGATAGCTAAATTCACCCTGGTATGGTTAGTATTCCGTAACTAAACACAGAGGACGCGTGCCGCCGCGTATACAACCTACCTATAGTTCGCGCGCAAGTTGAATGCAGAGTGATGATCTGTACTGTTGAAGTAAATAAAGACTAATTTAGATTGTTGTCAAAAAAGACGCCTTTGTTCTGGACATGAGCCTAAACTTAAAACTTGAAGTCCTTTTTAAAATACATAATTTACTTTTATTAGTCATCTTTGTGTGTTCAGTTTTAATTATCATAACAACATACATACACTAAAACATAATAATCACAACATTTAATAGGTATAATAATTACAACATACCTAAATAGCATGCGCAAATAATGAAATTATATATTTATCTAAATACCTAAATCTTAATACCTAGATGTCAAAGCTTATATTCTGTTTTTCCTGAACTAGAAGATTAACTTAGACTTAAAACCTAGCTCGAGATGTAAAGCGCCGGGCAGAGCGAGTCACGCGTTTCAGGATTGATTCTGAACAGGTTTCTAAGACTTGTTTACCTTCTCTTTTTTGTTTACCATCATATATTTTGTAGTAAGTATAAAGTATAAACTGATTCTTGAAATATAAAAAATCATTCAAACGTTTAAACATAAGAAATTAAAAAATAAACTAAGTATTCTTTACAATTTTTAAATAACATTTTATATACCTACTTAAAACAAAATTTATATTGCATTTATTGTCATCATATTTCGTATGTCAATTCATTGTAATTTGTAATAAAAAAATTGCATTTGTCAAATAATATGATTAAATAATTAATAATTGCATAATTATTCATTTCATTCATTATTTTGTATAACAGTATTAATTATTATTCGAAAGGATAGTAGAAAATAATAAAATGTGCAAAAATACATCATAAAATACCTAAAATAATAGACATAAAAAATAATATATTTATATCTTACAACAATAATGATTTGCGCTGAATTCTATTTGGCCGGGCGTACCTCTTGCTTCTAAAGAAGCGTAACGATATTGAAAAGGCTCGTGCACATTACAGCATCGCTTTGAAAAAATCCTCCTGAATCATATTATTTGTACATTTTCATCCCTATAGGCGGGCGCAGCTGCGGTCCGTTGCGTCCCGTCTGTACTGAGCGAAGGTTCCTACACAGAATGCACGAACGTGATTCAGCAGGATTATAGCAAAACGATGCGTTGCGGACCGTTTTAATGTGCACGACATACTTTCATCTGTTTTTACAATAAAGGCAGATCTATATTAAGTTAGTGACTGGCGTCAATACCGGTACTGAAAGCGTATTCACACTGTTTGGATAAAGTCAGTCATTCTTGGTTATTTATTTCCGGTTCACGTTAAAGTCAGTAGGGAAAATTGAAAATGATTTGAGAAATTTTTCGGTAACAACTCCAAAAAACAAATGGAACAAAAAAATAGATAGACCGTAGGAATGAAATTGTAAGTTTCAGAATTGTGGATAGAGCCTGACTTTGACCATGACACGAAACGATTTTGACGAATGACTTCGATGTTTATTGATAGACCAGTATTAACTCGCAAGTCATACCTTATAAGCATAATTAAGTTTGTTATACTCTTCCAAAACGTGTATGTCTGTGTGTATATTCTGTCGATGTGCTTATTGTGAAAAAGGTGGCGTGGAATTAAGCTGACTTCAAAAACTAAACAGCATTAAAGCCAGCAATTTGCAAGATACCATCAGCAAGTTAGTACACTTACTTTACGACGACATGGCGTCAAATACTGACTCAATGTAAAACCGCCCTAACGCGCATTGATTCTTCAGTCTAGTCTAGTACCTACTATCCGAGTTCAGGAGTTTACCATTCATATTCTAAAGTGAATATTCATGG
Organism: Erebia aethiops; assembly: GCA_923060345.2. NCBI lineage: Eukaryota > Metazoa > Arthropoda > Insecta > Lepidoptera > Nymphalidae > Erebia > Erebia aethiops. The sequence goes on along the minus strand of OV281079.1, from coordinate 1,434,812 downwards.
TAAACTCCTACATACATATTCTAAATTCTGGGGCGAACCTTGACTTTTCGAATGACATTCACATAAAAACACATGAAAGCACATAGATTTGACGCGTCGTCGGTCCAACGGGGTCCTGCCACCGCTACGTATCGCAGTGCGGGTCACCATTTCAGTCTCTTGGGACCCCAAAATGATGGGGCCGACGGCGCAAGTTCACCCAACAAGGGAACAAATATGTCCAACAGAACGATAACGGCGTCATATACAAGACGTGATCTCTTCGACGTAGGACGAGGGGAAGATGCCGAAAGCGCCGTTCAGCTCGCCGCTCCACCACACGTCGTCTTGCTTCTCGTAGATAGTTATGACATCGCCTGTCGACAAATAAATAATATAAATAAATAAATTATATTTTATTTGCAAGAATATTGGAACAGATTAGGTCTTAAAGTAGTTTTAATTTTCCTTACATATTCTACCATACAATGGTGTGCAAATGTGTTTGTTTTTAAAGTAATTAAATTAAATTATTTCACTAGATCTCATTGAATTGATTAAGATTAAATTACATTACATTAGATAAATGATTAAAAAAGTACAAAAAAAAAGTACAACAAACTTTATTGTTAGCTCGTTGTCTCACAACCTTGGACGAATTTTTCATCCAAGCTCACAACATAATTAAAGTACATATATAATAGACAGATCCACTAAGACGCGCCCCGTTCGTTTTCTCAAGAATGTTGCTTTAATTTCATTTTATTCATTTATTTATTTAAGATAGAGTCGTATGCTTTTTGTGGCCCGGTGGCCAAAATTGGAACTAATTTTTATGCCTGTTTAGTTTTTGTTTACCGGGTCCCATACAAGTTTGTGGGACTATACCTACTTCACTATTAGAAAGCGAGTTTTACATTCAAGGGTATACAGCATATTTTGGCGCCGTCATAACAATTTATTGTTATGGATTGAACGATCTATAGAGCTCGATAGAATATAGCTTGAGTTGTTGTAAAGAGAGACTCCGCACCTCGGTTTATTTGCGTTGCGCCAATAAGTGTGACATAAACCAGTTCAGTAAACATAAAATAAAACTATTTGAAACAAAAAATGAGGTGAAAGGTTTTTGCGGCGGAAATGTTTTAGACATCCGTTTTTATCGCATAGCAAAAAATCGCAAAGCAACACGAGAACAAAGCGCTTAAAGTTTGCTAACAGAGGTTTCTTATAATAGCTGGGTAGTAAACTAGTAACGGTTTTATACATACATCATTATTATTCAACTAAAAATGCCCACGACATTGTTCGCATAGACAGTTTTTAACGAATCGAATTGTCAAAGCTGTGCTGGTGGCGCCATCATCGAGTACACTATAACTTTGATAGCTTCTATCTCGGAAACCTGACGCTTTAGAAGGTTTTACAGGTGTTGTGATCTATGAGGGGTAAAATAGAAATAGCGGAACAGTAGGTAGGAAAAAATGTTCAATAATAGGCCCCTTTTTTGGTTTCACAACGTGCAAAGGCGTCTTTACCTATGGTGCAGGGTGTGCGTTGCACACGGGCGCAGCGGTCTTAGGGGGCGCCGAGCGCCGCTCGCTACGTACTTACCTCACCCGGCGCGCGCGTTGGCCGACCGCGGAACTTTCGTTATCCAACGTAAAAAGAGCTCCGCTTTGCATACATTTTGTATAGCATCTGGAGCTTTTCTTATATTTGACGATTTACAGCAAAGCAAGGCGCGCCACGAGCGGCTTTTACAATATAAACTTTTTTTTTCAACATGAAATAAACCTCAGTATAGATAATTAAAGATTATATTTGGTGTTTCAATGATTCGTTTGAAAACACGCCGGCAATAATTTTGCGAATAATGCCATTTTGACCGCGCAGTCAACACTTTCTAGCGGGCGCTAGGATAATGTTTGCACACGGGCGCTACATGGGCTTGAGACGCCTCTGACAACGTGACTCAGAAACTGAAGTTCGTTATAACCTGGCGTGAGCGTGAGTTCGTCGTCCAGCCGCGCCTCGTAGGAGTACAGCGCGCGACACTTGCCGATGCTCTTCTGTTCCGACCGCCCGCCGCCCGCCGACCCCGCGTCGGCCAGCTCCGACGAACTGTCGCTTTGCGATGAGAACTCGTCTGCAAAACACCAACATTTATCCATATTAATCTATACTATAACTATACTATATAATATTATACTCGTAAATGCCAAAGTGCGGTTGTTTGTTGGTTTGTCATTCAATCACGCCGCAACGGAGCAACGGATCGACGTGATTTTATCGAGCCTGATGCGTCAACTATGCCTATCTTTGTTATACTCGCCCGACTTCAACATAGTGTGTAGAAATCAAAATTATTTTTTACTTTACAGTGGCTTTGGACATCGGTTTTTTGGAAAGAATTTTTATTTTTAACTTTTTTGTGTACTCTAAATCCCCACGGCTTAGAAGTGCAGTACCCTGCAGCATCAGAGTTGAAGAGTTAGGACTTGGTTTTAAGTATGAAGTCGCTGCTTGACACCTACAATCTGAATTCACCATTAAAAATCCTAAATCACTATGTTTAACGAGTTCTGTACCCTGCAGCATCAGGGTTGAGGAGTTGGGACTTGGGTTTAAGTATGAAGTCGTTGCTTGACACCAACAATATGAATTCATCATTAAAAAATCCTAAATCGCTATTTTTAAAGAGTTCTGTACCCTACAGCATCGGGGTTGAGGAGTTGGGACTCAGAGTTGTATTGTATGCACGTGACTTGATACCTACTATATGAATTCACCTTCAAAATTTCCTAACTCCCTAGTTTTGAGGATTCGATGTAGTATGGTACATCTACAGCATCAGGATTGAGGATTTTGAGTCAGATTTTTTTATGGGACCACCTCGCGAGCTTCCTCTAACCAGTGAAAAAAATTTTTCAAATCGGTTTAGAAACCACGGAGATATGCACCGACATACATTAAAAAAAAAAAAAAGATACGCGCCGAATTGAGAACCTCCTCCTATTTTGGAAATCGGTTAAAAATAAAAATTATTATTATTATTATTATTATTTTAAAATTTATTTTACGGCCCTGGATGCAAGTCCTTTAAGGCATAAAAATAATTGCCTATAAGACTATAATTTACAGATACCTCAGCCATGGAGGTAGGAAACACTGTTGTATTTTAAGTTAGAAATTAAGTAATTTTTATTTTGATTTTAATTTTAAATATTATTAGGTGTAAGTGATGTTCCATGACGTCATGACCCTTGGGCCCCTCCTGAAAATCAGCGTTGCAGTATGCTGGGTAGGTATATAAACCTATCTCTCATGCTACGGCACGTGCTAAGGAGGTGGCCCATTGACCACACGTAATACCACCATGTACATATACGTAATATAAAATATAAGTGTAGTTTGTATTTGTATAAGTTTAGTTATACTAAGTATAATGAATTGTTATAGTGTTGGTCAATAAACTTCTATTTATTTATTATTTATTGACCGAGCGAAGCGAAGGTCTCTGAGTCTACTTGAGTGAATTTGCACTTATCCGTCCGTCCGTCCGTCAGAGCAATTTAACTTCTGAATTACTGAACGTAATTAATTCAGCTTTAAATAATATGGCTTAAAAAGTTATAAAAATCTTTATTTTAGTGGGGCTGTCATAGAAGCGAATGCGAAGTAAAATATTTTTTGTAGCGTTACATATAGGGTTGCGGTATATCATTTTAAAGAAAATCAGGAAGAGTCCAAAAATATATTTTTTTTAAATTTTTCCCCAAAAATTGACGAAATGGGGGGCTTTCAAAGTAGAGATTTTCTCACGTCCAAAGTTGACCTCAGAACTCTAAATTTTCTGAAAGGCTGAGCCTGAAACTTGATCAATTATTTCAATTATATCCTGTACTTGAACAACAAATACTAAAATTAGATAATTATATTGTAAGGAAACGAAATTATTTAATTTTTAATGAGCTTCAGTATTTTTAACAGAACTGCACAATGATGTCAATAGATGGCGCCGGGAGGTCTCAGTTCGGGGCGAACCACTAGTTTATTTAAATTGTAAAAGAGGAATCGCTCACCAAAATCGCTATCGTGTTGATTGGACAAGCCGTCGGCCGCGCCGCGCTCGCTCCAGTCCAGGGGGCTGTCCGCCGGGGGCAGCTCCACACAGACCGGGGTGGCGGGCGCGCTGCGGTGCTCGGCGTGCCGCCGGAACGAGAGGTGTTCTATGCGCAACTTGCTCGACGCGCGGCTCATCATCGAGTCGCGCCTCTCTCGCTCCTCCCCGCCCGTTACGCTACGTGTTAGAGCGGTGTAACTCGGCTGGAGGTTCTTGTTCACTTCGTTCTGGTAATCAGTCTGGAGCCATGGTGGGACCTGGAACACACACGAACCAATATTCCATCCATCCACCCATCCATCAGCCTGTATGCATCCACTGCTGGACATAGGCCTTTACGAAAGCGCGCCACCAAACACGGTCCTCCGCCTTCCTCATCCACCCGCTTCCCGCAACCTTCTTTAGGTCATCGGACCAGCGAGCTGGAGGTCGTCCTACACTGCGCTTACTGGTACGCGGTCTCCACTCCGGAACACGTCTGCCCCAACGGCCATCGGTTCTGCGACAGATATGACCTGCCCACTGCCACTTTAGCTTGCTAATCCGCAGAGCTATGTCGGTCACTTTAGTTCTTCTACGAATTTCCTCGTTCCGGATTTTATCCCTGAGAGAGATTCCCAACATAGCCCGCTCCATAGCACCACCAACCAACCAATATTATGTTAGGTTAATTAAAACACATCCATGGACTGCTTGTATGCTTCTCGAGAGTGGCAGCACTGCTTTTTGGCCGCGATGAGTGACTGATGACTAATATGGCGGTCGTTGTATATGCATTTTTTTTTATCCACTACAAGTTAGCCTTTGACTGCAATCTCACCTGATGGTAAGCGATGATGCAATCTAAGATGGTAGCGGGCTAACCTGTTAGGGGCATGGCAGTTATATTAAACCCATACCCCTATTCGGTTTCTACACGGTATCGTACCGGAACGCTAATTCGCTTGGCAGCACGTCTTTGCGGGTAGGGTGGTAACTAGCCACGGCCAAAGCCTCCCACCAGGCCAGACCAGGGAAAATTCAGAAATTATAAATTCTCAAAATTACCCTGCCGGGGATCGAACCCAAAACCTCCGCACGTTAAGACAACAGCGCTACACACTGCGCCACGGAGATCGTCAAAGCATAGATTAATATAGTTGTAATAAAAGTATAATATTGAATGGTTATAGTGCTTTCCTTCCAATTAGTGATTAAACGAACCCACAAATTGAAGTTCTGTCATAATACTTATATGAGTCGCTTCATTCGAAGATATAATAATTGTAAACTTAGATTTACCGGCAACTTCGTCCGGGATGATTTGGCATGTTGAAGGATCCCGTGGGATAAGTCCTTGATCTTCCGGAATAAATATCCATATTCCCAGTAGCCTATATCCTTCCCCGCGATGCAACCTATCTCTGCACCAAATTTAGTCAAAATTGAATGACCAGACTAGATGGTTTGTGATAGGTTGCATCCCAGCAGAACAACATTTATCCTACTATTTATTTATCTTGAAAAATTCAAGAATTCCCACAGGATTTTTTAAAACCTAAATGCGGACGAAGTCGCAGGCATCTGCTAGTCTTAATAAATAAAAACAAATTGGCAGTCATAGGGACTGCCGATAGAAGTGAAAACGAATATTTAATTTGATTTTTCTAATTCTAATCTAAAAAAAATATATAATAATAATAATAAATTATAAAAATATTTTAAAGATAAACCTTAAAACTAAGGCATTAAAATTTAATTACGAATGTACTATATTTATACTTAAGACCTTTTGCCTTAAGAACGGTGTTGGTCACGCGTGATTCCACATTTTTATCCCCATACCAAAAAGGTATTAGTCGAGTAAAAGTCGGCCACTGACCTTGAGGACGCTCTGCTGCAGGCCCTGCTTGTCCCTGACGACGTGTATGTGCGCGGAGAGCGGGTGCTGCGCCGCCGGCCGGCTGTCCAGCTCCGCCAGACTGGACGTTATCTTGTACCGCACCGCCTCTAAGTACGTTAGCATGGACCTCATCTAGAAAACACGAGTGTCTGTCAGAACACAGATAGGGTTCTTTTTTTTTTAATCCACTACAAGCTAGCTCTTGACTGCGATCTCACCTGATGGTAAGTGATGATGCAGTCTAAGATGGTAGCGGGCTAACCTGTTAGGGGCATAGCAGTTATATTAAACACATACCCCTTCGGTTTCTACACGGCATCGTACCGGAACGATAAATCGCTTGGCGGCACGTCTTTGCCGGTAGGGTGGTAACTAGCCATGACCGAAGCCTTCCACCACGCCAGACCAGGGAAAATTCAGAAATTATAAATTTCCAAATTGACCCTGCCGGGGATCGAACCCGGGACCTCCGCACGTCAACAGCGCTACACACTGCGCCACGGAGGTCGTCAAAAGGTTCAAGAGGTTCAAGGTCAAGAGGTTCTCCGTGTTCAGAAGGTAAAGTTGCGAGTCAGGAGTGCGCGACGCTCATGGTTGTCTTAAAGTCCTATCTGTATACATTTGTATACATGTATATGTGTGCGTGTACGCGATTACGATATGTATTATAGGCATGATGACAGTAACCAAGAATCAATGAAATTATGAATTTATAGTATGTAAGTTTATAACGTCTTAGAGAGGTAATATCTAGTAAATGGCCTGATGAATAGCGTCAGTTTTTATACTACTTACATAGGTACTGCGCATTCTTAATTACTGTACATGAAACAGCCTTTCTAATTATGATTCATTTTTGGTAACCATAAACCGTCTTTGAGCGGCTATATCTAGTGAAAGACTTTCACTATCGTCATCAGGGGAGATAGTAGCACCCACCTAATACTGAATCAGCCTTTCTTGCAATAGTTACCAAAAGTGTAGCTATCTCTTAGTCCAATTCAAGTCGCGCGCGAACTATATATATTTTGTTCCCCATACTAAACGCGTATTTTGAAGTTTGATAAAAACTTATTAGTTGGCACCATCGCTATTATTAACTTTTCAGGGGACTAAGGGCTTAAGCGCTTCTTCTTCTTATTTTGTTTTATGGCCTTTATTAGTGCCACACCAGCACAATGCACTTTGCCAATGACAGGTGAGGCTTAAGCGCTTTAGTTTCGATCAATAGAAACATTATGTGGTGGACGTCCAATCTGCTCGCACGAAGCGTTTTTGCTTGACGTTTCTGATACGAACCGCCAGGGTGTGGAACACCCTCCCAGCGAACGTGTTTCCCGCCACATATAACATAAATACCTTCAAGGCAAGAGTGAATAGGCATCTTTCAGGCAACCGCGTTCTAACCTAGACGTCATCATTGCTTTGCACTAAGCATGATTGTCGTCAAGCGCAAGCCTATCTCGCAATAAACAGAAACATCATCGTTCGCCAGGTACAGTACTCACATGGTACAGTTTGTCAGCGACGTTCTGCTGGGAGTCGTCGCTGCCGAAGGTGGGAGTCTGCTTTATGGCCATTGAGAGCTTCTCGAGACCTTGTTTCGACTTGCGCTCCCGCTCGATGTCCTGTTTCACAAGCTGGAGGATCTTTAGCAGCGCCTGGAAACAACAGTCTTCTGTTTAAATTTCTGTAGACTATCCGTTCCCGCTAGGTTATAGATAACTGTATATTTAGCCTGTAGTTTTATATGGTTGTGAGGCATGGATATTTCGTACGCTTCGTAAAAAGATAATAGCCTTTGACATATGGACGTATAGCAGCTCTGCTTAAGCTGAACGGCTAATTGAGGTTCTTGGAGGAAGAAGACCGAGTTAGTTACAAGCATCGTAAGCAGCGTAAGATCTAGCACCTAGGCCATATTTTACGACACAAACAATTGCTGCGCGTGCTTCAAGCAAATTAATGCTGGCTAAATTCGCTCGTAAGAAGAAATAAGTCATGGCTACGAAACATAAGGGAGTGGACTGTCGGAGAGCTATTCTGCCTAGCCCAAGGACAAGGAGAGCAAGTTAAGAAAACTGACTGTGACGACATGGCATCTTTTGCAAGAGTTCGAAACTTGAAATGGCTTCTAGTGGTTCACATGGAATCCACCACTTGACAGTTTACGACCACCACGCTTATCGAAATTGACGGGCTTCGAGAATTTTCGCTTCTTTAATAGTTAGTATTCTATACTATAGGACGGTGGCGGAGGCCATGTCTAAAAAGCTGGAAGCGTTGGAGACGTGGGTGTACAGATGTATGATAAAGATATCTTAGACAAACCGCGTACGGAATAGCACTGCTACAGAGAATGCGGAATGGTACATAGGTACTCGTAACAGCAGGAACGTGATGCAGCAGGAAGTATGAACTCCTTCAACTGATTATGCAAGTAAAAGTGGGTGGCAGGAGGAGGCCTGGCCGCAGAAGGATATCGTGGCTTAAAAACTTGCGCCAGTGGTTCGGAAAGAGCACAAGGTCCTTGTTTAGAGCAGCGGTCTCAAAAATTGAAATTGCCCTAATGATGGCCGACCTTTGTAAGGAGACGGCACAGTAAGAAGAAGATTCTATACCCAGAGCGTGGAAGTGTTCTTCCCGCGTCACACCCGGTTAAGGAGATTACTCCTCGAGAAACGCATCTCCGATCTAGGCCAAACGGAGAAAACCCTGGTGCAGTAAAAAAGCAGTGACACTCGGTCCAGTATCGACCGGCACTCGCCTGTTTCCGGCGCTCCCTGTTCATGGCGAGCGTGGTGTGCTCGCAGTAGAAGTCCGGCAGCAGCTGCTCGCTGGCGCCGGCCGGCTGCGAGCGCACGCCGCGCACCACGCGCATGTCCACGTTCGCGTTCGCGTTCGCTATGGGCGCTGCGAGCGCGTTCGTCACCTGCACGAACAAACACTCTGTTGCGAACAGTTGAACAGGCGACAGCACGACATCAGCACGCCCATTGGCCTCAATTCTGTGCTACACAATCTCTTAACTAAACTAAAATAAAAAACTTTTAAGTGATAGCCGTACTTTTGGTAACTATCACTAGAAAGGCTGATTCACTATTTAGTGCTTGTAGGGCTCTCGTCTGTTGAGAATAGTGAAGGTCTACCCGCGTGCGACTGGTCAATTGGCGTCAGTTTTTAACCGACTTCCAAAAAAGAAGGAGGTTCTCAATTTGGCGCGTATATATTTTGTTATACTGCTACTACTCATATCACATTGCCACACTAGTGTCAGCCTTCCTAGTTATTGTTAATTTTTGGTAACCATAACTCGTCTTTGAGCGGCGATATGTAGTCAAATGTAGGATCCCCTCCCATTCCACCGTGGTGGCATAGTGTGGTGTATCACACGAGTTAGCTGTTACCTCTGCCAACTGCGGCGGCACAGCGGCGGTGAGCCTCAGGTAGCAGTCCGCGGAGCTCTTCAGCTGAGTCAGCCTCTCCTCCTCGAGAGACTCCAGCATACCCGCGCCTTTCACCACGCTCGTCTCCCATTCTAGCCTGGTGAACAAATCATTTTTGAAGTGAAAACTTCTTTAGCTGCGTTGAGCACTTTTTGGTAGGGGGTAAACTTGTGGATTCGCGTCACCGTCACCTACACCTCGCTACGACATGTTCGCGTTGTTACGAAGACCAAAGGTCTTAAATATAAATATACTACATTCGTAATTAAACTTAATGCCTTAGTTTTATGGTTTATATTTTAATTATTATTAATATTCATTTTCACTTCTGACTGCCAATTTTTTTTATTTTTGGCAAGGACAAATTGGCGTCTGAAGCGGCTTCAGACCAGTCCATTGCTTTGCGATCTCCATACTCAATTACGACCAACTACTAATGAATGGTATTGTTAAGCTAGCATAAACTGGTTGCGGTAACGATGCAGTCTAAGATGAAAGTGGGTTAACCAGGATAGGGAGTCGTAGTCGTCGTCAACGAATCAACGAATAGACATAGGTCTCTTGTAGACACTTCCACACTTGGCGGTCCTGCGTCGAGTGGTTCCAGCGACTCCCGCAGACTCACTTATTGTCGATCTACGTAGTGGGGAGTCTACCAACGCCGCGCTTTTCAGTGCAAGAACGACATTGCAGCTATTACCATTTTTAGACCGCAATATCTATCCTTGTAAGGGTAGCGACACAAGACCAAGGCCCAAGTCTCCAACAGATCCGCTATTAATAGCTGGTGAATAAGAAGTGGTGTTTGTAGCAGCAGACTGTGGTGATTAGAATGTCTTGAAGGTGTACTGCCACAGCTATACTCATGCCTAATGACATAGCCCTTGTATGGCCATTTATTAAATAAATAACTTTACCGGAACACAAATATAATAAATACATAGCCCACTTTGCAACAGCAAAGTAATCCTACAAGTAACAACAAGGTCAACATACCTCGCTCGCTCAGCTTGCACGCAGACATTATAGTACTCCACCTCGGTTTTCTTGACGGCATCCTCTGTCTTTCTCTTCTTCACCTGCAACTTAGCTACGTCTCGCTCGCTCGCGTTGTTCCCGCGCTCTGCCCTCGCTGCGCTAAGGATGGAATGAGGTATGTGGCCCACACTTGAGCTCCTGGATATGCGGCTGTGAACGAAGGTTCAGTATAAAGATATTCAAAAAATAATAAAACCTGTCTCTATTCAAGGTATTATAAGGTCATTTTAAGGTCTCTAAGGTCTATCATTTCACTGGTTCGTATGAGATATAACTTTAACAGCAGACAGACAGCCTTATCCACTAGAGCGTAGCGGTATGGAGAGGAGAGGAGCAGAGCGGAACGAAGGCGACAGGAGCGGAGATGTGACCAGCTGACCAATCAGATTCTTAATAAGTGCGTCATGAGAAAATAATGCTCAAAACAATTTTGCTTGTATGGACGCGAATTTAGTATCTGAAATGCAAAAAGTATGAAAAAGATATCCTAAAATGAGAGAACCAGCGAAGTTAACATTAAGACATTAAAAGAACTTCTTAAAATCCTTTTTTTTATACCAATTAGGAGGGATTGTAATAAAACGTATAAATATAATTTGTAAGTAATTTGTAGCGCACGTGGAATTTGACTAGATCTCTGCCTAGCGAAGAGCTATTATAAGAATTTCTTTTAACTTAAAGGGTTACAGCAACGGCTTTTCCTGTTGTTATATATATATATATATATATATATATGTAAAATAGATAACAAGTCGCCTTCATAGCCCACATCAAAACAGTCGCAAGGCATTGGAATTGTCGCATAGCTACATAATCGCATCGCAAATAGATTGAAGGATCCTTCAGAGATATTCCGATAAATTCTCGATGGTAATGATGACGGTCAGTTAATACTTAACCAACTTAAGGGTCAAAAGATTCGTCATCACAGCCATCGGGTTTTAGGGGTTGAACACACACAACGCGTGACGGAAACGTGGCTTCTAAAACTGGCTAAATGTCAACATCGTTATTGCGATTTCACCCCATCATCGTCTGTCTTCTACAAAGCACAGAACCAAAATATTTGACGATGATGATAGGTGTGAGTTTGAAGATGTGCAAGCATCCAAAAATGCGCAGTGGTCGATTGTTATGCCACCCTGGTGGACCGAACGGTTTTCTAAAGCACGGCTGCATGCGGCCTTGCTAACCGCGTATAAGATTTCTTCCCCCCACTGCTTTTTACTTAATTGTTAGATTTAACCGGTCCTACGCCCGCTTTCATTGCCTTGTGTGCGACCAACTATCAAGGAGTCAAACCTATTGTCCAAGGATGCGTCCTGTAGCTTCTCGTTTTCTCTGGCGGCCGCGTGCGACTGCCTCTTCGACTTGGCCTCGGCTGACCTCCAATCAGTTAAAGAACGCGTCGTTTTGTCTACATTTCCCTCGATCTGTGAACACAGAGAAATTCATGGTTGGGGCTTGTAGGGTAGTAGACTCTAATACTACATAGTGGAATGGATGAGTCTCCTTGGATGAATTTCCTAGTATCTTAATATCACTATACCTACGGAAACTAGGGTGAATTTGCATTTGTCCATTTAATCTGTCAGTCTGTTCATCTGAGAGTTTAAGGTAGGTATATTAGAAGAGCATAATTTATAATAATAACTAGCTTATGCCCTCGACTTCGTCCGCGTGGAATACACAAATTTCAATTTAGTATTTTACCCCCTTAGTGGTTAAATTTTCAAAAACCGTTTCTAAGCGGATGTGATATGTCTATGTCAAGGTAGCTATCTGCATGCAGATTCGTCCAGTGGTTTGAGCTGTCTGTTGATAGATCAGTTAGCCAGTCAGTCACCTATTTGTTTTATACACATATTTAGCTTACATTTGGAGAATTTATCCACTCTATGGTATCATCTCTAATCCTACAAGTTTTAAGGATTGCCATTACCTTTTTCCGTAGCTTGAGCTGGCTGTCTATGACGTTCTTCATGGGCTTTACCAGTTCCTCTGCTAGGGCATTGGAATAATTCCTGTAAAAACAAATAGTGGGTATTAAGTTCAATTTTTATTGCATGTCTGGGGAAGTTACACCGTTACAGATTATATCAAGATGATACTGCGTAGTGCTGGTGAAGAGCGAATTATTACTTATTCGCTCTTGCTATTCCAAATGCGACAATGTGTCTGTCCGTCAGTTCGTTTGTTTGCACAAAATCACCTCAATTTGTTGCTACGCTGCACCGTGATTGAAGGACAAAATAACAAACAAAACTCACACAAAATTCCAAGCCAAAAATCGCTACCGCTTCCACGTTTTCTCGTTTCTAATTGGAATTGCTAGGATATGGAAAACCCAGCACCAATTTTCCCCTCCACTTATTTAATATTGGTATCTTCAAATCAAGAGTGAATATGCATCTTCTAAGTGAGCATACTCCACCTTAAGACTGATCACAAGCAAGTGTGATTGCGGCCAAGTGCTAGTCTAAAAGACTGCCTCGTTGGTCTAGTGGTTGGTATGTTCGACTGCGGCCGACGAGGTCCCGGGTTCGAGTCCCGGGTCGGACCATAATTGAGTATTGGGTTTTTCTGACTAGAAATTCTCAGTACTAGCCCGGGGTTAGGAAGTTGGCGGTGTTTCACCCCCGTGCCTCGGAGTGCACGTTAAGCCATCGGTCCCGGTTATTATCATAACATGATAAAAGTCGTTAAAGCCCGCCAACCCGCATTGGAGCAGTGTGGTGGGTCTAAGCTCTAATTCCCTCTTTCCTATGAGAGTGGAGGCCTGTGCCCAGCAGTGGGACGTGGGAATTTTAAAACTTGGTGGTAGTGAAGCTCGCTACCTACTACTACTACAACTATGCTGTTGTGTCACCTAAAATATACCTTTTTGTTTATTGTCTTTGTTTTAAGTGTGTGCAATAAAGAGTTTTATCTATCTCCAATAAAGAGTTTCATCTATCTCACCTGTGAATCTCCGATCGTTTCTCCATCTCGATGGCGACGTGCTTCCACGCGTCGGCGCACGAGCCGACGCTCTCTTTGCACGCCTTGCTCAGTTTCGTGCCCAGCTTCGCCAGACATTTGGAGTAGTAGTTCTCTGCCTCTACCCTGCGAACAACACGCTACTTGGGTATTTGACATCTAATCAAATCACAGGGCTTACTGCCGTTGCTTAAAGCAGTAGGTATTATTTTAATATGGATGACGCTCTTGTTTCAAAATTATAATCCTCTGTAGTATGTGGACCCACGGAAATTGACACCTTTATATTGTACATGCACCGTAATTAAGAGTCAATTAATTAAAGCACGCACAACTAACGACATATTGTTTCATTTGGGCGTCCCAACATAACACCTCATTGTAGGGACATCATATAAACTGCAATTTTTAAATAAATTTAAAAACTCTTTATCAGACAAACGATTATACTTAAAGACGACCTCCCTCTGGTGCTGTTTATCGTGTGAGATGTAGGTAATGTTTTCGGTCCTCGGTAGGTGTTATTTGGGAATGTTTTGTCTTGTCATTTGTCTGGTCTGGTGAAACTTCAGCCGTGGCCAGTTCCGAGCTTATCAGCAAAGATGCTTATTGGACACTTACAAGCACTACTCTGCACCCGTTTCCTCGTATGATGAGGAAAGTTCAGGCTCACCGCTCACAGTCTTGACTATAGGCACACTTCACACACCGTTCAGAAGAATAGGGAGAATTCACAGGGAACACAAAGCACAGGCTAGTAATTCTCCTCAGTTGACACAGACTTTTATTATGTCTGTGACACAGACACATAGAGTTGGAAAGTCTTGTTAAAGTTCCGTTCCACATAAAAGACTGCTAAACTATCACAGTCCATTTAATCCGCCTTAACGAAATTTGATAAATAATATTATATTTCATCCTGAAGACATAGGCTACTTTTTATCACGTAAGATCAAAGAATTTACAAGGGATTTTTCAAAAACCTAAATCCACGCGTACCTACGCAGTCTCGGGCATCATCTAGATTCTAGTTTCTCAACGGGCCCCGCGGCGTCGATTGCGACGGAAAGTAATAGAATGCACGTAGTATTTTTGTTTTGCATCATGACCCAGTTGTGTTGCGCGGCCGTTGCCCCATTTCAGTTTTTGTGGCCGTAACCTACCTAGCTCGTGGTTCGTGGTTTTAGTCTGATAGTTTATACTTTATGTAGGTACTTTGACTGTAATTACTTTGGATGCCCACCCTGGCGCAGTGTTGCCTTGTTGGGCGCTGTCGTCTTTACGTCGGAGGTCCCGGGTTTGATTTGGGAAATTATATTTTATGAATTTTCTCTGGTCTGGCCTGATGGGAACCTTCGACCATGATTATGGGTATAGCCCGCTTCCATCTTAAACGGCATCATCACTCTACCGGGTGAGATCGCAGTCAAGGGCTAACTCATACTTATCTAAGAAAAATAATAAATGCGTGCTCGAGAATCAAACCCCCTATAACACCAGAATAGGAGACCAGATGTCTAAACCACTAGAAGGGTACAGGAAAAGATCACATATTATGATAGATTTTGAACGGGCCATTTATACATACATAAGTATATTAATAACCGGGCATTGTATTCGATAGTGGCTATGGATGGGGTACATTACCTATTTAGTATTTACATAATATTTAATAGGTCATTTTGTCTAATTTTAGCCCCTGCTTTTCCTGTACCCTTCTAGACTATCCACAGGGCTCTACTCTCATAGGAGAGAGGGAATTAGTGCGGGTTTGCGGGCTTTAACGACTATTATCATGTTAGTGGTAATAACCGGGACCGACGGCTTTAAAACGTGCTCTCCGAGGCACGGGGGTGAAACACCGCCAACTTCCTAACTCCGGGCTAGTACTGAGAATTTCTAGTCGGAAAAAACCCAATACTTATGGTCCGGGCCTCGTCGGCTAGACCAACGAGTCAGTCAGTCTATACTATCATCTTGTAAAACAAGCTATTAATGTAGGTGTGGTACTTGGTAGTACGCCGATCAGATACAATAAGGTATTGTGGTATTGCGGCAAATGTAGAAAGTGAGCGTGCACAGACGATAAGATTGCTTATCTGTCGTTACATCTGCCTAGCGCTAGTACACCAGGGTGTAAACAAAACTATCGGTGAACGAAATCGTTTGCGTCACGCTCCGTACCTAGGACCTATTTAATTGTCTAGACTCTCTAGAGTTTGTTTTTTATTTATTACTAGCTGCCCGCAACTTCGTCCGCGAGGATTGAGATTTTTGCTTCTCGCGTTGAACCTACACTTATTTTCAAATAAGTTATATCAATACCTAAATACAGCTTATACCTGGTACATAATATACTATTATTTATCTAAAAAGCATTTGGTGACGTTTGATGGAATCATAATTAATTATAAAAACGTTGCAACAGTTTTTTAGGTACTGTGCATACTTTAATACTGTACAAGAATCAGCTTTTCTAATTATGGTTCATTTTTGGTAACGATATCACGTTTTTGACAGAGTTACACTACGGACATCAGTGGAGATTGTAGCACCCACCTATTACTGAATCAGCTTTTCAAGCGATAGTTGCAAAAAGTGCAGCTATCTCTTAGTCTAATACCACAAAGGTTGCGATCACGCGAAAGCAACCACCAAATTTCTTGCTGGTTCTTCTCGGTAGGAATCTCATTCCGAACCAGTGGTAGATTCAAAAGCAATTGTCGAAGTTTACTTGAATAAAAAAGCTGAGTTTAAATTTGATCCACCACACCATGTGATGTGAATGTGATTGACCACATTTTTAACCGACTAACGAAGCATGGGTCCTGTGTTTTAAAAGTTTTAGTGTTACACAAGTAACTTTTATAGTTTCGTACAGTTCGTCTATTTGTTTGTCAGTCTGTGTGTCACAGGCACTTTAAAAATTAAATAATATGTAATATGTACCTATAGGTACGTACAGTTGGAAGTTGGTATAATATCGGTGACCGTTTAAATGTATCCTTTAGGTAGGTACTTAGTCATAAAGGATCTTAAAGCGATGATAGCATCATAGTTAAAACGTCGGCCTCCTATTCAGGTGGCAGTGGGTTTGATCTTCTAATTTATCTGAATTTATGGGCGTTTCTAATTTGCTTTAATGGTAAGGGACGCCCGAGATTTATTATAATGTTCTCAAAGGTGTGTGAAGGCTGCTAATCCGTACTTGGCCAGCGTGGTGGACTATGGCCAAATTCTTATTCTATAAAGAGTAAATTGTGCTCAGTAGTGACCCCGTGATGGGATGAAATGATGATGAAAGGATCAATCAAATGTGCAAGAAAGTACCGTAAATCTGTCTCGTCCGCAAAAATCAAGAGCGTCGTCTCACTGCCATGCTCTATGCTGTGTTGTACCCAATGTTACCTTTCTTGTAGAATCGAAGCCAACTCCTTGCTGAAGTCGCTGCCCTGTTTCACGTACCGTCGCAGCTCGTCGAAGCCATTCTGTGCCTGAAACAAACAAAATAATAGTAGATTATACACCAAGGGGATAAAGCACTGTTTTATGTCACGGGCGCTACATTGAATCCTGAACGTAACGAAGGACTCCAAATGTAACTCCCGAGCGCAGCGAGGGTGTTATAAGTTAATTCCCGACCAAAGGGAGGGAATTAAGATTGAGTCCTGAGTGCAGTGAGGGATTCAAGCGCCCAAGAAAAAAACAGTTTTATCCCGGTGGTGTATACTCTACTTTTCTCACTTTATGCGAGACAATAAAAAACCAGGCTTAGTAGATAGTGTTTATTACAGAAAATTAAAAGTGAAAATTGGAGACATTAGTCCAATTATGGAAATATAACGTTATATTTAATAGCTTCTGGAGTCAAAATACTTTCATCACTCGACATTTTTGAAATATTTTTTAAATATTTATAGAATCTTCTTAAGGTACTACTAGCTACGGCTATAGCAACTTCTTTCAGCTGGCGTGGCCTACTCGATTTGACAAACAAACGAAGTTCGTCTCAGTGCGAATCTAGTGGGCCACGGCCTATATAGCCACTTCTTTCAGCTGGCGTGGCCTACTCGATTTGACAAACAAATGAAGTTCGTCTCAGTGCGAATCTAGTGGGCCACGGCCTATATAGCCACTTCTTTCAGCTGGCGTGGCCTACTCGATTTGACAAACAAATGAAGTTCGTCTCAGTGCGAATCTAGTGGGCCACGGCTTCGGTTTTCTAAAATCGAGTTGGCCGCGCCCGCTGAGAACACATTCTGTTTAGCGTAATTAGACTTTATGAACATAGCAATAAGAATTATGAAAGTGAAAATCACATTATTAACCAGCGGGTTATAATGAAATTCAATAGAACATTATAACCCGGCTAAAGCCAAGAGATATAATGTCTTGCTTTCGGTAAGGTTTACATGACATATAATTCGGCATTGTCGAGCATGTGGTGTGAAAAGGTTTATTAACGGAACACACATCACAACATCGAATGAGTCGCATGCAGCCGCTGAATCCAGGAGCTATGAATTGAACAACATCCTTCCGTTAATGGTCAAATTGTCTCAGCAATAATACCGCAAATTCAGTCGTTCACATTCACAAGGATAAGTAATTGAGACCGTAATAGACTAAGAGATAGATCACGTTTTTGATCGGCCATATCTAGTGAAAGGCCCATCAACATGCGGGCAGAATTCCACCATCATCCTCAGTGGAGAGCTTATCAACAACAGAAACAGCTTTTCAAGCGAAAGCTACAAAAAGTGCAACTGTCTTATAATATAACAATGACTGATACAGGCTACTTTTAATGGGGCTACTACTAGTAGACAGCGGCGTGAAGCAATCCCTATTGCGCCCAACGGCGCGGCGGTCAATCCAACTTCAATCCACGGTGCACACTGCAAGGCGGCCCTTACACAGTCAATTTAGATCGCGATCCGCGATCTAAATCAATGATCGCCATCCAGATTGATAATGTACGGAGTAGATTGACGGATTGAGATCTATTGATGCCCATTGTCCATTGCAATTTGCAAATCAACCATACAACAACGACGAAAGTAAAAACATTTTTATTTTAATGACTAATGTACACAACTTAACTTACTGGTCTTTTACATAAGTAAACTATGAAAGTGTGTTACAAAAGAAGATTGGCGTTTTAGCCGTTTATATCCGCAATAAAAACAGTGTGAACAACTTTACAACAAACAACTTTAGTCCATTTCACACCAAGACACACTAATGAGCTAATTTATAGAAAAAATTATGTAAGTATGCACTCTTCTATGTTCCTGTTTATGCACTGTTAAAATTCCACTCAGGTCACACACAATTTTTGAATTACTTTAATCCAGACTATTTGGTGCTAACTACAGAATAATACCGAGAAATGGTCCGATTTACGCCACCGATATCGGATTAAATCTCTCTTTGTAACCATTGCACCGACGATGAAAAACTTTCAGTGGAAGGCTTTCACTAAAGCTCTCAATCACTGGATGTCAATCATGTTAAGCTGCCCTCCTTATCACTTTGCTATATAATCGATACTTATCTGTGATGGTTGCTATCACTTATCAGTTCTCACTATCAATATTATTGTAAAGGTAAACTAGCTGATGCCCGCGATTTCGTCGGCGTGGTTTAAGTTCGTTTCATTCTCGCGGGAATAGCCTATGTCACTCTCCAGGATCTCAACTACACCCATGCCAAAAATCACGTCGATCCGTTGCTCCGTTGCGGCGTGATTGAAGGTCAAACCGACAAACAAACACATTTTCGCATTTATAATATTATAATCTGGGGTCACGGGAGCGACCCCGCCAAGACGAGCCAAAGGAGCAGGACACTACCTACCTTTTCTGGAAGCGTTTCGCCGAATTTTCGAACCGTTATAGGTTCGGTCCGGATGACACTAGAAAGCTGAAATTTTCAGGATAAGATTTCGTTAGCGGACTTACCAAATATACCAAATATCAATTATCTAGCATTTATAGTTTTAGATTGATTGATACCTGAAATACGTCGATTTCGTCCCTGACCTACTGATGATCATCAAACTGAAAAAGGTACTTCCTGAAGTGCTAGAAGACTGAAATTTGGTATGTATGTTAGAATTGGCATATAAACAACAGGAAAATTAAGACATCTGAAACTTTACCCCTCCAACCACGCGTATAGGGGGTGCATATCTGACAGCATTTCCTCGTATTTTCAAACCGTCATAGCTTCTTTTTACTTTTTTACTTTTACTAAATGTCACGGAAATCAAAACCTCTAGGTTACTTCCTAAAGTCCTAGAAAGCTGAAATTTGGTATGTAGGCTAAGAATTCCACATAAATCATGGAATAATTAAGAAATCGAAAACTTTCTCTGTCCTACCCCTTCTTTAGGGGGTGCATATTTGAAAGCGTTTCCACGTATTTCCGGACCGTCATAGCTTCGGTCCGGATGATACTGGAAAGCTAAAATTTTCAAGAAAAGATACTGTTGGCAGACTAATTAAACATACAAAGTATCAATCGTCTAGCACTTATAGTTTCAGATTTATCGATACCTGAAATACGTCAGTTTCATATTTTGCCTTTTACTAAATCGCTGATGAAAATCAAAACCCCTGGGGTACTTCCCAGAGCCCTAAAAAGCTGAAATGTGGTATGTAGGCTAGGAATACAAATATGTATTATAAATATTATAAATGCGACAGTGTTTCTGTCTGTCTGTCTGGTAAGCTTTCACGGCCCACCTGTCCAACCGATTTTGATGAAATTTGGCACATGAATATTCCGGGGAAGGACATTTAACCCGGAAAATTAAGGAGTTTCTGCGGGAATTGAAAAAACTTAATCCACGAGGACGAAGTCACGGGCATCATCTAGTTGCATATAAATAATGGGATAATTAAGACATCAGAAACATTTCCCTTCAAACCCCTCCTATTAAGGGGGTGCATAATAGCTGTACAGTCTGTACTTAAAGAAATATGTGCAAAATACAGTATGCATACATAATACCGTACATAAATAATATAAATATATAATTCATGACTCAGGTACAAATGTTCTGAATACAAACATTATGCCCCTAGCAGAAGTCGAACCCGCGACCTCTCCCCCAACAGTCATGGTCTGTAACCACTCGGCCAAACAGGTCGCCAATAATAATCACGTTATTTTGTCATGTTTATTATCATTATTTTCTTAATTAACATATATCATACAACATAAACTATTCTTCAGAGGCAAACATACCTACCTACCTATAGTTAAGGTATAGGTATTATTGGCGAAGAAGACCCGATTCCCATCGGCATCCCTTTCGGAATTGTTCAATAAGTAATTGAGTTAATGTTTGTAAAATTTATTTTGAGAATAAAACTCTTTAACCACAATCAACGATATTTTCGTCCAATTTTTTTCTCCCAACTTACACTCTCTTCATTGGTTGTCAAATTAAAGCTCAACTAGGGGCTTGGCTCTACTAGAGATCTCATAACTTTATAACAGTGAAAGCATTATGATTTGAACTTGTATGTAAGTCTTGGCAGCACTATCCATGGAATGGTTTTGTTGGGATTAGTATTATGCGAAAGTGTTTGTTGGTTTATCCTCTAATCACGCCATAACGGAGCAACGGATCGAAGCAATTTGCATTTGTTTGGTAGTATAGGATACTCTTTTCCCACGGGATTTTTAATACCCTAAATCTACGCGGAACGTGTCGTGTTTATCTAGTTCACTACATATTTTAGGTTTTTTTTTATTTTTCAGGATAATAAGTAGCAAATGTGACTCGCCAGTTCTTTAATTTCATCACACTGATCTGTTGCTCACTGACCAACAAACAAACCGCTATTTTGCGTAATAACTAATGCGAAAGTTTGGATGGATGGATGGATGTTTGTTACTCAGTAACACCAGAACGGCTGAACGGACCTGGATGAAATTTGGCACAGCGATAGATTATAGTCTGGAATAGCACATAGGCTACCTTTTATCCCGAAAAATTAGAGTGCCCGCGGGAACCGAATAACCTCAATCCACGCGGACGAAGGCGCGGGCGCTAGTTTATAATAGTGCATATACTCTATACATCAAGAGAGACTATTTGTAACAAATCGAAAGTAAATGATTATAAATAGTTACCGCCATTATTATCTATATCCAGCGAAAGCGATCGACGCGGGCGTTCGGTCACTCGGTGTCCGCAAGCAAATATGTTAATGAGAAGAAATCTACGCGAGACGAAACGGGAGCATGCCGCCGCTGCATCTGCATTGCCACAACTATTAATCGCACGCGACTCTTATTGTTAAGATAACTGCATATTCATCGGTTATCTGTAAGCTGTAAGTAGGTGTAGGGTTACCGATATTCACTATTCACCTAATAGTCCTGATTTGAACTGCAAAACGAGGCAAATGGAAGAAGTATTTTATGATCAAAGGAGAAGATCAATTAGTAGATCAATAATATTACTATAATAATACTTAAATTATATTCGCGACTTCGTTTGCATGGATTAAGGTTTTATTTAATCCCTCTAGAACTTATGATCTTCCAGAATAAAAATTAGCATAATATTTCCTTCCCTGGAATGCAACACGAAATTTCCGCAAAATTGGTTTAACGGATGGGTTGAAACGGTTACAAGCAAACAGATAGACAGACACAGTTTCGCATTTATAATATTAGTAAGTAGGAAGATACGTTTTCTACAATATTTTTATTATTACACTAGCAGATGCCCGCGACTTCTTCCGCGTGAAATAAGTATTTTAAATTTCCACGGGAACTCTCTAATTTTTCGGGTTATAATAGATACCTAGCCTATGACACTCACAAATAATGTGGCTTTCTATTGATACCAGAATTTTCAAAATCGGTTCAGTAGATCCAGAGATTACCCCCTACAACGTCATCAAACTCACAAACTTTACCTCTTTATAATATTAATATAGATTACGATTCGGCTTTTTAAATCGTCTGAATTCTAAACAATTTCAAATTAGACACATGCCTCAAAACCAAGGCTTAGGCTCTTTCAGCACTGCATCCGATCCGATCTGAATCCGAGAATATTCGAGAATATGATATTATTTGTGTGAAGGATTGCGCACTAGATCCGAGTATCATTTTCCGAATATCCGGATTCCGGATCCAGTGCGCAACCCCTCATTCATGTTATAGACTTATAGTACCTACTACGGCTACTTCGGATCGAGAATTCTCGGATTGGATCGAATGCCGTGCAAAGAGCCTTAAGGTCAGGAAAAGTAGGTGTTGGTAACCCTAGGTATGTAGGTACTATAATATGTACTAAGAACTTCTACTAAGTAGATGACTGTAATCTTAGCGTGTGACCTTAGCATGTCTTTAGCTGGGACTAGATGATTAATCTTAGTAGGTATAAAAATATCACTATAACTCAAGTAAGTACCTATTTCATTGATAGCAGAATAAATTTCAAACGTACAACTAAGGCTCTAGGCATATTGACGCAGAGCGTAAGAAATCCAAGAGCAGGCGTTGCGTGCAATGCATCTTTTCTAAGACGTTT
The DNA here is from genome assembly GCA_923060345.2 of Erebia aethiops. Taxonomy (NCBI): domain Eukaryota; kingdom Metazoa; phylum Arthropoda; class Insecta; order Lepidoptera; family Nymphalidae; genus Erebia; species Erebia aethiops. Next base: position 1,411,800 of record OV281079.1, on the reverse strand, counting down.
AAAAATCAAGTGCGTTAAGTTACACTACGTATAGAAACTAGAAAATATACACGCTTTATGTGAGGCTAAATTAAAAAGATTCGAATGCCTATGTTGTAGACGCCGGCGGCGTTTGTTGATTGTTTGGTCGATAAAGTTAAATTTAATTTGAAGCATTATCAAATTGCCTTATCGCTTCAACTCTATCACAGCACAGTATAAATTGAGCCTTAGACTGCAAAGTGAAGTTCTCATTTGCATGAATCAAATAAATAAATTATTCATAGCATCGCGGCTCGTCATCTACACGTACTTACTTTCTTTTTGTCCCTCCATATTACGAAACAGACGTCTATCATTACTCTTGATGGATACTTAGATTAGTTTATTTTGACTGTATTATCTATTTGAAATTTGTCTACCGCAGAGAAATTGACCCAAATAACTACTTAAATGACGTGATCTATGCTTAGTGTCAATTTGATTGGATTCATATAAACGACTTTATTATTGAACTCATGATCGTATCATGTTACACGTTTAATTAACTTTTATTACTTACTTCATTTTATGCTACGATTTTTTTCACATTAACAGTTGTTGTACTTATTAATTGTTTTGTACTGATATACAGGTTTTAAAAAGGACAACTAACTGTACTACTAATTCGACCACAATTAGTTAAGCCCTTGACTGCAATCTCAGCTAGATAGTTATAATAATGCAGTCTTAGATGTTAGCTGCACAGAATACGTAATAGTACAGGTACATAATACTTACTCCACGCACACGTTTTAATAAACAGCGACTGTGATAATCTCGCAATAAAGACCAATTCAGCTCGCACAGCAGCGCTGCGAGTGAAAATAGTCCTACTAGTGGTCAAAGCAGGACCACTGGGAAGCACTCGTCAAACTTATGAGACTACTCCTTTAATTTGTGCTGTTAGTTAACATGTCCACTGAGTAGGGAAATACTATGTCCTATTCGCCTCCCGGTGCGTTACGGGCCCACCACAGCGATGTGTGTTCGCCTTTAACCGTACCTCCAACAACACTAGTGGTTCTATATAACTTAACTAAGTTCGTACGGTTAATACTTAATACTAATGGAATATGGCTGTGCTCGCAACAACCTCTCAGTTCTCACCATTTTGGGAAACATCTCAATAACGGCTATAAAGCAATCGCTGTAATGGCTGAGAACTCTGCCGATATTGTGTAATAAAATGTTACAGCAGATATATTGTTTAGAAGCACGCACGTAAAGTTCTACACGGATCGTCTCTACGTTTCTAACTACTACGTAAGAGTATATCCACTCTTAGGTTTGTAACGATTATTATCAGATATTGATGATAATAACCGGGACCGACGGCTTAACGTGCTCTCCGCGGCACGCGGAGGAAACGAAAAGGCCAAATTCGGTCACTCATCTAGTTACCGACTTGGGTCAACGTTGCTTAACAATCCCATTCGACTGATACTATACGTTATCACAACTAGGCCACTGGTCCCTCATTGTATAGGTACCTAGGCGAAATATTTGGTACCCTGGTACGTGATCTCGACACGTTTTACCCACATATCTCTATTATAATAAGTACATATATATTGTTGTCGTCACTCGTCAGCGACAGCTTAGATCTTTCTTTAACGCTGGTCACGCGCCGCAACGGTATAAGTTATAACATCAATGGATTAAAGCCCTGGGCAAACACAACGCGTGACGGCACCAGAGTGGGCAGCACGTCACGCTGATCACGTGATAGAGATCAATCGTTAGGGTTACGACGTGGTTTTACAATCCTCGAACAATGCGCGTTGGTTGGACGCTTGGTTGAATTCGAAACACAATAATTTCAGAGCATTAAATAGCCTACACTAAATTTGATGTTAAGTAAAAAATATGATAGAGATTACGCCAAAACTAGCAATTATATAAACAAATAAAAATACAGCGCACAGTGCCATGTTTTTTTTGTTTCGCACTCAAATTATCCTCTGGAAAGGTGTCACAAGTTTTGCTCTAAAAAAGGTCCCAACTCACGATGGTCGTAAACTAGTAGTCTTTTTTTGAAGTGAAAACTTCTTTAGCCGCGTTGAGCGCTTTTTGGTAGGGATAAACTTGTGGATTCGCGTCACCGTCACTTTCATGCTTGCGTTGTTACGAAGACAAAAGGTCTTAATTATAAATATACTACATTCGTAATTAAACTTTATTGCCTTAGTTTTAAGGTTTAGGTATATTTTTTTAAACAAAATTAAAATAAATATATATTTTAAATATTCGTTTTCACTTCTATCGGCGTCCCTATGACTGCCAATTTTTTTCTCGTGTGTGTTTGTGTGATTGTGAATCTATCTCCAGCAGCCAATAATCAATACCATGTAGGTGGTTAGAACTTCTTCGAGCCGCTATGCAGTCGCTGCCAGATGCGTTGTACGCGACCAATGCTAATGCATGCTGGCTACCCGTACAACGCTCAATAATAATAACTTTCTTTACTACACCATGACTTTCACTGTGAACTAAAATCAGTCTTAACTACACATTCGTTAAGGTTCATTTTTACGTGTAGTTGTTTGTGAGTTGTGTCGGTTTCGTTTGCCACCGTGAGCAGAATGACGAGTGCAGTGCTAGCTTCCGGCGTCGCGGGAAGTGTGGTGCCCATTAAAATTATTTTTACCTAACGTGGAAACCAACTGGACTTCCATGACAGACAATTTATTGACCGAGCGAAGCGAATGTCTCTGAGTCTACTTGAGTGAATTTGCACTTGTCCGTCCGTCCGTCCGTCCGTCTGTCAGAGCATTATAACTTCTGAATTACTGAATGTAATTACTTCAGCTTTAAATATAATATTATGTAAACCGATGGCCTCGCGAGCCGAATATGGCTTAAAAAGTTATTGACCTCAGAACTCTAAATTTACTGAAAGGCTGAGCCTGAAACTTGATCAATTATTTGAATTATATCCTGTACTTGAACAACAAATACTAAAATTAAATAAATATTATAAGGAAACGAAATTAATTAATTTTTAATGAACTTCACAATGATGTCAATAGATGGTGCCGCGAGATCTTTGTTCGGGGCGAACCACTAGTATTACTAAATGAGGTAGATAAGGTTTTTGATTCCCGCGGAATCTCTTCCCCGGGACAGACAGACAGACACACTTTCGCATTTATAATATTAGTATGGATACTAATAATGATCCCCGTGACTTGCTCACTGCGTGGATTTGCAGTGCCGTCTGTCATATTGTAATCAAGCGCTTGTGTAATCCTATCCAAATCGCAGTTGAATTAGTAAAAATCACCCACTAGGCCCACAGACATTTCGTTAGCTCACTACCATCTTAGCCTGCATCATCACTTACCATCAGGTGAGATCGCAATGAAGGGCTGAAAAAAATTCAATAGTTTGGATGGATGTTTGTTATCCAATCATGGCAGAACAGCTGAACGGATCTGGATGAAATTTGGCACAAAGATAGATTTTAGTCTGGAATAACACATAGGCGGGAACCGAAATATCCACGCGTACGAAGCCGTGGGCATTAGCTAATTTACGAATAATGCGCTCATCGATTTTCAAAAATCCCGTTCGAGTTAGACCGGGTCGTCGAGCTAGTATTCGAAGTAGTATGTACTTATTTAAGTGTAAACTGTCCGGCAAGTCGATCAGTCACGTCGAGTCGTCAGGCCAGCGTCATGCAAATCAATGTTGATAATATGCTAATGTAGTCCTAATGAATTGATTGATTTTATCATTATTGAGCTCGGGCTTGCTCGTAGATTATACCAATAAAAAAGCAGTGGTAGCCTAGTGGCCTACCTAACACTTTAACCCCCAATTGGACTAGTTAAATCAGCAACTTTTTTTCAAACGTCATAACGCGTGCATAATATGGGATTTTGTATGAAATACTGAATTGTGACGTCATTAAAGTTCGAGGCACTTTTTTGCTTTAACATAAAACTAATAGGAGACGTGGATCTTACCACTTTTGGGAGATCCCCTATTTACTTAATAATCACTAAAAATATTTTATTTGACTAGTTGTCGAAATTTACCCATTTCGGGGATACCGGGTTTCGATTTCGAACCCCAGGAACTCAAACACGAACTAGGTAACATTTTTGAACGTCAATAGTTTTATTACAATTTATTATTTAACCATTAGACAGGTTTAAATTAACACGATAGTGATAATAAATTAATTCGATATCAAAAGTGAAGCTGCCAGAGTTTATAATATGTATACTAGCTAATGCCCGCGACTTAGTCCGCGTGGATTGGGGTTTATCGGTTCCCGCGGGAACTCTTTAATTGTCCGGGATAAAAAGTAGCCTATGTGTTATTCCAGACTATAATCTATCTCTGTGCCAAACATCCAGATCCGTTCAGCCGTTCCGGCGTGATTCATCCAAACGTTCGCATTTATAATAATACTAGCGGTCGCCCGCGACTTCGTCCGCGTAAAATTTCTGATTTCCTATGAGATTATAAAATTTTCCCGCTGCAAAAAGACTATCTAAAGAGGCTTTATATAGCTTATGCAGGTTTTTATCATTTATAACTACTAACTGAAATCCCGATTTTCAAGTATCTAACTTCAAAAACATAGAACTTTCATACAAACTTCCAACCCCCATTTCACCCTTATTGGGGTAGATTTTCGAAAAATTACTTATACAGGTTATTATAATTTAAAACTGATAACCTAAATCCCGATTTTCTAGTCTGTAACTTCAAAAACTTAGAACCATCATGCAAACTTCCAACCCCCATTTAACCCTCTTTGGGGTAGATTTTCGTAAAAAAAATTACACAGATTTTTATTATTTTAAACTTATAACTTAAATGCTAATTTTCATGTGTCTAACTTCAAAAACAAAGGACTTTCATACAAACTTCCAACCCCCATTTCAACCCCTTAGGGGTGAATTTTCCCAAAACCGTTTCTTAGCTGACGTTTACACCATAGAAGGAACCTACCTTCCAAATTTCAAGTCTGTATGTTTTATAGTTCCTGAGATATCGTGATGATCAGTCAGTCAGTCAGTCAGTGACCTTTCGCTTTTATATATATAGATAGTATAGATGATTTGCATTCACAGTTCTGGAAAACTTCGTGAAGAACACTGTATGACGAGCTCTCCAGAATGTTCTCAAAGGTGCGTGAAGTCTGCTAATCCGCACTTGGGCGAAAACGTCTATCAACGCTGTCGGTCCGTCCGTCCGTCTTCTATCTGCTACGCTTTCATGGAATATCTGTTCAACCGATTTCGATGAAATTTGGTACAGGGATAGGTTTTCCCGGGTTTTTTATTCCGGAAATTTAAAACGTCCCCGAGGGAATCAAAAAGCCTTAATCCACGCGGACGAACGCGCGGGTATAATCTACTTATATTATACCTTTAAAAAAAATTGATATATTGGTACAAAAATGTTTTTATAATATTCAAGAATTTCTAACTACATAGACCTCAATAGCACGAAAGATGTATAAATAATTTGTGTATAAAAATTAAAACTAGTCAAATTTTTTTTTTTCAACACACTTGCTCACACAGTGGCTCTAATTTCACCGCAATTAGGCACATATTAATGACACCTATAATCAAACTGTAACTTTTTCATAACTATTATTCACAAGTGAGTTATAGAGTTTTTATTCTATTTGATCTACTTAATAAAAGTATATTCACAAGTGAGTTATAGTTTTTTTCTTCTTTTATCTACTAAATAAAATTATTTTTAGTATTATTTATTGATAATTACCGTCCTCGGCTATCTTAAGACCCTCACCTGACGTCTCGGGTCTCAATGGCGCCTCAGCGGTAATCACCAACATTACACACTTGTACCATAATGTACTATTATAATAACAACTTATGAAATATTATTCATTGACATATTGACTGAGATTTCTGAACTAATTATTTGTTGACATTATTTTATTATCTAATGTTGTAGTAGCTTAAATGAATTTGATTTTTATAATTTATTTATTGAATAACTACTCATTATATGCTTATTATTAATAATAAAATTTGCAGTGCCCTGACAGGGCCTCATGCCAATTTAAACATGAACGCAAATAGGTATAAAATAAATGAAATGAAATAAGGTAAGTAATCAGACTAAATATTAATCGGAAGTAAACCGGCTGGGCAGCGTTATACCACAGCGCTTATCACTGAGCTAGGGAGGTAGTCCAAAATCTAATAATATCATAAATTAATACCTATCTATTGCAGCCGAGCAGTAAAACGATCGTTCTCACGCAATACATTGTACACACGCAAGTACAAGCGGTCCGGTAAATCACGTTTGCTGAATAACATCTTAAGCCGGCTCCACACGACGACATATTATGCTCTTTGATGCTCTATGAGCCAGTCGTCCTATCCCGCGCGAGAGAGGTTGACACCGACATTATCTTTCCACCCCAGGGCCCTCTCGTAGAGGATACTGATCCAAAAGGTAATCGGGATAAAAGGGATATAACCCAGCGTTTCTGCAAGCGGGTCCTAGTGTCGAGTGACATACATGGGGTGTTGCAACTTGCAAGCTTGTGAATGTGTCTTTTTGACACTTGGGTAGGCAGATAATGACACCCGTTCCCGTTATAACAGCACGCTGGACATAATATTCATGCTAGAACGGCAGCTTGCAAAGTACGCGTGCGATCTGAGTGCATGTCTGACTACTATGTACGAGTATTTAACGACTACCATTAGATGTCGGATGGACATAATTTTGCAACTTTTTTGCAAGCGTTGAGGGTGGTACATGGATGGTGCGGACTTGGGAGAGGCAAGGAGATACTTCAGTGCCCATTTTTTAATTTGTTCGTTTAGTTAGTATCATCTCATATTATAATAGTAGGTAGGATATCGATACAATAATGGAACATGTTAATGATCATTCTTCGATCTCTCTAGTGTCTTAATTCAGTTACACTTATAATACTCAAATATCAGCAATCCTACGTACGAGTACTTGGTTCAACTTTACGCGCCGAGCATGTTCGCACGTGGAGAGCTAGCTTAAGGAACTGGGTAGATACTCGGAAGATTTCTTATTTGTGGGAGAGTTGTAGAAACTTGACAAGTTTTTCTGTTACCTAAGGTTCCTTATTCGTCTAGTCGCCAATGTTTCTAATTTGTTACTATTTTCTAATTATTGCATGTAAGTGGAAAAGTAAATTTTAAGTACATAACATAAACAAAAAAATAAGTATAAAAAAACAATAAAATTAATACTTGGTCTGCTCGGATTTGTGGATGGGCCGTGTAAAGGTAATAGACAGATAGACGAATATATATTTCCGCATTTATAATTTTGTATGGCTCATACGTTCATCACATCACAACCATTGATATTTGTCCGAGGATTCAGCCCTCGGGCAAGCACTTAGTAACTTTTTTATTTCATAAAATAGTAGTAATGCTTTCTAACAAATAGAGTTCTACTATTCGAGTTAAGTGCGTTTTAATCAATTAAATATATATCAGTTGCTTCAACCTTGAAGGAAAAAATCGTGACGAAACCAGCAAACTCGAGAGTTCTACATAATAATATGTTCGCAAAGGTGAAGAAGCCTGCTTTGTCAGCATAGGATTCTATATGACCAAATTGAAAAAATCTTATCACACTGTTGAAGATTAATGTAAATATATAAATTAAAAAAGAGCATGGATTTGACTCGCTCCAGCAATGCTTAGGACTGCGGTTACTTATGTATCTACACATTGATGTAATTGTAAATTATTTTTTCAAAAGAGCCAACCACCGAGTTCATAGTGGTAGATTCACTCGACTACTCAAAATCACTTGTTAAAAGTCTACATGAATAAAAAATATTTGATTTGATGCCAAGGCAGAATGGTTAGATATTGTGGTTAAGTTTAAGCTACAAGTCCACACACCCACTTATCTCTAGACTAACTATTGCAGCAACAATAACACGGGTTGAGCAAACGTTGTTACTCGTTAGTTATAGATAACGCGGCCGCGGCGGCCGTTTAACATTTACGTGTACCAAATGACGACATGCACGTCATACCTACTGATGCTGATAATAATAATAACAACACAAGTGTTTTAAACGCCAAACCTTCGCTAAACACTTCACAGTTCTATTTCTGACTCAATAACCATTCATAACCGCTGCGTCCTCTGTCCTTGTGAATTGCAATTAATTATTTTAAACAAGCAGTAACAACTTACATACTGTAAATCGTACTTTTCCCTATCCATACTTCCATACTAATATTATAAATGCGAAAGTGTGTTTGTCTGTTTGCCTGTCTGCTACACTTTCACGAAATTTGGTATAAAGGTAGGGTTACATCCCGGGGAAGGACAGATTACTTATTAGTTATTATCCCGGCAAATTCAAGAGTTAACGCGGGAATCAAAAAACCTCTAGTTAAGTATAAATGAGAAAAGCTTCGATGTTATCTTGTTTGTAACTTTGTTTTGGATGTCATTTACTCTTTCACGCTGCAATGCCTAAACAGTGAACCGACAAGCGCGTACAGGCAAACATACTCGGCGGATAGGCTTAGTTTTATAATATGGAGAGATACTTTATTTGATGGAGTAAACTTTTACCCCAATTAAGTCACTTTCACTCGCGCCCGCGAGATGAAACGCGTTGCGGCTAGGGTTACCATTTCTGAATGGAGGAAGGGAATTTAGTGTATCTTCAAATCAAGAGTGAATATGCATCTTCTAGGTACCTTCTTCTACCTTAAAGTCTGATTGCAGCCAAGGGCTAGTCTATAAATTAAAAAAAGGCTTAGTAAAAATCTAGTAGGTAAAGCCGAGAAATAAAATAAAAAAATTAAAAGTCACAGAAATGAGAAAGGTGAGTGGCGTAGTTGTGACAACCCGATCACCCGACTTATTTTGTTTTTTTCTGTCAGAAAAGTTGTTGTTGTCGCAATATTAAGGCTTAGCCAATAAGTTGTATACTATATGTTCCGATTTCAAACAGAAACGCCTGTCAAAGGCGTTTCTTTGTCTAAGAAAATCGTAATCATTTGACAGCTTAAAACGTATTACTCGAACTGTTTAAGGAGTTCATACATGCTTTTTGACGTGCAGGCATCTATGAACTACATAAACAGGTCGAATTATATTACGATTTCCTTACACCATTGGCAGATCAAGACTAACCACACGCGTGTATGCCTTCACATAAATGCGGAAAATGCATGTCATAAATCATAATGTGGTAACCCTATATGCGAGCGAGAGCACTGCGAGAACAATAATATAGTTTTTAATTGTTTTTTTGTTCGCAGTTATGTCAACAATGGCGAATTGTAATTCAGATCGAGAAATGTGTGGCAAAGAACGTCTCGTTGTTATGATCTGGTGGGAGACTTCGGCCGTGGCTGTTTACCACTCTGATGTCACCAAGCGTATTGGTGTTTCCAAACACCAAAAATCTTGAAAACTCTAAAGTGTAAGTCGATCAACTAGTACACCCAACAACAGCAACACCCCAGTATAAAGTACCGTACAAAGTAGAAGCTACAATTGCAATTGTGTGTCTGTCTGTGATATCAGAGTGACAGAAAGATATGAAAGCTAATGAAATTATGAGAAGTTCGTTCATTAATTCTGTCGTCACATATCGACGCAGAATATTAGTAGTTAACTAGGGTAGATGAAGCTTTAAACTCAAACTCAAACTCAAAGAACGTTTATTCAATTTAGGTAGGTATACTACACTTATTGACGTTCGGTTATTTGTAACATATACGATTAACAATATAATGGTGATAACGACAGTACGACATCTTAAACTAAAGCTACGAGGGTTCCAAACGCGCCCTAGTCTGAGAAGAGCCCACAACAAACTCAGCCGGGAAGGTGGTCATAATGTAATACGCTTCGTCTAACATTGACACAGCCGTTAGATAAGGTCATAAGTTCTGTGGTAAATTCATTCTGTGATCCTCCTGACTGCCGCTAACGTAACTCGCCTCAATCGAACTATTGAAGTATCTCCTCAAACTGTGACAATAGTATTGGATAGAGGCAGGCGTTACTTTCCGGAAGTCCATCATAATGAAGGAACGAAGTCGTCACGATTCTTCGCAATCGTGCATTGTCGAGTCAACATCTCCTGAAGATGCTCCGGTGTCGGAGTGAAACGTACGTTGAGGGTATTTGTGGGTATTTTTGTGCTGTGGTGAATATCGCGGGCTATAGGTAGGTGCGGGATACACACTGTACTAGGTACATAGATTTTCCTACTGTCGCAGATTATAGCGAATTAAACTATTGTAACAATAGTGAGACTCACCCAATAGTTGTCTTTGAAGGCGTTGTTGTTGGAGGATCGCAGGTGGATCATATCCTCGAAGGTGGTCTGCCAGCGGTCCATGCCGGCCGCCAGCTTGGTGGACACGTCGCGACTCATTGCCGCGCCGTCCTCCGCCTCTTGCTGTGCCGCCGCATTACCAATGGCTTCCTTGCTGCTGTTGCTGCTGCTGCTGCTGCTGAATGTTCTGCAACAACGGATTATTCCTTTTTAACACATTTATTTTCATTCCACTACATGATGATGCCCACAACTTAGTAGGAGTGGATTAAGAGTTTTAATTCCCGCGGGAACCATTATTTTACTGGATATAATATTATCCCCCTTCGAGGGGCAAGTGGCCTAGTTGTGACAACGACGTCTTAAGCAACGTTGACCTAAGCCGTTAACTTGATGAGTGACCGAATTAGGCCTTTTCGTGTCCTCCGTGCCTCGGAGAGCACGTTAAACGGTAATTTCCGGTTATTATACTTACATCTGATAATCGCTAGTTACCTACCTATAAGAGTTGAAATAGTACTCTGTAGTGTAACTTAAGAGTTGAAAAAGTACTCTTAGGTACCTACACAGGCACATCTCCGCTGCGAAATAATTTACGAACTAGTGCGGTAATTTCGTCAGCTAGTCCATAATATTCTTCAATGCTAAAGACAAGGAAGTAGAGATCAAATTCTAAATGGTGCTGATTACTATCATTTAGCGGCGTTTAATTAACGTAGTGGTAACTTATTTGGCAACGGTGTTTAGTACCGTACCGTAACTCAGATGTTCCTCAGATATTTTTATCGCCAAATATTGCGCTTGATGAAAATCGTGCGTAAATGAATATCAAGATAAGGTCTAGATTAGAGTGCACTTGCCTAGATGATGCCTATTCACCCTTGTCTTGAAGTTCATTGTTGTGGCAGGAAATTGACATGGACACACATTGATGTAAATTATTTTTTTCCAAAGAGCAACCACCGAGTTTTTTGCTGGTTCTTCTCGGTAGGAACGTCATTCCGAACCAGTGGTAGATCCACTCGACTATTCAAAAGCGCACATCAAAGTTTACTTGAACTGATTTAAATACGAACGCTGGAAGGGCATTCCACATTTATATCCAGTCATCTCTGAGAAAATACCGTTTCGGGCCAGTACGACTGGATATCGACTACATAAGGATGCCAATGCTGTCAGTTTCTCGTTGTTCTTGAATGAAATGAAATGGAGGAACACGGTTTCGTAGCAAAAAAAGCCCGTCGCTTACGCGTTACAACTACCCGCAGTTAAGAAAAACTAGAATATATCCTATATATTAATTTTATTTTATTGTACCTACCTAATTTAGTAATTTAATTTAAATTAATTGAATAAAATTATTATTCGATCCTTTAATTCCTTTAATACTAATAAAACATATAATAATATATACAATTTCTTAAAAAATCTTTAAAATCTAAATTAAAAACTAAAAACTAAAAACTAAAAATTAAAAATATAATCTATGCCGCTGCAATGAGGCAATGTGCCCAGAACGCTGGCTGCGTTACCCCGCTGAATAGCCAAACTTATATGTTGGCCGAGGTAACTGCCAGCCCTCCGGTCACCTGTGGACTCTGTGAGACGAGAAGATAGATCCTTAAAAAAGGATCTAGCATCTTCGCCCCACGACCCCATGGTTTCAACACCAAAAGGCACAAATATGAAATTATTTTCTATAGTTTCATATTTGCGCCTCTTGGCTCTTTCTGCATTAGTGGCCGCCGCCCCCGCCGTCATGGAGGTCGCCTGCAAGTGGGACAACGCCAGCGTATCCACGCATGTGGCATCCCAAACAAGCGACCTTCCTAGCGTCCACGGAACCAGAGTCATCCCGTCAGGTCTCTTACCATCACTGCTAATTAATTAATTGTTACTTTAATAATATGAATCTATTAGTTGTAGGTATTCTTTGTTTTTGTGCTTAAATATTTAAAATAAAAAATATATATTGACTGGATAATCTTCAATGCTGTTAGAACTAGACAATTGTATTATTTTAATATTATTAATTGCTTGTTAAATATTTGTTGGCATAATAAACAAAATAAATAAATAAAAAATACCCGTACATCTATACAACACAGCCACTCTTCTCGGTCAGTGCTAGAAGTGAAAGTGGAACGATTTATGTTTAAAAGGTAAAACATTGCGCCACATATTTTATTAAATCCGTTAAGCTTTATAATAAAAAGTTATTGCAATTAATCTCCATTTTAAAGAGATTATGAATAGATTGCATTAAATATTAATAATTAAATGCTATAAAATCCGGGTACTACAATAAGCTTGCAAAAATATTCTGCATTACTATAGCTAGGTAATTTAGCGATGGTAGCCTGGTGGTTTAGAGGTCGGCATTCTATTCAAGTGGTCAGAGGATTGATGCTCAGACACGAACTTCTAAACAGTATAATGTGCGTTTTTAGGTTTTAATCAATTAAATATCACTTGTGAAAGTAAGCAACGTGAGGAAACCTTCCTTGCCCGAGAGTTTTCATAATGTTCTCAAAGGTGTGTGATGTCTGCCAATCCGCACTTGGCCAGCGTAGTGGACTATGACAAACCTAGTCTTACTTTGAAAGGAGATTCGTGCTCAGTTCTGGGCCGGCGATGGATCGATATGAACACTTTTCGGCACCCGTCACTCGGGATCACTTACACTAACTATTTGATGCACAATAATTTAATCCCATTTATCCCAGAGGCGGCTTATAAGTATTTATGGCGTGGTGCCTTACTCGTAAGTTATGAATGAACCAAGCTAGAAATTAAGGTAGCTAAAGCGGTTACAAAATAACGCACACTTTTCCAACACCCGTGTGAATTCAGGAGCGAATTCATACAAATTCACTTTAAATGTGAATATTAAAAAGTAACATATACATAACAATCTCGTTTGTCTACCTGCTACTATCTACCTACTTAGTAGCTTTATAAAAGAGATCGGCTGTCGCTTGAGGGAAAGGGGCTGTGACCCACGTTCTGGTTCCTACCTGGTTCAAAGGTTATCCATCGCCATTCAGCGTGGCAATGCTGCAAGTTTGATGGGTACCTTTGGCCCAGGGGCAACCAGGGGTGGTCTTTTTGATTACAGTTTTATTTTTAATTTTTGTTAGTAGGTATATATTGATTTAAATTTATTGTATAGTTTGTATAATATTTAGATTTTAGTTTTACTTAGTATAATAACTTAATATACTTTTGAAATAAAATTTATATTCTAACGATGAAATTTATATGAAAAATTTCAATTAAAATTATGAAAATAATTTTAAGAAAAAGAATTGTACAAAAGTTTTACTAAATTCTAATTAATTAAAATCTACATTTTATTTTATTTATTCTTTTCCCCTGTTCGTCGCGCACGGTGGGACAATTACGTGATCTAGCCGGTCATAAATCTATTTCTAAGAATTAGTCGCAGGTACAAAAAAAACGGTTATTAATGTTGTTGAATAACTAGAGAACAATAGGTAACCCTTTCCGGTTCTTTATCGGGTGCATATCGGGTGCACCCGCGTCCCGCGTAGGTACTTGTTTCAGTCTGAACTTTACCATCGCTTCAAGTGTACGTATCTTTCTCGGCTACTTAAGTGTGACAGTATCATTTAAAAAGTAAATAATTTCGTGACCAGTGGATTTTTTGAAAATATTGTTATGGATTTGGATCAAGCAGGTAAGAAACGTAACGTTTTTCTTGTTAGTAGGTATATTGTTTTTTACCGTTTGAATAAATCGTTTTAAATTATTACTATTTCTAACCAAATTATACTTATGACAAGGTTTTTGTTGTATTTCCGGGTTCTTCCCGGTTATGTTTTAATTGATGATGAAAGGTTATTACTATATAATTATGATAAAATCAGCCGCACATACTGTCACCTTTTTGAGCCAAGGGTAACAAACCAAAATAGTGAAAAAATAGAGAATTCATCTTTGAACTTAACTATATGTTAACGTGATAATTATTATGTTTCAGGATAATCTCGGTGCTCCGGTATTAGAGTAGTGACCCGTAGATCACCTTTTGATAAAATGCAAGAGCAAAACTTACTAAGTTTTGAAGAAAAGTTTAAATACTTGGAATGTTGGGTTTCATCTACCAAAAACTATTCTTATGATGAAGTTAAGCAGTTTAAACATAATTTTTCGCATTTGAAGGCAGAACTCAAGCAAAGGTGGAAAAAAAGCAGAAAAAAGGAAGCTAGATTTCTTCAAAATAACGAAGTCTAATAGTGGATGTACCAAAAGCTGGGTTTGGAAACACCACAACACATGAGCAGAAGGTTTTTCGCCAATCCTGAATTAGCTGCAGAGATAACTGGAGTTGATTTAGATTTAATTTCCGTTTCAGTCATCCTTGAAGTCATACCCAGTGGCCACTAAGTCCATTTGCACAAGTTTGCAGATTATTGCATAGAAACTGCAAAACTTTATCTAAGTTTATATCCGTGGCATCCTATGACACCTACGATGCACAAGATCCTTGTGCATTGACTGTCATAGATAAGGCATTGTTGCCAATTAGATTGCTCTCAGAAGAAGCCGCTGAGGCACGAAATAAACATTTTCGCTCGTATAGGCAGAATTTTGCCAGAAAAAGTGGGTTACGTGTAACATACGAGTACGTATAAACAGATTATTACTCAGTTCCGACTTCCGACCCACTGATCATCAGCATGTGATCGACCCTTAGAAAAAGACATGGCTATTCACAAAAGAATCAATTGCTTTGATGATTCACTCTTTACCTGACTCTGAAAGTGACTCAGATTCAGATTTGGAGGTTTCTGGAGACACAGATAGTGATCAGAACGATGAAGAACCATAATTATTCATCATCATCGTTGTAAAATCAGTGACATTAAATTTAGTTTATGAGAAAAATAAATATCAACGACATAAATTTAAAATTACTAAAATATAGTTTTATTATATTTTTTCGTAAAATTTTAAGTTACTATTAACTGAAAAACACTTTATTTGGCTTAAACTTAACCACGTAATGGCAAATAAAAAATTTTTATAACTAATTTTAACCGGCTAGATTGGCAAAATACCCCTATGTGCGTCGTTCCATCTATGTCTGTCAGCGGGCTGTATCTCTTTTACAGTAAGTACCTAACTGGTGCAGGTATTTCTATTGCCGATTAATATATTATACATCGATGACAACAAATAATAACACTAAAATATAATTTAAAAAAAGGGGGGCCTACAAGAAACGTTATTTTTGAGCATTTGTTTCTTTTACGAAAGCATTAAAAAGTGTTAAATCAACACATGATAGTGTTAAATCTTGTACGAGGGTACAGAACCCTTCGTGTTCGCATTCAGCCGGTTTTTGAACTCCCAAGATCTCCAGCGAGAACTAGTTCGGGTCGAGCAGATTGCTCAAGCTTCGATGTTTAATTTATATCGATCGTGGTATTTTTGTATCAAATCATTTATTTCAATTCATTTAAACTAGAAAGTCAGTTTGATTGCTTCGCTCGGACCTTTGTGAAAATCGACCTTGATGGAAGATGGTACGAAATCAGCCGCTGCTTACACTAAAGGTAAGTTGCGCCATATTGTTGCATTCAGCTTTCCGAACGCGGTGGTAGATTCTTGCGACTTACCATAATTGGCACAAGTTGTCCTACGTGAAATAAATCATTTATATAGGTACATTTTTCATTTTCATCGTTTACCCGTTGTCCTAGGTGAGCGACGGAAGCGCCACCACGCGACGCGACACTATTCGACGTCAAGTTTTAGCAGAAAAAGCAGAAAAAAAGTAAAAAAGCTTCGAATGCCGCCAAAATGAGTTCCGAGCAGCGTAGTTGTGAGTTGCGACAACGCTTATAAGTCGATTGCGATTGTTAAGCAACGTTGACCCAAGTCGGTAACTGGATGGATGACCGAATTTGGAAGTCTGAATTTGGCCTTTTCGTTTCCTCCGTGCCGCGGTTCCGGTTATTATCATTTATCACAAACATAGCCTAAGAGTTGAAACAGTAGGTACCTACTCTTCGAGTCGTATGCGAAAGGATCTGGGCATCCACCACATTATTATCCCAAGAAAACCCCTGCCATGATGTGGTTAATGGAAAGGGGTCACGACCCTCAGCAATGAGGAACACGACACAGAGAGAGAGAGAGAGTCCGTCAAAATTAATGTTGATGAAGGCACAAAATGCCTATGTCACTCTCCAGGTCCTCAATGCAAACAATCACGTCGATATGATGCTCTGTTGCGGCGTGATTGAAGGACAAACCAACAAACAAACACACTTTCGCATTTATAGTATTAGTAAGATGCCCTTAATATCAAGATGGCCCTCAGCCAAGTGGCTCCATCGATGCGCGCCTCTAGCTTCCGGCGACTTTGATCTTGAAGGCAGTAATCCAACCGAAAAATACTAAGTAATTATATTCACTCTGAATCATCGACATTAGAAATTACTCCGTTCATGCTCTGAATAGGTAAACGTTTGCATATTTTTATTGAAGCTCTAGGAATTGAAGCTATTTTTATTGAAGATTTTTGAATGGAACTATAAAGGATGGTATTATTAGATAGTGGATGCCTACGTCATAAAAGCTACCTGTATGCCAAATTTCAGCCCGATCCATCCAGTGGTTAATTGAGCTGTGCGTTGATAGCTGACCAGTTAGTCAGGCGGACAATTTTTCCTTTTATATATTAGTCGTGAGGGTCTTCTCGTTTGGCCCGTCGTTTTCCGAGGAACGTCATTTTCACTATCGTGAAATAGATGGCGCCACACGACTTTATTACCGCGCTATCGGTAGAACAAACTCTAAGCACTTGGTTTTCTTAGCATGTGTTAAGTGTGATAATGCATTGTTTACATCGTCAAAATAGTCATCGTCAAATCCATCAATTAGTATCTTAAAACGAATGTTATGAGGTCGTGTTTTTCTTGTTTGTTTGTAAGTTTGTAAGATGCGCTTGCTCGATGCCACCCAGGGGCGCCTTTGTTTTAATTTGTGATCAGGTAGTTAAATTAATTTTCCGGAATAAAAAGTAGCATTAGGTATAACTCAATAGATACTATACTCACTATATCCATGCAAAAAATTACATCGATCCGTTGCTCTGTTACGGCGTGATTGAAGGACAATCCTACAAACAAATCATAATATTACTCATTGCGAAATCGCGTTTGTTTGTTGGTTTATTGGTTTTTCCTTCAATCAAGCTGCAATGGAGCAACGGATCGACGTGAGTTTTTGCATGGGTGTAGTCGAAGACCGGGAAAGTGACATAGGCTACTTTTTATACCGGAAAATTAAGGAGTTCCCGCGGAAATAAAAAAATAACTAACGCGTGCGTAGTCGCGGGCATCAGCTAGTCTAGTATATATGCTTTCCTTGGTAAATCGCTACATGGTAAATAGTAAATACCTACCTACGCAATAATATGTATGAATTCTAAAGAATGACTTTCAACAAACAATTTCAAAATCGGTTAGAAATACCATAATTTCGTAACCCATTAATTTATTAATTAACAACTTTAGATTCAATTAAAGTTATAACATTGTTTGAAAGATTAACATTTGGTGGCTGTATCGTATTGCAATATTGATCAACACAATATTATTATTATGACATCACGTACGTATTATAACTAACACCGGTGACCGGGATCGGTGTCACAATGAACATGGTGTAAAGCAGAGCCAAACAGAACGCGTGACGGCCATCGCATCACAGAAAGGTCACACTGAAAGCGCAGTACACATATACCTGCAATCGGTTTTTCTAGATTTGTTTAACTTTTTATGTGCTGGTGACTTAAGGTCGCAGTCATAAGTTTTACTCACAATTTCTTAAGTTACGTAAGCGTAAGTCGCTTACATGGGTAACTTTAGAAATTTTAACGGTCATATTAATCTTGTACTGTTGTTTGCAACGTTCTCCATCTGAAATTGATTTTGTTCTGAATAAAACCCTGCGAAATTCTACATCCAGATAAATGTTTCGCTAACGAACGCCATGAAGCCACGAAACGGCATCCACACTGAGTATTGAGGTAAGTACATGTATTGTGTTGAGGTGGCTTTCCTGCGGAATCTAGTAGCCCGATTGCATACGCAACCGCCGCACGTTCTGTTTGTTCAAGCCCTGATGAACACAGAATTAGAAATATGAACCCAGCTTCGGCCGAGTTTATATTTTGCACAACGTCTCAAATGCCTCGCAGCCGAAACCAAAACCGGGTACCTACTACCTATTATATTTTAACCCCCGGCGCAAAAAGAGAGGGGTGTTATAAGTTTAACATATCTGTCTGAGGTATCGTAGCTCCCAAACGGATATACAGATTTTCGTTTAGTTTTTTTTTGTGTCATAGATAATATTACGTTTATTCTGTTACTAGAAACGCTTAGGTCACAGTAGAGTTCGTCGAAGACTCGACTTGCAACGATGTTATCGTTACTACAAATTCTTCTAAAATGAGATTGTTTTCTGGCTAGTAAATACCGGCTTGTATTGTTTGCTGTTGTTGTTGGTATAGTGAGAATATAATAGATTAGAGCTGTTGTAGTATTTCATTCAAAACATTTAAAAAAGACTATGCTCCTTTTTATTCTTCGACTTGATGGCTCACGCGACTTTGTCCGCGATTTTAAACCACTCGTGGAGCTGTGATTGTAGCCCACGTAATTATTCGGTATATTATAACCATTAGCATATACTTAACTAGCGGATGCCCGCGAATTCGTCTGCGTGGTTCGAGGTTTTTTTGTTCCCGCGGAAACTTTTTAATTTTTCGGGATAAAAAGTAGTCTTTGTATTCCAGATTATAATCTATCTCTGTGTCAAATTTCAGCCAGATCCGTTCAGCCGTTGGGGCGTGATTGAATAACAAACGTCCATACATCCATCCATTCCAAACTTTCGCATTTATAATATTAGTAAGCTTAGTAAGTTAGGATATGAGGATGACGTTTACAATGTAAATCTCAAAATAATAATTTCAACGCTGCCTCGGCGTTGAATGGACGTTTAGGTAATTAACCAAAAAATAGCATTGCATCGCTAACGTTTCATAGCAACAAGACCTTGTATTACATTAATTGAAGCTAAAGACCCGTTTATATTACACAAACAATGCGCCTTCCTAGTTTCCTTCCTGTTTCTAATGACGTCAAATAATGGCAGAATTTGAGGTTTACTGATTTTGTGGTTTAAGATTAATGGAACTCTAATGACCATACAATTCCATTCTTACTAATATTAAAAATGTAAGTGACTTTCACTTTTTCTCTGTTCAACCGATTTTACCGTTTGGTTCAGAGATAAGTAGCTTAGGATAGGATAGGATAGGATAGCACCTCCGTCTTTGGGGAAGAAGTAAGAACATAGGCTACTTACGATTCATACCTACCTAGTAGGTACCTACCTATTATAGTCTACACTCTACAACCTAACTATCACAAATGCGATAGTAGAGTACATATATATGTATGTGTAGGTATATATATAGAGTATATTATATATATATGTGTGTGTGTCTATCAAATCTTTACGGCCTCTCTGTTCAACCCGTTTTAATAAAATACTTTTGTACCGGAAAATAAAACAGATCCCACGGGATTATTCATTCAAAAGTCAAAACTAAATCCACGCGAAGTCGCGGGCATCATCAGTGTAAATCTGAAATAGAACCTAAGATCTAACCTAACAATGTTGTATGCTCGATATAATACATTTGATTGAGGTTTATTGTTCTCCGGTATGAAAAGTAGCCTACGTCATACGTGTTATTTATTCCATACTATAATCTATCTCTGTGCCTGTCTTCCAGATCAGTTCAACCGTTCTGGCGTGATTGAGTAACAAACATTCCCATAATATATTAGTATATATATAATTGTAAAACAGGTCGCGATCGTCATTCCTCGGTTCGTTAGAGGGAAATCTTTTGCAAGGATCGCCGTCGAATGTCAATCGATCGATCCGCGCCGACGAAAGTGTTGTGCACCGAAGATTGGATCGATTTGAAGACTTTCACTGCGGTATACTTTACGAGTTACGACTTGGGACTCTGCCCCCCGATTGTGTAAGGGAATCGGAATCGTAATCGTTAGTCAAACGGATAATACGACATGTTTAAGGAGTTCATAGCTGATGCCTGCACGCCAAAAGCACGTGTGAACTCGAGAATACAGTTCTATAGTAATACGCTTTAAGCTGTCAAATGATTACGATTCGCTTAGACAATTGGGCCTCTTGAACGCTTAGTCTAAGTTTTTACATTATTGAGCGTTCGATCACATTAGCGTCAAAGTAAAATGTATCCAAAACCTCTTGATTTAAAGTTACAAAAACAATACAAGTATAACCGATTTTAATATTTAAACGTATCGTTTGTAACGCTGGCTGTGAATGCATACACGAAATTGAGCTCTAACGCAACACGTTTATGGTTCGTTTTACTTTGACGCTAATGTGATCGAACGCTCAATACGATCAATCGGATTTTCAATGTATAAACTGAAACTAAGTGTACTAAACGTCTAATTGCAAAGTAATGTAAATCGTGATCCCATAGCTCTCTTCCATTAGTAAATAACGGAATGATTAGCATACGAAAGAGCAATGGCGAAATTTGTATAGACTCATTGACTAAATCTTGATTGTACACAAGTAAAATAAAGACAAAAAGAATTTTCGTATCTGATCTTTTTATATTTTGTCAAGTAATCACCATAATCAATTGAAGCTAGGTAAAAAAATAAAATAATTAGGGAATCTTCTTTGATAATTTAGTTCTGTTTCTCAGTTTAGTGTTACCATTTTATGTATGATTGTTAATTTATTTATTGATGAAGGTTTAATTAAGCCAATATTTGACTCATTCGACGTATTCACTAGATTCGTTCTTTTGCGGGATCGCCATATTGAGATAATTTGAATATAAATACGAATATTTTGACGTTTGAAAGTCAGTCTGTTGCCGGCATAGATTTAGTATTGTGCTCGCGCCGTAAAGACCCATCCTAAATCTATGGTTGCCGGCAGACTCAGCGATTATTGAATACTTTTGTCACTTTTGTGTTTAGATCGCACTTTGATTTAGAGCTTAGCAATAGGAATAGCAACTGCAGCCTGATCAAATTATTAATTTATTATATGTTGTAATGTTTTGTCCAAGTTATTAATTAACTTACAGTAAATCACTCGTGAAACCTCTACACGTTTAACCATTTATTCGTGCACAAACATATTTTAAAAAGAAATTTTAATTATTCGCCCACTTCTGGAATTAAGCTTACACGAGTGTGGAGCGGGCTTAAGAACTACTTAATAAATAATTACTACATATTACTATTCATATTTTTTTTGTAATGGCGCCGTTTATACAGGTGCCGACCAGAAAACACCGGAGGTTATTTACAAAAAAAAATATATAGATAATTACATAAAACTGTCCCCCCTTCTCTTGTGTATTATCTTGTACAGCTGTCAAAAGACGACCTTGTGTTACCCGATCGCAATAATTGGATCGCGTTCGGTTTCCGCATCATACCTAGATATTGAGTAGAGCCAGGGTCGGTGGATTTATTACGAAATTATTATTGCTCACTACCAGTTGATACCATCTTTTGTAAGTATAAGATCACAAATCACAGCAGCGCTCATCTCTGCGCCAGGGGATCTTCATACACTTCCGTCGCTTAGCAATAGCACATCTCTGGTGGAAAGGCACCCTTAGTCGAGTCAGCTATAAATAGCCAGGTTTGAAACGTATGAATGTTAAATCGTTACGTCACAGCAGCCGCATTAACACCTATGTCATTAACGGCCAACGGTATAATTAATGGTAAAGCTGAGCGCACATTACATCCGGATCCAAAAGAAGTTATACGTATCCTAATTCTATGCTGGACACTCGAGAGCACGCCAAACCTTGGAAGTCTCCAACCCGTATCTCAGTAGGTAGTTCAACGGACAGTGACCAACAAAATATGATAGTAAAATTCCTAAGTTTTTTATTGGATTTATTCGAATAATCGTGAATATTAATTAAATTAACTAAGCATTAATTCTCGGTGATTGCAACCGATAAGGATTTACAAAAGTCTATCAGTTTCAAAGGGGGATGAAGCAACGCACAGATCATATTTAGTAAACACTACCTTATGAAACTAAGCAAACAGGGATGTGCTACCGGTACGCAATGCTATCTTTTCATTTCATATAGCGATTTCTTACACATTTCGCAGAGAGGTAGGCGCACCCTTCTCTGTTCCTGTTGGCTAATGCTCGAAGCGTATCGAATGCACACTCTAGCGGCACTTACGGCATCTCTCTTTAGTGTGCGATCAGAATAATGGCCTATAAATTATTTATAAACCGGAAGTCGATTTAGATTTGCCGCCATTTATACGGCTTGGTGACAATAAGTGACAAGCGTAACCTTAATCAAACAATACTCAATAATAATTTATTTATTAAACGATTGCAATCTAAACTTCCACGAGAAGAGGGTAATTAAATAATAAATGCAATAAGATAATATCATAAAAGATACTGAATAAAATGATAAATGCATCAGAATAATATTTTAAGGTTTGAATAAGGTTTTCACTCGTATAGTTTATTTATATCTTATGGTAGAAGTAGGTACGGGATTTCTAATATTTTGATGTTATTCGGGACCGACCGCTAAGCAAACAACTATAATTTAATCAACGACCGATACAAATCCATAAACAAACACGTCATGAATGTGTGGAAACCATAGACATGGGATTTTTTCGCTACGCTCGGAAACACAGGCAACGACAAATCCTAAAATCTGTCAATTGATTTTACCCAGTCTCTTGCAGTGCGAACGCTGGTCTCAACAAAACAAATTTTGGATTTGTTTCATACGGCAAGTTTCGGGACATTACATGCTTAATATTTTTTGGTGGAATTCTGCAGACTACACTTAGAGCAATTGATGGTAAAAAAAGGCATTGTTGGTGAAAAAATGTTTTTGGTGAAGAGATGCTGCTCTAGACTCACCAACCACATATAATAGTGACCCGTCTGGCCTGTTTAGATTCGTTTTTTTTAACAGACTTCCAAAAAAGAAGGAGGTTCTCAATTCGGCACGTATTTTTTTTTAATACTATGTTAAGTAGGTACCGCATATCTTCGTGGTTTCTAAGCCGATTTGAATAATATTTTTTTCAGTCGTTAGAGGAAGCTCTCGAGGTGGTCCCATAAACAAACCTGACCCTCAAAATTTTGAACCCTGACACTAAAAAGTTAAAAATAAAAATTCTTTCCAAAAAACCGACTTCCAACGCCACTCTAAAGTAAAAATTTTTTTTTTTCTACCCACTATGTTGAAGTCGGGCGGGTATAACAAGGATTAGCAAAGTTAAGACTCGCCCGATTTCAACATAATGGGTAGAAATAAAAAATATTTTTTACTTTACAGTGGCGTTGCAAGTCGGTTTTTTGGATATAATTTTTTTTTCATACATACTAGCGTTGCTGTCACCGGGCCAGATAAGTTTGTCAGACTTTACCCGTTCAACGTACCTCCCGCTCATTCATCATCATACTTACTAATATTATAAATGCGAAAGTGTATTTGTTTGTTGGTTTATTGGTTTTTTGGTTTGTCCTTCAATCACGCCGCAACGGAGCAACGAATCGACGTGATTTTTGGCATGGGTATAGTTGAGGACCTGGAGAGTGACATAGGTTACTTTTATCCCGGAAAATTTAGGAGTTCCCGCGGGAATAAAAAAAAACTTATACCACGCGGACGAAGTGGCGGGCATCAGCAAGTAATCTATATATAGTGTACGCTTAGCCTAAGATTGTACATTGCAATTTCGACTGATCGTATTGAGCGTTCGATTACGTTAGCGTCAAAGTAAGGTGTAAGGTGTTGCAACGAAACCACACGACCCTCGTAAATACATAGATAATTAATAGTTTATCATTAAAAAAATTGTAACAGCGAACCGGTTCAGTAGACTTGAATACGTAATTAATGATTAAAATTAATTAATTATTTCAATTATGACCATTGCCCGTAGGCCTGGTTACTGGTACATGTAGGTACTTCTAAAACCATACTTATTTATAAAATTA
Source organism: Erebia aethiops (assembly GCA_923060345.2). Taxonomy (NCBI): domain Eukaryota; kingdom Metazoa; phylum Arthropoda; class Insecta; order Lepidoptera; family Nymphalidae; genus Erebia; species Erebia aethiops. The sequence continues at coordinate 1,387,325 of OV281079.1, read as the reverse complement.
TAAACGCGGAAGTGTGTCTGTCTGTCTGCTACGCTTTTACGGCCTATCTGCTCGACCGAATTTGATGAAATTTGGTACAGGGGTAGTTTGTATCCCGGGGAAGGATATAGGCTTCTTTTTATCCCGGAAAATTAAAGAGTTCCTGCGGGAATCAAAAAATCTTAATCCACGTGGACAAAGTCGCGGGAATCATCTAGTTTTTATATTTATTTAAGAATAGTACCTATAGCAACTTCTTGTTCCTTCAACTTTCCTGGCTTCAACTTTGTCCCACAAATACGTACCACTTCTCAACAATTTCTTTCGTTTAAGTTCGAGGTGCCATAACGTAAAAATCATCACAAATCAGTAATCACTGTTATGGAACGTGTTATTAGCGCGTACTCGTCGTTTTCGTCGTATCAGCTGCACATTATATCTGCACATAATGGAACTGTGCCGGGCCGTCTTTCACATCGTTATCTTGCTTCAAATCGTCTCGTTGCGTCGCTGATCATGTAACCACGCCATTGTGTTGTGGAGTGCTCGTTGATTTTAATGACAAGATGAGAGATTTTTTAATATATCTCTTACTTTTACTCAAACTCTTCATATAGTACATACAAGTGTCACTTACAACTCTGAGTTAAAGGGATAACCCGGCGTTTCCGCAATCGGGGCTATATCTAAAATGATTCGCCCCGTTTTGACTCTATCACCTCCACCGGTTTAGAATGAAGTTTCTACTGAGTAGAGCCGGCAAGAAACCCAGCAGTTTCTCATTTTAATAAGCAATACATTACAAAAGTAGATGCCTACAGTCCGATACGATCCCTATGACGTGTCGGAAGTTAGCCGCGAGTGTAGGTTCGCGCGAATACAGTCAACTGAAACTGTCCCGTTGATACCCACCTAATATTGTATTCTGCACATCGAATCGCACCTTTTTTCGAGAAGTCATAAAATTTTAATCGAACTGTACTAGACAGGGCGGTCTTATCACTAATCTTGTGACTAAGTGATCTTCTCCGGACAACTTATCCTGACCCTACATATAAAAAGGAGCGGGATAGAACAACAAAACAACAAAGTAACAAGATAATTCACCTTTTATGCTCAAAGATAATGTTTCTATTTACTGCGTTGGTAGTTGGTAGTACTTATAATGCATATATCTACATAAATTATTATACTCTAGTACGATAGTTACATCTCTCTTTATTATTGTATTTTGTAACCACGCTCACACATATTATTAACTCAAACAAATAAACAAATTAGCAAGTATAAATCGGCGTGTTCTTCAAAAAAAGCATTAATATCTCGACAGCAACATTATGAGCGATCCGCACCTAAAAGGTCGTTTCAAGTTCTGCTGCCCACGGATGACCGGATAATATAAAACAAACATTCAGATGCCAAGGTCGCGTGTTATCTCATCTCATTTAATATTCATACGCTAATGATGTGTGGCGAAAGGACCGGCGGCTCTGTGAAAGCGAAATGCTTTGGCGGACATGCATTACATTCTCAAAAAGATTTTCGAGGTTTATCGAGTCTACCCATTGACTTACCAATACCAGTCTTAATTATTATGTAGTGTAGTAGGTAAATCGATGAGTCTACCAGATAAATACCGGTCAAGTGCGAGTCTTGTGCGACAGTCTTGCTTCTTGCCAAATTTCTTGATTCTAGGTCAACGGTAAGTACCCTATAGGTTTGATACATTGGCGAGTGTTATATGCAAATTATATAATTATATAAAAAAAACTAATTATATATAAAAAAAATAGACGCCGTCCAAGAGATAATTATAAATTATGCCCAAATTGTAATGCATAAAAATCACTGGGTGGAGATCTGTCTCCACCCAGTGATTTTTATGCATTGCACCTGCCCTGACTCCTGACTCCTGACTCCTGAGGTCTAAGGCCTATTGCGCATTATAAAAAAAAATCACGTGTCTTATAAGATAATTATGTCTTATAAGAAATTCCCTCGCATTGGTTGTTGTATGAGACCAAATATATTATTGCAAGACATTTTTTCTTGAGTCGGCTCAGACACGCGCATACAAAATATAAGATATCCATACTTAATATTATAAATGCGAAATTGTGTCTGTCTTTTGATGAAACTTACATATTTTTTATCACGGAAAATTAAAGAGTTCCCGTGGGGACCAAATTGCCTTAATCCAGGAGGACAAAGTTGCGAGCATCATCTAGTTAAGACACAAGAAATCTTATAATGCGCAATAGGCCTAAGGATCAAATAACTTCCACAATACGGTACCTACTCTGTAAACTGTGTGAGTGGCTGATGAACAGCGGGCGACGTATGGAGTATGGACAGATTGTGGTCACGGGAAAGCGGATACTCGATACGGGCTACGGCCTACAGGCTACAACCGTGTGACAGAATGTATGTACAGATATTTGATATCGATAGGTTCATGTTATTCCTTTGAGTTCGTGACCTCTCTGGCACAGTGGTAACAAGTGGAAGGTCCTGGGTTTGATCCCCTTGTTCCCCGGGAATTTATAATTTCTGAACTTTCTTCGGGCTCGTCTGGTAGTAGGCTTGTTTATAGCTAAGCTTCTTGGTGAATTTTGAGCCCAGAATAAAGAATTCGCTTGGGTATCAATAGTTATCTAAGTTTATTTTTTTATTAAGTTTTAAAATGACTTTGGTCTTAGACACACAGTCAGGCAGACTAATTCTCAAACTGTAAGACTAATTGATGAAACGATATTCACAAGTGCATACAACGTGAATATCTAAGCACTTCTAATGGGAGATAGCGGTACAAAACAGAGGGTGCTGCGTTTTTCTGCGCCCGCCGCCCATCATATTGCGCACGGGTGCGCCTGCGCATTGGCGCGTGCCAGGCTGCCAGCCCGACACGGTGGGGTTGCCAGCCGTGATACGGAGGGATTCCGTATCACGGCTGGCAACCCCACCGTGTCGGGCTTTTCACCTAAAATGTCTGTCATATTATAATATATATTATAAAGAGGTACAGTTTGTGAGGTTGCGAAGTTGTACGGGGTAATCTCTGGATCTACTGAACCGATTTTGAAAGCCACGTTATTTGTGAGTGTCATATAGGCTTTAATAGTTAGGTATGTACGATACCCTAAACGTATGAGAATGGATACACGAAATTTAGCTCTAACTCAATGCTATTATGGTTTCTTTTACTTTGAAGCCGAACTTTAACGATTTGATCGGCAATCCTTGCATGATTGCACCTAATATATAAAACCGAAAAATTTGGGAGTTCCCGTGGGAATTTAATAAAACTTATTTCACGCGGACGAAGTCGCGGGCATCTGCTAGTTATCTATAATTTGGACATTTATGATTATTGCAGTGGAAAAGTTTCCACATTATTCAAGTTTGTTTCGACTGTTTCGGCATGGTTTTTTTAATACTTGAAAAATGCTATTCCGATGGGAAATTTGATTCTCTACAAAAAGTTTTATGTACAGTATATCGAAGTTTTGCTTTGTTTACCAGATATATTGAAAAAACTAAAACGGATGCTTTTTCGTCCCTATCTTCAATTTCCACCCTCTAATTTAGTAGCACTTCGCGGTTTTTTCTTCTTTTATAACCCATTGCAATAAAAACCCATGAACGTCTCAGTTCCTTTCTATTACTACTATTACTATTCCTTTCCTTGTTATAATCCATAGCCTATTGTGTGACTTAACCAAACCATGTCAGCAAGGTTGCCAGTTGCCACCTGACGTCGTCACGGACGTCTAGACTCTGGCAACCCTATCTGGCGATCGTCGCCATGCTCGAGGGACCGCTCATACTCGGTGTTGCAACCGATGCACAGTGCACAATCACCGATTGGTTATATTATGGTTTGTGGAACGAATCGACACACGGCACGGTTAAGTGGTTAAGTTAATGAGGTATCCTGTTATCTTAATAAATATCACTACTTATTCCTCTAACGGACAATAAACGGCATTACATGGCGGCCTCAAAACTGCATACTATGTTCGGTTAGGTAGCGATTCTGGAATCTAACCAAGTTACTTCGATTTCCATCCGAAAAAATATTTACTCTCAAAACGCACCATTTGACGACCTCCGTGGTGCAGTGTTGAGCGCTGTTGTCTTAACGTGCGGAGGTCCCGGGTTCGATCCCCGGCAGGGTCAATTTGAGAATTTATATTTTCTGAATTTTCTCCGGTCTGGCCTGGTGGGAGGCTTCGGCCGTGGCTAGTTTACCACCCTACCGGCAAAGACGTGCCGCCAAGCGATTAAGCGTTCCGGTAAGATGACGTGTAGAAAGTAGAAACCGAATAGGGGTATGGGTTTAATATATGTAGTTGTCATGTCCCTAACAAGTTAGCCCGCTACCATCTTAGACTGCATCATCACTTACCATCAGGTGAGATCGCAGTCAAGTTCTAACTTGTAGTGGATAAAAAAACCTAGGTCCTAAACGCGAACGAAGTCGCGGGCATCAGCTAGTTATAAATACGGCTGTTAATAGTGTTTTGTTTTATTATGGTTATAGAAAAACGTAATATTTAGCTTGTGGCACGCGGTTGTTTTTTAAACATCACCTTCTTTATAATAATAACTATTGTACGTTACAGTTGTATAATAATTATTAGTTTATTGAGATTTCAACATTGTTACTGTAATTCGGGTTCTTCGAACTAATGTATCACAGCCCAAAGGCTATACTATAGCTAACTTACGCTTACCTACTAGCTTATGCCCGCGACTTCGTCCGAGTGGAATAAGTTTTTTTAATTCCTACCGCAATTCCTTATTTTTCCTGGATAATAAGTAGCCTATGTCACTTTGCAGGTTCTCAACTATACCCAAAAAACTTCGATCCGTTGCTCCCATGAGGCGTGATTGAAGGACAAACCAGCAAACCAATAAACAAACACTCGCATTTATAATATTAGTAAGTGTAATAATTAGTTTGACGACCTCCGTGGCGCAGTGTGTTAATAATAATAGGTAGTAATAAATAATAATAGGTTAGCCCGCTACCATCTTAGACTGCATCATCACTTACCATCAGGTGAGATCGCAGTCAAGGGCTAGCTTGTAGTGGATAAAAAAAAAGAATCAGATGGTAGGAAATGTGCCCAAAACTTATAACACTTTAATAATTGCAGGTCATAATTTCCCGATTACTTCAGAGCGTCGCATATAGAGCTATCGTCCCCATCAATCCTTATTAGGAGTTCATACAAACGATTGCATAAAAATTTAAATTTATCAGCACAATATATCGGGTAGCAATATAAAAATCAATGCCACTTTTCGTTGTAATTTTATAACTCAAGAACGGGCTCACCTATCCAAACCAAATAATTAGGCTTTGTTCGGACTATTTAGTAGATGGTTTATGTGAAGTTTGCACAAAATCGGTCTAGCGGTTCTTCATTTATCACATTTTTTGTAACAAATGAATTCAATAAATGGCGGATCATTTTGTTAATGGGGATTTTGCTGTCAAATTGAAACTTTTTTTCGGATGATGGGGATTAAATGAAGACATTCTGTAGTACCTATATTTAATATCAGCATTGCACCCGTGCGAAGCCGGGGCGGATCGCTAGTCAAGTATAAAAGTTTATATAAATATAAATGAGCAAGTATGCTGCGCAAGGAAAAGTTAATCATTGGGTACTTATAATTAACGATTGGCTAAGCAGAGTTGGTTTCGCAGTTGTATGGTTTCATATAATATCCGTTTTCTATAATGATATCTGATATTGCCGTTTTGATATCTATATGTATACTTATATTATAAATGCAAAAGTTTGGATAGATGGATGGATGAATGTTTGTTACTCAATCACGCCAGAACAGCTGAACGGATTGGATGAAATTTGGCACGGAGATAGATCATAGTCTGAAATGACACATAGGCTACTTTTTATCCCGGAAATGAAAGAGTTCCCGCGGTAACCAAAAAACCTCAATCTAGTTTGGCAGCTATATAGCGATATACGAGTAACTACTGGGTCGCTAACATCCAAAGAAAGCTCAGCGTCACTTTGCGGGCGATACTCGGGGTTTGTTTACGTGATCAAATAGCAAATGAGGACATCCATACAAGACCTGAAGTAAAGCTTGACGGGTTGCGAAACTGAAGTGGGAATGGGCCTCAGGGCACTTAGAAGATACTAGAAAGAACTTGTTATTAAATAGTTAACTAGGTACATCAACGGTACGTTAGGGACTCAGGGTTAGGACTGGATACGCTTTTTCAACCTGTAACCATCATTGTAACACATATTCAGACAAGTAAATTCATTCATTAATTCAAGAACCGATCGACGGGTGTGAACTGTGAACCCCCGCGGTGCTGGAATGGCGAAGACCCCGCGCTGGATAACGCAGTCCCCCACTATACCTACTAGGTGGACGGAGATAGATTGAGATAGATGTCAAGCGAGTGGCAGGGAGACGCCGGGTCTAGGCGTTGCAACAGACAAGACCGCGTGTAGAAGTCCCTACAAGAGTCAGTAATATGTCCAGCTGTGGACTTCGTCTAGTATTATTGTATTGGAAAATACCTAGATTGTACGTAGGTATCCCTTTTCAAGTAGTTACCGACTACCGTACAACAAGACAGGCATACGCGTAATACAAGAAGATGAATGAATCGTTTTTACTTCGTTTTTTTTTTTATTGTGAGATAGGCTTGCGCTTGACGACAATCATGCTTAGTGCAAAGCAATGATGAGGTCTAGATTGGAACGCGCTTGCCCAGAAGATGCCTATTCACTCTTGCCTTGAAGGTACCTATGTTATACGTGGCAGGAAACACGTGCGCTGGGAGGGTGTTCCACACCCTAGCGGTTCGGATCAGAAACGTCGAGCAAAAACGTTTTTTGCGGGCAGATTGGACATCAACCACATAAGGATGCCAACGCAGACGGTTTCTCGCTGTTCTGTGGTAGAACGGGGAAGGAGGAACAAGGTTGTCAAGTTCCTGATTAAGTTAAACTACTTTTGATTTTGGAACGTAATTATTTAACAACTTGGAATCTCTACCAAGCTTTTCTCTACCAAATAACTCTATTTAAAATTAAAATTAAAAACGTACTGCCGATTTTGAGGCTCGTATATTAATGAAATAGCTCATGCCCGCGACTTCGTCTACGTTGATTGGGGTTTTTTTGGCCCCCGCGGGATCTCTAATATTGCGGCATAAAAAGTAGCCTATGTGTTGTTCCAGACTATAATGCATATCTGTGCCAAATTTCATCCAGATCCGTTCTGCCGTTCTGGCGTGATTGAGTAACAAACATCCATCCATCCAAACTTTCCCATTTACAATAAATATTAGGTAAGTAGATAGTACAGAAAATGAGAGTGATACATCGCTCATCCGGTGGCCACATCACATCCCGCTGAGCTTGCTGCATTGCACGTGCAGCTTCTTAGAATAAGGTACATAAATGATTATCTAAAGCAGAAGTGCGAGGTGTAAATAATAACTTATCAATATTTTTAACCCTTGACTGCTCACACGTACAAAAAGAAAAGCATATTATATTATCACAATATCAGTTTATCTGAAATTTGTTTTAATTCATAATTTAGCGGTCCATATTTATAATAACTGGGTTGTGAAATAAAACTGCAGCTCATTATGTCTATAATGAAAAACAAGTAATTAAGTGAAAACTGTAAAATAAACTTGCGCAGTCTGTGTCTGACGGATAAACCCAGGATTGTCCTGAAGTTAACTAACTAGTTACTAAATGACTATAGCTAAGCGTAAAAACGGGTAAGTAGTAAGTAACAAGCTCATTAAATATAATAAGGCTCTACTCTGTGCTACTAGTTTATACTCTAATTAACTGAAAATTAATTGTATAACAGCATCTCGCAGTAAAATAACAAGCAAGCCCCTGTTAAGTTCATGTTATTCCACTTTATGCGTACCAGGGAACCCTAATTAAGTTGCTCAAATGAAAACAAGTATTTCGTATACTTTGTTCAACAGCCTTCCATATACGGTTTCTCAATAAAAAACAAAAAGCGATCATGCTCGAAGGTCAGCGCGAGGGGCGCGGGGCGCGGGGCGCGGGTGTGAGGCGATTCGATCGAGAAATATATTTTTATTATCTATAAGTTTGTCCTGTTATTGCGTCAAAGTGACAGCTTCGTATCGATTGGAGATCATTTTGCAATAGTACCCGGGATACCATTTTATTATTCAATTCATGTCAAGTACAGGTATAATACGAACGCGCTCACCTTATTTCCAAGGGTATAATTTACGCTTGCAAATAAATAACACTAAACTAAAATTAAAAATATTTCTTGTTCCAAAAAAGGATACTTTAACATTGTTAGGGTCAAGTTACCTAGACAGGGCAAAGGCAACTAAATTTGACCCGAACATTTTGATTTAAAAATCTCGGTAAAAAAATTATAATTGAAGTAATGATCTACATTTCAGTTCCTACTTTCATTTAAAAACCGCATCATAATTAATAATATGGAATGTTGAAAAAGTTAAGATCTGACGATGTTAATTATAATCATTTTAATGGTCTACATAACGTGAGTACTTCATCTCTTGACTATATAATGTTAAAATGACAGGTCTTCCTTGCAGGCAGCTTTACGAAAGGGACAACACTAAATTGAGACCTGTCAATTTAGTTTACAAATTGGGTACAACGGAACACAGTGTGGCCAAATCTGTTGTAAAAATGACACCTCTTTAGCTAGTGCTGCCCCTTTCCGCAATTTAGGTAGTATTATGAAAGAGATAGCAATATAAATAGAGCTGTCCTTTTAAGATGGTGTACAACAGAATAGGGATGATGCCCACATCATAAAATAAAATATTTCGAACTGATTAAATATTAAATAGAGGGTCTTCCAAAAGACATAAAATTGTCATCGTCGGTTAGTTTTAAGTTTTTAAGTTTAAAAATATAGTTTAAAGAAAAAAGTGCGTTGAAATTTGATGACGTGACTATTGTGATTTTCATACAACTTCCATAGTAGAAGCGCGTTTTTAAGTTTGTTAAAGAGAAGCTGATTTGATTGAGTTGTCATCATCCCTATTGGCCTAACTGGTCTCTGGCCTCAGTGTCTAGCTAGCAACGAAAGCAATAGATCTTCGATCTGAAATATAAGTTATTAGATTTCGGAATTTACGTACTCCTTAATGTAAACTAATATGATTCAATGTTTGACGAGTGTGTAGTACCAGTGGTCGTTTAATTTAAGTATTGTCCTGTCACTATTATTAGCGCTTTACGGACTGCCTATAATATGGATCGTCCGATTCTCTTTATTATGAACGAATCCTGTAGTCTCATTTCTGAGTCACACCATATTAAAAATTTACTGGAAGTAGCTAATTATATGCTTTGAGTCACCTAGGAAAGTATATTATGTTATAGTCATAGTTGGTTTTCGTATTTATTAAGTGATTCATAAATATTATATACTGAACTAAATCCATACTTAATATTATGAATGCGAAAGTGTGCCTGTCTGTCTGCTACTCTTTCGAGGCAGACGTCGCTTGGAATTATTTAATGTACATGTACATGGGAATGGTTCCCAAAATTAATTTCCGGGATAAAAAGTCACTCTCCTGAAGGCTTAGGCATGCGCAAAACGAGATATCTCGCGAAAAGAGAGAGAGATGTTGTCAATGTCGGCTAATATGTGGTTTACCCTAACATACATCAAATCACCAACTTTTGACTAAAGAGACAAGTCATAATATCTTCAAAGTAAAATAAACCATAACAGCATTGAATTAGAGCTCAATTTCGTTGATCCATTCTCATACGTTTAGGTATGTACGATAACCTAAACGGATGAGAATGGATGCACGAAATTGAGCTCTAATTCAATGCAATTATGGTATATTTTACTTTGAGGCCGAACTTTAACGATTTGATGGGCAATCCTTACATGATTGCACCTCTGCTTAGCCGGCCGCGGTGAAAACTGCATCGTCATTTACCTACAACTGAGTTAAACAAATGACGCATAGCTCATCTATGTTTAGTATCAAGTACCTAAGTAAGTAATCATTATATAATTATTAATTAACCGGAATGTGTGTTACAAAGAGTGAGGAATGCTGCAGAGCAAAAAAAATCATTAATTACGAAGCGGAACCTAGAATGTTTTAATCACGTAATGCCTGTCACCAAGAAATAAATCAACTCCTTCAACTTAACATGGAAGCCGGGCCGCAGAAGGATATCGTGGCTTAATACGAGATATCTAATTGTAACTTCTTCTAATTGTATCTAATAAAAAAAAACCCGGCTGAGTTTGTTGTGGGCTCTTCACAGACCAGGGAGCGTTTGGAACCCTCGTAGCTTTAGTTTTAAGATACCGTTACCCATTATCACCATCATGCTTTTTAAGTAAGTAATTTTTAGACGAAAATAAGTGTACCTACAGAGTACCTATATTTAATAAATGACTTGAATCTAACAGCGATCTCGAAGTTGAAACTATAGTCAGGGTAGGGTCTTCCAAAAGCCACAGTCTTGCACCCCTGGAGCCACCAGCGACTCCCTGCGAATTGCGACTCGCTTGATGTCGATTGTCGTCCCTCAGTGGTTGGTCTGCCAACGCTGCGCTTTCCAGCGTGGTTACAAGAGCAGTGAAATGAATACGTTATATAGTTACATAACAAAATGATATTATTATTTATGCAGTTTATATAAAATCAATGTCGTTTAATAGGATTAAATCCGCGACAAGCTATAAAATGTACAAAAATGTTTATTTTCAGAAAGTGAATGTCCATCAGATGCTGTTAAATGTGAATCGATCGCGATTCGGATACGGTGACAACATTCGGCTTCAGGGTTGGCATGTGGCGAAAAAATTTTTTATTAAATCTAGACGCATCGATATAATATATTATGTAGGCACTAGATGGGCCCTTTCATAGAAAAACGCCGGGCGTCCGAGTTGCTGAACACGTTCCGCACCTGTCTTTGTTCCCGTCGTAGCGCTGTCACGATCGCTCGTCAAAAGCTTATTATACTGTTGAAGATTATGTTAATGATAGGGGAGCATGGATTCGATCGCTCCAGCAATGCTAAGGACAGCAGTTACTTATGTACACATTGATATAATAATTGTAAATGAATTATTTAAAAAGAGCAACCACCGAGTTTCTTGCTGGTTCTTCTCGGTAGGAATGGCATTCCGAACTCATGGCACTTGACGATTCAAAAGTACTTGAAAGAAAAGAAAGAAAGAAACCTTCAAACCATGTAAAAGTTTATTTGAATAAAAAAACATTTGTTTTTGATTTTGGAGGATTCAGTTCAGATGGGCAGCGATCGCGATGAGCGACCTTCGAACAGTGAGATTCGTTGGAGAAGTATGTTCTCCGACATAGTGAGCTATGGCGGAGATCGTCATCGGATCGTCATCGGGTGGGTGGGCGAGCGCTATAGTCATCGCCGAGAAGTTGGGGGTAAGCCCTAGGTCTCGAATATAACGGGAGGTATCAGGCTATGTCTCCCAAAGGGCGCCTCGTGTGCTGCTCGGACCGCGGCTTAGGATGACGTTGGGATTGGTGGGAGGTCTACTGGACGCCTAATGAGTCGCGAACGGAAGTTCGCAATGGGCTGGACATAATATTATAACCAATGACCGTTAGGATTTAGCTGTTAGACCGTTAGGAGGTTAGGAAGTCACTTGATTGAAATGAATGTATCGATTGATCATTGAGATGATGACGGTCGGTCTTGAACTTACCTAATTGAGAACATTACACTCATGAGAAGGGGTTTTCCACCCATCCATCCATCAGCCTGTATTCGTCCACAGCTGGACATAGGCTTTTTGGAGAGCATGCCACCACGAACGGTCCTCCGCCTTCCTCATTCACACACTTCCCGCTATCTTTTTAAGGTCGTCGGTCCAGCGAACTGGAAGTGGTCCCACACTTCGTTTACGGGTACGCGGTCTCCACTCCAGAACGCGTCTGCCCCAACGGCCCTCGGTTCTGCGATAAACATGACCTGCCCACTGCCACTTCAGATTACTAATTAACTGGGCTATGTCGGTTACCTTAGTTCTTCGGCGGATTTCCTCGTTACGGATTCTATCCCACAGAGGTTTTTTACGCACAAAATATTTAATACTAGCTGATATGGAAAAGTGTTGTTATTTAAATAAATTTTCACGAGTGCTTTTTACAAGTGAATCTACCTCTGCTTCAGAATGCTAGATCCACCAAGAAACTTGGACCCGAGAAGAATTTGTAATACAACACAAAACAACGGGAGGCGAGCGAAGAAGCGGCCAGCCCTGTGACAGTTGCGCAGTGTTGCAAAACGTCCAGTTTCGGTTTCGGCAACGTGCACTCTCGATTGATAAGTTTCAATTTCGGCCGGAATTACGTAAATGCAACCCATTTGCAACTTTTGCCTGTGCCTTTCCTTTACACATTATCTGATGTTAAGGGCCTCGGTTTTACACAAATCGGTACTTAAATAGAATCGAATTGTCGAGCTGTTATTTAGAAACAATTGCCTTTCATAGATTTAACTAAATATTAAAATTGTCTGGCTGACAAAGTGCTTTGAAGATTAGCGGCACAGTCCGTCCACCATCTTGAAACTTCAATAAGTTGATCAATTCAGTGTGTGTTATAGCAACCTTTAAATACATCTATTATTAGGTATAATGAAAGAGCTAGAAGTTAAAGTGTGTTCTAGTTCTTTCATTATCATGGACTTCCGCAAATTAACGCCTGCTACTAACTAATATAGGTATTGTTATTTTTATTATTTATTATTACACGTATATAAGGCAACCTACCATCGAAATACAATGAGTACCTATTACTAAAAATATGTATTAATACCATCTTCCCTAAAAACTGCAAACTCCTTCGACTGAAGTGGATTCTCGACTAATTCAACAACGATTATATTATATGTCACCTTAAGATTGTAAAAACCGTTAGATTTTGGCACCGGTTCGAAAAGATTCCCCTAAGAGCCTACGTCATGACTCTGCCTGCTACCACCGGTTCAGAAAGAAGACCTCAGCTCAGGAACTCCGAACAGTATTTTAGAAAAACAAAACGTTTAAACTGTAGAGCAATACGTAATGCTTCATTCAGACAATTATTAATGATGAGCGCGAAGACGTCTCAGCTGGCTGGCCAGGCTGCTTCTCACTGTTTAGCAACTGATCTCAATGGCGTAACTTCGCCGAAATTGTATTGCAATTATACGCGTACTACTGCCTAACGATATTACAAAACTTCGGTCGAGGAACATAGATCAGGGGCCGGCCTGATCAGAGGACAATGTAACGTTTCACTTCGTGCTTCTTTAGGAAGAGCGTGGACCCCGAGCTACAGGCTTTTTCAAACTTACTTCGGGGTTTTCGACAAAATTGTGAAAAGACATATTTTTATCAATAAACTAGCTGATGCCCTCGACTTCGTCCGTGTGGATTGGTTCCCGCGGGAACTCTTTAATTTTCCGCAATAATAAGTAGTATATGTGTTATTCCAGAGTATAATCTCACTCTGTGCCAAATTTTATCCACATCCGTTAAGCCATTCTGCCGTGATTGAGTAACAAACATCCATCCATCCATCCAAACTTTCGCATTTATAATATTAATAAGTAGGTAGTAAAGATTTCATTTTCAATTTTCATGTAATCTTGCGGATTCCCGTTCATATAAATGGATGAAATAGAGGAGCGATCATGACTGCCGTCCGGCAAAAGTGGGCTGAGCAAAGTTTTGATTAGTTCTATAAGCAGTCTTTGACCTCAAAGACTGCCTTTGACGTCTTAGACTTCCACAAGGTGAGATCGCAGTCAAGAGTATCTTGTATCTGAAAGAAATTAAAGGCACTATACGACCATCAAGCTCTAAAACCTAGGTCAAACTAGTTTCGACAAACATCAAAAGCGGTATTCACTGGTCGCATTACACTGTGCTCGTACTTTTTGAATCCATCCATCCATCCATCCATCAGCCTGTATTCGTCCACTGCTGGACATAGGTCTTTTGGATAGCGCACCACCACACACGGTCCTCCGCTTTCTTCGTCCACTTTTTGAATACACTAAAGGTTTTAGAAACACAATCGCACCCTGACCAATTCCTTCAAAAAAGAAAGTTTATTCTTCACTTCTACGTAAAATCTTACTTGTTTCTGATTTGTTCCTATTATGGCCCATTAAAATCCCACAGCTAGGCACAGGCCTCCACTCTCATAGGAGAGAGGGAATTAGAGCTTAGACCATGCTGCTCCAATGCTGGTTGGCGGGCTTTAACGACTATTATCATGTTAGTGTGGTAATAACCAGGACCTACCGGGATGATACACTGCCAACTTTTTAACCCGGGCAGGTACTGAGAATTAAAAAAAAGTCAGAAAAATCCAATACTAAATTATGGCCCGACCCCGGACTCGAACCCGGACCTCATCGGCCGCAGACGAAGATACTAACCATTAGACCAACGAGGCAGTTGCTGATTTGTTTACTCGCAACCATTAGTTAACTACTAATAATCATACAGTTCTTTTGATTTGGCGGATTATGAGGAATGAAGCTTCCTTGCGTATCAACTGCCACACGAACATACAGCAACGCTTGCTTCTGTCCAATAGAACATTATCAAATCAATTTGGCAAGTGAATATAGCGGATAGCCGAAAGAATTCGACTATGGGAATGCTATTTAAGTCTATATAAACAATTTTTGTGACAATCTCATTACAATTTCCTTATACAAAGCGACAAAAACAAGAGGCCACAAAAAGTCGTCGTTGCCAACAACGGGTCGACGCACCGCAGGGGTGTTAAGCAATCAATTACACGAACTTTATTTTACACACCATCATATCGCAATGCGCCCATTTTTAAACGACTTCCATAAAAATAGGAGGTTCTCAATTCGGCGCGTATCTTTTTTCTAATGTACACCGATTTCTCAGAGGTTTCTAAACCGATATGAAATTATTTTTTCAGTGGTTAGTAGATGAAGCTTGCGAGGTGGTATTATTTTTTTGTTATTTAATTTAGACTAGATAATTCCCGCGACTTCGTCCGCGTGGTAGGTTTTCCGGGATAAAAAGTACCCTGTGTCCTTCCGCAGTACGTACGTATCTTTGTTCATATTTCATCAAAATCGGTTGAGGAGATAGGCTGTCAAAACGTAGCAGACAGACAGATGGAGAACAGACATACAGACATACTTCCGCAGTCCGCTCTTAGTATTCATTAAAAAGGCTCAAAATACACTGCTACCGAAATATGAAAGTTATTGTATCTTCCAGAAGTAGGATTTTTTTCTGTTTCAAAGGACATTGACCAGTGCCCATACAAAGTTCGCCTAAGAACCAACAGTCATAAATCATACATTATTGGATTCAAAAGAACACATAAATACTAATGTAATTAGATTTGAACAACGGACACTTCAGATAATTTATTTATTACCAAAAATATTTTCAATTTTGACGTTACTTCGACTCAAACTGCTTGAAAAAAAATTTCATCGTCAACAAGTTTCGTCGTAGTTCACCAAAATAATTACAGATGGCGTTATAAATATTAATTTATTGTACTTTCAATAGATGGCGTTGTGAGATTCGGAACACTAGCACACTCAGCGCTTCAAGCTGCTTTTATCTTGTTTCTTAAGTTACGGAACCAGCGCTTGAAGCGGTGGTATTGTATATTATTTTAACCTGTAAGTTACAAGACGGAAAAGAACGGTAATCAATTTAATACCCATTTATTTATTTTTTAATTAATTTGAAGTGTCCGTTGAAATCTAATATTTGGAATAAAGGTTAAAAAATAAACTATGAATTATTGTATATTTCAAAAGTATGTTGATTCTTAGGCGAATTTGGACAATGTCCTTTGGCTAACTATACCTAACTAATATTATCTTATTTGTAAGAAGAGGTTTGGGACGTTTCAGACGATTGATTGACTGCTTGGTTCCACTAGTGGGGCCAGCAGCATTTTCCAATTCCAATGCCTCCAGTACTGCATAGTACCTACTATAATTGACCGAGCGAAGCGAAGGTCTCTGAGTCTACTTGAGTGAATTTGCACTTGTCCGTCCCTCCGTCCGTCCGCCCGTCTGTCAGAGCCTTAAAACTTCTGAATTACTAAACGTAATTACTTCAAATTTAAATATAATATGTAAACCGAGATTTTCTAACGTCCAAAGTTGACCTCAGAACTCTCAATTTTCTGAGCCTGAAACTTAATCAATTATTTGAATTATATCCTATACTTGAACAACAAATACTAAAATTAGATAAATATTATAAGGAAACGAAATTATTTAATTTTTAATGAGCTTCAGTATTTTTGACAGAACTTCACAATGATGTCAATAGATGGCGCTCTGTAAAGGTTTATTCGTTTGTGTTTACAAGACGTAATAGACGTTAGCACCATCTTACGTGGAATAAAAAAATAGTCTACTGATAGTACTGATGTCTATGAACGTAAAGATGAGCGCGCATATAGTTAAAACTATCTTATGGATACCGAGAGGTCTCAGTTCGGGGCGAACCACAAGTATACAGAGGTAAAGTTTGTGAGCTTGTAGGGGGTAATCTCTGGATCTACTGAACCGATTTTGAAAATTCTGGTACCAATAGAAAGCCACATTATTTGTTAGAGTCATAGGCTACATAATATTAACCCGAAAAATTAGGGAGTTCCCGTGGAAATTAAAAAAAACTTATTTCATGCGGACGAAGTCGCGGGCATCTGCTAATTTTGAATAAATATACTTTGAGTTTGAGTTATTTATTCTGTGACTACATCGTGTTCGTTGTACTGAGGATTTGTGAATACTTTTGTCTCACATCCTTTTGCAAATATACTCTCTGTAGCCTGTACAACTACTTAACTGCGTTGTTGTGGTTAAATAATTTTTCTTCCACTCTTGGTACCTACAGGAGTACAGGCACAGTATTGGTATATAATACCAATACTGTGCTACAGGACTAAAAACAGGTCATGTGCAAATTGAGGGACATCAGGGTTCGAAACAAATTGCAATGAATGAAAACTGTGTTTATAGCACGAGGCCTGAATCGGACACCGGCTGACAATGGCTGACTATTATAGTATTTCGCTATTTTACAGAGGTTTTTCCTTTCGGCCGTAATTACAGCGTCCGGCGTCCGGTGTCCGCTATCGCCTGACATCGACTCTGAGACCTGGGGGCCATAGTACTATTTCTTAGAGCCGTATTGTTTTAAAATTGTTTTAGAATAATAATCCTTTAGGGATGTCAAGGTTCGTGACATAATGCTGCTTAAGCCTTGTAATTGTATAGAAGAAAAATTTGCAGTATCAGAAGAAACGCCAACGCATTGCCACCTGCCGGCTTTTGAGAGTTTTGTTTATCCGCCATTTGAACAGCTCAGTATTACTTATAAATCATGAGGGAACACAGAAGATGGAAGTGATGGATGTGGCACCAACACAAACCGGCAGAACCTTTGTTGGAAACTGGCGTGAATGTCTCTTCCTGATATTGTACGACCGTAGAATGTTCCCTGAAAACTGTAAAATGAGGTTGCTCAACGGGCGATTAAACAAATTATTTTGCCTAATAATTCCTGAAAACGCAATTGCTAAACAGCAATCTTCAGCTCGTTTGCAATTGTTTATCTTATATGAAATACTACCTAGGTAACTATCAAGTATCGACGTGCAAAGTGGTTTCGGTCTTAAAACGCGTTACTCCTAGGTTTCTGCGATTTGTTTACCTTTTGGTCACGCTAGGAAACGCTAAGGAAAACTAATTTATACATAGCACTGGTCTCAATTTCCATAGGTACTACAATTGGCTTCCATACGAGCTGATACGAGTTTAGTATCACGATTGAATGGTTGTAAAATGGAAATGTGCAATTTCCACACTTAAGGTCTCATTGAGATCACAAACAATAATCATGTACTGTGTGGCTAGGGATGAAATCGTGTTTCATCCCGCGTCACACACTATATATTTTTCATAATATAATCCGCATTAAAAGTGCGAGTTTTATTAAAATTGTATAATATAATATTTCTTATTTATTTTAGTTTAGAAAGAAGAAAGAAAGAAGAAGAATGGTTAAAATGACAATTATAAAGGTTTGAAATAAACAAATGCTCCTCTGACAGGATCGAAAGCAGGGCTGCAACATAATTCAGCGGGCAGAAAATCATCGGTTATTTTCCTCGGGCAGAAAACGATCGGTTTCTGCCATAGACATAGGATTTTTTCCTAAGTCTATGGTTTCTGCCCGGCAACAGTCACATTTGTCTAAAATTGACTAGTTTCGGGTGGCTCAACAGGCATTGAAACTTGCACTTTCAATGCAGGTTATATGCAAAAAAAAAGTTTACATCAGCTGTTGAATGTTCGGGACACGCCAATAAGACAACGATACGGTCTGTGACAGTACAGGATCGTCAATGGTCATCTGTTCAGTTTCTTCTCGTAGTTACTTAAAAAAATTACTTACGACTACGCGTAACAGGCTCACGAGTGAGTACCCCGGTCGGGTTCGAAACTAGTGGGCATATTCCAAGAAAATAATATGTGAGTTTAACGCTTAAATAATTAATATCAGGCCCTTAATAAATGTGATTAACTACTAGCACAACTCACAGGTTTTATCTTTTCGCACAAACGGAGCACGTTACCGACAGTCGTGCTGCACCGACTGCTTTTATTCTCCTAATCGTCCACCAATTATCTACTATAATGGTGATTTGTGAGACACATGCGCAATACGTGGGGTGACCAAATGCCCTGAATACATTAAACTATACTAAACGATGGTCGTTGGCAGTGGCAATGGCCTGCAAGGGTTTTGATGCTGCAGTGGTAGGCATTAGTTAGTCAGAATACCTACCTATTAACTAGCTTTTTTGATGAAAAATGAGCATTGACGTATTTCCATCTGTAGCAGTGCTTTTATGTCTCCATGTCTGCACGCCACTGGTCGTTGAACTCAAAAGGTCTCGGAGTGGAGACCGCAAGGTGGAGCGAAGATGGATGGCATCGATTGGATGCGAAAAGCCGAAGAAAGAGCACGTTGGCACCACTTTAAAGAGGCCTATGTCCAACATATGTTAACTAATGCATGTTAGCTAATGATGTTAACGAAAGAGTTTGATATCAAACTCAAATTTATTATCAGCTACTTGCTACTTCCTACCGTGAGCGTTCCTATCAAAGTTTAGGTTATAGTCTAACACGCTTGCCAGAAACGGATTTTCAGACTGCACACACCTTTGAGAGCGCAGCACATAGATCTAAGTGTAGTTCAAGTCCCACGGTGCTTGAATGGCTTCCTCGCACAGGATAGCGCAGCATTGGACTATAGGTGGCTCCCACTATAGGTGGACGGACAAGCGAGTAGCTTGGAGCCGCTGGAAGCGACCAGCACAAGACCGTGATCTGTGAAGATCCACGCAGGAGACCTTCATCCAGCAGTGGACTATTGGATGAGACGACGTGTGACATAGGCTTTTTATCTCGGAAAATTAAAGAATTTCTCCAGAATTTAAAAAAAAAACCGAAATCCACACGGAAGAAGTCGCGAGAATTATTTAGTAAGTATAGGTACAAATTTTTTATAGTTTTTTTTAATTCACTACAAGCTAGCCTTTGACTGCGATCTCACCTGATGGTAAGTAATGATGCAGTCTAAGATGGTAGCGGGCTAACCTGTTAGGGGCATGGCAGTTATATTAAACCCACACCCCTTTGGTTTCTACACGGCATCGTACCGGAAAGCTAAATCGCTTGGCGGCATGTCTTTGCCGGTAGGGTGGTAACTAGCCACGGACGAAACCTCCCACCAGGCCAGACCAGGAAAATTCAGAAATTTATATAAATTCCCAAATTGACCCTGCCGGGGATCGAACCCGGGACCTCCGCACGTTAAGGCAACAGCGCTACACACTGCGCCACAGAGGTCGTCAAATTTATCGGAATCGTCGACTGAGGACATTTGGTTAGACCCTCCCTAAAAGTGGATTATCAAAAATTTTTGTAATAGGATCACAGATATTTACCCATGATGGTAGTTAGTTTATATATTACTAGCGAATACCCGCGACTTCGTCTGCGTGGTTTGAGGTTTTTTGGTTCCCGCGGGAACGACTTAATTTTCTGGGATAAAATTTTTTTCCTTTAAGCCTATGTGCTATTCCAGACTATAATCTATCTCTGTGCCAAATTTCCAGCCAGATTCGTTCAGCCGTTGGCGCGTGATTGAGTAACAAACATCCATACATCCATCCATACATCCATCCAAACTTTCACATTTATAATATTAGTAAGATATCTTGGGTAAGATGGGCACCCTATTCGCTAATAGATAGCTAGTTAACGACACGACGCGACGCTTCGATTCACTAACGGTTGGTCGACCGCTGTTTCACAACGGTATACTGAATAGTAGAAGGATTTGTCACAGCCCTAGTCCACAAGCCAAGTTTTCCAATAGCCGGGTACACATAAAACGCGGCGCCTCGCTATCAATGTCGTGCCTCGCACCTAAGGACTGTAACAGTAATCGAAATTGGTGTTTTAAACACTGTTTTTTGAAACTGTTATAGAACAAAACACTTATCAGACCAGGGCGCGTTTGGAACCCTCGTAGCTTTAGTTTAAGATGTCGTACTGTCGTTATCACCATTATATTGTTAATCGTATATGTTACAAATAACCGAACGTCAATAAGTGTAGTATACCTACCCAAATTGAATAAACGTTCTTTGAGTTTGAGTTTGAGTTTGAGTATAACAGAAACAGAAACGATACTGTAACCCAATAAATCTCTAACCGGTATTTTCTGTTAATAAGTGTTTTTATCTATAACCCTAATAGGTAGGCCCTAACAAATTGCACGGTGTGACAACGCGACCTTTTTCTTGTTTTTTTTTGTGGCCATGTTTTTCTTAAAACAATTGCAACCATCGGTGCTTTCACCTTAGATTCCAATTTAAACAGTAAATTTGGCAACGTCGTTAGTCCAGTTACACTTTAAAACAGTGTTAAATACTTTCATTTCTGTTACAGATTCACTTCTGTTACAGAAATATAAGTGTTTTGGGTTAACAGATATAAAAACACATTGAAAACGGTTACAGATTTGATTCCGTTAACAATTCAACCTGTAACACTTATGGATCTGTTTTTCAGTCCCTGTTCGCTTCTTGCATGACGCTTGATATTTCGCAATAACGTCACAGTTCACCCGTTCAAAGTCCGTACTCTGTAATTCATCTGTTCTAATATTATTATTCGAATATTTAAATGTGTCTGTCTGTCTGTCTTTTACCTTTTCATCTCAACAGCAAAATTTATAGTCTGAACAAAAAGGAATTTTCCTTTCAATCAATATGGCTTTTTAATTGTTTTGTTAATTATTTGAACCGCTGACGCACAGATATATTAACGAAATACGAAATTGACGCAGGTTGATCGTACCTATGACAGAAAATTTCATGCAAGTACTAACAATAACATTAATACAAAGTATCAATCGTATGAGCCGCGAAGTGTGCGAATTAAGAAATTCAAGTCAACCAATAAGCAAACAGATATTTTTAAACTCACGCAACGGAGAAATTAGCAACTAAACTGCGCGCGGGCTTAACGCGGCTTTTGCGACCTCAAGACGCCCACCGTGGAGGGGTACGTCCGTACACTCGCGCGGCGCATGTTTGCGCGCGCGGACAACGGACCGTACGAACACCTCCACGGGATCGCACCGCCGACCATCCGACCTCCGACCGGGCGTCCACTACCCCGTGAGCTCCTACGATCGCCATCACCTGCGCGGCACGCAGGCGACCGTAGCGACGACGACGACGCGACATTCACCGGATATGACACCGACTCTGCGCGCAGCGGCGACCCTATCGCCCGCGACGCAGAGTCCACTGGATTTGACATCATCTCGGCGCGCGAGAGCGACCCCATTGCCCGCAGCGCCGAGACACCTGGACGAGACATGGGTCCTGCACGCGGCGGTGATGACGTCACCCGCAGTGCGGACCCCACCCCGGAAGTGACACCCGACCTAGGGGCCCGTAGCCTACAAGGCAGGCCCTAGCCGAGTTTCGACTCGGCTAAAAGACATTTACCGGGGCACAGAGTTGCCCCGCGCCCCGCCCGGGTAAGGAGGCCCAGCCTCGACGCCCGTACCCCCGCTTGGCCCTCACGGGCCAAACGGAGAAGACCCTGACTCTCTAACGCGGCTTCGCAAATCTGCTCGTTCAGAGTGAACCACGCTGGTAGCTATCTCGGCCGTCAATTGACTCCAATTTATAGAAAGGTCGCCATAATTAAATTAACGTTGCTATCCTAATGTGAAATGTTCTGTTAAAGAGTTCACGCAATTTTCAATGCTTTACCTGCACTCCTGGACTTTATTTGTAACAGATAGCTATGCTCGGAATTTCTTTACGTAGAGAAATGAGGCGATCCGAAGAAGAATTACATTACTTCGTCAAGTTGCAAAATAAATGGCACTAGTTCTCAGAATGGATAGACGTTGGGACTTGGGGTTCCACGCCCCGCTGACCGCTGTGATTCATTGGCGCCACGCAGTTAAAATTTCAGGGGTCTTATTACATATAATTCTGTTCTGTAATGTTACAATGATTCTGGAAAAACCTGGCGATTCCTTGCATCTTTGGGCATTGGGCGGCAGCGTCAAGTAGTTTCGAACTCTGATGACTTAGATTCTCTAAATAGTAACTTTGCTAGTGCCCGTCCTTTTGATGTGCTCATTAAACAAGGAACGCTTAGTTATCTAAACTCTATTCCTGTGCATAGTGGGCCCGAGTTCCAATTCAGTACTACAACTGCAGTTGAGGTTCGAAAACATGTACTTGCTATAAAATCTGATGCTATTGGTTGTGATGGGGTAAGCAGGAAGATGATTACTATTGCACTTGATGGTATCATCCCAATTTTATGTCATATTTTTAATTTTTCACTAACCTCTGGTGCTTTTCCTATTGCTTGGACTAAAGCTTATATTATTCCCGTTCCTAAAGTTCAAAATCCTTTAATTCCATCTCATTTTCGACCTATTTCCATCCTCCCTTTCTTATCCAAAGTTCTTGAACGTATTGTGCATCAACAGTTAAGCATCTACCTAACTAGGTATGATATTTTGACTAGTTTTCAATCAGGCTTTCGGCGGGGTCATAGCACAGCAACCGCCCTTATCAAGGTCTGCGATGATATTCGGTACGCGGTTGATAATAAGCTCCTTACAGTAATTGCATTATTAGACTTAAGTAATGCTTTTAATACCGTAGACTTTGATTTGCTCTTGGCAGTCTTAAAGACTGTTAATTTGTCGCCTACTGTCATCAGCTGGTTTTGGTCTTATCTCTGTGGTCGTCAGCAGTGTGTTCGTGTAGGTGATAAGTTTTCTTCATTTATATCTCTACAAGCTGGTGTTCCGCAGGGTGGTGTTCTATCTCCTCTTCTCTTCTACATTTATATCAACTCTGTCACCTCAGTAATTTCTTCTTCTTATCATTTGTATGCGGATGACCTGCAGATTTATGTATCGGCAACCATTGATGATCTGGCAGGTGCTATTGATACTATCAATGCCGATTTAAATAAAATTTGTGCTTGGTGTCGTTCTTATGGTGTTTTGATAAATCCAAATAAGTCTCAGGTGGCTATTATTGGTAGCAATTATTACGTTTCCTTACTTTCCCATAATAGTGTACCGCCTGTTCTCTTAGATGGCACAGTCATATCCATAAGTAGTGTGGTTAAGGATCTTGGCCTTATCTTAGATAATTCTTTGTCTTGGGTTCCACAAGTTACAGAGCTGAGTCGAAAGATATTTGCTGCTCTTGGGTATTTAAGACGGTGGAAACATTTTTTGCCCGTTAAGACTAAAATACTTTTGGCAAACAGTCTTCTTTTACCCATTTTGGACTATGCTGATGTTAGTTATTTGGATTTATCGGAGACCATGCTTAACAAATTGGATAGATTGCAGAATGTATGTATTCGCTATATCTATGGCCTGCGTAAATATGATCATGTGTCTGAGTTTCGGGCTCAGTTGAAGTGGCTGCCAATTCGATCCCGTAGAAATTTACACGCTCTTTCGCTCCTGTACACTATTTTATATCATCCTCAAACGCCACCATATTTGAAAGAGCGATTCTCTTTTCTTGGCAGCAAGGACATTCATTTTTATTTGCGGTCAAGGGACGACAACAAGTTAGAAATACCATTGAGTCGAACTGAGGTGTATGCAAATTCCTTTACGGTAAAGGCAGTCAAGTTATGGAATGCGCTGCCAGGTGATATTAGACAGTCAAAATCTTTGAGTATTTTTAAGAATCGTTTGAAAGAATTTTATCTTACTCATATGCTATAAATTATTTATGTATTTGTTTACTTTTTGTTATGTAGTTTATATGTCTGAAATATTTATATATATGTATTATGGTTCTATTGGTATATATTTTAGTATTTTATTTGTGTAATTGTTGATGTAATATTAGAATGTATAGTTTATGTAGTATATTATATGTATTAATGTTGTTGCACTATCCCGCTTCATTGCATTTGCTTCTATAATTAAAGGTTGTCTGGAGGAGATCACTTTTAGTGATAAGGCCGCCTTTGCGCACTTGTTTTTTCTTTTTGCTTGTTAACTTTTTTTTGTTTCTTTTTAATTTTTTGTGTGGCAATAAAGCATTTATCTATCTATCTATCTACATATAAATAATTGGTAAAGTGTAACGATCGCTACCCGTGCCTCGGAGAGCACGTAAAGCCGTCAGTCCCGGTTATTAAGCTCGCCAACCCGCATTGGAGCAGCGTGATGGGTCTAAGCCAGTCTTTCTCAAAGTGGGCGATAGCGCCGCCTTGTGGGCGTTGGAGACCTAGAGGGGGGCGTAAAATTCTAATTGTTGTTTCAATGGAGCTCTGCAGATCTTCGTGGGTTTTTTAAAATTTTTAATTTTATTACTTGTTTGTAGTATTGACATTATGACAATCACTTTTCTTCTTGAATTTATCAATGTGTTTATGCACGTATAATAAATTTTCAAATATTATATTGGTTGTGCACTGTCATAATATTGATTTCTTTAAATATATTATTGCCGAGGGCAAAAGCTAGTAATGGAGCAATGGTCGTAGGCTCCACTGACCTCAATGTTATTAGCGTCTCTCCGAGTGACGAGTGACGTAGACGTGGCCTGTGATACAGTTACCAGAATAGGCAGTGAGACTGGGCTGTACGTACATGATACCTTTGGGCCCATTTCCACGAAGATCGCTTGCGCTAACTGTTACAGCTGATGCGATGTACAGGGCTTACTATCATCGCTTAAAGCAGTATTATTTTAATCATGTTGACGCTCCTGTTTCAGTATTATACTCCTTATTTTCAGCGATGATCGTAACTCCCAAGACGGTTGAACTCTTACGGGATAAAGCCTTTTTAGCGCTGATGCAGTCTAAGGTAGCGGACTGAAGTTAGGCAGTTACGGTGACCAATCATTCCATAAAAAAAAAAATTCAAAAAAAAAAAAAAACCGACTTCAAAAACCACAAACACTAAAAAGTAAAAAATAATTTAATTTATTATGTATACAAGAGTTAATGTAGTTCTATAATAAAATTTTTTGGAATCGGCACCAATTAGCCGCATGAACCGTCTACCTACTCTTCATTATTGTTGACGTGACTCCACATTGGCACCGACTCCAAAAAATGTTATTATAGAACTACATTAACTCTTGTATACATAATAAATTAAATTATTTTTTACTTTTTAGTGTTTGTGGTTTTTGAAGTCGGTTTTTTTTTTTTTGAAAATTTTTTATTTCACAATTTTTAGTGGCCCCACTGTTTTAAAATACAGGATGTAACCAGAAAGCTAGTAAAAACTTAGCGTTATTAAGAATAACGTCGTTTAATCGTTACTCGTCGACTTGTCTAACTTAGACAAGTCAAGTCCAAAGTCCATATGATACCCCACTAAACTTGGTATAGTTATCCTACTTTGAAATTTCAAAACCCTGATTTTCCCCACTTTTTTAATTAAACTAAAAATAATTTTCAATTTTTTTGATTTCCATGATATTGGGCCACTATTATATACAACTATTCCAAATTTCATGTCAATAGCTTTAATAGTTACTGAAATAATCGACTGTGACAGACGGAAAGAGAAAGTAATAAGGGTTCCATTTTTACCATTTTGGTACGGAACCCTAAAAAAAAAAGATATGCTATGCATGGTTAAAACATACTGTTTACAAAACTATCACACTGATCGCGAGCAATTTACTCTTATCCATTGAGGAGTTCCGTTCTCCATCTCCGGAGATATTCATCAGATCTTCACCAAATTATAATGGGACCACCTCTGAAGTATGACCTACCAAACAAAAAAAGAATTATCAAAATCGGTTCATAATCGGTTGCAGCTTGGAGACTGTCTGTTGCGCAGTATGAGGTCGCGCGTTGTCGTGAAGGAGCAGTGGGGACGACCGATTGACCAAAGCTGGTTGCAGATGTGCAAGCTTCTCCATCATTCTCTCCAGTTCTTCACCGTACACATCTGCAGTAACGCTCATGCCGTTTTGTAAAAAGCTGTGGTGAATCACACCCGCACTAGACCACTAAACAGTGACCATCACCTTTTTAGGGGTCATTTTTGGCTTAGGGCATTGCTTTGGTGCTGAACCAGGATCTAACCAACTTGCTGAGCGCTTTCGATTGTTTCAAAATTCCTTCATTTCTTCCTTCTTCTTTGCCTGTTGAGCAGCGCAAGGCAGGTCTCGACGCGTACGTTGCGCTGGCGATCGTTTAGGTCGTGGGGCACCCATCTATCAAGCTTTTTTACCTTGCAAATTTATCGCAAATGGATCAATATTGTTTTGATTCTTACATCAAAAGCTGCTGCTAGCTCAGCTGTAGATTGAGTTTCGTCAGCTTCCACAATCGCCTTTAATTCATTATTGTTGACCAAAGTCTCCGGACGACCACGAGCTTCATTTTTCAAGTCAAAATTTCCAGAACGGAACCGGGAAAACCCATAACGGATTGTGCGTTCGTTTGTACAGTTCTCTCCGTAAACGTTTTTGATGTTACGTGCCGTTTGTGTCGCGTTGGTGCCACCACGGAACTCATATTCCATAATTACACGAATTTTTAAAGTATCCATTATGACGAAAAATGTTGAAATGTAATGAAAATACAACGCTAATCAAAAAACTGAGTTTGTAAAAAGAATGTCATGGTTTTAATACAAAATTTATTTGAATTTAGAATACAGAGCCATTACAAACTTTTTTTTATTTGAAATGACCAGTACTGAAGAAAGGCAATTTCATAGGTAAATAATATATTAATCGTTATAAAACTTTTGGTTAAATAATTCAGTTGACAAAATATCATTTCATAAAATATAATTTGACAAAGAATTGATTTATAAATCGTGTTATTTAATAAAACAACGTAAAGCATATTTCTTTTTTGTAAAATGAATTATTTGTTGATTGTGGCGTAGCCCGTTTTAAAAAGTTGACATTCTTTAGTCTATCGTTTACTTAGTATTAACTATTACCCAAGTCAACTTGGGTTATGTCCAAATAATAATGAAAATAAGTTTTAATTTCGGATGTACCCACTCATGCAAGGTTAGGTTAGGTTTGGGTTAGACATAAATATTCAGGTATATTTTAATTTATATTAAAATATTTTGTAAAATTACGGATTTGCAGAATGAATTATTTTATGAATTATATTAGTAAATTATATTTTTACATTCAGCACGTTAGCAAAGTAAAGAATTTGTGTCAAATGATCTTTTAAAAAATTATACTTTTGCGGAATACGACGTTTGTGAAAAGATTAGTTTTTGAAACGTTTTTTGTGAAATGATCATTTGTTAAATGTTTTTTGTGCAACCCATACCCTTAAACGGTATCTATATTGCTCCGTACCGGTACTCGCTTGGCGGCACGTGTCTTTCATAGGGTGGTAGTGTGTAACAACAGTCACCAAGCCTGCCACCACGCCAGACCCGAGAAAATTCAATAATCATGAATTCCCAAATTGACCCTGGATTGAACTCGGGTGCTCCTGTAAGACCACAGCCTCAGGGAGGTCGTCTAAAGATCGCCTGAATAATTAGGACAGCGCAGCTTCTAAATGTTTCCTAAGACTGCATGCGATTCTTTCGTCATGTTTTTGGGTCAGTTAATATCTCTTGGTATTGCTTTTGGATTGACCGCGTTCCGAGCGTGATATAATCACGAGCGTGCAACCTGCGCCCGCGGCCCCGCTTCCTGTAGGGGTAGCATGGGATTTTACAACTTTTGATATTCGAGCGTCGATATAAAATTATGTAAGAGTTGACTTAATATTTCAATTCAATCCCAAATGAATGAAAGTGCTCCTTCGTTTAATGTTGTAATGAAAAGAAGCGATGAATACCCGATAAGATAAAGAAAGTGAATATAAATAAATAAATAAATAAATAAATAAACCTTTATTTCAGATCTAAGATCCATACGGTGTTAGTAACAAAAAAATCTTAAAACTATGTTAGTAATAAAAATAATTGTCACTGAATTGTACCTCTTACAATACTTGGAGTTGACATGTAAGCCAACCCAGTACTTCATAAAAGGGTTTTCCCACTTTCCTACCAATGTTTTCAGAATACTGTTGGTGCTTCCGCGCACTCTATTCATCACAGATGCCGCTCTTTTCCTCATTAAACCATAAAAATCGTCGGTGTGAGCCTCCGCAAACATCTGTGACGCACTGCAGTAGCGCGGCAGCCCCATCAGCATTCTGAAACTATTGTTATATTGTACGCGAAGGTCATTGTAAGCCCTCTGTGTATACGAAACCCACAGGCTGCACGTATAGAGAGTTTGACAATATGCTTTAAATAGAGTAAGCTTTACCTCTCTATTGCAACGAGCAAACCTGCGGGCCAGCATATTACTTCGAACCGCCAACGCCCTACGCTCCCTCTCTATGTCTTTAACATCCGACATATCTTCTGTTACGATGTGCCCTAAATATTTAAATTCAGTCACTCTCTTAAGTGCAACTCCATTGAGAGAAACGGGTGGAATGCCGTTAACATCGTTCCCTTTGCTCTTAAATACCAGGAGCTCACTTTTCTTAACATTATATACGAGTCCATGTGACGCAGCATAGGACTCGCATATTTTGAGCAGCTTCCTGAGTGCGCTGATTGATGGGCTCAGCAAGACCATATCGTCTGCATAGCTCAGATTATTAATTAAGGAACCATCAATCGAGCAGCCGATCCCAGTCTCGCTAAGCTCATCAATCAGCTGGTTAATATAGATATTAAATAGAGCAGGAGAAGTTAAGCCGCCCTGTCGAACGCCACACTCAAGGAACAATCAATATAGACCCCCATCCTCATGATCCGAGGTCCAACATCAAGGATCAACCGAGGATAGAAAGTCCTAATGCCTACGTACAAGGTCACCCGACCGGGCCGATCCCAAATGAATTGGGACTAGGGGAAGAATACTTGATTCCTTTAACAAACCTTCCGCTTCTAGTGCTTGATGTAGATATACGGACGAGCACAAGCTTAACAAGGTACTTAGTTAAGATTCAACTTACTTTAATGATAAATAGCTTCGATGCTCGAATTCTATCAACGTCGGCGAGGTGTAAAATCTTACACTAACCCTAGAGTTTGTCGGCAAGCACAATGGCCGCGCTACTCGCTAGACAATGGAGTGACGGACGCGCGGTCTACCAGCTACTATCGGAATCACCTTCCACTATGCTGCCACATTTCATGGGGGTTAGCTTATAGCAGTATTATTTCAAAATGACAGTCCCTAAAATAAGTTTTAAGGTCAACAATCTATACTTCTTAGATAATTATAATAAAACTGTAACTGGAAGATTTCTATACATTTAATATATTCTGAAAACTTTAATTACTATCGATACTGGGCCCAAAACAGATTTTTATTTAATCTTAGTATGTCTGCCTGTATGGCCGCGCATCACGCGAAAACTAATGAACGGATTTAAATGAAATTTGGTATAGCGGTAGCTGATACTCCGGGTCAATATAAAGGATAGTTTTTATCCCGATAGAAAATAAGGTTCCTCCAGGATGGGGGTTTTTTTGTTGATTTTACTCCATAACTCAGTCAAATCTGAACTGATTTGAATAAATCTTTCTTTATTAGAAGATACCTTCTATATTAATCAGGTAAGTTTTTCCCAATTTTGGTGAAGATTTGATAAATATCGCGGACGAAGTCGTGGGCATCAGCTAGTATTAAAATAATACGGTTTTAAGCGATGGTAGTATAACACTGACACTGACTATGTATTCAGACACTGGGTCTGTGTTTTCTTAATGATAATGTCCTCCAAAGACCGAATTCCGTCTACCACAGCCAATCTCATATCACAGAGATTCACAGCGAGTGAGATGAAAGTGTATGCGCAAACAAACACAGGTGCACTCTCTGTTCTCTAACACTCACACGAAATTACTTTAGTAAATGTAAGCTATCTGTAACCTTCCTAAATTTACCTACGGATAGGCTACACTTACAGTGAGCTTCGTGGCTCATATTATGCTGAGTTCTGACTATTGTATCGATTGTAAGCTGTCGACTTCATCGAGATGTGGAGTCGCACTAAGGGTCATATGTAAATGTTGCCCCAAATGAAGCGGTATGGAGAGGAACTTTTCTTAACTATCGGTTTGAGGATGTTTTTGTGAATAACAGTTTATTTAAGTTCATAACGTTCATAGTTTAAAGTAGTTCTAGCACATAAGGGCGTTCACTTACGCCACAGTCAATGTAATTGGAAATGGGTAACGGCTATTACCTATGTCATAACAGTGCTGTTAAATGGAAAGCCAGAGCCTGGTGAAACTGATACCAGCTATTTATATTTGTACTAAACGAGTTGGAACCGGCGCGGCGCATTGACTGCCTTCAATTGTAAAGCCCTCCCTAGATGGTTCTTGACGACCTCCGTGGCGCAGTGTGTAGCGCTGTTGCCTTAACGTGCGGAGGTCCTGGGTTCGATCCCCGGCAGGGTCAATTTGGGAATTTATAATTTCTGAATTTTCCCTGGTCTGGCCTGGTGGGAGGCTTCGGCCGTGGCTAGTTACCACCCTACCGGCAAAGACGTGCCGCCAAGCGATTTAGCGTTCCGGTACGATGTCGTGTAGAAACCGAAGGGGTATGGGTTTAATATAACTGCCATGCCCCTAACAGGTTAGCCCGTTACCATCTTAGACTGCATCATCACTTACCATCAGGTGAGATCGTAGTCAAGGGCTAGCTTGTAGAGGATTAAAAAAAAAAAAAAAATGGTCAAAGTTGCTTGCATTTATATGCTTGACAAGCATGCTGCATCAAGCAACTTTTGAGCATTCACTTCCACACACGAGCGTGTGACTACCTCTTTGACGCAGTGCCAGTGGTGCGCGCTGTGGTCTCAAAGAGAACCCCGAGTTCGAATCCCCGGCAGAGTCAAATTGGAAATTTATAATTTAATTTCTGAATTATTTCTGGTCGGGTCTGGTCACTGGAGGCATCCACTGTGTAGTAAACCAGACCAGAGATAGTTGAGATTGAAAAATTACATATTCGCAAATAATTAGTATCGGAATATAAACCGGCATCTCCCAGAAACAGAACTTACCACTGTGATAAGGTCGTCGAAATCTATCTAACTATACGTGTGTGCTGTTTAAAATATTATTCTTCTAGATTTCGCGATTTCGTCCGCGTTGATTAAGATTTTTTTATTCCCGCGGGAAAGCTTTTATTTTCCATGGTAAAAAGTAGCGTAGTACATGTCCTTCCCCGGGATGCAACATATCTCTGTACCAAATTTCATTAAAATCGGTTCAAAAGATGGGCAGGGCAGATACACTTTCGCGTTTATAATATTACTATGGATGTTTGATGGTGTGTAGTGTGTGCGTACGGTGTAGCTTCCAGTAACAAATCGCAGGCGTGTGCAGTCGGTAGCACAGCTAGCATTGTTGTCTATTTCCTCGATATTACGTGATAGCAGGTACTCGTACATCGAGAGAGCGGCGGCGGCTTCTGACGATAACCGCTAATGCTCACGCTTACAGACATTGCGGTGACAAGTTTCCTTATCACCAACAAATTATTTGTTTTTATTTTATTTTTAGCCTGATGGCAAGTGATGATGCGGCTAACCTGTTAGGGTGTGGTATTTATATATAAACCCATAACCCTAAACGCTAAATCGCTTAGCGGTAAGTCTTTGCCGGTAGGATGGTAACTAGTCACGGCCGAATCCAGACCTGCAGCCTGATTCTGTAACTCAGTGGCTATCAAAGAGTGAAAGCCACTGACATATATTCTTTATCCATTGAAGGTTTGCTATGAAATAAAAATTAAGTTTTCATAGCAAACCTTCAATGGATAAAGAATATATGTCAGTGGCTTTCACTCTTTGATAGCCACTGAGTTACAGAATCAGGCTGCAGACCAGAGAAAATTCAGAAATTATAAATCCCTAATTGACCCTGCGCGGGATGAACCCGCCGCCTCCCAAGTTAAGACGAAATCTCTCAACACTGCGCCAATTTAACGAATAAATTGTGTAATTAATGACACGAATATAATATGCATAACACAATTTATTATTAGAATGCGGCGGTAGAGTAGAAACATGACGTAACATAAGAGACACTTGTATGTACTACATGGAATAAACAATATATTCCATGCAGGAAATACATTGTAGTATTGAGTCCACACTCCACAGTGCACACTAATATTATCCATAAAAATATGGAAAAGTGTGCCTGTCTGGAGTCTGTCCGTTTGTCTGTGTGGAACGCTATAATGGCTCATCTTTTCAACAAATTTTGATGATAATGTGGTACACAGATAGCTGGTTTCCCGGGCTAGGATATACGCTACTTTTTATCCTGGGAAATTAAGAAGTTCCCGCGGAAATAAACTATAATTTAAAATAAAATTAGTGAATTATAATTGGCTGTTTCAACAGGTCTTTATTTGAATTTATTATCACCCGCGTGGCGAGAATGTAGCGCTTTCTATCCACAGGTTGGATAAAGAATGCCTATTTTAAGATTAATTGAAATGAAAAGCTCTTTTACGTTTCCGAATAAAACTAAAAAGTAAATTTTCAAGCATTCTCAGTGTTTCTAGACACAAAAAGCACAATACTTATTGAAATATCAAAATTATAGTTTTCAAATAAGCAGCTTATAAAAATATTATTAAATCCAAACACTGGTTATGCACTCAATTGTTATTTATTGCTTATTAAGTTATTAACCCCCGACGCAAAAAGAGAGGGGTGTTATAAGTTTAACATGAAACGGTAGGAACGGCATTCCGAACCAGTGGTAGATTCATTCGACTATTCATAAGCACTTGTAAAAAGTCTATTTGAATAAAAAATATTTGAATTTGAATTTATTTGAATTTGAAAATCTGTTCAGCCGTTTGAAGACCATCACCTCTTTAATAGTTGATGAGGGGATCTGACTACCTTCCATATATCCTATCGATTCGAAATTTGGCACCGTATTACTTCAATGATATTGAAAGAACATGGTAAGGTAACCATGACTTGAAATAAGTTAGGGTAAGGTTTAGATTTCGAAGGTGGGTAATTAAATGGGATCAATTAGGCTCAATTACCACTGCGGCAGAGTCGAAGCGACGCGACGCGTCTAACTCAACTAACTACTCACTATAAATACCTTCCTAATAACCATAAAAAGGACAAAATAAAATAAAATTAAAAATTCTAAAAACGCCTGGAAAATAAAAATATTTGAACTTACATAAAATATGTGACGATAATAATTATAATAGGTTTAAAATATTATTTGTCAGTTTTTAGAGTTTATTTTTTGTGTCGGGGGGTTTTTAATTTTATTAATTTAATTTAATTTTATAACACAGACACAGTGGCCATTTTGACATTACGCACCGATCTCCCGCCAAGCGCATCAAATCGCGCTGTCACTGTCTAGAGTCATAGAGACAGTGAGACCATGGATGCAACCTGTCATGTCAGTCTAACAATATTATAATCGAGATCTCCTAAGTGGAATCTATACCTATATACGAGGGAAGGTTTTTAAGTTCGCGGAATGAAGGGTAAGGGGTTGAAATAAAAAAACCAAATTATTTTTCCTTTTCAATATATTCACCTGCAAGACGGACACAGTTTTCAGATCTTTCAATTAATTTATTTATACCCTCATAAAAAAATGTTTTGTTTTTGTCCTCAAACTGCCTCCTTAACTTCATCATCGGTGGTAAATTTTTTACCCCGCAGCTCTTTTTTCATTTTTGGAAAGAGGTAATAATCACTCGGGGCCAGGTCTGGGCTGTAGGGTGGGTGGTTCAAAATATCGAAGCCCACTTTAAGCAGGGCAGCAAACGCAACGCGACTCTTGTGGACGGGCGCATTGTCGTGCAAAAGCAGCACACCTTTCGTCAATTTTCCCCGTCTTTTCTGTTTAATGGCTTCTTTTAGTCGCTCTAATATTGAAGCGTAGTATTCTCCGGTTATAGAAACACCTTTATCTTTATAATCGATCAATAATATTTCTTCTGAGTCCCAAAAGACCGTTGCCATGAGTTTCCCAGCTGACTGTGACACCTTAAACTTCTTGGGGGGTGCTGTGCCCTTTTTATGCCACTGCATAGAGTCTTGTTTCGACTCAGGTTCATAATGATGAACCCAAGTTTCGTCTCCAGTAACAATTCGACTCAATACACCATCGTTGTCTTCATTGCAGAGGTCCAAAAATGCACGTGAACACTCTACGCGTTGTTGTTTTTGCGGCGGCGTGAGCATTCTCGGTACCCATCTTGCGCTGACCTTAGTCATGCCAAGATGATCGTGCAGGATTTTTAAAATGGTTGTATCGGATACTCCAACCATTTCTGCGAGTTGTTTCTTCTTTAGTCGAGCATCGTGGAGTACAAGTTTTTCGACTTTTTGGATAAGTTCTGGCGTGGTCACCTCGATGCTCCTGCCCGGCCTCGGGTCGTCTTCAAGGGATTCCCTTCCTTTTTTAAACAGACTGTGCCACTTGTACACCATGGTTTTTCCTGGACAAGAGTCACCGTAAGCCGATGACATCTCATCCATTATGGACGCAACTGATTTTCCTTGCTTGGTAAGGAACTTTATAACGGCACGATATTAGATTTTTTCCATATTTCACTTCTCACTCCTGATTATGTTGCTTGGTCGGCGATAGCTCAAAGACTAATGGTCTAATAATAATGAAATCTCGTATTTATACTAATTATGAGTCACTAAACACGTTACGATCCTAATGAGCCTAATCACCCCCCTCCAACCCTCTCATTCCGCGAACTTAAAAACCTTCCCTCGTAAGTACCTAATACCACGCGGTCGCGCACAACTTGGCTACGGCAGAGATAATGTACCTATGATCCTCACCATTTACCTACTTATTTTTGGTTATAATAAGATTTTTCTTCATACTCTGGGAGCTTGGACGAATTTTGTGACATTTATAAACGTACCTCGAAGTTATGATCTAACTAGCTGATGCCCGCGACTTCGTCCGCGTGGTTTAAGTTTTTTTGATTCCCGCGGGAACTCCTTAATTTTCCGGGATAAAAAGTAGCCTATGTCACTCTCCAGGTTCTCAACTATACCCATACCAAAAATCACGCCAATCTGTTGCTCCGTTGCGGCGTGATTGAAGGACAAGCCAACAAACAAACACACTTTTGCATTTATTTAAAAAACGAAGCATAGCCCATAGGACAAAACCTTGTACCATTTATGAGTACACATTATAATGATTTAAAACAATACTAAACTCCTTCGCGTTTGTCGGTCATTGAATTTCAAACATTTTATCACAAAGTACATTTACCAGACGGCCTTAGTCGATAAACAAGTATTTAGTTACGTACCTACCACAAATTGATGGATGTTTCGCAGAAAACGGTTTGTTGAAAAAATATTGAGTAAAAGCGTCTGCCAATTCGCACTTGGCCAGCGCGGTGGACTGGCCAAACCTGAGAAGATTCCTGCTCAGTGCTCAGTAGTAACTAGTGAGTTAGTGACCCGCTATGAGATGAAGTGATAGTGTTGAGGAGTGTAGTTGTCCAAAAACCACTGGTAGGTGCTTACCTGCAACAAATAGAAAGAAAAATAAGTACCGCATATTTTATATAAGTAACAGTAAATATTTATAAGTAAGGAAAACCACAAAAAATAAGAGAAATTATATTGAATTTTCATGACCAACTTTATGTTCCTACTTATATGATAATATCTAGGTTATGCGTTTATATGAACATGGATTTCTTTATTTTATCTAATTTCACTTTCCCGATTTCACTTATTATTTTCTTACAGTCGATAAAATAACCTACATAGATATATCTAGCTTCTTCTAAGGACACGGGATTTCAGAGGACCCTTTAGAGGACGAATTTCCAAAAACAATAATACGAATGAGGTGACAATATTTATACAAAAGCCTAAATACAACAAAACCGACTTTTCTAACTTTAATCCGACTTGTACAACACTTCCTAAACTGATTTAGTTAACGCTGTCCCATTTTTAACAGGCAGTCCAGAAAATAACACTGTATAGAAAATTTAACTTTAAACACGTTTAACGGTCGAAAAGTTTAGAAGTCCTTGGTGTCATTAAAAACTTTAAGCCCTTACTGAATTGATGATGAATTTTCAAAAATCCTTCCTAACTTCTCCCCTTCTAGAACCAACAGATTAAACTGTATTCGTTCGTCATTATTAGAAATATATTATATCCGGCAAAGACGTACCGCCAGGCGATTTAGCGTTCCGGTACGATGCCGTGTAGAAACAGACTAACTGCCATACCCCTAACAGGTTAGCCAGCTACCATCTTAGACTGCATCATCACTACCATCAGGTGAGATCGCAGTCAAGGGCTAACTTCTAATGGAATAATAAAAAAGAAATAAAACTTCATTAAGAAGAAAATATAATTTATTATATTTTATGTTAGGTATACATAGTTAACTTCTAATGTTTTTATTCTAACCTCGTCAAACCCAATGTAAAATTTAATTTTTCATTGAGTACTTTATAATTAACGTATAAGTTAATTATAAATTATAATTTGTAGTTATAGTCATAATATTTAATTTATTTTTCAATCAATCAGTCACTGACATAATTTGCATTAGTAAAAATGGTAACTTGTATGTGTAACGTATTAGAAATAAAGGCTATTTTATTTATTTATTTATTTTATTTACTTTATAATTGAGTAGTAAGTTATATTTTCGTACATATATGTCACATTTTACCTGCAACCTTGTCGCTAATTAACTCCATCATTTAAATAAGAGATAGTGATATCAAGTGCCATTTGTTTAACTATATGTTAATTAGGTTTGCATAAAAACATAATTTAAGTGCACACAACCTGATCGTAAGCGTCTCTTGTGAAGTGAGTACAAATAAAATAAACGTCAATGGAAAAAATATTGCTCGCTTAAAAATTTGTATTTATAAATATTAGGCTCGGTATTTTGGATTATTATTGGCATCCAATTGGCGCTTCTCCGCGAAATACCCCGTGGTATTATTTTCACTGTTTCTCGATATGCGATATTAACAGTAGTTTTTGTTTCAGAGCGAGGCGTAGCCACGCGGTGTCGCGGTTTCCAGGGGCCTGTACTTCTGCAGGCCTTCTGGTTGCCGTTGCCGGGGCTTCGCGCGCTTATAAACGCTATTGTGTAGTGTTTTAGTTTCTTTTGTTGTGTTGTGAAGTATGATCCCTAGTGCATCTCAAGTTGAGTACATAGAATGCCCACACTGTAGCGATGGCAGGCTGTTTAAAGGTCGTAAAGGCCTTAACATACATATCGCACGATGTCACGGACCACCAGCAAGGCCTTTAACTTGCCCAAATTTCGTGTGCGATCAAACGCAAACAGGAAGTCAAAACCAGGTACCCTTCGAAATTTTATTATCCAAGTATAGTCAAAATATTCCTTTAATAAAACGCATTCCGCGAGGGGCGAGAATATCATTGGCTAGATCCTTATCGCATACAATCTAAAATGTCTTATCAAATTCACTTTTGGCTCGGCAAAATCTTTTTTGTTTTCATATAAACATTTTTCAGTAGATAAATCACAATCAGTCGTTATGTTCAAAATTTAAAAAACATTGTTCGGTTGAACGCGTTTTCCAAATTCCTGACTGCTCATTTCGAACACAAAATTACGATGGGGATCTTAAAAACGCAGCCCGCATTTTGTTTTCTAATGATACGCTGGCTCCATTTAATGATGAAACGCTAGAAGCTTTACGTGACAAGCATCCCTTACCAAATCCCGACTCTTTACTTCCAGACCCACCTTCAAACGTTTCATTTTTACAGATAAAGGATGAAGAAACTTACGCTGCGATAATGTCATTCTCCAGTGGCTCTGTTGGTGGCATGGACGGTATAACACCACAACATCTAAAGGATCTTGTGGGAGTTACTGCTGGGGACGCCGGCAAGGCGCTTCTGAGTGACATTATGAGACTGTAATTTTATGTTATCTGGCGAGGTAAATTCATCCTTTTTGCCATTCCTTAACGGTGCGAGGCTCTGTGCTTTTAATAAAAAGGACGGTGGGATCCGGCCCATCGCTGTTGGCTGCACTTTACGCCGTTTGGCATCAAAATTAGCGTGTAGACACATAGTTTCGACCCTAAAGGATAAATTCCAACCTATTCAAGTTGGATTTGGCAGTAAAGGTGGTTATGAGGCAGCAGTGCATTTTGTACCTAAATTAATTTATATTCTCCTGCCACCTTAAGAGATACGCTAGAAAAAATTCTAAATTTATCTTTTGATGATCAGTCTGCAATCAAGCTACTTTACCAGTCAAGTATGGTGGCATCGGCGTGAGAAAAATTTCCAGTGTTGCTCTTTCGGCTTTTCTGTCCTCTGTGCATAGTATAAAAGAGCTTAGTTCTCAGATTCTTAATTCTAATTCAGTTTCATTGATCTATGCCACACAGGCCCTAGGGAGTTGGAAGGTCAGGTGTCCCAATGACGACATCCTGAAGGAATGTTTCACACAAAAACTTTGGGATGTGCCGGTGGTTCGGCTGACACATACAAATGTCGTTCAAAATCTTACAAGTGAAAGAGATCAAGCAAGGCTTCTAGCTTAATCTGAAAAAGAATCCGGGTATTGGCTTCATGCCTTGTCAACGAAAAATCTCGGCACTCTTTTAGATAATGAAAGTTTTCGTGTGGCTCTAGGTCTCAGATTGGGAACACCCCTGTGCTACGAGCACAGATTCCGATGAAGATGTCCGTGAAAAGATGTTGATAAATTTGGAATTCACGGACTCTCTGGCCAAAGGAGCGCTGGTAGGGTTTTTCGGCATGGCTCTCTCAATGATACGATCAAAAGGGCTCTTGCCACCATAGATATTCCTGCGCTCATTGAGCCGGCAGGGTTTAGTCGGGATGATGGCAAGAGAAGCCGCAGCAGAAAAGGCTGAAACCGGCAAGCGGCGGAAGTATGCCTCTCTCATAGAGAGTTACATATTTGTTCCGTTTGCCGTGGAGACCCTGGCGCCATGGAGTCTTAGTGTCAAAAAATTTTTACGAGATATTTCACCGCGGCTAATTGCCTCATCTGGTGACAGAAAGGTTGGCTCATTTTTTGCGCAAAGGATCAGCCTGGCTTTCCAGCGCGGAAATGCCGCCAGCATTCTTGCCACCATTCTTGCCACCATTACACGCGGGCATGATTTATATAGTAATTAGGTTAGGCTAGCTAGCATTAAGTTCTATTTAATAAAATAAATATCCTTTATATGTCCTTGACCTACAGTGTCTGTGTTACCAGATTTAGCAGGATCCTGCGATTTTAGCCGGACATGTCCCTAATTTAGAGCTTAGCACCTTTTGTCGCAGGTAAGAAAAAAATTGAAGTTTTTGCATGCAACATTAATATGATTCGGCATTTGGATAAAATGATTTTGATTTATAGATATCCAATTTGTATCTATTGTTTTAAAGCCGAGAGTGTTCTTAGCTATAATAAAAGAAAATCTAGAAAATCTGTTCAGCCGTGTGAAGATCCTCAGCTCTTTTCTAGTTGATGAAGGGATATGCTATTACTTCAATGTGTCCAGATAGCTGATGCCCGCGACTTCGAACGTGTGGATCTAGGTGTTTTGGTTCCCGCAGGAACTCTTCAATTTTCCGGGGTAAAATGTGGCCTATGTGTTATTCCAGACTATAATCTACCTCTGTGGCAAATATCATGCAGATCCGTTCTGCCGTTTTGGCGTGATTGAGTTACAAAAATCCATCCATCCATCCAAACCTTCGCATTGATAATATTAGTATAGAAGTATAGATTGATTTTGGTACACTATAGGACACTTTTTAACGTAAATATACATAATACAACACGTGTAGGTGATAATTAACTACGGTATCTTAAAACTAAAGCTCCAAACGCGCCCTCGTCTGAGCAGAGACCACAACAAATGGGCGCCCACGACATGGTCACGAATCACGAAGCCTTGAATTTTCTTTTGCGGAAGTCGTCCCCATATGCAATAAATAAAATTGGCCGCCCACTGGTAACTAGTCGGCATAGCTACGAGTATTTCATGAAGGCAACAGCACACATGGCGTGGGGTCAATGAAATTTGAACAAGTGCCCTTCGCTTGACTCGCATCACCTGTGGCCGCGCCGCGCCGTGTAGAGCCTGCGCTCGCACCTAAAGCTGCCTATACACTGATGAAATACCAATTGCGGTAAATTGTTACATCCTAGACGAAGTGCGATTTAAAGAACCTCGTGCCGCCCGCCCCGGGAACTACTATTTATCATTAAGCATGCGAAAGATACCTTGGACATCACTTTGTACTAAGCATGCGAGGGAGTTCGTTTAGTACTACTTATTACATTTTAGAATAGTCTGAACTCGGACCGCGGCGCAAGGATACAGTCTAAGAATAGGGTCTTCTAATCTCCCTTCAATTTGTTTACGGTCACATGAAAAGTAACAAGAAATAATAACAAATTGGTCGTAGTAATTACTTAACTTTACTGGTATAATATTGGGTCAAAAATAATCAATTTTTTAGTGATTATTAATAAGAGGACATCCCAAAAGACGTAATGTCCCCTGTTAGATTTATGTTGAATAAACATTTAAAAAAGTTCGTCGCACTTTAATGACGTCACAAGTAAGTATTACATACAAAATTACATACTAAGCGCGCGTTTTGACGTTTGAAAATAAGTTGCTGATTTGACTAGTTGTCAAATACCACAGATCACGGAAACAAATACCCAATTCAAGGCGCGTTAATTGTTAGATTATAGACGATCTCTACCTGCGGAATTAGGTCCTGCGGTTACTGCTAGCAACGCGCTCTGGACCGTTTTATACTGTTCGTTCGACTGATTGGTTCCACTTGTGGCTCCAGTAGGACAGGTTGTCATCGCACCGTACTATTCGCTCAGTGTGTTCCAAGCTTTACATAGCACCTACCTAATACACAAGGTTCTTGTTTGTATTTCAAATTCCAACACTTGATGCAATCGTTTGCTTTGAAAATTGAAATAGTCGATTAAATCGAGATGCTGGATTTAATTTTAGCTCAGTTTTCTTTCAAGGAATCAAGTACTAAACCGCACTGATTCTGTCCGGGTGGAAAATCGGAAAATCCATTATTTGTGATGCTTGCAAGATGAAAGGTTAGTATGTAATAGTCAGTATTCTATGGTGAGGGCTCGAACCCAGGACCTCGTGATCCGCAGTCGACTATGCTAACCGCTAGACTAACGCGGCAGTTACTAGGTAGTTAGGTACATACATGCAAAATTAGGTACCTACTTACAGATCTAATTCTGAACATAGTTGTGACAACGCATGTCAGTTGATTGCGATTGATAAACAACGTTGACCCAAGTCGGTAACTGGATGGGTGACGGAATTTTTAGGTTCAAATTTGGGCTTTTCGTTTCCTCCGTGCCTCGGAGAGCACGTTAAGCCGTCTGTCCCGGTAATTATCATTAGCATCTGATTATAATCGTTACAAAAAAAACCCTAACAGTTTAATACCTAGTCTTAGTCGAGTCGCATGCGGAAGGACGTGGGAACCCACCTCATAACAAATATGAACCTCACTTTAAAGAGTTAAAAATCTTGACCTTACCATCTATTTATATATTTGAAATGTGTAAATTTGTAAGGAAAAATATAAACTTTTACACCAAGAAAGAAGACAAAGCTCGCCGGTTCCCCGAGAGACACGCAAACAAACTAATTCTCCCACCGTCAAAATTGG
The DNA here is from genome assembly GCA_923060345.2 of Erebia aethiops. Classification (NCBI taxonomy): domain Eukaryota; kingdom Metazoa; phylum Arthropoda; class Insecta; order Lepidoptera; family Nymphalidae; genus Erebia; species Erebia aethiops. The sequence goes on along the minus strand of OV281079.1, from coordinate 1,344,873 downwards.
CACTGCACAGCTCAAGCCCCTATTCAATGTCAATAAAAATAATTAACAATCTCCCAGACTACATTAGGAACATCGGAAAGGAAAAAGAGTTTAATAACACGCTAAAAAACTATCTGATTGAAAAATGTTACTACAATATTGATGAATTCCTAAATGATACTGACAAACACTAATTAAATCGGTCTCCCTACCACCATGTACTATTCTGTTGCCACACCCAAACTGGGTATCCATAGCATGCTTTATTTACTAATGACTATTTATGCTAATTAAGAAATAATGTAACTATGGAATTGCAATAATAAAGAAACTGAAACTACTATGCCAAGAAAACTCCTACCATTATGTGATAATTGGAAAGGGATCACGAGTCACGACCCTCAGTAATAAAGAATAGTAATACGACGCAAAGAGAGAACGTTCATTATGTTTAGGTATAGTCCCGACTCCCGTAGTCCGTTTGTAGGGCAAGTGGAAATTTGGTCATAGACACTAAAGTATTTTGGATTGCACGGTTAAAAGTTTAATAGGTGTAGTTGGATAATAAAATTAACTAAAACTTAAGTGAGTAGGTAAATCCTTACAGTTTGCTGGAAAGAATGACGCCAAAACAATCGTCTGCATTTCCATATTTCACAGAAATGGATTACAATTTACAACAGTCCGTATTTAAATCATATTTGAATGCATCTCAGTGCGAGTTGCAAATTGCAAATACTTCGTAGGCAACCTTCGAGTAACTAGTTGCCAAAGAATTCAGAAAATTGTTTTAAAGGTTGTTAAGAAATATGACAAAGATCATGACAGCGCGTTGTCCAGCAGGGCGACCGTGTATCTTTTGCGTCAATCATTGATGCATCGCAATCACCTCTGATTGGTTAATACTCTTCCACTATTGGACGAAATCCATTGACGCAGCAAGAATACCATAAATTCAGCCAATCAGAGGTGATTGCGATGTATCAATGATTGATGCAAAAGATACGCGGTCGCCCTGCTGGTATTGAGTATTGACTAAATGGTACCGTTTCTATCGCTATTGAGATTTCTTTGGTAATTACATAATAATGCTTAGCTTCCGTGCCTTGTGTCTCTTACACAAGTGCAAATCAAGTAGGTACCTAGTCTTCAGAGATTTCAAACAATGACTGGGTCGCAGAGAAACAACAGTTATACCTTATCTCGCGGGAAAACAGCATTATGGGACAACAAGAATTATGAATCCACCGCGTTAGCAATACACGCAGTGGCGTGCAGGTCATAGAGGCAGCAAATTACTGCTTAGTGCTTACCCTGGGTGAAACAGCTCAATGGCCAAAGCTTAGTTTTTTCTATGACATGCCAGTATGAATCAATAAAAATTTATTTATTTAAATTAGGTAGGCAAACTGCACACTTATTGAGGTCCAATTACTTATATGTATATATATTATATACTAGTGGTTCGCCCCGAACTGAGACCTCGCGGTTATGGAGTGTACTCGTGGTATCCATAATATATATTGTAATATTTAACTTTTAACATTAGCGCAATCTATTGACATCATTGTGAAGTTCTGTTAAAAATACTGAAGCTCATTAAAAATTAAATAATTTCGTTTCCTTATAATATTTATCTAATTTTAGTATTTGTTGTTCAAGTACAGGATATAATTCAAATAATTGATCAAGTTTCAGGCTTAGCCTTTCAGAAAATTGAGAGTTCCGAGGTCAACTTTGGACGTTAGAAAATCTCCATTCTCCACTTTGAAAGCCCCCCATTTGGGTAAATCAAAAAAAATAAATTGGATTCTATTCCTAATTACCTTTAAAAGGATATACAACAATCCTATGTAACACTATAAAAAATATTTTACTTCGCATTCGCTTCTATGAGAGCCCCCTGAAATAATGATTTTTATAACTTTTTTTTTATAACCATATTCGGCGGGAGGCCAAAGGTTTACATATTATATTTAAATTTGAAGTAATTACGTTCAGTAATTCAGAAGTTATAAGGCTCTGGCCTCTGACAGACGGACGGACGGACGGACGGACGGACGAATAGACAAGTGCAAATTCTCTCAGACTCAAGAGACCTTCGTTTCGCTGGGTCAAATATTATAAATGCGAAAGTTTGGATGGATGTATGGTTGGATGTTTGTTACTCAATCACGCCCCACCAGCTGAACGGATCTGGATGAAATTTGGCACAGAAGTAGACTAACTATAGTCTGGAATAACTCTGTAAAGATAATGGTAGGAGGAGAATAAATAAAATAAAAATAAATAAAAATAACACATATGAGTATGCTACTTTTTATCCCAGAAAATTAAAGAGTTCCCGCGGTAACCGAAAAACCTCAATCCACGCGGACGAAGTCGCGGGCATTAGCTAGTTATTTATAAAACATAGTATACTGATAGTGACAATCAGTTATTTTATCTTAAGGCGAGTCACCTCAGCTCAGCGGTGAAAACTGGTTTGCTAGATCAAATTTTTTCGGTATTTACTATTAAATAACGGTCTTACAAAAAATATCCGATTAAGATCCGATCCGGTACACAATACTCATTTATTATTAACTAGCTGATGCCCGCGACGTCGTCCGCGTGTTTAAAGTTTTTTTGATTCCCGCGGGTACTCCTTAATTTTCCGGGATAAAATGTAGCCTATGTCACTCTCCTGGTTCTCAACTATAATCATGCCAAAAATCACGTTGATCTGTTGCTCCGTTGCGGCGTGATTGAAGGGCAAACCAACACACCAACAAACAAACACACTTTCGCATTATAATATTAGTAATTATAGCAATTAGTATTAGTATGATAAGTAATAAGTATGATAAAAGAGTGAGAGAGTAGAAAGTACATCTTATGCTTGGGCACACGTTTGTGCATTAGTCTACCCATATTCTATAATAACGGTCCTATAGTCATGGAGATTGAGATGTACATCTCAATCTCCATTTATTTATTTATTTATTTATTTCACAAGTAAAAAGTACTAAGTAGGTACATATTTTATGGTTTCGTTGTGCTCGCAAGCGCTTGACGGCTTGTCTGAGCACTGCACATTCCTCCATGCTTATTAACTAAATAATATGTAGGTGTAAAACGTATTAATTATTATATAATCTAATCTAAGGTGTTACTTAAGTATAATATAAGAGATTTAAGCTACAAAATTAGGTTCTTACTTATTAATTTTTCCTTATATAATTTAGTTGTCGGTAGTTTTAAAATAAAAGTAAACTAGACTAATTATTTTGCGCATACAAATCAAACTTTTATGTATACAGGCTGCTTCACTTTGAATAACACTAAGTTTATCCAATATTTAATTTTGAATAGATAATTTTTAATTTTGTACTTGATGTTGTTTTTTGTTATTTTAGATTTAAGTTCTATCGGAAGTTCATTTATTAGCCTTGGAAATAAATAATATGTATAAAACGTATGTGTTTATCAAGTATATTAAAAAGTAATGTATTGCCTACTTACTCAGATGCCGGTAAGCGGACATTTTGAAAGCAAGGCAAGCAACAGGATTAAAGCTGTTGTAAAACTGTGCTCAATCAAAATAATGACTTACAACATATAAAATGTTATAAGTACGTGACCTTATTAGTTATTTTTATTAAATTACTAGCTGTACTCAGCGTGCGTTGCAATGCCACATAAATTAAAAACGAAAAACTTATTAACTTACTTACATATATTTTACCCTATATACCTACTTATAGATTTTTTTCGGCCAGGTACCCTCGCGGTCGTCCCCAGGACACCCTACCAAAGTTTTATCACAATCTGATCAATGGTTTCGGAACGCATACCGGACAAACATACAAGCATTGATTTTTATTTACATATTATACTTAATAATACTCAAATAATAATAATCACTTATTTGTAAGATTGTCATTCGTTGAATTGAAAGGTCACACTATAATGACACCGGTGCACATTAGCCCAATTATCTAGTTCGGCGAATGCTGCCAAACGTTTCATCATCGATGTTTGAATGAAAACCGTACAATGAGGGCTACCGTTTTTATGCTCACTAGTTGGCGCCACTTGCGAGTAAGGTCCTAAAGTATAGCTGTAAATTCGGTAAACAAGCATATTTCTGAAAAAAAAAACCTTTATTGTAAATAGTAAACATACAGGAACCAGGAAAATACTAACCTATGAATTAGCTGTTCTTTCAGTTCGCTTATTTTTGTACCTCTTTTTCTTAGTTCCGCTTTCAAAGTAAAGAGTACTGGCATTCATTGACACGTATCTTACATCTTCCATAATTAATCGGTTATCGCTAAATATTCACAACAACTCGCGATAGAAGCCCAGTGATCATGGGCGTACCCAGGTTCTGGGCCAGGGGGGGGCAAATCAGATTTTTATAAGCATCTAAGTAGTCAAATATAAACATAAATTAAAAAAGGTAATCTTAATTCATAGATTGAAAAAGGTATAAAAAAAGGTTAGGATAAATACGTGTAAAGATATTACACGAAATTCCATCGATAAGTATTATTATTATTATTATTATTATTAAAACTCTTTATTTGCACCACACAATAAAATAAAATAAAAAATAAGACATGAAATAAATTAAAGAAGAAGGATAGGTACAAAAGGCGGCCTTATCGCTAAACAGCGATTTCTTCCAGGCAACCAGAACGCTGGGAAACCAGAATGCGTGTGGCTCAAAATTTATGCTAAATTAAATAACACAATACACACATACATAATATAACATATAAATAGGTATATTATACTTAAACTAAAATATATACATCTAAATATATAGATACTAAATTATACATATTATATAATATAAATAATATATACATACACATTACACATACATACACTTACATACCATAGGATAATATAGAATAAACTAAAGTCGTCTTCAATTTAAAAGGAAATATGTCTTTAGAGCGTTCTTGAATACGCCCAGTGATTTCGATTGTCTAATTGTCAGTGGCAGTGCATTCCACAGTTCAATTGCCTGTACAGTAAAAGAATTTTGATAAAATTTTGTTTTGTGTGCAGGCATTTTCAAGGTAAGTGTACGACAAGATCTTATGTCTGATTGCACCCCAAGAAATTGAAACTTCTCCTTAAGATAAAAAGGAGTTAAGATGAAGGAGGATAAGTAGGTACCTACCTACCTATTATGACCGCAACTTTTTATACCCACCAAACAACATTGTTTTGTTTTGTTTCCTTAAACTGTTTAAATAAATTAAATTGTCGCCGCGGGACTAGGCGGGAGGCGGCCACAGACCAAGCCACCCGGCAGGCGGCAGCGGGCACTTACAGCCGAGCGCGGCATTTTTGCTTGCTGCGTTGCTAGCGAATAGGTAGAACGGGCCGCACGATTTTTAAGTTGTATATTAATACTAGTATTGTAATGGCAAAAAGTTCTTTTTCTTAGGTTTATCGACAAAACGGACAAAAGTAGATAGTAGGGACGTAAACAGAATCCAGGGGGGGGGCAGATGCCCCCCCTGCCCCCCCCTGGGTACGCCCATGCCAGTGATATTTGACATTTCGGAGACCTCACTCTACAGTTACACTAGCGTCCCTAGCGGCGAATTGAAACGCGGTAGCCCCCTTGTAGGTATCCATAGTAGATCTTTTAATAACACAACATTGACGTTGCCAGTGCTGCTAGATTTTCATGAAAAATAAATATTGAGTGACGTTATTTATATGAATCACCTCACTCACTAGGTACAGTAGTCACTAGTCAGTAGTCACAGGTAACTATTGAAACGTTTCAAACATTGTGAGTCGACGGCTCAATTAAAAAAATAGAGAAGCAGGAACTTGGTTCATTGACTCATTCATATGACACAACTGAACCAGATCACATCACTATTACTTCAAATATAGCATCATTATTTTACAATTTGACATTAGTTAATGTCGTGCAATTAAAACGTGTTGTGCAATTAAAAATTGGAGTACGGACTTCTCCGTCGTTATTGACCGACTGTATAAATTATTTTTAGGCTGTGATATTACCATCACCGCATCAGAGCACTAGTCACCAATAATTGCTATGAAGTACTTTTGAAGAGTTGGACTATTTCTCCATAAATTTAAGATTGATCTCCGCTGCGCTCCGGAGACCAATCCTAAATCTATGTGTTTATTTCTCACATTTGTTTGATTCATCGATGATTCTTGCACAGTGCCCATGTAAACTGACTTATTGAACAGATTAACTGTCATAGACGCACAGAGCATCATCACTGATAAAGAGTGAGTTACCTAACTGATAATATGAAAAATAATTTATTCCGGTACACGTATACATTTAACCATTTAAATTTGATTAAAAGCTTTCTAGAATAAAACAGCTTATTATTCGCCATGAGGTCCAATATATTATAATACAAGTATGTTCTTCGAAATATCACTCGACCGTCTTGAAGTATTGCAGTTTTGCAATTTTGCAGTTTTGCAGTATACCGAGTATACCACAGAAAATCAAAATAGAAGCGTATTGTTGTTGACTGTTGCCGCACCGATGAAGCCGTGACTAATGTAAATGTAAATTTATTTTCATAACATTAAAGATTATTTTTCATTGTTTCGGATGGTATAGATATTTAATTTGATATTTCACTCATTCGATGTGTCACATTCGATTCGATCTTTCCAAGAGTCAACGATTCATTATTTACATGCTTTAGTTTATAATTAATTATTAGAATCATAGGTTGCAATAGCAGTCAATGCACTCTTATCAAACGAGAAATTATTATTGTCATACTAAAAGCCTCCTTAGTTCCTAGCGCAAACTGAGAGTACAAAAATTCTCGACCTATTTACGTAACACCTACTTTAGGAATGTAGTTTACATTCTATCACCTTATTTAGTTTTCTGTGGTACGTAACATCATAGAAGTGGAAGCAACGAACGCGTTTCAACCTTCAGGGTTATCGCGGTTCACTAAAAATATAGAACGGATGATGCAAAAAAAAAATATTATTATTATCATGCTCGGCCTATTTTTAGTCTGTGCCACATTGCGTGTTCTATTATTTTATAGAGCTTGAATTTGTACGCATAAATGTACGTGTCTAGAACTTATCTATTCCCCTCTTTACATCAATAGTGTGATATACTATCTTAAAGATCAAATCGCCTGGTGGGAGGCTTCGGCCGTGGCTAGTTACCACCCTACCGGCAAAGACGTGCCGCCAAGCGATCTCGCGTTCCGGTACGATGCCGTGTAGAAACCGAAGGGGTGTGGGTTTAATATAACTGCCATGCCCCTAACAGGTTAGCCCGCTACCATCTTAGACTGCATCATCACTTACCATCAGGTGAGATCGCAGTCAAGGGTCAGCTTGTAGTGGATAAAAAAAAAAGAACCGACACATCGCGATTTTCCTAGGCATAATCCTCAAAAATGGCTTCAGCTTTTGCCTAACGAGTTTTACGGCTACCCTACAAATACCCATATTCAAAACTTCAAAAGTAAATAAGCATCTTAAAGGCAAGGACAGAAGAAGGAAAGTATCATAGCAGCCAAGTCTTAAAAACTAACCTAGGACCTCGCACATCCAAGGTCACAGCCCAAAGCACTCACCTAACACCTTAAAGTGCTTTCGTCGTCCTGGGGCCATACTTTCCATACTGCCATTGATACTTAAAGCCATATTGTTTCATCATTGTTGACTTTCGTGTTCTAGAATTATAATCCTTCAGGAACATCAGTCAAGGTGCGTAACATCGAACTGTCATTTGAGTAATACTGCTAAATGGTCAGTATGGCCCCTGATCGGTTGACACTCTTGCGCTCTTGGCCAGAATCCAATGTCGCCTAAAGAATATCGTAAATAGGCATGATGACTGATTTTGAAAAATGGTCAGATTATGTTCGGAAGTATCTACTATTTCGAAAAAATATCTTATTTCAACAGAAAAATAAGGTTTGGTAGATGAAATTGGCATTTGAAATTTAAATTTTAAAATTCACGCCAAAACGTTCAGCGGTGTCATGGCGTCGTTTATGACGTCACTATTATTTTTACCAATGTAGGTACTCCGTGCAGTGTGCAGTAAACAATAGTGTGATTGTCAAAGTTCGAAAATAATTGTGAAATCATTGTCGCTTCATTGGTGTTTTAACCAATATGGCGGATTGCTGTATTTTATAGTTTTATTTTATCAAAACAAATAGCAATCTTACTCGAAATAGGAAAAAAAAAAATACGTTTTTTATAATCCATGAATCCAATTTTATTAGATAAATTTATAATTTCATTGATTCTTTGTTACTGTCATCATGCCTATTCAGCCAATGGCAACCGTTGAGAATGTTACAATAATCATTGATGCAGATTTTACACATTCTAGCTTTTATCCATACTTCCATACTATAGGTACATATATTATAAATGCGAAAGTGTGTCTGTCTGTCCTTCTGTCTGATACGCTTTAACGGCCTATCTTTCAACCGATTTTGATCAAATTTGGTATAGACTATAGAGGAGGGTTACATCCCGGGAGAGGCTACTTTTATCCCGTAAAATTAAAGAGTTCCCCCGGGAATTAAAAAAAAACTTAATTAACGTGGACAAAGTAGCAGGCATCGTCTAGTAAATAATAATTTATTTAATGCTTTAGCGACGAAAGAGATTCCCTCATCGCATTGCTGCGTGGGTTGAGTCATTTATTTTTGGTCATTAAGAACACACGGGTGTTCTAATTATAACGGCCGCGCCGTTGCATTGGCCGGCGACATGTTTATAGAAACTATTATTAATTTATGAAAAATCAAAGCTATTATGGAACCTTTTTATACTATTGGCATAATATTATCATAGATTTAGGATCGGCCTCCGCTAGCGCAGCATCGAGAAACTTTTATTTCTTATATCTCATTTCATAGTTTTTTTATATCCACCACAAGTTAGCCCTTGACTGCGATCTCACCTGATGGTAAGTGATGATGCAGTGCAAGATGGTAGCGGGCTAACTTGTTAGGGGCGTGGCAGTTATAACTTTTAACCCATACCTCTTCTGCACGACATCGTACCGGAAGATCGTAAGAGAAGAAATGTAACTTTTGCTTAAGTGAAATAATTTTTTGGTAAAAATATTCGTCGTTTCACAATTTTTTCGGTAACCCTGAAGTAAGTTTGAAAAACCAATAGCTATTCCCCCTCGGTATTCAAACAAATAACAATAATATTTTTAACAATGAAAAGTTCAATTTAAAATGAATAAAAATACAAAGTTAGCACGCATTGTTCTGTAGGAGTAAGTAAATTCATCAATAGAATAGAATAACATAGAATATTTATTTATTTGCATGATTGTAAGTAAGTAGCTACATAGTACGGTATTATTATGTAATAAGGTGAGCATGTTACAATCGGCCATACAATGACGTGCAAAATACTTAAAACTAACACAGGTTTCATAAAAGGGACTAAACAAGTTTCAAGCTTTAAAAATTTTGTAAAATTAAATTAAACATAAAATAAATAGACAAATGAGAGGTGATTAGTTTTAAAATTCAAGAATTATTTTAAAGAATAGAAGTTTTGGGCTACTAGCCATTTATACAACTTATTTTTAAATAATTTAATTGGTAATGCCTTAATATCTTTTGGCAGCTTATTATTTAAATTTTTACGCATAAGGCTGAGCAATTTTTTAAGTAAAATTCCGTCGTCGGTCGACACTGCAACACAACATCATTTCAACCCAAGCAGGTTCACTAATGAGCATTAAGCACGACCATCCTCTCAGAAGGAGATGGTTTTCGGCCATAGTCCACCACGCTGGCCAATTCGGATATGCGGATTGGCAGACTTCAAACACCTTTGGTACCTAACTGCGCAGATTTCCACACGATGCTTTAATTCGTCGTTAAAGCAAATTACTTAATTGCCTAAAAAATCAGTACTTCTTTACGTTAGCATAAGGTCTTGGGATTTGGTAATAACCTGAACGGAGCCTGAACGGTTCGAATTCGTTCAGATCCAAACGCATCTAGTCCTGGCACAATATATATATTCGAATACTAGCTGATGCCCGCGACTTCGTCCACGTGGGATAAGAATTTTAAAATTCAGAAATTATAAATTTCCAAATTGACCCTGCCGGGGATCGAACCCGGGACCTCCGCACGTTAAGGCAACAACGCTACACACTGCGCCACGGAGGTCGTCAAAAGTCAACAAGAAATTAGGCAATAGTAGATAGGTACTGATACACGAATTATTTAAAGTTTTCTCCATGATATATATCTTTTTAAAACCGTAAAAAAGTTGTAATAAATAAGCATAAAAATACCTTTTCAGCATATTCGCCATCTTTAATTAGCACTCGATTATCATGAAGCACAGCACAATATTTGCACACACATTACCATGATCACATCTTATCAGAACTGGCAAATGCGCGGAACGCTTTCGGCAGCCTTTCTTACAAGTTATCGGCACTTATTGTAGGGTTACCACCACAGTAAACCAGATACAACCAGTATGGAAACTACCTAGAAACGTTCGAAACATCCTCACTCACACAAACGTGCGCATCGAACATGCGATGACGTGGCACTCACTACTGACGGCATTGCGACGAGCGCTTGGGGTCTCGTCGATGCGCACGTTTGCGTGAGTGAGCCTGTTTGGAACGTTTCTAGGTAGTTTCCATACTGGTTGCATCTGTTTACTGTGTTACCACAGAACGACGTGACGGTCAGGCAGACAGTAGTGAATTGTGAGAGGATAAAATAACCACTACACTTCAGCCCATTAACGTCCCAACTCCCACTGCTGCGCTCACTCTCATAGGAGAGACGGAATTAAAGCTTGACCCACCACAGGTCCGCCACCCACACTCCAATGCGGGTTGGCGGACTATAAAATAACATCTTGCCTTTTTTTTATCAGATTTCGAGAAAAATGTGTCAATATGCTTTTTAAGAACAAGGGAAGCAAAGATAATTAAAAGAAAACTAGACTCAATTACCCCAATTGGTTTTGTCATTGACTAGTTAAAACCACAAAATACATAAGTACCTACCTATAATAGTCTCACCAGCTTATCTGGCCCTATGGCTAAAATTGGAACTAATTTTTATGCCTGTTCAGTTTTTGATTTTATTTTGTTTATAATATATGTAGCGACGCTGTCACCGGGTCATATATTAAGTTTGTTTAACTATACCTACAACTAAGCTTCTTACTATCAGAACAAGTTACTGATGACTTAAAAAAATGATAACAGCTGTCAGGCTTCAAATAAACTGGCTTGTTTAAGTTTTTGTAAATAAAATAAATTTTGGTGTGATAATCGGCTTACTTACTCACATTACACAAACTAGCTAATGCCCGTGACTTCGTCCGTGTGTATTGAGGTATTTTTGTTCTCTTTTGAACTCCTTAATTTTCCGGGATGTTGACGAAATAGCAGCCCATGAAGCATGCCGAATTTCTTAAAATACAATTGGCAACCCTAGTGTAACTGTTATCACGTTATCAGTGACAGATCGGGGTTCTCTCGACCTTATCAGATCTAATCTAAGAACAACACGTCAATCATGGCGACAAGACAACTTATCTCGCGCCTCTGATACCAGATCACAGCTCTCGAGTCACACTGCGGTGTCACGTGGTGGATAACTGACTGACTAACAGTCGGTATGTTCAGTTCAGTTTTTAAACAGATACAGATCGTCGCACTCTCAAATCATCCCACTGCTTAGCACGAGTCTCTTCTGAGAACGAGAAGGGTGTAGAGGTAGACGCTGACCTTATAGGCTTAACTATATAACGACAAAGTTGCATGGAAGCAACCGACCTCGCATCCAGTGACCCACAATTCAGTGTAACACTTGTAATGTTACGTATGTATTACTAATATTGTAACCTCTTTCTTTTTTTGAGAAAAGAGCAACTGCTGAGTTTCTTGCCGGCTCTTCTCAGTAGAAACAGCTTTCCGAACCGGTGGTAGAGTCTTGAGCTCTTGACCTATCATAAGTGACACAAGTTGTCCTATGTGAAATAAATAAATCATTTCATTTCATTAAATCATTTCATTTCATTTCATATTGTGGTTAATTCTGTAAGTTACGTCGTAGACAACGGAACTCGTCACTATAATATGTTAGCTTAGCTGCAATCAGACCTGCTTGCAAGTGGTGATGCAGCCTAAGGTGGAGCGCGCTTGCCTGGATGCCTATTCACACTTGATTTGAAAGTAAAGTCTGCTCGTTTAGATACGGTCGCCTTTGACTGCGCCGCCTCGGCACGTGCCGCATTTTGTCAAAGGCACGGGCACCGCCGTGGCATCAAACCTCGCCGCTTACGCCGTACAGATATTGAAGAATTTCGCATATTTTACAATAACCATAAGAATAAATAAAATAGTATTCTATTCTTTATTCTTAGAACAGAAAAACATTTAATTAACAAACACACTTTTGTGTACAAAAGCAGAATAATAAAATGAATTTGTTAATTACATATTAATAACTGTGATGATACATATAATTTATAATGATAATTTGCACACCATACTATGTTGGTAGATTGTGGCTCGATGCTATTATGTCTTTATTGTAAGAACTTCCTACCTACAATCAGCAAATAAATATTATGATTATGATTATGAAAGCAAAATAATAAGCGTCTGCAGCCCCTGAGGGTGTACACTACGGACACTATCTAACTGAACGGACTTTACCTTAAACTAATAAGTACCTATATTAATTGAGGGACGATTGGCCTAGCTGTGACAACGCACATCAGTCGATTGCAATTGTTAAGCAACGTTGACCCAAGTCGGTAACTGGATGGGTGACCGAATTTGGAGGTACAAATTTGGCCTTTTTGTTTCCTCCGTGCCTCGGAGAACACGTTAAGCCGTCGGTCCCGGTTATTGTCACTAACATCTGATAATAATCGTTACAAAAACTAAATCACTAACAACTAGGAGTTAAATACTAGTAGGTACCAGTTAAATACTCTTAGCCGAGCCGTATGCGGAAGGACGTGGGAACTGGGAACCCACCGCATCATTAGGTATTATCCCAAGAAAACTCCCACCATTATGTGATTAATGGAAAGGGGTCACGACCCTCAGTAATGAGGAATACGACGCAGAGAGAGATTAAAAGAGGAGGGGAATGGGAAGCCGGAAGGGCATTCCATTCCCTAGCCTAGCTGTTCGAACTTCGAATTAGGAACAAGGAAGCCAATCGCTTCGTACGAGTCCGCGGCACTCGATAGATAGATAGAAAGCAATGTCAAAAGAAATTACGAAGAGAAACTACCGCTTACCATTAACATTCACTAAACGTTTAATTTGAATTCAATGGCAGTTAAGAGCTGTTACGTAATCATTTTCATTTTTGAAGACAATGATATTTTTAAAGTATAATGCTGGCCATTTTAATTTATTCTCACATTTTGACGATACATCATCCCAAGTGGCCATCATGAAACAGAAGTGTGAGTAGAGACCATACGTGACGGAAGCAAAAATCGGATTCATAGGTTTGTATGATAAAAGATAAGCCTTTAACCTTGTAAGGAGGCCAAAACCTTCGTTTGCGAGTTCGATAAAACGCTCTGCGGGTGGTTTAGTGCTCTACGGAACTTTGTTTTTGTTGACGGGGCGGAAATCTCCTTGAGATACCCAATCTCCGGGGGAAGAGATCAGGTTATGTGGGATTCCTACCCACTAAAACCCCCTCGGTGGCCACCCTCTACACGTAATGAGAAGCTCCATAGACCTAACTGATCCCAAAGTTGTCTATCGCCATTCAACTTGGCAATGCTTCAAGCTTGATGGCCACTTTGGGCCAGGTTCATCCAGAAGTTCTCCTTTCTATGTTAGTCAAGAATTTCCTTTTCATTCAGATTTTAGTTTTAAATTTTATAGATAATTTATTTGTGTACCTACCTAGATATTATTGAATACTAGCAGACCCGATAGGCGATGTCCTGCCCAAATTTCAATAAATTATTGAGTTTATGCAAAGTCCCCATTGACAAAAGCACTTTAATTTATTCGCGAATTTCCCAATTTACCAGGCAAATTTTCCATATTTTTAAGTAAGTTTGTTCCTCGTGGAATTAAAAAAACAATACTAAATTCCTTACAACCCCAAGATTATACATAGGCATGAAACCTAGTATGATAACTATAGGTAAAAATTACCTACTATACAGACCTACTAAACGGCATACCGCCAGCCGCGGCGTCCTATTCAATACACCTGTCGCTCGACAGTCGACTCATACAATGTGTGATAAATAATTATTGTGCTGTACACTTGTGCCACAGCGTAAACAAACACGCAGTGAGACGACGCCCTTGATATTTGCGGACGAGTTGGCTTGTCGGGGCTTGACGCACCAAGCACAAGCACCTATCCATATACTTACATATCTACAAACCTACCAGAAACAGCACTGCCAACGCTTAAAACTACATATATTGTTTCTTTGACTTTCGTTTTTTATAATAATTATATTTTGAGAACGTCAAGGTACCTGACAGTGTGGCACCTGTTTTTTAATAATACTGTATGATAACGAAGCGATGTACCTAGCCAGTATCTAGAATTACCTACTACTCCTACTAGTTTATAAGTACATATTATAGGTACCTATACTTTTATGTTTGTTCCAGTTCTAAAGAGATATAGCACAGAGTACGGTACGTAGTTAAAGTGACTTTGGGTAGGTAGGTTCAATATGCGTTGATCACATTTTTTAAGGTCACTACAAGTTAGCCCTTGACTGCAATCTCACCTAAGTGATGATGCAGTCTAGACGGTAGCTGGCTAACCTGTTCGGGGTACCTATCTCGGTTATATTTTCCCGAATCGGTGTATTGAAATTCTACATCAATTTAGGTTTCTCTTTCTAGGTACACGGCATCGTACCTACCTACCTACCAATGCTAAATCGCTTGGCGGTAGGTGCGTAGGTAGGTACATATTATGTCTTTACCGGTGGTAGGGTGGTAAGTGGTAACTAATAACTGTCCGAACTCCGAAGCCTCCCATCAGGCCAGACCAGAAAAAAATCAGAAATGATAGATTCCCGAATTGACCCTACCGGGTATCAAACCTGGGGCCTCCCACTTATAAGACCACAGCGTTCACTACTTCGCCAACATTTTTATATGATCACCTTCCACCACCACCACCTAAAGGCTTTCCTAAAGAATGTGGCGGTTAGTCTCAATAAAGTTTAATTTCCACTTAATAACGCTTTAATAAAGCCAAATAAAATGGCTGTTTCGTACAAGTTACAACTTACACAGAGGGTAAGTACCTAGACTGTCTACAACAACGTTTCTTAGTAATGACATTTTCAATGCAGTCTTAGCTATTAACAGTACCTAACTAAATAACCGCCTAGGCACGTACGTCGTACGTCTATTTGAAATCAGCGTGAAATGAATTACCACCAGTAAGGTACCTACCTATTATAATGTCAACAAATATTCAACAAATTAACAAACTAGCAGCGCAACGCAAACAAAATGTGAAAGACGGTATAAATATACTATTCATATCACTCACCGAAAAAATACTCGTTGAAAATTCCGTTAAACAGGGCACTGTATGTGGAAAATCACTGAGAAAGGATGTACTTATGGTATATTTCACTTGGTTTTCACGGGAGGAAAACTTAAATGAATTGTATTTATACTGTTGATAGGTACGTAACGGAAAGAGAATGTCTGAACCGCAATGCGCGACCGCCATAGACCAGTGGCGAAGCGAAACTGACTGACTCTGTGCTGATTGCTGAGTAACTGCTAAGTGCTATGCTTACTGAGTTAAAACTAAATTAAATTTTTCATTCGCTCAGTTTTCTGAGCGTCGAATAGTTTAGTGAGCTTCGCGTTGGTATTGGTGTCGACTGCCGTTGATTTGAAACCATAGACGCACAATTCAAATCTTTATTATTTTGAACTTTCGGCATAATTAGTTACCTACTACAAAAGAAAGAAAGAATAACTGTTAACATACTAATATTATAAATGCAAAAGTGTGTTAGTTTCTTGGTTTCTTGAATTGTCCTTCAATCACGCCGCAACGGAGCAACTGATTGACTTAATTTTTGGCATGTGTATAGTTGAGGACCTAGAGAGTGACATATTATGGGCTACTTTTTATCCCGGAAAATTATTATAACCACGCGGACGAAGTAAAAGTTGATTGATGTATTAAGACATTGCATTGCATAGACAACAACAGTGCATTGTAGTAGGGAGACTGATTTTATTTATGTTTGTCCGTATCAGTAAAAAAATCATTAATAGTGACACATTAATAGTGATAGCGAAGACACTTGTTAATTAAATAATCTTAGTGTGTTTTTTAACTTTTTAAAATTCTATGGTTCTGAGCCAAACGCAGTTGCCACGCCACACTCTTTTGGAGTTTACCTCCTTAACAATCGATTTTCATATAAGCCCAGGGTATGAAAATTTATGGGGAGTAAAATCACAGAAAAGGTTAACAGAAAACTTACTCCGCGAAGACCTTTAAACAACCAGCGACTCAAAGCCCAAATCAGCTCGCACACTTCTTAGATATGTTTTAGGACCATAGTCCAAGTATAAAATATATCTAAGAACCTTCTCACAAGCTAAACATATCTAATGCAATAAACCGCATCTCACTCGGCCCAGTCCTTTTTCAGAAACATTTTAACATATTCAAAATTAAAAAATCACGATTGCAGCACAGTTTGGTGGAAGTCGTAAAACATAACTAAGAACCTTCTCAAAAAACCTTCTACTTTATGCATATCCAATGCAAACAACCAGTCCGGTAGTTTTGCAGGAAAATGGTAACAAAACGTGCACAATAAACAAACAAACGCACAACCTCTTACTATTTCTTACTATTTCAGGACGGAACCCAAAAAAGAAAAAGGGTCTTAAATACAACATGTCGTCTTTCATGTTTACTCGACTTCGCAAATCTATATCTATACTAATATTATAAATGCGAAAGTTTGGATGTATGGATATATGGATGGATGTTTGTTACTCAATCACGCCCCCACGGCTGAACGGATCTTAATGAAATTTGGCACTGAGATAGATTATAGTCTGGAATAGCACATAGGCTACTTTTTATCCCGGCAAATTAAGGAGTTCCCGCTGGAACCAAAAATCCTTAATCCACGTGGACGTAGTCGCGGGCATCAGCTAGTCTATATCTATATATCTATATCTATATCTATATAGTATATAAAAGCGAAAGGTCACTGACTCACTGATCATCACGATATCTCAGGAACTATAAATCATACAGACTTGAAATTAGGAAGGTAGGTTCCTTTTATGGTTTAGACTTTAGACGTCAGCTAAGAAACGGTTTTGAGAAAATTCACTCCTAAGTGGTTGAAATGGGGTTTGGAAATTTGTATGAAAGCCCTATAAGAGATATGAAAATTCAGCATTTCGGTTATAAGTTTTAAATAATAAAAACCTGCATAAGCTATATAAAGCCTCTTTAGATAGACTTTTTGCATCGGGAAAATTTCATAATCTCATAGGAAATCAGAAATTGTACATCCACACGACTGTACGACGATTCGGAACGGACTAAAAATAATTCTAGGCATCGAGTTGTATATCGATGTGTTTACCCGAGCAGCTGTGTGCCGCGCACATGGGCCAAGTACCGCGGCTGACCGATTCGCCTAGATCTCATTAAGCAATACATAGGTACAGCTACATAAACGTTACATCACTAGCTATCCAACAGCACCAACGTGCAACAGAACCAACGTCCAACGTTTTTATTTGAAGTTACTTAGCCTGACTGCTTTCTTAGTTCTCACCCGGTTGTGTAAGAAAATAATTAGATCTGTCTATGGAGGTCACAGATGCTTCAATGCTTGCAGGTCAAAAAGTTCTTTCTAAAAAATCGACTTTCAACCCCACTGTGAAGTAAATAGTACATTGTTACCCTAGGGATGAAAGTAACTTATTTAGTCCCGAGACGGGGTTTGGCGCCCGAGCGTAGCGAGGGGGCCTATAGTTCGAGGGACTAAATAAGTCTTTATCCCGAGGTAAACACTGTGCTTTTCATTACGAATATAAGGAAAGTCAAAATAAAAATAGAAATTAGCTAAAAGTTAGTAAAAGGTTTTCCACTACTGCTTAAGCCTCTTCTCTCACAAAATCAGGCGTTAAATCCATATCTGAATCAGATGAACTCATTGTGTCAATAAAAATCACTGTTAAACAGAAGCCTAAACAAAACTCTACAACTCGAAAAACAAATGAAGATCGGATTGCCGCTTGCCACTTTCCCGCCTTTTTTTTTCTTTGGCCTAGCCGGCGGGCTATGCATTTAGCTTTTTAATAGTCAAGTATTGTCTATGATTGTCTATGAATCAGTTGTCTTTAGTTTATGAATAAAGTCTATCTTTCTTCTTGTCTATGGATGCACTCGGGTATGTCGTGTTTCATTTGAACTCCAATAAAAATGTGACAACTAGTTTTTTTTAATTATTTGACAGCTGTCAGTTGAAAACGATTCTCCCTAGGGCTGAAAAGTATTACTTTCAACCCGCTTCTCAGGCAACTTCAGACCTACTTTCCGTGTATGAGTAATGAAAAAATAATTTTTATTTCTACCCACTATGTTGAAGTTGGACGAGCCTGATGCGTCAACTTTGCTTATCCTTGTTATACCCGCCCGACTTCAACATAGTGGGTAGAAATAAAAATTATTTTTTACTTTACAGTGGGGTTCAAAGTTATAGTGTCAGGGTTGAGGATTTGGAGTCAGATTTTCCTTTCGTAAGAGCTTCCTCTAACGACTGAAAAAAACATTTTTCAAATCGGCTTGGAAACCACGGAGATATGCGGTAACATACATAAAAAAAAATACGCGCCGAATTGAGAACCCCCTCCTTTTTTGGAAGTCGATTAAAAAAGCATGTGTGAACTCCCATGAACTGTTTTTAGTAATACTTATAATAGATAGGAAATTATTGGTTCTAAGCGGTGAAATATTTGCTTAGACAATTGTCAGGTCTCTGGTCGCCGGGCCCGGCCCACTGGTACTAACCATGGGTTGTTCAGAACGAGAAGAGATTAGGGCTTTTAGGCTATAAACTTAAATCATCATTCGGTCACCCATCAGTCGGTAACTGGATGGGTGACCGAATTTTGGAAGTGCTAATTGGGCCTTTTCGCTTTCTCCTTGCCTCAGAGAGTACTTTAAGCAGTCGATCCCGGTTATTATCACTAATCGTAAGAAAACCTAAGAGTTGAAATAGTAAGTCCCTACTCTAGTCGAGTCGTATCCGGAAAGACTAGGGAACTCACCGCATTATTATTATCCCAAGAAAACCTCTACCATTACTAGTAAACCTCTGGTCTAGTCTGGCTGACTCAATTGAGTAGTCTTTAAACGGGTCGCCATCTCAACCAACAGAGGTCTGCTGCTGGACGAAGAAGTCTCCCGCGTGGATATCCATTATCCATAGAGCGCATGCCGCTTGCTCCCAGCGGCTCCCGGCCACTCGCTTGAGATCGTCCAGTGGTATAACTCAAGGTGGTGCTTTTTTGATTGCGGTAATTTAATAAAGGACCGCTTTTTAGCTTTTTGACTTCACCTCACCTTCACCTACACATTATCTACAAAACTTGACATTTAGTTGTCATTTAATAAAAAAAATCCTATCAAATTATTTTATGTGTACAACAAGTAAACATCTATATAATATTTATATACCCAAGATTATTTGACTACAAATTAATATCAAAGTAATTTTAATTTTGAACGGATCACGCTAGCCGTGTCTAAAAATGGATAAAAAGCGTTCGACGTACACCGCTTCCGCTCCCAAAGCTCAAGCGAAGGACAAAACAAGAGATGCCTCGAAAAGAGCCAAAGGAGATTGTAAGGAGTCCGGCAGCTCGTCGCACACACAGATCTTCAGACGGAAGATGTTTGATGACAGGTAATTTGTAACGCCGAACGCGTCACACCAATAAATACAAACTTCAACTCTTGCAGGGAAAAGTGGAAGGCAGGAGTGGGAACTCTTATTTAATTTTCCTTCCTAGATAAAGTATAAAGCAGCCTTCCCCGGGATACAACCTACCCCTGTACCAAATTTCATCAAAATCGGTTGAACAGATGGGCCGTGAAAGCGTAGCAGACATACACTTTCGCATTTTATAATATTAGTATGGATTATGGGCCGACTCGCGGGAGGGAGGACGCCTGTTCGGTACTTGCTCCCTACAAATTATTTCTCTCTATCCTTGTCCCTAAGGAGACAGCACAACAGCACACGAGTATATACAACAGGTCGGAACAGCCTTATGCTAGAATCCGCAGTATTACGATACGGCTAGCCGTGTTAGAAATCGGTGCCGTTTTCAATACGGCGGTTTATAACGGTCAGCCAGATTGTAGGTAATACGTTTGAACGAACATACGAACATTAGCCCTACGATACTAGCCGTATTGGGCAGATCATGGGCCGCCATTTCGCTCCCTTGGCTGCGAATTGCGATCTCACTTGCTGGTTAGTGATGATTCAGTCTGTGATGGCAGCGGGCTAACCTGTTAGGGGTTACAAAATCATACCTCTAATCGGTTTCTACACGACATCGTACTGGAACGCTTGGCGTTTTGGAACACTAAATCGCTAGGCAGTGCCTCTTTGCCAGTAGGGCAGTAAGCCTCCCACCATACAAACATCGAAGACATATTATATTTGATCGTAGATACACAAGGATTACCAGCGGCGAGTACCTGGGTATCTCGGAATCGATATCTGGAAGCTCCGACACGTACCGTTGCGTACACGGCCCGGAAGGGAGGCAGTACACTGAGAAGACAAAGCTTAAAAGGAACTTAATTAAAGAGCTGGACCCGATTCCTGCAGGTAACACGGTTGTCGGCCGAAGCCGCTCACCAGATTAGACCAGACAAAATTCAGAAACTATAATTCCCAAATTGACCCCGCTGAAAATTGAACCTTATTCATTTATTTTGCATTTCAATACAATTATAAGTTAGTACTTATACAACAGCGCTCAACTCTGCGCCAGGGAGGGCGTCAAAAATGGAATGGATAGATGGAAGCCATCCATCACCACCACTACACTACACAATTAGAGCTTAGACCCACCACGCTGATTCAATGCGGGTTGACGAAAGGGTTGGCGGGATTTAACGACATGTTAGTGATAATAACTGGGACCGACGGCTTAACGTGCTGTCCGAGGCACGGGGGTGAAGCACCACCAACTTCCTGACTCCGGGCCAGTAGTGAGAATTTTTAGTCAGAGAAACCCCAATATTTAATTATGGCACGGGACACGAACCCGGGACCTCGTCGGCCGCAGTTGAACATGCTAAGTTGCTAACCACTAGACTTACGAGGCAGTTCTATCCCTGTACCAAATTTCATCAAAATACAAACAGACAGACACACTTTCGCATGTAAAATATTAGTATGGATCCCATTGTTGTTACTAACACTAAAGTAGACCACAAAAGTTGTCTGATAAATAAATAACATCATCGGCGGGTGGTTTGCCTAGCCTTGAACTCTCGGTCTATAGGCTATCACTAGGTCAGTAGGTGATATAAGGCCTAATAAGTAATGTGGCAGTGAAACTCACAAATCTAACAAGCAACCATCGTGGCTATAATCTCTCTACACTTAAGCGTCAACCACGTACGTAGGTACTCGTACCACAAATAATACGCGGGTCCTTCTATTGCAGTTGAAATCAAACTTTCTTTCGCCCACATACCCTTTGACGGTATACCTAATTTATTAAATTTCTCGCATCCGCACTCTTGACCTGCTAACACTTTCATTGTTCCTTGTAATTAGGAAGTAGGTAGGTACTATATTACCTATAATCTCTTCTGTGCTTGGATGAAATAAACACGGGATAGAAAACGTAAGAAAAATTTGACGAGGGGAGAGTGCCTTTTCCTCATTTTCTGCCCAATTATTGACACTAGTGCATGAAAAAGTCGATCGCTATGACAACACAATATCATAATAGTTAATTAATGGCGAAACTGCGCCAGTTCGCGGCTAGAGGGATAAGGCGAATATGGCCGATATCAAGCGTCCCGTGGTTAATTCGTTCAAGGTTCTGTGCTATGACTTAGCATAGGTACCTATAGTATAACTAGTGGTTCGCCCCGAACTAAGACCTCGCGGCGCCATCTATTGACGTAAATGTGAAGTTCTGTTAAAAATACTGAAGCTCATTAATAATTAAATAATTCCGTTTCATTACAATATTTATCTAATTTTAGTATTTGTTGTTCATTTACAGGATATAATTGAAATAATTGATCAAGTTTCAGGCTCATCCTTTCAGAAAATTTAGAGTTCTGAGGTCATCTTTGGACGTTAGAAAATCACCACTTTGAAAGCCCCCCATTTCGTCAATTTTGGGGGAAAAATTAAAAAAAAAATATTTTCCGACTCTATTCCTAATTATCTTTAAAATGATATACCGCAACCCTATGTAACTTTATAAAAAATATTTTACTTCGCATTCGCTTCTATGAGAGCCCCCCTGAAATGAAGATTTTTATTATTTTTTAAGCCATATTCGGCGGGAGGCCATTGGTTTACATATTATATTTAAAGCTGAAGTAATTGCGTTCAGTAATTCAGAAGTTATAATGCTCTGACAGACGGACGGACGGACGGACGGACGGACGGACGGACGGACGGACAAGTGCCAATTCACCCAAGTAGACTCAGAGACCTTCGCTTCGCTCGGTCAATAACGCTCAAAGCCGAAATGCTAGCCAATGCGCATACCTAGAGGCTAGAACTCAAATAAAGAATTGTCGGTGATAGCCTAGTAGTTTAGAGTTAGACGCCAGGCCTCATTCCGGGTGGTGGGGGGTTCGATCCCCGGACCTGTAACGGAGTTATGTGCATTTTAAGAAATTAAATTTAAACTCAAACCTATTTAAACATAATCGATAACTCTTAAATCGATAATTCTCGAGAGTTATAAAATTAAAACTTGCAGCAAAGTTAAATTACGCACATTATATTTAAATTGTTCAAGATCATCCTGAATAGTGTAACAAAATGATAGAAAAATAAACGATTTGATTTGATATGATTTTATGTTCTTAAAGATGTGTGAGGTTTGCCAATCCACACTTGGCTAGCGTGGTGGACTATGGCCGAACCATCCTTATTCTTTTTTTTTTTTTTTTTATCCACTACAAGCTAGCCCTTGACTGCGATCACACCTGATGGTAAGTGATGATGCAGTCTAAGATGGTAGCGGGCTAACCTGTTAGGGGCATGGCAGTTATATTAAACCCATACCCCTTCGGTTTCTACACGGCATCGTACCGGAACGCTAAATCGCTTGGCGGCACGTCTTTGCCGGTAGGGTGGTAACTAGCCACGGCCGACGCCTCCCACCAGGCCAGACCAGGGAAAATTCAGAAATTATAAATTCCTAAATTGACCCTGCCGGGGATCGAACCCGGGACCTCCGCACGTTAAGGCAACAGCGCTACACACTGCGCCACGGAGGTCGTCAAAAGGAGGAGGAGGAGGATTCTGAGAGGACTGTGCAGGTTGTGGGCCTGCAACTCTTAGCTTGTAACTGCAGATCGCAAGCGGAGCGAAGGTTGTCCCGCGCAAGGGTGGGACGTCGCAGCCATGTTGGAATTCGTCGTCAGGGACCCCGTGGGGCGACAGAACACGGAGAGGCTGGAAGCTCACCTGCGCGACTTTGCCGAACTAGCACGCTTCGGATATGTATCCTTTGTAGGATAAGATCTATCTTCTTCTTCTTAATCTCACTCTGCGTCGTATTCCTCATTGCTGAGGGCCGGTGACCCCTTTTCATTAATCACACAATGTCAGGGTTTCTTTGGGGTAGTAATGCGATGGGTTCCCAGGTCCTTCCGCATGCGACTCAACTGAGAGTACTTTTTCAACTCTTAGATTACTAACGATTTTTACTTATCTGATGTTAGTGTCAATAATAACCGGGATCAAAGGCTTAACGTGCTGTCCGAGGCACGGAGGAAACGATAAGGATAAAGTCACCCATCCAGTCACCGACTTGGTTCTACGTTGTTTGACAACCGGAATCGACTGATATTCGTTGTCGCATCTAGGCAACTCGTCCATCTTCCTTCGTTCCTTCTTAATATGCCAGACTCATAATGTCCAGCCCAAACCCTTGGAATTAGAAACCTGAATCTTGGTCAGAGGTTCCTTTTAAGGTAGGTACATCAATGTCGACAAGGATTTTTCGAAATTCCCACGGAAGCGACATTTGGATTTTGAATTATTATAACGTAGAGTGAATAAGAAAGGATTTTAGGAACTTAACAATGCCACATAGTGGCATGCCACAGGATCACTAAATCTATTTAAAATCTTATACCGTACTTATTCTAATTTTAAAATACATGCCGACTTCCTGCAAAAAAATTGATTCTTATGCTGCTTAGGGCCGTAAAATGTTCTTGCATGCCTCATTGTTGCATGTTGTTGTTTCGATGTAAAACAGCCTTTAGAGCCCACCGAATTGCAGTGGAACGTCCTAGCATTGTGTGATTAAAATTAAAAATAGACAACGGGAAATAAAGACAGACCTATAAATATAATACAGAAAATCGAAGTTCTGAATAGTCTCACCTCTGTAATGGATTACTTGATGGAGAACATGGAGAAGAGGCCGAGTCTGCGTCAATGGCTGGTTCTGCTCATGCGTAACATGGATAAACCAATTTGGTTGACACTCATGTCCGACGTTGTTACCCAACAAGAAGCTGTCAGAAATTATATCGGATTTCTGGGTAAGATAAAATTTGTTTTGTTAAATGTTGTACGCCAGAAATGGCTAGATGCAAACAACAAATAAATAAATCTATAAATAGCTACTGACGATGCAGTCTGGTGAACATGAGCTAACTTGAAAGGCGTATGACGGTTGAATTTACGCCCGCATTCAGAGATCAGACGTTTCAAAATCAAACTCATATATTTTTATTCAAATAAACTTATTCAAAGTTATTTTGAATCGTGGAGTGAATCTACCACTGGTTCAGAATGCCGTTCCTACCGAGAAGAACCAGTAAGAAACTCGGTGGTTGCTCTTTTGAAAAATTGCAATTAATTACATCAATGTGTGACCGCAGTCTCAATCATTGCTTGAGCGCGTCAAATCCATGATCTTTTATCATTTCGTTACACATTCCAGGGTACCTTCTTCTACGAGTGGATCAAGACGATCTGTTCGATTTGGTGTCACGGGGGATACTCTGGCAGTTGTCGGCGGCGGACGAAGCGCGCGGGCAGGGAGCCTTGAGACGAAGGCACACTCTAACCGCTGCAGGGTCCCACCTCCTCGTCACTGTGGTGCGAATGCTGGCGCTGGCAACGCCGCGCCGCTTCCCCACCTTCCAGCAGATCGCGTTACTGCTGGCGTGCCACTCGTCACATTGCTGTAAGCTCTTTCTGTCCCTTTGGTTTCGCATCGTGTCATTTCTGCATTATTTCAGTGTCGATGGCTTTACATCGTTCTGTATATTAAATAAAAAAATTACAACGTAGTTCCTTTTTTCTTTTGGCGACTTTCCTGGCTCAATGGTGAGCGCTGTAATTTTATAAGTGGTAGGTCCCGGGTTTGATCCTAGGCAGAGATAATTTGAGAATTTCTAATATAAAATTTCAGAATTTTCTGATTGGTTGGATCTGGTGGAAGGTTTCGGCCGTGGTTAGTTACCCTGCCAGCAAAGACTTGCCGCCAAGCGATCTAACGTTGCAGAAACCTATCATGGGCATTAACTGCAATATCTCTGAAGGATTAGCCCGGTACGATCTTAGATTGCATCTTCAATTGCCACCTGATCAGATTGCAGTCAAGGGTTAGCTATTAGTTGATTAAAAAAAATGTTCTTAGGTCCTTAGCTTTTATAAAGTATATCATAACTAACTGATGCTCGCGAATTCGTCCGTGTGGTTTGAGGTTTTGGAATTCCCGCGGGATCTCCTTAATTTTCCTGGATAAAAAGTCACTCGTCCTCAACTACTTATACCCATGCAAAAAATCACGTCGATCCGTTTGCTCTGTTGCGACGTGATTGAAGGACAAATCAACAAACAGACACACGCATTTATAATATTATGTAAGAAATGCGATGGATTTCTGCAGTCGTGAACATGATGCTTCGATCGTTCGCAGGTATTGACCTGTTGAGGGAAAACATTATTGAGAATATCTTCTACCGTTTCAATCCCTACTTCCCCGAGAAAGATTTGCCAGATTATGAAGAGAACCCGTTGGACCCGCAGGACTTCAACGTCAAACTCGGTGAATATACCTTCCTATATATCCTAGTCTCCCTCTATCGGATAATTTTATTATTAAATGTAAAAATATGAGTGACTGATTGATTGAATGATCTTACAACGCGTGGCCTAAGCCGCTGAAATCAGACACTTGTAATTTTGACAGTACGTTCATTTTATGACGTAGGCACAGGCTGCAGTGTTATATGTCACCGTAAGATTGTAAAATCCGTTAGATTATAATCTAACGGTTTCTATCCCGCGAGATTATAAGCTGTCGTAAGATTGTGAAGCGTTCAATGTTCTGAGTATTAATTTATGAAATATTTATTGTTTTTACGTTTTCTTGTCTCTTTCTTGTACAGTTCGCGCGCGAGTTGAATGCAGAGTAAATGTAAATGTCATCATACTAAGGTTAGGGTTTGACCTGCGGCCGGGCACTTAGGTTCTATCGGGTTAATATACCTAATATATTACAATTTACCGAAAAATAACGCGTTAAATTGTAAGCAGTATGTTACGGTTCACAATCTGTCGACAGTTTATAATCTATCGAGATAAAAAACGTTATATTATAATCTAACGGTTTTTATAATCTTACGGTGACATATATATAAAATTTATATAAGTATGCACCTCCGTTAGAAAATACTTGAAGAATTTTCAAGTAATATTCATGAAAAAATGTAGGCTCCCATAAAAATAAAACTACAATATTTAATAATAAATGTAGTTAGTGAGTAGGTAATAATTGTTTCTGGATTATATTCATTAATATTATAGGATAATATACAGAAACACCCAAGCGAAGTAGGTAGGTACATGTATACCTAAAAAACCTGAACCGAGGAATTTCGTCGTTCAGTGATTAGTGTTAACATGCAATTTATTGCTAGCTTATTCCTCTTTCCTCGCAGGCTCAAGCAGCGTCCAAATGTCAACAACACTATCCTTGCTCTTGGTGCTGGTTAAAACCCTGACAAGTTTTTTGGATGAAAACCCCGATGACGCCAGAAATTTTCCTTGCCCAGATTTTTACTCTCAAAGGTTTGATTAGAGTACTACTTACCTCAGAGTTATTTACTTATTGTTTACTAGATAATGCCCGCGACTACGTCCGCGTAGATAAGGTTTTTTGATTCCCGCGAAAACTCTTTAATTTTCCGTGATAAAAAATAGCCTATGTCCTTCCCCGGGATGCAACCTCCCTCTGTACCAAATTTCATCAAAATTGGTTGAAAAAATGGGCCGGGAATCGTCAGTCAGTCAGTACATCACGGTACATTTAATTGAAAGAGAGCGCCTGCATAATCTTTCTGTGCAAAATCTTTTCTCAAAACATAAAGTTTCTATGCATATAAACGCAAGTGCGTTGCTTACATCGCACAGTGCCCACAGTGAAAATGTTTTTATTTGTCCTTCAATCACGCCGCAACTGAGGTACTAATTACCTTATCTTACTTATTACTTAGTAATTAGAAGTATCGACTCATCCCTATTAATGTATAATTATTTACGTTCCACCCCGGAGCAGATGCTTCCTTTGGGCGTACCGGTACGAGTGCCGCGCGCGAGGCCGCCGGCACGAGAGGCTGACGTTGACGGTGGTCGCGCATGCGCTGCTGCGCTGCTTCGGGGCCCGCCTCGTGGCGTTCTGCTCCTTGCTGATGCCAGGTCAGCGCTGACACATTGAAACCCTCTTGACGACCGCGGATTGAAAAAAAAACAATCACCTACTTCACGGCCATCGTGAGTTGGCACCTTTATTCAAAGCAAAACTCGCAGCAAAAGGGACTCTGACACCTTGTTAGCGGATATATTATGAGTGCGAAAAAATCAACGATCGATCTTCTCAAGGGCGGAGGCGATGACAGATACAGAGATCCGCCGGATATCGGTAAGTATTCGGAGTCTCTATCTGCGTCGCATTCCTCATTGCTGAGGGTCGTGACCCCTTATTCATTGATCTTATAATGGTATGATAAATGGTTTTCTTGGGCTATGCGGTAGATTCCCAGGTCGTTCCTCGCACGGGTCAACTAATTAAACTCTTAGGTTTCTAACGATTTTTATAAGAAGTTAGTGATAATAAGCGGGACCGACGGCTTAACGTGCTCTCCGAGGCACGGAGGGAACGAAAAAGCCAAATTCAGACTACCAAATTCGGTCACCCATCCAGTTACCGACGAGGGTCACGTTGCTTAACAATCGCAATCGCAACATAACTTTGAAATGATTTCCATCCGCCCGGCCCCGTGGCGCCCGTTGTTGACTTGTTGCTGAGGAGTGAGGGCTGAAGCCGCGGCAGAGAGGAGATTGCGCAAGAGTTTCCTGGTGGACGACTGCCTACTGGGTATTGCGATCATTCCTAATCAGTAGTAAAAACTGGACCATCAGGGTTGCCAGTTCGGCTTGAATAAATTCAAGATGTCTTTTTCTCTTCCTGCTACTGAACCAATTGCAGCAATATTATCCCTGAAAGTCAAAAAGAATACGGTTTTTCGACAAATTTAAAATCTGCGGTGACGACGTTGCTAACATTAAGTAGTAGTTAATATTATTTAAAAGTATTAAACGAGAGGATGGCATCATAAATGTGCAATGTTTCTTGCAAATAAACGATGAATTGATTGATGAATTTTAACATCCTCCATCTTTGAAAGTAAAATAACTCCATCGTTGAAAGTAAAATAAATAAAGTTTAGTTACTTAGTTAATTCATTTTTTGCATGATTGTAAGTTACATAAAAAGTATATCACAATCTGCCAAATAATGGTGTGCATAATTTACAGTCGGTATAGTTACAAGAAAAATAATAATAATCATCAGCATCAGTAATCAGTATCATCATCATCACCGTTGTGCATCCACTGTTGGATGTTGGACACAGGCCTCTTTCAAGTATCGCCAACGTGCTCTTTCCTCGACTTTTCGCATCCAATCGATGCCAGCCACCCTCCGGATATCATAGCTCCACCTCGCTGGGGGGCGCCCTACCAAGATGCGGTCTCCACCCGAGGACCTTTCGACTCCAACGTCCATCGGTCCTCCGACACACGTGACCAGCCCACTGCCACTTCAGCGTGCCAGCCCTATAATATATCTCATTTATTTCAGACATAATGTCACTGTCAGTGCTCACTGAGGTTCCCCCGAAACAGCTGTGGATGCGCAGTGTGGGGTTCAACACTGCGCAACTGGATGTCCAATTCAAGAAGATTCTCATGTACCTCTCTGTTGATTTGCTGAAAACCTTCCCTTGTAATAACTTTGTAAGTTTCGGCTTCCTCCTATTATTTTCTATCCCGAACCCAGCAAGTTATCCGCAGTCGAACAAGCCCCGGCCGAAGACCCCAGCAGACTAGATCAGAGAAAATTCAGACGTTGTAAATTCCCATATTTACCCTGCCGGGAATCGAACTCGCAGGACCTCTTGCTCGTAAGGCTACTGCGTCAGGGAGGTTGTAATTGATATGTAAATAAATAAATAATGTTTTATTTAGCATAACACAGATCATACAGACAAATACAACACAAACCCCAAAACAAACAAAAGACACCCATGTCGATATCTCTACCAGCGGAGATACGAGCTTGCAAATGCATTCATATCAACTAGTATATTTCATATCATTCCAGATGGTGGAGTCCCAGTATTGGCTCCTAGGTCTGATGTTTCTGCTGGACCCAGGGCTGTGTCACCTTAGAGCGCGCTGGTCTCCCTCCCTGTTCGCAGAGATTCGCAAAAGCGCCCTGCAGGCTTTGGTGTGCACATTACATCTCATGCCTTCGAAACTTGTCACAGCATATGATATAATAAGACGGTAAATAATACATTTTATATTATTAGGATAATACCTATAATCGTCAATTTCAGTTAAATATTCATACAACGACTCATACAAACAAATACAAACACTAAGTTACCCTTGTGTGGGCACTTACACCAAATGCTGGTATAGCTTCAACAGCTGAAAGCTTGCAAGCGGTGCACATAGCAGCAGTCAAGGCTCTCAAGCCTGCAGGCTGTCATGCCCAGGTCTCAAGGTTTATTAATTTGTCACCAAAACGCACTTTTTTCCCATACTGTTTCAATTAAGACCTAACCTCATAGCTCTCCAGGCTAGCACGTTGAAACTTGAAGTGGCAGTGGGCTGGTCACGTTTGCCGGAGAACCGATGGCCAATGGAGTCATAAAGAGAGCTAAAGTCCTAGAATGGAGATCGCGTCTCGGCAAACGTCCTGGCATTAAATGGATGCAAACAGCCAAAGGATAAGCCCACCTTATAGTCTTGGCGTTTGATGGCTAAAATATGTTTTTAGTACCCTATTAATAAGAATATATCCGCAGAATAATGTGGTACATCGAATGGTACTCGGAGCATCCTTACGAGCTGCCGGTCCTGTACTGGTGCGTACGACTGTTGCACGCGGCCATCCGCAGCCGACGCGAACCGATGCGAGCCGACACGCTGCGAGACCTGTTTGACACACATGGCGTCATTATACTCATGCGTGAATACATTTATACTTAACTAGCGAATGCCCGCGACTTCGTCTGCGTGGTTTGAGATACTCTTTCATTTTCGGGGATAAAAATGTGCTATTCCAGACTATAATCTATCTCTGTGCCAAATTTCAGCCAGATCCGTTGGCGCGTGATTGAGTAACACACATCCATACATCCATCCAAACTTTCACATTTACAATATTAGTAAGATACATCGGGCAATGAAAAGTTATGAAATCGGGAAATGGACTGAGATAGCTCAAAGTGTCGCGATTTACAAAGCTGATGCAGCAATGAGCGAGCCAAGAACAGAATGGACGTTGGGTTTCCAAGTTCCTCAGAGCTGGAACGATGCTTGGAAAGATTGATTGGATTTCTAAGCACCTCCCCGTTAGCCTCTTAATACCATAACTATTTTGCACAACGTGAGGGTCTCGTTATCAGCCAGTTCTGCAGAACAGCTTTTTAACTTTTTCCAACAAAACTGCGTGGTGTGTTAACATCCATTTCTATCCATGTTTATATTATCCAGTCGACATAACCCCTCCTGTCCTCCGTCTCCTTACTACGATTTCACACGATTTAATTTGGTCTGGCTGATTGAGTAAACTGGCGCGAGGAGGCGGTAGGCTGTGTTAGGTAGCGCGCTCTCGAAAAGATCTATTTCCAGCAGTGGAACCATACAGGCTTATGGATGGATGAATGATGATCTTTAAGTGGTTCTAAACCACTATCCGTTTCAGATCTTTGCTACACGTTGCTCGAGCAGCGTTGTCCGCCCGTAGAGAAGAGCCAAGCGGTGCTAGCGCTAACAGTGCGCCTGTTGACCAGCGCGGTGGAAGCCGACCGGCGGCTGACCTGCTGCGTGTATCCGCTGGTCAAGTGGCCCGCCTCCATAAACACGCTGGCGGTGAAGATGCTTGACATAGCGCTGTACTCGCTCGACAAACACTTACTGCTTAGCGACAGGTCGGTTGAAGTTTTTGAAAATTGGTGAAAGATGATTTTGTTTTTTGACTTAGTTTGCATAGGCAGTACTGGCCGCTACAGCGTCACCGGGTGGATGGACGAGCACTAGTTAGATGTGAGGCTTGTGCCCTAGGGCTCGAAGACAACACTAACATCTTCTTAAGGGATCCTTAGATGTTTTCTATAATAATTACAGGTATGTGAGCTTTCTCACTGCGTTTCCCATCTATTTAAAAGTGCATGGCATGATTTTGAGCCTCGAATGTCCGATTCTTTACAGGGTTTTAGTACATTTTGGTGATACTCCCATATGATTTTCAGATGGCTTATTTCAATGTTAAACTTCATTTGGGAGGCAATCGTATGGAGGAAAGAATACAGGGAGAAGTTTGTATTGAGGAATGGCGTATACAGCCTTTTGGATATGATTACGGTGAGTACCTAGACCCCTGAATAGAATTAAATTTATTTCTTAACTAGCTGATGCCCGGAACTTCGTCCTAGTGGACGCAACCTAGTGGATTTAAAAAAAAACATAATAGGCAATTGTAGTATAGGTATGTCGTCTCGCCATATAAAATGCGTGTCGCTCTTAACATCAAGTAGTTAAGTCATTAAAATGATCACTACTTGAAGCCTCCTTCGAAGAATGGGGCAAATGTAGCGAAGTGGTCCTTGAAATCATGATAAATTTGTAGCGAAGGGCTATTTGATATCATGTTAATAAGATTCGACTCATCAATGATCATCAGTCTTATCATCAATACGTACTTGTTACGTAACATATGAATTGTAGGTATATTATTTTACATTTTTTAACGTTTTTCTTTTTTGTATATTTTCCTTTTATTGTTTATTTTTCTGTAAATATATGTGTAAA
The DNA here is from genome assembly GCA_923060345.2 of Erebia aethiops. Classification (NCBI taxonomy): domain Eukaryota; kingdom Metazoa; phylum Arthropoda; class Insecta; order Lepidoptera; family Nymphalidae; genus Erebia; species Erebia aethiops. The sequence goes on along the minus strand of OV281079.1, from coordinate 1,312,170 downwards.
GCTAAATAAATCTACATTTACCAGATGAGCCGACCCGCGATACAGTGCATGGCCCTGGCGTTGCTCTGCGACCTCGCACGCAGCGGGGATGCGGTCGCACAGCTCGTCACCTGGCGCGCCAGTCTGGGCGCCTCCAATGCGGTGAACAATGAAATGACATATTTACTTCACATAGGACAACTTGTGCCACTTATGAAATGTCTATCACGTCTTTGAGAGGCGATATGAACGGTCCGATGAATAGCGTCAGTTTTTATACTGTTTACATAGGTACTGCGCATAATTTAATACTATACAAGAATCAGCCTTCCAAGTTATTGTTCATTTTTGGTAAAAATAACTCGTCTTTGAGCGGCGATAAGTGCATAGTCAGTTCCCCACCGGCTTGCGGGCAGACCGTCACTAATTCCACCAGAGGAGAGCTATAAATTAAAAGTTTCCTATCTACTGGTTCTTCTCGGTTGGAATGGTATTCCGAATGTTAGATTCACTCGACGATTCAAGTGCACTTTTAATAATGTATTTGAATAAAAAATATGAGTTTGAGTTTGAAAAAGAAATATTTTCAGAATCCAAGCGTAGTGAAGCGCGGCGCGACGATCGCGGGTCTTCTGGCGGCCTTGTTCAGGGACGACTGCCTCGCGAGCGGCGTGCGGCTGGACCACTGCGGCACCATACAGGGTACATAAGTGAGGGTGGAGTGACCAGATGAATCATTCATCTGGTCACTCCATCCACACTTATGAAATATTCTTCATTGTACACCAAATCAAGAAATACATTAACAATAAAATTATTAAAACTAAGCAATGGTACAACAGGGATGATGACAACTCAATCAAATCAGCAACTCTTTTATTTATCAAACTTAAAAACGCACTTCTAGTATGGAAGTTGTATGAAATTCACAGTTGTGACGTCATCAAATTTTAACGCTTTTTAAAAAAAACTATTATATTTTAAAATGGTTATCAAAGTCTTAAAAGTAGCCGAGAATGTGAATTTCAGGTCTTTTGGAAGTCCCTCTATTTAATAACCGATAGAAATAATTTATTTTTTATATTTACATCATCCCTTTTGGCGACCTTATCGCTCTGAAGCGATCTGTACCAGGCAACCATGCACACAAAGCATTAAGCCAGTGAGAAAACTTCTCAGAGAGATCAGAGAGAGATAAGATCTACAGCCGCCTAATTACGTAAAAAATTCTATCTGTGAAAACTTGTAATTGGTGAAAACTTACTTATACTCCCTCGTTGTTCTAGTGGTTAGCATGTTCGACTGCGGCTAATGAGGTCCCGGGTTCGAGTCCCGGGTCGGGCCATTACAAGTAGGTATGTATTAGGTTTTTCTTACAAGAAATTATCAGTACTAGCCCGGAGTTAGGAAATTGGCAGGTATTTCACCCCCGTGCCTCTGAGAGCACGTTAAGCCGTCGGTCCTGCGCCTGATCTCTCTCTGGTCGTGTCAGATTTTCCGGCCCGTCTGGCTTTGAGAGTAAAGGAACACCTTTACAACAACTCAATGGTGCACCCGTGTAATGTGTACCTATGTCCCGTTGGCACGGTGGGTACGGAGAACTAAAAAACAGGAATTAATACTAGGTGATTTAATTAACAGGAAATATAGAAACTGGTATTTATTAATGTGAAAATGCAAAACTGTAAATAAACTAGGGATGAATACTAATTATAACTGCGAAAGTGTGTCTGTCTGTCTGTCTGTCTGCTACGCTTTCACAGCCACTCTATATTCAACCGATTTTGACGAAATTTGTGATAGAGGTAGGTTGTATCCCGGGGAAGGACATAGGCTATTTTTTATCACGGAAATTTAAGGAGTTCTCGCTGGAATTAAAAAAACCTTAATTAACGCGGATGAAGTCGCGGGCATCATCTTGTTTATAATTCAACTTAAAGAATCCAATTCCAATTCAAAGAAAGAAGAAATCCAACGATTTTAAAGGACCTGTTAAATGTGCATTTTTTTATCCACTACAAGTTAGCCCTTGACTGCGATCTCACCTCATGGTAAGCGCTGATACAGTCTAAGATGGTAGCGGGCTAACCTGTCAGGGACATGGCAGTTATATTAAACCCATACCCCTATTCGGTTTCTACACGGCATCGTACCGGATCGCCAAATCGCTTGGCGGAACGTGTTTGCCGGTAGGGTGGTAATTTTAGCCACGGCCGAAGCCTCTCATCAGGCAAAAGGCGTACCGGATGAACCGCTCTGATGAGAGCCGTATGTGGACAGATCTGGAGTGTCCCCTGATGTGTTCGGAGGTGCGCAAGGAGTTGCAGAATCCCGAGTTTTGTATGGGCCCGCGGGAGCCGCCGTACCTTTGTTTGGCGGTAGCTGACATGGCCGGCTCCCTGATGTCCAAGGTAATGTTGTATTCGCCATAACTAGTGGTTCGCCCCGAACTGAGACCTCGCGGTATCCATATTATAGTTTTAACTATATTTTGTAATATTTAACTTTTAACATTAGTGCCATCTATTGACATCATTGTGAAGTTCTGTTAAAAATACTGAGGCTCATTAAAAATTAAATAATTTCGTTTCCTTATAATATTTATCTAATTTTAGTATTTGTTGTTCAAGTACAGGATATCATTCAAATAAGAAATCAAGTTTCAGGCTCAGCTTTTCAGAAAATTGAGACTTCTGAATAACACATACCTAACTTCTATGAGAGCACCCCTGAAATAAAGATTATTATAACTTTTCAAGCCATATTCGGCGGGAGGCCATTGGTTTACATATTATAATTACGTTCAGTAATTCAGAAGTTATAAGGCTCTGACAGACGGACGGACGGACGGACGGACAAGTTCACTCAAGTAGACTCAGAAACCTTCGCTTCGCTCGGTCAATTATTATTGACTAAGTAGCTGATGCCCGCGACTTCGCCCACGTGGTTTGAGTGGGTTCCGTACCTCAAGAGGAAAAAGGGAACCCTTATTGGATCACTTCGTTGTCCGTTCGTCTGTCTGTATGTCGGTCAGTCAACCACCTTTTTCTCGGTAACGTGTGGAGGTATCAAATTTAGGTCTTTGATCCCTCGGAGCTGTAAAAAACCAATCTTCTAAGGAATAGCAATCAAAAGATACGGCCGTTTAATTATGCCGCATATTTTGCGTGTTTTGACACTCGTCAATATATCAAAACCTATTGGGTAGGTACTTCCCGTTGACATAGTCCGGGATGAAAAGTATAGCTTCAGTCTCTAGGTCCTCAACTAAACCACGTCGACACGTCGATCCGTTGCTCTGTGTGGTTGAAAGACAAACCAACAAACAAAATATCTATACACTTTCGCGTTTATAATATTAGTATGATAACCAATCTATTGAAGATTTGGAACACCTCCCTGGCGCATTGGTGAGTGTCAATGCGTTCTTATACTTATAAGAACGCATGGGAGATTCGACCCATGGGGGATACGACCCTCGCAGAGTCAATTTGGGAATTATAAATTTCTGCCTGGGAGCTTTCAGCCGTGGCTGGTTTCATCAATAATTGTCGCGGGTATTGTGTGGCCTAGTTAATACAATTTTAGGAGATCGAAATAAAACAGCCTGTTCCACTAATCCCTACCAAGGTATCCCCCCTGGGGGTCAGGGTGGAATTTTTTTCAACACGGTGCGTCCATGTCGTAGCCAAATTATAGGTACCTACAAGAAGGTTTTCTTTTAATGTATTTTTTAATTACTATCAAGTATAAACCATAGACAATTATGATTGATTTAAGTGTCTTATTCTCTACCTAGCAGTGGGGAAAACACATCTGTTCACTGAAGTGGAGAAGAATCATACCATACCATTTTCGAATGACCATGTCTGTCCATGTTGCAGACGTTTGCACTCCTGCACATTCTTTCGGAAGATCTACATTACAAAGTGTCATTGGCGGACGACGCTTACAATTTGTACAAGAACATACAACTGGCGCCCGATGAGGAGGTATATCTATACTTCTATACTAATATTACTAGTGGTTCGCCCCGAACTGAGACCTCGCGGCGCCATCTATTTACATCGATGTGAAGTTCTGTTAAAAATACTAAAGCTCATTAAAAATTAAATAATTTCATTTCCTTACAATATTTATCCAATTTTAGTATTTGTTGTTCAAGTAGGTACAGGATATAATTCAAATAAGTGATCAAGTTTCAGGCTCAGCCTTTCAGGAATTTTAGAGTTCTGAGGTCAACTTTGGACGTTAGAAAATCTCGTAAATTTTAGGGGAAAAATTAAAAAAAAATATCTTTGGACTCTTTTCCTAATTATCTTTAAAATGATATACCGCAACCCTGTGTCACGCAATAAAAAATATTTTATTTCGCATTCGCTTCTATGAGAGCCCCCCTGAAATAAAGATTTTTATAACTTTTTAAACCATATTCGGCTGGAGGCCATTGATTTACATATTATATTTAAAAAGCTGAAGTAATAACGTTCAGTAATTCAGAAGTTATAATGCTCTGACAAACGGACGGACGGACGGACGGACAAGTGCAAATTCACTCAAGTAAATTCAGAGACCTTCGCTTAGCTCGGTCAATAAATGCGAAAGTTCGGATGGTTACTCAATCACGCCAGAACGGCTGAACGAATCTGGATTAAATTTGGCACAGAGATAGATTATAGTCTAGAATAACACATAGGCTACTTTTTATCCCGGAAAATTAAAGAGATCCCGCGGGATTACAGAAAACTTAATCCACGCGGACGAAGTCGGGGCCATCGGCTTGTAATTAAATAGAAGTAATTGTAAGTACTTAATTTGGTTTCAGACAATCCTGGTTCTGTGCTCACACTACTTGACTCTGAAGCTGAACGAGACGTGGATCGAGGCAAAGATTCAATGCTTTGATTTATTGGAACAGGATAGAGAGATTTTGGACGAGTTCCTTCAAATTAACGGGTGAGATCTTTTAATTTTACTCACGAAGTCACGACCGAACGGAGACGGTATTATAATATTATGACGTGTTACCCTAAGAGGTTGTGCGTTTGTTTGTTTGTGTACTTTTTGCTACCATTTTCCTGGAAAACTATCAAACCAATAATAATTATCATGCGGAATTTTGCACTAGATAATATACAATATACTCGTAGCTTCTGAGAAGGTTCTTAGATATGTTTTACGACCAAAATCCACCAAGCTGAGCTGCATGTGTATTGTTTTTATAATGTTCCCATTTTTTGAATAAGTACTTAGTTATTTGTAAGATTTAGAAGCGGTTTTAGCTTAGATATAGTATTTTAGGACATAGTCCGCCACGCTTGCCAATTAGAAGGCGCTGCGGTCGTGATTACCACTTTTCTGAAAAACTACTGGCCCGATATAGATGCAGTTTTCGGTTTTAGATATGTATACTTCTGAGATTGTTCTGATAAGAACTGTTAAAATAAGAAAAATTGCAATATTATACTTCAGATTTCAGTCAAAGCATAACTTTATCGATAAACAACAAATCTTGTCTGTTTCAGTGGGTGGGCCAAAGAGGTAAAAAGGCAACAGGAAGATATGCTAAAGAAGCATAGCCAAATGGTATGGTATCTTTTCTTCCATACAGGTTTCCGGTTCCCACACTAGCTCCAGGGGCCATACTGCCCACGTTTAGTCATATACTCGTAGTATCATTATTGTTGACTTTCGTTTTTGAATTATAACTTAATCCTTATTTTAGGAACGTCAAGGTACGTGACATCAAACTGTTATTTTGATTAATATTGCATAAGTTTTGCTTTACGCGTTGGCATTAGGTATGGCTACTGACTGCTGTAGATAGGAGAAGTGTAGTAGACTGCTCAGTGCTCAGGATGTCAAGTTCTCAAAGCGAGACTGGGGTTGCAAGGCACTGAAAACCTTGTGATGTTATCGGTTTGGACCCACCGTACCACCAGGGGCACGGTCGGTGATACGGCGGTCCACGACTCGCAATACGAATTGGCCCATAAACTAGAGTTAGGTATGTTCTGAGACATCACGTTTCTTGACTTAAAAAGTTCAAGTCTAATTTCTCTCTCTGCGTCATATTCCTCATTGCTGAGGGCCGTGACCCCTTTCCATTAATCCATTAACCAAAATATTATGGTAGGGGTTGTCGTGGGATACTAATGCGGCGGGTCCCCAGGTCCTTCCGTATACGACTCGACGAGTACCTACTAGGTACTTATTTCAACGCAGGTTTCTATAACGATCTGATAACAATGTTATCAATCTGATAAAATTACATGTTAGTGATAATAACTGAGGCGCGGAGGAAACGAAAAGGCCAAATTCTCTCTCGTCAAATTCCAAAAAAAATTCGATACATTAGAGTTAGACTCTATAGATCGCCGGGCCCGAAGGATAATAGGCGATCAATTACTTACGCAGGCGAAATTGCTCAGTCTACAGCACCGACGCAATGTTGCCTGCTTATCGGTTTTTCATCGGATATACCATGGAGAGTGTGCTCAGGAACTTCACAACCTTGTTCCTCCTTCCGTTACGTTGGCATCCTTATGTGGTTGATGTCCAATCTGCCCGCACAAAAGTTTTTGCTCGACGTTTCTGATCCGAACCGCTAGGGTATGGAACACCCTCCCAGCGCACGTGTTTCCTGCCACGTATAACTTAGGTACCTTCAAGGCAAGAGTGAATAGGCATCTTCTAGGCAAGCGCGTTCCAACCTAGACCTCATCATTGCTTTGCACTAAGCATGATTGTCGTCAAGCGCAAGCCTATCTCACAATAAAAAAAAATCAGACTACCAAATTCGGTCACCCATCCAGTCACCGACTTGGTTCAACGTTGCTTATCAATCGCAATCGACAGATATGCGTTGTCACACTCGTCTCTCTTAACGATTTTTTTTTCTCCCCTATTATTGAGTACCAGCGAGGTACTCATTTAACTACGATCTAGCCTAACTAATTGGCTAATGAGCAGTTTTGCTTTAACCTAAACTTATAATTTATCTTATGTACTTACTAAGAAGTTGTCCATTGACGCATCTTAGTCTTTCTTGATAATCTTAGACACTTTGTTCATGTGTTCTATTATCACTATAGGTACACTAACTCAGAAGGCTTAGTCCTTTTTAGTCTTCTCACTAGTTTCGTTACGTCGAGCAGCTGGATTGCCTCAACGTTAACGTGGTGATGAAGCCGATGGTCGTGGGCTTTGGCAAATTTGGTTATAATTTGTTCGACGTATTCAATATTGAGGTCTCTCTTAACGTAACTGGAAAACCATCGTGAGAAAACCATGCACGAGAGTTGTTCACAATGTCTTCCAAGGTGTGTGAAGCCAATCGGCACTCGGTCAGTGTGGTTGGTGGACTATGGCCGAATCCCTTCACATTCTGAGAGGAGACTCGAGCTCAGTAGTGAGCCATGGGGGATGCCCCGTCGCTCACGTCCGCAGGAGCTACCTTCTACCTCCCTGCACGTGTCCCCTGGGTGGTGCTAAACGAGCGACGAACTTGCAGGCGAAATAAGCGTTCTTTTTATAAAAACGCTTATTGTGTACCAAACGCCATACGATTAAATAAGTAGTGAGCCGGCGCGGCGATCAGGTGAAGTGACGATGATGATGGATGCTCCACAGGACGTTGCCGAAGAGAAATCGCTATACGCGTTCTTAGCGCGAGTGCGGTTGAATAACGCCTTGGACGCATTGCGGGAAGTGCGTTGCGTTGGGCGCTCGGGTGCGGCGCGGTCGCGCAACTTGCCGCACCAGGAGCCGCGCCGCGCTGAGTTCCCTCACTCCCTTATACCTACCTACAAGCCACCGTTGGACGACCTGGTTAGTCCAAATTTTGCCTACCCTTGTCCGTTAATCCACTAGGATGCATTAAGAGGCCGGGGAACGCCACTCGCAACTTCTATTCGAACCGCAAATATAAATTTGCCGGTATATTGCTATCTCTATTTGGCTGATGACACATGATAGCGTGCAAGCGCGATAGCAATATGAGCGTACAGAATTTGTTATACATTTAGTCTTATTCCGTGAATACCAATAATTATGAATGAAAAATTGTTGTGTTTTTAACTTCGTGTTGTTATTTTGTAACTTGACAATATGGGCTATGTTCCTGATCAATTAGTACGTGAGATATCGTAGGTTTTAATATGAAACAAATAAGGAGAAAACATGTCATTGATGTCGTAAAAACGTGCAAAAAGCAATGTGTTTAGATACATATAATTTTGGGTAAAGTATTTTGAAAAAATAATTATCCAGGGACCTAGATAAATACAAGTTCAATCTTAATAATAGCATAATATGGTGGAAATATTCTCGAATTACAAATTATTTTGCTATTACGTTTGTATGGGCAATTCGCCCTCCGGAGCCACCTTAACTGGATCCAGGATCCACCAGTGCGGATAGAATAGGACTAGTTATGGAGTTCACTGTTATCCACCATCGGTCTGGACGGCTTAGTGGTTCCAACTTGGCCACCGGGTCAAAATTAGAACTAATTTTTATGCCTGTTTACTTTTTGTTTTATTTTTAATATATATACTAACGACTCTGTCACCGGGTCAGTTGAAATCTTGTCAACATGAGAAATAAATATCTTTAAACTGAAATCCAGTGAGCTACGAATGTGATTCGTGGTGAGCGATGCTAATTTCCTTTAATCAGAGGCCCGGGGGCTATCCAAATTTCACTAACCGTCTCCCGACATATACCTACACTTTTGCCCTTGTTCCCCGGCTCTTCTAGGTTGATCTCCCTCTAACCTCTTCTCATAATAGGGTCAATCGCTCACACATCGATTGATATACTAGTTACTTTATCACGTTCCCCGCGCGGCTCATTCGATCTCGTAGACCATAGCTGTCCGCAACAGTAGGTACGGAACCCTGGAAGAGGAAAGGAATGCATGCCGACGCACTGTCGGGGCCATCTTGCCAAACTTTGAGGCCTGGCTGGAAAGGGACTATGGCAACGTAACCTTCAGACTGACACAGGTACTTACCGGACACATCGATATATATGTAGGTACTAGATGGGCCCTTTCATAGAAAAATGTGGGGCGTCCGACTTGCTGAACACGTTCCTCACCTGTCTTTGTCCCCGTCGTAGCGCTGTCACGGTCGCTCGTCGTGTAGATAATTTGTTATTATTAAGTTAACATCTAAAGTCTTATTAGTTTGGCACTGTATAATTTTTATTTTAAGGTAGGTAAGTGTTTCAATTCACAATAATACATTTCCAAAAAAACGTTATTTAATCTTCCTATTTAATATTTTTATCTATTACGCAATAATTTAATTTCCGCGGCAAACTGTATGATTTTTTTACTAACTGGCCTTTCGTCTTAAAAAAGGCTATGACTTATCTATGACCGAGTCATACGTTTTCAAGTTTTCATCCAAGGTGGGGCATATGTTGCAAGCAAGTTCCCGCTTTTCGGACTAGATGGCGCTACTAGACATACGCCCACATTTTTTGTTTGACAGGGCCCGTCTATGGAAATTGAGGTCGTTGACCGGACACGATTGTTTCGGTGAGTACCTGTGCCGGATCGGTCGGGAAGCGTCACCACGGTGACACCATTGTGACAGTGATCGGGATTCCGCACAGCACACACTCGAGGAGTGCCCGGCTTGGGAACCCGAGCGCCGCGTACTGGTCAGCCACGTGGGAACAGACCTGTCGCCTCCAGCTGTTATCGCAACAATGCTGGCGGAGAGTGAAGCATGGAGGGCAGTGGTCTCCTTCTGTGACCTTGTTATGTCCAAGAAGGAGGCCGCTGAGCGAGACCGCGACCGAACCGATCCCGCTCGGAGACGTAGGCATCAGGGTGGTACTAGATAACCAGGTCCCTGGTCTAGCAGTCCAGTAGTCCCGGGTGAAGGGACCTCGGGGTTGCGAGCAGCTGGAGTGGGGGTCCAGGGCTTCCATCTATATATGTTACGCAACCCTGGGAAGACGACAGCTTGCCGTGGTACAAGCTGCCGTACCAAATCGAGCACGAGCCCAATAGGCGTCGCGCAAGAGAAGCTCCGGCGCATGTTCTTTTAAGAGCTCCCGGAGCTGCTCATTACATGCAACTGGCCACCGAGGGGGTTTTAGTGGGTAGAAATCCCACATATCCTGATCTCCCCCAGCCCCCCCTGGAGATTGGGTATCTCAAGGAGATTTCCCCCCCGTCATAAAAAAAACAGGTACGGAACCCTGAAAACTCGTCGATGAAAATGGTCCACTTTTTGAAGTGAAACTTCTTTAGAATCGTTGCGATTTGTAAATTCAATGAAACGAAATAATGTTACGAAAAAGCGACACCAAAAAGAGACAAACATATAATATAGGATTTAGCCTGCGAGAGAATAAGATAGAATATAAGTTATATTTATCTCATTCTCTCGTAGGCTACTTTTCTGAAGTTTCACTTCTGCCGTGTGTAAATTGCACACACACTTTTTTTAAAGATATTTTTTTTATATTACCTTTAATATATGTATTTATAATAACAATTTTTTGATTAAAAAAACTGTTTGATATACTGCATTTTATGGAGCTAATCACATTGAATATAAAAGGTTCGATTTTCCAAGCAAATCGTATCACATTATAACAGCTTTTAAGGTGGAAGACAAGGGTCTGCCCGCGAAAATCCAAATTAAATTTGAATTTCGCGGGCAGACCCTTGTCTTCCACCTTAAAACGTATTTATCGAACTGTTTAAGGAGTTCATACATGCCTATTGACGAGCAGGTAGGTATCTAAGAACTCCATAAACAGGTCGAATTATCCGTTTGACAAACGATTCCGATTCCGATTTCCTTACACAATCGGGGGGGAATATCTTAATAGATCTATTTCCATTATAGAACATCACCGGCCAGTACGTGAAGGTTCAAAGCATTCCACACAGGAGCAAGTCGAAGTCGGAGATCGGTGTCAAGTCGCCCACGTAATCATTAGGTACCTATATAGGTACAATACATAGGTGCTTACCTAATTTGATCGTTTTTTATTTTGATTTGGAATGAATTCATATCCATGCTTATTATTATAAATTCGAAAGTGTGTCTGTCTGCTACGCTTTAACGGCCCAACTTTTCGACTGACTTTAATAAGATCGGTTTTATCGCGGAAAAGTTAAGAGTTCCTGCGGGAGTCGATAAACCTTTATCCACGCGGACAAAGTCGCGGGCATAAACTAGTATTATAAATGTGAAAGTGTAGGTATATGTCTGTCTGCTACGCTTTCCCAGCCCATCTTTTCAACCGATTTTGGCGAAATTTGGTACAGAGGTAGGTTGCATCCCGGGGAAGGTTATAAAGGGATAGGTTAAGTTATAGGCTTTTTATCTCGGAAAATTAATGAGTTCCCGCGGTAATTTCGAACGAAGTCGTGGGTATCATCTAGTAAATAGATACCTAATGGGATGAGTCATGAGACGTCATAAGATGAATACGGAACAGGCAGCTCGATGACAAGGTAGGTTCGACAATTATTGGCTGCGTGAGATCTTACCTAGTGCGAGGTTCCGAATTCGACCCCAGCAGGGGCTATTTGGTACTTTATCATTTCTAAATGGTGTCTGGTCTGCATTCCGGTCTGGAACAAGCTTTGACTTTGATTTTCAATTACGTTTAGGTACTTATATTTGTAACTAAAGGTTCTGCACCTCTCTCTCCGGTCGTATCGGATTTTCCGTCCAATCTGGCTATGAGAGTAAAGGACCAGAGAGTCAGTCAGAGAGTGTATGTGCATACCACACACTTGTGCACTATATATATGTATACCGCGCAGATGGCACATCTCTCTGGAGATAGACCGCCGTGGCCGAATTTAGGTCGGAGGACATATACCTACGTAACACTGAAAATGTTTATAAAATTAAAAACGGCTTAATGTAGAAAGTTGGCAATACTTTTATTGTTTTTCGAAGTAATTTCCGTTCCTCTCTACACATCGTCGCATTCGTTGGAACCACTGAGAAAAGCAGTGCGCCCATTCTTCCTTAGGGGTCTCTTCGATGGCATTTTCGTACGCTTTCACCGCATCTTCAGGGCTCGTAAAGCGAATTTTATCTTTAGTTCTTGGGAATAAATAAAAGTCACAGGGCGCCAGGTCAGGACTGTATGGCGGATGACTCATTATCTCGACACCGGCCATAGTCAAATATTCAACAGTCCGTTTTGCGGAGTGTGCTAAAGCATTGTCGTGGTGAAGGAGGATCCTGCTTCGAGGGCGCTGCTGTCGAATTTTTTCCAAGACAACAGGCAAACAGCGATTGACATACCAGTCTTCAGTAACTGTCCTTCCATCTTCTAGTACAACTGTCGTGAAATGACCTTTCCGTATTAAAACTGACGCTTTTCATCGGGCATAGTGAAAGGCCCGATGAATAGCGTCAGTTCTGATACAGTTTAAATAGGTATTGAGCATACTTTAATATTGTACAAGAATCAGCTTTTCTAATTATGGTTCATTTTTGGTAACGATAAACCGTTTTTCAGCGGCCATATCTAGCGAAAGGCCCATCCATATGCGGGCAGACTTTCACTTTTGACATCAGCGGAGAGCCCTACACCCACCTAATACTGAATCAGCTTTTCAGGCGATAGTTACAAAAAGTGCAGCTATCTCTTATAATATAATATTATAAACGCGAAAGTTTGTGAGTAAGAGTAACAAACATCCATACATACATCATGTATGGATGTTTGTTACTCTTTCACGCAAAAACTAATGAACGGATCTGGATGAAATTTGGCACAGAGATAGATTTTAGTCTGGTGGAATAACACATCGGCTACTTTTTTTATCCCTAAAAATTAAACAGTTCCCGCGGAAATCAAAAAACCTCAAATGCATGTTTGTTACTCAATCACGCCAGAACGGCTGAACGGACCTGTATGAACTGTTACTTTGCGGAAGTCCATCACAATGAAGGAACCAGAAGTTTAATAGCTACCATCCGCGACAAAGAAAATCTATGTGGTACAGTGATTTTACACACTACACATATATTGATTATAATAATATACTAATCACAATATATATCTACAATAAATAATCAAAATATATAATAATATAAAATCTGTATAATATATAATCAATATATGTGTAGTGTGTAAAATCACTGTACCGCATAGATTTTACTTTTGTCGCGGATTATAGCGAATTAAACTTCTGGTTCCATCATTGTAATCTAACGGTTTTTATCTCGATAGATTGTAAACTGTCGACAGATTGTGAACCGTAACATTCTGCTTACAATTTAACGCATTATTTTTCGGTAAATTATAATCTATTAGGTATATTAACCCGATACAACCTAAGTGCCCGGCCTCGACAGTTTATCTCGCGAGATAGAAACCGTTAGATTATAATCTTACGGGGTTTACAATTATTTTACGGTGACATAATATATAGTGAGCGAACGAGCAGGCGGGTCACGGGTGGTGAGGATGAAATTTGTTTCTGCGATCCAGATCTATATTATCTTCTATCAATATTATTTATATTTTTGTAAATAAATAACAACAAAGTAAAAAATAAAAATTTATTACGAAACCCAGGGTTGCGAATGCATGCAATAGCACGTTATAAATTAAAATAATAATTATGTGACAAAGTAATTGTACATATAACTGATGGCCACTGGCATTCATTCAATCCGATACGTTTTGATGCCAAACAGTTGGCAATGTTCAACTTCAACGGTGTAGGTCGATCGCGAAACTTGATTATCGCATTGGTACAATCTCAATGGGGGCTACCGCGTTTCAATTCGCCGCTAGGGGCGCTAGTGTAGAGTGAGGTCTCCGAAATGTCAAATATCACTGGGCTTTAATATTTAGTTAATGTTGTGAATATTTAGCGATAACCGATTAATTATGGAAGATGTACGGATACGTGTCAATGAATGCCAGTACTCTGTACTTTGAAAGCGGAGCTAATAAAAAGAGGTACAAAAATAAGCGGACTGAAAAAACAGCTAATTCATAGGTTAGTATTTTCCTGGTTGCTGTATGTTTACTTTTTACATAAAGGTTTTTTTTTCAGAAATATGCTTGTTTACCGAATTTACATATACTTTAGGACCTTACTCGCAAGTGGCGCCAACTAGTGAGCAAAAAAACGGTAGCCCTCAGTGCTGTGATTGGCAGAATTATATATAAACTAACGGGTCACAAACTTTGTCCTAGGTGAGCGACGCGACGCGACGCCTACGGCGTCGCGTCGCGTCGCTCGACAACGTAGGCCACGTGAAGTGTCAACTACTGCTTGATACTGTCGCGTCGCGTTGCCACGTTTGTTTGGGACAACGGTTTATCGGTTTCGTACATTTATTATGGACACACGCGTCAGATTAGTGTATTTCTTGCATAAAACGGAATTTGGCCAATAGCGAGAGAGTGTTAGCTGTTTGCCAATCAGAGGTGATTGAGATCGTCCCATTGTAGCTGTCAAATTACGGTAACCGACCCGTGTGGTGGTCTATTGCAGGCAGTGTCAAATTACGGTAACCGACCCGTGTGGTGGTCTATTGCAGGCAGTGGATCGCAATGTCAAATTACGGTAACCGACCCGTGTGGTGGTCTATTGCAGGCAGTGGATCGCAATGTCAAATTACGGTAACCGACCCGTGTGGTGGTCTATTGCAGGCAGTGGGTCGCAATGTCAAATTACGGTAACCGACCCGTGTGGTGGTCTATTGCAGGCAGTGGATCGCAATGTCAAATTACGGTAACCGACCCGTGTGGTGGTCTATTGCAGGCAGTGGGTCGCAATGTCAAATTACGGTAACCGACCCGTGTGGTGGTCTATTGCAGGCAGTGGATCGCAATGTCAAATTACGGTAACCGACCCGTGTGGTGGTCTATTGCAGGCAGTGGGTCGCAATGTCAAATTACGGTAACCGACCCGTGTGGTGGTCTATTGCAGGCAGTGGATCGCAATGTCAAATTACGGTAACCGACCCGTGTGGTGGTCTATTGCAGGCAGTGGGTCGCAATGTCAAATTACGGTAACCGACCCGTGTGGTGGTCTATTGCAGGCAGTGGATCGCAATGTCAAATTACGGTAACCGACCCGTGTGGTGGTCTATTGCAGGCAGTGGGTCGCAATGTCAAATTACGGTAACCGACCCGTGTGGTGGTCTATTGCAGGCAGTGGGTCGCAATGTCAAATTACGGTAACCGACCCGTGTGGTGGTCTATTGCAGGCAGTGGATCGCAATGTCAAATTACGGTAACCGACCCGTGTGGTGGTCTATTGCAGGCAGTGGGTCGCAATGTCAAATTACGGTAACCGACCCGTGTGGTGGTCTATTGCAGGCAGTGGATCGCAATGTCAAATTACGGTAACCGACCCGTGTGGTGGTCTATTGCAGACAGTGGGTCGCAATGTCAAATTACGGTAACCGACCCGTGTGGTGGTCTATTGCAGGCAGTGGATCGCAATGTCAAATTACGGTAACCGACCCGTGTGGTGGTCTATTGCAGGCAGTGGATCGCAATGTCAAATTACGGTAACCGACCCGTGTGGTGGTCTATTGCAGGCAGTGGGTCGCAATGTCAAATTACGGTAACCGACCCGTGTGGTGGTCTATTGCAGGCAGTGGATCGCAATGTCAAATTACGGTAACCGACCCGTGTGGTGGTCTATTGCAGGCAGTGGGTCGCAATGTCAAATTACGGTAACCGACCCGTGTGGTGGTCAATTGCAGGCAGTGGATCGCAATGTCAAATTACGGTAACCGACCCGTGTGGTGGTCTATTGCAGGCAGTGGGTCGCAATGTCAAATTACGGTAACCGACCCGTGTGGTGGTCTATTGCAGGCAGTGGATCGCAATGTCAAATTACGGTAACCGACCCGTGTGGTGGTCTATTGCAGGCAGTGGGTCGCAAGCAACTCTGTGGCTGACAGTCTTTACAATGGCTGGGGCCATACTGCCATCGCTTAAAACACAAAGCAATATTATTCTACATTTAGAATAATATTGCTTTAAGCGATGGCAGGTGACAGTTTGATGTCACGTACCTTGAAGTTCCTAAAATAGGGATTATAATTCTAAAACACGAAAGTCAACAATAATGAAACAAATATGGTTCGAAGCGTTGACAGTGTGGCCCCTAAATCAGTTGTCGCAGTAAAAATACTATACCAATTGAGATTGTACCAAGGGACCCAACTATAATTTTAAAATATACCTGGTACATACACTCGGATTGATATTAGGGACTAATTTACACATATTTAGCTCGATTCGGCTTTTTCCTTGCAAAACTTGCGTTTTCTATGATATGAATTGAGGGAAACAACCAGTTTTTTAATGAAAAAAGCTGAATCAAGTGTAATTAGTCCCTTTATTACTATTTTTCGTTGCATCACTACACGCAAGAAAATTCAGTGGCTTGCACAGGGTCGTAGCCAGGATAGGCTAGAGCTAGGTATAAAGAAATTATGCATTGCGCCATTTTTACTAAATGGCGAGTAAGCAGCACTTTTAGGCCTCTATGCACATAATGCACACCACTTTCTTCACCTTTACCTTAGTGTCATACAGAATATTTATAGTCTTAGGCGCTATGTACACCGGCAGAGTGGAGTGAAGCCGAGGCGCGGTGATAACAACTCTTATAGATGATAACAACTCAGATTAACCTGTTTTTACCTTTGTCATAATAATAAATACATTTTGTTTCACACAATTATAGAAACTCAATCTAACAATTATATTACAAAGACACAATTACATAAAGAATTTCATACAAAACCGAATCAAAAATCATATCATACTAATATTATAAATGCGAAAGTGTGTTTGTTTGTTGCTTTGTTGATTTGTTGGTTTGTCTTTCAATCACGTCGCAACGGAGCAACGGATCGTCATGATTTTTGGCATGAGTACCTATAGTTGAGGACCTGGAGAATGACATAGGCTACTTTTTAACCCGGAAAATTAAGGAGCTCCCGCGGGAATCAAAAGAAATTTAAACCACGCGGACGAAGACGCGGGCATCAGCTAGTAAATTAATAAAGGCTGCGCCACGCGTCTTTCGAGTTTCTCCCGTGTTTTGTTTATAGATACGATATAAAAGTTTCTATATAAAACAGATTTTACCTCAATTAGCTCGGATCTACTCTACTCCGTCAGTATGCGCTGGCCCTTAAAGCAATATAATTAAAAATATACAATGAAATAATTTACAAAACACAGTTTACAGTACAGTTATAAATATTTAAATCATTCATAAAAATATAGGTAACGTCAGCACCTACATAACAATATATATATGTATATAAGACTTGCCGATTCCATTATATTTAACTACAAATTCCAACATTCCTACCGGAAATACATATTCATGCCGCAAGTTAAGCGGTAAGTACGAACTAACCTACATTATATGAATCAATTTGACTAATTTTCGATATTTCCAACTTCATATTTTTAGGACGGGAAATGCAAAGATATATCTAGAGCACATTTTGACTTAGCTCAGACTTGTTTAGGTTAAATTGAAGTGATAGAAGAACTTAAAGTGTCTTACTATTTAGGGTATCAGAGAGATAGACATAAATAACTTGGGTAAGTATAACAGAACGAAATGGATACCTTTCACCAACTCTCATTTTATTTAACTGTGTCTTTAGTATGAGCAAAGTCAGGTCCTATTGACTCAAAAACTTGAGTCAGAAATATGACAACACATCTAAGTACTATAATTATATAATTGTTGAATGATACTTATATTAAGTATAAGCACTAATTAATATCCATAATAATTGGCACACACAAAATAAAATAATCTCGATTTATATTAAAAATGTACAATTAATAATGTATTTTACAAATGCTTTAAAATGTTAAAAAACTAAAACCCAACTTTTATCTGCTCTTAAAGATTTTTAATCGTTCACATTATTACTAAGACGCAACGTACACCTTGATAACAACTAAAACTAAGCTTTATTTCCTTTAGCATAGCATAGAGTGTCCTTTGAAGACCCTCCATGTATTCATTTTACTGTAGCAATTTCGACCACATGTCAACGACAGCAAAGCAGAGTTTCGGTTGTTACCTAAATCACTACTTTAAAAACTTACTTATTATTATAAGTGTGTTTGTTTGTTGGTTTGTCCTTTGATCACGCCGCAACAAAGCGACGGATCGCCGTGATTTTTTGCATGAGTATAGTCGAGGCCCTGGAGAGTGACATCGGCTACTAGTACTACTTACTAGTAGTAGTGACATAATGATTTTTATCCCGGAAAATTAAGGAGTACGCGAGGGAATTTAAAAAAACTTTTTCCACACGGACGTAGTCCACAAGTTCCACAAGTCGCGTACATCATCTAGTGTTCACATAAATCTTCAGCCTATATTCATGGGCGCCGATGATCACTTAACATCAGGCGCATCGCATTTAGTCGCTATTAATATTTTAAAAAACACTGGAATTTGACGTAATAGCATATTCCGTCACACTTATTTGCGCATACGTAAGGCGAAATACGGAACTATTGTTTCGCCTGCATATGGATCGCAATAATTCGCCACAATATAGTCACTATGACACTGCGTCGACTAGCGGCGTGGCGAAGTGTGCAGACTAGTGTTTAGTTTTCGCAGTTAAAAGTGATTTTGACCGATTGTGAGTTTTAACTGTAGCCCGTCGTCCTTGGTGGGCGACAGAAGCGACACGACGTGACCCGACGCCATAGAAAATGACAAACTTGTATACGCGACAACGCAGGCCACTAAAGGATCAGCTATCGCGTCATCATTGACTTGGCATCGCGACGCGGTGTCGCGTTTGTCGCTCACTTAGGATAACGGGTGGCCTCCGTTGTCGCGTAGATACGTCTGGCATTTTCTATGGCGTCGTGTCACGTGGCGTCGCTTCTGTCGCTCACCTAGGATAGACTGTTAGGTACAAAATATAGTTCGAATTAGGGCCGTTGATATGTCGATGATGATGTCGATGATGATGCTCGATGATGACCGCAGCGCTCACAAGTCCAACTTCAAAGTTCAGCGCTCGTCCGAGTGCGCAGAGTTGAATATGACGGGCTACATTTATATATGTCACCGTAAAATTGTAAAAACAGTTAGATTATAACCTAACTAACGAGATTGTAAACTGTCGAAAGATTACAATTTAACGCATTATTTGTCGGTAAAGCTTGGATAGCTTGGATATACATATTTCAACATCACAAGGTAATTTTATAATCATAGTATGTGGTAATCGATGTCAGAAAGTATTCAATCAGTCGTTCATTCACAACTAGTCGGTCAATGTTGCCATCCCTTTATGTCCAATGACAATTATAATCACGTGATCTGACGCCATATTTGCTTCAAGTCTATTTGACGGGGTAACGTAAAACATGTAAATTGTAATCTGTTAAGTGTATTAACCCGATAAAACCTAATCTAGGCACTACCTGATTATTTATGTCGGACCCTAACCTAATCTACAAGAAAGAGACAAGAAAACGTAAATACAATGAATATTTCAAAAATGTACACTCGGAACATTGACCGGTTCACAATGTTTCGACAGTTTAAAATCTATCGAGAAACACAATTTACAATTTTACTGTGCCATATAAGTACATCGTATTAGGGCCAGTGATGTGAGATGCTCCATCTGCAGATGTGAGACCAGTCGCTCAGCGCTCGTCCTCGTCAGTTTCGCCACAGAGCGCGGCGACGAGGCCGTCGAACTCGGGCACGGCCTCTTCGCACTGGCGCAGCTGCGCGGCGAGCGCGGCGCGGTCGAGCGGCGGCGCGGCGCACGGCCAGCCCTCGCCCGCGCCTGCGCCGCCCCCCGCCGCCCGCGCGTGCATACACTCGCGGTAGAAACTAGCCAGCTCCGCTATAGGGCTGCCGTCCGCGAACGGAAACTCCTATACACCACACACAATACACACATGTTGGATAGAAGCAGGCGTCACTTCACACGGAACTAGGGTTGCCAGATAGGGGCTTATCATTTCCTGGACATTTCTGGGGTTACAAACGGAGTTGGAGTTTTAGAGTCCAAATCCAACTACAAATGTTTGCAGTTGGACGGGCAAAAGAAAAATATAGCGCGGGCGGCGCGCGCGATTTGGAGCGGGAGGCGGGGGCGAGCCGAGCCAGGCGCTCTCCTCCCGTCGCCCCTCGCCCCAACTGCAGTATGGAAGCTCCACACAGTGTTGCCAATTTAGCGACTTTGGAGCTAGAATCGCGCCGCCCCGTGGTGTCGTACCTAACTTTGTGGGAAAAAACTAGTGTTCATGAATTTCGGGTTCAGTAAAGTGTAATTCCTGAACACGGAACCACATGTGAAATTCCGGAACTTTCCCGGAATTCCCGGCCATCTGGCAACCCTACACGGAACTAATATACCATGATAAGATGACAGAGCGCGCAGATGACATGTTGCAGATGCCCTTGAATAAGTTCAAAGTTAATGTACCTACCTATACGATTTGTCACCGTAAAATTGTAAAAACCGTTAGATTATAATCTATCTCGCGAGTTTGTAAACTGTCGAAAGATTACAATTTAACGCATTATTTTTCGGTAGATTGTATTAACCCGATAACTACCTGATTATTTATGTCGAACCCTAACCTGACCTACAAGAAAGAGGCAAGAAAACGTAAATACAATGAATATTTCAAAAATTGTCACTCAGAACATTGATCGGTTCACAATCTATCGACAGTTTACAATCTATCGAAATAAAAAGCGGTAGATTACAATATAACTGTTTTTAGAATTTTCCGGTGACATATATAAATTACGGATTTTGTGATCTATGATCGAGGCTAGGCAATTAGGCATACCATCAGGCTGTCGAGTTTGTCGCCGTGTCGGGGCACGTCTATGGCTCGGCTTGCGCCGCTAGAACAGCACGCCTGCTCGCTCGTGCTCGCTTCATTACAGTCCCCCATTGATAACAACTTCATTTTCTGTTGTATTACAAAATTTTACATAGTTACAAGTTTTTTTTTTATTGCGTGATAGGCTTGCGCTTGACGACAATCATGCTTAGTGCAAAGCAATGATGAGGTCAAGGTTGGAACGCGCTTGCCTAGAAGATGCCTATTCACTCAAGTACCCCGCTATCCCAGATTGGAGCAGCGTGGTGGGTCTAAGCTCTACTTCCCTCTCTCCTATGAGAGTGGAGGCCTGTGCCCAGCGGGACGTTAATGGTTACGGGTGGATCGCCCATAAGTAACTGCTCTCGGGACATCTACAAAGAGGAGCCCAATTCTTACTTCTAAGACTAGTTTTGGAAGGAAGGATTGCAGGCAAGAGGGCTCCAGGTCGCCAAAGGCGCAAGTGGTTGGACGATATAAGGGGGTTGACACTTGACAGGGCTCGGCTACCCAAAATAGAGAAGATTTTCGCGTGATGACCTTCAAACTACCTTTGTTTTATAATCGCTTGTGATGAAAGATCTTTTTACAATTCATTAAATTTATTCTACCCTAAACAGAGCCAAAACAGATTTCGTCCGCATGGATTTCTATTTATAGGTATTGACAATAAATTAACATACCTTTTATAATTAAACTAGCTGATGCCTGCAGACTTCGTCCGTGTGGATTGAGGCTTTTTGGTTCCCGAGGGAACTCTTTAATTTTCCGGGATACTGTTATTTAGTTTCCTATGTGTTATAATCTTTCTCTGTGCAAATTTAATACAGATCTGTTCAGCCGTTTTGGCGTGAATGAGTAACAAACATTCATCCATTCATCGAAACCTTCGCATTTAAAATATAAAGTATTTTAGTATAGATGATTACATAAAGCCAGGACTACTTGGGTTTAAATCCATTACAAACCTGTAGGACCTCTTTGATTTACTGCCATTCATCATATTATGGGATAAACGTGTATCTTCAAAGTTATTTATGTCTTTACGAAATTCCGTTAAGCCATCGGTCCAGGTTATTATCACTAACATGATAAAAGTCGTTAAACGCCCGCCAACCCGCATTGGAGCAGCGTGATGGGTCTAAGCTCTAATTCCCTCTCTCCTAATTATACAAAATTAATAATAATGAACAGGAAATATTAGTTTTAAGTATTTTGCACCCCATTGTATGGCTGAATGTAACATGCTCACCTTATTACATAATAACACCGTACTATTTACCTACTTACAATCATGCAAATAAATAAATATTATATTCTATTCTATTCTATAAATATTCTATTCTATTCCTATGAGAGTGGAGGCCTTGTGACCAGCAGTGGGACGTTAATGGGTTGTAGTGGTGGTGGTGGTGGTGGAAATTCCGTTAAACACGGAGAAACGGAGGGTAGGTCAACGGACAAAAGCGATCCAAATAATTACAGACCAATTTCAATTTTGCCAACACTCAGCAAGATATTTGAAAAAATTATGCTCAACCAACTGCTTCAGCACTTTAATTCAAATAAACTTCTTCACTCCGAGCAGTATGGTTTTACTAAAGGTCGATCGACAATTGATGCGGGCGCCGTGCTGTTAAAACATATATTCGACGCGTGGGAGAAATCACAGAATGCTATTGGTATTTTCTGTGATTTGTCTAAGGCATTTGATTGCGTTGAGCACGAGACGCTTTTAGTTAAGTTGAGCTACTATGGAGTCAAAGACACTGCGCTTGGCCTCATTGCATCCTACCTCAGTAATCGCATTCAAACAGTATGTGTCAACGATGTGAAGTCATCCGGATCAGCCTCACTAATGGGTGTCCCTCAAGGCTCCATTTTGGGTCCCTTCATGTTCCTAGTGTACATCAATGATTTGCCATATTTTGTCCGTAACACTTGTGATATTGTACTATTTGCTGATGATACGTCCTTGATTTTTAAAGTCGATAGACATAAGGACAACTTTGACGACGTAAATACTGCAATTTCTCAAGTCACGAACTGGTTTACGGTTAACAATCTACTTTTAAATACAAAAAAAACTAAATGTGTCGAGTTCGCATTGCCGAATGCCAGATCCACAAGTGATATTAAACTAATGGTAAATAACGACATGTTGAAAATAGAAGATACTACTGTGTTCCTGGGGGTGACCTTAGACGCAAAGCTTCAATGGGGCACCCATATATATCAACATTTGCTGGCAAGCTTAGTTCTGCTGCTTACGCTGTCAGAAAGATTCGACAGTTAACTGACATCGAAACTGCCAGGATCGTATATTTTGCTTATTTCCATAGCATTATGTCTTACGGAATCTTACTGTGGGGTAAAGCGGCAGATATTCAAAAAATTTTTGTACTACAAAAAAGGGCAATACGAGCAATTTATAATTTAAAACCGCGTGATTCACTTAGAGAGAAATTTAAAGAAATTGGTATTCTAACAGTAGCCTCGCAATATATTTACAGTAATATAATTTTTGTAAAACAGCACATCCATAATTATAAAAAAAAATGCGATCTGCACGATAGGCCAACTAGAGGCCGTAATAAGCTCGTGACTCCATCGCTCCGCCTCAAAAAAGTCAGAAGGTCATTCGTGGGAATGGGCATTGTTTTCTATAACAAGGTTCCACAACCTATTTTGGACTTGCCAATAAATAAATTTAAGAAATCCATTAAAAGTATGCTCCTGAAAAAAGCTTATTATACTGTTGAAGATTATGTAAATGATAGAGGAGCATGGATTTGATCGCTCCAGCAATGCTGGGGACAGCGGTTACTGATTATAAATTAGTGTTTGAATATTAGTATTCAATTCGATGCTTTGATACGGGTAGACTGGGTATGTCACGCTCTCTTTAAACATTTCTGTGGTGGTGTCGTGTGGTGCGGGTTGTTACGTTCCCTCAAATATGGTCGAGCGAAGCAATGGCTGGATCATGCGTCATGCTCGTGAACGGGTGCCACCGGCGGGAATGGGGCTACTTTCTGTCTGCCCGTCTTTGACATGAATTGAATAAACAAATTTAAGAAATCCATTAAAAGTATGCTCCTGAAAAAAGCTTATTATACTGTTGAAGATTATGTAAATGATAGAGGAGCATGGATTTGATCGCTCCAGCAATGCTAGGGACAGCGGTTACTTATGTACACATTGATATAGTAATTGTAAATGAATTATTTAAAAAGAGCAACCACCGAGTTTCTTGCTGGTTCTTCTCGGTAGGAATGGCATTCCGAACCAGTGGTAGATTCACTTGACGATTCAAAAGTACTTGTAAAAGTTTATTTGAATAAAAAATATTTGAAATTGAAATATTTGAAATTGAAATTGACAGACACAATTTTAGCATTTAAAATTTCATTTTGTATGGATTCTATTGAGTAAAGAAAAGGGACAGAATCAGGAGCTCAGACATCAGAGAGAGAGAATTTTCAAAATCGGTTCAGTAGATCCAGAGATTATCCCCTACAATCTCACAACCTCAACAAACTTTACCTCTTTATAATATTAGTATAGATGAAGATGATACGAACCTTTTCCATCTTGTCTTTCTCAGCAAGCAGCCACATCAAGGGCGTTTCCGGTGGTATTTGCTGACTCAATGTGTCATGCAGTTCCTGCATTTTTATGGTGTCTACAAACGCTCCTGCAGTCAGCGGCTTTAATAAATCTAACTCTTTCTTTTCGTTCTGCTTTTTCCTACAAATCAACAATACTTTATATTCATTGAGGGAAGGAATAATTCTTGGGTAATTCACAGATGAGGGTTAGATAGGAGAAGAAAGTTAGTCATTTTTCAAGTTATATCTTTGAAAATTGCTTTGAGTATAGCAGACAGATACACTTTTACATTTATATTAGTAGGTATTCTAGACGATGCCTGCATCTTCATCCACGTCTCAATACCAAAAAATCAGCTGAAAGCATTAAAGACAGACAGACAGACATTTATATTATTAGTATGAACGGTTATGTGTTGGAGGTTGATACTTCTTACTGGCTGTTATTCGTAATCTGTCACATAGTGACATGTGGTGTTTTTGATTGTCATGATTCAAAAATATATATAATAAAAATGTCTGGTGAAAAACGGTGTTTATACTAATCAATTAAGATATCAGGCATAGGCACTGCGGGCACTCTGCTAGGCTCTTTCCATAAGGTTACGGGCCCAGAGCCCAGATAATTGCTGATATCGTAAATTGTAAAATTGGGAAATACGCACTTTCGATGATGACGGATGACCAGAGTTCGTCAGGTTCCATTTTTGGAATAAGGAAGCTTGGAGGTGCAGATGGCTTCGAGGTTTGGAAGTTCCAAGTCCAAAACTACCTGGAATGTAAAAACTGGTGGGTGGCTGTAGAAGCCAAGGAAGTCACTGCAGAACTCAAAGATGCTGATCGACAGGCGCGTACTACCATGTGTCTACTGTTGGAGCCTTCATGTTTTTCGAATGTCTACAATTCGAAGACCGCGCATGAGGTATGGCACAAGCTGTGTGGTGCATACGAAGATAAAGGCTGGGGTAGACGTATATCACTGCAGCGTCAATTATGGTCATGTAAGTTGGAAAACTTTCCGAGTATGGAGAAATATATCTCAAAGGTACTATCCATAACACAACAATTGGCTGCAATAGACGCGAAAGTCTCAGACGACTGGATCATTTCTATTTTGCTTGCCGGATTAACATCAGACTACAACCCGATGATAATGGCAGTGGATAATAGTGGAAAGGATATTAGCTTAGAGCAGATTAAAACTAAACTGCTGCAGGAGGCTAATAGACAAGCTGAAACAGCTGGAGCTGGAGCTGGAGAGCAAGCCCTTGCCTCTAAACAGGAAAAGGCACCCAAAAACAATGCTCGTAAACCAGTGCGCAAGTGCTTCAAATGCCACAAAGAAGGACACAAGGCAGCTGAGTGTAAGAAGCTGAATGCCGGTATCGTTGGTGTGTGCATGAGTACGACGGATACCAAGGTCAAAAGCGATTGGTATGTAGATAGTGGATGCTCGACCCATATGACTTACGATGCAGAAAAGTTATGTAACTATCAGAAAGTTAAGGGTAACTTGACAATTAAAGTGGCCAATGGAGATGAAATACCAGTTGAAGGTAGAGGAAATGCTATGCCACAAGTTAGCGAAAGTACAGATTTCACATTGAAAAATGTTCTACATGTTCCTCGTTTATCTTTGAACTTGATATCAGTGAGCGATCTTGTTAAGAATGATTTCGCGGTTAATTTTGACAAAGGAGGTTGCACTATCAGGAGTGCGTACACATGTGGCAGATTAAGGGTGCGTGTTGGAGGTTGATACTTCTTACTGGCTGTTATTCGTAATCTGTCACATAGTGACATGTGGTGTTTTTGATTGTCATGATTCAAAAATATATATAATAAAAATGTCTGGTGAAAAACGGTGTTTATACTAATCAATTAAGATATCAGGCATAGGCACTGCGGGCACTCTGCTAGGCTCTTTCCATCATTATGCAACAAAATAACATAGGTTTATATAGATTAAAAAAAGATTAATTTACCTTGGACTTTCTTTGGGAAAGTGATCACTTTTTATCATAATATTGTTGCTTGTTTGGAGCACATTCTTTTCCATTGGCTTGTGGTCATCTGGTAGAATGTTCATCTTTGTCCTGTATGCCACTTCAATCTGTATGGTCCCTATTGGAGTTTGCAGTTCACTCACTTTTATAGATTTGGAGTTCTCTCCTGAAATTGATAAGCCTTGATGAATGCAAGCAAACCCGCTCACTCATTTAGATCAAGAGCCAGCATTTATGGGTGTAGTATTTTTGATGTTGGTCTAAACTCAGCCTTATACTATTTTAACATGCCATTGACACTATATACTGAGTAATCAAACTAATATTATAAATGCAAAAGTGTGATTGTTTGTTGGTTTATCCTTCAATCACACCGTAACGGAGCAACAAATCGACTTGATTTTGGCATGGTTTGGGTATAGTTGAGGACCTGGAGAGTGACAAAGGCTACTTTTTATTTCAGAAAATTAAAAATTTCCCGTTGGATTCAAAAGACTTAAACCATGCGGACGGAGTCATGGGCATCAACTAGTGAAGTATAAGTAGTAGTGGGAATAAAGTAAATAAAACTTAATTTCAACTGATATCAAGAAATATGCTTTTGGCTCTGCCGGTGTGCCTTGTGTTTGTCAACTTTCAGTAATAGTAAATCCACAAATGAACATCTGCAGTATAGTTAGTTTGGTTATGGTTGTAGTAATGCCTTTCTTAATAATTAATTTAAAACATCACCCACCTAAAAAGTCTAGGTTTGGTTGTCCTCCATAAATTTTATATGATATTTGATATGACTCTCTATTCTGCAGTCTTGACAGCTTATAAGCTGGTGTTATCCTAGATATGCTCAATGTGGATTTGAGCATGATGCTCATTCTGTAGTAAATGTTTGAGACAGAGGCAACACTTTCACAGGCGTTTCCTGGTGTGAGCCTAACTGTCCATTCCTCTAGGACCATCTCATCTCCGTCGTTTGTTCGGAGAACAATCTCAATGCATAGAACATTGCTAAGTGCTTCAAGCACCTCACCGTTGAGCACTCGTTTCGTATCACTATTCACTTCAGGCACATCAGGTATCGATAGGTTGAACTAAAACAGGTAGAAACATTTTTTTAGTAATTCATTGTATCCAAATAGAATATAGAGGCAGTCTCCCAATTTTTCCAGCCAATGCTGTGTATATTTTATTGATGTAAAGTAATTCCATTCCATATTAATATTATAACTGCAAAAACATGTCTATTTCTTTGCTATGTTTTCACTACCCATCTACCCAATTTTGACAAAATTTAGTATAGTGAGAGGTTGCATCCCGAGGATGGACATAAGTGGTACCTCAGGATTTTTTTAAGAACCTAAATACACATAGTTGAAGTACCCAGGTATCAACTAGTATATCTTCTTCTTGTTCCTGTCCTTGTCCCACGCTATGTGGGGTCGGCACAACATGTTTTCTTCTTCCAATCACTTCTGTTATCCGTCAACCTCTTATTCACCCCTTTTTTATGCATTTTTTTTTATCCACTACAAGCTAGCCCTTGACTGCGATCTCACCTGATGGAAAGTGATGATGCAGTCTAAGATGGTAGCGGGCTAACCTGTTAGGGGCATGGCAGTTATATTAAACCCATACCCCTTCGGTTTCTACACGGCATAGTACCGGAACGCTAAATCGCTTGGTGGCATGTCTTTTGCCGGTAGGATGGTAACTAGCCACGGCCGAAGCCTCCCACCAGGCCAGACCAGGGAAAATTCAGAAATTCAAAATTTCCAAAAAGACCCTGCCGGGGATCGAACCCGCGACCTCCGCACGTTAAGGCAATAGCACTACACACTGCGCCACGGAGGTTGTCAAGCTACATATAAAAATATCCTCTTTCACACCATCCATCCATCTTTTCTTTGGTCTCCCTCTACTCTTTTATCCTTCCACATGCATATCTATCATTCTTCTCGTAATATGCCTTTCTTCCCTCCGCATTACATGCCCATACCATGCTAGCCTATTACTCCTCATCTTTTCTATACTTTCAAACTTCCCCTTATATATTCATTCCTAATCTTATCCATTCTAGTCAAACCACACATCCATCTCAACATTCGCATTTCAGTCGCATGTACTTTTCTTTCATCCATCCCTTTCACTGCCCAACATTCTGAACCATACAATGCGACATAAAATAAAAATTGTATTAAAGTACTAAATCGCTAGGCTGTAAATATCTCTATAAGAACAAGTTCTATGGAGAAGGAAGAAGTTTCATGTATTTTACATAAAGTTACATCCTTACAGGATTTGGCTTTACTTAAGAAAAGATCCCACAGGATTGTTAACACACAGATTCCACCATATGTGCTAACTCCACTGAGGGATGAGGGGGGTACAGGGGGATGGGGGAAGGTATAATTAACCAATGTTGACCCCTTAGAGACCCCTCCAGAGACATGACAAGTGACAACACCCAATCAAGGTAACATGTTTCAAAACCCAACCATTACTTTGATTGAATCAAAAAAATATTAGAACACAAGGAACCTTACCCACTGCAAAGTATGCAGAGAAGCCGGCGGACCTTCGTCGCTCCCTTTTACACAATCGTGTCCTATCTTTTTCCCTTGCCTACTTTGAACTACTATCTGAGCAACTTTTAAAGTCAAAATCTTCGTGAATTTGTACAATTTCACTCTATCCTGCATCTCTGTAGTAGCACCGGCCATTCTTTAAGTTTTCATAAGCTGATTAAAATGCTTTATCTCTTTATAGAAAAGGAAAAGAAATAAAGTAAGTACACGTTTGCCAGTCAGGACTGTTAACATATCACAAAACTACATTTTACTTTGTCTTCAGAATCACGCGTGGCCACTAGTTGTTTTGTTTTGTAGCGCAAAGCTCACATTTGATGTTAAATAGGTCAACAAACACAAAATTATAATCATAGATGATTATAATTATAATTTTTCTATCTAGTTTCTAATACGACAAAACAACCACAAACAATAAATAAGAGCATAGACTATAGAGATTAGAGAACAGAGAAGGAAGATCATGGACAAACATAGAGTAAGCAATGGTCTGCTGTGGGTCTGCTCCAATGAATAAAGCTCGAATAAAGATAGTTTCCTTAATCATTGGTCTGCTCGTGACAAGGGAGGACCTTTATTGGTTTAAAGGTCCTTGGCTCGAGAACAGGGTCGTGAGATACAGGGGCAGTCAACTCTGTAGGGATTGGTTGGTTCAGTAGGTGGGTTTGATATAGGGTGTTCAGTTGGAAAAAATAAATGACACAAATGATTTATTACAACGGCAGCACCAAAGCTTTTAGCTGACATGAAATGTCATACTTGTCAATTTCAAATCGAGAGTTTTCAACGCTAGGAGTAATGTGTTCTGTGGGTCTATCGATTGAAACGATAACCATCTCGATTGATACAGATCTTACATCCTTAAATTCTGCATAGGATTATTTTTATGTATTTCCCACATGCTAATTCTTGTGTAGGTAGGTATATTTTTGAAAAAAAAAAAATCAACAGTATCAAAATATTTCTTTATTCATAATATTATATAAATACGGACCCAGTGTCAGTACATATAAAACAGTAGGGAGAGCTATGGACCATCTATTTTTTTCGGCTTATGAATGATTAGGTACCTACCTACTGAATTTTACTAATATTATATTGTTTATTGTTTAATTTATTGCATGATTGTAAGTTACATGAAAAGATGTTACATAAATATGGTACATATTACAATTTACAATCTGCCAAATAATGGCGTGCAAAATTTGGAAAAAAATAATGCAGTCGAAAAATAACAAAAATCTGAAATCTTAGTGAACGAAATCAATTATTCTAAGTCTATATAAAATAAATACAAATGTCAAATACTTAATACATAAATGTCAAAATGTTAATAAAGAAAAAAGAAAGTCAGAATATTATGTTAATTATCATATAAATGCGATAGTGATATAGGTATAAATGCGATAGTGTGTTTATCTGTCTGCTCCGATTTAACGGCCCAACTTTACTACCGATTTTGATGAAATTTGTTATAGATAGGCTCCTTTTTATCCCAGAAAATTAAGGAGTTCCCGCGGGAATAAAAAAAACTTAATGCGGACGAAGTCGCCGGCTTCATCTACCTACTAGCAATATAAAGGAAAAATTTATAATAAATTCCCAATCCCAAAAAAATAAAATGATAAGTATATTATATATGGGTAAGGCTCACAATTTTGCCACTTTTTTGCTACTCAGCGTGTCCTTGTCAGTATTTCAAAGTACAGAAAAATTTAACCATTCATTGTTATTTTTGATACATTATTTGATGTCGGCACTAGCCGTTCCAATAAAGTCGCACTTAATACTATTTTAAATTAATCCAAAATATTTTTTTTTAATATTTAGGTTCATCTGATTGCTTATTAAATATATATGTCCTTTTTTCCACGGTGGCACTTCTACCGTCAATACAAAAGCTTTGCTAGATATAGATGTTCAATAAGTGTTAACAAATATTAGTAAACATTGTGTGATCATATTTAATAGGTTTTTGGGAGGAGATTACTGTAATAAAACAATTTTTCGATGATTTTAGTTTTGTGTAAAATATTGTGCTTTTACGTTACTGAATTTACGTTACTCATTTTCGGAATATTTTACAACAAAATGAAATGGTAGAATATGTTTCTACACGCTGGCAACACTCAAATGTCTCTTCACTGAAAAAAAAAACAAACGGCCATGTTGTTTTCTCAGTCTATGTCAAAACGTGGTAGGTGTTCAACGTTCGTCACAAATTTTAAAGTTGTTTTTCGGTGATTTCAAGGTAAGTTTGTAGTTTTTAACTTTAAATATGATTGAATATTATAGATTAAGTTACGAGGGATCTCTGGGATGTTGCTTCTAACTCATTAGATCTCTTTAAACAGGATTTTGAAATGAGAATACATCTGAGTATAGCACTTTCACGTTACTTTTATGTTACTTTTACGTTACTGGTAAACAAACCTTACGTTACCGTAACGTAAAGGACTTGTCCTTTCTTGTAAAGGGCAGTACATAACAGACATCTCTCAAGTTTAATTAGCATACACTAGGATTGATTTATAAATACATATTTTTGCTTGATTTTAATAATGGCATACAAATGTGTAACTTACAAAATATAGGTACATTTAAAAAGTACATTGTATTAAATCATGTACGAAACCTATCGAGTGCGAGTTCAATATATTTTTTTAAATATCAGCACCTGCGATACAAGCCTTTTAGATACAATAAATATTCCTTATACATATAATTGTTTACAGATGCCTCTGACAGCAGCCGAAAAACAAAAAAAATATCGAGAGCGATTGAAAGAGAAAAATCCTGAGAAATTTCAAGAAATGAAGAGAAAAGATTCCGAGAGAGCTCTACGCCACTACAAACAGAAAATATCTAACTATACTGAAGAACAGAAAGACGAGCAGAGATTGAAATGGAGAGAAATGAGAAAGAAAGCTAGAGAAGAAGCTCAGTCACGACAACGATTAGAACAACCAGACAATTCCCAAGTCATGAATGCAAAAAATTGTCGAAACATACAACGTAGAGTCGTATACAACCTTAGACGAGATAATGCTAGACTGCGGCGTAAGTTGGACGTCTTGTCTAAAGGCTATAAGTCTTCAAAAAAGGATGTCCAGATATAAAAAGACAATGGACAAGATGGAAGAAAATTACAATATTTTATTAAAGAAATTGGAGATTGGGAAAGAAAATCTTTCTGCTGAAGACATAACACTAGAACCAACTGAAGTAACGCCACTAAAAAGGACCGAAGAATTTATAGAAAACCACTTATCGAGTATGGAGACACCAAAAAAACAGCTTATTCAAAATAAATTACTCGAGCATAACGTTTTAACAGAATCGTTGAAGTCAAAATACAATACTTCTTCAAATACTAACAAAACCATTTTAAAAGAAATCATAGAAAGTGATATTGTGAAAAAATATAAACTGAAAACAAAATTAACAAAGTCATTGGGATTAAAAAATAATTACAAAACTTACAGAGATACAAAAAAGAAAAGACTTGAACTACAAAATAAAATAAAGGCCTTTTATGAAAGAGATGATGTAAGTAGATGTTCTGCAGGCAAAAAAGAATGTAAGACTTTGAAAAAAAATAAACAGCAGAAGAGATATTTATTGGATAAATTAAAGACTTTACACAAAAAATATGTGGAAGAAGTTGGAAAGGTGAGTTACAGCACCTTTAAAAGATATCGGCCTTTTTATATTGTCCAACAGAATTTAAAAGATTTGGATACTTGTGCATGTGTCAAACATTCGAATATAACGTTCATGGCTGACAAACTGAAATCAGTTGGTTTGGTCGATACAAATGATCTCAATGAAATTATTTCATTATTGGTGTGCGATAATAAATTTAAGAGTTGTATGTACGGGGAATGCGAAAGTTGCTCACAGCTTGTTATTGATGGAGGTGACAAGGATTTGGACCAAAATGTATCTTGGTTTGCATGGGTACAAAAAGAACATGAATATATTGAGAACGGTCATATAAAAAAAACAAAAAGAATGACAAAAATGAAGAAAGACGGTACGATAAAGGATTTGCTAAAAACATTTAACACGGAAATGAAATCATTCAAAAGACATGTTTTTAATATAAAGCATCAGTACCAACAGAAACAAGTTTGCTCTAGCAACCTAAAGGATAATGACGCCATGATACACATTGACTTTTCTGAGAATTGGTTATGTAAATATCACGAAGAAGTCCAAGCCATGCATTTTGGTGCAGCTAAAACGCCAATCACGTTACACACAGGAGTATTATATACAAAAGATGAACCACCACTTTCATTTTGTACTATCTCACCGAGTAATTCCCATACTCCTGAAGCAATATGGGCACATCTTGATCCAATATTAAAACTCGTTAAAGTTTCTTATTCGAAAATTGACACCCTGCACTTTTTTTCTGATGGACCCACAACTCAATACAGGAACAAAAAAAATTTTTACTTATTCAGCCAAAATATATTCCAATACGGGTTCTGCCATTCCACTTGGAATTTCTTTGAAGCGGCGCATGGCAAAGGAGCCGCAGATGGCATTGGGGGCGCAATCAAGAGAAGCCTCGACTTTCAAGTTGCTCACGGTATTGACGTTCCGGATGCAAAAACAGCATTTAATGTTCTGATAAAGACTGAAACTGTCATTAAGATTTTTTACATCCCCGCTGACGCAATCAAACCTCTAGAAGAGGCTATAGCAACAAAACTTATTCCTTTAAAATACACTATGAAGATTCATCAAGTAGTAGCTGTTGAAATGTTCTTAGTAAAACACAGAGAATTAAGTTGTTTTTGCCGGGATGGAAAATGCGATTGCTACTCACCAATTCTACACAGTTTTGAAATAAATGAACATCATTCTATCATCACAGAGGAGATTTTAGACGAGGTTACTGGTATAATTCATAGCAAAGTCATTAAAAAAAATGATGAAGATGAAGAAATGCAAGAAAACAATAATGACACAATTCAAATTGATGGTGACCTGGAAGAAATCGAAAACACTGCTAAAATATCGAAAGCACGTCAAAACAAAAAAAATAAAAAGAAATGTAATAGTGAAAGTTCAGATGAAGCTAATAGCGACTATTCCGAATATGATGACACTGACGAAATTTCGTTTAGTGATGATTCTTTGCAGTTTTCTTCGGATATCGATAATGAATCTATATGTGAAGAAAAAGATGATGGCCCGAAAATTGATAAAGATACCTATCTACTGGTGAAGTTCACATTAGAGAAGAGAGAAAAGTTTTATGTTGGACAGGTAATAGATATCATTGGCGGAAATACTTACGAAGTAAAATTTTTACGCCATAAGGGCAAGGGAAAATTTGTCTGGCCCATTACCGAAGATGTATCGGTTATTTGTGTGACAGATATTGAAAGAGTTCTTTCAAAACCTGTCATGCAAAGAAGGGGTACTATTACATTCGATTTATCAACATTTAAAATGTACAAAATTGAGTAGGTAAACATGCTGCCTATTGCCCATCCAATACCTAGGTCTGTACATTATCTAGACAATAATATAAAATTGTAAACATTAATAATAACTCTCAATAAATATTACAAAACTTAAACTGTCTTTTGTTTTTTTTTTCAAATAAAATCACTTATAATATTATAATGTATGTATGTACCAACGTGTGTGTAATTAGCTTTACATCACTTTTACGTTACTTTTGCGTTACGGTCACGCAAATGCATTTATGTTACTTTTATGTTACATGTGGCAAAATTGTGAGCCTTACCCATATATGACGATGCTATAAAATAGAGTAGAAATCATTTAAAACTAGCTAATGCCCGCGACTTCATCCGCGTGGATTGAAGTATTTCGGTTCCCGCGCGAACTCTTTAATTTTCCGGGATAATTTGTTATTCCAGACTATAATCTATCTCTGTGCGAATCTCTAAATGTGAGAGTTTGGATGGATGTATGGATGTTTGTTACTCAATCACGGCCAACAGCTGAACGGATCAGGCTGAAATTTGGCACAGAGATAGAAAGCACATAGTCTGGAATAGCACATACCTAGGCTTTTTATCCCGGAAAATTTAAGAGTTCCCGCGGGAATCAAAAACCTCAAACCACGCAGACGAAGTCGCGGGCATTCGCTTTCGCTAGTAACTATTAATTAAACACGTTAAACTTATAACACCCCTCTCTTTTTGCGTCGGGGGTTAAAAAAACTGAAGCTAAACCTTATCCAACTTTGGCTTATGCACGTCTATGAAGTGTCATCAGGGCAGTCTTAACCATACTGGACGCCGGGGTGCGAAAATCAGCCTGCACCCCTATTGCCAATAAAAAATAAACAAAATTTAATAATTTATTTTCTATTTTTAGGGTTCCGTACCGCAAGAGGAAAAAAAGAATTATTAGGATAACTTCACTGTCCGTCTGTCTGTTTGTCAACACCCTTCTTCTCGGGAACGCGTGGAGATATCAAGTTGAAATTAATATCAAATACTTAGATCTACGGTCCCTTGAAGCTGTAAAAATACGCGCCGAATTGAGAACCTCCTCCTTTTTTGGAAGTCGATTAAAAAAGACATGCTTCTAAGTCAACGCAATCAAAACATACGGCCGTTTAGGTATGCCGCATATTTTGACACTCTCCAATAAATCAAAACTTTAGGGTTTAGTTAATCGACTTCAAAAAAAGGAGGAGGTTCTCAATAATTAATACGACTTTTTCTGTATGTAAATCGATTTCTCCGAGATTTCAGGACCGAATTGCGTGATTTTTTTGAATCTGTAGAGAATGTTTGCGAGAAGGTCCCACAAAAATTGGCTGGCTGGCTCTCTTTTATCTCTTTTTATCAAATTTTTTAAACCACCTCTGATTTTTGAAAAGTTTGATAAAATGCACCCCCTAGGTCCCTGCGCCCGGGTGCCACGCACCCCTTGCACCCCCTGTAAAGACGGCCCTGAGTGTCATAATTATTGACAGGTAACCGTCGACAAAAATGCAACAGGTAGGTACTCCTTAAACGCATACTTTTTTCCAATAGTGAAGGTACGCTCTTTTGTATCCGATATTTCGTAACTCGTATATTCATTTAGTATTTACAAGTACGACTTTCCTTTTCAAAATAGTCACGGAGCTTCAACACTAGTTTTCTTGATAGTTTTTTAGGCACCATACATCTTTGGCGATGGATGGTTTCTATGACCTGACGGATTCATGTACTGTTGTTTAAAAATGATTTATTTTAATCACTTATTTTTTCTATGATTTTAATACATTCGTTAATATACTTAGTCATTTAAACGCTTGGGTATGTTTAAAAAAACAATAAATAATGTTAAACAAAGATAAATTTAATCGATTTTAAATATGTAACACATTTTATATGTGTCAAATCGATTAAAACTTCATCTTATAGAAAGTCGATTGTTATCAAAAGTCGAATCAGTAACGTGTTATAGCATCATTGACTCCATCTGCCAAAAGTAAAATATATGATCGGACAGAGCATAAGTCGGACGTGGTATAAAAATATAAGCTGAGTTTCGGCTACTCTGCTCATTGCGTTTTATTGTGAATATTAAAATTAAAAAAAAAAACGATTTTCTAAATATGTGACAGCACATAAATGTGACAGGCCTTGACCAAGTCTGTAAAAATGTGCGTAGTTCTAGTTAATAATAGGGTTGCTATACACAATAAAGTCTAGTCCGCACAATTCATTTTGGCAATTTTTTGTGTACATACATCAAAACTGACTAAA
Source organism: Erebia aethiops (assembly GCA_923060345.2). Taxonomy (NCBI): domain Eukaryota; kingdom Metazoa; phylum Arthropoda; class Insecta; order Lepidoptera; family Nymphalidae; genus Erebia; species Erebia aethiops. Next base: position 1,275,346 of record OV281079.1, on the reverse strand, counting down.
GTGTTATTTAATACTAGCTGATGCCCGCGACTTCGTCCGCGTGGTTCAAGTCTTTGATTCCCGCGGGAACTCCTTTATTTTCCGGGATAAAAAGTAGCCTATGTCACCCTCCAGGTCCTCAACTATACCCATACCAAAAATCAGACCTATCCGTTGCTCCGTTGCGGCGTGATTGAAGGACAAATCAACAAACCAATAAACCAACAAACCAACTGACTTTCGCATTTATAATATTAGTATGATTTACTGCCGCACTTAGACTAGCTAAATTATTACTTAAGGAACTCCTTAGTACAGATTTCAATACAAAATCTATACTACAGACTTCCTTAAGTAATGATAAGTGCAGAAGTCAGACTTACATTCGTCTCCTCAATCGTCAACACCACCCAGGTGTATTCAAGCTTCGTTCAGCTTTTGTTAGCAGTTGTTTCCTGTCGCGGTGTCGAGCCGACTATGTGTGTAGCTACCCTTATAACATATTACCACTATTATACTATCTAAAGTTAAATACTATTTATTATTTAGTTCACTTTCACTATGTTATTGCTATGGAGCCTCGAGTATGAGAGGAGAGAGAGTGGAGAACGTCTTTGTAGATTGAACAACAGTATATATGTTGATTCAAAGATTAATTAAATTCCTAATATAATTATTCAACTTTTTTTTAAATCACAGATTTGCAACAGTAAATGCTCGAAGACCAGAAGATGGTCGGGAGATGGTCCGCACGAATCACCCAAGTCCGCTCTGGTGGATACCAGGACGGAGTGACTTGTGCACAATTTTTGCTACTAAACACTAAAGCTAAAGCGCACCATTGGCGCGTCATATGACTTAGGTCGCGATTTACAGTCAAAATTAGATCATTATTGTGAAATCTTTGTAAGCCAGAATTTGGCTTACCAAATTCTGGCACGATGACTATGGTGCCCACCATAATCTACAGCCTTAAGTCAATTGGAGTCATGACTCATGACATTTGACGGTTAGTGCGATCATCATGGTAGAGTGAAAACAATCCATGTATCCCAATCCAGATGCTATCTAGATGCTAGGTTAATCTCTTTTCCTCTTATGATTACAGTCACTCGAGAGAAAAATATAGAATACCAACTGACAACCTACTGGAACCTGGATAGTAAAATAAGAGACACCTGTATGTCTTATGGAATAAACAAATTGAGTATTACGTGTTGAGTAACCCGCGCGGACCGTTTGTGTGCGAATCCTCGCAGGAGGACCCCTCCTAAGAGCCATCCATTTCACTTATTCATTCATTTAATATTAATTGCATTCATGTCATACATAATATTATAACTATAATGACATGCCCCGTCAGGGCATGCGATGGGCATACGATGGGCATGCCCATCGCATACAATACAATTAAATAAATATAAATAATATCAACATCACAAACTTAACTACATAATAATAAATAAGATCTAGTTTAATAAGCATGCCACTTATCTTAATATATAAAACAAAGTCGGGTTGTTCGAACACTTATAAATCTAGAACGGCTGGACCGATTTTCATGGTTTTTAAATAAAATAAAAGAAGAAACATTTTCCTTTGATTTTTCCATACAAAATGTTCATGGGTTTCGTAACGTGATTTTTGGCATGAGTATAGTTGACCTGGAGAGTGACAAGGCTACTTTTTATCCCGGAAAATTAAGGAGTTCCCGCGGGAATCAAAAAAACTTAAACCACGCGGACGAAGTCGCGGGCATCAGCTAGTTAATTATAAATGTCAGATTAATTACGTCAAATGTTAAACCGTCAATGGCGTGCTTAAGTTGATAACACTCAAGGCTCACTTAGTGGGTAGAATACACTACACAGAGCCCGTAGACCAATCTCAACCTATTCCGGCGGTGGGAGGCCGAGGGTCTTTCGCACCAGTCGTTCCGCAATGTTATTGAACTGGTCGCGGTCTTCTCGCCACATTTTCGCCGCGTCCACGTTGGCCCCGCTCTCGTCGTTTGGCTCTGAAAATATTTTTTTAATACATAGGCTAGCGCTTGGCTGCAATCAGACCTGCTTACAAGAGGTGATGCAGCCTAAGGTGGAGCGCGCTTGCCTAGAAGATGCCCATTCACTCTTGATTTGAAGATAGGTACATAAATGAATAAGATACAAGATGAATCAAACTAGAATCCAACACATATTGTATAAAGGAGCATGGATTTGACTCGCTCCAACTATGACTGCAGTTACTTGTATCCTTATAATGACTGGAATTTTGGTTGAAAAAAAGATTTTTAAATTAAAAAAAAACCGCATTCAAAAACTAAAAAAAACTTTTTAGTTTTTGAAGGCGGTTTTTTTAAATTTAAAAATAATTTTATTGTTTGCTTTTTAGTGCTGTAAATATAAAATGTTCTCGAAAGGTAGACAGACCTGTACCTAATAACTATCTGGGTTCGTGTCCTTATAAAAAAGTTCCTTTGATTTCCCCAGGATTAAATCATCAGACCTAATGACCATGGGACCACCTGGAAAGTATACCCTTTCAAAAAAAAAAGAATTTTCAAAATCGGTCCAGGCGTCTTCGAGTAATCGGGGAACATACATAAAAAATAAAAAAAGATTCCGACGAATTGAGAACCTCCTCCTTTTTTAAAAGTCGGTTAAAGAGCAACCACCGAGTTTCTCGATGACTGTTCATGGTAAGAACGGCATTCCGAACGAGCGGTAGACACTAGACGATTCAAAAGCACTTGAAAAAAAAATTTGAATAAAAAATATTGAAGTTTGAAGTAATTTCTTGTTGGTTTTTCTTCAATAGCGCCGCAGAGTAAACAAATACCAGGGAGAGGCATACGGTATTATTTATCCTCCTTTCTTTGAAGTCCATTAAAAACCTACATCCACACGTTCGAAGTTGCAGATGTGCGTTAGTAACCAATATCTGTAGGGTTGTTCTTTCATCATCTCAAGTCATCGTTGGCCAAATAGCCAAGCCCAGTAGTGTGGCAACTAGCCACGGCCGAAGTATCCCAGATCAGAGACGATTTAGAAATTACTAGACGATGCCCACGACTTCATACGCGTGGATTGAGGTTTCCGCAGGAACTCTTTAATTTTCCGGGATAGAAAGTAGCCACGGGTTAATCCAGATCCCCAGGGTAAAATCTCCCTCCATTCCTTTCAGCCAAATCCGTCCAGTTGTTTTTGTGTGAGAGAGTAAGAAATATACAAACTTTCGCCTTTATTATAATATAATATTAGTTTGATAAATTCCCAAATTGCTCTGCTGGGTTAAAAACACAGTGCACATTTTTAACAAACTCACTGCATCAGTAAGTTTGTTAAAAATTCCATGTGTTTATACTTATAAGATTCGCATATTATTAGGTTGGGCACATTTGGCGCACATTTTCAACATATTTTTTATTCCACTACAAGTCAGCCCTTGACTGCGATCTTGCCTGATGGTAAGTGATGATGCAGTATAAGATGGTATCGGGCTAACCTGTTAGGGCCATGGCAGTTATTTAAACCCATACCCCTAGTCGGTTTCTACACGGCATCGTACCGGAACACTAAAACGCTTGTCTTTGCCGGTAGAGTGGTGGTAGCCACGGCCGAACCTTCCCACCAGGCCAGAACAGAGAGAAAATCCAGAAATTATAAATTCCCAACTTGACCCTGCCCGGAATCCAATCAGGGACCTCCCACGTTAAGACAAAGTCGTCGTCAACAGAGATCTTTATGACTATAGCCAAGCGCTTCTCATTCTGAGAGGAGACTCATGCTCCATATTGGGTCGATGGTGGGTCAAAACGACGATGATTTGGGTAATATAGTCACCTGCTAGCATGCTGACAACGGACAGTAAGATCTTCTCCACACTCTGCACGGGCGACCAGCGTTCAGCGCTGCTCTCGTAGCCAGTGGGTAATATAGTCACCTGTTAGCATGCTGACAACGGACAGTAAGATCTTCTCCACACTCTGCACGGTCGACCAGCGTTCAGCGCAGCTCTCGTAGCCAGTGGGTAATATAGTCACCTGCTAGCATGCTGACAACGGACAGTAAGATCTTCTCCACACTCTGCACGGTCGACCAGCGTTCAGCGCAGCTCTCGTAGCCAGTGGGTAATATAGTCACCTGCTAGCATGCTGACAACGGACAGTAAGATCTTCTCCACACTCTGCACGGTCGACCAGCGTTCAGCGCAGCTCTCGTAGCCAGTGGGTAATATAGTCACCTGCTAGCATGCTGACAACGGACAGTAAGATCTTCTCCACACTCTGCACGGTCGACCAGCGTTCAGCGCAGCTCTCGTAGCCAGTGGGTAATATAGTCACCTGCTAGCATGCTGACAACGGACAGTAAGATCTTCTCCACACTCTGCACGGTCGACCAGCGTTCAGCGCTGCTCTCGTAGCCAGTGGGTAATATAGTCACCTGCTAGCATGCTGACAACGGACAGTAAGATCTTCTCCACACTCTGCACGGGCGACCAGCGTTCAGCGCTGCTCTCGTAGCCAGTGGGGTCGTCGCCCGGCGCGTGGAGGATCGAGATGCAAACTCTGCCGTCTGCGTATACTGTCATTGTAGACAAAAACTAGTCAAGTGTGTGTCAGAGAAAACTGCATATTGGGGCTGATTCTGTGTAACACAATATCTAACTGAACTAAAATTACAGGTTTAAATCTAGTTCTGTCCCTTTCCACAGGGAGTACTATGAAAGGGTTGGTAATATTTTTAATGCTGCCATTTTAGTTTAGTTTAGAGATTGTGTAATACAGAATCAGCCCCATTGTCAATGCAAAAACTCTATCATAAATAGATAGAAAGAATTTTATGCACACAAACACAGGGAAAATATTTAACTACAGTTGCCATAAGTCTTTTATTTTATTGCACGATACGCTTGACAACAATCATGCCATGGTAAGCAATGATGAAGTCTTGTTTGGAGTGCGCTTACCCAGAATATGTCTATCCATTTTCGCCTTTAGACACTTAAGTACAGTAGGTACTTAAGTAAGGTAGGAAGAAATGATTTAAAACTTATGTTTGTGGTTTAACAACATAGTATCCATACTAATATTATAAACTAGTGGTCGCCCGCAAATTGGTCCATGTACAATTTTAGATTCCTTATGAGATTATGAAATTTTACCGCTGCAAAAGGCCTAAAATAATATACAGGCTATAAAAAACTTATGCCAGTTTTTTTTAAAACTAATAACCTGAATGCCGATTTTCATGTCTCTAAATTCCAAGTTTGTATTTCTTACTGTTCCTGAGATATTGTGACTAGTCAGTGAGTGGTATTTCATTATATATACAAGCAAGACAACGGAGAAGCTCTGTAAAATTAACATTGTACATCAAAACATACAGAGTCACTCTGGCAAAGAATTAGAAATAGAATTGTTTGCAGAAAAATGCAACATACATATTTCGTGTTTCACTGAGCACTGGCTTAAGAGTGAACAATTGCCAATAACCAGGATACATAATTTTACACTGTCAAGTGCGTTCTCTAGAAAATCTGCTATTCATGGTGGATCATTAATCCTGATCCATAAAGAAATTAATAGTAAAGAACGCAAAGACATAGTAGGTCTTTCTGTTGAACGCACTGCGGAACTGTCTTGTGTGGAGCTGGAGCGTTTTATTATAGTCTGTATCTACCGCCCCCCCTCAGGTGATCTCACCCATTTTGAGGATATAATGGAAGATGTGTTAAAGCGATTGTGTGTGCCTACTAAGAAGATTACAGTATGCGGCGATTTTAATGTAAATATTTTAATGGAAAATGCTTTTACTGGTAGGTTGCTAAACATATTCAAATTTTTTAACTTGAAACATGCTTTTAGTGAACCTACTCGGATAACAGAAACTTCAGCCACTTGCTTAGACAATATTTTTTACAGTGGCGATATAATTTTGGAAAAAGCTGTTATAAACAAGCTAAGGTCGGATCATTGCGGGCAACAGATAGCTGTTGTAAGTAGTGCCAATAAAAGAAAACAAATCATCAAGTGCAGACCAATAACTAAACATAAATTGACGCAGTTTAAAGATCAAATTTCCGCCAAACTTCCTGCACTCACCTATAAAAAGGGTCACCCAGACTGCATCTATTCTAGTCTCTTCAAGACAATAGACAATGAATTTAATAAAGTATTCAATTTGAAGCAATTGATTGAGCTACTGTAGGTATTTACAAAAGTAGGGACAATTTGTACGAGTTGTACGATGAAAATCAATACAACCGGTCTTCCACTAATGTTTAACGCGTGAAAACCTACTCAAAGACTTTCAAAAATGTTTGTATTCTTGCTAAGGCACTACATATTAAAGAGAGAAATGTGAAGTCGGATAACAAAATAAAAACCACTTGGAACATAGTAAATGACGAATCTGGAAAAATAAATCTCGTGATGTCAACTACGAGATTGTTATTGATAATAATAAAATAACGTCCGATAAAGAGGTTGCAAAAACCTTCGAAAAGTTTTTCCAGGATGTTCCTATTTTGTTGACCGACTCTCTAAACTCCTCACCCTTATTGAGCGACAATGTAAAATAATGCAATGTTTCATTTGAATTTAGACACATCACTGCTATAGATGTTATAAAAAAACGTAAAATTATTAAAATTAAAAAATACTGGTGACCTATGGGGTATGTCTGTGAAAGTCATATCAAACATAATAAGCGACATTGTCCCTTACTTAGCTGTAATTTTTAACGAATGTGTAGACTTAGGCACCTTCCCGAGTCTAATGAAACATGGTAAACTCATCCCTTTATTTAAGTCAGGAAATAAAAACGATCTTAATAATTACAGACCTATTTCAATTTTACCAACTCTCAGTAAGATTTTTGAAAAAAATATTTTGAGCCAATAATTGTTAAATCACTTTAACACAAATAGCTTACTGCATTCCGATCAGTACGGCTTCACTAAGGGTCGTAATACAACGGATGCGGGCGCAAAACTTTCAAAACATATATACGAAGCCTGGGAGCCTTCACAGAATGCTATTGGTGTCTTCTGTGATCTGTCTAAGGCATTTGATCGTGTTGATCACAAAACTTTATTGCTGAAACTAAGCCACTATGGCATCAGAAATGTTGCACTCGATCTCATTGCTTCCTATCTAAATGATAGAACTCAGAGGGTATGCGTAATCCGTGTGAAATCAGAGGGCTTCACTGCATTAATGGGTGTCCCACAAGGCTCCATCTTGGGTCCTATTCTATTTTTGGTGTATATAAATGACTTACCATATCATGTCAATAATGTCTGTGACATTGTATTGTTTGCTGACGACACATCACTTATTTTTAAAGTGAACAGAAGTAAGGACAATAGGGATGATGCCTATATCAAAAATAAATTATTTCGAACTGATTATTAAATAGAGGGTCTTCCAAAAGACATAAAATTGTCATCGTCGGTTAGTTTTAAGTTTGATAACTATTTTAAAATATAGATTAAAGAAAAACAGTGCGTTGAAATTTGATGACGTCACTATTGTTATTTTCATACAACTTCCATAGTAGAAGCGCGTTTTTAAGTTTGTTAAAGAGAAGCTAATTTGATTGAGTTGTCATCATCCCTATTTGGACGATGTAAACAATGCAATATCACACGTTTGTTCTACCTAATGTAAATAATATCAATAAAACTATATTATAATGATAAATGGAGATACACTAAAAATGGAGAACTTCAATGGGGCGCTCATATAGACACTAGCGGGTAAGGACTGAAACAGTCACCGAAATAAGGGGTTTAAACACTGTTTTTTGAAACTGTTATAAAACAGAAACACTTATAACGGAAACAGAAACGATACTGTAACCCAATCAATCTTTATAAATCAATATTTATTTCTGTTAATAAGTGTTTTTATCTGTAACCCTAATAGGTACATGCCCTAACAAACTGCACGGTGTGACAACGCGTTCTTCTCACTTCATCGGACTTCACACATACTGACACAACATGGCCATGTTTGTCTTAAAACTATTGCAACCAACGGTGCTAGACCTTAGGTTCATAATTTGAATACGCGTCAACAGTAAATTTGGCAACGTCGCTATTTCGGTTACACATTAAAACACTTTACAAACACTTTCATTTCTGTTACAGATTCGTTTCTGTTACAGAAATATAAGTGTTTCGGGTTAACAGAATGAAAAACACATTCAAAAGGGTTACAGATTCGATTCTGTTACACTTTCATTCTGTAACACTTATATTTCTGTAACCTTTATGAATCTGTTTTTCAGTCCCTGCTAGCGGGTGAACTTAGCTCGGCTGCTTTTGATGTCAGGAAAATTAGACAGTTTACCGATATTGAAACGGCTAGGCTTGTCTACTCTGCTTACTTCCACAGTGAAAAGTCGTATGTATTATGTACGCATTTTATTGTGGGGCAGAGCAGCTGATATCCAATTAATTTTTATATTGCAGAAAAGAGCCATTCGTTCTATTTATAAACTCGGATAACGCGAATCACTTCGTGAAAAATTTAAACAGATTGGTGTCCTTACGGTGCCTTCACAATACACATACAATAATATAATAAGTTCAGTAATACATTTAAGTTTTCATATTTGTAATCTGTTTCTTTTGTGTTTTTGTGGTGTACAATAAATTATATACATACATACATATAATCTTTGTTAGGCAGAACATTCATCATTATAAGCAAATAGGTGATACTCACAATATATGTACTAGAAACCGCCATAAGCTAGTAACAGCGTCATATCGTGTGCGCAAGGTGCAGAAATCCTTTGTGGGGTCGAGTGTACGTTTTTATAACATGGTTCCAAAAGAGTTTCTAGATTTTCCATTACATAAATTTAAAGACTGCATTTGTTAAGTCGAGGGTATTATACTATCAACGATTTTATTAACGACAAAGTTGCATGGAAGCAACCGACCTCGCATCCAGTGGCCCAACTTGTAATGTTACGTATGTATTGTATTGCTTTAAATATTGTAACCTCATTCTTTTTTGAGAAAAGAGCAACCGCTGAGTTTCTTGCCGGCTCTTCCCAGTAGAATCAGCTTTCCGAGCCGGTGGTAGAGTCTTGACGTACCATAAATGACACAAGTAGAAGTCCTATGTGAAATTAATAAATCATTTCATTTCATACATATGTAAAAGTGTGGGTGATGAAAGTGTGGCTGTCTGTCTGCTTCGGTTTCATGGCTCATTTATTCTACCGATTTTGATGACGTTTTGTACAGAGTTATATCCTGGGGAAGGACATTAGACTATATTTTATCCCGGGAAATTAAAGAGTTCTCCTGGGAAAAACTCGGAACTTAGCCTTAAAAATCGTAATCCACAAAGACAAGTTGCAGGCATCATCTATTTATGAGGAGGAGGCTACGTGTGTGTATTAAAGCGGGGCAGTAGCAGATAATGTGTAAAGACGTTCCCTCAGCCTAACATCAGAGCCTGCACACATCTGTTTCTCGGAGTTTTAGGTTGAACATGTGTCTGTTCAGTCCGCAATGCCTAGCGCTTTGGAGTGTTTCATTCCTGGTAGTAATCAATAGTTACTCACTGTTGGGATGAAACATTTCACAAATGAACTGCATCTTCGGTGGACTCAGGGGATAGTCTGGCGGAAACAGCAGTTTGGCTGGAAATATGCCACCTTCAAAACATGTGCCTTCTGGACCCCTGCAAATATAACAACTAGGTTAATATAAGAGCTGTAAAGTTACCTTAACAGTAACGGCTGTGAAGAGTCTTGAGCATATTGGCTCAATGCATGAAGCAAACATGGTATGGAAAACTTACTTATATAATATTATAAATGTGAAAGTTTGGATGGACATATCCCTAGGTGATGGATACTGTAAGCATAGAAACCGAAGAAGTTATCATATATAGTGATAGTCAGGTTGCTCTCAGAGCATTAGAAAGGAAGGATACCACATCAGCTCTAGTGAAGGAATGCAAACGTATCTTGAACTCATTAGCTGAGAGGATAAAAGTCACAATTGCCTGGGTTCCTGGACACCAAGGAAACAAAGGAAATGAAAAAGCAGATGAATTAGCAAGAATGGGAGCAAGCACTCCATTCTGTGGCCCCAAACCTTGCTTACCCATTCCATACTCGATCACTATGAAAGTGATCGAAGGAATTGTAGAAAGAGAATCGAATTCAAGATGGAACAACTCTACACAATATAGGCATTCAAAGTTGGAAGGCCCGCCTGGCCACGGCGGGCGTCCCCTCTATAAGTACATACATACATTACCTTACCAAACAATTGCTCCGTACAGAATTCTGGGTAGTATGATGGCCGTATATAGCCATTTAAATAGGAGGTAAGGTAATAGTATAAGATATAAATTATGTATAAAAAATACATACGCAATCAAAGCCTCCCACTCAAAAAAGTTCTCTTCATTAATTGGCCCTGCTATTATCCCTTCTGGTGGATTAAGTGTTAATTCTGCAAACAAAAATATGAATAACAGGGGACGCTGTAACATCACTTGACATTCAGTGCAGGGACCCATTCCCAACTAGTTTTGACAATATTTAATACAGAGAATATACTTTCTATCTCAGATATCATTGATCTTCATAGGGATTAGTAAATAACCTCATTCAATGTCAACGCAGTCCCAAGTGTTATCTAGTAAGTACATCTATCTATAAATAAAAGCAAAAGGTCACTCACTCATCACGAGATCTCAGGACCTATAAAGCATACAGACTTGAAATTTAGAAGGTAGATTCCTTCTATGATGTAGACATCAGCTAAGAAACGGTTTTGAGAAAATTCACCCCTAAGGGGTTGAAATGGGGGTTGGAAGTTTTTATGAAAGTCCTTTGTTTTTTTGTAGTTAGATACTGGAAAATGGGGATTTAGGTTATTAGTTTTACATAGTAATAACCTGCATTAGCAATTTTATGAAAATCTTCTGTTAGCGGCGCTCGATGAATATTACATTATAGCAACTTCAAAGTCTAACTATTTGATACTCAGATTTGCCTCGAGTAGCAAATGTTATAGAAAGTAGACCTATCTATACCTTGATGGCGAGTGGTTATGGATCTAGTTGTTGTTATATTGTTACATTGCAATTATAATAATAATAATAATAATAATAAGCTTTATTTTTCTCCATCTGTTACAATTTTTAGTTATTATGTTAGTTGTGTTAGTTGGGTTAGTAATCATTATTGAGATTTAAAGGTAAGTGTTAGTTGGTTAGTAATTTTAGCTTCAGATGGGTCCCATATCCTGGGTAAAAGCCTCCTCCATTTTGTGCCAAGTTTTTTTGTTGTTTGCCACCTGCATCCAATTGTCTCCTGCATATTTTTTTATTTCATCAGACCACCTTGTCTTGGGCCGACCTACGCTTCTTTTTCCCTGTGGACCTTTCCACTTTGTAGCAGTTATTGTCCACCTTTGGTCCCTATATCTTGCAATATGACCGGCCCACCTCCACTTCAATCTCATAACCTGTTCCAGTGCATCTGCCAGTTTGGTCTTTTTCCTGATCACCGTGCACCTTACCTTATCAATCCTTCTTAATTTGAGGATACTCCTCTCCATGGCCCTTTGGCATGTTCTAATCTTGTTCTTGACTTTTTCGGTACACACCCATGTCTGACTACCATAAGTTAGACATGGCAGAATGCAGGTGTCTATAATAGTTTTTTTCAGGTGCAGTTCATATTTTCCTTTTAGGATTTCCTTTTGAGACCAAAATTTGTTCCATGCAATTTGGATTCTTCTATCTACTTCGTCATCATTATTATTTATATTGAATGACATTTTTTTGCCCAAATATATGTAATCTTTCACGTATTCTATCGTCTTCCCTTCTACACTGATAGGAGTTTCAGATCCGTTTGTCATTAATTTAGTTTTGGAAGTATTCATTTGCAGTCCCACCTTTCTGCTTTCCAAGTCCAACTCGCAAATCATCTTCTCTAGTGCTTGTGCGCTTCTGGCGAAAAGTATTATATCGTCTGCGAATCTTAGATGGTTCAGTCTCTGGTTTCTTATAGGGATGCCTTTGTTTTCCCAGTCTACTTTTTGAAATATATGGTCCAGTACAGCGATAAATAGTTTGGGCGACAGAGGGTCTCCTTGTCTGACCCCTTTTTCAATTGGAAAGTACTCGCCAAAGTTGTCTAGTTTTATTCTGCTTACACTTTTCAGGTAGATGCGTTTTAATATGTTAATATACTTCTGGCTTATGCCGCATGATTCCAGTGCTTTCCATATTGACGTGTGTGTTATGCTGTCAAATGCTTTTGAGTAGTCTATAAATGCTGTATACAATATTTGGTTAAATTCAGTGTATTTTTCAATCACTTGACCTAATACATGGATGTGATCAATTGTTGAGAAACCAGATCTGAAACCAGCTTGTTCGATGGGTTGTTTTCCGTCTATTGTAGGTGATAATCGGCTATTCAGGATTGATGCGAACAACTTGTATATGCTGTTTAATAAGCTAATTGGTCTGTAATTTCCGATATCTAATGGATCACCTTTTTTGTATAGTAATATTATGTCTGAGTTACACCATTGCCTGGGGACCTCTTCTTGTTCTAGAACCATGTTGAAAAGTTTTGCTAAACTTGTTACTATTATAGGTGCTCCTAGCTTTAGGGCCTCGTTATAAATGTGGTCCGGTCCTGGACTTTTTTCTGATTTAAGCTTCTTTATGTGTAACATTATCTCTTGTATGGATATTTCGTCGACCTCGTTTTGATTTCTAATTGTATGTGTGGTGTTGAAGGGGGGTTCGTTCTTAGTTCGATCTTCTGTTGGATTTTTATAAAGTTCTGAATAGTATTTCGTAGCATGTATTATGATGTCTTTTCTACTTTTAGTTTCTCCTTCACTAGTTTTCATTTTCTGGATCCAATCTTTGTGAGAGCTAAGTTCTTTGTACGCTCGTTTTGAACTTCTGTATCTCAGGAGGTTGTTTTCAATAACTGTAATTCTGTGTTTGTTGTAATCTTTCCTGATAGCTTTATTTGTTAGTTTGAACAGCTTCGAGAGTTCTCTTTTATCCTTCTTGGTTTTGTTCTTTTTTAATAAACTTTCTGTGCGTTTGGTTATTAGTTTTTTCGTGTCTTCACTGAGTATGTTCTCTTTCTTTTGGATTTTCTGGTTGTTAATATTTTTCAGGCTTTTTGTTATTACCTCTACTAGTTTATTGTAGTGTAGTTGTACATCTTTAGCGTTTGCTATTTCATCCAATAGACTCATGTTTTCTGCTAGTTTTTGTAAATAAATGGATTTTCCATAATCTGTTTTAGGTGTGTGAGGTAGGGACTTGTATGATTTTCGGCTCTTTTTAGGTAGCGTTATGAGGAGTGTGGCTCTTAGTAATCGATGGTCTGAGGAGTGGTTGACTTTATTTAGAACCTCTACATTTGTTACTAATTTAGGATTGTTACATAGTATAAAATCAATTTCATTCTTTGTCTTCTTATCAGGTGAGATCCAAGTCCATCTACGGCTTTCTTTCTTTTTGAAATATGTGTTCATTATGCTTAATTTGTGTTCAGCTGCATATTGTAGTAGTCTCTCTCCTCTGTGGTTTCGGTCTCCGTACCCGTATTTCCCCAAAATTTGATATTCATGCGGTTTGGGTTGCCCGATTTTCGCGTTAAAATCTCCAATCACTAGGACTGTTTTATCTGCTTGGTCATGAGCTAATGTTAAGTCTGAGTAAAATTTGTTAATTTCGTCATCACCATGGTTCTCTGTTGGAGCGTATGCCTGGATCAGTGAGATTGTTTGATCCTGGAATCTTAGTTGAAGTAAAGCTACTCTCTCGGATATACCAGAAAAATTTACTATGTTGTGCTTGTGTTCTTTCTTGATTAAGAAGCCTACTCCGTACAGGCCTTTAGTTTCTCCTTTGTAGCATAAAATGTATTCTTGGTATTCTTCTATTTTGCTGCCCATCCTTCGGACTTCAGCCAGCCCAATAATATCGTAGTTTATTGTTTCGAGGGCATGGCTCAGTTCTAGTAAACGTTCTGGAGATGACAGTGATCTTACGTTGTAAGTACATATCTTTAAGTGGGTATCATTTATAGGTATATTATGTTGTTGCGTATTAGCATTTTGTTGGTTTGCTTCTGTTTCTTCTTCATCATTATTGTTGTGTACTGATCTTTTTAAGCTTGTATGTTTTCCATTATCTATGAAGTTATTTGATTTTTTGTTTGTATTTGGATTTTTGTTTGTAGTTTTATTTCTTGGAGGGTGGTGGTCATACTTCTCCACGATGACCGGTCGGCTTGGAGAAGGGTTCCGGTTCTCTTTGTTTTCTGATTGCTACTTTTTACCTAAAACAGTAAGTGAGTTAGATCTCCCGCGGTGTATTTGTTCCAACTTTTTTGTTTTGTTCGCTTTTGACGGAGTGGAGAATACTTCGCTATCCGACTGCACGTTTTCTTTTGGTGACTTGGATGGGGAGCGTTTTCTTTTTTCTATAGGCTTATCTTTTACAATTAACCTGTCATAGCGAATAAAGGCCTGTTTTCCTTTTTTAATTTCCTCTTTTTGTTGTATTTTTAGCTCTTTCCTCTTAATTAGGACTTCTTTTGTGAAATCTTCGCTGATATAAATGTTCTGTGGTAAGAACTTTTTGTTCTTGAGCATTAACATTTTGCGCCATTCGAGGGTGACTGTGATAATGATAGGTCTTATTTTCTTTCCAGTTGGTTTCCCAAGTCTGCGTGCGCTGCTGATTTCCCATATGTCCCAAGGTTCGATGCCACCTTTTTTACTGACTTCATTAAATACTTCTAAAACCCGATGTAAGAGTTCAGCAGGGCTTTTCTCCGTTTCCGTGACACCATGAAGTATTAAATTATTTTTCCTTAAATCCCTTTGTATGTTTTGCAGTTTATTTTTGAGTATATTGACCTCTTGTTTCAATTTTAGGTTTTCTTCCAATATTGGTTTTAATTTTTTTGCAATTAATTTAATATATCTCACATGTTCTTGTTTCTTCCTAAACAAATGGCGAAGACTGTTTTGTATATTGTTAGTTTGCATCTTAAAAACCCTATCCATCATCATATGCAAGTAGGTCTATAACACTTCCCCAATAGGGGTGAAATAGGGTTGGAAGCTTACATGAGGGTTTTAAGTTTTTTAAGTTAAAGACTTGAAAATCAGCATTTAGGTTATTCGTTTTAAGTAATAATAAACTGCATTACTGCAATTTTACGATTCCCCAAAGGGCGTGAAATAGGGGTTGAAAGTTTGTATGAAAGTTCTATGATTTTGAAGTATAGACATGAAAATCAGTATATGTATATGTATAAAACAAAGTTGGGTTTGTTCGAACCCTTATAACTCTAGAACGGCTGGACGGATCTAGATGAAATTTGGCACAGAGACAGATTATAGTCTGGAATAGCACATAGGCTAATTAAAGAGTTTCCGCAGTAACTAAAAAACCTCAATCCACGCGGAAAAAGTCGCGGGTATCAGCTAGTATATACATAGGTAATACCTATAAGGTATATAAAATTGTTAACTAATCAACGCACAGCTTGAACGGCTGGGGTTAGAAACTTGAAATTTTGACAGTAGGTTCCTTTTGTGACGTAAGCGCTTACTAAGGAAGGATTTTTCAAAATTCCACCCCTGAGGGGGTGAAATAGGGGGTGAAAGTTTGTATGAAAATCTGTCATTGCTCAAGTTATATCCATGAAACTTGGTACCTATATGAACTACTGGTTGAAAATGAAGACATATGTGTTTTACAGTTTTTAAAAATTCTACCCCCGAAGGGGTGATATAGGGGATAAGAGTTTGCATGAAAGTCCTTCAATACTCAAAATATTCTCAAGTTACATAAACAAAACTTGGTATTTCGCTTTCGTTAAAAAATAAAGAATTACATGTCACAGTTTTTTAAAAATCAACCCCTAAAGTGGCAAAACGGGGGTTGAAAATTTGTATGAAACCTATAGACATGAAACTTGGTATATTTAACCAGTATGTAAACCAGTTGATTGAGAGGCTCAGCGGAGCTGGTGTCGGCTGCTCGATTGATGGCGTAAGCATAAACAATCTCAGCTATGCGGACGACATGGTTTTGTTGAGCCCCTCAGTAGGGGGTCTCAGGCGGTTGTTGCAAATATGCAAAGAGTATGCCGAGGTGATTGGACTCAGTTACAACACTAGGAAGAGTGAGTTTCTTGTTTTTAGGGGAAAAAACAAACTAGACACATTTAAACCTATTTTACATCTATGTGGAAATCCCCTGAAACAGGTTTCTGAGTTCAAGTACCTCGGGCATATAGTGACTGACAGCCTGAGAGACGTCAGTGATATTGAACGGGAGCGCCGGGCTTTATCGGTCCGGGGCAATATGTTAGCCCGCAGATTTGCACGATGTACTGCGCAGGTTAAGTTGGCCTTATTTAGAGCGTACTGCCAATATTTCTACACGTGCAGTCTGTGGACAGACTATACGCAGCGGACCTACAGTGCCATGCATGTTCAATATAACGATGTGCTGAGGGCGGTGCTGAGGAGGCCTCAACACTGCAGTGCGTCGGCAATGTTCGCGGACGCTCGTGTGGATGATTTCTACGTGATCGTACACAAGAGTGCCGCGTCTATGATGTGCAGGCTAGTGAGCAGCACTAACACCCTCCTCAGCACATTGGCTACTAAGCTGAACAGCCCTCTCTGGAGGTGCTGGAATGGTGCACACATTCGCGTAAGGAGGCCGCAACGAGCCTTGTAGATGTGTGCTTTAGGTATAAGCATAGGTTAGGTTAGGTTAGGTATTTTTTGTTTTGTTTTTTACTAACATAGGTTAAGACGTCATTGTTACTAACAAATTATGGGCGGGCAGTTGCCTAAAATAAAAACTTATTTATTATTTATTATTTTTATATGAGCTGCGAGTTGAAAATTAAGAAATATGTGTTTCACAGTTTTTGAAAATTCTACCCCCAAAGGGGTGAAATAGAGAGTTAGTCTTTCAATCACGGCACAACAGAGCAACAGGAATTTTGCACGGGTAGTTGAGCATTGAGCTAGAGAGTGGTATAGGCTAGGCAGGCTAGTGCTTGTGGGAAAACAAACTTATACCACGCGAACGAAGTCGCGAGCATCGGCTAGGATAATAATAAAAAACAACTTCAGTCAACTTCGTCTTGATTCAACACCTACAATTTCAGATTTGTTAGGGGTTGAGTTAAGTGTCCAAACTCCAAAAGATACAGAATTGCAGACTGTGCAGTGCAGTGCAGATGTGACAACCTCTCTGGTGCAAAATATAGTTACTTCTAAACCAAGATAGCTCCATTTAAACAGACATAATAAGTAACTTTGTAAGTATTATAGCCTTGAAGACTGAAGTGATACTTACGTTTGTATTCGGCCATTAGCCTCCTTAATGCCGACCCAGCCATCATTTGGACGAATTTATCGGAATTTATAGCCAATAATCACCAAAATAACAGCTTAATCACACCTAGGATCGATATTAAACCGTCAGGTTATGTTTGATACTGGTTTATCTCAACGTTACGAAATACCTAATGAAACTATATTATTACTTAATCAGTAATTAATATTAATTAATTCCAGTGGAATCAAAAGGCAATGTAAATCTGTAAGTTGGAAGAGTGGAATACCGATGAAATACAGAATACAATACAGATGTCAGATAACATACCAACCAGAGACAAGTTAACCAGAGACCAATAGTTACCAACAATACCAATTACGACCAGAGACAAGTAATACGAGCTTGTCTCTGACCAGAGATAAGTAACATAAAGTTACGACCACGGACCATGAGCTGCCATGGAGCTTGCCAAGCCAGGCTGCCAAGTTGCCAAGTTTTAGAATTTACATTGACACTGACATATATCACGACCTCAATGACAAGCAGTTTTTTTTAAACTGGTTTAACCAAAGAAAATATACTCTCTATGGGTTTAACAGCTCTGGATTCTAGTCTTTCTGAGCAATGATAAACAGGTGACAAGCCCACAGACGAATAGTTATCGCTAAATGTTGTAAAATAGCTATCTCTGTGAGCTATCTTGATAAGTCTTGCTTTGGCCTAAGCACAGACGTGTGGCACAGACATATTAAAAAAAAGGTCTAAGCCATAGAAATAGTAACAGCTTCATTCCGAAAAAACGGTCATGGGCCCAGCCGTTCTCGTGTTTGAGCGAGACAAACGAAAAGCAATTGATTTTATATAGTTAAATATATAAATTAAATAGATTCAAAATAGGTAAGTACATATCGACCATATATAACCCTAGGTAAGTACCTACACCTTCCTAACGTCACGAAAGTATAAGACGTGATGGTAGTAATTAACCACGGTATCTGAACAACTAAGCTACGAGGGTTCCATACACACCCTAGTTTAGTCATTTATTTATTGATAGCTTTCATGTCTTATACATTACTCTTACTCTTACTTACTAATACATTATACTATGTAGTAATAGTAGATTACTATTATATTATATTATATATTACTATTACTCTTACTCACTTCTTCTTCCTGTCCTTGTCCCACGCTATGTGGGGTCGGCACAACATGTTTTTTCTTCCACTCACTTCTGTTATTCGTCAACCTATCATTCTTACTCCATAGATTTAAAGGTCGCGCGAAGCGCGCGCGAACCTTTAAATCTATGCACTCAAGATGAAAACCCCCTTTGCAGCTCGAGCATTTAAGAGCATAATTTGTTCCTGTAATTTGCTTGTCGCATTGCGGACAGTTCATTTTTGCTATTAATTTAAGTAAACGGTTTTGACTAATCATGATTCAATAGGGCGGTTGTGTGCTAGAGCTGTGTCGTTAGCGATGTTTACTAGGCGCGACAGGGATGCAACTCGTTGTAATCCGTTATTGTGAGTAGGACGGGCGTATATGCGCGGTCATGGGCCTCCGGCGCAATACGACCTTGGCCGAGTGAATCAGCTGTTTAGAGTTTAGCACTACTTGTAACGGCGAAATCGCATACTATTTTCAGAAATTTTCACTTTTAAAATCACTAATTTTTGAATATGATAGCACTATTACTTGTCTTTCACTTTTCACTTTACTCAAGCGTATTGTTTTATTCCGATTTTGCTAAAGTAGCTACTTTTATTTTAATTACGGGAGCGGCACGGATTCACTGTTTATCGTTTGACGCACCGTGACTCAGTTTGAGAAGAGCCCACGTCAAACTCAGCCAAATTTTTTTAATATTATCACCATCTCACAAAAATATACTTATGTACATATGTGTGAAAAGGACACCAACTCGTTACCCCTAGAAACTTTTTTGAAAAAAAAAAAAAAAAAAAACTAGGTCTGGAAAAAAGAAAATCCTATGTGAGTGACGTAGAGTAACCCATCAGTCATTAGAACTTTGATGGCAAGTTGACAAGAGAAGTTAATAATTTAATGAATTTAAACTAATAATTTTAATTGATTTTCACTTAACAGAATGATAAAATTAATGATTTACAGATTATTCCGGTAGGTACCACCTAGATAAAATTTACTTAGGTACCTAATAAATTGCGTTTTTGTGAAAGCTTTTGTCATGCTCAGTCCGCTTGCTCATCATCGGAAACCGATTTTGCGGGGCTCAGCCCACGTCAGACAAGCGGTGGCAGATTTTATGTCAACGGAAAATTAAATTTAAGTCGGTCAAAACAAAGTCGTTGCTTCCTAGCCGATCCGATTACCGGTGGAAAATGAAACGTTTGGAAATGTATAGGTACGCTATACGTATACAATTAGTACACACTCACCGATTATTGGAGACTTCATGACGTAAACTTTCCATGATAGACACCAGCCAAGTGACGGACTGTGCGTTGAGTCGGTCACAAAATCGGTGATAAACGTAGGAAAAATAACCTGGTCGAAATCCCTGAATCTGTTTCGATGATAAACAATCATAATAATGCACTTTAGCGTAATCTGAAGGCAAATGATGATAATATGGTGCTGATGATAATTATTATACTTAACTTATTTGTTACAGTCATGCTCCATTTCGTATTAATAATAAGAATAATATTAGCACAATAATTTGGAAAGAAAATGTTTTGGAAAACATTCTCAAAGAAATTCCGGGACATATAGAACTAAAAAGGTTTTTTGGACCATCCGCTGAAGAAGTAATAGCTGTTTTTTTAATTAGATTCATTTGTAGAATTTGATTATTATACCTAAGTGAAAGATAAATCTTTAAGCTATTGTATTTACTCTTACTGAATAAATTGTACATAACTACTGAATTATTTCCACAACTACCCACTGCCCCCACTCGTGATTATAAGAGAAACTACCTATGTTTAATCTACCCGTATGGCGCAATTATTCCAATTCTCATGTCATCCAAATCACCTCTTTCACGGTTGGCCCGGACTCAGGTCCATCAGCCAGGATCAGCATCTTATCAGTTTTGTAATTTACAGTAAAAACCTTATATTCCAGATAGTGAAAAATGTAAACTTGGAAAATAAAACGTGCCTCATAACCGGTGCAAGTGGCAGTATTGGGTTAGAGTTGACACGCTGTCTGAGTTTACGTGACTGCAACGTCCTGATGGCTTGCCGAAATATCTACAAAGCATCCCAAGCCGCAAAACGCATCTGTGAAAAAAGCGATCGACTCACTTACTACGATGTGAACCTAGCTTCTCTAGCCTCAGTTAGAGAGTGTGCAAGTCGTATAGTTAGAAATGAAGAGTAATTAATTGATAAATTATTACATTCCTGTAAATTTTGTTCCGATGTAAAATTATAGTAGGATTATGTTTTTAGGAAAATTGATATTGTTATTCTCAACGCAGCCACGTTTGGAATACCCTGGACACTGACGAAGGATAACCTCGAGACAACGTTCCAAGTCAATTTTCTGAGCCAGTACTATTTGTTGCTTCTTGTGGCAAAAAGTCTAGCTCCTGATGCACGTATTGTATTTACCTCGGCTGAATCACATAAGTTAGTTGCACATCCTATTATATTCTGGAGTGATTTTAGAAATTACATGCATTAGCGAAGGTACTTCCAACATGTTTTGTGATAGTACTTATGATGTTTATTAATATATTTAAATAATTTCTAGCCGAGCATTAGCTCGTGTACATGCCTACAGGATGGCCCAAATAGTGACGTCCAACGAAAAAATTTTGATTCCTCGTACCTAGACCTATCAGAAAATACCAAGAAAATACCCAATGTATGTTCAGCGAATTTTGGTAGTTTTCGAGTTATATTTTTTCAAGTTTTTTCGTGCGATTTCTGACCGAGTGAGTGTTCATTTTTTTACTCTCTCATTTATTTATACAAATTTTTATAAAATTATTTCTAAACACATTTTACATAAATATATAAAAATACTATACCAAACACATTTAAAAATAATCCTATAAAACTTCCACCCACTGCTTAAAGACCCAAGCAGCCGGTGGTCAGGGCTCCAGAGAGAGGAACTTCCTCACAATTCGCGCCGTCTCAAGGATAACCGCCGACCCTTAATCCAACAACCAAGCGAAAGCTTCTTAAGGTGTTGATCGAAACTTTTCGCAATAAGACCATTAACTGATACAACCATCGGTACAACATTCGTTGAGTCAACACTCCACATGGCGGTAATCTCGTGAGCAAGGTCCAAGTATTTCGATACTTTTTCCTTTTCTCCTTCCACCAGGTTATCATCATGTGGAATAGTAACATCAACAATTGTTGCTCGGCGCGCTGAGCGGTCGACTAACACTATGTCAGGTCTATTGGCAAACAATAAACCTATCAGTGATAACCGACCGATCCCAGTAGAGCAAGGCACTACTATTTTCGAGAACTGGCACTGGGTCATACCTATAGTATGGCACCTCAGTCTCAACAAGTCCGTACTGGAGAGCCAGTTGTTGGTGGATTATTTTGGCTACTTGATTATGTTTTTTTTAAATTATTATTTAGTGTCTATTGCTGTTGCAAGAGTTGTTGTAAGAGTCGCTGATTTGACTGAGTTGTCATCATAATTAATTGTAAAGTATTATTCTTTTTAATGTATACCGATGTTATTTATATTGAAAATCTAATAAAAGGAAAAGTAGACTGACTGACTGATCCATCGACGCACAGCTCAATCCATTGGACTAGAAGTGCGTTTTTAAGTTTGATAAAGAGTTGCTGATTTTATGTAGTTGTCATCATCCCTATTGAAATAGGTAGATGACTATTTAGATATGCATTAATACTCGGGTTCTTCTGCTTACAAATCCACTAAGAGGGTTTCAACTCTTATGTTTGTAACGATTATTATCAGATATTGGTGATAAGTAGCTTTTGCCCGCAGCTTCGCTCACGTTTATTTCAAATTTCATACCAATTTTTTAACCCCTATATTACCTCCTTTAGGTTTGAACTCCGAATCCTTTATTAGCGGATGCCTACGTTATAAAAGCTATCTGTTTGCTAAACAGCCCGATCAGTCAGTCAGTCACCTTTCCCTTTTGTAAATCTATAGATAACCAACGGCTTATAATAACGTGCTTTCCGAGGCACGGAGGAAAATAGCCTTCAAATTCGGTTACCCATCCAGTTTATACCGACTCGGATTAAAGTTGCTTAGCAATCCCAATCGACTTAATATTATATGCGTTGTCACAACCAGGCCAATCATCCCTCTTGAGGTACTCTACGGAACTATAAAAACCACCATGGATTGTATTGAGTGCTAATTGGTTAACGTACACATTGTGATTAAATACATTTTTGCTAGTGCATTTTACGCCTTTGCGTAGTAGCACTTCATCATCATTTTTTAAGAATCAAATTGTAAGTTCAGAACCTTCCGCCTTACCGCCTTTGGCGTTCGATTTCTCACAATAATGCCCCCAAGGGCAAAATTCACACAGAACGCGGCCGCGGGTCGGCGGCGTGGCGGGTAACGCTCTGTGATGTCGTCCATATAAATATAAGGAATTAAACCCACCGCGCACCCAACCCGGCCCGCGCCCGACCCGCGCCCGGGTTGGGTGCGTGGACTAATAAAGGAAGCTTGGAACCCGAAAAGTTTTTTAAATTAGTCGGAAGTGACGTAGACAGGTATAAGTATTTTGAATCTAAAGTTGAAAATTCGACTCGAACCTCTGTCGAACGTAAACTTTTCACTTACGACAAAAAAATTTCCGACTTGTGTTAGTGTTAAGATGGTAATCATTTTATGCAAAGTAACTAGTACACTTCATAGCAAGCATGTTCACAAAAAAAGTCCGGGAAAAAGCATTACATAAAAAGAAAAAAAATTAACACTCACTCCCTCACTTAATCTCCTAAAAAAATTTAAAAAATTATAACGCAATAACCACCAAAAATCGCTGAACATACATGGGGTATTTTCTGATAGCTCTAGGTACGAAGAATCAAAATTTTTACTTTGGACGTCACTATTTGGACCATCCTGTATAATATTTATTTCAATCAATTTTCAGGAACATCAATTGGCCACCGCAAAACATTTATATGCCCATTTTAGAAAATCTTTCCCTACCTAAACACGAGTATACTTCCATAAAGTCATATAACATTTCAAAGTTGTGTGGTGTTCTGCTAATGCATTATTTGAGCAACCAATGGAGCAGCACTGAGAAGTCTGTGTTCTGCGCACACCCTGGCTCGTTTATTAAAACCGGCTTATGTCGTAACTGGTGGTTGTATGAAGTTCTGTATATCCTTATGCTTCCGTTTACCAAGTCTGCTGTGAGTATAACTATTGAATGCGTAACCACTTTGATTTTTAAGAGCGAAAACGTCCTGCATAGGGCTCGGAAAAAACGTCTGACCGAAACTTCGCTGGAGGGAAAAGACATTTTATCCGGTCGTCTAGCATTTCCGCTTCATATAAAAGTGGTCGGCATTTTTATCAGATCGGTTTGTCGTAAAAAATGTAACCACATAATTTTTCATCAAATCGAACTTTATGTATTCCAGGTGCAAGGCGCTAGTACGATTATTTACTGCGCCACATCTCCGGATCTCAAAGGATTGACTGCAGCCTACTTTAAAAACTGTAAGCCATGTGACGAAAGTGAACTTGCTAAGAATTATTACATGTCATATAGAATTCATGATCTCATACTTGAAATATTACGTGAGCGTGTGCCTGATTTAGATACAATTATGTCTGACTTTAACTATAGTAAAACTATGTGAGCCATTTGAAGATTTTAATAAATATATTAGTTGAAAAGGTCTTTGCATTGTCAAATTAACAGTGGGAAAAATATTATAGGCATCCTACAATTATACCAATGAGGCGAGGAGTGATCAGTGGGTGAGATGGAAAATAGCATCACCGATCAGAAAAAAGAGTAGCAGATCATAGATTATAATTCGTAGATTGACTGCCTCGGTGGTCTAGTGGTTAGCATGTTCGACTGCGGCTGACATGGTCCCGGGTTGGAGTCCCGGGTCGAGCCTTAACAAGTATTGGGTTTACCCAATACTTGTTAAGGCTCGACCCGGACAAGGAAATTCTCGACAAGAAAATTCTCCAGTCCTCCAGTGCATTATGGATCTAAAAACTAACATCAAACAAAAAGTTGGCACCTGCGAAAAAAATAGTCGAAAAGGCAAATCACAAAACTGTCCTTGCAGTCCCTATGATTGCCGATAGAAGTGAAAACGATATGAAAAAAAATATTTCAAATATATACCTTAAAACTAAGGAATTAAAGTTTAATTACAATTACTAAACTGTCATCAGCTATGTATATTATGTATAATTTCCTAAGCTAGGAGCCTCTTGCTATATCTACTCTATGGTTACTTGTGTCTGGGGCCATAGGGCTCAGTCTGGGGCGGGGGAGTCGTCTCATTAGGCATGCTGTGGAATACCTACACTGGGTCAGAACTGGGTTGCCAAGAACTCTTTATTAATATTTTTTTTAGAGTTGGCAATTATAGTTCACGTTACGTGGGTGACAACAAGTAAAAAAACTACCATCTGTATAGCCCATGCAGGTAAATGGTATTAGCCATTTTTCGTCGTAAAAGTAGCTGACGCCTGAAATAATATTTCAGCCTAAGTATTCAATTTTAATACTACTTCAATGGAATAAAAATAATAGTCATGCATTATAGAATAGAGATATGCTCGTTGAAAGTTGATATATTAATTTTACTAAATTATAATGGTACAATTTTGTTAAATGTACTTGGTACTTGGTAGCCCCATTGTCTCTGATAATCAGAGACAAGTTCAGGACAAGTTAACCTGTCTTTGGTGATGCAGGGTGCCGTTTTCTATTGTATTTTCACTATTAATTCATCCTTAATTTGCCCCAAATTAGGCGAATCAATAAATACCTTCGTTATTAGTTGATAGGATTTCATTAGGAACAAGTATGGTGACAAAAGGTGTCGTGTAATAAAATAACCAAGAAGGTACTGATATATCAGTACCTTTACAACTGAAGATAGGAATACTCATTGGAGCTAAATCATCGCTTTTTCGTAATAAAGGTAAGGGATTCTTGTTTATTTTTATTAGTTTGCTACCTATTTTATTAGTTTAACATAATTCTTTTTTTAAATATCTACCTGTCGGAGACAACTAAAAACCAAGTATGTCAGATAATGTATTTATAGTTCTCGATTCATATTTCTATCTATTTGTTCGTAAAGTGTTTATTGTAGTGGTAATCTATTGTGATATTGAATAGTTGTGATTGTATTCTTATATCCTCTAATTGCAATGCCATCCACGTATGTAAATTAGTAGGGTAGCGTTCGTAGATTAGACTTTGACACCAGTTCTGCATGTGTGCGTCAGCTGTTGCGAATGTGTATGTCCGCGGTACGACGCGAATGTGTTTTTGGAACGACGATTTCTCTTAAAAGTTTACATATCTATAAAAGATGCTAGGTGTATTTTAAAATTTACACCAGATTTTTATATTTATGTCCCACTTGTACATTAGAGATTCATAAGTAGGTAGCTATAATGTTATAATAATATTGTTCTGCTATTTTTTTTTTAAATATGAATGCTACTTTTTTTTATTATAAACTATGTTAAGTTAGTATTTAATAAGTCCTTGATAATAATTGAATGTATAAGACAATTGTTTGATATTATCTAATTTTCTGTTCCCAAGATTAGTTCACAGATTTTAAAAAGTTTTTGGGGAAATATTTTAAAAATTTAGCTCAAAATCATACCAGATAAAATCACTTTAAAATTAAATAAAAACATTTTACATCAATCTCTTTTGAGTTCTATGTTGACACATATTTAGCACACCAGACACACTCAGTTGTCAAACATAAAACAGCCTTAGAGATATTGTCACTTACCATCAGGTGAGATCGCAGTCAAAGGCTAACTTGTAGTGGAATAAAAAAGAAGCCTTCTTTTTGTGTTGTGGGTTAAACAGAGACTGATTAGCATATCAACATACAGCTTGCGTCTGTGGGCCTGACATACCGCTAAGCGAATAATTGTTCTGGTATAATGTGTGTAGTAAGCAATTAGAGGTGTGGGTTATCATCTCAGTTCACATCATCAATTGTCGAACAAGTAATCTCAGTCCCAAGATAACTTGTAGAAACATTAAAAAACTGGTTTATAATATTTTTATAACTAAGTGTGGATGAAGTAGACAAGTTTTCTAAGCAAAATACAAACTTTTACACAGAGCTGTAGCATTTTAGCGAATAATGTGAATAATTTTGCTTTGCTTTTTAAAATCATCAATGACGATGGGATGACGAACAATGGTCGAGCGAAGCAATGGCTGGATCATGCGTCATGCTCGTGAACGGGTGCCACCGGCGGGAATGGGGCTACTTTCTGTCTGCCCGTCTTTGACATGAATTGAATAAACAAATTTAAGAAATCCATTAAAAGTATGCTCCTGAAAAAAGCTTATTATACTGTTGAAGATTATGTAAATGATAGAGGAGCATGGATTTGATCGCTCCAGCAATGCTGGGGACAGCGGGTTCTTATGTACACATTGATATAGTAATTGTAAATGAATTATTTAAAAAAAGCAACCACCGAGTTTCTTGCTGGTTCTTCTCGGTAGGAATGGCATTCTGAACCAGTGGTAGATTCACTTGACGATTCAAAAGTACTTGTAAAAGTTTATTTGAATAAAGAATATTTGATTTGATTTGATTTGACGTATAGTGAATGAAAGTGGATGGTTTACAATTTACATGAATTACCAAATACTGATTTTGTAAAAATGTAAAACCGTGTCTACCTGCCTGACAGTGATGTTCGGCTCACTGCTCGGCGCTCACATTAAATTGGCTTTAGACATCACTACCCTAAAACCCCAGAGAAATGTTCCATACAAGCATTTTTACAATAATGTATGAATTTTACAAGAACTTATATTTGTAAAAATGCCTTTACCATTCCACAGAAATGTAGTATTTTGTATGTGTCTGAGCCTAGTCTGACTCTGGACGCCCCCAAAGTTCTCTGAACTTTAAGGCAATTGTTAATCACGACTCATAAAACTTCGTGGGTATTCTCGCAACACATTTTTAAAATTTCATAGACCAAAAATATGTTTGACGTCACAGAAGCACCGAGGGTGATGATGTCTGCTGAGTGCTGAGGTTGGCATTAAATAAACCTCGCTTATGCATTTGCATCGGGCACCAGCTGCTGATATTACTCATTTCCAGTAGTTAACTATAACTTTACAAATGTAAAAAATATCACTTGTTTCAAGCAAGTGATTATTTTTTTAGGCACTATGCGAAATTAATTTTGATTATAGCATATAATTATTATTATTAACTAGTGATTGAAGTAGAATATTGTGATAAAGTTATAATATTTCCTTATAATAGTTCCTAATAATATTTATGTACCCTAATTTGCTAGCTTTTTGGTGGAAAAAATTATTACCACTGGATAAATTCGCACTTAAATAATATAAAGGCGCATAAGGTGTTAGAAGATCCTCAGCTTAACAATATATCGAAGTGTAACGCGAACGTTCTTTTATGTTGTTTTTGTCATCTTCTTCTTGTTGATGCGGCTTTGCAGGGCTCTGTAGCGAGACCCAGTATCACTTTGACCGTCGCCGATCTATTGTGATCAAATTGTGTGATTGTTTTTGTCATACATATCAATAATCATCCTAGACCGAAGCTGTTACGGTAATGACTTCGTTAGCAATACCTATTCTATATCTGAGATCCCTGGATTTAGCTTTTAAATATTGAAAAGTAAAAGTATTACAATTTCCGTACAGACACTCCGTAGACCCACCATTTTGTCCCACTGCTGGGACTACTGGATACCATGTAACCAAAACTCCAGATGGGTAAAGTTCATACATTCGTGAAAGTGAAGCAAATTACGTAGATAATATGGCATAGGCTGAAAATGGCGCGATGGTTTTGTACTTTTGGAGAAGAACTCGTCTACGAAAGAGGGTTTAAAACAACTGTACATTAATGGTTTGCAGAAGTCCTACAGATTAAAAAGAAGTAAAAGTCATAATTAGTTAATGCATTTAACGGATTGCAGGTTGGTCGTGAGCTAAGATGGCGGAAGCGCATTCCGCGGTCGCATTCTCCTTTGCAATCACCCACGATGGATGGGACGTGAACTTTGACCGTGAGGTCCTCTACTTAGTGTGGGAGTCGGGTCTGCGCTCGTGGAAGAAGCGATTGGCGCGCTTCAGAGTAAGTATCCCTTTCGAGAAAGTTATATACTTATGTGGCTGAAAATCGGCGCCTTGCTTTTTTTTTATCTATTTGGCAACCAAAACAGATCACAATAAATTTTGCACTAACCTAGTCTTCTTATCTATAACAACATTTTGAACTTATTATAATCTTAGAGGGTCGCACTGCATGATTGAGGTTCTTAGGGTAATAATAATTGGCGCGCAAAGCAATACCACATATTATAATAATAAGCAGTAATACCTAGTTTAAGTGGAGCAAACAATATATCTACTTAATTATTTTACACAATTTTAATGAATGGCAATCTGGAATCAAATATATCTATATCAGCTAATTTATCAATTTCTTTATACAACCTACACATTCTTATTATGGGATTATAATATGAAGTGTTATTTTAGCAAACTTCAAAAGTGAAGTGTTTTTGTTCTACGGCATAGAAATCTGGTGTTTATATTTCTTTGTATGTATGTATATGTCACCATAAAAGTGTAAAAATCGTTAGATTGTAATCTAACGCTTTTTATCTCGATAGATTGTAAACTGTCGAAAGATTGTGAACAGTTCAATGTTCAGTGTCAATTTTTGAAATATTCATTGTATTTACGATTTCTTGTCTCTTTCTTGTAGATAAGGTTAGAGTTCGACATAAATAACCAGGTAGTTCCCTTAGGCAATTAGGTTTTTAACAGATTACAATCTACCGAAAAAAAATGTATTAAATTGTACTCTTTCGACAGTTTACAATCTCGCTAGTTAGATTATAATCTAACAGTTTGTACAATTCGCTATCTATATTTTGTCTGTGACACCATTGGCGAATAATAATTTTTCTTTCTTTCTAGTAACTTAGACCTCAATATTGTTTTCTATAGGTATTTATTGTCGTCAAGCGCAAGTCTACAAATAAAAAAAAATCCGCAAGGTTATTCACAGATGATTCACAGACCGATGTCACAGACACATGTCTTCAGGGGCGCGCCCTACTAATGCCAGACGGCGAGCTCTTATCATCCGCGTGCTATATAACTAGGGTTGCCAAGCGTTCTAAATTCAATGTAACGCGGTATTATCGCAGTATGTGAGATGGTGCATCAAACTGTGAAGCTGTGCCCTAGTGCCAGACGACGTGCTCTTATCAGTTGCGTACAAAGACGCACTGTTGTAACAGTAACTAGGCGATATGAGAGTTTTCTATATGATGTCTGGGCGATAGATGAGGTCTCGCAGAAGGAGAATCAACACGGACCCCGAGGCCGCGCAATAATAATGCCAAACTACAGAGGATGAGCCTTTATCAGTCGCGTGATATGGCTAGGATTGCCACGCGAACTGAATTTACCGGGAAGCGGGACGCGCCTATACATATAACTATATCCGAAGCCTCCTAATTTTATACAAAGCCGATTTAATAAAATTTCCACAAATGTAATAAGCTCTTTCGCGTTTGTTCGCGGTTCTGTTTGGTCGGTTAAAGTTTTATTGATCAAATATAAAAACGTAACATTTTTAATAAGTTACTATCTGGGCGTTTCTCTGTAAACTGGGAAACTCGTCCCAGGCCAATATTATATAAAAAAGTACAGATTATTATATATTTCATAGATAACTTTAAAAGATAATAACCTAATCTACCTGTGCTCAGAGTACAATATCCATTAAAATAAACTTTATTGTATAAAAAACGTCCTTAAAGACCTCGAAAAACAGTCCCCTGACGTGTCACCAACGCAGAAGTGACCCTCACTTCAGATTACATTAATAAAGACAATAACAATTGGAATCAATCAAGTTGTTTGATTATTCAAACAATATTATATCATTGTTATTGGGATCCGCTTAATAAATATGAATTTGTAATTCTAAAATAGAAAATTAAAGTTTGTCCCCGCATTTTGTAAACAGTTCCCCTGTCTATATTTAAAATTATGTGTCTCGTAGTCTAACAAACAAAACGTTGTCTAACCAACAAAACGTCGTGTAACAAAACCCAAATTATCTGAAGTTTGCACGGTTGTCGCCATTAGTGCCCAGACGACATTTAATTTAGTGTTGCATGAGCGTCCGTCCGTGGAACTGACGTGGCAACCTGACAGCCGACATTTCTCTGGTAGGGATTATTTTTATTTATTTTTATGTACTAAAATGATACCTTAGAAATTTTATATTATTATACTTAATATAATTATTCCCTGTGTACAAAAAATTAACACGACTCAATTATATTTTGTGCTACCTCCCAATAAAATCAAATTAAACAGTCCTCTGGCAACAGTCCACCGCCCCCCAACAGTACAAAACAGAACAGTACAGTATAAACATGCACCAAGATTTGCAGTTCCGATGCAGTTATGTTAGCAGTTGGAGTATAGCAGTCCTTATGCAGTTCGTCTGTGTAGTCCCTAAGACCAAATTCTTGATATTATTTACTTTACCTATTTGTGTCATATACATATTAGTAATTAATAACTAATTATCTTTAAAAATTATAATGCAACTGGTTCTGTTGTGTAAGATTCACAGTATTTACTTAAATGCCCTTTCAATTTATGTGATAATATTAATTTTATTTGATATTTCATATCTATTACAAATTCAGTTAGAATTTTATTATTATGTTGCACAAGTAGTATGTTGATTTTTACTGCATAGAAAAAGATTGTTGATTTTTTGTCTTTCTATTGATTAATTACTTAATTCCTAAGGTTCAATGTTTTGGGAAAATAAGAAAAGATTTAATTTTGATACTGAAATGGTATTTTTCATTTAAATACACAGTCCTCTGACACAGGCAACAGTCCCCTGTATCGATTTTTTTAGAAAATGCTCAATATTTTCCAAAGTAATGGAAATATTTTTGGTTCATCTGCTGTGTATTATTAAATAGGTTGATATATATTTCCTGAATAAGATTTATAAATATATAAGCAAAAAGTTGCCTGGCCATTTTTCCTGAGGAAGTCGCCCAGTTTACTGAGAAATGCCCATCTACTGTTTAAAAAAATCTAAGCAAAAGATTGATTATCTGTATTGTACTTCTATCTAGCTAGTATCAGGCTCAGAAGGACTAGAATCCAGAGCTGTGAAACCAGTTAAATAAAAAATAAAAAACTAGTATCGTCGCAAATATGAGTATATTTTAGTCCAAAACGAGTATTATTATTTGTTAACCCGTGATAAATAAATATCCTTTATAGTTCATGATAAATATCTTTTAAAATCTGGTAAACTTGGTGAACCTACGCGTGACGTATCCACATCAATATAGAGCACGGGCACAGACCCCGATAATGTATGCCTATTGCCTAGACAAGCTTTCATATCTTCATATCATTAATATTATGTAAAATATATCATTTTTAATCATTACTGTCGCTTTGTCGTCGACTCCAATCCACGTTTTGATTAACCTCTTCTGTCTGGGGTCATAGTAGTTACGATAGATGGATAATTGCTGGATGTTTTTAGCTTTTGCCCGGGGCTTCGATTTTGCAAACCTCTATAACCCTTCAGAGTTACATTTTCAAAAATCCTTTCTTAGAGGATGCCACGTCACAAAATCTATCTAACTGTACTTGTCCAAACCGACCAGTGGTTTGAGCGTTAAGGCGTTGATAGATGAGTTCTTAGATTAGATTCTATTATTAGTACGGGACTAATAAACATTGACCCTGAAATAAAAAATATAAAGCTGATTTTTGGCACAAGTGTTCCTTGGTGTCTGAGAAGTTCCTCTTAAAAATCCCCACTTCTAGGCCGCGGGCTTTCCCCCCACCCCTCAAACGTCTCCCCAACCGAAGTTTTTTATAATTTTCTCAAAAAATATTAGTGCTAGATAAAAACTTTCTATGGCGAAAATTATGTTCATTAAATTATCTACAAAATAATATTTCGGTTCATTTCGATAAGAATAATAGTTTCGAAGATACGAGTGTTAACCCTTTGTGCATGAAAAGAAAATATTTTGCATGTATGGCTTTTTGTAATGTAGTTTCTTGCAATTTCCATACAAACTGACAGAGCTACGAAAATGTTGTCTAAAGCAAACTGAAAGGTTGTTTAATTCGCTATAAAATGATATTTAGTTTATTTTGATAAGAGTAATAGTTTCAGAGATATGCCTACCTATTTTCTAAGTGAAAGAAAATAATATGCAAATACCGTGTACGTTGTTTTTAATTTCCGAAAAAAAATAACAGAGTAAGGAAAAACTGTTTAAAGTAGTAAGTAACATAGTTAAATTATCTACAAAATAGTTTTTAGTTTATTTTGATAGCACTAATAATTTCGAAGATATACATATTATTAACATGAAAACATGACATGATTCATAGTTAACATGAAAACAATATTTTTTTAAAATTTATATGTTTTCTTTAATTTCTAGAAAACTATTAGAGCTAGGCAAAAAACTCTCAGAAGTAAAAATAAACACCATTCAACTACTTATTTAAAAAAAAGTAGTTCATAAAGGGCTAATAATTTCGAATATATATATATCCATGTATTGTGTACGAAAAGAAATAAAAAAATTGCTAGAATCCTGTTATTAGCAATTTCCACAAAAACTATTAGAGCTGGAAAAAATCCTCGAAAGAGTAAATAATTTCACTAAATTACCTACAAAAAAGTCTGATGGTGAATTCAGATAGGACTAATATTTCGAGAAATATGGCAACCTATATTCCAAGTTTTCTTTTTGAACATAGATATCTCCATTTGTGTCACTTATCTATCTATTCTATTTCTATTTCTATTCTATTCTATTCTATTCTATTCTATCTTATATATATAAAAATGAAACCCGTTTTCCTTGGTCACGGCATCACGCGTGAATGGCTGGACCGATTTCACTAATTCTTTTTTTGTTGTATTTGTTATTATTAGGAGAAGGTTCTTACGGAAAAAAATATTAAGAAAATCTCTCAGAAATATTGAAAAATATACATTTAATTTTGCATACTAAGGCGGTACGAAGTTCGCCGGGTCAGCTAGTTAACAATAAAATCTCAATTGTTAGCACTTTATCTTGCAACATTCATTCCTTATTTCTTACCCCAGTGAGTCCATACGACGTATATTAGGTTATTACTAAACTTAAAGACACGAACTCAACGGGATTTATATGATGAGCTTAACACTAAGATTATTAAATCATGTGCAAATTATTTAGCGTCACCTCTTTGTCATATTATTAACATATCTTTTACGCATTGAAATAGAATGAGTACTAGAAACAGGGTCACGAACAAAAAATATCGCAAAAATGTCCCAATTTGCACACACATAAACATTTGTATGCTGAGTGGGAAATGTAGAAAAAGGTATTATATTAGCAACAACTTCAGTTAATTATGCACCTTAAGTTTAACACATAAAGCTACATTACGATTAGAAAATATTATTTTTTAAGACGTTCTGTCATCAGAGAAGAGGTAGGAATAACCTTTCAATCCAAAACAAAAAGTAATTTTTAAAATAAGTACAAAAATATTTATTATTAAAATAAAACTTAATATGTAAGCAATAAGGTACTTCATACGTTGCCAAATTGATACCTTTACACTATTTTGGAACAAGACGCAACTCTTGGCATCACATTGTCAATATCAACAACGTCAATTTATTATAAACCTTAAAACTTAGAATTTAAGTTGAATTACGAATGTAGTATGTTTATATTTAAGACCTTTTGTCTTTGTAAAAAGGCAAAAACAAAAAATTCAATGGAACTAAATTCAAATAGAACAATGGAGACATGGAGTTGCTGATTTTTTTAAAGTTGTATATCGTGGTGGTATGTGGTCGTGTATATTTATCACTAGCTTACGCGCCCCAGCAACTCACTTATGTGTTATACTTGTACAGTATGTTTTATTTATCAAAATAAATATTGATACAGTTTTGGTGGGTAGCACTGCGAAAAACCACGTAGGTTTAAATGGCGTATACTCTCTCCTCTTCTATCAATATTTATAACTATACAATGTGTGTAAAAACATGAGGAAACTAAACCTAAACTACCTAACATTTGTTTAAGAAGTAAGATTTTAACTTAAAATTAAATTTTCCTTACTTAGTTTCATTTTAAAATTAATATCAAGGTTAAAAATCTACGTTTTATTGACGTATTATACGTAAACTTAAAAAGTACCAAGTAAACTTTATTCAGATTTAGCCTTTGCGGCTTTTATTATTTTTTACTACATTTTTTTATAAAATATTTATGTAAAGTATATAATATCTTTATGTACCCATGTATTTTATGTGTATTTATGTAACTAAGGTATGTGTGTTTCCAGTAATATCAATTTTATCAAAATGAATTTGAACATAATTAATGTTATCTGTATATTTTAGTTGGCTTAAACAACTACTGCATAACGAAATGGATTACCAGGGAATCACTAAGCAACAATACTTTTAAAACACCAACACTACTCCATGCATCCCGTCTATCCAGAACAGTCAATGTTTGTTACAATATTTGACGCATTGTCAGAAACATTGGCCAAAGGATATTAGCACACTTTTTATATGAGCACTGCAGCATTTTGACGCGTCGTTATGTTGGCTAAGGTTGGCTCATACTAGTGGCAAATAAGAGCACTTTCGTATTTGTGCTGTAATTTGTCGGGGACATTTTTGAAGCGCTAATCCTACATCTAGTATAGGTACTAAAAAAATTCTACATCAATGCTTTTACGGATGGAATATATCCCGAAAATTTGAAAAAGTCAAGAGTAAAACAAAAAGAAAATAAAAAGAATAATAAAGACGAAAAAAGTAACTATCGCCCAATAACGCTAATCTAGATACTAGACTAGGATTAGGAGACTAGGATTTCCATGATGCACGTTGAACTTTTGGCAATTGTTGAAGCGCTATCCTATATTAGTAACATTAATTCATTTGATAAATTTGTAATCTTGACCGACCCCAAAAGTGCGCTTCAACACTTAGCTAGATGCTCCTCGACTTTTCGAGGGCTGCTTACGAAATTATTAAAATTATTTTAAATCTCTCATCTAATAATAAAACTATTAAAATCCAGTGGATCCCATCCCACATTGGTATATTCGGTAATGATAAGGCAGACCAACTGGCTAACCTGGCAGCATCCGAAGGAGATTTGTTACAAGTACGTTCTTTCTATACTGAATGTTTTAATTTGTTAAAGGAAAAGAGCTTCAAAGTGTGGAAGGAGTACTTTGACCAACGGTCGCGGGAGAAAGGGATCTGGTATCGCACCATCGTATCGGAACCCCATATAACTTGGATTAACAACTGCCCTCTTGGTCGTAAAGATATAGTTAATTTAATGCGCCTTCGTTCCGGACACATTCCACTTAATAAATTTGGGTATCTAATGAAGAAATTGTCGTCAGCCAATTGTCCTAATTGCGACATACCTGAAGACGTACACCATATATTATTGGAATGTGTCCGTAACGAGCCCGAGAGATATTAGGTTTTAACCAAATTTCCCTCACTGTGGCAGATTGGCGGCTGTAACGGTGCCCTGGCCCAGCCTCTTTCAGATGAGGCTAGGGCTCTGTTGCGGCTATACAAGAAAGCCCTACGTAAGGTTTAAGTTGTTATTGTGATTTTGTGTGGAGATTTTGAAGCTCTACGGAGTGGCGTATTCCTTATGGAACAAACTCCAAAAATTAAGAATTAAAAAAAATTAATAAATGCGAAAGTGTGTGTGTCCACTGTCAAGCCCATATATGAGCCAAGCTAATATGAGAGCTTGATTATCATAGCTTAGTCTAGCTACTCTCGCCTATCTGGTGGAAAGGCAGCCTTATGTAGATAATGGGTAGGGATCACGGCCCTCAGCAATGGGGGGCGCGGAGTGAGAAATATAAACATTAACCAGTTTTTTCACCCCTGGTCCACAGAACAGCATCCACAACGGCGTGTATCCGGGCCACCTTCAGTCACTGTACTTCCTCTGGACTGTACTTGTGGCGGCACACTTCGCCGGCCTCCACATACCGTTCGGACTGGTGCAGAAGGTGTTGACTTTACTCCCGAGGTGAGAAGCTTTTTTCTTTTAAATTTTTTATTTGCAAGTAAATTCCTTGTTGGCTCAGCTTGAGTAAAAAGCGACGTAGCGACGGTCAACCAATTGCGACCTCCCGCACTGTTGAAATCCCCTCGCGCATCGGTCCGCCAAAGAGACCTTAATATTGACACTGCGGTTTTACTTAATTTTTTTACGTTTTAATCATTTCATTTCATAAACTTCTTGTTCCTTGACTGTCGTGGACTTCCGCAAAGTAACTGCTCCTATCCAATGTTTTGTCAGCAGTGATTCGACGCTATGGCAAGTGACAGCGTGCCTGCTGGCGGCTCTGGCGATGTGGTTGACGGTCATCTTCCTGATGCGGTACGCGCTCAAACTGCTGCTCATGTACAAGGTAAGTATCCAGCGTTGTGGTCACCTTTTAGGCTGCAATGCCAAATGTTTTTTGAAGTGAAAACTTCTTTAGGCGCCTTGAGCACTTTTTGGTAGGGGGTAAAAGTATGGAACGGTGTTGGTCACGTGACACCATTTTTCTTAAGACAAAAGGTCTTAAGTATAGATATAGTACATTCGTAGTTAAACTTTAATGGTTTAGTTTTAAGGTTTATATTATAAATATTTTTATTATTATAATTTTTTTTAATAAGAAAAAAAAAGAATTAAAAAATATTTTAATATTCGTTTTCACTCAGTATCCTATCTGCAGTCACTATGACTGCCAATTTTTTTTTAATAGTCCACAAAACTGATTGCAATTATAGAAGCAACCATTAAAAAATTGGACAAAATTCACAGAGCGATTTATAACTGAGTCTTCTCA
The DNA here is from genome assembly GCA_923060345.2 of Erebia aethiops. NCBI lineage: Eukaryota > Metazoa > Arthropoda > Insecta > Lepidoptera > Nymphalidae > Erebia > Erebia aethiops. The sequence goes on along the minus strand of OV281079.1, from coordinate 1,237,766 downwards.
ATGTGACTAATTAAAAACTAAAAACCTAACAACTACTAACTTAGGTTAACTAGTGGTTCGCCTCGAACTGAGACCTCGCGGTATCCATAAGTGATAAGATAGTTTTAACTATATAATGCGCGCTCATCTTTACATTCATAGACATCAGTACTATTTATCGGTAGACTATTTTTTTATTCTGGTGACCAATCATTTCAAAAAACCAAATTCATTTCACAAACAACGTTTCGCAAAATTATGAAACATTTTAACCCTTATCCCTTACTGATCGTTATAAAACTTTTGGTCCTATGAGTAATTCACTTGACAAAACAATTCAATTCAAATCAAATCAAATGTTTTTTTATTCAAATAAACTTTTACAAGTACTTTTGAATCGTCAAGTGAATCTACCACTGGTTCGGAATGACATTCCTACCGAGAAGAACCAGCAAGAAACTCGGTGGTTGCTCTTTTTAAACAATTAATTTACAATTGGGTATTTGACTACTAGTGAAATAAATTATTTTATAGTGGTTATTAAATAAAGGATCTCCCAAAAGTCGTAATATCCACGTCCCCTGATAGTTTTATTTTGAATAACCATTTTAAACTATCGATTAAAGTAAAAAAAGTGCGTCGAACTTGGATGACGTCATAACTTAAAATTTCATACAAAGTCCATACAAAGCACGCGTTTTGACGTTTGAAAAAAAGTTGCTGATTTGACTAGTTGTCAAATACCCAAAGTAACCGCTGTCCCCAGCATTGCTGGAGCGATCAAATCCATGCTCCTCTATCATTTACATAATCTCCAACAGTAACAGACAATTAATTATCATTTCATAAAATATAATTTAACAAACAATTGATTTATAAATCGTGTTATTTAATAAAACAACGCAAAGCATATTTCTTTTTTGATAAAATTAATTGTTTGATCAATATTGGTCTTCCGGCCATTTGGTCATTCTTGGGTTTTGACATTCTTGGGTCGAAATCTGAGTACTCAGACATCACGCAGTATTGTCTGTCCCACCCCTAGAGTGTTTTTGCAAAGCGCGTAGCCAGATGCTCGCGAAGGGGGTCCTGAACGAAGGTCGAGTGTACTTCCTAGCTTCTCCACTACCTTTTAAGGCACCACTCCCGATCATGCAAGAGCGAGCGAAGAGAGCTCGGGACTGGGGGCACTCTGACTCGGATAGTTTAGGTGACCAAGAGGATCATCCTCTTCGTGGTTATTTCCTTTTTATACCACCCAGAAATGAAGAGGGGGTGAGAGGGAGAGGGAGAGAACCCATATCCCTAACATTATCCAGCCAGAGTTGGGTAGACCTAGGTGAATATGGGTAAATTCTGAATTAAAATTTATTTTACTTATTATTCGAACTTTACCCAACATGTTTGGGTGACACTAAGTAAACCCGTGTAAACCTAGGTTTACTACATCTTCTAGCATTACCCGTAATTTATATATTCATATCCATATCATAAAAAATCTCATAATCTCATAAGAAATCAGAGATTGTACGCGGACGAAGTTGCGGGCGACCTATAGTTAGTTTTATTTATCAATTAACAATTAATATTTTAATATTTTGTAAAATTACGAATTTGAAGAATGAATTATTTTATGAAATAATAAATTAGTAAATGACATTTGTACATTCAGCACGTTTGCAAAGTATTTGTGAATTGAGTATTTGTCAAATGATTTTTTAATAAATTATATATGTTTGCGGATTACGACATTTTTGAAATGATTAGTTTTTGTAACATTTTTTGTGAAATGATCATTTGTTAAATGTTTTTTGTGAAACATTAGTGAACCTTTTATTCCACGTAAGATAGTGCTGACGTGTATTATTTGTACAAACGAATAAACTTTTACAGAGCCATCTATTGACATAATTGTGAAGTTCTGTTAAAAATAAGGAAGTTCATTAAAAACTAAATAATTTCGTTTCCTTAAAATATTTACCTAATTTTAGTATTTTTTGTTCAAGTACAGGATATAATTCAAATAATTGATCAAGTTTCAGGCTCAGCCTTTCAGAAAATTTGGAGTTTTGAGGTCAACAGCTTTGGACGTTAGAAAATCTCTACTTTGAAAACCGATTTTAATGAAATTTGGTACAGGGATAGTTTGTATCCCGGGGAAGGACGTAGGCTTTTTATCTCGAAAAATTCAAGAGCGGAAATCAAAAAACCTTAATCCACGCGGCCCTAGTCGCGGGCATCGACTAGCTCCTAATTTATTTTTCTTATCATATTTAATTATAAGAAAAAAAGTTGAAAGAGTAAAATATTGTTTAGAGCTGATCCTCTTATAGGAGTCAGGACTTGTTAGTCATTTGACCCAGGTTGAGTATGCGTTTTCTTTTTAGGAGTCTTGGGCAATCCTGCACCAAGAGCCAGGTAGCTAGCGGATTTGGATGTGTCAAGAGCCATTCCTTATGACGTTTCGCTAGCCCCTGGACTTTATTGTTCCTCATTCCTCAGGGCTGGATGTACGAGTCCCGCGCGCCAGGGTCCCGCGTGTCGATGAAGACGATGCTGTGGGCTAGCGTGGTGAAGGTTCTCTCAGGCTGGAACAAGCCTCGCCTCTACAGCTTCCAGGGTTCGCTACCGCGCCTGCCGCTGCCTACCGTCTCCGATACTATGCGCCGGGTGAGTATCGTTCAGGGCTGGATGTACGAGTCCCGCGCGCCAGGGTCCCGCGTGTTGAGGAAGACGATGCTGTGGGCTAGCGTGGTGAAGGTTCTCTCGGGCTGGAACAAGCCTCGCCTCTACAGCTTCCAGGGTTCGCTACCGCGCCTGCCGCTGCCTACCGTCTCCGATACTATGCGCCGGGTGAGTATCGCTCAGGGCTGGATGTACGAGTTCCGCGCACCAGGGTCCCGCGTGTTGAGGAAGACGATGCTGTGGGCTAGCGTGGTGAAGGTTCTCTCGGGCTGGAACAAGCCTCGCCTCTACAGCTTCCAGGGTTCGCTGCCGCTGCCTACAATGTTACAAACAAAACTTAGTTTTGTAATCAAAGGTATTAGGAACCGCATAATATGGTTTTTCCGATTGTACCTATTACTTATAATATAAAACTATTTAGCATTTATGTTACTTAGCCTTAGCTTGTCGGCCGATTTCTTTTGGTTCCATTCCAAATTGATTAATGAATTAATTCATTTTCAGTACCTATTGAGTGTACGACCACTGTTGGACGACGAGAACTACAGACGCGTGGAAGGACTGGCGAAGGAGTTCGAAGAAAGCATAGCCGTTAAGCTGCAGAGATACCTGATCTTGAAGTCATGGTGAGCATATCATATTGTGTTCGGCTCAAACACTTCTTAAGGACAAAGGGGCTTGAATATTTTAGTACTAGCTGAAACTTGCAACTTCTTCCACGTGAATTAAGTTTTATTATTCCCGCGGGAACTACCTAATTTTCTTTACCTAATTTTACCATGACAATAATCTATCTCTGTGCCTAATTTCATCTAGATCCGTTCAGCCGTTCTGTAGTGATTTAGTAACAAACATCCATCCATCCAAGCTCTCACACTTACAATATACTAACTGATGCCTGCGACTTCGTCCGTATTAATCAATAGTTGGCTTCTATAGAAGCAAGTTTTATGTAGACAAAATCTTTTAAAATCTAAAGCATCATGTTTCCAAGATATAAGTTATCAAAGCTGTACTGGTGGGGGGGGCCATCATCCAGTAAACTTAAAATTTAAAATTATACACACAAATCTCTAAAGTATGTTCGATGACAGTACCAATACCGTAGTAAGAGTGGCTGTTATTTAAAAAAAATGGGGACTTTGGAATACATTTGAGCCTACTTTGAATACTTATTCAAAGTAGGCTAAAATATCCAAGCCCTTTGGGGTGTCAGAAGACAACCATATGTTCATCATCATGCGCCATCAGCTGGCATCATCAAATCCCTTTAAAAACTAGACCAACAGAATAGTGCATATGTGGAACGAACTGCCCAAGGATGTAGTCTGTAAATCAGTTCAAGAACAGACTGGATCACTACTTAAAGACAAAGCACAAGATTTTATATAGGCGCATTAGACAGCTGTCTAGCCTATTATAAATAATAATAATAACAACAACATTTTAGTTTAGTTTGAGAATTAGACCAAGAATTCGCCACAATAGGCATGATGACTGATTTTGAAAAATGGTCAGATTATGTTCGGAGGTATCTACTATTTCGAAAAAATATCTTATTTCAGCAGAAAAATAAGGTTTGGTAGACAATATTGGCATTTGAAATTTAAATTTTAAAATTCACGCCAAAACGCTCCCCGGTGTCATGGCGTCGTTTGTGACGTCACTATTATTTTTACCAATGTACTCTGTGCAGTGTGCAGTAAACAATAGTGTGATTTTCAAAGCTCTAAAACAAACCATTGTGGCGTCATGCGCTTCTTACTGTTTTAACCAATATGGCGGATTGCTGTATTTTATAATTTTATCAAAATATATAGCAATCTCACTCGAAATAGAAAAATAAATACATTTTTTATAATCCATGAATCCTATTTCATTAGATAAATTCATAATTTCATTGATTCTTGGTTACTGTCATCATGCCTATTACAACTGTATGCCTTTCCCACAGGTGGTCAAGCAACTATGTGTCAGATTGGTGGGAGGAATACGTATACCTGCGCGGTAGGTCGCCTCTGATGGTGAACTCCAACTTCTATGGTACAGACACTCTGCTGCGACCGACGAGAGTTCAAGCCGCACGCGCCGCTACCATCATACACTTCTGTCTGCGCTTCCGGAGGCTCATCGAGAGGCAGGAGCTGGAACCGGTGACTCTGACTTTTTATATCGTTATGCTCGTAAGGTGGCTCTTACTGCACCACTATTAACACCATAAAGTAGAATTTTTCAGTCTTGGGCGATGAAAATATTACCACACAGTTATCAGCCTACAAGAAGTGCAGTGAATATTCTTTTTCGTACAAGTGCGGTAATGTAATAGCCGCCGTGCAAAACAACAGCTGTTTCGATGCCGCAGTTTTGTAGTACTGTATAGTACTTCGCGGTGTCGTGTCATTTTTAAAAAGAGCAACTGCTGAGTTTTTTGCTAGGAGTGGCAGTCCAAACCAGTGGTGATCAGCCCAACAAAATTATCCGACCCGGGGACAGCTTCGTAATATCTATGAAAAATAAATACAAAAACTAAACAGGTATAAAAAACATTAGAATTTTGTATTTTCAAAATTGATATTGGGTTCGTTTTATGATTTGTCGAGCAGTCTTTTCTATACAGATTCATTATATTCGGTCGTGTTTGCCACTGTCGAGCAGTCTTGTATACGAATTCATTATATTCAGTCGTGTTTGCCACTGTCGAGCAGTCTTGTATACAAATTCATTGACCGAGCGAAGCGAAGGTCTCTGAGTCTACTTGAGTGAATTGGCACTTGTCCGTCCGTCCGTCCGTCCGTCTGTCAGAGCATTATAACTTCTGAATTACTCAACGTAATTACTTCAGCTTTAAATATAATATGTAAACCAATGGCCTCCCGCCGAATATGGCTTAAAAAGTTATAAAAATCTTTATTTCAGGGGGGCTCTCATAGAAGCGAATGCGAAGTAAAATATTTTTTATAAAGTTACATAGGGTTGCGGTATATCATTTTAAAGATAATTAGGAATAGAGTCCAAAAATATATTTTTTCAAATTTTTCCCCCAAAATTGTCGAAATGGGGAGCTTTTCTAACGTCCAAAGTTGACCTCAGAACTCTAAATTTTCTGAAAGGCTGAGCCTGAAACTTAATCAATTATTTGAATTATATCCTGTACTTGAACAACAAATACCAAAATTAGATAAATATTGTAAGGAAACGGAATTATTTAATTTTTAATGAGCTTCAGTATTTTTAACAGATTTATGCCAATAGACGGCGCCGCGAGGCCTCAGTTCGGGGCGAACCACTAGTTATATTCAGTCGTGTTTGCCACTGTCAAGCAGTCTTGTATATAAATTGATGGCGAGTAGTCTTTTCTAAACAGATTCATTATATTCGGTCGTGTTTCCCACAGATAATGCTGCAAGGCATGGTGCCACTCTGCTCATGGCAGTACGAGAGGCTTTTCAACACGGTGCGCGTGCCCGGCGTGGAGCGGGACCGGATCGTCCACTACCAGGACTCTGCGCACGTATCTGTGCACTGCCGCGGAAAGTACTACAAGCTCGTCGTGTACTCTCGGGGCAGGCTGCTCAACCCTGCCGAGATACAGTGGTGAGATAGATGCTGCCATCAGAACCAGTGTTACAGTCAAAACATGACGTAACATAAGAGACGCCTGTATGTCCTAAATGGAATAAACTTAGTGGTTCGCCCTGAACTGAGACCTCGCGGCGCCATCTATTGACAACAATGAGAAGTTCTGTTAAAATACTGAAGCTCATCAAAAATTAAATAATTTCGTTTCCTTACAATATTTATCTAATTTTAGTATTTTTTGTTCAAGTACAGGATATAATTCAAATAATTAATCAAGTTTCAGGCTCAGCCTTACTTAAATTTACTATTTAGAGTTCTGAGGTCAACTTTGGACGTTAGAAAATCTCTACTTTGAAAGCCCCCCATTTCGTCAATTTTAGGGGAAAAATTAAAAAAAATATATATTTTTGGACTCTATTCCTAATTATCTTTAAAATGATATACCGCAACCCTATGTAACGCTATAAAAAATATTTTACTTCGCATTCGCTTCTATGAGAGCCCCCCTGAAGTGAAGACTTTTATAACTTTTTAAGCCATATTCGGCTGGAAGCCATTGGTTTGACGATTCAAAAGTACTTGTAAAAGTTTATTTGAATAAAGAATATTTGATTTGATTTGATTTGTTTACATATTATGTTTAAAGCTGAAGTAATCACGTTCAGTAATTCAGAAGTTATAATGCTCTGACAGACGGACGGACGGACAAGTGCTAACTGCCTACGTATCTGCCTAATACATATTTATTATCACTAGCTGAAGCCCGCAACTTCGCACGCGTGGATTGAGGTTTTATCGGTTCCCGCGGGAATCTTTAATATGTGTTACACACAGATTTAATTGTGAAATATTTATACAATCTATTGAGAGATTGAGTAACAAACATCCATCCATCCAAACTTTTGTATATATAATATTAATATAGATTCTTTATCCTTTAAATAAAAAGCAGTTACTGAGTTTCTAGCCAGTTTTTTTTTATTTTTTTTATTGCGTGATAGGCTTGCGCTTGACGACAATCATGCTTAGTGCAAAGCAATGATGAGGTCTAGGTTGGAACGCGCTTGCCTAGAAGATGCCTATTCACTCTTGCCTTGAAGGTACTTAAGTTATAAGTGGCAGGAAACACGTGCGCTGGGTTATTGAGTTATTCTCAGTAGAATCTTCTTTCCGAACCGCCGGTAGAATCATGACATTTCATAAATGGCACAAGTTGTCCTACGTTAAATCTATACTAATATTATAAATGCGAAAGTTTGGATGGATGTTTGTTACTCAATCACGCCCCAAAGGCTGAACGGATCTGGATAAATTTGGCACTGAGATAGATTATAGTCCGGAATAACACATAGGCTACTTTTATCCCGGAAAATCTAATTCACGAGTTCTCGTGGGACCAAAAAAAAACCTCAATTCACGCGGACGAAGTCGCGGGCACTGACTGGTAAATAAATAAATCATTTCATTAGTAACAGCAGTCCTAAATAAGGACTTAGATAAGGATCTAAAAAATTGGCAGTCATAGGGACTGCCGATAGAAGCGAAAACCGATATTAAAATTTTTTTTTAGTTAAAAAAATTTTAAAATTATATATTTCAAATGTAAACCTTAAAACTAAGGCATTAAAGTTTAATAACGAATGTACCATATTTATAATTAAGACCTTTTGTGTTCGTAACAACGCGAGGTGTCGGCCACGGTTACAGATCACTTATTAATACAAAGCTTAAAACTAAGGCATTAAAGTTTAATTAAGTATAATTATATATAATATAATTATATATTTAATTTCTTAGACTGCATCATCACTTACCATCAGGTGAGATCGTAGTCAAGGGCTAGCTTGTAGTGGATAAAAAAAAAAAAAAAAAAAAAAAAAAAAAAAAAAAAAAAAAAAAAAAAAAAAAAAAAAAAGTATGTACTATAGTATTATACTTAAGACCTTTTGTCTTAAGAAGACCGGTGTCGGTCTCGCGTTTTCCACATTTTTACCCCCTACCAAAAAGTGGTCAACGCGCCTAAAGAAGTTTTCACTTCAACAATGGTGTGAATTCCACAGCCAGTTGCAACAGATCCTGAGCGACAAGTCGGAAGCTGCGCCCGGCGAGATGAAGATCGCGGCGCTGACGGCGGGCGAGCGCTCGCACTGGGCGCATGCGCGGCAGACCTTGTTCCAGAGGGGGCACAACCGCACATCGCTGCACTGCATCGAGCGAGCCGCCTTCCACGTGTCGCTGGGTGAGCGAGTGAACACTACACCACACCAACACCACTCCAAACCATCGCATATATCTGTCACGCCGCACGACACACCCAACGACACGCCTTGCATGTGTCTGTCGCTGGGTAGGTGCACAGCACTATACAACACGTCAAACCATCGCATATATCTGTCACGCCGCACGACACACCCAACGACACGCCTTGCATGTGTCTGTCGCTGGGTAGGTGCACAGCACTATACAACACGTCAAACCATCGCATATATCTGTCACGCCGCACGACACACCCAACGACACGCCTTGCATGTGTCTGTCGCTGGGTAGGTGCACAGCACTATACAACACGTCAAACCATCGCATATATCTGTCACGCCGCACGACACACCCAACGACACGCCTTGCATGTGTCTGTCGCTGGGTAGGTGCACAGCACTATACAACACGTCAAACCATCGCATATATCTGTCACGCCGCACGACACACCCAACGACACGCCTTGCATGTGTCTGTCGCTGGGTAGGTGCACAGCACTATACAACACGTCAAACCATCGCATATATCTGTCACGCCGCACGACACACCCAACGACACGCCTTGCATGTGTCTGTCGCTGGGTAGGTGCACAGCACTATACAACACGTCAAACCATCGCATATATCTGTCACGCCGCACGACACACCCAACGACACGCCTTGCATGTGTCTGTCGCTGGGTAGGTGCACAGCACTATACAACACGTCAAACCATCGCATATATCTGTCACGCCGCACGACACACCCAACGACACGCCTTGCATGTGTCTGTCGCTGGGTAGGTGCACAGCACTATACAACACGTCAAACCATCGCATATATCTGTCACGCCGCACGACACACCCAACGACACGCCTTGCATGTGTCTGTCGCTGGGTAGGTGCACAGCACTATACAACACGTCAAACCATCGCATATATCTGTCACGCCGCACGACACACCCAACGACACGCCTTGCATGTGTCTGTCGCTGGGTAGGTGCACAGCACTATACAACACGTCAAACCATCGCATATATCTGTCACGCCGCACGACACACCCAACGACACGCCTTGCATGTGTCTGTCGCTGGGTAGGTGCACAGCACTATACAACACGTCAAACCATCGCATATATCTGTCACGCCGCACGACACACCCAACGACACGCCTTGCATGTGTCTGTCGCTGGGTAGGTGCACAGCACTATACAACACGTCAAACCATCGCATATATCTGTCACGCCGCACGACACACCCAACGACACGCCTTGCATGTGTCTGTCGCTGGGTAGGTGCACAGCACTATACAACACGTCAAACCATCGCATATATCTGTCACGCCGCACGACACACCCAACGACACGCCTTGCATGTGTCTGTCGCTGGGTAGGTGCACAGCACTATACAACACGTCAAACCATCGCATATATCTGTCACGCCGCACGACACACCCAACGACACGCCTTGCATGTGTCTGTCGCTGGGTAGGTGCACAGCACTATACAACACGTCAAACCATCGCATATATCTGTCACGCCGCACGACACACCCAACGACACGCCTTGCATGTGTCTGTCGCTGGGTAGGTGCACAGCACTATACAACACGTCAAACCATCGCATATATCTGTCACGCCGCACGACACACCCAACGACACGCCTTGCATGTGTCTGTCGCTGGGTAGGTGCACAGCACTATACAACACGTCAAACCATCGCATATATCTGTCACGCCGCACGACACACCCAACGACACGCCTTGCATGTGTCTGTCGCTGGGTAGGTGCACAGCACTATACAACACGTCAAACCATCGCATATATCTGTCACGCCGCACGACACACCCAACGACACGCCTTGCATGTGTCTGTCGCTGGGTAGGTGCACAGCACTATACAACACGTCAAACCATCGCATATATCTGTCACGCCGCACGACACACCCAACGACACGCCTTGCATGTGTCTGTCGCTGGGTAGGTGCACAGCACTATACAACACGTCAAACCATCGCATATATCTGTCACGCCGCACGACACACCCAACGACACGCCTTGCATGTGTCTGTCGCTGGGTAGGTGCACAGCACTATACAACACGTCAAACCATCGCATATATCTGTCACGCCGCACGACACACCCAACGACACGCCTTGCATGTGTCTGTCGCTGGGTAGGTGCACAGCACTATACAACACGTCAAACCATCGCATATATCTGTCACGCCGCACGACACACCCAACGACACGCCTTGCATGTGTCTGTCGCTGGGTAGGTGCACAGCACTATACAACACGTCAAACCATCGCATATATCTGTCACGCCGCACGACACACCCAACGACACGCCTTGCATGTGTCTGTCGCTGGGTAGGTGCACAGCACTATACAACACGTCAAACCATCGCATATATCTGTCACGCCGCACGACACACCCAACGACACGCCTTGCATGTGTCTGTCGCTGGGTAGGTGCACAGCACTATACAACACGTCAAACCATATCTGTTCTTATTTGGCGTTATGGTATACGCTGGACAAGTTTGGGCTCTAGTCATTGTGGGACTGAACGTAACAGGACACTATGCACTTTAGCGTATTAGACATTCTAGGAGACTAGACACTGTCAGCCAGAGCCAAATAGTATATCTATGACCACATAAGATGACTGAGATGACAAACTAAAAAATATATTTATTATATCATACGACACACCAAACCAACATATATCTATCACACCACAAAATACATCCAAGTAACAAATATAACTATCACACTACAGGATATACCAAACCTACATATATTTATCACATCACAACACATAAACCAAATTTATTATGAATTTTTAGGTTTTGGGTCATTAGTTATGGAGCGTTATAAATATTGGTGATGGATCCTGGGAGGTTTGTTACCGGCCCCGCACCTATTTATGAGGTTCCTATAACAGCAACTCATAATTGTTTTATAATATAAATAAGGCCGCAATTATACTTGCAAGCTATATACGTTTGTGATATTAGGCCCGCTTGCAGGCACGCCGGGTTACGTTGCCAGGAGTAAAGAATTTATGACAGATGGTATATAAGAATTATGTCAAATTAGCAGCTAACTGGATTAAAAAGATAGCCTGGCGTTTCTGCATGTGGGCCTTACAAAAGTAACATTTGCTTATTAACGCTACTAACAAGCCTGATTATATTTCGTACTAGCTAATGCCCGCGACTTCGTCCGCGTGGATTGAGGTTTTTCGGATCCCGCGGGAACTCTTTAATTTTCCGGGATAAAAAGTAGCCTATGTGTTATTCCAGACTATAATCTATCTCAGTGCCAAATTTCATCCAGACCTGTACAGCCGTAGGGGCGTGATTAAGTAACAAACATCCATCCATCCAAACTTTCGTATTTATAATATTAGTATAGAAGTTACCCACGTGAGCGACTTGCGTGAGTCAAACTTACTAGTGTGAGCATAAGAGTTAATTATTAATTATAATTATGATATCTGTGTGCGCAGACGACTCTGAGTACGGGTTCGACGAGCACAACGTGTCCCGTCTCGACAACTACGGCCACGTGCTGCTGCACGGCAAAGGCTATGACCGCTGGTTTGATAAGTCCTTCAACCTCTGCTTCAGCACCGACGGCTCGGTGAGTAGCTCCTGAAGTGAAAACTTCTTTAAGCGCGTTGAGCACTTTTTGGTAGGGGGTGAAAATGTAGATTCGCGTGACCGACATACTCGCGAACTATAAATAGTTATATAATTTATTTATTTATATATTTAGTACCGAACTTAAAAACTAAACATGAAAATTTTCATCCCATGTATTCGAAAAGGGCGCCTTGGTTCGCCTTTAAGTGCACCCAAAGGTGGTGTTTTCTATAAGAAATTTTTAGCGGGCAGAAATGAGTTTTTCATCGCATGTATTCGAAAAGGACGACTTGGTTCGCATTTAAGTACGCCCAAAGGTGGTGTTTTCTATAAGAAAAGCGGGCAGAAATGAGTTTTTAATCCTCTTTGTTTCAAAAAGTGCGCCGCAATTATCTTTGCCGCGCACTTTTTGTGTTCAGTTCTTTTAGTGTTCAGTTCTTTTAGTGTTCAGCGCCAAAGAAATCGAACGCAAATATTGTTTGAATAAAGACTGCCACTGCTGTACGACGGCCCATAGTCGAACCGCCGCGCCGGCTGAATAAAAAAAAAGAAATCAAATTAAAAACGCGCGAACTACAGCCCATGTTTTCGTCAATTTTCACGGATTGTTAAAAATTCATGGTTTTGTTTTGAAAAATGAGTTCTTCAAGTGACAGTGAAAGTACTCTATTAGAATTACTCTATGTTTTATTAAATAATAATATTACAATAAAATATGAGGCGCCTTTTATTTTCAAAAACAGTAACAAACAAGAAAACAGTAATGGAGATAGTACACCGCCTTGAGGAACGCCAATAATATATACTTCTTAATAATTTTAATAAAAATATAAATAATTACTGGGTAGAGTCAGGCGTTAATTAGCGGAAGTTCATGATTTAGCAAGAAAAGATTACAATTATTTTGCTACAATCCGCCAACAGCACAAATTTGTTGAATAAGGTTTTATATCAATTTATATCACACTGGCTGTTAGTTTATTTTTGTTTTTTCTTATTGTCATTCCTCTATGTCTTCTTGAATAATATTGTTGTTTTCTCAAATATGTTTATATTTTATTGAATTTATTAGATCCTTTTATCAGACTCTAATATGGTAGCAGAGCGTGGTTGTTACAATAATGGTAATGTTAAATGTTACATCCCTCGATCTGATTAATTTAACATTACCATTATTGTAACAACCCAGTATTTTATTGAATTTATTAGATCCTTTTATCAGACTCTAATAAAATTCTGTATGGTCAAGCATGAAGTTACAAGCGAAGCACCGTTTACCTTCCCAACCAAGCAAGAAAGCCCAGTTCCCAAGCAAGCAATGCCACCACCACACAACACTTTTATGCTATTCTCGACCCGTTTCGCCCCGCTTCAGGAGATGTCGACTTTACAATGCAAGATTGTCTAGTGAAGTTAGCGGATTATAGCAAAATAATTGTAATCTTTTCTTGCGATAAATAATTAATTTAAAAGAAAAAAATGTTCGTTTTCCTTCTATCAGCAGTCCCTATGACTGCTAATTTTTTAAAATTCTACTTCCTAGCCCTTGACTACTGCAATCACAACTGATGGAAAGTGATGATGCAGTCTAAGATGGTAGCGGGTTAATCTTTTGAGGGAGTGGCCGCATACTAAACTAGTCGGTTTCTACACGGCATCGTACCGGAACGCTAAATTGCTTGGCGGCACGTCTCCGGTAGGGCTAGACACAGCCGAAGCCTCCCACCAGGCCAGACCAGAGAAAATTAAGAAATTATAAATTCCCAAATTAAATTTTATCCTGTAGGGATACAATTCTTCGCTAAGCGAGGGAGATATGTAATGTTGTAAAAGGCGTTACATGTTTTTTTTAGTTACTAAAACATTATATTATATCAAACCTATTAGCTATAGGTAAATATAAGGAGGCATAGACGCGTTGACACGGCGGGCGGCTCGCGTCGCTCGAACCGGTTCGTTTTGCATGGCTGCCGCTTCAAGCTCGGGGGGGCGCCTCCGACGCGCGTTCTTGCTAGGCACTTCGGCTATGCAGCGAAGCCAGTCAAAAATCTCTTTCGGAAGTGTCCACACGCTGTCTGATCTGCCGAATTATAGTAACGACAACCTAAATCTGGAATATATTATTCGTCTGAAGACCTCAGCGAACCTTATAAACCCTTTTTTACGGAGTCCTTCTTTGGTTTCTCTCGTCGGCCTGCGCCTCGACCTCGCTCGGAGCAACGTGACTCGAAACTTCTGCGTCCCGTCCAGTCCGTGGCACGCCCGAGCTCTCTGGCCGCGCCACTTGTGCGGGACAGAGGCTACGAGCGCAGACGACCGACTTTTCCCCGCGTGCCAACCAAAACCGCACAATACTGAAGATCTCGCCGCGCGTCACACTACCAGCTGGACCGACACTCCGCGGCACTGCAGGACCACGCCCACTACTGGTCTAGGAAGCAAAATTATTGACGGGCCTCTCGTCCCACGACCTACTTATTCTAGCAAAATAAATTCCTTGTGTTGACATGCTGTTTTTCTTTTTACTCCAAACCAGCAACGTCACACGTTGCCGGCGATCGAACTCGAGACCTCCGACTTTGGGGAGTTCATCAAATCGACGGTTTATTCGTCGGAGATGGTCATCCGTTTCATTCCTTGTCTTTTTCACTTGAGAGCTATACAGAAGTTAATAGTTGGTTTAATTATGACTTCATTGTATAATAAAAAATTATATTGTTACAGGTCGGCTTTAACACTGAACACACATGGTAAGTTGACAATGTTGACATTTATCAAATTCAATGACATACTCCTGATCAGATAATATATTATTTTCTTTCTCAACTTTAATCAGCATAATTATCTTTCTTATATATATATATAAATGAAACCCGTTTTCCTTGGTCACGGCATCACGCGTGAATGGCTGGACCGATTTCACTAATTCTTTTTTTGTTGTATTTGTTATTATTAGGAGAAGGTTCTTACGGAAAAAAATATTAAGAAAATCTCTCAGAAATATTGAAAAATATACATTTAATTTTGCATACTAAGGCGGTACGAAGTTCGCCGGGTCAGCTAGTTTCAAATATACGTTTTTGTCGCAGGGCTGACGCACCAGTCATGGGCCATCTTTGGGAATACGTCATCTGGTCTGAGCTGGAGTCTGGGTAAGTTATCTCTTATATCTGGGATAAGATTTTTGTTTATTTGAATCCAAGTTTCATAGATTTAGTATTGGGCTCGCGCGATAAAGACCAATGCTAATGCTGCATTCCTAACCAATATTTGTTTGTTTATTACGCTTTCACGACCAATCTTTTTAACCAATTTTGAAGGAATTAAAATAAAATTCAAACACACCAACAAATTGGCTGGCATCAGCTAGTAGTTAGTACTTACTAGGAAATGCCCACCAAAGTAACTGTATACAACCCGTTGATAGCGTCGCTTATATTTAAATAATATATCCAAACTAATATTATAAATGCGAAAGTAAATTCTGGAAACAAATTTTGGAACCAGCTTCCATCTTCTGTGTTCTCTCATGATTATAATATGGGGCTCTTCAAAGAGCGGATAAACAAATTTCCCAATAGCCAGCAACGCATTGGCGGTTTCTCTGGAGTCTGGTGCTGCTAATGTTCATGGGCGGCGGTAATCACTTACCATCAGGTGACCCGCCTGCTCGTTTGCTCGCTATATATATTAAAAAAAGTGATTCTGTAAGTCTGTTTGTCTGCTGCGCTTTCACGGCCCATCTTTTTAACCGATTTTGATGAAATTTGGTATAGAGATAGGTTGCATCACGGGGGAATAGACATAGGCCGGAAAATTGAGGAGATCCCGCGGGAATTTCGAAAAATTTATCCACGCGGATGAAGTCGCGGGCATTATCTAGTTAAAAATAAAATAAAAACAAAAACTGACAGGCAATCAAAAACTAACAGGCATATAAATTAGTTTCATTTTTAGCCACTGGGTCAGATAAGTTTCAGGTCTATACTAGGGTATAGAGTATGCTGTATAGGGTAAGTTGTGTCATGTCTGGCATAAGATTTTGGTTTATTTTGATACTAGACAGTAGATAATGCCCGCCGAAGTAACAGTAATTAAAGATAGGCATGATGACAGTAACAAAGAATCGATGAAATTATAAATTTATCTAATAAGTAAAATTGGATTTGCTATTTATTTTGATAAAATAAAACTATAAAATACAGCAATCCGCCATATTGGTTAAAACACCAATGAAGCGACAATGGCGTCACAATTATTTTCGAACTTTGACTGCAATCACACTATTGTTTACTGCACACTGCACAGAGTACATTGGTAAAAATAATAGTGACGTCACAAACGACGCCATGACACCGCCGAACGTTTTGGCGTGAATTTTAAAATTTAAATTTCAAATGCCAATTTCATCTACCAAACCTTATTTTTCTGCTGAAATAAGATATTTTTTCGAAACAGTAGATACTTCCGAACATAATCTGACCATTTTTCAAAATCAGTCATCATGCCTACTGGGTATGTGACAACAGTTATTCAAATAAATATTTTTTTTGTGATTATTAAATAGAAGATCTCCCAAAAGTCGTCATATCCACGTCCCCTGTTATTTTTATGTTAAATAACTATTATAAACTATCGATTAAAGAAAAAAAGTGCAATGAACTTTGATGACGTCACTATTCAATATTTCATAAAAATCCCACACTAAGCATGCGTTTTGACGTTTGAAAAAAGTCTGGTTTGACTAGTTGTCAAATACCCAATAGTGATGATGACAACTCAATCAAATCAGCAACTCTTTATCAAACAAAAACGCACTTATGAAGTCCACAGTGACTTGTGACGTCATCAAATTTTAACGCACTTTTTTGCTTGAATCAAACTTAAAACTAACCGAGGATGTGAATTGTAGGTCAATCGATCAATCAAATCATCTATTCAATAAAGGTACACTGTGGGTACACTTATTGAGGTAAAAATTACTTAAGTACTTATAAAACATGATGGTAATAATCAGTCATGGTATCTTAATAATAATCAGTTAGAAATAATATATTCAGGAAGCGATTTGCTTCCTCGTTTCTAATTCGAACCGCTAGGATATGGAATGCCCTTCCGGCTTCCGTTTTCCCCTCCCGTTTTAATATAGGTACCTTCAAATCAAGAGTGAATAGGCATCTTCTAGGCAAGCGCGCTCCACCTTAGGCTGCATCACCTCTTGCATGAAAGTCTGATTGCAGCCAAGCGCTAGCCTATATATTAAAAAAAAATATATATTTCCAGCATGATGGCTATTGTTCTGTTGATGTCGTTCAGGTACGAGCCGGGCGGGAACGCGCGCGGCGCGGTGGCGGCGCCGCCCCCGCCGCCGGTGCGGCTCGCGTGGGAGCTGTCGGAGCCGCTGCTGGCCGCGGTGGACACCTCGTGCCGCGTCGCCGACGCGCTGCTGCAGGACCTCGATCTCAGAATACTCATGTTCACCGGATACGGGAAAGGTATACCCTCTGTAACTGCCTCTTCGCTCTAGCGTACTCGACTGCGGACCCGGGCGGGCATACTAATTGTTAGCTATTGGGTTTGAAGTTGGCGGCGATTCACCCCCGTGCCTCGGAGAGCACGTTAAGCCTTCCCGGTTATTATCACTAACATGATAATAGTCGTTAAAGCCAGCCAACCCGCGTTGGAGCAGCGTGGTGGGTCTGAGCTCTAATTCCCTCTCTCCTATGAGAGTGGAGGCCTGTGCCCAGCAGTGGGACGTTGATAGGCTGTAGTGGTGGTGCCCTCTTATTTTATCTATGACTAGCTATATGCCCGCGACTTCGTCCGCGTGGATTAACGTTTTTTGATTCCCGCGGGAACTCTTTAATTTTCCGGGATAAAAAGTATGCCTATGTCCTTCCCCGGGATACAACCTATCCCTGTACCAAATTTTAGCAAAATCGGTTGAAAAGATGGGTCGGGAAAGCGTAGCAGACAGACAGACACACTCTCGCATTTATAATATTAGTATGGAAGTATGGATACGGACATTATGCGACCATTTTTGTCACATTTGATACTCTATAGTTAATATTATAAATACGAACGTTTGAATGGATGGATGTTTGTTACTCAATCACAGCATAAAGGCTGAACGAATCTAAATGAAATTTGGCACAGAGATTTGTCTGGAATAACAGCTACTTTTTATTCCAGAAAATTACAAGAGTTCCCGCGGGAATCAAAATATACCTTAATCCACGCGGACGAATTCACGGGAATACTTTAGTCATAATATAATTTAACTAGCTTCGCTAAGGTGTCATTTTAAAGAATCGGTACTACCCTACTACTAAAGATAGTTCAATATCTCTACATCTTGGTAGAATAGGATTTTTCCTTTGTACGTTGTATTATAAGTGCAGCTGAAAACCAATTAAAATAGTACATTACATCGCGAGACCGGGAAGTACGCGTTTTCTGGTCGAGTGTTAGTTAGACGGTCGAGCTACGCGAGGCCGGTTATATACGAGACCAGAAATGCTCTCCCGGTCGAGGTGTGTATAGTACTTTTCTAAAAAATGAAACAAGTGACTTTTTTAAAATATATTATATTATGTAATTAAAAGAAAGTAAATAAAAAAGCAACCTACTTAAGAAATATTAAAAGTTAAATTAGTTATCTTTACACTTTTAATTTTTTCTTTGCGCTGTGAGTGCTGAACGCGTAATACGGTAGAGTTCCAAATTGAAACTATTTAGGCCAAAGAACATTATAACAAGTTACAAGATATTCAGGAAGAAAGATTCCAAATTCAAACTTATGATATGTAATGAAAATACATACATTCTTTACTGGCCTAGGCCGGGAAGTTTAACTTTCGAACTCATTTACAGGGTATGAAATGGGCACATTTCATATCATTTTTTAGAAAAAGAAGTATTCACTTCAAAAAGGCTAATGAAATGAAGTATTTGCGGCAGGTTTCATGAAGAGCTGCCACATATCGCCCGACGCGTTCATCCAAATGATCCTACAGCTGTCGTACTTCCGAGCCGCGGGCCGGTTCTGCCTCACGTACGAGGCGTCCATGACGCGACTGTACCGCGAGGGCCGCACCGAGACCGTGCGCTCCTGTACACTGCAGAGCTGCGCCTGGGTCGAAGCGATGCAGGACCCCGCCGCGACCGTGAGTCAACCTGTTACAAATACCTACCAGTACCAAACGAAACACTTCCACTCCACTTAGTCAAGGGCTAACTTGTAGTGGATAAAAAAAAAGAAAGGGATCAGGATCCATGGTGAAGTTTTTTTTTTAATCCACCGATCTCACCTGATGGTAAGTGATGATGCCGTCTAAGACGGTAGCGGGCTAACCTGTTAGGAGCATTGATTGAGCTAACTTGATTACTATCAAGCTAATTTTCCGTGAGTAGCTTCATTTTGATGAGACGCCCAACAATTTCCTTCGAACGAAAATTCTCGATTGCGGTAGCTAACAGAGTAGCAAGGATAAAATATGTGGATTTGATGATTCTCAAAACTTTATGACTAACTTTTTTTTGTTTAATCTCAAGATAATTATCTAAATTATTTGAAAAAATATTTGTCCTACAAAATGTATGGTTCGATGGACCATGGATCATGGACTATTCGTTGGAACAAATTTCATTCCCACCGCCCGGAGACCGGGGCAATCTTCCACCTGGTCTTTTCTACCATCTCCACCACCACCACTGCAGCCCATTGACGGCCCACTGCTGCCTCCATTCTCAGGAAAAAGGGAATAAGAGCTTAGACCCACCACGCTGCTCCAATACGGGTTGGCGGCTTTAACAACTATTATCATGTTTTCTACAATTGACAATTTGCTTCTTTACTGTTTGCGCCGCTTGCGCCCCGGTTCGAAGTAGTAGTTTTGTTTTTATAATTTGCTGTCACCGGGTCAGATAAGTTCGTGGGCTATAATAACCATATCAGAGGACCTGACACGAAATGCCCACTTTTGGCCAGCATGAGTTTAGTTCATTAGTATAGTTGAGGGACGAGTCGCCTAGTTGAGACAACACATAACAGCCAATTGCAATTGTTAAACAACGTTGACCCAAATCGGTCACTGGATGGGTGACGGAATTTGGAGGTTCAAATTTGGCCTTTCACGCGCACTTTAGCCGTCGGTCCCGGTTATTATCACTAACATCTGATAATAATCGTTACAAAATCCTAAGCATTTCAATACTCTTAGTCGAGTCGTATGCGGAAGGATCTGGGAACCCAACGCATTATTAACCCAAGAAAACCCCTGCCATTATGTGATTAATGGAAAGGGGTCATGACCCTCTATTATGAGGAATACGACACAGAAAGAGAGATTTTTTTAAAATTTGGTACAGAAAACTTAAGCTTAACTTAACAAAAGCTATAACAGAGATGTATCGATAGATATAGATAATACTTCAAAATTATCTTCACACACAAATTAAGTGCTTTTAATTCAATTAAGTCACGTTAAGTCCATTTATTTCTTTTATTCGGCTTTATAAAGTCTGCTGATAGGGAATTATGACGTCACGTCTCCCGTCTTGGAAGCGCAACTTTAAAGTTCCATAACTTTTCATTTGTCGAGATATTTTAATGATTCTTTCATATTTTTGTTTTATTTTGTCTTAATTTTCATATTAAATTTTAAAAAAGATGGTGAACTTCTCCATTGACGGGTGAAGTTGTCAATGGCCAGTATCAGTAGGTGGTTGAACCGAGCGATGTGGTGTGACAGGTGGAGGAGCGCGTGGCGCGCCTCCGAGCGGCGGCCGCGCGCCATCAGCTGGGCTACCAGGACGCCATGGCCGGGCGGGGCATCGACCGCCACCTGTTCTGCCTCTACGTCGTCTCCAAGTATCTGGAGCTCGACTCGCCCTTCCTCCAGGAGGTGTTCAACGAGCCCTGGCGCCTGTCCACCAGCCAGACGCCGCACGGTGAGCGACGCCGCCGAACAACTGACACTAATTTGTTACGAACAGTCAAAAATGAAATACGTAAATTTCTAAACAGAATCAACTGCAACTTTTATTTCACTGTTCACAATAATTTACAACAAATCACTTCAAAAATACACGGTATAATAACGCCCGAACACGGTCCGATGTCCGTATTCAGTGTCCGCGTGTACGTAGCCAGTAGCCACCTCTCCTCTCCTCTCCTCACCTCACCTCACCTCTCCTCCCCCCACCTCTACTACTCACTGCTACCCCTCTCTCTTTCCCCGCTCCTCGCTCGTTACAAATTATATCTAAAGTAATATACGAGTACCTACTAGTGGCTCGCCCCGAACTGAAACCTCGCGCTCATCTTCACGTTCACCAATATTGTTTAATAGGCATGATGACAGTAACCAAGAATCAATGAAATTATGAATTTATCTAATGAAATAGGATTCATGGATTATAAAAAACGTATTTATTTTTCTATTTCGAGTGAGATTGCTATTTATTTTAATAAAATAAAATTATAAAATACAGCAATCCGCCATATTGGTTAAAACACCAAGAAGCGATGATGTTTTACTATAACCCAAACTTATAATTTATTTTATGTACTAAGAAATTGTCCACTGACGCATCTTATTCTTTCTTGGCAACCTTAGTGTGAGATTTATAGAGCGTACTTTGACTTGGCTCAGACTTTACTCAGAGTTAAAACGAGATGGACTTATGTGAGTAACATAAATCTGTCTCGTTTTACCCATGTCTTAAGTGTAAGCAGAGTAAAACCTCGCTCTATAGATCTCACACTTAGTGTTCGCGTGCCGCAGGTCAAACGAGCCTTCTGGACCTGAGGAAGTATCCAAAGTGCGTGAGCGCGGGCGGCGGCTTCGGCCCTGTGGCTGACGACGGCTACGGCGTGTCTTACATCATCGCGGGCGAAGACACGCTCTTCTTCCACGTCTCCAGCAAAGTTAACTGCCCCGTCACGGTGAGTGGGACCTTATACTGACTCCTACGCACTTACAGTTCCGGCTTCTGTAAACATGTGCTCCTCAGTGCAGACTATGGAACCTTGCCAGCCTAAGTTCCTTACAAACATCATAGGTGGCGCTGAAAGACAAAGTCAAAGTCAAAGAACGTTTATTCAATTTAGGTACACTACTATTGGTATTGACGTCCGGTTATTTATAACATATAATGGTGATAATCAGTACGACACCCAAAGCTTCAAAGCTCGAAAACAAACCATTGTGACGTCATTCGCTTGTTGGTGTTTTAACCAATATGGCGGATTGCTGTATTTTATAATTTTATTTTATCAAAATAAATAGCAATCTCATTCGAAATAGAAAAATAAATACGTCTTTTATAATCCATGAATCCTATTTCATTAGATAAATTCATAATTTCATTGATTCTTGGTTACTGTCATCATGCCTATTTCTATAGCAGTTCCCTACAACCCGCGATTGGGTTAAGACGTCGCGAATTTAGTTCCCCTATAGTATTGACATTATGACAATCACTTTTCTTCTTGAATTGATCAATGTGTTGTTTATGCACGTATACTAAATTTCAAATATTTATTGGTCACTCTTAGTGACTATCTTGGTCCCATATTATATATGGCTCGAACAGCCCTCTTCTGCAGCACTAAAACAGCATTAATATCAGCAGCATTACACCGGAATAATGTACCGTATGACATAATGCTGTGAAAGTAACCAAAATAAACTAATCTCGCCGTTTCTATGGTTTCTATGTCAACTGGCGAATCTTTTTTACCGGGTATGCAGCAGAACTAAGCCTGTTCGATAAGTCATTTATGTGATGGCCCCATTGGAGTTTAGAGGTATAAGAGTAGAGTAAGAGTAAATATTTGGTTTTTGACGTGATAACGTCTTAAAAAGTGTCACGTTCCGCCTGAGCCTGAGCGTGCAAGTGAGTGCGCGGAACAAGCGATAGAGAGGCACGATCGCGTGACGTCAGAGCTAGCAGTTCCAATAGTTCTGCAACGCCGCCACGCGAGCGCGCGAGAAAACTTCTAGTTATCACGTAAAACTATCGTCCGTAAACCGACTTTACAGACAACCGTAATTTATTTACTAACATAGGTTAAGTGATTGTTACTAACAAAATATAGTCTGACAGTTGCTTGCAATAAAAAGTTTTAATTTATTTTTTATATTTATTTAAAACTGCTTCCGTTCGTTCATAGAGCTCCACCAACTTCGTGCAACAAATCGAGAAGAGCCTAAACGACGTGCGCGATCTGTTCGCAGAGTACAAAAAGCTGAACAACGGCGTTGACAAGAAGAAAACTAAATAGCTATTGTTTTAGATAATACTATAGAAATAATGCGAAGAGCTGCTGAATATAGACTTGTCCCAATTATAGTTAAAGTCAAAAAAATACATGCGTCTTGTTGTAGATAATATCATAGCATATATTATATTATATATATTATGAAGAGCTGCTGCTGAACGTAGACCTGTCTCAATAAATATATTCAAAAGCTTATATCAGCTTTGTTTTGGATATACAGAATTATATGAAGAGAAATTCTGTTCCAATAAATTAGGTAAATTCAGAAGAAGATTAAATAGGGCTGGTTTTAAATCAGAGGGTGGAATTATACAGAGCTAATTTAAAAACACAAAACACGATATCTTAACACTTTTCTCTACATACTCGTAATACTGAAAAACTTATATTCTATTACTTTTAAAAATACATAATATATTCTTCAAAAATATTTTTTTTAACTTTTCACTGTACACTCTAGACATTCTGAAACTCACACCCATATTCACAAACATTGGTCTTGCAGTGGAATGCCAGTCCTGTTTTTACGTATAAGATTATCTTTAGAACTTTTTTATCATTCAAGCTGATTAGCATTTCGGACCTGGAGAAAAAATTTGACAAGTCTTACTGTTCACCAGCTCATTATATATGTTACGGGCAAAGTATGCAGGATGTGCAATGCTGACATGCCTGGGCAGAGTTCATTTTGTTAGGCTTCTCAACGTAGCACATCCAGTTAACTGTAAGTGTAGCATATAACTTCAGGTCGGTGTATAAGTTCGTTCGTTCTTTTAATTTGACTGTTTTTCGTTCTTATTAAAATTTCAAGTTTGTACGTAAAAATTGTTTAAGCTTTCTCTGTTTTGAACGATTGATAGACAAATGTTCGGGTGTCTTAATGTGCACTTTTGATGACTCGTTTTTCGTCTAACTGTACACGCTGTAATAGCTAGTCAAAGTATATTTTGGCTAACTTTGAACTGTTGTACACAGTCTTTACATCTTTACGTTTAACAAAAATTAAACTTTATTGATAACAATCACAAAACGAATTAACATATATACCGATCCAATAGATAAATATATTTCGCAGTTTTGTTGTTGCTGTAGTCGATATTACGTTTGTGGTAGTAAGTAGTTAAGGACGTAGAATTTTAGTGAAAGGTATACAGAGTATTTTATATCACAATTTATCATTTTTGTTGCTTTGAATTTTCTCGTATATTGCGGGAACTGCGAATCTTTAAAAAATATTCAGTTATTCACTTTTGACAGGAGTACTAAAACTGGATGTCCTAAAACAGTTTTATGTGATAATGGATGCCAATTTTCTTCTTCACATATACACCTTTACATAAATTAAAGTAACAAATGACTCATGTTTTCCGCATACATACAGACAGACCTACACTACACTCACCTTTACTACATGGACATGCGGTCCAAATTTAAACAACTAATACTCGAATATATGAAGAGTTTCAGCAGTCGTCCCCCTTTTAACAATATATAATCAAGTTTACTGTTAACATTTCATTGCTAATTTTGAGATGTTAAGCAAGTACACAGCTATTTATTGATATATACATACCTTGATATACTTTTATTACTTAAAGCGAGAATAGTTTATTATAAGTATGTTGTAATGCAGATATTGTTTGTTATTTTTTCGTTATAATCTCATGTGTTTAGGGTTATATGTTATACTGATCAAATGTACGTCTGTCAATAAATCAATGGAATGCTTTTAAAAGTACCACGAGTATCTATAGTCGATTTTTAATTACACAACATTTCTGATGTTTCCAAAGCTACCAGATTTGTATGAAAAATAAATATTTCTGGGGACAAAAAAGGTACTCACTCACTAGGTACAGCTCAGTCACGGGTAACTAACTATAGAAACGTGTCAAACATTGTGAGTCGACGGCTCAATCTAAAAAAATAGAGAAGCAGGAACTGGTTCATTGACTCATATGACACAATCACACAACTGAACTACATCACATCACCATTACCCTATATATGGGATCATTATTTTGCAATGTGACATTAGCTAATGTGAAAATGTGTTGTCTAATTAAAAAATCGAGTACATATACTATAATTCGTTCAAACCACGACGCGCCCCACTCTTATTTATTGTGATGATTGGCAACATTTAGCATGTATTAGTACCACTTCTGAATTTAATATTAGTTTATAATAGCAACATATTAAAAAACGATTATAAAACTGACGCATGTAAAATTCTTGATGAAACGAAAAATATTGGGGCGCGACTTCGTGCACTGAACTGTCTATAAATTAGTTCTAATATATTCTTATTTTTTCGAAATATTTTAAGGCCAGGCTCAACGAGATATTAAAAGTTGACATCCGCAATCACATCGTTATATGTAGTTTATCGATATTGATTCGCTACAATTACGCACATCACTATAAATGAAATTACGTTTATGTATGCTAAATTTATATATGCCTATCTCACTCATCATAGTCAGATAAAAGATTTCTGTCCAAACTCCTCAGTTATTAACAGCATTAATTTAATGTGAACTGATTTAAGAGTCCATAATGCAATTTTGTAGTTTAAAATCGTTATTTTTCTCAGAATTTGTATACCTAACTTACCACCTTAATATTTGGGGTAATACTTCGCACTTTTATTTTGGATTACATGTTTAAAAATCACGATTGGTGAAATATTTGCTCGAATTAATATTTTTTTGAAAAATAAGTACATATTTAGCACAAATTTTTCGATTGGTTGTTTAATTAACTTAAGGTAAAAACTTACTTCGTCTGTCGCCCTGTATTTCTCGCTCACGAGAAAACCATAATTCGCCATCCCGCGCGACGCTCCGTTCTCATTTGCTACGGCATAGCCCACTCTTAATAACTAACTACTGCAGACTAGGACTTTATACATGATACTAGACGTAATCACGTTATGAGCGAAGTGAGTTGAGAAGCAGGTGGATTATTTACTTACCGATAGTTTGGCTTTGGTTTTGCTTTGCTTTGAGTACGTGTGCTTTAGATTTTGTGTTCCAAATTTGATAACTAATAGATTGTTTAAAATTTGTTCAATGATTAACAATGAAATGCCTTTTAAAATATTTCGGACCAATCAGGTAGCCACAAATAGCTCTTACTAATAAAAATGTACACACGACGTACCGGGTTGGACTCCCAGATAGGAATATATTATAATTTTTGTGTGACAAGAAATACGCCGTGATGTGTATTTTTTATTAGTGGGTTTCTAAAATGTTACATGAAACAATCACAATAATATATTCCGTATTAGAAACCCGAAGTTGGCTTTACGTATATAATTATACTATTTATATTACAATAAATAAATAAATATGGTTGCTTTTATATGCATTTTACACGTTTTTGTCATAATATTTAGTTTATATTTTCATTAATTTAATTGTTATTACTACTAAGTTAATGATGTTTTTAAGAGCTAAGTGGTCATATTAATCACAGTTAAATATATTAATATATTTATTGTAAAATTAAAACAGCATATCGAAATATCATTGTAACTACATATATTTTTTTTAAACTTTGATTTTCAATCGTTCAGTCATTATATACTAGTTTTTATGATTGTTTGAAAAATATTTTGGATATAGAAGTATTATATATCATAAACTATTAAACGTAAGTTGGTGGAGGGTGTTATTGCGCAAAGCAATTGCTATAAACTTTGTCAGTTGGCTCAAATTGTCAAATCATTAATACTCAACTTTGTTTTAATTACTTATTAATTACAATTTTACAGATGTTTTTGATTGCGACTGCGTTGCGCAATTAACCTTATTTAACGTGGTATGTCTTTTAAATACTAATAGATGTCACAGTTCACGCTCATTTGGTATTATAATGCGACATTAGTCTACTGACTTATTGGCAATGGCGCGAATTAGAAGGATTGCGACGATCATGTTGATGATGATCGATTTGGTGGCTTAGGTTTGTGCGGGGCCATTTCAGCCAACTACTTATGACGCTCTAGACAGGTTATTCTGAACAAAAATGACGTTTTGCGGCAAGTCTATTTTGCTTACTTGATACTCTGTGCAATAAGTTTAAACATTGCAAATTCAATTGATTGTATTCGAGCGGTCGAACAAAATAGTGTTGAAGTAAAATGGACCCAAATACCCTTGATTTTAAGTCTCAAATTCATTACAACCGATTTTAATTTCGAAACGTTTCCGTTTGGAGCCTTAGCTGTGAACGCATTGACCGCAACAAAATTGACTTCTAAAGCAATGTGGTTCATGTTACTTTGGGAACACCCATTGAATTTTGAATTGAACACCACTGGAATAAAATCAATCGAAATTGCAATGTTAAAACTTCATGTTCGTCAGATTGTTGTTCGGAACAGCCATATCTAGATTAATTTAATTCATAAGTGAATCATATTGCATGTCTGACACAACGTGATGCACTCTGACCCTACAAAAAGCTACTGCACTCTATTTGCACCTTTATTTTGATTAACCTAAAGTTTAATAATAAATATCAAAAGGCTCGGTTATTGTAAAGACGACAATATAGAGGCAGCTGAAGGTTACTCGACCGAAACTCATAATCGATCGATCGATAAGTCACTTCTTGTATATTTTTTTATTAAAAAAAGGGTTAAAACATGCCTCACTGTCGCGGCTACCTCGAGGTTACTTTAATTTAAAACCAATATACGCAAACAGACATGCACGAACATGTCGAAGGATATCTCTAATATCGACTGCAATACGTCGCGGTTCACTTCGATGTTTACTTACATGCTGAGAAAACAAATTTTATTGTTTTTTTACAGTCCGATTAAAACTTTATGACGTGTCGGCAACGTCTCGGAAGTTAGCCGCGAGTGTAGGTTAGCGCAGGTTATTCAACAGGACCGTCCAGCTGATACATAAAATTGTTATCTGCGCTTGGAAACGCACGATGTTCATTGATGTTGATGAGAAGTCATACATTTTTAATCAAACTGTACATAGCGGGCGACGGCAGGCGTCGATGTTATCTGTCTCGTGATTGGTCAAATCGGTTTGCCTTCTCAGCTCAATGGACAGAAGAGAGAACATCGGAATGGGACTGAACAGACGTGTTCGTTCGCGCCGTCATCCGTGCAGCCACCGCGAGTATCGACAGGGGTAAAGTGGCAGCGATCGCGTGCTTTTTCCTTAACCCTATTGCTGACCCGCTGTCCTAGGACTCCTAGGTGAGCGACAGAAGTGACAAGACGCGATACGACGCTGTAGAAAATGAAAGGAGCCACTGTTTGACACTGTCGCGTCGCGTCGTATCGAGTCGCGGTGTCGCGTTTGTCGCTCACGTAGGACAACGGGTGAGTGACTTACCGACGAATTACAGATAGATCCATTATTAGTTTCAGCCAGTAGGAATGGAATCATAGTTTTAAAGGCTCGTACCACAACGACAATAGTTCCGTCCATAGATTACAAAGTTCCAGCCGCTTCCATCATCGTTCGCTTTTCCATCTGGTTGTAATATTGGTATCTTCAAATCAAGAGTTGTAAGGCATCTTCTAGGTAACCAAGCGCAAGTCTATAAAAAAAATTAAAAAAAAATCCGTTCCTAATACTTAACTAAATACCTAAAAAGCCTTGTTTTTTTTTGGGTGGCTTGTTTGGCTAAGATGTGAGTGTACACACCGATAGTGTATAGACATAACTGACATTTCTCAACTAGCTCACATTTTAGATTGCTATATTTATAACATCTCACATGAACTATTAAAAATTAACCACAGTGCCGTATGTACCAGCTATAATGTGCGCGAGCCTTTAAATTTTCATTATTATATTGTTACTAGTTTTAGTTTTATTGGGCGTCGATGTCGCAGGCAGAATGTCAGAGTATAATGGCCTTAAAATCACTTAAGTCGAAAATCCATTCCCAGCGATTTTAAAGCTATGTAAAAACTAATTTGAACTTCAAAACAAGGCAGTTATAGTCCATTTTACTTCACCGTTGCAAATATGACCTAACGGTTTTAATGCGATGTAAAATTTTATAGTTTGTTCAAAAAGAGAACCTTCACGGGACTTGAGTGCGCCACTGTGCTAGTTAACTTTTAAAAAGGTTTTAAAAATAAACAGTAACGCAGCCATTTCATAATGGGATGTTGTCTATGACAAAAATAAATTATTATTTAGCGATTGTTTTGTTTGTTTTAGTCTTTAATGCACATAAAAAACCGGCTAAGTGTTAGTTGGACTCGCGCACCGATGCGGATCTTGGAAGGATTTGGTCTAAAATTTACAAAGTATGTTATGCTTTACCGCTGATTTATAGCTAAAAATTCCCTATTTTTCTATTTTCTTTCTTCCTCATTCGTTCGCTCTTGGCAGAGCGGTCGTGGTTATGGTTGGGCCTACACAGCAGCTCTTGCGATCTCCTTCCATCGACTTCTGTTGGCGGCATCTCGGGAACACTCGGAGACGGATACATTTGTGGCGGAACGGATTGAATCTGTCCACCTAGTAAGGGAACGACCACGTGGACGCGTGCCTTCAACTCGACCTTGTACGACGAGGTGTTCTATCGTACCAGTCTTCCTTGTTATATGCCCAAAAAACTTAAGGATTCGCAGTTGAACAAGCGACGAAACTTTTTTCTATAACTTTACATAAATCTCTGAAAAAACTTTTATTTCGAACTGCAAAACTTAAGTTTGCAAAGGTTTATGGCTGATTTCTCAAAAACTGTCCTGGCTAGAAACTTCGTTATATTTTTCGTGTAAAGTTAACATAAACTTCTATCAATTCTCGAATTATTACAGATTTTTCACTTTGCAATCACCTGAGATGAAGGGGGAACGCGGTGATGTCAATAACCATTTTTATGATTTTCAAATTTGGTTTACACCAAAGCTTTACTTTCGAATGTGTTTTTACTGACACACTATATTCCTTATCAAAATAAAATTGTTGGTAATCTCAAGTATTTAATATAGACCAAATTCGCCCGTTACGTCATTACGAATATCTTAGAAGATATCATAGAAACAGGGGCGGCCGCGAGTCGCGACCAGTGCCGACTGGCTATTAACCTATTGGGTATGGAACTATAGACTTCTATGATGATTAGTGCTGCCCGTGCGATTTGCGAAGCCGGGGCGGACCGCAAGTAGAGAATAAAGGTGTTGTTGATTTGACTAGTCAAATATCTGTGTGCATCAGAATGGCTGCCCAAAGTGATGGATCGGCTTAAAATTTCGCCAGCATTTAGTACCTATTTAGTACTATTTTGTACCTTTGCTTAGTTTTATTTTTGACAACCAAGGTTCCCTTTTTGAACGTACACCACTTCAACACTTCAAATCTATAATATATTATGCCATATATTATAGTGGCAGTGCGATCGGCGCCTTACATGATGTACTAAACGAACTCCCTACAGTGGCCTTAATATTTTACTAAACAAAATTATTGTACATGTAAAATATATAGTCTGTATGAACCTGATTCACAATTTGTTACGTAGACTTTTACAACAGTTTATTGTAAATAAAGATCTTAAATTATAATAAATTATATAAAGCTTCTACTTTTTTGTTTCTTTTTCTCCCATAATTAATGTTCCATATAATTCTTAATATAATTTGTATAATAATATTATAGATAGACTAGACGATGCCCGCGACTTCATCCGCGTGGATTACGGTTTTTTGATTCCCGCAGGAACCCTTTAATTTCCCCGGAATAAAAAGTTCTTTCCCGGGATACAATGTAACACTGTACAAAATTTCATCAAAATCGGTTGCATAGATAAGCCGTGAAAGCGTAGCAGAGAGACACAGACAGAAACACTTTCGCATTTATAATATTAGTATGGATTTATAGTCTGAAAATAAGTTAGGGATTGACCAGTAGAGTTTGCAGGGGATATAAATAAGTCTGGGCAAAAATTTCGCGTCGGATGGGATCAACGTTTATCCCTGCCGCGCTAGTATTCGCGCTCCATATAAGAGTGAGTGAGGGTGAGGCGTACTTTTTGTCCACAAGAATGTTTGATACAGTATGCGCACTCCTGTCTCCTACAAAGTGCTAATTCGTAAAACCTGTGTGGACTGTTATGATGATATGTGCTAGCCGTGCGAAGCCGGGGCGGACCGCTAGTAAGTAAATCATTTCATTTCATTTACACGGTACACGCAAGAATGTTAGCCTCCTCGCAGTAAATTCTGGTAAAAATTTGTAACAAGGAGTCTACGTCGTGGGGTAGACCGTACCGGCCTGTAGATCTCGATTAATTTTGTCACTATGTCCTTATATAAGGACATGATCCGTCAGTATCTAATCAGCGGACAGAGCAGCTCCCGCTGCGCTGCCTTCCGACGTAGCAACACGGACTCCGAAGTATTCGCAATGGAACTTCTAATTATACTCAGAGAACGAAAAAGCTTTAGTAATTTTGGAGACAGACTCAACATTCAATAATTCAGAAACCTGCTAAAAGTATTTTTTGTTCATAGTGTTTTCGCTCTAAGATAAAAACAGAGGAGCGAAGAGCAACTCGGAAAGATTATAGTGTGCATTAGTCGCTTACTGACTTACCTACCTCTATAGTCATAGTCATAGTCATTTATTTATTAAATATCGGTACACTGTAGGTACACTTATTTTCGTCTAAAAATTACTTAAAAAGCATGATGGTGATAATGGGTAACGTTATCTTAAAACTAAAGTTACGAGGGTTCCAAACGCGCCCTGGTCTGAGAAGAGCCCACAACAAACTCAGCCGGGTTTTGTTTTTTTTTTATTATCACCATCTCACAAATATTCTTACTAAGGAACTATCAGAGACATTAGAGCAAATTATTGCCAGGCTTCCTTGTCGTTTAAATAGTCCTTTACATGGTAATAAGATTTTTCAATGAGTTTACGTTTTACATTAACTTTGAACTTATTCAGAGACATCTTCAACATGTCTTCTGGGAGCTTATTGTAGAAGCGGACACTGTTTCCAGCAAATGAATTGCTAGATTTACTAAGCCTAGAAACAGGCATTACAAGTTTATTTTTATGTCTAGTATTGACATTATGACAATCACTTTTCTTCTTGAATTTATCAATGTGCTTAAGCAAGTGTACTAAATTTTCAAATATATATTGGTTGTGCACTGTCATAATATTGAATTCTTTAAATCTTAAAATAATGTAGGTAAATACAATGAAATTTTGTAGTGTTAAATTGTATCCCGGGGAAGGACATAGGCTACTTCTTATCCCGGGAAATGAAAGGGTTCCCGCGGGAATCAAAAAACCTTAATCCACGAGGACGAAGTCGCGGGCATCATCTAGTGGGTAGATAAAATGAAAAAGTAAAATAGTTTCATACAAAATTTATTATTTAAAAAACAGTTACAGAATGATGACATAAGAATAAAATAAATAAAATTATATCTTCCAAAGTACAATAATCAATATGCATTATTTAACACATTCCTTGAGGTATAAAGGTGCACACTCACAGCCGTGTGCCGTTGTAACGCGACAACACAGCACTACAATATTATATAAGTAGAGTGTAAGCACCTCGGTTTAGAGACCGCATACAACGACATAATCAGATGTGGCCAATTCTGAATAACACAATCTCTAAACTAAACTAAAATGACACCTCTAAATCTTGTTCTATCCACATGGAGTATTATGTAAGGGTTATTTATATGTAGGTAAATTTAATGCTGTCATTTTATTTTAGTGATTGTCAATAACAGAATTAGCCTCAGTTTCATATTACAAATGTGTACTTATAAGTTTTTACATACTAATATCATCAACATTTAGAATTCGAAAGTCGAAACACTTTTAGTGTTGCAAAATCAATGCAGTTAAAATATAATGTATAGTGTATAAAGCTATATTATTAGTTTAGTTTATTTAATTCTTGGGTAGATGTATGTATGTAGTTGAGCTTTACTACATTATTTACTTCAAATCAATTTGTTTAAAGCGCATTTTACTCTGATGTTAATATTTTTCGATGCGAACTTCATTATATGGGTGAATAATATATTATATAGGAAAATAAATTTTATTCAGTAGCTGTAAAGTAACACAATTGACAATTTAGTCGACATGTATCTAATGTCAAATATTAACTAAAGAAGAAACAGTAAAAATTGCACAACCATAAAAAGTTAACAAAATCAATAACACTTAGTAACTAAACAATAAAAAAATTAAATGTTTTAAAGATCTTTCGAGAAACAAGACTTGATAAAAACATAATTGGTGCACAATAAAGCGATGCGAAGCGTTTTTTCCACAAGGTATTTGGTGCCACAAATGTGCACATTTCAGAATTCAGGACACTCCGTAACATGTAGGAAATGAGGTGTCGCGTCGCTTAGTTCTGCGTCAATGTGCATTGAGCATAAAATCTTAAAATATTCGAGTATAAAATAACAGTAGCCTCAATAGCTCAAACTAGTCTGCGATCAAAACTGCGGGCCTGTACAGACGGAGAACAGTCCTCGGCGTTCTTTTGGTCTCCATCAAAATAGAGGATTCATGCGCGTTTGCACTGGCAAACCCCAAATTGGGGATCATCTAATTTTAAGTAACAACGTAAAAACTGACACCTAATTATTAATAAGGCTTCCCTTAAATTTATCCGTACCGTAAGAACGGGCAATAGAACTGAGTAAGTAATAATGTCCTCCCAGCCGAAAATCGGCCACGGCGGCCAATCTCCAGAGAGATTAGCCATCTGCGCGGGGGATATTACAGTCCAAAATGTGTGCGCATAGTGCATACACAGGTGCACTCTTTGTTCTTTCACTCTAATATCCCGATGGAACGGAAAATCCGACATGACCGGAGAGAGATCAGGCGCAGGACCGACGGCTTTACGTGCTCTCCGAGGCACGGGGTATCGGCACTGAGTAAGTACTAATAGTACAACGGAACATTGTCCGCCACGGACAGTTAATTTACCATCTGCACTGACCCTAAGCATAACAATGAATTTCCCATTACTAAAATTCTACATCAATGGAATTTCCGACATATTGTGATATACATGTCTGCCGATAACTCGATAATAATGCAGAAGCTATGCTATGTTTATTATATCTTCAAGCGATGCTACGCTATACAGAAAGGAATAAAAATGGATGAAAGTACATAAAATATTGAAGCTATCAAATTGCACTCCCGGCTCAGGTAAGCTAAACAAAAATTTGAATGAAGTTATTTTTATTTGATAAAAATGTTCTATTTGAGTGATTATAATACCCTAATCCAGGCGGATGTATTCACGCCTGCATGGATTTAGATGACATAAGTTTTTTAAATCCCGCAGGATCTCTTGAATTCCCTGCATGAATTGAGACTGTTTAGTCCAGCGATTTTTTTACGTGCAAATATACCTAAATTCGTATTTTAAAGCACATTTTCAATAGAAACATCAGCCTTTCAAGATTATGAGATTCTTAAAGATAATCACAGGTCTATATTCTAAGTTTTTGTTGTGATTTTTTTAATGTGATGTATAGAAATTTCAAAGCGTTTTATAACAAATCATAGAAGTTCCGCTAGCAATAAAACTTGCAGCAGTTTGTTTTGGCAAGTCGTATTTATTGTAGGCATGAGTTTGCGGCTGTTTGCGTATTTACATCAGTTCGGTGACGAATCGGTCGCATTCGGTTTAACCGGATTCTTTAACCGAATGTGCCTTACATAAAGCCGGAGAACGAACGCGTATTAATAATGGCGGTATTCGGTTGAAAATAAATGAAATTATTTTATTTTACCAGTGTTAATATAATTTAGATTTTCGGCCAACAGCAAGTTTGCATAAGTATATATAAGTTTATAGTAATAGTGTTTAGTCCATAAGTTATTTCTGTATTCCTATTATATTCTGTATTATGTTTGTTTTCTGTGTATTGTACATCCCAAATAAAGAGTTTATTTATTTATTTAAGTCGGTTATGACCGAATACGGTTGTTACGGTCAACCGCAACAACTTTTACGCTTTTACTTTTACGGTCACCGAAAACCGGCAGCGATCGAATGCGGCCAACCGAATTACAGTGTGCATTAGTCGGTGACCGAATACGACCAAACCGACCTAATGTAAACACGCCATAACTTTCCAATAATTTTTCTTCTTCATCTTCTTATTTTGGTTAAGATGAAGAACTAAAGTATACTTGCAGTGATTTAAATTGAAACAACACCTACAACTAACAGTTGACACTGAACTTAATGACATCAACAGCACATTACCAACATGCAAGTTTTAACTAAGAAATCCAATAGCAGGGTACTGCTAGTAGACTTATAATTATCGGATGTTTTTTGCTGTTAGTACAAACCACACGCAAAAAATAAATACCGTTTTCACTTCTAAAGAAACCCTACAAACAATATTATAATAATATCAATCAACCCGGAGAAGGACAGGCTACTTCCTGGAAAACTAAGGAGTTCTCGGGAAATGTAAAAAAAATTATACAAAGCGGACGAAGTCGCGGGCTTTATCTAGTGACTAATAAACAAGCATGAGAACAAAAAAATCTGCAATTTAAGTACAAGTCTGAGATTACATTTTGAGTATAACAATAATAATTATTCACATTCATATTATTATTTTTTTTTATTATTTTATTATTTAATTATTTTATTATTTAATATTTATTATTTTTATTATTATATTATTATTATTTTTTTCAAAAGAGCAACCGCCGAGTTTCTTGCTGGTTCTTCTCGGTAGGAATGGCATTCCGAACCAGTGGTAGAATCATTTGACGATTCAAAAGTACTTGTAAAAGTTTATTTGAATAAAAATCATTTTGAATTTATAGTTTTGAGTTTGACTCGTATCGTAAGTTTACGATGTAATAATATCATTATAAAATTATAAAACAATATGTACGTGTAAACACCCTACTGGTGTAATTGCCTAATATGGCAGGTTTCCAAACTTCAATTTGTGCTCATGTTATTCCTCCTTATCTTCGACGGCAGACATAAACAGTTTCTGGCATACGTGAGTGAATTTAGCTGAAAAAAGAAACATTTCAAATATATTACGGTTTTCGAACATTCCAATAAATAAAAACACAGCATACGGCACATTTTTTTAAAATTTTACCATGAATACGGGCACACTTTTAAAAAAATACCATGAGTACGGGCGTACATTTTACAAAAAAAAACCTCGAACAAAAATAATAATAATAATATTAATATATTCGTTTAAATATTTTTTTTAAATATTGGATAGAAGCAGGTGTAACTTTGCGGAAGTCTATGATAATGAAGGAACTAGAAATTTAATTCGCTATAATCCGCCAATAGGTAAATCTATGTTGAACATTTAACTATTTTGGACATGAAGCTTGCAATATTCACACAACGGTGTCTGATTGAAACGTACGTACGATTTCTTGCCGGCTCTTCTCAGTAGAACAGCTTTCCGAACCGGTGGTAGAGTCTTAACGTATCAAAAGTGACACAAGTTGTCTTACATGAAATAAATAAATATTATTACGAATATAATCATTTATCATTTATCAGATTTGTATGGTGTGGTAAATATCGCAAGCTACAAGTGCAAAATACACATTGTACCACATAGATTTACCTTTTTACTTTGGTGGATTATAGGGATTTAAATTTCTAGTTCCTTCATTATGGACAATTTTTTCCAAGAAATTACTCCTAATAACGAACGGTGCCACTGGCTCGCTCACGATGGGACCACGAGCAGGGCCACTCACGCGGAACAACTCACCAGAGATGGCCCGCACGGCCTCGGGCTCCGAGTGCACGAGCAGATAGTAGACGGGCACCCCGGCGAGCGTCATGAGCGCGCCGGCCACCACGGCCAGTGGATCGCTCACGATGGGCACCACGAGCAGGGCCACTCACGCGGAACAACTCACCAGAGATGGCCCGCACGGTCTCGGGCTCCGAGTGCACGAGCAGATAGTAGACGGGCACCCCGGCGAGCGTCATGAGCGCGCCGGCCACCACGGCCAGTGGATCGCTCACGATGGGCACCACGAGCAGGGCCACTCACGCGGAACAACTCACCAGAGATGGCCCGCACGGTCTCGGGCTCCGAGTGCACGAGCAGATAGTAGACGGGCACCCCGGCGAGCGTCATGAGCGCGCCGGCCACCACGGCCAGTGGATCGCTCACGATGGGCACCACGAGCAGGGCCACTCACGCGGAACAACTCACCAGAGATGGCCCGCACGGCCTCGGGCTCCGAGTGCACGAGCAGATAGTAGACGGGCACCCCGGCGAGCGTCATGAGCGCGCCGGCCACCACGGCCAGTGGATCGCTCACGATGGGCACCACGAGCAGGGCCACTCACGCGGAACAACTCACCAGAGATGGCCCGCACGGTCTCGGGCTCCGAGTGCACGAGCAGATAGTAGACGGGCACCCCGGCGAGCGTCATGAGCGCGCCGGCCACCACGGCCAGTGGATCGCTCACGATGGGCACCACGAGCAGGGCCACTCACGCGGAACAACTCACCAGAGATGGCCCGCACGGTCTCGGGCTCCGAGTGCACGAGCAGATAGTAGACGGGCACCCCGGCGAGCGTCATGAGCGCGCCGGCCACCACGGCCACTGGCTCGCTCACGATGGGCACCACGAGCAGGGCCACTCACGCGGAACAACTCACCAGAGATGGCCCGCACGGCCTCGGGCTCCGAGTGCACGAGCAGATAGTAGACGGGCACCCCGGCGAGCGTCATGAGCGCGCCGGCCACCACGGCCAGTGGCTCGCTCACGATGGGCACCACGAGCAGGGCCACTCACGCGGAACAACTCACCAGAGATGGCCCGCACGGCCTCGGGCTCCGAGTGCACGAGCAGATAGTAGACGGGCACCCCGGCGAGCGTCATGAGCGCGCCGGCCACCACGGCCACTGGCTCGCTCACTATGGGCACCACGAGCAGGATTACGCACGTCGTTACAAACACCACCGGCATCCACAGCGACACCTGCCGATATAAGAAAATTATTAAATTTAGAGTATCATTAAAAAATCCATGCACTTACACACTTCCATGGAAACCAACACGCACACACGCACTCATACACACACACACACACATTCTTAAAAAAGACATTCATATAATATTTTTTAATTTATTATATTTGACCGAGCGAAGCGAACGTCTCTGAGTCTACTTGAGTGAATTTGCACTTGTCCGTCCGTCCGTCTGTCAGAGCATTATAATTTCGGAATTACTGAACGTAATTACTTCAGCTTTAAATATAATATGTAAACTAATGGCCTCCAGCCGAATATGGCTTAAAAAGTTACTAGTGGTTGGCCCCGAACTGAGACCTCGCGGCGCCATCTATTGACATAATTGTGAAGTTCTGTTGTAAATACTGAGGCTCTCATAGAAGCGAATGCGAAGTAAAATATTTTTATAGCGTTACATAGGGATGTGGTATATCATTTTAAAGATAATAATTAGGAATAGAGTCCAAAAATATATATTTTTTAATTTTTCCCCTAAAAGTGACGAAATGGGAGGCTTTCAAAGTGGACATTTTCTGAAGTCCAAAGTTCCAAAGTCCAAAGTTGACCTCGGAACTCTAAATTTACTGAAAGGCTGAGCCTGAAACTTGATCAATTATTTGAATTATATCCTGTACTTGAACAACAGCTCCATTGTAAGCAAACGAAATTATTTAATTTTTAATGAGCTTCAGTATTTTCAGAACTTCACAATGATTTTATTTTTATTTTATTTTGAAAAACATACAGTAACATAACACACAATAGGTAAGTAAAATATAGCATTACACTTAGACCATAACAATTTTCAATGTTATTTAGCACATATTGTATAAAAAAAATCAAAAAAATACTTAGTTGGGTATAGCCGCTAGACGAAAACCAAATTTGTTATTATATAATGATGTCAATAGATGGCGCCGCGAGGTCTTAGTTCGGGGCGAACGACTACACTACTAAATAAAACATAATATTACAATATAATAAAATAAGTTAAAATAGGCAATTACTTATTACAGTCTGAGAACAAAATGAAATTTATAATATAATGATGTCATTATCTAATAAGTGAAAATAAATACTAATGTCAATGTTCATAATTTTTCAACTATGTCAGCAAGGTTAACAACAACTATGGGTTCAAAAGTTCTTGGACCGAATAGAAAGTTTTCTGCAGGAGCCACTTCCTTAGTCTTAACTGAAATCTTTTTACTGTTAGCTCTTTGATATCTTTTGGGAGTGCATTAAAGATTTTTACACACATGACACCATAATTCTTTGGCGATTTATGAAAAACTAACCTGTTTTTGTTTCTTGTACCTCGTGGGAATACTTACTTCACATGCTTTTTTGAAATAGTGTGCGTTCAATTTCACAAATGTAGCTACTCGTAGCTCAAATATATACATACTAGGAAGTGTAAGGATTCCTAATTTTTTGAACAGTGGCTTACATGACTCATATGGTCTTTTACCGCACATCGCACGTATGCATTTCTTTTGGGCAATAAATGCTCTTTGTACATTCGTTGAGTTTCCCCATATTAAAAGTCCGTATTTTAAAACTGAAGTGAAGTGAACTGAGACCTGATTAAAACAACATCTAAGAATTTTTGAGTACTTTTTATATGCATTTTTAGTATTGTTTTCTACACAAGTGTGTTGAAAAACGTCGTATGATACACACGTGTATTGATGGTTACCGTCCGCGGCTATCTTAAGACCTTCACCTAATGGCTCGGGTCTCAATTGCGACTCAGCGGTAATCACCAACATTACACACTTGTACCATAATGTACTATTAAAGTTTAACGTGTGTAAGGGTAAGCAAAGCTATTCTGCTTGAAGCAGATGCACGCCACTGAGTATAAGGTTTTGCTTACCTTGATAGGTCTAACAAGGTCCGGCCTCTTGTACCGCAGCCAAAGCACAGCGCTGCAGCTGAGCGTGGTGAAAAATGACTCAACCACCGTACAGTAGGTTATGAGAGACGTCAGGTTGTCCGGTATCAACATTATCAGCGATATCAGCATCTAAAACCATTGCATTTTTAACCAAGTTCAATAAAAGGTCACGTTCTGTTTGCGTCGAGTCTTCTATACTAGTAATGCGAATGTTTGGATGGATAGATGTTACTCAATCACGGTACTCACGAGGAACACGAGCGAGGGCAGCGGCGACATGCAGCGCACGTTGATGTGCGCCAGCAGTGCGGGCATGTGGCCGTTGCGCGCGCCCGCGAAGCACATGCGCGACGACGCCATTATGTGCACCGACAGCCCGCCCACTATAGCGAGCGCCACCAGTGCGGGCATCGCCCAGCGCAGCCAGCCCAGCGCCGCCGCCGAGAAATCCTGACACGACAATAGGCATTGTAGCTATAGATAGCGATAGATACTTGGATAGTATATAACACTAGAGCCCCCCTCATGCACTAATGTATGGAACATTAGTGCAGTAAAGTCTATACTCTTTTGAGGTACGGAACCCTAAAAATGAAATAAAATCAAAACTTAGTTCTAATTTTGGCCACCAGGCCGTATGAGTTGGCGGGACTCTAAGCTAAACTAGCAATATAATATAAATAGTTAGGTACTAGTGTATAGGCTGTACAGGTTACTCACAACAGCAATAGCTTCCGTGGCCCTGACGCCAGCCGGGCCCAGCACCGCCATGTAAGACACATTGGCCAACAGGTAGATGGCCGTAACCAGAGGCAAAGACAGGTATATAGCTCGCGGGAGATTCACGAAAGGCTCCCTTAGTTCCTCGGTCATGAAGTTCAGGTAGCTCCTAAAGGAAAATGTTTCATTTGATTGTGTTGTATATCTGTGGTATCCGTTATAATGTTATACCGACCGAATTTCGGCCACGGCGGCCTATCTCCAGAGAGATTACTTATTTTACTTATTATAATTGTTGATTGTCTTCTCCGCTAACCATCTTTCCGAACCAGTGGTAGGGTCTTGATGTGTTTTTTATTTATTTATTTTGTACAAAATATCATCTTAAAACTAATAGAAAAAAGTGGACCAAGGTAAAGTGTACCTATCATAAGTGTCTTGATGTATCGTAACTGTATATTCTCGATATCCATCTTTCCGAACCAGTGGTAGAGTCTTGACGTATCATAAGAAGTGTTCCAACCTAGATCTCATCATTACTTTGCTCTAAGCATGATTGTATCACGCAATAAAAAAATTAATAAAAAGTGACACAAGTCGTCCTACGTGCAATAAACGAATCATTTTAAATCAGTAGCCATCTGCGCGGGAGATAGCTACACACAGATGCACTCTCTGTTCCTTTACTCTCATAGCCGGATGGGACGGAAAATCCAACACGACCAGAGAGAAATCAGGCGCATGACCGACGCTTTACGTGCTCTCCGAGGCACGGGGTTGAAACACCGCCAACTTCCTAACTCCGTGCAAGTGCTGAGAATTTCTTGTCAAAAAACCCAACACTTGTTATAATCTGACCCGAGACTCGAACCCGGGACCTTGTCGGCCGCAGTCGAACATGCTAACCACTAGACCAAAGAGGCAGTTAACAAGTGAATCTACCACTGATTTGTCTTTTGTCTTAACCAGTATGCTAAAGTTTTGTTTATAATCAGGGTTCTATGGACTCACCATCCTGAATAAGAGAATATCCCTGAGTAGAAGGCAACCGACCAGTCGCTCACTGAGGACTTGGTGCCAGCCCAACCGTCTTCGAAGTGTTCAACCCCTCCTATAAACAACATAGCTTGACTAAGATAGGGAATGCTACACTACACACAAAAATATTATTAGGATGGAGGAAATTTCACCCCTA
Source organism: Erebia aethiops (assembly GCA_923060345.2). NCBI lineage: Eukaryota > Metazoa > Arthropoda > Insecta > Lepidoptera > Nymphalidae > Erebia > Erebia aethiops. The sequence goes on along the minus strand of OV281079.1, from coordinate 1,195,487 downwards.
AGGATGAATCTACGTTCTTTCCTATACTCACACTACTGTTATAAAATGCCAAAGGGTGCCTATCAGGGTAGTATCTGCTACACTTTCATGGCCTGTCTGTTCAACTGATTTTGATGACATTTGGTGCAGAGATAGTTTGCATGCATGCAGAGATAGTAGACTACTTTTTAACCCAAAAAAATAAAGGGTTCCTGCAGGTATTAAAAAACTTAATCCACACAAAGTCAATGCCATTATCTATTATTATAATTATAGCTGATGCCCGCGACTTCGTACGCGTGGATCGAGGTTTTGTGGTTCCCGCGGGAACTCTTTAATTTTCCGGGATGAAAAGTAGCCTATGTGTTATTCCAGACAATAATCTATCTCTGTGCCAAATTTCATCCAGATCCGTTCAGCTGTTGGGGCGTGATTGAGTAACAAACATCCATCCATACATCCATACATCCATACATCCATACATCCATACATCCATACCGACATCCATACATACAAACTTTCGCATTTATAATATTAGTAAGATATTATAATATACCGTCATTTATAGTATGTGTTACTGTCTATGTGTCTGTCAAAACTACTTCTAAATTAAAAAAGGAACAGTCCTAAGAATTATTGATTTAAATTTTGGTGAGTTTAAAAATTGTAAAGTCTGTTAGCCCAAATGGATAAGGATTATGTAGTATGGATTGCAAATCAGATGAGAAATATGATGGTAGATGGTTAAATATAGCTAATATATTATGAGAAATAATACAAATACCAACACATATACTAATAAATACTTACTGCAAACACCGCTAACGATTAATGTTAAGAAACAAAATATGTTATTACAATGAACGAATTACCTTCAGACATCCAAACGACGCCACCAACGATTATAATGACAAGTGCGGATATCTTTGTGAACATGAACACATTCTGTATACGTGTCGTGAACCTTACATCATAAGCGTTTATGAAGGTGAGGAAACCTGCAACCAAGGTGTACAAAATCTTTAAGTAATACCACCACCACCACCACTACAGTCCTATAACATCCCACTGCTGGGCACAGGCCTCCACTCTCATAGGAGAGAGGGAATTAGAGCTAGAGTTATTTCTGAGATTAAGTAATAACATATTATAGTCTTATTATATAAAACTTGTATCAATCATTGTCTAAATTGTTGGGATTGGCTGATTTTATGGCAACAACGAATTTTGGCCGATAGTGTAAGAGTGTATGTTGTATGTTGTTAGCCAATCAGATGTACCTAATTGAGATTTTTACTGCAACAATCAATTTAACATAATAAGGTGTTCAAATGCATGGCAGAATATAATTTAACATAGGTATTTTTAATAGAACCATCCTGCGTTCCAGTTTATAAAGAGATTGCTTTAGCAAAAAGACCACCTTTGCCACTTTCTTTGTATTTTTCCTCCCGCCAGACAATTCAACTCACTTCTCACAGGTGTATATTATGCTTATGACTTGCTTAAATTTTGTATGTGAAGCATACTCACAGATAGTAACAGCGGCTATCAGTTTGCGGCAAACTGGATCTATCGCACAGTTGGGAAATATTGGCTGCAGGATGTTATTGGCAAAAGTCAACGACATGATTGCATTGGTGCTTGGCCTGAAAAGGAATTCCTTTAAATGAAATAGGTATTGAGGTAATTAACAACAGTATATTTATTGGTGTTAATTACTTCAATACCTATTTCATTTATTTATTTTAAGGGCTCCATTCCTCATACTGGAAAAAACAGAATCTTTACTGTACATCTGTATAACCTGTTCCTCAAATACAGTTACTGAATACTTAAGTCTATCATCTCAAATTGCCTTAGAAATTTCAAGTTCTAGTTGAACTCAGTAAAAGGTAATTAACATGCTTTTTAAAACATCTATATACTTACTTACTAATTATATAACTACTTATTATAAATGCGAAAGTTTGGATAGTTTGGTGGATATTTGTTACTCAATCACACCAGAACAGTTAAGAACAGATTTGGATGAAATTTGACACAGAGATAGATAACTGGAATAACACATAGGCTTCTTTTTATCCTGGAAAATTAAGAAGTTCTTATGGGAAACAAAAAACCTCAATCCACACGGACAAAGTATGCAAGTATTTGAAGCACAAAAGTCAACATATTGAAAATCTAAAATCTAAAGTAAAGGAAAAAATCAGCCAGATATTGAGTCCTATCCTTGTGATTTTATTACAATTAATATATCTTTTTGGTTCTTAGTTTTTTTTTTTTTTTTAATCTTTATTTTTAGAGATTATTCGCTTGGCGAATATGCCTCTCTGTAGAATAACAAAATAATTATTAAGTAAACAATAATTATAGATAAATTATCCACTAATCAAATGGTACACATAAAAAAAGGCCAGGACTGCCATCGAAACACGAGATATTATTCTCTTTTTTCGATGCCAATCTGCGCTGCATTGGCTGAAAGCGGGTAGGCCAGCAGGTTCTTAGTTGCAACTTGCAATACTCACACAAATACTAGGTTAGCATCCCAGAGATATAGAAAAGCAGGCAGCGGCCCATATGCTTCATTGATATAGTGATAATCCCCTCCACTTTGTGCTAGGGTTGTGCCTAAAACACAAATTGCTTGTAGGTACACAAAATGTCTAAGGGCACTGGGCAATGCACAATCCTTACAGTTACTGATTTTGGCTATATTGTGGCTACCCTAACTTTATTGCAAGTTCTTGCAATTAATACTACTACACTCTGCTATATGTTAGGACTCCAACACTTGGCCACAACTTGTTTTACATGAAATAAACATTTCATTTCATTTCAACATCAAGTAGCTTTTACTTTAATATATGTAATTACCTACAATCTTCTTTGTATTCTAGGATTATTATCCGCACTTAGATGCAGGTGTCCCCTGTACTATGTGCTATTTACAATGTGCATTAACCTAAAATCACCATCAGCCCGCTTCACTGCAGTCTGCAGTGATTTTAATATGGATAAGGAAGTTCAGCTATAACTTCCTAGACTACCAGTTAAGTAGTTATTATTTAAAAGTTAATATTTACCTAATTACCGATATTATCCTGTTCGAAGAAGATCTGACACACCTACAAGAAATGATAAAATCACTTAGTGTGAAAAGTAAAAAGGTGGGCCTCTCCATGAACATGGATAAAACAAAGCTGCTCACAAATTCTACAGAAACGCCTATAGAAATTGAAAACCAACCACTTGAATATGTACAGGAATATATCTACCTAGGACAAATAATCTCTCATAAAGAACAAGCAACTAAAGAAGTGAACCGAAGAATAGCAAACAGATGGAAGAAATACTTGTCATTGAAAGAAATCATGAAGTCAAACGAGCTAAGTATGTCTACAAAACGAAAAACTTTTAATACCTGCATACTTCCAGTCATTACCTATGGCTGCGAAACATGGGCACTCACCAAGCTCTACAGAGAAAAACTGGAGCGCTGCCAGGGGGCCATGGAGAGAAGCATGACAGGAATAAGGAGAAAAGACAAAATAAGAAGTAGCACAATAAGAGTAAAAACCAAAGTAACTGACATTCTCACTCGAATAGACCAAATGAAGTGGAGATGGGCCGGCCACATAATTAGAGACAGGCAAGGCAAATGGAGTACAACCGTCTGGGACTGGTACCCCAGAGACAGCAATCGAGGTAGAGGACGTCAACAAGTGAGATGGTCAGATAACCTGAGGCTCATGGCTGGACACCACTGGAGAAGGGTAGTACAAGACAGAACCCAATGGAAAACGCTAGGGGAGGCCTATGCCAAGAGGCACTCCGAATTACGAGATATCTTATAAACTAACTGTCAAATTCCTTAACTTTGTTTATTCAGAATAAAGGGCTTATTTATTTATTTATTTTTATTTACCTAATTCCGCATAGGAAAGAGCTCCAAGCGTCGCCAGGACTCCGCAAGCTGCCCATACTGTTAAAGCTCCCCAAACCGATCCTGTTTTTTCTATCACTTCCTTGGGCGATATAAAAATACCACTGCCAAATATTATTCCAAGTATAATAGCAACCCCTTCCAGCAAGCCCAACTGCTTTCGCATTTTCACCCTTTCCTCACTCATATTGTGGGTTTAACACTTTTTTCTTTATTGAAAACGAAACCAAAAGCAGCTCCAGTGGTTAACAGTTCCAGACACCACAGGTGTTTTTTTTTCCTGGATGGTTGTGGTTTTGGTTTAGTACATGTGCCGCGGAATAGGGGGAGGGGAGGGGAGGAAAGGGTGCGGGGGGAAAGGGTAGGGGGAGGGGTCTACCCCACTCCAAGCCAAACTCGTTGAATCCTAATAGTTTTCGAGATAATAATATTTTAAAATTCAAAATTTTAAGGTTAGTTTTACCGAAATTCAGGCTTATCTCAGCTTAGTTAGGTGGCGAGTGCTTAGTAGTCAGTGGGGGGAACCAGGGGATTGTCCTCTCTCCTGCCCCTTCCCTCGCCCCTCCACTCCTCCCCCCGCACATATACTAAAGAACAAGCAAGCATTTTCTTTATTCCTTTTTTTTAATGACTTCCTCTTAGGACAAGTCTAATAACAATAATATTGTAGTAATATTATGATTTAAATATTCACATATATAATAACCTAACCTAACCTAACAGGTTAGCCCGCTACCACTTTATACTGCATCATCACTTACCACCAAGTGAGATCGCAGTCAAGGGCTAACTTGTTAGTAAATTATGGAAACTTGATTTTCTGGATCGATGAAACTAATAACTAGGGTTCTTTGAGTTACAACGAGCCCGTATGTTTGCTTTAACAATATTTTTACTTAAGTTCGGTATGTTAATCCCATAAGTGTTAAAGTAGGTTGAATATCTCAATACCTTTACAATATTTAGTAAAGTCTCTTTATCCTTTTAATTATATAAATAAGAACTTGAAAAATTACTATAAATTGAATTGCTTGTTACCTATTGCCTAAGCCATTCAACATTTTGTATACCTACTACTTGTAATTCTGTTGGTAGTTCAAAATTTCAAATAAAATAAATAAATAAATAAACTTAAGTTACGGGCACTACCTGGTTGTTGACGTTCAACCCTAACCTAATTAGTCTTTTGAAAAATACATTTTTTTTACTATGCTAACTCAATAAGCGGTTTTTAAGTCTTTCTGGGCAGTTAAAACGGGAGCTGTGCTCCACTCTGCTCCTGCCCCAGCCTTTGTGGCTACTTTTTATATATACTTTTTATTTTTTATCTGAATATTTATGTTCAACCTTACCTGTTGACAAATTTTGTACTTATAAAACTGCTGGTCCTATCACAGTCTTATAACAACTGTATGTAAGGATTTCTGGGTGGTCGACTTTCCGGGCGGTAAAAAATTAATTAACAAGGTGGTGGATGGGCAGGGGCAGGGGGCGCGTCCTAGGTGGGTTACCCTAGTCCTACCTAACCCCTCACCATCCTTCACACAATTAAGTAGAGATTTGCACGAATTTCGGGAAAACTAACCTCAAAATTTTGAGATTTTTGAAAATTAATTTCTCGAAAACTATTACGAATCGACGGAAAATATTTTGGCGTTTACTTTATACCTTTCTGTAAAAAAAATATGAACTGCCTACTGCGCGACACTTAAACTAAACCAGAGACCAGAGCCATAAAATCAAAAATAGAAGGAATATATTTATTAAAATAACCTAAAACCAAAGAACATATTTATTATAGTATACATAATACAGCTAAGTTTGGTATATATTTACCCTATAGGGTCTGTACACATATTCTATGATAGAATTGATAGAGAGATATTAGATATTAGTCTTGGGTAGGTAATTCGCGAACAAACTAAAATAGGTGGGAAGAGCGGTTCCTTTAACGAACTAGTTCATCGATGATCTTTATTAAACAAGTTAGTGTTAAAAAGATGTTAGTGAAAGGTTTAATCATAATAATATCGTCTTCAACATCACAAGGTAATTTCTTAATGTTAGAATGTGGTAATCGATTTTCGTTTTTTACCGATTTTTACAATCGTCTAAACCATAGAGTAGTAATTGAAACATGATTGAAACAGTATATACGTATAGTCTATGGTTTGAAAAATGCAAGCAGAGACGAGGATAAAATTTATTTTCATTTAATGAAAGCTCGTCTTAGCACTCATATCTATCCTGTTACTTGTCTCTGGCAGGGCTACCGGCTAAAACTGACAGCTACAGTGTAACGATCGCAATCAGCTCTGATTGGAAAACACTCTTCCACTATTGGACAAAATCCATTGACGCAGCAAGAATACCATAAATTCAGCCAATCACAACAATTGATACTGTAACAATGATTGATGCAGAAGTTACGCGGTCGCCATGCTGGTCTTGGCATTTTCTTTTTCCGTCAGTTGCACACGTTTTACACCATGTCTAAACCATAGATTTAGGATTGGTCTTTGTCGTAAAGACCAATGCTAAATCTATGGTCTAAACTAAAACTATAGCTCTATTTTTTTGCTATCGCTTTCTTATTACTCCCTGCGCGAGGGGACAGCACTAGATGTAGAGCTGTCATTTTAGTTTAGTCATGGAACTAATAAGTACTACGTACAACTGGAATGAGCTCTTGTTAATAAAGTGTGCCGAGTGAGAGATACCATACTGACAGTTGTGTCCCTTTTCCAAAAGAGTGACCACACTATTTTTGAATTTTGTGATACAAAATATACGGGATATAAATATACCTATAAGAAGAAATAAAAATCAGTTGTCGCATTGTATGGTTCAGAATGTTGGGCGGTGAAAGGGACGGATGAAAGAAAAGTACATGCGACTGAAATGCTAATGTTGAGATGGATGTGTGGTGTGACTAGAATGGATAAGATTACTAATGGATAAGATGAAGGAATGAATATATAAGGATAAGATTAAGGAATGAATATATAAGGGGAAGTTTGAAAGTAGCGCCAGTGATAGATAAGATGAGTAATAGGCTAGCATGGTATGGGCATGTAATGCGGAGGGAAGAAAGGCATATTACGAGAAGAATGATAGATATGCATGTGGAAGGAAAAAAGAGTAGAGGGAGACCAAAGAAAAGATGGATGGATTGTGTGAAAGAGGATATGCGTATAAAAGGTGTGAATGATAGGTTGACGGATAACAGAAGTGAGTGGAAGAAGAAAACATGTTGTGCCGACCCCACATAGCGTGGGAAAAGGACAGGAAGAAGAAGAAGAAGAAATAAAAATCAGCAAATAATTTTAAAATATTTATATTTATAATGATGTTGATATTTTATATGTAGTGCCTATTGCCTTAGTAAGTCTCTTACACAAGTAAGCATTTAGGTCGTCGTCAACCGATGGACGTCCACTGCTGGACATAGGTCTCCTGTAGGGTCCTCCACAAGCCACGGTCTTACGCCGCCTGGATCCAGCGATCCATTTAGGATCGATAATTACGAAGCATTTAGGTAAAAATAGATAATTATCGGTGATGGTTTAACAAAAAATATTTTTTTTAAATATTTTTTATTTGAAGTTGGTTAAAAATTCAATAAAACTGGTATTGCTGTAAAGCGAAACATAAATTGACTTCTCGAACCATACATATTTGGCTTTGAACATACCGGGTATAAAAAATTATCAACATGCTCAAATGCTTCATACAAAAAATATTTTTAACTCTTTGTCGCTCCTTAACTCATCTCATCACTATGCCAGTCTCCATGTTTGAAAATGTTTTTAATTTCATTCTGTAGAGCTACGGTGATACTGCACATACGGTGAAGGAAACATCGTAAGGAAACCTGGACTTGACAGTCTGAAATCACCAACCTGCAGTGAGCAAGCGTGGTGATTAATGCTCATGCATTCTCCTAGTGAGAAGAGGCCTTTGCCCAGTAGTGGAATAGTTAAGGGCTGGATTTTTATCATTATCTGTAAACGTACCTATTCAAGATAAAAATAAAATTGATCTTGCTTACCATGAGGAATCGTGAGGGAAGAGCATTTTCTTTTAAAACGGGCCGTGATAAATTAGGAATATAATCCTCTGGCATGAAATGTTTGCTGCATATTACAGAATTTTGGGTCGCTTTTCTGTTACCACTAGGTATAATGCTTATTAACCACTTTTCACGCAATGTATAATTTTTTGGTAATCTGAAATATGAAAAAAATATCTATCCTGTTATAATTCGTGTTTCATAGTTTACGATACTTGACCCGTATACTTGGTACCTAAATTTATGTCACCCGAATTTCAGTAACATTCAAAACATATACACATAGTTAAACACTTACTTAGGAAAAGATAACCCACAATCCGGATAATATTCAGTTACAAGCTTCCACGATGCATATTTTCACCATTTTTTACAGATAAATTCTCGTAATCTTGAGAAATTTCGTCGATCGTAAGATTCATCAAAATGGCCGTTTGTGTTGCAACCATCATAGTACATAATAATAAATATAATATAATATATATATATAACATAATAAGAAAACAAGTAAATTATTGACGTACTAATTTTCTAAATGCTTGAAATTTTAATCGGAGGATAGGAGGTGACTAATTCGATAGTATAACCATTTTCAGAATTCTTTTATAAACGTACCAAATTTGAAGTATAATGTTAAATGTGAAATAGCAACACTGTTAGAAAGGAACACCGCGGTATGTTGTCGCTGTCTTACTCGGATTCATTTTTATACTGCGTGCGTAGTGGTCCTCCTTGACATAAGGATTAAATTTGATTAAAAATAAGTTAAATAAGTTTGTAGTACGCATTCCAGTTGTACGTAGTACTTATTAGTTCCATGAGTTTAGTTGTGAGAGATTGTGTTAAATAGAATTGGCCACACTGCTCAGATTAAATCTGATTAATATACCATTTTTTCCACGAATTTTTGAAGTTTCCACATATTTTATCGGACGAGGATTAGACCACGATTCAACACGATTGGACCTTTGATTGGACCCAATCCCAATAGTCCAAAGTCAAAAGTTAGTACATATTTTTATATATCAAAGATTTATTCTTACGAATTGTACCTATAGATAAATTAATAAATGTATTGTTTGTTAATTTGCACACCGTATAATTGGTAGATTGTGGCTGGATACCTACTATAACTTTATTGTAAGAACTTCTTATGTAACCTACAATCCGCAAATAAAGATTATGATTATGATTATGATTACTCTATGGGCATATTTGTCAACCAAAGAGTAAAACCACAAACACTGCATGCCATATGTTACTTGTCTCTGCTGCGTGCTGTCAAGTGTCAACAAGAAAACGTTACTATCAAATATCAATATCAATAAAGTTTTGAAGTGGTTTTGAATTTTGAATTATTTGTGCAAGTGAATCGTTGTTTTTATTAAAATATTTGATGTCTATCGCTTCCACTGGTGGCCGTTCTTGATCCCAAAAAGGCTTATTTAGTGAAGATTTAAAATGAATAAGCCGAAATATGGCGGCAAGGAAAACAGACCGAACACAGCTGGTAAGACCGAAACGTGCCCCTCAAGTATACAAAAACTGCCAGCTGCCAGCTCCTCAAGTACACATCCTACGAATTTTAAAGTGCCATTACCTCGACCACGTCCTTTACAAACGAACAATAAAGCGAATGCGAATGACAAGGAGCAGACTACGAATCAAGAAGCTACCACGGAAAAGAAACAAGAATGGGCACTGTCCGATTTCGATTTAGGACATCCACTTGGCAAAGGTAAATTTGGCAATGTTTACTTAGCACGCGAAAAGAAATCGCATTACGTGGTTGCGTTAAAGGTGCTCTTTAAAAGTCAAATCGTAGATTCTGATATCGAACACCAAGTCAAGCGCGAGGTGGAGATCCAGTGTGGACTGCGTCATCCGAACATCTTGCGCATGTACAGTTATTTTCACGACGAGAAACGTATTTATTTAATCCTAGAGTACGCGAAACACGGCGCGCTTTTTAAGTTGCTAAAGGAACGCAAGCGTTTCGACGAAGTAACTGCTGCTATTTACATTCGTGACTTGACCAAGGCTTTAATATACTGTCACTCCAAGAAAGTCATTCATCGCGATATTAAACCTGAGAATTTACTGATTGGTTATAACTATGAGCTCAAAATTGCTGATTTTGGTTGGTCAGTGCAATCACCATCAAGACGCATGACACTGTGTGGAACTTTGGATTACCTTTCGCCAGAGATGATTGAAGGTAAGCCTCATAATTATGCGATTGATATATGGAGTCTTGGAGTTCTTTGCTATGAATTGTTAGTAGGGCTTCCTCCATTTGAAGCAAAGGATGCTTATCAGACTTGTAGAAAGATTAAGTATGTCAAAGTTAAATATCCAGACTATATTTCTGCCCAAGCTAGAGATTTGATGGGTAAAGTTCTAGTCATTGAACCAGAGAACAGGTTGCCATTGGTACATGTGCTGCAACATCCGTGGATCCGGAATAATGCTCCTGAAGGTGTGAAGCCACCAATTTATGATCCTGAGAATAGTGAAAAATGATATACCTAATATTGTAAGGAATAAGACCTAATTGTACGTAAAATTAACATCTACGAGCTGTGAAAAGTTCTTGAATACACGAACAAAAAGTGCTTACAAATTTGTTGTGAGAATTCCTATAATGACATTGTCCACATGTCAGTGCTTGGGTCAGATAAGTTGGTGACTGTAAAAGTACTGCATGGCCCTGCCATAAGTGGCAACTTATACTTGACAATTATTGTATGATTGCTTAGGGGTGATATTATTGTTAAAATTAAATTACATGTTAGAATAACAGTACATGTGCGAGCTTAATGCCATCAGGCCTGGAGTTAAAGGTGTGAGAACCTCGTCCACTATTAGTACTATTGTAAGTAAGCATGAGTACTGTAGATAAGTGATGCGTTCCAACATTATCTGACATTAGATTAATTATTATAAATAAAATGTACTGAATGATTATGATAGGTTACTAACTATAATTTTACATAACTTGGACCATATTGTTGTCATAACTTAAGTTTCCTTTTTTCTTAAGTATTAACAGTACTGATAGTCAATGTGTAATAGATTTGTAATAGTCACTTGTGAGAATTTCAATTAAAGGCATATATGTTAAATAATTATAGTTTAATACTCATTTGCTACATAATTAGTTAATGATTACATACTTTTAAATTATGATTTAAAATGACTGAAAATGTATTTATTCTTGATCATGTTAAAACCCTAAATATTTAATAAACACTTATGTCTAATGTAATCCTACTGTTTTTTATTCTTATTTACATAGTAGACATCCATAGCATATTTATCAAAATTAGGATCCTTCTTGACAATAAACTGCCAATGTATGAATTCTCCAAGCAAGCATAGAAAACTCAAACTGCTAAAGCTATGAATGCACAATACAACTTTTTCAAGTTAATCAAAGCTTTGACTTCTTCTTCTGAAGTATCCATAGTTTTAATTCTATACATTGCATCGTTAAGCCATTTCTCCACAAGACCAACTTCAGCAATTCTTCTGATATAAAGATCTGCCAAGGGTTTCAGTGGAGAGTTCTTGTGGAATCCTATTGATATAGGAATGTTTACTACACAATCTGCCATGATATGGAGGTCCCGTTCTGCTTTAGAAATCTCTACTGTTGGTTGTGGAATTTCGAAAAAAAAAAACATACAAAACATACATCCAAACTTTCGCATTTATAATATTAAGTAAGATAAGATATATAATATAATATAACGTAATTTGTACCCTTTTTCGTTATATTAAGGCTCCCAAGACTTTAAGATTTTTTAAATCTTACTAATATTATAAATGCGAAAGTTTGGATGTATGGATGTCGGTATGGATGTATGGATGGATGTTTGTTACTCAATAACGCCCCAACAGCTGAACGGATCTGGATGAAATTTGGCCAAGAGATAGATTATAGTCTGGAATAACACATAGGCTACTTTTTATCCCGGAAAATTAAAGAGTTCCCGCGGGAACCACAAAACCTTGATCCACGCGTACGAAGTCGCGGGCATCAGCTAGTATATTCCTAAACATGATATTATCAGTTTGAAAGCTTTTGTGTCTTGAATATTGGTATTTTGCCAGTAATTTAATGTATGAATTATGTAGTTTTGTTTCGTAGTTTTTTTTATATTAATTTATTTGTGGACCTCTTGTTTGAACCCTATTTCGTGATAAAATTTTGCTCTGCTCCTAAGTTCATGAATTCGTGGCCCCTATTTCGTGATAAAGTTTTTACAGCGAGTTACGATTTTTTATTAATAAAAACAATTATTTAATAGGTTTTATAATTAAGAACGGGATAAAGATATTTTTTTATAATAATTAATAAAAAAGATGTGAGAGTGAGATTCAGCCGACTGACAGCTTTTATTAGGTACTTACCTACTTGAAACTTAAAATTAAAACAAAGCTAGTCCCTTGTTTGAAACTTTGGCTTATTAAAGAATATTATTAACTAGATGATGCCCGCGACTTTTTCCGTGTGGATTAAGGCTATCTGATTCCCGCGGGATTTCTTCAATTTTCCGGGATAAAAAGTAGCCTATGTCCTTCCCCTGGATACAAACTATGCCTATCCCAAATTTCATCAAAATCGGTTAAAGAGACAATTTTTTTTGGTTCCCGCAGGAACTCTTTAATTTTCCGGGATAAAAAGTTGCCTATGTGCTATTCCAGACTATAATCTATCTCTGTGCCAAATTTCATCTAGATCCGTTCAGCCGTTCGGGCGTGATTGAGTAACAAACATCCACCCATACATCCATACATCCAGACATCCAGACATCCATACTTTCGCATTTAAAATATTAGTAAGATAAGAAGTATGGATCTATTGCGATACCAGTGGTATGTGCCTTACCTACTAGCCTACCACTATAGATATATCTGTCACGAACTTGGGGAAATGTATAACAAAATAGACTGTCCCTTGGTTCGTGATATTGATTATTGGAAATTCCAGCATTTAATTTTTTAGACCATTTTAAAATTATGTAAATTATCTATTAACTGCCCTATATAGTAAAAATATACAAATATACCTAAAATAAATCGAAAAACAAATAAAATTAAGCTGGAAGTACCTGTGCGAATTTACCTCCAAAATGTAAATTCAGGTCACCTTCAATTTCGTTTTATAAGAATTCTAGAGAACAAAACATATAACGAATTTAGCTCCTCCTCTATCCTCTAAGTCTAGGGGGAGAATGTTATTTAAATTTGGAATACTTACCGAAATTTATACTAAATTACATCTGTGTTTACACCATTGAGTTTGTATATACAGCATTATACATCTTTTTTAAAAAGGAATACGCATATATTATGCAGTTATGATTATTAAATAAAATTACGAAAACCGACGAGGCCGTATGAGCTTGATGCCTTTGCTTTTCCGACAAAAAAATATTAGTCTAGGAATTTGCCGCGTTTTTGTTTTCTTCAAATACATAAACGTTAAGTTTATTTTAATTTGTTTTTATAAATAAGTTAATGTTCTAAAAATCTTATAATTGTCATTATTTTTAATAAATGCTTATCTCATATTATTATTGTGTTAATTTTTTCGCAAATGGTATGAAAAGTAGAGTATTTTCCTCGGTGATAAAGCTAAGACTAAGACAGTCTTGGGTGAACTTAAATCGTCACCCGCGACAGAAGACACTGCTTTATCCCCTTGGTTAATAATCTACTATTTTAAATCAACTTTTAAACCCCCATTCGCTTTTGATTAAAATTAATTAATGTGAAATTATAATTCAAAATAAGATTTTTATAAATAAATGGTTTAGACGCAAAAGTGGCCCACCTTTGATCATTCTCCTTTAGAGTATCATTAAAAAATTCATGCACTTACACACTTCCATAGAAACCAACACGCACACTCGCACTCATCCACACACACATTCTTAAGGCGCTGTGTATGGTCAGCAAAGGTCTCCAAAGCAGTGTATCCATTAAATGGTGGCATATGGAAGATTGAAAAAAATATAATATGATGTTTTCAAGACCTTAACTCAGATATTGTTTTATCCCAAAACACGATTTAAACAACTACGCTGCATAAAAAAATTCAAACATACCACTTATTTCAGTTTTCAAATCAACAAAGTGTCAAACAATCTCCAAATTGAAAACCTCAATTTACTTGAATAATACCTATATCATTAAATTCCAAATTCTAAATGACATCCATTGGTTTATTAATATTTATTAAAAAGTACCTACATATATTTTCTGTTTTCCATTTTATTCCGGTATTTCGAGAAGCGCTAGCTCATTTTCACCTCCGCCAGTGTTCGACAGAACTTCACAGGCGACGGATCTGTGCTCCTTTGCTCCAGCGTTTAAATCGATATTTTAAAATGGTTTTCCAAAGAGAATATAACCACTACGTTTTTCTACAATCTACAAAACAAAAAAAACACTTACCGTTCCCCAGTTTCCCCGATGACAGAGATGAGCATGGCACATACAGATGACCACCGGTGGGATTAGGCTTGGATTTATGTAGATTTGAAATATTTTGCACGCACGGCGCGGGAGCACTCCTTTTTCAGTGGACACACGTTACCACAGAGTACTTTTTATCCTCGACGAAACGGAAACGGTATATGTGTTTGCCCTAAGAGGTTGTGTGTTTGTTTGTTTGTTGTATGTTTGTTTGAGCACTTTTTTGTTACCGTTTCCTGGAACTAAACTACTGGACCGATTAATATGCGGTTTTTTGCATCAGATATGTATATTTTAGGACCATAGACAACCAAGCTGAGCTGTACGATACCTCTGGGCTCAAAGCTCGTAAAGGACATTTGGGCGAAAATGAGTTTTTGACACAATTTTACTCAGTTTTTAATTCTCTATCGATCTGTATATTCCGTTTTACGAAATTCGCAAAAAAATGCCTTTACGACCCACTTAATTTAATACGATAAACCAAGTTTACCGACAAAATATGGATGTAAATAACACTTATTTTACATAGTATATTCATTTTGGTAGTAAAGCAAAGTATAGAACAACTATTGGGCATAAAATACATTTAAATTATCAACTGTCTTATACCACCTCAGGTGGTTATACAAAATTAGGAGGTAAAGGATCTTTACAAATTGTCCTGTACACCCTTACAATTTAAAATAAAAATATACAAATGTCCTTTACTACCTAGTTCCATTTATTATGTGCTTCCACTAAGGGCGTAAATAAACGTATTTATAGATTTAATTCGTCGTTGTTGTAACATTCTAGGATTAACTACCTAACTTAATAAAAAATACATCCTTTACACAAAACTATAAACTCACAATTTTGTGAAATGACATATCATAACGATGCTCGAAATTTTAAGATTTTGTCTCAATTTCCAAGCTGAGGTATTAACTTCATATCGTTGAACTTGATTTCTGTACAGAAACTTTCAACCGCTACCTAATTAAAATGTTTGTAATACTCGTTATAAATTACATATAGTCAAATACAGCCGCTGGGCCGATGGGCTAGGCTGTATTGCAGTTGGTTGCGCGGTGTGGCTTGAGTCCCAGTGGGGATTCAAGTGTGTTTGGATGAAGAATGGTCGCTGCTTGCTGGTTGGGCCAGGTGTTGTACGGTTGGGCAGTTGTTGTTTCCATTAATGGATTGCGTATTGGGTGACTGTTGTTTATTTTGGATCGGTGGGAGTTTTTCAAGGCTCGATCCTGGGCACAGCCAGCATGTTTCTTGCAATTAAATTAATTTGATTGGGCACTATAGAGAGGTTGGTGGTTTTGCCAGGAGACGGATATCTAACTTGAACTCTGTTAGTATTGAAACTTCATAAAGTGTTTGACCAGTAACCGGGACTTGGAGTACAATTGACAAGACTTGGATCTGAATGGTGACCCGGGTGATGATGCTGTCGTCTCTTTTGCCTGATTTTGTGAGTTGCCCAAAAGGGCTTATTTCATTCCTTGGTTTGTTGCTGTTTTGTGGCTTTTGTAGATAACATTGTTCTAAGGCGTGGGCAGCGGATGGAGATGTTCTGTTTGGTTGGGTCGACGACCGGATACGGGTTGTCAATTGTGGTGGTCGGATGGAGGTTGTGAGTGTTCTGGTGACCGGATGGAGGTTTGCAGTGAGTGTGTTTGTGGTGGGATGGACGTCGTATTGGGGAGCTTCGCAGGGGGATGAACCTTGGTTTGTTTTGTTTGGTTTGGGTGTGTTATGAGAGATTTTTGTTTGTGTCATTCAATGAGCTGCTTGATTTGGGTTGATGTAGATTGGAGGTATTTGAGTGGAGGTTGCTGTTGTCTTGATATACAGATGCCAAATTTCGTTATGTCGGACGCTGGGATGGGGATATCCCTGACTGTCTGATGGATTTAACGTTTCTTTTGGTGCTGTTTGACTTGGCTGCTGATCCTACCTTTGTTTTGAATAGGGAGTTCTGATGGAGTGAGTTTTTCACCAGAACTCCCTATTCAAAACAAAGGTAGGATCCCTCTTAATATTAGGCAGGCAAAATCTTGGCCTATTTTTAAGTCTCTTAAAAGAGCACTTTTTGCCTCCTTAATTTAGTAAATCTAATTCCTTACATTCTATTCTTTAGATAGAAAGCTTATATCTAAATATTATATATATACCTATACCTATTATTTGTAATATATTTAAGTTGTGTGTATATATTGTATGTATGTATGTATTTATGTATGTATGTATAATATTTAAGTATGTTTTTATGAAGTATATGTATTTTATATGTACAGATTTGTGTTTTATGTATTATAATACTCTTAAAATTAGCTACCTTTGTTCAAGTGATTTATCCGTTCATTGTGTTACCTACTTTGTGTGCACCCAAATTTTCTGTTGTTAGTTCCTTTCCTGGTTGCCTGGAAGAGATCGCTTCTCAGCGACAAGGCCGCCTCTTGTACAGTTTTTCATAATTTCTTGTATTTGTATAAATGTGTTTTATGGTATAGGTATGGTGTACAATAAAGTATATTTTCATTTCATTTAATTTCTTCATTGAAGTAGAGTCATGGCATTTCATAAAAGGCACGAGTTTTCCTGCGTGAGATTAATCATTTCGTTTTGTTTTATTTCATGCCTTGGCATCACGTTGCCTGACATTGTGTTTGTGTTCATTTTCATTAAATTAAACCATCTCAATTTCATTACACAAAATATGTACGTTTTATTTGCATAATTTGTTATTTTGTTACTTTTTGTAAAGAAAATAATATAATAAGTAATAAAACATAACACACATTATTACATAATTCATTGAATACAGGTAGTTTAATTATTAATTTATCCTTACAGAATACTTAAGCTGGTGATCCTTACCACCCTAAAAATTATTACACTTGTCGATTATTTCCTTATTTTGTTCAGTTTTGTACAGTAAAGTAAACTTACGCCCTTAGGCAATAACATAGGACGTTCCCTCAAATATGGTCGAGCGAAGCAATGGCTGGATCATGCGTCATGCTCGTGAACGGGTGCCACCGGCGGGAATGGGGCTACTTTCTGTCTGCACGTCTTTGACATGAATTGAATAAACAAATTGAAGAAATCCATTAAAAGTAATAATAATAATAATAATAAGCCTTTTTATTACTAATCTCATGATATTTACAATTGTATATAACTACTTTTTAGATGAAATAAGTGTTAGTTGTGTTAGTGTTTGTCTTATTCTAGTTAGTATTGTTATTTGTTGCAGTATTTGTTGGTTTAAAAGTATGCTCCTGAAAAAAGCTTATTATACTGTTGAAGATTATGTAAATGATAGAGGAGCATGGATTTGATCGCTCCAGCAATGCTGGGGACAGCGGTTACTTATGTACACATTGATATAATAATTGTAAATGAATTATTTAAAAAAAGCAACCACCGAGTTTCTTGCTGGTTCTTCTCGGTAGGAATGGCATTCCGAACCAGTGGTAGATTCACTTGACGATTCAAAAGTACTTGTAAAAGTTTATTTGAATAAAGAAGATTTGATTTGATTTGATTTGATGAAAATTTGAAGGGTGTAAATAACGTAAATTTTTAAATTTATGGTCGTAAAGGCAATCTATCTCGATAAATACAGAACTAGGATAATTTTTCAATACTGCCTTAGAAAATACTATAAATTCTAAGAATTTTATTCTTAGGTTTCATTTAAATAACTCAAGGGACAAAGATGCTAGAGTAAATTTTGTTTTTTTTAGTTTTATGCTTCTCTTGAAAAGTCGCATTTTGTCCTTTACGACCTTTGAGCCCAGAGGTATCGTGTAGTCTATGATTTGAATTTTTCATCAAAGTTACTATTTTTCTCAAAAAGTACTGGGCCGATTGAGATGATAACTACTTCGTTGGTCTAGTGGTTACCATGTTTGACTGCGGCTGACGAGGTCCCGGGTTCGAGTCCCGGGTCGGGCTATATTAAATATTGGGTTTTTCTGACTAGAAATTCTCAGTACTAGCCCGGAGTTAGGAAGTTGGCGGTGTTTCACCCCCGTGCCTCGGAGAGCACGTTAAGCCGTCGGTCCCGGTTATTATCACTAACATGAGAGCCAACCCGCATTGGAGCAGCGTGGTGGGTCTAAGCTCTAATTCCTGCTGTCCTATGAGAGTGGAGGCCTGTGCCCAGCAGTGGGACGTTAATGGGCTGTAGTGGTGGTGGTGGATGTATAGCTTGTGAGAAGGTTTTTAGATATATTTTAGGACCATAGACAACCAAGCTGAACTGTAGTCTATGACTTTAATTTTTCAATATGTTACCATTTTTCTCAAAAAGTACTGGGCCGCTTGAGATGCGGTTTTTTGCATTACATATGTATAGCTTGTGAGAAGGTTCTTAGATATATTTTAGACCATAGACAACCAAGCTGAGTTGTAGTCTATGATTTGAATTTTTCGTTAAAGTTACTATTTTTCTCAAAAAGTACTGTACCGATTGAGATGAGGTTTTTTGCTTTAGATATGATATTGCTTGTGAGAAGGTTGCAGGTTTTAGGACCATAGACAACCAAGCTGAGCTACAATCGTGATTTGGTAAGTGGTCATAGGGACTCCTTAAGTTCTCATCGTAAACCCGTCGTGTTTAGACTCTTTTATTTTGTCTTGACTAACATTTTGTACCTAGATGCTGCCCAGGGTCTCATGATGGAGCCAGGATGTGGTCATTGGAACTCCTTAAGTTCTTATTGTAAACCCGTCGTGTTTGGACTCTTTTTATTTGTCTTGACTAGCACTTTGTACCTAGATTATGCCCAGGGTCTCATGATGGAGCCAGGAGGTGGGCATAGGAACTCCTTAAGTTCTCAAGGGATTCGCGCGGTTTTAAATTATAAATTGCACGTATTGCCCTTTTTATGTAATACAAATTTTTTTTGAATATCTGCTGCTTTACCCCATAGTAAAATTCCGTAAGACATTTAATACTATGAAAGTAAGCATAATATACAATTTTTGCAGTTTCAACGTCAGTAGACTGTCGAATCTTTCTGACAGCGTAAGCAGCAGAGCTGAGTTTGCCAGCCAGAGTTGATATATGAGTGCCCCATTGAAGCTTTGAATCTAAGGTCACCCCCAGGAACACAGTGGTCTCTTCTATTTTTAAAATATCATTATTTACAGTTAAATTTATGTTTCCTGTGGACTTGGTATTCGGCAATGCGAATTCAATGCACTTGGTTTTCTTTGCGTTTAAAAGTAAATTGTTTACAGTAAACCAGTTAGTGACTTGAGAAATTGCATTATTTACGTCTTCATAATTGTCCTTGTTTCTATCGACTTTAAAAATCAAGGACGTGTCATCAGCAAATAGCACAATATCGCAAGTATTTTGGACGTAGTATGGTAAATCATTTATATACACCAAGAACATGAAGGGACCCAGAATAGAGCCTTGAGGAACTCATTATTACTTATGCTGGCTGTACCCCAAAGCTGAATACCGTATGTCCATATGGGTTTTATGATTGTTTTGTAGATGACTATCTTGCTGGTGGAGGTAAGCTGTGATTTCTTGCCAATAAGCCACTACAGACTTCGCTTCACACTTCATGTCGAGCTGTTTGCGTTTAGTTCAGATATGCTTTCGCCAAGTGAGCCGTCTGTCGAGATGCATGCCCAGATATTTTGCGTCTTCTGCTTGTGGTAATTCGTCATAGTTTCACAGGAGGACATGTCATTTTGCAGAGAAGGAAGATAACATGCGTGGACTTAATATTAAAATTAAATTTAAAAGATACTTTAAAAGCACAAACAATTTATTTATCATTTACTAATTACATTCATGTAGATAAATATTATACTTATTCATATGGACATGAATATTTTAATAGGTAGGTAGGTAAATAATTTAAAAGTAACAATTTCAGCGTGTCTTCTTTAAAATTAATTACTTATTACAATTCAATAAAAATAATGTCAACTTCGGAAATTATTAAATTTAAATACTATAAAAAATGTAAAGAAATTGAATTGGAGTAGAAACAAACTGTAAACACAACCTGAATCTTTTAAACTTTAAATACTGTAATTTTGTACCTTGGCCGCTTAAGAATACATAACAAATACAAGGTGTAAGGTAAATGGTATAACTAAGTATTAATTTTTAATTTGGGGAAACGCGTGGTCATGCAATTAAGACTGTAGATTTGTCTGGGAAATTAACTACACTCAAAACATCCTTTTGTATTCCGACTTTTTATGATAGCAAAACTTAAAATTTCATTACCAAATAAATACCATTCGCTACTCAGTAATTAAAAAAAGTGGTCAAAAAAACGTATAGTAAGTACCTAACAGCAGAAATTTATCGGGAAATTCATGGAAATCTCAAAAAAGCCGTTATCGCGTTCCGACTATTTCTAATTTTAGGCCCTTTAAGGCCGATTTTTCAATCCTCAGATAAACGACTAGATAGAAAACACAGATGTAGTACGAAAATATTCGATGGATAGCACAAAATCGTATTTATCAATAGGCAGATATAGGTTAACTGTCGAATAAAGTCTGTAACGGACGAATACCTATATAATTATCTGCTTCTTTGAGAGCCGATTATATAAAGGACTATCTGCTTTTTTGTTATGATGTTTTCAAGTTTTTAGGTTATATTGTGTAGGACCTATGTGCCTAGTTTTTATAATATTATTATTTCATTCAGAATTAACCTTGACCCTTCGTTTTGACCCTTGGGCTCCTGAAAATCAGCGTTGCAGTATGTTTGGTAGGTATATACCTACAGTCTATCTCTCATGCTGTGTGCACGGGCTGAGGAGGTGGCCCATTGACCACACGTAGTTTATGTGTAATTTGTATTTGTATAAATGTAGATAAACGTAGTATAATGTAGTGTTTGGTCAATAAACTTTTATTTATTTTATTTTATTTATAATTATCAATTTTCATTCCGTGTCCTCCTTGTACGCAAAATACTTACGGTCATTAGTGGTTATACTGTGGTAGGTACCTACCTATTGATAACAATGGATGTTTTCCACACTTGTTCCACGCTGCATCTTTGCCTGTGTTGGTCACGGCGTCTGTTTTTTATTTTCTAACACTTAATATTCTGGGATAAAAAATTGAATGAACAATTAAAATCCCTTGATAAACTGACAGATAATTTTATTCTCACGATAGTTATCCTATCGTTTATCTGAGGATTGAAAAATCGGCCCTTAAACGAGCAATTCTTGAGATTCAGATTCAGAGTCCGAGATTAAGATTATATATAAGTATATCGAACATATATATATATATATGTATATATATATGTTCGTTTTCAGGCAATGAAAAATGCTAGAATATCATTAGAATACGAAAGTAAATTTCGCCACAATCTACAAGGTTATAATAGCTCAGGTGGGAAATCGGGCAGCCCCGAAACCAGACCACCCCGGTCCAGTCCTATTATATTTTTCCCTATTTTCAAGTTCCTTCTTTTGTGAGAAAAACTATTATTTGGAGCCCTTTATCAACGCATCTAATTCGTATCAAAGTATATTTTTTTTAAAACAGGAAAAAATTAACAAGTTTTAAAAAAATAATACGGTAGTAATTACGTCATTGTGCAAATATTTGGAAAGATGTAATTATGGAAAGAAGACTTGTATGGAAAGATGGAATTATGGAAATTGTGGAAAGATTAAATAATTTTATCAATGAAATTACGATGAATTCGTGGAATTGAATTTTGCCGCTACACCACTCCCGTTCCACTCTCCACATCTACGTAGCCTATATTATGTCCACTCGCGGCTGACGTACGCGGCTCCTGCCTGGTATATGCGCTCTGTTTTGCATACCAGAAGAGCCGCCTACAAGTCCGGC
The DNA here is from genome assembly GCA_923060345.2 of Erebia aethiops. Classification (NCBI taxonomy): domain Eukaryota; kingdom Metazoa; phylum Arthropoda; class Insecta; order Lepidoptera; family Nymphalidae; genus Erebia; species Erebia aethiops. The sequence continues at coordinate 1,173,138 of OV281079.1, read as the reverse complement.
AGAACAAGTACCTGCGCTTAATCGTGGGAGCTCCGAGGTACGTGAGGAATGACGTGATCCACCGCGACCTCAAGACGCCGACCGTGGAGGAGTATGTCCGTACGCTCGCGCGGCGCATGTTTGCGCGCGCGGATAACGGGCCGGACGAACCACGGGATCGCACCGCCGACCACCCGACCTCCGACCGGGCGTCCACTACCTCGTGAGCTCCTACGATCGCCATCACCTGCGCTGCACGCAGGCGACCGTAGCGACGACGACGACGCGACACACACTGGATTTGACACTGAGTAATGAGGCCAGCCCTCGAAGCCCGTACCCCTGATTGGCCCTCACGGACCAACCGGAGAAGACCCCCGCTGCTGATTTATTTTCTCATTTTTCAGAGGTTTTTTTTTTTTTCTCCTGAAACTTTTATCTGAAAACTATAAAATATATCAATTACCATAATAAAGAAATCATTGCTGCACATTGATTTTTGATATCTAGGCAAGCTCCCATAGTTCCACTGGTGTCCTTTGTTTCTGCGACGAAGGGTGCGACTGGAGAACATGAAGGTGGTAATAGATTAATTAGTACGGCTATGACCTATAATATTATCTATGACCGAGTCATACGTTTTCAAGCTTTCATTCAAGATGGGGCATATGTTGCAAGCAAGTTCCCGCTTTTCGGACTAGATGGCGTTACTAGACACACACCCACATTCATTGTTTGACAGGGCCCGTCTATGTAAATTGAGGTCGTTGTTGCAAAGGCGGTCTTTTTTGTAAACCCCATTGTGATACTTGGTCGAGACAAGACTCGATGTTCGACACAAGTGTACTTCTACACTCCTCCAGCTGAGCGCGAGAAAGCTGTGCCTGGTCTTTATATAAGGCATCACCCGTACTGTCATCCAAGTAGCAATGAACATTGTTATTATGTAACATGTCATTAATATGCAGTACGAACAGCGTGGGTGAAAGCACGGATCCTTGCGGAACGCCAGCATTTAGTTTAGAGCAAAAAACGTCAAGATCGTCAGAGCCTCGTTGGACCATTGGCAGGGTGCACCACGTGCAGGTGAGGTTGACTTTGGCTACTAAGATGGAGATTGAGCCACTTGCACCCCTTTTCCACGTTCCCAGAGTATAGAACGGGTACTTTCGCTTTATTAGCGACGATTTTTTTGGGCAGACTAGGTGAATACACGGGATTTTCCACCCAACTTTAATTTGCACTCATGTGCATTCTAGAGCCTGAGTCGATGTAAAAATCATTTTTACTCAATCCGCCACTGAGAAAAACTACATTGAAAGTGTTACTCAGTTTTTTAATCTCTGTTTTCTCTTTTAACAGTGGGCACTGTGTACAGTAATGCCCGATTTCTTTGCCCGTTAACAAGTTATTGTCTTTTGTGTTTGTCTCTGAAGACTGCGTCTGCCCGCCATGTTTGCTAATGCTGCCACCTTTATTAAATTCCTTTTTCAGGCAGTTGGCTGCTAACGCCAAGTTACGTTCCATTTTATTAGAGTCTACTAATTCCATATCAAGTAATTTTGTCTTGATTGAATCAGCCGTTATTTGAATACTCGAATGTTCAATAGCCATAATCATCGGCATCAATCGTTATGGTAATGCGGCTAGCAATAATGAACCGACCCGTTCATCGTTAACAGCAAATCCTGTGCCGCGTAAACTTTGCGACGTTTCCACCATGTGTGTAACATATCTTGTCATATTCTCACAGGTGTCTAATCTTATAGAAATAAGATGACGTAGCTAAGTAATCCTCCGCGAAAATCCTGAATCGCCGAACTATGAACGCCATTTTGTCCATTGTTCATTCGTGCTTTTTGTTTCGTCTACGTGAACAAATAACGATGAGTCTGTTGTCAAAATCACCTTGGCTCTTATCTTGGCATCTGCCGCTTTAGCTGCGGCATCTGTACCTTCTTCTTTCAGCTACTCGTTCGCGCCTTCTAGAACTAATAAGTTTTTAACTGTGAACGCCCAATCATCGAGGTTTTCTCGTCCCTTTAGCTTTGGCACGTTCGCGGGGTGACTCGAACTCATTTTTATCGTAAAACCCGAAAACGCACTCAGTATACTTTGTATTTTAATAATACTTTGTGCCACCCATCACCCATAATGAAAGACACGTTGGCGGTTCTCAATTCACTGACATTTATTTTGCATTGACACATGATTGACAATAATTATGTCAAGCAGGTATGGCAGTAACATACATTTTACCGATAGATGGCGGTGTATGATTTATTTTGATACCATTCCTGACACTGTTGAAGAATAATTTTAGATTGTTTAGCATCTTCTTCTAGCTGGTTCATGAGTGCCTCCATCCAAATCGCATTTTTTGAAGTGGATATGTCTGTATCACCTAATTCTATACAAGTGCTACTTGTTTTTTTCGCTACAACAGGCATAGAAGACTCAACCTGTGTGCTACTTTCTCCCCAAGACGGTAAAAACATGAAACATCTGCTCCAATCTTGGCACACTTCATTAGAAGTTAGCAACTTTTTAGCAGGGGCAGACTTTTCTATCTTATTTCCTCTCTGTGGTTTGGAATTCACAAGATTAGAGTATTCACTATCTTGACTCTTATTTTGAGAAGTATTCTCCCAGTTTTCTCCATTATCCCACTCTTTCTCCACTTTTTCCATTTCTCCATACAAATTAAAAGATAAATGGTCCAATTTTTCCAAATTGTCTACTGCGTTACTAGGATTTTCAGCAGCAGGTGATACAATTGTTGTTTTTGTTGAACAACTTTGTGATCCTTCACGTTTGCTGTTCTGTAGTTCCTCAATTGAACTGATTTTATTACTTTCAGAAGCATTATCGTTCTTATTATTATCTAAAGTAATTGACTCTCCTGTTAATTTCAAAGATTGTAAAAGTGGTATTGTTCTTGAAACAAGTGGGATATTAGGTGAATAGTGTAACTTAAATTCCGTCATTAAGGACTCAGTATCAATGCCACTCTGAAAGAAAACCGACTTTCTTCGTATTGTACGCAGAGGCACATTATGAGAGTTCCTTCTGGACAGTTGATTAAGATTTTTTGTCCATGGTGTATTTGGTTCTGCAACTTCAATAATATATCCATTTTAAACTTCTTGCATCACATAGAACTCCATTTCCGGAATCTGTATATTGTTATTTATAATTACAGGACTTAATCCTTCTGACATAGATTTTCTAACTTTATTACGATTCCTCTGGTGGACCTCGGGAATTATTGTTTTAACATACATGTAGGCGCTATTATGAATAAAATAATCATCAGTATTTAGTATATAAGTATGGTAATGTTGATTACGTGTTAGTAAATTGCATCAATAATCTTTTAAAATAGATAGGTTTTACCGCTTTCTGGCAAACCTCGCATAAGGATTAATGCACGCGTGCTCCACTTTCATGATATAACAAAATATTTTCGAACTGTTCTGTCCAAAAGTTTCGTGCTGTATCTGAAGTAGTAGGTGGCTTTGGAGCTTGATGTACAGGCGGTTTTGTTGACAGAGAAGCTTCAACTTATGAAAAAGGAATCGTGCATGAAGCAACCTTAGAAACTGTTTCATTATGTATGTCTGAACCAGTACCATAGGTATTTGTTTGGTTAGCTTCTACTATTACTTGCACTAAGGTATTGGCACTTAAACCAGGTTGTGCTTCTGTTAGGGCTTCTTTATTATCATTATTTTCTTCCATGACAATATTCATAATATGACAATATTCAGCGAATGCTATTATGAATATTGTCTTTGTCATATTGTCATTTTGGAGATTGCTCATCTGTTGAAAAGTAAAGGAAGACTTATAATATTTAAGAATATCTACTTTAAAAGATAGCAAAATAATGTAAGTTATGAGTAGGTCAGTAATCACAATCAATCAGTAAATTAATCTATCTAGATACCGTTACCCATTATCACCATCATGCTTTTTAAGTAAGTAATTTTTAGACGACAATAAGTGTACCTACAGTGTACCTATATTTAATAAATGACTTGAATCTTGAATCTATCAATATCAATATAATATAATCTAAATATATAAATGGAAAAGGTGATTGACTGATTGATTGACTGACTGATCTATGACCGCACAGCTCAAATCAAAGGACGGATCGGGCTATTCTGTTATTCATCTGCTAATAAAGGATTTTTGAAAATTCAACCCCTAAGGGGGTGTACTTGTTGATATTTTTTATTGTGATTGAAACTAAACATGAGAATATTTATTTTATTAAAGTAATTTAGTTATACAAAAATTCAAAAATTGTTGGCGGTTGCCTCGTCCATAGTCAGAAAAAAAAAGGAAAGAGACCGGAGTGACAGATTGATTATTATCAAGTGTTGCAATCTTAACAACTTACAAGATCAGTTACGTAGTAAATTCGCAGTGCGAATGCTATTATGATTATTGTCGTGGATGAAAATAATGATAATAAAGCATTACCTGGTTTAAGTACCAATGCCTTAGTGCTCTAATTGTTGTAGTATTGTTGTAGTGCAATAATTGTTGTTTGTTGTATATCCATGTTCATATTATAAATGCGAAAATGTGTCTGTCTGTCCGTCTGTCAGTATGTCTGTCTGCTATGCTTTAACGGCTCATCTTTTCAACAAACTTTGATGAAATTTGGCAGAGATGGATTGCATTCCGGGGAAGGACATATGCTTATCTCGGAAAATTAAGGAGTAACAAAGCTTAAACAACGCGGACGAAGTCACGGACTTATTAGTTTAATAATTAATGTATACCCTTGATTATTAATTATCATTTACATCAATATTTGTAGGTAACACTGACAATTGTGTTGTAAATTGTAATATAGTATGTATTGTGTAGAAATCGCGTGGCATTAACAAAATCATTGCTACCGATTACTTAACATCTGAAGTATTTTATGATCGTACCTCATTGTCATATTATGAATATTGTCATGGAAGAAAATAATGATAATAAAGAAGCCCTAACAGAAGCACAACCTGGTTTAAGTACCAATGCCTTAGTGCAAGTAATAGTAGAAGCTAACTAAACAAATACGTATAGTAGTCGTTCTGACACACATAATGAAACAGTTTCTGAGGTTGCTTCATGCACTATTCATTCTTTTTCAAATGTTAAAGCTTCTCTGTCAACGAAACCGCCTGTACATCAAGCTCCAAAGCCACCTACTACTTAAGATACAGCACAAAATTTTTGAACAGATCAACTTGAAAATATTTTGTTATATCATGAAAGACAGACGCGTGCATTGATTCTTATGCGAGGCATTTACCAGGAAGCGGTAACACCTATCTAGCTTAAAAAATTATGGATGCAAGTTACTACAAAAGTAATCAACATTACAATACTCACAATAGACTAAGTACTGATGATTATTTTATGCACAATGGCGCGTACATGTATGATAAATCAAGAATTCCCGAGGCCCACGAGTGGAATCGTAATAAAGCTAGACAATCTATGACAGAAGGATTAAGTCCTGTAATTACAAATAACAATATACAGATTCCGGAAATGGAGTTCTATATGGTGCAAGGAGTTCAAAATGGATATATTATTGAAGTTGCAGAACCAAATACACCATGGGCAAAAAATCTTTATCAACTGTCTAGAAGGAACTCTCATAATGTGCCTCTGCGTACACTACGAAGAAAGTCGGTTTTCTTTCGGAGTGGCATTGGTACTGAGTCCTTAATGACGGAATTTAAGTTGCACTATTCACCTAATATCCCACTTGTTTCAAGAACAATACCACTTTTACAATCTTTGAAATTAACAGGAGAGTCAATTACTTTAGATAATAATAAGAACGATAATGCTTCTGAAAGTAATAAAATCAGTTCAATTGAGGAACTACAGAACAGCAAACGTGAAGGATCACAAAGTTGTTCAACAAAAACAACAATTGTATCACCTGCTGCTGAAAATCCTAGTAACGCAGTAGACAATTTGGAAAAATTAGACCATTTATCTTTTAATTTGTATGGAGAAATGGAAAAAGTGGAGAAAGAGTGGGATAATGGAGAAAACTGGGAGAATAGTTCTCAAAATAAGAGTCAAGATAGTGAATACTCTAATCTTGTGAATTCCAAACCACAGAGAGGAAATAAGATAGAAAAGTCTGCCCCTGCTGAAAAGTTGCTAAATTCTAATGAAGTGTGCCAAGATTGGAGCAGATGTTTCATGTTTTTACCGTCTTGGGGAGAAAGTAGCACACAGGTTGAGTCTTCTATGCCTGTTGTAGAGAAAAAAACAAGTAGCACTTGTATAGAATTAGGTGATACAGACATATCCACTTCAAAAAATGCGATTTGGATGGAGGCACTCATGAACCAGCTAGAAGAAGATGCTAAACAATCTAAAATTATTCTTCAACAGTGTCAGGAATGGTATCAAAATAAATCATACACCGCCATCTATCGGTAAAATGTATGTTACTGCCATACCTGCTTGACATAATTATTGTCAATCATGTGTCAACGCAAAATAAATGTCAGTGAATTGAGAACCGCCAACGTGTCTTTCATTATGGGTGATGGGTGGCACAAAGTATTATTAAAATACAAAGTATACTGAGTGCGTTTTCGGGTTTTACGATAAAAATGAGTTCGAGTCACCCCGCGAACGTGCCAAAGCTAAAGGGACGAGAAAACCTCGATGATTGGGCATTCACAGTTGAAAACTTATTAGTTCTAGAAGGCGCGAACGAGTAGCTGAAAGAAGAAGGTACAGAGGCCGCAGCTGAAGCGGCAGATGCCAAGATAAGAGCCAAGGTGATTTTGACAACAGATTCATCGTTATTTGTTCACGTAGACGAAACAAAAAGCACGAATGAACAATGGACAAAATAGCGTTCATAGTTCGGCGATTCAGGATTTTCGCGGAGGATTACTTAGCTACGTCATCTTATTTCTATAAGATTAGACACCTGTGAGAATATGACAAGATATGTTACACACATGGTGGAAACGTCGCAAAGTTTACGCGGCACAGGATTTGCTGTTAACGATGAACGGGTCGGTTCATTATTGCTAGCCGCATTACCATAATGATTGATGCCGATGATTATGGCTATTGAACATTCGAGTATTCAAATAACGGCTGATTCAATCAAGACAAAATTACTTGATATGGAATCAGTAGACTCTTATAAAACGGAACGTAACTTGGCGTTAGCAGCCAAATGCGAGAAAAAGAAATTTATTAAAGGTGGCAGCACTAGCAAACATGGCGGGCAGACGCAGTCTTCAGAGACAAACACAAAAGACAATAACTTGTTAACGGGCAAAGAAATCGGGCATTACCGTACACAGCGTCCACTTTTAAAAGAGAAAACAGAGATTAAGAAACTGAGTAACACTTTCAGTGTAGTTTTTTCAGTGGCGGATTGAGTAAAAACGATTTTTACATCGACTCAGGCGCAAGAATGCACATGAGTGCAAATGAAAGTTGGGTGGAAAATCCCGTGTATTCACCTAGTCTGCCCAAAAAAATCGTCGCTAATAAAACGAAAGTACCCGTTTTATGCCCCGGGAACGTGGAAATAACGACTGACAGATTTTCTAGCTCTGTTACGATTCCACTCATGGGTCTCGGGAATTCTTGATTTATCATACATACGTATAGTCCGTCATACTTATCTGGCCCTGTGGCCAAGGTTTTAAAGGTTTTGATTTTATTTTTTATATACTAACGACGCTGTCACCGTATCAGATATGTTTGTGGGACATTGGATAGGAGCAGGCGATTATGAAGAAACTTGAATTTTAATTCGCTATTATCCGCCACAGTAGGTAAATCTATGTGGTACAATATCCTGACGATGACTGCCTGACTACAACATCTCCTGACGATATCCGGTGTCGGAGTTAAACGTACGTTGAGAATAATTTGGAAGATTTATGTGGTGTGGTGAATATTGTAAGTTACAGATTGATATATATATAGATTTACCTACTGTGGCGGATTATAGCAAATTAAATTTTAAGTTTCTTTATTAAGTTTGTGGGACTATACATGCCATTGTGCTTAAAATAATCATCAGCACATATTTATGGTTAGGGTATGCATCCGTATAGTTGAAATTCCACGGACGCATACGGAGCGATTTGCTTCCTCGTTTCTAATTCGAACCGCTAGGATATGAAACGCCCTTCCGGCTTCTGTTTTTCCCTCCGCTTATAATATTGGTATCTTCAAATCAAGAGTGAATAGGCATCTTCTAGGAAAGCGTGGCTCCACCAGGCTGCATCACTACTTCCAGCAAGTCTGATTACAGCCAAGCGCTAGTCTACAAATAAGAAAATGGTAATGTTGATTAAGTCTTGTGTACCTATTCTTAATAACCTATTTGTAATTGCATCAATAATAATCTTTTCAGTTTTACCGCTTTTATAGGGAGGTCTTACCGCTCCCTGGTAAATCTCGAATCAATGCACGCGTTCTTTCATGATATAACAAAATACCTATTTTCGAGTTGTTCTGTCCAAAAGTTAGTTTTTTAAACTTTAGACTAGTATTTTAATATGTGTGTATATTTTGTATAAGGTGTACTTACGTTCACATTTCAATTTTTAAGTTTTTTTATTGTTACCTACCCTCGGAAGAAAGTGGTTTCCACGATACAGGGAATCCTAGTGTGGAAACCACTGCCCCACTAGTTTTAACCGAAATTATTGTAATGATTTTTGGAACAAATAAATGAAATGAAAGTACTGTCTGAAGCAGTAGGTGGCCTCATGAAGGAAGAAGAGATGATACAATAATTGTTGTTTGTTGTATATCCATGCTAATATTATAAATGCGAAAATGTGTCTGTCTGTCCGTCTGTCAGTATGTCTGTCTGCTACGCTTTAACGGCTCATCTTTTCAACAAGTTTTGATGAAATTTGGTAGAGATGGATTGCATTCCGGGGAAGGACATAGGCTTATCCCGGAAAATTAAGGAGTAAAAAAGCTTTAACAACGCGGACGAAGTCACGGGCTTATTAGTTTAATAATTAATGTATACCCTTGATTATTAATTATCCTTTACATCAATATTTGTAGGTAACAGTGACACTTGTGTTGTAAATTATAATATAGGATGTATCGTATAGAAATCGCGTGGCATTAACAAAATCATTGCTACCGATTACTTAACATCTGAAGTATTGTATGATCGTACCACAGTTGTAAACATATTTCAATATAAAAAAAATGTATTATTACAACCTGCAATTTACATTATAACTACGATGACGATGATTCATCCATTCACAAAGCGTCATCACAATCGGGCGGCTGGTTTGCCAATTTTGTGGCCATTGCAGTAAGTATATCGGTCAATCTTGCAAACCTTCGATCGGGGCTCGTCAGGGCACCTCTCTCGCCCCACAGGAAATTTATATGAAACTCGGTTCTGAACAACTCTAATAATATCGGATCTAGCAACGGTCCTAGGGAAGACATCTCTTGGACGACGGTGCGCGCGTTTCGTTTGAACATTTCTATTTGCTGGGGGAAGTGTCTCGCTGCCTCGAGGTGGGCAGCTGTAGCATGGAAGTCGAACTCTAAACTGCTCGTAAGACTGCTCGGGAACGTCTCGTCTGCTTGGAGCAGTCCGCCGCCTTCGCCGTCTGTGGAATATCAAATAGTTAGATAGCTGCTTAACTTAAACACTTTTATTAACATCATAAGCTAAATAATGATCATTATAATATTATAAATGCGAAAATGTGTTTATCTCTCTGTCCGTCTGTCTGCTACGCTTTCACGGCCCATAATTTCAACCGATTTTGATGAAATTTGGTAAAGATAAATTTGTATCCCGAGGAAGGACATCTAGACTATTTTTTATCCCGGAAAATTTCCGGGATACATTTATATCATAGGTACATACTATAAACAGATAAAAATTATACATTTATAATAAATATATATTTAAATATAATACATATTATATACATAAATATTAAATTACATATATCTAATTTAAAATACCTACCTACTCAAATAATAATAAGAATAAGTTTACAGCGATAGATAATTCTTTTTGACATGACTTTTAAAGGCCTCTAGAAATTTTGCTCCGATATGAGCTGGGACTTGGGAGTGCGTTCCACAATAAGACTGCTTATAAGATGAACGAGTCTGCGTATCCCTCGGCGTTACGTTTGGCGATTTTAGGTTTATTGTCACTGGCAGATCGCAAGGTATACTGGATTGGAAAGGAGCTAAGGAACCTGAATCGTTCCTTTAGGTAAGGGGGCGAACATGGGTGGTAAAGGGTAGCATAAAGAACAGAGAGGACATGGAGATTACGCCTTTGTCTGATAGGGAGCTAAGTTTCCTCCTATATTTCGAAACATGATCGTAGTTCCTTAGGCCGAAAATAAATCGAATGCATAAATAAGTTTTGCAAGCGTTCTAACTTATTTAAAAGATCTTCGGTCAGGTCGAGATAACAGACATCGGCGTAATCAAGGATGGGGAGGAGAAGTGTATAAGCTAACAAGATCTTGGTTTTAATCGGCAAGAAGTTTTTCCACCTTTTAATAGAACCCTAAGCGCCAAAGATTTTCCTACTAACCTCTGAAACTTGCGGTTTCCATGATAGATTTCTGTCTATTATAACTCCAAGATTTTAACGGCATGACTATAAGCTAGCGCAGTACCATCAAAGACCACAGGTGGTAAAGCAGAGTAGTCAAGTGTAGACATTTGTCTGGAGTTACCTATGATAATGACCTGTGATTTTCTAGCATTCACTAGTAGACCAAAGGACTCACTCCAGGTGCAAACAATATTAAGTTCGTCGTTGATGCGTTTAATAGCTTCAGATATCTGTTTAACAGGAGTGGATACGTACATTTGGAAATCATCGGCATAAAGATGATATGGCAGGGAAAGAAGATTAGTGACAGTATTTATGAATATGGAAAATAGCAAAGGAGAAAGGACTCCATCCTGTGGAACACCAGCACTGAGACGGCAGTATGACGACAGTTTTTCTCTAACACGTATATTGCATTGCGACCGGTCAAATAGGTAAGACTTGAACCAACTGATAGAAGCAGAGGAAAACTTAATAGATTCAAGAATTGCTAAGAGAATATCCAGGTCGACGGTATTATACGCGTTAGAGAAATCGAGCAATGCTAAGATGGTTACCTTTTTTTTTTTGATATCGGGGGGGAAATCTTCATAGATGCCTGATTTCTTGGGGGAGAAATCAGGTTATGTGAGTACTCACCGAAACCCCCTCGGTGGCCACCCTCACCGCTGTGTTGGGAAGCTCCGAGATCTCAAAATATGAACGCATCGGAAGATGGTTACCTGCTTAACCATCTTGCATATAAGTTTGCTTGTTTTGGGCTCAGTATCGCTAGTAAAGCATACATAAGTTACAGTTTTACTATAAGTATAGATTACTACCTAATTTAGAACAAAGTGCTTAGAAAATCTCGTGCAAACTTTCATTTTCTGGGATGAAAGGATGTAGCCTATGTCCTTCCCCGATATGCAACCTATAAAATTTCGACAAAATCAACTGAAATGGACCGTGAAAGAAAACTGACAGACTTTAACATTTTGAATAGTGGCATGTACCTATTATATAGAACTCACCAAATAAATGGAAGCACAGCACCGGCGGTATGACATACGGAGTGGTGGTGTTGGGAGGCAGAGGATTGGTCCCCTCGTTCATGCTCTTGAAGCACGGCCGTAGCTTGGCCTCGAACATGAACGCATTGTCAGTGTATACGCGCCTTAAAATGTTCCAGGCGTTCTCTAAGCACTCCACCTACAACAATAAGAAGGGCATGATGGCTTTTTAGCGGATATATTGCTCGCCATTTTACGGTATGTCATTTGAGTTAAAAATTTAAAAACCACTATGGAAGGACGATTTATGGAACTTGATTGGTAGGTAGTAATAATTTGTGGACAAGGTTTAGCCCAAAAATAGAAACGCTTGGAATTCAGAGAAGGCCTAGGTATATGTTGAAGGACACGTAGAGCAAATCCATACTAATATTACTAGTGGGTCGCCCCGAACTGAGACCTCGCGGCGCCATCTATTGACATAAATGTGAAGTTCTGTTAAAAATACTGAAGCTCATTAAAAATTAAATAATTCCGTTTCCTTACAATATTTATCTAATTTTAGTATTTGTTGTTCAAGTACAGGATATAATTGAAATAATTGATCAAGTTTCAGGCTCATCCTTTCAGAAAATTTAGAGTTCTGAGGCTATACCAAATTTCATTTAAATCCGTTCATTAGTTTTCGCATGATGCGCGGCCATACGGACAGACAGACAGACAAAAATTAAATACAAATCTGTTTTGGGCTTAGTATCGATAGTAAAGCATGCCCCGATTAAAATTTTCGGAATAAATTAAATGTACAGAAATCTTCCAGTTACAGTTTTATTATAAGTACATAGATAAAGATTTTTAGCAAAATGGATGTTTGTTTAAAACGCCAAAAATGTTGCCAAATCAAAACATCAGAATTCAGAACGATATCAAAAAGGCCTGTTCCACTAGTCCCTACCAACGTATCCTTCCTGAGGGGTAAGAGTGATTTTTTTTCCACCTATCCCAAGTGTCGCAAGGAGAAGATGCAGCGCAATAGGCCGTGGCGTGTGGAAGACCCTACAAGAGACTAATGATTATGTCGCATCTATACACACTACCCAAGTAGCTGTCGGTTGACGATGACATAGGTATTAGGCCTAGGCGCTGGTCGTGAAACAATCACTAGACAATCTAAAATCTAATCTAATTAAGTATTTTAGGGAACTCTCGGGGTTCAGGGAATGTGGTTAATGTCCAATCTGCTCGCACGAAACGGTTAATGCTCTACGTTTTTGATACGAACCGCTAAGGTGTTGAATACCCTTCCGGCGCACGTTTCCTGCCTCGTATAACTTACGTACTTTTAAGCAAGAGTCAATAGGCATCTTCTAGGTAACAGCATTACAACCTAGACTATTTTTCGATAATAATAAAAAACATATACTTAAATAAATCCAAGGCGGCGTACCTGAGGCATGCACAGTCCAAACATGATTGCTGAAAATCCATACAGATTTCCCAAAGCGGTTTTGGTCTCGATAGCAAGGAGTATCCAATCGTTAATAGTATCAGCTCTCTGTCGGTCCGTTTGACAGGTGAGGACGGTCACAGCTACGAGCAGGCGGAATGTCTCCACCCTACGAATGGGAATATCAAACTTTAAACAAATTGTTAGGTTAAGAACTTGTTGCGTTAAATACCTATCACCATTTTCAAAAACTATGTAAGCCATCAAAATGATCATCTCAATAATACGTGAGTACTTTCGATAGGCTGGTCTTAATGATCCTTGTGAATGTGAAAGTGCGTTTAGCCTTAATTAAGAAATTGTTACTTTGTGATTTTTTTCATGGATGAATGATGAATATTTTATAGTCAAGTAGCCAAATAGCCACGGGAATTTAGAAAAAATATAATACCAACTGCCAACACTCTTATGAAAATGTAGTTTGTCTGCACAATTATCACAAGATAGGCCAGGGCATTGTCTTACCTCTCAATGACATCCAAACGTAACGAGCGTCCTTGAGGCAGAAAACACAGTTCTATTCCCGAAGCGGTTTTGTCCAGCCTCTCGATTTGTATGGAGTCATCGAACAGGAAATGGAGATCTATTTTTGTGAGATGGTTCGCCAAAATCCGAGGCCCCGAGGTCCGCAGCAACAACTTGATCGTATGCAACGTCTCTGATTCCAACGGCTTAGAGAGCGATGCTGGTATGATTTGCGACTGGAACATTTCTAGGTTTATCCTCGACTCCACAGTGTAGTCCAGGTTTTCCAGTTGCAACAGCTTTGCTTCCGTCAATTCATAATCGAATTGTTGCTTTATTGTTGGGGTATTGACTAAATTGTAATCAGAGTCATTTCTTGATTTATTCGGGTCACTATGAGCAGAACTCTGAGTGGAATCTCCTGACCCGTTCCCTGAGTCAGAGCCCGAGACGTGGTAAAGTCTATGCAGTTCCAATCTCCTGTCGTCTGCTTTCGCTCCGTCATATCTTGCTGGTTTCGCGGGAGGGCTAGTGGGTAAATTTGCATCCCAAGTATTGGATCCCGTATTTGATTCGACGGAGAAAATCTTGGGGTGTTTGGTCGTTTGACTTTGGATGACTCCATCGGCGCTGGCGCTTTTCCCGTGTGTCACATGCTGCGTCATATCTATGGGTGTTAAGGAATGCGATCGTTGCTTTTTGAAAGGCACTCGCAGTTGAGTTCCAGGCTTCGCCACGAAGTGACTGTATAAACTGTAAGCATTTCCATAATTGCTTTCGCCGTTCGGGGATGGCATTGTTCCCACTTCGTCACCTGATATAAAGTTGGTCAGAGGCACAGCTCGGTTCGCCGGGTACTGTATTCGGGCGCCCGATGCGGCAGATATAGGCTTTCCCGAACCAACGTAGGAGGTGATTAGGTCCGCGACAGTGTCGTATGCCTCGTCCTCGAATTGATATTGGGATCTCTCAAAAACCGTTTCAGGATGCACAACAATCTAAAAGCATAAAAAATAATTATTTATTTTCATAACGTTAAAGACGTTAACTTAAAGCCCACAAAAGTTTTGGCTAAAGTATATACGCCCTCTGATTTTGTAAGCAAATCGTAATCGTAATCGTTTGTCAAACGGATAACTCGACCTGTTTAAGAAGTTCTTAGATTCACGTCAAAAAGCATGTATGAACTCCATAAACAGTTCGAGTATTGTTACTTTGTAAGCTGTCAAATGATTACGATTTGCAGTAGACAATTGGAGCAAATCTGGTCTTACCCGCTGTATAACAAAGTGCAGATGCTGTCCATTGGACCGGCAGCTCAGCACGTAGTTGTCCGGCTGCGACGAGGAATCCCGCACGAGGAACTGCCTGTCCTGCTGCAGGAGGTTCTCCGCCGCGCCCCGGCTCAGCGCCCCGTGGTACCAGCCGTGGGATATTATCTGTTCCGATGATAATGAGAGCTCCCACTCCAGCAGGCCTGATGTTGTCATTGTGCCGATCTCCTTAAAAACATTCAAAGTTTATTTTAAAACTACCTACATTAAATAATAAAGTTAAAAAAGGCTCAGAAGGGCTGGACCCCAGAGCCGTAAAGTCAAAAAAAAGTTAAAAAACACAAGATCATTGGTTAATAGTACACTGTTCACCGAGGTGAGACAATACACGCGAGTTAGGAATCGTACTTTCTCCTGAGAGATACATAGTGCTTTATACTACACCTGCGAGGAAAATAAGCGATAATAGTTACTTTGAAGCTTCACTATCACAACTAGAAATTTTGAGGATATATTTTATAAATCGACATCGACAATCGATATTGACAATCGACATCGATATCGACAATTGACATCAATATTACAATTATAAATTACAATTACAAATATAATGTGCTTAATTTAAATTTGCGGCAAGTTGCAAGATCAAGAACTGGCTATCCTAGCTAGATTTTATATCTATCGATTTTATAATATCGACGTCGATTTTTGTATTACAAAAAAGGGCAATATGTGCAATTTATAATTTAAAACCACGCGAATCCCTATTCTTACAGTAGCCTCGCAATATATTTATATAGTAGAAGATCCAAATCTAAATCGACCTTCACTAAGCTGATAATAGAATAAAACTTATCTTTTAATAAATTTCGTATATTAGTAAATATATTAAAAATGGGTTGTCTAAAAAAATCCTGGACAGAATATTTTTAATTATTTTTTGCAAAATGATTTTTATAATAAAAGGAAATATTTGTATCGATAGTATTAAATTAATGAATTAATGAAATTGTATATTTTTTTCTTCAAAAGAGCAACCGCCGAGTTTCTTGCTGGTTCTTCTCGGTAGGAATGGTATTCCAAACCAGTGGTAGATTCACTCAACGATTCAAAAGTACTTGTAAAAGTTTATTTGAATAAAATCATTTGAAATTTGAATTTGACCATCAAAATCGACAAAATCGACATTAACAATCGATATCGACAATCGACATGGATATCGACAATCGATATCGACAATCAATATCGACAATCGATATCGACAATCGATATCGAAAATCGATATAGACAATCGATATCGACAATCGATATCGACAATCGACATCGATATCGACAATCGACATCGATATCGACAATCGACATCGATGGCGACAATGGACAATCGGCATCGATATCGACAGTCGACTTCGATATCGACAATCGACATCGATCCTTGCCATTTTTCCTTTTTTTGAGAGTCTGTCAAGTGAGGTGAGAGTGTAAAATGGCATGGATCGGTGTCGATTGTCGATATCGATGTCAATTGTCAATATCGTTGGCGATTGTTGATATCGATTGTCGATTTATAAAATATATCCTCAAAATGTAGTCGTAGTAATGATAATGAAGTTTCAAAGTAAGTAGGTATTATCGCTTATTTTCCTCGCAGGTCTAAATAAAGGAATAAAGAATAAAGGACTATGTATCACTCGGGAGAAAGTACGATTCCTACCTCGCGTGTATCGAAGCCAATCGTAATCAGTCACTTTCTCCCCTCGGTGAATAATATACTATTTCTAATAAGTATTATTTAATTTCTAAAATCGCACTTGGGGCTACTACCTCCTACAAGTTAGAAGTGCCCGGGGATTGAACTCGCGAACAACCGAATATTAAGCCGAAGGTGTCTAGAATCCTTATCGCAACGTAATTTTTCTACATTCTATCTTATTATTCTAAAGCTTTCTTGGAAAATAGCGTCGCATCGCGTCGCGTCGCGTGATGTCGCTTCTGTCGCTCACCTAGGGCAAGGCGTGAGGGACAGAACGTAAACGTAACGTCATTTTCTATGGCGTCGCATCGCGTCGATTCGTGTGGCGTCGCTTTGCCTAAGCTAGTTTGCGAGACGAAAGCTGTTTAATTTCGACAAATATCGGCCGACAGTCCGCATACAATAGGTAGCTGACCGTCACATTTTTGTCTAATCCATAAGTACATGTTCACCTAAATCATTTAATTAATCATCTAACTTAAACTATGCACTATTTATAGGTATCATATCGTATGCCGATTTATTAAAGTATTTGTGGTACTCACCATTTCTTTATAGAATTTTCTCACTTAGTAGTCCGGGTTTCCATTAAAACTGCTTCTATATAGGTGCAGGGCAGGGCACGTCTCGCGGCAGGGTCCAGACGCCAAGTGAGGGGTAGGGGCACGGTCTGTGGGTAGGGGCCAGGAGCGATCAATACACACCCCATTTTCTTATTGCGTTGGTATTAAGGGATGAACTTCGCAGGAACTGGCACGCATGCGCTTGAATAACATTTGGGGTTCTTGCCGTAGATTTTTAATTTCCCTAACGTTGATATACACACTTAGTTTCTTAGAAATATATACGTACATCCAATATCGTCCGCGTGGAATTCCTTAAAAATCCTAAACAAACTTTCAACAATCCCCATAATATAACCTCCATGGGGGGTGGAATTTAAAAAAAAAATTTAATTCGATTATTTTTATATTTCCCTACCCGAAAGCTAATAGGTATACCAAGCCGTAGATATGACTTGAAAAATACCTAGAAAAATTATTGACTTTCATACAAACTTTCATCCCATATTTCGCCCCTTTGGGGGTCGAATTTTCAAAAATAGTTAAACATGTACTTCTTTATATTTAACCGAAAGCCCAAAAGCTAAGTTTCATGGCTATAACTTCAAAAATGAAGGACTTTCATAAAAACTTTCAACCCTTATTATACTCCTGTATTATTTTCAAAAACTGTGAATTACCTATTTCCTTGTTTTAAACCGGTAGGTCAAATACCAAATTTCGTGGATTTTACTTGAGAAATAACGGACTTTCATACAAACTATCACCCCTTTTTACCCCCTTGGGGGTGGAATAAAAAAAAACGCTTCCTTAGTAAGTGCCTAGTGCCTACGTCACAAGAGAAACTTGCTATCAAAATTTCAAGTTTTTCCCCGGCGGTATAGGCTGTGCGTTGATAGACAGTCAGTCAATCAGGACAAATGATTTTATTTGTACCTATAGATATCTAACAAAAACTGTACACTATTTACGTGTATTACATCGTATGCCGATTTGTCAAAGTAATGTGTGGTACTTACCATTTTTTAAATAAAATGTTCTCACTTAGTAGTCCAGGTTTCTATTGAAACTGCTTCTACTATAGGTGCTGGGCCGGGCACGTCTCGCGGCAGGGTCCAGACGCCAAGTGAGGGGTAGGGGCACGGTCTGTGGGTAGGGGCCAGGAGCGATCAATACACACCCCATTTTCTTATTGCGTTGGAATTAAGGGATGAACTTCGCAGGAACTGGCACGCATGCGCTTGAATAACATTTGGGGTTCTCGCCGTAGATTTTTAGTTTCCCTAACTTTGTGATACATAGTTACTTAGTTTCATAGAAATATACGTACGACATCGTACGCGTGGAATTCCTTAAAAATCCTAAACATACTTTCATCCCTCATTTAACCTCCTTGGGGGTCAAATTTTGAAAAATTGTGAGACAGGATTTTTTTATAATATTTACCCGAAAGCTATACCAGGTTGTGTGGTTATAACTTGAAAAATACCTAGAAAAATTAATGACTTTTATACAAACTTTCATCCCCTATTTCGATGACCCCCTGGGGGTCGATTTTCAAAAATAGTGAAACATGTACCTACTTCTTCATATTGAAAACCGTAAGCCCAAATGCAAGTTTCATGGCTATAACTTGAAAAATGAAGGACTTTCATACAAACTTTCACCCCTTTTTTACCCCCTTGGTAGTGGAACTTCAAAAAATCCTTCCTTAGTGAGTGCCTACGTCACAAAATAAACGCGCTGTAAACATATTTTCAAGTTTCTGACCCCGGCGGTAGCTGTACACTATTTACGTGTCATGTATGCCGATTTGTCAAAGTAGTTTGTGATACTTAAGTATTTTAATAAAATGTTCTCACTTAGTAGTCCGGGGTTCCATTGAAACTGCTTCAATAGGTGCAGGGCAGGGCACGTGTCGCGGCAGGCTCCAGACGCCAAGTGAGGGCCTGAGGGGTAGAGGGCAGAGGCCAGGACCGGTCAATACACCCCACCCCATTTTCTTATTACGTTGGTATCAAGGGATGAACTTCGCAGGAACTGGCACGCATGCGCGTGAATAGAGTAGATTACCATTTGAACTTTAAAGGTTTCTAACGATTATTATCATATGTTAGTGATGATAATAACCGGAACCGACGGTTTAAAGTACTCTCCGAGGCACGGAGGACACGAAACGAAACTACCAAATACGGTCACCCATCTAGTTATCGACTTGGGTCGAGGTTGCTTAACAATCGCAATCAACTGATATCGTGACTCGGGCCATGATATGTTTTTCCGATTATGCAGTCGAAATTGTAATATTTTTATGTAGGTATAAGTACCAAATAAGGCCTCCTATTTCGTCCCGGGATGGGATTCCCGGGGTGTTATTTTTTTTTATTCAACTACAAGTTAGCCCAGTTGGCTAACGTGTTAGGGGTATGGCAGTTACGTACCTACATATGAAACCCATACCCCGGTTCGGTCGGTTTCTACACGGCATCGTACCGGAACGCTGAATCGCCTTGGCGGTACGTCTTTGTCGGCAACTATATGTAGACCAGAGAAAATTCAGAAATTATAAATTCCCAAATTGACCCTGCCGGTAATTGAACCCAGGACCTCCCACGTTAAAGGAACGCTCCAGCGCTCAACACTGCGCCAGGGAGGTCGTCAAACCTATGTTTAGGACCTAGGATTTAAACTTAAGTTGCCTATTTCTGTATCAAATTTCATAAAAATCGATAAAACATTCAGCACTCTTTCGCATAAATTTAGGTATAATTATCTAGTATTCTGCACTTAATAAGTATTTGTATCATTACATTTTGAGAATATAATAAGGTTTATTAATTATTGTCATATGTAAATCAACGTTTACAACAAATAACAATTAGGTTATTTTATACCTAATTGTTGTACATATTGATATTGAGGTGAACTTTATAAACATAAATACTTTACTAAAGTGTAATTAGTATAGATACCTATGTTATAGTAATCGACTAGTTTTTAAGTCGTATGTCAACATTAGGGCTTCCAATACCGGGATCCCGGACTTTTTTGTTCCGTTTTCAATACCGGTATTGATATACCGGGATACTAATACCGGGATACCGGTATTGGTGACACTATAAACGAAACAGTGACTATTGCATATGTTTCTTGGTACATGCCACTGTTTTTATTGACCGAACGAAGCGAAAAGTCTACTTGAGTGAATTGGCACTTGTCCGTCCGTCCGTCCATCCGTCCGTTCGTCTGTCAGAGCATTATAACTTCTGAATTACTGAACGTAATTACTTCAGCTTTAAATATAATATGTAAACCAATGGCCTCCCGCCGAATATGGCTTAAAAAGTTATAAAGATCTTTATTTCAGGGGGGCTCTCATAGAAGCGAATACGAAGTAAAATATTTTTTATAGCGTTGCATAGGGTTGCTGTATATCATTTTAAAGATAGTTAGGAATAGAGGCCAAAAATATATTTTTTTAAAAATTTCCCCGAAAATTGATGAAATGGGGGACTTCACATTTATGTCAATAGATGGCGCCGCGAGGTCTCAGTTCGGGGCGAACCACTAGTTCGGCTAAGTTTAAAACACAAGTTTTAAACTTAGCCGTGAGTACAAACTCTCATCAGCTCAATAAGAGCATCTTTATTGCTTAAAACCAGTAAAGATAAGTCATTTTTGATCACTCAGAGGGAAAAATTAGTGTTTGAATTAAGAACCCTGTGGCTTGGCAAATCTATTTCGTTGACTCATGAAACGTTCAGAAATCTGTTTTTTTACCAATGCTATTTTTTAATTATGATTTATTTTCTTTAAAAAAATAACTATTGAATTTTTAATTAATTTGTGTTTTGACTAAGCTATGTATTTTTACGAGTAAAAAATGTCATTGATTTTTATATTTAAACTAGCTGACGCCAGCGACTTCGTACGCGTGGATCGAGGTTTTGTGGTTCCCGCGGGAACTCTTTAATTTTCCGGCATAAAAAGTAGCCTATGTGTTATTCCAGACTATAATCTATCTCTGTGCCAAATTTCATCCAGATCCGTTCAGCCGTTGGGGCGTGAATGAGTAACAAACATCCATACCGACATCCATACATCCAAACTTTCGCATTTATAATATTAAATAAGATCTTTCCGGTTTTGAAAAAAACCGGTATTCGAAAGCCCTAGTCAACATCCTGTTGTCCTAATAAGTAGGTCTACAGAGCCGTTATTGTTGCATAAAGTCGGTTTATACAAGTAGATAGGTACGTACGTTGAACAAAATGGAACTACAATTCATGAAATGCAATCCTTTATTGATGCATCCTTCTATAAACATCCCTTGTGATGAAACACTTGCAATGTTCAGTTTGCTTCCGTCTGATCGTTAGTGATATAGGTACTAACATGAATCTTACAGTGAAAGAAAAATATTGGAAGATTACATTTTTTATACTCGTGATAATAGTTTTTGAAAATGAATGTTACGAAAAAAGTAATGATCGTAGATTTGTAAAAGTAACTAAAGTTCAGTAGATAACTGTTGATGTTAACTTTATTAAGCTTTCTTACTTTACAGCGTTGCGGAAAATCGTGCGGAATCAATCCAAAATGGTCCAGAGACCTTTCAGTGAAACCAATAACGACAAAGATTCGAAGAATCCGAAACAACATGTGGTTATTTACCCAGGTTATGCACAAATAAAATCAGTTGTTCACAAAATGCAGCGACCGAAAATGTCCACAATTTTGACTTCGGCCGATGTAGGGAAAAGCAAAACAATGTTTTCTCGGATGAACATTGCGAGGAACGAAATTATGCATCCATTCGACCTTAGAACGGCACGGGATGCTATCACTGATTTCTTCCTACGAAGAGATGAGAATTCAGTTCTGTCAGGAGCAAGCGCAAAAGAACTACTAAATACAAGTAATACGGCGAAAATTATCCCTATCGCCTATAAAATACCTCCATCAAAATTTTTCCCCCCGATCGAGGAAAAGGTTTCGCATAGTTTAGAACAAGACACTTCTATAAAAGATAACTCTGCAGAGGTAACTTCTGATAAAGCTGCTAAAAACGACAGTCTTCATGTTATTCAAAGTATTATTCCTAGCACGGAATCCACAAAAACTGGAGACTTTGAAGCCAATATGAATAAAATAAATTTAACATTTTACGATACAGATGTTAAAAAAGCTGATTTCTTTTTTAACAAAGCTTCAGCAAAAGTTTCTATAAACAATAATCCATCTTGGACTGTACCACTCACTTGCACAGACTTTCACGAAGCCAAGGCAGATATCGACGCACAAGAAAA
This sequence comes from Erebia aethiops, assembly GCA_923060345.2. Lineage (NCBI taxonomy): Eukaryota > Metazoa > Arthropoda > Insecta > Lepidoptera > Nymphalidae > Erebia > Erebia aethiops. The sequence continues at coordinate 1,150,660 of OV281079.1, read as the reverse complement.
ATTTACGGAGTATAATATTGAGGTAAGTATTTATGAAAAGTATATGTTGTAAGTTTATTAGTTTTCGAAAGAGTGAATTTTAAATGCAAGAGTTAATTTTACTTTGTTTTAGCCATCATGGATTCCCAACAAACATTTCTGGAATCTTGTGTACGAAAATCGCTATGAGGCTCTTATGAGAAATTCCCAGTGGCCTGCATTGAAGGTAAAGCATTTTCTATTAGTCTCCATATGTTTTATCATATCCAAATTTGACTGATTCAAATATTTAACACCCCTCGATAAATTTATAAGAAACGCTGCTAAAATCAGTAATTATCTATACTTATTTAAGTAAACAATAATTTAGATAATATGATATTAAATTTCTATGGATCGAATATGATATAAAAAAAAGTAACTAATTTATTACGTGTTTTTTAAAGAGCGATGCGGGATTTTTAAATATATCCAAATGAGCTTTTTTGAATATATTATTATATTGCTATCACTATTCTATTAACGGGAGCAGCCCTGCCAAGGTGTTCTTTATGAAAGACCTAATATAATCTAAAGATACATAAGAAACCGCAGTCAGCATTGCTGGAGCGAGTCAAATCCATGCGCTTTTATCATTTATATAATCTTCGACAGTATAATAAGCTTTTTTTCAGGAGCATTTTTAATGGTTTTCTTAAATTTGTGTAGAGGCAAGTTTATAATAGGTTGTGAAATTTTGTTAAAGAATAGTATGCTCATTCCTATGAACGACCTTCGGATTTTCTTGAGGCGGAGCGATGGAGTCACGAGTCTATGGCGGTTTCTAGTTGGCCTTTGACAATCCATAACGAACAAGATTCAAAGTGATTACTATCCTGTAACCCATTTTTGCAGGTAATATTAGTACCACGGTCACACGTCGACACGATATGGAAACAACCATTTGAGAACGTCCACAGAAGCACAGCGCGCAAGATTATATCGAACGTCGTGAAAAAGCTTCAATTCTACTCAAATCTAACGTTCTCTTGGAACGAGGTAGCTCATTTGAGTCAATGGTGGCAACTCGCTCGACAAAAGAGTCGAACGGTAATTCTCATTTTTATGACATTTTAGGAGAGGCTTTTTCTTCTAGCAAGGAAGCCCTACGTGATAGCTAGATTTAAGGTGATGCATTTAAATATCAGTATATTATGTTATTAGGTGACAAAATGAAAAGTGAAGGCAGAATGAGATAGTATCTGTTTTTTTCTCTGAACGATTTCCTAAAACCTGATTTACGATTTTTGTAGGCACTCCGCAAACTCGTAGAAGAAGGACGACTTGAAATCACGACGGGCTTATGGGTGGAAACTGATGAGGCGACTTCACATTTATTCGGGATTTTACATCAATTGATTGAGGGTACAAAGTAAAAATTGATGAATGTATGTAAATTAAATCTGCTTATTTAGATTATTTATTCGAGTTCAATTTTTCCAGGTCACCAATGGTTACTGCATAATTTAAACTATTCACCAGAGGTAGCTTGGCTGACCAACAGTGTGACGCACAGCCCTACTCTGCCTTATCTTCTATCAGCATCGGGAATATCCAACCTAGTTTTAACAAATTTGCATTTCTCCTGGCAACAATACCTTACCGAGTACCAGTACACCGACTTCGTATGGGTTCAAAGTTGGGACACAGATAAAACTGCTCATACAAACCTCAACGAAGCTTTAAACAGGATTGGCAACGATCGTTATCCAAAGCATTCTGTTATCACTCACTGCTTACCTTTCAATTCTGATGGATTCAACGCCTGTGGGCCGGAAGGTGACACATGCGACACGGAGTTCAATTTCATTGATTCTGCTAATAACCAGGATATAAATACATTTAACATCAAAGTGAAGGCTGAGAAACTGTTAGAGCAGTATTCCAAATCGGGCACAGTATCGTCTCACAATGTGATCATTTCGCCGATAGGAGGTGATTATCACTACGAATCCCAAACAGAATTCGACTTTCAGTACAACAACTATCAAAAAATTGCTGAATACGTTAATATTAATCATGATATTTATAAGGCTACGGTTGAATTCGGGACGAGTAAAGATTATTTTAAAAATATACTGTCGAAGCAAAACTGTTTCCCCAGTGTAAAGGGTGACTTCCTCAATTTTGCTGACATCAGTGACGGCACCCCGGCCTATTGGACGGGATACTTTACCACGCGACCTTTGTTGAAAATTGTCTTGAGACGGCTTCAATCAACATTACGAAGTACCGAACTGTTGTTTTCTTTCGCTCTCAACTTTAACGCATTCAATTCGTACAAAGTATCAACTTTATATGAACGATTGCATAACGCTCGTGAGTCGGTTGCTCGGCTTCAAGACAGAAATGTTGTAGGTGGCACATTGACGGTCAAAGCGCTGAGGTACGCCCAACAACAAATAATAAATACTGCTAAAGACTGTTGGTACATTCAAGAGACGGCCGCGAGCTTACTCAGTTCCAAGCCGACTCAAAATGAGACGTACCTCGAAAAGTATATTTACAGGGAAGGAGAATTTATATCTTCTTACAAATCAGTAACACCTGGAGACCAAATATATGTGTTTAATTCCTTAAATCATGAGAGAGTCGAAGTCGTAGAGCTCCTAACCAGACACCCGAATGTGAGAATCAGAGACCACAATGAAAACGAAGTGCAAATTCAAGTTAACCCAGTTTGGAAATACGGCTTTGATAAAGTTGTTAGAATTTCGAGTCAATTTTTTAAGTTGACATTTGTAGCAAGAGTCCCGCCGTTGGCGTTCGTATTGTTTAAAATTGACAAATTCTTTCATACTACGAACAATGTTGCTACAATTTACTGTACGTCGTGCATCGTCGACAGAGTTGATGATGGATCTGACTTTCTATTCAACGTACGCCCATTGGAAACAGGGGATATACAACTGGAAAGTTACAAGTTTCGAATTGTTATCGATGAGTATACGGGATTTTTAAAAACGGTAACCAAAAAATCGTCCCCCGAACAGCCTATCGTTATAGATTTTGGAGCATTCAATAGTGCTAATGTTCATTCTGGCATGTTTTTGTTTAACACGAATACATCAAAACCTTTGGTAGATATCCTATCGCCATTCAGACATAATGTTAAATCCAAATCCATTATCATTGTTTCGGGCCAGATTACTACTGAATTGACATCGCTTTACGGCAATCTCCTGCATCATACTGCTAAAATATTCAATCTTGTGAATAATCCTCTCACTGATGTTATAAAGCTGGAGACTAGGATAGACTACGATGTGACACCGAAGTACAGAGACATGGAAATGTTTCTGTCCGTTCAAACTGACATCGGAAACGGATATCCCCCACAAATCTTCATAGACAATAACGGGTTTCAATACACGCCACGAAATATTAACGTCAGTAGGAGTATAGAATCAAATGTATATCCATTTACAAGCATGGCGTACATACAGGACGCAAAAACTCGGTTGACCATCGTCACTGACCATGCTCAAGGTGTGACCGTTTTACAGGAGGGTCAGTTGGTACTCATGCTGGACAGGAGGGTGCTTTATGATGACAATCGGGGGTCAAACGAAGGGGTTGCTGAAAACAGTGTAACAACTCACATTCACTACCTGCTACTGGAGAACTTCATCGAACCTAAAACTAGTTACGATGACGTGTTATCCAAAGCTAATTTAAAATTGCCCAGTCTCACAGCGCTGTACTTAGCGAACACTCTTAATTACAACTTGGATATTTACTTCATTGATGCAAATAGGACTCATCTGTGCCATTACACGTTTCTGCCGCTGATCAAAACGTCGTTCCCGTGTGATGTTGCGTTGATAAATTACAGGGCTGTTTTGAATAGGGGTACCCCTGAGACGTACACACCTAATACCGCTCTCATGACGCTGCACAGGTACAGGTTCTGCTGTCGAGTGGAGAGCGACGATAGCTTTCAGTGCAGCAGAGACAGTTCTTTCAAACTGGACAGTATACTTCGTAAATTGAGAGCTGTGTACCAGACCAACTTAGTGGGCACGACTGAAGGTGTTCCTGTAACAGTGTTGAATACAATTAATTTTCCACCCATGGAACTGACGACGTTGCGTGTCTATTTTTAGAATGTTTCAATTTTAGTATCTAAATATAATAATTGAAATACTTTCTTTTTTGTTATTTATTTATCCTATTCAAACTTGGATGGTGTTTAATTCGTTCAAGTATTCAGAGCCCTATAATTTTATGCAGCGTGGAAGAAACGAATAGTACACGGAGCATAATCATACACGTAAAAATAAAGTCATATTAGTATCTTAAGTCATCTGTAGGGATCTAAGTACTCATTAATCGAGTAGAAGCACTTCTTTAAAAGCCACTAGTTTATGTAAGCTAAGTAGGTAGGTATGATTCAAGATAATTGGTCCAGCTCAGTAAAGATCATTAGCTCTTTTCTGGTTGATGAATTTAGTACCGGTTACTCCGATATGTCGGGGGTTATATTACATTTTAATTTGTTAGATTATAATATGGGTAGGTCGTTTGTACTCGACTCGACCATACCATACGACGTTACCATAGAATAGTCATAGATTTAGGATTGGTCTTTGTCGTAGAGACCAATGCGAAATCTATGAGAATAGTCAATATTACATGTTTTTCGCAGCCGTCGATGTTCGCACGTGCGAACGCTATCCATACGCTATCTGATATCTATCTAATAATGTCCTCCCGACCGAATTTCAGCCATGGTGGGTTAGTAATGAGAATTTCTTGTCAGAAATACCCAATACTTAATTAGGACTCGAACCCGGGACCTCGTCGGCCGCAGTCGAACATGCTAACCAATAGCCTCGCATCGAGTGACCCACAAGTCAGTGTAATAGTTGTATCGTAATGTATGTTGTATTATTTACCTTTTCCTTTTCTAAGAAAAGAGCAAAGGTTAGTGATACCTATAAAAGATTTTTTTTAAAATATTATGTATTTAACTTCATTTGAAAATCGTATAAGAGAACAAGTATTATAATTACAACGAATAAATGTCGTAGATTCGGATATCTATTACATATCGTTTTGTACGTTGTTTTAAAATGCGCGCCACTCGGTGCGAGCGCGGTCTTTAACTTGTTTAACAAAAAATTAAAAAAAGTTGATAAAATTGTGCTGTATTACAAAAGGAAATTATCAGTATTTATATTAATTTTACAGTTTTTGATTTCTTACAACATATTTTTTAAATTCTATTTTAGACAGAGTTTTATTATTTCCTGCGTATAATGTTGTTGTTGTTTTTCATTTTGTCCCCTTTCGGGACAGGCAAAGGTCTAAGACCATACAGCCTATTCGGTAATATTTCTTTTCCGTATTTTTTTTTTATATAAAGGCAAAGCCTATTCAATCGTTTTTCTTTAGTATTTTCTTTCTATACTGTATAATCCTTAAGGATTCATCTGAATGTATCTTTCTTTTACTCTCCTTTGTTTTCAAAATAAGTCTAATCCAGGTCATTACATAATCAATATTCAAACACCATTGTGTTTGCTACCTACATCTTTTCTTTCAATTTTATAACCGCGTATATTGAGTTTCTGTTCAGGTTTTAACCATGTTTCACTAATTATAGCAATGTGTATGTCATTCTCATATAAAAACTGAGTTAAAATATTATGTCGATTACATAGTAAGCTTTGAGCATTCCATTGGACTCAATGGACTATATTAATATAGTCCATTATTTTTTTGAATGGGGTATTTTTTTACGGAAAGTTTCAAGCAGAATGTTTTTAATAGTCTCTGAACTAACAGGATTATTATCCGTTTTAGTGGATATGATTTTGACGATTGATTCTACAATTAAATTCATAAAATTATCTGTTTTGAGTAAATGTTGTAATGTTTTGTTTGTTAATTTTGGAAATGTTTTTTCATCAAATAAATCTACATATTGAAAAGCCCTCGCCTTAGTTTGATTTTCGTTTATTTTTTTGTTTTTTTATCGGGCATTCCGCTGATACAGCAATATGGTTTCAAATCCAGATCTTCAAGTGGAAGATTCATCACTCATCGACATCTCTTGTTTTTTCCGTTGTGCCTTGGCGCCCTCATGATGGGGGCACCGAAATGCAATTTCAGTCAACTTCTACGAAGAAAATCTATTAAAATAATCTTTTTGAAAAATAATAATATCTAAAATCGCGCCTTTTACTTCCAACGTTTCCAGCGCTTTCTTCCTGCGTATAATTTATAGGTATTTTTTTTTAAATTTATTTTACGGCCCTGGATACCAGTTTTTTAAGGCCTTTTTATAAAGGCACACACACAGGTTTTTATACACAGAGGTATCATAGACATGTCTGACATGCTTTCATTTTAATATCAGAGTATAAACATTCATCTATCAGTTTTTCTAAGAAAATAAAAAAAATTAAATATGTATGAATACCATTATAAAGTTCCTAAAGCTGAGAGTTCCTAAACATTATAGAAAAAAATTATTTATATTTGTACATATAATTATTTCTAGGGCAGTTTGAACATAAATTACGCTCTCCTGTAAACCACCTGTAAACCTCGGTTTTTGACATGTCTTTATGGACCGTCGACTATGCCATTGGACAGACTGGTGTCCGATCTCTCACTCTGATGTAGATAATATTATGAGCACCGACCAGAAAAAGAAGTTATGAGTAACTCCAGCCTTTACCAATAACTTCGTGGGTCGGTGATATACTCTGTGGCACAGCTCACGCTTAGCGCCTATTTTACTAGTCTGTGTTTTTATCATATTTTGTCATTTTCATACTATTTGTCAAATGTCAATGTGTGCGGTGATGTGTGTCTCTGATAATCATTTATGGTAATACCTGATCTGTAACAGTGTGATGTGTGTTGAACAGAGACAAGTAACCAAGACGTAACAGATTGAAGTGAACTTGTAAAAATGGTGTGAATGTACAAAATCGAAAAATATTGTTACTTTTGTGAGCGGATAGTATATAACTGAGACGGTATATTGCCAATTTGTTTAATAATCTCAATGAAACTGATTTAGTCTAATTTAAATTAACTTCAGTCTACCTTTATCATGACCCAATTTTCAACAGGTGTTCTGTCGGACATCCAAAAATGAATTTGCGCGTAACATATTTTCGGGTATTTCGTGCTAAACAAAGCCGTATGTGATAATGTTTGTAGTGAAAATATAGTCCAGTATTGTAATTGGATTATTGAGCAGGGATATTTTGACACCAAGTACCTTCGGATAATAACGATGTTAATTTCGATTTTAAAAAGGTTTGAGGATTAGTGATTTTTTACTATAATGGGTCTGCTTATATCGAAAATTTGGAGCTTATTCGGGAACGAAGGTAAGAAGTCTTGGATATTACCTAATTGTACACGTCTTAGTTAAGGACAATAATTGTGTATGTCGTAATACGGCAAGAAAATGAGACAAAGACACGATAGCCTTAGATGTAATGTTTCTAAGATAGCTATTTTATCTTTACGTTTTGTTATTACTATTGCTTTTATCTTTGGATTAAGTCCAACTTTCTTATTTGACGTAAGTTTAGTATCCGGCTGGATACTGGACAGTAACTCAATATCTGGCCGGATACTGGATGTTCAAAAATTACTAATATTTCCTGAAATAAACTTTAAATCATAAGTTTTTGTGAGGTAACTAAATATTATAACAACAGGTAATATTAATGATTTTATTTAAAACTGAAAAATTACAAAAACTCACAAAGAAGTTCAAAGAACCTTCCATAAAACTTAGATTTTATATGATTTTGTCTTATATTGCACTTAAATCACACTGAATTCGCCCAAATTGATCAGATCACTTTTGCTGTACCTTTGCGGAGCTAAACTGATCACAACCTGCTACGAGACTATCTGGCCGCCAGATATTCGGCCATCCGGCTTCGTACCTAGCCGGATATCTGGTGTCCGGCCAATCAACTATGCGTTTTATCTCTAAAATTTAGTAAAGAGGTAGGTTACATCCCGGGGAAGGGCTTAGCCTACTTTTTACCCTGGAAAATTAAAGAGTTCCCCCGGGAATTACAAAACGTAATCCACAAATGAACATGACAAAGTTGTGGGCATCATCTATTATTATTATTTATAATGGGCTAGTCAGGTTTTGCTGATGTGCCTATATGAAATTTTGTGCTTTGTATTTATGTGCTTATCCAGCCAGGTGACCTCACCACATAATTGGGTAGTTTTTTCACATATGCACTACTCCGTTGGTTAAAAAGTGTTTAAACTTTAAGGGGATTTGATGATGCCAATTGATGGCTCAGCTTTCGATCGTGTCCTCTTAGTCCAGGGTTTCTCTTTGTTTCCTCCAAATTTGGGACATTATAGTAGTTGTTCAGTGTTTTGTATATATTTATAATTCAATGAGATCATCTCTTTCTCGCCTACTTTTGGGGGAACTAAGTCCAAGTTTTGAATGTCAAAGGGAATATTTTTCAGTTCTCTTGGCATTTTATTGGCTCGCCTCTGTACCCCTTCTAACATAATATCTATTTAAGAAATATTAATTGGTTAAATCCTTATTTCCGCAGAACACAAGCTGGTACTAGTGGGGCTAGATAATGCTGGCAAAACCACAATATTGTACCAACTGCTGCTTGGTGAAGCAGTTCACACACGGCCGACTATTGGCTCCAACGTTGAGGAGGTAGTGTGGAAGAACCTCCGTTTTGTCATGTGGGATCTTGGGGGCCAACAGAGTCTGAGATCTGCATGGACTACTTATTATACCAACAGTGAAGTGAGTATTATACATTACTTTATTATACATGTAATTGTGCCTGCAACTTTGCTTCAATTAAGATCCACAAAAATCTTGTGGGATAAAAAGTATCTTCTAGAATAGAAGAAAATCATATACCAACTTTAGTGGTAGAGTGTGTAACAGTTCAAAGAAGAACACACATTTACAATTTTATATTATTATTAGTTTTTGTCTGCAGTTTTCCTCACGTTATGTTCGATTTTTCTACAAATTTTACCCTATTAGGGTTAAGTTGAATTTTAAACATTCTTAGTGTTCTTAGTGCACGCCTACGTGTAACGTAGGCGTGCACTAATAGCTATCTTTGTGCCAAATTTCAGCCCAATACCTCCTCTGGTTTGAGCTGTGCATTGATAGATCAGTCACTCACCTTTTTCTTTTATATATTTAGATGGATTTATAAAAAATCATTATTTTAATCTTTACTTGTGAGTTTCTGTTACCTGAAAGGTTGTGATGTAAATCGTTGTCATGTTCTCGTGACCACCAAACTTCCTCACTTGTAACTACTATTGATAAATGCTTGAGCCGAGAGACTCCTGAGTTGATCTAGGCCTTCTTCCTAAGCAGTATTATAAAACAGCTGAAAAAAGGATTGACTTCTGTTTGATTATTGTTGCAATTCATTAGCTTGTTGCAATTAATGAAGTTGAATAGGAATGTTGTTATTTGCTATACCATACATTTTCCACAACATTACTAGATTGATTTTTTATTTATTATTAGCTATAAAAAAGGTACCTTTTACATTTAGTACATTATATAAATGTATGTTAATTCAATAAATTTTTGGTATATAGAGTGATGCTGGTTAAGCCTAGTTTTTCTGCCATTTACGAATATTTTCAACTAGATGATGCCTGCGACTTTGTCCGCGTGAATTAAGTTTTTTATTCCCACAGGAACTGTTTAATTTTCCGGGATAAAAGTTACCTATGTGCTTCCCCAGGATACAACCTAATCTTGTACCAAATTTCATCAAAATCGGTCAAACAGGTGAGCCATGAAAGCATAGCAGACAGACACACTTCCACATTTATAATTAATATTAGTATGATGTATCTGCTTATAATAGTCTGTTAACTGTTTGGTTTGCTTTAAATAAATACAACTTTAGTGTGTAGTACAGCGAATAACCACATAGACTTACCTTGTGTGATAGCTTCACAATTTGTATATGAAATAAGATTTATGATGTTTGCTAAAAAGGCAATACAAGTAAAATCATTATGTAATATATAATATAGCTTATTATTGACTTATGCTTGTTTGTCCTAACTTGACACAGGTGAGCTTACCTACTTTATATTAAGATATGTGTGAACAAGACTGGAGGCAAAGGCGAATAAATTGAAAATGATGCAAATTATTAAACGCTATGCGAAAATCTGAGCAGCATTATGTTTGGTTATAATGCGAGTGCCTGGTAGATACATAAGTAACCGCAGTCCTAAGCATTGCTGAAGCAAGTCAAATCCATGCCCTTTTATAATTTACATAATCATCAACAGTATAATAAGCTTTTTAAAGTTTAAAATAGGTTGTGTAATTTTGTTATATTATAGAATGCATCATATCATTCCCACAAACAACCTTCTGACTTACTCTATCTAAATATCTTCCAAGCTGCTGTATTCTTAGATTTAATGTAGCTGATGTGTTTTGTGTGTTTGTGTGTGGCTTTAGTCTCCCTGACACTTGACAGTGTTGTTCCCTGTGTTTCAGTTCGTCATAATGGTGATAGACTCTACAGACCGGCAGCGGCTCGGCATCAGCCGTGAGGAACTGCACCGGATGCTGACACACGAGGAGCTCAGCAGGGCGTGTCTGCTAGTCTTCGCGAACAAGCAGGTAACACAAATCAAGAGCTATAAGGCGTCTTCTAGGCAAGTGCGCTCCTCCTTAGGCTGCATCACTACTTCCAGCAAGTCTGATTGCAGCCAAGCACATTATTCATGTAAACTTTGACAAGTGCTTTTGAACTATCGAGTGAATCTACCACAGGTTCGTAATGCCGTTCTTACTGAGAAGAACCTGCAAGAAACTCGGTCAGAAATTTTAAAAAAACTTCTAATGCCACCAATCACCATCTACACAGATACTACTGCATCATCATTTCAACTTATTGCCCACTCAATACTGAGAACGAGTTTTCTCTCAGAATGAGAAGGGATCGGCCATAGTCCACCACGCAGCCCAAGTGTGGAGTGACAGTCTTCACACACCTTCGAGAACATTATTCAATGTTTTCCTTCACCGTTAAAGCAAGTGTTAATTGCGATAATGTGTGGCAGACTTGCATTTGGCTGGTTCTTTTTTTAAACAGGCATTCATTAAGTCGTAATACTAGGAATCTTTATCAAAAAGATATGTGTAATTTTACATAATATTATCTAATTTGTAATACATTCATTTACGTTCATTTATTTTATATTTGCGTTCATGTTTACATTGGCATGAGGCCCTGTCAGGGCATTGCAAATTTTAAATTAATGACATTTTATTACAATGGACATTGAACATACTTAATAATAAACATCCAGCATAGATTTATTGGGTTTCCGCGCGAACACAATAATAAATCTATGTTATCCAGTAATTAAATTAAATTAGTTATAAAAATCAAATTCATTTAAGCTACTACAACATTAGATAATTAAATAATGTGAACAAATGATTAATTCAGAAATTGCAGTCAATCTCAATGAACAATGTTAAATAATGCACAAATTATTTATACATCTATCGTTCTATTGAGGTCTATGTAGTTAGAAATTCTTGAATATTATAAATTTTTTTTGAATTAACCAATATCTCAATTTTCTTTTAAAGGTTGTCTCCTTGTTTTCTTCTTTTATGGGATTAGGGAGTTTATTATAAATAATAATTAATCTAAAGTACGGACTACTACGGCTTGATATTCCCAGAGTATAACGAGGAAGAGCTAGGTTATGTTTATGTTGATTTCGTGAGCTTCGGTTCACTTAGCATTGCACAATAGCATTGTATCAACTTTAATTTATGAAATATAATGCCCATTGTGTAAACAAACTTCTGACATCACACAAATGAGCACTGTTTGCCATGATAAGATAATAATTTATTTATAATTACTTATAATTAACTAGTGTACGCGCTTTTATACGTGCTACCGAAAGAATTCCAAGAATGTTTGCATTTTGAATGACGTGTGAAATATTTAACACACATTTTATAAACAACTATCTGATGCCTGCGACTTCGTCCGCGTGGATTGATATGTTTGGTTCCCGCGATAATTCTTTAATTTTCCGGGATTAAAAGTAGCCTTTGTATTATTCTATCTCTGTGCCAAATTTCATCCAGATCCGTTCAGCCGTTCTGGCGTGATTTAGTAACAAACATCCACCCAAACTGTCGCATTTATAATATTAGTATAGATTGGAAGCTATCATGTTTTAAATTATCAATTCAAACCATCGCCGGCTCAATTGTGCACGAGAAATGAGACAGGTTTGGCCATAGCCCACCACGCTGGCTAATTACGGAGTGGCAGATTTCAGACACCTCGGAAAATGTCATAAAGAAATCTCGGCAATACAGGTTTCCTCATGATGGTTTTCTTCACATTACAGAATACATTATTACCTAGTGGGTACGATTGGATACAAGAAAATTATTGAAGAAGTTTTTTGGTTTATATATACTAATATTAAAAATGAGAAAGTTTATTACTCAATCACGCCAAAACGGCTGAACGGATGTGCTACTTTTTATCCCGGAAAATTAAAGAGTACACAAACTTAAAGCCTATACGTAGTCGCAGGCATCAGCTGGTAAAATATGAAACGCGATAGTTATAATCAAAAGCGGTATCTTAAAATTAAAGCATTTGATTCAAAAGCACTTGTCAAAGTCTACTTGAATAAATAAGATTTAAGTTTGGGTTAAATGCTATGAGGGTCCCCAACGCGCCCCGGTCTGAGAAGAGTGGTTACTCTGATTGCAGGACGTGAAAGGTTCGATGACGGCTGCGGAGATATCGGAGCAACTGGACCTGACGTCCATCAAGCAGCATCCTTGGCACATCCAGGCTTGCTGCGCCCTCACCGGCGAAGGGTGCGTATAAACTTATAGTCTTGGACGAATTACGAATTTGTTACGTTCCCTCAAATATGGTCGAGCGAAGCAATGGCTGGATCATGCGTCATGCTCGTGAACGGGTGCCACCGGCGGGAATGGGGGAAATACTTTCTGTCTGCCCTTCTTTGACATGAATTGAATAAACAAACTTAAGAAATCCATTAAAAGTATGCTCCTGAAAAAAGCTTATTATACTGTTGAAGATTATGTAAATGATAGAGGAGCATGGATTTGATCGCTCCAGCAATGCTGGGGACAGCGGTTACTTATGTACACATTGATATAGTAATTGTAAATGAATTATTTAAAAAGAGCAACCACCGAGTTTCTTGCTGGTTCTTCTCGGTAGGAATGGCATTCCGAACCAGTGGTAGATTCACTTGACGATTCAAAAGTACTTGTAAAAGTTTATTTGAATAAAAAATATTTGATTTGATTTGATTTGAATTAACCACGGGACGCGTGATATCAGCCACATTCGTTTTAGCCCTGGGCAGTACTGGGCAGTTTCGCCATTGATTATCATATTTTGTTGTCATGATTTACTTTTTCATACAATTGTGTCAATAATTGGACAGAAAAATGACAAGGCACTCTCCCCTCGCCCAGCAAGTTAGTCATGATGATTTCATACATTTTTCTTACGTTTCCTATCCCGTGTTTATTTCATCCAAGTTCGCAGTCCGTCAAACTCATCCGACCCGGTGACAGCGTCTTGTATATGAAAAAATAAATAAAAACAAAAACTAAAGTCATAAAATTAGTTTCAATTTTGGCCACCGGGCCAGATAAGTTTGACGTTTACAATACAATTGGGTATTAGACAACTAGTTAAATTAGTGACTTTTTCTAACGTCAAAACGCGCGCTTAATATAGGATTTTGTATTAAATACTGAATTGTGACCGCATCAAATTTCGACACACTTTTTTAACTTTAATTGATAGTTTTTAAAATGGTTCTTTATATTTTCTTATGGATGGTGGCTATCTCTTTCTTCGGCTTTTCGCATCCAGTCGATGCCAGCCACCCTCCGGATATCATAGCTCCACCTCGCTGGGGGGCGCCCTACCAAGACGCGGTCTCCACTCGAGGACCTTTCGACTCCAACGTTCATCGGTCTCCGACACACGTGACCAGCCCTAAGAGCTATGTCGGTCACTTAAGTTCTTTGGCGAATCACTTCGTTCCGGACTTTATCCCTCAAAGAAATCTATGCAGGGCTCTGCAAACAGACCCGGTATCAATAGCGATCGCCGCCATCTATAGTTTCTGGCCAATATCACTAATTGCTGCTAGGAACAGAAACTCCTTTTGGCCGGAATATTCTTTGCCTCCTCGGGGTGCACCAGTGCAGAGATCTATAGAGCATACTTTGACTTGGCTCAGACTTTGCTCAGAGTTAAAACGAGATGGACTTATGTGAATAACATAAATCAGCCTCGTTTTACCCATGTCTTAAGTCTAAACAAAGTCAAAGTTCGCTCTATAGATCTCACACTAGGTGCCACTATGTGCTTCTCTAGGAGGGTTTTAAAATGGTTATTCATCATAAAACTAACAGGGAAGTGAATATTTGGTATTTGGAAGATCATCTACTTAATATTCACTAAAAATAATTTTGTATTTGACTAGATGTCAAATACAAAATTCACTCGTAAATGTGCACTCAGTTCACTACTATTAATACTGTAATATAACTTTACCCACCCTTGGGTGAAAAAATATTACTACACAGTATTGTCCGACCAAAACCGGTGTTTACGATCGAAACCGAAACCTAATTTCGGCGACAGTCTCAGTTTCGGCCGAAACCGAAACCTAACCTTCCTTACAAGGATCATGTTTTGAGGGAAAAATAAAGAAAACGTCAAAACGCGCGTAAAAAAAATGCGTTATTATAATCGGTCAGTCTTTATTTTCATAGCTATGCAGTCATATGTTATATCACGTAATAAAACTTACCAAATTCAAAATAAATCGCACGAAAACTCACAAAAAACAAACTGCAAACACAAGTCAGTCACGACATGATTAGGCACGTGGACGTGGCGAAATGGCTTCGTCGCTTACTCGCTTGGATTTAATTTAACGCGCTGAACATGACCGATCACAGCGCGAGTGAATGCAGTTTCGGTTTCAGTCGTAGTTTCGGCAGGTCTGCCGCCGAAACCGAAACTAAACCGAAATCCGTATTCACTACAAGTTAGCCCTTGACTGCGATCTCCCCTGATGGTAAGTGATTCATGGAGAGCGTAAAGTACTTTGTAATTTTTTTAATATTTCTTTTCCAGATTGCACTTGGGTCTGGAATGGATTGCTAGCCGGATAAAGAAGAAATGACGCTGAACCAAACAGATCGCTATTGACCTTTTTACCTTTCAATAACGGAGTATATTTTCCTATATGATTAAAGAAATATTATATATGTTTGGCCAAAAGTAATGAGCACCCCCTAGTATAACTCCAGAGACAAATAATTCTTAAGAAAATGTAATCTCCCATGGCGAAATGTCCGTCGTATTGTTAAGGCTGGTGTCCACTGGGCTCGCCGAATCGGATCGAATCGCAACTACTCCTCACCCAATGAATATGAACCTATTTACTATGAACATCGATGTATATGTAGGTACTAGATAGGCCCTTTCAACCTTTAGAGCACGCTCCTAACTTGTATAGCCCTGTCCTTGTCCCCGCCATAGCGCTGTCCCGCTCTTCAGACTAGATGGCGTTAGTAAAATAGGCCACATTCTTTATTTGACAGGGCTCATTCAGGCTTACATAGACATGTAAATTGAGGTCATTGACTATGAAACTGCAACGATTAGCCGCGTGCCAAGTGCGCAGAGTCGTAAGAAGTCGACTTCACTTCGACATACAAAACAAATGCGACTCAATTCGATTCGGCTATAGTCGACTCTATTGTTTAGGTTGAACGCATAGTTGCATAATATTTTGATTGAAATTATTTCTAGTTATTTGACACTAGCTGATGCCACCGACTATGTCCGCGTGGATTGAGGTTTTTGGTTCCCGCGGGAATTCCTTAGTTTTCCGGGCTAAAAAGTAGTATGTATTATTCCAGACTATTATCTACCTCTGTGCCAAATTTGCGTGATTGAATAACAAACATCCATACACCCATCCATCCATACATCCATACATCCATCCAAACTTTTATAATATTAGTAAGATTTGATTTGATTTCTTATTTCGGCGTGTGTAATTTAACACATTGCATCGTCCTATGAAATCGCAGTTGTTATTTAATTATATATATTTTTTAGATAAATATTAGCTAAGTATATTACGTGTATATATACATGTTTTTGACTTGTCAGGGTTGGATCAATATTTTATGATAATGTATAGAGAAAATGTTTTACCGTCTAATATTAATTATTGGGTTTTTTTTAATTTTTAAATCCATACTTATATTAAAAATGTGTCTGTCCGTCTATCTGACTGCTACGCTTTAACGGCCCATCTTATCAACTGATTTTGGTGAAATTTGATATAAGTTGCATCCCGGGGAAGCAAAAACCTTGATCGATTCATCTGTGTGGATTAAGATTTTTAATTCCCGAGGGAACTCTCCTTAATTTTCCGGAAGATAAAGTAGCCTTCAATTCCCAGGGATGTAACTTACTCTATACCAAATTTCACCAAAATGGGTTGAAAAGATGTGCCGTTAAAGCGTAGCAGACAGACAGAGAGACACTTTTGCATTTAGAACTTGAGGCAGCTGTAGACACGCCATTGTCACTGGTAACCATGACCTGGAGAGCACGAGAAGCCGACGGTCTAGCTTAGTCTTTCTTAATATTTCTCGGATCATGTTGGATTGCCGATCCAGTCCCATTTGACAAGACGTTTATTTTTAGTTAAACAACGTACGCACTTCAAAGATCTATCATATGGCAATTTGAATTTTTCGTGTGCTTTTTGACAATGCAATGTAAATGCGCGCGCGAATTATTTATTTTATTTTATTAGTGCTCAATACGCTTGGCCGAACCTAGTTCTTATTAATTCTAATGTTTGACGACAACTTGAGACAAATATAGACTGCATCAATTAATTGTTACAATCTCAATATTGATATGATTGACTAACGGCCGAAATTAATAATCAATCTATCTGTGGTCTGTCGGTTTGTTGCCAAGCAACGTTGTTATTTGTATTGTGCTTTTCGTCATAAAACAATGTTGCTAAGCAACTTATCGACAGACTACAGATGGATTGATTATTAATTTCGGCCGTTAATTAATTTGGTGGCTGCAATGGAGTATTTAAAGATGGAAAAAAAAATTGCCAAAGATACCATAAACGTCACACGTGGCGATCGCAACTGAGTAATTGACTAATATTCAAATCAGCAGGGCGTCGGGAGTCGTATGAAATACTGATATGTGACGTCATCAGAAATAGTACTATCATATCCAGATGCTATTAGGATGACAGTTAGCACTCTATCCTTTTCTCACAAGTGACCGTATCATATGAGGAAAAGAGATTAACCTATTTTTATTATCCTAATAGCATCTGGATTGGGTTGTACTTTGCTAGTTAACGGTTTAAAATGGTTATAGAACTTACAACTAATAGATGACGGATTTCACGTCTTTCAGAAGACCCTTTACATTAATTAAAAATAATTTATTTTTGACGTAAGAAACATCCCTATTGCCTCTGGTTGGCTGTCACTTTTTGACAGGTGCTACCATTACCTTATACTGTATGGTTACTTACCCCCAGGTATGGAGGGTAAAGGTAAGGAGAATCATCTGTGTATATGAAAAGTGTCCGTCGAAATGCATTAAATTGGGGGCGCCACATTAGCATCAGGGTAAATTTAAAAGGAAGCCCCAAATATTATTAGAGTAGGTTTGAGAAATAAAAAAGGAAAGAAAACATTCATCATTATTTTGTACAACGTAAGTTGTTGAAATTTCTAATAAATAACTACTTTAGTGGACAATTAAATTAATTTTTTTAACTCGGCTAACTTCGGTTCGTCTACAATTGCTACATTCATACCATACCCTTTGACTACACCAGCGCCACTGTGGAAAGTGTTTGAACTGTTATTTATAACAACCACTGGACACTTTTTCAACTTTTCTCCCATAAGAAATGATTCTCCTTACCTCTACCCTCCATGCCCCCAGGTGAGATTGCAGTCAATAGGGCTGACTTGAAACGGATTTTTAAAAAACTCAGCCAGAAAAATAATACATTTGAGATTGTAACAGAAGGCTGGCATGACATCTACATAGGAATTGTATGTAATAAGTATTGTAAAATTCCATTCCAAATGGGTGACTGTCGCTATGTAATAATAAAAGTATGTTCTTGTAATTTTATCATATCATTTATTTTCAACTACACAATTATTAATCCTTGAACAAAAAATGTACAGCATTTTATATTTTACTAAGATTAGTAGTACAATTTGATTTTCGGCGACTTTTTTTCTTACGTAAAGGTGATCATACAAAACTAATCATAAATTAATTATATTAAATTAAAATTTAAATATACGAGATTTAGTTTATTTAAACACCTAGCCTGGGGTAATCTTAAGCTGTCCACACTGAACTGATTGTCTAGTTATGAATTTTCAACGAAAGGTATGGTGAACTCGACCCTGACATAAATGTGTGCTTCGATACAATACAAATACAGTAGAATATGTCTTAGAGGTCATCTGAGTGCCTAATGGGAGATTTTCTTCCCATTCGATCGCGACAACGATTTGTATGGACTTGACAGCTGGCGCTCGATCAATTCCTTATAAAATAGTTAACGCTGTGATCGAATACGTAAAAAAACTCCCACTCTGATCGAAAAACCACGTGAAGGGTCAGCTGCTGTTCGATAATGTCGCGTTGCCGCGTTTGTCGCTCACCTGGGACAACGGATAAATCTGTTTAGAAATGACGCGGACGAGTAGTGAGACACATTCATTTTAATAGTAGACTACCTTACTGACGTATCAATGATACAACAGGTCCCCCCGAACACAGCCTGGAGGAATGACAATGAAAAACAGTTACTGTAGATAATATTCTTGTATTGGATAGAAACAGACATTGTTTTACGGAAGTCCATGATAATCCTAGGGAACGAGAATCTTAATTCGCTATAATCCGCCAAAGCAGACAAATATAATTACTTAGCCACATATAACTTAGGTACCTTCAAGGCAAGAGTGAATAGGCATCTTCTAGGCAAGCGAGTTCCAACCTAGACCTCTTTGCTTTGCACTAAGCATGATTGTCGTCAAGCGCAAGCCTATCTTACAATAAAATAAAATAAATAGCAAATTAGAATCTCGTTCCCTGAACATTCCTCTAACCATAGATTAACTACTTGCCTGTAACTCTTGTTAAGATTTCCCCATATTCTTACGAATAAATAAAATCCTTTTACATTAGTAAAAATTAATTCACAACAGTGGATTATCACAAAACGTCAACTTATAAAATATTATATGTATTATTTTTAATTCATAATAAGGTACATTGATTAGTTGATTTGATTGTTATCATTGTGAAAAGTAAAATGACTATAAAACAAAAACCTATAAATATTACAATACAAATATATTTTTTTAGATCAACTGATTCTTAAAAGCATATTTTTATACGAGAATGATAAAATATATTGCGAGAGAAGGATAGCCTTCAATTTTATTTAGTAAGACAAAACAATTTAAAAAACCTTTGTACTATCCCACAAACTTAACACATGTTTAGATTACGTTTCAATTTTAAATTTCATAGATGCTAGCGACACTGTCACCGGGTCAGTTGAGTTTGTCGAACATTGAAGTGAAATGGTAGCAGGAATGTCTTGCTATAACCGTCGCACCCACATACAATCTCGGGACTAACGAATAGCATAAAACGCACTGTTTAGGAGGAAACCATAAAATCAGGTATTTTATAATCACAACTTTAGTGTTAATAACACATGCATTATTTTTTATAACCAAATTCATTTCACATAAATAAATAATTTTTTTTACACTACCTACATATTTTGCATTTAAAATAGTATCAAATAAAAAATACCTTCACATTTCAATTCCTTAAAAACAATGATAGGTAACTGTTAAACAACAAGGTCACACAAATAAAATAAATTAAGGCTTATGGTCTATCATACAAACACAACCAAAGTATATTTGAAATAATAATTCCAAACTGGTCTAAAAGTTTAGTCAATTAGAAATCTAATTTTAAAAAGATTTTAATTTTTAAAAAAATTAAAAAATAATAGCCAAGAGTGCATTGATTGTACGAGAGATTTAGAAATGGTAAAAGTGTAGTTTTTGATGTTAACTATGCTTATTATTAAATATTTTTTTATTATACACTAACAAATGCCCGTGATTTTAGTATACCAAAAAGGATACACGAAATACCAAAAAGGTTCTAGAATTTTACATTTACGGCCCTCATCATAATTGTATAAAGTTTAGACATAGATTAGTTGAGTCGTATTTCGTTACAAACGTTAAAAGGTTCGTCAAAATGTCACTTAATTAAAATAAATGTCTTTGGATTTAACACAACTAATATCTTAAATATTGTTCTGTATGTAACTTTAATGTGCACACACACAGGTATATCTGTAAACGCTATAATATATCTATTGAGCAGTGTCTACTAGCAATAAAACTTGCAGAAAATTACCAATGTTTTTCTTATTGAGTAAGTGCAAGTTTCCTGAGGTCTTTTTGGTCTCACAGCCTTGAAACTTCAGGATTTGGGCGGATCCCACACTGCGACGCGCCCCGCAGAAGATCACAGAGCTGCATATTCCACGTGCGTTAGTGTGTGATACTGCGCGTATTTTGTATACAAATACAAACTAATATACTTACTGTCAACGCCGCAATGTGGGATTTGCCTAGTGAAGACATTTAAAATTTGTTGGCCCTTGACTGAAATCACACGACTAATAATAAGACATGACTTGATGTTGTTTCATTGCTAATGGACACTGGCATTACACAAAATATTGTTGAGTACAATAGGATTATATTTACGAACACCTATTAAATTAGGTTAACATTAATAAATAAAATTGTCAAGATAGTTTTTTTTTTTTTTTTTTTTTTTTTAAATATATAGGCTAGCGCTTGGCTGCAATCAGACTTGCATGCAAGAGGTGATGCAGCCTAAGGTGGAGCGCGCTTGCCTAGAAGATGCCTATTCACTCTTGATTTGAAGGTACCTATATTAAAAGAGGATGGGAAAACGGAAGCCGGAAGGGCATTCCATATCCTAGCGGTTCGAATTAGAAACGAGGAAGCAAAACGCTTCGTACGAGCCCGCGGAATTTCGACTGCGTAAGGGTGCAGACCTTGTCGATGCCTTGCGGTTCGATAATAAAAAGGATAATAAAAGTCGTAAAATTACTGAGTACTGTTTATATGCTACTAGCAAAATCTGTTCTCAGGTGTGGTCATAAATAATATATTGCGTAGTCTAGAGCGTTATAGTCGATAAATACTACGAGACGTGACTCATGCTGTTCCCGCGAACAAATAATCAAGCCAAGTGGACACCCTGTGGACATTCAGTGTTAGGAACAGGGTGTTTCCTGTCTGTCCCCACGTGGGGACAAACTGGAATATAATTCTTGTTTGTACCCGAATTGGAAGTAAATTTAAATTCTTGGACAAACAGGAATTTAAATTCCAGATAAAAAAAAAGGTTTAACTACGTGAACTGAACATGAAACGCGGAGAGGTGTGCCCTTGTTTTCTCTCACAACAACGCTTGTAACTTGTTGTACAAGGCCTGTAACTTGTTGTTGTACAAGGCTTGTAACTTGTTGTTGTACAAGGCTTGTAACTTGTTGTTGTACAAGGCTTGTAACTTGTTGTTGTACAAGTCTTGTAACTTGTTGTTGTACAAGGCTTGTAACTTGTTGTTGTACAAGGCTTGTAACTTGTTGTTGTACAAGGCTTGTAACTTGTTGTTGTACAAGGCTTGTAACTTGTTGTTGTACAAGTCTTGTAACTTGTTGTTGTACAAGGCACAGGTCTGGTCTGCGTTCTATGTTCCCCGAACTCGATGTCTTTAAACATCGCTACGACATTGTCATAAGCCCTGTAAGTGCGAGGGAGCGCGCCATATACTTCGCTCTACTCACACATTTCATTGCAGCACCTGTAGCGAGCTAGCAAGATATTGTGTGGCCAATTCTGTTTAAAACAATCTCTAAACTAAAAATATTGCTAACCTTTTCATAATACTCCCTGCGGAAAGGGACAGGACTAGATTTAAAGCTGTTTTTAAGTTTAGCTCAGAGATTTTGCCATACAGACCTGACCTTGGCCTCATTGTCCTGAATTTATAAGCTACATAAAAAGAGATTCGTAGATATATATATACTCATTATCGTAGTTTGGTATAGGTAAATTCATGTAAACAATTATGCTGTATTGTAAATGCGATTCACAATTATTGCAAATTGTAAATGCGCATACAATATTTTAATTTTCCGTTTTAAGTTAATTGTGTGATCGAATGATTTATAGTGTACTTTTACTATTTCATTACACAAGCGCCGTTAGCACACCGACGCGTTTCGCACGTAGTAGTGAAGTTTTGTTATAGCATGCGAATTAGTCGGTGTGGCAAAGGCGCGAAGGACCAATTTTTCAATTGCCAGAATATACATAGTTCAATCCACGTAGTATTATACTGTCGTTTCGATAGCTACCAAGGGCTATTGTAACGAAAAAAAATTGTTAGCCCCATTTGTCAAATTAATATTAACCTAATATTTTTACGCGTCTGAGTTACGTGAGATTCCATGTATCAAATCGTTTCTGTTGAAGAGATTATTTATATAACCTATTATTTTGATTTAAGTTACAAAAATTACAGTTACGCCTTTCTGCATCCAGCCGTATGTGGCTCGTGTAGAATTTACGGATTTCTTTGTCAAAATAAGGTCAGGTATAAGCGCGCGCTAGTTTTAAAGCATAATGAGCCTTGACGCGATCAAATCGCGTATAGAATGTTGTGTGGTTAGTACTGCGTTTACTAGCGGTTTGGGTGCTTAAATATTACTCTTAGGTACTAAAGACACGTCGCAATGGCGATGACGCCGTTTGCTATAGTCCATAAAATATTTAATAGCTTGATTAGAATGATAGATGTAACTAGTGCTCCTTTCTCCGTCTTTCTCAGCCTATAAGACTCCTAAGCAGATTCCTTTTTCTGTGTTCTCAGCAATACTCACATTAGTTTAAGGCTGACTTTGATTTTCTCAGCTTATATATCGCTAGATGTTAGATCAAACGCTCCTATTGCTGGGTTGGACACACATCTGTAGCTCCGTGCTTTGCTCGCTCTTCCTAATCAAGCTATACTTAAGGTCTGTAAAATGGTAAACCATCGAGTACATACATACAAATTGTCTACATTTATCCTAACAGTCTTCAAAACCGGATCCTATACGTCTTCACCTCTAGCGGAGACAATTCGATGTTTTCTAAACTCGCAAGCGTCTTGTAATGCTTGAGTCCCGTTAAGCTGACAGAGGTTATGTTGGTAACGCGGAGGTTATTGAACGCGGTCCTTGGTGAGAAACGAGTATAGGACTGGTGCGAGGGTCTCGCTTGGCCCACGAAGCAGCTGGTGCCTGGTCGGTGCAGTACCAAGAAAGCTTCGCGAGTAGGGAACTGTTCCAACGCTTCGTCACTTATAGTTCGTAAATTGAGCAAGTGGATGTCTGGTGGGAAGTTGTGGATAAAAGTCTGCCGCGACTTGACCGCTATTTCCCCGACTTCGCTCGTGTCTACTAAGTAAACGTTGATAGGATAGTTCAAGGTTCGGCTGAGGTAGTCTGCGGTGCGCGATGGTAGCTCGTAGTTTGTGGAGACTTGTTCTGGTATAAAGTGGCGTTCGTTGAAGCTGGAGCCGTGCTCGGAAGTATCTCTCTTGTCGCGAGTTCCGGGCTCGGGGGCTACGGGCTCCACTAGTAGCCAGTTCTGGAATAACGTAGGTTTGTTGTCCACCACCCCCTCACCGACTCCACGGTGGTCGTCATACAGCGTCCGTCGATCTAACATCACCTCTAACCGACCAGGCTCGAACGCCGATGCGCCCTGCGCGTGGTTAGTTATGAAAGTCAATCGTGTCTCCTCGTCTTGGAGCCAAGCCATGGTGGTAATAGGATAGTAGTTACCCTCGATTCCCAGTTTGCTAACTTTCACTCTCTTTTGATACTGAAATCCGTTTTGGTCGGTGTAAAACTCTGGGACTTCCCCGTTTTGTATGTTCGTCTGGAATCGCATGAACAGTTCGGTTTCTCTGTTCTTCGGGGGATTCTCGAAGTCTACTATATTGTCGATCTGCACCCCGTGTTCGAGTAGGGAGTCTTTGACGGTGTAAATCCTGACCGTGTGGACTAGAAACGGCAGGTACAAGGTGGTGATTTCCGTAGACACGGGCCCCGCGACTATAACGATGTTGTCGTCCATATGTTGCGTGGAATCCTGCCCATTACTGTTCATGTAGTGGTTGAGAATGTCTTTTCTTTCAGGATCATCGTAGTCAGGCATGAATAGATAAGCCCCTGAGTGTCGCTGAGCGCTCCGATACGCGCCGAATTGAACTTCGACAATGCTCCTCCGCCGTGTATTTTTCCTTTTCACTTGCCTCAAGAAGCCCGTATTCCTGTCGATCAGGAGTTTCAATACCGAGTTTTCCAACTGAATGTCGCCAGGCTTCATTTTCTTGATGGGAAAGTGTTCCACGCCGTCGGGATCGGTCTGCTTCCCGCCACAGTTATTGCAGTAAACCGTGCAATGGTGCGAGGTGTTCGTGTGTTCTTCTAAATTGAAGGTGACCGCGCTCAGGGCGGGGAGAGTAGCGACAAACGAGATGTCGAAGTTGACATCGCTTAAAACGTATTTCCCGTTCTCGCGGATCTCGATATTCGGTGTAATCTGGTACGGCGCGTATTGTCGTGTGCGCGTGTCGTATACCCGGATATTGGTCGCGTTCGACCTGAGCGTGACGACCTCCGTCCTTTCTTCGGCGAGAGAGTTGAAAAGGATGACTTTCTTCTTGTCGACGAGAGATACTTGCAGCTGGCGCGGTTGCTTCCCGTAGGTCTCCCACTCGAACTGACTTTGTAAAATGTTATCTGAAGCGTGCGACTGGTCAGGTAGCATTAGAGTGGCGAGCGCGGTTTCCTGGAGACGAATGCTGTGGTAGATACTCGTGATGAGCTTAGTCCCGTAATCGCTCATCACACTCGCTTTAGACGTGCCGGTGATGGCGTCGTGGTGCTGGAAGAGGCCTAGATTCCTTCGAGCGGTTATCAACTGCTCGTAGAACTTTTCCAGCCTTTTATACGATGCGATCAACTGCCGGTTGTTTGACTGCTGGATGCTATTCGAGACGAGTGTGAAAATGATCTCGGCGGTCCTGAGTTGGTGCTCGAACTGTCGCGCCAGGATTTTGAGGTAGGGACGCGTAGTGTAGTAGCCGGACCAATAGGCTGGTTTGCCTTCGCTGAAAATGTCCGAATAGACGAAGAAATCCCCCTTCAGCGTGGGTATGTTGGTGTGCCTCTCTTTCATCGCGTTGAAGTAGTCGAGGGGGGTGCCGAATGAGACGTCGGCGTTGAAGAGTTCTTTGCGGCTGTTGATGTAGGTGAACATTTTCATGTAGTTGCTATATTGCGCGTCGAATTCGACGCCGAACTCGTATCTGAAGTCGTCACCGAGTGGCACCAGGATGACGTTATGCGGAGTGAGGGAACCGATGCGCTCGTATTGCTCGACCAGTGTCTTGGACTTGGTCGGAAGGTTGTGTTCGTTTATCTCTTCGTACTTGGCAGTGTACTCGGTGTATTCTCCGGGGATCTTCCTGAAATCGAAGCCCGTGCAGACGGAGGGATGCGGGCCGCAGGTGGACTTGATAGAATAAATATCGAAGGGCATGTTGTGGACGACCATGGAGGGTTTGTGCTGGGACCAGCCTGTGATCCAGTAGAACTCCTCGATCTGTCGCTGAGCCAACCATTGCTTCCACGCATAATGGATCCGTTGGATGATGGTGCCTTCGAGCCCGCTCTGCTCCAGTAGATAAGGCACCGTGGGACCGTGCCCGAATGGATCTATCGACCACCCGGTCTTAGGTGCTACGCCCAGATTCGATTTTACCCATTCGTGGCCTGGAAGAGAAAATCAAATTACAAATTTGTGATTCTTCGAATATAATGTTATGATCATTGCTCATTACAGTGGGAGGCGCGTGCAAAAAGTTCTTATCAATTAGAATTCGCCGCATAATATCATTTGACACCGCTTCCACTTGATGTGTTCCCTCGATAGTAATAATAGGGCTATTTAGCAGGCGGATAAACAAATTCTCCTGGAGAATAGGGGGGTAAGTAACCCACCTGCTCGCTATACAATTAAGAAAACAGTTCCACTTGTTCGCTATCACTTGCAAAACTATATTTGAAATGAAAGTGTAACACTTCGTTGTTTGAAGTGAAGTTCCTACCTTCAATGAACTGATCGACGAGAGCGTAGATGTGTGTGCACGCCTCGTCAGGCATCACCCAGCCACCGGCTGTGATCTCGAGCCTGCCCTCTTTAATCAGCCTCTTCAGGGCCTGGAGACCGATAGATACATTAGTACATTAAAGAAAATTTTAATAGCAACTCTGTAGAGAGAGAGTTCCTTAGTAAGAATATTTGTGAGATGGTGATAATAAAAAAAAAAAAAAAAAAAAACCGGCTGAGTTTGTTGTGGGCTCTTCTCAGACCAGGGCGCGTTTGGAACCCTCGTAGCTTTAGTTTTAAGATACCGTTACCCATTATCACCATCATGCTTTTTAAGTACTTATGTAATTTTTAGACGAAAATAAGTGTACCTACAGTGTACCTATATTTAATAAATAAATGACTAATGACTAATGACTAATGAGAACTTTAGTTGGTGGGTATAAGCTTTGGTTTTTTTTTTTCGTATAAAATAGTACATTACTGCCCAGGTCGGAAATAAAGCTATTCACGGTTGAGTAATATTGTAAGGAGGAGGCGGAGCCGAGTACTGCCCAAGTGATTTTAAGTACCTACCTAATCAAGATCTTTATAGCAAGTGATATTTAAATGCTTAAAACCGAAACATACTGTACTCAGAACTAGTTCAAGAGTACCATAACTTGATCCAATTACAGTAATTAAGTATCTATGTGTCAATTATAGATTCAGGTAGATAATTGGCTAATTGAGCTGACTGCTATTGTTACACTGCACCAATCATTGATTGGTGGAACTTAAATAATTTGAGAAATTAATGCTAGTTTTGATTTATAAGTTATGTAGTACGCCAAAATTGGCAAACTGTAGGCGCCTTAATATTGCGACTATAAGGCGCATTATTATTTTAAAAAAGCTTTTATTTGGCATTTGGGTTTATATAATAATTATTGTAAACATATATTTTTTTAAAAGAGCAACCACCTTGTTTCTTGAATCTCGGTAGGAATGAGTGGTAGATCCACTCGACGCGACGATCCAAAAGCACTTTTAAAATTAAGAGTCTGAGGAGTTTGAGACAGACAGACACTTTTGTATTTATAATATTAGTATGGATTACTTTTTGTTTGACGGGATGCGAGCGCTCCCACCAGGCGTTGAGGAAAGATATCTCTGTCCAGATAAAGGTCATATTGGGATGCTGGTTCAGCTTTTGCACGATGTTATTGATGATGTTCTTCGTCTTCAGTTCGAAGTACTGCTCGAAGGTCTTCAGCCAGCCGGGGTCGTTGTGTGAGTGCGGGACCACAATTACCTGAAAGATTGTACTGATATATATATATGATTATGAATGGTAATAGGCAATAGCGAAACGAAAAGTTTCGAAAAGAAAACGCAGGAAAAATTCAAGAAAAGAAGGAATGTCGTACTTAAAATAGACACACACAGGGACGGCTGTCACGAAACAGGAGTAACGTATCCAACAAACTTGTCTGACACGGGGACAGTGTCGCTAGTGTATATGAAAAATAAAATTTAAAAAAAAACTACAACAGGCATAAAAATTAGTTCCAATTTTGGCCACCGGGTCATATAAGTGTCACGGATTGTACCAAGCGCAAGACACGTTTTTTTAACCACTACAAGTTAACAAGTTAGCCCTTGACTGCGATCTCACCTGGTAAGTGATGATAGCGGGCTAACATGACATCGCATCTTGGTACGTCACTCCTATTTCGTGTTAGCTGCTTAAAGTTATATTTTCTGCCGACCAATTCAAATGACGGCGCAGTGGTGAGCGCTGTGGGAGGCCCCGGGTTCGAATCCTGGCAGGGTCAATTTCGGAATTAATCATTTCAGAATTTTCTCTGGTCTAATCTGGTGGGAGGCCGCGGCTGCGGCTTGTTACCACTTGTTACCGGCAAACACGTGCCGCCATGCGATTTATGGTTAAACCGATCAGGGGTATGACTTATGAGTTTATTTATAACTGCCGCAGCAGGTGAGATTGCAGTTTGCCTCATTGGTCTAGTCGTTAGCATGTCCGACTGCGGTCCCGGTCCCGGGTTCGAGCCTCAGGTCGGGCCATACTTAAGTATTGGGTTTTTCTGACAAGAAATCCTCAGTACTAGCCCGGAGTTAGGAAGTTGGCAGTGTTTCACCCTTCGTGCCTCGGAGAGCACGTGAAGCCGTCAGTCTCGCAAAACCGAATTGGAGCAGCGTGGTGGATCAAAGCTCTAATTCCATCTCTCCTATGAGAGTGGAGGCCTGAGTCCAGCAGTGCGACGTTAAGTGGTTGTGAAAGTGGTGGTGGTGAAGATTGCAGTCAAGGGCGAACATGTAGAGGAATAAAAAAATATCAGAGCCAATAGTTGTAGGACATTTGAAAGACTGACCTTGAGCCGTGGTCGCCTGGAGTCGTTCTTGAGCTTCTCGTAGCGATCCTCGAAGGACTTGTCCCAAAACTCCTTTGTCCGCAGCCAACTCGGCTGTAGCCAAACAATATTAATTACTGTAATGACTTACTGCCATCGCTTATAGTAGTATTTTTTTAATACTAGATAATGCCCGCGACTTCCGCGCGGATTAAGTTTTTCAATTCCCACGCGAACTCTTTAATTTTCCGGGATAAAAATTAGCCTACAGATTAATTAGCGACAGAGTAATGTACTGGATATCGGGAAATATCATCATAATTTATGCATTCCTTTCTGTTTTCTTTCTTCTTTTTTCTTAGCGGCTCAAAATGATTTTATTATAAAGAAGAAAGATATTTTATTCATATGAAGAGTTAATTAATAAACGTTTAAAACTCGATCTCGGAAAAAGATCCATCTAGCGGCAGAGTATGTATCGTTGGGCATTCAGAAACGCAGCGTCGACGTTTGTCCTGTACATAACTATCGAAAATATAGCTACATGAAAAAAAAATTAATAAAAAAGCTAAATAAAAACAAAAAAGATACGCGCTGAACTGAGAACCACCTAATTTTTTGGAAGTCTGTTAAAAATTACATTTTGGAATGAAAGTCCCCACGTAAAGAAGAAAGGGGGAATTGCCCATACAAACGTAATACCAAAATAATTTGTAATTCGAGAATATATAGAATATTGTGGAACAATATGAAATGCGATTTTAAAATTGAACTTGTATTTATCTAGGTCCCTGGCATAGATTTATTATTACCCAATAATAAATCTATGGTCCCTGGATAATTATTTTTTCAAAATACTTTCCCAAAAGCTGCAGTTAAACAGTTTTGAACTGACAGGTTAGCCCGCTATCATCTTAGACTGCATCATCACAACCATCAGGTGAGATCGCAGTCAAGCGCTAACTTGTAGTAGAATTAAAAAAATGTGAGTTGAAAAGGTAGTGGGGTTATGGGTAAGCTACCTACTGAAGTTAACAGATAGACGCTGTTACTAGATAGTAACAGCGTCATATCGTGTACGCAAGATGCAGAAATCCTTTGTGGGTTCAAATGGTTCCCCAAGAGTTGCCGTGACATAAAAAAGACAGTGTTAAACAGCATTTGTTAAGTCGAGGTTATTCCACTATCGATGATTATATTAATGACAAAGTTTCATGGAAGCAACCGGCCTCGCATCCAGTGACCCACAAGTCACTGTAATACTTGTAACGTAACGTATGTGTTGTATTGTTTACTTATTGTAATCTTTTTTCTTTTTTAAGAAAAGAGCAACTGCTGAGTTTCTTGCCGGCTCTTCTCAGTAGATAATTTTTCCGAACCGGTGGTAAAGTCTTAACCATAGAATAAATAAATCTATTCCGTGGTCTTAACGTTTCATTAGTGACACAAGTTGTCCTACGTGAAATAAATAAATCATTTATAATGAAAATAATAAATTGTAACAAGCCGCATCGCACAAAATGAGCGCGGTGTGAAGGCGCGATCAACCGGACGAGCTATATTGGTCGGATACTCTTTTCACAAAGCAAAATTGATATTGTCCGAATTTTCGACCCATTAATTATTAATTCAGTGAAGCGACAATGAAATATGTGAACTGTGAGGCGAAAATGTAAAATGCAATTCAAAGTTATTGACACGGCAAAAAGTTCCGTTTCAATTTATTTATTATTAATTGCAATTTCATTTAGTCAATTATACCATGTAGTCAATAATATTAATAGGTAAGGCAGGCCATGGATACCCAGTTTGGGTGTAGCAACAACTGTACATGGTAGTAGGGAGACAGCTTTTTTGTGTTTATCTTTATCATTTAAAAAATTTTAGTCTCACATATTTATCTGACTAGGTGGGCAAAATTGGAACTAATTTAATGCCTGTTTAGTTTTCGTTACCCTCGACGAAACGGAGACGATATATGTGTTTGCCGTAAGAGGTTCTGTGTTTGTTTGTTTGTTTGTGCACTTCTTTGTTACCGTTTTCCTGGTAGTGGATCGATTAATATGCAGTTTTTTGCATTAGATATGTATAGCTTGTGAGAAGGTTACCTATTACTTAAGGCTACTTGAGGCTTAGATATATTTTAAGACCATTGTGGCGACTGCGTTTGGCTCAGAACCATAGAATTCTATATTCTTATATCTATGACCTGATATCTTTGTTCCGAACGCAGTCGTCACTGTCAAGTGTCAACAGAAGCTGACAAATGTTGGCGCGAAAGTGCCCGCTCTTTTGTGCTCTCTGTCATTATGACTGTCACTGTGAACTACTATTAAAACTATTGTAAACCTACTGTTTTGTAAAACCTTTATCATATAACATTGGTAACAACTAACAATACATACTAATCACGTCGGGGTCACCAATTTGGCGGCGGACCCGGGGGTCCAATAATACTCTTGTAGCTCCGTTGATGTACCTAGATGCTGCCCAGGTATTATGTCACGTACCTTGACGTTCATAATATAAGGATTATAATTCTTAAACACGAAAGTCAACAATAATGAAACGAATACGAAGCAGAGATAATGTTGAAGCATGGATAACGCATTTTATTACGTACATACGAGTACAAACAGCCTTTGTGCAGGTGGGAACCGTGGGACGGATGCTTCGAAGGAAGTCGTCTTAACTAGTTCTGCGAGTTGCGACAGATCAAATTGAGTTGTAGCTTCTGTTGCGGTGTGTTACATTGGGATTGGGCTGCCTTTTCACTAGAGATGAGCGACGGTAAGCTTCGAAACAATGTGTCTGTTTCCACCAAAGCTAAGCGATGTTTTTATTTTGTTACATGACATTTAAACTGATTTAGTTAAATTTTAAATGTTGTCCCTTTTTGGCAAATGCATATTGCAGATCCAATTTTGGCCATCGGGCCAGATAAGTTTGTGTGACTTTAAATGATTTATTTAATTGTTTTTATGAGCTATGAAGATACGTAGTAACTAGTATATTAGCTAACTAGCTCTATGGTGTGCTCCAAACTTCACATAGTTACACCACTCGCAGTGGCGTGCACAGGTTACGAACGTAGAGCCTCCAGAATTACTTACTAATTTACTTAAGCAGTAAGTAAAAAGGTCTGGCTATCTAATCAGTCATGATGAGAAATTACCATTGCACAAAAAAAAGCACTGCTGCATTCACCAATGCTATGCCTCTATGAGCTGCACGCCACTGGATCGTTTTCTTACCCTTTTTAATTTTTTAATTTTACTTAATATTTTTAACAATTTAATAAAATTAATTTACAATGATAGGTACCTTATTAATCAAGGAACTGTAACAGCTGTGTTAGTTAAAAACTGTAAAAAAAGTAGATTCGATGAACACCTTACCAAATGTTTTTTTAAAAATTCAAATAAACTTTTCAAAGTTGTATCGTCGAGTGAATTAACCACTGATTCGGAATTCAAGAAACTCGGTGGTTGCTCTTTGCTATTGGTGAGTTTGGCACATCCATAGCTTAGCAACGTAGCACATCTCTGGTGAAAAGGCAGCCTAACAAGTGTCTACAGCACAATGAAACTTCGAGTTCAGAACAGAAGGGGAACTATAGGATAGGCTGATTGTTTCGTTATTTACCCAAGCCCGAGCGAAAGCGGCGATGGCGTAGTGGTTAAGACGTTCCGCCTCCTGCTCAGGTAGTCAGGGGCTCGATCCTCGGGCAAACACTTTGAACGTTTCTGAGTTATATGTATTTTACTAGCTGATTAGTGGACTGCGGGAACTCTTGAATTTTTCGGGACAAAAAATAGCCTATGTGTTATTCCAGACTATAAACTATCTCTGTGCCCAATTTCATACAGTTCCGTTCAGCCGTTCTGGCGTGATTGAGTACTAAACATCCATCCATCCTTACTTTCCCATTTATAATATTAGTATAGAAGTAATGATAATGTCGTTATAATGGTGAAAGACATCATAGTGAGGAAACCTACATGCGTGAGAGTACTCCATAATGTTTTCAAAGGTGTGTGAAGTCTGCTAATCCGCACTTGGCCAGCGTGGTGGACTATGTCGTGAACCGTCCTCGAACGACCTGAGACGTATGCTCAGTTGTGGGGCCGGCAATGGCTTGAGATGATGGTGATAAACATATTCAGATACTAAGGGTTCCGTATTTTACAACGGACCCCTATCAGCTTGTAAGTTCGGGGCAAAGATAAACTTAATTTTTAAAAGCAGTCGACGTTCTAGGATCTCTTTTCTATTTCTTTCGCGTCTGTTTCTTACACTCAGCAGCGCGCTGGTTTATGTAAAGTTAATTAGAAAGGCGTTAAAGGGAAATCTGTACTTATAAGTATAAACTAGCTGATGCCCGTGACTTCATCCGCGTGTAAGTTTTTTTTCCGGTATTAAAAGTAGCCTATTTCACTTTCCAGTTTTTCAACTATACTCATGCCAAAAATCACGTCGACCCATAACTCGTTGCGGCGTGATTGAAGGACAAACAAACACACTTTCGTGTGTGTGTTTGTTGTTTATAATATACACCCATTTATAATATTAGTATGATGCGAACATGTGTCTGTCTGTCTATTCGATTTTAAGGGAAAGGACATCAGGCTACATTTTATCTCAAAAAACCAAAGAGTTCCCACAGATTCTGAAAGGACGAAGACGTGGACGTCAGGGAGGAATTGTTAATGTCCAGCAGTGGATCCATTAAAGGTTGATGGAATCGCATGGAATAAATTAGTTATTATTAAACCTTACCTGAAAGTTAAAGGAGGGGTATATCGTCTTGGTGTCTATATCAGCGCCGTTCTCTCGAATCACTGGGCATTTCTCGACATGCTCCTGTGGACAATGTAAGTAACATTGATTATATAAGTTAAAAAATACCCGGCTGAATTTTTGAGAACTCTTCTCAGACCAGCCCCCTTAATCTCTAACTCAGTGGCTATCAAAAAATTAAATTAACATTTGCTTTTTATCCATTGAAGATTTGCTATGAATGAATGTTTTACTTCAGAGTCAGACGGGCTCTTTCAAGTGCGGGAAATAACCCCAGGACACACGAAGAAGGTAAAACTGCATTTTTAGGGTGGCGGACCTAAAAGGTAGGTTTGCAACCATTATGTCTGTCTGTGTCTGCCCGGTTAAATTTAGCATATTCTAGTATTTCATAAGTTCAGAAACTCAGACAGATGGACCGACGTGACGGTGACGTGAACATTTCGCCAAGTAAAGTTGGAGATTATATCTTACTTTCTCATGCTGCGGAGACATGCGGTAGAACTGGGTCTTGGTTTCATCAGATTCGCTCATTACACGACCTGCAACGAAAATAATAATATTAGTATTTTTTTTACCTAGGTGGTTGGTGTGTGAATGATGCAAAATGGGCCGTTCCATGTGATTGAACTACGGAGTAAGTATATATTTTAAGATATCTGCTAGGTGCTTTACGTAAAATTCGCATAGAATCTTGGTCCCAATAGGGTAAAATGATAGCTATAATGTTACAATCACGATCACCTCTGATAGCCTAGGTAGTGATTAAATAAATAAATAATAAATAAATAAATCTTTATTTAGGATTTCACACAACACAGAAAAAACAACAAAACAATTTACAAAAATAAATAAAACTTATAGCCTAGCAATCCGTGTAGTAGAAAATCCCAAAAAGGGTATCAAACTCAGCGTAATGCTGATATGGTGTAGATGCACCATCTACACCGCTGCTTTTCAGTTGACCCCTATAGAAAAACCTCGTCGATTAAGAGTTATAACACCCGACCTCCTGTCCGGTGTCGCGGGTTCGATCCTCGGGCACGAACCTCCAACTTTTCGAAGTTATGTGCGTTTTATGTAATACCACTTGCTTCAAACGGTGAAGGCAAACATCGTGAGGAAGCCTGCATGCCCAAGAGTTTATAACGTTCTCGACGGTATGTGAAGTCTGCCAATCCGCACTTGGCCAGCGTGGTGGGCTATGGCCAAACACTTCTAATGCCGAGAATAGACTCGTGTTCAGAAGTGAGCCGGCAAAAAGTAAAAAAAAAACGATAGTATCTGAAGTAAAGATAGTATTTTAGGCGGGTTGTAGTAAAATAATTATTCACTTTAATCTAAAACTAAAACCGACTTCAAAACTATACCTATAAGTACTATAGTAAACTATAGTATCTGAAGAAAAGAATTGAACTATTTAAGGCGGAATAAAGCACTTTGTTGATGTTATGTGCAACCCGTGCAGGGGCAGACCGCTATACTAATACAATTAGTGCGCCGGGAGCCGGGAGCCGGGAGCCGGGAGTCGGGACTCGGGAGCGTACGGCGTAACGTAATGGAAGGTTGAACTCAATTATCAGGCGCTCCTGCGATGCGGGCCTGACCGCTCGCTGTCTGACCAGAGTTAATCATTCCTAGTTTAGCCTTAATATAAAGTCCTATTTTAACTTTCCTAGTTTAGCTTTGATATAGAATTTAAAAAATAATTTTAAAATGTAAGGGTTGTTTTTATTTTTTAAGAAGTGGCGTGCTTGGTTTTTGTAGCATAAATGCAGTTTCCCCTCGTAATAATGAGACCTAAAGGATACATGAGATCATGTGACAATATAGTTACTAAATAACTACGCATTGATCATAGGAGTGACAACGTCGTGGTTAAGACGTTCGACCTCCTGTTCAAAGGTATAACTACCATAGCTTAGAGCAGTATTATGTGAAAATAACAGCTTAATGTGACGTAGGTACCTTGACGACCCTAAAATAAGGATTATAATTCTAGAACACGCGGTGGTAGTTACCGGTGCTGAGGTATTGGATCGCGACAACGTTAACTACCATTTATGTATATGTCACCGTAAGATTGTAAAAACGGTTAGATTGTAATTTAACTAGCGATATTGTAAACTGTCGACAGATTACAATTTAACGCATAATTTTTCGGTAGATTGTAATCTGTTAGGTATATTAACCTGATAAAACTTAACCACTACCTGATTATTTATGTCGAATCCTAACCTAACCTACAAGAAAGAAACAAGAAAACGTAAATACAATGAATATTTCAAAAATTGACCTTCAAAACATTGAACGGTTCACAATCTGTCGACAGTTTACAATATCGCTAGTTAGATTACAATCTTACGGTGACATATATACTACATGCAATTGATCAAGCGCCAGCTGTAAGGCGCTGGACAATGCCATGCAAATCGTGCGATCGAATGGAAAGAAAAATCTCCCACCAGGAACACTGACAACCGATCCTCGGGTACACACTTCTAACGGATAATGAAAGAACTGGAACTTTAATTCGCTATTATCCGGCGAAGCAGACGAATCTATACAGCGCGAGCGTGTAGCTTGCGATACTCTAATGAGCTTTGTACGTTTTAAGCCATTAGGATTATAAAACTGGTTACTACGCAATCAAAATAATAAAGCGTACGGCCATACTAAAATTATACCTACATCAATGCATACGACAGAAATGCTCACAATCTCTCGCGATTTTTATAGTAACTAAGCGAAGAACTTGATAGACAAGATATTGCCTCTCCTGAGGATGCTATTCGAAGGTAGCGAGAGTGCATGGCGTTGTTTCAATTCAATTTACGTTCGTATGCAAACGTTATTGCCTTCCCAGAGGATGCTTTTTGAAGGCAGCTATAGTGCATGGCATTGTTTCAATTTCAATTTGCGTTCGTATTCAAACTTTGATTAAAAAGAGCTTCCTGCTGAAGTCCTACAAAAGACTTCATGAAAGTTCATTATGCTGGATGCCTGGCTCCGGTGATAGTGGCGGACTTTAGTTCGTCGGGGGCACAGTCGCCGGGGCCGGTTTCAGTGAATGAGGCCCCTGAAAAGGGGTTGTTCCGTATTCATCCCACTACGACTCATCCCATTAGGTATTATTCTACCTAACTTATCCCAATCCCAATCTGATAAAGTGGTCATAGCGAGCACTATGTCTTAAGTATTTTTCTCTTTATTGGAATACATACAGCATTATTAAACACCAAATGACTACTTAAGTCTGTCTAGTTCGTAAATTCGCCTTTAAAGATTTCACTAATAACTTTAATATAATGGTTAGGGTGGGAGTTATTTTTGTGAAATGTACCTAAAAATAATTTAGAAAAAAAAACGTCTTATTTTTTTTTCTTGGAGGAGGAATATTCTCAGGGATACCATCAACTGGCATGCCCGACTGCACTGCAGGTGTTGTGCAGTAACCTACGGACTAAAAACCTTCGGATCGGAACGGATCACAAATTGTACGCGGGCGACCTCTAGCTTAGTATACATATGCGTCTTATTAGTTTTCATTCACCATCATTTCATATCATCACCGGCTCACTAGCGAGCACGAGCCTCTTCTGAGAAGAGACGCGTTAGCCCATAGTCCACCACGCGGACCATGAGTAGATTCTCATACTATACACACCTTTGTGTACTATACTGGACTATGCCGATAGCAGTTACACGGATCTCACTGAGGAGTTACTAAACAAGCTTGAGCGCTTACAGAACATGTGTATTCGATTCATCTATGGATTGAGGAAATTTGATCATGTTAGTGCGTATCGTGCTCGTCTCAAGTGGCTTCCAATTAGGTTGCGACGAAATTTTCATGTTCTTACTTTACTATTCTCGATCCTATATGCTCCTCATACTCCCAGCTACCTTAAAGAACGTTTCAACTTTCTCGGTGCTGTTGATCGCCATATGCAGCTGCGTTCCACTTTAGATAACAAACTCAAAACTCCTCACCATCGTACAAAATTTTACAGCAAATCGTACACGGTGCATGCTGTGCAGTTATGGAATTCTCTACTCAAAAATATTAGAGACTCCAAATCCTTACCTATTTTTAAAAATAGTCTCAAAGAATATTTCCTTAACCAAGTTGTTACTTTATGAACCTACATACGAGTACTATGATGAAAGTCGTAATTTTTACGTTTACATGGAATCTAAGCGAAGCGAGAGCGAAAATTCTCAATTCCCTAACTTTTCACCCTTTAATTTTATATGGCATCCTTCGAGGCTGCAATTTAAAATATGCTCTTATTTACTGAACATACAATTATATTTTGGGATTCACTGAATGGCTTAATGACCCCGAGGCACTCCGCTCGCAGGCCACAGCTCACCCCGTACCTTCCGTGACCGTCCGCCACTACACTGACAGTACTGTACTACTGTAGGTACAGCCAGGGGGATTACTGCCATCGCATAAAGCAGTATTATTTTTAAATGACAGTTGTATGTCTCGTAACATGATGTCCCTAAAATAAGTATACGTGCGTAATCTATACTATAATATTATAAATGCGAAAGTTTGGATGGATGGATGGATGGATGTTCCTAACTCAATCACGCCAGAACCGCTGAACGGATCTGGATGAAATATGGCACTGAGATAGATTGTGGTCTGGAAAAACACAGGCTACTTTTAATCCCGGAAAATTAAGGGGTTCCCGAGGGAACCTAAAAACCTCAACCCACGTGGATGAAGTCGCGGGTATCAGCTTGTTTAGTATACGTGCATAAAACATTTATAAATTCAAGAAGAACAGTGATTGTCATAATGTTAATACTAGAAATAAAAATAAACTTATGATGCCCGCTTCTAGGTTTAGTAAATCTAGCAATTCATTCGTTGGAAACAGTGTCCGCTTCTATAATAAGCTCCCAGAAGACATGTTGATTGTTGAAGATGTCTCTCAATAAGTTCAAAGTTAATGTAAAACGTAAAATAGAAAAATCTTGTTACCATGTAAAGGATTACTTTAATGACAAGCAAGCTTTGCAATAATTTGCTTTAATGGCTCTGATAGTTCCTAAGTTTAAGATGATTTGTGAGATGGTGATCATTTAAAAAAATCGGCTGAGTTTGTTGTGGGTTCTTCTCAGACCAGGGCGCGTTCGGAACCCCCGTAGCTTTAGTTTTAAAATACCGTAACTGATTATCGGCGTATTTGACGTCAATAAGTGTACAGTGTACTTAATTTGAATAAATGAATATTGAACTGAAATGAATAAGGATTACAATTCTACAATACGAACATCACCAATATTAAAACAATAGAGAAGCCAATATTTCTGAAATTCCGCTTGTCTCCTGAAAATGGCCTGACTGATCTCTCGACTCTCTTACTTATCGTCTGCTTTACGTGCTCTCTTCAGTTAAAACACCACCTACAAAAACACTTCCCAACTAGTCACACTCAAACTCATATATTTTTTTATTCAAATAAACTTATTAAAAGTGCTTTTTAATCGTCTAGTGAATCTACCACTTCCTACTTACCTTCCTACCTAGGAATGCTATTCCTACCGAGAAGAATCAGCAAGAAACTAGGTGGTTGTTCTTTTAAAAAAAAAAACACTATATCAAAGTGTACATAAGTAACCGCTGTCCTTAGCATTGCTGGAGCGAGTCAAATCCATGCTCTTTTATCATTTACAAAATCTTCAACAGTATAACAGCTTTTTTCAGAAGCATACTTTTAATGGATTTCTTAAATTTGTGTATAAGCAAATTTAAAATAGGTTGTGGAATTTTGTTTATAGAATGCTCATTCCCGAGAATGAACGTCTGACTTTTTTGGCTCCAAATCGAATATTGGATTCGATCACATGCAGAACATGCTAACCCCGAGACCAACGAGGCAGTCAGACGTTAAGTATAGGTTAGGTCCTATTCATTAGCCTAGTTAGCCTAGGTTAGTCCCATTCATTAGGCTGGCACCTACCTACCTAATGAATGGGAACATGAAAGCCGGCCGTGGTCACTTCAATGTCCTACAAAGGGCGACAGGGCGACGAATCGAAATAGCTCTAAGTCATAGCAACCCTACAAATCCATACGAATAGTATAAATGCGAAAGTGGGCCTGTCTGTCTGCTACGGTTTAACGGCCCATTTTTTAACCGATTTTGATGAAATTTGGTAAGTAGTAGTAAATTTGGTAGGTTGCTTAGGTACTTTGTCATCCCGGAAAATTAAAGAGTTCCCGCTGAATGAAAAAAACTTATTCACCCGGACGAAGTTACGGGCATCACCTAGTAAGTAAATAAAAGTTTTTACTATGGTGCTAGCTAGTGTTTCGACAATCGAACTTCATCAACGTTGGCGAGTGTGTGAGCTCATACTAACCCTACAATTAAGTTGTTGCGGGTTGAGCTAACGAACGTTCTTGTGACGGTGTGGCGTATGTGTAGGTAAACTGTGAATACAAGGTGTCCACGTTTCCTTGTATTGACAGGCCGTCCGCGTCCGGGAAATTTCATCTGTGACCACGTTTCATAAAGCTGACATTGAATATATAAAGAAGTAGCCTATGTCCTTCCCCGGCATACAACCTATCCCTGTAACAAATTTCATCAAAATCGGTTGAACGGTTGGGCCTTGAAAGCGTAGTAGACCGACAGACAGACACTTTCGCATTTATAATATTAGTATAGATTTATTTTAATTTTATTAATAGGACATACCCGATAAGACATTAAAGTTTCCCAATTCGTCTTTTCAGACATAACAAAACAAAACACTGAAAAAACAAACTATTATTTAAATTATAACAAAAATACACAATATAAATTAAATTAAAACTACCCATTCTATACCAGAAATTTTATCATCCTTGCGAGTTGTGAATTTTTACGAACCAAATCATTATGCAAGCGCAGTGCGCGAGCCCATGGCGCACGTTTTGTTAGCTCTGAGGCCCAATTGTCTACGCAAATCGTAATCTTGTGACAGCTTAAATCGTATAACTCGAACTGTTTAAGAAGTCCATAGTGCTTTTTGACGTGCAGGCATCTGAACTCCTTAAACAGGTCGAATTATCCGTTTGAGAAAAGTATCCGTTTTTAAACCGTTACGGTTTCCTTACACAATCGGGGGGCAGTTCGGAAATGTGGTAGTGCAAATGCCCAAGTTCGTCCATAATCCTAAAATAAGCGCACCAGGCGGTACGACCTGACCAATATACCAGCATCAGCTAGCAAAACGTTCTCAAGTATCGGTCAAACTATGCTTAAGACTGGTCTTGAGAACCTGTTCTTAGCTGATGCCCGTCTATTGATCCGGGCCATTATAGTCATTGGTC
The DNA here is from genome assembly GCA_923060345.2 of Erebia aethiops. Lineage (NCBI taxonomy): Eukaryota > Metazoa > Arthropoda > Insecta > Lepidoptera > Nymphalidae > Erebia > Erebia aethiops. The sequence goes on along the minus strand of OV281079.1, from coordinate 1,109,676 downwards.
AATTTTACTGTTATTGTTTCGAGGCCCAAAATCTATTTAAACGTTGATGAGAAGTGAATTCCTATACTAACCCCAACTGCACCAATTTGATCAAAACCATCAGCGTTAATGGTATAAGCAATTACTACGTACATTTAAGTACTTGGGCTGATAAAACGATTAAAGAAAAATGCTTTTCCTTTAGTTTTGCATTGAAAAATCATGAAAATGAAATGAACTCAGGATAAGTAAGCATTTTACACTGAAATTATTCGTTGACCGGTCAAAAGACTACGTTGCAACTACTACTAAACTAAATAATATAACAAGATCATTTATGGAAAACGCTTTTAAGTCCCCGACTCATAAAGTGGTTCGCCCCGAACTGACACCTCGGGATATCCATATTACAGTTTTATATTTTGTAATATTTAACTTTTAACATTAGCGCCATCTATTGAGATCATTGTGAAGTTCTGTTAAAAATACTGAGGCCCTTTAAAAATTAAATAATTTCGTTTCCTTATAATATGTATCTAATTTTAGTATTTGTTGTTTAAGTACAGGATATAGGAGTAATTCAAATAATTGATCAAGTTTCAGGCTCAGCCTTTCAGAAAATTGAGAGTTCTGAGGTCAACTTTGGACGTTAGAAAATCTCCACTTTGAAAACCCCCCATTTCGTCAATTTAAGGGGTAAAAATTAAAAAAAAAATATTTTTGGACTCTATTCCTAATTATCTTTAAAATGATATACCATAACTCTATGTAATGCTATAAAAAATATTTTTCTTCGCATTCGCTTCGATTAGTGAAATAAAGATTTTTATAACTTTTTAAGCCATATTCGGCGGGAGGCCATCGGTTTACATATTATATTTAAATTTGAAGTAATTACGTTCACTAATTAAGAAGTTATAAGGCTCTGACAGACGGACGGACAGACGGACGGACGGACAAGTGCAAATTCACTCAAGTAGACTCAGAGACCTTCGCTTCGCTCGGGAAATAATATCTGTCAGTTTAGATAATGGGTAAAATGACAATTAAAAAGGTTTGAAATAAACAAAAGATACTATGACAGGATAGAAAGGAGGGCTGTTTTATACCTGCTGAATGACGTATTCGTCTGAAATTGACTAGTTTCGTCTGGCTCATCAGGCATTGAAACTCGCACTCTCATATACATACATATAACCTGCATTGAAAATGCCCTAGGGCAGCCCTCCTTTCAATTCTGTCAGAGTAGGTATCTTTTGTTTATTCACAAATCAAATCAAATCAAATCAAATATTTTTTTATTCAAATAAACTTTTACAAGTACTTTTGAATCGTCAAGTGAATCTACCACTGGTTCGGAATGCCATTCCTACCGAGAAGAACCAGCAAGAAACTCGGTGAAACAGTGTTTATTTCAAACCTTTTTAATTGTCATTTTACCCATCAACATTTTTGTTTTTCTTTTGAATATAAGTATTTCTTTTGTGTTATCTATTTGGTACTTACCTCAAATTTGGTAGTTACTCATAAATTGTTACTGATTTAAAATATGGGCTAATTCTAGATAGTGTTATTAGGTTGAAATAAGATTCAACCAATTTCTTCCAGCATTATTCACCTATCAGTTGACAATGACGTAATCTCGACTACGAGTATGATATTTCCTTGTAGGTTCCTAAAATAATGTTTTCGTAGAACTGGTAGGTATATTAGCAATATGCATACGGCTCTTCAACGAAACAACGTCAACACAGTTCACGACGTTAATCGGATTAGTTATTAAGTCTAGCGCGACGTTCTAGCTAGTAACCTAATAACTGAAGTTGTGTTTGCGATGTCTAAGGCAGTATAACATAGTAATTCACTTTAGTTCCTAATTCAGGACCACTACACGCAACAAACCGGAACGAACTGATGCGATTGTTCGTGTAGGTATGTGTATTGTGTACACATCCGGTCAGGCTGAAATACAGGTTTGCGTGTTCAGTTTGGCTTCATCAGGCATGGTAGGCTCTAGCATCATCATGCGTGGTAGGCTCTAGACCCGTATTAGCACATGTATCGATGTGGAACCGGCTTGAGCCGGTCAGTAAACGTCACATCACGTCGCGTGGGTCTGGGCGGGCGACGTCTTTTTCACTACACGACTGTATTGGTCTAAGACCCCGCCATACAACGACCTCCACCTATCTGATTACCAGATCGAAGGTGGTTTTTATGAATCAAATAACATGCCTCAAATGGCTTGCCTAGTGAAATCTGTTCAAGGCTACCTTAAATTTTAGTCAGAATAACAGTTCTTTTTTCTATTTCTCCACCCATCTGATGACCAAACGAAATCTATACCAAATACCAATCGAGAGCAGAGATCTCAAGGTTGAAGAAAATATAGAGAAAATGTAGGCTTACCTAAAGAAATCCGTTCAAGGGTTAGTTGGGCTTGCCGAGCTTCAAAGTTTCCAACCAATAATTTGATTCCAATCGAGAGCAGGAAGCATAAGGATCAAGAAAACATAGGGTTGCCTAAGGAAATCCGTTCAAGGGCCAAGGTTACCGAGCTTTAAAGTTTCCACTTGGAAATAACATCTATACCCATCTGATAACTGAACGAGCGTGATGCCAATCGAGAGCAGGAAAATAAAGGAGCAAGAAAATATACCTAGGCTTGCCTAAGGAAACCTTGACTTGGTTAGAATTTTTAATATTGAGGCTCGGCAAGCGTCTTAAACGGATTTCTTATGCGGAGGAGATGTGCTAAACAGGCCAATCGGATTCCTGTTAGAGGCGACTGGAAGAATTATCGCGTCATCGAGCAACATCCGTCCAACACATGTCCGCTCCGCTCTGCTCAAACGACAGTCACCAAGCTGCAAGAATCTCGTCCCTCTTACCTTCACACCTCCCTCGCCCTAAAGAAATGTCCAGAAATGAACTAAACATTCGCAAGCGTATCAATAAACTAGCTGATGCCCGCGACTTCGTCCGCGTGGAATAAGTTTTTTTGGATTCCCGCGGGAACTCCTCAATTTTCCGGGATAGCCTATGTCACTCTCCAGGTCCTCAACTATACCCATGCCAAAAATCACGTCGATCCGTTGCTCCGTTGCAGCGTATTGAAGGACAAACCAACAAACAAACTGAATTTCGACGGAACAAAGGCTCTCACCGTTCAATGTGTTCAAATGGCGCGTACTGTACATATCCGATATCATAGTTTGCAGCCTGCAGCGGCCGTAATATCAAATACCTGCTGTCTGTAGTGTAGTACTTCCCATAACTGACACGCGCCCGGCGGCCTCGCGCGGGTGAATTCTGAATTCGATACTGTTTGAAACCTCGATATCTATGCCTCTGCAGCCAAAATTAATCAGAGCGTCACGAAAAGCTCGCAATATAAATTGGAGATGTAAAATCCGGAAAACGCGAAAATTCTCTGGTGGGCTTCGGCTTCGATAAGGGATATGAGTAAAATATACGTAACTGAAAGGTGCTATTTATTTATTTATTTATTTATTTGTTTACATCAGGCAACTAGGCCCATAGAAATATATACATAATATAACATATAACACAATAAAATAACATTAATACATAATTATGAAACAGTAGGGATAGGCTACCTATTAAGTATTCTGTGATTTACGAGTATAACGGCCAAGGATACGGGTTAAACATGAAAATGAAAAATGATTTATTTCAATATATTTTATTAACAAACTAGCTGATGCCCGCGACTTCGTCCGCGTGGTTAGAGATTTTTTGATTCCTGCGGGAAAGCCTTAATTTTCCGGGATAAAAAGTAGCCTATGTCACTCTCCAGGTCCTCAAAAATACCCATGCCAAAAATCACGTCGATCCGTTGCTCCGTTGCGGCGTGATTGAAGGACACACCAACAAACCAATAAACCAACAAACCAACAAACATACACACTTTCGCATTTACAATATTATATTAGTATGATAATTGTGTCTGTAACAAGTGAATATAATTAAAATTATTAAAAAACACGACAGCTCTGCCGTAGCCCGTACTGAAATTACCTTTGGAATCTTATTCACATTTTTATTAAAAATGATAGTTTTTGTGAATCACTGAATATTGAACTATAGTGTTATATATTTTTGGAATCTACTCATCATTTTCTAGATGATGATTAATCAATTTTTTTTTAATTTTACTAGCCTATGTACCCGGAATAAGCTAGGGATTCTAACGATACCTCATTTATCAAAATCGGTTCAGGCGTGTAGAAGTTATGGTGGAATATAGAAACTCACATACATACATACATGAACCCTGAAAACAATATACTCCTTTTTTCAGGCAGTCGTATAAAAATACTTGTGTCCCTTCTGACACAGGTATTTTTGGTACTGTATTATTACATTAAAGAAATAACAAATTTAATGATTCAATTTTTAAATTCTAATCACGCAGGCATGCAAGGCAAGCAAGTGTGTGTGTGTGTGTGTGTGTGTGTGTGTGTGTGTGTGTGTGTGTGTGTGTTGTGTTGTGTGCATATTCCACTTAGAACCACAGTTACACCTACCGAACAATCTGCAGAAGAGCCTCCGCTTCATCAAAAGATAGTGCTTTTAGTCAGTTTTTAAGTGTTCTTTTACAGTCATGAATTTTCTTTGGGTAAATATTCAGGATTTTGTAAACTTTACTGTTATTTTTTGTTATCTTCTATCTATCTATCTATCTATATATATATATAAAAATGAAACCCGTTTTCCTTGGTCACGGCATCACGCGTGAATGGCTGGACCGATTTCACTAATTCTTTTTTTGTTGTATTTGTTATTATTAGGAGAAGGTTCGTACGGAAAAAAATATTAAGAAAATCTCTCAGAAATATTGAAAAATATACATTTAATTTTGCATACTAAGGCGGTACGAAGTTCGCCGGGTCAGCTAGTCTATATATAAAAATGAAACCCGTTTTCCTTGGTCACGGCATCACGCGTGAATGGCTGGACCGATTTCACTAATTCTTTTTTTGTTGTATTTGTTATTATTAGGAGAAGGTTCTAACGGAAAAAAATATTAAGAAAATCTCTCAGAAATATTTTTGCATACTAAGGCGGTACGAAGTTCGCCGGGTCAGCTAGTTTTATTATATAAGTAAGTAGATTTATGTTGGTATTGATACCCAGCAAATGCAGATCTTGTATGGACTAGTTTCACAACAGTATTATTTGTTCTTTTATTTAAAATACTTGGGTCAAAACATATGGTTTTGTGTAACTTTGAGAACATAATATTATAACTGCCTAGCTGTGTAAGTACATTACTTATTGAATATAACATATCAGTATGGTATCGGTATTACCTTCAGTAAAAAAAGCTGAGCTGTTTCTGCTTCAATGAATCTAGTCTTTGCAGCACCTCCCCAAACTGGTATACAGTAAGTAATGATTAGCAAGAGCTACGTATATTTTATGTAGTAAGTCAGTTGGGGCAATGTGTCTCAATTTCTTGAACATCCAGGTCAATTTCCGTACCCTACTTGCCACAAGTTCTATTTGAGGATACCAGGACAATCTTTGATCTAGGATAACACCAAGATATATTATTAGGTCTTTACCTATGAAATTTCCGTTTTGTAAGGGAGGAACATAAAGTCGATTTTTTAAAAATATAATATATTTATTTAATCAAAGTGTGTACCATTGCTATCTATGCACTTTTACCATCTCATAGGTAGTTCATTGATCCCTTTACTAAAAATAAACATTCGGACGGGAATCAATAAAATCTTTGAAGACGCTTTGGACTGCCCCTTCGGAGTTGATTTTTTTCCTATACAAGAAGTTATCCAAATTTCGAAAAAAAATGGTAATCTGTTGGAGCAAGGTCCGGGGAGTACGTTGGATGTCTTAGACATTCCAATTGAAGCTCCTCTAATTTGGTAGCCGTCTGTTGTGCAGTGTGTGGTCTAACGTTGTCCTGAAGCAGCAGTGGCCTAGAGCGATTGACCAGCCTCGGTTGTTTAGCAGCTAGCTTTTCCATCATGGTTTGCAGTTGCTGACAATAGACATCCACCGTAATCGTCTGGCTAGATTTAAGAAAGCTGTAGTGAACGACACCTGCACTAGTCTACCAAACGCTCACAAGTAATTTTTTTGAGCCAATTTTCGCTTGGGGCAGGATTTGGCTGGTTCGCCAGGGTTCAACCATTGCGATGAGTGTTTCCGATTATCGTACAGGATCCACTTTTCATCACAGGTAATAATTCGATTTAAAATACCTTCATTGTTCTGCCGGTTGAGTAATGTAACGCAGCAGTCGACGCGCGTTTGTCGGTTTGCTGCACTCAAATCATATTCTTGCCTTTTTTTTTCACCTTCCGTACTTTTTCACCTTCCCATTTTGCTTCAAGTGGATAAAACAGTTTTATCACTAACACCGCAGCTTGCAGCTAGCTTGGACGTAGTTTGCGATGGATCCGCTTCCACAATAACCTTCAATTCTTCATTATCAACTTTGGTCTCCGGCCGTTCATGGGGCTTGTTCTGCAGGCGAAATTTCCTGAACGAACACGTTAGAACCAAAAACGCACTGTGTTTTCTTTTGCGACAACGCCGCCATACACATCATTAATCCTTCGTTCCGTTTCTGCAGCACTGGTGCCACGATGGAACTCGTACTCGTATAAATAACGCGATATTTAAAGTTTTCCATTTTGTAAACTGAGTGACGCAAAGAAAAAACCAAAAGGGGAAAAAACCAATTAGTAAGGGTTTTCAAAACACAAAAGCATGTGTAAATAGCTGTATAAATTTCAAATTGAAATTCCTAACCAAAAAGGAGATATTTGAGATCAAAGTGGCTAGTACGACAAAACGGCATTTCATAGGTAAAGAACTATTATTTAGTAGAAGTTATTTTATTAATAGATGAACAAGAGCAATACCTGAAAGGTACCAAATACCTGAAAGGTACCTGCAAGGCGCTTTTAAGTATTCTGTGATATAACTGCCGTAGCCGAGCCCGCTACCATGTTAGACTGCATCGTCACTTATCATGTGAGGTCGCAGTCAAGGGATAAATTTTAGTGGATAAAAAACCTACATATCCATTATCCATCACATACGTAGGTACAGTCAGTTTGGTGCCTGCAGCGGCCGTTACATCAAATACCCGCTATCTGTGGCGTAGTACTTCCCGTATCCGTATTCGCGCAGGTGAATTGCGAACTCGATACAATGTGCAACCACGATATCTCAACTGGCTGTAGCCAAAACTAATCAGAGCGACACGAAAAGCTGGCAATATGTAGGTATACATTGTAGATGAAAATCCGGAAAACACAAAAAGTATCTGGTGGGAGTTAAATGAGGCTTCGGCCGCGGATAGTTGATATCGTTCAGGCAAAGACGTGCCGCCGAGCGATTTAGCTTTCTAGTACGATGCCGTGTAGAAACCTCTAAGGGATGTAGGTCTAATATAATTGCCATAACCTAGATTAAGAAGGTTCATCCACGTGGAAACGCAGTCAAGAGCTGACTTACAGTGGAAAAAAATAAAGCGCCGCACGGAAGAGAGAGTCTGTTTATCTGTCTGTCTGCTTTGTTTGCATGGGCCATCTGTTCAACCAATTTTGCCTAAACGTGGAACAGATAAAGGTTTTATCCCGGAGAATTAAAGAGTTTCCACTTTCCACCACATTTTTCAAAAATCTAAATACACGCGGTCAGATTCGCGGGCCTCACCCAGCATCTACTTCTGTAAAATAAGACCAGGATAACACAATTTTAAAATTGTAGATAAGATGTCTGCGAGATTATTGTCAGGACCACTTACTTTATTGCTGTGCTTTATTGAATATTCAATGTCTTCTGCGAATCATAATAACATGCAAATTTCATAACAGCGGAGAGGAAAAAGGAATGTAGGGTAGTCTCATAAAAATATCGATTCTAGGTTGGTTGTTTTCCGAACATCGGCTGCAGACAGCGCAAGATTGATAGCACAGAATTGCATATTGGATGATACCAGAAGCGCCTAGGGTTGCCGGTCAACCCATACAAAATGTTATTTATATTTGGTCCTTCATCGCCTATGCGTTCGCGCACTGTTCACTCGATTAAGTGTGAAACTGGACTTGCGAGACTAATGACTGATGCATGATCGATGACCGATCTTCCGACTGATTCTGATGAACTGTTGACAACCCTAGATTGGGAATCAAAAGATTATACGAATGGCGAGCTTTTGTTCGATTTTATTGAAAGCATCCGTCGAGCCGTCCCGGCTGACAGCACGCCTGAAGGCTTAGGTTAGAGTAAGTGCTTTCTCTGAAAGGACTTTGAAAACCTATTTAGCCTGGCGTAGGGAACGATGCAAATGTCTCCATAATACTTGAGGATATTGTTTTATACATTAAATGTATTGTTCGTGTCGTCGTCGTCCCATAGAAGTATTTTGCTGAACATATACCGAAGTCCCTTGGAGGGCCCACTAATTTTTTTTTATTCCACTACAAGTTAGCCCTTAGATGACGCAGTCAAAGATGGTTGCGGGCTAACCTATTAGGTGTTAGCATTATTATTATTACATTATATCTCATGAAACAGGAAGTATAATGTCTGTCAATTTGACTCGTTTCATGTCATTCGATTTAATCTACGGATACGGGCGCCATATTGAAAATAGTTAGTATAAATACGAGTGTTTTGACGATGGTAATTCAGTCTCCTACCGGCAGACTCAGCGATTATTGAATACTGTTGTGTATAGGTCGTAATTTGATTTTGAGCTTAACGAGAGCAATTGTGGCCGGATCAAATGAAAATTATCTTTAAGTTTAGCCAACTTTTATCTAATTACATTAAATCTCTCGTGAAACCTCTACACGTTTAGCCGTTTACTCGTGCCAGTTTCAAATGAGAGGACAAATATATTAAAACCCTAAGTCGCTTACATAGGGTTATAGCAATGGGTTGATATGATGACGATGAGTGTTAGACTAGAATCCATACTTCCATATATTATAAATGCGAAAGTGTGTCCGTCTGCTACGCTTTCACGGCCCATCTGTTCAACCGATTTAAATTAAATGAAATTTGGCACAGGGATGAGTTCCTATCCTGGGGAAGGACATCGGCTACTCCCGCGGGGACCAAAAACCTTTATCCACGCGGACGAAGTCGCGGGCATCATCTAGTAGGTCATCATCATCATCATCATCATCACCTAAATATACATATTGTGTACACAGAGTATTCGGTGACTGCGCGTAGGTAAAGAAATTATAGCCTGTCTCATAAATTCAGTTCATTCAAAGTACCTAAAACTATTTACCTATGAAATTATAAGAGGCAGCGAAATGGATTAAGGAATTAGTATGAGCCAATTTACTATTTTCATACGATTATTATTTCATGTGTCCTTAAATGTAGGATTTATTTTACAATGATCGATATTATTTTCTTTCAAGAACACGATCTCGTTACGGGCAATATCTAATATGGGAATCTGCTAATCCAATTATTCTTTGTTCAACGCAAATTGTTTTCTGAACTAAAAATACAATATGGCACTCAATAACAACAATGATAATAAAATTAAAAGTCACATATTTTGTATTTGGAGATAGGATATAACCATAGATTTAGGATTGGTCTCAATCCTAAATCTATGGATATAACATGTATATAATTTTTTTTGAATCTACTACACGTTAACCCTTGACTGCGATCTCACCTGGCGGTAAGTGATGATGCAGTCTAAGGTGGTAGCGGGCTAACCTGTTAGGGGCATGGCAGTTTTATTAAACCCATACCTACCCCTAATCGGTTTCTACACGGCATCATACCGGAACGCTAAATCGATTGGCGGCACGTCACCCTCCCTCACGTGGAAGACTCCCACCAGGCCTGACCAGGGAATATTCAGAAATTATGAATTCCCAAATTGATCCTGCTGGGAATAGAACCCGGTACCGCCGCACGTTGAGAACAGGTCTGGATGAAATTTGGTACAGAGATAGATTATAATCTGGAATAACACATTTTTATTCAGGAAAAACAGCTCCCGCGGTAACAAGGTTTGGATGAAATTTGGTACAGAGATAGACTAATGGTTCGCCCCGAACTGAGACCTCGCGGCGCCGTCTATTGACATAGATGTGAAATTCTGTTAAAAATACTGAAGCTCATTAAAAATTGAATAATTCCGTTTCCTTACAATATTTATCTAATTTTAGTATTTGTTGTTCAAGTAGGTACAGGATATAATTCAAATAATTGATCAAGTTTCAGGCTTAGCCTTTCAGAAAATTTAGAGTTCTGAGGTCAACTTTGGACGTTAGAAAATCTCCACTTTGAAAGCCCCCCATTTCGTTAATTTTGGGGGAAAAATTAAAATAAATTTTTCGCAAACTTATTTTAACGCCGCTCGGTTTAGTGTTAAAGTGTCCATTTAACAGTCGACAGTTAATTTTTTTGGTCGCTCGATTAATAATTTCCCAAAAAAAAAAACTATTGCGTAAATATCAGACTCAGTTGAAATTGGTTGCGCCGATTATATTGATAAGGTGATACATGAAAACAATGTATCTCTGTACAAGTGATGGTTACTATTATGTACTGTATATAACGGAAGACCTGCAAATGGATGCTGTGATCGATATGCGTGCTAGTCATTGTGTGCGGTCTGCGCTGCCGCTGGAACAATCGCATTATCAGCGAGCATTCCAGTCGTTTGAGCCATTTCCGTTACAGTTGTACCTCTGAAGCGACCAACCATCAGTAATTTCCGTTGCAATTGTAGCTCTGAAAATGCACACGCCACCGTTTTAAACCGACTTCAAGTAATGCATGCCTCCCTTTTCCTTGTAAGGTAATTTAGCACTAGCTATTATTTGGCCGCCCGCTCAATCACTGTCATGCAAAAAATCACGACGATTCGTAGCTCGGTTCCGGTGTGGCTGAAGGACAAACCAACAAAGTAAAAAATTGCATTTAGATATATGAGCATACTAGCTAATGCCCGCGACTTCGTCCGCGTGGATTGAGTTTTTTTAGTTCCCGCGGGAGCTGTTTTTTCCTGAATAAAAATGTTTTATTCCAGATTATAATTGACCGAGCGAAGCGAAGGTCTCTGAGTCTACTTGAGTGAATTGGCACTTGTCCGTCCGTCCGTCAGTCCGTCCGTCTGTCAGATCATTATAACTTCTGAATTACTGAACGTAATAGCTTCAGCTTCAAATATAATATGTAAACCAATGGCCTCCCGCCGAATATGGCTGAAAAAGTTATAAAAATCTTTATTTCAAGGGGGCTCTCATAGAAGCGAATGCGAAGTAAAATATTTTTTATAAAGTTACATAGGGTTGCGGTATATCATTTTAAAGATAATTAGGAATATGTAGTGTCAAAAAATATATTTTTTTTAATTTTTCCCCTTAAATTGACGAAATGGGGGGCTTTCAAACTGGAGATTTTCTAACGTCCAAAGTTGACCTCAGAACTCTCAATTTTCTGAAAGGCTGAGCCTGAAACTTGATCAATTATTTCAATTATATCCTGTACTTGAACAACAAATACTAAAATTAGATAAATATTATAAGGAAACGAAATTATTTAATTTTTAATGACCCTCAGTATTTTTAACAGAACTTCACAATGGTGTCAATAGATGGCGCTAATGTTAAAAGTTACATATTACAAAATATCGTTAAAACTATAATATGGATACCGCGAGGTCTCAGTTCGGGGCGAACCGCTAGTAATGTGTTTGCTCTTTGTTCATCATATTGATTTTAAACTTTGAGCAGTTTTTGTTGGCACCAGATATGTATGATATAATATATCTGACATAGTACCATTACTAAAATTCTACATCAATGCATAGTACAATCAACTTGGAATAGGTGGCGCGCGAGTCGCATTGCAAAGCTTACCGAGCATGCTCGAAGTAATCGGGTATTTAGAGTTTTAAAAGCTGGTTCCGTTTTTTTAATTTGAAAAGCCCACAAACTTAGATCTGGCCCTGCCAAAATAGGAGAACATTTTTTTGCCTGTTAATTTTTTGTTTTTATTTTGTTTTTGATATAATACTACGCCGCCGCGACGCCGTCATCGGGACAGTTAAGTTTGTGGGACTATAGCTATACCAACGTAGAAACATAGTTACCAACATTGTTTCAATTTTCATTGTGAACTATTTCAATTACAGCTAGGTAATCGTAATCCAACAGGGCATGAGAACCATTTATTTCGTATCCTTTTGTTTCTCCCTGATATCTGAAGCGCCCGTAATTGCATTGAATTCGATACTTTTTATCAGTTATATCTATTCCTTGTATTCGTGTTAATGAGAAAGCCAGAGGATGGATGGATTTTGGATGGATTTTGGATGGATTTTGGATGGATGGATGGATGGATGGATGGATGGATGGATGGATGGATGGAAACAAAAGTCAAACTGAAACGTTTTGTTTGAAATTGTTAACTCAATCCTGATACGCGTATTCTTTCACTAGATGACGCCCGCGACTTCGTCCGCGTTGATTAAGAGTTTTTGATTCTTAATTTTCCGGGATAAAAATAGCCTAGGTTCTTCCCCGGGATGCAACCTGTCTCTATACCAAATTTCATTAAAAAAATTATTTCCAAAAAACCGTCTTCCAACGCCACTGTAAAGTTAAAAATAATTTTGATTTCTACACACTATGTTGAAGTTGGGCGAGCCTGATGGACTTAATTTTTGGACTTTTTATGGAACCACCTCGAGAGCTCTCTAACGACTGAAAAAAAATTTGTTCAAATCGGTTCAGAAACCACATACATACATACATTTTTAAAAACACGCGCCGAATTGACAACCTTCTTCTTTTTTGGAAGTAGGTTAAAAATCGGTCGAAAATATGGGCTGTGAAAACGTAGCAGACAGACAGACACACTTTCGCGTTTATAATATTAGTATGTATATGGATTTTAAATTAAAGGTCCAAATATCAATATTCTATTCTATATCTTAGAGGATAACTTGAATATTGGCAGATTTTCATACAAACTTTCCTACATATTTTGCCATTGACATTTCTTATCATACAATTTGAAATTTCATTCATCTTCCACCTGCCTTAGTACCTATTCATTAAAATTTGTTTATTATCTAACCGAATTTTAATTTTGTTTCATAATAAAAACTGACACTATATAGATTGATCAATACTTTCATTTCTTTGATTTTATAACATTGCATATTTTTTTCCATTGCTATATAATTTTCCTTTTTTATATGTAATATATAGAACATCATAGATTTTAAAACATTTCTTACTCGTTGCCTCCATCTAACGAAAGTTCCTTTATAGTATTGAGTTGTTATTGTCGTAGGGATATTGTAGTTCGACGCGTTTCTACTAGGTGGCATTTATTTTCTCGTTACCGTTGATTTAAAATAAAAATATTGTTTTGTAAAATTGAATTATGTCTACATTTCATATGACCTAGTAAATAATAACAAAAACCATGCCCCATCCCTGAGTCGTTGTCATCCATAGATTCATTATATTTATTGCATTGGTTTCGCCAACCTTTACGTCAGGGTTGCCAGGTGTACGGTAACTGCCGATTCTTAGGGTAATTAACGGTCCAACGTTAACGTCAGACGTGCCGTCAAGCAATTAGCGTTCTGGTACGATGCCTTGTGAAACCGATTAGGGGTACAGGTTTAATATAACTGCTATACCCCTACCAGGTTAACCCGGTTTTTTAATCCACTGCAAGTTAGCCCTTGACTTGGATCTCATCTGGTGGTAGATGATGATGCAGCAGAAGATACTAAGATGGGGGGCTAAAGTGGTAGGGAGGAAGCAGTTACAATTTGAAACCCAAACCCCTAAACGGTTTCTACGACACATTGTACCGGAATGCGTGTGTTACTGTTATTTTATACCTGATATGTTATGTCCGCTTAATACTTGTGTAAGGCTTATTTAATCATCTTATTAATTATGTAATATTTATATTCATATTGATATAGATCTCACTCATCAAATGATTAGCGATTCATGAAAGTAGGTATAATAATAAGTCGATAAACGATCTGTTTAAAATCTTTTCTGTTTGTAGTTGACTCAATTGTATGGTAAAGTCTAAAATTAATTGATTACATAATATAATTTAAACCTATTTTTATCATATTATCTTACTAATATTATAAATGTGAAAGTTTGTATGGATGTATGTATGAATTTTTGTTACTCAATCACGCGCCAACGGCTGAACGGATCTGGCTAAAATTTGGCACAGAGATAGATTGTAGTCTGGAATAGCACATAGGCTTCTTTTTATCCCGGAAAATTAAAGAGTTCCCGCGGGAACCAATATACCTCAAACCACGCCGACGAAGTCGGGGGCATTCGCTAGTAAATAATATGTTAAGTTCAAAAAAAAATTATATTTTAAATAGTCTTTCAAAGTTTCAATAAATAAAATCTTTATTTGCAAAATTACAAGGTTCAAAATTATAATTTGGCCTCTAACTCCCAAAAAAGTAAAGACTAGTGTGTTATGGGAGTTAGTGCCTTCCCGATTACATAGGAGCTATTTTTGCAATATTGGCTAAGGTTAACAATTATAAAAAATCAATATATTATTTGTTTATGACTACTTGTAAGTTTTGATTGGATAAAAGAGATGGAAAGTCGTACGATAGGGCGTGGCTAAGCGATAACGAATTCACTTCTGGCGGCATTTGAAAGTTTAAAATATACCTATTTTGTTGTAATTTTAAGGGAAGAAAACGAGTCCAATGTAATATTAATAAACTGGAGTTTATATAATCGTCGAGTTGTTTGAGACTATCTGACCCTACACTGTACAGTTTACTTGTATACTATGAACTAGATTTTAGAGGAATGTGCAGCCCCAGAAAAGTCGAAAAGGCTTAAGGTGCCAGCGGAGGGTAAATTGCCCATACAAACGTAATACAAAAAATATGTTTGTAATTCGATAATATTTCCACCATATTATTCGATTATTAAGATTGAACTTGTATTTATCTAGGTCCCTGGATAATTATTTTTTCAAAATACTTTTCCAAAATTAAATATAAGCACATTGCGTTTTGCATGTTTTTACGACACGACTAACACGAAGTTAAAAACCCAACAATTTTTCATTCATCATTTTAGGTATTCACGGAACAAGACTAAATGTATAACAAATTCTGTACGGTCATATTGCTATCGCGCTTGCACACGATCATGTTTCATCAACCAAATAGAGATAGCGATATGCCGGCAAAATATTTGCGGTTCGAATAGAAGTTGCGAGCGGCGTTCGGCGGCCTCTAAGGGCTTAAATTTCTATGCTGATAAATAAATTGGATTGAAATGATGGAAATTAAAAATTCTCAAATAGGATCGAACCCAAAGTCTCTCACATATGGGACCACAGCACTCACCGGTGCGCCAAGGAGGTCATCCAGAAATCCAAATGAATTAAATTACCTAGTCAAATACCATTTCCTCGTATGTGTATGTAAGGTGTTTCCATATGTAGTCGCGGGCAACACTGCTTCTGTATAAAAAGGACCGGCTCGGTCGTCCCGCATTTTTCGGAATTCTACCATTTCACCATCATTAATTCATTACCATTCAATTTCTACAAACTATTGCCTTAGTGTGCTTTCATGTTAACAGCTAGTTTGTGTTTATAGTGATATAAATTACATCATCGCTTTTATATTTTATATTCGTGACGGCAATTCTCGAGTAAGTATATTTTATGCAATGAACCTGTGTAATTTTTCGTGGGTTTTTGAACAAGTAATGCCCAATATATAATGTTAACGATACGTCGTATCAAACATACGCGAAATAGTTTAACTTTGTCCATTTTTGGAATCAAAATAGAGATCCAATAGAAATTCTTCACAGACGCCACGTGTCCGTTAACGAAGGTAGGTCAGTAATTTTTTAAGGAATGTGTTTTTCTGTATTAGCTTTTGTTATCAACAATATTATTGGCAAAGATTTATGAGGATCGATATTTTACATTCAAAATAATCAGCCATTTGGTTTGCTTATATTTTCGTTTTTTTTCAGTTATTAGTTAACTAGCTAATGTAGGTACGTAGCTTCGCACGCGTGGATTGAGGTTTTTCGGTTCCCGCAGGAACTCTTTAATTTTCCGGAATAAAAAGTAGCCAATGTGTTATTTCAGACTATAATCTATCTCTGTGCCAAATTTCATCCAGATCCGTTCAGCCGTTGGGGCGTGATTGAGTAACAAACGTCCATCCATACATCCAAACTTTCGCATTTATAATAATTACTAGCTGACGCCCGCGACTTCGTACGCGTGGATCGAGGTTTTGTGGTTCCCGCGGGAACTCTTTAATTTTCGGGATAAAAAGTAGCCTATGTGTTATTCCAGACTATAATCTATCTCTGTGCCAAATTTCATCCAGATCCGTTCAGCCGTTGGGGCGTGATTGAGTAACAAACATCCATCCATACATCCATACATCCATACCGACATCCATACATCCAAACTTTCGCATTTATAATTTAAAAGTAAAGTAAGATTTGATGATTTGAGCAGATTTTTTGCACACATTCAAGACGTGGTTATCTATATATATAAAAGCGAAAGGTCACTGACTGACTGACTGACTGATCATCACGATATCTCAGGAACTATAAAACATACAGACTTGAAATTTGGAAGGTAGGTTCCTTCTATTGTGTAAACGTCAGCTAAGAAACGGTTTTGGGAAAATTTACCCCTAAGGGGTTGAAATGGGGGTTGGAAGTTTGTATGAAAGTCCTTTGTTTTTGAAGTTAGACACATGAAAATTAGCATTTAAGTTATAAGTTTAAAATAA
The DNA here is from genome assembly GCA_923060345.2 of Erebia aethiops. NCBI lineage: Eukaryota > Metazoa > Arthropoda > Insecta > Lepidoptera > Nymphalidae > Erebia > Erebia aethiops. The sequence goes on along the minus strand of OV281079.1, from coordinate 1,092,845 downwards.
TAAAAATCTGTATAATTTTTTTTCCGAAAATCTACCCCAAAGAGGGTTAAATGGGGGTTGGAAGTTTGCATGATGGTTCTAAGTTTTTGAAGTTACAGACTAGAAAATCGGGATTTAGGTTATCAGTTTTAAATTATAATAACCTGTATAAGTACTTTTTCGAAAATCTACCCCAAAAAGGGTGAAATGGGGGTCGGAAGTTTGTATGAAAGTTCTATGTTTTTGAAGTTAGATACTTGAAAATCGGGATTTCAGTTAGTAGTTTTAAATGATAATAACCTGTATAAACCATTTTACGAAAACCCAAACCCCATAACCCCATGTTACAAAGGGTAACATGGGGGTTGAAAATTTGTATGAAAGTCCTATGTTTTTGTAGAAAGAGACATGAAAATTCAGCATTTCGGTTATAAGTTTGAAATAATAAAAATCTGCATAAGCTATATAAAGCCTCTTTAGATAGACTTTTTGCAGCGGGAAAATTTCATAATCTCATATGAAATCAGAAATTGTACGCGGACGAAGTCGCGGGCGACCGCTAGTATTTATATAAAATGACGCATATTTATGTTAGTAGTTTAATATAACTGCCATTCTTCTACCAAGTTAGCCCGCTACCATCTTAGACTGCATCATCACTTAACCACGGTCAAGGGCTATCATTTGTAGTGGAATAAACCTACACATTCCCGCGTTCCTCTTTACCTCGTGCGCGTTTTTCTAATCCGTAACCTTCATTTCTAGGGCAAAAGGCTGAGAAGAGATGTATGAAAAGGACATACAACCGGAACCTGTAGTTATAACCGTCTACGAGCGGGTTTCACCGTGCTCTATCATCGAGTTCTTTTTATTCTTGCCTGCAAAAGAACAGAAACTGATACCAGATTCCAACAGGTGGCTTAAGGTATTCCACACCAGCTTCTTCACTAGCCGCGTGGTCATAATAATTTCCACAAATAGAAAATCTTTTCTAGTGGGTAGTAAGATAACCTATATAAGCAAATGAGTTCCAATTTGCACAGTTTGTAGTTTGTGTAGTAAGTAAAAATAAAATAAATTGATAAATATTAGTTTATTTCGAGTAACAAAGGCTCATATACTAAACTATAAAGACTAGAAAAACAAGACCCGCCGGGTTTGTACTGTATGTTTTCTATCAATTATGTTAGTAAACCTTTTTATAGTTCTAGTTCTTTTTTTTTCAGCATTTTGCCAAGGTGCCGCAGGCGGCCGCTTCGCGCAACTGCTAGACTTGGATAACAACGCCATTTAATAATAATACATTCATGGAGAAGCCATTGAATGTATGACTCCTTGGACCTCAGTTATTGTAAATAGAATACCATTGATGGACTTTATATATTAGGTCCATATACCATGTATGACTCAGTACCACAGCTGTCAGCAAGAGAGAATCGTGTAATCATGTTATTCAGGGTAAATTGGACCATCTATGGTTATGGTTATGGTTAACGCTAAATTTCACCTCCAAAAAGCTATAGCAAACAAAGTAGCATTTAAAGTCATCGACTAACCATAAATTACTAAGATTTTGAGTACAATTTTCCTAAAAAAAACTACAGAGGAAAGAAAATATAAGTTTTGATTTTTTCATTGTTTGTTTTTCAAGTTTTAAGTTTCAAGTTTGAATTTAGCGTCTTCCCCCGTCTTCGCACGGTTGCACGGATTATCAAAAGTAAGATACATACAGATGGACAGACACTCAGTCACGCTTTTGCATATATAATATTAGGATGGATCATCGGAATTCGAAAGATAATGAATTAGCAAGTATAGTCCCCACCAAATTATGTGGCCCGGAGGTCTGTTAAGTTTTTTTTTAATTAAACTTTATTTTTAATATATACTAGCAATAGCGACGCTGTCACGGGGTCAGATAAGTGTGCGGAACTATAGCTAATATAAATAATTGATATATTATAAAAGATCATTGCTCATAGCAGTAAATAGGGCTCAAATCGCATTCTTCAATCAATTTTTCTTCTACCTATTTCTTTATTTTAAAGTTTTCGCTTATTTTATGTTTGTGTTGCTTTTTGTATTTGTACCCCCAAATAAAGATTTCTTTATTTCTTTCTAAACCTCTCAATAAATAACAGAGTAGTTGCGAGCATTAAGACGCACGTTTACCTCCTGATAAAAGTTTTATCGTTTTGCCTTGACCCCTGACTTTGTTTTGTAGTTAAGTGGGAAAAACCCAGTGGCATTAACGCTAATAGGCAAACGAAATCATCGTCGCTTCAACTGACAGACGTCCACTGCTATGGGCGAAGTTCTCCTGCATGGATAGTAATTATAGTTTCATGAGTCTATATTAAAGTTCTTGTTAAATATAGCTAGTCAACGTCTTAAGTATATTGAAGTGTCACATGGCTGGCTCATTTTTTGCGCAAGGATCAGCCTGGCTGTCCAACGCGGAAATGCAGCCAGCAAGCATTCTTGCGACCATTCCCGGGCATGATTTATATAGTAATTAGATTAGGCTAGCTAGCTTTAAGTTTTATTAAATTGAATTAAAATGAGGAATGATACTATGATAGTGTTGAATAAAGTAAAGATAAAAAAGAGTCGACAGATAAACTTTTTTTTTCTAATGTTTAGTGTCTATTTGTAATACTAAAGCATGATTAAGAACTAAGTTAATTTTTTAATCCCCTCCAAGCTAGCCCTTGACTGCGATCTCACCTGATGGTAAGTGATGATGCCGTCTAAGATGGTAGCAGGCTAACCTGTCAGGGGCATGGCAGCTATATTAAACCCATACCCCTTCGGTTTCTACACGGCATCGTACCGGAACGCTAAATCGCTTGGCGGCACGTCTTTGCCGGTAGGGTGGTAACTAGCCACGGCCGAAGCCTCCCACTAGACAAATTTAGTATTAGTTGTAATAAGTATTTTATAATGGAGACGGAATTTTTTTGATTATACCGTGGGATACTTGGCTTGATATCAGCGGTTCCCAGATACATGCTTGAGATCGTCACCCCATTGCGCAACTTGAATGTTGCCAGTAGGTATATTCATGTAAAATTGAAATGACAAGGAAGGACTCAAATGACAAGAAGCTTGGCAATAATTTTCTCTAATGGCTCTGATAGTTCTTTAGTTTAAGATGATTTGTGAGATGGTGATAAGTAAAAAAAAAATCCCCGGTTGAGTTTGTTGTGGGCTCTTCTAAGACCGTTAGGGTGCGTTTGGAACCCTCGTAGCTTAGCTTTAAGATACCGTAGATAACTGATTATCACCATCATGTTTTATATGTAACTAGCCGAGCCATATATAATATGGGACCAAGGCAGTCACTAAGAGATAAATTTAAAGAAATCAATATTATGACAGTGCACAACCAATATATATTTGAAAATTTAGTACACGTGCATAAGCACATTGATAAATTCAAGAAGAAAAGTGATTGTCATAATGTCAATACTAGACATAAAAATAAACTTGTAATGCCTGTTTCTAGGCTTAGTAAAACTAGCAATTCATTTGTTGGAAACAGTGTCCGCTTCTATAATAAGCTCCCAGAAGACATGTTGAAGATGTCTCTGAATAAGTTCAAAGTTAATGTAAAACGTAAACTCATTGAAAAGTCTTATTACCATGTAAAGGACTACTTAAACGACAAGGAAGCCTGGCAATAATTTGCTCTAATGTCTCTGATAGTTCCTTAGTAAGAATATTTGTGAGATGGTGATAATTAAAAAAAAAAAAACCCGGCTGAGTTTGTTGTGGGCTCTTCTCAGACCAGGGCGCGTTTGGAACCCTCGTAGCTTTAGTTTTAAGATACCGTTACCCATTATCACCATCATGCTTTTTAAATACTTATGTAATTTTTAGACGAAAATAAGTGTACCTACAGTGTACCTATATTTAATGAATAAATGACTATGACTAGCTGATGCCCGTGTTATTCCAGACTATAATCTATCTCTGTGCCAAATTTCATCCAAATCCGTTCAGCCGTTGGGGCGTGATTGAGTAACAAACATCCATCCATACATCCATACCGACATCCATACATCCAAACTTTAGCATTTATAATATTAGTAAGATAAAATTGGACGTCAATAAGTGTATACAGTGTATCTAATTTGAATAAATAAATATAAATATATTGATTAATTGATTGATACTATTCAACCAAAAAAGTATGGTAGGCTTAAAAATATACAAAAAAACTCTAATATGGACTCTTACGGAAGCTACCCTAATTATTTTCAATTCTGTACTCTTCTGTAAAACAAAACATGCTAAATAAAAATATACTTGTTTTTTTAACATTTTTTTCACGATTTAAATAAATATAATATAAAAATAAATGTTCTTTCGCAACACTATTAGCGACACGTCGTCTACAGATAAGATTAGATATGGCTCTCTTCATCAGCCGCTGGTCGCTGGGTGACCCTGATCCTTGTTATCGGTCCAATAATTAGCTACTGTGTTGCTGAGCCATGTCAACTATTACCTATTCTGTGGCCACTGTCGCTGGCAATATGGCATCATACGCACAGATCGGCTATTCATATTGTTTAGTACGTATTATCATACTTTATTCTAATACTGAGATTGAGTTTTATACCGCAATTTTTGCAATTTCTGCAGGGATCTCTAATTTTTTGAAAATAAAATATAGCCTATTTTACTCGTTGATGAAGTAGCTTTCTATAAGTGAAAGAATTTTTAAAATCGGTTGAGTAGTTTTTGAGTTTATCCATTACAAACAATGACCTTCTATACACATAGAAGATTTGTATAGAAGGTCATTGATTACAAACAAACAAACAAATCTTTCCTCTTTATAATATTAGTTTAGAAATTTCATAAGCTATAAATAAAATTTATTAATTCTTAATTTAAATTTTTCCTGTTAGTCTTTCTTGGAGTAAGGTTTATGTTTACTACATTATTTAATCACTTTCTGAAGATATTAGATACTATTATCCCGGAAATTCTACTACTTATTGTGTAATCTATACTAATATTATAAATGCGAAAGTTTGGATGGATGGATGTATGGATGGATGTTTGTTACTCAATCATGCCAGAACGACTGAACGGATCTGGCTGAAATTTGGCACTGAGATAAATTATAATATAATAGAAATAGCACATAGGCTACTTTTTATCCCGGAAAATTAAAGAGTTCCCGCGGGAACCAAAAACCCTCAAACGACGCAGACGCAGTCGCGGTCATCAGCTAGCACAAGTCATATAGCTCCCGACAGGATCTAAAAATAGGAATGAACTTTAAAGCTCTGTACATTTTGAAAGGTTGCACTCTGAAAGGGCGAGCGAGCTGCCTGAAAGCGCTCGATCAACGATGGTTTCTCACTTGCAGGTACTTGTAGGTATGCTGGCAATGTATGGCCACGTCACAGAATACTATGGCTGCATGATGAGTCTCACTAAAAGAGAAATAGATCAGAGATCAGAGCTCATTGATGCTTGCACGTCAACAAGCATGTATGAACTCCTTAAACAGTTCGAGTTATACGTTTTGAGCTGTCAAATGATTACGATTTGCTTAACAATAGGGATGATGCCGACTCAATCAAATCAGCAACTCTTTACCAAACTTAAAAACACGCTTCTATTATGGAAGATGTATGAAATTCACAATAGCGACGTTAACTTTCAACGCACTATTTTTCTTTAATCTATATTTTAAAATGGTTATCAAACTTAAAACTAACAGATGATGTGAATTTTAGGTCTTTTAGAACACCCTCTATTTAATAATCAGTTATAAATAATTTATTTTTGTCATAGGCATCATCCCTATTGGGCCTCAGGTCAACCCAATTAAGAGGCCTAGCGTCCAAACCACTAGGGCTATTTAGCCTGTCACCGCTCTAATAAAAACGTCCCGTTTATGAAATTAGGAATGCCTTGGCAACTAGACGATATGACTAACTGCGAAACCAGTTTCTAAAATAGGTACAGTTCCACAAACTTATCTGACCCGGTGGCCAAATTTGGAACAAATTTTTATACCTGTTTACAAGCGACGCTGACACCCGGTCAGATAAGTCTGCGATGTGAGACATGCTATCAAAAAGTAAACCATATTGTGTTGTATCATGTAGGTATGACTAACTAACTAAAAACAAATCACAATATAAAGTTTGAAACTCATATGGAGTTTCAAACCATATCGAAATTCGAAAACTCGGAACAGATTTATGTTTATGTACAATGTTTGCTGCAAATAAAATCTCATTTTGTTTCATTCGTTTCATTTTCATTTCTTTATTATGAGATATATAACTATATATATGAGGTATAACTGTTAGGGTTCTGTACCAAAAATTACTCTATTAGCGGGCTGTATCTCGAGAAACCGTAATAGGGACAACAATAGGCATGATGCCAACTCAATCAAATCAGCAACTCTTTATCAAACTTAAGGCGCTGTAAGCTCACGAGATGAAAAACACAGGCGCGCGGGGGTGAAATCGAGCAAGCGCATGTCGCAAAAAATGCAGGAAATAATTTGTAAAAAAAATTATTTACTTTTCAATACAAATGAATCTGACAATGTGTTTGATTTGGAAATATGAATTTTATCTTATATGTCTAGAGCTAATTATTGGTTTCAATAAGGAGAAAATTTGTTTTAAAAGGCAAATTAAAGTTGTATTGTTATTAGTATGTTTAAAATAAATTTCAATGCAGAGATTTTATTTTAATTGTGTTTTGAGATGCGTCAATGGCTGCTCAAAGGTCTTGAAAACAGCACATTATTTTTACAAGCATGCATTATGTCACCGTTTGATGGATACACTGCTTTTAAAAAACCCCGCGCGTCTAGTATGGAGGTTTGTATGAAATACATAGTTGTGACGACATCTAATTTGAACACACTTTTTTCTTACAGCTATAGTTTAAAATGGTTATCAAACGTAAAACTAACCGAAGATGTGAATTTTAGGTCTTTTAGAAGACATAGAAACAGACATAAAAATAATTTAATAAATATAATCAGACGAAATAATTTTTTTTTGACAAGGCATCCCTATTAAAATTTTCACTGTGTATTTGTATTGCCACTATATTAAATTTAAAAAAAATAAGGGAGCCTCCATAACTACAAGAAACGTGTTTTTCCAGCGTTTTTCGCTTTTGAATCGTAATACTTAGACACAAAATTTTCAAAGAGTGAGTAATATAGTTGGTATTGTGGCGGTCTTCGCAGACCGCACATTAACAACACGAAGAGCCTGAATTGCGATTACGAAGTTTTCTCTGAATTACGTTTTATATACAACTGCCTAAGATCAATGGTCAGACCAGTGGTCCCCGAGCACAACACCCGCTCGGAGGATGGTCGTATTGTTACGGTCGAGCCATATCACCTGCTCCCGTATATTTATAACTCATTATTTGTTGTTATACGTATATAACAACAAATAATGAGAATACTAAAAAGTTACAAGTTAATGGGTCTCCAAATCCAATTGTTTGCTTTGTCGTACTGCAAAACAGAAATGGCTACTCTAGCACCACTGGCTCGTGCACTACGCTTGCTCAATAATCTGATGCAAAACATTTGGAACTGGACATTTTTCACACCCCACCGCCATTAAACAAATAAAATCTTTTTCACCTCTCATGCTCTAAAAAGATGTCGTTATAGCTTAGCTTATGCGGACCAAAGTTAACATTTAGGGTCTAGGGATTGAAGTCTTTTTATTTAATTTTTGCCGTATTATTCTCATATCGGTATATATGTCACCGTAAGATTGTAAAAACCGTTAGATTGTAATATATAACGTTTTTTATCTCGATAGATTGTAAACTGTCGACAGATTGTGAACCGTAAAATACTGCTTACAATTTAACGCATTATTTTTCGGTAAACTGTAATGTATTAGGTATATTAACCCGATAGAACCTGGCCGGGCACTACCTGAATATTCATATCAAACCCTAACCTAACCTATAGTACGCGCGCGAGTTGAATGCAGAGTAAATGTATGGTGATACTTACATTTACTCTGCATTCAACTCGTACGCGAACTGTACAAGAAAGAGACAAGAAAACGTAAATACAATAAATATTTCATAAATTAATTGAACGGTTCACAATCTTTCGACAGTTTACAATCTCGCGGGATAGAAACCGTTAGATTATAATCTAACGGATTTTACAATCTTACGGTGACATATACATCTCGTATGAATGACTTTATGGACAATCTACTATTTTAGAGTAGAAATAATATTTGTATAATTGTGATGGTCATGCTAGTGTAATTTTATCTATGAAAATTTTAGTGAGTAAACATTTTTTTTTGTTAAGATTTATTTAAGTAATTACTAATTACCTATGTATATTATTATTATGTTTAATTTGTAATTGTTGTTGTAGTTGTAGGTATTTTTGTAGCCAGGGGAGACGAATTGAGCAATAAAGAATAAAAGAACTTGTATTTGAAAAGTTGGTAGGTACATAAATCTTGCACGATAATACGGAACCTCTCGTGGGCGGGCCCGGCTCGCACTTGGCCGGTTATTTTCTAGGAAAGCGAGTGTTCATTCCAATGCACTTATCCTACTTCGCTACACACATCTTACGCTTCCAATTCAATTTGCCCGATGCAAGCGCCGTGACATGGAAAACTAATAAAATCTACTTTCATATTTTCTTATTATTTCATTCTTGTAAACGACAAAGCTTTGTCAAGGGATTCTCAACGGTTGTTGTTCTCAACCTGCAATAAATGTGAAGCACTAATAATAACAAGGGAAGGACGAGTGGCGTATAGCTGCGATAACGCATATCATGAATGCAAAGAAAGAAGGAAAGAATAACATATTTATTCAATGATGGTGTCACAAACAAACAATCACTTATCATATTTTCGTAATAGTACGTTGTAATGCTTGTCTGTGACACCACCCAGAATGGGTGTACAGCTCAGCCTCTTGTCAAAACTTGCACTTGCACGTTTTGTGCAGGGCGCCCACAATCAATACTATTGTTAATTGTTAAGCACAGTTGTCCCAAGTCGGTAAATGGATGAGAGGCCGAATTTAGCTTTTTAAGTTCCTACATGCCTCGGCGAGCACGTTAACCCTCGCGTCGGTCCCGGTTACTATATTTGATAGTAATCGTTACAAACCTAAAAATTAACTCTTGCTCCTTGGTAGGTACCTACATGAACAGAAACAGGAAATACCAATGCGTGGTCGGGTATGGGTTAATTAATTTCACTTCACTTCAATTTCACTTAAGTTTTGAGATATAACTTGATTGTTTTTACCAGGAACAAGTGTTACACTTTACACTTATTTACACTGCCCAGTTCCAGTTACCACTGCAAAAAACCGGTTTCCGCAGCAAAGGGGAAATGAACGCGAAATGGCTAAGCGGAATGGACTCTGTGCAGACAATATAGGTTAACACTTCCATTAACAAAGAGTTGTGACAGTCGCCTTTATGAGCGAACACTCTTTCTGAACTCGTTTTGCTCGCTCAGTCTTTTCCGCTAACTCTTTGATGGTGAAAGCGCTTGTACGCAGCTTTCCTCTGAAACCCCTCAAAGTATTTGCGTGTCACATCCTTCCACTTCCTCCTCTATGTTTGCGATGCAATCGTCATGACATGAAAAACTGATAAAGTTTACGTCGTCCCTTGCTATGGCCATATTATACATTACCTATTCTGTGATATCATTGTAGTTTTGAGTAAACACAGTGGGTGGAAGGTGTGTTGTAAAAATCGCAGATCAATATTTTACCAGTGGGTAAGTAGGCCCGATTAAAATAGAAATCAGATAATATCAAGGTTCCCTGAAACGCGTGGCCGGGGGACACGTGCATACGACTCAATCATATCATACTGGAATCAGCAACGGTTTGCCGGTAGGGTGGTAGCTACTAGCTAGCCACGGCGGAAGCTTCCCACCTGGACTTATTATATACTGGTAATTTACACAATAGACGCATATAATAACTATACGTAAATTGGCAAGGCTTCACGTAGTCGCTCCATACAATTTTTATTGTGTGTCGCCATAAAAAGACTCCGTGGGGAAAATGCGCTATTCTATTGTATCACTTGTTTCTTTCTAGTGTATGCGGCGTTAAATGGCGTATTATGTAATCGACTTCGAAAAAGTAAAAACTATGACAAACCATGACAATTTCTAAGTTCTATTCAATAAACGATGTTTGTGAGATGGTGATAATAAAAAAAACGGCTGAGTTTGTTGTGGGCTCTTATCAGACCAGGGCATGTTTGGAACCCTCGTACCTGATTATCACCGTCATGTTTCGGAAGTCAATAAGTGTACAGTGTACCTAAATTGAATTAATAAATATTGATTGATTGATTGATTTATGATTTGACAAAAACACAGCAAGTGAAATAGGCATTGAAAAACCTATGGATATAGGTAATCGGTATATATTTAAGAGGAATTCATTCGGTATATATTTAAGAGGATTTCATTTCGGGGTATGCATGATAGTCTATTTTAAATTATTCATCAATTCTAAGTCATTATCAGTGTTATACGTGTGCAATATAATAAAGCTTTTAGGGCTTTTAAGTGTTGCAGCGCATCAGGGATGTTTGCTGATTTCTTCTAAGTGTTATTGTTTTAATCTAATTGTTTATTTGCAATCATGTGCAAAAAATATGACCTAAGAAGCATTTGACTTTGTATACCGTAAAATCCTGCATAGGAAGTTGCACCTACGAGATATGGAGTGCGTGGCACAATTTTACCCAATGACATGTCAATATAATAAGTGTATGGTTTTACCAGTTTTAGAGTTCTATTTCACGTTTTACTGGTAGAACACAGGTTACATAAGTAATCAGAATATATCTAGACTAGTATTATAAATGCGAAAGTTTGGCTGGATGGATGAACGGACCTGGATGAAATTTCGTAGAGAGATATATTATAGTCTGGAATAACACATAGGCTACTTTTTATACCGGAAAATGAAACCTCAATCCACGCGGACGAAGTCTCAGGCATCACCTAGTGTCCAATGAAGTTGACAGAAATAGTTACTATGACAACCTAAGGACAACAAATCAGTATCAAGACACGCGGCAGCGTGTCCGCCAAGTTCAAAAATTAATTTTACATGATTTATGTACTTGCTGCCCGCATTTGCGTATTTGTCTATATACCAATATTATAAAGAGGTAAAGTTTGTGAGATTGTAGGGGGTAATCTCTGGATCTACTGAACCGATTTTGAAAATTCTGGTACCAATAGAAAGTCACATTATTTGGCTATATATTGAAAAATTAGGGAGTTCCCGTGGGAATTTAAAACTTATTTCACGCGGACGAAGTCGCGGGCATCTGTTAGTACTTAATAATTCTTTGAATGACAGTAATTACATATGCCATATAAACCACGGAGACTAATTTACTTTATTAACAAGAGAATGTAAATTTACAAAACCTTTACAATCATGCCGAGTTATCGAGTCAACATCTTCTGAAATTGCTCCGGTGTCAGAGTGAAACGTACTCGTATGTTGACAATAATTTGGAAGATTGGTGTGGTGTGGTGTTGTGCCGGTGCGAATTGCTGGCAACTGGGCGGTGAATATCGCCAGCTGCAAGTGCAAGATACACACTGTACCTACCATATATAATTCTCTAGGTGCAGCGGCGGATTATCATAATATTATAAATGCGAAAGTCAGTTTGTTTGTTGGTTTGTCCGTCAATCACGCTGCAACGGAGCAACGGATCGACGTGATTTTTGGCATGGGTATAGTTGAGGACCTAGAGAGTGACATAGGCTACTTTTTATCCCGGAAAATTGAGGAGTTCCCGCGGGAATCCAAAAAAACTTATTTCACGCGGACGAAGTCCCGGGCCTCGGCTAGTAGCCTAATAAGTTAAACATCTATGTAGTTCCTTCATTATCATCCACTTCCGCAAAATAACGCCTGCTTCTATCCATACTCCGCTCGATGTTACATACGGAGCCACATCTAATCTTAAGTCCTAACTTACAACTTAAATTGTAGTGACCCATCCCGATGCTAGGAACGAAGTCACGGGAGTCACGCCTTCGGGAGTCAGGGCAGGTGACGTAAGCGCCTTCGAAGGTGGTCTCGAGTTAGCAGAACGCTGCGTTATCGTTTTTCGGAGGGCTATCCAAAGTCGCTAGCTTGCACATAACACACTTTTAATTGTTTATATTGTTTGGTTATATTATTTTTTATTTTGGACATCGCCATTAAGGATATGTGATGTGGCAGTGTTTTCATAAAAGATAAAAGTAAGTATTTGAACTAGCATTTTGTAATTTTTTGTTGATGTTTTTGATACCTTCTTAATTCAATAATTACTGGTTTTCATGCTCGCAATTAAACTAATTTAAAAGATTTGTACACCACACTATATGGTGTAAAACTTCAGAAAAACTAAAATAAATAATAAATTTTGACGACCTCCGTGGCGCAGTGTTGAGCGCTGTTGTTTTAACGTGCGGAGGTCCCGTGTTCGATCCGCGGAAGGGTCAATTTGGGAATTTATAATTTCTGAATTTTCCCTGGTCTGGCCTGGTGGGAGGCTTCGGCCGTGGCTAGTTACCACCTTACCGGCAAAGACGTGCCGCCAAGCGACTTAGCGTTCCGATACGATGCCGTGTAGAAACCGAGTAGGGGTATGGGTTTAATATAACTGCCATGCCCCTAACAGGTTAGCCCGCTACCATTTTAAACATCATCACTTACGAGTACCAGATGAGATCGCAGGCAAGGGCTAACTTGTAGAAAAAAAAAAGATTTGATTTGAAAAAATGCGCCTCCCTGGTGCGTAGAGTTGCGGGTCAGAGCAGCACCACCCGGAGTCATAAGCATGACAGCCAGCAGGCTTGACTGCTGCTATGAACCGTTGCTGAAGGGTTTCAGCTGGTCTAGAAATCATACACCTAGTAACGATTTATTTAGTCATTTCTCTCGCTGCGTCGTATTCCTCATTGCTGAGGGTCGTGACACCTTTCCATTAATCAAATAATGGCAGGGTTTTTTTGGGATGATTATGCGGTGGGTTCCCAGGTCCTTCCACACACGACTCGATTACTACTATGTATGTCGAGTAATATTTCAACTCTGGCATGAAACCTCGCGATGTTTTCTCTCACCGTTGATACAAGTAATATTTAATTTCTCAAAACGGACATTACACCGAAAAGTTAGACGTCGTCCGGGGCTCGAACCCGCGACCATGACAAGGAAGCTTGGCAATGATTTTCTCTAATGGCCCTGATAGTTCCTTAGTTAAGATGATTGTGAAATGGTGATAATGAAAAAAAAAAAAAAACCCGGCTGAGTTTGTTGTGGGCTCTTCTCAGACCAGGGCGCGTTTGGAACCCTCGTAGCTTTAGTTTAAGATGTCGTACTGTCGTTATCACCATTATATTGTTACTCGTATATGTTATAAATAACCGAACGTCAATAAGTGTAGTATACCTACCTAAATTGAATAAACGTTCTTTGAGTTTGAGTTTGAGTTTGACCACCTCTATAGGAGGCCGAACGTTTGAAGCCCCTAGGCTATCACCGTTAACATGATAACCAGTTAGGAAAACTTGTGCCACTTATGAAATGTCATGATTCTACCACCGGCTCGGAAAGCAGATTCCGCTGAGAAAAACCGGCTTGTTTGGGCTACCTCTTGGGACGTTTGCTCCGTGCCTCAGAATAATAATGTTTATTTGCGTAATACACGTAGTACAGGATGGTGTTACATAGAATTGAAGTTGAAGTGTGTTTCTTAATGATAAAGTTGTATGGAAGCAATCGACTTTGGGTCCAGCGCCCCACATGATAGTGCAGTAACTTACACTAGTGTATATTATACACCTACTTATTGTGAATTGTTTTTTAAAAAGAGCAACTGCTAAGTTTCTTGCCAGCTCTTCTCAGCAGAACTCGACGTAACGTAAGAGACACCTGTAGGTATGTCTTACATGTTATAAATAAATTAAGCATTGAGTATTGCCAATTGCCATATAAGGCGAGAGTAATCCCGGTGACTACTTCTTCTACGGATCTCACGTCTGATTTGATCGCGTCATAGAAAAAATAAATACTTATCTATTCCGTGGATCGCGTAAACAAGCGAATATAAGTAGCTAATAGTAAATCCAGTATAGGTAGGATAGATTATACCGGATAGCGGCGCGAGGGGAGCAGGAAAGCGGGAAGCGGGGAGGAAGTGAGGAGGAGAGGGAGAGGTAGGGGGGATATTTAACAAGAGACAATCCTCTAGCCGCGACCTCAAGTCGTAACCGAGTTATATTGTGCTCTATGAACTCGAGTAACCTTTGCGAGGTTTCTGTATGATCTTTAAGGCCCTTGTTAATTAACCAATATCAGCTAAGAGCAGGTTCTCAAGAATCGGTCTATCTATGGTATCTGGGTCCATAATATGTCAGAGTAAACGTAGCAAAGTTTAGGTAGTGTATCAAAACGTCTTAACTCGACTCTATTGTGCTGTCGAGGTACCATAAAAACTTAATTATAGTTTTATATGGATTGAAAGATACCGTCAAATCTCTGACGTCAAAACTACTAAAGGACTGCAAAAAGCAATCTGTTTTTGTAAAGCGCAAAGCCAGAATCAAGTCGTCTGTGCACGCCATTTTAAAAACACATTGCGCCTTACAACTTGCTTTACCTATCTTGGGGTTGCAGGAAGATGAGACCTTAACGATAATGTTCAGTTTGAAGTACCTACTACATATTAACAAACTAGCTAATGCCCGCGACTTCGTCCTCGTGCATTGAGGTTTTTCGGCTCCCGCGGGAACTCTTTAATTTTCCGGGATAAAAAATAGCCTATGTTTTATACCAGACTTATAATCTATCTCTGTGCCAAATTTCATCAAATCCGTACATCCGTTGGGGCGTGATTGAGTAACAAACATCCATCCATCCATCTAAACTTTCGCATTTATAATATTATATAGTATAGTATATCCCACCCACCCAGTAGACCCACCACGCTGCTCCAATGCGGGTTGGCGGTCTTTAACGACTATTATCATGTTAGTGATAATAACCGGGACCGACGGCTTCACGTGCTCTCCGAGGCACGGGGGTGAAACACCGCCAACTTCCAACTCCGGGCTGGCACTGAGACAAACATCTACACATATAGTTAATTCAATCCACGCAGACGCGCCCCTCTTTACCTATTTATTGTGATGTTGGCACGGTAGTGGTACACACTTGAATATAAAAATATTGATTCATAATAGGATATAATTTATCTATTGACGACCATACAACGCAGTACTTTAGGCTGTAGATGATTATTACATAAGGTTTAGATTGTAACAAAAATATTAAATTGAGGAAAACCTACAACTCTACACCAATTATTAAGGTTTACCCAATGTTTTTATATAAAGAAAATCATCGGTTATAATTACGAGTACATATACCTACCAATGCTTTACCAAATGAAATATTATATTATTTCATTTCCACAGTTTGCGTTTGCCCTCGGAAATAATATTATAAATCAACAAAAAATAAACGTTTAATTATACTTTCCAAGTACTGAGCAGTAGATGCGTACCTACTTGACCCTGTTAACTTTAGGTTAGGCAACACATTAGTTAATTGGCGCTGTTGAGTTGTAGATTTAACTAAGGCTCGGCAATAACAGGCCACCGACCACAGCCATCGGTGGCTAGCGACAAGCAGACATTATTTTTATACTTTTAGTGTTCCGTAGCTCAAAAGGAAAAAACGGAACCCTTATAGGATCACTTTGTTGTCCGTCTGTCTGTCTGCCAAGGCCGTTCTTCTCAGGAACGCATTAAGGTGTCAAGCTGAAATTCATATCAAATACTCAGGTCTGTCCCTTCTGGCCTTCTGGTCTGGCTGTGAAAAAATCAAACTTCTAAGCCAAGCAATCAAAAGATGCAGCCGTTTATGCTGCAAAATTTCGACACTCGCAAGGGAATCAAAACCTACAGGGCACCCCGTGAACTTAGAATCTTGAAATTTGGTACGAAGCAAGGTCTTATAGTACAGATAAAAAATGAGAAAAGCATAAATTTTTAGATACATCATATAATAAAAATAATTTTAATAATTTTAAACTTACTAATGTTATGGATTTAATTTAGCAATAAAAAAACATAACTTTTACTTATATATACCTACAGGTCTGTATGGAACCCTCGGTGCGCGAGTCCGACTCGCACTTGGTCGGGTTTTTTTTTGTATCTCTCGCCGCATACGTGTGGTCGGTGGCGGCCACGCGCTGCAGTAGAGTATATAAGTAATGCGACAGTTACCGGTGGATGTGGTCGGAGGCCTGTTTGCGCTGAGCCTGAGTGTCAGTTTCGAGGATAATGACCAGTTGAAGAAATACTGTTAGATGATGATAATAAACATATTTAGGTGTGAGCTTTTTCGGAGTTTGCTTTCAAAATATGTATCTCGAATGGATAACGCGTCGGTTATTTGTGAATTAGCCCGATGATGCCCGCGACTTCGTCCACTTTGATTGTTTTTATTTATCCCCGCGGGAATCTTTCTAACAGCGTAAGCAGCAGAGCTGAATTTAACAGCAAGAGTTGATTTAGTGTCCGGTGCCCCATTGAAGCTTTGCATTCAAGGTCATTCACAAGGTGGATCTTCGGTGGCCTCTTCTGGTATATTTAACAAAACATTATTTACCACTTGTTACGTGTATTCTTGGTATTCGAATTCAACAAACTTAAGTTTATTTTTTGCATTTAAAAGTAATCGAGAACCAGTGAATGACATGATAAATGGCACTATTTATATTGTAAATAATTCTTATTTCTATCGACTTTAAAAGAAGGGACCCAGAATAGAGCCTTGAGGGGCCCCCATTAGCGAGGCTCATCCGGATGACTTCACATCGCTTACACCAGCTTTGAATACGATCAATAAGATACGAGTACCTATAGGATGCAATGAGGATTGATTGGCTTTTAGTAAAACCATACTAATTGTAACCAATAGTTACTAACCATAATTTGAATTTATATCTTAATAGCTGAAGCCCGCGACTTCGTCCGCGTGGAATAAGTTATTTTTTTCCCACGGGAACTCCTCAATTTTTCGGGATACAAAGCAGCCTATGTCACTCTCCAGGTCCTCAACTATACCCATGCAAATAATCACGTCGATCCTTTGCTTCGTTGCAGCGTGATTGAAGGACAAACCAACAAACCAATAACCTAAAAAACAAACACACTTTCGCATTTATAATAATATTAGTAAGTATGATCCGTGAAAACAGGCGAAAATGCAGAAGAAATTCTTGTAGTATTTTTGAAAAT
The DNA here is from genome assembly GCA_923060345.2 of Erebia aethiops. NCBI lineage: Eukaryota > Metazoa > Arthropoda > Insecta > Lepidoptera > Nymphalidae > Erebia > Erebia aethiops. The sequence continues at coordinate 1,075,500 of OV281079.1, read as the reverse complement.
TCCATCTCTTGCCAATTCTCAAGAAGTTCACTCGAGCGAAGCCGGAACGGGCCAGCATATATATACTCAGCTGGTGCAGTTATTGCATAATTAGATAAGCGGGGAATCAAGAACGAGGTCGAAACGATCAAGCGTCTAGGGCTAGGCCACGTATGTGATACACATAGGTCATCTTTCTTTGCGCGCCTCGTATTCAAATTCGAGTATTGTTATTAAACGACTGCCCAAAACAAGGAGTGTAGTGTTTTCAGGGTGTCTGTATGTATGTGAGTTTCTATATTCCACAATAACATCAAAATGCCTTAGGATATTAGAAGTTTTACATTGACACTAGCTATAAATTTGAAAAAAAAAACAATATAGCGGCTGTATGGCGCCATTTTCAAAACGGCACCATACAATGCTAATGCAGTCTTGTTTCTAATTTTTATTTTTGTTAAAATAAGTTGAAAATTGGTATCACGTAAGACTTTTGAAGTAACATGTCGTTTAGGACCACGACAATTGTTACATTAAACTAGGCTTTAGCGATGTCTACTAATCGTTTTGCGACTTATAATAATTAAAATAAATATTATAAAAAGGATTAAAAATTCAGCTCGAATAGATTGTTTGTTAGGTAAAAAAGAAAATACATATACCATTATTTGAAGCAAGTAGGTAAGTATAGCGTACTTACCTTACTTATTGGAATTACTTCAAAATATTAAACAATTTAAGACATTCTATTTAGTTATAACTAAACCATGGCTATAACTATGTTTATCTAGTAAAATATTCTCATTACAGAAAAAATATAATTATTGCACGATCAAATAATTAAATTGTCCATAGACAATTTAAGTATCTCGAGATATTTGTATCTTATGGTATCTTTGATTGCATCGTAAAAAGAAAACTTACTAACATACGCGCATGGCTTCTTAAATTAAAGTATTTCGTATGATAATAAATATATTAAAAAATGAAACCAATTAATATTAATAACCCATTAATAGATTGAAAATCACAATAAACCACAGACTCTAAAATATTACTAATTTAAATTTAAATTGCCAGATTTCCATAGATATTCAATTTTGTCCAATTATAAGTAGGGCCGCACCACCAAAATGTCGATATTCAGCGTTCGTGACTCGTGAGTAATCTGTGGGTTGCGAGTTGCGAGTTGCGACCCATTGCTACAATCCTGAAAAAGCTCACGTGAAGCCAGATAAAAGGAATGTAACTATCACGATCCTTAATATTTTACGATGTGATACATATTTTAGGATCTGATATTGCGACGATTGGGCCTCGGGCACCTCGGGTAGCAGACAGACGCGGGACAGATCACACGCTTTCGCACTTAAAATATTAGTATGAAAATATGGATGTCCATTATTTTACTCATCATAGTATTCGAAATGTATTCCTGATTCACCCTCGACAGTCTTTAAATATTTAAATCAAGTCGGATACCTATTTCCTACGTATTAATTATTCAAACTCAATTACGTCACGGAATAAATCAAACCAGCGTATTCCCTATGACTAAAAATAGCCTCTCCGACCAAATTTCAGGCACGGCAACCAATCTCCATAGAGATTAGCCATCGGCGCGGGAGATATTATGGTGCACAAGTGTGTTCGCAAACACAGTCTTGCTGTAAACAGTACTCTGTACACAGTACTCAGAACAAACTTGAGCGTTTGATCATGTTCGTGCTCGTCTCAAGTGGCTTCGAAATTTTCATGTTCTTTCTTTACTATTCTCTATCCTATATGCTCCTCATACTCCCAGCTATCTTAAAGAATGTTTCAACTCTCTCGGTGCTATTGATCGCCATATGCAGCTGCGTTCTACCATGGATAATAAATTCAAATCACCACACCATCGTACAAAATTTTACAGCAAATCGTACACGGTGTATTCTGTGCAGTTATGGAATTCACTACCCAAAAATATTAGAGACTCCAAATCCTTACCTATTTTTAAAAATAGTCTCAAAGAATATTTCCTACAAGTCGTACCTACCATAATAAATAAATTATATTTCAATCGTAATTTGTTACTATGCTTAATATTATTTATATTATATGTGTAATTTATGTATGCATTAAGTATGTATGTTTATGTATAATATATATTGTTATCCATATTTATTTATTTTATTTATATTTAATGTATAATACGTCTAGTATGATTTATATTATTTGCTCACCTAATAATAATAACGTGTATTCTATTGTGCCACACTACCCTACACAGCTTGTTCTATCCTGTCACCAAAGGTTGCTTGGTAAGCAATAAGGCCGCCTTTGCATACATAGTTATAGTTAACTTTATTTTGTATTTTTCTCTCACGTGTGCAATAAGGTATTTATCTATCTATCTATCTGATATGGGATGGAAATCTGACACGGCCAAAGAGAGATCAGACGTCAATACACGGTGAAGCACCGCCTATGCTCACCCTAACTCTTAGGAATGTCTTGATAGCCACTGAGAGAATATGGGGGCTGGTGTATGCATTACACAGTGTGCTATTGTTTTCGCGTATGAGAAGCACGAATCGCGAAAGGTCATGACTCATGGTCACTTTGATTTACGAACGCAAGCAAGTAGGATCGAGTAACTACGCGGTAATTTTTATCAACCGGCTTCAAGAAAAGGAGGTTATCAATTCGACATGATAATCTATAAGGCTGGGCTTTCTAACAAATATTATACAACATTTCATAGATGTCTGTATGTATGTATGTTTGTCCATGGATTTCTGCGAAACTATTAAGCGCATTGTAACCATTCTTTTTTTATTGGCTTTACATTTACTTCAACTCATTTACTTCAACAACAGTGCAAGTTTCAGGAAGATCGGTTCAGTAGTTTTCAAGATATGGACTTGTGTAGTGGTTTAAATTTCAATCTTTTAGATTATCACTTGTTTCAGTACAAGTTAATTCTTCACTGAGATCGCATCTTGTGGTAGCTAAGTATTGTAATATATTACTACAATTTTAAAATGGTGATAAGACACACATATATTTTGGGATGATATAACTTTATAATCATGAAACTATCAGCTGAAATTGCTTAGTTTATATTATGCAGTCTAAAATGGTAGCGGGCTAACCTGTTATATTTAACCACTAAACGCAAATATACACGCAAATCACTTGGCGGCACGTCTTTAACCGGCCCACTGGGGAAAGGCAAAAGACAATTCAGAAATAATACCGAGTTATCGAGTTGCCCCCAGCCCTACCAGGGATTTAAGCCCGGACCTTGTAAGACCACAGCGTCCAATATTGCGCCATGCTCAGAAGTCAGAACAGTTGGGTATCTCTTTTTGCGCTAAAATGCTATTCAGCCGTTTATCTTCTGTCTATAGATGTCCTAATTTTATTAAGAACTAGCGGTCGCCCGCGACTTCGTCCGCGTACAATTTCTGATTTCCTATGAGATTATGAAATTTTCCCGCTGCAAAAAGTGTATCTAAAGAGGCTTTATATGAGGCTTTATAAGAAATGCTGAATTTTCGTGTCTCTTTCTACAAAAACATAGGGCTTTCATACGAATTTTCAACCCCCTGCATTTCACCCTTTGTTTTTTCTTCTTCGTAAAATGTTTGTTTGTGTTTTCGTAAAATGGCTTATACAGGTTATTATTATTTAAAACTAATAACCTAAATCCCGATTTTCAAGTCGCTATCTTAAAACTCTAACTTAAAAAAAACTTAGAACCTTCATGCAACCTTCCAACCCCCATTTCACCCCCTTTGTGGTGGATTTTCGTAAAACTGCTTATACAGATTTTTATTATTTTGAACTGTTAACTTAAATGTAAATTTTCATGTCTTAACTTCAATAACAAAGGACTTTCATACAAACTTCCAAACCCCATTTCAACGCCTTAGGGGTGAATTTTCTCAATACCGTTTCTTAGCTGACGTCTACACCATAGAAATAAGAAACCTACATACATTTCAAGTCTGTAAGTTTTTGTTTTAAATTCATAAGCTTACCACCACTTACGCTTGATCACGATCACACCTGATGGGAAGTGATGATGTGGCCTAAGATGGGACGCGCTTGCCTAGAAGATGCCTATTCACTCTTGATTTAAAGATACCCAGATTGTAATTGGTTGGAAACACAGTTTTTGGTAGTGTTCCAGACCCTAGCCATGCGAATAAGGAATAAAGACTCAAAGCGCTTCGTACGTGTGGATGGAACGTTGACGACATAGGGGTGGAAACTAGCACGGCGTCTTGCGGTACGATGGTAGAAAGGTGAAGGACCTCCTTCACAAGATCGAAAAGCTCCTGATCGCACTCACCGAAATATATCCTATAGAATACCGATAGGCCGGCTACCTTTCGGCGGTGATCCAATGTTTGAAGTTTCGCCAGAAGAGGTGAATTTTCGCCAATCAATCTCCTAGCCCGACGATCTACGGCGTCAAGAGCCGCCAGCTGATACTTAGCAGAGCCATCATAAAGGTGACTGCAGTACTCCATGCACGACCGCAGTTGGCGAGGTGTGAAGTACTGCTTGACTTTGTTAAGTATACCCAATTTTTTGGCGGCTGTCTTGGTTTTCGCTTCGATAGACCTCCCGAAGTTGATGTTGGCCGTTATGTCGAGGCCTAGGAGATCAATATGTGATCGGTAATGGGTAAGGATACATCTCGGAAAGTGGGAGTCAAGATGAAAGGACTCCGTTTCGCTGTGAGCAGACTCGGCTGAGTTTTTCGTAGGCTCTTCTCAGACGGGCGGGTTTGGAACCCTCGTAGCTTTAGTTTCAGATGCCGAAATTTTGTTATATATCGGACGTCAATAAGTGTAGTGTTCCTAAATTGAGTAAATACATTTTGAATATACGAATTCTGACAAAATTTCAAATTTATTCCCAGGGTAAACGGTATTCGGAGTCGAAGTCGGTGCAATCGGCACTTAGTCTACCATTTCTGTAGCCTTAGAGTTCTGTGAACACAGTGATCGCTCGTGCAATCTAGCCATTGAAGTCGTCGTACCAATTGTACGCCAGCGCCATTGTGTTTGAAAAGGCAAATCTCACGCGATCATGCTGCGTTCTAATAAAAAAACCGGCTAAGTGCGAGTCAGACTCGTGCACTAAGGGCTCCGTACCACCACACAATATAAATTATTTTAGTAATATTTTACTAAAATGATTACGTGTTGTTATGACAAGAAATATGTCATAACATTTTTTTTTAATCCACTACAAGCTAGCCTTTGACTGCGATCTCACCTGATGGTAAGTGATGATGCAGTCTAAGATGGTAGCAGCTAACCTGTTAGGGGCATGGCAGTTATATTAAACCCATACACCCTGCGGTTTCTACACGGCATCGTACCGGAGCGCTAAATCGCTTGGCGGCACGTCTTTGCCGGTAGGGTGGTAACTAGCCACGGCCGAAGCCTCCCACCAGACCAAACCAGGGAAAATTCAGAAATTTCAATTCCCAAATTGACCCTACCGGGGATCGAACCCGGCGCCACGGAAGTCGTCAAACGTAAACAACACGTAATCATCTCATTAAACCGGTAGCGCCTGATAAACAATTCCTAACCCTATGAGTTCGGAACCCTAATTATTAACGTGTTACCCTGGTTAACTTCCTGGAGAACTTGCTTCTTGCCAAAATTCATGATTCTAGGTCAACGGGAACTAACCTAACTAAAGATTTTGATTTATTGGAGAGTGTCAAAATATGGGGCATAAACGGCCGTATCTTTTGATTGCGTTGACTTAGAAGCTTGATTTTTCTACAGCTCTTAGGGATCTTAGTATTAGATCTTAGTATATTAATTTCAACATGATACCCCTTCGCGTTGCCGAGAAAAAGGTGGTTCACAGCAAGACAGGCAGACAGACAGACAGACAGACAGACGGATAACGAAGTGATCCTATAAGGGTTCCTTTTTTCTCTCTTGAGGTACGGAACCCTAAAAATTACAATGCCATTACAATTCGTAGTGGCATTTGAATAGGGACGATCGAGATGAGGGCATAAAGGTGTTTGCCGGCATTAAGTCACCATTGAGGAAGTTCAATCAAAAACGCGAACTTTTGGAAACCGTCAAGACGAGATAAAGGTAAGAATCAGAATCTGAAATTATTTATTGCATGATACACATACTATGAAAAAAAGCGCTACAATAGGTAAAAAGACAAGTGTACTCGTATTTATTACCATTGCCATGTCGTGCAATACTTACTTTAAAATAATCAACGTAACAAATCACGGTATTAATTAATTAGATAAATAGGTGAAAAATTAAGAAAATTCTTGAAATATCAACAATACCTACATATTATAATATCAAATGTATCAATAAAATATAGAAAATTCAAATTAATACTATCCAGGAATTTATTGCATTTGTAAAGTCTTTAAATAAAAAACTGTAATGTTTAGTCGCATATCAAATATTACCCAAACGAAATATGGATGGATGAAACATTATTTACAATTTGCAATTTATCGAAGTCGACAATTTACATAACCTCAGGGAGGTATCGAGTGCCTATTAATTACTCGCGTGACGCGTCGAAACTCCGCCCGCAATGCCGACGGCAAATCCGCAAATGTTTGCTTGCAGCAGCTATTGGACGTGGAAATTGGAAATATTCGAATTGTTGTTTCGATAAAGGCTCGGCTGTGATCGATTTATTAGCATTTTATGAGTATTTATCAGCGTGATCGGGACGTGCATTTATCTATCAAAAATTTTGGTCGAGCAAGCTGATTCAAGAATAGAATTAATTTATTTCTGAATTATGTCTGAATATATTGTTACAATGATGGTTACAGTATGAAAAGCCGTAGCATATCCAGTCACGCAACTCTGACGTACACATTTTTAAGTAGTTAAATATTTAAATAACATAGGTAGTACAAGTAGGTACGTTCTAGTATTATATAGTAGCATAGTAGATAGGGTAGGTTTTTTCATAGAAATTACATCTTGAATAACTTAATTACAAATAAAGTTAGGCTTTGTAGACCAAGGAACGACTGTTCCTTGGTCTACAAAGCCTAACTTTATTTGTAATTTGACTAAATTACCTGCAATAAGTCTATGCATACAATGGATGACTATAATGGCATGATATTATATTATTAAGTAAGTATATAATGCTTCATCAATTAAAACGTCAATGTGGTGTGTACTAGGCTCATGAGCTACTTAATAATAATATTAGGGGTTAAAGTATGAAATTGCCGATTTGTACTAAAAATTGAAATGCGTTTTTTTTTAATTTAACATATTTATTTAATCAAAATAATTACCATTATTATCTATACATTGCTGCCATCTAATAGGAAAGTCATTTATGCCTTTGCGATAGAACTCTGGTGATCTGGATTCAACAAACTGTGTGAAAGCATTTTGTTCTGCCTACTGAGAAGAAAACTTTTTATGACGTAGAAAATTGTCCAAATCACGAAAAAAATGGTAGTCCGTTGGAGCAAGGTCTGGCGAATACGGAGGGTGACGAATGGTTTCTAATTGCAGTTCCTGTAGAGTTAAAACGGTTTTTCGTGCTGTATGAGGTCTCGCGTTATCATGGAGCAGTAATGGTGAAGATCGATTCATGAGTCGGGGCTGTTTCACTGCTAGTTTTGCTATCATTGTTTGGAGTTCGGCACAGTAGACATCTGCCGTTAATGCTTGACCAGATCGGAGAAAGCTATAGTGAATAACACCATGCTGAGACCACCAAATAGTAACCATTACCTTTTTATTGGTAAGCTTTGCTTTAAGACACTGTTGCGGCGTTTGACCTGGGGTCAGGCCATTGCATTTTTCGCTTACGGTTGTTGTAAAGAATCCACTTTTCATCACATGTCACAATTCGATCCAATATTCCTTCATTTGTGTATCGATTCAACAAGGCAACACAAGTTTCAACACGCGTTTCTTTCTGCAGATCAGTCAAATCATGAGGCACCCATTTTTCATATTTTTTTATTTTATTGATTAGTAGCAAATGAGTCAATATTGTTGGTAAGGTAACGTTAAACCATGCCGCTAATTCCTGGGTAGTTTGGCTCGGATCGGCTTCCACCATCTCTTTCAATTCATTGTTATTCACCTGTGAGGACGGTCTTCCACGTGGTTCGTTCTTCAAATCAAAGTTTCCATCACGAAAGCGTTTAAACCAAAATAGGTTTCTTGTTTAAGCTGAATAAAAAAAACAACTGAAAGTCGATAATCGAATGTTGCACATTTTTTAAAAGAAGAACTACATAGGTACCATGTGAAAAAGTTTCACTCAAAAATCTCAAACCATGAAAACGGCAATTTCATACTTTAACCCCTATTATAATGTATTGTATGTCTGTCTATCTGCTACACTTTAATGGCCCATCTTTCTGAGTTCTGAGTTTTCTTAGAACGTGTTCTTAGTTGAATCGGTTAATTAATACGGGTCTAAGAATTGGTACCATGATCATCATCTCAGCACATCACCGGCATGCTACCTGAGCTTGTAAATATGTCAGAAAAGTGTCTCAAGCATGCAGGTTCCCCAGAGATCTTTTTTATATAACTAGATGCCCGCAACTTAGTCCGCGTGGATTGATTATTTTGGATCCCGCGGGAACTCTTTAATTTTCCGGGATAAAACTTAGCCTATGTGTTATTCCAGACTATACACTATCTCCATCCATCCATCCAAACTTTCGCATTTATAATATTAAAAAGTATAGATTATATATTTTGTGAGTAGGCTATCACCGCGTGACGTTAATAGAGGTTGTGTGTGTTTTTTCTGTAATCGGCACCGGCTCATCACATGAAAAGCCGGATATCGTTCCGGGCGAACATTCAATTACCTGATACACAAAGCGTCGATGGCTTATTGCTTGGCCTCGTGCAGTAATTACCCTGCGGCCCTGCGGCTTGCCACTGAGTGAAATGCACTTTAGTGCACTATGGATGAGTGATGGAACATGCCGAGCGAAATTAATTAAGTACCGACTATCAGTCTATCTATACTCAATACCCAATTTGCTTATTTAAAGCAAATTTAATTGAATTTCAATTTTTTTTTAAATTCCCGCGGCGGGAACTCTTCAATTTTCCTGAATAAACAGCCTTTGTCCTTCCCCGTTCCCCGGGATACAAACCACCTCTATACAAAATTTAATCAAAACCGGTTGAAAATATGGGCCGTTGAAGCGTAGCAGACAGATAGACAGACAAGCTTTTATAATATTAAGCATGGATAGGAGTTACAAGTGTGTTTGTTCGTTGGTTTGTCCTTCAATGTCGGAGCAACGGATCAACGTGTTTTTGGGCATAGTTGTGGTTGTGGGGAGTGACATAGGCTACTTTTTAGTGTAGAGGGGTAAAAGTAGTGAGTTCACTGTCCACTACCTACTATGCGGAGAGTGATCTCCACTTCTTCTCCATCACTTTTTATCCCGGAAAATTAAGGAGTTATCGCGGGAATCAAAACGAACTCAAACCAAGCGGACAAAGTCCCGGGCATTACGCTAGTTAAGTTAACATTAAGCAACGGTAGGCGCGCTTCTCTCAGGCAGTAACTAAGTAGAGCCAACACGTTTGCCGGTCATTCGTACAAAATCCTGTGCTATGCTCAATTTAATCGGTGAACGGCTGTGTTGGCATTGCAATTATCACTTGGCTCTTTGTTGGACGACTATAACACGTCATGTCCGGGTTCGACAACCACGGCTCTGAAGCTGAACCTAAAACTTACTTGAAATATTTTACAATAACAAATTGTAACAATTAAGTGCAAGTATTAAGTATTATCAATTATCATTTACCTTCTAAGTATCTTGGACTTGGACTCGAGACTTGGACTCTTAAGGCCGCTGATAGGAAAAGAATAGACGCCTTTGAAATATGGTGTTGGAGACGTATGCTCAACATATCATGGACAGAGCATAGAACTAACGTGTCAATATTAAATAAACTAAAAGTGAAAATGAGGATTTCCAACATCTGCCTGCGGAGGACCCTCGAGTACTTCGGCCACATTGCACGGAAGAATGCCAGTACAATCGAGAAACTTATGGTCACTGATAAGATCGGAGGAAGGAGACCCCGCGGACGTAGCCCGACGTTGGTCAGACCAAATTAAGGAAGCAGTCGACACACCGATCTGCGAGGACATCCACGCGGCGGGAAACAGAGAAAAGTGGAAGAACATCGTGAAAAGAGTGCTATCGAAGGGGTGTCACGATCCTCAAAGTTGAGAGAACGACGCATGAAGAAGAGATCGAGGGTCTTATTTCTGAATTATCTTTGGTCTGGTCTGGTGGGAGGCTTCGACTACCACTAACTAACTATAGACTATCGGCAAAGGCGTGCCGTTAAGCTATTTGTGTGTGTAGCGTTCCCGAAACCGAGTCAGTCGCGATACACTGCTTTTAAAAACCCCCTTTTACGCTACACAGGGCCTTAAGTTGGCCATCAGATATTTGACTTAATACTTAATAGCTACTCAATTTATTTGTTCCATGTACGACATAAGGTGTTTTTTTTTGTTAGGACATGTATTGACTCTACCACCGATAGGTACCTAAGTCACGATATACAGCTAACATTTGATTGTGTCCACAGTCCATGGCATCAAACCGCGCTAACCGTGGGCATGCGGTTCAATCAGGACCGCAGCCGCCGCGCGCATTGCCACCTGCTGCCATAACCATTATGTTATGCTGCAATAGTTATAGCTACCTATATAGGTATACACGAGCAAGGAAAAAACGTTACAATAGACGCCGCGTAAGTTGAACTATGCGCAGAAACACATTTCGAGTGTCAAACGAAGTGCGGTATGAGATGGGCCGCCCGTTACCATAGCTCCATGCCTTCGTACTCCGGCCCTCGCTCCCCGTGCATGCTCCGCTCAGCCCTGTAGTACAATGTACCTGCGCAGGCGACCGCCATCTTGGGTCAACTTACGGGACGCGATTTATACTCGAAGTGCGGGAGAACACCCTGCCTGAGTGGGAGCGAGAATGGTCGGGAATCCCGACTCGAGAGTAAGGAAAGGAACATAGAGGAGGAAGTTAATCAAAGACCTAAAGAAACAGAAAGCATGGAGAGATTGATCGTTGGCTGACGTAGACGCTTAGTGGTCACGGGGTTTTAAACACCTTTTCGCAAGCGAAGCCTGCTACTTCTGTGGAGAAGTGGACACGCGATTTTTTAATGTCTTGATTGTGCGGTCCTGAGGATGATGTTGATGCCCGAAACCTGATAACACGGATGTTGTCGAGCAAAGATGTACGGACACGATACGGCAAAATGCTTCTTAGGAACATAATGAGGAGAAGACAGGAGAGGGAAAAAGAGGAAAAGAAGAAAATAGAGAACCAGAGGGTCAGCATAAAAAAAGGTAGGTCTACCACTCACCCGGCTTGGGGTAGGCGGCGGGCGCGACGCTGTAGTAAAAGCAGTACACCAGGAATGCCAGCACGGACAGCAGGAGCGCCAGCATCCGCGTGGAGCACGCGCGGCACCGCAGCAGCCGGAGCGTGCGCATTGTCACCTGCTGCCACCACCATTAGTTATGCTCTGAATCGTCTAGTGAATCTACCACTACTATAAAGACGGGCGCCCCGTACACAGTCAATCTGGATTGTGTACGCCATTGACGCCATTACGTAGGCACATTACGTGTAATGGCGTCATTGCAGGCGCCCGGTGGCCATAATTGTAACTAATTTGTATGCTTGTTTAGATTCAGATAAGTTTGTCGGGCTATAATGCTGGCGATTGACGATAACTAATAAGTTACTTGTCCTAAATCAAACGACCAAAGAAAAATGTCTGCTAAAAATATGTTGCATGACATTCTAATTTCGAATTCTCGATCGATCGAAGCGCCAGCATTATACTCGTCAATGCTAGCTCTCGCGTCTGAGGTGCCAGGTGCCCAACGCTACGTTCCAGTAAAGTCCGCCTTTAAACTCGCCATTGACGATAAGTTATTAATGGACTAAAGGCGTACGTTTCGACGACCTCCGTGGCGCAGTGTGTAGCGCTGTTGCCTTAACGTGCGGAGGTCCCGGGTTCGAAATTATAAATTCCCACGGGGCAGGGTCTATTTGGGAATTTATAATTTCTGAATTTTCCCTGGTCTGGTCTGGTGGGAGGCTTCGGCCGTGGCTAGTTACCACCCTACCGGCAAAGACGTGCCGCCAAGCGATTCAGCGTTCCAGTACGATGCCGTGTAGAAACCGAATGGGTTTAATATAACTGCCATGCCCCTAATAGGTTAGCCCGCTACCATCTTAGACTGCATCATCACTTACCATCAGGTGAGATCGCAGTCAAGGGCTAACTTGAAGTGGATAAAATAATAAAAAGTAATAAAAAGCACAAAATTGATCGTGAGCGTTAAATCTGGAAGTTAAATTGTGGCGCGATGCCAAACTAGGAAATTCCGTGCCCACCATAATCCACAGCCGCAGGTCATTTGGCGTCAAAACATTTTGACCGTGAGTGCGAAATCCGTGCGCTATGGCATCAAAGCACGAGTGAGCAAACTAGGATATTCCGTGCCGACCATAATCCATAGCCTCAGGTCTTTGGCGTCAAGACATTTTGACCATGATTGCGAAATCCGTGCGCTATGGCATCAAAGCGCGAGTGGGCAAAAAATATAGAGCCGTAAGTCAAATAACTTAGTTATAATCCATGGCGAGCGTAAAGGCGGTCACTGAAAGCATTGAGACACTTGGCACCTCAGATGCGAGAAGCCGAGAACAATCGGCAACGCCGGCTTTATAGATTAGAGAAAACCGAGAAGAACCAGCGAAAATCTAGACGGTTTACGATTTATGATAATTATATACTAATACTTCTACAAATGCTATTTAACTAAAATATTAATTTTCCCACTTTTGTGATTATTTACACAATAATAATAAAATAAATAATACTAAAATCATTTTATTGCAGGTCGGGGACCCATATAAAAATACATAAAAAACAATAACTAAATACAATAAAATGTATAAAATAATATAAAATAAAGTTTAAAATGAAAAATCATTTTACGTTAGGGGTCTGGTGTACCCTTAGCCTGTAGCCAGTGTTTATAAAACATGTTATCAGGGGATGCCTGAGCCACGACTTTAATCAGCTATAATTAGTAGAATTGCAGACGGTTTCCCAGAATAATAAAGTATTAATTCGCTTTGGCTAAATGTTTTATTAATATTATACATCAAATAAACATAAAAACCTGTGTAAGTTTTTATAATTACTTAAATTAAATTTACTTAACGTTTTCTAATAGCAGTAGTTAGTGGTTCAACTTATTTTTTGTTAAACAAACATTTATTAAAAAATTGACAAAAGTCTTGTTTACTCAATAATATTTAGAAAGTTCTGTGTCTTTTATTAATTGCTTTACAGCACCTAAGTACCTAGTTATTTTTACAGTCTATCATCTGTAACTCATCGTGTATAACATAATCCGGTATGCATCCAATTAAGTACTTTCTGTCAGAAAGGCCTATAGCTGACAGAAGAGTATTTAAAAAAAAAATGCCTATTTAAGGTTCATGGCCCATCTGTTAAGCTGATTTTGATGAAATTTCGCACATAGATAGGCTGCATCCCAGGAAAGGATTTATTTATCACAGAAAATGAATTCCTGATTCCTACAGGATTTTCTAAAAATCAATATCCACATGGACAAAGTTGTCATCATTTAGGATTTCTATGGTAATTTACCTATTTAATTAAACATTTCTAGGAGCAAGTTTTGTATAAGTAGAGACAAAACTTGCTCCTAAGAGCAAAGTGCTTGAGAGAGAGTAAGTAGAGGTATCCAATTTGTTTTCAAGTTTGTAGTCTTTAGTTAATTTAAGTAAGTATATTATTCTTTTAAAAATAATAATTGGATAACGTTTGTGTCATCCTTACAGCTTTAACTTATAGATATTAATATGACATCAAGTAATTTGATGTAGGACCTCTTGTGAAATGTCTTGACTTGAATCTACCACCGGTAACCACCGGTATGTTTACTCTAACAAATGAAAAAAAAGCTTAATTTAAAATAATAAATAATCTTTTAGTTAAAATATGATTTAACTAAAAACTAGCAAAGATATATTTTTGATAAACTACATATATTTATTAAAACAGGTAAGTAATTAAATAATATTATACCTACTTGGATGATGCAGAATGCAGAGTAAGATTTTAAACTAATCAAGTACTTCTAGGTATTTGTTTTGAGGAAATCGACGAGATCGAAATATTACGTTACTTTTGAACGTTAATTTCAATAGAACTTAAAATTATAAAAAGTAATTAGGTACTTAAGTACATAATCATCTAATTTTACTTAAGTACCTAATAAAAGTAATGAGAACAACAAATAAGTCAGCGCACGCATAGTCTAAACATGTAGAGTAAGAAAGTAACCTATAGTTGAAATTCGCAAAGACAAACTTGATAATCAAAATTCGTAAGAAACAAAGGGAAATAGTCTTAAAATTATTTTAAGACACATACAAAAACAAAAGCTATCGCTGTTGACATAAAAAAAGCTCTAGCACGTCGACGTCTCGTACTCTGTCGTCTTCCCTAAGTTGTAAACCATTTGTAAACATACGAAAATAATTAAAGAGCACGTTTCTAATATTAATTTTACTTACATTCATTAATTTATTCCAATAAAGTGAACGCTCCACTTCATTTTAAATAAAGTCTATAAACTTTAGTTTTAATTCCCGTTAAATAAAAGTAATTGATTTCGCGAATCACCGAGACGAATACTTCCGAGACAAGCACCGTGCAAGCACGCACCGGCCGACTGACGGCACAGAACACTTATACTCCTAGCGGAGACTGACAAAGAGTATATAATCACTACGTTCGTAACTGGTTGTTCTCAGTTCTGCGCTGCCGGCTGCGAAGCACAGAGCCACAGATTACTATAAATTGCAGCGAAGTGCGGAATAATCAACAATAGTATAACGAAAAACGTACCATAATACCATATTGTTAGCTTACAACTTGCAAGTTGCAATTATCCTAATATGTTACTTGTCTCTGGTTGCAATGCTAGGTGATGCTAGAGGGCTCAGAAGGACTGGAATCCAGAGCCGTTAAACCAGTTAATTAAAAAAAAAAAAAAGTGATGCTAGAGCAAGAACACCGAAGAACACACACGCTTGCTCGCTGAGTATAGAGCTCAGGTATAGAGCATGGATAGAGTTATCATACCAATTTCAAAAAACTACTATTTTATACATAACCCTACTAAAAATAATATATTCAGATAAGTACTTTAAGCATCATTGCAAAAATCTGCTAATTATAAAAAAATAAAATTTTATATCTAGCTTTATGGTACCAGAAGATAAAAATCTTTTTTTCTTAATTTTAATAACAATAAAAGTAGCAGACGGTAGTAGGTTGTTCGTTTACTAGCAACACAAGATAGCGCCCGCGCGTTCCGTTTCACGATTGCAAAGTTCAATGAATGAATCATGGAATGAAAGTAAAGCATTGAAAAAATATTCTAGAGCATGTTGTAGGCCTGTAGCAAATGTCGATTGTAAACTCCAATTCCCTCAATACTTGAATAAGGCAATATTCGCAAAAAACAAACAGAATCTTCTCTACGTTGATCCTAAAAATAAAAAGTAATTATTGTCTAATTTTTTATTAGACAGTGGCGCCTCCCACCATAAAGAATGTTCGTCGCGGACGGATGGAAGGACATGACGATTGGGTTCCTTTTTGACGCAAAGAGAAAGAAAGAGATGGCTCTTTCTTTCTCTTTGCGTCGTATGAATCTTCAATGCTGAGGGTGGAGTCGTGACCCCTTTTCATTAATCACATAATGCTAGGGGTTTTCTTGGGATAATAATTCTGCGTAGAACCAACTGAGTACCTACTATTTCAATTCTTTGCTTTATAACGATCATTAACAGATGTGACACGGAGGAAACAAAAAGGCCTAAATTGAACTACCAAAATCGGTCATCCATCCAGTTACCGACTTGGGTCAACGTTACTTAACGATCACATTCGACTGAAACGCGTTGTTGCAATTAGGCCACTCGTTCCTCTCGGTGGTTTTGGTTACATCTAGGGTTGTATGTATGTAACAAATCGTCAAGTGAATTCTGACCTTTTTTAAAATTTGAAGTTATGTATTTTTAAATCTTTGAATTCAGATTATAGTATAATGTAAAATTGACGATGAGGTTATCCTTGCAAAAAGATCTTGTATTTCTACAAGATATCTCGCTCTCAAAAAAACATTCCAACACAAAAAATGTTTAGCCCGACGCAACGAAATACGACTGTTATAAAAACATATAATCGGCTAAAGCCGGATGCCTGGCAACCCTACCTGTGGGCTGTGCTGTGGGTCTCCGCTAGGAGTATAAAGTGTTCTGTGGCTGTGGGCCTGTGCTGTGGGCCTGTGGCTATTTATATTTTACACGTTTCAATAGAACTGATGTTATCACTTATCAGTTTCAGTTGTAGACCTGTCATCGAGGCGGCAGGTTGTTAGTTCATGACCAGATGACGCATTTTGTTTGTTTAATAACTTTGATAAATAAATTAGTCCTAAACTTAGCACCATGAGGTACAATCGACTTGGTAATACAGCCATGAACGTATCCCACATCAGCTTGGGTGGAGCATCCTTTAGCAACATTTACGGGTAAGGACATTTTATTATTTTTATAGTACCTACTAAGTAGCGTCTGTTCATTAAGTCAGTGTACATGGATAAATAACAAAGTATTTATTGAAAAATAGTCTATAGCAGCACTGTGAAAGAATCATCGATGAATCAACCAAATGTTTGAAACAGTCCAAATCTTCAAAAGTACTTGACAGCAAATAACGGTGTCGTCTGAATGCGATTTAATTTTTTGAAGTGAAAACTTCTTTTTGACCGAGCGAAGCGAAGGTCTCTGAGTCTACTTGAGTGAATTGGCACTTGTCCGTCCGTCCGTCCATCCGTCCGTCCGTCTGTCAGATTATAACTTCTGAATTACTGAACGTAATTACTTCAGCTTTAAATATAATATGTAAACCAATGGCCTCCCGCCGAATATGGCTTAAAAAGTTATAAAAATCTTTATTTCAGGGGGGCTCTCATAGAAGCGAAAGCGAAGTAAAATATTTTTTATAAACTTACATAGGGTTGCGGTATATCATTTTAAAGATAATTAGGAATAGAGTCCAAATATATATATTTTTTAATTTTTCCCCCAAAATTGACGAAGCCCCCATGGCTTTCAAAGTGGAGATTTTCTAACGTCCAAAGTTGACCTCAGAACTCTAAATTTTCTGAAAGGCTGAGCCTGAAACTTGATCAATTATTTGAATTATATCCTGCGCTTGAACAACAAATACCAAAATTAGATAAATATTGTAAGGAAACGAAATTATTTAATTTTTAATGAGCTTCAGTATTTTTAACAAAACTTCACATTTATGTCAATAGATGGCGCCGCGTCAGGAAGGTCTCAGTTCGGGGCGAACCACTAGTTTAGAAAAAAATAATAATTACTAAAAAAAATCGTTTCACACGTATAAAACAACGTACTGTCAAGTAAGCAGAACTAGGATTGACCATAGCAGGTAGCATAAGTAATAACTATCTACTAATAATTGTAACTGGTATCCGAGTATTTGAAAATGGTAAGGTCACCCTACACTGTGCGACGAATGACACGGACCGTATCGGCGTCGAGCAAATTAATTACATGAGGGACATGTGAGCTAGTTGCGACTACGTCAGATGATTGCATATGATAAGCAACGTTGACCCAAGTCGGAAACTGGATGTGTGACCGAATTTGGAAGTCCGAATTTGGTATTTTCGTTTGCTCCGTGGCTCGGAGAACGCGCGGTCCCGATTATTATCACTAACATCTGATAGGTAGTAATCGTTCGTAAGAGTATCTTAGAGTTGAAATAGTACTCTTGGTCGAGTTGTATGCGTAAGGACCTGGGAACCCACCGCAGTATTGTCCCAATAAAAACCCCTGCCATTATGTGATTAATGGAAAGGGATCACGACCCTCAGCAATGAGGAAAACGTCACAGAGAGAGAGACCTCAGGAGGAAAAAAGGAACCCGTATAGGATCACTTCGTTGTCCGTCCGTCTGTTTGTCAACCACCTTTTTATCGAGAACGCGTGGAGGGAGGTATCAAGTTGAAATTAATATAAAATATTATTTAGGTATAAAAATGTACGGTCCCTTGGAGCTGTAATAAAATCAAGCTTCTAAATCAACGCTGTCAAAAGATACGGCCGTATACTCCACGCGTTCCCGAGAAAAAGGTAGTTGACAGAGAGACAGACAGCGAGATGTACGGACAACGAAGTGATCCTATAAGTGTTCCTTTTATCCTACAGGTAAAATAAAATAAATAAATAAATAAAGCCTTTATTTACTGAGGTTTACATTTTTGTTACTAAATGTCTATTATATTATAAGCACCCGTCGGTATCCGTTCTTAATCCCCAGTGTGTCTTCTGACATAGGCCTCCTCCATTCCCTTCCATTGCTTGCTTGCTTCCATGGAAGGATCCTACAGGTACGGCACCCTAAAAATATCTTAATCATATTGTTCCAGGTCGTTCGACGAACAAAGGAGTTTGGATCTTATCACGGAAGTTTTCAACCGTGGCATAAACTACATCGAGACCGGACCCTGGTATGGCCAGGGTACCTCAGAGAGGACCATTGGAAAGGTGCGTCCACCTGGCTAGTTGTCTCCACTCGGCTTCTCTTCTTTATTTATTCAACCGCTAGACCTTCAGAGTGAATTTGGTATTTTCGTTTCCTCCGTACCTCGGAGAGCACGTTAAGCCGTCCTGGTTACTACTTATCACTAATATGAGATAATAATCGTTACTAACCTAAGAGTTGAATAATTCATAATAATTCATATAGCGGAAGGACCTGGGAACCCAACTCATTATTATCCCAAGAAAACCACTGCAATTATGTGATGAATGGAATGGGGTCGCAACCCTCAGCAATGAGGAATACGATGTATAGAGAGAGACGTTCACCGCCGGACATAGGTCTCCACACTGTAGGACCTTCCACGCGGCGCCGTCTTGCGCCCGTGCCGCCTGTATCCAGCGGCTCGCCGCGACTCGACTCGCGTGATGTCGCGGTCGAGGAGGGCCTGCCAATGCTGCTATTGAGTCTTCCAGTGCAGGGATGTTGGCAATAGGCCACTACGCTGATCAAGTAGGGACACTTTACATAGGTACCTTTGAGAATTTATTTTATTTTGTTATAAAGAACTATCGAGCCTCCGACCACCCAAATAAAAAGCTGATGTCTAAGCAGCTTGGCTATCAAAAAAAAAATTCAGCAGTAGCAACAAATAAAAGTTTATCATACCGTCGTACCTAATAATATCGTATCGTCTGTGACCCAGAGAAAGTGTACAGCTCAGCTTTTTTTTTTATCCACTACAAGCTAGCCCTTGACTGCGATCTCACCTGATGCTCAGCTTTTGCCCTGTAAGTATCAAACTTGCATTTGCAATCTGCATGAATACTCTACGGAGCTGATTTTCAGCTGTGACCCGTGTGACGTCACTTCCAACAGATTAAATAATACCTTACCTAAAAGCAATTAAATAAAATGATTTATTTATTTCACATAGGACAACTTGTGTCTGTCACTTATGAAACGTTAAGACTCTACCACCGGTTCGGAAAACTGATTCTAGGTACTGAGAAGAGCCGGCAAGAAATTCAGCAGTTGCTCTTTTCTTCAAAAAATAAAGAGGTTACAATAATTATACAATACAACACATACTTTACGATACTGAAGTAGGTATTACAGTGACTTGTGGGTGACTGGATGCGAGGCCGGTTGCTTCCATGCAACTTTGTCATTAATAAAATAATCGATACTTATATTAGCCTCGACTTAGCAAATGCTGTTTAACACAGTCTTTAAATTTATGTAATGGCAAATCCAAAAACTCTTTTGGAACCATGTTATAAAAGCGTACAATAGACCCCACAAAGGACTATTTACAACTTACCATATTTATTTCACAATACTGTATAAGAACCACCGATATTTATTTCAATAACAGGCTCTGAAAGGAAAGCCACGGGAATCCTACTACATCGGGAGTAAAGTCGGCCGGTACGAGAAGGATGTGACGAAAATGTTCGACTTTTCCGCCGAGAAGACGTTGGCAGCTGTCGACAACACTTTGCAGCTCCTCGGCGTGGAATACGTCGATCTTATACAGGTAGAACCGTATAGGTGGTGCAGCTGACGAATTCTCCTTTTTCTCTTTTCTTCTCGTTTTTACATTATTATTTATACCTAATGCTAGTGGCGCGCGCGTGGGATTTGAAAACACAGACGCCCAATCGTCCATGCACAGATAAAAAAAATTGGTAAATTTAAATGAAAAATGGTAACCTGGTGACCTGGCCTTCCTCGGGATGTATTTAAAGCTACGTCTGTACTCTGTACCAAAATTCGTTATTAAATCTCGATTGAGTAGAATATGAATCCCGAAAACGTACCTACCCGAAAGAAAAACACAAAACGAACACGAACACGAACCTTATATAGATATACATTCGGTGTTCTTACATTAACCTATTGCACAATAGTATGTAGAGGTATTAACCACCTTTAATTATTAACCAAAGTTGTCTAAACCAGGTGCACGACGTAACTTTCGGCGACATCGGCTTTATTCTCAAAGAGACTCTGCCGGCTTTGGAGCGAGCGGTGAAAGACGGCAAGGCCCTCTACATCGGAATTGCTGATTATGACCTAGAGCTGATGAAGGAGATCGTCGACGAATCCGACGTCCCGATCGCGACTGTCCTGTCGTACGCCAAATCGACGCTGATCGACAATCGACTACAGAATTATACCAAATACTTCAAGGTATACCTATATCTCGTGGTATAGGCTAGTCAAACCACCCTACCCACAAAGACGTACCACCAAGCGATTTAGCGTTAACCGGTGCGATGCCGTGTAGAAGCCGACTAGGGGTTTGGGTTTAATGTAACTGCTAACTGGTTAGCCCACTACCATTTTAGACTGCATGATGACTTACCATTAGCTGACATCGCGGTCAAAGGCTAACTTTTAGTGGAATAAAAAAAAAGGTATTTGATTCCATTGTGCGTAATGTGAAACTTTTGATCTCCTTGGAGCAGGGATGAGCACTGTTGCCTTACAAGTGGAATCCCGGCAAGGTCAATTTGGCTGGTCAGGCCGTCAGCCGTGGCCTAGTTACCACTCTACGGATACGGAATCTTTCAGCACCGGACAACGAGGAGAAATCAGTAAATACAGTTCGAGTTAAACTTCATGACTTCGCATCATCGATTTACTTCTCATCATTATTAACGAACATCGTACGTTTCGATGCGCAGAATACAATATTAGGTATATCTCTGGACTGTAGTCTGTTTACCTGCGCGAACCTACACTCGCGGCTAACTTCAGTTGCCGAGTCGGACTGAAGGTACAGTCCCACCAACTTATCTGGCCCGTGGCGAAAATTGAAACAATTTTTTATGCCTGTTTATTTTTTGTTTTTATTTTATGTTTAATATTTACTAGCCACGCTGTCACCGGATCAGATAAGTTTGGAGTATACCTACTTATTTTATTGTTGTTAATGTCAGAGCCGTGGCGCGGGAGTGATCAACGCTGCAGCGACCGGCATGGGCTTGCTCTGCAATGAAGGCCCGCAGCCCTGGCACCCTGCTAGTGACGCCACCAAGGAAAAGTGTCGAGAGGCTGCTCAATTGTGCATTGTAAGATACTTTCAACTATCTCTAAAGAATTTACACTTTCTTATCATCACTAACATCTGATAATAATAATCTTTACAAAAACCCATTGAAGTAATCTGTAGGACTAAAGTACGTTAGTAGGTACATTATACCTCAATGCAAAAACCTAAGTTAAACTTTTAGGTAGGTACTCTTAGTCGAATGTGGATGGACCTCGGAACCCACCGCATTGTTATCCCAAGCAAAAACCAAAAACATGGAAAGGGGTCACGACCCTAAGCAGTGAGGAATACGACGCAGAGAGAGCTGTCTCTAAGCTTACTTTCTCTTTGCTTACAGCAAAATAACGTGGAGCTGGCCCGTTTGGCGAGCTGGTACAGTCTGAATCAGCCAGACATTAACACGCATATAGGTGGGTTTCGTACCGTGGAACAGTTAAACGACACCATACAAGTGCTAGAACAGGGTCTAACCCAGCACGAGACTATGGTCCTACAGGAGATACAGAAAAGGTATGGACCAAGCAATGCCATCTTGGAGTAGTACCTATATCAGAAGTGTTTACTATTGTATCCCACAAAAAATGTGGTTTTTTCTCAGACGAGGGCGCATTTGAAACCCTTAGCTTTACTTTTAGTCAAAAAAACTTATCTGACCCGGTGATAGCGTCGCTTGTGTACCTACTAAGTATATTAGAAAGAAAATAAATACATAACTAAACAGGCATAAAAATTTGTTCCATTTTTGGTCACCTGGCCAGGTAAAGTTTGTGGGACTATAATTGATTATTTCGCCATCATGTTTTATAAGTTATTGGATGTCAAAAAATGTACAATAGGTACATAATGAGGAACTTTCCAGCCTAAGTTCCTTAGAAACATCATAGGTGGCGCTGTGATACACAATAAGGATAATAGGAAATAAAAAATTGGAAACTTGTTCTTCAATATGCACGAGAATCGATATTTAAATGCCGTAGGCAGGTCTTCATATACAGTGGTAATCGGACACCAAATTCGATGCAAAGACGAAAAAATTTAATAAATTCAACCAAATCAGGCAACCGTATCGCAAAACGAAATAGTGAGTGACTGGCCTTAGTTTTCTTCGTAAAATCTTTATTAGGCATCAGGCCATAGAGCATTAGACTATGGCACTTATCGCCTCATTGCACTCTTATCCTTAGTGTATCACAGCGCTACCTATGATGTTTCTAAGGAACGTAGGCTGGAAAGTTCCGCAGTTGAATAAATAAATATTGATTGATTGATACCAATTTTATGCTAGAAAAAACTGTCACGAAAGAGAAAACTCCATCCCTCTCGCATAGTTGGCGCTGCCTTACATCAAGAATATTATTATTATTTGAAACAAGTTAGGATTTTCTCATTAATTTTCATTTTTTTTAATCAACCAAGTTTACTAACTCTTGACTGCGCTCTCACCCTGGTGGTAACTGATGGTGTAATCTAAGATGGTAGGCAAGCGAACCGGTTAGGTATACTGTTAAGATTGCAGGTTGGTTCCTGCACAGCATCGTAATGGAAAGCAATATCGCTTGATGGCAAGTCTTTGCTGGTGGTGGTAGCCGAAGCCTCCTACCATACTAACATTAGTAAGCATGGATTAATTACAGAATAACCTTAAATATTTTTTTACAGATTCCACGGCCAGCTGCCACTTCATTGGGACAACGTGGAATTACGGAGTTACAAAGCGAAAATGGCCGAATTGTCGAAATCGAAATAATCATTATTACAATAATACTAGCCCATTCGCCGCGGCTATGTTCGAGTGGGATTACATATAAGACTAAATGAGAATTTATTATTGTAACATAAAAATTCGGGTCAACTTATAGCTATAAATACAATAGTCTAGGGCCTAGGCAATGGGGCGGTTCGTTGTATGGAGACCCCCGCAATAAATCCTGTCGTTGAAAATTGGCAGGGTTGTAGTATGGTATGAACCAAAACTTATACACAAATATCCAACAAAACATCCATCCGGAAGTTAGGTATTTATACCTAAAACTTAATATTTATGACTGAATTCCGTATCGATTTCTTTTTAAAATAATAGTAGATAGTATATTTACACTCAAAACCGAAATATCAAATGATATAATCATGCAGAAAATTGATATTTAACCGATCTTATTATCGAACCTAAACTGCGTTTACGCGATAATGTACCTTCCTGCTTTAACAATTAAGTATAGCATAAAAACCTTACTTCCTTTCTGATTTTTTATTGGATATTAATTGTAATATACTTTTAACTCATGATCTTTAACATACTGTAAAGTTTCGTCGCCTGAGGAATTGTTGTTGGGGTCGACTAGCTTTATTGCCTAGACTACTACGCATAAATGATTGCAATAATTAATTATTATTGCAATCCGTTCCATTGATACTGGGAATGTCATTGTGCCTTTATACATATTATGAAAACCTGCATCAAACATTGTTACAGTCTCAATCATTTTAAGTGTCTGAATTTATGGTTTTCTTGATACGACACTGTGATTTTGGCCAATAGTGGAAGAGTGTTAACACAGCTAGTGAGCTAGCTATCATTTTTACGTACCTATAAGGCCCCAGCTGTGGTCCCTAGGTTATCTTACAATATATCCCACAAATTTACCTGACCCGATAATAATTTTATCTACTCCAGCATCGAAAAGTTCCAATTTCGAATTTGACAACTATATCGAATTGAACCCTCTTTCGTGTTTGCTTCTCATAACGATACAGTTCGTTGTATGGGAGCTGTATCGTTATGAGTCGTAGCTGTATCGATATGGTTATCTTCATAAATAGGATACCTATAGCTTAGCGGCTCTGGGTTCTGGCACTTTCCCAACCAGTCAATTGATTTGACTTTTTTATTAATTTACAAAGTAAAAAATTATAAAGACGTCCTTGTCGTAGATAAAATCTTGTATGCAACTGTACGTAATTAGTCATTTTAATTCTCGTACTATCCTATTTTGATACTCGGCAAGCCTCGTATCAAAAAACAGCACTCGAATTAAAATGACCCTCATTACGATACAGTTGCATAAATAGCTATAAGTGACTAATACTTTTTTTGAAATAAAAAACATTTCTCTGTAAACCTTTTTTATTTAACTAAAGCGATACATTACAATAAAGAAATAAGTATTTAGGCTCAATATTGCGTACATACTCTACACTGTGTAACAAAAACCCTGTGGTCCCTTTGAGCTGCGTTATCAGTATCGATATTCAAACATAAAAAATCAACTTATTTGGTAAAACTCTTAAATTAAAATATTCAAATTAAATATTACATCAATATTATTTGTAAAATGAAAATGATCAAAAAAATCAGATGTTACAAACATTTTTTTAATGTGTCTATTTTATAAGCTATCTTGACTATGAACAATAACTGACCTGATTTTTTTAAAATAAGATTTTCAGTTTTGGTACACCTATATGATTATGTATACGTACCTAAAAGGAACAACAGGGTTTTTGTTACATATTGTATATGCGTATTACGATCCATATTGATGGATCATAATACGCATATTAATGACTTCTCAAGGATATCAACGAACATCGTGCGTTTCAATGCGCAGAATACAATATTAGGTAGGTAGGTACCTATCAGCGGGACGTTTCAGTTGAACTACTACATGCGCGAATCTACACTCGCGGCTAACTTCCGAGACGTTGCCGAGACGTCGTAAAGTTTGAATCAGCAGGGCGACTGCGATCTTTTGCATCAATCATTGATACATCGCAATCACCTCTGATTGGCTGAATTTATGGTATTCTTGCTGCGTCAATGGATTTCGTCCAATAGTGGAAGAGTGTTAACCAATCAGAGGTGATTGCGATGTATCAATGATTGATGCAAAAGATACGCGGTCGCCTTGCGGATTAAAGACCATAGATACCAGATAGATCCAAATATCACGGTAGGGATATTATCGGTTTACACTTTACACAGCATTAAAAGGCTAAATATGCGTTCAGCAGGCCTAGTGGGGGATATTTTACCTATACGGTCGCGTTAAAGTTACTTACCATTACCAGCGTCAGCTGTCATCTGTCATCAACTGCTTGATCCATATAAATCGTAGATAACTTTAACGCGATCGAATAGATAAAAATCTTCCTCCAGGCTCCTCAAATAAAAAAAAACCAAAAAACCAAATCAGAAACTCTTTATCAAACGTCGTGCGTGAATTTAGTCGTCTTTTTGAAGACTTTATTTAGTAATCAGTAACAAATAATTTATTTTTGTCACAAGTAAAAAATAAATTGTTATAACTCACAAAACATTTGCTAACAATTGAAAATAGTACATTACTGCCGGCCGGAAATAAAGCAATATCTACGGCTGAGTAATATTGAAACGTCCTTTCAAGGTATAAAAATGTACTCTGTGGGACGAGGCGAAGCTGACGACTTCCCAAGTAATAGTAAACGAGGCCGTTAATTGCTATTTTCTCTAATTCACAATAAAAATAATTTGTTAAGAAAGCTTTCTTACTTTGCCGATAGATGGCCCTGGCATACCTCACGCTTAGAAATTGTGTTGTACCTATAGGTTAAAATATTGAAATGATCTAATTTCCTGTTTGAGTATAAGTGGCCAGAAAAGTGCCAATTTACGTATTGTTTTTTTAAACAATGAAGCAATTTATGAGCAAGTATGAGAAAATATGTTATTTATTGTCAGATCGTACAGTTACATTTATTTTAATGGTGTTGAAGTTAACACAGTAATAATAATATATAATAATTTTATACTAATAGTAATACCGCCACATTCACATAAAAACATACACTATAGCACATTTTTGTGTACTTATAATAATTTAATTCGAATCAACACACATACAAAGATCTTATGATAAACTGTGGGTTATTTTGTTAATTTAATGTGGTATCTATACTTATTGGGTAATAAGAACGCATTTTCTTTGATTTTCGATGTCACTCATTTTTATATTAGTCAACTTGGGATGTTTGTTGTCAATAAAACAAAGAATTTATGTTGAAAATTTATCAAAATCTAATTGTAATATTTATGTACTTTATAATTTTACTAACATAATAATATCATTTTATAATTTTTGTTACGTCATGTTATAACCTAACATAACAGACTACTGAATACTAGAACCAAAGTGAAAGTTTCAAAAACTATCCTTTTCTAATAAAATATATAAATCAAATTTATTTATTTACTTTTTGTGCTTTTGTTCACTGAATACGTTGACCATTACGTGGACGGCTTATATTTATTGTTTTTCGATTCATGTAGGTTTGACATACTGTGGCTGATTCAGGGTTTACTGCCATCGCTTAAAGCAGTATTATTTTAATCCTGTTGAGGCTCTTGTTTCAGAAATAGAATCCATATTTAAGGGAGGTCAACGATGCGATTCGTCGAACCAATATTAAAATAATACTGCTTTAAGTAATGGTAGAAAGCCCCTGTTGTACACAATCTCTAAAATGAAATGACAAGTCCAGATACAGTCCCCCACTTCCCACAGACCTGGTGACAGAGCCGCTAGTCTATACTAACGTTGGATGGATGTTTGTTATCAAATCACGCCAGAACGGCTGAACGGATCTGGATGAAATTTGGCACAGAGATAGATTATATTCTGGAAGAACACAGGCTACTTTTCAGGAAAGTTAAAGAGTTCCCGCTGGAACCAAAAAACTTCAAGCTAGTATATAATAAAACAAAAACTAAACAGGCATAAAATTAGTTCCAATTTTGGTCACCAGGCCACATAAGTTTGGCGGACTAGGCTATCCATCCTGACAATGTTTTCCCGATAGATTTTGTCAATTTGGTATTTGACAACTAGTCAAATCAGCAACTTTTCTCAAAGCAAGTCAAAACGCGTGTTTATTATGGGTTTTTGTATGAAACACTGAATTGTGACTTCATCAAAAGTCGACGCACTTTTTCACTTTAATCGATAGTTTAAAATGGTTATTCAACATAAACTAACAAGGGACGTGGATATTACGTCTTTCGGGAGATTCACTATTTAATAATCACACAAAAAAAATTTGGCCAGCCAAATATCCAATTGCGTTTAGTTCAGAGATTCTTCTGTACTTCAGATGTTTGTATGATGTATGATTAGATTCACACAAAAGAATAAATAAAATAAAATAAAATAAATAAAAATAAAAATAAAAAAATAAAAATAAAAAAGCCTTTATTTCTACTACCACATTACACACATAACACAATATACTAAATTATTATTATTGTTTTACATTACATTTTTTATTTATTCTTATTCTTATTATTATTATTACATATAAATATTATCTTTTTTTTTTTGCGCATTATGTGGCAGAAGTCGCCTCCTCGGCGTAGGCCTCCCCCAGTTGTCTCCACGCGTCCCTATCTCTTGCCATTGTCATCCAGTTTGTACCGACTATTTTCTTGAAAATATCTCGCCATCTTTTCCTTTGTCGTCCCTTTTTTCGTTTTCTGTTTCTTGGGATCCATTCTGTGAGACATTTAGCCCATCTTGTATTGTCCATCCTGCACAAATGTCCTGCCCATTTCCATTTTATCAGCCTTGTTCTTTTTGTTATGTCATATAATTTTGTCCTTTCTCTTATGTCACAGTTTCTGACTCTATCTTTCATTTTTATTCCTAATATACTTCTTTCCATTTTCCTTTGGCATATTGCTATTTTCGCTTCATCTTCTTTTCTTGTTGCCCACGTTTGACAACCATATGTTAGCGATGGCATAATTACTGTTTCATAGATTTTTTTCTTAATGTTGAGGTTGACCTCGCTCTTCATAATTTCTTTCAGACTCCAATATTTGTTCCACGCTAGAGCAATTCTTCTTTTAATTAAACACACAAAAGAATAGCCAAATTAAATTATGTTATGTTGTGTGAATAAAAAACGCGTCGTATATGTCGGCAAACCATGAAATAAATCGCAAATAACAAACCTTTTGAGATTATAACTATGGAGATTACTAACAACTCAATCAGATCATAAAATTATTGCACCAACTTAACAAATAATTATACTAAAATAACAGCTATATCCGAATACGCAAACTTCTCTTAAAAAGTTAAGAACAACTTTAATATTAAGCAATATATATTTTTTTGTAGTGGCCTACTAAAAAATTAAAAACTTAAATAATAAGAGATATTTCATTGGAATATAGAATAACTATTGCAACAACCACGAAAATAATATCACAAAACCTTAAAATTATAATATGTACAGCAAGAAAATCCAGTGAGTAAATTTTACATTAGAATAACTCTATAGTTAATTCGATTACACCAATCACAATAAATAACAAAGAGTAATTAATTATAATGAAAAATATCCGTACTGATACGTAATAATATCATTAATTCGAAAATATTCGCTAGTTGGTCCATCCTTCAATTATCAGAGCAATGGATTGATAAAGTTGAGGTTGGATAGTGACTTATGCTACTATTTATCCCAGAAAACTAAAAAGTTGCTCACAAAACTTATACACGCGGACTAAGTCGCGGGCATCAGCTAGTATTATATAAACCTGTAGTATATAATAACATATAGTACAATATAATTAAAAATATTTCACTTGAAACAGAAAGCGATACAATAATAAACGATACGTTAAAAAATCTAAATTGATTTAATGACGTAAAACTGGCCACGAACGTGTCAGAACACGCATAAAGTAGGGTTCCCTAGTATGTAATTATATTTGCCAGAAACTTTAACTGCCGTAATTTCGTACAAGGTAGTAATCCATACTTTTACTTACTAATATTGTAAATGCGAAAGTGTTTCTGTCTGTCTGTCTATCTGTCTGTCTGCTACGCTTTCACGGCCCATCTGTTCGACCGATTTTGATGAAATTTGGTACAGGGATAGGTTGTATCCCGGGGAAGGGCATAGGCTACTTTTCATCCCGGAAACGGCAATGTCATCTTGGCACGCGGCGCGATATGGGCGGGCACGCAGTCTTAATGTTCATATAAAAAAGTAATAGGTTCCTACGTAAATGCCTTCCCAGGCTTCCGACTGCACACCATTGTTTGATTGTGCTTTAATAATATGTTGATTTTTAAATTACCTGTGGCACACAGACGACCCTATAAATGACCCTACTATTACAATGGAACCCTAAAAAAAGTATTTTCTTATATTATACATTGTGTATTTAAAATACATACTCAATACAGATTGAGCGCAGTTGTGTGTGGAACTGCATTCATCCCACATTATTATAGCCCGTGTTAATGTGCCGACATCAGTTAAGAGCAGGTTCTCAAGTATAGAAGCCAGCAGAGGGTGCTTTGCCCTAAACGTAGTACTAAAATAATTTATAATTCGAGAATGGGGCAGATTCTGTAGTGCACAATCTCTAAACAAAACTAAAATGACAGCATTCAAAATATTGCTAATCCTTTCATATTACTCCCTGAAATGAAATTTGGTATGGGAATAATTTGCATCCCGGGGAAGGACATAGGCTACTTTTCGTCCCGGAAAATTAAAGAGTTCCCGAGGGAATAAAAAAACTTAATCCACGCGTACAAAGTCGATCAATCATCATCGAACCATCATCTAGTTGCCAATATTGTCAATTTACAGAATAACAACTCGAAGTGAAAAACAACAAGTTTTCATTAATCATTTGGTATTTTACAGAACAAGACCTATATGTATAACAAATTCTGAACGCTCATATTGCTATCGCGCTTGCACGCGATCATGTGGCATCAACCAAATAGAGATAGCAATATACTGGAGATTTTTGTTCGCGTCTTGAATAGAAGTTGCGATCGCCGCGCCCGATAAGCATTGATTGATTCATTTATTTGTATTTAAACATGAACAATGATGTAGGTACAATAATTGCCGTGTTACCCCGTTAGGGCATTATGCGAAATTATTATTTTTATTTATTTCTAAATTATTATATTTTTAATACAATCTTTGTATTTTCCTCTATTCATGGTAGAGTGAACAAGAGTAGGCCTACAATGAACCTTTTCCTTTAAATAAAAGCGCGGTAGATGATAATGTGGCCAATTATATTTAAAACAATCTCTAATATCTAGTGTTGCCCCTTTCCGCAGAAAGAATTATGATAGAAAAAATTTAGTTTACATGACATAACATATAACCTATAAATGTTATGTGCCCTTGTAATCGATTTACATATATAGAAATGTGAACGTTCTTGTGTTCGTCATATATATGAAATAAGTAAAATAAATAAATAAATGATAGGGAGAGCAATGTAAATAGAGCTGTCATTTTAGTTTAGAGTTTGTAGGTACGCACCTACAACAGAATTGGCCTAATTGTCGAAATAATATAGATAGAGAGATTGTCAGTTACTTAAGAAACTGATCTTTATATTGTCCTCAGGAATAATTGAGTCTAATTAACTTTATACTTATAATAACAAGGAAGAATAATAATGTATGTTCCGATTTAGTCAAGTAATTTGTACCAGCCCTATTTTAACCAGGCTAGTTTAACTGATGTAGGTTTATTAATACAGGCCTATATTAATATGTGTATATCAGATATTCGGGTGAGTAATATCTTGGCATCTTTAGATTTATTATCAAATTTTTTTTTAAGAAGTAACCTCTTAGCCGAAAATGAGGTCAATATCTAGCGTATCAAATATCTTGACCGTCGACCTTATGACGTACGTATTGGTAACGCATATTCCTTCTTTGCGAATATAAATGTGTAAATAATTTATGTAAACAGATGTACATCACAACCCAACAAAATTATAAATGCGAATGTCTGTTTGTTGATTTTTTCTTCAACCACGCCGCAACGGATCGACGTGATTTTTTGCATGAATATAGCTGTTGTAGAGCAGTGATAAGTATAGGCCGTTTATCCAGGAAAATCAGAGCTCCCACGGAATTTATAAAGAAGTTAAACTCCAGGCCGACGAAGTCGCGGGCATCATCTAGTAATAAATAAATTAAATTAAGTTCGTGTACAAGTCGCATTCCGCATTAAAATAATTGTGATATTCGCATTCCGAAGCATTTTACTAAACAATATTCTTTTCAATTAATAACGTTAAAATAGGAAAGCGTGTTCGGCAGGCCAATCAGAATACCCGGAGATGGTGGTTATCAGACTTCTCTATTAGTCTCTCTCCTCAGAAGTTTTTCATAAGAGTTTTTTCTCTATCATTTTCTTGGGTCAAAAATGGGTCTATTGTCAAGACTTGGATAAGCCACGTTTTTTAACAATATACTGAGAGGTTTTACAGTCATGAAAAATGTTAGAATGTGCGACGGAGAGGTAAAATCTGGGTATCACGCCGCCTTAATATGTTTAACACGTCATCTGCCAATAACCTGATCGGTATGCATATATGCCCCTCCATTCCGTCTCTGTGGACATGCATCCTTAGACTGGAACTAAACGTCTTTTCTTATTATGGTCCCACAAAATTATCTGACTCAGTGACAGGGTCACTAGTATACATCAAAAATGTATATATATATATTTTATTTTGTATAATGTATATATCAAAAATAAAATAAAAACAAAAACTTAAACAGGCTAAAAAAATTATTTCCAATTTTGGCCACCAGGCCAGATAAGTTGGTTGGTTGGACTATAATACGAAAAGTAAGTTTTGTTGATTCAATCTTTTTGGCGGCTTATTTGCAGATCCACACGGGTAATGTCATGTACTGAATGTACCTTAAATGACTAGCTTTCCTGCACTACTTTTTATCACTATGCATGATTACTGTTTAATATTCCGCAAAAATACAAGCAACGAGTCCACAATGAACTTTCAAGTGTCAAAATGACTAATGAAATATTGCTGTTTTAGTTCCTCAAACCTACAGCCCACAAACTTATCTGGCCCGGTGGCCAAAATTGGAAATAATATTTATGACTGTTTAGATTTTGTTTTTATTGAATTGAAAACTTCTTTAGGCGCGTTGGGCACTTTTTGGTAGGGGGTAAAAATATGGAACGGTGTCGGTCACGCGACACCATTGTTCGTAATTAAACTTTAATGCCTTAGTTTTAAGGTTAATATTTTAAATGTTTTTAATTAGATAAAAAAATAATAATAATGTTTTCACTTCTGCCGGCAGTCCCTATGACTGGCAATTTTTTTTAATGTTCATATATACTAGCGACGCTGTCACCGGGTCACATAACTTTGTGAGACTATAGATATATCTAGCCCGCC
Organism: Erebia aethiops; assembly: GCA_923060345.2. NCBI lineage: Eukaryota > Metazoa > Arthropoda > Insecta > Lepidoptera > Nymphalidae > Erebia > Erebia aethiops. The sequence continues at coordinate 1,042,448 of OV281079.1, read as the reverse complement.
GATTAGCTGATACACAAAATATAACATTGCTACGCGACTTATGCATTGCTCTGAGCCCGAGCTAACAGGTTAGCCCGCTACCATCTTAGACTGCATCATCACTTACCATCAGGTGTGATCGCAGTCAAGGGCTAACTTGTAGTTGATTAAAAAAAAAAAAAAAAGAGCCACCAAAAAGTTTGCACCAAATTGTACTACGTCGGTAAAAAAAACTGTGAACAGTAGGCATCGGTGCCAGCACCAATACCAACCAGTGTAGGCATTCGAAATACATAGTAACATAAAAGTTAAAGCCAATCATTTCACATATTCGAGGAACTATATTAATTATATATCCGACACAGTTTCGTAAGTCTTTCTATTTCTAGTTATAAACGATTTGATACCGTTTTCGGAGTCCAAATCGGCTAGACCTAAATTCGATATCTCTCTCAATAAATTGGCGAAGTTTTGGTACTTTGCCATTGAGTTCAGCCTGTTGATGTTAATTTTTAGAGTAGCCTTCTTTTGTTTCATCGTTTTCGTGTGCCACACTAGTATTTTGGTACAGTTGGAAGCGAGGGGTTCAATGTCATCTATGTCTAAGTCTAGGCTTACGAGGAATTTGTCTTCTTCATGTCCAGCTATGAAAGGCATGTTCGCAGAGTCCTTGAGGAAGTCCAGGTTGATGGCGAAACCCGCCATGTCAACTGGGAACGTTCTGGAAGCTGGCCACGAGTCGAAGAATCCCAACACCTGGAATTTTCAAAGTCAATATTTACACAAACATGTGGCCAAAGGTATACATTTAAACAATAATAATAAACAAAAGTGTAGTATTATAAGTCTTCGGCCTTATAATGTACTAGCTGATGCCCGCGACTTCGTTCGCGTGGTTTAAGTTCTTGATTCCCGCGGGAACTCCTTAATTTTTCAGGATTAAAAAAAAAACCGCCTTCAAAAACTAAAAAGCAAAAAATAATTGGATATATTTACATATTATTATTTCTACCCACTATGTTAAAGTCGGGCGGGTATAACAAGGATAAGCAAAGTTGACGCAAGGCTCGCCAGATATCCAATTATTTTTTGCTTTTTAGTTTTTGAAGGCGGTTTTTTTTTATTTAAAAATAATTTTAGTGTTTGCTTTTTAGTGCTGTAAATATAATAAAAAAATAATAATAGGTTCTCGAAAGGTAGACAGACATGCCTGTACCTAATAACTATCTGGGTTCGTGTCCTTATAAAATTTAAGTTCCTTTGATTTCCCCAGGATTCCATCATCAGACCTAATGACCATGGGACCACCTGGAAAGTATACCCTTTCAAAAAAAAAAAAGAATTTTCCAAATCGGTCCAGGCGTCTTCGAGTAATCGGGGAACAACTGTCTTCGAAGATCTCGGGGAACATCTGTCTTCGAAGATCTTCACAGATCTTCACCAAATTTATATGGGACCACCTTGGAAGTATACCCTTTCAAACAAAAAAAGAATTTTCAAAATCGGTCCAGGCGTCTTCGAGTAATCGGGGAACATACATTAAAAAAAAAAAAGATTCCGACGAATTGAGAACCTCCTCCTTTTTTTGAAGTTGGTTAAAAAAGTAGCCTGTCACTCCCCAGGTCTTCAACTATACCCATGCCAAAAATCACGTCGACCCGTTGCTCCGTTGCGGCGTGATTGAAGGACAAACCAACAAACAAACACACTTCCGCATTTATAATATTAGTATGATTCAATTTAGTTTATGTCGATCTACCTGAATGCCGCGACTTTGTCTGCGCTGAACTCTTTAAATTTTTCTTGATAACAAGTAGCATATGTGTTAGAACGACAAAGATACATTATAATCTATCTTTGTGTCAAATTTCATCCAGATCCGTTCAGCCGTTCTAGCGTGATTGAGTAACAAACATCCATCCATCCATCCAAACTTTCGCATTTATAATATTATTATGAGTATCGATAAATAATGTAGCTAATTCAGTTGAACACAATCTCTAAAATAAAATCTAAATCTAAATAGCAATAGATTTTAGAGATTTTGTTTAACAGTTATGCAGTGTGACATGAACTAGTAGATGACACAATATGATACAACATTGTTGACGTCAACAAGTGTACAGTGTAATTGTATTGCCACACGACTTATCTGGCGCGGTGACAGCGTCGCTAGTAGACATGAAAAATAAGATTAAAAAAAAATTAAATTTTATTTTTTGACCACCGGGTCTGATAAGTTTTAAAGAATGTATCTAATTTGAATCTATACTTAATATTATAAATGTATAGTATAAAGTTTGGATGGATATATGAATGTATGGACGGATGTTTGTTATTCAATCACGCCACAACGACTGAAAGGATCCGGATGAAATTTGGCACAGAGATAGATTATAGTCTGGAAAGCACATATGCTACTTTTTATCCTATAGAAAATTAAAGAGTTCCCGCGGGAACCAAAAAACCTCAATCCACGAGGACGAAGTCGCGAGCTTAAGCTAGTACCTAAAAAATAATGATTGATTGATGATACTCGCAACTTATTCGGCGTAGATTAATGATAAAAAGGCCTGCTCTTTCTCGGCATGAAAACTATTTATATTTCGTCAAAATCGGTTGAGCATGTCTGCTCAAAAGTGAAAGCGTAGCAGACAGACAGACTGGCAGACTTTCGCATTTATAATATTAGGATAGGTTTAGAAACAGTACCTTTCCATCTTTGACAATAGGTGAAGACACTCCATAGTTTCCGATCAGTCCCACAGGAAACATCGACACCTTCTTTGTGGTTCTGGTTAGAATAGGAAAGAAAAATAATCTATTTATATGATAGAGTCTCATCGTCATCATAAAAACAATCCTTTGCCAGCTCACTACTGAATACAAGTCTCCTCTCAGATTGAGACAGGTTTGGCCATAGTCCGCCAAGCTGACCAAGTAGGGAATGGCAGATTTTCCATACCTATGAGAATGTTTTGAACCCAGGCAAGCCGGTGTGTTTTCCTTCACCGCTAAAGCTAGTGATGAATGCACATAACTCCGAAAAGTTATCGGTGTGTGCCTAGGATACGAACCCCAGACCACCCAAACAAGAGGCCGGGCATCTAAACCACTGGGCTATCACTCTATCATGCCCCATATGCTATATATGTATTTGCTCAACGTTTCTGATACGAACCGCTAGGGTGTGGAACACCCTCCCAGCGCACGTGTTGTGTAAAGATAAATAAAAAGTATTGTGTGTAATTCATACACGGCAGAAGTGAAACTTCAAAAAAGTAGCCTACGAGAGAATGAGATAAATATAACTTGTATTCCATATCTAGTATTCTATTCTTCTGTCTCATTCTGAGATAGAGACAAGTTATATTTGTCTCATTCTCTCGCAGGCTAAATTCTATTATGAATATGTTTGTCTCTTTTTAGTGTTGCTTTTTCGTTTCATCGAATTTTCAAATCACAACGGTTCTAGAGAAGTTTCACATCAAAAACTGAGCATGATTATCAGAAGCCTATCTTGCAATGTAAATAAAAATGAAGTAGGTAAATAAAACTTAGTTTGAGCTGTTACTTAGTCTCTCTGCCGGTGAGCCTGAGGGATAACCAACCTGATCTCATCAAAAAGCTGCAGGTCCACGGCATTATCATCATCACCAAAGTAAAGTACCCCGTCCGACACATTTTCATGAAGCCACTCCAGAGCCGCGCGCCTGTTCGCGACGCCTCGTGGAAAGTTGCTAGTTCTGTATATGAATGGTTTAGGACTAGATATATGAGTGAACGGAAGGCCGGTCCGTCTGAAAAAGGGTACGATTTCGTGCATTAAAAAAATTTGAATTGTAATCCCAAACAACTTATGGCACTGAAACGTGGACATTAACAAAATCCACAAATTTAGAGTTGCACCTGTATGTCCTACATGTAAAAAATAAATTGAGTATTGAGTATGTGGTTAAAAATATTGGCCTATTGTTTAAACGAATGGCATCATTTTTTACGGCTTTAAATAATGTGGATACAAAATTTCGCCCAGTCAACAAAAGCCTAGCAAAGAACTTGGTCATAATTTTAATCTCAGTAATTTAATTGGCCAATACTTTTGATAGGAGGTTGGCCATATAATTTCACATTTATAATGTTTTGTTTCTTTTTTAAAGTATTTATTTAAAAATCAATCCCTATTCATAAATTAGATTTTAAATCCCCAATAGGGCTGGTTAAATAGTGCACCGATTTTGAAGTAACAACAACCAAGTATATAATAGCTCTAAATACCCAAAATATTTTTTTATGAACACCATTGACTTATAAAATCTTTTGCATAGTGCTGGACCAGAGGGCCGGATCATCAGTAACGGTCCAATGCAGTCTAGAAACATGCATCACTATAACTATGTACCAATCTGATCAATTTGTAGGGCAGAAAAAAATAATTTGAATACATACCTAAGAATTTTCAACACCTGGTCAGAGCACACGGCGTGATCATCGGCAACAATCCAATGCAGTCTAGGAACATGCATCAGTGTATGTGCTAATCTCATAAGCTCAGGCACTTGTTCAGGTCTGGGAAATGTTGGTGTGACATAGTATATCATCTTGAGATTCGCACTATTGTTCACGTGCAGTCTATCATCATTATAATTAACATAGCATACTGTATTTTTCACAGCCACTGGAATGCTTACTGGGTTGAATGAGTGTAGACTGTAATGCAAAAATTGTAACACGATGGTCATAAAGTAGTTGTGTGTGTAAGTGTTTTCTGTTATGGTTACGTTTAACCCAGAAATAAATTTGAAATTTTGACACGTTTCATACAAATTCTGTCAAAGTAGCAGCTAACTCTGGGTTAAAAGGATAACCAGTTTCTGCAAGCCTTACACATCTTCCTGTTCGACTAGCTATATTTAATTAAATAAATATGCTATCCCTGGGTATATGAAAAGTCTTATCTAAAAGTAGCCCATGTCACTGTCAGTCCGTAAACTGCCTCTATCATTCTATGCAAAAAATCACGTCAATCTGTTGGTCTATCAGCATGATTGAAAGACAAACAAACACAGTTTTACATTTATATAATTACACAAGCAAAATAACATCTATATTCTTCACACTAATATTATAAAGGCAAAAGTTTGTATATGTGTATTATGTTTGTTACTCTTTCACACAGTAAATACGAGACATATTTGGCTGAAATTTGTAATAGAGATATATTATAACCTGATTAACACATAGGCTACTTATTATACCAGGAAATTAAACAGTTCCCACAGGAACCAAAAACATCAATCCACACTAGTTGGGGGCATCAGACTGCTTTGGAATGAATTGCCAATGTCTTTAAACATCTTTAAGAGCCGTGTAAAGGAATATTACCTTTCTAATATGCTATAGAATATTTAAGTATTTTCGTTTGTATGTAGGTTTATGTACTGCTATATGTTTATATTTATTTATATTTAGTTATTTATGTATCATTAGTATGTATAGTTTAAGTAGTAAGGTATTGTTGCATGTTTATTATTATTGTTGCACTTTCCCACTCCTTTTTAAAGTTCCTTAAGAAATGGGTTGTCTGGAGGAGATCACTTTTAGTGATAAGACCGCCCATGTGCATGCGTTTTTTTCTGCTTTTTGTTTATAATTAAGTTTTCTCTATGTTATGTGTGGCAATAAAGAATTTATCTATCTATCTATCTATCTATCTAGTTATTTAATTCTCTACTCAGGTAAATATATAAGACTTTATCTAATTTTTAATACAAGTAAAGTCAGTATACTCACTTTAGCAGTATTGCTAAGTTAGAAAACATGTTAGTATTATTTGAAAGATTTTAAAACACAAGAAATCGTAATTAATTTTTTAGACATAAAACTTTATCTTTACGACATCGCAAAATTGAAATTCTTATATTCCTTTCAGTTGCTAGTAGACAACTTATATTTTGACTCATAATGAAAGTATGTACTAATAGTAGTTAACAGTGTGAACAGGCAGACAGATTTAAGGCTGCCTTCACACCAAAAGTTACATCAGCTGCCAAGCAACCAGCAAGCATTTTATAGTATACTGTTTTCATTCATATATTGAACTTTAAACCAACAATCATACTAATATTAAAAATGCCAAAGTATGTTTGTTTGTTGGTTTTTCCTTAAGTTACACTGCAACAGAGCAATGGATCAACATGATTTTTGGCATGGGTATAGTTGAGGACCTAGGGAGTGACATAGGCATAGGGAAAATTGAGAAGTTCCCATGGGAATACCTGGTTATTTACGTTCAACCCTAACCTTGTAGTACTTATTAAGCCGCTCTGGTTCCATCACAACCTTCTATCACAACTGAAAGGATTTCTGGGTGGTAGTCTTTCTGGGCAGTTAAAAAAATAGTGGGGGAGGACCATAGTCCTACCTAATTCTCTCACACCATCCTTCACACAAATAAGTAGAGATTTGCACGAATTTCGGGAAAACTAACCTCAAAAGTCGAAATTTTAAAAATTAATTTCTTGAAAACTATTTTACTACTCAACGGAAAATATTTTGGCGTTACGTTTATTACATTAATACCTTGCTGTAAAAAAAAAAACTGTCAACTGCACGGCACATAAACTAAAGTTGAGCCGAGCCCAGGCATCAGCTAGTACAATAAATATGTCACCATAAAATTGTAAAAACCGTTAGATTATAATCTAACTCGCGAAATTGTAAACTGTCAAAAAATTATAATTTAACACATTATTTTTTGGTTAATTTAACACATTATCTGTTAGGTTTATTAACCCGATAGAACCTAAGTGATTATTTATGTCAAACCCTAACCTAACCTACAAGAAAGAGACACGAAAACGTAAATACAATGAATATTTCAAAAATTAAAAACAGTTTACAATCTATCGATATAAAAAAAATATAAGATAGATTACAATCTAACAGTTTTTACAATTTTACAGTGACATAATATACAAGTTGACATTCTTGACTCTGTTTTCTATGCTACACCAATATGTCATGCCAGTGTGATAGAACCCTACAATTTCTGCTTCAATTTTCAGAAATTGTCTCTCAAAAAATATTCTGCATACATACAAACATGCAGCAGACTTTCTGAATTTTACCAGACCGAGCGTACGTTTCCGATGTTCGCAATGAGTGCACTATACTGTTTTATGGCAGAAACATTCAGCGATATTATGCGGCCGGCATAAACGTAGCTCGCATGGTGCAGATAATAAGCAATAATCAATTGCTTAAAAGGTAGCACTCACCTAAATATTCCAGAATTACTCCAAGTTAATAACATCCATACAGCACCAAACAATATGGACATAGCGAATATATTTTTGACTAGCCTAAATGGTTTGAAATTCATATTATGTAAATTAGACATACATTTTTTATTTGAGTCAAATTTTGCCTTTGTCGGCTCACCGTGGTACCAACAAGGTACAACAAAACGAATATTATTATGTTCAATATTTACTTCACCAATCAATAACACTAAATAATGAGATGATGATTTAAAAATCTGGCGACTAAAGTTCTTAACATTAATTTAAAATTAATACGTATGCCCCTCAAACTTCACATATTGTTAGTACTTGGTTTATACATCATAATCATGGTTATCCACAATTTAATATTTTTTTAAAGCAGGAGCCAGGATCATCAACACATCATCAACAGACCACGAACCTCTGCCACGAACTGCGAACAGCAGCAGGGCGACCGGCGACCGCGTATCTTCTGCATCAATCATTGTTACAGTATCAATTGTTGTAATTGGCTGAATTTATGGTGTTCTTGCTGCGTCAATGGATTTTGTCCAATAGTGGAAGAGTATTATCCAATCAGAGGTGATTGCGATGTAACAATGATTGACGCAAAAGATACGCGGTCGCCCTGCAGAAAACCCACGCACTGACATTCACAGTGTTGCAAACGAGATTCAAACAATTCGGTAGGTTTGCCGCAAAAAATCGGTAGTTTTCGGTAAATAAGGTTTTTACTAGTTTAATGTCTGAATTAATGCAATAAAACTCACAATTAAACCATTTTTGTGAGGAAATTTTAGTAAACTTAGCTTTTTAATCCTAAAATCATAATATCTAAGTAGTTTATATCTTTTTGTGGCCTACTTGGAAATGCGGTTTTGAAAATAATATGTCATATCTTTTAAAAAAAAAATTGGGTGTGTCAGCTTCGACGCACGACTGGAGTTTACTCTTTACGAACGATTATACTTAAAATATATAAATTAGTAAATGAGGGTAAATTAACACATTTTTATACTACTGAAAGCATACTTGATAGGGGTGTAAGGGTGTGCAACAACATCTCAGCACTCCAATGGCCAGCCTCACCTGCCCGCGGTACCCCCTGCTGGTCGACGAACGAGACTCAAATCGCGACCGACAAATGGCGGGATACCCATCTCAAAATTGGCTAGACTGGGAAAATTACACAGGTTGGTGTCGGGCACCAGCGACACCAGCGCAAACAGTCTAGCCCTGCGATACTAAAACGCGTGCCCATTATGGGCATTTCTTTGGATATACAGCGTCAAAACAAAAATGCCACCAGTCCGGCGACCGGGAGATCGCCCAACTATTGCCGACTACGGCAGCAGTCATTATTACGGCGGGGCAGGGGGTGCGAAGAATATCCGGGCGACGGTGAGCTACCATCACAAACGACTTTACTTGGCAACCTATAATACCAGGACACTCACACACAGGAAGTAGAGTTGGACACAATCAAGTGGTATGTTCTGGGCTTGTCAGAAATCCGACGAGAGGGGGAGGATAAGCTAACTCTGAAATCGGACCACGTACTTTACTTTCGTGAAGGCAATCAACCGTCCCAATGCGGAGTGGGATTCCTGATCAACAAAGTCCTCGCTAGCAACATTGTGATTAGTAGCGTTTCGACGAGGGTTGCATACGCTACTATACTCAAGTTAATTTTGAACAAACTCAAACACCTCTTTGATACTGTCATTAGCTCGGACATAACACCAAAATAATGGAGCAGAAGTGTCACAGTCCTTTTTTTCAATAAGGAACAGGGAAACAAGGGCTAATATCACTTCTGAGCCCTACAAGCTGTTCTCGAGGGTTATTATGAATCGTCTCGCCCGAAGACTTGATGAATTTCAGCCTCCAGAGCAGGCCGGGTTTCGTAAAGACTACAACGTGGATCACATTCACACTATGAAGCAGATTATACAGAAGTCTTAGGAGTATAATCTCCCCCCTTGTCTAGCGTTAGTGGACTACGAAAAAGTCTTCCACTCCATCGAAACCTGGGCTCTTTTGAAATCACTGCAGCGATGCCAAGTCGATTGGCACTATATCCAGGTGTTGAGCTCTTTATCGCGCTGTAATCACCGCACCTCAATAATCGTACAAGTGCAAGACCAAACAACCAAACCGATTCCAATTCGAAGAGGTGTGAGACAGGGAGATGTTATATCTCCGAAACTGTTGACATGGACTCTCGAAGATGTATTTAAGGTATTGTACTGGAAAGGTAGAGGCATCAACGTGAACGGCGAATTTATCTCACACCTGCGATTTGCAGACGACATCGTAATACTGGCTGACTCACCGCAGGGCCTCGAGGAATTTTGTCCGGTCTTAGCCATTCTTCCAGATGTGTGGGTCTTAAGAAAACGTGGATAAAACCAAAGTCATGTTCAATGAATACGTCACCTCGAGACCCATTACCATCGAAAATGTCAACATCGTAGTTGTTCAGGAATATAACTACCTCGGTCAGGTTATACAACTTGGTAGGAACAACTTCGATAAAGAAACTGACAAAAGTGTCCTGCCTGTGATGACGAATTGAGCGGAAACGTGGACACTGACAGCTGGCCTTCTCTTGACAAATTTAAAGTCGCTCAGCGGGCTATGGAGTGGGCTATGTTGGTGTTTCTCTGAGGGATAGAATCCGTAACGAGGAAATACGCCGGATAACTGAGGTAACTGACATAGCCCAGAGAATTAGTAAGCTGAAGTGGCAGTGGGCAGGACATGTGTGTCGCAGAACCGATGGCCGTTGGGGCAGACGCGTTCTGGAGTGGAGACCGCGTGCCGCGACTTCCAGCCCGCTGGACCAACGAATTTGGAAAGGTAGCCAGAAGTGGGTGGATGAGGAAAGCGGAGGACCACGTGTGGTGGCGCTCTCTCCAAAAGGCCTATGTCCAACAGTGGACGAATACAGGCTGATGGATGATGCTTAAGCGTTTATTTAAATTATTTACATAATTTATATTCATCAAAATACATTACATAGTCATGGAAACATAAACATAACGTAACGGAGAAAGTTTTATTTTAATCCCCATAAATGTTCATATCCCAGGCTTATATATAAAAATCGATTCTAAAGGAGTAAACAAAAAAAACAGTTGAAATCGGTAGTTCGGTAAACGGGGCCGATTTCGGTAAATCCACCGAAAAATCTATAGGTTTCATCACTGGTTTTCATGAATCATGATGACATTCACTTGACATTGACAGCTGACAACAAGGGCACTACCATGTGATTTACACCATGGAGGTATTACCTCCATGATTTACACATAGTTTAAGTATAATAAGTCTATGGTGTTGACACAATATCTCGATTTTTGAACGTTTCTTGATTTTTTTTACTGTAGCCATTGATGTAGAATTTTTTTAGTACCTAACTGTAGCTATTACTAAAATCTACGTGGAAAATATGGCTTGATTTAATAATTATGATTTAATTGTTTGTTTATACACAAACAATTAATAGTCGAACTCTATCTAAGTACTGTTATGATAAAGACTTATTACCAAGCGATGCCCGCGACTTCGACCGCGTGGTTTAAGTTTTTTTTTATTTCCGCGAGAACTCCCTAATTGTCCGGGATGAAAAATAGAGTCATTTTCCAGGTCCTCAACTATACCCATGCGAAAAATTACTAGGATCCGTTGCTCTGTTGCGGTGTGATTGAAGGACAAACCAACAAACAAACACACTTTCGTATTTATAGTATAAGTAAGTATGATATTTACTACCGTAGACAGAGAAATTATTTTATGATTTATTAACGTACTAGCTAATGCCCGCGACTTCGTCTGCGTGGTTTGAGGTTTTTTGGTTCTCGCGGGAACTCTTGAATTTTCCGGGATAAAAAGTAGCCTATGTGCTATTCCAGACTATAATCTATCTCTGTGCCAAATTTCAGCCAGATCAGTTCAGCCGTTGGCGCTTGATTAAGTAACAAACATCCATACATCCATACATCCATCCAAACTTTCACATTTATAATATTAGTAAGATTATACCAATGATGTTATAGATTATACCCATTGATTTAATAAGTTTATCTCTCATTGATTATACCTAAAATATTCTAAAATATATTATTGATTATTAGTTTTTATCCATTTTGGTAATAAATTATACATGTATATGTTTTGATTTTGGTATAATATCACTTTATATTTTCTAAATACTTGATTTTAAGTTAAGTTATTTTTAAATGATTTATTTTATTATTTTGATACCTTTTTTGTAATGTTGCGCTCAGGTTTAGAAAAATAAATAGATTAAATAGAACTTTCGTTCATCATCAAGGAAGTACCAAAATCAATACTCGTAGAGCATGCGTGAAATCTTTTAGTGTGTTTTTTGGTGAAACGGTATCTTCGGCCATATTGGTTAGTTACGTTAAAAAATCTAAGAAATATCGCCAAAAATAAGGTTAATATTATGAAATCTTTCTCTGTTATGTTCCGAAATGTATTATTTAATTTATAATCTTTTTGTATTATGTTGGCCGTATTGATTCGGTTGTCAACAACTTCAGAGTGGAGGTGCGATAGTGATTGCGCGTAGTGTTATTGTTTTGTGGAAAAAATTGTGAAACCTAACTAAATTCTATTCGTTTTCCCTGATTTTTCATTACAGTTCTCATCTTTTTTCTTATATGTTTATTTTCTATGTGGAATATGTCATTCTTCAGCGCGGTAAGTAATAAAATTAAGCTACATCAACATCTCCACAGGGCGGTACAATAGTGTAAAAATTGACAGCGTTTCTTATCCAAACGAGCGTTTTATCACTAAAAACCATCGTTTTTCATCGGAGTGGTCTTATAAACGTAGTAATCTAATAAAAAAACAGCGTTTCAATCTGTCTGTAGGAATATTTCGACAGTCTCGGCTAAGCATCCTCCATATTTTACTGCTACGTGCATGGTACCAACTACATAGGTAGATAATATAGCGAGACGATCCCTTTTCCTCTTGGGCCCGTTTTTTGTGTGTATATTTCGTCAATCTGGAATGAGTTTAGGGTTTATTTAGACTGCTTTAATTTTTGGAGCCTTTGTTATTTTACCTAGATAAGTAATGGCGCTCATCATTTGTCCTTGTCAGATTTAGTGCACAAGCGATGGTGTAAGTAAGCAGGTACCAGCGCGAACATCCACTTGAAAAAAAACACAAAATTAACAGTATTGGTCAAAGTCCTTTATTTAAAAAAAATCAATAACATATATATAAGTAAATTTCAAATAAAAAGGACTAAAAATGTGGACACATCATTACTTAGTCTCATGCTGAGGTCTATAGAGCGAACTTTGACTTTGCTTAAACTTAAGACATAGTTAAAACGAGACAGATTTATGGTACTCATATAAGTCCATCTCGTTTTATCTCTAAAGCCTAGTTCGCATTATGCTAGAGTAGCTAAAATACTCGCTTCTGCACCAAAATCGTTCGCACTTCGTTCGAATACAGTTTACAAGTGAGTGGTGTTTTGTAAGATGAACAGCCTATACATAAACTGATTAAGTTAATCATAACGAAGATTTTAGAGGAGGTAGATGAGGTTGATAATAAAAGAAGCTATGTAAACGAAAATCGATCGATAGAAGGGATAAACTAGGAGCTACTAATTGTCTTCTGAAGGAATTAGTATTGGAAGATCCCAAAGAATACTTCGATAGTTCGCGGTAACTAATGAACTCGACTAATTCGACAGGTTCAGACTTGTTTAGTTGGTCGGCCAGTGAGCACGTACGCGTGGTGGAAGGCTACTCGCCCGATAAAAATAGAATAAAATGGATCGGCTCGACTAAATTCCTTACTAAACTACTCGACTAAATTTTTGGTGTTCAGACACGTTTAGCTACTAAATTACTCGCTACTAGACTAAAATACTAGCATAGTGCAAACTAGACTTAAGTGAAGTCTGAGTCAAGTTAAAGTCGCTCCATAGATCTCAGCATCAGAGTCAAGAAGTTGGTAAATTCAGTCCTGCACCTGATCTCTTTGTGGTTGACTATCATCTCATCGGACAATGAGAGTAAGGGAATAGAGAGTGCACCTGTGTTTGTGCACTATAATATTATCCGAGACAATGGTGAAACTCTTTAGTGATTTGCTGCTGTGAACAAAATTGGGGTCGAGTACATTATTAAAGCAAGCTTGTTAACTTAAGTAATTTTATCAATTAAAATGCATGGTGTTAAGTATGGTTTTATGGCAACATTCCCAACAATTTTTTTGTTTCTTACAAATACTAATTAAGATTTCGGTTACGAATTAGAAAAGGTTAGGTATAAAGCAGGGCGACTAGTAAGAACTACTCACAACTTATTCTGCAAGTACTTGCAGAACCATTTACACCACATTTACACCACATTTACTTCTACACCTAGTCCATTCCTAATAAAGCTGTTCGTCTTTGGAATGCTTTACCCCTTAATAGTAGGCGGGCACAAAGCGACTTTCTTGTGCTACTTTATGTGCACCTAAAGTATGCATTATATATTTCTGTTTTATTTATTTCCTTTTGAGAGACAAGTGGCCTAGCTGCAACAACTTGCTCTGTTAAGCAACATTGTCCAAGTTGTAAACTGGATCAGTGACTGAATTTGGCCTTTTCGTTTCCTCCGTGCCTCGGAGAGCATGTCGCCGTCAGTTCCAGTTATTATCACTAGTGAGAGTTGAAATAGTACTCTTAGTCAAGTGTGGAAAGACCTGGGAACCCACCACATTTGTATCCCAAGAAAACTCCCGGCCATTACTTTGTGATTAATGGATCACAACCCTCAGGAATGAGGAATACGACGCAGAGTGAGATTTCCTTTTCTAGGTTATCACTTCTTAAGAGTGTGTAGTATGCAATTTTGTATTTTGAAATCATTAATTATATCAGAATTTGTAAAAGTTACCACCTTAATATTTGGGGAAATGATACTTCAAAATTTTATCTTGGATTATGTGTTTTAAAAATGTGATTGGTGAAAATTTTCTCCATTCTACATTTTTTTCAATTACATGTTTTGTACATGTGACATGTTCTGACAACCTCCGTGGCGCAGAGTTGAGCGCTGTTTCCTTAACGTGCGGAGGTCCCGGGTTCGATCCCCGGCAGGGTCAATGCGGGAATTTATAATTTCTGAATTTTCCCTGGTCTGGCCTGGTAGGAGACTTCGGCCGTGGCTAGTTACCACCCTACTGGCAAAGACGTGCCGCCAAGCGATTTAGCGTTCCGGTACGATTCCGTGTAGAAACCGAATAGGGGTATGTATGGGTTTAATATAACTGCAATGCCCCTAACAAGTTAGCCTGCTACCATCTTAGACTGCATCATCACTTACCATCAGGTGAGATCGCAGTCAAGGGCTAACTTGTAGAGGTTTAAAAAAACACATTTTGTTATTTATCTCAGGAATAAATAGCACACTATTTCTGTTGGGTTTTTGGTTTTTCAAGAAACCAAGAAGTATTTCTTTAGTTACTTCTTTTAATTTTTCCATGGTTTGTTTAATTAACAATGTATTTACCTAATTAAAAGAATTAGGTAAAAAGTTTTGGCGCCTACGTCGTTAAAAAGTACATTGCGCGTCTATCGCTCCATATTTCTCACTCACGAGAAAAAATTATTCGACATCCTGCTCGACGCTGACGGCCAACGCGCGACGCTCCGTTCTCACTGGGTGCGGCATTGTGGCATTGCACACTCATATATGCAATAGAGCCGCCTCCGCCTTATGTACAGTTTACCTTATTTTTTGATTTGTTCATGTTGTGTATGCTTAGTGTAGAATAAAGCAAGTAAGTATATTCTGTATTCAAAGTAGGTATATTTCATGTCATTTACAAAAGATACAGTCAAAATGAGCAGCGTAGATTTTTTAATTATACATTGCATTTCTGTCCCATAACACCCTCTGGGGTTCATGTTATTCTATTAGCTGTGCAGTTTCACTACAAGTCCAAATTTCTGACAACTTGCTCATCATGTTAAAACTTTTAAGTATTTGCAAGAAAAATAAACGGCAAGTTCCCGCTAGAAGTTTCAAAATTTATACTTGCAACATGATGTAAGTCCTGCTTGTTACAAAACTTGCTGAAGTGATCTTGACGTGATTGTTTACACTGCAGGAATAGCTTGCGGAAAACAACTTCTTGCAGTTTTCTTGCTAATCTAAACCTCAAAGGCAAAGTTGGGCCACAGGTGCAACAAGTAAATTATTCTTCAAAAATAAACCGTTATGCTTAATTAAGTATAAAATAACATTTTCATGAACATTTTGGGAAGTATAGCTATCCAGATAATAACAAAGAAATTAAGTACATAGTTAAATATAAAGAAAAAACAACTACTTATTATCAAATAAATTGTCTCCAATTATTTATATTTAATGAAGACCCCGAAGCTATAGCTAATAAAAATAAAGATATAAGATGTTTTGTTAAAGTTATCCTATTTATAGCTGTTTGAAATTAAGTAAACATTTCCAAGAGTTGTCAGTAAAGGAGGGCCCTAAAATAATAACCACCCACATTAAATTAGCAGCTTTAATAATGGTTTGTGATCAGCATTAAAAGGGTTAGGTTAAGAAACATGAGGGTTTTCTTATTTCCACTACAAGTTAGCCCTTGACTACTAGTTAGCAATCTCATCTGGTTTGCCGTGCTCCAATTTCAATTTTCAATTTCAATTTCAATTTCAATTTCAATTTCAATTTCAAATTTCAAATATTTTTTATTCAAATAAACTTTTACAAGTACTTTTGAATCGTCAAGTGAATCTACCACTCCTGTTAGGGATATATATCAGTTATATTAAGCTCATGCCCATAACCCTGTATGGGTTTATAACTGGCAATGATAGATTGACTGATAAGTACTTACTTAAAAACATATTCTTAGCTCATGTTGGTTTATTAATACATCCCTAAAAACGTGGCGTCTTACCAAATGCTAAATCTCTTAAGTTAGGGCAAATGTCTCCATCTCTGAATTAGATTGGCAATACTGTACTGCAGGCCCGGCCGGAAATAAAGCAATTCACGGCTGAGTAATATTGGAAGCTGAGGACTTCCCAAGTGATTTTAAAAGGACGAGGAGCTAGACGAGTCCGAGAGCTTTGAGTGTGTCTGGGGTTTTTTAAAATAAATAGCTAAAAATTTTACATTTTCGGATTCTCGAGTTTGTTTCGGTTCATTTACCATGGTAATGGGGCTGATTCTGTAGTGCACAATCTCTAAACTAAACTAAAATTAGAGCATTACAAATATTGCTAACCCTTTCATAATACTGCTGCCCTACTAATACTGCTACCCTTTCATAATGCTGGGGACAGCGGTTACTTATGTACACATTGATATAGTAATTGTAAATGAATTATTTAAAAAGAGCAACCACCGAGTTTCTTGCTGGTTCTTCTCGGTAGGAATGGCATTCCGAACCAGTGGTAGATTCACTTGACGATTCAAAAGTACTTGTAAAAGTTTATTTGAATAAAAAATATTTGATTTGATTTGATTTGATTTGACTTCCTACGGAAAGGGACAGAACTAGATATAAAGCTGCCATTTTAGTTTAGTTTAGAGATTGTGTTATACAGAATCAGCCCCATTGTATATTTTTTTTACACCATCAGAAAGTATAGATTTCAAAGAACAAAAAGCTCACAGACTTTTTTAAAAAAGCAGATATTTTGACGTGAGAATTTTCATTTGAAAATTAGGGTGCTTTTTCAAAATAAGATGAAACACTAAATATTTTAAATCAAAAAAATTACATTGTATTTGGGACATTATAAGGTAAGTTTTCACCAAATTTCGTGAAAAACAAAATTGTTTTGTATAAGATAAAAATAAAAAAACCAAAAACTTGGTTATTTGAATTTTTCACATAAATTTTGAGGTTATGTGAAAAAAGTGTAAATACAAAAGTTCTTTTTATCACCTACACCTTTGCCATTTAACTTTTTTCCATAGTACTTGTAGTTTTACCAGATACCGAGATAAACCGTTTTTTACCCTTAAACCCTCTCCCCTTCCACTTCCCGACCTCAGATCGCCCGTAAATTATATTTCCTTTCATTTTTGCTATATTCTCTTCCTTTTCCAATGGGTTTCATCCTACTATAATTTTTGTTTCACTTTTTACCATTTTCAAAGGCTGTGCACTTCAGCACTGGTCCAGCAGTCTTAGTCGCTGAGTTTAGAAACTTGACATTTTGACAGTACACTTTGACATAATTTATACTGACACTGGGACAGTTTGACACAATAACTCCTGTTCACAGTGCTGTTGCTGTGTTTTAGTTCCTGAGACATTGTGATTGGTGAGTGAGTGAGTGAGTGAGTGGTATTTCGCTTTTATTTAGATAGATTATTTCTATTAGATACTTATGTCGTAATTATTTTTTTGCGTGCTTGAATTTATGCGTCTCATCAGTCAAGAGTCACTCGGTGGAGTTTTTTTTGCAAGGGACGCAAAATTTCTACATCATAGGTATCTAACTACCTATGATGTAGAAATTTTTTAAGGCCAGTAAACAAAATACCTCTTATTATTTATTTATTTGCAGTATTAAAGTATGTAGGTACTTAATATAATTGATGATTTTAAATACTCTTAAACCAATAGGTGCCAGATTAGATTCTCAAATACGTATCATCAATAATCTCCTCAAGCCTCTACGGCAACGGTCCTATCATACTTAAACTTCGTCATCACGTAATAGATAGATATATATATTACTTAATAACGCCGACAAAGTGGCAAAATAAAATTTAAAAACAACTTTTTAGGGTAACTAAGTGCTTTCCCTACACGTAAAGTGGGGTTGACTGTTTTTCTCGTTTATCACATAGTGTAGGGTGTCATTTGGATAGGTCGTTCAAAAATATGGTGTTCCCACACACACTTTCGATACTAGGATCCCTTTCCGATAGCTTTAAAGTACAAATTTTCCCTAATTTAAGTGGAGTTCGAGGCTTCCTTGTGCCGAGTCAAATCTTGAGCTTCAATTTATACTTTCTGCCCCCCGATTGTATAAGGGAATCGTAATCGTTTCTCAAACGGATAATTCGACCTGTTTAAGGAGTTCATAGATGCGTGCACGTCAACAAGCATGTATGAACTCCTTAAACAGTTCGAGTAATACGTTTAAACCTGTCAAATGATTACGATTTGCTCAGACAATTGGGCCTCTGTTTTGTCTGAATAAATCGTTTAATCAAAAATAATTAAGTAATATTTTTAATAGCAAACATTATTGTAGCAGAAAAAACAAGAAGTTGGGTTTCAATTTATTTTAGAACTAGATGATTCCCGCGACTTCGTCCGCGTGGATTAAGATTTTTGATTCCCGCGGGAACTCTTTAATTTTCCGGGATAAAAGTAGCCTATGTCCTTCCTCGTGATACCATCTACCCCTGTACCAAATTTCAGCAAAATCGGTTGAAATGATGGGCCGGGAAAGCGTAGCAGACACACAGACAGACAGACAGACAGACAGAAACACTTTCGCGTTTATAATATTAGTATGGATGTTTTATGTTCTTATAAATAAATTTCAGTATTACCTATCTACATTTAACTTGGCACCCATTAAGATATCAGTACTTTTGACAGCGAACCTATATTCTTAACTTGGCTCCCATTGTGACATTTATGTTTTTGATGGGATTCTATTTACTTCAGGTACCAACTCGCTTAGAATATTTTGGATATAAGCAGGCGTTACATTCCATGATAATGTACCAATAAGTAACTAGAAGTTTCATTCGCTAATCCGCCAAAGCAGATAAATATCTAGGTATGTGGTGCGTGTAGCTTGGCCGTATTCACCGCCCAGTAAGCCAGCAATTCGCACGGCACAAACTGAATATTGTATGTATTTTTTTTGTGTGTGCAATAAATATCTAAACAAATACCACCACCACATAAAATTTCTCAACGTAGGTTTCACTCCGACACCGGAGCATCTTCAGGAGATTCGATTCGACAACCTCCCTGGCGCCGCGCAGTATTGAGCGCTGTTGTCTTAACGTGAGGAGGTCCCGGGTTCGATCCCCAGCAGGGTCAATTTGGAAATTATTATTTCTGAATTTTCCCTTGTCGGGCCTCGTGGGAGCATTCGGCCATGGCTAGTTATCACCCTATCGGCAAAAATGTGCCGCCAAGCTATCCGTTCCGGCACGATACCGTGTAGAAACCATGGGTTTAATAACTGCCATGCCCCTAACAGATTAGCCCACTACCATTTTCGAGTGCATCATCACTTACCATCCGGTGAGATCGCAGTCAAGGCTATAACTTGTAGTAGATAAATTGACGTTGACTCGACAATGCGTGCATTACAATCGTGCATTGTCCAGTCAATTGAATAATTGAATATCGCAAGCTAAGTCCCCGTGCAAGTGCAAGCTTCACGCTGTGCCACATAGATTTGTCTGCTTTGGCGGGTTATAGCGAATTAAACTTCTCGTTCCTTCATTAAATAATATTTTGACGTACAGACGTACAGTCGCGGTATGAAAATGTTTAAGTTGTTTTCAAATTGGATTATTTATAACACTGTGGTCTGCGACAGTGAGGCCTAAAATGCCTTATCAAGGTATACTCAAATGTGCGTGTACTCAAACGTATACGGTCATACTCAACGTGTGCTGAGTACACTTTGAGTATGGCTGCACTAGACCAACGAAGCAGTTGCAAAAAAACTTTCCCCTATGTTCTGGTGCATTCGAGTATAAAATACATTAAAATATTTATTTTATTTAGTTTGAACGCTTTAGTACATAATACACATCCTGGGACAGACATCCATTCGCATTGCGACTAATCAATATCGACTCTCAATATAAATTCAGTAGCTAGAAATTAAATTAAAAAGGAGATGAAATTGGGCCCCCTTAGACGTTTGTAACAGACATGAAACAAATTACAATATGTAGATAAATAGATTTGGTGCTCAAATTGTTACTTTTTAGGGTTCCGTACCAGAAAGAGTGCCGTACCAGAATGGGGACGCTTTTGAATTACTAAGCCTCCGTGCGTCTGTCTGTCAGTCAGCGGGCTGCATCTCGTGAACCGTAATGGGTAGAAATTTTCACGGAGTGTGTATTACTGTTGCCGTCATAACATAAAATAAATTAACAAATAAACGGGTGCCCCCATACAAGAAACTTCCTTGTTGAGCGACTATCTTGTGTGATGGTACGGAACCCTTCTTGTGTGAGTCCGACTCGCACTTGGCCGGTTTATATTATATCTGTACAGAATAAAACTCATGAAGATCATGATCATTTAATGGTGCATGGTTTCAGAAGAAGTAATTGTAGTAGTTATAAAAATCTATTATAAAACCACTAGTCATCTTCATCCGTCTGGGAGCTACGATACCACAGACAGATACACAAACAGACACGTTAAACTTATAACACCCCTCTCTTTTTGCGTCGGGGGTTAAAAATTACTGTGTACTGCAAAAACGCATAAAAATCGGCCCAATAACCTGTTGCGATTGATAGAAAAAAAGTGTCATACTTAGTAAAAATTATCAAATCCGATGAAAGACAAAAAGGTAATAAGTTAATAACTAACAAACAGATATAAAGATACAGTTTTGCATTTTTTTGAAGCTATAAGTGCTTTTAACAAAACTGTTTCCAACTGGACGATTCCATAAGTACCTTAAATATTATCTTTAAAAAATATATCGGTTATATTATTATAAATGCAGCAATTTTTATTCATCCAACTATATTAAATGGGATTCATAAACGAATCTCCGCTACGGAGGATGGAAAATTAAAAAATAAAGTTGCCCAGAGCGCCCGGCTTCTATGCAATGATCCGATCCTATAAAGATATAAACTAGGTATAGGATTTAGGCTAAGATTTGCCTGGATTTATAAACTGATGCTGGAAATATATTAGCATGTCGTTATGATTGGCGATATCGTCGACGTGACGCGATACGACTTCACAAATAAATTATAAGTAAAAACTTTTTTAAAAACAAGCGTTTATTAAAATGCGCTGAAAAGAATAAAATAAACTTTTCCTTTAAAACTTTTACTATCCACTTATAACGTCATTACACAATTTATATGATAACTAGCTGACCCGGCGAACTTCGTACCGCCTTAGTATGCAAAATTAAATGTATATTTTTCAATATTTCTGAGAGATTTTCTTAATATTTTTTTCCGTAAGAACCTTCTAACAATAACAAATACAACAAAAAAAGAATTAGTGAAATCGGTCCAGCCATTCACGCGTGATGCCGTGACCAAGGAAAAAGGGTTTCATTTTTATATATATAGATATAAAAGCTTGTCACGAGATTTTATTCGTATTAAAATCAATCAGATTAAGTTATTTAATTTACTTGTTTATCTACGCAGGTAAATCTCGCGACAAGCTTTTATATTATCATATAAATTGTGTAATGACGTTATAAGTGGATAGTAAAAGTTTTAAAGGTAAAGTTTATTTTATTCTTTTCAGCGCATTTTAATAAAAGCTTGTTTTTAAAAAAGTTTTTTACTTTTAATTTATTTTTACTTTTTAGTAATCGCTGGACAGATTTCTCAGTCTTGCTGTTGACGCTTATCTCGCCAAATTACACAAGTCAAAGTTAACCAACCGATGCTACGGACTCGAAAAATTCGATCACAATATCATAATCGAGGACTCCAAAACCCCAGTACACCACAGACGGATTGGAGCAACGGAGTTTAACTCGCATTCGTATTCTCAGCAAGTCCTTTCATTTGATACCCATATTGTAGGAAAGCATAAAAAACTTAGGCCGCCACATTTAGAAGTTCGCCATATTGGATTTAGAGTGACGTCACTTTATTTTTCGAGTTATTCTCAGCAAGCCCATTTGATACCAATATTGTAGGAGTGCATTAAAAATAACTAGTCCACCATCTTGGATGTTCCGCCATGTTGGATTTAGAATGACGTCACTCAGCTAACCATGCACTGTCATTCAAACTAAACGTGTATACAAAATTTCAGCTCAATCTGTTGAAGATATATGCTTCAAAATTGAGTTACAAGATTCCACCCGAACAAACATACATACATTGCAAGTTAAATAAAAGCTTTTTAACCGACTTTAAAAAGAGGGGGAGGTTCTCAATTCGTCGGAATCTTTTTTTTTATGTATGTTCCCCGATTACTCGAAGACGCCGGGACCGATTTTGAAAATTCTTTTTTTGTTTGAAAGGGTATACTTCCAAGGTGGTCCCATATAAATTTGGTGAAGATCTGATGAAGATCTTCGAAGACAGATGTTCCCCGAAATCTTCGAAGACAGATGTTCCCCGATTACTCGAAGACGCCTGGACCGATTTGGAAAATTCTTTATTTTTTGAAAGGGTATACTTTCCAGGTGGTCCCATGGTCATTAGGTCTGATGATGGAATCCTGGGGAAATCAAAGGAACTTAAATTTTATAAGGACACGAACCCAGATAGTTATTAGGTACAGGTCTGTCTACCTTTCGAGAACCTATTTTTCTTTTTTTTTTATATTTACAGCACTAAAAAGCAAACAATAAAATTATTTTTAAATTAAAAAAAAACCGCCTTCAAAAACTAAAAAGCAAAAAATAATTGGATATATTTACATATTATTATTTCTACCCACTATGTTGAAGTCGGGCGGGTATAACAAGGATAAGCAAAGTTTTAGTTGCTTTTTAGTTTTTGAAGGCGGTTTTTTTTTTAAATGGAAAACTTACTTTTGAAACTTAATATTAAGGTGGAAGACAAGGGTCTGCCCGCGAAATTCAAATTTAATTTGGTTTTTCACAATTTGTAAACTAATACGACAAAGTAGGCTTATGGCATTCAAATTGCAGTAGTCATTTATTATTTCCATGCAAAAACTCTTGTCTATCTATCCGTTCCGTTGCGCCGTGAATCGTGATTAAAGGACAATCCAATACAATATATTGTATTGCATACTAAGCATACTTTCGCATTTATAATATTTTACAAGCTTTTAAACATTGGCAATGTTCGTGGGTCTGTTTAAGTCAAATCTTGCAACTGAATTTAAAAACTTATCGCCAACCAATTGAGCTGAAATTTCGCAGACACGTTTAGTTTGGATGATAGTGAGGCCAATTCTGTATAATAGATTCTCTAAACTGAAATTACTTTAAATCTAGTGCTGCCCTTTTCCACAGGGAGTTTTCTGAAACATGTCTGAAACGGGTAGCAATATAAATGGAGCTGTCATTTCTAGTTTAGTTTAGAAATGGTGTACAATAGAATTAGCCTTAATGCACGGTTAGCTAAGTGTCTTTAGCGGACTTAAATATGGCGGACTAGTTATTTTTTATGAACCCCCATGATATGGGTATCAGTTATAAGGGATTGCTGAGAAGAATACGAAAAATAAAATGACGTCACACTAAATTCAATATGGCGGACGATAAAACGATAACACGCTTTTTAAATGTTTATGAATTACTAGCTATTACCCGCGGCTTCGCTCGCGTGGCTCAATTGAACAATAAATGAGTTTTTGTTAGAAAACTGTATTTAAAGCATGCAAGAGGATGCCATGGAGAAGAATACTGAGACGTTCAGTATCGACGTATTTCATCGAAAGGCAAGAGCTAGGTTTTTCATGCACGAAAAATGAAAAATATTCACGATATCTACGAAAGAAAACACAATGCTATAGGTTACCCGTTAAACAGATTCCTGATTATACAAACGATGTCGCATAGTTGCAGCAGCATGTAACCGATTAGTCCATCGGATACTACTGGAACAATTACATTACGCCGCAAAGGAGAAGGGAGGAGTATATGTCAGTGGACAGTTATGGACACAGGGCAGAGCATTATTTTAACACGCTACTGTAAACAACATGCTATCCTGTGGGATCTATTAGATTTTCCGGGACATAAAGTAGCCTATGTTACTTTTCAAGATCTAGACTATACTATCAGACTGTGTGAAAGTCTCCGGGAAACTGTTTGTTTTCCCGAAGTAAATAGTAGCTCTAGCTAACTATGTCACTCTCCAGGTAGTCAAATATACCCATGCGATCGAAATCACGTCGATCCGTTGCGCTATTGCCGCCTTATTGAAGAACAAACATGAGAAAAATAGCATACTATCCCGCAGGAACTGTTTGTTTTTCCGGGACAAAAAGTGGCCTATGTCACTCTCCAGTTCCTCAATTATACCCATGTAAAAAATCATGTCGATCCGGTGTGCCGTTGCCGCCTAATTGAAGAACAAATGCGAGATAAAGAGCATACTATCCCACAGAAGCTGTTATTTTCCGGGATAAAAAGTAGGCTATGTCACTCTCCAGTTCCTCAATTATACCCATGTAAAAAATCACGTCGATCCGGTGTGCCGTTGCCGCCTAATTGAAGAAACATGCGAGAAAAAGAGCACCCTATCCCACAGGAACTGTTTCCGAGATAAAAAGTAGCCTATGTCACTCTCCAGTTCCTCAATTATACCCATGTAAAAAAGCAGGTCAATCCGGTGTGCCGTTGCCGCCTAATTGAAGAACAAATGCGAGAAAAAGAGCATACTATCCCACAGGAGCTGTTATTTTTCCGGGATAAAAAGTAGCATATGTCACTCTCCAGTTCCTCAAATATACCCATGTAAAAAATCACGTCGATCCGGTGTGCCGTTGCCGCCTAATTGAAGAACAAATGCGAGATAAAGAGCATACTTTCCCACAGAAGCTATTATTTTCCGTTATACAAAGTAGCCTATGTCACTCTCCAGTTCCTCAATTATACCCATGTAAAAAAACACGTCGATCCGGTGTGCCGTTGCCGCCTAATTGAAGAAAAATGCGAGAAAAAGAGCATCCTATCCCACAGGAACTGTTTGTTTCTCCGGGATAAAAAGTAGCCTCCAGGTCCTCAAATATACCCATGCAAAAAATCACGTCGATCCGTTGCGCCGTTGAAGCGTGATTGAATGACAAACCAACAAACAAACTGACTTTCGCATTTATAATAATAGTATGGATTTAAAACTTACACCCCTAGCATAGACTCCTGCTTTATACTATATATAGCTCAATTACCACTCACTCACTCACTCATTGACATAATTGTTCTCCTAGAAAGAGACAGAAAACGATACAATGATGTACGGGAGATGTGTTCGGGTGCGGGAGTCGAGTAGGGAAAAATTATGACATTTCGGAAAAACAAGATGGCGGCCGACGTGATTCTTGCAACTCTTTTGTTTTCCAACCGATTTCGTTTAAACTCGCAAGTATTGAAGAAATTAGTAAACGATTAATAGAAAAAGTGGAAAAAATTGGAAAAACAAGATGGCGGCCGAGCTGTAGTGTTTTGAATTTTTTGATTTTTCGACCCCGAACCGCGGCGCCACAGATCCGAAACGGCGAGGTCGAGCATAATATTTTTTTCTCTATTCGCCTACAACTATCCTGTATTTTGACAAAACGGGAGCGATTTTTCAAAATTCAAGATGGCGGCTGTCGCGGCGGCCGTTCGGTCTGAGGTACGAAAAAACGCAATTTTAAACTTCAAATTTCTCACAGTTGGCAACGTCGGAGCGTTTCGACTTCTAGGGAGCGATTGTGTGTACAGACTCGAACTATGGATTGGGGAAAAAAAATTACCCCATTTCTCGGGAAATTTTCAAGATTTACCCCAAAAATAAAAAAATCGAAATACGTATTTTTTGCAAAATTCGAGTACGAGCGACCACGTGTCCTACTTGTACGAATGACATTTGGGTGTTTTTGTCGCCGAGGTCTGGCAACACTGGGATTTATCAAAGTAAAAGTGATTTTCGACATGGTCTTTTTTCAGGGGCTATCATTTCGGCTGGGTGCGAGCGAGATGAAAAATTGAAACGTCATCAGGAGCGGTATATCCTGTAGTTCACGGGAAAATTATGAAACTATGTAAAATGCTTGTGTGAAACGAGTTGGCGGCCATTTTGTATTATTTTTGTGTTTTTAAAATTTCGATCACGATTTTGAGGCAGTTGGCAACATTTGGGAAAGTTGACATGTATCGATCGGTTGTGAAGCTCGACCGGTAGTATCGAGATATCTAAACAGTGTTGCCACATTTGGCGTAGTTTTCGAGATTTTCCCCAAAAACTTCCTCCTGTAAAATTTTGTATAAAACATTTTTTTTTCACTGATGGCTTCGTATAGAAGTCTGAAAATATAACTTGAAGGAAAAATGCAGACAGCTGATGATTGAGGATTTCGGAGACGGGTAAAGGGCACGGCCAAGGTATTGAAGGTAGGTGGAGGGTCCTCGAACTAATAACACTCGGAACCTCATCCAACAGACAAATAGCAAAAAAAAAATTCAAAATGGCGGATTTAAGATGGCTGCCATACAAACTTCGTTAGTGTCTATCTCGGAGAGTATAAGAGATGGAAGTGTGGTTTCTTGGCAAGAGATGTTCAGAACGAGGAGGTCTATTTAGCAAAATGAAAAAAAATTCAAGATGGCGGAATATTTTTTTTCATACCAAATTATATGGCAATTAGGAACTTTATAAGGACTGGGTACTTATGGTTCCCTCATTCTAACGAATCTTTGGGGGCAAAAATGTGAAGCGAGTTAATGATTGAGGATTTTGAAGAAAGAGGTGTGTTCGACCAAATGCATGAAAAAAAAAACATAAAACTACCAACATGCCCGCATAATTGTTCTCTTAGAAAGAGACAGAAAACGATCCAATGATGTATGGGAGATGTGTTAAGGTGCGGGATTCGAGTAGGGAAAAATTATGACATTTCGGAAAAACAAAATGGCGGCCGACGTGATTCTTGCAACTCTTTTGTTTTCCAACCGATTTCGTTACAACTCGCAATTATTGACGAAATTGGTAAACGATATATATAAAAAGTGGAAAAAATAGAAAAACAAGATGGCGGTCAAAGTGATTCTTGCAACTCTTTTGTTTTCCAACCGATTTCGTTACATCTTGCAATTATTGAAGAAATTAGTAAACGATCAATAGAAAAATTGAAAAAATTGGAAAAACAAGATGGCGGCTGAGCTGCAGTATTTACAAATTTTTGATTTTTCAACCCCGACCCGCGGGGCCACAGATCCGAAACGGGGTAGTTCATGTATTGGAGATATGTTCGGCTGCGGGACAGGAGCAGGGAAAAATTATGACATTTCGGAAAAACAAGATGGCAGCCGACGTGCTTTTTGTAACTTTTTTGTTTTCCAACCGATTTTGTTACGAGGCGCAATGATTGAAGAAATTAGTAAACGATCAATAGAAAAAGTGGAAAAAATTGGAAAACCAAGATGGCGGCTGACGTGACTCTTGCAACTCTTTGGTTTTCCAACCGATTTCGTTACAACTCGCAATTATTGAAGAAATTAGTAAACGATCAATAGAAAAGTGGAAAAAACTGAAAAACAAGATGGCGGCCGAGCTGCAGTAATTTCAAATTTTTGATTTTTCGACTCCGATCCGCGGCGCCACAGATCCGAAACAGGATAGTTCATGTATAGGAGATATGTTCGAGTGCGTGATGGGAGTGGGGAAAAATTATGACATTTCGGAAAAACAAGATGGCGGCCGATTAGCCGAAATGAACCGATCGAAGCATTCAAGATAGGTGCTCGATCAAATGTCATTCGAAACCTCAGCCAATAGACCGTGAGCTGAAAAAAAATTCAAAATGGCGGATTTAGGATGGCTGCCATACAAATTTATTTGGTGTCTATCTCAGAAAGTATAAAAGATGGAAGAATAATATCTTGGCAAAAGATGATAAGGACCTGAAGTTCAACTTGATGAACAGTAAAAAAATTCAAGATGGCGGAATTTATTTTCCATAGAAAATATAATTATGGCGAATATTGAAATCAAAAATCAAAATCAAATATTTTTTATTCAAATAAACTTTTACAAGTACTTTTGAATCGTCAAGTGAATCTACCACTGGTTCGGAATGCCATTCCTACCGAGAAGAACCAGCAAGAAACTCGGTGGTTGCTCTTTTTAAATAATTCATTTACAATTACTATATCAATGTGTACACAAGTAACCGCTGTCCCCAGCATTGCTGGAGCGATCAAATCCATGCTCCTCTATCATTTACATAATCAATACATAATCTTCAACAGTATAATAAGCTTTTTTTTAGGAGCATACTTTTAATGGATTTCTTAAATTTGTTTATTCAATTCATGTCAAAGACGGGCAGACAGAAAGTAGCCCCATTCCCGCCGGTGGCACCCGTTCACGAGCATGACGCATGATCCAGCCATTGCTTCGCTCGACCATATTTGAGGGAACGTAACAACCCGCACCACACGACACCACCACAGAAATGTTTAAAGAGAGCGTGACATACCCAGTCTACCCGTATCAAAGCATCGAATTGAATACTAATATTCAAACACTAATTTATAATAAGTAACCGCTGTCCCCAGCATTGCTGGAGCGATCAAATCCATGCTCCTCTATCATTTACATAATCTTCAACAGTATAATAAGCTTTTTTCAGGAGCATACTTTTAATGGATTTCTTAAATTTATTTATTGGCAAGTTAGGCAATTAGCAAGGCAATTTATTTATTGAAGAGACTACAAGTGTAGAAAGAACTATGCAAAATTTTGATACGTTTCCGTTTTACCCTGGGATTACAAAACAGGAAACTGTTACCAAAATTTTATAAAATCAGCGCCATTTTGAAATTCTTTGTTAATTGACCGATTTTGTTCAAAATCGATATTCAGGGCTCCCTGGGATCACAAAATAGAAAACTGATAACCATTTTTTAAAAATCAGCGCCATTGTGAAATTCTTTGTTAATCGATCGATTTCGTTCAAAATCGATATTTAGGGCTCCCTGGGATTACAAAACAGAAAACTGATACCAAAGTTTTAGAAAATCAGCGCCAATTTGAAATTCTTTGTTAATTGGCCGATTTCGTTCGAAATCGATATTTAGGGTTCCCTGAGATCACAAAATAGAAAACTGATACCCATGTTTTTAAAATCAGCGCCATTTTGAAATTCTTTGTTAATTGACCGATTTCGTTCAAAATCGATATTTAGGACTCCCTGAAGTTACAAAATAGGAAACTGTTACCAAAATTTTCAAAAAACCAGCGCCATTTTGAAATTCTTTGTTAATGGACCGATTTCGTTCAAAATCGATATTTAGGGCTCCCTGGAATTTCAATACAGGAAACTGTTACCAAAGTTTTAAAAAATCGGCGCCATTTTGAAATTCTTTGTTAATTGACCGATTTCGTTCAAATTCGATAACTGGGGATGCCTAATATCCCAAAAACCACAACTCGTGAGCTGCTTTAGCAGCTCGCGCACAGGGCGAAACACTAGTTAATATATATATAGCTGCTCGTGCTGACTGACTCATTGATCACCTCTCCTGTAAAATTTTGTATGAACATTTTTTTTTTCACTCATCGTTTCGTATACAAGACAAAAAATCATTAAGAGGAAAAATACAGAGAGAGCTGATGATTGAGGATTTCGAAGACGGATGAAGAGCACCAGCCAGGGTATTGAAGATAGGTGGGGGGTGCTCGACCAAATGTCACTCGAAACGTCATCCAATTGACAGTTAGCTGAAAAAAATTTCAAAATGGCGGATTTAAGATGGCCGCCATACAAATTTCGTCGGTGTCTATCTCGGAGAGTATCAGAGATGGAAGAGTGGTTTCTTGGCAAAAGATGATCAGGACATGAGGGTCTACTTGATGAACAGGAAAAAAATTCAAGATGGCGGAATTTATTTTTCCATAGAAAATGTATGGCGAATATCGAAGAGGCTACAGTTTAGTGTAGAACTATGCAAGACTGATGCGGTGCCTTTTCAAAATTTGTTTTTAAAGAAGAACTCTCCATAATTTTTCAGAGAAAAAAATATATGGAGAGCGATGATGATCGAGGGTTTGAAAGATGGGTGAGGAGCACGGCCCGGGTATTCAAGATAGGTGGGGGCTCCTCAAACAAAAAATACTCGAAACCACATCCAATTGGCACTGAGCTTAAAAAAATCCAAAATGGCGGAATCAAGATGGCGGCCATACAAATTTCATAGGTGTCTATTTCAGAAAGTATACTAGATGGAAGAGTGGAAGTAGGAAATATGCATGAGCATATCTGTTGGGCGCTTGGCACGCTGGCGCTGCCACTGTGCTCGCTAGCATAGCAGTGTGTTGTTTACTTCAGAACACGTAGGCAGTAAACACTAGGATAGAAGGAGAGCAAGTAAGTAGACAGTGGGCTGGGCGGTCTACTACGTGGTCCGCTTTAGCGGGCCACGCACCCACGCGCCCTACTAGTATTATAATAAAGCGCAAAAATAGATACTGCTCACTCTTTGAGCCGGCGCAACCAGCTCCTTCCATCTGACCACCACAAAAGCGGGCAGTTCGACTCGTGAACAATCCCAAAATGATTTGCTCGTTGGAGTTCCTAGAACACCGAGGAGTCGTTAGTTCTATTCGTGTGCTCTATCGACTCTTAAACGGGAACCGGAAAGTCCCTAAGGAGCTATTTAATCTAATACCCACTTAATCTATCACCTTCCCTGTTTTATGAAAGCATAGTGTGATATCAGAGAAACAAATTTCATGCCCACCACCTGGATCCATGGTTCTCTTCCACCACTCTTTATTCCAGGTCTTTTTTGCATCGTTTCGCAAATTATTGAACCAACTTCCACCTGCTGTGTTTCCTCAAATCTATGGGGACCCAGAATGGTCCCCATATGGAATGGCGGATAAACAATTTCCTTAAAAGCCGGCAACGCATTGGCGGTTCCTCTGGTTATGCAAATGTTTACAGGCGACGGAATTAAGACGCCGGGGATCGGCGCTTGCAATTTCTATTCAACCCGCAAATATAAATTTGCCGGTATATTGCTATCTCTATTTGACTGATGACACATGATCGCGTGCAAGCGCGATAGCAGTATGAGCGTACAGAATTTGTTATACATTTAGACCTTGTTCCGTAAAAACCAAAAATGATGAATGAAAACTTGTTGTGTTTTTAACTTCGTGTTGTTATTCTGTAACTTGACAGTATAGGCTATGTTTCAGATCAATTAGTACGTAAGATATTATAAGGTTTTAATATTAAACAAGTAAGGTGAAAACAAACAAGGCAAAACGCAATGCGCATACATTTAATTTTGGGAAAGTATTTTGAAAACATAATTATCCAGGGACCTAGATAAATACAAGTTTAATCTTAATAATCGCTTAATATGGTGGAAATATTCTCCAATTACAAATTATTTTGGTATTAAGTTTGTATGGGCAATTGACCCTCCGCTGGCACCTTAACGTCAGGTGACCCGTCAGCTCGTTTGTGCCGTGCATATAAAAAAATATGCATGTCTGATATTCCCCTCTCCCCTCGATACCAGCGAGGCTTATGCTAGGAGACAATAATTAATTAATTTATTATTTAAGACACACCCAGCATAGACACCTGGTATATTATAATAAAGTAAAAGTCTTTGAGCCGGAACAAGCAATACAATAATTAATTATTAATTAATTACTGCCTATATAATATGTCTGTTGTATATTTTTTAAATATCTTCTCAGTAGAATCACATTTCCGAACCGGTGGTAGAGTCTTGACATATCATAAGTGACACAAGTTGTCCTACGTGAAATAAATCATTTCATTAAATTCGTTTATAGTTTGATTATCTCTGGGATTTTGTGGTTGCTAAAAACCAGGTAGATTTTAATCCTTTCGAACTTTGGACGATTAATAAAATCGTAGAGTTTCGATATGATATAAATAAAAACTTCTTTTCCAGTACCGCACTGCTTTGCACTAAGTATGATTGTCGTCAAGCGCAAGCATATCACGCAATAAAAAAAAACAATTGCGAATTATTTCAAAATGGCATTCCCGCTACTAGAATGAGACAAATTATTTATTAAAACATTAAAATCATTGATTAATGCTGCTGATCGTTATCATTTGACAGCTTCAAACGTACTCGAACTGTTTATACATGCTTTTTTACGTGCAGGCACCATGAACTCCTTAAAAAGTTCGAAAAGTCCGAAGTCCTTACACAATCGGGGGCAAATGCAACCTTACACAATCCGGGCTAGTTACTGAGAATTTCTTGTCAGAAAATCCTAATCACTTATTTTTTATTTAATAAACAGTACAATCGATATAGGACTACATTATTAAATATAAAATCTTAATTTATATACTTAATAAAAGCCCCACAACAAATTACACGCAAATTCGGAATTCTGTGTCAGCGAGTCGGGTGTTTACAAAATGCAGTAGATCTCATACGTATCGACTATTATAATATAGCCATTAGCCAGTGCCTCGCTGCAAAATTCCACCCACCCCTAGTTTCCGCCCGCCCCAGGCTCCCGCCCGCCCTAGGCTGCCGCTCGTCTCAGTTGAGCTCCATCACTCATCACTCGCGGACAGTGCCTTCGCATCCGGCAACAAGTGCGGTACGTAACACTCGGGTCGCGCGGGGGTCATGTCTCAATTATAGAATTCGAGATATATTATGTGGTCTAAGGTTAGAATAAAATTGGGCTGCAATTTCAACGGTATTTTTCCGCGACAGGTGTGACAGATTTCCGATACTAAAACTGCGCGATTTTCTTTAATTTTAAAATGAGGGTTAATTTTTTTAACATTTTGCTACGAACCCTTGAATCATTCCTCGGTTAAAAATAATTTGGCGATCGAAACGTCGCGTCGCGTCGGCACATGATTGTTTTAAATTTTTAATGGATATTTTATGCTAAAAATTGTGCAACGAATTGAGTTTTATTTTGAGACGGATCAATCACGAGCAATTTCTTTCTTTAATTTTTTGTTTAAATATGGTCTAAAATAGCTTTGAAATTATTACAAATAAAATACTTAAATATTTTAAACTATAGATGAAAAAGTCACGAGCAAATGTATATGTATTTGTTAACGGCTCAAACACATGTTTCTATACCTCTATAAAATTTTAAATTTACGGCCTTAGAGAATTTATAATTCCTTAGAATTCAGAATTCTCAAAGAATATAGCTCTTAGTTATAATACATAATATAGATGATTTTTAAAAGGTTTGTAGTACGTGGAAGGGATGAAATAGGTAATAGAGTCTTCCTAGGGTTTCTTGTCTTACTGCGGAACTCTAAAAAGAAGAATAAAGATTGATTACTTAACTAGATATTAGATATTGAAATCCAAATTTAGTTACTTGTTAGGTACAAGTATGTTCCAATTCGTAAACTAGAATTAAGTTAGTACTTATATAGAGTTTTTATTTTCACTCACGAAATGCTGTCAATTTTTAATAACGATCGCCCGTATGCGTAGATTTTTTAATAGAAATTTAATGAATTCCTTTTTATTTTGTGTGACTTTTTTTTTAATTTTATGTGGTTTACCTATATATAATTGCATTTGGTTTATTTTACCTTTTTTAATTTAAATAATAATGAATGCATATCGGGTTTCGTACGGTTTTGATATTTCTAAAATATTTTATTTTATAGTTATGACGTAATTTATAGATTATAATAATATAATAGTGTTGTGTGCAATAATGAAGTGATATTTTTTGTGAAGTGGTATTTTTTAGTATTACTTGATATGTAGTTACGGAAATTATAGGCTTTGTAGTGCTGTATTATATTATAATATATACTATAAGCTTCTATAATTTGTTTGTTTGTAAATAGTAAACAGGTGCTTCGACTTATAAGAATGATTATTAGTTACGGTGAATCCACACCATGCCACCGAGCTCAGCCCGCCGCGCCGGCTGTGTGTGGATCCACCGTCATACGAGATGATGCGCACGACATCGTCCGCGTGGATTAAGGTTTTGTTCTCAAGTGTCGGTCTTAAACATAGAATGACCGATACTTGAGAACCTGTTATTAGCTCGATATTGGTTTGTTAATACGGGCTCTAGTTCGAATGTATAATGTACTAGCAACGCGCCCCGGCTTCGCACGGGTAGCACATATCATCATAATAGTGCATAACCAATATTATACCCAGTGGGAACTGGGCAGCAAATTAAATGGTGTAAAGCGCAATTGTCTAAAAAAATTGAGATGACTAACATCGAAAGTATGGAGTGTTATCTCTGTATATAAAAAGTGTCGAAATGCATTAAATATTATTAGAGTAGGTTTGAGAAATAACAAGGACGGAAAACATTCATCATTATTTTGTACAACGTAAGTTGTTGAAATTTTTAATAAATAACTACTTAAGTCGACAATTACAATACAATTATATTAAAATTTTTAACTCAGCATACTTCATTTCATCAACAATTGCTACATTCATGCCATACCCTTTGTCTACACCAGCGCCACTGTGGGAGTTTTTTGGACTGTAATTTATAGCAACCACTGGACACTTTTTCATCCCATAAGAGATAACACTCCTTCTACTCTACCCTCCATAATCGAAAGTAAATATATTCAGTATCTAGTAAATCCAAGATGGCCGCCCCCACAAAATGGCGGATTGCATATTTTTAAGAACCCCCTCAATATGCATATTAAAAGAAAGGGCATGACTAGTAGAATACAGTACACCATGAAAAAAATCCAAATCTAAGATGGCCGATGGCTCAAAATGGCGGATTTTATATTTGTTTCAATCTCCTTAAAATGAGTTAAAGGTATCAAATGAAAGGGCAATGAAAGGGAAACAAGTAGAACACAGTGCATGGTGGATCATAGAGTTAGACTTTAGACAGTCTATTCATTAAAACTGAAATCTAGACATCAAATCAAAACAATGAACTTCGTCAACTTAGAATCGCAATAATGAGGCACTAAATGAACTATAGTTCGCGCACAAGTTGAATGCAGAGTAAATGTATGGTGACGCATACATTTACTCTGCATTCAACTCGCGCGTGAGCTGGAAATAGAGTGAGGAATAATAAGTAACGAAATAACAACTAAAAATAAAAAAAAACGGTTTTATTGAAAAGAAAGATAATAATGATGTAGATAATGCACTAAAAGCAAAAAAATTATTAGGTTGGTCCTAGGTACTAGTCATCAAATCACTCTCCTCATCAATCTAGGACATAGACGAGACTATAGAATAAATTCGTGGGACGCGTGAAATTTCTATCAACAGTCGATCGCTAATATCATCTTAAATTAAGGAACTATCAAGAGCAAATTATTGCCAAGCTTGCTTGTCATTTAAGTAATATTTTACATGGTAATAAGATTTTTCGATGAGTTTACGTTTTATATTAACTTTGAACTTATTGAGAGACATCTTCAACATGTCTTATTATTATAGAAGCAGACACTATTAATTCAAAGTAATTAGATATCCCGCTGGCCACAAACTTCTGATAGACTCCAGGTTTTATAATAGTTGGTTGCGCTAGGGTTTCATCAGTAAATATATTTTATAACAGCTTCCCTATTTCAAACTTTCGGCGCGTTCATTGTTTAGATAACAGAAATATCTGCATACTCTCGCAAACTCTCAAACTATTTAAACAAGCGCATAGGTTTTCCGACAGCGTAATATGATGCCCCAATCAAATAAGCAAATAAATCGCCGATCAACGACTTGTATTAGGTTATTTTATTAAAATCGCTTCCATATTTCAAAAATTTCGGCGCTGCATGCATTTTTATGTAGTTTAGGTACGCGTATATTTGCAGACTATCGCGCGGGTAACTTTGTAACAACTAACTCGAGCGTACAATTCGCTAATAGCCACGTGATGCCCTATTATACCTTATTGCTTCGCTATTTCAAACTTTCGGTGCGTCAAGTTTGGATTGGGAAAATCATATTTCTGTGAGCAAAGTGCGCGCGTGCAACTTTTGGACAAAAAATGTTTTTTGTCTGCAATGTGCAGTCGCCTTGAACGAGCTTATGCATGGATGTTAGGGTGCCTTTCCACCAGAGATGTATTGCGTTGCTAAGCTACCGATGCGTGTCATACCCACCGTGAGAATCAGGCGCTCCGTTTCGTGGGCTTAACAAACTTCCGTAGCTGAGCAACGTAGCACATCTATGGTGGAAGGGTATCTTAAGAATTTGATCCAATTATATCCAGGGTCCAATGTATAGAAATAGTGGCTAAGATAAGTATTATTTTGCAGATACCATTGATTGATATCGGCCAGGGCCGGCATCAACCTGGCTGCTGCTACGCGCGTCCGCTGTGAAAAGTTCAAAAGCGTCTCTTTGCGTATTAGCCACAGCGGGGAGAAGGCGCCACGTGTGGGCCTGTGTACAACCGGGGGCGGGCGCATTGCGCCGCCCCACGAATTTATTCGTAAGTACAGATCGCTTCTTCATACTTATAACCATCGGCTGCAATTGCACCTGCAAGAAAACTTCATCATTACTTTGCACAAGATTGTCGTCGGGAAAAAAAATAGGGTGATACCTATGCAGCAGCTTGCAGGTCTACTACTGGCAGAAAACGCTTTATAAACTATCCCAGTACAGTTTACACTGTCTGACAAAACTGTTAGACACATCTTGTAGAGATTTTCTTGCCGGTGGAATTGCGGCTTAAGCACACGGATCGGCCGACAGCGCGGGTGGTGAAGCGCGGGAGAAGTGGGCACAGCGCATGATAGACACTGCTCTCCATTTACGGGTAAGCTACATCAATCATTGCTACAATCTCAATCGTTGTGATAGGCTGAATGTATAGTATTCTTAGGGCGGATAGTGGAGATGGAGATCCATCCATTCGCATCGTTCAGATCGTACATCCATCCATCCATCCATCCATCCATCCATCCATCCATCCACCCACACATCTATCCATCAATCTATCCATCCATCCACCCATCCATCCATCCATCAATCAATCTATCCATTCATCTATCCATCCATCCATCCATCAATTCATCTATCCAGCCATCCATCCATCAATTTATCCATCCATCCATCCTAACTTTCACATTTATAATATTACATTATAGATAACGTGATATTTTTTTTACCTTCACTGATCGATAACCTGATTGAACCTGAATTCTGCTTTGGTGGATACCAGGTGTTAGAGCGCGTTTCCATCGGTGATTTATACAAGCAAAATGGGCGGTGCGAGGAGGCGAAGCAGAGCTGCGAGCTGTGCGACATTTTAGTTCCATCCAAACGTATTTTTTTGGATAGTTCTTACAATTCACGAGCGCGCGTGAACTTTACTTGTAGTTATGCACATTGCGTAAGCGTGTGTGCATCGACCAAACAGCCTAATAGGCGCCTAATGACTATGCATTCGTAATGCAAACAATTCAGTCAAATGACTGAGGTAAGCGGGCGCGGGGTACTAATCGCCGATTGGTCTACTCAAGGTAGAAAAAATCATGAACCAAATATAGGGATGGGTAATAATTATTTAAATGTTTAGAGTATATCGATAATTAATTATCGATATACTCTAAACATTTAAATAACTCGGTAGGTTTTGTTACACATTAAGTAAGCTGAGATTTTCTGTATTGACACTATTGTCATGGTGTATAAAAAGAAATAAATAGTAGGTACCTAACTCGTACATAATTTGAACTCGACGTACCTCAAGAATTTCGAGAATTCTTAGGTACCTCAAACGCCGCGTTTCCTTACGATGTATACCGATTTCGTTCAAAATCGATATCTGAAGAACCCTAGGAGCACATACATAACAGGAAACTGTTACCATAATTAGGTATATACCATACCATAACTAGGGATCCTGAGATATCGATTTTGAACGAAATCGGTCAATTAAAAAAAGCGCTGACTTTTTATGGTAACAGTTTTCTGTTCTGTGATCCTAGAGATCCTCAGTTATCGATATTGAACGAAATTGGTACACTAACAAAAAAATCGATTTCGATTCGATGGTCGATGCGTGTGTGCCTCTCGGAGCGGTCAGTCGTACGCGCAATCACGCACACGCACACATTTACACGTATACAAATGTATACAGTTAGTACTTTGACACAACTATGAGCCACGCGCACTCGTGTATTGCAAGAACTAAACCGAATCAATTATTTAGTAATTAAAAATTATTATAATATAAATATGGTTATATTGGTTAACCATGCCTGCAATACTCGACCTTCGCTGCAAATTACACAATCGATCCTATATAATTATACAGATAACTTCGATTTGCAATATAAGATTTTTTGAAATGTACGAGACAACGGATGTCATTACGCCAGTTCTCATTTTTTGCCTTTCAGTGAGAGTTTAGCCCTTTACTGCTATCTCACCTGGTGATAAGTGACAACAGTCTGATGCAAGCGAGCTAATCTGGTTATCATATAAAAGTTTAATATAACCTTTAACACTAATCGGTTTCAACGCGACATCGAACGTTAATACCACTGCGACACGGCTTTGGCAGGGTAGAAATAAGAATTGACCCAGCAGGGAATCAAACCCAGGGCCCATAATTACAAAAGACACAGCGTTTACCAAATTGTGCTACTGCGCCAGGGAATTTTCAGAAATATAAAGGGGCGTCCACAGCTTATAATGTAACATGCTATAAGACATGGTTATATTACATGACGTCTCATGATTTCATAACATTTTAAGTGCTGTGGATACATGTTTAAACATAAGTTATATAACATGTTACACAATCTGGACACACCCTAATAGTTTTATTTAAATTTAAAATGTTGCTTTTTGGAAATTGTACGTTTTGCATTGGCGACTTATCCAACCTAAGCTACTGTTTGCTTGCGCGAGTGCACTGTGATATTTTATGTTCCTCTTTTGTTATGTTTTTCTTTGTTCAGAATGGCTGTTAAAAAATTCAGTAGTTTAAAATTCTAACAAAGGTGAATTGAATTGCAATTTTATTTTTGAGATCGGTTAAGGTACGCGCACATTGTGGCGGATCACATAAAAAACAGCTATAATCTCTCGTAAACAATTTACTTCTAAACTATACGTATATGCCGTCGCTGAGCGTGTCGAACCTACGTCCGTGCGATTTGACCCCGCCTAGTGTGATACCAGGCGGAAATTCATGCACTATTTTCAAGGCCGACAGTTTCCAGTGTATGTAAAATGTAATATAACTTTTGTTATATAACACACATTTAACATGTATCCATACTACTGGAAATGTTATTAAACCACGAGACATGTTATAGCAGCATGTTTCATAGCATGTTTTCTTTTATCGTGGCCTCGACGCATATAAGCTAAAATAATGCGTCAATGTGTACAAAGTAGGCCTTTAGCGATGCAATGCGAGCCGCTCGAGCCCGTTGTGGCCCGCCTTAGTATGCACTTACCTATAACCGACAAAGCTACGCGAAGGCATTAAAACCTGTTGCTCTCGGGCTAAGCTGCTGCTCTCATGTTAATCTGTTTGCTCTTTGCGTTATTTGTTTAATTATTTACTGATATTTAAATATCTTTTTTGTTTAAATTCCTTGTTATTTATTTTACATATAATTTATGCGCGATTTGATTTTTTATTGTTTTATGTGTGTATTATTATTTATTACATTGTATCCTTACTAATATTAACAGGTCTTTACCTATGAAATTGCCGTTTTGTATGGAATAAGTGAAAGTACTTATTTTTTCAAACTTTTTTATTTCTGTTTTTCGAAGTAATCACCCATGCAATCGACGCATCTTTGCCAACGCATTGGCAGTTTATTGATGCCCTTCTTGTCAGCTTGATAAGCTGGACGGGAGGCAACAAACTCTTCAAAGACATATTGTACTGCCTCTCGGGAATTGAATTTTTTACCCACTAAAAAGTTGTCTAAATTTTGTAAAAAGTAATAGTCGGTAGGTGCAAGGTCTGGTGAGTATGGCGGATGAAGGAGAGCTTCCAATCCCAGCTCTTGCAGCTTGGAGACTATCTGTTGCGCAGTATGGGGTCGCGCATTGTCGCGAAGGAGCAGTGGGGACGACCGATTGACCAAAGCTGGTTGCAGATGTGCAAGCTTCTCCATCATTCTCTCCAGTTCTTCACAGTACATATCTGCAGTAATGCTCATGCCGTTTTGTAAAAAGCTGTGGTCAATCACACCCGCACTTATAGACCACCAAACAGTGATCATCACCTTTTTAGGGGTCATTTTTGGTTTAGGGCATTGCTTTGGTGCTGAACCAGGATCTAACCAACTTGCTGAGCGCTTTCGATTGTCGAACAGAATCCATTTTTCGTCGCACGTAACAATTCGTTTCAAAATTCCTTCATTTCTTTGCCTGTTGAGCAGCGCAAGGCAGGTCTCGACGCGTACGTTGCGCTGGCGATCGTTAAGGTCGTGGGGCACCCATCTATCAAGCTTTTTTATTACCTTGCCAATTTGTCGCAAATGGATCAATATTGTTTTGATGCTTACATCAAAAGCTGCTGCTAGCTCAGCTGTAGATTGAGTTTTGTCAGCTTCCACAATCGCCTTTAATTCATTATTGTTGACCAAAGTCTCCGGACAACCACGAGCCTCATTTTTCAAGTCAAAATTTCCAGAACGGAACCGGGAAAACCAATAACGGGTTGTGCGTTCGTTTGTACAGTTCTCTCCGTAAACGTTTTTGATGTTACGTGCCGTTTGTGTCGCATTGGTGCCACGACGGAACTCATATTCCATAATTACACGAATTTTTAAAGTATCCATTATAACGAAAAATGTTGAAATGTAATGAAAATACAACGCTAATCAAAAAACAAAAGACTGAGTTTGTAAAAAGAATGTCATGGTTTTAAAATTAATTTGAATTTAGAATACAGAGCCATTACAAACTTTTTTTTATTTTAAATTACCAGTACTGAAAAAGGCAATTTCATAGGTAAAGTTTGTATGTATGGATGTATGGATGTTTGTTAATCTTTCACGCCAGAACGACTGAACGGATCTGGATGAAATTTGGCACAAAGATTATAGTCTGGAATAACACAGGCTTTTTATCCCGGAAAATTGAATAGATCCCGCGGGAACCAAAAAACCTGAATCCATGCGGACGAAGTCGTGGCCATCAGCTAGTCTATGTATATAATAGCAGTGATAGCATTGATGTAGAATTTTAATTGTATTTAAATGAGTGATAGCCTAGCGGTAAAGACAGTTGGCCTTCGGTTCGGGAGGTCGTGGGTTTAGATCCTCGGGCACACACTTACTTGTAACTTTTCTGAGTAAAGTGCATTGTTTCCTGTGATGGATTGAAACGATGACTAAAGGCGAATCTGAATGAAGGTATAGAAACTTGGGATTTTGCATGTTGACTGAGGTATAATACATACAGTAGAATAAACTCTCTAATGTATTTAAAAAGGATTATCACATCAAACAATGAATAACACAAACAATTTTAGAATATAACAAAGTAAAAATTACGTCAGTAAATTGTAAGGGTGGCATCAGAAGAGTCTATTGGAATTTTGCAGAATTCTTTTAATGGTTTTTCCATTAAATATAATCTAATTCCGATTGATGTTAAAATTTTTCGATAGTCTCGCTAGTTGATTGCTAAAGACGTTGAATTAATAAATATGCACATTAATTGATATAATCCAGTAATAATTATGCATATTATGTTTCTTAAGTCTCGTCTCACTGCTGGATAATATATTAGTTCCCAGATTTTTCGTGGGAATAACTAGATTTCCTGAACTTAAAAGCTTGTTTTAAAATTTAAAATGTTTTATACATTTAGGTTAAGTGCATGCATGCGAATTTATTTTGGACTAGATGATGCGAGCGACCTGAGGTGCAATCATGTAAGGATTGCCGATGAAGCTCGGCTTCAAAGTAAAATAAACCATAAATGCATTGAATTAGAGCTCAATTTCGTGTTCGTGATACACGTGCTCTAATTCAATGCTGTTACGGTTTATTTTACTTTGAAGCCGAGCTTTAACGATTTCATCGGCAATCCTTACATGATTGCACCTCTGATCTGTGTGGATAAAAGATTTTTTATTCCCGCGGGAGCTTTTCAATTCTCCGGGATAAAAAGTAGCCCTGGGATACAACATATACCTGTACAAATTTTCATCAATATATATTGGTCGAACAGATGGGCCGTGAAAGCGTAGCAGACATACGGACAGTCAGACAGACATACTTTCGCATTAATTATAATATTAGTATGGATAGCTAGTGTGATCCATAACGTCTAGTCGCCATATTTGTATTATACTTACTTTTTTTTTTTTTTTTTATTGCGTGATAGGCTTGCGCTTGACGACAATCATGCTTAGTGCAAAGCAATGATGAGGTCTAGGTTGGAACGCGCTTGCCTAGAAGATACTTCTGCCAATCACATTGCTTTGTACACAATAATTATTTTTCTTAAAGTGAAGCAAGTTCTCTTGGTAAGGGATTGTCCATTTATCATCGAAAGGGGATCGGAAAAATCACGTAATATAGTGAAATATCACATATTTTATTTTTATATAAATACACATATTTACTTTTTCGTTGAACGCGCAATTTTTAAAATGAAAAGCGACATTATCCATCAAATAATATATTCATGTATGTGTCATTCTGTACAATTACATACATATATGATTTTCACATGTTCAGACCTTTTCTTTATTATTTTTATGCCAGTCAGCTGTCTGAAACAACCTGTAACCTTAATGTAAGATTATATTATACAAGTTTTTAAGATTCTTTGTACCAAAATAGATATACGCTATTTTTGGTATTGGGGGAAAGGGGGGCGTTTTAAACCCCCTAAGCCATTGAGCCCCCTTTCAGACGTGCCACCAGCAATGCCTTAATTTAAGGTAATACCTAAGTGGTGACAGTTTTCACGTACAAAAATAACTGTGAAAAAAACTGTAGGCAAGCTAGAACATCTGTTCATGATCTGTAGAACATCAGGATCGGTCAATCGATGCTCGAGAGCGATACTTGACAACCTGTTCTTAGACTGAGAGTGTAGTCGTTACCGACGACTTTTTCTTCTGTTTATTTCTAATTTGTGAGCAATCACATGGCTTTGGTGTGGTCCGTCTGAATAGGCCCTAAGTGATGTAGAGTTTAGTTGTGTAAGAGGTGGGTGCGTCAGTGGGACGATGGGGAGGAGTAAAGGTGTCGTACAAACATAGAGCGCAGA
Organism: Erebia aethiops; assembly: GCA_923060345.2. Classification (NCBI taxonomy): domain Eukaryota; kingdom Metazoa; phylum Arthropoda; class Insecta; order Lepidoptera; family Nymphalidae; genus Erebia; species Erebia aethiops. The sequence continues at coordinate 999,038 of OV281079.1, read as the reverse complement.
GTGCGCGGCGTCAACACGCGGAGTTTGTGTAGTCCTGCCGCGTCCTAGTATGGACTTGAGGAGTATGCCCACGAATACAGACTGCTTGCAGACTTTCAATAACAGCGTGGCAGCCGTGCACTATTGCCGCTTTATGTTTTGACACTGCCTTTAGGGGCAGCGCAAAACAGCGGTCTTTCTGATAACTATGTAAACTCAGCGTTATGCACTTTGATCATCCATTCCGACCCATTACCGGGTCATTACTGAGTACTCCTACCGATTCCTCTCATAAGAACACGAGTCTCCTCTCAGAATGAGAAGGGTTAGATCATAGTCGGTCGCGCTAGCCAAGAGCGGATTGGCAGACTTAACTTAAAACTATCCGACATGCAGGATTCCTTACGATGTTTTCCTTCACCATTATATCAAATCATATTCAATTTCTTAAAAAGCACATAACTCCGAAAAATTTGCGGTTGCTCGAGGATCGAACCCTCGCCGCTCGACTATGCAAGCGGTCGAAGTTTTAAGCACTTGGCCTTCTAGTGCTAGTTTACCGCGTGCCGCCGTTTTAGAAAGAAAGAAAGAATTATTTACGCCAAAATATTTATTGTTATCAAGAAAGACGCCGCGCTTTAAAGCCGCGCTCTGTTATGCTAGTGTGCATTGCGCCCTAGTGGGTGGCACGGGGGTAACTCTATCATGGCAAGAGAGAGGATGCTCACGGGTGATTTTATTTTATAAAAAACATTTTTGTACCGTTCCTTTGGCGTTTTAGTTTTCAAAATAATTCATAATATTTCGCTCTGCATTTCTCGTTTGAGTACCTACTTTACCAAACTACCTGTTTCGTGTTTCGTTTATTGTTCTGAATAATTTGAAATTTGGTTATTATGTTTTTGTTTACAATTTTATTTTCATATAACCTGCATTGAAAATGCGAGTTTCAATGCCTGTTGAGCCACTTGAAACTAGTCAATTTCAGACGAATACGCCATGCAGCTGGTAGAAAACCATCACTTTCTGTCCAAGGGCAGAAAGTGATGGTTTTCTACCCACTGAATGACGTAGCAGCCCTCCTTTCAATCCTGTCAGAGTATAATTTGTTTATTTCAAACCTTTTAAATTGACCATCAACTAAAGTAACAAATTGATATTTGTAAACAACAACCTAGCAACTAAAATAAATAAGAAATACAATTTTAATAAAACTCGGGTGATGATTTCGGGTGATGCCAGCCCTCGCTTCGCTCAGGCACCATCACCATCGTCAAAAAATCGTTTGTTTCACCCCTAAGCATACAATATACTATTGATGATCTTTTCTTTGTCTGTCTTTGATTAGATTTTGTATAATATTAACGTGTATAATGTTAGCATCATGTTCAATTGTATAAGACATCGGTGACAGCTGTGGTCTTATAAGAGGAGGGTCCCGGGTTTGATTCTCGGTAAGAGTAGGTAATATGTGGGTGGTGCGGGGTTTCGACCCCACCGGAAAAGCCGTGGCCTAAGCGATTTATCGTATGAGTTGAAAGTTGAAACCGATTATAAGTACGGATTAATATAATAAGTTAGGGTTAGTCCACATAAATATTACTGCACCATCACTTACCCCATTTGGTATATCACCAACCTACTTGAATGTAAAAAAATAATTGTACGATACTGTAAAGGTAGACCCACACGGGCTGCAGCGGGTCGGGCCGGTCTTGCAATCATTTTGTACCAAGGATCAAGAAGCTTAATTCGTTATAATCCGCGAGAACAGACAACTTTAGTTTACGGGCACGAAATAAGCGGCGGCGAGGCGGGGCGTCGGCGGCAGCGGGGCGATGTGATTAGTCGGAGACGGCGACGAATTTCGCCGCAATTTTGTCGTACTCATTTGAAAACTTTATTCATGTTTAAAACCGCAAAATTTGTCTGGCGATTAGCAGGTATTACTGAAATTACTCAAAAAATACGTGATTAAAATTTCGTATACTTTTTGGGAATTTTAATAAAATATTTTTGAAGAGAAATATCTGAAAACGCTCTATCAGCAGGCCAGGATAGGCTGGACTGGATTCGCCAGTTGACGAAATTATATTTTTTCATAATTTCAGTTTGCCTAAAGGGCCTTCCCGAAATTCGTCGCTAGCTCTCATACCACATCGCCCCGCTGTCGCCGTCGCTCGGCCGTCGCTAGTTTCGTGTTTGACGCCTAGTGGTACAATGTGCAACATGCGATGTGCACCCACCCTCCTGCTATGGAATGCTGCACATTGTACAACATGGATTTGTAAGTTTTCGCGGATTATAGCTAATTTAAGCTTCTTGTTCCTCGGTTGTTGTTTGTCATGGATTTCCGCTACGTAACACCTGCTTCGAACGATGCCGTGTAGAAACCGATAGGGTTCAATATAACTGAAATACTCCTAATAGGATAGCTCGCTACCATCTTAGAATGCATTATTGCTTACTCGTGAGATAGCAGTCAAGGGAATAACTTTTAGTATATATAAATTGATGGCGAATTACGCTTCTTGCAACCCTATTCTCTAACTCAGTGGCTATCCAAAAGTGAAACCCACTGAAATATATTTTTTATCCATTGAAGCTTTACTATGAAATGTTATTTTTATTTTTTCATAGAAAACCTTCAATGGATAAAAAAAATATCCATTGATTTATAGCCACTGGGTTAGAGTTTAAAGAGGTATGTAACGCCTGCTTCTATCCAATGTAATAGATTTTTCCAATTGTTTAATCCTTAATCGTTGTACAATCTTTGGCCCAGATACCCCCCAGATGGTTTATTGACGTTGGGCAAGCACCAGCATGATGTAGCGGTCGATCCGCACATCATTGCACCGGACCCGTACGCATCAGACGATCGTTTGGATGACCTCTCCCCCGATGATCTCTACCTGCTGACCGCGTGAGTACTGTTGCTGTATAACTATAGCCCGTCGAACTTACCTGGCCCGGTGGCCCGAAATTGGAACACATTTTTATGCCTGTTAGTTTTTTTATTGGAGTGAAAACTTCTTTAGCCGCGTTAAGCACTTTTTAGTAGGGGGTAAACTTGTGGATCGCCGACATGCTCGCGTTGTTACGAAGACAAAAGATCTTAAATATAAATGTACTACATTCGAAATTAAACTTTAATACCTTAGTGTTAAGGTTTATATTTTAATTTTTTTTATTAATATTCGTTTTCACTTCTATCGGCAGTCCCTATGACTGCCAATTTTTTTATTTTTAAAATAGACTAGCGACGCTGTCACCGGGTCAGTTAAGTTTGTCGGACTGTACCTTATGTTCAATGTTTTTTTCAGTGATGCTCAACCACTGGAGGGTTACTAAATAAATAAATAATAAAATAGCCTTTACTTCTAATACGTTACCAAATACACAAAGATAATAATAAAATACATTACAAGTTACCATTTTTACTAATGCAAATTATGTCAGTGACTGATTGATTGAAATATAAATTAAAAATTATGAGTACAACTACAAATTACAATTAATTACTGGAATGTTACTACCGTCGCGTCGTTTAAATGTTTAAAGCAGTATTACTTCAAAATGACAGTTTAATGTCACGTACTAAGGATTATAATTCTAAAACACAAACGTCATCAATATTAAAACAATACGATTTCAAGCGATTGTAGTATGCCCCCCCCCCCTCCCCTAAATAATCTTATGAAAGAAGATGCTTAAGATGTCATGTAATGTATGTGTTGTTAGGTATCCTGGACGAACTGTATACATATGTGCAGTAAGCAACTACAAATTACAGCAAAAAATAAAGGTTACAGGTTAAAAAATACCATTCACATTACGAAGACCAACCTAGAAGTCTCCGATCGCCATGTCGGAGGAAAAGGAAGGAACCAAAAAAAATAGTATGCCCCTGGACCTTTGTTCCCATATAACTGACAGATAAAAAGTTCAAAAACCGATGCAACTGTCATTCGGTTTGGCCGCATTCGGTTTAATCGGATTCATTAACCGAATTCGACATCTAGGTATCGGGCAACAACACTTCATGTTTACACAATCGTGCAGGTCGGTTCCACCCTTTATCCAATTTGCATTGCGGTTTTGAGCTAATAGACACTTATGTTATATTATTCTGAGTTAAGTGCTTATTACTCGTAACTATAATATTGATTTATTCCCTTTTAGCCATGTTTATGGGTAAAACATATGACTCGCGATGACAGTGCAACCCGGCTATTATGCGCAACACATTGGCAAACAGGAGTCGCGCTGTGTTTCTTGATAACAATTAAAACTAAGCCTTATTTACGTTAGTCATACGTCAGCGACAAACAACATCAACGACGCGATGAGCTATATCAAACAGTAGCTGACCAATCACGTGGACTATGTTGTCGCGTAGGTAATTTTGTCGTTTTCTACGGGCTCGTATCGCGTCGAATCGTTTTCGTCGCTCACCTAGGACTGGTAAAGGCGGCGGCGTGCAACAAAGCTGGCACGCATCATGCAAGTTCAACAGTCTCTCTGCGTCGTATTCTTCAATGCTGAGGGTCGTGACTCGAGACCCCATTCCATTAATCACGTAAGGGCAAGGGTTTTCTTGAGATAATAATGCGGTGGGTAACCAGTGTGCTTAGCATGCGCACAACGAGATTATCTCGCGACGAGAGAGAGATATGTTGTCTTTGCCGGCAAATTTTTCAGTTACCCTAACATGCACAAAATGCGGTAAATTACAAGAAAAAAATTGTCGACATGTAAAGATTCGTAGAGAAAAATACCACAGATAAGAAATATTACTTTTATCTCTACTTTTGACGTAACGAGACAATTAGTAACCATGTTAGCTTCGGTAGACAGAGAGAGATAACGGGTAGACATAATTTTACTCGTAGTGCGCATGCTACTCGTAGCCATACAGGCCCTTCCGCACACGACTCGACTAAAAGTATATACTATTTCAACTCTTAGGTTACTTAACGATTATTATCAGATGTTAGTGATAATAACCGGGGCCGACGGCTTAACGTGCTCTCCGAGGCACGGAGGAAACAAAAATGCCAAAATCGGACTTCCAAATTCAGTCACCTATCCAGTTACCAACTCGGGTTAACGTTGCTTATCAATCGCAATCGACTGACTGTGACAACTAGACCACTCGTACCTCAATTCAACTGTAAATCAAGGTAAATGGGTTTAAAAAAAGGGTTTAAATTGTTATCAAAAGGACTCGCCTCTGCGCCATTCCGCCAGTACACTCTGGCCCTTCCATAGTGAATAGGTTCTGCTGTCAGTCTTGACACTGCTATGAGTGAAGTATAACCATCTGGGGGTTATCGCCGTCTCTTAGGGTCATATTCGTAGCTTAGATCGCTAGATATTATATGAAGCGCTCCTATTGGCTTAGCAACGTAGCACATCTCTGGTGGAAGGCTGTCTGCCTTATGCTGACTCAGCTTTGTATTTTTAATGCACGTATAATTGTCATTATAAAACGACGGTTGAAAGGCTATTAGTTTATTTGGTCCAACCAAACTTTTTTGCGATATTTTATAATATTGAATTTGACTTTGGAATCAGCTATTTGCTGGCGTCTTTATTTTTTAGCCAGATTTCAAATTATAATAAGTAGTTTTGGCGCTTGAATTAATAAAAATAAATAATAAGACAAGTAATTTGCTCTCATTTTGAATACTTTGTCAAGTCAACAGACTCAAAATTGACCCACTTTGAGAATGCGACATCTATTTCAGAAAAAGCTCATATTTTTATGATATGAAGTCGAGAAGTTGAAAATACTGTTTTTTTTTTCGAATCTTTAAACCTATCTGCTGTGACTTTAAAAAATGTCGCCAACAAAATAGCCTTTTAAATCGTCTATCCATGAATAATTACGAGTATGAGCGAGTATTGAATGATGCAGAACCTAACGTGTAGTGGAAACTGGAAACCTTTTAGAAGCATAGCAGCAATTTTAAGCAGCTTTGTTCGATATTGTTGCAGATTGTATTTTTTTTTTGTAGATTAATTAATCTGTTTATCTTTACAAATAAAATTGTATGGTGTCCTATTATTTTCACCCATTAAATATAAGTGCTCCGAGCTACATTCATAAGAAGTGTTTCGTCGTGGACCAAACAATTATGTCGTACTATACTACTGCATGCTCCTACTGGTAGTAACTAGTTGAGCAAGGACTACTAATAGTATGTCCATATCTACCGTGTCCTTATGTGATGTGTCCAATAAGTACCTACACTAAAAGACAATTCAAAAATGTTTTAATGTTAATAAAAAAAAGGTTGCCTGGTGGAGATTGCTCTGGGCAAGCCAAAAATAGTGCTATTAGGTGTTAATAATTATTTTCAGGTAAAACTGTATTTAATTGAATGTGTGTACCTTTGATTGATATAGAAGAGCGGAGTATCCACAGGTATTTAAATATTCTTAAAAGGAAATTCCCGCCCGATTCAATTGTATTGTAAAGTTAAATAAATAATTTATTTATTATGTATTTATCTATCTTTACACTAAATGTATTGACATATTTTTAAATTATTTGGTTCAGCAATAATGCAGTGGTTGTATGACATCCGAGAGTAGCAAAAGCTCCGTTTGCAGTTAAACAATTAATTTTTTAATCGGCACCGAACCCTGATACCCTGTTTACCCTGCAGTGGTTATTTCGTTCAAGCCGGCAGGCTGTCTGCTGTAGCGGCACAGTCGGTGTAACGGTTATCATCCACTCTACCAGGCCAGCACTCGGTTATAGTAAATAATCAGTTTAGTCGCTGTCAACCCGCCTGCGTCCTGTTAACATTTTATGGCTCGCCATTGACAGTAAGTTATTTGACTTAAGTCACTATGTACTAAATATTGGAGCGATGCCGACCCGTGCCTACCATAATCCACAGCCTTTAGTAGTTTGACGTCATGACAAAGCTTGAGAGAGCAAACCGCTCGCCATGGCAGAAAGGAGATTCGAAGGAGGGCTCGCCATTCGAGAAGTGAGTCCATCCATTTGACTTGAGTTATTCTTACTGTCAATGTCGAGTTTTAAAGTCTGTTTTTCGTTAACTGGAGGCGGTAAGGAGGTGCTGGTCTGGTGCACTGCTCAGGCGTTAAATACCCGACGACTTTTAATCCGCTTGGCAGGGTCCGGCCTATATGTAATCGCTGCTTGCTGGCTTATGTAAAAGTTCTTAAAAGCCTCCTGTTGCAGTAGTTTGATTGTGAGCCCGGTTGACCGAACTAATGTTACTTTTCAGTGGCTGTAGTCCGTTTAATAAGGATGACCGTCCGTTTAATAAGGATGACCGAACTATACAGGTGGCCCAAATAGTGACGTCCAAAGAAAAAATTTAGATTCTTCGTACCTATCAGAAAATACCCCATGTATATTCAGCGATTTTTGGTAGTTTTCGAGTTATAATTTTTTTAAGGTTTTTTGTGAGATTTCTGAGGGAGTGAGTGAGAGAGTCAAATTATTTTTATTTTGATTTAGTGTTTTTTTCCGAACATTTTTTTGTGAACATGCTTGGTATGAAGTGTGCTACTTTGCATGAAATAATTGCTGTCATAACATTAACCCAAGTCAAAATTTTTGGTCGAAAGTGAAAAGTTTACGTTCGACAGAAGTAGAGACGAATTTTCAACTTAAGATTAAAAATACTTACACCTGTCTACGGCACTTCCGACTAATTTCAAAAACTTTTGGGTTTCCTAAGCTTCCAAAAATTTGGTACTTTAGGGGCATTATTGTGAGAAATCGGACTTCAAATGTGGTAAGGCGCGGAAATTTCTGAACTTACAATTTGATTCTTAAAATTGAGTTTTGCCTAGTTTTGTCATTTTTATGGCTATTTTTAGTTTAATTTAGTTTAGTTAGGCTAAGTGAAAATTCGGAAACTGCACGTCGAAATCTATAAAACACAACACTTTTCCAAACTCCCGAGTAACTTTCCAGGTAAAACTACCAAATGACCGTATTATAGTATAGTTTGATGTTTATGCAACTAATACATGTATGTAAAATGTATTGTAAACATGATATGTCAGCGCTATTCCGTACATCTCCGCTGAGTGCACTGACCGATTTGCGTCAAACAAATGTATACTAAGCTATATAGAGCGTCGTCCCAAGCAAATTTGGCGCCATAGAGTTAGACGAACGACTGAAATGGCGACCTACAGGCAACTTCACGTAAAATAATACAGAAATTTGATCGTCGATCGATATCAACGTCCGGACTCCACCAGAGCGGAGACGAGATGAGAGGAGAGGAGATGAGATTTAAACAACCAATAGAATTTCGTTATTTTCACATCTCGTCCCTTGCGCACGCTGTTGTTTTCTGTTTTTTGTTTATAATTAAGTTTTCTCTTTGTTATGTGTGGCAATAAAGAATTTATCTATCTATCTATCTATCTCGTCTCCGCTCAGCTTCAGTGGATACCACTGAGCGGAGATGTATCATATTTGTATGGTGCGATCGATGCGGAGATGTGAGCTGTGGCTTGCAAGCTGGCGACGGCGCGCAGCGGAGACGAGATGCGAGCGGCGTGCTGTGAGCGGCGCCGCCTGTGCGTTACCGCACGCAGCTCGGTCCCGCTCTAGCCAGCACACATCTCCGCTCCAGTCTAGCCAGTACGCATCTCCGCACAGCTTCGGTGGATAGTGGATACACCCTAGATGAAAAACATCTCTTCTCGTCTCCGCTTAGACATCTCCGCACATCTCCGCTTTGGTGGAGTGCGGGCCTTACGCTTGATAAAAACTATATTTTCATGTATTGCTATGCTGATTGCGGATTTTCAGTATGTTACAGTTTTTCGTTTTTCCCTTACGAGGTTTCCGTATACCCTCAGACGAAAGCTAGACGTCCAGTAAATACTGTGGTCTATCAGTATTTGCCAAATACCGTGGTATTTAATGATTATGTAGTCTAGTGTATTATTATTATATTTTTACATAAAAAATCCAATTTTTTATTTCCAAAAAAACATGATGAAATCATTGTGGCTGAGGCATTCTATTAAGTATACGAATACTTGTGTCAGAAGGCCTAGGTGGATGTCAAGTGTATTCCGTCTAGTGAATTTGGACTTTCAGTATTTATCGTACTGATGGACCATAGTATTTACTGAACGTATTTTACGTTTTAATTTACGTTCGCTTCATTAAGCCTCTCGGCCGCTCCCCATTAGTTGGTCGCGTTCGCTTATATATGCGCGAGCCGGCCCTGGCTATGTACATTTAGTACACATTTGCCCGAAAAATGTATATTCACTTTTCACTCTCAAATTAGTACTATCCGTAAGATAGTTTTAACTATAAATATTGTAATAGTTAACTTATAACATCAGACACAAAAGAGCTAGAGTTAAACTTTTACAGAGCGCCATCTATCGACATCATTGTGAAGTTCTATAAGAAGAAGTAAAATACTGAAGCTCATTAAAAATTAAATAATTTCGTTTCCTTATAATATTTTTCTAATTTTAATATTTGTTGTTCAGGTACAGGATATAATTCAAATAATTAATCAAGTTTCAGGCTCAGCCTTTCAGAAAATTGAGAGTTCTGAGGTCAACTTTGGACGTTAAAAAATCTCCCCCCATTTCGTCAATTTTAGGGGAAAAATAAAAAAATAAAATTTGGACTATTCCTAATTATCTTTAAAATGATATACCGCAACCCTATGTAACGCTATAATAGTAGATTATTAACCAAGGGGATAAAGCAGTGTCTTCTGTCGCGGGTAACGATTTAAATCGCGAGCGTAACGAAGGACTCGAGGTTTACTCCCGAGCGTAGAGAGGGTGTTAAAAACTTAAATCACGAGCGAAGCGAGGGATTTAAGACGAGTCCTGAGTATAGCGAGGGATTTAAGTTCACCCAAGACTAAGACAGCTTTATCACCGAGGAAAATAGTCTACTTTTCGTACCATTTGCGAAAAAATTAACACAATAATAATTAAAAGATGACAATTAAAAGATTTTTAGAATATTAACTTATTTATAAAAATAAATTAAAATAAACTTAACGTTTATGTATTTGAAGAAAACAAAAACGCGGCAAATTCCTAGACTAATATTTTTTGTCGGAAAAGCAAAGGCATCAAGCTCATACGGCCTCGTCGGTTTTCGTAATTTTATTTAATAATCATAACTGCATAATAAATGCGTATTTCTTTTTCAAAAAGAGAAAAAATTAACACAATAATAATATGACATAAACATTTATTAAAAATAATGACAATTAAAAGATTTTTAGAACATTAACTTGTATAAAAAAATAAATTAAAATAAACTTAACGTTTATGTATTTGAAGAAAACAAAAACGCGGCAAATTCCTAGACTAATATTTTTTGTCGGAAAAGCAAAGGCATCAAGCTCATACGGCCTCGTCGGTTTTCGTAATTTTATTTAATAATCATAACTGCATAATAAATGCGTATTCCTTTTTCAAAAAGATGTATAATGCTTTATATCACAAACTCAATGGTGTAAACACAGATGTAGTTCAGTATAAATTTCGGTAAGTATTCCAAATTTAAATCACATTCTCCCCCTAGAGGATAAATGAAATTCAGTACAATTTTCTTTCCCTGTTTTTAACAGATTAAAAATGACTATTGTTATGTTCGCTTTTTGTGGCATAAAATGACACTTTTTTGAGCAAGTGGTACGAAAAAAAAATTATACTTCGCATTCGCTTCTATGGGAGGGAGCCCCACTGTAATAAAGTTATTTATAACTTTTTAAGCTATATTCGGCTGGAGGCCATCGGTTTACATATTATATTTAAATTTGAAGTAATTACGGTCAGTAATTCAGAAGTTCTAAGGCTCTGACAGATGGACGGACGGACAAGTGCAATTTCACTCAAGTAGACTCAGAGACCTTCGCTTCGCCCGTTCAATTAGTCGCAAATATCAATTCTGTTGTTTTCGAGAGTACATTTGGATGTGGTTGAATATCGCTGAGTATACGCGGTGTCGATTTACATCTTAACATTATTTAATGTATGTAGGGCCGTCGCGTTGGCTATTATTAAATTCATTTGTATGTTATTAGTAGACATATATTTTTAATTGATAGTGCTTATTTCGGCAGTTAAATGTGCTAGGCGTTTTGACGGTGGCAGAGTTGCAATTAATCAAGCCAGCAGGCATTCTTCGATCAAACAAAATATTGCAACACATTTCAGCAATATACCAGACACCATTAAGAGACTAGAAACTAAAAACCTTCCTCTGTGCAAGTCCTTGGAAATATTGGAAGAAAAATCGGCCCAGTGTGTGCCGGGTGACACGCCGTGAAGGGTTCAGTAGTTGCCCGTCACAATATGTGTACATTTTTAAGTTGGTCGAATATTTTTTTCCAAAGCACTTGTAAAAGTTTATTTGAATAAAAAACATGTACTTAAATTTGAATGACTCAAAAACGTGTACTCTTCTAGTAGTATATCAGTTATTTTTCTAAAGGCAAAAATGTTTTTAAAAAAAATACTAAATACGTAGTTAAACTATTTTAATTTTCCATAGCTTTTCCGTGTTATTAGTGTATCTCTTGAATGCAAGTCTGATTGCAGCCAAGCGCAAGCCTATATATTTAAAAAAAAAACCTATTTTTTGACTACCCAATGATTATAATAATTTTTTCGTACCACTTGCTCAAAAAAGTGTCATTCTATGCCACAAAAAGCGAACATAACAATAGTCATTTTTAATCTGTTAAAAACAGGGAAAGAAAGTTGTACTGAATTTCATTCATCCTCTAGGGGGAGAATGTGATTTAAATTTAGAATACTTACCGAAATTTATACTGAACTACATCTGTGTTTACGCCATTGAGTTTGTGATATAAAGCATTATACATCTTTTTGAAAAAGGAATACGCATTTATTATGCAGTTATAATTATTAAATAAAATTACGAAAACCGACGAGGCCGTATGAGCTTGATGCCTTTGCTTTTCCGACAAAAAATATTAGTCTAGGAATTTGCCGCGTTTTAGTTTTCTTCAAATACATAAACGTTAAGTTTATTTTAATTTGTTTTTATAAATAAGTTAATGTTCTAAAAATCTTTTAATTGTCATTATTTTTAATAAATGCTTATCTCATATTATTATTGTGTTAATTTTTTCGCAAATGGTACAAAAAGTAGAGTATTTTCCTCGGTGATAAAGCTGTCTTAGTCTTGGGTGAACTTAAATCCCTCGCTACACTCAGGACTCGTCTTAAATCCCTCGCTTCGCTCGTGATTTAAGTTTTTAACACCCTCGCTACGCTCGGGAGTAAACCTCTAGTCCTTCGTTACGCTCGCGATTGAAATCGTCACCCGCGACAGAAGACACTGCTTTATCCCCTTGGTTAATAATCTACTAATTTCGTATAATTTATTTTCTGCAACTGCAGTCAAATATTGTAACATTTTAACTTTATTGTTATAATTTTAGAATTGTGGAACCGGACACGATGAACACGGATGAAGCTGAACCATCTTCTGGTTTAAATGGAAGATTAAGGCCAAGGAGAAGTAACATACCTAGTCCCAACACTTCTAAAAGCCCTCGCAAGCCCGATACCAAACCAGCTGTGGACAAACCCAAGCGAACGAGCACCCCTTCCAAAGCTTTCCCGAACAAACCAGATGATCTCACTGACAAGGCTGACTCTCCCGCAACGCAAACTCTTTGCCCCTATTGCAACAACACTTACTTCACTAAGCAATCCCTCGCCAACCACGTGCGGCGCACACATCTTTCGGCTGCGAAGCAAGACACCGCCCTCAGCTGCCTCTTCTGCAACCATGGAGAGCCAGACGCGCACGACATCATACGGCACATGGTCGACAGTCATCCCAACCATTACTTCACCTGCTACGACTGTCACACCAGATTCGCCTCGACCGCCGAGCTGGCCGAACACAAACTCAACGTTTGTGACACACAAAAGTCACCATACCGTAACAAATTACGCCAAAAAGCAACCCCCAAAAAGATGCAAAAAAACATCCATACCGGACGCAATGACTTCAGGAACGATGCTAAAGATTATGCTGGAGAACATGGTTTTAACGGCATTGTGATTTCCTGTGAATTGAAAACTTCCCACTTCCACGACCTAGTCGATATCGAGGATAACATAACTACGAATTTCATTTTGCCCCCCGGTAAAAACTTAGTTAATGGCGCAGTTGTAGAAAAAAATGCAGTAATCATCTTGGACGACTTGCAATGGAGTAAAAGGGGTCCACCGAATTTTTCGTTTCAAAACACTGATGCTGACCAAATACTATCGAGATTAGGAGTCGTCCATAGATCACCAAGAACCGGGGAATCAACTGCCAGGGAATGGTTAAAAAATATAGAAGACTCGCATCAAAAATTTGAAAAATGTTTCGATACAAGTTTTTATTCGAAAGTTGCTAGCAACGTTCAAGAAAATTTGACTAAATTCCTCGATGGTTCATGTAATTTTAATCCTGATCCGGAGAACACAATAAAAACCAGGAAAGCTAAAAACATCGTTGCCATCAATACCGTAGAAGGATTCCCAATACTGTTGGCATGCGAGCAGTTTTCCCGGCATGGCTTCGACGGGTACATGCCGCGGCCCATAGCGCCCAAGCACAAATGGAAATGGGACAACCTGGAAAACGACAAGAGCCTCATGAGCCCCGAGCAGATCAAACGCGATTCCCATACCAACAATTGTATCATATCCCTGGTTTCCAGCCTGGACATATGGACTCAGCTGTGCATGAGGCGTAAATATGAAACCAAATATAACAAGTCGCCAGTACAAAAGAAGACTGAAAAGCAGAGTATTATCGGAAAAGAGTTGAAAGAAATACTCGAGAGCAGGGAGTTGCCTGCGTCGACATCGCATGTAGTGAAGTATACGGGCCCCCCTGCGCCGGGCCGTGCCCTGGCAGAGTTCCCGGCCTCCCTGGGCTTGGTGCCCACTGCGCCAAGTTTCGACCTGAAGCCGGCGGTTCTCAGCGGCGAGTGGGTTCGGCCGCGCTGCTATGTTTGTTGCGCGTGCGGGGCACAAAGTCGCGACTCCAAAGAGCTCTCCTCGCACATATCCGCTCAACACCCCAACGCCCAGATACAGCACTATGAGATTGTTGGAGAGGTGCTTCTGAACTCCGACATATTGAAACACCTGTACGTGCCACCGAGCCAGGTCAACAATCGAACTCGTCCCCTACGAGGATTCAGGGAATGTACAAAGTGTAGGAAGTCCATATCGATTGAAGATTTGCATCAACACATGCTGGATTGCGCGGGGGATACACCCACAGTTCGGAGGAAATGCAGACCTCGACCGTTCGGAGTGCGCAAACGACGTCCTCGCCTTCCGGATAATACGATACGCAAGAAAATGCGCAAGGACATTGGATCGCGAAACAGCCGAAAGAATCACATGAGACCCAGGCCAAGGATAAGAACCGAGGTTGGCGATGGTAAGTTTCTTCATATTGTTCATTTTTATTAGTAATGAATTCCTTAAATACACGTTTTATGTAAAATTAAATAAGTATGTATATTAATAATAAGTATATTTAAAGTATTTCATTTCTTTCCAGCTGAAACCATACGAAAAATGCTAGCAGATTTACCTGCTAAACGTCATCGTGTTATGGTGAAACCTTTAATTCCAACAATACGCCCCCGCAGAAATCTGATACAAACACGAAACAAACTAGTTATGCAGAAAAGAATTACTGAAGAAACCAAAAATTCCCAAACAGAGAGTTCAACCCAGATCCCTACAGTCAGCTCAAGTGGTGATGGTTCACAGAAAAATTCACGAGATCGTGACGACCGCCCTCATGGAAGACATTTCAAAACCACTGCAAAACGTGTGGTATCCAAAATAATACGCAAAAAAGAGTCTTTCAATAAAAAATGTGTATCTAAATCAAAAAGGAAATTTGTCCTTCAAAAGGACCCCAAAGCACACTTCGCTTCTGTTGTGGAAACCCCCCCTATGGACAGTGAGAAAAATAGTGTGCAAGTAGATCAACTGTCTATAGAAAACAATTCAGAAAGAATAAACATGAATAATGGTTCCCACAACTCGAGAGAGCACGGCAGTCGCTCTAATAATAACTCAAATAACAGGGACAATCAGAGCCCGGACCCTAACAATGGTCAGAATAGCAACTCTAGAGATTCATTCAGTCCGTCGCAAAGTGTGCCTCTAAAACATTCGATTGCCAGCCTGACAGCTAATTCAGAAACGCACGACAAATCAGTCCAATTTCATCATTTATTTTTAGTTCACCAAGAATGTAACAACGTGAACCAACATGTACCTACTGGACAAAGAATGTTGTTTGAAAACGAAGCCGTTGTAACGAAGTTGGATAAACCACCTTTACATTTTAACCATCGTCGACAGTTAGATCCCCAAGCTTATCAGAAAAGTAAGCTGAATAAACCAAGAAAGGGGTTAAATGATTGTATAGCGATGTTGAAAAATAAATTAGTGGAGCCAGGCTCAAGCACTTTGCCAGGCCACGTATCTGTCCAATGCGGCGAAGACGAGCCTTTGGACCCAGAGCCGATTGTTGAGCGACGACATTCTACGACTGAATTGAAGACAGATTACATGCAAATATCAAATTATGTTCACACGCAAATTCCAAAGAAAGATGTAGAAAAAAGTATACAATCTTCGACAGCTAAAAGTAGGGTAACTCGAAGATCTAGTTCGACGCGCCGTGGAAGTGTTTCCCGGGGCGCAAAAGCGGCAGAAATTGTATCTAGTAACGAATTGATGCAATGGAGACAGTTTTATTATGATAGTCAAATGCTGACTGCACAGAATATAGCTGACAAACGTGAATCTTCCCGGCGTCGAAATTCTTTTGTACATACAGATGATCTCTTCCTGCAACACGCTATGAATATAGAATTATTAAGTAAAAGTAAAGAAATAACGAAATTCACTGAATATAGTCCTTATCCTAGTGTATCTACACATACTAACACGACTAAGAAAAACAATCGCAGAGGAAGTAAAAAAAACAAAGCATGTACCTATGTTCAATCTACAAGGTCTAAGAATAAGGATAATGAGACTATGCGTGGAAAAAACGTAGAATTGACTAATACTCAACCGAACAAACAGCCTAAGCAAAGCAATCGAAGTAAATCAGTGATAAATTCCACACCTACTGAAAGGAACATCGATAGACATACTACAAAAACTCTCCAATCATGTAATACCGTGGCCCCTGTAGAAAAAATTATTGAGCCTTATCCTCACGCAGTTCTAGAAGAAGATACATCGCCGAGATTAAACACAGAAACAAGAATATCGCTCGTCAGGTCGCCGGAAGGACATCGACCACAGGTTTTATCAAGTAACACGCCTGTAGTGGAATACACAAGTAATAGTGAGATTGCGTCTGCACATTACACTTTGCATAACGAAGCTGCGCCTTCTGGACCCTTAGATTTAACAAAAAAGATAGCGAATAAAGAATATTTAGTTCAATATATTCCACAAGAACAATTTCCAGTTGTGGCGTACGACACTAATGAGACTTTGAATTTATCTAATCAAAATTTCGGAACATTGCCTGTCACAGATACGCGAATAAACAGTGATGATGTTGTAGATTTGCGTATTAATTACGCTCACGCATCTTTTCAACCGATGTATACACCGTTGCCTCCTGAATTAGTTAATACCGAAGTAGATGAAGATAATGCTACTGATTTATCAGTAAGGCGTGACGAGGATATTCCCACAGATTTATCAATGAACAGAAGAGACTTTAGTTCGCCTGCTAATCCCTTTGAAAAAACGACAGAAACTCATAACCGTGTACCGATAAATTATGGAGATAGGTGTATAATTGTACATGAATACTTTGACGAAAATTCCGAAAGGATTGTGGTGGTTGAAAACGTGGTGCCCACTGACTTTTCAAGTGGAAGAAGCGTGAGTAGGTCTAATATGTGCATCATAGAAGAACCGATGCATCTGAATGCGTATAGAAATAATACAGAACCTAATGACGAAAACGTCCCGGCTGATTTGTCTGGAAAAAGAAGACCGTTCATGGCATCTTCCGGCGCTACTATTACTAATACAGTCTGCAATTATGATAACTATGATACCTTACAAGCATCACATTGCTTGAGTTCTGATCAAATTATCGACTATCGTTATAATCGACCAATGCAAACTCCTTCAGAGACGAATTTTACAAGATCAAGCAATCGAAGGTCAAATTCTTATGGTGAATCCTCACAACATTATGATACCACAATAAATACAGCTTTAAAAGGATGTGTAAAACAGGATTTATCAACCAATGACACTTCTACAGTAAACAAAAGTAAAAACTTTGAACATATCGATTACTCACATTCGGAAATGCCGTTAAGCTTAGTTTCGAATTTAGCTAAAGAAAGTACTAGTCGCAACCCTTCGCATAAATCAAAACCAATAGAAAAAGAATATGAGATGACAGTTTACACCGTAGAAAACGATTGTATTTCTGTTACAAAAACTGAACCTATATATACAAGTGCCACAATAGCTTCAAATGTTAAGACACTGTCAATCAATAAAACCACAGAAACGGACAATAATAAGACATGTGGAACTGAAATACCTGAGACACATAATCCAGTGTCGTATTCCGATAACAAAATTCCTGAATCGAAAAAGTTGCTAGTCAATAGTACTCTTACCTCAAAAACCACTTGTACGAGGGAGACCGGAAAAGTAGAAACAGTTAATGTTAGCAATAGTAGCACTGCAAATTTAGATCAAGATCCTGAAACTGCTAGAAAAATCGCTATGCTACCTAAAGAACTTGTTGAGATATTGGGTACCATGCCTATAGATCACAGAAACCAACTTTTGAACGTACTACCTCAATATGTATCAACTTCAACGTCGCCCGTATCTCATTCTAACACAGCTGAAACCGTAAGATGCAATTCTGGGTCTTCTTCGGAAAGTGCAAATATTGTTAATAAAGTAGCAAAAGAATTCAACTATGATGCAAACTCTGAGGATAATAGAATGACTAATACTTTTACTTCGACTTCTAAAAACATTCGGTTTTCTGAATCATCGCCAATTTCTGTGTCAAGTTCGATACTTCTGACACCGCCAACTCCTCAGTTTTGTGAGAGATTTTCAATTCAATCTCAAGAAAGTAATGAAATCCCGAAGTATAATATGAGAAAGTCCCGAGCATCAACCGAGGACAAAACACCTTCAACGAGTATTGATTCAAATCAATTAAGTGTTAGCTCAAATACGCTGGCTGTGAAAAGATTGACTATTGAACAAATTGACCCAAACAGGATTATTGATTTAACCGTTGATGATAATGCATCAGAAAATACAGAAGTAACAAATTTAGAATCTGTTATTCACAGAAATATGATCACTGCTTCAACTAAAGATATAACTTCTACAGCAGTCATTTCTAAATCTAATGTGCAAAAGACGAGCAGTGATAAAACTGCGAGTTTGAGGGCAGTGCGTATCAAAACACCATCTGAAAGACATCGCTCTATGGTATCAGAAAACACACTGATCAGCCAACAAAACAAAATGGCCCTTGCTATTAATGTACAAGAGAACACTATCAAAGACCCTGAAAAGATTAGCCCGATTGCGATACAAAAAGCTGAGGTAAGCAGTACTCAGCATCGTCCTGTCCTGAGGACGCCTGAAACGGCCAAGTTATCTCCTAGTGAGCAACATCAAAAAGCTGAAGAGAAGTTGATACAAAAGAAAGACAGTGATGAAGTACCTATTGTTACCGCTAAATCAAGTTTACTAACATCTACTCTTTCAAAAGATATGAGTTCGAGCTTTAATAAAGATCGTCCTATTGCCGCTTGCAAAGGAAATACTACTAAAACTCCGGTAGAAGCAATAAGTGTATCTGCTTCAAAAGGAATATGCAGTGACATAGATAATAATGATAAGGCAAATACAATTTATAAGGTATCTTCGATGGAAAACATGGCTATTATTAAAAAGTCTTTAATTACTCCTACAGATTCGCCTTTAATAGACGATGAAGATTCCGAAGACGACATTTTATTGGCTGTTATAGTAAAGCAAAAACAAAAAGATTCAAATTTAGTTTCTAATGCATATCAGAATACCAAAATTGATGTTCAAAGTAAACCATCAGGAAATAAAAAGAAAAGTAAACCTAAGAAAACTAATAATACATCTAAAATGGTTTCTGGTGATACATCTTTATTAGAAGATAAACTTGAATTAAACAAAAGTACAACAACGGATATTGTTACTGAAATTAGGTCAATAAGTAAGGAACGTCTATGTGATGAAAGGAATTTAATTGATAAGACATCCCACGGTAAAAATAATACTGCAAAAGGGCAATGCCTTAACAATGCGCAAACAATAAAATACTCGGATAGAAAAGATCATACGAATGATAAGAATATTTTCGAAAATGAAATTAAAAAAGATAATAATATTACTTATGACATTAAAAACTCTGAATCAATCGAAGACTTGTTCAAATTAAAACCTAATGATCAAGAACCAATTTTATCTTCATCTGTCAATACAATAATAAATACCGATATCAACAGTGAAGACAGTCCGAACCCTCTATTAAAGATAGATAAAAGTAAGAAAATGCTAGAAATAAAAACAGCGTGCAGCCAATCCACCAACGGAATTTCAGAAATTAATGGAGTTCATAGTGAAACAAGAAACCCAGGAAAAAATGACTCAAAATTTAAGCTGCCTCAAAATTCTTTAAATACATCAAAATTTGAACAAGCTCTATTTCAGCCTCAGGCTGGTATAGAAAGTGAAATAGTATTAAGCACTGGGTTTATATCCGAAAACTTGAATAAAACCATAGAATCCAAGAGCGGTGATCTTAAACTTGATGCTTTGAGTAAACCAGATGAATCTAAAGAGGTTTCAAACAGTGAAAAATTAATGAAAAGTAAGAAAGTTAGTATCGAGCTTTGCCCAGTTGATAATTTTAATCCTGATTCAGAAGAAACAAACTTTACACCTTTGCGTCGTAGTAGGCGTGGCAAATCATTATTTATTGATAGTAATTCTACCAAGGCGGTCAATCCTGCTTTGCGAGATAATGGTAACGAACAAAGAGCTCCGCTTCCTAAAAAACAGTTGATCTTTTCGAAACTTTTGTTGGATGAAGAAAACCACAACAGAATATCTTTGAATGCTACTCCAATGTTAGTTGATGAGAATCTCGATAAATCGCCTTTAACTACTACCTCGGACAACTTAAATATTACACCTTTAAATACTCAACTAAAACTAACTGAAGAAAACTCTAGCAAATCTTTAATAACTCCAATTATAGACGAAGTAAAAAATAACTTAGTTTCTAGTATCACTCCAGAAAACCCAGTAGATCAAGATTTAGAAACGCAAAAAAAAACAACGGCAGATGATGACAGTGACTGTTTAGTTAAAGATGAATCTTCTGCAAAGAAAATTACTAGTACCCGAACTACAACCACGAATAAACGAAAAACATCTCCCCAATGTAAAAGAAGATCAAAAAAGAAAAAGTCCTTGGGTAATCAAATTAAATCCAAAGACACTAATGCATCATTGCAACAAAATGTCCATACTGAAAATGAATTCAACCAGAATATAGTGGAAAATGAAGAAACACTGCCAAACGATAATGATGTGGTTTCTGAAATACAGTCCAAGAATGATACCACTGAAGTAAATAATGACTGTGTACGGTTACCTACTAATTTGGATTCAACTGACGTCATTCCAAAAACTTTATCAATCGAAAAACGAAAATCTTGTTCTCCAGAAAGACACGATTCCTTGCAAAGTTCGAAGGCAAAAAAAATTAGGTTAGACGATGACAATGAAAGTACTAATATTCGTACTACCAGTAAAGAAGATGAGAAAACAACCGAATTAAAAAGTCCTGAAAACTGTACAATTACTTCGAAAAATATTACTTGTTATAACAAACCTGCTAGACGCGCACGTTCAAAATCGGTTGTTGTAAAATCCTCTGGCAGTGACTTCTATGATCCTTATGACATTGACTTGGAAGATATGATAGATAAAACAGAAAAAAAGGAAAGATCATTCCAAATGAGTTTTAGTTCGTTTAAATCGTTAGTTGCAGCCAAAACTCGAAAATTAAGCAAAACGACGACTGCTATAATAGATATTAATACCGAAGCTTTGATTAATGATAACGATAAAAAGACTGATGGCCAAAATAAGGATATCATTGCTGTTCAACAAAACACTCCTCTTGATGTAAAAAATGGCAGTAGTGATTCTGACGATTCATCAAAAAGTGATGTACCTCTAAAAAAATATGCAGAAGACAAGGAGAAAAAATTGGCTGAAATATCACTTATCACAGGCAGCAATAAAAAATCGATTGACAATACTGATGAGTCGACTTCAAGGCAAGATAAGACAAAGGCACGAAAAAAGAATAATCGATCTATATCAATAAATAAGAAAGAAGAAAAAATTGAAGAAGATAAAATTGATAGTGAAAAAGATCTCCGATCTGAACAATTTATGGAAAGCTTTGGATTCTTTTCTGAAAGAAAGCCACGAAAATCTAATTTGCTTGCAACCAAAAAAATTTCCGAGACATTTCATATTATAGCTAATGATAGTGACGATGTTTACTTTACTTCTAAGGATCGAGGTAGTAAAAAGGGACCAACCGACACAAAAAAGGATGTTACTAAAAATTTTAAAGGATCTTCGGTCTCACCAACAAAGAAAGCCGCGAAGCGTGGTAGAAAAAAGAAGAGTACCACTCCTGAACAACATGAACCAAGATTTTGCACAGTATGTAAAAAAGCATTTCGTAGATCTGATAATTTCTTGAGGCACCAAATGACTCTTTATCATGTATCTAGGTTATGTGAAGTAGAGTTGAAAGTTAAGGCAGTAATAATTGAGGAGGAACCCAATTACTTAATAGCTTATAAACAACAGTTAGAAAGGTTAAAGTTGTTGCAAGATAAAATAGAAAAAAGAAAAAAGCATAGCTTACCAACTTCTGATATTGTCTTGCCAACATTACAAGAAATTCTAGCTGATGTTAAAAGGACAATCCGGGAACAGGAACTTTCTCGACGGGAGTTAAGTAGGGATGAGGCACTATTTGTAGATTGCTGTGAAATGTTAAAACAATCACATAAAAATGATATTTCACCTGATATTAAATGTGTTCGACTATGTAATAGTTTTAATTGTCCGCAGACAAGAGATGACCGATCGGAGAAGAAACTTGACGATACGGGCGAAATTAAAAGTGACGAGGATATGGATGCTATTACCGCAAAAAACATATTAGAAAGCGATGAAGTCCGAAACTTAGAATATGACTTGATCAATAATCTTAAGGAAGGAAATGGTCTTAAAGGGTTTGGTAGGCTTCGAATACAATCGTCGGAGGAACTGGTAGGAAACGTTGCAGAAGCACTAGCTACTACATCGGACGACCAAAAATATTTTAACTTTGAAATTAAAGAAGATCCAGTCGCTACGGAACCCAAAAAAGATTTTAATTTTGAAATTATAGAAGATTCAGCCGCTACGAAGCCCAAAAATGATTTTGACTTTGAAATTATAGAAAATCCAGTCACTACGAAGCCCAAAAAAGATTTTAACTTTGAAATGATAGAAGAAACAGTCGCCGCGAAGCCCAAAACACATCCTGAAGTAAAGGGTAAGATGTACTCTGACGTGTATGATGCCATAGACATGTTCGAAGATAAATTCGATAAAATCAAAAGAAAATGCAGATCACAAGCGGCAGCCGCGAAGCAAATTCAGACACAGGTGGACCCGAAACTAAGGTATACATTTGATTTCCTCAATATTTAAGCACATCTTATAAAGTTTTTATTATTTTGAACGTTTTTTTGCCGGCCAATGAAATTAAACCCACTACTGTTTACTATGCTAAAGCATATAATATGTTCTTCATATTCTTAGCAACTTTATATATAATACTTTGAAGTTGAATATCCTGTCAGCTGTATACTTTAATATTTAGTTTAGTATTAAAAGTGTTCCATAAAATAATATTGTCTATATTAATATAAGGTTATTTGTATTGGCTCGCAGAAAAATACAATTTGATTTGGTTTGGAGTGATTCATTATTTTAAAATAAAATTATTTAATACTGAATTCTGTTGCAGTCACAAAATCCAGAAAAAGTCCGATAGAAAGAAAGGAAAGAAAACCTCAAAAAAGAGTACGAATGCCGTGCCCACCAAAGGGGCTCTGAAAGGATTCGACGGCATAAAGGTTTCAATATTAACATCGGACATCAATATGTCTGCAATAGTCCCTTCAGTCGGAAGTTCATTAAAAAAGAAGAAGAAGAAGAACAATTCCAAAAGAAAAAGAGAGCGGAAGAGCTCTGACATGAGCAGTAAATCGAGCAGTAAATCTGACAGCGATCACGTGACTAAAGACTCGTCTCAGAAAAAAGTGGACGTATACGAATTCCTAGACACAGAAGATGCTGAATTGTTTGAATTTAGGCCGTCCACCCTGATGGAGAGATTTAAAAGTATTAGTAACAAAGACATGCCGAGCACATCGAAGGCGCATGCGAACGAGTTAACGCATTCTTCCAGCGAGAGCTTGTCTGACGGCGACGACTTTGTCTACATGGACGACTTGCGGCACAGTGAGGACGAAACCGAGAACAGTGTGCTCTCCTGTGAGATAGGGTGTGGAAAGGGCAACAACGACACTAAAAAAGCGTCGCCAGTTAAGAGGAAAGACGTCATCGAGAAGAACGCAGTCATGGGCAAAATATTCAAGCATAACGCGCTTCGTACCGATAAAAAGAGCACGAAACAACTTCCGAAGGCGAAAGCTAATCTCGATCAGCTGTTCGATAGTTTACTTGAAAACGAGGCTAAAGAACAATCGACGGATAAAGAATCTCCTAAAGAACCAACTCCGCCTCCCACTTCGTTTTGCAGTCTATCCCCGAAAAGGAAAGAGTCCACGCAATCGAAACGCGACGAGCTCCCTCCCGTCGTACTCACGAGAAAGCCTGAACCGAGCATGTCTGTAACTCCTTTCGAAGAATTGATCAGCCAACGGAACGCGCAGAAGTTAGAATCCGTCAAACAGTTCACTCAGCCGTCGCGAGCGCCCAAGTTCAACCCTCCGTTCGGCAAATATAGAGACGTAGATAAAGATGATTGCAAATCTAAGTACGACAACTCGCTGGAAGATTCTCGCGTCGAGGATTACGATGATGCGAGACGCAAGTCTAAAGAAAAGGATAAATCGAGTAGCGTTAAAGGAGAGAGATGGGGCAAGGCGGCGGAGTCGCTGGAAGAGGAGGTCTCGGAAGACGGTGGGGTGGCTAGGCAGCGCGCGCGCCGGAAATGCACGGTCGGGAAACAGAACGTGTTAGCTGAGACGTGGAGTTCGGAGTCGGAACCGGACGCGACGCCGGCGCGGCCCACGAGCGCAGAGTCGGTCCTCGGCGCGCACGCGCACGCGCGGCGTCGGAGAGCGAAGCGAGCGCCTAGAGCCGAAGCCCGGGGGCCGAGCGCGCGCGCGCGCCCGCCCTCGCTGGGCTGGGGGGACGACGCCGACGCCGACGCCGAGCCGGAGCACCCTCAGCAGCACGGCTGGATCGTGGGCGACAGCCACAAGAAGCTGGTCACTATGCTCGCGCACGCGAAGGGCCGCAAGCGGAGCCACGACGACCGCCGTCCGCTGATCGAGTGAATCGAGTGACCGCCGAGCTTTAACGATCGATCTATCCATCGATAAGTTTCGATGATATTTTATCCGCATCTAGCGATTGCTATCTTATCGACAGTCAGATCGGTCGTTAATTCCGGCCGTATAATGCAATTGTAAATATCTTGTACATAAATATTTTAGCTCTTTATCAATGTCACTTTTTATGACATTTCGACCAGAAGTCTAATCTAAATTTTCATTTATTTTCATTTTTGTACATACTGTATAATTTTTAATATAATATTATTTGTCGAATCGAATCGACCCAGGTACGGCGAGTACCTTTAAATAAGAAATTATGTTTAATCGGTTTTCTTTATATATATTAGCTAATTATACTATATTATTATTATGAATATTGATTTCGATTATTCTTTGCGTTCAATTTGATTTCAACATTTTTTTTATTTATCCAATGATAATGTTTATTCGGAGGGATGAAAATATTTCTCTCCATCAATCATGAGCTAAAAGCCTAGACGTTCGTAGAGTTAGTCATAGAAAATGAACGCTAATTTAATGCGACTAAATAGATCTTTCCGGAATATATATACACTTTGATGTTATCTATATCAGCGCTTTCGTATGAGTTATATTAACTACAAAAAGTGATTTTATTTGCGCAAACCAATTGAATTATAAAATTTACACGGTTATAAAAAATGCAAACATTTATGATTATGTTATAAGACTAAGATAATGTTATTATAACGCTTGAAACATTTGTTGGCTTTAACTTTAATATTATAATTTTATTTAGTTAGTTATATTTTTTTTATAATACAGCGTCATGTAAATAAGTTGATGTGAATTCCGAAATTTTAAACGATATAAACTGAATGTATAATAAATGTTTAGTCGAATCCCCTCCCGTAAGAGATCGGCCAGCAGGCGATCTATCGATACCTAGCTACTATTGTGTAGGTTACATTTCTTGTAATATATTGGTTGTATTGTACTTGCATAATATTTGATGGAATGCGGATTTAATTATTATTTGTATCGTGAAAGTAATATAATTTATTTACAACATTTTATATATTATGTTCAAATGAAATGATGAAAGGAATGATTTGCTTCGATATACTCATAGTGCACAGAGGCGGATGACGCGGCGTGATATTAATTTGAATTTGTTTTTTTATTCATTACTGTTTTGAGTAGTGGACCATGGGGTCTTAAGCTTTAGTTATCGATGTTTTCTAGTCCTGGGAGGAAATTCTGCGAGCCTCGTCGTCCGCCTCGGAACATTAGTGATCGCGTATCTTATATCTGTTTTAAAGACTTATTTTCTGGAATCCTGAATTAGTGTGTGTAATGTTTATTATACTTATGTTTAGCGAATGGACGAGTTAATTTCTTTAAATAAAGCTCAATGTTAAAAATGTTCTTCTTTTATTTAGATAACTCTGCCCACTCTGCCCACACCTCGAGCGTAACCAATTTATTGTCCTAGGTGAGCGACAGAAGCGACACCACGTGACGCGACGCCATAGAAAACTGACGTGTCTACGCGACAACGTCTGTCATTTTCAATTACGTCGTGTCGCGTGGCGTCACTTCTGTCGCTCACCTACGACAACGCACAACTAACTTCTATTATTTATTTTTATTTATTTAATTTGTGAGTCCAGGAGTCTAGTCTATAGATCTGAAATTAAAATTTTGGCACTCAACTTTGCATTTTGATATAATGTAGTTTTAATGATATAAAAACAATGTGTTAAGGTCTTCGTGTCTGCAACCCCGAGGGGTTGCAGACACGAAGACCTTAACACACCTTAACCAAGGGTTGAAAAAAGAGATTGTCAAAAAACTACTCGAAAACGGTAAAAATTAGACAAAAAAGTTCTATATTAGAGCTTAATATTTTACATACAAAAGATCGTATGACTTTTTCTGCCGGTCTAAATTGCCCGAGATTTTTAAGTTTAAGGGATGAACGTAAATTTAAAAAAATGGTAGGTACTTAGTAGTGAAATAAGCGATTTATTTTTTAAATAGCTTAAAAAATCTTATCTTTAATTTTAGATATAAAGATTTATCTTTTTATTATAAAAAAAATAACAAAAATTATTTAATTTTTTTTGCCATATTTAGATTACTCGTAAAATTTCGTAAAATTTACGATAAAACATTTTTACCTGGTATATTTCGGTAGGTTTGAATTTATACTGGTCTAATATCTCGTATAAGAAATGTATACCCTCATCTGTTATTTGTTTGTGATAAGAAATAAATGATAGATAGCATACTCATGAACATAATATCGTGAATAGGTTGCCTTGCTAAATTGCGTACGAATAAGATCTATATTCATATAATATATAAAACAGTTAAGGGATCATTGCACAGCCTAAACCGCTGGGGTTAGAAACTTGAAATTTTGACAGTAGGGTTCTTTTGTGACGTAGGCGCTCACTAAGGAAGGATTTTCAAAATTCCACCCCTAACGGGGTGAAAGTTTGTATGAAAGTCCGTCATTTCTCAAGTATTATCCATGATACTTGTATAATATTTGAGCTAACGGCTTAAAATAGTGTTATGCGTTTCACAGTTTTTGAAATTACTACCCCCCAAATAGGGGATGAAAGCTTGTATGAAAGTCCTTCATTTCTCAAGATATTCTCGAGTTATATCAACGACACTTGGTATTTTGGCTTTCGGTAAAAAATAAAGAAGTACTTGTGTGTATCCATGGTGGCTAAGACGATAGTAACTATGCATCAATACCAAATTTCATGATTCGGAAAAAATAACGACATTGGGATTGATTTTGAAACTTAACTTTTTGAAGTGAAAACTTCTTTAGGCGCGTTGAGCACTTTTTGATAGGGGGTAAAAATGAAAAATGGAATGAGTGGGGTAAGATGAAAAATGGGGGAAGATAAAAAAAGGAACATTGAGGAATTATTTTAATACAGCCAAAATCGTATTATTTATCATCACGAATGCAAAATGGCCATAAATACGATTCTAGTCACTATATCAATCTACCCCACTGTAGTTCCATCTTTCCGCTGAATTTTTTTTGAAGTGCAACATTTAACATAAAACTCTATAATTTACAACAGTTCCAAATCAACACTTTTATCTCACCAAAAACCATTCTGAATTATCACCCCACTTACCTTAATAAAAAAAAAACTTTTTCACTAAATCTTGATTTAATTTAAATTTTTAACGGGTGTTAAAACTAAAATTTCCTCATATTATTTGAAAATAATCTATTTTTGTGAAAGCTATGAATTTTATTATTTAATTTATTTCAACGATAAAAGTAAATAAATCAATAATATATATTAATTTTAAAGCTAACCAACTGCGGGAATTTAAAATAAAACAATGAAAATGCTCATATTTCTTACATTGTAAATATCGAAAATATTTAAAAAAATATAAATATATTTTATTTTTTTGAATATTGGAAATATTCAAAAAAATATACTTAATTACTTTTGGTTATTAATGAAAAACCTTTTTTAACATTTCTGTTATCTCAATTACCTATATTTTTACATGCACACTCTAAAAGCGGAAAATTCTGCTAGCCTAAGTTCTTAGAAATTTTTTGTCTAATTTTTACCGTTTTCGAGTAATTGCGAAAAAACACTTGACCCCTTTCCATTAATCACATAATGACCCTCAGTAATGAGGAATACGACGCAGAGAGAGATGTTCTTCTGGGTGCGGTGTCCACTGGACTGGGCACTAGCACGCGGGTGTCCACCAGCCTCAAGCTGGCGAGTAAACGGTGCTTCAGCCGTACCTCAATTGAAGCACCGATATGTAGATACTATTTTATCAGCTAAGTCCCATCATTAAAATCCAGTCTAGCGCCCACGCACTCGTTACATCGGAAAACATTAAAAAAGATGGCATTAATACCTAGTCTATCTATTACTAATATTATAAATGCGAAAGTTTGGATGGATGGATGTTTGTTACTCAATCAGGTCAGAACGGCCTAACAGATCTGGATGAAAGGCACAGAGTTAGATTACAGTCTAGAATAACACAGGCATACTATTTATCCCGGAAAATTAAGTCCGTGGAAACCAAAAAAAAAACAATCCACGCGGGCATCAGCTAGTATAAAATATGGCGCTTCAGTTATACCACAGAATAGGTACCTAATAGTACGTTAGGTTATAGGTATATCTTTGAAACTATAACCACACTAGTGAAAACATTCTACGTTCTTTAGGGGTTAAAGTATGGAAGGAAACTTCTATTGGTAATTTAATTTGATTTAATTGGTGAGCTGTGTGTTCCTCTGGTATGGTGCCACGGGGCTCCTGGTCTTGACCCTGACGAGGATGCCCACCCCCAGCAGTAGCAGCACGCAGCTGACAGCGATCACGACGGGCACCAGGATGTCCACCAGCCTCAAGTTCGCGAGCAGTCGGTTTTTCACCATATCCACGAAGTCATCCGGCAAGTCCATACCCTGGAGCAAATTAAATTAATTGCTTCATGGTTGGCGTATGATTTTATCACTTCGAACTGTTAATGCCGGGACCGAAATCATGATGATGATTTTTATACATATTCCTTAGTCATTGTGATTTTTGAAGTGAAACTTCTTTAGAATCGTTGTGATTTGAAAATCTGTGGATGAAACGAAAAAGTTTAAAGAAAAGCGTTCGTCTTGTTTTTATAATTATTGGTTTGTCCTTTGGTTTGTCATAGTTTGTTACTTTCTGTCTAATATTGAAAAAATATTAAAAATTGAATATGGTCGAACAATAAATAAATTATTTATTTTTAAAACAATGTATTTCCTGAGAAAATGAGGCCTCACTTCAACAAAAAGCGACACTAAAAAGAGACAAACGTAACTATATTATATAGAATTTAGCCTACGAGAGAATGAGATAGAATACAAATTATATGTATATTTATCTCATTCTCTCGTAGGCTACTTTTCTGAAGTCACTCCTGCCACACTACAAGTTAACCCTTGACTGCGATCTCACCTGGTAAGTGATTATGCAGTCTAAGGTTATAGCGGGCTATCCTGTTAGGGGTTATGGCAGTTATATAAAACCCATACTTAATCGGTTTTTACACGGTATTATGAAGGAGTTCATAGCTAAGCTAAGTAGATATGCCTCCATTCGGTTTTGCCGCACTTGTATTTTCGGTAACCGATAGCGACAGTCAATAAAATCTTCCCAACGGTACATCGCCGCCGTCGCTCCGCCGCCGCTAATTTCGTGCCCGTACACTAAATGTCAAAAGTCTGTACAATTGACGATTGATCTGTGTCATCTGAATATGCCCTTAGACGTTCTCAAATAACTAGAAAGACATTTTTGCTAAGAAGTAAAAATACAATCTTCAATTTCCAAGGATATCCTCTTCAGGAGTCTTTGAACGTGGGAGTACAGATAAATTAATAGTTACCTGCTCCGCGTGGGAGTTAATTATTCGGTATTATTCGTTATTATTGATACGTTGAAATATTTTTGTCTTTCAGGGGGAAAACTACCGGCGCTGAAATCCGGTTTATTTTAATATTAATGATGATCTTCTTTTTTATTAGAGTAATAAATAATTAATCCTTATTATTTGGGATGACAAGGTAGGTATGCGACGTTAAACTAGAGTAACATAAAAAAACATTACTATAGATTTAAAATATTAGTAAGCATGTTAATATCTACTTGTAATTTTAACTAACTAAAAACACTAAAATTTTACTAAAAATAGACCTGAAAATCTATGGATACTTTACTTAATACAATACAATACAATTAGGCATTTCATGTATCTAAGAACCTAGTATGTAGACTTTGAGCTCATTACGACGCCCATTTCATGCTCTTATGCGCTTCTTGCGCGCCCGCAGACTATGAATGCTTGCATAGGGGTATGGGTGCCATGCCCCTAACAGGTTAGCCCGCTACCATCTTAGACTGCATCATCACTTACCATCAGGTGAGATCGCAGTCAAGGGCTAACTTGTAGTGTATAAAAAATAATAATAATGAAATTATTGAGATTTGAGACCTAAATTATTATACCTAATGATATTCATGACATATACAGTGGCAGACGGACGTTGGAGGCCTGGGGCGCTATCATATTAATATTATAAATGCGAAAGTGTGTTTTGTTTGCTGGTTTGTCAATCACGCCACAATAGAGCAACGGATCGATGTGATTTTTTGCATTGAGGAGAGTGGAGAGTGACATAGGCTACTTTTTATCACGGAAAATCAAGAAATTCCCGTGAGTATTAAAAAAAAATTACTCCACGCGGACGAAGTTGCTAATATTAGCTAGTATTAAAATATTATACCTATTACCTACCTCGTAATTAATTGTACCTCGGTTTTCTTTCTCCAGATTTTTTATTTCGGAAATTTCAAGTTTATAAATGTCGCCCTAGCCCTTGTTTCTATACATATAGTTTACTTTAAATATATTTAATTCACTAGCTGATGCCTTGCCTTGATTTGTGTATTAAATTTTATAAAAACGATCCTTAGGGGCCATTAAAGATCTTTCACTTTTTGATCAGGAATCAGGATTTGATAATGTTTGGAGGACCTCAAGACCCGGGGCCTAGACTCCTAGAGGGCCTGCTTTACCTACGTCCTGCCCGTATTACATACTTACGATTCGTCTTGTTTTGAATCCGCCAATCCGGAATATTACCTATGAGCTAGCAAATCTAATTACTAAGAGCCAATATTATAATTATCTACTACCTGCCGACAATAGATACAATCCCGTATTCAAAGGGTCGATATACTAATTGCTACTCACACAGCGTGAATACGTACAGTGAGCTAGCTAGATATATTGAGACGTTCTGCGTATCCATAGTAATATTATAAATGCGAAAGTGTGTCTGTCTGTCTGCGACGCATTCAATCTGTTCGACCGATTCTTATAAAATGTGGTACAGAGATAGGTTGCATTCCGGAGAATCAAACAATGCGAACGTAAAAACGTATAGCCTCTGGTATATTTGAAACGTACCTACATAATATTTAGGTATACATACATCCAAATCTGTTTAGGCATTCATAATTTACGGTGGAATAAAGAAATTCAAAACTCACTTGTACATGAACCCTGAATACATTAGGTACACTCCTTATTTGGCCAGTCGTGTAATAAAAGCTTAGTCTAAGTCTAACACCTCTGCCTTTCGGTAAAACTTGTCCCCCACCCCGTTGGTCTAGCGGTTAGGATATTCGGCTGCGAATAACTAGGTCCTGGGCTCGATTCCCGGGTCGGGCCGCTTTTTCTGATAGAAAATTCTCATTATTAGCCGGGAGTTAGGAAGTTGACGGCGATTCAACCCCAAGCCGTCGGTCGCCTGGTCTATTTCCGGTCGTGTCTGATTTCCGTCCCATGGCACTATGAGAGTAAGGGAATAGAGAATGCACCTGTGCATGCGCACACACTGGACTATAATATCGGCCGTGCAGATGGCTAATACTCTGTGGGAGTCTGGAGATTGGCCGCCATGGCCGAAATTCTGTCGGGAGAAACATTATAAATATGATAATATCCCCTGTCACGTCCCTGATATCGCGCATATTAATTGCGCTGTCGATACGCTTCCGTCCGTCTCCGTCCGACGGTATAAAGTAGGATCTCTTTACACTGTGGTACAAGTATTAATTGCAATGAACCAATTCCTTGTGATAGGTATTGCATTTGTCATGAATTCGCTGTACATTTGAGTGCTTTGAAATACGACAGGTGGCATTCTATGTTGATGACGGGTGGTTATTGAGGTTTGACATTCCCCTGAGATGTCAATTGGATATCAAAGCTTTGCCTGCCCACCCATGCTGTCAACCCATTGTCTACCGGCAATAACTAGCCGCTTGATACGTGGCTAGTGGCTACGTATACGTAATAATCATGTCCCATTGAGATATTGTATACCTGCTGAATGCTAATTACTATACAAGTTCTAGGTCACTTGGAAATTGCACTGCTTTGATCTTAAACCAAGTGTGAGATCATTAGAGCGTACTTTGACTTTGCTTGGAGTTTACTTTCGAGCTAAGACAATGTCGGTATTTATAGAGCTAACTTCGAAGTCGTGCCGAGTACCTACGCGCTTAGCAAAGTCTAAGTAAGTGAACTAAATCGACGACTGACGAAACACTCAGGATATTATTAACCTTAAATTAATTATAAAAAGTTAAATTCTGTAGACCATTATTATTAATGGGTTAATAATAGGGGTTAAAGTATGAAATTGCCATTTTAATGTAATAGGAAGTACCTATAGAATTGACATAGAACCTTCATGGCTTGAGATTTTTGAGTGAAACTTTTTTCACATGGTACCTATGTAGTTCTTCTTTTAAAAAATGTGCAACATTCGATTATCGACTTTCAGTTGTTTTTTTTATTCAGCTTAAACAAGAACTTTCAGTTGTTTTTTTTATTCAACTTAAACAAGAAAGATGGCTACTTCGAAAATTCGAGTGATTTTTGAATACGACTTCCAACGCGGAACTAACGCGGCAGAA
This sequence comes from Erebia aethiops, assembly GCA_923060345.2. Lineage (NCBI taxonomy): Eukaryota > Metazoa > Arthropoda > Insecta > Lepidoptera > Nymphalidae > Erebia > Erebia aethiops. The sequence continues at coordinate 965,734 of OV281079.1, read as the reverse complement.
ACAGCTCGCAATATCAATGTTGCGTTTGGAGAGGGGACTGCTAATGAACGCACCGTGCGATTTGGTTTAAACGCTTTCGTGATGGAAACTTTGATTTGAAGAACGAACCACGTCGAAGACCGTCCTCACAGGTGATTAACAATGAATTGAAAGAGATGGTGGAAGTCGATCCGAGCCAAACTACCCAGGAATTAGCGGCTTGGTTTAACGTTACCTTAATAACAATATTGACTCATTTGCGTCAAATCAATAAAATTAAAAAAATATGAAAAATGGGTGCCTCATGATTTGACTGATCTGCAGAAAGAAACGCGTGTTGAAACTTGTGTTGCCTTGTTGAATCGATACACAAATGAAGGAATATTGGATCGAATTGTGACATGTGATGAAAAGTGGATTCTTTACAATAACCGTAAGCGACAAATGCAATGGCTGACCCCAGGTCAAACGCCGCAACAGTGTCCTAGAGCAAAGCTTACCAATAAAGTGAACTGTTTGGTGGTCTCAGCATGGTGTTATTCACTATAGCTTTCTCCGATCTGGTCAAGCATTAACGGCAGATGTCTACTGTGCCGAACTCCGAACAATGATAGCAAAACTAGCAGTGAAACAGCCCCGACTCATGAATCGAACTTCACCATTACTGCTCCACTGCACGAAAAACCGTTTTAACTCTACAGGAAATGAAATTAGAAACCATTCGTCACCCTCCGTATTCGCCAGACCTTGCTCCAACGGAATACAATTTTTTTCTTGATTTGGACAATTTTCTACGTGATAAAAAGTTTTCTTCTCAGGAGGCAGTACAAAATGCTTTCACACAGTTTGTCGAATCTAGATCACCAGAGTTCTATCGCAAAGGCATAAATGACCTTCCTATTAGATGGTAGCAATATATAGATAATAATGGTAATTATTTTGATTAAATAAATATGTTAAATTAAAAAAACGCGTTTCAAGTTTTCAGTACAAATCGGCAATTTCACACTTTAACCCCTAATATTATGTACATTTAACACATCGAGTTTCAGAAAAATGAAGAAAAGCTGACATTGCCAGTTCTTCATTGCCATCTCAGTTGGACATCCAACTGAGATTATCATCTATATACAATCACTATCAGACATTTTATCCCGGAAACTTAAGAAGTTCCCGTGGGAATTGAGAAAACTTATTCCACGCTTACGAAGTCGCGGGCGTCAGCCAGTAAAATATATAAGTATAGTTTGTTTAAATAAAACACAAAAAATGTTTCTACCTACCTAAGTCCGTTATAGACTTTGAAACCGTCCTTCCGATGTGCCCCAGCCCCCAAACCAGTTTCATTACAAAGGCAATAATGCGTTTATTTATAATACCTATTGCGAAGAAGTTTTTTTTTAGCGTAGCACACGTCTGGTATATTATAATATAATATATCAAATATCAATCAATTAAATATCAAATCAAATCAAATCAAATCAAATATCATCAAATCAATCAATCAAATATGAAATAACTATTATAAATGCGAAAGTTTGGATGGATGTTTGTTACTCAATCACGCTCCAACGGCTGAACGGATCTGAATGAAATCTGGCACAGAGATAGATTATAGTCTGGAATAACACATAGGCTCCTTTTTATTCCGGAAAATTAAAGAGTTCCCGCGGGAACCGAAAAACCTAAATACACGCGGACGAAGTCGTGGTAATAGCTAGTATAGTGTATATGTATTATATATAATATAGTCTATATGTAGTAATATGTTTATTATAATATAATATACAGTATTTTTTATTAATATTAATTAATAATCACAGTAGTTTACCTCTTCCACCCACAGTAGCGGCATGAGGGTAGTGCGCAAGGGCTGGGTGGCGGGGGTCGCGACGACGGGCCGCATGAACACGTTGAACTGCGCCCTCTTCATGCCGCGGACCACTGTTCCCGTGTTCTACAAGGAATCATACTTATTGTAACCCATACTAATGCTTTATACAAATATTGTCCTCTTTTAATATAGGTGACTTTAAATCAAGAGTGAATAGGCATCTAGGCAAGCGCGCTCTACCTTAGGCTGCATCACTATTTGCAAGCAAGTCTGATTGCAGCCAAGCGCTAGCCTATACCTATATTTAAAAAAAAAGTGTGTATGCCTTTTACGCTTAAAAGGCCCATTTTTTCAACCGATTTTAATGCAATTTGGTATATTTACTAATGACCTAGTTAATAAGTTGCATCCCTCTGAAAGACATACTGACATAGGCTACTTTTTATTCCTGAAAATTAAGAAGTTCCCGTGGGAATTAATAGGGATATTAAAAAATAATTATTCCATGCGGACAAAGTCGCAGGCATCAGCTAGTAAAAAAATAATTGTGGGTGTCAGCTCCGACGCAAGACAGTTAACTACCCTCCATACTCTTTACGAACGATTATAAAATATATAGAATAATAAATGGGGGTAAATGAATTTTTAACCAAGGGTAAAGGCATTCTTTATATTACTGAAAGCATGCTTGATTAATATCCTATCAAAAACATAAATGTGAAATGAGAGCCAAGTTCAATGGTCAGTCTTCAAATTTATTTATAACAACATAAAATATTTTATAACAACTTAAAATATAATTTCTTCTTATAAATTAGGATAATAATATGTTGAAGACTAAGGGTTGACTTGGCTAGTTTTCATATACCATTACCTAAAAGTACAGTTTCTACCAGCAAGCCAAATTTTCGGAAGAATAAAAAAACATACGCGCCGAATTGAGAACCTCCTCGTTTTTTGGAAGTCGGTTAATAAGAACTTACAGCTTTACAACTTGCGAAGGCTATAATTCGTTGAATTGGTTCCGAATAGAATCAATTAATTAAAATTAAATGATAAAAAATTACTAGTTTCTGATTAATTCCTTTGTGTTCACCCAACTACCTATCTGGATGCCAAAGGAAAACGCCAGGCTACGACTATGTATGGAGCTTTGCTGCATTTATTGAAATTCGTGTACAAGCATGCCGTATGTTAGGATTTAGTAGATTTTTTATAACTTATAAAACCAAAAATATATTTTTAAGCCTTTAATAGCACTTGCGGTTTTTTATCAAAACTAAGTTTAAGTTTCAAAATAATTTTAGGTTATGTGCATTTTTAATTGTGAAATGAGTAGGTAAAAAAATTGCTGTGTATTGTTACAATGAGAAGTTATATCTTTTTTTTATCTCTTGCCAAGCGATATTATGGCTATAATACAATGAAGTAGGATACTCAAATGCCTGCGTAGCTTGAGGTCTACCTGAAGTATGATACCTAGTTACTAAGCTTGTGCTATCTGCTCTAACGATAAAATGGTAGACAAATTGGAAATAAAACAATTGTTAGTAATCATTGATTTATTCATCTTCATATTAAATAGGTAATTACTGTCGTTACATTATCAAGAAAGCTGCCGATGCATCAATATCATTTTGATGGTGAGCAAACCAAGGTTATTACATGGCAACAACATGTCTTAGCATCCTCTTTACATGCACCTCAACGTCGTTACCCAAATCGCAAGCAATGGTCATCCATGGAATACAGTGCAAAGTCGGCGAGATCGAATCCATATTAGACATGGAAATATAAAGTCAATAACGTAACGGATTTTACTCCACACAAATTTTCATACCCCGGGCGAAAATCGATTCTAAAGGAGGTAAACTAAAATTAAAACAGAAACTTAACAGGCATACCTACAATTAATTTCAATGTTAGCCACCGGGCCAGATATGTTTGATGGGCTATACTATAGAGACCATAGTGTATGACAAGAGTTCAGCTTTTTCTGTTCCTTTTTTCTTTATCTCAGGTGCACGCTGCACATGCGTCTGGTGCTGCGCGGAACAACAATCGATTTCGGTTCCTCTAAAACGGAATCCGGAAGCGGAAAGCGGTTCCTGTAGTCTATGTAGTCTAGGCAATAAAGCTATAGTGAACCCCAATAATAATTCCTCATGCGACGCAACTTTAAAGTATGATAAAGTATCTTAAATTAAACAATTTTTTAAATATCCAAAAAAAATGAAAAGAAAGTAAGGTATTTTTATGCTATACCCAATCTTTATAGCAGGAATGTACATTATCGCGTAAGTGCAGTTTAGGTTTGATAATAAAATCAGTTTAAATATCGATGATCTGCAAGATTATTTCTTTTGATCTTTCGGTTTTGAATTAAAACTAAATGAAATAAAACCTTTGACTTACTTTGAGAATCCTATTATACGGGAGCTAAATAAGTATTATATTCAGGATTTAAATAAAACGTCAAGTCTTCGCCCACTCGCTTTTCTTAGCCTAGGGGTATATAATTTGGTCGATCAACAAAGGACTAAAGTCTAGCTAACACATTTACTTAGCTTAATTATGTCCTTATTCCTATGGTCTTATGGTTAACTATAGTCTAAAGGAGCGGCGGAGGAAACCGAGAGAATTACAAATGCTCTCGAAGGTGTATGAAGTCTGTGAATTGCTAGTCGTCCTACGAGAGTAAGGGAACAGAGAGAGCACCTGTGTTTGCGCACACCTTTGTGCACTTATAACATGAGGCCGGGACTCGGGAGGAAATTATTAAAAAAAAATTAAAAGTAAACTATTTAAATGATACAAAAGCATGGGTCTGAATTGTTCCAGTGGCTAATAATAGTTAATCGAATTGATATAATTATAGAACTAATTAATTAATGTACGATGTTTTTGCGATGTTTACTGTTGCGGACAGCCTGTAGGTTGTTGATAGAATTAATACGCACAGACTCGATATTTAAATGGCATATATTTACAGATTAATCCTAAGCTTATAATATACTATTATGCCCCTAACAGGTTAGCCCGCTACCATATTAGACTGCATCATAACTTACCATCAGGTGAGACTGCAATTCCCAGTCCAGGGCTAACTTGTAGTGGATTTAAAAAAAAGTTACTAAAAAATATGTGCATTGAATTGGGGAATACCTTGTGAATATCATTGTAGAACTAACTAACTAGAATAATGCTTACTTATCTTACATACTTATAAACTATATATTAAAATTGTAACAAATAAAATTGCAACCTAGATATTGTCTATGGTCACGTTAGTGCCATAGTGATAACAAAAAAGCCCGGCTGTGTTTGTCGTGGGATCTTCACAGACAGGGCGCGTTTGTACTCGTAGCTTTAGTTTTAACATATCGTTGTTAATTATCACCTTCACGTATAGGTATACTTTGTATACCTGACGGTCATTAAGTGTACTGTATAAGTACCAACTTTGAATAAATATATTTTGACTTTTAAAAGTGCTTTTGAATCGCCGCGCCGAGTGAATCTACCACTGGTTCGGAATGACATTTCTATCGAGAAGAACTAGGAAGAAACTCGGTATGTGATAATTCTAATTAAGCAATTTCGAAAAGGGTACGTATGTCGCATATTTTGTCAAAAATATTTTTTCATATCAATGTGTTCTAAATGCTTCCCGGTACCTATTATGTTCGAAAAGAGAACCCCTCTGGCATTCGTTCTACTGTCGACGTCATGGCGTACGTATACAAAAATAATTTCGAAAAGGTCACACTCACATCTCAACAAAAATTATAAATAGATAAGTTATTATCTATTTATAATTTTTAGAAATAAGGAAAATTTCCTGAGAGACGTTATCTCGTTAAATTTTCCTTCTTTCTACTTAGAGTAAAAGGCCCTCCAGATTTCCAGATGTCATTTCATATAAAAGTTTCGTAATTATTTTTTTTATCGATTTTCTTCTTTCAATTATGTGTATTCAATATCTTAAATTTCTCATATCTTTAAAATATCTAAATATATATTTAAACGTTAAAATCAAAATATTTCTATAGCTTCCGGTTGCTAAATTGTCCCAAAATGTAACTCAAAAATATTTCTTTATAATATTATACTTCTTTAGAAAATAATTAGCTTTTTTTCATTTCCTGAAAAGTTTAAATATTCAGAGATGTGCCCTTTTCGAAATTGCATATTCATTATTGTAATCAAGGTTTTTATTCTAGAGTGCTGACTTACTGAGTGTCCTTTGCGTGTTGGACTAAAACTATAGTCTGGTCTAAAACATTCTCGTTCTGAGAGGACGCCCGTGTTCTGTAGCCGCAGTTGTAATTGCTCAGTTATTATCACTAACATGATAATAGTTGTTAAAGCCCGCCAATCCGTATTGGAGTAGCGTGGTGGTTCTAAGCTCCAATTCCCACTCTCCTATTAGAGTGGAGGTCTGCCCAGCAGTGGAACGTTAATGGGCTGTAGTGGTAGTGGCAATGATATTGGTTATGAGGTATGAAGTTTTTTGGTTCCCACTTCCCAATTCCCGCCGGAACTCTTTAACTCTTTTTAATTCTTTCTCTCTCTTTATCTGATAGACTAATTCTAGTATAATTGGTACGTAACTTAACATAATTATTGGTATTGCGGCACAATCTTAGGGGAATCGCCACTGATCATTGTACTCACCGGTTCCAAGTCGACGAATATCCTATGCTCCTCCAGGTTTGGCCGCATGCCAATCAGACCGTTCCTGTACTGGAAGTCGGCGAACAAGAAGTGAGGATAGCTCAACACCATGAGAGCACCTGCCGACAAACAAACACATTTATTTGCAACCTATTTAATTGGTGGCCGTGGTGGACTCTGGGCAAACCCTTTTCATTTAAGTCCAGTCCACTGTCACTACTTTTATGAAACCATTATATTATGGGTCTTTTTACACTATCTTATCTTGCCGAAGCGAGGATGCTTGACTTCTATTGTATTGTTAGAGCTCGTGTTGTATCCTTTTAGAAAAGACTTTGGAGCTCTAACAATATAATACTCAATGTTGTCTGTGAGGGGATGCCTAGTCCTATTTTTGACTATTTAGATCCGTACACCGAGAATTAAATCGAAAATAGCACCTGAAACGTCTGAAATGAGTATTTTTAAATTTTAGATTTCAGTTTGCTGTAAGTTTGAATGTACCTACCTATTGAGTGTGAATTATTGTTTATGTGAATGTTTGTCTGTCTCTTTTTGTTGTATTGGGTTTTATATGCCTTTTAATAAAAACTTATTTATTATCGATATAAAATCTTTTATTATTATTATCTGTCTTATCTTTTGTAATCATTTTCGTGATGTACCTACACACAATAAAAGTAAGGGATGTGGTGAATGCTGCGATCTTAAATGCAGGAGGCAGGTCTTAAACTGGTTGAACATCCTTAAACAAATCAACAAACATTACTCAACATTAATCAAAATCTATATTACAAGTACCTATCCAACATTTTCGCATTTAAAGTGGTTTTTATGAACGTCCACAGTCAAAACTACTTTTGACTGTTTTTCGCAGTCAGAAGTGGTTTTGACCGGTTATAAGTTTTGGCGGTAACATACTTCGTCGGAATATACCTACCCTTCAGTACTCGTCCTATCTATTTCTATTCTAGGCGTGCTTTAATGATTTCCTTTAATAGTCTGAGCAGTTTCCTCTCGCATAATAAAGTAATAACTTATTAGTGAACGAGAATATGAAATCTTTATTTTATTATTATTAAAGAGAACCGGCTCTATTAGTATGAAGATCTGCTTCCTCAATCCTCACTACTGATGAGAAGGTAGGTATAGATAACAATATACCTACCATACATAATACATTTAGGAGTCTTTGAATTAAACCTCACTGGCGCAGTGATGAGTGCTGCCAAATTCAAAATTCAAATTCAAATTCAAAATGATTTTTATTCAAATAAACTTTTACAAGTACTTTTGAATCGTCAAGTGAATCTACCACTGGTTCGGAATGCCATTCCTACCGAGAAGAACCAGCAAGAAACTCGGCGGTTGCTCTTTTGAAAAAAAATTATAATTTACAATTTCATTAATTTGTAAAATACCTACATGTAACAGCTGTCCTTAGCATTGCTGGAGCGAGTCAAATCCATGCTCCTTTGTCATTTACGTAATCTTCAACAGTATAATAAGCCTTTTTCAGGAGCATAATTTTAATGGACTTCTTAAACTTGTGTAAAGGCAAGTTTAAGATAGGTTGTGGAATTTTGTTATAAAATAGAATGCTCATTCCCACAAACGACCTTCGTACCTTCTTGAGGCGGAGCGATGGAGTCACGAGCTTATGGCGGCCTCTAGTTTGCCTATCATGCAGATCGCATATTTTTTTGTAATTATGAATGTGCTGTTTTACGAAGATTAAATTACTATAAATATATTGCGAGGCTACTGTAAGAATACCTATTTCCTTAAATTATGGGGTCTTATAAGTGGGGGGTCCAGGGCAAGAACCCCGGTGGGGTCATTTTGGGAATTTATATATATATATTTTTAATAGTGTTACCAGTCAACTCTGTTAGGTGTTGGGTTTTCTATTATCGGCAAAGACTTTCCGTCAAATGATTTACGTCTAGAAACTGATTAGGGTTCTAACTTCTAATATAGCTCCTAACAGGTTAGCCCGCTACCATCTTCCACTGCAGCTGTAACTTACCACTAGGTGAGATCGCAGGCGAGAGTTATTCTTGTAGTTGCATAAAAATTAAAAATAAAATATGTACAGTCGCTTTCTGAAAAAGGTTTACCACCTTAAGGTTCATAATTGCATGCATAGGTACATCTGTGTCAGAACAATGGATGGATATAGAAAAACCTTTTGAATGGTTCAATGAATGTCACTTTAACAAATACGATGAACCTAGTCAGAAGTAGGATGAGTTTAATTATAATAAAAAAGGCATTCTGCAGAATTCGATGCTTGAAAACTTTGATAACTTTGAAACGTAACAAATACCTTGCTAAGGCAATTCAGACCTTACGTGTTATAAAAAATCTAATTTGAAAACTGGTAAACATTTTTTGACCGCGACCGTACAAAGGTACTTCTATACAGGTTGGTATTATAATAGGTTTTAGGTAATAGCCTCCTTGGCTTATTGGTGGACACTGTGACTGTCCCGGGTTTGAACCCCGGCAGGGGTTTTGACGACCTCCGTGGCGCAGTGTGCAGCGCTGTTGCCTTAACGTGCGGAGGTTCCGGGTTCGATCCCCGGCAGGGTCAATTTGGGAATTTATAATTTCTGAATTGCCCCTGGTCTGGTCTGGTGGGAGGCTTCGGCCGTGGCTAGTTACCACCCTACCGGCAAAGACGTGCCGCCAAGCGATTTAGCGTTCCGGTACGATGCCGTGTAGAAACCGAAGGGGTATGGGTTTAATATAACTGCCATGCCCCTAACAGGTTAGCCCGCTCCCATCTTAGACTGCATCATCACTTACCATCAGGTGAGATCGCAGTCAAGGGCTAGCTTGTAGTGGATAAAAAAAAAAAAAAAAAAAAAAGGGGGGTAAATGACAAATTTAACAAAATAAAGGCCATGATTTTTGAGGCGTAATTTGGGATCTCAATATCAATTATTATCATAAGATTAAATATTGAGCTACCAATACCATCCTACTTTAAGCGGCTAACCAGAAAAAGAAAAAACATCCATACACGGTATTTAAATAGCCGCAACGAATATCCTAAAAACTGAATAAGCTCGACTAAAATTCTCGTTTTAAAAGTAAAAACTGCAGAGCGAGCCTTCAGCTGACCTACATTCAGTATTTAATATTTATTTTAGTTTAACAACCTCCTATGTGATTCACATTGGATTCTGTTTGTTTATAAACTTGTTTGAGAGCAGTAGCATAGAATAAATAGTAATAATTGCCGTACAATTTGTACCTGTTTGTTTATAAACTTGTTTGAGAGCAGTTGCAAAGAATAAATAGTAATAATTGCCGTACAGTTTATACCTGACTATTACACTTAAACAATATTACTAATATCGACACATAATATCAAATGTAATAGGTATGTGTCCTATTATATGAAGTACTAATTTTTTCGTCAGTTTGCAGCTAGTCATTAATTATTATTTATCCAGGGACCTTATTAAGCAAAAATTATTGATACACTGCCACAACCGCAATTGGATTGGTTAAAAAACTAAACTTTATTAGACAATTCGGCTAATCATTACAATTGATTGATTAAACACAACTTAAACGACTGTAACAATGCAGGTATTACAGTTTAATATTTAAATGATAAAAAAGCATGGGAATGAATTGTTCCAGCGGCTAATTAATCCAATTGATATAATCATAGTTCTATTAAATATAGGTACGATGTTTGTGAGATGGTGATAGTAAAAAAACCCGTCAGAGTTTGTTGTGGTCTCTCCTCAGCTGGGCACGTTTGGAACCCACGTAGCTTTTTAAGATACTGTAATTGATTATGACCATCATGTTTTGTAAGTTTCGGACGTCAATAAGTATACAGTGTACCTAAATTGAATAGATACATCCTATTAATTGAATAGGGGTACCGTCTAGGAACAATTCATACATTATTCTAACCCCACGACTTTACGTCGTGTCTCGTTGTTCTACGGTCGCCAGTGTCAGTGTCTCTTTACTTTAATGAGAAGCAACTTTTCATTAAAAATATGTGTCCAGTTTCAAAAGGATTTGCTTTTCAGAAAGTAGAAATACGTTGGATTCAGAGTTGGAATACGGTTAGTTCTTCGTAATGAATAATTATTCCTAACATAAAGGTGCATTTACACAGTGGCATGGTGGCGAATCATGAGACACGAACCTACCGACCTACGAAGGTAAAGTGTCACAAAATCTGACCCGGTGACAGCGTCGCTAGTATATAGGTATATATTTTTTTTTATCCCCTTTATCATACGATAAGCAACGAGAGCTATGAGCAGATTGTATGAGTTTCCATGGCGTGTGAGGCTGTCCTTAAATTGAAGGTTCTACCTCTTATTTATTACTTTTTCCCCACTTTCACTTTAGTGGGTGAAGTCCCAAATAGAACCGTGTTTCAGCCTTCTGGTCTCCATTGGGATGCTGAGTGACGAAGCTAGCTTGTTGTTGTGGGCGTTTATTCGCTCTTTATAGCTCTTTGATCTGTGTTAAACTTCTTCTTTTATAGTTTTTATATCAAGATGTTCATGAAGTTCTGACATCTTAGTAAACCATGGGGCATTTGCTATGTTTTGGAGGACTTTGTTTTGTAATCTCTGGAGAATTTATAGATTTGAGTTCTTTGCAGTGCCCCATAGCTCAATACTGGTTTTGTAGATGAGCAATTTGATAATAAAGAAACACGCAAATTTCGTCCCATAAGCCAGTTGAGCTTCCTAAAGATTAGATTAAGTTCGTCGTGTTTTTTCATTATGTGAGTTGCTAGTAGGTATATATAATATATGAAAAATAAAATAAAAACAAAAACTAAACAGGCATAAATATTCGTTCCAATTTTGGCCACCAGGCTAGATGAGTTGGTGGGACTACCTATACCGCTGAAGAGACTATGCGCGTCATGTCGATGACATTGGAGATGCAGTTTGTTAACAAATTCGTCCTGCACGGTCTCGTCTGAACTCGTTTTGTGACCGCGCAGGTCCTACAGATAAGCAATTTTACTCAATATGACTGATGTCACGCACCTTGACGTTCCTAAAATAAGGATTGTAATTCTAAAACACGAAAGTCAACATTAATGAAACAATATGGCTTTTGCGTATGGCCCCAGAACCAAGACAATGCGCGAGATCATGCCATACCTGGCTGACATAACGGCGAGTTTCGGGACGAATGTGTACAAATGCACGGTAACCCGTAAAACTGTATTGAAAGATGGTAAGTTGAACTACCTAAGAGGTTACATAAATTACGTAGGTACATGACTGCCCTCTTGCACAGCAAAGCGTGTAGTACAACATTCAAGATTTCTCGTTTTGACCTGGCTCTTTGACCTTTAACGTTTTTTATGCTTAAGTATTTAAAAATACATGCATTATAAATTAATATAATATTATATATTCTAAAGATTAATTAAATGTTGAAGAGTCTGCCTGTGATTTCGAAATAGCTGCGTTTTTTCAAGCTCATAATATAATAATAATCTACGAAGTTTTATAAAATTAAAATACCTAGCTATCTTGATGATAGGCACCTACGACAAAATGGATGGATTGAGGTTTAGTTAAAACTTAAAATCCCGTGAAAACTTTTTGGTCTCCTGGAATAAAACGCAGGGAGCCATGTCCGCAATATTCGCCACCGCCCTCCGGAATGCAATGTGCAGACTATACCATACTCGTATCTACATCTGTAAAATTCGTTCAACGAATGGGCTCTGAAAAGGTAGGTAGGACACCACACAGATACAGTTTTAATATTACGTTTGTATGTTTGTTGGTTGATTTGTTGGTTTGTAGGTTTGTGGTTTGTTGCTTTGTCCTTCAATCACGCCGCAACGCAGTAATGGACGTGATTTTTGGCATGCCCTATTGTTGAGGACCTGGTGAGTGTAGGGCTACTTTTCATCCCGAAAAATTAAGGAGTTCCTGCGGGAATCAAAAGAACTTAAACCACGGAACTTAGCTTTCACGAAACTTAGCTGTCCCGGAAACATAAAAACTAAATCGCGGATGAAGTCGCGGGCATCAACTAGTTACATTATGAATGCGAAAGTGTATGTATGTCCGTCTGCTACGCTTTCACGGTCCATCTTTTCAGCCATAGAGTTCAAATACAGTTTTCAGTCGATTTCGATGAAAGGCGTAGAGAAAATTTGAATCTCACAACTTTTTCCCGCGGCATAAATACGAGTTAAACTAACGAGTAACGGGCATCATCTAGCTCTGTCAATAAGATGATGCTTAGGTTATCGGCTTTACAGCTTCGGCAGCAGGCTTCACACACCTTTGTGAATATTATGACAATTATATTATATTATGAATATATTGTACCTACCCATATTGTATTATGAACATCTTTCCGTGATGTTTTCCTCTACCCTTTTAAAGCAAAATTGATAAAACAAACACTAACTTGTAACTTAGTACACCTACTATATCAACAAGTTGTTGATATATAAATAATAATATACTAAGTTACATAAACGTGGAGGGCGGAGGCGGGAGGACTCGGTTGTGGCGACGACACAAAAGACTTTCTAGGAACGTATTGTGCCGAGAATATGGCGATACACAATACCAAACATCTCCTCAAAGCGTACGGTTGGTAGGCAAATAGCAATCGCCAGTTAATTATAAATTATACCTAAGTACTTATAGGTACTTATTATATGTTTGATCTTGGAACTAGGAAACTGTTTGATAAACCTGAAAAACGTTTACCACAGTACAAATCGATATCAATTTGTATATAAATAGAATCAAAGTGCCCGTGTTTACGGAATATCTGCCATTTATTATATACTAGCTAATGCCCGCGATTTCGCCCGCGATTTAGATTTTATGATTTTATGACTCCTTTTCCGGGACAGCCAGTCACAGCCTATGTCCTTCCCCAGGACATAGAACTTATGACTATTGCCTATTCTGTGATAGAACTATCTGTGCATTAAAATTTCGTCGAAAACGGTTGAAAAGATGGGACGTGAAAGCGTAACATACAGACAGAAAGACACACTTTTGCGTTTATAATATTAGTACGGATTACAAGCCTATGAATTTCATCTTCTTGGGTTCTTGACTTGGATGGGCCTCGTTGCCGACGTCAACCAATAGATGTTTGACTTTGATGATAGAGGTAGGTGATGACTCACGACTCCGAGTGTCGCTTACTATGGGCATGATAAAAAGGCTCGAGGTCACTCAGCTGGCGAATGAATTAGAGCTATCCCGCGATAGAGCGTGATCAAATCAGAGATGAGGAGATTCGTAGGAGAACCAGAGTGACCGACAAAACTCGAAGAGTCGCCAAGCATAAACTGGCAATGGGCGGGAAACATAGTTCGTAGACCGGATATGCGTTGGGGTGCGGAAGTTAGGTTATTATGCCTAAAAGTTTCTCTTTTTAAGCATTTATTGAAAACAATACTGGAATAGAATTTGAAGCTAGCTAGCTAACCTGATTATATAATATCATTTATATTTTTTTAAAGTGTGTCTGTGTGTGTGCAATTCACACATGGCAGAAGTGAAACTTCAGAAAAGTAGCCTACTACGAGATAATGAGATAAATAGTACTTGTATTCTATCTCATTCTCTCGCAGGCAAAATCCTATTATGAATATGTTTATCTCTTTTGATGTCGCTTTTTCGTTTCATCGAATTTTCGAATCACAACGATTCTAAAGAAGTTTCACTTCAATAATGCCCGCGTGGAATGATGGGGGCAAAAATGCTGCTACTTTTCCGCGCTGGATATTCAATATTTCATTTCCTAAAAGTTAATTGACCAAGCGAAGCAAAGGTCCCTGAGTCTATTTGAGTGAATTTGCACTTGTCCGTCCGTCCGTCCGTCCGTCCGTCCGTCCGTCCGTCTGTCAGAGCCTTATAACTTCTGGATTACTGAACGTAGTTACTTCAAATTTAAATATAATATGTAAACCGATGGCCTTCAGCCGAATATTGCTTAAAAAGTTATAAAAATCTTAATTTCAAGGGGGCTCTCATAGAAGCGAATGCGAAGTAAAATATTTTTTATAGCGTTACATAAGGTTGTGGTATATCATTTTAAAGATAATTAGGAATAAAGTCCAAAACTATTTTTTTTTAAATTCCCCTAAAATTTACGAAATGGGGGGCTTTCAAAGTGAAGATTTTCTGACGTCCAAAGTTGACCTCAGAACTCTCAATTTTCTGAAAGGCTGAGCCTGAAACTTGATCAATTATTTGAATTATATCCTGTACTTGAACAACAAATTCTAAAATTAGAAAAATATTATAAGGAAACGATATAATTTAATTTGTAATGAGCTTCGGTATTTTTAACAGAACTTCACAATGATGTCAATAGATGGCGCTCTGTACTTATAAGTTTATTCGTTTTATGGATACCGCGAGGTCTCAGTTCGAGGCGAACCACTAGTATTTTAGATTGAATAATTTCTCGATATATTTTTTAAATAATAGTATAAAATGTAGGTAAGATTTAGAACATTTACCATAGAACATGTTTCAGAACAGTTTCAGAACATGCTACATATAGTATAAAAATACCTAACTTCCATTCTATTTTTTTGGATATTTATAAAATGCGTATAAGTAATGAATAATGATGCTTTATCATACTATAAAGTTTCGTCGCCTGAGGAAGTACTGTTGGGGTTAACTAGCTTCCTTTCCTAGACTAGGCATATAGGTTGAGACGATGAGGATAGACGGAAATATCTTATGTATGCATCTCCTCACAACGAGGCCTTGTGCTCCCAACGCTTCCTGCTTTTGATAGTGTGATTGCGTGAAACCAAAAGTGAATTTTAACACTAATTTTACCATTATTTATTATTTAGTAAGTATTTTAGAATATTTAGATTTTAATGGGGAAGATTCATCCATCCATGAATTCCATCCACCATTAGCCATCATTTGTTTTACTAGCTGATGCCCGCGGGCCGCGACTTCGTCCGCGTGGTTTTTTTGATTCCCCCGGGAACTCCTTAATTTTTCGGGATAAAAAGTAGCCTATCTATCTCTCCAGGTCCTCAACTATACCCATGCCAAAAATCAGGTCGATCCATCGCTCCATTGTGGCGTGATTGAAGGACAAATCCTAACAAACACACTTTCGCTTTTATAATATTAGTATGCTAGATGGTAGTAGACAATAAAGTTGCCATTATGTTGTAATGGAACTTTATAGTAAAAAAAAAATCTTTCTGTATACAATTTGGACCTTATTTCTAAGAATGATGACGGTTAAAAAAGTACAAACTGCGTTCAACTTAGTTCCAGCCGTCACGCCTACCTCCGAAACATCTAACATTATACATAGTATATAGTTACAAGAACAATTGAATAAAAAAAAGGAAGTATAGCATGCAGGACCTGCATACTAAGTTTTATATTGTTGAGATCTAGGTATATATGTATATGTGAGTGCGTGTGTGTAGGTAGGTACTAAATAGAAAATCATTGAGGTACCTATAAAGAATTTTAGCATGTAGAAAATGCACTTTATTATTCGACTATTATCAAAACCTGTGTGTATATTTTCTGCATTGGCTTACGTCAGGTCGGCTGGGGGCGCCGGGGCTAATCACCACCCCACCGGGTAGGTATACAGTCGGCAGTCGCGGTCAGAAAATGTTTTAAATGCATGGAACCATCTTTGTCAGAACATCGCTATGTGATTTGATTAGACATATTAATAGATTTTTTACTTTTCCAGTAGGTGTGACAATGTGGCAACTGTATATATAGACAGGATACTATGTAAAAAACCTCTTTCAATAATATTTTAAGCAAATGTCACTTTGCGATGGTGCTAATGTGTCAAATTGAAATTAGGATATGAATTTTATTATTGAAAAGTCATTGTTTAATTCGATGTTTGAAAACTTTCGATTACTTTGAAACGTAATAAACCTTGCGTTTAGACTAGTGTTATAATAGTACATTATGGTACAAGTGAGTAATATTGGTGATTACCACTGAGGCGCCATTGAGACCCGAGCCGTCAGGTGAGGGTCTTAAGATAGCCGAGGACGGTAATCATCAATACACACGTGTATCATACGACGTTTTTCAACACACTTGTGAAGAAAATAATACTAATAAATAGTTTTATTTAGTAGATAAAAAGTTTATTTAGAAACAATTAGTAAATGTGCAGTTAGTAAAATTATAATTAACTGTTTTTGATGGCATAGCGGTCTCATCAGATAGATTATTTACTGAAATACTTTCATGTTGTATTGTTATTTGAGATGGTTCATTATTTGTGTAGGTAGGTGAAATCCAATCATTGGATGTACTTGGTGTTTCGCCAGTAGGACGCGCCTCAGAATCAAGTCTAATTCTTTTTGTGATTTTTGCACAAATTTCCTTCTTGTTTAGTATGGAATCTTCTACGTATGATTCTGCTACATTGCTAGATCGCCACCCACCATGACGCTTCAAGGTCATTATATCAGCTCCTGAATTAGCCAGCAAAGTAGCTGAAGTTCTTCTGAAACTATGTCCAGTATAGCTCTCAGCATCTGCTAAACCTAAAAACTTAGCGATTTCTTTAGGCATAGAACCAAATTTGTTTATACCTATAGGCTGACAGGTACATTTACCATTCTGGTAATTTAGAAAGAAACAGTCATTTTTTGCTTTTGGAGAACGCAAACTTTCATACTTCTTAACAATTTCATAGAATGGACCGTGTATAGTGAACGACCTCGGTATTTTATTTTTCGTGATAGGTATCTTCACTAAAAGCATCTGGCCATGGTTCTCTACGTCTTTTAGAGTTATATTTGTTAATTCTTGTATCCTACATTCACCAGTTACACCAAATATCAAAGCAACCTGGAAAAAAAGAGACAATAATTAAGTTCAACACACAACACAGGCTGAAGTCGCGTAGATATTTAAAATTATTTTAACTAACCTTTGTAGCCAGATATTGGTTATCTGGAGCATCTTTTAAAAATTTTTCAATATCGTCAGACGATAAAACCTTTGATTTCTTGCTTCTAAATCCATCGGATAGTCTCTTTAGATAAGCTGATAAATTAGAGTATGTTTTTAAGTCCACTCCATTCTTTGTTCGGACTGTACTTTTTAACATGGAGTATATACACCACAAAGAGCTAGATTTGTACTTAGAAGATAATTCTTTAAAGTACGCCATGAACACATTTTCTGAAAAAGACTGCGTATTCTTGTTGTTTTGCCATTGTATGAAATTTTGGTACGCTAATAGATATTTTTCCTTGGAGTTTTCAGGTAGTAAACTTTCCATAACGTTAAGGGCTTCACATCTTATATCGGGCGGTGTACAATTTTCTTCATAATTAGTACTTGTTGGCATTTTAATTACTAAATAACTGTAATTTCAACAGTGAAAACGAGTTGTGAAAAATTTTTCGCAATGGCGGGAATAATTAATCAGTTTTCCTATGCGCGCGCATCTTACAATGGCGATCGGCCATAGACTAAAAGAATGAGGTTTTTTTTTGCTTTTCGCGAATAGCGTTTTAGCCATTACAAAATGGGAAATTTCAAGTTTTCTTTATTACAGAAAAAACAAAAGTTATATTTGAGTGAAAGTTTTATTTATTAAACACGTACTTACAAGTTAAAATTAACTATAATTTAAATACGAAGTTGCATGAAATGAGCAAGCAAAAGGTACATTATTTTATTTGTACTATTGAACACGACCTTTTTAGTATCGAAACTTTTTTGAAAACAAAGCAACAACCAATAAAAAAAACTCTATAACTCACTTGTGAATAATAGCAATGAAAAAGTCACAGTTTGATTATAGGGGTCATTATGTGCCCAATTGCGGTGAAATTAGAGCCACTTTATGAGCAAGTGTGTTGAAAAGAATCTAATTTGGTAAAACTGGTAAACGTTTTCAGACCGCAACCCTAGGTACTTAACTATTAGGTATAGGGCTCGACTAGAGCGCCACGTGAGATCAAAGTCAAAGACTTATGATACCGGATATTATATTGGAACAGACGAATTGGTGGCCTGGAAATGCTAGTATTTGACATCACTTTGTTGTGTCAACCCTAAGCAGGCTCAAGCTCGGCTGCAGCCTTTGAGTTAGAGTTCTAGGAAGTCAAATACTATCGATGCTCAATCGGCCTTTGATGCACCCAACCCCTGTTTGTGTATCGACTAAATGAAATAGCCTGTGAGTTTGCTTGTCAGTTCATCGGCTGCCAACAATTATCGAAATATCCATATTCAAAAGCTGTACAGTTTTTGAAAGCCAATAAAATATGAAACGTACCTAATGATTAATTACTTACTTAAGATATCTTAAAAGTAAAGCTGCGAGGGCATCATTTTCATCATCATTATTTGATATTTCAACCCATTGTATCGCCGGCCCAATCCCGAGCTCGAGTCTCCTTTTAGAATAGTCCACCACGCTGGCCAAGTGCGGATTGGCAGACTTCACACATCCTTGATTATAGAGGGCATGCAACAGAGTAAAGGAGCACGCTCCGATTGCGGTGGAAACCCCTTACTACGAGTACTTGAGCAGTTTTATGAGTTTTAAGAAAAAGACCTCCGAGTATGGACTATGGAATAATGACCGTCTAGGTTTAGAGAAAAATCTTGAACAAAATATAGCATTATACTACGTAACCCTACCCGACGTCTGTTCTGGTCATTAGCAAGTTTAATTATATTATCACTAGCTGATATCTGCGACTTTGTACACGTGGATTTAGATTTTTGGAACTCAATTCAATTTCGTTACTTCTTGTCGCAGAATTGATTTCCGGGACAAAAAGTAAGGGATACAGTACTATCACTGCACACGTCTAAATCACAAAAGTAAAAAAGTTACCTATAGTTAGGCTAGGTTATTTCGGCGGCATCCGATATAGTAAATTTATGTAATCACTATCTATAGATATTAGATACCTGATGGACCGGTCAAGTGTTCCATCTTGTATGGAAGGTCGTCCATGTGTCATCGTTCTGAGAAATAAAAACACCGAGAGCGTCTGGTCGTACACTGATAATATATTCATACGTGTCTCTTATGTTAAGTTATGTTTTAACTCTACCACCGGTTCGGAAATAGATTCTACTGAGATGAGCAAGACACTCAGCAGTTGCTCTTTTTAAAAAGCAAGACATTAGGTACAATTAGTCTAGGAAACGGGGCGGTGCATTGTATGGAGGCCCGCGCATATATCCAAAAAACATATTATGGAAGTTAGGTATTTATACCTAAAACTTTATATGACTGAATATTTTCTCGATTTCTTTTTAAAATAATAGTAGGTAATATGTTTACACTGAAAACCGAAATATCAAACGAAATAATCATGCATCGAACACCTATTTTATCATGAAGTCTAAACTGCGCTTACGCGATAATGTACCTTTCTGCTTTAATAATTGGGTACCTATAGCATTAAAAAAACTTACTTCCTTTCTGATTTTTTATTGGATATTTATAATATACGTTGAACTCATGATACTTAATCATACTGTACTTGTTTCGTCGCCTGAGGAATTATTGTTGGGGTCAACTAGCTGTATTGCTTTGACTAACAAGTAGGTATTTATAACATGCAGTTGTGTAAGTTATTATACAACCCGGGGCGCTAGGTGAATAGTGTCAGAGACAACCCAGGTAGGTATTAATGAAACACTTTTAATATATTTGTCCTCTCATTTGAAACTTGCACGAGTAAATGGTTAAACGTGTAGAGGCTCCACGAGAGATTTATTGTAATTATATAAAAGCTGGTTATAGGTACTTAAAAACAATATTCATTTAATCCGACCACGATTGCGATCGTTAAGCTATAAACCAAATTGCGATCTAAACACAAAAGTATTCAATAATCACTGAGTCTGCCGGCAGGAGACTGAATTACCATCGTTCAAACACTCGTATTTATACTAAATATTGTCAATATAGCGTCCGTATCTGCAGTTTAAATAGAATGACATGAAACGAGTCAAATTGACAGATATTATACTTCCTGTTTCATGAGATATAATGACAAACAGCAATAATGCTTACAATAGGTATCTCGTAAATATAAATTGCCGCAGCAGTCTAATTAGGTTTTTTTTTGTTGGGCAAAGTAGGCTGTCGGGGGATAATCGTGCAATACAATGTCGAGCTATCGATAAAAGCATACGATCCTTCTTTCAGATAATCGTGATATTAAAAGTTTCGTAACTATAGTGTAGTAGGTAAAGCGTGTGTGGGATGCTGCGCAATTAAGAGCCTTTGTGAAGATGCAAGAACTCAATCACTGCTACTTTGAAACTATGTTTAACATTGTAACAATGTTATTAAGTTTTCCCTCGTTTTAAACCATGCCGTGCGGGACGCGTGCCCCAATTGTGTCAACGCTGAACGCAAATCAGTTGGCTGCGAATTGCGATAAGCAACGTTTGGCCCAAGTCGGCAGCTAGATGGAAGTCCGAATTTGGCCTTTTCGTTTTCAGAGTGCGTCGGAGTGCACGTTAAGCCATCGTTCCTGGTTATAATCACTAACATCTGATAATAATCGGTACAAAAACCTAAGAAATTTAAAAATACTCTTAATTGAGCCGTAAGCGGAAGGACGTGGGAACCCACCGCATTATTATTAGCCCAAGAAAACTCCTGCCGTTATTGGATACGTGGAATGGGGTCTCGAGTTCCTCAGTAATGAGGAATACGACACAGAGTGAAAAACCATCGCTACTATTGACCACGACGAGTCTCCACTCAGGGTGACAAGGATTTGGCCATAGTCCATCACGCTGGCTGAGTACGTATTGGCAGACTCATGGGTAGGTTTCCTCACAATATTTCGTCCTTTTCGTTTCGTCTTCTTCGTCGTTAAAGCAAGTGATATTATGTATTTCAATTCAATGTTTATTTATTCAAATTATGTACACTATACACTTTTTGAACGTCAAATAAATAATTAGTATAAAAAATGATGGTGTTAATCAATTACGTAGGTACGGCATCTGAAAAGCTTTAATTGCTCAAATAGCACGTAGCTCAGAATCGTTAGAAGTATACGCCAGACTCGAACTTCGAACCCCCGACCGCATGAACAAAATTCAAACAAAAAATTCAAATATTTTTATTCAAATTGACTTTTTACAAGTGCTTATGAATAGTCGAATGAATCTACCACTGGTTCGGAATGCCGTTTCTACCGAGAAGAACCAGCAAGAAACTCGGTGGTTGCTCTTTTGAAAAAATAAAATATATTTACAATTGCATTAATCCAAAGATACATAAGTAACAGCAGTCCTGAGCATTGCTGGAGCGGGTCAAATCCATGCGCTTTTATCATTTATATAATCTTCGACAGTATTATACATACCCTTTTTTCAGGAGCATTTTTAAATGGTTTTCTTAAACTTGTGTAAAAGCAAATTTATAATAGGTAGTGGAATTTTGTTAAAGAATAGATTGCTCATTCCCACGAATGACCTTCACGAGTCACGAGCCTATGGCGGTTTATATTTGGCCTATCGTGCAGATCGCATATTCTTTTGTAATTCTGAATGTGCTGTTTTACGAAGATCAGATTACTGTAAATATATTGTGAGGCTACTGTAAGAATACCTATTTCCTCGTGCAATTTATAATTTAAAACCATGGGGATTCACGTGGTTTTAAATTATAAATTGCACGTATCGCCCTTTTTTGTAATACAAATATTTTTTGAATATCTGCCGCTTTACCCCACGGCCCACAGCAACAGGAGGCCGGACGACTCAAGTCTCAACCACTACATTATCACGGCGTATACCTATTATAGACAGGCTATTCTTGGGCTATTTATTTCGGAACGCTTTTATTATTAGATACATTTATTTTATAACTCTTTTTTTTTAAGTTTTAAGAAGAAAACAGAAATTTGGTCTGAGAACTCAATTTTAAGGAAAACCTATGGTCAAGTATTTAAAAAATCGAAAACAAAACACATTGGTATTTAGCCACTTATCACCGTTTCGCAATAAATTAATTAAGAGAATCCGCTACTTTACGTCAAATTCCACACTATAACGTACGGAACCCGGTAATTTCAAGATTTACCAAGAAATGTCGACATTAAAGAGTTCCGTATTGTAGCTAACATATGATTTATCTTGTCCGAGGTGTGAGTCGGACGGTCTTCGAAATGAATGCTCAAGGTTCACCAGCAGCGCGGCCTAATGTCAAGGAAGTACGTGTTTACATTGCATTTACCTAACAATTGATTTAGGAGATTAGACACCTAAGCAATAAGTATGCGTTTCATCATAAAATTACATTCCGACCGAATTTCGGCCACGGCGGCCAATCTCCAGAGAGATTAACCATCTGCGAGGGAGATATTATAGTGCAGAAGTGTGTGCGCAAACACAGGTGACAACCAAACCCGATGGGACGGATAATCCGACACGACCGGAGAGAGATCAGGCGCAGGACCGACGGCTTTACGTGCTCTCCAAGGCACGGCGGTAATACACCGCCAACTTTCTAAATCCGGGCTGTATTGAGAATTTCTAGGCAGAAAAATCCAATACTGGATAGTGGATACCGGGAGCTCGTCGGCCGCAGTCGAACATGCTAACCGCTAGAGTTAGACCAACGAGGCAGTCTACATATAATTAAAGAAAGATAAATTACAAATTTATCTTTCTTTAATTGTTTGTTTAAATGAAGGAATGTGTTTTAAAAGTGCTACAGTATATACTATTAAAAAAATTTGTACTTTTGTATGAAAAAAGTTCAACGGGTTGAACTTTTGTTGCAACCTGGCGCAGTGGTGTGTGCTGTGGTCTTACAAGTTCGATTCATGGCCGGGCCAGGTTGGGAATTTATATTTTCTGAGTTTCTAGTAACCACCCTACCAGCAAAGGCGTGCCGCCAAGTGAGCGTTTCGGTTCGATGCCTTAATAACATTTTAGGGTAACAAATCCTAACAATATACTTAAAATAATAACGCTAATAAAATATTGTATATAGATGAAAGTTTGTATATGTGTGTGTGTGTATGTTTGTTACTCTTTGACACAAAACTACTGGACGGATTTGTCTGAAATTTGGAATGGTAAGATAGATTATAATGTAATGGATTAACACCACAGACCACTCATTGAGTAGTCTGTGATTAACACCATCACCATCACAACAGCCCATTAACGTCCCACTGCTGGGCACAGGCCTCCACTCTCATAGGAGAGAGGGAATAAGAGCTTAGACCCACCACGCTGCTCCAATGAGGGTTGGCGGGCTTTAACGACTATTATCATGTTATTGATAATAACCGGGACCGACGGCTTAACGTGCTCTCCGAGGCACGGGGGTGACACACCACCAACTTCCTAACTCCGAGCTAGTACTGGGAATTTCTAATCAGAAAAACCTAACACTTAATTATCGCCCGACCCGGGACTCGAACCCGGGACCTCGTCAGCCGCAGTCGAACATGATAACCGCTAGACCAACGAGGCAGTTATACGTAGTTACGTACGTTACGTATATATAGTTACGAGATTAACACATAGGCTACTTTTTGTCCCGGAAAATTAATCGAGTTTCCGCGGGAACCAGAAAACTTCAATCCACGCGGACGAAGTCGCGGGCATCAGCTAGTATGTTATAAATACGAAACTGTGTTTGCATGTCATACTATTGGTCTTTTGGTAAGTCCATCAATCACGGTGCGTCGAAGCACAGCGGCCCAAAATATTTTTCGTATGGATATGTCACCGTAAGATTGCAAAAACCGTTAGATTGTAATCTAACTAGCGAAATTGTAAACTGTCGACGGATTACAATTTAACGCATTATTTATCGGTAGATTGTAATCTGTTAGGTACATTAACCCGATAAAACCTGATTATTTATGTCGAACCCTATCCTAACCTACAAGAAAGAGACAAGAAAACGTAAATATAATGAATATTTCAAAAATTTACACTCAGAACATTGAACGGTCCACAATCTGTCGACAGTTTACAATTTCGCTAGTTAGATTACAATCTAACGGTTTTTGCAATTTTACGGTGACATATATAAGTATTTGAAGAGATGGAGTGATACATAGGCTACTTTTTATACGACTTCAAAAAAGGAGTTTATCAAGACACACAAGTTAGACACGTATGTATGTAGTATTAATGGCCCTACAAAATATTTACATAAGATAATCCATTAGGGCTTCCAAACAGATATACTAATTTTCATACGTGTGTGTATGTTTGTTTGTCCGCGGATTTATCAGAAACTATTGATCGGATTGTGTCCATCCTTTTTGCTTGCTTAGTTGAAGTAGTTGACTTCAACTTAGGTACCAGTGTAAGTTGCATACAAATCGGTTCAGTAGTTTTCAAGATATGGACTATTATGTGTGTGGTGAAGTCGGTTTGACTTCCAATCTTTTAGATTATCGCTTGTTATCTCCAAATAATATATGTTCAATCTCGCGCTTCTATACTTATTCTGACTTCTGCGGCTCATGCATTCCATAATTTCCATAGAATACAGCTCGTTAACCCAAACGCAGTTAATCGCAAACCGGTAGATAATAAAAATAACACAGTAACAAATCATAGTGAAAATGTCAATTATTGTTGATTCTCTTAGCACGCATAGTATTATAATACGAGTATGTGACCGGTCACCTCCACCGGTACATACGAGCAAAGAGCATAAAGAACCAGGTAGAGGTAGTCCAAGACCCGGTGGTTTAACGTGTTAATCTTAACTCACTCACGCGAATGTCAGTAGGTCTGGGACCATACTGCCGACTCTTATAGCCCTATTGTTTCATTATTGTTGACTTTCGTGTTTTAGAATTATAATCCTTTTTTTAGGAACGGGACGGTACGTGACTTCAAGCTGTCATTTTGAGTAATACTGCTAAAGTATTGCTTTAAGCGTTTACGCTTTCACTGCCATCTTTTCAACAGATTTTGATAAAATTTGGTCCAGACCTACGACTACTCTTTAACCAGGAGAAATTAAGGATTTCCCACAGGAATTGAAAATAAACTTTGAAACCTGGCGGACGAAGCCGTGGGCATCAGATACAAATAAAAAGATTTGTGTCCCCAGTCGCGGTCGAGTGGTACACCCCTCCTTATATAATATGAAAGTATACTATGGCTCTTTTTGACCTATAGTAATCCTAGAAGGTAGGTATAGACCGAATCAAAAGTCACACCTGCGTACTAAATAAATACCTATATTTATATTTTTACGCAGGTGTGAGAGTTTAGATTATAAAAATAATTAATGATGTTTTTTTCCTTAACGAATTTCTACGAATTTACGGCGGTCAATCTCAATAAATACCTACTGTGAACTACGCAGAAAATTTACATACACTTATGCTTTTATATTAGTCCGAGTAATTGAAATGGTTTGTCATCCAATAGACGGCAGACGCCCACAGTTGGACATAGGTCTCTTGTAGAGACTTCCACGTGCTATATATCTTGGTGTCCTTCTGGGGGTGTTAACACTGCCAAGTTACCGACTCAGGGGGCATACTACCATCGCCTAAAGCAATATTATTTTAAAATGACAGTTTTATATAACTTACCTTGACGACCCTAAAATAAAGATTATAATTCTGAAAGAAGAGCGTCATCATTATCAAAATAATACTGCTCTAAGCGATGGTCTATTTTTATGAAATATCAGACAAAAACCCCAATCGCACATCCTTGTCCGCGTGGACTTAGATTTTTTAAATACCGTGGGAACTCTATTCCAGAATAAAAAACCTACGTCAATCTATCAAAGCCTATAACTATAATGTAATAAGCAAAACACAAATGATAATAATATAAAATAATACTGCCCTGCCCTGCAATATTGTTTTTTTTTAATTATAGCCAGTGTCACTCGGGACAATGTAAGGAATCGGGTGGGGGATCCTTAGAAAAGGATACCCCATAAATCCAAGTCTGTTCAGGGATTTAGAAGTTATGGTGGTATAAAGAAACTCACATATTATTTTAAGAGATAGCTGCACTTTTTGTAACTATCGCCTGAAAAGCTGATTCAGTATTAGGTGGGTGTAGGGCTCTCCACTGATGTCAAAAGTAAAAGTCTGCCCGCATATGGATTGGCCTTTCGCTAGATATGGCCGCTGAAAAACGGTTTATCGTTACCAAAAATGAACCATAATTAGAAAAGCTGATTCTTGTACAGTATTAATGTATGCGCAATACCTATTTAAACTGTATCAGAACTGATGCTATTCATCGGGCCTTTCACTAGATATCACCTCTCAAAGACGTCATGAACATACAGACTGTAAAAAAATATTAGCAATTATTATCGTCACGTTGATTGCTATTAAAATTATGAAGGTGTAAGAATTTATTTAACAGCAATCAACGTGACGATATTTATATCTAGTGAAAGGCCCGATGAATAGCGTCAGTTTTAATACTGTAACAGGTATTGCGTATATTTTAATACTGTACAAGAATCAGCTTTTCTAGACATGGTTCAGTTTTGGTAACCATAAACCGTTTTTAAGCGGCCATATCTAGCGAAAGGCCCATCCATATGCGGGCCGGCTTTCACTTTTGACATCAGTGGAGAGCCCTACACACACCTAATACTGAATTAGCTTTTCAGGCGATAGTTACAAAAAGTGCAGGTATCTCTTAGTCTATACGTATACACATACATACATGAGCCCTGAAAACATTACACTATTTTTTGGGCAGTCGTGTCCCGTTTGCTCCATTACGGCGTGATTGAAGGACACTCCAGCAAACAAACAAGGAATCGCATTAATTAGGATCGCATTATCAAGCTACTTCACAATATTTCCCACAAGCTCTCGACAAGTGATGTTATGTCATTGATAGACTCGCTTACCGCAGGTGTCATTTGAATATTAACTAATATTATAAAGAGGAAAGACTTGTTTGTTTGTTTGTTTGTTTGTTTGTTTGTTTGTTTGTTTGTTTGTTTGTTTGTTTGTTTGTAATGGATAAACTCAAAAACAACTCAACCGATTTTTAAAATTCTTTCACCTATAGGAACTTACACTTACTTCTTACTTCCTTACTTCTTACTTCTTACTTACTTACTTCTTTACATTATCAGCGAGTAACATTGGCTAAAATTTATTTTCAAAAAAAATTAGAGATCTTTACGAAAATTGCAATAATGTCAACGAAGTTGGAAAAACTAGTCTCTTCTGACAGCTTACGTGGCGTGCGCTGCCTAAATAGGTAAAGTTACACAAAAACAATGTATAGTGGAATTGTTCCTTTAAAAAAGTTCTAAAAAAAGTCTGCGATCGCATATATATATGTCACCGTAAGATTGCAAAAACCGTTGGATTGTAATCTGCAAACTGTCGATAAATTACAATTTAACGCATTATTTTTCGGTAAATTGTAATCTGTTAGGTATATTAACCCGATAAAGCCTAAGTACGGGCTTATATACACTGCTTTTTTATCTACACTGATTATTTATGTCGAACCCTAACCTAACCTACAAGAAAGAGACGAAAACGTAAATACGATGAATATTTCAAAAATTGACACACAGAACATTGAACGCTTCACAATCTGTCGACAGTTTACAATTTCGCTAGTTAGATTATAATCTAACGGTTTATGCAATCTTACGGTGACATTTATATCTTTTAAGGTTGACTCACAACAACCATTTTTATGATTTTCAGATTTGGTTTAAACCAATGCTTTACTTGCGAAGGTGTTTTTACCAACATAGTATTAATCCTTATCAAAATAAATATATTAGTCATCTCAAGTATTTAATTTAGATAAAAAATTGTCCTTTACACTATTTAATTTAGATTAATATCTTAAGAGATATATTATACAAATAATGTATTGATTCCGGCCGGCGGCGCTCAGTTTAAATGCCTATAATAATCTAAGGGCTGGCGGCTGCCCACTGCCCATTGGCTACATTAGGTACCTATATAGACTAATATGATTATTAGTGCTAATTGAATCAGAGGTAAGGTACATATATGTATAAAATAAAATATTAGATAAAAAGGGAAAATAGATATTTGTAATCGATAAATTCTTTTTTTCATGCCACTATTTACAAAAATGAAATTTTAACAGATATAATATTTCTGCAACTAAAATAATATATGAGAATAGTAGGTATAATGGGTAAAACAAGACGATTTCAGACGAGGGTGAAGTTTGAAATTTTATTTTAAGAAATTTTCTGTTTAATTATAACCTACGTCCAGCGATATTTTGTACAGACTACGTCTAAAAAGTTAACAAAAAAATGAAAACTGAACATAATCCGTATCCATACTAATTATTATAAATGCGAAAGTGTGTCTGTCTGTCTGCTACGTTTTCACTGCCCATCTGTTCAAGCGATTTTGATGTTGGTATGGAGAAAGTTTGTATCCCGGGGAAGGACATAGGCTTCTTTTTGTCCCGGAAAATTAAAGAGCTCCCGCGGGAATCAAAAACGAAGTCGCGGGCATCATCTAGTATTACTACAAATGCGAGCGAAAGCGTACGGCATACCTATCTGCGAAAGTCTGCTACGCTTTCACGGCCCATCTTTTCTACCGATTTTGATGAAATTTATTAGGCATAGATAGAGGTTTTATTCAGGGAAAGGAAATAGGCTACTTTTTGGGGTTCTGGCAGGAATAAGAAATACCTCGTCGACGCGGTCGAAGTTTCGACTTTCGGGCTTCATCTAGTTATTTAATAATTTTGCAAAGGATTAGCTTGGCTGGCAGTATTGTTGCCACCGTTCCACCCGAACATTATTTGTACAGAAACCATATAAGTTTTATGGTAAAATACCTAATAATGCCCTTTGTACTTCCGCGGTGTCTCCATCAATAACTTCATTAGAAGAGTGAAGTAAAAGTTTATTTTAAAAGACTTTTGATTTTATTGGGATTTCTGACAAGATATTCTCAGTACCTATTACCTACTAGCCTGGAGTAAGGAAGCTGGCGGTGTTTTACCTCTGTGCAAAGACATAAATTTAATTAGGTAATACTAAAACTGATTTGTCACAGTGTAAACAGACTCGAGAACCTGGTTCAGACGTCAGAGCCACTGGATAGGTAAATAACGTACCTATTCAGCGTTATTTACCTATTCAGCGTTCGGACGCATTTCGCACCACTACTTAGTAATATTGGAATTTATCAAGACTTTCAAGCAAATAGTAAACCGACCGAATTTCGCCCACTGCGGCCAATCTCTACACTTACAGGATATTAGCCATCTGGGTGGAAGATATTAAAGCGCTGTGTGCGCAAACACAGGTGATCTTACTCGCATAGCCCGATACCGATGAGAGATCAGACGCAGGACCGACCGCCAAATTCCGGGCTAGTACGAGAATAGGTAATTGATCGAGCGAAGCGAAGGTCTCTGAGTCTACTTGAGTGAATTTGCATCCGTCCGTCCGTCCGTCCGTCCGTCTGTCAGAGCCTTATAACTTCTGAATTTCTGAACGTAATTACTTCAAATTTAAATATAATATGTAAACCGATGGCCTCCAGCCGAATATAGGTTAAAAAGTTATAAAAATCTTTATTTAGGGGGAGGCTCTCATAGAAGCGAATGCGAAGTAAATTTTTTTTATAGCGTTACATAGGGTTGCGGACTGTGGTATATCATTGTAAAGATAATTGAGAATAGAGTCCAAAAATATTTTTTAGATTTTCCTCTAAAATTGGCGAAATGGGGGGCTTTCAAAGTGAAGATTTTTTAACGTCCAAAGTTGACCTCAGAACTCTCAATTTTCTGAAAGGCTGAGCCTGAAACTTGATCAATTATTTGAATTATATCCTGTACTTGAACAACAAATACTAAAATTAGATAAATATTATAAGGCAACGAAATTATTTAATTTTTAATGAGCTTCAGCATTTTTAACAGAACTTCACAATGATGTCAATAGATGGCGCCCTGTAAAAGTTTATTCGTGGGTGCTTACAAATAATAGACGTTAGCACCATCTTACGTGGAATAAAAAAATAGTCTTCTGATAGTACTGATGTCTATGAACGTAAAGATGAACGCGCATTATATAGTTAAAATTATCTCATGGATACCGCGAGGTCTCAGTTCGGGGCGAATCACTAGTAGTATGCTAGTACTGAGAATTTCTTGTCTGGAAAACCAGTACTTATAATGGCCCGATCCGGGACTCGAACCCGGGACCTTTCATCCGCAGTCGAATTTGCTATTAATGTACCCACGGGGCAGTTCCAAATACATTCAATGTATCCAAAGTAGGTTAAGTAGGTATTCCGCCACAAAACTAATTTCCTTATAAGACGAAGTTGCGTCAGAACCCACCCCGCATCCTTCCCATGCTTCAAGCGTAATATAACTTTACAATTACTTGCATGCCTGCATGGCCGGGATTTGATCCGGTGCAACGCGCAGACGAGTTTAAATTCACTGATGACGGAAATATATTAAATATTATATTAATATTGGAAATCCGTAACCTTACCAATATTATAAATGCGAAAGTGTATTTATTTATTACCTACTATAAGTGATGCCCGCGTCTTCGTCCGCGTGGATACGGTTTTGTAATTCCCGCAGGATTTGTTTCATATTTTGGGATAAAATGTAGGTAGATGTGTTACACATTATGCTTCAACAATAAACATCTAAGAATTCGGACGGGAATTTTAAAACCTAAAACTGTGACATATTGAGGGTATTATAAAAATAAAAACTGTCCTAGGTCATAATAATATAGAAAATAAGATAGAATAGAAGTACTCGTGATTCCTTAAATTTATAAATGCGAAAGTGCGTCTGTCTGTCTATCTCTTTCTGTCTGTTACACTTGGACGTACAGATCTGTTCAACAGATTATGATGAAATTTGCTACAGAGATAGGTTGCATGATGCATGATGCATCCCGGGGGACATAGGCTACTTTTTTCCTGGTGTTCCCGCGGATCACAAATATACCTTTAATCCACGCGGGCGTCATCTAGTCCTACTAATATTATAGGTAAATGTGAAAGTTTGGACACAGAATATAGTACGGGACTAATAAACATTGACCCTAAAATAAAAAATGTAAAGCTGATTTTTGGCACAAGTGTTCCTTGGGGTCTGAGAAGTACCTCTTAAAAATTCCCCCCCCCTAGGCCGCGGGCTTAACCCCCCACCCCCCCAAACGTCTCCCCAACCGCAGTTTTTTGTAATTTTCTCAAAAAATATTAGTGCTAGAAAAAAACTTTGTATGGTGAAAATTTTCTTCATTAAATTATCTACAAAATAATACTTAAGTTCATTTCCATAACACTAATAGTTTCGGAGATATGTTAACCCTTTGTGCATGAAAAGAAAATATTTTGCATGTATGACTTTTTGTAATGTAGTTTCTTGTAATTTCCATAAAAACTGATAGAGCTACAAAAATATTGTCTGAAACAAAATGAAAGGCTATTAAATTAGCTATAAAATGATATTTATTTTATTTTGATAAGAGTAATAGTTTTGGAGATATGCCTACCTATTGTGTAAGATAAAGAAAATAATATGCAATTATCGTGTACGTTGTTTTTAATTTTCGAAAAAAAAATAACAGACTTAGGAAAAACTGATTGAAGCAGTAAGAAACATAGTTAAATTACCTACAAAATAGTATTTAGTTAATTTTGATAGCACTAATAATTTCGAAAATATATCTGTCATAGTTAACATAAAAGCAATATTTTTCAAAATTTTATATGTTTTCTGTAATTTCTAGAAAACTATTAGAGCTAGGCAAAAAACTCCCAGAAGTAAAAATAAACACCATTTAACCACTTATTAAAAAAAATTAGTTCATAAAGATAGGACTAATAATTTCGAATATATATCCATGTATAGTGTACGAAAAAAAATAAAAAAATTGCTAGAATCCTATATTATTTGCAATTTCCACAAAAACTATTAGAGCTGGAAAAAATCCCCGGAAGAGTAATTAATTTCACTAAATTACCCACAAAAAAGTCTTATGGTGAATTTAGATAGGACCAATAGTTCGAGAAATATGGCAACCTATATTCCAAGATTTTTTTTTTTTTTCGACAACCGTTGGTATATTTTTGAATTTTCACAGAAACTACTAGAACTAGGAAAAAAAATATAAGAAGCAAAAATGAACTTCATTAAATTATCTTCAAAACAATTTTTAGTTTTTTTTTGATAGAACTAATAGTTTCGGAAATATGGCTGCCTAACTGGAATAAAAAACTAAACCTTTGTAAAATCCGTAAATGTTTATTGTAATTTCAAGAAAAAGTATTAGAGTTAGGAAAAAAGCTGTCAGGACTTAGTACAAAGATTATTAATTCACCTATAAAATAGTGTTTAGTTTATTTTGATAGGACAAATAGTTTTCGAAATATACCTTGCTGTTGTGTAAGAACCGGTGGTAGTCATGTAGACTTAGCATAGTACTATGGAATAAATAGAAATTTACCTCTAAATAAATAACGTATTTTTGATTTTAGGCGCAAATAATGTCCTCTTTTCTCCCCACTCCCACAACCCCCCTCCCCCCTCCCACCTCCCCCGTTCCACATCCCATCTCCCCCCTCCCAGAACTCCACTCGCACCTCCCACAACCCCCCTCGCACCTCCCACAACCCGCCTCTCACCTCCCCCCTACGACGACCCCCCTCCCCCTCTCAAATATCTAGCCGATTGTGCTTTTTTGTAATCGTATTACAATTCAAGTATCAAATCAAATGTTATTACTCAAGTAAACTTTCACAAGTGCTTTTGAATCGTCCAGTGAATCTACCATTGGTTCGGAATGCCGTTAACAGTTAAAAGTTAATCTGATAAAATTATCTGCAAGATAGCTGTTGAATGTTGGTGGTTCATTTGCATTGTTTTTAGATAAATGCATATTGCATACCTACATATTATTATAGTTGAAAGGACTTCGAGACGTAGGTATTTATTATTATTATATTAGTAGGTATTATTAAAGCACATCATCATGGTCGGCATCATCACCTTCTTCCCCATCAATGGTAACATTTGCACACGAACCATGTCATTCCACCCGCATTTCCTTTGCAATCCTATTCGTTATTCTTCGGCCGACGCGACGCCTTGTCTTTGTTAGAACTTTGAACGAATATAAATAATAATATTTAATATATTATTTACTGAGTGTGGTGTTGTTTTGTAGATAAAGATATCATGATTATTACCTACTATTAATTTATTGTAATATAGCATCGATCATTATCAAATAGAATGTGTAGGTACAAAGTCAAAATTATTGCAAAATATTTTTCTGTCATGCACGTTTTTGATCGTCATATTTCCGAAAGTATTCGGTCGATTGAAATGAAATAAAAAGCATTTTGTAGAAGATTTTATGAACTTTCATTTTGTTTTTGTCGTTTTTTTCCTAGCTCTTATACATTTTTTGCAAATCACAAGAAACTTACACGATTTTAAAAAAAAATAAAAAAATGCGTCAAATAAGCCGGCATATTTGCAAAACTATTTATCCGATCATAATGATTTAAGTGCCATATGGTAGATTATTTAATGTTAATTATTTTCGCCATACAAAGTTTTTTTCTAGCACTAATATTTTTTGAGAAAATTACAAAAAACTGCGGTTGGGGAGACGTTTGGGGGGGTGGGGGGTTAAGCCCGCGGCCTAGGGGGGGGGGAATTTTTAAGAGGTACTTCTCAGACCCCAAGGAACGCTTGTGCCAAAAATCAGCTTTACATTTTTTATTTTAGGGTTCCCATACATAGCTTGCACAAGTAGCCTGGGCTAATAATATAATAGTACTAACGTACAGAAGTCTCACTCCTTTGATGTTGACTACTTGCCGACGTTTTAATAGCCTACATAATTATTATTAAAAAGATAAATCACGCACGCAAGCTAAATTAAACTTTATCGCCGCGCGCGAGTGTCCGTATTGCTTTGCATCTTTTCCCTTTCCTACGTCACGGACGACATTGCGAGCTTTAGGTTAGGTTTTTCGAATTGGTAAGTAAGGTACCTACTCTGACTATGATCGACTGTGTTTACTGTGTGTCGCTACACAGTGAGTTCTTCACTACGCACGCAACTTGCAAGGTCATTCGTCGCGGCGAAGCAGTGCGGCGAAACATAGGTAATATTTCGCTCGGAGAGGTAGGTACACTTCGATCACGGAAATATATAAATAAATATTCCGTGCCCTTACTCTAAATCGGCAAGGTGTAATAAGAATTAGAGAGTAAGGGCCTAACTAGGGCGAGCGTATTCCCTGCGACTCGTTTGTACTACCTACAGCTCGTGCCTCGATTCAAAAAAATTACTTGAAAAGAGGCTCATTTAAGTTTGACATGAATTGTACCCCACCAACCCGCATTGGAGCAGCGTGGTGGGTCTAAGCTCTAATTCCCTCTCTCATATTATGAGAGTGGAGGCCTGTGCCCAGCAGTGGGACGTTATTAGGCTGTAGTGGAATTGTACCTGTTCCGTGATAGAAGTACTATTGACTGCTTATTATTGTATTGACTACTTGCTGACTTGCTTGCTAGCTTTAATAGCCTAAATAATGATTATTAAATAGATAAAACACGCAAGCAAGCTAAATTAAACATTATCGCCGCGCGTTAAACAAAGAGTAAAAAATACAGTAGGTATAACTTTTAATTATTTATTTTAATACTAGCTATTACCCGCGGCTTCGCTCGCGTGGCTCAAGGGAACAA
This sequence comes from Erebia aethiops, assembly GCA_923060345.2. Taxonomy (NCBI): domain Eukaryota; kingdom Metazoa; phylum Arthropoda; class Insecta; order Lepidoptera; family Nymphalidae; genus Erebia; species Erebia aethiops. The sequence goes on along the minus strand of OV281079.1, from coordinate 930,487 downwards.
TAAATGAGTTTTTGTTAGAAAACTGTATTTAAATTAAGCATGCAAGAGGATGCCATGGAGAAGAATACTGAGACGTTTAGTATCGACGTATTTCATCGAAAGGCAAGAGCAAGGTTTTTCATGCACGAAAAATGAAAAAAAATATTCACGATATCTACGAAAGAAAACACAATGCTATAGGTTACACGTTATACAGATTCCTGATTATACAAACGATGTCGCATAGTTGCAGCAGCATGTAACCTATGCGTCTTCATATATACCCATGTAAAAAATGACGTCGATTCGTTGCGCCGTTGCCGCCTAATTGAAGAAGAAATGCGAGAAAAAGAGCATTCTATCCCACAGGAGCTGTTAGTTTTTCCGGGATAAAAAGTAGCCTATGTTACCCTCCAGTTCCTCAAGTATACCCATGTAAAAAATCACATCGATCCGGTGAGCCGTTGCCGCCTAACTGTAGAACAGATGCGAGAAAAAGGGCATACTATCCCACAGGAGCTGTTAGTTTTTCCGGGATAAAAAGTAGCCGATGTCACTCTCCAGTTCCTTAATTATACCCATATAAATAATCACGTCGATCCGGTGTGCCGTTGCCGCCTAATTGAAGAAAAATGCCAGAAAAAGAGTATCCTATCCCACAGGAAGTGTTTATTTTTCCGAGATTAAAAGTAGCCTATGCCACTCTCCAGTTTCTCAATTATATCCATGTCAATAATCACGTCGATCCGGTGTGCCGTTGCCGCCTAATTGAAGAAAAATGCGAAAAAAAAAACATCCTATTCCATAGGAACTGTTCGTTTTTCCGGGATAAAAAGTAGCCTATGTCACTCTCCAGGTCCTCAAATATACCCATGCAAAAAATCACGTCGATCCGTTGCGCCGTTGAAGCGTGATTGAAGGACAAACCAACAAACCAACAAACAAACTGACTTTCGCATTTATAATATTAGTATGGATATGGAAGTATGGATGTCAGTCTCCAGTTCCTCAATTATACCCATGTAAAAAATCATGTCGATCCGGTGTGCCGTTGCCGCCTAATTGAAGAACAAATGCGAGAAAAAGAGAATACTATCGCACAGGAGCTGTTATTTTTCCGGGATAAAAAGCAGCCTATGTCACTCTCCAGTTCCTCAATTATTCTCATGTAAAAAATCATGTCGATCCGGTGTGCCGTCGCCGCCTAATTGAAGAAAAAATGCGAGAAAAAGAGCATACTATCCCACAGGAGCTGTTAGTTTTTCCGGGATAAAAAGTAGCCAGTTTCACTCTCGAGTTCCTCAATTATACCCATGTAAAAAATCACGTCGATCCGGTGTGCCGTTGCCGCCTAATTGATGAACAAATGCGAGAATAAGAGCATACTATCCCACAGGAGCTGTTAGTTTTTCCGGGATAAAAAGTAGCCTATGTCACTCCAGTTCCTCAATTATACCCATGTAAAAAATCACTTCTATCCGGTGTGCCGTTGCCGCCTAATTGAAGAAAAATGCGAGAAAAAGAGCATCCTATTCCACAGGAACTGTTTGTTTTTCAGGGATAAAAAGTAGCCTATGTCACTCTCCAGTTCTTCAATTATACCCATGTAAAAAATCACTTCTATCCGGTGTGCCGTTGCCGCCTAATTGAAGAAAAATGCGAGAAAAAGAGCATCCTATTCCACAGGAACTGTTTGTTTTTCCGGGATAAAAAGTAGCCTATGTCACTCTCCAGGTCCTCAAATATACCCATGCAAAAAATCACGTCGATCCGTTGCGCCGTTGAAGCGTGATTGAAGGACAAACCAACAAACCAACAAACCAACAAACCAACAAACCAACAAACAAACTGACTTTCGCATTTATAATATTAGTATGGATATCTACGAAAGAAAACACAATGCTATAGGTTACACGTTATACAGATTCCTGATTATACAAACGATGTCGCATAGTTGCAGCAGCATGTAACCTATGCGTCTTCATATATACCCATGTAAAAAATGACGTCGATTCGTTGCGCCGTTGCCGCCTAATTGAAGAAGAAATGCGAGAAAAAGAGCATTCTATCCCACAGGAGCTGTTAGTTTTTCCGGGATAAAAAGTAGCCTATGTTACCCTCCAGTTCCTCAAGTATACCCATGTAAAAAATCACATCGATCCGGTGAGCCGTTGCCGCCTAACTGTAGAACAGATGCGAGAAAAAGGGCATACTATCCCACAGGAGCTGTTAGTTTTTCCGGGATAAAAAGTAGCCGATGTCACTCTCCAGTTCCTTAATTATACCCATATAAATAATCACGTCGATCCGGTGTGCCGTTGCCGCCTAATTGAAGAAAAATGCCAGAAAAAGAGTATCCTATCCCACAGGAAGTGTTTATTTTTCCGAGATTAAAAGTAGCCTATGCCACTCTCCAGTTTCTCAATTATATCCATGTCAATAATCACGTCGATCCGGTGTGCCGTTGCCGCCTAATTGAAGAAAAATGCGAAAAAAAAAAACATCCTATTCCATAGGAACTGTTCGTTTTTCCGGGATAAAAAGTAGCCTATGTCACTCTCCAGGTCCTCAAATATACCCATGCAAAAAATCACGTCGATCCGTTGCGCCGTTGAAGCGTGATTGAAGGACAAACCAACAAACCAACAAACAAACTGACTTTCGCATTTATAATATTAGTATGGATATGGAAGTATGGATGTCAGTCTCCAGTTCCTCAATTATACCCATGTAAAAAATCATGTCGATCCGGTGTGCCGTTGCCGCCTAATTGAAGAACAAATGCGAGAAAAAGAGAATACTATCGCACAGGAGCTGTTATTTTTCCGGGATAAAAAGCAGCCTATGTCACTCTCCAGTTCCTCAATTATTCTCATGTAAAAAATCATGTCGATCCGGTGTGCCGTCGCCGCCTAATTGAAGAAAAAATGCGAGAAAAAGAGCATACTATCCCACAGGAGCTGTTAGTTTTTCCGGGATAAAAAGTAGCCAGTTTCACTCTCGAGTTCCTCAATTATACCCATGTAAAAAATCACGTCGATCCGGTGTGCCGTTGCCGCCTAATTGATGAACAAATGCGAGAATAAGAGCATACTATCCCACAGGAGCTGTTAGTTTTTCCGGGATAAAAAGTATCCTATGTCACTCCAGTTCCTCAATTATACCCATGTAAAAAATCACTTCTATCCGGTGTGCCGTTGCCGCCTAATTGAAGAAAAATGCGAGAAAAAGAGCATCCTATTCCACAGGAACTGTTTGTTTTTCAGGGATAAAAAGTAGCCTATGTCACTCTCCAGTTCTTCAATTATACCCATGTAAAAAATCACTTCTATCCGGTGTGCCGTTGCCGCCTAATTGAAGAAAAATGCGAGAAAAAGAGCATCCTATTCCACAGGAACTGTTTGTTTTTCCGGGATAAAAAGTAGCCTATGTCACTCTCCAGGTCCTCAAATATACCCATGCAAAAAATCACGTCGATCCGTTGCGCCGTTGAAGCGTGATTGAAGGACAAACCAACAAACCAACAAACCAACAAACCAACAAACCAACAAACCAACAAACAAACTGACTTTCGCATTTATAATATTAGTATGGATTTATAGCTGTTTGACTTTAATATAATGTCTTATTTTTTTTTATAAATTAAATAATTAATATGCTAAACATTTAACTTAAACTATTAAACAAATATTTTCAAAAAACTATTTACGAAAACAGCGTTAAATTCACTAGCACGTCGCTCGCTTATAACGCGCCAGCCCCGACTGCGTAAGCATTCCGGGAATGAGCGCGATAGTCGGTATTTTCGTCGCGCAAGTACCAAGAGTGACACAGGCCTGGTTTGGATACTTAGGTGTAAACTCCTTCATGATCACGACTCAACGACTGAACTGATTTGGCTGAAATTTGGAATGCAGGTAATATATCCATACAAGTATATTATAATCCATACTTATATTATAAATGCGAAAGTGTGTCTATCTGTCTTTCACGACCTATCTGTTCAACCGATTAGATGGCATAGGGATAGTTTGTATCCTGGGGAAGGACACAGGCCCGAAAAATTAAAGACTTCCCGCGGAAATCATAAACCATTAATCCACCCAGAAGTCGCGGGCTATAATAATAATAATAATAATGTAGTCTATAGTAATTTCATCGGAAATGATATTATTAAATTGAACTTATTGAAGCGGATTAAAAGATTAAAGCAACGCAGTTTATTATTCAGTAATATATAATAGGTATCAACATGAATGTGCAATGAACACACTATTATAGAAGTGTATGTACTTGTGTAGCTAGTAAGTTTTTTTTCTTTTTTTAAATCCATTAGGTACAAGTTAACCCTTGACTGCGGTCTCACCTGATGGTAAGTGATGATGCAGTCTAAGATGGTAGCGGGCTAATACTTGCTATAGTTTTGTGGTTAGTGACTAGTGGTTAGGTAATAAGGGTTGGCAACATTGATGTAGAATTTTGTTGGCAACATTAAAATAGTATTCTGTGTTATACCTGCTGTTGTAGTTATCTAACCATTTATTTTACTTTGACAATAAGCACGCCTATGAAGTGTCATAAATATTGACAGGCTCAATAGACGCATATAGTTTTTTACAATAGTGAAGCAACGTGTCCTTTTATCCGATATTTCTGTATATGTAACTCGTACGCTCATTTGTTCGAGTAATTAGTTACAAGTAGATACGACTTTCCGATTCAAAATAGTCACGGAGCTGCAACACTAGCTCTCTTGATATCTTTGGCGATGGATGGTTTCTATGACCTGACGGATTCATGTACATTTACATAAATGATTTATTTTAATATATACATTAATATACTTAGTACCTAATTGAAACGCTTGGGTAGATATGTTTATAAATCAATAAAAAAATGTTGAGCAAAGATAAATATCAATGTGTCAATTCGATTCAAACTTATTCATAAAGAAAGTCGATTGTTATCAAAACTCGACTGACTTCGACACGGGCTTGACTCTAATATGAAATTTCGCATGTTGCCATTAATAAAAATTCGCTTTGCAGTTAAAAATCACGTAATAATGATAATACCTGTTCAGTGTTCATAACACAATCATCGTTACAGCATCTTGCAAATCTGCGCAAGCTGATATCGGTTTATCTGCTAGCTTTTTACATAATGATCTTGCGATATCTGAAATCTTGAATATTGATAAGTTTTAATGAGCCAAACCGACGAATATTTATTATTAACATTCAAAAAATGGCATCGATTTATGCTTAATTCATTATGTACAAATTTTTTATACATACAAACGAAGTAATAAAAAAACAACGTCCAGTCAAGATTATTTTAATTTAACATATTAAAATTAACAATCTTTATTCAAATTCTTATAATCTACGAGCGTAATATATAATTAAGTCTAAAATAATAAATGCTTTTTGGTTTCACGCTTATGATAATATAGCCGTAGAGCTGAAGTGAGAATTTGCAAAGGTGCTTGATAAATGACGAAAGTTTGCAATACTCAGCTGACACCATCTTATTATCGTATACATATAGGTATGCTGTAAACTGAATATTTAAGACTAGACCTGTAATGCGATTATCTGAGAAAGTTAATCAAATGTATAATTCGAACAGTTTAAGGAGTTCATAGATGCTTGCATATCAAAATGCTTCTTTAAATTCCTTAAAAAGTTAGAATTAGCCGTTTGACAAACGTAACCATACATTTAAAGCTCTCAAACGACTACGATTTTCATATACAATCGGGCATCTGTCCTTAAATCGTCTCTGTAGCAAACATAAGGAAGTTAAAACATTTAATTCTACAACTTTCACCATTTCTAAAGCACCAGCTGCCTCAAATCTTCGTGCAAGCTCCCGGACTATAGATATACAACAATTTAAAATTAAAAAAATATATTTAAAACATGGCAGTGTTTTTAATAAACCTAATAATTATACGTTTTGCGTATCTATTTCTTGAAACTTCTTTCGTGGTTGGTTTTTGTTAGTTATATACGGGAGGAGGTTTAGTTGTGCCATCGGAAAATATACTAATACCTCTGCGGAGCTTATTGGATTTGAACTCAAAGGGTTTGAAAGGAACTCGCGAAGAGGGTCTTAAGTATAGATCGAATATAGACTGGGTAGTTTTAGTCGCCGGGGCTACAGTACTCGTAGATGTAGGTTTCGAGGCTTCAGCACTCAAAGTTGACAGTTTCTGTGTAGTAGAATAAAATCTAGTAATAGAAGTCACAGTTGAGTTAGGTCTTGTCCACGTGACAGCAGGTCTAGGCGTTGTCAAAGTATTGTTACGTGGTTCTTCCCTAACACGCCATGATGACCAGGAGCGAAGCGTTGTCGATGGTCTACTTGTACTTTCTGGTCTAATCGTTGTCTGAGAACTCCTAATTGTTTCTGATTTACTGGTAGCCTGTGATCTACTAATTGTCTCGGTTCTATTTACCTGTAGTTTGTTTGTGGTAACTGGTCTGCTTAAAGTTTGCAGTCCACTGGATGTTAGTGGTTTGCTTGTTGTTTGAGGTCTACTGCTTGTAGTTGGTAGTCTACTGGTTGTCTGAGGCCTTTTTGTAGTCTGCGATGCACTTGCAGTTACAATACTTCTGTTAGTCTGCCTTATAATAGTGGACTCGGCTTTATTTACAGTATGTGGTCTACTAGTTTCTATTCTGCTTGAAGACTGTAGTCTACTATTAGTCTGAGGTTTACTTGTAGTCTGTGATATACTAACAGTCTGAGATCTACTAGTAATCTCCGTCCTATCTACAATCCTTAATTTACTTACAGTCTCTGGTCTTCTCGTAGTTTGGGTTTTGACCACAATCTCCGTTCTGTTAACACTCTGTAGTAAACCCTCTTTTTTTATTTTGATGGCATTTTCATTTACTTGTGTTGCATTTAAAGTTCCACTCATAGGCGTAGTTCTAGGAGTTGTTGTCTCTATTTTAAAGGTTCTCCTATTAAAATCGTTGGTATAAGGCTTTGCAGTTGTTGGAACGGTTTGCTTTTCTGTACCTGGTTGTATGGCAGTCGTACTTTTATAATCATTTAGATTAGTATTAAATCGTTGCCTGGATATAGTTTTGTATCGTCGTGTACTGTACGAAGCAGTAGAACGTTCTGTGCTGGGATCTTCAGTGCTAATGTCGTCAGTTAAATACCGAGCTCGGCTTCTTTGCGCCGTTGCAGGTATTTTCGTTAATATTTCTAACCGTTCCCTGCGTGATGTAAAATCTTCTTCAGGAGAATAGGGTAATGCCAATTTCGTGGTCGGTTTTGCTGTGGAGAAAGAAAATTCTTTTATATAATTTCCTCTTGTATCTTGGAAGGATGGATTTTTTGTTGTTGATTCAGTCGATGGTTTGGCAGTATTTACACTGAAAATACGACTAAGAAAAGGGTTCTGCCTTAAATCCGCAATAGATAAATTTGTGACTTCATCTGTTTGTGAAGATTGACTTGATTCTCGTATATTAGAATTCACTTCCGGGCCATCCAACCATCCAATTTGTTTTGAAGAACTTAGAGAAGATACTACGGTTGCAGTAAAGCCCCTATTTTGGCCAAAATCTGTCACTCCAAATGGCGATTCCGTCCTAGATTTGACATTAAAACCAGGCAATGAATTCAGGAAAGGATTTTGAGCCAAATCATCGTAACTTAATACTGCACTTGAAGAGCTTTCTTCCAGTTGTGGTGTTTTTACGTGATACCGACTGAAATCATTCGGGTTTATTTCTTGCGAACGAAATTCACTCAGTGACTTTGAAATCACAGACGGGGATAAGTTTAAGAATATATTGTGCGATAAATCTTCATTTAGAGAAAAACTACGTTCAGAGTTTCGTCTCACTGGAGCAGGAGTAGTCTTGCTGGTTTCCTGATCATCGCTGAATCTATTTTTTAAAAACAGCGGTTGTGAGAATGTTTTCTTGCGGCGGAACTGGTTCGATTCAATTTTTTTAGGTGAAGGAGGTTTTATTCCTCTTAAAGCTGGGTCTAATGTTGTCATAGACGCCGTCCGTGAAAAGGCTTCTGTGAAATAAGACCGTTGCTTTCCACTCACAGCACCCGGTAGCTGAAGGTCATCGATGTTGTCCAATTTGAAATTCTGCCAGCTGGATTGTTTATTATTTTCATAATATTTTTTTTCGAATTCCTCAACGTAGTTACCTTGGAATATAGAATTGATGGAGAGGTACCTCGGTGTTACCGCGTTTTGGTATGGATTATTCACGACTTTTGGTTTCGAATCATAATATCTTACGTCTGATTTGAGATGTCGAGCTCTGTCGTCGAATTTGATTGGGGTGTTTTTGAGGTGTTTGTCGCAATCGACGATGTATTTCTTGGCGTTTTGCTTGCAGAAGTGGGGGTAGACCACCCAGGCTAGGAAGCCGTCGCCCTGGAGGCGGGTGTGCTCTTTATGGATTCGTAAGGCGCACTGCACATCGTCCGAGATGTCCTCGTCGCGGAAGGCGGAGCAGGGCGCACCGCAGGCTTTGCCCGGCCCGCACCAGTACAGCTCGCTGATTTGCAGCAAGCCGTGGTCTCCGCTGCCGTAGTTCTGCGCTGCCGTGTCGTAGCGCGACTCGTGGTAAGCGATGCACACCCAGGTGGCTATGTGCTCTTTGTCAACACCGAGCAGTTGCAGATCCCGCGCGAGCTCACAGCGATCGTAAATACGCCCCGTGGCCAGCCCGGTCAGCGCGCCCATCAGCAACGCGACGGCGAACATTTTAAAGTGCGTCCGCGCATCGACCGCACGCTATTTTATTTACGCGAAGGCACTACGCGCGCCGGCCAAGTGTGTCGCGCCCGTATTAACCGTAATCTTAATTATTGTGAGCCGAGTTAAACGCCGATCATTTTAGCGCAGCGATATCGGCTAATGGGCGATCGCAGGCTGCGGGAGTGCTAGCGATGCGCCCCGGCCGCACGCGCGCGGCGACGAGACGAGCACAGATGACACCGGCTCACCTTGGCGGGACCGCGTCACGGCGATTGTCAACGTCCGTGCAAGTATTCCATTAAAATCGGTTAATATAACTTGAAACGTGACTATTTTTAAAACAGTTCGCGGAAAGGTAAAGGTCACGTTAAAAAATATCCAGCCTCTCGACGAAACGACGCACACGCAGTCTGTGTTTGTGCTCATTGAGTTATTAATTATTATATAACACAAAGCGATGATAGCCCATGACTTAGACGTGCGACTTCCTATTCGGATGGTCACGGGTTCGCTCCCCGGCACGCCTACCTCTAACTTTTCGAAGTTATGTGCATTAAGAAATTACATATCACTGGCATTAAATGGTGAAGAGAAAAATCGTGAAGAAACCTGCCCGTCCGTGAGTTCTTCATAATGTTCTCAAAGGTGTGTGAAGTCTTCCAATCACAGGTCAGGTGGTACAGTGGTTTGAAGCTAATAACCTACTCCTCAATGGAAAAAAGACAAAGTGTATCAAATTTACATTACCTAATGTCAAACAGGTAAAAACCACTGTACAACTTGATCATGAGGAATTAGATTTAGTGGATACCGCTGTTTTTCTCGGAATAACGTTAGATGCTAAACTCCAATGGGGCCATCACATTAATGACTTATCGAACAGGCTTAGTTCTGCTGCATACGCGGTTAAAAAGATTCGCCAGTTAACAGATATAGAAACGGCGAGATTAGTTTATTTTAGTTACTTTCACAGCATTATGTCATATTATGGTATATTATTATGGGGTAATGCTGCTGATATTAATTCTGTTTTTGTGTTGCAGAAGAGGGCTGTTCGAGCCATATATAATATGGGACCAAGGCAGTCACTAAGAGATAAATTTAAAGAAATCAATATTATGACAGTGCACAACCAATATATATTTGAAAATTTAGTACACGTGCATAAGCACATTGATAAATTCAAGAAGAAAAGTGATTGTCATAATGTCAATACTAGACATAAAAATAAACTTGTAATGCCTGTTTCTAGGCTTAGTAAAACTAGCAATTCATTTGTTGGAAACAATGTCCGCTACTATAATAAGCTCCCAGAAGACATGTTGAAGATGTCTCTGAATAGGTTCAAAGTTAATGTAAAACGTAAACTCATTAAAAAATCTTATTACCATGTAAAGGACTACTTAAACGACAAGGAAGCCTGGCAATAATTTGCTCTAATGTCTCTGATAGTTCCTTAGTAAGAATATTTGTGAGATGGTGATAATAAAAATAAAAAAAAAACCGGCTGAGTTTGTTGTGGGCTCTTCTCAGACCAGGGCGCGTTTGGAACCCTCGTAGCTTTAGTTTTAAGATACCGTTACCCATTATCACCATCATGCTTTTTAAGTACTTATGTAATTTTTAGACGAAAATAAGTGTACCTACAGTGTACCTATATTTAATAAATAAATGACTATGACTATGACTATGACTAATCCGTACTTGGCCAGCTTGGTGGACAATTACAAAACCTTATGATTCCGAGAAGAGACTCGTGCTGAGAAGCCGGCAATAGGTTGTTTGATGATGATTGTATTACACGTCATAATATGGAAAGGGAGGCTAGTGGGCTGCGACCTTCAAGGACGGGGTCGCTCGTCTAGCGAGTAACATCGTGAGGGGTCAATGGGGTCAGGGGTCAGAGGTGAGCCGTCGACCTCTGCCTGATTTAGAGAGGAGTGTAAATATCACAACTGATGAGAAGCGGACGGCATGAGTGACTATGCGCATGCGCAATATTTAACCGCTGGGAACACATCTTTAACTTTGTTTTTCGTCTAAATAACTTTGGCTTTTTGGATCCAGTTATATTATCCCAAAAATAAGTGTAATGGCACGTAATAGTATGGTAATTATTACTTAGTTCATAAAAAATATGCGAAAATTAAATATTATTAAATAAAAACAAATCTTCATAAATATTCTATTTAAACCTAAATCTAAATCAGGTGAACTAACACTTGGTGGCATGTCTTTGCCGGTAGGGTGGTAACTAGCCAGCTAGACTTTACGTGCTCTCCGAGGCACGGGGGTGTAACACCACCAACTTCCTAACTCCGGGCTAGTACTGAGAATTTCTTGTCAGAAGAACCCAATACTTGTTATGGACACAGGGACCTTTCTAGCTTCAGTCCGCTCATCGCCGCACTGAGATATCGAGGCTCGATAACATAAATATTTGCGATGAAACCAGGCGTGTTACATCGCATTCACCGGCGCGGCGCGTCGAGCTCAAACGAATCTTATTATTTATTTATTAGGTATCTCTATATAATAATCCTATATTTATCGAATTCAATACGATTCGCGATTCGATTCGGGGCGCCACGTGTCTTCCAGGCTTTATTCATCATATACATGGAAAAGTGTGTCTGTCTGTCGGTCTGTCTGTAACCTTTTCGCGGTGTACTAATTTAACCGATTTCTATACAACTTGATACTGAGAATTTTTTGTCAGCAAAACCCAATAAGTTGCTACTCAATAGGCCGGCCGGGGAATCAACCCAAGACCTCGTCATCCGCAGTCGAACACCTGCACATAGTCGTCGGGGAGTGACGTAGTGGCTACTTTTATCTCAAAAAATCGCTAAGATATTTTAAAAACATGTGGTCTATTGCGAGTCAGGCTAGTTCGTACCACGGTACCACCACACAATATAAGTTAATTTGGTAAATAACAATAAAGATGTCATAACAACATTATGCTACGAATTAACATGGCTTACATAATTATGGCGCTATGCTGGTAAGTGGTAGGTGGTAGCGCCTGACAAACAATTCGACACCCTATGAGTCTCACTGCGTGGTATTCCTCATTGCTGAGGGTCGTGACCCCTCTCCATTAATCTCATAATGGTAGGAGTTTTCTTGTGATAATAATGCGGTGGGTTCCCACATCCTTCCGCATACGAATCTATAACTAGAGTATTGAACTCTTAGGTTTTTGTAACGATTATTATGAGATGAAAGTCGTAATAACTGGGACCGACGGCTTAACGTGCTCTCCGAGGCACAGAGGAAACGAAAAGGCCAAATTTGGACATCCACATTCGGTCACCCATCCAGCTACTGACTTGGGTCAACGTTGCTTAACATTCGCAATCGACTGATATGCGTTGTCAGAACTAGGCCACTCGTCTCTTTGCTCTAACCTATGAGTACGGAAACCTAATTATCGATTTTCGGATTTTTTCCTATAATAATTGTGCTGGGAGACAAAAAAAAAATCTACTTGCCAAATTTTATCATTCTAGTTCAACGGGAAGTAAGTACCTACCCTATTGATTTATTAGCGGGTGCCAAAATATGCAAAATATTTGATCTTAATTTTAACTTGATACATCCACGCGTTCCCGAGAAAATGGTGATTGACAGACAAGAAATGATACTGTAAGGGTTCCTTTTTACCTCTAGAGGTACGGAACCCTAAAAACCTCAAACGACGCGGATCAATTTGCGCAAACTTAAGTAAGGTACCTACTTATTGTAAGTATGTATTCATAACGCAGACCAAATTCATAAAATTAACCCTTTAGGTGCAATAAGAGAAAGTTGTGGATAATAAACCGACGAACGGTGACAGTAGTCCTTTTATGGAATAAAATATCGACTTTCCAAAAAGCTATATTCAATAAGAAAGCTACTTTAACCGCCATGGAATCTTAAAATTTCTTCTTTCTTACGAAATTTCACCGCAGTTTGCGTCATCCGGTGACAGAGGGGCTGGCTCATTTTTGCACTAAGAATATCGAAAGCCTGGCTATCTGTCTAGCGCGGGACTGCCACTGCCATTCTTGACACCATTCTATTTTTACTTATAATAACTAGTGGTTCGCCCCGAACTGAGACCTCGCGGCGCCATCTATTGACATCATCGTGAAGTTCTGTTAAAAATACTGAAGCTCATTAAAAATTAAATAATTTCGTTTCCTTACAATATTTATCTAATTTTAGTATTTGTTGTTGTTGTTCAAGTAGAGGATATAACTCAAATAATTGATCAAGTTTCAGGCTCAGCCTTTCAGAAAATTTAGAGTTCTGAGGTCAACTTTGGACGTTAGAAAATCTCCACTTTGAAAGCCCCCCATTTCGTCAATTTTTTGGACTCTATTTCTAATTATCTTTAAAATGATATACCGCAACCCTATGTAACCCTATAAAAATATTTTACTTCGCATTCACTTCTATGAGAGCCAGAGAGAGAAATAAAGATTTTTAAGATAACTTTTTAAGCCATATTGGGCTGGAGGCCATTGGTTTACATATTATATTTAAAGCTGAAGTAATTACGTTCAGTAATTCAGAAGTTATAATGCTCTGACGGACGGACGGACGGACGGACAAGTGCAAATTCACTCAAGTAGAGTTAGAGACCTTCGCTTCGCTCGGTCAATTAGACTAGCTGATGCCAGCGACTTCGTCTGCGTGGATTGAGGTTTTTATTTGGTTCCCGCGGGAACTCTTTGTTTTTCCGGGAGGAAAGGTAGCCTATGTGTTATTCCAGTACCAAATTGCATCCAGATTCCATCCATCTTTCCAAACATTCGCATTCATAATATTAGTATAAAGAGTATCCATACTTCCATACTATCCATACTATTATACTACATATGAAAGTAAAATTCCAAGAAGAAACATTTTTTTTCTTAAATAAGAGACATTAACCATCAACAACGACTGCCCTCATTCGACTGACAGCCAGCGTTCTGGGCACATTGCCTCATTGCAGCGGCATAGATGATATTTTTTTAATGCTTAGTTTTTAATTTAGATTTTAATGAATCTTGTTAACATTGCATATAATCCGAACTTAATAAATAAATAATTTTGTCAATAATAAAAAATTAAAAAGAACACAGAAAAAGATTCCGACGAATTGAGAACCTCCTCCTTTTTTTTGAAGTCGGTTAAAAAAAGAAAAATAGTTGACCGGATAGGGAAGCATCTCTTTGTAGTAGATTTAAAAAAAAAACTATTTAAAAGCCGAGCCACATGAGTAAAGAAACTTACTCATGTGGCCGAGCTCAAAAATCGAAATGACTATACTGTGATGATTCGATATTTAAAATAGATTGATGGTTCAATCCATCAATCATCATAATATTATTTACTAGAATGTTATAATGCTGTATTTTAATCTATCTATCTATCTATCTATATCTTCTATCTATCTATTTATATAAAAATGAAACTAGTTTTCCTTGGTCACGTTATCACGCGTGAATGGCTGGACCGATTTCACTAATTCTTTTTTTGTTGCATTTGTTATTATTAGGAGAAGGAAAAAAATATTAAGAAAATCTCTCAGAAATATTGAAAAATATCCATTTAATTTTGCATACTAAGGCGGTACGAAGTTCGCCGGGTCAGCTAGTTTTCAATAAAACCTAAGTAACGGGTATCTATTATTTCAACTACAAAGCATACCTTCCAGTTATATGGGTAAAGGTAGGTATATAAAGCAAGCTACTCGTACCATAGGTCGGAGCTCAATAAGCTACTATAGATGCACTCGCAATATCAATTCAATCACAGATTTTAGACATAGTTCGGAATGGATTGTCTCTTTGGCGAAAATAATCCTCCTGTACACCCATTACACTAATCCATTATTATCCATACTAATATTATTATACTATATGCTACGCTATAACGGCCTATCTTTTCTGCCGAATTTTATGTTTGGTGTAGAGGTAGGTTACATCCCGAGGAAACTACCTACTACTTTTAATCCCGGACAAATTAAAGAGTTCCGGACCCGGCCGGGGATCGAACCCGAGAGGATCAATATCAAGTCGCATTTGTCTCTGAAATATTATAGGTTATAGGACAAGGCCAGAGGGGAGACACGTGCCGGCGGCGCGGTTGAAATGAAATGAAATGAACTAATTCACTAGAAAGTGCGCTGATTCTCTCTCACTGCGTCGTATTCCTCATTGCTGAGGGTCGTGACCCCTTTCCATTAATCACATAATGGCAGGGGTTTTTTGGGATAATAATGCGGTGGGTTCCCAGGCATTTCGGCATACAACTTGACTAAGAGTGTGGGTATTATTTCAAATCTTAGCTTTCTAACGATTATCATCAGATATTAGTGATAATAACCGGGACCGACGCCTTGACGTACTCTCCGAAGCACGGAGGAAACGAAAAGGTAAATTCGGTCATCCACCCAGTTACTAATTTGGTCAACGTTGCTTAACATTCGCAATCAACTGATATACCTACGTTGTCGCAACTAGGCCACTCGTCCGGTCGTCCCTCAAACTCCCCTCAAACCCTCGTTGCGCTGATTCTGGTGACACGTCAAAAAGAAGATAAAAATATTTTCATCGCACACCTATTCTCGCTTCGACTCTCGACCTACTTCGATGCAATTTATTCAGAGTCGGTGTCGGGAACTTTTTAAGCCTTCCCAGGTGCAGAGAATAAAATCCATACTAATATAAAAAATCCATTTTATATTTGTATCCAGCAAATTTCCTAATAAAATAATACGTGACCAATTAGTCATCACTCATCAGCTATTCTCGGATTGAATATCATTAATTGTTCATTAATAAATGATTAATTCTAATCAATCAAAAACGTCCTCTCGACCGAATTTCGGCCACAGCGGCTAATTTCCAATGAGATTAGCCATCTGCCCGGAAGAAATCAATGCATTACTGATGCATTGGTCCACGCAAATAAAGATGAGCTTTTTCCGATGGGCACCTATGAAATGAAATGATTTATTTATTTAACGTAGGGCAACTTGTGCCACTTACGAAATGTCATGATTCAACCGCCGGTTCGGTAAGCAAATTCTACTGAGAAGAAGCGGCAAACTCAGCAGTTGCTCTTTTTTAAAAGAAAAATAATTTATTTATTTTATTATCCACTGTATAGCGTGGCGACAAACGGCACCAGCGCGTCTTTACTTTATTTTATTTTATATAGTACTAGCTGACCCGGCGAACTTCGTACCGCCTTAGTACCTATGCAAAATTAAATGTATATTTTTCAATATTTCTGAGAGATTTTCTTAATATTTTTTTCCGTAAGAACCGTCTCCTAATAATAACAAATACAACAAAAAAAGAATTAGTGAAATCGGTCCAACCATTCACGCGTGATGCCGTGACCAAGGAAAACGGGTTTCATTTTTATACATATAGATTTAATGAGGTATTATGTAAATAAACTATTATGCAGGTAGAAAGTAATAACTAATAAGTGATGTTTATTTGGCACTTAGCTTAATCTATCTATCTATCTATCTATATCTATATCTATATTCTATATATATATTATATTATTATATATATATAAAAATGAAACCCGTTTTCCTTGGTCACGGCATCACGCGTGAATGGCTGGACCGATTTCACTAATTCTTTTTTTGTTGTATTTGTTATTATTAGGAGAAGGTTCTTACGGAAAAAAATATTAAGAAAATCTCTCAAAATATCAGTTTACAGCACCGACGCAATGTCGCCTGCTTATCGGTTTTTTATCGTATATACCATGGAGAGTGTGCTCAGGAACTTCACAACCTTGTTCCTCCTTCCCCGTTCTACCACAGAACAGCGAGAAACCGTCTGCGTTGGCATCCTTATGTGGTTGATGTTCAATCTGCCCGCACAAAACGTTTTTGCTCGACGTTTCTGATCCGAACCGCTAGGGTGTGGAACACCCTCCCAGCGCACGTGTTTCCTGCCACGTATAACTTAGGTACCTTCAAGGCAAGAGTGAATAGGCATCTTATAGGCAAGCGCGTTCCAACCTAGACCTCATCATTGCTTTGCACTAAGCATGATTGTTGTCAAGCGCAAGCCTATCTCACAATAAAAAAAAAAAAAAAAAAAAAACAAATAAATCATCTATCTACCTATTTCTAAACTTACTTAAACACTGTTTTTTTGAAAGAAAATATAGTACCAGTATATAATTTTTTTTTACAAAAATAGTGTCTAGCTAAGGTTCCTGGACCCCAAACTAGGATAAATGATGATGAATGAATGAATGAATGAATATTCTTTTATTGTACACCACAAAGGAAAATATACAATAGTAAACTTAGCTTATAACAAAGTAAGTATACAATTTGGCGGCCTTATCGCTACACAGCGATCTCTTCCAGGCAACCCATGGTTTAAAAGGACAAAGCTACATACAACCGATGGTGCAGAAATAACAAAATAAATAAAAATATTTATATAAAGCAACAAATTATAATACATATATACATATAATCTAAAATAAATAAAACATCAAAGTCATAAATACTACACACATAATATATAAATAAACATACATACATACATACATACATACATACATACATATATATATATATATATATATATATATACTCACAAATAAATAAACGTAAGCCTGTAGGCTGGATGGGATGGGATATAGGATGATGTAGAATGTTACAAACTACGAGTACAATATCAAATATGTAGCTAATACACAATACATGCGTAATGAAACAAGAATTACAATGGGTTGTGGGCAATGTGGGCTGTCGAATGCGAAGCCAATTTCTTCTATGCAATTTCGGCATAATGAAATTCGTGAATATTATGCATGGATTTGTACGTTGTACGTTGGTTGCCCGCGACTTTATCCGCATGGATTGAGGTTCTTTGGTTAACGCGTGAACTCTTTAATTTTCTGGAATGAAAAGTAGCCTATAGCTATGTGTCATTCTAGACTCTCTCTCTAGTGGGATAATCTCTGTGCTAAATTTCATCCAGATCCATGTGGATGTGAAAGTTTGGATGGATGGATGTATGGATGTATGGATGGATGTATGGATGTTGGTACTCAATCACGCGCCAACGGCTGAACGGATCTGGCTGAAATTTGGCACAGAGATAGATTATAGTCCATCCAAACTTTCGCATTTATAATACGAGTATTAGTATAGATTTTATGTTAAATGTTTGTCGGTCCTGCGCCTGATCTCTCTCCGGTAGTGTCAGATTTTGCGTCCCATCGTGTTATGAGAGTAAAGGAACAGAGAGTGCACCTTTGTATGCGTACACACTTGTGCACTATAATATCTCCCGCGCAGATTCGGTGGTTTATTGGGTGGGGAGGACATATATTATTATTATAAAACTGTATCGTATATCTGTATCACCTTTTGATCGCTGTGCATCATGTCGATTGTTTATATTTTAAATAAATAAATAAATAGCTAGCTGAACCACTGGTCGCATCGGGCTGAAATTTGTCATACACCAAAGGCAATTTGCTAATAAGAGTATGCGCTAAGAAAGGATTTTGTATATGCCACCCAAAACGGGGTAGAAATAGGGGTTTGTAGTTTTTAATCGAACTTAGGAGAAGACATGGGCAAAAGCTTGTTATTTTTATAAAAATCAAATACCTAACTATTTTTGGGACCCGTTTCGAACCCGAGACTTGTCATCCGCAGTCTAATTAATAACCACTATGATATGCTACTCGTATACGCTATGCAGTGCCACGAGGCAAGTTCACCAACCAATCAATATGTACTGAATATTATATTAACATCAAGGGCGCCTTGAAATGGCAAACCTAAATATTTAACAGACGACTCGTGTCACGTGCAACGTAGGTAGACTAGATTCACCTAGCACTATTGATTTCAGGGCGGCGTATTATCGATTGCATGTTCAATATAAGGCAGTACTGCCTCGAAACAGACACGTGTTTGACGTGCTAACTCTCTTTTCAAACTCGTATTCAGTATAAGGCACTCCACATTATTATATTACTCGACATTAGGCATTAATGTCCCAAGAAACACTGCCACCATTATGTGATTAATGGAAAGGGGTCACGACCCTCAGCAATGGGGAATACGAAGAGAAGAGAGAAGGATTAAATGGCTTAATAATAAAATACTTTCGTACGAATATTATAAACACGAAAGTGTATATGTCTGTCTATCACGGCCCATATTTCAACCGATTTCAATGGGTATAGATTAAATTAGTGTTCCCGCGGGAATCCAAAAACCTTAATCCACGAAGACAAAGTCGCGGGAATCATCTAGTACACCGCCACCACGACTACAGCCCATTAACGTCTTACAGCTGGGCACAGGCCTCCACTCGCATAGGAGAGAGGTAATTAGAGCTGCTGAGCTTAGCAATGCGGGTTGGCTAACTTTAACGATTATTAACATGTTAGTGAATAGTGATAATAACCTGGACCGACGAGGCACAGGCACACAGGGGTGAAACACCGCCAACTCCCTAACTCCGGGCTAGTACTGACAATTTCTAGTCAGAAAAACCCAATACTTAATTATGTCTCGAGTCTCGACCCGGGACTCTAAGCCGGGACCTCGTCGGCCGCAGTACACCACTAGACCACCGAGGCAGTTTGGTAAGTAGTAAAACTACAATGTAACTGGATGATATATTTTATTTTTGACGACCTCCGTGGCGCAGTGTGTAGCGCTGTTGCCTTAACGTGCGGAGGTCCCGGGTTCGATCCCCGGCAGGGTCCCAGGGTTTCCCTGGTCTGGCCTGGTGGGAGGCTTCGGCCGTGGCTAGTTACCACCCTACCGGCAAAGACGTGCCGCCAAGCGATTTAGCGTTCCGGTACGATGCCGTGTAGAAACCAAAGGGGTGTGGGTTTAATATAACTGCCATGCCCCTAACAGGTTAGCCCGCTACCATCTTAGACTGCATCATCACTTACCATCAGGTGTGATCGCAGTCAAGGGCTAGCTTGTAGTGGATTAAAAAAAATATATATATATATGACACTATTATGAGGACTACGTATGTTGCAAGTGACTTCGACCTCGTGAATCGTGATTGATCCCCGCGGGAACTCTATTATGCAGCTTACAATGAAGTAATCAATGGCTGAATGCCAGCCTATATCCGCGCATTGCTGGAGCCTGGAGCGAATCAAATCCACGCTTCTTATCTTTTAAGTGCATAATCTTCCATAGTACCTAAAGTATTCTTCCGTCAGCTATTCACAAATCAATTTAAGATGAAAGAAAATTAAAAATGTTCATTTACCGTAAGAAATTTCGATATCTCAATAACAATGAACGATAGGTGAAAAATTTAAATTTTAGGGTTCCGTACCTCAAAAGGAAAAAACGGAACCCTTATAGGATCACTTTGGTGTCCGCCCGTCTTTTTTTTTAATTTATCCACTATATAAGCTAGCCCTTGACTGCGATTTCACCTGATGGTAACTCCATTGATGATGCAGTCTAAGATGTCTAGACAGACAGTCCGTCTGTCTGTCTAGACCCTTCTTCTCAGGGACGCATGGAGGTATCAAGCTGAAATTTATATCAAATACTCAGGTCTACTGTTCCTTGGAGCTGTGAAAAAATCAATTTTCTAAGCCAACGCAATCAAAAGATACAGTCGTTCATGCTGCAAATTTTCGACACTCGCAATAGTCCAGTCATTATATCATATACATTTGGAAATGCAAGTGAACCGAGAAAGCAAAATTTTGGATATTACATGGGGGAGGCCTAGAAAAGCTTTACTTTAAATTGTCGACCAAGATTTCCTTTGACATGCATTTTTCGCCATCTCGAAAAAAGAGGTAAATTCAGTTTTTTCACAATAACCCGGTTCTCCGTTGAGATACGAAAGTTTTCATACAATACTTTTTTGTTGCTTTTTTACGATCTACAATTAAGCTCCTTTACATTTTTCACCTCTAATCAAACAAAACCATACACTACCTAAGTTGATGGTTTTTTTTCGATTATCTCAATAACGATGAACGATAGGTGAAAATTGTAAACGCCCTTAATTGTAGATCGCAAAAAATTTAACAAAAAAGTATTGCATCAAATGAATTTTTGTGAAAAAACTGAATTTACCACTTTTTTCAAGATGGCGGAAAATGCACATTAGGAAATTGTGGTCGAAAATTTGAAGTTAAGCTTTTCTTTTCTTTCTCCCCCACGTAATATCCAAAATTTAGCTTTCTCGGTTCACTTGCATTTTTAACCCGTTTTTTCCGACGTAATGACTGGACTACAAGGGAATCAAAACCTATGTAGGGTACTTCCTGTGAACTCAGAATCTTGCAATTTGTTACGAAGCAACGTCTTATAGCACAGATAATGGAAAAATTGCGAAAAGCATACATTTTTTGTTACATCATATAATAAAAATATTTTTAATAATTTTAAACTTACTAATGTTATGGATTTCATTTAGCAATATAAATACCATAACTTTTACTTACCTACAGGGTTACCTACAGGTACGGAACCCTCGGTGCGCGAGTCCGACTCGCACTTGACCGGTTTTTTATTTTTTTGACCGGTTTACCCACACTAAGTAATCCTCTGTATCGTGGGTACCTATTTCGCATTAAACTTGGTAAGATTTACAGTGCTTAGTTGTCGGTCGGTAGTCTTAGATAACCCCGACATAATATTGTCGACCGAATTTCGGCCACGGCGGCCTATCTATATTAGCCATCTGCGCGGGAGATATTATAGTGCACAAGGGTGTGCGCATACGCAGGTGCACTCTCTGCTCCTTTACTCTCGGGATAGGACGGAAAATCGGACACGACCGGAGAGAGATCGGTCGACGGCTTTACGTGCTCTCCGAGGCACGAAGGTGAACCACCGCCAACTTCCTAACTCCGAGCTAGTACTGAGAATTTCCTATGAGAAAAACCCATTACTTGTAATGGGTTTTTTAATATTGAATTAACAGGACACCAAATTTTGAATCGATCAGACATAAACGACAAAAGAATGCTTCATCAAACTTGACCTAATTATTATCATACTTATAGCTAATTGACATTCTGACTTTTTTTCTATATAAATAATAGTAGAATACCTATTTCGAGATTTGTAACATTTTGCCATTCAAGTCATATTTGACATCGTCGCGACGCGACAGTGTCAAACAGTAACTGACCCTTCACGTGGCCTACGTTGTCGCGTAGAATACGTCTGTCATTTTTTATGGCGTCGTTTCGCGTTGCGTCGCTTCTGTCGCTTTACTCGCTGTCCTAGGTGAGCGACAGAAGCGACGCGACGCGAAACGACGCGATAGAAAATGACAAACTTGTCTACATTCGCTTCTGGCGCTCATCTAGGACAACGGTTTTTGAAGTGAAAACTTCTTTAGGCCCGTTGAGCACTTTTTGGTAGGGGGTAAAAATGTGGAACGGTGACCGACACCGTTCTTCTTAAGACAAAAGGTCTTAAGTATAGCTACATATAGATCATTCGAAAATTAAACCTTAATGCCTTGATTTTAAGGTTTATATTTTAAATATTTTTATAAAAATGTGGAACGCGTGACCGACACAGTTCTTCTTGAGACGAACGGTCTTAAGTATAAATATAATACACTCGTAATTAAAATTGAATGCCTTAGTTTTAAGGTATATATTTTAATTTTTTTTAAATTAGAAAAAAAATATATTTAAATATTAGTTTTCACTTCGATCGGCAGTCCCTATGACTGCCAATTTTCTTTTGACCGTACCGTATCGTACCATCTGCTACTATTTATTATGTAGCATCTTTGTGAGCTATAATATTTTTAGGACAACGGGTCGGTGTTGGTGAGCTTACGTAAGACTTACCAACGCACGTGAACATCTCCATAGCACCAGTTAACAGACAGCCGTCGTCGCGGTTGATGCCGCGCGTCGCGTTCAGACAGAAGCAGCCCTGGTGGTTGTCCAGGAGCCAGTCGTTGGCCGCGAACCTCGCCACCGGTATGCCTTTGTACGACGAGTCGTATTGGTACCGGAGTTCTACTGACCTGATACCACAAATATCATCTTCATCATCATCATTGGGTGCCATCTTTAAATTGAAGTTTTGCGGTCAGCAGGTGAAATGAAAATACACTTGGACACATACACCACTACAGTCCATTAACGTCCCACGGCTGGGCACAGGCCTTGACTCTCATAGGGGAGAGGGAATTAGAGCTTAGACCCACCACGCTGCTCCAATGCGGGTTGGTGATGATAACTGGGACTGACGGCTTAACATGTTTTCCGAACCACGGGGGTGATACACCTCCAACTTCCAACTACGGGCTGGTACTGAGGGTTTCTTAACTAAAAACCCCCAATACCTAACTTTTTTATTCTTGACCGGGAATCGAACCCAGGACGCCGTGATCCGCAGTCGACCATGTTAACCGCTACACCAACTAGGCAGAAACATATATTAAGATAGAACAGTATCCTATTCTGTGATTAAGGAAAGAAGCTATACAATAAGCGGGCTGCATCAGCTAATAAAAGTATAATTAATTGAAAAACACACGGGATAAACAAGGAATGTCAGTTAAAATGGTAATTTGAGTTAGCAGTGCCATCTAATGGCATTTGAGTACACCCTTTCACCCAGTCGATCAGGTTTTACCAATAACCGTCGCTATCAGAGGCTATGACGGTCTAAAAAAGACTGTATCGTTTCATATTTCGAAGAAAATTATAATTATAAGGTTAATAGGTATTGAAGTTTTTTAGTGAGGCACTTTCAAACATGGGATTCCACTTTATTCAAAGTTATCATTTTTTGACAATCCTTTTTTTTCCGTGTATTCTTCAATTATACTCACCGACACACATCGGTATTAAATGCATATAGCGGCACATCCCTGTTGACAAAGGGCGGGAATATCCCCGAGTCTGTGCCGTTGAGCATATTGCACACACTGGGAAGCTGCCCTTGGTCCTCTGTGCCCGGGTTGACCCAGTAGTCCAGATGAGAGGAGCCGTTGAACGAAGAGATGAGACCCAGGTTCATCACGTCGTCGAGGCCGCGGCTTGCGACGTACAGACTGCTAGGATTGTCGTGTTTCTGTTAAAACATTATTGGGTTTTAACTTTTACGCCATCCCTGTGCTATCAATCAATCAATCAACATTTATTTATTCAATTTTGGTACACTTATTGACGACCGAAACTTATAAAACATGATGGTGCTAATCTGCAGTTGCGGTATCTTAAAACTAAAGCTACGAGGGTTCCAAACGCGCCCTGCTGAGATGTGTTTTTTTTGCCAAAATCATTGTCATCTAAGTAATATTTTACATGGTGAATAAGATTTTTAATGAGTTTTCGTTTAACATTAACTTTGAACTTATTGAGAGACATCTTCAACATGTCTTCTGGGAGCTTATTATAGAAGCAGACACTGTTTTTTAATTCAAAGTAATTAGATATCCCGCTGGCCGCAAACTTCTGATAGACTCCAGGTTTTATAATAGTTAGTTGCGAGTTTATTAGTTTATAGTTTCACCAGTAAATACCTTTTATAGCAGCTTCCCTATTTCAAACTTTCGGCGCATTCATTGTTTAGTTAACAGAAATATCTGCAAACTCTCGCAAACTCTCAAACTATTTAAACAAGCGCACAGGTTTTCCGACACCGTAATATGATGCCCCAACCAATTCAGGAAAATAAATCGCCGATCAACAACTTGTATTAGGTTGTTTTATTTAAATCGCTTCCAAATTTCAAAGTTTAGGTACGCGTATATCTGCAACCTATCGAACTGGTAGGTAACTTTCTAACAAGTTAACAACTAACTCGAGTGTACAATTCGCTAACAGCCACGTGATGCCTATTACCTAGTCCTATAGCTTATCGCTTCGCTATTTCAAACTTTCGGCGCGTCAAGTTTGGATTGGGAAATAAGCAAATTCATTTTTCTGTGAGTAAAGTGCGCGTACGGACTTTTGTACAAACAATTTTTCTTGTCTGTACCTATACTGTGTATTCGCTTTGAACGAGCTTAAGCATGAACGCAGGGGCGGCCTTAGGCCATCGACCAAACAGCCTATATGTTTGGTCGAATCCTTAGCCATTGCGAGGCTCTGGGCGGTAGATATTTGCGAGGCTCATAAGCTTTGTCCATTCTTTCTCGTCCACGTTTTTTTACCTTTCGCAGTTGATAGCACTGGCATCTCAGACCAACAAATAGAATATATACTTCATAGTGGATCATATATGTAGTTTGTCACTAGTTTGGATCTTCGTAGCTTACTTCCTATTGATAGGTGGGACTTTTTTCACTTCGGCTGTAGCGCAAGGGCGTGAGGCCCCAGGCGGTTGCCATGTTTGCCACCACCTAAGGCCGCCACTACCACATTTATTTATTTCACAAACCTTTATAATTGTCATTTTTACCATCAACTAAACTGACAGATATCATATTTGAAAATTTAACCTAGCAACTAATTTAAGTTATATGAAAAATATAGTGTGTGCCGCGGGATGAAACACGATTTTAGACTCTCGTAAGTAGGTCAAAATTTAGTACCTACAATGTTTAATTATACATGGACGTCCAGTATACCCAACCATGTAACAACCGGGGCAGGGAGGTCAAAAAGGTCCCTGGGTGAACCCTGGTAGGCGTGAGTAGGGCAGCGCTGGATGATGTGTTCCATCGTCTGCTCTTCCTCACCGCATTCACACATAGAAGGTTTCCAGCCCCACTTGTGCACTTGTGCAGGATGGTAATTCAGTCTCCTGTCGGCAGACTCATCGATTATTGAATACTGTTATAATTAATAGTGTTTAGATCGCAATTTGGTTTAGAGCTTAACGATAGAAATCGTGGCCGGATCAAATGAATATTGTCTTTAAGTTTAGTCAACTTTACTCGTGCAAGTTTCATATGAGAGGACAAAAATATACAGGACAAAAGTGTTTTATGAATACCTACTTCTGGTTTGTCGCTTATACTAGAAATCAATTAAGGGTTTGGGTTTAATATAACTGCAATGCCCTTAACAGCTTAGCCCGCAACCATTATAAACTGCATGTATGTTTTATCACTAAGACGAATATTACCGGGGTGATCGACTACTAGTTTAGATACCTGACTGGGTCACTGGTTCGATCCCGACCATACGAGATTACAATCAAGAGTTAACTTGTAGTGGAATAAAATAAAACTTACGTGGCAGGGTAACAATACATAGTACAAAATAAATTAATGACGTGTATGTAACAGCGTGGTGGGTCTAAGCTCTAATTCTTCTCTCCTATGAGATTGGAGGCCTGTGCCCAGCAGTGGGACGTTTATGGGCTGTAGTAGTAGAGGTGGTGGATGTTGGTATGTTTTTATTCGAATCGTACAAGTAATACTTAAGTTTACCCTCATTATTACGCTTGTAAGCTTTGGAATGACCTCCCTCCCCCAGCTCGATTGCTAAAATCTATAATTACTTTTAAAACTCACATAAAAAAATCTTTTAGAACAGCAAAAAGCACGGCCGTAGAAGATAGTTTCAGGTCTTACAGGCGTTATGTAGTTATGTATCGTGTGTTGTGTTATCAATATTGTACTTACGAGTATGTATGAATCTAGTATATCTTATATATTCTTTTACATTATATTTATTATCTATAATCGTGTCTTACTATATGCTTATTATATGCTATATTTTCTGTTACAACCAAATTTTTGAACTATTTTTGTTGCCTAACTTAACTTAAGAAAGTGTGCGCTGGTCGCTTCGGGGTCGTGAGTCGTGACGTCACATAAGGCTCTGCCTGAAAGTCAGCGCTGCAGTTATCATATACTGCAGCAACATGCTGAGGTAGCAGCCTTTCGAGCGATTACACGGAGTCATTTATTTTTGTAGTTATACATATTTTGTAAAATACATCTTTCTTGCATGTTAGTGAGTAATGTTAGTAATTAAGATTAGTAAGTATTTATTCTGTACTTTATAATTTCTCATTTCTGTGTTTCTTTTCCGTGTAAAGCTAAATAAAAATTTATTTATTTATTATAAATTAAAGAGAAATCAAATTATTTTTTGCTTGGAATTGTATACGTTAAATAAACACATTTAACTTAATCCTGTACGCTAAAAATGCTAAATCCTGTTCACTCCTGTAAGTATCATCCCAGTTAATTGTAAAGTACTGAGAATTTCTTGTCAGAAAAACCCAGCACTTGTTAATATGGTACGACCCGGGAAACAATAAACATTTTAAACCATAAAGGTTAGGTATTCATTTTAAAGTTCCATGATTACATCAATAGTGCACTGTGCAAGTCGCAAATGCAATAATAAATAGATCGAGTAAACTGGAAGTCAGGGCCAGAGGGGTGGCTCTTAATCGAGCACTCACATGACATTATACGCCATTGCACTAATTATACGGGCTGACATTTTACCACAACATTTCAATTATCATTATTAAGTATGTTGAGCGTAAATTGGAACGTCAAAGCATAAAATGGATTTTAATTTTAAAGTGCGTTTTAAAGTAAGTGATAAGTAGAATCAATAAATTTTTGAAGTGAAAACTTCTTTAGCCGCGTTGAGCATTTTTTGGTAGGGGGTAAACTCGTAGATTTGCGTCACCGACATTCTTCGCGCCGACATGCTCGCGTTGTTACTAAGACAAAAGGTCTTAAATATAAATATACTACATTCGTAATTAAACTTTAATGCCTTGGAGGCTTAGTGTGAAGGTTTATACGTATATCCTATACCTATATTTTTCTTTTTTAATTAATTTAAATATTCGTATTTATGCTATAAATTTTCACTTCTATCGGCAGTCCCTGTGACTGCCAACATATATATTTTTTTAATTCCACTACACGTTAGCTCTTGACTCCGATCTCACCTGATGATAAGTGATGCAGTCTAAGATGGTAGCGGGCTAACTTATTAGGCGTATGGCAGTTACATTAAACCCATATCTCTATCGGTTCCCACACGGCATCGTACCGGAACGCTAAATCGCTTGGCGGTGTATCTTTGCCGGTAGGGTGGTAACTAGCCACATCCGAAGTCTCCCACCAAGGGGCTTTTAGAGCAGGGTGTCTATTAAAAGGTGACCTTAAATATGCTTGTACGTTATGGACGTCTCTCAAATATATAAAAAAATCATTATCACATACCTTGAACAGAATCCAGCAATGCTCAGGTTTGCGGTTACTTATGTAACTTTAGGCACCTATTAATTAACGGACCATATAATAATGTCCTCCCGATCGAATTTCGGCCACGTCGGTCAATCTTCAGAGAGATTAGCCATCTGCGCGGGAGATATTATAGTGCACTAGTGTGTGCGCATTCACAGGTGCACTCTCCATTCTTTTACTCTCATAGCCCGATGGGACGAAAAATCCGACATGACCGGAGAGACATCAGGCGCTAGACCAACGGCTTAACGAGCTCTCCGAGGGACGGGGGCGAATCACCGCCAACTTCCTAACTTCAGTCTAGCACATAATAGGTAATACCATCTAGTACTGAGAATTTCTTGCCAGAAAATTCCATTGGCCCGACTTGGGACTCGAACCCGGGACCTCTTCAGTTGCAGTCGAACATGCTAACCACTAGACCAACAAAGCAGTTAAACCATATAATAAGGAATCGATTGTCACCTCTTCCATCAAAATTGGCTCAGTAGTTTAGACGCTACGGTGGAACATACATAAATACAAACATACGTAAACTACTAAAATCATGAAACTTCCTTTTACAACCCTAAACAACTTACAAATCTTAGAATTGAGAATTCCAGAGAACCGTCGTCCAGCTCCTCGATATTCTGGACATTGGACGCCAGAGGTCTTATCTGGTCGCACGCAATGCTCCCAAACCACCCAGGGTCCCTGCACAGGGGGATGCCATCGAAGAGCAGGTCTCCCACTCTAACAGTCATGATAGGACTGTTGTGGACGCCGAAGACTCCACCCAATGCCAATGGCAACAAGTTCATTAGCGCCGGGAACAGAGTCTCTGCCATTTGGAGAATACTCTGAAACAATAAAAGGATTATAACCATGTTTTGTGGCTGACGTGATGTAATAAATAGTGATCTACAAGCGTATGAAGGTCTAGCCCCACTAAACAGAGGCACGTATTCGTAGCGGCGAGTATTCTTTGTACGAGTTTGTATGGAGCTGGGCCCACTTAAGCGACGCGGCTCGTCATGCGACATAATTGTATAAGGAATCCTAGAATAGAATAGAATAGAATATTTATTTGCATGATTGTAAGTAAGTAGGTACATATTACGGTGTTATTATGTAATAAGGTGAGCATGTTACAATCAGCCATGCAATGGCGTGCAAAATACTTAAAACTAACATAGGTTTCATAAAAGGGACTAAACACGTTGCAAGCTTTAAAAAATTTTAAAATTAAATTAAACATAAAATGAATACACAAATGAGAGAGAGAGAGAGAATCGGGGTTAGTTTTAAAATTCAAGAATTCTTTTAAAGAATAGAAGTTTTGGGCTACTAGCCATTTATACAACTTATTTTTAAATAATTTAATTGGTAATGCCTTAATATCTTTTGGCAGCTTATTATAAATTTTTACGCATAAGGCTGAGCAATTTTTTAAGTAAAATTCTGTCCTCGGTCGACACTGCAACACAAGCCTGTCCGTGTTTCTAGTGCACCGTGGGTAGATATCACTAGCTTTCATAAAAATACTATGATTGTCTCTCACGAACACAGATATTTCATAGATGTATAAACTAGGCAGTGTTAAAAGATTTAATTTTATAAAGAGAGGTTTGCAAGATGTTATGGGCGAGACTCCGCAAATTGCTCTAATACACCTTTTTTGGGCTATAAAGGCCCTGTTAAATTCAGAAGTATTTCCCCATAGAATTAAGCCATATCTGAGGACTGATGCTACGTAAGCATGGTACACTGTTAGGGCAGTTTGTTGATCACTGACCGAAGTGAGTCTTTTCAGTGCAAAATTAAATCTATTTATTTTTTTACATACGTGGTCCACGTGAGTTAACCATTTTAGGCTTTTATCTAAGAAAACTCCTATAAATTTTACATTAAGTGATTCGCCAATACTTTTATCATTATATTTTATATTTAATTTAGAGTTCGATTTATTATGAAATTGCACATAAATTGTTTTGGTAAGGTTTAGTTCTAAGTTATTTAATTGAAGCCAGTCAATTATTGATTTTATAGTAAGGTTGATTTGATTTTCATGATCTTTAATATTATCTTTCATATTTGACGTCACAACAATGGAGATGCCATCTGCAAACAATACACATTTATAACGAGTAACTTCACTTATATTATTAATATAGATGATAAAAAGAAGGGGTCCAAGGATACTGCCTTGAGGTACACCCATTATAGAGCAGAGATAGTCAGAATGGAAGGTTTCCTGTTCATTATTATTAATTTTGTTGATATCAACGCGCTTTTGCCTTTTTTCAAGATATGAAATAAACCAATTTAGTACAGGGCCTCTAATTCCTAGGACTTCTAGCTTATTAATCAGAGTGTTATGATTTACAAAGTCAAAAGCTTTCGATAAGTCAAAAATACCCCAGTAGTCCAATTTTTTGTATCTATGTTTTTAAGAACCGTATCAATTAGTGAGAAAATAGCATGTTTTGTCGATTTTTCTTTTGAAATCCATATTGGTCTTTATTTAATATGTTAAAATGGTTACAGTAGTGAGTGAGTGAGTCTTATAAACATGCACTTTTCAAAAAAAATTGCGAACACCGGTAATAATGCTATTGGGCGATAGTTGGAAATATTTGTGGGATCACCTGTTTTTAAAAGAGGTTTAATTATTGATTGCTTTAAGCAAGCCTAGCTGGACCGACAGACGCCAAAGACAATTTAGGTTCTGAAAAGGTGTCAAACAGCTCCTAGAACCTTTTACAGCAAAATGCAAGCACAAACAACGTTATATTTTAGGCTACAGAACCTCATGTAGCTTAAAAAGGTCCAGAATTAAGAACCCCCTGAGAACTAATAGGCCCCGACCTACCAAGAACCCAAAAGCATGTGGTAAGTAAAAAGTAAAAGGCAAATCCTAAAAGGATACGAAACCGAGAAATAAACTTGGAGCTTTCAGATTTACTAAAGTACAACCGAAACAATCCTATAACAAGGTTAAGTCTAGAACCTAGACATAGCTTTGTCATAGGATTACTCCTATGTGCTGTGGCGCACCGCGCAATTTTGAAATGCGGCGCACTGTAGTCAGTCGCGGCTGTAGTCTGCGGAAACCAGATTAACCAGTGCTTGAAATACTCAGAGTAAGCATACCTACTACCCTTAATCTGAGTTAAAATAACACACGGGAGATTAATGTACAATAGCACAGGAAGTAACACAAACAACAATCACACTTTGGTTCCTTATTTTTTTATTTAGAATTATTTAGTAAGTATTTATGTTTATATGTATTTCTAGTATATTATGTATTTTAGTGTTTAGATGTTGCACTATCCCACGCTCTTATATGATGATCTCCTCTCTCCAAAGGTCGTCTGGAAGAGATTGCTTTAGCATTAAGACCGCCTTTGCACCCTTCTGTTTTATCTTTTAACCTTTTGTTTATTGTTTTTGTTTTAAGTGTGTGCAATAAAGAGTTTATCTATCTATCAATAGATAGATAGATATATTTGATAGAATGGTCGAGAAAGACAACAAGACGTTCGTGTTTTAGAATCTTTACTTGATATTATAAATGAGAAAGTTTGGATGGATGATTGTTACTCAATCACGCCAGAACGGCTGGCATAACACAATGGCTACCTTTTATCCCGGAAAGTTAAAGAGTTTCCGCGGGAAACAAAAATCTCAATCCAAGTGGACTAAGTCGCGAGCATCAGCTAGTAAATTATAATCCTTACTAGATGATTCGCCGGGACACCATCTATCCCTGTACCAAATTTCATCAAAATCGGGTGAAGAGACAGTTTAATTTTATTCCCGCGGGAACTCTTTAGTTCTCCGGGATACTATATCTAACCCTGTACCAAATTACAGTAAAATCGGTTGAAAAGATGGGCCCGGAAAGCGTAGCAGACAGACAGACAGAAACACTTTCGTATTTATAATATTAGTATGGATATGGATTAGGGGACGTGGGACGTCGAAGTACGTGACATAATACTACTTTATGCGATGGTACTCGTAGATGTTAGCAGGTATTTACTATTTACATAATCTACTAATTACACCTAGACCTGGCGTAAACTCATTAGTATTGACCCCTCATGTGTTATGTTCAACAGCCAAGTTCAACAGTTATGTTTCAATAGACAGAGATCAACATCGGCGACGCGTTCTCACGGTGATCGACTTACTTACCTAATGAAAACAGTCCGGCACTTCGGGACGCGTTTACACCACGACGTAACGAGGCAGAAAGAGATTTTGACAAAAATTCCCACACTGTAGCAGATTGGCGGCTGTAACAGTGCCTTGTCCCAGCCTCTGTCAGATGAGGCTAGGCCTCTGTTACGGCTGTACAAAAAAGTCCTACGAGAGTGAGTGAAGAATTCCATAAGGAAACTACTTCTTAAATAAATATTTAAAAAAACACACCACGTGACACGTATGGTAAATCAGCGGAGCGACCGCGTAACTTCTGCATCAATCATTGTTACAGTATCAATTGTTGTGATTGGCTGAATTTATGGTATTCTTACTGCGTCAATGGATTTTGTCCAATAGTGGAAGAGTGTTAACCAATCAGAGGTGATTTGCGATCGTTACACTATAGCTGTCATTTTTAGCCGGTCGCCCTGCAAAATCAGATACACACGTTTTAATCTCGGTAATTTATATACTTGGCTTGGCTTGTAAATAGGTACCTACTTAGGTACGTTTTGCCTAAAAAACTTTATATATTCTAAACTATATTCTAAACGCATTACTGAAATAAAGTTTTTGTAATAAAGTAAATAATAGGTAATTAGTTACTTAGTCCAGTGGATTCTGTGTTCAGTGGAATCATTCTGGGCACCATCTATATATTGATTCGGTTCTATGATAATACGTGGGTAACACTGAAAATGTTTAGAACTGGCCCGTTAGAAACATTGCTAATGAAAACTTTTTTGAATTTCAATTTTAGAACTCTTTGGTAACCTAATGTAGTATATTGCATTCATTTTTCATTTGTTTTTGTGAATTGGCGGCAAATCTAAAACTCTTGTTACACGTGAAAATGAAACTAACGCGAGAAAATTTTCGGTCAATGATTTATTATGACTTTCGTTGTGGGCTTACTCAACAACAAAGCTATGATAGGCTGCGATTACCAATTCTTAATGAAGCCCCATCTCGTGCCACTATTTACAATTGGTTTAACGAGTTTAATCGTGGACGTAGCAATCTCAATGATGATCCGCGTGAGGGACGTCCTTTAACAGCGACTACTGAAGATAACATCAGTGCTGTGCGACGCATGATAGAGGAAGATAAGAGAGTGACCTATCAGCAGATACGGGCAAGCCTAGGCATTGGTATGAGTCAAGTTCAAAAAATATTACACGAACATTTAGGCGTCAGGAAGCTTTGTACCAAATGGATTCCCCATACTTTAACCGACGATCAGAAACACCCTCGCGTGGACTGGTGTCGCCAAATGTTAGATAAGTTCAACGGCGGTGACTCAAATGCTGTATTTGACATCGTCACAGGTGATGAAAGCTGGATATATTGCTACGAACCCGAAACCAAAAGACAATCAGCTCAGTGGGTGTTTCCTTTCGAGGATCGGCCAACTAAGGTAAAGAAAGGAAGAAGTCAAGGAAAAAAGATGATTGCCTCATTCTTTGGTCGGAAAGGTCATTTCGCGACAGTTGTGCTAGAAGATGGAAGGATAGTTACTGCAGACTGGTATGTCAATCGCTGTTTGCCTGTTGTCTTGGAAAAAATTCGACAGCAGCGCCCTCGGAGCAGGATCCTCCTTCACCACGACAGTGCTTCAGCACACTCCGCAAAACGGACTGTTGAATATTTGACTATGGCAGGTGTCGATATAGTGAGTCATCCGCCATACAGTCCTGACCTGGCGCCCTGCGACTTTTATTTATTCCCAAGAACTAAAGATAAAATTCGAGGTATTCGCTTTACGAGCCCTGAAGATGCGGTGAAAGCGTAAGAAAATGCCATAGAAGAAACACCTAAGGAAGAATGGGCCCACTGCTTTTCTCAGTGGTTCCATCGAATGCGACGATGTGTAGAAAGGAACGGAGATTACTTCGAAAAACAATAAAAGTACACTAGGATCACAAAACAGGATACTGTAACCAAAATTTTATAAAGTTAGCGCCATTTAAAAATTCTTTATTACCATACCGATTTCGTTCATAATCAATATCTGAGGATCCCTAAGATCACAAAACATAAAACATTTACCCTCATTTACTAATCTATATATTTTATACACGTTCGTAAGGAGAAAACTCCATTCGTGCCTCGGAGCTGACATACACACTTTTTTTTATCATATTAGAAAATCATACTAAGCATTGTTTTTTTTAAAATTTTTTCATAAGTAACTTTATGATTTTTCAAGGTATTTAAAAATTCTTCTATCAAATTTAATCTTTTTTATGATTTTGCGATTCAAAAAAGAAAAAAAAATGATTCTAATGTTTAGGAAACTTCTCCATTGATATTTTTAAAAAAAGAACAAATTTGTTATTATCATAATCATAATCATAATCATAATCATAATATTTATTTGCTGATTGTATTGTATTGTATTGATTGATTACCAAAGTGAAATGTCAAATGTCACATCATATGCGACTACTGTAAGGCTCGCTCATTTTTTTTACAAATTACTTATTCTAAATGTTTTGTTTTTAAATTTTTTATATTTTTATAATTTGTTGTGCCTTATTGAATCATACTAAAATTCTACATCAATGCTCTGTTCCGTTTCTTTACTCATGTGATACAAGGTGAAGGCAGGTAAAGTGAATGTGACTATTTATTTGTTAATATCATCAAGTAAAAATAAAGATCTTACTCCTAATATGAAAATGTAACAGAAAGGCAAAGAAATGATTAAAATCGTTATTTATTTTATTTTCTATTACTATCGAAGAGAAAAGTAGAGTGTGTACCACGGGACTAAAAGCCATTCTACTCGATTAGCATCTAGCATGCCTCGCTACTCTCGGTAAACTAAACATCTCGTAGTGGCTTCCGATCCACCTTCGCAGGGATACTCATATTCTTTCTCTTTTATACTGTATTCTATTTAATCCTACTACTCCCCTTTACCTCAAAGAGCGGTTTGAGTTTCTTAGTGACACTCACTGTCGCTCTCTTCGCTCCAGTGACAATCTTATCTTAAAAATTCCTCCTCATAATACTTCCTTCTATTCTAAATCATTTTCTGTTGAAGCTGTTAGGCTCTGGAACTCCTTACCGCTTCATATTAGGCGTGCGCAATCTCTTGCATCATTCAAAAGACTCATCAAAGCGCACTTTGTTCCTCCCTAAATTCCTAAATTACCTGTGTTCAACAATTCCATCCTTACTGTCTACGTTAAGTCTTGTGGCTTCTATTTTTAATTATTTTACTTCTTAGTTTTGTCGTACCGACTTGCATTTGTTTGTTTATACTTCTACCATACCTTTACTACTGTTTTAATCATATTTTTGCGGGTCTAAAGTCAGTCTTCATGCCCTAGGGCCGTAATTTAGTCGATCGATCGCCCAACTAGTTGACCAACCCCATACTGTAAATATCAGAGTCTAGGCTCCAGACCGGTCGACCAAACGATCGTACCATTTGACATAAAAGTTTTTAAACCAAGGAGTATGTGTACCTGCATAGACACTGGCAGCATGAAAAGCAAAATGACAAATGGACAAATGTGACTCTATCGAACGTGAACATTCACTTTTAATTTGTCTTTTCTTTTTATTATTTACTAGACATATGTATCCTACTTACTATGATTTGCAATACATATCTAACCGTTACAGTTTGTTTTACTGTTATGGTAGAAGTATAAAGTAGAGTATACACCACCGGGATAAAGCAGTTTTTTTCTTGGGCGCTTGAATCCCTCACTGCACTCAGGACTCAATCTTAATTCCCTCCCTTTGGTCGGGAATTAACTTATAACACCCTCGCTGCGCTCGGGAGTTAAATTTGGAGTCCTTCGTTACGTTCAGGATTCAATGTAGCGCCCACATAAAACAGTGCTTTATCCCCTTGGTGTATAATAAGATAAGATAAGTTTATTTCATAAATATAGTGTGGGACAACTAAATAACATTTATAGCCTTACACCTAGGATAAAACTAATATAGTTGATATACATTTTAAATATTATTGTGCACCTGTTCTCCGAACTAGTTAAAACTGTGTCTCGGAAAACAGGGCTTCCAACTCGAGACACAAGAAGAATACAACAATGCATGTGCGTGTAGGCTTGAGTTTGCATGAGTACTTATGGGTGTTGTGTGTTGTGTGTGAAAGTGAGTGTATGTGTTGTGAGTGAGTGGGTGTTGTGTGTGAATGAGTATTGTGTTTGTGTGTATGTGTGTGATAATTTAGGTAAGAAGGGATTAAACTAGAATCTCCAAAAGTCCTTCAGTAGTCGAGTATGTTTGCTTAAGAAGCCAATTCCTAAGTGCGTCTTTGTAATTATGGTGATTTAAGGAATGCAGAGAAATAATTCTATGCAACTTATTATAAAGGTGAGGTCCAAGGAAGACAAAAAACCTACGACTAAAAGCTGTCTTTAGTTTACTATAGCAAGCAAGCTGAGGTCTACGACGGGGGCAATCACGGGTGAAGTACGTCAGGGAATGTTGCTTGAGAGCAGTAGCCAGAATAAATAATTGGCGTACAGTTAATACCTGACAATACTCGTAAAGCATATTTGTAGGATACAAACGGAGTTTAAAGCAGCACACCTTCAATACAGCTCTTTGTGCACGTTCGATTTGAATAAGATGTGTTTTAGCTGCACCTCCCCAGACTGATATGCAATAGCCAATAATAGATTGACATAGTGCTTGATAGACCATTTTTAAAATTTCAGGATCGGCTGAGTGTCGAAGTTGTTTGAAAACATAAATAAGCTTACGTACTCTGTTTGAAAGGTGTTCAATGTAATTTTTAAAAGTTAAGTTGCAGTCAAGCACTATGCCAAGATATTTTATAGAGGTGACATTTTCCACTAATATGGGATCACTGTTAGGTGTGAGGTTAAACTGCGCTGACGAGGCAACCAGCTTAGGCAAAGAGTTACTAGGGGGAAGTGTAGAATTACGAATGGAAAAATTTATGCATTTTGTTTTAGAAATATTTAATGTTAAAAGATTGTTATTAAGCCATTCCCTTACGGTGTCAAAGCCAATTTGAGCAAGTCGATACGTATCAGACCAGGTGTTAGAAGAAAAAATCAAAGCTGTGTCGTCGGCATATGAAAATATCTTACCTTGATGAAGATGAATGTTACATAAATCGTTCATGTAAACCAAAAATAAGCTCGGGCCAAGAATGCTGCCCTGAGGTACACCATACGTGAGAGGTAACTCAGAACTTGTATAGGAATCTATCCTCACAAATTGGGTTCTACCTGACAAGTAACTCTGAAAGAGTGCAAGTTGGTTTCCTCGAATGCCAAGAGTCTCAAGCTTAGAAATTAAGATAGGTACAGAGACGGTGTCGAAAGCCTTAGACAAGTCTAAAAACAAAGCTACACACTTTTGTCCTTTATCAAGTTTGTCCACTAGATGGTCCACAAGGCTGTGGACAGCATCCGCAGTAGACCGTTTCTTACGAAAACCAAATTGGTTATTAGATAATAAGTTACATGATTCTAGATAGGAAACAAGCCTCAAATTAATGATTTTCTCGAGAATCTTTGACATAGCTGGCAAGATCGAGATAGGCCTATAATTTTCGACATGGTCCCTATCGCCAGATTTAAAAATGGGGTGTAAAAGCGCTTTTTTAAACAGGTTAGGGAAAATACCTTTTTTGATGCTGAGATTGCAAATGTATGTGAGAGGGGGAACAATTACACCAATGTACTTTTTTAAAAATCTTGATCTACTATTATTGTTTCTGATTATCTATATATATAAAAGCGAAAGGTCACTGACTGATCATCACGATATCTCAGGAACTATAAAACATACAGACCTGAAATTTGGAAGGTAGGTTCCTTCTATGGTGTAAACGTCAGCTAAGAAACGGTTTTGGGAAAATTCACCCCTAAGGGGTTGAAATGGGGGTTGGAAGTTTGTATGAAAGTCCTTTGTTTTTGAAGTTAGACACATGAAAATTAGCATTTAAGTTATAAGTTTAAAATAATAAAAATCTGTATAATTTTTTTTCCGAAAATCTACCCCAAAGAGGGTTAAATGGGGGTTGGAAGTTTGCATGATGGTTTTAAGTTTTTGAAGTTACAGACTAGAAAATCGGGATTTAGGTTATCAGTTTTAAATTATAATAACCTGTATAAGTACTTTTTCGAAAATCTACCCCAAAGAGGGTGAAATGGGGGTTGGAAGTTTGTATGAAAGTTCTATGTTTTTGAAGTTAGATACTTGAAAATCGGGATTTAGGTTATAAGTTTTAAATAATAAAAACCTGCATAAGCTATGCTATATAAAGCCTTCTTAGATAGACTTTTTGCAGCGGGAAAATTTCATAATCTCATAGGAAATCAGAAATTGTACGCAGACGAAGTCGCGGGCGACCGCTAGTTTATGATAAGTGTACAATAAAGAATATTTCATTCATTCATTCTCGTATGAAATGACTCATTTTAGTCCCTTCATGGACAATCTACTATTTTAGAGTGGAAATAATATAGCTGGTAATAGGCATGATGACAGTAACAAATAATCAATGAAATTATAAATTTATCTAATAAAATTGGATTCATGGATTATAAAAAACGTATTTTTGTCGTATTTCTGACAGCGTAAGCAGCAGAACTGAGTTTACCAGCTAGATTTGATATATGGGTGCCCCATTGAAGCTTAGCATCTAAGGTCACACCCAAGAACACGGTGGCCTCTTCTATTTTTTTTTTTGTTGTTGTAGTTGTAGGTATTTTTGTAGCCAGGGGAGACGAATTGGGCAACTGTAAAGTCTTCCCTGACATGTTTTTTTATTACTAAAGAATAAAGAATAAACTTGTATTTGAAAAGTTGGTACATAAATCTTGCACGATGGTACGGAACCTCTCGTGGGCGGGCCCGGCTCGCACTTGGTCGGTTATTTTCTAGGAAAGCGAGTGTTCATTCCACTGCACTTATCCTACTTCGCTACACACATCTTACGCTTCCAATTCAATTTGCCCGATGCAAGCGCCGTGACATGGAAAACTAATAAAATCTACTTTCATATTTTCTTATTATTTCATTCTTGTAAACGACAAAGCTTTCTTAAGGGATACTCAAAGGTTGTTGTTCTCAACTTGCAATAAATGTGAAGTACTAATAATAACAAGGGAAGGACGAGTGGCGTATAGCTGCGATAATGCATATCATGAATGCAAAGAAAGAAGGAAAGAATAACATATTTATTCAATGATGGTGTCACAAACAAAAAATCACTTATCATATGTTCGTAATAGTACGTTGTAATGCTTGTCTGTGACACCACCCAGAATAGGCCTCTTGTCAAAACGTGCACTTGCACTATTGTTAAGCAACGTTGTCCCAAGTCGGTAAATGGATGAGAGGCCGAATTTAGCTTTTTAAGTCCCTAGGTACATGCCTCGGAGAGCACGTTAAGCCCTCGCGTCGGTCCCGGTTACTATATTTGATAGTAATCGTTACAAACCTAAATATTAACTCTTGTTCCTTGGTAGATACCTACATGAACAGAAACAGGAACTACCAATGCGTGGTCGGGTATGGGTTAATTAATTTCACTTCACTTCACTTTCACTTAAGTTTTGAGATACTCGTATAACTTGATTGTTTTTACCAGGAACAAGTGTTCATTACACTGCCCAGTTCCAGTTACCACTGCAAAGGGGAAATGAACGCGAAATGGCTAAGCGGGATGGACTCTGTGCAGACAATTCAATTCAATTCAATTTATTTCAAACATGTAGGACATACAGGTGTCTCGTATGCTACGTCATGTTTTGACTCTACCACCGGTTCGGAAAGTAGATTCTGCCGAGAAGAGCCGGCAAGAAACTCAGCACTTGCTCTTTTTTTTTCTAAACAATCTATTACAATACATAAGTAATTATATAAGTTAAATAAAATACAATAGTGTAAGTTATTATACTATCCTGTGGGGAGCTAGACCCCAGGTCAGTTGCTTCCATACAACTTTGTCATTAATAAATTCGTCAATTGTATAATAGCCCCGACTCAACCTTTTACGGTTTTTTTTAATTTTTGCAATGGCAATCTCTAGAATTTTTCTTGTAATAATAATAATTATTACCTTTATTTTTATGGATGTTAAATTATCCATTTCGAATTTCGATGCACAATACAAAGTGAAGGTATAGGGTAAAGTGACTATTTATTTGTTATTATCATCAGACATCAAGTGAAAATAAAGATCTTACTCTTAATATGAAAATGTAACAGAAAAGCAAAGAAATTATAAAAATCGTTATTTATTTTATTTTCTTGCAATCTGTTTTAGTGTGTTTACCACGGGACTAAAAGCCATTCTACTCGATTCTATAGCATACCGAGCGTAATGAAATGGCTCATTTTAGTTCCTTGATGAACAATCTACTAATAATCTTATTTAAAACATCCACGATTCCCTTTCTAATTTGTCTTGAACTATAGTCAGGAGCTCTTTGAGCTAGTCATCTGTCTTGGAAATAACAGCTAGGTATGATTAAGTTATGTTATGATGACTGATATATGATTAGGTATGATTATGATTAAGATTAGTTAGGTAGGTTTTTTCGTAGATTCAACAATTATCCAGTACACTACAAAAGGAGACACGATGATTAAGTACACGGAGTAATCATGTTCATTTAATCTAGTGACAAACGTCTAAATTTATCAGCTCAACATTTAGGTCGCAATGTAAACCTCCTCGTATTAGCGTAGCTCGTTAATGTGGGGCTGTGATCTGTGATTGTACCTACCTATGTATGGCTTAGACACTAAGTATTAGGTAATAAGCTGTAGTAACCGTTGATGTGTAAATAGTAGTAATGCAAAACAATATTATGGATACACGGGACATCATGACATGAACTAAACCTACAATATAATTTATGAAATGATTAACGCATTTATTTTGATAAGGATTAATACTGTATCTGTACCTAAACAGAGCTTCGCAAGTTAGTAAGTTAGCAAATTTGAATATCATAAAAATAGTTTAAAACACCTTTTAAAAGATAGTTAATGAACTTTTCCAGCATACGAGTAGGTACATTGTTTTCGTCTAACTTTAACTATTTACGCAGCGCACACCACGAAGATCTCCAGGTGAGACGATTTTTTCCGACTTAACTTACACTATTGCAATTTTCGTAATCATCTCTAATTTTTTTGAAAATAAAATATAGCCTATGTAGCTATGTAGTAGTATGTCGCTGATAATGTAGCATTCTAAAGGTGAAATAATTTTAAAAATCGTTTGAGTTTTTGAGTTTATCCATTATAAACAATCAAACTGTCAAATGTACAAACAACTGGATGTAAGTGTACATTATTATGTAGGGTGATCTTCAAAAAAAAATCCCCATCCTTTTTCTTCTTGACTTTTATTTATAAACTAGAATGGCGCGTGGATGCGCGTCCCGCTGCAGCGCACCGCGTAGAAGGGTGGATATAATACTCGTAAGTCGCTTTCGTTTCGAGTGACATTTGTTCGAGTACCCCCCACCTTCAATACCCTGGCTGTGCTCTTCATCCGTCTTCGAAATCCTCAATCATCAGCTTTCTCCGTATTTTGCCTCCGAATGAACTTTTGTCTTCAAAACAAAACGATGAGTAAAAAAAAAAATTTTCCATACAAAATTTTACAGGAGAGGTGATCAATGAGTCAGTCAGCCCAGGTCTATATTTTATTTATAAATGAGATTCATAACATTTGATTTTATATAAGTATGAGCTACCATAAATTCGGCCTTTTTGTTTCCTCTGTGCCACGGAGAGCACATTAAAGGATGACTCACGCCAGACCGTGCCGGGCCCGACCGTAGCACGTGTAACATATTTTGTATGGACACACTCACGCCGTACATATAATATATTATGTATATAACGTCAACGTGTTACGGCCGGCGCGCGATGCTCGGGCCGGACCCGACACGGCCTAGCGTGACTCACCCTTAAGCCGTCGCTCGGTCCCGGTTATTGTCACTAACATCATGTTAGTTACGATTATTTTAATAGTTATTAATAACATGTGATAATAATCGTTACAAAAACCTTAGAGTTTGAAAACTCTTAGTCGAGTCGTACCTATGTGGGAACTGGGAACCCACCGCATTATTATCCCAAGAAAACTCCTACCATTATTTGAATAATGGAAAGGGTTGACGACCCTCAGTAATGAGGGATACGATGCAGAAAGAGATAACGTCCTTGGGCCGAAATAGTTCAATCATTTTAAACTAAACTATTCAAGTTTCAATTTTTACTATATAATTTAAATGAACGATTTACAAGGAAATGTTGCAAACGTTAGCAGTACAGAACATGGAATGTGCTCATTACTAAGCTTATTCCTGTGGATAATAGTATAATATATTATGCGATGACAATATTGTGCCCGGGGCAGTGCATACGACGCGACGAGACTATGAGGATTGAGGAACATACCTAGGGCCAATTTATTGCGAAATAATACAAATAAACCATGATTTTGACATAAAATATTCCTTTTCCAAAATGGTCTTTATATTCGCAGTTTTAACCGACATTAAAGGAGCGGCGGTATGTGGCGGGTCTAGGCCTGCCAATGTAGGTATGTATCTATATTTGTTTATTAACGATTATAAAAACGATTCGTCAAAAAATTGTGTATCAAGATTGGCTGTACCTACCGACTAATAATTTTATGAAGTCATTACCGCCCGTGGGGCGGGAATGTAGAGCTTTAAATCTGCATTTTGAATAAAGAATGCCTATTTTGCGAATGTGAGATATAAAACAGTAAATAGTGCTTTATACTACACCTGTGAGGAAAGTGTGAAACGCGAAAGTGTTTCTGTCTGTCTGTCTGTCTGTCTGCTACGCTTTCCCCGCCCATCTTTTCAACCGATTTTGCTGAAATTTGGTACAGGGGTAAATGGTATCCCGGGGAAGGACATAGGCTACTTTTTATCCCGGAAAATTAAAGAGTTCCCGTGGGAATCATAAATCTTAATCCACGCGGACGAAGTCGCGGGAATCATGTAGTATTTTATAAATCGACATCGATATATATCATGGATGAAATTTCATACATTTTTTCCGTCCGAATACCTATTTGGTTTGTAGCAATGACGTAGCTTTACTTTCTACCTCATTTTGAAAAAAAAAGAAGATTTTTCCGAGCGGGTGTAGTATAGGTACAATCATAGAAAAAATAAATCTTTATCTATTCCGTGGGTACAATAATTTACTTGATTCAGTTTGAGCGTTGATCACTTCTTGTTGTTGTTATTGTAAAGGTAAGAGTAAAGAGCGATATATGTAAGATAAAAAGACCCGATGCAGATACCTGCAGTCCTTATTTAAAAAAAACTCAATGTT
Organism: Erebia aethiops; assembly: GCA_923060345.2. Lineage (NCBI taxonomy): Eukaryota > Metazoa > Arthropoda > Insecta > Lepidoptera > Nymphalidae > Erebia > Erebia aethiops. Next base: position 887,014 of record OV281079.1, on the reverse strand, counting down.
GTCCCTGTGTTCTGTATGACGCTCTAAATACCTATTTGAACTTGCTCCGTTCATATGAGACCTGTAAATCTGATTGCTGGAATTAATCGAGAACGCTTTTAAGATGTATTCCGGTATTCCTCTCAACCAACGATCGTCGATCATCCAGATCCGTTCAAATGTTCTGGCGTGATTGAGTTACAAACATCCATCCACCCATCCAAACTTTTCAATTTATAATATTAGTACTTATAGATCTACTTTAATATACACCCTAAAAATATAAAAGAGACAGTTTACAAACAAGAAAACTTAAAACGTAGACGTTCAATGAGGCGATCTTATCGGTAACTAGCGATCTCTTCCAGACAACCAAACAAGAGGCCAATCAAATCAAATCAAATATTTTTTTATTCAAATAAACTTTTACAAGTACTTTTGAATCGTCAAGTGAATCTATACCACTGGTTCGGAATTTCATTCCTACCGAGAAGAACCAGCAAGAAACTCGGTGGTTGCTCTTTTTAAAGAATTCATTTACAATAATTATTATATCAAAGTGCATACATAAGTAACTGCTGTCCTTAGAATTGCTGGAGCGATCAAATCCATGCTCCTATATCATTTACATAATCTTTAACACTATTTATAAGCTTTTTTCAGGATCATACTTTTAATGGATTTCTTAAATTTGTGTATATAGGCAAGTCCAAAATAGGTTGTGGAACTTTGATATAGAAAAGAAGGTCCATTCCCACGAATGACCTTCTGACTTTTTTGAGGCGGAGCGATGGAGTCACGAGCTTATTGCGGCCTCTAGTTGGCCTATCGTGCAGATCGCATTTTTAAAAATAATTACGTATGTGCTGTTTTACAAAAATTGTATTACTGTAAATATATTGCGAGGCTACTGTAATACCAATTTATTTAAATCTCCCTAAGGGAATCACGCGGTTTTAAATTATAAATTGCACGTATTGCCCTTTTTTGTAGTACAAATTTTTTTTGAATATCTGCCGCATTACCCCACCTAGGATTCCGTAAGACATAATGAAATTAGCAAAATATACGATCCTGGCATATAGAGATCGCAAACACAAGGACCCCGGGCACCCCGGGCACCCCGGGCCGGGCTAATTGACTAGTTGTACACAAGAGTCAAGACGATTATGTTGAGCTGCAAGATATTCCCGTCATTGTTTTGCTTTTTGTCGGGGTAATATTGTATAATTCACTGCATTAACTCAAAGCTTATTTATATACTTACCAAATTAATCCAACCACAAAATCGGAAAACATTTTGAAATTAGTTAATAGATTGTTCCTTATTTCGAAAATACCAAGAGGCTGATAATGAATTTTGGTTTTTGTGTAAAATTTGACGTTCGCTAAATCAAATCCTGAACTGATACTGATACTAGGTAGGTAGATATATACTTACGAAGGCTATCGGTAAATACTAACTACTAATAATACTAATACTACATAACAAATAAATAGTCACATGTAAATTACCTGCCTTCACCTTGTAATATTGTATTGTGCATCGAAATTTGAAATGGATTATCATCCATAAAAACATCCATATAAATAAATGTAAAATAATTACACCAAAAAAATCTATGATTTGAAACCGCAATACCAACTTTATTTTTCTCCGTATCGTTAAAGAGAAGAAATTTAAAAAATACAGTAGTACCATAGACATAGATCTGTAGGTAAATGGTAGGATAAGATGGGTAACATTGACATTCAACTTATTGTGACATAAATTTTTTGGCTGTTGATAGTAACCATAGTAGATTTTTGGATAACCGAATGAGGATATCACGCATGTACCTATATGAGTATAGTATAGTACGGTAAAAATAAAAATAAAAATACTTTAATCCCTAGAGGCTAAAATGCTAACTTCAGTCCGCCTACGCTAAGCTATAATGACATATTTTTAGAGGTGAAAACATTTTTTTATCACGCTTTTTTATCATTTGAGTATATGTACTTAGTATATTCATTTAAATTTTTTAAACGTGTGTAAACGCAAGTTTAAAATTGAGTGTGTATGAAAGGATACCTACGCTCGTTCCCACGAACGACTTTTGGACTTTCCTGAGACGGACGCGAAGCAGTCACGAGCCTGTTGCGATTTCTAGTCTGCCTATAGTAAAGATCGCTGCGTTTTTAGTAGTTAGTCCGGGTCCGTCCTAAGCTGCAGCCAACGTAACAGCATGGGTTGTATTATTCAGTTAGTATTTTTAGTTATCTGAGCTAGCACAAAGCTCGGAGTTAAATATTTGAATATGTTATTGGAAATTCATTTCCCTTTGATAGGATACTGCGAATTAAGATAAAATATATTCAATGCATTTCAGCATTGATGTAGAATTTTTTTAGTACCTATACATTTCAGTGACACAGAGTTTATACCTAGATATATAAAAGTAATATTTGATTTATGCATGCATAGTCACCTAGTTCAATTTTCAATCATAAGGCTGCATATCCACTGACGCGGAGTGGAGCAGAGACCAATTCAATTCATCAATTTCATCAAAATTGATGAAATAAATATTATAAATGCGAAAGTTTGGATGGATGGATGTTTGTTACTCAATCAAGCCCGAAAGGCTGAACGGATCTGGATGAAATTTGCCACAGAGATAAATTATGGTCTGGAATAACACATAAGTTACCTACTTTTTATCCCGGAAAACTTAAGAAGTTCTCGCGTGAACCAAAAAACCTCAATGCACGCGGACGTAGTCGCAGGCATCAGCTAGTTTATAATATTAGTATGGATTTTTTATGAGTCTAATCGCTTTTTTTTCTTTGACTACGATTGCCCCATATTGTAAGTGATGATGCAGTCTAAGATGTTAGCCGACTATCCTGATTCCTGTTAGGGGTATAGCAGTTATATCAAACCCATACCACTAATCGGTTTCTACACGGCATCGTATCGGAATGCTAAACCGCTTGGCGGTACGTCTTTGCCGATAGGGTGGTAAATAGCCACGGCCGAAGCCTCCCACCAGACCAGGCCAGATAAATTTCGGCGTATATATAGTACTAGCTGACCCGGCGAACTTCGTACCGCCTTAGTATGCAAAATTAAATGTATATTTTTCAATATTTCTGAGAGATTTTCTTAATATTTTTTTCCGTAAGAACCTTCTAATAATAATAACAAATACAACAAAAAAAGAATTAGTGAAATCGGTCCAGCCATTCACGCGTGATGCCGTGACCAAGGAAAACGGGTTTCATTTTTATATATATATACCTAGTATAATTGGTAGGTATTGGTATAATTACCTTTTTAAATTGCAAAACAAATTATTGATGAAGTAATTAATTTATCAATAGATTCTCTAGTTATCATCGCACTGAAAAACATTTATCTTCGTTGTTATGCAATGCCTGTCTTTAGATAAGTACCTACTATATTATTTACATTGCACACTAGCACGCGTCTCACACGCCACCAAAAAAGCCTTTGGTGGTGCTACGCCAAAAAGCTCCACGGAAGTGTAAACAACAACAGTACAAAATTGCAACTCAATCGGACGAATAATGCGAAACGAACGAACACACAATCATTAAAAAATCCATATTTATACTTCGTCCGCGTGCATTTAGGTTTTTTTCCTGCAGGAAATCCTTAATTTTCCGTGATAAAAAGTAACAAGTAACCTGTGTCCTTCCCCGGGATGCAATCTACTTACTATATCTCTGTATCAAATTTCAATTTCCCGGAGAAAGACAAAAGCTACTCTATATCCCGGAAAATTAAGTAGTTCCCATGGGAATAAAACAAACTTATTCCACGCGGACGAAGTCACGTGCATCAGCGTACTGTAATGATTGGTTAGGACTAATCACAATCGTGTCTATACTAACAATGCCATTCGTTTTTACCGCACGTGGATAGAAGGAAAAAACTAACAATAAGTAACAATTAAAATCACATGCATCAATTAAATGACTCGTTTTAATTTTATGTACGAAGGGCTATTATAGAACGAAGCTGGAAGAAAAAAAGAAGTAAGTATCGATTCTCTCAACGTGCGAATAGTGCCTGTAGGTATGCTAAAAGGACTACCTTGTTAAAAATAATTGTGTGTGCGAATGAAACGACTCATATTATAAATAATTGTGTTTTCGAATGAAGCGCGTCGTATTATAATAATGATCGTCTTCACTAAGTGATAGTGAAGACGTTTAAGGGATAGGGGCTGCGAAGACGAAGAAGTTTGTAATAAAGTTCATTAGATTTTTTACGTCCGTCTGTCTGTCTGTCTGTCAGCCACCTTTTTCTCTGGCACGCGTCGAGGTATCAAATTGAGTTTACATATTTTCGTAAGGTTCATGTAAGCGACTAATGAGATTAAAACTTACAAGTGTATTATAGTGTCTACAGGTAATTTAATTATTGCAAACGTTAAGGTGCTAACGTTACCGAATGTTGCTTACTAAAACTTACCTACAGGCTACAGTGTTAGGTACCTAATATTGTTAGGCCACAAAAAGGTAATAATAATGCACTCCTGACCGAATTTCGGCCACGGTGGCCAATCTCCATAGAGATTAGCCATCTGCGCGGGAGATAGTTATTAGAGTGCGCAAAAACAGATGAACTCTCTGTCCCTTTACTCTCATAGCCCGATGTGTTCTGGTCAGAAAAACCCAATAAGTACTTAATTATGGCCCGATCCGGGACTCGAACCAGGGACCTCGTCAGCCGCAGTCTAACTTGCTATCCACTAGAGCAGTGCAACGACCTACATATGTAGTGAGTGAGTATACCTAGTAGGTCTGTAGTGCATGTGACGTGCATAGTGATATCACAAATTTTATTACGGGAAAAGTTTTCCCTTTCTGTTGGTCCCGTGTGACGGTGTGAATCCGTTATTCGAACTAGCGCTGACCTAGATCCAGGCTATTCAGGACGCCCTATGTTCTAATATGGGTAGGATTTCACTATTGATCTCCCTGACGCAGTTCTGTAGTGAACTATGTTATCTTATAATTGGAGGGCTCCGGGGCATTTGGGAATTTGCAATGTCACAATTTTCTCTAAGTTCATTGTGTGAGAAAACCGTATTGCTAATTGTTTGTCAAACGGATAGTTCATAGATGCCTGCACGTCAAAAGGCATTACGTTTGAAGCTGTCAAATGATTACGATTTGCTTATACAATTCGGCGTCTGGTCTGGTGGGAGGCTTCGGCCGTGGCTAATTACTACCCTACCGGCAAAGACGCCGCCAAGCGATTTTGAGTTTCGGTAAGATGCCATTTTAAAATTGATTAGGGGTAGGTATGGTAATTAGACTGCCATGACCTAATAAGGCCTATAGAGTTTGAATCGCGCGGCGCGAACTCTTAATTTTCCAGAATATACTTAATGTGTTTATTCATATAGGATATAAGTTATCTCCATTCCAAATTAAAGCTAAATCGGTTTAGCCCTAAGGTTCTGTCATTGTGGCGTGAAAATAACAAACATCCAAATCTACATTTATAATAATAAATAAAATAAAAATAAAAAAGCCTTTTCATTCATCCTTAATAAATAGGTGATTGGTTAACTTTACATGCATCTTAATATTTTATGACATTATACATTATACATTTTTAGGTTGGTTATAATTAGAAAATTAAAATTAAAATTCACAGTTATATAAATTAATTTAGTTGTGTATGCATTAGTTAATATTTATTAGTTAATCTTGAAGTATAATAATAATTATAAATGTCAGTTTATCATTATTGTTTTTATTTGTATATTAAGGATCTCTCAACGAGTAAAGGCCTCCTACATTTATAATACTTCGGCTAAATTGTGGGGAAACCTGAGACCTCACCTGGGGAGTCGGGTTTTTCATGTTGTACTCAAAGGTGTGTGAAGTCCGCAATAGAGATGATGACAACTCAATCAAATAAGCAACTCATATCAAACTTAAAATTAATGCACTCCACTAGGAGTGCATTAATACTGACTAGGTATGTATTTAATACAAACTTCTCTATTAATAGAAGTTTGTATTAAATACATAGTTATCTAGTATTTATTAAGTAGTTGTATCGAGTACATACGTCATCAAATTTCAACACACTTTTTTCTTCAATCGATAGTTTAAAATGTCTAACTTAAAACTAACCGAGGATGTAAATTTTAGGGCTTTTGGAATACCCTATATTAATAATAACTAAAAAATATATATATATCTTTAAATGCATCATCCTTGGTCAAGGACCTTTAAACCAAAGGACGCGCATCGCATGATCATTCCCCTCTGTCAATGCTAATGGATTTTTAATCCAGTGCGTTTATAAAAACTGTTTATGGAATCGATTTTGTCATTATCAGAATCGTTTTCGATGTGTAAAGTCGTCTTATGCGCTGCGTCAAAAATGCCTGTCCTTGGTGCGTGGTGAGCGTGATGGACTGACGTGAGACGGTACCCTGTTTACGTTGGATTGAGTTGATGATGAAGATTTATTTATTAAAATTATTTTTTAAAATTATTTATATTTTGATCTTTGTATTCATATGATTTTATTGCTTATTTTTTTATATTAGTAAGTAGCATACAAAAATGTTGCAAGTAGAATTTAACCAAGGGCTAGGTAATTGTCGTAAACATCGATTTGAAACTTTGCATATGTGTGGCGTACTTCGGAGCTGACCTCCTTTCGACGCTGGCTGCTGGCAACTGGCACGAATGATTTTATAAGTCAATTTCAATTTGGAACGAAGTTATATTTGGATGCTCCTAGCAACTGCGTGAAATTCGTTATCTTCCGGTCGACCGCTAGGAATTGACAGCTGGCTCTGACCTCGTCGTATTCTATTCGACCAGATCAAGCAGTTCAGACATTTACGCAGTTCTTTTATGTGCTTCCTTTGTGATTTTACTATTAACTTGTGTTTCTTTATTGAATATAACAACAGTTCATCGACTTCTTTATTGCACCATCATATCCAATAAAAATAAAAATAAATCATAACTAGAAGAGAATAAATATTCTTAGGTGAGGACAACCGTCCTTACCTACCTTTAAATGTATGACAATACATTAAATTTACATAATTTGGTGCTATCGAGTTGATCTGATGATGTTCTACAGGAGGTGGATAGAGGAACTCTTCAATGGGTTCTAGTAAGTTATGAGTCCCATTTACGTTATAACATTATATGATGAGACATGTATTTTTAGTTTTTGAAGTGAAACTTCTTTAAAATCGTTGTGATTTGAAAATTCAACGAAACGAAAAAGCGACACAAAAAAGAGACAAACACAAGTATTTAGCCTGCGAGTATCCTGTATTTATCTCATTCTCTTGTGGGCTCTGAGTTTCGCTTCTACCGTGTGTGAATTGAACACACACTTTTTTAAAATATAATACCTACTAATTTAAATATCACATCAAAATGCAAATACAAAACTACCGTGCACCAAGTTGAATTTTTAAAAAGCTCTTTAATTGCGGCGCGTCACTCGTGCATGGATTAATAAATAAACGATTTTCGTGTAAAAGGATTCAATTTAACTGCACTCAATGAAAGCTTTGTCAAAGGGTGACAGGATTGCCCGGTACAGTACAGGATATTAATTTTCAGGCTCAACAACAAAGGTGTTGATCCGGGAAGCTGGATTTTGGTATATTCGTTTGAACAAAAGTTCAAAGCGAGCGTCGCGGCCAATCGAACTGCAATGCAATGTCACTGCAAACAAGCGTTCCACGAGTTCAAAGGGAAAAGGTGAAAAGTCGAATAGGTATAGTCTGTACCTACCTACCTACCTAAAAATGCACCGAGCCTTTTTTCCCAACCTATTAAATCAGGGGAAATTAATCGAGCGAATAAAAATTAATGGGCGACTGATGATGGGATACCGAGCGCGGCGTTAAAGTATGTGTGCGAAAAATTTATGCAACTGGCGATAATAATGAATTACTAAAACTAAGTAAAATGGTCAAAAAGAGAGCAATAATTAATCTAAGCTAGCAATTAAAATTCTCGGTGACTAAATTATAGACTAGCTTAAATCAGCATTTAATACCAACATATTTCAATGTAGATTAGTTAGTTGTAGGTATACTTTTAGCACTTATATTGAGGTTTTTACACTTTCTTCTTTTTTCACTTTCTTTTGTTCACTTATACTAAAGGTAACTAGGGCCCGCCCAAATCAGTTTTTGTGGCGCGCGTGTCGGAAAATGGCATGCCAAAACTGACTAACTAACTGAAATTATTTTGACATCTCCAAATTAATGTAATTTCATTATCATCATCTTCCTAACCTACAAGCGTTGAGATTGACACACCATTAAAACTATTTATGCGAACCAAGCCTATATTTAGTTAGGTATTTAGATAATATGTAATCAGATCAAATTGGATAAAATTGGATTCAAAAGAAAAGTAAGTAGTAATTATACCTATGCAATTAATAGATAGAAATAGAAATAACTTATACAGAAATAGAAACAACACAGATTATACGCGCGTAATCAGCATTATTCCTGTACATGATACACCGCGTTGGACACGTTACCAATGCGCGTTTAGTGTGTTACAGACCTTACCCACTGTCCTACTGACTACACTGACTTACCAAGTGAGTGACAAACGCGACACGGCGACTCAATACGACGCGACGCGACAGTAACACACTGTAGCTATTAACTGTATCGCGGTGCTGCGTTTGTTGCAAGGTTTGTCGCTAACGTAATCGACTAAAGCCAAATCGCGTCGAATCGAATCGAGTCACATTTGTTCGGTATGCGCTACGCCACTAATCGATAGTTAGTTAAAAGTACTAGTATTATAAATGCGAAATTGTGTGTGTTTGTCGATCTGTATGTCTGTCTGCTACGCTTTCCCGGACCATCTATTCAAACGATTTTGACGAAATTTAGCCAAATGCATCCCGGCATCATAGGTCACTATTTATCCCGGAATATCATTACGTAAGTAGTTCCCGCGGGAATCGAAAAACCTTAATCCAGGCTGACGAAGTCAAGGGCATCATCTATTAGTCAATATTATATATGTGGCGAATTATTGCGCTTTGATTCGTCTCGGTTCAGAGTAAATCTGTACTCACATGGTAAGGGATGTTGACTACGGTCACGATGTCATCGAGTGTAAGAGGGAAGGACGCCTCCGCGTCGAACTCCAGGTATTCCTTCTTGCGGTACATCACTTTGTCTCCCTCTACACCCTCTATGATCCGACTTTGGTATGACCTAAAATAAGTTTTAAATAGTTAAGGATACCACCAGGGCCGTCTTAACCATACTGGACGCCGGGTGCGAAAATCAGCCTGCGCCCCCATTGCCAATAAAAAATAAACTTTCAATAATATGATTTTTTTTCTGTATGTAAATCGATTTCTCCGAGATTTCAGGACCGAATTGCGTGATTTTTTTGAATCTGTAGAGAATGTTTTGCGAGACGGTCCCATAAAAAATTCTGGCTCTCTTTAATCTCTTTTTATCTAATTTTTTAATCCTGAAGCTGCTGGGGTGCAACTACCTACTATCTTTTTTGACCAGATCGAACATTTTGACTCTGATTTTTGAAAAGTTTGATAAAATGTTGCCCCTTGCGCAATGCGCCCCCTAGGTCCCTGCGCCCGGGTGCCACGCACCCCTTGCACCCCCTGGTAAAGACGGCCCTGGATACCACAGGAGCTTAAATAGTTTGGAACGTGAGTGAAGGTGGCGTGAAGCGGGTGGATGAGGACCGGGTGGAGGAGGCGGAGGACCGTGTTTGGTGGCGCGGAAAGGCCTATGTCCAGCATTGGATGCATACAGGCTGATGGATGGATGAATGGATGATGACTTGAGTACCTTCAAGGCAAGAGTGAATAATGATAAGGTCTACCTCATCATTGCTTTTCATACGCATGATAAGTCGTCAAGCGCAAGCCTACGAGTATCTTGCAATAAAATAAAAATAAATAAATAATCTTTATTTCGAGCAACTGGGGCTCAATTTTTTAGTATTTTTACAATTGAAAAATGAGGGTGTAAGAAAGTCGTAATATTAAACGTTTGTCAAACGAACATTTTATGCAGTTGATAGATGCTTACATGTCAAAAAGCATGCCCAAAAGCTTGAGTAGCTACCTGTAAACATAAGGGCCGATTTCGCTAACCACGGGCACGCCGCCGGTGAGCACCACGCTCGGGTTGCTGATGTTGAAGATCCTCACGTTCAAGCTGAGCCCGAAGGGGATCGACTCGAAGCGCTCCCACTGCTCCGTGTTATTTTCGAGGTGCACCTCCTGGAATCAACTCATCTCATCTTCCCAACACAATACTAGGTACATTTGTTTATTCACTACAAATTAAAATCCACTCAACACCAGTACAGCTTTGTTTTTTTATCCACTATAAGTTAGCCTTTGACTGCGATCTCACCTGATGGTTTAAGTGATGATGCAGTCTTAGATGTTAGCGGGCTAACCTGTTTAAGGGGCATGGCAGTTAAATTAAACCCATACCTCTAATCGGTTTCTACTCGTAACGGCATCGGAACGCTAAATCGGTTTGCTGTAGGCCATAAGGTGCTAACTCGCCACAGCTGAAGCCTCCCACCAGGCCTAATTCCTAAATTGACCCTGACGGGGATCTTAGTTCTGATTACCAAGTTAAGATTTTGTCTCACAAGATATTCGCTTCTATTGATTAATTCAAGTTTTATGAGTGGCGACTGAAAAGGAGCAAAAATAAAAATGGCGGAACGGTATGGCCAGGCTGCAAACAAAAATATTCTAAACCCTTTGTGCACGAGCCTCCTCTTTGAATGAGAAGGGTGTGACCATTGTCCACACTTCACACAACGTTGAGAACATTATGAAGAACTGTCGGGCGTGTCACGACTAACTATGTTACGTTGTATACTAATATTATAAATGCGAAAGTTTGAATGCATGTTTGTTACTCAATCACGGCAAAACGGCTGCAAGGATCTGGATGAAATTTGGCACAGAGATAGATTATAGACTACTTTTTATCCCAGAAAATTAGCAATTTCCCGTGAGATCCAAGAAACCTCAATCCACGCGGACTAAGTCGCAGGCATCAGCTAGTATTTACCTAATTTATTAATATGTACCTACATCACTCGGTCGGAAAAGTTAAAGGGGCTTGCCCGAGGACTACTGCTGGACTAGGCTATTGCTTTTGAAGTGAAAACTTCTTTAGCCGCGTTGAGCACTTTTTGGTAGGGGGTAAAAATGTGGATTTGCGTGATCTTGACCGACTTACTCGAGTGACCGACATGTTCGCGAACAACGACATGCTCGCGAGCAGCGATATGCTCGAACATTGTTCTACATTTGAAATTAAACTTGAAAGCCTTAGTTTTAAGAATTATATTTTAATTATTTAAAAAAATCTATTTCACTTCTATCGGCAGTCCTTATGACTGCCAATTTTTTTTATTCCACTACAAGTTAGCCTTTGTCTTCGATCTCACTTCATTGTAAAAGACGACGAAGTCCAAGATGGTAGCGGGCCAACCACTCAGGGGTACGGCAGTTATATTAAATCCATACTCCTAATCGGTATCTACACGGCATCGTGCCCTGAACGCCAAATCGCTTGGCGTTACGTCTTTGCGTTTGATGGTATCTAGCCAACGGCCGAACCTACCACCAGGAAAAAAGTGATAGTAATATCTTAGATAGCTTACACTCGTAATGATGCTCTCGATAAGGTTGGGAACGACGGTGAAGCTCAGAGAGCTCGTCAGCACCACCAGCACCGCCCCTACCACCGTGACCGATATGCCCGCTATCAAATTGCACATTTTATAAAATTATTAATTTATCTTTCTGTCACGCGCACACCTTTTACACCGTACCCCCTTACTATTGATATATTATGCACAATAATCAATTGATACATTTTATTTTAGTACAAATTATTAGGGATCCTTGCATATATTATATGGTATTAGGATAATATCTATACGTCTGTGTACATTCTGCACGAGTAAATGCCTTGTTGGTCTAGTGGTTAGCATGTTCGACTACGGATGACGAGGCTGCGGGTTCGATTCCCGAGTCAAGCTAAAAATTAAGTTTATTTAGCTTTACACGGAATAGAAATACAGAAATGAGAAATTATAACTACAGAATAAATATTTACTAAACTTACTTACGAGTACTTACAACATGTATTTTACATAATAACTACAGAAAATAAATGACTCCGTGTAATCGCTCGAAAGGCTGCTACCTCAGCATGTTGCTGCAGTATATGATAACTGCAGCGCCGACTTTCAGGCAGAGCCTTATGTGACGTCACGACTCACGACCCGGAAGCACACTTATCTCAAACACGGTACTTAAGTTAGGTAACAAAAATAGACAAATATTAGATAGTATAACAGAAAATATAGCTCATATAATTTAGTAAGACACGATTGTAGATACTAAATATAATGTAAAAGAATATATAAGAATAGGTATAGGTAATAGGTTCATACATAAGTAGGTAGGTACATTATTGATAACACAACACACGATATACTAACGCCTGTAAGACTTGAAACTATCTTCTATATGGCCGTGCTTTTTGCTTGTATGTATGTATGATGTTTTCGGATAGAAGCAGGCGTTAATTTGCGGAAGTCCATGATAATGCAGAAACGAGAAGTTTAATTCGCTATAATCCGCCAGAGTAGACAAATCTATACGTGGTAAAGCGTGCATCTTGCACGAGCAGCTTGCTGGCTTACTCGGCTGTGAATAACGCAAGCTATACGTGCAAGCTACACGCTGTACCACAATATTATGTCTGCTGTGGCGGATTATTTCCTTCATTAAGTAAATACCTACCTACTTATTGTGTTTTCCTAACAAGAAATTCTCAATATCATAACCCATCTATGCAATCGATACCGCCGTTTGGAACAGAGATACGTTGCATATCTCTGGGAAGGACATCCCTATTATCGTAGAAAATTAAAGATTCCTTTTTTTTATCCACTACAAGTTAGCTCTTGACTGCAATCTCACCTGAGTGATGATTTCCATGGGATCGGATTTTTCAACAACCTAAAATCACGCGGATGAAGTTGCGGGCATTATCTAAGTATAGTATACCTACTTTACAAATAAAATAGGTATATTTTGTACAGAACCATTCGATCCCGATACTTAGGAATCCATTGCACGGATTAATGTAGTCAACGATAGTAATGTTAATCATTTATTCGCTAATAGCGATAAGATGTACCGATTTACCGTTATCAAATATTGCTTAAGAGAGAAATCTTATCAAAAGATTTAAAAAAAACTTAAGTGCTTATCTGATAATATTTATTTCATGTACCTTAGTAGGTAGGTACATGTTAAGTAGTACTGTACTTTAGCTACCGAAGTAAGTTACGTTCCATCCACACTTACGAAACGCTTTGTCTTCATTCTTCGTTGGCATGGCTAGGGTCTGGGACAAATTCCATCTGGTGAATTATAAATTAAACCCAAGTATACACTTAAAATCTTTATTGATAGCATTAAAATGTTCGACAGTAAATGACAGTTCGACAATACATAAATGCATTATTACAATATTTACTTTTAAAATGGATCGAGAGTTTTCATTTCGGAATGTTAACAGAAAAATGTACGCAACTACGGCAGCCGTTTTACAATTTTAATATTCAGTATTGAAATGAGGTTATTTTATTGTTATATTACATTAAATATATTAAAAAAAGTTTTGGTCTGAAATAAAAAAATAGAGATATTTCTATCGGCAAATAAATTTTGTAGTTTTTATATTAATTTGCACGAACGGAATCGTCCTTATGTCAAAGTTAATAAAGCTTAGTTTACAGTCCGTCATACTTGTCTGACCCGGTGGCCAAAATTGGAACTAATTCTTACGTCTGCTATGTTTTTGTTTTATCTATACTTATAATAAAACTGTAACTGGAAGATTTCTGTACATTTAATATATTCTGAAAATTGTAATCGGGGTATGCTTTACTATCGAAACTGAGCCCAAACCTGATTTTTATTTAAATTTTGACTGTCTGTCTGTATGGCCGCGCATCACGCTAAAACTAATGAACGGATTTAAATGAAATTTGGTATAGCGGTAGCTGACACTCCGGGTCAACATATAGGATAGTTTTTATCTCGATAGAAAATAAGGTTTCTCCAGGATAGGGGATTTTTGTTGATTTTACTCCATAACTCAATCAAATCTGAACTGATTTGAATAAATCTTTCTTTATTAGAAGGTATGTATCATCAAGTAAGTTTTGCCCAATTTTGGTGAAGATTTGATAAATATTATCAGCGATAGATGACAAAACTCCTCAACAGATAACAGCAATTCACTTGATTAGGACTTAATAATATATTTTTGGTGGCGTTTGAAGGAAACAAAGTTAATCATAAAAAATTGCCACCAAGAGAAAATCTGCCAATTTCCGTCAACATAATTTATTTTTTAGATCGGTATTTCCATAATATTTCGATGCCAAATGTTTGCCTGTGATATGTGGACTTAATTTCGTGCATCAAAAATGTCGTAACTCAATCTGAAGTCTGAATCAGAGTTTAAGTAGCTTGAAAGGGCAGATAACGAACTTTGCTACAGAAGTGTTATCTGCAGCAGTATCTTCTGGAACGGAATCCTCAGTAAAGAAGCTCGAAGACAAATGCCGTAACCAAGAGCTTGAGGTAGTTTATGCAACCGCATAATATGACTGTGGCTTCATCGCCAGTAAATAAATAACTAAATAATAATCATTAATATGAATAATAATAAACTTATCGCTATAAGATGTATTGCTAATTATTGATTGCTAAGCTATTTTTTGGGAAGGTTAAGTTTTGATTTATGGTTTATGTAGGTAATAGGTAGGTTTATTTTATTTTACTCCCTGCATTCTCTTTGCTTTAAAGTTAGGTGTGAATAAGTAGGTATTTTGTTTTCATGCTTTTAGATAAACAATAGTATATGTACCAGGTATAAGTTGTATTCAGGTATTGATATAACTTAGCCATTTGAACATAAGTGTAGGTTCAGCGCGAGAAGCAAAAAATCTCAATCCACGCGGACGAAGTTGCGGGCATCAGCTAGTTTTTAATATAAGTTGATACCAATAACGACATTCAGTATCGACTCGTAACATTTTTCTGATAACATTTTGACAGCGTACAAAGTTTATTGTTCGAAGCGTTGAGACCGCGCGAGATTACAAAACACGCGCAAGTCTCAAAAATAGTGAGATCACATCGATAGTTTAGTTTATTAAAACTTACAATTAGTTAATTACACTTAGTGATAAAGCGGATTCTACTTGAGTACAGTTAGCATCACAAAATATTTAAATTATTATTCGCCAAAAGCGCCCAACAAGGAAGGTTAGTACCGAAGTTAAGATTGGCTAAAATGGTATTAGTATGTAATACTCAAATATTAGATAGATTCGATTCCGACTGTTCTAAAAGTTAATGGGCTGAGTGAAAACAGTAAAACTATAATTTAAATAAAAGTAAGCAAGGAAATTTTGGTTACCGTAAACATAATTATTATTTACAAAAAAATCCTCGTCAATTTCTGAAGATGCTTTTTTAATAGAAACTAGGTTATAACGCAACCCTACAAGCAAAAGTTTCTAGATGTCAGTCAGTCAGTTGTGTAAAAATTGTCTAAGAAATTCGTAATCATTTGACAGCTTCAAACGTATTACTCGAACTGTTTAAGGAGTTCATAATACATGCTTTTCGACATGCATGCATCTACGAACTCCCCAGACAGTTCGCATCATCCGTTCGACAAACGTTAGTGATACGATGTTCTTACACAATCGGTGGTCAGGTTTATTATCATAAAAATAATATAATTTAAAAAAATACCATTCAGTCATAGTTTAATAATTTACGAAATTAATAAAATGAAACTTATAAATTTTAAAATATGAAATATTATGATCGAATGAAACTTCTTTTTTTATCATGAAAAACAAAGGAGTGGGCAAATATGTTGGCCCAAGAATGGCAAAGGCTGATGTCTGTCAACTGATTTCGCCAGCGTTCGCGACATTTTGCCTATTGTAGCCTGTTGCAAGAATAGGGATGATGTCCATATCAAAAATAAATTATTTCTAACTGATTATTAAATAGAGGGTCTTTCAAAAAATCTAAAACTCACATGTTTGATAGCCTTTTTAAAATATAGATTGATGAAAAAAGTGCGTTGAAATTTGATGACGTCACAACTGCGAATTTCATACAACTTCCATACTAGAAGTGGGTTTTTAAGTTTGTTACAGAGTTGCTGATTTGATTGAGTTGTCATCATTCCTATTGTAGTGCGATAGGCAAAGTTGAGCGATATTGAGCGGGTTTCGACGCTCGAATACTCATCGTATGAATTAAAATCTTGTACTAAGGGTACAGATGAAAAGAAGTAGTAATTTTTTTCATTCGATAGTAAGAAATTATCGTATTAATCATATGTAAACGGACTGATTATATCTAATACATCAACCATCGACTACTGACAATGATACATTGAATACACATTGAACATTTAAGGCTTGGCGAAACAAAACGCGCGTCGACAACGGCACGGCTTGCAGCGCGTGTTTGATTTGCGATTGAAAAAGATTTTTACCGCTTTCAAACTAAGAATAGGAAAAAGAAAAGCAATAACATCAACCAAAAGATATAATTAACATTTTGCAAGGAAATACTTTGCATACATTATCATTTTTACGAAATATCTATTTGATTAAATACCATCAACATCGATTAAAATATATTGCCCCAAAATATGGCGGATAATCTGTACTATTCATAGAAAGACTCGTACCAGCCGTTGCCGTCACGTGTGATATCGCGTGGGAATAAAGAAAATGGCGGCGCTAATAATTCCCTCTCAACACCACACTTGTAACTGTGTATAATGTATGAGTAAGACGGCATGATTAGCACTGCTTCGTTTGGATTCATTTCTTTATTGGCATGCAACATATTATCTGATATCTTTGTCGTTCGTCGCATTCAAATGAAGAAAATGGCAGCGTTAACAATCCCCTCTCCCTCCCAAACTATCTTTCCATAGTGTGTGAGTGAAACGTGATGATTAACACAGTTTCAAAACTTTAACATCGTTTATATATGACATCAATCTTAAAATTTACTTCACCTATGCTATTTTATATTTGACATAACGGAATAGTGTTGTTCTATGGTTATTAAATCGATTCGATACGATCGACTAGCATAAAAGCCTTATTATTATTCGATACGTATATTATAAAGGATATTCAAAAATGTGAAGCCATTTTTGAATATCCTCACAGTCTACATTTTTACTTAGTCTGGTAATCAAAACAATGCATTTTCCAACAAATAATATAATTTCACATGTTATGTTATAACAAAAATTTTAACTAAAATGACACATTTTTAATTGCCTTTAATAAAAACGCTGTAAAATATCGATATGGTACGCTGCTACCTTTCACATCATCTGCACTTAAATCTTTTTTTTAAGTGTCAAAGTGTACGCGTGAGCTGATTAACTATCTAAAAAAGAGTCTTTACATGTCGACTTTTCATATGAATCTGTTCAAATCCTTACGAAATAAATAATAATACTACGTTGTCTTCCATAACGACAGTAATAATTATTATGTTGTAAAACCCTAATATTACATTTTAAAGTTAAAACATGACCCATTTTACAATGAGTAGTGATAATCACCTAATAAGTCTATATTCTACCGCGAAGCGAATTTGTGCTTAGACTATAACAACTAATTCAACTACAATTATTTTAAAATCCGAGTAAAACCGCCGGACACTGACTGTAAAGTCGGTTGTTCGTTGAGCGAAATAACTTTTATGTTGAGAACAATACTTACCAAAGTAGTAAACTTATCCTTATTCTTTTAAATTTATTATAAGGAATTTCTTTTTGCTAAAAAAAACATTGTAAGATATTTCTAAAATTTCAACATGTTCAAATGTTAATAATTTATTTTGCTATTGTATAGAGTTTATAGAGTAACACTGTTTTCATGCTAATTTAATTTTTAATATTTTAAACTTTATAAAGTTTGATATAATATATACATAAATATGTTTATTGTTTGTTAAAAACGACGTACGTAAAGGTTAAAATATTATCTATCCCTTACCCCGTAACCCTTAGGGTTATTAATAGGGTAATAAGGGTATTTTCGGTGAAATTTGTTAAAACTTATAAATAACAACATAATTTTCGTACTTTATTTGGTATATTGAAAGTAATAATAGAAAGGCTAATATTGCCAGATTGGGATTTAAAAAAATACCAAAAAAATCAAGCTCTCAAAAGAGAAACATTCTTTGTATTCATTATATCGCTGACGTTCAAAGATTTTATTTTAAAATATTTTGTAATTTTCCCTAGATCACTTTGATAACTTGTAATGCTCGCCATGGACGGTAAGTCATTTCACATAAGTCAAACGATTTAAGATAAATGTCTTACGCCAAAAATGTTTGCCTACTCAGGGCATCATTCCAAATAATATTCGAATTTTTTTGATGGCTTGATGCCATGGCCGTTAGATTTCGCCCTCACGGTCAAAATGGCATGACGCCATTGACTTAGCCTGTGGAGTGTTAATTATAGTAGCCACGAAATTTTCGTGTTTTAGCATGCCGTTAACATTTGGCCTACAAAGGACAGTGGGCAAATAGGTCCAAGAGCCGCCAAAGATGAGAGATATGCCAAATGAAACAGTACAACGTAGTCATCGAACATGCAGAATGACATCAAAATCTGGACGAGTGAATTTCTAGTAATGATAAGTTTATTTTTGCCTGAGATGTTATTATAGTTTTTGAAAGCCCAACATCCACATATAGGTGTATACAGTATACACAGCGGCCTTGTCAGCTTTGCAAGAGCAATAAATCAATAATTGAATCCAGACCACTACTAAAGACATATCAACGTACGTGGTTTCCTTTTGGTTTTAAAACGCCACTTTAGTCAAATGACTTATCGTCAATGGCGCGCATAAGGGTACGGTTTCCACCTGCTGGAGATGTGCTACGTGGCAAAGCTACGTACGTACGATGTGTGTCCAACATGCGATGTGACGATTATTATAAGGTGTTAGTGATAATAACCGGGGCTTAACGTGCTCTATCGACTGTGGTTCAGTGTGCGCGGGTTGGGCACACGTCCTCGGCTCAGCGTGGTGGACAGCGGGCTCAGCGGGCTCAGCGGTCGCAGTCGAGTAGCGCGTCGATGGAGAAGCCCCGCCTGCGCTGCGGCTCGGGGCGCAGCCGCAGGCAGCCGCGCAGGGGGCCCGCCCCGCCGCCGCCCGGCTCATTTCAGCTGGGCTTGCCGCCCGCATCGCGCACTATTAGCTGCAATACAAACACTGTTGTGAGTTGTGAGGGACAATCCAGATGTAGGTATCAATAGGCAAGAAGATTTTGAAAAATGGTCAGATTATGTTCGGAAATATTTACTATTTCGAAAAAATATCTTATTTCAGCAGAAAAATAAGGTTTGGTAGATAATATTGGCATTTGAAATTTAAATTTTAAAAATCACGCCAAAACGCTCCCCGGCGTCATGGCGTACTTTGTGACGTCACTATTATTTTTACCAATGTACTCTGTGCAGTGTGCAGTAAGCAATAGTGTGATTGTCAAAGCTCGAATACAAACCATTGTGACGTCATTCGCTTCTTGGTGTTTTAACCAATATGGCGGATTGCTGTATTTTATAATTTTATTTTATCAAAATAAATAGCAATCTCACTCGAAATAGAAAAATAAATACATTTGTTATAATCCATGAATCCTATTTCATTAGATAAATTCATAATTTCTTTGATTCTTGGTTACTGTCATCATGACTATTAAACACTTTCAATATATTTGTCCTCTCATTTGAAACTTGCTCGAGTAAATGGTTAAACGTGAAGAGGTTCCACGAGAGATTTAGTGCAATTAGATAAAATGTTAGTAGGCGCATGCGCTACTCTATTAATTCTTTGAAACACTTGCAGAATTTCCTTCCTCTGAAAACTAAAATCTTACTTGCACAATCCCTTCTGGATTACGCCGACATCTGCTATTTAGATGCGACTGAAGAGCTGCTTGATAAACTAGATCGCCTTCAGAACTTGGGCTTTCGTTTTATTTACGGATTGCGCAAATGCGACCATGTATCTCAATTTCGAAACAAGTGGCTCCCTATCCGACTTCACCGGAATATTCATATTCTCACGTTACTCTTTAGGATTTTAAGACACATCTGACTTCATAGTTACGTGAGCGCTTTCACGAGGCTCCTCCTCGTGTGATGCCAGAACGATCGTGTGCCAAATTAAAATCATTTGCAGAGCCAGCTTATAACACTATTTATTATATATTCAATGTTTTACGGTAGCTGCGACGCGCCTATGGAACTCACTACCTACGGCAAATTAAGGAGTTACTGCGGGAATTGAAAAAACTTAATCCGCGCGGACGAAGTCGCGGGCATCATCTGATAAATAATAAATACTATGGAAATATAGAGTCAAAGCATCAGCGAAGAGGGTCCAGGCAGTGGCGGTGGCGGAGGTTCGTACCTGCGGTCGTTCGGAGGTGACGGTCTCAGTGCGGACGGGCGGGGGCGGCGCCCGAGGCGCTCCGTTCTCGCGCGGGCACCGGGGCGGCTCGCCCGGACCGGTGACCACTGCTGGAAATATGCAAACTTTATATTGTTGTGTTTTTAGTTTTAATATTATACTTATTAAAAAACTACTTTATGAAACTTTTTACTTAATTAAACTTATCGAAAAATTCTTAATAAATTGAAATATAATAAATTAATAAATTCATATTATATATTTAAAAAAACCCGGCTGTTTTTGTGGGCTCTTCTCAGACCAGGGCGCGTTTGGAACCCTCGTAGCTTTAGTTTTAAGATACCGTTACTGATTATTATCACCATTATATTTTATAAATAACTAGACGTCAATAAGTGTAGTATACCTACCTATATTGAATAAACATTATTTGATTTGATTTATATTTATTAAATAACTAGCTGACCCGGCGAACTTCGTACCGCCTTAGTATGCAAAATTAAATGTATATATTTCAATATTTCTGAGAGATTTTCTTAATATTTTTTTCCGTAAAAACCTTCTCCTAATAATAACAAATACAACAAAAACAGAATTAGTGAAATCGGTTTCATTTATATATATATAAGATTATTATTTAGATATGTTTAGTGAAATATCAATTAATTAATACTATAAAATTAATATAAGTTACATTAGAATCGAAAATAAAACCATATTTTTTTCGTCTTTCTTACTCATATAAGTATACTAGCTGACGCCCGCGACTTCGTACGCGTGGATCGAGGTTTTGTGGTTCCCGCGGAAACTCTTTAATTTTCCGGGATAAAAATTTTTTAATAAAATTAAAAAAATAAAAAATTTAATAAAATTAAAAAATAAAAAATTTTCCGGGTTGCCTATGTGTTATTCCAGACTATAATCTATCTCTGTGCCAAATTTCATCCAGATCCGTTCAGCCGTTGGGGCGTGATTGAGTAACAAACATCCATCCATACATCCATACCGACATCCATACATCCAAACTTTCGCATTTATAATATTAGTAAGTATATATTATGAATTATTTATAAAAAACTAGGTATATTTTGTTAACATTGTCTTATTCGTATAAATCGACTACTAATGCAGACTACGGTCTGTTTGGGCTGCAAATCTCAAACGCCAGCCTGTGTTTTATTCTTGTGGTTTATAAAATTATGGTGAAACTTTGTTTTTAATAAAATTGGCGTCGTTTGTGACGTCACTATTGTTTTTACCAATGTACTCTGTGCTGTGTGCAGTAAGCAATAGTGTGATTGTCAAAGCTCGAAAACAAACCATTGTGACGTCATTTTCTTCTTGGTGTTTAATCCATTATGGCGGATTGCTGTATTTTATAGTTTTAATTTATCAAAATAAATAGCAATCTCACTCGATATAGAAAATTAAATACGTTTTTTTATAATAACAGGATTCATGTTTCATTAGAAACAAATTCATAATTTCATTGATTGTTGGTTACTGTCATCATGCCTATTGTCTAACGGCCGAAATTAATAATCAATCTATCTGTAGTCTGTCGATAAGTTGCTTAGCAACATTGTTTTATGACGAAAAGCACAATACAAATAACAACGTTGCTTGGTAACAAACCGACAGACTACAGATAGATTGATTATTAATTTCGGCCGTAAGCAAATCGTAACTATTTGACAGCTTAAAACGTATTACTCGAACTGTTTAAGGAGTTCATACATGCTTTTTGACGTGCAGTCATCTATGAACTCCTTAAACAGGTCGAATTATCCGTTTGACAAACGAACGATTACGACTACGATTTCCTTACACAATTGGGGGGCAGGCATTACAATGAAATAGTAGCGCCTAGTTACCGCTACCAAGTATTTTTATTTTTTCGTGTTCTTAATGCGCTGTTGCCAGCCCGCATAGGCAAGTGTTGCGGGCGCGGCGAGCGGCGTGTGAAGTTGGACTGTGGAGGAACGGCAAAAGCTCGCGCTGAATAGTGAATAGTTCAAAGAAATATCATTTTTATTATTATTGTGGAACATTGCTGAACTGGCGATATTTTGATCATGTATCAGTCACCAGGTGCTGACGTCTTAAGGTTTACACAAAATACACGTTGTGTCTCGGCTCACACTCAGTGAGCGGGATGATGGTCTATTTACTGTCTATAGTGGGTACTAGGTTACTTTTCACCGGTCTACCTGAGTAGAAGGATAAAACTTGTTCACACGTCTTCTTCAGGCACTGAGGGATTTTGGACGAGAAGATGTCGCGGAGTTTCCCGAAAGCTGCCCATCCAAGTTGGATTCGGCGGTTGACCTCTTTCTCGAAATTGGACCTACCTAACTGGATTGTATGTCCCAGGTATATGTACTCTTCAACAATTTCGAGTGCAGTGTTCTCAACTAACACTGGGTCGGGCTGAACATGTGCATTGGACATGACCTTCGTCTTGCTCATGTTCATTTTTAGGCCCACCTGTTGAGAAACTCTGCTGAGGTCATTGAGTATTGTGTTAAGGTCCTCCAGAGTTTCTGCCATAACGACTATATCGTCAGCAAACCGCAGGTGAGTGATGTACTCGCCGTTGATGTTGATGCCGAGTCCGTTCCAATCCAGAAGCTTAGAGACGTCTCCCAACGCAGCGGTAAACAGTTTCGGAGAGATAACATCTCCCTGACGCACTCCTCGCTGCAATCGGATAGGTCTCGTAGTTCGGTCTTGTATACGGACTGACATCGTGGCGTTGACACATACTACGTTAAACTTGAATCAGTGTAATGTAACACTGTCAGTGTAGATTTTTCTAAAAAATGATATGAAATGTGCACATTTCATACCCTGTAAAATGAGTTCGAAAGTTAAACTTCCCGGCCTAGGCCAGTAAAGAATGTATGTATTTTCATTACATATCATAAGTTTGAATTTGGAATCTTTCTTCCTGAATATCTTGTAACTTGTTATAATGTTCTTTGGCCTAAATAGTTTAAATTTGGAACTCTACCGTATTACGCGTTCAGCACTCACAGCGCAAAAAAGTATAAATACTAATTTAACTTTTAATATTTCTTAAGTAGGTTGCTTTTTTATTTACTTTCTTTTAATTACATAATATAATATATTTTTTAAAAAGTCACTTGTTTCATTTTTTAGAAAAGCACTATACACACCACGACCGGGAGAGCATTTCTGGTCTCGTATATAGCCAGCCTCGCGTAGCTCGGCCATCTAACTAACACTCGACCAGAAAACGCGTACTTCCCGGTCTCGCATTGTAATGTACTATAGTGAGAAAGGGTCCCTAAATTGATCCTTATAGCTGTGTAATAAGCGACACTCTATCTGGCGGCCACGGCCGACCTTCCAACAGGGCCCTGTGAAAAGGCGTACAAGTTTGTATCGGATTGTACCAGGGTAGCATAGCACGCAACACATGGTGTGCACTCACCAGCGGTGAGCGGGATGGCGAGGCGCGCGTTCACGGCCAGCAGGTGGTCGCGCCGCTGCAGCAGGTTGCCCACGTGCTCCTCGAGGCGCACGTTCTCTGTGCGCAGTTGGTGTAGGCACGACAGCAGCGACGCTACTGTACACAGACAACACAATCAGTTTTTTTTGTTTCGCATTCAAATTAACCTCTGACAAGGTGTCAGAGACCATTTTACTGCGAGTTTTGCTCTGAAAGAAGGTGCCAACTCACGATGGTCGTGAAGTAGCTGTGTGTGTGTTTTTGTTTTCGTGTGTATATAATATATGTGTATGATTGTGAGTGACCCTATCTCCAGCAGCCAATGAGTGCTCCGTCAGTTAAATTATTTATGTATAATAGTATTATTATACATAAATAATACATTATCATTAATATAAAGATTTTTATTTATTAATAGAAATATAACACAAGTAAAGCAAAGAGCTCTCGCGAAATACGCAGCTAAGCGTGCAACTCTGTGCCAAATTTCATCCAGTTCCGTTCAGCCGTTCAGGCGTGATTGAGTAACAAACACCCATCCATCCAAACTTTCGCATTTAAAATATACAGGAAGAATTTTTTGGTAGTGCACAATTTTTTTGGGTGGTTCCGTATCGTTAATAGGAAATATTTTCACTAATAGTTCTAGACTTTTTTTTAATTTTTTTTTTTACCATTTCTGTCCCAAGACTAAGCAAATCATGGACACACTATTTGTTTACGTCGTCGTCGGCGCGCCGTGCGCACAGCTTTTCGCTTTCGGCGGGCACAAACGTACCGCGCCCACCTTTGTGATCACGCTCACGCCGGCTGTCGCGCCGCCTGTTGCAGGCCTCCCGTAGCGGGGCGAGGGGAAAGAAACACCGCGAAACTAGTTTGTACTTTGTCGGACCATCAGTCTCTCGTTGCATGCGCTACGTGTAACATCTATAAGTAATCGATCGCGTCCATCCACCGTTTCGCGATCCAATTTCCGAATTTTCAAATTGTGCAAGTGTATTAGTAATGAAAGCCTTCGAAGCAGCTCAAAGAATGTACAAGAGGTGTAATTGACCGAGCGAAGCGAAGGTCTCTGAGTCTACTTGAGTGAATTTGCACTTGTGCGTCCGTCTGTCAGAGCCTTATAACTTCTGAATTACTGAACGTAACTACTTCAAATTTAAATATAATATGTAAACCGATGGCCTCCCGCCGAATATGGCTTAAAAAGTTATAAAAATCTTTATTTCAGGGGGGCTCTCATAGAAGCGAATGCGAAGTAAAATATTTTTTATAGCGTTACATAGGGTTGTGGTATATAATTTTAAAGATAATTAGGAA
The DNA here is from genome assembly GCA_923060345.2 of Erebia aethiops. NCBI lineage: Eukaryota > Metazoa > Arthropoda > Insecta > Lepidoptera > Nymphalidae > Erebia > Erebia aethiops. The sequence goes on along the minus strand of OV281079.1, from coordinate 861,606 downwards.
TAGAGTCCAAAAATATATTTTTTTTAATTTTCCCTCTTAAATTGACGAAATGGGGGGCTTTCAAAGTGGAGATTTTCTAACGTCCAAAGTTAACCTCAGAACTCTCAACTTTCTGAAAGGCTGAGCCTGAAACTTGATAAATTATTTGAATTATACCCTGTACTTGAACAACAAATACTAAAATTAGATAAATTAAAAGTTAAATATTACAAAATGGATACCGCGAGGTCTCAGTTCGGGGCGAACCACTAGTACTGTGATCGGTTATGGATAAGCTTAGTAAGTAGGTACCTACTTAGGTATTGATTGTTATTATTGGTAGAACATCAATTTTCAAAACCTTTTAAAATACGCCTTTAATGCAGAATTAAGCATAATGCTAATCGTTGCTCGCGTATTATTATGTTACAAAAAAAATATTAATCCTTATTTTCTTTTTAAAGCTTATAACTTCTGCATTGATGGTTCTAAAGCCCAATAAAGTATGAAGGGAAAAAGGAAGGTATTCAGCTCGAAATTTATCGATATTTGACAACTAGTCAAATCAGCAACTTTTTTTCAAACGTCAGAACGCGTGCTTAGTATGGAGTTTTGTAAGTGTAAATATTGAATAGTGACGTCATCGAAGTTCAATGCACTTTTTTACTTTAATCGATACATTTAAAAAGTTATTCAACATAAAACTAACAGGGGACGTGGATATTACGACTGGGAGAGCCTATAGGGACTGCCGATAGAAGTGGAAACGAATAAATCAATTTTTTTTTAAATTATTTAATAAAAAAAATTAAATATAATAAAAATATTTCAAATATAAACCTCAAAACTAAGGCTTTACAGTTTAATTACGAATGTACTATATTTGTATTTAAGACCTTTTGTCTTAAGAAGAACAGTGTCGTTCGTTCCACATTTTTACCCCCTGGGCCCCTACCAAAAAGTGCTCAACGCACCTAGTTTCACTTCAATAATTTATTTGAATAGTTGTCAAATAGTATTGAGTTAGTCTTACTGTCAAAGTGTTGCGCTTGCTCCATCAGGAACTGCGAGCCTTGCTCCCACTGCCTCTCCAGCAACTGGTCCAGGCTCTGAGCGCTCGAAGTGCCGCGGCTGCCCGAACTAGTGCTCTGCGGGGGACAGAGACAACAGCGGTGATGCTTACTTAACTCAACAACTGATAATCAACGACCTCAATTTACATAGACGGGCCCTGGCAAACAAAGAATGTGGACCTATTTTACTAACGCCATCTAGTCTGAAAAGCGGGACAGCGCTATGGCGGGGACAAGGACAGGGCTATACAGGTTAGGAGCGTACTCTAAAGGTTGGACGCCCAATTTTTTTCTATGAAAGGGCCCATCTAGTACCTACCTACATATATATTATATCGATGAATGAATGAATGAATGAATATTCTTTTATTGTACACCACAAAGGAAAATATACAATAAGTAGTAAACTTAGCTTAGAACAAAGTAAGTATACAATAGTATCGATGGTGATAATCTAAAAGATTGGGAGTTAAACCGACTTCACCACACACTCAACAAGCCCATATCTTGAAAACTGCTAAACCGATTTTGATTCAACTTGCACTGTTTCCTTACTTGAAGTAAATGTAACCCAAAAAAAAAGAATCCGATTTATAGTTTCGGAGAAATCCGCTAAGAAACATACATACACACATGAATTTTTTTATATTTGTTTGGAAGCCGTTAGAGATTATCATATGTATATCTTTGCAGTTCCAATAATATTTGTATATACATACGTGTTCAATTGATAACCTCCTATTTTTGAAGTCGGTTAAAAATAAATGATATTTATTTATTTATTTATTTATATTTATTAGGACGACCAAGAAATTGATACATTGAAAAAATTACAAACTACATACTAATTACACAATATCATCAACCATTGATGTAGAATTTTAGTATTACTCATTCTATTTCAATGTCATCAACATATCAATTCATTGCCATTGAGTGGCGCGGCGGCGGCATGCTCCTGCAGGCTCATTGTGATATGCGCTAGGCGTGTGTGTGTGTGTGTGTGTACTGGTAGCGGGACACTCACGGGTGCGGCCTTGTTGATGAGCGGCGGCGGCGCGAGCGCGTCGTGCGCGGGCGCGGCGGCGGCGTGCGCGGCCAGCTCCGCGGTCAGCTGCTCCTGCAGCCGCGCCGCCGCGCCGCTCTCCGGATTCAGCTCGTTGCCGAGCATATGCGGCGCCGTGCACTGAGCGCCAGTCCTGCACACGCACACACACAAACGATACATCAAACAATCAATCCATTCATACTAATATACTAGCGCATGCCCGCGACTTCATCTGCGTGGTTTGAGGTTTTTTGGTTCCCACGGGAACTCTTTAATTTTCCGGTATAAAAAGTAGCCTATGTGCTATTCCAGGCCATAATCTTACTCTGTGCCAAATTTTAGCCAGATCCGTTCAGCCGTTGGCGCGTGATTGAGTAACAAACATCCACCACTAAAAATTGTAACATAAAAAATTAAAAAAATAAATTAAAACCGACTTTGTTTTTGATTACCAAAATTTTAGATTAATTAGAATTAGACCGAAATTTTTTAATTAATACAGGGTTAATTGTAAAATACCAACAACCTTCTACAGGCAAGTTCTATGCACCAAAGTAAATAACTTTTGTTCCACGACCTTTTAAAATTCCTAAAAAAAAAATTTTTTTTCTTACAAAAATAAAAATATTTATTTTTCTGTTCTAAAATTTTAATAACTCTACGCGGTACGTGATAAAGGGAATGGCGGCGCGCGGCGCGGCACTTAGGCGGCGGTTAGATAGGTTAGATTGGTAGATATCTGAGGCATTAGGTAGCCTGTTCGTGTTGACTGTTGAGGGTTTTGTAAGTACCTACCTAGGTTAGGTGTGAAGAATGCAGGTAGGTAGGTGAATAAACTAATATGGGATTGATAGGTAGTAATTTTGCCCTTCCGTAAAAAGCGCGGGAAATTGCGATGTAAACAACATGCATATTATCATGTGCGCGTATGGTACTGTCCGACACTTACGTCTGTCGCCGCGAGAAGTTTTTTTGGTGTTCACGACAAACGCTAGTGTAGGAAGAAATTATTAACCTGCAGACGATAGCTCAGCCCAATGTAGTAGTTTACGTAAAAAGCATTTGTAAATACGACAGAGAAGCGATAACTTCGGACGTTAATTGTTGCGCGGTTAGTAGTCGACGCTTCATCACGCAGGCGTGGAACAGGCATTACATAAATTGACCAAAGAGTTAAAAAACTGACAGACTTTTCAACAAAAACTTAGAAATTTTTTTTTGGTTAATTTATTGAGTTATGTGAAAAGTCGTTGAACAAATGTTGTTCAGTATCATGTATAGAAGTTATATGTGGGAGGTTGTTGGTAAATTAAAATTAACCCTGTATATTACATATATTCAGAAAAGTTCATGTAGTTCTATAATAATATTTTTTGGAGTCGGTGCCAGTGAGGTGCCCATGTGGAGACCCAAAACAATATGAAGAATAAACGATTCGTGCAGCTAATAATTGGTGCAGCTAATAACGGTTTTTCGTGCTGTATGAGGTCTCGCGTTATCATGGTAATGGTGAAGATCGATTCATGAGTCGGGGCTGTTTCACTGCAGATCAGGTCAAATCACGAGGCACCCATTTTTCATATTTTTCCACATTTTATTGATTTGACGCAAATGAGTCAATGTTGTTGGCAAGGTAACGTTAAACCATGCCGCTAATTCCTGGGTAGTTTGGCTCGGATCGGCTTCAACCATCTCTTTCAATTCATTGTTATTCACCTGTGTGGGCGGTCTTCCACGTGGTTCGTTCTTCAAATCAAAGTTTCCATCACGAAAGCGTTTAAACCAAAATCGCACGGTGCGTTCATTAGCAGTCCCCTCTCCAAACGCAACATTGATACTGCGAGCTGTTTCTGCCGCGTTAGTTCCGCGTCGGAAACCGTATTCAAAAATCACTCGAATTTTCGAAGTATCCATCTTTCTTGTTTAAGCTGAATAAAAAAAACAACTGAAAGTCGATAATCGAATGTTGCACATTTTTTAAAAGAAGAACTACATAGGTATCATGTGAAAAAAGTTTCACTCAAAAATCTCAAACCATGAAGGTTCTATGTCAATTCGAAGTACCTATTACAATAAAACGGGAATTTCATACTTTACCCCTATTATTACATTTAAAAACTTGCATACAAATTATAAAAACATTAACGCTTACCTATTTTCCATTTTAGGCTTCAAGGGGCGCTCTGAACCTGTGAACAAATCAATACCATTGGTAGCTTTCTTTTTAACTTTAAAATATTTCTTTTAAAATAATTATTTTATGTTTTTTAAAGCTTGAAGCGTAGGTATCTTGAAAAAAATCATACAAAAATTAGGGTAGTTTAAAATCCTGCAAACAACGACCTCAATTTACATAGACGGGCCCTGTCAAGCAAATAATGTGGGCGTATTTTATAACGCCATCTACAGTGCGTTCCACTAAGCGCCCACAACTATCAAAATGCTCCTTTAGTCGTTCCACATAACGACCGCGGTCGTTGTGGTCGCGGCGAAAACGTCACTTATGACGTCATGACTTACGCTCACGCGAAGCTCACGGCGGCCCATCTATAAAGGTGGGTCGGCGTGATCGTTGAGAAAATTAGCGACATTTTCAAAACTCAAAGCATCAAAGTCGGACGCCCGACTTTTTTCTATGAAAGGGCCCATATAGTACCTACATATTATATTATATCGATGCCCGCAAACGAGTGTTTTTTTGCATGTGCATAGTTGAGTTCCCCAAACATTTTTAAACCTAAACCACGCAAGGTCGCCAGTCGCCGCATCATCTGAATCCACAATAATATTATTAATGTGAAAGTGTGTCTGTCCATCACTCTGTATGGCTGGTACGCTTTCACAGGCCATCTCTTCGATCGATATTGATGAAATTTGGTAGGTATAGAGATAAGTTACATTCCGAGGTAGAGCTACTTTTTAACCCGGAAAACTAAAGAGTTTCCGGGGGAATCAAAAATACCTAAAACACTCGGACAAAGCCGCGGAATTCATCATCATGCAGTTGTTGATCTTGCAACATAATTATGTACATTTTTAGTAACAAGTTTTCTAAATAGATCAAGATCAATAATTACCATGTAAACCTAAATTATTTAATTGATGAATAAATGATTTATTTATTACTTTATCACTAGATAATTCATCCGCGTGAATTTTTTTTCATTCCCTCGGGAACTTGTTAATTTTCCGGTATAAAAAGTAGCCTATGTCCTTCCCCGAGGTACAACATATCCCTGCACCTAATTTTATCAAAATCAGTTAAACAGATGAGCCGTGAAAGCGAAGCAGGCAGACAGACAGACACACTTTCGCATTAATAATATTAGTATGAAAGTATGGATCTAGGAACACATACTAGGTGAGCTGGGCGGAGAGTGTTTGATAGTCTCCTGGTATAGAGGCGGCGGCGTCGGCGTCGGCTGAGGCGGTCGGCGGACGCTCGCCAATGTTTGGGTAGCCGTCGGCTCTGCAGGGAAATATATATCATTTTAACGAGCTTGTTTAAGATTGACCTGCTAGTAAAGGTCCCGTTGATCATCATTCAAGGTGCAGAAGTCCTTTGTGGGGTCGAGTGTACGCTTTTATAACATGGTTCCCAAAGAATTTCTAGATTTGCCATTACATAAATTTAAAGACTGTGTTAAAAAGCAATTGTTAAGTCGAGGTTATTGCACTATCGATGATTTTCTGAATGACAAACTTGAATCTTTGAATTAAAAATAGTAATCAGTCCAAAATTAAATTAATTACGTAAACAAAGTGTTATTTATAGTGCAACTATTACGTGGACATGTTTTCTTTAAAGGAAAGTATTACTTTTGGTGAGACTATATTATGATAGAAAAAATTCGTGTGTCGTCGAGCTTTGAACATGGCAGTTAACAAGAAAAAAAAATTAAGCAAATATCAACAAATTCCAAGTAAATTGCGCCTGGAAACTGAAAATACGCTTGACGAAAGACTTAATTAGACAATTTACATAAATGTTATTCATATAAAATCAGTAATTAATTATTTAAGTATAATAATTGACTACGAGCGGAACGATAACGAACTTTTTTGAAAGGTCCTGAAAATTATATATTTTTTTTATTGCGCGATAGGCTTGCGCTTGACGACAATCATGCTTAGTGCAAAGCAATGATGAGGTCTAGGTTGGAACGCGCTTGCCTAGAAGATGCCTATTCACTCTTGCCTTGAAGGAACTTAAGTTATAAGTGGCAGGAAACACGTGCTCTAGCGGTTCGTATCAGAAACGTCGAGCAAAAACGCTTCGTGCGAGCAAATTGGACGTCAACCACTTAAGGGTGCCAACGCTCACGGTTTCTCGCTGTTCTGTAGAACGGAGAAGGAGGAACAAGGAACAAGGAATTTTGAAGAAGAAAAAAGAAAAGAAGAAAGAAATCTTTATTCAGGGATACAAGTACAAGAAATAACTAATAATAAAATAAGACTTTATAAAATGAAACAGAAAAACACGAAATGTGACTTGCTCCCCAAAATGGTCTTCACTAATATTATGAGAAAATAAATAAATCTATAAATCTATAATGGTCTTCACTCAGCATGTGTTACACCTGTTAGGATACAGCGCTGATCTTCCGTGAAGCCAGTATGCTTGGACGGCGCCCAAAAACACATAATTATTATTATACTATATATAGCTCAATTACCACTGATTCACTGACTCACTGACTGACTCATTGACATAATTGTTCTCCTAGAAAGAGACAGAAAACGATATAATGATGTACGGGAGATGTGTTCGGGTGCGCGAGTCGAGTAGGGAAAAATTATGATATTTCGGAAAAACAAGATGGCGGCCGACGTGATTCTTGCAACTCTTTTGTTTTTCAACCGATTTCGTTACAACTCGCAACGATTGAAGAAACTAGGAAACGATTTATAGAAAAAGTGGAAAAAATTGGAAAAACAAGATGGCGGCCGAGCTGTAGTGTTTTGAAATTTTTGATTTTTCGACCCCGAACCGCGGCGCCACAGATCCGAAACGGCGTGGTCGAGCGTAATATTTTTTTCTCTTTTCGCCTACAAATATCCTGTATTTAGACAGAAAGGGAGTGATTTTTAAAAATTCAAGATGGCGGCTGTCGCGGCGGCCGTTCGGTCTGAGGCACGAAAAAATGCAATTTTAAAATTCAATTTTCTCACCGTTGGCAACGTCAGAGCGTTTCGACTTCTAGGGGGCGATTGTGTGTACCGTCTCGAAGAATGGATTGGGGAAAAAAAATTACCCCATTTCTAGGGAAATTTTCAAGATTTTCCCCAAAAATTAAAAAATCGAAATACGTATTTTTTGCAAAGTTCGAGTACGAGCGACCACGTGTCCCACTTGTACGAATGATGTTTGGGTATTTCCGTCGCCGAGGTCTGGCAACACTGGAATTTATCAAAGTAAAAGTGATTTTCGACATGGTCTTTTTTCAGGAGCAATCATTTCGGCTGGGTGCGAGCGAGATGAAAAATTGAAACGTCATCAGGAGCGCTATATCCTGTACTTTACGGGAAAATTATGAAACTATGTAAAATGCTTCTGTGAAACGAGGTGGCGGCCATTTTGTATTCTTTTTGTGTTTTTGAAAATTTCGATCATGATTTTGAGGCAGTTGGCAACATTTGGGAAAGTTGATATGTAGGGATCGATTATGTAGCTCGACTGGCAGTATCGAGATATCTAAACAGTGTTGCCACATTTGGGGAAGTTTTCGAGATTTGCCCCAAAAATGTCCTCCTGTAAAATTTTGTATGAAAATTTTTTTTTTCACTGATGGCTCCGTATAGAAGTCAGAAAATATAACTTGAAAAAAAATATGGAGACAGCTGATGATTGAGGATTTCGGAGACCGGTAAAGGGCACGGCCAAGGTATTGAAGATAGGTGGGGGGTCCTCGAACTAATGTCACTCGGAACCTCATCCAATAGGCAAAGAGCAAAAAAAAACTTCAAAATGGCGGATTAAAGATGGCTGCCATACAAATTTGTTTGGTGTCTATCTCAGAAAGTATAAAAGATGGAAGACTGGTTTCTTGACAAAAGATGATCAGGACCTGAAGGTCTACTTGATGAACAGGAAAAAAATTCAAGATGGCGGAATTTATTTTTCCATAGAAAATATATGGCCAATATTGAAGAATACTACGACTGTGTAGAACTATGCAAGATTTTGATACGGTTCCGTTTTACCCACGACGGGGCTCCCTGCGATTACAAAGCAGGAAACTGGTACTTAAATTTAAAAAAATCAGCGCCATTTTGAAATTCTTTGTTAATTGACCGATTTCGATCAAAATCCATATTTAGGACTCCCTGGAGTTACATAACAGGAAACTGAAACCAAAGTATTTAAAAAATCAGCGCCATTTTGAAATTCTTTGTTAATGGACCGATTTCGTTCAAAATCGATATTCAGGGCTCCCTCTGATCACAAAACAGGAAACACATACCAAAGTTTAAAAAAATCAACGCCATTTTTAATAATTTTGCTATAATCATAATAAATGTCTGTACTACTTGTAAGTCAAACCACAACCCGTGAGCTGCTTTAGCAGCTCGCGCACAGGGCGAAACACTAGTTATACTATATATAGCTCAATTACCACTCACTCACTCACTCACTCATTGACATAATTGTTCTCCTAGAAAGAGACAGAAAACAAAACAATGATGTACGGGAGATGTGTTCGGGTGCGGGAGTCGAGTAGGGAAAAATTATGACATTTCGGAAAAACAAGATGGCGGCCGATGTGATTCTTGCAGCTCTCTTGTTTTCCAACCGATTTTGTTTAAACTCGCAATTATTAAAGAAATTAGTAAACGGTCACTAAAAAAAGTGCAAAAAATTGGAAAAACAAGATGGCGGCCGAGCTGTAGTGTTTTGAAATTTTTGATTTTTCGACCCCGAACCGCGGCGCCACAGATCCGAAACGGCGTGGTCGAGCGTAATATTTTTTTCTCTTTTCGCCTACAACTATCCTTTATTTTGACATAACAGGAGTGGTTTTTAAAAATTCAAGATGGCGGTTGTCGCGGCGGCCGTTCGATCCGAGGTACGAAAAAACGCAATTTTAAACTTCAAATTTCTCACAGTTGGCAACGTCGGAGTATTTTGACTTCTAGGGGGCGATTGTGTGTACATACTCGAACTATGGATTGGGGAAAAAAAATTACCACATTTCTCGGGAAATTTTCAAGATTTACCCCAAAAATTAAAAAATCTAAATACGTATTTTTTGCAAAATTCGAGTATGAGCGACCACGTGTCCCACTTGTACGAATGACATTTGGGTATTTTCATTGCCGAGGTCTGGCAACACTAGAATTTATCAAAGTAAAAGTGATTTTCGACATGGTCTCTTTTCAGGAGCTATCATTTCGGCTGGGTGCGAGCGAGATGAAAAATTGAAACGTCATCAGGAGCGGTATATCCTGTAGTTCACGGGAAAATTATGAAACTATGTAAAATGTTTCTTTGAAACAAGTTGGCGGCCATTTTGTATTATTTTTGTGTTTTTGAAAATTTCGATCACGATTTTGAGGCAGTTGGCAACATTTGGGAAAGTTGACATGTATGGATCGGTTGTGAAGCTCGACCGGTAGTATCGAGATATCTAAACAGTGTTGCCACATTTGGCGTAGTTTTCGAGATTTTCCCCAAAAACTTCCTCCTGTAAAATTTTGTATAAAACATTTTTTTTTCACTGATGGCTTCGTATAGAAGTCTGAAAATATAACTTGAAGGAAAAATGGAGACAGCTGATGATTGAGGATTTCGGAGACGGGTAAAGGGCACGGCCAAGGTATTGAAGGTAGGTGGAGGGTCCTCGAACTAATAACACTCGGAACCTCATCCAACAGACAAAAAGCAAAAAAAAAATTCAAAATGGCGGATTTAAGATGGCTGCCATACAAACTTCGTTAGTGTCTATCTCGGAGAGTATAAGAGATGGAAGTGTGGTTTCTTGGCAAGAGATGTTCAGAACGAGGAGGTCTATTTAGCAAAATGAAAAAAAATTCAAGATGGCGGAATATTTTTTTTCATACCAAATTATATGGCAATTAGGAACTTTATAAGGACTGGGTACTTATGGTTCCCTCATTCTAACGAATCTTTGGGGGCAAAAATGTGAAGCGAGTTGATGATTGAGGATTTTGAAGAAAGAGGTGTGTTCGACCAAATGCATGAAAAAAAAAACATAAAACTACCAACATGCCCGCATAATTGTTCTCTTAGAAAGACACAGAAAACGATCCAATGATGTATGGGAGATGTGTTAAGGTGCGGGATTCGAGTAGGGAAAAATTATGACATTTCGGAAAAACAAGATGGCGGCCGACGTGATTCTTGCAACTCTTTTGTTTTCCAACCGATTTCGTTACAACTCGCAATTATTGACGAAATTGGTAAACGATATATACAAAAAGTGGAAAAAATAGAAAAACAAGATGGCGGTCAAAGTGATTCTTGCAACTCTTTTGTTTTCCAACCGATTTCGTTACATCTTGCAATTATTGAAGAAATTAGTAAACGATCAATAGAAAAATTGAAAAAATTGGAAAAACAAGATGGCGGCTGAGCTGCAGTATTTACAAATTTTTGATTTTTCAACCCCGACCCGCGGCGCCACAGATCCGAAACGGGGTAGTTCATGTATTGGAGATATGTTCGGCTGCGGGACAGGAGCAGGGAAAAATTATGACATTTCGGAAAAACAAGATGGCAGCCGACGTGCTTTTTGTAACTTTTTTGTTTTCCAACCGATTTTGTTACGAGGCGCAATGATTGAAGAAATTAGTAAACGATCAATAGAAAAAGTGGAAAAAATTGGAAAACCAAGATGGCGGCTGACGTGACTCTTGCAACTCTTTGGTTTGCCAACCGATTTCATTACAACTCGCAATTATTGAAGAAATTAGTAAACGATCAATAGAAAAGTGGAAAAAACTGAAAAACAAGATGGCGGCCGAGCTGCAGTAATTTCAAATTTTTGATTTTTCGACTCCGATCCGCGGCGCCACAGATCCGAAACAGGATAGTTCATGTATAGGAGATATGTTCGAGTGCGTGATGGGAGTGGGGAAAAATTATGACATTTCGGAAAAACAAGATGGCGGCCGATTAGCCGAAATGAACCGATCGAAGCATTCAAGATAGGTGCTCGATCAAATGTCATTCGAAACCTCAGCCAATAGACCGTGAGCTGAAAAAAAATTCAAAATGGCGGATTTAGGATGGCTGCCATACAAATTTATTTGGTGTCTATCTCAGAAAGTATAAAAGATGGAAGAATAATATCTTGGCAAAAGATGATAAGGACCTGAAGTTCAACTTGATGAACAGTAAAAAAATTCAAGATGGCGGAATTTATTTTCCATAGAAAATATAATTATGGCGAATATTGAAGAGACTACAAGTGTAGAAAGAACTATGCAAAATTTTGATACGTTTCCGTTTTACCCTGGGATTACAAAACAGGAAACTGTTACCAAAATTTTATAAAATCAGAGCCATTTTGAAATTCTTTGTTAATTGACCGATTTTGTTCAAAATCGATCATCATAATCATAATCATAATCATTTATTTTTTGCCAGAATATGGTACATGCAACATTTTGACATAGATGTTAATAAAGTATTGAGTCCACATATCCTGCCAGGTTTGGCGTGCAAAATTATTTATATTGATATTTAGGACTTCCTGGGATCACAAAATAGAAAACTGATAACCAAGTTTTAAAAATCAGCGCCAATTTGCAAATTCTTTGTTAATTGTCCGATTTCGTTCGAAATCGATATTTAGGGTTCCCTAGGATCACAAAATAGAAAACTGATACCCATGTTTTTAAAATCAGCGCCATTTTGAAATTCTTTGTTAATTGACCGATTTCGTTCAAAATCGATATTTAGGACTCCCTGAAGTTACAAAATAGGAAACTGTTACCAAAATTTTCAAAAAACCAGCGCCATTTTGAAATTCTTTGTTAATGGACCGATTTCGTTCAAAATCGATATTTAGGACTCCCTGGAATTTCAATACAGGAAACCAAAGTTTTAAAAAACCAAAGTTTTAAAAAATCGGCGCCATTTTGAAATTCTTTGTTAATTGACCGATTTCGTTCAAATTCGATAACTGGGGATCCCTAATATCCCAAAAACCACAACCCGTGAGCTGCTTTAGCAGCTCGCGCACAGGGCGAAACACTAGTAAGTATATATATATGTACGTATTATGTGAACAAAAAAGAAGAAAAAATCTGTTAGCCTATGATACAATAATGTGTATTATATACTCAAATAATATGTAAATAATTTAAAATACAATATTTTTTGTAATACAAGGCGTACTGTAACAGCAATATATAATTTTAGACTTTATTATTGTTTCAATCAATATTTTAAATGTTTTTACCCTCGACGAAACGGAGACGGTATATGTGTTTGCCCTAAGAGGTTGTGTGTTTGATTGTTTGTTTGTTTGTGCACTCTTTTATTACCATTTTCCTGGAAAACTACTGGACCGATTAATTTGCGGTTTTTTGGATTAGATATGTATAACTTGTGAGAAGGTTCTTAGATATATTTTAGGACCATAGACAACCAAGCTGAGCTGTAGATGCTGCCCAGGGTCTCATGATGGAGCCAGGAGGTGGTCATGGGAACTCCTTAAGTGATCACATTTTTTTTAACAATTTTTATCAGAATATTAAAATTTAACATTATTTGACACCTTTACTCATTACTAAGCACAAGTTTTATCTTGGAATGAGAAGGGTTTGGCCATAGTCCACCACGCTGGTCAAAAAAACTACTGAGCCGGCAAATATGCAGTTTTGTGTTTTAGATATTATTTTATATATACTTTTGCTAAGTTCTAATTGTTGTTTCAATGGAGCTCAGCTGTACGTCGTGGGTTTTTTAAAAATTTTAATTTTATTACTTGTTAAAATAATACAACCACTGCTTGTTTTTGTAATTTATCGATATGACTGTCAGTAATAAAGTCACAGCACTAGCACATTCCTAAGCTCTGCTTCAACTCAGGTGCGAATAATAAATATGCATCATTGATGGACAACACGTATACGTGATTCACAGTAGTATTACGTAGTCTGGGGTGTCGGGGGTGTGGTTCAAACTTAGTGTTGGACTCACGCATTGGTGGCGGCGTGGCCATAGATACCACGGAGGCGGCCATCGCGGCGCGTTTCTTGTTGCGTATCGTTGGCGGCATTGGCCCCATGTTGGTGCCAACGTTGGCATCCTTGCTGCTGCCCGCCAAGCCGCTCACACTGTTGAAAATGGACAAAATATTATTATGTATTTTAATTTTTTATAACATCTTTATTGAAAACATTACAATAAGATTTAAAGCTAGCTAGCCTAACCTAATCCATACTACATATTAAAAATGCGATAGTGTAAAACCAATTTTGATGAAATTTGGTACAAGGATAGGTTGTAACCCCGGGGCTACTTTTTAAAAATTAAAGAAATTAAAAAGAAACTGCCTCGTTGGTCTAGTTGTTGACATGTTCGACTGCAGCCGACGAGGTCCCGGGTTCGAATCCCGAGTCGGGCCATAATTGAGCATTGGGTTTTTCTGACTATCAATTCTCAGTACTAGGCCGGAGTTAAGAAGTTGGCGGTGTTCCACCCCCGTGCCTCGGAGAGCACGTTAAGGCGCTGTGAGCTCACGAGATGAAAAACACAGGCGCGCGGGGGTGAAATCGAGCAAGCGCATGTCGCAAAAAATGCATGAAATAATTTGTAAAAAAAATAATATTTACTTTTCAATACAAATGAAACCGACAATGTGTTTGATTTAGATATATAAATTTTATCTTATATTTCTAGAGCAAATTATTGGTTTCAATAAGGAGAAAACTTGCTTTAGAAGGTAAATTAAGAGGTATGTTTAAAATAAATTTCAATGCAGAGATTTCTTTAAAATTGTGTTTTGAGATGCGTCAATGGCTGCTCAAAGGTCTTGAAAACAGCACATTATTTTTACAAGCATACATTATGTCACTGTTTGATGGATACACTGCTTTTAAAAACCCTCTTTTACGCTACACAGGGCCTTAAGCCGTCGGTCCCGGCTTATTATCACTAACATGATAATAAGTTAAGGCCCACCAACTTCCTCTCTCCTATAAGAGTGGAGGCCTGTGCCCAGCAGTGGGATGTTAACGGGCTGTAGTGGTAAGTAGCGGGCATCAGCTAGTTACTATATAAATCATGCCCGTGTGGAATGATCGCAAAATATACTGGTCGCATTTCTGGGCATGACAGCCAGGTTTCTTGCGTTTTTATTTTGTAAAGTACGGTGTACTCCTGAATCTTGTCACACACAATTTCGCTTTGCTTTCGCATTTTTATACAGCAACGCTTCGCCATGGGTAAGGCTTAAAAATCGACAACGTATTGACGGTTCGTTTTCTTGTTATTCATATATAAAAATTATATCTATTTAGATTTTAGAACATACTAAGTAAATCATACATATGCAATGCTGGATCGCGCACCACTTTAACTTGATGTTAAAGTGAGAGGAAACCTTCACGCAAATGATAATAACAACTGTTCGTAGTATCTATACCTCAAATTAACGTGCATGGACCAAATATTTGCAACTTGTGCTTAGTAATGTGTAGAGGTGTCAAATAGTGTTGAATTTTAATATTCTGATAAAAATTGTTAAATGATAACTGTCACTGTGTAAGTGTCACTTAAGGAGTTCCTGTGACCACTTCCTGGCTCATGAGACCCTGGGCAGCATCTAGATTTAAAGTGCTTGTCAAGACAAGTCAAAAGAGTCCAAATACGACGGGTTACGATGAGAACTTAAGGAGCTCCTATGACCACCTCCTGGCTCCATCATGAGACCCTGGGCAGCATCTAAGTACAAAGCGCTCGTCAAGACAAATCAAAAGAGTCCAAATACGACGGGTTTACGATGAGAACTTAAGGAGTTCCCATGACCACCTCCTGGCTCCATCATGAGACCCTGGGCAGCATCTAGGTACAAGCGAAATATATCTAATGCAAAAAAACCGCATATCAATCAGCCCATCATAGACTACAGCTCAGCTTGGTTGTCTATGGTCCTAAAATATATCTAAAAACCTTCTCACAAGCTGGACATATCTAATGCAAAAACCGCATCTCAATCGGCCCAGTACTTTTTGAGAAAATTGGTAACATATTGAAAAATTAAAACTCAGCTTGGTTGTCTATGGTCCTGAAATATATCTAAGAACCACAGATGTAGTACTAACAGATACCGCGCTAGGAACACGGCAGGCGCGCCAACAAAGCAAATACAAAACGAAAAGCAAATACAAATCTCATTTAGTTGGATGCGACGCGTCGAGAAGTTTCGACGTAACGTGTGTTTAAACAAGTTTCTCAAAATAATGCCTTCTTGTGTCTTGAAACACTGTAAAAATTGTTCCCAAAAATTAAAAAAGGATAATGGTGTTTCTTTTCATAGGTAAGAATTTATATTTTCATTCTGTAAGTTTTTTTTCCCTTTTTATTTAATTGCTGATGACTTGAAACACAAAACCTCAACGATATCTATCAGTGTTGCTAATTTACGTTGTAATATTTTCCCTTAAATTAAAGAAGGTGTAAATGAGCTGTTAGTAGATAGTTTTTTTTTTGTGAAACAGCTACGCTGCCGGCGTATTTCGAGGTACGCCGATTAGCTTATAGGTACGCCAGCTGCTTTTGAGGTACGTCAGCTACTTTGATGGTACGTAGGCTACTTTTAAGGTACGCCAGCTTCTTTAGAGGTACGCCAGCTACTTTAGAGGTACGTAGGCTACTTTGGTGGTACGCAGGCTACTTTGCTGGTACGCAGGCTACTTTTAAGGTACGCCAGCTACTTTAGAGGTACGCAGGCTACTTTAGAGGTACGCAGGCTACTTTTAAGATACGCCAGCTACTTTAGAGGTACGCAGGCTACTTTGGAGGTACGTAGGCTACTTTGGTGGTACGCAGGCTACTTTGCTGGTACGCAGGCTACTTTTAAGGTACGCCAGCTACTTTAGAGGTACGCAGGCTACTTTAGAGGTACGCAGGCTACTTTTAAGGTACGCCAGCTACTTTAGAGGTACGCAGGCTACTTTGGAGGTACGCCAGCTACTTTAGAGGTACGCAGGCTACTTTGGAGGTACGTAGGCTACTTTGGTGGTACGCAGGCTACTTTGCTGGTACGCAGGCTACTTTTAAGGTACGCCAGCTACTTTAGAGGTACGCAGGCTAATTAATAAATATAATTAATAATTAATTATAATTTTTCTTGTAATTTTTATTACAAATTTAATTCTTTTAATCAATAAAGTAAGTTTTCTGTATCATTTACTTATTGAAACCGAAAACCGAAACAGATAGAGGCAAAACAGATTAAAAAAGCTGAAATGGACGTAGGTACAATAAGGCAGACTTATCGTACCTACAAAATAGCCTACGTACCACCAAAGTATCCTGCGTACCACCAAAGTAGCCTACGTACCACCAAAGTAGCCAGCGTACCTCCTAAGTAGCTGGCGTACCTCTAAAGTAGGCAGCGTACCTCTAAAGTAGCTGGCGTACCTTAAAAGTAGCCTACGTACCTCCAAAGTAGCCTGCGTACCTCTAAAGTAGCCGGCGTACCTCTTAAGTAGCTGACGTACCTTAAAAGTAGCCTACGTACCTCCAAAGTAGCCTGCGTACCTCTAAAGTAGCCGGCGTACCTCTAAAGTAGCTGACGTACCTTAAAAGTAGCCTACGCTGCTTTTGAGGTACGTCAGCTACTTTGATGGTACGTAGGCTACTTTTAAGGTACGCCAGCTTCTTTAGAGGTACGCCAGCTACTTTAGAGGTACGTAGGCTACTTTGGTGGTACGCAGGCTACTTTGCTGGTACGCAGGCTACTTTTAAGGTACGCCAGCTACTTTAGAGGTACGCAGGCTACTTTAGAGGTACGCAGGCTACTTTTAAGATACGCCAGCTACTTTAGAGGTACGCAGGCTACTTTGGAGGTACGTAGGCTACTTTGGTGGTACGCAGGCTACTTTGCTGGTACGCAGGCTACTTTTAAGGTACGCCAGCTACTTTAGAGGTACGCAGGCTACTTTAGAGGTACGCAGGCTACTTTTAAGGTACGCCAGCTACTTTAGAGGTACGCAGGCTACTTTGGAGGTACGCCAGCTACTTTAGAGGTACGCAGGCTACTTTGGAGGTACGTAGGCTACTTTGGTGGTACGCAGGCTACTTTGCTGGTACGCAGGCTACTTTTAAGGTACGCCAGCTACTTTAGAGGTACGCAGGCTAATTAATAAATATAATTAATAATTAATTATAATTTTTCTTGTAATTTTTATTACAAATTTAATTCTTTTAATCAATAAAGTAAGTTTTCTGTATCATTTACTTATTGAAACCGAAAACCGAAACAGATAGAGGCAAAACAGATTAAAAAAGCTGAAATGGACGTAGGTACAATAAGGCAGACTTATCGTACCTACAAAATAGCCTACGTACCACCAAAGTATCCTGCGTACCACCAAAGTAGCCTACGTACCACCAAAGTAGCCAGCGTACCTCCTAAGTAGCTGGCGTACCTCTAAAGTAGGCAGCGTACCTCTAAAGTAGCTGGCGTACCTTAAAAGTAGCCTACGTACCTCCAAAGTAGCCTGCGTACCTCTAAAGTAGCCGGCGTACCTCTTAAGTAGCTGACGTACCTTAAAAGTAGCCTACGTACCTCCAAAGTAGCCTGCGTACCTCTAAAGTAGCCGGCGTACCTCTAAAGTAGCTGACGTACCTTAAAAGTAGCCTACGTACCACCAAAGTAGCCTGCGTACCTCTAAAGTAGCCGGCGTACCTCTAAAGTAGCTGGCGTACCACCAAAATAGCCTACGTACCTCCTAAGTAGCCTGCGTACCTCTAAAGTAGCCGGCGTACCTCTAAAGTAGCTGACGTACCTTAAAAGTAGCCTACGTACCACCAAAGTAGCCTGCGTACCTCTAAAGTAGCCGGCGTACCTCTTAAGTAGCTGACGTACCTTAAAAGTAGCCTACGTACCTCCAAAGTAGCCGGCGTACCTCTAAAGTAGCTGACGTACCTTAAAAGTAGCCTACGTACCACCAAAGTAGCCTGCGTACCTCTAAAGTAGCCGGCGTACCTCTAAAGTAGCTGGCGTACCACCAAAATAGCCTACGTACCTCCTAAGTAGCCTGCGTACCTCTAAAGTAGCCGGCGTACCTCTAAAGTAGCTGACGTACCTTAAAAGTAGCCTACGTACCACCAAAGTAGCCTGCGTACCTCTAAAGTAGCCGGGTACCTCTAAAGTAGCTGGCGTACCACCAAAATAGCCTACGTACCTCCTAAGTAGCCTGCGTACCTCTAAAGTAGCTGGCGTACCTCTAAAGAAGCTGGCGAACCTTAAAAGTAGCCTACGTACCATCAAAGTAGCTGACGTACCTCAAAAGCAGCTGGCGTACCTACGTACCACCAAAGTAGTCGGCGTATCTCTAAAGTAGTCGGCCTACCTCCAAAGTAGTCTCCGTACCTCCAATTTAACTGGCATATCTTGAAAGTATTCGACGTTCCGCTAAATTACTCAGCGTAGCTCCAAAGTAGCCAGCGTACCACCACAGTAATATGCGAATCTCCTTTTCCAGGATACAAGCTATTCTCCTACCATATGTCGTTGAAATCGGTTAAGTAGTTAAGGTCTAAAGATAGAACAAACAATTAAAATTTCTTACATTAATTTGGCATTTTTTCATTAATGTGGCAACATTTCACGCACACTGATGCATGTGTCCAGACAGTGCTGTCACGCACACTAGAATAAATTTTGGCCGCACTGTCGTGTTCCGAGCGCGGTATCTGTAGTACTACATCTGTGCTAAGAACCTTCTCACAAGCTATACACATCTAATGCAAAAACCGCATCTCAATCAGCCCAGTACTTTTTGAGAAAAATGGTAACATATTGAAAAATTAAAATCATAGACTACAGCTCAGCTTGGTTGTCTATGGACCTGAAATATATCTTAGAACCTTGCCAGAAGTTATGCTTATCTAATGCAAAAAACCGCATATTAATCGGTCCAGTAGTTTTCCAGGAAAACGCTAACAAAAAAGTGCACAAACAAACAAACAAACACACAACCTCTTAGGGCAAACACAAACATACCGTCTCCGTTTCGTCGAGGGTAAATTCAAATTTTTTATAAATAGTACAAAATCTTTTTAAAAGAAAACTTTGATGCTGGGATGATATAAAAGGATTTTTTATCCAATTTTAATAACAAAAAATTATTGAAGATTCTCATACTCGTATATGTAATGTCTAATGTTCATATAACCTGCATTGAAAATGCGAGTGTCAATACCTGAAACTAGTCAATTTCAGACGAATACGTCATCATGCTGAATGACATAGCAGCCCGCCTTTCAATGCTGTCGCAGTATCTTTTCTTTATTTCAAACCTTTTTAATTGACATTTTACCCATCAATTAAACTGACAGACATGATATTTGTAAACAACAACCTAGCAACTAAAATACACTAGTGGTTCGGCCCGAACTGAGACCTCGCGGTATCTATATTATAGTTTTAACTGTATTTTGTAATATTTAACTTTTAACATTAGTGCCATCTATTGACATTGTGAAGTTAAAAAAACTGAGGCTCATTAAAAATTAAACAATTTCGTTTCTTTGTAATATTTATCTAATTTTAGTATTTGTACAGGATGTAATTGATATATTTCATCAGGTTTCAGGCTCAGCCTTTTAGAAAATATTGTAATAGTTTACTTTTAACATTAGCGCCATCTATTGACATCATTATGAAGTTCTGTTAAAAATACTGAAGCTCATTTAATTTATCGAATTTTAGTATTTGTTGTTCAAGTACAGGATATAATTCAGAAAATTGAGAGTTCTGAGGTCAACTTTGGACGTTAGAAAATCTCCACTTTGAAAGCCCCCCATTTCCCCAAATTAAGGGGAAAATTAAATGGACTTTTTTGGACTCTTCCTAATTATCTTTAAAATGATATACCACAACCTTAAGTATCGCTATAAAAAATATTTTACTTTGCATTCCCTTCTATGAGAGCCCCCCTGAAAGTGCTAATTCACTCAAGTAGACTCATAGACCTTCGCTTCGCTCGGTCAATCAGAAATACAATTTTAATAAAACTCGCACTTTTAATGCAGATTAAATGAAAAATAGTGTGTGCGCCACGGGATGAAACACGATTTCCGATTTCGAGTGATGCCAAATGCCAATCCTCGCTTCGCTCAGTTTCGCTCTTGTTTCGCCCCTAAGCACACAATATACTGTTGAATATCGCACAAGAAAATAATGGAGATGAATTGTAATTCTTGACCTTTTTCGCATACTTTCAAACAAATGTTTTTTTTATTTTTCAGATTTTTTTTTCTACCACTAGTTCGCAATGGCATTCTTACCGAGAAGAACTAGCAAGAAACTCGGCATTCGCAAGCAAGCACAACCACATAGCCGCTTAGTACAGTTCGCACAGAAAAAAAAATGACAATT
Source organism: Erebia aethiops (assembly GCA_923060345.2). Taxonomy (NCBI): domain Eukaryota; kingdom Metazoa; phylum Arthropoda; class Insecta; order Lepidoptera; family Nymphalidae; genus Erebia; species Erebia aethiops. Next base: position 840,922 of record OV281079.1, on the reverse strand, counting down.
AAATTCGCTGATGCAATTAACAAAATACGCATAGTACATCAAACTTATCCGACCCGGTGTCAACGTCGCTATTGTATATGAAAAATAAAATAAAAACAGAACATGCATAAAAATTTGTTCCAATTTTGGCCACCGGGTCGGACAAGTTTGTGGAACTGTACCTGCCGACATGTGATTATGACGCTGATGTGTTTTATTTATAAAGGTAAAATTAAAAATTTTAAAAACCCCCGATACGACGACGCTTGGAAAATAAAAATATTTGAACTTACATAATATATGTGACGATAATAATTATAATGGGTTTAAAATATTATTTGTTAGTTTTTAGAGTTTATTTACCTTTATTTTGTCCTTTTTAAAGTAGGTATGATTGAAGTTATACGGTACCAACTTTCGAATCGATAGGACGTATGGAAGGTAGTCAGATCCCCTCATCAACTATTAAAGAGCTGATGATCTTCAAACGGCTTAACAGATTTTCATGAAACATGGCTGAGAACACTCGGGATAAAATTGTCTATGACACAAAAAAAAACTAAACGAAAATCGGTCCATCCATTTGGGAGCTACGATATAACAGACATACACACAAACAGCCACGTTAAACCTATAACACCCCTCTCTTTTTGCGTCGGGGGTTAAAAATAATCCATCCTTATTGCTACGCTGTGATTACACAATACATAATGATCACAGTATAGATACATACAGTGAGATCCCGACACAAGCAACGACGGCTTTACGGTTGGAAGTAACTTCTACATCATGAATCTTCTCTCTATACATAATATATTATGAAGTCCTGATTCACTGACCGACCCATCAAAGCACAGCCCAAGGACCTAGAAAGCTGATATTTTCCAAAGAGGTTCCCTTTATTACGTAGACAAGGAATAATGGTGACAGAAGGACTGACTCATTTTTTGCGCAAAGAATCGGCCGGGCTGTCCAGCACGGAAGCCAGTATTGTTCCCACCGTTCATTTACAACGTACAACCGTAATTAGATTAGGCTAGCTTGCTTTAAGTTCCATTGTATTTTTTTCAATAATGACATGGAATTAGGACGGATTTGTACGAAATTCCCTATTTTCCAAAGATCGGGGGACACCCGAAAGTTCGGTGGATATAATAGGGATGACGACAACTCAATCAAATCAGCAACTCTTTATCAAACTTAAAAACGCGCTTCTAGTATAGAAGCTTGTATGAAATTCACAGTTGTGACGTCATCAAATTTCAACGCTCTTTTTTTCTTTAATCTTACAGTTTCAAATGGTTACCAAATTTAAAGCGAAGATATGAATTTTAGGTTTTTCGGAAAACCCTCTATTTTATAATCAGAAAGAAATAATTTATTTTTTACATAGGCATCATACCTATTACCCATAAAACACGTTTAATGCACCGCCGGTGCCATTTCGTTTGCAATTAAAAAAGTTTCCGTGATTAAAAAACTTTGAGAAGCGGTCGCATAACTGTCCACGTGCGCTTTTTGCACGTCGTCGGTGGACTTTGCCAGACTTTTGTTGGTTGGGATAGGCATCAATTTCTTACGCCTTTGAATATGTGTAAAAATCTATTAAAAATGTCGCCAAGCCAAAAAAAGCCTAGCTAAAGAACTTGGTCATAAATTTGATCTCAGTAGGTACTTTAAATGGTCAATATTTTTGATAGGAAGTTAGCTATATAATTTCACAATAAGTATTACATATGTCTTTTTTGGAATCGCACTTATTTTTTCGAAGTACTTAAAATTCAATACCATCATCATTCAATAGATTTTAAATCCCAAATGGTTAAGACTGATTACTGGACTGGACTCTTTAAATTTCAAAAGTCCATCATCATCATCCATCCATCCATCAGCCTGTATGCATCCACTGCTGGACATAGGCCTTTTCGAGACTTAAAATATTAGCCTTATATATTATATTAGCCTTTTTATCAATTCCAAAGTCCGTATCTCTCTAAATATTGCTTTTAATTTTGATGAAATGACGATGTATAGCTCTGAATACTTTTATGACACACATTACATTTTATGTAACGTTGAGTCGGTCAAAAATAGGTGATAAATTCGGCCCGATTATCATGGGAAAAGGTTCGTAATGAAGATAAATAAATAAAATGTTTATTTACAAAATTACAAAGGTTCACAGAGGTTGGCCTCTATCGCTGGAAAAAGCAAGAACTGACGTGTTATAGGAGTTAGTGTCTTCTCTAGTATATACAGATGTTGTTTTTCCAATTATTGGCTAAGGTTAACATGGAGGTACTTGCCCAGGTTTGCTAGTGTCCTGCATCTCGTAGGTGACGTTGAGGCCGCCCCAGGGTCTAGGTGTAGGGTCCATTGCCGTCTGCAACAAACAACGCAAACTTTAGTTTAGATTGTGTACAACTAAATTTAGTACAGGGTTGTATCCCGTTGTATGTTGTATCCCGGGGACGGTTACTTTTTGTCCCGAAAAATCAAAGAGATCAAAAAGATCGCGGGAATCACAAAACTTTTTTCCACACGGACAAAGTCGCGGCGGGCATGATCTAAATAGATTAATATATTTGTACTAGCTGATGCCCGCGACGTCGTCCGCGTGGAATTAGTTTTTTTGGATTCCCGCGGGAAATCCTCAATTTTCCGGGATAAAAAGTAGCCTATGTCACTCTCCAGGTCCTCAACTATACCCATGCCAAAAAGCACGTCTACCCGTTGCTCCGTTGCAGCGTGATTGAAGGACAAACCAACAAACCAACTGACTTTCGCATTTATAATATTAGTATGATGGACTAAGAGTTCGCGTGGATTTAGTTTAGTTACCAACATGTCCTGTTATAAATCATGTTACTAAATAATGTGCCCTGCAGAAAAATGTAGCACTAGATTTAGACCAATTGTTTTAGTTTAGTTTTAAGGTTGTGTACAACAGAATAATCACAATATTTCAGACATATCGAGGCCAATTATTGTGTTTGACACCATCTCTGAACTAAAATTACAGCTCTATTTATATTGCTATCTTTTTCATAATACTTCCGGCGGAAAGAGGCACCACTAGATTTTAGAACTGTCATTTTAGTTGGGAAATTTGGGTAACAGAATTGCCCACATTGTAGGGAAAGAAAATTGCAGACGAAAACTGAACCTGGACCGAATGAGGAAGGGCAAAATTACCCTATAATACACGTATCAACCGCAATTTTTGTGATTGGCTGAGTTTATGGCCTGCGACCACCACTTTGACAAAGCCAACAAGTTTCTTGAAAGTTGGAATATAAAAATATATGAACAACGAAACGAAATGAAGCGACGAAATGTAAGTCGTACCTATTATCTCCTCGGCCCTCAAAGAGGATCATGGAAAGCTCTGGGGGAGGCCTATACCCGAAAGGGGTTCTCATCCCAACACGATAAAATTTAAATAACTACTATAATATTAATAATCATTGTGTTGCAAACACAATTTTATATTACTTATGATGAGAAATAAATGGCTTTTTTATTTATTATATCTCCTCGGCCCAGTATAGCAGAATCCATAGTGAAATTATTTATTTAATTTTTTTATTTCAGGCAACAAACCACCGCGACGCGTATTCACATTTTGTGACGGCGGTGACGGCGTATTTTTCTGGTCAGCATTTTTCTTACGAAATTCTGGAACTCTTTCGAAAGCACTACAACAGTTTTTTGTGTCTTATTTCAGTCACATCAGCCCTCAACAGTTGGTTGGGTGTTTAGAATTTAATGGTGTCAGTATTAAATTCTCAACATTAACAAACTAACTTAATATAAGAGGTAGAGCCTTCATTGGGAGGACAGCCTCACACGCCACGGAAACTCTCAAAAATATGCTCATAGCTCTCGCAGCTGATCGGATGATGGATAAGAAAAAAATACGACAAATTAGACGACCTCCCTGGCATTTGTAGGAACGTTGCTTTAGGGGTTAAGGGTGTTAAAAACCCAAGTAAATGTAAAAGTGTTTGTCAATAAATAAAATATAATATAATAATATAATTTACTTACGGAACCGAAATTACGGCACTAATCGACTTGTTAAGACAACAAATTGAATCTATACTAAACAGCACTGCAATGGAAAAATAACTAACATATATACGACAAGGAAAATTAATAATTCGATATATTTATCCTCACTTAAATTTAATAACAATCATAATAATATTATAAATGCGATAGTGTTTTTGTTTGTAGGTTTTTTGGTTTGTCATTCAATCACGCCGCAACGGAGCAACGGATCGACGTGAAAAAAGGAGTTCCCGCGGGAATAACCAAAAACTCAAACAACGCGGACGAAGTCGCAGGGTACACCAGGCTAGTACCACAATAATTATATTTTACCCCAATATAAAGGAAGTACATGCCTGGCATACTATTATTGAAGGTCGAGTATAGTTGCTCATTTTTAAATTTAACAGAAAACGCAAATGCACGTGCAAATGATTAAAAATACACGGATGTCAAATATGCGTCCTCGAGAACCTCACTGAGTCGCAACTTAACACCAAGTGCTTGAGATCGAAGGAACGCGCCAGTTATACTGTTGATAACGCAGACTTAACAAAATGATAGAATGGATGTCTGCTAAATATTCAAATGCGTACGCAGAACGGCCATGAAAAAATAAGTTGTCAACTCTGGGACATACGACCGGCTTGCAAAACGGTAAACGTTTGATAACAACATGTCCGAGATACTAAACGTACGGCGTACCTACTACTCGTTTAGTATTAGTATTCATTATATTTTTGATAGTTTTCATTAAAAAATTATTTACTTAACTATCAATAAATTCAGATGAAAAAAGGATGTCTCCGGGATGCGAGTTATCTCTGTAGTTGTGCCAAAGACACACTTTCGCATATTTTATAATATTAACATGGATTATATAACATATATTAGAAAAAATAATTACATAATGTCACTTTAGTATGAGCTTGATAATAATAATTGTAATTACGACTCACCATTATATAATATCTTTATATGAATTCCAAGGGAATCCACGCACTAGGTTACATCACGATAGGGGTGTGTTTCGTGTGCTCCAGAGTGTTAATAATACAAGATCCTGTTGTCAATATGTTAAAAAGATTAGCCCCTCGTGACAGATGTTGTTCAAACCAGCACACGAGGCCGACTGCGGCCGAATAGCTTTAAGTTTATAGTTTCAGTTTAGCATTGCGTCTGAATGGTGAATGGTATCCTCGTAGTAACGGCGCGGCCCTAGCGCATCAGGTAGCTAGGGGATGGGTCGAGACAGGGGTGCATGTTGCAGGTAAATAGCAATGTTTGCTTGCCCGGAATGTTTACACGTAAGAAATAAAACAACTATTGTTTCAGTGGCCTTTTTTTAATATTGTTATTTTAAAAACTATAGATAAGTCCAGGTATACAGTGTTGTAAAAATAAAACATGTTTATAAAAAATTCGATGTTTTAAATAATTGGACTTTTGCATTTAAACGTCAAAACGTATAGTTTGTGAAGTCATCAAAATTCGAGGCATTTTTTTACCTTAATGTATAGTTTTAAATGGTAATCAAACCTACTGAAACTAAGAGGGTGTGTGAATGTTACGCGTTTGGGAGATCCTCCATTCAATAATTAATTAAATAGCTTTTTAGTTTTAAGATATATTTTCTAAGAAATTGTATCCATTCGAGTTTTTATTCCACGACGAATTTAGACAAAATACGCACACAATGATCATACAATGATCACTGTTCTTTAGCAATTGAACTTATTTATAGTTTTCAAATAATAATCTCCCAAATATCGCAAAAATTTCGCTATTGTAGATTTATTTTAGTCGCTCTTTATGAACGTTTTTTTAGATTTTTCCAACGGAGCGTTGGCGGGGCGGTTTGGAAAATTCATTTCTTTTCAACGTGCTTTTTTCCAACGTGATATCTTTTAAATTAAAAACCGGCCAAGTGGGTGTCAAGCCACGCGCAGTATAGGGTTTCGTTATCCGTATTTGTCCGTCACAATATGCGAACATTTTATAATTAAGTAAGTATATATATTTTGGTGGACTATTACTCGTTAAAACTTGTAAAGCCTACTTAGCTGTGATAGTTTTATTTTAAATTCTTTATATATACTAGTGCCATGATTTTTTTCACGTTTTTTTTAAATTTATAGACTAGCGCTTGGCTGCAAACACACCTGCTGGAAGTAGTGATGCAGCCTAAGCTACGCGCTTGCCTAGAAGATGCCTATTCACTCTTGATTTGAACACATAATATTATAAGCGGATGGAAAAAAAAAACGGAAGCCGGAAGGTCGTTCCATACCTACACTAGCGGTTCACGTATCCAAAGTCAAGCTAGTTAGGCTTGCAGGGAGGGTAGATGTGACCGAAACCAACTCGCAAACATTGCGAGTTCAATAAAAGCTTGTAAAAAAGCAACTGCTGAGTTTCTTGCCGGCTCTTCTCGGTAGAATTTGCTTTCCATACTGGCTCCTGACATATCATAAGTGACACAAGTTGACCTACATGAAATAAAATATTTCATTTCAAGAATTTCTAAGCTATGGAACCCAATTAGCACTGAGTGTGACTTGCACTTGACCGGTTTATACAACAGAGGTTTATTGTTAAAGAAGCCACAGTAGAGAGACAAAGAGAGTTGTTGCGTAAATGTCACACAACCTCCGTGGGACAGTGGTGAGCCATGTGGTCTTACTAGCAGAAGATTTCGTGTTCGATTCCCGGCAGGAACGATTTGATAAATCGAATATTGTGATGTCTTCTAACATGTAAGGTCCTTAGTCCTGACTCCTGACTTATCAACGTCGTAAAAACGGGAGCGAAGCCGCGTGCGGTACTAGTTCATAATAAGCTAGTTCATTTGAGTCTGTCAGTGAGTGAGTGACACCAAACTTAGCTCTTTATACATATAGTAGCTGGCACACGCGCGTGGATTAAATTTTTTAATCAGGCGGGAGCTCTTTAATTTTCCGGGATAAAAAGTAGCTTTTGTCCTTTCCCAGGATGTAACCATACTATAGAGGTAGGTACCAAATTTTATCAAAATGGGTTCAAAAAGGGGCCGTTAAAGCCGACAAACAGGACGACAGACACACTTTCGCATTTATAATATTTTTTTTTATTATCCTACAAGCTAGCCCTTGACTACGATCTCACCTGATGGTAAGTGATGATGCAGTCTAAGATGGCAGCGGGCTAACCTGTTAGGGGCATGGCAGTTATATTAAACCCATACCCTTTCGGTTTCTAGACGACATCGTACCGGAACGCTAAATCGCTTGGCGGCACGTCTTTGCCGCTAGGGTGGTAACTAACCACGGCCGAAGCCTCCCACCAGGCCAGATCAGGGAAAATTCAGAAATTATAAATTCCCAAATTGACCCTGCCGGGGATCGAACCCAGGACCTCCGCACGTTAAGGCAACAGCGCTACACACTGCGCCACGGAGGTCGTCAAAAATATTAGTATGGATTTTATTATTTGTAGGTGTCATTGGCAGTAAGGGCGCTGAATATGGAATAGGGCTGTCCGTTCGACGAAGACGAAAATGCAGTAATGTGCCAACCCTTCGAGCACTTATACTCTGCTTAACTAATTTTGAAGCTTGCAACTTGTTTAGTGCCTTTTATGAAACCTATGTTAGTTTTAAGTATTTTGCACGCCATTGCATGGCTGATTGTAACATGCTCACCTTATTACATAATAACACCGTACTATATACCTACTTACTTACAATCATGCAAGTAAATAAATAACGATTTGCTCACAGCATCAATAGTTAGACATCTAAATATAATATATAAAACACACATTCGCAAAATCGACACAAATGTCAACGTCGTCTGCCCTCACGTGTAGCGGTCCCCTGACGTGACGACGCTAGGAAAATAAAAGTATTCATACTATCTTACATAACATATGTGACGATAATAATTTTATCTACTCCAGCATCGAAAAGTTCCAATTTCGAATTTGACAACTATATCGAATTGAATTCCCTCTTTCGTGTTTGCTTCTCATAACGATACAGTTCGTTGTATGGGAGCTGTATCGTTATGAGTCGTAGCTGTATCGATATGGTTATCTTCATAAATAGGATACCTATAGCTTAGCGGCTCTGGGTTCTGGCACTTTCCCAACCACAGAGTTCTTAGTATGTAGAGGAGCCATACCTACATCATGGCGGATGGTGGCACCCGTCATTGAATATGTACATATTATATATTTCATCTCCACCTACTCTACACGGAAACGGATTACTTTTGCAACTTGTGAAATTTGTATTGATTTGACTTTTTTATTAATTTACAAAGTAAAAAATTATAAAGACGTCCTTGTCGTAGATAAAATCTTGTATGCAACTGTACGTACCTAGTCATTTTAATTCTCGTACTATCCTATTTTGATACTCGGCAAGCCTCGTATCAAAAAACAGCACTCGAATTAAAATGACCCTCATTACGATACAGTTGCATAAATAGCTATTATATAATAGGTTCAAAATAATATTTGTTAGTTGTTAGGGTTTATTTTTTGTGTCGGGGGGTTTTTAAAATTTTTAATTTTACTTTTATTTTGTCCTTTTTAAAATAGGTATAAATATTAGTAAGGTATTTATAGTGAGTAGTTAGTTGATTTAGACGCGTCGCGTCGCTTCGACTCTGCCGCAGTGGTGATTGAGCCTAATTGATCCCATTTAATTACCCCCCTTCGAAATCTAAACCTTACCTAACATGTCATATTTGAAGTCATGGTTACCTTACCATGTTCTTTCAATATCATTGAAGTAATACGGTACCAAATTTCGAATCGATAGGGCATAATATGGAAGGTAGTCAGATCCCCTCATCAACTATTAAAGAGCTGATGAAAACGGCTGAATAGATTTTCATGAAACATGGCTAAGAACACTCGGGATGAAATTATCTATGACAAAAAAAACTACACGAAAATCGGTTCATCCGTCTGGGAGCTACGATACCACAGACAGATACACAAACAGACACGTTAAACTTATAACACCCCTCTCTTTTGCGTCGGGGGTTAAAAAGGAAAAGGTGACTGACTGACTGCCAGACAGCTCTATCAACGCATAGCTCAAACCACTGGACGAATCGGGCTGAAATTTAGCATGCAGATAGCTATTATGACGTACACATCCGCTAAGAAATGATTTTAGAGAATTCCACTCCTAAGGGGGTAAAATAGGGGTCCCAAGTTTGTGTAGTCTACACGAACGCAGTCGCGCGCATAAGCTAAACATTAATAAATAACACGACAAAAGACGAGTGGCGAGTGTTATTTTAAGAATTTGGTACCATTTGCAACGCACACGTGTACACATGGTTTGATGGCACGTTATTAACTTTTATGGTATTATTACAAATGCGAAAACGTTTGTCTGTCTGGCTGATATTTCACGGCTCATCCGTTGAACCGATTTTGACGGAATTTGGTACATAGCTTGCATCCCGAGGACTGACACAAGCTACTTTTTTACCCGGACATCGATGAGCTCAATATAGATTTTAAAAAACGTTTACCCACGCAGATGAAATTGCGAGCATCATCTAAAATACTGTATCAAAGTAAAAACCGGCCAAGTGCGAGTCGGACTCGCGCACCGAGGGTTCCGTACTCAAGAAGTAGGTACTGGCTAAAACTGTAACGACCAAAGATGTAAAACGGTAATAATTACCTTTGTTAATGAACCGCAAAACTAACTTTGTTTGTAGAGGTTTACTGTTAATATCAAAAAAACTATGCTAGTTAGAGCATTGGCTATAGATTTCCTGTAAAATATACATAAATTCCTATTGACCATAATTATTTCAAATTTTTGGATTGGTAAACTCCGGAGATAAGGGGGGGGAACGGTATTTTTTTAGACATTTTCCCCGATAAATCAAAAACTATCATAACTAAAAATAATTAAAAATCTGTTTTAGAATGTACAAAGTAAACCCTTTCATATGAACCCCACACAGTACAGTTATCTCACTTTTAAATTTCAACCCTTCAATTTTCCGCCCTTTTTAAATAAGAACAAAAATAATTTCCAATTTTTTTTTAATTCCAGTGTTTTTAGGCCACTAATATACACAACTATTCCAAATTTCATGTCGATAGCTTCGGTAGTTACTGAAATAATCGAGTGTGACGGACGGACAGACAGACGGAGAAAGTCGCACCATAAGGGTTCCATTTTACCATTTTTGTACGGAACCCTAAAAACGAATGTTAAATGTAACAATATCAGACATTGGTGTCCCTATTCACTTATAGACTTGCTAATGTTTGGCTGCAATCAGACTCGCTGGTTGTTGAAGATTGTTCGGGTCCTGAATCCTCTACTCAAAAATCAATATTACTCGATTGGTTCATGTAAATAATGTACCTACTTAAATGATAGAGCCATTTATGTTTAGTACTATACCTACTCTAATTATTTGCGTGTAAATTAGTCAAAATCATATTATACTTTTATTATGTACTTACTTTGCCGATACTATAGCCACTTATTTGTTACCCGCGACTTCGTCCGCGTGGACTAAGTTTTTTCGATTCCCGCGGGAACTCATTAATTTTCCGGAATAAAAAGTAGCCTATGTACGTATGTATATTCTTTATAGCTGATGCCCGCGACTTCGTCCGCGTGGAATAAGTTTTTCATTTAATTTTCCAGGACAAAAAGTAGCCTATGTTACTCTCCAAGTCCATAATAAATTTTTTCATCCCTTCCTTTTTTAAACAAACTGTGCCACTTGTACACCATGGTTTTTCCTGGACAAGAGTCACCGTAAACCGATGACATCTCATCCATTATGGTCGCAACTGATTTTCCTTGCTTAGTAAGGAACTTTATAACGGCACGATATTCGATTTTTTCCATATTTCACTTTTCACTCCTGATTATGTTGCTTGGTTGGCGATAGCTCAGACTAATGGTCTAATAACAATGAAATCTCGTATATTTATACTAATTATGAGTCACTAAACACGTTACGATCCTAATGAGCCTAATCACCCCCCTCCAACCCTCTCATTCCGCGAACTTAAAAACCCTCCCTCGCACTCTGTGTTTTGTATTTGTAAAGCCAAGAGCTATATAATATAAGGAAGGATTCCTTCGTTGTTTTTCCACCGTTCCGTCATTGATATCCATACTAATATTATAAATGCGAAAGTGTGTCTGTTTGTCGGCTACGTTTTCACGGCTCATCTGTTTATCCGATTTTGATGAAATTTGGTACAGGGATAGGTTGTATCCCGGGGAAGGACATCTAGGTTACTTTTGTCCCGGAAAATTAAAGAGTTCCCGCGGGAATGAGAAAACTTAATTCACACGGCCGCATCATCTACTTTTTAAGTATGTAGATATGTAGATAACATCGAACGTTATTTAATAATCTTCTCCTTCTTCTTTTCAACCCATTGTCGGCTCACGGCACGCGCATCAAGACTCCTCTCAGAGCGAGAAGGGTTTGGCAATAGTCCACCACGCTGGCCAAGTGCGGATTGGCTGCCTTCACAATTCGAGATCATTGTAAAGAACTCTCGGGCCTGCATGTTAAGTTGTTTTCCTTCACCGTTGTAAGATAGTGATATTAAATTTCTTAAACGCAAACAACTCCGAAAAGTTAGAGGTGTATGCCCAAGGATCGATGCTTTATAGGAGGTCGGGTGTCTAAGCCACTGGCTATCACCGCTTATAAAAAACCTAGTAGTCGCCCGCGATTTCGCCCGCGTACAACTTCTGATTTCCTATGAGATTATGAAATTTTGCCGCTGCAAAATTTGGGTTAGAATTTCGTAAAATAGTTTATACAGGTTTCTTGTCATTTAAGACTTATAACTTTAATGCTGATTTTCATGTCTAACTTCAAAAACAAAGGTCTTTCATATAACTGTAGCCCCCACTTCAACCCCTTAGGGGTCAATTTTCTCAAAACCATTTCTTATCTGATGTCTACGCCATAGAAGACACCTACCTTTCAAATTTCAAGTTTGTATGTTTTGTAGTTTCTGAGATATCGTGATTAGTGAGTGAGTGGGTGGTATTTTGCTATATACTCGTATATAGAAGATGGGAACGTCGAATTTATGCTAGGAAGTCTCATGACGAACTCACCTGTTTGTGTGGCTGGTGGAATATGCGCGGAGACGGATTGCTAATTTCCGGTGGCAGCGGGATCTGGGGAAACATTATTGTTATATATCTCACCTTTATGATATAACGCGCTGTTGGGTATTTGACAACTAGTCAAATCAGCCCCCCGATTGGTCTAAAGTTGCCGATCAAATCGTCAAAGTTCGGCGTTAAAGTAAAATAAACCATGACATCATTGAATTAGAGCTAAATTTCGTGTATCCATGCTCATCCGTTTAGGGTATCGTACATGCCTAACGTATGAGAATGGATACACGAAATTGAGCTCTCATTCAAAACTGTTATGGTTTATTTTACTTTGACGCTGAACTTTGACGATTTGATCGGCAATTCTTACACAATCGCACCTCTGATCATTTTTCAAACGTCAAAGTTCGACGCACTTTTTTACTTTAGTCGGTAGTTTAAAATGGTTATTCAGCATTAACTAACAGGGGACGTGGATATTACCACTTTTGGGAGATCCTCTATTCTCTACTAGTAGTCAAATACCCAATTGTGCTGTCTGTATAACGTCCGAAGGTAAATAAAGGTCCTAGAATATTGTCCTTCACCCATCAAAAAGGAAAGAACAGTAATTCCTCCAAAAATTGAATATCATGCGATATCCCAAAATTTATACATAGCTCCGATCGATGCACCGGCGAAGCGTAGCTTTATATACCGTTTAGATTCATCCAACGATGCCGTTAGTTGGGAATCTCAACTGAGAACCTTAGTGCGTATTTAATATGATTCGAAATTTTAGATTTTTCTCTTGTTTATTTATTTATCATAGAATAGGCTTGCGCTGTACGACAATCATGCTTAGTGCAAAGCAATGATCAGGTCTGGGTTGGAACGCGCTTGCCTACAAGATGCCTATTCACTTTTGACTTGAAGGTACTCAAGTTATATGTGGCAGGAAATAAAATTGTAGAAGAAAAATCACTTAAGCCAAAATTCAAATGTTTTTTAATTCAAATAAACTTTGACAAGTGCTTTTGAATCGTCAAATGAATCAGTCCGCGAGGCGTAAGCTGAGCTTTGTATTTGTGTGAGTGTACATAGATAGTGTAGGTGTAACATTGACCTAAAGCGCGGCGCGTCCCTTGCTTGGTATAAACCGGTTTTTACTGCTTTTTGACAATCGGCCTGAGGCGCGGTGCGTCCATCGCTTGACGCAACTTCTCCGCGCACCTTCCGCACTTCACCTCTTGTACTGGTAGCAGCGTGACGTGTTTCTTAATATTTTATTTTATTTTTATTTTTATTAAAACATTTGGGCTATGATAAAAGGCTACGTTGCGAAAAAAAACGTGTCAATGAATATGGATGTAATAATGAGGTTAGTGACAGAAAAAGTTGGCAGTATCACTGCACAAGAATGGAAAAATGTATGCGATCACGCAGTAAAAGAAGAAAATAAGTTTAAAGGCCACGACGCTGTTCTTGATGATTTATCGGAACGATTCATTATTAACACAGACGACACATCAGACGAGAGTGAAAATGATGATAAGGAAAATGATGAAGATGCAATGTCCGATGTAGAAGAATTTTAATATTTTTTCATAATTGAATTGTATTTATCTTTTACGAATAAAATTTATTTTTAAAAGTTTTTTGTCTGACTCTACTTTTAGTGATCACTCACACAAATGCAAAGCTCAGCTTACGCCTCGCGGACTGTACCTCTATTTCGGATTTCAAGATTGTAGTTCAACGAGTTACCTTGTACTCGTAGGTTTGATGATGTTTTTTTGTATGCTTTTTACATACAAAACTAAACGGAAAAACATGAACCACATTACAGCAGATTCCATTACCTTCAGAATTCTGTAGAACAGCTCAATGTTGGACAGGTAATATGTCCGTCTCTCGTTGATGCATGCGTACATTTCTTAAAACTAATGTTAGTTGAATTTATTATGTTACTAATAATAACAATGAATATTTACAAGCATTGTCCGTTTACACGCAACTTCCATTATGCTTCTAGAATATTTAAGAAGAGAAAAAAAAAGTTTTTGATTTTTGTAAACGCGCCTTTTGCAAGGCAATAAATTATTATTCTGTCGACATGCTGTCACATATGCTGTCGAAAGGTTATTCTTCCGACAGATAATAGATAGACTGAATATTAATTTAGGCCATTTCTTTAAACAAAATTTTCAGTTTAGATAGTAAAACCGTCACAAACTATTATGACGTAGGAGCCGGGTGAAAATAATATAAGTTATCCATACTAATATTATAAATGCGAAAGTGTGCCTCTGCCTGTATGTCTGTCTGCTACGCTTTCACGGCCCATTTGTTCAATCGATTTTGATGAAATTTGGTATAGAGGTAGGTTACGTTCCGGGGAAGGATATAGGATACTCTTATCCCGGAAAATTAATAAGTTCCCGCGGGAATCAAGCTAGTTTAAAACTAGATTCCGCGATAAAAGTAGCCTATGTGCTATTCTAGAATCTGGACTATAATCCATCTCTGTGCCAAATTTCAGCCAGATCCATTCAGCCGTTGGCGCGTGATTGAGTAACAAACATCCATACATCCATCCATCCAAACTTTCACATTTATAATATTAGTAAGAAGTATAGTATAGATAAAGTTTGTTCTGCTAAGTTGCGTGCGCACGAACAGCGGGAAACATTAACAATAAAATATATACGCGGCTATGAACCTGCGAGGGCGCAATGGAGGTAGCGGGCGCGGGCGCGGGCGACGAAGCGGGCGCGAGGGCGGGGGCGGGCGCGGGCGCGGACGCGGACAGGTTCAGCCCGTGCCCGGCCGGAGGCAACGGCACCGACACGAGTAGCGACGCGGGCGCGTCGCGCTCCTTGCCCTTGCGCGGTACATACGCCGTTAATACCCACCGCATTCACATTATACCCATTTTTACTTAGCTGACTTTATCTAGCTGTACCCTTTGTCTAAGGCTACGTTCGCACTGCGCAGAACATTCGCGCGAATTTTATTGTAGCGATTTATATTTCGCGTACGGATTTCACCTTCTCCGCACTGCGAATGCGGTTAGCTACTCCGTACAGCACACAATATTTGCGCGAACATAATTCTTGCCACACCGCGTGAAATTTGAATCAATCCAGCGATTTCTATTTATATTTGGGAGCGTATAACTCCATATCATTTCTAGTGTTACAGAATTGCGAAAAAAAAATCGTGCGAAAATTTTTCACAGTACGAACGTAGCCTTAGTCTAAGTTTCAACATTGCAATTTCGATTGATCGTATTCGAGCGCTCGAACACGATTATGGAGTAAGCGCGTCGCGTTCGTTTTGTCATTTACAGGAGAAAGGGTAAGCGATGCTCTATGATTGTCGTTGCACTCGAGTAGAACTATAACTTTAGAAAGTCTAAAGTGCCAGACAAAAGCGCGGTGTAGTAGACATTCAGAGAGCTTTTCTATTTTTGTTTATAATGTTCAGCCAGCTCAGGAAAAATGGATTATAGAATGCAAGATGTATAACCGCGACCATCGATATAAAAAAAAATTAAAAAAAAATTACACTCGCCTATTTTAATGATTTGTTAATCTAAAAGAATGACTAATAAGTAATATAAAAACATTACAAAAAGCAAAAACGATTATCTTCTGAGACGAATAAAATAAAAATTGTACAAAAGCTATAAAAAAATAAGTAACAAGCATCACAGCACCTTCTATATTAACATGCTTTATTGCACTGCGTGTACTAAGCCCATTCTTAAGTCACGGATAAGCGTTACGCGAGCTTAGGTCACACGAGCTGTGAAATATAAGATAGGTACTCGAACCTGAGGCAGGCTATTATTGCACGTTGTATAGCGCGGTGCAATAATGGACTACTTAAGTCACGCGTATCGTAATATTCCATAATAGCTTACTAAGCATCGCTTTAAAGCATGATACGAAGCCACGCGTAAAAAAACTAAACAAAAACTGCAAATAATTCAAAATCACACAACTCGTACTAGTAATAAAACGAATCAAAAATGGCGACGTAAATCATTCCTTCTCACTTCACACTATACTCATGTATATGTACGAGTGGGACAGAAAGATTAGCGCCGAAGCTTCATATCGAATCGTTTTTGTAGTAGCAATAGTTATAAACACATCAATTTTATCGGTTGTACTAAATCTCTAAAATTTACATTCAACCAATTCCAACAAATCTGTTGCTGTCCTTTTCCACACGGTGCATTATGAAAGTGACATTAATACAGTCTTGTCAATTTAGTTTAGTTTAAAGACAGTACAACAGACTTAACCACAGTTTGCAACTAAATTGTAAACACAGTCAAACATTTAGTTACTGATGAATTTTTATAGGAAATTATGACTGTACTATAATACAATACATATGAAACCAATTGATAACGATTTTATGTCTTTGTGAAACACAAGGCGAATCAGGGCCTTATTACGTAACAATGATTGCTACAATGTACGCATCGCAATCACTTCTCGTTTGTTAATTCTATTCTGCTAGTAGCCTAAAACCAATGTCGCAGAAAGAACATAAAAGCCAATCACAACAATTGATACTGTTTTAGAGGTTTCACATGATATGGCTACCGAAAACGAGGCAAACTTTTTTTTATAAATAATTTACGGTGTCACACTTGTTTTTAAGGCCCTGTGTAGCGTAAAAGCGGGTTTTTAAAAGCAGTGTATCCATCAAACGGTGACATAATATGCTTGTAAAAATATTGTTGTTTTCAAGACAATTAATTTAAAAAAATCTCTGCATTGATATTTATTTTAAACATACTTCTTAGTTTACCTTTTAAAGCAATTTTTCTCCTTAATGAAACCAATAATTTGCTCTAGAAATATATGATAAAATTCCTATTTCTAAATCAAACACTTTGTGCGATTAATTTGTATTTAAAAGTAAATATTTATTTAATTAGAAATGATTTCTTGAATTTTTTGCGACATGCGCTTGCTCCATATTTTCACCCCCGCGCGCCTGTGTTTTCAGCTCGTGAGCTCACAGCGCCTTAATGACAAGATGCAAGCGGCGCTTCGCCACTCGTTCGCTTCGCGTTGTGTTTGACAAGGCCTTAAAATCCTCATGTATGATGGTGTAACATAGTGTGATGTGTTATCAACAGACCTGGGGTTGGGACGGTGAGCGGATATTTGACACCTGGTTGAGACCGCTCGGGCCAGGCATCGGACTGGGCGGGTGCCTGTAACGTATACATACAGCTGTGTTTCCTACTTCATACCATTGGACGACGTGGTTGAAGGGATGAGTGGCCTAGTTGTGACAACGCATATCAGTCGATTGCAATTGTTAAGCAACGTTGACCCAAGTCGGTGACTGGATGGGTGATGGGTGACCGAATTTGGAGGTTCAAATTTGGCCTTTTCGTTTCCTCCGTACCTCGGAGAGGTACCGGTTATTATCACTAACATCTGATAATAATCGTTACAAAAACCTAACAGTTTAATACTCTGAGCCGAGCCGTATGCGAAGGACGTGGAAACCCACCGCATCATTATTATCCCAAAAAAACTACTACCATTATGTGATTATTAGTGATGATTTCCCAATTCATCGTCATCATCAATCCATCCCAAAATAAGATTGGTGAAGCAATAGTCCACCACGCAGGCCAAGTGCGGATTGGCAGATTTCACATTATTACAATATTGCTAGTTAGATTACAATCTAACGGTTTTTACAATCTTACGGTGACATATGTAAATACAACTTGTACTCTATCTCAATCTCTCAATATATCAAATGAATATGTTTGTCTCTTTTTAGGGTCGCTTTTTCGTTGCATCGAATTTCCAAAACACAACAATTCTAATGAATTTTCACTTAAAAAAAACAACAGAAATTAATAAAAACATTAAGAATAAAACTAATGGTATTAATTTTGCGTCGATGAAAATGGGCCTAGTTTGATAATATGTGCAGTTTATGAAATATCACGCTTTATAAGTTGTTCTGTATAATTTGTTGACGCACACTGCTTATAAGGTAGTGAAAATACAGGATACAGGATCTCTCCGTTAGATCCTGTATGGGTTTTTATTGCTTCCTAGGTACGGAACCCTAAGAATGAGTGACTGAGTGACTGAATCAGTGCGTTACCTCGGGCTGGGCTGCGAGGCGGGGCTGTGGGCGGGCGGCGGCGGCGGCGGCGGCGGCGCGGGGCTGACGCTCGCAAAGTGCGCCGTGGGCGGCTGCCCTTCTGTGCCGTCCGTTTTAGCCTGCCGCGACAACACGCAAACATTATACATTCATTCATTCAATAATAAATCCATACTAATATTATAAATCTCACCTGATGGTAAGTGATGCAGCATAAGATGGTAGCGGGCTAACCTGTTAGGGGCATGGCAGTTATATTAAGCCCATATCCCTTCGGTTTCGGAAGTCGGTTAAAAATGAAAAACAGTTCACCTTTTTAATGATCTTCTCTTCCACATTGGTGTCAAGTGTCCCATGGCTGGACGACTGGTCCCACGAAATGTTACTGGCCTGTGCGTTCGTCTCTGCAGACTGGGTGAAAAAAAAAGGTGTAACCCGTCACTCATATTGCATATGCCCTAACGGGGTTACATGTCAATATGTACAGTCGCAGTAAGAACATGTTTACTACCTTACGTTTCATAATTGCATGGACCCTGTGTCAGGAGGTCATGTGGTTTGATTAGGCATAGTTCATAGATTTTCTAACCTTTTCAGTAGGTGGCAAATGTGGCAACTATAGCCGAACTTTTAGTTGGACAACACATTTGACATTAGCTTATGTCAAATTGTAAAATAATGACGCCATATATAAGATAGTAGTGATGTGACGTTGTTCAGTTGTGTCATGTGAATGAGTGAATTAACTATGTCCATTCATTTTAGATTTATTTGTAGGTAATTTATTAAGGAACAATATTCCCTTTGACAGTTTTGTCCTAGCTTTTATAGTTTTCTTGAAAATCTAGGAAATCTGCACAAATGGCACACTTTTCAAGGCGGGGAGGGGGAAGCCACCAGCGATTGGAGCGGGAGAGTTGTGTTTTTACACGCTTTTTATTAGCTTCAGTATGTATGTTAGTATGTAACGGAATCTTTGAACATGATTTTGACCCCCTTTAAAACGTCGGATTAACTCGAAATTGGGCATACTTATTAAGGACCGATGCCAATTCAATATTTTAAACAGTTTGACCCGTTATCCTTACTAGGATAATCAGGATTAGCGATTTTTTGTTTTCCTGAGACCCGGAGTGTCTCCGCCAAAAGCGTGTTTTTTAGTTTTTGAAACTATTATTATTTAATGTACCTACTCTAACTGACAGGTATAAAACAACAGTAGTTTCAAAAAATTGTAAATCTTGCCGTTTTGCCCATACATTGAAATCTGGAAAGAATGGACTACCAGTTCCTGCTTATCCTTTAGTTGGCCGCCTTAAGCAATTTGTTGCCCTTTGAAGGAAATGCCGTAGAGATTAACAACGACAACATGGCGCACAGTGCTGAGTGCACACCGCCAAATTACTGTTCCTATGTGTGTAGCCACGCCGCTAGTGGAACAACAAATCCTTGGTTTTACTTTTGTTTGACGGCCGTCTCAGCACGCACACACGCGTTGGGAGTCTTGGTTTGTCCTTCAGTCACGCCGCAACAGAGCAACGGATTGACATGATTTTTGCATGGGTATAGTTGAGGACTAGGAGAGTGATAGGCTACTTTTTGTGCCGAAAAATTTTGAAGTCCCCGTGGGAATTAAAAGAACTTATTCCACGCGGACGAAGTCGCGGGCATAAGCTAGTTGTAAACGTTTTTTCAAACGTTTTGAATCTTAGAGGGGCGCGCCATGGTATCGTAGTTAATCTTTACACTGTAGTGGTAGATTCACTCGACGATTCAAAAGCACTTGTAAAAGTTTATTTAAATAAAAACCAGTTGAATTTTGAATTTTGAATTTTGTTGTAACTTGTAAATCCTCAGAAGGGCTGGAACGCAGAGCCGTAAGTATACGGGCACGAAATTAGCGACAGCGGAGCGACGGCGGCAGCGGGGCGACGCGATTAGTCGGAGATCTGGCTGAATTTTATTTAAGCTAATAAAATATTTTTGAAGAGGTCTGGTAATATATGTACTTTATGACCAACAAAACTATCTGGGTTTTTTTTTCAAATTCTATAAGTACTAAATTTAAGGATAAAAAAAACAAGTCGGCATTTTTTTTTGCAAATGTTATATGCTGCGCATAAGCGAAATAACCGCAAACGCTCTACCAGACTGGCAGGATTGGATTCGCTAAATGACAAAATTATATTTTATCACAATTTCAGCTTGGCTAAAGCACCTTTCCGAAATTCTCGGACCACATCGCCCCGCTGTCGCCGTCGCTCGGCCGTTGCTAGTTTCGTGCCCGCCGCCTAAAGGTACTTAATAAAAAATGTATTTCACCGTAGTGGGGGGCGTGGTGGGCACATAGTCGTTCGCCTGCATCGCCATATTGCTGGCGGCCACCGCTTTCCGCTTCTTGGTCTGCTTCGTGTCCATCGCCTCCGCGTTCGTTATCACCGACTCTTGGTACACCGACTTCGATGTCACCGTCTGCACTACCGACGTGCTCGTTGAAGTGCTGTCCCAATTACAAACGAGGAATAAATACATATACTTTTTTTAAATTATTTATCAAGGTACAAATTTTGTAAAACACATATAGTTTAGTATACATTGAAAAAAACACAGAGGTTTGCCTCAACGTATAAGCGTCTGCGCCTTGTGGTAAGTACGGGCATCTTAGACGAAAAAAATACATAACTAACTTGTGGTTCGCCCCGAACTGTGACCTCGCGGTATCCATAAGATAGTTTTAACTATATATTGTATTAGTTAACTTTTAACATTAGATGCAAAAGATGGTGCTAACGTCTGTTATTTGTAAGCACAAAAGAATAAACTGTTACAGAGCGCCATCTATGAACATCATTGTGAAGTTAAAAATACTGAAGCTCATTAAAAATTAAATTATTTCGGTTCCTTATAATATTTATCCATGTACCCACTTATTGTTCTGTTATAATTTTGATTGTTTTATGTTGTTTATTTTTATTATTATTGTTAAGGAAGAGCGGAGCCTTCTACTACAGGGGTAACTTAAACTCTTAAAAGAAGGCTTCAACCTTTTATGTGTAAAAATAATGTTGGTGAGAAAATAAACAATTTTTAATTTTTTTTTTAATTTATCTAATTTTAGTATTTGTTGTTTACGTAGATTCAAATAATTGATCAAGTTTCAGGCCCAGCCTTTCAGAAAATTGAGTTCTGAGGTCAACTTTGGACGTTAGAAAATCTCCACTTTTAAAGCCCCCCATTTCGTCAATTTTAGGGTAAAAATTAAAAAATATATATTTTTGGACTCTATTCCTAATTATCTTTAAAATTATATACCGCAACCCTTCGTATTCGCTTCTATGAGAGCCCCCCTGAAATAAAGATTTTTATAACTTTTTAAACCATATTCGGCTGGAGGTCATCGGTTTAGTCATTTATTTATTAAATATAGGTACACTGTAGGTACACTTATTTTCGTCTAAAAATTACATAGCATACAAAATGATTGTTTCAATATTTACCTAATTTACCTTTTTACCTATCGATAAGAGACAACCCATTAACTCACAAATACTGAGACACACACACACACTCTTCCCCCCCCCACATGCACACACAAATAGATGTACACACTATCTAACGCGCACTGCTTGTGGTATACTTAATTTAATTTAGTTTTACATTAATAAATTTATGCTATTCTGTCACTTATAAGTCACTCAGTGAGATCCTGGAGGAAGTCGTTACTGCTGTCATACAGGTTTCCTAGCGCAGCAGTAACAAAAGGTCTGTTTAAATGATGTATAGACTAATTAAGTGATATATTAATGAAAAAAAAAATTTTTTAATTGATATATAAAACTTAATGTATTACTTTTGATAACTGTGCATCATGTAGATTGTATGTTTTTGTTAAATAAATAAATAAATAAAAAATAGGTAAGTACTTAAAAAGCATGATGGTGATAATGGGTAACGGTATCTTAAAAATAAAGCTACGAGGGTTCCAAACGCGCCATGGTCTGAGAAGAGCCCACAACAAACTCAGCCGTTTTTTTTTTTTTTTTTTATTATCACCATCTCACAAATATTCTTACTAAGGAACTATCAGAGACATTAGAGCAAATTATTGCCAGGCTTCCTTGTCGTTTAAGTAGTCCTTTACATGGTAATAAGATTTTTCAATGAGTTTACGTTTTACATTAACTTTGAACTTATTCAGAGACATCTTCAACATGTCTTCTGGGAGCTTATTATAGAAGCGGACACTGTTTCCAACAAATGAATTGGGTATTTGACTACTAGTGAAATAAATTATTTTATAGTGATTATTAAATAAAGGATCTCCCAAAAGTCGTAATATCCACGTCCCCTGATAGTTTTATTTTGAATAACCATTTTAAACTATCGATTAAAGTAAAAAAAGTGCGTCGAACTTGGATGACGTCATAACTTAAAATTTCATACAAAGTCCATACTAAGCACGCGTTTTGACGTTTGAAAAAAAGTTGCTGATTTGACTAGTTGTCAAATACCCAATTGCTAGTTTTACTAAGCCTAGAAACAGGCATTACAAGTTTATTTTTATGTCTAGTATTGACATTATGACAATCACTTTTCTTCTTGAATTTATCAATGTGCTTATGCACGTGTACTAAATTTTCAAATATATATTGGTTGTGCACTGTCATAATATTGATTTCTTTAAATTTATCTCTTAGTGACTGCCTTGGTCCCATATTATATATGGCTCGAACAGCCCTCTTCTGCAACACAAAAACAGAATTAATATCAGCAGCATTACCCCATAATAATATACCATATGACATAATGCTGTGAAAGTAACTAAAATAAACTAATCTCGCCGTTTCTATATCTGTTAACTGGCGAATCTTTTTAACCGCGTATGCAGCTTTTTAGCAGTTTACATATTATATTTAAATTTGAAGTAATTACGTTCAGTAGTTATAAGGCTCTGACAGACGGACGGACGGACAAGTGCAAATTCACTCAGTAGACTCGGAGACCTTCGCTTCGCTCGGTCAATAAATAAAATACAAGTAAATTAAAAATCATCAACAAATACCGCAATATAGCAGACTTCCTCCTCTTTCCTCTTTTTTGCAAGATACACATGTTTACAAGATGAGTAGAGAAAATTTGACAGGTATACGATCACAAGATTCAGGGGTCACTCACGTCTGTTGCGAGCCCGCGGGCGCCATGGAAGCGACGGCCGAAGCGACGGAGCTAATGACGCCGCCCGACTCCGCCTGCTTGGCGCCTTGGTTCGGCGACTCGGCGGGCAGCGGTATCTTCGCTGTCGGCGTTGTACCGCCTGGCGCTAATGAGGCACACCATTTTGATAAGCATATTCAGACAAAGAGAGACACACTTTCGCATTTATAATATTAGTATGGATAAATAAATAAAAGTTTATTGACCAACAATTTTATACTTAGTTTAAACTAAACTTATACTAATAATAATATATTATAATACTAGCTGGCTAGCTGATGCCCGCGACTTCGTCCGCGTGGATTGAGGTTTTTTGATTCCAGCGGGAGCTACTTAATTATCCGGGATAAAAAGTAGCCTATGGTTTATTCCAGTCTATGTGCCAAATTTCATCCAGATCAGTTGAGCCGTTATGACGTGATTGAGTAACAAACACCCATCCATCCAAACTTTCGCATCTATAATATTAGTATAGATTTGTATGGATACAATATAATGACAGCGACTTGATGTTAAATTTATTAGTCCCTTGGAAACTTTGTAAGTTCAAATAAAGAATTTTTTTTTAACTTGTTGCGGTCTTCGCGGTCCGCACATAATCCAATAGATGGCACTCCTAGAAGCGCACGAAGTACACCAAGAGCCTAAATCGGGATTACGAAATTTTCTCTGAATTACGCTATATATATGTGTCACCGTAAGATTGCAAAAACCGATAGATTGTTATCTAACTAGCAAAATTGTAAACTGTCGACAGATTACAAATTAACGCATTATTTTTCGGTAGATTGTACTGTTAGGTAACTTAAGTAAGGTAGGTAGGTAATTTACACTCATTAAACGGTTCACAATCTGTCGACAGTTTACAATTTCGCTAGTTAGATTACAATCTAACGGCTTTTGCTATCTTACGGTGACATATACAACTTCCTAAGATCAACGGTCGGACCAGTGGTCCCCGAGCACATTTTCCGCAAGTCTCCTCAGTCATCACCTATATATGGAGGGTTTCAAAGTCAAAATCAAATAATGTTTATTAAATTTATATGGGTACACTACACTTATTGATGTCCAGTTATTTATAAAATAAAATGGTGATAATCAGTAACGGTATCTTAAAACTAAAGCTACGAGGGTACCAAACGCGCCCTGGTCTGAGAAGAGCCCACAACAAACTCAGCCGGGTTTTTTTTTCATTATCACCATTTCACAAATCATCTTAACTAAGGAACTATCAGAGCCATTACAGCAAATCATTGCCAAGTTTCCTTGTCATTTAATTAATCTTTTACATGGTAGTATGATTTTTTAATGAGTTTACGTTTTTCCACACGAAAAATGCAATGGCTGACCCCAGGTCAAACGCCGCAACAGTGTCCTAAAGCAAAGCTTACCGATAAAAAGGTAATGGTAACTGTTTGGTGGTCTCAGCATGGTGTTATTCACTATAGCTTTCTCCGATCTGGTCAAACATTAACGGCAGATGTCTACTGTACCGAACTCCGAACAATGATAGCAAAACTAGCAGTGAAACAGCCCCGACTCATGAATCGATCTTCACCATTACTGCTCCATGATAACGCGAGACCTCATACAGCACGAAAAACCGTTTTAACTCTACAGGAACTGCAATTAGAAACCATTCGTCACCCTCCGTATTCGCCAGACCTTGCTCCAACGGACTACCATTTTTTTCTTGATTTGGACAATTTTCTACGTGATAAAAAGTTTGTCGAATCTAGATCACCAGAGTTCTATTGCAAAGGCATAAATGACTTTCAAGGTATAGATAATAATGGTAATTATTTTAATTAAATAAATATGTTACATTATGTTAAAAAAACTCATTTCAATTTTTCAGTACAAATTGGCAATTTCATACTTTAACCCCTAATATAATGAGTTAAACTTATATTATAAATATCCACCAAAAATCAGAAAGGGAGTAAGGTTTTTCATGCTATACCCAATTGTTAAAGCAGGAAGGTTCGCACAAACGTAGTTTATGTTAGATAATAAAATCGGTTTAAATATCGATGTTCGGCATGACTATTTCGTTTGATATTTCGGTTTTGAGTCTAATTATACTTCCTACTATTATTTAAAAAAGAAACAGAAAAAATATTAAGTCATAAATTTTAAATTTCAGGTATAAAAACTTATCTTCCGCATGGATTTTTTGTTGGATATATTCTTTATAAGCATTGGTTCATACCATACCATAACCCTGCCGAAAGTTGCAACGGCTGAGGATTTAATGAGGGGGGTCTCCACACAATGAACCGCCCCATTGCCAAGACTGCCCCATTGTCGCCGCGGCGTTAAAGACTTACCTTTGTAGAATCCAGAGCCGTTAAACCAGTTAAATCTTAATTAATATTATAAATGCGAAAGTTTGGATGGATGGATGGATGTATGGATGTTTGTTACTCAATCACGCCCCAACAGTTGAACGGATCTGGCTGAAATTTGGCACAGAGGTAGATTATAGTCTGGAATAACACATACGCTACTTTTTATCTCGGAAAACTTAAGGAGTTCCCGTGGGAACTAAAAAAAACCTCAATCCACGCGAACGTAATCGCGGGCATCAGCTAGTAAAAAAAGAAAAAAGAAGCTTACCTTTGGGCGCGGGCCCCTGCGCACTGTCGGCGGAGTGCTGCGGCGAGGGCGCGGGCGTGCCCGCCTTGCTCCCGCCGTCGCCCGCCGCGGAGCCGCGGCGCGACGGCGACGGTTTCTTCTTATCTGTCACCCGCACGAGACAAATTATTACGCTTCGTGTATTCCAAGTGAAAACTGCTTTATAGTAAGAGATCCCGATGTATACCACGACCTTCACCGATCTGTTTAATGGATGAAACCTACCTTTTATTTTTATTTAATAACTAGCTGATGCCCGCAACTACGTCCGCGTGGATTGAGGTTTTTTGGTTCCCGCGAAAACTCCTTAGTTTTCCGAGATAAAAAGTAGCCTATTTGTTATTCTAGACTATAATCTACCTCTGTGCCAAATTTAGCAGTTTAGCAGTTGGGCGTGATTGAGTAACGAACATCCATCCATCCAAACTTTCACATTCATAATATTTATTTGATAGATAAATACGCCTAAAATAGGTTGCCAATCAAAATCCGGTCCAGGCTATTTTGTAAATTAATTAATTTTAATTTTTTTTTGACAAGCTTTTTGTAGCCAGTGCTATACGATCGCATTTGTTATAAAAATTACCTATATTTTGATATATAGCTCAAGCGGTTAACAGATCCGTGAAGGTACGAGTACCTATGGACAATGGTAAGTTACCATTACCAGTTAAGTCAAAAAAAATATTAATTAAAATTATTAATTTAAAAATAGCCTGCGCCGGATTTTGATAGGCAACATATTTTAGGCGTATTTATCTATACATAAATAAATTAAAAAAGTAGGTTTCATCCATTAAACAGATCGGTGAAGGTCGTAGTATATCGGGATCTAAGACTATTAGGCACGTTGGGCACTTTTTGAGACCGACACCGTTCATATTAAGCATATTAAGACAAAAGGTCTTTATTTATTTATTTATTTTCTGTAAACTGTAACAAAATTTGTACTTATTTCTAAGAACGATGACGGCTAAAAAAGTATAAACTGCGTTTCAGCCGTCAACGCCCACCTCCGAAACAGCGAGGTTACAACTTACAGATATCCATAACTGTTATCTAAAATTAATAGTTTACAGTTACAAGAACAATTTACTTAAATTTAAATTAAAATAAAACTTAATAAGGAAGACCTGCATACAAAGTTTTTAAAATCCTTTAAAAGCCCGATTCATCGAGTAAGTCACGTCGTCACGGGTTTGTTGAGCTCGTTTCACACTCGCGGTGGTGAATTAAGCCCGTGACACACGCGTAACCTATACACGATAATATGTACATCTACACACGCAACTTGTCTCAGTCCCTCGTGGACAACAAATCAACATAAGACAGAACGAACGGACTCGAACGAAAAGGTGCTGCTCTACGTCTCTACGTGTGAGATCTATAGACTTTGACTTTGCTTACACTTAAGACATGGTTAAAACGAAACGGATTTATGTTACTCACATAGTCACATACTCACATGTCTGAGCCAAGTCAAAGTATCTCAGCATACATTTCTGATTCGAACCGCCAGGATGTGGAATGCCCTTCCAGCGCATGTAGGTATTCCCTGCCACGTATAACTTAAGCACCTTCAAGGCAACAGTGAATATGCATCTTCTAGGCAAGCGCGTTCCAACCCAGACCTCATCGTTGCTTTGTGTTATCTAAACATGATTGTCGTCAAGCACAAGCCTACACTATAATAAAATAAAAAAGACGGGAAAAACCGCGTAGTATTATATTATGTGCCACGCAGAGATCATGTGCCATTCGCGGGCAAAATTCAGTTTAGCGGGCTTATAAGATGATCACAAAAAGGACTCCACATCTACAACACATAAACTACACATTTATGGCTCTAAGTAACTACTTGCTAATTGCTATATATGTAATACCAACGTTAAAAACAAACGTTTAAATATGAAGTGCAAATCATATATTGTGTCATATGCGAGCAAACTACGACAGCCAGAAAATATTGAAAATATTGTCAAAATGGGTCTATGAAAATAATAGACCCTTTTTGACAATATTGCTAACAGCAGGCATGTGTTCCGCACAGCATTGTTTACACTAAAAGTGACATTATTTGTATAGGTACTAAACTTGTACAATACTGAAAAAAGAAATCACTTTATGGTAACACAAGAGAGACGTCATACGTCACAATACGTCATGTGAATTAAATCTTGAATCCTCATGCAATATATCACAACTACAACACACAACTTAGACCAACCGTTTGCGTCAGTTTGGTGTATATTTTCTTGCCGCAGAGTGCAAGGGAAGCGGTCGGAACTAGCGTTTGAGTTTTATGGCGCGTTTACATAAGGTCGGTTCGGCCGTGTTCGGCTTCAGTCGTTTACAGTCAACGACTATTGTAAACTGTAATTCGGTTGGCCTTCGATCGCAGCCCGTCTTCAGTGACCGATTTAAAAAGTTGTTACGGTTGGCCGCATTCGGTCATAACCGACTTATGGATACTTGCCGTTGGTCGAAAACCGAATACGACCGACGGGCCAATTCAATTAACAAATCAGGTTACACCGAATGCCCTTCCCCTTATGATCCATCCAATATGATGCCATATAATTGGGCATGTGCCCAAATATATATATGTATCATAAATTGAAATATTTTGTATTCTTGATAAATAAACGGTTGGCCTATTTATACTAACGAACACACAACACAATCTACATCGTTACAACTACAATGTGTAAACTACAAGGAAAACGAACTTTTATCTGCCGCCCTTTGTTTCCGACTGCCAGCAGTCTCCGCCACGTCCTGACACGTCTCTGTGCGAAACGGTAGGTTCCTTATTAATATATAGATGAATATAGATGTCACACCTAAGGCACAGAACACTATTACCGGGCCTGGCTCACTTGGTCACGTAACCCAAGATACGCGCGCCCAAGATAAGTCACGCGCGCACTGTGATATACATTTGAATTTACACGTTCGCACTACTAATAAGTACAATAAGCGATATTGATTAATTTTTGGTTCTTTTAACTCTAATAAAGATAATGTGGACTTATCGCTCTGCAGACCTTACTCATTACAAGAAGCTAGAAGACACGCTTCGATACACGCGCCGCGTCAGAAGGTATAAGAGTTACGCGTTAGAAAAAGATGGGATGTGTATCCCATAATACAAGGATAAGATGCAATTATTTAATATTGACTTGAATTAATTGGAAAGTTACAATATTAGAACAATATGGATCTAAGCGATGAAAAAACTAGAAGTTTAATTCGCTTCAATCCGCCACAGAAGGCAAATCCATGTGGTACAGTACGTATCCTGAACTTGCGGCCCGCGACACTCACCACACCACACAAATCCTACAAAATACCGTCAACGCAAGTTTCACTCCGATACCGGAGCATCTTCAGGAAATGTTGACTTCGTAGTTAGTCCCATTGTTGCATTTGTGAATGAGTTAGAGTCAAGGCAGGCCTGTTAGCATTCCTGTCGCAAAGTGCATTGTGTTCGTTTGGCATAAAACTATAATTGGAGGTACGGCGAAGAACTGGCTTCCCATAGTACAGGGAATCCTAGTTTGGGGGCCAGTAACCTTAGCTGGGACACTATTTTTTTTTAAATATATAGCTACCTACTACTACTGTATAATTGTACTATATTTCATTTTATAAAAAACAGTGTTTAAATGTGTTTTTCATGAATAAATAATATTACTAAAAAATATAATTACTAAAAAAGCCAAAACAGCAAAAGTAGGTGTACCAACAATGTGTCATGTATTTTAAGCCTTGGCCTTTCAGCTTGAAGTTTTGGAGTAAAGGTGAATCTAAACTAGAATTATTAGCATAATATTATTAATGTCCTTTCGACCTAAAAGAAGCCATGGCTGTCAATGTCTACAGTGATTAGCCATTTGCGTAGGAGACATTATAGTGCACACCTTGCTCTCATAGTGGGACGGAAACCCGTCTGGATCCCACAGTTAAAGTAGAATCAATAATTCACTGGAGTGGAATGACAGTCGCTAATGTCACTTTCTAAAATAATATTGCCATATTTATTGTGGTAGTGATGTTCTAGTACAGTAGGTAGTGATACGATTAGTACATTTTATGTACTTTGTGGTAGTGATTCACATCATTTGCACAAAGGCATTGGAAAAATACCTGATACTTATTATTAATAATTCTAAATAGGTACCTACTATATTTAAGTGTTACTAATAACAATAAATAACTCATTGCAATACACGTAGGGATATTAATTATTTGTAAAGTTTTATTAATTATGCAGATACATATTGAAATTGACAAACAACAACGCTGTATATTCCTTCGTACGAGACACCGACACAGGTAGATCAGATTTTCCCTATGATCATAATCGTTATTAATATCGTTATTAATATCGTTATAAATATCGTTATTAATATCGTTATAAGTGATTGCAGTGGATTCTTTAGTCACAACACTATTTTGTTTTCATCAGAAACTGTCAACACTGTAAATGTCAGTTTTGTCTAGTGAATTATTGATTCTACTTTAGGTCACCGTAAGATTGTAAAAACCGTTAGATTATAATATAACGTTTTTTATCTCGATAGATTATAAACTGTCGACAGATTGTGAACCGTAACATACTGCTTACAATTTAACGCGTTATTTTTCGGTAAATTGTAATATATTAGGTATATTAACCCGTTAGAACCTAAGTGCCCGGCCTGCGGCCGGGCACTACCTGCATATTCACGTCAAACCCTAACCTAACCTATAGTTCGCGCGCGAGTTGAATGCAGAGTAAATGTATGGTGACACTTACATTTACTCTGAATTCAACTCGCGCGCGAACTGTACAAGAAAGAGGCAAGAAAACGTAAAAACAATAAATATTTCATAAATTAATACTCAGAACATTGAACGGTTCACAATCTTTCGACGGTTTATAATCTAGCGGTATAGAAACCGTTAGATTATAATCTAACGGATTTTACAATCTTACGGTGACAAAACTAACTACAGATCTAACTCATTTATTAATCGCGCTTCTCGCCTTCTGAACTCTGTTTACAACGAACCTAGTATAGACTTATTTTGTGGCAATATGTGTAGTGTACGTCGAAATCTTACAAAGGTATTGACTATTGATACAGTCAAGTGCAATAGTTACAGCTGGTATAGTTTTTTAACAACTTCCATGTGTATCAACAGGTACGTCTGTTTTTTAATTAGTGTATATTTGTGAAAACCTATTATTAGCTATAAGTTACCTAATTTTAAGACTATTTAGAATAATAAGCTGTTGGTTTTCCTTGATAAACAAAATAAAATAAAATATATAACGATCTCGATCAGTGTACCTACCACCTAATTTAATTTCCTGATTAAGACATTTAGTCTTAACCTGACTGGATTCCTTACTGAATCGCAAGAATATGGCCAAAGAACCTAGTGTACAAACTTGAAAAAATATAATAACACCAGCATACCCATAGGCTGAGTTGTATTATTATGAGACTTCGCAGAATTCGGAGTGTTTTTGCCCGACGCCGCTCCGCCAGTGTGCGATGCCTTTCTGCTGGGCTGGAAAACAACATACAATGACCATTTCACAAATAAAACAATATATAAACAAGTTTAAAACATTACTATAATATCAATATCATCGCAATTTGTAAATATTATACATTACTATGTTTAATATATTTCGGCAACAAAAATTTCAACGGAAAGAAGATTATATCGAAGTTACTAAATGCGCATGTTTGTTGACGGCTTATTTTTTTTACATGTAGAATCACAATATTTGATTCATATATAATGATTCCACATAAAATAGGCCAACCACATAACATATCCTAAGCTTAGACAAAAATTATATACAGAGACCTAGCACTATTGATAATTATAAGAATATATAAAAATCAGTACAAAATGCTACTAGGTACAGAACTGTTTTTTTGTATTGCCACGTCACGGGTATATTTAAATAAGTGCCTTTGCACATAACGACTTTTTCGCATAAGTTTTATGAAAGCGCGTCAACGATTTGTGAAAGAAAAGTACCCTTACCACGAGTTTGCACATTTTGTCAACGATTGTGGATTTCGAGCATCGAAACAGTATACCATTGATGTAAATGGATCAAAACAGAAGAGCCGACACGCGGCGTCTTTCTTGAAATAACAATTCAAATTAAGGGTTGTTTACTTAGCATAGCGGGGACGGCGGCGGCGTCCCAAACGTTTTTTTTTCGAATTAAATATATTGGTACAGTACTTTGGTTTCAAAAGGAGCTTTATCATTTATAACACGGCTTTACCCCCAACCGCAGCTCACATCACAGCGCACACTGCGTCTTGCGTCTGCGCCTACACGAGGCAGACGGGATTCAACTGAAATCTTAGTACGAGTTTCTATAGTTTTAGAAAGTAAAATTCTACGTCGAGTTCCTAGCGAAGCTTAATGACATATTTGGTAGATCGTAAAACGCTTTTAAAATACGGACTTTATGTTCCATTTGATATTAAAATCATAATTTGAGCCGCGTCATTCACTAGTGGACTGTAAAAGTCTTGCGACACGCGTCTCTAGCTATAGCACGAATTCACGCAACGTCACCAAACATCTTGTCTCACGGCCTTTTTCGTCAACATAAAGCATTCCCCAGTCGCCAGAATTATGTCGAGCGATATTATTGGAGACACGTGTCGCAGGTGATTTGTCCCCTACTGAATACAGGACTTTAAGGGTGCCTTTCCACCAGAGATGTGTCACATCGCTAACCTACGAATCAAACCCACCAATAGGAGTACGCTACCCTAGTGATCTTTGAAAATCAAACGATCCTATTGGTGGATCTGACACACATCTGTAACTCAGCAACGTGGCACTCCAGTGGAAAGGCCCTAACATGAGAACTATGTCAGATTTGGAGACGTGCAAACTCGTGCGAGGGGTACGCGAACAAGTCGTCGTGTGCGAAGGCTCGGAAAGTACACGCAATAAGTATCGAGTCAGGCCCGTCGGTCGCACGTGTGACGTACCCCTTTAGCTTTTGCCGCGTGAGTAGGAGTCGCGCCGCCGGCGGCTGGGGACGCCTCGCCTTCCCGCTCGCTCGAGTCACTGGACTGGCTGTCGTGCGACACTGGCTTGTACGGCGGGATTGTCTTCACGTTACCGCCCTTTTTCTGCACAATGACGAATTGCTTGTGACGACTTTTGTGACGCAACCGTGCGCGGCGCCCTTATTTGTAAATCGAGGTTTCGGACTTTTGTGTGGGACTTTTTATTTTAGAACTAGCGGGCCTGGTTGGCCCTGAACCTAGAAATCTGATTGCAGCGCCACCTGCCGAGTCCAATGTGAATCTAAACCATTCCGGGACCCACTCAAACAAATACAAGAGATAATCATCAAAATCGGTCCAGCCACATTCGAGTTGTTGGACTAACGCACGGCATTAGATTTTTTATTTGAGTATATAAATTGATGATAGCCTCGACTTCATCCGCGTCAATTCAGATTTATTTTTAATTCCACGAAAATTCTCTGAATTTCCGAAATATAAGTCCCCGGGACCATGTCTACACCAAATTTCATTTAAATCGGTTCAACAGTCAGGCGGTGAAATTGTTGCAGACTAAACGAAAGACGGGCACACTTTCGCATCAGTAAAATTAGTATGGGTTCATAAAAATCTACAGTATTAAGAATCCATCCATCCAAACCAAAACGTATGAAGTTAGTCCCAAAATGTCACCCAGTGGCTTTAGTTTGAGCAAGAGGTCTATTAAACTGATACGGTCTAGATGACACGTTCATATTAGACTGCCTTGTCCACTAGTAGATTTACCAAGTCCCATTGCAGTGATGCGCTCACACAACATCGAACAAAAGCAACTCTCCACTTTCAACTCGAGCTAAGGGGGCAAGCCTTACAAAAGTTCGAATGATCCCACCAAAACAGGCAAGCACAACATTTCGGGCCTACAAGGAGACCAAAATCAAATTACCCGCGGTACAATCTAGACTGATGGCGTGCAATCTGTACAAACAATGAATGAATAAAGGAGACGGTTCAGATTTGTATGGGACGTGGGTCCGGTCCTTTTACAAGAGAAAGAAGAAATAGAAATTAAATAAAAAAAAACTAAATAAAGTGGTGAAATTATTTAATCTTTCCACGATAAGCAAACATGAGTGGGTAACAATGCCGGATTCATATTTTTTGACGTTTTCAAAGAAAACACACGTTACTTTGACAGTGCCTGTCAGAAATGACATTTGATTCATTTCGCGCCTACTGCCTTCTCTATGGCTGATCTTGGAAACGTATCGAAAACTTGAAATACATTTTTATTTATTTTTTCACATTATTTACTTTACTATTCTAAATTATTACATTTTTTAATACAATCTATGTACTTTCCTCTATTCATGGTAGAGTGTACAAAGAGTCCACCAAAAATGAACCTTCTCTTTTCGCGATATTTAAAATCAATATTTTGGTTTCGGTACGCTCGGATATCGAAACGATACCGCGTTTCCTTCACCTGTACATTGAAATAGAGGTTCGGTAAGTTTTCGGTGCTGCGTATACCACGCACACCGAAACCGAACCAATACTACACCGGTAGATTAGGAAATGGGGAAAATTCCAGCACGTTACCAAGGGCCATACTTAAAGCCATATTGTTTCATTATTGTTGACTTTCGTGTTTTAGAATTATACTCCTTATAATATTAGGAACGTCAAGGTACGTGATATCAAACTGAATAGTAGAGTAATATTGCTTAATTATTGATTAAAGCGTATGGCCCTAGTAAGGACATAGCATGAAATAAGACTAAAATATTTTTAAACTTAATTATGGTCTTACTTACTAACGAACTACATATTATATGCTCGACCAAGAAACTCCAAAGCTAACTCCATAGAACTGAATAAACTTCGCTAGTTTTTTTTAATCTTTGCACGCTACCATTCTAGACAATTTAACATCTTCTAAAATTGGATAGGTACTGAAATTAATATAATCCTAATATATACTGATCAAATAAATTCGTGAAATTAGTCCGCGAAACCTGATTTCGGTCTACCATGAAACCACATTAACTATATGTGTCCAACCATTTATTTAACTTTTGACATAAGCACGCCTATGAAGTTTCTTAATTATTGTCAGGCAACCATTGACAAAAAAACGCAATACGCAGATTTTTTTACAATAGTGAAGCAACGTGCCCTTCCTTACGATATTTCGTAACTCGTATACTCATCTAGGAATTCCCAGCACAAAATAACCACGAAGCTGCAACACAAACTCTTTTGATTGTCCTAGCACCACAAATCTTTAGCGATGGATGCTTTCTATGACTAGCAGAATTGATGTAGTCAAATTATAAAATGTACATTTACTAACACACAAATGATTTATTTTAATACATACATTACAGTCATTTAAATGCTTGCGTATGTCTAAAATACAATAAAAATGTTGGAAGAAAAATAAAAAATCAATGTGTCAAATTGATTAAAAGTTCTTCATAAATAAAGTCGATTTTTATCAAAAATCGAATCGGTACCGCATTAGAACATTATTGACACGAGCTAAATAAATGATTGGACAGAAATAGGATAGTTTAATTTACACTGGTGTGAATGACATTCATAATAATAGGTATATATGTATGAGCTGAGTCGACACATAGTATGGGAAAACAGGATGCTTTGTGTGAAGGGTCGATCCACATTAATCCACATAACACTAATAAAGACGCAAACATTTATAATTTGATTGAAAAAAACAAATGGAGCAGTGAAAAATTAAAATTATAGAAGATATTAAAACAAAAGAAATCCATTCGAACGCAACACCGAAGTTTTAAGCCAAAAAACGTGCAGAAACAGGGATCTGGCATGTTCGTGTATTTAAATAGTGTACCATTTCATTTCATTTATTTATTTGTGAATACAGTAGGTACAAAAAGGATGCCCGCAACTCCGTTCGCTAGGATTTAGGTTTTAAACCAGGGGAACTCTTTGTTTTTTCGGGATAAATATAGTCCCACAAACTAATCTGAATCGGTGGCCAAAATTGGAACTAATTTTTATGCCTGTTTAGTTTTTGTTTTTATTTTATTTTTAATAGATACTAGCGACGCTGTCACCGGCCCAGATAAGTTTGTGGAACTATAGCTGCTGTTGAGGAATAATAATATAATTTATCACCAGTGTTCTATTAATATGCCAAAATTGTATGGACATGCCAAATCAAGAACCTTGTCTTGAGCTATACTCCGTCACACTTATCTGACCCGGTGGCCAAAATTGGAACTATTTTTTATGTCTGATAGGGTTATGTTTTCATTTTATTTTTAATAATACGACGTAGAGAGAGAGAGAGAGTGAGAGAGAGACCTCAGTTGTAATAGCTCAGTGCTAATCTTTTATTATGATCCGTTACTATTCAGGTTCCTATATGTAATGCATATCCTGACATCAAACCATGTACCTGCAGTCCGTCAAACTGTCAACTATCTGACTTGGTGACGTTTTTACACGAGATCAGTTTGACGGACTGTATCATACTAAATGACAGATACAGGGATACGCTATTCTCTCGGCAGGACATTCCGAACCTGTGGAAAATTGGACGACTCAAACGACAGTGGCATGTATGATATTTTTTTTTTCAACATATTGGCATGTTAACCTAACTTCGGCGTCGTTTTTCAACTTGACATGGTGTAGCACTACTGAGTTGTGTATGAACAGACCCTTAGCCGCGCGGCTCGTAGAGGTAATGCGAATCGACCCCTATGTATAGAGACACAATATATACCCGTTGTTAGTCTCAACTGCTAGCCTTTAGTCTTTCGTGTATAATCGACTTCCAGTTTACTTTGTATGATAATATTTTGTTCCGATGATAATGACGTGAAAGAAATAAAAATTGCAAATGTATGGATAGGTGTAGCTATAAGGGAGTCCGCAGACTGCAGATTTTTGACCGTATGATATTCTTGAACGTTTTTACTAGCAGAACTGCGCAGTGTCAGGGATAGTTAAGCCGTGTATTGCGTACACCGGCCCGGACGTTAAAGTGTCAAGGAAGTCATACAAAATGTAACGTGTTTACGTGTTATTGACAGATCACATCCCTTGTGCAATGCACGGTTCTGTACATAACCTATTTTTCGTTAGCTCAGTTAAACCGTTTCTCAAAGAGGCGCATAGGAAACTCATGAGTTTAATCGTTCACATTTTGTATGTTTACAGATTTATCCTTGAAAAGGTGCGGTGATATGGCCGTGTGAACGAGGTTTTACATTCAAATTCCGTTTATAGGTCATCTGTAGTGAATATGAAGTTGAGCAAACAAAACGTGCAACCAAACCGCGCGGTTTCACATTGATATGACTGCTATAAATATTTGCCGATCGTTAAATCTGTAGTCTGCGAGAGCTCTTATAACGATAAACAGGCAAAGACATGGCACAGGCAATGACATAAATAAATGTGAAAACCATCATTTAGCACCGGCCTGAAATGCAACATACAGATTATTTGGTGTATTTCTTTTTATTACCGTCAGCTTGTGTTTGAAACATCGATTAAGATGGAAGTTTCTTCAATTAGAAGGATATAAAACATTTCAGACTAGTTAATCTAATATTAAGGTCATAGAGATAATGCTGAAAAAAGCTGAATCGATCTGGATACGTGTAATAGTCTCATTGGTAATCCACATAGGGATCACGTCATATATAATTAATTACTTAGTTTGCTTTAAAGGACAAGAAAGCTTAGGAATTAATTACTCCAACGTCTCTTATAGTATTAGGTGATTTATTTATAAGATTTGAATATTGAAAACAATCTACTTTGTAATTTGAAACAGTATTTGTAGAAGACTTTGTTGTGGGCTCTTCTCAGACCAGGCTGCATTTAGAAACCTCACAGCTGTAGAAACCTCACAGCTGTAGTTCAAAGATAAATTAATAATCACCATCACATCCTGTATTATAATATTGACTTTCAAAAAGTTACAACCTTTGAATAAAGATCTATTGATTGATTGCTTAGCAATGGATGCTTCAGCAGGGTTTCCACCGCGAGCGAGCTCAGGGGCCATGCTGCCACAGCATAGAGCCATATTGTTTCATCACGGTTGACTTTCGTGTTTTAGAATTATAATTTTTTAATTTTATTTATTTATTTAGTACCAGAAACTTAAAAATAAAACATGAACATTGAAAGGATGTGCACAAGGACAACTTATCTCTTGAAGAGATTTCTTCCAGATGCCCCAGAATGTGAGAATAGTGAAATATATAACTGAGTAGATACACATATATACAGGGTGGTATTTTTTAATGCCACCTGAAGGGAAAGTACTCTTAATACTGAAGATTGAAAATTTTACTCAAAGAAAACATTTCTTTATTTTTGAATAGAAAGAAAACTATCAGCATTCAAAGATTTTCGAAAATTTGCTCGCCACACCCAAAAACGGACCGACTAAAATCTGTAAAAATTACAACCTGTACTTGTATTGCATCGATCGATAGCATCAATTATAAGGATCAAATCTCTCTAAGAAACTTGATAAATTAAATGGAAGGAAAACCATGAAATCT
This sequence comes from Erebia aethiops, assembly GCA_923060345.2. Taxonomy (NCBI): domain Eukaryota; kingdom Metazoa; phylum Arthropoda; class Insecta; order Lepidoptera; family Nymphalidae; genus Erebia; species Erebia aethiops. Next base: position 802,151 of record OV281079.1, on the reverse strand, counting down.
GGACTTATAAATTCAATGAGTCAAGTTAAAGCTCTTTAACTCAAAGATCCATCTGTTTACTAATGTTAGTAATTAATAATTATTATTGACGTCATTTACCCATTAAAATGAATTACTATTTAGATAAGACGATTGCAATTTGCACGTGTTTGTAATTCAGACTCCTTTCTTAGATGCGACATAACTACCTGTATGAGGTAGTTAAAATATGGAATGTTACATTTGAAAATAGATTGTCATTAAATTATTGTTATTCACATTTGATTGTTTTAACAAATCATTTCATTGTCTCACGGTGAAAATGCTTATCAAGAACAATTTCATACCCTGTATAATCATTATTTTAGGAACGTCAAGGTATGTGACTGTCATTTTGGGTAATATTGCTAAATATTGCTTTAGGCAAGGCAGTATATGGCCCCAGTACGGGCTACGTTTAACTCCCAGAGGAAAACTGCATACAAGCACTTGCAAAGAAGAGCGAGCAGATTTGAAAATGAGCTTGCTCATTAAGGCAACTCAGAACTCCTTGTTAGTGGATGTGTGAACCTATTTCATCTACACTGACTTTTCTGCTTACCCATTTTACAGCGGAAACCCTGCTTAAAGCTGCTTTTCCACCAGAGACATTCTACGTTGCTGTGCTACGGATGTGTGTCAAACATCTAGCGATCTAAGCTATGCAATAATCAATCATAGGTGTGCTTGATTGACGTAGCGTAGCTTAGCAAAGCAGCAAATCCCTGGTGGAAACACACCCTAAGGGTATAATATCGGACGGGACGGCTCGTAAAACACGGAGGGCGTCGTCTCACAGGTAAAGCTGAACACTCACCAGTTTGCTGTAGTGGTGCTGACAGTAGCCACAGTATTTGACGTTGTCCAGATAGTTGCCCGCTTCCTCGCACAGCAGACCGAGGCTCTGAGCGCAGGTCACGTGGAACTGCTGCTTACATCCTGGGGACAAACATCACTTGTGACCATCGTGGTTAACGTTCTTTCAATCCACGCGGGAACTCCTTAATTTTATGACATAAAAAGCCTAGCCTATGTCCTTCCCTGGGATGCAATCTACCTCTGTACCGAATTTCGTCAAAATCGCTTGAAAAATGTGCCGGGAAAGCGTATCAGACAGGCAGACAGGCAGGCGAAGAAATAAGATATTTTTTCGAAATAGTAGATACTAGATACTTCCGAACATAATCTGACCATTTTTCAAAATCAGTCATCATGCCTATTCACCGGGGCACAGAGTTGCCCCGCGCCCCGCCCGGGGAAAGAGGCTCCGCCTCGAAGCCCAAACCCCCACTTGACCCTCACGAGCCAAACGAAAAAAAAAACCGCCTTCAAAATTTTAGTTTTTGTTATTATGTAAAAAATTAGTTTTTGAAGGCGGTTTTTTTTATTTAAAACACTAATTTTATTGTTTGCTTTTTAGTGCTGTAAATATAAAAAAAAAAAAATATATAGGTTCTCGAAAGGTAGACAGACCTGTACCTAATAACTATCTGGGTTCGTGTATAAAATTTAAGTTCCTTTGATTTCCCCAGGATTCCATCATCAGACCTAATGACCTTTCAAAAAAAAAAGAATTTTCCAAATCGGTCCAGGCGTCTTCGAGTAATCGGTGAACATAGCTGTCTTCGAAGATCTTCATCAGATCTTCACCAAATTTATATGGGACCACCTTTGAAGTATACCCATTTCAAACAAAAAAAGAATTTTCAAAATCGGTCCAGGCGTCTTCGTGTAATCGGGGAACATACATAAAAATAAAAATAAAATAAAAAAAAAGATTCCGACGAATTGAGAACCTCCTCCTTTTTTTGAAGTCGGTTAAAAAGACCCACAACACAACCAATCAAACACGCACGCATGCAGGTTTCTGAAGCTTTCCTTTTCCTTTTTTACTTTCAGCTCATAAGTCACTGTAAATAATTGTTATGTAATGCATCAATTGAATATTTTTTTTACATTAGATATTATGTAACATTTAATTTTTATGAAAAGAGCAACTGCTGAGTTTCATTCCGGCTCTTCTCTGTAGAATCTTTCTGAGCTAGGCTAAGCTTTACGATCCGGTGGTAGACTTTGACTTCTCGAGTTTGACTTCCCATAAATAGCACAAGTTGTCCTACATGAAATAAATAAATCGTTTTGTAACGAAGTTACAACTTATAACGTTAATTTAAAATAATTGGACGATGCGGAGGGAAGACCCTAGCCGGCAAAAAACATCCGTAGGAAAATGCTTGGAGAAGATTTTTATACATAGTAAATACAATATAAAAATCGAAATTTGGAGCGAAATTGAAATTTGCAAAAATTCAAGATTATCTTGTCCGGGATTTAAAATGATGGCTTGCATGCCGTGGTTTACCTGTTTCAGGAGACAAAAATGTACTCGTAGAAAGGTTAGTAGTTTTATTTGATCTTTAGGAATCAAAAAAAAACTTGGAACTTCGTTCCTAACTGGTGTCCCACGACAGCACACGTTTCTTTTTATTATGAGATAGGCTTGTGCTTGACGACAATCATGCTCAGTGCAAAGCAATGATGAGGTCTAGGTTGGAACGCGCTTGCCTAGATGCCTATTCACTCTTGCCTTGAAGGTACCTAAGTTATACGTAAATTTATCATTTACTAGATGATTCCCGCTACTTCGTCCGCGTGGACTAAGTTTTTTCAAATTCACGCGGAAACTCCTTAATTTTCCGGGATAAAAAGTAGTAATTTTTTCCCGAGATAAAAACTATCCCTGTACCAAATTTCATTAAAAATCGGTTGAATAGGTAGGCCGTGAAAGCGTAGCAGACAGACAGACAGACACACTTTCGCATTTATAATAATAGTATGGCTCAAAGTGCTTACTCACCGGATTTGTTGCACTGCATGCAGGCGCCGGCGCTGGCGCGGTGCGTTTTGCCCATATCCTGGCAGATGTAGCAAATCTGGAAACATATATCAAATGTGGAATCTACTGTATTTATATTTGGATGACTGTATACAGTTTCTACGAAATTTAATACACTGCAAAAAATCTGCAGGAAATGGGTGAAATCAATTTAATTACACACAATTTCTAGAAATTGTATACAACAATAATTGTGTTAAAAATCTGGGTGTTTAAGATAAATAACCAAATTAGAGGAATAAATAGTTTTTCACATAAATTGTCTCGGAATTGTATACATTTCCCTAGAATTGTATACAAATAGCTACATAGTTTTCATACATTTTCAGTAATATTTATATGTATAGGGGTACAAGATAACCGATATGTAACAGAGTAAGGCATGTAGCAAGGCAGTCGTTTACTGAAGACTTCCCTGAAATAATATGAAAGTTCATACCTTATTGTGCTTGTGCTACTTAATAAAAATGCAAAAAAAAATGTATAAGAATAATTTTTAACCTTGACAACCGGGACAGCTGTCGATCATATTTCATAAAATATAACATATTGACCTTACCTAGCCTATCCTATAACTAGAAGTATAACTATAACTAAATATATATTCCTACTAGAAGTTGGTTTATTCGTGACGAAACATCTAAACTTTTATACACAAAAAACATTTAAATAGACTCGACATAAACCGAAACTTGCCGTAACTCAACACAGAACAAAACTTTTCTCTAATAGCCCACATTACACATCAACAATGATATATAACAAAATTCCCGATAGGATCAAAAATATTGAATCTGATAGTAAATTTAAGAAAGAACTCCAGACCCTGTTAACCAAGAAGCATGGATTTATTATTGGGTTCACGCGCTTCACCTAGATAGCGCCCTTCCTAAAAACAATAGCTCATTTAATGCGGCAACTTAAATTTCGTAGTGTGTATTACACTAAATAAATAAAATATATCTAAGAACCAATCATAGACTACAGCTCAGCTTGGTTGTCTATGGTCCTAAAATATATCTCAGAACTTTCTGACAAGCTATACATATTTAATGCAAAAAACCGCATCTCAATCGGCCCAGTACTTTTTGAGAAAAATGGTAACATATTGAAAAATTAAAATCATAGACTACAGCTCAGCTTAGTTGTCTATGGTCCTAAAATATATCTAAGAACCTTCTCACAAGCTATACATATCTAATGCAAAAAACCGCATATTAACAAACAAACACACAACCTCTTAGGGCAAACATATACCGTCTCCGTTTCGTCGAGGGTAATTAGAATAAACTAAGAACAGTTATTGGACTGTAAATTAGATGTAGAAATTAATTATGAGTAGAAGTATAAGCTGGATCAACATTACATAGTAGCCCACAGGCTATATGGTAGTAGACAATAAAGTTGCCATTATATTGTAATGGAACTCTAAGGTAAGAAGAAGAAAAAATACCTTATTGTATCGTTCCGGTGGTATGAGCCTCAGTACGATCGGTTCCATAGACGTGACGTTGCCGAACCTCACTTCGGGAATGTAAAGAGCACAGACCACGTGCGCCCAGCCGCCCGTATCCGTCCGCTTGAGCGCGCCCGACTTTGATGGGCACAGCTCACATTTCTGCAAGTTGTATAAAAAGAGTTTAATACAAGAAATGAAAATAAAAATTGTTAAAAAAATGTGATCACTTAAGGAGTTCCTGTGACCACCTCCTGGCTCCATCATGAGACCCTGGGCAGCATTTAAGTACAAAGCGCTCGTCAAGACAAATCAAAAGAGTCCAAACACAACGGGTTTACGATGAGAACTTAAGGAGTTCCCAAGACCACCTCCTGGCTCCATCATGAGACCCTGGGCAGCATCTAAGTACAAAGCGCTCGTCAAGACAAATCAAAAGAGTCCAAACACGACGGGTTTACGATGAGAATTTAAGGAGTTCTCATGATCGCCTCCTGACTCCATCATGAGACCCTGGACAGCATCTAGGTACAAAGTGCTAGTCAAGACAAATCAAAAGAGTCCAAACACGACGGGTTTACGATAAGAAATTAAGGAGTTCCTATGATTACTTACCAAATCACGATTGCAGCTCAACTTGATCGTCTATGGTCCTAAAACCTGGAACCTTCTCACAAGCTATACATATCTAATGCAAAAAACCGCATCTCAATCGGCCCAGTACTTTTTGAGAAAAATGGTAACATATTGAAAAACTAAAATCATAGACTACAGCTCAGCTTGGTTGTCTATGGTCCTAAAATATATCTAAGAACCTTCTCACAAGCTATACATATCTAATGCAAAAAACCGCATCTCATTCGGCCCAGTACTTTTTGAGAAAAATGGTAACATATTGAAAAATTAAAATCATAGACTACAGCTCAGCTTGATTGTCTATGGTCCTAAAATATATCTAAGAACCTTCTCACAAGCTATGACTATATTTTAAGGATAGATTACTAAACTCATTTTAAAGTTTTAACTGCGCGATATCGCCCGCGTCGTCTAGTGGAATCGACTGCGTGACGTCAGGGCAGTGTTGACCACGCGCCGAATGATTTGGAATCGCAAGGGAAAATTTATCATAACTTCGTCATTTGTGAAGATAATTTAAAAAACTTTCATTAGGTTTCATTGCTTTATATTTTAATGTTAAAATATAATATTGAAAACTTCCTTGTTCTAATATAAAAGAGATTCGGTATCCAAATGTCGTAGGCAGGTCTTCATTAACAGTGGTAATCAGAGTCCAAATTCGTAGCGAAGCAGAAAAAAATTAATGAATGCAACGAAATCACGCAACCGTAACGCAAAACGAAATAAACGGCCTTAATTTTCTTCGTAAAAACTTTTTCAGGCATCAGGCCATAGAGCATTAGACTAAGGTGCTTATAAATGACCTCATTGCACTCTTATATCCTTAGTGTGAGTTTCACCGCCACTTGTTATGTTTCTAAGGAAAGTAGGCAGGAAAGTTCCTCATAATTATAAAATCGAATTTTTCACTAACATTTTAACTAGTGGTTCGCCCCGAACTGAGACCTCGCGGCGCCATCTATTGACATAAATGTGAAGTTCTGTTAAAAGTACTGAAGCTCATTAAAAATTAAATAATTCCGTTTCCTTACAATATTTATCTAATTTTAGTATTTGTTGTTCAAGTACAGGATATAATTGAAATAATTGATCAAGTTTCAGGCTCATCCTTTCAGAAAATTTAGAGTTCTGAGGTCATCTTTGGACGTTAGAAAATCACCACTTTGAAAGCCCCCCATTTCGTCAATTTTGGGGGAAAATTTAAAAAAAAAATATTTTTGGACTCTATTTCTAATTATCTTTAAAATGATATACCGCAACCCTATGTAACTTTATAAAAAATATTTTACTTCGCATACGCTTCTATGAGAGCCCCCCTGAAATAAAGATTTTTATTATTTTTTAAGCCATTTTCGGCGGGAGGCCATTGGTTTACATATTATATTTAAAGCTGAAGTAATTGCGTTCAGTAATTCAGAAGTTATAATGCTCTGACAGACGGACGGACAAGTGCCAATTCACCCAAGTAGACTCAGAGACCTTCGCTTCGCTCGGTCAAATATTTTACTTCGCATTCGCTTCTATGAGAGCCCCCCTGAAATAAAGATTTTTATAACTTTTTAAGCCATATTCGGCGGGAGGCCATTGGTTTACATATTATATTCAAAGCTGAAGTAATTACGTTCAGTAATTCAGAAGTTATAATGCTCTGACAGACGGACGGACAAGTGCCAATTCACTCAAGTAGGCTCAGAGACCTTCGCTTCGCTCGGTCAAATAGTTTAGATGATGTTTGTTTACCTACAAGCGATTATTACAAGTAACAAGCATGTCAAAACATCATAGTACGAATCCAGAACATCCATAGTAAATCATTACATTCGAATATCGATTTAAATCGGAACGATCATACTCGCTGTTTTTTGACATAAAGACAGCGCGCTTTTACGAAGATAGTGACAACAGCTGACATCCAGTGATGTTCTATGGAATTCGCGTTTACAAAGACAGTTTAGGGGCCATACTGTGAACGACTAATGCCATATTGTTTCATTATTGTTGACTTTGGTGTTATAGAATAATATAATCCTTATTTTAGGAAGGTCAAGGTACGTGACATCAAACTGTCTGTTTGAGTAATATTGCTTAAATATTGCTTTCAGCACTGGCAGTATGGCCCCAGTATGAAAATAATAAAAACAGCTTATTTTCTCTGTTGGCCATTAACATTGAGGCTAAGATTCAAATGGGGTAACCTATCAAAATACTCAATTTTTTTAGGTATAATTTTTATGATTGTAACGTTGGGACCAAAATTGGGTTTCTCCTTTTAAATGCTTTTCGCAGTTTTCCTTTATCTGTGCTATAAGACGTTGCTTCATACCAAATTTCAAGATTCTGAGTTCATGGGAAGTACCCTGTAGGTTCTGATTCCCTTGCGAGTGTCAAAAATTTGCAGCTTAAACGGCTGTATCTTTTGATTGTGTTGGCTTAGAAGTTTGGTTTTTTCACAGCTCTAAGGGACAGTAAAGTAAGGCCATTTTAAGCGCGGATAAAAGTTAATTGACGCACCTTCATTATGAAACCCTCACGAAACCAACTAACTACGCTAAATCTATAACTGTCTCTTTCGCGCATAGGGATAGAAGCGCTTACGTGGTCGAGCGTGGATTTCATAATAAAAGTCGTGACGCGCCTCACAAGCGAAACATAGGTGTAAGTAACATTTTACGCATCGGTTCGCCATTTGCCGTTCACTCATTCCTTTTCGGAACGCGCTCGCTGGATGTACTGTATTAGTTGATATCGTTATTAATAGTGGAAGTTATTGTTTGTTTGTTACTGTTGTTATATTTTGTTACTGTTAAAAACTGTTGAATGATGGAGCCGCAACCAAGTACATCTAAGGACTTAGATTCGCCAAAGAAATGATTAGTTTCTAAGATCAAAAAATCCGGGCTTTATCTTCAAACATATTAATACGTAAACGTAGCCCTTGACGGAACCTCAATACATACATAGGTACATCTGGGTCAAATTGCTTAAATACCTCCTCCTTTTTATAAAGTTGGTTACAAAAGAATAAAAAGATAGACTCCGTACAAGGAGCCGATAGATTATATTATTTTTTACACAAGACCAAAGTGTTGTTTACCCCTTCATTAGGCGAACGACCTCTCGTTTGTTTGTTGACATTTTTTCCGCGCTTAAAATGGCCTTTAACTTTAGACCTGAGTATTTGATATGAAGCGTTCCTGAAAAAAAAACATACGCGCCGAATTGAGAACCTCCTCCTTTTTTGGAAGTCGGTTAAAAAGGGTCTTGACAGACAGACGGACGGACAACAAAGTGATCCTTTGCTTCTTCCTTCCAAAGGTTTCCGTTTTTTACTTTTGAGGTACGGAACCCTAAAAATGTGACTTACCACTTTTCCCTTGGTCTCTGGGCTTTCACATTTCCTGCAGTACCAGGGTCCAGTCGGCACAGCAATTATTCCGTAGCAGGCTGAAAATATATTATTTATATATTTTTATTATATACTAGCAGTCGCCCGCGACTTCGTCCGAGTATAATTTTTTATTTTCTATGAGATTATGAAATTTTCAAGAGGCCTATAAACAAAAGTCTTATCGCTAGTAAAACTGTATACTGTGTCTGTAGTATTCCTCTAAAAAGCAATAAAAATAACAGTGTGGTATTCATTAAATAATCCAAACCATTGGAAACAACAAGTTCATTGGTCTCGTGTGTCATTTTGTATAAGTAATACTGAGGTGTTAGAACATAAGTAGCAATTTTTTCTTACATTAACTAGGTGTTTACTTTTTTACATTCACACTATTATATTATAATCTATATATATAAAAATTCTATATATATATAAATCAATTGCTGTTCGTTTGTCTCGCTAAAACTCAGAAACGGCTAGACCGATTCAGATGAAATTTTTTGTGCTGGTTTTAGTGGCTCCAGGCATTGTTTATATTCACAATTAGACTCGGTAGGGAGCGCTGCAAACCGGTTCTAGGCTCAGGGCAGGACAATGTCTACCCGGACCCACTAGTCCAAAATAATAACTAAAACATACACGCCGAATTGAGAAACTCCTCCTTTTTTGGAAGTCGGTTAAAAACAGCAGATAATTACGATATACAAATACACAAATGTTTATACAAATGCAGCATGATGGACATAACATAAAAGGCGCTTTTAATACACACAAATAGAGTCAATACAAACACAATGGCATGAGTAACAATGGAGTTAATAACTATATTGCAGTGGACCTGTCTTGAAAACCAAATGACCACCTCAGAAAATGTATTATTAATGTGAAAGTGTGTCTGTCTGCTAAGCTTTAACTGCCCATCAATTCAAACGATTTTGATGAAATTTGATATAGAGATAAGTTGCATCCTAAGGAAGGACATAGGCTACCTTTTATCCCGGAAAACTAAGGAGTTCCCACTGGAACAAAATAACGCAGACGCAGTCACGGCTATCATCTAGCAAGCAAATAATAATAATTGTCACCTTGATGCACCGCCACTGTACACCCATTGCCATCACAATAGACCAGGGGGTTGTCGGGCCAACCCCGCTCGTCTGAGCACACACAGCAACCGCCAACCATCTCCTTCATAGTCTCCTTCATATTGAAGGAAGCATTATTGCACTAAGCCTGCAAACAGACCTCTACTGTCACCGCTATTTTAGCTTACCTACTCATTTGATATGTCACATCTTATTCTGGGGTTATTTTTACTTTATTTATTACTTTTGAGCAACAGAGTAGTGCATAAGTGGAATAAATAATAACTAGTGGTTCGCCCCGAACTGAGACCTCGCGGCGCCATCTATTGACATAAATGTGAAGTTCTGTTAAAAATACTGAAGCTCATTAAAAATTAAATAATTCCGTTTCCTTACAATATTTATCTACTTTTAGTATTTGTTGTTCAAGTACAGGATATAAGTCAAATAATAGATCAAGTTCAGACTCAGCCTTTCAGAAAATTTAGAGTTCTGAGGTCAACTTTGGACGTTAGAAAATCTCCACTTTGAAAGCCCCCCATTTCGTCAATTTTGGGGGAAAAATTAAAAAAAAAAATTTTTGGACTCTATTCCTAATTATCTTTAAAATAATATACCGCAACCTAATAACCTATGTAACTTTATAAAAAATATTTTACTTCGCATTCGCTTCTATGAGAGCCCCCCTGAAATAAAGATTTTTATAACTTTTTAAGCCATATTCGGCGGGAGGCCATTGGTTTACATATTATATTCAATATAATACAAATTAATAATAATAATATTCTTTATTAAAAGGTAAAAAACCAATACAATAAAATAATATAAACAATGTCAATTTAAAAACTAAAATAAAATAAAATCATAATTATTGCCAATGGCAATACTTAATATAATTCATACTTATTATGTCAATATAATGAGCAGGTACCTAAATGGTACTTTTGTATCAGGTTTACTTTTTATTTACCTCCTGGTGCACTGAAAGCCAGTGTTTAAACATGGAACAGTCTAGACATCAACATACTGAGGATCTCGTTGTTGGAGGCTCTTAAGCGACTCCATTAATCCGACAATGTGTTTGAAATTTTATCTTATATGTAAATAATTTAATTTTTTTAAATTTTATGAGCAAATTATTAGTTTCAATAAGGAGAAAAATTGCTTTAAAAGGTAAATTAAGAGGTATGTTTAAAATAAATTTCAATGCAGAGATTTTTTAAAATTGTGTTTTGAGATGCGTCAATGGCTGCTTAAAGGACTTGAATACGGTAAATTATTTTTACAAGTATACATTATGTCACCGTTTGATGGATACACTGTTTTTAAAAACCCCCTTTTACACTACACAGGGCCTTAAGTATAATAATATAATTCATGGACCTAATTCTACAAGTAAAGGCCTTATGCAAGGTGCATCTCTACCTCCAATTTTATATAATTTATATACCTCTCAAATTGAGAAATATGTAACAAATTATGTAAAAATTTTACAATTTGCAGATGATTTGTTATTGTATAGTGTAAATAGAAATGTAGAAGTAGCCCTATATACTGTTAATTCGGCATTGATCCAGTTACAAAGTTATTACAAAAACAATTTAAATATTAATACCTCTAAAAGTTCATGTTTGATATAATAATTTTTTTCTACCCACTATGTTGAATTGTCGGGCGAGCCTGATGCGTCAACTTTGCTTATCCTTGTTATACCCACCCGACTTCAACATAGTGGGTAGAAATAAAAATTATTTATTACTTTACAGTGGCGTTGGAAGTCGGTTTTTTGGAAAGAATTTTAATTTTTAATTTTTTGGTGTCGAGAGTTGAGGATTTAGAGTCAGAATTTTTTATGGGACCACCTCGAGAGCTTTCTCTAAAGTCTGATAGAAAAAAAAAATCAAATCGGTTCAGAAACCACGGAGATATGCACCGACATACATTAAAAAAAAAAAAAATGCGCCGAATTGAGAACCTCCTCCTTTTTTGGAAGTTGGTTGAAAATGCATTGAAAAGCATATTCTCAGATGCATATAGCATGAAATATTCTCAGATGTTTAGCTGGTATTTTTTGGGGTTCGGATCCCAAAATTTTAACATTAATAATAATAATATAAGCCTTTATTACTGAATTTTGTTTTGTTATTATTTACATTTTCATATATAATATAATGTTAAAATTTAAATTTATATGAAAAAATGTAAATTTTAACATTATTGTAACTATAATAGTATGGTGAGAAGTCATTTTGATTATAGTTACGTTGCTTATATGCAAGCGAATTCGTCGATATTGAAAAAATTGGATGTTGTACAAAATATACATATACATACATACAATATGTTGTACAAAATATACATACAAATATAGTGACCGCATTCAAACGGTATGTGTCAACGATGTGAAGTCGTCCGGATCAGCCTCACTTATGGGTGTTCCTCAAGGCTCTATTCTGGGTCCCTTCATGTTCTTGGTCTATATAAATGATTTACCATACTACGTCCAAAATACTTGCGATATTGTGCTATTTGCTGACGACACGTCCTTGATTTTTAAAGTCGATAGAAACAAGGACAATTATGAAGACGTAAATAATGCAATTTCTCAAGTCACTAACTGGTTTACTGTAAACAATTTACTTTTAAACGCAAAGAAAACTAAGTGCATTGAATTCGCATTGCCGAATACCAAGTCCGCAGGAAACATAAATTTAACTGTAAATAATGATATTTTAAAAATAGAAGAGACCACTGTGTTCCTGGGGGTGACCTTAGATTCAAAGCTTCAATGGGGCACTCATATATCAACTCTGGCTGGCAAACTCAGCTCTGCTGCTTACGCTGTCAGAAAGATTCGACAGTTTACTGACGTTGAAACTGCAAAAATTGTATATTTTGCTTACTTTCATAGTATTATGTCTTACGGAATTTTACTATGGGGTAAAGCAGCAGATATTCAAAAAATTTTTGTATTACAAAAAAGGGCAATACGTGCAATTTATAATTTAAAACCGCGCGAATCCCTTAGAGAGAAATTTAAGGAAATAGGTATTCTCACAGTAGCCTCGCAATATATTTATAGTAATTTAATCTTCGTAAAACAGCACATTCATAATTACAAAAAAATATGCGATCTGCATGATAGACAAACTAGAGGCCGCCATAAGCTCGTGACTCCATCGCTCCGCCTCAAGAAGGTCCGAAGGTCGTTTGTGGGAATGAGCATTCTATTTTATAACAAAATTCCACAACCTATCTTAAACTTGCCTTTACACAAGTTTAAGAAGTCCATTAAAATTACGCTCCTGAAAAAGGCTTATTATACTGTTGAAGATTATGTAAATGATAGAGGAGCATGGATTTGACCGCTCCAGCAATGCTGGGGACAGCGGTTACTTATTATAAATTAGTGTTTGAATATTAGTATTCAATTCGATGCTTTGATACGGGTAGACTGGGTATGTCACGCTCTCTTTAAACATTTCTGTGGTGGTGTCGTGTGGTGCGGGTTGTTACGTTCCCTCAAATATGGTCGAGCGAAGCAATGGCTGGATCATGCGTCATGCTCGTGAACGGGTGCCACCGGCGGGAATGGGGCTACTTTCTGTCTGCACGTCTTTGACATGAATTGAATAAACAAATTGAAGAAATCCATTAAAAGTAATAATAATAATAATAATAAGCCTTTTTATTACTAATCTCATGATATTTACAATTGTATATAACTACTTTTTAGATGAAATAAGTGTTAGTTGTGTTAGTGTTTGTCTTATTCTAGTTAGTATTGTTATTTGTTGCAGTATTTGTTGGTTTAAAAGTATGCTCCTGAAAAAAGCTTATTATACTGTTGAAGATTATGTAAATGATAGAGGAGCATGGATTTGATCGCTCCAGCAATGCTGGGGACAGCGGTTACTTATGTACACATTGATATAATAATTGTAAATGAATTATTTAAAAAAAGCAACCACCGAGTTTCTTGCTGGTTCTTCTCGGTAGGAATGGCATTCCGAACCAGTGGTAGATTCACTTGACGATTCAAAAGTACTTGTAAAAGTTTATTTGAATAAAGAAGATTTGATTTGATTTGATTTGATTTGAATATAGGTCTGCGAATAATAAGTGGAGCAATGCGCTCTACACCTATTATATCAATGGAAGTAGAAACATGAATCCCTCCTTTGCCGGTAAGACGTGTTTATTTGGCTGATAAGTTTTGTTTGAAACAACTATTTGCTAATTCTAACTTGGTAAACAAATTATTACTACCACAGGATTTATTGAAAGTAACGGAATCATCTAGTGAAACTCTGCAAACTAAGGCAAAATCACTACTTTCTGGTAAAGAACCGCAAAGGGCTTGAACAGCATTGACAGCAACACTTGGCTTAATACCTGCAATCATGTAGAAAAAATTGAAAAAGAATACATGAAGTACTTTGATTCTGACTTTGAGTTTATTATTAATGTAGGTGAATCAAGTTACAGTGGTACTGATGAGTTTGAAAGTAAACAGTGATAGTTTAATCGAAGATGATTGATTATCGAACTAAATTAACCTAGTAATTTTGTGATTTTATTATTTTTATTATTTGCAACAAAAAATATTGTACAATAAACTATAGGATTTATTTTTTTCATTTTTTTATGCTAACCATACCCGCTTTCGATCTCACGCACACTTACACGTTACACATATACAGATACGTGTTTACCACAAGTAAATCCCGCTCGCCTTCGTGAATTGCAAGAACTGTACATATACGTCAAATAATTTAAATTTGAAAATACGTAGTATAGATAGTTCAATCCACGAAGACGCGCCCCACTATTTATCGCGAGGGGAAACAACAGGGAGCAGGGAGGTCAGCCCGAACATTAGTCTCGACTCTCGAGTCGACCACGGCTCAGTATACACGATTAAGTTGGTTTGCTTTGCTGCATATCGTGACCCACCGGAAAGTTTCTCTACTTTAATTTTTTGTAAAATATTATTTTTACTATCCAAAAAACGGAATGTATTGTCCTTAAAAGCCAGGTATGTATTTTGAAATTTTATCACTAGGGTTTTATAAACAGAATATATTATAACAATTATTAAATTGATTTTTCTAGGCAAGAGCAATAATTTCGAAAGTATACGATTTTATGAAAAAGGAAGCATGTAATAATTATGCAGAAAAAATAACCGATGCACGTTGGAGAACAGCACAGGCTGTTGGAGTGTCTGAAAGAACAGTCACTAGAATTTTACGCGAAGAAGGTGCTTGGGATGAAATCCAGTATGGCACATACAAAGGCGACAACAAGAGGCGAGCAAAGTAATAAAGCAACGTCGTCGTAATGAAACGAAGCGAGCAAAAGTACTGCAGTTTTTACGTCACCAATGAAAAAGAGACGAGTGACACGAAGAAAAATTAATCTTGATGAAATTGATATTGGTATAGTAAGAAGGACTATTCAAGACTTCCATAAAGAGTATAATCAATACCCAACGTTATTACGACTACAAAGTATCTTGAGAGGGCGTATACAGTTTGATGGATGCAAAACAACTCTAAGAACGCTATTACGTAAACTGGGATATAAATGGAAAAAAACTGAAACCAACCGGAAGGTGTTAATAGAAAAGCATGAAATACAAATGTTAAGACTGAAGTACTTAAAACAGGTTAAATCTCTCCGTAATGCGGGTAGACCCATTATATACACCAATGAGTCATACATACACACCAACCCCGTGCCAAACATGACCCGGTGTGGTCAGAAAAGAATTCACAAATAGGAATTAAGCAAAAGCTTGCAAAAGGGGTACATATAATTATAGTTCACACTGGAAGTGCAGCTGGACTTATACCAAATGCTTTGGTAACATATAGAGCGGAGACTAAAACTGGAGACTACAACAACATGAATACACAAAATTATCTTAAGTGGTTAAAAGATAAACTTATACCCAATCTTCCGAAAGATGCCGTGGGAGTCTTGGATAATGCAGATTATCATAACTCTGCTTCGGAAAAAATACCGACATCTTACTCCAAGAAATTAGAAATGCAGACTTGGCTATCCGCAAATTATATATCATTTCAAACAAGTTTTAAAAAGCTAGAACTATATGATCTAATTAAAAAAAAATAAAGAAAACTTCCGAAAGTACAAAGTTGATGACTTATTAAATGATCATGGTTTTACTGTTGCCTCAGTTGTTTTTGCGGTTGCCTCCTTATCATCCGGACCTTAATCCCATCGAAAACATTTGGGGCATAGCTAAAAATTACATTGCCAGTCGTAAAATTAATCAAAATTATACTTCCATTACACCCATTTTAAACGAAGCTTTCGATAAAATAAACAGTGACATTTGGGCCAATACATATCAGCACATAGAAGAAATAGAAGATGAGTCCCTCGCCCCCTCCTTTCCCCCCCTACCCAGCGGGACATATACTAAACCACAACCCCAAATTTAGTTAAAATAACCTCAAAATTTTGAAATTTTAAAAACTCATATCTCGATTAGGAATCGACGAGTTTGACTTGGAGGGGGGTAGACTCCGACTCGGTGCTCATATGTCTTGGGTGAAACCTAGCTTTGAAACCTGTTACAGTATATAAGCCTCATCTCTATTATGTACAAGTTGAGCTGAACCTTTGACTGAAACAATGACAATAACTGCTACAAGTGTGGTATTTAACATGTTACTGATATATTCTTCAAGTTTCTCCAAAAATTTATATGACAACTTGTTTATTAGTGATGCCTAGAGCTGTTCACTCTGCTAGAATATGTTAGAATTTGATGAAAAGAATACTCAACAAAGTGCTCTGTTTATTTTGTCATAGTATAATCAAAGAAATAGTAAGTCAAGAAATGATGCTGTTATAAAAATTGTAAACTGCTTCAAAGTTGTCTCTACTGCTACTGGACATGTCTACAAAATGCATCATTGTACTTCAATCAATAAGTTTTTGGATGGTTTTCATCGTCCTATTACAGTTACGTAACCTACTTTTCCCGGCCATTAAACATCGTAATGTAACATAAATACAAAGTTTTATCAGCAAAAAATCAAATATTTTATATTAATTTTATACGATCTGAATCGGCTAACGGATGGATTTAGATGAACGGTAATGATGAAACTGTTATATTTTGATTTCGGAATTCCATCGCAATGTATATTTACCACGAGCAAAACACATCCGTTCATTGATGAAGAATATCAATCTCTTGCCAGCCCTCATATTATAATATGTAATTCATTCATTATTTTATATTGACAAGCAATGAACGCCTTACCTGCTTCTAGCTTTTACGGATAAGAACTAAGTCACCACTCGCGACACTGATGTATGTATAAATATAAAAAACTATGTATAATTAAATAAATTTCTATGATCACAACGATTCTCGCATAACACGCGATAATTATAATTCAATGCAACAAATTATTAATTACCGACAAGGATGCCATACCAACTACCAAGACACAACATAAGCCCACACAAATGCAATGTTGTATTGATTTTGACCACAGACTTAATACAGTCCAAAAAAAAACCCTTTAAATATCTGTGATTTTGACCACCGAGTACCGACAGCAGAAAAGATTTTGACTTTGACATCAATCAATGTTTGTGTTTGTCATTTTGAAAATTCGAGCCGGAACTGGGGAAGTTCCGCGGGTGGCGAGACGCTGGTGGTCCCGCGCATAGATTTTAATATATAAGAGAGGATACGTTACATTTTACTCAATTATAGTTATATGATGCATTTTGTTAATAAAACATGTACAACTATGTTTTGACTTTTCTTACATAGTGAAAGCTACGTTATTAGAACGAGACAGGAGTATTGTGTTATTGCGTGAACATGTCGCGCAATTGACATATGACGTCATCAAATTTAGCAATTGAAGCCAATTTTTTGCCTTTTTTTGTATACTATAAATGGTGTCTGTTGTTCTTCCGGTGTGTCAGCTGTGAATAATTACGTGTTTTTTTTTATATTTTCATGTGTTTTTGCTTAGTTTTAAGTAATCAAATATGGTGAAGTGCTCAGTTGTGGGGTGTCCGAATAATAATATTGTAAAACGCCCAGGAATTTCATTTCATAGGTGAGTAACAAAGTTGTCTAGTTTTTCTTTTTGTAGCGAGTATTTTAAGTTATTTCGACTAATTATAGCTTAGTTTCTTCTTTACTGAATCCAAAACACGTCAATTTTTGCGCTGTCCCCAAAAATTTGGATTATTTCATTAGTTTTTGTTTGGAGTGTATGTACAGTGTGGGGATTGTATTGTTTACAAATAAATTGAATATCGATAAAATTAAAACTTCATATTACTCTTACTGTTTCTCACTCTAAGGGGTAGAGAGATGAAATTAAACAGTCAGCTTCTACTTATAATATTGCCAAACTCATTTGAGGCTGTAGCTATGAAAACCTAGTGATTAAGGGGACTCAAGCCGGTACCTTCTTCATAAAAACGTAAACTCGTAATTACTACATTATGGTCTATTTAAGTGGTTTTGGTCCCTTCATTGCAGTTATTGTGTATCATTTTAATTAATGTTTTACAATTGTTTCAGTTTCCCAAAAAAACTTGAATTAAGGCTGAAATGGCTAAATGCTATAAACAGGCCAGATTTCAAGCCTACAAGTATTGGGCCGATTGAGATGCGGTTTTTTGCATTGGATATGTATAGCTTGTGAGAAAGTTTTTAGATATATTTTATGGTCAAAGTCCACAACGCTGCGCTGCAATCGTGTTTTTTTACTGTCTGCAGTTTTATAAATTTTAGAAATAAATCATTTTTAAAATCAGTCTACTGTTATTATTCATATCATCACATTCAGTACCATTTTTTCAATAATATCTAGGAATTCCAACTTATATTATGAAACAGTATTGTTTGTAAGGTTCACATGAACTAATAATATAAATCTATACTAATATCGTCGATCGTAATCTAACTTGACGTAAGGGACATTTTGCTCAAAATGAACTTTGAATGCAGTCCGATACAGTTTTTTGAGCTCTATCGAATGGTATAGGTAACATTTTAATAGCTTTCAAAAAATCAATTTTCAAAGAGAAATATGGCGTATAGGACAAAAGTAAAAATGCTCCGACCCTTACTTCAATATGAAACTTATTTGTTTGTTCTTCAATGGCTTTTACGTCTTATGAACTTAAATAAAATTGTGAAAATTGTCCATTATATCAATTAAAATTAAATATTATAAAATATTGCTGTATTATGAAGAAGTTACTAAATAGTAACGCCCGTCTCACTTTAGCGGACAGCTAAAAGAAAGGGAACAAAATAATGCTTCAGAGTAAAACTTTTAGTAGGTAAGTAACTGAGCATTTAAGCGGATTGTAAGGCTAGATTTCATCGTCTATGAAACTGAAAGTGATTTCACTTTTATCGTTAGGTATCCAAGCAGTCGGGTTTTTTGTTTTTTATTTAAATTATTTTTTTTGGCTCTCCTGTAAAGTAGCCATTTGTCCCTTGCGTCAAGTTAGATTACGGTCGACGATATTATAAACGCGAAGTTGGGATGTATGGATGATGTTTGCTACTCAATCATGCCTGAACTGATCTGTATGAAATTTGGGACAATTTTATAGACATCGACTACTTTTTTTCCGGAAAATTCAAGAGTTACCGCGGGCACCAAAAAACCTCAATTCACGCGGACGGAGTTGCGGGCATCAGCTAGTTCATTATAAAATACGAATACTAGTGTTTTTCAAAAATTATGTTTATTATTTTCTAGCATATTTGTGATAATTTTATATCGATTATTAAGGTATCGATAATACCAGCCCTAACACCACCTTAAGCTCCGCCCATTACGCCATTTATAGGATACAGGAAGCTTCAATTTAAATATGTTAGGGCACATCCTCTCTTATATATTAAAATCTATGGTCCCGCGCCGGTTTAAATAAATATAACTCGTATTACTTGTACTAGAGCTACGTAAACAAAGTACGTCATTCAAATCGTTACGAACTACTTACAGCTATAGATAAAAGTTTAAAAGGTAATCCCTCTTCTTTATGGTTTACACAGAAAAATAATAAAAAAATGACCCCCTTTTTAAAATTAAAAACTCAGAAAAATATACACTATATCCATGGAATTACACTCTTTCTTCACTTCGTACAACTTTTTAAAAAGTACGTTTCGAATTAATAAGTACTTTGTACGAAGTACCTACTTTTTAATTCCATGACTATAACTAGGGTTGCCACCCGTACTTTATAATAACTATATGAGAACAATGAAGTACGCGAAAATACTTTATTTCGCATGATTTGATATATTCTCTGTGATGAACAAAGTTTGGTCGCAAGCATTTTTGCGTAAAGCGGAACGTTATCGTTTGGTGCCAATGGTGCCGAATCTATAGGTCGCCAGCGCCACTCCAACGCTCGTTGTTGATATTTTTTGAACGCAACCTACCCTCAAATGTCAACATTATCAATCTCATTGTCAAACTTCTTTTTTTTATCTCTTTTTTTGGGGTTTTTAAATTTTGTTTGTTTTGTGTAAAGCGGTTGGAGTGCAAAAATACGATTGATCGATTTTATAGATTTACGTTACAGAAAATAATGGACAAGGACAACTTCCGTAAACAAAGTACTTCGTGTACACCTACAGAACGTATAGTATTTTGATAGTGAAATGGATGAAATAGATAGTGAATAATATGTTACACCGAAAAAATAAATTAAAAAATGTACTTTATTTTGAAAATATGTACATTTTTTTCTTACGTACTTCTAACTTATGTACTTTAATTGCAAAAAAATATAGGGTGGCAACCCTAACTATAACCAGTATCTTTGTTTGAAATATAAGATTTTGTCTATGGTTGGTCATTTCAGACTCTTTTCCATATTTATTTTCAATGACCTTTTCTTTATTTTTAAAAAAATAAAACAAAAAATAAAGTATAGTCCTGCTCGCTTGAAAACAAATAGGTCAAAGACTACAGTGTATAGAAGGAGAAAAAGCTCGCTACATCAATGTCTCTGAGTCAAACGTAGTGGCTCCAAAAGTGGCTCAGATTAAAAACCTCGTAGTGGCTATATTCTCTTTGTCTGAGTCTGAAAGACAGCTTTGGAGACAATGAGTATGACAGCCAGAGACAAGTAACATTATACTTGGCTTGAAACTTCTACCCATAGATTTATGTCATTGAGTTATTTTAGTTTATTAAAAATAACTAACTTTTATTATTTTTTGACCGAGCGAAGCGAAGGTCTCTGAGTCTACTTGGGTCATGGGTGAATTGGCACTTGTCCGTCCGTCCGTCCGTCCGTCCGTCCGTCCGTCCGTCCGTCCGTCCGTCCGTCTGTCAGAGCATTATAACTTCTGAATTACTGAACGCAATTACTTCAGCTTTAAATATAATATGTAAACCAATGGCCTCCCGCCGAATATGGCTTAAAAAATAATAAAAATCTTTATTTCAGGGGGGCTCTCATAGAAGCGAATGCGAAGTAAAATATTTTTTATAAAGTTACATAGGGTTGCGGTATATCATTTTAAAGATAATTAGGAATAGAGTCCAAAAATATATTTTTTTTAATTTTTCCCCCAAAATTGACGAAATGGGGGGCTTTCAAAGTGGTGATTTTCTAACGTCCAAAGATGACCTCAGAACTCTAAATTTTCTGAAAGGATGAGCCTGAAACTTGATCAATTATTTCAATTATATCCTGTACTTGAACAACAAATACTAAAATTAGATAAATATTGTAAGGAAACGGAATTATTTAATTTTTAATGAGCTTCAGTATTTTAAACAGAACTTCACATTTATGTCAATAGATGGCGCCGCGAGGTCTTAGTTCGGGGCGAACCACTATATTGGAGAGGTTAACCAGTACGTATTATTTAATACGTGACTCGGATCATATCTTCCGACATGGATATCGGAACTCCTCAATGGATAAGAGTAAATTGCTCGCGATCAGTGTAATAGCTTAGTAAATAGTAGTATTTAACCCTGCGTGATGGGGGTGGAAAAGTGATACACGGACGTTGGGGTGGGTCTCACCGACCCGTTCATTAATGTCAAAATTATTCCAATACTTTATAAATAATAAAGATTATATTATTTTATACGTGTTTAGTTTTTTGGGTATTTATGTGAATAAATGAAACACAAATATTTTGTTATATTATGTTTTAACTATATTTAATAGAACTTTAAAAAGGTAGGATTTGAATAGATTCAATAACTTGCCACTTAGCTACTTTCCAATATATTTACATTAAAGTCTCCGCACACAATAAGCTTTTTATTTGATTTAGAGAGTTTAAATAGTACGTCATCCATTACCTTTTCAATAAGTTCAAAGTTAGACAAGGGTGGTCTATAGACAGACACAACAATAAATTGCTCCAATTCAACTGAAGACAGTTCTATTGTTCGCTCAACAGACAGGCTCACAATATCATTTTGGTTCTTAAATTTTAATTTTTTATTCAACAAAATTAAGGAGCCTCCGTGGATGGCATTAGATCTATTGAACGAACTACCAACCTGGTGGTCACTAAAATTGAACATGTAGGTACCTACTCATGGTTTTTTAGCCAATGTTCAGTTACACAAAATATTAATATTAAAATTATTTAGGAACAATTCAATCTCCAAATCCTTCCCTCTAATACATTGAATGTTCTGGTGAACCAGGTTGATGACATTTCATTTTTTATTTTTTGTTTGCTTTGCGTTTAGTGTGTGCAAAGCCTTATTATAACTTGTACTAGTCAAGCAAGAGGAAACCTCCGTTGTTTGCTTATCTAGTTTAAACTAAGGTTACTTGGATTTACATCCAGAATGTCAGAATTAAAACCCTGCTCATTAAAAGCTGCTTGTTTAGCCACATTTTTGGCTAATGTATGAAAAAAATATGATAGCGAAATAGCTATCTGTCTTTTAGAATAACAAGACAGTTTATACCTATCTTGATTCAAGTCATAATAAACCTTACCACACTGGGTATTTATGTCAACAATTTTAAATTTATTATTATAGGTAAGTACATAAATTGTACAATGACTTATTCAACTTATATCTATAGGTATTTTCTTGGTGTGGCAAATTGTCACAGTAAGGGAAGGTATATATTATAATACTCTTAACAATTAATTTTTCCAAACTTTGATAGCATTTTTTCAATTCATATTCATTAATTGTCCCTCTGTTTGCAACTAAGATCACTAGGTTTGTGTTTAAATCAAAGCTATTTTTATTACTATAAATTGGCTTGACAATAGAAATTAGTCCCGCATTAGGTGAACAGCAGTTCAAAACCGTATGTCCCTGTAAATGTGAATGAAGTATTATGCCCATACCACTACCAATTCCATCGCTGTACATAAATGTGTTTGTATTGCTTGTACTAGGCTTTGTGAAAGTAAAGGAACTATTGGTATTTTTCTTGGGGAACCTGTCACACACCTTCATCTCCTTTGAGGGTGATAAAAAAAACATAAAAATTAGTTCCAATTTTGGCCACCAGGTTAGTTAGTGGGACTTTATAGAACTATTTTTTTTTGTTGAATGGCATTTGTTAAGGTTTCGGTTCCATTTGCATAGATTTAAATAATAATTATTGTAAATAAATGATGATTTAAGGCTATTGTGTATAAGTACGTGGCTAAAAAATTATGTTAAATTATGTTACAAATTATTATTTTTTGTTATTATCTATAGTACCTACTAGGTCTCTCCGCACCAGAGCCGCCGTTCCTCTGTAGGCGACGCCCCGGGGAGAGATCTCGCGAATGTACACGAAGCAGTTCGGTATTCGAAGCTCTATGTGATCCTCGAGCTTAGTTTCGCCAAGGAGGATAACGTGGACGTCCTGCGACTGGGCGAGTGAAGTAAGCTCGCGAATATGTCCTCTGATGCTGCCTGGGTTCCAACAGATTACTCTCAGTAGGAATGGAGCCGCGTGAGTGACTCACATCAAGCCGACGTCACGCTCTCATTCGTAAGACTTCAGCGACACAACGCAGCACAGCGACAGAACGCAGCACAGCAACACAACGCAACAAGCAACACACGCAATACAGCTGACCGATGTTCCGGCACAACAGCAACATCACGCAACGCACCACAGCCGACCGATGTTCCGGCACAACAGCAACATCACGCAACGCAGCACAGCCCACCGATGTTCCGGCACAACAGCAACATCACAGAACGAAGCACAGCCGATCGATGTTCCGGCACAGCCGCTCACAGAGCTACACGCTCAGCGGCCAGCACAGTCGATACGCAACAGCATATCAGTACACAGCCCGTTGACGCCAGTACCTGCCGCATAAGTGGGTCACACAGCCTCTGAGTAGTATGAGCCTACAACACCACTACTCTGGTTGTTACACGACGCCGCTTCACCGACTACTTCCCAAAGCTGCGCTTGCCTAAATGCTCATCGACGCCACTTCTCCGATGCTTGCAAAGCCGCTCATCTGAATGCTAACGACCTTTAGACTCGAAGGGAAGTGATGTGGCGGTCTTCGCAGTCCGCACATAATCCAATAGATGGCATTACTAGTACGATGCACGCGACCACTAAGAGCCCAACTCACGATTACGAAGTGTTCTCTGGATTACGCTATATATACGACCTCTAAAGATGAACGGTCGGACCAGTGGTCCCCGAGCACAACACCCGCTCGGAGGATGATCATCCTTTGTTACGGTCGAGCCATATCACCTGCTCGGTGCTCCCGTACATTGTATTTCTAAATTAAACTGAATTCTGCTGTCTTCCGTGACATACCTATTAATGTTTATACTCAAGACATTTTTAGTAATTGTTAGTATTTGTTGTTCAAGTTTCAGGCTCAGCCTTTCAGAAAATTGAGAGTTCTGAGGTCATCTTCGGACGTTAGAAAATTGTTGTTCGTCATCGTTTTTGACGACCTCCGTGGCGCAGTGTGTAGCGCTGTTGCCTTAACGTGCGGAGGTCCTGGGTTCGATCCCCGGCAGTGTCAATTTGGGAATTTATAATTTCTGAATTTTCCCTGGTCTGGCCTGGTGGGAGGCTTCGGCCGTGGCTAGTACCACCCTACTGGCAAAGACGTGCTGCTTAGCGATTTAGCGTTCCGGTACGATGCCGTGTAGAAACAGAAGGGGCATGGATTTAATATAACTGCCATGCCCCTAACAGGTTAGCCCGCTACCATCTTAGACTGCATCATCAGTTACCATCAGGTGAGATCGCAGTCAAGGGCTAGCTTGTAGTGGTTAAAAAAAACTCCACTTTGAAAGCCCCCCATTTCCTAAATTTAAGGGGAAAAATTTAAAAAAAAAATTTTTTTGGACTCTTGTAACTATACGTATCTTACTATTCAGGGGAAAATAATTTAAAAAAAAAAAAAAAAAAAAAAAAAAAAAAAAAAAAAAAAAAAAAATATATATATTATAATGATAAAATAATAGTAAAATAATATTAAAACAATAATACAATAGTAGTACATACTATATATATGCACATAGTATATATTATGATCTAACCGAGGGTGCATGGAAACTTACTAATGAGCTTCCCGGCGTCCGGTCCACTCGGCAAAACGAGGATGACGACCTAACGCTATATGTGGTGCGCAACGCGGCGCGTGGCTTGTTGTCATCAGGTGTGTTGTTGAGTGTGATTATTCTCGTTCGCTGTGTACTCGAAAGACTACGAAGATTGTGATTTGAATGCTCGTATACTGACTACTAATGCGGAGCAATGGAAATTGAGCCCGATTCATGTTGAGTGTGGATATGCTCGCTCGTTGTGCCAATATTGTATTGCATACATACTTGTTGTTGGATGCTTTCTGGTAAGGGAGCCTTAGTACTTGTACTTCGTGAACCTGGCTGGAGAGCGTCCTACGATATTCAATCTACCTATGGTGGATTAATAACATATATAAATATAACATATTACATATATACCCATAACATACAATTATCATTGCAGGTTGAGTTGGGCCTGTAGAATATATCACTCGCTCCGGCGATGCATCGACACGGCTGGTTCTGTCTTGATGTTTACCTCGGTAGGACGTCAAGATGGAATAGGTTGTTGTTGAACCAGAGAGCTTGCTTTCTGTGCGTAGTACACATCGTGTACATTTCTATGTTCTACAGTACGTCTGATTTTACCATGCGATTTTATTGTAACAACAAATTATCCTATTATATGAAATTACTATGTTTGCTATGGTCGAACGATAACTAACTATTATATAAAATTACTACGATGTTCGCTATGATCGAACAATAACTAATCATGGTTGGTGGGACTCTGTTTACTACTACCAATATCAAACTTACTTTCAAACAATGTTCTACTACCCATGATGGTTGCGCGCTATATTTGATTAATATACTAATACTGAAGGTTGCATCACGCCTGTGGACTCTGTTTCGTTGCGGCGAACATCCCTGCAGTGCGCCTGGTGTATCCTTGAAACCTATTACAGGTATATGTGGGATTACACCACTTTAAAAATGTAATTACCCAGCTTTATGCTGACATAAGTGGAACGCACCACTCTAAAGTACACTCGTGTACGTTGCGCCATTTCGCGGTTGATGCCTAGTGGTTGGGGGGGGAGGCTTGTTGGCTTTTGGTATTTTATGAGGCTTATTGGCCCATGTTCTCATGTATCGATATGTCTTTTGGAATACCAAGAGTGGGAAGAAGACTACCGTTGATGGCGGGGCGGAGCCAGTCAACCATCATTTATTTTGTTAGTCAAAGTAAATGATGCCAAACAAAGCACCTTCCTTAATCAAGGGAGATGCTTGCCACTAGGTATAATTAGCTTCACCACTGTGTGACCTTATGGAGTCTTATGGAACAACTTAAATGTATGTTACATAAGATAGAAATCGAAACTCTGAGTAACTATCCATATATAAGGTCAACTCTCTTGATTTTAAATATATTTCGCATAGAAATATAATATGATTGATCCTATACATAAGACTGACTTATTGTGTATGTTAAGAGGCAAACATAAATCTGGCTTGCTGTGTATGTTAAGAGGCAAAACATTAAAACAAACAAAGCGCAGTATACTTGAACAGGATCGCATAGCAAAAATACACTTCTAAATGTGTGTCATGGTTGTATACTATTTAGATACTCGAACACGTTAAATATAAAACTCTCATATAAAACGTGTGTCATAGTTGTATACTAGTTCTATACTCGATCACGTAACAAAGCACTTGCCTTCACTTTGTTGATTTATACTTGATCATTTTTACAACTTTTCTATAACTCGAACGCGTAATTTAAGCCAGTCTTATGTGAACTGAAATTCATTGAAATCAGTTCTTAAACTAGTCGTTGGGTTGATTGAATTCGAGGCTTCTGAAACTCTAAAAGAACTTGGGTTATTATGTTCGCAACGATGATGAGGGTTTACTGCTAGATGATTCATGAGCCATTACAAAGAAACATTGAATTTTATTCGTAGAGAAAGGTATAGATTCTTAGGGACCCCGTCAGGTTAGTTACACTCTATTCCTAATTATCTTTAAAATGATATACCACAACCCTATGTAACGCTATAAAAAATTGAAATAAAGATTTTAGAAGAAAGAAGACCATTATGATTATGGATAAGACGTTTTCACACAAGAAGTAACATAATATAAAGGATAGCTCAAGTCACAGAGTAATGAATTTAGATCTCCCAGCAGGCTCTACACAATCAAATGATCACAACACGGGGAGACACCAGACAAAATTTATAAATTATAAATTCCCAAATTGAGCATTCCGGGAATCGATCCTCCCACGATAAAAATACAGCGCTCACCACAGCGCCAGAAAGCTCGTCAAGAAAATTGATGCACAGAGCTTGCAGCAATGATTGCTGCAACTTTTGCGGAATACTTAAGGTGCCAGCGGAGAATGAATTGCCCATACAAACGTAATACCAAAATAATTAATAATTCGAGAACATTTCCACCAAAATGAGAGTTTATTTGGATTCAAATTGTATTTATCTAGTCCCCTGGATTTATATGTTTTCAAAATACTTTCCTAAAATGAAATGTAAATGAATTGCGTTTTGCATATTTTTACGACAAGATGGACATGTTTCCCTCTTTTTTTTTTTTTTTTTTTGATGTAGGAGGGGAAAATCCTCATGGACATCCAGTCCGGACCGGATAGTGCCGGACTCCTACCGGCTAAAAACCCCTCCTGTCTCCAAGCAACAATGTTCCTGCCAAGTTGGCCTACCACTGTTGCCGAAAGCCTGATTTCACTCACGCCCGTCTCTTTCGTCCTTCTCTTTCTTTTGCATTATACATTCCATGTATTGCTGTACTACTTGCCAGTTATTTTTTGTTTCCAGCATTTTAGCTATAAGGTTCTCCACCCCAGTTTCTTCCCCCAACTCGTCCACGATTTTTCGTCTTTCTTCATCAAACTGGGGACAGTGGAACAGTGTGTGTTCTGCGTCGTCAACAGGGTGTATACAGTACATACATTTGCTGTTGTTTCTTTTTTTAATGCGTTCCGTGTATTCCGCGTTCTTATTTGTTTCATATTAAAACCAACGATATCTTACGTATTAATTGGTCAGCAGCATAGCCTATATTGTCAAGTTACAGAATAACAAAACGAAGTAAAAAGCACGATAAGTTTTCATTCATCATTTTTGGTATTCACGGAACAAGACTAAATGTATAACAAATTCTGTAAGCTCATATTGCTATCTCGCTTGAACGCGATCATGTGTCATCAGTGAAATAGAGATAGCAATATACCGGCAAATTTATATTTGCGGTTCGAATAGAAGTTGCGAGCGGCGCGAACCGGCCTCTTAAGAGTTCGATGTTCGAGGTAGGTATATGAAAAGTACGGGACTGAAATCTGAATCCTACTCGTATTATGGTACTATTAGTAGGTATGTATATTATATTATCTACCGGAACGGAAGTTATTTTCTCAAGTGAGTAGGTAGGCAGGTATACACATGTTATCAGATAAAGCTGAGGAAGGACAGATTTACCGGTGAATCACTTATGATTATGACACGCTCACTTGGGATGACGTTTGGGTTGTTTGATTAACGATAGCATAGCAAGATAAGTCGAGGAAAATCACACTGCCGAAGTTATGCGTAGTATCTTTCTTATTAATTAATGCCTATGAAGAATGAATGTACTAATTTTTATAAATGCGAAGGTGTCTCTGTCTGCTACGCTTTCACCGCCCATCTGTTCAACCGATTTTGATGAATTTTTTTTGTATCCCGGGACCCGGGGAAGGACATATTATGCCATTTTTATCCCGGAAAATTTAATAGTTCCCGCGGGAATCAATTAACCTTATCATTTATTTGGTGGTTATGACACCCGACCTACTTAATGTACGGGGTCGTGAATTCGACCCCCGTGCACGTGCGTGACATCATCCTCGCTGAGATATAGGATCTATATAAAACGAGAATTTTTTTTATGGGCTAAGGCGTGCGATGACGTGCAAAACTAACCTGCCATAATGACAATTAGCTGAATTCTTGTGGAAGAAGCTTAAGTGGACAAACAGAAAATTTACCTGGGTGATCCCAACGGTTCCACAACAAATAAGATGAATTCACCAAGAATTTTCACCATAAAATTCCGGTAAGGATGAGGCTTGGTCACCAGCCTTGTCCTTTTCTTCATCCTTCAGGCCTTCAGGCTCTTCAGGACCTCGACCTTATCGTTCAAACCCCCTACAACTTTCAACTTGAACTGCAAAGCCTTTACAATTGCCTAGCAAAAAGCTTTGTTTGCGCCAGATTAATTGGTGGATCCAAACCTAAACGTAATAATTAAGAAACTTTCATACCAGGCGTATTAAATATACCATCAATCGGAATACGAAATCAGTAATGATCCCCAGAGTTCTGTTTGTCCGACATAGCTACCTGACGTGACTGAAAACTGAGTGTGATAGTATCCTTCATATAGTAAATCTAAGATCTTGATTCTTGGGAGAAGGGGAAAATTGCTATGATCATGTATAAAAGCTTGATGAAGATATAGTTAGAACTCCCATACGCAGCTAAATTTACCTGGATCATCCAGGGGGTAAAGTAGGGGTTAAAGTATGAAATTGCCGTTTTATTGTAATAGGTACTTCGAATTGACATAGAACCTTCATGGTTTGAGATTTTTGAGTGAAACTTTTTTTAAGAGGTACCCGATTATCGACTTTCAGTTGTTTTTTTTATTCAGCTTAAACAAGAAATATGGATACCTACTTCGAAAATTCGACTGATTTTTGAATACGAGTTCCGACGCGGAACTAACGCGGCAGAAACAGCTCGCAATATCAGTGTTGCGTTTGGAGAGAGGACTGCTAATGAACGCACCGTGCGATTTTGGTTTAAACGCTTTTGTGATGGAAACTTTGATTTGAAGAACGAACCACGTGAAAGTCACAGGTGAATAACAATGAATTGAAAGAGATGGTGCAGCCGATCCGAGCCAAACTATCCAGGAATTGCGGCATGGTTTAACGTTACCTTACCAACAATATTGAATCATTTACGTCAAATCAATAAAATAAAAAAATATGAAAAAAGGGTGCCTCATGATTTGACTGATCTGCAGAAAGAAACGCGTGTTGAAACTGGTGTTGCAGCCTTGTTGAATTGATACAGAAATGAAGGAATATTGCATCGAAGTGTGACATGTGATGAAAAGTGGATTCTTTACAATAATATCTTACCAATAAAAAGGTAATGGTAACTGTTTGGTGGTCTCAGCATGGTGTTATTCACTATAGCTTTCTCCGATCTGGTCAAGCATTAACGGCAGATGTCTACTGTGCCGAACTCCGAACAATGATAGCAAAACTAGCAGTGAAACAGCCCCGACTCATGAATCGAACTTCACAATTTCATACTTTAATCCCTAATATATGTTATTGCCCAGTTATTTATAAATATTATGCTCAAAAATATTCTATTTTATTTATTAAATGTCTTTATTTGCGTCTTTTTGCTTTTTTTAAATTTCTTTCACTTTAATTTTTTAAACAATATGCTGCAAATAATTATGTAATCTTATAATAATTAAGACATTTCCAAGAACTTAAGAAATCTGAGATATATCTTGCATTTAGTTTTAAAATAATTCAGAATGGTCATGGTAAACGCGGTAATTAGGATCATGGTAATGAGAATTAATAATAACAGACCAATTTAAAATTTTGCAGGCTATGTATGTGAATTAAAAACACGTTTTATATGTTAAGAAAAAAAGCAAGAAAATATAACGTGTATTTTAAAAGTGGTGATTTTTTAATGAATTAGATGGGAAAGATGAGAAAGTGCAGAATAACAACATTATTTCCCTCTATCTTCTATCTTCTAAACGCGCTTGCGCTCGCTTGCTACAGTTAGTTCTTCAAACACTTAAGCTCTATGTACTAATGCTATCACGATGGCTGCAGTTAGTAGGTACGTATATTATCATTGTTATGATAGTGTTTGCATCGGATCACGTAAAATAGGAAAAAGTCGCGGGGCAGACTATAGTAGGTATCTTGTATTTTTTCATTTTTCGTTATTTTGTTACATGCTACTTACTATGATTTTAAAGGTTTATTATTTATTAACAATAAGTATATGTACTTATATTTTTTGAATCCATAATTTACTTAAACTTAGGCAGTGGGACAGTCATGGTAGTGAGAAATTCGAGGTTTAATTTTTTTTAAGACGGATCTCACAGTCTTTTATCTTCTTTTTCTTGATGGATGATAGAGAGGACAATGTCTAGTATCTACAAAAAAAATACATTAGCCCAAGTTAGTTTTAACATTATACCTTTAACATTACATTCTCCAGCTTGAGATATGCTTTGTACCACAATTCAAAGAACACTTATACACTTTAAAGTTTAAACCTAAGTTGTAGTTTGCGCCAGATAAACAGTCGTCCCAGAGCTGATGCTCGGCCGGGCGCGCTATGTTAGCTCTAAGGACTGAAACAGTAACCGGAATAAAGGGATTTAAACACTGTTTTTTGAAACTGTTATAAAACAGACACACTTATAACGGAAACAGAAACGATACTGTGACCCAATCAATCTGTAACCGTTTAATTCTGTTAATAAGTGTTTTTATCTGTAGCCCTAATAGGTACATGCCCTAACAAACTGCACGGTGTGACAACGCGTTCTTCTCACTTCATCGGACTTCACACATACTGACACAACATACCCATGTTTTTCTTGAAACAATTGCAACAAAATTGAGTAAAGATTTTAGTTTAGATAACGAGAGTTACGTGAACAAGCTACAATCAATTATTAGGAATTTGAAACCAGTTAACAGGGAAAATAAGGACTCACGAAAATTTTTCGTACACCAGGATTTACTCACGTGCGATAAAGTTTTCGTTAGGAACGATGCAGTAAGTACGCAAACCTTTACTACCTCCTTATGACGGCCCATATAAAGTGTTAGGTAGGAGAGAGAAAGTCTACAAGGTTCAATTACCGGAGCGTCAAGCATACATTTCGATTGATGGGTTGAAACCTGCATATATCTTGGAAGAAAGTACTTCTGTTAATCGTTCAACTCCAAATAAGTTTTCAGAAGACAATTATTAAGAAAAAGAAAGTCTCTGTGAGTGACAACCCAATTGTTTTACCACCCATGCAACGCAAAGTAACGCGGGGTGGCAGATTAAGCAAATTGCCATCGCGATACCATTAGTTGGTTAGGTATGCATAATTTATCTCTAATATAATATATATTTTTTTACCTAATTATATTTTATGTTATTTAATTAGAATTTTCATTATATTACGTTCTGTTCTACAGTAGCTATCAAAGTTTATATTTCTTTTCTCATAAACTTAACAACATGGATGGTTTAGTGCATCAAATAATGATGGGCATCCAACAGGCGAAGGAGAAAAATGTAGTAATAACGCAAGCTGTTGCTGATAAAGATAACAAGTTCAATGAATTCGAAATATTATTAATTATTATCGTGGTTCTAATGGCAATCGTCGTCTGCTATGGATTTAGAATGAGATGCAGAAGACATATTATCAAACGTTGGTTACGGAAACAGTTTGATACCAATGTTAATACAATACCAGCTGTTATTAAGGTGGAAGGCGTACCACCACCCCCAGTACAGACGTCAACTACGCCGAAAGTAGTGTTGACCTAAATATAGGAACTCGTAGTTATATAAAACGATAAGGTATTAAAGTTATTATATATTTTATTTTTACACAAAAAAAAAAATTATACTTACATTTAATTTACGTTATTATTTTTATTAACTATATACAATGATACTTATAACTTTTTATACTTCTACATTTACCTTTCTACCTAATTGCATTCTGTTATTGTAATTCCAGTGTTCGTACTTCGTACCTACTAATCTTTGTTATGTTAGCCTAATTTGTAGGTAATTGATATGACAATGGAACTCGACCGAGATTCTTTTGTCAAAACAAGGTATCATGTTGTTATTTTGTTTTAATGAACTCTAACTTGCGATGAATTATTTGAATGAATTATAAAAAATGTATGTAGCATCCATTTTTTTTTGTAAAAGGGGGGAATATTATGGGGATACAATGTGCTTACGAAGCGCGACCGACGGGCAGTGCTAACCTATCCACCATATGTGTAACATCGGTATTTCAAAGTTATAATAATATAGTACATAATATATTGGAAAGTGAACGCCATACGTCTTTGATTTTAGCACTCAAACCATCCTAAGTTGTGGTGCAGTAGGTGGTGCCGCAACAACTTTAATGCCTTAGTTTTAAAGTATAAATATATATATTTTTTTAAATATTCGTTTTCACTTCTATCGGCAGTCCCTATGACTGCCAATTTATTATTATACTAGCTGACCCGGCGAACTTCGTACCGCCTTAGTATGCAAAATTAAATGTATATTTTTCAATATTTCTGAGAGATTTTCTTAATATTTTTTTCCGTAAGAACCTTCTCCTAATAATAACAAATACAACAAAAAAAGAATTAGTGAAATCGGTCCAGCCATTCGCGCGTGATGCCGTGACCAAGGAAAACGGGTTTCATTTTTATATATTAATATAGAATATAGATATAGATATAGATATAGATATAGATTGTCCAGAAAAATTGAATATTTTTTCATGCGGAAATAACCGCTTATACCTATAGAAACGATATAGATAATTTTTAAAAGATTCTGAGAGAACAGTAAATTTTTAATAAACAATTTGGAATTCCGGAACTTAAACCTTATTATATATATAAAATGTTTTTAATCTTGAAGTTGAATAAAAGCTTTGAAATTCATCTAATGTCGATCTAATTGATTATTTATTTTAAAAAACTGTATTAATTGAACTTAAAATTAAATAATATTAATTTGCACATGATATACAGGTGGCCCAAATAGTGGCGACCAAAGATTTTCCGAGTTGGGTTAATGTTATGATGGTATTTATTTTAGGCAAAGTAGGACACTTCATAGCAAGCATGTTCACAAAAAAAAATTTCGAAAAAAATACTAATTAAAAAGAAAAAAATTGAACACACTCCTTTACAAATCTGACGAAAAAACTTAAAAAAATTATAACTCGAAAACTACCAAAAATCGCTGAACATACATTTTCTGATAGGTCTAGGTACGAGGAATCTAAATTTTTCTTTAGACGTCACTAATTGGGCCAGCCTTTATAATACACAGAGTGATTTACAATAAAATACGGTTTGGAAAAAAAAAATACCAAGTTTACTCGGTACTTTTCACTGTATTGGTACTTTTCACCAAAGTTTGCATTTTTGTGTATAAAAATTGAAGTATCAAAAAAAAATCTCTCAACAAAATCGGTCCTCTTGCGTCATCCATCAGGGGGCCTCGCAAAATGTATCTTGCCCAAATCAAATTTAGGTCTTGCCCCGCCACTGTCTGTTACAGATTCGTTTCTCTTACAGAAATATTTAAGTGTTTCGGGTTAACAGAATTAAAAACATATTCAAAAGGGTTACAGATTCGATTCGGTTACACTTTCATTCATGGTCGATGCGTAACACTTATATTTCTGTAACCTTTAGGAATCTGTTTTTCAGTCCCTGACTCAGCTCTTATACAAACTCAGTCATTTTTTTAATAAAATTACTAGATGATGCCCGCGACTTCGTCCGCGTGGATTAAGCTTTATTCTTTAATTTTCCGGGATAAATAGCCTTAGATGTCACTCTCCAGGTCCTCAACTATACCCATGGCAAAAATCACGTCGATCCGTTTCATTACGGCGTGATTGAAGGACAAACCATCGAATCAACAAACCAACAAACAAACACACGTCTTTCGCATTTATAATATTAGTATGATTTCTGAACACGTTTTACATAAATATATAAAAATACTACACTAAACATATTTAAAACACCATAAGGGTTCCATTTTACCATTTTGGTACGGAACCCTAATAATATAAAACTTCCACTCGCTGCGGGGCCTTCAGGACCCAAGCAGTCGGTGGTCAGGGCTCCAGAGAGAGGAACCTCCACACAATTCGCACCGTCTCAAGGATAACCGCCTTCTGTATCCAACAACCAAGCGAAAGCTTCTTGAGGTGTAGGTCGAAACTTTTCCCAATCATCGGTACAGCAATCGTTGAGTGAACTGGAACTATTTAATGTTCCGGGATAAAATGTAGCCTATGTGTTTTCTAGACTATAATCTATCTCTGTGCCAAATTTCATCCAGAGGCATTCACCGTTCAGTTGTTCTGGTGTTATTGAGTAACAAACATCTATCCACCCAAACTTTCGCTTGTATAATACTCGTATGTATAGATTAGTATAGATTGGATGTCAAAAAGTTTACAGTGTACTGTGTACCTAATTTGAATAAATAATTAATATTGATTGATTTATTTCGCCGAGCTCGTGACAGAAGGGGCACCAAAAATTACGAGAGGCCTATAAATAGAACTGTAATAGGCGATTACGGTAGCGTCACTCTGAAAATAAACAAATCTACCAGAGCCGCCATTGTATTTGGTGATTTGGGGCAGGAGTCAATTTATATTTGGTTACCCAACGCATGACGGGAGTTGGGTGCGCAGAGAGGTGTCGTGCGGTGTTCCACAGGGGTCCGTTTTAGGGCCACTTCTATGGAACATCGGATACGACTGGGTACTGCGGGAGGCCAACATGCGGGGAGTTGACGTGACCTGCTACGCGGATGACACGCTCGTGACGGCCCGTGGGGGAGACTTCAGGGAGGCACAAGTCCTAGCTACGGCGGGAGTAGCCCAAATTGTGGCAAGGATCCGTAGGCTGGGGCTTGAAGTCGCCCTCAACAAATCAGAGGCGTTATGCTTTCATGGCCCAAGAAGGGCACCTCCAGCGGGTGGAAGTCTCACCGTGGGCGGAGTTTCCATCGCTGTCGAGTCGACGATGAAATACCTAGGACTCCTCCTCGACAGTCGATGGAAGTTTGAGGAGCATTTCCGGCGCTTGGCGCCCAAACTCATCCGGGCCGCCGGGGCTTTGGGACGACTCCTCCCGAACGTAGGTGGGCCAAGAGCCAGCTGTCGCCGCCTGTACACAGGAGTGGTGCGCTCGATGGCACTATACGGGGCACCAATATGGGCGGATGCTCTGAACACCCGCAATCAGACCCTGCTGCGGAGGCCGCAGCGGGTGATGGCGATCAGAGTAATACGCGGATATCGCACCATCTCCTGCGAGGCAGCGTGTGCATTGGCCGGGACTCCTCCTTGGGACCTGGATGCGGAGGTATTAGCGGAGATGCATCAACAAAGGTTGCATGCCCGCTCACAGGGGGAATACCTCACCTCCGCGGAAATCGCAGGGTGGCGGCGAACTGCGCAGGCCGAGCTCCTCCACCAATGGAGGGGGAGGCTCGCGTCACCCAGCGCAGGTCACTTGGCCGTGGCGGCGATCCAGCCCGTTCTCCAAGAATGGGTTGAGAGAGTGCACGGTGAACTCACCTTCCATCTTGTGCAGGTCCTTTCGGGGCACGGTTGCTTCGGAAGGTACCTGTGCAGGATCGCGGGTAGAGAGCCCACGGAGGAATGCCATGAGTGTGGTGGTGCTGTGGACACGGCGCAGCACACTCTGGCTGAGTGCGCAGCGTGGGCGGAGCCACGCGAGGCACTCGTTGAGGTGGTGGGGCGGGATCTATCGCTTCCGGCTGTGGTGAGAGCAATGGTGGGATGCGAGAACTCCTGGAAGGCGATGGAATCCTTCTGCGAGAGCGTAATGTCGCAGAAGGAGTTAGCGGAGAGGATGAGAGAGGATGACGTGGACTCTCATCCCATCCGGCGTAGAAGAGGCGGGCGCAGGCGTGCTGCCCATGATCGCCGCCTGCCCCCATGAGAAGGGCCTCCGAGCGACAGACATGGGGATTCTGTCGCTCATTAGGAAAAAAAAAATGGTCCTCGAGTCGGGAGGCACACGTTGGTGTTCCTGGTGTGCCTCAGATGGTGAGAAGGGAATATGGAAGTCCCGCGGAGAAGGGTCTATCAGACGACGACGCTGGTGGCTGGGTTGCGCGAATTCCCCGGCCCCAATCCAGCCAAGGCGTTGGGAGGAACACCGTGGGGTTTTAGTCAGTAAGAGTCCGACATAACCTTTGCATTTCCCCAGATGCAAAGGTATCCATGAGGATTTCCCCACGAAAAAAAAAAAAAAAAAAAAAAAAAAAAGGAGTCAATTTATATTGACGCGGTGCGGCCCAATGTATGACTAAATCACGCGACGAGTTGCGCACATCAACTAGTTCAATTGGGTATTTGACTACTAGTCAAATAAAATATTTTTTTATGATTATTATATAATTAGATGATCTTACAAAAGTCGACTCATAACATCCACGTCACCTGTTAGTTTTGTGTTCGAAAATCATTTTAAACTACCTTTTTTTATTTATCCACTACAAGTTAGCCCTTGACTGCGATCTCACCTGATGGTAAGTGATAATGCAATCTAAGATGGTAGCGGGCTAACATGTTAGGGGCATGGCAGTTATATTCAACCCATACTCCTATTCGGTTTCTACACGGCATCGTACCGGAACGCTAAATCGCTTGGCGACACGCCTTTGCCGGTAGGGTTTCGATTGAAGTAAAGAATGCGTTGAATTTTGATGACTTCACTGTTCAGTATTTCATACAACATCCCATACTCATCTGAGCTAATCCCTATCTGAGTAAGTACTATACTGCGACTCCACAGACCATACAAAATCGGAGTGCGACTCCGTTATTAGAAAGAGCAGAGGTTTTGTTTGAGTCGATGTTGCCTTGGAAACATTTCGGTTCGGGAAGTGGGGTTTAACTTTAACCCCATTTTCAAAAAGTCTTTTACCAAACAGCTTAAAACAACAGCTTAAAGTCTCTTACGCATAGGTATAGGTTCACCGTGTTGGATCGCTGCACTCGGACAAATATCGGCCATTTAAGTACTTATTCATTAATTTCCGAGAACAATTATTATTATTAACTAAGCATTTTTGGAGTTTACCTCCTTTAGAATCGATTTGCATATAATATTATTAGTCCGGGGTATGAAAGTTTATCGGGAGTGAAATCAAATTTTCTCCGTTAGGTAGGTAGATACGTTATTGAGTTTATATTTCCATGGTAACACTTGTTTATGTTTCTTTTTGACTATGTAATGTATTTTGATCGATTTTGATGAATATAAATAATTATGATGTATTATTAATATACCTAAATAAATGTATCAAGCTGCAAGCATGCTTTCAGTAATATAAAAAATGCGTCCATTTACCCTTATTTACTAGTCTATACCTATAAAGATAAGTTTATTTCTTTCATAATTTTATAATCGTTCGTAAAGAGTCCAGTCGTGCGTCGCAGGCCGCAGCTGACACACACATTATTTAAATTTTTTCATAATCATTCATAATCATAATTATTTATTGATTTGCTGATTGTAGGTACAACAAAAGAGCTGTTACAATAGCATATGTTACTTATAGTTTCAAGCATCGATATATATGTAGCTAGATGGGCCCTTTCATAGAAAAACGCTGGGCGTCCGAGTTGCTGAACACGTTCCGCACCTGTCTTTGTTCCCGTCGTAGCGCTGTCACGATCGCTCGTCGTGCAGATAATTTGTTATCTAAAGTTTAATTAGTTTGGCACTGTATAATTTTAATTTTAAGGTAAGTGTTTCAATTCACAATTATACATTTCCAAAAAACGTTATTTAATCTTCCTATTTAATATTTTTATCCATTACGCAATCATTTAATTTCCGCGGCAAACTGTATGATTTTTTTTTACTAACTGACCTTACGGCTATGACCTATATTACCTATGACCGAGTCATACGTTTTCAAGCTTTCATTCAAGATGTTGCAAGCAAGTTCCCGCTTTCCAGACAAGATGGCGTTGATGGCGTTGTTAAAAATACGCCCACATTCTTTGTTTGACAGGGCCCGTCTATGTAAATTGAGGTCGTTGGTTTCGAGCCACAATCTGCCAATCATATGGCGTGCAATACAGATACAATATAATACTTAATTAATACAATACTTATTTTAATTTTACCACGCAATGTTAAAATATTTACGAATATGTCCAATTAATATTTAAAAAAGAAAGAAGTAACATAAATTGTAACGGCGATCGTCAAATTATGAAAAACAAAAAAATTACAAATAAAATAAACATTGCTGAACCTAAAAAATAAACTACATAATATTATTATTGCCTTTAGTTAAGTAATCGTTAACGGAATAGAATTGGCGGATAAATAACCAATCCGTTATCTTCGTCTTAAATTTTTGCAATGGTAGGTCAATTAGATCTTTTGGCAACTTGTAGATTTCAATTGCCCTACAATAGACATTGTTCTCATGCAGTGTTAGGTTTACCGTTGGCCACACTAATTTATTTGCCCGCCTCGTGTAT
The DNA here is from genome assembly GCA_923060345.2 of Erebia aethiops. Classification (NCBI taxonomy): domain Eukaryota; kingdom Metazoa; phylum Arthropoda; class Insecta; order Lepidoptera; family Nymphalidae; genus Erebia; species Erebia aethiops. The sequence continues at coordinate 762,667 of OV281079.1, read as the reverse complement.
TTCCCGTGTCACCAAAAGTTTTAAAGTAATTATTGTATTTTTTTACAAATATGCAGATTTCTTTAAATAATAATAATAAATAAATAATATTTTATTTGCAAGAATATGGGTACAGATTAGGTCTTAAAGTAGTTTTAATTTTCCTTACATATTCTACCATACAATGGTGTGCAAATGTGTTTGTTTTTAAAGTAATTAAATTAAATTATTTCACTAGATCTCATTGAATTGATTAAGATTAAATTACATTACATTAGATAAATGATTAAAAAAGTACAAAAAATATATTATGATAATACATGCAGGGCAGAGTCAGGATATTGAATTTTTTACAAATGGGTTTTGCACTATCCAAAAAATGTGCTCCAGTTATTGCCCTAAGACACTTTTTTTTGAGCTCTAAACCTTTTTTATTTTATTTTCCGTCGAAGTGTGACTTTGTGACGTCAATTTATAAGTGTTAAAATGCTGAACTATTAACAAAAAACTAAAAAATCTAAACTATAAAACTCTATCTGTATGTGTAAGGCTTAAATTGTTTTGTTGTTGAGATTTCTAGATTTACCTAGATGTAAAATTGCGATATATAATCACACAGACTGTAGTATATACTAGCTGATGCCCGCGACTTCGTCCGCGTGGAATAAGTTTTTTTTGATTCCCTCGGGAACTCCTCAATTTTCCGGGATAAAAAGTAGCCTATGTCACTCTCCAGGTCCTTAACTATACCCATGCCAAAAATCACGTCGATCCGTTGCTCCGTTGCAGCGTGATTGAAGGACAAACCAACAAACCAACAAACCAACAAACCAACAAACCAACAAACAAACTGACTTTCGCATTTATAATATTAGTATGATATATAGTCTGCGTCACACTATAATCACGAAATTATTATGACGTACTTTATGGATGACCCCATATACCTATTATATTTATTGTACCCCGGGATACAACATGCAACCAATCAATATAAAAAATATTCATATTTAAATCATAGACGGTAAAAGCGTAGCAGACAGACTTTCACAATAAGTATGGATGGATGAGTAACAAACAATATTTTTCCGATTTCCTTTCATATATGTTTAAGCATTTATACCCGAGAAGTTGTCTTTCTCTCTCAAAACTGCAGATTAATCAAATCCGCTATTGGAGCCGCGCTGGACGGAGAGGCTGTGAGGGTAGGGGGTCTGGCATTGAATGAAGCCGAATCGATGCCCCAGCGGCGCCGTCCGGTCTGGATACCGTCCTGGTTCTGACGTCAATGGGGAAAGTTGTAGCGAACTGTAAACATGGGCCAAGTCTGTGCGTAGTGCGTACACTCAACGATACACCTAAGACCTCAGGGGCCATACTGCTAACGTTTAAAGCAATACTTAAGCAACATTACTCAAAATGACAGTTTTGGTAGGCCCCAGCCCCCCTATTCTCTAACAAAGTGGCTATCAAAAAATGAAAGCCACTGACATATAATATTTTAATCCATTGAAGGTTTGCTACGAGATAAAAATAAAATGTTCATAGCAAACCTTCAATGGATGAAAAATACATGTCAGTGGCTTTCATTTTTTGATAGCCACTGAGTTAGCAACTCTGGCTGCAGGTAGGTTTTGACGACCTTCCTGGCACAGTGTGGTGACCCTACCGGTAAAGACGTACTGCCATACGATTTGGCGTTCCGGTACGATACCGTGTAGAAACCGATAGCGTATGGGTTAGCTTACAAGTTAGCCCACGGCCATCTTACCATGAGGTGAGATCGCAGTCAAAAGCTAACTTGTAGTGGAATAAAAAAAGAAGAAGCTACATTCAACTTAGGCCGAATGATAGGTATTCAAAAATCATTATAGATTAAATTAAAGATTGGAATAGAAAGCTAAATAGTTCGGCTAATAATAATAATACAATACTATCAGATTTCAACACGACATTTGTATAATTTGTATTTTCAATCATACCTTTTTTATTATCATAATTCCGGAACACATAGGATTTGGCGATTGCCGGCCGAAGATGTGTACAATCGCAGCTTGTGAAACAAGTCGAAAATCTTTGTTGTTTGTATTTCCCATAGATTAAATCTATAGTATTTCCAGCCGTCCTGAGTTCTAACGAGTTTTTATAATTCACGAGCGCGCGTGAACTTTACTCGTGAGCTATGCACGTTGCGTAAGTGTGCGTGCCTCTCGTTGTCACGTACACGCACACATTTACACGTATATATATTTTATAGTGTATACAGATAGTCATAGGTTAATTCGTAAAATAGGGCACAGAACTCCTTAAAAATTGCGATTTAGGATTTTTTATGGTGAATTTATATTGTAGGTGTCAAGCAACGACTTCATACTAAACCGAAGTCCCAACTACTCAACTCTGATGCTGCAGGGTGCTGCATTTCTAAGCCGTGGGGATTAAGATTTTTCTTTTATTGCTCGCCATCGTTGATTATATCGAACGAACGCTACGTCAGATCAGCTAGATAGTACAACACTAAATGGCGGGGCGCGCGCTCTGTGCGGTATCAGGTCGAAGGCTGCCTGTTGGGACGGCGGGCCGAAATAGGCCCACTGCCGCACTCAGCGGATGTTTTTCACCGTTAGTGCGTGGTAGGCCGATAAAGGCCTGCCGTAATGTTTTGATATGGAACACCTACAATTTTGACCGCAAGCTGAAATATATATTTGTCTCTGTCGAACTTTTACAAACACCTGAGATAATTGTTCCGCACCAGCGAGAGGGACATAGTTTTCTTCGTCCGCACCAGCTGAAATACCGCGGCAGGCCGATATGGGCCTGTTACGCAGTGAACGTGTTAATCCACTACAAGCTAACCCTTGACTGCGATCACACCTGATGATAAGTGATGATGCAGTCTTAAATGGTAGCGGGTTAACCTGTTAGGGGCATGGCAGTTATATTAAACCCACACCCCTTCGGTTTCTACACGGCATCGTACCGGAACGCTAAATCGCTTGGCAGCACGTCTTAGGTATTAGCCAAGCGCTCTAGGCCAATGTGTACCTGCAAGGCTCTACACAATCTACACGAGTCTGAAATGTACTTTATCAGTTCAATTTTCCGAATCTGTTGTGACATATGAATATTGTAATTTTTCAATTAATCCTAAACTCGTTAGGTACCTAAAGTTCGCGCGCGAGAGGAATGCAAAATAAATGTATGTGTCACCATACATTTACTCTGCATTCATCTCGCGCGAGAACTATACATATTTTGTTTTTATTCAGACTTAAAAAAGGAGCCGGCTTAAAATTCGATAAATACTCAGAGGCCCAATTATTGTCTGAGAAAATCAATGATCAATTAGAGTCTGTTCAGTAAATCAGTTTACATGGATAAATTACAAGGTACCTACTTAATCGAAAAATAATATAAAGCAACACTGTGAAAGAATCATCAAACAAATGTGAGTAGCAATCCAACTCTTCAAAAGTAGGTAAGTATGTACTTGATTTTAATTTTTTCCTAAAAGGAGACGGTTCAGTTCAGATTTGTATGGGGCGTAGGCCAAGTCTTGTACAAACAGAGAAATGAAGGAAAATAAACTACTAGACCAGTTTTTATTGGTCAAATTTACGAATTCGTCGTAATTTCAGTGGTAAAATTATTTAATCTTTCCAAGTTATGGAACACTAAACATGAGTGGCGCTAAACACTAAACAATGGCGGATTCATGTATTTGACGTTTTAAAAATAAAAACACGTTATTTTGACAGTGACTATCAGAAATGATAACATTTGATGCATTTCGTGCCTACTGTTACGTGTACCTACTCTATGGCTGAAGGTTGCCATCTTAAAAACGTATCGAAAACTTGAAATACATTTTTATTTTTTTGCTCGTTATTTACTTTACTGTTATAAATTATTCTATTTTAATACAATCTATGTATTCATGGTAGAGTGTACAAGAGGAGGCCTAAAATGAACCTTTTCCTTTAGCTGTAAACTGACTTATTGAACAGACTTTACTATAGACTAAAGAAACGTGTCAAAAATAGAGAAGCAGGAACTGGTTCATTGACTCATTCACATGACACAACTGAACCACATCACATCACTAGTAGGTACCATAGTATGGCAAAATTATTTTTCTAAAAAATGATATGAAATGTGCACATTTAATACCCTGTAAATGAGTTCGAAAGTTAAACTTCCCGGCCTAGGCCAGTAAAGAATGTATGTATTTTCATTACATATCATAAGTTTGAATTTGGAATCTTTCTTCCTGAATATCTTGTAACTTGTTATAATGTTCTTTGGTCTAAATAGTTTAAATTTGGAACAATACCGTATTACGCGTCCAGCACTCACAGCGCAAAAAAAAAAGTATAAATATAACTAATTTAACTTTTAATATTTCTTAAGTAGGTTGCTTTTTTATTTAATTTCTTTTAATTACATAATATAATATATTAAAAAAAAGTCACTTGTTTAATTTTTTAGAAAAGCACCTACACACCTCGACCGGGAGAGCATTTCTGGTCTCGTTTAGAGCCTAACACTCTACCAGTATCTAAACGCGTACTTCCCGGTCTCGCGATGTAATGTGCTATAATTGCAATGTCAAAGCTAATGTCAAAACGTGTTGCGTCGCTAGTAGAAGGGAAAAAACCTCAACAGGCATAAAAATTAGTTCCAATTTTGGCTACCGGGTCAGATTTGACGGTCTTGTAATAGGTGTTCGTAGGTGTTTTCTTTTCAACGGAGGGTGAAGCAGCAAGCAATTTATAAATACGTAGATATGTAAAATAAAGGACGTAGGTACAAGCAAGCTCGTTCATCACACTCGCCCGATGCTCGTCCTAATATATCAATGTATTTTATTGACAGAGCAATTCGCAAGTTATGTACCTATATCTACAGTCGCCGTCATACATAAATGATACAGACACGTTGCATGGGACGCGGCGGTTATAGAACGGTCGATATTGTATTATTTTAAGTATTTTTATTTATCTGACCTGGTGGTACCTACTGGTAAGTGAGGATGCAGTCTAAGAGGGTAGCGCGGGCTAATCATTTAGTCAGTATTTAAGTTTGGCAGTTATATAAATCCCAGCACGTTATTGTACCGTAACCACATAATAAATAATAGTGTTTGGCGGCACGTTTTTCTGGTACTCTGGTAGGATGGTATCTACATTAATTACCCAATACTTTCACCCAATATTTAGTGAGAGAATGGAAATTGCGGGGTGGTACGGGTGTCCAAATGCATTTCGAACCATGCAGTGACAATTCGAAAACCATTTTTAAAAAGTGCCTTGCTGGTTCTTCTGTGGTAGCTACACTTGACGATAAATAGTATATATTATAGTCAAAAGCGATTTTAATAGTATTATTTGAATTAAAAAATATGAGTTTTAGTTTGAGTTTCAATAACTTTCTATTATAGGTATTCTTAGTTATTGTTAGCCAATCGGCGGTAGCTGACTGTACGAGTAAATCAATGTGTAATTTATTGACGGAGCAATTCGCAAGTTATATACCATCCATACATACCAACTCGTGATATTATGGCTTTGTATTTGCTTGGCGTCTCAATTATTATCAGCTCAGTTCAGTACGTAACTAGCCGATGCCTCTGACTTCGTCCGCGTGACGTCATCACAATCAAATCTCATAGCTTTTACACCGCCCACTGAGTGACTCTGTGCTTTTTGAGATTTTCAGCATACCTACTTTGCGTCTCATTGTGGAAAAAAAAACGACAGAATAATGTAGCGAAGAGGTGATAGAAAAAAATAGTAGGTATATTGTGTCTAGGGATGAAAGAATAACTGAATGACTCAAAAGGCATTGAAACTCGCACTTTCAATGCAGGTTATATGAAAACATATTTAGGTTTATGGTACCGTACAACATCATTGTGCCACACAATACTATACCTGGTGAGTGTTACCCCAGCGTCTCCTGTACGCTTACTCTGAGTTTTTACATTGCAAATACGATTGATCGACGTGAGAGCTCACCACGCCAAGTGTAAGCGAACTTCAAAGTAAACTGGACTAAAAAGCTCGTGCTTTAAAGTCACAAATTCAGCGTTTGGAACGCTGGCTGTAAATAAATACACGAAATGATGAAATGAGCTCTAAACCAATACAGTTAAGGTTCATTAGTACTATTGTATACATATATAAGTCTGTACTTGATCTCTAGGAGGTATTAGCACAGATCACGGAAACAATTTCCGTGATCTGTGGGTATTAGTATTTTCCTTACGATCACGCGATTTTTTCTACAAGGGGTGCGTGGCCCAGCGCAAGGGTAATCCGCGTAGCCTCGCACCCTTCATAATCAGAAAAATCCCTTTCGGTGTCTTTAAGAGAAGCGGTGAACTATTTATTTTAAGGTTCTAGGGTGAATTATATAGGCTGGCCACGCTGAAGAACCAAGAAAATGGTACAATTTGAAAATCTTACGATGGAAAATCAGTCGAAAAAACGCACTAGTGTTTTAATTGGTTTTCCCTAGACAGTGTAGTCATCAGTCATTCCAATTCCAGAGTCATCATGGCCAGGCTATAGTACGGCGATTTTAAGCGCGGACAAAAGTTCATTGACGCACCTTCACTATGAAACCCTCACGAAACTAACTAACTACGCCAAAACTATAACTGTCTCTTTCGCGCATATGAATAGACGCGCTTACGTGGTCGACAGTGGATTTCATAATAAAAGTCGTGACGTCTCACCACCGAAACATAGGTGTAAGTAACATTTTACGCGTCGTAACATCATGATTCATAATATACTATAGTAGTACTAACGTATGTAAATATATATTATGTACTTAGTAGTTCAGTAATCAACGATCAATTAATGTTACGAATAATTACACAATTGCTATGTGAACCTTAAGAATTTGTGAAAAAAATAATAATAAAAAAATTAATAATTACTTCATTTGTTTATTTTCTTTGCCTTTGAATTAAACATAATATAATAATCATATCTATCGACTTTCCAAATCACAGAGTTGCTCAGATTGGAAGCAAAACTAAACCGAATTCTGCTACTAATGACTGAAAAATAGCTACTGTTTGTGTTTACTAAACTACAACGGCTACGAGTGATTAGTTTCTAAGATCAAAACTTCCAGGCTTTATCTTCAAACATATTAATAAATACGTAAACGTAGCCCTTGACGGTACCTCAATACATACATAGGTACATCTGGGTCAAATTGCTTATACCTCCTCCTTTTTTTAAAGTTGATTACAAACGAATCAATTACAATACAAGAATAAAAAGATAGACTCCGTACAAGGAGCCGATAGATTATATTATTTTTTTCAGGAGACCAAAGTGTTGTTTACCCCTTCATTAGGCGAACGACCTCTCGTTTGTTTGTTTACATTTTGTCCGCGCTTAAAATGGCCGTACTTTAGGTATCATACTAATATTACTAAACTTCTACTGCTACTACGGTTCGAAGTTCGAACTTAGTCCCGAACTGAGACCTCGCGGCGCCATCTATTGACATCATTGGGAAGTTCTGTTAAAATACTGAAGTTCATTAAAAATTAAATAATTTAATTTTAGTATTTGTTGTTCAAGTACAGGATATAATTCAAATAGTTGATCAAGTTTCAGGCTCAGGCTTTCAGAAAATTTAGAGTTCTGAGGTTAGGTAACTTTGGACGTTAGAAAATCTCCACTTTAAAAGCCCCCCATTTTGTCAATTTTAGGGGAAAAATATTAAAAAAAAAATGTTTGGACTCTATTCCTAATTATCTTTAAAATGATATACCACAACCCTATGTAACGCTATAAAAATATTTTACTTCGGTTCTATGAGAGCCCCCTGAAATAAAGATTTTTGTAACTTTTTAAGCCATATTCGGCGGGAGGCCATCGGTTTACATATTATATTTAAATTTGAAGTAATTACGTTCAGTAATTCAGAAGTTATAAAGCTCTGACAGACGGACGGACGGACAAGTGCAAATTCACTCAAGTAGACTACCTTCGCTTCGCTCGGTCAATAAATGAGAAAACCTGATTGTTTGTTGGTTTGTCCTTCAATTACGCTGCAACGGAGCAGTGGATCAACATTTGCATGGGCATAGTTGAGGACCTGGAGAGTGGGCATAGGCTACCTACTTTTTATCCCGGCATATTAAGGATATGCCGTGGGAATTAAAAAACCTTATTCCACGCGAACAAATTAGTCGCGGGCGTCAGCTAGTATGAACATAGAATTACTCTATGAGCAACAATTACTCCGTCATCGGCTCGTAACAATGCCAATTAGTTTCTGATAATTAACGAACCGTGGCCATGGAACTAATTTTGGAAGGGGGTTATAATAATATGATTCAAGTTTAAGGTCTATATTTATCTAAGATATTTTTTTATTTAGATAAGGTCTATATAGGTCTATAAGGTCTATGTTTGGATAAGAATTTTTCTTGTACCCTATACGAAAAAGTTAGTTCCAATTCACCAGTCCTACAATATTATTGTAAGTAATTTTATTTATTGCAATCATAATGAGAACTAGCTAGCTGCCCAGCTCGCTCGGGTTGAATTTCCAAAAATTCTATTAAGTAGTCCAGGCAAATTACACTTTTACAAAGAAAAATTGTTAACAGGATGGGAACAGTTGGAAATGGTAAAGTGGCGTATAATAAACTTAAAAAAAATAAATGCGTGAGCAGGGCTGTTTCCAGATATATTTGGGGGATGAAAAGGGGGGGAATTTTGGGTTATTGCGATTTCCGGCGAAAGTTGACGTCGGAGAGACAAGTGTACCATGGAAAAGTTGTTCTTTTTATGATCTACAACTTTTCTATGGTACACTTTTTTCCAACTGTTCCCGTCCTGTTAACAATTTTGTTTTTTTTCGTGTCATTTTAAGCTAATTTGCCTGGTCTAATAGTGTGATGGAATCAGGTACAAGAAATCCTGAAATTGACAGTTTAAACACGTTTGCTGCGACAGTAACTTTTCAATACTTTCCATTCCTTCGGTACAAGGCCTATACACCTGGTAATAAAACTTCCATTGTGGCGGAACAAGGCTTATATACCCTGTAAAATTTAAGAAACTTAAATCCTTTTTTGGCTTCATGTACAAATATATATGTTTTTTTTGCTTTGAATATTAATAATAATGAATTAATTGACATACACCTGAAGGCGTTCGTTAACAACTTGTTTAGTTTAAAAATTATAGATATATTCAAAGTACAGGGCTTAATCGCCCTGTGCCGCACTGAATAAGGGAAGTCTGGTGCGTATTTTAAGGATGTGAAATTAAAATATCGATATCTGTAATTAAGTTTTAGTATAATGGAAAAAAAACAAACATGAATTAATGTTTTTCAATAAAGCATGGGTAGCAAAAGTTTTTTTTTTGTGCTGAACTCATTTAGTTAAAATTTATTTTACTTTTTTGTCAGCTTGGCTGGTTAAAATGGTTCGGAGTTTTGCGTAACATCCGACACAATTCTTTTGTGTGTATTTTTTTATTACATCACAAAAAAAATTACATTTTTGTGATTACAAACTTATATTTGCAGTAAACCGTATTATGTTTGGGGAAAACTGCAAAGTTAAGTTTGTCATTTACAACATAATCGGCAAAAATGAAAAAGTTCTCAAAAACTCGATTCGGTAAACTTTCCGGGGTTAGTTAGTACGGAACCCACGATGCGCGTGTCCGACTCGCACTTGACCACTTTTGTAAACTTAAATACGCACTAAACGGGAAACGTAACTAGGTAAGTAAAATAAATAGTAATGATGACTCACCTGTCTCTGATAAATCTAATTCTAATTTTCATTGTTTTTAGGAGGTTAAGATTTCAAATAAATTATTTAGGATTTTTTTTTAAGAATGCTTTGAGCTACGTACATAATCATTATTATTATTTTATTCTAGTTTCGTTATACTCTTACATCATTAAGTCATAAGTTTAATATTTAATATATAATACATCAATAAGTTATAAGTTTAATATATAATATTCACAATTTACTACCATTTACAAAGCCTATATCCTTGATTCATTTTTCTCTAAAGATTTTCCTTTTATACAAACATAAGTTATTATCATATTCTGCCAAAAATTTAGAGGCTATATCATTGATCGAAAGGCGGTCACTGAAAATCAGCGTTGGGACTGGGGACACCTGGCACCTCAGACGTGAGTCCTGGCGTCCTCGCCGGTTTTAAGCCTGAGAGGCTAGGAGCCCCAACACAAGCTGAGTGACTCACCTGTTGGTAGCGTTACACTGCTGTACAAACTTACATTTTATAATATGTATGTAACTCATTTTTGATTTTGATTTATTTTGTGCATCTGTGTTTATTGCTGTCAATAAAGATTCTTCTATTCTATTCTATTCTAATTCTAATTTCTAATATATAGGGATCAACACACAGCCTAAACCGCTAGGGTTAGATACATGAAATTTTGATAGTAGGTTCGTTTTGTGACGTAGGCGCCCACTAAGAAAGGATTTTTTTGAAATTCTACCCCTAAGTTATATCCATGAAACTTGGTATACGATAATACGAGCTACTGGTTGAAAATGAAGAAATACGTATTTCACAGTTTTTAAAAATTCTACTCCCGAAGGGTTGAAATAGGGGATCAGAGTTTGCATGAAAGTCCTTCATTGCTCAAGATATTCTCAAGTTATATAAACGAAACTTGGTATTTCGGCTTTCGTTAAAAATTAAAGAATTACGTGTGTCACAGTTTTTCAGAATTCAACCCCTAAAGTGGTAAAATAGGAGTTGAAAATTTGTACGAAAGCTATAGCCATGAAACTCGGTATATGAGCTGCGAGTTAAAAATTAAGAAATACGTACTTTACAGTTTTTGAAAATTCGACCCCCAAAGGGGTGAAATAGGGGATGAAAGTTGGTATGAAAGGCCTTCATTTCTCAAGATATTTTACAGGTTATATCAACGAGACTTGGTATTTAAGCTAACGGTACAAATAAAGAAGTACGTGTGTCACTGTCTGTCAAAATTCCACCCCCGAAGGGGTAAAATTAGGGTTGGAAGTTTGTATGAAAGTCCTTCATTTATCAAGTTATAGACATGAAACTTAGTATTATAGTATGAAATGTATGTGCGCTACCGGTAAAAAATAAAGAAATACGTGTTTCACAGTTTTTCAAAATTCTATCCCCAAAGGGGTAAAATAGGGGTTTGAAGCTTGGTATATGAGCTGCGGATTGAAAATTAAGAAACATGTAGGTATTTCACAGTTTTTGAAAATTCGACCCCCAAAAGAGATGAAATAGTGTATTATGCAAGTTTTATTAGGGAATATTTCTCGAGATATTCTTCAAGTCATATAAACGGAACTTGTTATTTTAGCTAACGGTAAAAAATAATGAAGTACGTGTGTCACAGTTTTTTTTAAATTCCAGCCCCGAACGGGTAAAATAGGGGATGGAAGTTTGTTTGAAAGTTCTTCATTTCTCAAGTTATAGCCAATAAACTTGGTATGTGAGCTACCAGTTAAAAATAAAGAAATACGTGTTTCAGTTTTTTAAAATTCTACCCCCAAAGGTGAAATAGAGTTGGTCCTTCAATCACGCCGCAACAGAGCAACGGGTATTTTGCACGGGTAGTTGAGGACCTGGAGAGTGGTATAGGCTACTTTTTATCCCGGAAAATTATGGAGTTCCCGCGGGAATCTAAAAACTTAAACCACGCGGATGACGTCGCGGGCATCAGCTAGTCAATCTATTAGATTTAATTTTCACTGCATCACTGCCGTCGCAAACATCATAATATAATATATTTTTGCCACCGTTTTGTTGGTCTTGAATCTTGACGCCATGTCGACACGTGTGTTTCTCACGATTGCAAGCCAACACTAGTCGCGCGAAGCTAACGCGGGGTGCGATACCAGGTGAGCGGGGTACAAGGTGCTTCGACCTGGTTCCGCATTATGATGAAATTTTATTTCTTCCGTGCGTTGCCAGGTGTAAAAACCTGGTATTAAGGTAGGTACACCATTAGATTCTATTTTAATAAACCATCTTAGATATATTTTCATCTCTTTCCTACACCAAAAAAAATTAAAGGCAGGTCTTCCGCGCGACAAGGAAGTCTATACTTTTCTTAGCCACACGGCAAGCGTAGAGAACCCCAACCAATCCAGCGACAGTTGATGTATCATCGTGTACACTTCTAATAAAGAAAGATTTATTCAAATCAGTTCAGAGGTGCAATCATGTAAGGATTGCCAATGAAATCGTTTAAGCTCGGCTTCAAAGTAAAATAAACCATAACTGCACTGATTTAGAGCTCAATTTCGTGTATCCATTCTTATACGCTTAGGGTATCGTACGTACCTAAACGTATGAGAATGGATACACGAAATTGAGCTCTAATTAAATTTACACAAAAATTAAATAAAAATCTGTTTTGGGCTCAGTATCGATAGTAAAGCATACCTCGATTAAAATTTTCAGAATATATTAAATCTACAGAAATCGTTCAGTTTTATTATAAGAATAGAAGATAGATACAGGTTAGTCCAAATAGTGACGTCCAAAGAAAACCTTTTGGGGTTCCTAAGCTTCCTTTATTAAATTATTAGTCTAAAAATTTGCTATATAAGTATTATGTACTGTAATGGGCATTATTATAACAAATCGAACGTCTAAGGCGGTATTCGGTAAGGTATAAAATTCTGAATCTGAACTATTTTTGACAATTTAAGACAAATTACCGCTAGGTTTTGTTAAGTGCTACTACGCAATGGCGTAACATGCACTGCCAAAAATTCCATTTTGATTTAAATGGTAATTACTAATTACACCAACTAGCACTCAATACAATCCTGATATAACATGAAATACCGACAAGCATAGCGCGGTGCAGAAGTCGTGTGGCGCCATCTATTTCACGATAGTGAAAATGACGAAATATTCTCTCCTCTCTATGATTTTTATAGTTCCGTAGGTAGGTAGTTAGGTACCTCAAGAGGGATGACTGGCCTGGTTGTGACAACGCATATAAGTCGATTGGGATTTTTTTCCTCCGTGCCTCAGAATGAACGTTATTATAAGCTGTCGGTTATCTATCTAATATGTCACAGTTAAATTGTAAAAACCGTTAGATTGTAATCTAACGCTTTTTATCTCGATAGATTGTAAACTGTCGAAATGAACCGTACAACTGTTTACAATCGCATTATTTTTCGGTAGATTTAAATCTGATAATTAGTATATTAACCCGATAGGACCTGATTATTTATATCGAACCTTTTTTACGGCCCTGGAATCAAGTCCTTTATGGCCGTTCTAAAAATACAAAAATTGCTTATAGTCTAAAGTTTTAATTGCATACATATACTAGAATTATTAAAATAACATTTCTCCTTCTCATAATAATAACAACTGAATATAATTATTAAAAATAATGCAGTATTAGACAAATCAATTAGGTATATCATAGGTATCTCACACGTCACTTAGAGCAGTAGCTATAATACGTACTCGTACCTATTATTATTATCCGAATACTATTATCACACGTGTGCTATTATTAGTGCAGTCATTCAAGAAGTATTTTTTTATTTCTAGATATCCATGATGGCCATGGAGGTTGGCCTCTGTTGCACGGATATAATAGGGGTAATCCATAAAGTCCGTTAATGAGAATCGAAGATGACCCATCATGTCCAGAGTGCGGCGAGGAAGAGACCAGCTGCCACTTCATAGCTGAGTGCCCCATGTACTCATTGGTAAGGTGGGAATTAATAGGCAAGGACAGGATCAGTGAAGAAGACCTAAGACATATTCTGTCCACAGGGGATATTGTAAGGTTCACTAAAATATAAAAGTAAATAAGGCTGCCGGGATGGTATAAGAACATATCACATACATAAAGTCCGTTACACGTTAAGGGGGGTGGGGGTCGATGAAGCATGGCATTGTGTGACAAGGGGTGGGAGGGGTCCTGAGTTTCGTGACGTCACATTTCAAAATCTTATACATCTTTAGTGTTATACTGCCAAATTTTAACCACTTACAAATATTTCCAAGTTTTCAAATCTTTGATTTGTTGTTGATTATATTAAAAAATAATTTAAATGGAAATGAAACTAATTTCGGAAGTGCTGTTTTAGTTTAATAATTTCTAGAGGTAAAATTGCAAGATATGTGACGTCACATTGGAGAGGGGGGAGTCTCACTAATGTGACCAACTGTGACAAGTTGGGAGAGAGGGACAACGGGGAAGGGGTCAAAATATCACGAAATTAGTGTGACGTACTTTAAGGATGACCGCATAGTAATAGTAGACAGCCGAGGCTGAAATCCGTTCAAAATCTAGGTATATTTTTAGATTCACAACTATCCTGGTCTAGGCATGTTAAAGAGCTGAGTAGGAGGACTTTTGCAACGATGAACTCTTTGCGACGGTTGCGCTCTGTCTTGCCAATCCCTACCAAAGCTAAGTTGGCACAATTTCGCCTCCTTTCTATACTCGATTATGCTGACGCAAGCTATTTTAATTTGACTGAGGACCAACGAGCGACTCCAGAATCTCGCCGTTCGGTTCATATTTGGTTTGCGCACATAATATGACCATTCTGAATTTCGTCAAAAGCTCAAGTGGCTCCCTATTCGCGGTCGCCGGGATTTGCGTGTACTTTCTCTTATGTACTGTGTGCTGTTTTATTTTAAAACTTCGTCCTACCTTAAGAAATTCAGTTTTTTTGGAGTGCAAGCCGATTTGAGACCATGTCGAATTTTAGCGCTGAAAACACCAACTCATAAAACGAAGTTCTTTGAAAATTCGTTCAGTGTTCGAGCTTTCCTCGGGTGAGCATACGCCAATCTAAGTCACTGGACATATTCAAAAATGCTGTTAAGAATAATTAAAGACGACAATACAATTATTATTTTATGCTGAGTTGAAAATATTATTATAGAAAATAATACAATAGAACATAACGCTAGCTAGCCTAACCTAATAATTACTATATAAATCATGCCCGCGTGGAATGGTGGCAAGAATGCTGGCTGCATTTCCGCGCTAGACAGCCAGGCTGATCCTTTGCGCAAAAAATGAGCCAGCCCTTCTGTCACCAGATGAGGCGGTTATATTATACATATGTATAAGTATATTTTATAATTTGCTATACTTATTATAAATAATTTATATCTTTATAATATTATGTTTATTTTAATTTTATGTATTTAGTACTTATGTAGTTATTTGAATTGAATTATTTAGCTGTCTGTGATTGTTTTACGAGTATTTCCAATTTTTGTTTTTTGTTATTTTTACTTGTTGGTTGTTTTTGTTTTTGTTATTTTTACACACCTGGGTGGTGCAAATAAAGCGTATAATAATAATTTTGTAGGTGCGGCCTTTACACATGTCTATACTCCTAGGCGTGGTGCTCAACGTTACAATACGCGTTAAATATCGGAAAACTTGATTGGATCATCTAGTTGCAAGTAGAATGGCATTCCATTTCCCATGTGATCAATACAATTGAGTGCATGTATGTAACAGGCATAACAAGTGGACAATTGTCTGCTAAAAAAACGTAGTAAGTAGTATGTTTATACTTAGATATTATAGTTAGGCAGGAAGGATGCTACTATAGTGATTGGAGTTCAGTCTCAGTAAAAGTGAAAACCTCGACGACCTCCGTGGCGCAGTGTGTAGCGCTGCTGCCTTAACGTGCGGAGGTCCCGGGTTCGATCCCCGGCAGGGTCAATTTGGGAATTTATAATTTCTGAATTTTCCCTGGTCTGGTCTGGTGGGAGGCTTCGGCCGTGGCTAGTTACCGCCCTACCGGCAAAGACGTGCCGCCAAGCGATTTAGCATTCCGGTACGATGCCGTGTAGAAACCGAAGGGGTACATGGGTTTAATATAACTGCCATGCCCCTAACAGGTTAGCCCGCTACTATCTTAGACTGCATCACCACTTACCATCAGGTGAGATCGCAGTCAAGGGATAGCTAGTAGTGGATTAAAAAAAATACATACATTTTTTCTGACTAACTTGTAGTGGAAAAAAAATCTCGCACTGACCCCTGACTGATACACCCCTTCGGTGTCGTTAGTCATTGCAACTTCGAACACATAATAATGTGAAAGTAAAATAGACCCAAAATATCGATCTGAATTTGTACGGAATTGTACTAAACAAGCTGTCACCCGTGCAAAGCCGCGGCGGGACGCTAGTAGTAGCATAATGACATATCACATAATGGAAACCGCGTCTCGAGGGTCGGATAACAATAGGTGGAAAGCAGATCCGCTGCCTGAGAGGTGAGACGCAGTTTATAAACAAACGACAATCAGCACACTTACCTTATATGTACGTATATAATTACATAATCATCATTCGACTTCGTGTTTCTTGGAAAATCATTATAAAACAATCATTTATACTGCAATAAGTAAGTTTGCAAATAAAAACTAGATAGATTTGCGGCGCGGAATCTTTAGGGTGTTAATTAATCCACGAAAACCCAATCCGTGCCTCCTTAGTGGCTAACTGGCTAGTGCTTGTCATTGGAAAATGGAAACAGGAAGTAGTGGGAACATATAGCCCGCAGCTTCGTTCCAGTGGGAAAATTGAAAACTCCGGCATTTTTTTGAAAATGAAAATTTAAATGATATAATTTCACGGAATGGACTACGATCCCGCTGCATGATTGCTACATGAATCGAGTACGTGATCAAAAACTATTTTTTATGTAGGTATTATTATAAATGGAGGAATATATATTTGCCAGGTTGCCAGTGAAAAAGTGGCCGCTAGTATTTTAAATTAAAATAATTATTGTTTGCGTAAAATTAATTTAGTTTACTTTGTGCCACCTAGATAAGTGATGCCATCTATCATCAGCGGGATCTCGTACCAGTAGAACAACTTGTCCCACAAAGGTGCCACTTAAGATAAGACGTAAGAATCTACCACCGGTTCGGAAAGACGATTCTACTGAGAAGAACCGGCAAGAAACTCAGCCGTTGCTCTTATCATAAACAGAAAAATGTCGCTGTCTACATTAATACATAAATAAAATATCAGTGCAAAATTTCACCTTTCATGATCCATGGGCGTTTATGTGTCAGTCAGTGAGTGAGTCAGTAGGTACTTTTCTCTTTATGGGTACCTAAGTGGATATAGGGGTTTTCTTCAGGTCTGAAATGTTTAATAAAAACAGGGTTTATGTACGGTTAGGTTAGTTTGATTATCAAAGGTTAGTACCTATAAGTAGTTAGGTTAGAAATCGTTACAGAAAATTATATAAAAGCCCCACGAACATGGAACTAAAAAGAGTTACTTTAAAGGTCTATACCTACTCTATGCCCACGAATAGTAAAATATGGATAAACTAAACACATAGCTCATAAACTAAACACAAAGCTGTACCAATAATTACCATAATATAAACGAAGTTTAAAAGCCTCCTTAAGGCTACGACAAACAGAACGCGTAGGTAACGGAATTTAAATTAATCATTAAATTATCGGCCTATCGCAGGCCTAATGATGATGGCCAAAATCTACTGTAGCAGGTTAACCATCGTATAATTAAGTACCTACCTATAATTAGTGATTAAACGAACTTACCTGTAATACGACAGAGTTCCCCGAGAAGTTTTGTGGTGGGCTATCAAAGTGAAAAGAATACCTGAGAAGTATGTGAGGCTTATGAAAGCGATGTACGCAGAAGCGAGCACAAGGGTCCGGTCAGAAGCTGGCGTTACAGACAGGTTCAATGTGGAAGTGGGCTTGCACCAGGGATCGGCTTTAAGTCCTTACCTGTTTCTCCTGGTAATGAATGCCCTAACATCAGACATACAGGAGCAGGCACCCTGGTGCATGATGTTCGCTGACGACATTATACTTGTCGGGGAAGAGGCGTCTGAGGTCCAGAGCAGACTGGGAAAATGGCAAGAGAGATTGGAGAGTGTTGGCCTGAGGATCAGCCGAACGAAAACAGAACATCTGTTCTGTGATTTCGGTGGCCCATCCCAATTCCATGAAATTGCCTTAGATGGTGTATACTTACCGGTCTGTTCCGATTTCCGGTACCTCGGTTCGCTCTTTCAAAACGACGGCAACATTGACCGAGACGTGAACAAAAGAATAAATGCGGGATGGATGAAATTTCAACAGGTCTCGGGTGTAATATGCGACCCACGAATGCCTCTTAAACTAAAAGGGAAAATCTATAAGACAGTCGTTAGACCTGTCGCATTGTATGGTTCAGAATGTTGGGCGGTGAAAGGGACGGATGAAAGAAAAGTACATGCGACTGAAATGCGAATGTTGAGATGGATGTGTGGTGTGACTAGAATGGATAAGATTAGGAATGAATATATAAGGGGAAGTTTGAAAGTAGCGCCAGTGATAGAAAAGATGAGGAGTAATAGGCTAGCATGGTATGGGCATGTAATGCGGAGGGAAGAAAGGTATATTACGAGAAGAATGATAGATATGCATGTGGAAGGAAAAAAGAGTAGAGGGAGACCAAAGAAAAGATGGATGGATTGTGTGAAAGAGGATATGCGTATAAAATGCGTGAATGAGAGGTTGACGATAACAGAAGTGAGTGGAAAAAGAAAACATGTTGTGCCGACCCCACATAGCGTGGGATAAGGACAGGAAGAAGAAGAAGACCTGTCAGTGAAGTTCTATCATAATTATATGAGTCGCTTAATATGAAGATATAAATCATGGAACCACGCGTAGGCGTAGGTAGTTATGTGTATTCAACCAGTCACAATAATGGGGTATTTGTTATTGTTATTGTTATTTGACTACTAGTGAAATAAAATATATTATAGTGATTATTAAATAGAGGATCTCCCAAAAGTCGTAATATCCACGTCCCCTGATAGTTTTATTTTGAATAACCAGTTTAAACTATCGATTAAAGTCAGATTGATTTAGTCACTGGAAATATTTGAAAAATGTTTTATTTAGCACCATAATATAGATAAATAAATAATAATAAATAATATTTAGACGACTAGTTTCAATTTTTATTTAGTGTAATGTAAAATACATAATATTTATTAGTTTATTTTCATATATTTATTATATGACGTATTATATTATTTGTGTAACTGTTTATGTATTAGTATGAAGGTATTTGTTTGTATGTCTATACTAATACACCACCCGCAAGTTAATCTCCTCAAGTTCTCCTAATCCTAAAGTTGCCTGGCAGAGATCGCCGCTAAGCGATAAGGCCGCCTTTTGGTATATTACTTAGTGTTTTCTATGTATTTATTTGTGTCCTTTATATTTTTGTGTTGTGGTGTACAAAATAAAGAGTAATAATAATAATAATAATAATTAAAGTAAAAAAGTGCGTCGAACTTGGATGACGTCACAACTTAAAATTTCATACAAAATCCATACTAAACACGCGTTTTGACGTTTGAAAAAAGTTGCTGATTTAACTAGTTGTCAAATACCCAATTGAGATTGTAGCAATGGCTGATTGTAGCAGTATTAATGAACCCACTGAACTTAAATTAATTTTATTTATTTAATTCAAGTGTTACATACAGCATACAGAGGTGATAATATAACTGAATTACAATATTATAATTTTTCGATTTAATATTTACTTACCTACTTAAGTTTAGTTTGAGTTGAAGAAGTTGCAGGTTTTGAATCGGTTAAAATTACATAAAAAGGTCAAAACTACGTTTTCCCCATGGTTTTGATAAGTTTGTTTTACATACTGCAATGACGCAACGTTACAGAGAAAATTTTTGAATCCATTGCTCGCAGCCATCTGGGTAACATATTATTATTTCGTATCCGTAACATGTATCGGCGGATAAATCAAAGGAACACATTGTGTTTGCCATTTACATAAATTTTTAAGACCTCTGGGGCTCAGTTACTTGTACTCATTAATTCTAATTGTGTATCTAGGCGTCGTGCTGTACATTGCTGAGTCACACGGTTTGTGTGTTTCAGGCTCAATGGAAAATCCCCGAACCGACACAGGCTTCCGCGCGTGAATCGAAGTGATCGAATAAACATTGTCAACACATAACACATAGTAGTCGTTAATCACTTGCTCTATGGGGATTGGGATTTGGGGTGCCACATAATGACCAAGGGTGCTACTACCACCGCTTGCAACAGTAGGTATTGTTTCAAAATGACAGACTTATGTTATACCTACTAGATAAATGCGTCTTCGTCCGCATAAAGAGTAGCCTATGTGTTATTCCAGACTATAGTCTATCTCTGTGCCAAATTTCACCCAGATCCGTTCAGCCGTTCGGGCGTGATTGAGTAACAAACATCCATCCATCCAAACTTGCGCATTTATAATACGTGGGTAACACTAAAAATGTTTAGAACTGGCCAGTTAGAAACATTGCTAATGAAAACTTTTTTGAATTTCAATTTTAGAACTCTTTGGTAACCTAATGTAGTATATTGCATTCATTTGTCATTTGTTTTTGTGAATTGGCGGCAAATCTAAAACTCTTGTTACACGTGAAAATGAACGTAACGCGAGAAAATTTTCGCTTACTCCTCAACAACAAAGCTATGATAGGCTGTGATATTAAGAAATGCTAATGCATTTCTTAATGAAGCCCCATCTCGTGCCACTATTTACAATTGGTTTAACGAGTTTAAGCGTGGACGTAGCAATCTCAATGATGATCCGCGTAAGGGACGTCCTTTAACAGCGACTAGTGAAGATAACATCAGTGCTGTGCGACGCATGATAGAGGAAGATAAGAGAGTGACCTATCAGCAGATACGGGCAAGCCTAGGCATTGGTATGAGTCAAGTTCAAAAAATATTACACGAACATTTAGGCGTCAGGAAGCTTTGTACCAGATGGATTTCCCATACTTTAACCGACGACCAGAAACACCTTCGCATGGACTGGTATCGCCAAATTCTAGATAAGTTCAAGGCGGTGACTCAAATGCTGTATTTGACATCGTCACAGGTGATGAAAGCTGGAACTGGATATTGCTACGAACCCGAAACCAAAAGA
Organism: Erebia aethiops; assembly: GCA_923060345.2. Classification (NCBI taxonomy): domain Eukaryota; kingdom Metazoa; phylum Arthropoda; class Insecta; order Lepidoptera; family Nymphalidae; genus Erebia; species Erebia aethiops. The sequence continues at coordinate 741,644 of OV281079.1, read as the reverse complement.
CAATCAGCTCAGTGGGTGTTTCCTTTCGAGTATCGGTCAACTAAGGTAAAGAAAGGAAGAAGTCAAGGAAAAAAGATGATTGCCTCATTCTTTGGTCGGAAAGGTCATTTCGCGACAGTTGCTTTACGAGCCCTGAAGTTGCGGTGAAAGCGTACGAAAATGCCATAGATAAACCTCTAAGGAAGAATGGGCCCACTGCTTTTCTCAGTGGTTCCATCGAATGCGACGATGTGAAGAGAGGAACGGAGATTATTTCGAAAAACAATAAAAGTATTGGCAACTTTCTACATTAAGCCGTTTTTCATTTTCTAAACATTTTCAGTGTTACCTAGGTATTAGTATAGAAGTATAGATACCTTGATGTCACTAAAATGTCGATTATAATAATAATTTCTTAAACACGAACGTCAACAGTATTAAAACAATACGGATTGGTAATGGCAGTATGCCTCTAGTCCGCAATCTTAGCTTTTATCGCTCGGCTCCACAAGGCTCGATCTTGAGTCCTTTTCTATTTTTGGTATATATAAATGACTCCATACCATATCAATAATGTCTGTGACATTATATTGTTTGCTGACGACACATCATTTATTTGTAAAGTGGACAGAAGTAAGGACAATTTTGACGATGTAAACAATGCAATATCACACGTATCACACTGGCTTATCGTCAATAATTTATTATTGAATGCTAAGAAAACCAAGTGCTTAGAGTTTGTTCTACCTATGTTCTACCTAATGTAAAGAATATCGATAAAACTATAATGATAAATGGAGATACCCTAAAAATGGAGAACTCCACAGTTTTTTTGGGGGTGACCTTGGCCAATAAGCTTCAATGGGGCGCTCATATAGAGACACTAGCGGGTAAACTTAGCTCGGCTGCTTTTGCTGTCAGGAAAATTAGACAGTTTACCGATATTGAAACGGCTAGGCTTGTCTACTTTGCTTACTTCCACAGTGTTATGTCGTACGGCATTTTATTGTGGGGCAGAGCAGCTGATATCCAATCAATTTTTATATTGCAGAAAAGAGCCATTCGTTCTATTTATAAACTCGGATCACGCGAATTGCTTTGTGAAAAATTTAAAGAGATTGGTGTTCTTACGGTGCCTTCACAATACATATACAATAATATAATCCGAGTCGAGCTTGTATCAGTTTATACTCGAGAATCTGCCAAAAAAAATTCATTTCATGACATAATATGTCTGATATCATAAGTGGCTTAAGTTGTCCTATTCATCTATACTAATATTATAAACTAGATGATACCCGTGACTTCGTCCCTATTGGTTAAGTTTTTTGATCCCGCGGGAACTTCTTAATTTTCCGGGAAAAAAGCCTGTCCTTCCCAGGCGATGCAACCTAACTCTATACCAAGTTTCATCAAAATCGGTTGAAAAGATGGGCCGTTAAAGCGTAGAGACCTGGAAAATTAAACATTTCCCGCGGGTTTAAAAATCCGGCGCGTGTATGATAATCCGGTGCGGGTATAAAAATCCGGCGCGGGTATAAAAATATCGGGCGCGCGACTTCGTCAATACAGTAATATAAAGTTTCAACAAACGTTATTAATTGATACATTATCTTGTAGATAGGCACTTATGTAAAACACTTTCTTTACTTTCGATACGTGTAAACGGCCGTAAATCTCAGAAATAGCATCACAAAACATCATTAATCATGATATGGCACGTTCAGGTGACGTACTAGTTACTGTTATCGTAGTACATCTACAGTCTTTGACTCTATCGGTACTTGTGTAATGATTTTGCTGATAAAATTATAATATAATAGAAGTTAAAAAAAGGAAACCTGAGGCCCGATTGGCCCCATCTAAAAAAATGGTGATCATTTGAGACCCTAAAACCCTACTCGTACTGTATATAAGGAGTTCATACATGCTTTTTGACGCGCAGGCCGAGTGAATTATCCGTTTAACAAACGATAATGATTACGATTTCCTTATAAAATCGGGGGGCAGATTTTACTAAGTTTGAAAAACCGATACGTTTGCTCGGAGTTTCTTTGCAAAACAGCGCCCCGATTGTGTGAGGAAATCTAAAATTTATAATCGTTTGTCAAACGGATTATTCGACCTGTTTAGGTGAGTTCACAGATCACGGAATTGTTTCCGTGATCTGTGGGTGAGTTCATACATGCCTGCAAGTCAGAAAGCATGTATGAACTCCCTAAACAGTTCGATTAATACGTTTTAAGCTGTCAAATGATTACAGTTTGCTTAGACAATTGGGCGTCAGAAATGAAGTTGATGCTCGACGGGTTACTCGTACAAAGCATACTAGTTACATCGCTTCAATCTGTATTTTTTAAAATTGTTGACGTTCGTTTTTTGAGAATTATTATCGTATTTGTTATTTTACGAAAGATTTTACGGACGTCGAAGTACGTGACATACAACTGTAATTTTAAGTCATAGTCATAGACATAGGATTTTTTCGCTACGCGTCATAGTAGTAACTAATAACCTTCCTGAAGTGGCGATGGGCGGGGCACATAGTGCGAAGAATAGACGTAGGGGTCCTAAGGTGCTGTAATTGCGACCTCGTTCCGGAGAGCGCAGTGTTGGCAAAACCCATCGATCATTCTATGGTCGATGGCAAAATCCTACTAGATGGACGGACTACATCAAGCAAGTCGCAGTGAGCCGCTGGATTCAAGCGGTGTGAGACCGTATAGTGTGCAGAAAACCTCGCAAGGACAAGACCTTTGTCGAGTTTGTCATCGGTTTACGACGATCATGCAAAAACCATCATCATCATCGTCGTCTTAGTCAACCCTTGAGATACTCTAGCCCCTAGGGCCTAGTGCGCCTAGGCCATTTTCACGTTTAAGCCTTGGTTTGGCCCACTTCATAAGATTTTTGATGTAGGATTGTGGTTTATTTTCATTCACAGTGTTTGATTTTGATGGTTTGGTTTGTGGTAGATTCACTCAACTATTCAAAAAGTCTACTTTTTTTTTTTTTTTTTTAATCTTTTATTTTTTTTTGAGGCTTTTGCCCTTTTGGACATGTCAGCCCCATCGTACAAAAAAAAAAGTCTACTTGAAGTATACTTTTTTTGGCTTTGGCCGTGGCTGGTCACCTGAGCTAGGTAGGCATTACCCTATATACCGATATACCGGCAAAGACGTGCCGCAAAACGATTAAAGCGTTCGGGTAACTTCTATGTAAGACAGTATGCCCGTATGGCCGTGTACAAACCGATTAGGGGATTGTTTTGGAATGATTTGAAGTTATTTATTTATTTCACGTTGGACAACTTGTGCCACTTATGATATGATAAGTCAAGTCTCAACCACCGCCACCTACCACTTTTGACAACCTCCGTGGCGCAGTGTTGAGCGCTGTTGTCTTAACGTGCGGAGGTCCCGGGTTTGATCCCCGGCAGGGTCACTTTGGGAATTAATATATATATATTAATTTATCTTCTTCTTCTTCTTTGTCCTCGCCTTATCCCGTTACACGGGGTCGGCTTTTCTTACTATGCGACTCCATGTAGATCTTGTGTTCGCGTCTTCGTCATTGAGGCCGAGGAGTTTCATTTCCCTTTGAACATTTGTCATCCAAGTAGTTTGGGGTCTTCCCCTACCCCTTCTTCTTGTAGCCATGGAAAGGCACTTTTTCACCACAATAATCGTCGGGCCTACGCATTACGTTTCCGTACCACCTGAGCCTTGACTCTGATATTTTGTCGGTTATGGGTGCAACTTTAAAGCTTCCTCGTACATATTCATTCCGTACTTTGTCCTTGAGTGTTACTCCCCCCGCCCATCTCAGCATACGCATTTCCATGGTATGTAACTTCTGTTCATGGGTCTTTTTGGCCGCCCAAACTTCGCTGCCATACAGTAATGCTGGTCGTACTGCCGTTTTATAGACCTTGCCTTTAGTTCTTATTGGCATTTTTGCGTCACATAGCACCCCCGTGAGAGTACGCCACTTCATCCATCCAGATGTCGTTCTTTGTGTTACGTCCGCTTCTATAGACCCATCCTCGGAGAGAACGGATCCTAGATACTTGAATGTTTTAACTCTTGGGAGGGCCGTGCCACCCAGGGTGATGCCCGGGTCCAGTGAAGCGTTGGGGTTGAAGTTACAGAACATATAATCGGTTTTTGTCCTGCTAATGCGCAAGCCATTTTGTTCCAGCGACTCCCTCTATCTTTCTAAGTCTTCTTGTAGTTCTCGCACACTGTCAGATATAAGAACTACGTCATCAGATTACAAGAGATTCCATGGGGTTGATTTCTGGATTTTTGCCGTCAGATAGTTCATGACTACATTAAATAGCAGAGGGCTCAGTGCACTGCCCTGATGAACGCCAACTTTTACATCAAAGCTGTCAGATAGACCGGCTGCGCTTCTGACGCAGGTTTGGACGTTGTTGTACATGTCTTTAATGATGCGTATGTAGCATTCAGGTACATTGTGCGCTCTGAGCGCCTGCCATATCAATGTTCTTGGTACTCGGTCAAAGGCTTTTTCTAGGTCAATGAATACCATCCGGAGATTTTGACAATTTTTTTTAGATTTTTCCATTACCAATCTTACGGCATGAATTGCATCCATGGTTCCCTTTCCGGGTGTGAAACTAAACTGGTTTTCCGTTAGCGAGATTATAGATGCTAGACGTTCACTGAGCACTCGTTCCCAGATCTTAAGGGTGTGTGATGGAGTTTTATCCCCCGGAAGTTTCCGCACTCTCTAACGTCTCCCTTATCTTTGTAGAAGGGAACAAGTATGCTTTTTCTCCAGGCATCTGGCATTTTTTCAGTTGTTAGGATATTATTGAACAAATTAGCTAGCCAGACTCGCCCACCTGCCTTCAAGGACTTCCACAGTTCGGCTGGTATGTCATCAGGCCCACAGGCCTTGTGGTTTTTCATTTTCAGAATGGCCTTTTTGACTTCTGCAATGGTGATTTGATTTATGGGTCCTTCTATTCTCGGTTCTTCGATTTCAGCCTGACTAGGGAACTCCTCATTTAGCAGTATATGGTAATACTCGTACCACCTTTTACAGATATCTTTATCAGATGTAGTCGTATTTCGTAGTCTTAAAATCCTTCGTGTTATTATGCCTGTTTTTAGCTATTTTATATATCTCTGTGTCCGAAGCTCTAGTTGTTGATAAAGGTCCAACTCTGCATTTTCCTTCTCAATCGCAACTGATCTTCTTGCAATCTTTTTCGCCTTTTTGTACTCTAGCTCATCCTCCTCTGAGCCACTCTCTTGCCATTTCTTGAACAGGCGTTTCTTTTCTGATACAGTGGATTTGGTGTTGTTATTCCACCATTTAGCATCTTTTTCGTTATGCAGGGGACCCTTTGATAAACCCAGTGTAGTTTTCGCTTGGGTGATACAGGCATCATGAAACTTAGACCAGTTTACTGTGGGAGAGTCGTGTAATGAGGAGTCATTACTCAGATACTCAAGGACTTTATTTTTAAAATTGCTTCCCTTGCCCGTATTAAGTTCTCGCCATTTAATCCTCTCTACTCTCGGTATTTTATATTTAATTTGTCGTTCGAGTTTTAAAGCTACTAATAACAGTCTATGTTGTGATGTTAATGGTTCCCCTGGAATAACTTTGCAATCTTTAATTTGTTTGAGATTCTTTCTATCTGTCATTATATAGTCAATTTGTGTTTTGGACTTTCCACTTTTGTAGGTAATGAGGTGTTCCTCTTTCTTTTGAAAAAATGTGTTAACTACCACTAGGTTTCGAGATGCTGCAAATTCTAGTATTGTGGCTCCTTCTTTATTTTGCGTTCCTTAACCAAAGCCCCCATGATGATCCTCATATCCATCTGCGTCACTGCCTACATGCCCGTTGAGATCTCCGCAGATAATTCTTTGCTCAGTTGCCGGTAAAGCATTCATGTGTGTACACAATTCTTCCCAGAAGTCTTGTTTGTCTGTTTCAGGGCAGCCAACCTGGGGCGCGTAGACACAAACGATGTTGAGGCAGGTTTGGTTCTCCAAGGCTAATTTTACAGACATACGATGATACGGTCACTCGCTCTATTTATTTCTATTACCTTTTCGCTCAAATGTTGATCTAGAATAATCCCAACCCCATTTTTTCCACTTTCAGTACCATAATATATAAATTTAAATCTATTCCCGATTTACCGTGATTTTGCACCTTTCCATTTTGTTTCTTGCACACAGCAGACGTTGATGCGACGTCGTTCTAAGATAGCGCTTAATTCAGCACTACGTCCTGTCATCGTACCAATGTTCCAGCTAGCAAGCGAGCTACGTAGTTCGGACACTGTTACGGTGCTTTTCTGTTTAGCTCTTCCGTCGCTTTTGGGGGACGCCCTAGTATGTTTCGCAGTTCCATCATCACCAACGTCGCTTACGGGGGACGCCCTAGTATTCCTCGTGTTCTTTAATTTTTGCCTTTTCATGATAAGTATGGTGAATTGGCTTCTGTTTTACGGCCGGTTGCCACCTGACGCCAAGAGTGTAGCCCACTACGGGGCTCGGGCGCCGCCGTTGGCCCGCTAGGAGCTCATCCGCCGCCATCCCTACTGAGCACTGCACCCTGAGCACCCAGCACGCACGCAGCCTCTACTCTGCATATGTCGAAGAAGCCTACGTGCGGGGTTTGATAACGGAGTATGCATCTCCGGCCTTGTGGTCCGTTATTTCCCTCCTACCCTATGGAGGTTGGCCCTCCATCGAGCATCCCCCTATCCGCCACCTGGGGACGCGTCGTCCTCTAGGGAATCAGGCTACCCCGAGGAGTATATATATATATATTAGTTTATAATTTCGGAATTTTCCCTGGTCTGGCCTAGTAGGAGGCTTCGGCCGTGGCTAGTTACCACCCAACCGGCAAAGACGTGGGTTTAATATAACTGCCATGCCCCTAACAGGTTAGCCCGCTACCATCTCTGCATCATCAGTTACCATCAGGTGAGATCGCAGTCAAGGGCTAACTTGTAGTGGATAAAAAATAAATAAAAACCGCACCGGTTCGGAAAATGATTCTACTGAGAGAGGCCGGCAAGAAACTCAGCAGTTGCTCTTTACACAAAAAGAAAATGTTACCCTTTATATTCAAACATAATTATTTTAGACTATAGATTTAATATAAAATAATATCCTTACCAGGTTATCCTGCTACCATCTCAGAACGTCACTTATCGAGGTAAGATCGCCATCAAGGGCTAACTAAAACTTGTAGTAGAATAAAAATAAAAGAACTATTTGGTGGCATCGTTTTAGACCCACCATAATTCCAGTGACGTGACTGGTGGTGCGGTGGGTCCGTTAGCGTCTGATATAGGTATATGATTTCCTATTGGGTCCAATGATACGCTTTCCTTTTAGCCCTTTCAGCAGCCTGGGACTATTGTTTTTCGAACTACGTTTATTTTTTTAAATATATAGGCTAACGCTTTCCCAACCATGTAGGTACGTAGTGCACGCAGTTCACAGCCGGTTGACTGTTGAGCTATGTCGATTGTCGGTTACTCTGGTTCGCCTTCGGGTTTCGTAGTTTCAACGACGAAATTTTGCTAATCTTGCAATGTCATGCGAAATCCTTAAGATTGTTTTTTTATTGTGATGTACCTAGTATTAAACAAATAAGCTGTCTGTTTTTTTAATAGCTTTATTTGAAATATGATCCAGTTCTATAGGTACCGGATTAGATTCTTTGAATTACTATCGTTAAATAGGTACTTGTTCGGTCCTTTACATTGTTCGCCATTGATATTCCTGTCAGGTAAAGAACTATTGTGTGAACCTCCACGTGTGAGCAATTCTGAAATACTCGCGCAGAATTTCTGGAATGATCCGGTCGAAACCAACTCTACTATTACCACTTTCGAGCTTTTGACAAAAGTAGAGGTTGTAAAAGTTCGCGGATTTTTTATCTAGTCTTTATTGATATCAATTTTACTAGGTACTACATACGATTTTATAAGGAGTAAGTACGGGCAAACATTGTGAAATTGATGTGTTTACTGTTTATGCAAAACGGAATTTTCACGTGATAATGTACCTACTTACGTAGGTACTACACACTGAAAGTTACAAAACAAATCAGATTGAAAAGAGCTCGCCAATTGGTGAGGTGGTGACGTCGGCGCGTCCTTGCGATCCTCGACGTCGCGTCGGCTCCAACGTGTCGTCACTAGTCAGTAGTCACTGCCTCGGCGCCGCCACTTCGGCCCTCCTCGGCTTCTCGGCGAAACGAAAACTATTCGAACCGCGTTACCGAGCGCCCCACCGTGCTAACTCCTCGCTGATCGCTCCATTGCCGACTTGACCGCAACAGTGGAAACACGTACGCGCGGCCGAACGAACTTTTCCTCGCGAAAAAAAAACCAGTGTTAAGCACCAACTCACTCAGCGGCCAAAAAAAATTCCAAGACGGCCAACGAAAAATTATTGCACGTAAAGCGAAATATACAGCGCGGCAGTTGACGTCGCGACACGCTTTCAGTACATAGTTTCAGTAAAAGGAAATTTTGAAGAAAATAGTTTTTTTTGTGGCACCGGGAACGGACCGAAGATGTCGAAAAAACAACTTCACAACCAAGCAGCAATACCGTTAGCTCCGGCGGTGTTTAAGGTAAGGAGTCTACTATTTTAAGTATTTCTAGTAGGTGAATTATTGCGAATTGATATTTTCCGTGTTGATTTTACTCAACTGAATTTCAGAGTGCTGTGCGATTATTCACAAGTTTGTAATAAAGTTTTATTGGACTTCTATACCTACACATTTAGGGCAGATTTTGTTCTGTCGCTGAACAAAATTGTAGAGACGAATATATTTTCAATTTGACTGATTTGTAATAATTTTGTGATCTATTAACTGTCATCAAGTCAAAATTATTCTTCAGTTATTATTCATTTTGCAGCGATTGAAAATCGGCGCTCGGATTAATATAATTTTTGATATGTGAGTAACTACTTACCGGTGCCTTAAGCCTAATCTCTAGAAACACGTAGGTACGAGTATTTCTTGGCCGAAACTTTTCTCACAAGATTTTCTTTAAATAAAAATCCAGTACGATTGCTGTGCGATTTATTGCTATAGTATCTATCATACACATATTATAAATGCGAAAGTGTGTTTGTTTGTTGGTTTGTCCGTCGATCACGCCGCATTAGAGCAGAGCTTATTGACGTGATGTTTTGCATATATACCTAGTTGTAGCATGGGTTGAGGACATGGAGTGTGACATGGGCTATTTTTTGTCTCGGGTCACGGGCATCAGCTAGTTAGAAAATAAATTAAGATAAAATAAGCATACTTATTCCTTTCCTAATGTCTTTAGATGATAATACATAACACTTGATGTAACTAAGACGTTACGAACCCGATTGCAGCGCCCCCTACCGGGTCCAATTGTGAATACAAACCATCCCGGGACCCACTCAAACACCCACAAAAAATTAAAATCGGTCAAGCTGTTTCTGAGTTTTAGAGATTCTAACGAACAGCATAAATAGAATTTAGGTACGCTAAGTCCTATTGTAATGAATGTGTTTGTATAGTACCTGGAAAACCGGTTTTTTTTTGGTAAATCGTGTTTTTTGGAAATTATATTTACCTAAATACGAATTACATACTGATGAAATATGAATAATATTTTTCGATCTTACCGACATAATAATAAAAAAAATAATAAAAGTTAGTTATTTTTCACAAAAGAAGGAACTTGAAATAATCAGACTGGAGACATGTTGACTCGGACCGCGGTCTTCTGGGTCGCCCGATTTTCCACCTGAGCTATTATAATTTTGTAGATGGTGGCGAAATTTACCTTCGTAATCTAATGATACCTATTGTTGGAGCTTTTCATTGAGTGAAAACACGGATAAAAAGTCACTTTCTAAAAATGAATCCTAGCTAGATCGATTTATCGCCCCGAAACCTCCATTTCATGAAAATTGTTGGTGCCGTTTCCGAGACTCAGTTTATATAATATACTATATACCTGCCTCTGCCTCTGCCTCGTTTGTCTAGTGGTTAGCATGTTCGACTGCGGCCGACGAGGTCTCGCTCGAGTTTGAGTCCCGTCCCGAGTCGGGCCAAAACAAATATTGGGGTTTTCTGGCAAGAAATTCTCAGTAGGTACTAGCCCGGAGTTAAGAAGTTTTTTGTTTTATTTTTTTATCCACTACAAGCTAGCCCTTGACTACAATCTCACCTGATGGTAAGTGATGATGCAGTCTAAGATGGTAGCGGGCTAACCTGTAAGGGGCATGGCAGTTATATTAAACCCATACCCCTTCGGTTACTTCACGGCATCGTACCGGAACGCTAAATTGCTTGGCGGACTTTGCAGGTAGGGTGATAACTAGCCACGGCCGAAGCCTCCCACCAGGCCAGACCAGGGAAAATTCAGAAATTATAAATTCCCAAATTGACCCTGCTGGAGATCGAACCCAGGACCTCCGCACGTTAAGGCAACAGCGCTACACACTGCGCCACGGAGGTCGTCAAGTTGGCGGTGTTTCACCCCCGTGCCTCGGAGAGCATACGTTAAGCCGTCGGTCCTGCGCCTGATCTTCCTCCGGTCATGTCGGATTTTCCGTCCCATCGAGCTATGAGACTAAAGGAACAGAGAATGCACCTGTGTTCGCGCACACACACAAGTGTGAGTGCCATCTAGGCATCTGGCTAATCTCTCTGGAGATTGGCCGCCGTGGCGGAAATTCGGTCCGGAGTATATTATTATAATATATATATATATATATATATATTGCTTGTTTAAAGGTATTAGATAAATGTAAAGTCGGTATTGAAACCTCATACCTAGGTAACACTGAAAATGTTTAGAAAATGAAAAACGGCTTAATGTAGAAAGTTGCCAACACTTTTATTGTTTATCGAAATAATCTCCGTTCCTCTCTTCACATCGTCGCATTCGATGGAACCACTGAGAAAAGCAGTGGGCCCATTCTTCCTTAGGGGCTTCTTCTATGGCATTTTCGTACGCTTTCACCGCATCTTCAGGGCTCGTAAAGCGAATACCTCGAATTTTATCTTTAGTTCTTGGGAATAAATAAAAGTCGCAGGGCGCCAGGTCAGGACTGTATGGCGGATGACTCACTATATCGACACCTGCCATAGTCAAATATTCAACAGTCCGTTTTGCGGAGTGTGCTGAAGCATTGTCGTGGTGAAGGAGGATCCTGCTCCGAGGGCGCTGCTGTCGAATTTTTTCCAAGACAACAGGCAAACAGCGATTGACATACCAGTCTGCAGTAGGTAACTGTCCTTCCGTCTTCTAGCACAACTGTCGCGAAATGACCTTTCCGACCAAAGAATGAGGCAATCATCTTTTTTCCTTGACTTCTTCCTTTCTTTACCTTAGTTGGCCGATCCTCGAAAGGAAACACCCACTGAGCTGATTGTCTTTTGGTTTCGGGTTCGTAGCAATATATCCAGCTGTCATCACCAGTGACGATGTCAATACAGCATTTGAGTCACCGCCGTTGAACTTATCTAACATTTGGCGACACCAGTCCACGCGAAGGTGTTTCTGCAGCCTGATTCTGTAACTCAGTGGCTATCAAAGAGTGAAAGCCACTGACATATATATTCTTTATCCATTGAAGGTTTGCTATGAAAACTTAATTTTTATTTCATAGCAAACCTTCAATGGATAAAGAATATATGTCAGTGGCTTTCACTCTTTGATAGCCACTGAGTTACAGAATCAGGCTGCTGGTCGTCGGTTAAAGTATGGGGAATCCATCTGGTACAAAGCTTCCTGGCGCGTAAATGTTCGTGTAATATTTTTTGAACTTGACTCATACCAATGCCTAGGCTTGCCCGTATCTGCTGATAGGTCACTCTCTTATCTTCCTCTATCATGCGTCGCACAGCACTGATGTTATCTTCAGTAGTCGCTGTTAAAGGACGTCCCTCACGCGGATCACCATTGAGATTGCTACGTCTACGCTTAAACTCGTTAAACCAATTGTAAATAGTGGCACGAGATGGGGCTTCATTAAGAAATGCATTAGCATTTCTTAATATCGCAGCCTATCATAGCTTTGTTGTTGAGTAAGCTCACAACGAAATTCATAATAAATAATTGACCGAAAATTTTCTCGCGTTACGTTCATTTTCACATGTAACAAGAGTTTTAGATTTGCCGCCAATCACAAAAACAAATGACAAATGAATGCAATATACTACATTAGGTTACCAAAGAGTTCTAAAATTGAAATTCAAAAAAAGTTTTCATTAGCAATGTTTCTAACTGGCCAGTTCTAAACATTTTCAGTGTTACCCACGTACGTATAAACATACGGATTGACCGTGGAGTTAATTGACCATGGTCAAGTCAAGGTGTTCTTATTATTCCTGGAATGGTAGAGCTTAAGGTGACTCTTTATGTAGAAACCTAGGTATTTAACTCTCGGTATCTATACTGATTAATTAATAATTAATTAATTAATTATTAAATATTCGCATTTATACTAATTATTATAAATGCGAAAGTTTGGATGGATGGATGAATATTGGTTACTTCACGCTAGAACGGCTGAACGGATCTGGATGAAATTTGGCACAGAGATGGATTAAAGAGTTCCCGTGGAAACCAAAAAAATATTCTTTGATACTTTTTTAACAGGTAGACGCGGCGGGCTAACTACTATTATAGGTGTTTCACCTAAGATATTCGAAGTCGTCGCAGTTGTTAATTATTGTAATGTTATAGTTACGTTGTAATGTAATGTTATACTTGTGCTTCAATTCGAAGTAGGTAAGTTTCTCCGTTTTCTACTCATTGTTTTCATGATTCCTATTTTTGTTGGTTTAAAGCAAGAGTCTTTTATTGCTAGTATGCTAGTATCCACATTCCACAAGTTAAATGCGAGTATAGGTACAAGCAATAATTTACACTTGCAGAAATCCCCTCTGGCAAGACAACATCCGTGGCGCAGTGTTGAGCGCTGTTTGTTGTCTTGACTTGCAGAGGTCCCGGCCCCCGGGTTCGAACCCCGGCAGGGTCAATTCGGGAATTTATAATTTCTGAATTTTCTCTGGTCTGGCCTGGGGGGAGGTTTCAGCCGTGGCTAGTTACCACCCTACCTTCAAAGACGTGCCGCCAAGCGATTAAGCATTCCGGTACGATGCCGTGTAGAAACCGAGTAGGGGTAAGGGTTTAATATTATATAACTGCCATGGCCCTAACACGTTAGACCGCTCCCATCTTAGACTGCATCATCACTTACCATCAGGTGAGATCGCAGTCAAGGGCTAACGTGTAGTGGATAAAAAAAACTTTCAACACTTGCAGTAAGTCAATTTCTGCAAATTTCTGATAGTTCCGCAATTTCCTTTTCCATAAATGATTTATGATTTATGATTAAAATGCTTCTCCGCGTTTAATTTCTTGGGAATATTTTATTTTACAAATATTGGCCGAAGGTGTTCTTGATTTGTGAAGCATATTATGCGCCTCAATCATCCTAGTTGAAAGTTAAAACGAATATCTAATAGGTTCCCAATGTAGAGTTTTACACATCCATTATTGTTTGTAGACATTTTGTTAACGAATAGGGAAGGTCTTCATATTTGAAACGCATGCTAGGTGAGTAACAAGCACGTTGAAGTCTATCATCTTAATTGAAACGTATAGTACATCAATTATGTAGAATTTACACGCACTCACCGTAAGGCTTACTTCATATTACACGCGTCCAGTTCGTGATATACAGTAATGCATTTCACTAAAATACGAGTACTTGAGGCAGAGACATCATTAAAGATTAATTATAACGGAATGTATTTGACGTAGACTTCAATATGCCAGTTTATAACAAAATTCATTCAAATTAAAGCAATAAGTCAATTTGTCTATTTGGAAATTTAAAGGAAATTTAAAAAACTTGACCACGCGGTCGTAGTCGCGGGAATCAGCTAGTATAATATATAAGTGAATCCATGCACCAAAGTGTCCAAGAAATACCTACCTAGCTAGCACCACGAAGACGGAGATACGCTATTTTTTATCCCGGGAGTTAAAATTCCCACGGGACGGGAATGTAAGACCCTAACCAGTAAGTAGCCACTGCGTGTATAGTAGCCGGGGTGGGTCAGCATATCCATACTAATATTATAAATGCGAAAGTGTATCTGTCTGTCTGCTACGCTTTAACGGCCAACTGTTTAACCTATTTTGACGGGTACAGAGACAGGTTACATCCCGGGGAAGGAGTAGGTGCGGACATAGGCTACCTACTTTTTAACCCGGAAAATATCCCAAATAAATATCCAAATATCCCAAGTTCCCATGGAATGTTCAAAAGGCTTGAACCATTATGCTATAATATGCCTACTTAAGTACATTAAACAACGTGGGATTTCAAATAGTGTTAACAAGGGTTTCCTTAAGAAAAAATGTTTTCTAAGATCAATAAATTATCACTTGCCTACTTCAAAATATAATTCAAAATTGGTAGCCAAATTTTGACTTCACTCGTGCTAAGCCGTGTCGGCTCGCTACTCGCTAGCTAGTAGGTATAATTTGAAAAGGAGAAGGTACACATTTGAAACGAACGTCTTTACTAAATTCCATAAGTAGTCCATAGAACCTAACAGCGAAAAACGAAAATACGTTCCATTCGAAAATTTTCTTTGCAGGCTGCAAAAGTCATGCAATAGAGCTTGTTTTCCCGTAAGAAGAAGTATCTAGTTTCATTTTACATTATCAACTGCTCAATTACAAAAAGTTGGTTAGTCATGGCTGTAGTGATGTAATATGTATTTAGATTAATACACGGAATTCAAAATCGCTGGTATAGAAGTGGCGAACTTGCTGCGTGGATTCTGAAAACAGATGTAAATATTCAAATAAATGTACGGCTTATCTCATTAAAAAATGTAGTGTGACGTCACTTTAACTTAGGTTTAGGTTTGACTTAGGTTTTATAAAAATTTAAAATCCAATGAGAACTGTTTAATAATGTTTACCCAGAATAAAAGGTATCTTATGATCGTCCGACGGACGCATCATGCGAACTATTTTTTTCCAAATTTCGTTAAAATATAAGTGGTAGAGGAAAGTTACTTTCGCATTTATTAATATTAGGTACTTAGATGAATTAAGGATGCATATAATGTCACCGTAAAATTGTAAAAACCGTTAGATTATAATCTAACGTTTTCTATCCTGCGAGTATTGTAAACTGTCAAAAGATTTTGAACCATTCAATGTTCTGAGTATTAATTTTTGAAATATTTATTATATTTACGTTTTCTTGTCTCTTTCTTGTACAGTTCGCGCGTGAGTTGAATGCAGAGTAAATGTATGTATCACCATACATTTACTCTGCATTCAACTCGCGCGCGATCTTTAGGTTAGGTTAGGGTTTGACATAAATATTAGGTTCTATCGGGTTAATATACTTAATAGACTACAATTTACCGAAAAATATGCGTCATATTGTAAGCAGTATGTTACGGTTCCCAATCTGTCGACAGTTTACAATCTATCCTAGTTTTTACAATTTTACGGTGACACATACATTTGACATTGCAAAGTCTTGGTACCTATTTAAAACAGCCGATATGGGTGCCATTTCTATCACATTATTTAGCATTCCCAGATCAATTCCTTCAGACACAATAGATCATTGAAATGAGTTTAGCATCTCAATAGTCAATACGTATGGTATGATATTGTGAAAGTTTTATGTGGATTTTTATATCTACGAGTATATATATACGTACATAACTAGTGGTTCGCCCAAACAGACACCTCGCGGTATCCAGAAGATAGTTTTAACTAATGCGCGCTCATCTTTACGTTCATAGACATCAGTACTATCAGTAGACTATTTTTTTATTCCACGTAAGATATGGGGCTTTAACGTGCTTTAACGTCTATTATTTGTAAGCACAAACGAAACAACTTTTACAGAGCGCCATCTCACATCATTGTGAAGTTCTGTTAAAAATACTGAAGCTCATTAAAAATTAAATAATTTCGTTTCCTTCTAATATTTATCTAATTTTAGTATTTGTTGTTCAAGTACAGGTTATAATTCAAATAATTGATCAAGTTTCAGGCTCAGCCTTTCAGAAAATTGGGAGTTCTGAGGTCAACTTTGGACGTTAGAAAATCTCCACTTTGAAAGCCCAATTCGTCAATTTTAGGGGGAAAATTAAAAAAAATACTTTTGGACTCTATTCCTAATAGTGATGTGCCGGATCGTTAAAAATGCATATCCGCGGATACGGATATTTGGTGTCAAGATCCGCGGATACGGATACGGATTTTAACTTTTTTACTCAATCGGTGTCGGTGCGCGTGACCTTGTAAGTTATAACACACTACGATAAATGTTTGGAATATAAAGGTGCCAAATAATTGATTTTAAGAAATAAAAAATTATCTGAATGGAATTTAATAGTTTTTCATTGCTACCTAATCACCTATATATAGAATTTCATCTTTGTATTGGAAATTAGTAAGGAAAAAAATCCGTCAAAAAAGTAACGGATACGGATCTTTCTTCACCCGTGGATATCCGCGGATACGGATACGGATATCCGGCACATCACTAATTCCTAATTATCTTTAAAATGCTGCGATGATATACCGCAAGTCGCAACTCTATGTAACGCTATAAAAAATATTTTACTTCGCATTCGCTTCTATTTATTTAATCGTATGGCGTTTGGTACATAATAAGCGTTTTTATAAAAAGAACGCTTATTTCGCCTGCAAGTTCGTCGCTCGTTTAGCACCACCCAGGGGACACGTGCAGGGAGGTAGAAGGTAGCTCCTGCGGACGTGAGCGACGGGGCATCCCTATATATTCGCTTCTATGAGAGCCTGGAAGCCATCGGTTTACATATTATATTTAAATTTGAAGTAATTACGTTCTGTAATTCAGAAGTTATAAGACTCTGACAGACGGACTGACGGACGGACAAGTGCAAATTCACTCAAGTAGACTTTCGCTTCGCTCGGTCAAAAATACTTGAACTGACTGATCTATTTAATTCAGTACGCACAGCTAGCTGCAGAGGTAGTGGGGTTAGAAACTTGTCATTTTTAAATGGATTCCTTCACGGTAGATAGTATATATAATTTTTAAAAAAAGCCAAGTGCGAGTCGGACTCGCGTACCTAGGGTTCTGTACAAACCTGTAGGTATATTATAAGTAAAAGCTGTGGTATTTTTATTGCTAAATTTTAAAATTATAAAAAATATTTTTATTGTAATGTGATGTAACTAAAAATTTATGCTTTTCGCAATTTTTCCTTTATCTGTGCTATGCGACGTTGCTTCGTACCAAATTTCAAGATTCTGAGTTCACGGGAAGTACCCTGTAGGTTTTGATTCTCTTGCGAGCGTCGAAAATTTGCAGCATAAACGGCTGTATCTTTTGATTTCGTTAGCTAAGAAGTTTGATTTTTTCACAGTTTCAAGTTACAGTAGTCTTGAAAATTTTATATGAATTTCAGCTTGATACCTCCATGCGTTCTGAGAAAAAGGGTTTTGACACACAGACGGACGGACAACAAAGTGATCCTACGATCCTCGTATAAGGGTTCCGTTTTTTCCTTTTGAGGTACGGTACCCTAAAAAAGTGTATGTGTACAATTCACACACGGTAGGAGTGAGACTTCAGAAGTGTATAAATATGTATAGCTTGTATGTAATTAATACAACTTGTACTCTATCTCATTCTCTCAAAGGCTACATCCTATTATGAATATAATATTTGTCTCTTTTTAGTGTCGCTTTTTTGTTTCATCAAATCAAAACGATTCTAATGAAGTTTCACTTCAAAAAATAAAGTCTATGGTCCCCTCTATGGCGAGACACTAGATAACCTTCTATAGGCCGACCGTTTAACTCGCGTATCGCCTGCGCCGTAAGAAGTGACTATGTATTAAGTATTCGAGACTATAACCTATCTATATATGACAAATTTCATCCAGATACGTTCAGCTGTTCTGGCGTGATTGAGTAACAAACATCCATCCAAACTTTTGCATTTATAATATTAGTAGGTATAGATAGTATAGTTAAGATTATTTGTGAAATGGTGATAATAATAATAAAAAACCCCGGCTGAGTTTGTTGTGCTTGTGGGCTCTTCTCAGACCAGGGCGCGTTTGGAACCCTCGTAGCTTTAGTTTTAAGATACCGTTACACATTATCACCATCATGCTTTATAAGTAAGTAATTTTTAGACGACAATAAGTGTACCTACAGTGTACCTATATTTAATAAATGACTTGAATCTTGAATCTAGAAGAAGTATAGAGTAGTACCTAATTAACTAAATTAATTAACGTAATAAATAAAGATAGAATATAAGTCGCTCGCTATAAACTAAATAACAGCCATACACATAATTATTATCACATAACGCACGTAAATACCCACAGCTTATTCAGAATAGGAAAATGTTTGTGCTATAATTATTAATCACTATTTGCACTGTAATTGAAACCAATGTTCGTGACGTTTTGCCTACTTGTTTACAAGTACAAGACAAGTAGACAAAACGTCCTTAAGTGCCTTAACCTATTATTATGAAAACAAATGTTATAGTGATATTAGGTATAATGTCCTCGTTATACATGTAGGTACTATAAGCATAGAATCCATAGATTTTATACTAATTTACATGTGAAAGTGTGTCTGTTTGTTATCTATGCTTTCACGACCCATATGTTCAATCGATTTTGACCGACTTTGGTTCAGACTACAGAGATAGGTTGCATTCAAATTCAAATGCTTTTTTATTCAAATAAACCTTTACAAGAGCTTTTGAATCGTCGAGTGACTCTACCACTGGTTCGGAATGCCATTCCTACCGAGAAGAACAAGAAAGAAAATCGGTGGTTGCTCTTTTGAAAAAAAAATTACAATTTCAATAATAATATTGTGAGCAACAACAAATGAATCGGATGCTCGATGCACGCCATCGAAATAGAACGAACTAAAATTCTACATCAAATGATGCACGCACACATTTCCAATTTCCAATTTTATTTATTAACAAAGAAATTTTTACATAATCCATACTTCCATACTAATATTATAAATGCGAAAGTGTGTCTGTCTGTCTGTCTGTCTGTCTGCTACGCTTTCACGGCCCACCTGTTGAACCGATTTTGATGAAATTTGGTACAGGGGTAGATGGTATCCCGGGGAAGGACATAGGCTACTTTTTATCCCGGAAAAATAAAGAGTTCCCGCGGGAATAAAAAAAAACTGTCTCTTCACCCGATTTTGATAAAATTTGGTACAGGGGTAGATGGTTTCCCGGGGAAGGACATAGGCTACTTTTTATCCCGGAAAATTAAAGAGTTCCCGCGGGAATCAAAAATCTTAATCCACGCGGACGAAGTCGCGGGAATCATCTAGTACATGATATTTAAAAAACCAAAATGCACGCGGACGAAGTCGCGGGCATAGTCTAATATACTTAATAAATTTTAATACTGTACTCTCATGTAAATATTTGATCTTCAATTCGCTGAAAAAAAAAGTTATAGCTTTTTGTGTAACTATAGATAAAATTATAGTCAGTAGTCGACCTGGTTTCTTCAGGGTTAAAATATAATTCTTACATGATAACAAATGACTTAAAAACTCGGAAGCAACATGGGCTTTATTTTAAGGTCACTGCAGAGATGGATCGAATACCGGTATGTCCGAGTCCAGAGGCCATACTGATATTATTTCATTATTGTTGACTTTCGTGTTTTAGCAGTATTGCCCCTGAAGACCTGCCCCCCGATTGTGGAAGGCAGTCGTCATCGTTTGTCAAACGTATAATATTCGACCTGTGTAAGGACTGCAGTTCATACACACATCAAAAAGCATGTATGAACTCCTTAAACAGTTCGAGTAAATACGTTTTAAGCTGTGTAATGTCTACGCTATTAGACAATAGGGCCTGGGAGGACGAGGCCACAAAAAATATAGGTAAAAACAAATACTTGATGATGCCTGCGATTTCATTCGCGTGGATTACGGCTTATGAATAATCCAGTGCGAACTCTTCGATTTTACGGGATAGTTCATACTTCATAGTAGGTACCTAATTAAAAAATACATCCAAGTCTGTTCAGGCATTTAGAAGTTGGGGTGCAATAAAGAAACTCACATACATAAATACATGCATGTATATGTATAATATGTCACCGTAAGATTGTAATCTAACGTTTTATATCCCGCGAGATTGTAAACTTTCGAAAGATTGTACACCGTTCAATGTTCTGAGTATTAATTTTTGAAATATTTATTGTACCTATTTACGTTTTCTTGTCTCTGTCTTGTACAGTTGCAATGGACCTGCATTGGATAAAAATATATATGTCAGTTTATTTTTTCGATAGCCACTGAGTTAGAGATGGTTAATGGGCTACAGAGGTGATTATGGTCGTTATGGTGTATTTTAATTGGCCGATAATATCGTCACCGATATCGGACCACTGAAATTTAATGCAGCTACCACGTATGACGCTTTTTCATTGACCGACACGACACAGATATATCAGCGTTGATAATGTGTGTTCCGTGTGTAGGTGCCCCGTGCCGACTGCCGACATCGTTATCGTGTCGGCTAATGAAAAGGCGGCCTTACACTGCATGTTATCGTTTCTATAATACGTGATAAGGATAGATTAATTGAACGTAGTGCGCCGGGAAAGAGATGGCACTAAAGGAATGTTGGTCGCAACGGGACAAAATCAAACGAATAAATACACTTTTAAAAATGATCTGATATTTATTCAAATATTCCTTATAGAAAATTCTATCTTTTCCTCTTGAAACTAAAAAAACACTATTTTTTTTGAACATTTCCTGCAAAATTTTTAAAAGAATTTAATTTCGTTTTCACCATGGAAAACTTTTGGGAAAATCTAAGCCCAAGATGTGATACTTATACAGTGGTAGGTAAGGTTATTTGTTTAAAAAAATATATATTTAAATTTTGAAAAGATTTTAGAAATAACAGACGGAGTCGGAGCAATGAGCTAGTTGAAAAATAAATTAGTGATTTATCATAGTTATTATTACTTATTCTAGTTTTGTTCACTAGAGGTAATTTACCGATCTACACTTAATATGAATCATGTACATAGGTGCATTGTATTTGTAAAATGTTTTTTTTTAATCCCATAAATAAATAACTATTATAAGATTAACTTTTGCTAAAGATTACGCAGATATAGCATTTTTCTAAGAAATCTATATTACGAAGAAAACATTTCAAGCTAATGCAATATATTTCACATTTTTCCGCAACTCCGTAGCGAGGCAAGCGCGGAAAATTACCAAAGCATTGAAATGCCACTTTAAATTTATCAACATTCAATGATTCAGTCGCTATAAATCATGTTTAACTGTCATTGTTTTCCGTTACCTCAATTTATTGGTTAGCCTAAATGTTTTTTTTTTCCTTTTTATTGACTACTAGCGAAGTAGGTAGTCATAAAAATAAGATCTAGCTTAACCTGTGAGCTTAACTAATTTGCTTATGAATAGTTTTATTGTAACCTAAACTTATAATTTATCTTATGTATTATAGCCCGTAGGCTAGATGGTATTAGACAATAAAGTTCCCATTATATTGTAATGGAACTATAAGGTAGGAAAAACAAAAATCTTATTGTACTGAAGAAATTGTCAATTTACGTAGGTATCTAGTATTTCTTGAGAAACTTAGTGTAGTTAACACGTGTTCTTTTAGCACTTACACTACACTGTCATTTAATTCACTACGCACTATCTCAAAAGGATTAGTCCTTGTTACTCACTAGTCTCACTAGTTGCGTTACGTCGAGCCGCTGGATCGTGGGCTTTGGCAAATTTAATTTTTTCGACGTAGGTATTCAATATTGAGGTCCCGATGAATATCGTCATTTCTAATGTACCAGGGCGCATTTACAAATGTTGAATCTATTTAAAATATAAATAAATTGTGTTTTGCATTTTAATTGAGAAGACCATAGACGCGCGGTACCTACTGTGAATCGTGCATACACGCGGTACAAACTTGTACCACCAACTATCATGAATTAACTAAAAATAATCTATTTCCATATACACCCACCACCACCACCACCACTACAGCCCACTAATGTCCGCTGCTGGACACAGGCCTCCACTCTCATATGAGAGAGGGAATTAGAGCTTAGACCCACCACGCCGCTCCAATGCGGACGGGCGGGCTTTAGACTATTATCATGTTAGTGATATACAGTATACACCCATTACCAACAACAGAGCTGGTGCGGCGTGTGAAGCGGCTGAAAAAGCTAAAGCATGCAAATACAGGGGTCTAGGCTCCGAATATGATTTTGTCCCATTCGGTGTCGAGACCCTTGGTCCGTGGGGTCCTAGCGCTATAAGGCTTTTTAAGGAAATAGCAAAAAGGTTAGTCGACATCACAGGAGACCGAAGAGCTGGCAGCTACCTCGGACAAAGAATTAGTCTAGCTATTCAAAGGGGGAACGCTGCCAGTATCTTTGGAACCTTGCCTAAAGGGACTCCTTTTAATAATATATTTTAAATATTATATTATTATTTATTTATTTTTAAGATTTTTAGATGTATTGTGATTATTTAAACTTTAAACCTAATAAAGCTAACATATTAAAAAAAAAAAAAAAGTATACACCCATGATAATTCAAATCATTTTCTCATCTTATAAGTTATTCATCTCTTTTTTTAAAGCTTGTCTCACATGGCTGTCTATATATAGGTACGTTTTTATTAATAATTCTCAAGCTACGGTACCTACCCACGGGCCACGATATCGTCCGCGTGGTATCAGTTTTTTAATCCACGGGAACTCCTAAATTTTCCGGGATTAAAAGTAGCCTACCTATGTCAGTGTCACTCTCCATTCTCCAGGTTCTCAACTATAACTACCCATGCAAAAAATCACGTCGATCCGTTGCCCTGAATGCAGCGTGATTGAAGGACAAACCAACAAACAAACACACTTTCGCATTTATATTATTTGTTTAAGATGATAAGGAAAACGTGTGTCACTTATGATAAATCAGGGCTCTACCACGGAAAGCATTGAAGAGCCGACAAGAAGTACGGCGTTTTATCGTCTAGGGTTTCAGAACGCTATGAAGTTTCATAATAAAACTCTATGTACTTATAAATATAAAGTCTTAAAAAGCCAGGATAATAGTAGATTGCTCGTACTAGAGATAAAGAACGTTATAAAGTTTCATCATAAAATTCAATGTACCTAGGTATCTATGAAGACAGTAAAAGCGTCACTTGCAAGTAGATTCACTTTCTCGTTAGTCGTGTGATTTGATTTCGTATCAACAAGCGACCTTTCCTACCGGAGAAGAGCATTCAAGAACCTCTGCGTTTTTTTAAACTATGAAGTTTTATCATAAAACTCTATGAATGTGGTAAAGGCAGTTTCTCTACAGCCAGAAGCCACACCGTTTCCTGGTACTAGGGTCTTAGAATGCAATAATAAATACATAATAAATAATAAATAAATCATTTATTGTCCATAAAAAATATTACAATCGCTAGGTTTAGCGTCTGATGCCTAAGATAAGTTTGAAACTCGTGTTATAGGCATCAGTGCTTTCCCCTTACAATGGACAAACATGTCAAAACAGACAACAAGATGTGTGTGTGAGTGTGGATGTGTGAGTGCGTGTGTATGAATGTGTGTGTGTGTGTGTGTGATTGGTTGAGTTGACATTAAGTATATTTTATCTTTATGTGTGTTACTTTAAAATTATCAGTAGGTAAGTTCTATGTGCTATCATACGTAACTGTAAGTTCTTGTAACCACTTTTTTACAATATTTTTACATTTACGTAAGAATTAAAAGGCGATATATTTAATTTATTATTAATAATATTGTATAGGAAGCCGCCAAGAATAACAGAAAATAAGAAACAGTAGAAAAATTTTTGAGAGAAACGGGTATTACAATGACGGATTTTATTTTATTTTATTTTTCCTTCTCTTCGTTTGTAGCTCTTCCAGTACAGACATATCCACATGTTTATGTTGTTTTGAAATTACGCTTAGTATAAATAGTTGCCTGACAGTAAGAACTTCAGCAATGAAGTTTCATCATAAAAATATCTCTATGCATGGGTACAAAGTCTGTAAAGGCGTACTCGCAGTCGGCAGTTTCTCGTGACCTCTAGCCATTAGCCGCGGCGCGAGGTGCGAGCGCTGCGCAGGCGGCGCGGCGGCGGATCGTCGCTCCGCTTCAACGAATTCCCAATTCACCGCACTCGCAAGGCGCGGGCGGTGGAAAATTCCATCGCCCCTCCCCCGCGCTCGCTCCCCGCACTCACACTAGCGCAGCGCCCTCATACCGGCTGCGAAGATAACGCGCCTGCTAGGGCTGACACAGTCATGCTTATTTTATCATAATAATAATAACGTCCTCTCGACCGAATTTCGGCTACGGCGTGGCCAATCTTCACAGAGATTAGCCATCTGCGCGGGATATATTATAGTGCACAAGTGTTTGCGCCAACACAGGTGTACTCTCCATTTCCTCACTCTCATAGCCCGATAGGACAGAGAATCCGACCGAGATCGTTCAAACGTAGGACCGACAGCTATACGTGCTCTTCGAGGCACGGAGTGAAACACCCCCAACTTCCTAATTGCGGGCTAGAATTCTACTAGTGACTTCCTTCCTTTTAATCAGTGAAGGAATTTCTTGAGCTTAAAATTCATAAGGCGTAACCATTTAATGACTTTTATTTATTTATTTAAGCTATTAATTAAGTATTGAACGTTGGAGTGAATTTTATTTATTACTAGCTGATGCCCGCGTGGTTCAAGTTTTTTTGATTCCCGCGGGAACTCCTTAATTTTCCGTTATAAGAAGTAGCCTATGTCACTCTTCAGGTCTTCAGATATACCCATGCCAAAAATCACGTCGATCCGTTGCTCCGTTCCGGCGTGATTGAAGGACAAACAAACAAACCAATAAACCAACAAACAAACACACTTTCGCATTTATAATATTAGTATGATAGTATGATAGTATGATTATGATTGATTACTAATGATTTAAATATTGTAAGTATTAATTAAGTAGGTACTTACATAATTTCTAAATTTGCACGTCAACATTGACGAAACATGTGTGGACTACTTTTGAACTATCATCATAATTGTACAATGTTTCAATTGATTGATTGATTAATTGACTGATTGATTGATTGATTGATTGATAAGACTATTGTTAGACACTATTGGACTAGAACCTTCGGAATGTGAATTAGGCTTCTCTTTCTACCTATATGTCCCAAGAAAGCTATTTTGCTCCACAACTTTTGAGCTTCCAAACTGTGATTATTCAATTCTTTTCCGTAAACTTTGAACTTGTGATAAAAACTTTCTGAATGTAGCCTCCTTTTTTCTATTCTTTCTATTCTTTATTTTTCTATGTTTAAGTGTGAGGAATAATCTGAAAAATCTATTTATCTGTCTATTTAATACTAACGATTATTTTTGATGCCAAATGGCAACCCTGCGTCACACGAACGCTAGAAGCGAAACTCGAAAGGGTCGCAATCGCTTTAGCCTGTTGTCGGCGCCGGCGGAGGCGCAGGCTAACATGATTCAAACTGATATAAACACAGCTGCGTTTGCGGGCTGCAACCGTCTACTCTCTTTACCATACTTTACTTTCATCTGTAATTGAAATTGTTTATGTAGGAAACCTTGTGCCTCTTATGATATATCAGGACTCTACCGAGTAACTTACGAAATCTAAATAATATGTAGTCTTGTAATCTGTATCGTTTGCAACAATTATGTACTTATGTTACTGTTTGTTTGTACTTGTAAGTGTAGGTACCTAATTGTGGCCTTACTCAGTATTATTAACCCGAAACTGTTTGTTACTTTCATGCAAAAACTACTGAACGGATTTTAATGAAGCTTTACAGTAATATAGCCTATAGATCAGAATAAAATATAGGCTATAATTCACAAGCACATTGTGTACAGGCAAATCACATGGGAGCGAAGCCGCGGGCCTTCTCTTGTAATAAGTATTGTAAATACGAAAGTGCGTACGTTCGTACATTTGTCCTTCAATCACGCTGCAAAACTCCACGCATCTACGTGATGTTTCGCTTGGATGTACTTAGTTATATACCTGGAGAGTGTCAAAGACTACTTTTATCCCGGAAAATCAAAGTGTTTCCACGTGATTTTCAAAAAATACCACGCTGTCAAAGTCGTCGTTAAGGTTGGTGATCTGCTAGGTATTTTGTATTTAAATCTAATCTAACCAAAAATTGTTTTATGAATAACAAAAAGCCGTGAAAGATTTTTTTGTATTTGACTACGTGCGCACTTCAACGAATTTAGTTCGTTGAAGTCTTTCTTACGGCTCAAATACGCGACACTGATATAGAGCCGATTTCAAGGAAAGATAGTGTTTCTTAAATTTCAAAAGACCCATTGTTGTAAAGACAACAATGACGCTAAACCTCTGCAGATACCTGATACTTTTATGAGTGATCGAAACTGATATTATTTATGCGAAAGCATGTCTGTCTAAATTCAAATGCTTTTTTATCTATACCTACTCATATTACAAATGCGAATGTCTGAATGGATGTTTGTTACTCAATCACGCCAGAACCACTGAACGGATCTGGATGAAATTTGGCACGGAGATAGATTATAGTCTGGAATATCATAGGTTAGGTACTTTATATCCCGGAAAATTAAAGAGTTTCCGCAGGAACCAAAAAACCTCAATCTTCGCGGACGGAGTCACAGGTCCCAGCAAGTTGTATACACAGTTTTTTTATAGTACTAATAAGGCTCGTAAGGGCAACTTTTTACATTTAATACTGAAAAACTTTAGCCAAACAACTTATTTTTAAACTTAATATTGTTATATTAACGTGCTTTACGTGATTATACCTATACCTAGTTACATGCCGTCTTAGAGCAGCCAATTTTTTTCAAAGAATTCTTAAGAGCCGTAGAGCAAAAGTTAAATGGAAGTTAACCATTGGTTTTTTTTTTAAGCGAACTTATATAACTTCCACAGTAATCAATGGATAGATTAAAAATTCCATAATAGGTGGAAGTCTCGGCGCGCCATCGATTGCGGCAAGCGCCAAGCACGCACGCTGATAAGATAGCGCGGCCTTGCGGACGCAAAAGGCTTTGTTAACAATAGCACGTCTATTAGAGTTCCCTACACTGAAACAAACTGTGTGACATTTAAAGTATGCTCCTGAAAAAAGCTTATTATACTATTGAAGATTATGTAAATGATAAAAGAGCATGGGTTTGACTCGCTCCAGAAATGCTAAGGACAGCGTTTATATTTTATGTACCTATCTACAAATTGATTTATAAATGAATTTTTAAAAAGAGTAACCACCGAGTTTCTTGCTGGTTCTTCTACCGAGAAGAACCAGTTCAGAAGCACTTGTAATAAGATTATTTGAATAACAAAATATGAGTCTGAGTTTGGGTCTGTGTTTTCACAGCTCTCTCGTTCCTTCATTAGGCACAATTTTGTATTGTGGTTGTACTTTTTTTTTCTATGAAATCCAGAGGAATTGGTCTTGGGAACTTGAAAAATTGGTCAATGAACCCTGCTAAAGATCGCACTTCTAGCTGAATCCTTCACTCGAACAAATTATTTGCTTCCACCGGCGTCTGTTGGTGGCCATTCGATGTTTTATGTAGAATTAGCTGATGCTCGCGAATTCCTCCGCGTGGATTGAGGTTTTTTGGTTCCCGCGGGAACTCTTTAATTTTCCGGAATAAAAAGTTGTTTATGTGTGATTCCAGACCATATTCTATCTCTGCGCCAAATTATATCCAGATCCGTTAAGCCGTGCTCCATCCATCCATCGATCCATTCCTTCATCCATCCATCTATTGAAACTGTCCACCACTACCACCATCACCTATTAACGTCCTATTAACGTATTAACGTCCCACTGCTGGGCACAGGCCTCCACTCTCACAGGAGAGAGGGAATTAGAGCTTAGACCCACCACGCTGCTCTAATGCGGGTTGGCGGGCTTTAACGACTATTATCATGTATTCAAACTGTCGCATTTATAATATGTGTATAGATTTGTACCTGCGTGTTGGACACCTTTAGCTGTGTGGCCTCTCGCTTTTTAGTGTTTTCCTAAAGAGCCCAATATGATGCAAAAATTGTGGGGTAGATTTATGCAGTGCCATTCCTGAATGACATTCCGCAAGACAATATCTAGAACTGACGGCTTTACGTGCTTTCCGAGGCACGGGGGTGAAAACTGAAACTTCCTAACTACGGGAATAGATCTGTCAATTTTTTGACAAACAAACCCGACCCTGTTCCATATCTAAGTACGGAGTTTTTGATAACCACTGTACGGAACACATAATAACCTCCAACATCTTACGCTTGACCATTATTTTTAACTAAGCAATAAATCACACGTCTATTTTTATGCTTATCTATATATTTATGGTAACTATAAAATATAATGCTCATCGAATCAGGATTGCATATTATATACCTACTATCGCCCTTGACTTTGCCCGCGTGATTCTTTGTTTTTGATTGTGAAGCTAACTTACGACGATAAGTTAATTTACAATCTGTGTGTAAAGGTTTTAACCCAGTGTATTTCCGCTCTTGCCCTTGGGTAGAGCTTTAAGTACATCCACTAGTGACTAGGCAGTCGTTCGAACAAGGGAGTGGTTGGGCCATGGTTGGGCACACTGGCGGCGACATGACTTATGGCGGACTGTCATGAAATACTGCACTTCATCACTTCACTATATATATATGACGTATAGATAGTAGACGAAGTAGCTTCCCGCTGTCTGTCCCTATGTACCTATGCTTAGATCTTTAAAACTACGCAACGGATTTTGATGCGGTTTTTTTAAAATATAGAGGGGAAGGTTTATGTGTATAATATATTACATGCATAATATAGTATTTTTTAATGGATAGAGTGATTCAAGGGTTAGGTTTATATGTATAATACATGCATAATATAGTAGAGAAACATAAGAATTTTAGAGGTTTCTAATGTTTAATTCTAGTTGTTTAGTTCTAATGGTTGTCGTAGCTTTAGTTTAAGATTTCGTACTGTCGTTATCACCATTATATTGTTAATCGTATATGTTACAAATAACCGAACGTCAATAAGTGTAGTATACCTACCTAAATTGAATAAACGTTCTTTGAGTTTGAGTTTGAGTTTAATGTGATGTCGTAAATAAACACATTTTTTGCGCTTACCTACATTGCAAACGCTGGCTGAACACTACGAGATAGATCAAAATAATGTACTACAGTATTGTACACCTTAAAAATATCCGCAATAGTTTAAGTCTGTCTCTTAGGGATAACCCACAATAATCATTTTTTATCATTTATTTTTTAAGAATTCTGACGTTTCTTGGTGATACCATAGTTAAAACAGTTCCCACAAAAAAAGGGTAAAAATTGTAATAAAATATGCTATTGGTTCCACTCTTCAACCGATTTTGACGAAATTTGGTATTGAGGTAGGTTGTATACCGGAGAAGGACTATCCCGGAAAATTAAAAAGTTCCCGCGAGAATCAAAAATCCTTAATCCACGCGGAATCTAATTTGTAAATCTAATATTAGTAACAATGGATAAAGTTTATCATTATTGATTTTTGTTTCTATTTTTTATCTTTTATCCTTTCTTAGCAAAGCGATTGATTCTAAAAAGGGACTATTTCATTCTTTAGTAAGTAATGCATGTGACCAAAACAAAAATACAAAAATGTTTATGACTTCTGAACGTCAAACGTCAGAATTACACGCAATTAAAAATCCAAATTATAGTACAGCGTTAAATGGTTAATCCTTATCCAATTAAAGACATTCTGTAGTATATTTAGTATCAGCATTGCACCCGTGCGTAGCCGGGGCGGGTCGCTAGTAAAATTATAAATGCAAAAGTATATTTGTTTGCTGGTTTGTCCTTCAATCACGTCGTAAAAGAACAATCGATCGACGTCATTTTTGCATGAGTAATGAGTATAGATGAGGACCTGTGTGCTTAGCATGCGCACAACGAGATTATCTCGCGGCGAGAGAGAGTGATGTCGTTGCCGGCAAATTTTTCATTTCACAAAATATGCGGTATATTACAAGAAAAAAATAGTCGACATGTAAAGGTTCGAAGAGAAAAATACCACAGATACGAAATATTACTTTTATCTCTACTTTTGACGTAACGAGACAAGTAACTATGTTAGCTTCGGTAGTCAGAGAGAGATAACGGGTAGACATATTTTTACTCGTAGTGCGTATGCTAGCCACTGGAGAGTGACATCGGCTACTTTTTATTACGGAAAATTAAGGAGTTTTTGTATGAACCAAAAAACCTCTCGGATGAAGTCGCGGGCATCAGCTGGTGCCTCATATTGTACTAGCGATCGCCCGCGGCTTCGCTCCGTCGGAATTACGCAAAATCTGGTAATTTCTATTATGATTTCAGATTTTTTTCTGACCGGCTTAGTTAAACCACCCTACCGCCAAAGGCGTGCCGCCAAGCGATTTAGTGTTCCGGTACGATATCGTGTAGAAACCGAGCATGGGTTTAATATAACTGCCATACCCCTAGCAGGTTAGCCAAGATGAGATCGCAGTCTTGGGCCAACTTGTAGTGGAATAAACCCAGGCTCGGTTTATCCCGGGGAAAAACGGGGTTCCCACGGGGTTTTCCTAAATCCACGCAGATGAAGTCACGGGTATCCCTTATAAGACATATCGTGTCTCTATGGATTGCGCCGGCCGACCATGATTCGCTTTTAACAACATAATTGTATGGTGCAATTATCTGTGATCTAGATACTTAGGTACAGACTAATTACTAGATTGCGAATCAAGACCAGGTACGTATTAGCCGATTAGTGGCCTTAGCTTTGAAAACAAGATCATCATCATCAACACGAAGCCGGCCCACTAATTACCACAGCGTTGGTATTGGTATATTCTTACAGTGGACCGTCGCCCACGCAAATTACAACAAGCCTGTACACACTACACCCTTAAACCTGAGTATCTCACTACTTTTTTTACAATGAGATGTTATTTATTAGTTTTACAATGGAACTGTTTCACTTTCAGGCGCGAAATTACATTTGTTTATCAATCAATCAATCAATCAAATCAAATCAAATCCATCCATACTAATATTATAAATGCGAAAGTGTGTCTGTCTTTCACGGTTCATCTGATGATCTGTCCAACCGATTTTGACGAAATTTTATACAGGGTTAGATTGTATACCGGGGAAGGACGAATAGGCGGGAATAAAAAAAAATACCTCTTCAGCCGATTTTGATGAAATTTGGTATAGGGATAGATTGTATCCAAGGGCTACTTTTATCCCGGAAAATTAAAGAGTTCCACGGGAATCAAAAAACCCTAATCCACGCGGACGAAGTTGGGGGATCATCTAGTATCAAATAAATATCAAAAATTCGAAAGTGTTTTTTTCTCTCTTTATTGGAATAGGTACATGCAGCGTCTTACATTACAAATAACAACTTAAATATAGTTTGCACATTTGCCTATAAAGTATTCACTAATTAAATATAAATGTAGTGGTTATTGCGGGATTAGTTTTGTGAAGTGTTAAATAAATTTAGAAAGGAAAAAATAAAACAATAATAAATAGTAAAGTTACAATTAAATTTAAACTTAGTTAGGTACTTTTATATATTTAAATTATACAAACTAATATGTCCTCTAAGTAGTTTTTTTTAAATTCTAACACGTATTTCCTAATGCTGTGCTGAACCAGGTCTAATTGTACATATTTTTTATTGAAAGTGTTACCTGTTGCGATTATGAATCTATTTTGGCCATAGTTCGTTTTAGTTTGAGCTAGACTAAAGGTTTTGACACTACGTCTTGATAGTCTAGGCACAAAGTACCTAATTAATTCTCCCTATAACAAATAGGGAGAATCAACTAAACCATTTATAATTTATAATTGTATATAAGAATATTTTATCCTTGTGTTCCCTTCTAGGTTCTAAAGATATTATTGCATTACTGTCGAAGGACTTAAATCTTTTGTTTAAGCATTTTAGAAATTTGCGCTGAATATTTTCTAACATATTATTGACATATACGGCGTACTGTGGATTCCAGGCAGTGGATGCGTGCTCTAAGTGAGATCTTACAAATGAGTTGAAAAGCAAGATAATTTGACACAGAGATAGATTATAGCCTATAATGATACATAGGCTACTTTTAACGTGGGAACCGAAAAACCCCAATCTACGCGACCGAAGTCGCTGGCATTAGCTAGTACAGGTACTAAGTATTAATCTCCAAGCTAGCTGCTTACCTACTAATTCTTTTTAATTTTGTATTATATTAAAAATGACGCCTGCAGAGTTTCTCGCTGGCTCAGCAGGATTTGTTTTGGTAGAGTCAAAACAAAACTTATCAATCAAATCATTTCAATACAAAACAAATCAATACCTTCTAATTCTGTACTAGGGTGACTGAATTTTGTATTAAAAAAATGACGCATGCAGAGTTTCTCGCTGGCTCAGCAGGATCTGTTTCCGAACCGGTGGTAGAGTCAAAACAAAACTTATCAATCAAATCATTTCACTACAAAACCAATCAATCATTTGATTTGATAGATATGTTTTGTTTTTAAAGTATGTTTATTCAAAATTGGTAAGTAGTTCATTGGTGTAAAATAGACGTGTGCCTACACACTTACACAGTAGGTACACGTCTATTTCACAGAGTGTAAGACGCGTTAGAGATAATTAGGGATGGTATCTTAAAACTAGAGCTACGGGGGTGTCAAACGCGCCGGTCTGAGAAGAGCCCACAACTAACTCAGCAGTGTGTGAGTGAGTCTTTTTTGTTGAGTTTTGACGACCTCCGTGGCGCAGTGGTTAGCGCTGTGGCCTTAACGTGCGCAGGTCCTGGGTTCGATCCCCGGCAGGGTCAATTTGGGAATTTATAATTTCTGAATTTTCCCTGGTCTGGCCTGGTGGGAGGCTTCGGCCGTGGCTAGTTACCACCCTACCAGCTAAGACGTGCCGCCAAGTGATTTAGCGTTCCGGTACGATGCCGTGTAGAAACCGAATAGGGGTATGGGTTAATATAACTGGCATGCGCCTAACATGTTAGCCCGCTACCATCTTAGACTGCATCATCACTTACCATCAGGTGAGATCGTAGTCAAGGGCTAACTTATAGTGGAAAAAAAAAAAAAAGAGTCAAGAGATTTTCTTTTTATATATTCAGATGAAAAGTAATACGAACCCTATGAATAGAAAATCAAGACCAGTCATTAGGTAATATAATATATTATGGAACGCGAAATCAGGCCACCATACTCATATTATGCAGTTTTTTCAGCATCTCGTCTTTCTATGTTGAATAATGGCGCTCATCAGCTATAGCCCATTTATTATTCAATGAACTGAGGGTATTCCTTTAAAATCTACATATATATGATCCAACGTAGGGCCTGGGCTGTCGGGCCAATTTCCCAGTCGTAGCATATTCGAATTGACATCCGTATACCTATAGTCGAAATCAAATCTACTTGTATAATCAGTTAATAAATTTTTAGACGTGTTCAAACATGACTGATCGGTATCTATAAAAAAGTTTTGACGGTAATAAATGTATTTCGAGTACACTTTGGACATCTATAATAAAGAAGAAAGAAACCTGAAAGAGTCAGGTACCTGAGAGCTTCCTTGTCAGCCATACGGAAGTTGTTCAAATTGCGTTTCCGTAATTCTTGTAATTGGCTGAACTTATGGAATTTTTGCTACATCTGTCCATTCTAGCAAAAAAGCGTCAGCTAGTCAGATATAATTGCAATCATCACACGGTAGTTGTCTTACATTGCTGCTAAATCTTCTAGTTGAAACGAGTCAGGAGCGGTCTTGTTGGCACGTGTGTAGGCGGTCTAACAAGTTTTGTTCTCGATCCTTTCATAAATTCAAAGACTTTGCATAATTGTAATAATGTAGAATAGACAAAATTCCTGCTTTTTTACGTGTCTTTGATTCAAATACTTATATCACGTTTTAGTAATGAGCATTACAATATAATTATGTTAAACAAGAAAACCGATCGCTCACTTATACGAGCAAGCAGTATACAAACACACATCTCTCTCTCTCTTCGATCGTTCCTTCATTGCTGAAGATCGTGGTCCTAGCTAGATCCTAACCTCGAACGGATTATTTGTTTCCGCTGGCTTCTGTTGATAGCAATTCTTACTGTATTATAAAATTTGGCCGCGTTCGACTCCCTCAGTTGGTCAGAGCACCAAGTTGGTGAGCCGTAACAATAAGCTTAGCGTTGCGTGTCTGTCCCCACGGCCCATGCCGTATGATGACTCCGAAATACGAGAGGTCTCTGAGTCTACTTGAGTGAATTTGCACTTGTCCATCCGTCCGTCCGTCCGTCTGTCAGAGCCTTATAACTTCTGAATTACTGAACGTAATTACTTCAGTTTTAAATATAATATGTAAACCGATGGCCTCCCGCCGAATATGGCTTAAAAATTTATAAAAATCTTTATTTCAGGGGGGCTCTCATAGAAGCCAATGCGAAGTAAAATATTTTTTACAGCGTTACATAAGGTTGCGGTATATTATTTTAAAGATAATTAGGAATAGAGTCCAAAAATTAGTTTTTTTAAATTTTCCCCTAAAATTGTCGAAATGGGGGGCTTTCAAAGTGTAGATTTTCTAACATCCAAAGTTGACCTCAGAATTCTAAATTTTCTAAAAGGCTGAGCCTGAAACTTGATCAATTATTTGAATAATATCCTGTACTGGAACAACAAATACTAAAATTAGATAAATATTATAAGGAAACGAAATTATTTAATTTTTAATTAGCTTCAGTATTTTTAACAGAACTTCACAATGATGTCAATAGATGGCGCCGCGAGGTCTCATTTCGGGGCAAACCACTAGTATAGAGGAGAGTCGAGCAGTGATTCCCAGCTGCGAAAGAATAGGTACCTACGTTTGTGCGCTTGGCAGTCCACGGAATCCATAGCATTTTTCACACACATTTCGAAAGCAATATTCTTGGCCTCTCAAATCTGTAATCTGTGTAGGTACAATGTGCAGTAAGTGGGTTGCACCACCCATCCTCCCTGCATCCATCCACTAAATAAGCAGGAAAAGTAAGCAATAACAAAGCACGCACCGCTACCACACCACAGATCAACCAGTTTTGGTTGATCTGTGGTGTGGTACTCCTAATGTATGTTTAACTTACTCTGGCCAAAGTTACTCTGGTTATATACCTACCACAGACCCTGTAATTTATATTAAATATAAATAAATAAACAATTAAAGCCTTTATTTACTGAGGTTTACATTTTTGTTACTAAATTTATATTATATTATAAGCACCCGTCGGTTTCCGTTCTTAATCCCCAGTGTGTCTTCTGACATAGGCCTCCTCCATTCCCTTCCGTTGCTTTCTATCTAAAGCCTGTCTCTGCCATGTAGTCCCTGCTACAGACTTGATATCATCTACCCATCTGAGATGTTGCCGTCCTCTTTTCCGTTTTCCATCACGTGATATCATTGGTCCATTTACGAAACTTATTTCTTGCCATGTGACCGGCCCATCGCCATTTCTGTTCTCTAATTTTTCTTTTCACATCATATATTTTTGTTTTAGTGATGACTAATCGCTGTCTATCTCTCCTCTAAATGTGCAACATACTTCTTTCTATTCCGTGTTGGCATGTTTCTAGTTTTTCCATATTTATTTTTGTCAAAGCCCACGTTTGGCATCCATAAGACATACATGGCAATATACAGGTATCGTGTAGTTTACTCTTGGCAGTCATTTTCGAACTCTGCTAAGTGTTCATTGGTTCTTATAGCGTTAGCACATTTAATTCTGCAGTATATATACCTGTTCTTTTATTTCTTTTCAATGACTTGCTTGAGGGATCTGGAGGGTGGTGGTCTATTTCCCCACGGGGACCAGCTGGCTTGGGGATTTCTTTAAATTTTTCTTTTCTTATGTTCTCTGA
Source organism: Erebia aethiops (assembly GCA_923060345.2). NCBI lineage: Eukaryota > Metazoa > Arthropoda > Insecta > Lepidoptera > Nymphalidae > Erebia > Erebia aethiops. Next base: position 705,545 of record OV281079.1, on the reverse strand, counting down.
TAAATTGATAGTTATTGTATTCTTCCGGTTACCGACAGCTAGTTGCTAACAAGTGTTCTTATTTAAATTAGGGGTTGCACTCTGTCTCATTAAAGAAAAAGCATCAACTTTACTAAATTTCGACTGCGGAGTGGTTTTTGCTCCATTCGATTATTTCGGTTGTGGCGGTGATACTGTGTTTTCTCTTTTTCGTTTGTCTGTATTTTTGTTGCTTTTTACTATAAGCGAACCGCCTTTTATGTAAGCATAGTTACCCTTCTTCCTCTCCTTAACCCAATCCTCTTTTAATGCCTTCCTTTTCTCTAGAGTTTCCTTAGAAAAGTCTTCTGATTCGCCATTTTTTTCTTCTGATAAAGTCTGTTTTTTTTGTCTTGTCTCCCTGAAAAAAGATTTCTTTCTTTCTTGAGATTTTTCATATTTTATAAAATCTCTAAAATGAAATAAGAACTGGTCTAGGCAATTTCCTCTTTGTGCGACCTAGGCGGTGTATTTTTGTAATTTCTTGGTCGAAAAGTTCAATATCAAGTTCGTTCCGGATAATACCTTTTAGCTAAACTACCAAATTACTTTTTCTCCTTTGATTTTCTAAAGCATCCACCTTTTTTTGAAGTTTTTCTTTGTTCGTTCGTTCGTTGTTTTGCACAGTCCTTGTTGAGGTAAGGACTTCGGTGAATGAAATTTCCAAGTTATTTATTTTTAAATCTGTTTTAATCACTATATAAATATACCAAGTGCCAAAATTTTTTTGCGACATATTTCACCGCGGTATAATTGGTGGTGGTGACGGAGGGCTTTCTCTTTTTATGGGAAAACATCGTGAGAAAACCTGCACGCCCGAGAGTTCTTCGTAATGCTCTCGAAGGTGTGTGAGGTCTGCATATCCGCACTTGGCCAGCGTGGTGGACTATGGCTAAAACCTTATCATTCCGAGAGGAGTCTCGTACTCGTACGGTATAGGGTTGATAAGAGAGAGAGAGAGAGAGATATTCTATGTCAAGTTGTTACAGATACAGATTCAGGAAAAGAATCGACTTTATTGCCGTGCAAGTTGCCAAAAAGCTGCCTATAACGGTCGTGGCCTTTACCTACTTGCGCAGCGTCTGGCCCAGTTTCCGACCGCGAAATGCGAAGTGTTTCATGTTTACTACATTAATTCCAGTCCAGACTCCAGAGGCTCAATTGTCGTTGTTTAAGGAGTTCATACATGTTTGTTGACGTGCAGGCATCTATGACGACCTCCGTGGGTCAGTGTGTAGCGCTGACATTGCCTTAACGTGCGGAGGTCCTGGGTTCGATCCCCGGCAGGGTCAATTTGGGAATTTATAATTTCTGAATTTTCCCTGGTCTGGCCTGGTGGGATGCTTCGGCTGTGGCTAGTTACCACCCTATCGGAAAAGACGTGCCGCTAAGCGATTTAGCGTTCCGGTACAATGCCGTGTAGAAACCGAAGGGGTATGGGTTTAATATAACTGCCATGCCCCTAACAGGTTAGCCCGCTACCATCTTAGACTGCATCATCACTTACCATCAGTGGATAAAAAAAACTCCTTAGACAGGTCGAATTATACGTTTGACAAACGGATAAGATTACGATTTTCTTTTTTTTTAGACCTAGATTTTACATAAATACCTACGTGAATATAATAAGTATATGCCTACGAGCGATAATTGCCACGAATTATCGGTTGTCGGTATCTATAGAAACAGTCGCTATTTTCGTCAGAATAATATCCTTAACATCTCAAATGTAGACTTCACACTGTGCTAAAATTGCTAAGTGTACAGTGTGAGTCACGATAACATCAGCCTCATTTTGAGGGGGGCTTAAAATTAAAAAATCAATAATGTTAGTGCAAATTATCGGGATCTTGCTAAGAACTGCGAGTACTGACGTTGTTGTGGAATTGCGCAATTTTGATTGAACCTTATGTGCCTGATACATATTGGCCCATGGCCGCTTGCCATGGGCGGCAGTTTTTTTTTAACCACTATAAGTTAGCCCTTGACTGCGATTTCACCTGATGATAAGTGATGATGCAGTCTAAGATGGTAGCGGGCTAACCTGTTAGGGGCATGGCAGTTATATTAAACCCAAACCATACCACCTTTTTTTTATATATTTATAAATATAAAAAACACACACACACATACACAAATACACACCTGCTCTAATAGTTCACACACTTTTGCATATAATAAAATTATGTTAAATATTATCTATATGTTGTAATTTTAGTCACTCTTTTTCTAGGAGGGAAAGTCACTGCAGCCTAAACCACAGGGTATCCTACATTAGGCTACAGAGACCAACCACACACTGTATTGTAATCCTAAGTCTTACTTTTGTAAATTTTGTGTGAAAATAAAATTTTATTTATATACCTACCCCTATTCGGTTTCTACACGGCACGTACCGGAACGCTAAATCGCTTGGCGGCACGTCTTTGCCGGTAGGGTGGTAACTGGTAACTAGCCACGGCCGTAAGTTTGTTGACATATTTCTGTGTGATGTTACATATACGAGTATATAACAAACATATAAAGTTTTAGCACACTTAGCAGTCTGATTGGCTGCCTCTTGCCCAAAGCATCGTGCTAATGTGTAGTGTGTACTGGAGCTTTGAGAGTTTCAGTTGAAACGAAGACGAGTGGGGCGTGGGGAGTGGGGCTAGCGAAGTAAAGTAAAACTCGTATTTTAGTACCTACTCATACTTTTCCAATTTGAAGTATCTAATGATCGGTATATTTCCATCCACTTCAAATGATATCATTCTGTATATATTTAGATATATTATTTTAAGTGCCATTAACAGTGTCGTAAAGGGCTAGCGCATTTTATGAGGCATTACACATTGGACAACACGATTTTTCACCTCCAAACCCCACTGAATTTAGAAATACTATAGACATAAATTTAATATCACTGGACTCTGAAAATCATACTAATATTATAAATGCGAAAGTCAGTTTGTTTGTTGGTTTGTCCTTCAATCACGCTGCAACGGAGCAACGGATCGATGTGATTTTTGGCATGGGTATAGTGGAGGAGAGTGACATAGGCTACTTTTTATCCCGGAAAATTGAGTAGTTCCCGCGGGAATCCAAAAAACTTATTCCACGCGGGCATCAGCTAGTTAAAATTAAATGACTATTATTTCATGCAATTCAAACAAAATATGCAGAATATTTTGTTTGAATTACATGAAATAAAATGTCAACACAACAATCGTCTGAAATGCAAAGGCTCCCTAGCAAGTCTTAACTAGGGCTTCCAATACCGGGATCCCGGTATTGGCTAATACAGGGATCCCGGACTTTTTTCGTCCGTTTTCAATACCGGTATTGAAATGTCTAATACCGGGATACCGGTATTGGTGACACTATAAACGAAACAGTGACTATTGCATATGTTTCTTGGTACATGTCTCTGTTTTTATTCGGCTAAGTTTAAAATTGCACATTAGCTCAATAAGAGCATCTTTAATGCTAAAAACCAGTGAAGGAAAGTCAGTTTTGATCACTCAGAGGGAAAAATTTGTGTTTGAATTTAGAACCCTGTGGCTTGGCATTTCTATTTCATTGAATCATGAAACGTTCAGAAATCTGTTTTTTATCCAATGCAATTTTTTTATTATGGTTTATTTTCTTTTAAAAAATAACTTTTGAATTTTTAATTAATTTGTGTTTAGACTAAACTATGTATTTTTTCGAGTAAAATAATGGCATTTCTTCATTGAATTTAAGCAGAAAAGTGCTCTTTTGGAATTAAAAAAGGTGAAAAAAGATTTTTATGGAAAACTGTTTTTTATGGTGCAGTTTCCTTCAGAAAAGACTAGTTTTAAGTTAAAAACAATCTATCTAATTTTAAGTTTTTCCCAATACCGGGATCCCGGGATCCCGGTATTGAAAAAAACCGGTATTCGAAAGCCCTAGTCTTAACTAACTTATGACATATTGCACTGCGATCATTCGCTGAGCAGACACATTGCCACTAGGTATGACCAATCATAGCATGCATACCTCATACTCATAACGCAAACTAATCTCAAATTAAAAAAAAAATAAAAAACAAAAAAAAAACAAAATTCTTTATTAATTATAATATTATGGTTTCCGCGATACAGGTTCCCTAGTGCGGAGACCAAAGTTAAAAATTGACTGTAACTATGTATAGGCAATAAATATATATTTTATTTATTTTTATTTTAAAGTCAAAAATAACATACCACAGTTAGCCAAAATCTAAACATGCTGCTCTAAATTGGAAAGTTTTTCGCGTGGTGACCTCCAAACTTCAATTCGTTAGAAGGCACACAATAATGATTAATTTTACAAAAATGTTGTACGTGATTAAAAGTTAGGTTTTACTCCTATCCCCCGATTGTGTGAGGAAATGTAATCGTAATCGTTTGTCATACGGATAATTCGACCTGTTTAAGAAGTTCATAGATGGCTGCACGTCAAAAGCATGACGTAAGAACTCCTTAAACAGTTCGAGTAATACGTTTTAAGCTATTCAAATGATTACGGTTTGCTTAGACAATTGGGCCTCTGATCTCGTCTTCCGACGTCACAATACACAAACCTATTTTGAAAATATGTTTGCGTCTGGTGCTACTTTTGCGTAGGTAGTCAACTGTGGAAGAGTGGCAAGTAGGTAATATCGAAAGATTTACAGTCCAACAAACTTATCTGACCCGGTGACTACGTCTAGCATTATAATATGAAAAAGGGTCTGGTAAGTTTTTGGGATCTAGTATTGATTGTTAATGTTCGCTAAGTCAGCCGACTTCATTTTTAACCCCCGACGCAAAAAGAGAGGCGTGTTATAAGTTTAACGTGTCTGTTTGTGTATCTGTCTGTGGTATCGTAGCTCCCAGACGGATGAACCGATTTTCGTTTAGTTTTTTTGTGTCATAGATAATTTTATCCCAAGTGTTCTTAGACATGTTTCATGAAAATCTGTTCAGCCGTTTGAAGATCCCCAGCTCTTTAATAGTTGATGAGGGGGTCTGACTACTTTCCATATGTTCTATCGATTCGAAATTTGGTACCGTATTACTTTAATGATGTTGAAAGAACATACATATATAAGAACCTACTTTAAAAAGGACAAAATAAAAGTTAAATCAAAAATTTTGACACAAGAAATAAACTCTAAAAACTAACAAATAATATTTTATACCTATTATAATTATTATCGCCACATATAATTATTATGTAAGTTCAAATACTTTTATTTTCCAAGCGTCGTCGTGTCGGGGGACCGCTAAGTGAGAAAAACAGGTGTAGTCGCAGATTGCAACAAAAGAATTTACTCCGAAAAATTCGCAAAATCAACACCACCGTCAACGTCGTCTGCCCTCACGTATAGCGGTCCCCCGACGCGACGACGCGAGTCGCGACGCTTGGAAAATTAAAATATTTGATCTTACATAATATATGTGACGATTATAATTATAATAGGTTTAAAATATTATTTGTTAGTTCTGAGAGTTTATTTTCTGTATCGGGGGGGTTTTTTAAATTTTAAATTTTACTTTTATTTTAAATCACGTGTGATCGCGAGAGCTCTATATTTCGTTTAGTCTGTGCCAAACGCCGATGAGGTCGTAAAGTTGAAAAAGGACATAAAGCTTGGTTGAACCAACGTCCGTTTTATTTGTTCAAAGTCCGATAAACTTATCTGGCCCGGTGACAGCGTCGCTAGTATCTATGAAAAATAAAATAACATAAATTAAACAGGCATAAAAATTTGTTCCAATTTTGGCCACCGATAATAACTCTATTACTCGTATTACTTTCTTTTACGGTTTCGGTATTCAAATCTCTTTCATGTATGTTATCCTCCTTAGGCGTAAATAGCATGCTTGCAATAAAAAATCCATCTTTTAATTTGGATGCGCAAACTACGCGTTCTTCAGCCATGCTAGTACAATACTAATAATATAATGTGTGCATTCATACCTGACAAGTATAGTCAAACAGTCGGGTCTCTCAACTTTGTATATAATCAATGGTAAATGGTAATTTAGGATTGGTCGTAAAGACCAATTCTAAATCTATGGTAATACGTGTTTCATTCCATTATAGTTCAACTGGTTGATTCCCGCGACTTCCTCCGAATAAGTTTTTTTTAAATTCCCACCGGGACTCCTTAATTTTCCGGGATAAAAAGCAGCCTATATCATTCTCCGGGTCCTCAAATAAACACATGCAAAAAATCAGGTCCGCTCTATCGCGACGTGACTGAAGGACAAATCCACAAACAAACAAACACGTACTTTCGCATTCATAATATTAGTGTAAGTGTGATGTTAAAATGCAATTTTCTAAGTCAATATGAGCTCCGTACAAAGAAAGAAAATCGAGACCTAACATTCCATGAGCCATACAAGGTAATGAATCGAATACATAGAACTCGTGCGGTAATTGTACACCGTTTGGAGCAGACAGTTTTAAATATTTAATTAGTACAATATGCAGTAATTTTAATTTTAATTTTATAAAATAATATATCTGTACACCACACTGTGGTAGAATAGGAGCACTTTTAAACTAATTTCCACCTCAAATGTACCTACACTATTCACAAATAAATCTAATAACCAGAAACATCTACTATTCAAATATGTCCCTTCCGGCTTCTGTTTTTCCATCCGCTTATAATAGGTATTGGTAGTTATCTTCAAATCAAGAGTCATCCACACACATCCACAACATCCATCCATACATCCAAACTTTCGCATTTATAATATTTGTAAGATTGTCACTCAAGCTTTTATTTTTGAAATTAGTTAAGTTACAAAATTAGTTAAGTTACAAAATTTTCTTTCGTGTTTTTTATATAAGTAATAGGTAATTTAGTGGTAGGTCATTTAAATAATTTGAAAATTAGGGAATGTTTTTGTACCTGCATTGTTATTTTAGTAGTTTGTATAAGACGTTTCGTATTGTATCGATCTAACTATTTCACAATTTTAAAATTAGTAGTACTTAATATTATAAATGTGAAAGTTTGGATGGATGGATGGATGGATGTTTGTTACTCAATCACGCCTGAACGGCTCAATGGATCTGGATGAAATTTGGCACAGAGATAGATTATAGTCATTAGTCTGGAATAACACATAGGATACTTTTATTCCGGAAAATTAAAGAGTTTCCGCGAGTACCAAAAACCTCAATACACGCGCACGAAATCGCGGGCATCAGCTAGTTGTTCCATAAAGTTAATAAAATACTTTTAGCCTCGAAAATACTGATTTTGGTTTTCGGAGGAAGATGTTTTGTTCTGAGAATCCGAGTCAGTCAAAATATGCATGACATGTCCAGCTCGATTAGCTCCTCGATTTCTATCATAATTATTAGAAAACTTAACTCTTAACTTAGATTTAAGTTAAGTTAAGGAACCCAAACGCGACGCTCGTGTTATCCCACGAGCGCCGCATCTGCGTTCCTCTCGCAGATGAAGAATAAGATAAGAAATAAGAATAATGCGCTGCGACCTGATGCTCCAATGTTCGTTCTTTGCCTGGCACATAATATGATTGCCTTGAACCTTTAAACTTACCTGTGTTCCATAGGTATACGTCTGTAATTATTAAAACTCTTAGACTGATAGTATGTGCGATGCTTCATAGTTAATAAATCACCCGTTGAAGGTGAAGGGCTCGAGATTTCTTCATCAAGGGCACCTTGAATCGCATCTTTGAGCGAGTCGTAGTTCCTGGCTGTAATAACAGCTGTGCTGAGTGTTCGTGAGCGTAACCCGTCGGCAAACTTTTTAGTGACTTTTTCATTTAACGGCTTAAGTACCTACCGCATCTATCTATCTATATATATAAAAATGAAACCCGTTTTCCTTGGTCACGGCATCACGCGTGAATGGCTGGACCGATTTCACTAATTCTTTTTTTGTTGTATTTGTTATTATTAGGAGAAGGTTCTTACGGAAAAAAATATTAAGAAAATCTCTTAGAAATATTGAAAAATATACATTTAATTTTGCATACTAAGGCGGTACGAAGTTCGCCGGGTCAGCTAGTACTATAATATTATAAATGCGAAAGTTTAGATGTATGGATGGATGGTTGCTACTCAATCACGCCCTAACTGCTGAACGGATCTGGATGAAATTTGGCACAGAGATAGATTATAGTCTGGAATAGCACATAGGCTACTTTTCATCCCGGAAAAATTAAAGAGTTCCTGCGGGAACCAAAAAACCTTAATCCACGCGGACGGAGTCGCGGGCTTCAGCTAGTAAGTATATATTCAATTCAATTCAATTTATTTCAAACATGTAGGACATACAGGTGTCTCTTATGCTACGTCATGTTTTGACTCTACCACCGGTTCGGAAAGCAGATTCTGCCAAGAAGAGCCGGCAAGAAACTCAGCAGTTGCTCTTTTTTTTTTTTATATGATTATAGATCACCTTTTGCCTGCGATATCGTAAGGTCAACGAAAAGTTCAGACATTTCTTTCGCGTAATCTTTGTATGGATTTATTATTTTGCCTTTAACTGTTGTATCTTGATTCTTGATAGCTATAGAGTATTGATAATATAGTATAAAATATAGATACTTACTTAGTATGATTTTTGTGTCAGTAACACACGCCGCATATCGCATTGATGGTTTTGTAATTGGGCTGTAATTGTAATTTAGCAGTTTTTGTGACAGTCTACTTTTAAATACAAATTGGATGAGATTATTTTTACAATCGGGATTTGAAAGCAAAGGATAATAGTATTTAAGTAATAAGTAATATAATTAGCGACAGCCGACAATACAGAAGTAGGTACTAGGTATTAATAAAAACACTTTTAATATATTTGTCATCTCATTTGAAACTTGCACGAGTAAATAGTTAAACGTGTATAGGTTCCACGAGAGATTTAATGTAATTAGTTGGCTAAACTGAAAGACAATATTCATTTGATCCGGCTACGATTGCTGTCGTTAAGCTCTAAATCAAATCAAATTACACGCAATTTGTTGCTAAACACAAAATTATTCAATAATCGCTGAGTCTGCCGGCAGGAGACTGAATTAGTATCGTCAAAACACTCGCATTTATACTAACTATTTTCAATATGGCGTCCGTATCCGCAGATCTAATGATATGAAACGAGTTAAATTGACAGATATTATACTTACCTACTTCCTGTTTCATGCGATATAATGACAAATAGTAATAATGCTAACATACTCGTATAAGTACATATAAATAGTATTTCATTGTTTTACAGATTTTTCTTAATACTAGAAAAGTATATGTTTGTACTTATAAGCTATATTAATCATAAGGCTAGGCACACACTGTACAAAAACCTCTGTTCTCTGTTGTAGTTGGTCCCCCTACAGATTTCTTCCTTGCGGATTTTGTCCTTCAGAAATATACCCGATTTTGCCCACATGACTCGCGAGATGAGTATTACTACGTCATTTTTTTATCAGTAAATACTAATTTATCATTACCATTAGTCATTCGTTTTTCGGACTGTCACTTTTAAGATGGATCAAGAACATAGGTATACTTACACGTTGATAAACTTTTGCGATAAGTGACTGATAACGTTGATTGCTTTATAGCTAAACCCTGTTTTATTAACTGTTCCCCAAACCAGAGAGAGATAAGGGGAAAATCAATATTTAGGTGTGTGTTATTGAAAAGTAATGCTACATTTTTAGACGGATAATAAAACTTTTCTTTTTATTACACCAAATAAGTTTTGATACTTACTAAGTATTAAGTAATTTAGCTAAACTCAATTTCTAAATCGAGTATTGTTTCGCCAAAATCACTTATTTCCATACAATATCTTTAAGTTAAATTTCGAACAGCGTCGCCGATACTATCTGAAGGCTAAGTATTCCATTCTGTTAACTGCATGCTTTCTGCTAAACTCTTATAACCGGTTTGCGCCGGTTCGCACCGGTTCGCGTATAGCACACACTCACAGCACCCTTAGCGCGAGTTCGGATATCTCGAAAACTCGATTGTAGTTTTCGCTACAGTACACTAAGACAAAACGCACCTTAAATACATGTGTTCTTGGTGGTAGAGTCTCGACGAACAAGAACTAGAGTTGTGCTACATGAAATAATACATTTCATTTCATTTCACAAAAAAATTTTGATCGTAATTACAAAAAGTATTTACAACTATTTATTATCAATCATTAACAAAGGTTTGCTTATAACTTATTACAGCAAGTGCTAATATTGTAGACAATTCCTGAAATTAGATTATAATGAAATGTAAAATACAAGGCATTTTGTTGCCCTCGGATTTAAAAATATTTTTGTACTATTCACTAAACTGGTGTACCTATTCACTACATTTTTTTAAATTTTTTCTTAGCGTATTGTCAGTTAATAGCTCCTGGAATCTCTCGTAAGAGCCGCTTTGAGTAAAGTGACTGCCTGCTATAAGGGGATCAATTTACTATTTGTATCATAGAGCCGAAGTATTCATAGTAGTAATAATAGACATTCATCTTTTTTTAAAGTCATACATTCTTCACTTATTGGATAGAAGCAAGCGTTACTTTGCGGAAGTCCATGATAATGAAGGAACTAGAAATTTAATTCGCTATAATCCGCCACAGTAGGTAAATCTGCGTGGGTCTATGTGCGTGGTGTTTCATGTTCCTTCATTATTTACTTACACTTTCCAAGAATTCAACATCGAATTTCTTTTTGTAAAACTCGCACTAGGACAACAGTCGCAGTTAGTTTATAAATACGATGCGCTGTGATGGGAAAGCGAAGTGGCTTTCTTTCACGGATCGGTTGATATTGTTGGCCGATCGACTATTGTTCCGAACGGTTTGATAACAGACTAAATAAAAAGTATTCTTGAATACCTACATAGTACTTACCAATCTATACTAATATTAGAAATACGAAAATGTGTCTGTCTGTCTATCTGTTCAAACGATTTTAAAAAAACAATGAAATAAGTTACTTGCAACCCAAGGTGGAGCACGCTTGCCTAGCAAATGCCTATTCACTCTTGATTTGAAGATACCTATATTAAAAGAGGAGGGGAAAACGGAAGCCGGAAGGGCATTCCATATCCTAGTGGTTTTAATCAGGAACGGATGTAGAGGTATATTCCTGGGAAAGGACATATTATAGCATTGTAATTCCGGAAAATCCAAGAGTTTCAACGGGATTTTGATAACCTAAATCCACGCGAACAAAGTCGCGGGCTAAATGGATATAGATATAGGTATGCTATATGTTTAACGCGTCAGCTCGTTTAAAGCAACTAAACTTCTAAAGGATTGAAAATAACCCTCCCCTGGAACGAGCCCCGGGGCGTATGTTTCACTAGAAACATACGCCCCGGGGCCCCTCATTATGAGCTGAGAACAGTCACCGAGGGGGTTCCAGTGGGTAGAAATCCCATATAACCCAACCCATCGGGTATCTCAGGTAAATGTCCCCCGTCCCCGTCCCGTTAGCAAAAAAAGGATTGAAATTTGAAAATAACTCTATTTTGAATCAAAATTGATATTCACCTAAAGCGTTAGGTACCTACTGATATAGAAGTAACTAGCTGATGCCCGCGACTACGTCCGCGTTGATTGAGGTTTCGTGGTTCCCGCGGAAAATCCTTAGTTTTCCGGGATAAAAAGTAGCCTATGTGTTATTCCAGATTATAATCTATCTTTGTGCCAAATTTCATGCAGATCCGAATAGCCTTTCGGACGTGATTGAGTAACAAACTTCCATCCATACATCCATCCATCCAAACTTTCGCATTTATTAAATTTATTTGATTGATGATATTTGATAATAATAAAATATTATGGTGAAAATTCCGTTCTATCATAGAACGCATTAATGCAATTAATGCATTCAAAGTGAATTAAATAGCAATCTTTGAATAGCAAATAGGTAACTTGGCACAAGACAAATCACTTGACCCTGTATGACCTGCCCTCTTTTGCTTGCACGAACGTGTCGTAAGTAGGTACCTAACTACCTACCTTATATAATATATTATTTCTACCTACCCATACCTATTTTATTAATATGTTAATTTATCGACATACCTGATTTAAATCGCTTCACTTCGGTATAATAGGTATTACGTGAATACAACGGTACACGTCGAATTTTATAGTTTCCACATTGATTTACAAACTAAGCAGTGTGATATTTCGAACGCATAAAACAAACTTTATTACTCTTTTTATTTTTCAGTATATTATGTGTGTATTTAAGATATTAATGTTTATTGTTTAAAAAAATCATATTATAATAACTTTACAGTGGGCCGCCAATTATGTTCTGGTGATACTTAAGTACCTACTTAAATCTGAAACCATTTTTAAAAACAACCTTTTATCCACCGCCATATTGAATTTAGTGTGTCGTCATTTTATTTTTCGTATTATTCTCAGCAAACCGTATATCATGGCGGTGTCATGACTCTGCTTCAGTGGACAGGGAGTAGGGAGTAGGGACCCACATACATTAGGGCGGCCACATACATTCAGAATTTCGACTCGAAATATCGAATTGGAATCTCAAACGCAGCAAATCCATATAAATCAAGGACCTTTCACACATGCCCAGTACATAGCTTTTAGTTCGAATTTTTTTTTATTTAAAATTCTGAATTTAGCCTCTGCGTTCAGAATCCCGAACGGAAAAATGGCTAGCGTCTCTCAAGTAAAACGTAAGTGTGTGTTATCGGAACGGAATTCAGATTCGATATTTCGAAACCATTTTTGCCATGGAATTCCGAATGTATGTGGCCGCCCTTATGCTCTGTCTCGCTCGTGTGAAATAGGCATTAGGTATAAACAGGCACCGATTGTCTGTACTTTTATTCTGCCTCCCAGAAAAGAGGTCAAGGTCAAGGTCAGTGGTAACACTAACAATAGTCTGTGAGGCAGACTGGTTGCCCCCACAATCACTTTCACATACCTATTTTAGGACATAGACTAACTGACAATAGCGAGATGTTTAGAATTAAAGTCGCCCCCCATTTTCTATTTGTTAAATTGTACTTTATTATTTTAATCTCTTCATTAAAAACATTGCAATAAAACTTTATTATTTTTATATAATAAAACTAGCTGATGCCCGCGACTTCGTCCGCGTGGTTTTATGTTTTTTTTATTCCCGCTGGAACTGCCACTCTCCAGGTCCTCAACTATACCCATGCCAAGAATTACGTCGATCCGTTGCTCCGTTGCGGCTTGATTGAAGGACAAACCAACAAACAGACACACTTTCAGATTTATAATATTAGTATGAAATGTGAAAGTTTGTTTGTTTGTCCATCAATGACACCACAACAGCTAAGAGTAATGGATCGACGTGATTATTTATTTAGATAAAGTTCAGGACTTGGAGAGTGACATAGGCTACTTTTTGTCCCGGAAAGTCAGCGTTCCCCTACATTTAAATACCTCAATCTACGCGGACGAAGTCTCGGGCTATACCATGGGTCAATTGCACTATCGATTGTTATAGTTAACGTTGAACAATAAATTTGACCACCTAAATTCTAAAAACTACTTTGGATTGCAAAAGTAGAACTTCTTCTTTGCACTTGATTCTGCCCGCGCCGCCGCCGGACAATTCCCGCTCTAATAACTGACAAATATTCACAATTAACATTCTTATGAATGTGAGGTTATTGACCGAGCGAAGCGAAGGTCTCTGACTCTACTTGAGTGAATTTGCACTTGTCCGTCCGTCCGTCCATCCGTCCGTCCGTCCGTCCGTCCGTCTGTCAAAGCCTTATAACAATATATAACTTAACGGTTTTTACAATCTTTCGGTGACATATATATAGCTGCTCGTGCTGATTCACTCACTGATTGATCACCTCTCCTGTAAAATTTTGTATGAAAAAATTTTTTTTCACTCATCGTTTCGTATAGAAGACAAAAAATCATTCAGAGGAAAAATACGGAGAGAGCTGATGATTGAGGATTTCGAAGACGGATGAAGAGCACAGCCAGGGTATTGAAGATAGGTGGGGGGTGCTCGAACAAATATCACTCGAAACTTTATCCAATTGACATTGAGTGAAAAGAAATGTCAAAATGGCGGATTTAAGATGGCCGCCATACAAATTTCGTCGGTGTCTATCTAGGAGAGTATAAAAGATGGAAGAGTGGTTTCGTGGCAAAAGATGATCAGGACATGTAGGTCTACTTGATGAACAGGAAAAAAATACAAGATGGCGGAATTTACTTTTCCATTGAAAATGTATGGCGAATATCGAAGAGGCTACAATTTAGTGTAGAACTATGTAAGACTTTGATGCGGTTCCTTTTCAAAATTTCAGAAAGTATACTAGATGGAAGAGTGGAAGTAGGAAATATGCATGACTTTGATATGGTTTTTTTACAAGATTCGTTCTGCATGGAAGAGTTGTCGGTTTGCCGTTAGGGAAGCCAAGATGGCGAAGTTCGAAGTGATGGCACCCAAAGTTACCCGATCGTCAGCGGTATAATATTGATATTAATCAACTAAGGAAGGTTTCTTTGTGTTTTTACTTCAACGGTCTGTTACACTGTATGCATGTCTGGAAAGTTTTTTTACATTTTAAGGCCCTTTTAGATTCTTAGGGGGGTCTCTGTTTTATGTTTTCTTATGAGAATTTTTTTACGTCTGTCGGACGCTTAGCACGCTGGCGCTTCCACTGTGCTCGCTAGCATAGCAGTGTGTTGTTTACTTCAGAACACGTAGGCAGAAAGCACTAGGATAGAAGGAGAGCAAGTAAGTAGACAGTGGGCCGCGCGGTCTACAACGCGGTCCGTTTCAGCGGGCCATACTACGCGCCATACTAGTTTATAATATAGCCCGTTAGTTATGTATGTATTATAATACTGAATTGTGCCATTTCCATTTACTTGTCTAGCTTTTTGATGGTGAAATGTAACGTTGATTCTAACAATCGATGGAACAACTGGCCCACAGTCTATATAGTGGGTAGCCCTAAGCCCTGTTTTTACTTTATTAGCTTTTTGATGGTGAAATGTAACGTTAACCATAGCTCAACCATACCATAGCTTAACCATAGCGTTTGCATAGCATAAAATATAAAAGTACCTTCCAGGTAACATAACCATCGATGGTATAACTGGCCCACAGTCTGTACCGGGGGGGTGGTAGGGTGGCTTACATGGCGCCAAGTGAGGGTGGCACGCAGACGGTTGCGTCACCTGACGAGTGGCACCGATCCACATCCCGCCACTTGTGCTCGTGAATGACATTCCTCTGCGTGTTATGTAAACCGTGCTCATTTACTGCGACTCAATACAAGCTGTCGTATACTTTCGCTCTATTTATAACTCTTTGTCCAATCTTCCAACTGAATTTTAAACAGTAATCCCCATGGCTAGCTAAGTGACGTCATTATAAATCAATTATGGCGGACTCCTAAACAGGACAGACTAGTTATTTTTGTGCACCCTCATAATATGGGTACCAATTAAAAGAATTTGCTGAGAAAAATACGAAAAATAAAATGACGTCACACTAATAAAGAGGATCGCCTCAACCAAAAGTAGATTGGAGAGTAGTTCCAATATTATTGTGAAGGTGATAGCTGACAGACAGGACAGCGCTTTCATAGCGCACTGGATGTCAGCTTTAGTTTGTAAGTGTATTAATTATATTAACTAACATAGAATAAGTCATACTAACACATATTACTGTTGTTTATTATTACTTATTATGTAACTTATTGGAATTACTAACATAGGATAAGTCTTTACTAACCATTATGGACTTTTGTTGTCTAGAAATTAATTAATTCATTCATTCAGAACTCAGATCTTGATATTTTAGTACAGAAACCAACAAACAAACATACAAACACACTTTCGAATTTAAAATACTATAAGATAAAGGTAGCACATGTTAATTTCCTGGTCCTAAAAAAATCAGGTCGAATAGTTATTTCACTGCCGTATGATTGAAGGAATAATACGTAAACATCAGAATGATATCCCACAGAAACTGTTAGTTTTTCTGGGACAATAAGGAGCCTGTCACTCTCCCGGTCCCAAACAAAAATCACGTTGGTGTAATACTCCGTTGCAGTATGAATGAATGATAATGACAATCAGCATGATGTCCCAACTCCCACAGGAACCGTTAATTTTTCCGAAACAAAAAGGTAGCTTATGTCACTTTCCAGGTTCTTATCAATTATCGCGTCGATATTTAACTCAGTTACCGTATAATTGAAGGACAATGTTTAAAGTAGCATACCAATACCCCCCAGGAACTGTTGGTTACGGGATAAAAAAGTTACATAAATCACTTTCCAGCTCTTCAACTATAGCTGTGCAAGAAATCACGTCAATCTGTAACTCCGTTGCCGCCTAATTGAAGAAAAATGCGTGATAAAGACTATCCCACAGGAAATGTTTGTTTTTCCGGGATAAATGTGGCTTATGTCACTCTCCAGGTCCTCAAATAAACCCATGCAAAAAATCACGTCGATCCGTTGCGCCGTTGCCGCCTAATTGAAGAAAAATGCGAGAAAAAGAGCATACTATCCCACAGGAAATGTTTTTCCGGGATAAAAAGTGGCTTATGTCACTCTCCAGGTCCTCAAATATACCCATGCAAAAACTATTGTCGTCCCTTTGCGCCGTTGCCGCATAATTGAAGAAAAATGCGAGAAATAGAGCATACTATCCCACAGGAACTGTCTGTTTTTCCAGGATAAATAGTGGCCTATGTCACTCTCCAGGTCCTCAAATATTACCATGCAAAAAATCACGTCGATCCGTTGCGCCGTTGAAGCGTGATTGAAGGACAAACCAACAAACAAACTGACTTTCGCATTTATAATATTAGTATGGATGGATTGACATTATGACCATCACTTTTCTTCTTGAATTAATCAATGTGTTTACATTGTACTATTACTAATTCGTTTGCTGTTGTCTGCTCACCTATTGCGAGGTCTGTCAATGCTACGCTTCCCAGTGCGGGGTCGTCATTCCAGCACTTCGGGACCCCAACGTCCATCGGTTCTCCGAACTGCCACTTCAGCTTCGCAACTATTCGAGCAATATCGACTCTGGTTCTCTAGATTTGTTCATGTCTGATTTGATGGGCGGAGTGACCCTGAGCCTTCTTATCAGGTCCATAGTTAGCAACCAAAATTAGCTTATCCTTATTGTCAAAGCGGATCGTCTGCCGTCGCGTCGTCGTCGTCGGTCGGAACTCGGGATCGAGTCGGAGTCGAGATATTTCGGGACGCGCGCTCGCGCTAACATTCTTGCGAACTGCGGAGAGACGTGGTTTATTTTTAGGCCGTAATTCGCACGGACCTTGCCTCTTACAACGAGCAGGTCTGCCAAGTAAACGTAATTTCCGGGACGCTTGTTTGTTTGTATCAATATACCGGTATGTCTATACCAAACACAATTTCTCGTACTGTACCCATAATAAAAAAGAAACAAATGAAACCAATACCGTTACTATGACATAAGTGCAGCCAATTTCCTGAAGATGCTCCGGTATCGAAGTGAAACGTACGTTGAGGGTATTTTTGAGGGTTTATGTGGTGTAGTGAATGTCGCGGGCATCTGGTTCGAGATAGGTACTCACTGTACCACATAGATTCGCCTTCTGTGTTATAGCGAATTAAACTTCTAGTTTTTTCATTGTCATGGACTTCCGCTAAGTAACGCCTGCTTCTATCCAATATTCATTATTTAAAGTAGATATTTGAACAAAGAACCATAGGAGAAGTATTTGAACAGGCCTTAAAGAGATATTATTAAGAAAGCTTCTGGTGGGGTTTAATGATCATAATTATATTTTAAACTTGAATATTGCAATATTATTATAATAGGGTTAATGCCTATGACGAAAATAAATTATTTCTTACTGATTATTAAATAGAGGGTCTTCCACAACACCTAAAATTCATATCCTCGGTTAGTTTTAAGTTTGATAACCATTTTATACTATAGAATATTTACTTACTACTATACTATAGGAGAAAAACTTGCGCTGAAATTTGTCACAAGTCAAACTATAATATGTACTTATGTCCATAGATTTAGTTTTGGTACGTACTACGTTAATACTAAATCTATGCTTATGTCATACAAACTTCCATACTAAAAGCGCGTTAGTAAAGTTTGATAAAGATTTGCTGATTTGATTGAGTTGTCATCATCCCTATTATTCAGAATATTACTAACTTACCAATTTTTTTTAAGTACTTATTTATTGCGAACTTAGATTTTATTTTAACAGATGTTACAAAAATATTTCATGAAAAATCTTTTCATAAATATATTAAAATTCAAAAAATAATTCATGTATTCTTATCTTAACAAAGATGCTTAAATGAATATTCTAACAATTTCCGTAAGTCCCATTGGTTTATGGTTACCCTACGATAAATAAATACATACGCCATTATTTCACAGCAGACCATTCGGTTCACCTTTTCGATAAATATGAGCCTTTTGACGGTGCATTTTAGGAGGTCGTATCGATCAGGTCTTATTTATTGGTTTTTTAAATGATTGATTTTCTCTTTTCGTTCTTTATAAGCATTGCTGAAGGGCGTGACCTCTTCACGAGTGTTTTTGGGATGATACCAGTTCCCAGTTCCCACGTCCATCCGCATACGAATTGACTATAAGATTAATTAACTAACTAACGATTTTTGCAACGATTATTATCAGACGAAAGCAATAATTACTAGGACCAACGGCTTAACGTGCTCTCCGAGACACGGGGAAAGCGAAACGGTCAAATTGGAACCTCCAGATTCAGTCACCCATCCATTTACCGACTTGGGTCAACGTTGCTTAACAATCGCAATCGACTGATGCATATCAGTTGTCACTGCTAGGCCACTCGTTCCTCATTAATCATGATATGCTACAATCTAAAAACTATAGATGTACCTACCTAGACAACAACAACCCTAATCATAGTTATGAGGAAGCAATGTTAGAGGACCTTTGAATTCCGGTCAACCGAGCCAAAGACCTTCCTTGAAAATTAATAGGGTGTTCAGATTCAGATACATTTATTTGTGAATACAGTTGAGGTTTTGTATTGTAATAGGGGTTAAAGTATGAAATTGCCGTTTTATTGTAATAGGTACTTCGAATTGACATAGAACCTTCATGGTTTGAGATTTTTGAGTGAAACTTTTTCACGTGGTACCTATGTAGTTCTTCTTTTTAAAAATGTGCAACATTCGATTATCGACTTTCAGTTGTTTTTTTTATTCAGCTTAATCAAGAAAGATGCTTCGAAAATTCGAGTGATTTTTGAATACGATTTCCGACGCGGAACTAACGCGGCAGAAACAGTTCGCAATATCAATGTTGCGTTTGGAGAGGGGACTGCTACTGCTAATGAACGCACCGTGCGATTTGATTTGAAGAACGTACCACGTGGAAGACACAGGTGAATAACAATGAATTAAAAGAGATGTGGAAGCCGATCCGAGCCAAACTACCCAGGAACTAGCGGCATGGTTTAACGTTACCTTACCAACTATATTGACTCATTTGCGTCTAATCAATAAAATAAAAAAATATGAAAAATGGGTGCTTCATCACCCATTTTTCTTATTTTTTTACTGATTTGACTGATCTGCAGAAAGAAACGCCTGTTGAAACTTGTGTTGCCTTGTTGAATCGATACAGAAATAAAGGAATATTGGATCGAATTGTGACATGTGATGAAAAGTGGATTCTTTACAATAAGCGTAAGCGAAAAATGCAATGGCCTGACCCCAGGTCAAACAACGCTACAGTGTCCTAAAGCAAAGCTTACCAATAAAAAAGGTAATGGTATTATAACTGTTTGGTGGTCTCAGCATGGTGTTATTCACTATAGCTTTCTCCGATCTGGTCAAACATTAACGGCAGATGTCTACTGTACCGAACTCCGAACAATGATAGCAAAACTAGCAGTGAAACAGCCCCGACTCATGAATCGATCTTCACCATTACTGCATTTACATTAGAAACAGTTCGTCCCTCCGTATAACGTATTCGCCAGACCTTGCTCCAACGGACTACCATTTTTTTCGTGATTTGGACAATTTTCTACGTGATAAAATGTTTTCTTCTCAGGAGGCAGTACAAAATGCTTTCACACAGTTTGCCGAATCTAGATCACCAGAGTTCTATCGCAAAGGCATAAATGACCTTCTTATTAGATGGCAGCAATGTATAGATAATAATGGTAATTAATTAGGGAAACCGATTAGGGATATGGGTGCTATGCCAATAACAGGTTAGCCCGCTACCATCTTAGACTGCATCATCATTTACTATCAGGCGAGACCGCAGTCAAGGATTATTTTGTAGTTGAATAAAAAAACCATTGATATTTATGTTACTATTCCAAATCGAATGCATAGCTCGAATAAACAGCGCTCTAACTGCGGCAGAGAGGCCGCGGCTTTGTCGCTAATGCTCGTCTAGACTAAACGTCGGCATAAGCCCGGATTCTCACGGTCACATTACATTAGCTCGCTGAATTGAAGCAATGGAACGACGCTGAAAAATCTGCCCCTAACATAAGTAGCGGCTTCCGCTGAACGAAGGTCGGTGCAGTGAGCGTGACTTATTGTTACAATGTCTGACCCAGTACCTACTCCTAATTGGCTCGTTGATCTACTGAGTACTGGCTAGCTTGTTACACTGCGTTGAATGAATGCTATATTTTATTTAAAACCAGGTTTTGCCCGCGGCTTCGCTCACGTTATCGATTCAGTAATAGGTGGTTGCTACACTCTCCACTGATGTCCATAGTGAAATTCTGCCCGCATGCTGATGGGCCATTCACTAGATATGGCCGATCAAAAACGTGATATGCTTACCAAAAATGAACCATAATTAGAAAAGCTGATTCTTGTATGTATGCACAGTACCTATGTAAACAGTACAAAAACTGACGGTCTTCGTCGGGCCTTTCACTAGATATCACCTCTCAAAGACGTTATTAACTTACAAACTATAAAAAAATATAAGCAATTATTTATTATGTCGGCAATTTTTATTAGCAAAAGTTATGAAGGCACCTTCATAATTTTTAATAGCAATCAACTTGTCGTTTTTCTTCACTTACTTACACTTAAATAACTAATTTTTCAACCGAATGATTAAAAAAAATGCACACTTATCTATTTTTCGATCTATACCTATTTTATTTGCATTGCGTTAGAAATGATACTATATAACAACAACATGAAAATTCTCCATTGAGACACTGATTGATGCAGGTTTTACATAATAGACCAGCCGGACCTCCCACTTATAATACCACAGCGCTGGCCACTGCGCCCGGGAGGTCATCAATGTTCCCATACATTGGTCCCGCGACAATCTACCGCTTGTGCGCCAAGGTCGTGGCCCAACTGTGTGATGCGTCTCAGCTCGCCGGAACGTGTAAGTGCTAAATCACTATGATCCGGCTCGCCGCAGACCCGCAGACTATTTCGCAATCAATATAAATTGTATTCTCATCATTATCTCTAGGATGGTGAGTGGGCGTGGGCTAGCACCAATTCATGGCCAAAATTTATGTATCCTTTAATGTAGGTACGAAGATATAAGAACAGTCTAAAGTCAGCAAGTCGGAAGTTAGACCGATTTGGCTAAGTGACCGAACGAGTTGCACTGATGTAGGTACGATGGTTCCGACTTCTGACACAATGTCTGGAAGTCGGGCTGACGGAAGTTTAATTGCCTTTTATATTTCATGTCCCGAGTCCCTACCCCTGAAATCTATTACTTAAACTAACTTTATTGAATTGAAACTTCTTTAGAGTCGTAGTCGTAGTCGTAACATATTTAAAAATAAATAGGATTTAGCCTGCGAGAGAATCAGTTAGAATACAAGTTATAATATGTTCACGACCAATAGATGGCGCTGTACAATATTGAGTCGCGCAACTGCTCCGTTGTGTTCAAAAGTCAATATTTTAAATCTCATTCGAACGTACAAGTTAGGCCTAGTTGGAGATTATTTCTTCCCTCAAAGAATCAAGTTATAAATTATACATTGTAGGTATATTTTAATTGTAATATTGTAATTGCCTGAAAATACACAAATCGCGACAACAAACTGAAGTTTCACTTCTGTCGCATGCGTTGAAATAGAAATAGGTACTAAGATTCTACATCAATGGTCGTATGTGAATTGCACACACACACACTTTTTTTAAATTCTGGTACTCTAACGGGCTTTTATAAATAACCTACAGTTCGCGCGCGAGTTAAATGCAGAGTAAATGTATTTGTGTCACCATACATTTACTTTGCATACAACTCGCGCGTTATTTTAATGGGGCATATATGTATATATGATATATATATAACATATATATATAACATATATATATAACATATATATATATATATAACTTTGATACCGCTTATTCTGCTTTAATTATAGCTACTTCTTTAACTTTTTTAAAGGTTAGGAAAAACAGACTGTAGGAGTTTACAGGATTAAAATAATATGATATGTAGACTCGACTAATAGAACTTACAACTCTGAACAGTAAATCAGAAAATGTAATATAGGCTAGGTAGATATATCTCTGATTTGCCGTGACAATAATTACCTTTTAATAAATTATTTATTAGTTACGGTCTAGCAACACAGATTTTTCCACCGTGTATGTATATATACATATATAGGTATAAAATGTGTAACGCAGTTTACAGTACATACTTTCTGAATTCTGATTCATTACGAGCAAATATCTTTAAGAACTCCTTTCGAAAGTTAGCTTAGCCTTAGAGAGTTGTTTACTGTAGGATTAACGTTATGTCCTCAATATTCAATGAAACGCTAAACGACGTGATAATAAATTAACTAGGTGGTTAAAAATAAGTCTTCTAAAAATAGTAATATAACGCTATCGCTTCATTATTTGGTAAAGCTTCTGCTTTTATGTGTTTTCTCTATGATAAAACACATAAATAACTCTAGGTACTCTTGTGTGCAATCAATCTTACTAAGTAATACTAATATTATAAATGCGAAAGTTTGGATGTATGGATAGATGTTTGTTACTCAATCACGCCCCAACGTCTGAACGGATCTGGCTAAAATTTGGCCCAGTGATATATAGTGGGATTATAGTCTGGAATAGCACATATGCTACTTTTAATCCCGGAAAATTAAAGAGTTCCCGTGGAAACCAAAAACTACAAACCACGCAGACGAAGTAGCGGGCATCCGCTAGTATATATAGTTATATAGTTTTACTAGCAATGCCCGCGACTTCGTTCGCGTGCATTTAGGTGTTTTGGTTTTTCCCGTGGGAACTTTTTAATTTTCCGGGATCTATGTTATGTTATTGCAGACTATAATCATTCTCTGTGCCAAATTTCATCCTGATCCATTCAGCCATTCTGGCGTGATTGAGTAACAAACATCCACCCATCCCTCCAAACTTTCGCATTTATAATATTTAGTATAGATAAATGCGATAGCCTGCCTGTCCATCTGCTACGCTTTCCCAGCCCATCTATTTAACCAATGTTGAGTGTTGACGTGTAGACATAATATATAGATCGTTGCATACGAGGGAACAACTGATTATCATATCATTTTCCGTATCAAGCTATCCATATCTAATGCAAAAAACAGCATCTCAATCGGCCCAGTACTTTTTGAAAAAAATGGTAACATATTGAAAAATTAAATTCATAGACTACATCTCAGCTTGGTTGTCTATGGTCCTAAAATATATCTAAGAACCTTCTCACAAGCTATACATATCTAATGCAATAAACTTCATCTCAATCGGCCCAGTACTTTTAGAGAAAAATGGTAACATATTGAAAAATTAAAATCATAGACTACAGCTCAGCTTGGTTGTCTGTGGTCCTACAATATATCTAAAAACCTTCTCACAAGCTATAAATATCTAATGCAAAAAACCGCATCTCAATCGGCCCAGTACTTTTTGAGAAAAATGATAACATATTGAAAAATTAAAATCATAGACTACAGCTCAGCTTGGTTGTCTAGGGTCCTACAATATATCTAAAAACCTTCTCACAAGCTATACATATCTAATGCAAAAAACCGCATCTCAATCGGTCCAGTAGTTTTCCAGGAAAACGGTAACAAAAAAGTGCACAAACAAACATACAAACAAACAAACACACAACCTCTTAGGTTAAACACTTATTATACCGTCTCCGTTTCGTCGAGGGTAAAAAATATCACGTCGATCCGTTGCGCCGTTGCCGCCTAATTGAAGAACAAACGTGAGAAAAATAGCATACTATCCTACAGGAACTGTTTGTTTTTCCGGGATAAAAAGTAGCCTATGTCACTCTCCAGGTCCTCAAATATACCCATGCAAAAAATCACGTCGAGCCGTTGCGCCGTTGAAGTGTGAATGAAGGACAAACCAACAAACCAACAAACAAACTGACTTTCGCATTTATAATATTAAGTATGGATGGGCATTGGTTGTTTATAAAGTGAGTGCACTTTGTCTGTGCATCGGAACTTTCTATAGAGCGAAGTACCAGGCAAACATAAGTTCCAAGGGGTGAGAACTGCACCCTAAGCCCCGCCTCCCGCCTAGGTGCACTAGGAATTACCTACGTGAAGGGATCGATATAATGAAACCTGCGCTTATTGAAAGCGAAAGTTGTGAACTATGTCACTGTGAGCATACACGGTACTTGCATTTAACGGACCGACTTTACAAAGACATGCAATCACTGTGGAGTATTTATATTTATTTATTTATTTGGACACCCAAAAATTTAAAAACTAGACCTATTTTGGACTATTTATACATCATTCATTAAAAAAATAAAAAGATAACGCGCTTAAAATTACAAGTTACACTACAAAAAACAATCTAAACTTATACAAAAATACAAAAATATACTCGTAAGTACAATTTAAGGAGTTATTAACCTTTTTAAGTAAAAAATACTACCGGAAAAACTTAGTCGATTACCGCGACGACGCGACGTGGCGTAAGAGGGTTTTTTTATCCACTACAAGCTAGCCCTTGACTACGATCTCACCTGATGGTAAGTGATGATGCAGTCTAAGATGCTAGCGGGCTAACCTGTTGGGGGCATGGCAGTTATATTAAACACACACCCCTTCGGTTTCTAGTCTACACGGCATCGTACCGGAACGCTAAATCGCTTGGCGGCACGTCTTTGCCGGTAGGGTGGTAACTAGCCACGACCGAAGCCTCCCACCAGGCCAGACCAGGGAAAATTCAGAAATTATAAATTCCTAAATTGACCCTGCCGGGGATCGATCCCGAGACCTCCGCACTTTAAGGCAACAGCGCTACACACTGCGCCACGGAGGTCGTCACGGAGGGTCTGATATTACAATTGTCACTCACAGATGTAGTACTACATCTGTGTTGTCACTCATTTTATTCTCATTTATTCATAATAAAACTAGAAAAATAACAATAAACCACGAACACAAATGATAGTATATAAAACATTAAAACTTACGGCTAACTGAAATAGTTAACAAGTAATAAAATTAAAAATTTTAAAAAACCCACGACGAACTACAGAGCTCCATTGAAACAACAATTAGAACTTAGCAAAAGTATATATAATATAAAATAATATCTAAAACACAAAACTGCATATTTGCCGGCTCAGTAGCTCTTTTGACCAGCGTGGTGGACTATGGCCAAACCCTTCTCATTCCGAGATAAAACTTGGGCTTAGTAATGAGCAGAGGTGTCAAATAGTGTTAAATTTTATTATTCTGATAAAAACGGTTTAAAAAAATGTGATCACTTAAGGAGTTCCAATAACCACCTCCTGGCTCCATCATAAGACCCTGAGCAGCATCTAGGTACAAAGTGCTAGTCAAGACAAATCAAAAGAGTCCAAATACGACGGGTTACGATGAGAACTTAAGGAGTTCCCATGACCACCTCCTGGCTCCATCATGAGACCCTGGGCAGCATCTAGGTATAAAGCGCTCGTCAAGACAAATCAAAAGAGTTCAAATACAACGGGTTTACGATGAGAACTTAAGGAGTTCCCATGACCACCTCCTGGCTCCATCATGAGACCCTGGGCAGCATCTAGGTACAAAGTGCAAGTCAAGACAAATCAAAAGAGTCCAAATACGACGGGTTACGATGAGAACTTAAGGAGTTCCCATAACCACCTCCTGGCTCCATCATGAGACCCTGAGCAGCATCTAGGTACAAAGCGCTCGTCAAGACAAATCAAAAGAGTTCAAATACAACGGGTTTACGATGAGAACTTAAGGAGTTCCCATGACCACCTCCTGGCTCCATCATGAGACCCTGGGCAGCATCTAGGTACAAAGCGCTCGTCAAGACAAATCAAAAGAGTTCAAATACAACGGGTTTACGATGAGAACTTAAGGAGTTCCCGTGACTACCTCCTGGCTCCATCATGAGACCCTGAGTAGCATCTAGGTACAAAGTGCTAGTCAAGACAAATCAAAAGAGTCCAAACACGACGGGTTTACGACAAGAACTTAAGGAGTTCCTATGACCACCTCCTGGCTCCATCATGAGACCCTGGGCAGCATCTAGGTACAAAGTGCTAGTCAAGACAAATCAAAAGAGTCCAAACACGACGGGTTTACGATAAGAACTTAAGGAGTTCCTACCACTTACCAAATCACTAGCTCAGCTTGGTTGTCTATGGTCCTAAAATATATCCAAGAACCTTCTCACAAGCTATACATATCTGATGCAAAAAACCGCATCTCAATCGGCCCAGTACTTTTGGAGAAAAATGGTAACATATTGAAAAATTAAAATCATAGACTACAGCTCAGCTTGGTTGTCTATGGTCCTAAAATATATCTAACAACCTTCTCACAAGCTATACATATCTAATGCAAAAAACCGCATCTCAATCAGCCCAGTACTTTATGAGAAAAATGGTAATATACTGAAAAATTAAAATCATAGACTACAGCTCAGCTTGATTATCTATGGTCCTAAAATATATCTAAGAACCTTCTCACAAGCTATCCATATCTAATGCAAAAAACCACATTTCAATCGGCCCAGTACTTTTTGAGAAAAATGGTAACATATTGAAAAATTAAAATCATAGACTACAGCTCAGCTTGGTTGTCTATGGTCCTAAAATATATCTAAGAACCTTCTCACAAGCTATACATAGCTAATGCAAAAAACCGCATATTAATCGGTCCAGTAGTTTTCCAGGAAAATGGTAACAAAAAAGTGCACAAACAAACAAACATACAAACAAACACACAACCTCTTAGGGCAAACACATATACCGTCTCCGTTTCGTCGAGGGTAAAAAAATCATTTCTGATGTCCAGGTCACAGGTATTTACTACTTTCTGTTCTTGTCACGGTGCACAGATAGCTAAAATTATATACTCGTACGAGGGCGTTCAATGTATTCTCGGTATAGGTATGAAATAATAGGCAGAAAATTCTAAATAAAATTTATTTTTCAACATAGTCTCCCATAGCCTCAATACACTTATTTGATCGAGTAAATAACTTTTCGATGCCCTCTAAAAAATATTCTTCCTCTTTGCCTGAAAAATGTTCAATAATTGCCTCCTTCAACTCTTCATCGTCGGAAAAATGCCTATCCCGAAGATCTTTCTTCAGGTTTGGGAACAAAAAGTAATCACTGGGTACCAGGTCAGGGCTATAGGGTGGATGAGTGATCTCTTCAAATCCACAATCCCTCACAGCAGCCTTGGCAACGCGCCCTGAGTGAACCGGCGCGTTGTCGTGAAGTAGCAACTAGCAAGACACCAGCGGTCAATTTTCCACGTCTTTTTTCTTTTATAGCGTCCTTCAAATTGCGTAGGTTGTTTGCGTAAGCTGCGGCAGTAATACTTTGACCCTTTTTTGTGTATTCAATCAGTAAAATTCCCTTAAAATCCCAAAACACTGTGGCCATGAGTTTTCCGGCTGATGGGCAGACTTTAAATTCACTAGACCACTTCTGAATGGTAAATAATGAAGGAGCAGAATCTTGATAAACAGCCACCATTTCTTCATGAATAACTTTTTGAGTCTTTCCTTGTTTTGTAAGGAATTTAATCACTGCGCGGTGCTCGATTTTCGTTAACATTGTGTCATTGTAGTTGTCTTCTTGTATTGATAACTTGAATATTAATGATGACAATTACATGAAATTTTATATTTATACCCTCAAAGAGTGTCTTTATTAACTAATGAGGTAATTAATTTGCTCTTATCATTAGTTAATCACCCCGATACCGAGAATACATCGAACGCCCCTAGTCAAAAATATTGCTAAGAGTTAGGACCCTAACAGACGACCTTGAGGATTAAATTGTTAGAGCTCCGAAGCCTTTCCCAGAAAGACGCCACACGAGCTCTCGCATCATATTGCATCATCTAAAATTCTACATCAATGTATTGCTTAGATTATACCTAATATAAGCTATGTTTTGTGTATTACAACATAGTTGATGTATTTTGACGACCTCCCTGGCGCAGTGGTGGCCACGGTTGTGATATAAATGGGAGGTTTTAGGTTCGATCCCCTGCAGGACCGATTGGGCCAAAAATTTATAATTTCAAAGGTGCAATCATGTAAGGATAGCCGGTCAAATCGTTAAAGCTCGACTTCAAAAACCTCTGAATATCACCTCTCAAAAACCTCTGAATTTTCGCTGGTCTGGTCTAGCGAGAATCAACCTCCTCGTACGTACCGCCAAGCGACTAAATGCTTGCTTGTAGTGTCTAAGAAATACTAAATATTTTACTTGTTTGACGGTCTCATCAATTTCAACGAGAAAAATGACGTATCGTATGCATAGGTACTGCAATGGAAATGTTCTTGTTACTCCACTGCGATTCTGCGTTCCTAATGAAATAGAGTAACCTAGGTGCACTTTATGCAGTTGACGAGCCTACAAACTAACAAAACGGAAATTACAATATCTTATTCCTTACGAAATAAAAGCGATATTAGATTGACTATTCATGATGACTTTGGATACAACATTCTATACCTGCATGTGATTCATTTGCAAGTTGCATTTTGAAGAGCTGTGAATGCACCTGTAATAAAAAAGGAGGGCAACAAAATTTCTTGTACGTTTCTGGAGTTGGGTAGTTGAAATCAAAATGAAAAACGGAAACATGAATCTTATTTCATACACGATAAAATCCAAATTAGGTAAGAAATGCAGGATATGCATCACCATTTTAAAAAATAAATGTTTGGATGCAGTCCACTGATACATGCATCTCCTGTTACTAGAGATGCATAAACCTGAAGAGGTAAAGTGCTTAGTGCACTGATTGCTTAGAAGGGCAATTCTCAAAAAGGGACCTAAAACGAAATAGTCTTAAATTAAAAATGCAGTGTCCTAATATATTTTCCAATTAAGATCCGAGCTATTGTCACTGTAGTTCTCATAAATTTTTTTAAAAAATCTCTTTCCACGGAAGTGACATATTTAAATAATATCAGTAATAGATAATATTTGAATTGTTGCAGAATTAGACATATTTTTTTAACTATTTATGTATTAATTAACTGTTATGTAATATATAAAACTAATCAGGCTAAAATAATATAAATTTTACATGATTTTACGATGATATCATCATTATTTGCTTTCGAAATACCCTCACATTGTGGCCAACAAACTCCGTGTACTCATCATCGTCTTTTCTTATGTCTAATCTAAGACTTGACTGTTTTAGATGGTGCCATGCTTACTAATACTAAAAACAATTTTTTTATTCAAATTGATTATTAAATGTTGATGATATTGTTACTTCCATGAACCAGAATCCACGTGTGTGACAACCATGGAAATGATTTTTTCAACTTACCTAAACACCGTTTTTTTCATAAACTCACTAATTTATTACTAAAAACAATGAAATACCTCGAAAATGGCTAAAATTTCGTATTATTCAACGTTATCTAGTGGACCTTCATTAAATTAATACTTAGTGATATGTAATCCACAAAAGTGACTGTAATAGCATATTAATTTTTAAAAAATCTCACCTTTTAAGTCAGGGCTCCGACATTGTTCTCCCAGAATTGGCAAACTCTCAAAAAATTGCAAGATGGCGACATACCCGTTGTCTATGACCGTTTAAATATTTGTTTTTACCTATTCAATAAATTATGGCTGCATTGAATATGTTTGTTCATGGAGGTGTCATTTCCACAATGCACAAATGTTATGAAATAATTTTAAAATCATTATTTTACCGCTGTTTAAATTTTCTGGTGTTTTTTAGAAACTTTATTCGATCTATTATAGCAAAACAGTAGGTACTCGTTAAATCATTTAAGATTTGTAACATTTATATTTAGATAAATTGTCCTGAGCGAACCTTGCAAACGACAAGGAGGTGACTTTTGATGATAATTTAAATAATTATTTTAATATTGTATTTAATATAAAAAATCCTAAAAATATAAACTACTTCGAGAAATAATGCAAGAAAATTAGATTAATAATACAAGAATTTCTCATTTTAAATCGAATGCTGCCCATTTACATAAAAGTGCAAATTCCGCCCATGCAAAATCAGAATTGGGACAGCCATACCTTTCCTTCTCTTCCCTCAGTAATTGTACTCCTTCAAAATGAATCTCAGTATCTTGAAATTTTGAACGAAGCAACGTCCTAAAGCACAGATAAAGGAAAAATTGCGAAAAGCATAAATGTTTAGTTCCATCATATAATCAAAATATTTTTATGCAAATTTTCGACACTCATAACTAAGGGAATCAAAACCTACGGGGTACTTCCCGTGAACTCAGAATCTTGAAATTTGGTACGAAGCATCAAGCAACGTCTTATAGCACAGATAAAGAAAAATTGCGAAAAGTTTACATTTTTAGTTACATCATTATAATAAAAATATTTTTAATAATTTTAAACTTACTAATGAATGTTATGGATTTCATTTAGCAATAAAAATACCATAACTTTTACTTATATACCTACAGGATTGTACGGAACCCTCGGTGCGCGAGTCCGACTAGCACTTGGCCGGTTTTTGAGATTATCTTAGAAATTACCAAACACATTTTGTGTTTAAAGCATACTTAAACTCGATATCAGAAGTGGGATAACCATGCCCATCCTGCTCATACATCCAATAAATTCGAATATTGCAGAAACTTGGACTGTCTCAGCATACTGTTTGCTTTGAAATATCCATTTGGAAAGCCCCGCTCAAAAGCATATTAGTTTGTAAAGTCTTGTCAGTGAGAACATGAAGTATCTCAGTAGGTGTGGGTATATGAATAAAAACTAACAAAACGGAAATTGCATCTTAAAAGCAATATTAGATTGACTACCCATAATAACTTTGGGTGCAACATTCTTATAAATGTGACGCATTTTTACTAAAGTTGCATAAACTTGAAGAGCTGTGAATGCGCCCGTAATAAAAAAGGACAGCTACAAAATCATTTGTACGTTTTTGAGGTTGTCGAGTAGTTGAATTCAAAATGAAGTAAACGGAAAAATGAATCTTATTTCTTACGTGGTAAAATCCAAATTAGGTTGCATTGCACGAAATGCATCCCGGATTAAATTGTATGGATGCAGGCACGGATACGATGCACCTCCTGTCACTAGAGATGCATAAACCTGAAGAGGTATCAATGCAGGTATCTGCATATTATATAATATGTGGATTCAAATGGAATAGTGAGTTTACTCTAAAATGTTGGAATTAAAAAGGACTTATTCCACGGGGACGAAGTCGCGGGCATCAGCTAGTATTATACCTAATGCAAATGTGATTTCGTTTGTTATGCTTTCACGCCTTTCACGGTCAATCTTTAAATCCGATTTTGATAAAATTTGGTATACAGATAGGTTGGATCCCGGAGAAGGATATACTATAATCCCGGGAAATTAAGAGTTACCGCACGAATAAAAAATACGAAGTCGCGGGCAACAGATGATATATGTATATTTCCAGCTATGAGCTATGACATAACAACATGGCGAGAATACAATCCTATTCTCAGTTTGAACGCGCAGTATTTACATTAAAAAGTACTCAGAAATACCTACATTAAACTTCAGTGGCTGCCAAAATAGTATAATTGTTCGGCGCAGTTCATAATGCGGGGGGTATCTTTCACTTCGGGAAAGATGACCTTTGAAGGTATTCAGTCCTATTTTAAAATTCCATTACAAGTTTGCCCTCGACAACCCAACAGACAAACACACATCATATACTGATACTAGCTGACGCCCGCGACTTCGTCCGCGTTTAATAAGTTTTTAATTCCTACGGGAACTCCTCAATTTTCCGATTCTCCAGGTCCTCAACTGGGTATACCCATGCAAAAAAATCAAGTCAATTCGTTGTTCTGTTGCGGCGAGATTAAAGTACAAACCAACACACTTCACCATTTATAATACTTATTAGTAATATGATATAAAGAGCTCCTCCTATTAGGAATTTTTTAGCTATAAAAAAAACATAAGTTACGCGCCGAATATGCATGATGACAGTAACAAAGAATCAATGAAATTATAAATTTATCTAATAAAATTGGATTCATGGATTATAAAAAACGTATTTTTTTCGTATTTCGAGTAAGATTGCTATTTATTTTGATAAAATAAAACTATAAAATATAGCAATCCGCCATATTGGTTAAAACACCAATGAAGCGACAATGACGTCACAATTATTTTCGAACTTTGACAATCATACTATTGCTTACTGCACACTGCACAGAGTACCTTGGTAAAAATAATAGTGACGTCACAAACGACGCCATGACACCGCCGAACGTTTTGGCGTGAATTTTAAAATTTAAATTTCAAATGCCAATTCCAATTACCAAACCTTATTTTTCTGCTGAAATAAGATATTTTTTCGAAATAGTAGATACTTCCGAACATAGTACGGATCATAGACATAGAATTTTTTCGCTACGGATACGGAATTGTGGATTCCTTTTTCTATGACAAATATTTTCAAATATTAGGTATTAAAGCAGACGTGGGTGGACCTGTCCTTGTAACTTTTTATATCTTGTGCTATCTACCTAAGACGCGGTTACTAAATTAATGACATGCAAACTAATTAAAAATAACTGGTCCTATTTCAATGAGGCTATGTCTTATCTTTGACTACGTAATATACCTACCTGGGTTGGGTGATGAAAAGACATTTTTCTCGCACTTTACATTTGTCGTAATAAAAATCATATTGAAACAAGATTAAACTTTTGCCTAATAAAAATTAAAATCACTAACATAACATTATTATTAAAACTTAGCTATCCTATCAAAATTCTTTAAATAATTAGTTATGACTACCACACAATCCCCACGCAAACTCAGAGCCTTTATTAAATATGGATCTCCTAGGCGTTATAAACTCCTGGTATTTCCCGATGAATAACAGTTCAATAACTAGGTTCTGGGGGAGTCTAGCTCATAAGCGCATGTGTAGGTTTCCTGCGTATTGCTAACTTGTATTAACCACCTCCAGTGTGGCTCTGTGCTCCTAGTATCATGGTAAATTTATAGCTCAATGCAGTTGGCCCGGGACCACGCATGCTCAGAGCACCTCAGAGTGCATCAGGTGTGCACCTATACTAAGTTCATTCAAAGATTCATTCACTCTGACCATCAAACATAGAGATACATACATGGTGACCAATCATTCCATAAAAAACATTTAACAAATTTTCATTTCACAAACAACGTTTCCCAAAATTATGAATCATAATATATTAATCGTTATAAAACTTTTGGTCCTATAAATAATTCAGTTGACAAAACAATGAACACACAAATTATCATTTCATAAAATATAATTAGACAAACAATTGATTAATAAAGCGACGTAAAGCATATTTCTTTTTTTACAAAATTAATTGTTTCTTGATTCTGGCGTAGCCCATTTTTAAAAATTGACATTCTTGGGTTTACTTAGTATTACCCAAGTCAACTTGGGTAATGTCCAAAAAAATAATGAAAATAAGTTTTGATTCGGGATGTACCCACTCATGCAAGAGCGAGCGAAGCGAGCTCGTTATTGGGGGCACTCCGACTCGGATAGTTTAGGTGACGAAGGGATGGCGGGGTTTAAAAGACCCCGCCATCCTCTTCGTGGTTATAAAATCCTTTTTACACCACCCAGAAATAAGGAGCCCCGCGAATCGGGGCTCCGTCGACCGGGCCTTGGAGGGGGTGAGAGGGAGAAGGTGAAAGCTTAGCGGTTTTACCTAGGTGAATTAGTAAATCCTTTAAGTTTATTCCAACTTCCGACCTTACCCGTAACATATATGTCACCGTTATTGATCTTTTAGGTAAGGTTAGGGACTTAGGGTTAGACATAAATATTCAGGTATACCTATTTTAATTTATATTAATATTTTGCAAAATTACGAATTTGAAAAATGAATTATTTTATGAAATAATATATTAGTAAATGACATTTTTACATTCAGCACGTATAAGTAAAGTATTTGTGAATTGAGTAATT
This sequence comes from Erebia aethiops, assembly GCA_923060345.2. Taxonomy (NCBI): domain Eukaryota; kingdom Metazoa; phylum Arthropoda; class Insecta; order Lepidoptera; family Nymphalidae; genus Erebia; species Erebia aethiops. The sequence goes on along the minus strand of OV281079.1, from coordinate 671,021 downwards.
GTCAAATGATCTTTTAAAAAAATATACATTTGCGAAATACGACGTTTGTGAAATGATTAGTTTTTGAAACTTTTTTTGTGAAATGATCATTTGTTAAAAAAAATTTGTGAAACATTAGTGAACCTACATACATGTATTTCTTTTATCATAGTAACCAAATTTAGATAAGTACATTTACTTTAAAATTGCAAAATGCATTGTGTGTATTTTTTTGTAATTAAGTATTGTAAAAGCGTGTATTATTTACGTAGCTTTCCAATGCGAATCAATGTAAACTGTAAAGTCTGGTCAAAGAAATGTCTGAATGTAATTATATAGAGCTGAAACAAAAACAGAAATACGTCGTAAAAGTCTCTATGTATGTTACACACATACCTACCTACATCATCTTTCGAAAAATGCACTTACAGAGGTAGTAAACAGGGCTTGAAAGTCAAATTTACTGCCCTCGTGCAGTTAATTTGCAGTATTTTTTATTTTTGTAAGTCCGCTTTACTTCTAAATGAAAAGTTTTCTTGCAAGAAGGTTCATAATGATATTGACTTTGTATGTAGAAAACCTAAAAAATAATGATGTGTGAATTGATGAAATTAATTCATGAAATAAAAAAATGTATAGATGCTTAGGATCTTTATTCTGTGCGCGCTATTTTAAAAATGTTTCATTGAGTTTATGAATGATGTGGTATAATAAAATTAAGTCAACAATTAGGGATTTAAGATGTGAGAAAAAAAATCGCGCTAAAAAGCCGCCAAAAATCTCGACATAAGTATTGGCGTGGGAAACCATTTTCTAGTGAGTACCTAGTACCTACCTATACGACTTTTATTTCAAGTTTTCTCACAAATGTATTGAAAAATATTGTGTGAAAGGTTTTAACCACGAACCTATAAAAAAAAAGGTTCATGGTTTTAAAAAACTCGTGACGACCGTCAGCCCTCACCTGGCGGTATCGGGCTGACATTAGTCAACTCGTATGTAAAAACCTACTTACCGCTCTTAAATCACAAACTACTATTTAGAGAAAGAAACAATCGTCATAAGTTCAAAACTTTCTTACGATATTTATCTACCTAATTTGACAAGCGGTATGGGAGTCAAGTCAACGTATTCTAATAACAGATCTTTATGTTACATAATATGCAACAGGTATGCAAATTGCAACGAACTCTCTTCATGTTACCCTGATGAAAATCTGTAACTAAAGCTTATTTTAAGCTGCATTTGAAGCTGAGTTGCTGGAGCAAAAAAGATTCAAAAATCTTCTTTTGAAAAAAGGCTTTTTGAGAAAGAAATAGCAGATTTTTGCAAAAACAGCATCTGAAGTACTAGGAACGCAAAGCTCACGAGGAGATTAATTGCAATTTGCAGATCATGCATTTTCATGCTCTATCTCTCTCCCGTGTGAATAACATCTATGAGGTAGAGAAAGAACGCGTCCGATGCAGGAAAGCTTTGCAATGCGCATGAAACTTTCAATTTCGTTAGTATCTAATGTACTGTTCGCTCTCGTTACGATACTGATATGCACTCGTACATATGTATTGATTATAGGTACATCGGATGCCTTATACACACACACTGATTTATGTGGTCCCAGTAGTAGCATCTATCGCGAAACTATTAACTATCGTGCAATTATGGCTGCAGTTACTTAGTTGCTTACCTGATACAGTTAATTAGGTGTAAAGGTAAACTATAAATCGACACTGAAAGGAGTGCTCATTTTATGTCGTTAAATGGAGAGAATAAATTGTGTATAAATAAATCAATGCGTCTCAAAGTGGCATCCAAAGTTTAAGAACAAGAAGTTAAAGAATCTCATGTAAGTTTGTTAAAAAATAAACATTATTTACGCAAACAACCTTAGATAACATTACACAGCACTGGCAGGGTCTCAAAGATCAATCATAAATTGCGACCTATCATTTACCTATGTATTGGACATATTGTCAACGATGGTGTCTGATGTTTACTTACTGTGATGATAGATTTAGCATTGGTCTTTACGACAAAGACCAATGCTAAATCTATGACTGTGATTTAATAATAATAATTAAACCTCAATTTACAATCAGGTCGAGTCTTTCTTTATTGTCATCGATGTTTGTGACTTATTTGATAGCATCAGTCAACTAAACAATGTAATATACCTACAAGTTAATATCCAGTAGAGTTTCTGCTAGTCGGAAGAATTTTACGATTTATCACGGGCCAGTTGCAGTGCACCCAAAGTTTGCATCAAAAATTTCCCTACTCGACGATGCTTTCTGTATGATTAAACTAGCTGATGCCCGCGACTCCGTCCGCGTGGTTAAAGGATTTTGGTTCCCGCAAGAACTCCTTAATTTTCCGGGATAAAGAGTAGCCTATGGGCTATTCTCTGGAATAGCCCATAGGCTACTCTTTATAGGTTATAGTCTGCTATAACCTATCTCTGTGCCAAATTTCATCCAGATCCGTTCAGCCGTTGGGGCGTGATTGCGTAACAAACATCCATCCATACATCCAAACTTTCGCATTTATAATATTAGTATAGATGAAAAATAGTGCACACATTGTAGCCGGTCAATTCGTGAGTGAAGCATGAATTAAAATCACACGATATAGGAGGCGTGTCTTGAATTGTTTTTACAAATGATATCGACGAGTTAACCTAACCTTGGGAGTCAATTTAGCCATTTGCGCATCAGTTGTTGGCCAAACAATAAGTGAAGTATCGTCACAGATCGAGTCAGTAATACTTATTAGCGTCTCGTGACGGAGCATAATGTCCATAATTTGTATTGGAAACCGATTGTAACTATTATTGGTATTCTACGTCAAAGGGTAAAATTCTCGGTCGTGCTTTCCAATTTCCATTGTTGATGTTTATATTAGGTTGCGGGCCAAGATTGCTGAGTGGGCATTGATGGTAATACCCAGGATGGCAGTTGAATGTATTCAGCAGGGTGATTGTGTAAAACCTGCATCAATCATTGTTACCAGTCTCAATTGTTTTCATTGGCTAAACTTATGGTATTTTATTGGATAGAATCAGGCGTTGCTTTGCGGAAGTTCATGATTTAGCAAGAAAAGATTACAATTATTTTGCTATAATCCGCCAACAGAAAAAAATCTGTATGGTCAAGCATGCCGTTACAAGCGAAGCACCGTTTACATTCCCAACCAAGCACTTAGCTTAGCTTAAGAACTTAGCTTTCTTGCTTGGTTGGGAAGGTAAACGATGCTTCGCTTGTAACTGCATGCTTAACTTCGATGCTTGACGAGGAGCCTTCGATAGGGGCTCCAATTATTATTTTAGTTGGACCACAACCCCCTTACTAGATCTGTGGTCCCACTGATTTATTGTGAGTCGATGGAGCAAGAAGGTGCTCACAGGAGCTCAACCCCTATGAATCTTTAGGTACGACAACAACCACGGCTAAAAAAAATATCACAAAAACACCAACAACAAAAACCGCTGTATACCTAACTCTGACTGGACAATTCCTGGAGATGCTGGGGGGATTGATATACCAAACAGTAGTGGGCGTGGGTTCGAATCCCACTTCTGAAATGTAATAGAGGGTGTAGGTGGGTCCGTATGGAAAATATTTGACTTCAACTTGACTAAAAGCCGTGCTCAGGTCGAGTGTTGTTAGAAAGGGTCTGGCCGGAAAAACTCAAAATACAACATCACCGGCCCCCAAGTTTACCCCCTGGCCCCTACCAAAAAGTGCTCAACGCGGCTAAAGAAGTTTTCACTTCAAAAACGTCCTTTCAAATATTGGATGTAATGATGATGATGATGGTCGGATCATGAAGTAAATAAATATAATATAAAAGCAAAAGGTGAATGACAGATTGATCTATCAACGCGCAGCTCAAACCACTGGACGAATAATTTGGGCTGCAGAAAGGCATGCAGATACTTAAACTTTGACGTAGACATCCGCTAAGAAATTATTTTTGAAAATTCAGTCCCTGAGGGGGTAAAATAGGGGTTTGTTGGTGTAGTACACGCGGACGAAGTAGCGGGCATAAGCCAGTTAATAATATGCTGCAAACAGACACCTAATATAAAAGTAAATAAATGTACCTAGCTATCGTTCATGCTCTTTTAAATATTATCCACTGTTCACTCCACCAGTTAATTCCCAATATAAATAATACAAGACGGTACCTACAATAATAGCCAATAGGTATGGATTTTTATTGATATTGGTTCATGCTAGTTTCAATATTATGTTTCTGAATTGAAATTAATTTCTATCAACGGAACGTTAACAATAGGCACCGTGACACCGTGACTGTTTTGTTTTTCTTTCGAGTTGTCTGGTTATAATTGTTTTAAATTGTTAACGTGCGTGTTTTAGAATTATACTTGATCCTTATTTTAGTAAGGGACGTCAAGGACCAAGGTAGGTACATCATACATGATATAAAATTGACATTTTGAAATAATACTGCTATAGGCGATGGTAATTGGTAACCCTCCTGTTACGTCACGTACCTACGTCGTTTATAATAATAATGCTACGCCCTTACTCTCATAGGACTGAAAATCCGACACGACCGGAGAAAGATCAGGCGCATGGCCGACGGCTTTACGTGTTCTCTGAGGCACGGGGGTGAAACAACACCAACTTCGTAACTACTGTACCTAAACTTTTCAGAGAAATCCAATACATAATTATGACCCGACCCGGGAATCGAACCCAGGACCTCGTCATACGAAGTAAAACATGATAACCACTAGTCACAACGAGACAGTATCAACTATTAACAGCAAAATTCGGAAATGTCCGCCTCATTTTTTGCGCAAAGTATCAACCTGGCTGTTCAGCTCCGATACACATCCATTAACCAGTACTCTCGGAACCATTTCATTTCTACAAGGACATTTACTGCAGCAATCGGCTTTACAAATTTTACTGTAACTTTAAAAGTATTTGCATGCAGCCCCCCGATTGTGAAAGGAAATCGAAATCAACTATTTATTTAATTTTATAACAAAACTAGCTAATGCCCGCGACTTCGTACGCGTGGATCGAGGTTTTGTGGTTCCCGCGGGAACTATTTAATTTTCCGGGATAAAAAGCCTATGTGTTATTCCAAACTATAATCTATCTCTGTGCCAAATTTCATCCAGATCTGTTCAGCCGTTGGGGCGTGATTGAGTAACAAACATCCATACCGACATCCATACATCCAAACTTTCGCATTTATAATATTAGTAAGAAGTAAGATAAAGGAAATATTTCAATGTTCTTAATTATTCCTAAACTACTCTATTATATTTTTATTAGTAGCCCTTATAATATGTCCGCTGAATCTTCTTCTGGCATCAAGCAATGAACGTTTACATTCAAAGAAGGTGTGTCTCAACTGTAAACATTCTGAAGGACAACTGCTATCTTTTATACACTCCCGAGGAGTCTTTTTCTCCTTTTTAGAAATCATAACAGTTTGCCAAACGTAATTCGACCTGTTTAAGGAGTTCGTAGATGCCTGCAGGTCATAAAGCATGTACGAACTCCATCAACAGGTCGAGTAATGTTTCAAGCTGTCAAATTATTACGATTTGGTTAGATAATTAGGCCTCGATCTTATGCAATATTGCTAAACAACGCACGTCCTCACTCCCCTCCATTCGCGACTCCTCAAAATAGATGCGCATCGGCTAACGATACACGGCAGGCAGCAACGGGTTCCCAATTCGTTATTTGGAAACCAGTTCAATCCGATTCACCACAATTGCATTGTGTCAAGCAATAATAAATCTTAACATCCTATTTCAAAGTTTAAAATTGTACACAGTATTTTAACCATTGTATTCAAGCAGGGGTCCTCAACTCGTCGCTGGAAAGTACAATGCCGAAGTATTAAATTTTTTATTAATTTTTCCCAATAAAGAACGATAATAGAGCGTAATTTGACTAACTTAGAGCACAGATTATTACTTAAGAGTTAGAACTAGACATATTTATAACTCTAAAAAAAAAAAATAGCCTTTTATTACTGAATTTTACAAACTTCGCTTATATTTTATATTAGTAACTAGAGATTCAATTAACATAATCAAAGTACCTACAACAGGGTTTCTTAAACCTAGCAAAGATAATGTTCAGTATAGAATAATGTGCACTTGTTTATAATTACCGTTTATTGTATTAAAATAATATAACTAGAAAAATATTAGCTTATGTTGTTTTAAAATTTAAATTTTTTTTTTTTTCTTTTTAAACTATGTAATTTGGTAAAATGGTTACATCCTTGAGAAAGAATGTCAAAGTACACGTTAGGATCTTTTTTTTTATGCACTACAAGCTAGCCCTTGACTGCGATCTCACCTGATAGTAAGTGATGATGCACTCTAAGATGGTAGCGGGCTAACCTGTTAGGGGCATGGCAGTTATATTAAACCCATACCGCTTCGGTTTCTACATGGCATCGTACCGGAACGCTAAATCGCTTAGCGGTACGTTTTTGCCAGTAGGTAGGTGGCCGAAGCCTCCCACCAGGCCAGACCAGGGAAAATTCAGAAATTATAAATTCCCAAATTGACCGTGCCGCCGCGCGGGGATCGGGGATTTGTAATATTCTTCTGATTCTGCTTATATTTACAAATTTTTATTTATTAGTACTTATACTTATCTAGTGAGTAAGTATGTATTATTACAGTTGAAATATAATAATAAACCTCAGAAGATTTTTGTAGGTAGGTACCTATTTTGACTAATATGTTTTGAGTTTGAGTTTGAATATGTATTAGTTATTAGGTACTGTTCAATATCCGGCGGTACACATTTTTTAACAAAACAGAAAGTTTTGTCATTCACATTATCGTAACAGGTAACTATGATAATAACATTCTTTTTCCTTTATTTAACAATAATTTTACAAGATTAAAAAAGCGTTTGTTAGTAGCTACTTTTATCTTTTGCAATAAACATAGCAATTTCCTTATGATATTCACAGCTGCTAAAAATAAGATGACTTCATAATAGTAAATGGCGAGACATAGGTAGGTACCTCAGAATACAGAACGTAGGAACATAAATATTTACTTTAAAAAAAAAACAAAATTCAAAAATCAATTCCTATTTTGATTTGCGCATGCTGTAGCTATGATATTTGGACATTTTATTTTTTTCAGTTCGCCTGTTAGGCGAACGCCTCCTCCTTTTGGTTATGGTTCTCTATTATCTAATCAATGTTTGCCTGTAACTAAGCAATGCTATTTTCACCATAAGAAGGGTTGCGGTCTAGCACTCCCTCGGGGACCAGCCGGCTTGGGAGGAAAAAAAAGTCAAAGTAACCCAGTACCTATTCAAGATAGCCCCTCTCTGCCTCCCATTAATTATAACTCCACATAAATATAAATCAGTCCCGCTTAAGTTTGAGCGAAACTCGAAAGTAAAATCAAAGCACTTTACTTTCGTGGTAGGCCGGGTCGGATTATTGTCACAATAGGGTATTTATTTGGTATGTAAAGTAAAGACCAATTGACTCTTTTTGGTGGCTCTCCTAGAGGGTACTAATTTTTGGTTTAGATCATTGATCAATCATCAAACATTTTTGGGTCACATTTTCACAGAAATAGGTAGGTAAAATCGTAGGGATTATCATGATCTTAACTTTTTAAGGTGTGTTTGTAGTTATTAAACTTTCTCATCTTGCTTTTAAAATACTTCAATTTACATATTTTGATTTAGATACTTGTGTTGCTTTTTATTTTAAAGTGTTTTTTAATTTAAAATTAAAAGATCCTCATTCACCTGTTCTATTTCTTAATATTTTTTGATAGGTACGGTCATTGATGTAGAATTTTAGTAATGGGTACGGTGTACAAAAATGAGGCCAAGATTGAATCGTCTTCAGTGACGTAAAGGTTGAATACCCCTGCACTAAAGTAACTAGTTGTACAAGGGGAATGAAATTGCATGCACACACAGCATTAACGGTATTGTGTGACTCATAGAATTGCAAAGTCCTAGGGGCTAGGGGTAAGGTACACCCTATTTCGAGTTACCTGATAGACCGCTTAGGGTGATTTAAACAGAAACTGGAATTTTTAAACTATTGTTTTGTAGCTACAAAAGTGGCTTTTCATTTTATTTTGTACTAGATGTAGACTTTTCCCGCGACTTCGTCCTCCTGAAAAGATAGATTTAAAGATAGATAGAACCAAAATTTTCGGTTTATAAAAAAAGCTCGTGGGAACTCTTCGATTTTCGATACGTTGCTTTTCCTAGAAAAGTTCATTCAAAAGTTCACTATAACGTATAAACCACTGGAAAGACCACTAGCCTATAACCGCTTTATTTCACTATTTATATTATAACGCATTATTTATGGGAACTCTTTTATCTTCTGTTTTTCTCCGTGATACTATCTATATACCAGTATATGTACCAAAATCAAATAAATACTAATTCATATACATATTATACTTCTAAATCGGTTGATACGATAGGCCGCGAAAGCTACCTAGCAAACAGACGGAGAGATAGACACACCTTCGCTTTATAATATTGTAGAGACTTAGCTAATACGAGTAGGTAGTATGGATAACTTCATCGTAACTGATAAAAATATTTGGTGGTTTTCATTTAATCGATATCACCAACTGTTAACTAAAGTATTAAACTAAATTGTTAGTGTAATGGGACCACGGGTAAAATATTTTTTTCCGTGGTCCCATTACAATGGTCTAACCAATGGGACCACTTACAGACACACTGTCGCATGTACTATAATACAAGCAAAGTCTAAGATGCCCACGTTCTTTCCTAACAGACTTACGCTGTGGTATTAGTAAGGATGTCGGGCTAAGTGTTCGCTGCAAAACTATGAAACGTTTAAAATAAAATGAGACGTAGGTAGATGTCGAGAGTTATTTGCGACCCGCCTCATGGTGCTGGAGGCGTCTATTTTCGCCAGAACAGTGCGTGGGTCACGCGGTGTAAACACGCGGCCTACCGAGCCCCTCCGTGCCAGTACAGCTGCCAAGACACGTCACTGTGGCGTCACTAATGAACTGGCATACATACTCGTATGTACATCGTCTACACATGGCCCATACTAATACCACAGTCGGAGATGCGTCTAATATCACACTTCTTCTTTCCTTTAGCGTCACCGTATCATTTAGAGTCATTTCTCCTGATATATATTGTACTAGTACAATACTACTTCTTTCCTCTAGCTTTATCCCTCTTGCTCCGAGTAGGTACCGAGTTGCTTCCGAGTTGCTCTCTAGATTCGCGATTAAAGCCCCTCGCATGAATAATCCGAGGCACCCTTGCAAATTGTTGCATGTTAGATCCTAGGTAAATATTCACCCATACCTACCAAGAATGTCAGATCTGTATAACAATTCTGTAAGGAAACATAAGAAAATAGATTTATTCCATAACAGTTGCGCTGAATTTAGGCGAAGATTTATTGATATAATATTTTCTGCTAACAGTAATCAATAAATTAAATTGGGCATATTCTGTGTGTCTTAATATTTTGTAATGAACTTTGTAGGTATAGGTACCCTGTATTATGTTAATTTAGTTTTTAGTAAGTGACTAGGCTTTCCTTTGACTGTTTTTTTGATTGATAATATAATAAAATATAATTTGCGACTTTATACCTAATCTAAATAATACTTTTTTTTGTTGGAAAGATTGACATACCTACTTCACTGTAAATAATTAGATTTATGAAATTCTATGTTATCATTCCAATTTAGTATTTATAATTTTGTATATGCATGTTGTGTTAGCCTATACTTAATTGGTTGTACATTTAGGATATATTATATTTTGTATGCGTTTAATTAATTTTATCATGTAATTGAATATAACAACTGTTGGCTATCCTAATAAATAAATAATAATAATCCCATCATTTGGAGTCGGTCCTCCTCGCATTTCCAAAATTCATTACGGAGATGGCACACGATGAGGGCACACTAAAATTGCCGCGACACAATCAGCGAAATCTTTGAAAAATCAATGATTAATTGTTGTTATATATATAGTAACAACGGGTTGTCTGAAGGAGATCACTTTTGCCTTTTGCCTTTGATCGCTTTTTGATAAGACCGCCATTGCGCACGCGTTGTTTTCTGTTTTTTGTTTATAATTTAGTTTTATGTAACGTGTGGCAATAAATATCTATATATTTGTAAATTGTAACATTATATAGGTTCTTTTTAGGGTTCCGTACCTCAAAAGGAAAAAAACGGAACCCTTATAGGATCACTTTGTTGTCCGTCCGTCTATCTGTCAAGACCCTCCTTCTCAGGAACGCATGGAGGTATCAAGCTGAAATTCATATCAAATAATCAGGTCTACTGTCCCTTGGAGCTGTAAAAAAATCAAACTTCTAAGCCAACGCAATCAAAAGATACAGCTGTTTATGCTGCAAATTTGCGACAAGGGTATCAAAACCTACAGGGTATTTCCCATGAGCTCAGAATCTTGGTAGGAAGCAACGTCTTATAGCACAGATAAAGGAAAAATTGCGAAAAGCATAAATTTTTAGTTACATCATTTAATAAAAATATTTATAATAATTTTAAACTTACTAATGTAATGGATTTCATTTAGCAATAAAAATACCATAACTTTTACTTATATACCTACAGGTTTGTACAGAACCCTCGGTGCGCGAGTCCGACTCGCACTTGGCCGGTTTTTTTACTAATAGTTCTTTTCCTTCCAGAAACCCCAAATGCGGCCGATGATAGCCGAATATGATCCCAAGAGGAAAGGAGTTAAAAATGATCTGTCAGATGTCGTTATGGTCAAGTAAGTGGACATGTTCCTTTCCTTGGGCGACAACCGCATCACCATCGGCCCAGCTTATCAGTGTGTTAATAATATCACTGCAGTTAAATAAACCCGATTATCTGGATTAGTGCATAAAAGAGAATGCTTGTGGTAGATCGTTTGCGAACGTAATCATGATTTTAATCGCTTCTAATTCTAACCGTTAGGATATGAAATGCCGTTAAGTTCGTTTTAAAATTTCAGAATGAATATAGCCATCTTCAAGCAAGCGATCGCGCTACTTTGGGATTGATCTCAATGTACCTACTATATTAGAATTTCCGCTCTTCCCTAGATCTTCATACATATATTTTGTTAAACAACCATATAAATTTGTGGGGTTTAAAAGGTTTTTCAATTTTCACTCTGATAATAAGGGAATAGAATTAATCACCAGATGATAGGAATCTTTGCCCACCCCAGTTATATGTATTTGTCCAACCGTAGATTTATGTGAGATAGCTGTAGATCAAGATAGGCTACATCTTTATTTAGGTACTTAGTAACTTCATCTATATGGTGTGATTGTCACTATAAGCAGGTTTTGGACACAACAACCTCGTCTTTCGAGTAAAAAAAGAGGATAATCGGGTTTTCATTGTAATTCAGTTGATCTGATACCACATCCGACCATTTCTGTTGAATGTACTATATACCTGCTTTGAAATAAAGTTCAACCAAAAGCATGCATCACAGCTTAACATTATTTTTTGTTGGCAAGTTGAATATTAATGATATTTAGTGAACATGTATCATCGGAAGCAATCTATTGTAATAATATTTTACATTTTTGTTCAACAGGACATTGAAAAAACTAGTCTATTTATCTACTGTCAAAAAAGAACCGTATTTTTTGAGCCTCAAATAAATCGAGGCATCCAAGGTTACGACCCGGATTTTGCTTTATTCGAGCAATGTTTTATTGTTAATATGGTATTTTATATTGTATGTTGACTGTTAAGTACTTATTACGAGCTAATAATATAGCTCGACGCTTCGGAGACGGTCCGGGAAGGCGTGTGCAGTATCCACGAGATTAAAGTCGTTCTGCGACCTTGACCTCGCTATCGCAATGGACTCATACACCGGTACATCATTCCATTTTATGGTTTCAATTTTGTTTATTTATTTTATTTGGTACTGCTAAAAGAATGAGATCAAATATGGCTAGCTGTAGTCGCGGCTCAATCCGTCCTTGCGGTCCAAGACCTAGGTCCTTATTCTCTAAGACTTAAGGCCGGAGGTTAAACGCACACTTTGGCATCAATACAGTAATTATCTGACTGAATTTAATGTTAATATGTTCACTGATAGACAGAAATCTGGACTCTATCTTTGAAATTTTAATAGTCTAGATAGTTTTAAGCCATTAGTCCCGTGTCATCAAAGACTGACCTGACTGAATGCCAAAATGAACGTGTAGCCTACGAACTCACAATTAGGTGGGCATAAGCGAGTAGTGTGAAGCAGTCATGACTGACAATCTGCGAATGCATAGCGCACTACAAACTTTCTTCCATTATCATACCCCTCAGACCCTTCGACCCCAGTTGAATTGTCCACTTCTCTAGCAGATGTCAATTCAACTGCAGTCACTTTTCATCGATGAACTGCTCAAGCTATCCGTTTATGGCCGCTTGAACATTAATTTGTGATGTCATATGACAATTTCTTAATTAGAGAGTACCTACGCAAACGATTTCTATGTCATAGAGAATCAGGGCCCTGGTGGGATGTTATTTGACAGCGCTTGGTAAAAAATGAAAGTTTGTGATAATTTATTAGTAGCCTGCGCTTTACCTGAATGTGGATACCTACAATACAATTTTCTGTTTTCGAAAATGTATCAGATTTTTTTATAGATTGTTAAAAACTTAAAACATTTCATTTCTAGTTTAAAAGCACCATAAAACCTCCACTAGCAAGCAGGTCTGGGTTCGCATATCCAGGCAAAGTGAGGCTTCTTAGTGTCTTTGCAATTTCACGTGCAGTTAAAATAGAAGAAACTAAGAAAGGCGCTCAGTTGTACCTTGCTAACTTTGGATGCATTCGCGCTGCCGTTTGCGTTGTCGATTAGCGTTCATATTCATTATATGCGCGTGGAAACATCTTCATGTGCAAAGGCCCATCGTTACAGGCGTTCAGCTTTTGCCAAGTGCCTCGATATGTCCCATCAGCTCCGCATGAGCATCGCGGCGGCTGTTCGCTTCGTGCGCTATCTCTGTTCAGGCTCGGTATTGGCTGGCAATCGTCTGTTTCTGTACAAATTTGATCTAGCTTTATGTCCCTTTTGCTACCATATTTAAATTGGCTGATAAATTCACCTAGAAAGATCATTACCAATATCAACTCATTCAAATTAATATAATCGCTCTTGTATTATAAAAATACTAAGAGTGCCATCTTCGTTATCAAAATTGTTTTAACTTACTTCAATAAAGAAATAATAGATCACGTAAAGCTGTATTAAATTTCACGATTGGGCCGACCAATTTTGTAAATGCCGAGGCTTAACAGAGTGACACGCACATTACCTAAATAAACGAACCTATACATTTTGGAGACCATAATGAATGTCACACTACACCCAGAAACACTTACACAGAAAACACTGAGTACCTAACTAACAATATAGTAAGTTGTGATAGATTTTTATCCGGGAATAATTGAATTAACAGATGTAACAACTAAACGCGTTTGGAATAAAGAGACGGTAGACATGAATTTCGCGGCAGAGATCACATCCACACCTCGATCATGAATTTAGATTTCATTATATTTTTAGCTTGAACCGTGGCGCTTTCCGTGTAATCACTACATGAGCCATTACATTTTCTTGTGCTTGAGATCTGTTTAGATTTAAACTACACTGTTATTCACTCACTTTTAACCTACTCGTACCTACATCAAATATAGTATATTTGATATTATGTGTTCCTCAGAGACATTGGCTATAACAGTTTCACGTGATGGTTTCACAGATACAAAGTCGATCCAAATGACATACCAGTGGAACAGCAGGCGGGGTCCACCCTCCCCCTTATGGAGATACCGGGGCGGGATATTGAGGTGGACGAGGACTATAACCCGTTCGAGCACAGGAAGCTAGCGCACCCGACGTCGTAAGTTTTAATTTTTTTTTATCAAAGTAAAATGAACACTAGCTATCGTACTCATTTACCAATCAGTCAACCGGCCCATTTGCACCGACTATTAGATTTAGGCGTTTTCGAGAGAGTTCCACAACATGCTCCTCTGCCTTTCTCATCCACTCTCTCGCCACCTTAACTTCATCAGTACAGCGAGCTGGAAGTCGTCCCGCGCTGCATTAGCTGAAGTGGTGGCAGGCAAACTATTAACTAGCTATCAAAGAACCGATGGCCGCTGGGTCTGCCTCAGTAATCTGGAGAGAAGTAGGTACGTCATACCTTGTCTAAAGTAATATTTGGAATGGATGCAATTTCAAACAACTCCAGATGCTGACAAAAGACATATGCGATTTAGAAGTTTGTTTTCCCGTATACTAAGTTGTCAGACACATCTCCAGCTCCACTGTTATATAGAGTTTGTTATAGCTGGAACCAAATATGCAATTCCTTTCGATGACTCTAGATTGTAAATTTTAAATACTTATAAATTTTCTTCTCAATTTCAGAGACTTGGACACGTTGATTCACTTGCTGAAAGGATCGCTCGGCAGTGGTATCTTAGCCATGCCCATGGCGTTCATGAACGCAGGTCTCTACTTTGGCCTGGTGGCCACTTTCCTCATCGGCGGGATCTGCACCTACTGCGTGCACGTTCTCGTGAAAACCGCCCACGAACTCTGTAGGAGGATGCAGAAACCTTCCCTGGGCTTCGCTGAAACTGCAGAAGCAGCTTTCTTGTCCGGGCCACCTGCTGCGCATAAATTTTCGAGACTCGCCAAGTAAGTCCTGTAACTAAACTATAAATATAAGCAAAGCAGAACTTTTAATAGTAAAGCCACTGAAGTTCAATATAGATCTGTAAATTATTTACATGTAAAATTGCTTTTCTACTTTTTTCTTTTTGTATTTCACGCCCAGTTTTATGCGAGATAGACATCAGCAACCCATCATTGCACTTGCATAGAGATACCTTTTTCCTCCTGTTTTGTAGGTACTAGAGTACTAGTCTACTTACACGAAGTCAGAAGGAAACATGGGCGTAGGAAGTCTGTACTTTTTAACGGTTCTTATCAGGCAGGAACGTTGATAAAAAGCGTTTCGTGTTGGTTGTAAGGTAATAAAAATGTAAAACTCGTGTAAACATGAAAGCCTGTTAAGATATTCGTAACGAATGTATGCGATTAACGAAATAATAATGTTTCTTTTAATTTTCAGGGCCATGATAAACTGGTTCCTCGTAGTCGATCTCTTGGGCTGTTGCTGCGTATACATAGTCTTCGTCGCTAAGAACGTGAAGCAAGTCATCGACTTCCATGCCAAGGACAGCGAGTGGCTCCCCCACGACTTGGATTTGCGGATCTACATGGTGGCACTCCTTCCTGTGTTGATATTGATGAACCTTATCAGGAATCTTAAATACTTGGCTCCCTTCTCGATGATTGCAAACTTGCTTGTCGGAACTGGGATGGCGATTACTTTCTACTATCTATTCCAAGATATCCCAAGCTTGAGTGATCGCAAGCCGTTCGCAGAGTGGGAACGTCTGCCGACCTTCTTCGGTACCGCCATATTCGCTCTTGAAGGCATCGGTGTGGTGATGCCCCTCGAGAACAACATGAAGACGCCCACTCACTTCATCGGGTGTCCCGGAGTCCTCAACACTGGCATGGGTTTCGTGGTTTCGCTGTATGCTCTGGTTGGATTCTTCGGATATTTGAAATTCGGTGACAAGACCGAAGGCAGCATCACCCTCAACTTGCCCCAAAACGAGGTGTAAGTACCTATAATAATACTTACTAAGCCAAACTTAGACGAATGCGATCCTTATATACTTAATAAAAAACTAAATATTTTGGTTTTTTTTTTGAAAAACATACAGTAACATAACATACAATAGGTAAGTCAAATATAGTATTACACTTAGGCCATAAAAGTTTTAAATGTTATTTTGCACGTATTGTATAAAAAAATGAATTTTCAAATGAATACTTAGTAGGGTATAGCCGCTAGACGAAAACAAAATTTATTATTATATTTACTTTAAATTAGAACAGAGAGAAAGAAAAACATACTAAAACATACTGATTAAAAAAGAAAAAATGATAAGCTAGTTGGTTTTTACCAAACTAAAGATAGTTTAGTATATATAGTTTAGATAGTTTAGTAGTTAAAATTATATAATATATTTAAATTATAACTAATACAATATATAAAGGATACATAAATACTATATATATAGGATTTTATTTTATTAAAACATATAATTTAGAACTGTACTCTGTGTAGATCCGTTGAAAATGTACATCTGAAATAGTTTTCGCTTTACTTTAATCGTTATTTAGTGGAAACATCGAGCGAATAACCAGTTTAGCAAAGTCGACAATATCCATTTAATTACAAATTAATTAATGTATTCGTAGTTAAGTAAGACATGAAAGCTATCAATTAATAAATGATATTTTCCGTTTTGTATTTCAGGCTGGGACAATGCGTCAAGCTGATGATCGCCGTCGCAATCTTCTTCACGTACTGTCTTCAATTCTACGTGCCGATGGAGATCATCTGGAAGAACGTCCGTCACTTCTTCGGCGCAAAGAAGAACCTCGCGGAATACAGCATCAGAGTCGCCATCATTATCATGACCGTTTGCATCGCCGTGGCTATCCCAGACTTAGGGCCTTTTATCTCCTTGGTTGGCGCCGTTTGCCTCTCGTTCCTAGGACTCATATTCCCTGCAGTCATCGAGACTGTCACTTTCTGGGACCGCCCTAACGGCCTCGGTCGCTTCAACTGGGTCCTCTGGAAGAATCTGTTCCTGATCTGCTTCGGAATCCTCGGCTTCCTAACAGGTTCCTATGTCAGTATTTTAGATATAATCCATGGTGAAGAAAGGAAAGACTAAGATAAATTAAGCTCAAATTGGATTTAAGGGCTAATTTTTTAGCGATAATTTTGCTTTTAGGTCCATTATTGTCATTTTATACTATTTTATTATATCTAATATTAACGATGAAGTTTCCTAAATATCGTGAGTTTTATATGGCTCAATGTTATTTTGCGAGATTAGTATTATTTACATGCCAACTGTGGTAGACGCCAAGCGGGTTGTGTTTATGACCCCTGACGCTATATATATACGGGGGCTATAATTATTATCTTTTAGGTGCTCTTTTTGCTTTTGACATCGTATCTCCAAAGCTCATGCCAATTTTATTAAGATTTAGCTAAACATAAATATAAATAGTAATTTAAGTATGATCTATAAAACCAATAAATACAATTTTTTTAAACTCCCATTCGATTCATCAAGCTCTATTTTAAGGTAGAACATGAGATGGAGGATACGATGCCAGGGGGCGTACTACCATCGCTGTTTCAATATTGATGACGTTCGTGTTTGAGAATTATTATAATCCTTATTTTAGGGACGTCAAGGTACGTGACATAAAACTGTCGTTTATAAATAATACTGATTTAACAATGGTAGTAACCCCCCTGATGTCAGGGGTTCTTATTATTTACTACCACTAGTGACTTTATTTAGCCCCGAATCTCTATAGCCATTTACATAGTTGTTAGGACAATGTAGATATCTAACTTTATACCTAAATGTGTGAGATATTTTCTAGTGCATTATAAAAATGTGATAAAATATTATATATTAGGTTATGTAAAAAGGCATTAATACCTTAGCTATATATTTTAGAGGCAAAACGAATCAATCGTTTATTTACGTCTTATAGTTTTTTTTGATGAGTTGGCAATAAGCAATAGTTAGGTAAGTGGTGAGAAACTGAGTAGAAACTAGGAACTATGATTGATGTGACATCAGTAATAAAATAACGAAGCATTTCAATTCAGAAGACCATCGGCAAGGCTTTGATTAACTATCAAAAGATTGATTTTAGTTTGAAAAAGATAGAATACGAAGAAAAATTAAGGCGAGTCACCTACAAGATTTTAGGAGGTGAGGTGTGGGGTGCCGCCCGCGCGTCTCGCGGTACGTTTCTCGTAGAGACTGGCGGGGAAGCGGGCAGCGCGGTATGTTCTGAAACCGCTTGGCAACGTTCAAGTTCTGGGATTAATTTGTATTAAATAAATATAGGACTTCAGTTTGAAACAAAGTTTAGCAGGTTCTCATTAATACTTCAAGAGAAATTTATCCATATAAAAATTATGAGCAAAGTCGAAAATTTTATTAATAAAAAATTCGTTTTAAACTTTTAATTTAGCCTGTTTCAAGATTTTTTTTGATCGAGTAAAGTACATCCTATCGTGTAACAAATTAGACAATATCTTTAAGTGTATCGGATATTTTTTGTAAGACCGTTATTTCAAATCAAATCAAATCAAATATTTTTTATTCAAATAAACTTTTACAAGTACTTTTGAATCGTCAAGTGAATCTACCACTGGTTCGGTGGTTGCTCTTTTTAAATAATTCATTTACAATTACTATATCAATGTGTACATAAGTAACCGCTGCCCCAGCATTGCTGGAGCGATCAAATCCATGCTCCTCTATCATTTACATAATCTTCAACAGTATAATAAGCTTTTTTCAGGAGCATACCTTTAATGGATTTCTTAAATTTGTCCATTCAATTCATGTCAAAGACGGGCAGACAGAAAGTAGCCCCATTCCCGCCGGTGGCACCCGTTCACGAGCATGACGCATGATCCAGCCATTGCTTCGCTATTAAATAGTAAATACCGAAAAAATTTGATCTAGCAAACCAGTTTTCACCGCTGAGCTGAGGTGACTCGCCTTAAAGCACATTAAAGAAATCTCGATGTAAGTAAGTAGGTACCTACTTTAAAATATTTGTATAATATGGCGGTGCTCTTCTTAGTTGAAACGCATAATATTTGAGTGCATTTTTGAGTTTGTGAACTAGAAAATTTATTTCATCATGAACTAAGGGCATTGTCGTAACCGACAAATGCAATGTTTATTTATTAAATTGTATATGGAACCATATTGATAAAGGCATTTATTTTTAGATTTACGGGCCATTGATTTAAGGGTGATTTTCCATCTAGAGTTCTGACCTTTTTAATATACTTAATGCATATTACTGTATATTTATGGCATCGCTTAAAGCAGTATTATTTTAATATTGTTGACGCTCTTGTTTCAGAATTAGACATTTAATCCTTATTTTAGGTAAGTCTAGGGTACGTCATATAAAACTGAAATTTAAAAACGATACTACTTTAAGTGATAGTAGTGTGCCCCCTGCATCTCAAGAGTACCTTCGCCTTTTGATGGGAAACCATTAAAGCATTGGACAAAGCAAACGCGCTGCGTCAGAGAGTCGCGTGGTTATGTTACACCTACGACTTGTGACGGCTTCAGGATATAGTATCTTAGTAACTTCATAATATAATATTCGTTTACCTTTATAGATAAGTATACGTATTCAACTTCTAGAAGCCGCTTTCGCGAGCTGTCGCTTCCCACACGAGTGTTGGAGCAAACCTTTAAGGTTCATTTATACAAATTGTTTGTATTTATACTGTCCTCGATAGTTAGGATTATAATAAAGAGGACGTAATCTATTATAATATTACCTACATCTATTATACAATATGGTAAATAAACATTTACATCGTGTATTTTTTATTTCATAAGTCCGCTCTACATATGAAAAATATAAACTTTTTGTGGCATAACACGGTGCACAGTTCCTTTGTAGAGGTCAACAAAACCGACTTCGGACGGTGAATATGGCAAAAACATCAGATTCTGCCTGTAGCGCATGTGTAGATCGGGCTTAAAACTCTTGCTATAATAATCAGCACGAAACAATCATAGTTTGTATTCAAATATCATCAACTAAAATTATTAGATTTTAATTCGTGATCAAATCGCGATAATAGGTATAGGTAGTGTACAGTGAAAAAAAAACAACTATTTTAAATATATGTACCTATTAAGATAATAAATAAATTACGTTCTCGCCTTTCATATGAAGGTGATAAGTACTCGTTTAAATAATTTTCATAATGTTAGTACCTACCTACGAATACAGTATGATTAATGAAAACAATTTCTTGAAGAAAGATATTTCAGAGCCTTTGAGCATGACGGTATTTTCGAAAAGCTTATCGTTTAAGCGTTTTTGGTATTCATGGCGTCAAACCTAGGATAAAATAATTGTGATCTTTGATTCATTCATTCATTCATCATTGGACTATTTGTCTGTTTGGCAATACGTTTAGAGGCGCGCCAGCGAAGGTATCTCCTACACCGTGCATTTCTCAGTAAACCTCTTCTCTCGCTGCACTGTAGAAACGAGCAGCATTATTATAATGTAATAATAATGTCTTCCCGACCGAATTTCGGCCAGGACAACCTCCAGACAGATTAACCATCTGCGCGGGATATATTATTATAGAGCACAGGTGTGCGCATTCACAGGTGCACACTCTGTTCTTTTACTCTCATAGCCCGATGGGACGGATCGGCCGGAAAGAGATCAGACGCAGAACCGACGGGCTTACGTGCTCACCGAGGCACGGGGGTAACACACATTATAATACAATCATGTGCAGGCACTCTAATCACCCAGAGCTGTTTATACACCCTAGATACAGTACTTTTTTTAAATATATTAATAAATAATAGCAAATTGCGGAAATCAAATAATGAAATGGTTTTTAACTAAGGAATTTGACTCAAATCAGATATAATTTACTATCTTATCCATAACTTATTATTATATATTTCTTTTACTCAGTCAGACTCCTATTTCAGTACCTTATTACGTTATAAATTTATAAGTAAAATATACGAACCGAATAATTAATCAGTTTTATCCGATTGGGGCGGCTAGGAACAAATCTGAAAGGAGAAAAACGCGCATTTTCTTTTCGGCATTTTGTGAGATTCAGATTCTATTAGCAAAACTTTTTTACTTATATCAGTTGATAAATACATAGAAGGCGTATATGAGCGCAGACAAAAGCTCTTCTTATATCTCCTTAAGTACGATATATTCGATCAGAATTACGCGCCCGTTTTTCCGCTCGCAATTTGACCCTGGCCTGTATACAGCAAAAAATATATTATGTAAAGCTCGAAATACACGATTCTGGTTCCATCTCTGTCCTTTTAGTTCTATTCTAATTTACGTAACCATCCTGGTTACTATTTACCTACTCCCACAGATAACAACATTACCTAGCCATCTAACAAGGAGAGCCTCCTTGCTAGATGGCTAGACAATGTTGCTTGAAAAGATACGAAAATAAGAGCAAATAAAACAAAGTATGAACTTTGAGTTCTCTTTCAAAAGACGCGGTGGCGTGGCTCTGCTTGTGTGCTTCGCGCCTTATTGTTACAAGGTACCTACGTTAGTTCAGTTAGTTTCCATGGAACCAGAAAGTTCATTCCGAGCCTCTGTGAATGGAATAAGTAGGCATGTGGCATTTTTATATTTATAATTAACAATCACTGACTTTAGGTACCTGCCTGTTTATATAAAAATCGTAAAACTGCCTCTATAATATTCAGTGTGTCAATTCAGGGATTTTTGAAATGTTTATAAAATTGTTACTATACGCACACACACTTGGTATTTATAATATGCGAATTATATTTTTAATTGCCTCCAGGATTTTCGACTTGGGAGCGTTTGGGTCGTATTCGAATTAAATAGCACTTTGACCAAAACAATAATTTATTTTGCACCTTAATAGCTTTACCAGCAGAGATGATCACGAAGTGACTTAGCTTTACTTACTGCTTTAAAAACCATACACCACCACAGTGGCACTTGCGATCAGCGATCGAGTTACCAGCTAAATCAAACCACAACTTAAGGTCTGTTGCACCATCGATGGTTATGGTTAACGTTAAGTTGGGGCGCCCGATGCCCCAATCGTAATTATTTCACAGCTTAGAACGTACCTACTGGAACTGTTTAAGGAGCTTGTATTTTTATAACCAAAATTAAGATAAGACTTACACATAGGGATACCTTGGTAGAGATATGGTACCAGGCGGTTTTTGGGGTAAAAAGTAGAACCATGACTTTCAAGTCAAAGTTGGTTATTAACGGCAAACTTAACACGAACCTTAACCATCGATGGTGCAGTTCACCCATGAGGGTCTGTTAAAAGTCTTAACATTTTTTTAACAGTTTGGGTCGTTTACCAAGTCGCAATCCTGAAAGCAACCTAAAAAGATTCGGTTTTCTTATTTTAAGAAAATAATTCCTATAAAATATTTTTTTGGTATGCAATAGCTGCCTGCCAAGGATATAGTGATTGTTTTGTTACAGTATTACAATAAATCAGTTTTAAGGAATGACTCTACTTTAATTTTATCTCACCTTCCGATCCTATTTTAGCCTTCCAGCCTCAAGAGGAAAAAAGGATAATATATAATAGGATCTTTATTAATTATTAATACCTATCTAGGTGTGGTCGCAGTCAAGGGTAGAACTTGCAGATAATGAGTGCAAAGATGTCAATGAAAACTACAGAAAATAATTTTATAGTTTATTTGTACAAAACAGAACAGTAAATGTCTAATATGCAGATAGACTTAGCTAGTAGGTACTTAGAAAAAATACCTAGGTCCGTATAAAAACATACATCTGCCAAGTCACTATGGCTGCTAACAAATTGATAGATTTGCTATCATTCTACTGACTTCACTTTAAATGCCAAACCAACACAGACTATATAGATATAAGTCCGACAAACTTAACTGGCCTAGTGACCAAAATTGGAACAAATTTTATGCCTATTTAGTTTTTGTTTTTATTTTATTTTTCATGTATACACTGTAGTATATACATGAAAAATAAAATAAAAACAAAAACTAAATAGGTATGTATATACTGTAGATATGATTAGTAACATCATCTGGCTTAATTTGATTAATCGAAGAAAATTGAGTGATCCTAACAATACCATAAATAATCACATACTTGTAAGACACATCTAATTTAACTTTCGTATTAGCACATCGATTTTCAATCAGGGCTTCTTATTGTATTACAGTTATTAACCTAAGTATTAACCGGATACATACAAATTGTTACACTGGGGTTTTATTTAAATGATTCCTACAGGCATTGTAACGTTCACAATCGTCTACTGACTGAACAATCTTTCGCTATTAGCCAAAATCCATTGATGCGGCAAGAATGCCACAAATTCAGCCAATCACAGCAATTGAGATTGTAACAATGACTGGTGCAGGTTTTATAGTCAGTATCACTAGAGAAGTACCCTGGAGGCGGCGCTAGTAATCGCGTGTTTATGCAATTATTATTGTGTCTCTTTCGTGACTTATCCATATACTCGACACTGGTGAAACAGCCTGTGCCCCTGTAGGCACACCTAAAAGCCAACATTAATTATTTCTGTCACCGTAAAATTGCAAAAACCGTTACATTGTAATCTAATATTAGCTTTTAAAAGCTTTTATCTCGACAGATTGTAAACTGTCGACAGATTGTGAACCGTTCAATGTTCTGAGTGTCAATTTTTGAAATATTCATTGTATTTAGACGTTTTCTTGTCTCTTTGTTGTAGGTCAGGAAAGTCCTTAGGTTCTATCGGGATTCGGGTTAATATATGTATACATATCAGATTACAATATACCGAAAAATAATACGTTAAATTGTAATCTGTCGACAGCTTACAATCTCGCTAGTTAGATTACAATCTAACGGTTTTTTGCAATTTTACGGTGACATTTCCATTAAATGTCGCGGGACTTCTTTCGCGACACCGACTATTTATCAGAGCATAGACTTATTATATTCAGAGGTCTACTTGTTGTATTGCAGTTACAGTTTCGAAAATGAGTAAAAAATTGAGCTTCGAAATAACACTTACACTAAGCATTTTGTACTTAAAACAAATAGATCTCAGTTTCTCTCAAAAACATTTGTTCTGTGACATCACTTTCCCACACCTGTTTATAGAATCACTGAGTAAGAACAAAAAATAAAATTGAAAAACTTCAACATCATAACTAAGAATAAACATTCTAGAAAACTATCTTACTTTTTCTATGATTACAATATAGTTAAGTATATTATATATAAAATATATATTATTTTATCACAGAAGAAGATAGTTCCTAATCACAATGATAGGTAAAATACAATAGGTATTTTTTAAAGGAGACGGTTCAGATTTCTATGGGGCGTAGGCCAAGTCTTGTACAAGCAGAGAAATGAAGGAAAATAAAATACTAGACCAGTTTTTATTTGTCAAATCTACGAATTCGTCGTAATTTCAGTGGTAAAATTATTTAATCTTTCCAAGTTATGGAACACTAAACATGAGTGGGTAACAATGGCGGAGTCATGCATTTGACGTTTTCAAAAGAAAAACACGTTATTTTGACAGTGACTGTCAGAAATTACATTTGATACATTTCGCGCCTACTGCCTTCTCTATGGCTGAAGGTTGCCATCTTGGAAACGTATCGAAAACTTGAAATACATTTTTATTTTTTGCTCGTTATTTACTTTACTGTTCAAAATTATTATATTTTTAATACAATCTATGTGTTTTCCTCTATTCATCGTAGAGTGTACAAGAGTAGGCCTAAAATGAACCCTTTCCTTTGTCAACTCAAAATAAACATTTCTTACAAAGACTAAATACATAAAAATATAGACAGGCAACGATGTGCTTTAATCTGTACGGGAATACAATAACGGGCTTGTAGTTTTTAACCTACTAGTAGTGGACTCAGTATGGCTTTGCTCAGGTGCAATTTCAGAAAACTTTTCATATTATTACATTATGACAAATGTGCAATCGCAATAAAACTTGCAGCAGTTAGCTCTGGCAATTCACTCGCACTGTATATTACTTGTCTAAATACCCGTATATTTCAAAAATTTATAGCTAAATTCATGCAAAAGTTTATAGGTACTTATACAACTGACATAAACAGTTTTGACCTCGATGTAAATTTTAAATAATGTCCTACTGACCGAATTTCGGTCACGGCGGCCTGTCTCCACTCTCCATAGAGATTACCCATTTGCGCGGGAGATATTGGGGCTGATTCTGTAGTGCACAATCTTTAAACTAAACTAAAATTAGAGCATTACAAATATTGCTAACCCTTTTATAATACTTCCTACGGAAAGGGACAGAAATAGATTTAAAGCTGGCATTTTAGTTTAGTTTAGAAATTGTGTTATGCAGAATCAGCCCCATTATAGTGCACAATAGTGTGTGCGCATACACAGGTGCACTCTCTGTTCCTTTACTCTCATAGCCCGATTATCTCATAGACACTACCGGAGAGAGATCAGGCACAGGGCCGACGGCTTTACGTGCTCTCCGAGGCACAGGGGTGAAACACCGCCAACTTATTTACCCCGGGCTAGTACTAAGAATTTCTAAAAACAAATAATATCATGTCAATGATTCGAATAGACGATAATACTTTTAACTTATATAATGGCGCTGATTCTGTAGTGTGCAATCTCTAAACTAAACTAAAATTAGAGCATTACAAATATTGCTAACCCTTTCATAATACTTCCTACGGAAACGGACAGAACTAGATTTAAAGCTGCCATTTCAGTTTAGTTTAGAGATTGGGCTATACAGAATCAGCCTATGTACTTAATAATCGATTGACGACGATTATTTTAAGGCTTCTCGTACATAAATGAGCAAACTGTGCATAATTTCAACTTGCTCCAGGCAATGTTCAATGCACTCCCTGTAAAAAAAACGTCAGATTAGGGCAGTCCATAAGTGCGCAACCCTACAACACTGAACAAACGCAATAGGGGTGTTTTGATGTTTTCTATGTCAAAAAATTATTTTTCAGCGATTATTAAAATATAGACACAGTGCAGTGCACAGGGTTTGAGAGTGGGTTAGGCATTAGTTGATCAGAACATCTGTTTACTAACTGTTTTGCTGAAAAATGAGCATTGACGTATTTTCATTTAAGTAAACAATGCTTTTATGTCTCTATAAGTTTGGTAAGCATTTTTAAACCATCGATTAAAGTAAAAAAAGTGCATGAAATGTTAATGTTAGTTTAATAATGTCTTTTCAATGTTACAAATATCTTATTATAACATTATCCACATAATTATTCTTTATTTGTTGTTTACACGACTGCGGCTGCTACAGTACACCTCTATCACCCTCATAGCGTTCCCAACAGTGCTGTCACTCTTGAGAGCCATAGAGGCAGTAAGACCATGGATTTAATATGTTAACGTCAGCCTAGCAATTCACATTTTGGGACTAAAATCATGAACTTTATAACTTTTTAGCATAATCGCCTGATATCTCTTCAAACAAATTTATAACTTCTACCAAAATAAAATTTTATGCTAAAGAGTTTGTTTGACAGATAGGTTTCTTAGTCCGCCATGTTTGATATTTCATAAAATCATTAACTTCCCTTGATACTCGAAACAGTACGAGTGCGGTCACTACGGCAGTTGAGGAAAAATAATATTTAACTTACGTGTATGCGGGATTTTGGACAGCGAATTTTTTCCCAAAGTCGGGATCATTAGGATTTTCTCTTTTTTGAATTCTGAAAAACGAAACTGCAAAAAATTTTCCAAACAGATTGGACAGACAGAACTATTTTTATTCATAACATCAAGTATTTCTCACGGAATTAAAAAAAACCTTTACGCGCCCAAGTCAAGTCGCGGGCATCGTCTAGAAGTAATTCAATTTCGTTGAAACATATCAAGAATGAACCGATCACTCAAGAATGAAGGTAAATAATCTTACTAATATTATAAATACGAAAGTTTGGATGGATGTATGGATGTTTGTTACTCAATCACGCCCCAACGGCTGAACGGATCTGGCTGAAATTTGGCACAGAGACACCTAGATTATAGTCTGGAATAGCACATAGGCTACTTTTTATCCCGGCAAATTAAAGAGTTCCCGCGGGAACCAAAAAAGCCTCAAACCACGCAGACGAAGTCGCGGGCATTCGCTAGTAAATAAATAAAGCCTAAATTGTGTTACAGTCTTGTTCTCAAAATATAACATTTATATTGGTTTATATTGGACTTAAAAACAACATCCTTTAGCTGGGCAGTGACAGCAATACTGTGGCAACACCCAGCACTGATATTCAGTTTGCTCCAGACAACAAGACTGCATCATCACTTACCGTCAGGTGAGATCGGAGTCAAGGGCTAGCTTGTAGTGGATTACAAAAAAAAAAGCAACTCCAATTAATGAATAGGCATCTTCTAGCCAAGCGCACTCCGCCCGCTCGGTGTGTCCAAACATAAAGCGGAAATCGGGCGACTAATGCGGTGCTGCCATTGGACGTCCGCCGCGCATATTACCTTCGTTTTTTTTTGTATCCACTACAAGTTAGCCCTTGACTGCGATCTCACCTGATGGTGAGTGATGATGCAGTCTAAGATGGTAGCTGGCTAACCTGTTAGGGGTATGGCAGTTAGTCTGTTTCTACACGGCATCGTACCGGAACGCTAAATCGCTTGGCGGTACGTCTTTGCCGGTAGGGTGGTAACTATGTAGTTTATTACCCTCGGTACTAGCCCGGAGTTAGGAAGTTGGCTGATCTCTCTCCGGTCGTGTCGGATCATCCATCTGTGAGAGCCAAGGAACAGAGAGTGTACCTGTGTACCTACGCGATATATTATAGTGCACACTTGTTACTTTTGATACTACTTGTTAATACTATATCCCGCGCAGATGGCTAATCTCTGTGGAGATTGGCCGCCGTGGCCGAAATTCGGTCGGGAGGACATTCGTATATTGCGCGCGGCAGAATTGTGGCCTGCAAACGCCCACTTGCCGCTCTATGTTTGGACACACCCTTTTTTACCTTGCCTTGCCTTATTACCTTCACCTTACCTTTTTATTTAATACCGCTTGCTAGTAAGTTTGATTGCAGCCAAGCGTTAGTCTTATCAAAAACAAAATTACGTGACAAGAAACTATCACTTTACGTACAGTTTTAATGTTTCAAACATCGCAGCCGCATGCTCTAGGAACATGGTGGTTTTCTCTCGCAGGCATTGCTTCCTTCTTTCGGGAATTGCGCCTTTCTTTAATTCTTCCGTTCGAATTTCACTGTGAATTAAAATAAAACATTAAGTGCAAAAAAGAAAATATGTACCATTCGTTATTTCAATGATTTTATTAAAAATCAAGACTTCTTATAACAAAGTAATTTTATATATTTTAAATGTTATAGGTATAGTAAAGTATTATAGCTCAACAGTTTTTGAATGAGCCCAAACATATATGACATCATTTGGATAACATTTTCGATTCCATTTGACTTGACTGCAATCTCATCAGGTGGTAAGCGATGATGCACTCTAAGATCTTGCATCTTAGACCGCAGTCAAGGGCTAGCTTGTAGTGGATTAAAAAAAAAGATGGTAGCGAGCTAACCTATTAGGGGTAAATGGCAGTTATATTAAACCCATACCCTAATAGGTTTCTACATGACATCGTACCGGAACGGTAAATCGCTTGGGGGTAGGGTGGTAAATAGCCACGGAAGAAGTCTCCTACCAGAGCAGACCAGAAAATTCAGAAATGATAAAGTCCCTAATTGACTCTGCCGAGGATCAAACCCGGAACCTCCCACGTCAAGACAACAGCGCTCAACAATGCTCCAGGGAGGTCGTCATCTAGTCGTCATCGTCTCAACCTAAAGACGTCCACTGCTGGACGAAGGTCTCCTGCATGGATCGCCATAGAGCACGGTCTTGTGCCGCTCGTTTCCCGCGGCTCCCAGTTGCACGCTGAAGATCACCCGTCCACCTAGTGGGAGGTCATCCAACGCTGCACTTCCCGATACGAGGCCGCCACTCAAGCACTTTGGGACCCCAACGCCTATCGGTTCTACGAATTATGTGCCCCGCCCATTGCCACTTGAGCTTGGCGACTCTTCGAGCTATGTCGGTTACCCCGGTTCGCCTACGGATCTCCTCATTTCTGATTTGATCACGCAGGGATACTCAGAGCATAGCTCTCTCCGTCGCCTGCCCGCGTCCTCTAGTAAGGTATAAATATATAAATTAAAAAGGAAGATAAATGTATGTCAACACTTACATGAATAGTTTCATCCTGGTCAAAGCATGTCGTATCATATCCACTGTGCTTGCCAATGTCTGAAACAGTGAACCACCGCGGTCATTTGTTTGTAAAATGGCAGCCGATGAACTCTTATCACTTTGTTTCTCACTCAATACAGTTATACAGTTGACTGCATTCTCGGTTATTTGCATTTCTTCATTATTTTGCTGAATCAAATCAAATCAAATCAAATCAAATATTCTTTATTCAAATAAACTTTTACAAGTACTTTTGAATCGTCAAGTGAATCTACCACTGGTTCGGAATGCCATTCCTACCGAGAAGAACCAGCAAGAAACTCGGTGGTTGCTTTTTTTAAATAATTCATTTACAATTACTATATCAATGTGTACATAAGTAACCGCTGTCCCCAGCATTGCTGGAGCGATCAAATCCATGCTCCTCTATCATTTACATAATCTTCAACAGTATAATAAGCTTTTTTCAGGAGCATACTTTTAATGGATTTCTTAAATTTGTTTATTCAATTCATGTCAAAGACGGGCAGACAGAAAGTAGCCCCATTCCCGCCGGTGGCACCCGTTCACGAGCATGACGCATGATCCAGCCATTGCTTCGCTCGACCATATTTGAGGGAACGTAACAACCCGCACCACACGACACCACCACAGAAATGTTTAAAGAGAGCGTGACATACTCAGTCTACCCGTATCAAAGCATCGAATTGAATACTAATATTCAAACACTAATTTATAATAAGTAACCGCTGTCCCCAGCATTGCTGGAGCGATCAAATCCATGCTCCTCTATCATTTACATAATCTTCAACAGTATAATAAGCCTTTTTCAGGAGCGTAATTTTAATGGACTTCTTAAACTTGTGTAAAGGCAAGTTTAAGATAGGTTGTGGAATTTTGTTATAATAGCTGCATTAGATTCATTCTGGTGGCATTGTATCGTTGGAATAGTATTGTGTTGATTGGAATCAATAGATTGAATAGTTTTGTCGTTGTCTTTAGATTCAGTGTTGATCACCTGAAGGTCAGCACAGATAGATTCTTAAGACAGATATTGTGATTTTTTGTATAATTCTACTACAAGTTAGCTATTGACTGCGGTCTCAACTGGTAGTGAGTACTGAGTGATGATGCAGTCTAAGATGGTAGCGGGTTTACGTGGTAGAGGGTATGGTAGTTATTTTAAACCCAAATCGGTTTCGGCATCGAAACTCTAAATCATTTTGCGTCACATCGATGCCAGACCGACCAGAGACAATTTAGAAATTACAAATTTGAAATTGCACCACATTGCGATTGAACCCGGAACATTTATAAGACCACAGCACTTACAATTACAATTTAGTATGTTCTGTTAGTTATGTATCATACTGCGGATGATAAGTTTCTAGGTTCGATTCCCGGATCAAGCTTAAAATAGTTAGGTATTATATATTACTCCGGATTGAGATTTTTTTGTTTAAAAATAGGTATTTTCATCAAAAAAATCTCAATTCGGAGTTAGAAAGTTGGCCTTGGCGGCTTGAGCTCCGTGCCCAAAGAGCATGGAAAGCCCTCCGCCTGATCTCTCTCCGGTCGTGTCAAATTGCCCATCGGATATCTGTGTTGTTTCATATAGTATTAATTAGTAGGTATACCTCATGGTGGGGTGTTCTTTCGATACCGCTAATGAAACGATTACAACCCCCAGTCTCTGTGCCTGAGAAAAAAAAAACAAAATTTAAATGAAAATTAGTTTTTTTGACGTTACGTTACGTTGAAGTCGGTTGACTTAAAATCTGTCATATAATATTATGTCGAATCATACTAAATATATGCGAAAGTTTGTTTGTTTTCTGGTTTGTTGGTTTGTAACGGAGCAACAGATCGACGTGGTTTTTTGCATGAGTAAATTAAGTAGTTCCCGTGAGAATCGAAAAACCTTACTTCACGCGGACGACGTCGCGGAATCAACTAGTATCCCATAAAAAAGGTAAATGACTCAGGTAAAATTTTTAAATATGTATCAATAAAATATAAGACAACAATAACTTAAAACTAAAGCTGGTGCTCCAAACGCGCACTAGTCTGAGAAGAAACTCCCGTCGCCAACAACAAACTCTTTTTTTGTCATTATGGCCATCTCACAAATTCTCATATCTTAAACTAACTTACTCTTGACCCCTTCCATGCGAAAGGGCTCATCCCCGAGTATTCGACGGCATTCCAAAGTTATAGAGAACGAAGCGGGAAACTCCTCCGCAGTCTGTATGCTCACCGTCAAATCGGACAGCATTTCTTTACATTCACACAACGCTGGACACTCAAGTATTTTCTAAAAAAAAAAAAAAAAGCCGTGTTGTCGTTGGACACCCAGTTAAGAACATCGTTAGTTTCGTTATTCTATTTTTGTAATGTTGAAAAACAAATTAATAATAATAATAATAATAATAATGTCTTTATTAAAGATAAAAATCCACTGTTAATATAATATATAAGAACAAAATAATGTAAAAATAAAATAAAATTAAATAGCCTTAAACATAGCACATGCTATTTCTTACATCTAACCCTACTTCTTATTTGCGTCTCGGTGTACAGAGCGCCAGTGATTAATTATATCACTGGACATATCCTCACCGATGACCCTAAGGATGACATTGTTTGACTGTCGCAATCGCTCCCAGAAGGAAGCTATTCGATTTCGCCTAATCGCAAAGAAATCAGAGACTCCCCCTTCGGCAAACATGCCCGACGCGCTGCAGTACCTCGGTAACCTCATGAGGATGCGGTATGCATCATTATACTGCACCCTCATGGTGCTCATTGTCGATCGCCTGAACTTCGTCCATAATTGGCAAGTGTAAAAACATTGACAATATGCACGAAACAGGGTTAGCTTAACGTCAGTAGTGCACTTGGAAAACCTACGCGCGAGCATATTGCACCGAATAGACAGTGCTCTTCTCTCTCTTTCTATATCCAAGTCATCCCTAAGGTCATCCGTGACCACATGCCCAAGATATTTGAATTGCCTCACCTCCCGAATTGCAGAGCCATTCAAATAAACCGGTGGCACCCTCTCCGGACCCTTTCCCGATCTGAATATCACCATTTCCGACTTGGAAGCATTATATTTCAATCCGTGACTCTTAATGTAACGCTCACAGACCGAAAGTAGCCTCCTCAGCCCTCCGATCGAGGGGCTGAGCAGCACCATGTCGTCCGCATAACTGAGATTATTTACACAAACATCTCCCAGATGACAGCCGACCCTGGTGCCTCTCAGCTCCCCGATCAAACCGTCGATATAGACGCTGAAAAGGTCCGGAGAGGTAAGTCCTCCTTGACGTACCCCGCAGTCTAGCTTATATCCGCTAGAGGTCGCGTCGCCCCATCTTACGTTATTCACCTGGCCTCCGTACCAGTATCTCAACAGACTCGTTATTTCCTCCGGGACCCGAGCATCATGCAATTTGTTCCAGAGAACTTCATAGTTCACTAAATCAAATGCGCGGCTCAGGTCCAAAAAACATGCATACACAGCTGTGTTTCGTTTTGTATAATATTGTACTGTATATTTGAGGCTGAGGACAGCCGAATCCGTCGAGAGACCGGGACGGAAGCCAAATTGAGCATCATCAATACTAATACTCTTCTGCAATTCGGGATGCAGCAATCTTTCCAGTACTTTCCCAATTACAGTACCCAGAGAGATAGGCCTATAATTATTCGTTACGCTCAAGTCACCCGTCTTATTTTTAATGATGGGTACAACGATAGTTTTCATTAGGTCATCGGGTAAATATGAGTATCTTATACACATGTTAAATAAAGTACATAGCCTTGAGTATAGAATATTTCCCGCGAAAATAATATGCTCTATACTCAAGTTGTCATGTCCTGGTGACTTGCCGCGTTTTATTTCCTTAATTGCACTTTTAACATTAATAGGAGTGAACTGTAAAACATTTCTTTTATCTGATTTTGAAGCTAAAATATTATACTTTTTATATGGTTTATCTATTTCTAAAGGTTCTAATTTAAATTTCTTGGCGAATAAATCGGCTATCTCTTCGGGTTCCTGCAAATTTTCAACTCTGATCGGTAGGCTTTGTTTAGAATTAAAATTTTTAGTTGCATTCCAGAACTTAATAAAATTCTTTTCCTTTTTAAGGGTCGCTAAAATATCGAGCTTGATAGCTTCTTGGTTACGTTGACACCAATTTAATTTATTTTTAAACTTTTTTCTGCTATCGTACATTTCTTTATAAATTATACCTGAGGATGGTTTGCCCGCCAACAACCAGTTAAAATAGTAAAATTTAGCCTCTTTGTGGCTTTCATTTACGTGAAAATTCCATCCAGTTACTGGCCTACGCCTACTATGTCCACCGAGACGCAGATTAGAACTTATTATTGCACCTGTTTGTAAAATATTAACAACATTTGTATAAAACTTACCTATATATTTACAGTGTTCTAAAATATTATCACAGCCTTCGTTATTAAAACATTTAAAACAGTAAAAATCATTTAGCTCTTGAAGTTTAAAATTACAAAAATTAGAATAAAAATCAATTTGACTACTATTACGTTTATTCCATCTAATCTTGCTAAAGGAGTTATTATCATTATTATATCCGACTGCCTCTCCATTCTGCTTATACTCATAAACAGCTGGACTAACTTTCAGGTCACCTAGGTTACAAAATATCCGCAAAGGTAGGTGGTCAGATGAGTAAACCCCATATAGTACTTCCACCGAAACTATAGTACTCCATGCGGACCTAGTTGCGACACAGTGGTCAAGCCACCTAAGGCTGCCATGACTATCGCTCACAAATGTGTAAGTGTCAGAGTCACTACCCAAAAACTCTAAGTCTGCGCAAACTAATTTTTGTTCGTTGCAAAAAGATACAAGTTCAGAGCCAAAGCGCGTACAGGGGTGGGCATTGAAGTCCCCTAATATAAACACTTTCGTTATGTCATTATCTTCTATTATTGCACTAATTTCTGCAAGGCAGTCTGTAAAATTAGGTAGGTTCTCTTCACTGTCTGTAGGCATATATACCGAGAAAACAGCAAAAGTGCACTCACCACAAGTTACACGTACCGCTGCTATTCTATCACTTGAACACTGGATCACTGAAACATTTTGTAATTTGGACTTACGCCAAAGCAAAGCAACTCCGCCATAGGGTCTCCCGCGCACTACTCGTGAGGTGTCCACAGAAGACTTTGCCGAAAGAATTAACCAAAGAAAAAAAAATCCTAAAGACCAACTTCTGCTGTCCTGATTTTTCCCCCATACCGTTGACAATATTTTATTAATTTTAAGGAGCAACTCACGCTCGTCTTGAAAGTGACAATGCCAAAATTGTTTTCAAATAAAAATTTAATAGTTCCTAAGACAGTTTCCCTGTATCTAAAATGGTTTCGGATTTTCCATAACGTTGCAGTTAACAAGTGAACATAATTAAATAATTAAAAAATACGTGTGCCCTGCCAGATTGATTTTTTTTCAAAAAAATTATAGTCGGTGTCACTCGGGATGACGTAAAGATTCTAAAGAGAGGAATCCCCCTCGAATGGAAGTACCTACGGCTACCACTGCTACTACGTAACGTACCACAGTCATTAATTACCTTTGGAATCTTATTCACACTTTTATTAAATACTAGCGGTCGCCCACGACTTCGTCCGCGTACAATTTTTGTTTTCTTTTAAGGTTATGAAATTTTCCCGCTGCAAAAAGTCTATCTAAAGAGGCTTTATATAGCTTATGCAGGATTTTATTACTTAAAACTTATAACCGAAATGCTGAATTTTCATGTCTCTTTCTACAAAAACATAGGGCTTTCATACAAATTTTCATTTCACCCTTTGTGGGGTGGTTTTTCGTAAAAGGCTTATACAGGTTATTATTACTTAAAACTAATAACCTAAATCCCGATTTTCAAGTCGCTATCATCAAACACAGAATTTTCATACAAACTTCCAACCCCCATTTCACCCTCTTTGGAGTAGATTTTCGGAAAATTGCTTATGTACATGTTATTTTTATTTAATATAAAAACTTAGAACCGACATACAACTTTCCAACCCCTATTTCACCCCGTTTGGCGTGGATTTCCGTAAAATTTCTTATACAGATTTTTATTATTTATAACTAATAACTTCATTGCCAATTTTCATGGCTCTAACTTAAAAAAACAAAGGACATTCATACAAACTTCCAACCCCCATTTCAACCCCTTAGGGGTGAATTTTCCCAAAACCATTTCTTAGCTGACGTTTACACCATAGAAGGAACCTACCTTCCAAATTTCAAGTCTGTATGTTTTATAGTTCCTGAGATATCGTGATGATCAGTCAGTGAGTGACCTTTCGCTTTTATATATACCTATAGATTTGTTTGTGTATCACTAGATATTGAATTATAGTGTTATATATTTTTGGAATCTACACATCATTTTCTAGATGATGATTATATAGTTAATCTTATTTTCGATTTTTTTTTCAACTTTAGTGTTTAATGCGGTACCATCGTCACCCCATCATTTTTTTAAAATTTTACTAGCCTATGTCACCCGGAATAAGCTAGGGATTCTAACGATACCTCATTTATCAAAATCAGTTCAGGTGTATAGAAGTTATGGTGGAATATAAAAACTCACATACATACATGAGTCCTGAAAACAATATACTCCTTTTTAAGGTAGTCGTATAAAAAATAGCACACTGTATAAAAGGGCTTTATTTGTATATAGTTCTTGCAATAGGCATTATGACTGATTTTGAAAAATGGTCAGATTATGTTCGGAAGTATCTACTATTTCGAAAAAATATCTTATTTCAGCAAAAAAATATAAGGTTTGGTAGATAATATTGGCATTTGAAATTTAAATTTTAAAATTCACGCCAAAACGCTCCCGGTGTCATGGCGTCGTTTGTGACGTTACTATTATTTTTACCAATGTACTCTGTGCAGTGTGCAGTAAGCAATAGTGTGAATGTCAAAGCTCGAAAACAAACCATTGTGACGTCATTCGCTTCTTGGTGTTTTAACCAATATGGCGGATTGCTGTATTTTATAAATTTATTTTATCAAAATAAATAGCAATCTCACTCGAAATAGAAAAATAAATACGTTTTTTATAATCCATGAATCCTATTTCATTAGATAAATTCATAGTTTCATTGATCCTTGGTTACTGTCATCATGCCTATTCACGAGCGCGCGCAAACTTTACTCGTAAGTAGTTATGCACACACATCACATTACCTACGCGTGCGTGCCTCTCTGAGCGGTCAGTCGTACACGCACACATTTACACGTATACAAATGAATACAGATAGGACTTTTAACACAACCATGAGCTACGCGCACACGTGCAATGCAAGAACTGCATATTCTGGAATGGATATTTTGAGCTGGCACGTAGGTTTTCACTTATGAGAAAAAAATCAAATAAATACCATTGCACTTACCTCTAACTGCTCAATAAGGAATATTCCAGCTCCCAATATTTTTATAAACTTATCCGATTTTATGTTTGTTCGCATGATGCCTGGAAGGTTAACCAGAAAACATTAAAATCCTTCTAATAAATTCTATTAGGTATGTTTTCCAGATAAGAAGTCCTTATAGGCACAATCACCTATTATTGTAAATGCGAAAATGCGCCTGTCCATAGCTCAACAGTCAAACCGATTGTGAAGACAATGACAAAATTGCTAACAGCAAGTGCAAATTACTCAGTTATTGAGATTATGTCAATCTGACACCTGTCAGAGCCCGACGTTTGACAAGTTGCATTGTTACGTTCCGTTACTGCAGTTTCTTCGGGAATAAAATCCAAAATGGATTTATTAATAAAACGCATGAAAATCTAATATTTTACTTATTTCAGATAAGATTAGACTGCCAACGGCACTTCAGGTTTTCAGAAAATATACAGAATCAATGTTTGGAGAAATACCCTCATATTATAGAGATGGTTTAAAAACAAATATTTACCGTTGCTTAAGCGAAATCCACACATCGATACCAAATGCTCTACAATTGCGCATAGTTGCTTATTTTGGTAATACAGTTCCTTTAAAAGTTGTAGGCCTTCGTGTAACCAACATGGCGGGTCGCATTGCGTGCCGGGAATGCACTGAAAATATGAAAAGCCATATCTAGATATAATGAGCTTACCTATTGTCTGCTTCTAGGGCAGGTAGAAAATAGCACAATTGTTTTCGCCGATTACTCGGTTATTTAGATTTCAGGGTATATTTCGAATTAAATGGAACATAATAATTTCATGTCTACGTACGAAATTCTACCTGTTTACTGCCTATGGAGGGACGAGTTGCCTAGTTGCGACAATGCATATCAGTCGATTGCGTCGGTAACTGGATGGGTGACCGAATTTGGTAGTCCGAATATGGCATTTTCGTCTCTTCCGTGCCTCGGAGAGCACGTTATGCCGTCGTCGATACGAGTTATTATCACTAACATCTGATATTAATCGTAACAAACCTATGAGTTGAAAAAGTACTCTTAGTGGGAAATTATTTGTCTCTGGAATTATTGAGTATGATTGTAGGTCTTGCTCAATAGATCAGAGCTTAAGGATCAAATCAGAAGGAAAAGATCATCCACACTTGCTTAGAAATGGACTATAATGCCTGTTATGAGTCACGTGTGTTGTATGTTATATTGTTTATCTACTCCCATGCTATAAATCCTCTATAACAGGTTCTGAAACAGTTAGCTTATTGCCAACATTAAAACACCCAATGTCCTAATAACCATAACATCATCCAAACGGGTGATGTAATGTTGTACTGAATTTCATAACAACACTCCTTTGGTTTTTTTTTCGAACCCCTCTGCGCAAAGGGTTTCCTCAACAGACAGCCACATCTGCTCGATGCGTGGTATCTGTATGAATTACAAAAAAAGAACATCTATACGAATTTACAAAAAGAACATTGTCATACACGCGCGTTTCACTACCAGAACGCCGCGCGCTGTAAAAAAAAAAGTAGGTTATTAGAATTTTCCCCGCCATTTTTCTTCGTTTTTTTATTGACCGAGCGAAGCGAAGGTCTCTGAGTCTACTTGGGTGAATTGGTACTTGTCCGTCCGTCCGTCCGTCCGTCTGTCAGAGCATTATAACTTCTGAATTACTGAACGCAATTACTTCAGCTTTAAATATAATATGTAAACCAATGGCCTCCCGCCGAATATGTCTTAAAAAATAATAAAAATCTTTATTTCAGGGGGGCTCTCATAGAAGCGAATGCGAAGTAAAATATTTTTTATAAAGTTACATAGGGTTGCGTTATATCATTTTAAAGATAGGAATAGAGTCGGAAAATATTTTTTTTTTTAATTTTTCCCCCAAAACTGACGAAATGGGGGGCTTTCAAAGTGGTGATTTTCTAACGTCCAAAGATGACCTCAGAACTCTAAATTTTCTGAAAGGATGAGCCTGAAACTTGATCAATTATTTCAATTATATCCCGTACTTGAACAACAAATACTAAAATTAGATAAATATTGTAAGGAAACGAAATTATTTAATTTTTAATGAGCGTCAGTATTTCTCAGAAGAACTTCACATTTATGTCAATAGATGGCGCCGTGAGGTCTCAGTTCGGGGCGAACCACTAGTTATTTTGTTAACACATTAAAACAGCACGGCGGATGGAAGTCTACATCTGTTGCAGAGGGCTACATTAATGACTCTATAACCAACAAAATCCACGAAAATCCAAAATAAAAATAGTGAAGTGGTAAATATAAATATTCCGCCGAGTACATCGGGATCAGGACCTTCCAACATTAAAGAACATCAAGTGAATTTTAATAATTGCACTATACAAAATGTTAATTACTACTACATTAAATAATTCTTTCATTAATACTTAGTTTATTTGTATATACTCAGTAATGGATGATATTAGGTTACTAGGACTGGATGTTTTAATGTTAACAGTAAGCTAACTATTTCAGAATCTGTTATAGAGGATTCATATTATGAGTGTAGGTAAAGTCTTGTATGCAACTGTTGATAATTAGGTATTAAAACACTCATATGATATTATCACACGACGCGAAATTCGTGTTTTAATACCCCTTATTACACAACTGTTGCATAAATAACTATTATCTCATTTTTTAACCGACTTCCAAAAAAGGAGGAGGTTCTCAATTCGGCGCGTATATTTTTTTTTTGACTACAGTTGTAGGTCTTGCTGATATGAAAATAAACAAGGGCTTTTTAATGACCTTTAAGGTCAAATCAGATTAAAAAGATCCTAACATACCTGAAATACACTATGCAAGCAATGCTCCATTATTTGATGAAAGCTGCAAGTGCACTCATCGATTCTTTCGATGACATTAGCCTGCAAGTGTGTGTGTTGCGTGCAAAACTCCCTTATCATTTCCTCTACAAAAAAACCTTCAGTTGTATTCAGAGTTGAGTCATTTCTAGCTGATATGCGGAAATCATTTTCCAAACTTTTGTTTATATTCACATGACTTTCAAAAACGTTAGAAATTTCCCTTATCTTTTCCTCTACAAAAAAACCTTCAGTTGTATTCAGAGTTGAGTCATTTCTAGCTGATATGCGGACATCATTTTCCAAACTTTTGTTTATATTCACATGACTTTCAAAAACGTTAGAAATTTCCCTTATCTTTTCCTCTACAAAAAAACCTTCAGTTGTATTCAGAGTTGAGTCATTTCTAGCTGATATGCGGACATCATTTTCCAAACTTTTGTTTATATTCACATGACTTTCAAAAACGTTAGAAATTTCCCTTATCTTTTCCTCTACAAAAAAACCTTCAGTTGTATTCAGAGTTGAGTCATTTCTAGCTGATATGCGGAAATCATTTTCCAAACTTTTGTTTATATTCACATGACTTTCAAAAACGTTAGAAATTTCCCTTATCTTTTCCTCTACAAAAAACCTTCAGTTGTATTCAGAGTTGAGTCATTTCTAGCTGATATGCGGACATCATTTTCCAAACTTTTGTTTATATTCACATGACTTTCAAAAACGTTAGAAATTTCCCTTATCTTTTCCTCTACAAAAAAACCTTCAGTTGTATTCAGAGTTGAGTCATTTCTAGCTGATATGCGGACATCATTTTCCAAACTTTTGTTTATATTCACATGACTTTCAAAAACGTTAGAAATTTCCCTTATCTTTTCCTCTACAAAAAAACCTTCAGTTGTATTCAGAGTTGAGTCATTTCTAGCTGATATGCGGACATCATTTTCCAAACTTTTGTTTATATTCACATGACTTTCAAAAACGTTGGAAATTTCTCTTTCATCAAAAGTATGACTGATCAAACTGCTTTCACCGTTTCTGTTGACACCCAAATTTTTATACGCATTTTGTTTTCTATTGAACACGTTGTTAGCGGAGGGCGTTGTCGGCCATTTGAAGGTGTTAGTATGGTTCGGGTCGAGTAGAAAAAGGTTTTCTGTTTGGTTTATTATTTTCAGCGCATTCAAATAATAGGCGTGAATGTCGCTCCGTTTCGCCTCATCATATAAGTTCTTACTTTTCGTAATAATAACCTGGAAACGAAAGTGTATATGTTTTTGAAGTAAATAAAAAAGTAGGCGTAGGAAATATTTCTGAAAAAGAACAACCTTATGCTATGAGGGCATGGTTTCAAGCTTCACAATCACTTGACACAATCCACCACCACCACCACCACCACAGCCCATTAACGTCCCACTGCTGGGCACAGGCCTCCACTCTCATAGGAGAGAGGGAATTAGAGCTTAGACCCACCACGCTGCTCCAATGCGGGTTGGCGGACTTGAACGACTATTATCAGGTTAGTGAATAACCGATTACCGGGACCGACGACTTAACGTGCTCTCCTATGCACGGGGGTCAATCACCGCCAACTTCGTAACTCCGGGCTAGTACTGACAATTTCTAGTCAGAAAAACTCAATACTTAATTATGGCCCGACCCAGGACTCGAACCCGGGACCTCGTCGGCCGCAGTCAAACATGCTAACCACTAGACCAACGAGGCATTGACACAATCAAATCCTTTAAAACACTTAGGTCTTAGACAGAATTTCACATTTGGAACAAATTTTCCATGGATAGGTGGTGAGAATAAATAAATACATACCACGTGGAATATGTTCACTTGTTTACAATATGTTACTATTTCTTTATGTATTTTAAGGTCATCTAGAGAACAGTTATCTAACTTATTACTTTCTGAAACAGAAATTCAAATAAGTTCAAAATGAATACCAGACTATTGTCATGATTTTCTAGTTTTATGTTCTGTGCGAGCCTGATTCGTCAACTTTGCCTATCTTTGTTATACTCGCCCGACTTCAACATAGTGTGTAGAAATCAAAATTATTTTTTTAATTTACAGTGGCTTTGGAAGTCGGTTTTTTGGAAAGAATTTTTATTTTTAACTTTTTA
This sequence comes from Erebia aethiops, assembly GCA_923060345.2. Classification (NCBI taxonomy): domain Eukaryota; kingdom Metazoa; phylum Arthropoda; class Insecta; order Lepidoptera; family Nymphalidae; genus Erebia; species Erebia aethiops. Next base: position 629,517 of record OV281079.1, on the reverse strand, counting down.
ATAAGTAGGTACTAAATACAAACAAGAAAAAATAAAATCTAAATAAATCTAAAGTAAAAAAATAAAAAAATAAAAACTAAACATTAAAAATATCATCTATTCCACTGCAATAAGGCAATGTGCCCAGAACGCTGGCTGCGTTACCTCGCTGAATAGCTAAACTTATATGTTGGCCGAGATAACTGCCAGCCCACCGGTCATCTGTGGACTCCGTGAGACGAGAAGATAGATCCTTAAAAAAGGATCTAGCATCTTCGCCCCACGACCCCATATTTGCGCCTCTTGGCTCTTTCTGCATTAGTGGCCGCCGCCCCCGCCGTCATGGAAGTCGCCTGTAAGTGGGACAACGCCAGCGTTTCCGCGCAAGTGGATACGCTGGCTTTTAACTTTTTAGTGTACTCTAAATCCCCACGGCTTAGGAGTGCAGTAGGTACCCTGCAGCATCAGAGTTGAGGAGTTGGGACTTGGGTTTAAGTATGAAGTCGTTGCTTGACACCTACAATATGAATTCATCATAAAAAAATCCTTAATCGCTATTTTTAAGGAGTTCTGTACCCTACAGCATCAGGGTTAAGGAGTTGGGACTCAAGAGTTGTATTGTATACACGTGACTTGATACCTACTATATGAATTCACCATCAAAATTTCCTAACTCCCTAGTTTTGAGGATTTCATGTAGTACGTTACACCTACAGCATCAGGATTGAGGATTTGGAGTCAGAATTTTTTATGGGACCGCCTCGCGAGCTTCCTCTAACCATTTTCTAATCGGTTTAGAAACCACGGAGATATGCACCGACAAACATTAAAAAAAAAAAAACATACGCGCCGAATTGAGAACCTCCTCCTTTTTTGGAAGGCGGTTAAAAATATAAATTACATTTTACTTACTATAGTAAACTACAACGGAATAATTTGGCCATTTGCGTGGGTGGCTGGGTCTGAATCCTAACTAAAGTAAGGCCATTTTAAGCGCGGACAAAAGTTCATTGACGCACCTTCAATATGAATCCCTCACGAAACCAACTAACTACGCCAAAACTATAACTGTCTCTTTCGCGCATAGGGATAGACGCGCTTACGTGGTCGAGAGTGGATTTCATAATAAAAGTCGTGATGTCTCACCAGCGAAACATAGGTGTAAGCAACATTTTACGCGTCGCGTCGGTCCGCCATTTGCCGTTCACCCATTCTGTTTCGGAACGCGCTCGCTGGATGTACTGTAGTTGATATCGTTATTAATAGTGGAAGTTATTGTTTGTTTGTTACTGTTCTTATATTTTGTTACTGTTAAAAACTGTTGAATGAAGGAGCCGCAACCAAGTACATCTAAGGACTTAGATTCGTCAAAGAAATGATTAGTTTCTAAGATCAAAAATTCCGGGCTTTATATTCAAATATATTAATACGTAAACATAGACCTTGACGGAACCTCGATACATACATAGGTACATCTGGGTCAAATTGCTTATACCTTCTCCTTTTTTAAAGTTGGTTGAAATGAATCAATTACAATATAAGAATAAAAAGATAGACTCCGTACAAGGAGCCGATAGATTATATTATTTTTTACAGAAGACCAGAGTGTTGTTTACCCCTTCAAAAGGCGAACGACCTCTCGTTCGTTTGTTTACATTTTGTCCTAATGGCCTTACTTTATTATGACTGTGACTAGGATTTCAGATTACTTTTATTCCAGAAAATCAAATAGTACAACAGGAAATTTAAAACCTTAATCCACGCTGACTAAGTCGCGGGCGCCATTATTATTATTATTATTAAAGCTTTATTTCCCACACATTACAATTTTTTTTTACAGTGTAAATTATGCAATGGTTTGATTTATTTTAATGTGTGGTACCCTGCGTGTAAAAGCCTCCTCCATCCTTTTCCATTTCTGTCTATTGGTGGCAATACACATCCAATTTTTCCTGTATAATTTAAATGAGCCTGTGACAGAGTCCTGATATATCTTAAGAGACACAAGTTGTCGTACATGTTCAGACTTTCACAACAATAGGCATGATGACTGATTTTGAAAAATGGTCAGATTATGTTCGGAAGTATTTACTATTTCGAAAAAATATCTTATTTCAGCAGAAAAATAAGGTTTGGTAGATAATATTGGAATTTGAAATTTAAATTTTAAATTCACGACAAAACCACCACGCCAAAGCCCCGGTGTCATGGCGTCGTTTGTGACGTCACTATTATTTTTACCAATGTACTCTGTGCAGTGTGCAGTAAGCAGTAGTGTGATTGTCAAAGCTCGAAAACAAACCATTGTGACGTCATTCGCTTCTTGGTGTTTAAACCAATATGGCGGATTGCTGTATTTTATAATTTTATTTTATCAAAATAAATAGCAACCTCACTCGAAATAGAAAAATAAATACGTTTTTTATAATCCATGAATCCTATTTCATTAGATAAATTCATAATTTCATTGATTCTTGGTTACTGTCATCATGCCTATTGTGATGACCGGTGAAAACTTTGCTACTGATGGGACGGGATAGACAGCAAAAATTTTTTAAGTTTAAAATTATAGTCTAAGTAGTAATATCCATACTTATATGATAAGTGCGAAAGTGTGTCTGTCTGTCTGCTACGCTTTCACGGCCCATCTGTTCAACCGATATTGATGAAATTTTATATGTACCAAATTTCATCAAAATCGGTTGAACAGATGGGCCGTGAAAGCGTAGCAGACAGACAGACACACTTTCGCACTTATCATATAAGTATGGATATTACTACTTAGACTATAATTTTAAACTTAAAAAATTTTTGCTGTCTATCCCGTCCCATCAGTAGTTAGGTTGTATCCTGGGGAAGCACACAGGCTACTTTTATCTCGGAAAATTCAAGAGTTCCAGCAGGAATCAAAAATATGTATCTCTTCAACCCATTTTGATGAAATTTATTATAGGGATAGTTTGTATCCAGGGGAAGGACATAGCTACTTTTTCTCCCGGAAAATTAAAAGAGTTCCCAAGGTAATCAAAAACCCTAATCCAACAAAATACGCACGACACACGGAGTTTTCAGTCAGCCACTGGATCACTTGTCCCGCGACTGTCGCACGACTGTCTGCGGCGCGACAGTTGTCACGCAGCAATTGCAATTTGGCTAGCACGACCGCTGGCGTCATCACCGAACATGTCCGATCTATAAGAACAAAAGAGAACTCTAAATTATACGAGGAAAATAGTTGCAGCTTGATGTCGAGGACAAATCAAAAGCTAATTTTTAAAAAATCGCGCTCGCTTCGCTCAGGTTTTACTTATTATAATATCATCTTTAATAACCAACATAGCATTCATAATCTTACAATACGCGATACTAGTAAACTATACCTAACATTAGTTATGTTAGTAAAAAAGAAAGATATTAGTGGTGTTCCAATCTACCATTTGTGAGTGCATGTACTATAGAAAAAAATCTTATGCTCTTATAGAAAAATGTATTTTACTACATTTTTTTCTATAGAGCATAAGATTTTTATAAGAATAAGCAAAATTATAAAATAAAAATTCGCGCAACATGATTTAATTCTTGTTTTCTGTTGGCTTAAGAATCTAGCATGGTAGTAATAGAATGTGTTTAGGATACATAATTCCATAATACATTCGCTTGCATGCATTATTATTAACTTTATATTGATATTGATTTTTTGTTTTCTTGCAATGCTAAAAAGCCGATTTTTTAAATATTGCATAGAATCAGGCGTTACTTAGCGGAAGTTCATGATTTAGAGAGAAAAGATTACAGTTATTTTGCTATAATCCGCCAACAGAAAGAAATTCTGTATGGTCAAGCATGCAGTTATAAGCGAAGCACCGTTTACCTTCCCAACCAAGCAAGAAAGCCAAGTTCCCAAGCAAGCAATGCCACCACCACTCACATGCACCACCACACTTTTATACTATTCTCGACGCACGTTTCGCCCTGACACTGGAGCATCTTCAAGAGATGTAGACTTTACAATGTAAGATTGTCTAGACAATCTTACATTACAAAATAACTGTAATCTTTTCTTGCTAAAGCCGATTTTTTGTAAAAAAAAACACCGCAAACGGTTTCTCCTACTGACCACCGGAGCTTCAGTTTTAAGATATAATGAGGTACCGTCTTGGGATGGCGAAAAAAATTTTGGATGAAAGATTTTAAAAAGTGCACCACTTAATTATTATTTTATTCATTGCTATGATATATTGCCATGCAATTCTTGATGGGCCAAAAATAGATACTCACCGCCAGCAATGAATTTGTTGAGGAAATTAAAACTGTCCAACAAAACCTCTACATCTGGAACTAAATACCAGGTGTCGGTGTTTTCTGACATCGAGAGATTTCTCAGACAGTTTATACACACTTTCACCTAAAACAAAAGAAAGGCTAAATACTACAATAGCACCAATTCAATTCCTATTTCTTCTCATACATCAACCGCCCGCATTAAGTTTCGGACGTCAATAAGTGTACAGTATACCTAAATTGAATAAATAAATATTGATTGTTTGATTGATTAGGTGGATGCACAATCTCAAGTGAGTAGCTGAGAACCGCTGGAAACAAACAGCACAAGACCATGTTCTGTGTCTGTGTTCTCTGAGGAGGATTCAAGGAGGAGGATGTATTTTTATCCAAAAATAATATCTATATCCCGTGGAAATTAAAACAGTGTACAAAAATCTAAATTCAAACTTACAAGGCAACTCCTCATCCTCAATTGAATGGAAAAACTTACATTTTCATTCCTGAAACAATGCAGATTAACTGGTTTTTGCAATGTTAACAACTCTGTATCATCATCACACTTCGTAACGTGGTAATTTACTTCATCTGAATTCCATTCTGGAGTATCTGTAGCAAAATATTCGTAATTAAATGTCCGCCATGTTAGTTTTTTAATGACATCATTTGCTGACAATAAATGAATTATGGATTATGAATAATACTGCTTTAAGTGATAGTAATAAGACCACAGGTTAACCATAGGCTACACACACAAGTCATACATTCATCATAAATAATACTTACCTTGTTCTGAGGTACATGATGCAGTAGAACTTATTTTCGCTTTTTTCATTGCTTGACTAAGTTCCTCAATGTCTGTGTTTGATCGACGTTTTTGACGGTTGTTCAAAAACATATTAGTGAATGTTGGTTGAAAAACACTTTTTTTTGAAGCATTCCCTTCACAAACTTGCCTGCTGTCCGCGCTCAAAGGTTCTGGGAGTCTCAATGAAAATGGGTTATTTGGTATTGCTTTGAATCGTGCTGGTGCTAACTTGAAGTTGGTGTGAGTTGTTGTTGACACTTGTTGCTCAAATTCCCTGCTCTGAGGTGTAAAACTTGGCCCAGTCCCAATCACATTTGGGGTGCCCATATTACTTTGTGGTGCATAATTTTTTCTTGGATTTATTGCATGGTTGTGAAGGTACTTAGGGAATTCTACTTGTCCAAATGATGCTTTAGGCTGTGGCTTTTCTTCTGGTTTTCCATCTGGAGTTTGGCCCTGTTTTAGTTGTAAAAATAATTTTATTTAGGCATTAGGCATAGGCAAAGACAATTCCTTTTAATTTGATAGAAAATTTAAGCCCAATAAATAGACTGTTTTGTTTATTGTTAACTTTCACCTAAATGAACCTAGGCCCTTAATATTTTTAGTAATATAATTTCTATTGTAAAAGATCTCTTATCCAACCTCAAATGACAGATCTAAACATATCACTATCCCTTTCTTCTTCATAGTAAATTATAGCGTGGGTATATAATATGACATCAAACTCCTCAAATGGTCTGAAGTTTTTGTTTGGTGCTCGTACAATAAACACAACAAACTTTCCTGCTTTCTGCTCCCCACTGACTTAATGCAAATGGGATTATATTTGCCACCACTTCAGAGCATTCTAGATTGGTGTCATCTGTATTATTAGGTCACAATCATACTAAAATTATAAATGCGAAAGTGTTTGTTTGTTGGTTTGTTCTTCAATCGCGCCGCAACGGAGCAACGGATCGACGTTATTTTTGGCATGGGTATGGTTTAGTTGAGGACCTAGGAAGACATAGGCTACTTTTTATCCTAGAAAATTAGGAAGTCCCCGCGGAAATCAAAAAACTTAAACCACGCGGACGAAGTCGCGGGCATCAGCTAGTTTGGTATGTAAAAAGCAATTGCAAGAAAAGTATAACATTCAGCATTCAATTTTTAGACAAAACTTCTCTAGGTACATTTGCCATTTTGGTCTCTTACCAACTTAAATCATCAGCGTACCTAAGAACGAAAGTTCAAAGTTGTTGTAAGTCACTGCGTTTTTATAGAAACAATAACAAAGATTTTAATGCATAGTAACTTACAGTCCAACTCCATGCCTTCTCGCCGGTTTGAGTATTAAAATAATAATACAGTCCTGGAAACCTCTTGGAAGGACACAAAACCCACGCAGAGCACTTCTTTTCCATAGTTTTACGGTAAAATTTAAATAAGTATTTATGTAAAACGGAGATATCAATGGAATATGTGAATCGAGGCTAAAGAATTCTTGATTTAATTCAATCTAAAACAGTGGCGTGTGTATTATGAGAAATCACATTTCTATAAACTTGAAAATGCTGCAACGAGAAAAGTTTAAGTTTATATTTCTTTTACCCGCATTTTTTAATGTTTGAACTTTTGAAGCGACAATGATAACCAACTGACAAACCCACAGATACAGCAGCAGGGCGACCGCGTAACTTCTGCATCAATCATTGTTGTTACAGTATCAAATTATTGTTGTGATTGGCTGAATTTATGGTATCCTTGCTGCGTCACTGGATTTTGTCCAAGTACTATAAATTCAGCCAATCACAACAAGTGATACTGTACCAATGATTGATGCAGATTTTACACAATCGCCCTACGGATTCTAAGTTCCAGCCATGGAGGTAGGGAACCTCCATGGACCACGGATAGGTATTATAAAAACCTAATCTAAAGTTCAAGCAAGGTTAGGGTCATGGCGGGATCAGTCTTTTACAATTATTCGTTTCGATACTTTGCAAGAAGATTAATATTGTGTCATTGCAACCTTATGATATAAAAGATGTTTTCAGGATAAGTACCCGGGCACAAGACCACAGAACAATTATAGTCGACTGTATAAGTGTTCCAGTCAAAGAACGTTAATATATCTGTGCTTTTAGACCATAACACAGGACCATAAAAGATGGAAGACATCAATTTAATATGTACTCTGTGATAGAAGAGTGCATGCAGAGGAACAATTTAACACATGAACCTATACTTATACACGTTTACACGAAGTAGTATATAAATCCGTGATTTAACATGATAGGATGAGTCCTTCTACTAGACTAGAATCCAGAGCCGATAAACCAGTTATATTAAAAAAAAACCTACGTTCTGAACCTCTCGATACAAGAGTATGTTCTGTGTTCTGAACATTTTTGACTTTTGTGATTGGTCCGCCATATTTCATTAATTTTTTGTCGACGTGCGTGGTGTCTTCCTGGTGAGCTTCTCGAATCCCGTCGCTGCCCTAAGGTAATTAATATCTCAGCATCATAATATTAAACTTATTACGTTCGGAATATTTTAACGAGCAACGATTTCGCGCGGCAGTTTATTAGATTTGTGTTAGCACATTTCTCGATTTCTACCTGCCACCTTGACTCTTGGAGTCTTGGAATAAATTTTTTAACAATCAGGATTAGAGTCGCAGAAGGCACGAGGACATAATAATGCTGTAATCGGTGTTTAAAATCGTTATTTATAAGGACAACACGAGGGAAAACAAAGTTTACATAATTTCATCGTGTATTTTTGCGCAAACCGCGGCCGTAGACAACAACTTTGTGTTGGGTGTAAGTACCTAGGTAAGTACGTGGATTAATTCTTTGTTTAGTTGCAATTATATGGTCCATTATTCTACTTAATCTTTTGATGCTGAAGTTTAAGTTGTTCGAATGTTAACGCCATTATGTTTCAATTTGAAAACCATTTTTGGTAGGTAGGTTGAAATTAGAATGCGTCGTAGGTACTTGTTGCAAATGAAGTGGCCTTAAGTTAATTTTAAAATGTTTAGTTGTTTAAAGATTTTATTATATTTGCTGAAGCGAATTCTTAAGATATATTTTCTGAATTATATATTATTTGTTTTTGTAATCACCTGTCACAGCTACTACAGCTACTAGCGAATGTGTCATACAATTTTTAGGTTTTTTTTTTAAATCCTCTACAACTTACAAGTTAGCCCTTGACTGCGATCTCACCTGTTGGTAAGTGATACAACATTCATGAGAAAACTTCTTTAAATATTAAAATAAAATAAAATATAAACTAAAACTAAAATCTTAAAATTAATCCTCTTCAATGCCATCGCAGTGAGGCATAGTGCCCAAGATGCTGGCAGCATTGCCTCTTTGGATGGCCAAACTCATTCTTTGGCCAAGGTAGCTGTCAGCTCTAGGATCTAATGCCTCGATAACCCATTTTTGATGAAATTCAGATTCCTATTCAAATTTTCTTTTATCTATAGCTATAATTTACAATTAAATGTTAGTGAGGTCATAAATATTGCTTACCTTCGAGGTAGACAACTTTGCAGTCCAGTTTCCAATCTACAACATAATTATAATATAGGTCCCGCCACCTAAAAATAATGCTGAGGGACAGGTTAGGGGGTCTGCGCACAGGTATATCTGGGTCCTAACTACCTATTGTAGATTTATTGTACAATCATACCTGATAATAGGGATGATGCCTATATCGAAAATAAATTATTTCTAACTCAGTATTAAATAGAGGGTATTCCAAAATAACTAAAATTCACATCCTCAGTTAGTTTTAAGTTTGATAACCATTTTAAAATATAGATTAAAGAAAAAAAGTGTGTTGAAATTTGATGATGTCAAAGCTATGAATTTCATACAACTTCCATACTAGAAGTGCATTTTTAACCGACTTCCAAAAAAGGAGGAAGGTCCAAGGTTCTCAATTCGGCGCATATCTTTTTTTTTTAAGTTTCATAGTTGCTGATTTGATTCAGTTGTCATACCTAATTATTAATAATAACTATTACTAAAACTGACTGATTAACATAAAATGTAGGTTTTCTTGATAACATAGAAATTAGAAAGGATTTTCATAATAGTGTAAATAAAATGATTAGTTATAGTAAATTAATGGGCAATTTAATCATTTGTTTTGTTAATTTCTTATCAGTTGCATCAGATAATATTAGCTATGAAAGTGGGTAATTTTTTAGAAGTTATAGATCCGTTTTTATAGAAATACACAGATTTCTGTGTTAAAGTTGTAAGTTAGTAAGATGTTGCAAAAATAAAAAATTATATACTAATTGTGTAAAAATCTATTTAAAAGAATATGTTATTAAGGGCTTAGGTATAGGCCCATTACACTGCACTTTTCACAGGGATTTGAATCAGTGTAGTGAATTAAGATTTAGGGAGAATGGGTCCCTAATTTCGTCCTTATGTATGTTTCGTGTAATAAGCGACGCTCTTATTAGCGGCCACGCCCACCCTCATCACAGGGCCCTGTGAAAAGTGCAGTGAAATAGGCCTATTACTTACTTTACATATTTTTTTTTAAAGTTATTGAAAAAGTTTAGCATATAAAGTAAGTGAAGAAGTTATTGTTGAGAAAATGTGAGATGTTCTCATGAACAGGTGGGATAAAAATAAAAACCTGGTTTATTTTATTTACTTAAATTTTGCATTACAGTGACGTCTGTCTTTTTTTTTCAATGAAACATATTTAATCATACATTAGGTTGATACTTGATATGTTATAGTCAAAACTCAAGTCAAGTGCAAGTCTGACTCGCGCAAAAACGGTTCTGTACCACCACACAATAAAGTTCTTCGAGTAAATACAAGATGTCATAACAACAAGGTATCAGCTGGCTTAAATAACTGGCTTACATATGGCACTAACCTGGTGGCTCTTGACAATTTGATGCCCTATGTTTACGGAGCCCTAATAAACAATGTTTTAATTTGATTTAGTTTTTTTCCTAAACTTGTGTTGTGAGACCTTACTTCTGGCCCATGATACTAGTTCAATGGACTGAATGGAATGAACTTTCCGTATCTTTGGATTGCATTGACTTAGATTTTTAAATCAAATCAATTTCTTTTTCAAGTAGAATTTTACTAAATGCTTTTGAATAGTCGAGTGAATCTACCACTTGTTCGGAATGCCATTCCTAAAATTCAAATTCAAATTCAAAATGATTTTTATTCAAATAAACTTTTACAAGTACTTTTGAATCGTCAAGTGAATCTACCACTGGTTCGGAATGCCATTCCTACCGAGAAGAACCAGCAAGAAACTTGGCGGTTGCTCTTTTGAAAAAATAATAATTTACAATTTCATTAATTTATAAAATAAATAAGTAACAGCTGTCCTTAGCATTGCTGGAGCGAGTCAAATCCATGCTCCTTTGTCATTTACGTAATCTTCAACAGTATAATAAGCCTTATTCAGGAGCATAATTTTAATGGACTTCTTAAACTTGTGTAAAGGCAAGTTTAAGATAGGTTGTGGAATTTTGTTATAAAATAGAATGCTCATTCCCACAAACGACCTTCGTACCTTCTTGAGGCGGAGCGATGGAGTCACGAGCTTATGGCGGCCTCTAGTTTGCCTATCATGCAGATCGCATATTTTTTTGTAGTTATGAATGTGCTGTTTTACGAAGATTAAGTTACTATAAATATATTGCGAGGCTACTGTAAGAATACCTATTTCCTTAAATTTCTCTCTAAGGGATTCGCGCGGTTTTAAATTATAAATTGCACGTATTGCCCTTTTTTGTAGTACAAAAATTTTTTGAATATCTGCTGCTTTACCCCATATTAAAATTCCGTAAGACATAATACTATGAAAGTAAGCAAAATATACAATTTTTGCAGTTTCAACGTCAGTAAACTGTCGAATCTTTCTGACAGCGTAAGCAGCAGAGCTGAGTTTGCCAGCCAGAGTTGATATATGAGTGCCCCATTGAAGCTTTGAATCTAAGGCCACCCCCAGGAACACAGTGGTCTCTTCTATTTTTAAAATATCATTATTTACAGTTAAATTTATGTTTCCTGTGGACTTGGTATTCGGCAATGCGAATTCAATGCACTTGGTTTTCTTTGCGTTTAAAAGTAAATTGTTTACAGTAAACCAGTTAGTGACTTGAGAAATTGCATTATTTACGTCTTCATAATTGTCCTTGTTTCTATCGACTTTAAAAATCAAGGACGTGTCGTCAGCAAATAGCACAATATCGCAAGTATTTTGGACGTAGTATGGTAAATCATTTATATACACCAAGAACATGAAGGGACCCAGAATAGAGCCTTGAGGAACACCCATAAGTGAGGCTGATCCGGACGACTTCACATCGTTGACACATACCGTTTGAATGCGGTCACTGAGATAAGATGCAATGAGGCCAAGTGCAGTGTCTTTGATTCCATAATGGTTCAACTTAACTAAAAGCGTCTCATGCTCAACGCAATCGAATGCCTTAGACAAATCACAGAAAATACCAATAGCATTCTGTGATTTCTCCCACGCATCGAATATATGCTTTAACAGCATAGCTCCCGCATCGGTTGTTGATCGGCCTTTAGTAAAACCATACTGCTCTGAGTGTAGTAGTTTATTTGAGTTTAAGTGCAGAAGCAGTTGGTTGAGCATAATTTTCTCAAATATCTTGCTGAGTGCTGGTAATATAGAAATTGGTCTGTAATTATTAGGGTCACTTCTACTACCAGATTTAAAAAGTGGAATCAATTTACTGTATTTCATAAGATCTGGAAAGGATCCTGAATCTACAGACTCATTAAATATTAAAGCAAGATATGGTGCAATTATATCAATAACATTGCTGATTATTTTTACTGATATTCCCCATAGATCCCCGGTTTTTTTGCATTGCAAAGATTTAAATATTTTAATAATATCATATGGGGTCACATGTTTAAACTTAAACAACACACTGCACTCGGTGACATTACCCTTGAGAAGCTTAAGGGCTTCTATTGGCGAGGAATTAAGGGAGCTAGTAGTGGTAACAGGAATATTTTGGAAAAAAATTTCAAATGTATTTGCAATTTCAGTATCGCAGTTAATAATACGGTCATTAACTTTTAGCTCCAATTTAGGCTTTTCCACTTTATGTTTCCCAATTTCATCTGTGATTATTTCCCAAACTGCTTTTATTTTATTATCTGAATTAATAATTTTTTGTTTTATATAAAGTGATTTTGCTTGCATGCAAACATTTCTAAATAATTTTGAATAATTTCTTACATATTGAACAAATGTAGGAGTGTAATTATACTGTTTATCAGCATACAGATCAAACAACTTATTCCTGCTTTTATAAATGCCAACAGTAGCCCAGTCGCTAAATTTGAGATTTTTAAACAATTTTTTTTCTACTATTTTAAAAATGGAACTATACTGAGAATTTAACAGATCAAAGAAGGTATTGTAGTGTTCATCCGGACCACCCTGTGTAAGGTCAAGGGTAGGTAAAGTATTTAAGATATTTTGTTTAAATAGTTGTACTTTTTTAGTGGTAACTGGCTTATACTTTAGGTATTACTTTAGTTGTATTTTGTTTAGAGCTAGGAACAGATATCATTTGCCCACAGTGGTCGGATCTGAGGTTAGTAATGACGGTCTTGCTGACAATTTTACAATCACTGAAAATATTGTCAATACAGGTAGCGGATCTTGTTGTTATCCGTGTTGGTCCGTGTTGGTCAACGAAGCCCTGCATGTCGCAAAAAACAGATCAACATGGCGCGACATCGTCTATAGATGGATTATTGGTGGAAGGGGTCACGACCCTCACTAATGGGGAATACGACTCAAGGAGGGGGAGGATAGTATGATAGGTCCAAGGTCATAAATTATATTAATTATGCATTAAGTTTCTCTGATACTAGATTGATGTTATTTATGCTAGGTTAGTTATACTTTTTATTTTTTTATTTTTAACTTTAAAATCATTTTTAGTATTTAATATTTATAGCTGGGCAAACTTATCAGTGTGTAGATACATACTGTTAGTTCCGCCTGTTAATTTCGCCACATGAACAGATGAGTTTGCCAAGCTATAGCAGACTAGTGCAAGGTACCTAAGTTGTTGCGTTTACTTTGCGTATTCATATACAAGTTAGACTGTCATCATCATTACATGATTATAAAATTCTGAATGGCCTTATCTGCGAATTTTTTTAAAAAAATTGGATGAATGAGCTCTATTAATGCTTTACTGTGTATAACTATTTTTTAACCTCCGACGCAAAAAGAGAGGGATGTTATAAGTTTTAACGTGTCTGTTTGTGTATCTGTCTGTGGTATCGTAGCTCCCAAACAGATGGACCGATTTTCATTTAGTTTTTTTTGTGTCATAGATAATTTTATCCTGAGTGTTCTTAGCCATGTTTCATGAAAGTCTGTTCAGCCGTTTGAAGATCATCAGATGTGTAATAGTCGATGATCTTCGATGACCTTCCATATTACGTCCTATCGATTCCAAATTTGGTACTGTATGACTTCAATTATACCTACTTTAAAAAGGACAAAATATAAGTTTTAAAAACTCCCCCGACACAAAAAATAAACTTTAAAAACTAACAAATAATATTTTAAACCCATTATAATTATTATCGTCACATATTATAATATGTAAGTTCAAATATTTTTATTTTCTAAGCGTCGTCGTGTCGGGGGACCGCCGTTAACGTATCGGGAGCCACTTTAATTGACGATGTAAATCGGAGACGTGGTCGAAAGTTCTGGAGTCGCTCAAGTTTGTCAAGTAGCTCTTCAGTGGAATCTAAGTACCAGGCGTCAGCGTAATCGAGGATAGGAAGTAACAACGATTGTGCAAGCATAATTTTAGTACGTAGCGGAAGGAAATTCTGCAGCCTCCTCAAGGAATAAATCGAATAGTGCAATCTTTTACTGACTTGAATCCAGCGACATTTTCGTGAAGAAGTCTGAATGTGTCTTTATATAGATTTTTATTACGTACGAAAAAAAAAATTAGTATTGTTTGGATCTGAGTTTGATTTAGTCAGAATCCGTTTGAAGTAAAAGGGTATGGTCCCTTTTTTGCAGAGTATACTGTTTTTTTGCGTTGCCTGCCTAATTAATATTTTCCCGAATGTCAGTACGGCAAGCTCTAGGAATAACAGTATGGTTGTAGTACATTTGGTCAATGAAGTAATTAATTTTATTACATGTGTATGTGTGTAGACTGTAGGGCATTTCCTGAATAAAAATTACTAATCGCAACTAAATAGGTACAATTAGGTATTTTTTCACAAATTATTTGTAACATTAATTTATTATTATCGGTAATTAATTATTAATTTATTATTAGTAATTTTGTACTCATTCAGGATTTTACTGTATTTAACGCTCGTAACTATTATTTCGACGCTAGGCAGAGACTTTAAGGCGCTGTGTGTGGTCAGGGGGGGGGTCTCCAAAGCAGTGTATCCATTAAATGGTGGCATATGGAAGATTGAAAAAAATATATGACGTTTTCAAGACCTTAACTCAGATATTGTTTTATCCCAAAACACGATTTAAACAACTTCGCTGCATAAAAAATAAATTCAAACATACCTCTTATTTCAGTTTTCAAATCAACACATCTCCAAATTGAAAACCTCAATTTACTTGAAAAATATATCATTAAATTCCAAATTCTAAATGACATCCATTGATTTATTAATATTTATTAAAATGTACACATATTTTCTGTTTTCCATTGTATTCCGGTTTTTCGAGAAGCGCTAGCTCATTTTCACCTCCGCCAGTGTTCGAAAGAACTTCACAGACGATGGATCTGTGCTCCTTTGCTCCAGCGTTTAAATCGATATTTTAAAATGGTTTTCAAACATAACATGAATAAGACTAATGTTTATTCAACATGAATTGACAGAAGACGTGGATATTACAACTTTCGTGAGCTATCTTCTTTTATATAACTAAAAATACATAATCAAATAAAGTATGAATATGTGTTCTCTGACCAAACTTTTGACAGCTTGAAATAATGATGCCGTAATGCGCTATCCATTCGATTTTTGACAACAATCGACTTCATTTACGAAGAAGTTTTAATCGATTTGACACATTGATATTACAACTTTTTCAATTGTTTTATAAACATACACAGGCGTCTAAATGTCTTTTTTATGTATTAAAATAAATATTTTTGGTGAAGCAATGCTGTAAATGTATATTTTATTATTTGGCAACATCAATAAGGCAGGTCATAGAAACCATCCAACGCCAAAGATGACGCTACTTAAATGACAATCAAGTGAGCTTGTGTTGCAGCTTCGTAATTATTTTGAAAACTATTTTCAAAATTAAAATCGTACTAGTAATTACTAGATTGACATACGAGTTGCGAAATATCGCATAAAAAGGCACGTCGCTTCACTATTTAAAAAAAAAACTCCTGCTGGTTGTAACAATGACGTCTTTTAATATTTCCAAGAAGTAGGTAAGTTGTCAAACATCCAATTACTGTCAGAGGGTTCACTGCCATCGCTTAAAGCAGTATTACTTAAAAATGTCAGTTTTATGTCACGTACCTTGAAGGTCCTAAAATAAGGATTATAATTCTAAAAACACGAACGTCAACAATATTAAAACAATACGGATTTAAGCGATAGTAGTATGCCTCCAGTGCAATTTTTGATATGAATGGAAAATAACAAAACAGTGGTAAGACAGAAAGGAAAACTGAAAATCAAGCATTGCCACTTCAGCTCGCTACTGCCTACTCGTCCGCTCTCATTGGACCAGACCGACCAGATAATATTATTATATCGAAAGCTTGCTGAGTAAGGACCTAGTAGTGTCTCAAATACTTCAAATAAGTGCCTATTGCAAGTTTTATTACTAATTGATTGGATATTAGATACCCTTAGGGTTTCGTTTCTGGGACCCGGGAGTTAGAAATTTCCGGGAAATACGTCGTTGGTTTTTTTTGTGATTTCCCGTTTTTGTGTACAGAGTATTTTTTTAACTTATCTCTTGAGAAATATTTGAGAACAAGTTGATCTCTTAACTTGTTTATTATAATTCTCCCTGACTACTAGGGCATGCATTCGGTGCTGTGTTTGAGTACCGGGAAATTTTGGACCGATATTGGCACGGAACCGGGAATTCCCGGGACTTTCGATACTTTCGATACTACCTTAAATTATCACAAAAACACGGCTAAGACATTACAGAAAGTATGAAATAGACCAAATATTACTGTTCATCAGGCGTTATACAAAAATTTATCGCATAATATTTCACACAGGAATATACTGAATATTACTATTCATTAGGCATTATACAAAAATTTATCGCATAATATTTCACACAGGACTGTAAATTCATGATTTTTTCATGTACTTGTACCATAACTCGCTTCGTTACAAATTTCAAAGTTTTATTGTAGTTCATAGGTTTTACAGAGATTGCGTCTTGTATGAAAATACACTTTGAAAAGTTGAATTTTTTTTTATCGTGATACGCTCATATGTAACTACTTTTATAGCAATTAGAAGCCAGTGCAAATATAAATTTACTACATCAAGCAGTTTATGAGAAACAAGCCTTGAGGCTTGGATACACGGACAACAAAGTGATCCTTTACGGGTCTTTTTTTATAGACAGGCGTACGTAGTAACCTCACCTCAAAGAATTACAAATGTTAATCTAAATCAACAATATTTTCCAACCCATACTCAGTATTCCCAAGAGAATCTCGTGAAGATGTTACTCTCTCCTATTCAGTGCCGTTTTTTGGTTTTGCCGCACGCTGATTTGGTCTCTACAATTATATTGGATATGGTATCTCTTATTATTTTTGGTATCCATTCACCGTCCTCCCCGTACATATGGAGGATCCTAGGATCGAGGACCCTAGGATTTTCTAAAGACGTTTCCTATCAGCCATAAAGAGCCTCGTTACTGCTGCGTTACTGTCCAGGATTCACATCCATACATAAAGATTGGACTGTTCACAGTCTTGGTTTTTACATAACATTGTATGGAGAACTCCTGAGCATCTTAGGGAATTATGGATACGGATATCCATATTTTCTTTCCCTCTGCTATTGGTATAATTGACAGTGGAGTCAAAAATCAAAATTTAGTAGCCTCGGGCTTATGAGGTATATTTTATATTACAGTCTATCAATATTTTCCTGTCAATCTCCATGTGAAATTTATGAAAGTAACGATACAATTAACAGAATATAGCATAATCTACTGTAATTTATTATGGCTGAACAAATTTTATTCCAGTGACAGATCCATCAATTCATTGATCTTCAAAAAAGCTCTTCTCTGCTGGTAAATAATACTTACCAGAAAGACTAACATACGAAACTGTACGAAGTGGCAGTAAAATAATCGTTATAGCCAAAGTAAAAATAGGGGTTTTTAAACTAATACCTCGAATTTGTGAGCATAAAATACAGTATAGTGAATTAAATTATTGTTACATGCAGAAATATCCACACTTAATTAGAGAAGAATCGACAGAATGTATGTACTTCGAGTCTCAAAAGTATCAAAAGTACCGGTTTTATGGTGTGGAGAACCGGGACTGAAAATTATTCAGAAGTACCGGGAATTTTTGGTACCAGGAATTATCGGGAGCATGCCCTATTGACTAGGTACCTCACTCGCGCAGTGCTGAGCACTATTGTCTTAACGTGGGATGTACCGGGTTTAATCCCCAGCAGAGTGAATTTGGGAATTGGGCGTATTTTTGTAAAATTGTACATGAAATAAAATCGATGTTTTCTTTTCATCATGTTTTGTTATTTTATTGATAAATTTGTGTTTCTTAGTTATTTATCTTTATGAGCAGTAGCACTGTTTACAAATATTATGTTAAATTATAGTAAAAACAATCATTTTAAAATTAAGTGACGGAGAATTATTCCATTGAGTAACTAAACTTTATCTCACAAAAGGCACTTAAAAAAACAACTTTAGATAAGATTCACAGAAGTGTTTTACTAGTCTTACCAATCATGCCAATCACAAAAATAGGACAGCAAACATAAAATAACAGAAACACTATCAAAATTTGATAATTTTAGTTCTTTTGACTAACGTAAAGGCAAATTTATGTCATAATTTATTATATAACTTCTGAAATAGACAATGCTTTTTATTTTTGTTTTTGCAAGTAAGTTAGTTTACGATAAAAAATATACATTTAAATATAACATAACAATAACTTATATTTATGATAAATTGTCAATATTATAAGTATTTATGCAATACTAGCCGATGCCCGCGACTTTGTACGCGTGGATCGAAGTTTTGTGGTTCCCGCGAGAACTCTTTAATTTTTCGGGATAAAAAGTAGCCTATGTGCTATTCCAGACTACAATCTATATCTGTGCCAAATTTCGGCCAGATCCGTTCAGCCGTTGGGGCGTGATTGAGTAACAAACATCCATACATCCATTCATACATCCATACATCCATCTGTCCAAACTTTTTGGAGGATTTTTTGAGAGGACTATTTGTCAGTGGAACCTTGACAATTACTCAAAGGAAAAGTAAGGGCACTGATCACAATGTTAAGAATTATTGTACTTTCTTACCATAAAACTATAATAGTCGTAGTAGGTACTTTTGAGTATTTTAAACTCTTTATTCTTTATTTTGTACTTAAATTATGTAAAATGTCGTCTATAAAATATAAGTAGAACTTCCAACCAATGTATAGTATGTTAAATCACATTGTAAGAATGATTTAACAATTTTTTTTTACGTTTTGTCTTCTTCGATTCTCCCTTTCTGATATTTTATCTCACCTCGGATATTTTTCTTGTTCTAGATTTTACGAGCTCCAAGTGTTATTTTCTTATATATTATTGTTTGAACTTTTAAGAGTCCCTCTTTAATTTCTCTATATGCCGCCTTGTTATTTCACCAGATGTCAGCGCCATTGTTACACCTGAATAATTTAATATATACAATACTCGTTTCCAATGCAAAACTCGGGGCCGTAAAAGCTTAACCGTGTACAAACCTTTAGAAATCCATTGAGTACTAATTTGTTCAATTGACTGACAATTTCGAAAGAGTTACTTAAAGGACCGTAATGAATTCACGTCAACAATATTTTCTTGCATTGTATTTCAAGAATTTAAATATTCTGAATTTTCTCTGGTCTGGCCTGGTAGGAGGCTTCAGCCGTGGCTAGTTACCAATTACCACCCTACCGCCAAAGACGTGCAGCCAAGATCTTGTTCCTCCGTCACCTTTTTATTATCGTACCGCAAGGCATCGACAAGGTCTGCACCCCTACGCAGTCGAAATTCCGCGGGCTCGTACGAAGCGATTTGCTTCCTCGTTTCTAATTCGAACCGCTAGGATATGGAATGCCCTTCCGGCTTCCGTTTTCCCCTCCCGTTTTAATATAGGTACCTTCGAATCAAGAGTGAATAGGCATCTTCTAGGCAAGCGCGCTCCATCTTAGGCTGCATCACCACTTGCATGCAAGTCTGATTGCAGCCAAGCGCTAGCCTATATATTTAAAAAAAAAAAAAAAGCCAAGCTATTTAGCGTTCCGGTAGGATGTCGTGTAGAAACCGATTAGGGATATGGACTAGGGTTTAATATAACTGCCATACCCCAAACAGGTTAGCCCGCTACCATCTTAGACTGCATCATCACTTACCATCAGGTGAGATCGCAGTCAAGGGCTAACTTGTATTTAATTTAAAAAAAACTGGATATAAGGTACATAAAAGTAGCAATAACTATTTTTAAAAAAATCCCGATTCTCGGGAATTCCCGGGAATCGGCCAATTTTATTCCCGTTTCCTTGAGTTGAAAATTTGCCGTTCCCGAGATTTATTTTTAATTTTGATTGAGTGGGATTTTTAAAAAGTTAATTTGTTTAGTTTCACCCAACCTAAGTCCAGTTAATTAATATAATAGATTTTGCTTCGGACATAATATTGTCAATCAAACTTATAATTTTAGAGTACGGAAACAACGTACAAATTTGAAATTTTACATAAATTGGCTAATTTGCGGTTTTGGCTCTTACGAAGTTCTACCATATAGATAATTCTGTATGTAAAGATAAAAAATCATGACACCAAAATTGTATGATTTTCTTCGTTTTTTATTTTTGAGTATTTTTCAAACACTGTAAATAATACTATATGTCTGCAAAAGACTAGAAATTGATTTCAATGATCAATTTCCAACATCTTTTTGCTATTTAAATTTTTGAAATAACATCTGTATTTCTTGTTTCTGACAAAAAATGAATATCAGACTCTTAGTCGGTAAGTACATTGTATATACGTATGATATTGATTTATGCCACAATTATACTTGTAATTAACTCACGTAAGTAGTTTATGTAAATAAGATACTTATGTAACTCTAGATGATGCCCTCGACTTCGTCCGCATGGATTAAGATTTTTTGACTCCCGCGGTAACTGTTTAATTTTCCAGGATAATGGTTCCGGGTAGCCTATGTCCTTCTCCGGGATGTAATCTATCTTTGTACCAAATTTCATCAAAATCGTTTGAGTAGTTGGGCCGTGCAAGCGTAGCAGACAGACAGACACACTTTCGCATTTATTATATTTTGTATGGATATTAGTATGCTGGGCTAACTAATGCCCGCGACTTCGTCCGCGTGGTTGAAGTTTTTTTTATTCCCGCGGGAACTCCTTAATTTTTCGGGATAAAAAGTCACTCTCCCTCAACTATACCCACGCCAAAAATAACGTCGAACCATTGCTCCGTTGCGGCGTGATTGACGGGCAATTCAATTAACAATCACACTTTCGCATTTATAATATTAAGGTGCCAGCGGAGAATGAATTGCCCATACAAACGTAATACCAAAATAATTAATAATTCAAGAACATTTCCACCAAAATGAGAGTTTATTTGGATTCAAATTGTATTTATCTAGTCCCCTGGATTTATATGTTTTCAAAATACTTTACTAAAATGAAATGTAAATGAATTGCGTTTTGCATATTTTTACGACAAGATGGACATGTTTCCCTCTTATTTGTTTCATATTAAAACCAACGATATCTTACGTATTAATTGGTCAGCAGCATAGCCTATATTGTCAAGTTACAGAATAACAATACTAAGTAAAAAGCACGATAAGTTTTCATTCATCATTTTTGGTATTCACGGAACAAGACTAAATGTATAACAAATTCTGTAAGCTCATATTGCTATCTCGCTTGAACGCGATCATGTGTCATCAGTGAAATAGAGATAGCAATATACCGGTAAATTTATATTTGCGGTTCGAATAGAAGTTGCGAGCGGCGCGAACCGGCCTCTTAAGTATTAAAATGGATTTGCACACGATATGCGATTTACAATAGGTATTTTGTCAATTACCTACTCATGTAAGATACTTTGGTACGTGATTTACTCACTTACGTTATTCTATCAATTTCACAAATTTTGAGTTACCGTGTTTTGTCATCCGAGGGCATCCGTCACATGCTATGACAAGCGCGCGAAAATAAAGAAAACCGCGACGGGAGCGCCACCCGGCCGAAGTGGGCATAACTAGCGTGAGGGGTGAGGACTGAGGAGAGCCAACCTCTCGATTTGTGTTTTGATTTTAAGAGCTGACAGCGCCTTAACTTGGCATAGAGTGCGGTTGAGATTTCCATCGGGTCAGTGTCATTTTCACCCACATTAATTATTAATTTATCTTCGTGTGAAAACTTAGATAGATCGCAAGGCGTCAGGATATCCTCTGTTGATGCGCCAGGTAGAGTAATTTCCTATATAATTTTATTTGTTTATCAATTTCCTCTATTTTCTTTCTCAACTTCAAATTGTCTATGTTTAATTGGGAATCTCTTCATGAGCACTCTCTAACTGGCAAGATAACTCTGCAATCTGTTGTTTAAGTTCAGAATTTTCTAATGTGCTTAGGTCCGGCAAACTATTTCGGCTGATATCAATCATAGACGAGTTATTGATGTGAAGTGTTGTATCGCACGACAAGTCTTCCATCGAATAGTCTTGGGCTTAGTCGGTCACCACTCACCACTGAGACCATTCAATTTAGTTCATAATCCAATGGCAAACTATATAGTTCGCTCTATTAGTTCATTAGTTCTTTTTTTGAAATAATTTAGTAAAAACAATAGATAAAGAAAAAAATATATTTATGATTATTGCAAGTTATTTTTTTTTTTCAAAAAGTACAAAGTATTAGAATACTTAAAAAGTACGAAATTTTATTATTTAAGTACGAAATTCTGATAAAACACATTAACAGTTAACACGTACACGGTACAACGTCTATCTAAAATTTCTCTTTCTTAATTTCATCTTGCAATATCATATTATCACATGACTTTTTTTCTACGAAGTTATGTTAAATATAATGTAACAGTCATTTTCTATCACACTATGTCAGATTCATAAGAAATTATTTAGTTTTGGTCTTAAAGAACAAGGTTTTGGCTTATTTTAGCACTTATTATGATGCCGCATATTTTCGAAATTTTTAGCTTCCACTACTAATTCATGTCGAGATAGCACTATCACTAGGCATTTACGACCTTCTTTACATTTATCACTATTTTTTACCATTGAATTCAATGTTTTTAAATTTTAAAACTGTTTTAACACGGAGCTGATGTTTATACAACACACGCCATCTAGCGAGTCAATGTTCAAGACGCTCCACATTAATATTCTTGAGATTCCGCTGCAGAATAACCTTATGCTTACGTTTATGGCCGCGCGCTTTATAGCGAAGAAACAAAGGTCGTGATAAGAGAAGGGCGCAGTAAGCAGTCCGTGCGCAAGAACGTTAAGAGGATTGGAGCAAATTATTAAATCAAGAAGAGAAGGTTCGGAGTGAGGAGCAAAGTGGGTTTCGGAGAGAGGGAAGTATAGTCATGTTAATGGAAGATACTAAAGATTTTAATTTTTCTGATCTACGATCATTTTTTATAAGGCAAGTATTCAAAATCTCCCTGGATAATGTCGGAGTAAGAAGGGGCAAGATTTTTGACCGAGCGAAGCGAAGGTCTCTGAGTCTACTTGAGTGAATTGGCACTTGTCCGTCCGTCTGCCAGACTGAAAAAGTTATAAAAATCTTTATTTCAGGGGGGCTCTCATAGAAGCGAATGCGAAGTAAAATATTTTTTATAAAGTTACATAAGGTTGCGGTATATCATTTTAAAGATAATTAGGAATAGAGTCCAAAAATATTTCTTTTTTAATTTTTCCTCCAAAATTGACGAAATAGGGGGCTTTCAAAGAGGAGATTTTCTAACGTCCAAAGTTGACCTCAGAACTCTCAATTATCTGAAAGGCTGAGCCTGAAACTTGATCAATTATTTGAATTATATCCTGTACTTGAACAACAAATTAGATAAATATTGTAAGGAAACGGAATTATTTAATTTTTAATGAACTTCAGTATTTTTAACAGAAAACAACGCTGTGGCACCCAAAATGGAACCCGAATTTGTCAATGAAAGTATGTGGGACGAAGATGACGATGGCACGAATAATGATGAAACTAATTTCGGTGAAGATGACTCTAATATGGAAATGTCTGGTTTTGATGGCTCTACGACTGGCGATGGTAATATTACTGGTGGTGGTGAAGGCGGCGCAGTAGGTGACGCACAAGGTGGCGGTTAAATACAAGGATACCACCAACAAAAGCATTCCCAAGGAGGGTTGACGTCAGGCAGGCGGCCGGTCGTAAAATGAAATGCCAAAACACTTTACAACATGAACAGTATGAAAAGAGTGTATGACAAGGTTAGGGCGTACCCCCGAGGCGACGCGCAGGGGCAGCACCCGGCACCTGTGGGAAATGGACAAGGGTTGTTGCATCAGGGACGGGTGCAACGTAAGAAGCAAGTCCGAGAGGTAAGAATGAGAATGTTAAGCTGGAATGTAGGAACGATGACTGGAAGAGGAAGAGAGTTAGCAGACGTTTTAGAAAGGAGAAGAATAAATGTTGCCTGTTTGCAAGAAACGAGGTGGAAGGGTACGAAAGCAAGAGAGATTGGGGCGGGATATAAATTTTTCTACAGTGGGAGTGATGGTAGGAAGAATGGGGTGGGAATTGTTTTAGATAATGAGCTGAAAAAATGTGTGACGGATGTAAGAAGAATGAATGACCGGATTATAGTTGTTAAGCTAATTCTACAAAATTCAGTTGTGAACATAATGAGTGTGTATGCGCCGCAGGTAGGATGTGATGATGCAACGAAAGAGAAGTTTTGGGAGGATTTTGATATGGTTGTTATGGGTCTCCCACAAAACGAAAACATTTATATAGGAGGTGTTAGCGATGAGACATAATTAATATAAGAGAAAATAAATAAATAGTATGGCGCGCGCAACGACCAATCAGAAAGATCGTAAATTACAACGCATATATACGTAGATAAGTAGTACATTGAACATAGAAAGTGAAGAGCCTTGCGATTCGTCAGAAATATCTCGAAGCAATCATGCGCACCAATTAGAACGTTTGTGGGCGGAGCCAAGGCAGAATTACGTAATTGTAGGCACCTAACGGGATTCGAGATTACTCCCCTATTACCTATAACTTTCTCGATAGATCTCGATGCACGAAAGAAAGAGACGGATGTATGTGCAAGTACGGGACAGGAATAGCATCGAGCCATATTATATAAGCGGGCGGCTCAGACGACTGGTCAAGTTAAGTTAAGTTTTGTTATACGGTGAACTCGAAAGAAAAGCGAAGAAATAAAAGTGAAGAAATTAATAGTGAATTATTGAAGTGAATTTATAGTGAACCAGTGAATTAATAGTGAGGTCTTTTTAGTGATTTACTGTAAGAATAAGTATTGTGAAGAATAATTTGGATTGTGTTTATAAGTCATTGATAATAAAGTGTGATTAATCTTAATCGAGTTTTTCAAGTAGTTAGTCGCACGTACTTAGTTTTGATACCAACCCACCAGTGCAGGAAAAAACAGCTTGCAACGGTACCTTCAGATCGTTCCGATAAACTGCTATTCCGGAAAATATCGAAATAAGTGTGGAAATTTTGAACGAATTAATTTTACCGAAGGTACTCATTGCTCAGTGGTTAACAATTTGGTCCTTCGAACCGGATCGGGTTTATTGCGCGGGTATCAAAATAGGTAAGGATGCCGACTACAAGATCAGAATCGTCACGCTCAAGGATTATGGCGGAAACCTCGGCAAGCGATGGCAGTGCTGGCATGCCCGTTACTACGAATACGTCAACCAGCAGTCAATCTACGCTTAGGTCGCCTCCGCCCTGTGTAAACGTCAGAACGGTTGGGTCCTCGGCGCGACAGGTCGGGGAGGTAATCAGTGGGAATACAGACCCTGCCCCAATGGAGAAGGGCATTCCGGTATTCACTACTGGTATGGACGACGTTACACCAAATGTTGAGCATTCTGAATTATTACAAATGAAAGACAAAATTAAGGAATCACACCGACAAGCATTGGACGTACGGAGGACTTCTTTGAAGCCTTGTAAGCCTACGCGTGCGGACACTGCGCATACGTTGCCGAGGAAGAAGAGGTCAGAAAACGAAATAGAGTTAGCACAGAGGGAATATGAAGCTGCCAAAGCTAGTGAAAAGCTAGCTCGAGCGAAATTGCTGGCATTACAGGAACAAGAAGAAAACGAGAATGAAATGTATGAACAAGAACATCATGTTGAACAATGGATATTTCAGACTTCTGAAGAAAAAGATGAAAGTCTGCACCAGCAGTCAGGGCAAAATGAAATATCAACAATGAAAGTACTCATACAGGAAATTAAGAAGTTGAACTCCAAAGATAAAGATATGATAGAGTTACCTTCATTTAGTGGTGCAAGTGCAGAGTGGTTAAATTTCAAGAAAGCTTATTTTGAATCAGCTGATAACTTTTCACATGCTATGAATCGAGCACGACTTCGTAAAGCCCTGCGAGGAACTGCCAAAGAGGCAGTGGAAAGCTTAATGTATATCGTCGACGACCCAAAAATCGTCATGCAGCACCTGGAAGAGAGATTTGGGCGACCTGGATCTTTGGCGTTAGCAGAGTTGGATAAAATGAAACAAATAAAACCAGTCAAAAATGACCCTAGGGATATTTGCCGATTTGCCAGTCAAGTAAAGTCTTCTATTTCTGTCATCAACGCCTTGAAGAAACCACAATATTTGTACTCGCCAGAAACATCAAATTGCATAAGAGAAAAAATGACAGTGAATATGCATGACAGATACGTAACCTTTTATAGCCGGTATAGAGATACAGAAGTAGCTGATTTAGAAGTAATTGATTTATTCCTCTTGCAAGAAATACAGAATTATGGAGTTTTCGCTCCACCTGAAATATGTGATATTACGAAGCCGCACGAGGCAAATATAAGAAGAGCAGTTAACGCTACGCTAGAGCCAGAAGAAGAAGAAAAAGAACTACCGTCGAAAAGTTGCGCCCAAGAAACAGCTGTCCGCATATCTAGGAACACATGTGCATTATGTAAAGAAAATCACGGTTTATTAGAATGTAGAAAATTCAAAGAATCCAGTGTAGATGAACGATGGGAAATCGCGAAGAGAGCTAGACTATGTTTTAAGTGCCTCCGTTATAGGCACCAGAGGCTTGACTGTAGGGGTCCGCCCTGCAGAAAGTGCAGAAGGTACCACCATGCAGCCCTTCACTCCGATAGACCCGAAACAGAAACCGGACAAAAGAAAGAGTCCTGCAATAATGTAGACCACGACAGTGATTCCTATTGTGATGAAGATGAATATAACTATGATAAAAAACCGGAAGGGAAAACTGTGTCGATCCATACGACAAGGACTGACGGAAAAGTGTATTTAAAGATGGTGCCCGTGAATCTGTATGGCCCAAAAGGACAGATCCGAGTTTTAGCATTGTTGGATGAAGGATCTACGATTACACTGCTAGATAGCTCGATTGCTCAGAAAATTGGAGCTGAAGGAAAAAGAGAATCATTGACAATAGAAACAGTTGGCGGAAAAGAAATAAAGAATAATTCCTCAAGAGTAAAGCTGAAGATAAAAGGCGTTCAAAGTAGAGAAATGTTCACAATGCAAGCTAGAACAATGGACGATTTGAAGTTATCAGAACAAGAAGTTGACGCGGAAGTAATAAGGAACTGCCCTCATTTGGAAAGAATTAAGAAAGAACTCGTCTACATCGGAGAAAAGCCGAAGCTTCTCATAGGTCAAGACAATTGGGAATTAATTTATACAAGGAAACTTTTAAAAGGAAAGGCATCTAAACCAGTAGCATCACTTACGAGATTAGGATGGGTTTTGCACGGAATTGACACAGGAGCTAATGCAGTAGTTAACTTTATTAGTCACTGCCGAATCAAGGAATATGAAAAAGAAGAAATTGCTAAAGAACATTCTAAATTAGAATTATTGGGAACACGACCTAATCTACCAAGTAATGACATTGAGCGAAGACCTTTAGAAATTATAGAGAAAAGTACGAATACATTAACAAGCAATCAATACGGAACAGAATCTTTGTGCAGAGAAAAAGAAGAAACGAATATTCAGAAGAACCTAGACCGAGAAGAATTTGAGAATACGAAGATAAATCCCACCAAAAGAGGAGAAAGCAGCGATGTAAAATCACCGTTTGACTATTTGCGATTTGCATTGCCCGTATTGAATCAGGGGAAGAAATTAATCCACAATATTTTGAGAACGATTCTGTTATTGTTATTGATATTTTGGGAAATTTCAATAAAAATTGCCTGGGCTGTAAAAATTCGGAATGATCAAGTCGAGTCATGGTTTAAATATATGAAGGAAAAGGAAATAACAGAATTTATAACAGTGCCCGTCTCGACGATCGTGTCACCAGATACGGAGAGATTTTCAATTTTGAGGAAGTTGATTAGAGTCATTGCAAAGATTATACGATTTTTGGACTTGTTAAGAAAAAGAAGGAAAACAATGGGCAAACGCAAGGACGAAGCATGGAAACAAGGCCCAAAACGTCAGAGAATGAAAGAACGAATAGTGATAAAACCAAGGAAGAGAGAAAAGGTTTATTCTATTTCTTTAGGAAATGAATTATTCAGACAAGTAAGTGTATTTTTGACAAGTAGAAATCAAACGGAAAATTTCAACAAAGAAATAATTCAATTAAGGAGTCGAAAAGGGAACTTGAAAATCATTGGAAAAGGAACAAACAAGGAGGCGATATTGTGCTGTTAGAAAATACAAGAGGAATGGACCAGACAGAAGAACATGAATTGTAAATGGATTGCACGTCGCGCGTCAAGACATCCTGGGATTTTCACAGTATCATCGCTCCAAAAGAATGGTGCTTCCGCACCGGGGGGAGATTGTTAGCGATGAGACATAATTAATATAAGAGAAAATAAATAAATAGTATGGCGCGCGCAACGACCAATCAGAAAGATCGTAAATTACAACGCATATATACGTAGATAAGTAGTACATTGAACATAGAAAGTGAAGAGCCTTGCGATTCGTCAGAAATATCTCGAAGCAATCATGCGCACCAATTAGAACGTTTGTGGGCGGAGCCAAGGCAGAATTACGTAATTGTAGGCACCTAACGGGATTCGAGATTACTCCCCTATTACCTATAACTTTCTCGATAGATCTCGATGCACGAAAGAAAGAGACGGATGTATGTGCAAGTACGGGACAGGAATAGCATCGAGCCATATTATATAAGCGGGCGGCTCAGACGACTGGTCAAGTTAAGTTAAGTTTTGTTATACGGTGAACTCGAAAGAAAAGCGAAGAAATAAAAGTGAAGAAATTAATAGTGAATTATTGAAGTGAATTTATAGTGAACCAGTGAATTAATAGTGAGGTCTTTTTAGTGATTTACTGTAAGAATAAGTATTGTGAAGAATAATTTGGATTGTGTTTATAAGTCATTGATAATAAAGTGTGATTAATCTTAATCGAGTTTTTCAAGTAGTTAGTCGCACGTACTTAGTTTTGATACCAACCCACCAGTGCAGGAAAAAACAGCTTGCAACGGTACCTTCAGATCGTTCCGATAAACTGCTATTCCGGAAAATATCGAAATAAGTGTGGAAATTTTGAACGAATTAATTTTACCGAAGGTACTCATTGCTCAGTGGTTAACAGGAGGGGATTTTAACTGTCATGTCGGAAGAATGAATGGAAGTTTTGAGAGAGTGCATGGTGGTTGGGGCTTTGGTACCCGTAATAGAGAGGGGGATACACTTCTGCAAGTGGCATCCTCTTTTGACATGGCCATAGTTAATACATTTTTTGAAAAACAGGATGAACACTTAATTACATACAAAAGCGGCTCCCACAGGACCCAAATAGATTATTTTCTGATTAGAAGAAACAACATTAACACAGTTAAAGACTGTAAAGTTATACCAGGGGAACCATTAGCACCACAACACAGATTATTATTAATGGAAATAAAAGTTAAGGTACAGATTTTAAAATCTAAAACTAAAGCCCTGCCCAAAATAAAATGGTATATGATAGAGAAAGAGGAACGCGCAAAAGAGTTTCGAATGCAAGTTGTGGATAAAATGATTGAGATGAATGGTGATTTTCAAAAGATGTCGGTAAATGAATGCTGGAATGAAATGGCTGCGTGTATGAGAAGGGTAGCGAAGGATGTATTTGGAGTGACAAAGAATAAAAGAAAGATAGATAAAGACACGTGGTGGTGGAGTGAGGATGTACAAAAAGTCCTGAAAGAAAAGAAGGATGCTTTTAAAGATTGGAAAAGTGTGAGTGAAAGTGACACCATGATAAAACAGAATAAAAGGGAAGTATATGTGAAGAGTAAAAGGGAAGCTAAGAAAGCTGTTGCTACTGCTAGGGGACATACCCAAGACAAGTTTTATGAGTCCTTGGAAAGCCCCCAAGGACAAAAAGATTTGTACCGGCTAGCGAAAATGAGAGAAAAGAGTGCAAGGGATATCATACATATCAAATGCATAAAAGGTGATGATGGGAAGGTTTTAATGAATGACGATGAAATAAAAGTACGTTGGAAGGAATATTTTAGAAGGTTGATGAATGAAGAAAATGACTGGAGCGGAGAACTAGACGATGTACCACCCAACTTGGGTGTGGTGAAAGAGGTGAGTGTAGATGAAGTAAGAATGGCAGTGCAGAGTATGAAAAATGGTAGAGCGACAGGTCCAGATAGTATACCAGCTGAAGTATGGAAGTTTCTAAAAACAGATGGATGGAGTTGGCTGACTTTGTTCTTCAATAAGTTATTACTCGAGGAGGCGATCCCAGAAGAGTGGTGCAACAGTACGCTGGTGCCCATTTACAAAAACAAGGGTGATGTACAGGACTGTAATAACTATCGAGGAATAAAGCTCATGTCACATAGCATGAAAATTTGGGAAAAAGTGATAGAAAGAAGAATGAGAGAGGAGAGTGAGATCACAGAGAATCAATTTGGGTTTATGCCGGGACGAGGAACGACAGATGCAATATTTGCACTTCGACAACTGTGCGAGAAATACAGAAGTGCACATAGAAACTTGCATATGGTGTTTGTCGATCTTGAGAAGGCATACGACAGAGTTCCCAGAGAGGTTTTGTGGTGGGCTATGAAAGTGAAAAGAATACCTGAGAAGTATGTGAGGCTTATGAAAGCGATGTACGCAGAAGCGAGCACAAGGGTCCGGTCAGAAGCTGGCGTTACAGACAAGTTCAATGTGGAAGTGGGCTTGCACCAGGGATCGGCTTTAAGTCCTTACCTGTTTCTCCTGGTAATGGATGCTCTAACATCAGACATACAGGAGCAGGCACCCTGGTGCATGATGTTCGCTGACGACATTGTGCTTGTCGGGGAAGAGGCGTCCGAGGTCCAGAGCAGACTGGGAAAATGGCAAGAGAGATTGGAGAGTGTTGGCCTGAGGATCAGCCGAACGAAGACAGAACATCTGTTCTGTGACTTCGGTGGCCCCTCCCGATTCCATGATATTGCCTTAGATGGTGTATCCTTACCGGTCTGTTCCGATTTCCGGTACCTCGGTTCGCTCCTTCAAAACGACGGCAACATTGACCGAGACGTAAACAAAAGAATGAATGCGGGATGGATGAAATGGCGACAGGTCTCGGGTGTAATATGCGACCCACGAATGCCCCTTAAACTAAAAGGGAAAATCTATAAGACAGTCGTTAGACCTGTCGCATTGTATGGTTCAGAATGTTGGGCGGTGAAAGGGACGGATGAAAGAAAAGTACATGCGACTGAAATGCGAATGTTGAGATGGATGTGTGGTATGACTAGAATGGATAAGATTAGGAATGAATATATAAGGGGAAGTTTGAAAGTAGCGCCAGTGATAGAAAAGATGAGGAGTAATAGGCTAGCATGGTATGGGCATGTAATGCGGAGGGAAGAAAGGCATATTACGAGAAGAATGATAGATATGCATGTGGAAGGAAAAAAGAGTAGAGGGAGACCAAAGAAAAGATGGATGGATTGTGTGAAAGAGGATATGCGTATAAAAGGTGTGAATGATAGGTTGACGGATAACAGAAGTGAGTGGAAGAAGAAAACATGTTGTGCCGACCCCACATAGCGTGGGACAAGGACAGGAAGAAGAAGTATTTTTAACAGAACTTCACATTTATGTCAATAGATGCCGCCGCGAGGTCTCAGTTCGGGGTGAACCACTAGTCTAGGAGTTTTTCAAAGGAGTCAAAGTAGTTGACAGAAGATGACGGACTATATAAAACACCCACAAGAAATTCCGAATGGTGTGTACTGATTTCAATAAAAATATATTCCAAGCTACCAGAATAAACAGCAGGTGACTGGCTGACGATTTTATATGATAGATTGTTGCGAAGGTAAATACACACTCCGCCACCACCTTTACCGGTGCGGTCATTGCAAATGAGCATGTAATCTGGTAGTCTCAAAAGCTCAGAGGAAAGGAATGTTTTCAACCAGGACTCTGAGACGAGGATGCAATCCACTGAAACGCCACTAAAAGATGCGGGAAAATCAGAAAAATGTGCCGGAACACTTGCATTAATATGTACAAAATTAAGATAGCGAGAGTCGTTATCGAGAATGGAGTTAAGTTTTTGGTCAAAAGTAAAACTGACGTCAGAGGAAGCAGTGCTGGACAAACTTTGAAAATCATCAGAGGATGAACACGAAAAATATTCATCATCACAAGGGAAAAATTCAGACATATTTAAATAAAAATATATAATGTAATCTATATATATAAAAATGAAACCCGTTTTCCTTGGTCACGGCATCACGCGTGAATGGCTGGACCGATTTCACTAATTCTTTTTTTGTTGTATTTGTTATTATTAGGAGAAGGTTCTTACGGAAAAAAATATTAAGAAAATCTCTCAGAAATATTAAAAAATATACATTTAATTTTGCATACTAAGGCGGTACGAAGTTCGCCGGGTCAGCTAGTATAATATAGATACTAATAAAATATAATAATACTTACCTAATATAATAATTAAATAAAAATAAAAAAGCTTTACAGCGTTTAACATTACCCACTCACCATCACCACCCACACACTCATTGGCAGAACTGGAGGAAAAATATCAACTTAAGCGAATACAAACTAAAAATATGAAATAAACAAAAACTAAAGTACTAAACAAATGGATTCCAGTCAAAACAAATTCTTAAGTTTTGAATTTTGTACATTGTATCATTGAGATTATAACTATTTGATTGAGGAAATAATAAAGAAATGTCATCAGCAAATAGTACGCAATATTCGTCAAAAGTTTTTGGCAAGTCATTGATATAAATTAAAAACAAAATACACCCAAGGACGCTTCCTTGGGGTATTGAGTTAGTCATGGTTGTTCCGTCCGATATTATATAGCTGATAGTCCCGTTTTTTGGTCAAAATTTTCAATGTCCCGATTGCATATTATTTATCGTTTAAAATTTTACAGACTTCTTGTATATATTTAAATACTGCTAAAGTTGTACTACGATCTTTTCGAAAACCGTTCTGACTTTCATCGAAAATTTTATACTTTTTACAATAAGAGTTTATTAAATAAGATAAATAAATTAATAAAGCCTTTATTTACTGTTTACATTTTTGTTACTAAATTTCTATTATATTATAAGCACCCGTCGGTTTCCGTTCTTAATCCCCAGTGTATCTTCTGACATAGGCCTCCTCCATTCCCTTCCATTGCTTTCTATCTAAAGCCTGTCTCTGCCATGTAGTCTCTGCTACAGACTTGATATCATCTACCCATCTGAGATGTTGCCGTCCTCGTTTCCGTTTTCCATCACGTGGGTACCAATCTGTGATATCATTGGTCCATTTACGAAACTTGTTTCTTGCCATGTGACCGGCCCATCGCCATTTCTGTTCTCTAATTTTTCTTTTCACATCATATATTTTTGTTTTAGCTCTAATGGTGACTAATCGTTGTCTATCTCTCCTCTTAATGTGCAACATACTTCTTTCTATTCCGTGTTGGCATGTTTCTAGATTTTCCATATTTCTTTTTGTCAAAGCCCAAGTTTTTGAAGACACTTTCTAGTGTCGGCGAGAGTGGGTTAACCTGCCTCACGCCCTTGTTTATTTTAAACCATTCTCCTGTACTCTCTAGACTTACTCTCGAGGTACTGTTTTTGTAAATATTCTTAATCAAGTTGATGTATTTGCAGTGTACGCCTTGGTTCTATTAGCTTTTAGTAAGAGTTTAGCTGCCGGCAAATGGCAGTTTCCAAAATTTTTGACGCTGCAGGAAGTTGGACGATATTTGCATGGGTCCGTTTTTTCCGCTTTTTTTTATATATCGGCCTAATAATAGTTTTTTTAGGAGGTCTGGGAATACGCCGTCAGTAAACGATTGATTTACGAGTAAATATAGTGGTAGTGTTAGTTCTTTTGCACATTTTTTTAGCAACGATGGCGACACTTTGTCGATTCCGCAGCTGTTTTTATTTTTTAGCGCACGTAAAATGTCGTACATTTCGCGCGGCTCAACTAGGCGCAGGAACATGCTATTTGTGGTTGGGTTGCATACTGGACGGCCGCGGCTGGTCTGATGGCCGGTGCAGGCATCCCCTCCTACAGAGGCAAAATAGGCATTGAATGCGTTTGCTATCTCCTTTGGTTTAGACGTTTTTGGATCTTTTATTATTTTTATTTGTACTGTCTTTTACTATGTGCCACATGGATTTTGTAATATGATTTGATCGCGCCATTTTCCTAAT
The DNA here is from genome assembly GCA_923060345.2 of Erebia aethiops. Taxonomy (NCBI): domain Eukaryota; kingdom Metazoa; phylum Arthropoda; class Insecta; order Lepidoptera; family Nymphalidae; genus Erebia; species Erebia aethiops. Next base: position 595,173 of record OV281079.1, on the reverse strand, counting down.
ATTATCGATTTTTTTGGATTGAATTACTGTTTGTTTCAATAATTTTGAATATTTCATATAATCATCTCGTAGAATTTTATTTTGGGAATTCACGACGAGAATATTTAGCAGTCTTTTGTTTTTACACGAGATTTTTATCCCTTTAGTTAAGTTTTTCTTTTCGTATTTATCTTTATTTTTTAACAGGTATAAATTTATTTAGGAGGTCAGTAATTATTATCTGGAATGAGTTGTAGTTTTCGTTTACTGTTTTATTTATTGGTAATGTTTTATTCCAATCAACATTTTCTAATTCTGATTTAAAATAATTTATATGTCTATCGTTGTAGATTTTTTTATTATTATCTTTGTTTTTGAGACCCCTTTTTTCCGATAAATTGTTCCCTTATGATCTGAGAAGCCATAATCGTGTACATATATACTTTGATTTTCGTTTTTAAAATTTGTAAATATATGGTCTAATCAGGTTGAGGTAGTTTTAGTAATACGAGTCGGTTCATTAACGTGTTGGTAAAAGTTATATTCTAACATAAGGCTTGTTAAAGTGTTTGATTTATTTGAATTTTCCATGACATTAACATTAAAATCACCACCAAGTATAATTTTTTTTTGTGAATTTCTTTCTAATTAATTCAAGTATTTTACTTAATTGATTTAACATTATATCGGTCTCTCTACCATTACAGTATATACATATTATGACAGTATTTAAATTAATTAATTCCACTGCGCAAACTTCTATAATGTATTCAATTGTCATGTCCATAATTTCCTTTCGTTCAATAAAGTCTATGTTATTTTGCAGTCATATTAGAATTTAAAATTAAAATTGAAGCAGTAAAATTGCATTGCTTGAGTACCTAATTTAATTTTGTTTAAACATTGTAATAATAATTGAATTATCCTACCTGAAATTTGCACAGTTACAGTTAGTTAAATAATTATAAGATACGGTTTACTTACACATTTTTGTAAGTATTTCATTTGTATTAAGCAATTAAATAAAGAGAAAATCAATAATAGTGGACTCACTTACCACTATAAGCGATCCCTAGCAGTGACTTCCCTCCTAGGGAATTGGCGAAATCACTCTTTTTAACCGACTTCCAAAAAAGGAGGAGGTTATCAATTCGGCGCGTATCTTTTTTTTTTAAATGTATGTCGGTGCATATCTCCGTGGTTTCTAAACCGTTTTGAAAATTTTTTTTCACTAGTTAGAGAAAGCTTGCGAGGTGATCCCATAAAAAAATCTGACTCCAAATCCTCAATCCGGATGCTGTAGGTGTACCGTACTACATGAAATCCTCAAAACTAGGGAGTTAGGAATTTTTGATAGTGAATTCATATAGTAGGTATCAAGTCACGTGTATACAATACAACTTTGAGTCCCAACTCCTCAACCCTGATGCTATAGGGTACAGAACTCCTTAAAAATAGCGATTTAGGATTTTTTATGATGAATTCATATTGTAGGTGTAAAGTCTTTTTTGACGACCTCCGTGGCGCAGTGTGTAGCGCTGTTGCCTTAACGTGCGGAGGTCCTGGGTTCGATCCCCGGCAGGGTCAATTTGGGAATTTATAATTTCTGAATTTTCCTTGGTCTGGCCTGGTGGGAGGCTTCGACCGTGGCTAGTTACCACCCTACCGGCAAAGACGTGCCGCCAAGCGATTTAGCTTTCCGGTACGATTCCGTGTAGAAACCGAAGGGGTATGGGTTTAATATAACTGCCATGCCCCTAACAGGTTAGCCCGCTACCATCTTAGACTGCATCATCACTTACCATCAGGTGAGATCGTAATCAAGGTCTAGCTTGTAGTGGATAAAAAAAAAACAACGACTTCATACTTAACCCCAAGTTCCAACTCCTCAACCCTGATGCTGGTACAGAACTCCTTAAACATAGTGATTTAGGATTTTTAATGGTAAATTCAGATTGTAGGTGTCAAGCAACGACTTCATACTTAAAACCAAGTCCTAACTCCTCAACTCTGATGCTGCAGGGTACTACACTCCAAAGCCGTGGGGATTTAGAGTTAAAAATAGAAATTCGTAGAAATCAAAATTATTTTTTACTTTACAGTGGCTTTGGAAGTCGGTTTTTTGGAAAGGATTTTTATTTCTTCTGTTTATGAAAATAGCAACTGCTGAGTTTGTTGCCGGTTTTTTTTCAGTAGACTCAGCTTTATGCACCGGCGTTATTTTTACGACTTATCATAAGTGGCACAAGTTGTCCTACGTGAAATGAATCATTTCATTTTCATTTTTGGATGAGATAGACATTCTGACCAATAAAGGTTAAATTCATTGTTTAAACATTGTTACAGTTGCCACTGGATCCAGTTCGTCTTGAATCGTCGTTACATTGTAAAAAAACTACAAAAAATGGGTGACCGTAAGAACCCAATCATGTTCGGCCCCGAATGGCTGCGCAACCTTACCCCCAGTGAGCCCAGCGCCGGTAGATCCAGCTCGGGGTCTAGCTCCAGGCCCGGGGCGCAATCGAGGGGCCCAGAGCCAGGGGGCCAGACCTCTAACGCCTCCGTTAGCCCCCCCGCAGGCCCATCCACGCCAACACCTAGCACGTCCACCAGAAACTCCAGCGTTTCTCGGGCAAGATCACGGCTCGCAAAACAGAGGTAAGGACACTACAATAGTATATTGTGTGCTTAGGGATCAAACAAGACGATTTCTGACATGCATGACGTATTATATAGTCTGAAATTGTCTAATTTCAGGTGGCTCAACAGGGATTGAAACTCACATTTTCAATGCAGAAAATTTGAATCCTTGTTTCAGATTTAAACTCCCTTAAATTGCAAAAATAAATTAAAAGTAAAAACTTTTTTGAAAAACAAGCTTTTATTAAAATGCGCTAAAAATAATAAAATAAACTTTTAGTTTAAAACTTTTACTATCAATTAACAACGTCATTACACAATTTATATGATTGACCGAGCGAAGCGAAGGTCTCCGAGTCTACTTGGGTGAATTGGCACTTGTCCGTCCGTCTGTCAGAGCATTATAACTTCTGAATTACTGAACCCAATTACTTCAGCTTTAAATATAATATGTAAACCAATGGCCTCCCGCCGTATTCGGGTATTGGCTTAAAAAATAATAAAAATCTATTTCAGGGGGGCTCTCATAGAAGCGAATGCGAAGTAAAATATTTTTTATAAAGTTACATAGGGTTGCGGTATATCATTTTAAAGATAATTAGGAATAGAGTCCAAAAATATTTTTTTTTAAATTTTTCCCCCAAAATTGACGAAATGGGGGGCTTTCAAAGTGGTGATTTTCTAACGTCCAAAGATTACCTCAGAACTCTAAATTTTCTGAAAGGATGAGCCTGAAACTTGATCAATTATTTCAATTATATCCTGTACTTGAACAACAAATACTAAAATTAGATAAATATTGTAAGGAAACGGAATTATTTAATTTTTAATGAGCTTCAGTATTTTTAACAGAACTTCACATTTATGTCAATAGATAGCGCCGCGAGGTCTTAGTTCGGGGCGAACCACTAGTATAAAAGCTTGTCGCGAGATATAGGCATGTAAAGTACGGCCATTTTAAGCGCGGACAAAATGTAAACAAACAAACGAGAGGTCGTTCGCCTAATGAAGGGGTAAACAACACTTTGGTCTTCTGTAAAAAATAATATAATCTATCGGCTCCTTGTACGGAGTCTATCTTTTTATTCTTGTATTGTAATTGATTCATTTGTAATCAACTTTAAAAAAAGGAGGAGGTATAAGCAATTTGACCCAGATGTACCTATGTATGTATCGAGGTTCCGTCAAGGGCTATGGTTACGTATTTATTCATATGTTTGAAGATAAAGCCCGGAATTTTCGATCTTAGAAACTAATCACTCGTAGCCGTTGTAGTTTAATAAACACAAACAGTAGCTATTTTTCAGTCATTAGTAGCAGAATTCGGTTTAGTTTTGCTTCCAATCAGAGCAACTCTGTGATTTGGAAAGTCGATAGATATGATTATTATATTATTTTTAATTCAAAGGCAAAGAAAATAAACAAATGAAGTAATTATTCATGTTTTTATTAATTTTTTTTCACAAATTCTTAAGGTTCACGTAGCAATTGTGTAAATTTTCGCAACATTAATTGATCGTTGATTACTGAACTACTAAGTACATAATATATTTACATACGTTAGTACTACTATAGTACATTATGAATCATGATGTTACGACGCGTAAAATGTTACTAATTACACGGTCTATGTTTCGGTGGTGAGACGACACTACTTTTATTATGAAATCCACTCTCGACCACGTAAGCGCGTCTATTCATATGCGCGAAAGAGACAGTTATAGTTTTGGCGTAGTTAGTTAGTTTCATGAGGGTTTCATAGTGAAGGCGCGTCAATGAACTTTTGACCGTGCTTAAAATGGCCGTACTATAGTCTAGTAGATTATAAATGCGAAAGTTTGGATGGATGTTTGTTACTCAATCAGGCCCGAACGGCTGAATTATAGTCTGGAATAACACATAGGCTACGTTTTATCTCGGACAAATAAGATGTTCCCGCGGGAACCAAAAACCTCAATCCACGCGCACGTAGTCGCGGGCATCAGCTAGTAATTACATAGTTACATACATTGTAAGTTAAATAAAAGGTTTTATTAATAAAAATAGATACACAAAGGACGACTCTTAACTAAAAACAGACAATAATGTGCGCTCTTATAACTGTGATAAACGCGTGAGGTCTCTATTCGGATACCTTAGGTAGGTAGCGGTTCGATCCCCGGGCACCTTTGGGTTATTGTGCATTTTAATTCATTGAATATCACTTGCTAGCTTAGCAGGTTTCCTATTCCTCACAGTGCCTGAAAGTTGTTCATAAGGCGCGCGAAGTACACAAGAGGCGACGATCGCGGGCGAGGTACCGCTTCTTTCATATTATTTCATACAAAATGTATGCAAGCGATGGGACGCTAGGTATACTGAGGCGGCGAGGCGCGGACGCCGCTTTCTTACTTCCATAATTATGTTCTCTGCAGTATCGAAGTGTTCCAAACTACACTTTGCCTACAGAGTGGTGGATTACGTAAATGCTTCTCATTGGCGAGACTTGCTCAGGTCTGGCGCTAAATTGATAATGAGGATGATTGTTTAGTAATTATTATTGTTGTTCATACAGGTATGGCAGAGAGGAGCTGTTAGCGTTGTGTGAGAGAAGTGGCGATCCACCGGAGGAGTTAAAAAGTTTTGAATTATTATACCAGGCAAGAGAGAAAAAGCCTATAGCGCTGTTATCTTTTGAGGAGGAGGTGGTAAGGATTGAGTATTTTAATTATCACAATATTCTCTTAACTAAAATGACAGCTCTAAATCCAGTTATATCCATCTCTGCATCGAGTACTATGACAGGGTTAGTAATATTATATTAAATAAATGTTTAAATTTAATATTGTCATTTTAGTTTAGAGATTGCTTACAACAGAATTAGCCTCAGTGTTGGTGTAAAAGTTTAATTGAATTAATACATATTGAAGTAAAACTTCTGTACGCACGCTTGACTTGGGGAAAAAGCTGGTGAATACGTGACGAGAGCGTTACGAAAAGTGTGATCGGGCGAGGCGAACGGAAGTTAAGAGGGAGATATAAGTTAGTGAAGATAGAATGAGAGAGAGTTACGTTTTGTATATTACTGTAGGGGCACGAGAGAGAGAGAGCTGCGAGTACACTTTTTCTTTCTCTCTTTCTCTCATAGTGTAGGCATATTAACAGTGGCGTGCAGCCCATAGAAGTAAAAAAGCACTGCCGACCCCAGTCTATCCAAGAGATTTTTATAATTAAAAACATTTTATTCATGAAAAATATAAGTACAAAATCCTAAAAAGCGTCATACTAAAGTAGGTTAAGTAATTAACTAATTAACACTTTCATTCAGTACCTAATTCATAAGTACGCACGAATATTTGAAATATCCAATGTATTTACGCCATCGTAATAAGCTCTTAGAAGAATATTGAACGCCATCAGTTGCGTAACTCGTACCAAGCCCCGTAAAGCACAGAGTACGTACAGAGGGGAAGCTTCATACAAACGGTTCGCGGTGACTTCACCCATACATAGCGCAACGATGTGTGCGTGAGCTCATTCACCGACACGCCGTCTGGGTCAGTCCGGGTTCGAACGTAAGGGCTGACGCACAGCTGACGGTCGTGCGTTAAATTAAAATAAATAGATGGGCATTTTCGTGATTGAACAAGTTTACTAATTTTGTATTAAAAATAAAACTATTTAGATTTATTTATGTAAATAGTGTTGTTTCAACAAAAATGACGAATACTTGCACAGTTTGCTTGAAAAGTTTCAAAGACAATAAGGATGTTTCCTATTTTTCATACCCGAGAGATAAAGAGAAGTACCTTTTTATACGTACCTAGCGTACCTGTACAATAAAACTAGGTAATAACATTGATCGTCAGGTGAGAATGACGTGCTAGACAGGTAGGTATGTAGCCTAGCGATGAAGTCGGTCTCACCTACTTGAAGACAGTGCTCAGATACGTAGTAGAATACCCGAAGTACCTAATAAGGCTAAAAATGTATGACTTTGTCCACATTATAAATGCGAAAATGTGTCAGTCTGTCTGCCTGTTACGCTTTAACGGCCCAGTTTTTCAACCGATTTTGAAGAAACTTTGTATAGAGGTCGGAGGAACTTTTTGCTAGTTGCGACCCCAAAGATAAATAGGGTAAATGTGGGGCAGGGGTTTCCTATTTACCCCTGGCTCCACCACCACCACTAAGTCCATTAACACCACTACCACCACCAACATTTTTAACCGACTTCAAAAGGATTTGATCCGTATACAGGTATGTATACGTGTGTTTGTTAACGATTTTCTCGGAAACCAATAAACCTGTTCTTTGTTAATTAACCGATTTCGTTCAAAATCGATATTTAGGACTCCCTGGTGTTACAAAACAGGAAACCTCTGTCTAATTTAAGTATTTGTTGTTCAATTTCAGGATATAACTGAAATTATACATTATTATACATTTATACATTTTTTGACGATCTCCGTGGCGCAGTGTGTAGCGCTATTGCCTTAGCGTGCGGAGTTCCCGGGTTCGATCCCCGGCAGGGTCAATTTGGGAATTTATAATTTCTGAATTTTCCCTGGTCTGGCCTGGTGGGAGGCTTTGGCCGTGGCTAGTTACCACCCTACCGGCAAAGACGTGCCGCCAAGCGATTTAGCGTTCCGGTATGATGCCGTGTAGAAACCGAATAGGGGTATGGGTTTAATATAACTGCCATGCCCCTAACAGGCTAGCCCGCTACCATCTTAGACTGCATCATCACTTACCATCAGGTGAGATCGCAGTCAAGGGCTAACTTGTAGTGGATAAATAATAATTATATAACTATATAATATTTTTATTTTTTCCTTCAATTGTTGACATGCATCAGGTGACAACCCTAGCAGAATAGGTATACATTTTAGACGCTCTTAGGAAGCTTCCCCTCTGTTCGGATATATTATATATATATTAGCCTGCCATATTGCTGCAGCTTTACCTGTGAAGACTGATGTCTGGGGGGGACATTTAAAAGCCACGACTATACCATATTTGGGGAGCCAGCATGCAGCGCCCACGCACCCATTTGCAGAGAGTTTAGAAGCATCAGTATAAATCGCCAAAAAAATCCGGCCAATCCTGTTCAAGAATGGATTTAAATTTAGTGTTGCATTCTAAATCATTTTTTGAACTCCAAAGTTGAAAATTAAAGTAGGTTGGAAAGTCAGGGCTTGAAAGGGAGTAGTGAAAAGAGGATTTGAGGGAGACGTAAATAAGGGAGAAGGGAGTCTGGTGAATTTGAGGAAGCTAACAAGTAGTCAATGTGAAATGCAACAAATGTCATCACTGTCAGAATGGCGCTTGTTACTTGTCAGTAGAATGTTTATTTTTCGGGTAAACATTAATTAATTACGAATTACGGTATTCTGAGTTAATAAAACTTAAACAAATCGTAAATATAACTTAAGAAAATTAGTTTTGTGCTAGTTTGTATAAACCATTTGATTTGAAATGGGAGTGGACGTTATTATGCACCTACTAATATAAAAATGTGCAATGACAAATATAATACTTGTAGTGTTTGTTTATAAACAGGATAAACTAGTGGGTCGCCCCGAACTAAGACCTCGCGGCGCCATCTATTGACATAAATGTGAAGTTCTGTTAAAAATACTGAAGCTCATTAAAAATTAAATAATTCCATTTCCTTACAATATTTATCTAATTTTAGTATTTGTTGTTCAAGTACAGGATATAATTGAAATAATTGATCAAGTTTCAGGCTCATCCTTTCAGAAAATTTAGAGTTCTGAGGTCATCTTTGGACGTTAGAAAATCACCACTTTGAAAGCCCCCCATTTCGTCAATTTTGGGGGAAAAATTAAAAAAAAAATATTTTTGGACTCTATTCCTAATTATCTTTACTATGATATACCGCAACCCTATGTAACTTTATAAAAAATATTTTACTTCGTATTCGCTTCTATGAGAGCCCCCCTGAAATAAAGAAATATTCGGCGGGAGGCCATTGGTTTACATATTATATTTAAAGCTGAAGTAATTGCGTTCAGTAATTCAGAAGTTATAATGCTCTGACAGACGGACGGACGGACGGACGGACACGTGCCAATTCACCCAAGTAGACTCAGAGACCTTCGCTTCGCTCGGTCAATTATTATTCGTTGTTAATGCAGTAGAAAAAAAAGGTCATATTATTGACAAAATCAGAATTTATTCGAAAACATGTCAGAAAAATCCAATACTTGTTATGGCCCGGCCCGGGCCGAACTTGGCTTGTATGGCGTTATTTTTTTACTTTTATTTCATAATTTCCATCGATATATATGTAGGAGTACCTACTAGATGATGATGATAGGAGTCAGGAGATGTAGTAGATGGGCCCTTTCATAGAAAAAATCGGGCGACTGACCTGTAGAGCGCGCTCCACACCCGTCATAAGCCTGTCCTCGCCCCCGCCATAGCGCTGTCCCGCTTTTCAAGGCTAGATGGCTTTGTTTGACGAGGCCCCCGTCTATGTAAATTGAGGTCGTCGATAATTTGCCATCGAAACCCAGATTAGCACTCGTTTACCATATAGAATGTATACAGTAATGTATCAGTTGCATTGCAGCGAGAGAGCACGGGGCAGCGAGGCGGGCCCTCGGCGGGCGCGCAGGCCGCGGAGCGCTTCGGCGGAGTGCGCGGCCCCGCGCGCCTCTCCGCGCCGGAGGCCCGCGGCCGCGCGCGCTTGCCGTTCCTGCGCCACGCACTCGGCCTGCCCGCTAGCAGGTATCGATACTAATCATAATAAAACTAGCTTTTGCCGACTACTTCGGCCGCGTGGAATTTTCAAAAATGATGAATCTCGTACTCCTTCATATTTAACCCAAAGCCCAAACGTTAAGTTTCATGGCTATAACTTGAAAAATGAAAGACTTTCATACAAACTTTCGCCCCCTTCTTTTTATTCATGAAAAACTCACTAAAAACATACACTGTTGTTGTTTTAAATATATAGTACAAGTACAAACTGAACTGTAACATAATATTGTGAAAAAGCTATAAAAAAAATTACAAAAGTGTCTAGCTAAGTTTCCTGGCCCCCAAACTGATTCCCTTCGCTATAGGAACCCAGTCCGTCCCTTCAAATAATATAATGATTTGAATAGTATAATTATTATAATATAAATATAATAATATATTTGAAGGTACAGACTAATAATTATATTATTTGCAGGTACGGATTTAACAAGTATTAATATCAGTGGTGTATCACACAGAGCAACATCCGCACCTCTGCACACTGCGAGTGTTCGCACGCCCGGATTCAGCACCGGGCCAGACGAGGAGCCGACTCCGCCGCGGCCCTGGACTGCGAGCAATGGCGGCGTGCAGCCAAACCGGACCGGCGATCAGGCGGAGTTGGCACAAAGCAAACTGTTCCGAAGGTAATGGACTAACTTGTATTGAGGAATCGATGATGGCCTAGTTTAAGTTTAACCTAGCGGAAGCGGTTATAGCCAACGACCTCAATTTACATAGACGGGCCCTGTCAAACAAAGAATGTGGGCGTATTTTTATCAACGCCATCTAGTCTGAAAAGCGGGAACTTGCTTGCAACATCTTGAATGAAAGCTTGAAAACGTATGACTCGGTCATAGATAATATAGGTCATAGCCGTAAGGCCAGGTAGTAAAAAAAAATCATACAGTTTGCCGCGGAAATTAAATGATTGCGTAATAGATAAAAATATTAAATAGGAAGATTAAATAACGTTTTTTTTGGAAATGTATAATTGTGAATTGAAACAATTACCTTAAAATTAAAATTATACAGTGCCAAACAAATTAAACTTTAGATGTTAACTTAATAATAACAAATTATCTGCACGACGAGCGATCGTGACAGCGCTACGACGGGAACAAAGACAGGTGCGGAACGTGTTCAGCAACTCGGACGCCCGGCGTTTTTCTATGAAAGGGCACATCTAGTGCCTACATATATATCGATGGTTATAGCCTAGTGAAAGCGGTGATAGCCTAGTGGAACCGGTGATAGCCTAGTTGAAGCGGTGATAGCTTACTGGAAGCGTTGATAGCTAGTGGAAGCGGTGATAGTCTAGTGGAAGCGGTGATAACACTTTCGCATTTATAATATTAGTATGAATTATACAACTGATATGATTGAGGTTGTCTAAAGTTATATTATTCTTACAGACGACCTAACAACCTAACAAACTGGCGACAAACTTCAAAGGACGACAGCGACGAGTGGCGAGCTAATGATAACGCAGGGAGACAGCACACACGCTCTAGTTCTGACAAATGGGGTAAGATCCAAAGTACACTGTGTTGATGCCCTTGATATCTGCGTACGAGTCAGCTTAAGGGTACGTTTCGGAGATGTATATGTTGCTATAGTAGTGTTATCACCTCGCTGCAGACTTGGCCATAAATCATTCGAGTGTTTCGCTCTCTTTCCCACTCACGGGCCCCATGGCAACGGCCCCTGTGCATTACTGCAGTCGATGAGTGATATCGATAGTTGTTTTTTTGGTATCTTTTTAAATGTTTTAAAAATACCAAAAAAGATACCATTAAAACAAATTTATGGCCGAGTCTGCAGCGAGGTGATAACACTACTAAAAGCCACCAAGCTATGTCAAACCCACCAATAGGAGTGCTTGATTTTTATAGCTCACATCGCTAGACACAAATTATATAGCTAGCCTATGTCCTTTCCCTGGATACAAACTATCCCTATACCAAATTTCAGCAAAATCTGTTAAAAAGATGGGCCGGGAAAGCGTACCAGACAGACAGGCATTACATACAGCCACACTTTCGCATTTATTCCGTAGCTGCACAATGTAGCAAATCTCTGGTGGAAACGTACGCATGAATCCATCTTACTAATATTATAAATGCGAAAGTTTGGATGGATGTATTGATGTTTGTTACTAAATCATGCCCCGACGGCTGAATAATATTTGATTTGATTTGATTTATGACTAGAGAAAATTCATTAATTATGAATTCTCAGAGCTACTCGTAGATTATAAAGAATAAATAATAAATGGAAAAAAGGATAGTTTCCGGGAACGGGACCCCCTTTTAAGACCACAGCGTTCACCGCTGCGCCAGGGTTGTATACTCGTTGCTAAAACCAGTGAATATATGCATTTTTGCTTGAAGTGTTGGTGTGGTTTGCATATGTCACCGTAAGATTGCAAAAACCGTTACATTGTAATCTAACTAGAGAAATTGTAAACAGACAGATTGTGAACCGTTCAATGTTCTGAGTGTCAATTTTGAAATATTCATTGTATTTACGGTTTGTTGTCTCTTTCTCGTAGGTTAGGTTAGGGTTCGACATAAACAGTCAAGTAGTTTAGGTTTTATCCAGTTGATATACCTAACAGATTACAATCTAACGAAAAATAATGCGTTAAATTGTAATCTGTCGACAGTTCACAATTTCTCTAGTTAGATTATGATCTAACGGTTTTTGCAATGTTACGGTGACACATACATTTTCACAGATCGGGAGTGGAGTGATAGCGATCGAAGGCCACCGCTGGACCGACCTCAATCGTGGAGTAACAACCGTCGGACTTGGGTTAACAATGAGAATGAGGAGAATTTGCCTGAATGGTTAGCTTGTATTACTTTTATTTTGGTTAATTTACTTTTATTTGGGATCTAGCAGTTGTAATCTTTAAAATTTGTCAGGATTTGGCATGTCCAAAACCCTGTAAACCCAAACGCCAAACCCTGAAAACATATTTTTCTTAATTGCTAGCTGTAAGGGCATATAGAGTCTGTTCAACAAGTCAGTTTACATAATATATTAATTTAGAAAAAAATTAAAATGCATTCTAACAACACCATTATTTTATGTCAAGTGCTTTTTAAGAATTAGACTGTTTCTCACATTTGTTTGATTCATCATTGATGATTATTTCACAGTTGTTGCTATAAACTATTTTACAATTACTTATTCAATTCAATATTATTTATTCATATATTATTTTCATATATTATGTGTTTCGTCGTGGGCAGTTGATGGTTCATTGAAGTTTTCATTTTCTTTGGTCAAGGCCAAACGGATCTACTATATCCATACTAATATTATAAATGCGAAAATGTGTCTGTCTGTCTGTTTGCTACGATTTCACGGCGCAACTACTCAACCGATTTTGATGAAATTTTTCAGAGATAGTTTACATCCCAGGGAAGGACATAGGGTACTATTATTCCGGAAAATTGAAGAGTTCCCGTGGGAATTAAAATCCACGCGGACGTAGTCGCGGGCATCATCTAGTCGGCTAATATGAACATTCCAAACAAAAAAAGTTTAGATGTAACTCACTGTTTTGCTGTCGTGTGAAACTAATAAATAATTATGGCGTATTCATGGAATAGTTATTATTTATCGGAATCGTTCTTAGATACATTTTTATAAATGGTTCTTCTCAGTAGGAAGTGTATTCCAAACCAGTGGTAGATTTACTTGAGTATTACCAAGCATTTGTGAAAGTTCAGTTGAATAAAAAAAGTGTCACCAGGGCAATGGACAACGCTGAGTCGGGTGCGGGCACCTTTGACTCTACGGGCGCGTTTCATGGCTACAATATCGATGACAACAATAAACCAAAGCCGCCAGAAGCAAATTATGGTAAGTTTACAATTTAAACCTCCTTTTTTTATTAAATTTTGACGACCTCCGTGGCGCAGTGTGTAACGCTGTTGCCTTAACGTGCGGAGGTCCCGGGTTCGATCCCCGGCAGGGTCGATTTGGGAATTTATAATTTCTGAATTTTCCCTGGTCTGGTCTGGTGGGAGGCTTCGGCCGTGGCTAGTTACCACCCTACCGGCAAAGACGTACCGCCAAGCGATTAAGCGTTCCGGTACGACGCCGCTTGGAAACCGAAGGGGTATGGTTCAATATAACTGCCACGTGCCTAACAGGTTAGCCTGCTACCATCTTAGACTGCATAATCACTTACCATCAGGTGAAATCACAGTCAAGGGCTAGCTTGTAGTGGATAAAAAAAACTTTTAAAGAAGTTTCCAAGACGTTTCCTTGTTATATATGCTATGGAGCGGGCTATGTTGGGAATTTCTCACAGGGATAAAATCCGGAATGAGGAAATTCGTAGATGAGCTAGAGTGACCGACATAGCTATGAGGGTTAGCAGGCTGAAGTGGCAGTGGGCATGCCATGTTGGGGCAGAGGTGCTCTGGAGTGGAGACCGCGTACCGGTAAGCGCAGTGTAGGACGACCTCCAGCTCGCTGCTCCGATGACCTAAAGAAGGTGGCAGGAAGCGGATGAGGAAGGCAGAGGACCGTGTTTGGTGGCGCGCTTTCGAAATGGTTTATGTAAGGAACCATAAAAAACCATAAAGGAACTGGCAACCCTTTGGCCGGCTACGGCCAAGCCCTTCTCATTCTGATTCTGAGAAGAGGCTTGTGGTCAGTATTGCGCCACCAATGGGTTGGAATGATGATTACTTCAACTGTGCATAAGAATGCACACATGTTTTTTTTAAATAATAAGTGATTACCGACGCCCATGAACACGCTGAAGATTTGCATACATGTTTACTTTGGATGACAATGCATTGTTAGCTAAGTGACGTCATTCTAAATTCAATATGGCGGACTGCCAAGGATCTGGGTATAAAATGATTAAAGGGTTGCTAAGAAGAATACGAAAAATAAAAATACGGCGGACGATGAAAGCTTTTTTTTTTTAAATGTTTTTTGATGATTTAAGACTTATTAAAAGATAAAGTTTTAAGCTCATACTTTGGTGGTTTGTTGTAGCATTATCGCGCTCTCACACCCACGCTGGGTTTTCTCGTGCAAGGAGGGACTTTGAAGAGGGCTCGGAGGACTGGTGGGCGTCTGAAAAGGCGAGCAAATTATCGCCGAAAAGATTTGAAGCAGAGGAACGGAAAACTAAAAAGGTAGGTTAACTTGTTTCACCATATTTTACCTTACCTACCAATAATTCCTTCGAGAGTCGTGAGTTTTGTGGAAACATACGTTTAGATTTTATGATTTCTAAATTGTTTTATTCTGATCTGGGGAGAGGCTACAGACATGGCTAGTTATCCAAGCCATGTAGCTATCGGATATGGTGCTGCATGGAAATCGATTAGGGGAGTACAGTCCGCGCGCGAGCTCTGAGGAATCGGGGACTAAGGTACCACTGAGGATCGTCGCCTCATACCCCGCACACTCCCATACTAGTGCCGCCCTTGACGCGAGAGTACGCTTTATCGAGTCGTTTTTAATTTTGCGATAGCAGTGTTATAAAAAAAAATTATAATGATAATTGCTCTGCGTGTCCTTCGACATAGGCCTCCTCTAAATTTTTCCAGGCATTTCTATTTTTGGCTAACCTTGTCCACATACTACCAATCAAGTTTCTTATATCATCCTCCCATCTTTTAAATTGTCTGCCTCTTCTTCGTTTTTTGTTCCTGGGGTACCACTCTAAAACTTTTTTGGTCCACTTCTCCGCATTTTCTCTTATCATATGACCTGCCCATCTCCATTTTTGTCGTTTGACTACTCTTTCAACACTTTTAAAATTTACTTTTCTTTTAATGTCTTCTAGCTTTATTCTGTCTCGTAGTCTTACACCTAAAACACTTCTTTCCATAGAGTTTTGGCAAGTTCTTAATGTTGTGAGGTTTTTCTCTGTAAGCGCCCAGGTTTGTGACCCATAAGTTAGACATGGTAGGATGCAGGTATTGAAAACTTTCCTCTTGTTCTTGATGGGCATGTATTTGTTTTTCATCACTTCGCTGAGCGACCAATATCGTTTCCAGGAGTTTGTCACCCTTCTGTCGATTTCTTTTGTCATACAGTCCTTGGTTGACAATAAATGCCCCAGGTAAACATAATCATCGACATACTCAATTGTTTCACCATCTACTTTGATTTGTGTTTTGTCAGAGTTTGTCATTATCTTGGTTTTGCTAGTATTCATCGTGAGTCCTACTTTGGCGCTTTCATCTGACAACTGCTGCAGCATGTGTTCTAATTTTCTTGGACATTCTGAAAATATTATCAAGTCGTCTGCAAATCGTAGATGGTTGAGGTTTTCGCCATTTATATTGAGACCCTCGTTTTCCCATTCAAGATTCCTGAATATCATTTCTAATACAGCCGAGAACAGTTTGGGAGATATCGGATCTCCCTGCCTGACTCCCCTTTCTATTGGAAACTCTTCACTTGTTTTATCCAATTTAACACAAGCTGTACAGTTGGAATATATTTTCTTCAAAATGTTTATTATTTTTCCATGTACACCCTGTGCTCTGAGGCATTTCCATATTGCATGGTGTTCTAAAGAGTCGAAAGCTTTGTTGTAGTCTACAAAACCTAGATAATATACACAATTATATTCCTTGTATTTTTCTAGTATTTGTTTTACTGTGTATAAATGATCTACGGTCGAGAATTTCGCTCTGAAGCCTGCCTGCTCTTTGGGTTGATTTTCGTCTAGAATCTTAGAGACTCTAGATAATAATATCTTCGAGAATATCTTATATATGTTAGACATTAAACTTATCGGTCTATAGTTCCCAATATCATTTTTATCGCCTTTTTTATAAATCAATGTTATAGTTGACTTTGTCCAATCTACTGGAATGATCTCCGTCTGTAATATCTGGTTAAAGATTTCTGTTAGTTTTGGTGCAATTACAGGTGAGGTTGCTTTAAGCATCCCATTTGATATTTGGTCCGGCAGTCAGCAGTGTTATAATGTACTATAAATAGTATAGTAACTTAAAAGTTTCTTTGTCTGTGCAAATAGCTGTTGTTTTTAAATTCCTTAAAGTACTAATTATTCTGATTGCGCCAGTGATTAATTAGATTTTACGTTCTTTTTGTACAGTTCATTATAATGAAATAGTATGATACAATTTGTTTTTTCTATATTATTGCACATACTATCCTCATTCATTCAATGCACGCGCACAGATACTGAAGATGTGTTGGTAACGTAATATCAACTGAATGACAACTCTATCTCTTTACGTCAACATTCCTTAAGATTCCTCGGACCTCGCGCGCTGACTGTAGGTTTATTATAACTACCTCTACCAGGTTAGCGCCCTACCATATCCCGACTTTGTGGTGTGGGTTCTATGTATCAGTAGTTAGCCATGCACCGGGCGATCTAAATCTTTTTTTTAAACAGATCTGTTTATAGTCCAAGGATTGATCGCAGATGGACAAAAGCAAAAAAACAAAGTAAAAATAGAAAATCGGCAGTATGGGGACTGCCGATAGAAGTGAAAACGAATATTTAAAAAAATCCTAAAAACTGAGGCATTAAAGTTTAATTCAGAATGTAGTATATTATATTTATGACCTTTTGGCTTCGTAACAACGCGAGCATGTCGCTGTTCGCGGGCATGTCGGTGATGCGAATCCACAACCCCCTACCAAAAAGTGCTCAACGCGGCTAAAGAAGTTTTCCCTTCAAAATTATCTTTCTTTGCAGCCGCAAGCCAATTCATCTGAACCACAGCCAACAAATCTAGCACAACAACCAACACAAGATGAAGCTTGCGCCATTGAGGACATTCCCTTACCACCCACAGCAGACATGGCTCAAGCTACAACAAGCAAAGAGGCCGCACAAGAATCGAGCGTCAACAAGAAGTTCCCTGATAGCACATCATTTGGCGGCACCATGCGCCCTCATACAGGTATGAATCTTGTTTCCTGTTGTGCTATTGTGTAAAACGTGCGACATGGAGGACATTCCCAAGAGGACATGGCTCAAGCTACCACAAGTGAAGAGACCACACACACACACAAGTGAGCAGGAACCGACTGTCATCAAGAATTTCCCTGATAGCACATCATTTGGCGGCACCATGCGCCCTCATACAGGTATGAATCTTGTTTCCTGTTGTGCTATTGTGTAAAACGTGCGACATGGAGGACATTCCCAAGAGGACATGGCTCAAGCTACCACAAGTGAAGAGACCACACACACACAAGTGAGCAGGAACCGACTGTCACCAAGAAGTTCCCTGATACCAAATCTTCCAGGCAAGCGCGTTCCAACCTAGACCTCGCTGCTTTGCACTAAGCATGATAGTCGTCAAGCGCAAGCCTATCTCGCAATAAAAATAAAAAGAAAAACATTTGGTGGCACCAAGAGCCCTCACACAGGTGTGAGTCTTTATTTCCAGGTTCTGTCCTTACATTTTAGCTGCGTACTTTACAAATAAGACTTGACAATATCTGATTTGCTTATTTTTGATGACATGAGGGATAGGGGGCGGTCTGCATGGTGATTATGTCAGCAATACATAATCACCACACATTCCAGACTGTGTTAAACAGCATTCGTTGAGTCGAAGTTATTATACTATTGAAGATTTTCTTATGATAAAGTTGCATGGAAGCAACCGGCTTCGCATCCAGCAGTACACGAGTCAGTGTAAGTACGTGTTAAGTATCAGAAAAGAGCAACTGCTGAGTTTCTTGCCGGCTCTTCTCGGTAGAATCATCTTTCTGAAACGGTGGTAGAGTCTTGACTTGTCATAAGTGACACAAGTTGTCCTACATGAAATAAATATAATATTTATTTTATATTTTCGAATTCTAACCAATAACTGCTGCTTATGAGGAGTCGGTCGCCCATCCAGTTACCGATTTGGGTAATATTGGCTTAATAATCTCAATCGACTGATATGCGTTGTGACAAATAATAGTACGGGAATTGACTTGGCAAATATAAATGCATTCTAGGTTTTGAAGCGAACGACGAGCGCGGTAATTTCCAATCCGTGATGTTGAACCAGAATAACAGCCTGAGGCAGCAACACCAGAATATCAGGTCATCTAACAACAACCAACACTCGACGGCTTTGTACCAATTGCTTCAGAATATTCCTATGAAGTGAGTATTCATACTAATCCATACTTCTATACTAATATTATAAATGCGAAAGTGTGTCTGTTTGTCCGTCTGCCTGACTGCTACGCTTTATCGGTCCATCCTAAATTAACGTCTGATAACGTGGTTGCAAAAACCTTGGAAAAGTTTTTCCAGGATGTTCCTATTTTGTTAACCGAGTCTCTCAACTCCTCACCCACAGCAGCTCAGAGTATATTGAGGGATAATGTAAAAGAATGCAATGTTTCATTTGAATTTAGACACATCACTGCTATAGATATTATAAAAAACTTTAAGTTATTAAAATTAAAAAATATGGGGTATGTCTGTGAAAGTCATATCAAACATAATAACCGACATTGCCCCTTACTTAGCTGTAATTTTTAAGCTTAACGTGCTCTCCGAGGCACGGGGGTGAAACACCGCCAACTTCCAACTCCAGGCTGGCACTGAGAATTTCTTAATTGAAAAACCCAATACATAAAATTTTTATGCCCGACCGGGAATCGAACCCAGGACCTCGTGATCCGCAGTCGACTAAGCTAACCGCTAGACCAACGAGGCAGTAAAATAAAATAAATAAAATGGCCTTACTTTAGTATATTTCATTCATTTGTCATTTGTTTTTGTGAATTGGTGGAATCTAAAACTCTTGTTACACGTGAAAATGAACCTAACGCGAGAAAATTTTCGGTCAATGATTTATTATGACTTTCGTTGTGGGCTTACTCAACAACAAAGCTATGATAGGCTGCGATTAGCATTTCTTAATGAAGCCCCATCTCGTGCCACTATTTACAATTGGTTTAACGAGTTTAAGCGTGGACGTAGCAATCTCAATGATGATCCGCGTGAGGGACGTCCTTTAACAGCGACTACTGAAGATAACATCAGTGCTGTGCGACGCATGATAGAGGAAGATAAGAGAGTGACCTATCAGCAGATACGGGCAAGCCTAGGCATTGGTATGAGTCAAGTTCAAAAAATATTACACGGATAATTGGATATACTATATTATATATTGGATAATTGGATATACTATATAATACATTGGATAATAAGCTTCAATGAGGCGCTCATATAGAGATAACTTAGCTCAGCTGCATTTGCTGTCAGGAAAATTAGACAGTTTAAACAAACAGTTAATTAGACAAAGGCTAACTGAAGATAATACCTCTAGGTATTAAGTTCGCCTTTGTACATTCTACTTATGTGCAATAAAGAATTTAAAACAAACAAACAGTTTACCGATATTGAAACGGCTATTCATGTCTACTTTGCTTACTTCCACAGTGTTATGTCGTATGGCATTTTATTGTGGGGCAGAGCAGCTGATGGATAATCAATTTTTATATTGCAGAAAAGAGCCATCCATTCTATTTATAACAGAACAGTTTATAATATTAGGCAGAACATTCATCATTCAGTGGCGTGCAGGGCATAGAGGCATAAAAGCACTGCTTACCTTAGTAAATTATACCCCTTACAAAATATTGAAAATAAAATTCATTCTAAGCCCACTCCTTCAAATAACTACATCTAGTTCCCGCACGGCGTAACTCGCGTCAGATAAGTGACAACCGATGAACGCCATCTATCGTTAGAAGAGATCGCGCGAAGCCGAAAAGCTTACGAACTATCTGCTTCTTTTGCGCGTCATCGTAGGCAGATATCTTTACTCTACTCGCGTCATTACATCGCGATTCCGAGTAGAATCATAAACGAATGACGCGTATAAGAGGCAGAGCTTCTTGGCTTGTGATTGGTCAATCGCCAGGGTTCACCCTTGACCAATCACAAGCCGCCGCCGTAAGCGTCTGCCGTCTATTGAATTTTCAAATCCGCGCGCGTTCGAAAGTTAAACAAATGAAGGTTTTATTTTCGTGTTATTTTCTATAATCACAATAAGTAATCTTGATTTCTTATAATTATAAACTTATTTCAATTAAATTAATTTATCCACATTTTTTCCGTTAATTTAAGTACGGTTTTAGATCTTAAAAAATTATTAAAAGTGATTTTTGACTCAAATAATTATAGACTTTACAAACTTTTTACGCCATATTTGATATTTGTATTCTCGTATTACTTGCACTTACGTCTTGTCAGTTGTCTATGCACATAGGTATTCATATTGTTTACGCGTTGTTTACTTTCGTATCAGTTTCACAGTGTTTTGATTTAATTTGTGAATTATAATAAAGTGAAGTAAATAAAAAAACCAATCGGATTTGTGCTTGCAAAGTTTGTGTAAACACACTTCATTATTATTTGGAAAATGGAAGAGTATTCGTGCGAAATCTGTATAGGCGCTGTGTGTAAAAGGTACTTAGACAAAACTTTTGTTCCTTTCCCTGTAATGCAAAATTAGATATTATTCGCAAAGGAAGGTGTTTACCTTTGTATACATTAATTGATATTCTCCCAAAAAAAGGTGGAAAAGTAACTCGAGTAGGTATGATTCTTTTAACTGGTTGCGTTCACACTAACAGTTTGTTTTGTTTTTCTTGCGTCTTATTTTGTACGTAATGTATGACATATATGAGTACCCTAATGCTTACCCTAAGCCCAAACCCTGTGCACGCCACTGTCATCATTATAAGCAAATAGGTGATACTCACAATCTACTCGTATGTACTAGAAACCGCCATAAGTTAGTAATAGCGTCATATCGTGTGCGCAAGGTGCAGAAATCCTTTGTGGGGTCAAGTGTACGTTTTTATAACATGGTTCCAAAAGAGTTTCTAGATTTGCCATTACATCAATTTAAAGACTGTGTCAAACAGCATTTGTTAAGTCGAGGTTATTATACTATCGACGATTTTATTAACGACAAAGTTGCATGGAAGCAACCGGCCTCGCATCCAGTGACCCATAAGTCAGTGTATTAATTGTAACGTTACGATATGTATTGTATTGCTTAAATATTGTAACCTCTTTCTTTTTTTGAGAAAAGAGCAACTGCTGAGTTTCTTGCCGGCTCTTCTGAGTAGAATCAGCTTTCCGAACCGGTGGAAGTCTTGACGTATCATAAGTGATACAAGTTGTTCTATGTGAAATAAATAAATCATATATCATTTTTTCAACCGAATTTGATAAAATTTGTAATGCTATGACCTACCTACCCTCGTAGGAAATGTGTCAAGTGTCATTTCTGAAAGGTGATGTGAGTTACCGTGTTATTTTTCTTTCATAATATTTGACACTTGATAGAAAACGTCAAAAATATGAATCTGCCACTGTCACCTACTCATGTTTAGTGTTGCTAATCATGGAAAGATTAAATAATTTCACCACTGAAATTAGGACGAATTAAGCAATCATAGCTGGTTTAATATTTTATTTTCTTTGTTTTCACTACTGATACAAGAGCAGTCCCACGCCCCATACAAATCCGAACCGTCTCCTTTCCAGAAGTGACGCGCACCAAGACGATAGCATAGAGGACATTCTACTGGACGGAATTATGGACATGACGCTTCCGGAAGAGGACAACATCCAAATGGGGAACCAAAACCAACAACCGTCGACACACCAGATGCAACCAAACACTATGCAAATCCACCAGACGGCTAACGCCCAAAACCTTCAGCTGCACCGAATGGCCGCCCAAGCATTGCATATCCTACAAACATCCAACAACCAGCCATTACTCCACAATTCCGGAATAGTGCCAAGCATGCCACCCCCAAACATGCCAATGGCATTACAAAGCGGAGGGTTGAGCTCGCAGAATATGCCAATTAACACGGGCATGGCACCTGGTTTAACGCCAGGGATGTCTGGCATGGCGCCTGGTTTAACGCCAGGGTTGTCTGGCATGGCGCCTGGCTTCAACACTGGTCTGACTCCAGGGGCTCTTCCTATGAACTCGGCACACACAGCGCACACCCAGCCAAACGAAACAACATTGACCACTGTTGGCGTCCAGAATTCAGCACTCAATTCAGCTTTGGGATTGTCAAGAGGTTAGTAATTAATCTTTTTTGTATAGATCCATTCTATTATTCTATTCTATTCTATCCATAAATCTGTACAAAAGGACATGTCCCAGAATGGTATTGGAAAATGAACCAGGATGAGTTAACTATATACAGTTGTTTACACAATTTTAATTTGTTTTTGAATCCTGGACGATGTTGCTGGTATCATCCAGTTTTATAATGTACCAAAGAATTCTGCAAATTGCATATGCCCTAATGGGGTGACAGGTCAATTATTATACAATTGTTCATATCAAAAACCACATACTAAATGAATCCGAAGCTAATATCTAAATTGTATTTATTGTGTATTTTTTTGTAATCATGTACATAGATAGTTAAGTATCTATCTAGAGATGTTTAAGTTTTAATTGAAGTTGTAGGATGTATTTTTTGTAGCCAGGGGATTAATAAAGTCTTCGCTTTGCATGTTTTTATCTGTCTGCTACACTTTCACGGTTAATCTATTCAATCAATTCTGATGAAATTTGGTACAGGGACAGGAAGGACATAGGCTACTTTTTATTTCGGAAAATTAAAGAATTCCCCCGGTAATCAAATATCTTGGTCTACGCGGGAGTCGCGAGGGTATCATCCATCAATCAATCAATCAAATATTCATTTATTCAATGTAAATACACTGTAAGTACACATTGACGTCGATTACTTATTAAACACTAGCTGACGCCCGCGACTTCGTACGCGTGGATCGAGGTTGTGTGGTTCCCGCGGGAACTCTTTAATTTTCCGGGATAAAAAGTAGCGTATGTGTTATTCCAGACTATAATAATCACCATCATCTTACTAATATTATAAATGCGAAAGTTTGGATGTATGGATGTCGGTTTGGATGTATGGATGGATGTTTGTTACTCAATCACGCCCCAACAGCTGAACGGATCTGGATGAAATTTGGCACAGAGATAGATTATAGTCTGGAATAACACATAGGCTACTTTTTATCCCGGAAAATTAAAGAATTCCCGCGGGAACCACAAAACCTCGATCCACGCGTACGAAGTCGCGGGCATCAGCTAGTAAAGAATATTTTAGCGGTACTTCACGCCGGAACAGCTCCTTATCCTGTACCAAGCACAAGTTCGATCGTGCATGGAGTACTGCAGCCATTAATGGGATGGCTCTGCCAAGTACCAGCTTGATGCATTGGATTCGGTGGATCGAAGTCAGTTCGAAGCTGCAAAGCTTGGGACATCGGCGCAAAGTTGCCTGTCTGTCGGTATTCTACAGGATATATTTCGGAGAGTGTGCTCAAGAACTATTCGATCTGGTTCCTCCGTCACCTTTTTATTATCGTACCGCAAGGCATCGACAAGGTCTGCACCCTTACGCAGTCGAAATTCCGCGGACTCGTACGAAGCGATTTGCTTCCTCGATTCTAATTCGAACCGCTAGGATATAGAATGCCCTTCCGGCTTCCGTTTTCCCCTCCCGTTTTAATATAGGTACCTTCAAATCAAGAGTGAATAGGCATCTTCTAGGCAAGCGCGCTCCACCTTAGGCTGCATCACCACTTGCATGCAAGTCTGATTGCAGCCAAGCGCTAGCCTATATATTTAAAAAAAAAAAAATTGTTGAATGTCCGTAGGTGGGAACCCGTCAGGCGCCATGTTTCCAATGCAAATGCAAGGCTCCCTGCCGCCGATGCTGCAAGGCCAGCCAATGGGCGGCGTGGCGGCGATGCACGCCCGCCCGCCGATGGCCGCCTTCCAGAGCGCGGACAATGTACAGATGCCGCCAACTCACGCTGCGGCCAACTCTTCGCTGTTCATGGACCGCACCAACCCACCGGTGAGACTCGTTTTTTGAAGTGAAAACTTCTTTAGCCGCGTTGAGCACTTTTTGGTAGGGAGTAAAAATGTAGAAACGCGTCATAGACATGCATGTCGCCCACATGCTCGCGTTGTTACGAAGACAAAAGGTCTTAAATATAAATATACTACATTCGTAATTAATGCCTTAGTTTTAAGGTTTATATTTTAATTATTTTAAATAATATTTATATATTTAAATTTAAAAATGAAAAATAATTTACAAAAATTAATATTCGTCTTCACTACTATCGGCAGTCCCTATTACTGCCAATTTTGCCAATTTTTTTTAATGCTCGTAAGATGCTGCAAGGATTGTAGTTATTATTATTATTTTATTTTATTTAATAGAAAGCCAACGGTAATACAATGATCCTTTGTCTTAATCTATTACAACTTAGTTATATAATCTTATGACTACCATTGATACACTTACAGGCTAACTCAACATGCATGATAAAAGAAGTTAAAACTATAACTTAGATTAAAAACAAATAAACGTTAATCTGAGAAAAAAGCTGTGTACACCACTGATTTGGTTGGGTGTTTCCAAGCTGTGAACCGATGAGTCAGTCGACAGTCCGGACCAATTTTTTTAAATGTAAAGATAGAGATAGGTGACCTTTTTAACTGATTTCAAAGAATGAGGAGGTTTTCAATTCGACTGTAGGTTTTTTTTTCTATGTATGTTACGCGATCATTCCGCCAACTATTAATCAATTTTGATGATTCTTTTTTTGCTTGGTAGATCATACTTCAGAGGTGGCCCCATATAAATATTATCGAAATTAATTTAGTGCTTTTTGAGAACATCAACAAAAAACAAAATATATACCCAAAAGTCTACAGGCCCGTTGCTCATCACTCTCATGTGATTTTGGTTTTTCGCATTTCTTTCCCTGTTTATCTTTAAGCGATCTTCCCTCTTTTGCACTAATTTCTTCCAAACGGCGCTGTCTCATTTGGGAAGCCCTACCCATATTATATACAGGAAGACTTTTTTTGGTGGTGCACAAATTTTTATATGTTGTACAGCAACGAAATTTAATAAACACGTGTTTTTTATTTTTTTATTTTACTCAAGAATATCAAAGTTATCGCTTACCAAAGATATCCACTTTTAACACATGATTATGACAACCCTACAAGCAGTCAGACAGTACCAAGCCCGACGGGACGCGTGGCACTCGGTCGTTGACCGGCCGTTGAACTTTGACCTCTTATTTTAATTTAGTCTAGGATGCGAACTAGGTACCTATTTTTTGACCGAGCGAAGCGAAGGTCTCTGAGTCTACTTGAGTGAATTTGCACTTGTCCGTCCGTCCGTCCGTCTGTCAGAGCCTCATAATTTCTGAATTACAGAACGTAATTACTTCAAATTTAAATATAATATGTAAACCGATGGCCTCTAGTCGAATATGGCTTAAATCTTTATTTCAGGGGGCTCTCATAGAAGCGAATACGAAGTAAAATATTAATTATAGCGTTACATAGGGTTGCGGTATATCATTTTAAAGATAATTAGGAATAGACTCCAAAATTTATTTATTTTAATTTTTCCCCTAAAATTGACGAAATGGGGGGCTTTCAAAGTGGAGATTTTCTAACGTCCAAATTTGACCTCAGAACTCTCAATTTTCTGAAAGGCCGAGCCTGAATCTTGATCAATTATTTGAATTGTATTTTATAATATATATAAAATTAAAAATAAAATTTGTTAAAAAACAAAAACAAAAACCGACTTCCAAACTATACGGTCTATAAGTACGAACTTAGACTAAAAAGTAAAAAATACACAAAAATAAAAACACACAAATATACATATACTAATGTATAATATATTATGTTTATGGTTTTTTCTAAAAAAAAATATTTTATTATATAAAGATGTTCCGTTAAATTTTTTTTTTCTCCAGCCACCCATACCAACGCCAAACATGCAAGTGGCCGGCCAAAATGGCCAAAGCCCGTTCCCTATTGGCATGCAGCGGGCCAACGTGGATGAAGGGCTGGACTCCTATTACAGTTCGGTGATGATGCACCGCCAGCACATTCAGAGCGTTGAGAGTCTGGCGAATCTGTGGTACTACAAAGATCCAAATGTAAGTACTTTCACTTTAATTACACTTCGTCATAGAACAGCAGTGGATGGATTTCCATCCAACCATACTAACTTTTTTATAATAAGCTAGCAGATGCCCGCGACTTCGTCCGCGTGAAATAAGTTTTTTAATTCCCACGGGAACTCACTAATTTTTCGGTTTAATATATAGCCTATGACACTCACAAATAATGTGGCTTTCTATTGGTACCAGAATTTTCAAAATCGGTTCAGTAGATCCAGAGATTACCCCTTACAACCTCACAAACTTTACCTGTTTATAACATCGGTATAGATATTTTTTTACTATATCAATCATAGATTCAATCCGTTCACGATCACACTTTGATCCATACTATAAATATTATAAATGCGAAAGTTTTAATAGATAGATGGATGGATGTATGGACTGATGTTTGTTACTCAGTCACGCCCGAACGGCTGAACAGATCTGGATGAAATCTGGCACAGACATAGATCATAGTCTGTTACCCTAAGTAACACATAGGGTACTTAGTATCCCGGAAAATTAAGGAGTTTCCACGGGAACCAAAACACATCAACCACGCGGGCGTAGTCGCAGCCATCAGCTATCTTACTAATATAATAAATGCGAAAGTTTGGATGTATGGATGTCGGTATGGATGTATGGATGTATGGATGGATGTTTACTCAATCACGCCCCAACAGCTGAACGGATCTGGATGAAATTTGGCACAGAGATAGATTATAGTCTGGAATAACACATAGGCTACTTTTTATCCCGGAAAATTAAAGAATTCCCGCGGGAACCACAAAACCACGATCCACGCGTACGAAGTCGCGGGCATCAGCTAGTATTATTATAAATGCGAAGGCTTCTGTTGGTTTGTTCTTCATTAACGCCCTAACAGAGCAACGGATCGGCGTGATTTTTTGCGTAGGTATATTTGATCTGGAGAGTGAAGTGTGTTGGGTATCGCAGAGAATTAACTTTTAACCTACGTTACCTTGTAACCTAATATTATATTAGGTCTGTTACTAACATTTCAAATGTTTTTTATTCATATAAATGTTTACAAGTGCTTTTGAATCGGCGTATGAATCTACCACTGGTTCGGAATGCCATCGATACCGAGAAGAGCCAGAAAAAAATTCTGCAGTTGCTCATTTTAAAGTGTAGATACATAAGTAACCCACATTCTTTTATAATTTGTAAACGTCTTTTTTCAGGAGCATACTTTTTATGCTATGACATGAGTAAAGGGAATTCTTAAATGGGTTGTGGAATTTTGTTATAAAAGAGTATGTTCATTCCCACGAACGACCTTGGGACTTTATTGAGGCGGAGCGATGGAGTCCCGAGTCTTGCGGTTTCTAGTTCGTCTGTCGTGCAGATCGCTATATACGGCGACTATAGTGTTGATAACGTATGGATTTGTTGCAGGAAGAGGTGCAAGGCCCGTTCACCAACTCAGAGATGTTGAATTGGTTCAGCGCGGGCTTCTTCAGCCCTTCGCTGATGGTCAGACGCGCTTGCGAGTCTGGTATGCGCCCCTTGGGGTCGTATGGCCCTGTGGTGCCCTTCGCTTACAACATGGTGAGTTACAAGAGGGATGATGACAACTCAATCAAATCGGCAACTTTTTATCAAACTTAAAAACGCACTTCTAGTATGGAAGTTGTATGAAATTCACAGTTGTGACGTCATCAAATTTCAACGCACTTTTATTGTTTTGTCTCTATTTCTAAATGGTTATCAAACTTAAAACTAATTGTGGATGTGAATTTCAGGTCTTTTGGAAGACCCTCTATTTAGTAATGATCCGTTACAAATAATTAATTTTTTACTAGCTGATGCCCACGATTTCGTCCGCGCGTCGTAACTAACTTATTTTTACATATTTTCTCACTGTATAAACCTTCCCTGGACTACGACAAACATTTCAAAAACAAAATCAGCTAAATCGGCCCAGCTGTTCTCGAGTTTTAGCGAGACAAACGAACAGCAATAGATTTATATATATATAAAGATAGATATAGGCGTCATCCCTATTCATTTGAGTTCAAGTTCGAATAAACTTTTTTAAAGTGTTTTTGTATTACAGTAGCAGTAACCTATTATGTAAAACCATAACATGTATTGGGTATTTCTGACAATAAATTCTCAGTACTAGCCCGGATTTAAGTTCTGATGTTGACTCGAGAATGCAAGATTCAACGTCACAAACTCACAAACTTTCCCTCTTTATAATATTAGTATAGATAACTGATTGCGTTTGTATATTTAGGAGGTGCCGTCAACCCACATTGCCAACTTCGAGCCGCGCGCTGCCAACACACAAGACTTGTTCAACCAGACCCTAGGAAACAACAACATGGACGTGAGTATTGAAATTTAGCTTCCCAATACCCATTGGAAGGGTAACATTATGGCCACTCAGTCAAACAATGGTTTATTGGCTAGAAACGTTGTACAATTATGATGATAGTCCAAAAAAGTATAAACATGTTACGTCAATGCTGACGTGTAAATTAAAGAATTAGGTACTTAATTAATACTTACAGTATTTAAATCCTTAATCAATCATAATTAATAATATAATCTACAAGAACCATATACACATAACTTGAATAAATAAATAACTGTCAAAGTAAATAAAAAAACTATTATTATAGTTATAGCAATGACCATATTTTTTTTGATAAAATATAATTTTCATCTGGTAAGCCGATGAGTGGAGGTCGATC
The DNA here is from genome assembly GCA_923060345.2 of Erebia aethiops. Lineage (NCBI taxonomy): Eukaryota > Metazoa > Arthropoda > Insecta > Lepidoptera > Nymphalidae > Erebia > Erebia aethiops. Next base: position 566,028 of record OV281079.1, on the reverse strand, counting down.
TTACTTGGTATCCTCTACTATATTATGGTTCACGTCTTATTACTGGCGTAATTACACTAATAACACTATTTTTCCGTTTCAATAAAAACGGAGCTCATATAAGATTGCTTTATTTTATATCTGTGTTTCAAGGCCCTTTTCCTCAGAAACGGCTCGTGGTATTGTATAAAGTTGAAATTCGCACGAGTTTCTGACGTCAATGATCTTAATTTGCTGTACAAATTACGAGTATCTAGATTAATCCCAAAACAGCTTTTCGAAGCGTATTTTAGTACAAAATGTTCCATTCGTTTAAAGGTTAGTAAAGGGTCAAAGTCTATGAAAAAAAAATTCGCCAACCCATATGAGATAGTCCTTATGATAAGATAAGATATCTTTTTATTGCAAAATAGTTCTTACAATTTTTTTGGAATCAGTGCACCTACTATCAAATACACATAATAGCATTTTACAGCATAATATTATCTACTTAATTATTCTATTATAACTTAGGTACCTTCAAGGCAAGAGTGAATAGGCATCTTCTAGGCAAGCGCGTTCCAACCTAGACCTCATCATTGCTTTGCACTAAGCATGATTGTCGTCAAGCGCAAGCCTATCTCACAATAAAAAAAAAAAAAAAAAACTTGTAGAGTTCGCCCGCGTACAATTAGGATTTCCTGTGATTATGAAATTTCCCCCTCCAAAAGCCTATCTATAGAGGCTTTATATAGCTTATGCACTTATGCAGGTTATTTTTATTTAAAAGTACTTAATAACCTAAATCCCGATTTTCTAGTCTCTATCTTCAAAAACTTAAAACCCTCATGTAAGCTTCCAACCCCTATTTCACCCCTATTGGGGTATAATTGCTTATATAGTTTTTTATAACTATTAACTTAATTGCGAATTTTCATGTTTCTAACTTCGAAAAACAAAGAACTTTCAACCTCCAGTTCAACCCCTTGGTTGAACTGGGGATTGAAAGTCTGAAAAATTCATCCCTAAGGAGGGATGAATTTTCACCAGTCCCAACGCTATAACTGTTTAGTATAAGAATATTGCAACATTGTGACAGGGAAAATAAAGAAATTGATTGATTTGTTATCGACATCATCGTTATTTATTTTCGTACTTCCGAGGTAAAGAACCATTGAAATTTGAGTGTCGCACTTTGTCAGTTATTTGTAAGAACAGTTTGGTTTCAGTCAACTTTATCTTGTAGAAACAACAAGTAGTTAAAACAACACAAAGTCGCATCGAACCGCCGCCGCCGCCGCCGCCCAATTTCCGTTACACCGCGGCCGAACAGATTCGTTTCAGAATACAAACCATCGGCTTGAAGCCACGCTCCATGGTATTATAAACACTGAGTCCGTTGTTCATGTTTCTTTTTTTAGTTTTGGACAGCCTTTTTTTGATAGATTTGTGAATATTAGCTGGGTACTCACTTACGGCTAAAATTTTGTAGCCTATCTGTAATGTTTTCAAAATTTATTACCTGCCTAGCACATGGGGTATTTATTTATAAAAATGAATCAAGTTAGGAAAAATGAGGTACCGTACCTCTTGAACACGAAAAGCAAGAGTTTAAATGATTTTTTTACTAACTTCCTTTGTAGGTTTGTTAGTGTTGTGCTCTGGGTTAAACCCTTTTCATTTCCGACAAATAAAAACTTGCTTTTAGCTTATCAGCTTATTAAAGACTATTCGTATTATATTCTGTCCAACCATTTAATATTTCGCCTATGACGTTTCATAATAATTATAGACAGGCAATTATCGACAAAAAATTCAACACTTCATAGACGCGGTTTTATTTACAATATTGAAGCGACGTTCCCTTTTATCCGATATTTTATGCTCATCTAGTAATTACCCGTCGAATTTCCTTTTCAAAATAGTCACGAAACTGCAACATAAGCTCTCTTGATTGTCTTTTTAGCACCACACATCTTTGCGATGGATGGTTTCTATGACCTGCCTGATTCATGTACATTTACTGTTGTTTTACATAAGTGGTCTATTTCAATACATACATTCATATAATTAGACATTTCAAAGCTATGAAATATTTCATTGGGTATGTTTGTAAAATAATAAAAAGTGTTGACCAAAAATAAATCATTGACTCGAGCTGCCAAAAGATAAATAAATTATTGGAAAGAAAATTATTCATTTGGGATGTTTTTTATGACGGGACTATTTACTAATTTCATAATTAGGAGTGCAAGTGAGTTCCCGGTTTTAGCTTTTTTTACTTAGTATCGAATCGATGTCTTTTGGTTTTGTTTCTGTCTTTTGTTTGTGGCAGAAGCCGAGGTCCGCTTTAGTTTTTCCGTCGATTATTTTTTAGCAAATTATCTACATTTTTTAATGTCTAAGAAGACATCAGAACTTTATCACTTGCATCGTGATGAATTTATTTTATTATATTTATTTATTGTGGCTTTTGTTTTCTCTAAGCTTTGATCGTTCAATGTATGTGTATATAATATTAAGTTTAGAAAAAGAACCCGTTTAACCCTGTAATGTGGTTCAATATACCGACAATCGGAAGTCGATAAACGTGGGGTTAATCCCTTTGAAAAATTAAAAGTGCTACGAAAATTCCGGACCTTATAATAACACTGATAATAATTGTTGAGCCATATTTTTGAAATGTCTGTCCATGGCATCGATAGCCAGTAAGGAGATCCAAACGCAACACGTCCGCAACGCACGAGATACAGATGAGACTGATATTTTGAGAGCGATGTGAACCTATGTCCATTATCTGCGTCCAAAGACGTACGTTTCCCTGTTTTCATACTACTCGTAGCTCGATTCCGTAGTCGTTCGGTGTATTGGCAAGCAAAGTCGATAGTCGGGTCCAGGCGACATTATGCCAATGGTTGCAATACGACGGCTCGCATAAAGTACATACATATTATCCCCACAGTATTACAAACGATAGGTATTTCAGGAGACGCTATGGGGCCAGCCAGGGCCGTCGCAGGACGCGGTGTGGGCTCAGCAGAGACGTGCGGCCTTCCGCGGCGAGGACGCCGTCAACAACTTGCCGCCATTCTTCTGGAACGGGGTAAGTACCACACTACGGTCAGCATTATGTACTGTTGGTTATAAAAATAGTATGGCGCGTGGATGCCCGCGCCCGGCTCGCTGGAGCGGACCGCGTAGAAGAGTGGACCGGCAAGAACTCTGACTTTTGACGACCTCCCTGGCGCAGTTGACGCGCGCTCGGATTTGAGCGACGTTCTGGGTTCGATTCCCGGCCCGGACCAGTTTGAAATTTTACAATTTCTAAATTGGCTCAAGTTTGGTCCGGTCTAAAGCCTTCGGCTGCAGCAGATTACAATCATAGCGGCAAAGACGCACCGCCAAGCGATTTAGCATTTCGGCACATACCTATTAGAATAATAGTTTGTAACGTAAATTTCTCATATATTTTGTACAAAACAATGGATTCCACCATCTTGATTTTTATTGCTCATCGAGTACATTTTTTTATACTTTCCGGGATAGACCCCTATAAAATTTGTATAGCCACCATCTTGTATCCGCTATTTGAGAGTTTTTCTCAGCTCATTTTATTTTTTGTTTGAGCACCTATCTTTAATACCCTGCTCTCTAGCTAGCTAGCTCTGTGACGTTACAGCCGAACGCGGGCTCGATGAACTTGCCAGCGGACATAGTCAAGGAGATGAAGACCGAGGACCAGATACTGGCGCAGATGAGAGCCAAGCAGAACATTCCGGCGCCACAGCCAACGCCGACGTTTCTGGACGACAGTGCGGTGACTACCACGTCTAGTTCCACCACGATCAGTTCAACTGAGGACGGCTTTAACGTGAGAGCGACGCCCGATCTCGAGAAGCTGCACCAGTTGATGAAGAGCGAGACGCAGACGCATACGCAGACGAGTGAATTCAAATCCGAGAGCGAGGAATCTGAGGTGAGATCAACTTACAGTTCGTGCAATTCACGAGCGCGCGCGAACTTTACTCGTAGTTACGCACGTTGCGTAAGTGTGCGTCAGCGGGGCCGGGTCAGTCGTACGCGCAATAGGCATGATGACTGATTTTGAAAAATGGTCAGATTATGTTCGGAAGTATCTACTATTTCGAAAAAATATCTTATTTCAGCAGAAAAATAAGGTTTGGTAGATAATATTGGCATTTGAAATTTTAATTTTAAAATTCACGCCAAAACGCTCCCCGGTGTCATGGCGTCGTTTGTGACGTCACTATTATTTTTACTAATGTACTCTGTGCAGTGTGCAGTAAGCAATAGTGTGAATGTCAAAGCTCGAAAACAAACCATTGTGGCGTCATTCACTTCTTGGTGTTTTAACCAATATGGCGGATTTCTGTATTTTATAATTTTATTTTATCAAAACATATAGCAATCTCACTCGAAAAAGAAAAATAAATACGTTTTTTTATAATCCATGAATCCTATTTCATTAGATAAATTCATAATTTCATTGATTCTTGGTTACTGTCATCATGCATATTCACGAGCACGCGCAAACTTTACTCGAAGTTACGCACGTTGCGTAAGTGTGCGTCAGCGGGGCGGTCAGTCGTACGCGCAATTACGTACACGCACACATTTACACGTGTACAAATGCATACAGACTTTAACAACTTGCAAGAACTATACTAGCTATACCTTTATCAGTTCTAGTGAGAACGAGCGATCCAAAGCGAGGAATCGGAGGTAAAAAATCTTGCTTGTGTTACTAGTTACATCATAATTTGTACGCTGTCGATTATAGTAGTTTGTGATATAAGAGCGGTAAATAGGTTTTTACATACGAGTTGTCTAATCATCACGAGTATGTAGAAACCTTAACGCCCGTGTATCACACAATATTTTACAATACATTTGTGAGAAAACTTGAAAATAAAAGTCGAGTAGGCAGGCACTAGGTACTCCTCACTAGAAAATGGTTTTCCACGCCCATACTTATTTCTAGATTTTGGCGGCTATTATAAGTGCGGTTTTTTTCTCACATCTAAAATACCTAATTGTTGATTTAATTTTATGATTCCACATCACTTCTACCACTCATATTTATTGATAATTTATAAGAAAAGTTCAATGACTCTTTTAAAAATAGCGCGCACAGATTAAAGATTTAGTATGGAATACGGCGCGTTGTTGTTATTGCGTTTTTTTATTGGATTCATGGCTCTAGGTTCTAGTTCTTAACTCCCAGTCTGTACTATTCAGCCTTTACTTTTTGATTTATAAAACTGGCGTCATCGGGCCTACAGTCAACTCGTATGAAAAAACCATGGAACTAATAGGTACTACGTACAACCGGAATGAGCTCTTGTTAATAAAGTGTGCCGAGTGAGAGATACCATACTGACCGTTGTGTCCCTTTTCCACAAGAGTGACCACACTAGTCATAGTCATAGTCATAGTCATAGTCATTTATTCATTAAATATAGGTACACTGTAGGTACACTTATTTTCGTCTAAAAGTTACATAAGTATTTAAAAAGCATGATGGTGATAATGGGTAACGGTATCTTAAAACTAAAGCTACGAGGGTTCCAAACGCGCCCTAGTCTGAGAAGAGCCCACAACAAACTCAGCCGGGTTTTTTTTTTTTTAATTATCACCATCTCACAAATATTCTTACTAAGGAACTATCAGAGACATTAGAGCAAATTATTGCCAGGCTTCCTTGTCGTTTAAGTAGTCCTTTACATGGTAATAAGACTTTTCAATGAGTTTACGTTTTACATTAACTTTGAACTTATTCAGAGACATCTTCAACATGTCTTCTGGGAGCTTATTATAGAAGCGGACACTGTTTCCAACAAATGAATTGCTAGTTTTACTAAGCCTAGAAACAGGCATTACAAGTTTATTTTTATGTCTAGTATTGACATTATGACAATCACTTTTCTTCTTGAATTTATCAATGTGCTTATGCACGTGTACTAAATTTTCAAATATATATTGGTTGTGCACTGTCATAATATTGATTTCTTTAAATTTATCTCTTAGTGACTGCCTTGGTCCCATATTATATATGGCTCGAACAGCCCTCTTCTGCAACACAAAAACAGAATTAATATCAGCAGCATTACCCCATAATAATATACCATATGACATAATGCTGTGAAAGTAACTAAAATAAACTAATCTCGCCGTTTCTATATCTGTTAACTGGCGAATCTTTTTAACCGCGTATGCAGCAGAACTAAGCCTGTTCGATAAGTCATTAATGTGATGGCCCCATTGGAGTTTAGCATCTAACGTTATTCCGAGAAAAACAGCGGTATCCACTAAATCTAATTCCTCATGATCAAGTTGCACAGTGGTTTTTACCTGTTTGACATTAGGTAATGTAAATTTGATACACTTTGTCTTTTTTCCATTGAGGAGTAGGTTATTAGCTTCAAACCACTGTACCACTTTATTGAGAGAATTGTTTACTTCGTCAAGAGTTGGTTCATAACGATTTATTTTAAACAAAAGTGATGTATCATCAGCAAACAATACTATCCCATGATTATTCTTGGCAAGATAAGGAAGATCGTTAATGTAAATGAGGAATAGAAAAGGCCCTAGAATTGAACCTTGTGGAACCCCCATTTTTACAATCGATCCGGAAGACCGCTTTCCATTAACGTCTACCTTTTGTATCCTATTTTTTAAGTAGGAATTCATCATATCCAGTGCTACACCTCTAATTCCATAATGGTGCAGTTTTCTGACTAATGTTTCGTGATCAACACAATCAAAAGCCTTGGATAAATCACAGAAAACGCCAAGAGCATCACGTGACTCCTCCCAGGCTTCGAATATATTCTGAACCAGCTCAACACCAGCATCGATTGTTGAGCGACCCCGTGTAAATCCAAACTGTTTACTATGTAATAAGTCATTATTACAAAAATGATTAAGCAATTGAATTAATATTAATTTTTCAAATATTTTACTGAAAGTTGGTAGTACAGATATAGGTCTAAAGTTAGTGGGGTCATTGGTACTACCAGATTTGAATAGAGGAATTATTTTACTATGCTTCATTAAGTCAGGAAACTCCCCACAATCAATACAATTATTAAATATTAACGTTAACTCGGGTGCAACGATATCAATCAATGATTTTACAACGTTAACGGAAATGCCCCACAAATCATTTGTATTACTATTTTTGAATTTTGGGATACTTCAATATACGGGATATAAATATACCTCTATGAAGAAATAAAAATCAGCAAATAATTTTAAAATATTTATATTTATAATGATGTTGATATTTTATATGTAGTGCCTATTGCCTCTTAGTAATTCTCTTACACAAGTAAGCATTTAGGTCGTCGTCAACCGATGGACGTCCACTGCTGGACATAGGTCTCCTGTAGGGTCCTCCACAAGCCACGGTCTTGCGCCGCCTGGATCCAGCGATCCATTTAGGATCGATAATTACGATGCATTTAGGTAAAAACAGATAATTATATTATCGGTGATGGTGTAACAAAAAAAAATTTTTTTAAGTCGGTTAAAAATTCAATAAAACTGGTATTGCTGTAAAGCGAAACATAAATTGACTTCTCGAACCATACATATTTGGCTTTTCGAGCCATACATATTTGACTTTTCGAACATACTGGGTATATAAAATTATCAACGTGCTCAAATTTTTCATACAAAAAATATTTTTAACTCTTTGTCGCTCCTGAACTCATCTCATCACTATGCCAGTCTCCATGTTTGAAAATGTTTTTAATTTCATTCTGTTGAAGTACGGTGATACAGCACATACGGTGAAGGAAACATCGTAAGGAAACCTGGACTTGACAGTCTGAAATCACCAACCTGCAGTGAGCAAGCGTGGTGATTAATGCTCATGCATTCTCCTAGTGAGAAGAGGCCCTTGCCCAGTAGTGGAACAGTTACGGGCTGGATTGTTATCATTATCTGTAAACGTACCTATTCAAGATAAAAATAAAATTCATCTTGCTTACCACGAGGAATCGTGAGGGAAGAGCATTTTCTTTTAAAACGGGCCGTGATAAATTAGGAATATAATCCTCTGGCATGAAATGTTTGCTGCATATTACAGAATTTTGGGTCACTTTTCTGTTACCACCAGGTATAATGCTTAACCACTTTTCACGCAATGTATCATTTTTTGGTTTTTTGGTAATCTGAAATATGAAAAAAATATCTATCCTGTTATAATTCGTGTTTCATAGTTTAAGATACTTGTCCCGTATACTTGGTACCTAAATTTATGTCACCCGAAATTTCGTCTATCGTAAGATTCATCAAAATGGCCGTTTATGTTGCAACCATCATAGTACATAATAATTCCATGGTTGCAACCTTTTTTTTTTACTACTACGATTGCCGCCTTCAACACGAAAACAAATGAATTATTGACGTACTAATTTTCTAAATGCTTGAAATTTTAATCGGAGGTTAAGAGGTGACTAATTCGATAGTATAACCATTTTTCAGATTTCTTTTATAAACGTACCAAATTTGAAGTTTATTGTTAAATGTGAAATAGCAACACAAAGACCACTGTTAGAAAGGGACACCGCGGTATGTTGTGGATGTCTCACTCGGATTCATTTTTATACTGCGTGCGTAGTGGTCCTTATGTCCGTGACATAAGGATTAAATTTGATTAAAAATAAGTTAAATAAGTTTGTAGTACGCATTCCAGTTGTACGTAGTACTTATTAGTTCCATGGAAAAAACCTATTTACCGCTCTTATATCACAAACTACTATTATGTTTCGTTCGCTTCGGATTTCGCACACGCATACGCGATGCGCTGATCACTGTATAAATAGTAAACCTTTACCGTTCACCTACTTTACGTTTACCTTAACAGTTTCATGAACTAATATTATACTTTGCAGATAAAATGTGAAAAGCCAGACAAAACTGAGACGCCAGCCGAGCCCATTGCAATCAAAACACAACCTACTCAGAAAATTCCGTCCGACCCTAAGCCAAGTAAACAAGCTAAAAGCGAACCTGAGAAACCGGCGAAGACCAAAGATACCAATAACGTCACTAAAACTAAGACTAAGAAGAGCAAAGAAGAGAAGAAAGACGACACGGAAACTAAAATTAAAGAAGAGGAATCTAAATCAGAGGTAGGAATATAATGTTATGATTCAACTTCTCAAAATAGAAAGTGTTACTATTGACTCATTTTCTATAAAAGTATGTCAATTTCAATCAATCAATCAATCAAATATCTTTTTATTCAAATAAACTTTTACAAGTACTTTTGAATCGTCAAGTGAATCTACCACTGGTTCGGAATGCCATTCCTACCGAGAAGAACCAGCAAGAAACTCGGTGGTTGCTCTTTTTAAATAATTCATTTACAATTACTATATCAATGTGTACATAAGTAACCGCTGTCCCCAGCATTGTTGGAGCGATCAAATCCATGCTCCTCTATCATTTACATAATCTTCAACAGTATAATAAGCTTTTTTCAGGAGCATACTTTTAATGGATTTCTTAAATTTGTTTATTCAATTCATGTCAAAGACGGGCAGACAGAAAGTAGCCCCATTCCCGCCGGTGGCACCCGTTCACGAGCATGACGCATGATCCAGCCATTGCTTCGCTCGACCATATTTGAGGGAACGTAACAACCCGCACCACACGACACCACCACAGAAATGTTTAAAGAGAGCGTGACATACTCAGTCTACCCGTATCAAAGCATCGAATTGAATACTAATATTCAAACACTAATTTATAATAAGTAACCGCTGTCCCCAGCATTGCTGGAGCGATCAAATCCATGCTCCTCTATCATTTACATAATCTTCAACTGTATAATAAGCTTTTTTCAGGAGCATACTTTTAATGGATTTCTTAAATTTATTTATTGGCAAGTCCAAAATAGGTTGTGGAACTTTGTTATAGAAAATAATGCCCATTCCCACGAATGACCTTCTGACTTTTTTGAGGCGGAGCGATGGAGTCATGAGCTTATTACGGCCTCTAGTTGGCCTATCGTGCAGATCGCATTTTTTTTTATAATTATGGATGTGCTGTTTTACAAAAATTATATTACTGTAAATATATTGCGAGGCTACTGTTAGAATACCAATTTCTTTAAATTTCTCTCTAAGTGAATCACGCGGTTTTAAATTATAAATTGCTCGTATAGCCCTTTTTTGTAGTACAAAAATTTTTTGAATATCTGCCGCTTTACCCCACAGTAAGATTCCGTAAGACATAATGCTATGGAAATAAGCAAAATATACGATCCTGGCAGTTTCGATGTCAGTTAACTGTCGAATCTTTCTGACAGCGTAAGCAGCAGAACTAAGCTTGCCAGCAAGTGTTGATATATGGGTGCCCCATTGAAGCTTTGCGTCCAAGGTCACCCCCAGGAACACAGTAGTATCTTCTATTTTCAACATGTCATTATTTACCATTAGTTTTATATCACTTGTGGATCTGGCATTCGGCAATGCGAACTCGACACATTTAGTTTTTTTTGTGTTTAAAAGTAGATTGTTAACCGTAAACCAGTTCGTGACTTGAGAAATTGCAGTATTTACGTCGTCAAAGTTGTCCTTATGTCTATCGACTTTAAAAATCAAGGACGTATCATCAGCAAATAGTACAATATCGCAAGTGTTACGGACAAAATATGGCAAATCATTGATGTACACTAGGAACATGAAGGGACCCAAAATGGAGCCTTGAGGGACACCCATTAGTGAGGCTGATCCGGATGACTTCACATCGTTGACACATACTGTTTGAATGCGATTACTGAGGTAGGATGCAATGAGGCCAAGCGCAGTGTCTTTGACTCCATAGTAGCTCAACTTAACTAAAAGCGTCTCGTGCTCAACGCAATCAAATGCCTTAGACAAATCACAGAAAATACCAATAGCATTCTGTGATTTCTCCCACGCGTCGAATATATGTTTTAACAGCACGGCGCCCGCATCAATTGTCGATCGACCTTTAGTAAAACCATACTGCTCGGAGTGAAGAAGTTTATTTGAATTAAAGTGCTGAAGCAGTTGGTTGAGCATAATTTTTTCAAATATCTTGCTGAGTGTTGGCAAAATTGAAATTGGTCTGTAATTATTTGGATCGCTTTTGCTACCCGATTTAAAAAGTGGAATCAATTTACCACATTTCATAAGGTTTGGAAAGGATCCTGAATTTACAGACTCATTAAAAACTAGAGCAAGATATGGTGCAATAACATCAATAATATTGCCGATTATTTTTACGGATATACCCCATAGGTCTCCGGTTTTTTTAAGTTGCAAAGATTTAAATACTTTAATAATATCATATGGGGTCACATGTCTAAACTTAAACAGCACACTGCACTCGGTGACACTATCCTTGAGCAGTTTATGGGCTTCTGTTGGCGAGGAGTTAAGGAAACTAGTAGTGGTGACTGGAATATTTCGAAAAAAATTCTCAAATGTGTTCGCGATTTCTGTTTTGCAGTCAATAATACGGTTGTTAATTTTTAGCTCCAGTTTATTGTCGTCCACTTTATGTTTCCCAATTTCATCGGCGATTATTTCCCAAACTGCTTTAATTTTGTCATCTGAATTTATAATTTTTTGTTTTATATGAAGTGACTTTGCTTGTATGCAGACATTTCTAAATAATTTTGAATAATTTCTGACGTATTTAACAAATGTGGGGGTGTAATTATATTGCTTTTCGGCATACAAGCTAAACAACTTGTTTCTACTTTTATAAATGCCAACAGTAGCCCAGTCACTAAATTTTAGGTTCTTAAACAATTTTTTTTCTACTACTTTAAAGATGGAATTAAATTGAGAATTTAGCAAATCAAAGAAGGTGTTATAGAGTTCATCCGGACCACCCTGTGTAAAATCGAGCGTAGGTAAATTATTTGAAATTTCATGTTTAAATTTCTGTACTTTTTTAGTGGTAATTGGCCTATACTTTATTATTTTAGTTGTATTTTGTTTAGAGCTAGGTATAGATATCATTTGCCCGCAGTGATCAGATCTTAGATGAGTAATGACGGATTTGTTGACAATTTTACAGTCACTGAAAATATTGTCAATACAGGTAGCTGTACTTGCAGTTATCCTTGTAGGTTCAATAAAAATGTTGTCTAAATTGAAACTTTTAAATAAGTTAAGTAATTTCTCAGCTGGAGAAGTGAGATGCAAAATATCTATATTAAAGTCTCCACAGATTAAAATTTTTTTGGATGACTTACATATCCGCCTTAGGGCCTCCTCCATAACATCCTCAAACAGTGCAAGGTCACCTGAAGGAGGTCGGTACACACAAACTATGATGTATCGCTCCAACTCAACACAGGACAGCTCAATAGTGCGTTCAACGGAAAGGTTAACAATGTCTTTTCTTTCTTTACAATTGTTATTGTTACGAGTTATTATTAAAGACCCTCCGCGTATAGCTTTCTTTCTGGAGAACGCACTTGACAGAGAGTAATTCTTAAGATTGAATAATAATTGATAACTATTGAGCCAATGTTCAGTAAGACATAAAATGTCAATATCAAAATTTCTAATAAAAAGCTCAATCTCATGTTCTTTGCCAGGTAAGCCCTGTATATTCTGGTGTACAAGATTAATATTACACGCCTTACCTGTTGTCCTATTACTTAGTTTAAAATATTTTTTCCAACAATTATATTACAATTGTTTGTATCTGGAGTTAAAATACTACTACTCAGATTCATACAATTTGCATCCGGTGTCAAAAGACTGGAATTAGTAAAGTTACTAATATCAATATTCTCAGTACAATATGTACAGTTGCCAATAACATTACAGCTAAAAATAGCTGGGTCCAATATACTGGAATTGGTACTAATATTACTAGCTAAATCAATATTATGGGTACAACATGTACCATTCACAGTTACATCCAAGCTAAAAATAGCTGGGTCTTTTAAAAGGTGTTATAGCGTATGTAAGAATTATTTATTTATTATTGATTTGATATAATTATGACATTTACTTTTACATATTTTTCTAGAAATTGACATTGACATATTTTAAATTTTTGGACATTTTTTTTAAATCCATTACAAGCTAGCCCTTGACTGCGATCTCACCTGATGGTAAGTGATGATGCAGTCTAAGATGGTAGCGGGCTAACTTGTTAGGGGCATGGCAGTTATATTAAACCCATACACCTTCGGTTTCTACACGGCATCGTACCGGAACGCTAAATCGCTTGGCGGCACGTATGAATAATTACTGAAAAATAAACTACTATAATAATAATTGAAGATTGTATCTGTATATTTTTGCACACTGCCACTGGCAGTAAATTGTGAACGGGACTATTTCTATAAAAAAAACTGTTGTTACCCACAAAAAAAAATTATCAATATCAAATTTTTGGAGGAATCTTTTTCTTTTAGGTACGAGGACAAATATTAGATTAAACTAAAATGTTTTTGTTTACTTACAAAAATAATTGATAAATTTGGCAGATGCCGTTTGCATAGTACTGCTTCAGTCTGTCTCACTATTGCTATACACCTCTCATCTGTCAAAAATATCGTCCTAAATTAGACAAAAATTAGCTTAAGTATAGCTAACTTTTCACACACAGATACCACAAAGATGTATGTCCTAACTTTAAAATTTATTTTTAGAAGGCATCGGTCGAATCGTCCCCAACGAAGAGCAAAAAAGAAGAGAAACTAAGTAAGAAGGAAATTGAGAAAGAGAAAAAGGTAGGAAAAATTAATATTATTCCCTTTTTGACAGATAACAACGTAAACAGATTTGTTATTCAATGCTGGTCTAAAACTGTGTGGTGTTTTCTTGTCAAATCAACATGGTCATTATAATTTCTAGGAATGGATAAAAGAAGGATTCACTATTGTCAAAGGAGCAGAGAAGACTAATAATAAGGAAAACAAGAAGAAAGCGGAAGAGGCCAAAGTGCTCGAAGAATTTGAGAGAAAAAGGTAAGTGAGTTTTTGGATAAACTATCAGTATGTTTCTGACGTTAGCTTTTTCATCTTAACAACGTCGATAGAGCGTCTAAACACTGGCAAGGTGATACGGAGTTTAATGTTCTGGTTTTAACGATCAAGTTCGTCTGTACATCTAAGGCCATCGGGAAATTTGCGATCTTTCCATCGACGATATTGAGTTTTTTTACTTCGAATTCAAATTAAATTAGTCTTTAGGTATATTTTACTGACGTTATTTGTATATGTCACCGTAACATTGCTAAAACCGTCAGATTGCAATCTAACGCTTTTTATGACGTTAGATTGTAAACTGTCGACAAATTGTGAACCGTTCAATGTTCTGAGTGTCAAATATTGAAATATTTATTGTATTTACGTTTTCTTGTCTCTTTCTTGTAGGTTAGGTTACGGTTCGACATAAATAATCAGGTAGTGCCCAATAGGGAACTTAGGTTTTATCGGGGTAATATACGTAACGGATTGCAATCTACCGAAAAAATAAATAATTCCGCTAGTCAGATGACAATCTAACTGTTTTCACAATCTTACGGTGACATAATACAAATTAGCTTATTTCAATAATAATAGGTTTAGTGAAATAAGCTAATTTGTATTATTTAGGAATCTTTAGAGTTAGTGTTTTAAATGTAAAATCATACTAATATTATAAATGCGAAAGTGTGTTTGTTTGTTGGCTTGTTCGACACAGCAACGGTTCGACGTGATTTTTGGCATGGATATAGTTTAGGACCTGGAGAGTGACATAGACATAGGCTTTTATCCCGGAAAATTAAGGAGTTCCCGCGGGAATCAAATACTTAATCCACGCGGATGAGGTTTATAAGTGTTAACCGTATTTACTAAGGTTAGCTTATGAAGTTTTAATCCAATTGTGTTGTTATTAATTATGGTGCCAAAAATGTTAATGAACGACTATTACTGCTAAACTGTTTATTCATATTTCTGTTTTACCTAAGATATAAACGTATATCGTAAAAAAAATTCAGTAGTAAAGACATTTTTAAAACAAAAACAAACAAAATAACGTTGTTTTGGTTCAACGATCGAAATCCATCAATGTTTGGGAGTCAATGTCAATTAATTGAAAATGTTTTACAGGAAAGAAGAAGAGAAGTTAGCCACGGAAGAAGAGAAAAAGAAGAAGCAAGTAGACATGGTCACTAAGAAGCAAGTGGTACGTTTTGTCATTATACTAGCCGATGACCGCATATTCTTATCTTGAACCATATTTTATCCTCTAATCAAATGCTATATCTCCGTGACACATTATATATATGTGTCACGGAGATATAGCACCTTGACTGCGATCTCACCTGATGGCATCGTACCGGAACGCTAAATCGCTTGGCGGGGCACGTCTTTGCCGGTAGGGTGGATATAATATTAATACTTCGTTAATATTAATATTATATATATGCGAAAGTGTCCTTTTGTTTATTTGTCTGTCTGTCTGCTACGCTTTCGCGATCCATCATTTCGATCGATTTTGATGAAATTTTGGTGTAGATATAGATATCACAAGGAAGGACATAATATGCTTTTATCGACAAATTATATAATGTCATCTGTATGGATTTAGGTTATTTTTGATTGCGGTGGGAACCCTTTTATTTACAGCAATAAAAAGTGGCATATGTCAGTTCTCGAAATGCTAGTTATGCCGGTTTATACTACATTTTGTCAAAATCGGTTACGTGAATGGGCCGTGAAAGGGAAAATTGACACAACCTATTTGTAAAGCAAGTTTGGATTACCTACCACTACAGCCCATTAACGTCCCACTGCTGGCCTCCACTCTCATAGGAGAGAGGGAATTAATAGCCGGGACCGACGGCTTAACGTGTTCTCCGAGGCACGGGGGTGAAACACAGCCCAACTTCCTAACTCCGGGCTAGTACTGAGAATTTCTAGTCAGAAAAACCCAACACTTATTGTGTCCCGACCCGGGGCTCGAACCCGGGACCTCGTCAGCCGCAGTCAAACATGCTAACCACTAGACCAACGAGGCAGTTACCCGGGACCGTCAACGGGAGGCATTCAACGGGATTACCTACGGATATAATGAATACTGAAACCCGACGTTAATAAATAGATTGGTGGAATATTTTCAAGGACCAACAACGTCAGATAACCGAGGCGTTAGTGAAGCGAGCGCCTTGGTCGGTGTCGAGCCAATCAGTGCCGAGCACCAAAGCCGGGCTCACTCTGTCCGAGATACAACGACTGGAGCGCGAGAAGAAACTGGAGCAGATCAAAGAGCAGCAACACATGATGCATCTCATCGCGCAGCAACAGGCCGCGGTGTTGGCCAGGGAACAGGTGAGTCCCGTCTGGAAATCAACCTAATACCAGTTAGTTTAATTCATAATTCATAATTCATTTTATTGTTCAGAACATGATTCAAGATTTTTCAATCATTTAAGATTGAAATTCGTCCGTACGCCTAACTGGCGGATAATACATTTTATCATGTGTTAGCATTATTGCTGTTTGTCATTATATCTCATGAAATAGGAAGTGTATTTTTTTTTTTTTATTGCGCGATAGGCTTGCGCTTGACGACAATCATGCTTAGTGCAAAGCAATGATGAGGTCTAGGTTGGAACGCGCTTGCCTAGAAGATGCCTATTCACTCTTGCCTTGAAGGAACTTAAGTTATAAGTGGCAGGAAACACGTGCGCTAGCGGTTCGTATCAGAAACGTCGAGCAAAAACGCTTCGTGCGAGCAGATTGGACGTCAACCATATAAGGGTGCCAACGCTCACGGTTTCTATGTAATATAATATGTGTCAATTTGACTCGTTCCATGTCATTCGATTTAATCTGCGGATACGAACGCCATATTGAAAATAGTTAGTATAAATACTAATAAACTAAATATAATATGAGATTATAATAAGTTCAAAATGTTGTTATAGATAAGACTAGGTTAGTGCAAAATTTATTGTAATCTGTTTTGGTTGCCAAATAAATAAATAAAATAAATAAATACGAGTATTTGAACGATACTAATTCAGTCTCTTGCCGGCAGACTCTTGCCGCGATTATTGAATACTTTTGTGTTTAGATCGCATTTTGATTTAGAGCTTAACGATAGCAATCGTGGCCGGATCAAATGAATATTGTGTTTAAGTTTAGCCAACTTTTGTCTAATTACATTAAATCTCTCGTGGAACGTTTAACCATTTACTCGTGCAAGTTCCAAATGAGAGTACAAATATATTAAGTGTCTCATAAATACCTACTTCTGGATTGTCTCTTACACATGCAGCAACTAATATGAAAGCAGAATGGAATGCTCATATAAATGCGAAAGTGTGTCTGTCTTTTTGTCTGCTACACTTTCACAGCCCATCTGTTCAACCGATTTAGATGAAATTTTGGTACAGGGTTAGGTTGTGTCCCGGAGAAGGACATAGGCTACTTTTTATCCCGGAAAATTAAAAAGTTACCGCGGCAACTACCAGGAGGTGGCACATTGACCACAGTTTTAAATTAAGTAGAATACATATGTACCATTTGTAATCGTAATTATACATATATTGTTTTCAAAAAAGCAACCACCGAGTTGTTGATGGTTCTTCTCGGTAATTTCATTCCGAACCAGTGGTAGATTGACTCGACAATCCTAAGCACTTGCTATAAGTTTACTTGAATACAAAATATATATAATTTCCCGCGGGAACCAAAAAAAAACCTCAATTCACGCGGGCAAAGTAGCAGGAATCAGCTAGCTTTTAATAATAATACAATGATGTATTTTTTTACAGGAAATGCAGGCAAATCTGGCTTGGGCGAAGAATAATTTGGCTAATAACGGCATGGGACCGAGTTTAGCGGAGATTCAGGTAACAATACTATTTTTAAGTCAGCCAACTAACTGTTGTATGAATATAACAGGCATGATGACAGTAACCAAGAATCAATGAAATTATGAATTTATCTAGTGAAATAGGATTCATGGATTATAAAAAACGTATTTATTTTTCTATTTCGAGTGAGATTGCTATTTATTTTGATAAAATAAAATTATAAAATACAGCAATCCGCCATAATTGGTTAAAACACCAAGAAGCGAATGACGTCACAATGGTTTGTTTTCGAGCTTTGACAATCACACTATTGCTTACTGCACACTGCACAGAGTACATTGGTAAAAATAATAGTGACGCTGCTGAAATAAGATATTTTTTCGAAATAGTAGATACTTCCGAACATAATCTGACCATTTTTCAAAATCAGTCATCATGCCTATTGTGTCAGAAAACTTTCCGAGGCACGCCTTGCACTGGCAGTGTCAGCATTTCGGTCATTTTGGTCGCTACAGTCTGAATAATTTCTGATGTTTAGGACACAATGTATGGTGCGATCTGCCGTCTCTGCCCCCCGATTGTCCGATTGTCCCCGATCTCTCCGTTTAGGATATCGTACCATACCAGAACGAATGAGAATGGATACACGAAATTAAGCTCTAATGCTGTTATGGTTTATTTTACTTTGACGTCGAACTTTGACGATTTGATCGGCAATTCTTACATAATACAAATACAATATTATAACACACACCTGTCTGTAGAATACATGATGCACCACCACCATCACCACTACAGCCTATTAACGTCCCACTGCTGGGCACATGCCTCCACTCTCATAGGAGATAGGGAATTAGAGCTTAGACCCACCACGCTGCTCCAATGCGGGCGGGCGGGCTTTAACGATTATTATCATGTTAGTGATAATAACCGGGATCGACGGCTTAACGTGCTCTCCGAAGCACGGGGGTGAAACACCGCCAACTTCCAACTCCGGGCTGGCACTGAGAATTTCTTAATTGAAAAACCCAATACCTAACAATTTTTTTGCCCGATCGGGAATCGAACCCAGGACCTCGTGATCCGCAGTCGACTATGCTAACCGCTAGACCAACGAGGCAGTTAGGCAGCAAGGTTTCTCTAACAGCCAGTGTTGTCTATAGGCGGAGACGAGACGGCAATCAGCGGCGGCGGCGGCGGCCGCCACGCACTCCATCGAGGACATCATCCCGCTTCCGCAGCTTCCTACCAACCTGGTGCCTTGGGGCAGCTCCTCCAATGGAGGTATTATACTTAAACATAAGCTGACAGTGGAGAACTTAAACATCTCTCTGCGTCGTATTCCTCATTGCTGAGGATCGTGGCCACTTTCCATTTAATCACATAATGGCAGGGGTCTTCTTGGGTTAATAATGCGGTGGGTTCCCAGGTCCTTCCGCATACGACTCGACTGAGAGTACTGTTTCAAGTTTCAACTCTTAGGATTACTAACTATTTTTTTTAAATCTACTACAAGTTAGCCCTTGAGTGCGATTATTAAGAGAACTTAGTGATAATAACTGGGACCGACGGCTTGTCGTGCTTAAACCACGCGGACGAAGTCGCGGGCATCAGCTAGGTTATAATATACTAGCAGATGCCTGCGACTTCGCCCGCGTGAAATAAGTTTATTAAATTCCCACGGGAACTCCCTAATTTTTCGGGTTAATATATAGCCTATATGACACTCAACAAATAATGTGGCTTTTCATTGGTACCAGAATTTTTAAAATCGGTTCTGTAGATCCAGAGACCAGGGGGTTGTAGGGACAACCTCCCAAAGTCACAAACTTTACCTTAATATTAGTATCTAAGATAGATTACAGTGATACTAAATTTGAATAAAGATTATATGTACTGTTTTATTTAGGCGGATTCTGGGACACTCAGCCCGCCGCATCGAAATCGGAGAAGTTCCAAGAGCCCGCGAAGACTGCCAAGCCAGTGGAGCCCAAGATCAAGAAGAAAGTTACCGTTCCCAATCCCACCACAAGTACTACGACCGCTTCCAATCCCACCTACCCTACCCACCCACCGACCCACCCTGCCAATCCCACTAATACCACCAATCCCACTAATACCACCAATCCTTCTACTACAACAAATTCCAAGCCCAACAACGATTTTGAAGCTTGGTGTGAAACTGTGCTGTCTTCGTGGAAAGCCAGAGTTGACGGTTAGTGTTATTGCTGTGCACCTATTTTTATTTATTTTATTTATTCATGAAACCCATATGTACACTGTTATGTATGTAATATATATAGTGAAAATTGAACAATAATGGTATGGTAGGTAGCTATAAAAAAATTAACAAAAATAGTGTCTAGCTAAGGTTCTTTCAACAACCCGTTATGGGTTATTGAGATATCGAAGTCATATTTTTTAAATTCAAATAAACATATTACCAGTGTTTTTGAATCGTCAAGTTAATCTACCACTGGTTCGGAATGACATTCCTATCGAGAGGAACCAGCAAGAAATTCTGGGGTTGCTCTTTTAAAAAAAAACATTTACAATTACATCAATGTGTAGATACTTAAATAACCGCTGCACTTATATTAGCATTGCTGGAGCAAATCAAATCCATGCTCTTTCATCGTTTACATAATCTTCAACAGTTAAGCTTTTTTCAGGAGCATACTTTTAATGGATTTTATTCAAATTATATTACAGTGATGTCACCGTTAAATTTTAGAAACCGTTAGATTATTATCTAAAAGTTTCTATATCGCGAGATTGTAAACTGTCGAAAGATTGTGAACCGTTTAATGTTCTGATTTTATTCTGATGATCGTAGGTTTTTTGTCTTCCTTGGACCGACCTCACCTCTATAATAAGTTGCATAGAATTATTTCTCTGCATTCTTTAAATCACCATAATTACAAAGATGCACTTAAGAATTGGCTTCTTAAGCAAACATACTCGACTACTGAAGGACTTTTGGAGATTTTAGTTTAAGGGTCAACACAACGTCTTCTCCCGGACAGATTCCCGCTAGATGGCGTTGTTAGGGCTTTTGACAGGTTTTTGATATTTTCGCAAAGTTGCAATGCACTGATTATAAAAATATTAAAATTGCGACAGTACATCAATGCCTATTATTTTATCACATAATTAGTTTACTTTAAAACAGAGCCATTTAGTCAAATAGTCAAATTATAAACATCTGTTATATCGATTACTGTATATACGCAATACCCACGCACACACTGACAATGGTTGTTATCCAAGTTCTGTGGTTCTAACATAAACTACGAATTGTTTACTATAAAATTTAACTAGATGGCATTGAAACAAAAACTGCTGCGTTTTGCTTAGTATTGTTTTTTTATTTATTTCATTCGGATACAAGATAAACTTTCAGCTTTGACTGCAATCTCACATGGTTGATGGTGCCACCATGTGAGATGGCGGTAAGTGATGATGCAGTCTAAGATAGGAGCGGACTAACCTAGAAGGGGTATGGTAGTTTTTATTAAACCCATACTTTATACCCCTTTGATTTCTACATGGCATCGTACCGGAACGCTAATCGCTTGGCGGCACGGCTTTGCCGGTAGGGTGTCTTTGCTGCGGACGGGTGACAACTTACAATAATGTGGCTAGGGTTGCCAACTTTTTTGGAAACAAGCTACTTCAAATTTCAATATACCTACAGAAAACGAACAATTGGCCAATTCTTGAAAACTATTGAAACGATTTTAATGAAACTTGCACTGTTCCCTAAGTTGAAGTAAATGTAAGCCAGTAAAAAAAGATTAGTCGCATATTTTCGAATAAATGCATGGACAAACATACATGACATACAGACTTACATATACATATTATGTTTGGAAGCCCTAATAGATTGTCGTTTATGTGAATACTAGCTGATGCCTGCGACTTCGTCCGCGTGGTTTGAGTTTTAGTTATTCCCGCGGGAACTCCTTAATTTTCCGGGATAAAAAGTAGCCCATGTCACTCTCCAGGTCCTCAACTAACTATACCTATGCCAAAAATAACATCGATCCGTTGCTCCGTTGCGGCGTGATTGAAGGACAAACCAACAAAAAAAAACACTTTCGCATTAATTATAATATTAGTATGATAATATGAAGTATGATTTTGCAGTTCCAATAATATAACACACGAAATATATTATGCGTGTCGAATTGTCTTTTGGAAGTCGGTTAAAAATAGTTTTTATTTGTTCAAAAGTTGTGAAAATATACTAGTTCTGGAAAATTATATAATTAAGTAGGTTTTTTACGAATCCCGTGGCAGCCAAATCGGTAGTGACGTGATTAAGTAACAAACATCTGTAAGATTCCTGGTCAGGTCCCCCGTTGAAGTGATACACATACTTCGCTTTAATTCTTTTTTTTTCTTCTGTTTGCTTGTTTGCGTGATTTCTCCCCGTTTAAGTACTCATTAATGCAATAACTGTCATTTCGGACAGAGTGCCGGCTTATATTTAAATTTTCGAGAGATGTAATAATAAATTAATAATTGGGTAGTACCGAGTACGGGTGGCAAGTGGCAACCCTACTGATGAGGCGTACTGTTGCAAGCCACGCGCAAGAGCGAAATAAGAATACCGCGATATTATAGACCAAGAGGAAACGAAATGTTTTTTTATCTGATTTTATTTATTAGGCACACAACAGATTATGACAAATACAAGTAAAAATGATAATGTACCTACTTATTGATGTGAATGTTATGCCTATACCGAAGTTGAACGATTTATATTAAAATATAAATAGGTAGGTACTTATAATAAAACTGTAACGGGTCCAATTCAGTATATTGAAAAAAAAATTTTTTTTTCTCCATAATCTTTTTAATTTTTTTTCATTTATTTAATTATACTCCATAACTCAGCCAAATCTGAACCGCTGATCTGAAATCGCTTCGCTCGGTCAATTAGAGATAGGTACGGTAGGTACATATTGCATAGGTACTTATCTCATCACTCATGCAGATACTCAAAAAATAAAAACAGGAGGAAATGAACGGAAATTAGTGCCGCTGCCTCCCGGACTATAGAGGCCGCGTTTTTGAATTCAATTCGAATTATCAAAATCAGTAACTAACTTGAATAATGCTCCACTACCTAATTCGAGTCGATTAGTAGGCTACCTAGTTAGTAGTTAGTACTAACGAATAAAACTTTAATTTGAAATTGAGCCATAATTGCAAATTTATGTTATACTAGCCGATGCCCGCGACTTCGTCCGCGTGGAATAAGTTTTTTGGATTCCCGCTAAAACTCCTCAATTCTCCGGGATAAAAAGTAGCCTATGTCACTCTCCAGGTCCTCAACTGTACCCATGCCAAAAATCACGTCGATCCGTTGCTCCGTTGCAGCAGCGTGATTGAAGGACAAACCAACAAACAAACTGACTTTCGCATTTATAATATTAGTATGATGATATTATGAAGTCAAGGACCTTTAGACCAAGGTCCTTGTATGAAGTATGATATGATTTCAATTACCTATACCTCCTAGGTATCAATAAAAAGTTTCAATTTAAACCTAGGTAGGTATAAAGCCGCGGAAAAACGGTAGGTAGGTAAATACCTAAAAACATGAAGGCTATAAACACAGTAGACATTTCATCTATAGGTAAGTAGGTAGGTATACCTACCTATCATACTTTTAATATTATACCTATGGGGGAAAGTAAGTTTGTTTGTTACTCTTTCACGCAAAAACTACTGAACCGATTTGGCTGAAATTTGGAATGGAGATAGCTTATAGCCTGACTTAGAACATACCTAGGCTACATTTTATCCACACGGGCGAAGCCGCTTGCAAAAGCTTGTATGTATAAAAATTATAATCATACTTCATAGGTACTAATATTATAAATGCCAAAGTGTGTTTGTTTCTTGGTTTGTCCTTCAATCAAGCCGCAACAGAGCTACGGATCGAGGTTATTTTTTGCATGGGAATAATAGAGGACCTGGAGTTACATAGGTACCTAGGTAGGCTACTTTTTATCCCAGGAAATCAAAGAGTTCCCGAGGGATTTCAAAAACTCCACGTGAACGAAGTCGCGGGCATCAGCTAGGTAGTTACAAAGTTATCTTTTAAACTCTGAACCGATGTTGATTAAACTTACAATGATCTTTTACTCTTTTCCTAGATTTATTCGACGCATTGGAATATATTTACGTTTCCTATAGGTTGCCTTGTTTATTTGGTTCATTTTGATCTCAACAAATCCAAGTAGGTAGGTATATCGCAACACACAATCCACAATTGGGGGAAGCCCCGTCGCTAACGTCCGCAGGAACTACTTTCTACCTCCCTGCACGTGTCCCCTGGGTCACAGTATTGGTATATAGATACCAATACTGTGCCTGGGTGGTGCTAAACGAGCGACGAACTTGTAGGCGAAATAAGCGTTCTTTTTATGCCTGGATACGATTAAATAGTTTCGATCCCGATATACCACGACCTTCGCCGATCTGTTTTATAGATGAAACCTACTTTTTATTTAATAATAGATAAACACGCCTAAAATAGGTTAATTTGATAACAAACGCGATGGTATAGCATTGGCTACAATAAACTTGTCAAAAAAAAAAATTAAAATTAATTTATTTAAAAATAGCCTGGACCGGATTTTGATAGGCAAACTAATTTAGGCGTATTTATCTATTATTAAATAATAAAAATTGTTTCCAAAAAACCGACTTCCAAAGCCACTGTAGAAATCAAAATTATTTTATACTTTACAATGGCTTTGGAAGTCGGCTTTTTGAAAAGAATTTTTATTTTTAACTTTTTAGTGTACTCTAAATCCCCACGGCTTAGGAGTGCAGTACCCTGCAGCGTTAGAGTTGAGGAGTTAAGACTTGGTTTTAAGTATGAAGTCGTTGCTTGACACCTACAATCTGAATTCACCATTAAAAATCCTAAATCACTATGTTTAAGGAGTTCTGTTCCCTGCAGCATCAGGGTTGAGGAGTTGGCACTTGGGTTTAAGTATGAAGGCGTTGCTTGACACCTAAAATAAGAATTCATCATAAAAAAATCCTAAATTGCTATTTTTAAGGAGTTCTGTACCCTACAGCATCAGGGTTGAGGAGTTGGGACTCAGAGTTGTATTTTATACACGTGACTTGATACCTACTATATTAATTTACCATCAAAATTTCCTAAATGCCTAGTTTTGAGGATTTCATGTAGTACGGTACACCTACAGCATCAGGATTGAGGATTTGGAGTCAGAATTTTTTATGGGACCACATCGGAGCTTCCACTAACCAGTGAAAAAAAATTTTTCAAATCGGTTTAGAAACAACGGAGATATGCACCGACATACATTTAAAAAAAACATACGCGCCGAATTGAACCTCCTCCTTTTTTGGAAGTCGGTTAAAAATAAAAAGTAGGTTTCATCTATTATACAGATCGGTGAAGGTCGTGGTATAGCGGGATCTACTACGAGAATAATTTATCAACAATCCGCGTACTTAGATATGAACCTTCCCCTATCCTATAAAAGTTTATAGCATGTAACAGCGAACTAGTTTTACAGTATAATGATAGATGGCGATCAAATATATTTTTTTGACGCATTATTTAGGCGACACGGGCGACATCTATCAAGACGAATGTAAACTTCACAACTCACACATGCGTAAATCTGACACTTTTTGAATGCCGTTTTTATATTATAAATAATGTAAATATTTGTCTGACATGAAAATTGCGACCATAAAAAGCCCTAAAGAAATGATAAAACAAATTAAAAAAACACAAAAATGTATATATTTCAAGAATAATCGAAAAGAAAAATGTATGAAAGTCGACCTATGCACGTGCGCCTTAATCCCTTCTTACTTAAATTATCACACACATACACACACACAATACTCATTCACACACAACACCCACTCACTCACAACACACATACTCACATTCACACACAACACACAACACCCATAAGTACTCATGCAAACTCAAGCCTACATGCACATGCATTGTTGTAATTTTTCTTGTGTCTCGAGTTGGAAGCCGTGTTTTCCGAGACACAGTTTTAACTAGTTCGGAGAACAGGTGCACAATAATATTTAGAATGTAGGTATGTCAACTATATTAGTTTTATCGTAGTTGTAAGGCTATAAATGTTATTTAGTTGTCCCACACTATATTTATGAAATAAACTTATCTTTGATCTTTATCTGATTAATTTTTGAAATATTTGACCGAGCGAAGCGAAGGTCTCTGAGTCTACTTGAGTGAATTTGCACTTGTCCGTCCGTCCGTCCGTCTGTCAGAGCCTTATAACTTCTGAATACCTGAACGTAATTACTTCGGGTTTCGGCTGGCCTCGGTGAGTTGCCCTGGTCTGGCCTGGTGGGAGGCTTCGGCCGTGGCAGTTACCAGTTACCACCCTACCAGCAAAGACGTGCCGTCAAGCGATTTAGCGTTCCGGTACGATGCCGTGTAGAAACCGATTAGGGGTATGGGTTAAATATACATGCCATTCCCCTAACAGGTTAGACCGCTAACATCTTAGACTGCATCTTTACTGACTATCAGGTGGGATCGCAGTCAAAGGCTAACTTGTTGTGAATAAAAAAAAAGCCGAAATTGCCATACGATTATTTCATTTATTTATTTTATTTTATTGAAAAGGTACACAACAGGTTGCAACCAAAACATCGAAAAATATAAGAAATACAGTACAGGATTCAAGTAACAACCCTAAGTATGTGTACACAACATACCTAGATAGAAAATTAAATATAGGCAAATTCAAATTAGTAGGTATAGTTAACATTAATATTGTTTTAAAATTAAAAATTAAAGTGCAGTTTTAATATACAATAGTCAAAATTTAAAATGAAATAAGTACAGTGGTCAATGTCAAAAAGAAACAAGTTGCTTGAAAAATAAGTTTTTATATAGATAAATAAATAAATATCCGTCTGTCAGAGCCTTATAACTTCGGAATTACTGAACGAAATGGGGGGCTTTCTAAGTGGAGATTTTCTAACGTCCAAAGTTGACAGAACTCTCAATTTTCTGAAAGGCTGAGCCTTTGAACTTGATAAATTATTTGAATTATATCCTGTACTTGAACAAATACTAAAATTAGATAAATATTATAAGGAAACGAAATTATTTAATTTTTAATGAGCTTAGTATTTTTAACAGAACTTCACAATTATGTCAATAGATGGCGCTAATGTTAAAAGTTAAATATTACAAAATATAGTTAAAACTATGGATACTGTGAGGTCTCAGTTCGGGGCGAACCACTGGTTATTTTATTTACGTTTTCTTGTCTCTTTCTTGTCACCATATTTACTCTGCATTCAACTCGCGCGCGAACTATAGGTTAGGTTAGGGTTTGACATAAACATTCAGGTACATGGTGGGAACCAAAGTGCCCTAAGGGCACTTCGGTTCTATCGGGTTAATATACCTTACTGAAAATTTACTGAAAAATAATGCGTTAAATTGTAAGCAGTGTGTTACGGTTCACAATCTTTCGACAGTTTACAATCTATCGAGATAAAAAGCGTTAGATTACAATCTAACGGTTTTTACAATTTTACGGTGACACATAGATAGATAACCGACGGCTTATAATAACATTCATTCCGAGGCACCTAGGAAAATAACCTTCAATGTCGGTCACCCATCCAGTTACCGACTCGGATCAAGCTTTGGGATTGCTAAGTTGCTTAGCAATCCCAATCGACTTATATGCGTTGTTACAACCAGGCCAGTCACCCCTCTTGAGGTACCTAACTACCTACCTATGGAACTATAAAAATCATAGAGAGGAGAGAATATTTCGTCATTTTCACTATCGTGAAATAGATGGCGCCACACGACTTCTGCACCGCGCTATGCTTGTCGGTATTTCATGTTATATCAGGATTGTATTGAGTGCTAATTTGTATTATTACCATTTAAATCAAAAAATTTTTGGCAGTGCATTTTACGCGTTTGCGTAGTAGCACTTAACAAAAACTAGCGGCAATTTGCCATAAAATTGACTAAAATAGTCAAAAATACGCAAAAATCATAAGAATCAAATTGTATGTTCAGAATTTTCCGCCTTACGTTCGATTACTTTCAAAATTTCAAGTCTGTATCATACTAATATTATAAATGCGAAAGTCAGTTTGTTTGTTGGTTTGTCTTTCAATCACGCTGCAACGGAGCAACGGATCGACATGATTTTTGGCATGGGTATAGTTGAGGACCTGGAGAGTGACATAGGCTACTTTTTATCCCGGAAAATTGAGGAGTTCCTGCGGGAATCCAAAAAACCTTATTCCAAGCGGACGAATTCGCGGGCATCAGCTAGTGCTTTATAGTTCCTAAGATATTGTGATTAGTAAGTGAACTAACTTGTAGTGGATAAAAAAAAAAGAATCAGTGAATGAGTGGTATTTCGCTTTTATATATATAGACTAGAGGTCGCCTGCGACCTCGTCCGCGTACAATTTCTGATTTCGTCTGAGATTATGAAATTTTCCCGTTGCAATAGGCCTTTAAATAGAGACTATTATATAGCTTATACAGGTTTTTATTATTTAATAATAATAACTTAAATACCGATTTTCATGCCTCTAATCCCTTCTAACTTCTAATCTTGGGGTGTATTTTCTCAAAACATTTTCTTAGCTGATGTCTACGCCATAGAAGGATCCTTCCAAATTCTAAGTTTTTATGCTTTATAGTTCCTGAGATATCGTGATTAGTCAGTTAGTCAGTGAGTGAGATATATATATATATCAGTGTCATTAAGCCTAGTGTAACCCAGTTAGACTTGTACTTGGAGAACACTGTAATTTTCGTTTTTCTAGGTCTAAAAATAAAATAAATGCTCTAAAACGAATAGCTCTATGTGAAATTCCAGCTGTCTAATTACTTCGGGCTTCGGCTGGCCTCGGTGAGTTGCACTGTCTGGCCTGCTGGGAGGCTTCGGCCGTGGCAGTTACCAGTTACCACCCTACCAGCAAAGACGTGCCGTCAAGCGATTTAGCGTTCCGGTGCGATGCCGTGTAGAAACCGATTAGGGGTAATGATATGGGTTAAATATAATTGCCATTCCCCTAACAGGTCAGCCCGCTAACATCTTAGACTGCATCTTTACTGATTATCAGGTGGGATTGTAGTCAAGGGCTAACTTGTAGTGAATAAAAAAAATGCCGAAATTGCCATAAGATTATTTCATTTATTTATTTTATTTTATTGAAAAGGTACACAACAGTTTGCAACCAAAACATCGACAAAGTATAAGAAATACAGTACAGGATTCGAGTAACAACCCTAAGTATGTGTACACAACATAGATAGAAAATTAAATATAGGCAAATTCAAATTATAATTAGTAGGTATAGTTAACATTAATATTATTTTAAAATTAAAAATTAAAGTGCAGTTTTAATATACAATAGTCAAAATTTAAAATAAAATAAGTACAGTGGTCAATGTCAAAAAGAAACAAGTTGCTTGAATATAAAGTCGGAAAAAGTGTATGAATAAGTTTTTATATAGATAAATAAATAAATAAATCTTTATTGGGAATTACCATACACAGTGAAGATACAAATACAAAGTTACTAGTAGAAAAGAAAAAATAAAATACCTAACTTGTGAACTAGACTGACAAAATAATTCCAAGAAGGGCATCGGCTCAGCGTAATGCTGTTATGTAGAATAGGTGTAGATTATTATATAGGCGGCACATACAAACAATGGGATTGAAGAATAGGTAAAGAAGGCAAACAAGAGGTATTATTTTTGTGGGCACTAAGGGTGAAAGGTCTAGGATTTCTTGATCGGAAGTTATAATATATATTGATCAGTGAGAGTAAAACGGGAGAATCTATTTTGGAATGAATAATCTTATGTATTATTTTTAAATAAAAAAAAAAAACCGCCTTCAAAACCTAAAAAGCAAAAAATTATTGGATATTTTTTGGATGGATACATATTATTATTTCTACCCACTATGTAGAAGTCGGGCGAGCCTTGCGTCAACTTTGCTTATCCTTGTTATACCCGCCCGACTTCAACATAGTGGGTACAAATAATAATATGTAAATATATCCAATTATTTTTTGCTTTTTAGTTTTTGAAGGCGGTTTTTTTTAATTTAAAAATAATTTTATTGTTTGCTTTTTAGTGCTGTAAATATATAAAAAAAAAAATTGGTTCTCGAAAGGTAGACAGACCTGTACCTAATAACTATCTGGGTTCGTGTCCTTATAAAATTTAAGTTCCTTTGATTTCCCCAGGATTCCATCATCAGACCCTATGACCATGGGACCACCTGGAAAGTATACCCTTTCAAAAAAAAAAAGAATTTTCCAAATCGGTCCAGGCGTCTTCGAGTAATCGGGGAACATCTGTCTTCGAAGATCTTCATCAGATCTTCACCAAATTTATATGGGACCACCTTGGAAGTATAATACCCTTTCAAACAAAAAAAGAATTTTCAAAATCGGTCCAAGGGTCTTCGAGTAATCGGGGCACATACATAAGATTCCGACGAATTGAGAACCTCCTCCTTTTTTTTAATTGGGTTAAAAATTATCAAATGAGAATACTTTCGACTGAAAGGCTTTATTCAAGCTTCAATGATTGCAGTGCCGACCTTCGTGGGTTTCTTGAGGGACATCGAGTCACCGTACGAAGTGCAAGAATACGTCAAGTGCTATTTGGGCGATTCCAAGGACTCTGGTGACTTCGTGAGGCAGTTCCTTGAGAAAAGGTTTGTTGACAAACCCGGCTGAGTTTGTTGTGGGCTCTTCTCAGACCAGGGCGCGTTTGGAACTAGTAGCTTTAGTTTTAAGATACCGTAGTTAATTATCACCGTCACGTCTTATACTTTGGAAGCATGACGTTCAGAAGGAGTACTTTGTACTACTATTTTGGATAAATATGTTTTGAGTTTGAGTTTGACACATTGTTATCTTTTAACGACCTCCCTCGCTCAATGGCGAGCGCTGTCTTATTTTGTTGTTTTGCGAATGAGATGATCTGAGCCTATACTGTCAAACAGAATCGATACTATCCATATCCATCCATTATTGAGGGTCGTGACCCCTTTCCATTAATCAAATAATGGGAAAATAATGCGGCGGGTTCCCGTGTCTTTATTTTCCCAAGGTAACTCCTACCATTATTTGATTAATGGAAAGGGGTCATGGCCCTCAATAATTAATGTAAAGGGGTCACGGTTTCCGCGTCCTTCCGCATAATAATATCCATTCATACTAATGTTGTGGAAGTGTGTCTGTCTGCTACGCTTTCACAGTCCATCTGTTCAACCGATTTCGATGAGATTTGGTACCGGGATAGGTTGTATATCTTGGGGAAGAGGACGTAGGTTACTTTTTATCCCGGAAAAGTACTTTCTCGTTATACTTTTTATCCTCGTGAATGTAGTTTGTTATTGGGTGGCAGGGCCAAGATGATCCGCGAATGGAAGGGAACGGTGACGCCTTCGGATGACCTCTGCTCCCCAGCGATGGCCGTCAACCCGCGCCCGCAGCCCTCCGAATATCAGGAAGTTAAGGTGAGACACGCGACACCCACCTGTGCGGCCAAGTGGCCGGTTGACAACTATTCCAATTGATTATTTTCTCTCTCTCTGCGTCATATTCCTCGTTGCTGAGGATCGTGACCATTTTCCATTAATCATAATGGCAGAAAGAAAACCCTATCTTGGGATAATAATGCGGTGGGCTCCCAGGTCCAATCGCATACGACTCGAGTCTAGTGATGTGCTGGATATCCGTATCCGTATCCGCGGATATCCGAGGGATAAGAAAGATCTGTATCCCTATCCGTTACTATTTTTGACGGATCTTTTACCTTATTAATTTTCAATATATATACACAATTTTCATACAACTACTACAAAATTTTACAGAGATAGGTTACATCCCGGGAAAGGACATAGGCTACTTTTTATCCCGGAAAATTTAGGTGTTCCCGCGGGAATTAAAAAAAACATTAATCCACGAGGACGAAGTCGCGGGCGTCATCTAGTATGATTACAAAAATGGCCCAATTTCCGTATCTGTGCCGGTTTTCAGGGTAAAGGCAAGAAGTCGAAAAAGAACAAAATGCTCAAAGTGGACGCTCGTATCCTCGGTTTCTCCGTGACGGCTTCCGAGGACCGGATCAATGTGGGCGACATTGACACCGCGTAAACCCCGCCATTGTGATATCCGCCGGAGGTGTTGTGACTGTTGTGACTGTTGTACTGGACAAATGGAATGCGGTGTAACGACGGCCGCTGGTATCCAACGCCCGTCGCCGCCTCGCATGCCGCGTGCCGCATGCCGCAATCCAAGCCGAACCGCTCCTCTGACTCTGCCGTTCGATCAATACTGATGATATTTACATGACGTCATCACACGTTAAACGAGTTGACAACACAACTTCATATAATATACAATCAGACTGTAGAAGAACAAGACGGACTTTCCAATCGAAAAATTCTTGGAATCTATATAGAAAAAAAATCTAAAAATTTTAACTTATAAATAGCCTGGTCAGTATTTTTAAGGCAACCTATTTTTGGCATATTTATCTAATATTAAATAAAAATACTAAACGATATTATATACCCTGTGATACGTCAAGGCACGAGCGGTTCGATTTTGATGACTTCGCACGGTCCAATTACTTTAATTGATTATAATTATTTGTAAGTATTATGTAATGAAATAAAGTATGCGTAATATATAATTATGTAGCAAGTGCAAAATAGAAAATTATACACGTTATTATTATTATATTATGCATTCTCAACTTTGTATTATTAATATATACCGTTCAAGTAATGAATTTTTTGATACAGTTGCTCAAAAAGTGGCGTATTGCAGGGACGTATAGCGTTCGGGAAGTGGGCTATTACATACTCGTGCTTTTTTTTTACCTTTCCCGAACTCGTGCGTTCTCTTTCCCAACTGTCAAAATAATGTCTATTAAAAAGAAAAACCAACCATGAAGTTTTTACTAAAAAAATCATAGAAGTTTTTATGAGTCATGCAAATACGTATATTTCTAAAAAGAAGCTAATAATATGTTTCAATATCAGATTTAATGATTTGATTGAATGAGTTTGGTTAGGTTTCATTTCATTTCATCTCATTAAATTTCATTTTCATTTCATATCAATAAAAAAATTCTACTGAAGACTTGGCTGTATGGGCATAGTTCCCTTTGCCTACCAGAATGGGCGAAGAAAAAAAAACTCTGCTTATATTCTACGGTTGGCGCCATTTTTCAGAAATTTTCTTTGCGAGTTGAGTTGTTTGTTGCACGAAATCAATAATTTCGACCCTAATTTTTTTGAATTAACACCACCGGAACTCAGTATTATTGCACAAAATGCTTCGGAGAACATTTTACCGGAAAAGTCAAAAAGTCGCTACATATCTACATACGACGAAAATAAATGTTAAGTTAGTTGAGTTTATTGTGTTTTTATTATTTTATTAAATTGCTTAATTTTTTCGCAACTGTATTAAAAATAGTCGTTCATTACACGTGCGGAACCGTCATTGCAACTTGTTCCGACTGTCAACCCTCGCCTTCGGCTGCGCCTCGGCTCGGGTAGACATTTGTCGGAACTCTTTGCAATGACAGCCTTTCCACACTTGTAATGAAATATACTATTTACTTTTTATTAATGCTTGATATTTAAATGTTGTATCGTATTGTATGTCCGTAGTTTACCTTTGACTTTTATTATTGCAATAATGATTCCTTTTAAACAAACCTAGTACAATTAATAGCAAACTAGAGAGTTTTAATTATTGTAATAATTATTGGAACAAATTAAGAGATTATACTCTGGGTATATTGCAGTGGAATAAGCCGTCACTGTAAAATTGTGATATACCTGATAATTGTTGCAGTAAGGTTCAATTTCAAACAATTGTTAAATGAAAAAAAGTACTGGCCAACTGCATGACTTTACACATTATGCAGTGGTCATAAAGTTCAGTTTCGCATCGCGACATTTTGGTTCTCCTGCGGTATGCCTACGTACTAGTTTATCTACATACATAATATGCTCGAGTGTGTGTAGAAGATTTAACGAGAAATAATGCAATCAATTAACTAATTGAAAATATTTTACGTGTACATAATATTATATAGCATTTGTTAATTTATTATAATTTTGTTTTGTCCTTTAAACACAGTAAAGCTATGTTCAAATATTCAATAAAATAAAATAAATATAAATAAATAAAATAAAAGAATAAATTATGAGTGAAATTAATCTTTTAAAGATTTTAAAAATACTTCTTCGTTTTTGTACTTTTTGTTCCTGAAGTTTGAAAACTGGTTTTTAACCTTGTAAAAAAAGATTCGCTTTTTTAACGTTAGTAAGTATTGTACAAAAATAATAATTGTAAAATACTTTATGCTCGTCTCATTCATATCATTTGTTTTAAAATATCATAATCCTTGAATCTTAAAAATCATACTTCACTACTTGAATTCGAGATTTTAACATCTTGCTTTTACTATATTTATGTTTTAATATGAATTTACGATTTTTTTTAACTTATTCGCTACTTCGAACTGAATTATTCGTTATTTAAACTGATGATTAATAATAATTAATGGATTGTAATTTACTTTTTAAGATGTTTTCGAGCCTGTCTGTTTGTGCACTGAAACATAAATTTTAAATCTAATCAGCCACTCGAGTGAGCCAATTACAAATTTAATTGAAACTAAGCTTAAAGCTAATACTGATACAGTAATTTATTCAGTGGCATCACTAAAGCGCGTTACTCCCTTTGGCGCGCCTCGCTAGACACGGCTGTGCCGAGTACCTAGTACCTACTGCCGACTGCCGACTGCCGAGACGATTGTGTAAAGCACCTTTAACACTAACAATTACTATGATTACCTTACCCTAGTCCCTAATGTGTAGGGTTCCTCAAATACAATATGACACATGTTATTTTACATTTATAATAATAATTTTTATTATTATTTATAATGATTAATGTTCAGTTAGATATAATTTTATAGCCGTATCTGTAATTAGCTTAAAATAATGTTTTTAATTATTAATTAATTAATTTCAATCGATTTAAGGATTTTTGTTAGCGTTTTACGTATATTATAAAATATTTGTGTAACCATTATACCTTGTCCCTCCTCCGGGTCTTTTATTAGTGCAATAGGGGTGATGACAACTCAATCAAATCAGCAACTCTTTATCCAACTTAAAAACTCACTTCTAGTATGGAAGTTGTATGAAATTCACTGTTGTGACGTCATCAAATTTCAACGCACTTTTTGTCTTTAATCTATATTTTAAAATGGTTATCAAACTTAAAATTAACCGAGGATGTGAATTTTAGGTCTTTCGGAATACCCTTTATTTAATAAATCTGTTAGAAATTATTTATTTTTGATATAGGCATCATCGCTATTATCAAACGGCGTTTACACATTGGCCGGCAACGGTTAGTGTGTAGATCACCAGAGGGGTGATTACAACATGCGATAAAATGACATGCTGCAAATGCAAATACATACATATATATTTAATTTGCGGCCTTGAGCAGTCTTATGAGACGACATTGTACCATAGGATCGGATAATTAAGCTGCGACCATCTGCCGACGATTCTTGCGACATTTTTACGTATTGTTTCTTGCGGCTGTATGGCCACACGGCACTGCATTGTGTAAGTTAAGCTTTACAAAAGTCGATTGTCGAGTTTGTAACAACCTTTTTTCATTAGCCTGCATGATAATGATAATATCGTAGCTGACACACGATAAACGTACATTTATCAGCGACGATATATTTTAATATCGTGTCTGTCAGTGTTAAAGGTAGCTGTCGTGGAATTCCTATATTTGATGACTCTTTGAACACTCTAATTTATCTTTTTTTTAAATATTAAATATGTTCTTGTTATTACATTTATATATTAAACTAGTATTTCGCCCTGGATGTGGTTAGACTTACAAGTAGTGCAGACTTGTAGTCACTTCAATATTCGCCATATTATATTTTCTATGGAAAAATAAATTCCGCCATCTTGAATTTTTTTCCTGTTCATCAAGTAGACATCCTCCTAGAGAAGTGGGTCCTGATCATCTTTTGCCAAGAAACCACTCTTCCATCTTTTATACTTTCTGAGATAGACACCAAATAAATTTGTATGGCAGCCATCTTAAATCCGCCGTATTGAATTTTTTCTCAGCTCATTGTCTATTGGATGAAGTTTCGAATGACATTTGGTCGAGCACCGCCACCTATCTTCAATGCTTCGATCGGTTCGTTCCGGCAAATCGGCAACCATCTTGTTTTTCCGAAATATCATAATTTTTCCCTATTCCCATCCCCGTTTCGGATCTGTGACGCCGCGGTTCGAGGTCGAAACATCTAAAATTTTAATGCACTAGCTCGGCCGCCATCTTGTTTTTCCATTTTTCTTATTGATCGTTTCCTAATTTCTTCAATCATTGCGAGTTGTAACGACATCGGTTGGAAAACAAAAAGTTACAAAAAGCACGTCGGCCGCCATCTTGCTTTTCCGATATGTCATAATTTTTCCCTACTCCCACCCCGCACCCGGACACATCTCCCGTACATCATTGTATCATTTTTTGTCTCTTTCTAGGAGAACAATTATGTCAATGAATAAGTCAGTGAGTGAGTGAGTGGTAATCGAGATATGTTCAGTATAAAATAACTACAAGATGATGCCCGCGTCCCCACCCGTGTGACAAGTTATTAAGGAATTCTGAGTTGTGATGAATATATTCGTGAGTTCCAGAGGAAAATCTATGCTGTATACAAAATACCAGAAACTCTTCGACAAATCCAAACCAGCATTTTGCCTCCCACAGAAAGTGCCAACAGAAAAATATTATAATGCGCAGAGAGACAAAGAGATAAATGATTTTGAAGAATATCTAATGGTTTATGTGAAGGACCAATTTTGGAATGTTTTGCAGAAATCATACCTCCTGCTTCAACGCCCTTCTTCTTCTTTCTACTGGACAGGTTTCCGCACTTAAACCTCCAGTTGGAGGTCTGTTGGGCGTGTGTTGCCCCTCCCCGCCGGAGTCTTCACTCCAGCCATCCGAGCTCGCTCCAGACTGAAGCCTAGAAGACCGCCCAGGTTGTCTAGGGCCTCTCGTAGCGAGGTTTGAGATCCAAGGTGTCGCTCTCGTTGGTCTGTGACGCCTGTGCATTCACCCTTTAGAGATTACAGAAACGATAGAGATTACTACAATCAAAGTGAAGCGGAAAATTCAGTTCTGAATTATAACACATGTAAATAAAGCTACTAACATTATCAATAATCAAGAACAATGAGAGACTTAAGATTACAGGATTACAAAAAAACTTGGCTTGCAAACTCCAATTAAGATTAATCATCGAGCTCTGAGTATGTACTTGCAGCTTGCAGCTTTGACGACCTCCGTGGCGCAGTGTTGAACGCTGTTGTCTTAACGTGCGGAGGTGCCGGGTTCTACCGGCAGGGTCAATTCGGGAATTTATAATATCATCCATACTCCATACTCCTCTGGAACTCAGAATAGGCATAAGAGGCACACCGCACGAGTGGTTTAAATCTTACTTAGAAAACCGTGAACAGTACGTTGACATTGAATATTTTGACCAAAAAACGGGACTAGTTAGCTATATAAGATCGGACGTAACAACCAATGCGTTTTGATTGCGTTGCGTTTGATGTGTTTGCATTATATAGACAGAGGGCACTGTCAGATTTTTTTTGTTTAAAAATCCCTTGATCCCAGTTATCCCTGGTTGTGCTGTGTTGTTCTTGTGCTGCCATCTCGTCCACGACATATTTATTATATTTATGATTTCAATTTGCAAATTTACTTAAAACTTAACCAACATAAAAGTGTCCAAAATAATAATTTCTAATTTTCACTTTGTTCTCCCACATTAATCGTTTCAATATTGATATTTAATAACATTTAACGGACCAGCCTGGCAATCCAAAGAGGTGCTTATAGCGCCAGTGTCTTTAGCATCATGCCCATCAATGATATAATATGGACGGTTTAATTTTAAAAATAAAATAACATAATTTATGTAGTTTTTATTTTTTGTTAATATTTTACTTAGGGTAAATAACTATTCTTATTATTTACTAGCTGATGCCCGCGACTTTGTCCGCATGGAATGAAGTTTTAGATTGCCTTGGGAACGCTTTTATTTTCCAGGAGGATAAAAAGTAGCCTATGTGTTTTTCCAGACAATCTGTCTTTGTGCCAAATTTCATCCAGGTCTGTTCAGCCGTTCTGGCGTGATTGAGTAACAAACATCCATCCATCCATTCAAACTTTCGCATTCATTCCAATTTCATCCAATCAAATGGATCCATCCATTTAAATTTGCAAACCCGCATTGGAGCAACGTGGTAGGTCGAAGCTCAAATTCTCTCTCTCCTATGAGAGAGGAGGCTAGTGCCCAGCAGTGGGACGTTAATGGGCTGTAGTGGTGGAGGTGAACATAAAATGTTCATAACGTTTGTCACTTGAAATGAAAATAGTGATTTAATAATTAATTAAAATTTTAATACAATCTTATTACTTTCGACAAAAGAAAACTTTCGGCAGTACAATTGAAAAACTAGGTAATTCATGAGGCAAAATGTACTTCTTCGAAAAATTATCTCAAACTTGCAAATTATCTCGGATAGAAAACTAGAGTGGTCAAAGAGCAATACTCACCAAATATACTTTGTAGAAGTCCACGGCAGTAGCTCCATACATATTCAGTGCTCCGAAATTGGCTTCTATGTATATTGTCTGTTAATGAAAAAACGCTAAAAAGTCACCCTTATGCGGGCTCATTCGCAACACCGCCCCTTCGGTTTAAAGACAACTAAATAAGTTTCTTAAATACTAATCACACAATTATGAATGAAATGAAATTCTTAATAATAAAAATTAACACATTTAATAAACTCATAATGGACGACATGGAAGGTTCTTCACTAGTTGCAAACTGTTCCATCAGGCTTATGGCAGAGTTGCAATAACTAATGGCTGAGTTAAATGCGAACGACAGGTTTGTTTCCGCTCGAGGCTTTGAGCTGTCACCTGGAGATCTGTAGAGCTTGGTTCCATAATCATATAGGTAAACAGATTCCCTACTGAGCACGATACTCCTATCGGAACGAGAAGGGTTTGGCCACACTCCACCACGCTGGCCAAGTGCGGATTGGATCGCATACCTTCGAGAACATTATGAAGACCTCCCCAACGGTCAAGAAAATATTGCGAGGAAGCCTGTTTGCTGGAGAGTTCAATATTCCAGTGCAGTTTTTCATAATGCTTTCTTCTACCGCTAAGTCTATAAGCTCTCAAAGGTGTGTGATTACTTACAATCCGCGCTCGGCCAGCGAGTTGGACTGTGGCCAAACTCTTGTTCATCCGAGATCGTGCTCGGTAGCGGGCCAGTGGGTTGAGATGAAAGTCGCAAACACAAAGTAAGATATTCTGAAGATCTCTGTAAACCTCAGGGCCTCTGTGTCTTCTTGTATGCATTTACTGAATTTAGTCTTTCTCACGAATATATTAATTAGAAGTTTAAAATCAGCAAGCCCAATGTGCAAGAGAAATGTATTAAAGTGTCACATTTGATATTGTAGCTTTAGCTGATTTTATTGTTGACAATCTCTAAACTAAATTGGCATAATATGTAGATCTAGTGTTTTCAGTTTAAAAGATTGTGTTCATCAGATTTAGCCATACTGTTGTGTTAGTTTGTAGGTATATCGATGAATGTTGCAAATATATAATATTCATGTATACAATGCGATCAAGTTAAGTTTAAATACTTTAGTATATATATAATTATAATATGAACGAAAATTAATTTCACTCGGTAAATGTAGGTATGCATGCACGCATTATTTTTGTACGTTATTTTACTAAGTGTTTATTAAATTAAAATATACTGATAGTATAAGAACGAAGGTACGACATGTCGGAAAACAATTTTATTCCGACTTTGATCACATAGTACCAAGTGCCCTTTAACTATATAGTCATGTATTGAGTCATCGTGAGAAAGTATAAATTGCGCGTTTTTAAATTTAAATAAATAATAATTGTCTGTTTCATCGTATTATGTATATGTTTCTCACTAAACCAGATAGATGTAAGTAGCACTGGATGTATCCTTTTGACTTGTTTGCTATACTAGTCGCAATATATGACTGCACCTGTCCGACAATATAACGCGTGAGTAGAGTGAGAGGGTATAATATGACGCATTTCGTACTTAGAGGTCTTACGGTAACGCGTACTGATGTGTGTATATGTCACCGTAAGATTGTAAAAACCGTTAGATTATAATCTAACGGTTTTTCTCCCAACCTCAATTTCCCAACCTAGACCTCATCATTGCTTTGCACTAAGCATGATTGTCGTCAAGCGCAAGCCTATCACGCAAAAAAAAATGTATGCAGAAGCGAGCACAAGGGTTCGGTCAGAAGCTGGCGTTACAGACAGGTTCAATGTGGAAGTGGGCTTGCACAAGGGATCGGCTTTAAGTCCTTATCTGTTTCTCCTGGTAATGAATGCCCTAACATCAGACATACAGGAGCAGGCACCCTGGTGCATGATGTTCGCTGACGGCATTGTGCTTGTCGGGGAAGAGGCGTCCGAGGTCCAGAGCAGACTGGGAAAATGGCAAGAGAGATTGGAGAGTGTTGGCCTGAGGATCAGCCGAACGAAGACAGAACATCTGTTCTGTGACTTCGGTGGCCCCTCGCGTTTCTATGAAATTGCCTTAGATGGTGTATCCCTACCGGTCTGTTCCGATTTCCGGTACCTTGGTTCGCTCTTTCAAAACGACGGCAATATTGACCGAGATGTGAACAAAAGAATGAATGTGGGATGGATGAAATGGCGACAAGTCTCAGGTGTTATATGCGACCCACGAATGCCCCTTAAACTAAAAGGGAAAATATATAAGACAGTCGTTAGACCTGTAGCTATATGGTTCAGAATGTTGGGCGGTGAAAGGGACGGACAATAGAAAAGTACATGCGACTGAAATGCGATTGTTGAGATGGATGTGTGGTGTGACTAGAATGGATAAGATTAGGAATCAAATCAAATCAAATCAAATATTTTTTTATTCAAATAAACTTTTACAAGTACTTTTGAATCGTCAAGTGAATCTACCACTGGTTCGGAATGCCATTCCTACCGAGAAGAACCAGCAAGAAACTCGGTGGTTGCTCTTTTTAAATAATTCATTTACAATTACTATATCAATGTGTACATAAGTAACCGCTGTCCCTAGCATTGCTGGAGCGATCAAATCCATGCTCCTCTATCATTTACATAATCTTCAACAGTATAATAAGCTTTTTTCAGGAGCATACTTTTAATGGATTTCTTAAATTTGTTTATTCAATTCATGTCAAAGACGGGCAGACAGAAAGTAGCCCCATTCCCGCCGGTGGCACCCGTTCACGAGCATGACGCATGATCCAGCCATTGCTTCGCTCGACCATATTTGAGGGAACGCAACAATGAATATATAAGGGGAAGTCTGAAAGTAGCGCCAGTGAAAGAAAAGATGAGGAGTGATAGGTTAGCATGGTATGGGCATGTAATGCGGAGGGAAGAAAGGCATATTACGAGAAGAATGATAGATATGCATGTGGAAGGAAAAAAGAGTAGAGAGAGACCAAAGAAAAGATGGATGGATTGTGTGAAAGAGGATATGAGTATAAAAATGGTGAATGAGAGGTTGACGGATAAGTGAGTGGAAGAAGAAAACATGTTGTGCCGACCCCACGTATAGCGTGGGAAAAGGGCAAGAAGAAGAAGAAGAGTCTTATATACTATAATATATTTGGCGATGGATGGTTTCTAACTTTCTAATTCTATGACCTGACGGATTCATGTACTGTACTGCTGTATATAAATTATATATTTTAATACACACATTCATTTAAACGTATGTGTATGTTTATAAAACAAAAAAAAATGTTGAGCAAAGATAAATATTAATGTGTCAACAGAGAATAGTTGCCATTCGAGATAAATTCAAACAATCAATTATCAAACGAATAACGCGAATCTGGTTCAAAATAGTTCCAAATATTAACACAAGACTTAATAAGTAGTTGACCTGCAGTGAGATTTTGCGATTTGTATAACTAAACTGATTTAAAATAATACCTATGTAGTTTCAAATATTAACACAAAACCTAAGATTTGTCGCACGTACAGTAGTATTTATTTCATAACGTTTAAATCAAAACATGATTGACCCTAATGCAGCGAGATTTTGCGATTTGTAATCTGAATGTTTATTCATATCTGCGGCTATACACAAGACAGCTTCAAGCAGTCGAGTCCGATTTCTTCAAGCTGCGACTGCGTAGCGACCTAAAATTTTACTTTCGTTTGTCACACACGAGATCGATCGCTCGAGCAGTCGCGACCGCTGTAAGCAGTCGGCTGTATTTGACGGTTGAGTTGGATCTTGCCGTCAATTCAAAATTCAGAAAAGTGAAAATAATTCTAGCAGTCATAGCAAAACTTGTTGAGATCTGCATTTGACATTGTAACATTTGAATGCACTGGCGTACTCAATGAGGGCTACCGTTTTTATGCTCACTAGTTGGCGCCACTGGCGAGTAAGGTCCTTAGTATAGCTGTAAATTCGGTAAACAAGCATACTTTTGACAAAAAATACATTTTTAATTAGTAAGCACACAGGATCCAAGTACATAATGTACTAAGTTCTGAATTCTTCTTCGTTCAACCCGCTTAATTTTACAATTTTTTTTCTTAGCTCCGCTTTCAAAGAGCACTGATATTCATTGACACGTAGCTTATATATTCATGAATTAATCCGGTCCGGAAATAATTAGAACCGAGATAAAGGCCCAGTGATAATACCTATTTGACATTTCGGAGACCTCACTATACACTAGCGCCTCTAGCGGCGAATTTAAACGCGGTAGCCACCATTGATTCGACTGCACTCCTACCTTGTTCAACTGCTCGCGCTGTCCGTTGATTGTAGCTGTCGTAGTTGTAGTTTTGTAAATTGAATATTCATTTTGCACAGGCAGCGATGTAACATGGCGTGAGGCCTTCTTAACTTATTTGTACTGGGGGCCCCGAAATAATTTAAGTCCTCCATACGATACAAATTACTGTTACTGTACTGGGAAGTACCTACCCGTAAACTCTTACTCAGACTAGCCATTACTCTAAGTATAAATTTACAAAAAATAATATTTCAAATAAAACATTTACACACAAATTACTACTAATATTAATTATAAGTTATCAACTTCTAATAATAATTATTATTATTAGTTATAGGTAGAGAAACGTGCACGGTAATTACTTCTTTTCTTTGTTTAATATCGCCTTAGTTATGGTATA
The DNA here is from genome assembly GCA_923060345.2 of Erebia aethiops. Classification (NCBI taxonomy): domain Eukaryota; kingdom Metazoa; phylum Arthropoda; class Insecta; order Lepidoptera; family Nymphalidae; genus Erebia; species Erebia aethiops. The sequence continues at coordinate 522,759 of OV281079.1, read as the reverse complement.
ATTATTACCAGTAAATGTGGTCGCCCTTACAAATAGTCGTGATATGCCTAAGTCGCTTGTAGAAGGATGAAATTATGAAATTTTAAAATACATTTTTATTTAAATACATTACTCTTACAAACAATACTTGTAAATAACTAGGTACGGGGCCCCTTCGGTCCGGGGGCCATAGCTTTTTGTTAAGCCTCTGTTAGTTTGGCAAAATGTATGTGACCGATAATATTAAGAGTTTGTAATTTGTAAATGATTTGTTTTAGAATCGTTGTTTTGTATAATGAGTGAAACACTGTCTTTTAAATGTATATTACTGATTTCGTTTTTAAAACTATAGATAATTAATATGAAGAATAAAGATTTGATATTTTTTTGGTGTTTACGTTTATTGGTGCTAATTTGCTTTGTGCACGATTGTCGATTGCACGAACCTCTAATGCTGAGATCTATATTAGTCTTAGTCTAGACTCTAGGCAATAATCTATTCCTCAGGCGACCAAATTTTACAGTATGATAAAGTATCATGAGTTAAACGTATATAGGTATATCTATTAATTATAAATATCCAATAAAAAATCAGAAAGGAAGTAAGGGTTTTATGCTATACCTAATTGTTGCCAAGAAGGCACAGTATCGCTTAAACGCAGTTTAGGTTTGATAATAAAATCGGTTTAAATATCGATGTTCAAAGTATTGGTTCATACCATACTACAAGTTACAACCCGGCCAAGTTTCAACGACTGAGGATTTATTGCGGGGGTCTCCATACAACAAACCGCTCCATTGCCTAGGCTATAGGTATTATAATAGCGTACTTTGACTCGGCTCAGACTTTACTTATGAGTTAAAACGAGACGGACTTTGTAGAGAGCTGCGTTCAACCGAATAAGCACCACAGTCATTTTTAATCGTCTTCCAAAAAAGGAGGAGGTTCTCAATTCGGCGCGTATTATTATTTTTTAATTGTATTCGGTGCCTATCTCCGTGGTTTCTGAACCGATTTGAAATCTTATTCTGTCAGTCTTTAGAGGAAGCTCTCGAGGAGGTCCAATAAAAAATTCTGACTCCAAATCCTCAACCCTGACACTCAAAAGTTAAAAATAAAAAATCTTTCCAAAAAACCGACTTTCAACGCCACTGTAAAGTAATAAATAATTTTTATTTCTGCCCACTATGTTGAAGTCGGTTTTTTTAAATTTTGATTTTTTTAAAAACTACTAATGGGCCCGGCAGACGGCCTGCCCTGAACCTAGTACCCGATTGCAGAGCCACTTGCTGGGCCCTATTGTGAATACAAACCATACCGGGATCAATTCAAATATGGTCCGAATCTACGGAGCCTATAATATGTCCGCTCCCGCCTGCCTTATGCGGCTCCAGCGTGGTATGCCCTATGTTCAGCCTACCAAATGCCTGCGCATGATTGTAGGAGCTCCGAGGTGCGTCCGAAATGACGTTCACACACTTACGCGGCGCGTGTTTGCCCGCGCGGACCACGCTCCGTGCATACACTTCCACGGGATAGCACCACCTCACCCCAGACCACCAAACGGGCGTCCACTACCCCCCGAGCTCCTGCGGTCACCCTCAACAGCACAGTTCAGCGGTGATGATGGCGACCACGAGGACGACGCGACCCTCACCGGACAAGACAACACTCCCGCGCCTATCGCTCAAAGCGCGGGGGCCCAAGACCTAATACCCAGCCAAGACCACGAGGCTTTAATCCAAGACGACAGGCCCTAGTCGTCACAAGGCTAAAAAGAAGACTTCCCCGCGCCACACCCGGGCAACACTACGCCTCGAGGCCCACACCCCCGTTTTGGCCAAGGCCAAACTGAGAAGACCCTGCTGCTGCCATTCAAATACATACAAATTTCATTAAAATCGGTCCAGCCATTTTCGAGTTTTTCCGAGACTGCTATTGATTTTTATTTATAAGTATAGATATACCTACTTAGGTGCTTATTACGTAAAATGATTGCAACTGAAACAATCGCAGTCGCCTCTGTTTTAACACTTCCGCTATTGGCGAATCCATTGTCGAAGCATGAATACGATAAATTCAGGTAACTAAGTACCTAATCACAACAAGAATTGATGCAGGTTTTAAAGATTTGTGTCGGACTGTTGGTCCCACTGGTCGGTCCAACAGTTAACTAAGTACTTACTATTCTTTTGAAGGTACCAATACGTTAGTATCTAGTCTAGGAAAGAAAGCTAGTGGACGCCAACAGTATCTAATTCCTTAGATGACGAAGTTGTTTTAATATAAAAAACAAAAATATTAACTTTTTATAAAATAAAGCAGCGGTTACTAATTAATAAATAATTATTATGAATAATTATGTAATTATTTAAATAAAAATCAATAATTTAGTCTTTAATTGGCACACCAATATTATGATTACATAAACATAAATCGCGATTGTTTATCGATTTTTGTGTTCATCACTACACTATTAAATGTGGTACCATAGGTACTAAAAAAATTCTACATCAATGGGTACCATTATTTTACAAAACGACAGTAGCTAATGTCAAATGTGGAATCGAATTATAGTTAATTCCGACTTTAGTAGTAAAATCTTTGGCGCTTATGGTTCTATTAAAAGGTGGAAAAACTTCTTGCCGATTAAAACCAAGATCTTGTTAGCTAGTTAATACACTTCTCCCCATCCTTGATTAAGCCGATGTCTGTTATCTCGACCAGACCGAAGATCTTTTATATAAGGTAGAGCGCTTGCAAAACTTGTGCATACGATTTATTTTCGGCCTAAGAAAGTACGAGCATGTTTAGGAATATAGTAGGAAACTTAACTGGCTCCCTATCAGACAAAGGCGTAATTTCCATGTCCTCTCTTTGCTACTCTTTACTACCCATGGTCGCCCCCTTACCTAAGGGAACGATTCAGATCCCTTACCTCCTACCCAATCCAGCATACCTTGCGATCTGCCAGTGACAATAAACTTAAAATCGCCAAACGTAACGCCGAGGGATACCTACCTACTTATGCAGACTCCTTCACCCTAAAGCTATTAGGTATATTATTCTGTGCCTAAAGGCAGTCTAATTGTGGAACGCACTCCATTAACTGCCACTTAAATTTTTGAATGTGTTTCGTACAACTCAGCGTTAAACTTTGTAATTTAATATTTATGTACCTATATAATACTTAGGTATGTATTATATTTAGATATATATTTACTATATGTAGGTATAATTTTTTATCTGTTTATCAAGTATGTACTTACATATTAGAATGTACGTTTACCTATGTAATTACATATGTTTTTTTTATTCAAAGCAATTTCCCGTCTCACAACAAGTACCTAGGTACGGTCTATTCACGTAGGTTGCCAGGCAGAGATCACTTCAGTGATAAGGTCGCCTTTTGCTAAATAATTTTGTATAATGTTCTTTGTATACAGGGTTAATTTTAATTTACCAACAAGGGCAACAACCTCCCACATATAACTTCTATACATGATACTGAACAACATTTGTTCAACGACTTTTCACAAAACTCAATAAATTAACCAAAAAAAATAATTCTAAGTTTTTATTGAAAAGTCTGTCTGTTTTTTAACTCTATGGTCAATTTTTGTAATGTCTGTTCCACACCTGCGTGATGAAGCGTCGACTACTAACCGCACAACAATTAATGTCCGAAGTTATCGTTTCTCTTTCGTATTTACAAATGTTAGTTTATTCACCTACCTACCTACATTGTTCACACCTAACCTAGGTAGGTACTTACAAAACCCTCAACAGTCAACACGAACAGGCTACCTAATGCCCCAGATACCTACCTACCACTAATAACCTATCTAACCGCCTAAGCGCCGCGCCGCGGGCCGCCATTCCCTTTAGCACGTACCGCGTAGATTTACAGAAAAATAAATATTTTTATTTTTGTAAGAAATAATATCTTTTTTTTAGGAATTTTAAAAAGTCGTGGAACAAAAGTTATTTACTTTGGTGCATAGAACTTGCCTGTTGAAGGTTGTTGGTATTTTACAATTAACCCTGTATAATTTATAATAATTATGTCCATTTTTTTATGCAATAAAGAATTTAATAATAATAAATATCGATGTTCTGCATGTTTTTCTTTTGACACTTACTAATGTCTCCCCGAGGGGGGCAATCAGGGGAGACACGAGTCCGGAGCATAGGTGCCTACCTAGTACGTATTTCGGTTTTTAGTGTAGGTAAATAAATAAATAATTTTTCAAATAATACTAGACTGATATTATCAGTCTAGTATTATTTGAAAAATAAATTGAGAAATAATACCCTCAGTCCAAAGTATTTTAATTTTTATCATAAGTAGGTATAAATAGTTATCAAACTTCCGCATGTTTTTTTAAAAATCTTTTTGTATAAGTTTTGGTCATACCATAGTACAACACTGCCAAGGCCCAAGATTCAACGACTGAGGATCGCAGGGTCAATTTTGTAATTTATAATTGAGGATTCGATTCCCGGCAGAGTCAATTTAGGCATTTATAGTTTCTGAATTTCTCCTGGTATGGCCTGGTGGGACGCTTCGGCCGCGTGGCTAGTTAACAGTTACCACCCTGCCGCCAAGCGATTTAGCGATTCGGTACAATAGGTACCGTGCAGAAATAAATTAGGGGTATAAGTTTTATATAGATAACTAACAGGTTTGCCCGCTACCACTACTTTTTAATTTTTTAACCCACTACAAGCTAGCCCTTGACTACGATCTCACTTGATGGTAAGTGATGATGCAGTCTAAGATGGTAGCGGGCTAACCTGTTAGGGGCATGGCAGTTATATTAAACCCATACCCCTTTGGTTTCTACACGGCATCGTACCGGAACGCTAAATCGCTTGGCGGCACGTCTTTGCCGGTAGGATGGTAACTAGCCACGGCCGAAGCCTCCCACCAGGAAAAACTTAGACTGCATCATCACTTACTCAGGTGAGACCGCAGTCAAGGGCTAACTTGTAGTGGATAAAAATAAAATAAATAAAGAAAGTTTGGAAAGTACCAAAGAAACAAGTTAATTAAGTAAATAAGAAGTTTTAATAAAAGTTTGTAGAGACAAGAGAAAATAAAAAACAAAAACAAGAAAGTAGAAAAGCAAAAAATATCGGTTCTAGGTGCGGTTATTAGCTCGATTGTTCGCCCGGTTATTAGGTTTACTGGGTCGGTTATTAGCCGCATCTTCGTTAGCTTCGCCGATGCGAACGTCTGGACGGCAACGTCGCCGGGAGGAGCAGCTGCGACGGCGACGACGACGGCGACGACGGGAGCAGCGACGGCGGCGACGGCGTGAGCAGCGACGGCGGCGACGTCGACGTGAGCAGCTGCGACGTCGACGCCGCCTGCAACGACTTCTACGGCGGCGGCGTCTCCTACAGCGCATCTCTTTGGCCACCCAATACAGGAACTTCGACCCCTTCCTCTCCAGGAACCCCATCGTGGTGCCATCTGTCAAAACTGATTCCACGATTTTGTTCAACTCCTCCGGAGGCTGATTGCACGTGTGTTCGTTTTTAAGATGCTGCACGACATCTGACACTGTAGCACCATTTTCGATTCCCTGGAGGTACCTTAAGAGAAAAAAAGCTTACCTTCTATAAACACTTAAAACTTCTCTCGAATGAGAAGGATCTGGTATGTTCCTACCACGCTGGTCAAATGAGGATTGGCAGACTTCACACATAGTGCCTTTCAGAACATTATGAAGAACTTTAGGGCATGCAGGTTTTCTCTCCATGCTGCTCCGAGGCACCCCCTTGCCTTGGAGAGTACATTAAGCCGTTGGTCCGGGTTAGTATCACTAACAAATGGGTCTAAACTCTAATTCCCTTTCTCCTATGAAAGTGGAGCCCTGTGTCCAGCAATGGGACGTTAATGGGGTGTAGACTGTAGTGGTAAATGGTAATATATTTATTCATCTACATTAAAAATGCTCTTTTTTGTATTATTTTGGTAAATACGAGTAATTTTAGAACAGTCTGACATAATTAGTAACGTCTATATTTTATAAATGCGAAAGGATGGGCGATGTTTGTTACTCAATCACACCAGAACGGCTGAACGGATCTGGATGAAATTTGGCACAAAGAAAGATTATAGTCTGGAATAACGCTTAAGCTACTTATTATTCCGAAAAATTAAAGAGCCACCAGGAACCAAACCCCAATCCACGCGCCGGACGAAGTTGCGGGCATCAGCTAGTATATTAAAGTATAGCAATATAAAATAAGAAAATTAGTATAAATAAAAGAGTAGGTAACTAGCTCACCTTGCGATAAGTCTACCGGTGCCACGAGCTGGTGAATTTGTACCCATTATTATCAATACAACACAATAATAAATTTAAATTCTACAAACCAAACACATTTTTTCGTGAATTTACCAAAATTTTACCCTATTATAATAATAAATAAAATAAAATGAATTTGACTGTAGGAATTAACTGGAAAATTTTTGAGTGACGAAAAGCTTGACAGCTGTTTGAATTAAGAGTATTTTGCAGAGGAACTAAGTAGTTCAGGTTACATACACAGTCTACAGTATTTTTGAACAATGAGAGTTCATATTAAATAGGTACCTAAGTATACCTATCATAAAATATTAGATATAACTAGGTATATGCTTTGGGTTTACGTCTTTCTGAGGTTTAAGTTCCACTGCTTTGTACCTACTATAATGTCTCCAATGCTTTCTACTAGTATAAATGGATACCTATTAGTTATCTATAAAAAAATATAAGTACCTATTAAGCTTTCTATTGTTACGGTAAAGGGTTCTAGCCTATGGTTCTAGCTATGGCTTATAGACAACCCTAAATAGCACGTCAGGACCTTAGCCCTATCGCCATAGAATAATTAACGAGCTCACGAGCCAAGTACTTCAATGCCGTTGGTAATTTCTAAATTCAAATAGCTGTCAAATTTTGTCATTCAAAATAATTTTTTGTCAACATTTTGATAAATTTACGAATTTATTATGCTTTTGGCTCGCGGAATTTACCTAAATTTTATATTGTGGTAACTATGTTCCTACTCGTCATCTAAATTCTAAATAAGAATGGCTAGCAATATAAATTCGCCAGCTCATGGCACCGGTAGACTTATCGCAAAGTAAGTACTCGTACCTATGGTAGTTACTACAGTTTTTATTCAGCTGAATTATTACAAGTACCTATGCGTTAATATGATAAAACTATGGACCTCTAAGAAGGAGGTAGGTAATCATATCACGAATGGGAAAGCTTGAATGCTCCTAACATTTCACATTGTATAGTTCCATAGTAAGTTTGCAGTAGGTAGGTCGTCGCCTGGCGTCTCGCCTTGCCCGCGACTTCGTCCACGTTGTGTTTGATTTTTTAGACTACGCGGGAACTCTTTAATTTTCCGGGATCAAAAGAAACCTTTGTGTTATTCCAGTCTATACGTTACTATCTCTGTGCCAAATTTAATCCAGAACCGTTCAGCCGTTCTGGCGTGATTGAGTAACAAATTTTCATCGATCCAAACTTTCGTATTTATATTAAGATTGCCCTCAATCCAGTACGATCCCCTAACTGGATACACCAGTGGATTGAATAGCACTCTGGAGGCACTGTGGTCTGTGATTCACCATTGGTCTGGATGGGTCCTGTAACACTTCAACTCAATTAGGATCTAGGTACCATTCGGCTATACCAGTGAGTGAAAGTGAGACGGTGATAATAAAAAAACCGGCTGAGTTTGTTGTGGGCTCTTTTCAGACCAGGGCGCGTTTGGAACCCTCGTAGTTTTAGTTTCAAGATATCGTCGTTATTATTATCTACGTCAGAGTAATGAAGAGGTCGATTATGAAGCGTGCTTGCCAAAAAGGTATTTAGGTACCTAATTAACTTTTGCCTTGAAGGTCTTCAGGTACGTGGCGGGAAACACGGACGCCAGAAGGGTATTCCACATTTTATAGGCGATTTTTGTCACACAACGAATCGAATTATGTAGGTAACGTACTAAAATACGTTTTGACAGAGTTCTGAGAATGGCAGCCACATAGGCAAGCAAGGTAGGTAGGTAAGGTACCGATGAGTTTGATACCTATTTAAATTATGTAAGTCTCTGTACTAATTTTCATTTGCCGATGGAGCCGAGAAGCAATCTCTGCAAAATTAAAAAGGGAAAAATCATTGGACATAGTTAACTTATTAATGTTTTCGTCAGGTACCTCCAAGGATTTAAAAATGGCGCTACAGTGTCGGATGTGGTGCAGTATCTCAAAAACGAACACACTACGTGCAATGAGCCGCCGGACGAGCTGAACAAAATCGTGGAATCAGTTCTGACAGATGGCGCCACAATGGGATTCCTGGAGAGGAAAGGGTCAAAGTTCCTGTATTGGGTGGCCAAAGAGATGCGCTGCAGGAGGCGCCGCCGCCGTCGAAGTCGTTGCGGGCGACGTCGACGACGCAGCTGCTCACGTCGTCGTCGACGTCGCCGCCGTCGCTGCCGTCGCCGTCGCCGTCGTCGCAGCTGCTCCCCTCGGCGGCGTCGCTGCCGGCCAGACGCTCGCGTCGGCGAAGCCAACGAAGATGCAGCTTATAATCGACCTAATAAATCTAATAACCGAACTAATAACCGCGCCCAGAACTGAGATTTATTTTTACACTTACTTTTTGCTGTCTTATAAATTTTCTTTGCTGTCTTATTTATTAAACACTTGTTACTTTATAGAAACTTTTTTTATTATTACAAGCTTTTATTTAGTTTCACCTGTTCCGGTGTCTGTCTGTAATCAAATCTTGCAAGTCTAATTTGACCCACGTACGACGTGTTAAAATTTGACTTCAACAGTCAGGTCTTCTTCGATTTCTGCTTCTTCCTCTTGTTCTTGCCGTTTTCGAGGAAAATCCAAAAAAAACGAAAATTTTGACCTTTGACCTTGAATAACTTTTTTAGCTCACATGTAGATCGATCTATCGATCGATGGGGAATTTTGGTACTTATTTCTACTGGTGTACCTACCCAAGGTATCTAGCAAAATTCAGCTTTGTCGGAGTTTATGTTATTTGGTCGCTTTTTTATGTCTATTTTGATCGGGCTATCTAGTCTCTGGTCCTAGATATGTCCAGGGTTGAGCCAGAAGGTGGCACTATAAGGAGCTTTGTAATATAAAACGACGCAACTACTTCGTTTTAGGGCTCGTTTGATTCGTCTTGTCTGTCTTTAACATAAAGAAAAATACCCGTACCTACATGCAGTGCGACCGCACTATTTAGCATATAATAAATTAAAAATATTTTAGCTCAAGCACCAGTCCCCCACATTAAAATATCGTAGGAATTAGAATACAATAGAACTTAATGCTAGCTAGCCTAACCTAATTACTATACTTATAAATCATGCCCGCGTGGAATGGTGGCAAGAATGCTGGCTGCATTTCCGCGCTGGACAGCCAGGCTGATCCTTTGCGCAAAAAATGAGCCAGCCCTTCTGTCACCAGATGAGTATAGTACTTATTAGTTCCATGCCGCGGTGAAATATCTCGTAAATTTTTTTGGCACTGAGACTCCATGGCCCCAGGGTCTCCACGGCAAACGGAACAATTATGTAACTCTGTAATGTAATGTAATGTGAAAATGTGGAAATGTGTGTAAAATTCATTCATTGATTAACAATATGGAACTATATATTATAATAGATCCATCATGGATAACACTGTTTATGAAAAAAAAATTGAAAACATCGATGACAAAAACGAGGGTCCACATGTCATTGTTCCACACAATGTACCACAAGTCAAAACTCGTCAAAATGGTTTAATTTCAGATAATTTCAAGTTTTTTGCACGACAAATTAAATTTTTTAATTGTAATAATGACGAAGAATACAAATATATTATCAACTCACGGCCCTGGCAGAATTTTTGTAAAGTAAGTACCTACTAAGGCCGCGTCCCCATCATGAACGGCGCGGCGCCGTCACCGTACAACGTCACGACGCCGTCGCCGGGCCACGACACGGCGCCGCGCCGCAGCACTGTACCGCGAACGGTGCACCGTCACCGGGACGCGGCCTAAGTACCTCAATATTTTTATGTGTATGTACTTAGGCAATGATAGATGTTCTAATTTTATGTGCTTAGGTGGGTGTGGCGGATCGGGCGGTGCGCCCCTTGCTGGTGGACACCGAGCCTCCACACTCCACACGTAGAGTACCTAATCCTAGTCATGACAAATCCCAATTTTTTTCAAAAATTATACCCTAGTTTATAATTGGAAGCCTCGAAAGAATGGTTTTGAAGTAGGTAATTATAATTATTACAAACCATCGATTCAAACTAACCTATTAGTTATAGTGATAACATTTTGCAGTTAACTAACCAAAAATGTTTCCACAACAGGTACCTCCATGGGAACAAAAAAGGGGCAACTGTTTCGGATATCGTACAACATCTGAAAGATGAACACACCGCCACGCGCACGCTGCCACTGCCGGACGAGTTGAAGGAAAGCGTCGACTCCATTCTGACGGATGATGCCACGCTGGGGTTCTTGAAGAGGAACGAGTCGAAGCTGGTGTCTTTGCTGGCTAAAGGGATGGGGTGCAGGCGTCGCCGTCGTCGCAGTTGCTCCAGCCGTCGCAGCTGCCCGCGTCGCTGCCGCTGCCCCTGCCGGCCTCGCCGTCGGCGTGGCTGCACGCGTTGGCCGCGGCCTCGTCGCCGCTGCTCGCGCCGCCGGCGATGCAGCCGCAGCTGCTCTCGTGCGCGACGCTGCCGCTGTCGTCGTTGATGCAATCTGACCCGTTTTCCTAACTGACACCGCGATTCGACAGTATTAAACAGTGGCTGACCTGTTGTCCTACAACGTTTGTCATTTCCTGTGGCTTCGCATCGCGTCGCGTTGCGTGGCGTCGCTTCTGTCGTCCATCCAAGTCAACGGGTGAGCGACAAACGTGATACAGCAACTCGACAGTATCAGACAGTAGCTGACCCCTCACGCGGCCTACGTTGTCGCATAGCGTCGTATCGCGTTGCTTCTGTCGCTCACCTAGGACAACGGGAAGGCCCGTATTAATAAAACGACATGAAGCTACGAGCGCGTTTTCAAAATATAAAAGTCAATCTATACAATATGCTTAAACCTTAAAACCGATACGTGATCAATCAATTAAAATATTTATTCAAAGGCAGGCTATACTTTTTGAACGCATCTTAAAACGAAAGCTAAGAGGTTTCCAAATGCGCCCTGTAGAGCTAGCATGCGAGTAAAATTTTGTCTACCCGCTATCTTTATTTGTCTACCGAAGCTAAATGGTTACATATATCATGACTTGGCTCGTTGCATCAAAATAGAGATAAAAGTAATATTCCTTATCTGTGGTATTTTTCTCTACGAACCCTTACACGCCGACTGTTCTTTTCTTGTAATAACCGGATTTAGTGCATGTTAGGGTTAACGAGAAATTAGCCGGCATCGACAACAACTCTCCCTCTCGTCGCGAGATATCTCGTTGTGCGCATGCTAAGCCTGCTGGTCTGAGAGCTCACATTTTTTAACACTTGAGAACTTGTTCTTTAGCTCATGTCGATTTATTAATACCTATGGTCCTGACTCATCTTTTGTTGTCGTATGCATGTGAGAGACGCGATACGACCAAGAAGCATAAAGGTTCTTGGATACGATTTTATAGAAAATTACAAACTTATCAGCTACTGGTTGGTACGGTCGCGTCGTATCCAGTTGCATAATATTTTTTGTTTTCCAATATTGTTTGCTGTTCAATATTTATTAAATGTTACTTATATAATTTTATGTTCATTTCCGCACAAACGAAGACAGACGGTAACTACGCGTCTCCAGTTATCTACCCCTTTAGGCACGTAAACCGTTTGTTTGTGCGTTATTTATTACAGCTGCATGATAACCATCTGCTGCAATTGCTTTCTTGGTTTTTTGATGACAAAATTGTAGTTAATCAACATAATGCAATATATGTCACCTTAAAATTGTAAAAATCGTTAGATTATAATCTAAATCTGTTAGGTATATTAACCCGATTAAAAACCTAAGTGTTTCACTACCTGATTGTTTATGTCGAACCCTAACCTAACCTTCAAGAACGAGACAAGAAAACGTAAATATTTACAATGAATATTTCAAAAAATGACACTCAGAACATTGAACGGTTCACAATCTTGCGACAGTTTACAAACTATCGAGATAAAAAGCGTTAGATTACAATCTAACGGCTTTTACAATTTTACGGTGACATATGCATACCTGCATTGATACCTCTTCGGGTTTATGCGACTCTAATAAACAGAAGATGCATCGTTTCTGTGGATTGCATACCTACAATTATTTTTTAAAACCTGCGGATGCAAATCCTGCGGTGCAACCTAATTTGGATTTTATCAAGTTAGAAATAAGATACACGTTTCCGTTAACTTCATTTTGAATTCAACTACCCACACCAACTCAAGAGGCGTACAAGAAGTTTTGTAGCTGCCCTTTTCGATTAATGGTGTATTCGCAGCTCTTCAAATTTATGGGACTTTAGTAAAATTGAACCACATTTATAGGATGTTGCACCCAGAGTCATACCCACACTGACTGAGATGTTTCTTGCATTGATAACTCTTCACGTTTATGCATCTCTGGTGAGAGTGCATCGTATCTGTGGACTGCATCCATACGTTTTTTTGGCCGGGATGCAATATCCTGCAGTGCAAACGAATTTGTCGTGTGCATAAAAACTCAAAAACTACAGAACCGATTTTCATACGGTTTTCACTAAGCGACGGAGTTCAAAGGGAAGGTTTATGTGTACAATTCATTAATGTTTTGTGTAATTCTTGCACATAAAATATTATTAATTATTTATTTTAATTATTTATGAATTATATTATATTATATTTATTTATTTGGACAACCAAAAAATTGTTACATTATAAAAAACTTAAAACTATGTCTAGTTTAGTCATTTAGGACACTTGTTAAATGAACAATTTATCAAAAGTGCCACATCATTCACTAAAAAAATAAATATAAAAAGTAAAAGCTTATGCACGAAAAATTAAAAGTTAAAAGTTACATTACAAAAAAAAACCTAGACTTACACAAAAATACAAAAAATATACAATTCAACATTTATGGAAAGAAAAAATAAAACAATAAAAATTATTAATAGATAGTTGAGACAGCTTAAGTCGACCTTAATTCTGCACGTTCCCATACCATATCCCATAAGTTTGCTGGAGCCCGTATACCAAGAAGTGATTCAATGACAAGGATGCCGATACAATTCATCCCTTGTATGAACAGATTTAAAAGTGAAATTTAAATCAATACAGCTTTGCAGACGTATATCGTCGCTGTAGTTGGAAAATTAAATAATTACACTTTTTGGGAAATCGACTTTATTGCATTTCCAGAAATTCCAATTAAAGCCGCATCTTTCTGTATTTCTAATTTTTCTTAGTTAGTTTTAATTAAAAAGATAATAATAAATGAATCTCGCAAGGCGCCAAAGGTGGAAAAATAAATATTGAAAAATTGATAAAAAAGTAGCGAATGAAAGTTAAATAACTTATCAAAAAATAAATAAGTTCTCTCATGCATCACTTCGAGAGCGAATAAAATGCATAAAGTTCGATATTTAGTTTTCCCTCGACACGTATATTCTTAACAGGGGCAATTCAGTTGGGAAAAATTAAACAAAGTCAGTTATTTAATTAATCATCCCATGATTGCTAAGATATACGTACTATAAAAATTTTATAAGCACATTTATTCAATTATCAAAAAAATACTTCTCAGACTGTTTATAATTTCAGTACAAATATAATTAAATAAGGAATTTTATTCAACATTATTAGAGCAACCGAAACATAAATTATAAGATATTTAGTTGTTGATATAACTTGCAATCCGGAAATGATTCCCAATAGTCAATTAATAATTGATAGTAAATTAAAAAGTTAATTCATAAATGATTGGACTGCTTAAGAATGGCTTTTTTTATTTTTATTGTGCTACAAGGTAGCCCTTGACTGCGATCTCACCTGATGTTAAGTGATGATGCAGTCTATGGTAGCGGGCTAACCTGTTAGGGGCATGGCAGTTATATTAAACCCATTCCCCTATTCGGTTTCTACACGGCATCGTACCAGAACGCTGTCGCTTGGCGGCACGTTTTTGCCGGTAGGGTGGTAACTAGCCACGGCCGAAGCCTCCCACCAGGCAGGCTGGTTTATAGAACTGTACGTGAATTAGGCTAACTCTTACAGGCATAGTAAATTTTTAGCATACCTATCTACATTTAAATCAGTTTAATCGTACTAGTTTTATAATTAAACCTTTCTCAGTTACTTAATTATAATATTTATAACTGATAGTTTTGATTTTGGTGAACGTTACATAAGCTTAATTCGTTTGAACTGATCTGATTTAAAATGTAAAATTTAAATTTTTAAAGGTAAAACTAAAGGAAAGTTGAAAGCTGTTATAATTTCAATAGATACTTAGTTTAAATTTTAATGGACGCATGTACCTTTTTGATTTAGATGTCTAATAACTAAATAAATGCAAAAGTTTGTGAGAGTGGATGGATGAATGTTTGTTACACTTTCACGCAAAAACTATACGACGGATTTTGATAAAACTTCATGATGTAAAAGTTTATACATCAGAATAGCATATTTTATCCCGGAAAGTTAAAGAAATTCCGCGGGAATCAATCATCAGCTAGTCTTTAATCGCTGTGTTCTACAAACTGTTTAAATTTTTATTATTTTATGTATAAAGTCGTTATTATAACAATTACTAGCTTCACTTACATAATCCTGGTTCGATTAAACCATTCTTAGTTAATTCTATCTTTAAATACATAGTTTTGATAATACTGTACGTTACTCATAAATTATTAAGCTATTTGGTTCGAAAAGGCTGATCTCTATTGTTAAATTTAAATTTATAAAGGTAAAACTGAAGAAAAGTTGATAGTTATCATTTCAGTTGATACTTAGTTTTTGATAAGTATAATTGTTATATTGTTAAAAGTGAAATTTTGTTGATTTTATGAGTAGAGTTGATTAATAGATTGGTGGTTTTATTTGTACGTCTGGTAGAAGAATCTAAGTGTTTCAGTAGTTTTGTTGATTACTTTTCACAGTTCTAATAAAAATAAATGTTTATTAGTTGGTTTCCCTTTAAAAAACTTCCTATTTTTAGTTAAAATATTACCCATGAATAGGATAGTCATAGTAAAATAAGTAAATAATAGGTCATTTAATCATCTCACTAAAGAGGAAAAATTAAATAAAGGTACTTATACCGTAAATTTTTCGAACTTCAACGCAATATTGACGAAGAAGAACTAAATAACTAACATGCACAAATAAATAAGTGCATCAAATATTCAAAAGTCTGGCGAGGGAAAATTAAATAGTTGCTTTTTATTTTTTTTCTCACTAACAAATGAATAAAAATGTATGACAAGTAGATTCTGAAATAGAATTCAGCAACAATCTATAACATATAAAAACATGGACAGTTAAATTGTCTATTAAAAAAAAGTTATCGCCATTTTTAACGCAAAAAAACAGTAAATCGCGTTTTACTCGGGATATTGCTTTTGTTAGTTATTTAATTTTCCAACTACAGCGGCGATATAGTCCCCGGGCGAACCAATCGAGGACGTCCCGACCAGGAGTGCATGAAGCATCATACATAGCTACCTAAACTGGTGCTTCACGTTCAACGACCTTGCAACCTATGAGTCTATAGCAGGTTATCATACTAGTTGACCCTTACCCGGATTCGCACAGGTGGGTTACTTTATACTAGCTTTGGCCCGTGGCTTCGCTCACGTTAGGTTCAATTAGTGGTAACTAGCCACGACCGAAGCCTCCCATCAACACTGCGCCAAGGAGGTCATCAGACTATACACTAAGTATAGTTATAAATCTAAATTGTATAAAGCTGTGCCTACTAAACTGATTGCAATGCGACCCGCACATTAATATTCTGGTTTACAATTCGTAAAATAAGGCAATGAGGGCTACCGCGTTTAAATTCGCCGCTAGGGGCGCTAGTGTAGAATGAGGTCTTCGAAATGTCAAATATCACTTTGCTTGTATCGCGAGTGTAATTATTTAGTTAAAGTTGTGAATATAATTTAGCAATAACCGATTAATTATGGAAGATGTAAGATACGTGTCAATGAATGCCAGTGCTTTGTACTTTGAAAGCAGAGTTAAGAAAAAGAGGTGCAAATATTATAAGCGGGCTGAAACAACAGGTAATTAATAGGTTAGTAATTCCCTGGTTCCTGTTTATTTACAATTTACAAAAGGGTTTTTTTTCAGAAATATGCTTGTTTGTCGAATTTACAGCAATAATTTAGGACCTTACTCGCAAGTGGCGCCAACTAGTGAGCATATAAACGGTAGCCCTCATTAAAACTGCTAAAATAGTATACTTTGCATATTTCCATTACTTGATGCCATATGGAATTTTGTTGTAGTAAACTAAATTAATAAGCTGATTGGAAAACTATTTTTCATATAACCTGCATTGAAAATGCGAGTTTCAATGCCTGATGAGCCACATGAAACTAGTCAATTTCAGACGAATACGTCATGCAGCGGGTAGAAAACCGAAAAATGACGTAGCAGCCATCCTTTGAATCCTGTCAGAGTATCTTTTGTTTATTTCAAACATAATAAATATTGAATACCTAATTTGAATAACGCGGCATTAAATCAAAGGACTTACGGCCACCAGTCGCCTCGATGACCCTATAATATGTTTGCATTATTTGCTATCTTATAACATTTACTGGCGATGAAGCCACAGTCTTATTATGCGGTTGCATAAACTACCTCAAGCTCTTGGTTACGGCATTTGTCTTCGAGCTTCTTTACTGAGGATTCCGTTCCAGAAGATACTGCTGCAGAGTGCAGATAACGTTAAGATATACGTTAAGATTGTTAAGGTCGACTTAAGCTGTCTCAACTATCTATTAATAATTTTTATTGTTTTATTTATTCTTTGCATAAATTTTGAATTGTATATTTTTTGTATTTTTGTGTAAGTCTAGGTTTTTTTTTGTAATGTAACTTTTAACTTTTAATTTTTCGTGCATAAGCTTTTAATTTTTATTTATTTTTTAACAGACTTCAAAAAAAGGAGGAGGTTCTCAATTCGACTGTATGTTCTTTTTTTTTTGTATGTTTGTTACGTGATTTCTCCGCCAATTATGAACCGATTTTGATAATTCTTTTTTGTTTGGTAGGTCATACTTCAGAGGTGGTCCCATTTTAATTTGGTGAAGATCTGATGAATATCTCCGGAGATGGAGAACGGAACTCCTCAATGGATAAGAGTAAATTGCTCGCGATCAGTGTGATAGTTTTGTAAACAGTATGTTTTAACCATGCATAGCATATCTTTTTTTTTTAGGGTTCCGTACCAAAATGGTAAAAATGTAACCCTTATGGTGCGACTTTCTCCGTCTGTCTGTCACAGTCGATTATTTCAGTAACTATTAAAGCTATTGACATGAAATTTGGAATAGTTGTATATAATAGTGGCCCAATATCATGGAAATCAAAAAAAATTAAAATTATTTTTAGTTTAATTAACAAAGTGGGGAAAATCAGGGGTTTGAAATTTCAAAGTAGGATAAGTATACCAAATGGGGTATCATATGAAAGGACTTTGTACTTGACTTGTCTAAGTTAGACAAGTCGACGAGTAACGATTAAACGACGTTATGCTTAATAACGCTAAGTTTTTACTAGCGTTCTGGTTACACCCTGTATTTTAAAACAGTGGGGCCACTAAAAATTGTGAAATAAAAAAAATTCAAAAAAAAATAAAAACCGACTTCAAAAACCACAAACACTAAAGAGTAAAAAATAATTTAATTTATTATGTATTACAAGAGTTAATGTAGTTCTGGGGGATGCCCCGTCGCTCACGTCCGCAGGAGCTACCTTCTACCTCCCTGCACGTGTCCCCTGGGTGGTGCTAAACGAGCGACGAACTTGCAGGCGAAATAAGCGTTCTTTTTATAAAAACGCTTATTATGTACCAAACGCCATACGATTAAATTAAAAAATTTAGTTCTATAATAACATTTTTTGGAGTCGGTGCCAATGTCACGTCAACAATAATGAAATGAAATGAAATATATTTTATCTACTCCAGCATCGAAAAGTTCCAATTTCGAATTTGACAACTATATCGAATTGAACCCTCTTTCGTGTTTGCTTCTCATAACGATACAGTTCGTTGTATGGGAGCTGTATCGTTATGAGTCGTAGCTGTATCGATATGGTTATCTTCATAAATAGGATACCTATAGCTTAGCGGCTCTGGGTTCTGGCACTTTCCCAACCACAGAGTTCTTAGTATGTAGAGGAGCCATACCTACATCATGGCGGATGGTGGCACCCGTCATTGAATATGTACATATTATATATTTCATCTCCACCTACTCTATACTCTATGTACCCAACCCACTCTATGGTTGGTACTGCCACTCTTACTGCCAATATTTAAAAAAAAATTAAAAAAATTACGCGGTAAACGGATTACTTTTGCAACTTGTGAAATTTGTATTGATTTGACTTTTTTATTAATTTACAAAGTAAAAAATTATAAAGACGTCCTTGTCGTAGATAAAATCTTGTATGCAACTGTACGTAATTAGTCATTTTAATTCTCGTACTATCCTATTTTGATACTCGGCAAGCCTCGTATCAAAAAACAGCACTCGAATTAAAATGAACCTCATTACGATACAGTTGCATAAATAGCTACTAGATAACTTAACTGTAAAGTTATTACATGGTTATTAACTATACTTTTTACTTATAAATGTTTTCAGGTCACAAATTAATGTTTTTCTATCAACTACACTAAGCGCAGCTTGTTGTTGTAGTTGACTGCTTACCCTCTTGTCGCAATATTTTCTGTGTTAACATAATATCGGTCTTTTGTTTTTGATAGTTATCTATACGAGGTCAATTGTAACTTTTCTTATTCTAATGTTAGTAGGATTAGTTTATTTAAATAGCACATCGCAGAAGTGTTTACTTGTGAGTGAGCATGTGTGAGTGTGTGTGTGTGTGTGTGTGTGTGTGTGTAGGTATATGTAGTATGTAGGTATGTATGTGTGAATGTGTGTATAAGTGTGTGTATGTTTGCATTTGTGATTATAGTATATCTTAATTGTTAAATGATAGTTTTTATAAGGTTTTCAGTGTCCGTGTAATTTAGTAGGAATGAAGAGTAGGTAGACGGTTCATGCGGAAAAATGTTATTATAGAACTACATTAACTCTTGTATACATAATAAATTAAATTATTTTTTACTTTTTAGTGTTTGTGGTTTTTGAAGTCGGTTTTATTTTTTTAATTGAGTAAATGATGTGGCACCTTTGATAAATTGTTCATTTAACAAGTGTCCTAAATGTGTCTAGTTTTAAGTTTTTTTATAATGTAACAATTTTTGGTTGTCCAAATAAATAAATATATATAACACTTCTGTAGCAAAGTTCTTTATCTGCCCTTTCAAGCTACTTAAACTCTGGTTCAGACTTCAGATTGAGTCACATTTTTAATACACGAAATTAAGTCCACACATCACAGGCAAACTAATGGCATCGAAATATTATGGAAATACCGATGTAAACAGTAAATTAAAAAAAACAAAAAACCCGACTGCTTGGATACCAAAAAGTATAAAACAAGATATGAATTTCATTATTATCAATTTACATAATTTTTTATAATTCCTTCAAACGCCACCAAAATGATATTATTATGTCCTAATCAAGTGAAGCTGTTATCTGTTGAGGAGTTTTATCCTCTATCTCTAATAATATTTATCAAATCTTCACCAAAATGGGGCAAAACTTACCTGATGATACATACCTTCTAATAAAGAAAGATTTATTCAAATCAGTTCAGATTTGACTGAGTTATGGAGTAAAATCAACAAAAAGCCCCTATCCTGGAGGAACCTTATTTTCTATCGGGATAAAAACTATCCTATATGTTGACCTGGAGTGTCAGCTACTGCTATACCAAATTTCATCTAAATCCGTTCATTAGTATTCGCGTGATGCGCGGCCATACAGACAGACAGACAGACAAAAATTAAATAAAAATCTGTTTTGAGCTCAATAACGACAGTAAAGCATACCCCGATTAAAATTTTCGGAATATATTAAATGTACAGAAATGTTCCAGTTACAGTTTTATTATAAGTAGATATAGATAATATCCACACAGACTGAGATGTGTCATGGTCCCACTGACAAGACTTTACAAACTATTATGCTTTTGGGCGGGGATTTTGGATATTTCAAAGCAAACAGAGTACATACTGTGAAGCAAAGAGTGCACGTTTGTTGCAACATTCGTTTTAAGTCTATTTCGGATGTAAGAGCAGGATGGGCATGGTTTTCCCACTAATATTGAGTTTATATGATTTAAATACAAAATGTGTTTGGTAATTTCTAAGCTTTAAGTGATGCTATTTTATGATTCCGATTCATTTTGAAGGAGTGCAATTACTGAGATAAGTGAAGGAAAGGCATGGCTGTCCCAATTCTGATTATGCATGGGCGGGATTTGCACTTTTATGTAAATTGACATTTCTAAGCAACCACTTTACCTCTTCATATCCCACGGTATGTGTCAGTTCATTTGGATTTTATCTTGTATGAAACAAGATTCAATTCATTTTGAATTCAACTACCCACACCAAAAAACATCTATGTAAAGTTCGTGTAAGTAAGGTTATGATATTCATATTTATTATTTATTTGAGTATATAATAAGTTTATTTTATTTTTATTATATTTATATTGTCATTTAAGTAAAGTAGTATGTATTTATAGTATGTACACATACTGTTATGTGAGTTTATTATATTGTAATAGTCAGTAGTTTGTTAAATGTAATTTTTCTTTAAGAAATTCACACCTGTGCACCACCCTGTCATTTCATTTAACCTATGAAATTTCCTTTCCTAGAGGTTGCCTGGAAGAAATCACTCATAGTGATAAGGCCGCCTTTACATCGTAACAAGTTGTAAATTCTGTCACGATTCGTGTCACCTCTGTTTTGTTATTTGTTTGTGTTTAATAAAGATTTTTTTATCCACTACAAGCTAGCCCTTGACTGTGATCTCACCTGATGGTAAGTGATGATGCAGTCTAAGATAGTAGCGGGCTAACCTATTATTTACTTACTTACTTACTTACTTACCAACTCAAGAGGCGTACAAGAAGTTTTGTAGCTCTCCTTTTCTATTACGGGTGTATTCACGTCTCTTCAAATTTATGCAACTTTAGTAAAAATTAATCACATGTAAAGAATATTGCACCCAAAGTCATCATGAATAGTCAATCTAATATCGCTTTTATTTCGTCAATAATAAGATGTAATTTACGTTCAGTCCGTTTCGTTCAGACGGTTCAGACGGCGCGGTGGTACGATATGTAGGTACACTGCAGCCCTGTCGGTTTCTACGCGGTCGTACCTACTGCACTTTGTTTCTTTCTAATAGCTTACTAAACACATCGTTACCAGCCTAGTGGGGAAGAGTATTAACTATGAATACTCGATGTAATTTGTCCAACAAAAATGAAATTCAAAATTGGAAAAAATACAATTTGTCCCATCAGTGGCAGTGGCAGTGGCACAACAAACAAGAATATTGAGTTGAATATAGTGAACTTTGAACATATTGAGAGATATCTCAGTTGTACCTACGAGTATGTGTCGTCTGGGAATTGAGAGTTTATTTTCAAAACGAATACAATTTCCTGTTCAATGAATTCCTAAGTTAACTGAGCCTAAATGCGGGCATTACAAGTTTTTTTAAGGTAAGTAGGTAGGGATTTAAGTTATGACAGTCACGGTTTTAAAAAAAACTTCTTATTTGTTTGAATGCACGTAAACTCGTTTTATTATTCGCGTTCTCAATTTCCTTGAGTAGGTACGAACCAAAATGCATGAGTTAAAATCATTCTATCAGATGTTGAGTGAAATAGATAGATACCAGAGAGATAAAAATGGAAAAAGCAGACATTTCAGCCACATACTCTCGCATGAATTATTTCGAGTAGCATGCCATTAATGTGCTCTAAATATCAAAAAGCCTAAGCACTGACAGAACAAGTAGGTTCGTAAACTGCATAAAGTGCATCCAAGTTAGGCTATTTTATTAGGAACGCAGGATCGCAGTGGAGTAACAAGAACGTTTCCACTGCCTTATCTATGGATACGATGCGTCATTTTTGATTTAAAAAAAAAGGTTCATTCAAATTTGACTTCAAAAGGTTCTCAATTCGACTATATGTTTTTTTTGTATGTTTGTAACGCGATTACTCCGCCAATTATGAATCAATTTTGATGATTCTTTTTCTGTTTGATAGATCATACTTCAGAGGTGGTCCCATATAAATTTTGTATATATCTTCGGACATGGAGAACGGAACTCCTCTATGGATAAGAGTAAATTACTCGCGATCAGTGTAATGCACAGATTTATAAAGGGAAGCTTAATAAACAGTAGGTAGTAGGTTTTTAACCAGACATAGCATAATATTATTTTAAAACGTAACCACTAAAAATTGTGAAATAAGAAAAATTCAAAAAAAAAAACCGACTTAAATAACCACAAACACATTATTACCGAATATATTATATTTAGAAAAGTTAATGTACCTAGTTGTATAATAATATTTTTTGGAGTCGGTGCCAACTGCCAATGAGGTGCCAAATGCCAATGTAAATGACCTAAAACAATATGAAGTATAAACGATTCGCGCGGCTAATAATTAGCATCGGCTCCAAAATATAATAATATAGAACTAACTACCATTGACTTACCAAAACTTTTCTAAATATACCTACTATTATTACGAGTATGTTCGGTAAAAATTAAAATATTTTTTTAGTGTTTGTGGTTATTGATGTCGGTTTTTATGTATTTAAATTGGTTTTCTCGTTGAAATTGATGAGGCTCTCAACAAGTAAAATATTTAATCTTTTTTATGCAGTACATGGCGGTAGGTCTTTGCCGGGAGAGTGACTCCCACCCAGACCAGGCCAGAGAAAATTCAGAAATTAGAAATTTTTGGCCCAATTGGCCCACTTCGCGTCGTCGCGCTAAACGACTCAAGTTTTTCCGGCAGTTTTACTCCAAAGTGATTGCATGTGATTAAAAAACTTCTCTTTACGAGTCGGTCCGTTAAACGCAAGTACCATGTATGCTCAGAGTGACGTAGTTCACAACTTTCGCTTTCAATAAGCGCAGGTTTCATTATATCGATCCCTTCACGTAGGTAATTCCTAGTTCACCTAGGCGGGAGGCGGGGCTTAGGGTGCAGTTCTCACCCCTTGCAACTTATGCTTGCCTGGTACTTCGCACTATAGAAAGTTCCGATGCACTGGCAAAGTGCACTTAAGTATATAAACCCACAGCAGTTTAATTCGTAAAGCTCTTGTTGCATACCCTACTGCTTACTTATTATTAATTTAGATGCGATATTGTTTTTTTGAAAGTTCAAGCAACAGTGCCACAAGTTTAAGCATATATACTTAAAGTAGCGGATGCCCGTGACTTCGCTCGTGTGGCATAAGCTTTTTTAATTTCCAAAGGCAATCCTAAATTTTCCGGAATAAAAGTAGCCTATGTCACTTTCTGCTATCAACATAATATCTTCAACTATACCCATGAAAAAAATCACGTCGAGCCGTTGCTCTATTGCAGTGTGATTGAAAGACAAACCATGACAAACTCTCTATTTAACGTGGGATAGAATTTTCAAAAACTGTGAATTACGTATTTCTTCATTTCAAACCGAAATCCCAAACACCAAGTTTCACGGCTAGAACTTGATAAGTGTCAGACTTTCATACAAACTTTCAACCCCTATATAACTCTTAAGGAATAAAAAAAAATGAAGCACGTACTTCTTTATTTTTAGTATAAAGTATATTGACTTACCATACCAAGCTTTCTCGATAACACTTGGAAAATACTTTGAAAAATGCAGGACTTTCATACAAATTTTCATCCCCAATCCCACGTATTTGGGGGCAGAAATTTCAAAACTGTGAAATACGTAGGTATTTCATCATTTTAAACCGGCAGCCCAAATACTTGACTATAACTTCTTGGCTATAACTTAAAAAACGACGGACTTTTATATTTTTCAACCCATATAATTAACAACTTTGGCGGCTAAAATCTTAAAAATTGTGACGTACCTATGTGCGTCTTTATTTTTTTTTCAAAAGCCAAAATACCAAGTTTCCTAGGTATAGTTAATTTGAAAAATATCTTGTTAAAATATAAAGACTTTCAAACAAACTGTCAACCCACCCGAGGTGGAATTTCGAAAAAAACCTTTCATAATAGGACTCTTTACAAAGAACACACGTTCCAAATTTCGCGACTCCAGTGTGCTTAGTATGCGCACAACGAGATTATCTCGCGACGAGAGAGAGAGATGTTGTCGTTGCCGGCAAATTTTTCATTTATCCTAACATGCACAAAATGCGGTATATTACAAGAAAAAAATAGTCGACATGTAAAGGTTCGTAGAGAAAAATACCACAGATAAGAAATATTACTTTTATCTCTACTTTTGACGTAACGAGACAAGTAACCATGTTAGCTTCGGTAGACAGAGAGAGATAACGGGTAGACTTAATTTTACTCGTAGTGCGCATGCTAGCCATACAGGACCAGCTAGTAGACACCAGCTGAGAAACGGTTTTGAGAAAATTGAGAATTTTGAGAAAATCGATGTCGATTGTCGGTATCGAAATCAAATCAAATCAAAATAATGTTTATTCAATTTAGGTAGGTATACTACACTTGTATTAACTCGCAGAGGAAAACTACATACAAGCACTTTCACTAACGAAAAGCTATCGGAAAGCACTGAGCAATTAAAAAGAGTCAAAAGGAACTCGCCTCAGGCAACTGTCGAAACTCTTTGTTACTGGAAGTGTATAGTACATTACATCGCGAGACCAGGAAGTACGCGTTTTCTGGTTGAGTGTTAGTTAGACGGGACTATTATACGAGACCAGAAATGCTCTCCCGGTCGAGGTGTGTATATAGTGCTTTTGTAAAAAATGAAACAAGTGACTTTTTTAATATATTATATTAAGTAATTAAAAGAAAGTAAATAAAAAAGCAACCTACTTAAGAAATATTAAAAGTTAAATTAGTTATATTTATACTTTTAATTTTTTTTTTGCGCTGTGAGTGCTGAACGCGTAATACGGTAGAGTTCCAAATTTAAACTATTTAGGCCAAAGAACACTATAACAAGTTACAAGATATTCAGGAAGAAAGATTCCAAATTCAAACTTATGATTTGTAATGAAAATACATACATTCTTTAATGGCCTAGGCCGGGAAGTTTAACTTTCGAACTCATTTACAGGGCATGAAAATGTGCACATTTCATATCATTTTTTAGAAAAATCTATTTTGTATGTGTACGCTTAGCCAAGTCCCACTCATTACCCTAAATAATCTTTAAGTAGTAGATAGGTACCTACATTGATCGTAAAACACAAAGTATGCTTGCTTCCTTAATCTTTTTAAGGCTTTGACCAGAAGCTAGACTGTCTAAGAAAACCGTTATCATATTTTGATTACTCGAATTATTGTTAACCTATACCTACTAATAAGAAGTTCATCATGCATGGTTATCGATTTCATAAGCATAATATGTTTCACTAATGTTACGACTTTCTTACACAATTATTAAGCCTCTGATTTATATGATGTTTTGGGGAATAAGTTACGAAAAGATATTGAACTGCAACATACCTACCTAATGATTTTTAACATATCCAATTTATTAACTTGTTGAAAAGGTTAGGGGTTTTCTACTTCTTCTTCATGTGCCTCTCCATTACTGAAGGTCACTTCTCCTTGTCCATGGCTAGGAGGAATAGTTCGCCGACTGTTTTATAACAGTCATGGCTACGTAATATAAGGGAGTGGCCCATATATTACGTAGCCATGACTTCTTCCTACTTCCCACCCGTCTTTTGCTGGCGATTTTACCCATCATTATAGTCTGCAGGAGGCGGTACCTATCGCGTCACAAAATATGGTCTAGGAACGAGATCTTTCGCTGCTTGATGGTTTTAACTAACTCGGTCTTCTTCTGCATGCGGACAAGAACCTCAATATTAGAGACTTAAGCCGTCCAGCTTATGTGGAGTATCCTGCGATACGTCCACATCTCAAAGGCTTCGATCTTTTTACGGAGGTCTTCCAATAGTATGGACACTTCCACTTTCATGCCTCGCAACCATAAAAAACTGCAGGCCAAATGTAGCATTGTTAGAGGGTAGGGTTTTCTATATCTACTTAATAAAATAAAATAACAATTTTTTTATTTGAATTTATTTAATACATTTAATAAAATTGACTAGGGGAAATCTCGTTAAATTTGACAACTTAGGTACTAAAATAATGTATAGTAATAATTTGTATAAACTCTTAACTTATTTACAAATTTAGTTATTCCTACTTTTAGGTACCTTAGAATAAGGCCCGGCATTCGCCAGAGTGCAGATGTATTTAGCTGTCATCATGGATGTTACTTTGTCCATTTTAGAGTCTGTCTTTCTGAGAATCTGTCCTTAGGTGACCAAATTAATGATATTATATCATTAGCTGACATATCAATTATCAAGGATATTTCAATATTGAAATTGATTACCACTAACCCAATTATCTGTACCTACTTATAATAAAACTGTAACTGGAAGATTTCTGTAAATTTAATATATTCTGAAAATTTTAATATTTTTTTTAATCCACTACAAGCTAGCCCTTGACTACGATCTCACCTGATGGTAAGTGATGATGCAGTCTAAGATGGTAGCGGGCTAACCTGTTATCATGCATGCATCAGGCATGGCAGTTATATTAAACCCATACCCCTTCGGTTACTACACGGCATCGTACCGGAACGTCGTAACTAGCCACGGCCGAAGCCTCCCACCAGGCCAGACCAGGGAAAATTCAGAAATTATAAATTCCCAAATTGACCCTGCCGGGGATTGAACCCAGGACTTCCGCACGTTAAGGCAACAGCGCTACACACTGCGCCACGGAGGTCGTCAAAACTATCGATACTGAGCCCAAAACAGATTTTTATTTAATTTTTGTCTGTCTGTCTGTCTGTATGGCCGCGCATCACGCGAAAACTAATGTACGGATTTAAATGAAATTTGGTATAGGTAGCGGTAGCTGATACTCCAAGTCAATATATAGGATAGTTTTTATCCCGATAGAAAATAAGGTTCCTCCAGGATAGGAGTTTTTGTTGATTTTACTCCATAACTCAGTCAAATCTGAACTGATTTGAATAAATCTTTCTTTATTAGAAGATTCAAAATTCAAGTCATTTATTCAATATAGGTACACTGTAGGTACACTTATTGTCGTTAAAAATTAGTTACTTACTTAAAAAGCATGATGATACCGTTACCCATTATCAAATCTAAAAACTAAATCTACGAGGATTCCAAACGCACCCTCTGAGAAGAGTCCACAACAAACTCAGCCTTTTTTTTTTATTATCACCATCTCACAAATCATCTTAACTAGGGAACTATCAGAGACATTAGAGCAAATTATATTGCTGTTCGCGCGACATTTAAATTCTCCCGCTAAAAGGCGCGGAAGCGGGGGTGCGGGCAATCACCGGTGCGCGGGCGGCCCGTCTTACAAAAAAGTGCAATTCATGCACTTACTTACTTTAAGTCAAGCGACCAACAATAACGCAAACTCGCTAAATCTTGTATATGATAGTTATAAATCATTAATTTGGTGCATAATTAAACAGTTTTAAAGTTAATTTTGTTTTAATCAATAATCTTATGTGCGGTACTGCACAATTGCCAGGCTTCCTTGTCGTTTAAGTAATCCTTTACATGGGAATAAGATTTTTCAATAAGTTTACGTTTTACATTAACTTTGAACTTATTCAGAGACATTTTCAACATGTCTTCTGGGAGCTTATTGTAGAAGCGGATACTGTTTCTAACAAATGAATTGCTAGTTTTACTAAGCCTAGAAACAGGCATTACAAGTTTATTTATATTTCCAGTATTGACATTGTGACAACCACTTTTCTTCTTGAATTTATCAATGTGCCTATGCACGTGTACTAAATTTTCAAATATTTATTGGTTGTGCACTGTCATAATATTGATTTTTAAATTTATCTCTTAGTCTTGGTCCCATATTATTATATATGGCTCGAGCAGCCCTCTTCTGCAACACAAAAAGAGAATTAATACCCCATAATAATATACCATATGACATAATGCTGTGAAAGTAACTAAAATAAACTAATCTCGCCGTTTCTATAATTAAACCCTGTGGAACCCCATTTTTACAATCGACCCGGAAGACCGCTTTCCATTGACGTCTACCTTTTGTGTCCTACTTTTTAAGTAGGAATTCATCATATCCATTGCTACACCTCTAATTCCATAATGGTGCAGTTTTCTGACTAATGTTTCGTGATCAACACAATCAAAACCCCTGGATAAATCACAGAAAACGCCAAGTGCATCACGTGACTCCTCCCAGACTTCGAATATATTTTGAATTAGCTCAACACCAGCATCGATTGTTGAGTGACCCCGTGTAAATCCAAACTCTTTACTATGTAATAAGTCATTATTAGAAAAATGATTAAGCAATTGAATTAATATTAATTTTTCAAATATTTTACTGAAAGTTGGTAGTACAGATATATGTCTAAAGTTAGTGGGGTCACTGGTACTACCTGATTTGAATAGAGGAATTATTTTACTATGCTTCATTAAGCCAGGAAACTCCCCACAATCCATACAATTATTAAATATTAATGCTAACTCGGGTGCAACGATATCAATCAATGATTTTACAACGTTAACGGAAATGCCCCACAAATCATTTGTCTTCTTATTGTTAATTAATTTGAAAGCTTTAATAACGTCAGAGCAGTTAACGTGACGGAATTTAAAAACGTTTTTACATTCAGGCACGATAGCCTCCAGTAAAGTAAGAGCGGCATTTGGTGAGGAGTTCAACGATTCTGTGGTAGAAACAGGAATATACGTAAAGAAGCCTTCAAAACCAGAAGCAACTTCGGAGTCCGAAGTTACAGGTGTATTACCGACATTAAGTTTAAATTCACAATATTTCCTATTGTTGCTCTTCCTGTTTCTTCATTCACTATGTTCCAAGTAACTTTGATTACATTAGAGCTATTTTTATCTTAGTTTGAATATGTTTTGATTTAGCCACAATGTAATCTCTTTTAAATTTCTTGGAAAACAGTTGAACATGCTGCTTGAACTCATCACTAGTATCATACTGTCGCTCTGCATACAATTCATATAATTTTTGCCTATCTCTGTGTAATTCATTTGTTGCCCATTCGTTAAAAACGTTTGCATCAGTAGTTAAGACCATTCTACTGGTGAATATTGATTTGAATATTTCACTGAAAGTATTAAAGAATATGTTATACATTTCATTAGGACTCAACCCATTTGGTAAAAAAGGGAGTTCCTCATTAAGACTTGTTCTATTTTTTTCAATACGGTCCAACGTTACTGGTACAAAAGTTATTGTACGCTTTGATACATTTTTATTTAAATTTTCAAACTGAATTTATTGTCCACAATGATCTGAATCTAATTTACTTATAATGTTTTTTTTTACAGGTGTAAAAATATTGTCTATGCATGTGGCACTCGTTGCAGTTATTCTAGTTAGTGCCATAAACATAATTGGATAAGTTATAGGATTTGAATAGATTCAATAACTTGCCACTAAAAAGGCTACTTTCCAATATATTTACATTAAAGTCTCCGCACACAATAAGCTTTTTATTTGATTTAGAGAGTTTAAATAGTACATCATCCATTACCTTTTCAAAAAGTTCAAAGTTAGATAAGGGTGGTCTGTAGACAGACACAATAATAAATTGTTCCAATTCAACTGAAGATAGTCCTATTATTCGCTCAACAGACAGGCTCACAATATCATGTCGGTTCTTAAATTTTATTTTTTTATTCAACAAAATTAAGGAGCCTCCATGGATGACATTGGATCTGTTGAACGAACTACCAACCTGGTGGCACGGTATTGGTATCTATACAGTATTGTAACTCGGCCGTGTCCTTGAATTAAGTACCTACAGCTGCGCGGTACGTACACACGCGATGGGGCTGCCCGCCTACAGTACCTACCTATTTTAATTTCATCTACCTACCTGAGTTTCTTGAGATTTGTAATCCGTTAGCAAAGATGTGAATGAGATTTAACGTTATTTTATTTACCTACCAAAAGACCACTAAATCTATCTATCTATCTAATAAAGAGTTCCGGCGGGAACCTAAAAAATATCAATCCACACGAACGAAGTCGCAGGCATCAGCTAGTTTACAATAAAACTGTCACAACGTGGTCACAACCATTCATTCATAATTATTAATTTAACGTATTTATGTGTATATATTATATTTACAAAAGTATATTATATTATATTTTATATATATACATATATATTATTTTATATTATTATTATTTACATTACTACCTTAATATTAAGTATTAACATCTTTATTATATACTACCTACTTATTGCTAGTTACCACCCTACCGGCAAAGACGTGCCGCCAAGCGATTTAGCGTTCCGGTACGATGCCGTGTAGAAACCGAAGGGATATGGGTTTAATATAACTTTAATATAACAACACACAACACCCATAAGTACTCATGCAAACTCAAGCCTACACGCACATGCATTGTTGTATTCTTCTTGTGTCTCGAGTTGGAAGCCCTGTTTTCCGAGACACAGTTTTAACTAGTTCGGAGAACAGGTGCACAATAATATTTAAAATGTATATCAACTATATTAGTTTTATCCTAGGTGTAAGGCTATAAATGTTATTTAGTTGTCCCACACTATATTTATGAAATAAACTTATCTTATCTTATCTTATAACTGCCATGTCCCTAACAGGTTAGCCTGCTACCATCTTAGACTGCATCATCACGTACCATCAGGTGAGATCGTAGTCAAAAAATAAAAAAATAATTTATATTGTATAATTTTTATATGTGCAATAAAGAATTTAAAACAAACAAACAAAAACAAACCATTGATTTATAATTTTAGGTCACAACAGTTAATAATTTGTTTGAAATTTGACTGATTTAAATATTGTAACAGTAGCAATGTATTTTTTCTATTTTATTTTTATTATAATTATGATAAGATTATTCTCATTTTATGTTTAATTTTTTCTTACAAAGAAATTTTCAGTCTTTCGCGGGTACAAACGGCCTAACTTTAAGAAATGAAAATCCTTACAAGGTTATAAAGTTAAATAAGGTTGCATAATGCCGAACACAAAAATGGTCTTGAAATGGGGTATGGCGATTATATTCATCCTCCTTCTTCGGTTTCTACACGGCTCGTACCTGAACGTTAAATCGCTTGGCGACGTCTTAGCACTGTAAAATATCTCGTATATCCATTTGCTTATTAGCGCTTATCCCTGTATTGTCTATCCCGTGATAATATTTATTCTATCCGTGTTAATACTGCGTCTGTCAGTGATAATATATTTTCTATCCGTGATATTTTTTGTCCGTGAGAATATTGGTGTAATCCGTGCCTTTGATCCGGGTGAGTCGTCTATCGGTCTAAATTCAACATTTGCTCTACATTATTAATTATTACATCTTTTGAGAAAAATAACATAGTTGCTCAATAATTTTGGCAGTCAATTTGATGATAATAATATGTGTGAGTCGATCAGTGAAATTGTTTTGTTTACACGTGAATTTGCCTACCTCCAGCCCCCTAATCTCTAACTTAGTGGCTATCAAAAAATTAAAGCCACTCACGTAAGTATATTTCTTATCCATTGAAGGTTTGCTATGAAATAGATTGATATGAATTAGATTTTTCCCGGGCGTTTGACTCAACAAGCATCAAACTACTGCTTGCTAAACTTTCGTACTATGGTTTTTCCTCAAATACAGTTCAATGGTTACTGGTACTATTATTTTTTATATTTTTGTTATTTTGTATTAGTTTATAATATTGCAGTCACGTCCTGAACTTCCCTCGTTTTGGCCCTAACAGAATAATAGCGTTGTGGTTACTCTTTGTACCCACAACATCAAGCTGAGTTAGGACCCTTTTGTTGGCACGACACATTCTAGACGATAATTAAGTTAACTTAGATTTTAAGTACTTGTGTATTTTAACGTTTACTATGTGTTGGTTCAGCAAATAAATCATATTCTATTCTATTCTATTCTATTCTATTCTATTCTATTCTATTCTATTCTAAATATTTTATTTTATTTCATACCAAACCTTGTATAAAAGTATATGTCAGTGGCTTTTATGTTTTTATAGCCCCTGAGTTAGAGAATAGGGCTACAGGTTGTTTCTCTTCCCAACAACTTAATTGCTGTCCATG
This sequence comes from Erebia aethiops, assembly GCA_923060345.2. Classification (NCBI taxonomy): domain Eukaryota; kingdom Metazoa; phylum Arthropoda; class Insecta; order Lepidoptera; family Nymphalidae; genus Erebia; species Erebia aethiops. Next base: position 490,213 of record OV281079.1, on the reverse strand, counting down.
GATTACTATGGACTGCAATACAATTGTTAAGTATTTTTAGGAAAATTAATTTTGTTGCTTTAGTCTCATTATTTGAAGCCCTATAAGCTCCAAGGAACTTCTTGATGTTGTATCCAGGAAGGTAAGAACAGAAGAACAGCAGGAAGATGAAGAGCGCCACGACAAACACGAAGCTCAACTTGAGAATGGTCCTTTTGTTATAGTTCTGCCGCGCGATGTACCGGATCGACTTCAATGGATTGAGGGACCACACGAATGACGCGTCTGGACGACTGTAACAAAAAATATTGATTTTTAATATTTTTATTCGAATTTTTGTAATTTTTACTATACCTATAGTCCTTCTCACACTATAGGGAAGTTTCTACACTATTCTTAAATACATAAATAAAAAGTTGCGGAACCGGCAGGATTTGAACCTGTGTCTCTCTGGAATTCGCGCCCGGTAGCTTTTGACCGCTAGGCTACTGTTCACTCCCAGATTCCGAGAGAAAAGGAGAAGGTTCAAATTCCGCAATTTTTGATATTTATTTAAGGAAATTTCCGATCCGTTAAGTTACCATGTAACTAAGGTAATTGTAACCATAGTCCATAGGTAACTTAACGGATCGGAACCGCTTGAGTTATACATTAAAAAATATAGGTAATTTTATAACAAACGCGATGGTATAGCATTGGCTACAATAAACTTGACAAAAAAAATTTAATTAAAATTAATTGATTTAAAAATGGCCTGGACCGGATTTTGATAGGCAACCTAGTTTAGATGTATTTATATATTATTAAATAAAAATAAAAAGTAGGTTTCATCCATTAAACAGCTCGGTGAAGGTCGTGGTTCAATACGGATATTAAACTATATTATGCAAATCAAATCAAATCAAATATTTTTTTATTCAAATAAACTTTTACAAGTACTTTTGAATCGTCAAGTGAATCTACCACTGGTTCGGAATGCCATTCCTACCGAGAAGAACCAGCAAGAAACTCGGTGGTTGCTCTTTTTAAATAATTCATTTACAATTACTATATCAATGTGTACATAAGTAACCGCTGTCCCCAGCATTGTTGGAGCGATCAAATCCATGCTCCTCTATCATTTACATAATCTTCAACAGTATAATAAGCTTTTTTCAGGAGCATACTTTTAATGGATTTCTTAAATTTGTTTATTCAATTCATGTCAAAGACGGGCAGACAGAAAGTAGCCCCATTCCCGCCGGTGGCACCCGTTCACGAGCATGACGCATGATCCAGCCATTGCTTCGCTCGACCATATTTGAGGGAACGTAACAACCCGCACCACACGATGCACTGTCAATATTATCAGCATCCCATCACTTTCGTAATATCGGCCTCTCTATAATTATTTAAATAAGCTTGTCGGTCGCTTGTCGTTCAGCGACCTTTTGGGAAGGTGTATGTTTGAAGATTCTCTGAGAGATAAGAGCCGAAACGAAGAGATCTCGAGGAGAACAAAGATCACTGGTATTCAGATACGTTTGTGTGAATAAATTTTGTCACCACGTTAGCGAGGCTGTGTCAGTGCACTTCGAGAATAGCTTCACGTCTTGTGAACCTCGGCCCAGTGAGTATCTAAGCTCGATACGCAAACATTACCGGTTGACTTGGTTTGCGCGATTTTATGCCATAACTTTATGCTTCTTTCTACTTTTGCCGTAATTTCTTTTTTTATTCTACTACAAGTTAGAACTTGACTACAATCTTGTTGACGGTAAGTGAAGATACAGTCTAAGATTTTTTTTAATCCACTACAAGTTAGCCCTTGACTGCGATCTCACCTGATCGTAAGTGATGATGCAGTCTAAGACGGTAGTGGGTTAACTTGTTAGGGGTCAGTGATATGAAACCCATACCTACCCGAATCGTTTTCTACACGGTATCGTACCGGAACGCTAAATCAATTGACAGTACGTCTTTGCTGATAGGGTGGTAACTAGCCTACCCCGCCGAAGCCGAAGCATACCACTACACGAAAAAAAATTCTGAAATTAAAAACCCAAAGGGGAATGCTGGGAAGGCACCCGGATATGACCGGGGAGAAATCAGGCGTACGGGCTTACGTGCTGCATCTCCATTTCATCATCTTCAGCAGCTCTGGGACTGAACTCTTTTGGTGGATAATCCCATTAAATTCATTGCCTGATCCGGGGCTTGAACCCGGGAGCTAACGATCCACTGGTGAACAAGCTAGCGCCTACATAAACGAAGCAGTAATACCTAAATGTCTAGTTACCGTAATTGGTACACCTTGTCGAACAGCGTCGTAAACTTGGGATAAAAGGCTATGCGAGGGTGCGGTGACTTTTAGGGAGTCGTATGAAGACAACCTTGACATAAATTGCGGGTTTGCCGTAGATATACCTACAGTGAAGTGCTACAACTTGCTTACTGCTTCTTCCAGCTCGATGATCTTCTCGTCGGTCCTCAAAGTGCGTGCGTTGTATGTTGCCAGGTCTAGTCGTCGGGGTTGGCAGCGGAATCTCTGCCGGAGATTCTTCGCACCCCCTGCCCCGCCGTTACCATGGCCGCTGCCAGAGCCAGGAATAGCGGGGCCTTGGCCTTGTGTACATATCCATTGCAATGTTTTGCCCATAATGGCCGCGCTGGGCAGACGTATTGGCCATCGCAGGGCTAGACTGATCGACACCAGCCTCAGTCATTTAAACTGTCTATCCAGTTTTGAATGGTTATACCGCCATTGGTCGGTCGCCAGAGCCTCGTTTGTAAACCAGCAGGGGATACCACGGGCAGGTGAGGTTGGCTGTTGGAGCGCTAGATGGTGGTGCACTCCCTTACCCCCTTACTTGTGTAGTACTTTTCTCTAATTTGAGAGGAAACAATGAACATACCAAGCAAATTATGTTCATTGTTTCTACATTACCGGTAGATGGCGTTGGCTTACCTTAACTCGTCAAAGAACAAGAAGCTTAATTCGCTATAACCTGCTAAAACGTTATTATTATAATGCTTTGGCGGATTATAGCGAACTGTTAAGCTTCTTGTTTCGTGTTTATTATGGACTTCTGCAAAATAACGCCTGCTTCTATCCAATATTTACCATAACTTACGCTAAAACCTCCTGTTGTATGCAAATTATATGATTAACTATTTGGATAAAAAACGACAAGAAAAGATCCACGTAACCACAAGAAAAGATTTATCATGGCCTAAGTAAACGACTCGGAGATAAGTAAACTCGCTAAGTAATTAGACTCGCTAAAGTTATAAATTTACTGTAATTCCTCTGATGATGATCTGAATAACATAAAAATCAGAATTAAATAAAAATAACTTTTCTCCCAAATAAACCATATGTAAAATTAACTGCAGCGCTGATTTACAGGCAGAGCCTTAAGTGGCGTCACGACTCACGGCCCGGAAGCGACCAGCGCACACTTTTCTCAAACACGGTACTTAAGTTAAAATAGGACAAAAATTAGCTAATAACAGAAAATATAGCATATTTATAAGTATTTTGTAAACCTATTGTAAATATAATATTTCACTTACGCTTCGGTGTCGTCTTCTCTTCTCTTCTCTTCGTCGCCGTCTCACTCTGACGGTGTCCCCCTTGCCGATGACGCTGATGTCGCCCTTCAGGTAACCCTTCGGGCCGCTCATCACGTCTTCCGGGTCCGTGAGCAGTGTCCATTTGTGGTAGAACTGGCGGTCTGGAACAGAAGATGTATTTTTTTATTCCATGCAAGTTAGCCCTTGACTGCGGTCTCACCTCATAAAAGTGATGATGCAGTCTGAGATGGTAGCGGGCTAACCTGATAGGGGTATGGCAGTTATGTTAAACCCATTCCCCTAGTTGGTTTCTAGGTACACCGCATCGTACCAGAACTCTCTTGGCGGTACGTCTTTACCACGGCCGAAGCCTCCCACCTACCAGAGGAAATTCTGAAATTATAAATTCCTAGATTGATCCTGCCGGGAATCGAACCCGGGACTTCCCATGTTAAGACAACATCGCTCAACACTGCGCCAGGGAGGTCGACAAAATAGGATACGCCCGCAACGAAGAGTTCACCAGACCTAAGGATGCCTTTCCACCAGAGATGTGCTACGTTGCTAAGCTTCGGATGTGTGATTTGTCTATATCAAGATTAGCAAATCGAACCCAAAATATAATACTTAGATTTAACTCCTTTTTTTCATCAATATTTTTCATTAATATTAACACACATTCAGACATGAGACAAGTAAATAATTCATTCATTCGACATTCAAGCACCCAAATTAACGGAGCACTCAAATTTGCCCCCGATTGTCTAAAAGTTTAGGGTATCGTACATACCTAAACATATGAGAATGGATACACTACATATTCTTACACAATCACACCTCTGGACACACAGCCGCTCACACGAAAAAAAAACACCTCCGATTTCACGACCATTGTGAGTTAGCACCCTTTTCTGAGCAAAACTCGCAACGAGTGTATATTTTTCACTGAATTTATTGTTGTAGAGCAACAGGTTTTCAGTATTAAGTAGAGCAATTCCACGAGGTTATTAGCATATTTAAATTAACCCCGTACAAAGCTGAGTTAAGTTTCTCAACAAAGGACTGTGCTCGATTCGGTCTGTGTGCGTTGGCCGTAAACCAACTCCCTATTTTGTTGGAAATCGTAATTGTAATTTAGCAAGAAAAGATTACAGTTATTTTGCTATAATCCACCAACAGGATTACAGGATTATAGCAAAATAACTGTAATCTTTTATCGCAAAGTAACGCCTGATACTATCCAGTAATTATAATTGTTTGTCAAACGGATAATTCGACCTGCACGGCGACCGCGTAACTTCTGCATCAATCATTATCATTGTTACAGTATCAATTGTTGTGATTGGCTGAATTTATGGTATTCTTGCTGCGTCAAAGGATTTTGTCCAATAGTGGAAGAGTGTTAACCAATTAGAGGTGCTTGCGATCGTTACACTGTAGCTGTCATTTTTAGCCGGTCGCCCTGCGGTCTAAGGAGTTCATAGGTACTCCGTACTCGTACCTGCACGTCAAAAGCATAAGCTTGCAAATGATTACAATTTGCTTCCGATCACTGATCACTATCTCTAAGGCATGGAAGCGATTTCCGTTGTTAGGGATCAAATTGTTAAATTGAAGGCTTATTATCCATTTACCGACTTAGGTTAATGATGCGTTATCCAGTACAATCGATTGCGGAGCCAATCGCTGGAAACGGCTTACGGGATTTAGCAACTGGAATGATGCAAATAAGCCATTATTTGAAATGGAAAATTGCTTTTTAGCTCAGCAAGAGCAATGAAACTCATATTAAACTATCTGGAAAAGTACGACTACCAGAATTACCTATACCTACTTGTAAGGAACTGATTCAGTGGAGCCTGCAATCCGTTCAGAATAAAGCGCAAAACACACAGGGAACGGGCCGGGTACAAGTTCAATAATAAGAAATTTTTATTGAGATTTACTTCTCCAAAATTACACAACTATATAACAACAAGGCATCTTTTAACACCATTACCATGACGATCGGTCAGCGTGTATTTACGTTTGCATGTTCCATAGAAGGAAGTACTTCCTCGAAACCCGCACGGGCCGCTAACTTCCTTTCAAACTCATGCTCAATTCGAGGTCCTCCAATCGCGGACGGGATGGCGCCCTGATAGGCGTATCTATTTCCGTGTTTAATAGAAGGCCTTGATGCACGGAATCCGTGTTAGTTTGATGTGAGGTGTTTGATGAATAGGCAAGAAACCCAAAAATTTTAATTTTTATAGGTTATAAACCTATAACTATTTTTAAAATGTAGATGTAAAATGGATGGGTTACGCCAGAAGACTCGTTCCGTCGCCCCTTCATTCAGCTTCACCTACTCGACCTTCGTTTCGCTACGGAGGTACCCGGCTCGCTTCGCTCGCCACCTCCCCTTCCTCTTCCTTCCCCCTCACCTTCACTCTACTCGGCCTCGTAGGGTCGCTTCATTCAGGACCTCCTTCACGAGGTTTCGCGTTTTACAAAAACACTCTAGGGGTAGAACAGACAAGACTACATGGATACGTTTGGTTGTGCTGATTCGGTTTTGGGAGAGATCTATATTTATTATAATAATATTATGACCCTTTTATAGCATGAAATTTCAATAAAATACCGTCGCCAACGCTAACAAACTGCCGTGCTGCACAGCGTTGTCGGATTGATTGCCTTGAATTGAACACGCGTTTGGGAGAAAATTTCGGTTGCAAACCCGGACTCGAGGCAATGCTGCCTTCTATTGAACATGCAAACGGAAATACGCGATCGGTCAATAATCGCTCCAGCTATTGTTGATTCTTAAAAAAAGACTCTTCTTTAAAAATTTATTCACCTGTTTTCAAAATTCTAACTTGATTGCACTTCCCGCCTGTATCCGCATCTTTTAACACTATTACCATGACGATCGGTCAATAATCATAGAAGCTACATCACTTTTTATATACGGAAATCCCCTTTTTTCTACCATTCCAAATCTAAAGGGTCCACCGGGTTACAATTATTAACCGATTTTCAAAAAATTTTCGCCAGCTTGTAGCTAAACAACAAAATACCCTACTACTACAAAATACCCTAGGACTGTTTTTTTTAATTTTTACTTAAGTCGTTTTTTTCCAAATATAGTATATTATCTATTTAGTAAACAAACACCCACCAAAAAACTTATTTACATTTTTCAAAATTTCAAAAAAAGTTAGCAGCCGATTTTCAAAATTCAAACGTTCACACACGTCTTAATAAATTCCTCAACTCTTGGTAGTATTCCCATCTCGATCCTCCCGAAACCCTCGGAGCTATGGCCAAAATACGTCTCATCTGCATTGGATTTGCATCTGATAACCATTTTCAATGGTAAAAACTTCAAAGATGATTACAAAGCTGGCTGCACATACAAAGAAAACTTTGATTGAAATATGAATCGCATTGTGAAATATCAGCTACCTAACGGAGCTGACAAGAAAATGAAGGTTTCCTTCCATAAAACATTGTAAAAATCCCATTTCTTTTGAAATTCCTTTGAAAGCAATAATTGCTTTGCTTAATTCAATTCAATTCAGTTCAATTTGCTTTTCTTTGAAAGCATTCAGAGTACTTTTCAATATTATCCTTTGTAATTAGAACAAGGTATATGGGTTTGATAGTCATTGAAAGTTAAGCTTAATTAAATACATTTGTGATAATATTCAGCGTTTATAATAGGGAAGTACCCTTTCAGCGCAGTTCTGAGGGCCAAAGAAAACTGACGCAGGGAAATGCAGTCTATTTTTTAAATTAAAATCTTAAGTCGGTTTTGTTTTATTATTCTACTACATACTTTTCAATATTATCCTTTGTAATTAGAACAAGGTCTAAGAATTTTCTGAGCAATGAAAGGTAAGCTTAATTAAATACATATCAGCGTTTGAAATACACTTCAAGCGTAGTCCTGAGGGCCAGAGGAAACTGACGCCAGTGTAATATCAATTTTTTAATTAAAATCTTATCTTAGCTTTAAGTTTTTATTATTCCACTACAAGTTGAAGCTTAGTGGTTTATACACCCCGCCTGAGACCCCGGGCACGCACCACTAATATACTTATTCAAAAAAAGTATATTTTTTAGAAATTAAATAAGTATCACTTACTTCCCGAGAGTTCTCCATATACAATTTTTATGTAAACAAGTTCTACATATAAGTATATATATTTTACACCATTACACTTTGAAGTCAGTGAAGACTTTAAGACGACGTTAAGATGGTTTTTTTTAAATATAAACACTTAAATAATTATCCTCTGACAAGGTGTCAAAGTCCTATATTTTTTTCGTTTGCATATGTAGGTATATGATAGTGAGTGAGTCTGTCTCCAGCAATCAATGAGTGTAATTCCTCAGGTGACGAAACTTTAGAATATGGATAAAAAATATCATGAGTTAAGCGTATTTTAGAAATATACAAAAAAAGTAATTAGGTTTTTTATACTATACCAGTCCAATGATTTAAAAAGTATGAACCTTCATACGCGATAATTCGCGTAGACGCACTTTAGGTTTGATAATAATAATATTATATTCTGCATTTATATAATCGAGAATAATTCAGTCTAAAATATTAAGCTACATATTAGGTCTTTACCTATGAAATTGCCATTTTGTAAGGGAGGAACATAAAGTCGATTTTTTTAATATAATATATTTATTTAATCAAAGTGTTTACCATTGCTATCTATGCACTTTTACCATCTCATAGGTAGTTCATTGATCCCTTTACTAAAAAGAACATTCGGACGGGAATCAATAAAATCTTTGAAGGCGCTTTGGACTGCCCCTTCGGAGTTGATTTTCCTCCTGTACAAGAAGTTATCAAATTTCGAAAAAAAATGGTAATCTGTTGGAGCAAGGTCCGAGGAGTACGTTGGATGTCTTAGACATTCCAATTGAAGCTCCTCTAATTTGGTAGCCGTCTGTTGTGCAGTGTGTGGTCTAGCGTTGTCCTGAAGCAGCAGTGGCCTAGAGCGATTGACCAGCCTCGGTTGTTTAGCAGCTAGCTTTTCCATCATGGTTTGCAGTTGCTGACAATAGACATCCGCCGTAATCGTCTGGGCTAGATTTAAGAAAGCTGTAGTGAACGACACCGGCACTAGTCCACCAAACGCTCACAAGTAATTTTTTTACGCTACGCCCTGCTACGATGCATGTATTTATTTGTATGGTAGAGCTACGTAGAACTGGGGTTTCGTTGACGCTTTTGTTACAGAATTATAAAATCATTACTAGATGATGCCCGCGACTTTGTTTGCGTGGATTAAGGCTTTTTGATTTCCGTTGGGACTGTTTAATTTTGCGGGATAAAAAGTAGCCTATATGTTATTCCAGACTATAATCTATCTCTGTACCAAATTTCATCCAGATCCATTAAGCCGTTCTGGCGTGATTGAGTAACAAACATCCATCCATCCATACATATTACATACATCCACCCTCTAAAACTTTCGCATTTTATAATATTAGTATAGAGTATAGATTTCAGGGATAAAATCCGAAACGAGGAAATTCATAAAAGAACTAGAGTGACCGACATAGCTCTGAGGATTATCAGGCTGTAGTGGCAGCGGGCGGGTCATATCTGTCGCAGAACCGATGGCCGTTGGGGCAGAGGTGCTCTGGAGTGGAGACCGCGTACCGGCAAGCGCAGTGTAGGACGACCTCCAGCTCGCTGCTCCGATGACCTAAAGAAGGTGGCAGGAAGCGGGTGGATGAGGACCGCAGATGAGCGTGTTTGGTGGCGCGCTCTCGAAAAGGCCTATGTCCAGCAGTGGATGCATACAGGATGGATGATGATGGATGATAGATTTCAGGGACGTCAATGGTACGTCATTTAAATCATACTGCTATAAGGGATGCGATGGGAAGTAGTAGCTTGTGTGTAAAATCCTATTTTAGGACTTTAGGACAACTACCTGGGACTGGTAGAAATGTGCTAGGAGATACGTTTCGTCGTGTCGCACAAGTGTGTGCAGCTCGATGTATAGATGTGCTGAATGATATTTCACGCTAACGTTTTGTCCTGCCTATTTTTTTATTAAAATTAGGTTTACTTACACATTAAAAACCCGGCTGAGTTGTTTGTGGGCTCTTCTCAGACCGGGGCGCATTTGGAACCCTCGTAGCTTTAGCTTTATGAGTTATTGGACGTCAATAAGTTTACAGTGTGCCTAATTTGAATAAATATTGATTGACTAGCGGATACCCAGCATGTGCTACTATACGTTAAAAAAAGAAAAAAAAATCTAATCGGTTTGGGGCACATCGATTGGATGGTTTAGAAGTCTATATCGGGCATATGTAGAAGCAATGTTTGTGTTTTATGTATTCAGAAGAAGAAGATTGATTGATTACTAAAAATAAAAACCATCATATCGCACCTTCGGACAATTTTGGCATACTTAACTCATTTTTGCAATTTTTGACAATTGTGCCCTTGTTTTATACTGAAGGTGCGATATAAATGCAAGCTCAATGCAGTAATATTAAGTAAACGTAGCGTGGACTAAAACAAAAGCAACAACTAATCAAGTTTCAAGCAAACAACCAAAATACGCTTTCAAGTTTTCTCAGAAAGCTTTGTTAACGTTACTATTAGAAATTTAATAATTCATATAAACTCCGCCGGTCTAATTCCTGAGGCGAAGTCACAAAATCACTTTGATTCTCAAAGGGATCTTGTACAAACTTTGTCGTTCCAACTTGTGCAGCTGTAAAATAATCAATTCGGTTTTCTGTGTTTGTGAACAAGTTATTAAAGGAAAACACCGACTCGACGCTGACCGACCGACGTGCGACGCTCCGTTCTCATTAGCTACGGCATTGTGGCGTTTCACACTCATAAAGTGATTTCGTAAGTATTGGATTGTGTGTATATGCCTTATAATAAATGTTCCACATTTTAGATGACCACTGAATAGGTAAATAAGTCTATGACCGAAACATTTCTTTAAATCTTTCTAGGATGCTCTACCATGGAGGCTGAATAAATTAATCTTGTGTTATTGACCGAGCGAAGCGAAGGTCTCTGAGTCTAGTTGAGTGAATTTGCACTTGTCCGTCCGTCCGTCCGGCTGTCAGAGTCTTATAACTTCTGAATTACTGAACGTAATTACTTCAAATTTAAATAACATATATTTAAATTTGAAGTAATTACGTTCAGTAATTCAGAAGTTAATCATAGAAGGGGTTAATTAATTCAAGATTTAAATAAAACATCACGTCTTTTCTCACAAGCTCTCTAATGGAGACTGATCTCTTAACTTAGGGGCACATCATATGTTTTGGTCGACCAAAAGGAGTTAAGTCTAGCACATCCTTATTACTATAGTCTTATGGTTAACTACGTCAAATCGAGCGTTGGATGAAAGCAGTGGCTATCGCGGTATAATAACCGATGTAAACCGATGCCCTCCAGCCGAAGCTTGCTGGCCGAAGATGGCTTAAAAAGTTATAAAAATCTTTATTTCAGGGGGGCTCTCATAGAAGCGAATGCGAAGTAAAATTGGTTTTATAGCGTTACATAGGGCTGCGGTGTAGCATTTTAAAAATAATTAGGAATAGAGTCCAAAAATATTTTTTTTAATTTTTTCCCATAAAATTGACGAAGTGGGGGACTTTCAAAGTGGAGATTATCTAACGTCCAAAGTTGACCACTCTCAATTTTCTTAAAGGCTGAGCCTGAAACTTGATCAATTATTTGAATTATATCCTGTACTTGGACAACAAATACTAAAATTAGATAAATATTATAAGGAAACGAAATTATTTAATTTTTAAGAGCTTCAGTATTTTTAACAGAACTTCACAATGATTTTAATAGATGGCGCTCTGTAAAATTTTATTCGTTTGTGCTTACAATTAATAATAGATGTTAGCACCATCTCTTTCCATCTTACGTGGAATAAAAAATAGTCTACTGATAGTACTGATGTCTATGAACGTAAAGATGAGCGCGCATTATAATATAGGTAAAACTATCTTATGGATACCGCGAGGTCTAATTTCGGGGCGAACCACTAGTATAATTTAGGTTAGTTATAATTTAATCAACGTTATTGTGATATAAATTGTGGTTTGAATACTAAATTGTACTAATGACTGTATTGCATTTTGTTTGTGTCCGTGCTTCAACTTTGTTAACATCTACTTACTTACTTACTCTGCAACATCAAAATCAAAGTAAGTTCACCTGAGGGGTTAGGTACTTACCTAGAGTTTATGTGAATTATTAAATTTGCTCTTGTAGGTACTTAACGTTGACAAAGTTTTCACAGACTGAGAGGGGTGCCTCCATCATCGCTCGCCAAGTTTCAATGTCAGACTTTGACTACCGGACTAGTTGATTTCTTCTACCTGTCTTTATCCCACGCTGTGGGGGGTCGACGCAACATATTGTCTTCTTCTTACACTCACTTCTGTCATACGGCAACGTATTATCCACCCCTTGAAAAAAGAGAAGCATGGATTATGTGAAAGAGAATATGCATCTAGCATATTCTCTTTCACATAATCCATGCTTCTCTTTTTTGGTTTTCCTCTACTCTTTTATTCTTTCAAACTGGACTAGTCAAATAACTGCCTACTAAAAACACGGAGTTTCTCTAGAGTCTAGACTGAAAAGTTTAAAAAGGAGACACGTCCTCAGTAGTGAGCCGACAACGGGCTAAAGTGTTGAGGACCACAAAAATGGATAAGTACAGTTCGCGCGCGAGTTGAATGCAGAGTAAATAAATGTATGTGTCACCACTCACTATACATTTACTCTGCATTCAACTCGCGCGCGAATTAATAACTTTTCAGGAATCTAATAAGGTCGACTCGAAATTTGGGTGGACGTATTTCCAATGTACTCTAGATATTTCAGCTCGCAATCCGCACTTGGGCAGCGTGGTGGAATATGATCTAACCCTTCTCATTCTGAGAAGAGAATCGTGGTTAGTAGCGGGCCAGCGATGGTTTGAAATGATGTTCACAACCGCTGAACATTTCGGAAATGAACGTATTGTAGTCCATATCGCTTTAACCGTATTTTCAGACAGGAGTAAGTTCCGGCCGACGCCTATTCGGGAAAGGAACGAGGGCCGGGCAATGAATTCCTATTACGTGAACAAAATACTAGAACCTAGAGTTCCAGTTTTTTTAATATATAAATATAGGCCAGCGCTTGATTGCAATCAGACCTGCTTGGAAGTGGTGATGCAGCCTAAAGTGGATTTGAAGGTACCTATATTTTTTTAATCCACTGCAAGTTAGGCCTTGACTGCGATCTCACCTGATGGTAAGTGATGATGCAGTCTAAGATGGTAGCGGGCTAACCTGTTAGGGGCATGGGAGTAATATTAAACCCGTAATCGGTTTCTACGCGGCATCGTACTGGAACGCTAAATCGCTTGGCGGCACGTCGCTGCCGGTAGGTGGTAACTAGCCACGGCCGAAGCCTCCCACCAGGCCAGACCAGGGAAAATTCAGAAATTATAAATTCCCAATTTGACCCTGCTGGGGATCGAACCCTGGACCTCCGCACGTTATGACAACAGCGCTACACACTGCGCCACGGAGGTCGTCAAGATATAAAAAGAGGAGGGAAAAACGGAAGCCAGAAGGGCATTCCGTATCTAAAATAGAATGTCCGTTTAATGTTTCTAGGACAGTGAAACGTGCATAGATACAAAAGTAAATATTATCACAATTTTTTCACCCTACTTAACAAGTTCTGGTAGGTGGTGGCGAGTACATATTATTTTCCATCTCGTCGCCGTCTCAACCTATAGACGCTCTCTGCTGGATGAAGGTCTCCTGCACGGATCTCCATAGTAACCGGTCTTGTGCCGCTTGTTTCCAGTGGCCCCCAGCTACACGCTTGAAATCGTCCATCCACCTAGTGGGGGGTCGTCCAACGCTGCGCTTCCCGGTGTGAATCCGCCATTGAAGCACTCCCTTATACTGGTAATTAACTAGATAATGGTGAAAAGTCGTTTTCGGGGTTATCTGGTAATTACCCAGAATATGGCGATGTATTGTATGGCGCAACGCGTCGAACGCAGATGCCACAGTTCTACAAACTATGTGCCCCGCACATTGAGCTATGTCGGTCCTCATTTCGGATTTGATCACGTATATGTTGTCCTACGAGACATAAATAAATCATTTATCGGGCAATTACACAACCCTACTTTGCGCGTGGCTTGGCACGTACTTGGCCGGTTTTTTATGAGTACCTACAGATAAGAGGTAAACAAATTCCAGTCAAATCTCGTGAGCGGTGCGATTTAGTGGCTTCTTGAGTGGTTCATACATATCACATCTATCACTATCATATAATATCTTGCGTAGTTAGTCAATTGTCGAGACTTTCCACCATGGCTGAAATTCGGTCTTGAGAAACATAATTTTTTATCTTAATAATGTAATTTTATTTAACGTCATATTGTTTCTTTGTTTTGTTAACTATGGGTTAATTGCCTGAATTTATAATATAAAACTTACCGATAGGGTGATTATTTTGTCGAGCAGTATAACTCGTGGAAATCGAACACGAAGTACTGTGAACAAGAGAAAATACAGTATTAGAATCAGGGAGTTTTAACATTTTTATACATGATTGTACCTACTGCCTTGTTGGTTAGCATGGTTGACTGCGGATCACGAGGTCCTGGGTTCGATTCCCGGTCAAAATTATTAGGTTTTGGGTTTTTCAGTTAAGACATTCTCAGTGCCAGCCCGGAGTTGGAAGTTGGCGGATTTCACCCTCGGAGAGCACGTCAAGCCGTCGGTGCCGGTTATTACCACTAACATGATAACAGTCGTTAAAGCCCGCCAACCCGCATTGGAGCAGCGTAGTGGGTCTAAGCTCGAATTTCCTCTCTCCCATGAGAGTGGAGGCTTGTGCCCAGCAGTGGGACGTTAATGGGCTGTAGGTGGATAACAGTTTCTGAATAAAAAATGAAAATATCTAGGAGCAACTAGGATAATAGGAGCAACCTTATAAACAAAATATTTGTATCAAAAAAATTGAAATGAAAATGGAAATGAAGTGTGATAAACACGGGTGGTAAAATTAAAAAGAGATCACTTACCTCATCAAAAAATGGGCAGTTGGTGATCTCCTTCACGCTCGTGTACCTACTTGCGTTCACTATACCCACTTGCAGGCAAACAACTGGGTCTAAGTTAGCGCCGGTTAAATGCCGAGCCTCTTTAATAGTTATGCAGACTTGAAAGTCCGTTATTATTCGTCGAGTAGCTACTATTTAATTCTACTTGATTTACTAATTAATAAAACTTTCATCGTTTCTAATTTCCTGCGTATCTTTTCTGATCTGGCTAATAAGTGGAAAAATAAAATAGATATCCCCATGTTTTTCTCTGTCCCATCACTACTAAAAATATTGTTCAGGCCGATATCGATCGAGAATTTTTTTATTTCTCATTTCCTGTTTGACAAATCCCGGGGCAAATCGAACCTAAGGAAGTTGGGTTCAAGTCGAAAAGACCTGCCACGCACTGGCGGAAATATCATCGGGGGCGCATTTTGACCCGCTGACGCACCAGATGAATATATTTGATCATTTGACTTACCGCAGTATTCAGATATATTCATCATCGGAGCTGGATTGTTCAGCTCGGTCCATTTTCAGGGAGTATTGTTGTGATGCCACCTCTACGTGGGCCCGAGAGGTGCCCTGCCGTGCCTCTTGCAATGGCGGCACGACTGGCATTTTCTTTTTTAATAAATGTGCCACGTAGTCGATTCGAAGCTGTCGACAATATACACCTTATTAGTAATCAACAACAACAGCCCATTAACATCCCACGGCTGAGCACAGGGCCCAGCAGTGGGATGTGGGATGTTAATGGGCTATTGTTAGTATATTGCTGTTGGCTCCACTCTCATAGGTGAGAGGGAATTAGAGCTTAGACCCACCACGCTGCTCCAATGCGGGTTGGCGGGCTATAAAAACTACTCAACCGATTTTGAAAATTCTTTCACTCATAGAAAGCTACTTTATCAGCGAGTAACATAGGCTGTATTTTATAAAAAAAATAGAAATCCCTACGAAAATTGCATTAATGTGAATGAAGTTGGAAAAATCGTCTCATCTGAGAACTTCCGTGGCGTGCGCGGCTTAGATAGTAATTAGTTACACAAAAACATTGTATCGTGGAATTGTTCCTCTCAAAAATATAAAAAAAAGTCCGCGATAGTCATAAATCATAGTATGATTTGATTACTTTTGTTTCAATGTGTTAATTTCTAAAAATTTGAAAGTATATAATAATTTTTAAATAAAACTTGCCTAACCTTTATCATTCAAATACGATTGACCACAAATGTACACAAAATTATGAATGTTCTTGTGAACTTTATGTTCTTACTCCATGGCTAATAGCTTTCCTAGCTCATGCCAAATTATGAATTACATTTTAGAACACAAAAGTTGTTATTTAAGACTTAACTTTAGTTTGATAAATTCTCTTGCCTTTGTTATTAGTTGCTGAAATGCTCAATAAAAGTCAAATTAGTTTTAATGTGTCCTTGTTGACTGTCATTTAGTATTAGGTATACCTAGCAGCTATGATTACACTTTCAAAAAGTAGCAAACAAACTATAGGTGCATTCATAATAGCGGATATTAAACTAACTTTTTTAGTAATAATACATACATATATTATATAATACTACATTTTATCCACATAATAATATAATAAATAAATTATTAATATGTATCAATCCTTATATACCTACTAACAAAAATAAAAATAAAACCCTAATCAAAAAGACCACCCCTGGTTGCCTCTGGGCCAAAGATACCCATCAAACTTGCAGCATATGTATCAATTCAATTCAATTTATTTATTTTGCTATCACCATAATTTAAAATACACCTGACGCCCCGGCAAAACACTACAAAAGAATGCGTGATATTGGAAGTTGGGCCGTGTTACTTACTGAGTTCGAGAACTTCAGTAGTTAGATACCAGCGAGGTGAATTGTGTATCTAAATAAATGAATTCAGTTTAGTACAGTAAAGTCTGTACTACTTGTAAGTCTAACCACAACCCGTGAGCTGCTTTAGCAGTTATTTAGCGAAATACTAGTTATTATACTATATATAGCTCAATTATCACTCACTGACTGACTCATTAAATAAAAATAAATAAATAAATAAATCTTTATTTAGGATTTCACACAACACAGAAAACACAAAACAAATTACAAAAATTAAAAAAAACTTATAGACTAACAATCCGTGTAGTAGAAAATCCCAAAAAGGGTATCAAACTCAGCGTAATGCTGCATCTACGAGTACCTACATGGTGTAGATGCAGCATTACGCTGAGTTTTCAGTTGACCCCTATAGAAAAACCTCAGCGTCTCGGACTGGTCCGGGCTGATCATCAAACTTAACATAATGCATCTACCCACTAAAATTATAACTAAACTTAAATATAATTATTACTATTACAATGTAACACTATAACGTAACACTCACCTTGACGGCCTCCGTGGCGCAGTGTGTAGCGCTGTTGCCTTAACGTGCGGAGGTCCCGGGTTCGATCCCCGTCAGGGTCAATTTGGGAATTAATAATTTCTGAATTTTCCCTGGTCTGGCCTGGTGGGAGGCTTCGGCCGTGGCTAGTTACCACCCTACCGGCAAAAACGTGTCGCCAAGCGATTTAGTGTTCCGGTACGATGCCGTGTAGAAACCGAAGGGGTATGGGTTTAATATAACTGCCATGCCCCTAACAGATTAGCCCGCTACCATCTTAGACTGCATCATCACTTACCATCAGGTGAGATCGCAGTCAAGGGCTAAAATATAGAGGATAAAAATAAATAAACAATAATAACAATAATAAATTGTAGCCTGCCTCAGCTGAGTCTGCACCACTATTCCTGGTAAACCATGGTAAACTTTTTAATCTATGGTTTAGGGACATTCCATATCTCTGATTATTTATTACATCTGTCAATCATTGACATAATAATTGTTCTCCTAGAAAGAGACAGAAGACGATACAATGATGTATGGGAGATGTGTTAGTGCGGGATGGGAGTAGGGAAAAATTATGACATTTCGGAAAAACAAGATGGCGGCCGATGTGTGTTTTGCAACTCTTTTGTTTTCTAACTGATTTCTTTACATGATGAATGACTGAAGAAATTAGGAACCGATTAATAGAAAAAGTGGAACAAATTGGAAAAACAAGATGGCGGCCGAGCTAAAGTGTTTTAAAATTATTTATGATTTTTCGACCTCAAACCGCGGCGCCACAGATCTGAAACGGGGTAGTTCATGTATGGGGTATGTGTTCGGGTACGAGATGGGAGTAGGGAAAAATTATGATATTTCGGAAAAACAAGATGGCGGCCTATTTTCCGAAATGAACCGATGGAAGCATTGAAGATAGGTGGGGGTGCTCAACCAAATGTCATTCGAAACTTTATCCAATAGACAATGAGCTGAAAAAAAATCAAAATGGTGGATTTAAGATGGTTGCCATACAAATTTATTTGGTGTCTATCTCAGAAAGTATAAAAGATGGAAGAGTGGTTTCTTGCCAAATGATGATCAGTACCTGAAGGTCTACTTGATGAGCAAGAAAAAAATTCAAGAGGGCGAAATTTATTTTTCCATAAAAAATATATGGCGAATATTGAAGTGACTACAAGTCTGTACTACTTGTATTTCTAACCACATCCCGTGAGCTACTTTAACAGCTCGCGCACAGGGCGAAATACTAGTTTTTATATAAACTAGTGGTTCGCCCCGAACTAAGACCTCGCGGCGCCATCTATTGACATAAATGTGAAGTTCTGTTAAAAATACTGAAGCTCATTAAAAATTAAATAATTCCGTTTCCTTACAATATTTATCTAATTTTAGTATTTGTTGTTCAAGTACAGGATATAATTGAAATAATTGATCAAGTTTCAGGCTCATCCTTTCAGAAAATTTAGAGTTCTGAGGTCATCTTTGGACGTTAGAAAATCACCACTTTGAAAGCCCCCCATTTCGTCAATTTTGGGGGAAAAATTAAAAAATATTTTTGGACTCTATTCCTAATTATCTTTAAAATGATATACCACAACCCTATGTAACTTTATAAAAAATATTTTACTTCGCATTCGCTTCTATGAGAGCCCCCCTGAAATAAAGATTTTTATTATTTTTTAAGCCATATTCGGCGGGAGGCCATTGGTTTACATATTATATTTAAAGCTGAAGTAATTGCGTTCAGTAATTCAGAAATTATAATGCTCTGACAGACGGACGGACGGACGGACAGACGGACAAGTGCCAATTCACCCAAGTAGACTCAGAGACCTTCGCTTCGCTCGGTCAATTACAAAACAGGAAAATGGTACCAATGTTTTACAAAAAGCGCCATTTTGAAATTCTTTGTTAATTGACTGATTTCGTTCAAAATCGATATTTAGGGCTCCCTGAGATTACAAAACAGGAAACTGGTACCAAAGTTGAGAGCGGCTGCATCTAGTAGTTCCTCATGGGACGATGCGAAGTAGCTCAGAGTATAAATACGACTGATTACCTTTGGAATCTTATTCACATTTTTATTAAATGATATTTTTTTGTGATTTTTTTTATTTTTATTTTCCGGGATGAAAAGTAGCTGTGATACGAGTATTTCGGACTATTTAATATCTTTCTCGGTGGAGAATTAAATTCAGATCCGTTCAGCCGTTCGAAAAAATTAATTGAAATTGAAAATTGAAATTATCACCATCACTTAGGTATAGTACCTTCAAGGCAAGAGTGAATAGGCATCTCCCAGCAAACGCGGTCCAACCTAGACCTCATCATTGCTTTGCACTGAGCCAGATTGTCGTCAAGCGAATTTACCTATCACGCAATAAAAAAAATCAAGTATACTTTGTAAACTTGACGTTACATAATGTGTACTGTGTGTATTTTGACTTTGACTTAGCCCCCACTTCACACGGTTAGCCCGCTATCGTCATAAATTCAATAGGTATCTTTCCTGCAATCTCACCATCGTGGTAAGATTGCAGTCAAGGACTAACTTGTAGGAGAAATAAAAAAGCGCGGAATAACTGGCGAGAGAGATATCATGTTTCAATGATAGCGCTCGGGCTACTATAATATAAATTGGTAAACTTCATACAGCTAAGTAGTCCTCTTTGAGAAACGATCCAAGATAGGACGTCTCGTGTTTGAACTTTGAACAAACTTGGCCCATCTTTTGGACTCGGGGGTATCTTCTTACCTTTGGAAAGTACAATTTATTATAAACCTTTAAAGCTCATATTTTGTTACAGTTACAGTTACACAACTAACTGCTATACATGTACTACAGGCGGCCTTAAAGCTCCCAGTCGACTTTTGGAAGGTGAAAAAGCCGTGTAGTGGGTGTGCTTGCGTGTTATTAGATGCTGTCTATTCTAAAAGTGAATGCCTCTAATGTGTTTCTGCTGTGTGTTATCATTTCATCTCATCGCCGGCCAACTACCTTCCCAGTTCGGCCATAGTCCACCACAAGGATTTGAGAAAATAATGACGAACTCTCAAGTTTCCTCGCGACATTTTCCTTCACCGTTAAAGCAACCGATATAATATTTGAGTACATTAATGCTTAATTATTTCTTAAATTGCCCCTATCTCAGTGAAATTTAGTTTTTTTTCACCTAAAATAGGTAAATTGGATGATTTGTATAAAAGTGAAAAGATAAATTATTTATTTAATAGAACAACTTAAGCCACTTAATTATAATTAGTCAAGGCTACCGGCTCGGAAAAATAAATTTTCAGGTCACGCCCAGAGAAATTTATATTTGGGCTTTTTCTGTCAAAAATGGGATATGTGTTCGAGGTTTATTTGAAATTACACCCCATGGGCAATTTCAGAAATTCCACCGAGCGAACAGGCGTGAAAGCTCTTAATAAATAAACGCGAAAATCTGATTTCGGAGATGGCGGGCGGAACTCCTCAGCGGGTAACAGCAAACCAATTGGGTATATGACTACTATTAGTCAAATAATTTATTTTTTAGTAATTATTAAATAGAGGATCTTCCAAAAGTCGTAATATCCACGTTCGAAAATCCATCATAATCTATCATTTAATGTCAAAAAGTGCGTCGAATTTGGATGACGATACAGTGCAGTATTTCATACAACATCCCATGCCATTTGGTGTGTGAGGCGATTTTCTAATTAAAATCCGGCTTCCCTTTTAAAAAAATTTTCACCGTTCGCTACTGTTCATATTCTGAGAGGAATGCCCTATCTATTGTACATTGCTGTTTGTGACCTGAACTTTTCGTGTGATATTATGTGAATTGTTCATGTGAGAAGAAAGTTGGAGCTTTATGTGACAAAGTATCCTCCTGCAGATAAATTGTTCCCCTCGCGTTTTAATATTAACGTCCAACCGGCTACAGCGTTGAGTTTTATTAAAACTATTTTTATTTACACCGGACGGGGTCTTTTTAACGAACGCCCTTTGATACTGTCGCTTTTATCACTTTCGTGTCGCTTTAATTTGAGTTTTAAAGCTTCATACAAATTGTCTCCATGTTCGTATGTAACAGTTCAAACGTTTACTGCATTTTAATGATTCAAATACACTTTTACAAAGCTTTTGAATCGTCAAAGTGAAAATGCTATTCACTGATTCGAAATGAAATTCGTACCGAGAAGAACCAGGGGCCATATTAACATCGCTCGCATCGCGGCAGTATTGTTAATTGTTGTTTCGGAAAATAATAATCATAATCGTTATAAAAAACTCATCAAGAAATCTTATTACCATGATTACTTAGTTTACAAGGAAGCTTGGCAATAAATTGATCTAATGGCTCTGATAGTTCCTTAGTTAAGATGATTTGTGAAATGGTGATTGGTGATAATGAAAAAAAAACCGGCTGAGTTTGTTGTGGGCTCTTCTCAGACCAGGCGCGTTTTTATTATACGAGTACCTATTATAATTCCAATAGAACATTTTTGTTCTAAACATTGAATAAATTCAACAGGTGCTAGACTAACAGAGTTCAACTACCAATTTGCGATACTAACTTTCCCATTTTTCCACGTAAAATAGCTTTTCCGATATCGGAAAATTATGAACACAGCATACTTATTCTAACAACAAACTACCTATTAACTGTTCTTGTGTATTGATCTATCTACCTCTTTGTTTTGTATAATTTAAGGTTGCGTCACTGGGGCGCGGAAACGACAAAGGAGGGGGTTTGAATTTTTAAATTACTAAAATAATTATTTTTTTAAATTTTTCACTGTTGGGAGGCTTCGGCCGTGGCTAGTTACAACCCTACCGGCAAAGACGTGCCGCCAAGCGATTTAGCGTTCCGGTACGATGCCGTGTAGGAACCTCTTAGAGGATGAGATCGCACTTACCATCAGGTGAGATCGCAGTCAAGGGCTAACTTGTACCTAGTTGATTAAGAAAAAAGATATTATTTTTGAATTGCATTGTAATTGAAAGCGCGACCTGGTGGTTAGTAGTAACTATTTAAGTTTCCGGTATAAAAAGCTTAGGTATTACATCCTTTCCCGGGATTAAATCTATCTCTGTACCAAATGGTGGTTCGGTTGACCAGAGAGGCTATGAAAGCGCAGTAAAGACAGACAGCACAATTTCGCATCCATATAATTTACATACTAATAATATAAATACGAAAGTGCGTTTGTCTTATACGCTTTCATGGCCCATTTTTATAACCGATTTTGATGAAAATTGTTATAGGGAAGTTGTACCCCGAGGAAGGACCACCACTACAGCCCATTAACGTCCCACTGCTAGGCACAGGTCTCCACACTCATAGGAAAGAGGGAATTGGAGCTTATACCCACCACGCTGATCCAATGCGGGTTGGCGAGCCTTAACGACTATTATCATGTTAGTGATAATAACCGGGACCGACGGTTTAACGTACTCCCCAAGGCACGGGGGTGAAACAACTTCCTAACTCCTAGTACTAAGAATTTCTAGTCAGAAAAACCCAACAGGTACTTAATTATGGCCCGACCCGGGACTCGTACCCGGAACCTCGTCGGCCGCTGTCGAACATGCTAACCACTACACCAACGAGGCAGTCAAGAGGCCTAGGAAGGACTTAGGCAATTTATTATCCCGGTCAATTAATTGCCTCCTCCTTAATTGTGGGAAAAAAAACTAAATTGATCTAAATTGTTGGGTTGTCTTGAGGACTTGAAATTCCTTTTAGTGATAAGACCAGAGGTCGGTTGGTCCCAAACTCCCAACGGTCTAAGCAAATGGTAATCATTTGGCAGCTTAAAATGTATTAATCGAACTGTTTAAGGAGTTCATAGATGATGTTTGACGTGCAGGCATACATCCAAATTCCAAAACTATCTATGAACTCCATAAACAGGTCGAATTATCCGTTTGACAAACGATTGCGTTTTCTGGATTTGACTCGCTCCAGCAATGATAAGGACATCTGTTTCTTATGTATTTTACAAATTAATGAAATTGTAATTTTTTTTTTTCAAAAGAGCAACCGCCAAGTTTCTTGCTGGATCTTCTCGGTAGGAATGGCATTCCGAACCAGTGGTAGATTCACTTGACGATTCAAAAGTACTTGTAAAAGTTAATTTGAATAAAAATCATTTTGAATTTTGAATTTTATACTTTTTAAGTGTTTAATTTTAAATATCTTTATGTTTGTGTGTCAATAAAGAATTGATCTATCTATCCACTCGAACGAAGTCTAATCATAAACTCGATGATGCCCGCATTTAGTTCACAATATTGGTATGGATATGGATAACAAACAACCGATTGAATAATTGGTGCATACACATCAAAACTAGCGCGAACCATGTTTGCATTTATGCAGGCAGAATTAAATGGAATAGAGAGAACAATAGGCCCGTGCTGTGTCAGGTAAAACATCAAGTGCAAATAATACGGTGCGCATTTTGCAATGTTGCACAATTATGCTTCCATACACTTGTTTGTTAGTTTGTTTAGTTTCATCAGGTATTGTTAGGCTTTGGCTGTATCGGATTTTGGTGCGTCAAATTTTGTGAGTTCTAAATTGCTGACGAGTTGTTTGTTTCGTGTTGTTTATATGTATGAAATAAAATATGGTTGAGGGAAACTACAATGTTATTTCATTCTATTCTACTATTCTTTTATTTAAATAATACCATCCCCCTATTCGGTGACTATCAAAAATTGAAAGTCGCTGGCATTCAATATTCAATGGCATTGAACAGGGCTAGATGTATTTTTTTTTAGTTATTATAATATACCTACAAGATGAGGCCGCGTTTGAGTAGATTAAGTTTATTTTCTCCTTAATTTTCCGGGTAAAAAGCTTTTGTCGTTTCCGGGATATAACTTATCCCTGTACCTTCATTAAAATCGGTTAATCGGTAATAGCAACCGGACAGCTAATTTTCGCCTAAGTAAAGCCCGGTGCCGCAGGATACCAACTATTTGACAAAGCGAAGGGAATGTCTTTGAGCGAATTGACCGCCTGTCCTTCGAGCTAACCAACTCATTTGGTAGATTTCAGATTCAGCTACCAGATTTCCTCGTTGGTCTAGTGGTCAGCTTGTTCGACTGCGGCAACGAAGTCCCGAGTTCCAGTCCCGGGTTTGGCCATAAATAAATAAACCACCATAATAAGCATTGGGTTTTTCTGACAAGAAATTCTCAGTTCTAGCCCGAGAAGCAGCAGAGGTTGGCGGTGTTTCACTCCCGTGTCTCGGAGAGAACGTTAAGCCGTCGGTCATGCACCTGATCTCTCTCCGGCCATGGCAGATTTTCCGTCCTATCGGGCATGAGAGCAAAGGAACAGAGAGTGCACTTGTGCACTATAATATCTCCAAATTAATGAATATAACATCACTATCACTATCACACTACAGCCCATTAACATCCCACTGCTAGGCACAGGCCTCCACGAGAGAGGGAATTTGAGCTTAGACCCACCACGCTGCTACAATGCGGGTTGATATTAACTTCATTATATTAACAAAATGTGAAAATATTATGTAAATCGAAACTAAGTAGGTACTGAGAAAAAGTCGCACTAGTTGTGGTAACTAATATTATATCGGGTGAACTAATCAGTTGAACTAGTCGTAGTCGTAGTGGGGAGTGAACCCGGCGCGCATGTCGCAAAAAAATTAAGATTAATAATTTAATTTCTAAAAAAAAAAAATATTATGCTGTTCAATAAAAATTAAATAATTTGGAATTGAAATTTTATGTATTAATAGAGCAAATTATTAGTTTCAATAAGAGAAAAATTGCTAAAAAAAAGTAAACTAAGGTAGGTATGCTAATAGATTATTTCTATGCAGAGCTTTTTTAAATTTCTAAGTATTTCGTAATTGAAATGTTATGTAATACTTTTAGAGCAAATAATTATTAGTTTTAATTAAGGCGCTCTCAGTTCACGAGATCATAATACAGACGCATGTGAAACTGTACAAGCGTATGTCGCAAAAAATTGAACAAATAATTTAATTTATATTATAAAGGTTGTCTGGAGGTGGTTGTCTTTTAGTGATAAGACCGCCCTTGCGCACCACTTTGTTTTCTGCACTTGTTTACTTTATATCTTTATGTTTGTATGGCAATAAATATTTATATCTATCTGTCTATCTATTTTGAGATGCATCAGTGGCTGCTTTAAGGTCTTGAAAATAACATAATTACTATACAATTACATACATAATATTATGTCACCATTTGATAGACACACGGCTTGAAAAAACTCCGTTTTGACAATTTTATGCTATGACCAGAGTTGCGAGCGTCTTCAATTAGAGCAGTTATAATGACAAGTTAGCAAAAGCAATAATTGGGTGACTTCAAAGTAGTATTCCACCGTCCGGCGGCACCTGTGTCTAGGAGTTTCTAAACAATTTATTTACTTTGACCGCGGTTTAACAGAGTTTGATTGCAAAGGAAAGCGTTCTCAGTATTGCAGTATAAGTTGAGGTTCCCTCAAAATTGGGAATCCGCTACAAATTATTTACTTTAACCGCGTTTAATTACAGAGTTTGCTTGCAACAGAAGGCGTTCTCGGTATTGCAGTATTTGAAGTTGGGCATCCGTTTAGTGCAAGTAAGTACCCAATAATCCCGATCGAATTTCTTTCACAGTGGCCAATTACATGTGAAACTACATGATAAACTTAGTTAGTTAGTAAAAAAAATTGGATAGCTGCTGTACGAAATACTGAACCACTTTCGTTATACTTTTCAAAATTCTGAGAAAGAAATGAACACACGGAGTTGAATAGGTTCTAGACATAGAGAAAAGTTTTTAATTTGTAACCAGTGAAATATTATTCGAGCTTTTAAAAAAGTTGTATTATGTAGAGAGACTGCATTGGCATTTTTAAATTGACCCTGTGTAGCCGTATTTAATAATTCAAACAATAGGTATTCGTTATTACAGATACACTAGCAATGGATTATGGACAGAGTACTTTAACAGGAACATGTCCATTGCAGAAGCTTGCGGCGTACTCGTATTTCCGTTGCAACAAAAGCTATTCAATTTGCCTGCGCTACGTATGGGGAAACAACTCCTTCCGATATTTTGTTAGGCTGGCTACAAACACATCATATAGGTAATAAGGTGGACTTTGAGATTTGCGACTGCAACATGCGATACTTGCAACTTGCAAGGTAAAAGTAGAATCCTTCCAAGTCATATCCGTTGCAAGCATAATAAAAGTTCGTAATAAATGAAATGCAATATTTCCCGATTGATTTCAAATGTCATTGAATCTTTGAAGACTTTTATGTACTTTAATTAATTTCCGATGTTGGCTTCTGTCGCTGACAACTTTCTATTGGAAAAGCTCTCCGTATTTTAGCTTTGATCTTCATATTTTTCAATCAATTTGCGGTGCACGTATCCGCTGCAAAAATAGGTTCTTTTCAATTTGCCTGCGTTACGGATGGTCATTTAATTTCATTTATTAAAATCGTTTACTGTTACATATTTGAAGATCTTAAAATAGTAATAATTTTACATAATGGGAACAGTCTACTTCTAACATGCATTACGATATGTTAATTAAGGTTAGAGCAGTTAATTTAATATAAAATTATAATATTAATATTTGTTTCAAACAATTATTAATTCGTACATCAAATTTTCGTTCTCTTTTCACTTAGGCAAAAAAATTTAGGTGAATAATTATGACTGCATTAAAATTCAAATGATTTTTATTGAAATGAACACAATTACAAGTGCTTTTGAATCGTCAAATGAATCTACCATACTTCTTTTAAGAGGGCGCAAACATCTCAGTAAAAAGTATTGCCGGATTTTGACATTGGTTGTCAATCCCAAAGGAGAATAGATGGCAACCATGGAACTAATAAGTACCACGTAGTACTTATTAGTTCCATGATGGCAACTAACTTAAAATATTGCCGGATTTCGACATTGGTTGTCAATAGGAGAACAGATGGAGAAAAAAGACTTTTAAAGTAGGACACATTGGACAAGTGTGTGTTTACGAGCACAAAGAAACCAAATAATATATTATATATTCCGCATTTTTTAATGAAATAAACAAATAAATACAGGCACACACTAAAGAGCCAGTTACACGTGATAGCAGTGTGTGTCAGCCTTTATATCGTTAAAATATCTTTCCCCTTTACTGTAATACCCTTATTGTTTGTACAACGTCGACACGATCCGCTCCAATCCGGCTTGTGGAAATTCAAAGTACAATATTGAATAGGTTTTCATGTTTTCTACTTCAGAGATAAATATTATTACATATAATATTTATTTATTTAAATTAATTGTACTTATTTGAAACCCTGGTCTATTATTCATTTATACCAGCTTGACGGCTCTTACCAATTTTTAACCAACTTCCAAAAAAGGAGGAGGTTCTCTTCGGCGCGTATTTTTTTTAGTTGATCTAAATATTGGGACCCACATCATTTTCAAGCAAAATATTCCAAATTACCTACTCGTACTTATTTATTCATAGTGAATAACACTGGATACTTCATCCCCATCATCCCACATCATCACATTATCACTTCAAGCCATTGCCGGTCCACTAGTGAGCATCAGTCTCCTCTCAGATAGAGAAGGGTCTGACCATAGTGGCCAAGTGCGGATTGGACTTTGAGAACATAATGAATTATTGAAGTCATGAGTCATGCAGGTTTCTTCACGTGTTCCTTCTCCGTCGAATAAGGAGATACTTTTTATTGCTTCAACAGCACATAACTCCGCGGATTAGAGAATCCACACTTGAGAGATTACTTTTTTACTCTAGGTACTACAAATTAGTCCTTGACTTTTTTTGCTGACTTGGGGGAATCTTCCAGATATACCTAACCACATGGTTATCCCGTCAAAATCCCTTCAGTGACTGTCCTCATAATGAGGGGTCCCGGGAAGGGGAGTATATACGCCGGTGGAGTTAGGCCTTGACTGCCATCTCACGGTGGTAAGTGATGTCAACATCACAGAAGATCAATCATCAAAGAAGGTACCGGGCTAACCTGTAGGGTAGGTATGCCAGAATACTAAGAAAGAAAGAAAAATCTTTATTTGAGTTGTGAGAGAGCTTTTTGATCAAAAATAAACTTAACAAATGATTTTTCTTTCTTTCTTTCTTCTAACATAAGCACTTACATCGAAAATCAACACTTTGTATTGTACAGCAGTGCAACAAACAGGTAAGCCACTACACGTGATTTTCACGTGTAGGTACGTGATTTTCAATACTAAAAGCGGCTTGTCTAATGTACATCATTCAGAGGCGGACTAAGCCTATCGCAGGGGCGGCAACGCTGACTGAATGTGGCCCTATGCCCTATCTATCTATTTAAATAAGAATGAATCGCTAACGTGCATGTACGCGCATATTTTCATAACGACTGCACTTAATTGGGTAATTCTTTTATTTGTGTTCGTTATTGTCAGGACAAGGTTTGTATAAAAAATATATATAAAAATGAAACCCGTTTTCCTTGGTCACGGCATCACGCGTGAATGGCTGGACCGATTTCACTAATTCTTTTTTTGTTGTATTTGTTATTATTAGGAGAAGGTTCTTACGGAAAAAAATATTAAGAAAATCTCTCAGAAATATTGAAAAATATACATTTAATTTTGCATACTAAGGCGGTACGAAGTTCGCCGGGTCAGCTAGTAAAAAATAAAAATGAAACGTCGTTACGGTTCCCTGTCCACCCGAACGTTCCCGCGGACATTGACACGTATCGTTCAGTTCAACATATTTAAATGTATGTATATCCTGAAGATACCGGAACGGCACTACTTCAAAAATTGCAAATACGTTCAACAAGTAAAGATTCTACGGACCAAGAAGGTAGATGATGCAAAATAATATCTCGCTAGACCCAATTACCAGCGCGATCTAATTTAAAACATACCTATGAGGTGCATCTTTTGTGCACTGTGCAAGAGTGCAATTTTTACATCTAAACTAATATTATAGTGGCCGTTGAGTGGCCGATACGGGCTGGAGTAGCCCAGGGCAGCTGCCTGTCCCCGTGTCTGTACACGGTGTACATGGATGATATGTATTATTATATACGAGTATATTTATATGGTGTAATGGGGGACAATCGGGGCTTGCGAAGTGAAGAGACCCCTATGAATAAATCATCACCATATCGCCATATCCATATTATGTATTCATTATTCATATTATCATATCATTCATTTATTTTGCCAGAATATGATACACCATATTCTGGCAAATGAATGATTATGTTTACGATTATGATAAAGTGTACGACAAACTAAACACCGCGAGTCGCGACTGAAAGTAAAAACAATTATTTCTTAGCGCGAATTGTTCAAAATTGAGTCGCAAGCGAAGACAGCTCGTATTTTTCAGAAGAACTTTTCAGCTGTCACAGAAGATATATATTTCATCATTGCCTTCTTCAAAGCAAAGTCTATATCTTTATGTGCCACCAACTAAATATAAGCTGAATTTAATTAATTGTAAATATTTGGGCTTCTGAGGACTTTCCAAAATTCAGAGACCGCTATAGACTAGATGTCAAGGGTGAAGGGACCTACCCGTGAAGCGACCTCTCTTAGTCTGGCACTGGCCTCATTGTATTACTCACAATACCTACTAACTCTTATACTAACTTGAGTTAACTTGAGTTATAAGTGGCAGGAAACTACCGCCGGATATCCGTTGCGAGGTTCATTTATAAATAAAATGCAATATTTCCCGTTTGGTTTCAAATATCATTGAATCTTTGAAGACTTTTATTTGTATTTTAATGTTTGATATTGGATTTTATTTTATTGCTGACAATTTTTTATTTGAAAAGCTATTCTCTATATTCTCGCTTTATACTTCTTTAAAATATTTTTCAATCAATTTTATCTGTTACTGACTGGCAGGGATTTGAGATTAAATCTATCAACGTAGATGGAAACACCGTGGGCTTATCCATACTAATATTATAAATGCGAAAGTGTGTTTGTCTGTCTGTCTGTCTGCTACGCTTTCACGGCCCATCTGTTCAACCGATTTTGATTAAATTTGGTACAGGGGTAAATGGTTTCCCGGGGAAGGACATAGGCTACTATTTATCCCGGAAAATTGAAGAGTTCCCGCGGGAATCAAAAATCTTAATCCACGCGGACGAAGTCGCGGGCGTCATCTAGTACTTTATAAGCTTTCGATTTGACGTACGTTTTGCATGTGGTTTGAAGATATTACTCTCTACAACTCAACCCCTGAATCAAAATGTCATTCTATTACGGTGGAAATTGAAATCTGTTGATTTCTGACGAAGCATTGATTTATTGTTAAATTTAATGTATTAAGAAATGTAGGTGCTGGTGGAGCAAATTATACGGTTGGACTGTAGACCGTACAATAACGACGTTTTAACGCAACTGACCAATATCTTTTTGCGAACGAATTGATTTTCGAACTTGGGCAATTGACTATCTAATCTTAATTTAGGGTAAAGTCTGCTTAGAGCAAAAGTAAATCCATAAAAGTCTATTGGTCTGTGGTTTAGAGAAAGCAAAGAGTCGATTAATGAACGTTAATAAATACTACCAACACTTGGATTAAAACAAAAAAGAATTTATCTAGAGTTAGAGTACGAGTAAGTACTCGTAACAAGCTGTATAAAAAAAACTAATAAAAAAATTGATGACTGAATTGAATTGATTCATAAATTTTTTTATTCCATGCCATTTTACACTCTCTTGACAGGCCTCCCAAAAAAAAGAAAAAAAGCATATAAGTAGTTCCAGAGTAAATGCCTGATTAATAAAACATTATCATTAATTAATTTAAATAAATGAGGATTATTTGATGTCTTATAGTTATAAATATTCTACTGGACATTAATTTCTACACTGATGTTACTAAAAATTAAAAATAAAACAGCGCGTTAACAATTAATTTTCATAGATTTTTTCTGCCCGCTTAACACGTTAACAAATTTTTCCGCCTATCTATCTATCTGAGCGGGTGTAGTATAAAAGTAATTGAAAGTCGACTGCGAAGGAACCTGTTACGCTTGGCACTATGCCAAGTTAGGGGAATGGTCCACCAGTTGCTTGTGTGCAACAAGTTTTAATGTTATTATCGTTAGAGACTTGTTTGATATTGTTTTTTTTTATTCCACTGAAATGAAATTATATGATTTATTTATTTCACATAGGACAACTTGTGTCACTTATGATACGTCAAGACTCTACCACCGGTTCGGAAAAATGTTTCTACTGAGAAGAGCCGGCAAGAAACTCAGCAGTTGTTCTTTTCTCAAAAAAGAAAGAGGTTACAATATTAATACATACGTAACATTACAAGTATTCCACTGACTTGTGGGTCACTGGATGCGAGGCCGTCATTCACGGTGGACATGCTTCCATGCAACTTTGTCGTTAATAAAATCGTCGATAGTATGACAATATAACCTTGACTTAACAAATGCTGTTTGACACAGTCTTTAGATTTATGTAATGGCAAATCTAGAAACTGTTTTGGAACCATGTTATAAAAACGTACACTTGACCCCATGAAAAAATCCTATGTCTATGCTTGACCCCACAAAGGATTTCTGCACCTTGCGCACACGATATGACGCTGTTACTAGCTTATGGCGGTTTCTAGTACATAGATTGTTAGTATCACCTATTTGCTTATAATGATGAATGTTCTGCCTAACAAAGATTATAAATTATTGTATAATATGTATTGTGAAGGCACCGTAAGAACACCAACCTCTTTAAATTATATAGTTAGTTTCACTGTGATCTCATCTCGTAGTAAGGGATGATACATACTATATAACGATAGGATGGATGGATGGATGGAAGTTTGTTACCCAATCACACCAGACGGATCTGGATTAAATTTGACACGGACATAGATCATAGTCTGGAATAACACAGGCTTCTTTTTATCCCGGAAAAATAAAGAGCGGTCGTTGATTGACCTGCATGCAGCCGGGGATCAAACCCAATTGTAAGACCATGTGCCATGGGAGGTCTTCATATATCATTCGTCGTCATCGTCGCGGACTACTTAGTCTGATTGTTGACGAGCTAATTCATACATTTTAGTTGCATAGGCGATGTCTATTTGTCCCACTGGTGGTGGAGATGATGAGATGCTGGTGTGAGAAAGCGCTCTTTTCTCTCTCTTTTTCGCTTCCTATTCTATCTCTCTTATAAATTCGTCGCTACGACCCACGCTCTGGTTCCTTACCTGGTCCAAAGGTTATCCATCGTTATTCGGTGTGGCAATGCAGCGCTGGATGGGTTAACCTTTGGCCCAGGAGCAACCAGGGGTGGTCTTTTTAATTTTTTTGTTAGCAGCCATATATAAGGGATATATTTTATAGATAGTTTAATATTTAGATTTTAGTATATCTTACTAATATTATAAATGCGAAAGTTTGGATGTATGGATGTCGGTATGGATGTATGGATGGATGTTTGTTACTCAATCACGCCCCAACGGCTGAACGGATTTGGATGAAATTTGGCACAGAGATAGATTATAGTCTGGAATAACACATATAGGCTACTTTTTATCCCGGGAAATTAAAGGTTCCCGTGGGAACCACAAAACCTCGATCCACGCGTACGAAGTCGCGGGCATCAGCTAGTTATTGTATAATATTTGTTTGTTTTCGTTAAATAATAGTACATTATGGTACTAGTGTGTAATGTTGGTGATTACCGCTGAGACGCCATTGAGACCCGAGCCGTTAGGTGAGGGTATTAAGATAGCCGAGGACGGTAATCATTAATACACACGTGTATCATATGACGTTTTTCAACACACTTGTGAAGAAAATAATACTAAAAAAATAATTTTATTTAGTAGATAAAATAAAATAAAAACTATAACTCACTTGTGAATGTAATGAAAAAGTCACAGTTTGATTTGTGCCTGATTGCGGTGAAATTAGAGCCACTTTATGAGCAAGTGTGTTGCAAAAGTAATTTTAGTTGCCCCAATATAGTATATAATAGGCTTAGATAAAGCTTAAATTGTATTGTATGTAACGCAAAGACTACATAAGGTACGTTCTATTTAATACAATAGCAATAACGGAAAAGCAAAATAGCAAACCCCGACCTGTAGGTACCTATACGAGCAATGCGCCGGAAACAAGGGAAATCGTTATTTTCTGAGTTTACTCTCTAGATAATTATTTTACCTCCACATAATAATTTAGGTTCCAAGTTACATTTTAAACGAGTTATGCACCGCAACGGAGGAAGTCGATATTTTGTTTAACTGAAGTTACCAGGCTACATAATTAGTTTAGGATCCAATTTACCTTTACATATAACTGCCTCGTTGGTCTAGCGGTTAGCATGTTTAAATGCGGCTGGCCAGGTTCTGGGTTCGAATCTCGGGTCGGGCCATAATTAAGTGTTGGGTTTTTCTGACTTGAAATTCTCAGTACTAGCCCGGAGTTAGGAAGTTGGCGGTGTATCACCCCCGTGCTTCGGAGAGCACGTTAAGCCGTCGGTCCCGGTTATTATCACAACATGATAATAGTCGTTAAAGCCCGCCAACCCGCGTTGGAGCCGCGTATTGGGTCTAAGCTCTAATTCCTTCTCTCCTATGAGAGTGGAGGCCTGTGCCCAGCAGTGCGACGTTAATGGGCTGTAGTGGTGGTGTTGGTAATAATTTAAGATTCAAGGTAATGTAAAGCACACCATTGTTTATCATTTTCTTCCTTATACCGAAGAAACACATTTTGTGGTTTTGAATAAAAAAATCCTAAAAATTATTATTCATTACAGTGGAAACTCTATTTAATGACACTGAAAGGACTATGCACTTTATTGCGTTAAACATAGATTTATTTTACTAATCTATTACAAATGTGAAAGCTTGGATGTTTGTTATTCAATCACGCCATAACGGCTGAACAGATCTGGATGAAGTTTGGCACAGAGATAGATTATAATGTGGAATAACACATGGGCTACTTTTACACGGCCACGCCACACGCACGCCACGTCACACGGCCACGGGCATTACTTAGTAAAGTATAAAATTTACAAACAACAGACATTAATTGGCGTACAGATAGCTATAGTGTCGTTGACACCCCGTGTCCCGTTAACAAATGATAAAAAATGTAACCTATAAGGGGTAAAAAGTTTTGAAAAACAATTTAACGCGAGCGGTCATTTACTTACGTCGATGCCGTGAAGAAACCGAAGGGGTATGGTTTTAATATAACTGCCATGCCCCTAACAGGTTAGCCCGCTATCATCTTAGACTGTATCATCACTTACCATCAAGTGAGATCGCAGTCAAGAGCTAGCTTGTAGTGAATAAAAAAAAACCAACTTGCCCAGTCGTGGACAGAATCGTTTTAGCTATCTATAAGTTTGCTTAGTTGCATTCAAATACAAGCAGTACTTTCAGCGAGCAGTACTTACTATGATGCACTCTAAGATGGTAGCGGGCTAACCTGTTAGGGGAATGGTGGTTATAGTAAACCCATACCCCTATTCGGTTTCTACACGGCATCGTACCGGAACGCTAAATCGCTTGGCGCCACGTCTTTGCCGATAGGGTGGTAACTAGCCACGGACGAAGACTCCCACCAGGCCATACCAGGGAAAATTCAGAGATTATAAATTCACAAAGCGTGCCTGGGATCGAACCCGGGACCTCCGCACGTTAAGACAACAGCGCCCAACACTGTGCCAAAACTTACATACAGACAAACAAACTAAAATGTTTTGGGATAAAGATTTTTTAATTTCAAAAGGAATCCTTCCATTACTTCCGTCCTTCCGACAAAAATTTAAAAGTATAGGTAGATAACAAATTGAAGTGCCTAGATACCTCAACTGTTCGATGCAGGTACAACAATTCAAAGATGTTTGTTTCGAGTCCGATAGTTTTCATCTTGAGTGTTCATTGCAACGATCAATAATTGCAGGCCCTTGAAAAAGCATCCGTTTGTTATTTTATACTGTAAGAACCTCGTTAGAACCAACCCAATTAATCTGAGAATAGTCTACATTCATTTTGCTTTTTAGTTTATATATTACTTATTTTTGCCATGATGAGATTCTTAAATTTTTTTACCCTTTTATCGCACAACTAAATCCTGTTTTCCTGCACCTATAATCAGCGTCACAATTTCCTTCACACGAAGTTTTTCAATACACTTGCTCGAAAAATGCACTTACAGATGCAGTAAACAGAGCTTGTAAGTTAAATTTACTGGCCTCGTGAATTTCGAAATAAGTATGGGCGTGAAAAACCATTTTCTAGTGAGTACCTAGTACCTACCTACTCGACTTTTATTTTCAAGTTTTCTCACAAATGTATTGAAATATATTGTGTGATACACGAACGTTAAGGTCTCTACATACTTGTGACGATGCAATGGTCAGGTCAACTCGTATGTAAAAACCTACTTACCGCTCTTATATCACAAATTACTATTGAAAGTTATTTGTTATTTGCCTGCATTGTAGTGGGCAAGCATGCAACAACGTCGCCAGAGTCGACATTCTATTCAACAACTACAAGGCTAACAGTAGCTACCTACGATCGCGGAATGAGAGGGTTGGAGGGGGGTGATTAGGCTCATTAGGATCGTAACGTGTTTAGTGACTCATAATTAGTATAAATACGAGATTTCATTGTTATTAGACCATTAGTCTTTGAGCTATCGCCAACCAAGCAACATAATCAGGAGTGAAAAGTGAAATATGGAAAAAATCGAATATCGTGCCGTTATAAAGTTCCTTACCAAGCAAGGAAAGTCAGTTGCGACCATAATGGATGAGATGTCATCGGTTTACGGTGACTCTTGTCCAGGAAAAACCATGGTGTACAAGTGGCACAGTTTGTTTAAAAAAGGAAGGGAATCCCTTGAAGACGACCCGAGGCCGGGCAGGAGCATCGAGGTGACCACGCCAGAACTTATCCAAAAAGTCGAAAAACTTGTACTCGACGATGCTCGACTAAAGAAGAAACAACTCGCAGAAATGGTTGGAGTATCCGATACAACCTTTTTAAAAATCCTGCATGATCATCTTGGCATGACTAAGGTCAG
Source organism: Erebia aethiops (assembly GCA_923060345.2). Classification (NCBI taxonomy): domain Eukaryota; kingdom Metazoa; phylum Arthropoda; class Insecta; order Lepidoptera; family Nymphalidae; genus Erebia; species Erebia aethiops. Next base: position 454,043 of record OV281079.1, on the reverse strand, counting down.
CGCAAGATGGGTACCGAGAATGCTCACGCCGCCGCAAAAACAACAACGCGTAGAGTGTTCACGTGCATTTTTGGACCTCTGCAATGAAGACAAGGATGGTGTATTAAGTCGAATTGTTACTGGAGACGAAACTTGGGTTCATCATTATGAACCTGAGTCGAAACAAGACTCTATGCAGTGGCATAAAAAGGGCACAGCACCCCCCAAGAAGTTTAAGGTGTCACAGTCAGCTGGGAAACTCATGGCAACGGTCTTTTGGGACTCAGAAGGAATATTATTGATCGATTATAAAGATAAAGGTGTAACTGGAGAATACTACGCTTCAATAATAGAGCGACTAAAAGAAGCCATTAAACAGAAAAGACGGGGAAAATTGACGAAAGGTGTGCTGCTTTTGCACGACAATGCGCCCGTCCACAAGAGCCGCGTTGCGTTGGCTGCCCTGCTTAAAGTGAGCTTCGATATTTTGAACCACCCACCCTACAGCCCAGACCTGGCCCCGAGTTATTATTATCTCTTTCCAAAAATGAAAAAAGAGCTGCGGGGTAAAAAATTTACCACCGATGATGAAGTTAAGGAGGCAGTTTCAGCATATTTTGAGGACAAAGAAAAAACATTTTTTTATGAGGGTATAAATAAATTAATTGAAAGATCTGAAAAATGTGTCCGTCTTGCAGGTGAATATATTGAAAAGGAAAAATAATTTGGTTTTTTTATTTCAACCCCTTACCCTTCATTCCGCGAACTTAAAAACCCTCCCTCGTATATCTTCGTATATAAACCTCGAAACTGCTGCCGACTTCCTAAATGTCGTGCCCATCTTTTTTTGACCCGAGCCAGGAAACGAAACCAGAATCTAGTTATTAGTTATTAGTTATCACCAAGAGAACATAATATTATAAGCACTCGACCAAATAAACTGTTAATTATATGGAACACCTAGGCGTTACATGTTTTTTTTTGTAATCCACTACACGTTAGCCCTCGACTGCGATCTCACCTGATGGTAAGTGATGATGCAGTCTAAGATGCTACACGACATCGTACCGGAACGCTAAATCGCTTGGCGGCACGTCTTTGCCTGTAGGGTGGTAACTAGCCACGACCGAAGCCTCCCACCAAGCCAGACCAGGGAAAATTCACAAATTAATTATAAATTCCCACATTGACCCTCCCGGGGATCGAACCCGGGACCTCCGCACAATAAGACAACAGCGCTACACACTGCGCCACGGAGGTCGTTTAAAAATATTGAAATATTATTACCGGATCACATACTTTACCAGCGACATATTATTGTGTAACATCGTACGAGTATGCAGGAACGTGGACATGTTTATATTTGCCGTCTCGCTAACGACTTACAAATGGCACTGTTGGCTTGTTCTTTGTTTCGCGACTAACAACTTCAATGTAGCGACCATTCTTTTATGAAAGCTCAAGGCACCCGCGAGACACGATGGAAAGCTGTTTTGAGAATTCCTTTTTGTTTTTGAAGGTTGCGTTTGACGAGAAACTTCTGATTTTGTTTTTTATACTTTATTGACGTTCAAAATACACCTAACTCGAATTTAATAAATCTTGAAACCTAATAAAATGTAGCCTGTATGCTAATTCAGGGTAGGTATAATTCCAAATCTCCAATCCAAATTTCATACTAATGGATTATGTCATTGTGTCGTGAAGGAGTAACAAATGTTAATAATTTCACATTCATAATATTATATGTGTAGGTTAGTGTTTGTATTGTAATAGGTGCGCGTGGAAAATGATGGAGGAGACTTTAAAATAATAAATTTTAAAATTAGATAAGTAAGCATTATATGTTACAATAGAAATAAGATAGGTTTAAAGGACTTTATAATATAGTCAATAAGATATAGGTATAATAGTAGTAGAGTTAAATAAAGCTTTATTTTATATTTACTAAGAGTGTGTATAGAACTAATTAGGTAGCTAATTTTCAGTAAAGCTCTAATGTCACTAGTAAATTTCAACTGAAGTCGTATAAATACGCCTTCCCGAGGAAAGTGGGCACACAAAGATGTCAAACACGCCCTCCTGCGGTGGAAGTGGGAATAAAGAACTGATCTTTAATCTCAAAGGGTCGACAGAGGGCACCGAGCTTACCTCTCCCAATGCCCCCTTTAAACTGCCAAAGCCTGGTTGATTAAATTACCTGCGTATACGACCTCATGCATGCTGTAGGTTTGGCCTGTCTGAACATAACCTAACCATTTTTTTTACTAAATATTACCGTACAACTTAATGTTTTAAACTTTGGTTGCCATCAAAATGTAACAAAACGCTTTGTCCTGTAGTAGGGGGTTTCTCATCTGTTTTGTGCATAATATATATATGTCTTTCACCCTTCCCCTGCAAATGCAGTTATATAACTCTTTGATTGTTCTCAAAACGGTTTTCCATCTAAAGCTGTTGTTTTGTGGTTAATATACCTATATTCTGCATAGTTTCCCAATGTTCTACAAATATTAGATTTCAATTCCCTAATAGAAATGGATTACACGCATCAATACACCTTTCGCCTGCGAAGGTTTTTTCTTTTCCAATAGTTAGCGAGAGGTCGCGAGGTCTCAACTTTCAGTTCGGAGCGGAGTATTAAATAATTACACCGATGTTGATTCGATCAGTTCCTTTGAACTGTAAAGTTTGATAAAGTTCTAGTATTTTCTATTCGCTTCTGCAATGCTTTATTTACTTAAGAGAAATTATGCAAAGATAATGATAAAGGGAGATACAAATAGACCTAGTAGAAGAAGATTATACCCAACATTAATTGTTGAGTAAATTTGTCCGGAACGCAGTAAAGAGGCGCGAAATATTTGATAAGTTTGATTTTAATACGAATAATGTGGGGGTGTTTTAAATCATACTGGCTGACCCTACTTCAGAGGCAGCCAGAATTATTTTTGATTTAATTTTTTAAATTTATTTATTTTAGGACAGGTAAAAATAAAAATAAAAATTTAAAATAAAATAAAATAATGATTATTTTTATTTTTAACAATAAAAATATATTAGAAAACAGAGTTATTGTTGTATTATTGTAAACCCTATTTAGAGGTTGCCACAGCTTGCAATATAATTATAAAATTCAGAAAAGTAGTAGAAATAATTAGGTATAAGTTTTTCATAGGGAATGGGGCTGACGTACTCTGTTTAGTAAAGAAAACCCTCAAAATGAATCAGGAAAAAAAATTCACGTTATTTAATTAAACGTGAAAAATTACCGCAGGCGTCTCTAGCAGGTTCGTACACTTTTGGGATCAGCCTAACTATTCTCTAACTCATTAAAATGAAATCCACCGAGTTGTTTTTTTTGATAGCCACTGAGTTAGAGGATATGGTTGCAGGAGACAAATTTCTCTAGAAACAAAATATGTTAATATAAGTTTGGGCAAAATGTTTCGCCTTTTATATGGGTGTCTGTAATATCCGATGGTCCCTTCCAAGAAAATATTACAAACAATATTGGAAAAGCTTTCAGTAGTAGAGAGTCCGGATGGCGATTATTTTCGAAAAAAATCGATTTTCAATCGATTTGAATCGATATCTGAAGAATAGATTCACATAACACAATTCACATATTGTAAAGGATTACTAAAACGACAAGGAAGCTTGGCAATAATTTGCTCAAATGGCTCTGATAGATCCTTAGTTAAGATGATAAAAAGAAAAAAAAATACCCGATTGAATTTGTTGTGGGCTCTTCTCAGACCAGGGCGCGCTTGGAACCCTCGTAGCTTTACTTTTATGATACCATAACCGATTATCACCATCATGTTTTATAAGTAAGTAATTTTTAACGACAATAAGTGTACCTAAAGTATACCTATATATTGACCCTCTATTTAATTATCAGTAACAAATAATTTATTTGACACAGTGACACAGGCATCATCCCGATCACATGAACGCATTAACATGTAAGTGAATCACGTGGAAAACACGGGCGGAGTGGAATCGCTAATTGAGTGCGGTGATAATCTGATAATTCTACTGCAGTAGGGTGTTAGTATGACAGTTTTCATGGAACGTTCATAGAATTCGAGCGTCGTAACCATGTCGTAATACAATAACCTTAGATTGAATTGGACCTAATAATGATGAACATGTAAGTACTTAATATCTTAAATTTACCTATATTTATTCAATTTAGGTAGGTATACTACACTTATTGACGTCCGGTTATTTATAACATAATATAGTATATCATCCACGTATCTGTAGTAGTAGAAAATACTGTTCTCATTCACTAGGTATATATTTAGATTCTTTATATTTCGAAGTCGAAAATTTAAGTATGTATATCGATTTTTTTCGTAAGATTTGCGCTGGATGTTGATAAAAATGAGGGTACACCAACGGAGTTAAAGTCCATTTCACTGTAATGTGTTTCGACAATCGAATTATATTTACGATAATAGGATGTGGAATCTTATACTAACTTTCCCACAACGAGCTCTAGCTGCCTACGTATAATACTCAGTCCAGCTAATATGCTAATCTAGATAGTGGGACGGGCGATTGATCATGTAAGTACATCCAACAGAATTTCATCGACGGCGGCTAATCTATACAGAGATTAGTCGTTTGCAAGGGAAATCCATCCTAATAATATGATAAATTGCAAAAACGTCTTAGCAGACGTTCATCAATGAAACGGTTGAAAAATGGGCCGTTAAAGTGTAGCCACTTTAACGGCCCATTTTTCATCCGATTTTGATGAGATTTGGTACAGGTATAGGTAATGATATAGGCTACTTTTTTATCTCGGTTCACCTTGTAATAAAAGTACATTTATACTTGCTGAAGATTTTGAAAATTCTGGTACCAATAGAAAGGCACATTATTTGTGGGTGTCGATAGACATGTGACAGGTGTGATAGACTATAATATATTGACCAGAAAAATTAGGGAGTTCCCGTGGGAATTTAAAAAAAACTTATGTCACGCGGACGAAGTCGTGGGTATCATCTAGTGGTAAATAAGATATATATTAAAGCTAGTCAATAGTCTATATCTCTATATAGTATATATAACTATAATCCTTAAATAATACTAATCATTGTATTATATCCATATAGACTAACAAAAAAACCCTAATCAAAAAGACCACCCCTGGAATTAATTTAATTTAATTTAAATTTAATCTAATAAAACGTAATCTTAACTATAAAATATATAATGGCTAAATTGAATTAGTCATTTTATATGTTTAAATTTTTTATTAATATATAAATATAGCTGGTCGTGCTGACTGATTCACTCATTGATCACCTCTCCTGTAAAAAGTCGCGGGCATCAGCTAGTGAAATAAAATTTAATCTTTAGTTCTTTAGTTTTTGAAAAATCGGTTGAAAAATGGGCCGTTAAAGTGAAATTGATTCAGGATTTGTGCACCTTACGCAGTCACTCGATAAAATAATGAGAGCGTGTAAGTTGCGATGCATTTAAAAGTATGCTTCCGTCTTTGAGTACACGTTTTACAAGGATCACGGTTGCCCGTACAAAATTATTTTTACTCGCTGAAACCTTTGTGTTAAGGAGTTTTACTATTTTTAGTGGAAAAATAAAACTCACTCGGAGCGAAAATCCTTTACGGGCGATAGGAGAGAACAAAAAATAAAAAACTGGCCAAGAGCGTGTCAGACCAAGCGCAAAGTAGAGTTCTGTATTCAAATTTGTATAAAACTGTGATGACTTTGAAAGTCATTTTCTCATATCCTGCAGCGTCACACGGGTACATGAGACGGGTGCGACCAAACACTACAGTGTAGGTACATAATAAAAAAAACTAAAGAACTAAAGATTAAATTTTATTTCACTAGCTGATGCCCGCGACTTTTTACAGGAGAGGTGATCAATGAGTGAATCAGTCAGCACGACCAGCTATATTTAGTATATATTAATAAAAAAATTAAACATATAAAATGACTAGTTCAATTTAGCCATTATATATTTTATAGTTAAGATTACGTTTTATTAGATAAAATTAAAATTAAATTAAATTTATTCCAGGGGTGGTCTTTTTGATTAGGGTTTTTTTGTTAGTCTATATGGATATAATACAATGATTAGTATTATTTAAGGATTATAGTTATATATACTATATAGAGATATAGACTATTGACTAGCTTTAATATATATCTTATTTACCACTAGATGATACCCACGACTTCGTCCGCGTGACATAAGTTTTTTTTAAATTCCTACGGGAACTCCCTAATTTTTCTGGTTAATATATTATAGTCTATGACACCCACAAATAATGTGCCTTTCTATTGGTACCAGAATTTTCAAAATCTTACTGAGAAATTCTTACTGAGAATCTCTACTGAACTGATTTTTAAAATTCTGTTACCAATTGAATTTAAAAAATTTATTTCACTATATTATATATAACATACACATAGCGGCATTACTAGTTAATGCCGGTTTCTAGTAAGCTTATGTTTTAGAAATGTTTAATACTCACGGGAAGTCGATCGCCATTGAGGTCGACTAGCCAGTCGAGCCTTATCAGACGTTCCACCGCGAACAGCTCCTGAAGCCTGAAGCGTGTCGTGCCGACCACATACGGCGCATTCACCCGCTCGGCTTGAACTCCTAACATGACCAGATCTTCAGGCTGCGCCGGGGGGTCCACCATCCATTGGAAAATCTGCGGAATTACAAATTTTATTTTTTATTTTTTTATCCACTACAAGCTAGCCCTTGACTGCGATCTTCACCTGATGGTAAGTGATGATGCAGTCTAAGATGGTAGCGGGCTAACCTGTTAGGGGCATGGCAGTTATATTAAACCCATACCCCTTCGGTTTCTACACGGCATCGTACCGGAATGCTAAATCGCTTGGCGGCACGTCTTTGCCGGTAGGGTGGTAACTAGCCACGGCCGAAGCCTCCCACCAGGCCAGACCAGAGAAAATTCAGAAATTATAAATTCCCAAATTGACCCTGCCGGGGATCGAACCCGGGACCTCCGCACGTTAAGGCAACAGCGCTACACACTGCGCCAGGGAGGTCGTCGAAATTGATAGTATTGGCGACTAGCTTAGGTATAGCGTTGCCTGAATTCGGTTAATACTCGTATATAGAAACAAAGACCAATGGTGTTACTGTTAGTAAGTAAAAGTAGTTATTTCCGCTTAGATTTGAGTTGCGGACATCGAATCGCGGACAGCATTTAGTTATTAGGTATACTATTATTGCCGTTCACCTTACATTTGTACCTGTAGGAATGTTATGTAAACTCGAATTGAACAAATAAAGTTCAAAATAGCATCTTACAATATATAAAAAATTAGTTATAGTATAGAGTCCACATATCCTACCAGGTTTGGCGTGCAAAATTATTTTTATGCTTAATCTATATAAAGGAAAAAAACAATTTTTTTTCATTTAAACCCCGATGGAAGTATACAAATATTCATATTCATTATAACAGTTTCTTAACAACATTATTCAGATTCATAATATATGTCGCAAATAAAATAAATAAAATAATACCTTTAATCATAATCAAAAGCCAATTAAATAAATTACAATAAATTAAATGTCAGACAATAATAAATACCCAGAATTACGGAAATTCAGTGCAATTTTTCAATTAAGTAGTCATCAGTTTTGTAATATAGCTTATCTAAGAGCAAGTCACTAAGGCTTTCTTAAACCTTCTTTGATAAAGGAAAAATTTTTATTCAAGTGGTTGGGCGTCGCACGGACGGATGGACGAAACGGCATGAACCGTGCCATGAATGGTTTTGACGAATGTTGTAATTCTAAAACTGATAATAAGACTTATAAATAATGTTAAAAAATAAAAATGTTTAACTTCTAGATATTATATAAAATTACTCTCAAAATGTAAATATCCAGACTGCGATTCTAAGATTACTTTTAAGATTTGAAGAAAAAGAAATAAATTATTTGAGTGTTATATATTTTTAGATTGCTTAGAATCTCCACTTTACAAATACGTTACGATTTTACATAAATACATATTGTGTACATATTGTGTATATTTCTGTAAATTAAGAGACACAAGGAGATTTTTCGTCTTTTTATGTTTCAATTGGAGGTTTCGTTGTTGCAGAAAGCTGCCGGTGTTGAGTTATTCACTCTTTTGGATTCCTAAACTATTGTTTTAAACAAGTAAAAAATAAAAACTTCGTCGTAGACGCGCCTTTTATATCTAGAAGTAAAAATGACCAACGACGGAAGAAAAAAAATCTAAAAAAATTACGAGTATTTATCTGTCGATTTGTGTTAATTTTTTTATGGTATAAACACAATTTAAATTTAATATTCACTTGTAAATTTGAAAATATATCGTCCCATGAGTCGGTTTCTGTGGTTATTATTGTAACCACAGGTATGTTAAAAATATTGCTGCATAAGTACTCTTTGTCGTCTTCAGTCCATAAAATACTTGTAAATGATGCTAAAATAATAGAGCATTATGCAGTTTTGCCTCTAGGGCAATTGTCTGAAGATGCTCAGGAAGCCCGAAATAAAGATTTCAAGAGACACACCACGCTCACACACACACTATACCTCACGCTTCACGCTAGCTTCAATAGACCTATTTTATTTTATTTTATATTATAGTTTATTACATCAAAATATTTATATGACGAAGCTGAAGAGCTTGTGGCAAGTGATGCGTGAGATAGGTTTGACATTTGTATTTTTTTAAATTATGTAAATAGCTATAATCATTTAACTACCTTTTATAAACTTGCCTTTACACAAGTTTAAGAAAACCATTAAAAAAATGCTCCTGAAAAAAGCTTATTATACTGTCGAAGATTATATAAATGATAAAAGCGCATGGATTTGACACGTTCCAGCAATGCTCAGGACTGCTGTCACTTATGTATCCTTAGACTAACGCAATTGTAAATATATTTTTTTTTTCAAAAGAGCAACCACCGAATTTCTTGCTGGTTCTTCTCGGTAGGAACGGCATTCCGAACCTGTGGTAGATTCATTCGACTATTCATAAGCACTTGTAAAAAGTCTATTTGAATAAAAACATTTTGAATTTTAAATTATACCTTATACTAATGAAATAACTAAGATAACAATACTTTCAATTATTACTTTCATCGACCAGATATAACGAGAGCGTCATCAACTACGCATTTTGTCCGCTGACATGATGCGCGGAGACATTTTATAGCTGACATGACAGTTGTTTTTCTTTTTTTTTTGCCTTGTTCTGTTAGACGAGAATTAGCAGCTAATATACTTTTTTAAATTAGATTACGAGTATTAGAATCATTGTCCAGATTACGAGTGTTAGGATCATGAAGATTACTTAATAACGGTGACTTCTCACAATTGTAACTTTTCAATAAGTTATCCGTGTATCTCAGTTATGCAGCAATAGCGAATGCCCGCGACTTCGACTGCGTGGTTTGAGGTCTTTTGGTTCCCGGGGGAACTCTATAAGCCTATGTGCTATTCCAGAATCCAGACTATAATCTATCTTTGTGCCAAATTTCAGCCAGATCCGTTCAACCGTTGGGGCGTGATTGAGCAACAAACTAATTTAACTATTAGTAAGATTAATCAGAGTTGTGTAGCCTAGTAGTAAATAAAAAAAACTCTTTTAACTCTAGATTATAACGCGAAACGTAGAGTACATCCATCTCTTTGGCTCGATACATGCATACAACTTTTTATGAAAAATAAACCTCTAAAAACCTTATTCATGATTCATAAAGAAGACATCAGGTACAAGGGATTTGTGGGACTAATCGGCTTTTAGCGTATACAGTATTAGTAAAATAAATGTGTTTGCTTTTAGCAGTGTTTAAAATTTATAATCCATGCAACGTGTTTTAAATGCGGGCGCGGTTCTCCCTCAATCCGCTTATAACGTGCCTGAGGCTTGCACGAAACTTGGTGCTGGTTAACTGATTTAATCACAACACTTTATACAACTCTTGCGATTAAATAATTAGTATAATCTATACTTAAATAGGGATGATGACAACTCAATCAAATCAGCAACTCTTTATCAAACTTGAAAACGCACTACTAGTAGGTATGGAAGTGGTATGGATTTCACAGTTGTGACGTCATCAAATTTCAACGCACTTTCTTTCTTTAATCTATATTTTAAAATGGTTATCAAACTTAAAACTAATGTGAATTTCAGGTCTTTTGGATGACCCTCTACTTAATAATCAGTAAGAAATAGTTTATTTTTGATATAGGCATCATCCCTATTGGTCCTAATATATCACAAGCGGGAAGCGGATGGATGAGCACGGCGGAGGACCGTGTTTGGCCTCGAAAAGGCCTATGTCCAGCAGTAGATGCATACAGGCTGATGGATGGATGGATGGATACTTAAATTTTTGAATTAGTTTCGTACAACACAGCGATAGAGTTAAATTAATGTAACTAGATGGTGTCCATGACTTCGTCCGCGCAGACATCCTAGTTTTTTTAAACTCGAGTTTTCTGTGGGAACTCAATGTTAAAGCGTAGCAGTCCCTGGCCTGTCTTTTCAACCGATTTTGACGTTTGGTACTAGGACATACACACTTTCGCATTTATAATATTAATATGGATCCCTATTGTACCTATTGTAAGGTCAATTGTATCAGATTAATACTCGTAGTTTCAGTAGATTAGATAGATCCCAATAATTTTAATGAGTTTCCCTTCGCTGTTCATGAAAGCTTAGAGCCCATGCCGTGGTGTCTATGAACGCACGCCGGATTCTACGTAAAACGTTTTTTTTTTGTTATCCACTACAAGCTAGCCTCCTTGACTGCGATCTCACCTGATGGTAAGTGATGATGCAGTGTATTTTATGAAATTATATTATAATTTCTCAGTCATTTGGTGGTGTAAAACAAACAAAAACGTATACTGACCATCCATTCTAATCCACACTACAATATTATTAGCTTGGGTTTTATTATAGGATTCGCGAACCCAATAATAAATCTATGATTATTAGTAAAAGCAACAGTATACATTTATCATTCTATCTGCTACGTTTTCAAGACACATCTTTTCAATCGATTTTGATCCCGCGGGTTAGTTTGGTATAGACTAGTATGTATATGGTAGACTGGTACGTTATATGGTATAGAGTTAGCTATTATGAGCCATGATGGAGATTTTTGGATATTCAGATCTTAAGGTCTAGCGCGGCGCGGCGCGGTACGTAGCGGCAAAAAATCTTTGTATGACGTTGTATTTAGCTGGGCCATAGTATTGGTATCTATACAGTATTCTATCTTCATACTAACGGTCGAAACGCGGCTCATACCTACGCGCCTCGAGTTCGACATTTTTTTTTATCCACTACAAGCTAGCCCTTGATAAATTAATAAGTAGATAGGGTGGAAAAAGTAACACACGAGTGACCTAGACCTATACGCTCGCGTTAAAAAACCTAGTAGGTAGTTTCCTAGGCTATCTACTTACTTATGTATTTAGCTACTTACATATAGTATTGAATTAGACGAAATATCATTATGAAATGATCATGAGATTAAAAAATGGTAGGTACCTACTACCTACCTAAAAAATATTAAATAAATATTTTTAAAAAGCAAGCTTTTGTCGTTCGCCACACTGAATTTATTATTCGTATTCTTCTCAGCAGACCCTTTTAATTTATACCGCTATCATGGGAGTTCATGAAAGATAACTCTATACTCTGGGAGTCCGCTATATTGGATTTAGAATGACGTCACTTAGCTAGAGCCATGCATTACATCCACCGTGTATGCAAAATTCACAGGTCACTCACTCGGTTGGGGATAACGGTTTCAAAATTAAGTTGCAAGATTAGTAAAGACCTAAATAAACCCACAAAGTACAAATATTGAGAGTTAAATAAAAGCTTGTAAAAATATTATGGTTTGTGTCTTACTAATTACCTACAAGCTAAATACGCGTGGCTGCCTTATCAAAGAGATTCAGAATAATATTTTATAAAAGCGAATTTTTAATTAATTCTATTTTCCGAATGAATAAACTCCCGCTGAAATGGTGAGTTCGCATTCAATTAGATGTTTTTCGCTGCATAGCAGAAATCCGTCGCTTCTGGAATATGAAGTTTAATAAGCTTTTTATCACTACGTGGAAATTCCTTTTTCTTTGCTTTTTAGTACCGATGGCGGCCACACCCCGACTGTGTAAGTATACATTTTGACGACCTCCCTGGCACAGTGGTGATCGTTGTGGATTGTGCTCTTTAAATGGGAGAGCTCAGGTTCAATTGCCGGCAGGGTCAATCAGTCTAGTTACCAATCTCCAAAGTTAAAAGATGCGGATGCAGGTGGGAAGTGCATTTGAGATGGAATTTTGAAAATCGGTTAATAAATTATTGAAAAATTTTTAAAATCTGTGTTGTGCTGTGTTATACATTCGTATGTGATAATTCGATTTGCAAGTAATGTAGTTTATTTTAGGGAGGTAAATCTGAATAAAAATTTCTTATTATTCAACTTGTGTTATTCAAAATATTTATTTTTTTCGTAAATTATTGTATTTATTTTTGATGCTCGGACTTTGCGGGGACTGCGAAATCTGTGAATTTTTTGATTCCCGCGGGAACACTTTAAATTTCCGAGATAAAAAGTAGCCTATGTCCTTCCCGGGAATGTAACCTATCCCTTCCCTGTACCGAGTTTCATCAAAATCAGTTAGATTAAGTCAGAAAACGTTTATTTTTAATCCTGCGGGAACTCCTCAATATTCCGATTAACCCTAGATTACAGTAGTAAAGCTCATACTCGTACATATCGACTTCGTCATCATTAATAAGGAGGCTGTTAGCTTCTCTTCTCGACAGTACATCAATCTCAAAAGATCGAAACCGTTCGTGAAACAACTGGAAGTTTAATTCTTTTTTTTATCCTCTACAAGCTAGCCCTTGACTGCGATCTCACCTGATGGTTAGTGATGATGCAGTCTAAGATGGGCTACAAAAAAGGGCAATACGTGCAATTTATAATTTAAAACCGCGCGAATCCCATAGAGAGAAATTTAAGGAAATAGGTATTCTTACAGTAGCCTCGCAATATATTTATAGTAATTTAATCTTCGTAAAACAGCACATTCATAATTACAATAAAATATGCGATCTGCATGATAGGCAAACTAGAGGCCGCCATAAGCTCGTGACTCCATCGCTCCGCCTCAAGAAGGTACGAAGGTCGTTTGTGGGAATGAGCATTCTATTTTATAACAAAATTCCACAACCTATCTTAAACTTGCCTTTACACAAGTTTAAGAAGTCCATTAAAATTATGCTCCTGAAAAAGGCTTATTATACTGTTGAAGATTACGTATAAATGACAAAGGAACATGGATTTGACTCGCTCCGGCAGTGCTAAAGACAGCTGTTATGTATTTTACAAATTAATGAAATAGAAAATTTTTTTTTTCAAAAGACCAACCGCCGAGTTTCTTGCTGGTTCTTCTCGGTAAGAATGTTATTCCGAACCAGTGGTAGATTCACTTGAAGATTCAAAAGTACTTGTAAAAGTTTATTTTGAATTTGAATTTGATGATAGCGGGCTAACCTGTTCAAAATTAAACCTAATGCGCTATAATCCGCCACAATAGGTAAATCCATGTGGCACAGTGTGTATCTTGCGATATTCACCACACCATGCAAATCTTGCAAATTATTCTAAACGCACGTTTCACATGGACTTCCGCAAAGAAACTGTAAAAGTAAAGATGTCGTACTGTCGTTATCACCAATAATTTGTTACTCGTATATGTTATAAATAACCGAACGTCAATAAGTGTAATACCTACCTAAATTGAATAAACGTTCTTTGAATTTGACTTTGACTTAACTCCTGCTTCTATCCGTACTGTAACCGCTCGAATCAGTGTAGGTACATAGTGCTTGCGTTACTTAACTAGGTCACAATAACATAGATTTTATACAATGACCTAGATAATTAGCCTAAGTTTACCACTGCACTTATGCATTGCTGTCATTAGTTTATTCTACTATAGTTACCTTAGTGTTCACTATAACTTAACATACTTTTATCTATTCTGTGCTATAACATAGTATTCATACTAATATTATAAATGCGAAAGTGTGTCTGTCTGTCTGTCTGCTACGCTTTCGCAGTCCATCATTTCAACCAATTTTGATGAAATCATACTTTATACTAATTCATCTTATCTTCTATTTAAATAAAAATGAAACCCGTTTTCCTTGGTCACGGCATCACGCGTGAATGGCTGGACCGATTTCACTAATTCTTTTTTTGTTGTATTTGTTATTATTAGGAGAAGGTTCTTACGGAAAAAAAATTAAGAAAATCTCTCAGAAATATTGAAAAATATACATTTAATTTTGCATACTAAGGCGGTACGAAGTTCGCCGGGTCAGCTAGTATATATATAAAAATGAAACCCGTTTTCCTTGGTCACGGCATCACGCGTGAATGGCTGGACCGATTTCACTAATTCTTTTTTTGTTGTATTTGTTATTATTTGGAGAAGGTTCTTACGGAAAAAAATATTAAGAAAAATCTCTCAGAAATATTGAAAAATATACATTTAATTTTGCATACTAAGGCGGTACGAAGTTCGCCGGGTCAGCTAGTACTAATATTATCTATAAATGCGGAAGTGTGTTTGTGTGTTTGTTTGTTGGTTTGTTGGTTTGTCCTTCAATCACGACGCAACGGAGTCACCGATCGATGTGATTTAAAAAAAAAAAAATTAAGGAGTTCCCGAGGGAATCAAAAAAACTTAAACCACGCGGACGATGTCGCGGGCATCATCTAGTATCAGAATAAAGTAAAGACTAAAGAATGAAGAAAAATAAGGTAAAGTATATTAGAATAAAGTTATTGGACCGTAAATTAAAAGAATAGAAGTTTTACTTATCGTTTAACGTTATATTAGGTACTAGCCCATAGATAGGCTATATCGTAGTAGAAAATAAAGCTGCTCTGTAAAATGGTGCTTTAGTTATAGGAAAAGCCTTATTTATTTTAAGCCCATTTTTATTCAGAGAACAGGTAATCTCAAGAAAAAGTGCAGTGATTACAATTTTTAATATCTTGTAAAATGAGAGAGTTATTGAAGAGTTTTGTGCTTTTCGCTCGCAGTTTTCATCAGATATGAAAACAGGCTACTGTGCCTACTTTTTATAACGGAAAATCAAAGATTTCCCTCGAGATTTGCCAAATACCTGAAATCCGTGTGAATGATTGCGGGCGGATATCATCAGCTAATATTAGTATTATTAAGATGTATAATTTTTTTATAATGTTAATGCAATTATAGATTTAATAACGTTTGTATGGAACTAGAGTCTGAAATATGTATTCAATGGAATTGGAAATAAAGGCTTTATTTATTAAATTATAGATTTGGTAAGGCTTCGGCCGTGGCTAGTTACCACCCTACCGGCAAAGACGTGTCGCCAAGCGATTTAGCGTTCCGGTACGATGCCGTGTATAGAAACCGAAGGGGTATGGGTTTAATATAACTGCCATGCCCCTAACAGGTTAGCCCTCTAACATCTTAGACTGTATCATCACTTACCATCAGGTCAGATCGCAGTCAAGGGCTAGCTTGCAGTGGGTTAAAAAAAAGTATAGATTTTTTTTAGAGGGTTATTTTTTGTAAATATTTTAATTTTTATTGTTAATATTGGATAGAAGCAGACGTTACTTAGCGGAAGTCCATGACAATGACAAAACTAGAAGTTTAATTCGCTATAATTCGCCACAGAAGGCGAATCTATGTGGTACAGGGCGTATCTCGAACCTGAGGTGCAATCATGTTAGGATTGCCGTTGAAGAGAACCAAAAAACCTTTTTTTGTAATCCACTACAAGCTAGTCCTTGACTACGATCTCACCTGATGGTAAGTGATGATGCAGTCTAAGATGGTAGCGGGCTAACCTGTTAGGGGCATGGCAGTTATATTAAACCTAACCTCAATCCACGGTGGCAAAGTCGCGGGCATCAGCCGGGGAATCACCATGTTATGCTATCTAACTTTTTCATAAAAGCAACCGTCGAATTTATTGCTGGTTTGTCTCAGTACGAATGGCATTCCGAACCAGTGCTTTACAATCACTTAAGAATATAATAGAAACAGATAAAGTAAAAACAAAATTAGTAGTACAAAAATTGCTAGACAAAGTAACACTTGACGATTCAAAAGCACTTGTAAAAGCTTATTTGTACAAAAATACACATTTGTATTATGAATTCCATTTTTGTTTTTCACAATTGTATCAGTAAAGAATACAATGGAAAAATTCCAGAACCGTTTCTGAAATAAACGATAAAAATCCTTTGTGTAACAGAACGCAACGGCAAGACTCAAGAGGTCTTGAATGGGTCGATCACTCGTTTTCGTTTCATTAACTCTCAATTCGTATACTGTTTTATATGAAAGATTTATACATTTTGAGGAAACCAGAGTTGAAATAAGAATAAGAATATAAGCTTTCCACGGCTCGTCTGATTTTTCACATTGTAGGTGTAACGAAGTGTTACATATTTAAGTATTATTTATGTATAATGTTATTTTTTTTACTATTTAAAGCCATATTTTATCTAATCTTATTTATATATTAACATAACTGAACGTATTCAAAACTAATTTCCGAACGCGACTTTGCTAGCGTCTGATATTAGCAATGGACGGAACCCGCGGCTTGAAGTTAGTTACTTATTCTAACCTCATTCAGGCCCGGTGCGCTTCTAGCATCGGGCGTGATGTTTTTTTGTCGCGTTCCAGCGCACTAGTTGGGACGCGACGCCTTCGAATATGCGTTTTTTAAAAATTTAAATATAATATTATGTATATTAAATTATGTATATTATTATGTATATTAAAATTCCGTGCAACATTTCTCCCGTATTAGGGTAAGTTTTTGAATGGTACCTAAAACACGTAAATCGTTGTCATTGTCATTATCATTGCTCGTAGTTTTATTCTTATTTTTGTCAATTCATTTTATTAATTAGTAAATTCATTATTCAAATTGTTCCGTGCAATCTATATTTTAGTATTTCGTAAATAGTTTTATCAAAATTCGTTAGTAACTTCCATTAGATTGCATCATCTCTTTATTTTTCAATACACCCTCATTCTTGCTTAATTAGTTAATGTTAACTTTGCTTTTCATATTTTTGGGCCTTCAGCCAAGTAAAAGTTATCATATTTATTGTAAACTCCGTTCTGGATCCACCACACCGACAATTCTATCACGCCAAAGTACCTCCTGTGTTCTACACAGGCCAGGGCCGGATCCAGGACGGAATTGATATACCAGACGTTAACTAGTCGGTATTATCAATTCCAGGAGCAAGGTTCGCACCTTACCATCCTGCTGGCTTATCATCCAGCCACGTCATACCAGCGCCGTTCGGGATCCCAACGTTGACCATCTGCTGCGCTCCTCATGCCTGGGCCGCCTACTACCATCGCGGCCATTCACCCAGGAGAGTACCTCACTACCACCGAGGTCAAAGCAGATATCACGTTACACCACGACCCTACAAATTTGTGTGCCTACTCGATGAGTATAGTCGCGGTATCTCTGTGCCCATTTTAGAGTTCCGCAAATAAACGTTTTTACCTTTTACCATTTTGCATTTTAATTTCATTACTCCCTTTTCTAAATTTATTTACTTTTTATTCCACCCCGGCACATAGGATTCCGTTAGTAAAATCTATAGGTACCTAACTGCTATTATTAATACGAAAGTTTGGATGGATGGATGTTTGTTATTCAATAACGGCAGAACGACAGAGACGACAGAGACGGGCACCAGCTAGTCTAAGTGTATAAAAGGAAAAAGTGACTGACTGACTGATCTATCAACGGACAGCTCAAATCACTGGACGTAACGGGCTGATATTTCCATGCATAGAAATCCGTTATGAAAGGATTTTTGAAAATTCAACACCGAGGGGGTAAAATAGGGGTTTAAATATTGTGAAGTCCACACGGATGAAGTCGCGGGCATACATCATCACTTACCATTAGGTGAGATCGCAGTCAAGGGCTAGCTTGTAGTGGATAAAAAAAATACGATAGTAATTTAAAAACTAGAAATGACTGATATTATTGGGCCGAATTCTTTAATTTTCCGGGGTAAAATGTATTTAAATTAGGACGGCATTTAGCTTATCAAATTCCCCTGGTTTTTAAATAACCTAAATTCACTTGTACTTAGCCGCGGGCTTCATAATAAAGTAAAAATGTACCTACATGTAAAAAAAATAATAAACAAGGCAATTTTCTAGAATTTATCCTTAGACAATATCGGGAACAACGCTGCCAACTCGTGCCGGCATTGAATAGTTTCATTTGATTGAATCTGTACTTGAAAGGAAAAATATCGATACCACCCTTACATTAATATTCTGTTCAAGTACAGATGCAAACGAAAATGATTTTACGAAACGTAAGTAAGTGTCATCCATTTGGAGCTGGCACGATTTAATTTTTTTTATTCCTACGGGAACTCATTAATTTTCCGGGATATATAGTAGGTAACCTATATGTCACTCTGGTCCTCAACTTTACCCATGCCAACGTCAAGCAACGGCTCCGTAGCGGCGTGATTGAGGGACCAACCAACAAACAAACACACTTTTAAAAACACGCATTTATAATATTAAGTGTAAAATATTAAGTAGGACATGCGATTTTACATAACATTAAAGAAGGACCACTTATGCTATTTAAGATACTAATTCTGCATTCTACCATCGGTTCAGAGTGAGAAGGCAAGAAGAGGAGGCAAGAAGAGAAGGCAAGAAACTCAGCAGTTGCAGTTTACTACAAAATGATAAAATATTTAGATGATATTAACCGTTGTACCAAATTTCGTCAAAATCAAAGATGGGCCGTGAATGCGTGAACACACACTTTCGCATTTAGAATATTAGTGTGTTAATTAATTATATGGATGCGAAAATGTGCTGTCTGTCTTCTACGGTCTACTACACTTTTATAGCCTCTCTGGTCAACCGGACCGCCGTATGATACAGAAATATTGTATTGGGAAGGACGTAAAGATAGAAAATAAATTTATTCATCAGTAATGTCGTACCTAGTAGGTACGTACCTAATATACTTGTCTGTGACACCACCCAGAATGAATGTACAGCTCATCCATTTGCCCTGTATCAAACTTTTGCACTTTTAACGATCTCCCTGGCGCAGTGTTGAGCGCTGTTGTCTTAAAGTACGGAGGTCCCGGGTTCGATCCCCGGCAGAGTCAATTTGGGAATTTATAATTTCTGAATTTTCCCTGGTCTGGCCTGGTGGGAGGCTTTGGCCGTTACCACCCTACCGGCAAAAACGTGCCGTCAAGCGATTTAGCGTTCCGGTACGATGCCGTGTGGAAACCTAAAAGGGGTTATGGGTTTAATATAACTGCCATGCCCCTAACAGGTTAGCCCGCTACCATCTTAGACTGCATCATCACTTACCATCAATGAGATCGCAGTCAAGGGCTAACTTGTAGGGGATAAAAAATGCAGGGCATTTAAAGCTTTTTATCCCGGAAAAGTAAAGTTCCCGTATAAAACTTATATAGTTGCTACTAAGTATCAGGTCGCGCATCAAAAAAAGAATGAAAGAAAACGTTTTTATTCTATCACAATATTTAGTTCAAGAAAATATAAAATTAGATAGATAGATATAGCAACAAAGTTGTGTGAATAATACAGGTCTCCAGCTCAGCATCTTGCTACAGCAGGCTGCAAACACTCCACTGGCTAGTTTTTATGTCTCGCGGACTTTTATTTCGCACTGCAAATACCACCGCGACAGGACAAAACGTTCGCATATGTCGCGAACTTTTTAACTTTTGTAGTGTTTTGATCTATTTTATCGTAAAAAGTATCTAATTTTCTTTATACATAGAAGGTGGTTACGAAAAGCAAGTAAGTAAAATAAAAGAAAGAGTTTAATTGGCTACCAGAGTGTGAAATTGACAGTTGTTGCTAAAAAATTCATACTTCCCCTCCATTGTCGATTTTTTTTAAATCCACTACAAGCTAGCCCTTGACTGCGATCTCACCTGATGGTAAGTGATGATGCAGTCTAAGATGGTAGCGGGCTAACCTGTTAGGGGCATGGCAGTTATATTAAACCCATACTCCTTCGGTTTCTACACGGCATCGTACCGGAACGCTAAATCGCTTGGCGGCACGTCTTTGCCGGTAGGGTGGTAACTAGCCACGGCCGAAGCCTCCCACCAGACCAGACCAGGGAAAACTCAGAAATTATAAATTCCCACATTGACCCTGCCGGGGATCGAACCCGGGAGTCGGGACCTCCGCACGTTAAGGCAACAGCGCTACACACTGCGCCACGGAGGTTGTCAAAATTTCGGATTCGGACTTTTCGAATTGCGGATTTTGGATTCCGCGCCCCAGTGACGCAACCAGAAATTAAACATACAAAGAGGTAGATAGATCAATACACTATGAACCGTTAGTATGTGGTTGTTAGAATAAGTATGCCTTGTTTATAATTTTGCGATATCGGAAAAGCAATTATGTGGTAAATTTATGGGATTGACGTCGCAATTGGCAGTTGAACTCTTTCAGTCTAGTTCCTGTTGAGTTTATTCAATGTTTAGTTCAGTAATAGTCTATTGGATTGTTAAACCTATCTATTACGCAATGTAACAAGTTATTACACTGACTTATGGGCTGCTGATGTGAAGCTGATTGCTTCCAGGCTAAGTAGGTACTTTGTCTAGAAATTCATCAATAATAATGTAAAATATTATAGTACAGAAGTATGTACACAGGTGCGCCCTCTGTTCTTTTACTCTTATAGCCCGATGGGACGGAACATCCGACACGACCGGTGAGATCCGGCACAAGACGGATTTTAACCTGTATAAATATTTTGTACAATACGGAACTTTTCTTAGTTTTCCCTAAAAATCCGGCAATTTTATAATTAGAATACGGCAACTCTAAATTTGACAGAAACAACGATGGTTGCTACGCGTTGCTACGAGACTAACTAGTATACTTCAAGCATAGATGCTAAACTTGGCTTATGTTAAATTGCCGCAATTTGCTAGTACGTCGACGGTATCTAGTCGTAAAGACCAATGCTAAATCTATGTATGTAGGTAATACTTTTTTCAACACACTTGCTCATAAAGTGGCTCTAATTTCATCGCAATTAGGCACATAATTACACCTATAGTCAAACTGTGACTTTTTCATTACTATTATTCACAAGTGAGTTATGATAGAGTTTTTATTTTATTTTATCTACTAAATAAAATTATTTTTTAGTATTATTTTCTTCACAAGTGTGTTGAAAAACGTCGTATGATACACGTGTGTATTGATAATTACCGCCCTCGGCTATCTTAAGACGCCTCAGCGGCGCCTCAGCGGTAGTCACCAACATTACACACTTGTACCATAATGTACCATAATCTGAACACCTGAATTTGACATGTACCGTATTCTGGCAAATTAAAGAAATGATCGTGATTGTGATTAAATCAATCGTGTCTAGTAATGAAATTCTTACCTGGGCTACGTTCACGACGCCTGTACCGTAGGATAATAATTCGGCCGAGTATTGTTTCGAACCTGTGAACAAAAATATAATAATATGTTATACGAAATAATAACAAAATATTATTTCAAATGGTTATCAAACATTAAATTAACAGGGTATTTATTAATCGCAAAAATCTAATAATAATTTGTCACAGGCAACCTTTTCATTTTATTATTTATAAAGGCCCCTAAACAATTAAAGAAAATAATATCTATGTTTTTGCTCTCAATTTCTGTTTTTAAATTGTCCTCATTACTAAAATGGTAGGAGTTTTCTTGGGATAATAATCGGTGGGTCCTACGTCCTTGTGCATACGACTCCACTAAGAGTATAAAACCTCTTAGGTTTTTGTAACGATTATTATCAAATGAGAGTGATAATAACCGGGACGGACAGCTTAATGTGATCTCCTTGGTGCGGAGGAAACGAAAAGGCCAAATTTGAACGTCCAAGTTCGGTCACCCATCCAGTTACTGACTTGGGTCAACGTTGCTTAATATTCGCAATCGACTGTTAAGCGTTGTAAGATAGTTCTTACTCGCCCCTCAATTAATTTTCAATTTGCTCGGTTTGTAATTTACCAATTTTGAAATTCTGTACTCGTTCAAACTTCGGTTGATTGAACACACAACTGTGAATTTTATACAACTTCCATACTACGAGTAGAAGTGCGTTTTTAAGTTGGATAAAGAGTTGCTGTTTTGATTGAGTTGTCATCATCCCTGTTGTAGTCTATTTTATGTGAGTATGTATATTTTACATTGGATCATATTAAACATAGGTGAGATCATGCTGTTGTCTCTTCAAGTTATCGACATTCGACATGCAGTCTGAGAGTGCAAGGAAATATAAATATTTAAACGTTCGCGCTGCGCAAAATATTCGCGTCTTTTTTTTCGAAATTCTGTGACACTAGAAATCATATGGATATGTTCGCACTTGCGAATAAAATTTGGTTGATATAATTCACAAATCGCAGGTTTGATAGAATTCGCAATGCAAACGTAACCTAAGATAGAAAGAAGAATACACCGTGAAAACAAGCTATTAATATGTGTAGTCATCTTCCTTTTAAAACGAAACGTATTTTCCCTCCAAAAGGAAGAAGCCTTAAATGACATTATTTACTTAAGAAAAATAAATGATGTTTGGTAACTCCGCCACGCTACCAATGGTGAGGTTCTGCCTTCTCTTAGTACCCTAAGAGGCATGTTAAGTCAATCGACTAATAGGTCTCGTAAGTAGGTATACCAAGAAACCTACCTACCTACTCTAGAAAGCCTTAGCGCTATTTAATGATAAATGATTTATTAATTTCACCTCAGACAACTAGTGTCACTTATGTAATGTACCTACCTACCCATTAATGGTGGCAGTTATGGGTTAGAATACTAAAACAGGCTCAAAAAAATAGAGCTGAACTAGTGTAAGTACCTATCAAACTGAACCGATTTTGGTATAAAATCGGCCAAGTTATACCTGCAGTTTTGGCAGTAGGTGTATATTATTATTATAGTCTGTCTGTCTGTCTGTCTGCTACTCTTTCACGGCCCATATGTTCAACCGAATTTCATGAAATTTGGTATGGGGATAGTTTGTATCCCGGGAAAGGATATAGGCTTTTTATCCCGCAAAATCAAAGAGTTACCGCGGGAATCAAAAAAATCTTAGTCCACGCGGACGAAATCCGAAAATACTACGACTATTTTTAAAAAAGATTGACATGCCGAATTTTGGTTTGCAGTTTGTTTGGTTGGCAGTATAAAGATTTGGATTTTTAAAAGAAATTATGCTTATTCAATTTGTAATTATTCCTATTGATGCATGTCGTGATAACCTATAATAGGCAACGACCTCAATTTACATAGACGGGCCCTGTCAAACAAAGAATGTGGGCGATTTTTAGCAACGCCATCAACGCCATCTAGTCTGAAAAGCGGGAACTTGCTTGCAATATCCGCCATTGCTGAAAATTTTTTTATCGTACTGGGCTGACTATTCTACGGCTGGAGCCCAAAGCCCAAAGTTTTTACTAACTGGCCAGTTAGTAAAAAAAAAATCATACAGTTTGCCGCGGAAGTTAAATGATTGCGTAATGGATAAAAATATTAAAAAGGAAGATTAAATAACGTTTTTTTGGAAATGTATGATTGTGAATTGAAACACTTACATATAAATAAAAATTATACAGTGCCAAACTAATTAAACTTTAGATGTTAACTTAATAATAACAAATTATCTGCACGACGAGCGATCGTGACAGCGCTGCGACGGGAACAAAGACAGATGCGGAACGCGTTCCGCATCTCGGCGGCCCGGCGTTTTTCTATGAAAGGGCCCATCTAGTACTTACATATATATCAATGATAATAGGTTGTACAATTGATATTCATTTGTATGCATTTCAAATAATGTTTTCTTTTATTCAAAAGCTGTTTCCGTTTCCTAGGCTGTGATTGTAGATTAATAAAGCAACAAACATAAGAAATATGTACACACAACTGTACAGACAATGTTTCCGCTTGAAGTGAGTCGCAAAATGACCGCAGTGATGTGGGAGCAGGACGCCGATACCCCCCCCCCCCCTCACCCCTGTACGCCTCTCCTTAAATGTATGCATTCAGCATTGCATTGTCGCATTGCATGACAATCACTGGGTACGCAAAATTAAATCATATTAGAAAATATTCATCTATTTTCAGTTAGTGTAAGTATATGTTTATTTGTGTATATTCGTGAATTATTACGCTCATACTACCTGTGTACTCTGCGTTAATATATTCATATTCATATTCATATTCATTTTTATTTTGCATTCCAATATAATAGTAATTTACATGTCAATAGTAATAGATAACAATAACAATGTTCGTAACAATATTGGAACCCCGGTGGGGCACAGCAAAAAAATCAGTGGTCGTAGAGAGACGGCTGCCTTATTTTTCTTCCAAAAAATCATTTAGTTTGTAATATACTTTATCAATCAGAAATGTTTTTAAAGAGTTGACAAAAGCTGTATAATTCTCCAAGGATTTGATGTGGTCTGGGATTTTGTCATAAATTTTTACACACATCGGGTTAGGACCAGTACTATGGATATTTAAGTTGGAACTGGGAATCATCATATTATTTTTTCGCGTGGGTCTTAGTTGGTAACGTCGCGGTAGGTCCTCTAGCTTTTTAAAGTTTTGCGGTTGTTTCCTTACAAATTTAGCTGATTCTAGTATGTAAATGCATGGCAGGGTTAGTATATTTAATGATTTAAAGTAAGGTACACAACTTTCCCGATTCTTTAAGTTTTTTATTATTCTTATGCGTTTTTTTTGCAGTATAAATAGTTCTGGTGCATTTGTGCTGTTTCCCCACAATACTACACCATAGCTCAGCCAAGCATTTGCATAAGAATATAATATGCTAAAATTGCCGCTTCTGTGCTCGTTGATTTTTTTAGTTCTTTCAGGGCGTATACAAGGGACTTACTCGAAGTACCATCGCTTAAAGCAGTATTATTTTTATATTGTTAATGCTCTTGTATAGGTACTAGAGTTAATATATTGTGTGTATGTCTGCCTGTCTGTCTTTCTGCTACGCTTTAACGGCCAATGTTTTCAACCGATTTTGATTAAATTTAGTACAGGGATAGGTTACATCCCAGGGAAGAACATAGATATGCTACTTTTTACCCCGCAAAATTATGGAGTTCTTACGGGAATCAAATAAACTAAACCCACGCAGACTGTGTGTGTACGAGTGCTTTTGTGCGTCTGTACGCATGTTGGTGACACGATAGCGAGACAAAAAGCAGAAATAACATTCGCTGTTGAATTACTAACAAATAGTAAATAATACTACATATATATATAAAAATTATACCGTGTGAAAAATATGCTGTTGCTACCACACGTAATATTTTTCGCAAGACTTATTTAATATTAACAATTATGCAAAAAATTATTATATTCAATCATTTATTTCGCTTACACACATAGACTAAAAACATACTATGAAGGACATTACGTTACAAAATATTATGTGACAACAAATACGCATGTCACGAAATATCCTTTTTATAATAAACAAACAGAGAAAACAAAATTACAAAGGAATTCAAAGAAAATAGGACCACGACTCACGGATCTGGAAAACAAAATAACAAAACAAATGGCGGGTCTGAGCAAAGAAATAAAACAGTACATAGAACAAATCAATGATTTACAACGCATAAATAACGGGAATTAATTATATTTTAAAAATTCATAGAAATAAATTACAGCATCAAACTTACTTAGCTCTGAACTCCAATCTCCAGTCTCGCAAATATCTCGTTTTTACATTTCAATACTTTAAAACTGTTCATTCTCACACTAAGCGTCATTTTACCTGTCCAACAACCCATTTTTCAGTTCATACAGTCACATTTTCACAAAAACTTCGCGAGCGCCATGGCGCGCGCGGGCGGTTAAATTTACCGGAATTTCACTGATCAAGTTCGCACTCGCTAAATACATAGAAACAGGCGCTCTCTGGGTGAGTCCACGGTGGAATGAAGTGAGGGAGGATTCCAGCTTCAGGCAATGCACCCCGCCCTACCCTAAACTTGTCGTTATTTCATTAGAACCTTTTTAAAGGTTTCGATACGACACCTTATTAGCATAACGTAAGTAGGTACATAATATTCATACCGCAGATAATTGGTAATTACAGATCCAGGTACCATGACAGGTGTAGCACCTAGTAGAGGTTCGATACTCTTACATATTGGTTGAAAGAGGTAGGAACCTATATATACAATGAACTTAAAGTGTAAAAATTTTTTATAGAAAATTATGTGTGTTACGTCCCTATCACCCCGCAGTATTGATCCAGACGCTTCCGTCGAATGATAGGTAGGAAAGAAGGCTCTCTTAGGCTCTCCTAATAGTATGTGATCCCGTGAAGACAAAAAGCTTACAGTGGGACAAGCTACCAGCCCACTTAGATAAGTTACTAAAGTATATAACTGTTAGTAAAAATTTAAGTCGTACCTGAGAGGCAATGGCGCATGTACTTAACAGTTCCGGAGCCTCTTATTAAGATATATATAAATAAGTATATATAAGTACATCAAATATTCTTAAAGATGAGGCTTATTTTATGCGATCAAGTTGTGTTTTAAAGTTAATCATCTGAAGAAGATGCCTTGGGTGGTATATATGTATAATATTACACATAAAACAGCTGTTAAGCATTCATAAATAAAATCCTTTGTTTGAAACTTCAAATTAGGCGAACTGACCACTGACCAGTTACCGACTTCAGTCAATGTTGCTTCACAATAATTGCACACGCAATCGGTGGTATATCAATACATATTATAACTGATATGCATTGATATACACTCGCACTACAAGTATATTCGAAAATAATTGTTTTCCTTTGTCTTTGTTACATCGGCGTCCGACACCGATATCGTATCGTTTAGTGTGAGAAGAATCCGTTTTGTCGCACCCGGGTAAATGTTTTTCCAGGTTTTCACCCAAAAACGCCCTTAAAATATCTATTGTTATTTAATTATTTTATAAAGTTTTCCTGGTTTGAAAGTACCATAAAATATTGTTTGTTTTATTTTAAGGTATTAAAATATAATATGCAATAAATATAGGTATTACGTTGTAGGTACGCTTGTTTATAGCGTGGGATTTGAAGTTTCCAAAAAAAAACATTTGATGCTGCTTTTAGTTTCTTTTTAAATAAGTTTATTCTTTGTTTTGGTAACACAAACTTATTTTTATATCTGTTCGACCTAGAGATCGTATATCAGGTATACTCGAAAAATTATCTCTATATTTATGCACAAAAACAGAGACTTCAAATATATAGAACTAACATGAATTTACTGACCTGATGGGGTCCATAAGAATGTATATGTCAGCGTAAAATTGTAAATACCGTTAGATTATAATATATCTTCGCGAGATTGTAAACGTCGTAAGATTGTAAACCGTAACATACTTACATACAGCTTACAATTTAACTCATTATTTTTCGGTAGATTATAATCTATTAGGTATATTTACCCGATAGAACGTAATATTTATGTCTAAACCTAACCTAACCTAAAAAATCAAGAAGTGGAAGAACAAGAAAACGTAAATACATCAAATATTTCAACAATTGACACTTAGAACATTAAACGATTCACAATATTTCGACAGTTCACAATCTCATGAGATAGATTATAATTTAACGATATTTTCAATTTTACGGTGACATAATATTATACACTATTCTACTTATAAAATCTAATGATTATATTAAAGTGCCTCGTCAATCATCCAACAGTAAAACCCTTCTTTAAATTGTTGTGTCCATAATAATCCGGGAACTTTAAGAGTTACTAAAGCTTCGAGTTAAGGCGCTGTGAGCTCACGAGATGAAAAACACAGGCGCGCGGGGCTAATATCGAGCAAGCGCATGTCGCAAAAAATGCATGAAATAATTTGTAAAAAAATTAATATTTCCTTTTCAATACAAATGAAGCCGACAATGTGTTTGATTTAGAAATATGAATTTTATCTTACATTTATAGAGCTAATTATTGGTTTCGATAAGGAGAAAAGTTGCTTTAAAAGGTAAAATAAGAGGTATGTTTAAAATAAATTTCAATGCAGAGATTTTTTAAATTGTGTTTTGTGATGCGTCAATGGCTGCTCAAAGGTCTTGAAAACAGCACATTATTTTTACAAGCATACATTATGTCACCATTTTATGGATACGCTGCTTTTAGAAACCCCCCTTTTACGCTACACAGGGTCTTATCTAAAACTATGAATCAACGACTTGCTTATATACCGATTGAGATTAAGCGTACTTCACGTTAAGACTGGTGGTAGTAGTGTGTTCATGTATTTAAATATTTAGATGTGGGTTCACGCATTTCTATCAAAGTGCGTAGTGTCTAATAATATTGTGAATACAGTATTCCGTATTTCTTATCACACATTAAAGTGTATTATGTATCGGCTCACATTCGAGTGAGATCATGAGGCTTCTTCAACATATCAACGCACGTAATCTGAGAGTTCAAGGAATCATACTTCATTCATATCATCATACTAATATTATAAATGCGAAAGTCAGTTTGTTTGTTGCTTTGTTGGTTTGTTGGTTTGTTGGTTTGTCCTTCAATCACGCCGCAACGGAGCAACGGATCGACGTGATTTTTGGCATGGGTATAGTTGAGGACCTGGAGAGTGACATAGGCTACTTTTTATCCCGGGAAAATTAAGGAGTTCCCGCGGGAATCCAGAAGTAAGAAACCGTAAAAACAAGCTAGTCTGTGTGGTAGCCATCTTCCTTTTGAAAAGAAAAGTATTATCCGTTCAAAGGAAAGATGCTTTGAATGGCATCACTTAGTTGTGATAAATAAATGATGTTTGGTAGCTCCGCCGCGCCACCAATGGTGAGCTTCTGCCTTCTCTCAGTGCCGTTAGAGGCGTATTGAGTCAATTGACTAATAGGTCTCATAAGTATGCCAAAAGATATTGCTCCCCCCACCATGTCCCTCTACTCCCACTTTTGTACGCTAGTTTTTTTTTTTTTTTTAAATATATAGGCTAGCGCTTGGCACAAATCAGAATACTAAACAATTATTTTATTAATTTTTTATTTATTTATTAATAATTAATTAATTACATACGCTTCGTTATATGTAGGTGTATGGTAATACACCTACATATAAGTTGACCCCTACCTATAATCTAACATTATCTTCCGAAGCGCAGAGCATCGTCGATGCAATATATTCGTTCCTCATGAAATACAAGGAAAATAAGAGTTATATCTTACGATTACTTATCAACTAAGTCTTCCACGAGGCAAAGAGCAATATTTGGCCATTCTGTAAAAATACAATATCTAATTTAAAACTAAAAGTTCAATAATTGCTCAATGGCATGAAATATTTATAAAATTTCATATATTCTCATATTGTTTAATAGTATGACAACGTGAAATTATAAAGATTACTTGAGGATTTATTATGTGTGATTTATTATTATTTTACACTGTTGTTAAAATGTCAAACTAAGTCTTTAAAAAGTAAACAAGATATGTCAATAATAATATTATACACGGAGAATCATTGATCGATAAACAGGCCAAAACATTACACATTACATTACAAAATATACATTGAAGTAATATCAATGCGCAAAGTGTCTAATATGCGAATACAGTATTCCGTATTTCTGAGCACATGCATTATAGTCTATTATATGAGCAAGTCGATAATATCATGTATATGATCATATTCAACATGGTTGAAATCAAGTCTCTTCAAGATATCAACACAACGACGAAAAACTCTTGCGGAAAACAAGAAGATAACAGTAATTTTTCAACACACTTGCTCATAAAGTGGCTCTAATTTCACCGCAATTGGGCACATAATGACCCCTATAATCAAACTGTGACTTTTTCATTGCTATTATTCACAAGTGAGTTATAGAGTTTTTTTTTATTGGTTGTTGCTTTGTTTTCAAAAAAGTTTCGATACTAAAAAGGTCGTGTTCAATAGTACAAATAAAATAATGTACCTACCTTTTGCTTGCTCATTTCATGCAACTTCGTATTTAAATTATAGTTAATTTTAACTTGTAAGTACGTGTTTAATAAATAAAACTTTCACTCAAATATAACTTTTGTTTTTTCTGTAATAAAGAAAACTTGAAATTCCCCATTTTGTAATGGCTAAAACGCTATTCGCGAAAAGCAAAAAAAAAAAGAAACCTCATTCTTTTAGTCTATGGCCGATCGCCATTGTAAGATGCGCGCGCATAGGAAAACTGATTAATTATTCCCGCCATTGCGAAAAATTTTTCACAACTCGTTTTCACTGTTGAAATTACAGTTATTTAGTAATTAAAATGTCAACAAGTACTAATTATGAAGAAAATTGTACACCGCCCGATATAAGATGTGAAGCCCTTAACGTTATGGAAAGTTTACTACCTGAAAACTCCAAGGAAAAATATCTATTAGCGTACCAAAATTTCATACAATGGCAAAACAACAAGAATACGCAGTCTTTTTCAGAAAATGTGTTCATGGCGTACTTTAAAGAATTATCTTCTAAGTACAAATCTAGCTCTTTGTGGTGTATATACTCCATGTTAAAAAGTACAGTCCGAACAAAGAATGGAGTGGACTTAAAAACATACTCTAATTTATCAGCTTATCTAAAGAGACTATCCGATGGATTTAGAAGCAAGAAATCAAAGGTTTTATCGTCTGACGATATTGAAAAATTTTTAAAAGATGCTCCAGATAACCAATATCTGGCTACAAAGGTTAGTTAAAATAATTTTAAATATCTACGCGACTTCAGCCTGTGTTGTGTGTTGAACTTAATTATTGTCTCTTTTTTTCCAGGTTGCTTTGATATTTGGTGTAACTGGTGCTTGTAGGATACAAGAATTAACAAATATAACTCTAAAAGACGTAGAGAACCATGGCCAGATGCTTTTAGTGAAGATACCTATCACGAAAAATAAAATACCGAGGTCGTTCACTATACACGGTCCATTCTATGAAATTGTTAAGAAGTATGAAAGTTTGCGTTCACCAAAAGCAAAAAATGACCGTTTCTTTCTAAATTACCAGAATGGTAAATGTACCTGTCAGCCTATAGGTATAAACAAATTTGGTTCTATGCCTAAAGAAATCGCTAAGTTTTTAGGTTTAGCAGATGCTGAGAGCTATACTGGACATAGTTTCAGAAGAACTTCAGCTACTTTGCTGGCTAATTCAGGAGCTGATATAATGACCTTGAAGCGTCATGGTGGGTGGCGATCTAGCAATGTAGCAGAATCATACGTAGAAGATTCCATACTAAACAAGAAGGAAATTTGTGCAAAAATCACAAAAACAATTAGACTTGATTCTGAGGCGCGTCCTACTGGCGAAACACCAAGTACATCCAATGATTGGATTTCACCTACCTACACAAATAATGAACCATCTCAAATAACAATAGAACATGAAAGTATTTCAGTAAATAATCTATCTGATGAGACCGCTATGCCATCAAAAACAGTTAATTATAATTTTACTAACTGCACATTTACTAATTGTTTCTCTAAATAAACTTTTTATCTACTAAATAAATAGTTTTATTAGTATTATTTTCTTCACAAGTGTGTTGAAAAACGTCGTATGATACACGTGTGTATTGATGATTACCGTCCTCGGCTATCTTAAGACCCTCACCTGACGGCTCGGGTCTCAATGGCGCCTCAGTGGTAATCACCAATATTAC
This sequence comes from Erebia aethiops, assembly GCA_923060345.2. NCBI lineage: Eukaryota > Metazoa > Arthropoda > Insecta > Lepidoptera > Nymphalidae > Erebia > Erebia aethiops. The sequence continues at coordinate 422,133 of OV281079.1, read as the reverse complement.
TCACTTGTACCATAATGTACTATTGTAAGAGTACCTAGGTTATTATCAAGTCTGTCGCAAAGCAAAGAGCAATTTTCTGCCGTGGTGAAGATGCTGCATATGTTGCGGTTTCGAACAGGAACTTAATCTTGAAATGCGGAGCGAAGACATTCGTCGATAATATATGCTCAATCCCCTTGAAAGATTAGGTTGCCTAAAAGATATTTACGAGAACTTTTAAGAACCAAATCTTCCACGAGGCAATGAGCAAAGAGATTGAGGCTAATTCTGTAAAAATGAAATCTCTAATCTAAACTTAAGATAACAGCTCTACATCTACGTAGTTAAGTTATTTTTGCAAGTAGTGTTATGAAGGGTTGCAACATTATATTATTATTTTACAGCTGTCATTGTAGAATATTTAGTTTAAAGATTATGTGTATAATAGCTGGCCACTTTCTGGACATACAATTAAAAATCCATAAAAATAAGTAGAGGCAGAACTTTCGCGATTATGTACATCATACTAATATTATAAATGCGAAAGTCAGTTTGTTTGTTGGTTTGTTGGTTTATCGGTTTGTTGGTTTGTCCTTCAATCACGCTGCAACGGAGCAACGGATCGACGTGATTGGCATTGGTTAGTTGAGGACCTGGAGAGTGACATAGGCTACTTTTTATCCCGGTAAATTAAGGAGTTCCCGCGGGAATCAAAAAAACTTAAAGCACGCGGACAGAGTCGCGGGCATCAGCTAGTCCTCATTAAAGCAGTGGGCTTAATAGCATCGCTTACAGCAGTATTGTTTATAAGTTGACGTTTGTTTGATGTACCTTGACTCCCTAAAATGAGGCCTATAATTCTAAAACAAGAGCATCAACACTATCAGAATAATACTAGTTTAAGCGATGGAAGTAAGCCCCCATGCCCCAAGCGACTGACACATATTTTGACAATAAAATAAACATAGGAATAATTATTTAAATCTAATAGCCTATCGCTGTAAGATAAGATAATATCACTAAATCTAATATTTTAAATAATATGTCAACATGAAATTATAAAGATTATTTGAGGAAATCTGTGATTTATTATTATTTTACAAAATTATTAAAATGTCAAACTAAGTCCAAAAGGAAATAAGTTATGTCACTAATTAAATTATCCAATGAGAATCATTGATCGACTTCAATATGCCAAAACATAGCTTGTATTAATCTTATTTCTTATTAATATTACAAATGTGAAAGTTTGGATGGATGTATGGATGTTTGGATGTTTGTTATACTCAAGCACGTGCCAACGGCTGATCGGATCTGGCTGAAATTTGCCACAGAGATAGATTATAGTCTGGAATAGCACCTAAGCTACTTATTATCCCGGAAAATTAAATATTAAGTTTCCGCGGGAAGTCGCGGGAATCAGCTAGTTAATAATATTAGTATAGAACAAGCGTTAAAACAAGCTAATCTGTGTGGTAGCCATCTTCCTTTTGAAATGAAAAGTATTTTACCTTCAAAGGAAAGATGCTTTGAATGGCATCATTTAATTGTGAAAATTAAATGATGACGCGCTACCAATGGTGAGCTTCTTATACCTTCTCTTTGTACCGTTAGAGGCGTATTGAGTCAATTGACTAATAGGTCTCATAAGTATACCAAAAGACATTTCTCCCCCCCACCATGTCCCTCTACTCCCACTTTTGTACAATAGTATAAAATTTATAAGAACTCAAATTAGAAATATTTAATCTTTGACACGCACTTGGTGATGAAGCGACCTTATCTACGAAATAAAATTCATGCTAAGTTGTCACTGAATAATACGACTAATTGTAAACATTATTAGTGTATCGTCACCTATCTATCTATATCTACACTAATGCGATATTTTATGTACGAAAGTTTGGATGTATGGAATATGGATGTTTGTTACTCAATCGCGCCAGAACGGCTAAACGGATCTATATGAAATTTGGCACAGTGGCAGATGATATTATAGAATAACACATAGGCGACTTATTATCCCGGAAAATTAAAGAGTTCTTATGGGAACCGAAAAAGCTCAATCCACGCAGGCGAAGTCGCGGGCATCAGCTTGTATCAATTAACAACACTTATCACGCATGACATGATTAAAAATTATAACGGTCCAAGGTGATAGTGAATACTATACAATAATTATTTAATTAAGATTAACTTAAGCTTTACTTAAGCTTCGCTTACCAGTTACCATACAGATACTAGCCCCTACCTATAATATAACATAATCTTCCGAAGCGCAGACCATTGTCGGTACAATATGCTCGTTCCTCATGAAATACAAGGAGTGTAAGAGTTTAAATATCTTACGATTACTTATCAACCAAGTATTCCACGAGGCAAAGAGCAATATTTGGCAATTCCGTAAAAATACAATCCCTAATCTAAAAATAAAAGCTGAATAATTGCTCAATACTATGAAATATTTATAAAATGTCATATATATTAGTATTGTTCATAATATGAAAACTAAAAATTATAAAGAATATAAGGATACATGGAGGATACATGTATTTTATTATTATTTTACACTATTGTTAAAATTTGAGACTAATTCCTAAAGTTAACAAGATATGCCAGTGAGAATCATTGATCTATAAACATTACACATTACATTACAAAACATACATTGAAGTACTATCAATGCGCAAAGTGTCTAATATGTTAATACAGTAGATATTCCGTATTTCTGAGCACATGCATTATAGTCTATTATATGAGCAAGTCGATATCATGTATAGGATCATATTCAACATGGGTGAAATCAAGTCTCTTCAAGATATCAACACAACGACGAAAAACTCTTGCGGAAAACAAGAAGATAACATACATATATTGGCAACCTGGGCTTGACTGGAGAAGTATCATTAGATGCTGATCATAGAAAAAATAGCGATGCTGATGATACATGTTTATTCTTTTATGGAGATTCGATTCATGAGATTGTATCGGACGCACAATCTGATCTTGATACGCTAAATGAATGGTTTCAGGCTTCAGCATAACTTACTCACTATAAATGTTTCTAAAACCTCGTATATGCTTTTTACTGCAAAAAACAAAATTGTTACTAAATTCGATCCTTTAATAATAAATAACCAAAAACTGAAACAATCAGATACCGAAAAATATCTTGGTTTAGCTTTGGATTCTAAAATAACATGGCGAGCTCATTTAGATTACCTACAGTCAAAACTCTCATCTTTAACAGGGGCTTTGCGCAGATCTACAGTATACCGCCTAGAGTACGATCTATTATTTACAATTCATTAGCTAAGCCTCTACTCGAATATTTAATAGAGATATGAGGAAGTGCGGCTAAAACTAATTTACAAGATCTGCAAATATCCCAAAACAAACTGTTAAAAACTTTATTCCAACTTGACTATCGCTTCCCGGCTAAAGAATTTATAAAAAAACTAATACATTATCTATAAATCAACTTTACAAATACAAAAATGCATGTAAGTGAGAAAAATTATTTCAAATTCGATGCACACAGAAATTACTTTTAAAACGAAATCACATAAACATTGTACAAGTAACAAATATAAATTACAATTACCAAAAGCCAGGACTAAAACATATGGTTCAAAAACTATACAGTTTGAGGGAGCGCTACTGTACAGTGATTTACCAAACGAAGTTTAAAATGAAAAATCCTTCGTAAGATTTAAGAAAAAATTACTAAAGCATTTTCAGAGTGAAGTGTAATAATAAGATTAGTATATAGGTCACCTTGTTACTTTAAGCATTAATTTTTAAGTTTATTTATATTAGTTGTAATTTTCTCATATATGTGAACTTTGTTCTTTTTTTGAGGAAAAATAAAACATCTTTAAACTTATAACAGTAATTTTGTAAGAGTACCTACCTGCTATTGTCAAGTCTGTCGCAAGGCAAAGAGCAATTTTCTGCCGTGGTGAAGATGCTGCATATGTTGCGGTTTCGAACAGGAACTTAATCTTGAAATGCGGAGCGAAGACATTCGTCGATATATGCTCAATCCCCGTGAAAAATTAGGTCCATTAAAGATATTTACGAGAACCTTTAAGAACCAAATCTTCCACGAGGCAAAGAGCAATCATCTTCAACGGTAATGCTAATTGTGGCTAATTCTGTAAAAATGAAATCTCTAATCTAAACTAAGTTAAGTAGTTAAGTAACCTCTAGTTAAGTCATTTTTGCAAGTAGTGTTATGAAGGTACTATATTATATAGTTATATTATTGCTGTCATTGTAGGATAGTGTAAAGATTATGTGCAAAAGAACGGGCCATATTCTGGACAGACAATTACGCAGGTGATTCACAAAAATTAGTTATAACTATTTTTATCTACTCCAGCATCGAAAAGTTCCTATTTCGAATTTGACAACTATATCGAATTGAACCCTCTTTCGTGTTTGCTTCTCATAACGATACAGTTCGTTGTATGGGAGCTGTATCGTTATGAGTCGTAGCTGTATCGATATGGTTATCTTCATAAATAGGATACCTATAGCTTAGCGGCTCTGGGTTCTGGCACTTTCCCAACCAGTCCATTGATTTGACTTTTTTATTAATTTACAAAGTAAAAAATTATAAAGACGTCCTTGTCGTAGATAAAATCTTGTATGCAACTGTACGTAATTAGTCATTTTAATTCTCGTACTATCCTATTTTGATACTCGGCAAGCCTCGTATCAAAAAACAGCACTCGAATTAAAATGACCCTCATTACGATACAGTTGCATAAATAGCTATTTCAATACACTTGCTCGAAAAATGCACTTTACACACAGAGGCAGTTAACAGGGCTTGTAAGTTAAATTTAGTAGCAGTAAATTTGCAGTTTTTTCTTTTAATTTGCAACTTCCAAATAAAAAGTTTTTGTGCAATAAGGTTCATAATGATATTGACTTGGTATGTATAAAACCTAAAAAATAATGACATCTTTATGTGAATTGATGAAATTAATTCATAAAATAAAAAATTGTATTTAATATGACTAAATAAAATTCTTTTAGGTTTTATAAATCAAAAAAGTAAAGGCTGAATAGTTCAGGCTGTTAAGAACTAGAACCTAGAGCCATGAAGCCAATTTTTAAAAAAAAGCAATTACAACAACGCGCCGTAGATACAATTCATACAAATCTTTAATTTGTGCGCGCTATTTTTAAAAGTTTCATTGAGTATTTCTTATAAATTATTAAATAATTTATGTGGTTTAAGTGATGTGGGATCATAAAATTAAATCAACAATTAGGTATTTTAGCTGTGAGAAAAAAATCGCGCTTGTAATAGCCGCCAAAAATCTCGACTAAGTATGGGCGTGAAAAGCCAATTTCTAGCGAGTACCTAGTACCTTCCTACTCGACTTTTATTTTCAAGTTTTCTCACAAATGTATTGAAAAATATCGTGTGATACACGGGCGTTAAGGTTTCTACATACTCGTGACGATGGTCAGCCGTCGACTGGCGTCATTGGGCTGACATTAGTCAACTCGTATGTAAAAACCTATTTACCGCCCTTATATCACAAACTACTATTATTGATTTATTGCAAAAATACTTGTTGAATATACAATATTATTGGAATCACTTACTACCACAGTGTACTTTTTAAAGATGTTCTTATTACATTATTAAGTTTTACTCAGATTATACGATAGTATTACTTAATATTATCCTGCAAGAACTCATTGACCGTGTAATAAATAGCATTTATTTAATAATAATTTAATCATTTTTTATTTAAAGTTATATGTATTAAGTTTTGTATTTTATTCAAATATATGCATATTATGTTCTTTAGATTGGTAGCACAATTACGTAAACACTGGTGTTATTAATTTGTTCATGTAATAAAATACATAGATGTGGGTTCACGCATTGAATTTCTATCAATGCGCAAAGTGCAATATGTGCATACAATTAGCACATGTGTTTGGGTCTATTATGTGAGCCAGCTGATATTATGTAAAGAATCATATTCGACATGGGTGAAATCATGTTATAAAGTCTCTTCAAGATATCTGAGACTTCAAGGAAATTATCTCAATATTATCTAAGATAACAACATCTAAGTTGTTTCAGTAAGATACCGTGAAAACAAGCTAATGAGTAGTAGCAGTCTTCCTTTTAAAAGGAAAAGTATTTTCCTTCCAAAGGGAAGATGCTTTGAATGGCATCATTCATTTGTGAAAAATTAAATGTTGATTGGTAGCTCCGCCGCGCTACCAATGGTGAGCTTCTGCCTTCTCTTAGTGCCGTTAGAGGCGTATTGAGTCAATCGACTAATAGGTCTCATAAGTGTACTAAAACACCTTGCTCCCCCCGCCACCATCATCCATCCCTCCCACTTTTGTATAATAATTTAAAATAAACAAATGATAAATAAATGATTTATTTATTTTACATAGGACAACTTGTGTCACTGATGATAGGTACTTCAAGACTCTACAACCGGTTCGGAAAGCCTTTCTAGTGAGAAGAGCCGGCAAGAAACTCAGCAGTAATTGCTCTTTTCTCAAAAAAAGAAAGAGGTTACAATATTTAAGCAATACAATACATACGTAACGTTACAATTAATACACTGACTTATGGGTCACTGGATGCGAGGCCGGTTGCTTCCATGCAACTTTGTCGTTAATAAAATCGTCGATAGAATAATAACCTCGACTTAACAAATGCTGTTTGGCACATTCTTTAAATTTATGTAATGGCAAATCTAGAAACTCTTTTGGAACCATGTTATAAAAACGTACACTCGACCCCACAAAGGACTTCTGCACCTTGCGCACACGATATGACGCTGTTACTAGCTTATGGCGGTTTCAAGTACATAGATTGTGAGTATCACCTATTTGCTTATAATGAGGAATGTTCTGCCTAACAAAGACTACAATATTATTATTATATGTGTATTGTGAAGGCACCGTAAGAACATCAATCTCTTTAAATTGTTCACGAAGTGATTCGCGTGATCCGAGTTCATAAATAGAACGGATGGCTCTTTTCTGCAATCTTCTTCTTCTCCTTTTTCCACGCTATGTGGGGTCGGCACAACATGTTTTCTTCTTCCACTCACTTCTGTTATCCGTCAACCTCTCATTCACCCCTTTTATACTCATATCTTCTTTCACACAATCCATCCATCTTTTCTTTGGTCTCCTTCTACTCTTTTTTCCTCCCACATGCATATCTATCATTCTTCTCGTAATATGCCTTTCTTCCCTCCGCATTACATGCCCATACCATGCTAACCTATTACTCCTCATCTTTTCTGTCACTGGCGCTACTTTCAGACTTCCCCTTATATATTCATTCCTAATCTTATCCATTCTAGTCACACCACACATCCATCTCAACATTCGCATTTCAGTCGCATGTACTTTTCTTTCATCCGTCCCTTTCACCGCCCAACATTCTGAACCATATAATGCTACAGCTCTAACGACTGTCTTATATATTTTCCCTTTTAGTTTAAGGGGCATTCGTGGGTCGCATGTAACACCTGAGACCTGTCGCCATTTCATCCATCCCGCATTCATTCTTTTGTTCACATCTCGGTCAATATTGCCGTCGTTTTGAAAGAGCGATCCAAGGTACCGGAAATCGGAACAGACCGGTAGGGATACACCATCTGTTTGATACTCGGCAATGTCTGTGGGCAATTTCATAGAAACGGGAGGGGCCACCGAAGTCATATAACAGATGTTCTGTCTTCGTTCGGCTGATCCTCAGGCCAACACTCTCCAATCTCTCTTGCCATTTTCCCAGTCTGCTCTGGACCTCGGACGCCTCTTCCCCGACAAGCACAATATCGTCAGCGAACATCATGCACCAGGGTGCCTGCTCCTGTATGTCTGGATTGAATTACCAGGAGAAACAGATAAGGACTTAAAGCCGATCCCCGGTGCAAGCCCACTTCCACATTGAACCTGTCCGTAACGCTAGCTTCTGACCGAACCCTTGTGCTCGCTTCTGCATACATCGCGTTCACAAGCCTCACATACGTCTCAGGTATTGTTTTCACTTTCATAGCCCACCACAAAACTTCTCTGGGAACTCTGTCATATGCCTTCTCAAGATCGACAAACACCATATGCAAGTTTCTATGTGCAATCCTGTATTTCTCGCACAGTTGTCGGAGTGCAAATATTGCATCTGTCGTTCTTCGTCCCGGCATAAACCCAAATTGATTTTCTGTGATCTCACTCCTTTTTTTTTTTTTTTTTTTATTCACTAAAAGCTAGCCCTTGACTGCGATCTCACCTGATGGTAAGTGATGATGCAGTCTAAGATGGTAGCGGGCTAACCTGTTAGGGGCATGGCAGTTATATTAAACCCATACCCCTTCGGTTTCTACACGGCATCGTACCGGAACGCTAAATCGCTTAGCGGCACGTCTTTGCCGGTAGGGTGGTAACTAGCCACGGCCGAAGCCTCCCACCAGGCCAGACCAGGGAAAATTCAGAAATTATAAATTCCCAAATTGACCCTGCCGGGGATCGAACCCAGGACCTCCGCACGTTAAGGCGACAGCGCTACACACTGCGCCACGGACGTCGTCAAAACTCCCCTCTCTCATTCTTCTTTCTATCACTTTTTCCCAAATTTTCATGCTATGTGACATGAGCTTTATTCCTCGATAGTTATTACAGTCCTGTACATCACCCTTGTTTTTGTAAATAGGCACCAGCGTACTGTTGCACCATTCTTCTGGGATCGCCCCCTCGAGTAACAACTTATTGAAGAATGAAGTCATCCAACTCCATCCATCCGCTTTTAGAAACTTCCATACTTCTGCTGGTATACTATCTGGTCCTGTCGCTCTACCATTTTTCATACTCTGCACTGCCATTCTTACTTCATCTACACTCACCTCTTTCAGCACACCCAAGTTGGGTGGTACATCGTCTAGCTCTCTGCTCCAGTAATTTTCTTCATTCATTAACCTTCTAAAATATTCCTTCCAACGTACTTTTATTTCATCGTCATTCATTAAAACCTTCCCATCATCACCTTTCATGCATTTGATATGTATAATATCCCTTGCACTCTTTTCTCTCGTTCTCGCTAGCCGGTACAAATCTTTTTGTCCTTGCGGGCTTTCCAGGGACTCATACAACTTGTCTTGGGTATTTCCCCTTGCAATAGCAACAGCTTTCCTAGCTTTCCTTTTACTCTTCACATATACTTTCATTTTATTCTGTTTTATCATGGTGTCACTATTACTCACACTTTTCCAATCTTTAAAAGCATCCTTCTTTTCTTTCAGAACTTTTTGTACATCTTCACTCCACCACCACGTGTCTTTATCTATCATTCTTTTATTCTTTGTTACTCCAAATACAGCCTTCGCTACACTTCTCATACATGCAGCCATTTCATTCCAGCATTCATTTACCGACATCTTTTTAAAATCACCATTCATCTCAATCATTTTATCCACAACTTGCATTCGAAACTCTTTCGCGCGTTCCTCTTTCTCTAACATATACCATTTTATTTTAGGCAGGGCTTTGGCTTAGATTTTATAGCCTGGACCTTTATTTTTATTTCCATTAGTAATAATCTATGTTGCGGTGCTAATGGTTCCCCTGGTATAACTTTACAGTCTTTAACTGTGTTGATGTTGTTTCTTCTAATTAGAAAATAATCTATTTGGGTTCTGTGGAGGCCGCTTTTGTACGTCATTAGGTGTTCATCCTGTTTTTCGAAAAATGTTTTAACTATGGCTAACTTTTCTGCAATATAAAAAATTATTAGACATCAACTGCTCTGCCCCACAATAAAATGCCATACGACATAAGTACGTGTCCACTGTGGAAGTAAGCAAAGTATAGACAAGCCTAGCCTAAAATGTATAAGAATTCTAATTAGAAATGTTTAATCCATCATTCATATTCCATATGAACAGTACACTAAATGTACATGAATCCGTCAGGTCATAGAAACCATCCATCGCCAAAGATGTATGGTGCCTATAAGACTGTCAAGAAAGCTGGTGTTGAAGCTCCGTGACTATTTTGAAAAGGAAAGTCGTACTTTTAATTTCTAGATGAGATTACGAGTTACGAAATATCGGATAATAGGGCACGACGCTTCACTATTTGCGCTACAAAACAAAGAAATCTAAGCACTTTTGAATAAGAACATAATACTTCATTATTAAATGCATTCTTATGGGAGTTAAAGTTCATTTAGCTAAAATCGCTCGCTCGCGTTAATATCGATTTTTTAAAAGGTTGAATGTTCTAAAATACTTTCTTAGCAATAATAACTAATTTCAGCCCGCTAAGACAAGTGGTTTGCGCTGTGCGTAGATAGATCAGTCAGTCAGTCAGTCATTATTTCCTTTCTTTTGACGACCTCCGTGGCGCAGTGTGTAGCGCTGTTGCCTTAACGTGCGGAGGTCCCGGGTTCGATCCCCGGCAGGGTCAATTTGAGAATTTATAATTTCTGAATTTTCCCTGGTCTGGTCTGGTGGGAGGCTTCGGTCGTGGCTAGTTACCACCCTACCGGCAAAGACGTGCCGCCAAGCGATTTAGCGTTCCGGTACGATGCCGTGTAGAAACCGAAGGGGTACGGGTTTAATATAACTGCCATGTTACAACAGGTTAGCCCGCTACCATCTTAGACTGCATCATCACTTACCATCAGGTGAGATCGCAGTAAAGGGCTAGCTTGAAGTGGATTAAAATAAAAAAAAATAAAACATTTCTAACCGACTTCAAAAAAAACAAAACACGTAAGGCATCAGTTTTGATTGGGCAACATATTAGCCCTTGACTGCGATCTCACCGGGCAGTAAATGACAATGCAGTTAATATACGGTTTGCGCATGAGTTGCATCCAGAGTGAATGTATATGTGTCACCATACATTACTCTGCATTCTACTCGCGCGCGAACTATAGATATTGTTTTATTTAGTATTATTTCAAAATGTCAGTTTCATGTCACTTACCTTGACGTTCCTAAAATAAGGATTATAATAATTCTAAAGCACAAACGTTTTATATTTAAATAATAATATTTTATAACAAACAACAACGGCTTGAAGCGATGGTAGTATGAATTAATTAAAGACCTGGCAAGTACAATTAGCTTATTCACACTCTAGACACTTTGTGTCGGATCTTTTACGACAAATCAAAGAGTTTACCGGGACTTTTAAAACCTAAACTCACGCGAACGAAATTGCAGGCATCTACTAGTATTACATGGAGTTTCAAGTAAACTCACCACATTTAACGATGGTAGTAACCCATTCTGGACCGGTATTGGGGCGTGGTTTACTCTTACCACTTTATGGTGCCGCCCATTGATTCAGATTCAACTATAATGATACTTTGAAACACACCTACGTACTCAACTAGAACTCTACTAGAGAAAGTGGTCCAAACTAATATTGGTTTATTCAATACGAGCTTAGGAGTATAGGATCATTCTACCAATTCTGTAGGCCGCCTACAAAATAAACTTAGAGCCATTTAGAGCCTAGAGCTAGAAAATAATAAATTTCTAAATTACCTGTATTTTTGTGGGTAGGTGCACAAAAGTCAACACGTATTTTTACTAGCTCTTCAATATTTATCTAAATTATAATTAGAAATAATAGTTATTTCTGATCAAATTATGTGTTAAAAGTTAACAACCTACCAGCAGTTACTCCTTCAACAATCTCCATCATAATATATTGCCTTTAAGATATATTATAAGAGTGCACACTACACTACTATCACTGTAAGTACCTACTGTCACAATAAATGAAAATGGATTCCATCAAGCAATCTCTCCAAGATTTAGCACAGCATTTCAATACCACAATGGCTGAATTTCAGCAGAATTTGAGCAGCTCTAATCCAGCAAGTAGCCCAACCTCCAATATTGCGGCACAATTTTGCATGTTCAGAACATTTGTGCTTGCTGCACTAGAAAATTTACAGAGGCAAGTGGAGCATCTATCTTTGCAGCAGGACCGGCTAGAAATGAGTAGCCGAAAGAAAATTCTTTTGGTCCATGGTGTTCCTGAAGACAAGAATGAAGATGTCTCAGCCTTGGTGACTAAAACACTCTCAGACCGCCTCAAGATGCCCAGTTTGTCTGTAGAGGATGTCAGTCGTTGCCATCGCATGGGAAGGCCCCAAACTGATAAACCCCGGGTTATTCTTGTTAAGTTCAAGCAGCTGACGCTCCGCAATCAAGTCTGGTTTGATAAGCCTAAACTCAAAAATTCAGGAATAACTTTATCTGAATTTCTAACAAAAGAAAGGCATGATGTATTCATGGCTGCAAGACAGCGGTTCGGTGTCTCCAAATGTTGGACCAAAGAGGGTGTAATTTTTGTTGTCGGGTCCGATGGTAAACGTATACGGATTGTGGCAAAATCCGAACTTGACAGCATTCCTGGTGCATCACCTGCCCAAGGTCCGGCTACGAATACTGTGTCTACGGCCACCTCTACCCCTTCGAAGCCAAGACCAGCTCCACCTACACTAGCTAACCGAGCAAAAAGGAACATCAAAAAATGAATATGTTAGTGATATATGATTTGATAAGTCTTATTCAATAGTTAACGTTCTTGTTCTTAGACTTCAGATAAGATACAAGTTACAAAGCTTGTTTGCAGAGCACTGATAGGTAATTATCTTAAATCTAGTCTACGACTTATATGTTTTATATTTAATTGGACAACGAGTTAAAGTAGTTTTAAAATTTCTTATTTCCTGCTTTGTTATGTAGGTACGCGAATAATTATTCATACTAAATAATATTCTATTTGTTTTGTTATTGTATAAATCACTTTAAGTTTTGTCAGCTGTTTGTCACACTCGTTACTTACATTGACTTTGACATCTACTGTCTACGATTGACACATGACTGACACTGACAAGCGATTTGTCAATGTAACCAGTCAATGTTGCGTTCCATTTTAGCGAAGTTTTTTTTTTAATGGTTGCTCTGTCTAAAAAGTGCAGCAACACACTAAAACTTTTGCTGGGGTTTCTAAAGTTACCCGGTTTCAATATTAATAATACATTTTAACTTGGCTTATTACACTGTTTTTGTATGGTCTACCTACCTTACCTAAGGGCCACTATGTGTTGTGTACCTGTAATAACTATTAGTTAAAAATGTGTACTTATTATATTAGTAAGAGATTTTATTTTTGTAAAAATATCTAGTGTTTTACAATTTTACTCACTGCTGGTGGGTGAACGAAAATGTTTGTGTCGTTCACACATAATATACTAAATAGCAATAAGAGCAATTTTAATAGGATTCTTATATTTATTTTATTATATATAGGTATATATATTTTTTATATATATATTTTTTTTTAATATTTATTTATTCAGTTTGTATAGTTTTATCAAATAACGATGTTTAAAGACGACAGTGTTCACAGCGATGGCTCGGATAATGTATGTAGTGCGTATTCCCAATGTGACTCTTCATCTGATGCCAGTTTCCACAGTGCCTCCATTCCACTTAATTTAGCTCTGGATTCCACCTTTTCTCAATATTCTAAGAGTTTTAATGTTATTCACATAAATGCGCAGAGCATTCCTGCCCACTATTCTGACCTTCTGAGTTCTTTTGATGTTAAAAATATTCACGCAATTCTTGTATCGGAAACTTTTCTCAAGCCCTGTTTTGGATAGTATTACAAGGAGTAGGACACTAAATTCCATTTCTACACGTCCAAAACCTAGTTTTGCTCCATTCTGTTTTAACTCTGTCACTACGGATGATATTAAAAAACATATAATGTCCATTCAATCTGATGCCATTGGTAGTGATGGGGTTAGCCGCAGAATGATCATCTTAACTCTTGATGCTACTCTACCTGTCCTTTGTCATATTTTTAACCATTCTCTCTCCTCTCACTCTTTTCCTAACATCTGGCGGCTAGCTCATGTCATACCTATACCTAAAACCAATAGTCCATCATCTTATTCCCAGTATCGACCTATCTCTATCTTACCTTTTCTATCTAAAGTCCTGGAACGTATTGTTCATAAACAACTGTCTCAATATCTATTTAATAATAATATCCTGAGCCCCTTCCAATCTGGTTTTCGCCCCGGGCACAGCACTTCCACGGCACTTGTAAAAATTTGCGATGATATCAGGTATGGCATTGATAAGCAAAAAGTAAGTATTATTGCGTTGCTTGATTTCTCTAATGCATTTAACACTGTAGATTTTGAAATTCTATTGGCCACTCTAAAGTCCATCAATATCTCCTCTGATGCTATCAAATGGTTTCGTTCATATCTGTTTGGTCGCAAGCAGTGCATTCGCACTGACAATAAGTGTTCCTCTTGGTGCTGCCTTTCTACTGGTGTCCCACAAGGCGGTGTACTGTCTCCCTTGCTTTTTTCAATCTTCATTAATTCCTTAACTGACCTGCTCTCTATGTCTTACCACCTCTATGCCGACGACTTACAGATTTATACATCGGCCTCCACTGACGACATCTTTGGGGCTATCGAACGTCTTAACTCCGATCTTTTCTTAGTTAGTTCCTGGAGTAAGTCGAGTGGTCTGTCTGTAAATCCTAGTAAGTCGCAGGTAGCTTTAATCGGCAACCGCCAACAACTTTCCAAAATTAACATTTCAGCACTCCCTTCTGTGGTCTTTGATGGGACAACCCTTGAACTGCGTGAATCTGTTAAAAACCTGGGCGTTATTATGGATAATAATTTCTCCTGGGCCCCTCAGATTTCTGAGCTTAGCCGTAAAATCTACGCCGTAATCGGTAGGCTGAAAAGGTGGAAAAACTTCCTACCTATCCGAACTAAAATAACCCTGGGTCAATCTCTCATACTTCCTATAATTGATTATGCTGATACCTGCTATTTAGATTTACCCCAGTTCCTACTCAACAAGCTTGAACGTCTACAAAACTTAGTCATACGTTTTATTTTTGGCCTACGGAAATTTGATCACATTAGCCAATACCGCCGGCAACTCAAGTGGTTAACGGTGAGTGATAGGCGTAATGTTCATGTCCTTTCCCTTCTTTATTCTGTTCTCTTTAATCCCTCTTCTCCTGCATATCTCAAAGAACGTTTCTCATTTCTAGGTTCAAATTCTTTCTACCCTTTTAGCCTCCGGTCGAAAAGCGATAACAAGCTTGCGATACCCTCATCTCGCTCCCATTGTTACAGTGAGTCTTTTACTGTAAAAGCAGTAATATTATGGAATGCATTACCCCGCGAAATTCGTCACTCCGAATCGATATATATATTTAAACGTCGTTTAAAAAATCATTATTTATCTATGTAATGTACTTGTAAGTGTATGATAACAATATATATTTTATAATATGTATTATATTTAGTTATTGTAGTATCTATATGTGTAATTTATATGTAAACTATAGTATGTATGTTTATGTAAGTATATTTTATTTTATACTTTTGTTATTTTTATTTTTCTTTTATGTGCATCGACCACATGAGCTCCTAGACCCAGTGTCATCAGCTTTGTACGCTCGGGTTGCCTTTAAAAGATCACTTTAGTGATAAGGCCGCCTTTGCGCTTTACCACAGTTTCCTGTCTTTTGTATTGTATGCATAATTTTGTACCGATGTGTTAAGATGCAATAAAGACTTATACTACTACTACTACTACTGTATCTGCTGGAATCCGTATTCGGGATTCGGGACCTCCCACGAAGATGTCGAATTGGGAGAGTCGTCTCTGTCCAGCAGTCTACTGTAGGTATGTATCCCACGTCCGACAGTGGGCGACCATCAGTTGATAACTATAACATCAACTTTTGGAGGCTCACTACCGGACATAGGTCTCAGGGCATTCCACACGCTGCAGTGCTTACAGGATCAAGTGGCTTGCTTTGACTCGCTTGATATCGTCCATCCGCATAGAGAAATTATATTAAATTAATTGTGATCAGGGAAATATTGATGCCTGAGATGACTAGTTGACCGAAGCTGGCATCGCACGGCACACCTTATTACAGAATGTATCTATGTAATGTAATTATTAACCTAACTGACAAACCCTAGAGCCTATTATGTGAGCCAGTCGATGTTATTTATAGGATCATTTTATTCAACGTGGGTGAGATCATGTTAATATAAAGTCTTTTCAAGATATCAACACATGGAGTTTGAGAGTTCAAGGCAATTATCTCAATATTATCTAAGATAACAACATCAAAGTTGTTTCTAAATGTTGATTGGTAGCTCCGCCACGCTACCAATGGTGAGGTTCTGCCTTTTCTTAGTACCCCAAGAGGCATGTTAAGTCAATCGACTAATAGATCTCATAAGTATACCAAAAGACCTTGCTCCTTGCTTGTAACAAACCCGACGGTGTCCCTAAGCATCTAAACCTCTCTCTACTTATAAAATTCAATATATCTTTAAAATGGCACGTGATACATCTAGCAGTAAGACCCTCACATAATTCCTGTGTCCATAATAAACCAAGATCTTGTAGAATTTCAGAAGCTTCAAATTCAATCAACCCACGACTTATTTATACACCGATATAGATTTACGTAATTCAGTTAACTTAGAACAGGCATTAACTAACGTGTTCGCAAGATAACGAGATCACGGGATACTACACTCGGACTATGAGACCTTATGGAACAACATAAATGTTGTTCCATAAGGTCGCAGTGAAACGAACTAAACCTAGCGATAGCATCTTCCTTTTATAACCTTTTATAAAGGAAAGGAAGATGCTTTAAATGGCATCATTTATATTTCTAAAAAATAAATGATGGCTAGTTGGCTCCTCCCCGCCACCAACGGTAGGCTTCTTCCCTCTCTTGGTACTCCAAAAGGCATATTGGACTAATAAGTCTCATAGAATACCGAAAGTCAACAGCCACCCCCATTTAACCACTTGGTCATCAACCGTGAAAAATAGCGCGTCGTATGTACGAGCATACTTTAGAGTGGTGCGTTCCACTTATGTCAGCGTATAGCTGGATAATTACATTTTTGAAATGGTGTACTCCCACATATATCTGTAATAGGTTTCAAGGATACACCGGGCGTACTGCAGGGTTGTTCGCA
Organism: Erebia aethiops; assembly: GCA_923060345.2. Lineage (NCBI taxonomy): Eukaryota > Metazoa > Arthropoda > Insecta > Lepidoptera > Nymphalidae > Erebia > Erebia aethiops. The sequence goes on along the minus strand of OV281079.1, from coordinate 405,065 downwards.
TAAATTATTTTCCCCTGAATAGTAAGGTATATAGTAAGGTATATATACGTAAGGTACAAACTGTGCCATTACAAGTCGTAAAATGTTATAAGACGATGAATAAAACATTCAGTTATTATATTTTGTATTATTTGCATGTTTTTTAATTGACCCCATGCACTGTTTGAACCGACCCTGGCATGGGGACGGTTGAAACAATTAAAACATAAAATAAAATACAATAGACAGATTAATGGTATTTTATTCACTATATTTCCGTCATCGCTTGCTATACTAATCCCGATGCAATGGACGATAAACGCTTAAATGTTTCAACCGTACCCATCAGTCTCCCCTACAAAACTTTAATTATATGGGTACCTAGCAATTAAAATATAGTGGTTATAAAAAAAACAAGTAGTAACAGGACAGTCTATAAAATAAAATACAAATGTGACCATATTATTAATATCACATGTACAAGATATAATAATGTCCTCCCGACCGAATTTCGGCCACGGCGGCCAATCTCCAGAGAGATTAGCCATCTGCGCGGGAGATATTATAGTGGACAAGTGTGTGCGCATATACACAGGTGCACCATCTGTTCCTTTACTCTCATAGCCCGATGGGACGGAAAATCCGACACGACCGGTGAGTGGTCAGGCGCAGGACCGACGGCTTAACGTGCTCTCCGAGGCATGGGGTGAAACACCGCCAACTTCATAACTCCGGGCTAGTACTGAGATTTTGTTGCCAGAAAAACCCAATATTTATTATGGCCCGACCCGGGACTCGAAAACTCGAGACCTCATCGGCCGCAGTCGAACATGCTTACCACTAGACCAACGAGCCAGCGTACAAGATATACGTAGTACTTATCTGCCAACCCATGTTAATATCCATACTAATATTATAAATGAGAAAGTGTGTCTGTCTGTCTATCTGTCTGTCTGCTATGCTTTCACGGCCCATCTGTTCAACCGATTTGGATGAAATTTGGTATAGGGACAGTTTGTATCCCGGGGGAGGACATAGGCTACTTTTTATAACGGAAAATTAAGGAGTTCCCGCAGGAATAAACAAGCCTTATCAACGCGGACGAAGTCGTGGGCATCATCTAGTTGTTTATAAGTATCTATCTTTATATAGGGTTTTGTAGGCATTTAAGCAATTAGTAAACAATATTAAGTAGTAGCGAATGCCCGCGATTTCGTCTGCGTGGATGAGGTTTTTTTGGTTCCCGTGGGAACTCTTTAATTTTCCTATGTGCTATTCCACACTATAATAATATACTCGTATCTCTGCGCCAAATTTCATCCAGATCCGTGCAGCCGTTGGCGCGTGATTCATCGACAAACATCCATCCATACCTACATCCATACATCCATACATCCAAACTTTCGCATTGATAATATTTATTTGATGATATTTAATGTGTTGGTAGCATTTATGTAGAATTTAAGTAGGTAGTTTGGTAGTTACCCTAGATGACAAATTCGAACAACGATCACTTGGACGGCGTGTATTTTTTAATGATAATGTAACCTAAATATAATTAGATTTTAATTTAGACTAGCTGATGCCTGCGACTATGTTCGCGTGGATTGATATTTTTTAGGCTCCCCCCGGAATTCTTTAATTTTCCGTGAAAAAAGTAACCTATGTGTTATTCCAGCTTATAAGGATATCTTTCTGCCAAATTCAATACAAATCCGTTCAGGCGTTCTGGCGTGATTGAGTAATATCCATCCATCTATTCAAACTTTCGAATTTATAATATTAGTATAGATTTTATAATAATATAACGTATTATTTGGGGGTTTACTTCTCAGCTAATACGTTTATTACAAAGAACACCACCACAGAGTACGGATATACACTCGTGTGACACCACGTTGCGAATTTGATCAAATAATCGTGGACAATGAAAGATAAATTATTTAAAAATACCATTAGAATACCTACCTACTGTGTTACATTTGAGGAAGTGTAACATCAGTCCAGAAATTAATTATAGATTTATATTAATTACTTAGGTATTTACACTGGACCTAAAATTTCACTCCAATTTTTTATGAAAGTGAGTTTAGTGAGTTGAGAGTCTAAAAGTGCATGGATGAATGTCGATTGTCGATATCGATGTCGATTTGTAAAATATACCCTCAAAATGTAGTCTAGTTGTGATAGTGAAGCTTCAAAGTAAGTATTATCGCTTATTTTCCTCGCAGGTGTAGAACAAAGCACTATGTATCACTCGGGAGAAAGTACGATTCCTCGCGTGTATTGTGGCCCTTCGACTACGCCTCGGGCCTCAAACTACAACCTCGTTATTAATCGGTCACTTTCTCCCCTCAGTAAATAATGTACTATTATAAGCATAATTTGTGATTAAACGAACTTACACAGTGATATCGCACCCCTAGAATGAAAGTCCTAGACTAGTCCGAAGAAGAACCTATCTCAATAATTGCAATTTGTGGGAAATTAGGAAAAAATATTTCAAAAATGTATAGAATTGAATAGGTATATGATGTTTAAGAGTTTCGGAAGCTTCGAATTCAATCAACCCAACGACTGATACACCGATACACCGATTTAGAACTAATTCCGTTTACATAAGACACATATTTACGCTTGAACTCTGAGAGTTAAAGACCATTTGTATTATACTATATGCTTTGAACCCCGGGTTAAGATTTCAATATCTTATTTAACAACATAAATGTTGTTCCATAAGGTCACAGTGGAAACTAACCTAATCCTAGTGGTAGCATCTTCCTTTTATAAAAGAAAAGGAAGATGCTTTGAATGGCATCATTTATTTGTGTAAAAAATTAATAATGATTGGCTGGCTCCACCCCGCCACCAATGGTGAGCTTCTTCCCTCTCTTGGTACCCCAAGAGGCATATTAAGTCATCGACTAATAAGTCTCAAAAGTATACCAAAAGGCAACAGCTCCCCCCCACGTATAGTGGCGCGTTCCACTATATCAGCATAAAGCTGGATAATTACATTTTTTTTGTAGTGTTGTATATGTAATATGTTAGTTAAAATACAGCGCGGAACCACCATGGGTAGTAGGATCTTTTGTACGTAACATAGGTTGTGAGCCAATGTGACGCAGCATAGGTCGTGTAACTATGAATAAGTGTCGAGTTTTAAATTATTTTAGGGGCATGGCAGTTAGGTATACTAAACCCATACCCCTATTCGGTTTCTACACGGCATCGTACCGGAACGCTATAACGCTTGGCGATACGTCTTTGCCGCTAGGGTGGTAACTAGCTACGGCTGAAGCCTCCCCACCAGGCTAGACCAGGGAAAATTCGGAAATTATAAATTCCCATATCGACCCTGCCGGGGATCGAACCCAGGACCTCCGCACGTTAAGACAACAGCGCTCAACACTGCGCGACGGAGGTCGTTAAAAAACACCCTCGTTAGTAATCGGACACTTTCTCCCCTCAGTGAACAATGCAGTACTATAATAAGCATAATAAAATATTTATTATGCTTATTTATAGATTTACAAGAAAATGAAAAGAAATGCCCAACTCTTAAAAATATCGATTATTTTTGTAGAAAATGCCATAAAATTGACAAAAATAGGCAAAACTCAATTTTAAGAACCAAATTTTAAGTTCAGAAATTTCCGCCTTACCCTTTGAAGTCCGATGACAATATTTAACCCTAAAGTACCAAATTATTTGGCTAATTAAAAAAAATTAACACTCAATCCCTCAGAAATCTCACAAAAAATCAAAAAAATATGTAACTCGAAAACTACCAAAAATCGCTGAAAATACATGGAGTATTTTCTGATAGGTCTAGGTACGAGGAATAATTTTTTTTCTTTGGACGTCACTATTTGGACTATCCTGTATAATGTAAATTGCAAAATCCATGGGTACGAAGTCGCGGGTTCTTACTAGCGACTATTGTCGATAGGCCATTTGCAGCGCGAAATTTTCATTATCTCATAGGAAATCGGAAATTGTAACTTGTACGCGGAAGAAGTCGCGGGTGACCGCTAGTATCATACCTATATGTTGATCTCAGTAGGTATAAACCAAGTAGCATTCAAATCCGTCCAGTAAGTAATTTTAACTTGATGGCGTAACAGACCAAAATAAAAAAATACTCTTACGGGAATAATCAGTGGGAATAATCCGTTTTTAAGGATAAAAAGTTGCCCATGTCCTTCCCCGGGATGTACCTACCCCTATAGTAAAACGTCATCGAAAACGGTTGAAAAGATGGATCGTAAAAGCGACAGACTGACACATTTTCGCATTTATAATATTTGTATTAGTATAACATTATTTTGAGGGCCTTTGTGAGATCGTATCATTCGATTTCGATTGCTAAGCAACGTTGACCCAAGTCGGGATCTGGATGGGTGACCGAATTTGGCCTTATTCGCTTCCTCCGCGCCTCGGAGAGTCTCGTTTATTAGGTATATCCATAAAGCTTAGAGTTTCAAATTAAAATTTGTACTAGACTTTAAATTATAGTAACTTCTAACGAAGTCGTAAATATGCGAAAGGACTTGGAAGTCACCGCATTATTATCCCATGAAAACCTCTACTATTATTTGTTTAATAGAAAGGAGAGCGATGAGGACTACAAAAAAAAATGTAAAGAGATTCTTAAAAATAACACTCACCTCTAAACTCGAGCCATAATTTGAACAAACAGCATTTTGGTCTTGCACTATTGTCTTTAGTAATTAAGTCGTTTACGACGACTTTTAAAACAGACATTTTACAGTTTTTTTTAATATATTATTTTTATACTAAAAATTAATATATTATTTACAATTTTTACGTTTAACACTCGGCGGTAAAAACCGGCGCACTTTTACAGAATTTTTCCTAATGCTCGGTCTCGAAGCCCGTAACCTTAGCCTCAGCGGGAGGCTTTCAGGTCGACTGGCTTTGGCGGAAACTAGCAATTTAATGAGATTTATTTCCAAGCTGGACGCTATATATAAGGTACACCCCCCCCCCAACCCCCACCCCTCCGGCTGCTTGCATAACCACCCCCGTTGCAAAATGGGCGTTGTATCCGCCCCCTGCTCTAGAAAGGGACGAAGCGATGCCATCTATGCTATACTAGTTGCAACCTGCAAATTTCTCTGTGTACTCCCGGTGTAGGTCCCGGGCTCGATCCCCGGCAGGATCAATTTGGAAATTTATTAACACCCCACCGACAAAGACGTGCCGCTAACAATAATATAATAATAAAAATAAAATCTCTTTATTTACTAAATTTTTTTATGGACCAACACAATATGAATAGCACGTTCTCAGCAGAACACACTTCACAATTTAAAGATTTATTTACTAACTGGCAATTATATTACAACTTACAGCCCGCGACTTCGTCGGCGTGGATTGAGGTTTTTTTTGTTTCCGCGGTATCTCTTTTATTTTCCGATGTAAAAAGTAGCCAATATGTTATTCCAGATTGTAATGTATCTCTATGCAAAATTTTATCCAAGTCCGTTCAGCCGTTCGGGCGTGAATGAGAAACAAACATCCATCCATCCAAACTTTCGCATTTATACTCCTAATTTAAGTGTAGATATTTATGTATATGCACAAATATAGTGTGTGTTGCATTTTTCTGAAAATAATTCTAAGTATTTTAAATACTTTTACCTTTGCTTAGAATGTTTTGATGTACCTACCGACGGTCGCGGTCTGAAAATGATTGCTATTTTTTTTTTAGGTTTTTATTTTTATCCACTACAAGTTAGCCCTTGACTGCGATCTCGTCTGATGGTAAATGATGATGCAGTCTAAGATGGTAGTGGGCTAACCTGTTAGGGGTATAGCAGTTAAATTATGTTATGGCAGTTACATATGACGCCATACTTACCAAGGTATATATGGGTGTTACGTAACAAAGGTTTACAAGTATCGATTTTAACAAAAAAAAGATTAATTTTAACCATTAACTTATTTCCAAGTAGCGGTGAGTGATTACAAATTTAGATTCCTAGTGGTTTGGACACTCGACCTATGCGGGGTCACGGGTTCGATTCGCGGGTATGCAACAGTATAGGTACAATACAATACAATTTCTTTATTTTGCAGAAACGTACATTGTATTACATAGTTAAATTGTCATATGTTTGGCCTAGCAGAAGGCATGCATCATGTCATACTGATATTATAAATGCGAAAGTGTCTTTGTTTGTTGGTTTGTTAGTTTATCCTTCAATCACGCCGCAACGGAGCAACAGATTGCCGTGGCATGGCATTTTTGGCATGGATATATTTGAGAAGCTGAAGAGGGACATAGGCTACTTTCATATACCAAATAAAAGATCAATGAACGCGGGCGAAGTCGTGGGCATCATTTAGTTACAATATAATAATGAATAAAAAAAGTTAATTTTAGATTAAGTATTAAATAGATTATGAGGTAGATTCACTCGACAATTCAAAAGCACTTGTATTAAAAATATTTAAATATGCAGTTTAAAAAACATCAAATCCTAACATCCAATAGCAGCTTGTAGCGACCGATACAATATCTTGATAATAACAAGTAGATATTTAAAATTAACAGTTTAAAATAATATGATAAAACACACACACACACACACACTTTCCGTAAGTTTCCCGGACAAATGGGGAGCGAGTCGAAGTAACAGGATATTTTATATACTAGAAATGAGCTGATGATTTTCAAATGACTGAACCGACTTTCTTGAATCATAGCTAAAACACTCTCTTTCACCTTTTGAAAACAAAATATAATATACCAAATCATAATCGGATCATCCGTTTTGGAGCTACGATTGTGGAATCGAAATACACATGTGTAGTACACACAGATTACAGTGTGTAGTACACACAGATTTACAGATACTTACGCAGATAGATAGTACTCGTACACTTATCTATAACACCCTCTTTTTGCGTCGGGGGTTAAAGAGTATACCTAATAAGATCTATGCCTAATCATATTATATCGACTTTTCTGACATAGTACCTACCTAGATGTGTGTAGGCAATTATCAACTTTAAAGTGGTAAACATTTTCAGGCCGCGATTCTACAATGTTCATTTTACAGCACTTCTATGCTGTTACTGTGTATTTTAAACTAGTACCTACAGCCTACATCTTTCTCAAATATCAAAGTGCAAAAATTGCAGTTTAGCTACGTTCGATGCCTCGTAGCTTTAGTTTTAAGATAACGTTACCCATTATCACCATCATGCTTTTTAAGTAATTTTTAGACGAAAATAAGTGTACCTACAGTGTACCGATATTTAATAAATGACTTGAATCTTGAATCTTGATGGGCGTAACACAATCAATACTACTTTCATGGACATCCGGGGCCTCCACTATTCCAATTCCAATCCTGTATAAAATTGCCTGACTGCACTCGGTAAATTTTCTGACAACCAATTCAATAGGTACTCGTAGGTACGTACTTTATACCTTTACCTACTCTTCAGAGCTCCGTTGATATTTAATATTTTTAGTACTATTTTCCAATTCCGTGTTTCAAAGTCTCAACTTAAATGGAATGTACATTACTTTTTCGCTTTTATTTAGAATTTCTCGTTTGTTTTTGTTTCACGCTTCGAAAATCCCGTGAGCGGGAGATTGTTGGGGAGATAGAGAGAGATGGCAAAAGGATGGAGGAGGCCCATGCCCAGAAATGGGCGTTCCAAAACGATAATGACGTAATTAAAATAATTAGTAAAAGTATATATTTTATTCAATTTAGGTAGGTAGTGGGTAGGTACACTGTACACTTAGTTACTTATAAAATGTAACGATGGTGATAATAATCAATTGATATTGTAACGTGGGTGACTTGATAATATTCTATTTTAATTGTTATGATACTTGAATTAAAACGATTGTGGGTTACTTGAAATTACATTTTTTAACAAGCCATGCTTGAAAATAGGTACCTACTCGTGGGAAAAGTGAAAAGACTGTGAGAGGACACCCAGGACTAACCTTAAAATGTCCTTGCGTTCTTCGATAGCTGGTTAAAGCACTTCACTGATTCACATTAGATCACCCACCATAAGTAATTGTTTTAATTATTATATAGATTTATGGTTCGCGTGGGTCGACCCGTGGGTTTTTAAATATAAATTAGGAAAACTATGCACGTAATTAACGTGTGCAAAAATAATGTGTAAGAGCGGCGTGAGCGGTCAGCGGAGAACGACAGACGAATGGGTGTTCAAAAAACACCGGTAGAAATTGTCCGTTGATGAGTTTGTTGTCTCCTTTCGTCCTGGGTAGTGGGAAGGAGACGGGTGAGGATAATTAGAATGAGGTACATATATTAATGTGTAATTGCGTTTTGTGTGTGTGTGTGTTAACGGCGTGAACACCTACTTAACCAATACCTGCCCTGGCTCCGAATACTGTGCACGCCACTGGTAGATATCGGTATAAATGGTACGCTAAGAATAATACGATGTTTAGCGACGTCATACTAAATTCAACATGGCCGACGATAAAAGCATGTTTTTAAAATGTTTTTTACGGTGATTTTTACGGTGTTGAAATTTTCATTCCGCCGTTACGCCGGTAATAACCCACAGGACAAACCGTCCGGGCGTAGGGTATCCATATAAGGTTCTCATGTAGGGCTGCCACAATTCCACCTATATTTTATTAATCATAGATTAGAATATAATAGAATATTTATTTATTTGCATTATTTTAAGTAGGTACACAGTACGGTGTTATTATGTAATAAGTAATGTGAGCATGTTACAATCAGCCATGCAATGTCGTGCAAAATACTTAAAATTATCATAGGAAAAGTGACTAAACAAGTTGCAAGCTTTCTACATTTCAAAATTTTTGTAAAATTAAATTAAATAAATAGAGAATTCATAAGAGTCTATCGGGTGATTAGTTTTAAAATTCAAGAATTCTTTTAAAGAATAGAAGTTATGTCGAGCTACTAGCCATTTAAACAACTTATTTTTAATTAATTTAATTGGTAATGCCGCAATGTCTTTTCCAATTAAATTAATAATTGCCATACTTATATTATAAACGTGTGTTTGTTCTTTGTTAGTACCGACCAAAAACCAAAAAACCGTTTTTGGTTTGTCCTTCAATCACGCCGCAACAGAGCAACGGATCTACGTGATATTTTCACGGGTCCTGAAGAGTGTTATAAGCTACTTTTTATTCCAGAAAATTAAGGATTTCCTGTGGGAATTAAGAAACTAATTCCACACGTACGAAATCGCGAGCATCTGCTAGTTAATATAATAATCGTTATTACATAATATTCTCTCTAAAAATTTTATATTTTCTAAAAATATATAAAATAAGAATGAAAAGAAAGAAAGAAAAACATTTATTTCCAAATTGTGACATACATAATAAACATACCTAAAGAGGTAGATCACCCCTCCACCTCAACGATCTAAACAAGATCTAGAATCTAAACAACACCGATGAGGCGCAGGGATGAACTATATCACGCATGGCACACCGCACAACAAAACCAAGTAGTTACAACCCAATATGTTGTACAATTTTTATATAATATTCTCATTTCTCTCCCACTGTTTCTAGTTAGGGACGATACACTGTCTAGCCCGGAAAGTACCTATTGATTGACCGGACCTTTAGCTTGGGATAGCAGCGGTACCTTTCAAGGCTCCCCCTTACCGTGCATTCATATCGGTAGATATTATAGGATGCGGTATTGTGATATCTGTTTTCGGTACATTTTATATTAGGACGGCCGTCGGCCACGAAGTTACACACTGTTGCAATATCTATACAATAGAAATAAGGACACTTTCCGTTCCCATCCTGCTATATTCCGTTAAGAGTTTTTAGAACATTTTTATTTTACACACACCTACGAGTACCTTGCTAAATATTATCAACCGAAACTAATAGACTAAGAGATAGCTGCACTTTTTGTAACCATCCCCAGAAAAGCTGATTCAGTAATAGCTGGTTGCTACACTCTCCACTGATGATGTTAGTGAAAGTCTGACCGCATGCTGATGGGCCTCTCACTAGATATGGCCGATCAAAGATGTGTTATCGTTAACAAAAATGAACCAATCTTAGAAAAGCTGAGAGTGTAGCAACCAGCTATTACTGAATCAGCTTTTCTGGGGATGGTTACAAAAAGTGCAGCTATCTCTTATAATATAACGTGCCTTGATATAGCCACTGCTTTCATCCGACGCTCGATTTGACATAAATATAGTTAACCATAAGACTATAGTAATAAGGATGTGATTGAGCTAAGTAAATGTGTTAGCCAGACTTAAGTCCTTTTGGTCGACCAAAACATATGATGTGCCTCCAAGAGAGCTTGTGAGAAAAGACGTGATGTTTTATTTAAATCCTGAAGAAATTAACCCCTTCTATGATTATCTTTGTTAACATCAGACATGTTATGGTAAATAGCCGAAGCCCAGCGGTGGACCGGCGGACAGTGACTGGATGACTGGACTAAACTCCAATTATTATAAAAATTCCCCATTCTACGGAACTACTTCAAATATTATATACTTACTTAGCTAGTTTTTTTAAACTCCAACTTACTTGTATTTTAGCACATTATAAGTAATGGTGGGTTTTATCCCACCCGAATTTAAATGACGTGGGTTTGTAACCACGTCAGGCCGCTGGTGTTGAAAGTTAGAGGACTGTATTTTAGGGGGTTTTGTGATTCGACATTCCCTATTCCGAGCAAACCGACATCACCAATTAGCAGGCAATAAGGATGATCATATTATCAAGTACCTACCTATTCAAACTTAAACTCAAATCTTTTTTATTCAAGTAAACTTTGACAAGTGTTTTTGACTCGTCGAATGAATATGCCACTGGTTCGGAATGCCGCTCCTACCGAGAAGAACCAGCAAAAAACTCGGTGGTTACTCTATTGAAAAAAATAATTTACAAATACATCAATGAGTACCTAGATAGGTACACAGGTAATCGAAGTCCTAAGCATTGCTGGAGCGAGTCAAATTTCATTCCTTTGTTTATCGTGGTCAGCATTTCATATTGCGTCCATAGGTCTAATATAATTACTTAGGAATTTTCGAGGGCTGGAGGACCCCACAGTCCCCCCTTCTCCCGTCACATAACCAACTTCCCGCCACCTACTAATATAAGTTTTTGAGTTCGTTACCTAAATGGGTTTATAGTTTATACATCGTTTATCCGATTGATTTGTTGTTGATACTTACCACCGCTATCGCAATTCGCTACGCATGCCCAGTATTTTGAAGTATAAACCCTGAAAGTAAAAATACTAAAATAAAATATTGTCAGAGTTAGGTATGTATTTCTCAGCATCATACCCGTATAGCGGAATAGGAACACATCATGAACAACTAAATGATTACTCAGATCCATATTTGCTTAGCGATCGCTCAAACCAATTTCGTCCTAACCATCATCAAATTAGAGTATATTTTGCGTTAATATCGATTGATTCCATACATGTGGTGTCAAAACCCGCCCCCGCGCTTGCGCTGCGTCATCGCGAATTGTGCGCGCTGCGCAAACGCATCGGAGTTTCTATAAGAATATACACGATGATATACGACAACGTCATATCCCTTTCTGGCGTAACACCATCACTTACTCATCCGCTTGGTATTTGGCAAGCGTTGTATGTGTATACAGCGATAATTTAGTCCAGAAAAACGAGTCGACAGTTCATATACATTTGGTGTAGCAAACCTTGGGCTCTTTAGTTGTGCGTCGATTTCAGAATCGGTTGGAAGTCCGTCTATAGACTTATAGTGATTATTATTGACAATGCGCAATTCTATACGGAACCAGGTATGTTGTTATTTTTACCTAATCTAATTAATATAATGTACTGAAGAGTATATATATATATATATTTAATGCTTGGCGCGAATGTTGTATTATTTTATTTATATTTGTGATTTAATAAAATTGTTATTACTTCGGTTTGGAAATGACCATTTTTAAGCACATGTTGAACAAGGAATCCTGCAAAACTACTTTGTCAATGTTATCTTTATTTACTGACTGTAGAGTGACTTTGGAGTTTATTTTCATACTAGCGTTTGCCCGCGATTTCTTACGCCAAAAAGAGAAATTCTTAACTTTTCATCGAAAGCACAAACACCAAGTTTCTTGCATGTAACTTGAACCGCCTATTTAACTTCCTTGGGGGTGGAAATTCCAAAATCCCTTCCTTAGTACACCTCTAGGGTGCTCAAGTTGTAGGGTGCTGTAGGTTGTTTGTCAGTCACTCAGGACAAAACCTTTTTACACGCTTTTTATTTAATGATAATATAATTCTTACCTAACTCGGTCTTTTACGTTTATTTATGCGTATCTTCTTACTTTATAATAAAATGTGCTAAAATGTTGCACTATTAAGTAGGTACTATTTATTAATATTATAATATAATTTACGTATAAGCGGGGCTTCCACTGTAAAAGGGTAATGAAATCGTACGGACTCTATGTAGAAGAAATAGGTTCACACTACCACTAACAAAGAGTTTTGACATTCAAAGAGTTTCATTTGAACTTCTTTTGCTCGCTCAGTCTCACCCCCAGGCCCCAGCTCTTTACAGGTGAAAAGTGCTTGCATATAGTTTTCCTCTACAGAGCTCACTCCGCTCGCGGTGGAAAGATGGCTTTATATTTACTAGCTGAATCTACCTAATAGTAATAATACCGTGAAGAAAAAAGCTATGGAGAGGGAGAATTAGTTAATTAGTGAGATCGACCAAATATTTTATCCCCTATCCCGATTCCCGAAGGAACCCTATTGTTTTTTGGGATAAAAATAAGTGAATATGTGAAAATGTATTCGAACCCATCCAGTAGTTTCCGCCTGATGTAGACGGGACAGACAGAAAAATAAAATAATATATTTTGTGCTGTTTCGACAATAGACCGATCTGCGATAGTAAATTTTTCCTAAATATATTTTTCACTGACTTTCAACAAAGGAGGAGGTTGTCAATTCAGCGCGTTACGCGTATCTATTTTTTATGTATAGATAATTAAGTATTAGTAAACAGAATTGTGTGATGAAAATCTAATTAAGGTGAAACTTCTTTGGAATCGTTGTGATTTGAAAATTCGATGAAACCATAGAGGTGTAATATGGTATAGGTAGGTTACGTTTATGTTTTTATATACGTTTCATCCATAATATATACTCTATGGATGAAACGAAAAAGCTACACTAAAAAGAGATATTTACACATTCTTAATAAGATTTCACCTGCGAGAGAATAAGACAAACAGAATATAGCTTGTATTACAAATATAACTTCTTAGAATAAAATAATACAAGATATAAAATACAAGTTTTAATTAGGTATCTCATTATGTCTGAAGTTTCACTTCTGGTCTTCAATAAATAATATTTATTTGCAAGAGTATGGGTACAGATTAGGTCTTAAAGTAGTTTTAATTTTCCTAACATAATATTCTACCATACAATGGTGTGCAAATGTGTTTGTTTTTAAAGTAATCAAAGTAAATTATTTCACTAGATCATTGAATTAATTAAGATTAAATTACATTAAGTACATTAGATATATTAAAAAAACGTATAAAAGAAAAGAAAATGTTTTTTTTCGAACTATTCAATTTTTTCCGTCTGTATGGGCCATAATCCCAATTCTACCGAATCGGTTTCTATTTTTTCTACACGGCACCGTACCGTCCATATCGGTAAGATAATAACAAGCCACGACCAATTTGATATTCAAATAAGAAATTGTAAATTACCTACTAAATTGCTCTTCTTTCCTTAAACAACCCGGGACCTTCCACCTAATAAGACAACAGAGTACACCACTGCGCAAGGGAGGACGCTTTCTAAATAGTATTACCCAATGAATGTAATTCAGTCCATCTGTTTGCCTCCCGCAGTTCAGTTAACGTTGTGATTTTGTTAGTTTTAGGTTTGACGACCTCCCTGGCGCATTTCTGTATAATATATATAATTTCTGAAATCAATATTAAAATTATAAATGACCGTCTTTGTCGGTAGGGTGGTAACTAGCCACGCCCGCAGCCTGACCAACCGGAGCCAGACCAAAGAAAATTCATAAATTATAACTTTCCAAATTGACCCTGCCGAGAATCGAACCCGGAACCGCCCACGTTACGACAACAGCGCTCACCACTGCGCTAGGAAGGTCGTCAACGTCAATTTAGGTCTCCCTAGGTCTTAATAGTTGAAACGTGCCGCGAGTGCCAGGTTCCCACGTGAATACGCCATACTGGACAATATAATTAGTGGCTTTGCTCACCTAACTTCGGTTCGAAAAGACATTTACCTTACACCTTTTCAATAATTTTACAGTTTTTATGCATTTGTTTATTATACACCTTTTACCACCATTTATACCGATTTATTAAATAGTTTACACCAAAAAGGAGTTCATCATTCACAATCACAACCTCCTTCGGGACAGCCGTCCTACTTCAATAATAATAATTTATGTATAAAATATAATAAGGTATACTATATATAAATATATCCTCCGATTTATAGAACAGTGGTAGGTAGATTCACTCGACTATTCAAAAGCAATTGTCAAAGTCTATATTGAATAAAAAAAGTTTGAGTTTAAATATTACATATGAATACATAATATTAAAAAAGTAATACATATAAATACTTATCTATATATATATATAAAAGCGAAACACCATTCATTCACTCGTCCTCGTCATTCATCGTGATAGTCAGTCAGTGAGTGAGTGAGTGGGTGCTCACTCACTGCCTGACTAATCACGATATCTCAGGAACTACATATAAAGAATACAAACTTGAAATTTGGAAGGTAAATTCCTTCTATAGTCTAGACATCAGGCAAGAAAGTATATCCAGTTTTACAAAAAATCTTTTTAATTTTTTTAAAGTTAGAGACTTGTGAATTGACATTTAGGTTATAAGATTTAAATAATTAAAACCTTCAAAAGCTATGGGCCGCTATAAGTAGGCCTTTTGCAGCGGGAAAATCTCATACGAAATCAGACACTATGAATACGCGAATGAAGTCGCGGGCGATATTGTGATAAAATACAAGTAAACTCGTTAGAATGGCATTATGATAGATAGAATTCCTTGAGTCGATTTTAAAACATGGGTAAGGATTTAGAAATGCGAGATTCAGAAGGGCAGACCCTTCCGTAATTGATTAGCATGGACTGAGAACGAATTCCCGTACAATTTAGTCCTATTATACGGGGAGTCTGGAGCTTGTTATCCGAGCATGATCGCATATCTAGGTATATTATGTTGCGATCGGCCACATCGAGACAGGTGAAGCGTACTTTTAGGTAACAAGGAGAACACAAACTTCCCGGCCCGGCCAAAATTTGAACTAATTTTAATGCCTGTTTAGTTTTTTCATTTTTCATAATATATACGCTAGCATCGAAATAGAAATAGGTACTAAATTCTACATCAATGATCACTAGCGACGATGACACCGGCTCTTTTATGTTTGTGGGACTATATTTAATATATATTATAAATGCGAAAGTTTGGATGGATGGATGTTTGTTACTCAATCACGCCAGAACGGCTTAACGAATCTGCATGAAATTTTGCACACACATAGATTATAGTCTGGAATAACACAATATAGGCTACTTTTTATCCCAGAAAATTAAAGAATTCCCGCGGGAACCAAAAAGCCTCAATCCGCGCAGACGGACGCCCGGGTGATGCCCGGGTGCTAGTATCAAAATATTGGAGGAATCAACCTTCTACCTGAATAGGTAATAGTATTAACTTCTACGTTTGTATGAATAAAGCACTGGCAGCGCGACGTTAACATAATAAAATTGTTAAGTAAATACTTAGTTTACTCAAAGAACGGACAGCAGCGAAAAGGCGAATGCTTACATAATTAACTTGTGGTAGGACCTACCCAGTAGATGAATCAGTGAACAATCCAATATTATTGACGTTGTAACTGGCTAGATCGAATCGAATTATCATCCAGCACTTTTGAACCTAGTGTTCGAATCTATTTTACAGGTTGGTTTTAGGATCGCAAAGGATAGGTTTTAACAGACTGTGATTTCTAGCATTAATTGTTTGACCGATGCGATTTCTCCAAGAACTAATTTCGCTCGAGTCCGAGTTGATTTTACTAATACAGTCTGTAATTCAATTCTTCTCAGGTATACATTCATAGGGTACACTAGCATTAATATTGTTACCAAAGCGACTCGCTCCAAGAACCAATTTTACACGAGTCGGAGTTTATTTTACTAATATTTCTACCATATTCTCTAATTCATCTCTATTCTGATAATCCAATTGTTATTCTGTTACTACATGATGCCCGCGACTTCGTCCGCGTGGATTAAGTTTTTTTAAATTCCCGCGGGAACTCTTTAATTTTCCGGGATAAAAAGTAGCCTATGTCCTTCCCCGGGATATAACCTATCCCTGTACCTGTACCTTGTACGTATAGCTTGCGATATTCACCGCCAAGTAGGCCAGCAATTCGGACCGGCACAACACCACACCACACATATCTTCCAAGTTTTTCTCAACGTTTTACTCCGACACCGAAGCATCTTATGATCTTCTGGAGATGTTGACTTTTCTTTCATCATCACGGACTTACGAGTACCGTTACGTAAACGAACTCTTGCTCCTATATAATATTCGGCCACGGGATTTTCTCAAAACCTTAATTGACGCGAAAGAAGCCCAAAAATGTATGTAGTGTAGTATTTTAATGTAGGTACCTATTTAATTTCGTTTGTTGTCTGTTAAAACATGAGAAGATTGTAAGGGGAACGCACTGACGCCTTTATCACGAGTTTCAAACTTATCTTAGGCATCAGACGCTAAACCTATTATGCGATTGTAATATTTTTTATGGACAATAAATGATTTATTTATTTATTTATTTTCAGGGTTCATGACGTACCTAATGACTTTCTTTATTCCACCTTAATTTCTAAATGTTTGGATTGGATGAATACCTAGGACATTGCAGTCAAGGGCTAACTCGTAGTTGAATATTAAATAAAAAATGTTATCATCGTGATTCGTGATCTGCCGGGGTAGGTACGAGTATACTAACTGTAGGTTGATATAACTTTATCTCATTTGATAGCGTCATTTAAAATCGACGTATAGCGGCCTTTGAACGTAAGATAAACACAGTACTTAGTTATCGGCAATGTATACCTAATTTTATGTAAGTTTTCTATATTAAGTTTTAATTAACGCCCACGGCTTGGAAAGAGTTGAATAGGTATAGGGTTACTAAGTACTTACTATATCGGTACTTTTAATAATACATTTTTGCTAAATTAGGTAGGTACTATAGATGATGCCTGCGACTCTGTCCGCATAGATTATGGGGTTTTTTTTCAAAATGTTTCGCACTCAGTTATCCTCTGACATGATGAGAGAGACCTTTTTAATTCGAGTTTTTCTCTGAAATAAGTGCCACTCACGATGGTCGTAAAGTGGTAGTTTTTTTTTACATGTGGTGTTTATGTATTATGGGTTTTGTTTTACTTATTAAGTAATATGAGTTTACGTTTGACCTAACCTTACGAATCACACCTGATGTGAAGTGGTAATGTGGCCTGAGATGGCGCTTGTCTAGAAGATGCCTATCACTCTTGATTTTAAGATGTTTTCCCGTTAAACTTAAACTTTAACTTAAAATTTCGTTTTTATGCATTGATGTAGAATTTTTTTAGTACCTATTCTATTTCAATGTTTTTATGAGATCAATAAAGAGACCAACCTGACAATATAGTACTAAAATAAATAAAATCGTTTTGACCAATACACATTGCAAAGACAAATTAATTACCTACTTGTAAGTAGTAGGTACCTACAATCTACATACTTACTTAATTTCAACAAGACTACCACCGGCTCGGAAAACCAATTCTACAAAGACAAAGAGACGACAGGAAACTCAGTTGCTCTTTTCATAAAAAGAAAAATGTTACACTATAATAAATAAATAATAAATAACTTTCTTTATTTAGGCAACAGAGGCCCATGTTTGTTAGTAAAAATACAGTTTTATTTAAAAACTATGTTAGTAATTTTAACTACCTATGTAAATAATAATATACAATGCATACGTTGCGTAACAAGTATTACACTGACTTGTGGGTTGCAGCACAGTAAACAGATAGGTACAACCAGGGAAACTACCTAGAAACGTTCGAAACAGCTCACGCACACAAACGTACGCATCGAACATGCGATGACGCGGCACTCACTACTGACGGAACTGCGACGAGCGCTTGGGATTTCGTCGATGCGCACGTTTGTGTGAGTGAGCCTGTTTCAAACGTTTCCAGGTAGTTTCCATACTGGTTGCATCTGTTTACTGTGGTTGCAGTGTGTTGCATGTTGCACAGTGTACCCGAAAACCACTTAACTTTACTTACAACATAGCTTAGTAACTTAATACTTAGCATAAAAGTTAAAACTATAAAGAAAATAATGAGTGAAATCGATCAAAATTTAATTGCATGCTATCTTGAAAGTAATCTACCTAACTGTTTATTCGGGTATTAGAACTTTTTTTTAAAGTGAACGGACTTCAAAAGCACTGAATGAGGCAAAAGCATTAAATAAATTTTAAATTATTGTCATCCAATTTTAGACAATGAACAAAAATGTAAACTTATTTTGTAGGCAGCTAATGAAGGCGGTGTCAAATTGGTGTCATACGAGTACCATACAGAAAACATACCTAGCCGCTATATTGACTACATTCAAATTTGTAAAATCGTATATTTTCCATCAATACCTCTCGGCATGGAAAATTTTAAAATTAATGGAAAATTTTCAAAGTAAAAGGTACCTATCCAGAATTTGCGATGTTGTTTTTGTATTTTTGCTAGTATTTTTCCCTCAGACACATAATGCCTCTTCGATATAAGCGTACTTATTAGGTACTTCAAATCTGTGTAGGATGGGATTCATAATATTCATATCGTGAATATGAACCTTTTTGTCTCTAATAAAATAATTTAAGTATTAAAATTTAAAAACATACATCATTTCAATTGCCGGCCAACTACTGGGGCCATTACTGCCAACGCTTAAAGCAATACCTAAGCAATATTATTCGAAATGGCGGTTTGATGTCACGTGTCTTGACGTTCCTAAAATAAGGATTATTATTCTAAAACACGAAAGTCAACAATAATGAAACAATATGGCTTTAAGCGTTGGCAGTATAACTCCAGAAGTTTCGGCGTGATGCCCGAATAAACAGACCACAGAGTATATCAAATATAGACAGACCGACATAATTAAAAAAAGACATGTTTTAGCCAGCCCGTGCCACCAAATGAGACAATTGACAGCGGTGAAATGTCTCGCAAAGATTTTTGGCACTGAGAACTAAGAAGGGATCGGGCGCAATCTCTATTCCCTCACTCTAATTTCCAGTCCTATTGCCTATTCCGGTACTATTTTGGTGTTCTATATTACCTATTCCGGTAATATTTAACACCAAAATAGTTACTTACAGAGAAGAAAATACATATATCATAAATCAAATCAAATCAAATATTTTTTATTCAAATAAACTTTTACAAGTACTTTTGAATCGTCAAGTGAATCTACCACTGGTTCGGAATGCCATTCCTACCGAGAAGAACCAGCAAGAAACTCGGTGGTTGCTCTTTTTAAATAATTCATTTACAATTACTATATCAATGTGTACTGTAACCGCTGTCCCCAGCATTGCTGGAGCGATCAAATCCATGCTCCTCTATCATTTACATAATCTTCAACAGTATAATAAGCTTTTTTCAGGAGCATACTTTTAATGGATTTCTTAAATTTGTTTATAGGCAAGTCCAAAATAGGTTGTGGAACTTTGTTATAGAAAATAATGCCCATTCCCACGAATGACCTTCTGACTTTTTTGAGGCGGAGCGATGGAGTCACGAGCTTATTACGGCCTCTAGTTGGCCTATCGTGCAGATCGCATTTTTTTTTATAATTATGGATGTGCTGTTTTACAAAAATTATATTACTGTAAATATATTGCGAGGCTACTGTTAGAATACCAATTTCTTTAAATTTCTCTCTAAGTGAATCACGCGGTTTTAAATTATAAATTGCTGGTATTGCCCTTTTTTGTAGTACAAAAATTTTTTGAATATCTGCCGCTTTACCCCACAGTAAGATTCCGTAAGACATAATGCTATGGAAATAAGCAAAATATACGATCCTGGCAGTTTCGATGTCAGTTAACTGTCGAATCTTTCTGACAGCGTAAGCAGTACTAAAAAAATTCTACATCAATGAAGCAGCAGAACTAAGCTTGCCAGCAAGTGTTGATATACATACATTGATATACATAATATCTAACACTAACTCAAATAGGTGCAAAGGCGGCCTTATTGCTGTGAGGAATCTTTTCCAGGCAACCCTTGACTAGAGAGGAAAATTTTATATAACAGGGTAATTCAAGAGAAACTTTTTTTTTCATCTTAATTTATTTGGTACTAGGTATTAAACAGTAAAATTGTCAAGTAAATATTATATCGATATTAATACTATATAATACATATTATTATAAAAAATATATACTTACCTATAATCTATAAGACATAAAAGAAAATATTATATAGGAGGTGATCACGTGTATTCATTCCGCCAAGAAATAAATCGTCGATCTTCCATGAAGTCGATAAGTAACAGTTGAGTGGCCGTGAAAATAGGAGAAAACTCAGAAAATTATAATAGGCAGCAGCTGTGATAGGTATTTGGGATACGTGTCAACTAAAAAGTTAAATAAGTAATTCATTTTTCGGCAACAGTAGATAAACTTCTCCCAGAAGACATTATAAGAGATGTCTATTTTGAAATATTATTATGAAAGTACATGCGACTGAAATGCGAATGTTGAGATGGATGTGTGGTGTGACTAGAATGGATAAGATTAGGAATGAATATATAAGGGGAAGTTTGAAAGTAGCGCCAGTGATAGAAAAGATGAGGAGTAATAGGCTAGCATGGTATGGGCATGTAATGCGGAGGGAAGAAAGGCATATTACGAGAAGAATGATAGATATGCATGTGGAAGGAAAAAAGAGTAGAGGGAGACCAAAGAAAAGATGAATGGATTGTGTGAAAGAGGATATGCGTATAAAAGGTGTGAATGATAGGTTGACGGATAACAGAAGTGAGTGGAAGAAGAAAACATGTTGTGCCGACCCCACATAGCGTGGGACAAGGGCAGGAAGAAGAAGTCTATTTTCTCTCAACAAGTTCAAAGTTTTTGTAAAACACAAAATGTAATTGAAATTTGAAAGATCCCATTACAATGTAAAGGATTAGTTGTATGATAAAAAGCATGGGAATTAATTGTTCCAGCGGATAATTAATCTAATTGATATTATTATAGTTCTAATAAAACGATGTTTGTGAGATATTGATGGTAAAAGTATATCCGGCTGAGTTTATTGTGGTGTGGAGAGAGTAAGATATAGAGAATAGGAGAGTTTTAAAATACCGTAACTGCTTATCACCATCCTGTTATAAAAAGTTAATGGACGTCAATAGGTGTACACGTACAGTCTACCTAATTTGAATAAATGAATATTGATTGATTGATTGATTGATAAATAATTCGTCAGCGCATACCTACTATTTGACCTTTTTTTATCCACTACAAGTTAGCCCTTGACTGTGATCTCGCCTGGTGGTAAATAATGATGCAGTCTTCTTAGACTGCATCATTTACCATCATCATCTACCATCTTTGGTAGCGGGTTTGTTATGGGTTTTGCAGTTAAGTATATAGGAGTTAAGTATATATACCCATCAGGGGTAGGTACCTAACCTGTTTCTACACGGCATCGTACCGCAACGTTAAATCGCTTGGCGGGCACGTCTTTGCCGGTTGTATGGTAACTACATAGTAACATAGCCACGGCCGAAGCCTTCCACCAGACAACCTATCTCTTTACCCGTAGGCTGTGAAAATGTAACAGACAGAAACACACTTAAATGAGGAAGCACTTACAAAAATAATTAAAATATTTACAAACAATAATTTACCTACTACAAAAATGTAAAGGTATCAGGTACTTACCTAAAATTTATATTTACAAAAAGTATAGACAATTGCTCATGGGCATGGTGATGGTACCCAACACACTTGTAATACACGAGTAGATAAATATTATAGCATTTATAATATTTATTACTCCTGATATTAATGTTATATTTAAACGTACCTACTCGTTATCTCGTTATGGAGAGCTGACAGGGAATCGTTTGATGTGGTACTTGAGACTTTAAATCTCTTTTCTACTCACAATATTAAATTGCGAATATAAGCGGGCATAGGAATAGCAAATTAAATCATTTTACTGAGAGAACCACACCTACGCAAAGGTATATAAACCACAGTCTATGAAGAAACGTTCTTTCCTACCAGTTCGACGGAGGCGTCTAGGTAGAGCAACGCTTTGGGGTTTATTTTTCAACGGGAATATTTATAAGTGTATGGAATTTTCAATACAAAGCCTGTCACTCTAATGTCAAATTTGTATGCTATTTACCTACTACCATTCCCAACTATTAGGTGGGCGTACCGTGTCCGTAACCGTCATGGTAGCCGGGTTTGTCATAAATATAATGTCGACGACTGATACATAACATTTACATGTCCCCCATAAATTCCGAGACGTCAAGGATTCGGTACATTCTGGATAAGTATAAAAATCGCCATGTAGCAGCTGCAGAAGGTTTGCGAAGATCTGGTTGTCCTCAGATGACAGAAGTGCAGCTGACCCTGGATAAAGTCAAGTCCAGTTGGACAACCTACTTCAGCTCGTACGAGCATGTCCTTACTGTTCCGGCTTCCTGCAAAGACGTGTTTCTCAGTTCAGACTATTGGGAAGCCAGATCCTGAATCCCTACTGTTTTATAATAATTATATGATCATGTCTATTTGTTTTAAGATTTTTTTACTGTGGATTTTATATGTTATATTATGTTTATATTTCTATGGGCCTAGTGTCCTGATTTAAACAAATAAATTAATAAATGTTTGGGCCTCGAGTTACTATATGAATGTAAAGATTTTTTTCCCCATATCATAAAACACTAACTACAAAATAATTATAATAATAAAGAATTAATACTTAAACTACAACTTCATCAAAATGTAGGTATACCATTGGAATTATTAAGTCACATTTAAGTGTTCTCGAGTCTGGTGCACTCTCCACCAGTAATTATTTAAACAACACATTCTAGACATTGTCCGCCTTTGCCGTCGGTACTAATCAAACTATTAGAATAACGAACAGTTTTCCAGAACCCCGCAATCCTATTCCGTATGATAGCATAGAAGCAAAGAGTGTAAAATAATATAGAAGTCAGGTCCACCGGTGTCGGAGAACATGTAACACGACGCGCTGCAATACGTAGGTAGGCATTTTTAATAAAGCTCAGCGAAGGACATTGTTGTACTGAACTCTGAGGGTCTTAAAGGATCGCTGGGTGTAGCTTAACCAAAGCTGCGAGGTATAAAATACCTACGAGAATGTAGAGTCTGTTCAATAAGTCAGTATCCATGGGTCAAAGTAATTGAAAAATAGTTTATAGCAACACTGTGAAAGGATCACCGATCAATCAATGTGAGAAACAGTGAGACTCTTCAAAAGTACTTGACAGCAAACAATAGTGTCGTTAAAATTGCGATTTTAAAAAATCCTACGTAAGCTGACTTATTGAACAGGCTCTTATATTTACACCGTGTATACCATAAACAAAGTTATTAATGTAAACTGTAGGTACTGATTCGTACATGAAATTGATTGATACATGAAATCAGGGATTATATCACCCAGGACGAGCCCAATGCTCATCAGAGGATGGCCACCGAGGGGTTTATGGTGGGTAAAAATCCCACATCACCTGAACTCTCCCCCAGGAGATCGGGTACCTTCAGATTACCCCCTCGAAAAAAAAAAAAGGTACTGATTCGTGATGCGAAATATATTTACTTAGATAGGCTTGTCTGGCGTCTGCTTGTTTTGACGGCGCGGCGGCCGTTATTGACAAAATTTGATCACCCTCCACGCAGACCCTGCATAGAGGGTGTTTGTTGCCTGTCTACGCCCTACACCTATTCTGAGTCTCCCTCGGTACGTTTCCAGTAAGCGCCTTAGTAAGGCTTTGGTCAGCTCTTTTGTTTGCCTGCGATATTGAATCAGCTATTCTCGTCGGTATTATCATAACATGCCTACAAGTATCGTGCGTTTGCCGCGATACATATACAGGAGGCGTTAGTCGGCGGCAAAGCTTTCCTCTGTGTGCCTGCAGACGTATTGGTCACGGAACTGGAAATCCGATTATTAGAATTGGTGGTGCTATCCACTATCGGAAACATTCATAGATGTACACGGACCGATGATGCGACAATCCAAAATAGACTAAAGGGTGGGCGATAATCTAAAACCCAGTTCATACGGACGCTTTGTAACGCACGTTAAAAAAAGTAATTAGACATTTGAAGGGCAATGGGTAAGAATGGTCTTTGTTACTCAACGATTTATGGGGTGTTTCCCCGTGGTCCTGTTAATACGAGCACGAGTTATAGTTCTCCCTTATACGGAGTTAAATTATGATGCACCGATTGTTCTATCAGTTAACGGTTTTATTGCGAAAAGTTTCGACCAACATAAACGCTTACGCTTGGATGCAAAGAGTCGGATAACACTTTTTAAGTTGATATATTATTACTTCATAACATGTAAAGCCTATACTTAGCCCTGATAACTTTTTCCTTTTAACTTAGATCTAAATACTACTTCGATATAAATTGTACCGCATGCTAATTATTAAATACTAGCTGATGCCCGCGACTTCGTCCGCGTGGAATAAGTTTTTTTCGATTCCCACGGGAACTCCTCAATTTTCCGGTATAAAAAGTAGCCTATGTCACTATGGACCTGGAGTCCTCAACTATACCCATGCCAAAAATCACGTCGATCCGTTGCTCCGTTGCAGCGTGATTGAAGGGCAAACCAACAAACCAATAAACCAACAAACAAACAAACAAACAAACACACTTTTGCATTTATAATATTAGTATGAAGTATGATTAATTAACCACGTACCTACATGTTAGTCATAATGTAAGCAACTGTAACTGTGAGGAATAATAAAAGCTATTTTATTGGAGTTTACTCATTTAGAATCGATTTTCATATATAAGCCCGGGGTATGAAAATTTATGGGGAGTAAAATCCAACTTTTTAATCAATCAATCGTTTATTTGCAAGAAACATTACGTTATGTTAAGTTATTGATATGTTTCCATGGTAACACTTTTTATGTTTCCATGACTTTTAATGTGTTTTGATGAATAAAAATTAAATAATTATAAATGTATCACGCATGCTTTCAGTAATATATAAAATGCGTCCATTTACTCTATATATTTTATAATCGTTCTATATATTTATTCTATATATTTTATAATCGTTTGTAAGGAGTAAACTCCAGTCGTGCGTCGGAGCTGACACGCACAAATTTTTTTAATTATATTATTACTACTGCCGTATTTTTTTTTACGTATCCGAAAACAACAGTTTAACTTAACACTTGTCACTAATAGTTTTTATTACTTTCGAAAACGGATCTCTGAATCGAAAAATGGTGATCCCACACCCACTAAATTTTTGTACGACCTATTTAATATACCTATTAAAACACTATGGATAGACGAGAAAAAAAAATCCATTCTACTGAAGGGAGTAGATACCCTAAATGTTTTTTCAAAATGTTATTTTGACCTTTTTGTCGGCGTTATTAATATTATGTATATCTTTCTATGCCAAATTTGAGCTTTCTAGTACTAACAGCCTCTAAGCTGAGGCGCGGCCGGCACGGCGAAACTTTAAGGGACCCTATCTTATACCTATAAAGAATACGGAACCCTACCTATCCTGTTCATATTAATATTAGGAAACATTTGAAATTGTTTACCTAGCACTGAGCTCTAGCATTGCCGCTCCCACGTGGAGGCTATTTTAGGCCGAAACATAATATATATTCATAGAATCTTATTATTCGAATGTTGTTCTTGAAAATGAGAAGTGAAATTACAAACACTTCTATACGAGTAGGTATCCAATCCAAACAAAACAAAGAAATGTTCCACGACCAGACAAACGCCTCAATTCTATTTCTCCACACGTGCCCATTCCGTGTTACGTTTAAATATTATATTTACTTTTATTTTAATTAGTAGTTAGCATGTTCAACTACTAAATATTATAACTGTGCCCCTAACAGGTTAGCCCGCTACCATCTAGACTTCATCATCACTTACCATCAGGTGATGCTATGAGGCTAACTTGTAGTGGATAAAAAAAAACTGCGCCCGACGAGTCCCTGGTCGGTTCATAACAAGTACATATTGGGTTTTTCTGACATAAAATTCTCTGTACTAGCCCGGAGCACAGTATTAGTATCTATACCAATTACTGTGCCCGGAAGTTGGCAGTGTTGCACCCCCGTGCCTCTGAAAGAACGTTAAGCCGTCGTTAAGGTAAAGGAACAGAGGGTGCACCTGTGTAATTCATCAATCTAATTAATTCAACTCGCCTGCCGCGCTAGTTTTGGAGAGCCGAGAAAGATTTTTTTATCTGAGGGGAGACTCTGGCCGTGTCTAGTTACTACCGTACCGGAAAAGAGGTGCCACCAAACAATTTAGCGTTCCGAACTTCCGGTAGGTACCATATTATTGTTGTGTAATCAAACTCTTGGAGCTTTCTTTGGAAAATATTTCAACGTATCGAGATTTTTTTTGTATTTTAGAATATTTTATATCGTGTTTCTGTCAAAAATTAAAAGATTAATGACCCAAAAAGCGCATATTGAAATATCAAAGTTATTGCAGGTACCTACATCAATTTTTCAAATAAATGCTTAGGTATAAATATCTCCATTTGATCGTGACAACGTTACTTAACTTCGATTTCTGCCTGTGTAATTATTGTCAAGCGATTGACAGCAGGAGTTCCATCAATTCCATGTGGGTATCGCTGTCGCGACGGAATACTGTGTATGGAATGAACTTCCCTCACATGTTCATCGTGCTATTACCCATAATAATAAACTTATTAAATAAATTGACGTTAATGCAGAGCTTATGTACCTACCTATGTATCACCATACATAAGCTCTGCATTCAACTCGCGCGCGAACTATATGTATTTATTGATATGTCTATTTAGTCTTATGTATGTCTAATATAATTATTCTAAACAGATACTTAAAAAAAAAAAATATTTTGTATATTTAATAGTTTCATAATAGGTTAGTTTATTTCGCTATTAGTATTAAAGTTTAACATTATTTTTGCAGCACCTTCCTTTGTCCACTTCTTCATTTTTTCCCTAGCGATAAGGTTGTTTGGAAGAGATCGCTACTTAGCGATAAGACCGCCTCACACCGTCGAGGTACAATTATATACCTACCTACGTATTGTTGTTTTCTTGTTTGTAACATGTTTCTTTTGTATATTTATGGCGTACAGCAAAGTATATATGTCACCGTAAGATTGCAAAAACCGTTAGATTGTAATCTAACTAGCGAAATTGTAAACTGTCGACAGATTGTAAACCGTTCAATGTTCAAAGTGTCAATTTTTGTAAATATTCATTGTATTTACGTTTTCTGGTCTCTTTCTTGTAGGTTAGGTTAGGGTTCAACATAAATGGGTGGGGCACAAAGTTTCTACGATAACACACCAGAAAGTGTAACACACGCAACACACTGGAAATTATGTAACACACTAGAACTGTGTTACATAATTTAAGTGTTACGTAACACACTGGAGCTAACACACGAGAAGATTTTTGTGTTTACTTGGTTCTAGCAGTCGCAAATTCAAATATTTTTTTGAAGGAAAGCCATAATATGAGACTTAATAACCTATTTTATTAGTATATATATATATATACTTTATATAATGAAAAGTAAACACATACCTTGACAATTATTTTTTAAAAATCAAATAATATAAAAATAAAAGAGACGCTGTAAATCACGGCACTTTTAGGCTAGAATAAAACGGCTGACATCAAATTCACATTTCACAGCCTTTTTCAAAGGTTTGGCCAGTATTCAAAACAAGTTCCAGTGCGGTTATCATTAAACTACGAAAGCTACCATCTAATTTAATATTCGTAACACACTGGAAGATTTTTAGGGTCATTTTTTTAAATTACTGATTTTGTAGGAAATTATAAAATAATTTATTATGAATTTATTAAGTATTGGAGTTAATGCTGATTTAAATCATTGAAAAAACATATAATATATACAAGATAAATTAAAATCTAAATTAAATCTAAAGTAAAAAAAGAAACTAAAAACTAAACATTAAAAATATCATCTATTCCACTGCAATAAGACAATGTGCCCAGAACGCTGCCTGCGTTACCTCGCTGAATAGCCAAACTTATATATTGACTGAGATAACTGCCAGCCCTCCAGTCACCTGTGGACTCCGTGAGACGAGAAGATAGATCCTTAAAAAAGGATCTAGCATCTTCATCTAGAAATTATTATATAATATTTTGCGAGATTTACAGACGAAATACTTTCGAATACTCTTATATTAATAATGAAATCAAAAATAATATAGCAATAACAGCATAGTAAAAAAAATTAAACTAAAATATTGTCGACAGACTGCGTAGGGACACTTAAGTGTTGTATGGAGCAGAAAATATATTATTAGTTTCATGAACTTATTGTTTATTGTTTATTGTTTATTGTTTATTATAATTGCTTCCATGTACAATGGTCATAATATAATGATACATGAGGCCCCGTCGGGGCATTGCAATATTGAATATTTTAGGATTAAAATTATCTATACAATCAAATATAATATAAACAATGTCAACTTAATTTATCAAACTGTCAAAATCGCAAATTATTTATATAAATTTATAGGTAGGTACATACTCATAATATAAGATAAGCATTTAACTTTTAAAATAGAACTAAAACTAATAAAGCGCTGTCATGCAATTGAGGTCTTATAAATGTTTCATACGATAATAATACATTTAAACACTTATGATTAATTTTGGAACAATTCCTTTACTTCGTAAAAACATTGTCCTATTAACCAGTCTTTGAGTTTACGCTTGAAAGCTGTTTCCGTCTTTTCTTCTGTGATAGCTTTTGGGATTTTATTATAAATCATGATCGACCTAAAGAGCGGACCGCGACTAGATATATTAAGTTTATATCGAGGATATTCTAGCCTGTGCTTATTGCGCGTGCTCATGCCGTGTGTCTTTTTATTTTCTACGGTTTTGTAGAGATGGGGATGCTTTCTAACAAATAGGACCGTTTCCATGATGTAAATTGAGGGGAGTGTTAAAATTTTTTGGTTTATAAAGTGGGGTCTGCAGCTTTCTCGAGGTTTGATATTTACCAGGATACGCATGCACTTTTTCTGTAGGATGAAAATATCCTCGGCATTGGTACTTTCGCCCCAGAGGATTATCCCATACCGAATCCATGAATACGCGTATGCATGGATTCGGTATGGGATAATATTCGGTATGACTTAATATTGTATAAATGGAAGATTTATGAATTTTCTTTGCAACCATCATAATTATGATGTTATATTTTATTGGAAGAAATAAAATTCTGCTATAGAAATCATTTAAAAAATCGTCATTAAAAAATCATAAAAAAAAATTACCTTTTGAAAAAAGGTAATTTTTTTTGAGGCTCACCCAAATAATCAGGTTTTATCGGGTTATCAGGTTTAATCGGGGCTAACAGATTACAATTTACCGAAAAATAATGCGTTAAATTGTAATCTGTCGACAGTTTACAATTTCGCTACTTAGATTACAATCTCACGGTTTTTGCAATCTTACGGTGACACATACATAACTACATACATACGGAAATAAACTCTAACTCAGTCTACTGCTAAGAACAGGTCGTCAAGTATCGATCTTATTCTTAAAACCGGTATTTTGACTTTTCCATATAGATTGACGTTGACCGATACTTGAGAACGTGTTCTTGGTTGATAAGTATCGGTTTATTAATTAGGGGATCGCCTAAACTGCCTTGTTGGTCTAGGACCCTAGGCTAGGGGTTAGCATGTTCGACTGGGGCCGTCGAGGTCCTAATTCGAGTCCCGGGTCGAGCCATAATTAAGTAAGTATTGGGTTTTGACTAGACATTCTCAGTACTAGCCCGGAGTTAGGAAGTTGGTGGTGTTTCACCCCATGCCTACACGTGAAGCCGTCGGTCTAGGTTATTAACACTGTTATACACACGCACGTATTGGAGCTGCGTGGTGGGTCTAATCTCTAATTCCCTCTCTCCTGTGAGAGTGGAGCCCTGTGCACAGCAGGTAAGGGTCGATAATATATCACATATCCCATGTGTGTATTTGTTAAGCGATTTCCAAAATACTTTAAAAGGAATTGCGAAATTAAAATGATTAACCAGGTCTACTCGATATCCCAACAAATTGTGTTTCAAAATGTTGCAATAGTACATACCTACCTACCTACCTACATGAAAAGTAACTACGCCATGGGACTAGGATTCTGCTTACTACTTGCTTTCTATCATAATAATATAATGTAAATTATTATAATAGGCTACCAGCTGATTTCGAAAAGTTGACGTTAAGTATGTTTAAGGGCAAACTCAATAAATTACTCATGGAAATTTTTTACTAAGTACGATGTTAAAGAATATTTAATGCAATGATAATACAATTGTAGCTTTTAATTATTTTTATTATATTGATCGTCTTGTATTTATTTCTTTGACATCGAATGGTTTCAAACTCAAATCCAAATAATACCTACTATTCTTTTCATTTTGACGTCTCTCATAAAGTAATGTTTGCACACTGAATGTTTTAACAAACTGTATTACCACCATGTTGAAGATTATGTTAGTGATAAAAGAGCACTAATATGACGCGCTGGAATTCAAATTGAATAAATAAAATTTGAATTTTGAAACATTTTGGCAAATAAATGATTATTTATTTATTTATTTATATATGTAACTCTTATTCCAGTTAGATCAAGATGGGTACGTGGTGCTTGACGACTTTCTTCGGCCGGCGGAGTGCGATGAACTGGTCGCAGCCGGCTTGGAGCTGACGAAGCAAGCTCCTGACTCCACGGAGAAGTCCATCTTCTCCACCGTCGAAGGAGAAAGGCAGGTGCGTGAATGCTTCGTCTCAAGAATGACTTATAATTTTATAATGCAATTCTTTTTCCAATAGTTGTAGAGAGCAAATTATAGCCCTATGTCCAGAAATGGACGTCTATCAGTTAACGATTCTGTTGGACAGGTACCTTGTCCATACTTATTAAAAATGCGAAAGTGTCGCTGTCTGCTACGGTTTAACGGCCCGTATTTTCAATCGATTTTGATGAGGTACAGAGATAGGTTGTATCCCGGGAAAAGACATAAAATCCCTGAAAACTAAGTATTCCTGCGGAACACATGAAAAACTTAATCTACGTTGACGAATTCGCGGACATCATCTGTCTAGTTAATAATATTGAAAAGTATGAACTATTAATTAATTAGTCGTTCATTTATGCCGACTATTATTAATTGTGTTTGTTTCGCACACAATCTTTGACGATAAATATAGTGTCAGAGTTTTACCGCCGACTAGGTACGAGTACCTATATTCCGTGTCACCCTGCTCCCATTTCGAATTCCAGCAACTGAAGGATTCATACTTTCTGGAGAGCAACGACCAGATCAGCTTCTTCTTTGAGGCCGGCGCCGTGGGGCCGGACTCCAAGTTGCAAGTGGACCCCAGTGTTTCTTTGAATAAGGTAGGTTTTAGTTCGGTTATAGCAGCGGACCCAGCCCCCAGGGGTCCAATGAAACACTGTTATTCATAATCATTTTTATTTTGCCAGAATATAGTACATGCCAAATATTTATAATATAGGTGCTGCTATTTAACTCAAGTTAAAACTATTAGTCTACATATCCTGCCAAGTTTGGCGTGCAATAATTTCTAAGAATTGGATCCTTTGACACTAAAGTATTAAACCGAAACACGTAAACTTTCAGATTCATTACTATTTGAAAATATTCAAATTCATTACAAAATGGAAACTTTAAAATTCATTATAACATGGAGAAATGGTTTGGCATGGCATGGTTAGCTCCCTTATGAGAGTTCTATAATCATGTTTTGTCGAAGTACAAAGATGATTCGACGACCTCCCTGGCGCAGTGTTGAGCGCTGTTGTCTTAACATGCGGACTGCGGAGGTCACGAGTTCGATGCACGGTAGGCATTTGGGAATTTATAATTTCTGAATTTTCCCTGGTCTGGCCTGGTGGGGGGCTTCGGCCGTGGCTAGTTACCACCCTACCGGCAGCGACGTGCGAGCCAAGCGATTTAGCGTTCCAGTACGATGCCGTGTAGAAACCGATTACGGGTTTAATATTACCCCCATGCCCCTAACAGGTTAGCCCGCTACCATCTTAGAAAGTTAGACTGCATCATCACTTATCATCAGGAGAGATCGCAGTCAAGGGCTAAATTGTAGTGGATTAATAAAAAATAAAAATCACATAAAAGAATGAATAAATGAATGAATGAATATACTTTTATTGTACACCACACTCCACAAATAAATTCAATTTGGCTTTTTTTAGTGTGTGTGTGTTTTTAATTGTTACAACTATATACATGTACATGTTACATATTAGTATACTAATATAATACATGCAAAGGTGTGTCTGTTGGTCTGCCACGCTTTCACGGCCAATCTTATCAGCTGATTTTGTTCAAATTTGGTACAGATAAATAGGTATACTCAGGTTGTTTCTCGCGGAAGGACATAGGCTACTTTTTATCTTGAAAAATTAAGGAGTTCCCGTAGAAATTCCACGCATGTGAATGTCATTCCATCAGCAATGAAACGGTTTTGAAAAAAATCAACGTCTTTTCGAAGGTTTTAAGGAAGTTCTATGTTTTTGAAGTGAAGACATGAAAATCGACTAATAAAAACCTGTATAAGGTACCTAATTTACGAAATTCCAGAAAGAGGGTGAAATGGGGGGCAGGGGGGCAGGTGACCGTGGGTAGTATATTTTATAATAGGTACCCAAAAATGTCTTTAACGTGTAGTTACGCCTTTCGCTAATTAGTATTTACTAAAAAGTATTTGTCCCTCCCTCGGCCAGTTGTGCCTCCGGCGTGGCGTGTCGTAAGAAAAATAAGACGTTGCTTACAGGGATGTTTTGAAAACAAAGTAAGCTAAATTTATTTTGTCTTTTTTGTTTTTTAAAAGAGCAAGAATCGAGTTACTTGTTAGTTCTTCTCGGCATTCGAAACCAGTGGTATACCAAAAGCAATTTTAAAAGTTTTTTGGAATAAAAAAGCATTTGAGTTATAGTAGGTATGCCTAGTTCATGTTCTTCAAGATAATACGATTTTATGTGATGATGCAGTTTAAGATATTGTAGAGAGCCAATCTGATAGGAGCATGGCAGTTAATTAGGTATAGAATAGAATAGAATAGAATAGAATAGAATGAGTTACAGTTACAAATTACAATTATAATATTAGAAAATAGATTGATCTTAACATTACATTCATTTGCGTTAAAGTTACAATTTTAATATTATTACAACATATAAATTAGATTTTAATAATTATACAATGTCAATAATAGTCAGGATGAATGTCAAAAGCTATAAAATAAAAGAATGTAAAAATGTCACAAGTGTTTTTTATCATGTTGGAAAAATTCTTCCAAGGTGTAAAAATTTTTCCCTTGTAACCATTTCTTGAGTTTCAATGAAAAGTGTTTTGTCGTGCTTGATTTTATGTCAGATGGTAACTTATTAAAAATTTTTATTGCCATTGCATAACAGTTTCTGTTAAACAGGGCTGTATATTAAACCCATACCCCTAATCTGTTTCTACACGGCATCGTACCGGGTCGCTAAATCTCTTGGCGGTACTTGGTTGCCGGTAGGGTGGTAACTAGCCACGGCCGAAGCCTCCCACCAGACCACACCAGAGAAAATTCAGAAATTATAAATACCCGAATTGACCTCGCCAGGGATCGAACCCGGGACTTCCTACTTATATATTATAAGACCACAGCGCTCACCACTGCGCCAGGGAGGTCGGCATCCTCTAATTTTTTGGAGTTTTTAGAATATCGTTCGTATCGTTTATATAATTATAATGGATTCTGAGCACCCTTTATATTAAGCCTTGTTGACTTTTCTGTGGAAAATTCCCTAATTGAACCTGCCCGGGATCGAACCTGGGACCTCCCTGGAACAAGGCAACAGCGCTCACCACTGCGCCAGGGAGGACGTCAAGAGCCCTAGTGTTTTCTTTCTAAAGCAGTACATTTTGGAAGCTTTGCTACAAGACTACGTTTTGCTCAGCAAGGACGGCTTATTGCCACTTGGGCGAAATTACGTAGGCCCGTTTTGTTGATTTCCATGTTCAAGGGCTATATTTTTTCCTTTTTTATTAAGGTTCAATAAAAGCCGTGATAGCCTAGTGGTTCTACCTGGCTTCCCATTCGGGTGCTCATGGCTCCGATTCCCGGGCACCCATCTTTATCTTTTCGGAGTTAAGTTCGGCATTCCGAACCAGTGGTAGATTCATTCGACTATTCATAAGCACTTGTAAAAAGTCTATTTGAATAAAAAAATTTGAATTTGAATTTATGAAATTAAGTACATTTCTCAATAGGTACTCAAATTATTAATTTTATGTATTAGTTTTATGCCCGCGACTTCGTCCACGTGGATTGACGTTTTTTTGGTTCCCACGGGATCTCTATAGACTATAATCTATCTCCGTGCCAAATTTTATCCAGATCCGTTCAGCCGATCAGGCGTGCTTGATTAACAAACCTCCATCCATACATCCATCCGTACATTATTCGGAGTTTGTAAAGTCGACACTAAGCAATCTTACACATTCGCAGCGCTAAGTAGATATATGTTTTAAAAAAGTTGTGTTTTTAAGCTATGCTCAATTCAATTCATTAGTTTTTTATAGATTTAGGCTTGTATAAATCTCTTACGAATTTCAATAAATAAAATTACATGCTAACAAAGAAAACCATTAAAAATAAGATTTTGAAATAAAAATTTTGAAACAAGATTAAAATAACAATTAAAAAATATACAAATGTCATAAAATCAACAAATAAATTTTTAGCATTTATTAAAAATCAATCGTGAATTTGTGTATACGAGATATTGTAAGTACTTACATGATTTTATGTCAATAGCTACTACGTATGTAGTAGGAAGAACTTTATATTATATGCATTCTATATGACCACGCGGAATAGATAATTTTTCTATGTATATGACCATCGCCAAAGTAGGTAGTAGGTTAGTTATTTTTCTAACTGTTATTATACTGACTAAGCGCCAATTTTTGCAACTTCGAATAATGTTTAGCCTAAGAATAAATTAAAAAGTTTGATAGTTTATTATTTTCTGTCAAAACATCAAAACGTTACTCGGTGTTGGAGAATTCGGCCCTCAATAATTGAAACACATTACAGATGTCTTTGTATAGATTTTCACGAATTAGCTATTTCTACTGACCGTATTTTTTGTTGATACTCGCCCCGTGACACAGGAAATCTGAAAAATAAAGAAAAAAAATTTTAGAATTTTCATTAATAATTTTTTATTTTCATTAGCGTAGCTATTCGGAACATTCGGAACATTTTTGTGTTTTTTTCTATGAAATCATGAGCGGGAACATGAGCACTGTGAAATCCATCATCATACTAATATTATAAATGCGAAAGTGTGTCTGTCTGAATGTCTACTAAGCTTTAACAGCCCATCTTTTCAAGCGATTTTGAAGAAATTTGGTTTAGAGGTTATATCCCGGGGAAGGACATAGGCTAGCTATATTTTATCCATCAAGAAATACGCCTACAATGCGGTTCTGGCACTTTGCCGACACGCTCGTTGCGTGTCCACAAAAATGTAGATGTAAAAGGGTGGGCTACGCCAGAACACTCGCTTCTGGCTTCGCGCTTTACAAAACTCTCTAGGGGTAGGCCAGACAAGACTACAAGGAGTTGGGGTGTGTTGATTTAGTATTGGGAGAAATCCACATTTTTATAAAATGTTGTTACTACGCAACAATGCAACGCGTGTAAGTACCTACGTTACAGTCACGCATGCCATTTGCAAGTTGCATTTACTTAGCTTTGTACTGAAAAATTACCATTACAGCCCATTAACGTCCCACTACTGGGCACAGGCCTCCACTCTCATAGGAGAGAAGGAATTAGAGTTACCCACCACGCTGCTCCAATGCGGGTTGGTGTGCTTTAACGACTATTATCATGTTAGTGATAATAACCGGGACCGACGGCTTACGTGAATGTGATCTCCGAGGCACGGGGGTGAAACACCGCCAACTTCCTAACTCTGGGCTAGTACTGAGAATTTCTAGTCAGAAAACCCCAATACTTAATTATGTCCCGACCCGGGACTCGAACCCGGGACCTCGTCGGCCGCAGTCAAACATGCTAACCACTATAGACCAACGAGGCAGTCATGAAAAAGGTTCTTTTTAATAAAAAAAATGCTTTTATACCAAAATTTTGTGCAATTATTTTTCTTACTTCCGGCAAATAAAATTTATGTTGGGGGTTTCATCTTGACGCCTATACTCCTCGAGGAGACCTCACATCTCCGGATCAAGGTAGCACATTTTTAAACCAACCCCCTACGCTGAAACTTGTTTAATGTATTTCGCAGCTAAATTCAATAAAATTCTAGACATATTTCTAACTTGAATCCGTTTCGAATCCTATTAAAATTTTCGAAATAGGTAATTCTCCATTTATACATATAATATAATACTAGCGACCCGCCTCGGCCTCGCACGGGTGCAATGCTGATACTAAATAGCCCCCCGGCCGGTACCGCCGCAAGCGCTATGTCCCTGCATTTTAAATATGTAATATCTTCGAAAATATTCATTTAAATTACATGCTGTTAAGGGCCATTTTGATCTATATATTAAATGCATAATTTATTTAAGGTACTTAATTGGATAAGGATTTTTTTAAAATAAATAATACCACTTCCTCCAATATGATTGGAGCCTTTGCTAGCTACTATCCTTTCATTCCAGTATAGGGTATTCTGGGTTATGGTCTACTTTATTTGGGTGTTTCTAATTTATTGTTAGTCTTAATTTATTTTCTAATTTCTATATATTTACTATTTACATTATGTTGTATGATTACACTCATATACGAGTACCTCGCCATGCTATCATACTTTTTCTCGTAAAAAGTAAAGGATAAAAAATGGTTATTGTGGGCTATCCCTAAGAGATAGACATATACTATCACGGACTTTTTTGTAGACATTTTGAAGGTGTACAATACTGTAGTACATTATTTTGATCTATCTGGTAGGATTCAGCCAGCGTTTGCAATGTAAACGCAAAAAAGTGTTTATTTACGACATCACATAAGAAACCTCCAAAATTATCAGTATTTCTCTGCTGTATTATGCATGTATAAACCTTCCTCTTGAATCACTATCTATTAAAAAAAACCGCATCAAAATCCGTTGCGTAGTTTTAAAGATCTAAGCATACATGACAGACAGTGGGAAGTGCCTTTGTTTTATACTAGGTATGTAGTGATGATTTATCACCAAATCGACAAGTCAAAGTCAGTTAAGTTTGTGGGACGGGACTATTATAATATACTAAATATAAAGTTTATTAGTAAGTAAACAGTAAAAAATAGTTTCAATTTTTGTCAGTGACGACTGCGTTCAGAAACACGCAGGAGATATAAGTACTTACCATAGACATAATATCGTCTCACTGACGGACCTACTAATCTAGTAAATATTTCTCGAGGGAGGTGATAGTTAGTAGTTTAGTCGGCCTCCTGTTCGTGTGGTCGCGGGGTTCGATCCTCGGGCATGCACTTCAATAGTTTTCTGAGTTATGTGCCAACCTATTAAATATATCACAAGCTATAACGGTGAAGAAAAAAATCGTGATGTAACCTGAATGCCTGAGGGTTCTTCATATAATATTCTCTAAGGTGTGCGAAGTTTGCCAATCCGCACTTGACCAACGTGGTGGACTATGACTACACCCCTCTCATTTTGAGAGAACAGAGCTTAGTTTTATTATCTCAGTATTTTATTTATTTAAGCCTACCTACTACTAAAAACTAGATACTTTTTTACTTTTCTGTCTCTCAGTATTACTTAGAAGGTATAAGTTAGTAGCTCAGACTGACATTCGAAAATACTTGTACCTACTTGACTGTTATTCACTACTAGATGGAAAACCTCAATTTTCCGAAATAAAAAGTAGGTTATGTCCATCTTCGGGATGTAACCTACGTCTATAATTTCATCCAAATCGGTTGGAAACATGGGACAGATAGATACACACTTTTGCATTTATAATATTAGTATGGATGAATAAATTATTTTAAATCTTTTCCTTGAAAATTGTGTTGAGTCCCAATATAGAGATCATCTAAAACTTGGTAAGAGGCTTATCAGCCCTCTACGCGTATTGAACCGAGCTAGCTATGACACAAAATCTACTAAAGCGTCAGGTTTCAAATATATAGCTCATACGTCTGAGATCGCATCAAAGCTAGTCCATCTTTGAGAGCTTAAACTTACATCTCTGTGACGATGACATCAATTAGATTATAACTTTGATAGCTTATTTCCCGGAAACCTGATGCTTTACAAGATTTTGCCTAATAGGTGCTTGGTTATTGATTAGATAATACGGGTTGTCTGATAAATGAACAGACTCGTGAGGGCCGGGGGCGAGCAAATTTAGGCGGTAATATTAAGTACCTAAGTGGAGAGGGTGAAATCAAAGCCGAATCTTAGAGTGGACTAACAGTTATTTAATTTGAAATTATTTTTCATATAAAAAGCAAAAATTATCATTATTTTTCTTTTTTGTGCCACAAACTTATTTGGCATGGTGGCCAAAATTGAAACTAATTTTTATGCTTTTTTAGTTTTTGTTTTTATTTTATTTTTCATAGATAGATAGACTAAGATACTAGTGACGCTGTCACCAGATGGTAATTTTTGGGACTTAGGGATAAACCATAGACAATGTAGATAATAATCCTTTTACGCTCGGTAAACATTACTGTCCCCAAATAGGTACTTAGTCCACTTTTATAAAACTACCAACTTGACTGACTTCTTGGTGAAGCGCAAATACCTTTTGGCGTTAACGCCAATATTTGCGTTATAGGTAGGTATGTATATTAACAACATCACACACATAACACAGACCCTGTGTTATGAAATATAAACTAAACAGGCACAAAAATTTGTTCCAATTTTACCCACCGGGCCATATAAGTTTATGGGACAAAAAAGAAAAAATATATATTTTTCTTTATTTATAAAAAAGAAAATCTAAATGAATGACAAGATTTGGATTTGATTTCACCTTCTACACTTACCTGCTCGAGGACCTGCCAGTCGGGCCTTCACGCGTTTTTTCAATTATCAGACGTAGGTAACCCGTCGTAAATCAATCAATAGCCAGCGAGTACCATTCCGAATGGAGGAATGGTATTACAGCAATTAGCAAAGGGGAGATACGAGTATATCATAAATAACAGAAATAGCGATTTATTTTTAGATAAATCGCTAATCGAATTTCTGTTATATACCTATACCTACACTGCTAGTCATTGATGTAGAATTTTAGTAACGTCTACCTATTCGCAAGCACGTGTAACTGCGGCCCTCTAGCGGCAAGTTTATGAGGCTGACTGTAGTGACTAGTGAGGTCCTGGGTACGAATCAAGGATAAGATTTGAACCGAGCTATTGGGTTTTTCTGTCAAGATATTTTCAGTTATTTTAAGAAGCATTTTTACTCACCATTTCTGCAGCCCTATTCTCCAACTCAGCTATCCAAAAATGATGGTGGTTTCATTAATTCATAGCAAACCTTCAATGGATAAAAACTCGTATCGGGGTATCGCAATCGTTTGTCATACGGATAATTCGACCTGTTTAGGGACGCGGAACGAGTGTCCTACTTGCGACTACGCATATTAGTGGATTGCGATTGTTAAGCAACGTTGAGCCAAGTCGGTAACTGGGTGGGTGATCGAATTGGCATTGGAATGGACTGAATCTGATTGAATGTGTGAACTCCATAAACAGTTCGAGTTACATTTTAAGCTGTCAAAATATGATAACGATTTTTTGTTTAATCCAAGTAGGTATAGATATTAGACAAATATTGGGCCTATGGGCTATGGGTACAAACTCCAAAGTCCAAACCTCTTCGGGTGAAGAAAGCTCTTCCTCTTTTTGTGATTTCAGTCATTTCAGAAGGTACCTACTAAGTTTTTTATTTAGGTTATTGTTTGTGGCTCTTCTTTTGGTATTAGGAACTTTTATTTAGGGATTTAATATGTTTAACTAAGTAATTAATGTGAAATTTATGTGCATATGTTGTGTCTGCTTTCAAATATTTTACACTAGATTAAGCCCGCGACTTCGTTTTCCGGGATAAAAAGTAGCCTAGGTTCTTATCCGGGATGCAACCTATCTCTATATCAGATTTCATCAAAATGGGTTGAAAAACGGGCATGGTGAATGCGTAGCAGACAGACAGACCGACAAACAGAAGGTTCGACAGACAGAAAGACACACTTACGCATTTATAATATTAGTATGGATACATTGACATGTTTAAGTAAGTTATGATTATCTTATGTGAAAATCATTAGCGAACCCTATGAGTAAAAATAAATAAAATAAAAATAAAGACGGCGTTCCAGTGAGATGCCGATTAGGGGTACCTATACCTAATTAGGTTTAACAGACATCATAGGTTAGCTCGCTACGATTTTAAACTTAATTATCCCTAACTGAAATGCGCTACCCTGTAGCGGAACAAGATAAAAAGGTTTAAAAACTTTAAGCCAACCACGGAAAAATAATATTGTACAATTGTTTTTCTGTCGCTTGATATATTTTTAAATTGTACCTGCTAAGTATACCTATTCATATTTATGTACTCAGACTTTCTCCTCTTTCATTTGACATCCTACTCGACAAGTAAGTACATTAGCAAAAAAAATTGAGACCCCAACTTTTTTTGTATCTAAAATCCGTCATGTCGATTTTGTTAGTATAAAATGTAGCCTATGTTACTCGGACCATGACAATGAATCTATTGGAACCTCATTCATCAAAATTGGCACAGTAAAACGCGACGGTGGAACATAAATACAAACACACATAAGTTAGACTGCTAAAATCATAACCGCATCATAATGGCAGCATCGCAGTAATCGAATCTATCTATCTATATTTCTATAATCTACTAGTTGTTGCCCGCGACTTCGTCCGCGTGGTTTAAGTTTTTTGTTATTCCCGCGGGAACTCCTTAATTTTCCGGGATTAAAAGTAGCCTATATGTCACTCTCTAGGTCCTCAACTATACCCATTTTATTTTATTTTATTTTTATTTTGAAAAACATACAGTAACATAACACACAATAGGTAAGTAAAATATAACATTACACTAGACCATAACAGTTTTCAATGTTATTTAGCACATATTGTATTTAAAAAAAAAAAATCAAATGAATACTAAGTTGGGTATAGCCGCTAGACGAAAACCTAATTTATTATTATATTTACTTTAAATTATAACAGAGAGAAAGAACAACAAACTAAAACATACTGATTAAAAAGAGAAAAAATGATAAGCTAGTTGGTTTTTACCAAACTATCTTTAATACTCACCTTATACTTAGGGAGAGACAGATGAAAAATGCCAAAAATTACGTCAATCCGTTGCTCCGTTGCGGCGTGATTGCAGGACAAACCAATAAAGTAACAAATCAACAAACCAACAAACAAACAAACACACTTTCGCATTTATAATATTAGTATATGTGGATGGATGGATGTATGGATGGATGTTTGTTAATCACGCCCCAACGGTATACAGTAGTACCTACCGTATATAGTAGTAACGGTATATAATGATAGTAGTATTTAAATAGATTTTACATTTTACATTTCAAATTTAGTTTATATAACAATAAGAGGTAGGTAGGTACTTAGCCTGAAATAAAGACGTTTTCGCTTTGCCGTCGGCAAGAAACCCGACGGCAAAGCATAATGTGAAGCAAAAAGCCTATGGTATAGCATGGCTGATATTAAATAGATTGTAACCTCTAGGTGGGTCACGCATTACACCTGCTGCACCCGATCTTCAGGTGCTACACATTCAGTGACAGGGTGAAGGCTGTGTGCCAGGAGTTGGGCCTCGTAGAGCCAGCAGTGGTGCAGAGCATGTACATATACAAGAACCCGGGACTCGGTGGCGAAGGTAACACAAATATCAACAGCTTAACCCACAGATTTAACCCTTCTATCCGTTACATGTGGCTTAACCAATAACCATATATTTGCTAACATAGGTTATTGTTACTAACAAGACATGGTCTGACAGTTGCCTGAAATAAAACATTTTTATTATTTTTTATTATTAACCAATCACCCCTATTGAACGTGGGTCTTCATCATTTTAGAGTTGAAACTATCGTGGCTGCAATAATCAATAAATAATTAATTATATAGAAGGCTTTGTCCTGAGTGACTGAGAAACAACCTACAGGCCGAACGGCTGTACATTTTTAGAGAAAATATCTTGAGCATCCTAGAGATAAAGATATTTTGAGATACTTGATACCCTATGGAAGGGATTTTCGAAATTCCACTCCCATGGGGTTAAAGTTTGTATGAAAGTTACATAGACGGTTCAAGTTATATCTATGAAACTTGGTATGTATTAGTAAATTGTGCTTTCGGAGAATAATGAAGAATTTTATGTTTTTGACAATTTATTGAAATTTATTTTTTAAGAACTTAACTCCACTCGGACGAAGTCGCGGGCAAACGATTATCTAATAAATAAAAATAAATGGCCGAAATCTTTTGAAACGGCTCGACCGATTCAGATGGATTTTTTTCGCCAAATCCTTTTCATTGAATTAATTAAGAATTCTTGTTTACAGTGACAGCCCACCAAGATGCCACATACCTATACACAGAACCAATACCACCAATAGGGTTTTGGATAGCGCTAGAAGATGCCACAGTACAGAACGGTTGCCTATGGGTGGCGCGCGGTTCCCACACGTCCGGCGTACATAGACGACTCATCCGTAACCCGGACAAGGAGTCCAAACAGGCTCTCATCTTTGATAAAGGAGCCCCTGTGTATCCTCAGTCCGCCTTCACCGCCGTGCCTGTCAGCAAAGGTATACCACTCTATCTATCTCTCTTATAAAAAGGAACCCATCTGCTATAATGGTCAGTCACACTTGCATAATATGTATAATATGTATTATCAGTAAGGCTTATTTATTTATATCTCTTTTTTTTATTTTTATCTTACAGAACATGTCAACTCCATCGTAACATTATTATAAATACATTAAAAAAATAACCTTATCAAAACTAAAACAGGAAATAAAACTATTCGACGACTTTATTCGAAGACGGTCACCGATGGCAATCAGTGACCAAATTACACAAACTGCGCCGATTCTGACGTGGGACTTGCCAGAATGCCCTGAAAGAGAGGAGCTCATCTTTTTCTTATGGTGGGTGAACTTATTAGACGGGTGGGGGACTTATTAGGGGTGTTCGGGACACTTCCCTAACGAAGTCTGCATAGGGTTTTGATGCTCAATCTATTGATTTTAACAGATCCGACCCTTAGTATTTGAAGTGTTGTAGATGTCAA
The DNA here is from genome assembly GCA_923060345.2 of Erebia aethiops. Lineage (NCBI taxonomy): Eukaryota > Metazoa > Arthropoda > Insecta > Lepidoptera > Nymphalidae > Erebia > Erebia aethiops. Next base: position 361,177 of record OV281079.1, on the reverse strand, counting down.
TCAAGGTTTGTATCCGTAACCATACAGTTAAAGTTAAAGTAGTTTACCTAATGTTTAGTAGGTACTACGAGTAGGTAGTAGGTATGTTTATGAGGAAGGACCTGGGAACCCACCGCATTATTATCCCAAACAAAACCCCTGCCATTGTCATTAATGGATTAGGGAATACGACGCAGAGAGAGAGTATGTTTATTCAAAGCTAGCTGATGTCCGCGACTTCGACGCGTGTATTATTTTTTTTTTTATTCCCGCGGGAACTCTTTCCGGGATAAAAAGTAGCATATGTGTTATTTCAGACTATAATCTATCTCTGTGCGAAATTTCATCCAGATCCATTCTGGCGTGGCCTACAAGAAACTCAGCCGTGGTTTTTTTTTTCATATTTCAGTAGGTAACTATTAGTAACTACATTCTAATGCAATCGACTTAAAATGCTTGTCCAACCATGAAACGGGTTTGAAAACAAGGGCGATCAATAAATTTTAAAGTAGAGATACTATAGAGATATCACGATACGAAAAAGGCTTCATTTGCAGTTGTACACTGCAGGTTCTAAAATCCATACTAATATTATAAATGCGGAAAAGTGTGTCTGTCTGCCACGGCGCATTTAACCAATTTTGACGAAATTTGGCACAGAGTTGCGTCCCGGAGAAGGGCTTAGGGCTACTTGTAATCCTGGAAAATTCAAGAGTTAATGTGGGAATCAAAAAAAGGTTTAATCCACGCGGATGAAGTCGTGGCATCATTATTTAGATTTTCGTTTATTTTTCAGTCCCTTAGTTTTTGACGCAGAGTAAGAATACATTAATTACTCTGAGGTTTTTGACTATGAAAAATTACTATCCTTTCATTATACTTATTATCCCTTTAAAGCTCTGACCAATACGCTCTGACCACGGTGCTTTCACTTTTAAACATTGACCCCAACAATAATTTCTCAGGCGACGAAACTGTACAGTATGATAAAGTATCATGAGTTAAAAATCTTACTATATTTTAAAAATAAATCGACAAAATATTCAGTCAAAAATATTAAATTTTAGGTAGATATATTATACTTTTTGTATATTTTTGTATAAGATTTGGTTCGTTCCCAAAAGCATTTGATCAAGTTCTTGCAAATATCGGTAGGTGGCGATAAACATGTTTTTATTCAAAGGTTCATACCCAATGTTCTGAATACCGTGCTTCAACCCTTTCAAGACTCAAGTTTCAACGACTGAGGATTTAATACAGGGGTCTCCATACAACAAACCTTGTGAGGTTCTTGAACAAACCGTCTCGTTCCCTACAGACATTTGGTCAAGTTCATGTACATATCGATAGATGGCGGTAAAAATTATTGTAATAATATTTTTTGCAATTTTCTAATGAGGGCAGATATCTTGCCTTTGAGTACGATTCGTTTACGTAACTTTTTAACAAAAACCATAAAAAATTAGAGAAGATATTATTAGAGAGTGACTGTAACAGAAATTATAAAAATCTGTTTTTAAATCAGAGAACTAATTGGATAGCTTCTCTTTGCCCCCAATTAATTAAAAATGATTTTACTATCCATAATTTTCTCCGATAAATATTATTGTCAGAATATGACAACGTACAACTTGCCGAATGTCATATTTTCATTTGTGGTCAGTGATGTCATGTCATTATTGTCAGCCAAAAAAAATTTTTTTTAATACTCATTTTTTAAATATAATTTGTGCACGACCATATTATGGTTTTAAATAAACATATAAACATAAAGTGCTGTGTTATGTAATGTTTTTGTAACAGGTAAAAGGAAGATGGCTTCATGTAATTGTGTTTTCATAAGGAAATTTCCAACTTTGACTCAAAATTACTTTTTCAGTTCAATTTGTTACTTGAACTCGATTAACTGACAATGAAAATGGTAAACTTAGGTCAAATGAACCTATTTTAAAATTAAATAAAAATAAGGGCAAAGGGCTGTAGGATCTAGTAAAACACGTTCTAAAGGTATATATACTTATTTTTTTTTTTTTTTTTTTTTTATCCACTACAAGCTAGCCCTCGACTACGATCTCACCTGATGGTAAGTGATGATGCAGTCTAAGATAGTAACGGGCTAACCTGTAAGGGGCATGGCAGTTATATTAAACCCATACCCCTTCGGTTTCTACACGGCATCGTACCGGAACGCTAACTCGCTTGGCGGTACGTTTTTGCCGGTAGGGTGGTAACTAGCCACGGCCGAAGCCTCCCACCAGGCCAGACCAGGGAAAATTCAGAAATTATAAATTCCCAAATTGACCCTGCCGGGGATCGAACCCAGGACCTCCGCACGTTAAGGCAATAGCGCTACACACTGCGCCACGGAGGTCGTCAAAAAATATATATACAAGAGAAAAATTGTACCGCTAGGAGCCTTGTTTCGCTCAGCTTTTTGGAGTGATAATTCTATACCCACTGGCCTATGAAACAATTCAATACCCTTATACATCCTACTCTATGTCACTGACCACAGTTTTTCTTTCAATAGGAACCTGTATCCTCATCCACGGCAACGTAGTACACAAAAGCGCGCACAACAAATCCGACAAGAGTCGCCACGCGTACACCTTCCACGTGATAGAGAAGAATAACAACAGCTACTCGGCCGACAACTGGCTGCAAGAGGGGGAGAACGCGCCTTTCCTGAACCTCTATACTACACCACAAATGGAGTAGATATTTTAAGTAATAGTAAGCTTGTGTACGGGCACGAAATTAGCGACGAGCGGGGCGATGCGATTGTCGGAGAGTTGGCTACGAATGGCGGCGCAAATTATTCGTACCTACACATTTGAAAACTTTATTCACATCTGGGAATTTTGTCTGGCGATTTGCAGGTATTATTGAAATTAATACCGCAAACGCTCTACCAGACTAGCAGGACTGGATTCGCCAATTGACAAAATTATATTATTTGACAATTTCAGTTTGCCCAAAGGGCTTTCCCGAAATTCGTCGCCAGCTCTCGGACCACATCGCCTCGCTGTCGCCGTCGCTCGGCCGTAGCTAGTTTCGTGCCTGACGCCTACAGTTTTAACATTGCCAACTCGATTGATAATCGAGCGTTCAATCACATTGGCGTCAAAGTAAAGTGGACCAAAAAGTTATTTTAAAGTCACAAAATTTGTGACTTCACAAATTCAGTACTGATTTTAATTCCAAAACGTTTCCGTTGGAGCGTTGGCCGTGAGTGAATGCATGTACACGAAATTGAGCTCTAAATCATTTTACGCGAATGTTATTGAATGCTCGATTACGATCAATCGAATTTGCAATATAAAAAACTAGCGAAGAATATAGAGACCCGATTGAATAAAATTGAGAGATCTTCATTAGTGATTTAATCAACTTTAAAAATAAAAATCAAATTGTAAACTGAAAGTGCTGGTCTCTATGGATTTTTTGAACATCATTTATTGAAATTTGGAAAGAAAAATGTCTACTCGTCTGTCGGGACAGCTTTATGTTAGTAATAATATAAGAATTATTATAAGAGTTATTATTTTAGTGCTACACCCGGCAATGTCTTGGTACAAGCTGTTTGCTGACTTTCAAATGTTGTTGTGATATTTTGTATAGGTACTTGTGACGATTTTAGCATACTAGTTAGCTTGAGCTATTAAATATTACTAGCACCCTTGCTCATCGCCTGAACTTCACAGATAAATTATAACTTCACAGATAAAAAATATCGTAAGAGAGCCAGGCTTTTCCGTCCTCTGTGCCTCGAAAAGCATGTTAATACATAACTTTGGGCTATTTTCTCTAATACCTATATTGTGCTAGATCTGATATAAATAATCACTAACTCGATGGCAGTTTATTTCTAAATCTACTACTAGCTACTTTTTCAGTTTGATGGTACCTTCTTGCTTGTTACAAACCTCTGATATACCTACTAACACTTCAACCCGTGTACCTATTAGGTAAACAATGTGGCCAATTCTGTATAACAAAATCTCTAAACTGAATTAAATCTATCAAATCAAATCTCTAATTAAATCTTGTTCTGTCCCTTTTCGCAGGGAGTATTATGAAAAGGTTAGCAATATGTCTATTGTCTAATGCTATGATTTTAGGTTAGAAATTGTTTACAGAATCAACCCCAATAACAGATTATCTTAACAATGTAACTGGCTTGTATTTCGTGCCACGGCACTTTGCAATCTCATTAGCCACCATTAGTGTTCATTAAATAGACCCATTCAAATGAAGTATAGGTACAAAGAGGACATTCGAGAGCAGGCTGGTGATATTTTATAGGTGAGCTGTCACTTTGACAATCACTCTGATTTATGATGAACATGTGGGTAGTTCCATGGACTTAATATTAATAGAAAACTATATTTCTATGTGTAGTAATATCAATAGACAACTATATTTCTATGGGTAGTTCCACTTGTTCAACAGATTAGTTCAATATTTTCTTCTCTTTATTTTATTTGAAAAAAATATTGATAAGTTTATTTTATAAAATTAAAAAACATCAGACTTTAAAGCGAATAATAGTTTTTTTTCTTACCCAATGACAAGACCTGAGTTGCCTACACCCAAATCGAATCGAGTCTTATTTGCTCCATATGCGTATGCGCAAGACTCGACTAGGGGCACGCCGCTAATCGATCCAGTTTCATAGTAAACATACAGATAATTGAGATTCGATTCGACTCTAATCGGCGAGCCTGGTGAAAGTTAACTATTTGATATAATTAACCAGCATAGCTAGGATATGGAATGCCTTTCCGGCTTCCGTTCCCTTTCCCTTTTTATATAGGTACCTTCAAATCAAGACTGAATGGGCATCTTCTAGGCAAGCGCGCTCCACCTTAGCTGTGACCTTAGGCTGCATCACCACTTGCAAGCTGGTCTGATTGCAGCCAAGCGCTGACCTATATATTAAAAAAAATTGGTTTCCTAGCCAATATTAATAAAAGTTACATGGATTTTAGTAAAAGTAAAAAAATAGCACACCAATTTTGCAAAACTCAGTTCACACATTATAGTAATAAAAATGACAATACAGAAATATTAGGCCTTATATTATTATTTAAAAAAAATACTATAAAACGCAAAGCAAAAAACGGGACAAGGTTGGAAATAAAATATCCATACTAAAACCCTTAACTACTTTATTCATTTTTTACAATATCGATTCTATGCTAAAAAAAACAACGATTTATTTATTGTGCAGAGAACGTAAGGATTAAGGCAAGAGACAAATCCAGAAGAATGTTATTTAAATTTAGAAAAATTATGGTTTACAGAGTTTTCATTGCTAGCCCTTTCATAATGTTCCCTGTGGAATGGGATAGCACCAGATTAAGGCCTGTCCATTTAGTTCAGAAATTTTGTATAACATTGATATTTATTTTTATTAGTAGCTACGTTTTATTTTCTCACTAAAACAATTACAGTACTAAAAATATCTTCAGATAATTTGCATAATAAATAGAACCTGGGATGAAACCTAAAACCTAGCATAGCGTAGTGTAAAAGTGGCTAAAAACCTAAATCTCTCGTCATTGACACTAAAACACAACTGCCAGGCAGAAAGTCAGCCCGCCCACGTTTACATGGATCTGCCCGACACGACGAAACATGTTTTCCAAACGATGCGGGCGTTCATCGCGTGTTTTGTCAGTAGGGTGTTTTTGCCCTAAGGCATTATTAATTATCCTACGTGAGCGACAAACGCGACTCGATGGTATCTATGCCTTGTCCAACGATTTATTTTACTTTTGGCATATGCACGTCTATGAAGTGTCATAATTATTGACAGGCAACCATCGACAAAAAATGCAATACTCCATAGACGCATATCGTTTTGTCCAATAGTGAAGCGACGTGCCCTTTTATCCGATATTTCGTAACTCGTATACTCATCTAGTAATTACAAGTACGACAGAGCTTCAACACCAGGTTTTATCGGGTTAATATACCTAACAGATTACAATCTATCGAAATATAATACGTTAAATTGTAATCTGTCGACAGTTTACAATATCGCTAGTTAGATTATAATCTAACGATTTTTACAATTTTACGGTGACATAATATATATAAATGATTTATTTTAATACATACTTTAATATTCTTAATCATTTGAACGCTTGGGGTATCTTTATAGTACAATAAAAAAGTATTGAGCAAAAATAAATATCAATGTGTCAAATCAATTAAAACTTCTTCATAAAGAAAGTCGATTGTTATCAAAAATCGAATCAGTAACGCGTTAAAACATCATTAACTCCATCTGCCAAAAGTAAAATAAATGATTGGACAGAGATTATTAGGAGCTGACTCTTCACCTGTCGCGTTGACAAGTTTGTCATTTTTTATGGCGTCGTATCGCGTCGCGTTGCTTCACGTCTCTTTCGTCGCTCACTTAGGTCAAGGAGTCCCAATATGCTGAATAGATTTGTCCCTGCTTTAAACGCATCCGTACTCTTTAATCAGTCAACAATTAAGTACGATTCACATCAATCGCGCCGCATCGAATCGCACCGCAGCGCATTTTACATGCCGTAAAGGAAATTAAAGTCTACCCCTCTACGCTTTAAAGTCTATATTTGCATGGAAGCATTATACCCATCGATATATATGTAGGTACTAGATGGGCTCTTTCATAGGGCGTCCAACCTTTAGAGCACGCTCCTAACCTGTATAGCCCTGTCCTTGTCCCCGCCATAGCGCTGTCCCGCTTTTCAGACTAGATGGCGTTAGTAAAATATCATTCTTTGTTTGACAGGGCCCGTCTATGTAATTTGAGGTCGTTGATTATTCCTAGGAAGCGGCATATGATAGCACCCCAGTGCTATCATATGCCGCTGCATGTCCATGCAAATTATTTATTTATATATTTAGTACCAAACTTAAAAACTAAACATAAAAATTTAAAGGACATGTACAATGGTCTTTAATAATGGTCTTTAATAATTATGGTCTTTAATAAAATTTTTTTACCACATATAAAAAGCTAGCGCTGTTGTGTGCGATGCGGCGCGTTTCATGTGAATCGTACTTTAAGTTAAAGCTTACTTTTAATAGTATATTGCGGTACGATACAAGCGACCGGAGGTAGAGTGTGAACACACCATTATCGGCTCTTACATATAGTCATCATACATAATTTTAAAATTCTATGGTATTCGTTTATTTACAAAATTAGGCCAACTTGCGCAAGGGCCTAAACTGATTTAGTTAAATTTATTGATGCTGTCACTTTTCAGTTTTTGGTATCCCGGGGTTGACACGAAAAGGACAGAGAAAAATTAACTTGAACACACATTTTGCCGAAGTGGGCCTTAGAAACATCATGATTTTTTACAAAAGCAAATAATAAAACATGTGACTTTTGTAAATAATGTGACAAAATACGCTATCGCTATGAAATATAATGTATCGAACTATACACTACATCGTAAAGTAATACAATTCAATGGAAAATTATAACGATACAAATAAATTTCGCATCAATTCGCACGGCAATTGTTTATTTCAAAAATTGTAAAAGAAAAGGCACGCATTACATATTATATATTTTACATATCAATTAGGCTGCCTTTCCACCAGAGATGTGTACGTTGCTAAGACACGGGTGTGATTCAATCCTCCCAACAGGAGCACATTATTGGAGTTTACGCCTCATGAATCCATTTTCAATTATAAGCCCGGGGTATGAAAATTTACGGGGGTGTAAAATCAAACTTTCTCTGTTACTTTACGTTATGTTTACGCTATAGTAACACTTATGTTTCCATGGTAACACTTTTCGTTCGTAAGGAGTAAACTCCAGTCGTGTGTCATAGCTTTATATATCTTTTTTCATAGCTTAAGTCGCTACATGTCAATGTCATTTCAAACGCTTCTATTGGTGGGTTTGACACACATCTGTAGCACATCACTGGTGGAAACGTAACCTTAGTCCAGCACTGCCAGCAAATGGTTGCGGCCGCTTCGAGTGTTCATCTGCAGTTGAACAGGGATGATGACAACTCAACCGAATCGGCAACTCTTTATCGAACTTAAAAACGCGTTTCTAGTATGGAAGTTTGTATGAAAAACATAGTTGTGACGTCATCAAATTTCAACGCACTTTTTATCTTTAATGTATAGTTTAAAATGGTATTCAAACTTAAAAGTAACCGAGGGTATGAATTTTTGGTGTTTTGGTAGACCCTCTATTTAATAATGAGTAAGAATTTATTTATTTTTGACATAGGCATCATCCCTAACGTCAACTGCTAAAGCTGCTATAATGGTACAGTACTCGTACATACAAATGTCGCATTGCTTTATCAAGATAGATGTTCACAACGCATTTAACACAACGACGTATGTCCCGACTCCTTTCGGATACGATTAACGCCTTTACGGTATTTGTTATAAAGGTGTTAATGCTAAACCGCAAGAAGAAGACGTTAAGATACGAAGTGCGCCTCGCATTCGGAACTATTATCATAGCTTGGCAAACTTATCTGTACGTTTGGTGGAGGCGCCACTGTCTATTAAAAGATCAATAATTTAGGATAAACACAGAGATTCTGTTAGCTCCGAGTTTTGCTACACGTAAGTGCATGTGGTACTTCGTAGTAGTGATTGTGTACATACATACGGGTGCAAAGCCAAGTGTTTGGGTACCATACAGGCTGTAATAATCCCTACCAATATTATATATACTAATATTATTATAACAATTGGCGTGATTTTTTGCATGGGTATAATTCAAGACCTGGAGAGTGGCAAAGGCTACTTTTTATCCCGGAAAATCAAAATGACCCGGGATTTAAAAAATATTTCATCCACGCGGACAAAGTCGCGGGCATCGTCTAGGCATCTATAAGTAACTCCGGTCGCTTACATCGTGTCTGTCTGTCTATTCCATCGTATCTCCGTACTTGTTCGTGGATGTACCCGTCTGAGCTCCGGGCTTCGCTCTCGCGATTGGTGGGATGGTGCTCGGTTCGATTCTGGAATTTAAAGAAGTTATCATCAAATAATCAAATCAATCAAATAAATATTATAAATGCGAAAGATTGCATAGATGTATGGATGGATGTTTGTTACTCAATCACGCCCAAACGGCTGAACGGATCTGGATGAAATTTTGCACAGAGATAGATTAGTCTGGAATAGCACATAGGCTATACTTTTTATTCCGGAAAATTAAAGTTTCCGCGGGAACCGAATAAGGTCAATCCACGCGGACAAAGTCGCGGGCATCAGCTGGTGTTATATAGACAATGCAATGCAACAAGCATGTTGATTTTATTGTAATATCAGCCTTATTTCGTACATGCATCCACAGTTAGCGCTCCAAGCGAAAACGTCGTGAAACTAAAATCGGTGGGACAGATTTTGTGACTAAGTCGAACTCAAATTTTTTTCAAATTCAAGCTAATTAGAGTGTCTTCGACACGAAAGTGCGTATGTCTGTCTTCTACGCTTTCACGGCCCATATTTTCAACAGATTTTGTATGAAATTTTGTACAGGAATTAAAGAGTTCCCACGGTAATCAAAAGACCTTAATCCACGCGGACGAAGTCGCAGGCATCATCTAGTTCAGGGTAGGCGAACCTTTATGTATCAACGTGCCATTTTTTCTAAAGAAATGTTTAATGAGGTCATAGACGTGCAATCAAATAATTTTGATTTTGAGATTATTGGGAAAATAATAATAATAAATACTATAAACTCAAAACTCTATATTTACTACAAAAAAATAAATTTTGAAATGTCTCAATTATACGCGTAATTAGAATTATAGTAAAATTAGTCTGATTTCTGTTGTTGCAGATTACGTGACAAATTACGTTATTTGTCACGTAATCTGCAATAGTAACAAAAGTATTAGGGTTGTAAGATGTCACTTTTAGCAGAATGCATGTTGAACTGCAGTCATCTGTCAAACGGTTTCTAACGTTCGCTCGTCATATAAAACCTACTTCACACTTTTTTTTCTTAGTGCACAATGAATTTCGTGATCGGTGACGTGCCCAAAATGTTGTGTCGCATGCCATTGGTTCGCCATCCCTGATCTAGTAGCTACTGAGCCCATTGTCCTAGGTGAGTGACAGAAGCGACGCCATAGAATATGACATACGTATCTATAGTCCTACAAACTTAACTGGCCCGGTGGCCAAAATTGGAATCAAATCAAATCAAATATTTTTTATTCAAATAAACTTTTACAAGTACTTTTGAATCGTCAAGTAACTAACTTCTATGCCTGTTTCGTTTTTGTTTTATTTTTCATATACACCTAGGACAACGGGGATAGTTTTTTTTTTGGGCTAAACACTCACTTGTATGGATCCTGCCTCGCTTCGGTGTACTCGCCGCGGTTCTTGCGCCGCAGCTCGTCATACGACAGCACAGGTCGCGCCGGGCTGCCCTCGGGCAGCGTCGGCCCCGCACCTGCAACCAGACCAAAACTCCTTTAAAATCAAGCAACACACGAAATAACCTGACGCGTTACGTTTGTTGTATCTTACATTAAGATAAAATTGTGATACTCACCTTCTAGGCTTATTAAATTAGCGATTCATAATGTTCATAAGTGGGGGTGAGGCGGGGGGGGGGGGGGGGGGGCAGGGGGTTCACGAATCTAACATAAAAATTTTAATTCTAAAACACGAAACACGAACGTCAACCATAATGACACACGAAGAAACAATATCGCTTGAAGCGTCGGCAGTATGGGCTACAACGCTGTTTCTGTAATAAACTCCCACCATTCAAGCACCTTTAGACCATAAAACCCTTCGATCACGGAAAAAAATTTCTGTGATCGAAGATAAAACCCCAGTCTGTTTGTTCTTTGAACCAAGACTATGAGTGCGGAACTATAATTAACAATTTTTTCCCTACACTTGTGCTGTGCTACCTTGCTTCTTATCGAATTTCTATCATTCACAGTATCTTTTGATTGAGTTGACTTAGAAGCTTGATTTTATTACAGCTCCAATGGACCGTAGACCTAAGTATTCAGTAGTAGTAGTAGTAGTATTAATTTCAACTCGATACCCCCACGCGTTCCCGAGAATAAGGTGGTTGACAGACAGACAACAAAGTGATCCTATAAGGGCTCCGTTTCTCCTCATGAGGTACGGTACAGTACTTACCGGACTCTTGTCCGGCCCGGTAGTGGTCGTCGCCGAACAGCGGCCGGTCTGTGTCCAGGTCGAGCGAGCTGCCGGGCCCCGCGTCAGAGTATACGTCGTCGGATGCCGCGCCGAACATTGTGGGCGTGCGCTTTGGTGGGAAGCTGGGGAGGACCACGTTAACTTCATGAAAAAACGGTTAATTTCATGAAAACAGTGTTAGTTTCGGGCTAGTACGAAGCGATTTGCTTCCTCGTTTCTAATTCGAACCGCTAGGATATGGAATGCCCTTCCGGCTTCCGTTTTCCCCTCCTCTTTTAATATAGGAATCAAATCAAGAGTGAATAGGCATCTTCTAGGCAAGCGCGCTCCACCTTAGGCTGCATCACCACTTGCATGCAAGTCTGATTGCAGCCAAGCGCTAGCTTATATAATTTAAAAAAACACAGTATTTATTTCTATATTTCAAACCGAAACATGTCAAAAATTGTTAAACCGAAAAGAATTAAATCAGCATCTTTTGACTATAATATAGTGCAGCCTCGAGAGTGTAATGTGTACCTATAATATGTATTTTAATTAACAGTCTAAGCAAAGAATATAGAATCATATGAATGAAATATTAGTAATATAGATTTAAAAAAATGATTTTACTTATTAACATTCAGCGATCAAATCAGATAGTGGAGATCCGCAGGCGAACCAGAGTAACCGACATAGGTCGAAGAGTCGCCAAGCTCAAGTGGCAATGGGGCACATTGTTCGTAGAACCGATTGGCGACCTCACACCGGGTGAGCAGCGTTGGAGCGTAGGAGACAGCAGTCTATAGGTTGGGACGACGACGATGTATGTTGCATATTAACTGGTTTAACCGCTAATGTTCAGAACGTAGACTGAGACATTTTTTTTATAGAATTTATTTTACGGCCCTGGATACAAATCCTTTAAGGCCTTTCTAAAAAATACAAAATATTGCTTAAATAAAGGCTTAAATCTACTTATATTATTAAAACTTCATGAATGAATCGTAATATTCAAATTCAAATGTTTTCATATTCCGAATAATATAGAGTCCCACAAACATATCTAACCCGCTGACAGCGTCGCTAGTAGATATGAAAAATAAAATTTTAAAAAACCGTAATAGGCATAAATATTATGCCTATTACGGTTCCAATGTTGGCCACCGGATCAGCCAAGTTTGATGAACTATACTTTAACAAGAATTGTTTCTGAATTGTCATTGGAATCTACCACTAGCATTCGTTTGGATTGGAATCAACGGCGGACCAGGGGGGGGGGGGGTTCATGGGGGTCATGACCACCCCCCTGAGCTGGTTCCAGGACTTAGATGGACCACTAATTGAACATAATGATTTTATTTATATATTTTGTCACCATACAGATTTTAATATTTTATGTAACTACATACCTTTAATATTTAATTAATTTAATATAATAACTTTGTATGATGGCAAACGTTTGGGAACGAACGCTGCGTGACTTATGTACCTACTAAGGGGCTAAGTCAGGCATAATTCAGTCATCAACTCCAGAAAGATACGCGATTAAAAAATACTAACAAAAAACAGTATTTAAATGAAATTTTAAATCAAACTCAGAATGAAGAAATACTCGAAGTTCGCTCCAGATAAGGTGTATTTGAATAAAATTAAAACAATTGCATAAAATGTGATGTTCAGTTGTTTTCTTAATTTGAAAATATTTCTTTTTAAATTAAATGACGTATAAACCAGCCAGCAACCTTATATGATACAGATATCAAACCTTTTTTTTATGTTCCGCTAAATATGCCGGCGAGTTTATTATCTAATATTACCGTGACTGTGTTGAATGTCGTATTTATTGTCTCTCTTTCTGTCATTGGGTCAGGGTAGCACCTATTAAGCTTACTGACCTAACCTAAAATCTTAGATTAATTCACACAATGGGGCTGATTCTGTATAATACAATCTCTAAACTAAACTAAAATGGCAGCTTTAAATCTAGTTCTGTCCCTTTCTGTAGGAAGTATTACGAAAGGGTTAGCAATATTTGTAATGCTCTAATTTTAGTTTAGTTTAGAGATTGTGCACTACACAATCAGCCCCAATGAATAATCAAGTGTATCGTCGTGACCATACTGATTTTAACTTATGTCGTACTTTTTACTTGTATCTATTGTTATCAAAATTAAATTATAAGTTCTTGACTTGACCACGAATATGTGACCCCCTCCTGGCGCCAAAGCTGGATCCGCCCTTGATTGGAATGCTATTCCTACTTAGAACCAAGACATTCAATATGAATTTGCTTTACATCCTCAATACAAGTAATACATACACACACACACAAGTTCAATGAACACATTTGCTAAAAGTTGGCACTGATTGTAGATTAACACAAAGAAAAAGAAAATGGCAGTCATAGGGACTGCCAAAGGGAGTGAAAACGAATAATTAAAATAATTAAAAAAAATATTTCAAATACTTGAAATATAAACCTTAAAACTTTTTTTTTTTCTGTGCAAAATACTGCGATCAGTCTTCTGACTATGAGCAGATGTGTTGTAGGTTTTGTGACTTTTTATGACTTTTGACAGTAGACTAAGCCTGGATTAAGATCTATCCAGGTCTAAAATGTGTTTCCTTTTTAGGCGCCTGAGACAGTCTGGAACAGTGAGTTGGACTGCCAGCTGATTGGGATGATGCTGTAGTCGCAACTTGTATTTGGCGCTACAGAGCTGTATTTCTTCTTTCACTGTTTTAATATTCAGATGTTCATGAAGTTCACTGTTCTTTATAAACAGGGGGCATTGGCTAATTGCTTTAGTATTGAGTCTTCGGCTCTTTGTATTATTTTTATGTTGGAGTCACTAGCAGAGCCCCAGAGTTGTAATCCATATGTCCAAATCGGTTTAAGTGCTGCCTTATATATAAGAAGTTTGTTGTCAGTTGACAGCTTAGAGTTTCTAGCGAGTAACCAGTACAATCCACGATATTTTAGGTTAATTTCTTCCTTTTTTGCTTGGATGTGTTGTCTCCAGGTCAGTCGTCGGTCGAGGTGCATGCCCAGGTATCTAACACAATTAGTGTGGAGCAATTGAGTGCCACCGAGTTTAACTGGTGGGCAGTCACCTGTTCTAAGAGTGAAAGTTATGTGTAATGACTTTGATGAGTTAGCTGTAATTCTTAACCTTTCCATCCAACCTTAAAACTAAGGCATTAAAGTATAATTACGAATGTACTATATTTATATTTAAGAGCTTTTGTCTTCGTAATAACGCGAGGTGTCGGTCACACGTTTCCACATTTTTACCCCCTACCAAAAAGTGCTCAACAATAGGGAAGTTTTCAATTCAACAAGTAATACATACCTAGACCTTCCTTCCTTCTTCTCCCTAAGGAGCTGGCCTATGTAGCTGCCGGGCAGTGCCATGAGCTTCTCTGCACACGCCTGCTGATAGGACAGCTTCCCAAGGAAGTAACCCACTATCACTGCCAATGTCACTTTGGGGAATGCACCAAAACGAGGGTTCGGTTTCAAGTGACCTGAAACAAGAGGAGTTTTAAACTGAATTCAAAACAAGTCCTCATTTCAACCAGTCACCTCACTGGGCACTGTGGCCTGTGGGACACTAATGTTACTGCTCTGCACTAATGCACAAACGTAGCCTTGCCTGACAGCAAGTGATATTTATTGGTGAACTATATAAATGGCAATCACAATCCCCACCCCGATGATGGTATGTGATGATGTGATGATGGTGGGATCGTGGTGGTCCCGAGTTCGAGGCCCGGGTCGGGCCATAATTGAGTATTGGGTTTTTCTGACCAGAAATTCTCAGTACTAGCCCGGAGTTAGGAAGTTGGCGGTGTGTCACCCCTGTGCTTCGGACAGCACGTTAAGCCATCAGTCCTGGTTATTATCACTAACATGATAATAGTCGTTAAAGCCGCCAACCCGCATTGAAGCAGCGTGGTGGGTCTAAGCTCCAATTCCCTCTCTCCTATGAGAGTGGAGGTCTGTGCCCAGCAGTGGGACGTTAATGGGCTGTAGTGTGTGTGTGATTACAATAGATTGGCAACGGTCAATCAAAGTGATACTGAGTGTCTCTTGAGCCCTTTCGCCTGCCTCTCCAAGAAGAACATACTTTTTGAAAGTCAAAATAGTGAGGTAGGTAGAGTCTGTTCAATAAGTCAGTTATCAAAGTTGACAAAATTTTAAATCGCATTTTGATGACACTAATGATTATTGCTGTCAAGAACTTTTGAAGAATTGGAATGTTTCTCACATTTGTTTGATTCATCGATTGATTCTTTACGAACTATTTTTCAATTACCTTGTAAACCGACTTATTTAACAGACCCTTTTTTTTGTGAGATAGGCTTGCAGTTGACAACAATCATGCTTAGTGCAAAGCAATGATGAGGTCTAGGTTGGAACGCGCTTGCCTAGAAGATAGGTTCTATTAGGGTTATATTGATATTAATTACTGTGTCAGCTTTATGTAATTATATATTATAATATTATAAGGGTCCCAAGCTCTGGCCTGTGGAGAGCAATTTGAAAATCATACTATAACTATAATTTATAAATTATTTTGAATGATACTGCCACAAAATGTTTTTTGTTTCAAAGTTTACTAAAGAATTTTAATTTAAAGGGGGGACAAGTGGCCAAATTTGGAGATTCAAATTTGGCCTTTTCGTTTCCTCCATGCCTAGGAGAGCACGTTAAGCCATCGGGCCCGGTTACCAACATCTGATAATAATCGTTACAAACCTAAAAGTTTAAATGCTCTTAGTTGAGTCATATGCGGAAGGATGTGGGAACCCACCGCATTATTATAACTCCTAACATTATTTGATTAATCTAAAGGGGTCACGAGTCACGACCCTCAGTAATGAGGAATACGAGGCAGAGAGAGAAAGAATTTTAGTTGTCACACCATGTTGACTCACCTCCTTGGACCCCAAAAAAGGCTGCTAGACCAAACCCAGTGCCCAGCGGCAAAGAGCGCTGATAGAAGCTTTCTGAGTTGCACTCCTTGAGTACCCGCAACTCATCCGGCGAGAACTTGTACTGCGCCTGAATAACCACTCTGTTATACAACTTTACCCGACATTCTAATACTACGATCATTAATGTACAAGAATATTGCAATTATTTATTTAACTATTGCGCATCCTGACTATGGATGTAAGGAAGAAAGCTGATATTACCTACCGAGGTACCTTTGTACCAAATTTTGTCAAAATCGATTGAAAACTTGAAAAGATGGGCCGGGAAAGCGAAGAAGACAGACACACTGTGACACTTTCGCATTTGTAAGTGTTAAAAATACGACCACAAGTCTATAGGGTTTCAAGTAGGTAAGTACATATTTTGAAGCAGAGTATTTTTGTTTGTTTGTTCTGCAATAATAAATGTTGACGTACACTTCCTCACTTAGATTTTGTATGGGACTTATTAATAACTATCTTGTACAATAATAATCGAATAGACCGTACGATGAATTAGCTACCGGAGAAAATCACATAACCTCGCTTACCGGACTTATCCGTGCAGCGCCAGCGGCTGCTCCATCCTCGTATCCGAAAGCATTTGAGTCACTCATTTTAAAGGTTTAGTTCTTATGAGATTACAACAAAATTATTTGATTTGATTTTAATTTTATTTATTTTGTGATGGTAATATGATAGGAAAACACACTTGAGAAATGGCCAATGGGCCTTATTAAGTTATTACGTAAAATGCTACAGCTGCTATCGTAATCACCTCTGATTGGTTAACACTCTTCTGCTATTGCCCAAAATCCAATGACGCATCAAGTACAACATAAATTCAGCCAATCACAATAATTGAGACAATGTTTTAATGACAAGAAACAATTGACAATTTAAAATCTTACCACAGACAATAGTGAAGCAAAATAACGTAACATATACTCTCACTCTCTAGTGTTTTAATTTGAGCTCTAGTGCTTACTACTCTCGATTCTAGGCTTTTTAGCAAATCAAGTTTGCAACTATTATTATGTCTACTAGGTACTATACTATCTCGCTATTGAAATGAAAAGTTGTATATCACACACAAAGATTTTTGTTTCTTGTGCCTATAGATCGCTCACTACACTCAAGATTCTAACTTAGAAAATTACTCGCTACTCTCGTGACTTTTATTCTTTGCTCGCTCATGATTCAAAGTCAAACAAGGCACTCACAACAAAAACGAACTTTGCGATCTTGTTGAAAATAGTTATTATTATAAGGAATATTTAGGAACCAATTGGGACAGGAAGGTCTAAAAATTGACGGCGAATATTTATGTCGGATCTTGGTATCATGATAGAGTACGAATTGGAGAGCAAAAAATCTGGCTTATCTCTGAACTCATCTAAAACTAAAATTCTAACTAACTAATGCTGAGGAGAAAGAAGTTAGAGTAGGAGAGGAGAGTATAGAGTAGGTACGTAAAAGATTATGTGTAGATACATTGGCCAATCCGTTTCCTTTGAGAATTTCGCCTCGCCTCCGAGAGACTCGCCATCGCGTGGAAAATATATTGGAGTTTCAATGAAGTAATGAAGAGCAAGGAAATATGCATAAAAATAAAAAAGAAACTCTACAAAGTTGTAATATTGCCTTGTTTAATGTATGGGTGAACTTGGTCATTGAGGAAAGAAGAGGAAGACAAACTGGCTATCTGCCAAAGAAAGATGGAACGGAGCATGATAAGCCTAAGGATTAAAGATAGAGTAGGTAAGCATTAAAAAGATTCGAAAAATAACAAAACTAACAGATAATATTATAATCAAAAGAGTTACTTAGAATATTAAAATGGAAATGGGCAGGACATGTTTGCATATCGGATAAGACGAGATGGACAAAAAAGTGACGGAATGGATACCAAGAGATTTATGAAAAGACAAAGAGGACGACAAAGGAAAAAATGGCGCGATATCTTCTCAGAGAGGTGTGGGCCAGACTGGATGAGACAAGCACGTAACAGAAAGCTATGGTGAGATTTGGGGGAGGCCTACGCCGTAGGGGCGACTTTTACGTACATGCATGTAAATTTGACAAATTTTAAGCTAATTTTACTGTACTAGTAATTCTATTCTAATAATTGAAATTAATGTAAATCTTAATATTTAACCATAAATTTTGTAATTAACTAATATGATAATTATAACGTAAGAGTGAATATAGGCTTTTTTATTTTTTATAACTATTTTTATGCTATTTTTGAAGTCCGTGAGTATAATTTCTTTTGTTTTTATATGGAAGAATAATTATTCTTTATATTATCGAGGTAAGTAGAAATAGTTCCCATTATAAAGTATTTTGTATAAGGAATATTTTTTTAACATTTAAGTATTTATTGGGCATATCTATACAAACACATTACTTAATCAAAAATCATTTCTTGGGCTTTGGATTTCTATCATCGAAATGTTTCCTCATGGTGTTTCCTAAATGACTACTTTTGGGTAGTTCTCGCAATTTGATTTCGCATTCAGAAATGTAGGACAACCGTCCAACACAGTGGCCGATGAATGCAGCGATCATCAGTTTCGGGAATACGCCGAAATGTGGATGTCTTCTTAAGCACCCTAAAACAAAAAGTTCACAGAAGTAAGTAATGGAGAAATAATATTAGGCAATTTAAAATCTTTTTTAATCAATGAAAATACCTACTGAAAATGAACACTTCGGAATATTTCGGATGTCTACCTTTGATAAAAATAAAATAAACAGAACAAGAAAGAAAAATCTTGAAGAGGACAACATTTTTAAAAAACCAAAGGAAAAATACTGTATTAAAACAAAATTCTTCTTCAAAATCCTTGCTAAATTCTTACTTCTATGAACTTGTCTTGTTTGTGCCTACCTGATTTTTTTCTTTTGTGGTGATATTCCACCGATCTCCCGTAAGTACTCTTGACGACCTCCGTGGCGCTGTGTGTAGCGCTGTTGTCTTAACGTGCGGAGGTCCCGGGTTCGATCCCCAGCAGGGTCAATTTGGGAATTTGTAATTTCTGAATTTTCCCTGGTCTGGCCTGGTGGGAGGCTTCGGCCGTGGGTAGTGTACCACCCAGTGTAAGTGAGAGCACCAAACCGCGTGCTGAAAGGCATACCTACAGTGCTGGTAGAAACTCCCCCAGTCGCGTTCTTCCGGCGTTGACCCATTATTACTTCTTTATCCATCTTTGTAGCTCTTACCGTATTGTATACTAGTGTAAGCGAGAGCGATAAGCAGCTGATAGACAGGCAGCACTGGTAGAAGTGGACTGGTGAAGATCACCTTGTAACACTCTTCCAGCGCTTTGTAAGTTTACTTCTATAAGTACTCATCTTTGTTGCTCTTACCGTATTGTATTCCGGCGTAGGTGAGAGCGGCGAACAATGTACTGAAAGGCAGGCAGCGCTGGTAAAAGCTCTCCTTGTCGCACTCTTCCAGCGCTTTGATTTCATCTGGCGAGAACTCGTAGTAACGCTAGAAAAGGGCACCAAACAATTAAAAGGAACCAGTTTTACCCCCTCAAGAAGTTGCTACGTTAATAGATTTTTGTTCCTTGCTACATTCCGATTAAATCCTTGTTGCAAGAGCGATCTGGTGGAGAGCTTATGAGGCCAGACGAGCATAATTTTTTGAGATGGTGGCCATGTATTTGTACTTTGAGAAGAAAAATTCTAAATCACTCACTGGCTACTGACTGACTCGCAGTTTTTTTTTCGAACTTCCTACGGGGAGCTAAGTCGCGGACGGTCTCTAGCTTTGGTACATCGCAGTCTGTACTCTCTACGTGACTGTATTATTTATAGTTATATCAATTCACGAATACAAGCTCAACTACACATTTTTTATAAATTCATGTGTTTTATGGTCGCTAAATTAGATTCATACGAGTACTTCCCTATATTATAACCACATTATAACCTTAGATCGCCCGAATATGGTGTTTCCTGCTGGAAGCGCTTCCGGAAGGACTGGTTTTCGTCCCGCCGGAAGACTGCCGCGCGTCCTGCTGGAAGGACGCGATTTGTATGAAATTTTATCTGGTCCTTCCGGCAGTACCGTGACCTTGAACTTATACTTACGCTAGCCAAAAGTAAGAAACATTTATTCAGTGAGTAGGTATTTACTTAAAATAAAAGTGAGTCGTTAAAGAAAAGTTTTTGTACTATGATTTTCGTCTTGTAACTGTAATTCGAACGACGACGCTCGACGAAGAGGACGAATCTTCCCGCTCGGCATCATCATCTTCATCCTATATCCGAATCCTATCTTCGCATCCTAAAAACATAGCAATATTGGAGCGTTTTATAAAAAAGGTTAAAAGAATAAAGATAGGTTTTTAATTTGCAATAAAATATTGAAATTAAAAACCTATCTTTATTCATTTAACCTTAACAATTATTATGGTTTAAAAGTTGCTATATAAGTAATAAACAAAATGATAAGCCAAAACAAAACTTACCATACTCGGGATTTGCAGGATTTAATAATTTAAAAGGTATTATTGAGCCCATCAATATCCCATCGCACGCGTACTTTACTTTTGGTCCAAATCTCTGACCACAACTCCAAATATTAATTTTCACGAAAATGTTGACGACTCCATGCGTTTTTTGTACCCGTCGGTCGCGAATGCGCGCGAGTTGTAATAAGTAGCCGATTTTTGCACTAGGTATATTGTAAAAAAAGCAGAAATAAGCTATTTTTCATCTAAATTTGAACTTTGTACGATATACCATTACGGTATCGTGATCGAAAAAAGTTGCGTCCTTCCGGAAGGACAGAGTCCTGCTAGCAGGGCGCCGGGCGATCTAAGGATAAACAAACTTTTGCCCGCGGCTTCACTCACGTTATGTTCGATTGTCGTACATAAACCCTTATTTTACCCCCTTAAGGATTGAATTTTCAAAAATCCTTTCTTAGCGTATGTCTATGTGATAATAGTTATCAGCATGCCAAACAGCTGCCGATCCGTCTAGTGGTTTGAGCTGTGCGTTGATGGATCAGTCAGTCAGTCAGTCACCTTTTCCATGCAAGGATTTCCACTTGCCGCGGTCTTGCGCCGCCTGAATCCAGCGGCTCCCTGCGACAGGCGACTAGTCTGATGTCGTCCGTCGACCGAGTAGGGGGTCTGCCAACGCTGCGTTTCCCAGTGCGAAGTCGCCATTTCAGCACTTTGGGACCCCAACGTCTGTCGGTTCTTCTAACTACGAGTATGTACCCCGCCCATTGCCACTTCAGCTTTGCAACACGTCGAACAATGTCGCTTACTTTCGTTCATCTGCGGATCTCCTCATTCCTGATTAAATTATCGCCCAAGCATGCATTGCATGCTAAATGGTACCACTATCCTAATGGAGCGGGGCGCGTCTTTGTGAACTGACCTCTGATCTATAGAAATTAAAGGTATGGAATCGACATACTAGCGGATGGGTGACATTACGGATCGGAGGACAGGTCCATTTCAGTTCCGATTCTTCGGTCTTGCAAATCACCTCCCCGTCTTCATTTTTTTTCGGTTCAACCATTACGGTTCAACTTTGTACGTTTAGGGGTAGGTTAAGGGTAAGTCAGGGGTGCAGGGTAGGAAAGGTTTAGTTTTCTGCATTATAATCACTAATACTTTGAAACAACATTGAAAAGGTTAAAAATTATGCAGAAGTTGCATTGTGGCGGATTTTGACACTGTCAAAAAATACAAACAACTTTTTCAAGACTTTTTCATGTTTTGCGGTTTTACTTCGACCCATAACCGAATCCGCCTGGTTCGACCTTTTTCTAGAATTGGAATGAGTTCGACCAAGGTTCGACTCTCTCAAAAATCTCAGCAGCCCATAACTACCTACCTATTATAAACTTCATTCATATTTACACAAACATAGTAATTACCCAGGCAAAGGTTGCAGGCACTTTAAAAAAACATACTTAAATATATAATATCGTATCGTATCGTTTACTTACTTAATTCTATTTAAAACTCGACCTCATTAGGGACCCAATATATAATTGAAAAAAAAAACACCAATCAACGTCACAACGAAATACGCAATGAAACTGTAAATGTCAAATTCGTAGTCAACCCTCGGAATAATGTCGTTATTTTTATGTTTATCAAGCGCCCATTTAACTTGATGTTAAATTGTGGTACCCTCAGAACATGAGCCTTGTTTTGATTGTGCTTTTAGTGTCTGCAGTGGCGCTGGCTGGAGCGGATCGGTACGGTGACTACGCGGGAGTGAGTATGCCGCAGTACAGCATGGAAGAAGGGAGCCGGGATGCTGTACCGCCAGTTGAGGATTACCTCGAACGGTCGCCAGATGCACCGATCCCGTTTGATTATAAGTACGAAGAAGATTTACGAGGTTAGAATTGCAACAGACAGCAAAAAAAACCAGACTATTCCAATAGACTCACACTACGATATCAACTCTAACACAAACTCATGATAAAGAATCACACCGTTTAGTCCCACATAATATTATCCTCTAAACAAAATAGTTACGAACTCAGTTTGCCAAATAGAGAATTGTCATTATAGTAAGGCTACCACTACAGCCTAATAACGTCCCACCAGACAGGGGGAATTAGAGCTTGGACCCACCACGTTGCTCCAATGCGGGTTGGCGGGCTTTAACGACTATTATCATACTAGTAATAATAGGAAGGCCAATCGAATTTAAAATGATAAACGTTATATATGTCACCGTAAGATTGTAAAATCCGTTAGATTAATCTAACGGTTACTATCCCGCGAGATTATAAACTGTCGAAAGATTGTGAACCGTTCAATGTTCTGAGTATTAATTTATGAAATATTTATTGTTTTTACGTTTTCTTGTCTCTTTCTTGTACAGTTCGCGCGCGAGTTGAATGCAGAGTAAGTGTATGGTGACCCATACATTTACTCTGCATTCAACTCGCGCGCGAACTATAGGTTAGGTTAGGGTTTGAATACATGAATACTCAGGTAGTGCCCGGCCGCAGGCCGGACACTTAGGTTCTATCGGGTTAATATACCTAATATATTACAATTTACCGAAAAATAACGCGTTAAATTGTAAGCAGTATGTTACGGTTCACAATCTGTCGACAGTTTATAATCTATCGAGATAAAAAACGTTATATTATAATCTAACGGTTTTTACAATCTTACGGTGACATATACACTCCGTCTTCTAATACTGTTTCAAGGAATTTTCCACAGGAATTATAATTTTAAATATTGATTTTAGATAAAGGAAATAAGTTACTGATCAAAACAGAAGACGAAAACTGGCACAACCAAAGTAAAAAAATCAAACAACCTCCAAACATCCCTGATGATGATGAACGACAAAAACATGAAGTGGTAAAAGCTCCAAAATCTGTTGTGAGTCGCAAAAACAGAAGACACCGAACTCGTATCAAAAATAAAGATTTAGATAGAGAAGAAATAAGCTATAGACAAAAAGCAGCTTCAAAAGTTCGAAGTCGAAAAATCGATAAAGATGCTGTGGATGTCAGAAATTATTATTATGCAAATAAGGGTCGTAAGCGAGAAGATAATAGTATAGAGTCTGATGACATTAATTTTAGAGAAACCACAGAGAAAATAATAAGAAGAAAGCCACGTGACAAAAGGATAAACCTAAGAAGGATGGACGTGGATGATGAAGATGATGATGAAGATTTGAAAACCTTAGAAAGGGATGATATAAAACATTTCGCAAGGGATGAAGATGTTGAATATCCAGATAATCCGAGGACAAATTCCCGGCGATTCATGATCGCAAGGCCTCCTGAGCCTGTTCCTGAAAAGACGAAAATGAGAAATAAAAACTACCCAGAGTATGATGATGATTATTATGACATGAAGAGGGTGAAGGATATGAAAAATAAATTGCCTGACCTGCTACACCGCAGAACACAAGGTACGAATATAGGTATTGACTTTCCTTAACTTTGTTGTTTTCGTTTCTGCTTGTTTCAGTAGGTCATATTAATCAAGTTTTTCTAAATAATTTCCTTAAAAATTCCACATATAAGTTTAATAAAAATGTAATACATCTAATACTTTTAATTAAAAAGTTTATCAAAGTGTTTGTAAGCCTGACCACTAAATACAGACAAGTTATCTAAAATATGGAGCATAATTTTTTAATCGGCCATAAACGCGTAGATGTGTAAGGTGATCTTTAAAATTATAGCTACGTTATTGCTTTTTTAGTAAAATATACGCGAGTAAATTTGGTTGCAAACTCGAAGTTGACGTATCAAGACCAAAATTTAACAATAGGTTTGTGTGTGCCCAGCAAGCACCGAGGAGACGCCGAGGACCCGCCCCGTGCAAGACTTCACTCATCGTCGCGCCAACCTACCGGAAACTACTACAGAAACCACTACCAGAAGCACCACCGCCACAAAAACAACAATTGTTACTAAAACAGCTGAAGTGACGTCTCTCACTCCTATAAATCATCCTACTAAAAATGTTTCAAACTCGACGGAGTTGTCGTTAGCAGAAAAATCAAGGTTATCAATTCTGAAAAAGGCTCAGAGGAAAGACGACGTGAAAAACGTGACTTGGACAACAAAGCCACCAGTGTTGATGCAAGTGACGCGACGAATGCAGACCTTGGTAATGGTGGAACCCCCGCACGATGTGCGTTTACGCGCTAGGGAAGTAGTCGACGATTCTCCTGAAAGAATCGCGAGAGCTAAGAAACTGATGCGTCGCAAGTTAGTGGCGGGTGCCCGTAGTATCCACGATCTTACCGATAACTGGGATGAAATGATCTGTGATTACATTGACGTTTCTTTACTAGACGGATCTAACCTCATATGCCTTAATTTTGAACTGCTCATGTTAAGCCTTATATCTTTATACTGTTCATCTATATTCATTTGAATTTTTAAATACCTAGTAATATTTCTGAAGATCATATTCTAAGAGGTTTTACGATTTTAATAAAGGCTTTTTGTGCATAAATCTGCTGTTTGATTTATTGTCTTCGTCTACGAGAACTTGAATTTGCATTTCAAAAGAGATTGTTTGTTTTGTGAAGATGCTGACGACGGAACGTACTTAAAGGAAAGTGAACTGCAGGCCGAGTGGGAGTTTTCTCACTTATTATTCGATCGCGACAAAGTTCAACTACCATTTAGGAATTAATGATCTGAGCTGAGCTTTCTAGATCGCTTGCGTGCTTAAGTGCAGATGGCAAATCTCTGAGGAGATTAGGCGCTCACAGTGGCGAGCATTCGGGCGGGAGTCGGGTTGGGTCGGTATTCAGTTTCTTTTTCTTGACAATGATATAGTAAAACTTGTACAGTTCGCTCGCAAGTTGAATGCAGAGTAAATATATATATGTATACATTTACTCTGCATTCAACTGGCGCGCGAACTATAGCTATCTTATCATCCTGTACAATTATTTACTGTAGGTATAAATCATACCTGAATATATTGGAGGCAAGAATGCAAGCCGTATTACCGCGGTGAACATCCAAGCCGATCCTCAAAGAAATAATTAATACATTGATTAGTGCAACTTTAAAGGTAATCCGCTTCGTGTTGCTCATTACTACGGATCAAGTGCTCATTGCTAAAAGTCATGACCCCTTTCCGTTAGAGACGTCATAATGTTGTAATTGGGTAGTGTAATAAAATTGGGTATTTCACTTTTATTCAAACGTCAAAACGCACGCTTAGTATAGGATTTTATATGAAACTAGCTGATGCCCGCGACTTCGTCCGCGTGGAATAAGTTTTTTTTAATTCCCGCGGGAACTCCTCAATTTTCCGAGATAAAAAGTAGCCTATGCCACTTTCCAGGTCCTCAACTATAACCATGCCAAAAATCACGTCGATCCGTTGCTCCGTTGCATCGTGATTGAAGGACAAACCAATAAACAAACTGACTTTCGCATTTATAATATTAGTATGAAGTATGATAACTTGTGACGTCATCAAAAGTCAAAGCACTTTTTTACTTTAATCGCCAATCGGTAGTTTTAAATTGTTAGGTAATGAACATAAAGCTAACAGGAGTCCTGGATATTAAGTCTTTTGGCAGGTCCTTCTATAATCACTAACAAAACATTTATTTTTGAAATAGCCCAATAGGCAATATCCCATTTCTGTTGTACATTGCATCAGATTTAGACATGATCTCTATTTTAGTATTGCATACAACGGAATTTAAAGCCACATTTTTTGAAGTGAAAACTTCTTTGGGCGGGATGAGCACTTTTTGGTAGGGGGTAAAAATGTAGATTCGCGTGACCGTGACCGACATATAAATATACTACATTCGAAATTAAACTTTAATGCCTTAGTGTTCGTTTTCACTTCTATCGGCAGTCCCTATGACTGCCAATTTTTCTTTTTTTTTTTAAATAACAAATGCGGTGTTTGGTGTTTCCATTTCGCTTAAGGGTATGTCTTTTTCTTATCAAGCCATTGCCCACTACTGAGCACGAGTCTCCTCTCGGAATGAGAGGGGTTTGGCCATAGTCCACCACGCTGGCCAATTGTGGATTGGCAGACCACACACACCTTCGAGAGCATTATGAAGAACACACGGGCATGCTGGTTTCCTCACGATATTTATATTTCGTAAAACGCACATAACTTTAAAAAGTTTGAGGTGCGTGCCGGGGATCGAACCCGCTACCCCGTACAGGAGGTCGGGTGTCTTAACCACTAGGCTAACCGCTTCCTAAGGGTATGTACGCTGTACGATGTAAGGGTACGAACACATTTTATTCCATGTATACGATACCAATTAACTCGTGCTACGGAACCAGTATCGTACAAAGAATATCGGTCATCGAGAAGAATATTGGAATAACGCTCTTCCTACCGAGACTACTCAGCTTCGAATAGTGTATAATATTGAAGGATACTTTCAATATACAAAGTATAACTGATTAAAACCCCTGTTCTATATCATAAATATATACATTAAACTCGACTCTACGATTCCAGCGACCACCACGCCATCAGCAAGCGTCGCCGAAAGAGAACTCAAAGCTCTACTGGGCCACCGACAGCGCAAAGAAGCGCCCTCATCACAACCACCCTCGAAAACCCACCTGCCCGCCACATTCCCCCCTGACGCGGTCAACATCGCCATCAACGACGAGTGGCTTCATTTCATAGGTGCCAATAACGCAAGAAAACCGCCATCTATATTGTATCTAAATGTTCTAACTTTAATATACTGCTTACAATATTATAGATAGATATTTTATTTCGGGCCTTGCCATCCATGATCGGCCTAGTCACATTCGGTGGTATCTATAGTCCGGGTCACAAAAGCATTCATAGTGGTCGCATTTACAATAGGCATGATGACAGTAACCAAGAATCAATGAAATAATGAATTTATCTAATGAAATAGGATTCATGGATTATAAAAAAAACGTATTTATTTTTCTATTTCGAGTGAGATTGCTATTTATTTTGATAAAATAAAATTATAAAATCCGCCATATTGGTTAAAACACCAAGAAGCTAATGACGTCACAATAGTTTGTTTTCGAGCTTTGACAACTCAGTTTGACAATCACACTATTGCTTACTGCACACTGCACAGAGTACATTGGTAAAAATAATAGTGACGTCACAAACGACGCCGTGACACCGGGGAGCGTTTTGGCGTGAATTTTAAAATTTAAATTTCAAATGCCAATATTATCTACCAAACCTTATTTTTCTGCTGAAATAAGATATTTTTTCGAAATAGTAGATACTTCCGAACATAATCTGTCCAATTTTCAAAATCAGTCATCATGCCTATTGCCTCGGGAGTCGGGACTTCTTACGAGACACGGAGTAGGTAGGTATAGTTTATTGCGGCTCAACATTTCAAACAATTGAAATGAAAGGGCGAAGGAGGAAGGCACTTCCACTGCATCAGCCAAATTAACTTTATTTCTCGACTGAAGCGGCCCCCCTCTTTGGGGCCTCCCTTATAAGGGCCTCCTATACTAGAGTTGGCATACTCATGATTCGTGTAGCTTATCCGCCAACGCCTGTCATCAACCTCAGAGATTCCTTGATCTATTCTATATCTACTAAAAATATAAAAATGTGAAAGAAATAAAACAAAAATTTTATTAATTTATGAAATAGAGATGTTTGTTGATAAATTAGAAAGCCGCTACATAATATATCCAGTCACGCAACCCTAACGTACAATAGTATATTGTGTGTGGGTGAAACAAGACGATTTCAGACGAGGGTGAAGGTGCCTGCCTGAGCGAAGCGAGGGCTGGCAACACCCGTATACTTACTCTGAGCTTCAAATCAAATAATGTTCATTCAATATAGGTAGGTATACTACACTTATTGACGTCTAGTTATTTATAAAATATAATGGTGATAATAATCAGTAACGGTATCTTAAAACTAAAGCTACGAGGGTTCCAAACGCGCCCTGGCCTGAGAAGAGCCCACAACAAACTCAGCCGGGTTTTTTTTTTCATTATTACTATTTCACAAATCATCTTAACTAAGGAACTATCAGAGCCATTAGAACAAATCATTGCCAAGCTTCCTTGCCATTTAAGTAATCCTTTACATGGTAATAAGATTTTTTAATGAGTTTACGTTTTACATTAACTTTGAACTTATTCAGAGACATCTTCAACATGTCTTCTGGAAGCTTATTGTAGAAGCTGACACTGTTTCCAACAAATGAATTGCTAGTTTTACTAAGCCTAGAAGCAGGCATTACAAATTTATTTTTATTTCTAGTATTGACATTATGGCAATCACTTTTGTTCTTGAATTTATCAATGTGTTTATGCACGTATACTAAATTTTCAAATATATTATATTGGTTGTGCACTGTCATAATATTGATTTCTTTAAATTTATTTATCTCTTAGTGACTCTCTTGGTCCCATATTATATATGACTCGAACAGCCCTCTTCTGCAGCACAAAATCAGAATTAATATCAGCAGCATTACCCCATAATAATATACCATATGACATAATGCTGTGAAAGTAACTAAAATAAACCAATCTCGCCGTTTCTATATCTGTCAACTGGCGAATCTTCTTAACCGCGTATGCAGCAGAAATATGCCTGTTCGATAAGTCATTTATGTGATTGCCCCATTGGAGTTTAGCATCTAACGTAATTCGAGAAAAACAGCGGTATCCACTAAATCTAATTCCTCATGATCAAGTTGTACAGTGGTTTTTACCTGTTTGACATTAGGTAATGTAAATTTGATACACTTTGTCTTTTTTCCATTGAGGAGTATTAGCTTCAAACCACTGTACCACTTTAGTTCACTGTTCACTTTAGAATTGTTTACTTCGTCAAGAGTTGTTTCATAACGATTTATTTTAAACAAAAGTGATGTATCATCAGCAAACAATACCTTATTACCTTACCAATGATTATCCTTGGCAATATAAGGAAGATCGTTAATGTAAATGAGGAATAGAAAAGGCCCTAAAATTGAACCCTGTGGAACCCCCATTTTTACAATCGATCCGGAAGACCGCTTTCCATTGACGTCTTTGTATCCTATTTTATAAGTAGGAATTCATCATATCCAGTGCTACACCCCTAATTCCATAATGGTGCAGTTTTCTGACTAATGTTTCATGATCAACACAATCAAAAGAAAAATAACATAAATCACAGAAAATGCCAAGTGCATCACGTGATTCCGCCCAAGCTTCGAATATATTTTGAATTAACTCAACACCAGCAACGATTGTTGAGCGACCCCGTGTAAATCCAAACTGTTTACTATGTAATAAGTCATTATTACCAAAATGTTTAAGCAATTGAATTAATATTAATTTTTCAAATATTTTACTGAAAGTGGGTAGTACAGATATAGGTCTAAAGTTAGTGGGGTCACTGGTACTACCTGATTTGAATAGAGGTATTATTTTACTATGCTTCATTAAGTCAGGAAACTCCCCACAATCCATACAATTATTAAATATTAATGCTAACTCGGGTGCAACGATATCAATCAATGATTTTACAACGTTAACGGAAATGCCCCACAAATCATTTGTCTTCTTATTGTTAATTAATTTGAATGCTTTAATAACGTCAGAGCAGTTAACGTGACAGAATTTAAAAACGTTATTACATTCAGGCACGTTATCCTCCAGTAAAGTAAGAGCGGCATTTGGTGAGGAGTTCAACGATTCTGTGGTAGAAACAGGAATATCCGTAAAGAAGCCTTCAAAAACAGAAGCAACTTTGGAGTCCGAAGTTACAGGTGTATTACCGACATTAAGTTTAAATTCACGTTAGGTTAGGTTTTTTTACAATTATTTCAAAACATTTTATTTATAGTCACATGAACACAAAACCATTTTAACTAACAAAGGAAGAATGCTTGATAAATCACATAAAACATTCAAAGTACCCGCGTTTGTTTGTGTGCTGTGATAGTATGCATGTTTGTATGTTTATTACCTACCCGTTCACGTCACCATGACTGAATCGATTTGGCTGAAAGGAATGACAATGGAGATAGCTTATTACATTACATTTCTAAATTTTCTCTGGTCTGGCCTGGTAGGAGGCTTCGATCGTGGCTAGTTACCACCCTACCAGCAAAGACCTGCCGCCAAGCGATTTAGCGTTCCGGTACGATACCGTGTAGGAACCCATAAGGGGTAAATAAAATATAAATAAAATAGCTTTTAATTTTTCCTTACATTACATGACATTAACATTCAACATTGCATTTTACATTTTCATTTTTCATTTATACATTTTGTTTTTACATTTTGAATTTATATTTCATAGTCGAAACCCAAACATTTTTGGTAGGTACATAACATGCATAAGTAAGGGGTAGGAATAGGTTTAATGTGGGTCCCCGAGTAAAGTTTGTATAAGGGCCATTCCATCTCCCTTTATCTATTCCGTGGGTTTAATTTAACTGCAGGTTAGCCCACTACCATCTTAGACTGCATCATCACTTACCATCAGGTGAGATCGCAGCCAAGGGTTAACTTGTAGTGGATATAAAAACAAAATTAGGTCAGATTTTGCGCCTACAAAATTCATCCGGTAGTTTGGTACTGCAGCAGAGCTGGGCTAGCTATGAATTTGAAAAATTGGTTGAACATTTTCGAATAGCTCTAATGGATCTATTTACCATTTCTCCAGACCTTTCAGCTCTCGTATTTATTTCGGAACTAATATTTGAAATCCCGCGTGCATACTACCTGCCAAGTTTCGAGAAGGCTGGGAACTATTTTAGATATTATGGAATCGTCGATGTATGGAATACTACACTATTTTTAGCGGAAAAGCAAATTTTTTTTCCAATGTGGATGGAAAAGCAAAATACTGACTGATTGATTGATTGATCTATCAACGCACAGCTGAGCCAATGGACGGATCGAGCTGAAATTCGGCACACAAAAAGCTATAATAATTTAGGCATCCGCTAAGAAAGGATTTTTGAAACTTCAACCCCTAAGGGGTTAAAATTTGTCGAACGAACCAAAAGTGAGCGAAGCCGCGGGCAAAAGCTAGTTAATCAATACTAATATTAAAAATCAAAATGCGAAAGTTTGGATGCATGGATGTTACTCAGTCGCGCCAGAACTACTGAACGGATCGGGATGAAATTTGCCACAGAAACAGATTACTTAGTCTGGAATGACACATGGGCTACTTTTTATCCTGGAAAATTTTAGTTCCCTCGAGAACCAAAGACCTCAATCCACGCGGATGAAGTCGCGGGCATCAGTTAGTAATGGAGGAGGTCCCGGGTTCAATCCCCGACAGGGTCAATTTAAAAATTTATAATTGCTGAATTTTCCCTGGTCTGGCTTGGGAGGCTTCAGCCGTGGCTAGTTACCACCCTACCGGCAAAGACGTGCCGCCAAGCGAATTAGCGTTCCGAAGCGAAACCGAAGGGGTGTGGGTTTAATATAACTGCCATGCTCCTAACAGGTTAGCCCGCTACCATCTTAGACTGCATCATCACTTACCATCAGGTGAGATCGCAGTCAAGGGCTAACTTGTATTTAATTTAAAAAAAACTGGATATAAGGTACATAAAAGTAGCAATACCTATTTTTAAAAAAATCCCGATTCTCGGGAATTCCCGGGAATCGGCCAATTTTATTCCCGTTTCCTTGAGTTTAAAATTTGCCGTTCCCGAGATTTATTTTTAATTTTGATTGAGTGGGATTTTTAAAAAGTTAATTTGTTTAGTTTCACCCAACCTAAGTCCAGTTAATTATAATAGGTTTTGGACTTCGGACATAATATTGTCAATCAAACTTATAATTTTAGAGTACGGAAACAACGTACAAATTTGAAATTTTACATAAATTGGCTAATTTGCGGTTTTGGCTCTTACGAAGTTCTACCATATAGATAATTCTGTATGTAAAGATAAAAAATTGTAATCATGACACCAAAATTCTATGATTTTCTTCGTTTTTTATTTTTGAGTATTTTTCAAACACTGTAAATAATACTATATTATGTCTGCAAAAGACTAGAAGTTGTTTTCAATGATCAATTTCCAACATCTTTTTGCTATTTAAATTTTTGAAATAACATCTGTATTTCTTGTTTCTGACAAAAAATGAATATCAGACTCTTAGTCGGTAAGTACATTGTATATACGTATGATATTGATTTATGCCACAAATATACTTGTAATTAACTCACGTAAGTAGTTTATGTAAATAAGATACTTATGTAACTCTAGATGATGCCCTCGACTTCGTCCACATGGATTAAGATTTTTTGACTCCCGCGGTAACTGTTTAATTTTCCAGGATAATGGTTCCGGGTAGCCTATGTCCTTCTCCGGGATGTAATCTATCTTTGTACCAAATTTCATCAAAATCGGTTGAGTAGTTGGGCCGTACAAGCGTAGCAGACAGACAGACACACTTTCGCATTTATTATATTTTGTATGGATATTAGTATGCTGGGCTAGCTAATGCCCGCGACTTCGTCCGCGTGGTTGAAGTTTTTTTTATTCCCGCGGGAACTCCTTAATTTTTCGGGATAAAAAGTCACTCTCCCTCAACTATACCCACGCCAAAAATAACGTCGAACCATTGCTCCGTTGCGGCGTGATTGACGGGCAATTCAATTAACAATCACACTTTCGCATTTATAATATTAAGTATTAAAATGGATTTGCACACCATATGCGATTTACAATAGGTATTTTGTCAATTACCTACTCATGTAAGAGACTTTGGTAGGTACGTGATTTACTCACTTACGTTATTCTATCAATTTCACAAATTTTGAGTTACCGTGTTTTGTCATCCGAGGGCATCCGTGACATGCTATGACAAGCGCGCGAAAATAATGAAAACCGCGACGGGAGCGCCACCTGGCCGAAGTGGGCATAACTGACGTGAGGGGTGAGGACTGAGGAGAGCCAACCTCTCGATTTGTGTTTTGATTTTAAGAGCTGACAGCGCCTTAATATAACTGCCATGCTCCTAACAGGTTAGCCCGCTACCATCTTAGACTGCATCATCACTTACCATCAGGTGTGATCGCACTCAAGGGCTAGCTTGTAGTGGATTAAAAAAAAGTAATTTATTTTATGATTGATGGCATTAAGCTAGTCGCAGGCGGTAGGTAAGTCATTATTTACTCACTAGTGTGAATAACAAGAATAGGTAAGTGTTCATTAAAAAACCTGCAGCCTGACAACGGAAAAAAGGGACGTTAATGTATGTAACGTCCTTCATATCGATTTCGTTCGTATAAAATGTAGCCGTAATAACGAATCGATTGACACCTCATCAAAATCGGCTTAGTAGTTTAGGTACGGTGGAACATGGCATAAGTACATACATACATGCGTAGGTACATACATAGAATGCTAAAATCATAATCCTTTTGCCTAAGTCGGGTAAAGAAGGACATCCTTGGACAGAACTCTTGGGAGTTTTTCCCCAGTTAGGTATAATAGTATTGAAACACTAGCGGTCGCCCGCGACTTCGTCCGCGTACAATTTCTGATTTCCTATGAGATTATGAAATTTTCCCGCTGCAAAAAATCTATCTAAAGAGGCTTTACATAGCTCATGCAGGTTTTTATTATTTAAAACTTATAACCGAAATGCTGAATTTTCATGTCTCTTTCTACAAAAACATAGGACTTTCATACAAATTTACAACCCCCATTTCACCCTTTGTCGTTTTCATAAAATGGTTTATACAGGTTTATTTTATTTAAAACTAATAACCTTAATCCCGATTTTAAAGACTCGTAGCTTTAGTTTAAGATGTCGTATTGTCGTTATCACCATTATATTGTTAATCGTATATGTTACAAATAACCGAACGTCAATAAGTGTAGTATACCTACCTAAATTGAATAAACGTTCTTTGAGTTTGAGTTTGAGTTTGACTAACTTCAAAAACTTAGAACCTTCACGCAACCTTCCAACCACCAATTCACCCCTTTGGGGTGGATTTTCATAAAACTGCTTATGCAGATTTTTATTAATTTGAACTATTAACATAAATGCCAATTTTAATGTCTTTAACTTCAATAACAAAGGACTTTCATACAAACTTCCAACCCCCATTTCAACCCCTTAGGGGTGAATTTTCTCAAAACCGTTTCATAGCTGATGTCTACATCATAGATGGAACGTACCTTCCAAATTTCAAGTCTTTATGTTTTATAGTTCCTGAGATATCGTGATGATACGTGAGTGACCTTTCACTTTTATACATTTAGATATTTTATAAATATGGCGAAAAAAGTAAAACACATGAAAGTATTTGCCCCCCGATTGTCACGTATGTCTTCCGAACCGGTGGTCTTGAGTCTTGACTTTTCCTATGTGACACAAGTTGTCCTCCGTGAAATAAATAAATCATTTCATTTCATTTAAGTACACGGTACACACGAAAAGTGTTAGCCTCCTCACAGTTAATTCTGGTAAAAATATGCAAAAAGCGAGTCAAAGCGTCTACGTCGTGGGGTGGAGACAACCAGTGCCGGCACCAGTACGTCTCGAGCTAATATTGTCACCATGTCAAGGACATGGTCCGTCATATCATTGTCATCATGTCAAGGACATGATCCGTCATAATCAGCGGGCTTAGAACAGCCCCCGCTGTGGACTGTCTTCCGACGTAGACACGGACTCCCCACGGTGTTTGCCGTGAAACTTCTAATTATACTCAGCGAACAAAAAACTTTAATAGCGCGATATGGAACTATCATTGAAAAATGTGCTTTTTGACAGATTTTCAAAAAAATGAGGAGGATCTCAGTTCGGCGCGTAATTTTTTGATTTTATTTATCTTTTTTATTTAATTTTTTTTCATGTACTTACAACTATTTTTCGATAAATTTATGTACAGGATTAACGTCGGTGAACAGCGCCCCCTATTGTGTAAGGAAAGCGTAATCGAAATCGCCAATAGGCAATAGTATCGCCAATAGGCAATAGTATCGCCAATCGACCTGAGTCTCCCTCTACAAGAATAGCTTTTATAGCTCAGGCTACTTTTGCAAGCTATGTATGGGAACCCTAAAATAAAAAATTTAAAACGTCTCCCCGACCGCAGTTTTTTGTAATTTTTTCAAAAAATATTAGTGCTAGAAAAAAACCATCTTTGGCGAAAATAATTTACATTAAATAATCTACCTTAAGACACTTAAATTATTATGATCGGATTAATAGTTTTGGAAATATGCCGGCTTATTTTGCGTATTTGTTTTTTTTTTTAATTGTGTAAGTTTCTTGTGATTGTAAAGAGTGAAATGTATAAGAGCTAAGAAAAAAACGACAAGAACAAAATGAAAGTTCATGAAATCTTCTACAAAATGCTTTTTATTTCATTTCAATAGACCGAATACTTTCGGAAATAGGACGATCGAAAACGTGCATGACAGAAAAATATTTTGCAATAATTTTGACTTTGTACCTACTCATTCTATTTGATAATGATCGATGCTATAATACACATGATATCTTTATCTACAAAACAACACCACACTTAGTATAGCTATTTATGCAACTGTATCGTAATGAGGGTCATTTTAATTCGAGTGCTGTTTTTTGATACGAGGCTTGCCGAGTATCAAAATAGGATAGTACGAGAATTAAAATGACTAATTACGTACAGTTGCATACAAGATTTTATCTACGACAAGGACGTCTTTATAATTTTTTACTTTTTAAATTAATAAAAAAGCTTGAAATCAATACAAATTTCACAAGTTGCAAAAGTAATCCGTTTACCGCGTAATTTTTCTAATTTTTTTTTAAATATTGGCAGTAAGAGTGGCAGTACCAACCATAGAGTGGGTTGGGTACATAGAGTATAGAGTAGGTGGAGATGAAATATATAATATGTACATATTCAATGACGGGTGCCACCATCCGCCATGATGTAGGTATGGCTCCTCTACATACTAAGAACTCTGTGGTTGGGAAAGTGCCAGAACCCAGAGCCGCTAAGCTATAGGTATCCTATTTATGAAGATAACCATATCGATACAGCTACGACTCATAACGATACAGCTCCCATACAACGAACTGTATCGTTATGAGAAGCAAACACGAAAGAGGGTTCAATTCGATATAGTTGTCAAATTCGAAATTGGAACTTTTCGATGCTGGAGTAGATAAAATAATATATAAATAAATAAAATAGCCTTTATTTACTGGAAATACATTTGAAATTCCTTACTTACTTAAATTCCTTAGGATATTAAAAACATTTTTAAATGCTTTCAAACAAGACAAAAGTTTAAAATTACACATGTACAGCGCCTTAATTAAATTTTAATTGTATAAAAGGAAGAAAGTAAATCCTCATTATTATGTGGCTTATTCTCATTTGTGTATCTCTTATGGAGCATTTGTTATTTAAGATAAGTCAAATATTTATAAAGATAAAACTTTATTTATTAATTTAGAAAAGCAATCTGTACGTTAGTGATCAGAATGTTAATTATTCCATTTTTCTATAGTTTATGTTTCAGGTTATATAATTTACTTGTGCGGAAATTAATTTCATTCTTTTAACCTTCTTATATTTTACCTAATTATTATTATCTTGCGAGAATGGAATAATTTACATCTTAGTTCAACTTATTTTTGGGATCATAAAATATAAAATTCTATTATGTAGGTAGGTAATAGGAACCTAAGTATAGGTAGGTACTATTATTATGAATTGCTTTTGTTTTTGATTTGTATTCTGATTATAAAATTACTTATATCCAAGCATATAACTTTTTTATTAATATTATTGTAATTACAACAATAGTGTACTGGAACAGAAATTTGTAAGGTGCTTTATATAGGTAGTATTCATACATATTTTTTTTCCTTCTTTTAGACAGGATTACTCAAACAATTTTTTGTTCATTTTTTAGTTTTAGAATAGCTTCTTACAAATTTACGTATAAGCCCCATGGCCCAGGTACATGCTCTGACAAAATATATCATAATATTATTTGAATTAGTACTTACTAATAGAACAGCAAGGCCTAATACATATATGAATATTTTAAACGTATCTTCACTTACTATAATTATATACCTATTAAACAAATTTTTAGGTTTCCAGTTCGCCCTTAAGGCGAAGGCCTCCACCAGTGCCTTTCAAGTAATCGCAGTTTGTCCGAAATTTAAACTTATAGTTAATTTAAGCTCTTTTTAACATGCAGCTGGTGGGTTATGGTCTAGTCCTCCCACGGCGACCACCCGGATTGGGAGGCTGGGAGAGGGGCTGTGATGATGTTAGAATTATTCCTGCTATTTGGACTAGCGTTGTTCTTGATATGATGAGTGATTCGCAGATGGTTTATCTTGCAAAACAAAGTACTTGTTGTCGAATTTACTTTTCTTTGTAGATTTTTTTACAGAATTTTCTTTTGAATTCGGTGGAGTTGATAGATTTCTTTTATTAGTATTTATTTCTTTATTTTTAGGCATAAACTTATTTTCCTTGTTTTCTAGAAAGACTACTTTATCATATTTCAGAACACATTTCTTCCCTTGTTTTCTTTGTTCATAGATATTCTTCATTAATTCCCTCCTTTTTTCTACAATTTCCTTTGGATAATCTTCTTGTATATAATAATTTGTATTTCTTAAAAAATGACTGTTTTTCATCAATTCAATTTTTTTGCCAACTGTAGTTAAAGTTACTACTACTGGTCTCAGTTTATTTTTATTCTTGCCTAATCTTCCAACGTACTCGATACAGCCTTTATCGCAATTTATCTTCATATTTTTTGTTATAATATTAAATATATTTTCTTCTAATGTTTGGTAGTTATTTTCGTTTTCTTCAACTCCGAAAAATATGACGTTTTTTCGTTTTAAACATTTTTCAAAATATTTGATGGAATTTTGTTGTTGATTAATTTTGGATTCCAGTTCATTAAATTTTTTCTCAAAAACTTTAAACTTCTCATCTATGGTATTAATTATTGATTTTGGTATGTCTCTGATTTCCTCTTTTTGTATTTCCATTTTTTTCATAATATCTAGGAGCATATTTGTTATGTCTTCCATTATAGATTTTTTTTTTTTTTTTGTTTGTTTAATTAGAAGTTTGTAGTTAACCAGCTTTTAATACTTATATAATAGGTAGAGGAATAATTTATGTGATTATTCTATGTCAGTAATAATAGTACGTATTGTAGGTACTTAGTGCCGGGAATCAAATCTTGATATTACGCCAATGTGACCTTTGCTTATATTCGGGTATCTATTCTTCCATGTGAAATTATTCTTATGTTAGGACATTTCTTCAACGTAGCATAGATTGTTTCTCTCGAACTGCAGCTATAAGAAATTATATTTTTCGTGTACTACCTTCAATTTGTCCCATGAATGTAACTATTGCGTGGATTTTTTGGTATAATATTTCGATTTTTGTGTAGCTGTTGGTATATCACAATAACATAGTTTTTTACACTGTTGTTCACTGTTATTCAAATTCCGTAAATCGTAAAGATGATGACACCATTTGTAAAATAGGTAGGTGCATTGTACACTTCGTATGAACCGGCAATGAAATGAGTTTTTACGTAGTATTAGCTAATGTTTCACGTTAATAACATTTACGCGTACTTATCTCACGGTTATACGTAAATTTATGACGAATAGGCACTAAAACTTATATGATTTATTTATTAATTTCACTTTTTACGGAGCAGATGTACCACACGGTTGCGCTGCAGCGCCCTCTCCTAAAAATAATATATTAAAGATTATTAATATATTAAAGATTATTATTTATATTCGTTCAAAGTTCTAACAAAGACAAGGCGTCGCGTCAGCTGAAGAATAACGAATAGGATTGCAAAGGGAGTGCGGGTGGAATGCCATGGTTCGTGTGCAAATGTTACCATTGATGGGGAAGAAGATGATGATGACCATGATGATGTACTTTAATAATATCTACTAATATAATAATAATAAATACCTACGTCTCGAAGTCCTTTCAACTGTATGTAGGCTGGTATGCAATATGCATTTATCAAAAAACAATGTAGTCCTAATAAAATGAACCACCAACATCCAACAGCTATCTTGCAGATAATTTTATCAGATTAACTTTTAACTGTTAACGGTATTCCGAACCAATGGTAGATTCACTGGACAATTCAAAAGCACTTGTAAAAGTTGACTGGAGTAAAAACATTTGATTTGACGATTACAAAAAAGCACAATTGGCTACATATTTGAGAGAGGGAGAGGGGTTGTGGGAGTGGGGAAAAAAGAGGACATCATTTGCGCCTAAAATCAAAAATACGTTATTTATTTAGGGGTTAATTTCTATTTATTCCATAGTACTATGCTAAGTCTACATGACTACCACCGGTTCTTACACAACAGCAAGGTATATTTCGAAAACTATTTGTCCTATCAAAATAAACTAAACACTATTTTATAGGTAAATTAATAATCTTTGTACTAAGTCCTGACAGCTTTTTCCTAACTCTAATACTTTTTCTTGAAATTACAATAAACATTTACGGATTTTACAAAGGTTTAGTTTTTTATTCCAGTTAGGCAGCCATATTTCCGAAACTATTAGTTCTATCAAAATAAACTAAAAATTATTTTGAAGATAATTTAATGAAGTTCATTTTTGCTTCTGATGTTTTTTTTTCTAGTTCTATTAGTTTCTGTGAAATTTCAAATAATGTAAATAAATAATTCTTGGAATATAGGTTGCCATATTTCTCGAACTATTGGTCCTATCTAAATTCACAATAAAACTTTTTTGAGGGTGATTTAGTGAAATTAATTACTCTTGCGAGGATTTTTTCCAGCTCTAATAGTTTTTGTGGAAATTGCAAACACATAGGATTATAGCATTTTTTTTATTTGTTTTCGTACACTATACATGGATATATATTCGAAATTGTTAGTCATATCTTTATGAACTAAATTTTTTTAAACTAGTGGTTAATTGGTGTTTATTTTTACTTCTGGGAGCTTTTTGCCTAGCTCTAATAGTTTTCTAGAAATTACAGAAAACATATAAAATTTTGAAAAATATTGCTTTCATGTTAACTATGACAGGCATATTTTCGAAATCATTAGTGCTATCAAAATGAACTAAATAGTATTTTGTAGGTAATTTAAAATTTGATTCTGCTTCAATCAGTTTTTCCTAACTCTGTTATTTTTTTTTCGAAAATTAAAAACAACGTGCACGGTATTTGCATATTATTTTCTTTATCTTACAAAATAGGTAGGCAAATCTCCAAAACTATTACTCTTATCAAAATAAACTAAATGTCATTTTATAGCTAATTTAATAGCCTTTCATTTTGCTTCAGACAACATTTTTTTAGCTCTATCAGTTTTTATGGAAATTACAAGAAACTACATTACAAAAAGCCATACATGCAAAATATTTTCTTTTCATGCACAAAGGGTTAACGTATCTCCGAAACTATTAGTCTTATCGAAATGAACCAGAATATTATTTTGTAGATAATTTAATGAAAATAATTTTCGCCATAGAAAGTTTTTTTCTAGCACTAATATTTTTTGAGAAAATTACAAAAACCTGCGGTTGGGGAGACGTTTGGGGGGGTGGAGGGGAAAGCCCGCGGCCTAAAACCAGCTTTACATATTTTTAGGGTCAATGCTTATTAGTCCCGTACTATTATGTTACCTTCCAAAGCGGTGCATTTCTGGTTTTATACATTCGATCCGATAAATGTAAATAAAACTATTTTTAAATAGGTATAGTTTTTTAAGAAAGGAATTAACTAGAAAGAAACTTATATTATAAATGCGAAAGTGTGTATGTCTGTCTGCTACGCTTTCACTTACGATTTTGATGAACTTTGGTACATTAATAGGTTGTATTCCGGGGACGGACATAGGCTATTTTTAATCCCGGAAAGTTAAGCATTTCCCGCGGGAATCGTAAAAACTTGTCCACGCGGATGAAGTCGCGGGCATCATTTAGTAATTAATAATTATTTCTTGAGTATTTGAAGTATGACTTCGCTAAACGGTTTGTTTCTAGTAGAATAACAATATTTTGGCAGTGGTCAAAACTAATTATACAGCATTTAGAATTAAAAACAAATAAAAACCGACTTCAATAACCACAAACACTAAAAAAATATTTTAATTTAGTACCTACCGAATATACTACTGGTTCGCCCCGAACTGAGACCTCGCGGTATCCTTATGATAGTTTTAACCATTTATTGTAATAATATTATTTTTTTGGTTTTGTTTTTTTTTAAATCTTTTATTGTTTGGAGGCTTGTAATAGTTAACTTTTAACATTAGACGCAAAAGAGCTAAAGAGTTATTGGAGATGGTTGAATCGTATCGTATACCTAATTGCACCACAGAAAAACTTTGATGTATTTTTTTTTATCCACTACAAGCTAGCCCTTGACTGCGATCTCACCTGATGGTAAGTGATGATGCAGTCTACGATGGTAGCGGGCTAACCTGTTAGGGGCATGGCAGTTATATTAAACACATACTAAAGGTTTCTACACGGCATCGTACCGGAACGCTAAATCGCTTGTTTGGGCAGGCGAGTAAATATAGTTCTGACTTCTGACATTTAACACAACCAATAGGTACTGCAATAGCAGCAGCACACGCTAGCTGTCTAAAATTGGTTGCACATATTCGAATATTGGATCCATTTTTCTATTTCTATTTTGTTGACCTTTCAGCTCTCGTTAATTTCTGAATCTAACTTTATCTTCTGAACCTATTAAATATTTAAACTCCCGTATCCGTCAAACCTTATAAAAGATTTGTTATTTTCGATTAAGCTTGGACCCAGGGTCGTCTTTAACATATTGGAGGCCCTAGGCACATTAGGATAATGGGGCCCCTATGAAAAGGCCTGTTTTAACAAAATAGTCCTCTGTCTATTTTGTTATAACATGAATAAAGAGTAGATAAGCAATTTTCTAGATTGATTCAACTGTTATTTTAAACGGTTACTTCATAAACTTCAAGATCAATTCTTATCAATAAAATCTGATTATCTTACTATTGAGGTATATTTTGAACGTAATAAAAGTGTAGGTACAGCTATCATTAATGAATATCGGTTATCTATCGGTTGGTGATCTGGCAGTAACTAGGGGGCCCACATCGATCGCGGGGCCCTGGAAACTTGCCCAGAGTGCCCAGTGGGAAAGAGGGGCCTACAGTTGGACCTTGGTACTGACAGCACTTAGCTATTTTTATCGGAAAGCGCAGTATTGGCAGACCGCTAAGTGGACAGACGATATAATTAAGCGAGGCGCAAGGAGCCTAAGAGCGTGGAGTGTTTCTTTTTAAAAGGAAGGATGGAAGCTCCAATAAGATCTAATTATGATTTATTTTTTCTATCTAAAACACAATTAAAAAAAGAATTGATAACCCTACACCGCAAGAACTAAACATAAAAACACACACAAATAGATGAGCCGTGAAAGTGTAGCAGACAGTCAGACAGACAATCAGACGGACACACAGACTGACATACGGTCACACAGACAGACAGACCCACTTTCGCATTTATAATATTAGTATGGATTCTTACAGTGGATCGACGCCTATACAAATTGCAGACAAGGCTCTACGCTTACACATTCAAAGGTATACATCTGCCAACTAATTATGTGTTAGACTGAAAGAATTTGTAATGCAAATTGTGCCCGCTTGGAGATATGTCCTCCCTGCTCACGCCCCTGTCACCATTTCCTCTCTAGACGACTCTGTCATCTGACTGGTAGGGAAAAAATATCTTTAGACTGTGGTACAGCTGTGCCAGATTTAGAGAATAGCTCTAACATTCTCTATATTTTTTCAATACCTAGTGTTCTTCTAATGCTGGATAGAGGGCGCTAGAGTACGCAAGCACGTAAATAGTTTACAGTAGTTTTATCCTTGTGGGTTTATCCAGTGCCACATAGAGACACGAGTCATGTGACTAGGCTAGGCAGGCGGACGATATGTTAAGGGACTACCTGGAAGCTGCTGGAAGCAAGCGGCCATCCGGGCATGAAACCTTCGTTCAGCAGTGGAGTATATCAGTTGAGACAACAACCACCATGGAATTAGGAAACTGCTTATTACCAAGACGACGAAGATCGTAGGTATATTTGTTGTAGAATCCGTAAATTGATCAGCGCCATCCTTAAGAATGCGCGCGTTACCGCATGTCGCCGACAGATGTCGTCACTGGTTTGAGCGCAGCGGTCGCGGGATTGATTGGTGCGCGGGGAGGCGCGGCGGGAGGCGGTGCGGCACGCGGGCCGGCTCCAGTTGCGAGCGGCGAGCGCACAACTCATTTTATTTATTCGCCGCGGCTCGCGCGGGCCGTTGGTCGCTCGAGAGTGTGCGGGGCCGGCGTAACTCGTCCGGTAGTCCGGTGTTGTTATCGAACCCCAGTCGGTGTTGCAAGTGACTAGTATGAGTGACAGGGACAGGTCCTCGCCTTCCCTCACGGACACCCCGCTCAAGACGTACATCGGCCGGCACGACGACGACTACCCCCTTATAAACGGAAACGGTGAGTGTCTGACTCGAGGAGTTCAGCAGTCAGCACCGGGGTCGAAGGTACACGAGGGCACTGGGTCGCAGCTCGCAGCGCCACTCCAAGCTCACTGCCAGTTCGCAGCCGTGCCGTTTTGCCGCAGTGTACACGCGGGTTCGATCGACCCGTCTTCCGTGCTCAAATGGACTAGATACATACATATAATCTACATCCTACATACCTACCAAACTCTGCATTGAAGCACCTAACACAGACCTTTGGACAAAACCCCATTTAAAAAAAAAGTATGGAATGCCGTAGCAGTCTCATGCTCGAGTACCTACTTCAATTTCCTTGCAAAAAAAAGTTTACATTACGCGGTACTCGCGAGTCTACAATGTAGAGCACAGAACACCGAAAATAGAGAAGTTTTATTCGAATAAACTTTACTAAGTGCTTGCAAATTGTCAAGTGAAACTAGCAATAGTTAGGTGGTTTCTAGGAAAACCCTATTGTACCTAGTCTATGAAATGAGTGTCAATGATCAGGAGCAAAAAATTAAAATCATTTCACTGGAACCGTGTAGTGTCAGAAATGCGACTGGAACGCGTTCTCGTAGCTTTAATCTCGTGCGTTCAAACTTTGCAGATATGTGTGAACGAATTCCTAACCTTTTTTATTGACTGACTGACATACCAAAAACCAGAGACTTTGCGTGAACAGCTGTTCTTTTTAACGTAGAGCCTAATAAAAGACTCAGAAATTTCATAGAAGCCAGCTCAGGTTAGCTAGCTGGTTCTAAAAGATCTATTGAAGTCAGGCTGTTAGGTGACGTTCCCGTACGACAA
Organism: Erebia aethiops; assembly: GCA_923060345.2. Classification (NCBI taxonomy): domain Eukaryota; kingdom Metazoa; phylum Arthropoda; class Insecta; order Lepidoptera; family Nymphalidae; genus Erebia; species Erebia aethiops. Next base: position 316,200 of record OV281079.1, on the reverse strand, counting down.
GGTTCTGTGTATGGACGTTTCCTGTCATGATTTTGGTGATTTATGAAAACACGGATGCGGGGTGAGTCGGCGCTGTGGTGCGGTCGGTATGATACCCTAATATTGCGGATCGATACACTGTGACCTTAGATCTTCGAAACGAAGACTTCCACAGGAAAAAAGGGTAGATAGAGGCTTAACGAGACATGTGTCCTACCAAACTTTTCAGGTTAACTGGAAAACGTTATGACAATATCTCATAGCGTAAAAACCTATGCTGTGCCTGTAGAGGTCAAAGATCGCAATCAGCGACCGGCAAACACCCATTCGCTATTGCCTAAAATGCATCGATGCAGCAAAAATATTATAAATTTGGTCAATCTGACAACTTTGATTGAAAAGAACTACCGAGTTTCTTGCTGGCTCTTCTCGGTATGAATGGCATTCCGAATCAGCGGTAGATCACTTAACATGTAAAAGTTTATTTGAATAAGAAAGATTGCAGTTTGTATTACAACAATTGATAATTTAGAAATGATTGATGCTCTCCGTAACTGACCACCAGAGCTCTAGGATATTAAGTGGGCAATTCAAAAATTTAAACTTAACTAACCATTTGTAGAGCAATATATTTCTGCACATATTACGCAGAAGCGCTTTGACCCTTGTGTCATGTCTTTGTAGGTTGTTCTCAAGCTTGTACAAAAGTTGGGATCTACATTTTAATTGTGATTGATTAAATTTTAGGTTTTTATGCTGGAACTGTACTTTCCATTGTTAGAATAGCATTAGCCTCAGCGTAAATGTGGCTGTGAGAGCAGTAAGAGACATTCAAATACGGGTGGATGCGATGCGAAAATTTCGTGCCAAGCAAATTCGAAGTATTTTTTATCCACTACAAGTTAGCCATTGACTGCGATCTTACCTGATGGTAAGTGGTGATGTGATCTAAGACGGTAGCGGGGTAACCTGTTAGGGGCATGGCAGTTATATTTCATCCATACCCTTAATCGGTTTCTATGCGGCATAGTACTGGAACACTAAATCGCTTTGCGGTAGTCTTTGCCGGTAGGGTAAAAAATTAATGTAATCCGCTCATTACGAGTATTTCATTTATTTTCCAAGGGTCTTTAACAGACTTCCGGGCCTTGTTAATAACAGGGAGGTACAATTTCTCCTTCATTGCAAAGAACATAATAATGTACAAGGTCCTTAAACGCTTGTAACTTGAATTAGGTCAGTGCAGTTAGTTCATCTAATACGTCAACCTCAGGAATAAATACCACGATCTTCCTTGGATAAAGATCAGATTTTGTTAGACGATGCGGCTTCTCTGTTAGTAATAATAACTCTTTTATTTATTTACTCTTATTTGTATGACCACTACAGATCTCATTTATCTTACCTTTTCAAGATTATTAGGGAAATTGAAGACGGATATGGTTATCATGGCAAGGAACTTCACAATTAAGTATTTTACGATTTCATAGAGGCAAAATTTCAAGCTTTCCCAAAATTCAAAGCAAAAATACGATGAAAGAAGGAAAGAAACCTATATTCGGGGATATAGTACAAAACGTAACAAACTTTTAAAAAGAAAAATAATTGCAGAAAGAGATTTAATCACTAAAATGGTCTTAGGATACAGCACCTTCCGTGAAGCAAGTATGTAGATCTATTGATAGAGGGATAAACATAACATTAAATATTAATAAACATTCCTTAAAGCAAAAAGTTAGAACCTACGGGAAAGGCAGGATAAAACGAACGATTTTTGTTCCCAAAGAAAATTTTTCAAATGTTTCTGTTCGAAAACTAACACCTACTTCTCACAAGAATGTAAACCATTTCTTTCGTGTACTAGTAACAAATCATAATATTTATCAATGAGCGTAGAAACTGTGAAAAGGTTACAAAAAAACACTTTTTATATCTTTTACAAGAACTTTTTCAAACGGGTACAGTTCGATTCAAACTTTATGACTCCTTGGATCATCGTGCGTTTCGATGATCAGCGGTACAGTTTCAGTTGATTGTACCTGCGCGAACCTACACTCGCGACTTAATTCCAAGACGTTATAAAGTTCACACGTTGGACGTAGGGCTCTCTCCAAGGTTGCCGGCCATCACATTAGACACCGACGCTGGCAAATTTCGATAAAATGGTTGACGAAAATTTGTATGGGATAGTAACTATGGAAAACACACTTTCACAATTATAATATTAGTTGGAGTTCACTAACAGTTCGAAACTCGGATTCCAAGCGAGTTTGTAACATTAGTGTGATTTTTATTAGTTGCGCGTTGGACGTAGGGCTCTCTCCAAGGTTGCCCGTCATCACAATAGACAACCGCTGGCAAAGGCCGGCGCGCTCTGGATGAGCACATAAATAATCCACCGAATAGTTTAGTTCAGACTCGACACCAATATAGATATATTTAGCCGAGCTTCCGCTATAACTATTTGAATATTTCAATGTGCTTCTGAAATACCAAGGAAACAAATGTACACCGGCGTAACTGTCCCGATTGTACTCCGTATTCTATTGGGCACGAGTATGACGATTTTGAGAAGAACAAATCCACTGGGTGCAGATGTTAGTCGAGGTCCTTATTTTGAGTATATAAGTCTGAAAGACGCAAAAACTACGAGGCGTGTGTTAGGGAATAGTGTAAATTTTTTTAACCCCCGAAAAATAGGACGTCATGCCTAAAATAATGAACTTTCAGTAGTGGGACACCGCACTGTGAACCGTTTCGTCTCTCCGGAGCCTTATGAAGCAGCCATCGTTCAAGGCATCGTTCAAACGTTCAGCAGCTGTGTTTGCCACAGCATATTATGGGATCCATTACATATCTTTAACCAAGTCGTGCCATAACTAAATTATATTTCTATCGTAATTCGTTACTATCCTTATATAATATAATTTATATAATATATGTAATTTATGTATGTATTATATATGTAGTATGTATGTATGTTTATGTATAATAGGTATATATTGTTACCTATATTTATGTATTTATTTTATTGTATGTAATGTATAAATATATAATGCGTCTAGTAGGTATGTTTTATATTATTTGACAACCTGCTAATGGTAACGTGTATTCTATTGTGCCACACTACCCTACACTTCTTGTTCTATCCTCTCACCAAGGGTTGCCTGGTAGAGATTGCTCAGTAAGCAATAAGGCCGCCTTTGCATATCTAGTTTACCTAATTATAGTTAACTTTGTATTATTCTTTCTTGTGTGCAATAAAGTATTTATCTATCTATCTATCTATCTATCTTTATTTTTAGGATGTTTTTGATATTTTGCGTTTTCTTTTAATATATATTTACCTGATACGAGAAAGTGTTCAGTTCTATTGTCCAGCCTGGAGCTAATTCTCATTATTCCACGGCATAATTTGTACTGTAATTAGGCTTAATAGCTATCGTAGAGATTACAATAAAAAGTGAAATAAAAGAGTACTTAATAAACGAAAGAATTCAAAATTGAACATATTTAAAGAATTCTAGTACAAAAATCTATATTTATTCTAAGAATTCATGTTGAAAATTTGAAAATCCGTGGTAAATCCGTTGGTTGTTTTCGTAAGTCTGACATTCCAAGGAAACCAACGCATGCAGCAGCTGTGTCGCTTCAATGAATGGATTATTTATTATCTATTGAGTATTGCAATACAGATAATATTAAGCCTAGTCTATATTGTAAGAGCAAAAGTGTCTGTCTTTAGCGTCTAACGCGATTACTAACATTTCCCTAAGAAAATATTCGTTATGAAAAAAAATTTGTTTTATTTATTTTTGGTGAAAAATATTGTCCAACAAGCTAGGAAAATTCGTTTTTGTTGCGAGTGCCTAGATCCGAGCGAGCGAAGGATTCTATAATAGAACCTCGAGAGCCACCACCACCACTACAGCCTATTAACGTCCCACTGCTGGGCACAGGCCTCCACTCTCATAGGAGAGAGGGAATTGGAGCTTAGACCCACCACGCTGCTCTAATGCGGGTTGGCGGGCTTTAACGACTATTATCATGTTAGTGATAATAACCGGGACCGACGGGTTAACGTGCTCTCCGAGGCACGGGGGTGAAACACCGCCAACTTCCAGCTCCGGGCTGGCACTGAGAATTTCTGAATTGAAAAACCCAGTACCTAATAATTGTTATGCCTGACCGGGAATCGAACCAAGGACCTCGTGATCCGCAGTCGACTATGCTAACCGCTAGACCAACGAGGCAGCTTCCTTCCTGGCCATTGAAATAGAATGAAAATTCTACATCAATGTTCCTGGCGCAGTGTTGAGCGCTGTTGTCATAACGTGCGCAGGTCCCGGGTTCAATGCCCGGCAGGGTCAATTTGGGAATTTATAAATTCTGAATTTTCCCTGGTCTGGCCTGGTGGGAGGCTTCGGCCGTGGCTAGTTACCACCCTACCGGCAAAGACGTGCCGCCAAGCGATTTAGCGTTCCGATATGATGCCGTGTAGAAACCGACTAGGGATATAACTGCCATATCCCTAACTGGTTAGTCCGCTACAATCTTAGAGTGCATCATCACTTACCATCAGATGAGATCGTCGCAGTCACTTGTAGTAGATATTTAAAAAAAGTACAAGGATTGCAAGTTAAATTATTTTTTTATTTTTTATTTAATAAATCTTACATATTATCAGTAGTTGTTTACATTTGATGTGGTGTTATCATAAATTCATACGAATTTTACCGAACACCACAGTGCCGCCGACAATAGGCTTGTTCTGAATACTCTTACTATAGAATTACAATTTATTTTACACAGCTATAAATAGTACACACTATACGATTATATAAACTTTAACGTCCTAATACTACAACTTTAACTAACAATTTTATTACACAAGTACATACATAGAATACATACATAACTACTTGGAACATTTATTCTAAAAGTTAAAAGTGGGTAGAAAAAAAACTTGTGTACTAACGCAGCATGTCAATTGTTCGCTCGTGATACAGGATGTGTAGTTGACGTCTAAGGTAAATTGGTTTTAATTGTTTGGAAGCATTTTTATTTTGTGTATAATACACAAATAGTATATAGGTATAAGTTTAGGATAAGGATGACACTTGTCTAATTAGGTATTATTAAGAATATTTTAATAGTGTAGTTTGTAGATAGTAGTTTTTTAGCTTATGTTTAAGATTTTTAATAGTAATTACATCTTTCAGACACTTTGGTAACTGCTTAATTAAAAAAGTAAAAAATTTAAATTTTAAAAGTAAAAAATTTAAGTTTAAATTTTATTAAAGTTTGTAAAAATATTATGAATTATATTTGTATGTTACTAGTTCCTATTGTATCGTACCTAGTCTGTACTTACCTATGAGCTATTTACGCGTGGATGCCTTGTCAAAGAGATTCAGAAAAATATTTTTTTCAAAGCGAATTTTTAAATAATTCTATTTTCTGCATGAATAAACTCCCGCTCTGTGAAAAGTGAGTTCGCATTCAATTACATGTTTTTCAATGCATAGCAGAATTCCGTCGCTTCTGGAATATGAAGTTAAATAAGATTTTTATCTAAATATGCAGATTCATTTTCATTATGCTTTAGTTCCTACAGTAAAGTTAGCAGCCGTGCCCCAGCTGTATTTTTTATAGCTCTACAAGTTAGCCCTTGACTGCGATCTCACCTGATGGTAAGTGACGATGCAGTCTAAGATGGTAGCGGGCTAACCTGTTAGGGGTATGGCAGTTATACCCCTAGTCGGTTTCTACACGGCATCGTACCGGAACGCTAAATCGCTTGGCGGTACGTCTTTGCCAGTATGATGGTAACTAGCCACGGCCGAAGCCTCCCACCTGACCAGACCAGAGAAAATTCAGAAATTATAAATTCCCAAATGGACCCTGCCGGGAATCGAACCCGGGACCTCCCACGTTAAAGCAACAGCGCTCAACACTGCGCCAGGGAGGTCGTCAAAGGTAACCATAGGTATACCAAGTAAAAGTTTTGATGTTTTTATATAAGGTTATCCCGCTTTTTAAGGTATTTATGACTAGGTAGTTGATGCCCGCGACTCCGTCCGCGTGGATTAAGGTTTTTTGGTTTCCGCGGGAACTCCTTAATTTTCCGGGATAAAAATATATATATATAGCCTATGTGCTATTCCAGACTATAATCTATCTCTGTGGCAAATTTCATCCAGATCCGTTCAGCCGTTGGGCGTGATTGAGTAACAAACATCCATCCATACTTCCATATATCCATACATCCTTACATCTATACATCCAAACTTCGAATTTATAATATTAATTAGTGTAGAAGTATAGATATAATAGAAATGAAATTAGTATGTAGTTCATCGGAAGTAGACACATTAAATACTTGCAAAAGTGTTCGGTGATCGTTGTCTTAGCTATTTAACTGCAATGGAAATCTTATGAAATGGACAAATTAATAATTTTGTTGGTTTAGTGCCTTTGACGGATATCCGTCACTTTTTTCAGCCGATATTTGTCTTCTTTTTAGCCTCGACGAAACGGAGACGGTATATGTGTTTGCCCTAAGAGGTTGTGTGTTTGTTTGTTTGTTTGTGCACTTTTTTGTTACCGTTTTCCTGGAAAACTACTGGACCGATTTATATGCGGTTTTTTGCATTAGATATGTATAGCTTATAAGAAGGTTCTTAGATATATTTTAGGACCATACACAACCAAGCTGAGCTGTAGTCTATGATTTTAATTTTTTCAATATGTTACCATTTTTCTCAAAAAGTACTGGGCCGATTGAGATGCGGTTTTTTGCATTAGATATGGATAGCTTATGAGAAGGTTCTTAGATATATTTTAGGACCATAGACAACCAAGCTGAGCTGTAGTCTATGATTTTAATTTTTTCAATATGTTACCATTTTTCTCAAAAAGTACTGGGCCGATTGAAATGCGGTTTTTTGCATTAAATATGTATAGCTCGTGAGAAGGTTCTTAGATATATTTTAGGACCATAGACAACCAAGCTGAGCTGTAGTCTATGATTTTAATTTTTTCAATATGTTACCATTTTTCTCAAAAAGTACTGGGCCGATTGAGATGCGGTTTTTTGCATTAGATATGGATAGCTTATGAGAAGGTTCTTAGATATATTTTAGGACCATAGACAACCAAGCTGAGCTGGAGTCTATGATATGTGTCAAGTGTTTGTGTTAGAAAGGGAGAGCACGATGAAATTGGTCAGAAATCAGTTTGTTCTCATCAGCTTGTAGTGACGTAGTCTGGCTCACTTACGGGCTTCTGGCTCACTTACGTAAGTGATCTAGAAGCCTGGCAGCATGGTGTTTCAGTCTATCATATGGTGTAACGTGTGTGTTAGAATGGGTGAGAGCGTTCGTAGGTATGTTTTGGTTGACTTACGTAAGTGATCCAGAAGCGTGAGTTGTCCGTTTCAGTGAATCATATGTGTCCCGGTTATTATCACTAACATCTGATAATAATCGTTACAAAAAAAATACCTAAGAGTTTAATACGCTTAGTCGAGTCGTGTGCCTGCAGGGACGTACCTAACGCATTTTTATCCCAAGAAATTAGATGATTGGTATATTGGTCTCGTTGGTCTAGCGGTTAGCATAGTCGACTGCGGATCACGTATTGGTATTGGGTTCGATTCCTGGTCGGGCATAAAAATTTTTAGGTATTGGGTTTTTCAATTTAGAAATTCAAAGTGCCAGCCTGGAGTTGGAAGTTGGCGGTGTTTCACCCCCGTGCCTAAGCACGTTAAGCCGTCGGTCCCAGTTATTATCACTAACATGACAATAGTCGATAAAGCCCGCCAACCCGCATTGGAGCAGCGTGGTGGGTCTAAGCTCTAATTCCCTCTCTCCTATGAGAGTGGAGGCCTGTGCCCAGCAGTGAGACGTTAATAGGCTGTAGTGGAATTAGATGATTAAAGGAAAGGGGTCAGGACCCTCAGTAATGAGGAAAACGACGCAAAGAGAACAAGTAGGTAATCAAATATTGGTATTTGGTACTCAGGTATTAAGTAAGTATGTTTTTCTCGGCACGTCTTTGGCGGTAAAGTTGTAAAAGGTATCATTGTGAACCATAAATCAGCCAAAAACAGCAATATAAAGCAAGTAGCGATCTTCAAAGTAATAAATAATCGTCGAATTTATCGAGAATATTTATTATCTTTGAAGTCGATCCAAAATTGTCTCAATGAAAATCCGTCAATTGAACAAAAGTAAAGTACAAACAGTAACGTTCACAAATTTTTATGCCCCTTTTTCTGGTTTACGTCGAGCTACAGGATGGCATGAATATTTGAAGTCAATGCTTTTCGTGCAACGATTTCAAATACCATTTGTATTTTCCATTGTTTATTTCTACAACACCCGTATAAATTTAGAAGTCTATTTCAGATTTATGTCGTCAATGTGGAATTTTCCTACTTGAGCGACACAGTAGCTGACCCTTCACGGCCTACGTTGTCGCGTAGACAAGTTTGTAATTTTCTATGGCGTCGTATGGCGTCGCGACGCTTCTGTCGCTCACTTAGGCAACGGGTGACCATTTACGTGGTCTACTTTGTCGCGTAGAAAAGTTAGTCATTTTCTGCGGAGTCGTCACGTCGTGTTACGTCGCTTTCGTCTCTCACCTAGTAATTCACGGTCTCGCGGATAATTTGTCCATACTAAATCACAGAATAGCAACTATTACGTGTAGTTATAAATGCGTAAGTTAGTGATTTTGACCTTCTCACTGCTTAATCTGCTTAAATTTATCACAGAGATATCTCGCGTCCAGAAGTTTTACTTACTTTCAAAATTAAGGCGAGTCACCTGCAAGATTTTAGGAGGTGAGGTGTAGGGTGCCGCCCGCGCGTCTCGCGGTACATTTCTCGTAGAGACTGGCGGGGAAGCGGGCAGCGCGGTATATTCTGAAACCGCTTGGCAACGTTCAAGTTCTGGGATTAATTTGAATTAAATAGATATAGGACTTCAGTTTGAAATAAATTTTAGCAGGTTCTCATTAATACTTCAAGAGGAATTTATCCATATAAAAATGATGAGCAAAGTCGAAAATTTTATTAATAAAAAATTCGTTTTAAACTTTGAATTTAGCCTGTTTCAAGTTTTTTTTTGATCGAGTAAAGTACATCCTATCGTGTAACAAATTAGCACATTCTTTAGACAATATCTTTAAGTGTATCGGATATTTTTTGTAAGACCGTTATTTAATAGTAAATACCGAAAAAATTTGATCTAGCAAACCAGTTTTCACCGCTGAGCTGAGGTGACTCGCCTTAATCACAACCGTAGTATTTCGTTTGTGTATTAATATCATCTTTGTTATCTGATAAGATGTGTTGAAGTCAAGCAGGCGTACTCGTACGTCGTACGTCGTACGTCGCGCGTCGATACGATAGGTACTAGCGTGTACCTAGGTAATATAACCGACTGTGATTACTTCACTCAAACAGGATGCGCTGCGGAAACTGCACGGCAGGACGCCCCCGTCTCGATAGCTTATTTAATTACCCATACTAGGTAAAGGTAAAGGTAAACTTTGTGACGTTGTAGAGGGTAAATTCTGGATCTACTGAACCGATTTTGAAAATTCTGGCACCAATAGAAAGCCACATTATTTGTGAGTGACATAGGTTATATATTAACCCGAAAAATTAGGGACTTCCCGTGGGAATTTAAAAAACTTATTTCACGCAAACGAAGTCGCGGGCATCTGCTAGTCATACTTCATACTAATATTATAAATGCGAAAGTCAGTTTGTTTGTTGGTTTGTTGGTTTGCCCTTCAATCACGCTGCAACGGAGCAACGGATCGACGTGATTTTTGGCATAGGTATAGTTGAGGACCTGGAGAGGGACATAAGCTACTTTTTATCCCAGAAAATTGAGGAGTTCCCGCGGGAATCCAAAAAACTATACCACGCGGACGAAGTCGCGGGCATCAGCTAGTCTTCTATAAACGACAAGCGCAACTTTATTAACTCTGTAGAGCAGCTCCTATAATCCACTTTTGCTATAGGAAGTAGTAAAATGATGTGGAGATTTAGCGGCTGCATGCTTTATTATTTATTTTAAGCTTTAAATCCAATCTAAGCAGTCGTGCATGATCACATAAAATAAAAGCGGATTAATTGTTCTGTATGGGTTTCATTTTGTAATGTACATAAAATAACTATCAAGAGATCTAGTTTTTTGGCTAAAATTATTATTTTACTGTTTGTTTTGTATTTTTTTTATATGGCTATTCGTATTCGAATTGGCATAAAAGACCCGCAACAGTAAGTTAATGTTGACACTTTTTAAATAAGATCGAGTCATACAAACATTGAACTATACGTACGTCGTAAGTGTCGACGCTTATTCAACACTCCACATAGCGGTAATCTTCTGGATAACATCGTTTTTCTTTACGTTTTCCTCATTTCCCATTTCACTATGTTATTATGATGTTAAAAAGACAATTAGCCCGTTTCGTCACGCGTTCTGTTTGCTTCAGTCTTTATAAATTTCTTGAAAGATTATATAATTATTAATTAAATACTGCGCAAAGCGATAATTTTTTTGCGTATTGTAATCAGACGTTTTTTTGCTTTATTTATATTTGAGTAACATTAATTTGGCGTAACGATTTTATAATCAAAACAATCAAGTGTAGTATATTATTTACTGAATAGCAGAATTCAGATACGAGTACGTGGAAGATAAATAAAATAATGCAATGATTTCCATATTTGCGCGAGGAAAATTTGCTTAAAACATTTTACTCATAAAGCCAGCTCTCCACGCTCCAAAATCCACAGAAAATAATATAATATAATAGTTGAAACTGCATATTATTATTTTATTTTATTAGCCTTTGTTAAAAATCTTACATTTTAGACACGTATAAATTTATGAAATTACAGTTATACTTAAATTTAAGACAATTAAAACAGGAAAACAGGTAATATTTGTTTGTTTATTTGTTTATGCACACCAACAATTTCCATACATTAAAATTACGAAAAAATATTTCTAACTTTACCCGTATAGTTGTCCATTACAGGTGTGACAATTCTAAGATCTACTTACTAACATGCACTAGTTTACAATTGTTTTAAGATCCTATTCTTACAGACTAGTTAACAAAGGAGATCAGGTATTCGATTATTTTGCCCATCAGCACAAGCCGTCCCCAGGTTCTTCCATGTACGCTCATATACGGTCATACGTTTTCCTCCATAAAACTCCTGCTGTGGCCCATGGGTCAGGAAAGGGGAAGGCCATTTAGAAGGTGTTCTTCACACCTTCGAAATGGCCTCCCGCTTTTCTCATGCCCTCTCGTAGAATTGTCTTTTTGCTTCTGGTAAAATGACCACTAATGACATTGACCGCTTAGTACCACCCATTTCACCTTTCAGCCGCACAGATCAGCGCTGTGGTCTTATTATTAAAAGATCTTGAATTCGATTTATGAATTGTTTCCAGGCAAGATCGCAGTCAAAATCTAAAGGTAGGTAAATGGGTATACTTTGTCTCTCTCCTTCTGTACCAGAGGGAAAGAGACAGAGACTCATGCTTTTCTGTCACGTGGGATTTTTCAAGCGTTTTATCCTGCCATAATGAACATTTTTACAAATGTAAAGGAGATTGGCATACAGGCAGCAAGTCGATTCTTGTAATTTGACTTGACATACATATTAAGGCTCTGCTAAACTCGTGGTCACGATTCGAGCGCGAGTGAGGAGCCGGCTTAACAAGTTGACGTGTTTAATGGAATATTGCGCTCGTTGCGTTCATTACTGAGCCTGGAAGCCGTTTTCGAACTTTATGGATTTCAATTTCTTTGTATAATCCGTTTACATCCCGTGATTAGGATCAGGTAATCTTTACTAATATTATAAATGCGAAACTTTCGATGGATGGATGGATGTTTGTTACTCAATCACGCCAGAACGGCTGAACGGATCTGAATGAAATTTGGCACAGAGATAGATTATAGTCTGGAATAACACGTCGTAGGCTACTTTTTGTTCATGAAAATTAAAGAGTACTCGCGGGAACAAAAACCCTGAATCCACGCGGACGAAGTCACGAACATCAGCTAGTTTCTTATATTTTGTGTGTTTTCATTCCCTTAATGAACTAATAACGCTATTACAACATAATGAATGACAACACAGAGACAAAGCTTCGTTAGCTTACTAGCAATTAGATAATGCACGCGACGTCGTCCGCGTGTATTAAAGTGATCCCCGCTGGAACCCTTTAATTTTCCGGGATAAAAAGTAGCCTATGTCCTTCCTCGGGATGCAACCTACGTTCGTACCAAATTACGTCAAAATTGGTTTTCCAAGATGGGCCGGGGAAGCGTAACAGACAGACACACTTTCGCTTTTATATTTTAGGCTTAGCATTGCAGAAACTACTTGCCAGTGGACACTAACTTGCATGACACATGACACTTGTGTATGTGGTTGGCAGTGTGTCGCTAATGGGGACTATCGTTTCTTTGCTCACCAGTTGGCGCCACTGTTGACTAAGGTCCAGAGGTATAGCTGTCAAAGGCGACTTTATAAGATTGGCGCCGAAACAACGTTTTAAATCTTGAATCTCATTAAGTTTATTAATTACTAGCGATCCGCCCCGGCTTCGCACGGGTAGCACTAATAATCCTAATATATACCTACCCAATATAGCCAGTGGGCAGTGGGCAGGTTACATTTTAATATTACATTGTAAGAGTACGCCCCGTCCTCATTATTTCTATGATATCTCATAAGCTATTCATCTAAATTAAATGGTGTAAAGGACAATTTTTATCTTAGTTAAATACTTGAGATGATTAATATATTTATTTTGATAAGGATTAATACTATGTCGGTAAAAACACCTTCGCAAGTAAAGCATTGGGTTAGACCAAATTTGAAAATCATAAAAATGGTTATTGTGAGTCAACCTTAAAAGATAGATATATGCTATCGCGGACTATTTTTTAGAACTTTTTAAGAGGAACAATTTCACCATACATTGTTTTCGTGTAACTATAACTATTTACGCAGCGCACGCCGCGTAAGCTCTCAGAAGAGACGATTTTTTCCGACTTAGTTCACATTATTGCAATTTTCGTAAGGATCTCTAATTTTTTTGAAAATAAAATATAGCCTATGTTACTCGCTAATAATGTAGCTTTCTATAGGTGAAAGAATTTTTAAAATCGGTTTACTAGTTTTTGAGTTTATCCATTACAAACAAACAAACAAACAAATCTTTCCTCTTTATAATAGGTATTAGCTGTTTATTTAAATAGTAACTAACTATCTATCATCATAATATCGAGTAGCTATGCCGCAATGTTGTGCAGTTCCGTTTTAATCGGAAAAGAGGACAAACATGTTTCCAAAATATAAAACTGTTCTAGTGGCTAGTGGCGATTTGCAGGAATAACTATACCCGACAAAAAATTCCCGTGTTTGTAAAAACATTTTAACCCCGAGGATTATGTGTTACCCAAAGAATCAAATAAGTACAGAAAATCGTAAGTAATTATCTTTCTTATTCATCTCCTAAATTAAAGCCAAAAGTTGTACCTACCTAGTCAAGAGAGAAGAGAGAAAGGAAATTAAAAGAAAACGTGCAGAAAGAGCTCAACAACGTCAAAAAAAGAAATTTTTGCGCTTATTTATGCGCCTCTTTTTCTTAATTCCGCCTTCAAAACGTTCACATTAATCGCTAAATAATCCATTTTTTCGATAATTTCACGAAGGAGATCACTTTTCAACAGGTAAATTAAAGAAATTATAATTTATGTCACGAAGCCCGCCAAAACCAATGAAAAGTGAATGTTATTGGACCTCACGCGACACCAGCGCCTCTAGTGGCAAATTCACGCGCGATAGCCCCCATTATCACGGTTTTGTCTGTTATTCGATAATGCGAGCAAGCAATGGGGCCATGTTTCACTGCAACGCCATGGTTGTCATGGTAAATAAATAAATCAAATATTTTTATGGGATAACAAAACAAAAAACAAAAATTACAAAAACCATAAAAACCCCTGATATTATACTTCGTTTCAAACCAAACAAATTTTTTTTATTGAGAGATAGGCTTGCGCTTGACGACAATCATGCTTCGTGCAAAGCAATGATGAGGTCTAGGTTGGAAGTGTTGGAACCATAGACATAGGATTTTTTCGCTACGGTTGGAACGCGCTTGCCTAGAGAAAATTTTGGCAATTGTCTAATTCTAGACAAATGTAATCATTTGAGAGCTTCAAACTTATTACTCGACTGTTTAAGAAGTTCATACATGCTTTTTGACATCTATGAACTCTTTAAACAGTTCGAATAACAACGTTACGTTTGACAAACGTTTACGTTTGCGATTTTCCTAACACTCCCTCGGGATTGACGTAACAAGGATTGTGTACAGTGTAACTAACTCAATCTCTTATTTGGCTTCTTACGTTCGCGCTTGGCAAAAATGTAATGTCACAGCATGGCTACAAATTGAGCCATATTTTTTGTTAAAAAGTTGGCTATTATAATTTCACATTGCTTTGTTTGGCAAATTAACAACTTCAACCCTTACAAAGTCTGTTGAAAAGTTGAAAATGAGTTATTGAGCAAAAACAATTTTCCTCAAATGAATGAATGGAAGAAAGAAACCTTTATTTGTGAGCGTGGGTGTACAAATAAAGGCTTCGGTTTTTTCTACCTCTGTCGTCGGGTCTGGTCTTCGGCCGCGGCTTGTTACCACCCTACCGCCAAAGATGTACCACCAAGCGTTTAAGTGTTCCGGTGCGATGCCGTACAGAAACCGATTAGGGGTTTAATACGTCTGCCGTACTTAAATCAGCTACCATCTGGCACAGCATCATCGTTTATAGGTGAGATCGCAGTCCAGGGCTAACTTGTTTAAAATTTTCTGCTTTACCTAAAAGTTATATTCTAGCTTCCAGCTCATATAATATTTAATTGGCTTTTCAAATTATTTTAAAAACAATCCATTATGACATTAATTTCGAAACCAATTTTTATATTTTTACAAACCATAAATACCAAACCAATTTCATATATTGGCTGACAGAAAACATTTTGCTGCAAACCAAAACGTTAATATTTTGCCTACAAGTTAAAAATGATAGCCTTTTGCTTTTTTTCGTTTACGCGGTCTACCAACAGCTACATCATTTAAAACATACATCAGCAGTTTTACAATAATATGTAAAGTAGGTACTAAAACATAGATCAGCTATGCGCTTTAGTGGTAAGCTCTTTTACAACTTGTAACTAGGAACAAACACAAAATCAATTCATGAATTACAATTTAAAGAAATAAAACAACTAAATCTTATTTAAAATTATAAAAACTAATTAAAAACAAAAAATTCATTCAAAGCCATAAAAAGAATACTTGCCCTAGAAGCGGATTAGAGTTTCTACAACGTCGGGCATCGCTCCTGCCAGGGCATTGAGATATGGCCATTTTACCTACACTGATAGCCACTTCGACGCAAACACGTATTTCCTCCTTTGTTTATTCTTGGTGTTTGTTATGTTTACGTCCACTGAAGGGGGAAGGAAAAGTTATGAAATAAATATTGAGAGTTACTTTGTAGTAATGTGTTAATATACATTTTTAAATCCCACCAAAATATCAATACTAATATTATAAATGCGAAAGTTTGGATGTAGATTTATGTTTGTTAGATGTACGTTTGTTATTGAATCATGCCAGAACGGCTGAACAGATCTAGATGAAATTTGGCACAGAGATTATTATAGTCTGGAATAACACAGGCTAAGTGTGCTTGGTTTCTCTTTCATTCATGCCGCAACGGATCAACGTGGTTTTATTCCAGACACGTGTGTCCTTATTACGTCAAAGTTATTGCTACAGTGTTACGATCGCAATTACCTCTGATTGGTTAGCACTCTACCGCTATTGGCCAAAATACATTGTCGCAGCAAGAATACCAAAAATTCAGCCAATCGCAACAAAATATATAAGGGACAAAAAGTAGCCTATGTCCTTTCCCGGAATACGAACTATACTCAAACCAAATTTCATGAAAATCGGTTTAACAGATGGGCCGTGAAAGCATACCAGACAGACAGACACACACACTTTCACATTTCTTATATTAGTATGGATAAGAATTAAATACATCCGTGTGAATTCCTTCCAAAAAATATTTCTAAGGATGTCCATTACTGGCCCGTCTCCTCTCAATTGGCAAACTGGATTGTTTAGCTGTCTCCAGCTAAAACTGGTTTAGTCATAGTACGAGTACGTGCCGGTTACCGTTACGAGTACAAGTGACGGTGTGGTCTACTGGTCCCAGCCGCTAACAAAATAAAACCGGATAACTCCGTTTGAACTTCGAAATAACAGGTCTATTTTGGGAATTACTTGCCGTTTCTCAGACATTTGTAACCAGCGGCAGACATTTTCGCGGTAGTTGCGATAACGCATATTATAAGTAGATCGCGATTGTTAAGCAACGTTGACCCAAGTCGGTAACTGGATGGGTGACCGAAATTTTTAGTCTGATTTTGGCCTTTTCGTGTCCTCCTTATCTCGGAGAGCACGTTAAGCCGTCGGTCCCGGTTATTATCACTAACATCTGATTCTGTTCAAAATCGAAAGTGCAATAAAAAGTGTTAGAAATAAACATTTGAACCACAGGTTATGCATCCCTACGCAGAAGCTGGCTGTTACCAGTAAAAATGCTTACTGCATGGCTGTCCGCATTTTTAACCACTTGCCCAACTCAATAAAAAGTTTCCCTTTTACAAGGTTTAAGAAAGCCTTATTTGACTTGCTCTTAGATAAGCTATATTACAAAACTGATGATTACTTAACTGAAAAGTTTAACTGAATTTCCGTAATTCTGGTATTTATTATTGTCTGACATTTAATTTATTGTAATTTGTTAATTTTAACTCTTTTAATTATTATTTTAGGTGTTATTTTATTTGTGACATATGTAACGTATTATGCATAATGTTGTATTGTAATTGTTATAATGAATCTGAATATCTACCTATATTAGTTTCATCGGGGTTTAATTGTCAAATATTAATTTATTTTTAATAATTTTGCACGCCAAACCTGGCAGGATATGTGGACTCTATACTTTATTAACATCTATGTCAAAATGTTGCATGTACCATATTCTGGCAAAAAATAAATGATTGATTATAATCGTTAGGAACCTAAGAGTTGAAATAGTTTTCTTTTTATCAATTTCAAGTTAGTTACTCACTCCTAATCGGTTTCTACACGGCATCGTACGCTAAATCGTTTGTCCTCACGTTTTTGTCAGTAGGGTGGTAACTAGCCACGGCCGAAGCCTCCCACCAGGCCAGACCAGTGAGAAAATTCAGAAATTATAAATTCCCAAATTGACCCTGCTGGGAATCGAATTCGAGCCCTCCCACTTTAGACAACAGCGCTCAACACTGCGCCAATCCTAGTGAGATCGTCAAACGAATACTCGAACTAATGTGCCCCGCCCGTCGCCACACTAAGACCCACTTGCATTGATTTAGTTAAATATTTTAAATGCTATCCCTTTTTGGCAACTACAATATGCATTTGCCAAAAAGGGACAGCATTACAAAATTTAACTAAATCAGTTTAAATGTCCTTGTGCAAGTGGCCCTTATACCACAGAATAGTACATTGTACAACGATCGGATCGGATCGGATACGGTTCCTACTAAACGTATTCAAATTACCTATTATATTTGAATTGGCAGCTAATTACTATGGGGTACCCAATGTGACAAATTTGTAATAAGTAGGTAGGCTCTGTAGTTCTAGTTTCATTCCTGAAACACTGTGACAGACAGATTGACAATAGGACTTATTATAGTAAATATTTTAAGTCTATGGGTTACTTTTTTACCCAA
The DNA here is from genome assembly GCA_923060345.2 of Erebia aethiops. NCBI lineage: Eukaryota > Metazoa > Arthropoda > Insecta > Lepidoptera > Nymphalidae > Erebia > Erebia aethiops. Next base: position 298,301 of record OV281079.1, on the reverse strand, counting down.
TCAGTACGGAAGTATGTACCAAAAATGTGCTATATAGTCCGACAAACTAATCCCTACTCTGTGTCAGTGTCGCTAGTTTATGGCTATGCAGTGTGTGTCTTATTAAGTACAAGTAGATAAACATTTTTAATAGTAATAAATAAAATAAATAAAAAATCAACTGAAACTTTGGTAAATGAGTTTCGTCGAGACTGTAACCAAGGAGGCACTCTGCATTTTTTTCTAGGTCAATCGGTTTGAGCAGCGGATTGTGATAAGTGTAATCAGTCATATATATTATGTAGAGATAGCCGAGTGTGATACAGATAACAATATGTACAGACACGTCGCGGGAACCACGTGGTTTCCTACACCTACACTCACGCCACACAGGTAAACAAAATATCAAAAACTTACCACTTAAACATTTACCGTAGTTACTAAAATATTAACAAAGGAAATGCAGCCAGCGTTGTTGCCCTATCCCAGGCGGGCATGATTTATATGGTAATTTGGTTAGGCTAGCTAGCTTAGTTCTAGTGTATTGTTTTCGATTAATGTTTAAAAATATATAAATACTTATTATAGAAATTTTAATTATCTTCATAATTATAGAAAACTCTTTACTATTCCTGATTAACACTAAGAAAAATATCAAGATTTGAAATTTGGAAGATATTTCTATCGAGAAAATTGAAGCCAAACGTAATCATAAAATGCGAAAGTGTGTTTTTTTGTTGGTTTGTCCTTCAATCACGTCGCAACAGAGCAACGGATCGAGGTGATTTTTTGCATGGGCATAGTTGAGATTGAGAACCTGGAGTGTGACATAAGATAGGTTATCCCGGAATATCAAAGATTTCCCGTGAGAATCAAAAACTTACTGTAGGTGAACGAAGTTGCGGGCATCAGCTAGTAAATAATAAAAGATTAAAGATCAAAAAAGCACACATTGAAATATTAAAGTTTTGTAATTTTAAATAAAAAGCTTCCTAAAAAACATGTGGTTCTCCTGTGGGCCACTTAATTCGTGTCAAGTATTTATTTAAAACAATGCAAAACAATTTGAGGTGACACACAGCAAATAAACTTTTTGCTTTTTGGTATGATATTCTATACCTTTTATTTGGAATGGAACTTAAAATATATTATTCATGTTTATTATTATTCATGTTGTGTATGTTATGTATTATTCATGTTCATTCAATTAATGTGATTTATTCAAATAAAATTTTGTAAGTGCTTTTGAATATTCGAGTGCATCTAGCGCTGGTACAGAAAGCCATTCTTTCTACCGAGAAAAGCCAGCAAGAAACTCGGCAGAAAGTTTTAGCAGATCTAAAACTATTTGCTAAAACTTATCGAATTCAGATAGATAGATCGATTAAATATTATCAATTTGTAGCGTTAGGCTAATATTATGACTGAATTTATATTAAATCCGACGACGAAGTTTGACGTTACAAATCATTTCAATTTTGCTGATAAGACTAATGTAAGATAACATGCTTAAACTTAAACTGTGACGCAGGAAGTCAATAGAGCTAAGCAGCTCTATGGTACACCTAGACGCATGGAACTCATGAGTACTAGTACGTAGTACTTATTAGTTCCATGCCTAGACGAGTACCATAGAGCTGCTTATGACTACTCTAGCTCTGTATAAACTTTAAGCCTTTATTCCTCATGCTTCCGTTCAGGGATAATTACTACCATCGCTTAAAGCAGTATTATTTTGAAATGACAGTTTTATGTCACGTACCTTGTGTCCCTAAAATAAGGATTATAATTGTAAATCATGAACGTCAACAATACAGATTTATGTGATGATAGTATGCCTCCTGAGTAGCATTTCTGTCATCATCATCTTTTTTTGCGTTTTGGGATTTAAGATTTCCTAAAAGTCTCTGGCATATTGTGAGGGGCTTCGCACGTGTCTAGTTACCAAGCGTGTTGCAAACACGAATCTCCAAGTCAATTGCTTAGACTGCATAATCAGTGATGAATTTGTTGTGGGCTCTTCTCAGACCAGGGCGCGTTTGGAACCCTCGTAGCTTTAGTTTTAAGATACCGTTACTGATTATCACCATTATATTTTATAAATAACTGGACGTCAATAAGTGTAGTGTACGTCCTTACCTAATTTGAATAAACATTATTTGAGTTTGAGTTGGTCTGCCTCGTTGGTCTAGCGGTTAGCATAGTCGACTGCGGATCACGAGATTCGATTCCCGGTCGGGCATAAAAATTGTTAGGTATTGGGTTTTCAATTTAGAAATTCTCAGTGCCTGCCCGGAGTTGGAAGTTGGCGGTGTTTCACCCCCGTGTCTCGGAGAGCACGTTAAGCCGTCGGTCCCGGTTATTATCACTAACATGATAATAGTCGATAAAGCCCGCCAACCCGCATTGGAGCAGCGTGGTGGGTCTAAGCTCTAATTCCCTCTCTTCTATGAGAGTGGAGGCCTGTGCCCAGCAGTGGGACGCAAATAGGCTGTAGTGGAGTTTGAGTTACCATCCAGCACTCAGCAGGCACATTAGTATTACCATCGCTCAAAGCCGCTAATGAAAAATGGAATCATTTGTTTCACGTAGGACATCTTGTGCCACTTATGATAAGTCGTAAGAATCTACCACCGGTTCGGAAAGATGATTCTACTGAGAAGAACCGGCAAGAAACTCAGCTGTTTTTTTTTATTAAACAGAAAAATGTCACACTTTGTAAATAATGTACAATGCATACGTTACGTAACACGTATTACGTAACAAGTAGCCGTATATTGTTTTAATATTTTTTACGCTCTTGTTTCAGAATTAAAATCCTTATTATAGTGACGTCAAGGTACGTCATGTAATACGTATATTGAAGTGAAACCTCTTTAGAATCGTTGTGATTTCAAAATTCGATGAAAAGAAAAAGCGATACCAAAAAGAGATCAACATATTCATAATAGGATTTAACCTGCAAGCGAATGAGATAGCATACAAGTTATATTAAATGTCATTCCCGCGTAGGCTACTTTTCTGATGTTTCACTTCTGCCGTGTGTGATTTGCACACACACACTATCACACTTTTGTAAAATACATAATACTTTTTTAGCTACAGAGCGATCATAGAGCGATGGTAGTAAGGCCAAGGTTTGAAAGGAAACCAGTAACCACAACAAACTCAGCCGGGTTTTTTGTTCAGTCGATAGTAGTCTTTACGCATTTTATAGGTTCTTATCAACCGCGTAATAGGCGCAGCATCGAATAGAAATGATAACAAAGTTATAAGTCAGACCGGTTCTGCGCGTGACCCAACCTCGGCGCTCTAAATTTAGCGTCCACCTATTAAATCGGCGCTTTTTTGATAACGCCAACAATCTCTATGATAAACTAAAAATGAAGTGCTATCCTTTTCTGCTGGGAATACAGAAAGGGATAGGTACTTACCACAATTTTGAAATCTTGCCAATTTAGATCAGTCAGGAGATTGTGTACGAATTAGCTCTATTGTAGTTTAATTTAGGAATATTAATTACAGTTTATTGAATCGGAATTTCCATTGTAAACAATCTGTATGTTAAACTAAAAATTGAGTGATTTCCTTTTCGTTTGGGAATTTTTGACTACGTGTAGTTTAATTTATATTTCAAAGAGCTGTAGATATTACCCACGATTATTTATATTGCCCACGAGTTCGAAATGATGTATAAAGACTTCTACCAAAGCTGCGCTTAGCACCAGCTGTGGTGGAAACGCGACCTAACTGTAACTTTAATCGATATTATAAAGTAGGTTCATAATGACGAAAACTGTGACGAAATCGGGTGAAACCGCTCCTGGTTAGGGCAATGGTAAATAATACAGAAAATTGGAAGAATTATCTACAATTTTCGTAAACAACCTAGGCACCTATGGCCTTTGATATAGATCATAATGCACACTAATATGATAAATACGAAAATATGTTCGTTTGTTGATATGTCCTTCAATCACGCTGCAACAGAGCAACGAGTACTAGCTGATGCCCGCGACTTCCTCCGCGTGGAATAAGTTTATTTTAATTCCCACGGGAACTCCTTAATTTTTGGGGACAAAAAGTAGCCCATGTCACTTTCCCACAGGTCATCAACTATACTCATGCAAAAAATCACGTCGCTCCGTTGCTTTGCTGAGGCGTGATTGAAGGACAAACAACCAAACAAATATATTTTCGTATTTAATGTACCAACTCTACTCAACTATATCGTGTCCGTACAGCGATGTTTTTCGACACCAGCGACTGCTTGCAACCGACACAGGGTCCACTCACGACGGCGGTCAAACGCTGACTAATTGATAATTTCAAATCAAACCAGAGAACGAGTAAGATCAAAATAACCATTATCTTCACTTCGTTAAGATTTACAAAATATGTGAAAAAAATACACGCGATTTTTATTTAATTTCTTGTACTATATGTACTATTTTTAATATTTCCCTTACCAAATTTTTGAGGTGAACATATCTACTAACAGATGGTATTTTTTAATGACAAAAAATCGGCGTATTTGCAGTAAAAAATGTACCCAAGTCGCCCCTAAATCGTCAATTTTGAGTGAAGAGGTTAGGGAAAATATTTTTTTTTAAACAAAGTTAATACCAAAAATTGGAGTTATAGGGTCAATCTATGTATAGTCATTTTTAGTTCCATCTTATTTTGCTTGACTTAGTCACAAAATATACTGAAAACTCCAATATTTTAACACGTTGAGTGCGAAACGGTTTAAACACCTTGTAGGTATACGTCTACGCTTTCAGTGCGGCTAAGAAAAGTATAGACTTCCTTGTCGTGCGGAAGGCCTGACTTTAACTTGGTTCGGTGTAGGAAAGAGATGAATATATATCTAAGATGTATTATTAAAATAGAATCCAATAGTGTACCTACCTTAATACCAGGTTTTTACACCTGGCACCGCACGGAAGAAATAAAATTTCATCTTAATGCGAAACCAGGTCGAAGCACCTTGTACCCCGCTCACCTGGTACCGCACCCCGCGTTAGCTTCGCGCGACTAGTGTTGGCTTGCAATCGTGAGAAACGCACGTGTCGACATGGCGTCAAGACCAACAAAACTGTTCAATATGGTATTAGACACAGAAAATGTACCAAAACAATGGTGCATATCAGACATAATTCTGCTCTATAAGAAAGGGAACCCGCTAGATATAGGAAACTATAGACCGATCAGTTTGCTGCCAAGCATATATAAACTCTTTGCATCAATATTATTAAAAAGAATATCTCCAAAAATTGATGACTTCCAACCAATTGAGCAGGCAGGATTCCGCACAGGCTTCAGTACAACTGATCACATACATACATTGGAACAAGTGATGGAGAAGTACAAGGAGTTCAATAAACCTCTTTACTTGGGCTTCATTGACTATAGTAAAGCTTTCGATAGCATTAGTCATTTATCTATCTGGGAAGCACTCAAATTGTGTAAAGTAGAGCAAAAATATATAAACATATTGAGTAACATATACGGAAGTAGCATGAGCTCGGTAAAACTAGAGACTAGAGGAGAACCATTTAGAATAGAAAGGGGAGTTAGGCAAGGCGATCCACTATCGCCAAAACTATTTATCCCAGTACTAGAAAACATATTTAGTAAGCTAAACTGGTCACAAAAAGGCATTAGGATATGTGGTCGCTATCTAAGTCATCTCAAATTCGCAGATGATATTGTCTTGCTAGCTGAAACACCTAAAGAACTAGAAGATCAGATACAATCTCTTGTCCAAGAAAGTTCCAAAATAGGCTTAGAAATGAACGCAACAAAAACGAAGGTAATGACAAATAGCAACCAAACACCTATTGCTATAAATGGAAATATAATTGATTATGTTGAAAATTATGTATATTTAGGTAAACAAGTATCTTTCACCAAGTTTAGTAACGATGAAGAAATAGAAAGGAGAATAAATATTACTTGGAAAAAATTCTGGGCACTCAAAGAAATTCTAAAAGGAAATTACAGTTCAAACCTTAAGAAAGTAGTGATAGATACTTGTCTCCTTCCTTGTCTACTCTATGGATGTCAAACCTGGGTATTCACAAATAAAGCGAAACATAGAATAAGATCAACCCAAAGAGCAATGGAAAGGAGTATATTGAAAATAAGGAAAATACAAAAAATTTCAAGCGCCAGTATTAGGAAAAAAACAAATGTGACTTAATCAAGCTCTTACACTGAAATGGCAATGGGCTGGACACATCTCACGCTACTCCGATAGTAGATGGACCATACAGACCACGCAGTGGAGTGGACTCTCAGGAAAAAGGGAGGTTGGAAGGCCAAACAAACGGTGGACTGACGAGATAATCCAAATTGCAGGAAAAGACTGGATAAATCTGGGCATAGACAGAGAAAAGTGGAAGAGGTTGGGGGAGGCCTATACCCGTAAAGGGGCTCATATCTAATAACAAACCAAGCAACACTAACCATACTAACCCTAGAAATTAAGGAAAATGTACCACTAACACATCTACTTAACAATATTTATGCTTTATATATTACTGGATATGAGAATAAAAGGCTTTTTTATTTTTATTTTTTTAATACCTAGTAATTTCGATGTGACAGATTTACTCTTCGAACAGTAACTAAATTTTTACATTGCAAATTCGATTGATCCATTCGCTTTGGATCACATTGGTGTCAAAGTAAAATGGACTTAACAGCTTCATTGTGTTTGTAATTAAAGTCACAAATTCAATTTATACATCCGATTCTGATTTCGAAACCTATCGCTTTGAGCGCTGAATTGCATACACGAAATTAAGTTTCATTGAATTACTTTGACGCTAATGAGCTCGAAAGCTCGATTATGATCAATCGAATTGGCAATGTAAAAACTTAGCCTAAGCGTTCAGCTCTTTTTTCCTGTTGAGAGCTTTTGTCGTCGCTGTCCTCAACGAAATAGACGTCCACTGTTGGGCACAAGCCACCTGTAAGGACTTCAACTCAACTTCAACTTATACTCAACTTCAACTTCTTGCCGTGGTATATCCTATTTTTTATAGGCTAGCCCAACACCACCACCACCACTACAGTCCATTAACGTCCCACTGCTGGGCTCAGGCCTCCACTCTCAATTATAGGCTAGCGCTTAGCTGCAATCATACCTGCTAGCAAGTAATTGCAACGCTACGCGGAGCGGGCTTGCCTAGGATGTCTTTTTTTTGTCGACGTGGGAGAAATCTCCTTATGAAATCCGACTTCCTGAGGGGGAAATCGGGTTATTTAGGATTTTTTAAGGTTCCGTACTTCAAGAGGAAAAAGGAACCCTTATATACATCACGGACAGACAACAAAGTGATCCTACACTTTGTTGTCTGTCTGTCCCACCACCTTTACTCGGGAATGCGTGGAGGTATCATGTTCAAATTAATATCAAGCACTTTTGTCTACGGTCCCTTGGAGCTGTAAAAAAATCAAGCATAGGTCAACGCAATCAAAAGATGCCGCATATTTGCATATTTTGACACTCTCCAATAAATCAAAACCTATAGGGTCCTGTTGACCTAGAATCATGAAATTTGGCAAAAAGCAAGGTCTCACACCAAAAGTATAGGAAAAAATCTGAAAATCGATAATCCGTACTCATAGAATGTCGAATAATTGTTTGTCAGGCGATACCAGTTTAGCGCCTTATGAAATTCAGTTATTTCACAGCTGATGACGTGTTGTTATGACATCCTTCTTGTTATTTACAAAAAAATATATTGTGTACGGTACGGAGCTCTTTGTGAGCGAGTCTAACTCGCACTTGACCGCTTTTTTATAAGCTAGCGCTTGGCTGCAATCAAAACTGCAAGTAATAAGGTAGTGTAATGTGAAGCGCGCTTGCCTAGGATGTCTTTTTTTTGTCGACGTAGTAAGGAGAAATCTAGCCTTATGATAGCCGACTTCCTGAGGGGGAAATCGGATTTTTACCTACTGAAACCCCCTCGGTGACCAACCTCAGTGCATATTGGGAGGCTTCGAGATCTCCTCGAATGCCTCCCTTACCTTACCTTATTATGCCTTTTTACTTTTGATTTCACTTCTATTCTTTGTCTTTTACCAAAAGGCGAAATCGCAATCATGACAGATGATATATTGTGTACCGATTCGCCTTTTTTTTGTTTCGCAATCAAATTATCATTCTTGGTCTGAAAGAAGGTGCCAACTCACGATGGCCGTGAAGTAGGTGTGTGTGTGGGTGTGTGTGTATGAGTCATACACACACACACGAAATGTAAAACAATAATCGCCGGTTCTGTTAAGCACGATTTACAAACTAAAGCAAATTAATAGGGTCTAAATCCAGTGCTGTTTATGTCCCCAGTTAGTATTATGAAAGGGATAACATTATTATAGAGCTGTTATTTTAGTGGAAAACAGAATTAGCCACATCGTATGTAATACAATTTATTTATTTAGTGCATAATACAAATAATAAAACACCCACGATACACAAATCTTCTATACCTATTCATACTACATATTATTATAAATACGAAAGTCTGGATGCATGAATGGATGTTTGTTACTCAATCACGCCAGAACGGCTGAACAGTTTTGCATGAAATTTGGCACAGATTAGCACATTGGCTACTTTTTATCCCGTTTAATAATAAAAAATTATCTACACGACGAGCGACCGTGACAGCGCTACGACGGGGACAAAGACAGGTGAGGAACGTGTTCAGCAACTCGAACGCCCCACATTTTTATTTTCATTCTATGAAAGGGCCCATCTAGTACCTACATATTATATATCGATGCTTGTAAAAGATTCTTCGCAATAAGAAACATTTGAGTTTGAGGTTTCAAATGGCAACCTAGATTCTATCTTTTCCTTAGGTTTATCCCTGTAGCAAAAGCGTGGTTGCAACAAGGTAAACATCAGGGGGCGTACTACCATCTCGTTTTTATTTTAATCCTCTACAAGCTAGTCCTTGACTGCGATCTCACCTGATGGTAAGTGATGATGCAGTCTAAGATGGTAGTGGGCTAACCTGTTAGGGGCATGGCAGTTATATTAAACCCGTACCGCTTCGGTTTCTACACGGCATCGTACCGGAACGCTAAATCGCTTGGCGGCACGTCTTTGCCGCTAGACCAGACCAGGGAAAATTCAGAAACTATAAATTCCCAAATTGAGCCTGCCGGGGATCGAACCCCAGCACCTGACCAGGACCAATACTGCTTTAACAGATTTGACGACCTCCATGGCGCAGTGTGTAGCGCTTTTACCTTAATGTGCGGAGGTCCTGGGGTTTGATCCCCTGCACGGTCAATTTGGGAATTTACAATTTCTGAATTTACTCATTCTATTTCAATGCCGTAAAATAAGTCAACAATAATACTAATATTATAAATGCGAAAGTGTGTTTGTTTGTTTGTTCATTGATTTGTTAGTTTGCCCTTCATTCAATTTTTGCATGAGTATAGAAGAAGACCTGGACCAGGAGTTCCCACGGGAATTAAAAAAATTAAACCGCGCGAACTAAGTCGCGGGCATCAGTAATCAAGTCTCATCTAGCCAATAAATACATATAGATTTTAAACTTGTTTTAAGGATTGAGTGCCCGGGTCTCCTGGTTGGCTTAAATCTTGGTTGGCACCTTGGTTCCATGAGAGCTGTGGTACTCCATGTATGTTTCATTTAGTTGTAATAATTGTTTGGCTGAATAAAGGATTATTTATTTATTATATTTTAAAATAATACTGCTTTCAGCGATGGTAGCATGCCCACAGGCACAGTCCAGGCTGTACGCATACCTAGTAACTGCGTTCATAACTTAGTGAGTGAACAAAACGACTGCGGGCTGCGACCAGCCACTAGTGTTGCCCAAAATCGGTCTTGGTCTTGCAGTCTTGGTCTTGTTCTTGCATTTTTGCAACACCAAGACCAAGACCAATACCGCCTAAATTTAGCAAGACCAAGAGCAAGACTGACCGTGCAAGATTTGAGCAAGAACAAGACTAAGCCTGCGAGACTCTTGCGTCTTGCAGTTAGGACTGAGTGTCGTTTCAGGGAGTATAAGAATCGGGTATACGCTTAGGAACTCTATGAGACGCAAAAAAAAATATGAATGATTGAATGAACAATGAATGAATGGTAAACCCCACCCGGTGTCAGTTGATTTTTCGAATCCATACTTCCATACTAATATTATAAATGCGAAAGTGTGTGTCTGTCCATTTTTTCAACCGATTTTGCTAAATTTGGTACAGGGATAGGTTTTATCCCAGGGAAGGACATAGGCTACTTTTTATCCCGGAAAATTAAAGAGTTCCCGCGGGAATAAAAAAAACTGTCTCTTTAACCAATTTTGATGAAATTTGGTATAGGGATAGTTTGTATCCAGGGAAAGGACATAGGCTACTTTTTATCCCCGAAAATTCAAGAGTTCCCGTGGGAATCAAAAAACATTAATCCACGCGGACGAAGTTGCGGGCATCATCTAGTTTCTCAATAAATTTTTAGCAATTTATTAATTTGGTTGGTTTTTCCTATGGCTATGTTAATTCAAGCTCAAAATCTATTTACTTTGTTACGTTGTTCTAAGATCTAAAGTAACGTTTAATAAATAGAAATAGGTTAATAGGTAATTGCGAGACTTGCGAGACTCTTGCTGCAAGACCAAGACCAAGACCAAGACTGGGAGCGCAATACCAAGACCAAGACCAAGACCAGGGGTATTGGCGCAAGACGCAAGACCAAGACTGGCTCAGTCTCGTCTTGTTCTTGCATTTGGGCAACACTACCAGCCACCAACACACGTAAAACGTGACGCCACACGTACCTAAATGTTTGTTTGTGTATCGGTTTACCCTGTAGTCTGTACATTTTTGAAACTGTAAAATTCTTCGTTACGTATATATTACTAGCTTTTGCCCGCGGTTTCGCTCACGTTAGGTTTGATTTTCATACTACAAACCCCCTTAGGGGTTTATAGGGGGGTAAATAATTAAATAGTTTTAGTTCAATTTATTACATATACTTATACTTATATGTATAGTACACAAAGGTACTACACTGTAAATAGTAGCATAAAAAGACCCCTTAGGGGTTGAACTATCAAAAACCTTTGTTAGCGGATGCCTACGTCACCTGTCTGTACGCCAAGTGTCAGCCCCATCCATCCAGCGGTGCCTTTTATATATTTAGACTTGATGATGGCCGCGACTTGGTTTTTTTATTCCCGTGGGAACTCCCTATTTTTTCGGGATAAAAGTTAACCTTCCCCGGGTCATAACTGTCCTCTGAATCAAATTTCGTCAAAGCAACAGACATTGTCGCATTTAAAATATTAGTATGAGGAAAACTCGACTCAATTAAAATCTTGAAACGAATACTCCATTTGTTTAATTCGAAAGGATAAGGACGTGTCTCTCATGATACGTCTTGTAGGTATTAACTCTACTACCAGTTCGGAATGGAGATTTTACTGAGAAGAATCGGCAAGAATCTCAGCTGGTTTTTTTTCAAAACCGGAACAGGTTTCCTTACGGTGTTTACCGCTACCACTAGTGATATTTGATATTTTAGGACGCACGTAACACCGGAAACTAAGACTTTAGTATAATATTAGCATGCATTAGATCTTCTTGTGTTTTAAGTAAATTAGAAACCGGTTGAACACAAAGCAATGCTCATTGTATCTATGAATAGTAATAAGCTATAGTATTTAACGTACCTATTCAATTTGTACAGAGGTCAACCAGCCGTTTCGCTAGAATTAGGATCGTGAGTATTAAAAACCCAGCTGAGTTTGCTGTGGGCTCTTCTCGGACCGAGGCGCGTTTGGAACCCTTGTATTCATTTATTTCATTTATTACTAATTGCATTCATGTACATATTATAACAATCATTATTTACATGAGGCCCCGTCAGAGCATTGCAATGGGTTACACTTATTTTAATTTAAAACATTTGGATTAACATTAACAAAACAATAATAAAATTAAATAAATATATCAACTTAATATTTAAGATCGAGTTCAATAATCAATAAATTATGTCGGAACTTTAGTCTTGAGGTACCGTGGTCTTTGAGCATTGAACCAACAGATCTTAACAGAACCATAGGATTTTGATAGTGCTAGCTAACACCGTTTTAAAATCCTTAAACTTAAGAAAACGCATTTTGCGTCTAAATAATAAAAAAAAGAAATATGTGTGCAACATTAAGTCCAATACATAATATTACTTATATTTTAATAAAAATAAATATATTTAAAGAAGGAAAAAATTGTAATTGGTGGATAATCAGGTAGAACCAATCACCATTAGTCTCGTTTCAAAAAAAACATTATGAAAATTTACAACAATAATTATTGTTTTTGTGGCATAACTCTGCCTATTTCTGTGTGCGCACTAGTTTTTCCCGCGGCTTCGCTCACGTTAAGTTCGATGTCCGTACATATTTTAAACCCCTATATTACCCATTTAGGGATTGAACATTCAAAAAGCCTTTCGCGATATAAATACTATACAATTATATAGTGTGTTCAAATTTCAGCCAGATGTGGTTGCAGCTGCTGTGCATTGATAGATCAGTGAGTCACTGTCACCTTTCCATTTTATATATTTAGATAAATGTGGACGAATAAATAAAACAAAAATGCATTTCTTACGGGGTGTCCAAGGCACACACGGCTCGTTTTGTCCTGGTTTGGTGCCATGAATGTTGGCTAGTCTACCAGAAATGATAATTTATTGACGTATAAGTCACGTTCACCTAGGCTCCTAGCTTTCAGATGCAAATCTTTGTATTGAAACCTATTGTAATGAACTGTACTGGCACAGCCTAAGAATTCTGTCGTTATAAGAAAAAGTCTTGTATTTTATAAGAAATGTCTATTAAGAAATTCAGTCGCTATGGTTGTTGTATTTCTTGCGTCTGATCAATAAGATATCACAGTCTTATAAGACACAAAACATTTTCTTATAATACACAATACACATCAGTAGCTTACGTTAGTTACTTACAAAAAACAATTGTATACGATTTGCTAGTTAAAACTAATTAGGTACATTTCGTTAGTTACTCATTTAAGTAAGCGACTTACGTGAGTAAAACTTACTATTAGGTGTAGGTTGATCTAGCAAATTACCTACATGTTAATCTATTCTATACAGGCGGCGAAGTACCTTGGTGATAAACTATCAATAGACACAGTAGCCAGTTTTTTGAATGAGTGATCTCGTAGTTGTAGGACGTAGGTACTAGGTAGGTATAATAAACTGCATACGACCTTGCATGTAGGTACGTAACTACGCATCTACGCTGGGCCTGCTTCGTTGTTAAATAATAAAAGGTGCCAACGCCTATGTAAATACAGTAGTGTACTGTGTAGGTACTAATTACACTTTCAGCTTTATTCAGCCATGTCCAACATAAACATTTTTAAAATTTACACTTATTTTTAGATTTTGACATTCTGATATAATATTAATTTTGACATTAATTTATATTTTCCTTATTTGCTAATATTATTACTTAGATCATATTTATAATTTTTAACAGCTGTTTTGTACCACTATTGCACTATCTGTTTTGTACCACTGTTGCACTATTGCACTATTATTGCAATAAAATGATTTGAATTGAATTGAATTGAAAACTGCCGTTTTGTATAAAGACGCGTACGCTATGTAAAGGTGATGGGTACTCAGCGTTACTTAGTACGTTTCATAAATCCTTAGACCTTATCCATATTTAAGGTGGAAGACAAGGGTCTGCCCGCGAAATTCAAATTTAATTTGGATTTTCGCAATTTGTAAACTAATACGACAAAGTAGGCTTATGGCATTCAAATTGCGCCCCTAGGAATATCATCTTCACAGGTTGATGAGTTTGACGTGAGTTACTCACAAATTAGTCATTATTTTGACTAATTTCTTAAACTGGGCACTTTCAAGTGAAGATTTTTATATAAACCTGTGAAGATGATATTCCTAGGGGCGCAATTTGAATGCCATAAGCCTACTTTGTCGTATTAGTTTACAAATTGCGAAAATCCAAATTAAATTTGAATTTCGCGGGCAGACCCTTGTCTTCCACCTTAATATTACAAATGCAAAAGTGTGTCTGTCTGTCTGTCTGCCTGCTGCGCTTTAACGGCTCATTTTTTCAACTGATTTTGATGAAATTTGGTATTGGGGTTCCATTCCGGAACATCCTATAGGCATAGACTTTTTATCCCGGAATAATAAGTTCACCCGGGAGTTAAAAATCTTATTACAGGCGAACGAAGTCGCGTGCATCATCTAGTTATTTAATAACTGTTTAGGTTTAGGAGTGGATTTAGGTTTCCCGGGAAATAAATTGTCTCTGTACGAAATTTCGTCAAAATCGGTTGAAAGGAGGCCGTCAAAGCGTAGCAGACAGACAGACAGACGGACAGAAAGACACGCTTTCGCCTTTATAATATGGATTTAAGTAAACATACCTAACTAGGTATGCTGATACCCTTTTTTATCCACTACAAGCTAGCCCTTGACTGCGATCTCACCTGATGGTATAAGTGATGATGCAGTCTAAGATGGTAGCGGGCTAACCTGTTAGGGGCATGGCAGTTATATTCGCTTGGTGGCACGTCTTTGCCGTTAGGGTGGTAACTAGCCACGGCCGAACCCTCCCGCCATATAAATTCCCAAATTGACCCTGCCGGGGATCGAACCCGGGACCTCCGCACGTTAAGACAACAGCGCTACACACTGCGCCACGGAGGTCGTCAACGCTATGTTTGTCGTATCATCGTATGCTAATTTTGACAGATGCCGTTTGCATAGTAGGTACCTACCGCTTCAGTCCGTCTCACTCGAGGCCTTTATTATTGCTATAGGTACACCTCTCACCTATCAAAATGATCATCCCGAACCGTAGTCACTAGATCGTTCAAAGTGAAACCCCGCTATATATAAAACTAGATGATGCCCGCGACTTGGTTCGCGTGGATTAAGGTATTCGATTCCCGCGGGAACTCTTGAATTTTCCGGGATTAAAAGTAGCCTATGTCCTTCCCCGGGATACAACCTATCCCTGTACCAAATTTCTTCAAAATCGGTTTAACAGATGGGCTGTGAAACCGTAGCAGACAGAAAGAGACAGACAGAGAGACACACTTCCGCTTAGATTATAATAATATTAGTATGGATGTAAATTACAACCGCTCATTACGGTTGCGTGTGCAGTATTCAACGCACATTATTAACCGCATCTGCGGTTACAGGTGTCAAATTATTTCTTCGACGGCATTAAATCAATTACCATTAAAACACACCAAGGATCATATCACAGTAGTAATCATGCTACGGAGTAACGATCAAATTCATCCCTAATTGGTTAACGCGCTACCGCCCTAATTGAGTATTTAACAACTATCTTTCAAACGTCAAAACGCGTGTTATAGTATGCTATTTTAGTTAAACAGCAACTTTTTTTCAAACATCAAAGCGGGTGCTTAGTATGGGATTTGTATGAAATGTTGAATTGTGACGTCATCAAATTTCGACGCACTTTTTTTACTTCAGTCGATAGATTAAAATGGTTTTAAATAAGAGTACAGTAGAGTACAGTACAGAGTACAGTAAGAGAAAATCCATAAGTAGGTAGGTATTTATGAGACACTTTTAATATATTTGTACTCTCATTTGGAACTTGAACGAGTGAATGGTTAAACGTGTATAGGTTTCACGAGAGATTTAATGTAATTAGATAAAAGTTGGATTCATTTGATCCGGCCACGATTGCTATCGTTAAGCTCTAAATCAAAATGCGATATAAACACAAAAGTATTCAATAATTGCTGAGTCTGCCGGCAGGAGACTGAATTAGTATCGTTCAAATACTCGTATTTATACTAACTATTTTCAATATGGCGTTCGTATCCGCAGATTAAATAGAATGACATGGAACGAGTCAAATTGACAGATATTATACTTTCTGTTTAATGAGCACACCAATAATTGTAAAAAACCATTGTCGCAGCACCACTCCAGCAAATCACTGTATTTTACTTGATTCAAGCTTTACATAATGTCCTCCCGACCGAATTTCGGCCACGGCGGCCAATCTCCAGAGAGATTAGCCATCTGCGCGGGAGATATTATAGTGCACAAGTGTGTGCGCCTACACAGGTGCACTCTCTGTTCCTTTACTCTCATAGCCCGGTGGGACGGAAAATCCGACACGACCGGAGAGAGATCAGGCGCAGGACCGACGGCTTGACGTGCTCTCCGAGGCACGGGGGTGCAATACCGCCAACTTCCTAACTCCGGGCTAGTACTGAGAATTTCTTGTTAGAAAAACCCAATACTTGTTATGGCCCGACCTGGGACTCGAACCCGGGACCTCGTCAGCCGCAGTCGAACATGCTAATCACTTCACCAACGAGGCAGTTAAACAACAGCTTTACATAACAGGGCTACAGCCTACATGGGTCCTATTACGTAAATGATTGCTAAGGATCGCAGTCACCTCTGAATTCTGATTAGCTAAGAAGGCTACCATCACTAGCCAAAATGTGGCCAATTGACGCAGCATTTGAACCTGGCGTAATGGTGAACGCTGTTGTCTTCTAAGTGGAATCTTCTAGGTTCGATTCCCAGCAGAGGCAATTTTCAATTCCTCATTTATTGTGTACCTACTACCGTACTGACAAATTTGTGCCTCCAAGCGATTTACCATTCAGGTACGCCGTACGATGCCACGTTACCGATGGTTAGTTACAGCTATACTGCATCATCACTTACCATCAGGTGAGATCGCAGTCAAGGGCTAACTTGTAGTGGATAAAAATAATGATCTGCCACCAAGTGATTAAATTGGGTTCAGGTACGATTGAAACCGATTAGAACCGAAACGAACCCTTAACTCCATTTCGAAATGAAAATACCACTTTATTGCACACCAAACTAGACAAGAAACATAGAAATATACATTAAGGGAAGAAGCTGTATATTTCTGATAGTCCAAACAAAAAACCGGGGCGAAAATTGAATCCGGGACCTTCCACGCATAGATTTAGGATCGGTATTAACCAAGACCGGACGGAGACCAATCTTAAATCTATGCTTCCACATAAGAAAAAAAATCTCACCTCCGCACCCACAGGAATAATAAGGCGTGTCTATAAAAGCCAATTTTACAAACAAGGAAATTGGGTCTAGAACATAAAAGTGAAGTTAGAGAGCTTTTGCGCAAGGAAACGATGACTTGCGATATTCGCCTCTATATATAAGAAGACGGACGGACGGACGTCACTCCCTTTTTTGTTGTCTATTCTTCCATTAGACGATAGGTAATGCTGACTTTGCCTCGGTCATTAGGGACTATTACCACTGTCACTGTCACTGTCTAATGTGAGGCTACTAACAATTAAATAAAGAAAAGATAAATTAAGAAAAAGACTATATGATAAAAAACCATATTTCCAGAAGTTCGTCTACTGTAAAAGAATAAAGTCACGTTATTATAATACTGAAAATTAAACACAACTGCACTTTACATACGAGTACTTCCGGGCATTGATATAGAATACTAAAATTCTAAATCAATTCTTCCGGGTAACACTGGCTATTTTTTTTTAAATATTCAAAATGGCACGGCATACTTCTTGTAGAAGTATGTCGAAGTCGTGTTTTAAAAATTTTTGAAGCGAGAAGAAAACTTTTTTAACGATATCCATATTAAACTTAATAAATTGTTGTTGCCTGATAAAAGAAGGTAAAACTTACCTACTACTATTACCCATTCTGTGGTAAAACATAGAGTTCCAACGGGATTAAAAAATATGCAGTAAAACATCGTCTAGATCAAAATGAAGATTCAAAGGTACCTAACCTTTCAAATTGCGTGGGCTTTAAAAGACTTTGCCGGTTGACTTGATTTTCCGCTTAACCGAGCGAAAAGACGCTTATAGACTTACATGAGCAGTGACTTGCGACATTTCACGTTAGAAATCTAGACAAATCATAGAATTCTTAGTATTAAAACCCGTCATTACATCCTTTCCTATTTTGACGACCTTCCTGGTGTAGTGGTTATCTTATAAATGGTCTCTGACCTGCTGGTCGAGCCCGACTGAGAGGAAAACTCAAGTCCAGGCTATCACCGTTTCCTTAATAATTTGACTTTAGAAATACTTCTTTTCCACTACAAGTTAGCCCTTGCCTGCGATATCTCCTGATATCGCAGTGTTAGTCATGATACAGTTGAAGATGTTAGCGGGCTAACTTGTTAGGGATACGGCAGTTAATAATAATGTCCTCCCGACCGATTTTCGGCCACGGCGGCCTATCTCCAGAGATTAGCCATCTGCACGGGAGATATTATAGTGCACAAGTGTGTGCGCATACACAGGTGCACTCTGTTCCTTTACTCTCATAGCCCGATGGGATGGAAAATCCGGCACGACCAGTGTGAGGTAAGACGCAGGACCGACGGCTTAACGTGCTCTCCGAGGCACGGGGGCGGAATACCGCCAACTTCCTAACTCCGGGCTAGTACTGAGAATTTCTTGCCAGAAAAACCCAATACTTGTTATGGTCCGACCCGGGACTCAAACCCGGGACCTCGTCCGCCGCAGTCGAACATGCTAACCGCTAGACCAACGAGGCAGATACGGCAGTTATATTGAACCCATACCCCTAATCGGCTTCTGCACAGCATCGTACCGGAACGCTAAACCCCTTGACGGTACGGCTTTGCCGGTAGGGTGGTAACTAGCCACAGCCGTAGTCTCCCACCAGGCCTTTTACTGAAAATCAGACTTTTTGCCATTACCATTAGACCCCATAAGAATAGATTCTTAAGTATGAAGAAGAGCCTGTCTTGAGCTTTGATTGACCGTAAGTTGATAACTTGCTCTTAGCTGATGACGGTTTATTAATACATGCCGACAGCTAAGTGAAATTTTGAAATGGTAACCCTAGCCGGGCGTAATACGAGTTTCATACAAAGTTCAGGTTTAAAACTTGTTAGTACTTTGTGGAACTTTCATAGAACGTTCTTTAGCGGCCATCTCAAGCCGCGGCGTCTCGAGGGAACAATCTTTACATCAAGAGCTACTCGTAGATTTCTCGATAAGATAGGGCTGTCACAAATCCATTCTTGATAAAATAGATGATGACTGAAACTTCGTTTGTAACTCTAGTTGTGGATTGTTTTAAACGTATACGAAAGTATAGTAACGTTTCGGAATCTGTACGGTTCCACGTCGATAGATTTGGTAAGACCCTGAGCAATTCAGACAGACAAAGCCATGGCTTTGTTTTGTATCTGGAGAGTATTGAAACAAGTTTGTATTAGCCCTAGGGCAAGGTAGCTCAATGAATGCTGAACAGTGAGGCAGCAAACTTCAACAAACTTCAAACATCCCTGACACTGGGGATCCACATCACTTTGTACTTAGACTTACGGCTTGGTTATACGTTGCGAGCTAAGGTGCCAGTGCGACTGGTCTATTGGGGTCACGTCAGAAATCGTCAGTAAACTGGAGCTGGGAAATTGCTGGTATTACACCTACGTTTTTGATTGCACGCCATGACATTGTCAATACACTTGTCCTTGGTGCTGAAATTCAGTCAAAACTATTTTTACAAAAAAAAATATTTTCTTTCTAAATAAGTGATCTAATAGTTTTGTTTTATTTTCAGGTAAGCGAGGAGATAATCAGAGTTGATTTATGAGTCGGTAACTACCAAACTAGCAATTCAGTTAGGTAATATTTTCAAAAAGCTAAGTAGGTAAGTAGGTACACCTCGTCAAATGGAATGGCTACTGATCTTATGACTACCTACTGGCATAATTTAAATTTTAATGAACAATCTCTTAACTATACTAAAAGGGAATAACCTTAATAATACTCCTTGGGGAAAGGGACAGTACTAAACTGAGTGCTGTCAGCTTAGTTTCATTTAGAAATTATGTACGTACAACAGGAGCCATACTCCCAACGCTTAAAGCTATATTGTTTCATTGTTGTTGACTTTCGTGTTTCAGAATTATAATCCTTATTTTAGGAACGTCAAGGTACGTGACATTACACTACTTAAATTAGTATTACTTACAGCGTTGGCAGTATGGCCCCAGAACTACCCACGTTGTTGGCAGTAGCTGTCCACTGTCAGGACAGTAACCTGCACTGTATAAACAAGGCACACGAAAGCCATTTAAAGTTCTGTTCTAGCTGAAGTAACTTTGTGCCTTTTCCATCAAAGATTAATTGCAAAATGTAATAAATCTTGAAGTTGCTACTGTTCTGAATATAACTTTCTCAATAGACGCCCCAGAAGAAGAAGATTCTAGATACATCCAAATCTATTATGATAGAATAAAGAAACTCACATACATACATACACATAATATGAACCCTGAAAACGTGTAAAATTAAAATAACAACTTTGGTTATGTGCACGATCTTATACTGAACCAGGTTACATACAGTACCCATTGCAGCTCGCAGATTCTGTGAAACAATGGGGCTGATTCTGTACGTAGTGAACAATCTCTAAACTAAACTAAAATGACAGCATTAAAAATATTGCTAATCCTTTCATAATAATCCCTGCGGAAAATAATAAATGATTAATGATTTATTTATTTCACGTAGGACTTCTGTCACCTAGGAAACGTTAAAACTCTACCACCGGTTCAGAATGATGAAAAATGATGATCAGAATGAAAAAAAAAAGCTTATTATACTGTTGAAGATTATGTAAATGATAGAGGAGCATGGATTTGATCGCTCCAGCAATGCTGGGGACAGCGGTTACTTATGTACACATTGATATAATAATTGTAAATGAATTATTTAAAAAGAGCAACCACCGAGTTTCTTGCTGGTTCTTCTCGGTAGGAATGTCATTCCGAACCAGTGGTAGATTCACTTGACGATTCAAAAGTACTTGTAAAAGTTTATTTGAATAAAAAATATTTGATTTGATTTGATTTGATTTGATTTGATGATTCTACTGAGAAGCGCCAGCAAGAAACTCATCAGTTGCTCTTTTCTTAAAAAAGAAAAAGGTTACAATAAGTAGGCAATACAACACAAGCATTACACACTGAATTGTGGGTCACTGGATGTGAGGCCGGTTGCTTCTATGCAATTTTGTCATCAATAAAATCATCGATAGTGATAACCTCGACTTAATAAATGAAAGGGGCAGAACTAGGCTTTAAGGCTAAAGCTGTCATTTTAGTTTAGTTTAGTTTAGAGATTGTGATAAACAGAATTGGCCACAATATACGAGTAGATCACGATCAAAGCGGCATCAATTATATCGCGTCCAAATATTATCCGACCAAGCTATTGATGGATTGCTTCTAGTGTGGTCGGAATGCACTTGCGTAGGGTTACCGCTTACCTGCTAGCCTTTAGGGTTGCCACTCGCCGGACCCGAAAATACAACAAAGCCGTGGTAACTTAGTGGTTAAGACTCTGACCTCCTAGTCCAAGGGTCAAACTTCATTGAGTTATTTGCGTTGTACTGTCTGCGTCTGTCTGTCTTTCAGGCATTATTTAGAAGTTATGGTGGAACAAATTAACTCACAGAGATACCTACATATTATTACCTACATCCATACTTAATATTATAAATGCGAAAGTGTGTCAGTCTGTCTGTGTCTGCTACGCTTAAAAGGACCAACTTTTGAAACAATTTGGGTTAAATTTGGTATAGAGGTAGGTTAAATCCCGGAGAAGGACATATGCTAATTTCCATCTCGAAAAATCAAAGAGTTCCCACGGGAAACAAAAACCTTAATCCATGCGGTCGAAGTCGCGGGCATCATCTTGTTATAAATAGATGGAATTTAGTCAATTCGCATATCGTCCAGGTACGAGTATGAAGTACTTGTGCTGACTACTCGCAGCGCTATTAGCATTAGGTACTTGTACTAGGTAGTTGTTTGTAGATAACTATATAATAACTGCAGTTCGGAAATAGACTTGGCCTTGCGTCCCCGCTCCTCCGCCGGAGTGGAACACTATTGTGACACTACTGGCAGAATATTATTGTTTAAAATAATAATTGCATTGAATATGTAGAAATTACTTTTTTACATTATTGACGACCTCCGTGGCGCAGTGTGTAGCGCTGTTGCCTTAACGTGCGGAAGTCCTGGGTTCGATCTCCGGCAGGGTCGATTTGGGAATTTATAATTTCTGAATTTTCCCTGGTCTGGCCTGGTGGGAGGCTTCGGCCATGGCTAGTTACCACCCTATTGACAAAGACGTGCCGCTAACCGATTTAGCGTTCCGGTACGATGCCATGTAGAAACCGAAGGGGTATGGGTTTAATATAACTGCCATGCCCCTAACAGGTTAGTCCGCTACCATCTTAGACTGCATCATCACTTACCATCAGGTGAGATCGCAGTCAAGGGCTAACTTGTAGTGGATAAAAAAAAAATTTGAAATGACTAGATGTAGCCCGCGACTTCGTTCGCGTGGATTAGGATTATTTGATTCCGGGATCCCGGAATATAACCTAACTTTGTACAAAATTTTCCGGGAAAGCGTACCTAGCAGACAGACACACTTTCGCATTAATAACATTAATATTAGTAAGTTTAACTTTAATTAGGTTTCGAAGTTTTAATAAAGGTATATCCGTTGTGGTAGGAAACGCCACCATACTAATACTATTAATGCGAAAGTGTGTTTGTTTGTTGGTTTGTCCTTTAATCAAGCCCCATCAGAGCAACAGATTGACGTGACTTTTTCCATGGGGTTTGTTTCCGTAGGAATTTCTTAAACCTAAACACACGCGGGCAAAGTTCTTAATCAAGTAGGTACCTACTCAATATTTTTTTCTGAGAGAAAATTCTGAGATCTAGAAGTGTGTCGGTAAGCCAACCAGAGGTGACTACAACCATAACTACAAAGTTATGGTTGTAGTCACCTCTGGTTTGTAGTTAGTTGCATCATTTTAACCAGAGGTCCAACAGTCTAAGCTAAATCGTAAACATTTCACAGCTTAAAACATATAACTCGAACTGTTTAGGGAGTTCATACGCATGCTTTGCTGATATTAATTCTGTTTTTGTGCCGCAGAAGAGGGCTGTTCGAGCTATATTATATAGGACCAAGAGAGTCACTAAGAGATATATTTATAGAAATCAAAATGATGACAGTGTACAACCCATATACTCGTATATTATATTTGGAAATTTAGATAAATTAAAGAAGAAAAGTGATAGTCATAATGTTAATACAAGAAATAAAAATAAACTTCTAGGCTTAGTAAAACTAGCAATCCATTTGATGGAAACAGTGTCCGCTTCTATAATAAGCTCCCTGAAGACATGTTGAAGATGTCTCTGAATAAGTTCAAATTTAATGTAAAACGTTAATTCATTGAAAAATCTTATTACCATGTAAAGGACTACAAGACAAGGAAGCTTCTCAATCGGTTACTTTTTCTGTTCTCAATAATATTGTGCTCTAATGGCTCTGATAGTTCCTTAGCTTTAGTTTTAAGATACCGTAACTGATTATCACCATCATATTTTATAAGTATTTGGACGTCAATATGTGCACAGTGTTCCTTATTTGAAGAAATAAATATTGATTGATTACTTTTTGACGTGCAGGCCTCTATATGAACTCCTTACACAGGTCGAATTATCCGTTTAACAAACGATTTCCTTACACAACCTAGGGGCATGTCCGATAAAAATATGCTCCTTAAAACGCTTATTGTACTACCTACTGTTGGAGATTAAGTAAACGATAAAAACGCGTGGATTGAACTCGCTCCAGCTATGCTTGGGTCTTGGAACTCTTTTTTTAATCCACTACAAGCTAACCCTTGACTGTGATCTCACCTGATGGTAAGTGATGATACAGTCTAAGATGGTAGCGGGCTAACCTGTTAGTGGCATGGTAGTTATATTAAACCCATACCCCTTCGGTTTCTACACGGCATCGTACCGGAACGCTAAATCGCTTGGCGGCACGTCTTTGCCGGTAGGGTGGTAACTAGCCACGGCCGAAGCCTTCCCACCAGGCCAGACTAGGGAAAATTCAGAAATTATAAATTCCCAAATTGACCCTGCCGGGGATCGAACCCGGGACCTCCGCACGTTAAGGCAGCAGCGCTACACACTGCGCCACGGAGGTCGTCAATTAACTTACCTAACTGCAGTTAATTATTAATGTTTCAATCAATAATTTTAGATTTTTTAAAAAGAGCAACTACTGAGTTTCTTGCTGGCTCTGCTCGGTAGGATTTACATTCCGATCCAGCGAAAGATTCACTCAACGATTCAAGAGCACTTGTAAAAGTTTATTTGAATAAAGATCTAATTAAGATGCTAGTCATCACAGATTCTATAATACTCGTTTACCTCTATCGAGCTAAATTGAGACGGTAAAATATCTTCAAATTATTGGAATCTGAAATGCAATTCCAGACTGGAAATTAATTAAGTGTTGTTAGCTGATGCTTGATCCTTCGCTTCCGTTTAACTTCCAATCATTACCGTGATCATTACGATTAAGATGCGAGTCATAGCAAATTCTATTGTATACCTTTTTCGAGCTAAATTGAGACGGTAAAACATCTTCAATTAATTGGAATCTGAAATGCAATTATAGATTGGAGATTAAAGTGTTGTTAGCTTATACTTGATCCTTCGCTTCCGTTAAACTTTCAATCATTACATAATTAAGATGCGAGTCATAGCAAATACTATTGTATACTCTATCGAGCTAAATTGAGACAGTAAAACATCTTCAATTAACGGGAATCTAAAAGGCAATTTCAAACTGTGTTAGTTTTTGCTTGATCCCATTCAATGTTCAATCAAATATGTACAAATAATATAATATAAATTTCAAATCCACCTTAGGGGTTGCTTTTCCTTTCTTAGCGGAGGCCTACGGCATAATAGCTGTCTTTACGCCAAATTTGAGCCAGATTTGTGCAGTGGTTTGAGCTGTGCGTTGAAATATCAGTCAGTCAATCATTCAGTCAGTCCTTTTATTTATTTATAGCGGCTGTGCTTTAAAGAAATCCATATCTCCAATATATTCAGTATTACTAGGGATTCTGAATGTAACTAGTGGATATCATAATAATATTATGGATTTTTCTTTTTAACCGACTTCAAAAAAAGGAGGAGGTTCTCAATTCATCGGAATCTTTTTTATTTTTATTTTTTATGTATGTTCCCCGATTACTCGAAGACGCCTGGGCCGATTTTGAAAATTCTTTTTTTGTTTGAAAGGGTATACTTCAAAGGTGGTCCCATATAAATTTGGTGAAGATCTGATGAAGATCTTCGAAGACAGATAATGGAAATAAGAGTACATTGCTCGCGATCATTGTAATAGCTTAGTAAACAGTAGGTTTTTAACCAGGCATTGCATATTTTTAACCGACTTCAAAAAAGGAGGAGATTCTCAATCCGTATGTATGTTCCCCGATTACTCGAAGACACCTGGACCGATTTGGAAAATTCTTTTTTTTTTGAAAGGGTATACTTTCCAGGTGGTCCCATGGTCCTTATTTCAATTTCAATTTCAATTTCAAATATTTTTTATTCAAATAAACTTTTACAAGTACTTTTGAATCGTCAAGTGAATCTACCACTGTAGGTATAATGTTAAAATAATACAATTGTGTAGTTCTAACACAATACTTAATTATAGGCATATACAGCATTAAAGATTATCCGGTTCTTTATACATATTTTTTCATATATTCAAATTCAAATTCAAAATGATTTTTATTCAAATAAACTTTTACAAGTAGGTACTTTTGAATCGTCAAGTGGATCTACCACTGGTTCATTCCGAACCAGTGGTAGATTCACTTCCATTCCTACCGAGAAGAACCAGCAAGAAACTCGGCGGTTGCTCTTTTGAAAAAAATAATAATTTACAATTTAATTAATTTGTAAAATACATAAGTAACAGCTGTCCTTAGCATTGCTGGAGCGAGTCAAGTTCATGCTCCTTTGTCATTTACGTAATCTTCAACAGTATAATAAGCCTTTTTCAGGAGCATAATTTTAATGGACTTCTTAAACTTGTGTAAAGGCAAGTTTAAGATAGGTTGTGGAATTTTGTTATAAAATAGAATGCTCATTCCCACAAACGACCTTCGGACCTTCTTGAGGCGGAGCGATGGAGTCACGAGCTTATGGCGGCCTCTAGTTTGCCTGTCATGCAGATCGCATATTTTTTTGTAATTATGAATGTGCTGTTTTACGAAGATTAAATTAGGTACTATAAATATATTGCGAGGCTACTGTAACAATACCTATTTCCTTAAATTTCTCTCTGAGGGAATATTTAAGCATAGCTGCATTATCTGTGACAAATTGGGTTCATCTTCCGGAATCAATTCAGATTTAGGTGATACTAGCGGATGCTCGCGACTTCGTTCGCGTGGCATAAGTTTTTAAAATTGAAAATGGTTATCAGATGCAAATCGCCTGAGACGTATTTTTGGCCATAGCTCCGAGGATTTTGGAAAGATCGAGATGAGAATAGTAAGTCTATGATTTGAAGAATTTATCGAGACACGTGTAAGCGTTTGAATTTTGTAAATCGGCTGGTAACTTTTTTTGGAATTTTGAAAATGTAAAAAAGTCGATTTCTTAATAGACTTAAGACAAAATGAAAAAGAAAAGGTACTATTTGTATTTTTGGCGATTTTTTTTTGAAAATCGGTTAATAATTGTGACCGGGGTCACACCGGGGTCGAATTTTCAAAAAACTGTGAAACATGACGTATTTCTTCATTTTTAACCCGCAGCTCTAAGTTTCGTGGCGATAACTTGAGAAATGAAGGACTTTCGTACACACCTGCGACTCCTATTTACCCCTTTGGTGGTAGAATTTTGAAACCTACTTCTTTATTTTTTAACAAAAGCCAAAATACCAAGTTTCGTAGATATAACTTGTAAAATATCTTGAGAAATGAAGGACTTTCATATAAAATTTCATTTTTTTTTAAAATCGAGATCACAATTTTTAACGGGTAAACTTTTTTGTATAATAGGTACCTATATTATAAGCTAATTTATTACATTTCATTCACTGTAACTGAAATCCGAGATTTTCATGTTTTTAACGCCCCAGGCACTCCACTAATTGTATTGAACATTGTAAGTACCAAATTAATATGGCTAATGAATAATTTAAATAAAATGATAATCAAGTCGTGTTTATCATTTTATTTAAATTATTCATGAACCATATTAATTCGACTAGGTATTCAAAATGGGAGTGTTTGTAGAGGAGTCAGGAGTCAGGAGTGTATGTTTTCAGGGTTCATGTAGGTATGTAATTATATATGTAAGTACCTATGTGAGTTTCTTTATTCCACGATAACTTGTAAATGCCGGAACAGATTTGAATTTAAGGGATATCCTTAAAATCCTTACACAACACCGAGTAACAATGGCTATAATTTTTTTGAAAAAAAAATCAATACGTACCGGAACGCTATATTGCTTGGCGGTATGTCTTTGCCAGTAGGGTGGTAACTGGTAATCAGCCACGGCCAAAGCCTTCCACCAGACCAGACCAGTAATCATAAATTCTCGAATTGACCCTGCCGGGGATCGAGCCCGGGACCTCCCACTCATAAGACCACAGCGCTTACCGCTGCGTCAGGGAGGTCGTCGCTTTTTATTGAACTCCATGTGTAATGACTAATGTTGCATTAACTTATTATTTTTTTTCCTGTTAGTTACTTGAAGTAGGCAAATTGTCTAGCTTGTTTTGTAAACAGGAAAATTATACAATTTTGGTAACTATATAACTAACTAACTAAAGTTTAAGTGGTGTACCTAATAACTAAATTATTAGACATTCACGTTTAACACGACCAAAACACCTCCTAAAACGTAGCCTCCTCCATACGTAGTTTCCTGGCCAATTTTAGGGTTCCGTAGTCAACAAGGAATCCTTATAGTTTCGCCATGACCATCGGTCTGTCTGTCTGTCCGTAGCTTAGATCAGAGCTCGAGCTCGGGCAAATTCATTGTAAGGGCGCCTACTGTGAGGCTCGGACCTCGGCTTAGGATGATGTTGGGACGAATGGGAGGTCGGTTGGCCTAGACTAGTCCGTACACCCCTCACCCCTCACCCCTCACCCCTGAGGCTGGTTGAATCCACGTCCAGTGACGTAAGATATCACAATCCTCGTCTTTGCCGGCGTGTGTGTGTGTGTGTGGCTCCGGCCCTACCATATAGGGAGCATGAGACAGGCAACTACGAAACCCTACACTGCGCGTGGCCCGACACGCACTTGGCCGGATACCGAACACACAATATGTCCTTGCCATTCAAGGGCTAAACATAGACCAAAAACTATTGTGTAACATCGAGCCTAGACGGCAAAAAATATGGTGCAATCATGTGGTTAAAGACGCCACTCATTTACGAAAAAGCTAAGTACGTATCTACCTAGTAATCACGAGGGACAAGTGGCCTAGTAGTGACAATGCATATCAGTCGATTGCGATTGTTAAGCAACGTTGACCCAAGTCCGTAACCGAATTTTGAGGTTAAAATTTGGCCTTTTCGTTTCCTCCGTGCCTCGGAGAGCACGTTAAGCCGTCGGTCCAGATTATTATCACACATCATCATATCTTATAGCTAGAGTTTAGTTTAGTCGACTCGACTAAACTAAACTCTTAGGTTGGTATGCGGAAGGACGTGGGAAGTGGAAACCCACCCAATTATTATCCCAAGAAAAGTCCTACTCCTAAAGTTTGATTAATGGAAAGGGCTCACGAGGGGGAAGGGTTCAGGGGCTCAGTAATGAGGAATACGACGCATAGAGAGACCTAGTAACCAGAAACGAACCTAGAACAATTTTTTAATGGCAATAAAATCGTGTTTTTGAAACCTATAAACCAGAGCTGGTGGCAGGCTGGCCTACGTCCAATCCAATCGGGATTGAATCCGCGAGCAGGGCTTGTAAGCTTTATTTATTGATCAATGAAAAAACGTAACGATACTGAAGCTCTGTACCTACCCTTAATACAAGTTGGCAATATATCGACAACGTTGATAGATTTCCGTCTACCGAAACACTGTCGCTTTAGAGTGAAATGGACCTTGAGGATTTACAACACTTGCTCCTCCAAACAAACGTAGTTCACTAATTAAGTAGGTATTATTTTTTTTATTAATCTATAATATATATAAAATTCAAAGTCCTGACTGACTTATATATCAACGCACAGCCTAAACCACTGGGCCTAAAAACTTGAAATTTTGACAGTAGGTTACTTTTATGACGTACGCGCACACTAAGAAAGGATTTTTCAAAATTCCACCCCTAAGGGGGTGAAATAGGGGGTGAAAGTTTGTATGAAACTCCGTCATTTCTCAAGTTATATCCATGAAACTTGGTATTTTGGCTTTAGGTAATAAATAAAGAAGTACGTGTGTCACAGTTTTTCAAAATTTCACCCCCAAAGGGGTAAAATAGGGGTTGAAAGTTTGTGTGAAAGTCCTTCATTTCTCAAGCTAAAGCCATGAAACTTATCATTTGGGCTTTCAGTTAGATATGCAGAAATAAGTGATTTACAATTTTTCAATATTGCACCCCTAAGGGGGTGAAATAGGGGGTGAAAGTTTGTATGAAAGTCCGTCATCTTTCAAGTTATATCCATGAAACTTGGTATTTAAGCTAACGGTTTAAAATAAAGAAATACGTGTTTCACAGTTTTTAAAAATTCCACCCCTAAAGGGGTGAAACAGGGGGTGAAAGTTTGTATGAAAGTCCTTCATTTCTTAAGATATTTTTCAAGTCATATTAACGAAGAAAAAGAAGTATCTGTGTCACAGCTTTTAAAATTCCACCCCCGAAGGGGTGTAATAGGGGTTGAAAGTTAGTATGAAAGACCTTCATTTTTCAAGTTATAGTCATTAAACTTAGCATTTGGGCTTTCAGTTAGATATGAAGAGGTACGTGTTTCACCATTTTTGAAAATTCGACCCCCAAAGGGGTGAACTGGGGGATGAAAGTTTGTGTAAAAGCCCATAATTTCTCAAGATATTTCTCAAGTAATATCAACAAAACTGAGTATTTTAGCTTTCGTTAAAAAATAGAGAAGTACGTATGTGACCAACAGACCAACAGTTTTTCAAAATTCCACCCCCAAAGGGGTAAAATAAGCGTTGAAAGTTAATATGAGAGTCCTACATTTCTCAAGTTATAGCCATGAAACTTGGTATTTAAGCTAACGGTTTAAAATAAAGAAATATGTGTTTCACAGTTTTTCAAAATTCCACCCCTAAAGGGGTGAAACAGGGGGTGAAATTTTGTATGAAAGTCCTTCATTTCTCAAGATATTTTTCAAGTCATATTAACGAAGAAAAAAAAGTATCTGTGTCACAGCTTTCAAAATTCCACCCCCGAAGGGGTGTAATAGGGGTTGAAAGTTTGTATGAAAGACCTTCATTTTTCAAGTTATAGTCATTAAACTTAGCATTTGGGCTTTCAGTTAGATATGAAGAGGTACGTGTTTCACCATTTTTGAAAATTCGACCCCCAAAGGGGTGAACTGGGGGATGAAAGTTTGTGTAAAAGTCCATCATTTCTCAAGATAAGAACTTAAGCTAACGGTTTAAAATAAAGAAATACGTGTTTCACAGTTTTTAAAAATTCCACCCCTAAAGGGGTGAAACAGGGGGTGAAAGTTTGTATGAAAGTCCTTCATTTCTTAAGATATTTTTCAAGTCATATTAACGAAGAAAAAGAAGTATCTGTGTCACAGCTTTTAAAATTCCACCCCCGAAGGGGTGTAATAGGGGTTGAAAGTTAGTATGAAAGACCTTCATTTTTCAAGTTATAGTCATTAAACTTAGCATTTGGGCTTTCAGTTAGATATGAAGAGGTACGTGTTTCACCATTTTTGAAAATTCGACCCCCAAAGGGGTGAACTGGGGGATGAAAGTTTGTGTAAAAGCCCATAATTTCTCAAGATATTTCTCAAGTAATATCAACAAAACTGAGTATTTTAGCTTTCGTTAAAAAATAGAGAAGTACGTATGTGACCAACAGACCAACAGTTTTTCAAAATTCCACCCCCAAAGGGGTAAAATAAGCGTTGAAAGTTAATATGAGAGTCCTACATTTCTCAAGTTATAGCCATGAAACTTGGTATTTAAGCTAACGGTTTAAAATAAAGAAATATGTGTTTCACAGTTTTTCAAAATTCCACCCCT
This sequence comes from Erebia aethiops, assembly GCA_923060345.2. Lineage (NCBI taxonomy): Eukaryota > Metazoa > Arthropoda > Insecta > Lepidoptera > Nymphalidae > Erebia > Erebia aethiops. The sequence goes on along the minus strand of OV281079.1, from coordinate 267,086 downwards.
AAAGGGGTGAAACAGGGGGTGAAATTTTGTATGAAAGTCCTTCATTTCTCAAGATATTTTTCAAGTCATATTAACGAAGAAAAAGAAGTATCTGTGTCACAGCTTTCAAAATTCCACCCCCGAAGGGGTGTAATAGGGGTTGAAAGTCTGTATGAAAGACCTTCATTTTTCAAGTTATAGTCATTAAACTTAGCATTTGGGCTTTCAGTTAGATATGAAGAGGTACGTGTTTCACCATTTTTGAAAATTCGACCCCCAAAGGGGTGAACTGGGGGATGAAAGTTTGTGTAAAAGTCCATCATTTCTCAAGATATTTCTCAAGTAATATCAACAAAACTGAGTATTTTAGCTTTCGTTAAAAAATAAAGAAGTACGTATGTGACCAACAGACCAACAGTTTTTCAAAATTCCACCCCCAAAGGGTCCTTCATTTCTCAAGTTATAGCCATGAAACTTAGCATTTGGGCTTTTGGTTAAATCTGAAGAAGTACGTGTTCCACCAATTTGAAAATTCGACCCCCAAAGGCGTGAAATAGGGGATGAAAAATTGCATGAAAGTCCTCCATTTCTCAAGATTTTTTCAATTTATATCAACGAAACTTGGAATTTCGGCTATCGGTAAAAAAAATAAGTACGTGTGTCACAGCTTTTAAAATTCCACCCCCAAAGAGGTAAAATAGGGGTTGAAAGTTGGTATGAAAGTCATTCATTTTTCAAGTCAAAGCCATGGAAGTTGGTATTTGAGCATTCGGTTAAATATGAAGAAGTATATTTTTCACAATTTTTGAAAATTTGATCCCCAAGGACGTTAAATAGAGAGTTTGTCCTTCAATCACGCAGCAACGGATCAACGAGATTTTTTGCATGGGTATAGTTAAGGACCTGAAGAGTGATAAAGGCTACTTTTTATACCGGAAAATCAAGGAGTGCCTGTGGGGAAAAAAGCTTAAACCACGCGGATGAAGTCCTGACTTATATATCAACGCACAGCCTAAACCGCTGGTCTTATAGACATGAAATTTGTAGGGTGTGTTTTTTGTGAAGAGTAGGTTTGCACTAAGAAAGGGTTTCTCGAAATTTCACCTCCCAAAGGGTAAAATAGGGGTTGAAAGTTTGTATTATGACATTTTTGCTGGTAAAAGCTGGAATGTCGATTAGCTTTTCTTCTGATGGTAAAGATGTCAAGTACGCATCTCAGTACTCGCTCCTCTACAAAGCTTTGGTGAATTAAAACCGTACTACTCTCATTCCAGAGATTAGTTTAGTTATAGAACTTAGAACTTCGTGCTTATTGCTTTGTTTGAGATATTGTCAGTTTGTATATTACATACAATTGAGAGGGAGTGAGAACGCTTATGATGTTTGTTTCTGAAAAAAATGACATTTGGTTCTTGTAGGCCACGCGGGCGAAGCCGCGGGCAGAAGCTAGTCTAGTTCATAAACAAATCAAGTATTTTCTACGACAAATATCAACATTTGTTTTGAAAGTTATGGCCCCTAAAGATCTCTATTTTGGGCAAATTTCAGTTTAAATTACAGCCCCGAGTAACTTTGAAAACATAGACGATCAACAAACTCGAATAATAAAATATTAAAATTGTATACTCGGTATCTTTCATCTATCAACGTTGTCGAGTAGCCAATCTCGTGCTAAGGGTGCTGATTATTCATGGGCTCTCGAATCTGGGATGTGAATTGTGAAACGGTTACAATTTACTTTGTACATGTATTTTTTGTCCCTGGCTCCCACCAAATCTACTGGCCTGCATGCGCCCACTACTGGACATATACCTTTTCGATGGCGCGTCGCCACTTATGGTACTCCGCCTTCCTTATCCACATACTGCCTTCCTAAGCTTATCGGTACTGCGCTTGCCGGTACACGATCTCCACTCAAGACTTTCAAACTTTCGTACTAGTCGCCTCAATCGATAGACGAAAGTCTCCTGCATGGATCTCCACAAGACACGGTCTTGTGCCGCTTGCTTCCAGGCAGGCTTCCGGCTTTCAGCTGCTAGCTTGTTCCACAGACCATACAACTAGTCGAATGACGCTTTATTACGCCACAACAAGTGAGCCCTTGACTGCTATCTAACCTGATACGTGATTATGCACTCTAAGATGGGAGCGGGCTAGCCTGTAGTGGGTATGGCAGTTATATTAAAACCATACCGACAGTCATTTTCTACGCGGCATCGTACTGGAACGTTAAATCGCGTGGCGGTACGTCTTTGCCGGTAGAATGTTAACTAGCTAAGGCCAAGCCTTTCACCAAGCCAAATCTGAAATTTTAAATTCCCGAATTTACCCTGTCGGCTACCGAGGATCGAACTCGGGATCTCCCATTTATAAGACCACAGACGAGCTCACCCTAGTGGTGAGCTCGTCAGTCGTCAGGGAGGTCGCCAAAACGTTGAGATTTAAGATCTCGGAGTTGGAATGGCGACCTTGAACCGAATGCGCAATATTGGAAGACCCCAGGGAAACTATATCAGTACGTCACTAATGTCTGCAGTTACCTTTTTTTATTGACGGGGGAGAAATCTACTTAAGATATCCGACTGGCGACTTCCGAGGGGAAATGGTTATTTAGTTGTTTTCATCTTATCGTCCCTTTGCCGACTGATTACTGAGCACGAGACTTCTTTTTTAATATATAGGCTAGCGCTTGGCTGCAATCAGACTTGCTTGCAAGTGATGATGCAGCATAAGGTTGAGCGCGCTTGCCTAGAAGATGCCTGTTCACTCTTTATTAAAGGAGGAGGGGAAAACGGAAGCCGGAAAGGCATTCCTATTCATATCCTAGGACCTAGAGGTTCGAATTAGAAACGAGGAAGCATATCACTTCGTACGAGTCCGCGGAATTTCGACTGCGTAAGGGTGCAGTCTGCAGACCTCGTCGATGCCTTGCGGGTCGATAATAAAAAGGTGACGGAGGAACCAGATCGAATAGGTCTTATGTAGTAGTTGTATGTCTTGTCTTGTGTTATATTCGAATAGTTGTTAGTCTCCTCATGGACTGAGTAGGGTTCACCACGCTTGTTAAGTGCGGATCGGCAGACTTTACACACCTTCGAGAACACACCTGATGGTAAGTGATGATGCAGTCTAAGATGGTAGCGGGCTAACCTGTTAGGGGCTTGGCAGTTATATCAAACCCACACCCCTTCGGTTTCTACACGGCATCGTACCGGAACGCTAAATCGCTTAGCGGCACGTCTTTGCCGGTAGGGTGGTAACTAGCCACGGCCGAAGCCTCCCACCAGGCCAGACCAGGGAAAATTCAGAAATTATAAATTCCTAAATTTACTCTGCCGGGGATCGAACCCTAGACCTCCGCACGTTAAGGCTACAGCACTACACACTGCGCCACGGAGGTCGTCGTCGTCGTCTACCGAAGCTAACATGGTTACTTGTCTCGTTACGTCTGCAAAAGTAGAGATAAAAGTAATATTTCATATCCGTGGTATTTTTCTATACGAACCCGTACAAGCCGACTATTTTTTTCTTGTAATGTACCGGATTTTTTGCATGTTAGAGTAAACGATTAGCCGGCATCGACAACATCTCTCTCTCTCTCGTCGGAATTTTTTGCGAATCAAGCATTTTTTGGCGATCGACAAAAATGGCCCTTATTCAAATAGGACAATAGAATAACGATTTCACTTCCGCACTACAACTGTCTAGTTTCAAAGGTTGGTGCCACGCAGATTTTAGTTTTTTTTAGTGTCATTAGCAACGCGGTGCAGACAGACGGCTGGTATATTTAGCCGACATCGTTCATCAGGGGAGATCGGTCGAATCATATTACGTGATTTATATTTGAACTTCTGTTTGAGCGTTTGGCTTTCCGCAGTTTGTCACTACATAATTTGTTAGTATTATACCTTTTATCTTATCTTAAAAGCGGTGATAGTTGATTGGTTGACGCCAGGCTTCCTTTTCGCGTCATTGTATAGATTGGATCCCCAGGCACGCGCCTCTTTATAGAGTTACCAGCTGATGCCCACGACTTCGTCCGGATTGATGTTTTTGGTGCCCGCGGGAACAAATAATTTTCCGGGATAAAAAGTAACCTATATATATGTATTATCACAGAGTATAACCTATAGACACAGATCGATGGTGCACAGAGATAGATTACTCCACGGATCCAACGGCGGAACGGAACAAACATCCACCCATCGTGCACCCATCCATCCAAACTTGCGCGATTTTTGATATTAGTATAGATGTACTTTTGTACAATGTAAAGGATTATGCATGAAATAAATTGTTCCAGCGGCTAATTAATATAATTATAGATCTATAATTAACTTACGATATTTGTAAGATGCATGGTGATAATAAACAAATAAACCGGCTGAGTTTGTTGTGTATCAGACCAGCGCGTTTGGGACCCTCGTAACTTTAGTTTTAAGATACCGTCGTTAATTATCACGACCAAGTTAACTTTGTATACTCGACGTTCAGATAGTGTAACTGCAGTTACTGTGTAAGTACCAATTTTTAATAAACATACTTTGACTTTTAAGTAATAAAATATCACTTGCATTAACTGTGCAGAAAAACATCGCGAGGAAACATTATAATGTAGAACTTTCGCAATACCTTTATGCTGCATAAACCTTTCCAAAATATTCCTTTAAGATTTCACGCCACGTCCAAGCTACAACTCGGTTTGGAATACTAATACAAGTAATTTATTTACACAACATTCCTGATAACTCTACATGCTGCTTGTAGGTACAAATTACAATGTATCAATGTGCCGAATTTTAAACAGGCGCATATTATCCTCGTTGCGATAAAAATATCTTGCACACGGAATGCAGAACCTTTTAGGGAAAAACACACTATGGACTGTACAGACCACCGTCTGGTAGGTACCATCCGTTGTCATATCCTGTCCGTAGTGTATTTTTGACCTATGAATTTTGAATCTGAGATCCGGATATACCTCGACCTTCACCGATCTGTTTAATAGATGAAGCGTACTTTTTATTTTAATTTAATAATAGATAAATACGCATAAAATAGGTTGCCTATCAAAATCCGGTCCAGGCTATTTAAAAAATCAAATTGACTAGGTATGATAAAAAGCAACGGTTTATGGGTAGTCTTTAATTTTCCAGGTTTTTTTTATCCACTACATACATGTTAGCCCTTGACTGTGATCTCACCTGATGGTAAGTGATGATGCAGTCTAAGATGGTAGCGGGCTAACCTATTAGGGGCATGGCAGTTATATTAAACCCATATCCCTAATCGGTTTCTACACGACTAGCCTGTCTGTCTTTGCCGGTAGGGTGGTAACTAGCCACGACCGAAGCCTCCCACCAGGCCAGACCAACGAAAATTCAGAAATTATAAATTCTCAAATTGACACACATTCAGACAAAAGCGCTCAACACTGCGCCACGGAGGTCGGTTTTGACAGCTTTTACAACTTTAGGTTGCGTACACAACTTTAGATATGTAATAAATATTTTAATTATTTTAATGCCACTCTACCAGATACCACCATAAGACCACCATATACCACTCACAATTTAGACCACTCTCGGTGAGATCCTCTCTCATTGAGAGTGGTCCAAATTGTGAGTGGTGACTCGTGCTTGGTAGTGGGCAGAGGGGTTGCATGTCGATGACGAATGATCAGAAAGCACGTGAACGTTGAAACACAAACGTTTTGCACCGACTTGGAAGCGACAAAATAACAAAACGCATAGAAAGCTTGAGCTTGGCTCAATGCAAATGTCACAGTTAATTGCTAACCGTGCCCCAATAACTCCGTTACGTAACACAGCACCGGGTCATTGGCATGGGCCTGTCACAAACACTGTGCTAAGCCATGAATAGCCGTCAAATAATGGCAATAAATGTTGGTCTGGTGGGAGGCTTCGGCAGTGGCTAGTTACCATCCTACCGGCGAAGACGTACCGCCAAGCGATTTAGCGTTCCGATGCGATGTCGTGTAGAAAACGACTAGGGGTATGGGTTTAATACATATAACTACCATACCTCTAACAGGTTAGCCCGCTACCGCATGTTAGACTGAATCGTCACTTACTATCAGGTGAGATTGCAGTCAAGGGCTAACTTTGTAGTGGGATAAATAAAATGGTGAGGAAACAACCATCTCGCGAGTCCGACGACATCACCAAGCTTGCGGGGAAAACTTGGAGGAGGCTTGCCCAGCATCGGGAAGAGTGGCGTAGGTATACATGAGGTGTGCTATGTCCAACAATGGATGAAAACTTGGAGGAGGCTTGCCCAGCATCGGGGAGAGTGGCGTAGGTATACATGAGGTGTGCTATGTCCAACAATGGATGAAAACTTGGAGGAGGCTTGCCCAGCATCGGGGAGAGTGGCGTAGGTATACATGAGGTGTGCTATGTCCAACAATGGATGAAAACTTGGAGGAGGCTTGCCCAGCATCGGGAAGAGTGGCGTAGGTATACATGAGGTGTGCTATGTCCAACAATGGATGAAAACTTGGAGGAGGCTTGCCCAGCATCGGGGAGAGTGGCGTAGGTATACATGAGGTGTGCTATGTCCAACAATGGATGAAAACTTGGAGGAGGCTTGCCCAGCATCGGGGAGAGTGGCGTAGGTATACATGAGGTGTGCTATGTCCAACAATGGATGAAAACTTGGAGGAGGCTTGCCCAGCATCGGGAAGAGTGGCGTAGGTATACATGAGGTGTGCTATGTCCAACAATGGATGAAAACTTGGAGGAGGCTTGCCCAGCATCGGGGAGAGTGGCGTAGGTATACATGAGGTGTGCTATGTCCAACAATGGATGAAAACTTGGAGGAGGCTTGCCCAGCATCGGGGAGAGTGGCGTAGGTATACATGAGGTGTGCTCAGTGCTATGTCCAACAATGGATGAAAAAAGGCTCTTAAAGAAGAAGAAGTATGGCGATATTCGTCAATAGTACCTGTGTGCCTAGTGGGAGATTTTCTTCCCTTTCGATTGCGCCAACGTTTACTAACGATTTGTATGAAATTGCGCTGTAGTTCGATCAATCCCATATAAATGGTAGCGAAGGTTGTCGCGATCGAATGCGTAAAAAAACCTCCCACTAGGCTTGCTAGACACAGTTCAGATCGCAGAGGAAAATTACTGTAAACAAGCACTAACCAACTAACAGCTAGCGAATAGAACTGAGCAAGCAAAAACAGTTCAAAAATAATCGAAACAAGCTCGCTTATTAAGCCAAATGCCAAAACTTTTCGTTCTGCCTAGCTACACAACACTTTTCGTTCTGCCTAGCTACACAACACTTTTCGTTCTGCCTAGCTACACAACACTTTTCGTTCTGCCTAGCTACACAACACTTTTCGTTCTGCCTAGCTACACAACACTTTTTTTTAAAGCATGATAGGCTTGCGCCTGACGACAATCTTGCTTGGTGCACAGCAATGATGAGGTCTAGGTTGGAACACGCTTAGAAGATGCCTATTCACTCTTGCCTTGAAGGTACTTACAATATACATGGCAGGAAACACGTGCGCTGGGATGGTATTCCACACCATTACCCTACCTCGGAGAGAAGAGAAAAGCAAATGCTCGTAACTGTAGGAAGTACCTAAAGGTCAGTGAGACCTCAAGTCGTGACTAAAGGTCGGCGTCGGCGCGCTGTGGTCGATATTAGGCTAATTGCGATTCTCAACACAAGCGGTTATCTCTAAGTTCACTTATCAGGACCCCCGACCTTTGTTATTTGCCGACATTGAATCTTTACCTACCCACGACCCATACTCCATATGTTCCCAGTTCACCCGCCCCAGCTTCGCTACATGATGCCCGCGACTTCGCCTGCGTGGATTTAGGTGTTTGTTGCTAATACTGTATTATTTTTAATTATTATTTTCAGTAATATAAGGAGGAGAAATGTTATTTTAATAATTCTAGTATATGTATGCAATGCCATAAAATAGTCTAAAATAGTCAAAAATACGCAAAAAACATTAGAATCAAATTGTAATTTGAAACGTTAATTCTCTCCAACTTGAATTACGGTGATGCACTGTACGGTCCAAGGTTGTTGAGTCGCGCCAAGCGACTGGTGCAGCGAGTGCAAAATGCCTGTATACGCTTCTGTTACAATATTCCCCCTAGATCCCATATCTCACCGTACATCAACAAAGGAAACCTGCTTAATATGGAATCTAGAAGAAAATTGCACTTGGCTTCATTGTTGTTTGGCGTGATTCAATCTCAAATGCCCCATTATCTTTTCAACAAATTAGAATGGGCAAAGAAGACTAACGCTCGATCAAATACGGTTTGGACCCTGAGAACTCCTCACCATTCAACAGCAGCATTTCGTGGTAGCTTTAAATTTGCGGCTACGAAATGCTGGAACGACTTGCCCCCTCCCCTGCGTGATACGAGCAAGTCAAAACGATTGTTAAATCAAGAAAGTTATTGTTATGTCAGCAAAAGGGTGAGGTTGTGGAGTAGGCGCTGCTCATATTATCATATTATCATACTAACATATTTAACCATTATTATTATTTATTATTATTGTTGTATGTATATAATTATTATTACACAAGTATATTATTATTTCAGTTTATCTTTTTCATACTCTGTTTACTTTATCTCGACAGTTTTTAAGCTTCGTTACGTTACACTAACCGATTTTGAATTACCTAACATCTTTGTAAGTATTTTATTTTTATAGTAACTCGTCCGAAACTTGTGGATCCACGGAAGACCAGCGCTGTGCCTGTGCTCGAACCACAGTCATAGCAAAATGCTGAGTGGAGTCCATTTTGGGATCACACAAATCATATTTCTGTCTCATTCCTTTCCACTGTCATTATTGTATTGTGGTTCCAAATAAACGCTTTTTCTTTCTTTCTTTCTAATTTCACAATTTTCCGCCTTGCCGCCTTTGAAGTTCTATTTCTCAAAATAATTCCCTAAAGTACCTACCAAATTTTTTGACTAATAAAGGAAGATTAGGAACACTAAAAGTTTTTAAAATTAGTCGGAAGTGTCGTAGACAGGTATAAGTATTTTTAATCTAAAGTTGAAAATTCGACTCTACCTCTGTCGAACGTAAACTTTTCACGTTCGACTTGTGTTAGTGTTAAGATGCAAATTGCCATTTTATGCAAAGTAGTACACTTCATTGCAAGCATGTTCACAAAAAAATGTTTGGAAAAAAATACTAAATACAAAGAAAAAAACACTCACTCCCTCATTAATCTCCTAAAAAAACTTTAAAAAATTATAACGCGAAAACTACCAAAAATCGCTGAACATACATGGGGTATTTTCTGATAGGTCTAGGTACGAGACCTTGGACGTGTCATATTATTTTGCACATGTGACATGACTTGTACGTGAGAGGGGCGATACATAAAATTAATATATTCAATATACATATTAATCAAACCACTACCATTCCCCTACCATCTTAGACTGCATCATCACTTACCATCAGGTGAGATCGCTGTCAAGGGATAACTTTTAGTGGAATAAAACCTTGCGCACACGATAATATGACGCTGATAAAAAAAGAAGATAATATCAGATCAGATTCGACGGAGTTATGGAGTGGCATCGAAACTATCATTCATAACCTATACCCAAGGAATCCTATTGTTCATCGGAATTTAACTATTTGTAGTTCGTACACAGTAAAAGTAATTAAAAGTGGATAGACTGGAATATTCAATTCATGGAACTTTCGTACAAAGCGAATTTCGGACGACCCGTGCCATTTTCTGGCAACTCTATTTACCTGTGTACCTTTCTATTTAATATTGCACTACACAGGAAAGGTAAATAAGGTGATATTATCTGTATTAATTCACGTAAAACTCCTAGAGTCAAAGCGTTTTCAAACTTTGGTGCATATAAAGCTTCTCAACTCTAAATATTAGATAACGTTTAAACCTGACTATTGCGATCTTATAGTTTTATTAAACTGGAGTTTGTACTCTGTAAGCATTTGGAAGATTAAATATATTAAAATCCATACTAATATTATAAATACAAAAGTGTGTCTCTCCGTCTGTCTGTCTGGTACGGTTTTACGAAATTTTGTATAGAGATAGTTTGTATCCCGGGAAAGGACGTAGGCTACTTTTTATCTCGTAAACTAAGGAGTTTCTGCGGTTTTTTATCTCGTAAACTAAGGAGTTTCTGCGGTAATATAAAACCTAATCCACGCGGGTGAAGTCGCGGCCATCATCTAATAATAATATGTGCAGAAACTAAAATATATTTTTTCCTTTTATGTAATACTAAAAATCGACGTTGTAAAGTAATTCGTAAACCAAACCGTGACTTGCAAGTGTCGGCAATAGGCAATAATATTACCCACTTATCATCAACCCATTGCCGGCCTACTAGGCTACTACAGAGCACGAGTCTCCTCTCAGAATGAAAAGGGTTTGGCCATAATCCACCACGTTGGCCAAGTGCGGATTGGCAGACTTCACACGCCTTCGAGAACACTATGATTTTTTTTAAATATCCACTACAAGTTAGCCCTTGACTGCGATATCATCTGATGGTAAGTGATGATGCAATCTAAGATGTAGAGGAAAATGAAGAGTAAAATTTATTGAACCAATTATTAAACAAACAAACCGTATTTAAAAGCTGAAACTGTGTATTTCCGCACTATTTGTATGTTATGGCGTGTTTACATTAGGTCAGTTTGGTCAGCCGTTTTCGGTTACCGATTAATACTATTCTACTAGACTAGACTAGACTAATGTTCTGCAATACTATAATAATGTAAACTGTAATTCGGTTGACTGCATTCGAAATCGCAGCCTGACTGCGGTGACAGCTCTAGTATGAAATAGAAATATAAATAGAAATTTTTATAAATGAAATTAAGTAAAATAAAATATATTCCTGGCCCCTAAAGTAAGGGCCCCTATCTTAGGGGCCAGTTCCTTCCCAAACGCTTATTAAAAATAAAAACTCAATATGAGCTAAGATTTTTAATAAGGTAAACTTATTTCCTTATTTAGTTGTTTCAGTTGGCCATACTCGGTCATAACGTTGTGATAACCGACTAGGGGATACCTAATTGCAGCTGTTGGCTGAAAATTGAATGCGGTCGACGCATTTGGTCACCGTATGACGATCCAAGCTTGAGATTTTCGGTCCATCTAGTGGGGGGTCGTTCAAAGCTGCATTTTCCAGTGCGAGGTCACCATTCCAGCACCTTGGGACCCCAAAGCCTATCGGCTCCTCGAACAGTGTACCCCTTCCATTGCCACTTCGGCTTTGCGACTCTTCGAAATGAATAAGATTTCGTCATTGTGCTTTACTATATAAAAAGTACATATACGTACAGTCATAAACGAGTCGACCACGTAGACTCACTGTTAGGCAGCCCTGTATAAATGTTTGGGTATCCGCTACGATTGCTACTGTACGGACAAACTTGAGCTCTGAAACAAAACTGTTGAAGTTCATTTTACTTTAACGTTCTTATACTTTAATGTTTCCACGTTCGTCATCTGTATAATTTAAATTCTTATGGGCAAGTAAAATCTTATGCGTAAAATGTTAATGCAACTAATGACGATGATTCTGCGGTCTCAGAAATCATGTCATCATGATCAACGAGGGACGGCGGCTACGGGAGCTGGCACGTAACAAGCACATTATTGCACGGCGCGCGTCACACGTCCTGTCCTAACCTTCCTGCGCACAGATTCCTTGCTTGGACTCTGATGTACTTACGTTACTTAATTGATTTTTAGTAAATTGATTGTTAATGGCAGGAGGAAAAGGTGGAGAAATCAAAGAGTTGCCACAAGATTTCTACATCTAAGATGCACGTGTAAGAAATATGTACAAGTGACGTGACTACCACTATGATATTATTATACGTAAAATAATTATATTATGCCACTTGATTTATAATATGTACAAGACGTATAGTAGAGCTACGATATACAACAAAAGAAAATTAGGATATCTTGACAAGCACATACCTAAGTATATTATGCGCCACTTAGATAACTAGTGTTATAATTATTTATTATCATCACTTAAATCAGATAAAGAGTCGAAATCGTACTCTATCAGGTGGTATGCGGAAGGCAAAGCAGTGATAGCTTAGTGGTTAGACGCCCGGGTTCCTAATCGGGAGGTAGGGGGTTCGATCCCCCCACGCATCTTTAACTTATCCGAGTTCTATGCGTTTTAAGAAATTAAATATCTCTTGCTTTGAAAAGGGGGTACCTACTCGTATATTTTGACTACTAGTCACATCAGAAACTTTTTTCAAGCTTCAAAACGCACGCTCAGTACCTATTCCATACAAAATCCTATTTAGCGAGCGCCGCTCACGAAACAGGATTTTGTATGGAATACTGAATGGTGACGTCATCAAAAAACACACTGGCTATCAAACATAAAGCAGGAGACGTGGATATTACGTCTTTTGGCAGGTCCTCTATGTAATATTCAATTCATAAAAAAAATATTTTTTTGACATAGGCAACGTCCCAATTCTGCCAGCTCGGAGATACCCTCCCCCGTCTTGCCCCCGTGCCCTGTGTTACCCCATCTAATTCTATACCTATATAATATACTAGTTGATGTCCGCAACTTTGTCCGCGTGGAATAAGCTTTTTAATTCCCACGGGAACTTCTCAATTTTCCGGGATAAAAAGTAGCCTATGTCACTCTCCAGGTCCTCAACTATACCCATGCAAAATCAGGTCGATCCGTTGCTTGCTATGATGCAACGTGATTGAAGAACAAACTCTACGTCCCCGTCGGGTGACTGTTACTATGATTTAGTCAATATCAATAATAGCCCGCTGCGTCCTATATAGGTAAGAGAGAATGCGACTCGACGCAATGCGGCGCGATACGACTATATAGAAAATTATAAACTTATGTACGCGACAACGTAGGCCAACGGTCGCTTATCGGGTCGCGTTGTCGCGTTTGTCGCTCACGTAGGTCATTGCCTTATGACTACCTACCATGGTGGTAAAAATACACATATAGTCCATACCCGAGCTCCGAGGAATGCTATGGAATGTTAAAGTAATGACCTAGAGTTGTTTAAAGTACAAAACAATACTGCTATCGCAAAATCACACGTGTCAAGCTCGAAACTAGTGCTGGGAGCGAGCTGGATATGGAGCGACGATCGGGGGTGGGGGTGGCGTACAGCCGTCGCTTCTTCAGACCCCGATTCCTCGGAGCTCGTGAGTCGTGCGCGGACTGTAGGTATAAAAGCGTGCGCAAAAGGCGGACCACTGCTAACAAATAATAAAACCCCTATTTTCGCGTCGGGCGGACGAAATTCAGGGCCCTAGTAAGTTCGCAAGTCTAGACGCCTCCCCCCCTTCTCGCTCAAGACCACCATTGAAACTGTGCCAACTGCCAATACCTCTCGAAAATAACAAAGTAAATTTTCCACTTTGGTAGAAAGTACCTACATACTTGATGCACGTTATTAAGGATCTTCTTATCTTTTCAAATCTTTCTCAGCATTTTTTTCCACTACAAGTTGGCCCTTGACTGCGATCTCACCTGATGATAAGTTAAGATGCAGTCTAAAATGGTAGCGGACTAATCTTTAGGGGGGGTTTCTACACGGCATCGTGCCGGAACGCTAAATCGCTTATGGGTACATTTTTCCGGTTGGATGCTAGATATCAGCCTCAACATCAAATAAATTTATAAACTTTTGGTTGAAGAAGACCACATAAAAAACCAGGGAATCCGCGGGAAATCGCAAAAAGTTACCAACGGTGGATTTCTCTCTGTGAAACACGACTCAGTACTATTTTCTGGATATATGAGTAAATATATAAAACTAAAAAATCATGATTTTGTAGTTTTATCTAAGTTTAGTTTTATCTAAGTTTTTAAATTGTATCGTTTTGGGGCCTTTGGGGACAAAATCTGCTCTTCAATTAGAGCAATATGTATACGAGCAACTATATAGTATACGCGTAACTATATAGTAACTTCCATAGCAGCTGGCGACTTTCCAAGAAAGGGAGGCCGTGCTCCTGGTTTTAAATGTTATCTCTCAGGATAACCGGCGCGACGTGCAGGCTAAATCCATACATAGCCTCTGTCTACGCCGCCACTGGATTTCGATTACCAGCTCTTAAGGGGCCACAACGAAATAGGAATATGAGAAGGTTACACTTAGGAAATTTTCTGAGGTTCCTTTTAATTTTGATCTTCCAAAAGGGTTTTACACTAAACACTATTCGATTTCTACACCGCATTGTTTAGCTTTGCCGGTGAACAGAAACGGCCAAAATCAGGTAAAATTAAAAATTGCCCTGGCATTGATCGGACCTCCATCAGTTAATAAACAATTTATGATGTTTTTAAGAATTGTTTTTGGCCCCAATAAAAGAAAGAGTTACATACACTATCAAATAATGTACTGTTTTCGATTTAAATAAAAATTTGCATTGCGGTTTTTTTAATCGCGTGCTTTTTATTGTAAAACGACTTCAGATCAAATACCATAAAAGCGTAATAGACATACTAAACTCACACTCAAATGCTTTTTATACAAATAAACATTAACAACTGCTTTTGAATCGTTGAGTAAATCTTACACTGGTTCAGAATACCATTCTTACCAAGACGAACCAGCAAGAATCTCGGTGGTTACTCTTTTGAAAAAAAAATATTTACAATTAACTACATCAATGTGTAGATAAATAATGTGTAACCGCTGTCCTAAACATTGATGGAGCGTGTTAAATCCATGCTCTTTGGTCATTTAAATAATCTTGAACAGTACAATAAGCTTTTTCAGGAAAAAGCAATTTAATGTATAACTTTCAATAAAAAACATCCAAAAGTTGCAAAATTGTCAATATGGACCCTTAAGTGTTCTCCAATGGTAAAATAAGTCAAGTCGTGCGTGAAATGCTATTTCGATCCGCATTTACGGACGCGTTATGCTCAAAAGCGAGATAAGCGATTTTTTGACTATTTATCAACGTTTTATCTATAGTTTTGACGACCGCCCTGGCGTAGTGGTGAGCGCTGTGGTCTTATGATAGGGAGGTTCTGCGTTTGGTCCTGGCCAGGGTTTTGGGCATTTTTGGGCATTTATAATTCCTGAATTTTCTCTGGTCTGGCCTGGAAGGCATCGGCCGTGGCTATAGTTACCAACCAACCTACCGGTAAAGATGTTCCAGCAAGCGATTTAGCGTACCTGGACGATGCCGTGTGGAAACCGATTAGGGGTATTTTATTTTGAAACAAACTAAAAACATGAAATTGCCAGAACTATTTTGCTAACAAAAATCCATTTAAAATTTTTATTTCCCGAATTCCTGAACAACCTATTTTGTAGGATGAAAATACCTAGCGTCCGAATATTGGAAAACGATATAATCTAATTTGCGAAAACAAAATTTTTACCTTAAATTCCCGTGAAAAGATATAGGCTTTTAAATTTTCCAATACCGAAATCTGTTTTATAAAGAAATAAAGGTAAACAAGTTTTTCCCACTATAACAAAGGCATTTTCGAGCGAAGTTTCTATGCTGCAATAATTTAAGTTTATTGGAATGAAAACCGCGCGACATCGTCCACGTGTATTTTTACTAATTTATTAAAATTTTATAAATACGAAAGTTTGGATGGATGGGTGGATGTTTGTTACTCCATCACGCCAGAACGGCTGAACGCATTTGGATGAAATATGGCTACTTTTTTACTGGAAAATTAAAATATCCCGCGGGTAACAAAAAACCTTGACGCGGACGAAGTCGCGGGCATCAGCTAGTAAGCATATATATTATTATATTATGACCATCAACAAGATACAACCTATGAATTAAACATAATTAAAAAAAATTAAAATGCAATTTGAAGATGGCGCCATACAGCCGTCATATTGAACTTTGAAGTATTTAAAAAAAAAAAAAAAACTTGAGTGTTATACAGCAAATCAGTAGGTACAAAAGTCAGTTTTTCCGTGGAACGTACAGGGTTATGTGTTCATCAGTCAATGTTTGTTTATTCCTTGCAGCCTGAACGCGTGTACCGATTTTGATGATTCTTGCACCAGTAGATGGCGAATATATCTTCCGAGTATCACTGTGGAAGTTGAAATAATGAAAAAACCAAATGGCGCCCTCTAGAAGCCATAATGTAACAAATTAAAAAATAAAACTCGATAGACTATGGCAAGTGGTGTATCGGTGAATAGGTCTTGTAAAATCATAGTTATGTTCCCTATATATTTTTTTCATTTTTTATATTGTTTCATTAAATTAACAAAGACGGCCAGAGCTGGTTTTCGTTATAAAACTGTCCGATTACACGTTATCAAACTGATAGACGCGTAATCACTATCTCTGTGTTATCTCGTGGACTTGATTCCTAGTTAGTTTTAACTTCAAGTTTTCCTTACCATTATTTTTAACTGGAGGGACTAGTGGCCTAGTTGTGACAACGCGTATAAGTCGATCGCGATTGTTGAACAGCGCTGACCCAAGTCGGTAACTGGATGGGTGATCGAATTTCGAGGTTCAAAGGAAAAGATTCATTTTAGGCAGTATTCTTGTACACTCTACCATGAATAGAGGAAAGTACATAGATTGTATTAAAAATATAATAATTTCAACAGTAAAGTAAATAAGTAAGTAAATAATAATAAATAATAATAATAATAACGAGCAAAAATATAAAAATGTATTTCAAGTTTTCGATACGTTTCCAAGATAGCAACCTTCAGCCATAGAGAAGGCGGTAGGCGCGAAATGTATCAAATGTCATTTCTGACAGTCACTGTCCAAATAACGTGTTTTTCTTTTGAAAACGTCAAAAATTATGAATCTGCCATTGTTACCCACTCATGTTTAGTGTTCCATAACTTGGAAAGATTAAATAATTTTACCACTGAAATTACGACGAATTCGTAGATTTGACCAATAAAAACTGGTTTAGTATTTTATTTTCCTCAATTTCACTGCTTGTACAAGAATTGGCCTACGCCCCATACAAATTTGAACCGTCTCCTTTGACCGTAGGTGCCTTCCTCGGAGAGCATATTATACGCCAGTTCGGTTATTGTATCGTCCTCGCCCTCATCAACCTCCACTGCTGGACATTAAGTTTGCCTGAAGTCATGTTTTATTTTACCAAAGTTTTTAAAATGTACATAGTGTTTAATCTTGAAAGTACAGAACCCTTCGTGACCGAGTCTGACTCGCACTTGGCCGTTTTTTTTAATGTATAGTCCGCGTCGGTCTGTATAGTCCGACAAATAAAAACTAAAACTATAAATTAGTTCCAATTTTGACCACCGGGTTAGATTAATTCGTGGGACAATACCTAAACAAGGCAACAAACAAGGCACAGACAGTACAATAGGTCTACCTATGGCGAAGGGGGCTATTTTGAGAGCGGTCAGTGAACCGAAAACCGATACGACGTGTAACTAGCTACCTAGGTTCCTATATAGATATATCGTGATATAAGGCCAGGTATAAATCTAGCGGAAAATTTGAAGCGAATTTCCCACGAGGAAATTGTCTACGCGATTTCATATTTCGTTCGCGCAGACACGAGGCTTTCCTAGAGGTGGGCGTTTGATCGAAAATTGGAATGAAAAGCACATGTACGTAATAGGTGGTTTTTCTAAATATAGATAGCGAGCCAACGAATGGGTGAATGAACTGGTATTAAGTAATTATCGGTTTTATTTAGTTTTAGCCCCATATTGAAATGATGAGGGAACACAAAAGATAGAAGCTGGTTCCATAATTTGCAAGTACGTATAGAAACGACTTAGATTATCGGGAGGTGGAAGCAGGTGGACCAGGCATCCAGGTGTTGCCAGGTGTTGAGGAAGAAATTTATTTCTGCAACGAAGGGTTTTGAAAATATGCACTATTACGTTGGTTAGAAAAAATACCATTGATTGTTATTTTTAATCATCATTGACCAATAACATTGAATCGTAAAAACATTGAGTTCCTAAAATGATATTTACTCCAGAATAACAAGGTTGAATTTGTTTTGCGTCTTATTGAGATGATTATAACTACTTATTTTGGTTTACTGCTTATTCGTACAGATTTTTATATATTAGAAAATTTAATATATTACATATTGAATGAGGTTGGAGGAAAAAAAGAATTGAGGTTTTTTAGTTCCCATGGGAATTCTTAATTTTCCGGGATAAATAGTGGCCTATATGTTATTCCAGACTATATAATCTATCTCTGTGCCAAATTTCATCCAGATCGGTTCAGCCGTTGGGGCGTGATTGAGTAACAAACATCTATCCATCCATCCAAACTTGCGCATTTATAATATTAGTATAGATTATTAATTTCAAACAACAGTAATAATACAGTTGAATTAATATTACTTATTCTGCTATATATTATTATGCAAAGTACGAATGGAAGTTCATTGAAATAATTCAAATAGTCAATAAAATAATAATCGTTGATGTAAAACACAAAAAAAGCAAATAAGCTGATAAGCAGTTATTGAAAGAAAAGTATATGACGAAAAAGTCTGCGTATCGTTTTAAGCCCTTATGCCCACCACTAGATTTCCTAACCTTTCCATGCGACACATTCGAGTATAAATTCCGCGCGCATTTTCCGTCCGCGATGTTTCGCTAAATTTTGCCATAGGTATCCAAAAATACTTACCTATTTCATATTTTTTTATTTTTTATTATTTTTTATTTGATCAAAACAAACTTTACAATTTACAAATCTTAATATCGGAGCCATCCTCTAAAAAACATGACGTTTATGGTGAGGATGGCGAGTTGGTGGTGCAACAACTAGGTGATGCAACTTCGTCCGCGTGGATTGTTTTTTTGTTGCCGGGGGAACTTCGACAAAAAGTAGCCTATGTCCTTCCCCGGGATGAAACCCAAAACTATACAAAATCTATCTTTCTATATAATATTACTAGCTATTACCCGCGGCTTCGCTCGCGTGGCTCAAGGGAACAATAAATGAGTTTTTGTTAGAAAACTGTTAAATTTCACATACATGCTTATATTAAATTTAAATTAAGCATGTATGTGGAGAAGAATACTGAGACGTTCAGTATCGACGTATTTCATCGAAAGGCAAGAGCTAGGTTTTTCATGCACAAAAAATGAAAAATGTTCGAAAAAATATTCACGATATCTACGAAAGAAAACACAATGCTATAGGTTACCCGTTATACAGATTCCTGATTATACAAACGATGTCGCATAGTTGCAGCAGCATGTAACCGATTAGTCCATCGGATACTACTGGAACAATTGCATTACGCCGCAAAGGAGAAGGGAGGAGTATATTTAGTCAGTGGACAGTTATGGACACAGGGCAGAGCATTATTTTAACACGCTTCTGTAAACAACATGCTATCCTGTGGGATCTATTAGATTTTCCGGGACATAAAGTAGCCTATGTTACGTTCCAAGATCTAGACTATACTATCAGTGTGAAAGTCTCCGGGAAACTGTTTGTTTTCCCGAAGTAAATAGTAGCATGTCACTCTCCAGGTCCTCAAATATACCCATGCGAAAATCACGTCGGTCCGTTGCGCTATTGCCGCCTTATTGAAGAACAAACATGAGAAAAATAGCATACTATCCCGCAGGAACTGTAGGTTTTCCCGCGATAAAAGTAGCCTATGTAGTGACATAGGCTGTTGTGGATGTTCTGGAGAGTGCTCCAGAACATCAAATATATACATAAAAAATATCACGTCGATCCGTTGCGCCGTTGCCGCCTAATTGAAGAACAAACGTGAGAAAAATAGCATACTATCCCACAGGAACTGTTTGTTTTTCCGGGATAAAAAGTAGCCTGTGTCACTCTCCAGTTCTTCAATTATACCCATGTAAAAATCACGTCGATCCAGTGTGCCGTCGCCGCCTAATTGAATAATAATATTTTTTGGTTCCTTACATTGACAATACATGATGGTAGCAGGTGAAATACCGACAAATCATAGCGCGATGCAGAAGTCGTTTGGTGCCATCTATTTCATGATAGTGAAATAGTTGGCGTCACATGAAATAAATTGGCGAAATAATCTCTCCTCTCTATAATTTTTAAGGTTCCGTAGGGTACCTCAAAAGGGATGACTGGCCTGGTTCTGACAACGCATATAAGTCGATTGGGACTTTTAAGCAACTTTGGTTCGTAACTTGTTAAGTAAGTGGACGGATGACCGATTTGACGGTTATTTTCCTCCGTGACTCGGAAAACACGTTATAAGCCGTCGGTCCCGGTTATCTATAGTGCATTGTTCAATGAGGGGAGAAAGTGACCGATTACTAACGAGGATGTAGTTTGAGGTCCGAGGCGTAGCCGCAGCCACGGTAATATTATGTATACCGCAGCTAGGAATCGTACTTTCTCCCGAGTGATAGGTACATAGTGCTTTATACTACACCTGCGAGGAAAATAAGCCATAATACTTTGAAGCTTCACTTTATTATTAGACTTGAAATAAGTATATTGTATAAATTCAAATAAAACAAAATAT
Organism: Erebia aethiops; assembly: GCA_923060345.2. NCBI lineage: Eukaryota > Metazoa > Arthropoda > Insecta > Lepidoptera > Nymphalidae > Erebia > Erebia aethiops. Next base: position 246,573 of record OV281079.1, on the reverse strand, counting down.
CTGGCGCGGTATCGCTATTTTCTTATTTTTTTAAATAAGATAACTTTTATTTTATTTATTTATCTATAACGACCCAATAACGCAAATTCTGACCAATATCCGCTCCGCGTCACCGACATGCTGGCGTTGTTACGAAGACAAAATATAAATATATTACGTTCGTAAATTTTAATACGAGTATATAAATTTTAAAGTTTTTGTTTCTATCGGTATTGTTTCTTGTTTTGTTATTTTTTTTTTATTTATTTATTCATATAAAAACAAAAAGTTACAAACTTAGTCTATTTGGTGTAGCATAAACTCAACTGAGTTTTTCTGTACACCAACGAGCCCTCGACATTATGTGGACTATAAATAATATTACTTATAAATCATTAATCATAATTATTACCTACAAATTAACAAGTTAGCGCCGCTCGATGGCTACAGATGGCGCTGTGCCTGCGAGGCGGCAAAGCAGTCGTTACGCGAGGTTTCCACCAATCAGAGAAGTTTCCGCACACGTGGCACCTAGATGTTTATTGACGTGACGTCATGATGTTCTAGAATTCTAAAATGTTCATTAGGTATGTCAATTTTAGTGTTCTCTAATCTAACCATTCGATACTCAGATTTGCAAAGTAGACTAGTTATGAATCTAGTTATTGTTATATTGTTACATTGCAATTAACCTAATATATTTAATACTAGCTAATGCCCGCGACTTCGTCCGCGTAGAATAAGTTTTTTTTGATTCCCGCGGGAATTTTCCTCAATTTTCCGGCATAAAAAGTAGCCTATGTCACTCTCCAGGTCCTTTACCCATACCAAAAATCACGTCGATCCGTTGCTCCGTTGCAGCGCGATTGAAGGACAAACCAAAAAACCAAAAAACCAACAAATAAACTGAGTATGTACTGACTTTCGCATATTTTATAATATTAGTATGATTGCACCATAATTTTAATATTATTAAGGTTATCTCGTAATGCAATGACGAGATAAGAAAACAATACCGAATACCTTTCATAGTGTTGGATCAATCACTATTCACTCGTAATTTAAATAATAATATTCCGGGCTTAGCGGTTGAGATAATACGATTAATAAATACATTATTATTTTCTCTCTGGCGCCGTGGTGAACTGTGTCATATAAGTGGGCGGTCCCGGGTTCGATCGCAAGTCAATTTGGGTAGGGCTATAATTTCAGATTTGTTCTCTTCTCTGATCTTCGGGGAGGCTGCCACCGTAGCTTGTTAATACCCTATCGGCGAATACAGAAAAAAAGCGTGCGCTCTAGCTCTAAGCTCTTGAACGTAAGCACCTATAGTTCGCGCGCGAGTTGAATGCAGAGCAAATTTATGGTGAACTAGCTATTACCCGCGGCTTCGCTCGCGTGGCTCAAGGGAACAATCAATGAGTTTTTGTTAGAAAACTGTATTTAAATTAAGAATGCAAGAGGATGCCACGGAGAAGAATACTGAGACGTTCAGTATCGACGTATTTCATCGAAAGGTCTTGCCTTTCGATGAAATACGTCTTGCTAGGTTTTTCATGCACGAAAAATGAAAAATATTCGAAAAAATATTCACGATAGCTATTACCCGCGGCATCGCTCGCGTGGCTCAAGGGTCCAATAAATGAGTTTTTGTTAGAAAACTGTATTTAAATTAAGTATGCAAGAGGATGCCATGGAGAAGAATACTGAGACGTTCAGTATCGACGTATTTCATCGAAAGGCAAGAGCTAGGTTTTTCATGAACGAAAAATGAAAAATATTCGAAAAAATATTCACGATATCTACGAAAGAAAACACAATGCTATAGGTTACCCGTTATACAGATTCCTGATTATACAAACGATGTCGCATAGTTGCAGCAGCATGTAACCGATTAGTCCATCGGACACTACTGGAACAATTACATTACGCCGCAAAGGAGAAGGGAGGAGTATATTTAGTCAGTGGACAGTTATGGACACAGGGCAGAGCATTATTTTAACACGCTACTGTAAACAACATGCTATCCTGTGGGATCTATTAGATTTTCCGGGACATAAAGTAGCCTATGTTACTTTCCAAGATCTAGACTATACTATCAGACTGTGTGAAAGTCTCCGGGAAACTGTTTGTTTTCCCGAAGTAAATAGTAGCCTATGTCACTCTCCAGGTCCTCAAATATACCCATGCGAAAATCACGTCGATCCGTTGCGCTATTGCCGCCTTATTGAAGAACAAACGTGAGAAAAATAGCATACTATCCCACAGGAACTTTTTTTTTATTTTTTTATTGTGAGATAGGCTTGCGCTTGACGACAATCATGCTTAGTGCAAAGCAATGATGAGGTCTAGGTTGGAACGCGCTTGCCTAGAAGATGCCTATTCACTCTTGTCTTGAAGGTACCTAAGATATACGTGTATAACTGTTTGTTTTTCCGGGATAAAAAGTGGCCTATGTCACTTTCCAGGTCTTCAGATATACCCATGCAAAAAATGACGTCGATCCGTTGCGCCGTTGCCGCCTAATTGAAGAAGAAATGCGAGAAATAGAGCATACTATTCCACAGGAGCTGTTATTTTTCCGGGATAAAAAGTAGCCTATGTCTCTCTCCAGTTCTTCAATTATACCCATGTAAAAAATCATATCGATCCGGTGTGCCGTTGCCGCCTTATTGAAGAACAAATGCGAGAAAAAGAGCATACTATCCCACAGGAACTATTTGTTTTTCCGGGATAAAAAGTAGCCTATGTCACTCTCCACTTCCTCAATTATACCCATGCAAAACATCACGTCGATCCGGTGTGCCGTTGCCGCCTAATTGAAGAAAAATGTGAGAAAAAGAGCGTCCTATCCCACAGGAACTATTTGTTTTTCCGGGATAAAAAGTAGCCTATGTCACTCTCCAAGTCCTCCGGGATAAAAAGTAGCCTATGTCACTCTCCAAGTCCTCAAATATACCCATGCAAAAAATCACGTCGATCCGTTGCGCCGTTGAAACTTGATTGAAGGACAAACCAACAAACCAACAAACCAACAAACCAATAAACCAACAAACCAACAAACCAACAAACAAACTGACTTTCGCATTTATAATATTAGTATGGATATGGATGTAAAAAATCACGTTGATCCGGTGTGCGGCGCCGCCTAATTGAAGAACAAATGCGAGAAAGAGAGCATACTTTCCCACAGGAGCTGTTAGTTTTTCCGGGATAAAAAGTAGCCGATGTCACTCTACAGTTCCTCAATCATACCCATGTAAATAATCACGTCGATCCGGTGTGCCGTTGCCGCCTAATTGAAGAAAAATGAGAGAAAAAGAGCGTGCTATCCCACAGGAGCTGTAAGTTTTTCCAGGATAAAAAGTGGCCTATGTCACTCTCCAGTTTCTCAATTATACCCATGCAATACATCACGTCGATCCGGTGTGCCGTTGCCGCCTAATTGAAGAATAATGTGAGAAAAAGAGCATCCTATCCCACAGGAACTATTTGTTTTTCCGGGATAAAAAGTAGCCTATGTCACTCTCCACTTCCTCAATTATACCCATGCAAAACATCACGTCGATCCGGTGTGCCGTTGCCGCCTAATTGAAGAAAAATGTGAGAAAAAGAGCATCATATCCCACAGGAACTATTTGTTTTTCCGGGATAAAAAGTAGCCTATGTCACTCTCCAAGTCCTCAAATATTCCCATGCAAAAAATCACGTCGATCCGTTGCGCCCTTGAAGCGTGATTGAAGGACAAATCAACAAACCAACAAACCAACAAACCAACAAACAAACTGACTTTCGCATTTATAATATAAGTATGGAAGTATGGATGTCAGTCTCCAGTTCCTCAATTATACCCATGTAAAAAATCACGTCGATCCGGTGTGCCGTCGCCGCCTAATTGAAGAAAAAATGCGAGAAAAAGAGCATACTATCCCACAGGAGCTGTTAGTTTTTCCGGGATAAAAAGTAGCCAGTTTCACTCTCGAGTTCCTCAATTATACCCATGTAAAAAATCACGTCGATCCGGTGTGCCGTTGCCGCCTAATTGATGAACAAATGCGAGAATAAGAGCATACTATCCCACAGGAGCTGTTAGTTTTTCCGGGATAAAAAGTAGCCTATGTCACTCCAGTTCCTCAATTATACCCATGTAAAAAATCACTTCTATCCGGTGTGCCGTTGCCGCCTAATTGAAGAAAAATGCGAGAAAAAGAGCATCCTATTCCACAGGAACTGTTTGTTTTTCCGCGATAAAAAGTAGCCTATGTCACTCTCCAGTTCTTCAATTATACCCATGTAAAAAATCACTTCTATCCGGTGTGCCGTTGCCGCCTAATTGAAGAAAAATGCGAGAAAAAGAGCATCCTATTCCACAGGAACTGTTTGTTTTTCCGGGATAAAAAGTAGCCTATGTCACTCTCCAGGTCCTCAAATATACCCATGCAAAAAATCACGTCGATCCGTTGCGCCGTTGAAGCGTGATTGAAGGACAAACCAACAAACCAACAAACCAACAAACCAACAAACCAACAAACCAACAAACCAACAAACAAACTGACTTTCGCATTTATAATATTAGTAGGATGGTGACACATAAATTTACTCTGCATTCAACTCGCATGCGAAATGTATGTACCTACTTAACCTTTAATCACCTACCACCGGTTTCATTGACCGCAACGACTTTCTGAACTAAAAATGTTCGATGTGTAGGTACTTGTCGTGGCGAAGATGCTTCCACATATACTTTTTCTGCACCGAACCGTATCGATTTTAGGCGGCGAGTAGTGTAGTGAGTGCGTGCGGCTGCCCTGAGTTAGTGCGGTCTCCGAGACCGCACGTACTCGCAGGTGGTTGAGGGACAGAAACAGGTGGTAGGTAGTTAAGGGTCAAGTTCCCTCACGTCGGTATGACACTTATCTATGCCACTGGATATTATATTAGGTCACGTTCATGTTTGTACGATGCACATGATGACAATCGTGAACAATAACCCCACATTCTCCTAGTTTTTGAAGTGAAAACTTCTATAGGCGCGTTGAGAGCTTTTTAGTAGGGGATAAAAATTTAGATTCACGTGACCGTGACCGACATGCTCGCGAACATAATATAAATATACTACTTTCGAAATTAAACTTTAAGGTTAATATATTTTAACAATTTTAATAAAAATTAAAAAAAAATCGTTTGCACTTCCACCGTCAGTCACTATGACTGCCAATTTTTTTACGTAACTCATAAAGTTACAGCAACCATCGGGATGCCTGCTGGTTCTTCTCGCTAAGAACGGCATTCCGAACCAGTGGTTAAGGTCTGATATCTCCCCGGCCTAGGAGCTCGACACCCAGGACTGAAAAATCCTAATGTCTCCCCGAAGGGGGCAACCGGGGGAGACACGAGTCCGGAGCCTGGTAGATTCACTCGACGATTCGTCAAAATCACTTGTCCAAATCTACTTGTGTACTTACTACTTTTGAAGTCCATACACAATTATAGTTATTTATTCGAATTGTTATAATAATCGATTGTCAATCTCTCTCTGCGTCGTATTCCTCATTACCGAGGGTCGTGACCCCATTCCATTAATCACATAATGGAAAGAGTTTTCTTGAGATGATAAAGCGGTGTGTTCCCACGTCCTACGCATACGAATCGACTAGAGTATTTAAAAACTCTTAGGTTTATTATGATTATTATCAGATGGGTATTAGTGATAATATCCGGGACCGACGGCTTAACGTGCTCTCCGAGGCACTCTCAGGCACAGGCTCCGAGGCAGATTTAACCTCTAAAGAAACGCCCATTCGGTTGAACCTCCAAAGAACCGCCCATTCGGTCACCCATCCAGTTACCGACTTGGACCAACGTTGCTTAACAATCGCAATAGACTGATATGCGTTGTCACAGCTCGTCCCGATTGACAATAAATGGTTTTCTTCTTAAAATTCTTCTTTTGCTGCTATATAATATTATCTCGACATTTTTTATTGTATTCCAAACATTAATGCAGTGGGATCACGGGCACACAGGAATACCTCCTCGAACCATTGATAGGTAGGGCGAGCCGGTGGGTGGGTTGCGATTACCACCTACAATGTTAACCTTATACACTATATTCTATACTAAGGACTGCAGCTATAAATTGAGAGATAATTAATAAAAAAGCTTTTTGTATAAAATCAAGGAAATGACCTCGTTTAATAACAAATTTATCAAAAAAAAAATCGGTACACAAGTGTAAAGACAAACAGTACAATACAGTCGTAAGAGGTAGTACGCGGCATCCTCAGCAACGTCTACGCCGTCGCCGGCAGCTGCGACGGCGGCGACGTCTGCGACGCGAGCAGCTCCGACGTCGGCGACGACGGCATGAGCAGCTGCGACGTCGACGCCGACGCGAACAACGCCGGCGGCGACGTCTGCAACGTCGTCTGCGACGTCGTCGACGCATACAGCACATGCCTTTGGCCATCAAGTGTATGAACTTGGACCCTTTCCTCTCCAGAAAGCCCAGTTCAGCGCCACTCTACAATCAATCCATTACGCTTACTCTGAGTTTTTACATTGCAAATACGGATTGATCGACGTGAGAGCTCGCCTCACCAAGTGTAAGCGAACGTTAAAGTAAAATTAAAAAAAACATTAGCAGCATTGGTTTAGAGCTCATTTCATCATTTCGTGTATTTATTCACAGCCAGCGCTCCAAACGCTGAATTTGTGAATTTTAAGCAAGAGCTTTTGGGTCCATTTTACTTTGACGTTCGCTTACACTTGGCGAGGTGAGTTCTCACGTCGATCAATCGTATTTGCAATGTAAAAACTCAGAGTAAGCCTACATAATATAGGTGTGTCACCGTAAGACTGTGAAAACCGTTAGATTGTAATCTATCTGACGAAAATGTAAACTGTCGACAGATAGTGAACCGTTAAGTGTTCTGAGTGACAATTTTTGAAATATTCATTGTATTTACGTTTTCTTGTCCCTTTCTTGTAGGTTAGGTTAGGGTTCGACATAAATTACCAGGCTTAGGTTCTATCGGGTTAATATACCTAACAGATTACAATCTACTGAAAAACAATGCGTTAAATTGTAATCTTTCGACAGTTTACAATTTCGCTAGATATATTACAATCTAACGGTTTTCACAATCTCACGGTGACATAAGTTTATTCACAATTTTGACGATCTCCCTGGCGCAGTGTTGAGTGCTGTTGCCTTACAGTGCGGAGGTCCCGGATTCGATACCCGGCAGGGTCAATTTGGGAATTCATAATTTCTGAATTTTCCCTGGTCTGCTGGTGGGAGGCTTCGGCCGTGGCTATTTACCACCCTACCGGCAAAGATGTGCCGCCAAGCGATTTAGCGTTCCGGTACGATGCCGTGTAGAAAACGATTAGGGGTATGGGTTTAATATAACTGCAATGCCCCTAACAGGTTAGCCCGCTACCATCTTAGACTGCATCTTCACTTACCATCAGGCATCACAGTGAGATCGCAGTCAAGGGCTAACTTGTAGTGGATAAAAAATAAAAATTGGTGAGTGAAAAGTGGTCGTGCCTCGGAGAGCACGTAAATGACCGATGATGGTGGCGGGAAGTAGGTGGATTTGGAAGGCGGAGGACTTTGTTTTGTGACGCACTCTCGATAAGGCTATGTCCTCCTATGTCCAGCTGTGGACACTGGACGCGCACACGCCGATGGATTGTAATGGATGGATTGGATGGATGGATTGGATGGATGGTAATTGGATATTACAATACCTTTAGAATGGATTCGACCATTTTGTTCAGCTCCTCCGGTGGATGGCTGCCCGCCGCGGGCTGCCTTCTGAGGTGCTCCACGACATCCGAAACAGTTGCACCGTTTTCATCTTCGTTTTCCTGGAGGTACCTGTCGGGAAAATAAAATAGAATATGTTTTATTTGTTAATCCAATACAGAAAGTACTTAAAATCTAACTTAAATAACATCTAAAATGTGTATTGTCGACAAAAGGGTCATATCTCAGCATAGGCTCGACCACACTTGTGGGGCGATTCTATAAAAAAAGTATGAAAAATAATGTTATCTGCTTGTCGCTAGCCACCGGTGGCTGTGGTCGGTGGCCCGTTTGCGCCCAGCCTTAATCAGCCTTACGAAGTCGCGGACATCAGCTAGTTAGACATAATTTCAGATTTTTTTCTGGGCTAGTGGGCGGTCTCGGTGAAGGCTGTATGTTCAGTAATTATACTGTGGCAGACTGTGTTTAGTGATCGTGTGATCTGTGTAGATTCTAGTGTTTTAACGGACTAGTATATAATGAAATGAAATGAAATGAAATGAAACGGAGTGACAGGATTTACTTCTCGCATGGGTATTCTTGTAATGGTAAGCTACGTTTTATCCCGGAAAAAATAAGTCTCGAGCATCATCTATATCATAGTTAATTAAAAGTGTGGTAAGAGTCAATAAAATGGTAGGCACTTACTTTAAGATGAATCTTCCGGGGACGCCGTCCGCCGCTGGGGGCACGTTTGAATTTCTGGTCATCATCAACACAAATTACAATGAGAAATTTAACTCATACTAAAAACATTTCTAAGTTTAAAATTATCTGAAATGAAGCTAAAATTAAACTATTTTATAAATAATCTTCTAACATTCATGGTTATACAAAATTTTTATGATTTTGACTGTCAAAAACATCGATGTCAAAAAAGAGTCAAAAAGCATTGGCAGCTATTTGAATTTGGAGTAACAACTGCCAGTAGTTTGTGGGTGGCAGTTCCCGGAAGTAATAGGCTCCGGCAAGCGGCGGAAGTATGCTTCTCTCATAGACAGTTACATATTGGTTCCGTTTGCCGTGGAGACCCAGAGGCCGTGGAGTCTTAGTGCCAAAAACATTTTGCGAGATATTTCACCGCGGTTAATTGCTTCATCTAGTGACAGAAGGGCTGGCTCATTTTTTTGCGCAAAGGATCAGCCTGGCTGTCCAGCGCGGAAATGCAGCCAGCATTCTTGCCACCATAACACGCGGGCATGATTAAAAAAAATGTACTCCTTAGAAACAACGTTCAAAATGGCGTAACAAATAGCACTACGGTGGCAGCACTATCGGCAAAATAATGAAAACAGATTGAAAATATGCATTTTCGACATTTGTAAGCAATGTTCTTCTTTTTTAATAATATAATTGATTGACGGACGGATTTTTATCGAAGTAGGTCTATAACGCAAAAATAGGGGTGACTGGTTTGGCTGAATTTATTTGGATTGGAGATCTCATAAAGATATATATAGCTTCACATAGGGTACCTTTTGTCTGGGAAAATTAAAAAGTTTCCGCGGCAATCAAAAACCATAATCCACGGACGAAGTCGCGTGTACCAACTGGCAGACTAGTATAATCTTATTTATGTACTGCATAATAAAATATGTTATAGAGGTACTTTGATCTAAAATAATATATAAAAGTAAAACGTAACTAATCTAGTGTTCCTAAAATGTAGGTGAAATCGTGAGTGACCAAGTTATATGACTGATCCAACAGTGCTACGAACGCACAGAAGAAAATAAAGAAAGAAAGAACTTGGAAGAAAGAAGAAGAAACCATTGGACGGATCGGGCTGAAAATGGCATAGTTTTATATAAAGCCCCCCATTTTAACCCCTCCTGTCTAATCCCGGGATTAGATAGGAGGAGTTAAATAGGGGGGCGGTAGATTCACTCAACGATTAAAAAGCACTTGTCAAAGTCTCCTTGAATAAAAAAGATTTGAGTTTGAACCAAATCAAATTGGAACTTTAAAAAAAAACTACGCGCCGAATTGAGAACCTCCTCCTTTTTTGGAAGTCGGTTAATAAGTGAAGCCGCAGGAAAAAGCTAGTGAAGTTTATCTTATCGCATTGCATCGCGACGGCGCGGTTGTGCCCACCCGGGCATCGATCCCGCGACCGTGGACGTGGACAGAATGATGGTGTGGATATTCGCTCTCTACACAACACTCCGCCGTAAAAATTTTGGCATTACAATACATTATGGCGATATTCAATGCCGTTAGTGCCAACAAAGAGTTTATTTTGAAGTGAAAACTTCTTTAGGCGCGTTGAGCACTTTTTGGTAGAGGGTAAAAATGTAGATTCGCGTGACCGACATGCTCGCGAACACCGAAATTACATTACTATATTACATACATTACTACATTCGAAATTAAACTTTAATGTTTTAGTGTTAAGGTTTATATTTTAATAATTTTAATTAAAAAATAATTAAAATATTCGTTTTCACTTCTATCGGCAGTCCCTATGACTGCCAATTTTTCACCCGACCTGGTTGAAGTGGGATGTTTTTTTACAAATTATCAATGTCCTCCTGACCAAATTTTCATTAAAAACGTGTTTGTGTGCAATTCCCACACGGCAGAAGTGAAACTTCAGAAAAGTAGCCTGCGAGAGAATGAGATAAATATAACTTGTATTCTCATTCTCTCACAGGCTTAATCCTATTATGATATGAGTATTATGTATTATATGAGTATGCTTGTCTCTTTTAGTGTCGCTTTTTCGTTTCATCGAATTTTCAAATCAGAACGATTCTAAAGAAGTTTCACTTCAAAAACTTGTTTAAATTATTTCCTTAAGGCGGCAAGACGCAGAGACTACGCAACGCACGATCGGATCGACTTCTGCCTACTGAGAATACAAAATGGACAAGTGTCTTGCCAGACAGTACAGAGTGTACAGTCTGTACAGCGAAAAGTTAAAAAAATATTTTCGGTGAAATATTTAGATTTAAAAATAAAGTAGCAGAACAAATGTTTTTGAGTACTAGCACCGATGAAATAGTTATGTAGATAAGTGTAACCCTGTCTAAAGCGCGCACACTAGTGGTCAGGAGAAAACGTCGCGTAAGGGAAAACACACTAGAGAAAGGACAGAACAAAACTTCGTTGCCCTCCTGAACTTTTGTTCTGTCGGGTCACTACTAGTATGTTGTAGCCCTAACCTCGCTCTTTTGTAGGTCAAGCGTCGACAACAATTATTCCGGGCGAATGCTCTATCGAGTCCCTATTGCAACTTGCTAGTGTTTGCTGATTCGATATAGCACTTAGCACAATCAGTAGCAAAAGATGCGCCAGTTGACAGATATAGAAACGGCGAGATTGGTTTATTTTGGTTACTATCACAGCATTATGTCATATGGTACCTATATTATTGTGGGGTAATGCTGCTGATATTAATTCTGTTTTTGTGCTGCAGAAGAGAGATGTTCGAGCCATATTATATAATATGGGGCCAAGAGAGTCACTTATGACAGTGCACAACCAATATATACTCGTATTTGAAAATAGTATACGTGCATAAACACATTGATAAATTCAAGAAGAAATGTGATTGTCATAATGTCAATACTAGAAATAAAAATAAACTTGTAATGCCTGCTTCTAGGCTTAGTAAAACTAGCAATTCGTTTGTTGGAAACAGTGTCCGCTTCTACAATAAGCTTCCAGAAGACATGTTGAAGATGTCTCTGAATAAGTTCAAAGTTAATGTAAAACGTAAACTCATTAAAAAATCTTATTACCATGTAAAGGATTAGGTACTTAAATGACAAGGAAGCTTGGCAATGATTTGATCTAATGGCTCTGATAGTTCCTTAGTTAAGATGATTTGTGAAATGGTGATAATGAAAAAAAAACCTGGCTGAGTTTGTTGTGGGCTCTTCTCAGACCAGGGTGCGTTTGGAACCCTCATAGCTTTAGTTTTAAGATACCGTTACTGTTTATCACTATTAAATTTTATAAGTGTAGTTTACCTACCTATATTGAATAAACCCCGGAGACCGGAGATTGATCTTCCTATAGCTGACTATAAACCAATCGTGCTAGGGTAATGTTAAAACAAATAAAATGACCTGACCGACTTCAGGAAGTGGTTGGACGATATAATAGAACATATTCAGACAAATAAAATATTCATTCTATTCTATTCTATTATATTCTATTCATAAGCTGATGGACATTGCTTAGCTATCCAAGGCTAAAAGATGCGGCTCACAATAGTGAAGATTTTCGCATGATGACCGCCAAACTTCGATTTGAAGAAGGCACGCGGTGATGATGATGAATATATAGGCTCCGATGGCCAGTAATTTTGTATTGCTCCACGTTGCATAACACAACTAGACCTAGTGTCTAGTTGTGTTAGGCAAGTACTAACGTCTTTTATATTCTAGGCGACAGGACAAAAGTTTCACACTACTTACTTACTATACGATACGATATTTCGTCCTGGTCCCTAGTGTGTTTTCGCCCTAACCTCGCTCTTTTGTAGGTCAAGAGTCGACAATTCCGGGCGAATGCTCTATCGAGTCCCTATTGCAAGCTGCAATGTTTGCTGATTCGATATAGCCTAATAGGTAGCTTTATCACGTGAACATTTGACCGGGTGACCTGAAGCTTGGAGGCATAAAGGCCGGCGTTGGTTGGACGCGCCTCTGCCCTCTGCACTGCCTGCACACGTCACAAAGCTAAGCTATTTAGAGTGCCGACTTCCGGTACGATGCCGTGTACAAACCGATTAGGTTATGCACAGGTGAATTCATAATTAAGTTACTTTGGTATTAGCTTCAATGTAATAAAGCCTTTTAGAAAATAAATGACTTTTATCCGACTGCGAAACGCACAGGGTTATGTGTTCATCAGTCGTCGCCTAAGATCCTACGTAGTAGTCTGATCTGTTTACCAGATGAAACAAAGGATTTTTATTTTTATTTAATAATAGAATTTTATATTAATATTTTTTTTTATTAAAATTAATTAATTTAAAAGTAGCCGGACCGGATTTTTATAGGCAACCTATTTTAGGCGTTTTTATCTATTATTAAATAAAAATAAAATGTAGGTTTCATCTGGTTAACAGATCGGTGAAGGTCATTGTATATCCGGCTCTTACCATAGATAATGTAAATTGTGCGTAGAGGGAATAGGGATGATGCCTAATGCCTATGTCGAAAAAGAATTATAATTTCCTACTGATTATCAAATAGAGGGTCTTCCAAAAGACCTAAAATTCACATCTACTATTAGTTTAAGGTTTGATAATTCATTATTTTACACTATTGATTAAATAAAAAAAGTGCTTTGTAATTACCTCACAAGTCACAAATATGTATTTCATACAAACTTCCACACGAGAAGCGCGTTTTTAAGTTTGATAAAGGGTTTATTTTAGGGATGATTTAATTTAGTTGTCATAAACTATTGTCACGTGGAACGCGTAAAGCTGGTGCGCTGCAGGGGAGCCCCCTCGACCCAATTTCACGGAGCTTTAACAGACAGCGGTGCGCCGAACTGCGATCCGTTTGACATTGATATAATATACTAAGGTTCCGCGTTGATTGTACACACTTAACTATTTAAATATTTACTACTAGCGATCGGCCCCGGCTTCGCACGGGTAGCACTAATAATTCTAATAGTCTATACCCAATGTAGCCCAGTGGGCAGTGGGCAGTGGGCAGGTTATACATTTTAATTTTACAACGCCCCGTCCTCACCACACCTGCCACGGCCGCCAGCCCTTAGAGTATACTAAGGTATTTAATCTGAGCGCTTCGGGCCGGAGTCGTAACATTTTCCCTTGTACGTTACATTATTTCTATGATGTCTCATAATATATTAATCTAAATTGAATGGTGTAAAGGACAATTTTTATCTTAATTAAATACTTGAGATGTCTATTATATTAATTTTGATAAGGATTAATACCATGTTAGTAAAAACACCTTCGCAAGTAAAGCATTTTGGTATAGACCAAATTTGAAAATAATAAAAATGGTTATTGTGAGTCAACCTTAAAAGGTATCTTATGCTATGAAACCGCTTGATTCACTTAGAGAGAAATTTAATGAAATTGGTAGGTATTCTAACAGTAGCCTGGCAATATATTAACAGTAATATAATTTTTGTAAAACAGCACATCCATAATTATAAAAAAAAGCGATCTGCACGATAGGCCAACTAGAGGCTGTAATAAGCTCGTGACTCCATCGCCACTCTGCCACTCTGACACTCCGCCTCAAAAAAGTCAGAAGGTCATTCGTGGGAATGGGCATTCTTTTCTATAACAAAGTTCCACAACCTATTTTGGACTTGCCTATAAACAAATTTAAGAAATCCATTAAAAGTATGCTCCTGAAAAAAGCTTATTTATACTGTTGAAGATTATGTAAATGATAGAGGAGCATGGATTTGATCGCTCCAGCAATGCTGGGGACAGCGGTTACTTATGTATATGTTACATTGATATAGTAATTGTAAATGAATTATTTAAAAAGAGCAACCACCGAGTTTCTTGCTGGTTCTTCTCGGTAGGAATGGAATTCCGAACCAGTGGTAGATTCACTTGACGATTCAAAAGTACTTGAAAAAGTTTATTTGAATAAAAAACATTTGATTTGCTCATCGATTTCAGCTCTCAGAAGAGACAATTTTTTCCGACTTCGTTGACATTCGTAAGGATATCTATTTTTTTCAAAATAAAATATAGCTTATGTTACTCGCTGATAATGTAGCTTTCTATAGGTAAAAGAATTTTTAAAATCGGTTGAGTAGTTTTTGAGTTTATCCATTACAAACAAACAAACAAATCTTTCCTCTTTATAATATTAGTTTGCGTGTGCTACTACGCTAAATAAAATACCATCTTCGCATTATAGCCTTCCTAAGGAAACCGGTTTAGGGCACATCGGTTATATTATGGGTTTAAACTTTATAACGGACATATAGGTAGAAACAATTTTTGTTTCTTATATTATATACAGACAGAAGATTTACCTACAAATATGCACTTTATATAAAGTTTATACTTTGTTAGTCATCATCTTTTTGCTATCTGTCTGTGATGGGTTTGACTTTGAATATTTCATTATGGAGCCTGGCCTGTCTACCGCCATTTAATTATTTTCTACAACGGCACTTTTTAATACAAACTGTATATAACCTCATACAAGAAGCACTTGCATTTTTAAACACAAAATTTTCTAAAACTTTCGGTTTCCGAGATATAAATTATCAAAGCTGATCTGATGGTGGTCCATTATCGAGTAAGTTTGATAGCTTATGTTTCAGAAACCTAACGCTTTAGAATAGTCTCATATAATTATTGTTTGTACGAGTGTTCATGGCAGCTATTGATTAATATACCTAGATTTCATGAATGTCCGCTATTTAATTTTTTTTTAAATAGCGGGACTGTATCCTGCGACAGTCTGTATAAGCATTTATGTATCATGTGTGTACTCCCACGTGGCAAAGCCCGGAATCCGGACCTAAGCTTGCGTGGGAACATAGGTTTATTAGATCCGATGCGTAGAGGCTCTACGAGAGATTTAATAAATTAAGGTATTGCAGTTATAGCCTAACTTATTAAATCTAAACCCATACGATCCTAATCAGTTTCGAAACTGTATCATACCGGAACGCTTGGTGGTCTTTGACGGTATGGTGGTAACTGGTAACTAGCCACGTCCGAAGCCTCCCAACCAGGCCTGACCACAGAAAATATAAATTCAGAAATTATAAATTTCCCATTATAAAGACCCTGCCGGGGATCGAACCCGTGACCTCCCACGATAAGACAACAGCGCATAACACTGCGCCAGAGAGTTCGTCCCTGAGGCCTGATTCTAAAGTGAATTGATTCATTGAGGGGAACGCCTGGGTAATGGCCTGGGTAGTGGTATGTAATGACCCCGAATTATTATACAATTATCACCTGAAGATTAGAAGATTAGCGTAACCACAGAAAAAGGAATCTGCTTATTCTTATTGTTCTGTGAGCGTACGAGTAACAGTCGAAAGGCAGAGTTTCCTATCTTGTATTTCTTTCTTCCACATTAGCCACTACGTCTGCCCACTACCACTAACAATATAACTGCCATGCCCCTAAGAGGTTAGCCCGCTACCATCTTAGACTGCATCATCACTTACCATCAGGTGAGATCGCAGTCAAGGGCTAACTTGTAGTTGATAACAAAAACACTCTTACCGATGTTTGAGCACGTAAAGCCGTCAGTCCTGCGCCTGATCACTCTCCGGTCGTGTTAGATTTTTTGTCCCATCGGGCCATGAAAGTGAAGGGACAGAGAGTCCACCTGTGTTTGCGCACACACTTGTGCACTATAATATCTCCCGCGCAGATGGTTAATCTCTCTGGAGGCAGGCCGCCGCCGTGGCCGATATTCGGTCGGGAGGAGGTTGATTATTATAACCGATGTGACACGAGTTAACAGCACAGCTTTAGGCTGACAATTAGTGTCGTGTTAAGCACTAATAACAGCTTCTCTTAAATTGGGAATTTGCCAAAACAGGATTTAAATATGTATTTAGCAAAACGTAATGGGACGACCTCCCTGGCGCAGTGTTAAACGCTGTTGTCTTGACGTGCGGAGGTCCCGGGTTCGATCAGGGATAATTTCTGAATTTTTCCTGATTCCTGATTTGGCGTTCCGGTACGATGCCGTGTAGAAACCGATTAGGACCGTATTGGTTTAATATAACTGCCATGTCCCTAACATGTTAGCCCGCTACCATCTTCGAATGCATCACTTACTATCAGGTGAGATCGCGGTCAGTTAACCTTTGACCTTTGTAGTGGAAAAAAAATATTCAGAAACCTTTTCATCTAGGGGATCATAAAAATTACAGAAAATTAAATTAAAGATGTATCTGATAGGCGTTGGGGTCGTATCTCGCAAGGTGCTTCGCTAACGGCCTTTCACCGGAAAGCGCATTCCAAGAGAGCTGGAAGCAAGCGGCGCGAGATCGTGTCCTGTGGAGATTCATGCTGAAGACGACATCCAGCTGTGGACGTCTACAGTCTACAGATTTATTATATCACAAGACGATGCATCCGACTTCATCCGCGTGTATTTAGATTTTTTAATCCCAGGGGAACTCCTTATTTTTTTTCGGTAAAAGTTGAACTGTCCCGTAAAAGCGTGACAAGCAGATAGACAAATTCACATTAACATTTATAATATTATATAAAGAAGATCAAAGTAGTTCAGCGCGTATTATGTTCTTCTTTCTCCATTTTAATGTTTACGTACATGAATTGAATCTTGCAACTCCACGTTTGTTTCCAAATTTTAATTATCCTAAGTAAATAATACCTACTTACCTACTGTATGCTGTAATACTGTAGGTTGCAGAGGATTGCAATTAATTTGGTAAGCGGTCGGCAAACAATCGATTTTAAACGAAATTAAACGTCCGTGTAATCAAGTATCAAAATTACCATAGAGATGTCATAATATTACTGGACTAAAGGAGCATATCTTAGAGGCTTAGCCGCGTCATCATCGCCTAACACCAGGTAAAGTCGCAGGGCTAAGTTGTAGTATAAATAAAAAAGTGCGAAATAAATCTTGTACGTCAGATTTAACACTAGCTAGGTATATGTATATTTTTAATTACTCACGTAAAAGAAACAAGAGAGGCACCTCAAAAAAACATGTTTCTTATATTTTCTCCCCTTTATTTTGAAGTGAAACTTCTTTAGAATCGTTGTTACTTGAAATTTCGATGAAACGAAAAAGCGACACCAAAACGACACAAACATATTCATAATAGGATTTAGCCTTCGAGAGAATGAGATAGAATACAAGTTATATTTATCTCATTCACTCGTAGGCTACTTACTGAATTTTCACTTCTGCCATTTGTGAATTGCACACTCACACTTTTTTAAATATTATATTTTATTATTAAGTATTATTTGTAACTATAGCGCCAAAAGAAACTCATTCTGCGAAAATTTCAACTGTCTACCTATTACCTTTCATGAGATACTTACAGTCCGCTAACAGACAGACGGATGGACAGCGGAGGTTTAGTATTAGGTAGGGTTCTGTTGGTACCCTTTGCGTAGTTACGGAACCCTAAAAAGAAAATAGTTTTCAGTAAAACATTTTATTAATGAAACAGTAAATCGCTTTACCTACAACCGGATACGGCATAACAGACAATTGAGTTTAATACGAACCGAAGATTCTGAGAAATTTATTCTTTTGTGTATTGTGATTACCTAGAAGTATTTACCTCGGCTATTAGTATTACACTGTCGTTAGGTTGTTAAACATTACCTTTAAGTTATTATATTCTTAGTTGCTCACAAACTGTGAACAATATTTAATCTATACTCTATGCTAATATTATAAATGCGAAAGTTTGGATATATGGATGGATGTCTGTTACTAAATCACGCCCCAACGGCTGAACGGATCTGGATGAAATTTGGCACAGAGATAGATTATAGTCTGGAATAGCACATAGGCTACTTTTTATCCCGGAAAATTAAGCAGTTCCCGCGGGAACCAAAAAACCTTAATCCACGCGGATGGAGTCGCGGGCATCAGCTAGTTTATATAATTTTTTTTTCTCTCATTTATTTATACAAATTTATAAAATTATTTCTAAACACGTTTTACATAAATATATAAAATACTATACAAAACACATTTAAAAATAACCTTATAACTAGAACTTCCTCACAATTCGTGCCGTCTCAAGGATAATCGCCTTCTGTACCCGACCCTTAATCCAACAACCAAGCGAAAGCTTCTTAATATTATTATTATTATAAAAAAATATTATGCAAATTCTAAGTATTATAAAAGGGTTGGTGTTCCGAAAATGGTTTATTGAGCTAAAGCACAAGTAAGCATAGCATAGCATAACATTTATGTTTATAGTAGGTACTATGAATTTTGATCACTTGGCATGAACAAGGCATGAAAAAGACCCGTTTACGGGCAATGGAATTTTGTCAATAACAAAAGAACCAATCAGATGCGATTGCGATCGCTAAAATGTAGCAATAATTTTTACATTATAGAACTCCTAAAGTCAAGTAAGTTTACGGAGTTCATTTACCGGATCTTTGCAGTTTGCATACTCTAGTATTTAATACTGCAACTCTGTGGCAGTGAATGAAGATAATAATAATTACCATTTTAATTTAAACGCTTTTATTTAGCCTGTCCTTCTCTACGTAGTAATTAAATTTTGTAATTTGCTCTATACTACACTAGCGATCGCCCAGGCTTGGAATTATTTTTGACTGACTTCAAAATAGGCGGAGGTTCTCAATTCGACTGTTTTTGTTACGCGATCATCCTCCTATTATGAATCAATTTTTATTATGTTTCTTTTTATGTTTGGTAGATCATACTTCAGAGGTGGTCCCTTACAACTTTAATTATAAAATTTAAATTGAAATTGATAAGCGCTTTTTAATAAAATCAACAAAAAACAAAATATATACCCAGTGTTTTTTACTTTTTAGTTTAAGTTGATACTTAGAGGTATAGTTTTAAAGTCGGTTTTCATTTTAGATGAAAGCGAATAACTATTGTGTCCAAATTGTGTCACAGTTCAGTTCCTAAGTTACTGTTTTGAAGTGGTAATTTTGTTTTTGTTTTTGTTCTTGGTAATTTCAAATAAAGATTTATTTATTTACTAGCGGCTGCCCGCGACTTCGTCTGCGTGGTTTGAGGTTTTTGGTTCCCGCGGGAACTCTTTAATTTTCCGGGATAAAAAGTAGCCTATGTGCTATTCCAGACTATAATCTATCTCTGTGCCAAATTTCAGCCAGTTCCGTTCAGCCGTTGGGGCGTGATTGAGTAACAAACATCCGTACGTCCATCCATACATCCAAACTTTCGCATTATTACCCTCGACGAAACGGAGACGGTATATGTGTTTGCCCTAAGAGGTTGTGTACAATACAATACAATTGTGTGTTTGTATGTTTGTTTGTTTGTGCACTTTTTTGTTTCCGTTTTCCTGGAAAACTACTGGACCGATTGAGATGCGGTTTTTTGCATTAGATATGGATAGCTTGTGACAAGGTTCTTAGATATATTTTAGGACCATAGACAACCAAGCTGAGCTGTAGTCTATGATTTTAATTTTTCAATATGTTACCATTTTTCTCAAAAAGTACTGGGCCGATTGAGATGCGGTTTTTTGCATTAGATATGGATAGCTTGTGACAAGGTTCTTAGATATATTTTAGGACCATAGACAACCAAGCTGAGCTGTAGTCTATGATTTTAATTTTTCAATATGTTACCATTTTTCTCAAAAAGTACTGGGCCGATTGAGATGCGGTTTTTTGCATTAGATATGGATAGCTTGTGACAAGGTTCTTAGATATATTTTAGGACCATAGACAACCAAGCTGAGCTGTAGTCTATGATTTTAATTTTTCAATATGTTACCATTTTTCTCAAAAAGTACTGGGCCGATTGAGATGCGGTTTTTTGCATTAGATATGGATAGCTTGTGAGAAGGTTCTTAGATATATTTTAGGACCATAGACAATCGTGCAATCGTGATTTAGTAAGTGGTCATAGGAACTCCTTAAGTTCTCATCGTAAACCCGTCGTGTTTAGACTCTTTTGATTTGTCTTGACTAGCACTTTGTACCTAGATGCTGCTCAGGGTCTCATGATGGAGCCAGGAAGTGGTCACAGGAACTCCTTAAGTGATCAATTTTTTTTAATAATTTTTATCAGAATATTAAAATTTAACACTATTTGACACCTCTACTTACTACTAAGCACAAGTTTTATCTCGGAATGAGAATGGTTTGGCCATAGTCCACCACGCTGGTCAAAAAAACTACTGAGCCGGCAAATATGCAGTTTTGTGTTTTAGATATTATTTTATATATACTTTTGCTAAGTTCTAATTGTTGTTTCAATGGAGCTCTGCAGTTCGTCGTGGGTTTTTTAAAATTTTTAATTTTCTTACTTGTTTGAAGTAAGATTTAAAGTAGGCGCCCCTAGTAGGAATATTGCGTCGGTGTATGCGACAGCATTGACGGTCGCTAATCGAGTTAGTGCCGCAGAGCTGCTTGGCAACAGCGGCGCCGATAACATGTAGGTCAGAAATACATGCGGGTCTTAGCTGCAGCCATCTTTGAATACGAGTACTAGCAGTTAAAGCTAATACTTTGAAGAGTAGGATAAGTATTGTATGTGTTTCTATACTTTATTGTACACCACAAAATATATGTACACAAGAAGCTTGTTAAAACAATAAAACAATAATCATTTTAGCATTGATATATTTAACCAAAAATATACAATCTACAAGATGCACAGTTATCAAAAAGTAATACAATAAAGTTTTATACCTATATCAACAATTCAAAGTTTTTCATTAATATAACACTTAATTAGTGTATACATCATTTAAAACAGACCTTTTGTTACTGCTGCGCTAGGAAACCTGTATGACAGCAGTAACGACTTCCTCCAGGATCTCACTGAGTGACTTATAAGTGGCAGGATTGCATAAATAAGTTAAATTAAGTAGACAAGCTGTGCGCGTTAGATAGTGTGTGCATTTGTGTGTGCGTGTGGGGGGGAGAAGTGTGTGTGTGTGTGTTTGTTGGTCTACTAAACCATACTAAACTTACATAAACTTGTGTTTATGGGTTGTCTCTTATACAATAACTAGGTACAATAATAGTAAGTATTTTATGGAGTGTTGTGGATACTCGTGTCGTGGTGTTGTGGTCTCGTGAAGAAGAACCCAGGAAACGAAACTAGTCATGCATACTCCAAAGACATACGGGAATTATAAAAATAAAATTGTTTGTTTTTTTTTCCACTACAAGTTAGCCCTTGACTGCGATCTCACCTGATGGTAAGTGATGATGCAGTCTAAAATGGTAGCGGGCTAACCTGTCGCCGGCATGGCAGTTAATTAAACCCAGGGTAGGTAGGATGGTAACTATAGCCACGGCCAAAGCCTCCCACCAGGCCAGACCAGGGAAAATTCAGAAATTATAAATTCCCAAATTGACCCTGCCGGGAATCGAACCAAGGACCTCTGCATAGATTAAGTTTTTTGATTCCCACGGGAACTCCTTGTTTTTTCGGGATAAAAATTCTATAGCCTATGTCCTTCCCGGTATACCAAATACCTGTACGGTTGGGCCGTGAAAGCAGACAGACAGACACACTTTCACATTGTATGGATGTATAGATGGATGTTTGTTACTCAATCACGGTGGAACGGCTGAACGGATCTGGATGAAATTTGGCACAGAGATAGATTATAGTCTGGAATAAAGCATAGCCTACTTTTTGACTCGGGAAATTATAAAGAGTTCCCGTGGGAAACAAAAACCTCAATCCAGGTGTACGAAGTCGCGGGCATCAGCTCGTTTACAATTTTTGAATGGATATGGTTTAATACGCACGAAAACGGAACCCTACCTTTTACGTGTTCTGACATCCTATACTTTATACTTGACCTTTTTTTTTGTTTCAGGTGAGCATCGTTCATTAAAGCAGTCAGTACTCAGTAAGTACAAACTTCGTGATGGGTCTATACTCTATATGTACAATCACCTAGATGCATACGTCTGCTAACATTAATCAGGTAACTCAACTAGCTGACCCGGCTATTCATACATTTTCTGAAAACAACTGGTAAAATCAACAATCAAACAATATAGGCATGATGACAGTAGGTAACCAAGAATCAATGAAATTATGAATTTATCTAATGAAATAGGATTCATGGATTATAAAAAACGTATTTACTTTTCTATTTCGAGTGAAATTGCTATTTATTTTGATAAAATAAAATTATAAAATACAGCCAACTAAAAAAATTCTACATCAATGAATACAGCAATCCGCCATATTGGTTAAAACACCAAGAAGCGAATGACGTCACAATGGTTTGTTTTCGAGCTTTGACAAGATCACACTATTGCTTACTGCACACTGCACAGAGTACTATTTTTTTTTAACTGGTTTAACGGCTCTGGATTCCAGTCCTTCTGAGCCTGCACAGAGTTCATTGGTAAAAATAATAGTGACGTCACAAACGACGCCATGACACCGGAGAGCGTTTTGGCGTGAATTTTAAAATTAAAATTTCAAATGCCAATATTATCTACCAAACCTTATTTTTCTGCTGAAATAAGATATTTTTTCGAAATAGTAGATACTTCAGAACATAATCTGACCATTTTTCAAAATTGTAATAATATACCTAATGCATCGTACCTA
Organism: Erebia aethiops; assembly: GCA_923060345.2. Lineage (NCBI taxonomy): Eukaryota > Metazoa > Arthropoda > Insecta > Lepidoptera > Nymphalidae > Erebia > Erebia aethiops. Next base: position 223,518 of record OV281079.1, on the reverse strand, counting down.
CCTAGCTTAGAACCATGGACGTAATGCTAATAACCAGTTAAAATATCGGGAACATTTACCTCCGAATTGAAAAATCTTGATTCACAACCTATTTTAAACTTGCCTTGACAGTTTTAAGAAATCTATTAAAGGTATGTTTTTAAAAACTTATTATACTATTGAAGATTATGTACCTAAATTATAAAAGAGCACGGATTGGACTCGCTCCAGCAATCCTAAAGACAGCGGTTCCTGTAAGTTACAGGAACCGCTGTCTTTAGGAAATTTAGTCTTTAGAAAATAAACTTTTTCAAGTACTTTTGAATCGTCAAGTGAATCTACTACTGGTTCAGAATGACATTCCTACCGAGCAGAACCAGCAAGGAACTCGGTGGTTGTTCTTTTGAAAAAAATAATTTACAATCAATGTGTAGTTACAGCCTGTAACTACACATTGATTGTAAATTATTTTTCAGTCGAACATTCAAAACACTTGTCAAAGTCAACTCGAATAAAAAAGTTAAGTATATGTAATTTGTATTTAATGCACGCGGAGCGCGGCGCGGCACGTAGCGGCACATAGTATTATTTGTATGAGTTTGTATCATCGATCAATCGAATTAAAACTTCACCAAGTATTGTTTACTCTGTGCCCAAACTAAGCGTACGGAACTCACTCCGATCGTAGTGGAAATCCCTCAATAATTATACTTTCATAAAACACAGTGAAGTGGGCAATGGCAACCACTTTAGTCGAGTTTAATTGGTTTCATCCTTAAAGTTTGAAGTGCCTGTTTGATGTTATGGTTAACACTAGATACTCTAGGAACAGCAGGCGTATGGGAATTCGTTCACTGTTAAGACCGTTTGGAATGTCTTGCCAGGTGATATTAGACGGTGTTTTTAAGAATCGGCTAAAGGAATATTACCTATCTAACATGCTATTTAAAGTATAATATTTATGTAGTTTAAGTTTTATTATTTTTTATTAATTATAGTTATTTATGTTATGATTATTAAGTAATGTTTATGTAGTCTATTGTATGATCATAACATGTTGCACTATCAAGCTCCTTTTTAAGATTCATAATGGATGGGTTGTATGGAGGAGATCAGTGAACACTTTTAGTGATAAGACCTTGCGCATTTTGTTTTCTGTACTTTGTAAGTGTTTACTTTAAATCTTTATGTTTGCGTGGCAATAAAAAATGTATCTGTCTAGTAAAGTTTTTATTTAGAAAATAGTAAACCAGTAGGTACTCTAGCTTCTTGCTAAAGTAGTGATAAACGTGACACAGCATCTTTGCGATTATCAAATTATGAGATTTCTAAAATCTTTGAATTTCTTTCTTGATAGATAGACTGATGTAAATGACATATTGTGTCGTATCAGTAATTATTAGTGTGTTTGCGTCCTTGGGTAACTAACAGGGAGGGCATGTAGGTAAACAACCGTCATCTTTTGAGGATATTTCATCTTTTATCCTGGTCTATATAGTACCGTGTGCCTACTTACTTGATAAACATTTGATACAATTGCAATGGAGACGTAACTGGTAACCGATGATTTCATAAAAAATAAATTACAAATTTTCATTTCACAAACAATGTTTCGCAAAATTATGAATCATATATTAATCGTTATAAAACTTTTGGGGCTATAAATAATATTGAATCTTAATCATTTTATTTATCATATACCATCTGACAAGCAAAAGTCATTTTTACATACACTAACTCTACAAGATAAATTAAAATCTGAATTAAATCTAAAGTAAAAAAAAGAAAAAAAAAACTAAACATTAAAAATATCATCTATTCCACTGCAATAAGGCAATGTGCCCAAATTAATAAATAACAAATAATTCAATTGACAAAACAACAGACAAATTATCATTTCATAATTTATAATTTGACAAACAATTGATTTATAAATCGTGTTATTTAATAAAACAACGTAAAGCATATTTCTTTTTTGATAAAATGAATTGTTTGATAAATACTGTAAGAGTCTTCTGGCGTAGCCCGTTTTAAAAAGTCGACATTCTTGGGTCGAAATCTGAGCACTCAGACTCCACGCAGTCTTGTCTGTCCTACTCCTAGAGTGTTTTTGTAAAGCGCGTAGGCAGAAGCTCGCGAGGGACGTCCTGAATGAAGCGAGCCTACGAGGCCGAGTGGAGCGAAGGGAGGAGCGGGCGAGCGAAGCGAACCGGTGCGGCGACCTCCGTAGCGAAACGAAGGTCGAGTGGTTTTCCTAGGTTCTCCACTTCCTTTTTAGGCACCACCCCTACTCAAGAGCGAGCGAAGCGAGCTCGGGACTGGGGGCACTCCTCTCCTACTCCACCGGATGGTTAAGGTCTGTCAGACCTCGCTATCCTCTTCGTGGTTATTTCCTTTGTATACCACCCAGAAATAAGTCGTCCGTCGCCCGTCGACCGGGCTTTGGAGGAGGTGAGAGGGAGAGGGAGAGAACCCATATCCCTAACATTATCCAGCCAGAGTTGGGTAGACATAGGTGAGCAGGTATGGGTACATTCCGAATTCAATTTATTTTACTTATTATTCGAACTTTACCCAAAAGTAAGTAAACCCGTGTAAACCTGGGTTTACAACATCTTCTAGCATTACCCGTAACATATTATACCTAATAATATATAATATATTCATATCATAAAAATCTCAATCTCGTAAGAAATCAGAGATTGTACGCGTTCGAAGTCGCGGGCGACCTATAGTTAGTTTTATTTTTCAAATAACAATTTAGTTAAGTTACGAATTTGAAGAATGAATTATTTTATGAAATAATAAATTAGTAATTATGTCAATTTTACATTCAGCACGTTTGCAAAGTAAAGTTTTTTGTGAAATGATCATTTGTTAAATGTTTTTTGTGAAACATTAGTGAACCAACGTCACTTATTATAGTACAAAGTATAATTAATAAGTACTTATAAGTTATAAGTATTTGACTCGGAATAAAGGTAAACTGGATATAATTCCCACTATTCATAGTTTGGAGTTTGGGACAGTTTAAGGACAATTTAGGTACATCGACTAAAACTATGGTTAGGTACCTTAGAGCTATACTGAGTTTGAAGAGATCGTCAATTAATATAATTAATTTATTCACGTTAAGTAACCATTAACTCACGATAGTTATCAATAAAGATCATCCATTATAATAACTTAATAAGTAGATTTCGGTAGCGGTTACCACAAAGACAATTATATTGATAGTTTGTCCATCGTAAAATCAATCAGTTAAGACACTATTGGACACGAGCCAAGCGCTCCTGAATAAAAAGTATGCTGTACCTACCAGTATACATATTCGTTCCTACATTTATACTGCCGTTCCACATTCGACAATGGCCCAAAAATCGAAATCAGAGAACTAAAATATTCCATTGATCTGTAGGCATTGCATACAGGGACTTTCCATAGGTTTTGTCTTCTGTATTAGTATACTAGCTGGTGCCCGCTACTTCGTTCGCGTGGATCAATATTTTTTTAATTCCCATGGGAACTCCTTAATTATACAATCAAGTTGAGGTAATGAGGTACGTATCAAGTTGAAATTAATTTCAAATACGTAGGTCTACAGTCCCTTAGAGCTGTAAGAAAATCAAGCTTGTAAGTGGAAGCAAAGGATTCAGCCATTTATGCTGCATATTTTGATAATCATACACTAATATTATAAATGCGAAAGTGTGTTTGTTTGTTGGTTTATTGGTTTGTATGTTTGTTGGTTTGTTGGTTTGTTGGTTTGTCCTTCAATCACGCCGCAACGGAGCAACGGATCGACGTGATTTTTGACATAGGTATAGTAGAGGACCTGGAGAGTGAATTTCTGAATTTTCCCTGGTCTGGCCTGGTGGGAGGCTTGGCCATGGCTAGTTACCACCCTACTGACAAAGACGTGCCGCTAACCGATTTAGCGTTCCGGTACGATGCCATGTAGAAACCGAAGGGGTATGGGTTTAATATAACTGCCATTCCCCTAACAGGTTAGCCCGCTACCATCTTAGACTGCATCATCAGTTACCATCAAGTGAGATCGCAGTCAAGGGCTATCTTGTATTGGATAAAAAAAAATCCTATGGGGTTCTTCTCATTGACATTATAATCATGACGTTTGGCAAGAAGCAAACACTAAACAGTACAACAGTACAACAGTACAAGTATAGGAAAATATCCGAAAATCATCAATTAGGGTGATCAGAGTCGCACTCGCACATGACCGGTTTTTAAATCCCGTGGGAGTTATTTATCTTCTGGGCTAAAGTAAGGCTATGTCACTGTCGAGGTCTTGAACTGTATCCATGAAAAAAATCAAATCGACCCGTTGCGCGTTGCTCCGTTACGGCGTAATTGAAGGACAAAACAACAAACAAACACACTTACTCGTATAATATGAATATGATTCATGCGTAGGTATATCTATCGTCTACCTACTTTCTGAATTATTGATTCCAGTAATCATGTGAAATCTGATAAAGTAAATATTTATTTATATAGCAAATTATTTTATACTAGCTATTACCCGCGGCTTCGCTCGCGTGGCTCAAGGGAACAATTAGTGGGACTTTTATGAGAACAACTTCTAAGAACTCAGATCTTGATATTTTAGTGCAGGAACCAACCAACAAACCAACAAACATAGGAACACAATATACAAATAAAATAGTATAGGATAAAGATCGTACATATTACTTTCCTGGTCCTAAAAAATCAGGTCGAAGTGTTATTTAATTGCCGTATGATTGAAGGAAAAATACGTAAACATCAGCATGATATCCCACAGAAACTTTCAGTTTTTCTGGGACAAAAATGTATATATATGTCACCGTAAGATTGTAAAAACCCTTTAAAAACCGTTAGATTATAATATAACGTTTTTTATCTCGATAGATTATAAACTGTCGACGGATTGTGAACCGTAACATACTGCTTACAATTTAACGCGTTGTTTTTCGGTAAACTGTAATATATTAGGTATATTAACCCGATAGAACCTAAGTGCCCGGCCTGCGGCCGGGCACTACCTGAATATTCATGTCAAACCCTAACCTAACCTATAGTTCGCGCGCGAGTTGAATGCAGAGTAAATGTATGGTGACACTTACATTTACTCTGCATTCAACTCGCGCGCGAACTGTACAAGAAAGAGACAAGAAAACGTAAAAACAATAAATATTTCATAAATTAATACTCAGAACATTGAACGGTTCACAATCTTTCGACAGTTTATAATCTCGCGGAATAGAAATCGTTAGATTATAATCTAACGGATTTTACAATCTTACGGTGACATATACATATAATAAATGGCCTATGTCACTCTCCAGGTCCTAAAATATACCCATGCAAAAAATCACGTCGATCCGTTTCGATGCGCCGTTGAAGCGTGATTGAAGAACGAATGCGAGCAAAAGAGCATGCTATCCCACAGGAACTGTTTGTTTTCCCGGGATAAAAAGTGGCCTATGTCACTCTTCAGGTTCTCAAATAGAACCATGCATAGAATCACGCCAATCCGTTTGAAGGACAAACCAACAAACAAACTGACTTTCGCATTTATAATATTAGTATGGATTTCTCCGCTGAAGTATCGGTCGTATTTTAGGTACGGGTACAAATTATCAAGGGATTTACTGAGCCATTACTTAATGCAATATTGTTTCATTATTGTTGACTTTCGTGTTTGAGAATTATAATCCTTTGCAAATAAACAAATACCTATACACCAATACTATATATAAATACCTATAAATGGCTAGGCTTGTCTACTTTGCCTGCTTCCACAGTGTCATGTCGTACGGCATTTTATTGTGGGGCAGAGCAGCTGATATCCAAACAATTTTTATACTGCAGAAAAGAGCCATCCGTTCTATTTATAAATTAAGATCACGCGAATCACTTCGTGAAAAATTTAAAGAGATTGGTGTACTTACAGTGCCTTCACAATACATTTACAATAATATAGTCTTTGTCAGGCGGAACATTAATCTTTATAAACAAATAAGTGATACTCACAATCTATGTACTAGATTGTACACAAAATTCCTAGATTTGCCATTTCATAAATTGAAAGACTCTGTTAAACAGCATTTATTAAGTCGAGGTTATTACACTATTGACGATTTTCTGAATGACAAAGTTGCATGGAAGAAACCGGGCTCGCATCCAGTGACCCACAAGTCAGTGTAATACTTGTAACGTAATGTATGTGTTGTATTGTTACTTACTTATTGTAACCTTTTTCTTTATTAAAAAAAGAGCAACTGCTGAGTTTCTTGCCGGCTCTTCTCAGTAGAATCAGTTTTCCGAACCGGTGGTAGACTCTTGACGTATCATAAGTGACACAAGTTGTCCTACATGAAGTAAATAAATAAAGAAATAAATAAATAAAATAAAAAAAAACAGACAGGCAGACAAATAATTAATGATGAATGTTCATTGATTTATGAGCGCCAAACATTGAGATATTTTGAAAACGTTAGAATCTATTTCACCCAGACGATTACTGGATTACGTCTTAAAACAAACTTGTTATTTTCGATATCCCCCAAAATTTTTATTATTGTCTAAGACACACTATCACATCACTATCCTGGCTCTGTGGTCCTGGCCTCCTATTCTTCCATTTATTGCAGTCTTCTGTTTTTTCAGTCTGTCACTGTATGTTTCTACAGAAGGTACTAATACGTGGCCAAAATAGTGTTTCCTTTTTCTAATGCTTGCATGAACTAGTATAGTACCAAGTAAGTACTCAAAAGCAGATCCCAATTTTGTTTTCTGTGTCGGAGTTCACAGCCATTTAATATAATATGGCCATGTATTTACTCTCATGGCCCAATGAGACAGAAAATCCGACACGACCGGAGAGAGGTCAGGCGCAGGATCGACGGCTTTAAGTGCTCTCCGAGGCAAGGGGTTGTAACACCGCCAACTTTCTAACTCCATTCTAGCACTAAGAATTTCTTGTCAGAAAAACCCAATACTTGTTTATGGCCCAACCCGGGATATAAACTTAAATAAAGTACAGCTTTTAACACCTGTATTCACCACAATAACGCAAAGTTTAGTTTCTGAAAAAAAAAAGTTATGGGCTACTTTTTAGCCCAAAATTGAGAATTAAAGAGATCGCACGCGATTGGTAAAGAAAACCTATAGATATCCTCGCGAGTCGCGAACAAATTCGCGGGCATCATAATAATATTACAAATTTTGTATTATTTGTATATTTTATGTATATTCCCTTTTAAAGCGAAAGTGTGTCAGCCTGGTACATTTTCACGGCTCAATCGCTAAGCCGATCTTGACAAATTTTGGCACAGAGGATATAGCTCTCGAAAAGCAGTTGGATTCGATAATAACTGAAATCATGGGTAACTGTTGTAACTATTATTAGAACGATAAGTTATATCGGTATAAGTTATTTATAACGCGTATAGGATCGGCATGGGTCGGGTGACGCTCACCGCGGTTAAATGGAACTGAAGTCTGAATGGCTCGCGCGCATCATTGAAGCGTGTGCTTGTATGTAGCTAGTGTTGCCAGCTGGGCTGTATTACCAGATATTGAGGGTAAACATTTTATAAGTGGTAACTCTATTCGTGGGCAACTAGTGTAGCTATAATTAGAACGATGAGCTATACCGGTATAAGTTATTTATAACGTGTATAGAATTGGTATGGGTCGGGTGACGCTCAACGAGTTTAAATTGAATTGTTGTCTGAATGGCTCGCGCCCCATTGAAGCGTGAGTCAGTACTGTAGCTAGTGTTGCCAGCTGGGCTGTATTACCAGATATTGAGGGTAAACATTTTATAAGTGGTAACTCTATTCGTGGGCAACTAGTGTAGCTATAATTAGAACGATGAGCTATACCGGTATAAGTTATTTATAACGTGTATAGAATTGGTATGGGTCGGGTGACGCTCAACGAGTTTAAATTGAATTGTTGTCTGAATGGCTCGCGCCCCATTGAAGCGTGAGTCAGTACTGTAGCTAGTGTTGCCAGCTGGGCTGTATTACCAGATATTGAGGGTAAACATTTTATAAGTGGTAACTCTATTCGTGGGCAACTAGTGTAGCTATAATTAGAACGATGAGCTATACCGGTATAAGTTATTTATAACGTGTATAGAATTGGTATGGGTCGGGTGACGCTCAACGAGTTTAAATTGAATTGTTGTCTGAATGGCTCGCGCCCCATTGAAGCGTGAGTCAGTACTGTAGCTAGTGTTGCCAGCTGGGCTGTATTACCAGATATTGAGGGTAAACATTTTATAAGTGGTAACTCTATTCGTGGGCAACTAGTGTAGCTATAATTAGAACGATGAGCTATACCGGTATAAGTTATTTATAACGTGTATAGAATTGGTATGGGTCGGGTGACGCTCAACGAGTTTAAATTGAATTGTTGTCTGAATGGCTCGCGCCCCATTGAAGCGTGAGTCAGTACTGTAGCTAGTGTTGCCAGCTGGGGTGTATTACCAGATATTGAGGGTAAACATTTTATAAGTGGTAACTCTATTCGTGGGCAACTAGTGTAGCTATAATTAGAACGATGAGCTATACCGGTATAAGTTATTTATAACGTGTATAGAATTGGTATGGGTCGGGTGACGCTCAACTAGTTTAAATTGAATTGTTGTCTGAATGGCTCGCGCCCCATTGAAGCGTGAGTCAGTACTGTAGCTAGTGTTGCCAGCTGGGCTGTATTACCAGATATTGAGGGTAAACATTTTATAAGTGGTAACTCTATTCGTGGGCAACTAGTGTAGCTATAATTAGAACGATGAGCTATACCGGTATAAGTTATTTATAACGTGTATAGAATTGGTATGGGTCGGGTGACGCTCAACGAGTTTAAATTGAATTGTTGTCTGAATGGCTCGCGCCCCATTGAAGCGTGAGTCAGTACTGTAGCTAGTGTTGCCAGCTGGGCTGTATTACCAGATATTGAGGGTAAACATTTTATAAGTGGTAACTCTATTCGTGGGCAACTAGTGTAGCTATAATTAGAACGATGAGCTATACCGGTATAAGTTATTTATAACGTGTATAGAATTGGTATGGGTCGGGTGACGCTCAACGAGTTTAAATTGAATTGTTGTCTGAATGGCTCGCGCCCCATTGAAGCGTGAGTCAGTACTGTAGCTAGTGTTGCCAGCTGGGCTGTATTACCAGATATTGAGGGTAAACATTTTATAAGTGGTAACTCTATTCGTGGGCAACTAGTGTAGCTATAATTAGAACGATGAGCTATACCGGTATAAGTTATTTATAACGTGTATAGAATTGGTATGGGTCGGGTGACGCTCAACGAGTTTAAATTGAATTGTTGTCTGAATGGCTCGCGCCCCATTGAAGCGTGAGTCAGTACTGTAGCTAGTGTTGCCAGCTGGGCTGTATTACCAGATATTGAGGGTAAACATTTTATAAGTGGTAACTCTATTCGTGGGCAACTAGTGTAGCTATAATTAGAACGATGAGCTATACCGGTATAAGTTATTTATAACGTGTATAGAATTGGTATGGGTCGGGTGACGCTCAACGAGTTTAAATTGAATTGTTGTCTGAATGGCTCGCGCCCCATTGAAGCGTGAGTCAGTACTGTAGCTAGTGTTGCCAGCTGGGGTGTATTACCAGATATTGAGGGTAAGCATTTAATCAATGGCAGACTTAGGGTGGGGCGAAGCGGGCGTTCCGCCTCAATTATCGGGCCTCCGAACGCTGAGAAATGCTCATTCGATAAAGTTTAGATATAATCTTATCTTATTAATTGACCGAGCGAAGCGAAGGTCTCTGAGTCTACTTGAGTGAATTTGCACTTGTCCGTCCGTCCGTCCGTTCGTCCGTCTGTCAGAGCCTTATAACTTCTAAATTACTGAACGAATATGACTTAAAAGTTATAAAAATCTTTATTTCAGGGGAAGAAGAAGAAGGGGCGAAGTAAAATATTAATTATGGCGTTACATAGGGTTGCGGTATATCATTTTAAAGATAATTAGGGACCGAGTCCAAAAATATATTTTTTTTAATTTTCCCTAAAATTTTCGAAATGGGAGGCTTTCAAAGTGGCGATATTCTAACGTCCAAAGTTGACCTTAGAACTGAAAATTTTCTGAAAGGCTGAGCGTGAAACTTGATCAATTATTTGAATTATATCCTGTACTTGAACAACAAATACTTAATTAATAATTAAATAAAATTAGATAAATATGATAAGGAAACGAAATTATTTAATTTTTAATGAGCTTCAGTATTTTTAACAGAACTTCACAATGATGTCAATAGATGGCACCGCGAGGTCTCAGTTCTGGGCGAACCACTAGTATATAATATAATATAAAGGTGAAAGTTTGAATATTTTTAAGTTTGTGTGTGTAAATGTGTGCTACTTCTTCACGCGGCTCGCGCCGTATTATCGAATTACACGCGGACGATATAATGTTTTAAAACTTAAATCTAGTAATGGAGTAAAATATTATACCTAGTCCTTCCGACCAAATTTTGGGACGAAAAATCTGACACAACCGGAGAGAGATCATGCGGAGGACTAATGACTTTGTTGATTAATCCTTCACTCACTCCGCGACAAGGCCGTAACGATGTGTGTTTTTGCATGCAGTATAGAACCTTAGACAGGTCTTTATGCTGGAAAATCAGAGTTTTCTCTAGAATTTTTGAAACTTCAATATAGTAGGGAAATAAAATAATAATGTCCTCCAGACCGAATTTCGGAGGCCTATCCAAGATCAGCCATCTGACATCATTAGGATTCTAGGTTCAAGGTTTGTATAAAAGCCTAAATTCACGCCGATTAGTGCTGCCAACGAATAAAGCAACATTACTCAATATGGCAGTTTGAAGTCACGTACCTTGACGTTCCTAAAATATGGATTATATTTCTAAAACACGCAAGTCAACAATAATAACACAATATGGCTGTCAGTCATCTTTTAGTAGGGGAACAAAGGTTGGTGTAGTGGCAACACTAGCGCGTATCGGTCCGCTCGCTCTATTAATACCAGTCCCGTGACCAAAGGCGAGTGGAGCTTGTATATACCACGTGATCAGCAGAAATCGAAACTGGTCAGGTGCTGACGGCTCGTCAACGATTGTAACGTCCTTTCGACCGAATTTCGGCCACGCGTGGCGGCTAATCTCCAAAGAGATACAATCATAGCCCGCTGGGACGAAAATTCTACACGAACGGAGTGAGATCAGGCGCAAGACCGACGGTTTTATGTGCTCACCGAGGCACGAGGCGGTGAATCACCGCCAACCACCTAACTCTAAGCTTGTACTGAGAATAACTTTATTATTGCCCGACCTGTGGGCTGGGAATCAACTCGGGACCTCGTTATCCGCAGTCGAATATGCTAACCACTACAATAAGGAGACTAAGTGTGAATGCACCGTCAATGTTCAGAGAATTGGGTATTATATCTGGGGGTAAAATGTATAGTCACTTTTATAACGAAGATTGCACGCAATAATTGAAATGTGGCCTACGCCCAAAAATAAAATATTGGGTATGTTCCGATATACACTGCGAGCACTGTTCAGTGCACTTACTGACAGTATATTGCAGCAGTAGGTATCCTAGGGAAATATATGACGTCATAAATAAAATATTGGGTATGTTCCGATATACACTGCGAGCACTGTTCAGTGCACTTACTGACAGTATATTGCAGCAGTAGGTATCCTAGGGAAATATATGACGTCATAAATAAAATATTGGGTATGTTCCGATATACACTGCGACCACTGTTCAGTGCACTTACTGACAGTATATTGCAGCAGTAGGTATCCTAGGGAAATATATGACGTCATAAATCGTCGCCATTTTTGCACTGTGAGCACTGGCGTTTTCGAGGTAAGGTCACAGAAAACAGATGTATTTGTTTACTGTGGTAAGGTGATCAGTGCTTTGATTGATTTTTAATAAACCACCACCACCACCACTACACCCCATTAACGTCCCACTGCTGGGCACAAGCCTCCACTCTCATAGGAGAGAGTTAATTAGAGCTTAGACCCACCACGCCGCTCCAATGCGGGTTGGCGGGCTTTAACGACTATTAGCATGTTAGTGATAATAACCGGGACCGACGGCTTAACGTGCTCTCCGAGGCACGGGGGTGAAACACCACCAACTTCCTAACTCCGGGCTTGTAGCGAGAATTTCTAATCAGAAAAACCCAACACTTAATTATGGCCCGACCCGGGATTCGTACGAGGGACCTCGTCGGCCGCAGTCGAACATGATAACCACTAGAATAGAATAGAATAGAATATTTATTTATTTGCATGATTGTAAGTAAGTAGGTATATAGTACGGTGTTATTATGTAATAAGGTGAGCATGTTACAATCAGCCCTACAATGGCGTGCAAAATACTTAAAACTAACATTGGTTTCATAAAAAGGGACTAAACAAGTTGCAAGCTTTAAAAAATTTGTAAAATCAAATTAAACCTAAAATAAATAGACAAATGAGAGTTTAAATCGGGTGATTAGTTTTAAAATTTAAGAATTCGTTTAAGGAATAGAAGTTTTGGGCTACTAGCCATTTATACAACTTATTTTTAAATAATTTAATTGGTAATGCCTTAATATCTTTTGGCAGCTTATTATAAATTTTTACGCATACACTGGACCAACGAGGCAGTTTTAATCACGGAATAGATAAAGGGAGATTTATTTATTTTTTCTATGGTTTTAATAAACAATTTATATTATTAATATTAATTATAATAGTTGATTATTAATGTGGGACTATAAACAGCTGACCATAACGCTTTCTTTTTAGGGTCCCGTACATAAAAAGTAGGAAAGCAACCCATATGGTATGGTGTGGTGCGACTATGTCTGTCCGGTATGCATATTTTATTTACCTATTTGTTTGCGCGAGCCAAGCACGCACATTTCTCATACGCACGTCTGCGGCTGAGACACGTGTTCTGCTAGAGTAGACCGCGAGAAGTGTTGCCAATAGGGATGATGCTTATGTCAAAAATAAATTATTTCTTACTGACTTTAAATAGACGGTCTTTTAAATGACCTAAAATTCACATCTTCGATCAGTTTTTAGTTTGATAATTAAAGAAAAAAAATGCGTTGAAATTTGATGACGACCCAACTATGTATTTACATACAAACTTCTACACTGGAAGCGCGTTTTTTAAGTTAGATAAAATCATAGGTGGAGATTTCTGTAGAGACGATTGCTTAAAAAGGATAATTTATAGATAATTTATAATTTATAGTAGCCCGAGTTACTAACCCTAAAAAAGTGTGGTAACTTCGTGTTTGCGTCTACAGGCTACACCATATGAAGTAAGCACGCACATTTCTCTTACATCAGCATGTCTCCGGCTGAGACACGTGTTTCGCGAAGGGAGACTGATTACTGCTGTCCTCTCGCGAGATGCGGTGTCAATTAAAATAGCTCGCGAGCCGGTGGGAATTTCTGTCGAGACTGTTGCTAAAAAAATAACATTTCTTGTCGATAAAACGTCCCTGTCTCATGACTTTGTAGTCATATTTAAAGGGTTCATTTAAAAATACTATAGCGAATAACTTTTTTTGTACTTATAAGTTTTAGGTTAGGTTTAAAGAGATTTGTTTCCCAAAAAAGAAAAGTTCACTTACATGAGAAACTTAACTTATAATTTATACTTATACATAATATTACAGTATACGGACCTTGTATAAAAATAGTATTATACATACTAAATTTTCTGCAAAGCTTAATTTATATTTGTCACCGTAAGATTGCAAAAACCGTTACATTGTAATCCGTAGTCTAACTAGCAAAATTGTAAACTGTCGACGTAGGTATAAGATTGTGAAAATAGTTATTTTGTAATCTATCTAGCGAGATTGTAAACTGTCGAAAGATTACAATTTAACACATTATTTTTCGGTAGATTGTAATTTTTCAGGTATATTTAAACTCGATAGAACCTAACTGCCTGATTAATTATGTCGAACTCTAACCTAACTTACAAGAAAGAGACAAGAAAACGTAAATACAATGAATATTTCAAAATTGACACTCAGAACATTGAACCGTTCATAATCTGTCGAAAGTTTACAATTTAACGCGAGTTAGATTACAATCTAACGGTTTTTGCAATCTTACGATGACATATTCATCAAACAAACTTTAATCTTTTCGCTGTTCACTCTATAATTATAGACATTCTGCGACTGCGCGAGTGTGTTTAGCAGACAGACAGTGACACGGTCTGCCGCGTCGAATGCGCGTCATGTGGAGTAATCCTTTCTTAGATCAGACCATTCATATCATATTTTTGTAGAAAGATAAAAAAAAAATTCTTAAAAGCCGTCGAAAGTTTTTTGGTATTACGTAGAAGTTACCCAAAGATTATTAATTGTATACTAGAATTTAATGAAACCCGGTACGCGTAGTAGGCTTATAAAAAATCGTATTAGGTACTCCTTAAAATCAAGCTCATTTCGGTCCAAAGTGATTCGACGCTCGAATATCCTTGGAATCGTTGTGTTTTAAAAACTTGGGGTGAGGGAAAAGGGTACATGGGGCATACTACCATCGCTTAAAGCCGTATTATTTCAATATTGTTGACGTTCGTGTTATATCATAAGTTCACGGACGTCAAAGTACGGGACATTTAACCGTTATTTTGAAATAATACTACTTTAAGCGGTGGTAGTAACTCCCCAGGTAATTTTACTCAGAAGTAAATCCTGTAAAATTCCCACGATCTCTCAGAGTATGATTTCCTGCGATCGCTGAATTAAAATATAACGACCGCCATAAATATCACGTAAACATTCGCGTGGGTACGTTTAGTTACAATTTCACGCGCTTTTAAATACCTTTAATATTATTTGTACTAAAAATAAATAAGTTTACTTACTATTGAAATTGCATGGAACCAATCGGCTTTGCCTCCCACACGATGCATTTGTAATTTGCTCGTGTTTTATTCATACCAATACTAGTTATAGAAAGTGTGTTTGTTTGTTGTTCGTTAGTTTGTTGGTTTGTCCTCCAATCACGCTGCATCAGAGCTACGAATCGACGTGATTTTTTGCATGGGTATAGCAGACGACTTAAAGAGTGAAATAGGTTACTTTTTATCCCGGAAAATTTTGGAGTTCCCGTGGAACTAAAAAAACTGTATCCACACGGACGAAATCAGTTGACTAATTGGAAAGGGGTTTTAAATATTTAGGCCTACCTACCGTTACGCCGTCTTTTTAAAAAATCGTTATTAAAAAATGCCGCTCATACCTATAACCTGTATTATTCAATATTTAAATATTGCTACATAATGTTATCTATCAGCTTAGCATTAATACAAGCAAGTATTATTTGAGACAAAATCTTCGTCGTCGTCTTCGTAATCGTCAGGTTTCCGAGATATACTTACTTACTTAAGCTATCAAAGTTATTTATCCTTGCTATGCTTATATTTCGGAAACCTCATCGAATAAGTACGAAGACTATGTAGGCCGCTTAGTACCTACTTATCTACTCGATGATGGCGCCACATAGCTTATAATATTATTTCGGAAACCTGAAAAATTACTTCTCATAAATTACTTTCTTGTATTGATGCCCGCTATTGACTCCATTAACTATATTAATGAGACTATTCAATAAGTCAGTTTACGCGAGTAAAAATAACAAGGTAATTGAAATTAAGTAGTAGGTATACAGCAACACTGAATGAATCATCGATGAATCAAACTGTGATAAACAGTTCAAATCTTCAAAAGTAGGTACTTGACAGAATTAATATTGGTATCGTCAGAATGCGAATTTAATTTTTTTCTAAAGTGTCTATGTAACTGATGGACAGACTCTACCGGGTTTAAGAGTGTTAAAAAAAATTAAAATGGCAGTGTGGTACGTAGGCCAGGCTGCATACAAAAATATTCACACCCCAAATCTTACTTCTTACTAATCTTACTTCTTACTAATCTTACTTCTTACTATATCTTACTAATATTATAAATGTGAAAGTTTGGATGGATGTATGGATGTATGGATAATATATGGATGTTTGTTACTCAATCACGCCCCAACGGCTGAACGGATCTAGCTGAATTTTTTTCTGGCACAGAGATAGATTATAGTCTGGAATAGCACATAGGCTACTTTTTCGCCGCGGGCGAAAGTCGCGGGCATTCGCTAGTCTAAAATAATGGAGTAAAGTATAGCGAGAAACAGCACCGAACGTCCGCAACATCTCTCAGCAACGCTTGATTTATGTCTTGTATCGAATACTTTCGAAATTACAAAATACATATGTCACACATATTAAGTCACATAACGTGTGAACTGAAATACAGGAAAACACAACAGTCCCGACTCCCGCTGCATAAAACTTACCTCACAAGATTGTAAACTATCGACAGATTGTGAACCGTTCAATGTTCTTAGTGTCAAGTTTCGAAATATTCATTGTATTTACGTTTTCTTGTCTCTTTCTTGTAGGTTAGGTTAGAGTTCCACTTAATTAATCAGGCAGTTAGATTCTATCGGGTTTAAATATACCTGACAAATTACAATCTACCGAAAAATAATGCGTTAAATTGTAATCTTTCGACAGTTTACAATCTCGCTATATAGATTACAAAATAACTATTTTCACAATCTTATACCTACGGTGACACATGTAGGTATACATTGCGTAGGTATACCTACAGTACCCGGCAATAAATATTGCACATCGATCGATCCGATATTTTACCGATCGGTAGTGTGCGACAGAGATAACGCTATACGAAGCCGAAATAACCGATTGTCTCTTTCCAAAGGTCGATGTGCAATATTTATTGCCAGGTACTGTACATTGGTATTAACTATTAGTGGGAACTACAATCTGCCCGCTGCCACACGAGTATATCGCCACATGCCACAGAGTACGTAATATCGCAGCCGTGTATTTGGTATTGGTATGAAAAAGGTATCTAATAATAATTAATACGTAGCTTATTCTTAACTTCATAAATCTTATCATCAAGTATATAACATACGTCTATACATGAACGGGACCAGCTTATTATTATTATGATGAATATTAAAACTTAGTGAAACTGAATTGTAAAGTCCTACCAACTGGTCCAGCCGTGGGAACAAATGTTTTTGTTTTATTTTATTTATTAGCAACACTCAGCGACGCTGTCACCGGGTCAAATAATTTTGTGGGTGGGCGTTATAATTTAAAGAACAAAAACTAAACCACGCCACCACTACAGCCCATTAACGTCCCACTGCTGGGCACAAGCCTCCACTCTCATAGGAGAGAGGGAATTAGAGCTTAGACCCACCACGCTGCTCCAATGCGGGTTGGCGGGCTTTAACGACTAAGTATTATCATGTTAGTGATAATAACCGGGACCGTTTTAACGTGCTCTCCGAGGCACGGGGGTGAAACACCGCCAACTTCCAACTCCGGGCTGGCTCTGAGAATTTCTTAATTGAAAACCCAATACCTAACAATGCTTATGCCCGACCGGGAATCGAACTCAGGACCTCGTGATCCGCAGTCGACTATGCTAACCGCTAGGCCAACGAGGCAGGAAACTAAATAGTAAACAGTCATAAAAATTAGTTCCAATTTTGCCACCGGGCCAGATAAGATTGTGTATTGTGTAAGACTATATTTATTTAGATATTTAGATATCTATATTGCACACATAAAATATACAGTATACAGTTTAATAGCTAGTAAGACTAGGTACATAGAAATGTGCAAAGGCGGTCTTATTGCTAGTGCAATCTCCAGACAACCTTTGGTGAAAGGATAAATAAACCGGTGCCCGGAATGGACACACTATACAGACTTACAACTCTTAATCTTTATTTCAAAATACTAAAACAGTTCATCGGTTGCTTTTAAAAACTATTGTTCTACAAGAGGTTATTAATTTTATTCCTGTACAAAAGGCTTGTCCAGAAGTACACTTTGCCGATGCAGTAAA
The DNA here is from genome assembly GCA_923060345.2 of Erebia aethiops. NCBI lineage: Eukaryota > Metazoa > Arthropoda > Insecta > Lepidoptera > Nymphalidae > Erebia > Erebia aethiops. Next base: position 205,538 of record OV281079.1, on the reverse strand, counting down.
GTGACTGACTAGGTACATATTCAGTTCCCGTGGGATTACCACCATCGGCCATCGCGGTGTTATTATTGTTTCAAAATTACAGTTTCACGATGCGACGTCGAGGGTGTTCGAGGTGCATGACATAAAACTGACACTGTATAAATAATTGCCTACAAATTGTGCTGGACGACTGGACGTGTGCTGAACTAAACTAACTAAAGACAGCAAAATGACAAACTTGGAAGTGTTTGTGTGCTGTCTCCATGGTGACCGCTGTGAGCTGTCCGAAATGCGAACCTGTATTTCTTGATTTATTTATTTATTCAGGAGTTCAGCCAGTTCAGGTATTAGTACCAGCTGTACAATTATGTATTCTCTGTACTGTGGTATAAAGTTCGCGCGCGAGTTGAATGCAGAGTAAATGTGTCACCATACATTTGCTCTGCATTCAACTCGTGCGCGAACTATAAGTAGGTACATTGGTATGATGAATATCGTTCAGGACAACGTATCAACTAAGGTGGGTCAATCCATACTACTTTTGACGACCTACATGGCGCAGTGTTGAGCGCTTTTGTTTAACGTCCCGGGTTCGATTCCCGGCTGGGTCCATTTTTGGGAGTTTATTATTTCAGAATTTAGCCTGGTCTGGTCTGGCGGGAGGCTTCGGCCGTGTCTAGTTACCACCCTACCGGCAGTACCGCCAAGCGATTTAGCGTTCCGGTACGATGCCGTGTAGAAACCGACTAGGGGTATGGGTTTAATATAACTGAATGACCCCTTGGGTATTGCTATTTCATCCAACGTTAATTTCGGGGAATGCATCGAGTTAAATGCCAAAACAGCTGCCAAAAAACTTGGTACCTAACTATCTTGAACAGGGTGAGGCGGGTTGAGGGGTGTTGCGGGGTGAGGTTTAAATTATAAGTTTAGGTTAAAGCAAAACTGCTCATTAGCCGACTAGTTAGGCTAGATCGTAGTTAAATGAGTACCTCCCTGGTACTCAATAATAGAAGAAAAAAAAAGGTGAGGCGGTACTTCACACCGGAACAGCGTCTCGCTCTTTACCAGGCCCAACTTTACTCTTTCTGGCATGGAGTACTGCTGCCACCTTTGGGATGGACCCGCCAAGTACCAACTCGATGCATTAGACTCGATTGATCGCCGGGCCGGAAGTATCATTGGTGATCAATCACTCACGCAGGCGAAACTGCATAGCGAAATTTGAATAAATATAGGTAATATATTGATTGATAGATAGACCGTGGCGTGTGGAAGACCCTGCAAGAGACCTTAGTATGCTTTGTGTAAGTTTTCTTCTTAGTTTGGTTAATGGCTTTTCGTAGTGCACCGTGTTCTAAGTTTTTGCATTGCAAATTCGATTGATTATTTTATATAGAGCGTTCGATCACATTAGCGTCAAAGTAAAATGAACCCTCAATATCTTGATTTAAAGTCACGAATTCAGTAAGTACAACCTATTTTAATTTCAAAACGTTTCCCTATGTAGCGCTGTCTGTGAGTGCATACACGAAATTGAGCTCTAAATTAAAGCAAGTTTCATTTTACTTTGACGCTAATGTAATCGAACGCTCAATACGATCAATCGAATTTGCATTGTAAAACTTAGACTAGGCGTAGGTACCTATAGACCCAAAAACTTATCTGAACCGGAGACAGCGTCGCTAGTGTCTATCATATCATACTAATATTATAAATGCGAAAGTGTGTTTGTTTGTTGGTTGGTTTGTCCTTCAACCACGCCGCAACGAAGCAACTGATCGACGTGATTTTTGACATTACTCATGCCTATTTACTCACGCATAGTTGATGACGGAGAGTGACATAGGCTACTTTTTATCCCGGGAAATTAAGGAGGACGAAGTCGCGGGCATCAGCTAGTTAAAAATAAAATAAAAACAAAAACTAAACAGGCCAAGTGTTGTCCCAAAAACTAAAAGTTTGTGGGACTATATTATACTTGGATGGATATCAAACAGTGGACGTGTAGTATCGGTTGACGAAGGCCTAAACAGCTATACTATTACATTTAATACGTACTGATAGTAAGACGTAGTTACTTGTATAGTGGCGTGATGATACAGATTAACGCCACTCGCCACTCGCCACTCGCCAGTGACCGGCTAGAAGCTAGGTTAAGGTCACTGACCAATCAACTACAGACAACTAGGTATTTATGTTATGTACATGTAGGTATACCGTATAATGATACCCGAATACCCGAGCTTTTATTTAACCCTGTAAAAAGTACAGATAGATAAATAGATATATAAATTCTTTATTGCCACACATAACATAGAAATCCGTATACTTTTCCATACTAATATTATAAATGCGAAAGTGTGTCGGTCTGTCTGTCTGTCAGCTACGCTTTAACGGCCCATCTGTTCAACCGATTTGGATGAACTTTGGTACAGGGGTAGATGGTATCCCGGGGAAGGACATAGGCTTATTAAAACAGAAAATTAAAAAGTTCCCGCGGGAATAAAAAAATCTTAATCCACGCGGACGAAGTCGCGGGAATCATCTAGTAACTTATAGACATACTGACGTATTACATCTATGTAATGTAATTTTACTGTCGGGTACTGTAGCTACGCGGCCTTGACCCTCTTACCTAGAGACCCTCTTCGCGTTTGCTGAGCATCATTAAAACGTCTACCTTCACTATTTTTGTCTGGTGTTTTTCATTTTCATTTTTCATTTTCATCTACGTCGTACACTATTTGCAAGTGTTTCTACAATTACTAGATACCAGATAGATCTCTCTCTCTCTCTATCGGCGTATTCCTTGTTGCTGAGGGTTGTGAGTCGTGACCCCTTTCCATTACTTAATCACACATTGGCAGGGGTTTTCTTGGGATAATAATGCGATGGATTCCCAGTTCCCACGTCCTTCCGTATACGACTCGACTAAGAGTACCTACTATGTATTTCAACTCTTAATTTACTAACGATTATTTTCAGATGTTACTGTGTCTTCAAGGCACAGAGGTAACGAGAAGACCAAATTCGGACTACCAAATTCGGTCACCCATCCAGTTACTGACTTGGGTCAACGTTGCTTAACAATTGCAATGGACGTCTGTTATGCGTTGACGCAACTTTACTACTCGTAACTGATAGGATGTGCTTTTGAGGGTTTTTGAAATTCTACCCTCACGTCCTCTTTCAAAAATTAATCTCGATGGAAACTGGAGCAAATCGGCTAGCTTTGACTAAAATCTAGATTTTTGAAATGTTTAGTTATCCTCTGAAATGAGTTAATTAGGAGGTAGAGTTTTTTTAAATATAATATTTAAAAAAACTCTACCTGTGAGCTTTTTTTTATGTTAGTGTGAGCGGCCCTGAATTCAGACACCTACAAATTATCGAATTTATTGAATTGAATTATAAATACTACAATACAATAATTCTTCTCTTAACGCTACGGGTCTTAACGCTAGGTCTCGTGCGGTACTTTTTAATTTCCTGAATCCGCACGGCTGTAGGCCAAAGTTGCCGACAAAAGCTAGTAAACTATAAGAGTATACGAGTATACAAGCCGCGTCACACTGAGTTAGGGTTGCAAGGTTTTTAACATGCAATAAAGCATAATATTATATGATTACAGCAGCGACATAAAGAGTTCAGACTTATCAAACAAAGGATAGGACCTATTTTTAAACGCTAAGGGGTCGTACCGATTTTTTTAATTAATCCGCTCGGATAAAGTTCCAGACAAAAGCTTTGAGCTAGTAAACTATGAGCCATGTCATACAGCGTTAGGGTTGCCAGTTTTTTAAACTCTCTCTATCTGCGTCGTATTCCTCATTACTGAGGGTTGTGACTTCTTTCCATTAATCACATAATGGAGTTTTCTTGGGATAATAATGCGGTGGGTTCCTACGGCCTTCCGCACACCGCTCGACTAAGAGTATTAAAACTCTTACGTATTTTTTGTAACGATTATTATCAGATGATAATTTAACTGGGACCGACGGCTTAGCGTTGTCTCCGAGGCACGGAGGAAACGAAAAGGCCAAATTTGTATCTCCAAATTCGGTCACCGATCCAGTTACCCGGGTCAATGTTGCTTAACAATCGACTGATTACGCGTTCTCACAACTAGGCCACTCGTCCCTCAGTTTTTTGGAAGACGTTGCCCCGTATTTTCTGGCAACGCCTAACGCTCGCCCAACCCCTCGGTGATGCTGTAGCGGCCAGTAGGGCCTACGCAGCATATTCCATCGGAAAAAAACCTGAATTGTTACATGGAGGGTAAAAAATTGTACACTTATTATAAAAAAGATTATTTTTTGCAGTGCGCAGTAAGTAGTTTGTTTTTAGAATACTTCTAATACATTAAAATTTTAAGTTCCACTAGACCGGGAATTCTTTTTTTAACTATTTAAAAGCAGAAGCACTAGCGAACACTGTGCCAAGAAAGTTAAAAGAGTACTAAAATTTTGAGCTTACCTACTTTATTTTAGTGATATTAGATTATAAAGTACTACCTACAGCTACTTGAGAAATAGAGATCAATACCCTTCGGTTGGCAGCCCTACGGGCACGTCGTAAACGAGTTTCCAACTATTCCGTAGCAAAATAAAATAATTTCGAGGGCAAAAATAAAAATTAAAAATAACGCTGCGTGCGTTATAATAGCCGTTGGAAAAATAGAGATTGTGTATATCTGACACAGTTCCGAGTGTCTCTTCGTAGGAGATTAATTTTATTGGGATCGCGTCAACAAAGACGAAAACGCCTCAGCCGCTGCGCTGGTGCAAGGGATAAACGCCGGCGTGGACCTACAATTTTCGGGTGTTTCCCCGTGGCCCTACTAATTTGGCCTACTGCGGTGAAAAACTATTCCCCGTGGTCACACTACAGAGTTAAATCATGAAACGGAAAAGTTTTCATATCTATTTAAATCAAGCACAATCGTAACAAACAATTCCTATTATATCATTGAAGGACCTAAAATTTATGGATTACACTTAAAATGTATCATGCAATTAGTTTGGTTCTATTCTATGGTCTCCTATTTCTTACCTACCTCTTTATTATACATACAAATGAGATTTACATAGCTCAAAACAACAACAACAACAGCTGCAACACAAGCTCTCTTTGTCCTCTAAGCACCATACGAGTAGGTACATCTATGGCGATGGATGGCTTCTGTGATCTGCCTGATAGATCTTGCCAAATAATAAAATATACATTTACTGTACAGCTTTTACAGAAATTGTTTTTTTTAAATTCAATACATAGAATAATATAAAACAATATAAAATGTTGAGCACAATTCGATCGATTCAAGCTTCTTAATAAGTAAATAAAGCCGATTGTTAAACTCAAACTCATATTTTTTAATTCAAATAAACTTATTAAAAGTCCTTTTGAATCGTCGTTCGTCTTCCCGGGCGCACTTTTGACTATCTGACATGACAAAACGTCGGCGCGATACGCCCGTACGCGTCGTATAGGAAACACGTCACACGGAAACGCGGTATTGAGCGCTGATGTCTTAACGTGCGGAGGTCCCGGGTTCATTAATTTCTGAATTTTCCCTGGTCTGGCCTGATGGTAGGCTTCAGCCGTGGCTAGTTACTACTCTACCGGCAAAGATGTACCGCCAAGCGTTTCGGTACGATGCCGTGTAGAAACTGATTCGGGGTATGGGTTTAATATAACTGCCATGCCCCTAAGAGGTTAGCCCGCTACCATCTTAGACCGCATCTTCACAGGTGAGATCGCGGTCAAGGGTTGTCTTGTAGTGGATAAAATAAACACGTCCGATCGCGCAGGGTAGTGTGGCTCCATAAAAAGTGCGCGCGCCAACGATTCGGGCTGACGTTTCGTCATGTGGTAGTAGCATTTCATAGAATATCCATAGACACTTATTGGCCAATAAGTTTAAGAATAATATGACAGAAATAGCTTAAAACATTTCACAGTTACATAGGTATGTTAACTTTCCTTATCGTCAAAACTCTACAATGTGGCCAGTTCGGTTGAACACCGTGTCTAAACTAAACTAAAATGACAGCTCTATAGCCCTTTCATAATAGGTACTTCCTGTGGAAAGCAATGACTAAGGAAACTAATATTCATTGGTGGAAAGGGGCAGCACTAGATATGGAGCTTTCATTTTAGTTTAGTTTAGACATTGGGTTATACAGAATTGGCTACAATGACTGTCCATAGATGTTGCTAGACCGGCTCTTTGCAATTCTTCGGCAATGTTTGGGACAGAGGATATTGTGGGAGATTTTCTTCCCATTCGATCGCGACTACGTTAAATACGATTTGTATGGAATTGTCAAGAACGTGACAGCTGGCTCTCGATTAACTCCAAATAAATGGTAGTAAGGCGATTTAATACAATAAAACTCCCACTCGGGCCGCAAACCTAAACCACCATCACCACCACTACAGCCCATTAACGTCCCACTGCTGGGCACAGGCCTCCACTCTCATAGGAGAGAGGGTATTAAAAAATAAAATTCAAAATTCAAATGTTTTTATTCAAATAGACTTTTTACAAGTGCTTATGAATAGTCGAATGAATCTACCAATTCAATCAATTAGAGCTTAGACCCACCACGCTGCTCCAATGCGGGTTGACGGGCTAACCTAAATCAATGAAAAGTTAAAATGTAAATAAATCGTATAAAAATATAATGTTATATTTGCTCAATAATATTATAAGACCCGTTTTTTACGTTTTTTGATAATCTCCCTCGTCCCTAGCACAGTAGCGGTGGTCTTATAGTTGAAGGCCACCGGTTCGATCCAGACGGTGTCAATTGGGAATTTAGAACTTCAGAAATTTCTCTAGTCTAGTCTGGTGAAAGGCTTCGGCCGTGATACCTACCGACAACCAAGTTATCAGCCAAGACGTGCCGAGATTTAGCGTTCGGTACCATCCGCTACCGCCTACCATCTTAGACTGTATCCTCACTTTCAGTCAGGTTAAATTGCAGTCAAGGTCTAACTTGTAGAATAAAAAAAGTATTAAGTACTCATAATAATTAAATAATAATAAAGAAATAGGAAGCTCGGTGTAGTTCGGGACAAAACACTACGTAGTTATTTTCGATCTGTTATTGCCGTAAAATGAGTTCGCCTCCGAGAAATATTTTAATTTTATACGTAAAAAGCTGTTGTCGTCTCAATACCAATGAATTCCGGTGGAACTAGGGCCACGGGGTTATTTTATAAGCGATAATTTATTCCTGTGACTTCATTTCACTAGCGGCGAGAATATTATACTCGACAATGCCTGCGACTTAGTCCGCGTGTAAAATGTCCGTAGAAAATTTTGAAAACCGCACTTTCGTCGGTATAATATTACTAGCAGAGTAGCTCGTGTACCAAGTTTCATTATCCATGAAACTTGAGAAATGTCGGACTTTCATACAAACTTTCACCCCCTATTTCACCCCCTTAAGGGTGGAATTTTGAAAAATCCTTCCTTATTGAACGCCTACGTCACAAAAGGAACCTACTGTCAAAATTTCAATTTTCTAACCCCAGCGGTTTAGGCTGTGCGTTGATCCCTTAACGATTTTATATATGCCCGCGACTTCACCCACGTGGTTTAAGTTTTGTGATTCCCGCGGAAACATCTTAATTTTTCGGGATAAAAAGTAGCCTATACCACTCTCCAGATCCTCAACTACCAGTGCAAAATACCCGTTGCTCTGTTGCGGCGTGATTGAAAAACCGACTCTCTATTTCACCCCTTTGGGGGTAGAATTTTCATAAACTGTGAAACACATATTTCTTTGTTACTAACCGGTAGCTTACATACCAAGTTTCTTGGCTATAACTTGAGAAATGAAGGTCTTTCATACAAACTTTCAACCCCTATTTTACCCCTTTGCGGGTAGAATTTCGAAAATCTGTGAAATACGTATTTTTTTTTTAACCGGTAGCTCACATACCAAGTTTCTTGGCTATAACTTGAGAAATGAAGGACTTTCAAACAAACTTCCATCCCCTATTTTACCCTTTCGGGGCTGGAATTTAAAAAAAATGTGACACACGTACTTCATTATTTTTTACCGTTAGCTAAAATACCAAGTTCCGTTGATATGACTTGAAGAATATCTCGAGAAATATTCCCTAATAAAACTTCCATAATACCCTATTTCATCCCTTTGGGGGTCGAATTTTCAAAAACTGTGAAACACCTACATGTTTCTTAATTTTCAATCCCCAGCTCATATACCAAGCTTCATACAAACTTCAAACCCCTATTTTACCCCTTTCGGGGTAGAATTTTCAAAAGTTGTTAAACACATAATCCTTTATTTCTAACCGGTAGCTTACATAACAAATATCTTGGCTTTAACTTGAGAAATGAAGGACTTTCATACAAACTTCAAACCCCTATTTTACCCCTTTGGGGATAGAATTTTGAAAAACTGTGAAACACGTATTTCTTTACTTTTTTACCGGTAGCTCACATACATTTCATACTATAATACTAAGTTTCATGGCTATAACTTGATTAATGAAGGACTTTCATACAATCTTCCAACCCTAATTTTACCCCTTCGGGGGTGGAATTTTGACAGACAGTGACACACGTACTTCTTTATTTTTTACCGTTAGCCTAAATACCAAGTCTCGTTGATATAACCTGTAAAATATCTTGGGAAATGAAGGCCTTTCATACCAAATTTTATCCCCTATTTCAGCCCTTTGGGGGTTGAATTTATAAAAACTGTGTATTTCTTCATTTTCAACCCACAGCTCGTATACCAAGTTTCATGGCTATAACTTAAGAAATTAAGGCGAGTCACCTCCAAGATTTTAGGAGGTGAGGTGTGGGGTGCCGCCCGCGCGTCTCGCGGTACATTTCTCGTAGAGACTGGCGGGGAAGCGGGCAGCGCGGTATATTCTGAAACCGCTTGGCAACGTTCAAGTTCTGGGATTAATTTGAATTAAATAGATATAGGACTTCAGTTTGAAATAAATTTTAGCAGGTTCTCATTAATACTTCAAGAGGAATTTATCCATATAAAAATGATGAGCAAAGTCGAAAATTTTATTAATAAAAAATTCGTTTTATACTTTTAATTTAGCCTGTTTCAAGATTTTTTTTGATCGAGTAAAGTACATCCTATCGTGTAACAAATTAGCACATTCTTTAGACAATATCTTTAAGTGTATCGGATATTTTTTGTAAGACCGTTATTTAATAGTAAATACCGAAAAAATTTGATCTAGCAAACCAGTTTTCACCGCTGAGCTGAGGTGACTCGCCTTAAGGACTTTCATACAAACTTCAACCCTTATTTTACCCCTTTGGGGGTAGAATTTAAAAAAAATGTGAAACACATATTTCTTTGATTTTAACCGGTAGCTTACATACCAAGTTTCATGGGTATAACTTGAGAAATGAAGCACTTTCATGCAAACTTCCAACCCCTAATTTTACCCCTTCGGGGATGGAATTTTGAAAAACTGTGACATACGTACTTCATTATTTTTTACCTTTAGCCAAAATACCAAGTTTCGTTGATATAACTTGTAAAGTATCTCGAGAAATGAAGGCCTTTCATACCAACTTTCATCCCCTATTTCACCTCTTTGGGGGTCGAATTTTCAAAAACTGTGAAATACGTATTTCTTAGTTTTTAACTCGCAGCTCATATACCGAGTTTCATGGCTATAGCTTTCGTACAAATTTTCAACCCCTATTTTACCACTTTAGGGGTTGAATTCTGAAAAACTGTGACACACGTAATTCTTTAATTTTTAACGAAAGCCGAAATACCATGTTTCGTTTATATAACTTGAGAATATCTTGAGCAATGAAGGACTTTCATGCAAACTCTCATCCCCTATTTCACCCCTTCGGGGGTGGAATTTTTAAAAACTGTGAAATACGTATCTCTTTATTTTCAACCAGTAGCTCGTATACCAAGTTTCATGGATATAACTTGAGAAATGACGGACTTTCATACAAACTTTAACCCCCTTTTTCACCCTCTTAGGGGTAGAATTTTCAAAAATCCTTCCATACTGAGCGCCTACATCACAAAAAGAACCTATTTTCAAAATTTCAAGTTTCTAACCCCAGCGGTTAAGGCTGTGCGTTGATCCCTTAACGATTTTATATATATATTAGATTAGATTAATGTTATAAAATATTAGTCAGTATTCATTAATGTTTAAAAACATTTTTTTTTTATATTATACAACTGCAGTGTGGCAATACCACAAGATGGTAGCGGGCTAATTTGATAGGGGTATGGTATGAATGCAAAAAGCAGGCCACGATTTAGTCAGCAAAGCGGCAAGCGTACCGCTTGTCCCATCGCCAAACTCGTGGCACTTAGGTAATTTTGAACGTACTAAGGCGTATCTGTAAGGGGTCATGCATAAAGTACGTCACACGTTAAGGGGGAGGGAGGGGGTCAACGAAGTGTAACATTGTCGTCACCTTTTAAAATCTTAGTGTCTAGTAATCATCTAAGTGTTAATATGCCAAATTTGAACTATTACTGTATTAACGAAAAACTTATTCCAACTCTATTTGTATCTGTAAGGTTTAAATTATTTTTTCGGCGAGTTCACACTCGCTCTACTAGTGTCACGTGCTGGTTGCCAGTGAGCCCATGAAATAAAACTAATTTCGAAACTGCTAATTAAATTAAAAAAAATTTAGATGTAAAATTGCAAGATATGTGACGTCACAGGAGGGTGTCTCACAAATGCGACCTCCTATGACAAGGACGGAGAAGGGGTCAAAAAATCACGAAATTAGTGTGACGTACTTTATGGGTGACCCCTAAGGGGTATGGTATGCACGTGTAAAGCATGCCACGATTTAGTCAGCAACACGGCAAGCGTGCCGCTTGTCCCATCGCCCAGCTCGTGGCCCTGGGGTAATTTTGTACTAAGCCGTGCTACAAGTAGGTATTCTGTGGGAGTTACTCGTGACTTGTCTGAAATGTGAGTCATGTGATTAGCTTGGCGCACGCTTGGCACCAACTCGCCAACGGTTGGACCAACGTTCGCGGTTACAGGTTATTTCTGCCTCGAGTTCAGCTACGCATTAATAGAAATTTTGTCCAGTGCTTTTGTAGGACTTGTGTTTTTTTTATCAACTACAAGTTAGCCTTTGACTGCAATCTCAGTGATGGTAAGTGATGATGCAGTCTAAGATGGTAGAGGGCTAACCTGTTAGGGCTATGGCAGTTATATTAAACCAATACCTACCCCTAATCGGTTTCTACACGGCATCGTAACGGAACGCTAAATCGCTTGGCGGCACGTCTTAGCCGGTAGGGTGGTAACTAGACACGGCGGAAGCCAGCCAAAAAAAATTAGACAATGCCAAAAGATTTTTTATTGAAATAAATTTTTACAAGTATTTTCTAATCCATATATGTTAACGATGTCAATTGCATAATAATATGATGTTGCGCTGTGTTGTGTGTTGCACCTTTTCGGGGTGGTGTCACAGACAAACATATTTGCGTGTACAGCTATGTATGACAGATGTTTGTCTGCATCACCATTTTTGAATAAATGTCATTCTTTCTGTGCACAGTTTTACTCAATTGCACCATCAATGGTTTGGTTAAACTTAATTTTGACCCCCAGAATACGCTTTGGATTGTGTTTTGTCGACTTTCGCAACTCGTAGTATGTCGCGTGCATCAACAAGTATTGTCATAATATCTTTAATTAAAGAACAGGCTCTACAAACACGTCTTCGCAGTCGTAACTAGGTATACAGTTATACGCCTCGACGACTTTGCTACTATAATGTACCCTAGATATATACCTACTACCTACTACCTAGGTACTGTTTTCAATTAGATTTAAATGCTACAGAACCCTTGGAGCATCATTATGACTACGTGTGACCAAGTTTTACGAGAACACCGAGCAACAGTGTTTTTATGCTTTTGAAATCCAATCTCAGCGTTTTAGTCGCTAATGCGTAATGCCATATTGTTTTGATAATCAAGCGAAGCGAAAAGTAAGTCCCAGGCTGCTTCAAATAGATTATCTTTTTTTTATTCTTTTTCTACTTACTAAGTACATTAATAATGACGATGACAACTCAATCAAATTAGCAACTCTGTATCAAACTTAAAAATGAGCTTCTAGAACGGAACTTTGTATAAAATACATAGTTGTGACTTGTGACGTCATCAAATTTCAACACGCTTTTTTTCTTTGATCTAAAGTTCAAAAAGGCTATCAAACTCTAAAAAACTAACCAAGGATATGAATTTGAAAGACCACCACCACCACCACTACAGCCCATTAACGTCCCGCTGCTGGGCACAGGCCTCCACTCTCATAGGAGGGAGGAAATTAGAGCTCAGACCCACCACGCTGCTCCAATGCGGGTTGGCAGGCTTTGACGACTATTATCATGTTAGTGATAATGGGGACCGATGGCTTAACGTGCTCTCCGAGGCACGGGGGTGAAACACCGCCAACTTCCTAACCTAACTCCGGGCTAGTACCTACTGAGAATTTCTAGTCAGAAAAACCCAACACTTATTATGGCCTGACCCGGGATTCGAACCCGGGACCTCGTCCCTCGTCAGCCGTCACTAGACCAACGAGGCAGTTGGTCAACGAGAATTTGAAAGACACTATTGAATAAATAATCAGTAATCTTGAAATATTTATGTATCTAAATACTAATCTATAAAATGATCAAAATACAATAGAGCTACTTTTTGACCGAAACTCAGTATTCCGTATTTCGGCCGGGACTTCGGGAGGACAGTTTAGTACATATTACTTTAATATGAAATTCATGTAGTAAGTATGTATGTAAAATAAAACCTGGCTCTAGACATTGAACAGATTTCGTGAACGTAAAATAAAATAAATTAAGTAAATATTCTATGTAAATGTATAATGTAATAGTAAAATCAAAATAATATTTGTACGCGCGCCGCGTCGGCTAATATGTTGGTTTTATACACAAAGTATATATACATATAGCTGATGCCTGTGACTTCGTCCATGTGGATTGAGGTTTTTGGTCCCCGTGGGAACTCTTTAATTTTTCGGGATAAAAAGTCTATGTGTTATTCCAGACTATATAATATATCTCTGACTAAACTTCACCAAGATATACGTTTAGCCTTTCAGGCGTGATTGAGTAAGAAACATGCATCCATCAATCCAAACTTTCGCATTTATAATATTAGTATGGAGGATATAGTATGCACACTAGTACGAGTATTATAGTATATTATGCAAATAAAGTATCAGAATCTGAATCTTGTTCTTGCTGCGCCATACTATACCTACATACCTACTGTTTGGCTGGAAGCGGAACACGTGATTGCGCTCGTAAAACTGTAAGCAGTAATTTTTACGTTATTACGTAAAAACTATTGCTTACAGCTTAACATCTTTACGTTGTAACGTAAAAGCGATTGCTTACAGTTTAACGATCCCAGTCTTACAAGAGGTCATAGAGCTGAACACGACGGGGAGTCGATATCGATCTTCCGCAAGCCACTTCTGTCACGTTCCTGCAACTGGATTTATCGGCGTTGCAATAGGGCTGCCGGCTGACAACCGGGGAATATCCGAGAAGATTACCTAACAATCCTTCTACCAAACACTACGATATATTTACTGGAAAATCTACCACTGACATTGACTGCAGCTCTAGCTGAAATGTATAGAGTGTACTTTGACTTTACTCAGAGTTAAAAAGGGCAACCACAGAGTTTCTTGCTGGTTATTCTCGGTAGGGACGGCATTCCGAACCAGTATTAGATTCATTCGACTATTTAAAAGTTCTTGTAAAGAGTCTATTTGAATAAAAAATATTTGATTTTGATAGACTTATGTGCGCATCATAGATGTGTCTCATTTTAACGAAACAACTCTTGCCGAAGTAAACAATTCTTTCACCAAAGTGAACCACCACCTTAGTTAAGATGATTTGTGAAATGGAAAAAAAACCTGGCTGAGTTTGTTGTGGGCTCTTCTCAGACCAGGGCGCGTTTGGAACCCTCATAGCTTTAGTTTTAAGATACCGTTACTGTTTATCACTATTATATTTTATAAATAATTGAACGTCAATAAGTGTAGTGTACCTACCTCAATTGAATAAACACTATTTGAGTTTTGAGTTTAACCCAGTGTTAAATTAGAACTAAGTCAAAGTTTATAGATCTCATAGTCAGTTCATTATTATTTTACCTCTGACACAGGGGCTTGCACAACATGGAGGCATGAAAACCCTGCTTACCGTATATAAATTAGAACTTAGCAAAAGTATATATAAAATAAAATCTAAAACACAAAACTGCATATTTGCCGGCTCAGTAGTTCTTTTGACCAGCGTGGTGGACTATGGCCAAACCCTTCTCATTCCGAGATAAAACTTGGGCTTAGTAATGAGCAGAGGTGTCAAATAGTGTTAAATTTTAATATTCTGACAAAAATTGTTTAAATAAATGTGATCACTTAAGGAGTTCCCATAACCACCTCCTGGCTCCATCATAAGACCCTGAGCAGCATCTAGGTACAAGTGCTAGTCAAGACAAATCAAAAGAGTCCAAACACGACGGGTTTACGATAAGAGAAAAATGGTAACATATTGAAAAATTAAAATCATAGACTACAGCTCAGCTTGGTTGTCTATGGTCCTAAAATATATCTAAGAACCTTCTCACAAGCTATACATAGCTAATGCAAAAAACCGCATATTAATCGGTCCAGTAGTTTTCCAGGAAAACGGTAACAAAAAAGTGCACAAACAAACAAACAAACATACAAACAAACAAACACACAACCTCTTAGGGCAAACACATATACCGTCTCCGTTTCGTCGAGGGTAAAAACTCAATGCTTAATTTTCATCATGCCATACCAGAAAATAGTATAGTTATTGCCTACCCTGGCTTCTACCCATATTCAGGCCACTGCTCTGACATCAGAAATAGTATGTTCTGCTAAGTTGGAAACAAGCGGCACAAGACCGTGCTCTGTAGCGATCCATGTAGGAGATCTTTGTTCAGCAGTGAACGTCTATAGGTTGAGACGACGAATATGATAGTGTGGTCAGTGGGCCACCTCCTCAGCTCTATGCGTGTAGAACTGTAGAGTGTAGACACACGGACCACTCGCTCGAAGTTCTAGCCCCATTTGAGATGCACAGAGCGGCGCGGCGCCAAGCGGCAAAGATTATCGGCCGCGAGCAGTGCATCTGCTTGCCGCGGTGCCCAATCTCATACAAAGAATACTTGCCGCGCCACGCCGCGCCTCTTCAGTGGGGCTAGACCTTCAAGCTTGCGGTAAGCAATACGTAAACCATCGAGTGGATAGATTGCGGCAAGCTCGCGCGCGTTGCGGTTGCGGTAGGATAGATCAGTAATTCCCAGTTATCATTGTCTGTGGTGCCCGTAAACTTACAATACATCGGTAGTACAGAAGTTCTCTTTCTTTATACTTCAGGGTTCTATTTAAAATACATCTCGATTTTTCTTTATACCTATTGTTACCATTTTTCTCGTTTTGTCACGAGAAATCGCAGTTGCCTATAAAAGCCTGATGCAGAGTATGGTAGGAAATAAGAATGCCTTATTTTTCCGAATCCGAAAGCCTATTGTGAATTTTTCATTGAAACGTTAGTGCACACGGCTTATTTTATACGAGCAGACAACGTGCGTTTCAAAACGCGCGGTGTCTGCATTAACAGTTCAAAAAGCAGATTGTAGCATTTGTATCGATACAAACGCGTCCATAGACTAGAGCATTGGTATCGCGCGTTGTATGTGCGCGCGTTTTGATGACACAATCTTCTTTAGCTCGTACTTAATGGAGAAGTTTACAATTTTTTTTATTTATTATGAAAAATAAGACAAAATAAAACAAAAATATGAAAGAATCATTAAAATATCTCAACAAATGAAAAAGTTAAGGAACTTTTAAGTTTGCAAGCGAAACTTTAAAGTTCCATAACTTTTTCATTTAAGTGGACTGTCAACCGACTTTATAAAGCTGAATAAAAGAAATAAATGAACTTAACGTGACTTAATTTGTGTGTGAAGATAATTTTGAAGTATTAAATCTCGGCTAGGTATTAAAACTCTCTCACAAAATTTCTTACTCGAGTAAGATACAGCAATCGGTGTACATTAAATGATTAAACTTTTAAATAATTAATTTCTCAGTGATTTATTGATGAAAAAAAACACTGATTTATGAGTTTTAATCTATATTTTACTTTTGTTGTGTTAAATATGATATTCACAACATCATGAAACTTAACCATTGGGGCAAACGCGCGTCTGCAGCGCGTCTGTAATCTGTATCGTCGTGTCTGAAACTGTGGACGTTTGTTTACAGAGTTTTCTGGCGACGTGTGCGACGCGACGACTGACGCGTGCATGGTTTGCTTAGAATAGCGTCTGTATCGCGTCGTATGCGCGTAGAGAATACGCCGTGTGCATTTAAGCCCTTAGAATTACCTTTTGGATTTAGATTCTCGGGGATGTATGTAGGTAATCCCGGCCAAAAAACCCGGCTAGCTTTTTCGACGCTTTACAGGGAAATTATGGATGCAATGGATTAGGTTATCGATTTGTTCTATGATAAATTGTGTTTAGTTAACATCATTTTCAGTGGGAGAAGCTGTCTACTAATAAAACTATAAACCTATTTATTACTTAAATCAATCCGTACGTGGCAGCGTCGGAAGTTCTAAAAGTCCAGTCATATTCCTAATCTACAATGTAAATATAATAATATCCACGAAATAACTCCCGCACTAACCACTAGCGAATGTTCTAACTAGATTTAAGATGTAGTTTGATATTTAAATTGCATGTATTCCAAAAAAAAGCGAACCTCTGTGCATTAAAATTTACAGCTTTCTATAGGTAGGTAAATGGTCTGGACTGGGCGTTGATGAGGCTGAGTAATGTAGGAAGGCAGCAGCAACCGTGTATTGTTTCTACTTTCTAATTCGAACCGCTGGGATACAGAATGCCCTTCTGGCTTCCGTTTTCCCCTCCTTTTTTAAGGTACCTTCAAATCAAGAGTGAATAGGCATCTTCTAGGCAAGCGCGCTCCACCCTTAGGCTGCATCACCACTTGCCTATATATTAATTAAAAAAATGTGTGTGAAAACTTCTAAGTCCACTTAAACGGTCTCCGTTAAGGCGCTGTCAAAGCACGAAATCCAAACACAAATCAAGAGTACCAAGATCTACGGCTCTCCTCGTCCCTCACGCCAGACATGTCTGAAATTAAACAATGAAAAAATGTGGACATTTTTCATTGTTACCCCTCTCTTGAAGGGACCCAAGTCTATAGTCAGCACCGAATGTTCTGTGATCGCCCGTCACGTCCCGATTAACAATGACGCGGTGGTGAAAACGGAATAAATTCGAAAATCCATACTAATCTTTTATTATTATAAAATATGCGAAAGTGTGTCTGTCTGTCTGCTACGCTTTGACGGCCCAACTTTTCGACTTTATTACATATTTACTTCATAATAAAAATTAAAGGAGAAAAAAACGAAGTAGGTATGTGATTAAGAATTTGAACATAGGTACATACATGAACCCTACAAACATTACACTCCGTTTTTTTGGACGTTCGTGTAATAAAAATCCTAAGGTACAAATAAATACAATAATACCTAATAGAAAATCATTATGATAACATACATAACACGGTTCGTACATTAGCTAATAGGTAGCTTAAATTGAAATGGAATAAAGATGAATGCATAGTAATCCTTCGGGTATTTACAGCTGTGTACATTGAGTTAAGTGGACGAATTAAAACGAATTCATTGTAACTAAACTGTGAGGTCCAAAAAAGTTTGACGACCTCCCTGGCACAGTGGTGAGCACTGTGGTCTTTTTGCGGGAGTCCTGGGATTGATTCCCGGCAGGGTCAATTTGGTCAAATCAATAGTTTTTGATTTTTCTCTGGTCTAGTCTTTTGCTAGTTACCACCCTACCGGCAAAGACGTCCCGCATAGCGGTTGAGCGTTCCGGTACGATGCCGTGTAGAAACCGACTAGGGGTATGGGTTTAAGCTTTGACGTGAAATAAATAAATCATTTCATATCATTTTTTTACTTGAAAAATTAATAGAAAAGTCTATGTATTTTATACTTACTCACATGTTAATAAGTTGATCGTTGAACAAAGCAGCAGGATTACAATAGCGTCAGACAATGAGACACGCAGACGCGTAGAAGGAAGCTCATACCGATGTAGGTCGGTTAGAAATAGAGCACCAGCCAGTCTCGACATTTCCGAGGCATTCAAAGTAGGGATGTTACGGAGCTTCGACTGCGAGTTGCGACAAGTCGGAACTGCCGGTTCATATTGCAGCACCGGTTCCGACTTCGGCTCCGACAGTTTTAATGGGCAAACGATGTCTGACCAGACAACCCCCTTTCTGATGATATGACGGCCAGTGAAGGCAGAAGGTTTTAGTCCGTATGTCATCGAGAACATGTCGGTGAAGTCGGGCATGTCGAATGGCACCAATGTCATCCTATCCAGAAAAAGAAGTTTTAAATCGGACGTTTTAATCGGAGGTCGATGCATAGGCATATCGTATCGTGTCGCGCAGTGAACCTGCCTCCCCACTTTGGCTTTTTAAGCATGTTAATCCGACGGTATCGGTTATTATCACTAACGTCTGATAATAATCATTAGAAACCTAAGGGTTGAAATAGTACTCTTAGTCAAGTCGCATGCGGAAGGACCTGGGAACCCACCGCATTATTATCCCAAGAAAACCCCTGTCATTATGTGGTTAATGGGAAGGGGTCACGATCCCCAGCAATGACGCAGATACCCTAGACGTCTCTCCCTAGTCTCTTCTCTGTTCTGCTACAATATCCGACAGCCGACTCCATTGCCGATTCCGGTTTCGACTCCGACAAACCAAATTTATAACCTCCGACTCCGACTTCGGTTCCGATAAAACGACCTCCGTAACATCCCTGATTCAAAGTACAGCAGTGTCGGATATAGCGGCGCAGTGGAATGGGCTAAGTAGCCAAAGCCGCTCGCATTTCCTCGCACACTTCATTGCCGTTAGTTCGAGTTTTAGCAACGCCAATTCGATGCATCGTATTCGATTGTTCGAAGACATAGGCGTCAAAGCTTACAGTAGTAACAGCTAAGCCGCGGACAGATAGACAGACAAGCGGACGGACATGGGGAAACTAACAAGAGTTCCTTGTTAACTCCGGAACCCATTACTAAAATTATACATCAATGCCGGAACCTTAAAAATATGGAGACAGATTTTTCCTAAACTCAAACTGTGTAAATAATTTTGTAGGGTATGGTATCCATACTAAAAAACCCATAGAAAAAATAAATACATCTCCCTTTATCAATTCCGTGAAAAAACTGACCAAGTGCGAGTCGGACTTGCGCACCAAGGGTTCCGTACAAACCTGTAGTAAGTTTAAAATTATTAAAAATATTTTTATTATATGATGTTACTAAAACTTTATGCTTTTCGGAATGTTTTCTTTAACTGTGCTATAAGACGTTGCTTCGTAATAAATTTCAAGATTCTGAGTTCACGGGAAGTACCCTGTAGGTTTTGATTCCCTTGCCCTTGAGTGTCGAAAATTTGCAGCATAAACAGCTGTATTTTTTGATTGCGTTGGCTTAGAAGTTTGATTTTTCACAGCTCCAAGGGTCAGTAGACTAGAGTATTTGATATGAATTTCAGCTTGATACCTCTATGCGTTCCTGAGAAAAAGAGTCTTGACAGACAGACGGACAGGCAACAAAGTGATCCTATAAGGGTTCTGTTTTTTCCTTTCGAGGTACGGAACCCTAAAAAATATATGCGAAAGATTTACGTCTGTCTGCTACGCCTTCGAAGACCTCAGGAAACGGATAGAAACGTTTGAGATGTGGGCATATAGGCGTATGCTGGCCATTAGCTGGACTCATAAAGTCACGAATGGGGAAGTTCTGCGACGCGTCAATCAAACACGCAAATGATGATGGAAAAAGTTGGTGGGAATGATGGGAAAAGTTGCTGGAAAGAGAGGCGTTGGTAGCAGAAAAAACTCTTGGCTTCGCAACATACGGGAGTGGACCGGAATCGCAAGTGCCGCAGATTTATTTCGCCTTGCGAAGAACCGAAATGAGTATACAAAGCTGACTGCCAACCTTCGTTGATCGGAGAGGCACCCGAAGAAGTAGACGCTACGCCTTCACGGCTCATCTATTCTATGTAAGATTGTATCCTAGCGAAGGATATAAAGAGTTTCCACAGGAATCAAAAAACCTTTGACCACGCGGACGAAGTCGCGGGTATCATCTATTATTTAATACTTGTGTTAGTTTGTAAGCCCGCATGGTAAACGTACCTATATTATTTTTTTAAAAAGTATACCTCGGTCCTCGGCTAGGTATATTTAAAGCTGTATTAGGAAGCGCCAATAAGTCTCGGTGTCGTGTCGTATGGCGCGGCCATTGTGCGCATGCGCGGGAGGTGCGACTACGGAGGTAACGTTACATTAAAACTTGATATTTTTACGAGTTCAGCCACTAAGTTCAACGGACACCGCTTGTAGGGAGTTTAGACTAGGGTTGACTACGTCCGCGTGAATTGAGGATTTTTGGTTCCCGCGGGAACTCCTTAGTTTTCCGGGATAAAAAGTAGCCTATGTGTTATTCCATCTATCTCTGTGCCAAATTTCGTCCAGATCCGTTCAGCCGTTCGGGCGTGATCGAGTAATCCATCCATACGTCCATCCATCCAAAATTTCGCATTTATAATATTTATTTATATTTAAATGTGTTTCGGACTGCCTCGTTGGTCTAGCGGTTAGCATAGTCGATTCCCGGTCGGGCATAAAATTGCTAGGTATTTACTTTTTCAATTAAGAAATTCTCAGTGCCAGCCCGGAGTTGGAAGTTGGCGGTGTTCCACCCCCGTGCCTCGGAGAGCAAGTTAAAGCGCAAAACACACAGGAAGCGGGCGCGGGTCGGGTGCGGGTCGGGTGGCACGCGGCGCCCGTCGCCCGCCACCACAAACAGGACGCGGGTGAGCGGGTAGCGGGCGGGTGTAGCGTCGTTGAATTTCGTCGTAATACACGTATTCTCCGATAGGCATTCACACTGACGCGTGCGCGGGACGTGCGCGGCGCGTGTCGGGAGTAGGTTTTGTATTTATTTACAAAACATATTGCGTTTTTAAAATTGATTTGAATTGAAAAATTATAGAATGTGTTCATTAATATATTTATTTGTTGTAAACTACAAAAATACTGTTTTGAAAGCAAGAATATAGCTGCGGATTGATTTCAACTTTCAATCAATATGCATTTGCGCTGCCGCTGTCAAGGTTGAAGGTACGCCCGCGCCCGACCCGCCATCAACCCGCGCCCGCGTTGTGTGTGAAGACAACGAGCAGCGCGTCTCACGCGAGAAACCCGACCCGACCCGCGCCCGACGCGTCCTGTGTGTTTTGCACTTAAGCCGTCGGTCCCGGTTATTATCACTAACGTGATAATTAGTCGTTAAAGCCCGCCAACCCGCATTGGAGCAGCGTGGTGGGTCTAAGCTCTAATTCCCTGTCTCCTATGAGAGTGGAGGCTTGTGCCCAGCAGTGGGACGTTAATGGGCTGCAGTGGTGGTGTGGAAAGCCACTCAGCTTGTGTTGGGAATCCGGGCCTCTCATAGACACGATGGCGCACATCTGAGGTCCCAATCTTTCCAGGTGCCCCAAATGGCCGCCTTTATATTGCGCCTGCCTCGTTAGTCTTGTCATGGTTAGCATTATCTTAGTTAGCATTAGCTTATCCCGAAATATGCTGAAAAAATGTTGGCAACCCTAGTTGAGACTCCATTAATGTTGCTATATGATGGTTTTTCGTTCTCCTTGAACTCAGTACCTACCTTGTTACTAGCAGGGAAAACTTTGCTCTTCTGTGGTATTGTTTTAGCTGTAGGGTGCTTACTATCATCGCATAAAGCAGTATTATTCTAATATTGTTGAGGCTCTTATTTCAGAATTATAATCCATATGATAGAGACTTACGTACGTCGTATTTAAACCTGCAATTTAAATTTCATTAAATTAAATAAACTAATTTAAATTTCTGTATATTGTTAGTTTCTTACAGGGTTGTCACCGAATCTATTTTTCGCACTTGTGTCGTATTCATATTAATGCTAATAATGCTTTAGATTTAGAACTTTAAAAAACTCCTTAGGAGAGCTTTAATTTTTAGGATATTGCTACGGTACTCAGAAAGTTAGTACTAAAAGTTAGTTAGAGCTAAGTTCGCCTCTAATATCACGCAGTAGTAGAGACGTGCACATTAGTTTGATAAATTCATCGTAGTATTCAAAATTTTTGAAATATCCGTATAGTGCAGGAAATTTTATTCGAATCCATTTATCTTATCATACTAATATTATAAATGCGAAAGTCAGTTTGTTTGTTGGTTTGTTGGTTTGTCCTTCAATCACGCCGCAACGGAGCAACGGATCGACGTGATTTTTTGCATGGGTATAGTTGAGAACCTAGAGAGTGACATAGGCTACTTTTATCCCGGAATCCAAAAAAACTTATTCCACGCGGACGAAGTCGCGGGCATCAGCTAGTAATATTATAAATGCAAAAGTGTAGTGTCTGTCTGCTACGTTTTCAAGACCCACCTGTTCAACTCATTTTGATGAAATTTGGTACAGGGATAGGTTGTATCCCGGGGAAGGACATAGGCTACTTTTTATCCCCGAAAATTAAAGAGTTCCTGCGGGAATCATAAAGTCTTAATCCACGCGGACGAAGTCGCATGCATAATCTAGTTTAAAATAAGGCAAATATTCGGATAATACGAATTATCTGATAATCGGATACCAATTACCAAGCCCTTTCCATACACCGTAGTCAGTGGCAACCCTAGTATACGCCTACAATCTGTTTTTATTTGTATATTTTGGTAGAGTTTATCACAGGCCCTGAGATAATAATATGTCAGATTTATGTATAAGTGCTTGTTTAAGATAAGATAATAAATTCCTACTACGTATATTTGCGGTTAGAACTGGGCTTGCAAACTAGACGACTCCAAAATAACTTCCGCTACAGGTATCGCATTAACTTTTTAGATTTTCGGTACATTTTATACGAATATGGCCCCCAATCATTCAAAAATGTCCTCGTTCCAAATTTTGGGGAGATAATAAGTGAAAAGCTAATAATATGTTCCCAAACAGGCGAATTCCCTGCTTAATACTCTCAGACCGCAGACGGTAAATCCGACATGACCTGAGAGAGGCGCTTTCATAATTCTCTCTGCGGAAAAGGATGGAACTAGATATTCCTAGCTAGAAACCTACCTATTATTTCTAGAAAGTATCGCTTTAAGCCTTGACAGTATTTCTCGAGTAGGTACCGGTCAACTTACGCGACTGGCCGATATTTGAGAATGTGTTCCCGGCGGATGTCGATCTACATAAACGGGCCTTCGTCATCTCAACCAATAGACGTCCAGTGCTGGACAAAGGCCCCGTTTATGGATCTCCCCAAGACAGTCCTGTGCTCCTAACTAACACGGGCTAACTTATAGTGGAATAAAAGAATCCTGTTAGCATTGCGAAGGGTGGGAGGGGGTGATATAGTCTGTTTTATTCAATTACCAACAGGCGCCTTGCACGACAAGGAAGCCCCAAGCCTTTAAGGCTGTCTAGTGTGTGCTTACCCCTGCTCACCCTATCGGCTTAAGTTCCTATAACACTTGGGTTTGTTTATGCAGTTGCTAGTACTTGGATAGACGCGGCGCCCTGGCCCAGTTGTAAGCACTGTAGTTGTGATGGAGCGGTGTGGAAGGACACACTGCGAAACCAATTTTTTCCATGCAACTTTGTGATTAAGAAATTCATGAATAGTTTATTAGCCTTGGCTTGATAATGCTGTTTAAAAAAGCGTAAGTACACTCGATTCTAAACAATTGCATGCGAAATCAAAATTTAATATTGTGCAGCAGTGCAACTCCTCAAATATGTAAACCTAAAGCCACTCACTAACTGCCTCGTTGGTCTAGTGGTTAGCATGTTTGACTGCGGCCGACGAGGTCCCGGGTTCGAGTCCCGGGTCGGGCCATAATTAAGTATCGGGTTTTTCTGATTAGAAATTCCCAGTACTTGTTCGGAGTTAGGAACTTGTCGGTGTTTCACTCACGTGCCTCGGAGAGCACGTTAAGCCGTCGGTCCTGGTTATTATCACTATAACATGATAATAGTCGTTAAAGCCCGTCAACCCGCATTGGAGCAGCATGGTGGGTCTAAGCTCTAATTCCCTCTCTCCTATGAGAGTGGAGGCTTGTGCCCAGCAGTGGGACGTTAATGGGCTGCAGTGGTGGTGTGGAAAGCCACTCAGCTTGTGTTGGGAATCCGGGCCTCTCAGACACGATGGCGCACATCTTAGGTCCCAGTCTTTCCAGGTGCCCCAAATGGCGGCCTTTATATTGCGCCTGCCTCGTTGGTCTTGTCATGGTTAGCATGTTCAACTGCGGCCGACGAGATCCCGGGTTCAAGTCCCGGGTCGGGTTTGATAACAAGTATTGACTTATTCTGACTAGAAATTCTCAATACTAGCCCGAAGTTAGGAAGTTGGCGGTGTTTCAGCCCCGTGCGTCCGAGCACGTTAAGCTGTCGGTCCTGCGCCTGATCTATCTCCGCTCGTGTCGGATTTTCTGTCTCATTGGGCTATGAGAGTAAAGGACCAAAGAGTGCACCTGTGTATGCGCACACACTTGTGCACTTATCACCCGCGCAGATGGCTAATCTCTCCGGAGATACGCCACCGTGGCTGAAATTCGGTCGGGATGACATTATATTCTAGCCCCACTTCAGAGGCGAGGCACGGCGCGGCACGTAGCGGCAAGTCTCTCTTTACAATTATGTCGCAGTGCATCTCCGCGCCGCGTCATCTAGGGCCCTGTGTAGTTCAAAAGGGGGTTTTTAAAAGCAGTGTGTCCTTCAATCGGTGACATAATGAATGCTTGTAAAAATAATGTGCTGTTTTCAAGACCTTTGAGCAGCCATTGACGCATCTCAAAACACAATTTAAAAAAAAATCTCTGCATTGAAATTTATTTTAAACATACCTCTTAATTTACCTTTTAAAGCAATTTTTCTCCTTATTGAAACCAATAATTAGCTCTAGAAATATAAGATAAAATTCATATTTCTAACTCAAACACATAGTCGGATTCATTTGTATTGAAAAGTAAATATTAATTTTTTTACAAATTATTTCATGCATTTTTTGCGACATGCGCTTCCTCGATTTCACCCCCGCGCGCCTGTGTTTTTCATCTCGTGAGCAGCGCCTTAAGTGGGCCTAGCCACACGAGTATATATGTGGCCTAGCTCCGTACAAACTCATACAAATAATATTTGCCGTTACGTGCCGCGCCGCGCCGTGCATCTGTAGTGAGGTTAGACTATTATTATTATTGCAAACGTCACTTTAGGTTTAGGATGAATAATGTGAGACCGCTAATTCAGTGGGGATTAATTATTATCCCAGTTACGCACTAGTGCGTAATAATTTATCGGTTGTATTTTATCAGTTTGCATAATATTATTGAGATTGTATCGGACGAAGCGGGGTTATCACAGTGGTCTCGATGTTTTCTTGAACTATATACGACTATAGTTTGAGCCCTAGACGACCATGAAGGAACTAGACTAGAAGTTTGATTCGCTGTAATCAGTCAGTAGACAAATCGATGTGGTACAGTGTGTATCTTGCACTTGCAGCTTTCTATATTCACCAGCAGTGGCAGCTCGCCAGCAGCTCGCACCGGCACAAGTCACACTCACAACACCACACCACACAAATCTTCCAAATTTTTCTCAACGTACTTTTCACTCCGACACAGGAGCATCTTCAGGGGATGTTGACTCGTAAAGTAGAGACAATCGTCTAGACCAGGGATTCCCAAAGTGGTCGATATCAACCAATTGGGGTCGATTTCGGTTTCCCAGGGGTCGACATAAACGAAAACTGATTTTGGGGGTCAACGAGATTTAAAAATCGACCCCTATTTTAAAGTTTTTTTTTCTTTTTCAAAAAATAATTACCCATTTAAGTATATTTTTTACGTAATTTGTATCAATAATTATTGTTAATTACACTTGATATGTATTGAATTTTATGTCTAAGTATAATTTATTTTGTTAAATTTTCATAACAAAATGATGTCAAGTTTACTCACTTAACCAACTGCAAGTTTTTAATTTGGTAAGTATCTTATATCAATAGGAAAAAAAACTAGAGATAGGATTTTTAAAGTAATTTGACTTGGGGGTCTGAGCTATCAGTTCATTATCTAAAAGGGCTCTCTTGAGTCTCGCCCAAAATAGTTTGGGAATCCCTGCTCTACACGATCGTCTGTGAAACCCGTGCCTGTCAAATAGTTACATAATATTTTAAAAATCAAACTAATTGTTATAATATTAAAATAACTAAAAGAATTACATCGTAAATATCTAAACTACCTATTATGCAAATTATTGTGTTTAATACACAATAATTTGCATATTATAATTATACAATAGGTATTTATTAGGTATTAAGTCATGTACCTAACATGACTTAAAACACTACTAAAACTATAAGTACTGTATCACGTAAAAATGTATTAATGTAATGTTTATTTAATCGCATGCTTTCGGAAATAAGGCTATTTTTATTTATTTATATTATTGCTACTATATCCCAGCACTTTAGGCATTTGTCGCTCACTCAGACCCGCGCTACGATACCTACCGATCATTGCCGTGAGTCGCGCAGTTCAAATGAACTCCGTGACCCTATCATAAATATTTGCGTCACAGTATGAACTGTTACAGTTGGACTATTTACATTATAATTCGCTTCACGAAATACATGTTGGAAGTTGCGTTTTTACCTATATTTTGATTTAGACTATATAAAATGAAATTCAGGGTATAATCTACTCGTATCTATATTGCAAATTTCAGCCAACTTACATTCCAAATTTCAAAATAAGAGTAAAAATATTAAAACTTTCCCATTTTAATTGTCATCCCCAATTTTATTAAATAAATACTAAAAGGGAATAAAAATAAATAATTACTAAAAGGGGATTTTTATAATCTCTTTATAATTTAAAGCCGATAGACCTACTGACAGATTTTTTTGCATCAAGCATTTTTAAATTTATTAGCTGTCAATATCGTGTATACAGTGGTCAGGGACGGACTAAGTCCATTGGGAGCCCGGGGCGGCAATCTCAGTGGGGGTTGCTGTATTGTAAATACATTGGTGAAAATCTCTTTTGTTACTGATTCACTAATTTACTTTTACCCGACACTGCAACAATACTATAACTAAACTAACTAACTATACCAATATAGACTTCGTTTTTTTAATTTGTGCTAAGAAAATTTTAATTAAGTTTATTAAAATAAAATACACACATTTTTATTTGGTTTTTAAATGAACAAACTTAAACCACTGAAAAGCGCCTACATACTTATAAAATTATTATTACAAAAACAATCAAAATTCATCGTAAAAAATCACGCGTGAGCTTGGACCTGGTTGCTGCAAATCTGGTTGCAAATCAGAGGGTGTACTAGATGAATGTTTTTTAGGCTGCACGTTTTCTATATCTTCCTGGTCTCGTATAGGCATGCCACGTTCATATCAACTATCTATAATTTCAGGCAGTAGGTATTTTAAATAAAATTGTAATATCTTTGGCTCCATGTTCTTAAACCAGAAAGTATCATCTTTATCGATGTACTCTGTATATAAAGGCTCATTTTCGCCTTCCCAGATTCCAAGCAGACACACTTTTCCTGTAACAACAAAAATATTTTTAGGTACGTTTATAGGTTTGATAAAATTCACAGAGTAGGTATTTGTTACCGAATGAAAAAAAAAATTGACAAAAGCTCTTAAACCACCTTAAACTCTAACTGCATCTACAGATTCACTGTTTGAAATTATATAAATGTGAAATAATATTAGGGTGAGGTGGTGAACTTGAATATAATTTGATTACAGGGTGAGTTACTGGAGGCCCCACTTTAAAAAAAATTAAGCAAATTGAATTTAGTATTTCAAAGAAATGCGAGTGAAGCTAGCACCAATATTTTATTTTTTAGTGAATAATTAAATTACGAGCACAATATAATGTAAATTTTATAAGCCTTGAAAATATAATTATTATAGGTTCGATATATTAGGTATAGATTAGGTATATAAGGTTCTTGGGGAACTCTACACCAAGGGTCCGGCCACCGGTGTGCCCTATCGCCCTTAGTCCGCTACTGTCTCACTTTCTCACGTATCAAACAAAATATAATCTGTATGGAAACTACTCACATGTCATCTTTTTCAAGCGGTGTGTCGTCTCTCTTTTTTGATGCAAAACGATTTCCTTTACGAGGGATATTTGAACTGAAATAAAAATTTAAAGAATTATTATTTTGATAGTACAAAATCGCTAACAGAGTCTCGTTGGTTTTATGGTAACTACTATCTTCGACTGCAGGTCTCGGGTTTATCCCCGGGTTTGGGCTCCTTAATATTATTTGTATTTTTCTAAAAACTAATTAGTAGGTAGGTGAGGTATTTCTATTTAGTATGAACCAAACTAGGGGTTGGAAGTTCAGAAATATCTCCCGCGCAGTTGGTAAATTTCTATTGACCGCCATGGCCAAAATAAAGTCGAGATTTAGGATAGGATATTATTATATCATGTATTCATGAGAAACTCAGTATAGCCAAACAAAAAAAACCTCGTCTCCCTTACTGACTGTATATAGGTATAAACTGTGGTTACGCGTGATGGTATTTGCACGTGGCGGAATTTACTCTACCTATCATAATTTTCTTAGTTCGTATCAGATTTTCTTCGGAGCTTTTGAGGACTAGGTATTTTGATAAACTCAAGAAACACTTACCATATATTTTTTTTATTTCTCCTTCGCTTCCTGTCAGATAGTTTTTTTTTCCGGCACTTTTATTTCCCATTTTAAATAAAAATCACAAGCAAAGAAACACTATATTTACAGGCTAACTAAAACTATTTTAATTTTATCACTAAATGTAGCAAAATAATTTATTTACAAATAATTAAAAAATAAATAATTTTAGCGCGAAAGGAGCGTGATTCGTGAAAACTTGCGCAGGTCCTTCTCGTATAGAGGCTCGTGAGCCACTGAGTACATCGCTTATTCGATGCGTTAGATCATTTTATGACTTCTGTTAGGCGAAATTTTGCAGCAATTTTTTTATTTAAAATCTGTCTGTACAGTGAATAGGTAATACAATGAGCTTAATTTACGTATAATTTTTATGAAATTTAGTCTAAAGCTTTGGAAATGCCATTAGAAAAATGAACAAAAACAACCTGTTTTCAAAAATTTTTATGATCGAGGCAAGTTTAACTTATCGTGTTTTCATGAGTACATTAAAGAGATAAGGCATGTATCTTTAATATGTATTTTTAACAGTGAAAAAAAACTATTTTTTCATGACTTTGAATTGGTTTGAAAAGTGGCGTAGTCGCTAAAAACCGGGATAATGGGCCGTTAATTAATACTAGCTAATTCCCGCGACTTCGTTTGCGTGGATTGAGGTTTTTCGGGTCCGCGGGAACTCTTTAAATTTCCGGGATAAAAGTAGCCTATGTGTTACTCCAGACTATAATCTATCTCTGTGCCAAATTTCATCCAGATCCGTTCAGCTGTTGGGGCGTGATTGAGTAACAAACATCCATCCATACATCCATCCAAACTTTCGCATTTATACTCGTAATATTAGTAAGAAGTAAGAAGATAAGATAGACTAGCTACTGCCCGCGACTTCATCCGCTTGTTTTAAGTTTTTTAAATTCCCATGGGAACTCCTTAATTTTCCGGGATAAAAAGTAGCTGTCTGTCTCCACGTCCTCAACTATTATACCCATGCCAAAAATCACATCGACCCGTTGCTCAGTTGCGGCATGATTGAAGGACAGACCAATAAACAAACACACTTTCGCGTTTGGATATTGATGTGAAAGTGTGTTTGGTTTTGGTTTGTTCTTCAATCACGCCACGACAGGGCAACGGATCGACGTGATTCAATATGACAGGTTAGCCCGCTACCACCTTAGCCTGTATTATCACTTACCATCAGGTGAGATCACAGTCGAGGGCTAACTTGTAGTGGATTTTTAAAAAAAAATACCTTGACGTTCCTGAAATAAGGATTATAATTATAAAACAAGAAAGGCAACAATAATTTGAGAAGCGTTGGCGGTATGGCCCCTGGTGGTGTCGCTAAATTAGCAAAACATTACACAGGAAATACATCGTTGTCATCGTTATATAATATGTCACCGTAAGATTGCAAAAACCGTTAGATTGTAATCTAACTTGACAGATTGTGAACCGTTCAATGTTCTGAGTGTCAATTTTTGAATTTATTTTATCCACTACAAGCTAGCCCTTGACTATGATCTCACCTGATGGTAAGTGATGATGCAGTCTAAGATAGTAGCGGGCTAACCTGTTAGGGGCATGGCAGTTATATTAAACCCATACCCATACATACATAAATATTCATTGTATCTACGTTTTCTTGTCTCTTTCTTGTAGGTTAGGTTAGGTTAGGGTTCGACATAAATAATCAAGTAGTGCTATAGGTTTTATCCGGTTAATATACCTAACAGATTACAATCTAACGAAAAATATTAAATTAACGCTAAATAATTGTAATCTGTCGACAGTTTACAATTTTGCTAGTTAGATTATAATCTAACGGTTTTTGTAATCTTACGGTGACATAGGTATACATGCAGTTTGTGTACATTTACTTATTTAGTTTTACCGGCTTCAAAACGGAGGGTTTTACATTTTTGATCTCATATTATTATAGAATCCGACTAATGTTCTCAATTTCAATTTATTTCAATTTCAATTTCAATTTCAATTTCAAATATTTTTTATTCAAATAAACTTTTACAAGTACTTTTGAATCGTCAAGTGAATCTACCACTGGTTCGGAATGCCATTCCTACCGAGAAGAACCAGCAAGAAACTCGGTGGTTGCTCTTTTTAAATAATTCATTTACAATTACTATATCAATGTGTACATAAGTAACCGCTGTCCCTAGCATTGCTGGAGCGATCAAATCCATGCTCCTCTATCATTTACATAATCTTCAACAGTATAATAAGCTTTTTTCAGGAGCATACTTTTAATGGATTTCTTAAATTTGTTTATTCAATTCATGTCAAAGACGGGCAGACAGAAAGTAGCCCCATTCCCGCCGGTGGCACCCGTTCACGAGCATGACGCATGATCCAGCCATTGCTTCGCTCGACCATATTTGAGGGAACGTAACAACCCGCACCACACGACACCACCACAGAAATGTTTAAAGAGAGCGTGACATACTCAGTCTACCCGTATCAAAGCATCGAATTGAATACTAATATTCAAACACTAATTTATAATCAGTAACCGCTGTCCCCAGCATTGCTGGAGCGATCAAATCCATGCTCCTCTATCATTTACATAATCTTCAACAGTATAATAAGCTTTTTTCAGGAGCATACTTTTAATGGATTTCTTAAATTTATTTATTGGCAAGTCCAAAATAGGTTGTGGAACCTTGTTATAGAAAACAATGCCCATTCCCACGAATGACCTTCTGACTTTTTTGAGGCGGAGCGATGGAGTCACGAGCTTATTACGGCCTCTAGTTGGCCTATCGTGCAGATCGCATTTTTTTTTATAATTATGGATGTGCTGTTTTACAAAAATTATATTACTGTAAATATATTGCGAGGCTACTGTTAGAATACCAATTTCTTTAAATTTCTCTCTAAGTGAATCACGCGGTTTTAAATTATAAATTGCTCGTATTGCCCTTTTTTGTAGTACAAAAATTTTTAGAATATCTGCCGCTTTACCCCACAGTAAGATTCCGTAAGACATAATGCTATGGAAATAAGCAAAATATACGATCCTGGCAGTTTCGATGTCAGTTAACTGTCGAATCTTTCTGACAGCGTAAGCAGCAGAACTAAGCTTGCCAGCAAGTGTTGATATATGGGTGCCCCATTGAAGCTTTGCGTCTAAGGTCACCCCCAGGAACACAGTAGTATCTTCTATTTTCAACATGTCGTTATTTACCATTAGTTTAATATCACTTGTGGATCTGGCATTCGGCAATGCGAACTCGACACATTTAGTTTTTTTTGTATTTAAAAGTAGATTGTTAACCGTAAACCAGTTCGTGACTTGAGAAATTGCAGTATTTACGTCGTCAAAGTTGTCCTTATGTCTATCGACTTTAAAAATCAAGGACGTATCATCAGCAAATAGTACAATATCACAAGTGTTACGGACAAAATATGGCAAATCATTGATGTACACTAGGAACATGAAGGGACCCAAAATGGAGCCTTGAGGGACACCCATTAGTGAGGCTGATCCGGATGACTTCACATCGTTGACACATACTGTTTGAATGCGATTACTGAGGTAGGATGCAATGAGGCCAAGCGCAGTGTCTTTGACTCCATAGTAGCTCAACTTAACTAAAAGCGTCTCGTGCTCAACGCAATCAAATGCCTTAGACAAATCACAGAAAATACCAATAGCATTCTGTGATTTCTCCCACGCGTCGAATATATGTTTTAACAGCACGGCGCCCGCATCAATTGCTTGTTCTGACCCGGTGGGCGGTGACAGCGTCGCTTAGTATCTATGAAAAATAAAATAAAAACAAAAACGAAACATGCATAAAAGTCAGTTCAATTTTGGCCACCGGACCAGAAGTTTGTGGGACTATATTTATGTCTGTAACCTCATAAATTAAAGTATTTTATTTTATCATCATCATTTTCAACCAATTACGGGTTCGCTCTTGAGCACGCGAGTCCACTCGAATTGAGAAGGGTACGGCCATAGTCCACCACCAAGTGCGGATTGCCAGCTTTCACACACCTTCGAAACCTGTTTACCTTCAAAATTAAATAAATAATATAATATATATATCTATGTTTCTATAAATAACTCCGAAAAGTTAGAGGTGCCCGGGGATCGAACCCGTGACCCCGTAGGTCGTGTGTCTGAACTCTGAACCACTAGGCTATCAACACTTCAGTAATCCATATTCCATACTAATATTATTAATGTGAAAC
Source organism: Erebia aethiops (assembly GCA_923060345.2). Lineage (NCBI taxonomy): Eukaryota > Metazoa > Arthropoda > Insecta > Lepidoptera > Nymphalidae > Erebia > Erebia aethiops. The sequence continues at coordinate 172,344 of OV281079.1, read as the reverse complement.
TGTCTAGATCTGAGTATTTGATATGAATTTCAGCTTTATACCTACATGCGTTCCTGAGAAGGGTCTTGACAAACAGACAGACGAACATCAAAGTGATCCTATAAAGGGTTCCGTTTTTTCCTTTTCAGGTACGTAAGCGGAACCGTAAAAACTAACCTCGACTCAACAAATGCTGTTTAACACAGTCCTTTTTATGCAAAAAACCTTTATCCACCCGGACGAAGTCGCGGGCATTATCTAGTTAATACAATAAATTCATACAGTTGCAATGCAGTATACCTAGTCGACAGTAGCCTAGTTCGCCGCAACCAACAGCCGCGAGTCCACAATCCATATTCCCATCCATTGATTTTGGCGTGTCCTTGACCTTCAGTGCCAAAGCTAGGGTTGCCAACATATTTTCCAAAAAAGAAAAAAGGGCCATGAAAGAATGAAAATATGGAGATATTTAAATTTTCATTGCACCGTCCATTTTAATTTTAATATTGTATTCTAAGAAAATAATAATAATTTTGCCTATGAATTTGGCATGTCATTCAATGGCAGATTGTATGTTACTATGCTAAAATATTAAAAGTAACACCTCTAAGGTAAGTTCTTCAATCTGAGCAAATAAATGAAATGAAATGAATAGTATACTTAGTATAGAAAGTACGTAGAAATAGTACTTATAATCTATATTCTATATTAAATGTCAGGAATCACAAGGCTACTTTTTATTCCGGAAAATGAAAGAGTTCCCGTGGGTTTGAAAACCCCATTCCACGCGGACGAAGTCTTTGGCATCACATAGGTAGTAAAACATATTAATACGGTACGCTTGTTTTACGATATGGTACGGTGGGCAACCCTAGCCAAAGCCCCTTTTAAACTGTGAGTGTCCCCCTCTCCTCAGCTCACCCCTATTTGCCATCCCGCTTCCATTTAAATTCACTGGTCAGTGTAACTGTGTCCATATTTGAAAGCCTTGGACTGATTAGCGAAAACTAGTTTATACCCTATACTAGCTGTTGCCCGCGACTTCGCCGCGTGTATTGAGGTTTATTAGTTCCCGCGGGAACTCTTTAATTTTAAAGCGATTAAACGTGATTAAACCGAATCATCACTTACCATCAGGTGAGATCGCAGTCAAGGGCTAACTTGTAGTGGATTTAAAAAAAATACGAGGAAACGCGTATCCCATACGCGGGCCTTTTGCGCAGACATTGCGTCCTTTCCTTTTTTTTCGTGGGGAAATCCTTCAGGTTACCGCCGCGCCCGGGAAGGCAAATAGGTAAGGGCAAACAGACTGCCCAGTCCTAAGTTAACATCATAATAATGCATTTTATTAATAACATACGTACCTACTGTATGCTAGGTTTGTAAATACACGCATTAGCTATCTAGTAGGTATCTACCTACCCCATTTCACGCGTGAACTGATAAACTGTGATTTGGTTCAAGGCCGAATATTTAGTTGCTCAAGGTCATTGAATTAATACCTATAGGGAAGTACTAACGTCAAGGCCATGCACCTATCTGTAATTAATATCCTACTCGATATGATAAATTTACTCCGCAGTCCTCCGCAACTATGCTGCGCGACCGGTTGCAATAGTAAAAAGTTTTTATTCAAGTAATCAAGGCGATGCGATTACGTGAAATTATGTCACAGTTGTAACTTGTAATCGTTTATGGCGAGTTGTAAACAAAATATACACTAGCGCCACCTGTGAAATGTCACGCGTTCAGTGCGCGCGGCCTTCAAACGTGCTTGTCACGTGCAGTAGCACGCACTGCTTTACCGACGCAGTGCTAACCGACCAATGGCAGGCCATGCTGCTTTACCGGCACAACAATCACACGCCAATCGCAATTAACTACACTCCGGCCATCGCGCCCACATGTGACCGGACTCTACTTTACTTCTATAGTGTATAAAATATTTTTACAAGTTTCCACCCGATTATCTTGTGAGAATCTAATTGGAAAGTCGTCATAATTAACAGTGCTATAATACTGTGAAGCTATTTTGGTCGGCCATGAGTCGAAACGGTGAGTCCTGATGTTGTATTTTTTCCCTAAATTGGCACGTGCTGATCAGCGCCAATTGTAATGGCGGCAGGAATTGGAACTTCTTGGTTGCAATACTCGAACCACGCCTTGCAATGTGTCTAGTAGTTCAGTGTTATTAATATAGATGGCGGTATAATTTCATTTCACTAGTAAACGGAGTTTCTAGTATTTCAATTTCAACATTTGAGACGTGGTTTGAGCTTTTCAACATAGATGTCGCAGATAAATATATAAATAGATAACCTATTTCGAAAATTCTAATAGGATTCAAAACAGATTCAAATTTGAAATAGGTCCAGAATTTTATTGATTTTAGCTGCGAAATACATAAAACAAGTTTCAGCGTAGGGGCTTGGTTTTAAAACGTGCTATCTTGATCAGGAGACGTGAGGTCTCCTCGAGGAGTAAGGTATAGGCTTCAAGATGAAACCCCCAACATAAATTCTATTTGCCGGAAGTAAGAAAAATAATTGCTTAAAATTTCGGTATAATAGTGATTGTGATGACGGCAGGAATTTGAACTTCTTGGTGCCTTGCAATGTGCCTATTAGTTCAGTGTTATTAATATAGATGGCGGTATACTTTCATTACGCGCGAACCTTTATCTATGAGTACCTATCAAGTACCTATTTAAATTTCAACATAATTCATAATTCATAATTGAGCTTTTCAATATAGATGTCGCAGATAATATTATTTATATGGAGAATTACCTATTTCGAAAATTTTAATAGGATTCAAAACGGATTAAAGTTCGAAATAGGTCTAGAATTGATTTTAGTTGCGAAATACATAAAACAAGTTTCAGCGGAGGGGGTTGGTTTTAAAAACGAGCTACCTTGATCCGGAGATGTGAGGTCTCCTCGAGGAGTAGGTATAGGCGTCAAGATGAAACCCCCAACATAAATTTTATTTGCCGGAAGTAAGAAAAATAATTGCACAAAATTTTGGTATAAAAGCATTTTATTTTTTTTTTCATTTTTTTGTGCCCTTTTCATGACTGCCTCGTTGGTCTAGTGGTTAGCACGTTTGACTGCGGCCGACGAGGTCCCGGGTTCGAGTCCCGGGTCGGGACATAATTAAGTATTTTTTGTTTTTCTGACTAGAAATTCTCAGTACTAGCCCGGAGTTAGGAAGTTGGTGGTGTTTCACCACCGTGCCTCGGAGAGCACGTTAAGCCGTCGGTCCCGGTTATTATCACTAACATGATAAGTAATAGACGTTAAAGCACGCCAACCCGCATTGGAGCAGCGTGGTGGGTAGCTCTAATTCCCTCTCTTCTATGAGAGTGGAGGCCTGTGCCCAGCAGTGGGACGTTAATGGGTTGTAGTGGTAATTTTTCAGTACAAAGCTAAGTAAATGCAACTTGCAAATGGCTTGCGTGACTGTTACGTAACGTACACGCGTTGCATTGTTGGATGGAACATTTTATAAAAATGTGGATCTCTCCCAATACTAAATCAACACACCCCAACTCCTTGTAGTCTTGTCTGGCCTACCCCTAGAGAGTTTTGTAAAGCGCGAAGTCAGAAGCGAGTGTTCTGGCGTAGTTAGCCCATTTTACATCTACATTTTTGTGGACACGCAACGAGCGTGTCGGCAAAGTGCTACTGCTACCGCAACCGCATTGTAGGCGTATTTCTTGATGGATACAATATAGCTAGCCTATGTCCTTCCCCGGGATATAACCTACCTCTAAACCAAATTTCTTCAAAGTCGGTTGAAAAGATGGGCTGTTAAAGCTTAGTAGACAGTCACACACTGCTTTACCTGAAAGAATGAGCGGAGAAGGGGGAGGAGGTTTTTAGTCCGTAGGCCGCTGGGTTTCATCCCCAATGGAGTCGGGCATGCCTCCAAATCTCCTGAGGTATCCAATGAGGATTTTCCTCCTGCCCAGAGAAAAAAAAAAAAAGACAGTCACACACTTTCGCATTTATAATATTATTATGGATTTCACAGTGCTCATGTTCCCGCTCAGGATTTCGTAGAAAAAAACAATACCTGAGTACCATCGCATCAAAAATGTTCCGAAATGATAATTTAACGATGCACTTAAGGCGAGTCACCTCAGCTCAGCGGTGAAAACTGGTTTGCTAGATCAAATTTTTTCGGTATTTACTATTAAATAACGGTCTTACAAAAAATATCCGATACACTTAAAGATATTGTCTAAAGAATGTGCTAATTTGTTACACGATAGGATGTACTTTACTCGATCAAAAAAAATCTTGAAACAGGCTAAATTAAAAGTATAAAACGAATTTTTTATTAATAAAATTTTCGACTTTGCTCATCATTTTTATATGGATAAATTCCTCTTGAAGTATTAATGAGAACCTGCTAAAATTTATTTCAAACTGAAGTCCTATATCTATTTAATTCAAATTAATCCCAGAACTTGAACGTTGCCAAGCGGTTTCAGAATATACCGCGCTGCCCTCTTCCCCGCCAGTCTCTACGAGAAATGTATCGCGAGACGCGCGGGCGGCACCCCACACCGCACCTCCTAAAATCTTGCAGGTGACTCGCCTTAAGTAGGTACCTATTGTTTTACGTTAGCTTTTACGCTGGAATTAATGAAAATTCTAAGATTTTTTTTTCTTTATTTTTCAGATTTCCTGAGTCACGGGGCGAGTTTCAACAAAAAATACGGTCAGTAGAAATAGCTTATTCGTGAAAATCTATACAAAGACTTCTGATAATATGTGTTTCAATAATTGAGAGCCGATTTCTCCAAAACAGAGTAACGTTTAACTTATTAATATAAATATTTGATGTTTTGACAGAAAAGAATAAACTATCAAACTTTTAAATTTATTCTTAGGCTAAACGTTATTCGAAGTTGCAAAAATTGGCGCTTAGTCAGTATAATAACAGTTACAAAAATAACTAACCTACTACCTACTTTGGCGATGGTCATATACCTACATAGAAAAATTATCTATTCCGTGGTCATATAGAATGTATGGTTTGGTTTATTATTATTGGTCATACATAATATAAAGTTCTTCCTACTACATACGTAGTAGCTATTGACATAAAATCATGTAAGTACTTACAATATCTCGTATACACAAATTCACGATTGATTTTTCATGGCTAATGATTTATTTATTGATTTTATGACATTTTTATATTTTTAAATTGTTATGTTAATCCTGTTTCAAATTTTTATTTTAATGGTTTTCTTTGTTAGCATGTTATTTTATTTATTGAAATTCGTAAGAGATTTATACAAGCCTAAATCTATAAAAAACTAATGAATTGAATTGAGCATAGCTTAAAAATACAACTTTTTCAAAACATATATCTACTTAGCGCTGCGAATGTGTGAAATTGCTTAGTGTCGACTTTACAAACTCCGAATAATGTACGGATGGATGTATGGATGTATGGATGTATGGATGAAGGTTTGTTATTCAAGCACGCCAATTACACAATTTGGCACGTAGATAGATTATAGTCTGGAATAACACAGGCTACTTTTTATTCCGGAAAATTAAAGAGTTCCCGCGGGAACCAAAACAACTCAATCCACGTGGACTAAGTCGCGGGCATAAAATTAATAAAATATTGAGTATTGAGATTTTTTTTTTGTATTTTTTTTTGTATTGCAGAGTATTGAGAAATGTACTTCATTTCTGAAAACGAACTTAACTCCGAAAAGATAAAGATGCGTGCCCGGGAATCGGAGCCATGAGCACCCGAATGGGAAGCCAGGCAGAACCACTAGGCTATCACGGCTTTTATTGAACCTTAATAAAAAAGGAAAATAATATAGAAATCAACAAAACGGGCCTACGTAATTTCGCCCAAGTGGCAATAAGCCGTCCTTGCTGAGCAAAACGTAGTCTTGTAGCAAAGCTTCCAAAATGTACTGCTTTAGAAAGAAAACACGAGGGCTCTTGACGTCCTCCCTGGCGCAGTGGTGAGAGCTGTTGCCTTGTTCCAGGGAGGTCCCAGGTTCGATCCCGGGCAGGTACAATTAGGGAATTTTCCACAGAAAAGTCAACAAGGCTTGTCAATAAAGGGTGATCAGAATCCATTATAAGTTTTTATTAGTAGATTTTCATAACTTCACTTTAAAAACATAGAACTTGTTCAAAACCTTCGAAAAGACGTTGATTTTTTTCAAAACCGTTTCATTGCTGATGCCTGCGTGGAATTTCCACGGGAACTCCTTAATTTTTCAAGATATAAAGTAGCCTATGTCCTTTCGCGAGAAAAACCCTAAGTACCTATTTATCTGTACCAAATTTGAACAAAATCAGCTGATAAGATTGGCCGTGAAAGCGTGGCAGACCAACAGACACATGACATGACATGATTATATTAGTATGCTAATATGTAACATGTACGTATATAGTTGTAATAATTAAACAAACACACTACGAACACGACAGGTCAAACGTATACGGAGGTTTCGTCGTTTCGCGTCGATCTGTGCAGCTCCATACAAGTATAAATCAAAAAAATATTCTTAAATAATAAAACTGTAACAGGGCCAATTGAAGATATTTTGAATTCTTTTTTAAGTGAGCCTTAGACTGTAAAGAAATTTTGAAGACCTCCCTGGCTTAGTGGTGAACGCTGTGGTCTTATAGTGGGAGGTCCCGGGTTCGATAATTCATGAGTGTTTTTTTTTGTCTTAATCGAAAGCGGGCATTATTTTTTTATGAAAAATAATTAATCCTTAATATTTGGTTTGACTAATAAAAATTGACGCCCGAGGATATTAGTAAAAGTAGTAGTATAATTGTTTATTGCATCTTAACACATCGGTACAAAATTATGCATACAAAACAGAAGACAGGAAACTGTGGTAATGCGCAAAGGCGGCCTTATCACTAAAGTGATCTTCTAAAGACACCCGAGCGTACAAAGCTGACACTGGGTCTAGGAGCACATCACATAAAAGAAAATTTAAAAAATAACAAAAGTATAAAATATGCTTTCATAAACATACATACTATAGTTTACATAATATAAATTACACATGTAGATACTACAGCAAATAAATATTAGTCAAAGAGTCAAAGAGTCAAAGACCGTTTATTCAATTTAGGTAGGTATACACTTATTGACGTCCGGTTATCTATAACATATCCGAGTAACAATTATATAATCAAAATCAAATATTTTTTATTCAAATAAACTTTTACAAGTACTTTTGAATCGTCAAGTGAATCAACCACTGGTTCGGAATGCCATTCCTACCGAGAAGAACCAGCAAGAAACTCGGTGGTTGCTCTTTTTAAATAATTCATTTACAATTACTATATCAATGTGTACATAAGTAACCCCTGTCCCCAGCATTGCTGGAGCGATCAAATCCATGCTCCTCTATCATTTACATAATCTTCAACAGTATAATAAGCTTTTTTCAGGAGCATACTTTTAATGGATTTCTTAAATTTGTTTATTCAATTCATGTCAAAGACGGGCAGACAGAAAGTAGCCCCATTCCCGCCGGTGGCACCCGTTCACGAGCATGACGCATGATCCAGCCATTGCTTCGCTCGACCATATTTTTTTTTTTATTTATCCTGGGAAAAAACCAAGTTCCCACGGGACTCGATAAGACCTACGAGTAAAATCCACGCGGACGAAGTCGCGGGCATTAGCTAGTTTAAAATAAATCCTTATATACCTACTAACAGAAAAAGCAAAGAGAAACCGCCAAGTTTCTTGCTGGTTCTTATCGGTAGGAATGGCATTCCGAACCTGTGGTAGATTCACTGGACGATTCAAAAGCACTTGTAAAAGTTTATTTGAATAAAAAACATTTGAATTTGGACAAAAAGAAACCCTGATCTAAAAGACCACCCCTGGTAAAATAAAAGTCTAAAATATGTTTATCATCATTATTACTGGCGACAGCATCATGAGCTCAGGCCAGAAGCGTCAAAATATCAAAGATTCAATTGTTACTCTCAGCTGGATTATGTTGTTACCTAATAAAGGTAAAAGACCTGATACATTCCTTAAGATGTAGTTAAGGAAAAGGCCACATTTTTTCCAAATAGCGATGCCGTGTGCGGTCACTATATTTTAAAAATAGGTTTCGGTTGTGCCTACAGTTACCTTAGTCATTCCTTATTCGCATGTCTAAGGTCTGGGACACTCTACCAAAAACTGTGTTTCCAACCAATTACAATCCGAGTATCTTTAAATCAAGAGTGAATATTCATCTTCTAGGCAAGCGCGTCCCGTCTTAGGCCACATCATCACTTCCCATGAGGTGTGATCGTGGTCAAGCGTATAATGCAAAAGCCTATAATGAATTTAAAAAAAAACACCCTACCGGCAAAGACGTACCGCCAAGCGATTAAGCGTTCCGGTACGATGCCGTGTAGAAACCGACTAGGGGTATGGGTTCAATGTAACTGCCACTCCCCTAACAGGTTAGCCCACTACCATCTTAGACAGCACACATCATTTACTAGCAGGTGAGATTGCATCAGTTTGCGTCGTTGGTCTAGTGGTTAGCATATACGACTGCGGCCGACGAGGTCCCGGGTTCGAGTCCCAGGTCGGGCCATTATTAATTATTATGTATTGGGTTTTATGACTATTGTTTTCTTTTTCCATCCATCCATTAAAGTACCTAGTGCCATCGCTTAAAGTAATATTATTTTAATACTAATACCTGAAGCCCGCGTTTTCGTCCGCGTCGATTAAGTTTTTTCATTTACCCCGGAATCTCTTTAATTTTCCAGGATAAAAATTAGCATATGTAAGTATTCCAGCGACAGAAGAAATTAGTGGCCATCAGGGCAGAACTATCATCATAATTTATACATAAAACAGTGCTTAGCCACTTACCTTAGGGAGCTATTTACCGCTCAAACTGATTTCATTATTATGGAGTAGTCTATTTTATATGAAATAATAAACTAAATTTATTTATACCATGTTGGACATACGGGTGTTTTGAGTCTACCACCGGTTCGGAAAATAGATTATGCTGAGAAAAATCGGCAGGAAACTCAGCAGTTGCTCTTTTTTAAAAATCATGGCGAGATGAAATACGAGTACGTGTAAAACTAGAACTCAGAAAAAGATCCATCTAGCGGCAGTCTATGTACCGTTGGGTGTATATGTAAACGCAGTGTCTGTTAGCCGACGTTTGTCCTGTATGTTAAACATAGTAACTTTGTCGAACAAATAGGTACTGTACATGAAAAAAAATTAAATAAAAAAGTTAAATAAAATCAAAAAAAGGTACGCGCCGTACTGAGAACCGCCTCATTTTTTTAGAAGTCTGTCAAAAAGTACATTTTGTTATGTAAGTCCCAGATCGCGATATTAAGATTTTTCGTTCGCTGAGTATAATTAGAAGTTTCACGGCAGACACTTCGGGAGTCCGTGTCCTACGTCGTAAGACAGCGTGGCGGGGGCTGTTCTAAGCCCGCTGATTACACCGACGGATCATGTCCTTAAGGACATGGTGACATTATTAATTGAGACGACTGGCGCCGGTACGTTCTCTACCCCCCTGACGTAGACGATTTGACTCCTTTTTACATGTGTTATGTACACAGATACATTTGTAGAATACATATTTACCATAATTATAGGGTAATTTGTTAACATTTTGTCAGTTATTGTGTGGGTCAATAGAGATACATTTATTTTTTTATTTTAACACTTTTTTATCAGAATTTACTGCAAGGAGGCTAACTAAATTAATGTTACAAAATGTAATTCATATACAATTCATACGTTACGTAACAAGTATTTACACTTGTTTTGTGGAATGCTGGATGCAAAGCCTCAGACTGCATCATCACTTACCATGAGGTGAGATCGCAGTCAAGTCAGTCGCACGTTTTTGTACGAAAAACTTCGCAGTAGGCCCGTTGTATATTTCCATCCAAAGCCTTTATACGCATACTTACCGCCATAAAAAGATCACCGCGTTAGCTAGTTGCGAGTTAAATCTCACGTACTCGTATAATACTGTTTTTATAGTATTAAACAGAACTTGTAGGTATTCTCACCCGATGGTTAAGCAGCAGTCTAATCTTCGGGTTTTCCATACGTATTCAATGGGAGCTATTTTTGCATTTGGATCGATGGGCTACGAAACGAAAGTGGCAGTGGGCGGGGTACATTGTACCAGAACCGATATACGTTGGGGTCCCAAGGTGTTGGAATGGCGGCCTTACACAGAATAGTGCAATGCTGGCACTTAGGGTCGCTTAGGGTCGCAAATCTATAGACGTGGGGCCACCTTTATGGACTTTTTATGGGTGAAACCGACGTCAAGCCGTCGTCTACTACTCTAGCAAATTGTAGATCGGTAGACTTCATACACCTTCGAGAGCATTATGAAGAACTCTCGGGCATGCAGATATTACTCACTATGTTTTATCCTTAACAATTTGGAGCAAGTGATATGATTTATTCTCTCAAAACTCACACAACACCGACAAGATAGTGGTGCGTGCCCGCGGGCCGCGACCACACCGCTTATGTTTTACACTATCTATAGTAAAGTAGCATATGTGTTCTTCCAGAGTATAATCTATCTCTGTGCCAATGTCATACAGATCCGTTCAGCCGCTCTGGCGAGATTGAGTAACAAACGTCCATCCAAACATTCGCATTTATAATATTAGTATAGAACTATAGGGTACATGATCTTTAAATAACGTACTCGTAAATCGAAGTGAGCTTAGTAGTGTGACAAAAAACGTGTTCATGTACTAACAGACGTACAGACTAACAAAACCAATTGTTTTTAGCGAATTACGAAACAAGGAACTTTATTTATTTCGGAAACACTTCGGAAAATGGGGAAATATATCGGGCAGAGCGCTTGCGAAACATTGGTACCTACGAGTATGTTGACGCAGACGAACTTTACCTTTCTTTCCAAATTTTAAGTTATTTATGAAAAACATTCTGTGGAAACCTTTTTTTTAAATATATTAGCTTTTAATTATTAAGGCTAGCCCTTGGCTGCAATCAGACCTGCTTGCAAGTGGTGATACAGGCTTCGGTGGAGCGCGCTTGCCTAGAAGATGCCTATTCACTCTTGATTTGAAGGTACTTATATTATAAAAGAGGAGGGGAAAACGGAAGCCGGAATGGCATTCCATATCCTAGGAATTCCTATCCTAGGTTCGAATTCAGAAACAGGAAGCATAAACCTGCGTAACCGAGAGTTGTTCATAATGTTTTCAAATGTGTGAAGTCTGCTATCACGTGGGATTAAAAATCCACTTTATATGACACTAGCAGATATCCGCGACTTAGTCTGCATGAAATAAGTTTTTTGAATTCCCGGGAACTCCCTATTTTTTTGGGTTAATATATAGCCTATGACACTCGCAAATAATGTGGCTTTCTATTGGTACCAGAATTTATAAAATCGTTTCAGTAGATCCAGAGATTATCCCCTAAGTCCAACGTCACAAACTCACAAACTTTACCTCTTTATTATAATATATATATATAAAATCGTTAAGGGATCAACGCACAGCCTAAACCGCTGGGGTTAGAAACTTGAAATTTTGACAGTAGGTTTCTTTTGTAACGTAGGCGCTCACTAAGGAAGGATTTTTGAAAATTCTACCCCTAAGGGGGTGAAAAAGGGGGTTAAAGTTTGTATGAAAGTCCGTCATTTCTCAAGTTATATCCATGAAACTTGGTATACGAGCTACTGGTTGAAAATGAAGAGATACGTGTTTCACCGTTTTTAAAAATTCCACCCCCGAAGGGGTGAAATAGGGGATGAGAGTTTGCATGAAAGTCCTTCATTGCTCAAGATATTCTCAAGTTATATAAACGAAACTTGGTATTTCGGCTTTCGTTAAAAATTAAAGAATTACGTGTGTCACAGTTTTCAGAATTCAACCCCTAAAGTGGTAAAATAGGGGTTGAAAATTTGTACGAAAGCTATAGCCATGAAACTCGGTATATGAACTGCGAGTTAAAAACTAAGAAACACGTATTTTACAGTATTTGAAAATTCGACCCCCAAAGGGGTGAGATAGGGGTTGAAAGTTGATATAAAAGGCCTTTATTTCTCAAGATATTTTACAAGGTATTTTAAATAGACTTTGCATTTTGGCTTTCGGTAAAAAAATAAAAAAGTACGTATGTCGCCATTTTTCAAAATTTCACCCCCGAAGGTGTCAAATAGAGGTTGGAAGTTTGTATGAAAGTCCCTCATTTCTCAAGTTATAGCCCAGAAACTTGGTATGTGAGCTACACAGAACAGCGAGAAACCGTGTGCGTTGGCATTCTTATGTGGTTGATGTCCAATCTGCCCGCACAAAACGTTTTTGCTCGATGTTTCTGATCCGAACCGCTAGGGTGTGGAACACCCTCCCAGCGCACGTGTTTACTGTCACGTATAAATTAGGTACCTTCAAGGCAAGAGTGAATAGGCATCTTCTAGGTAAGCGCGTTCCAACCTAGACCTCATCTTTGTTTTGCACTAAGCATGATTGTCGTCAAGCGCAAGCCTATCTCACAATTTTAAAAAAAAACGGTTAAAAATAAAGAAACAGGTGTTTCGCAGTTTTTTTAAATTCCCCCCCCCCCCAAGGGATTTTTTGAAATTTAAATAGGGTTGGTCCTTCAATCACGCCGCAACAGACCAACGGGTATTTTGCACGGGTAGTTGAGGACCTGCAGTGGTATAGGCTACTTTTTATCCCGGAAAATTATGGAGTTCCCGAGGGAATCTAAAAATTTAAACCACGCGGACGAAGTCGCGGGCATCAGCTAGTTATAATATAATATTACTAGTATAACACTTGTGACAAAACTGATTTGTGATAGTTTGAGGATAAATATTCAAAGTTCAAACCCAAAATTAAATTTAATCTTAGATATTTTAATAATATATTTTAGTTATTATATTATTATTTATTTATTTTTAAGATTTTTAGATTGTGATTAGTCTTAAGTTATATCTTAGATAAAATTGATTTGGAACTTTAGTATTGTATCGAAAAATGTTTGTTATGCCGAGTTCAATCTAAAAAAATGCGTTTTGTTAGCCGGCAAAATAAAAACTAGCCCAGTTTGGGCTTGTTTGATCTGCTTTGATCGGTTTAATTCCGTATGCAAAACATATAATCCTCAGTTGGAAAAATCTCAAACTCCGAATGTAAGCTGGTTGAATGTAATAGGGCGGTATGAGAATAGTACAGGTGGGTCTAAAATGTACTAGGATTACCTTTGCGCAGCGTTCGGCATTAGTACCTATTTTTAGTACTTACAGGTTTTTGACGACCTACCTGTTGCAGTTGAGCGCTGTGATCTTACGTGGCATTCTTCGTGGAAGTGGCATTCTTCGGGATCGATTCCCGTCAGTGGCAATTTTGATAATTCATAATTTGAGAATTTTCTGCGGTCTGGTCTGGTGGGAGGTTTCGGCCGTGGCTAATTACCACCCTATTGGTAAAGACGTTTTGATATAGGTAGCTTAAAATAGGTAGCTTAAGACGTATTGGTACGTGCTGTAGAGCGTTTAGCGTTCCGATACGATGCCGTGTAGACGCCGATTAGGGGTGCGGGTTTAATATAAATGCTGTACTCTTAACAGGTTAGCCCATTACTACCTATAAGATTGCATCTTCACTTACCAGCTGGTGAGATCGCAGTCAAAGGCTTACATAAAGCTATATAGGTACTAATACTAACAATGCGAAAGTGTATTTATTTGTCTGTCTGCTACGATTTAATGGTCCATCTTTTCAACCTATTTTGATGATTTCATATTTTGGTACGGTGATAGGTTGCATCCCGGGTAAGGACATGGCTACTTGGTTAACTTAATTAAGGAGTTCCCCCGGGAATAAAAAAAACTGAATTCACGTGGACGAAGTCGCGGGCATTACTAGATAGTAATGAAATTAAAAAATATATTATTTTCAAGTGACTACGGATGACGAGGTCCTGGTTTCGATTCCCGGGTTGGGTAAAAATGTATCACGTTTTGGATTTTATTTCAAGTAGAACTGAGTACTATTAAGTCTGGAGTTCGGAAATATGGGTGTAACAAGAGTGGGTCACGTGTCCTTGTGACGTTGAACCGCGGTGGTGCTTGCGTCGCGCGCCTCTGCTCAGCCCTTACACCTGACCAATCATCCTCGCTCAGATGACCGAGGAGGCGCGGTTCGAAGGGCGGCAGAGGTGAGGCGCGCCGCGCGGGTGTCGAGGGCGGACGGCGGAGGGCGGAGGGCGGAAGGGGGGGTACAAGCACGTGTCGTTGCACGTTTCTCGCGAGCTCGCCGCTTCAGACGGCGAAACGTGCGCGTTTGATACAGTCTCAATCCCGCCGCCATCGGGTTCGGGATCAGTCGCGTCCTGGCTGCAGCTGTTGAGCTGGCGAGTGAAGTTAGAGCGCGCCATGCAGCAGCGCCTCGACCGACATGGATACATCGACATGGGCATAGACGCCGCGGGCCCGCGCCGCGTGCCCGAGCCCGAGCGCTTCCAGCCGCCCGCGCGCCCCGCGCCCGCCGCGCCCGCCGCACCGCAGCCCTACCGCTACCACCACTCGCTCGCAACAGGTAGGAGTAGGACTTAACACCTGACGAGGGACATCCGAACATAAACATACCTAACAAGTGCTTTTGAATCGTCGAGTGAACCACTGGTTCGGAATGAAGTTCCTACCGAGAAGAACCAGCAAGAAACTCGGCGGTTGCTCTTTTGAAAAAAATAATTTGCAATTACATCAAAGTGTAGATATAACATACACAAGTAACCGCCGTCCTTGGCATTGCTGGAGCGAATCAAATCCATGCTCCTCTATCATTTACATAATCTCAGTATAATAAGCTTTAATCAGGAACATTTTTTTAAAACTTGTGTAAGGGCAAGTTTAAAATAGGTTGTGGAATTTTATTACAGAATAGAATGCTCATTCCTACGAATGACCTTCGAACTTTCTTGAGGCGGAGCGATGGAGTCGCGAGCCTATTGCGGCCTCTAGTTTGCCTATGTAATTATGAATGTGATGTTTAAAGTTCCAAACACAACACTTCTTAAGGTACTATTCTATCCAAATAGTGTGCAGGGTCTTTGTGTAATAACGTTTTTATCTCGAGTGGCTGGGCAGAAAAGTGTGCAAAAATGTTTGCTTGTGCGAGTCCAATGAGAGGAACATTTCACAGCATTAGGGTTAACGTTAAACCTACCTACTTGCTACCAAAGTGAGTGAAACAATTCAGTATTCTTGTACCTATAAATAAGGTCATAACTTAAATTTTGATAAAAAGTTAACGAACTCTTACTCTTCCAACCTGAAGTGGTTTGTTTTAGGATCAAATTAAACGTTGACCTTAAGCATAGTGCAATTGGCCGTAAGATTGTTATTGATAACAGCTTACAAACTGCAGTACCGTCTTACACAAAGATTACACTGTACACTGTACACTGTACGGTGAGTTGACTAAGTTAGAACAAAGTAACGATTGTTACAACTTACAGTACTGGAAATGGAACAATATAACACAGATGAAATACGTTACATATTGCTTATAATAATACTAGCTTCTGCCCGCGGCTTCGCCCGCGTGGCCTACAAGAACCAAATGTCATTTTTTTCAGAAACAAACATCATAAGCGTTGTCACTCCCTCTCAATTGAATATACAAACTGACAATATCTCAAACAAAGCAATAAGCACGAAGTTCTAAGTTCTATAACTAAACTAATCTCTGCAATGAGAGTAGTACGGTTTTAACAGAACTCAAAGCGTGTGTGATGAGATCTAAATAATTTCCTAATTACAAAACAAACCAGAAGTGGATAATAATTAACATTGTTTACAACGAAATACTATCCGCACCTAACCTACCGCAGTATTTCTTTGTAAACAATATTTTTTGTTTTTCCTTCAGGTGCTAGAATCACCAGACTGCTCCGTGAGCTTACTCTGGAGCAGGCCACGTATAACTGACCGTGTGAAATCTGGTACAAGTACTCTTAAATTAATTGCTATGTCTTTTTTAACCGTCTTCCAAAAAAGGAGGAGGTTCTCAATTCGGCGCGTAGATACGCGCTGAATTGAGAACACATAAAAAAAAAGATTTTTTTTTAATGTGTTCATGTCGATTGTCGGTGCATATCTCCGTGCTTTTTAAACCGATTTGAATATTTTTTTCATATCGGGTATTACCAAGATAGGCAAAGTTGACGCGTGAGGCTCGCCTGACTTCAACATGGTGTGGAGAAATCAAAATTATTTTTTACTTAACAGTGGCTATGGAAGTCGGTTTTTTGGAAAGAATTTTTATTTTTAATTCACCAAAGCTTTGTAGAGGAGCGAGTACTGAGTACTTGACATCTTTACCATCAGAAGAAAAGCTAATCGACATTCCAGCTTTTACCAGCAAAAATGTCATAATACAAACTTTCAACCCCTATTTTACCCTTTGGGAGGTGAAATTTCAAGAAACCCTTTCTTAGTGCAAACCTACTCTTCACAAAAAACACACCCTCCAAATTTCATGTCTATAAGACCAGCGGTTTAGGCTGTGCGTTGATATATAAGTCAGGACTTCATCCGCGTGGTTTAAGCTTTTTTCCCCACAGGCACTCCTTGATTTTCCGGTATAAAAAGTAGCCTTTATCACTCTTCAGGTCCTTAACTATACCCATGCAAAAAATCTCGTTGATCCGTTGCTGCGTGATTGAAGGACAAACTCTCTATTTAACGTCCTTGGGGATCAAATTTTCAAAAATGGTGAAAAATATACTTCTTCATATTTAACCGAATGCTCAAATACCAACTTCCATGGCTTTGACTTGAAAAATGAATGACTTTCATACCAACTTTCAACCCCTATTTTACCTCTTTGGGGGTGGAATTTTAAAAGCTGTGACACACGTACTTATTTTTTTTACCGATAGCCGAAATTCCAAGTTTCGTTGATATAAATTGAAAAAATCTTGAGAAATGGAGGACTTTCATGCAATTTTTCATCCCCTATTTCACGCCTTTGGTGGTCGAATTTTCAAATTGGTGGAACACGTACTTCTTCATATTTAACCAAAAGCCCAAATGCTAAGTTTCATGGCTATAACTTGAGAAATGAAGGACCCTTTGGGGGTGGAATTTTGAAAAACTGTTGGTCTGTTGGTCACATACGTACTTCTTTATTTTTTAACGAAAGCTAAAATACTCAGTTTTGTTGATATTACTTGAGAAATATCTTGAGAAATGATGGGCTTTTACACAAAATTTCATCCCCCAGTTCACCCCTTTGGGGGTCGAATTTTCAAAAATGGTGAAACACGTACCTCTTCATATCTAACTGAAAGCCCAAATGCTAAGTTTAATGACTATAACTTGAAAAATTAAGGTCTTTCATACAAACTTTCAACCCCTATTACACCCCTTCGGGGGTGGAATTTTGAAAGCTGTGACACAGATACTTCTTTTTCTTCGTTAATATGACTTGAAAAATATCTTGAGAAATGAAGGACTTTCATACAAAATTTCACCCCCTGTTTCACCCCTTTAGGGGTGGAATTTTGAAAAACTGTGAAACACATATTTCTTTATTTTAAACCGTTAGCTTAAATACCAAGTTTCATGGCTATAACTTGAGAAATGTAGGACTCTCATATTAACTTTCAACGCTTATTTTACCCCTTTGGGGGTGGAATTTTGAAAAACTGTTGGTCTGTTGGTCACATACGTACTTCTTTATTTTTTAACGAAAGCTAAAATACTCAGTTTTGTTGATATTACTTGAGAAATATCTTGAGAAATGATGGGCTTTTACACAAACTTTCATCCCCCAGTTCACCCCTTTGGGGGTCGAATTTTCAAAAATGGTGAAACACGTACCTCTTCATATCTAACTGAAAGCCCAAATGCTAAGTTTAATGACTATAACTTGAAAAATGAAGGTCTTTCATACTAACTTTCAACCCCTATTACACCCCTTCGGGGGTGGAATTTTAAAAGCTGTGACACAGATACTTCTTTTTCTTCGTTAATATGACTTGAAAAATATCTTAAGAAATGAAGGACTTTCATACAAACTTTCACCCCCTGTTTCACCCCTTTAGGGGTGGAATTTTTAAAAACTGTGAAACACGTATTTCTTTATTTTAAACCGTTAGCTTAAATACCAAGTTTCATGGATATAACTTGAAAGATGACGGACTTTCATACAAACTTTCACCCCCTATTTCACCCCCTTAGGGGTGCAATATTGAAAAATTGTAAATCACTTATTTCTGCATATCTAACTGAAAGCCCAAATGATAAGTTTCATGGCTATAACTTGAGAAATGAAGGACTTTCACACAAACTTTCAACCCCTATTTTACCCCTTTGGGGGTGAAATTTTGAAAAACTGTGACATACGTACTTCTTTATTTATTACCTAAAGCCAAAATACCAAGTTTCATGGATATAACTTGAGAAATGACGGAGTTTCATACAAACTTTCACCCCCTATTTCACCCCCTTAGGGGTGGAATTTTGAAAAATCCTTTCTTAGTGTGCGCGTACGTCATAAAAGTAACCTACTGTCAAAATTTCAAGTTTTTAGGCCCAGTGGTTTAGGCTGTGCGTTGATATATAAGTCAGTCAGTCAGGACTTTGAATTTTATATATATTATAGATTACTTTTAACAAGTGATAATTAAATTGGCACTTCGTAAAAGTAATATTTTAAACTAAATGGTGCCCAGTTTTCTATTCCCGCGGGGACACTTTAATTTTCCGGGACAAAAAGTAGCCTATGTCCTTCCAAGATAACACCTACCACTATGCCAAATTTCAACAAAATCGGTTGAAAAAGTGGGCCGTTAAATCGTAGCACACAGACAGACACACGGACAGACATCTTAGTATGGATGCGAAAAGCGTTTGTTTGTTGACGTGATAGCGGGTATAAAATTTGTGGAGCTGAAGAGTAAAATAGGCTATTTTTCATCCCGGGAAGTCAAAGACTTGTCCCAGGACTTGTGCGGACGAGGTCGCGGTCAAACACTAAAAAATTACCTTTAAAGACAGACACGCTTACGCATTAATAATAATTGTATGGACACACCAGGAAAACACTAAAGCTGCTTGCATTTATACCAACTTAATCGTCATTAATTTTTTTTGACTTGACTACAATCGGTACTACAATCTTTTTCCGAAGGGAGCTTATGAAAGGGATAGCAATACAAAGTAATTCACAGCGTATCACTAGGAAGACCTTAAGTTATTTAAAAAATAACAACATACACTAACATATTAAACTGCAAATTTACATTTTGCTATTTACCTCGGAGAGCACGTAAGGTCGCCGGTCTTAGGCTTTATCCATCTCTGGTTGTGTCGGATAATTACCGTCCTGGGCTATAAAAGTAAAGTAATAGAGAGTGCGCCTGAACTTGCGCACACACACACACACACACACACACACACACACACACACACACACCAGTGCATTATTTATATTTATTTATCCATAACAGTAATAGAAAAGCGAAAGTGTGTCTGCCTGTCTGCTACGCTTTACTTGTATTCAACCTATTTTCATGAAACTTGGTATAGAGACAACCATCACAGTACCAAATGTCATCAAAATCGGTTAAACAGATGAGCCATGAAAGCGTAGCAGACTGAAAAACAGACACGTAGCAGGCAGACCGACAGACACACTTTCTTCTTTATAACATTAGTATGGATTAGTATCGAGAAACCGTGTTTCTGAGACCAAAAAATCTTAGAGAATCTATAAGCACATAGCAATAAAGCTAAAATGTTATAAAAGACATCGGCCGTCGTCCGAGGGATAGGGGCTGCGACCTACGCTCTGGTTCCTACCTGGTTCAAAGGTTATCCATCGCCATTCAGCGCGGCAATGCTGCCAGCTTCATGGGTACCTTTGGCCCAGGGGCAGCCAGGAGTGGTTTTTGTTGATTAGGGTCTTATCTATATTATTATATTTTGTTCGTAAGTATAATTATATGGATTTATTATAAATTTATTTTGTAGTTAGTTTCATATTTAGATTTTAGCATAATAATTAATGTTTCTTAATTGTTTGTTTTGGTTTCAATATAACGATTTTATTATCATAAAGCTAAATAAATAATATGGAAATGTGAAAGTGCAATAAGGTTGCGAAAGTACAAAGTGACTCAGGAATTCAAAAATTTCTCGAAAAGCATGGCCACAGGCTCACTTTTCATCGATAGCTGAAAGAGTCATGAATTCATACATTGAAATGAAAATATTCATTCTGCAGTTTCAGTCGGCTTCATTGTGAGTGGCCTGGTTTTGGATTTGCGTAATTTACCACTAGCGGATGGCCGCGAAGTTTATTGGTTCCCGCGGGAACTCTTTCATTTTCCGGTATAAAAAGTAGCCTATGTGCTGTTTCAGACTATAATCTATATATATATTGCCATATTTCAACGGGATCATTCCAGCTGTTCTGGCATGATTGAGTAACAAACATCCATCCAAACTTTGGCATTTATGATATTAGTATATAGATAAAGAGAAGCGGTGATAGCCTGATGGTGATGATTATCGCTCATTGCTGTTCGCAGTTGGAGACCACCCTCGTGGCGCAGTATTGAGCGCTGTTGTCTTAACATGCGGAGGTCTCGGGTTCGATCCCCGGCAGGGTCAATTTGGGAATTTATTATTCCTGAATTTTCCCTGGTCTTTCCTGGTGGGAGGCTTCGGCCGTGGCTAGTTACCACCCTACCGGTAAGCAAGTTGTATTACTGCGGTGAACAACTAAGCTCCTCAAAGAGAAGTTTAATTGATACATTGATTACTGCAGCTTTGACAGTGTAACGGTAATTAATTGCGGCTTCCCACAGGAGCATAGGACAGTGAATTCTGATCAAAGAACAAATTGATTAGTTTGTATTGAAAGCCAACTATACCTATTTGGTATTTCGGTAGTACAATGTAGTCAAAGACTTGCATGCGTGAGTTGTCGCAATTCCACGGATTTGCTTCCTAGTGGGGGCCCCACAGACGTTGTTCCGCCCGGCATCTAGAACCCGATGTTGTTGGTTTTGTTACCGCCCTACCGGCAAACACGTACTGCCAAGCGATTTAGCGTTCCGGTACAATGTCGCGTAGAAACCGATAGGGGCAGTGCCGTGCAGTTCATAGAGGCATTAAAGCACTGCTTTTTTTATCCATGAGGTATAAGCTGGCCCTTGACTGCGATCTCACCTGATGGTAAGTGATGATGCAGTCTAAGATAGTAGCGGGCTAACCTGTTAGGGGCATGGCAGTTCTATTAAACACATACCCCTTCGGTTTCTACACGGCATCGTACCGGAACGCTAAATCGCTTGGCGGCACGTCTTTGCCGGTAGGGTGGTAACTAGCCACGGCTGAATACTCCCACCAGACACCAGCATTAATAATATTTATTTGAATACACATAATATCACTCCTTTTAAAAGATTCACAATGGATAGGTTTTCTGGAGCAGATCGCTTCCGCCCTTGCCCACTTTGTTTTCTGTACTATTTGATTCGAAGATATAAAGTAACGAAACGAAAAAAGTTAAAGAATTTATCTGTCTATCTGTGTTATACAAGTTGACCTACGTGAAATAAATATTTTCATTTCATTAATAGATTAGAAATCTAGAGTAGATTTAACATCTCACTCCATTTTTGCCCAAACTTAAGTAGTTCCTAAGAACCGAAACAGTAACCGAAATAATTGTTTTCAACACTGTTTTTTCAAGCTGTTTATAGAACAGAAAGACTTTTCACAGAAACAGAAACGATACTGTAACCCAATAAATCTGTAACCGTTAATTTCTGTTAATAAGGGTTTTTATCTGTAACCCTAATAGGTACTTGGCCTAAAAAATTGCACGGTGTGACAAGGACAACGCGGTCTTCTCACTTCATTGGACTTTACACACACTGACACAACATTGGCCATGTTTTTCCTTAAACCAATTGCAACTATCGGTACTTTCACCTTAGGTTCAAATTTAAATATGCTTCAACAATACGTTTGGCAACGTCGCTATTCCGGTTACACTTTAAAACAGTGTTAAACAGTTTCGTTTCTGTTACAGAAATGTATGTGTTTTGGGTTAACAGATTTAAAAACACATTGAAAACGGTTACAGATTTGATACTGTTATCAATTCAACCTGTAACACTTATAATTCTGAAACCTTTATGAATCTGTTTTTCAGTCCCTGGTAGTTTCTTTATGTCTTTATTTTCGTAGACTTATTTTAAACGATGGAAAATTTAATATCCCGACCTCTTTGAGTTTGCGTAATGAATAAAAATTATTATTGATAGCTATGATGCATTACTTCAAATAGCTGTTTAGAGTCGCCAAAGCGCCCATACAAGTTATTGAAGCGGTAGGTTTTAACAAATTAATTTTCTCAAGTCTTAGATTGGAAACCACCACACTATTGACGTCTTCTATTCTATTCATTGAATCGAAGCACCATGAAGTGCTAAGAATTCAAAGCAATATTCATTTAGTTCGAAATATCTACCGTCCTTTTACGATACCAATAACTACATACCTACTCTTTGAAAGTCCAGTAATAATCTTTCATAGTTTATATAATATACCTAACTAGCTGATGCCCGCGACTTCGTCCGCGTGGATTGATGTTTTTTGGTTCCCGCGGGAACTCTTTAATTTTCCGGGATAAAAAGCCTATGACTATAATCGATCTCTGTGCCAAATTTCATCCAGATTCGTTCAAACGCTCTGGCGTGATTGAATAACTAACAAATATCCATCCATCCATACATTCGCATTTATAATATTAAGTACCTATAGACTAGCTAAGATACTATAATACTACCTACCTATAGATATAGATACAGACAGACAGCCCTGAAATTAGTAATATTTCATTTGGATCATACAAATACCAGAAAGGGTACATTTTCATCCAGAACATCAGACTTTTAATAACCTAATAAAGTGGATACACACATACTCGTACATGTTACATCCATCCATCCAAACTTTCGCATTTATAATATTAGAATAGATTACTAAAGCCGCGGCTTTGGCCGCATTTATACTGTAGTATAGTTTTGGTTTATTTTTACTTTTTCGCTCCGTTTCGGCGCGATTGAAGGAAAAACCAAAAAGGCGTGCTAATACAAACAAACACTTATCCAGACTTATTTTAACTGTAGTGGCAACA
Source organism: Erebia aethiops (assembly GCA_923060345.2). NCBI lineage: Eukaryota > Metazoa > Arthropoda > Insecta > Lepidoptera > Nymphalidae > Erebia > Erebia aethiops. The sequence goes on along the minus strand of OV281079.1, from coordinate 149,128 downwards.
CTGAGGGAAATTTCCACACACTATATTGTTAAAAAATAAAAATGGTCGAATATGGTGTGACCATCGTGCATTTAAAAGCAAAATTTTCACAAAAGATGTGTGAGTATTTCAAATTTTAAGGCATTTCTGAAACAAGCGTATTTTTGAAATCATCATCATCACCTTCTTCAAAATCAAGTTTGGCGGACATCATGCGACAATCATCTATATTTTGAGCCGCATCTTGTAGCTTTTGGTAGGTTAACGCTGTTCACCCCCATCGTCTAGCAATTGTTATTTTTGAAGTAGGAAAATAAAAAATTAGAAGAACAAAGCACTCGATCTATATTGTGGTCTACATGACGTACTCGTATGCTCACAGTGTGTATGTACCTACCTACTCATATGGTGAAGAGTTTATGTATGTATGGTGTGTATGAACCCAGCTGTAATCCCCTGTCACCTGAAATTGAGCGTGAATTTCGTAATTGTCCGCGAAAAATAACAATAGTTACCGATTCGTACACAGATGAATTTTGATACTGAAGCTGCTTTTAATTTTCCATCCGTCCATTTTTACAGTCGACTCAATGACTCTGCTCCGAAGTCTGTTGTGGAACAAATGAAATAATAGTCACTTGTTGTGGTAACAATCATTATACCACAAGATGTAAATTAAAAAGTTAAAACAACCTGATACCAGTTCGATCTACAACAAAAGAGCTGATTGATCTACTATACCTACGAGTACTACTGAACCGATTTCACGATCAAGACACCTTTCAAACAAAAAAAAAACAAAATCAAAATAGGTCCATCCGCTTGGGAGCTACAATGCCACAGTCAGAGACATACCACAAGTTATCTGACCCGGTGACATCGTCGCTAGTATATAATATAATATAATATGAACAATAAAATAAACTAAACCGGATGAGGGAAAATTCCTCATCAAAACCTAATTATTACATGAGTCTGGCCCGTCCCGAGTTTTTAGAAAATTTAGCACAGCGATAGACATTAGTCTGGATTAACACATAGGCTACTTTTTATCCCGGAAAAGTCGCGGGAACGAAAAACGCGACGCGAAAAATCTCAATCCACGCGGACGATGTCGCGGGCATCAGCTAGTTTGAAATATTTAAGGCAGCTTTGATCTTCACACTGAGAGACATCCATATCTAAGTATTGACCGCAAATCTACATTAGCAAGTAAAAAAACCCCGTCATGTGGAAATCGCTTGTCTTAGCACACCGTTTGAGGTGTTAGAAGGCAAAATATGCAGAACAGGGATTAGTAACCTTTGGAAAACTATTAAAGGGTGGAGAACAGGGTTTTTTTATCCACTACCGGTTAGCCCTTGACTGCGATCTCACCTGAAGGTAAGTGATGATGCAGTCTACGATGGTAGCGGGCTAAACCTGTTAGGGGCATGGCAGTTATATACAACCCATACCCTATTCGGTTTCTACACGGAATCGTACCGGAAGGGTAAATCACTTGGCGACTTGTCGTTGCCGGTAGGGTGGTAACTAGCCACGGTCGAAGCCTCCCGCCAGGCCAGACACGGGAAATGTAGAAATTATAAATTCCCAAATTGACCCTGCCGGAATCGAACCTGGGACCTCTGTGCGTTAAAACAACAGCGCTCAATACTGCGCCACGCCTTTGGAAAATTTTTGAAGGGTTTTCCCATTTTTAGAACGTATTTCTTTATGGAACGATGAAACTTGGCCTGGAAAAATCATAGGTGACAAAAAGTGTTAAACTCACTCTCTCTCTCCCTCTATATGTAGAAAGTCAGGGGACCTGTATAACTTCCAATTAGCTCTCCGTAACACAGCCGGAAACGAGCCTCAAATTGAGCAAGACGTCGCAGGTTCGAATATAGCTCAGGAAATTAGTAAATTTGTATTAGTCCTAGATGCGGATATACCCCGACCTTCACCGAACTGGTTAATGGATGAAACCTACTTTTTATTTTTATTTAATAATAGATAAATACGCCTAAAATGGGTTGACTATCAAAATCCGGTCCAGACTATTTTTAAATTAATTCATTTTAATTTTTTAAAAAATTGACAAGTTTTTTGTAGCAGATCCGTGAAGTTACATATGGACAATGGGTAAACTTACCAACTTACCATAGTCCATAGGTAACTTAGCGGATCGGAACCGCTTGAGTTATATACCTATCAAAATAAGTAATTTTATAACAAACGCGTTGGTATAATACAATAAACTTGCTAAAAAAATAATTATAATTAATTAATTTTAAAATAGCCTGGACCGGATTTGATAGGCAACATATTTTAGGCGTATTTATCTAGGTAGTATTAAATAAAAATAAAAAGTAGGTTTCATCCATTAACCAGCTCGGTGAAGGTCGTCTACACAGGGATCTTAGGCTATATATTTTGATTCAATTTTTAACTTTAGTTTCTTTTTAAACATTTTTTAAAATTTGAATAGCGAAAGTAGCTTTATCATTACGGGTTGTCCACACAGCACACTCCCCCTTATACTGTGCTGTTACAGAAAATAAATATGTAGTGTGTTTTCGCATTTAATACTATTCAAAAATTTGGTATTTTTCTGAACATATGGAAAGTTGTTACTGTGTAACACGTATGGCCACATTTGCAATTTTTTTCGACTCAAACACGCGGGTAACAGCTAGTAATAAATATTTATATTTCAAAACAAGGAGTCAAACTGTGGCGTTTCACTTTTCGTGATAAATCAAATTTTATCTATATTGAAGATGGGATTATAATTTAGTATTCACATTTTAATCCGATACTAATAATATTATTGTGAAGTTGTTTTTATGCTAATATGTATTTCTATTTAAATGTAGAAAGAGTAGAAATTCGGTTCTGAGATAGCTTACATTCCATAGGCATAATATTATGACGTCACGATGAAGTCTATTAGGGCGGTTATGACAAACAAAATAATTAAACAAAATAACTTGCTATTTTAGATCGAGTTGGACATCTATTTATAGATTTTATGTTATGTAAATACGAATATACGTAATTTATGTCACATATGAATACTTATAGAACCCATGCCGTGAACACATACACTATCGCATTCATACATTTTATTATAAAAAGCTTAATTGCATTCATATTATATCTATAGCCAGCGTTCTTAGTAATTTTTGTATAAACTTTCGAATACTTTTTTAAACTTTGGTGAAAGCTGAATGTAGGTGTTATAAGGGACCCTTATTATTAATAATTTTAGGATTTTTGGTTCCCGAGAGAACTCCTTAATTTTCCGGGATAAAATAGCCTATGTGCTAATCCACAGTATAATCTATCTGTGTGCCAAATTTCATGCAGATCCGTTCAGCCGTTCTGACGTGATTGAGTTACAAACATCCATCCATAAATCCATCCATCCATCCATCCGAACTTTCGCATTTATAATATTAGAATAGATAATTTTGTTATTATGCCTTACGACACAGAATATACTGATGAAAGAGGACATAACATCTTTTAATCCCAACGGAAGCGGTCAAGTTCTGCCGAATAAAGTCTAAACGGCAAAACGTACATGTTTTCATGTAAACAAGAGATAAGAAAGCTTAATGATGCTGTTAATGAATCTTTGTTGACTGGTGTCTGTCCGCGATCTTTGTATACACTCGGTCGCAATATATCTGCATGGAATTTCTAGGAACTATGGTTCATTAAAACGGACGTTATACCGGAAACCGGCGTTACGTCCACAGTCGCTGCAGCCACAATATTTATGGTCTGAAAGTATACTTTAAATTCAAGAATTAGAATTAAGTGTAACGTCGTTACAACAAAAAAGTCGTTACAACAGAGGACGTTAGAAATGAAATCCACTGTATTTGAACAAATGCCCCTTATTATATATTGCCCCTTTTATGATTATTTTGAGCCCTAAGCCGTCATTGTAAGACAAAATATTTTATAATATATTTCGTATAGCTATTTAAAACATTCCTCCTGAAAAGAAGGACCATTTGTACGAGTAGTTACGCCATTATTCGTAGGATGGAAATATTAAACATTCTTTTAAATATCTATAAAATCAACAATTATGAAACACGTTAAACCTGTTTTAATATTATGTTTGTATACAAGCTGCCCTCTCCTGCGCGAGCTAACAACTAACAAGCACTTATTAGTTCAATAGAGGCTTACAGCCCCCCGGCAATGGAGAAGTTTCATGATGTTGTGAATATCATATTTAACACAACGGAAGTAAATTATAGATTAAACTAATAAATCAGTGGTTTTTTTTTACAATTTGTTTCAATTTACAATCCATCAATAAATGACTGAGAAATGATTTTGCTGTATCTTACTAGAGTGAGAAATTTTGAGAATGAGTTTTAATACTTAGCCGAGATTTAATACTTCAAAATTATCTTCACACACAAAATAAGTGATTTTAAATCAATTAAGTCACGTTAAGTCCATTTATTTGTTTTATTCGGCTTTATAAAGTCTGTTGATAGGGAATTATGACGTCACGTCTCCCGTCTTGCAAGCGCAACTTTAAAGATCCATACCTTTTTCATTTGTTGAGATAATATAATTGAATGATTCTTTCATATTTTTGTTTTATTTTATCTTAATTTTCATATTAAATTTAAAAAAAAAATGGGAAACTTCTCCATTAGGAAGACGCTCGTTTCAGAGCATTACATTCCATAACCATGGAATATCTGTACCTACCTACTTAGCTAAATCAATACGTGGGGGACAAAATAATATTGCTTTAAAATAGAATATTTTATTTTACCTACTACAGTACGACATACAACTACTTACACTAAACACTAACAAAAAACACATTTAATAAATGCAATCTAAGGCCCTTACTTTTCCTTTTAACCCAGAGTTCACTGCTACTTGGACAGAATTCGTATAAAAATTCTGTCACAAATTTAGTCCTGGGTTAGGTAAACTTAACTCGGCGTCTCTGCAAGCGGGCTCGTAATATAGTCCGACAAATTTGTCTGACCCGGTGACAGTGTCGCTAGTGTCTATGAAAAATAAATTAAAAACAAAAACTAAACAGGCATAAAAATTAGTTCCAATTTTGGCCACCGGGTCAGATAATTTTGTGGGACTTTATAAGTGTAGTGATTACATATAGGTAAACAAAGCTAAACAAAAATACGTTCAACCGTTCTGGCGTTATCGAGTTACAAACATCCATCCAAACTTTTTAATTTTCATCCATCCAAACATTTAAAATATTATAAGTTACCTAGATTAGTATGAAGTATGAAGTATCGATTGCGCTCGATTTTGAGTTTGTCACCGTAAAAATGTGCACTTCTCGCACCAAATGGAATGCATTGCGAAACCGCTGGATATCTCGATATCGAATAACTGGGATGGCGGTGAAAGTGCGGGCAACCTGAAACGCATTGAGGAATGCTCCTGCGAAAGCATTTTTGGTACACGTTGACTTAGGGCCAGCGCTCACATAGGTTGCTGGTTGCTAACCTAACGGGATCCTGAACTTAAAACTTTAAGGCCTAAGGACTGGAACTGTAACCGGAATAAGTGTTTTAACACTATTTTTTGAAACTGTTAAAGAAGAAACACATTTACATAAACATGTATGTCTATCACAGATTCATTTCTGTGACAGATATACTCGTAGTTACGTATAATAAACTGTCGGTAATTGGAATTGTAACGGCATTCAAAGAATTATTTCAAAGAATTTTTTTATAGTTGAACAGTTTTTTTAAAAATAATCAAAGCTCTGAAAGTTTCAAATTTAAAAAAATTACGAATATTGCGGTCTAATTAAAGGACATAACAGCAAATAGTCGTTTGTGTTTATAGTACTCGTATAAGATAAAAAGAGTAATTTAAATGTTTTCATTGTTTAGTCTACTAAATAGATAATGGGGCTGATTCTGTAGTGCACAATCTGTAAACTAAATTAAAATTAGAGCATTACAAATATTGCTAACCCTTTCATAATACTTCCTACGGAAAAGGACAGAACTAGATTTAAAGCTGCCATTTTAGTTTAGTTTAGAGATTGTGTTATACAGAATCAGCCCCAATGTATATAATATGTATCTATATAATGTATGTATGTAGAATGTAGATAGCGGATTACACAATCTTTCATTCAAAATCAACAGGCGCGCGTGGTGAAATCGAGCAAGCGCATGTCGCAAAAAATGTATGAAATAATTTGTAAAAAAATTAATATTTACTTTTCAATACAAATGAATCCGACAATGTGTTTGATTTAGAAATATGAATTTTATCTTATATTTCTAGAGCTAATTATTGGTTTCAATAAGGAGAAATATTGCTTTAAAAGGTAAATTAAGAGGAATATTTAAAATAAATTTCAATGCAGAGATTTTTTTTAATTGTGTTTTGAGATGCGTCAATGGCTGCGCAAAGGTCTTGAAAACAGCACATTTTTTTTACAAGCATACATTATGTCACCGTTTGATGGATACTCTGCTTTTAAAAACCCCCTTTTACGCTACACAGGGCCTTAAACGTTGGCAGTTCGGCCCTTAAGCGCTTGAGGAACTGACAGACTTACATAATACGTGCAGAGGGCTTACTACCATCGCTTATAGCAGTATTAGTTGAACACTGCTGACGCTCTTGTTTCAGAAATATAATCCTTAATCGTCATATAAAACTGCAATTTTAAAAGAATAAGCGATGGTAGTAAGCCCACAGATCTTATCAAACTAGTCAAATCAGCAACTTTTTACAAATGTCAAAATAAGCGTTTCGTATGGGATGTTGTATTGTTAAATACTTGCTTGTGACGTCATCTTTATTCAGCGCTATTTTTTACTTTAATCGATAGTTTAAAATGGTTATCAAACACAACTAACAGGGGGGTTACTACCATAGCTTAGAGCAGTATTATTTCAAAATGACAGTTTAATGTCACGTCTCTAAAATAATGATTATAATTCTAAAACACAAACGTCAACATTATTTAAACAATACGGCTTTAGGCGATGGTAGTACCTACTACCTATGCCCCCAGCTGTGATATCACGACTCTTTTAATAATAATTTAAAATTATTTATTTCTGATGGCATCTTCCCAATGTGCGCGAACAATGTCGCGAGAAGAGGCTAGCTAGGTATGATACTCGTAGTTTGAGCGGTCAATGTTACAAGGTTCTACTCGTAGCGAGCTGGCGCCGTGGGTATGCCGATTCCGGCGCAAGTGAAAGTGTATATTTTTGAGAAAGGAAAAGTAGTTTATTTTTTTGTGCTAAGAGCCAATCTCCCCCTCCCCCTCTCAGTACGAAAGTGAAAACAGCTCGCTCAACTTTCGACCGCAACTTTGGTTCAAAGACAATGGTTATCTCGTATCTTTGATGAAAGGCGTGATTTTTTTTTGGTAATTAAATATATTGTGCGCGTGGATTTTTGTTTCCTGCGTCTTGCATTACTTTTAATTTCTAGGTCAATTATTTCGATAACAATTTGTGTTAAGTATGTCTCTGTGATGCATTGTTCGAGTGTGTTGCTGTTTTTTTTCCAGGGCATTTCCGAATACATTCATTTGATGATTCAAAGGCACTGTAACAAGTTTATTTGAATAAAAATCATTCTATTGAAATATCCTTATCTTATAAAAGATGTTATTAATCCGAAAGTATTTCTGTTTGCCCTTCAATCACGCCGCAATAGAGATACGGATCGACCGGATATTTTTCGACGGAATTTTTTGCATCGGTATTAGTTGAAGACCTGGATTGATATAGTCTAAGGACCTGGAGTGACATAGCATTAGGCATAGCCGTGAAATTAGGTATCCTTTGCTATTTATGAAATTTTGCGATAAAAAGAGCAACTGCTGAGTTTTTTGCCGCCTCTGCTCAGTTTTCCGAATCGGTAGTAGAGCCTTTCTTAACAAATGACACAAGTTGTCGTACATGTAAACATTTTCAGAACGCGACTGTACAGTGCGTCAGTGTGCGTGTGTGAGTAGTAAGTGTACACGTTTTGGCGCGATGTCAAGTTCACACCACGATAACGGAGGGTTATCTTACTAAGCACCCCCCCCCCCCCCCCCCAGCCGCTTGCGTATGCGCATCTAATACGGATGTCGATTGATCCGATTGCTTGAGTTGGATGCTGATTTTTAGTAAAAAGGAAACCTTTTGCGTGTAGGTCCGTTTCTCCGTCACAGCTGCTTATTAAAAGGTTGGATTCTTCTTAATAAATGAGCAAATGAGTTCAAATGGTAATCTATCTAATCTATCTAAAACTGTAACTGGGAGATTTATGTACATTTAATATATTCTGAAAATTGTAATCGGGGTATGCTTTACTATCGATACTGAGCCCAAAACAGATTTAATTTAATTTTTGTCTGTCTGTCTGTCTGTCTGTCTGTCTGTCTGTCTGTCTGTCTGTCTGTATGGCCGCCGCGCATCATAGTCATAGTCATAGTCATAGTCATAGTCAATTTATTGGTAAATTTTTGTTTACAAGTCATTTTGAATAATATTATACATGTTACAAAAAATATTGTATATAATTATACTATATACTAACAATAACTGTCGTTTTCAATAAACTATTATAAGTTAGAAAATTGTATTATAATTTATAATAATGCTATATAATTTTAGAATCTAAGAATTCATTGTAGCTATAGAAGGACCTCTCGACAAGCCAGGTTTTCAGTTTATTTTTAAAATTTGTTAAACTGGGTGCATCTCTAATTATTAGGGGTATACGATTGTAGACTTCCGCGCCCATGCCCTTAGCGGTTTTTGATGCCTTTTTTAATCGTGCACCCTTAGTAAGTAACCTGTTTGGATATCGGAGGCTACGGCTTTGCGTGTCGCCTCTTGTTTTAAATTCGTCCCAATGGTTGACGACATACAGTGCAGTATTGTAAATTAATAGGCACGGCAATGTTAGGATACCCAAACTGATGAAATAGGGTCGGGCGGAGGTGTCTTGTGTCACTTTAGCTAATATTCTGACTGCGCGTTTTTGCAGTTTAAATGCGCGTTCCCAGTCTGCGCCACGCCCCCATAGCTCGATCCCGTATTGAAGTAAGCTGACATCACGCGAAATTGAATGAACGGATTTTGGTATAGTGGTAGACCGGTTCCTCCAGGATAGGTTTCTTTAAAATTTTACTCTATCAGTCAAATCTGAACTGATTTGAATAAATCTTTTTTTATTAGAAGGTATGTATCATCACGTAAGTTCTGCCCAATTTTTTTGAAGAATTGATAGATATTATCAGAGATAGAGGACAAAACTCAAAGGTTTTTCAGTTCCCGTGGGAACTCCTTAAATTTTCCGGGATAAAAAGTAGCCTATGTGTTATTCCAGACTATAATCTATCTCTGTGCCAAATTTCAGCCATATCCGTTCAACCGTTGGGGTGTGATTGAGTAACAAATATCCATCCATACATCCATACATCCAAACTTTCGCATTTATAATATTAGTATAGAAGTATAGATAAATTAAATAAATAAATAAATAAATAAATAAATAAAATCTTTATTTGGGATTTACAAAACACAGAAAACCAACATAATACAGAATATACTTAATAAGAATACAGAGAGAAATAACTTATATATAAACTTATATACTAAACCCTAATGTTATAATTAGTTAAATTTACAAGTTATTTTTATAAATAAAATCAGTACAATATTTAATGATAATGTTAAGAGAAATCACAGGTGTTCAAAGTGACCGTGAATGCACTAGTTACGTAATACAGTGTTTATAAAACAATCTAGAGCCACCTGTACCTACCACTGGCTTCAATAGGCCTGTTTAGAAACAAATTTGTTTCACTTTATGAGCACTCTTTTCTTTATTGCTTTTGCCTTTGTTAAAGAAACCTCTTTCGAAAACTCGTGGAAAACCATATAACAAGGACATTTAAAATAGGATCCGCCTTTATTCGAATCTTAAATCATAGAGAAGAGGTAATAACTCATTCGGACTTTGATCTTTAGCCTGGTTCATAGAGACTCGATCGACATACATGTAAGATGCTCGGTAGGCGTTCGCGTTCGCGTTCCATTATAAGAGATATTTCTCGGCTACCGTTTGCGCGCCCGCAGGAACTCGCTCATTTTACAAAATGGCGACTCAGCGGATTTGGCTGGAATTTCGAACGCAGATAGCATTATAGCCTTAATTAACACATCGGAAATTAAAAAAAACTTAATACACGCGGCTAAGACAGGTATAGGTGATGTTATCAAATGCTAACTAATACTTGAAAAGTTTTCGGACGGAATTAACTTTTATAGGATGTTCATACTCGTAGGTCACTACCGCTGAAAATGGTCACTATCCTTATTAAAAAAAAGTTTAATTGAATCGTATATGTTTGTTTGGTGTTTAATTTGAGTGTAAAATAATTGTTAATTATGGTACCAATTTGATTAAAACTTGACTGTAAAATGGCATCTAAATTATTATTATATCTATTTTTTAAATAAGTTAAACCTCATCGAAAACACAGCATCGAGGCATAGTGCCCAAGTTGCCCCTTTGGATTCCCAAAACTTTTTTTTTATATGCTAGCGCTTGGCTGCGATCAGACCTGTTTGCAACTTGCAAGTGGTGATTCAGCCATATGTGGAGCGCGCTTGTTTAGCAGATGCTTATTCACTATTTATTTGAAGGTATCAATATTAAAAGAGGAGGAAAACAGAAGCCGGAAGGGCATTCCATATCCTTAGCCTAACGGTTCAAATTAGGAACGAGGAAGCAAATCGCTGTGTTTAAATTCTAACTTTATATCGTATAATTTAAATATGGGCCGCTTAAATTTTTAATTTGTTTCGAACAACACAGCGTTCCATTATAGAATATGAAGCCGTGATTTAAGGTTTTCTAATCACTGAAATACTAGTAGTGTAAAAAAAAGTAAGTCATGTTGAGCATCTGGCTGAACCAAAACACCATTGTTAAAGCGATATCGATAGCCTTGCACCTGTTGAACTGGTCCTTTCTTGTTTAGAATGCCTGCTATGCCAGAATGCTATTCTGAGAAAATCTAGATTTTTTAAAAGGAAATTGGACTTGCACAAATTACAATTTGTACAAATAGGCAAAGCGAAGTGGACTCATATCTTTTTGATAAAATAAAAATCCGATCAAGTGCGAGTCAGACCCGTGCACCGAGGGTTCCATACAGACCTGTAGGTTATATATAAGTAAAAGTTATGGTACTTATATTGCTATAATACTTAAAGTTATTAAAAATGATTTTAATATATGATGTCACAAAAAATGCATTTTTTGTCACAAAGCACACTTTAATTTTACACTTTATGCTTCGTACCATATTTCAAGATTCTGAGTTCACGGGAAGTACCCTGTAGGTTTGATTCCCTTGAGAGTGTCGAAAATTTGCAGCATAAACGGCTGTATCTTTTGATTGCGTTGGCTTAGAAGTTTGATTTTTCACAGCTCCAAGGGTCAGTAGACTTGAGTATTTGATATGAATTTCAGCTTGATACCTCAATGCATTGTACGGAACCCTAAAAATAATAATTAAAAAACCATTTATTTATCATCATAAGTAATTGGATTTTGAATAATATATAATAAACTAGATGATGCCCGCGACTTCGTCCGCGTGGATTAAGGTTTTTTAATTCCCGTGGGAACTCTTTAATTTTCCGGGATAAAAAGTAGTAATGTCCTTCCCGGGATGTAGCCTACCGTACCGTACCGTACCATATTTCATCCAAATCGGTTGAACAGATGAGCCGCGAAAGCGTAGCAGACAGACAGACAGACAAACTTTCGCATTTATAATATTAGTATGGATATGGATAGGGATATGGATTAATAAATAATGTTTGAAATTTATATAAATAAAAAAATTTAACAACTTTTGAATGTAAAACCTTTATTGATACTCGTATAAAACAATAGGTACAATCGAGTGTTTATAGGTACCTAGCTAACTAGGTAACTAGCCTAATCTAATTTATACTCATATTATAAATGCGAAAGTCTGAACGATATTTAGTACAGAGATAGATTATAGTCTGGAATAACACATAGACTTTTTATCCCGATAAATTCAAGAGTTCCCGCGGGAACCAAAAAACCTCAATCCACACGGGCATCAGCTATTTACTACATAAATCATGCCCGCGTGGACTGGTGACTATAATGCTGGCTGCATTTCCACGCTGGACAGCCAGGCTGATCCTTTGTGCAAAAAATGAGCCAGCCTTCTGTCACCAGATGAGGCAATAAAAAATAATAATAATGTTAAGCTCTTTTAAGATATCACTGAATACTTGATATCTTTTTTATCACTCAGCATTATTATAAGTATTGCAGTGATGGCCTGGTTTTGCCGCTGCTTCGTCGTTATTTCAAAGTAAAATATAAAGTTTCATTCATAAACCTTTTTTTTAAATTGCGTTGCACTCACAAGCATTTCCTAATTCGTCACTTTTCAAATAAAATCAAAATCATAAATTTTTCAAAATATGGTAGCACTTTACAAATAAAAACAAAAAATTGGTGCCCGCGACTATGTCCGTGCGGATAAAGTTTATTTCACTTCATAGGAACTCTTTAATTTTCCGGGATAAAGGTGGCATATGTCACTGTCCTCAACTATCCCCATGCAAAAAAATGTGTGTGTGCAATTCACACACGGCAGAAATGAAACATCAGAAAAGTAGCCTAGTAGAGAATGACATAAATGTAACTTGTATTTTATCTCATTCTCTCGCAGGCTACATCCTATATAAGAATATTTTTGTTCTTTTTGATGTCTCTTTTTCGTTTCATCGAGTTTTCAAATCACAACGGTGCTAAAGAAGTTTACTTCAAAAACCACGTCGATCCGTTGCTCAAACCAACAGACAAACACACTGTCGCATTAATAATATTAGTATGATGATAAAATACAACTTGATAAAACTAAAGTTAAGTACTAGGTTTCCAATTACGCCCTAGTCGTAGAGGAGCCCACAACAAACTGCACTGACCTCATTTGGAATGTATCACTCAAATTACAACAAATAAGCAAATTTCTTTTTAAATGCAAATAACAGATCTGTGAAGGAACTAAAAGTTTAATTCACTATAATCCGCCACAACAGACAAATCAATGTGGTACAGCGTGTATGTTGCCCACAAGCCAGCAATTCGCACCGGCACAACACCACACCACACAAATCCTCCGAATTATTCTCATCTTACGTTTCACTCCGACAACGTAGCATCTTCAGGAGATGTTGACTCGACTATGCACGAGTCAATATCTCTAGAAGATGCTCCAATCCAATAAATTACACATCTGTTGGCTGCATTCCACATTTTCCCCTACAGAAGAATTCAACGCGTATCGTAACTCGTACATACAGGAATATTTCCTTTTCTACTATTCCTTAATTCGGTTTACCCGCAGATCACTGCTAGCTCTGATTGTTAACATTATGTGGTGTAGTCTAATATAGAAGGGTGAAAAGTTTCATGTAATAATAAATTTATTATTATAGGTGCTGAAAAAGTGGCAAAATTTTGCAGTATTCTAATTCTCAAAAATGTCCTCGACAAGTTTGTTGTGTTGTTGTTTTCAGTTTGGCCGTTGCTTTAAAATTTTATCTGGAGAGATATTTTATTGTAAAGCTAGATGGTGTTGCGTGGTGAACCGGTCTTTGTATCACCATGACGATTGTAATGTTAGAGTGTGAGTTGTTGTTGTCAAAATTCCCATTGCTACGGTACTTTATGAGGAGAGATAGTCTATACAGAACCATGCTACTGTTGTCTGTTACGTAGTGGACCGTCCTCATTACAAGTCTTGGTGTCACCACAAGTTTCATGTTAGGATGTGGGTTGTTGTTATGAAGACTCCTATTGCTTTGGAACTTTATCACGAGAAATGTTTCATAGAACAACATGATGGCATGATTGAGAAGCAAGCGAATGTTGAGTGGCGGGTCGTCCTCATTAAGAGCCGTGGTGTCACCGCAAGTGTAATGTTCGGTATGTTAGGATGTGGGTTGTTTACGCGAACGGACGCGTGCGCGTTATGTGTGTCGGTAATCGGTTATCATCGGCGAGAGTGAGCGTGCATCGGTATTATGTCACGGGGCCGGGGGCCGGGGGCCTGGCGGCTGGTGGGGTTGGGCTATGGGGGGCCGGCGCAGCGCTCGCGACTCGCGCGCCGCTCGCCGCCGCGGAAGCACGCCGCGCGCCGTCCGCGCTCAACGCGATGTGTCAGTGACGCAGTGCCGTTGCCATGGAGTACCACAACCAGCCTGTCCAGCCCCTCGGCCCGCCGGCGCCGCCCCCGCAACTGCTGCCGCCGGCGCCGCCGCCGCCTCTGCCCTCGCTGCCGCAGCTTCAACACGGCCACGTCCAGGACGACGACCGCTGGAGCCAGTACCACATCTGGAGGCAGCACGTCTTTGTCAATGGTCAGTTTGATTCCGCCGGAGGCTTCCGCTCTCGCACTTTCTCTCGCGACGTTCCTGTCTTAAAAGAGAAAGTGCGCGACCGTACCCCGCGATCGGACTCGACTTTTTTACTCGCTCGAATCGAAATTTCTTTGTTCCTGTCGACGGATTGTGTGATTTATTTGTGGTTCTTCCGTCTTTTGGCCTGTTTTTCAGAGTTTAATGTTTTTCTTCGTCTTATATGAAATTAATATCGAAACGATCACAAGAAACTGGACTTAATTTGTGAATTAAAAGGATATGTTTCCGTCTATTTCTCTACTGTCTCAGAACTATAAGGTAATGTTTTTTTTTATTTGTTTTTTTTTCCGTATATGTTATTCATCGTCCATCAAAAAATTAATATGGAAACGGTTTCACAAAAAATGGACTAAATTTGTAAAATAAAAGGTTTTTCTCCACCTATTTTCCGACTGTCTCAGAACTAAAGTAGGTAATAATATATTATTTATCGTCTATTATATAATTTACCTTTTGTTATCTACAATTAACACTAATTCAAGTAGGTATTACGTCCATACACATTAAAAACTAACTATAAAATAAACTAAAATGTATATAAAAACTAAATTATTTTTTTAAACTCTTCATTGTTATTTATCTCAGAAATAATTATTTTTTTCCGTATATATTATTTATCGTCCATCAAAAAATGTATATCAAAACGGTTCCACAGAAACGGACTAAATTTGTAAAATAAAAGGATTTTTTCCACCTATTTTCCGACTTTCTCAGAACTAAAGCAGGTAATAATATGTTATTTATCGTCTGTTATGTAATTAACCTATTGTTATCTACAATTAACACTAATTCAAGTAGGTATTACGTCAATACACATTAAAAACTAACCATAAAATAAACTAAAATGTAAATAAAAACTAAATTCTTAAATAAAAGTAATTAAATCTTTACTATAAAATGAATCTAAATTAAAAAAATCTCAAGTCTTAAATTGCTTAAGCCTCATCGAAGCCACCGTACTGAGGCCCCTATGCTGGCAGCATTTCCTTTTTGGATGCTCAAACTTTTTTTTATGAAGGTATCTGTCCGCTCTTGGATCCCCCACTTGGTCTTGGTCAACTCTCAACCCCAAAAGGTAAAAATATTTAAATTAATATCGAAAGTGACGTAATTTGAGTAATGAAACTATCGACATTGCATTTTTTTCGCTGAGCCGTAGCTTTTATTAGAAAACAATAGTTGGTTTTTGTATTTTTGTAAAACATAAACCATGTGCAAGGAATATAATAAGGTTTGCGGAAGACCTTGCCTGGTCGAAGGCGATCATTAGGGAAGCCTTACAATAAACTAGCGCTTGGCAGTCCGCCGCCCTTAGATACAGTAAGCCACCTTTGGAAAGATACGTACGTATCTACGTGCGTACGTACTACGTGGTCAGACAAAATGGATAAGTGTCGCTTCGAATTTACCATACCCTTTTTTTTAAAAACATCAACAGAATTATAGTTTTAAAAAATGGCAACACGATATAGTTCTTATCTCGATCTCGATTGTCGATATAGTAACTGTTGTTGTAAAGTCAGCTGAGACATTATTAAAAACACTTTGGCACATTCACCCCTCGAGGTCGAAAACTTCAAATTTTCTTGAGTGACCCATCACTGAGCGTACAAATAATTAAAACATTTTCTACTCTACCTTTTGCAGGATTGGGCCTAGTTCTTTATCCCCGTTGACTGTACTATTAGGTGGCTATACATGTATAGCACCTAATAGTTAGTAATATTTAGTTGATTTATGTATAAATCAACTGATCCGTTTCCGGCGTATAGAAGTTATGGTGCAATATACAAACTCACATACATACATACATGAAACCTGAAAACAATATACCTACTCCTTTTTTTTCAGGCCTTTTTTCAGGCAGTCGTATAAAAATCGGTTCCGGCGTATAGAGGTTATGGTGGAATATACAAACTCACATACATACATACATGAACCCTGAAAACAATATACTCCTTTTTTCAGGCCTTTTTTCAGGCAGTCGTATAAAAATACAGGCATCTTACTAATATTATAAATGTGAAAGTTTGGATGGATGTATGGATGTTTGTTCCTCAATCACGCGCCAACGGCTGAACGGATCTGGCTGAAATTAGGCTACTTTTATCCCGGAAAATTAAAGAGTTCCCGCGGGAACCAAAAAACTTCAAACCACACAGACGAAGTCGCGGGCATTCGCTAGTGGTACATAATTTCGGAAACACTTTTTCTCATTTAATAATTTTTCATCAAAAACGCCGCTCCACTATCTTGACAGAGCCTAGGGTTGCCATTTTGCCCCTTTTTTCTTCTCCCCAATACAGAAATAGTAGCATTCAATATTAGTATTGAATAATTTACTAGCTCATGCCCGTAACATGTCGGTAGCTTTGTCTAGTCTCTTTGCTTTCCGCGTTATTTAAAACGTAATATGACGCAACGATAAATCCAATATGGCGGACATGGAAAACAATAAGCAAAAAAATGCGTCTATTGAGTTCGGTGCAAATGTACTAAAATCTGTAGGATACGCTCCAAAAGTTAAAAAGCTTTCGAATCACAAATCACTGGTTTATATTATGACGTCTTATTTGTACCTAAAAAAACAGAGAAACTCAGCGGTTGCTAATTTCAAAAATCCGAAAGCATTATTGAGCCGTTTGTACATAATAGCAGTTTATTCTAAAAACCAAAAACGAACTATTGTTACTGATTTTTTTCTAAATTAAGTTTTTTTAGTAGACACTTTTTTTTCGTTGTTAGAAAATGAATACAATAAATAGAGCCTCTAAAGAAACGCACCTTTAGAGGCTCAATAGCTATAGCTGAGGCCCGGAATGCAGTTCGTAGGCCTCATTCATATGCCATCTATAGGATTCTTGCCTGTAATATCTAATTGTACACAAACTCGCTCAGTTGAAGCGGTAGGGGTGGGGGTGGGGGTGGGGGGAAACAGTCACAGCCACAATCAGGCATAGCTGCAATGAGCTTACTTAGCACGGTCTCCTTACTCAAATATTTCGGCTCCAACGGATATAAAATAACATGAAGGACTAAAGCCCAATTTAACAACAATGCCTAAATTTTACGGAACAACTAAGACTAATACAGTATAAATAACAGTTTTTACGTATATTAAATGTCATCTAATGGGCTCAGGTGGGCTAATTCGTACTAGTGAAAAGGGTATTTTCGTCAATTTCAGCTTGAGTTGTTGATCAGGTTTCTAGTGACTGACTTTGTTTAAAATTGGAACAATAGTATTTTGACTAAGTTCGCTAGCTCAATGACCTAAAATATACCTTGACCTTCGACACTAGAAGCTCTGTCACACATACCTGCACAGCGTCGCGCGGTATTATGTAAAACCCCATTTATGTAAAACCTGTAACAATCATCGTAACAAAATCAATTGTTGTGATTTGATAATGGATTTTGGCTAATACTGGTGACTGGAACATTATAGACTGCAGAAATCATTTTACGTATCTTCCAAAGTCATTCTAAGTCGAGGTTCACGACTCAGGGGAGGCACGACGTTGACAAAAAAAGACGTTGCTCCCAGATGTCCTCGAGTGTTAGGGTTCTTGCCCTACTCTCGCAGTGGCGTGATGTTCATATATACTTCTATACTAATATTATAAATGCGAAAGTTTGGATGGATGGGTGTATGGATGGATGGATGGATGGATGGATGTTCGTTACTCAATCACGCCCTAACGGCTGAACGGATCTGGATGAAATTTGGCACAGAGAAATATTATAGTCTGGAATAGCACACAGGCTAGTTTTTATTTAAAAAAATTAAAGAGTTCCCGCGGGAACCAAAAAACCTCAATCCTGGCTGACAAAGCCGCATTAGCTAGTAGAGGCATAAAAGCATTTCTTATGCAAATTGATATACTTACATTTTTCATCAAATAACGTATTCTGACTAACTAATGCCTACATTAAACTGTGCACGCCACCGACTCTCGGTAATGCTCAGCGCTTGTCCATCCACCTGATGACGTTGTAGCGGCCAGTTAGGCCTACGTAGCATACTAAATCCCAAAAAAAAAAGTACATTTTGATAAAGAGAGACAAAGTAGAAGTGGCAGCCCTAGAGTCTTGGTCAGTAGGTCACATCGTATAGATAACGACATCTCTCTTATCAGGTGAACCACACACTCGCGTAATTATGAATGTCACAGTCAGAACCCCTGACTGAACAAAGTCAAAATCGGCTCAGTAGTTTAGGCGCTAAGGTGGAACATACATAAATACAAACATACATACAACAACAACAAACTGCTAAAATCATAACCCTTCTTTTGGGCTCTACAGTTGTCTCTCTAAACTCTTTTGTTTGACCGATTCCAGTGCCATCTAATGTAAATAAATGTCAGAAACTTCCAAGAAACCCCGTGCACAATGTCAACTCAGTCGGAGGAACGATATGTTAATGCGTTCGTCCGCGTAGATTAAGGTTTTTTTTATTCCCGTGGGAACCCGTCCGGGATTTTCCGGGATAAAAAGTATATGTCCTCCCCTGGGATGCAACCTATCCCTGTACCAAATTTCATCAAAATCGGTTGAATAGATAGACCGTGAAAGCGTAGCAGGTAGACAGACATACGGACAGACAGACAGACACTTTCGCATTAAAAATATAAGTATGGATTTTATTTACTATGGCCCAGTTGCAGTACATTTGTACGGTTTTACGTCAACCGTCAATTAGCCACTAGTAAAGTTTTAATGTGACAAATATTATACTATTAGGGGTTAAAGTATGAAATTGCCGATTTGTACCGAAAAATTGAAATGCGTTTTTTTTTAATTTAACATATTTATTTAATCAAAATAATTACCATTATTATCTATACATTGCTACCATCTAACAGGAAGGTCATTTATGCCTTTGCGATAGAACTCTGGTGATCTAGATTCGACAAACTGTGTGAAAGCATTTTGTACTGCCTCCTGAGAAGAAAACTTTTTATCACGTAGAAAATTGTCCAAATCACGAAAAAAATGGTAGTCCGTTGGAGCAAGGTCTGGCGAATACGGAGGGTGACGAATGGTTTCTAATTGCAGTTCCTGTAGAGTCAAAACGGATTTTCGTGCTGTATGAGGTCTCGCGTTATCATGGACCAGTAATGGTGAAGTTCGATTCATGAGTCGGGGCTGTTTCACTGCTAGTTTTGCTATCATTGTTCGGAGTTCGGCACAGTAGACATCTGCCGTTAATGCTTGACCCGATCGGAGCAAGCTATAGTGATTAACACCATGCTGAGACCACCAAACAGTTACCATTACCTTTTTATTGGTAAGCTTTGCTTAAGGACACTGTTGCGGTGTTTGACCTGGGGTCAGCCATTGCATTTTTCACTTACGGTTATTGTTAAGAATCCACTTTTCATCACATGTCACAATTCGATCCAATATTCGTTCATTTCTGTATCGATTCAACAAGGCAACACAAGTTTCAACACGCATTTCTTTCTGCAGATCATTCAAATCATGAGGCACCCATTTTTCATATTTTTTTATTTTATTGATTTGACGCAAATGTGTCAATATTGTTAGTAACGTAACGTCAAAACATGCCGCTAATTCCTGGGTAGTTTGGCTCGGATCGGCTTCCACCATCTCTTTCAATTCATTGTTATTCACCTGTGTGGGCGGTCTTCCACGTGGTTCGTTCTTCAAATCAAAGTTTCCATCACGAAAGCATTTAAACCAAAATCGCACGGTGCGTTCATTAGCAGTAGCAGTCCCCTCTCCAAACGCAACATTGATATTGCGAGCTGTTTCTGCCGCGTTAGTTCCGCGTCGGAACTCGTATTCAAAAATCACTCGAATTTTCAAAGTCTCCATCTTTCTTGTTTATGCTGAATAAAAAAAGAACAACTGAAAGTCTATAATCGAATGTTGCACAAAGAAGGAACTACATAGGTACCATGTGAAAAAGTTTCACTCAAAAATCTCAAACCATGAAGGTTCTATGTCAATTCGAAGTACCTATTACAATAAAACGGCAATTTCATACTTTAACCCCTATTATTATTATTAATACAAACAGATAGTGTGTTTCATAAAGAGGACAAACAAACTTATTTTAGCGTTGTTTTAGCAAACAAATTGTGCTTTTAAGCGGAACCGATGGATTTTATAGACAAGTATAATATAATTTTCCTTAGAACTTTATATTTTTTCGTAATCCCCTGTTTAAAACGACACAAATCAAAATGTTCTTACATTAACCTTACATTAACCGTTTGATGTGGAACTGGCCTAAGTAAACCATAACTAGATCTCAGTGATAAAATGTATACCTAAATTAGACTACCGCGATTTATCTACTGGAGCAAAGATCACAAGCAATACGTCCATGGCATTGATAGTAGCTGTACGCTTACTTCGAGATTTTACATTGCAAATTCGATTGATGTAGTGAGCGTTTAGCGTCAAAGTAAAATGGACCCAAGAGCTCTTGTTTTAAAGTCACAAATTCAGCGTTTGGAGCGCTGGCTGTGTATAAATACACGAAATGATGAAATGAGCTCTAAACCTCTTAGTTAGTAGTAGTTAAGGTTCATCTTACTTAAACGCTAATGTGAGTGAACGCTCACTGCGTCAATCGAATTTGCAATGTAAAAACTCAGAGTACGCGTACCGATAAAGATATCGTTGTCAACCTTTTCATATAATCGTATGTAAAATAGGCAAATTGTCATAACAATGAAAATATAAATTGGGGAAGTAGTAGACCGATATGTTCAAATGTTACAGTAAAATAGTACACATGAAATCTATACTTTTCTATACTAATATCATAAATGCGAAAGTTTGGACGGATGGATGTTTGTTAACCACGCCAGAACGACTAAGTTGATCTGGATGAAATTTACCACAGGGATAGATTTTGGTCTGGAATAACACATATAGGCTACTTTTTATGCCGGAAAATTAAGTAGTTTTCGCGGGAGCCAAATCAACTCACGCGGATGAAGTTGTAGGCATAATATAGTTGGTTACCTATTAATTATTATAATGTTAATTGTTACAATATAATAAGTATTGTAAGTATTGTAGCCCCCCCCCCTATTTTAATTTTCAAAAATCCTTTCTTAGCGGATGCCTATGTGTAAGCTTTATGTCAAATCAGTCGGTCAGTTACCTTTTCTTTTTATATTTAGATTACAGTAATGTTTATTACTGTAATATTAATAATAATAATAATTGGAATAAATAAATTGATTCCATTTACAAGTGTCTGTTATGTTACATTATATTTTGATTCTACCGAAATCTAAATTTGGGTTCGAAACGTAGATTCTAATAAGAAGAGCCGACAAGTACCTAACTCAGTATCAGGATTCAGTATCAGGGCTGTTTCACTTCAATCCATGCAGTATTACTGTAAATTCCACGTCCTCTGCTCATTTTAAGTATGATAATCATTTTAAACTAGGTATCTATTAAAGTAAAGCAGTTCGTCGTATGCTAAGAAATTACAATTCAGTATTACACACATGCTGCTATGACTTGCACGACACTGCCTAAGCCAATGGTAGCTACTTAGGAAATATATAATAAATCTATGCCCTAAAGTGATTTTAATTAGTTAAATTTTTTGATGCTGTCACTTTTTGATAAGTTTATTCCGGCATTAATACGAAAAGGACAGGTATAAAAATTTGAACTTACGGCCTTGTGCCAAGTGGGCCTATTGTAAAAGCGCGTTTAGACGTTTGGTAAAGAGTTGCTGATTTGATTAGTTGGTACAAATACATCGAAATAGAATGAGTACACTAAAATTATACATCAATGTATAAATAATATTATAAAGCTTCTCATTTGCATCTTCTTCTTTCTTACTCGTATATGTATTATACAACGACCTCAATTGTATTATACAATGAACTTTCCTCGTTTAATAAGCCGTGATGTCGCTTACTATCCCTCTAGGCTCTACCCTAACTAATAGCTATAGGAATAGCTAGCTTTTTGACCTAGGCAGTGTAAATTGATCATTACAACCTATTACCCACTACTGCGTACGAGTGCCTTTTTAACCGACTTCCAAAAAAGGAGGATTTTTTTTCTATCAGTCTTTAAAGGAAGCTCTCGAGGTGGTCCCATAAACAATTCTGACTCCAAATCCTCAACCCTGACACTCAAAAGTTAAAAATAAAAATTCTTTCCTAAAACCGACTTTGGAAGTAATAATAAATAATTTTTATTACTACCCACTATGTTGAAGTCGGGCGGGTATAACAAGGATAAGCAAAGTTGATGCATCAGGCTCGCCCGACTTCAACATAGTGGGTAGTAATAAAAATTATTTGTTACTTTACAGTGGCGTTGGAAGACGGTTTTTTGGAAGGAACTCTGCGGGCATTTCTCACGATGCTTTCCTTCACCCTTAGAACAAATGTTATTAAATTGCTTTAAACGCACAATTACTCGAAAGTTACCTATAGTTGCGTAACTAGGAATTACTCTCCTGAGTCATTACCTACCCCCCAATAGACAATAAATAAACTACTTCAATAGGAGGACGGGCATCTTTTTGTTATTTTTATTCCACTACGCCTTTGAATGCGGTGTCTCCTCGCGTCGTATTGCTCATTGCTGAGTGTAGTGACCCCTTTCCATTACCTAACCACTAAACATAATGGCAGGGGGTTTCTTGGGATAATAATGCGGTGGGTTCCCAGGTCCTTCCTTCCTTTGGCACAGGTAATTATTATCAGACGTTAGCTAGTTATAATAACCGGGACCGACGGCTTAATACGTGCTCTCCGAGGCATGGTGGAAACGAAAAGGTCAAATTCGGACTACCAAATTCGGTCACCCATCCAGCTACCGACTTAGGTCAACGTTGCTTTACATTCGCAATCGATATGCTTTGTCGCAACTAGACCACTCGTCCCTTGCGTGTCTTACCTTGAAGGTAAGTTATGATGTAGTCTAAGTCTAGTTAGGCGTATATGGCATAATATAAAACCATTTATAAACTCTCATTTATTTGTGTACTGATTTTTATAAAACTACTAGCTGATGCCCGCGACTTCGTCCGCGTGGATTTAGTTTTTAAAATCCCTCGGGAACTCTTTGATTTTCGGGGATATAAAGGCCTAGCCTATGTCACTCCCCAGGGCCTCAACTATGCCCATGCAAGAACCAAGTCAATCCGTTACTCTGTTGCGACAAACCAACAAACCTACAAAACAACAACAAACAAACAAACACACTTTTGCAGTTATAATATTAGTAAGATATTAAGAAATAAGATTAGTATGCGATTGTGCATAACCGAATTAATAGTCCGGGAGGCAGCGACCGAAATTTTGCACCCATTCCTACAAAGCAAATTTTTCTGTCAAGCAATGTTTATACCGTGTAAATAATGAAAGTGAAAGTCTGCCAAGCTTTTAGTGTTGCAAACATTAATAACAATTTTTGAAACCTGTAAATAAATAATACGTAAATGTATTATACCTACAAGACTGAAACTTCTTACAGTGAACAAGGATACCTAAATATACAGGCTAATGATAGTCTGCCGCCTCGGAAGCGTTGCCATCTAAGGTCTTCCACCCACATAATATGTTGAAAAATTAACTTTTTGGACTTATTTCTACAAGGCTGATTTTTTTTCCTTAAATAGTTAGGTTTATACAAGAACAAAAAAAGACAGTCTGCCAAGAATCCAATGTTGCTAAAGTCTTGGTAGACGCGATGGAATGCACTATCTCCCGAGCGCAGCTACTGCGCCGATCCGCTATAAGTCGCTCTGAATAATTGGACATACCTTTTTGTCTACGATAATTATTAATAACATTGAATAATAGAACTCAATTTATTTTAATTAGTGTACTTTTATAATTTACAAACAAACTATAAAAAGGTTTTACAAAATAAATGGTAATGTATTAAAATACTAGATGAACCGGTGTACTTCGTATCACCTATCCTAACGACAAAATATATGGGAAAATGAAATTGTTGTGTTTACTATCTTTCTCGCAATTTTTCCATATTTTCTCACCGTTTAAACCTTCCCTGGACTACGACAAACATTTCAAAACCAAAATCAGCTAAATCGGCCCAGCTGTTCTCGAGTTTTAGCGAGACAAACGAACTGCAATTGATTTTTATACATATATATAGATACGAGATTTTTTTAGTGTTTGTGGTTATTGAAGTTTTATTTATTTTATAATTTTTTATATTTTACAATTTTTAGTGGTCACGGCTAATAGATAATGCTCGCAACTTCGTCCGCGTGGAATAACGTTTTCGATTCCCGCGGAAACTCTCAAATTTTCCGGGATGAAAAGTGGCCTAAGTCCTTCCCCGGGATACAACCTATCCCTTTACTAAATTTCATTAAAATCGGTTGAACAGATACATTTTTTGATTACCGCGGGAACCTTTGATTTTTCAGGGATAAAAAAGTAGCATGTCTTTCCCCGGGATACAACCTATCTTTGTACCAAATTTAATCAAAATCGGTTGCACAGATGGGCCGTGAAAGCGTAGCAGACAGGCAGACAGACACACTTTCGCATTTATTATATTAGTATGGATGTCTGGTTAAAACCCTACTGTTTACTAAGCTATTACACTGATCGCGAGCAATTTACTCTTATCCGTTGAGGAGTTCCGTTCACCATGTCTGAAGATATTCATCAGATCTTCACCAAATTTATATGGACCACCTCTGAAGTATGATCTATCAAACAAAAAAGAATCATCAAAATTGATTCATAATTGGCGGAGTAATCGTGTAACAAACATACAGTCGAATTGATAACCTCCTTCTTTTTTTTGAAGTCGGTTAAAAATAGTTATCCCGGTATAAATTCAAACAATAAAATCAAATTAAGATTTAAATTAGAAATTTAATTCGTTCAATGGCATTACAGTTCCATTAAGTTCTTGCGCTTCAACTTTGCCACGTCTACCGAAGCTTTAGCCACTTTCTATCGAAAGTAGACGACGATAATTCAATAATAATTATCGCAAACCGCTTGTAGACGAAAGACCAGCTTTGTAGATTTTAATTTAATGCCGGTATGTCCAAATTATTCAGAGCGACTTATAGCGGATCGGCGCAGTAGCTGCGCTCGGGAGATAGTGTATTCCATCGCGTCTACCAAGGCTTTAGCAACATTGGATTCTCGGCAGACTGTCTTTTTTTGTTCTTGTATAAACCTAACTATTTGAGAAAAAAAAATCAGCCTTGTAGAAATAAGTACAAAAAGTTTATTTTTCAACACATTACGTGAGTGGAAGACCTTAGATGGCAACGCTTCCGATGCGGCAGACTATCATTATCCTGTATATTTAGGTATCCTTGTTCACTGTAAGAAGTTTCAGTCTTGTAGGTATAATACATTTACGTATTATTTATTTACAGGTTTCAAAAATTGTTGTAAATATTTGCAACAACATCGGCGCGGCAGACTGCCATTCTGTTTACGTACGGTCTCAAAATAACAAAATAGCAAAGAATCAGCTTTGTAGGAATAATCGCACCAATAATGTCGCTGCCTCCCGGACCATAATACTATTAACATATTTCACACCAACAAATTAAGAAATAAGTTAAGATTTATGTATACCTACTTGAAGTTTATTGATGCTAAAGATAACTGGTAACTGGTAACTGATATGCACATTATAAACACAATAACAACATTTTTGATACAAAGCAAATGCTCATGTTTACTTAACTATACATCCATAATTTCTTATTTAATGAACTCAAATTCATTTTAATTATAATTTAATTTCATCTTATTCAATTCAATTATTCAATTGTTATTCCGGAAATTCATAACCTATTTATAGGTTACCTATGCCCGTCTCAACGATCGTTCGTTCGAAAGCTAAACAAGCTAAGCTTTTTTAACAGTCGGCACAGATGCCGACTGTAAAAAAATAGAGCCAAAATATATAGTGGTTGGAGGCATGAAAAGATAACAGAAAGACAGACACACTTTCTCATTTATAATATTAAAAGATGAAGTCAAGCTGTACCTGCGACTTGTGGCGTTAAAAAAAACTACGAAAATGTTTACTAAAATAGGCCTTGCTCCCCACTATAACATTAAAACTGGAGCCGAACCGTGGGCAGGGGTTTGTACCTACTTTTATCGGTGATTTATAGAGCTTCCTAGTAAACAATGTCGTCCGTGGTATTGCCGGGAGCATACACAAGCATGCTGTTAGCGTCGCTCACTCTCGATAAAGCCACGTACCTACAACTGCCCGTACACCAACTAAATCAGCTGGTGGTGAGGTCTACGATTAAAGACGCGTTCTCCGACTCTGCACCCTGTCAACACCTCCGCTTCTATAACGTTGCGCTGTAGAGTTGTCACTTTTAGTCGGGTGCTATTGCATAATTTTGGTGGGTTTAGGTTTCTCAGTAGAATTATAGGCACTCCAACTTTTAAATTCAATGTGTGATTAGCTTAGATAGCTAACCTTCTGTATCCGACCCTTAATCCGACAACCAACCGAAAGCTTCTTGAGGTAGAAAACTTTTCGCAATAAGACCGTTAACTGATACAACCATCGGTACAACAATCGTTGAGTCTACCTAATATATTAAACCTTTTAACTGGTTATTAAACCTTTTGTTATAATATGAAACCGGTTCGAGAAGGCTGCGCAAGATTGGGTGTCCCATGTCCGAATCGTTTGGTTCTACTTACTTATTACTATCAATTCGAGCGTGGCGTACTTTCACTCTGAATATTTGGGAAAAAGTAGCGACCTTTTCGCGACTTTCTCTCCGCCCGCCCCCGAGCCCCGCGCCTCGCTCCGCCCCGCCCCGGGCACGTGATTTCTTCCGCGTTGGCTTGCGAAGACCACTTTTACTTTTTTAACTCAACTGTGCTCTCTACGGATGGTATTATGAGCAAAAACTTCGAGCAGCTTAAATAATCTCCCTGGCGCAGTGGTGAGTAATAAATAGGGTTAGAAATTTTGCCAGTTTACGACGGCAAATCCATGCAAAAAGGTAGCTTGACCAAGATTTTGACGACCTCCTCGTGAAAACTGTGGTATTATAAAAGATCCAGGGTTCGATCCCCGGTAGAGTCAATTTGGGAATTTATAATTTACTAGATAATGACTTCGTACGCGTGGATTAAGTTTTTATAATTACCGCGGGAGCTCCTTAATTTTTATCATACAATTTATCCCTGTAGAGTGTAGATACCAAATTTCTTCAAATTCTGTTGAACGGATGGGTCGTGAAATCGTAGCAGACAGACACACTTTCGCTTTTATAATATTAGTGTTGAAGTATATTTTCTCCGGTCTGGTCTGGTAGGAGGCTTCGGCAGTGGCTTCCATGCAACCAGCAAAGACGTACAGCGGTGCTTTAGCCTTTCCCGTACGATTCCGTATTAAAAACTCGATGAGTAGTGTGGGTGTTATAACTAGCATAATCTCTAAAACTGTTATCATATCTATATTTATCCAAAAAAATCACGTCGATCCTTTGCTCTGTTGAGATCTGATTGAAGCACAAACCAACCAACAAACACTTTCGCTTAAATTTTTGATTTCGCATTTAAAACCTGAAGTTCAAGTTGTGGGCTAAAAAAGTCACATTTTCAACGTAGCCCCTTTCGTCGCGACTCACGTGTTTATTGGCGTGTACACTTTTGAATCGAAATAGAACCAAAATTATCCCTCTAAGGCTTCTTCATATTTTCGCAATCAAGAGCTCATTAAAATACCTGCGCATCTGAATTTTTTTAACCCACAAAGCACTTATATAAGTCACTTTGAAATTTAAATTTGTGGGCTAAAAAAGCTCGCGTTTTCAAATATAGCCCTTCACCGGTCACGTGATTGGTAGCGTGAAAACTTTTGAAATCAACCGAAAGCCTCCTGCTACGGCTTCTTCATATTTTCGCAATCAAGAGCTCATTAAATATCTGCGCATCTGTATATTTTTACCCGTTGATGGGTTAATAATACAGATGCGCAGATGCCCACTCATATAAGTCACTTTGAATCTTAAAGTTGTAGGCTAAATAAGTCGCATTTACAACATAGCTCCTCACTGCTCATGTGCTTGGGAGCGTGAAAACTTCTGATGGAACCGAAAGTCTCACGCTACGGCTTCTCTATATTTAACTGCGCATGTGTATTTTTAACCCACAAAACACTTATTTATAAGTCTTTTTGAAACTTAAAGTTGTGGGCTAAAATGTCGCATTTTCAACATAGTTCGCCAACGCTAATGTGCTTGGGAGCGTGAAAACTTCTGATGGAACCGAAAGTCTCACGCTACGGCTTCTCTATATTTAACTGCGCATGTGTATTTTTAACCCACAAAACACTTATTTATAAGTCTTTTTGAAACTTAAAGTTGTGGGCTAAAATGTCGCATTTTCAACATAGTTCGCCACCGCAAATGCAGTGCTTCGGAGCGTGAAAACTTTTGAAGAAACCGAAAGTCTCCCGCTACGGCTTCTCTATATTTAACTGCGCATGTGTATTTTTAACCCACAAAACACTTATTTATAAGTCATTTTGAAACTTAAAGTTGTGGGCTAAAATGTCGCATTTTCAACATAGTTCGCCACCGCTAATGCAGTGCTTCGGAGCGTGAAAACTTTTGAAGAAACCGAAAGTCTCCCGCTACGGCTTCTCTATATTTAACTGCGCATGTGTATTTTTAACCCACAAAACACTTATTTATAAGTCATTTTGAAACTTAAAGTTGTGGGCTAAAATGTCGCATTTTCAACATAGTTCGCCACCGCTAATGCAGTGCTTCGGAGCGTGAAAACTTTTGAAGAAACCGAAAGTCTCCCGCTACGGCTTCTCTATATTTAACTGCGCATGTGTATTTTTAACCTACAAAGCACTTATTTATAAGTCACTTTGAAACTTAAAGTTGTGGGCTAAAAAGACGCATTTTCAACATACCTACTTAGCCCGTCACTGCTCACGTGCTCGGGGGCATGAAAACTTTTGAATAGAACCGAAAGTATCCTATTACGGCTTGATGATATTTTTGCCATCATTATGAAGAGTTCATCATACTAATATTATAAATGCGAAAGTGTGTTTGTTTATTGGTTTGTTGGTTTGTCCTTCAATCACGCCTCGACAAAGCAACGGATCAACGTGATTTTTTGCATGGGTACATTTGAGGACCTGGAGAGTGACATAGGCTTTATATCCCGGAAAATTGAGGAGTTCCCGTGGGAATTAAAAAAAAAATTCATGCGGACGAAGTCGCGGGCATCACCTAGTTCAACATATTATATTATGCGTCTGTGTTTTTCAATCCCAACACAAACAGAGAGGTTTTTTTAAGTACAACGTGTGTATATTATATGTATCTATATGTGGCATCCTGAGTCCCAAACGTCATGTGCAGTTTGACCAGCAATACGGTATTTTCAAAATTGACAGTACCTACTAAAAGACAAAATCTTTAAAAAAAACTCAAAACTCAAATAAACAATTTCAAGTAAACTTTTACAAGTGCTTTCGACTCAGAAAAAACCCACAAAGCACTAAAGTCAACCTGTGGACTTGGTATTCGGCAATGCGAACTCAATACTCTGTTTTCTTCGTAGTTTAAAGTAAATTGCTTGCTTTGCATTTAAAACTTAAAAAAATTATTTGAACTGACGAGTTCATAATCCAATAACCAAAAATGGCCATGTTTCATTTCACTCACACTCACTGATGTTAGTAGACAAAAATTGAATAAAATATAGATGTATACCTACTGAGTTTTTATTTTAGTCCGGGATCCATTTATATGATCAGAAACGACAAAACGTCCGCGCAAAATACTCAATTCTCAGTACTCAATTTAATTGTCATATGTAGGACACTTGCGTCATGTTTTGACTCTACCTCTCTCCAAAGTCCGTATAATGCACTATTTTAAAGCGCCCTTACTAGGCGACTGGGCAAACACGGACGTTTCACACGGTCATGGCCTGTCGTAGTATATTTTCACTCTAAATCTCAGCTCTCCACCACTACCACCACCACTACAGCCTATTAACGTCCCACTGCTGGGCACAGGCCTCCACTCTCATAGGAGTGAGGGAATTAGAGCTTAGACCCACCACGCTGCTCCAATGCGGGTTGGCGGGCTTTAACGACTATTATCATGTTAGTGATAATAACCGGGACCGACGGCTTAACGTGCTCTCCGAGGCACGGGGGTGAAACACCGCCAACTTCCAACTCCGGGCTGGCACTGAGAATTTCTTAATTGAAAAACCCTAAATTAAATACCTAACAATTTTTATGTCCGACCGGGAATCGAACCCAGGACCTCGTAATCCGCAGTTGACTATGCTAACCGCTAGACCTCGAGGCAGGCAGATGTCAGCTCTCAGGCCTTCATAAAACTATTAGGTAGGTATGTGTTATCACTTGTTCTTAGTTTCCGGAAGTAAATACAATCTCTACATTCAACTTATCTTTGAAACTTATCTATTTACTTAGTAGTGTTCAAATTGTTCGCCTTGACCCGACCTCCACGACGTCCACGACATTGTACAATTAACTTAGATATAAGTCTTAGATCATTAAAAAAACATTTTTAAAAGCTTTTATCGTCCGCCATGTTGAATTTAGTGTGACATTTGATTTTTCTCATTCTTCTCAATACCGTATCATGATGATTTTCTTAATGGCAAAGTTGCATGGAAGCAACCCACAAGTCAGTGCAATACTTGTTACGTAACGTATGCATTGTATGTTATTTACACAGTGTAACATTGTTATTTTTATGAAAATAGCAACTGCTGAGTTTCTTGCCGGCTCTACTCAGTAGAATCAATTTTCCGAACCGGTGATAAATTCTTGATTTATCATAAGTGGCACAAGTTGTCCTACGTGAAATAAACAAATCATTTGTCATTTATCGTCATCATTTCAACTTATCATCGGTTTCCTACAGAGCACTAGTCTCCTCTAAGAAAGTGAAAGGTTAGGTCATAGTCGATCACGCTGACCAAGTTCGGATTGGTAGACTTCACACGCCTTTGAGAAAACAAGTGTTAAAGGGGTTGAGTCCCAATGAACACATTTGACCATCGATATATATGTAGGCACTAGATGGGCCCTTTCATAGAAAAACGCCGGGCGTCCGAGTTGCTGAACACGTTCCGCATCTGTCTTTGTTCCCGTCGTAGCGCTGTCACGATCGCTCGTCGTGCAGATAATTTATTATTATTAAGTTAACATCTAAAGTTTAATTAGTTTGGCACTGTATAATTTTAATTTTAAGTTAAGTGTTTCAATTCACAACTATACATTTCCAAAAAAACGTTATTTAATCTTCCTATTTAATATTTTTATCCATTACGCAATCATTTAATTTCCGCGGCAAACTGTATGATTTTTTTTTTACTACCTGGCCTTACGGCTATGACCTATATTATCTATGACCGAGTCATACGTTTTCAAGCTTTCATTCAAGATGTTGCAAGCAAGTTCCTGCTTTTCAGACTAGATGGCGTTGATGGCGTTGCTAAAAATACGCCCACATTCTTTGTTTGACAGGGCCCGTCTATGTAAATTGAGGTCGTTGCATTTGACATTACGCAACTTTTCTTTGTAGAGCATTTGTTTGTACGTGATTTGAATCAGAGGTTTCTGTTTCCGGATGTAGTTTTCGTTATAATCGTATTCACGAAACTGGCTGCAAGCCTTCGAGCGCGACCTTAGTACCTCACACGGTACACCCAGTGAGCACCACACCCTTATGCTAATGCTATCACCAATTAACTTATTATATGAAGGCAACAGTGTGACGTTTTATTTTTATAGTTCAACCCGACTGCGGAGAACTTACCTTCGTTTCCATCGGTCGATCGGAAAACTAATTTGAATCGCTGCAGTGGTATCTGGAATCCGAACCGTGGTACATTTTCATTCTAATATTATCTAAGATTTCGAGCGGCTTATTTCCATCACAGGAAAGATTTTTTCATCCCATGTAGGTATTCGAAAAGGACGACTTGGTTCGCCTTTAAGTGCACCCAAAGGTGGTGTTTTCTATAAGAAACTTTTAGCGGGCAGAAATGAGTTTTTAATCCTCTTTATTTCAAAAAATAATTATCTTTGCCTCGCACTTTTTGAATTTGGAACATCTTATTGTTCAGCGCCAAAGAAATCGAACGCAAATATTGTTTGAATAAAGACTGGCTGGTACGACGGCCCATAGTCGCGCCGCCCAACTGAATTAAAAAAAAGAAATCAAATTAAAAACGCGCGAACTACAGCCCGCGTTTCCGTAAATTTTCACAGATTGTTAGAAATTCATGGTTTTGTTTGTTTTATTATTAGATACAATTTAATTTCAATTTAGTTGTTACTCTATGTTTTGGCGGAAGGAATCTGTACCTTTATTAAATACCAGCTTTCGCCCGCAGCTTCAATCACGTTAAGTTCGATTGTCATACAAATTTCAAATCCTTATTTTACCCCCTTAGGAAATCATTTTTAACCGGATGCCTAATTTCCGAATTTTCTTTAGTCTGGTCTGATAGATTCGGCTAGTTACCACTCTACCGGCAAAGACGTGCACCAAGCGATTAAGCATTCCGGTACGATGCCGTGTAGAAACCGATTAGGAGTTTAATATAACCCCAATACCCCTAGCAGGTTAGCCCGCTACCATCTTAGACTACGTTATTATTTACTACCAAGTGAGATTGTAGTCAAGGGTTACAATCTTGGGTACAAAAATATAGATTTATAAGTACCTAAGGCAGGCATACACGTGACTCTGGGCTCGTGAGCGGCTTGCACGTGTCTACCGACTTAGAATACTGCAGTAATTTTCCACTCCTTGACGCGTTCATACTGTGATCGTCCCTACTTGGTCCTACAAACATGTCTGACCCGGTGACAGCGTCGCTAGTGAATATTAAAAATAGAATAAAAACTAAACAGGCAAAAAATTTAGTTACAATTTTGACCATGGGCCAGACAAGTTGGTGGGACTGTTAGTCCCACGTAGATTGAATTGATAATTTTCACCATAGTGTCTTATACGAGTAATCTGTATACTTGACGTTCAGAAGGTATTTTGTCTTGGTACCAATCCTGAATAAACATTCTTTGAGTTTGTGTTTATAAGGTTCTGTCAATGCTTAAAAAAATGGATTTTTAGAGCAGATTATATATGTATTAAACGGTGCCATAACTTAATTATAAAAGAAATAAACAAATAGCAGTTTATTTCGAGTAACAAATACCTGCCCGAATTTCAATTAATTGAGTTCACGAAAAAGCCCTCAGCCCTCAGTACTCAGTACTACATACAGGTAGAATATTCCAGACAAATTTTCAATGGCTCTAAATATGCCATAAATTTTCAATTTCTAAATCAAATGGGTGGATTTAATTTTTATTGAACAGTAAATATTAATTTTCTTAAAAACATTCTTATATTTTTGTAGGCATACGCTTTCTCGATTTCACCCCCGCGCGTCTGTGTTTTGATTACGTGATCTGAGGGCTTACTACCATCGCTTCGAGCAGTATTATTTTAAAATGACAGATTTATATGACGTACCCTAACGTTCCTAAAATATGGATGATATTTCTGAAAAAAGAGCGACAACAATATTAAAATAATACTGTTTTAAGCATTGATGAGTAAGCCCACTGAAAACACCTAGGCTGGTTGTCTTCTTACGATCGTTGGCACAGACAGGTCAATAAATCCCCAAGTACATAATATATCAATACCTTACCGTATATATATGTAGTGCTAGCAGACATGTTTATAAGTAACATGCCTGCTATATACCTATTTTATTAATATTAATAAATGATAACCCACTACGACTTTGGGATGTAACCTTTAACAAGAATAACTGACCTCAATTATTTAGGTGTTCTAAAGTAATTCAATAAAAATCTTGATGAATTAAGACCAGTGAATCTTCTGCGTTTAATGCATTTAATGAAACGTACCACACGTTACCCCAACCATATTTTCGCTTGACGATAATCATGACGTTCTATGGAAATCAATTTTTTTTCTTTTATTGCGTACCAATGTATGGTGTTCAATATAATTACAGTCTAGCCAGACTATTTGACTAATAAATATTTTTTCTTTAACCTAAGCTTATAATTTATCTTATGTTACTAACACAAAGGGTTTAGTCCTTTTTAGTCTTCTCACTAATTGCGTAACGTCGAGCAACTGGATTGCCTCAACGTGAAGCCGCTGATCATGCCTTTGTCGACGTATATTCAATTTTCAGGTCCCGATGAATTACGTCATTTCTAATGTACCAAGGTGCATTCACGATGTTACGAAGTACGTACTTTGTTTTGGAAATTTGTATTATTTGTGTATTGTTTTTTTTAATGCAGCACAGCTGTATGCCATAAGTCCAAATAGGCATAAGAACTTTTTATACAATTGATGGTTCAATGGTGAGATGTACTCGTAGTTGGAGTGCACTTGATTAAGAGATGCCTCCACAGGTATTCTATAGATAGTACTTAGCCTTAAAACCCAGTTGAGATTTCCAGAAGCCTTTCTTGGTGGTCTGCTCTAAGTTTTTGATAAAACTACATGGAAAACACACATACAAACAAACATACACACAAAGACTTACGTTACGACATTAGATTTTTAATTCATTTATTAATTTATTTATTGTATTACTTTCACTTTTATTTCGTCTATTTATTAAAATTAATTGCCGTACATATTAACATTTATTAAAATTATTATAGCAGGTAGGTATAATGTCGTTTGATTTAGCATGTTCAATGATTTTATTTCGAGAGTATTTTAATATTAATTAAAGCTTCTTACCTATTAACCAAGCAGCTGTAGGTAATAGTCTGTTGTTGTTTTTACATTCGTTTGTTTTGTTTTAAAAAGTTCTCTAATTAATTATCTATAAATAAATACACATTTTATGCCTTAAAATACTCAATCTATTTATTATGACATATATAAGTGTCTCTTACTCGTTACCGGCCGTTTCTGACGACCTCCGTGGCGCAGTGTTGAGCGCTGTTGCCTTAACATGCGGAGGTCCCGGATTCGATCCCCGGCAGAGTTTGGAAATTTATAATTTCTGAATTTTCCCTGGTCTGGCCTGGTGGGAGGCTTCGGCCGTGGCGATTTAGCGTTCCGGTACAATACCGTGTAGAAACGGAATAGGGGGTATGGGTTAAATATAACTGCCATGCCCGTAACCCGCTGCCATCTTAGACTGCATCATCACTTACCATCAGGTCAGATTGCAGTCTAGGGCTGACTTGTAGTGGATAAATAAAAATAAATAAAAAACCCCGTCAGAAAGAAGATACTACTGGCTAAAAACAGTTGCTGTTTTAAATATATTATACCTAAGTGTACGGGCACGAAATGAGCGGCGGCGGGGCGACGGCGGCAGCGGGGCGATGCGATTAGTCGGAGAGCTGGCGACGTCGTTACCACATCGCCCCGCTGTCGCCGACCGCCGTCGCTAGTTTCGTGTTTAACGCCTTAGGTTCATTGTTGTACCTACCCTTAAAAGTACGGTAAGTCAGTTGTTCATCAGTTTGGAGACGTTTTTGCGTTTGTAGTAGTGTGACAGTAAACGAGGCGTGCTACGAGTACGGTAGTGTGCGTACTGACCGATACACGCAGTGGCAGAGATTACGTACACTAGGTACTACGTGGAAACGCAAAAACTCGAAGCTGATTAATTGACTGTACCTACAGCCTACAGCGCAACAAACACCGATCACAATATCTATCGCCGCCGTAACAAGGTATCGTAGGCAACGCAGGCGCATCACTCAAGTGAGAGTAAAAGTAATCTTCCGTTACCGTTTCCGCGTCGCGTCACCCCGTCACCCCGCCCCCGCCCCCTTCCTCCGACTTTTACTTTCCGGTGACGTGGAACGGTATGCGATCGCATTAGTCTCATGTTAATTATAAAGCCGGGTACTCACAGGTCTAGCATGTAATTATGGAATCTTTTGTATGGTTGGGTCCAAGTCAATAGCTGTTTAGTTTTTTGTATGACAGTCGCACATGTAAGGAAGTCGCAATTAGCTTTGTATACAGTAACCCAAAAGATTATTATTTTGTTAATTTGAGAAAACATGAGAACGTAACCTCCATTGTAAATGGCCGCCACGCAAAACAGCTGTCAAACTAATGTGGCTACAGCTGAGAAAGAGAGAGAAATAAGCACTCGTCACAACTGTCATTCTAAAGAAGCTATATTTTATGGACGACTATATTCTTAATATTAATATTACCTTACCTACCTTCATAATCCGTGTCACGAAGAAGTCTTGCGGCATTTAGTGGAACTAAAACATTATACATATATTAATTGCTTAATATACAGGCGCCAACTAGCGCCGCCTCTAAGTAACTAGTTTCGTTACACTAACCATACCATTCTACACACATAAGTGAGTACCCGGCTTAACGTTTCCGTCACGAAAACTAATACATGACCAAGGATGTTTCCAAGGTGTAAATTAACATTGATTTGTGCTTAATCTCGACTTAATAGAAGAAAACAATAACGCTACTAGTGTTGTTCTGTCTGTTTGCTGGTATGTTCCAAAATTTTAATAGAGCTGCTGCTTTTAATTATACTTAATTATGAACCACTATTATTTCACTTTTTTTAACCCATGTGGGCTCTTAAATTTTCTAGAATAAAAACAACTTGTCACACTCTGGTCTTTAAGTATATCCTGGCTGGAAATATAGCCTGTGTCACCACTCACCACTCACCAGGACCATGATAACGAATCGATTGACACAATCGGCTGACTTGTTTAGGCGCTACGGCGGAACAAACATAAATACATATGCATAGACTGCTTGAATCATAATCATCACCCTTCCTTTTGCGTTTGCTGTAATCTATCTATTTATCTATCCATCTATCTATCTGTCTATCTATCTATCTATCTATCTATCTATCTATCTTTCTAATCGGGTATATCACGGCAAACCTAAACAGATGCCCCGTTGCGGCCGGCGTGATTGAAATATAAACTGGCAAATATGTGCACATACAATCTTAATTAAAAATGTAAATAGAATAGCTTTATTACTACATCTATGACGTGTTTCGGATGAAAGTGAAACCCGCTAGTGCATGATGTGGACAGGTAAACACTTGGTAAGGGTGAAAACACACTACGGACAGCGCCGAAAAAACATCTGGCAGAGATTTTGTCATGTCTCGTTCGAAAGTGTTAGGGGCCGTACTGCCGACGGTTAAAGCCATGTTGTTTCATTATTGTTGACTTGCGTGTTTGACAATTATAGTCCTTATGTTTTTAGGAACGTTAAACTGTCATTTTGAGTACCTAATATTGCTTAAGTATTACCATTATTTATTTATACCCTTATTTATACCATATTATATTAACCCACACAGATACTAAAATCGATCTAAGTAAGTATACAGAAAGCTTTCAAAATGCAACCTTTACAGGGAGACTTCCGGCTACCTTCCGTCCGTCCGAGGTTACCTTGACCTTTACGTACGTTTACCTTTAACACATAAAACGATTTAGTCAAAAGTACTCGGTTTTGTGCAGTCGCACCAGTCTATGCAACTCTGCAACTGTATCACATACTATAATATACTATATACTATACTTTTACTATTAATATTATAAATGCGAAAGTGTGTCTGTCTGCTACGCTTTCACGGCCCATCTGTTCAACCGATATTGATGAAATTTGGTGCAGGGATAGGCTGAATGCCGGGGAAGGACAGCTTCTTTTTATCCCAGAAAATTAAAGAGTTAACGCGAAAATCAAAAAATCTTAATCGACGCGGACGGAGTCGCGGGCGTCGTCTAGTATTTATAATGTGCACATGCGGTCTTTTTGGCAGCTTTAATAGTTTTCGTCCCTAGTATGCTTTTGCCCTAAATGTTTGATTCCGCGCGTACACCAGTAAAAGTTGTAGCTTACCAATCTAGGCACGTGCGCGAGCACACGTGCGATGTATGGGTTTCGTTTTCTACTAGTTAACTACACACATAAATACCATGTATTGAGTTACATACCTACATATATACATATTGTGTACATACCTAGTTCCATTCACCAGTTTGTTGCCGCGTTTTATTGTTTTGCATCAGCTGTTAAGAAAAACATTTTCAGAACCTTTGGTAATTGAACGTATTTACATACAAATTATATACTTAGGTACTTTTTCCTTTTTTTTATTCCACTACAAGTTAGCCCTTGCAATCTCACCTGATGGTAAGTGATAATGCAGTCTAAGATGGTAGCGGGGTAACCTGTTAGGGTTATGACAGTTATATTAACAGTTAGTAACAAATTGAATAAACAAATTTAAGAAATCCATTAAAAGTATGCTCCTGAAAAAAGCTTATTATACTGTTGAAGATTATGTAAATGATAGAGGAGCATGGATTTGATCGCTCCAACAATGCTGGGGACAGCGGTTACTTATGTACACATTGATATAGTAATTGTAAATGAATTATTTAAAAAGAGCAACCACCGAGTTTCTTGCTGGTTCTTCTCGGTAGGAATGGCATTCCGAACCAGTGGTAGATTCACTTGACGATTCAAAAGTACTTGTAAAAGTTTATTTGAATAAAAAGATATTTGATTGATTGATTGATTTGATTAAACCCATACCTCTAGTCTGTTTCTACACGGCATCGTACCGGAACGCTAAATCGCTCAGCGCTGCGTCTTTGCCGGTAGGCAGGTACCTAGCCACGGTCTCCTACAAGACCAGACCAGAGAAAATTCAGAAATTATGAATTCCCAAATTGACTCTGCCGGAGATCGAAATCAGGACCTCTCACGTTAACACAACAGCGCTCTACACTGCGCCACGGAGGTCGTCGCTACTTCGATACCTTTTTTTTTTTGTTTTTTAACATCTATACTAATATAAGACGTGATAGTTATAATTGGCGCTTTGAGCTCACGAGATCAAAATACAGGCGCGCGGGGGTGAAATCGAGCAAGCGTGTGCCGCAAAAATGTAAGAAATCATTTGTAAAAAAATAAATATTTACTGTTCAATACAAATTAATCCGACAGTGTGTTTGATTTAGAAATGTAAATTTTATCTTATATTTCTAGAGTAAATTATTAGTTTCAATAAGAAAAAAAAAATAAAAAATAAATTTCAATGCAGAGATTTTTTAAAATCGTGTTTTGAGAAGCGTCAATGGCTGCTTAAATGTCTTGAAAACAGCAAATTATTTTTACAAGCATACATTATGTCACCGTTTGATGGATACACTGCTTTTAAAACCCCCCTTTTACGGTGTACAGGGCCTTAAGATCTTAGAACTAAATCTACAAAACCTCAGTCGGGTGTTCTTTTAAAACACTTGAAACTAATCAGAATGTTTTACCTTTTATGGCCTACTAGCTGATGCCCGCGACTACGTCCGCGTGGATTGAGGTTTATTGGTTCCCGCGGGAACTCCTTAGTTTTCCGGTATAAAAAGTAGCCTATGTGTTATTCCAGGATATAATCTATCTCTGTGCCAAATTTCATCCAGATCCGTTCAGCCGTTCGGGCGTGATTGAGTAACAAACATCCATCCATGCATACATTTATAATATTTATTTGATTGATTATTTATGGCCTATTTGCGTAATTAGGTACCTACAGAGATACCTATTGCTCGCCATAGAAATACCCACTTTTATCCGGGAAAATCAGATTCCATGGGATTCTCAATAAAAACCTTTCCTGGGACAATATCGCGGGCATTATCTAGTTATACATACCACCGAGTGCACCCACCGAGTTTCTTGCCGGGTCTTCTCGGTCATTCTGAACCAGTGGTAGATTCACTCGACGATTCCAAATCACTTTTAATAAGTTTATTTGAATAAAAAAATAGGAGTTTATGAGTATGAGTTTGGGTCTGTACAATTCTGTATTTGTATGTAAATAAAACAATGTGTTAACTTACATAATAAGTATACAGAATGAATTATATAATATAGATGTGAGTGGGTCATCACTACCTAGTAATGTTAAACATAATAATGTTTACAAACAATAGCACATTACTGCCCAGGCCGGAAATAAAGCAATTCACGGCTGAGTAATATTGGAAGGACGAGGCGAAGCCGAGGTCTTCCCAAGTGGTTTTAAAGGAACGAGGCGCCAGCCGAGGCCAGGCTTAACAGCCCTTTTTGAATTCCTGTCTTATACATAGGTATACTTACTAGCTGATGCCCGCGACTCCGTCCGCGTGGATTAAGGTTTTTTGGTGTTGGTGGTGGCAAATTTAATCCAGATCCGTTCAGCCGTTGGGACGTGATTGAGTAACAAACATCCATCCATACATCCAAACTTTCGCATTATACAAATAATACAAATACAAATGATTTTTATTCAAATATATTCGTTTATAATATTAGTATAATATAGAAGTATAGATTAATACGTAATTTGAAAACACGTGGGTCCGTTTTCGTTTTTTATTTGTGTAGAACCGATCCTGATATTAGACGTAATATTATATTAGCAACCAAATGATTTCGAATGTGTGTAGGTCACGTGTAGGCGGTGTAGGGGTTGGAAGGTTCTGTTTTATTTTATTCTAAGGTAATGGTAATAGCAGGGAATATTCCCATATTAATATAATGTCAATCTAAAAGAAAATACAAATAGTTAAAGTTGTTGCAATTGAGTGGAATGTTGTCCGTTTTGGCGGGCCAAAATAACGATTAAAAATCCATACTCAATATTATAAATGCGAAAGTCTCTTGTTTATTTGTCTACCTATCTGTCTTAACAGATAGATAGTTACGTTTTCACAAAACATCTGTTGTATTGGTATAGAGATACCTTAGCTGTATCCAGGGGAAGGACATAGGCTACTCCTATCCCGTAAAATTCTAAAATTCATACGATATTTTAGAAAAAAAGGATATTTTTTTATTTTAATTCATTCGGATGAAGTTGCGAGTGTTCTACTCGTACATACGTACTATAATGTTACCTACTAGTATTGCAAGGTAACATTGCTATAACAATTTATTTAATATACCTACCTTTATTTAATATACCTACTTTCATTTAATATACCTACCTTCATTTAATATACCTACTTTCATTTAATATACCTACCTTTATTTGCAATCATTTACATTTTCCTCCATCCCCGAATAGAGTCCACAAGTCACAACCGTAAGGCCTTTGTATCAACGCTGTACCAGTAGCTAGTAGCTAGTGGTGGACTGGTGGTACACAGTACACACGGACCTAGCTGCTGGTCTTGTTATCGGAAACGCATAGCATACTCGTACCAGCTGTACGTACAGTAAACACAGTGCAATAATGTGTCACGCACGCGTCACATAACGTCACGTTTACGCCACTGCCCTCCTCTCGCGATGTTTATAAACAGACCGAACCACACACGCCATTGTATAAAGAACCTTGGACAATTTTGCACCCAGGTGATGGAAAGATGACCTTCCTGGCGCAGTGGTGAGCGCTGGGGGCTTTCAGGTGGGATCCACGGCAGAGTCAATTTGGGAATTCATTATTTCTGAATTTTCTCTGGTCTAGTCTGGTAGGAGGATTCGACCGTGTTTAGTTAGCACCCTATTGGCCGTCAAGCTATTAAGCATTGCGCTATGATCCGGAATAAAAAGAGCAACTGCTGAATTTCTTGCCGGCTCTTCTCAGTAGAACAGCTTTCCGAACCGGTGGTAGAGTCAAAACATGACGTAACATAACAAACACCTGTATGTCCTACATGTTATAAATAAATTGAGTATTGAGATGCCGCTTAGAAACCAAGTAGGAGTAACAACCCAGGGGGTTGAGCTAACAACAGGTTAGCCCGCTACCGTCTTAGACTGCGTCATCACATACCACTAGGCTTGTAGTTATGGACTAAATTAAACACGAACGATGCGCAAACGCATAGTGAACGTAAAAAAAATTTTTTGATACTCAAAGACCAAAAAAATCAAATCTACGCTTATAAGCCCCCGAGAGTTCCATCTTCCACTTTCATACTTTCGCTTTGATTCACACGTTAACGAAAATGAACTCCGGAAAACACTGCTTTCTCTCTTACGCAACAGCAGTGGGCACTTCCCGCTCGCCCCCACCACTAGCCCCCTCCCTTTCTACCACTCGGCACGGCACTCCTTACCTATATTTTTCCGAGTAGGAAGTAAGATTACGCAAGTGTACTTTCCACTGTAGCATTTCGTTACACTTGCTAGCTTCAGTGCGATGCGATGGCTACGAGAGTTGTGATTTACTGATTAGTGGTTACTGGTTACCCTTACCCATATGCAGCTTGCGTATCTAATCTACGTTCTGTAACCAATAACCATACCTGACACACTATCCATACTAATATAACAAACTAGCTGACGCCCGCGACTTCGGCCGCGTGACAACAATCAACTCAATCACTTTCTATCCCGGAAAATTAAGTTCCCGCGGGAATTTAAAAAAACACGCGGGTGAAGTCGCGGGCATCAGCTAATTTTTTTTAAATAAAAAAAGGGAATGAAAGGGCCCCAGTCTACACAGACTTTACTATATTTAAGTATCTAAGACTCGAAATTGCTACAAAGGTACTGGTTTTGATCCGGATATACAACGACCTTCACCCATCTGTTTACCAGATGAAACCTACTTTTTATTTTTGTTTAATACTAGATAAATACGCCTAAAATAGGTTGCCTATCAAATGGTAAGTTGGTAAGGTTGGTACTTCACGGATCTCTTAACCGCTTGAGTTAAATATCAAAATATAGGTAAATTTATAACAAACGCGACGGCTATAATAAACTGGTCCGAAAAAAAATTAATTAATTTAAAAATACCCTCGACCGGATTTTGATAGGCAACCTATTTTAGGAGTATTTATCTAGTATTAAATAAAAATATATAGTAGGTTTCATCTGGTAAACAGATGGGTGAAGGTCATTGTATATTCGGATCTCCGACTATACTAAA
Organism: Erebia aethiops; assembly: GCA_923060345.2. NCBI lineage: Eukaryota > Metazoa > Arthropoda > Insecta > Lepidoptera > Nymphalidae > Erebia > Erebia aethiops. Next base: position 105,636 of record OV281079.1, on the reverse strand, counting down.
ATTCTACATCAATGGGCTACAGTGAGCACTCGATCATTTGTTTCCTCAGGCGTTTGAAAGTCCCACATAATGTCGTCGGGTGTCAAAACACAATTTATTATTTTCCGGGTTTGTATGTGTAATCACTAATATTAGAGTTTAAAAAAAGTTGAATATACTTTATTGTACATCACAAAAAAAATACGACAAAAATAATAATCTAATGCAGCAACAGTCGGCCTTATCGTTTAAATAGCGATCTCTTCCAGGCAACCTAAGGGTAAGGTAAGGGCAAAGGACTCATTAAAATAGAAAGCGGAAGGGGTGTATATGTCACCGTAAGATTGTAAAAACCGTTAGATTATAATGTAACGTTTTTTATCTCGATAGATTATAAACTGTCGACAGATTGTGAACCGTAACATACTGCTTACAATTTAACGCGTTATTTTTCGGTAAATTGTAATATATTAGGTATATTAACTGGATAGAGAGTTTATAATCTAGTGGGATAGAAACCGTTAGATTATAATCTTACGGATTTTACAATCTTACGGTAACATATACAAACAGACACAGACCTAAGTAAAGTAAAAACATAATTATAAGCCACGGGTCACTGGTAGAGATCTCTTAAAGAGATAAGTGTTACTAGGTTTCTGCTTTTTTTCCATATTTTATAAACCTTTTGGTACATAAAAAATTATAAGTATCTAAATAGATATAATAGCATAAAAATATTTAAAACCAAAAGTGTGTTTGTTTGTTGGTTTTTTGGTTTGCCATTCAATTCAACACGCTGCGATAGGGCACCGTATCGATCGAATTTTTTTGCATGCAGAGTTTAGTTGAGGACCTTTTTTTTTTTTTTGTTCACGGGGGGGAAATCTCCTTAAGATACCCAATCTCCAGGGGGGGAGGTCAGGTTATGTGGGATTTCTACCCACTAAAACCCCCTCGGTGGCCACCCTCTGCGTGTAATGAGCAGCTCCGGGAACTCTTAAAAGAACATGCGCTGGAGCTTCTCTTGCGCGACGCCTATTGGGCTCGTGCTCGATTTGGTACGGCAGCTTGTACCACGGCAAGCTGTCGTCTTCCCAGGGTTGCGAAACATAGATGGAAGAAGAGCTTAGTTGAGGACCTGGAGAGTGACATAAAATACTTTTTATCCCGGAAAATTGAGTTCATGTGGGAATTGGGTATTTGAATACTATTCAAAAAAATCCTTTTTTTAGTGATTATTGACCGAGCGAAGCGAAGGTCTCTGAGTCTACTTGGGTGAATTGGCACTTGTCCGTCCGTCCGTCTGTCAGAGCATTACCTATAACTTCTGAATTACTGAACGCAATTACTTCAGCTTTAAATATAATATGTAAACCAATGGCCTCCCGCCGAATATGGCTTAAAAAATAGTAAAAATCTTTATTTCAGGGGGCTCTCATAGAAGCGAATGCGAAGTAAAATATTTTTTATAAAGTTACATAAGGTTGCGGTATATCATTTTAAAGATAATTAGGAATAAAGTCCAAAAATATATATTTTTTAATTTTTCCCCCAAAATTGACGAAATGGGGGGCTTTCAAAGTGGAGATTTTCTAACGTCCAAAGTTGACCTCAGACCTCTAAATTTTCTGAAAGGCTGAGCCTGAAACTTGATCAATTATTTGAATTATATCCTGTACTTGAACAACAAATACCAAAATTAGATTTAGTTTATTGTAAGGAAACGGAATTATTTAATTTTTAATGAGCTTCAGTATTTTTAACAGAACTTCACATTTATGTCTATAGATGGCGCCGCGAGGTCTCAGTTCGGGGCGAACCACTAGTTAAAAATCTCCCAAAGGTCATAACACAGTTTTATATTGAATAGCCATTTTAAACAATCGATTAAAGTAAAAAGTGTGTCGAACTTTAATGACATCACATTTCAGAATTTCATATAAATCCCATAATTAGGACGCGTTTTGACGTTTGAAAAATGTGGCTGATTTGACTTTTTATCAAATACCCAATTTAAAAAAAAAACTTACCTATTCCACGTAGACGTCATCGTATTATGTATTGATTTGGATGGATCGATTTAATGTAACTTATACCTCTATAGGCTGCTCCACTTTTGGAATTAAAAAAATGTTATAAATCCACTTACAGAGCTCAGTCAAAGTTGCTAAACCACCGTAATCGACATTCGCCGTTGCATCTGGGCCACTCGTACCTCGCATGAAGCTAAGTAATTCAGTGGAAATGACATAGTGTGAACTAACATAGCGTTGGTTGCATATGCCGGCTGGTTCGGCATATGCAACGGAGGAGAAAGCGCGGGTCGAAATGTGCGGTTCGAGCCACTCTCACTCCGGTCGGACTCTAGCGAAAGTCGATGGCCGCCGAATTGCCCTTCGCTGCGTTTTTAACCGACCGCGGCGAATGGCGATGCAAACCATTCTCAAACCAACTATCTATACTAATCTTACTAATATTATAAATGCGAAAGTTTGGATGGATGTATCCAGGATGTATGGATGTTTGTCCTCTCGGCTGAACGGATCTGGCTGAAATTTGGCATAGAGATAGGTTATAGTCTGGAATAGCACATAATAGGCTACTTTTTATCCCGGAAAATTAAAGAGTGCCCGCGGGAACCAAAAAACCTCAAACCACGGAGATGAAGTCGCGGACATCTCCGTGGTTTGGTCTCCGTCTAGTATTATGTACCTATAAATGCGAAAATTTGGATGATGGATGGATGTTTGTTACTCAATCACGTCCTAACGGCTGAACGGATCTGGATAAAATTTGGCACAGAGATTTTAGAATGTAAAATAACACATTTTATCCCAGAAAATTAAAGAGTTCCCGCGGAGAACTGAAAAATCTCAATCCACGCGGAGGAAGTCGGGCGCATCGGCTTGTAAAGTATAGATTGCTATTAAAAATAAGAGTTTTTGTATTTCGTCTTTTTAACTACATTTTATTGCGATCTCGCTTGTGGTAGGTCAGGATGTTGTCTAAGATGGTAGAGAGCTTACCTGAAAGGTGTATATTATGTCACCGTAAGATTGTAATAACCGTAAGATTTTAATCTAACTAGCGATATTGTTGACTGTCGACAGATTACAATTTAACGTATTATTTTTCGGTAGATTGTAATCTGTTAGGTATATTAACCTGATAAAACCTAAGTGCCCGGCCTGCGACCGAGCACTACCTGATTATTTATGTCGAAACCTAACCTAACCTACAAGAAAGAGACAAGAAAACGTAAATACAATGAATATTTCAAAAATTTACACTCAGAACGTTGAACGGTTCACAATGTGTCGACAGTTTACAATATCGCTAGTTAGATTACAATCTTACGGTTTTTACAATCTTACGGTGCCATATATATTATACCCATACTCCTAGTCGGTATCGTACCGGAACGCTTAATCGCTTAATAGTTACCACACTAAGCAAAATACGAAGTCGCGTGCACCAGCCAAGTAGTGGAAAAATAAATAATTTCCGACAACAGCTGACAATGTGGAAGAAAGGCAATAAGAAATGATCGAGTGAGCGGTGGTGACTGTGTGGTGGCGGTACGACTGGTTGCCGGTTGCATAGCGCTCGGCGGCGTGACGTCACCGCCTCGACTTTCTCTCGAAAGTGAGAGTTGCCTAGCGACCGAGCGCCCCGGAAGGCAACGCAGCCTCATGCGCAACTTCCTTCTATTATCCTATTACCAAATAGGATGTTTTGATGGCGACAACTTTTTACACGACGTTAAATTATATCGTATTTAAGACGCCGCCGCCGTGTTCCTGGGGCCCTGCTTCCAACGCTTCAAGCCGTATTGTTTCATTTGTGTTGACTTTCGTGTTATACAATAATAATCCTTATTTTAGAAACGTCAAGGTACGTGATATTAAACTGTAATTATGAGTAATATTGCATAAGTATTGCTTTAGGCGTTGGCACTGGGCAGTAGGTATGGCCCCTGTTGAATTGAAGGAAATAAACGATTTATGGCGGAAATCCAATCGTCTAAGTAAATCGTAATAGTTTTCTCGACTGTTTACAAAGTTCATACATGCTTTTTTAACCGACTTCCAAAAAAAGGAGGAGGTTCTCGATTCGGTGCGTATCATTTTTTTAAATGTATGTAAACTGATATCTCCGAGGTTTCTGAACCAATTTGAAAATATTTTTTTCACTGGCTAGAAGCTCGTGAAATGGCCCCATAATTTTTTTGTACTCCAACTCCTCAATCCTGATGCTGAAGGGTACTGCGCTCGTCGTCACTTGTCGTGAGGATTTTGGAACTGTTGATGGTAAATTGATATTGTAGGCACTGAGCATGGACTTCATGAACGAACAGGTACACTAAAAAGCTAAAAATAAAAATTCGATAAATGATAAATGATTTATTTATTGTAGGACAACTTGTGTCACTTATGATATTTTAAGACTACCACTGAATTATAGGAAAAGACTCTACCACTGAATTATTCGTTTGACAAATGTTTACGATTAAAATTTTCTTACACAATCGGAGGGCAGAAGCTCGATTAGGCCCGATTGTAGATATATAAGAAAAACATAATCGGTCACACTTGTCAAACGACTAATACTAACTATTTGGAGGTTTTAAATCGCATAACAAAAACCATTTGGTTTTTGTCATGTGAGCATCTTTGAACTCGGTAAAAATAGTTATCTGCTTGACAAAAATATTAGTTGCTTACGATTAGGTACACACAAAAAACTGTAGATAAATCATTATGTAATAGGTACATAATTTCAATCAATAAGTTGTATCGTAAATCCAACTACTATGTAGGTATAATACGCTATTTAAGATAATATGTATTTGTCACTGTAAGATTGTAAAAACCGTTAGATTGTAATCTAACTAGCGATATTGTAAACTGTCGACAGATTATTAACCGTTCAATGTTCTGAGTGTCAATTTTTGAAATATTCATTGTATTTACGTTTTCTTGTCTCTTTACTTTTTTTGAAAATTTAAAATGTTTTAGTAATCTGTCGACAGTTTACAATATCGCTATAGTTAGATTACAATCTAACGGTTTTTACCCCTTTATCTATTCCGTGGTTTTTACAATCTTACGGTGACATATTCATTGATGTAGAATTTTACTAGTACTCATTCTACTTCAATGTATGTATTACATAATGATTATGTCATTATGTCAGACAATCAGTGTGCCGTTTTACATTGACAAAAACTACGACTGTCAAATTACGACTTTCACATTACGGCAGTGCCTTAGACAATAAAGAAATGATAATCCTTCCGCAGTCGGGGAAAAAGATCGCCAAGCGCAAGAAACGATCTCATAATAGAACATGTTTTTCAATCACACGTCTACGTTGATCGTATTCGAGCGTTAGAAACCATTAACTTCAAAGTAACCTGTTCTTAGTTTTAATGGAACTTGTTTACAGCTAAATTTTGTGTAGCACACGAAAACGAAAACGTTTCGAAATTAAAATCGGTTGTAGTGAATTTGTGACTTTAAGGGGGAATAGCACCATCGATGTTTATGGTCATCGTTTAATTTGCCCACCAAATATCTCGTTAAGTGAGTGGCCAAGTCAGTTCTTACATCCATAATTATTAAGGTTTTAAGTAAAATTTTGTTAAAATGCAGAAGAACCCTGAGTTTTGTGTGTTGTAGTTTAAAAATGGTCAAATTTTTAACTTATTAAATAAGTAGTTCCAATTAGTCTTTATATTTATAGATAAGATTATGTACGTTTTATTACTTATTAGATATAATTAATTTCTATAACCAGCAGCAATGTATTATTGTCCTGGTATAATAATTATATAATTTTGAAAAATAGTGTTTCTAAACATTTTAAAAATAATTAGATACAGGTTAATAGATACATACCAAAAGTAAGTTGGTACAACTTACTTTAAGTATGTATCTATTTCAACAAATAAATTTATTTTGATTTTAACGATATCGGTGGTGCATTCGACCCGTCATCAGCCATTTTACTAAGACGCCAATGTGTTCGAACGCTCGAATAAAATCAACGTAATATGTTTGAATTAAAAACTTGTGGTATTGGTACTGGCGATAGATGAAGATCTGGTGGTCCGTGGTGGTAGTCTGGTGGTGGGGTTGAGAGGAGGCGGCGCGCGGGGCGCGAGGGGTACAGTGAGGAAACGTAGGAAGCGGGAAGTAGCCTACTTGTTACGTGTGCTACGCTTTCCTATTCGTTACGGTGAGCGCGCATCGAGCAGGTACTGGGTGTTTGATTGATTTGCTCGGTGTTTATTTACTTATTAGCGAGTACTGATGAGACGGTCTGTTGTTTGAAGCCGTAGGTACTTACAAGTTACAACCATCTGCAGAGCGTGAGAAGGATAGATTTATTCACTGTTGTGTACTGCGAATGAGATAAATATATTATAAAAGATATAAAACAACATTGGCCGCAACGGGAGGAAAAAAGTATGGCGTTTTAAGAATAAAAAATTGGCAGTCATAGGGACTGCCGAGAGAAGTGAAAACGAATATTTATTTATTTTTCTAATAAAAAAAAATTATGAAGAATAAAAATATTTCAAATATAAATCTTAAAGCTAAGGTATTAAAGTTTAATTACGAATGTGCTATTTATACTTAAGACCTTTTGTCTTAAGAAGAACGGTGTCGGTCTCGCGAATTCCACATTTTTACCCCCTACTAAAAAGTGCTCAACGCGCCAAAAGCAGTTTTCACTTAAAAAATAAAACTTTTAAACACTATGACTAAACCGTGACGTAAACCGTCACTGGTCAGATAAGTTTGTGGGACTATATCATTTTTGGCAGTTTTGTGCAAGCCGGCCTTAGGTTTTTAAAATCATGTTGGAAGGGAAATTAGAACTCTTTGATTTTCTGGGAAAAATGTGTTTTGCGCGGACTTTTTGTACGTCCCCAGTATGTTATCGCCCTTATGTTACCCAGATGTAGGGTTGCCATCTCTAAAATCTGGCAACTAGGACGAGAAGCGTGATAGCCCCGGATTTTGAAGCTTACAACCCGAACATGACAACTGTGTGTTTTTGTAAATTACTTTGTAAAATAAAAAATTCTTAATTAATATGAATAAACTTTTCGCACGGGCCGTCGGGTGGCTAGCGGTAACTTGAAAACTTTTAAACCCGGACTACAAATGAAACCCCACCCGGTCGTTCCCCGGACGCCCTTTAAGCTAGGACAAATCCGGGGAAATCTGGATGGATGGCAGCCCTGCCCAGATGGAATGGATAAAACCCCACCGCGCAGGTTCAAGGTCTTTCGTTTTTCCTGACGTCAACTGTTAAGATTTGTCGTATATCGCATCTCGCTACACTCTGTGACGTCACTTGGTTTAATCAGCTTAAACGGCTTCATGCATACCCTTAACCCTGCACATTAGGTATATGCCTCGTGTACACCAAGGTCTAAAACTTAGTATTCTACACTATATGATGCTTCCACTTTGTTTTTCAAAATCTCGACAGACCTTTTTTTAGTACTTTTTTTTGTTCCACTAGTAGTAGGGGAGCCCAAGAGGGGATTTTTGTATTTACTCCAGCGCGGCAGATTAATATAAAGGGGGATTCTTTGGACCCTGTAGAGCACCTTCACCATATATGAGCCCTGAGTAACGTAGAGTGAAGTAATTGAGCTAATTGATTTGAGCGAGACCCAAAGGAGTTGGAGAGTTACAAACTTAAAAAACTCCAAATCTTTTAGGTCTCGCTCAAATCGTCACGTTATTTAAATGTACACTTTTGCCGTACGTACCTTAATCTGACGCGTTCGCGTATTTCTGATCTGATCTGATCTGCTGTCCTAAACAGACCCACCAATATACAGGGCTCATAAATGGTGAAGGTGCTCTACAGGCTCCAAAGATTCCCTCTTTATATTAATCTGCCGCGCTGGAGTAAATCCAAAAATCCCCTCTTGGGCTCCCCTACTAGCAAATAAGTGATGATGCAGCGTAAGGTGGTAGCGTGGTAATCTGTTAGGGGCGTGGCAGGTGTGGGTATAGTAATCAGATACTACTAAACGGTGCTTGAGAATATGATGTACAAGTCTCAGGAGTGCAGGTTTCCTCACGAAGTTTTCTTTCATAAAGCCACCGAAAAGTTGCTGGTCCTGGGACCGAACCCAGGTCATCCGAATGGGAAATCGGGATTACAGACCACTAGGCTATAAACACTTTTTAGCTATAATAAATTTATTTTATTCTTTACTAGCTGATGCCCGCGACTTCGTCCGCGTGGAATAAGTTTTTTTTGATTCCCTCGGGAACTCCTCAATTTTCCGGGATAAAAAGTAGCCTATGTCACTCTCCAGGTCCTTAACTATACCCATGCCAAAAATCACGTCGATCCGTTGCTCCGTTGCAGCGTGATTGAAGGACAAACCAACAAACCAACAAACCAACAAACCAACAAACCAACAAACCAACAAACAAACTGACTTTCGCATTTATAATATTAGTATGACTAGCGCTACTACTTTCCGCGACGTGTTTTTTTAATTCCCGCGGTATCTCCTAAATTTTCCGCGATTAAAAGTAGCCTATGTCAATCTCCAGGTCCTCAACTATACCCATGCTAAAATTCACGTCGATCCATTGCTCCGTTGCGGCGTGATTGAAAGACAAACCAACAAACAAACACACTTTCGCATTTATAATAGGTAATGTATCATACATACAAAATAGAATATTACTCAGCGTTATTACATTTGGATGGTGAATCGCGTAAGATGTCGGGGCTACTGCCCCATATTGCCATATTAAAGCCATATTGTTTCAGTATTATTTCGTGTTTTAGAACTATAATCCTTATTTTAGGAACGTCAAGGTATGTAACATCAAACTGTCATTATGAGTAATATCGCTAAAGAATTGCTTTATGCGTTAGCAGTATTGGCCCTGAAGACGCTAACGAATTACTTGGCTGAATGGGTGTTGGGTTGTGAACTGTACCTACTCTGAAATATAATAATGTGCTCTAGTTAATGTGTGTATAGTACGTTACCGTAACATTGTAAAAACCGTTAGATTGTAATCTAACTAGCGAAATTGTAAACTGTCGACAAATTGTGAACCGTTCAATGTTCTGAGTTTCAATTTTTGACATATTCATTGTATTTACGTTTTCTTGTCTCTTTCTTGTAGGTTAGGTTAGGGTTCGACATAAATAATCACTTAGGTTTTATCGGGTTAATATACATAACGGATTACAATCTACCGAAAAATAATGCGTTAAATTATAATCTTGAACTTAAATGTTACATGTGCAACTTTTTAGTCAAACTCACTGTTTGACATTGACATCTCTATCAATTCTCAGAAAGTTTGCTATAAAATGATAGGGTTTCACAGAAAGGAGACAATTTTTTTTTGTATGGGGAATGGGCCCACCTCAAATTGTCGCGTTTATTAGTGAAACTTGTGGTGATGGGTTCCTAATGATCTCTGTAATAGAATGGTAAATGGTAATATTGCTCATGCTTATTGTTAATGAATTACAACTAAGTACATATTTTGACTTGCATCCCCTCTCCCAAGGGAACAGTACTGAATTTCAGGACAAAAAGTATCCTATGTCCTACCTCGTAGTATGACCTCAAATCATGCTAAGTTTCGTTTAAATTCATTCAGTAGTTTCGGCGTGATGCGCGGCCAAGACACAGACAGACAGACAGACAAAAATTAAAAAAATACAGTTTTGACTTCAGTATCGATTAATGAGTGCCCGCCAAAAAAAAATTCAAACTATCTTCAGAATTGGACTTACAGTTTTATTATAAGTAATAGATAAATATTTATATATTATATATATAAAAATTATAAGTAATAGATACAGTTTTATTATAAATAATAGGTAAACCCATCGGTCCCAGAACAGACTCCGAATATAGCTATCATGGCAGTTCTTTATTCATTGACCATACCTGAATTTAAAAAAATGTGAAAAGTGGGTATAGATTGTGTAAATGTTGCTAAAAGTCACCAGAATATTTTTTTGCCGTTGAATTAAAACATTGAATTAAACTCCCTAAAAAACTTGCTAGATTAGCGACAAAGTCGCTAAAGTGGCAACACTGGTAACTGAACATGACAACAACTGAAACAAGGGCTGACCGTAATAGCGCAGTAGTCTTGGCGAATCCGGCAAGCGAGGTCCGACTTATCAACCAATCGCGAACAATCATGCCGACTGACCAACCAATCACGTGTACCTATGCACATCCAACCAATAGCGTCACCGTTAGACTTTCGTGCCGCTAGTTGTAATATGAACTAATAAAAATCAAAACATCACCTCTTTTTGATGATTTCATTATTCCGGTTAGATTTTTATATAATATTACTCCGTTTACTATGATAAATCGGTTACTTTTTTTCAAGTATGATTTGATTAGTAAACGCTATCAAATCTAGTGGGCCCAAAAAAAATTATCTCCTTTGGCAACCGTAGGTAGTTACAATGGGTGATAGGGTTGTCGGAGAGTCCTTTTCTCAATACTTGGTGGATGGATGTATGTACTGTACTATGCATGGATGGATGTTTGTTACTCAATCACGCCAAAACGGCAGAACGGATCTGGATCAAATATGGCACAGAGATAGATTGTACTAGCTACTTTGAATCCCGGAAAATTAGAGTTCCCGCGGGAACCAAAAAACCTCGATTCACGCGGACGAAGTCGCAGGCATCAGCTGTTTGTATAATAAAAACAAATAGGCGTTGCGTCTCCTTTGTGGTTTTTAAAATATTCTTATATTATCAATAACGCAATGTTGATAATATACGAAGTATTCTATCTCACTCCCGCGTGTCTCTTGATCTTAGGAAGAAAAATAAAAATAACATCAGGCGACTAAAAAGACAATAATTGGTATTAAAAAAGACACAATCAGGAAGAATTTCGAAGAAAAAAATTTAATAACAAAGGAAAAATATCAATAAATGACGACGTATGATATGAATGAATGGAAATGTACACTTTGTTGTTCACAAAAAAAAGAAACTTATTTTTATATAAACATTACCTGATGCCCTTGACTTCTTCCGCGTGGTTTGTTTTGAATCCCGCGGGAACTCCTTAATTTTTCCTTAAATCACTCTCCAGGTCCTCTACTACGAGAAGCATGCTAAACATCACGTCGATCCGTTGCTTTGTTGCGGCGTGATATAGAGACAAACCGACAAACCAATAAACCAACAAACAAACACACTTTCGCATTTATGATATTAGTATGTTAGTATGATTAAACTAAACGAATAAAATATAATCGCTATGAATGCGCTTTTATACACGTATGAAAAAAAAATATCTTATAAAAAACTAGCGGATGCCCGCGACTTCGTTCACGTTAGTATTTTTAATTCCCACGGGAAATCCTTAATTTTTCAGTATAAAAAATAGCCTAAGTCATTCTTCAGGTCCTCAAATAGTTGGGAACGTGATTTTTTGCAGACCCGTGCAAAAAATCACGTTCCCAACTATCGTCGATCCGTTGCTCTGTTGCGACGTGATTGAAGGACAACTTGGTTGGGTTATGTTAGGTTTAGATAGATAGATAAATACTTTATTGCACACATGAGAGAAAAATACAAAGTAAAGTTAACTTATTGCTTACTAATCCATCTCTACCAGGCAACCTTTGATGAGAGGATAGAACAAGATGTGTAGGGTAGTGTGGCACAATAGAATACACGTTATTATTACTAGGTGAGCAAATAATATAAAGCATACTAGGTTTAGGTTAGGTTCCCGAACAAATAAAAAGTTGTCCACGTGTATTTCTATTATACTAGTAGTTCGCCCCGAACTAAGACCTCGCGGCGCCATCTATTGACATAAATGTGAAGTTCTGTTAAAAATACTGAAGCTCATTAAAAATTAAATAATTCCGTTTCCTTACAATATTTATCTAATTTTAGTATTTGTTGTTCAAATACAGGATATAATTGAAATAATTGATCAAGTTTCAGGCTCATCCTTTCAGAAAATTTAGAGTTCTGAGGTCATCTTTGGACGTTAGAAAATCACCACTTTGAAAGCCCCCCATTTCGTCAATTTTGGGGGAAAAATTAAAAAAAAAAAATTTTTGGACTTTATTCTTAATTATCTTTAAAATGATATAGTTGATAATGATAAAGTTACATAGGGTTGCGGTATATCATTTTAAAGATAATTAGGAATAGAGTCCAAAAATATTTTTTTTTTAATTTTTCCCCCAAAATTGACGAAATGGCTGGCGAAATGACTTTATACCAATCAATTTTATAAATGCGAAAGTTTGGATGGATGGACGGATGGATATTTATGTTTGATACTCAATCACGCCAGAACGGCTGAACGGTTCTGGATGAAATTTGGCACAAAGATAGATTATAGTCTGGAATAACACATAAGTAGGCTACTTTTTATCCCGGAAAATTGAAAAGTTCCCTTAGGAACAAAAATACCTCAATCCACGAGGGTGATACTAAAACGATATGTCGCCGGTTCGGATAAGTTTGTGGGACGATACTTGTAACTTGAAGTAGATAAAAAACAAGCCTCTACCACCGATTCGGAAAATAGTTCCTGCCGAGTTCACGCGGACTTTGCGCGTGTGGAGACGCCGCGTGACTTTTCCCCTCTGCTCCCCCTCTGCTCCCCCTCTGCTCCCCCTCTCCCCGAGCCGCACGTGCGTCTGCCGATCGGTACTTTAGTTCTCCATATAACAAGATGAGAGACCTTTTCAGACTATTGCTATAATATCTATGCTACAGATAGTTCAACGAAATAGCAACAATATTGATGCTTTACATCGTACATCATCATGTGACGACCTCCGTGGCGCAGTGTTGAGCGCTGTTGTCTTAACGTGCGGAGGTCCCAGGTTCGATCCCCGGTAGGGCCAATTTGGGAATTTATAATTTCTGAATTTTCCCTAGTCTGGCGTGGGAGGCCTCGGCCGTGGCTAGTTAGGTACCACCCTACCGGCAAAGACGTGCCGCCAAGCGATTTAGCGTTACGGTACGATGAAGTGTACAAACTGAATAATAATAATAATAATCTTTATTTGTTCCAAAATAAATAGTAAGTACAAAGTTTCTTAAATTACCCTAGACCCCCAAACTAGGATGGCCCGTATCTTGGGGCTCAGTCTCTTCCCAGTAATTGTGCAATATATAATATAATATACTATAAACACGAACTGAAGAATGGTAACTAACATAATTATATGAATTTACAAAATAGCAAACAACTAATCCTAAGTGAATGTGTGTGTGTGTGTGTGTGTGTGTGTGTGTGTGTGTGTGTGTGTGGAATTTTTGTAAGAACGTACACTCTAAGCGTATAAGCTTTTTATTAGTTTTTCAGTGGCTTCGTAATTAAGGTTATTCAACATGTGAAAAAGTTTATTTCTAAGTCCATATCTATTAGAACGTACAATTTTGAGCTTATTATTAATATTTTTATATAGAAATGGTCCCAGGTAGTTAAATTGGCGCTGTGCAAATGCACTGAATGTTCGGGGAATATGTATGACATCTGGTCGACGTCGGGATTGTCTGTTGGATGAACCGGTGGTACCTTGTTACACATCTTTCTGTATACAGCTGCCGTACTGTGAGTAATTTAGCGTCTTGATATAGTGTCTCTGTGGGGAATCCACGAGGCCTGCCTAGCATGACTTTTATGATTGCCCTTTGGGCAATCATAAAAAATTTGCCCTTAGATCAAAAGGGATTGGCATAGGGCTTTGTAAACCTGTGATATTAATTTTTTACTAGCAAAGTCACGGAGGTTTCTAAACACCGGGATCAGCCTTCTGACTCTATTAGCAAGAGTTGTGATGTGGGGGTGCCAGTTCAGGTTTTCATCAATGACAACTCCCAAATACTTCATGCTTGACTCTTTATCAACTCTTTATCACTTCGCAGGAACAGGCATTCGGTGGGGTTTCTGATGTGTTGCATGGGTACGTGTGCAGCTTAAGTGTAAAGTCAGAGGGTGGTTGGGTGGCTCGTGAGATACTGAAGCAAATATACTTAGTTTTTAGGGCATTTATAGTAAGTAGATTATTTTCTAGCGTTTTAGTGATCCTGCTTAGTCCTTTTTCAGCTGTCCCACGTTTTCCCATGAAATATTATGGCAGTGTCATCGACGCGAACAGTTGGGCATCTTCTAAAGCCGTATGACAAATTTCATTTGCATACACCAAGAAGAGTGTTGGTCCGAGCGTGCTTCCTTGGGTTATACCATGTGTGACATTTTGGGAATTGCTATTATGGTCTGAGACTTTAACTTTTTGGCTCCTGTCATTGAGGTAGTCATTGAACCAGGCAAGTGGTGTTCCTCGTATTCCAAGACCTTCCATTTTTCGGATAAGAAGAGGTATGGACACTGCATCGAATGCCTTTTTGAGGTCAAGGAATACCCCTAGGCATTTATTTCTCTGGTCCAAATGCTTAGTGATTGTACTGGATAAGGCGATTACAGCATCTTCCGTAGACATTTTCGAACGCCGAAATCTACGCCGACGGTTCAAGATAGCTTACAAGTCTGGAGTTGACCACCTTTTCCAATACCTTACTAAGGGCTCTTAAAAGCGAGATTGGCCTATAGTTTGAAACAGACAATTTATCTCCACTTTTGTAGATTGCCTGTTTGAATAATGTAGGAAAGGTACCAGTTGCCAGGCTGAGGTTGTAATGATTTCACTTGGATCTGTGGGATTCAGCATCATCGAATTCCCATTATAGGCTTGAGTCTTCTGTAGTGACGTTAATTGTTCTTCTGATTTGTTAGTTTTCCTTAATATTTCGTCAGCAAGTGAGCTTCCTACGTTAATGAAGTAGTTGTTAACTGTTTCTAAGGACTCTGTTGGGTTGGACGCGAGACAATAATTCGTTAGCCAATGATTTTTGCGGAGTTAAATGACATTTCTTTTAGAATATCCCAGGTGTCCTTTTTCTTGCCAATTTGTTGTTGTAGTTTATTTTGATAATAATTAATTTTTAAGTTTTTGGTTATTTTTTTACATACATTTCTGTAATTTAAGTATTTTGTTTTTAGTTCCGCGCTCTCAGGAAATTTTTTAGAAATTGCATGGAGACGATCCCGCTTTTTGATGCATTTAATAATACCATAAGTGATCCAGGGTGTAAGTGGCCTTTTTCTACGCGAAACTATAATGGTATCAGTATACTTAAGTATTACATCTTGTAGTATGATAGTAATCACTTGAGCTGCTTTGTTGGTGTCAGTAATTGATAGAAAATCTGACCAATAATATTCCCCTAAATATTTCTTAATTCCTGAATAGGGGTATGGGTTTAATATAACTGCCATGCCCCTAACAGGTTAGCCCGCTACTATCTTAGACTGCATTATCACTTACCATCAGGTGAGATCGCAGTCAAGGGCTAACTTGTAGTGGATTGTAATTTATTATATAAATAGATTTACTACCGTAAATTTTACATACATCCATATTAATGTGTCTGTCTGTCTGTCTGTCTGATACGCTTTCACGGCCCATCTTTTCAGCCGATTGTGACGTAATTTGGTATAGCGGTAGGTTACATCCCGGGGAAGGACATATACTACTCTTCATTTACCCGGAAAATTAAGGAGTTTACCCCAGGAATACAAAAATAATCCACACGCTGACGAAGTCGAGGGCATGATCTAGTTATTTTTATAAAGTCGTGTGTTTTGTTGCCGTTATTAAGTATATACTTTTCTATTTAATATTCCTACATTGAAGGGTGTACAGTAAAGTGCTAAAGTGAGGCAATATAGCATTATTGCCCACAGAACAAAAGAAGCTTAGTAATAAGCAGATTCCTTTTTCTGCGATATTGCCCGCAACGGGAGAAGAGAATACTAATTAAGTATAGACTATAGGTAGGCATTAAAATAAAAAAATGTGTGTGTGTGCAATTCACACACGGCAAAAGTGAAACTTCAGAAATGTAGCCTACGAAATAATGTGATAAACATAACTTACAACCGTCTACATAATTTAAAATAACACAGAAAAATTCACTACCGTTTTCACGTAAACGGTACCAAAATACTCGTTTTAAAAGTTTTTTAGTGAGGGTCTACGACGTAGACCCGCTTCGTAGGGAGAGTGTACGTGCGTTTCTCCAGGGTTTTGCGCGAGCCACAAAACAGAATAGTGGTTTTGACGCCGCCATCTTTTTGCACTTACTATCGATTATAATATGATTTATATTAAAAATCCTTTGCCCAGTGTGCTTAGCATGCGCACAACGAGATTATCTCGCGACGAGAGAGAGAGATGATGTCGCGGCCGGCAAATTTTTCATTTACCCTAATACGCACAAAATGCGGTTTATTACAAGAAAAAAATAGTCGACATGTAAAGGTTCGTAGAGAAAAATACCACAGATAAGAAATATTACTTTTATCTCTACTTTCGACGTAACGAGAAAAGTAACCATGTAAGCTTCGATAGACAGAGAGAGATAACGGGTAGACATAATTTTACTCGTACTGCGCATGCTAGCCATACAGGTCTCTTTTTGACATTGAAATCCCGTGCGCATTTACTCATAATTTAACTGCTCGTCTTCCAAAAGACGTAAAATCTGTTCTTTATGGGTTGGATTACTGTTTTAGTACGGATTAAAGCAAAAAATTACGTCGAATATTGACGACGACGTCATTTTATCCAAGTTCTATCCTAAACACGCATTTTAACATTTGATTGAGAGTTGGTGATAAATTAATATCTATGTATTTTTTATAAATACATAATACAACATCAAGAGTACGACAATGTGGTTCAAATCAAAAAGTCGCTAATGCAATCTTATATTTACTTCCTTATGATTACATCGCATAATAATTAGCAGCAATAACTAGCGAGTGTTTCTTGCAATAATAGGTATACTTATGCATAATAACCGTCTTTTTTCCTAGTGTTTTTTAATCTAAGCAGGTTTTAGATCTGGAATTTCATGATCCTTCAAATTATCTTGTGATTTGAATCAATTGATTCAAACTTGCGATCCTTTGACATAGATTCCATCATCGAAATAATTGTTTAGATAGCCATAGTATATCAAAAATTTAACCTAATCTACTGTCGATGCTGGTTCTTACAAGCAGTAACTGTTATAGGCTGGACAAGCATCGCGAGGATTCGCCATTTTTTTCTAAATCGCGTAGCTTAAATAATATTTACGACCAATTATCTCCATAGTATGACATTTCATACTATGGAGGCAATTGGACTTAAATAATTTGGCAAATACGATATTGAAAAAATACAAATCTTATATTAATCTTTTAAAATCCCTTTCCAAAATTCCAAATTATTAAAATTTTTAGCAAAATGTTTCTAAAATTATCATAAACATTGATTAGTTGCCAGTCTAAGCTACTGCTAGTGACATCAAGTAGTGAGTAGTAACACATTATGGTTGTCAAATAGCTCAGGCTACATGTGCAAGCTATGTATGGGAACTATATAAATATAATAGGGTAGATTCACTTGACGATTCAAAAGTACTTATAAAAGTTTATTTTTATTAAATAAAGTATATTTTTCGCACAAGTGGGAGTGGGGAAAAAGTGGACATCAGTTGTGCCTAAAATCAAAAATACGTTATTTATTTAGGGGTTAATTTCTATTTATTCCATACACTACTAGTTTACATGACTATCACCGGTTCTTGCACAACAGCAAGGTATATTTCGAAAACTATTTGTCCTATCAAAATAATATTTTATAGGTAAATTAATAATCTTTGTATTAAGTCCTGACAACTTTTTTCCTAGCTGTAATACTTTTTCTTGAAATTACAAAAAACATTTACGGATTTTACAAAGGTTTAGTTTTTTATTCCAGTTAGGCAGCTATATTTCCGAAACTATTAGTTCTATCAAAATAGACTAAAAACTATTTTTAAGATAATTTAATGAAGTTCATTTTTGTTGTTGATGTTTTTTTCCTAGTTCTAATATTTTCTGTGAAAATTCAAAAATATATCCACGGCTGTTGAAAAAAAAACTTGGAATATAGGCTGCCATATTTCTCGAACTATTGGTCCTATCTAAATTCACCATAAGACTTTTTTGTAGGTAATTTAATGAAATTTTCATGGTTACCATGGCATGGCAGGTATATTTTCGAAATTATTATTGCTATTAAAATAGGTATTCTTACAGTAGCCTCGCAATATATTTATAGTAATTTAATCTTCGTAAAACAGCACATTCATAATTACAAAAAAATATGCGATCTGCATGACAGGCAAACTAGAGGCCGCCATAAGCTCGTGACTCCATCGCTCCGCCTCAAGAAGGTACGAAGGTCGTTTGTGGGAATGAGCATTCTATTTTATAACAAAATTCCACAACCTATCTTAAACTTGCCTTTACACAAGTTTAAGAAGTCCATTAAAATTATGCTCCTGAAAAAGGCTTATTATACTGTTGAAGATTACGTAAATGACAAAGGAGCATGGATTTGACTCGCTCCAGCAATGCTAAGGACAGCTGTTACTTATGTATTTTACAAATTAATGAAATTGTAAATTATTATTTTTTCAAAAGAGCAACCGCCGAGTTTCTTGCTGGTTCTTCTCGGTAGGAATGGCATTCCGAACCAGTGGTAGATTCACTTGACGATTCAAAAGTACTTGTAAAAGTTTATTTGAATAAAAATCATTTTGAATTTGAATTTTGAATTTGAATTTGAGTAAATTGATAGAAATAAGTATGTAACTATGCAATCATTTCTACAATATTTATTTAGTAAAAATTCTAACAAATACTACTCTCTGACATAATTAACTGTGCGTGTGGCAAAATTCGGAACTGACAGAGTCGACTCTGTGTTGATTCTAAAGCATTGATTTTTATGTAGACAGTGGCGCCTCCGCCTCTCGCACAGTTAAATGTGTCGAAATATAAATTATTTAATTACTATAAGATATCGACTTTTATAACTTTTTATAAATGTAATGTTTAAAATAATATTTGCCCGTGCGATTTCCTTTTTTAATTTTATCGATTTATAATTTAGTGTGAAATATTATCTTCACCTTCAACAGTACTTTTTCATTTTGTGATCGACCAAAATACTTTTTGGGATGCTATGCGATTGATGATTTTTATGAAATATTTTATATCGCAATTTTTTTATAAAGTTCAATAAGAGTCAATGCACACAGATCGTTACGCGCAGTCAACTTTTAGTGATATATATGTAATTTTGAAAAAATATTATAAGTTATATTATTAATACACCGCATCGCATGTGTGAAAGGAAAAGCAATCAGCAGCCTCTAAGTTTTTGCCTGTATTAATGGAAAAAACCTCATAATTTGATTAAAAAATTTGGCATTTCGTGTGACAAAAAATTATATTGAATGATTCAAAAACTAAGAATTCCGATTAATTATTACATATTAAATTGGGTGAAAGATGCGCCCGAAATATGTATGCCATAATAAAAAGGCTGGATAATGTCACAAAATCACAAATTAGGACTTTCAATTTTAAGTAAGGAGTTTGTGTTTATTTAAAGGATCCCCAAATGTTTTTTTATATACACTCACACATTCCTCACGTAAACATTATTAAGACCTTTTTTACCTTTATTGCCATGCGATGAAAAAGGTAATGCATTGCAGCGTAGCTTTAAGTGTGCATTGGCCCTTAAATCGCATTTTCCCTGTGTATGTGAGCGCATTCGACAACTGTTCCTTCTAGTCTTTTATCCCACGCTTTTGTTACTGTGCTTATCTCAATAGTCCATGAACGTAGACTATCAAAAGTCCCTCATGTATTTACTGAAGCTCTTACCTGTCCCTAGTTTTAGACCAGAAAAGATTGAGACCCAACCAAGGTGCAAATTGTTTCTATATTATTAATTAAGATGGTTTTCTTAATCCAGAACTTTATAATTTAATTTTAATAGAACCAAACAAATTTTTAACTTTCCCAAAATCTTTTTACAAGAAAATTTAAAAAAATGCAAGAAACTTTTTCATAATCAAAACTTTTAAAAATAATCGTAAAGAATCCAAAAAAGGTAGGTTTTCTGTCAATTTCTCCAGAATCGTCGCTACGACAGAAGGATAAATATCTGGATAATTTTCTGGTCCATCAGTAATTCAACACTCTTTTTTATACCTCTTGTCTATCAAACCCCTTAGGCAAGGTAGTTTGAGAGCAAAGCTCCTTGAGATGAATTTATACCAAGCGTTGTTCAGTATTAAGCTCATTGAAGTATTATGAGCAAAAAGGGGAGACGCTATTTTCTATATTGATCACTACTTAAGTTCATGGCGTTTTTTAATCTCATAATTACTTCTGTTTCTATGATAAACATGATATACCCTACCTAATTGAGTCAAGAAAATTCTCAACAATTAATTGACCATTAAAAACTTTAGATGTGTGTTGAATTCCGTTAATTTGCATCTTAGTCGCAGTTCTAGCTATCAAACTGCTAAGGCGTCGCGATTTGGTCATGACGTCAGATTTACTAGTAATATTTTTAACAACGTTTAAGCCAAGTTGTTCTCATGAGATACTGTGAACGGCCGTCGCGACGCAAAGCGTTTTTTTAACTAAAGTCTAAAGGTGCATTTTGTATCATAGTGTCGAGAAACAGATATTTATCTGAAAAGGTTGCCACGGCCAACCTGTTCGCACCAACAACCCTTGCGTCATTGGCGCTTTCGGCAGACCGACCACAATGCGGCAACGCTTTGGCCGCGCATCACAATTATTCTGACTCTTATCGCTATGATCCGAAGTGCACCGCCTCCCTCCCTTGGCACAGTAACAAGAACAGGGAATGGGGTAAGAGGCTTGCTGTTGTCGGGCGAGGGCTCGAAGTGACCGGGCTGACGCCCTCCTTGTTGCAGGCAAGTCGGTGAACACTAAGGATGCGCTCGAAGACAAGAAAGATGACAACGAGCTGTGGGAGGCGCAGGCCGCCTTCCTCGGCCCCAACCTCTGGGACAAGACGCTGCCGTACGACCCAGATCTCAAGGTACAAGAAGTCAGTAATCGCTACTTTGCTACCTATTGCGTGTTGAGTGTCGTGTGTGTTGTCTCCGACCGGCTTCTTGACTGAGCCTCGAGTGAGAATGAGGTCGGTAAAGCACGTTAAACTTTACTAAGACTTATGACAGTGTTAAAACGAGACAGATTTCTGTTTTAATTTAATACTGTCAGATGTCAAAGCCAAGTCAAAATATGCTCCATACATCAAAGTCAAAGTTCTGTACCCTTATTTGTATTTTACTTGTAGATAGTAATGGAGTTGCTGAAAATCTACAATTCTGCATCAAATATTTATATTTATGACAACCCCTTTCTAATTTAACAGATTAACTTGGTGTTTTCTCATTTTATGTCAAGTTGTGTCCAGTGTCCTTTATTATTCTTAAAATTAATCTCAAGTATTTGGTACCTATTACTCGGTGACCCAGCGATTAAATCATAATCGCCATTCATTGCTATAATAATTAGAGATGTCAAAGACACATAGTCATACAAGAACTGTCAAGTTGGCCTCCATAAGATTCAATACTTAGCAAAGATTTCGATGGAATAAAGAGTCAAATTATAATTTATAGAAGTCCTAATTCTTGAGTTGAATCCATAAAATATGTGTATGGAAACCCGCGACCTTCTTAACCCATTAAGGATGCTTCCATACACAATATTTTTGATTAGCTCTAGGAGATTACACTCGAGGCTCAGTTACTCGCACTAGGTAATAGAGTTGCTTCCTGCTCTCCCAAACCGCCACATCCCTCCCTTTCCTTATCTATGTTGTGATATTTACTATTTAAGATGTATTTGCCATTGTTTTATTTATATATGTTATATTTTAATTTTGTTATTGATAGTTAATTACTTGTTGATGCTTGCGAATTGCTCGCGAACTGTGTGTCATTAGCAGATGCGAAATGTTTATACCATCCGTTTCTGATGACGTGACGTTATAATATGATGTTCCCTTCAGACCTCGTGATGTGATGTTTTGGTGGCTAGGATGCGTCGCTGGCGCGCCTCGAGTGCCAAGCGCGGCGTGTGACGTGCTGATTCCTGTTTTCAGTACGTGGACTTAGACGAGTTCCTGTCGGAGAATGGCATGCCCGGCGAGGGTCTGGGCGGCACGCACCTGGGCGGTTCGGCGTTCGGAGCGGGCGCCGGCCTCGCTCTGGGCCTGCAGACGCCGGTCACCAAGCGCGAGCGCTCGCCCTCACCCTCGGATTGCATGAGCCCCGACACCATCAACCCCCCGCTTTCGCCCGCCGACTCCAGTATGTACCTCATTATTTTATTCATACCCAGCGTTCTATATACTCTTGTATTTATGTGAAAACTTTTTTTCTTTCTGTCTATATTCTTACTTGACAGCGTAGTATCCTCTCAGCTTACTAGCTCTTGGCACTGTGTAACTTTTATGTTAAAACCATTTTTCCTCTTAGTTGAGTAGTTGAAGTTTCTTAGTGTCTCTTCTTCTTCTTCCTTTTTTTTAACAATCTTATCATAGGTAAGAAAAATGGTTGAAATTTACAAAATGAGTTTTACAAATTACGAGTATAGCGACTATATCAATAGACTCAAAAAATTCATTCATAATATGGGAAATCATTAATTGATTTTAAAAATACAGAATCATCTGTACAGCAGTCCACTTCGTCTGCCTCATGGTTGAGGGTGGAGCCTACTGATATAAATCCATTGTAATAGTAGAAGTTTTCTATTATTAGGTAGGAGAAGTTTTATATTATTTCTATTGATTCCCAAGGGTATTCCAAAAACATCTCAAATAAACAAAGCGTAAGTGGTGGGTTCCCTGTTCCCAGCCTTTTGACTTATCAGAGGTTACTTTATTTACCGGAAGATACGAGTTTACAGGGGTGAAATAACGCCAACTTCTGGGCTATTGCTGAGGATTTCTTGTCAGAAAAATACAAAACGTAATTATGACCCGACCCAGGAATCGATCCCAGGACCCTTTCATCCGGAATCTTTCAGCTTTCCAGCGCTGTAGAAATCTGTCGGTCCTGTGCGTGTATTTTCCTCGGATGTGTTGATGACGATGATGCCTGATTCACAACCTCTTGAATTCCAGCATTCTCAATGGCGTCGTCGGGCCGTGACTTCGATCCCCGAACGAGGGCCTTCTCCGACGAGGAACTGAAACCACAGCCGATGATCAAGAAGTCCCGGAAACAGGTAAATGAAGTTAGTGCGCTGATCATTCCTAGCGGCATGCTGCGACCTGCCTGCGGGGTGCGGTGCGGTGCGGTGCGGCGTCGGTGTCGGCGTCGGCGTCGGCGTCGGCGTCGGCGTCGGCGGCGGCGTCGGCGTCACTCGCACACCAAGCGCTGGGTCACATTGTCGACAGACTGTCTTGTTTTAACCTATAATATCTGAATAGAATTGGTCTTGTTCCCTAAAATTAAGGCATTATCGGTGAAATAGGACATAAGGCCCCGTTCACACGAGCGCTATTTTACGCGGTGCGTTGACGTTTTTTTTTCCTTCCAAAGAGAATATAAAAAGCGCCCTTCGTAAAATAACGCCAGCGCATGAACACATACACATAAGACAACCGCGTTACAATGTAACATGATTTCCATACGACGCGGGCGATCTGCACGTCCCTGTCTTATCCTTAGTGTGTCTTCGTCTTAATATTTTTATTTCAAAACTGGAATGTTCTCTCACTGCATGTGTATTAGCGCGAAAACACATTAATGATAGGGCAGGACAAAACGTCAGCATGCACACTTCTATATGGAGCTGCACAGTCCAGCACAAGACGTCGAAACGTATTTCCGTATTTCATAGGACTCGAGCGTTTCGTGCGGAGGTTTGATCGAGTGCTCTGTATAGTATGGTTTTAGACCTGAAGGAAATCGTTTGGACAAAAAGTTATGAAATATTCATCGTTAATGTGACCTAGCGCTTTACATCATTGACATATACATATACATATACCAGACCTGTATTTATGTTATAAACCCATTCATATAATATTGCTGATACAATTCATTAAATATGAGATTTGAGGTTTGAAAGTTTTTATTTGTTGAGGCTCAGGCAAGAAAACAATGAAATAAACAATAATCAGTAGTTAATCTGAGATATGTAATCGTACATCCTAGGTGTTTTGAATCAGTTAATAGTTAAGTTGGGCAATAGGCGCATATTGGCTACTATTACTTGAGAGTATAATTATTGAGCTAACATACACAATAAAAAAGGAGCTCAAGCTACAAAAACAGCTAAAAATGGTTCCGTTCAGACGTTTGAACCACCCCGAGGCGCCTCAATGGTACCTATAGCTAAATAATGCAGCCAATGGGCGTCCAGCCTAAGACGTAGCGTCGCGACGAATCAGTTATTTTATTCATCACACTTGTCAAATTATATTTTCAATCTTTAAATTATTTATATATATTTTTTTTAATTTTGACCTCATAAGTTTGATTCCATTAACTACTTTTTTCTTTTGGCACGACTTTATTTTAACTGGGATCTAATTTCGGAAGAATGTTACGTTCAAACGTCACTTCCGCCGAAAATGGCCACGCCAAACTGAATTGCTGTTTTGCAGTTGCCATCTTGTATCGAAGCAGTATTAAGTATTTAGGGCCTGTAAAAATAGAAATTCATAGAAAATGATTACTTACAGTGCTGTTTTGAAGCTTGTTTTTTGCTTGTTTTCAATTAATCGTGTTTTACTTAACACAATTACAGTTGATAATATTTCTTTTTTTGGACCCTGAATCGGGTCAGTTACAATATTCTATTGTGATTTTTCAAATAACTAAATGAAATAAACGTAGAGTCATTTGATCAAATCAATAGAGAAAAACAGTATTTTTCTACATTTCCAAATAGGTACATATTATAATAAAACAACAACACATTCCGTTCTTACATACACACAGCATGACACATGCTTATCTAACGCTTTTTTAATGTAGTACTAAACATTTTACTATTGTAATTAATAATTAATTAATCGTATTATCCGTATCAGTACTAACTTAGACTAAGAAGGAAATTTTATACAAATATTTCACTTCCTGGAGTGTTATTTTGTATATTTTCCACCGAAGGTAAAGGCAGACCGGTCTCGCGTACACACGTATTTTCGTGCAACATACGAACCATAGACCTAGTATGTTTACTACCACCTGTATTAATTATGGCATGAACTAAGCTTTTTTCATCAGATTTTATGTCCCATACTAAAACAACGGCTTTACCATGAAAATCTTATAAAAGATTTGAACACGAGTTTATTTTAAAACTTACATGTTTCCCAAACAAACCGTCTGAAAGTCAATTTAGTCTTCAGTTAAACTTGTTTAAATTTTTTGTGGTGAGACTGTGTCCAGATTTTAATACGTTGCAAACAAATAATGTCTCGGCCTGTCTTTGCTTCAGTAGACTTGTTATTAGATTAATTTTGGAAATTTATATTATGCACTCTAATACCTTGAATACACCATCAATATTATTATTAGTATTGAATATATTACATGTACAGTCAGGTACAGTTGACGTAAAGAAAAGAGATCTCTGAATGCACAGTGGTTGAGTTATCGATCCATTTGGTAGTCAATATTCCGCCGCTCGTATTGTTAGCTACACAATCTATCGCTTTCTAAACGTAGATTCGATCTTTTTAGCGGCTGAGACAAGACCTGTAAAAGCAGATCTGTGCAGGTACAGTGATGAAGAACGGGTCCTAAAATTGTGACTTATTACTAAATTCTCAGAATCCTCACACACTCTGCTCCAGAGTTATCTGTTTAATTGACATTAACTGAACGTATGCAATAGATTGTAGATATGGTGTAGATGCTAGAATACAGTATTGCGTAGACCGCAATGTAGTATACAATATAATATTATTAAAAAAAGACTTAAGCTTCTTAAAACTGCTCGAGCAGCCTAACGTATGTCGGTGAAAGGAGAATAACAGAAAGCTAAACAGTCAGTCAAGACTGCTGCAAACTGTCCGTGTATGACCACTGTAACGGTAACTTTGCTTTCATTAACTGACGTGCAACTGACTCTAAATTATCATGAAATATTGAAATATGAGAATAATATTGAACAGAAGAATAGCTGGAAAATGGTATTTTAAAAGTTTTCACCAAAGCGAAGTGATCCGCGGGTCCAATTGAGGGCTTGACAGATGTGCGCAAGGCGTAAGTTCTTGCATTTGTGTGAGTTTCAATCCTGCGCGGGATTAATTGTACAGTCTACACTAATGCAAACTGCAAACACACAATTGCATAGCTCATCTTACTCCTCGCGGACTGCACACGATAAGAAAAAGCACTGATGTTAAATTACCGAATCGTAAAGGCGGTTCAAATGAGAATAATAGTATCATAGGGTGACTGCAAAAGTTTAGAAAACAAATAGCAGATTTTCCGAATTCGTTATAGGTACATAAAGACTTTTCATTTTTCGTAGGTAGCACTGTTTTTTTAAACCACTGAGTAGGGGCCGTCCATTATTCACGTAATGATTTTAGCTACTTTTTTCCGACCAACTTTCGAGATTCAGGTGATTAATGGACGATCCGTAAATTGCACCACCTGGGAAAGCTAAAACAGCTATGTCGCGTTTTAGAACCACGTTAAATAGGAGAACTTCCAATATCGGTTATTATTCTCATTTGGGTCGCCGATACGCACCAGACTTGATGGCTGTAACTGGGTGCTGAATCCCCATTTACGTTCAGATTTCAGGCCGACCGAACCCGGAACTGACGCTGATTAACAACGTGAGTGCTAAAACTAAAACACGTAACTCCGTGCCACTGATACTGGATACTGCCGCTATCGCATTCTATGCGACTTCAAAATCCAAATTAAATTGAAAATTGTTGTGCTTATTTCAAAAAATATATTTGTTAACTGTTGGTAGGGCAAAAACAGCTATCATAAATTGTACAATGACTTTTTTATTAAAATAGGTAAGTATCTATCGTTTTTGGGTAACCAATCCAAAAATGAGGATTTCTCCGAGATTTTTGAACCTATTTGCATGATTTGTTCAGTTTCGTTATACTTAAATTTACAATATAATATTATGTACATAAATATTTCATAATTTCATAGAATATGATCAGAATTTATTTAAATGAAACGTATTTTTCTTATTATGATTGTCATAGTTTTTTTTATACAATATTATGAATTAATTTTATGTTCATGACGCATCGCAATATCCTTATCTACTTATATAGGATATGATATGCCCTTCCGGCTTCCATTTTCCCTGCTTCTTTTAATACCTATATAGTACCTTCAAATCGAAAGTGAATAGGCATCTTCTAAGCAAGCGCGCTCCACCTAAGGCTGCATCACCACTTGCAAGCAGGTCTGATTGCAGCCAAAGCGCTAGCAAAAAAATTAAATTAAAAATCTCTGTACCGGTAATGCAACAAAAGATAAATCAATTCTACTTGCATTTCGCTAATGTTTCCGAAATAAAGTCCGGCGCATCCACGATAAAAGCATTTGTGACAGTTAATTTGAATAAAAAATATTTGAATTTAAATAACAGAGGAGGGATCCAATGAGAATATTGGTAAATAGCCAAGCCACAGTATTGTTTTTTCCGCCACGGTACCTAACTTCTCATTTTTTAACTAAGTAACGGGAAAATGGGAAAGCTTCAAGCAACAAACCAATAAACAAAGTGATTTTCGCATTTATAATATTAGTATGATTACTGGGAGGCATTTGAGCGAGTAGCAAAAAAACATCAGCCAATCAGAGGGGATTGCGATCGAGCGCGTCGCTTAGCCGTTTCAGCGAGAAGTCGCTGAAACGCCTAAGCGACGCGCTTTACATGGCACATAGGACGTTGTTACCGCGAACTAACGTTGAAATCATGATACGAGTGAAAACCTAACTCGTCTAAAGCGCCCAAAAAAGTGCTGCGCTTACGCGTTTCTATGATTTTTTTAACCTATATCAATACTCTAAGGCAAACTAGACTATAGTTTATACCACGGCAATCGATCTGGCTATATTTTTATAGTGTCCACCATTAATAGGACTTGTAGAAGTAAGCGCTAGCAAGTCAATATCTGCAAGTTATTCTATTGGAAACTTCTTCCTCAATTTGACGAAGCAGGTTTCAAAGCGGCCTGTGTAGGTAAAAGTATGTTTCTCAGTTCAAACTTTTAGATTACCGCCGCTTCTGGGAAGCGAGACTAAAACTCCCTGTTTTATAAAAAAGACAATAATATATTATAACTTTCATATACATATATTTAAAATATTTTAAGAAGTCTATTTTATAATTTTTTATGTTATATTATATTTCTATGGGCCTAGTTGCCTGCTTTAAACAAATGAAAAGAAACGAATAGATACAATTATTAGTGCATGTAACCTTTAAGTGTGGTTGAAGTAAGCTTCTTTGTCATTGTGATGGTGTATGTGATAGGGAGTATGAAGTATAAAAAAGTATAATAATATACTATTATTGATATGAGCTAGTAAATAGTTCCATAAACTTATCTGACAGCGGTGACACCGTCGCTAGTACATATGAAATATAAAATATTAAAAAAAAACTAAGCAGGCTTAAAAATTAGTTCCAACTTTGGCCACCGGGTCAGATATGTTTGACCGACTGTATGGGTGGAGGTTGTGTTGAGACTTGAGAGTGTGAACGCGGGCTAAACTTTAACGACGTGGTCACAGTTTGTCCCGGATGACCTGAAAGATGACAAGTACTGGGCGCGTCGGCGGAAGAACAATATGGCGGCAAAGAGGTCGAGGGACGCGCGCCGGATGAAAGAGAACCAAATCGCCCTCCGAGCCGGTTACCTTGAGAAAGAGGTGAGTCATTGATAGATAGTTAGCTACACTTCGATGAACCGATAGGCCTTCTGGTCCCAAGCAGTGGGATGCTGGGCGCAGGGTATGCATTACATAGATAGGAACCATTAATATGGATATAGGTACATTGAAATTCACGGAAAAGAAGAAAATGGAGCTATGTTTGGATGTAGGCTTTCTGTTATCATCCACCTATTGCCGGCCCACTTCTAAGCGCGGGTCTCTTCGGATGGCCACCTTCCTTCCTTCCTTCCTTTGCCTTTAAAAGTGATAAGTACCAAAAAATTCTTACTATAATTGGTAAAGATATTACTTAGCATAGATTCCGGAGACGATAACAGACTAATCAAAGAATAAATCGGACGTTGTCATTTTGGTCGTTCAGTCATCGGATATTCAGTTATGTAAATTGTACAACCAGAGCTATTGGCCAATTACTACATAGGTATATTTAATGAAACGAACGTCAATCGAGACGCGTTCATTTTGGGGTCACACTGCCAACGCTTAAAGCCATATATAGTTTTATTATTGTGTACTTTCGTGTTTTAGAATTATAATCCTTATTTTAGCCACGTCAAGGTACGTGACATTAGATACACTGACATTTTGACTAATATTGCTTAGGTACGTAAGTGGCTTTAAGCGTAGGCATACTGCTAACTCAAAGCAACCCGCTACTGGGATATCTTCGAATTTAGTTTTTCAAATAGTCCTCTTTGTGATTGGGCCAACGTTGCCGCCTATCCTTGGCTGTTCGCACCCTATCATGCCAGCCACTCTTTGGACCTATACTCCATTAAAAGTCGAGACGTGCTATCTTTTTTTAAATCTCTTTTTTTACCTTTAAGCGGGCTTTCTTCCACGAACAGGGTGAACTTCAAACGGATTCCGTATAACTAGCAGAGAAAAACTACATACAAACACATACATGTCACCGTAAAATTGTAAAAACCGTTAGATTGCAATCTAACGCTTTTTGTACCGATAGATTGTAAACTGTCGAAAGATTGTGAACCGTTCAATGTCCTGAGTATCAATTTTTGAAATATTCATTGTATTTACGTTTTCTTGTCTTTGTTGTAGGTTAAGCTAGGGTTCGACATAAATGAACTGTTATTATGGTTCTATCGGGTTAATATTACCTAACAGATTACAATTTACCGAAAATAAAGCGTTAAATTATAATGATCTTTTGACAGTTTCCAATCGCGCTGGTTAGATTATAATCTAACGGTTTTTACAAGTTCACGGTGACTTATACAAACAGCTAGCGGAGGCACTGAGCTCGCTTACTAAGGTCAACTGTGAGACCTCTATACTCGGCGTTCCCGGCTGGGCCAACTGTTGGACGTTGAAAGTTCTATATATAGTTCAATTCTGAAAGAACTTCGTAATCGTGATTCAGGCGGCAGCACGTGATTGGCTTAGTACTTTGTTGGGGCTGCGTCGTGTTTACATCATAGACTTAACAGCGCCCTCTATTATCGTATTATCATGTAGTTATGTGCCCCTACAAAACTCCGACTCGGATTTCATACCCATTACTTTTATTATTAATTATGTAGATATCTTTACTGCACACACGTAATGTACAATACAATTGTAAAAATGTAGTAAAAACTACAAAGAAAGGTGCTTAGGCGGTTTTATTGCTGAAGCATCGAGCAATCTTGCAGACAAGACTTTTATTGAAAGGATTTTTTATTTTGTATTAGTAATAACTAGCTGACTTCGTCCGCGTGGTTTTTTGTTTGGGAAAATAAAGGAAAATAAAAGGTTTTTTTTTTTTTTATTAAGTATAAATTATAATAAATAAATTAAATTCTTATAATTTTACAATGTTTAAATAGTTATTCTGCTACTCGGTACGGAGACAAATACAACAAACCAAAAGCTATGCAAATCGGTGCAGCCGTTCCAGAGTTATAAGTGTTCGAACAAACCCGACTTTGTTTTATATATGTGCGTAATATTTCCAGAACATGGGCCTGCGACAAGAGGTGGAGCTGCTGAAGAAGGAAAACCACATCCTGCGGGAGAAGCTGTCCAAGTACGCGGATGTGTAAGCGCCGCTCAGCACAAACACGCCACTCGATATGTACGTTATTCGCTCATTTTCATTACTGTTTGCTGCTAAGAGAGAGAATTAGATACTGCGGTAAAAGCTGTCCAAGTACGCGGATGTGT
Organism: Erebia aethiops; assembly: GCA_923060345.2. NCBI lineage: Eukaryota > Metazoa > Arthropoda > Insecta > Lepidoptera > Nymphalidae > Erebia > Erebia aethiops. The sequence goes on along the minus strand of OV281079.1, from coordinate 74,550 downwards.
AAGCGCCGCTCAGCACAAACACGCCACTCGATATGTACGTTATTCGCTCATTTTCATTACTGTTTGCTGCTAAGAGAGAGAATTAGATACTGCGGTAAAAGCTGTCCAAGTACGCGGATGTGTAAGCGCCGCTCAGCACAAACACGCCACTCGATATGTACGTTATTCGCTCATTTTCATTACTGTTTGCTGCTAAGAGAGAGAATTAGATACTGCGGTAAAAGCTGTCCAAGTACGCGGATGTGTAAGCGCCGCTCAGCACAAACACGCCACTCGATATGTACGTTATTCGCTCATTTTCATTACTGTTTGCTGCTAAGAGAGAGAATTAGATACTGCGGTAAAAGCTGTCCAAGTACGCGGATGTGTAAGCGCCGCTCAGCACAAACACGCCACTCGATATGTACGTTATTCGCTCATTTTCATTACTGTTTGCTGCTAAGAGAGAGAATTAGATACTGCGGTAAAAGCTGTCCAAGTACGCGGATGTGTAAGCGCCGCTCAGCACAAACACGCCACTCGATATGTACGTTATTCGCTCATTTTCATTACTGTTTGCTGCTAAGAGAGAGAATTAGATACTGCGGTAAAAGCTGTCCAAGTACGCGGATGTGTAAGCGCCGCTCAGCACAAACACGCCACTCGATATGTACGTTATTCGCTCATTTTCATTACTGTTTGCTGCTAAGAGAGAGAATTAGATACTGCGGTAAAAGCTGTCCAAGTACGCGGATGTGTAAGCGCCGCTCAGCACAAACACGCCACTCGATATGTACGTTATTCGCTCATTTTCATTACTGTTTGCTGCTAAGAGAGAGAATTAGATACTGCGGTAGAAGCGGACCAAGTACGCGGATGTGTAAGCGCTGTTTCGGAAAAATCACAAAATATCACATGTTTTTTATAACCCTAAAAGATTTATTTCCGTCCGTATTCAAAATGGCCGCCCAATAAAGTCTGAAGCAATAAACTGTTTGAAGAATCCATCATACTGCTCTGATTTTTCTTTAATCCATGTACGTTTTATAATGTGTGTGTGTTTGCTTGCTTGCAGGTCGCGGGCATCACGCGTCGCGTCGCGTTCGTCGCGTCGGGGCACTCCGCTCCAACATCTATTTGTAACGCTTTTCAAATATTCGGTTTGAATGTACTTTACTGACTAATCTTATTGTTAACGTATCGTATAACTCTCGCTCTGAACCCCCACCCCCCACCCCCCACCTCTACATCTTCAATCCCCCTACCCCTTTCTCGTCCTAAACGACTCGATTCGCTAGTACCCCACAGTGACGCAAATCACACGTGTAGTTTATAGTAACGCTGAGCACCCGCAGTGCGCGAGCCGTAGGGGCGACACGGCGAATCGACTGGTTTACTCGATCCTTCCTAAGTTATTATTTGTTTGTTACGATAGGATTTATCGATGTGCAGTTACCGTAAGTTATCTACTTTAGTTTAATAGGTGAATCTTTACCAAAGTTCCGCTCGAACACTGATCTACCGTCGTATCTAATTCCTTCTTCGGACTCGGTTCGACAATCTACAGGGTTAGTCAACGACGTACGGACCAAATTTTACGAAGTCGTTATGTTTCGCGTCGGGGTGCCGAGCGCGAGCGGTTCCGCGTCCGCGTCGTTCCGCTTCGGAGCGGCCGCGCGGTGTAGACTGTAGTTAGTTGTTGAATATTGATACGTTACCGGCACAGGTCGCGCCATGGTGCGCATTGCTCAAGGCTCGCGCACGCCGCAGGCTCGTTGTACATAGACCGTAGACCGTAGACCGTAGACCGTAGTGTAGGCGGCCCGGACAGCGCGCGCTCCGTCCCCGCCACCGGCGTCCGGGCGCGCCGCTCGCTCCGCAGACCCACCAGGAGCGGCGCGGGGCGGCCGGCCCGCCGACCCGCCGGCCGCCCGCCCCGCGCGCGCTTCCACGTTTCCGTAGTGAGCGAACACTAGTTTCGTTTCAAATTTACTTAGTGAATAGTTTAAGTAGTCCGTAGTTTCCGTAGCGTAGTCGTTATTAGTATATTTTTGTTATGGCTGTAGTTGTTAACGTTTTTAAATGTTTATATTTTGTTTAGTTGTGTAGACTCGGTAGGCCGGCGCGCGTCGCCAGCCCGTGTGCGTGCACTGTCTGCTACAGTTAGAACTCGACGCTTCCTCCGTACTCTCTTTGACTCGTGCTAATGTTATAATATATTTTTGTAGGGTTTTGTCGTTGATAAATGAGTCAATTGAATGTTTATTGAATTGAAGTAAATTAATGTTAATGACTAAGACTAAGGAGTTGTTGCATTTTAAAGTATTTTATGAATACAAAGCGAGAACAATAAAATGTTTTTTCTATAAAGGTTTACATGTGAAGGATACTATAAAGGTGTGGCGTTGAACTTTAAAAATGCACTGTTTCATATCAAACGATATTACTTATATTACGTGAAGAACCTAATGTTAATCGGCATTTGATATTCCATCTTGTTTGTTAAACGGTATACATTAAATTATGCAAAATATCATGATGTATAATGTGGTACTTTAAATACAGTTTACGTAATTATAACTTGTTTCTGCAGACATTGTAATAAATGGATATATAAATGTGTTACATAACGTAGTAGGCTGTAAGTGACGGAGCAGTCGCCTCCTTATTTATTGTATCTGGGGTGCGTCCGAGCGTCGGAGCGTCCGCTCGCGTGCGTCCGTGCGTCGGAGCGTCCGCTCGCGTGCGTCCGTGCGTCGGAGCGTCCGCTCGCGTGCGTCCGTGCGTCGGAGCGTCCGCTCGCGTGCGTCCGTGCGTCGGAGCGTCCGCTCGCGTGCGTCCGTGCGTCGGAGCGTCCGCTCGCGCGCGTCCGTGCGTCGGACGCGCTCCGCCTCCGAGGGTATGTTATGACTTATGAATTGCGACTACATAAAACCATATTGATGTACGAGTAGTATTTAAAGAAAGAGTTTAATTTATATGGTTCTGTGGATTGAAATAAACGTTAATAATTGTTGTATTTATTTATTTGGCGGCCGGCCGGAGCGCCGGGCGGCCGAGGGCGGCTAGTTACTGAACCGCTGATACATTTCCTCGATCGCTGTTTTATGTAATAAATCGTGGTAAAAAGTACCTTGCACAAACATGAGTTTCATTATCCTTCATCTCTCTACAGTGCAGCCAGGTGCGACAGAGACGACCCAGGTGCGACAGAGACGACCTATTGACCTATTCAGGCAGTCCCCTACTTCCTGAAGTACCTAACTATTCAAAAAAAAATACAGTGATGTATACAAATACATTGAGTCCAATTCTGCTGTACACAATCTCTGAACAAAAGTTACGGGTCTCAATGTATATTTTCCATTACTTTTTTATTGTTCGCTGCGGAAAGGGACAGCACTAGATTGAGTTTAGAGTTTTTTTTTTATCCACTACAAGCTATCACCTAATGGTAAGTGATGATGCAGTCTAAGATGGTAGCGGGCTAACCTGTTAGGGGCATGGCAGTTATATTAAACAGCTGTTCCGATTTAATTTTAATTAGATTTAGTTTAAAATACGGCTTAGTTCTGCTGTAAAATAGATTGATTTTATGTGTAAATTCTAATAAATAGAAAGTTACTTCTTCATCATCATCGGAATATAGACTTCGAGGCTGAGACAAAAGTACCTGTCGGATGGCGACCGGCGTGATTGATGATTCATAAAGCAACGACAAAATCCCGGGGAGTATTGCTTTTATTTATTTAACAATTAAATTAATTATTACTGCACACTAATAGGTATATTTCACAAATACTCCCTACACGCCACTCGTTCGACAATTTCGAGTAACGTCCATCCTCACACTCAGGCAAAGACTTTTCTCACTTTACTTGACTTATTAGTGGAAGTAAAGCTGGAGAATAACCTGGGTTGCCTCAGACAAATCTAACACTACACATGACATAATATATTACTATAATCATTAATAAAAAAACAAATAAGTACAACATTGGCTGTGAATAAGTCAGACAAAGTTATTCCCACAAATTGTCCTGATTATAAAAACATAAAGTCCCATTTGTGTAAAATATTAGTGCCTAAATATCTTGTAACCTACCCACTTACATACCAATTTATAACAAGCTTATCTTTCTTGTCTTGTCTATTTTATCTGATTCTTTTTGTATCCCTCCCTCTGTCTATTCTTTAAACTCTCATTTTCCCTTCTCTGACATATAAAATTGGTGTGTTTCAGGTGTAGCCATTGTAAAATGGCTCCATCCGTGCAAACCAGACGGGCAGCAGCTTTAGAGGAGCAACAGAAACTTAAAAATGCCCTACAGGAAATTAAATCGCTGAAACAATTAAACACACAGCTTCTGAAGGAACAAGAGGACAGTGAAGTTGAACTGAGAGTTATCATTACGAAGAATACACAGCTGAAGGCTGAACTGGCTAGCCTGCACAGCGCCCATACTTTTGTGCTAGAGGAGCGAGATCAACTTCAGGTGGCAGTCGGCTCATTCAATCAGTGTATTCAGACCTATGAAGAGGCCTTGGGAAGAATCTCTTTTTTGGAGGATGAATTGAGCAGCTCACATAAAATAATTGACGACCTTCAGTCACAAATAGAAAGTTGCGAAAGGCAACAAAACAACAAACTGTATGATGAGCTGCTTGCTTCATCTTCATCCTCAGCGGCACCGGTTGTGACCATTGATCTCACCTGTGACAGTCCTTGTGCCCATAATAAGCCACATAAAGAACTCAATATTAACTTAAATAGTCACAGAAAAATAAAAAAATACATAAAAATTGGCAAGTTTATTACAAAAACAAAGAAATTAATTAAATCACAAAAGGCAAGTGCTCATAACATTGTACTGAGAAAAGAGCGGTCAGACTTATTAAATAAGCTGAATATAACTTGTTCCTCATTGCAAGAAATGAGAGAGCAATATGAATCTAACATTCATAGCCTAAATAATGAGATATTAAAGTTGGAAAGTTCATTACGAACTATTACTTCCCAGTACGAACTGTCACAGAAACAGATCAGTGAACACATTCTGGCTGCCGATGAGCTGTTAACCATAGGTAATTATAATATTGAACGATTAGACTCTCTAGTGAATAAATGTCAGTGTTCAAATAAGGTTCCTTCAGTTGTCTCAGCGGAAAATCAATGTACTGATTTCAAAAATTCCTGTATGAGTAATAACAAATTAATGTGTCCCTCCCCACAGCGAAAAACATTTGTAATCTCAGATGGGTTGGGAAAAGACTTTGGTTATTTGCTAAAAAGTGAACTACACCAACAGGTCCTTAACATATGTAACCCGGGGGCCCCCTATGAGTACATAATTGAAAATATTAAAGACTGTTGTTTAGATAAATACAGCACAGTAGTATTGTTAGTCGGTGACAGTCTGCAAATAACCAAAAAAGAAATACTGAGAAGTTTTGCATACCTACAAAGTGTACAAAAAGATTCTGAATGTAAATTTATACTTTGTGCGTTTCCATACTCATGCTCTTTGACCCCAGCACAAAATAGGTATGTTTATAAACTTAACATGGTTTTACATAACTTAAGCTATGGTCATAGAGACCATTTCCATGTACTAGACACAAATAAGTTTGTTAAGAGATTTACTCTGACAAAAGATACTATGTATCTGCCACATAGATATAAGAAACAAATAGCTACATTAGTAGCTTGTAATATACAAGACCCAGCTATTTTTAGCTTGGATGTAACTGTGAATGGTACATGTTGTACCCATAATATTGATTTAGCTAGTAATATTAGTACCAATTCCAGTATATTGGACCCAGCTATTTTTAGCTGTAATGTTATTGGCAACTGTACATATTGTACTGAGAATATTGATATTAGTAACTTTACTAATTCCAGTCTTTTGACACCGGATGCAAATTGTATGAATCTGAGTAGTAGTATTTTAACTCCAGATACAAACAATTGTAATATAATTGTTGGAAAAAATATTTTAAACTAAGTAATAGGACAACAGGTAAGGCGTGTAATATTAATCTTGTACACCAGAATATACAGGGCTTACCTGGCAAAGAACATGAGATTGAGCTTTTTATTAGAAATTTTGATATTGACATTTTATGTCTTACTGAACATTGGCTCAATAGTTATCAATTATTATTCAATCTTAAGAATTACTCTCTGTCAAGTGCGTTCTCCAGAAAGAAAGCTATACGCGGAGGGTCTTTAATAATAACTCGTAACAATAACAATTGTAAAGAAAGAAAAGACATTGTTAACCTTTCCGTTGAACGCACTATTGAGCTGTCCTGTGTTGAGTTGGAGCGATACATCATAGTTTGTGTGTACCGACCTCCTTCAGGTGACCTTGCACTGTTTGAGGATGTTATGGAGGAGGCCCTAAGGCGGATATGTAAGTCATCCAAAAAAATTTTAATCTGTGGAGACTTTAATATAGATATTTTGCATCTCACTTCTCCAGCTGAGAAATTACTTAACTTATTTAAAAGTTTCAATTTAGACAACATTTTTATTGAACCTACAAGGATAACTGCAAGTACAGCTACCTGTATTGACAATATTTTCAGTGACTGTAAAATTGTCAACAAATCCGTCATTACTCATCTAAGATCTGATCACTGCGGGCAAATGATATCTATACCTAGCTCTAAACAAAATACAACTAAAATAATAAAGTATAGGCCAATTACCACTAAAAAAGTACAGAAATTTAAACATGAAATTTCAAATAATTTACCTACGCTCGATTTTACACAGGGTGGTCCGGATGAACTCTATAACACCTTCTTTGATTTGCTAAATTCTCAATTTAATTCCATCTTTAAAGTAGTAGAAAAAAATTGTTTAAGAACCTAAAATTTAGTGACTGGGCTACTGTTGGCATTTATAAAAGTAGAAACAAGTTGTTTAGCTTGTATGCCGAAAAGCAATATAATTACACCCCCACATTTGTTAAATACGTCAGAAATTATTCAAAATTATTTAGAAATGTCTGCATACAAGCAAAGTCACTTCATATAAAACAAAAAATTATAAATTCAGATGACAAAATTAAAGCAGTTTGGGAAATAATCGCCGATGAAATTGGGAAACATAAAGTGGACGACAATAAACTGGAGCTAAAAATTAACAACCGTATTATTGACTGCAAAACAGAAATCGCGAACACATTTGAGAATTTTTTTCGAAATATTCCAGTCACCACTACTAGTTTCCTTAACTCCTCGCCAACAGAAGCCCATAAACTGCTCAAGGATAGTGTCACCGAGTGCAGTGTGCTGTTTAAGTTTAGACATGTGACCCCATATGATATTATTAAAGTATTTAAATCTTTGCAACTTAAAAAAACCGGAGACCTATGGGGTATATCCGTAAAAATAATCGGCAATATTATTGATGTTATTGCACCATATCTTGCTCTAGTTTTTAATGAGTCTGTAAATTCAGGATCCTTTCCAAACCTTATGAAATGTGGTAAATTGATTCCACTTTTTAAATCGGGTAGCAAAAGCGATCCAAATAATTACAGACCAATTTCAATTTTGCCAACACTCAGCAAGATATTTGAAAAAATTATGCTCAACCAACTGCTTCAGCACTTTAATTCAAATAAACTTCTTCACTCCGAGCAGTATGGTTTTACTAAAGGTCGATCGACAATTGATGCGGGCGCCGTGCTGTTAAAACATATATTCGACGCGTGGGAGAAATCACAGAATGCTATTGGTATTTTCTGTGATTTGTCTAAGGCATTTGATTGCGTTGAGCACGAGACGCTTTTAGTTAAGTTGAGCTACTATGGAGTCAAAGACACTGCGCTTGGCCTCATTGCATCCTACCTCAGTAATCGCATTCAAACAGTATGTGTCAACGATGTGAAGTCATCCGGATCAGCCTCACTAATGGGTGTCCCTCAAGGCTCCATTTTGGGTCCCTTCATGTTCCTAGTGTACATCAATGATTTGCCATATTTTGTCCGTAACACTTGCGATATTGTACTATTTGCTGATGATACGTCCTTGATTTTTAAAGTCGATAGACATAAGGACAACTTTGACGACGTAAATACTGCAATTTCTCAAGTCACGAACTGGTTTACGGTTAACAATCTACTTTTAAACACAAAAAAAACTAAATGTGTCGAGTTCGCATTGCCGAATGCCAGATCCACAAGTGATATAAAACTAATGGTAAATAATGACATGTTGAAAATAGAAGATACTACTGTGTTCCTGGGGGTGACCTTGGACGCAAAGCTTCAATGGGGCACCCATATATCAACACTTGCTGGCAAGCTTAGTTCTGCTGCTTACGCTGTCAGAAAGATTCGACAGTTAACTGACATCGAAACTGCCAGGATCGTATATTTTGCTTATTTCCATAGCATTATGTCTTACGGAATCTTACTGTGGGGTAAAGCGGCAGATATTCAAAAAATTTTTGTACTACAAAAAAGGGCTATACGAGCAATTTATAATTTAAAACCGCGTGATTCACTTAGAGAGAAATTTAAAGAAATTGGTATTCTAACAGTAGCCTCGCAATATATTTACAGTAATATAATTTTTGTAAAACAGCACATCCATAATTATAAAAAAAAATGCGATCTGCACGATAGGCCAACTAGAGGCCGTAATAAGCTCGTGACTCCATCGCTCCGCCTCAAAAAAGTCAGAAGGTCATTCGTGGGAATGGGCATTATTTTCTATAACAAAGTTCCACAACCTATTTTGGACTTGCCAATAAATAAATTTAAGAAATCCATTAAAAGTATGCTCCTGAAAAAAGCTTATTATACAGTTGAAGATTATGTAAATGATAGAGGAGCATGGATTTGATCGCTCCAGCAATGCTGGGGACAGCGGTTACTTATTATAAATTAGTGTTTGAATATTAGTATTCAATTCGATGCTTTGATACGGGTAGACTGAGTATGTCACGCTCTCTTTAAACATTTCTGTGGTGGTGTCGTGTGGTGCGGGTTGTTACGTTCCCTCAAATATGGTCGAGCGAAGCAATGGCTGGATCATGCGTCATGCTCGTGAACGGGTGCCACCGGCGGGAATGGGGCTACTTTCTGTCTGCCCGTCTTTGACATGAATTGAATAAACAAATTTAAGAAATCCATTAAAAGTATGCTCCTGAAAAAAGCTTATTATACTGTTGAAGATTATGTAAATGATAGAGGAGCATGGATTTGATCGCTCCAACAATGCTGGGGACAGCGGTTACTTATGTACACATTGATATAGTAATTGTAAATGAATTATTTAAAAAGAGCAACCACCGAGTTTCTTGCTGGTTCTTCTCGGTAGGAATGGCATTCCGAACCAGTGGTAGATTCACTTGACGATTCAAAAGTACTTGTAAAAGTTTATTTGAATAAAAAGATATTTGATTGATTGATTGATTGAAACCCACCCCCCTTCGGTTTCTACACGGCATCGTACCGGAACGCTAAATCGCTTGGCGGCACGTCTTTGCCGGTAGGGTGGTAACTAGCCACGGCCGAAGCCTCCCACCAGGCCAGACCAGGGAAAATTCAGAAATTATAAATTCCCAAATTGACCCTGCCGGGGATCGAACCCAGGACCTCCACACGTTAAGGCAACAGCGCTACACACTGCGCCACGGAGGTCGTCAAAATTTGTAGATTGTATTTGTATATGTCACCGTAAGATTGTTTAAAATCCGATAGATTATAATCTATCTATCTAACGGTTTCTATCTCGCGAGATTGTAAACTGTCGAAAGATTGTGAACCATTCAATGTTCTGAGTATTAATTTATGAAATATTTATTGTATTTAAGTTTTCTTGTCTCTTTCTTGTACAGTTCGCGCGCGAGTTAAATGCAGAGTAAATGTAAGTGTTACCATACATTTACTCTGCATTCAACTCGCACGCGAACTATAGGTTAGGTTAGGGATTGACATGAATATTCAGGTAGTATACTTAGGTTCTATCGGGTTAATGTACTTAACAGATTACAGTTTACCGAAAAATAATGCGTTAAATTGTAAGCAGTATGTTACGATTCACAATCTGTCGACAGTTTATAATCTAAAGAGATAAAAAACGTTATATTACAATCTAACGGTTTTTACAATCTTACGGTGACATATACAACAGAATTATTCACATTGTAACGTTTTTTTGCCATATAAGCATGTTAAAGTCCCACAAACGTAGCCAACCCGGTGACAGCGTCGCTAGTATGTAACTAGTAAAAATAAAATAAAAACAAACTAAACAGGTATAAAAATTAGTTGGAATTTTGGCCACTGGGCCAGGTGAGTTGGTGGGATAACATTATGTTTAACTGATTCCATGAAGTCAGAAACCGGCGAAACCGGCCAGGGATTCCAAACTCCGGATCACTGGAGATTAAACCACTATACTCGGAATTTTAATTCGATTCCAGATTTGACATTTTCAGTGTTGCAACGTTATGACAGGTACTAAATAGTGACGTTGCGAAATTATTCGATACGGAAATAGAATATTTCCGGATCGATTCCTCTCGTTTATAGTAGTATATCTAAACAACTACTACTTTAACAGAAACTAAGTATATCAGGAAATTAAATATTTCTGAACGGATAATTTAGTTATGACGATTAATTTTATTAAGGAAGATCAAGAAGAAGATCGGGATCAAGAGAGGAAGATGAGGAAGGATCTGAGAGTTTTCTTTAATAATTGTGTGTGAAATAAATAAATAAATGTGATCATGAAGGAACATGAGAAATAAAACAACTTTTAAAGCATACGCCATTGGACGGTAGAACCCTAGTACGTTGAATGGTCTTGTAAGTAGGTCTCAATAATGTCAATAGATGGCGCTACGCACCAAATGTATCAAAAATGCCCTTATCTAAAAGATACAAGAAAAGAAGAAAAAGCTGCATGTACATTTCTTTTTCATTAAAAGGTTTCAACGAACTCAATTTACACAGACGAGCCCTGTCAAACAATCTGAAAAGCGGGACAGCGCTATGGCGGGGATAAGGACAGGGCTATACAGGTTATTAGCGTGCTCTAAAGGTTGGACGCCCAATTTTTATCTATGAAAGGGCCCATCTAGTACTTACGTAGGTATATATTGATGGGTTTCACATAATATTCCAGTACCTATTAGCTGATACCCGAGATAATTTTTTCGCCCGCGTGGGATAAGTTGTTTTGAGTCCCACGGGAACTTCTTGATATTCCCGGAATAAGTAAAAAGTGGGTATTATACTGTGTCACTCATGCGATGTGCAATAAATAGGATTTTAGATGAAAGACTGGTGTAGATTGCATTATGATTTTCGATTAATTACTGCAATTCTATTCAATTGATGGGGGCCTTCTTACAAAATAGGTAGGTACTATAAGTTACATGTTATTTATGAATTTGATGCAGCGTGAAAACTAAAATGTCATCGCTATTGTGAATTAGTAATAGATGTACCTAATTAGTTACTTATCATAAATAAATATTAATTTTTATTATGAATTATAATAAGAAAAATGTAAAAAAATGCGAAAGTGTGTTCGTTTGTTGGTTTTTCTTAAAATTACGCCGCACTATAGCCACTATAATGGGTCGACATGATATTTGCATGGGTTTAGTTGAATGTCAGAGGCTACTTTTTATCCCGGAAAATCAAAGCGTTCCCGCGGGATTTTTAAACCTAAGCCTACGTTCAAAAGCTTTTTCGTCCTCACTCTCTTAGTTCGGGGCGAACCATTAGGTAACTAGTAAGAAATAAAACAAATGAAAAAGGTTTAACAGCAATTTACTATTTATAATTGACCAAAGATATTAAACTATGAACTAATCAACTGATACAAAATAATTAATAGTCTAGCAATATTATGGAAACAATAATAAGTGTTCTTTCAAACAAAAAGTATTAAATTAATATAAGCCGTTACTAATGGAGTGTCACGAAATGAAAAAAGTTATTATGCCTGCCCCTGCCACCTGCCACACACCCACACACGTTCAAGTGTTACCTACGTTTGGGTCCGCTTCAGTCAATTCCGCCAATACAATGGAGGAGCTGAGAGCTTTAAAGTTAAGTACGAGTTGCATGGAACTGTACCTAAAGCACTTGATGGTAGATGACAGACGGTGCATGTTTTACTCTCGTTCGCAGTTATCTTAAAATGCAATCAAATAGGTAAAAATCACACGCTAGAATTGCTTTCGAGTTGGTTTAGTCATGAGTAGGCAAAGCACTAATCTCAATACACTAAATCCATAATATAATATCCATACTATTATTATAAATGCGAAAGTGTGTCTGTGTAATCGTATGTCTGTCCATCAGTCTTTCTGCTACGCTTTAACGAAATTCGGTATAGAGATAGGTTACATTCCGGGGAAGGACATACGCTTTTTATCCCGGAAAATTAAGTAATTACCCGGGAAATCACAAAATCCACGCGGACGAGGTCGCGGGCATCATCTAGTTGTTAAGGAAGCTAAGCTTTTAAGGAATTTCTGATTATCCTTTTTCAGCAGTCCTCTACGTTACAAAGGAAACCTAAATGCTAAATCTCAATTTCTGTAAATGTTTAGAGCCTACAAATTAATGTCACGGAACACAGGAGAATTTAGTTATAAAAAAATAATCCAGTCCAATCTGTTTGCGTTGGCTGGTACGGTCCCAAGTCCCAACTTCCATCAACCTATCTGGCCTGGTGGCCAAAATTGGAACTACTCTTTATGCCTGTTTATTTTTAATTTTAATTTTATTTTTAATATTTACTAGCGACGCTGTCACCGGATCAGACACTATTTTTTCTATGGGATCAGATAAGTTTGTGGGTCTATACTCTATACGTCTGCATAAACGGCCAATTATACTCGATCGTGTGTGACTGGCATTAGTGTTTCAACGATAGATTGATCTCACAACCTCAAAGCCATCTACAAACGTGGATATGTCGCGTCAAGCTTGCGGCACGACTACGGGGACGGGTTGGAACGACCGTACTATGCTGACGAGCGCAGTGTACGTGCCAGCAATCAGACCGATTATACCAACGAGAAATAACACTATATCCTTCGCATAGAGCACGCTTCTAGTAGCGCTCGCTCGTTTGGGGAAGTTAACGCAAATCTCCATGAGCGCGGGAAAGCAGATGCCGAGCGCGGAGAGGCACAGGGCTCCGAACAGGGATATGAAGAGCCCGAGGCGAGGCACCGCCACCGCCAGTACGACTGAAAACAAATAACATTTTCATTAACTCGTATGTATGTATGTATATACTTTATTGTACACCACAATAGCTATTTATGCAACTGTATCGTAATGAGGGTCATTTTAATTCGAGTGCTGTTTTTTGATACGAGGCTTGCCGAGTATCAAAATAGGATAGTACGAGAATTAAAATGACTAATTACGTACAGTTGCATACAAGATTTTATCTACGACAAGGACGTCTTTATAATTTTTTACTTTGTAAATTAATAAAAAAGTCAAATCAATTGACTGGTTGGGAAAGTGCCAGAACCCAGAGCCGCTAAGCTATAGGTATCCTATTTATGAAGATAACCATATCGATACAGCTACGACTCATAACGATACAGCTCCCATACAACGAACTGTATCGTTATGAGAAGCAAACACGAAAGAGGGTTCAATTCGATATAGTTGTCAAATTCGAAATTGGTACTTTTCGATGCTGGAGTAGGTAAAAACACAAAAGAAACAGATTACAAAAATGAAAACGTAGGTACAATAAGGCGGTCTTATCGCTAACCAGCGATCTCTTCCAGACAACCTTATCGATACGGAGACAATGAGCAAGTGGACAGTAGGAGGTGGTGCATAAAATTATATACATACATTACATACATAATCTAACATACATAAACTAACCAACATCATAAAATTATAACATATTAATACACTAATATATACAAAATAAATAAAATAGACATACGTAAAACTCGTATTCGTAATTGGAATTTTTCTGGACAATAAATTGATTTATTTGATTAACTACTAGATGTTGCCCGCGACTTCGTGCGCGTGGTTAAGTTTTTTAATTCCCGGGGGACTCCTTAGTTTTCCGGTAGCCTATGTCCTTCCCCGAGATTTAACCTACCTTTATACTAAATTTCATCAAAATCGGTAGAAAACATGGGTCTATCTATCTGTCACAAGTGTGTAGGTATACACTTGTGAACTACAAAGTAAGTACACCTGCACTCTCTGTTCCTTTACTCCCATAGCCCGATGGGACGGAAAATCCGACACGATCGGAGAGATATCAGGCACAGGACCGTCGGCTCAACGTGCTCTCCGAGACTTCTGAGGCATTGCAGAACATACGTACCTGGCGTACTCGGTTCAACGCTGAGCACTGCACCCGCAGAAGTCCATCCTCAACAATAAAGGGACATGAGCCAATTAATACGGCGACTCTTGGAGTTTCGTCACCCGAGGCGTTGACACTTACAAGTGAGCAGGCACAGAGATACTCGCAGCACGTACTCGTACAGCCGCTCTCGGTTCGGCGCCGAGCGGCGCACCCGCGGCAGGATGTAGCCCTTCCACAGCACCTCCACGGGCACGTAACAGTGCAAGCAGTAGCTGATGAATATCGCCACCGCGAACATGACTATCACGCTGGTTGCTAACCTGAAATTGAGATAATTAATTAATTAATATACTTTTATTGCACACGTAATTGCTCGCGTTATCTCTATTTGTTTACCGAAGCTACCATGTTTACATGGTTACAAATATGACTTGTCTCGTTACGTCAAAAGTAATTTTTCTTTTCTCTATGAACCCTTACATGCTGACTATTTCTTTTTCGTAATATAGCGGATTTTGTTCATGTTAGGGTAAACGAGAAATGAGACGGCAACGACGACTTCTCCCTCCCTCGTCCCCTCGTCCCGAAACATCTCGTTTGCATCCTGGGCAAGCATCACGCACCGCCACCACACCACAAACATCTTCCGAAGTAGGTACGCTCAACGTAAGTTTCACTCCAATACCGAAGCATCCTCAGGAGTCGTTGACTCAACAATGCACTTATTGTACAGTCGAAATTTATTCCCAGAAACAAATTACTATGTACCTACTTCTGCATTTCCAATTCGTAACATTTTTTAAAGTATAAGTAAAGAAGTTACGGGTCATCTTTAGGCAGATCCAACGTGATGGAGTCACTGCACTTGGACACACAGAATACGTAGCCAACCGCTCCGACCGCCACATACAGCAGCACTATGATGGTCATCCCGGAGTTAAGGACACCGCATGGCGAACCGAAGGCCTTTGGTGTTTTCATGTTGTTCTCTAGAGCAATAACCTGAAACAAACAATACCTACCTTAATAATAGTGTTTACATCATTAGTTTACTTTAAAATGGAGACATTTGGTCAAATAGTCATTTATACATCTGTCATATCGTCTACTGTATATACGCAACACCCACGCACACACTGACATCATGATTGTATCCAAGTTCTGTGGTTCTAACATAAACTACGAATTTGTTTACTATAAAATTGAACTAGATGGCATTAAAACAAAAACTGCTTCGTTTGTAAATAATTGTTTTATTGTAATATTTGTTAATGTTATTCTGTGTCGGTCATTCTACATCAATGGTACTTATTCTGTGAGGACAGGTAGGCGTTACTCGTCAGTGGTTGCGCATCAGTTCATACTATTGCAACCACTATCGTTCTATATATATCTAATATTTGGTATTTATGTATGTATATGTATGAATCAAATCAAATAGGTACGAATCACAATAATAATTATATTGTAATGGTATTTATTGTTGTAATTTAATAATTTATTGAAATAAACGATGAGTTTTGCTTAGTACCTATTGTTTTTATTTTTATATACAAGATAACCTTTCAGTAAATGTTGATGGTGCCACCATGTGAGACGGTGGTAAGTGATGATGCAGTCTAAGATAGCTAAGTCTAAGATTGCTAAACCAATCTCTTACAGACACCCTTTGGTGAAAGGATAAATTAACCGGAGCGCGGGATGGTGCTGCATTAAAAAAAAAATAAGTAATACATACACGATACACACGACCCGTCATACAGTTGTCCGTTTGTCTGTCTGTCAAGACCCATCTTCTCAGGAATATCAAATAATCAAGTCTACTGTCCCTTGGAGCTGTGAAAAAAGCCAACGCAATCAAAAGATAGAGCCGTTTATGCTGCAAATTGAGTGAATTGAGTGAATAGGCATCTTCTAGGCAAGCGCGTTCCAACCTAGACCTCATCATTGCTTTACACTAAGCATGATTGTCGTCAAGCGCAAGCCTACCACGCAATTAAAAAAAAAAAATTTTCGACACTCGCAAGGGAATCAAAACCTATAGGGTCCTATACTTCCCGTGAACTCAGAATCTGATTTTCTGTCTTTCTGACAGAAAATCAGAAATTTGGTACGAAGCAACGTAGCACAGATATAGGAAAAATTGCAAAAATCATAAATTTTTAGTTAGATCGTAATTCATATAATTAAAATATTTTTAATAAATTTAAACTTACTAATGTTATGGATTTGGTAAATCAAAACCCAATGTTCGTTTTAAAACTTTATTCCTCACTCACCTCATAATGTAATATTCTTTATGAACAATCCTCGTGCCTATGAACCTTCATGCAACTTCCCCTATCCTTTAAAACTTTATTGCATGTAACAGCGAAGTAGGTACTTTTACAGTATAATGATAGAAGGCAATCAAATATATATTTTTGACGCATTATTTAGGCGACAGAACAGACAGGAAGACTGGGATAAAGGTATAACTGTTGGAGGACGCAAGATGTGTAATCTCAGATATGCGGACGATAGTACGCTTCTTGCCCAAACAAAAGAAGACCTACTAGAGCGTCTGGAGACAACTAGTCTTGAGTTTGGACTAACCATCAACAGGGATAAGACCAAGATGATGATAGTAAATCGGGCTCATCATAATAGGCCAGAAATCCAAAATGTCGCCAATTGCGACGTGGTGCAAACCTACATCTTGGTTCTACCATCTCTAATACTGGGGGCTGTTAACTGGAAATCCGTCGGCGATGTTCCCTAACGAGGTCTGCGGTAGAGAAGCTGTTCCCTAACGAGGTCTGCGGTAGAGAAGCTGTTCCCTAAAGAGGTCTGCGGTAGAGAAGCTGTTCCCTAACGAGGTCTGCGGTAGAGAAGCTCAATAAGATTTGGAAGAACAGGAAGATCACCAAAACCACCAAGGTTCGGCTTACGAGGTGTCTGGTTTTCCAAATCTCTACGGAGCTGAAACATGGTCGCTTAGACTACAAGACCGACGTAAAATTGTTGCATTGGAGATGTGGTGCTGGAGGCGCCTTTTAAAGATACCCTGGACAGCCTTTCGAACAAACAACTCAATCCTAAAAGAACTTAAGATAAAAGAAAGGCTATCTTCGATTGTGCAATTGCGAATTCTTAAGTTCTTTGGTCACATCTCCAGAAATGAAGGGTCAATTGAGCGCCTGGTGGTACAGGGTCATGTGGAAGGAAAGCGAGCCAGAGGACGTTCACCTACTCGATGGACGGACCTAATAAAAAGTGTGACCCAGAAAACTATCAAGACGAATGTAAACTTCACACCTCACACATGCGTAAATCGGACACTTTTTGAATGCCGTTTTTATATTATAAATAATGTAAATATTTGTCTGAAAGAATTAATGATTTAATGAGAACAAAACAATGTATATATTTCAAGAATAATCGAAAAGAAAAATGTATGAAAGTCGACCTATGCACATCCGCCTTAAACAAGAACTTTATTCCTCTTCTCATTTTTAAAGTTAGCCCTTGACAGGTGAGGTCATCGTGCTAAGTGATACAAAAATCGTGATAAGAGAGTGGCGAGTTAACCTATTAGAGTTCGCGCCCGAGTTGAATGCAGAGTAAATGTATGTGTCACCATACATTTGCTCTGCATTCAACTCGCGCGCGAATTATACTTCGGCTACACGCACTTTAATAACTCTATAATTGACCCCTGAAATTGACGAAATGGAGGGCTTTCAAAGTGGAGATTTTCTAACGTCAGAACTCTCAATTTTCTGAAAGGCTGAGCCTGAAACATGATCAATTATTTGAATTATATCCTGTACTTGAACAACAAAACGAAATTATTTAATTTTTAATGAGCTGAAGTATTTTTTAGCGAACTTCAAATTGATGAGCTGTCTAATGTTTTGACGACCTCCGTGGCGCAGTGTGTAGCGCTGTTGCCTTAACGTGCGGAGGTCCCGGGTTCGATCCCCGGCAGGGTCAATTTGGGAATTTATAATTTCTGAATTTTCCCTGGTCTGGTCTGGTGGGAGGCTTCGGCTGGGGCTAGTTACCACCCTACCGGCAAAGACGTGCCGCCAAGCGATTTAGCGTTCCAGTACGATGTCGTGTAGAAACCGGAGGGGTATGTGTTTAATATAACTGCCATGCCCCTAACAGGTTAGCCCGCTACCATCATAGACTGCATCATCACTTACCATCAGGTGAGATCGCAGTCAAGGGCTAGCTTGTAGTGGATAAAAAAAATATCAAAGTTTTTCTGTGGTGCAATTAGGTATACGATACGATTCAACCATCTCCAATAACTCTTTAGCTCTTTTGCGTCTAATGTTAAAAGTTAACTATTACAAGCCTCCAAACAATAAAAGATTTAAAAAAAACAAAACCAAAAAAAAAATACTATTACAATAAATAGTTAAAACTATCATAGGGATACCGCGAGGTCTCAGTTCGGGCACAGAGTACGTACAGAGGGGAAGCTTCATACAAACGGTTCGCGGCGACTTCACCCATACATAGCGCAACGATGTGTGCGTGAGCTCTCACCGACACATTCACCGACACGCCGTCTGGGTCAGTCCGGGTTCGAACGTAAGGGCTGACGCACAGCTGACGGTCGTGCATTAAATTAAAATAAATAGATGGACATTTTCGTGATTGAACAAGTTTACTAATTTTGTATTAAAAATAGAACTATTTAGATTTATTTATGTAAATAGTGTTATGTTTCAACAAAAATGCCGAATACTTGCACACTTTGTCCGTCCGTCCGTCCGTCCGTCCGTCTGTTAGAGCATTATAACAATTATTTCAATTATATCCTGTACTATAAAGTCGAGACAATTCGACAATTTAGGCAACGAAAATATGCGAGAAACCTTAGAGGTTACAAGAACAACGAAAATAAATGTAAAGACAAGTGAACTTAATAAAAAATATATATAAATACGACTTTCCTGTACTTGAACAACAAATACTAAAATTAGATAAATATTGTAAGGAAACGGAATTATTTAACTTTTAATGAGCTTCAGTATTTTTAACAGAACTTCACATTCATGTCAATAGATGGCGCCGCGAGGTCTCAGTTCGGGGCGAACCACTAGTTACTAAATGATGCCCGCGACTTCGTCCGCGTGGACAAGTTTTTATGATTCCCGCGGGAACTGCTTAACTTTCCGGGATTAAAAATAGCCTATGTTCTTCCCCGGGATACAACCTATTACTATACCAAAGTTCATCAAAATCGGTGCAGCACATGGGCTGTGAAAGCGTAGCAGACAGACAGACACACTTTCGCATTTATAATATGAGTATGGATTCTATTCTTAAAAAACTATGCTTTAAAATAATTTTATTTACATTTATCGAATCGAATGTATAAAACCAGAAATGCGCCGCTTTGGAAGGTAACATAAATGCAAAGTGTTGCAGAGGGAGACTCAGGTTGAATTATATTTGCCTATTGCCTATTGGCGATTTCGATTACGCTTTCCTTACACAATAAGGGGCGCTGTTCACCGACGTTTATCCTGTACATAAATTAATCGAAAAATAGTTGCAAGTACACGAAAAAAAAATTAAATCAAAAAGATAAATAAAATCAAAAAGATACGCGCCGAACTGAGATCCTCCTAATTTTTTTGCAAGTCTGTCAAAAAGCACATTTTTCAATGAAAGTTCCAAATCGCGCTCTTAAAGTTTTTGTTCGCTGAGTATAATTGGAAGTTTCATGGCAAACACCGTGGGGAGTCTGTGTCTACGTCGGAAGACAGTCCACAGCGGGGGCTGTTCTAAGCCCGCTGATTATGACGGATCATGTCCTTGACATGATGACAATGATATTATGACGGACCATGTCCTTGACATGGTGACAATATTAGCTCAAGACGTACTGGTGCCGGCACTGGTTGTCTCTACCCCACGACGTAGACGCTTTGACTCCCTTTTTGCACATTTTTACCAGAATTAACTGCGAGGAGGCTAACACTTTTCGTGTGTACCGTGTACCTAAATGAAATGAAATGATTTATTTATTTCACGGAGGACAACTTGTGTCACATAGGAGAAGTCAAGACTCAACTCTCAAGACCACCGGTTCGGAAGACATACGTGACAATCGGGGGGCAAATACTTTCATGTGTTTTACTTTTTTCGCCATATTTATAAAATATTAATATCGCTGCTCGTGCTGATTCACTCACTGATTGATCACCTCTCCTGTACAATTTTTTTTTTTTTTTTTTTAATCTATTTTATTAAAGAGGGTTTGTTCAATATTGAGCATGACACCCTCATAGGAACAAAATCATTGCTTCACTGCCTACGCTTAACATATGTTTTATAAATCTCGTACAGCGCCCTGGCCTCCTCTGATAAGGGGTAAGCCAGGACACTGTTACATACAGACAAATCCCTCAAATCAATATTAAACCTAGCCTTAAAATGAAATCTATCCAACTCGATTCGGACACATTCGACCAAGACATGGTATACATCCTCAATTACGTCGCATTCAGTACATTTGGGCGAGTCGGATTTACCTACGAGGTATGCAAATCCGTTCAGGGGAATGTGTCCGGAACGTAGTCTTAAAGCAACTACAATGTTGCTTCTATTTAATTTTACACCAGCAAACCATGGCGACCGAGGAAGGGATGGCTGGATAGTTTTATACCAAATGCCTTTGATAAGTGATCTCTGGTCAAAATGCTCTTTCCACATACTAAAATATCTCTCTTTCATTAAAAAAATTAAATCACTAAAATAAGGTAGGCCATCAAAAAATAATTCAGAATTCAGTGCTTCCTTGGCAAGATTATCGACCTCCTCATTGCCCGGCAAACCTATGTGAGAAGGGATCCATTGTAAACATACGTTCTTTTTATCAGATAAGATCTTAAGGATTGATTTTATGATGCTATATGCTATTGGTACCCCACGAAAGACAGTTTTAGTACACTTCAAAAGATGTTGGAGGGCGCTCTTCGAGTCCGTAAAAATCACATAGTTGCCAGGCGCAAGAGAGTCGATATATGCCACAGCTTCTGCTATTGCTATTAATTCAATGTGCATGATAGACATATTTGTATTAACTTGTAATTTTATTGATGTTTTAGATTGAGTGTCCAAAAAAGCCAAGCCCGACCCATCCCTTCCTTTACAACCATCCGTGTAAATGGTATAATAATTGTTATATTTATTGTCTATGTAAAGTGTACAAATATTTTTTAAAACAAACGGATTGTATCGCTTCTTAGCGCTGCTTATCGTTTCAATCTCCGTGCTAACTACATTTGTTAAATCCACATTGCTGATCCAGGTATTCAAGGAGAAACATTCTAAATTTTTGCTTTTATGGAATGCAGTGGATTTGAATTCGTCATGAACTAAAGCTAGTAAAGGATTATTTTTACGTCTCCAGTATGTATTCTGACAAAGGGCGCTTAGTTCGCTCAGAATATCAGCTAGCTCGCTTTCCATAGTTGACACAGACTTAAACCAAAACTTTCCGGCTAAATAGTATCTTCTTGTACATAAAGGTTGAAGGTTAAGCTCCGATTCCATTACATGGATCGGCGTACTTCTGATGAATCCGCCAATAATCCGCATATATTGGTTCTGAATTTTGTCCAATTTAGCCAAGTGTGTATTACAACTATTTGCAAATATAAAACTGGCGTAGTCTAATCGACTTCGTACTACGGCAATGTACAATCTTCTTAAATGGATCGGGTGAATGCCCCACCCAGGCCCTACCAACACTTTAAAAACGTTAAAAATTTTAGAACATTTTTCTTTTAATTCATTAATGTGCTTTTTCCACCGTAGAGAATAATCTAGCCATAAACCTAAGTGCTTTAAACAATTAACCACCTGAAGTGTCGAATTATTAATAGTTAAATTAACAGTTACGTCTTTGAATCCCCTTCTAAAAATACACACCTTACTCTTGGTTGGTGAGACCTGTAAGCCTATTTGCATAGCTGTATGAACAAATTTATCTATTTCTAATTGTAAAGTCTGTGATCCTGTCTCGGTATTTTTACAGCTTATATACAGAACAAAATCGTCAGCGTATTGAGAAATTGAGACCTTATCAGTATTTACACTTTTACATAAATTGGATGTCGCAATATTAAAAAGCAGTGGAGAGAACGGATCCCCTTGAGCCAGACCTTTCCCGGTTTTCCTACACATATAGGAATTGTCAATGTTAATTTTTAGATTCCTCTCACTTAAAAAATTCCACAAGTAGCTACATGATTTGTTACCAATACCCAATGAGTCCATTGACTGTAGCAGTACTGAAATATCTATATTGTTATAGGCATCTTCCAAATCTATAAAACATCCGATGGTGACTAGCTGTTTGGATAAGGCTACCTGAGTTCTTGAAACTAATGTGGATAAGTTATCTAAGGAAGATCGAGATTTGCGAAAACCGGTGGTAACTGGCAACAAAATTTTATTCTTTTCTATGTGCCACTCTAATCTTTTGATTAGTATGCCATGAAAAATTTTACAGACGCACGATATCATTGAAATCGGCCTGAGTGATGTCGGGGAATCCGGACCTCTGCTGGGTTTTGGGATAGGAATAATGACAATGTCCCTCCATTGTATCGGAACAAATCCGTGAGCGAAAAAGGAATTATATAGTTGTAATAAAATATTTTTTCCATTAGTAGGTAAATTCTTAATCATAGAATAGGATATGTCATCGTTACCCGGCGTAGTGTCCTTATCTTTAATACAGCTATTGAATTCATGCAAAGATATTTCTGCATCTAAAGATACGTTATTTGATGAAAAAGCAGGTTTATTTGGGAGTGCATAATCGGGTGTGAGTTTTTCGAGAAGCTTAACACATTCTTCCTTACCAACCTTATTGCCAGGATAAGAACGACCCTTGAACCACCTCATTTTGTGCCAAATTTCATTTTGGTTGGAAGATTCATTTAAAGAGTTACAAAAAGTTTGCCAGGATTTATCATTAGCAATGCGCATCTTCCTCTGTGAATTTTGAATTTTCTCATGTAAAATATCAAAATTATGGGGTGTAGGGTTACGTCTAAATGTCGATAGGGCCAAACGGCGCTCTGCAACACATTTGGAGAGGTCAGGATTCCAGTACGGCTTGGGGCAAAATTTGTTTGTAGGGTTCGGATTTATTTTGATGTACGGAATATGTAGGTCTGCAGCTATATTTAAGCAACCTATAAAATTGTCATACGAAGTCTGTAAATCCTCTTTAAATTTAAAATGTTCAAACATTGACTGTAAACAATTTTTATAATCTTGCCAATTAGCCTTTTTGTAATTACGTCGAGGAAAACTATTAGGACGAGCATAAATTTCGGTTGAGATTTTAATCATTAGATGGTCACTGCCTAGTGATTCGTTCAAAACGTTCCAGCAAAATCGCAATGCAATATCTGAAGAAACTAAAGAAATATCAGGAGCTGACTGCCTACATTGACCATTCCCTAGAGATACTCGAGTCAGAGTACCGTCATTTAAAGAGAAAAATAAGTGGTCTTCAAGCGCATCATAGATTTGAATCCCTCTTGAGTCAATTTTATTAGACCAATTTGTATGGTGACCATTAAAGTCGCCTAAAATTAAGGTTTTGTTTTTAAAACTTGAAAATAAAATATCCCACTCTCTCTGATGCGTACGCGCCGAAGGAGGGCAGTACAAGGAAATAATGTTTTGAATGGTGTCACAGTTATGTACTTTAATTCCTAGTATTTCTATATCTGTATTTATGTCTGGTATTTGCAACAGTTCCGCTTTAATAGATTTATGGACAAAAAGTGCTACGCCTCCATACGAATCCACTCTATCCTTACGAAATACATTGTAATCCTTTACCTTTAATGCTGTATTCGAGTCTAGCCAAGTTTCGCTTAGAGCAGCAATGTGAATTTTTTCCTGTAGGAGAATATTTTGAAACGACAACAATTTAGGTTTAACACTCTGCGCATTCCATTGAATAATGTTCAGTTGTATACGAGTGTTATGGTTTCTAGCCATTCTTAGTAAATGATTCGATAATTGTTTTTAATAGGGACCAGTCACATACGTAATCCATCAATGCCGAAAGTACCCACTCGGAAACACACTTCACAATATTTTTTAACTTTGCCTGCATGGAAATTCCTTGCAAAAACAATATATTTTTAAGTCTGTTTAAAAGCTCCAAAAATGGTATTGTTTTTTTGGGTTGCGATTGATCCTCTCTTTCTCTAAAATTGGGCAAATCTTCACTATCCCTGATATTTTCTTCCGTATCTTGAGCTCGCCTTCGCTGTGGCTTTGTTGTTCTAGCTGTGCCGTGAGAACTAGGTGGCTTGTGAATAGTAGCGCTGGTCTTTACTACACGTGCATATGAAGTGGTAGCTGTAGATGGGGGAGGTTCATTACTACTTGACGGTCTGTTGGATGACGGCGGAAAAACAGGTGAAGGGGGGTTTTCCGGTATATCTGATGAATTCTCTGTTCTAACTGGCTCATAAATCGATAAAGCAGTTTTATAGGTACAGTTCCGTTCCGCCATTATCTCTCTGATTTTTCGTTCTTTGATAAAACTGGGACACGTCTTTGACATCGCCATATGGTTCCCGTTACAGTTGACGCACTTATAAGTTGTGGCTCCGCAATTTTCGTGGTTTGAACCGCATTTTGGACAAAAGACCTTTGAGGAAGGGCACCTTCTGAATATATGACCTAGCCGCCAGCATTTTGAGCACTGTGACACCCGGAATACATATGGTTCTACTTTAATTTTGAGACCTTCTACTAGTATATAAGGTGGTAGTTGATCGCCCCTAAAACATAATCGAACGCATTCACTTGGAGTCCATCCATTTTCAGTTGTGTTGCTGCGTCGGTCGAGGCGCACAACAGACGCTAATTCAATTTGGTTAGGGCATTCAATACTTTTGGAAATTTCTTCACTTGGCAGGTCCAAATCCACCCCTCTTATAATACCATAGGATATGTCCTTCTCCAACGCTCTAAAGATTCTCCATCCTCTATCAATAAATTCCCTGCAGTTTTCTATTTTTTTCGCGCTAATCTCGTTAGGTATATCTAGTCTAATTTTATATGGGTTAATGTACTTCACCCTCTCAATGTCACATAAGTTATTATTTTTAAAAAGTTTGGCTATGGCAAACTGTTTAGGTAAAATTTCTGAGCTTGAGATGTATAATTCAATTGGATAGTTGGTCGCGTTTGTCGCTTTTGTCTTTTTTCCTTTGCCCACAGTAGTCCATTCACTTTCACTCTCCTCATCACTTCTTGCCCTCTTCTGTGTTCTTAATAATTCTTCTTCCCTGTCGCCTTCCGTCGCCATAGCGTCTTCTTGATTGTATTGGTGCTCATCTACTAACATCACTGCCTGTTGGATTTCTTGTGACCCGTACAACATCATTGCATTATTATTTGCATACTGCGCGCTGTCTTGATTCATTGCGATTGAACTCGCTATGTGGCCGCGTCCGGCCGGCCGTAGGTATAGTAACTACCAAGCGGTAGGTACTCCGCGGCCGACGAGCGCAGGTAAAATAAATATTGTACGCGATAACAGTCGGACACAACTACTTCGCACGGTTACCGCGACGAGACTCGCTGTACAATTTTGTATGATAAATTTTTTTTTTACTCATCGTTTCGTATAGAAGACAAAAATTCATTTAGAGGAAAAATACGGAGAGAGCTGATGATTGAGGATTTCGAAGACGGATGAAGAGCACAGCCAGGGTATTGAAGATAGGTGGGGGGTGCTCGAACAAATGTCACTCGAAACTGCATCAAATTGAATGTGAGCTGAAAAAAAAATTCAAAATGGCGGATTTAAGATGGCTGCCATACAAATTTCACTGGTGTCTATCTCGGAGAGTATAAAAGATGGAGGAGTGGTTTCTTGGAAAAAGATGATCAGGACATGAAGGTCTACTTGATGAACAGGAAAAAGATTCAAGATGGCGGAATTTATTTTTCCATAGAAAATGTATAGCGAATATCGAAGAGGCTACAATATTTTAGTGTAGAACTATGCAAGACTTTGATGCGGTTCCTTTTCATAATTTGTTTTTAAAGAAGAACTATCCATAATTTTTCCGAGAAAAAAATATACTTATGGAGAACGATGATGATCGAGGGTTTGAAAGATGGGTGAGGAGCACGGCCAAAATTTCATACTAGATGGAAGAGTGGAAGTAGGAAATATGCATGACTTTGATATGGTTTTTTTATAAGATTAGATTTGTTCTGTATGGGAGAGTTGTCGGTTTGCCGTTAGGGAAACCAAGATGGCGAAGTTCAATGGCACCCAAAGGTACCCGATCGTCAGCCGTATAATATTGATATTAATCAACTAAGGAAGGTTTCTTTGTGTTTTTATTCAACGGTATCTTACACTGTATGCATGTCTGGAAAGTTTTTTTTACATTTAAATGCCCTTTGTTTCTGTTTTATGTTTTCTTATGAGATTTTTTTACGTCTGTCGGACGCTTAGCACGCTGGCGCTTCCACTGTGCTCGCTAGCATAGCAGTGTGTTGTTTACGTCAGAACACGTAGGCAGTAAACACTAGGATAGAAGGAGAGCAAGTAAGTAGACAATGGGCCGCGCCGCGCATCCACGCGCCGTACTAGTCTATATATTATATAAAAGTGAAAGGTCACTCACGCATCATCACGATATCTCAGGAACGAACGAACGAACGAATGCCTCGGACTGTAGACAAGCCAGGGAGGCATTCCCTAACATCGTTAACTAACAAACGTTTAACACACAAACTAATCCGCCCGAATAGAGGTAAACTCAGGAAGGTGGTAGGACTTATAACAGGGCACAGCCCATTAAACAAACGTCGCTGGGGGATGCCCCGTCGCTTCGGGGGATGCCCCGTCGCTCACGTCCGCAGGAGCTACCTTCTACCTGCCTGCACGTGTCCCCTGCGTGGTGCTAAACGAGCGACGAACTTGCAGGCGAAATAAGCGTTCTTTTTATAAAAACGCTTATTATGTACCAAACGCCATACGATTAAATAAATTAAACAAACACCTCTTTGTCATAGGCGTCACCGACAGCCCTCTGTGCAGAGCCTGCATGGAGACAGATGAAACGCCGACGCATGTGTTGCTAGAATGCACAGGCGTCATAGACCAACAAGAGCGACACCTTGGATCCCCAACCTCGCTACGCTAGATTAATTTGGAATTGTTGAAAAACGGGTATTTCCGTATATAAAAAGTGATGTAGCTTCTATGATTAGTGATTGATCGTCATGGTAATGGTAATGGTGTTGAAAGATGCGGATGCAGGCGAGAAGTATATTTAAGTTAGAATTCTGAAAATCGGTTAGTAAATTTTTGATTTATTAAGAATCAACAAAAGCTGGAGTGATTATAAGTTATTAAAATTAATAATTATTATTATTGTTATTAAATTTTTGTATTAATTTCCTACTTAAAATTATGCTCCAATTCTTGCGGGGACTACGAGATCTGTGATTTTTAAAGCTACAAGGGACTGTAGAGCCAAGTATTTTATATTAATTTCACCTCCACGCGTTCCCGAGAGAGAGATGGTATACAGACAGACAGTCCTACAACTAAGTGATAAATCTAAGTAAGAGCTCTTTTTTCCTTTTGAGGTAGGGTAACCTAAAGATGTTGGCAACCCTACCAGCAGTGGACGTCTATCGATTAACGACCACTGGACGCTACCTTCAACCTTGCGGCTGTGATATCACTGCACCGCATCACTTTCTGAAGTGAAACTTCTATAGAATCGTTGTGATTTGAAAATTCGATGAAACGAAAAAGCGACAAACGCAAAAACATATTCATAGATTTAGCCTGCAAGAGAATAAGACAAATATAACTTGTATTACATATATAACTTAGAATATAATCCAAGTTATATTTATCTCATTCTCTCGCAGGCTACTTTTCTGAAGTTTCACTTCTGTCGTGTTTGAATTGCACACTCACACTTTTTTTTTTAAATGTGTAGCGCAAGCTTGCGCTTGGCTGTAATCAGACCTGCTTGCAACCTGCTTGCAAGTGGTGGTTACAGCCTAAGTTAACGATCACTAAGAAACTCTTGCCTTCCTTACCACTCCAACAGCCGTAAGCGCAAACAGCGTCGTCCCAAAGAACAACGGGAAGGTTGCGGCAGACCCCCACAAATCCAGGGGTTCGTCTTGAGCTTCTGGCTTCTTCCCTACTAGGAGATAGTATACAACAATGGCCAGGCCCACAAATGTCATCACATTGGCCAGGGCAGAGAACGGCGCTAACATCTTCAGGCTCGGGATGAGGTTGAACGCGATCAGCGGCCCCAGGATTATGAGCATGTGTATCTCCACTGCCATCGGGTAATACGGGTCCACGACCTGACGAAACACAAAAACAGAATCTGGGAACAGTTTAACTAATTTATATTACACTATAGCTGATGCCCGCGACTCCGACCGCGTGGATTAAGGTTTTTTGGTTCCCGCGTGAACTCCTAAATTTTCCGGGATAAAAAGTAGCCTATTATAGTAGCTATTCCAGACTATAATCTATCTCTGTGCCAAATGTCATCCAGATCCGTTCGGCCGTTGGGGCGTGATCGAGTAACAAACATCCATGCATACATCCAAACTTTCGCATTTAATAACATTAGTATAGATAACGTTCGCAGTATGGCGGTAGGAGATTGTTCTCGCGATGAACAGAAAATACATATAATTTAATAGAATTACAAT
Source organism: Erebia aethiops (assembly GCA_923060345.2). Classification (NCBI taxonomy): domain Eukaryota; kingdom Metazoa; phylum Arthropoda; class Insecta; order Lepidoptera; family Nymphalidae; genus Erebia; species Erebia aethiops. The sequence continues at coordinate 45,459 of OV281079.1, read as the reverse complement.
AAAATCGCGAAAAAACTATTTATATTGTGACTTTTGACCTTGATTAACTTACGACGGCAGACACTAGATTTTATGCGACTTTTCACGCAAAAATGAAGGTATACGAGTTTCCAGCTTATCTCTCATTCCGAGGTGAAACACGATATGACTGGACTGATGATATTATAGCTCAGGCTACTGGTGCAAGCTATGTATGGGAAATGGGAACCCTAAACTTATCTTATCATTATGATCGGATAAATATTTCCAAAACTATTTATCCGATCATAATGATTTAAATGCCATTAGGTAGATTATTTAATTTAGATTATTTTCGCCATAGATGGTTTTTTTAGCACTAATATTTTTTGAGAAAATTAAAAAAAACTTTTTTAAGAAGTACTTCTCAGACCCCAAGGAACACTTGTGCCAAAAATCAGCTTTAAATTTTTAGGGTTCCGTACCAAAATGGTAAAATGGAACCCTTATGGTGCGACTTTCTCCGTCTGTCTGTCCGCCTGTCCGTCCGTCACACTCGATTATTTCAGTAACTACCGAAGCTATCGGCATGAAATTTGGAATAGTTGTGTATATGAGTGGCCCAAAGACACTGGAATTAAAAAAAATTTGAAATTATTTTTTTATTTTTGTTCTTATTTAAAAAGGGGGGAAAATCGGAGGGTTGAAATTTAAAAGTGAGATAACTGTACTGTGTGGGGTATCATATGAAAGGGTTTACTTTGTACATTCTAAAACAGATTTTTAATTATTTTTAGTTATGATAGTTTTTGATTTATCGGGGAAAATGTCTAAAAAAATACCGTTCCCCCCCCCCCTTATCTCCGGAGTTTACCAATCGAAAAATTTGAAATAATTATGGTCAATAGGAATTTACGTATATTTTACAGGAAAACAATAGCCAATGCTCTAACTAGCATAGTTTTTTTGATATTAACAATAAACATCTACAAACAAAGTTAGTCTTGCGGTTCATTAACAAAGGTAATTATTTATTAATAATGGTACGGAACCCTTCGTGCGCGAGTCCGACTCGCACTTGCCCGGTTTTTTTTATTTTAGGGTCAATGTTTATTAGTCCCGTACTAATTAAATTACAATCTTCGTCACAGTTATCACCCATTTTTTTTAAAAAAATTCACCTCCTAGCTCGAAAAGCGTACCTTCGCTGCCTAAAACCAGTGAGCAAGAGTCGTTTTTGTTCACTCAGTGCGTAAAAGTATTTTGAATCAAGAATACTGTGAATTGGGCATCTTTTCCGTCAGGTCATAGAAACCATCAATCGCCAAAGATGTATGGTGCTTAAAGGACTATCAAAAAAGCTAGTGTTGAAGCTCCGTTACTACATATTTTGAAAAGGAAAGTCGTAAGTACAATTAATTAATTATACGAGTTACGAAATATCGGATAAAAGGGCGCGTCGCTTCACTATTGTAAAAAATATGGAGTGTTGCATTTTTTGACGATGGTTGCCTGTCAATAATTATGACACTTCATAGACGTGCTTTTGTCAAAAGTATAATAAATGGTCGGACAAATAATATGGGAGCGCGTGTTTGAGTTTGATAAAGAGTTGCTGATATTATTGAGTTGTCGTCACCCCTACGGCTGTGTCTGGTGACAAGCGGGTTCGGCTGAATCGGTTTCTTTTTTTTAACTTTATTTATTTGTGTAGTTTGTTTGTGTTAGCATTATTACTGTTTTTCATTAAATCTCATTAAACAGAAAGTATAATATCTGTCAATTTGACTCGTTTCATGCCATTCGATTTAATCTGCGGATACGAATACGAGTGTTTTGACGATGGTAATTCAGTCTCCTGCCGGCAGACTCAGCGATTATTGAATACTTGTGTGTTTAGATCGCATTTTGATTGGATCAAATCAAATCAATCAACTTTTATGTTATTACATTAAATCTCTCATGGAACCTCTACACGTTTAACACGTTTTATTCGTGCAAGTTCCAAATGAGAGTACATACATTTTAAAAGTGTCTCATAAATACCTACTTCTGGATGGTCTCTAACATCTGTGTCAACCCAAAGCCCTAAATCGCGTGCAGCTGGTAACTACAATACGAGTATGTATAGGTAACGAGTACGTTTCCGCTGGTTATCATTATCATAGACGTGACGCCTCGACTCCGCTGCCTTATTGAATACAATTGAAGCTGTAGATATACCTTACTTCCCACTTCCCAGTTGCTACTCCCTTGCGAATTGCGATGCATCTCACGCCTAGGGAATCTATATATAAACGCAGTGTAATAGATACGTAGGTATCATACTGAAATTATAAATGCGATGGTATGTTTGTTTGTCTTTCAATCACGTCGATACGTTGAGGACCTGCAGAGTGAAATAGGCTACTTTTTATCCCGGAAAATCAAGGAGTTCCTGTGGGAATAAAAAAACTAAAACCACGCGGACGAAGTCGCGGGCATCAGCTAGTCTTACTAATATTATAAACGCGAAAGTTTGTGAGTATGGATGTATGGATGTTTGTTACTCTTTCACACCAGAACGGCTGAACGGATCTGGATGAAATTTGGCACAGGGATAGATTATAGTCTGGAATAACACATAGGTTACTTTTTATCCCAGAAAATTAAAGGGTTCCCGCGGGAACCAATAAACCTCAATCCACGCGGACGAAGTCACGGGCGTCGCCTAGTTTATATATATATAAATGCAGTTAAATAAATACGTAGGTACGAGTACTAATAATAATATAAAGTGCTTTTGTTTGTTGGTTTGTCCTTCAATCCCACCGTACCGAAGCATAGGATCGACGTGATGTCGTTCATGGGTAGGTATAGTTGAGGATCTGGAACACTACTTTTTATCCCGGAAAATTAAGGAGTTACTGTGGGAATTAAAAAACGTATTCCACGCGGACGAAGTCGCAGGCATCACCTAGTACCGTATAAAACTTTCAAAGTTAGGCATTTACTTTTCCAACCTACTTTTCACTGACTTCTAATAAGTAGAAAGTCCCGGATGATTAGCATCGTTCACCCTCCATCCTCCCTGTTCCCTGTTCCCTGTTCCCTGTTCCCTGTTCCCTGTTCCCTGTTCCCTCTCCCTCCCACTGCACTGGAGAGAGCGTAAGGCGTTTAGGAGATTCAAGAGAGTAAAGATAAAAAAGATAAAGATAGTTTTATTTAGTAGTAAATGGAGGGCAGCTGACTCGTTGGTCTAGTGCTTAGCATGTTCGACTGCCGCCGGCTAGGTCCCGGGTTCGAGTCCCGGATCGGGCTATAGTTAAGTATTGGGTTTTTCAGACTAGAATTCTCAGTACTAGCCCGGAGTTAAAGTTGGCGGTGTTCCATCCCCGTCATCACTAACATGATAGGTAATAGTCGTTCAAGCCCGCCATCCCGCATTGGAGAAGCGTGGTGGCTCTAAACTCCAATACCCTCTCTCCTGTAAGAGTGGAGGCCTGTGCCCAGCAGTGGGACGTTAATGGTCTGTAGTGGTGTTGAGCAATCAAATATCACTTGATAATGGGGAATATGTAATATTAAATTCTACACTATTTCAAGTGAACAGATTTTCGAAAAATCCTCTGCAAGCACGTTCACATTACGGTCTCGTCGTTATAAAACCGCTGGCTTATTGTCAGTGTGATTCCAGTGCGCATGTGCGCATGTGCGCATGTGCGCATGTGCGCATGTGTGCATGTGTGCATGTGTGCATGTGCGCATGTGTGCCACTGAAGCTAATGTGAGTTGATTGATATTCTCAATGGCTTCGTTTGTACTAGCTTTCCGCTAACGAGTACGATATATTTTTCCTTTTATAGGATTACGCTTGATGGGAAGTGATTGTGGTCATGCAAGCAAGCTTGCTTGATCATTTGTATCGGTGCAACAACGCGCAGGTACGCGTAACGCGTAGAGGTAGACGCGTGCGTACTGCGTACTGCGTACCTGCGCGTATTGCGCGGTTGGCGCATTTAACGAACAACTCCTCCTCGGAACTAGAGTACTCGTAGCTTTGGCCCTGTTGTTCCTCGCCGGCCGATCCCCACGATCGGTACACTTCACACACCTTTGACAACATCATGCAGAGTCTCTCAGGTATGCAAATGCAAGTTATCTTCACCGCTACAGCAAGTGATATTTAATTGTTCAAAACGCACATACCTAACTCAAAAGCGAACTAGACTAACGCTGAGTTGCACGACACATACAATTTGATCACAAGAATTGTATTGAAGTCTTTTTGGCCTGACCCGGGACTCGAACCCGGGACCTCGTCGGCCGCAGTCGAACATGAGAACCACTAGACCGACGAGGCAGTTAATTGATTAGCACGCACATAACTCTCAACGGTTTGAATTGCGTGCACGGTGATCGAACCCCCTATAACCCATACCCGAGGCCACGCGTCTAAACCACCAGGCTATAAAAGTCGTATATGAAACCGGTTCACAACCACCAACCTATCAATATTCAACGAGATTCTATTCTGAGTCGATCTTAATTATTTTTTAACCATTGAATACTGATTGTTACCATTAATAACAATTTGTTTCTATCCCGATGACGCACGATACGACCGTCGCTCACAAAGCCTGAATGAACGTAAGTGCAAAGCCAGTTTCTTACGGACTCTCTCTAGTCTCTACCTCGTTACTGGGGGTCATTTACCATTATTGGGATATCCGTGGGATAATAATGCGGTGGAATCCCATCCCAGGTCTTTCGCATATACCTATGAGATTTAAGGCGATGTACTTAGGTACAATAATTTGTCCCAATGAAATGAAAATTGGGACAAAGTCGACTCATTCTTATGCGACATGGAACTGAGAGAGCTATAAAACACATAATAATATATTGTATCCCGAAAAATTAAAGAGTTCCCGTCAAAATTAATGGAATTTATTTACTAATTATGCATACCTACAAAAAATAAAGATTATAAAGAAACTATTACTAGGTAATTATTATATTTACAAAAAATATATGCCATCCCGGAGTTCCCGTCGGAATCATAAAACCTTTTTCCACGCGGACGAAGTCGCGGGCATCAGCTAGATAAAAAATAAAAAATAGATTCGCACGATATTGAAAACCTCCTCCTTTTTTGGAAGTCGGTTATAAATAACTACGGAACCAAAGTGCTGTGTGTGTGAAAATACCCTCATATACCTTTTTAATGTTGTCAGCTATGAAGACGACATACACGCAGCAGATGCCCAGCTGGTAGACCACGAGGAAGACGTCCACAGCCAGAGCCGCGGGTCGCGCACACCGGCGGAACGCCTTCGGGCCGTAGCCCAGCGTCGTGGCCACTGAGTCTGGATACGACAGCAGGGGCACCCGGAGATGCTTGCAGGCTGCGTACTGCGACCGGACCTGCACGCAAGGGGTCCCCTTACCAGTTACCACCACCACTACCACTACACCCCATCATCGCACAGGCCACTCAGGCCATTCTCATAGGAGAGAGGGAATTAGAGCTTAGACCCACCACGCTGCTTCAATGCGGGTTGGCGGGCTTTAACGATAGTTATCATGCTACTGATAATAACTGGGACCGACGTCTTAGCGTGCTCCGGGGGCGGGGGCGGGGGCACGGGGGCACGGGGGTGAGGCACCGCCGACTTCTTAACTCCGAGCTATTACTGAGAATTTCTAGTCAGAAAAACCTAGGCAATAAATGCCACAGTCCGTACCTCCACAGACCACACATAAAAAATATTTTAGTAAATGACAAAAAAGATGTCATAACAACACGTAATCAGCTGTGAAATAACTGGCTTACAAACTGATAGGCGATAGCGCCTGGCTAACAATTCGACACCCTACTCGTATGAGTACGGAACCCTAATTAACGAATTTAAATTTTTTTTCTATGCTCGATGTGAGACCTTACTTCTTGTCCATGATTCTACGGGTTTGAATTTATTGGCGAGTGCCAAAATATGCGTCATAGACAGTCGACAGTCGTATCTTTTGATTGGGTTGACGTACAAACTTGATTTTTTTACAGCTCCAAGGGACCGTTGACCGTAGATAGTATTCGATATTAATTTCAATTTGATACCTCCACGCGTTCCCGAGAATAACGTGGTTGACAGATAGACGGACAACGAAGAGATCCTATAAGGGTTCCTTTTCCTCTTGGGATACGGAATCCTAAAAATAAATACTTACACAGTCTGGAAAAGAAATAAGTTTAAAGTGTGTTTTACATTATTTTCAGCAATAATTTTTTCATATTTCACTTGCTCGGAAAGGCTGTCTGTATTGTTCGAGAAGATTTACGTATAGCGATTTCATATCATGCACGCGTGGAATTATCATTCGAATTTGGAACTCGACGAAACTACGGTGCATCTAACTTATTCACTCGCTTCGCTCACGGTTCAATAAAAGAATCCTTCGATTACTCTTTCTTTTTTTATTGCAAGATGAGGTCTAGGGTATCTTCAATACATATACGTCAAACAACAACAACAAAGATTTAAGGCCCTTGATATGATATTCTAGTGGTGAATACTTCGGCCCCGTATTCCAAGGTTCAGGGTTCGAATCTCAGGGATCAGTTGTACCACAGATGACAGAATAGGTAATAGTAGTTATAAAGGCCGATGTGACGGGCATAATTATGTAGTTTACCCATTTATGTTGACGCAATAAAACGTACCTACTTATTTTTATTTCGACCAAAAGGCTACGCGTAATTAAAAAGTAAAAAGTTTTGTTTTGTCATACAAATTCATAGTCATAGTCATAGTCATTTATTTATTAAATATATAGGTACACTGTAGGTACACTTATTTTCGTCTAAAAATTACATAAGTACTTAAAAAGCATGATGGTGATAATGGGTAACGTTATCTTAAAACTAAAGCTACGAGGGTTCCAAACGCGCCCTGGTCTGAGAAGAGCCCACAACAAACTCAGACGGGTTTTGTTTTTTTTTTATTATCACTATCTCACAAATATTCTTACTAAGGAACTATCAGAGACATTAGAGCAAATTATTGCCAGGCTTCCTTGTCGTTTAAGTAGTCCTTTACATGGTAATAAGATTTTTCAATGAGTTTACGTTTTACATTAACTTTGAACTTATTCAGAGACATCTTCAACATGTCTTCTGGGAGCTTATTGTAGAAGCGGACACTGTTTCCAACAAATTAATTGCTAGTTTTACTAAGCCTAGAAATAGGCATTACAAGTTTATTTTTATGTCTAGTATTGACGTTATGACAATCACTTTTTTTGTATATTCAGTACAAAGGTTGAAAAAGAAGCATAAAATGAAAAGGTAAAAGTACCTGAGGCTGCCTAAGTAAAATAGGTCAAGGGTCAGAGTCGGACGTCAGGTCACGGTTAAAATAGAGAGAATTTCAAAACATTTTTATTGTAACCTTTTTATTTTTTAAGAAAAGAGCAACTGCTGAGTTTCTTGCCGGCTGTAGAAACAGCTTTCCGAACCGGTGGTATAGTCTTGACGTAGCATAAGTGACACAAGTTGTCCTACATGAAGTAAATAAATCATTTCATTTCATTTCATAAAACATGTCGGTTTGAGCGGTACCCGCGATTAGTGTACAGAAGCATGAAAACTACGGATGTTACAGCTTAGAACCCGGACACGTCAACGGTGTGTTTTTATAATAAAATTAAAAATAGTTTTTATTCAAATAAATCATATTTTTATTTTACCCACCCGGCGGCAAAAGGTATATCAAAATGAAACTCCGCCCAGATGCTTCCCGGACGCTTTTTAAACTAGGACAAATCCGGGGAAACCGGTAAATGGGATACCTAGTCGTATGAAAGAAGTTACAACAGCTTCAAAAGCATACACTTATTGCATTACTGTAAGAGTCTACGGATATGACGGGACGAAACATCCGCGAGAAACGCGCATGCACTAGTGTGCAATAAATATTATTTTCAACACACTTGCTCATAAAGTGGCTCTAATTTCACCGCGATTAGGCACATAATGACACCTATAATCAAACTGTGACTTTTTCATTACAAGTGAGTTATAGTTTTTTTTGTTTTTTATCTACATTTAAAATTATTTTTAGTATTATTTTCTTCACAAGTGTGTTGAAAACCTTCGTATGATACACGTGTGTAGTGATGATTACCGTCCTCAGCTTTCTTAAGATCCTCACCTCACTGCTCGGGTCTCAATGGCGCCTCAGCGGTAATTACCAACATTACACACTAGTACCATGATATACTATTAATTATTTATTTATTATTGTTTATTTAATAATAGTAGTTTGTGATATAAGGGCGGTAAATAGGTTTTTACATACGAGTTGACTAATGTCAGCCCGATGACGCCAGTCGAGGGCTGACCATCGTCACGAGTATGTAGAAACCGCCCGTGTATCACACAAAATTTTTCAATGCATTTGTGAGAAAACTTGAAAATAAAAGTCGAGTAGGAAGGTACTAGGTATAGGGTACTCACTAGAAAATGACTTTTCACGCCCATACTTAGTCGAGATTTTTGGCGGCTATTACAAGCGCGATTTTTTTCTCACAGCTAAAATACCTAATTGCTGATTTAATTTTATGATCCCACATCACTTAAACCACATAAATTATTTAATAATTTATAAGAAATACTCAATGAAACTTTTAAAAATAGCGCGCACAAATTAAAGATTTGTATGAATTGTATCTACGGCGCGTTGTTGTAATTGCTTTTTTTTTAAATTGGCTTCATGGCTCTAGGTTCTAGTTCTTAACTCAGTAACAGCCTGAACTATTCAGCCTTTACTTTTTGAATTATAAAACCTAAAACAATTTTATTTAATCATATTAAATACAATTTTTTATTTTATGAATTAATTTCATCAATTCACATCTAAATGTCATTATTTTTTAGGTTTTCTACATACAAAGTCAATATCATTATGAACCTTCTTGCAAGAAAACTTTTTATTTAGAAGTAACGTGGACTTACAAAAATTAAAAAAAGAACTGCATGAGGGCGGTAAATATTTACTGCACGAGGGCAGTAAATTTAACTTACAAGCCCAGTTTACTGCCTCTGTAAGTGCATTTTTCGAGCAAGTGTATTGAAAAAATATAAAGCGATTTCCTTCTTCCTTCCTTTCTTTGTATTGCACACTAGTGCATGCCGGTGACCAGGCTGCAGTCCAGGAGGTGCACCGACGTCTCTGTGATACTCACGAGGACATGCAAGCAATGTGTGACTAGTATGCCGACCAGGACGGTTGCGACGGTGCCGGTGACCAGCCCCGCGCGGGCGAAGGCCTGCGGCATCGCCAGGATGCCGGTACCGAGGCTGCATTTCAGGAGGTGCACCAACGTCTCAAAGTTACTGTGAGAGAATACATTTCATTAAAAACACTTTCGCATTTATAATATTGCAGTTTGTCTGTCTTTCAATCACGCCGCAACAGAGATACAGATCGACGTGTTTTGTTGCATGGGTATAGTTGAGGACCTGGAGAGTGACATAGGCTACTTTTTATCCGGGAATATTAAGTTACTCGTGGAAATTAAAAAAAAAATCCAGGCGCACGAAGACGCGGGCATTATAGTTAAACAAACACACTTTCGCATTTTTTATATTAGTACTAGCTGACCCGGCGAACTTCGTACCGCCTTAGTATGCAAAATTAAATGTATATTTTTCAATATTTCTGAGAGATTTTCTTAATATTTTTTTCCGTAAGAACCTTCTCCTAATATTATCAAATACAACAAAAAAAGAATTAGTGAAATCGGTCCAGCCATTCACGCGTGATGCCGTGACCAAGGAAAACGGGTTTCATTTATATATATATATATATATATATATATAAGATTATAGTATGATAGTCAGTGTGTCAAGAAAATTGTGACTCACTATGTCGGCAGCTGCCACGCCAAGCCCACTGAAGCCCACTGCCCAACCAATGAAGTTGCAACTTGCATGAAAGCCGAAAGCATTTTGATTTCTTGCAACTCCACTGGTCGGATCGCGGGGGACTTAGTCTGCTGACAACGATGAGTCACTATTTTCTTAACGCGGGCAGACAATAGTATGGATTACGATTACATTATGGATAGATTAATTTATTTTATTTTACAGCATAATAAATAAACATGGGATTTCTTATGAACTTAGAATACAGTTTTTCTAGAAGCTAATTTTTTTTTACGTTCTGACTAAAATTCGCCGAAATAAAATAAAGTCAAAATTAATTTATAGTAGGAATGCAGGCGAGATGTAATATTTAATTAGGCATAATCCTAAAATTTGATACTATTAGCATATGGACAGGTCGCGTTTGGAACCCTTGTAGCTTAGCTTAGTTTTCACGTCTTATACTTTGTAAACTTTGAAAAAATATACTTTGACTTTGACTACACATAAATAAATAAATAAACCTTTATTGACCCACACAATTTAAACTAACTAAATATTAACAAATTAACTTAAATGGTACATATGTATTCTGCTTAATTTAAAACTGTATTATTATTAATTAATTATTAATGGGCCCACCACATGGGATTACGCTGTATATAAACGTGAAATGTAAAGGTAGGTACTCACTTTGTGGGCTTTGGCACATCACGATGTTGATGAGGGTCGTAGTCCTCGTCTGTGTCCTCCCTGAGAATAGAAGATATACTCGTACATTGGACACATGGAGAGTTTCCGGTAGAGATGTGCGGCACGAGGAGGTGTGATGTTATGTAATGTTTATAAATAAATGTTTGTTTAAATAACTCCAGATTACTACAGCAGAAAAAGAAATTAATTATCAAATAACAAGGAATTTTTCGACTAAAACAACACAGTAGGTTTTCAGCAACCTCCGTGGCGCAGTATTGAGCGCTGTAGTCTTAACGTCGATTCCCGGCAGGGTCAATTTGGGAATTTATAATTTCTGAATTTTCCCTGGTCTGGCCTGGTGGGAGTTACCACCCTACCGGCAAAGACGTGCCGTCAAGTGATTTAGCGATCCGGTACGATGTCGTGTAGAAACCGATTAGGGGTTTAATATAACTGCCATGCCCCTAACAGGTCATCATCATCAAGTGGTACTATCAGGTGAGATCGCAGTCAAGGGCTTACTTATAGTACATTAAACAAATCGAAATGCCGCCATATCTCACAACCACGGATATACCAGGCCTACCATAATTCGCAGCCCAGAGCAATGGTGGAATATGTATTTTACCGTGAATGCGAATACAAGCAGTGCGTAGTAGTAGGGAGTAGGGACGTCCCCGACTCGTTCGAAATTTAAACTGTTAGATAGAAATGATGTACTTGGCAGGTATAGGCGAGGAGCTTTCAGCAGTGTCATTGACCGGCCGCAGTTGTACCGTCTCGCCCTTCTCCTCCATGCCCAGGCCTGGAGCCTGCCCCGCCACTCCTCAAACTGCGTACAATATCTGCAACAAATATATAATATCAGACACCATCACTACAGCCCATTAACGTCCCACTGCTGGGCACAGGCCTCCACTCTCATAGGAGAGAGGGAATTAGAGCTTAGACCCACAACAGCAAACCAGCTACAACAAACATGAGGGTATCCGTAGGTGAACCAGAATAACCAACATAGCTCGAAAGGAGAACCAGAGTTACCCGTTACTTACCTATACTACGTGAGCGATAAACGCGACATCGGGACTCGATACGACGCGACGCGACAGAATCAAGCAGTAGCTGACCCTTCACGTAGCCTACGCTGTCGTGTACACTAATTTTTCATTTTCTATGGCGTCGTATCGCGTCGCTTGCGTCGCTCACCTAGGACAACGCGTAAGTGTTGTACTACGCAAACCCCTCTTTTGCCATAGTCCAATACGCGGTCCGAGTGTTGAATTGGTATGCTTTTCGACGTGGTAAATTGAAAGAGCTCTACAATAGGCAAGTGTATTCGCCTCGCAACAGAGAGTAGAGACCCACGCCAGTCTTCAAGTGAAGTTCAGAACAATGGAATCGTTGTAACGATTTCTAAGAACATGATAAGCGCACTTGGATCATTTCACATTATTTATTAACTAACTTCTGGAAGATTGTGCGGTTCCTCTTTCGATAACTATGATATTTGTCCTCGAAACAAAACAAAGTGTATGTGTGCAATTCACACGCGGCACAAATGAAACGTCACAAGAGTAGCCCACGAGAGAATGACATAAATATAACTTGTATTCTATCTCATTCCCTCGTAGGCTAAGTTCTATTATGAATATGTTTGTCTCTTTGTCGTTTAATCGAATTTTCAAATCACAACGATCCTAAAGAAGTTTCACTTTAAAAAGTTATCAAGGGTTTTCCGCCAAGATATTCTGGGTCAATACTGCCAACGCTTTTAAAGCAATAACCAATATTACTGGAAATGACACTTTGATGTCACGTACCTTGACGTTCATAAAATAAGGATTGTAATTATTCTAAAACATGATAGTGAACAACAACAATAATGAAACAATATGGCAGCATGGCCCCTTTCCGAAAACACAAGTCCGTGTGATGAAGATGAACCAGTGTATACATATAATAGCTTAGTAAATAGTTTTCGACATCAAATGAGGTAAACCTACTCGTGCGAAGCTGGGTCCGGTCATCTAGTTCATAATAATTACAATATATAAACCAAGGATTTTTCCGCTAACCACATTATTAAATTACATAGTATGATAATACATATGATAATACATAGGTAACTCAAAACACAGTTTATATAAAACAAAAGTCGCCACAGCAGATTTTAAAAATATATTTAAAAAAATAATATTATCAGGTATTTAGGTTACAATGTATTGTTGTTGGAAGAAAAATTGAAGAAAACGATTGTCATACATACGAGTACTCGTACAACGCAGACACTGGTCGAGTTATGTAAAACCCGCGCTCTATTAATATAATGCTCACTGGCCGGTGTTACACGAAATAACAATGCCAATACTATAGGTACCTACTACATGCTATGGTAAAGAGCTGGCGGCACTAAGCCCTTCGTCGCGATCTCACCTGTTGGTACGTTATGATGCAGTCTAAGATGGTAACGGGCTAACCTGTTAGGGGTACGGTAACCAGTTTCTAGCATCGTATCGGAACGCTAAATCGCATGGTGGTACGTCTTTGATGGTAGAGTGGTAACTAGACAAGGCCGAATCCTCACACTAGACCAGACCAGAAAAAAATCATAAATCATAAATTCCCAAATAGACCCTGCCGGGAATCGAAAGCAGGTCCCACTATAAGACTGTAGCGCTCACCACTGCATGAAGGAGGTCATCAATTACAATATAGGCTTGCACTTGACGACAATCATGCTTATAAAAAGCAATGAAGAGGTCTTAAGTAGGTATTCACTCTTGCCTTGAAGGTACTCAATTAATACGTGGCAGGAAATACGAACGCCGGAAGGGCGTTCCAAACCGAAGCGGTCAAACAAAACGTATTTGTTCCACATCAGAAATGTGGAACACATACGTTTCGTACGACTTGATTGAATATCGACCACACAACGAGGCCAAGGCTCCCGGTTTCTCGCAGTTCTGTGGTAAAATGGTGAAGGGGGAACGACGTTGTGAGGTTCCTGAGCACACTCTCCAAAATATATCCGAGTTTAGACTTCATGACTATGACTAAAAATAAGTATAATATCTATGTATTTGAAACAACACGCTGTTTGTACTGAACATGAACTATCGATAAAGTCATAAAACGGGCCCAAAAATTAATCTGATTTGCAAAATTAGATTGGTTTCTCGATGGTCCAAACCTTTGGAAAAACATATAAAAACTTAAACATTAATAATTGTAATTAATTTATTACATGGGGACAGATTTGTTCAAAATTCCAGCTAATTTTCGTGGAAACGTTTAGTAAGTCCATACATAGGCCTATCCCTAGAACATCAATGAGCATATAAATTGATACAATATTTGATTAAAAGTTAAAACATACTTGAAAGCAGAGCCTAAACTGGTGGACATTTATAAAGTTAGGAGGTCAGTCGGAGTACATACTCGTACCATAGGGTTGCGTTTAGGAAATAATTTTAAGAATTATTTTTATTTCCGGTGTATTTTTTGTTGTATTTTTTATACTTCACTGCAAGTTGGCCGTTGGCAGTTGGCAGTTGGCGATATCACCAGATATCGCCGTCAGAGTAAGTTATGACTTATGATGCAGTCTTACATTGTAGCGGTCTTACCTTTTAGGGTTTTGAATTAAAAGTGAACTAAATCCGCAATTCGCGTGGACTATACTTGTAATAAATTACTATATTTCTTTTTAACTTGACAGTTTGGTTTTGGAATAATATTAATATTTGGAATAGTATTAAAACTGTCTATAATTCGAATAGCAAAAATATATCTATCAGCTCTTAATTCGGAAAAGGTAAAAGACGTTCGCAGCTGAAATGAAAAAAATCGCTGCTGCTCTGTGTAGTTAAGGGACGAGTATAGTTGTCACCAGTCACCACTCAACAGGTAAACTATTCAGAGGTTATCACCTGCACAACCGTACCCGGTACCATCCAAGCTAACAATAGGACGGCCAATGACCGCTATTTGTCAACTGTCACTTGGAAATCACAGATTGCGACTTCAAGGAAGAGGTACATACGAGTATATCTATTTTTTTTTAAATACCACTAGCTGATGGCCGTGATATCATCCACGTGGATTTTGGTTTAGATAAATCCTGCGGGGTTTTTTTGATTTTCTGGGATTAAAAAAGTAATCTAATATACTATGTCACTCTCTAGTCTCTAGGTCCTCAACAGAATAAGAATGTGTCGATTTTATAATAAAATTGAAACATTTGCCACACTAATATTATTAATGCAAAAGTCTGTCTGTCCGTCTGTCTGCTACGCTTTCACGGCCCATCTGTATAACCGATTTTTATAAAATTTGGGACAGGGATATGGTATCCCGTGGAACTACATAGGCTACTTTGTCCCCGAAAATTAAGTAGTTCCCGCGGGAATACAAAAACCTTAAACCACGCAGGCATTAGCTATAAGTACCTAATAGGTATTTGGAACCGTACGGGCCCGGTGCAAACTCAATCGACTCTAACTGCTATAAGTGGGTATCGTAACGAAGTAGGTCACCCTCGTTCCCAATGGTACACATTACACATTACACATTACGAGACTACTGAATTCAAGTTCTTAAAGTATACTTTCGCAGATTTAAATACAATGTAAATAGGTCACAACCCACAAATAGAAGCAAGAGAAAAACATGAATTCGTTTCTGTGCCATAAATACTACAATTGAGAATGTGTGATGGAAAGTAGTCAAAGTCAAAGTCAATACTCAATTTATTTATAACATGTAGAACATACAGGTGTCTCTTATGTTATACGTCATATTTTGACTCTACCATCGGATCGGAAAGCAGGTTCTACTGACGAGAGCCGGCAAGAAACTCAGTTTGTTCTGTCAAAATTTCAAAATTGGTACCTACTAGGGCTTAGGCCAATATCGGGATCCCGGTATTGGGTAATACCGGGATCCCGGACTTTTTTCGTCCGTTTTCAATACCGGTATTGAAATGTCTAATACCGGGATACCGGTATTGGTGACACTATAAACGAAACCGTGACTATTGCATCATATTTCTTGGTACATGCCACTGTTTTTATTCGGCTTGTAAACTTGTATCGTAAGCACTTAGCTCAATAAGAGCACCTTTATTGCTTAAAACCAGTGAAGAAAACCAGTAGAAATTTTTTAAAAGAAAATTTAAAAAAATAACTATTATATTTTTAACTAATTTGTGTTTTGACTAAACTATTTATTTTTTCGAGTAAAAAAATGGCATTTCTTCATTGAATTTAAGCAGAAAAGTGCTCTTTTGGAGTGAAAAAAGGTGAAAAAAGATTTTTCATGGAAAACTTTTGTTTTATGGTGCAGTTTCCTTCATAAAAGACTAGTTGTAAGTTAAAAACAATCTATCTAATTTTAAGTTTTTCCCAATACCGGGATCCCGGTATTGAAAAAATCTTTCCGGTATTAATACCGGTATTCGAAAGCCCTAGTACTCGTACCTACACAGAACATTTTATGAACGTTAATATAATTATACAAAAAATAAGACGTGACGGTCCTGAGATACGAGTAGGTTGCATCCCGGGGGAGGACATAATATATGCTTCTTTTCAGCCCGAATAAATGAATGTGTTCCCGCGGGACGAAGTCGCAGGCACCATCTAGTATTCAAATAGAAAATCATGAAAAGAGCTTTCGAATCGCTAATTGCATCTACCATTAGTTCGGAAAGCTTGCCTTATTAACAATCATCAATAACTATAAAAAGAAATAACAAAACTGTTAATTTCAAATATTCTATTCATGTACTTATGGCTCTCAGATATTACGAGAGCTAATTCTAAATCTAAATCTAAATGTAAATCTAAATCTAAGAGAATATTCACGACTCGCGAGAATATCTGAGTTTAGGTTTTTTTTAATTTCGTGAGATCTGTTTAATTTTGCAAAAACGCTGCGATTTCCCGTGCGAGGTCGCCATTGAAGCACCTGGAGTGGGGACCCCTACGCTATCACTACTTTCAGTTCTATCACTAAGTTCTACTTCGAACTATTTTTTTTTATTGCGTGATAGGCTTGCGCTTGACGACAATCATGCTCAGTGCAAAGCAATGATGAGGTCTAGGTTGGAACGCGCTTGCCTAGAAGATGCCTATTCACTCTTGCCTTGAAGGTACCTACTATAGCTGGGGATGGAAATAGGATACAGATTATCCCGGATATTAATCCCTCGAATTTTGAAAAATAAATCTTACTTTTAAACGAGCAGTAGGGATTTAATAGATAGATACTCATTTAATAAAATGCAAATAAAAATGAAAAATAGATAATAAATACAATTTTTTTTAATTCGTGGGATTCGCAACCTACAACGCGACTCTTCTCGCGTTAAATTCTACATCAATGTTTCCCGCTAAGCCACTGAAACCAACTTTATAACTAAAATACGAGTAATTACATACAATAGGTTTAACGCTTTTCGTCACGTAAAATTTTTCCAGGCCAAGTCTCCGGTGTTTTTCCTGTCAAAATATTTACGTTAAAAAAAAGATAATCCAACATACTTCCAGTGAATCCTAGTTCAGTCGCGTGTTTGATACCAGCAATCACTGTCAGTCTGTGTTACTACAGACGCTCGGTAGTCGGTACAGGCGGTAGGGAACTATGCGCGCGCGAGCCTGCGAGCGTGTCAGCCGCGTATGTTACAAGATGAAACACTGAGCACTGAGCGGACGAACGGGAGGCAACTGGCAAGCCCTCCCGTACGGCGTACCTACCAGCCGCGCCCACCCTCCACCTCCCGCGGGCTCATTCATCACTCTGATACTCTCGTAATAGCTCAGTTGAGGGCCGTGTGCCCTAATTCGACTCCGCTGATTACGGCGACCCGAGTTTTAAATGAGTGGGTGAAAAATCGAAACTGACTTCCATATCGGTACTACTTCCTACTTACTTCGCCCCAACTTTGGTAAAAGTAAAGAAATTAATACTACCTACCTACCTACTAATAATATAATTAGTAAAAGTTTTCAAATAAAATAAAGTATTTAAAATTATCAAGGAAGGGCAGATTTAATAAATAATATTTTATTACCCTCGACGAAACGGAGACGGTATATTTGTTTGCCCTAAGAGGTTGTGTGTTTGTTTGTTTGTGCACTTTTTTGTAACCGTTTTCCTGGAAAACTACTGGACCGATTGAGATGCGGTTTTTAGCATTAGATATGTATAGCTTGTGAGAAGGTTCTTAGATATATTTTAGGACCATAGACAATCGTGCAATCGTGATTTGGTAAGTGGTCATAGGAACTCCTTAAGTTCTCATCGTAAACCCGTGGTGTTTAGACTCTTTTGATTTGTCTTGACTAGCATTTTGTACCTAGATGCTGCCCAGGGTCTCATGATGGAGCCAGGAGGTGGTCATAGGAACTCCTTAAGTTCTTATTGTAAATCCGTTGTGTTTGGACTCTTTTGATTTGTCTTGACTACCACTTTGTACCTAGATGCCGCGCAGGGTCTCATGATGGAGCCAGGAGGTGGTCATGGGAACTCCTTAAGGTGCCAGCGGAGAATGAATTGCCCATACAAACGTAATACCAAAATAATTAATAATTCGAGAACATTTCCACCAAAATGAGAGTTTATTTGGATTCAAATTGTATTTATCTAGTCCCCTGGATTTATATGTTTTCAAAATACTTTCCTAAAATGAAATGTAAATGAATTGCGTTTTGCATATTTTTACGACAAGATGGACATGTTTCCCTCTTATTTGTTTTATATTAAAACCAACGATATCTTACGTATTAATTGGTCAGCAGCATAGCCTATATTGTCAAGTTACAGAATAACAAAACGAAGTAAAAAGCACGATAAGTTTTCATTCATCATTTTTGGTATTCACGGAACAAGACTAAATGTATAACAAATTCTGTAAGCTCATATTGCTATCTCGCTTGAACGCGATCATGTGTCATCAGTGAAATAGAGATAGCAATATACCGGCAAATTTATATTTGCGGTTCGAATAGAAGTTGCGAGCGGCGCGAACCGGCCTCTTAAGTTCTCATAGTAAACCCGTCGTATTTGGACTCTTTTGATTTGTCTTGTCAAGCACTTTAAACTTAGATGCTGCCCAGGGTCTCGTGATGGAGCCAGGAAGTGGTCACACGAACTCCTTAAGTGATCAAATTTTTTTAACAATTTTTATCACAATATTAAAATTTAACACTATTTGACACCTCTACTCATTACTAAGCACAAGTTTTATCTCGGAATGAGAAGGGTTTGGCCATAGTCCACCACGCTGGTCAAAAAAAACTACTGAGCCGGCAAATATGCAGTTTTGTGTTTTAGATATTATTTTATATATACTTTTGTTAAGTTCTAATTGTAATTGTTGTTTCAATGGAGCTCTGCAGTTCGTCGTGGGTTTTTTAAAATTTTTAATTTTATTATTATTATTATTATTATTAAATTCTTTATTGCATAAAAAAAATATTCTTTATTGCATAATTTTATTACTTGTTTTATTATTATATAGCTTTCAACAATGCCGTTTCTTTACTCATGTGACAATGCTGCGTAGGATAATGACGTATTCTATGACATCGACACTACCTACGAGTATTCTTCATTAAAAGTACAAAGTTCCGCGTATCATTTGCAAATGATACAATTTAATAGATAAGACAATGAGCAAATGGATGCAGCATTGTCTGACAATTGAATGTGGTATTTCAATGAGTCCAGACTCCAGGGGGGTCACTGCCATCACTTAGAGCAATATTACTTCAAAATTATAGTTGTAAGTCATGTACCTTGACGTCAAATACGAACGTCAAGAATATACCTAAAGCGATGGATTTAAGCGATGGTATTGGTAGTGGCATGACGACCTCCCTGGTGCAGTGTTGAGCGCTGTTGTCTTAACGTGCGCAGGTCCAATTGGGGATTTATAATTTCTGAATTTACCCCGGTCTGGCCTTTTGGGAGGCTTCGGCCGTCGCTAGTAACCAACCTACCGGCAAAGACGTGCCGCCAAGCGATTTAGCGTTCCGGTAGGTGTAGAAACCGATTAGGGGTATGGATTAAATATAACTCCCATGCCCCTAACAGGTTAGCCCGCTACCATCATAGACTTCATCATCACTTACCATCAGGTGAGATCGCAGTCAAGGGCTAACTTGTAGTGGATGAAAAAAAATAGTATCTATGCCCCCTGTAGATATTGTGATCACATATTGAAGTAGTAATCCTACTACCAATTTCGATTCGAGCAGACCTTGAAGTCGCTAACATACCTTTATCAACTAGAAAATAGCTGAATATGGTCTTCAAACGGATGAATCGATTTTCATGAGCCATATTCATATGAGTCTAAACAACTCAATCAAAATCGGTTCATCATACACAGACAGATACACACGTTAAACTTAGAACACCCCTCTTGTTGCGTCGGGGGTTACGAAGGCCACGTAAATTGAGTCGCGGGCGTCCGCTAGTCTTACTAACCCGAACTAAACGTGGTTTCCTTACATCTCTATTCCATAGGACTGGATTGTCATTATCCCACTCGTTCGTCGGAATTCGTAACCTCATTTCAGTAATATGATCCTGAAATATTGCAACTTTGCGGGGGAAACCTTCATTCACTACAGCCTATTAACGTCCCACTGCTGGGCATAAGCCTTCACTCTCATAGGAGAGCGGGAATTAGACCTTAGACCCACCACGCTGCTCCAATGCGGGTTGGCGGGCTTTAACGACTATTATCATGTTAGTGATAACCGGTAACCGTGACCCTACGGCTTATCGTGCTCTCCGAGGCACGGGGGTACACATCGCCAACTTCCTAACTCCGGGCTAGCTCCGAGAATTTCAAGTCAGAAAAACCCAATAATTTATATTATGATTTATTACCCGACCCGGGACTCAAACCCGGGGCCTCAGTCAATATTCTAATCAATAGACCAAGAGGCAGTACCACTAGACCAAGAGACGGTTCCACGAGACCAAGAGGCAGTTCCACTAGACCAATGAGGCAGTAGTACCACTAGACCAACGAGGCCGTTCCAGTAGACCGAGAGGGATTGTTAAGCAACTTTGGTTCGTAGCTTGTTAATTGGATGGATGACCGATTTGACGGTTATTTTCCTCCGTGACTCGGAAAACACGTTATAAGCCGTCGGTCCCGGTTATCTATAGTGCATTGTTCAATGAGGGGAGAAAGTGACCGATTACTAACGAGGATGTAGTTTGAGGTCCGAGGCGTAGCCGCAGCCACGGTAATATTATGTATACCGCAGCTAGGAATCGTACTTTCTCCCGAGTGATAGGTACATAGTGCTTTATACTACACCTGCGAGGAAAATAAGCCATAATACTTTGAAGCTTCACTTTATTATTAGACTTTAAATAAGTATATTGTATAAATTCAAATAAGACAAAATATCTGGCGCGGTATCGCTATTTTCTTATTTTTTTTAATAAGATAACTTTTATTTTATTTATTTATCTATAACGACCCAATAACGCAAATTCTGACCAATATCCGCTCCGCGTCACCGACATGCTGGCGTTGTTACGAAGACAAAAGGTCTTAAATATACATATATTACGTTCGTAAATTTTAACACGAGTATATAAATTTTAAAGTTTTCGTTTCTATCGGCAGTCCCTTAGACTGCCAATTGTTTCTTGTTTTGTTAGCGCCGCTCGATGGCTACAGATGGCGCTGTGCCTGCGAGGCGGCAAAGCAGGCGTTACGCGAGGTTTCCACCAATCAGAGAAGTTTCCGCTCACGTGGCACCTATGTTTATTGACGTGACGTCATGTTGTTCTAGAATTCTAAAATGTTCATTATGTCAATTTTAGTGTTCTCTAATCTAACCATTCGATACTCAGATTTGCAAAGTAGACTAGTTATGAATCTAGTTATTGTTATATTGTTACATTGCAATTAACCTAATATATTTAATACTAGCTAATGCCCGCGACTTCGTCCGCGTAGAATAAGTTTTTTTGGATTCCCGCGGGAACTCCTCAATTTTCCGGGACAAAAAGTAGCCTATGTCACTCTCCAGGTCCTCAACTCAACTATACCCATACTAAAAATCAAGTCAATCCGTAGCTCCGTTGCAGCGTGATTGAAGGACAAACCAACAAACAAACTGACTTTCGCATTTATTATATTAGTATGATATGATATGATGGTCTTGTTTCTTCCTGAATAAATGACCGCGTCTGTGTATTACATATTGTGTATTACATATTGTGTATTACAATATATTGTGTAGGTACTTATTACATATTGTGTATTACATATTGTGTAGGTACTTATTACATATTGTGTATTACATATTGTGAGTTTGAAACCTTATCCATCACCATACGCAAGTAGGTCTGTAACAGTTTTAATTATTTTAAATATTCGTATTTACATTGGTGTTTGAAAATTTTATATTATTTTCAAATTTTAATACTAAAATTCTAAGTTATAAGTTTTCACTTCTATGGTCCCTATTACTGCCAATAAATTCAGCCCAATCTGTCCAGTGGTTTGGGCTGCGCGCTGATAGATCAGTCAGTCACCTTTTCCTTATATACCTATATTTAGAATATGTACGAATTTAAGGAAATGTATGTAAAGGAAAACCTATTAGTTGAATCTGGTGTAGACTTGGGTTCAAAGGAAAAAAATACGGACAAGTTAGTAATCGTAAACAATGATTCTCTCATTACGATGACAATTGTAATTTATTTCCCGTTAGTGAATGGCAGAGATTAAAACAATATATAGACAGACTAAGAAATGAAATAAAAAAATACTGTATTAAATGAAAAAAAAACTAAAGCTTATTATATATTCTCACGATCTATGTACTAGAAACCGCCATAAGCTAGTAACAGCGTCATATCGTGTGCGCAAGGTGCAGAAATCCTTTGTGGGGTCCAGTGTACGTTTTTATAACATGGTTCCAAAAGAGTTTCTAGATTTGCCGTTACATAAATCTAAAGACTGTGTCAAACAGCATTTGATGGTAAGCGTTTTTATTAATTTTCCTCCTTCCATTATCTTTACAGAGATTCTCTAATGCGATAATGAAGTTACAATATTCTACCTTAACCATGAAAAAATAAAAATTAATTAAAATTCCACAAACATACAAATACCTTAAATCCTATTAAAAAATATAAAAAACAAAATTCAAAACCAAAAATACTATCTACTCATGTATAACTAATCGTCCAGATTGCTATCGTTGTGAATTCCCTGAGAGAGCAACAGAATACATCTATCTTTTCGGCTATAAGATTAAGGGTGCGGAGTGCTGAATGATGAATACAACTCATAAAGAGAGAGACATAAATTAGAGACGCTATTAAAATGGTTGACCTTATTTAAAAAGTGTTTGCACGATTAGGAATAGGATAGTTTTGTATAAATTATCATTTCTGTATTTCTGGTGTGAATGAGTAAACCACTCGCTTCGTTCGTTGATTCTCATGTCCTCACAAGTTTGGTTGTGACGCAGTCTATTTCTTCTTTAGTCATTGAAGAACGGTTATTACGTAACCTGCCTATTATAGTTGAAGCAATTTAAGAGAAGTCTACTAGCCGAGAAGTCATGAGATTGGAGCGACAATTTGCGGATTAGAAATGCTAAAGATAGCCATATCTAGGCATTGCTTTGGATACATTAGTAAGTACATAATACAAAAAGATCTAACTTTTTGTTGTGTAGGTCTAAGATATTTATATATAGATATGCATATATTATATTTAAATGTATTGGTATATATTTTAGTATTGTTTATTTGTGTTTATTGTTTATGTATTATTAGAATGTATAATTTATGTAGTATTATAATATTATATTGTTGCACTGTCCCGCTTCGTTGCATTTGTTTCTTTATTTAAAGGTTGTCTGGAGGAGATCACTTTCAGTGATAAGACCGCCTTTGCGCACTTGTTATTTATTTTTGCTTGTTCACTACATTGTATCTTTTTTAATGTTTTGTGTGGCAATAAAGTATTTATCTATCTATCTATCTAACTTTTTGTATCTAAGGACCTTTGGGAGAGAAGCTCCTATCTACGCTCTGGGGTCTAACAAATCTAACTATGAAATAAAAATACACTGTCTAATATTGGATAGATACAGACACAGGCGTTACCCAGCAGGCTGCGGCAGTCCACAATGCTGACTGCTGAAACAATAAATTCGCTATATAATCCGCCAAAACAGAAAAATCGATGTGGTGCAACGACATTGGTGGCTACACGTACAAGCTGCACGCTGCACCATTACATTTGTCTGTTTTGGCAAATAATAGCGAATAAAACTTCTAGTTCCTTCATCAATATACATTATACACTGTTGACGCAAGCGCGCTCCATCATGTCTTACGCTGCATCATCAAGCAAGTCTGATTACGGCCAAGCGCTAGCCTTTAATTAAAATAAAGAAAAATAAAAATTTGATGAAAAAAGATTTTTTATTTACCGATATGTACATATCGGCTAGCCGATTTAAGCCCGATTGTCTAAAAAGTTGCCGATCAAATCGTCAAAGTTCGGCGTCAAAGTAAAATAAACCATAACGGCATTGAATTAGAGCTCAATTTCGTGTATCCATTCTCATCCGTTTAGGGTATCGTACATCCATACATAATTTATTTTTCATTTTCATTTTCGTTCATTTGCACTCTTTTTCAAATTGAGAACCTTAAAGAGGAGCATATCTCAATTTTGGGTTTTTTGTACGTTTTAAGTTATTGAAACATCTTATTGCACAGATTCTTTCTGAAGATTTTATCTTATCTACATAGTAGTACATAGTATTGGTACACCGATTAATCACTGGCGTATCTAGTGGAATAGTAAACATAATCACAACAATACCGCAAGATTTACTAACTAGTTTAAATATTATCACGCCATCATGATTTTTTTTTAAATCTCAATCCGTCTTGATTTTTAATGCAATTATTTATTTATATTTATATACATTATATTAATATTCTGGCATTCCGAACCAGTGGTAGATACATTCGCCGATTCATACGCACTTGTAAAAAGTCTACTTGAATAAAAAATATTTGATTTTGATTTTGATATAATAATAACTAACTTAGAAAAGCACAGCAAACAAGTAATAAAATTAAAAATTTTAAAAAACCCACGACGAACTGCAGAGCTCCATTGAAACAACAATTAGAACTTAGCAAAAGTATATTTAAAATAATATCTAAAACACAAAACTGCATATTTGCCGGCTCAGTAGTTTTTTTTGACCAGCGGGGTGGACTATGGCCAAACCATTCTCATTCCGAGATAAAACTTGTGCTTAGTAGTAAGTAGAGGTGTCAAATAGTGTTAAATTTTAATATTCTGATAAAAATTGTTAAAAAAATTTGATCACTTAAGGAGTTCCTGTGACCACTTCCTGGCTCCATCACGAGACCCTGAGCAGCATCTATGTACAAAGTGCTCGTCAAGACAAATCAAAAGAGTCCAAATACAACGGGTTTACGACGAGAACTTAAGGAGTTCCCATGACCACCTCCTGGCTCCATCATGAGACCCTGAGCAGCATCTAGGTACAAAGTGCTAGTCAAGACAAATCAAAAGAGTCTAAACACGTGACGGGATTACGATGGGAACTTAAGGAGTTCCTATGACCACTTACTAAATCACGACTGCACGATTGTCTATGGTCCTAAAATATGTCTAAGAACCTTCTCACAAGCTATACATATCTAATGTAAAAAACCTCATCTCAATCGGCCTAGTATTTTTTGAGAAAAATAATAACATATTGAAAAATTAAAATCATAGACTACAGCTCAGCTTGGTTGTCTATGGTCCTAAAATATATCTAAGAACCTTGTCACAAGCTATCCATATCTAATGCAAAAAACCGCATCTCAATCGGCCCAGTATTTTTTGAGAAAAATGGTAACATATTGAAAAATTAAAATCATAGACTACAGCTCAGCTTGGTTGTCTATGGTCCTAAAATATATCTAAGAACCTTCTCACAAGCTATACATATATAATGCAAAAAACCGCATCTCAATCGGTCCAGTAGTTTTCCAGGAAAACGGTAACAAAAAAGTGCACAAACAAACAAACAAACATACAAACAAACACACAACCTCTTAGGGCAAACACATATACCGTCTCCGTTTCGTCGAGGGTAAAAAATGATTAATTAATATTTAATAAGTACACAATGTGTGACAGTTCTATGGGACCAAATAGTAGAAAATATGGGTTAAACCCTTAGACTTAACAGAACTTATATAAATAATTAGTTTCTTACTTAAAAAGGCAATAAATGACAATATATTTATTATACAATATATTCATATACGATTTCGCTTTAAAGTTTATAAAAATAAAAAGTGCATGAAACTTGTGAGAAGAGAAAACGATAATGTTTTGTATGGATGGTCACATAACATATCGTACAGATTACGTAATAGACGAAAACTTACGATTTCCTGCGTGTTTCCACTGGTTCCAGTCAGGTAAACATAAAAACTGCTAGGAATTTTCGCGGAACTACGCCAGAAGTCAGAAAAGACAACGCTTCCCGCCGAGTTATACAATAATATGCTGTACTATGGCACGCGAGTCGCTTTAGAAATATCGGGCTATGAAATCAGCGGGAAACTCTTATATGTCGAGCTACAGTGACAGCGTTCGGCATTCAAAACCGCGACTGTAATAAAAACACACTTCTTCTTTCTTCTATAGTTTAGTCAAGCAGTGCTTTTTGGGTAAAACTTTTTTCTCCGCCTCCGAAAAATATGAATGAATAGCGTGTAGATCATTTTCAAACAAAATTCAAGACCCGCTTGCAAAACTTGCAAAAGTTATTAACAATAAACTGAAAAAAATATGGGGTTTAGTTTCTTGCAAATATCTCAAAAACTATTTAATATTTTTCCAAATTGAAAAAAGATTCAAAAATAGGAGGAAATTTCCCAAAAAAAGTTTTCCTTCCCGGAACTGTAGGACCAATATTTATAATTTCCCAGAGGGTTGAAAATACGGCTGAAAACGGGGACTCTGGCTTGCGTAAGCTTCGCCCACGTTGGACCTTTAATGAATAAATAATATATTATTTAAACCTATTATTAAATATGAAAATTAATTGAAAAAATTCAGGCATCTACTGGACAGATGAATGAACAATAATCCACGGTAAAAAAAAATTATCGCGATTTTTTTTAGGCGGAGAAAATTTTGATGCAAAAGCACTTGTTGACTAGACTATATCATCGATATTATTTATAATTATACAATAAAAAACGCGGGTGTGAACAAAACATAATGGCTTCGATAGCCTAGCTTGTTTGGCTGCTGAGTTAGTATTTTCTGTCTAGAATTTAGCAACCTGGAGTTCATTGGAGTGTTAATTTGTTTTTAAGTACTCATTAGTATAATTGTTTTGTTTAATATGTAATTGGAATGATTCTGGTTAGTCAATTCATTTATTCAATTTTCTGATCTCATTTTCAGGGAAACTCCTAAAAAGTTACTTGAAGTTACTTCATAGCCTGCTGAGCAACTTTAAATTAGCCGCTCAGGCTCCACGTTTCAGTGCTATTTATGTAAAACCGGATGAATATACTGGTATATTTTTTTTCAGGCATTTGATAAAAAATCTTGTTGTTTGATATATTATACTCGTATGTCAGACTTCCTGGCGAATTGTAAGCGTAGTAGTCATACACTGGGTTCTCACGAGCCAGCAATTTAATATTTATGAATTTATGATTCGCAAATTGTCTGATTAATGGTTGTGATCTGGTGGGAGGTGCTTATCTAGTTCATCTTCCATCTTAGATTGCATTTTCACCAAGTAAAACGACAGGTGAGAGCTAATTTTCCATTGAATAATAAATCAAATCTTACTAATATTATAAATGTGATGGAATGAAGTTTGGATGTATGGATGGATGTACGGATGTTTGTTACTCAATCACGTGCCAACGGCTGAACGGATCTGACTGAAATTTGGCACAGAGATAGAATATAGTCTGGAATAGCACATAGGTAGGCTTTTTATCTCGGAAAATTAAAGAGTTCCCGCGGGAACCGAAAAACCTCAATCCACGCGGACGAGGTCGCGGGCATTCGCTAGTAATAAATAATCCGCTGTCAGTAGCACCACACAATCTCAACCTTGCCTTGTTTTAGGGCCTCATCCCTTAAACGATTGCGCGCGCATCAGTCGTCACTGCAGCACACCATCGCAAATGATTACAAATCAATTTTTCTTTGGGATTCCCGCGAAAGTTGCAAATTGAAGAACGTCAGACGTCTTTCCATAGCTTATGTTTTAGCTAAGCCTTGTCAGCTTTTGTGCGTTGGCCGCACTTAACGCAACGCACACGGACTATCCATTGCCGCACTTAACGCAACTCACACGGACAATCTATTTGGTTGCTTTTCCCTGGCCAATGATGTGTGCTGTCTAAGATGGTAGCGGGCTAACCTGTTAGGGCCATGGCAGTTATATTAAACCCATACCCCTTCGGTTTCTACACGGCATCGTACCGGAACGCTAAATCGCTTGGCGGCACGGCTTTGCCGGTAGGTAACATTCTTGATGAGAGAAAAATAGTGGCGTAGGTACTACGACAGTGAACCCCGCTCGGTCACAATTATTATTAGCAAAATATGCCTCTGACTCACTGTACGGATTTACTTACGCTGCGATTGACTCAGTCTTAAAATACATTCTCGTTTCATTATCATAGCTTTGTTTCGCCTATATTCCGCGGCCTCGGTGTTTTTAGGTATTTGACCCACTGAAAAGTTTTCCTTACGTAATCTGTCGTATGAAAAATAATTCGTCGCCCGTGTTACTACCAGTCTTAAGTAGGTACCACTTAGTAGTATGGGTTATAAGATGTTATAGTGTGCAAGTGTGTGCGCAAGCACAGGTGCACTCTCTGTTCCTTTACTCTCATAGCCCGATGGGATGAAAAATCCGACACGACCGGAGTGAGATGCCGTGATGATGATGATGAGTGACCGGAGCCGCAGGACCGACACGGCACGGGGCACGGGGCACGGGGCACGGGGCACGGGGCACGGGGCCCGAGGCACGGGGCACGGGGCACGGGGCACGGGGCACGGGGCACGGGGCACGGGGCACGGGGCACGGGGCACGGGGGGGACACACCGCCAACTTCCTAACTCCGGGCTAGTACCTACTGAGAATTTATTTTTAGCTAACCCCAATACTTAATAATGACAATGGTATCCCCATGTACTAATGGTAGTAAGACTGCCTCTGCCTGCTACTGCCTCGTTGGTCTAGTGGTCTAGTGGTTAAGCATGTTCGGTTGCAGTTGACGAGGTCCAGGGTTCGAATCCCGGGTCAGAGCATAATTAAGTATTGGGTTTTGTTTGGCTCCCGCCGCAGAGGGTTCGCCTGGTAGACGCCGCGGGCTTGGCTATTTTAAAAGCTTTTATTTAACTTGCAATGTATGTAACATGTATGTAACTATGTTTGTTCGGGTGGAATCCTGCAACTCAATTTTGAACCAGGTATCTTCAACCGATTGAGCTGAAATTTTGTATACACGTTTAGTTTAGATGGCAATGCATGGTTAGCGACGTACCGCCAAGCGTTAGCGTTCCGGTACGATGCCGTGTAGAAACCGACTAGGGGTATGTGTTTAGTATAACTGCCATGCCCCTAACAGGTTAGCCCTCTACCATCTTAGACTGCATCATCGCTTACCATATTCAGGCGAGATTGCAGTCAAGGGCTAACTTGTAGTGGAATAAAGAAAAAACACATAGTAAATATATACTTTAAAGATTTTTCTTTAATGTATATATTTAATATGTGACTAACTCACTGACTGATCTACCAAGTACCAATGCACAGCTCAAACCACTGGACGGATGGGGCTGAAATTTGGCATACCCTACAACCTCATGACGTAGGTTACGAAAAGATTTTTAAAAATTCCACCCCTAAGGAGGCAAAAGAGGGCTTCGAAAATTGTATGAGAATCGACCCTACACTCGTGTGCCTAAAGGTTGCAAGGTCGTTGAACGTGAAGCACTAGTAGGTATTTGTGATGCATCATGCACTCCTGGTCGGGACGTCCTCGAGTGGATCGACCGGGGAGGCGGGGACAATACGTCGGCAACGATGTATCGATTTAAATTTCACTTTCAAATCTGTTCATACAAGTAGGTATATGATACTGCAAGGGATGAAATGTATCCGCATCCTTCTCATTGAATCACTGCTTGTTACACTTGCACGGTCTCCACAAAATTAAAGAGTTCCCGCAGGAACCAAAAACCCTAAATCCACGCGGACGGGCATCCCGCATCAGCTAGTAGTAGATTATATACTCGTAGGTATTATTATATCGTTATTAATATATTATTTATTATAGTATTATTGTTATATTTATTTTATATTGCATAGATCGTATGTTAGGATGTTTTCCGGTGGTACGAGTAACATTCTGTATATATATGATATACATGTAACGGATTCGTCTGTGTGTGTGTCTGATGACAGTTTCCATAGTGCCGCTATACCACTTAAGTCACCTCTAAAAGAAAAGAAAAGAATTTTTATTTTTGACTAGCTGATGCCGTCCAGATCCGTTCGGCCATTCTGGTGTCGTTGACTCGTCGAGTAACCAACATCCATCCATCTAAACTTTCGCATTTATAATATTAGTATAGATTAAATTATTATTGAGTGAGAGTAGCCCGCCAACACGCATCGGAGCAGCGTGGTGGGTCTAAGCTCTAATTCCCTCTCTCCTATGAGAGTGGAGGCCTGTGCCCAGCAGTGGGACGTTAATGGGCTGTAGTGAGAGTAACCCGTATAGTCACATTCATCATTCATGATTCAACCTCCTAAATTCTGTGATGCATTATTACCTATAGATACTAACCCGTGTGAAGCCGGGGCTAGCTGCTAGTTTTCGATAAGTGCTACACGAAGGCGTAGCACTGCCAAAAATTCCACCCTGTTCAGGTTTCATACATTTACAATCCATGATGGTAACAGGGTGGAAGTAACATGAAATACCGACAATGCATAGCGCGATGCAGAAGTTGTGTGGCGCCATCTACAATAGATGTAGGTACACCTAGGTACCTCAAGAGGGATGACTGGCCTGGTTGTGACAACGCATATAAGTCGATTGGGACTTTTAAGCAACTTTGGTTCGTAACTTGTTAAGTAAGTGGATGGATGACCAATTTGACGGTTATTTTCCTCCGTGGCTCGGAAAACACGTTATAAGCCGTCGGTCCCGGTTATCTATAGTAGGTACATTGTTCACAGAGAGGAGAAAGTGACCGATCACTAACGAGGATGTAGGTTGAGGCTCGAAGCGTAGCCGAAGCTGGGAATCGTACTTTCTCCCGAGTGATACATAGTGCTTTATACTACACCTGCGAGGAAAATAAGCCATAATACTTTGAAGCTTCACTATCATTATTAGACTTGAGGATCTATTGTATAAATTCAAATAAAACAAAATCACGCGTGATCGCTATTTTCTTTTTTTAAATAAGATTAGACGCAATAACGCAAAGTCTGACCAATATCGTTTTGCGAACGAATATATTGTATTTAGGTTAATAATTAATTATAATAGGTATAAGGTTAGAAAAAGCTGAGAGTCAAATAATGTATAGCGTGGTGGGCTATGGTCAAATACTTCTCATTCCGTAAGGAGTCTTGTGCTCAGTAGTGATTCGACAATGGGTTGAAATTATAATGATGAAGGATCTTATCATTGTAAACTGTCACTGAAAGTTTTGTTCAGCTCTCGTTCTTCATGTTCCGGAAAATCCATGCTTTTTTATTCATAATGCAAATTATCCAGTGTGTAATGGGCAATGGCACATAATACACAATTCGCTGCTTAAAAACTAAAGGGCCTGAACTCAAAATTTAAGTTTTTTCAGGAGAGCAGATTGAAATTTTTCATTTAGTTTTTTTGCTTTTTTGGCCCTCTAACTTACAATAATTTTGTGTCATTTTATATCGTTCGATGCGTAATTTAATTCCCTATCACTTGTTTATTTCAAATATGTGGTATCTGTAACCTAAATAAAACTAGCAGCACATAAGTCCCTTTAGTTTATAATTTTTTTCATGAAAATAAATTAATCTTATGAATAAAAGGCCACAAGTCGGAAAAGTTTCAATGTTTTATGAAAATATTTGGTCACAACTTTATTGGAATGAGACAAACTTAAATATTTAAAAAGAAAATAAAAAAATCACACAACAAATAACAAAAAAATCAAATACCTAACTTTTTACCACACTAATAGTGTTTTGGCACCATACAAAATAGGAAACAAATGAAACGAAATGATTTATTTTCATGTAGGACAACTTGTGACACTTATGATACGTCAAGACTCTACCACCGGTTCGGAAAGCTTTTTCTACTGAGAAGAGCCGGCAAGAAACTCAGCAGTTGCTCTTTTCTAAAAAAGAAAAAGGTTATAATAAGTAACAATACAACACATACATTATGTTACCCTGACTTGTGGGTCACTGGATGCGAGCCCGGTTGCTTCCATGCAACTTTGTCATTCAGAAAATCATCGATAGTATAATAACCTCGACTTAACAAATGCTTTTTAACACAGTCTTTAAATTTATGTAATGGAAAATCTAAAAACTCTCTGGGAACCATGTTATAAAAGCGTACACTCGACCCCACAAAGGATTTCTGCACCTTGCGCACACGATATAATGTTGTAACAAGCATAGGGCGGTTTCTAGTAAATCGATCGTGAGTATCACTTATTTGCTTATAAAGATTAATGTTCCGCCTGACAAAGACTATATAAAATAGTAAATGTATTGTGAAGGCACCGTAAGAACACCAATCTCTTTAAATTTTTCACGAAGTGATTCGCGTGATCCGAGTTTATAAATAGAACGGATGGCTCTTTTCTGCAATTTTTTTTTTAAATATATCAGCTGCTCTGCCCCACAATAAAATGCCATACGACATGACACTGTGGAAGTAGGCAAAGTAGACAAGCCTAGCCGTTTCAATATCGGTAAACTGTCTAATTTTCCTGACAGCCAAAGCAGCCGAGCTAAGTTTTCCCGCTAGTGTCTCTATATGAGCGCCCCATTGAAGCTTATTATCCAAGGTCACTCCCAAGAAAACTGTGGAGTTCTCCATTTTAGGTGTTTCCCCATTTAACATTATTGATTTGTCGATATTCTTTACATTAGGTAAAACAAAAATAAATAGATACTCTAAAACCTTATCAAGCACAATTATTATCACTAATTATTGGTAATATAACAATCATAGTTTCAGCAATTTTTAATAACAACGGTAGGAACATGAATACATGTTTTGTACTAGTACAAACTACATAATAGAGATTTTTATATACGGTTTCTATGTAATTACTAAATAGCAGTTTAAAATGTAACCGTATTTGCTATATAAAATTAGTCTGTGTCTAAGGCTACTATTACGTTTAGAGACTAGCATAAAACGCTTGGTAATACTTTGGTATCACATTTTTTTCACCTTCCTCCGCTGCAGGTAAATTTTGGTCCGGCTTTTGATTTCGTGCAGATGAAATTGTTGTTTTCACAAAGAACCATGTTAATTTTTTTTTGTGTTCTGTTACTCATTCTGCAAGGTAAATAAACTGAACATTATAGAGGCCAGGTAGATAAAAATATGAATTTTCTCACTGCAACTAGTCTTTACCCTTTACTTTCCCAATCAACAAGCCATGAAATAATAAGAGTAAACTTAGTAGTAGCCGACAATCCGTCCTGTTGAATTCAAAACCGTTACAAAGCGCGTTCATTTGAATAGTAAAAGTATTAGAAAATTTCGGTTATAAGTAACTATAATACCTATAACAGATTATCTATTATTTGTGAAAGTAACATAAAAGACCATCTGTTATTTAATTGCACAACATTAAATATCAATTAACCATCATAAAGCGAAGTATGCCATTACCAAATAAATTCAAATTTTTATCTAATCCTTTTGTCTTAGAAGAAAACACCCCAAGCGCTACAATGTTTGAAGCAAAACAGACGTTTCACAGACACAACTCTGAAGCTTACAAAAAAATAACATAAATAAGCATTTTTTATTTGCTAAACGAACACTTTTCAAAACGTAGCACTTTTATTTAAAAAAATATTGTGTACTTATACTTGTGTTTTATATGCGAAAAGGATGCATTCCGTAATGAGGCCCTTTAGCTCATAAAATTCACACACAATTCCGCGATGTGGCCCTTTAGCTAAAAAGTGACATGCGTTCGCGCCGACTGTCGGGACGCAACTAAAAAGATGGCCGCTTTGCTCTGAACAAATGCACCAATGAGTGAAAATGCCAAAAGGGCATATGCGTAAATTTGTGATTAAAGGCCGATTTTGACGAGTGTCTTCGCATTATAATGAAAATATGGGTGATTTTGTGATGCAGGTTTGCGGTTACGAAAAGAGAAGTGCGATTTTTTTAAATCAAGTGTTACTTATCTCGGATTCACTATTAATAGCAACGGGTTGCAGACTAGCGAAGATAAAGTGAAGGCTATATTAAACGCGCCGGAGCCGACTAACGTTGCGGAGGTAAAACGATTTCTCGGTATAGTAAATTATTATCGAAATTTCATTCCGAACGCGTCCGCCGTGATGAATCCTCTCCATGAGTTACTGCGCGCCGGCGCGGAATGGAAGTGGGGCGCACCGCAGCGCGCGGCCGTGCGGCAGGTGAAGAGCGAGCTGGCGTCGGAGCGCGTCCTGGCGCATTTCGAGCCGGGCGGCGGGCGCGCAGCTCGCGCTGAGCGTGGACGCCGGCCCGGCGGGGCTGGGCGCGGTGCTCGCGCAGCGATCGATCGCCTATGCGTCACGATCACTGGCAGCCAGTGAGAAAAATTATAGCCAAATTCACAAAGAAGCCACCGCTATTATATTTGGAGTAAAGAAGTTTCATCAATATCTATACGGCCTCAGCCAACCCTTCATATTGAAAACGGATCATCGTCCATTGGTATCAATTTTTAATAATAAAAATGGTATTTCGGTAACAACGGCGCTACGCCTGCAAAGATATGCGATCATACTGTCGGCATATAACTATATAGTGCAATATACATCTAGTGAAAATAATGTCGTAGCGGATTTTTTCTCTCGGGCGCCGCTAAAAGAGACCTTATGTGAGAGCGATAAGGAATTTGATTCATATGTTTCAATGAATTTTGTAGACTCCGCCTTACCTGCAGTCAAATTAGATGACGTAATTATAGCAACTAACGATGACAAGACATTGCAAACGGTGTGCAGATACATGGCGCACGGTTGGCCAAAAAAAATACACTGTAAATCTATTTTACCTTTTTTTCAATGCAAGGCGGATCTTCAATTATTGGAACATGGAATTTTACTGCGTGGACATAGGGTCGTAATTCCAACGGCGTTGAGGGAGCGCGTATTAAAAGAATTGCATAGTATGCATCTCGGAATCGTTAAAAGCAAGAATAACGCGCGGGAGCGGTTCTGGTGGCCAAATTTGGATGCCGACCTGCAGCGTTGGATAGGCGCTTGCGAGTTATGCTGTAGTTTGCGGTCCATGCCGCCGCGGGAGCCACCGGCGCCGTGGCCGGCCGCGTCAGCTCCGTGGCAGCGCGTACACATCGACTATATGACGATTAATCAGCGCGTATATCTTGTTGTTGTTGATGCGTACAGCAAATGGGTGGAATGTTTATACATGCAGAACGGGACGGCGACGCAAGCTCTAATTACCAAATTAAAATACATTTTTGCTACTTTTGGAATTCCTTATGTACTGATCTCAGATAATGACGTCAAGATTAACTCTAAAGATTTTAATTCCTTTTGTTCCAACAATGGTATCAAGTATATGACGTCACCCATTTATCATCCTGCTAGTAATGGGCAAGCGGAAAATTCTGTACGAACTTGTAAAAAAATGTTAAAATGTATTTTGAGCGAGACGTCCTCTCAACATATTATACATGAAAAATTATTAGCATATTTGTTCAACTACAGAAATACGGTACACTGTACAACTGGAGAAACTCCAGCAAAGTTAATGTTCGGTCGCAGTCTGCGAACGCGATTGGACCTAATGTTACCGAGTGACAAAATAAAAAATAAATTAAATAATTCCAATTGTAAAAGAAAAAGATCTTTCGACAGAGGAGAATTAGTTTGGGCTAGATGTTACGGGTCGAGGAAAGGAAGTTGGGAATTATGTAAGGTAACAGAGATAATAGGCAATAGAATGTATAAACTGCAAACTGTAAATGATGATTCTAATTATTTAATAAGACATATAGACCAACTCGTAAAATATACAGGCGGTACCGTGCAGGATTCTGGTGACGTGACGTCAACATTTTGTCCTCTTTCTTCTCCACCCTCCTCGCCATCTGATTGTAGTTCTCTAGGAGATACACTCTTGCACGATAAACAGGGAATTGATAGCAGTGAGCACAACGAGGCGAGGGACAGGGAACAGGACAACAACCAGGAGTCTGATGTTGAGTGGAATGATTGTGAGGACGAGTGTGTCGCCCGCGCGCGCTGAGGGTTCCCCGCCCCCTGCGCCCCCGCCGGCCGAGAGCAATGAGGCGGCGGGGACCGCGGTCTCGCCCGCGGCGGCGCTGCCCGAGCCCACAGCCGTACCGCGCATGCTGTTACGACCTAGACCTAAGGTAGACTATAAGGATTTGTTTTAATATTGTGCATATTTTATTTAATATTCTTGTATTTTGCTAGGTTTGAAAATTAAGACAGAGGAATGATGTAATAATGCATAAATGTGCATGAGCTATCGACCTACACGTCGCGCGGTGACGCGCGAGTCAGTAATAAACGGATAAGTGCGTAAGACGGTCGTTTCATTATACTTCATTTTGGCATTATTTTTGAAATAAAAGTGAATTTGGAAAATTTTGTTTTGAGACCCTTTAGTTTTTAAGCAGCGATATAGAAGAAGAAAATCTCTAAAATAATATGTGAACCGAACATGAAACTAAACACTAGTAGATCTACATAAAATAAAAGATCTCTATGATATTTATCTATTAAAGGGTAAAAAAAAGATAATAAAATTTAATTTCAAGAAAAAACATTTTTGTATTCATTATAAATGAGCTTTTCTCCAAAACTGCCAGATTGAAAAACTTGAATAGATCAAAAGTATAAGACGGGTAAGCGAAATATGTAACAAATCAAAAATTAATTATAAAACTCGAATAATTAATGAGATATCACAGACCAATATAACGTGTAACTCAATTAACACAAAATGTACTGAGAAAACGGCAAAGTTAAGTTTGCAAACGTGGTGTCTATAACATAACCGTTAGGTTAGGGTGAGTTAGGTTAGGGTGAGTTAGGTTAGGGTGAGTTAGGTTAGGGTGAGTTAGGTTAGGGTGAGTTAGGTTAGGGTGAGTTAGGTTAGGGTGAGTTA
This sequence comes from Erebia aethiops, assembly GCA_923060345.2. NCBI lineage: Eukaryota > Metazoa > Arthropoda > Insecta > Lepidoptera > Nymphalidae > Erebia > Erebia aethiops. The sequence goes on along the minus strand of OV281079.1, from coordinate 8,396 downwards.
GGTTAGGGTGAGTTAGGTTAGGGTGAGTTAGGTTAGGGTGAGTTAGGTTAGGGTGAGTTAGGTTAGGGTGAGTTAGGTTAGGGTGAGTTAGGTTAGGGTGAGTTAGGTTAGGGTGAGTTAGGTTAGGGTGAGTTAGGTTAGGGTGAGTTAGGTTAGGGTGAGTTAGGTTAGGGTGAGTTAGGTTAGGGTGAGTTAGGTTAGGGTGAGTTAGGTTAGGGTGAGTTAGGTTAGGGTGAGTTAGGTTAGGGTGAGTTAGGTTAGGGTGAGTTAGGTTAGGGTGAGTTAGGTTAGGGTGAGTTAGGTTAGGGTGAGTTAGGTTAGGGTGAGTTAGGTTAGGGTGAGTTAGGTTAGGGTGAGTTAGGTTAGGGTGAGTTAGGTTAGGGTGAGTTAGGTTAGGGTGAGTTAGGTTAGGGTGAGTTAGGTTAGGGTGAGTTAGGTTAGGGTGAGTTAGGTTAGGGTGAGTTAGGTTAGGGTGAGTTAGGTTAGGGTGAGTTAGGTTAGGGTGAGTTAGGTTAGGGTGAGTTAGGTTAGGGTGAGTTAGGTTAGGGTGAGTTAGGTTAGGGTGAGTTAGGTTAGGGTGAGTTAGGTTAGGGTGAGTTAGGTTAGGGTGAGTTAGGTTAGGGTGAGTTAGGTTAGGGTGAGTTAGGTTAGGGTGAGTTAGGTTAGGGTGAGTTAGGTTAGGGTGAGTTAGGTTAGGGTGAGTTAGGTTAGGGTGAGTTAGGTTAGGGTGAGTTAGGTTAGGGTGAGTTAGGTTAGGGTGAGTTAGGTTAGGGTGAGTTAGGTTAGGGTGAGTTAGGTTAGGGTGAGTTAGGTTAGGGTGAGTTAGGTTAGGGTGAGTTAGGTTAGGGTGAGTTAGGTTAGGGTGAGTTAGGTTAGGGTGAGTTAGGTTAGGGTGAGTTAGGTTAGGGTGAGTTAGGTTAGGGTGAGTTAGGTTAGGGTGAGTTAGGTTAGGGTGAGTTAGGTTAGGGTGAGTTAGGTTAGGGTGAGTTAGGTTAGGGTGAGTTAGGTTAGGGTGAGTTAGGTTAGGGTGAGTTAGGTTAGGGTGAGTTAGGTTAGGGTGAGTTAGGTTAGGGTGAGTTAGGTTAGGGTGAGTTAGGTTAGGGTGAGTTAGGTTAGGGTGAGTTAGGTTAGGGTGAGTTAGGTTAGGGTGAGTTAGGTTAGGGTGAGTTAGGTTAGGGTGAGTTAGGTTAGGGTGAGTTAGGTTAGGGTGAGTTAGGTTAGGGTGAGTTAGGTTAGGGTGAGTTAGGTTAGGGTGAGTTAGGTTAGGGTGAGTTAGGTTAGGGTGAGTTAGGTTAGGGTGAGTTAGGTTAGGGTGAGTTAGGTTAGGGTGAGTTAGGTTAGGGTGAGTTAGGTTAGGGTGAGTTAGGTTAGGGTGAGTTAGGTTAGGGTGAGTTAGGTTAGGGTGAGTTAGGTTAGGGTGAGTTAGGTTAGGGTGAGTTAGGTTAGGGTGAGTTAGGTTAGGGTGAGTTAGGTTAGGGTGAGTTAGGTTAGGGTGAGTTAGGTTAGGGTGAGTTAGGTTAGGGTGAGTTAGGTTAGGGTGAGTTAGGTTAGGGTGAGTTAGGTTAGGGTGAGTTAGGTTAGGGTGAGTTAGGTTAGGGTGAGTTAGGTTAGGGTGAGTTAGGTTAGGGTGAGTTAGGTTAGGGTGAGTTAGGTTAGGGTGAGTTAGGTTAGGGTGAGTTAGGTTAGGGTGAGTTAGGTTAGGGTGAGTTAGGTTAGGGTGAGTTAGGTTAGGGTGAGTTAGGTTAGGGTGAGTTAGGTTAGGGTGAGTTAGGTTAGGGTGAGTTAGGTTAGGGTGAGTTAGGTTAGGGTGAGTTAGGTTAGGGTGAGTTAGGTTAGGGTGAGTTAGGTTAGGGTGAGTTAGGTTAGGGTGAGTTAGGTTAGGGTGAGTTAGGTTAGGGTGAGTTAGGTTAGGGTGAGTTAGGTTAGGGTGAGTTAGGTTAGGGTGAGTTAGGTTAGGGTGAGTTAGGTTAGGGTGAGTTAGGTTAGGGTGAGTTAGGTTAGGGTGAGTTAGGTTAGGGTGAGTTAGGTTAGGGTGAGTTAGGTTAGGGTGAGTTAGGTTAGGGTGAGTTAGGTTAGGGTGAGTTAGGTTAGGGTGAGTTAGGTTAGGGTGAGTTAGGTTAGGGTGAGTTAGGTTAGGGTGAGTTAGGTTAGGGTGAGTTAGGTTAGGGTGAGTTAGGTTAGGGTGAGTTAGGTTAGGGTGAGTTAGGTTAGGGTGAGTTAGGTTAGGGTGAGTTAGGTTAGGGTGAGTTAGGTTAGGGTGAGTTAGGTTAGGGTGAGTTAGGTTAGGGTGAGTTAGGTTAGGGTGAGTTAGGTTAGGGTGAGTTAGGTTAGGGTGAGTTAGGTTAGGGTGAGTTAGGTTAGGGTGAGTTAGGTTAGGGTGAGTTAGGTTAGGGTGAGTTAGGTTAGGGTGAGTTAGGTTAGGGTGAGTTAGGTTAGGGTGAGTTAGGTTAGGGTGAGTTAGGTTAGGGTGAGTTAGGTTAGGGTGAGTTAGGTTAGGGTGAGTTAGGTTAGGGTGAGTTAGGTTAGGGTGAGTTAGGTTAGGGTGAGTTAGGTTAGGGTGAGTTAGGTTAGGGTGAGTTAGGTTAGGGTGAGTTAGGTTAGGGTGAGTTAGGTTAGGGTGAGTTAGGTTAGGGTGAGTTAGGTTAGGGTGAGTTAGGTTAGGGTGAGTTAGGTTAGGGTGAGTTAGGTTAGGGTGAGTTAGGTTAGGGTGAGTTAGGTTAGGGTGAGTTAGGTTAGGGTGAGTTAGGTTAGGGTGAGTTAGGTTAGGGTGAGTTAGGTTAGGGTGAGTTAGGTTAGGGTGAGTTAGGTTAGGGTGAGTTAGGTTAGGGTGAGTTAGGTTAGGGTGAGTTAGGTTAGGGTGAGTTAGGTTAGGGTGAGTTAGGTTAGGGTGAGTTAGGTTAGGGTGAGTTAGGTTAGGGTGAGTTAGGTTAGGGTGAGTTAGGTTAGGGTGAGTTAGGTTAGGGTGAGTTAGGTTAGGGTGAGTTAGGTTAGGGTGAGTTAGGTTAGGGTGAGTTAGGTTAGGGTGAGTTAGGTTAGGGTGAGTTAGGTTAGGGTGAGTTAGGTTAGGGTGAGTTAGGTTAGGGTGAGTTAGGTTAGGGTGAGTTAGGTTAGGGTGAGTTAGGTTAGGGTGAGTTAGGTTAGGGTGAGTTAGGTTAGGGTGAGTTAGGTTAGGTTAGGTTAGGTTAGGTTAGGTTAGGTTAGGTTAGGTTAGGTTAGGTTAGGTTAGGTTAGGTTAGGTTAGGTTAGGTTAGGTTAGGTTAGGTTAGGTTAGGTTAGGTTAGGTTAGGTTAGGTTAGGTTAGGTTAGGTTAGGTTAGGTTAGGTTAGGTTAGGTTAGGTTAGGTTAGGTTAGGTTAGGTTAGGTTAGGTTAGGTTAGGTTAGGTTAGGTTAGGTTAG